>OY992503.1:0-4988453 GCA_963921215.1 Scoparia ambigualis
TCCTTGCTTATGGATTCCAGCCTCCAGAAGGGAGACTGGATATGTGGGACTCTCCCGTCCCCCTTTCCACGACGTTATCGTCGGGCGAGAGGGAGGGGCCTACCCACTAATCACCGGGGGACCAAACTCCGAAAGCATAAGGCTTGAGGTGGCGGCCACGGGACCTGACCACGGGGGTATTACCTCGCGGTGCCACCCCGTCGCCGTGTGTTGGCCTATAATCGCTGCCTGGCAGCCATTACGCGCCAAGACACGGCGACTACGCGCACGCGGCACAACACGAACCAGCCCATTTAGAGGGCAGACACAAAAGACACAGACAGACATGCCCGGCTTTCCCGGGCATGCGGACACAACACAACCCAATTTCGCAGGACACGACACAACACATGACGAGAACATGCCCACGTCTTCGCAGGCATGCGCACAGGACAACCACGATTTACCAGTGCAGGACTCCGTTTGTGGTCGCTCCGAATCAGCGGGAGACACGACGACCTCAACCAGTTGGTCATCTAGTCGTCCCGCCGCTCATCACCGCTTCCCGGAGTCTCGCACCAGTCCTACAAAGACACATAAGAATACGAACAACCACAACGAAAAACACAATGACAGAAAACACAACGCAACACAACACAGACCCTATTTGCTGGCGCGGGGCTCCCCGCATCCGCTCCGAGCAACCCGCGCCCCCATTTGGGGGGACGCTTCGTTGCTCATCATGGCTTCTGCATAAAGCCTCCGTGCCAGCTCCCCAAAAGACGTCCACAATGACCCGCACATTTACTGGTGCGTGACCCCCACCGTGTCCGCTCCGAGCCAGGGGACGCCCTCGGAAGAGCGCCCCGTGGCTCATCATGGCGTCCGCGTGGGGCCACGCACCAGGTCCATAAAGGACAACCCACAATACAAACACTAAACTACACGACCCAAAACAATACACAACACTCTACGCTGGACAGCACAGACAATGCTGCCCATCGCGCCCAACATTTAAAACGAATTTTGTGGGCACTTGGGGTGATATGGCGACATATCCATGCCAGTGCCCACACATACATACTAAATCCTAACAACAACCTATGCTAACACAAAACATAAAACATCGGGCGTCCGGCTGGACAGGACGGAACCTGTCTTCCGCCGGACGCCCGGCATCACCCTATGGTGGATTGAGGTCGGCGTGCCTCCGACGCCGCCTCCCAGCCCTCCTCCTCCTCCTTGGCGCAGCGTTGGCGGATTCCTCCCGCTCGCGCTCGGCCTCCTCTTTGAGGCCCATGCACTCCGCGGCAAATCCGGCAACGGCTGCCCAACTCTCCGCACTCTCCGCCATTGCGGCGACCACATCGGGCAGAGTTGGAGTGCCTCTCCCCCCTAGGGCCAACTCCAACGTTCGCCTCTGTGGCGCGAAGGCACTACACAGCTCGAGGGTGTGCTGAGCTGTGTCCTCTTCTACTCCGCAATGGTGGCAGACCGGGGTCTCTTCCCTCCCGATCCTGTGCAGGTACGCACCAAAACACCCGTGTCCTGTCAGGAGCTGTGTCAGGTGGTAGGACACTGCTCCGTGTGGTCTGTCCAGCCACTTTTGTAGGACCGGGCGGATCGCCTCAATGGTGCGGGCTCCGGCTTCTGGGGTTATTAGCGTCTCCTCCCATTGCCACACCGCCATATCACGGGCTGCGCGCCTTGCCCCCTCAATCTCCGCTTGCGCGGGATTCTCCCCTCGAGCCCTCGCCTCTGCACGGAACACATATACTTCCGTGAGTATCCTGGCCTCAAGCTCCCAGGGGAGCATACCCCCTATGGCCGTGGCGGCCGTGAACGAGACGGTTCTGTAGCCCCGGATGGTTCGTATAGCCGCTGTCTTCTGCGGTCTGCGCAGGAGGGCGACGTTCTTCCGGGACAGGGCGTCCGACCAAACCGGGGCACCGTACAAGGCCATGCTCCTCAAAACTCCGGCGAAGAGCTTGCGGCAGTTATCCCCTGGGCCTCCCACGTTAGGCAAAAGCCTCGCCAGTGCCCTCGCCGCCCCCAATACTCTTGGAGCCAGACTGGCAAAGTGCGCCCCGAAATTCCACCGGCTGTCAAGTATAAGCCCCAGGTACTTGAGCTGGGGCGCCACTCTGATGGGCACACCATCCACACATATGTGGGCGTCTCTGGGGGGCCGGCCCCGGGGGCCATGAAATAGGATGGCCTCCGTTTTTGGCAACGCCACCTCCAGGCCTAGCAGCCTGATCCTCGCCACTATTAGTGTGGCGCCTTCAGATGCCCTCTGGGAGGCTTCCTGGTAGTCACGGCCCCTTGCCGTGACTAGGGTGTCATCCGCATAGCAGATGACACCCATCCAAGGGGGAAGACCCCCCCTTAGGACCCAGTTGTACCCTATGTTCCAAAGTAGTGGCCCCAGGACAGAACCTTGGGGCACACCACACACCATGTTGTGCGCACGAATCCGCGCCCCTCCCGGCTCTACAAAGAGGACGGATCTGTCCATAAGGTAGTCCCCGATGATCCTCCTCAGGTACCAGGGGACTCTGTGGAGCCTTAGCGCCTCGATTATCGCGCTGAAGGGGAGGGTGTTGAACGCATTGGCAATGTCGAGCGATATCGCCAACACCCTCTCCCCCCTCCCGATAGCCTCTTCCGTGGCCCTTTTTAGGGATATTATGGCGTCTACGGTGGACCTGCCACGCCGAAAGCCATACTGGGCATCCTCCAGATCTGGGCCCTCGCATCCCAGGTGTTGCGTGATGCGGCCCGCGATTATGCGCTCCAGAAATTTACCCGCCTCGTCGAGTAGAACGATGGGGCGGTAGGCCGCTGGCGAGTCGGGCGGGCGCCCCTCCTTTGCGAGGAGGCAGAGTTTCCCCATCTTCCAGATTTTGGGGAATCTGCCCTGCTGCAGGCAAGCGTCCAGCAGTTCCCTGAACCTGCCTCCGAGGTGGTCTAGGGCGAGCGCCAGCACCCTCCCGTGCACCCCGTCGGGGCCTGGGGCCTTCTTTTTAAGGCGGAGGCGGTCCACGGCCATCTCCATTTCCCCGTCCGTGACCCGCGGGATCGTCTGCGGGTCGACCTCAGCGTCATGTTCCGGGGCGACAAAGGGCGCCACCTCTAACACCCGGTCCGGGAATAGGGCGTCCACAACCCGGGACAGGAGCTCCGGCTGGAACGACTCGGTGGGGGGCGCAGGATTCCGCATCCGGTTTCTGACTGCACGGTATGGGCGCCCCCACGGGTCTCTGTCCAAGTCGGCCAGGAACTCTCCCCACGCCGCCTTCTTCGCCCTCATCACCTCCACCTTGAGGTCCCATCGCGCCACCTGGAGGCGACCGTACAACTCCGCCTCCTCCTCCGGGGTATGCCTCCTCCTCCGGCATCTTTGGTACAGCCGTCTCGCGAGGGCGCAAACGGCGCGGAGGCCGGCTATCTCCGCCGACCACCAGTAGACCGCGCGTTGCCGCGGTCGATCCCCAGCCCGGGGCATGGCGGCGTCACATATCCGGGTCATTGACCCCCGGAATTCGACGGCCCACTGGTCCACGTCCATGTCGGCAGGGGGAGGCGGCAGCCAGCCCTCTATTAGTGCCGCCTCAGATGCAGCTTCCCTGTCCAGCTTTGTGAGGGCCCACCTCTTGAAGCGGGCCGTGCGGACGCCCTGCTGGGGAGTAAGGCCGGTGTTTGGGGGGCCGGATACCCTGAATGACACATAGAGGTGATCACTCAGGGTCTCCTGGTCCAGTACCTCCCAGTTTGTAACGCGAGAGGCTATGGCGGGGGTGGCGAACGTTATGTCCACTATGGACTCCCCCTGCCATCTCACGCACGTGCTCACGGCCCCCCTGTTGAGGACTACGAGCCCGGCCTCGACCAAAAAGTCCTCCACAACCTCACCCCTGCTGGTGGTCGCAGGGCAGCCCCAGGACCGGGACTTGGCGTTGATGTCGCCGGCAATGATGACTTGGAGCGGCGCAAGTCTGCGGACAACCTCTTGCAGCCTCCCCACGTAGGCCTCAAAATCACTGAGGTACCGGTTGGGCGAAAAGTAAACCCCAACCAGTGCAATGCCTTCCCATTCCACCGCCACATACCCCTCCCCCCGCTCTCGCAGGGTCAGCGGAACCGTATTGGAGACGGCCGGAGTTGTGATTACCACCTTCCCATCTGTTGATCCTATCCAGTTTTGCCGCGCAGGGATGGAATACGGTTCCGCTGCTATGGCCACGTTAGCCCCTAACGCCGCCATTTGGTGGACCATGAGGTCCTGAGCGTTGGCGGCGTGATTGAGGTTTGCTTGGAGGAAGACCTTAGGGCGTGCTGACATTTGGTCCCGTTACAGCTTCCTCCGTGTCCATCGGCGCTACGCGCTCCCTCACCACTGGGGGGGCCCTTGTCCAAGGGGCTCTCTTTGGCTTGATGATGGGGGGCCTGCACGTCCTTCCGCCAAGCCGGTGTACATGCGGGAGCCCCGCCTCCTTGCAGACGGCGCAGCAGGCCTTATCCGCTTCGCAGTCCGCCGCCTGGTGCCCTGGGGTGCTGCATTTGTAGCACAGGGTGCTACGGTCAACTTTGGAGTCACAATTGTGTTTGGTGTGACCCACGCCGTAGCACCTGTAACAGCGAACCGGTAGTGTCTCCAGGGCTACCACCCGGACCTGTACCCAACCCACAACTATACGGCCCGCGTTGGCCAGGATTTTGGCCTGCGCAACTGGGAGCCGAACCAACATGGAGTTGGACCCCCATGGCCCGGCTCGGATCTCTCCCAGCACGATCATTTCTGGCGGGCACCCGGTCCTTGTAGCGATGGCCGCCTTCACATCTTCGGGTTTGACCCCATCGTTGAGGCCCACCAGTCGGAGCTCCGCCTTCCGATAGGGCCTGGCCACCTCCGCCTCCTCCGCAATAACCTCCCGGATCTTGGCCGCCAGCGCGTCCGCCGTGGGCCCACTAGCCGCGCCCGGGATTTCAAGCTTGCGGCCCCCGGCCGCGGTGTTCCGCATTCGCACCGCCTCTAAACCCAGGTCCTTCAAATTTATCGCGCCCGTCGCCTTCTCCATTACGGACGCGTACGTAGCGCCCTTTGCCGCGGCCTCAGGTTTCAAGGTGATGGTGACAACCGAGGACCGCGGCAGAACCAGCTTCACCGCGGGAGCAGAACCCGCGGTGGCCGTCTTTTTTGGGGCTTTGGCAGCCCGGGCAGCCTTCCTCGCCCTCTTCTTGGCGCTCCTGGAGATGTTCGTTCTCCATTCAACTGCCGGGGTACTGGCGGCCGCTGCCAGGGCAGGGGAGGCCGAGCGCACGTGCGGCGCAACCCTGCTGGGGGCTCTCTGATTAAGTGGCGGATTCTCCCACACTGTCACGCCCTCTTCGACTTCTACCGGGGGGGCCTGGCGGGCTCTGGGAGGCCCAGCAGCCGCCTTGGCGTAACTAGCCCCTTCCCTTCCCACCTCATGCGCCAACGGCGGCCTCCTGGGGGGATCATATGGGGTGCGCCTCTCCATCTCTTCCATACGTGCGTTGAACATTCCCCCAAGGGTCTCAAACATCTCCCTCTTGAAGGACTCCAGTGCCCCCTCCAGGGAGACGGCCACCTCCCTCTGGACGTCCGTGCCCTTTTTACGGGACGCCCTGGACTCCTGCTGCAGGTCTTTTACGGCCTTGACCTCGGCGCGCAGCAGCTCCACCTCGCGGCGGAGCCTTTCATTTTCTTTCTGGAGTTTTTTCGCCTCGTCAGATGCGGACATCTCCTTGAGGGACTCCAGACACGCAACCATGGACTTGATGCCGTCATTTATGTCCCTCCTGACGGTCCCCTTGAGCTGGCTGGAGACGTGGACAGAGTATTGTACCGCGTTTAGACTTTGAGTCGCTTTCTCAAGGATCTCCTGCTTGGACTTCATCACCATGTCGGCCCTGATGATGGCCATGTCCCTACAACGGAGGGTTTTGTTTGCCAGTTGCTCCCTCTCCATTTCCACGTCCTTACGGTAGGACCTTCCCTCCTCCCTATTAATGATTGCAGGGGGTGGGGCTTCCATTTCCTCATCCTCCTCAGTCTCGCCCTCTGCAGAGTACTGCACCACCCTTTCGGCCTCGGCGAGATCGGTCGAGGTGCCCGACTTCTCCTTCCGCTGGACATCTACGTTCTTTTCAAGGGCAACCTTTTTGGCCTTTGACTTTGGGCCCGGCTTGCTCAGTCTGGTCTTGGTCGACTCCTCGAAACCGTCACTGGAGTCAATTCTGGAATCGGCGAGGCAGCGTTTTCTGGAGTCCTCCACCACTTTCTCCACGTATTTCTTCGTTTTCGGGTCATCTTCGCCTTCGGACCCCTCCGATGCAGTATCAACCAGCTTCATTCGGTTTTGGTTCTTCTGGCCTTCGCTGGCTGATCTCTCCAGTTTTTTGGGATTTAGTGATAGATTGAACCTCATCTTCACCTTCCTTCCCCTTCCAGACACATTGCCGGTCTCTAGGGCCTGGTCGCCTACCCTAGAGGGGCCTTCAGTAGTAGACTTATCACCAACCGGCCTGGTTACCGGTTGGCGGCGGGCGTCAGCCGCATCATATGACGCACTTCCAGGGGCATCACCGACACCTGAGGCCTGGTTGCCTACCTCAGGGCGGTCTTCGGTAACAAATTTCCCACTCGCAGGCCCGGGTACCTGCGAGCGCCGGGCGTCAGCCGGATCGCATGACATCGTTTTATCGGTGTCGACATCGTTTTATCGGTGTCGGACATTTTCATTAAAAGGGGTAGCAATTTCAGGGTTGCAATCCCCCTGGTCGCTAGGGGGTGGGCTGTAAGCCGCCCACCAACCCGTCCAGAGACGGGCGCCCGTCGCCGCGCCCCGCAACGACGGCACCTTTGCATGAAGCGGCGCCCAGAAGGGGCGCCGAACTACCCCGATCCCACCCCGTGTAACGACGCCCAGAAGGGGCGCCGTCAAAACTCCCCTCAAAGCCGCTCGAGAGTGAGCGGCGAGCGTGCGACCCAGAGTGGGCCGCACGTGGAGATCCCCCCCGCAGGTCCGAGTGACCCGCTGTGCGGTCCAGAAGGGACGCGCGTTGAAGGGGGTGCGATGCCCAGAAGGGGCACCACCTACGTTATTCGGCGCCCAGAAGGGACGCCAGGGATTTGCATAAGGCCCCTTGTCCCACGCTGAACGTGGGCCGAGAGGCCTTACCCCGGGGTGCACCACGAGGAGGTTCCCAAATTTGCACCCCAACCTAACCTAACCTAACCTAACCTAACCTAACCTAACCTAACCTAACCTAACCTAACCTAACCTAACCTAACCTAACCTAACCTAACCTAACCTAACCTAACCTAACCTAACCTAACCTAACCTAACCTAACCTAACCTAACCTAACCTAACCTAACCTAACCTAACCTAACCTAACCTAACCTAACCTAACCTAACCTAACCTAACCTAACCTAACCTAACCTAACCTAACCTAACCTAACCTAACCTAACCTAACCTAACCTAACCTAACCTAACCTAACCTAACCTAACCTAACCTAACCTAACCTAACCTAACCTAACCTAACCTAACCTAACCTAACCTAACCTAACCTAACCTAACCTAACCTAACCTAACCTAACCTAACCTAACCTAACCTAACCTAACCTAACCTAACCTAACCTAACCTAACCTAACCTAACCTAACCTAACCTAACCTAACCTAACCTAACCTAACCTAACCTAACCTAACCTAACCTAACCCCAACCTAACCTAACCTAACCTAACCTAACCTAACCTAACCTAACCTAACCTAACCTAACCTAACCTAACCTAACCTTTTTTTTTTTTTTTTTTTTTTTTTTTTTTTTTTTTTTTTTTTCCCAGGGGGGGAATGCGTTACGCATACCGAGGCCTTGAAGAGGCACCCGGTTATGTGGGGCTCGCCCGTCCGCCTTTCCGCCCCCACTGACCAGGAGAGAGGCCCCTAGTCAGCTGCCAGGTAGGACCCGGCTGGGAGGGCGAGACGGAGGGGGATACCCACTAAACCCCTGGGGGACAACAATCCGACAGCATAAGGCTGAGGTGGAACACGGTACCGACCAAAAGGCATTGAACCGCGAACCACCCCGTCGCCGTGTGTTGGCCTATGACCGCTGCTAGCAGCTGTCACGCGCCATCACACGGCGACTGCCACGAGGCACGGCAAGAGAAGAGCCCTTAAGGGGCAGACCTTACGGCCAGGGATGGCACCACCTTGTGCAGCCCTTGCTGAGGCGCAAGGGGCACAAGCTGGCCCTCGTCCTGAAGGAGGAGGGCGGCGTCGTACTGCCGCCCTCGACCCAACCACCGCCGGTTGCAGCCCGCGCCGAGGCGCGAGGGGCACAAACCGACCCTCGTCTTGCGGGAGGAGGGCGACATCATATCGCCGCCCTCGACCCTACCACCGCCGGTTGCCCGGCCACGTCCGTCGTCGCCCTCACTGGCGACTCCACCGTCTCCTCCGTCGCCCTCACCAGCGACTCCTCCTCCTCCATGGGCGATTCGCCCTCCCTCGCCGCAGGTGGAGCCCGCGGCCAAGGGGCCCACTTCGCCCTCATCCTCGGAGGGCGACAACTCCTCCCCCCCATGTGGTGCTCATGGGGGAGTCCCGCCTCTCGGCAGACACCGCAGTCCGCCTTCTCCGCTCTGCACGTAGCCGCCTTGTGCCCCGCGGCTCCACAGCGGAAACACAGCGTGCCACGGCCGGCCTCCGAGCTACAACTGTAGCTGAGGTGGCCCAGGCCGTAGCACCTGTAACACCGCATCGGCCCCCCATCCAGGATCTCCACCCTCACATTCGCCCAGTCCAGGACTACGCTGGACTGCCCCGCCAGGGATTTCGCCGCCTCTACCGGCAGCCGGACCACCACAGAGCGCCGACCGGAAGGTCCGGTCTGAACCGGCCCCACGGTCACCCGCTCGAGACTGCAGCTCGCTCCCCCAGCAACCGCCTCCCGGATCTCATCCCCCCCGTAATCTACATCCGGGTTAAGACCCACGAGCCGGATCGCTGCCATCCGGCACGGCCTTCCTACCACCACGTCGTCAGGGACGACCTCGCGGAGCTTGCTCGCTAGGGCGTCGGCCAGGGGCCCACTGGAGTCACCCGGGACCTCCAGCTTTCGCCCACCCGCCGCAGTGTGCAGCATCCGTACCCCACCCGACAGCCCGATATCCGGCAGGTCTACCCTCCTCATTGCCTCCGCCAGTGCCGAGGCGTAGGTCGCGCCCCTGGCCACCGCTTCCGGCTTCAGCGTCACAGTGACTACTGAAGACCGTGGCAGCTCCAGCTTAGGGGGGGGCCTTGCGCGCTCCGCCCTCTTCGGCTTTTCACCTTCCGCCGGTGGGGGCCGGCCAGCCGCGGCCGTAGCCTTCCTCGCCCTTCTCCTGGCCGCCTTTGAGGCGACAGTCCTCCATTCCGGCTGCTCCTTCGGAGGAGCGCCGGGGGCGCCCTGGGGTCCGGCGACCGCCCCGGCGTAGCTCACCCCTGCCTTCACTACCTCGCCCGACGGCGGCGGCCTCCTGGGGTGCTCGGCTGGGAGGCGCCTCTCGATGTTGTCGAGGCGCCCTCCCAGGGACTCGAGAAGCTCCCTCTTTAGGGCCTCCAGCTTTTCCTCCACGCCCGTCTGAGGTGGGGGGGGGAGAGGGGGCGACCGTGCGGCCGTCCTCAGCACCTCGACCTCCTGCTGCAGCCCTTCTATCTTGTCATGGAGGCCTTCGACATGTCTCAGCCACTGCTGGTTCTTCTCCCGCTGCAGTTTCAATTGCTGCTCCAGAGCGGCCACCACAATCCACAGTTTCCTGCGAACCTCCTTGCGGATGGGCCTGTCGAGGCCACGAAGCGCGCTCTGAATTTCGTTGCCGAGGTCAAACGCCTTGTCCCTAAGTTGCCCGGGCGACAGCCCCTCGACCTCATCCTTGTTCTCCAGCAGGATATCGGTCTCATCCCATCGCTTCTTCGGGGCGGGAGGACCCTCGCTGGAACCGCCACTGCCGCTCGTATCGGCCCGAGCCCCCGCCAGCGTACGCTTTCGCGTCTCCTCCACTAGGTCGATGACCATCTGCGCGGACTCCGGGTCCGAGTCCCTCTCGCGCGCCATCTCGGCCGCCCAGTCGAGACGACTGGCGCCACCCGCACCGGGCACCGCCGGTTCCACGCCGCTCGAGCCATTAGCCCTCGCGAGCGCTTCACCGGACGCGTCCCCGGCATCTCCGCCCTTCCCGGGCCCACCACGACCTCTGCCCCTCTTGCAGAACTCCCCACACGGAGCACCAGTAACATTTGCCACTGCAGGAGCCTGGTCTCGAACTCCTGCAGGGCCTTCGGTAGTCAATTTCTCACGTGGAGGCCCGGTTACCTCCACGCGCCGGGCGCCAGCCGGATCACATGGCAAATTATCCTTCTTGTGCAAACCTTTCATATTAAAGGAGTTTGAAAGGCTTGCCCACACCTTGGTCGCTAGGGGGTGGGCTGTTAGCCGCCCACCAACCCGTCCGAAAACGGGCGCCCGTCGCCACGCCCCGCAACGACGGCACCTTTGCCTGAAGCGGCGCCCAGAAGGGGCGCCGAACTACCCCGTTCCCACCCCGTGTAACGACGCCCAGAAGGGGCGCCGTCAAATCTCCCCTCAAAGCCGCTCGAGAATGAACGGCGAGCGTGCGACCCAGAGTGGGCCGCACGTGGAGATCCCCCCCGCAGGTCAGAGTGACCCGCTGTGCGGTCCAGAAGGGACGCGCGTTGAAGGGGGTGCGATGCCCAGAAGGGGCACCACCTACGTTATTCGGCGCCCAGAAGGGACGCCAGGGATTTGCATAAGGCCCCTTGTCCCACGCTGAACGTGGGCCGAGAGGCCTTACCCCAGGGTGCACCACGAGGAGGTTCCCAAATTTGCACCCCAAAAGGAGATAACTCCCTCAAAAGAGGAGTCTATGCATCACACACAGACTCCCCTTTTCCCTCTGCAGTCGGTGGTGTCCCTTTTCAGGGACACCACCGAGTGCTGCCACTACCCCTCAGGCTTCTCCTCTCGGGCTTTTATGTGGCCGCCACTACCCCTCAGGCTTTCCCTCTCGGGCTTTTAAGTGGCCTATGGCTAGTCCGAGTCGTACACCTCCGACTCCGAGGACTGCCTTCGCGACGGCGCTTGAGACGGAGCGATCGTCGAGTCCGACGACGCGTCTTCCGCCTCCACCTCTTCAACCTCCCCCAACTCTTCCCCCGGGTCTCTCCCTGTACCTCTCGCCGGAGAGGCATTGGGGTTAGAGGATGGGGAAGGTTGCGTCGAGAGAGGGGCCTCTGCCTCCTCCATCTCGACCTCCGCTGGTTCGGTCCGTCTCAGCGCGTCGACCATCGCTGCTGTGCGCGCTGTGGGGCTAACCCGCACCCTCCTTCGAGGGGGGACGCACGCCCGGCTCCCCATTATGTGGCCAGCAGGCCTTCCTCCGTCCGTGCAGACTGAGCACTGCGGCACCGCCCGCGAGCACTCCGCCACCTTGTGGCCAGGGAGGCCACAGCGGAAGCAGACAAGGCTGCGATCCACCTCCGAGGGACACCTCGCCCTGGTGTGACCCACGCCCATGCACTTAAAGCAGCGCAACGGGCGCGAGTCCAGGAGTGTTACTGGGGCCGACAACCAGCCCACCAGTAACCTCCTTGCCGCCACGATGGTCTGGGCCGCCTTGACCGGGCAGCGCACCAACACCGACGTAGAGCCGCCGGGGCCAGGCCGCGGAGCTCCCACCTTGACGCTTTCCAGCGCGCACCCTCCCTTCAAGGCCACCACCTGCGCCAAGTCCTCTGCGGTGACGGTGTCGTCAAGGCCGGAGATGCGCAAGTCAGCACACTTTTCCGGCCTGGCGACCGTCACTACGTCCGCCACAACCTCCCGCAACCGCGTGGCCAGGCGATCGGCAGACTCCCCGCTGTTCGCTCCCGGGATTTGGAGCAACCGGGCGCCCGTCATAGAGACTCTGGTGGTGAGCCCAGAGGAAATCCCGCACTCGGCCAGCGATATGCCGTCTATGGCCCTCCTAATCACGGCGGCATAGGTGACGCCGCGCTCCAACGCCTCCGCCGTCAACTGAATGGAGACCGCCGTCGAGCGGGGTCTCCTCAAGCGCCTCCTTCTTGCCCTTCCCAGTGCTGCCGGAGCAGACTGTGGGGGGGGCGCACCTCTGGTGGCAGGTGTTGTGCCACCAGTGCTCGCGACCGTTGGAGCAGTCGCTCGACCTCGTCTTCGCCTTCGGCGTGGGGCCGTCTCCTGTGCGACGGTCGATGCCCAGCTGACGTTCCCCTGAGATGGTGGTACGAGGGGGTTCGTCGTAGTCTGCCTGGCCGGTATTGGGAGAGGTGGGTACGCCTCCGCCCTCGATCCCCGCGCAGCCAAAGGCGGACGCATCCTCTCGGGCAGCGAGGCGGTAGATGACCTCGCCTCGAGCCCGTCCAACCGGGAGTTGATCGCCGCGATGGAGCTAAGGAGCAGGGTCTTCAGCTCCTCTATGCCGCTAGCCTGGGGCTGGGGAGCAGGGGCAACCTCCGCCCGTCCGCTCATCTCCCTCTTGACGGCCGCTAGCTCCGCCCGCAGCGCCTCCACCTCACTCTGGAGTCTCGCGTTGGCGAGAGATAGTAGCTCCACCTCGTCCGACCGTTGTTGTGTGGGCGCCGTTCGTGCCCCCGTCGGTGTTGGCGATGTTCGCGCCCTGGAGTTGTCCGCCGCGGCGGTGCGGGCGGCATTACGCTCAGCTTGAGCTCTGCGCACCCCCCTCATCTTTTCCCGGATCTGCTCCTGAGCTCTCCGAAACCCCTCGATGGTTTCCGGCGCGCCATGCGCTCGGGCCTGCTCCAGAGACGCCCGAATTTCCTGGCGGAGCTCCTCATAGGAGTGAAGCTCCTCCGCAAGATCCGCGTCGAGATCGTCGTCCGCGTCCTCATCGTAAGCAGGTCTGGGAACGGTGTTAGTCCCAGACTTGCTCCCTCTACCTCTCCGCCCCGTTCCTATCTTCGGCGGGTTCGAGGTCGTCGACTCATACCCCGAAAGGTTATCGGAGTCGACGTCTTCACACCGCGACCGCTTCCGGCTGTCGCCAGCCCCACCACCCACGGCAGGCCTAGTACAAGGCCCTGCCGTGGCGTCAAAAGAATTTGTATTTGTTGCATCCATATTTGAACCCACGAGTATGGGACAACTAAAAGACCACCCGCGCAGAGGCCCCATACGCGGGCTACCCTATATACACTTGAGGTCGGGAGGTATCAAGTGGTTGGTGACGGGTTTTCTCCCGGGGTGCTTTTATAGACTACCCTTGTCGCGGCCGGCCGGTTAAGGCAGGCCCTCGCCCCCCTCCCTGAACAGCTCCCCCACAGACGCCTCGAGTGGGATCATTGCCGCCCAGGTCGGGGACTACGATGCTCAGGGGCTGGCGTGAGGCCCCTGGTACACCCCTTTCGGGGTGCTCCCCTTTCCCCCCCATGGTCGCTAGCGGGTGGGCTGTATAGCCGCCCACCAACCCGTCCTGAAGACGGGCGCCCGTCGCCGCGTGCCCCAACGACGAAGCCTTTGCATGGCGCGGCACCCAGAAGGGGTGCCGGAAAAGCTCCACTCAAAGCCGCTCAGAGTGAGCGGCGAGCGTGCGGCCCAGAGTGGGCACGCACGTGGAGATCCCCCCCGCAGGTCCAAGTGACCCGCTATGCGGTCCAGAAGGGACGCGCGTTGAAGGGGGTGCGATGCCCAGAAGGGGCACCACCTACTTTATTCGACGCCCAGAAGGGGCGCCAGGGATTTGCATAAGGCCCCTTGTCCCACGCTGAACGTGGGCCGAGAGGCCTTACCCCAGGGTGCACCACGAGGAGGTTCCCAAATTTGCACCCCAACCTAACCTAACCTAACCTAACCTAACCTAACCTAACCTAACCTAACCTAACCTAACCTAACCTAACCTTTTTTTTTTTTTTTTTTTTTTTTTTTTTTTTTTTTTTTTTTTTTTGACCCACGGAAAATGCATTTACGCACACCCACCTGACAGAGTGCCCGATGAGTGATTACGGACTCGCCCTTGCGGGAATACCGTATAAAAACCGTGGGGGACCCGTCCGAAAACAGGGGAGGCCACGGTACCTACCCTAGGGCATTAAGCCGCGAGCCTCCCCCGGCTGCCGGAGCAGCAAACGCGCAATGCGACGACAAATTGACCTCAGAAGGAGGAGTACGACAAAGTGATGTGACCTCAGAAGGAGGACCACGACAATGTGATGTGACGAGAGGACGCCCTAAGGCACGACTCTGCCCTAAGGCCCGACTCTGCCCGTAGGCACGACTTTGCCCTTAGGCACGACAAGTTGGAGTGATGTGAGACGCGACCTCAGCCCGTGAGGCACGACTTTGCCCTAAGGCCCGACAAATTGACTTCTTTCTTCTTTCTTCTTTTCTTCAAACCCCCCCACGCAACCCACAGGCGAGGCCCGAGCTGCCAGCCAGCTGGGAGACCTGCCGAGCGCCGCTGCGGAATCGGAAGTACCGGCGGCTTTCCCAGGCGGCTGGTACTAACCGCCACCAAGCCCGACACCACAGTAAGACGCCCCGGCCACCATACTTTCCGACACCCAAACCCCAACCCATGAGTCACGTCCCCCTGCCCTGAGGCACGACAAGGTGACTTCTTTCTTCTTTTCTTCAAACCCCCCCACGCAAACCACAGGCGAGGCCCGAGCTGCCAGACAGCTGGGAGACCTGCCGAGCGACGACGTATAATCGGGGGAATCCCGACGGCTGTCCCGCTCACCGGTAGGCCGCCGGGCCCACACCGCCGTACGACGCCCCGGCCACCATACTGTCCGACACCCAGACCCCGACCCATGAGATCACGTCCCCCTGCCCTGAGGCACGACAAATTGACTTCTTTCTTCTTTTCTTCAAACCCCCCACGCAAACCACAGGCGAGGCCCGAGCTGCCAGACAGCTGGGAGACCTGCCGAGCGACGACGTATAATCGGGGGAATCCCGACGGCTGTCCCGCTCACCGGTAGGCCGCCGGGCCCACACCGCCGTACGACGCCCCGGCCACCATACTGTCCGACACCCAGACCCCGATCCATGAGATCACGTCCCCCTGCCCTGAGGCACGACAAATTTACTTCTTTCTTCTTTTCTTCAAACCCCCCACGCAACCCACAGGCGAGGCCCGAGCTGCCAGCCAGCTGGGAGACCTGCCGAGCGCCGCTGCGGAATCGGGAGTACCGGCGGCTTTCCCAGGAGGAGGCTGGTACTAACCGCCACCAAGCCCGACACCACAGTAAGACGCCCCGGCCACCATACTTTCCGACACCCAGACCCCAACCCATAAGTCACGTCCCCCTGCCCTGAGGCACGACAAGGTGACTTCTTTCTTCTTTTCTTCAAACCCCCCCACGCAAACCACAGGCGAGGCCCGAGCTGCCAGACAGCTGGGAGACCTGCCGAGCGACGACGTATAATCGGGGGAATCCCGACGGCTGTCCCGCTCACCGGTAGGCCGCCGGGCCCACACCGCCGTACGACGCCCCGGCCACCATACTGTCCGACACCCAGACCCCGACCCATGAGATCACGTCCCCCTGCCCTGAGGCACGACAAATTGACTTCTTTCTTCTTTTCTTCAAACCCCCCACGCAAACCACAGGCGAGGCCCGAGCTGCCAGACAGCTGGGAGACCTGCCGAGCGACGACGTATAATCGGGGGAATCCCGACGGCTGTCCCGCTCACCGGTAGGCCGCCGGGCCCACACCGCCGTACGACGCCCCGGCCACCATACTGTCCGACACCCAGACCCCGATCCATGAGATCACGTCCCCCTGCCCTGAGGCACGACAAATTGACTTCTTTCTTCTTTTCTTCAAACCCCCCACGCAAGCCACAGGCGAGGCCCGAGCTGCCAGACAGCTGGGAGACCTGCCGAGCGACGACGTATAATCGGGGGAATCCCGACGGCCGTCCCGCTCACCGGTAGGCCGCCGGGCCCGACACCACAGTAAGACGCTCCGGCCACCATACTGCCCGACACCCAGACCCCACCCAGGGCCACGACCCAAAACCCCGAAGGGGACATCATCAATTTCTTCCTCTTCAAACCCCGGGGGGTACATCCTCATCTGACATCAATTTCTTCCTCTTCTTTTTTTTTCAAACCCCCACGCAAGCCCCAGACGAAGCCCGAGCTGCCAGGCAGCTGGGAGACCTGCCGAGCGACGACGTATAATCGGGGGAATCCCGACGGCTGTCCCGCTCACCGGTAGGCCGCCGGGCCCGACACCACAGTAAGACGCTCCGGCCACCATACTGCCCGACACCCGGACCCCACCCAGAGCCACGACCCAAAACCCCGAAGGGTACATCATCAATTTCTTCCTCTTCAAACCCCGGGGGGTACATCCTCATCTGACATCAATTTCTTCCTATTCTTTTCTTCAAACCCCCACGCAAGCCCCAGACGAAGCCCGAGCTGCCAGGCAGCTGGGAGACCTGCCGAGCGACGACGTATAATCGGGGGAATCCCGACGGCTGTCCCGCTCACCGGTAGGCCGCCGGGCCCGACACCACAGTAAGACGCTCCGGCCACCATACTGCCCGACACCCAGACCCCACCCAGGGCCACGACCCAAAACCCCGAAGGGTACATCATCAATTGCTTCCTCTTCAAACCCCGGGGGGTACATCCTCATCTGACATCAATTTCTTCCTCTTCTTTTCTTCAAACCCCCCACGCAAGCCCCAGACGAAGCCCGAGCTGCCAGGCAGCTGGGAGACCTGCCGAGCGACGACGTATAATCGGGGGAATCCCGACGGCTGTCCCGCTCACCGGTAGGCCGCCGGGCCCGACACCACAGTAAGACGCTCCGGCCACCATACTGCCCGACACCCAGACCCCACCCAGGGCCACGACCCAAAACCCCGAAGGGTACATCATCAATTTCTTCCTCTTCAAACCCCGGGGGGTACATCTCCATCTGAAAGAAATTGATGAGGAAGGGTACCTCATCAATTTCTTCCTCTTCTTTTCTTCAAACCCCCCACGCAAGCCCCAGACGAAGCCCGAGCTGCCAGGCAGCTGGGAGACCTGCCGAGCGACGACGTATAATCGGGGGAATCCCGACGGCTGTCCCGCTCACCGGTAGGCCGCCGGGCCCGACACCACAGTAAGACGCTCCGGCCACCATACTGCCCGACACCCAGACCCCACCCAGGGCCACGACCCAAAACCCCGAAGGGTACATCATCAATTTCTTCCTCTTCAAACCCCGGGGGGTACATCCTCATCTGAAAACAACCTAACCTAACCTAACCTAACCTAACCTAACCTAACCTAACCTAACCTTTTTTTTTTTTTTTTTTTTTGCCCAGGGAATGCTTGATGCATACCCGGACCCAGAAGGGGCCCGGGTTATGTGGGACTCGCCCGTCCGCCTTTCCACCTCCCACCAACTATATGGGGACGCCATTGTCCCCAGTCGGCTGCCTTGGCTACTACCCCAAGGCTGGAAGGGGTGAGACGGAGGGGGATACCCACTAAACCCTGGAGGACATCTACCGAATCAGGTGAGGCCACGGTGCCTGTCCC
This sequence comes from Scoparia ambigualis, assembly GCA_963921215.1. Classification (NCBI taxonomy): domain Eukaryota; kingdom Metazoa; phylum Arthropoda; class Insecta; order Lepidoptera; family Crambidae; genus Scoparia; species Scoparia ambigualis. The sequence goes on from OY992503.1 coordinate 17,601, forward strand.
TGGGGAATTAAACCGCGGGGCTCACCCGGCTGCCCGTGTGACTGCGCGCGCCGACCCGGGGGCCGGCGCGCGCAGTCACACGGGCGCAACGCGAAACGCGACAACAAGGAACCTCGGAAGGAGGACACCACTAAAGGCTACGCAGCCCAGAAGGGGCCACGCAACCTAGCGCCCCTTGGGCACAACCTAGGGGGGTGAGGGGGGTAGAATCCCCCACCCGCACGCGACCTAAACACTTATACAGTGCGTTCTCTCTGCCTATACCTCCGTATAGGCACAAGGAAGCACCACACAGCAGCTTTACAAACGTACATATCGCCAAAATTATTTATACTACAAATTACAATTATTAGAATACAACAAAATATCTACAACACTGTACAAGAATTTCTCTTAAAACTACCCTTATTATACAACTTAACCACTAGTATTTACAGATCAACAGTATGACCGTAACCCCACTTTATACAAAACTGTACCCCACTATACAATTAATTAATTTCCCCTTTTCCTTCCAGATCGCGCCAGGAAGCAGTCCAGCACCGACTACGCCCCCGACGGACCAGGTAAGTACCCATATTTATATTTACATTCATCCTCTACTCTCCCCCTCTCTAGGTAGCCGCACCAGGACGGAACCCGGTTGCGCACTCCATGGGCTCAACATCTTGTGATCGACCTCCCGGCTGACTCCGCCATGTGGGGGATACACCCCTGACCGTGGGGGGGCGGCAAACCCAGGACCCCATTATGTGGTCACTGCCCCTGTTGTGCGTACCGCAGACGTGGCACGACGGCTTCTCCACGGTGCACTCCCCAATCCTGTGGCCCTCCTTGCCACATCTGTAGCAGAGGCCACTCCTGTCCTCCTTTCTAGGACATCCCAGCCTAGTATGCCCAAGGCACATACACAAGTAACATCTGGTGGGGGCCGGCTCCATGGCCGCCACTTGGAGCGAGGAGTACCCCACCACCAGATGTCCTTCTTCTGCGAGGGCCTTCGCCGCAGCGATGGGGCACCTCACCACCACCGAGCCAGATCCCCATTCCCCTATTCGTACGGGCCTTGCCGATACCGAACTCGTCGGTATCCCCATTTTGCCGGCAACCGCCGCCACTATTCCCTCACTTGTCATGCTCTCGTTGAGGCCGGTCACCCTCAGGTCAGCCATTCTAACCGGCCTGGCTATGACCGCCTCCTCCTTCAGAGCCTCCGCCAATTTGGCCGCAAGGGCATCCGCTTGCGGACCGCTAGACATCCCAGCGACTTCAAACACACGGCCCCCCGAGGCCGTGTGTCTGACTCTGACCGTCTCAAGCCCGACGCTCGCCAGCGGCACCTCGCTGTAGGCCTTATTTAAGACCATGGCGTAGGTGACGCCCCTGGCGACAGCTTCAGGCCTGAGACACACCGTTATCGCAGACGATCTCGGAGCTACCAGCCGGTAAGGCTTCTCGGTTGAGACAGGGGGGGTCGGACCAGTGCGCGCTACCTCGCCACTGAGAGGCCCCTGCTGTGCCACCCGTACCACTGATGCCACACTCTCTTCCTTCCTTTCAGGTTTTCTCCTCTTCGTCGCCCCCACCTTGACCCAGTCGTTCGCCGGGACCGACGCAGCAGCGGCGAGCGACGGCGACCCATCCCGCTCAAGACGAGGACCCGCCGGACCCCGACCACGGCCAGGACCATCAGGAACAACCTCCGGACTCAGGTAAGACACCCTTGGGCGGGGCAGGGGGGGGAAATCCCCACCTCCCCGTCTATCCTCCTCTAGCCTCGACGAGAGGCGCGAGCCCTCCTCGCTCTGGCCGCACTCCATTACACCAGCCTCAGCCGCCCCATCGTCAGCAGCAGCAGCTGTCACAGCCGCCGGCCCAACCACCTGACTCAGTTCCCGCGGGAGGCGGGCCCCGAACTCCTCCAGCTTTTCCTCCATCATCCTTCCCAACTCCTGGATCATCCCACTCCTCATCTCCCTCTCCATCTCTTCCCACACTCCCCTGAGGTCCTCCCTCGTGAGAGCAGGTGCAGGAACAGGCCCCAGCTCCGACCCCGGCAACGGGGAAGGGGGGGGAGGCCTGTCCTGGATATGCTCCAGCTGCCCCTTGAATGCCTGGTTCTCCTCCAAGAGCCGTCCCACCTCCGCCTGGACTTGCTCCAGCTGCCCCTTCAACGCAAGGTTCTCCTCCGAGAGCCGGTCTTCCTCCACCTCGGCTTGATCCAGCTGCTCTTTCAGAGCCCTATTCTCTTTAAAAGTCTGGTCTGCGTCGGCAGCCACGATCTTCATATTTTTGCACTCCTCCATAATTCGCTGCTTGAAATCCTCATGCCCTTGCTCTTGCCTCTCGACAACAGCCTCACATTCAAGGCGCATCGTCTCCGTCAATTTCTCCATCGTCACCAGCTTCTCCCTCAACCTCTCATTTTCCCCCAAGACGTACTTCATGTCCGCTGCAGAGCTGCGCAACTCTTCGAAAGCCTTCATGTCGAAGGGAGGCTTGAGGCCAGGTCCAGCAGGTCCTCCAGCTTCCAACCCCTTGCTACCCTTTCTCCTTTTCCCGTTCCCACCAGACATTCTCACTGGCGATTTTCGAATTTACACCTTAATTATACTATATAACACCTTATGTTTACACTTATCTATTTACATTTGTCTATCTACACCTATCACTAACCCTATGTCTAATCTTAACCTAATTATCAACAGGAATGTACACACGAAAGCGACCAGCAACTTCGACCCAGAATCTGACCCCACCCCACCGAGAAGAAGCAGCAGGTAAGTCAGACCCGAGAAGAAGTGCGGCGCAACCCCATACAAAATGTATGAAAACGGCAAAGCGTGATCGCCTTCTCAATTTTTCTTAGTAGAATTTTTATGTAAAAATTCTACTAAAACTCAAAAAATGGACAAAACCGAAAACAAACAACAAATACCTGAGGGGTATGGGCCCACCCACCCAGGCACCCCGGAACCCCTAGCGAGGCCCCAAAAATGCCTGAACGGCGGCCAAAACAAAAATTTCCCAAAAATAAAAACTGTACCTCGACGACTAAATCGTCGAGATAAGTTGAATTTCGAACAAAAAACGAAAACAAAAATGAATCTACTTCTTTTAGAAATACAATGGGGACACCAAAAGATGCCTCCGGATTTACTATTATTTATCAATGCTTCTAATTATTTTATTTAACAAAACTACTATTTTTAAAGACACTTTCCGCAGGAGCGATTTTCTCACAACAAATGACGCGGGTACTCCCTCCGACAGGCCAAATGGCACTCAACCTAACCTAACCTAACCTAACCTAACCTAACCTAACCTAACCTAACCTAACCTAACCTAACCTAACCTAACCTAACCTAACCTAACCTAACCTAACCTAACCTAACCTAACCTAACCTAACCTTTTTTTTTTTTTTTTTTTTTTTTTTTTTTTTTTTTTTTTTTTTTTTTTTTTTTTTTTTTTTTTTTTTTTTTTTTTTTTTTTTTTTTTTTGGATTGGGGAAAATGTGTTGTACACAGGCCATGCGCACCCAATGGGCTTGGGATGACGCATGGCACGGAGAGGGACTCGAGGCCACATGTCCCCACCCGTACCCATTCGCTCCCCCGGAGGGGAGCGGATGGGTCAGGTGAGTTAGGACTAGTGGCCCCACCCCATAAAAACCCCAATGCTTGCCCGCAAGACCGATAGCGGAAACCCGGGGCCGCGTGAGCAATCACCGGGAATCCGCCAACGGGATGACCAGTCCGGCCTGGTCTCCTGCTGAAGAGGTGGGAGCCGGCAAGCGGACTCCCACCCAGACGGGGATAGAGCAGTGCAATGCGACTGGGTAGGCCCATCTACCCAGCCGCTGCTCTATCTGGGGGGGGAGGGTTTCCCTCTCCCCCCCCCTCCGCCTCTTCCCTGTGGTGGACCGCGGCCCCACGTGAGGCCGTGGGGCCGCGGTCCCACACAGGGAGTGCTACCATCTCATGCGACCTGTGCCGAGGCGCAGGAGCGTGAGCTGGTCCCCGCTCTAGTAGGTGGAGGGTGGCGTTAAACCGCCGCCCTCGACCCTCCCTCCGCCGGTTGCCCGGCCGTCGCCCTCACTGGCGACCCCTGTTCCGCCGGTTGCCCGGCCGTCGCCCTCACCAGCGACCCCGTCTTCTCCGCCGGTTGCCCGGCCTCGCCCGGCCTCGCCGGCGACTCTGCCGTCTCCATGGGCGCAGCGCCCTCCCTCGCAACAGGTGGTGTGGCTCTAAGCCAGGGCACCCCCTTCGCTCTCGTTGTCGGCGGCCAGCACCTCCTGCCACCCATATGGTGCTCGTGCGGGAGCCCCGCCTCCCTGCACACACCGCAACTCGGTTTCTCCACCCCGCACTCGGCAGCCCTGTGCCCGGGGGCACCACACCGGAAGCACAAGGCGCCCCGGTTTGCCTCCGCATCGCAGGCGTAACTGAGGTGCCCCAAACCGAAACACCTATAACACCGCTGGGGGCGCCTCGCCAGCGCCTCGACCCGCGCCCACGCCCAGTCGAATGCGACCACCTCGTGCTCCACAAGGGCCTTCGCCGCCTCTATCGGGAGCCGGACCACTGCGGAGCTCCTCCCGGACGGACCGGTCCGGATCGGCCCCACTGCCACCATTTCGGGCCTACAGTTAGTTGTGGCCGCAATCGCCCGCGCAACCTCCCTCTGCCCATCCTCCATATCCGGGTTGAGGCCCACCAGCCGCACCTCCGCCATCCGGCACGGCCTGGCCACCACCACGTCGGCCGGCACGGCCTTCTTCAGCCGGTCCGCCACGGTATCGGCCTGGCTGCCAGTCGCTCCCTGGAGCTCAATCTTGCGCCCCCCCGCCGCACTCAGCTGCACCTGCACTACCTCCAGCTCGAGCTCCCCCAGTTTGGCCTCCTTCATTGCCGCACCCATCACCGTGGCGTAGGTTAGCCCTCTGGCCAAGGCCTCCGGCTTCAACGTCACGGTGACTACCGGGTGTTTTGGCGGCTCCAGCCTCACCCTGGGGGGGGCGGGCTTGCCCTTCCCTCTCTTCGGCTCGGCGCCACCCTCCTGTGGAGTGCGGCCTGTCGCGGCCTCGGCCCTCTTGGCCCTCGCCCTCGCCCTCCTGGAAGCGGCAGTCTGCCACTCCTCACGTGCGGGCACCGGACCCGCATCCGAATCCCGCGGGTGAGCACGGGGGGCGCTATGGGTTCCAGCAGCCACCCCGGCGTAACTCCTCCCGCCATCACCCGCCAGCGGCGGCCTCCTCGGGGGCTCGGCTGGGAGGCGCCTCTCGATGTTGTCGAGGCGCCCTCCCAGGGACTCGAGAACCTCCCTCTTAAGGGCCTCCAGCATGCCCTCCACGCTCGCCAAGGAGGGGGGGGGAGGGGGCGCCCGAGCGGCAGCCTTCAGCGCCACGACCTCCCGCTTCAGCGCTGCAACTTCCCCCTCAAGTTCGGCGCACTTCTTGTTGCTCCCCCGCCACCTCAACCGCTGCAGCTCCAAGCCGGCCAACATGTACTCGTAGCTCCGGCCCACCTCGTCGTTGGAGACGTCCAACGCCGTAACCACAACGTTGATACACTTAACAACCTCTTTGACCAGCCGGTCGTCCGACAGCCCGGCCATCTCCTCTTTAAGGGCCTCCCGAAGCACCCCCCCTGTACCCCTCTTGGGTGCGGGAGCACCACCGCCCGAACCACTACTGCCGGAAGAGTCGGCCCGTGCTAAGGCCAGCGCGCGCTTTCGCGACTCCTCTACGAGGTCGACCACCATTTGCGCGCACTCCGGGTCGGAGTCCCTTTCCCGCGCCATCTCGGCCGCCCAGTCGAGACGACTGGCGCCACCCGCACCGGGCACCGCCGGTTCCACGTCGCTCGAGCCATTAGCCCTCGCGAGCGCTTCACCGGACGCGTCCCCGGCCTCTACGTCCTTCACGGACCCGCCACTAACTTCCCTCCTTCTACCACCACCAGTAGCATTTGCCGCTACAGGAGCCTGGTCACGCGCTCCTGCAGGGCCTTCGGTAGTCCATTTAACACATGGAGGCCCGGATACCTCCATGCGCCGGGCGCTAGCCGGATCGCAGCGCATAACAACCTTCTTATTTGACTTTTCCATAACGAAGGTGGAAATTGAGGTTTACCATCCCCTTTGGTCGCTAGGGGGTGGGCTGTCTGCCGCCCACCAACCCATCCGAAGACGGGCGCCCGTCGCCGCGCCCCGCAACGACGGCACCTTTGCAGTGAAACGACGCCCAGAAGGGGCGCCGAACTACCCCATTCCCCCCCGTGTAACGACGCCCAGAAGGGGCGCCGTCAAAACTCCCCTCAAAGCCGCTCGAGAGTGAGCGGCGAGCGTGCGACCCAGAGTGGGCCGCACGTGGAGATCCCCCCCGCAGGTCAGAGTGACCCGCTGTGCGGTCCAGAAGGGACGCGCGTTGAAGGGGGTGCGATGCCCAGAAGGGGCACCACCTACTTTATTCGACGCCCAGAAGGGGCGCCAGGGATTAGCATAAGGCCCCTTGTCCCACGCTGAACGTGGGCCGAGAGGCCTTACCCCAGGGTGCACCACGAGGAGGTTCCCAAACTTGCACCCCAACCTAACCTAACCTAACCTAACCTAACCTTTTTTTTTTTTTTTTTTTTTTTTTTTTTTTTTTTTTTTTTTTTTTTTTTTTTTTTTTTTTTTTTTTTTTTTTTTTTTTTTTTTTTTCCCAGGGGAATGCGTTACGCATACCGGGGCCTGGAAGAGGCACCCGGTTATGTGGGACTCGCCCGTCCGCCTTCGCCCTCGCTAGGAGGGCAAGGCGGAGGGGGATACCCACTAAACCCCTGGGGGACACTCAATCCGACAGCATAAGGCAGAGGTGGAACACGGTACCGGCCGTAGGCATTGAACCGCGAACCACCCCCTCGCCGTGTGCTGGCCTATGACAGCTGCAAGCAGCTGTCACGCGCCATCACACGGCGGCTGCCACGAGGCACATCACGTGAAAAGGGGGCCCTTAAGGGGCAGACCTTACGGCCTCGAGTAGGACCGGCTTGTGCAGCCCGCGTCAAGGCGCAAGTGGCACAAGCCGGCCCCCGTCTTACGGGAGGAGGGGGGCATAGCTGCCTCCCTCGACCCAACCACCGCCGGTTACCCGGCCCTACGTCCGGCAGGAGAAGGGCGGCATTTATGCCGCCCTTGACTCCTCATCGTTGCCCGGCCCCGTGTTCAGCGGAGGAAGGCGGCATTTGTGCCACCCTCAACTCCGCTTCAGTGGCCGGTTGCCCGACCCCGTCCGTCTTCGCCCTCCCCGGCGAATCAGACGCCTCCATGGGCGATTCGCCCTCCCCGGCCGCAGGCGGAGCCCGCGGCCAGGGGGCCCATTTCGCCCTCATCCTAGGAGGGCGACAGCTCCTCCCCCCCATGTGGTGGTCATGGGGGAGCCCCGCCTCCCTACAAACACCGCACACCGCCCGTTCCGCCCTGCACATTGCCGCCTTGTGCCCCGCGGCACCACAACGGAAACACAAAGTGCCACGGCTGGCCTCCGAGCTACAGCTGTAGCTGAGGTGGCCAACGCCGTAGCACTTGTAGCACCTGGTCGGGCCCCCGTCCAGGACCTCCACTTGCACGCTCGCCCAGTCGAGCACCACGCTGGTCTGCTCCGCCAGAAATTTAGCTGCAGCGACCGGCAGCCGGACCACAACAGAGCGTCGCCCCGACGGTCCGGTCCAGACCGGCCCCACCGTCACCCGTTCGAGACCGCACTTCGCCCCCTCAGCAACCGCCTCCCGGATCTCGTCCCCCTCATACTCGACATCCGGGTTGAGGCCCACGAGCCTGATTGCCGCCGTCCGGCACGGTCTGCCGACTACCACATCTTCAGGGACAGCCTCGCGGAGCTTCTCCGCCAGGGCGTCGGCTAGAGGCCCGCTGGAGTCACCCGGGACCTCAAACTTTCGCCCACCCGACGCAGTGTGCAGTATGCGCACTCCTCCACCCAGTCCGATGTTTGGCAGGTCCACCTTCCTCATGGCCTCTCCCAGGGCCGAGGCGTACGTCGCGCCCCTGGCCACCGCCTCCGGCTTCAACGTCAGAGTGACGACGGAGGACCTTGGCAGCGTCAGTCTGGGAGGGGGCCTCTCACGCTCCGTCTTCTTCGGCACATTGTCGCCCTTCCGTGCGGCCCAGACGGCCGCAGATTCCGCCTTTTTGGCCCTGCGCTTGGTCGCCTGCGAGGCGGCGGTCCGCCATTCGTCCCGGGCGGGCACCGGCCCCGTGTCCTGGTCCCTCCGGGGAGCACGGGGGGCTCCAGCGGCCACCCCGGCGTAGCTTACCCCAGCTACCCCTCCGTCCCCCGCGAGCGGCGGCCTCGCAAGGTGCTCATCTGGAAGGCGGCTCTCGATCTTATCGAGCCGCCCTCCCAGCGACTCGATAACCTCCCTCTTGAGGGCCTCCAGCATGCCCTCCACGCTCGCCAAAGAGGGGAAGGGAGCGGGCACCAGAGCGGCAGCCTTCAGCGCCGCGATCTCCCGCTTCAGCGCCGCAACCTCCCCCTCCAGGTCGGCTCGCCCTTTACGGCAACTCCGCCACCTATCCCGCTGGTGGGCCAAGCCGGCCAGCATGCGGTCGTAATTGGTACGAACCTCATCGGTGGAGCCGTGCAACACCGTGACCACCAACCTAACCTAACCTAACCTAACCTAACCTAACCTAACCTAACCTTTTTTTTTTTTTTTTTTTTTTTTTTTTTTTTCTTTAGAGTGGAGGAAATGCATTACGCACGCGCATGGGACTCTCCCCCCAACTCCCGCTCCCCCGTCCAGGCCCTGCGGCCTCGGCGGGGGTTCGAGAGGAGGGGGGCATACCCACTAAAACCTCCACTGCTCTCCAGCAAGACCCGGGGGAAAGTCGAGGCGGGACCGGCCATAGGCACTCTGCCGCCCCGACTCTCTAGGCCATTGGTTCAAGGGAACCCCCGAACCGAATGCACCCCTTGTGCAACGAGACCCCTTGAGGTCACCCTCACGGGATTCGACCCGACAGCTCCTGAGCTGTCAAGTCGAACTCTATCTCATCACTTGTGCTGGAGAGGCGGCGAGCGCCCGGATAGCCCGATCGCTCGCCGCGCCCTCAAACTCGTCCGCATCGCTCGACCCGATTTCTCTACCTCACGAGACCTCAGGGCCGAGCGAGGGAGAGTTTCCCTCACGTCTTTGCCGAGTCGCAGGAGGCCGGACGCACGCCGGGGGGTCACGGCCACCTGCATCACAGCCTCAGCCGAGTACCAGGGGCCGATCGCACGCCTGGGGTCCCGACCTCCCGCAACTCAGCGTCCTCAAGAGTGCGCTGACGCTCGGACGCCACGGGTTGCTAGATCCGTCACCCTCTTCAGGGGAGGATCGCACCTCACGCTTCCCATGACGCCATGAGCTCAGCCCACGCCCTCACAAAGAATGCGGATACCTCCGCGCGGCAGCGGCTCGGACGCCACGGAAAGCGAGATCTCTCACCCACTCAGGGGAGGATCGCATGCTTCCCACGACGTCCAAGCGCCCCCGCGTCCTCGCATTCTGCTACCTCCGCGCGGCAGCGGCTCGGACGCCACGGGTTGCTAGATCCGTCACCCTCTTCAGGGGAGGATCGCACCTCACGCTTCCCGTGACGCCATGAGCTCCGCCCACGCCCTCACCCGTGCGACCTGAGAACCCTTAAGGGGCGGCCGTCTTTCGAAACGGCGTCCAGAAGGGACGCCGAGCAAAACAAAGGACGACGCCTATAAGGGCGCCACCAATTTACCCCCCACAGGCCCAGAAGGGGCAAGGGGAGGCTGTGGGCCCAGAAGGAGCACCACCAACTTTGTTCGACACTCAGAAGGGGTGCCAGGGTATTCGCGTAAAGCCCCTTTTCCCACGCTGAACGTGGGCCGAGAGGTCTTACTCCAGGGTGCACCACGAGGAGGTTCCCAAATTTGCACCCCAACCTAACCTAACCTAACCTAACCTAACCTAACCTAACCTAACCTAACCTAACCTAACCTAACCTAACCTAACCTAACCTAACCTAACCTAACCTAACCTAACCTAACCTTTTTTTTTTTTTTTTTTTTTTTTTTTAAGCTGGGGAAAATGCTTTACGCACGTGCATGGGACTCTCCCCCCAACTCCCGCTTCCCCGTCCAGGCCTGCGGCCTCGGCGGGGATTCGGGAGGAGGGGGGCCTACCCACTAAAAACCACCAGCAAAACACTCACGCTCGTCGGGCGGCTTGGGACCGGGTTTTCCATTCGCCAAGTACCGCCCGCTGAGTGAGCCATAGGGAGTCACCCCTCCAACAATCAACATTGCGTTGTACGGCCCCGTAAGGTCTCCTTCTTCCCACATTCTTGTGCTAGTCGCTACGTTTAGCGGAGCTCTCTGGGGCCCGCGGCACACGGAGCCTAACCGACCGGCGGATAGCAGGCTGTGGATTGGCCACAGGTATCGACACCGCGTCTTCGAACTCCTCCGGAGCAGCAGCATCGGCGTTTCTCACCGGAGAAACGGGCCTGCTGGTCTCGGGGGACCTTGGTGGTGGAAGTGCCGGAACTTCAAACTCCAGCATTTCGGACTCCTCTACATTAACCTCAACTTCAGGTTCCATCTGTGCCACGGCGACGGCCTGCTCGACGACGATTTGCGGACCAGTTGTGTTCCCTCTAACCCTAGTTTGGGGAGGTTTGCACACTCTACTACCCATGATATGGCCGTTGGGCCTCTCTCTCTCACTGCAGACCGAACAGGCTGGCTCTTTAGCCGTGCATGCCGCGATTTTATGTCCCTGCAGACCGCAACGGAAGCAGAATCCGCTGCGATCTACAGTTGATGGACACCTAGTCCTGGTGTGACCCACGCCCATGCATCTGAAGCAACGCAACGGGCGCGGGTCAAGCGCTGTCACCCGCGCTGACGTCCAGCGCAGGAGCAGCCTCCCCTGCTGGACAAGGGACTTGGCCGCCTTGATGGGGCAACTAACCGACACCGAAAATGTGCCGTTCGGGCCGGCTCGGGGGGCCCCCACTCTAACGCGTTCGCTGGAGCAACCACCTACGCTGGACACCGCCGAAACAACATCCTCCGCTGAGACCGTGTCGTTTAGACACGAGATGCGCACTTCTGCGCACTTCTCTGGTCGAACGACATTTGCCACGTCATTGACGACGTCCCTCAATCTGGCGGCAAGCCGATCCGCTGCCTCTCCGCTATTGACCCCTGGAATCTCCACGAGCCTAGCACCAGTTTGAGCGGTGCGCAGCCTGATCCCGGTCTCAATGCCTAGATCAGGAAGCGAAATCGCTTCGATGGCCCGCTTGATAGTGTCGGCGTAGGTAACCCCTCGCTCGGCAGCTTCTGGCTTCAGCTGAATTACCACAGCTGTGGACCGTGGCCTCTTCAGCTTAACCACCTTCTTCTTCCGCTGTGCAGCTGCTGACGATGCAGAGCCGCGGGGTGGTGCAGTCTGTTGGGGGGCGGGCGCGGGACCGGATGTCGCAGCGGGCGCCGCAGTCGCGACATTCTTCTTCTTCCGCCGGCGGCGTGTGACCGTCGCCCACTCCTCGGCCCTGTCAGGAACCGGGGGCCCGGTGGTCTGGGATGGGGCAGCTGAAGATAAAGCCGCAGTTCTCGGCATGGGGAGAGGGGGGAAAACATCCCGTCTTCCACGCTCAGTCGTCATGGGGGGGCGAAGCCTATCGGGCGGGGGCCTGGACATCCCAGCCTCGATTCCGTCTAGTCGGGCATTTATGGCGCCGATCGAGCTGCTGAAGGAGTGCTGAAGCTCCTGAATAGCGCTTGCAGTATCCGAGACATGGCGTGGGGGAGGAGTGGGCGTCTCCCTTCTCCTCGCGGTGGGAATAGGCATCTCCTTACTCCTCGCGCCAACTTCCTTCCGCAGGGCCTCCACCTCTGCCCTGAGCTCTTGCACCTCCTGCTGCAGCCTGGAGTTTTGGTGCTCCAGCCGCTCGGTCTCGTCCGTGGCGCACCTGGAACCGAGGTTCGCGAGTGCACGCTGGAGGTTAAGCGACGCATCATTAAGCACGCGTTGGCATGTACCCTTGAGGTTTTGAGATTTTCTCGAAACCTCTCGGATTGCCTCCGCACACTTATCTCCGCGAGACAAAACCTCTCCCGCCGTTAGTCCATGTCGCTGCGCCGACCAGGGGATCAAGTCCCGGGTGGCTGCTGCGAGCTCTCCAATAGGGCGTCTCGTTGTTGGAGACTCCTCCGCCTGTGTCAACGACTGCTCGCGCTCCATTGAGGAACGAGCCTCCTCTTCCCTACGTAGGCCTCGCAGATCGGTGCCCAAGATAGCAGCCGACTCCTCGTTGCGTTCGTTGATGGAACGGCGAAGCTCAAAAAGCCTTTTCTCCTCTTCCTCAATTTCAGCGTTCAGCTGCGCGTCCAATTGAGCAAGCTCCATGCGCCGGAATTCGCTAAATTCGGGTCTGAGACCCGAGTAGGTAGAGCCTGGCGTTGAAGCACGCGTCGAACCTACCCTCTGCTCTCCATGCATCGAAGCAGCGCCCACTCTAGACGCACTCGATACCACGGAGTCATTATCCGAAGATTCCGTCAACTCTGGTCGTGACCTCTTCGACTTTCTAACCACGCCGGATCTGTGGACAGACTCCGACGACTTCTGCGAAACATCAATTTTTGGTTTTTTATTGGACATCATAAATTAATCCCACGAGTAGAGAACAATCGTGGTCGCCCCGTGCAGTGGCCTCATACACGGGGAACCCTACATACTGCCGGCTTCGGGTGGACCGACAGGTTTTTACTGGGCTTTCTCCCGGGTGTTACAGTCTTTTCCTTGACGCGGCCGGCCGGTGAAGGCAAGCCCTCGTGCCCCTCCCTGAACAGCTCCCCCACAGACGCCTCGAGTGGGCTCATCGCTGCCAGTTCGGGGATTACGATGCTCAGGGGCTGGCGTGAGGCCCCTGGTACACCCCTTTCGGGGTGCTCCCCATTCCCCCCCATGGTCGCTAGCGGGTGGGCTGTATCGCCGCCCACCAACCCATCCGAAGACGGGCGCCCGTCGCCACGTTTCCCAACGACGAAGCCTTTGCGGTGAAACGACGCCCAGAAGGGGCGCCGGACTACCCCATTCCCCCCCATGTAACGACGCCCAGAAGGGGCGCCGTCAAAACTCCCCTCAAAGCCGCTCGAGAGTGAGCGGCGAGCGTGCGACCCAGAGTGGGCCGCACGTGGAGATCCCCCCCGCAGGTCCGAGTGACCCGCTGTGCGGTCCAGAAGGGACGCGCGTTGAAGGGGGTGCGATGCCCAGAAGGGGCACCACCTACGTTATTCGGCGCCCAGAAGGGACGCCAGGGATTAGCATAAGGCCCCTTGTCCCACGCTGAACGTGGGCCGAGAGGCCTTACCCCAGGGTGCACCACGAGGAGGTTCCCAAATTTGCACCCCAACCTAACCTAACCTAACCTAACCTAACCTAACCTAACCTAACCTAACCTAACCTAACCTAACCTTTTTTTTTTTTTTTTTTTTTTTTTTTTTTTTTTTTTTTTTTTTTTTTTTTTTTTTTTTTTTTTTTTTTTTTTTTTTTTTTTTTTTTTTTTTTTTTATTGCCCAGAGGAATGCGTTACCGCATACCAAGGGCCCTGAAGGGGCCCCGGGTTATGTGGGGCTCGCCCGTCCGCCTTTCCACCTCCCACCGACTATATAGGGACGCCATTGTCCCCAGTCGGCTGCCAAGAGCTAAGCTCAAGGCTGGAAGGGGCGAAACGGAGGGGAATACCCACTAAACCCCTGGGGGACCAAACTCCGATAACAGGTGAAGGCCACGGGACCTATCCTGGGGAATTGAACCGCGGGATTCACCCTAGCGCCCGTGTGATCACTCGTGTCGGCCCCTCCGCACGTTAGTGCATTTAGGGCCGGCACGCGCGGTCACCCGGGCGGAACGCGTGCGCGACGACTTTACCACACTGCTCCCCCGTGAGGGTGCGTTGTGGCCTAACCTCGGAGGTTACCTCATGGTGTTACATGGTCCTCAGGTGGGACCGTGTAACCCTTACAACACGGGCTTGTCCTCGCTGCGGCAACCCACCCGTGTGAGTGCGTTGCCGCAGCGACGACAAGTATACAACAACAACACATCCCCGATCATACACACACGCACACACATACATCACTAGCTGGCAGTTCGACTGGCCAGGAGCAGAACCCCGTACCAGACACGCCGCGCTCTAAACTCCACCTACGGTGGGTTGAGGTCCGCGTCCCTACGCCTCCTCCTTCGCCTCCGTCTCCTGGCAGGCGTGGCGTCCGTCGCGGCCTCGCGCGCTCGCTCCGCCTCCTCTTTGAGGCCCATACTCTCCGCGCAGAACCTAGCGACCGCCCCCCAGTTCCCCTCGCTCTCCACCATCGCCGCGACGACGTTAGGAAGCGCGAGGGTCCCCCTGCCTCCAAGCTCCATCTCCAAGGTGCGTCGCTGCGAGGCAAAGGCACTGCACACCTGAAGGGTGTGCTGCGCCGTATCCTCCGCAGCTCCGCACTGATGGCAGATGGTGCTCTCTTCCTTACCAATTTGACACAGATACTTACCAAAGCAACCATGGCCGGTAAGTATCTGTGTCAAATGGTACGTCATGGACCCGAAAGGTCGGTCAAGCCATTTCGCCAACACCGGTCTAATGGCCTCGACCGTGACGACACCGGCTCCTGGGGACTCCAGTTGGTCCTCCCAGCGCCACACTGCCATTTCGCGCGCGATGCGCCTGGCGCCCTGGACCTCCTCCATGGTAGGGCGTTCGCCCCCAGCCCTTCCCTCCGAGCGGAACTCGAAGACTTCGGTTAACACCTGTGCTTCGAGTTCCCACGGAATCATGCCCGCCAAGGCTGTCGCCGCCGCGAACGACACCGTCCGGTATCCCCTCACCACCCTCCTCGCAGCTACCCTCTGTGGCCTACGTAGCATCGCAATGTTTTTGCGGGAGAGTGAATCGGACCAGACCGGCGCGCCGTAAAGCGCCATGCTGCGCAGCACTCCGGCGTACAGCTTGCGGCAGCTTGCCCCTGGGCCTCCTATGTTGGGGAGCACTCGCGAAAGCGCCATCGCCGCCTTCACCACCCGTGGTGCCATCTCTGCGAAATGCGGCTCAAACCGCCACCGGCTGTCGAGGGTAAGTCCCAGATATTTCATCTGGGACTTTATCTCGACCCGCACGCCGTCCACCATGATGCTCCTATTGCCCGACGGTTTCCGTCGAGGGCCGTGGAACACTATGGCTTCCGTCTTCGGGAGAGCTACCTCCATCCCCAACATGCGGATTCTCGATGTGGTCAAAGTGGCCATTACTGACGCGAGTGTGACCGTATCCTGGTAGTCGCCGCCCCAGGCGGTGACTAGGGTGTCATCTGCATAGCAGATGACACCCGTCTTGGGAAGGAGATCCCCCCTCAGGACCCAATTGTATCCGATGTTCCACAGGAGAGGTCCAAGGACCGACCCCTGTGGAACACCGCACACCATACGGCGAGCACTGATGCGCTCCGCGCCCTTCTCCAGGAAAAGGATCTTTCGATCCTGGAGGTAGTCCTTCAGGACCCTTCTTAAGTACCAGGGTACCCTATGGTAAATAAGGGCCTGGTTAATGCAGTTGAAGGGAAGGGTGTTGAATGCGTTCGCAATATCAAGCGAGACCGCTAACACCCTTTCCCCTCTGGCAACTGCCACTTCGGTAGTACCTTTAAGGGCAAGTATTGCGTCCATGGTGGACATACCCCGACGGAACCCGTACTGAGATGACTCAATGTTGGGCCCGCCGGCGTCCAAGTGCTCGATGATACGGGCAGCAAGCACACGCTCGAAGAGCTTGCCCGCCTCATCCAGCAGGACGATCGGCCTATAGGCCGATGGCATGTCCGGTGGACGATCGTCTTTCCTTAAGAGGCATAACCGGCCCTCTTTCCACACTTTGGGGAACTTCCCCTGGCGGAGGCAGCAGTCGAGAAGGCCGGTCAGCCTCTCTCCCATATGGTCAAGGGCTATGCCCAACACTTTACCGCTGACGCCATCCGGCCCGGGTGCCTTTCTTTTCAGGCGGAGGCGATCGACGGCGTGCGCCATCTCTTCCTCAGAGATGCGAGGGATCCTTTCCACATCGTGGCTCTCGTCCAGCTCTGGTGGTACGAACGGCACCGTCTCGAATTCGCGGGCCGGGAACAGGCCGTTGACTATTCTTGCCAGGAGTCCTGGCTCGAATGACTCCGTGGGGGGGGCAGGGTTGCGGTATCTATTCCGTACTGTACGATACGGCCTTCCCCACGGGTCTCTGTCTAAATCGGCCAGGAACTCATTCCAGGCCGACGTCTTGGCCTTCAAGATCGCAACTTGCAGCCTTTTCCTGGCCGTTTTGAAGAGAGCGTAGAAATGGGCCTCCTCATCTTCCGAGTGGCGTCTCCTACGGCAATGCTGGAGGTTTAGTCTCGCCGAAATGCTGGCGGCACGCAACCCGGCAATTTCGGCGGACCACCAGTACACTGCCCGTTGGTGTGGACGATCTCCTACCCTGGGCATACTGGCGTCGCATACGCGGGTCAGGGCGCGCTGAAACCTGGCCGCTTGAAGGTCCACGCTCATGTCAGCTGGGGGATCCCGGAACCACATTTCAACCAGGGCCGCTTCGTTGGCTGCCTCACGGTTCAGGCGAGTGTGTGCCCACTTCCTGAACCGGGCTGTGCGGACGCCTGTTCTAGGCTGGAGGCTGGTGAGGGAGGTGTGGGAGATCTTCATCCACACGTATAGGTGGTCGGAGAGGGATTCCCCTCTCTCCATAACCCTCCACTCTGAGACCCGGGAAGCGATGGCAGGGGATGCGAAGGAGACGTCGACAATCGACTCCCCCTGCCATCGGGTGCAGGTGCTGACGTTACCTCGGTTCAAGAGGACGAGGCCGCTTTCGACGACAAAATCCTCGACCTCCACCCCCCTGTGGTCAGTCCTGGGGCACCCCCACGTGGTCGACTTCGCGTTCAAATCACCCGCTAGCACGACTTGTAGCGGGGACAAACGCCTGACCACTCCCAGGAGCTGAGACATAAACGCCTCAAATTCGCGCAGCGGCCGATTCGGGGAGAAGTATACCGCAACCAGGGCAACGTCGCCCCAAGCCACAGCAACATAGCCAGGGCCCCTCTCCTTAAGCAGGATGGGGGTTGCGCCGCTGTTAGAGGGGGTAGCGATGAGCGCCAGCCCCATTGTATCCCCAAGCCAGTTGGGCCCGGAGGGCACAGAGTGTGGCTCCGCCACTAGAGCCACACCAACCTCCCACTCCGTCATCTGCTGCACAAGCAGGTTTTGCGCGGCGACGGAGTGGTTGAGGTTCGCCTGTAAGATGATGTCACTAGGCCGTGCTGACATTGGGTCCCGTTGTTGCGACGACTTCCATGGGCACTACGCGCGGCTCTGCGCGAGGCACCTGCACCACCGGCTTCCACAAGGGAGTCGTGCTCTTGGCGGGGGGAGGGCGACAGGACCTGCTCCCCATGACGTGCCTGTGTGGCACCTTGCCCTCCGCGCACACCAGACAGTGGGGCTCCGCAACCTCACACTGCTCAGCCCTATGCCCCTCCTTTCCACATCTGAAGCAAAGGGCGCCTCTATCTACTTTTGAGGGGCACGTGTATCTGGTGTGCCCCGTGCCCAGGCACCTGAAACACCTGGTCGGGGACGGCTCCATGGCGATCACCTGCACCGCAGCCCACCCAATGGGAATGGTGCCCTCCCCCACAAGTCGCTTGGCCACAGGTATTGGGCATCGCGCAATGGCCGTAGAAGGGGCCCACCCCATCGCGCCGCGGATCGGACCAACCGAAACCTCGGACGTTAGGCAGTTTCCCTTGCGGGCTATGGCTGCCGCAATGGCTTCGGGGGTCGCTCCGTCATGAAGCCCAACCAGCTTCACTTCTGCACATCTGGTAGGCCTGCCAACATGGACGATGTCGCCAACCACATCCTTGATTTTGCCCGCAAGAGCGTCTGCTTTAGGGCCACTGGTAGCACCCGCTATCTCCAGTTTCCGGCCACCTGCGGCCGTATTGCGGATCTTTAAGGATTGTAAGCCCATGTCCTCCAGGTTTATCGCACCAATGACCCTGCTCATGACCGTGGCATAGGTTACGCCTTTGGTCAGAGCGTCGTTGTTTAAGGTCATGGTGACCACAGAGGAGCGAGGGGCCTCCAGCTTGTGAGGCACCTTTTTAGTTGGGATGGAGGAAGTTTGGTTAGCACCCGCCCGTGCTAACCGGGCTGCCCTCCTTCTCCGCCTCGATATCTTCTTTTTTCCTCCAACCTCTTTCCATTCATTCGCAGGGGTTGAAGCTGCAGCATCGAGCGACGGTTCGTGAGCAGCAGGAACATCGGCCGCAGGGAGCAGCGGAGCAGGAGCAGCCGGAGCCCTCTTCCTCGGAGCAGCCAGGTAAGTGCGGTGTGTTATTTCCCCCCCTTTTACATTTCCCTTTGCTCTTTTTTCAGGTACCTCGTGCGGGGCCCAGGAGGGACCGGCGACAGCACCATCATCTGCGGGAGCAGCAGGGGAAGCAGCGGTGGCGACGGCGGCGGCATAAGATGCAGTGCCGGCGGTAGCGGCGGCGGCAGCGGCGGGGGCAGCGGCGGCGGCAGCGGCGGCGGCAACGGCGGTGGCGGCGAGGAAGCCAGGGGCGGCAGGAGCAGCGGGAGCGGAGGCAGCAGCGGCCCTTACCCTGTCCCCAGCTAGAGGCGGCCTAAGCCTAGTCTCCGGGCCCAGCCTCTGTTCGATGCCGCTTTTGAAAGCATCCAGCATGTTCCGGATGCTTTCCATGGACTGCTTCTGCCTCTTGTCCATCTCCCTTTGCACCGCGACCAACAGATCTTCCACCTTCGGGCTTTGGCTCTGCACTACAATGGGGGGGGGCGGAGTCTTGAGGCTGTTATTGACCTTGTTGGACTCTTCGTACCCCCTCTTTAATGCCGCAATATCCGCCTTCAGAAGGGCGATCTGTTTGGCCTGTACGTCAGCATGGGCATTCAGGCGGCGGATTTCGTCCTCTTGTGTCATGTACTTGAGTGCATGGACCGTTTTGGCCAAGACCATTGATGCTCGGTTTATTCGGCCATGCACCGAGCCTTTGAGGTTGCTCGATTTCTGGGCGGAATCATAGATGGAGAAAACTGCCCTCTCAGCTTCCTCCAGCAGGTCGAGTTTGGTGGAATCCTCCTTGTCCGCAAGAGATTCGACGTCCTTACCCTTGCGTTTCATCATGGCCACGAAGCTCGACGCGTCCATGCCACCCTGGTCGACAGGATTCTTCCTGTAGGCAGATTGGGGGCTGCCTTCTTCTGGGCGTGTCCCCACCTGAGACTTATTCGGCTTTCTTTTCGTCCTGCGCAGGTCTTGTCTGTCAGCCGCACCGTTTGCGAAGATGTCCTCTAGCACGCTCCGGTCCATGCCCTCATCTTGCGGGAGGTATTCCTCCTCACTGTCGTACTGTCCGCCGGACGTCAATTGCCTCTTGGCTGCGGCGACGCCGGTAGACGTGCCTGGATGGGCGCGAGAGCGCATAGCGCCCGTCATACCGCCACGCTGGGAGGATCCAACCTTAGCGGGGTTCGCCCCTCCCGCTTTCTCACTTCCCTCGCTGCTGGAGGCACCATGGGGTCGTTTATTGCCTATCGGAGCACCAGTGTTCGTGGATTCCGACTCCGACAGCGTCTCCGGGGTTGCATGCGGCAGGTTAAATTGTGCGTCCCCCGATGACACGCACAGGGTGTAGTCGCTACGCTCCGACATACCTCCCTCGAGGGATCCACCATTGCCTTCGCTCACTCCTCCGAACGAGCGCGAGCTCCCGTAACCATCAAGCGATCCATGGTCGCCTCCATCCCTCTCTTCCTCGATGATGTTCTCGGCCGTACTGCTACACACCGAGATACACTCCGAGACACGACCTTCCTCGGGCTCATCCTCCGCTCTTCCCTCCACCTCTTTCCGTCTTGCGCCAACAGGGTGCGCGGAGTGCGCTCCACGTCTCGCCGAGGAGATTTTGGGTGCCGCAGGTGTTATTGTCGACCCCTCCGCGTCCGACAGGTCGGAGTCGACCCGCCGCCGCTTACGGCTCTCCTCCTCCGTATCCATGAGGGTGAGGGATTCGTCCCTGGCACTGTTCCTTCGGCTTGACGGCTCACGACCGGACATAGCAGAGGAATATCCATCGGACCCCTCCCCTTCGTGGCGACGTTCTGCGGTCTGCTCCTTCCGCCCGGGATCGTCCAGGCGAAGGGGGCCGCACCCCGGGACATGAATCACAACCTCGGATACCTCCGGGCACGAGCAATTCGAGCAGTCGGACGCTGCCTCCTCCACAACCAACTCCTTCGAACCGCCGACACGACCATCGGCATCAACACCATCATCCCCGGACACCGCCAGCTCCGCGCCGCTCAGGCCATTAGCCCTCGCGGACGCATTGCTGGTCGCGTCCCCGGCATCACCGTCCTTTTCGGACTCTACCTCAGCCACAACTCCGCCCTCCTTAGGCAACCTCCCTTTCCCCTGTAATCCGGACACCGCCAGCTCCACGCCGCTCAGGCCACTAACCCGAGCGGGCGCTTCCCTGGGCGCGTCCCCGGCATGCTCTCCGTCCTTCCCGGACCCATCGTCTACAGCGCCCCTCTCGGGCAACTCCCTCACGCCCTCCGAACCGGGCACCGCCGGCTCCGCGTCGCTCGGGCCACTAGCCCTCGCGAGCGCTTCACCGGTCGCGTCCCCGGCATGTTTTTCCTTCGCGGACTTCACCCTCTTCCGTGTGCCACCAGTAGCATGCACTACTGCAGGAGCCTGGCAGCTCGCCTCTGCAGAGTCTTCGGTGACAGATTTATCACAGCGGGGCCCGGGTACCCCACTGCGCCCGGCGCTAGCGGGATCGCAGCGCAGAGTACTTTTTCTTGATTCTGGCATTTCATACGATTAGGGGGTGGGAAATTTTCGGGTTTCCCATCCCCTTTTTCCTTTTAACGTCTCTGGTGACGCGGTTCCACAGGTTGCCTCCCGGGTTTTTGCGGAGTTGTTCCTCTCCATCGCCAGTTGGTCCCGACCGCCGCTACCCGCACGCCCGGGCGGGTCGTTGCAGCCAGAGGAGACCAGAGCTGGCCTTGGCGCTGGCGTTCGCGCCGAATTCCCCCCCCCCCAAATTCCCCCCCCCCCCCCCCCCCCCGGTGGCCGCTAGGTGGGTGGGCTGTATCGCCGCCCACCGACCCGTCCGACAAAGACGGGCGTCCGCCGCCGCGTGCCCCAACGACGAGACCTTTGCGTCCCCTCCCCCCCCATTAAAACGACGCCCAGAAGGGGCGCCGGACTACCCCGTTCCCCCCCGTGTAACAGCGCCCAGAAGGGGCGCCGTCAAAACTCCCCTCAAAGCCGCTCAGAAGGAGCGGCGAGTGTGCGGCCCAGAATGAGCGCGCACGTGGAGATCCCCCCCGCAGGTCCGAGTGACCCGCTGTGCGGTCCATAGGGGACGCGCGTTGAAGGGGGTGCAGGCCCAGAAGGGGTCCTGCCTATGCTGGGTTGTTAGCCGGCCAGCCTCAAAGCAACCTCCTCACCAGTAGGAGGATGTTGAGGCTGCCCGTTTCCAGGGTGCACCACGTGGAGGTCACCCAACTTCGCACCCCAAATGGCACTCAACCTAACCTAACCTAACCTAACCTAACCTAACCTTTTTTTTGTTTTTTGCCCAGGGAATGCTTGATGCATACCCGGGCCCAGAAGGGGCCCGGGTTATGTGGGACTCGCCCGTCCGCCTTTCCACCTCCCACCAACTATATGGGGACGCCATTGTCCCCAGTCGGCTGCCTTGGCTACTACCCCAAGGCCGGAAGGGGTGAGGCGGAGGGGGATACCCACTAAACCCTGGAGGACATCTACCGAATCAGGTGAGGCCACGGTGCCTGTCCCTGGGGAATTAAACCGCGGGGCTCACCCGGCTGCCCGTGTGGCTGCGCGCGCCGACCCAGGGGCCGGCGCGCGCAGTCACACGGGCGCAACGCGACGACGCGACAACAAGGAACCTCGGAGGGAGGACACCACTAAAGGCTACGCAGCCCAGAAGGGGCCACGCAACCTAGCGCCCCTTGGGCACAACCTAGGGGGTGGGGGGGTAGAGTCCCACACCCGCATACGACTTATCTCAGCATGCACGCACGCACGCATCGGCGACACGTTTACGCTGCAAACCCTATATACAAAATACATCCTAACTCATCTTTTTTTCCCGACATGTTTTTCAATTTTTCTATAAAAACCTAATCTAAAATATACAACTTAAAACTATAAACCTAACAACTAGTATGTACATCACACAATATACAAGGCCACTGTACGGAAACAGATGGCCCATGACCCCACTTTACACAAAATTTACAAACTTCCTTTCTTTTCCAGGTCGCGCCAGGAAGCAGCAGCCCAGCATCGACTACGCCCACGACGGACCAGGTAAGCAACCTATTCTATTTACATTTTTCCCCTTTTTAGGTAGCCGCACCAGGCTCGGACCCAGTTGCGCACTCCATGGGCTCAACAGCTCGACCTCCCGGCTGACTCCGCCATGTGGGGGATACGCCTCTGACCGTGGGGGGGCGGCAAACCCAGGACCCCATTATATGGTCACTATCCCTGTCGTGCGTACCGCATACGTGGCACGTCGGCTTCTCCACGGTGCACTCCCCAATCCTGTGGCCCTCCTTGCCACATCTGTAGCACAGGCTACTCCTATCTTCCTTTCTCGGACACCCCAGCCTAGTGTGCCCGAGGCACATGCACACGTAGCATCTGGTGGGGGCCGGCTCCATGGCCGCCACTTGGAGCGAGGAGTACCCCACCACCAGATGTCCATCTTCTGCAAGGGCCTTCGCCGCAGCGATAGGGCACCTCACCACCACCGAGCCAGATCCCCACCCCCCTATCCGTATAGGCCTTGCTGAGACCGAGCTCGTTGGAATCCCCATTTTCCCCGCGATCGCCGCCACTATCCCCTCACCCGTCATATTCTCATTGAGGCCAGTCACCCTCAGGTCAGCCATCCTAACTGGCCTGGCTATGACCGCCTCCTCCTTCAGAGCCTCCGCCAATTTGGCCGCAAGGGCATCCGCTTTTGGGCCGCTGGACATTCCATCGACCTCAAACATTCGGCCCCCCGAGGCCGTGTGCCTGACTCTCACAGTCTCGAGCCCGACGCTCGCCAGCGGCACCTCGCTGTAGGCCTTATCGAGGACCATGGCGTAGGTGACGCCCCTGGCGACAGCTTCGGGCTTAAGGCACAGCGTGATCGCGGACGATCTCGGGACTGTCAGCCGGTAGGGCTTCTCAGTTGAGACAGGGGGGGTCGGATCAGTGCGCGCTACCTCGCCACTGGGAGGCCCCTGCCGTGTCACCAATGCAGAACTCTCTTCTTTCTTTGCAGTTTTCCTCCTCTTCGCCCCCACCTCGACCCAGTCGTTCGACGGGACCGACGCAGCAGCGGCGAGCGACGGCGACCCATCGCGCCCCGGACGCGGACCCGCCGGACCCCGACCACGGCCCGGACCAGCAGCCTCCGGACTCTGGTAAGTCACTCTCGGGCGGGGCAGGGGGGGGAAATCCCCACCTCCCCGTCTATCCTCCTCTGGTCTCGATGAGAGGCGCAAGCCCTCCTCGCGCGGTAGGCAAGCCTTGACCCCCTCCAGCTTCTCCTCCAACATCCTACCCAGCACCTGGGTCATCCCGCTCATCATCTCCCTCTCCATCTCTCCCAACACTCCCCTGAGATCTTCCCTCGTGAGAGCAGGTGCAGGAGCAGGCCCCAGCTCCGACCCCGGCAACGGGGAAGGGGGGGGAGGCCCCTCCTGGATCTGCTCCAGCTGTCCCTTCAACGCCAGGTTCTCCTTCGAGAGCCGGCTCACCTCCGCGTGGGCTCGCTCCAGCTGCCCCCTCCCCACCGCGTTCTCCTCCGAGAGCCGGCTTCCCTCCGCCTTGACTCGCTCCAGCTGCCCCATCAAAGCCCGGTTCTCGTCCGAGAGACGGCCCACCTCCGCCCGGACTTGCTCCAGCAGTAGGCTCGTCTCATCCTCGTCGGCGTCGACCTTTGCCTCCAGCGCCGCCAACATATAGAGCATCCTCTCCACAAAAAACTTCCCCAACATTTCGCGAGAATCCCCTTGCAGTCTACCATCCTCGTCCAATTTATAACACAGCGTATAAACCCTGTTGCGCATAAACTGGCACAATTCCACTTTCCCTTGCGCAAGTGCCTCAACCAACCCCGGACAACCAACCCCGTCTCCCATTTCCCTTGAGGCATACGCATACCATTCGGAGAGGGTTTTCGTGTCCGACACCTCCACTCTGGCTTCCGGCTTCCCACGTCCGGAACCAACATCTTTTTTCTTCTTGCCCGGAGCCATGATAGCACCGGACAAAAAACTCTCAAATGTACACTATTACACAACAAAATATGTACACTTATATATTTACACCTATTACTAACCTTATGTCTAAACTTAACCTATTTATACACAGGAATGTACACAAGACGACGACCAGCAACTTCGACCCAGAATCTGCCCCCACCCCACCGAGAAGAAGCGGCAGGTAAGTCAGACCCGAGAAGAAGTGCGGCGCAACCCCATACAAAATGTATGAAAATGGTCAAGGGTGATCCACTTCTTGAAATTTCTTAGTAGAATTTTTGTGAAAAAATTCTACTAAAAATCGAAAACTCAACAAAACTAAAAACAAACAACAAATACCTGAGGGGTATGGGCCCACCTACCCGGACACCCCGGAACCCCTTGCGAGGCGCCAAAAATGCCCGAATGGCAACAAAAACAAAAAACAACCAAAAAATCACGTACCTCGACAACTGTTAGGTCGTCGAAGAAGGTGGAATTTACAACAAAAAATGGAAACAAAAATCGAAACAACAACTCAAAAAACACAAAAAAGCCACCAAAAGGTGCCTCCGGATTTCCCACTATTTATAAGTATTTTTATCCCCCCAATATATTTTTCTTTCTATTTTTAAAATCGTTTCCCGCAGGAGCGATTTTTTTACGACAAGTGACGCGGGTACTCCCTCTGACAGGCCAAACGGCACTCAACCTAACCTAACCTAACCTAACCTAACCTAACCTAACCTAACCTAACCTAACCTTTTTTTTTTTTTTTTTTTTTTTTTTTTTTTTTCTTTAGAGTGGAGGAAATGCATTACGCACGCGCATGGGACTCTCCCCCCAGCTCCCGCTCCCCCGTCCAGGCCCTGCGGCCTCGGCGGGGGTTCGAGAGGAGGGGGGCATACCCACTAAAACCTCCACTGCTCTCCAGCAAGACCCGGGGGAAAGTCGAGGCGGGACCGGCCATAGGCACTCTGCCGCCCCGACTCTCTAGGCCATTGGTTCAAGGGAACCCCCGAACCGAATGCACCCCTTGTGCAACGAGACCCCTTGAGGTCACCCTCACGGGATTCGACCCGACAGCTCCTGAGCTATCAAGTCGAACTCTATCTCATCACTTGTGCTGGAGAGGCGGCGAGCGCCCGGATAGTCCGATCGCTCGCCGCGCCCTCAAACTCGTCCGCATCGCTCGACCCGATTTCTCTACCTCACGAGACCTCAGGGCCGAGCGAGGGAGAGTTTCCCTCACGTCTTTGCCGAGTCGCAGGAGGCCGGACGCACGCCGGGGGGTCACGGCCACCTGCATCACAGCCTCAGCCGAGTACCAGGGGCCGATCGCACGCCTGGGGTCCCGACCTCCCGCAACTCAGCCTAATCAAGAGTGCGCGGCAGCGGCTCAGACGCCACGGGTTGCTAGATCCGTCACCCTTTTCAGGGGAGGATCGCACCTCACGCTTCCCATGACGCCATGAGCTCAGCCCACGCCCTCACAAAGAATGCGGATACCTCCGCGCGGCAGCGGCTCGGACGCCACGGAAAGCGAGATCTCTCACCCACTCAGGGGAGGATCGCATGCTTCCCACGACGTCCAAGCGCCCCCGCGCCCTCGCATTCTGCTACCTCCGCGCGGCAGCGGCTCGGACGCCACGGGTTGCTAGATCCGTCACCCTCTTCAGGGAAGGATCGCACCTCACGCTTCCCGTGACGCCATGAGCTCCGCCCACGCCCTCACAAAGAATGCGGATACCTCCGCGCGGCAGCGGCTCGGACGCCACGGAAAGCGAGATCTCTCACCCACTCAGGGGAGGATCGCATGCTTCCCACGTCATCCAAGCGCCCCCGCGCCCTCGCATTCTGCTACCTCCGCGCGGCAGCGGCTCGGACGCCACGGGTTGCTAGATCCGTCACCCTCTTCAGGGGAGGATCGCACCTCACGCTTCCCGTGACGCCATGAGCTCCGCCCACGCCCTCACCCGTGCGACCTGAGAACCCTTAAGGGGCGGCCGTCTTTCGAAACAGCGTCCAGAAGGGACGCCGAACAAAACAAAGGACGACGCCTATAAGGGCGCCACCAATTTACCCCCCACAGGCCCAGAAGGGGCAAGGGGAGGCTGTGGGCCCAGAAGGAGCACCACCAACTTTGTTCGACACCCAGAAGGGGTGCCAGGGTATTCGCGTAAAGCCCCTTTTCCCACGCTGAACGTGGGCCGAGAGGTCTTACCCCAGGGTGCACCACGAGGAGGTTCCCAAATTTGCACCCCAAAACCTAACCTAACCTAACCTAACCTAACCTAACCTAACCTAACCTTTTTTTTTTTTTTTTTTTTTTTTTTTTTTCTTTAGAGTGGAGGAAATGCATTACGCACGCGCATGGGACTCTCCCCCCAGCTCCCGCTCCCCCGTCCAGGCCCTGCGGCCTCGGCGGGGGTTCGAGAGGAGGGGGGCATACCCACTAAAACCTCCACTGCTCTCCAGCAAGACCCGGGGGAAAGTCGAGGCGGGACCGGCCATAGGCACTCTGCCGCCCCGACTCTCTAGGCCATTGGTTCAAGGGAACCCCCGAACCGAATGCACCCCTTGTGCAACGAGACCCCTTGAGGTCACCCTCACGGGATTCGACCCGACAGCTCCTGAGCTATCAAGTCGAACTCTATCTCATCACTTGTGCTGGAGAGGCGGCGAGCGCCCGGATAGTCCGATCGCTCGCCGCGCCCTCAAACTCGTCCGCATCGCTCGACCCGATTTCTCTACCTCACGAGACCTCAGGGCCGAGCGAGGGAGAGTTTCCCTCACGTCTTTGCCGAGTCGCAGGAGGCCGGACGCACGCCGGGGGGTCACGGCCACCTGCATCACAGCCTCAGCCGAGTACCAGGGGCCGATCGCACGCCTGGGGTCCCGACCTCCCGCAACTCAGCCTAATCAAGAGTGCGCGGCAGCGGCTCAGACGCCACGGGTTGCTAGATCCGTCACCCTTTTCAGGGGAGGATCGCACCTCACGCTTCCCATGACGCCATGAGCTCAGCCCACGCCCTCACAAAGAATGCGGATACCTCCGCGCGGCAGCGGCTCGGACGCCACGGAAAGCGAGATCTCTCACCCACTCAGGGGAGGATCGCATGCTTCCCACGACGTCCAAGCGCCCCCGCGCCCTCGCATTCTGCTACCTCCGCGCGGCAGCGGCTCGGACGCCACGGGTTGCTAGATCCGTCACCCTCTTCAGGGAAGGATCGCACCTCACGCTTCCCGTGACGCCATGAGCTCCGCCCACGCCCTCACAAAGAATGCGGATACCTCCGCGCGGCAGCGGCTCGGACGCCACGGAAAGCGAGATCTCTCACCCACTCAGGGGAGGATCGCATGCTTCCCACGTCATCCAAGCGCCCCCGCGCCCTCGCATTCTGCTACCTCCGCGCGGCAGCGGCTCGGACGCCACGGGTTGCTAGATCCGTCACCCTCTTCAGGGGAGGATCGCACCTCACGCTTCCCGTGACGCCATGAGCTCCGCCCACGCCCTCACCCGTGCGACCTGAGAACCCTTAAGGGGCGGCCGTCTTTCGAAACAGCGTCCAGAAGGGACGCCGAACAAAACAAAGGACGACGCCTATAAGGGCGCCACCAATTTACCCCCCACAGGCCCAGAAGGGGCAAGGGGAGGCTGTGGGCCCAGAAGGAGCACCACCAACTTTGTTCGACACCCAGAAGGGGTGCCAGGGTATTCGCGTAAAGCCCCTTTTCCCACGCTGAACGTGGGCCGAGAGGTCTTACCCCAGGGTGCACCACGAGGAGGTTCCCAAATTTGCACCCCAAAACCTAACCTAACCTAACCTAACCTAACCTAACCTAACCTAACCTTTTTTTTTGTTTGTCCTGAGAAATGCCTTTACGCATACCCGCGGTTCTAGGTTTACCCGCGGGTTATGTGGGACTCAGCAGAAGGCAATACCCACTAAAACTCAGGAACACTTCGACTGCCCGCCCTGCGGCACGGCCCCGGGTATTCTTCTAGAGAATCGTCCACAGCCGTGCCTATGGCGAATTGTGCATGTTGCACCCTCGTCAAAACCTGGGCGTTGACGCGCCCACCAGTCGAAGTGTGAGGGAGCTAGGCTATAGATGGAAGTTCGCCTAGCTCCGGGGAATCAGTTCCCCTCCTCTCCGGACTCTCCATGGAAGGAGATGTTTGCTGAGACGACTGTTGTTGTCCTGTTGTAGACCCACCCCCAGCCGCTTCAGTTTCCTCTCGGGCCTTTCTAGGCCTCCTCACTCTCTCCTCGAGGGGTCTGCCCCTAAAGGCGGTTGGGCAACACTTTACGCTACCCATCATGTGGGTGTGATGTCGTCCTTCGTCTGCGCATATGGCGCATTTAAGTTCAGTGCTGGAGCACTGTGCCGCTTTGTGTCCAGACCGGCTACACTTAAAGCATAGCCCGGTTCTATCCACTCTCGATGGGCATCTCGTCCGGGTATGGCCTACGCCCATGCAGCGGTAACACCGCATAGGGAGTGAGCTGAGGGCCGTGATCTGAGCGGGACACCACCCGACCGCAATCCTTCCAATCTTTATCAGCTTGTTTGCTGAGGCCATGGGACATTTCACGATCGTGGAGAACGCATCTCTCGGGCCTCCCCTTATTTCCCCGATTTTGATTTGTCCGGGGGGACTGCCGCATGCTGATGACAGCGCAGCGGCGACATCCTGCTTCGTCACTGACACATCCAGCCCCGAGATGCGAAGAGTAGCAACTTTCTGGGGTCTGGATATGTACGCACAGTCCGCGAGAACGGACTTGAGCCTCTCGGCTAGTTGATCCGCTTTAGGACCACTCGCAGCTCCAGGGATTTCTAAGATCTTGGCCCCGGTAGCTGAGGTCTTCATACGGACAGTCGATAGCCCGAGATCCTGGATGTTGATGGATTGTCGGGCTCGTATGATGGCTTGGGCATACGTGACGCCTCGTTCTTTGGCTTCCGGCTGCAAATTCAGCACTACAGCCGTCGTTCGAGGAGGCGTCAGTTTGACCTTCTTCGACTTTTGCCCGGTCTTTTTCTTTTTGGCCTGAGTCGGCGCTGCCTGTAAAGGCGCTGGCGCAGTAGGCTTAGAAGAAGCCGGTTTATTTGGTGCTGGCTGCCTTTGGATGGTAGGTGCTGCCGATGTTGTTGCAGCGGCAGCCTGTCTCCTCTCTTTTTGTCGAGCCTTCTTCGCCTTCTTTTTCGACACGGTCTCCCATTCTCCTTGTTCCTCCTGAATTGGAGGTAGGGTCAGGTCCGATGTCGAGGGACCAGCATCTGTTCCAGCTGGAGCTGTAGGCTGGGTCTCTTCTTCAGCTCGCTTGCGAGTTGCCACTCTCTGCCTGGCCGCCTTTGTGGTAGGGCGTACTTCAGGCTGTGGGAGACGCTTTTCAATTGCTGCCAGACGGTTCCACATTCCGTCCAGCATATGCCACATCTCTTGCAGCTGCATCTCCAAAGCCGATGGAGGAGCAGAGGGTGCAGCAGGTTGTTCTATTGGCTGCGGCAGGGGGTTGTCAGGTGGTAAAGTTGTTGGTTGTGGTGGTTGTGACCGCGCCTGCGCCCTTTGCAACGTCTCAAGCTCCATCTGCATCACCAGCTTATCTCTCAAGACACGCTCGTTCTCGGCCTTGAGCCAGCGAACCTCTTCCGTGTCCGTCCTGTCGTACAGATTACCAATAATCCGTAACAAGGAGCTCGTCTTTTCATTTATTTCCTTGAGACAGGTGCCCTTTAGGTGTTTGGACTTGAGGACCACGTCCCGTATCTCCTGGATGTGGATTATGCCACGCTCCTGGATGTCCTCCTTGCTAAGCCCGCCTGGCGTTCCCGCCGCTGGGACTTTGCCCTGGCATATACGAGCCTTCCTCTGCTCGTAGGTCTCTTCCTCGGAACGCCTACGCTCCCTCAAAGCACGGCCCTTTTCCCAGTCTTCTTTGGATTTGCGAATAGCATCCTCACCGACTGCCTCGCGGTAAAGCCTTTGCTCCTCGCTCATACCACTAGCGACACTAGTGGGGGAACTGTTGTCGTGGGAAGCGGCCACTTGTTCACCCATGCTTTCCCGAACTTTCTCGGCATCGGCAAGTAACTCGTCAAGGTGTTGCCGGCTCAACTCCTCCTCAATCCTGTGTTCAGGTTGCACATTGGATGCAGGCCTAAATGATATTTTGAAAGGCGCTGCATTTTTCTTAGCCATAGGTGTTCCGGCTGGAACTATTGGCTCGTCATCATCCGAGTCAACTTTCTCAACTGTAGCTTGAGACTTTTCACCTAAAGATGGACCAGGCAAATTGTCTCTAGCTGCTAACGGACTAACGACCAGGCTCTCCATGGCAGGAGAAAAATCGTCGTCTCCACCTGAGTCGCTTAGTGGCGGATCTTCTGCCACTTCGCCCTCGATATCGTACTCCACTACACGTTGGCGGAGTACCCTTTTACCAACTGCGACGCTTGAAGCGCCTTTTTGGGCTTTGCTGCCCCTCCTATCGTCAACCACGACAGGCCTTGTACAAGGCCCTGCCGACTTCTCCTTATCGTCAAAAAGATTTTTGTTTCGGTTCATCATAGTTTTAATCCCACGAGTATAGGAACAATTCAAAAGTCACCCCGCACAGTGGCCCTATATGCGGGGAACCCTACATACTGCCGGCTTCGGGTGGACCGACAGGGTTTTACTGGGTTTTCTCCCGGGTGTTATAGACTTTTCCTTGTCGCGGCCGGCCGGCGAAGGCAAGCCCTCGACCCCCTCCCTGACACACTACCTCACAGACGCCTCGAGTGAGGGTTGTTGCGCGCCAGTTCAGGGCTACGACGCTCAGGGGCTGGCGTGACGCCCCTGGTACACCGCTTTCGCGGTGTTCCCCATTCCCCCCCATTGAAACGGCGCCCAGAAGGGGCGCCGAACTACCCCATTCCCCCCCGTGTAACGACGCCCAGAAGGGGCGCCGTCAAAACTCCCCTCAAAGCCGCTCAAGAGTGAGCGGCGAGCGTGCGACCCAGAGTGGGCCGCACGTGGAGATCCCCCCCGCAGGTCAGAGTGACCCGCTGTGCGGTCCAGAAGGGACGCGCGTTGAAGGGGGTGCGATGCCCAGAAGGGGCACCACCTACGTTATTCGGCGCCCAGAAGGGACGCCAGGGATTAGCATAAGGCCCCTTGTCCCACGCTGAACGTGGGCCGAGAGGCCTTACCCCAGGGTGCACCACGAGGAGGTTCCCAAATTTGCACCCCAACCTAACCTAACCTAACCTAACCTAACCTAACCTAACCTAACCTAACCTAACCTTTTTTTTTTTTTTTTTTTTTTAGACTGGGGAAAATGTGTTATACACTGGCCATGCGCACCCAATGGGCTTGGGATGACGCATGGCACGGAGAGGGACTCAGGGCCACATGTCCCCACCCGCACTCATTCACTCCTCCGGGGAGGAGCAGATGAGTCGGGTGAGTTAGGACTAGTGGCCCCACCCAATAAAAACCCCAGTGCTTGCCAGCAGTTCCGCTAGCGGAGACCCGGGGCCGTGTTAACAATCTCCGGGAATCCGCCAATGCGGGTTGGCCAGTCTTACCTGGCCTCCTGCAGAAGAGAGGTGGGAGCCGACAAGCGGGTTCCCACCCCGACGGGGATAGAGCGGTGCAATGCGACTAGGCGGCCCATCCACCTAGCCGCTGCTCTATCAGGGGGGGAAGAGGTTTCCCTCGACCCCCCCCTCCGCCTATTCCCTGCGTGAGCAGGGGAGACACCGGCTCGTGTGTCTGTGTCGAGACGCAGGGGCACGAGTCGGTCCCGGTCCAACGGGAGGAGGGGGCGTTATACCGCCGCCCTCGTCCCACCCTCCGCCGGTTGCCCGGCCGTCGCCCTCACTGGCGACCCCTGTTCCGCCGGTTGCCCGGCCGTCGCCCTCACTGGCGACCCCTGTTCCTCCGCCGGTTGCCCGGCCACGTCCGGCCCTGCCGGCGATTCCGTCACCTCCATGGCGCTCTCCCTAGCCGCAGGTGGAGCCCGCGGCCAGGGAGCCCACTTCATCCGCGTCACCGGGGGGCGACAGCTCCTCCCACCCATGTGGTGCTCGTGCGGGAGCCCCGCCTCCCTGCACACGCCACAGGCCGCCTTCTCCGCGCCACATTCCGCCGCCTTGTGCCCAGGGGCACCGCACCTGAAACACAGCGTGCCGCGGCTGGCCTCCGAGCTACATGCGTAGCTCAGGTGGCCCACGCCGCAGCACCTGTAACATCGAGTGGGGCCCCTATCCAGGACCACAACTCGCGCTCGCACCCACCCAATCACAAAGTGGCCGGCCATCTCCAAGTGCTTCGCCGCCGCGACCGGGAGCCGGACCACCGCGGAGCACAGACCAGTAGGTCCGGTTCGCAGCGGCCCCACGGTCACCTGTCCAGGAGCGCAGTGCGTTCCGGCAGCAAGCACCTCCGCCATACGCTTGGCTCCATCCGCCGCTTCAGGGATAAGGCCCTCGAGCCGGACCTCGGCCATCCGACATGGTCTGTGGATCTCCACGCCCTCCGGCACAGCCTTTCTGAGGCGATCCGCCAGAGTGTCCGCCACAGGGCCGCTGGACTCGCCCGCAATCTCGAGAAGCCGACCACCCGCAGCGGACTGCCGCACCTGAACCCCCCGCAACCCGAGCTCCTCCAGGTCGATGTTGGCCATGGCCCCATCCAGCACCGAGCGGTAGGTGAGCCCCCTCTGTACCGCTTCCGGCTTCAGTACCACCGAGACCGCGGACGATTTCGGCAGCTCCAGCCTGGGGGGGGGCCTCGCTCTCCTGGGCTCTCTGCCTCCTGCGGGTGGGGCCCGGTCCGCCGCAGCCTTGGCCCTCCTGGCTCTTCGCTTGCCCGCCTTCGAGGCGGCGGTCTCCCATTTCGCCGGCGGCGCGGCCTGGCCCCTCATGGGAGCGCCGGGGGCGCCATGGGGTCCGGCGACCGCCCCGGCGTAGCTCCTCCCTTCATTCGCCGCGTCGCCCACCGGTGGCGGCCTTGCGGGGGGCCCAGCTGAGAGGCGCCTCTCGATGTTATCGAGGCGCCCTCCCAGGGGCTCGAAAACCTCCTTCTTTAGGGCCTCCATGATTTCCTCCACGCTCGTCCGGGAGGGGTGGGGGTCGACGGGGAGGCGACCCTCGATGCTGGCCAGACGCTCCGCTAGCAACTCCACCTCATTCGTCATGGCCTCCATCATGGCAACGACCCTCGTGTCCCTATCGTCCTTCGCTTCGAGGCGGACCCTGGCTAGCTCCAGCCGGAGCGCCTCGTTCTTCTCCTCGAGAACTGCGTTTTCGCACTCCAAGGGCTGGATGCTGCCATAGAGGGCCCTCGTGGTCTCAGCCAGCACCGCCAACGAGTTCTTGAAGTCGAGGATATCACTCGCACTGAGCTCCTCGCCCGTCTCCTCCACATCCACCAGGGCACGCAACAGGGACCCCACATGTTCGCCCGCCTCCTCGTACATTTCTCTCCTCGACATTGAGGCGACTGTCTTCCGGATGTCGGACGGGACCCTCACTGGCAGGGGGGAGGGTTCCCGAGTGGCCCTCTCTCCTACACCGCCTTTACCCTGCTTCACGACGCGCTTAGTGGGCCTTTCGCCCTTGTCCGAGCGCAACCCGTCGTCCAGCGAGCGCTTCATCGAAGCGGGATCCACCTCCATCTCATCATCACCCTCGGCCGCCCGGTCGGAACGACCGGCGCCACTGCCACCGGGCACCGCCGGTTTCACGCCGCTCGAGCCATTAGCCCGAGCGGGCGCTTCCCCGGACGCGTCCCCGGCCATCTTGTTCTTCGCAGACCTCCCTCTACGAACCGCGCCCCCCTTGGGCAAACTCCCACTCCCAGCACCAGTAACATTAACCGCTGCAGAAGCCTGGCCACGCGCTCCTGCAGGGTCTTCGGTAGTCCATTTCTCACCCGAGGTCCCGGATAACCTCGAGCGCCGGGCGCCAGCCGGATCACATGGCAAATCAACCTTTTTACTTGTACTCATCATGAAAAAGGGGGGGGATAGCAATTTATGGGTTGCGATCCCCATGGTCGCTAGGGGGTGGGCTGTAAGCCGCCCACCAACCCGTCCTGAAGACGGGCGCCCGTCGCCGCGCCCCGCAACGACGGCACCTTTGCCTGAAGCGGCGCCCAGAAGGGGCGCCGGACTACCCCAAAAACCCCCCGTGTAACGACGCCCAGAAGGGGCGCCGACTACCCCAAACCCCCCCCGTGTGACGACGCCCAGAAGGGGCGCCGTCAAAACTCCCCTCAAAGCCGCTCAAGAGTGAGCGGCGAGCGTGCGACCCAGAGTGGGCCGCACGTGGAGATCCCCCCCGCAGGTCCGAGTGACCCGCTGTGCGGTCCAGAAGGGACGCGCGTTGAAGGGGGTGCGATGCCCAGAAGGGGCACCACCTACGTTATTCGGCGCCCAGAAGGGACGCCAGGGATTAGCATAAGGCCCCTTGTCCCACGCTGAACGTGGGCCGAGAGGCCTTACCCCAGGGTGCACCACGAGGAGGTTCCCAAATTTGCACCCCAACCTAACCTAACCTAACCTAACCTAACCTAACCTAACCTTTTTTTTTTTTTTTTTTTTTTTTTTTTTAACCCAGGGAATGCTTGATGCATACCAAGGCCCAGAAGGGGCCTTGGTTATGTGGGACTCGCCCGTCCGCCTTTCCATCTCCCACCAACTATATGGGGACGCCATTGTCCCCAGTCGGCTGCCTTGGCTACTACCCCAAGGCTGGAAGGGGTGAGACGGAGGGGGATACCCACTAAACCCTGGAGGACATCTACCGAATCAGGTGAGGCCACGGTGCCTATCCCTGGGGAATTAAACCGCGGGGCTCACCCGGCGACCCGTGTGGCTGCGCGCGCCGACCCGGGGGCCGGCGCGCGCAGTCACACGGGCGCAACGCGACGACGCGACAACAAGGTACCTCAGAAGGAGGACACCACTAAAGGCTACGCAGCCCAGAAGGGGCCACGCAACCCAGCGCCCCTTGGGCACTCTAGGGGGGGTGAGGGGGGTAGAGTCCCCCACCCAAACTCAGCATGCACATACGCAACGGCGAAATGTGCACACTACTAACCTTGGCCGCAGGAGAAGCCTGCGGCCAAGGGCCCTATGAGCTGTAAGCTCAGGGAGGAGGGCGACGTTACACCGCCGCCCTCGACCCTCCCACCGCCGGCTGCCCGGCACTCGCCCTCACTGGCGACCCCTTGCTCTCCCTCTCTCTTAAGGGTGGGGGGGCGGCTTTAGTGCCGTCCCCGGCTCCCCCACTCTCCGCCGGTTGCCCGGCCTCGCCCAGCCTTGCCGGCGACTCCTCCTCCTCCATGGGCGATTCGCCCTCCCTCGCCGCAGGTGGAGCCCGCGGCCAAGGGGCCCACTTCACCCTCGTCCTAGGAGGGCGGCAGCTCCTCCCCCCCATGTGGTGCTCATGGGGGAGTCCCGCCTCCTTGCAGACGCAGCAACACGCCTTTACCGCACCACATTCAGCCGCCTTGTGCCCTGGGGCACCGCACCTAAAGCACAGCGTGCCACGGCTGGCCTCCGAGCTACAGGAGTAGCTTAGGTGGCCGGTGCCGTAGCACCTGAAACACCTCGTAGGACCCCCCTCCATAACCACCACCCGCACCCTCATCCATCCAAACACGATGTGGCCGGCACGCCCCAAGTGTATCGCCGACGCGACCGGGAGCCGGGCCACCGCGGAGCATACGCCGGTCGGCCCGGTCCGCAACTGCCCAACGGACACACGATCCTCGGGGCAGCTCGCTCCTTCCGCGATCAGCTTCGCGATCCTCCTCTCATCCTTCATCTCCGGGTCAAGACCCTCGAGCCGGACCTCGGCCATCCGACACGGCCTGCTGACTTGCACCCCCTCCGGTGCCAACTTCCCAATTCGGTCCGCCAGAGCGTCGGCCACCGGGCCGCTGGACTCGCCCGGGACCTCCAACACCCGTCCTCCCGCTGCGGATTGCCGCACTCGGACACCCTGCAGCCCGAACTCCTCCTTCAGGTTGATACCCGCCATGAGGCTCTCCAACACCGAGCGGTAGGTGAGCCCCCTCGCCATTGCCTCCGGTTCCAGCGTCACCGCGACTGCGGAAGACTGTGGCAGCTCCATCTTGGGGGGGGGCCTCGCCCCCTGCGTCCTCCTCTGCTCTTTTCCTCCCGCGGGCGGGGCCTGGTCGGTCGCGGTCTTAGCCCTCCTGGCCTTAGCCCTAGCCTTCCTTGAGGCAGCGGGCTTCCACTCAGCCGGCAGAACGGCGGTTTTCTCCTTCGGGGGGGCAGGGGCGCCACGGGCTCCAGCGGCAACCCCAGCATAGCTCGCCCCTACCTTCGCCACGTCGTCCCCCTGCGGCGGCCTCATGGGTTGCTCCGCAGGTAGGCGCCTCTCGATGGCATCGAGGCGCCCTCCCAGGGACTCGAAAACCTCCCTCTTGAACGCCTCGAGCAGGTCCTCCACGCCAGGCCGGGGGGCGGCAGGGGGGGGAGGAGGAGTCGGCGTCTGTGCGGCTCTCTTCAGCTCCTTTACCTCCCGCTGCAACTCAGCGATCCGCTTCACGAGGACCGCCTCCCGCTCCTCAAATCCATCCTTTTCCAGCCATGAGTTTTGCTCCATTGCCGCCTCCGAGCATTTGACCGCATTTAGCATCGTCCTGATCCTGGCTCCGTCGATGCCGAACTCCTCACGGATCTCCCTGAGCTCATCACGCACCTGTGCGCATAAATCCCGCGTCTTTCTCACCAGCTGCTTGCACGTCAAGCCCCCAACATCATCCCAAAACGACAACAGGCTAGACGACTCCCTTCGTGCCATTACCCTCTTCGCAACGGGGGCCTCTGCACCAGAGCCACAGCTGCCGCTCGAGTCAGCCCTTGCAGCCGCCAACGTGCGCTTCCGCGTCTCTTCCACGAGATCTATCACCATCTCGGAGACCGCCGGATCCTCCTCGGACGAAGACTCACTCCCTTCGGAGTCACTCCTCCGCCTCCCCTCGGCCACCCGGTCGGAACGACCGGCGCCACCACCACCGGGCACCGCCGGCTCCACGCCGCCCGAGCCATTAGCCCGAGCGGACGTTTCACCGGACGCGTCCCCGGCATCTCCGCCCTTCCCGGGCCCACCACGAACACCGCCCCCCTTGGGCACACTCCCCCGACTCCTTCCAGAGGCATCACTGGTCCCTGAGGCCTGGTCGCCTACCTCAGGGCAGTCATCGGTGACAGACTTCACACGTGAAGGCCCGGATACCCCCACGCGCCGGGTGCTAGCCGGATCGCAGCGCAAATTCACTTTCTTTTCTGACCTTTTCATATTGTGGCGGAAAAGAAAGCTTTACCATCGCTTTGGTCGCTAATGGGTGGGCTGTTAGAGCCGCCCACCAACCCGTCCGAGGACGGGCGCCCGACGCCGCGCCCCGCAACGCCGGCACCTTTGCCCTAAGCGGCGCCCAGAAGGGGCGCCGAACTACCCCGTTCCCCCCCGTGTATCGACGCCCAGAAGGGGCGCCGACTACCCCAAACCCCCCCCGTGTGACGACGCCCAGAAGGGGCGCCGTCAAAACTCCCCTCAAAGCCGCTCAAGAGTGAGCGGCGAGCGTGCGACCCAGAGTGGGCCGCACGTGGAGATCCCCCCCGCAGGTCCGAGTGACCCGCTGTGCGGTCCAGAAGGGACGCGCGTTGAAGGGGGTGCGATGCCCAGAAGGGGCACCACCTACTTTATTCGGCGCCCAGAAGGGACGCCAGGGATTAGCATAAGGCCCCTTGTCCCACGCTGAACGTGGGCCGAGAGGCCTTACCCCAGGGTGCACCACGAGGAGGTTCCCAAATTTGCACCCCAACCTAACCTAACCTAACCTAACCTAACCTAACCTTTTTTTTTTTTTTTTTTTTTTTGTTTCCCCGGGAGAAATGCGTTACGCATACCACCGCACCGGGGAAGTGCGATGGTTATGTGGGACTCCCCTCCTCAGAGATGGTAAGTGAGGAGGGTTTACCCACTAAAACTCCCGGGATTCTCCGACATCCGCTCGGCAGGCGCCTGGTAACTGTTGTTACACTGGTCCACACGCCCGCGCGGGGTCCCGAAGGACACGCCTTGCAGTAAACTGCCACAGTGGCGACCTCAGCGTGAGGCCGCCACCACCCCTCGGAGATGGTCTAGCGGGGGCCCTGCGGGGACTCTCCAGTCCCCTCCCCCGCTTATAGACTAGGACGGTTGCAGTAAGCCGTGCAACCGTCTCCGGCGACCTGGTCTTCGGCGCCTAGCGACCCTTGACAGCGGGTCGTCTTCGCGTAATCTCTCGTCAGCCTCTTTGCGAGCGATGACTTCCTCGCAAAAAGAGGTGACTGCTCCCCATGATCTAATGCCGCCTAACATGGCATCTACCACAGCACTTATGCCGAGATCATTTCCGACCACAGCTCTCAGGTGTTGGCGAGGCTGGTCGAACGCCGTGCATGATGCCAATGTGTGCAAGGCCGAGTCGGTCGTGGCCCCACACTGGTGACATGCTGGTGTCGGCTCCCTACCTATCCTGCACAGAAAGCGGCCGAAACAGCCGTGATCGGTGAGCATCTGTGTCAGGTGGTAGGTGAGCACACCCTCTTTACGACTGACCCATTCATTTAGAACAGGCCGGATCGCTGCGATGGTCCAGTGACCATGGGACGGTCTCTCCAGACGGTCCTTCCATTTTTGCATGGACTCCTCTTGCGCATGCTTTCTCCAGCGCTCTACTTCTTCAGGCGCAGCCCGATCGCCTCTATTTCGCGTTTCAGCGACCCGCCTGTAGACTGAAGACAGAACTTCAGCCTCTAGTTCCCAAGGCGGGGTTCCCGCCAAGACGCAAGCCGCCTCAAAGGATATTGAGCGATACCCTCTCACAGCCCTAATGGCCATTGCCCGCTGCGGCCTTCTCAGTAACGCCTTGTTATAAGCATTAAGGGCATCCACCCACACCGGGGCACCGTAGAGAGCCATTGATCGGACAACCCCGGTGTAAAGCTGGCGAGCTACAATGCTGGGGCCGTTCAAGTTTGGCAGCATTCCCCCAAGAGCCGTGGCTGTTTTGACTAGCTTGGGGGACTGCACACGGAAGTGCTCCTTAAAATTCCATTTCGCGTCGAGAATCAGACCCAAGTATTTCATACTCGAGCTTATCCCGACGCGAACACCATTGATACTCAGGTGTATGCCTACTGGTGGCCTCCTCCTTGCCCCGTAGAAGAATAGGGCCTCAGTCTTTTCGACCGCAACGCTCAGACCGAGCAGACTAATTCGCTGGACCATGTGCCTGACCCCAGCAGTGGCTAGATGGACAGCCTCGTTAAAGTCGCCTGCGCGAGCCGTAACTAACGTGTCGTCAGCATAGCATACGACTTTGAGCCCGCGCAGCAACGCGCCTCGCAGCGCCCAGTCATAGCCGATGTTCCACAGTAACGGACCCAGAACCGATCCCTGTGGAACACCGCATGACACTGCCCTCCTGTGCACCCTACCGTCACGTCCTTGGTACACCACTAGTCTCCCTCTCAAGTAGTCGTGGATGATGTTACGAATGTATTGGGGCACTTCATGATACCGAAGTGCCTCACTGATACTCTCAAACGGGAGACTATTGAAGGCATTGGCGATGTCCAAGGACACCGCCAAAACCACGTCGCCTTGCGCAACCGCTTGCTGAGCCTGCTCCTTTACGCTCAGGATGGCGTCTATCGTAGAACGATTTGCCCTAAACCCGTACTGGCAATCGGCCAGATCCGGGCCCACCGTACTAAGATGTTCGACGATTCGGGCCGCCAACACGCGTTCGAAAAGTTTACCGGCCTCGTCCAAAAGAACGATAGGCCGGTAGGCTGATGGCGAATCGATTGCTCGCCCCTCCTTTTTGAGGAGAACTAAGCGCCCGGTCTTCCATTTGGTAGGGAATTGACCAGAGGAGAGGCACGAATCTAAAAGAGACCGAAACCTCTCCCCGAAAACCTCCTCTGCGAGAACCCAGGCCTTGCCCGGGATACCATCCGGCCCTGGAGCCGTATTCTTGGCCCGAAGCCGTAAAAAGGCTGCACCCAACTCACCGGTCGTAACCGGTGGAACCTGTACAGTAGCCATTTCGCGGGTCGTAGCCATGGACGGGGGCACAAATACGTCACGCTCAGGGAACAGTGAGGTGATTATACTGTCCAACAGTCGAGGCTCGAGAGACTCAGTCAGCGGGGGGCCCACATTTCGCAGCTTCCCGCGCACTCGGCGGTAGGGGCGTCCCCACGGATCCTGATCGAGGCTCTCGAGCAATTCCTGACGCGCCTCGTCCTTTGCCTGGCAGATCCCAGCTTTGAGCGCTTTCTTTGCATCCTTATAAGTGGAACGCAAGATCTGTTCGATGCGCTCATGGTCTGCATTTCGAATTCGGAGCCTACGATGTCTGGTGTAAGCCCGACGTGCAATAATGCAGTCTTCCCTCAGTTCGGCTACTTGCTGGCACCACCAATAAACCGCCCGCCTGGATGGTCGGCGCTTGGATCTGGGCATGGCTGTATCACACACAGCAGTCATTGCATGGGTAAACCAATTTGCTCCCTCTTCTACCCCGACTTGCTGGTCAACGGGGCGTGCACACCACAGCTGCACGATGGCGGCTTCTATAAGCAACTCCCGATCCATCCTTCCCAACACCCAACGTGGAAAGGGAGATATCCTCGAGTCACTAAGTGGAGCAGACCGATGCAGCGGCGAGATGTCGAACCTTATGTATCGGTGGTCGGACAGGTTTTCCACATCTACCAGGACCCTCCAGCTATCAACGCGTCTTGAGATGGTAGGTGACGCGAAGGACAGGTCGATGATTGACCCGCCCTGAAGCCGGATGCAGGTGTTTGTTGAGCCCTGATTAAGCAAGCACAGGCCGGACGAAACAGCCCAGTCCTCTACTGCTTCACCCCTCGGATCTGTGGCGGGGGAGCCCCACGCCTCAGACTTGGCATTAAAATCGCCAAGCACGATGACCTGTGCTGGCGAGGCGCGGTGAACTGCTGCTCCTATGAGGCTTAAAAAGGCTTCGAATTCCGCCAGAGTCTTATTGGGGGAAAAATAGAGCCCAATGAGCACTACGTCCCCCCAATTCACCACAACATACCCAGCTCCTCTCTCACGAGGTGTTATCAGTGAGGAGAGTGTCGAGGAGGTTCCCCTAACAACGACGACTGAACCGTCCAAATCACCAACCCAGTTGGAATGGTTGGCTGGAATGTAGTACGGCTCAGAAGCCACGGCCACATCAATTGACCACTCTGCCATCGACTGCACGAAAAGGTCCTGTGCGCCGGCAGAGTGGTTTAAGTTCGCCTGAAGCAGATGTTGTTTGGGCGTACTAAACATTGTTGGTGTCCATCACTTCTTCTTGGGGCGCCTGCTGAGCACCCTGAGATATAGCTGCAGCGGCCTTTCTGCCTGCCGTCTTTCTCCTCCTTGGGGGTGAGCACTTTTTGCTACCCGCAATATGATCTGCGGGCCGATTGGCCTCCGCGCAGATCGGACAATTGTGTTTGGCGGAACACGAAGATGCGATATGACCAGCCTTACCGCAGCGGTAGCAGAGCTCGCTGCGGTCGATCCGGCCCGTGCATCGTGCCCGGGTATGTCCTTTTTCAAGGCAGCGGTAGCATTTAAGGGGCCGCGCCTCCAGAGCCTGCACACGTGCAGCGCTCCACCCCACTAACAAACGGCCAGCCTCGATCAAAATCTTGGCCGCCGCTACCGGGCACTGCACGTAAATCGTGCCCATGCCTCCTGCACCTTGCCGTATTTCGCCAACACGGATGCTGTCCGGGGAGCAGTTGCCCGTCTTGGCTACTGCAGCCATGACCTTTGCTGGGTCCGTTGAGTCGTCCAGACCAGAAATTCGTAGGTCGACTCGCTTCATAGGCTGAGCGACCTTGGCTACCTCACCCAGAACACTTTTGAGACGAGAGGCTATTTGGTCAGCCTGTTCAGCTGTAGCGGAGCTCGGTAGATGTAATATTCGAGCCCCTGTAGCTGCTTGCCTAAAGCGAAAGCCCTCCACACCCAATTCCTCTAGCTGGATGTTATCGCTAGCCGTGAGTAGAATATTGGCGTATGTTACGCCCCTCTGCGCAGCCTCCGGCTCCAGCGTTATGACGACCGCAGCAGAACGCGGTTCGCGAAGCCTCGGCTTCCTCTTGCGGGCCCTCGGCTTAGCCTGCTCTTTGGCTATTGCAGCCTTCTTGCGCTTTTTCCGGCCACCAGTCGCAGTGGTCCACTCTCCCTCAGATGGATGTGAGGTGGAGGGAGCTGGTGCCGCGTTAGCTTTTGTCGCCCGGACGGTATTAGCCGGAGCGACATTTGCCGCCTTGTCGCCCTTTTTAAGGGGAGGTTTATTGGCACCCTTAGGCAATTCTGCATTTATAGACGCAGGTTTAGTCTTTTTGCCCTGATTTTTGGGAGCCGATTGGGATCCTGCCACAACCGAGGCAAAGGTCGTCGCCTTGTTCTTTTTGGCGTCGGCCGCAAGCGGTGGACGCAACCTAGGTGCCTTTGAATTGCGGGCAGCCTCTTTGCTGGTCGTGGGTAACCCCTGAGGTAGATCATCGGGAACCGATGCAGGGGGACCCAACCGAGCGTCTAGCATCTGGCCCACCTTCTCAAGGACCATCTGCACAACGGACGTGCTGTCTGGCGGTGGCATCTGCTGGATTTGCCCAGCCGCCCCAGGCGTAACCTCTGTGCTTGGAACTTCCACCACCTCGCACTGCTGCGACAAAGGAGACGCAGTGCGCAATGGTAAAGGCACAGTAAGAACTTCCTCAACGCGAGAGACAGGCGATGTTCTCCTCTCTCGCTGGATGGAACTGAGCGAAGCCTTCAGTTCCGCGACTTCGCGCCTTAACTCCGCCATCTCATTGTGCAGTCGGACGTTATCTTCCTGCAGGCGGGCATTATCATCGATCAAGCGCTGGTTGCACTCGACCGATGGAAGCCGTCGATACTCGTACGACGCATCCTTCACGACAGAGGCCATGTCGTTGAGGGACCTTTGAAAGGTCCCTTTCAGGTTTTTGGACCTTTTGGCGACAAAGGAGATGATGTCGCCAGCTTCTGCGCACCTCTTGCTGACATCAAGAGCTGCGAGTTTCTCCGCCTCTTTTGGATCCGAGCAATCAGCCCTCTCCAGCACACGTTTTGCCCTGGATTCGCGGGCCTGATTACACATGAGTGCAATCTCCTCTTCCGCGTCCAGCTGCATTTCCTCTCGTTTGGACTGGACGTATAGCATTTTTGCCGCCGCAAGCCCAACAAATTCTCCAGTGGTCGGTGGTCGACCCCTACCGCGCTTTTGTTCGTTGGTGGGACCAAGATCCGGAGAACCAACATTGGCATCCGAAAAATGGTCTACATCCGAATCGGAGCTGACCTCCTCAGGTGGTGGTGGAGGAGCTCGCACGGTTTCCTCGCGAGAAACCGTTGAAGAAGACGAGGCCTTGATGTTTTCGCCATCAGTCTCTTTTCCCAGATCTCGCCGAAGGGCGCTTCGAGTGAGTCGAGGCGCCAGTTCCTCGTCGCCTGAACCCAAGTCAGACAACCTCCTGTCCACGATGGATTTAAAAGCAGACCCCTTTGATGAAGCTAGGGCCGCTTCACACTTTTTTCGATCGGAGCTTAAGAGACCGACTCTCGGAACACGTGTCCGAGAGGAGCTCCTCGATCGACTATCATCGCCCTTCAAGGGCGCACTCCTGCTATTATCCACGACAGGCCTAGTACAAGGCCCTGCCGACTTCTCCGAACCGTCAAGAAGAGTTTTATTTTTAGAAATCATAGTACTTATCCCACGAGCATGAGAACAAAGATGGTCACCCCGCGCAGTGGCCTCATACACGGGGAACCCTATATACTGCC
Source organism: Scoparia ambigualis (assembly GCA_963921215.1). Lineage (NCBI taxonomy): Eukaryota > Metazoa > Arthropoda > Insecta > Lepidoptera > Crambidae > Scoparia > Scoparia ambigualis. The sequence goes on from OY992503.1 coordinate 61,974, forward strand.
GGCTTCGGGTGGACCGACAGGTTTGACAGGTTTTCTCCTGGGATATTTAAAGACTTCCCAGTCGCGGCCGGCCGGCTAAGGCAAGCCCTCGTTTCCCCTCCCTGAACCACTACCCCACAGACGCCTCGAGTGAGGGTCGTTGTGGACAGTTCGGGGTTACGACGCTCAGGGGCTGGCGTGAGGCCCCTGGTACACCCCTTTCGGGGTGCTCCCCATTCCCCCCCATGGTCGCTAGCGGGTGGGCTGTTAGAGCCGCCCACCAACCCGTCCGAGAACGGGCGCCCGTCGCCGCGCCCCGCAACGACGGCACCTTTGCCCGAAACGGCGCCCAGAAGGGGCACCGGACTACCCCAAACCCCCCCGTGTATCGACGCCCAGAAGGGGCGCCGACTACCCCAGACCCCCCCCCGTGTGACGACGCCCAGAAGGGGCGCCGTCAAAACTCCCCTCAAAGCCGCTCAAGAGTGAGCGGCGAGCGTGCGACCCAGAGTGGGCCGCACGTGGAGATCCCCCCCGCAGGTCAGAGTGACCCGCTGTGCGGTCCAGAAGGGACGCGCGTTGAAGGGGGTGCGATGCCCAGAAGGGGCACCACCTACTTTATTCGACGCCCAGAAGGGACGCCAGGGATTAGCATAAAGCCCCTTGTCCCACGCTGAACGTGGGCCGAGAGGCCTTACCCCAGGGTGCACCACGAGGAGGTTCCCAAATTTGCACCCCAACCTAACCTAACCTAACCTAACCTAACCTAACCTAACCTTTTTTTTTTTTTTTTTTTTTTTTTTTTTTTGTTTGTCCTGAGAAATGCCTTTACGCATACCCGCGGTTCTAGGTTTACCCGCGGGTTATGTGGGACTCAGCAGAAGGCAATACCCACTAAAACTCAGGAACACTTCGACTGCCCGCCTTGCGGCACGGCCCCGGGTATTCTTCTAGAGAATCATCCACAGCCGTGCCTATGGCGAATTGTGCATGTTGCACCCTCGTCGAAACCTGGGCGTTGACGCGCCCACCAGTCGAAGCGTGAGGGAGCTAGGCAATAGATGGAAGTTCGCCTAGCTCCGGGGAATCAGTTCCCCTCCTCTCCGGACTCTCCAAGGAAGGAGATATTTGCCGAGACGACTGTTGTTGCCCTGTATTAGACCCACCCCCAGCCGCTTCAGTTTCCTCTCGGGCCTTTCTAGGCCTCCTCACTCTCTCCTCGAGGGGTCTGCCCCTGAAGGAGGTTGGGCAACACTTCACGCTACCCATCATGTGGGTGTGACGTCGCCCTTCGTCTGCACATATGGCGCATTTAAGTTCAGTGCTGGAGCACTGTGCCGCTTTGTGTCCAGACCGGCTACACTTAAAGCATAGCCCGGTTCTATCCACTCTCGATGGGCATCTCGTCCGGGTATGGCCTACGCCCATGCAGCGGTAGCACCGCATAGGGAGTGAGCTGAGGGCCGTGATTTGAGCGGGACACCACCCGACCGCAATCCTTCCAATCTTTACTAGCTTGTTCGCTGAGGCCATAGGACATTTCACTATCGTGGAGAACGCGTCTCTTGGGCCTCCCCTTATTTCCCCGATTTTGATTTGTCCGGGGGGACTGCCGCATGCTGATGACAGCGCAGCGGCAACATCCTGTTTCGTCACTGACACATCCAGCCCCGAGATGCGAAGAGAAGCATTTTTCTGGGGTCTGGATATGGTCGCACAGTCCGCGAGAACGGACCTGAGCTTCTCGGCTAATTGATCAGCTTTAGGGCCACTCGCAGCTCCAGGGATTTCAAGGATCTTGGCCCCAGTAGCTGAGGTCTTCATACGGACAGTCGATAGCCCGAGATCCTGGATGTTGATGGATTGTCGGGCCCGCATGATGGCTTGCGCATACGTGACGCCTCGCTCCTTGGCTTCAGGCTGCAGATTCAGTACTACAGCCGTCGTCCGAGGAGGCGTTAGTTTGACCTTCTTCGTCTTTTTCCTGCTCTTAACCTTTTTCGCCTGAGTCGGCGCTGCCTGTGAAAGCGCTGTCGCAGTAGGCTTGGAAGAAGCCGGTTTATTTGGTGCTGGCTGCCTTTGAATAGTAGGTGCTGCAGATGTTGTTGCAGCGGCAGCCTGTCTCCTCTCTTTTTGACGAGCCTTCTTCGCCTTCTTTCTCGACACGGTCTCCCATTCTCCTTGTTCCTCCTGAATTGGAGGTAGGGTCGGATCCAATGTCGAGGGACCAGCATTTGATACAGCTGAAGCTGTAGGCTGGGTGTCTTCTTCAACTCGCTTGCGAGTTGCCGCTCTCTGTCTGGCCGCCTTTGTGGTAGGGCGTACTTCAGGCTGTGGGAGTCGCTTTTCGATTGCTGCCAGACGGTTCCACATACCGTCCAGCATTTGCCACATCTCTTGTAGCTGCATCTCCAAAGCCGATGGAGGAGCAGAGGGTGCAGCAGGTTGTTCCACTGGCTGCGGCAGGGGGTTGTCAGGTGGTAAAGTTGTTGGTTGTGGTGGTTGTGACCGCGCCTGCGCCCTTTGCAACGTCTCAAGCTCCATCTGCATCACCAGCTTTTCTCTCAAGACACGCTCGTTCTCGGCCTTGAGCCAGCGAACCTCTTCCGTGTCCGTCCTGTCGTACAGATTGCCAATAATCCGTAACAAGGAGCTCGTCTTTTCATTAATCTCCTTGAGACAGGTGCCCTTTAGGTGTTTGGACTTGAGGGCCACGTCCCGTATCTCCTGGATGTGGATTATGCCACGCTCCTGGATGTCCTCCTTGCTAAGCCCGCCTGGCGTTCCCGCCGCTGGGACTTTGCCCTGGCATATACGAGCCTTCCTCTGCTCGTAGGTCTCTTCCTCGGAACGCCTACGCTCCCTTAATGCACGGCCCTTTTCCCAGTCCTCTTTGGATTTGCGAATGGCATCCTCACCGACTGCCTCGCGGAAAAGCCTTTGCTCCTCGCTCATACCACTAGTGATACTAGTGGGGGAACTATTGACGTGGGTAGCGGCCACTTGTTCACCCATGCTGTCCCGAACTTTCTCAGCATCGGCAAGCAACTCATCAAGGTGTTGCCGACTCAACTCCTCCTCAATCCTGTGTTCAGGTTGCACATTGGATGCAGGCCTAAATGATATTTTGAAAGGCGCTGCATTTTTCTTAGCCATAGGTGTTCCGGCTGGAACTATTGGCTCGTCATCATCCGAGTCAACTTCCTCAACTGTAGCATGAGACTTTTCACCTAAAGATGGACCAGGCAAATTATCTCTAGCTGCTAAAGGACTAACGACCAGGCTCTCCATGGCAGGAGAAAAATCGTCGTCTCCACCTGAGTCGCTTAGTGGCGGATCTTCTGCCACTTCGCCCTCGATATCGTACTCCACCACACGTTGGCGGAGCACCCTTTTCCCAACCGTGACGCTTGAAGCGCCTTTTTGGGCTTTGCTGCCCCTCCTATCGTCAACCACGACAGGCCTTGTACAAGGCCCTGCCGACTTCTCCTTAACGTCAAAAAGATTTTTGTTTTGGTTCATCATAGTTTTAATCCCACGAGTATAGGAACAATTCAAAAGTCACCCCGCACAGTGGCCCTATATGCGGGGAACCCTACATACTGCCGGCTTCGGGTGGACCGACAGGGTTTTACTGGGTTTTCTCCCGGGTGTTATAGACTTTTCCTTGTCGCGGCCGGCCGGCGAAGGCAAGCCCTCGACCCCCTCCCTGACCCACTACCTCACAAACGCCTCGAGTGAGGGTTGTTGCGCGCCAGTTCAGGGCTACGACGCTCAGGGGCTGGCGTGACGCCCCTGGTACACCGCTTTCGCGGTGTTCCCCATTCCCCCCCATTGAAACGGCGCCCAGAAGGGACGCCGGACTACCCCATTCCCCCCCGTGTAACGACGCCCAGAAGGGGCGCCGTCAAAGCTCCCCTCAAAGCCGCTCAAGAGTGAGCGGCGAGCGTGCGACCCAGAGTGGGCCGCACGTGGAGATCCCCCCCGCAGGTCAGAGTGACCCGCTGTGCGGTCCAGAAGGGACGCGCGTTGAAGGGGGGTGCGATGCCCAGAAGGGGCACCGCCTACATTATTCGACGCCCAGAAGGAGCGCCAGGGATTAGCATAAAGCCCCTTGTCCCACGCTGAACGTGGGCCGAGAGGCCTTACCCCAGGGTGCACCACGAGGAGGTTCCCAAATTTGCACCCCAACCTAACCTAACCTAACCTAACCTAACCTAACCTAACCTAACCTAACCTAACCTAACCTAACCTTTTTTTTTTTTTTTTTTTTTTTTTTTTTTTTTTTTTTTTTTTGACCCACGGAAATGCCTTTACGCATACCCACCGAACTGGGGCGCTCGGTGGGTTATGTCGGGCTCGCCTGAAGGGCACTACCGACTAAAACCGTGGGATGCTCAGAACTTCCGCCAAAGGGACCAGGGCTCCGGGTAATCGCGTTGCGACTCAACCGCAGCCGGCCCGCGGGCCGTCACTACAGACGGACACCTTGAGGCCTAGCCTCACCGGAGGGCAACCTGGAGCATTACAGGCTACCCTCCGATACATCAGTGAACCACACATGCGGGTGTAGGGCTCCCCATGCCCGTACACCCGCGGTTCGTCTAAGGGGGAAGAAGCTGGGCGTAGCCCCTCCTTCTTCGCCCTGTGCGCCTCTTGCGGTTTGGAGCAGACAGAGGATCGTCCTCTCTGCTCCTTTCCGCCGCCTCCTTTTGGGCCATTACGGCCTCGCAGAAGGCAAGCATGGCGTCCCACGCCTGTCGGGTCGCCACCATGGCCTCGACGACGGCCGGCAACGACAGGTCGGGACCCACCACCGCGCAGAGCTGCGCGCGCTCAGCCGACCAGGCTGGGCATGCCGCCAGCGTGTGCAGGGCTGTGTCTTCCGACACGCCGCACTGGTGGCACGCCATCGTCGGCTCTCTTCCGGCGATTCGGCACAGATACCTCCCGAAGCAGCCATGCCCCGAGAGGACCTGCACCAACCGGAAAGAAAGCGAGCCCGCCTTGCGATCGACCCATCGTTCCAGGACGGGCCGAATCGCTCCGATGGTCCAGTGGCCGGCAGTCGGCTGCTCCAGCCGCTCCTTCCACTTCTGAAGCGTCGCCCGCTGCGCACGCTTCCTCCATCGGCGAACCTCTTCGGGCATCGCCCGACCTCCTTGCCCGCGCACATGAGCCGTACGCTCATAAATTTCCGCCAAGACCTCGGCCTCAAGGTCCCATGGTGGGGTGCCTGCCAGCACGCATGACGCCTCAAAGGACACTGTGCGGTATCCTCGCACTGCTCTGGTCGCTATGACTCGCTGCGGCCTTCGCAGCAGAGCCTTGTTCGTAGCGTCCAGAGCGTCGACCCACACAGGAGCGCCATACAGGGCCATAGACCGCACCACCATCGTGTATAGCTTGCGTATACTAGCAGCAGGACCCCCTAGATTGGGAAGAAGATTCCCTAGGGCAGCAGCTGCACCAACCAACTTCGGAGCCTGGCGCTTGAAGTGCTCGTGGAAGCGCCATCTCCCATCTAGCACTAGCCCCAGGTACTTCATATGGGCCCCAATCTCTATTCGGATACCCGAAATGATGAGATGCGCATCGTTAGGCGGCTTGTTCCGAGGCCCGTGAAAGAAAAGAGCTTCGGTTTTCTCAAGGGCGACCATTAGCCCCAGACCCTCAATCCGCCCAACCACCTGCGTTACTCCCGCAGTACCCAGCTGAGTGGCATCTTGGTATGTGCCTGCGCGGGCAATGACTAAAGTGTCATCAGCATAGCAAATGACACTTAAGCCCCGCAATAGTGCACCGCGCAACACCCAATCATATCCGATGTTCCACAGGAGTGGCCCTAAAACCGACCCCTGTGGAACACCGCACGTGACTCTCCTCTGCTTGACGGTTCCGTCCCTTCCCGTGAACACCACCGACCTGCCCCTAACCTAACCTAACCTAACCTAACCTTTTTTTTTTTTTTTTTTTTTTTTTTTTTTTTTTTTTTTTTTTTACCCTGTGAAATACATTTACGTATCCCCGCAGTTCTAGTATACCTGCGGGGTATGTGGGACTCGGCGATGTTATGCAATACCCACTAAAACACAGGGGAGACTCGACCTTCTGTATGTGGCTTGGTCCCGGGTAATCGCGAGCGATTCTTCCACAACTTTGCCAACAGATTTGTGCTTTGTTTGCACCCTCATTGAACAAGGGCATTAATGCCCGCCTATCAACAGATGATGTTATAGATGGTAACGACTACCCAACCTCTACTTCAGGAAATTCTTGGTCAATTTCCGGGGTTAAAATTACCCCCCTCTGCGGGCGCTCCAGATCAGGAGACGCTTGTCGGAGTGGCTGTGACTGACTTGTACTCTCAGTAGCCGCCCCGGGATCCTCTCTAGCCTCTGCAGGCTTCCTCTTTCTCCTCCTGTCGTCCAGTGGTATACCTCTGGTCGCAGTAGGGCAACACTTAACACTGCCCATCATGTGGCCATAAGGTCGCTTCTCACTAGCGCATATTGCGCACTTGTATACAGTGGCAGAACACTGCGCCGCTTTGTGGCCGGACAAGCCACACTTAAAACATAACCCAGTCCGGTCCACATTACATGGGCATCTCGTCCGAGTATGTCCCACTCCCATGCAGCGGAAGCACCGCATGGGAAGTGAGCTCAGGGCTGTAATATGGGCGGAGACCCACCCGACATGCACCCTGCCGACATCTATAAGCTTTTTCGCTGTGAACATTGGGCATCTCACCAGCGTCGAGCATTCGCCTCTTGGTCCCTTCCTAATGTCCCCTATTTTAATTTGCCCAAGGGGGCAGCCACTTGCAGTTGTCAATGCAGCGGCTATGTCCTCTTTCGTCACTGAGACGTCCAGCCCGGAAATTCGCAACGTTGCGCACTTTTGGGGTCTGGAGACACTGACACAATCAGCGAGGACAGACTTCAGTCTTTCCGCTAGACGGTCCGCTTTTGGCCCGCTCGCAGCCCCGGGGATCTCAATGATCTTAGCCCCAGAGGCTGAGGTCTTAATCCGCACATGAGGGATGTCTATCTCACTAGGGTGGAAGGTGTTTCTTGCCCTCAGGAGAGCTTGGGCATACGTCACGCCACGCTCTTTTGCTTCCGGCTGCAGGTTAAGCACCACAGCTGTCGTCCTAGGGGGTGTCAACTTCACCTTTTTCTTTCTTCCTTCCTTCCTCTTTCTCGTCTGGGTTAGCTCCACTGATAGTGGGACTGGCGGGACAGGCGCAATTGGGGGTGGGGGTGGAGCCGATCTTTCGACTTGCCACGTCTTGGTGGTGGCGGGCGCCGCTGTTGTTGTTCTAGCGGCGGCAGCGGCGGTGGCTGCTTGTTTCTTCCCCTTCCTCTTGGCCTTCTTCTTCTTTTTCGCCACAGTTACCCAGTCTTCCTCCGGTTGTCCCGTAGGCAGAATTGGGTCCCTTGACGAAGGAACAGTCGTCGCTTCCTCTGTAACTTTCTCCAGACTCTCGACTTCTGTGGTAGCAATCGCAGTTTTGCGTTTGCGCGCTGCAGTAGTTGTGGAGCGCTTACCATCAGCTGGTGGAAGTCGCTGTTCGATGCCTACTAAGCGGTTCCACATACCGTCCAGCGTCAGCCACATCTCGTTTAGTTGTACCTCCAGCGTAGATGGAATGGGAGGTACATCAGCTGCTGGTGCAACGAATGGCATGGCCAATGGCTCAGCTGATGACGTAGATGGTGCCGCACAAGAATCCTCCTGAAGCTGCGGCAAGGGATCAGATGGTAGTGATCGTACTTGCGCTCTCTGCAACTTCTCGAGCTCCATTTGGTAAAGGAGTTTCTCCTTGAGGATTCGCTCGTTTTCCGCCTTTAGCCAGCGGACCTCCTCCGTATCGGTCCTCTCGTATAGGTTGCCGATTATTCGCATCAAAGAGCTCGTCTTGTCATTGATCTCTTTTAAGCAGGTGCCTTTGAGATGTTTTGATTTTTGAGCGACGTCCCTGATCTCCTGAATATGAATCAGGCCACGCTCCTGTATCTCCTCCTTGCTCAATTCGCCAGGTGTACCCAGCGCTGGGACTTTGCCTTTGCAAATGCGGGCCTTCCTTTGCTCGTAGGTTTCTTCCTCGGAGCGCCTACGCTCCTTTAGTTCACGAGACTTTTCCCAGTCCTCTCGGGACTTTCTAATGGCCTCTTCACCGACCTGCTGGCGAAAGAGCATACGCTCTTCGCTCATGCCCCGTCTGCCATAATCCTCGTCACTTTGCTGGCTCGTATTGGCTCGAGATTTATCAGCATCATCAAGCAGCTCTTCGAGATGCTGCCGGCTCAGCTCATCTTCTATCCTAGACGCTGGGTGAATATCTACCGCAGGTCTAAATGACAGCTTGAACGGCGGAGCATTGTTCCTGGCCTTAGGCGTTACGGCGGGAATCGGTAGTGCATTGTCGTCCGAATCGACTTTATCATTTTGGGGTTTCTCGCCTAGCGATGGACTGCTAGGCAAGGTCCCTTTAGCAGCAGCAGGACTAGCGAGGATCTTCTCTAAAGCAGGAGAGAAATCATTAACTCCGCCCGAGTCGCTAAGTGGCGGGTCGTCTGCCACATCATCCGCAACATACTCCACCACGCGGTGGCGAAGCACCCTTCTTCCGACGCCTGAAGCGCCTTCCTGGGCTTTACTACCCCTCCCATCATCATCCACGACGGCCCTGTAAACAGGCCCCGCCGACTTCTCCGAAACATCTAAAAGTTTTGGTTTTTGAGACATCTTTATACTTAGCCCACGAGTAAGGAGCATCTACATTGTCCACCCGCACAGTGGCCCTATATGCGGGTAACCCTATGTACAGTCAGTGTCGGGTTGTGCTGACAGGTTTTAAGGAGGTCTCTCTCCGGTTTTAATGTGTGTCCTTCACGCGGCCGGCCAGCTAAGGCAAGCCCTCGTTCACCTGTTCCAGAACGCTACCCCACAGACGCCTCGAGTGAGGGTCGTTGCAGAACCGAAACAGGCTACGACGCTCAGGGGCTGGCGTGAGGCCCCTGGTACACCCCTTTCGAGGTGTTCCCCTTTCCCCCCATTGAAACGACGCCCAGAAGGGGCGCCGGACTACCCCATTCCCCCCCGTGTAACGACGCCCAGAAGGGGCGCCGTCAAGACTCCCCTCAAAGCCGCTCGAGAGTGAGCGGCGAGCGTGCGACCCAGAGTGGGCCGCACGTGGAGATTCCCCCCGCAGGTCCGAGTGACCCGCTGTGCGGTCCAGAAGGGACGCGCGTTGAAGGGGGTGCGATGCCCAGAAGGGACACCGCCTACATTATTCGACGCCCAGAAGGGGCGCCAGGGATTTGCATAAGGCCCCTTGTCCCACGCTGAACGTGGGCCAAGAGGCCTTACCCCAGGGTGCACCACGAGGAGGTTCCCAAATTTGCACCCCAACCTAACCTTTTTTTTTTTTTTTTTTTTTTTTTTGCAGGGGGAAATTCGTTACGAATACCAGCGGACCGGGACAGATCCGCTGGTTATGTGGGACTCCCCTCCTCGAAGATGGTAGATGAGGAGGGATACCCACTAAAACCACCCTGGTGTTTCCTCACGCCATACGACGATGGTAGGTGGGAATGGGACTCAATATCCACCCACCCCGCCTGGCGATAGGCCTCCTCGGCCTCCGACGCGCTGTAGAAAGGGATGTCGGAAACACCTGACATCCCCTTCAGACGTTGTTCGACCGTGCAATGCCACTACCAGGTGTCCCCCTGGTAGCAGCGGCCAAACGCAGGGCGGAGGTATTCCACCGCCCTCCGTCTACGCAGATGGACTAATCGGGCTCTCCCGTCTGATCCACCGGCTGGAGTATTGGGCTCCCAGTCTCCTCCGCAGCGGCCGACCCCGAACCTCTCCGAGGAAAGGGAATTGGGTGGCTGGCCACGGGGGACATCTGCCTGGGCTCCGGAGCGTCTGCCGATTGGCATTCCATGCTCTCGGGCTGGGCTTCTTCAATCGCCGGTTGGGGCGCAGACTGGGCAGTAAGGATTCCGGGGCGCAGATCCTGTTTCGCTCTGGTGACAGGGGGACTGCAAGCCCTGCCTCCCATCACGTGCCCAGAGGGCGTGCCGCTCGCGGCACAGACGGCACAGCGCGGCACCGTGGCGGTGCATGCCGCAATCTTATGCCCGTCCTGACCGCAACGGAAACAGATTCCACCGCGGTCGGTGTTTGACGGACATCTTGGCCTAGTGTGGCCCACGCCCATACAACGGAAGCACCGTAGTGGGCGGGGCTCGAGAGCCACAACCTGGGCGGTGTTCCACCCCAGGAACAACCGGCCGCTGACGCATAGTGCCCTCGCTGCGCTCAGGGGGCAGCGCACTATGCTCGTGCCTCGTCCGTTGGGCCCCATGCGGACTTGCCCAACCCTCACGCTCTCTATGGAGCAGCCAGTCTTCTCCGCGATACACGCGGCGACGTGAGACGTCGAGTCAGAGTCGTCCAGCCCGGAAACGCGGATCTCCGCGCACATCACAGGCCGGACGATGGTCGCCACGTCCGCGATCTCCTGCTCAAGCCTTGCGGCGAGCGCGTCGGCCCTGGCACCACTCTCTGGTCCTCCGTGGATCTCAAGGAGCCGCGCGCCAGTAGCGGCGGTCCTCGTGCACAACCCTCCCTCTATACCAACGTCGGACAGCGATATGGCCTGACGGGCCCTCGCGATCACCTGGGCATAGGTCACCCCGATCTCGAGGGCTTCCGGCCGGAGTTGGACCACGATCGCCGCCGACGAAGGCTGTTTCAGTCGCACTTTCTTCCGGGTCGCCCGTGGCGGGCGGCTAAGCACGGCGGGGCGAGTCGGCGGAGCCGATGCCGGAGGAACGGTTTCAGGGGCGCTCGCCGCTGGGTCTAGCGCTCCTCTCCTGCTCCTCCTCCTTCTCTTTTTCCGGGTCGCTACCGTCCATGTGTCGGACGGCGCAGCAGGCGGATGGGATGCCGTACTGGGACCCGAAGCGGCGGGCGGAGGCAGTCCTGGGACAGGTGGTGAGTCCCGAGAAGCGACCCCAACCTAACCTTTTTTTTTTTTTTTTTTTTTTTTTGGATTGGGGAAAATGTGTTGTACACTGGCCATGCGCACCCAATGGGCTTGGGATGACGCATGGCACGGAGAGGGACTCGAGGCCACATGTCCCCACCCGCACCCATTCGCCCCCTCGTGAGGGAGCGGATGAGTCAGGTGAGTTAGGACTAGTGGCCCCACCCCATAAAAACCCCAATGCTTGCCCGCACACCGATAGCGGAACCCGGGGCCGCGTGAGCAATCTCCGGGAATCCGCCTACGGAATGGCCAGTCGGACCTGGCCACCTGCAGAGGTGGTGGGAGCCGGCAAGCGAGCTCCCACCCCGACGGGGATAGAGCGGTGCAATGCGGCTGAGCAGCCCATCTGCCCAGCCGCTGCTCTATCAGGGGGGGAGGAGGTTTCCCTCGACCCCCCCCTCCGTCTCTTCCCTGTGTGGGACCGCGGCCCCACGTGTGAGGCCGCGGTCCCACACAGGGAGTGCCACCAACTCATGCGTCCTGTGCCGAGGCGCAAGGGCACGAATCGGTCCCGGTCTTGCGGGAGGGGGGCAGCATCTACGCCACCCCCGACCCTCCCTCCGCCGGTTGCCCGGCCTCGTCCGGCTTCGCCGGCGAGTCTGACACCTCCATGGGCGCAGTGCCCTCCTTGGCCGCGGGCGGTGCCCTTAGCCCAGGGGTCTCCTTCGCCCTCGCTCTTGGAGGACGGCACCTCCACCCACCCATATGGTGGTCATTTGGGAGCCCTGCCTCCCTACACACCACACATTCCGCCCTCTCAGCGCCGCATGAGGCCGCCTTGTGCCCCGGGGAGCCACAGCGGAAGCACAGCATGCCACGGTTGGCCTCCGAGTCGCAGGTGTAACTCAGATGGCCCACACCGTAGCATCTGTAACACCTCTTGGGGCCCCCATCCAGGGCCTCCACCCGCACCTTCGCCCAGTCAATGATGACGAACTCCAGGTCCACCAAAACTTTCGCCGCCGCGACCGGGAGCCGGATCACGACGGTGGACCGACCCGACGGTCCGGTCCGGAACTGTCCAACGACCACCCGCTCGACGCCGCAGCGCGCCCCCTTCGCGATCGCCCCCGCGAATTTCTCCGTCTCGTACCTCATGTCTGGGTTGAGGCCCACAAGCCGGACCGCGGCCATCCGGCACGGCCTGTCGACCACCATGACCTCCGACACGGCCTCGCGGAGCCTCTCCGCCAGAACGTCGGCCAAGGGTCCACTGGAGGCGCCCGAGACCACGAATTTCCTCCCCCCTGCAGCGGTGTACCCCATCTGGACGCCGTCTTTGAGACCGATGTCCGCCAGGTCACCGATCTTCTTCATCGCCCCGTCCAGGGCCCAGGCGTAATTTACCCCCCTTGCCGCCGCCTCCGGCTTCAGCCTTACGGTCACCACGGAGGACTTTGGCGGCTCCAGCCTAGGGGGGGGCCTCCCGCCCTCTACCCTCTTCGGCACGTTGCCGTCCACCCGTGTGACCCGGTCAGCCGCAGCCTTCCCGGCCCTTCGCCTGGCCTTCCTCGAGGCAGCGGACCTCCATACCTCTGGCGCAGCCATCTCCTTCGGGGGAGCGCCGGGGGCGCCATTGGGTCCGGCGACCGCCCCGGCGTAGCTCACCCCAGCCTCTCCTCTATCCATCGCCAACGGCGGCCTCTTGGGGGTCTTGGCTGGGAGTCGCCTCTCAATCTCATCCAGGCGCCCTCCCAGCGACTTCAGCACTTCCCTCTTCAGGGTCTCCACCACTTCCTCCAGCGTGGGAGTATCTGCTTCCCCGCTACGGGCCGGTCTGGGCGCCTGTTGCGCCTCCCTCACCGCCTTAACCTCGGCCCGTAGCGATTCCACCTCGAGGCGGAGCTCCTCATTCTCCTTTCGGAGACGCCCGTACTCCTCGGCTGAGGGCTTCCCAAGCCCCTCCGCACACACCGAGCACACACTTTTCGTCTCGGGAGCAGGCTCCCGAGAGACCTTCTTGGCCCTGCTTGGCACCTTCTTAGCGCCAGCCTTGGTGGATTCGTCGCTGGTGCTGTCCATCCGCGCGACGGCCAGCGAGCGCTTCCGCGACTCCTCCACCAGGTTAACCACCATTTGCGCAACCTCCGGATCGGAATCCATTTCCCGCGCCATCTCGGCCGCCCAGTCGAAACGACTGGCGCCACCCGCACCGGGCACCGCCGGATCCACGCCGCCCGAGCCATTAGCCCGAGCGGACGCTTCCCCGGACGCGTCCCCGGCCTCACCGTCCTTCACGGACCGGCCACTCACCTCCCTCCTTCTACCACCACCAGTAGCATTTGCCGCTACAGGAGCCTGGTCACGCGCTCCTGCAGGGCCTTCGGTAATACATTTAACACATGGAGGCCCGGGTACCTCCATGCGCCGGGCGCTAGCCGGATCGCATCGCAAACAAACTCTCATTTCCTTACTTGTCATAACGTTTCGGAAATGAGGGTTTCCATCCCCTGTTTTGGTCGCTAGGGGGTGGGCTGTTCGCCGCCCACCAACCCGTCCTAAAACGGGCGCCCGTCGCCGCGCCCCGCAACGACGGAACCTTTGCGCTGAAACGGCGCCCAGAAGGGGCGCCGGACTACCCCATTCCCCCCCGTGTAACGACGCCCAGAAGGGGCGCCGCCTACCCCAAACCCCCCCCGTGTGACGACGCCCAGAAGGGGCGCCGTCAAAACTCCCCTCAAAGCCGCTCTAGAGTGAGCGGCGAGCGTACGACCCAGAGTGGGCCGCACGTGGAGATCCCCCCCGCAGGTCAGAGTGGCCCGCTGTGCGGTCCAGAAGGGACGCGCGTTGAAGGGGGTGCGATGCCCAGAAGGGGCACCACCTACGTTATTCGGCGCCCAGAAGGGACGCCAGGGATTAGCATAAGGCCCCTTGTCCCACGCTGAACGTGGGCCGAGAGGCCTTACCCCAGGGTGCACCACGAGGAGGTTCCCAAATTTGCACCCCGACCCCAACCTTTTTTTCTTTGTTTTAGTCGGAGAAAATGCTTCTCTGCACTGGCATGGGGCCTCGAGAGGAACGTGAGACACCCCATGCACTGTCCGGGGCTGGAACCCATATGTCCCCACCCGCCCCCCCGTGGGGGAACCGGGTGAGTAAGGACATACGGGCCCGACCCGGTAAAAGAACCGACACCTACCGTCTGGAGCGTATAGTGGCGCCGCGGTTCCGTGTTAATACGCCCCGCTGGGCGCCACACGCTACGGACCCAGTTGTACCTGGGTCCCCTGCGCCAGGGGGAGCAGTCCGGTAAGTCCGACTGCTCCCAAGCGGGTGGAGGGCTTGTGCAATGCAGCCTAGTGCTCCTCTACACTAGGCCGCGGCCCTCCCGTGGGGGGGGAAGAGGGCGGCGCTATGTCGCGGCCCTCAACCCCCCCTCCGCCTGCGCTGGAGAGGAAGCGCCAGGATGTCCTCGCGCAACCTCTCCCTCCTCTACCACATCCATGCCCCCAGCAGGGGGGGCGCCCTCTGCCTGCCGAGCTCTCCCCGGGAGGTCTGGCTTGGGCCTGACACTGGGGGGGCGACAATTGCTGCCCCCCATGTAGTGCCCGTGCGGCCGGCCCGCCGCCTCGCACACCGCGCACCGCGTCTCCCTGGCAGTGCAATCCACCGCCTTGTGCCCGCTGGCCCCGCATCTATAGCAGGACTCCGAGCGGTCCACCTCCAGCGGGCACCGCGATCTTGCGTGGCCAAGGCTCATGCACTTGTAGCAGTGCATGGGCCTTGGATCGAGGGCCTCCACCCTGGCCGAGCTCCAACCAACGAGCACCTTCCCTGTCTCCAAGATTTTCTTCGCCGCCTCTATTGGGGCCCTGGTGATGCAGGAGCCGCTCCCACCTGGCCTCGCCGCCACAGCCCCCGCACGAACTTCGTCTACCGGGCAGCCCCCCGCTTTGGCCAGAGCCTCTGCCAGCTCCGTCGGCTGGACGGACTCGTCCAGGCCCACTACCCTTAGGCCCACCATTTTGCAGGGTCTCGCCACCCTGGCGATCCCCTGCAGCTCCGCCCGCAATTTCGCCGCAAGCGCATCGGCCTTCTCCGCCCTCTCCTCGCCCGCCACCTCAAACATCCTCGCGCCCGTCATGGCAGCGGCGATGCGCATACCCCCCTCTATGCCCAGCTCGGGCAGGCTGATCGCCGCCTTTGCCCTGGCGATGACCTGGGCATAGGTCATTCCCTGTTCCACAGCTTCCGGGAGCAGCGTCACCGAGACCGCCGCCGTCCTCGGCGGGCGGAGAGGGCGCCTCTTCTTTGTCGCCGGCTGGGCCGCTGCCTTGGCTGTCTTCGCAGGCGGGGCGGCGGGC
Source organism: Scoparia ambigualis (assembly GCA_963921215.1). Classification (NCBI taxonomy): domain Eukaryota; kingdom Metazoa; phylum Arthropoda; class Insecta; order Lepidoptera; family Crambidae; genus Scoparia; species Scoparia ambigualis. The sequence continues at coordinate 77,328 of OY992503.1, forward strand.
GGGGGAGCGGGCGGGGCCTTCTTCAGTCCACGTTTGGTGACCGTCGTCCAGGCTGGTTGCGCCGGGGGGTCCGGGGCGCTGCTGGGTCCCGGCCTGGGATCTTCGTACGGGTTCGCCGCCGGGGCGATCCTCTCAGCTGCCTTGTTGGGCGGCTTTTTGGAAGGCGGCGGGGCCTTCTTTCCCGGCTTTGCCGCGGGCGGCGGGGGCAGTCGGGCCGGTGGGGCCTCCTCCCTCCTAGCGTCCGCCGCAAGGGGTGGGCGCAGGGGCACGGCCGGGAGCAGCCTGCTCTCCAGCCCCTCTATGCGGGCGTTTAGCATCCCGCTGATCTGGGCCACAATGCGAGCCTGAAAGGCCTCCAGGAGCGCCGTCTCCCTGTCCTGAGATGGCGCCGGACGGCCCAGGATTGGGGACCTCTTCCGGGTACTGCGCGGCGTCCGGTCGACGGAAGTGCGCCGCATGGCCGCGATCTCACTTTCCAGGACCGCCATCCTGCTTTGGAGCCGCTCATTTTCGGCGCGGAGGCGCCTGGTCTCCTCGTTGAGTGTCGTCGCCGCCAGAGCCTCCGCCGCAATGGAAATCTTGCGGATGTGACCGTGAGCCTCCTTCATGATGGTCCCCTTCAGGTTCTTGCTCTTCCGTACCAGGTCGGTGAGCCCATCCACGGCGAAGTTGACCTGCGCGAGATGGTCGTCAGGGTGAGGCGCCTCCACAGCCTCTGCAGGCACCTGGTCAGCGGCCCTCGGCGGGAACTGCTCGGTCTGCGACCTCGTGACCGGGGGCGGGGACAGGCCGACGGTCTCCTGGACCCTGTCCACCACCATCTGCGCCTCCTCGACCTCCGCCTCCTCTCCTCTGCGCTTTAGCTCGCCGCGCGCCTTCGAGAGCCCCACGTAGGCCCCCACGCGGGAGCGGGAGCGGGGACGCCCACGGCTTGCGGTCGAGACCTTGGAAGGCCCGGCCAACGGCTCCTCGCCTCCCGAAGGGTCGGAGTCGGTGCACTCCCGCACCCGCTTCCTACTCGCCAGGTCGCTTGCCAGCGTGGAGAACGTCTCGAAGGGGTTGGGGATGTCGATGACGGGCTTGACAGTCCCCGACCGGCCTCTCCTGACCTGAGTGGCAGCCCCGGCAGTGGCAGCCTCCTTCTCGCGGGCGGCAGCCTCCTTCTCGCGGGCGGCAGCCTTCGCCCTCTCGTACGACGCCATCTCCACCGATTTGCCGGACCAGCCGGACCTGGCGTCCTCCTCCAGGTCCAAGTCCAGGCTGTCGGAGCACGTTGTGTGGCCGTCGTCGTGCTCGCCGTACCTTCGGCGCTGCAGCTGTCGCAGCATGTGCGCGTCGTCCACGAATGGGCCCAGCGCCTCTTTTATGTCCACCCAGTGGGACACCATAAATTCGTCTCGGCCCTTGGGCCCCCCCTTGGACCCAATCTTGGGCTTAGCCTTAGACTTGGGCCCCCCCTTGGGTCCAGTCTTTGGCTTGGGCTTCGGCTTCCCCTTGCCCACCTTCGAACCGGGCACCGCCGGTTTCGCGCCGCGGGAGCCATTAGCCCCCGCGGACGTTTCCCCGGTCGCGTCCCCGGCATGTTCCACGTCCTTCACGGACCCTACCCTCACCGGTAGCCTCCTACCAACACCCGAACCGGGCACCGCCGGTTCCGCGCCGCGGGAGCCATTAGCCCCCGCGGACGTTTCCCCGGTCGCGTCCCCGGCATGTTCCACGTCCTTCACGGACCCTACCCTCACCGGTAGCCTCCTATCGACATCAGAACCGGGCACCGCCGGTTCCACGAAGGGAGAGCCATTAGCCCCCTCCTTCGCTTCACCGGTCGCGTCCCCGGCATGTGCTCCGTCCTTCTCGGACCCGTCTCCTTTGGGCAGTTTCGGCTTTGCAGCCCCTCTCCTGCTCGACCCGCCAGAACTGGCCGATCCACTCCTCCGACCCTTCCGCCCGTCGTCAGGCCCACCATCCCCGGCAGGCCTAGTACAAGGCCCTACCGGGGCGTCAAATTTCAAAGTTACTTTCTTGTCCATATGATTCCCACGAGTCGGGGGCATTTAGATGACCACCCGCGCAGAGGCCCCCGAATGCGCAGGCTACCCTAGATACAGCTGAGGTCGGGAGGTATCAGCTGGTTGGTAACGGGTTTTCTCCCGGGGTGATTTTTGAGACTACCCTTGTCGCGGCCGGCCGGTTAAGGCAGGCCCTCGCCCCCCTCCCTGGACAGCTCCCCCACAGACGCCTCGAGTGGGATCATTGCCGCCCAGGTCGGGGACTACGATGCTCAGGGGCTGGCGTGAGGCCCCTGGTACACCCCTTTCGGGGTGCTCCCCATTCCCCCCCATGGCGCTAGCGGGTGGGCTGTGACGCCGCCCACCAACCCATCCGAAGACGGGCGCCCGTCGCCGCGTTTCCCAACGACGAAGCCTTTGCTTTCCCCCCCCCCCATTGAAACGACGCCCAGAAGGGGCGCCGGACTACCCCGTTCCCCCCCATGTAACAGCGCCCAGAAGGGGCGCCGTCAAACTCCCCTCAAAGCCGCTCAGAAGGAGCGGCGAGCGTGCGGCCCAGAGTGGGCACGCACGTGGAGATCCCCCCCGCAGGTCCGAGTGACCCGCTGTGCGGTCCATAGGGGACGCGCGTTGAAGGGGGTGCAGGCCCAGAAGGGGTCCTGCCTGTGCTGGGTTGTTAGCCGGCCAGTCTCAACACACCCTCCTCACATGGAGGAGGGCGTTGAGGCTGCCCGTTTCCAGGGTGCACCACGTGGAGGTCACCCAACTTCGCACCCCACCCCGACCCCAACCTTTTTTTTTTTTTTTTTTTTTTTTTTTTTTTTTTTTTTTTTTTACCCGGTGTAATCCCTGCTTATGGATTCCAGCCTCCAGAAGGGAGGCTGGATATGTGGGACTCTCCCGTCCCCCTTTCCACGACGTAATCGTCGGGCGAGAGGGAGGGGCCTACCCACTAATCACCGGGGGACCAAACTCCGAAAGCATAAGGCTTGAGGTGGCGGCCACGGGACCTGACCACGGGGGTATTACCTCGCGGTGCCACCCCGTCGCCGTGTGTTGGCCTGTAACTACTGCGTAGCAGCCGTTACGCGCCAACACACGGCGACTACGCGCACGCGGCACAACACGAACCAGCCCATTTAGAGGGCAGACACAAACAACACGGACAGACATGCCCGGCTTTCCCGGGCATGCGGACACAACACAACACATATCACGCCGGACGCAACACACAACAGATGTCGAACATGCCCACGTCTTCGCAGGCATGCGCACAGGACAACCACGATTTACCGGTGCAGGACTCCTTTTGTGGGTCGCTCCGAATCAGCGGGAGACACGACGACCTCGACCAATTGGTCATCTAGTCGTCCCGCCTCTCATCATCGCTTCCCGGAATCTCGCACCAGTCCTACACAACACGTACAAGTATGAACGGCCACAAACGAGAAACACAAAGACAAAGACAGCACAACCCAACACAGACCCTATTTGCTGGCACGGGGCTCCCCGCATCCGCTCCGAGCGACCCGCCTCCCATTTGGGGGAGGCGTTTCGTCGCTCATCATGGCTTCTGCATAAAGCTTCCGTGCCAGCTCCCCAACAACATCCACAAAGACCCGCACATTTGCTGCTACGTGACCCCCACAGTGTCCGCTCCGAACCAGGGGACGCCCTCAGAAGAGCGCCCCGTGACTCATCATGGCGTCCACAAGGGGCCACGCACCAGGTCCGTAAAAGGACAACGCACAGTACAAACAAAAACTACACGAACCAAGACAACACACAACACTCTACGCTGGACAGCACAGACGGTGCTGTCCATCACGCCCAATATTTAAACGGATTTTGTGGGCACTTGGGGTGATATGGCGACATATCCATGCCAGTGCCCACACATACATACTAAAACCTAACAACAACCTATGCTAACACAAAACATAAAACATCGGGCATCCGGCTGGACAGGACAGAGCCTGTCTTCCGCCGGGCGCCCGGCATCACCCTATGGTGGATTAAGGTCGGCGTGCCTCCGACGCCGCCTTCCAGCCCTCCTCCTCCTCATTGGCGCAGCGTTGGCGGATTCCTCCCGCTCGCGCTCGGCCTCCTCTTTGAGGCTCATGCATTCCGCAGCGAATCCGGCAACGGCTGCCCAACTCTCCGCACTTTCCACCATTGCGGCGACCACATCCGGCAGAGCTAGAGTGCCTCTCCCCCCCAGGGCCAACTCTAGCGTACGCCTCTGTGGCGCGAAGGCACTACACAGCTCGAGGGTGTGCTGAGCTGTGTCCTCTTCCACTCCACAATGGTGGCAGACCGGGGTCTCCTCCCTCCCGATCCTGTGCAGGTATTTACCGAAACATCCATGGTTTGATAAAAGCTGCGTCAAGTGGTAGGACATGACCCCGTGTGGCCTGTCTACCCATCTCTGTAGTACTGGGCGAATTGCGTGGATGGTACGGGTTCCGGCCTCTGGGGTGGCAAGGGTTTCTTCCCATTGCCAGACCGCCATATCCCGGGCTACCCGCCTGGCCCCCTCAATTTCCGCCTGCGCGGGATTCGCCCCCCTGGCCCTTGCTTCCGCTCGGAACTCGTGAACCTCCGTTAAAACTTTGGCCTCGAGCTCCCACGGGATCATGCCGGCCATGGCCGTTGCAGCCGTGTATGAGACCGTTCGGTACCCCCGGATAACCCGTATGGCCGCCACCCTCTGTGGTCTCCGTATAAGGGCGATGTTTTTCCTCCTTGTCAGAGAGTCCGACCACACCGGGGCGCCGTAGAGGGCCATGCTTCTAAGGACTCCGGCATATAGCTTGCGGCAACTGTCGCCCGGGCCACCTACATTGGGCAACAGCCTCGCCAGGGCCATCGCCGCACCGACCACCCTCGGTGCGAGGCTGGTGAAGTGAGCCTCGAAATTCAAACGGGCGTCTAGGACTAGACCCAGATACTTAATCTGGGTCGCAACCCTGATGGGCACACCATCAACTTGGATATGGGCGTTGCTGGGGGGCTTGCCCCGAGGACCATGAAAAAGAATGGCCTCGGTTTTCGGCAGCGCCACCTCCAACCCCAACAGCCTGATCCGCGTGACTGTTTGCGTGGCAGCCGCCTCTGCTCTACGGGCGACCTCCTGGTAGTCACGGCCCCTTGCCGTGACCAGAGTGTCATCTGCATAACAGATGACACTCGTCCCGGGGAGAAGGTCCCCCCTGAGGACCCAGTTATATCCAAGGTTCCACAACAGTGGCCCAAGGACTGACCCTTGCGGCACCCCACATGTCATGCCGTGCGCGCGTATCTCCCTTCCACCCGATTCCAGAAATAGGACAGATCTGTCCTGCAGATAATTTGCCACGACTCGTCTCAGATACCCTGGCACCCTATGGTATCTGAGTGCTTCTGCGATCGCGCTAAAGGGGAGGGTGTTAAATGCATTAGCGATATCGAGCGATACCGCTAACACCCTCTCCTTCCGGCCAACGGCCTCCTCCGTCAACCTCTTCAGGGACAGGATCGCGTCCACCGTCGACCTTCCACGCCGGAAGCCGAATTGTGCGTCCTCCAGATCAGGTCCCTCGTTGCCCAGATGCTCCAATATCCGGGACGCAATGATACGCTCAAAGAGCTTGCCGGCCTCATCGAGCAGCACAATGGGGCGGTAGGCCGACGGCGTGTCCGGTGGGCGTCCTTCTTTCCTCAGGAGGCACAGCCTTCCCTCCTTCCAGGCTCTTGGGAATCTACCCTGTCGTAGGCAGATATCCATCAGCTCCGTCAGCCTGGAGCCGATGTAGTCGAGGGCAAGGGCCAGAACCTTCCCATGTACTCCGTCCGGACCCGGGGCCTTCTTTTTGGTTCGGAGGCGGTCGACACCCATCTTCATCTCGGCCTCTGTTACCCCCAGGATGGGCTGTGGGTCGATTTCCCCATCGCGTTCCGGGGCAACGAAGGGCGCCACCTCAAACTGCCGGCTTGGGAACAGGGCCTCCACAATCCGGGTCAGGAGCTCCGGCTGAAAGGACTCGGTAGGGGGCGCCGAATTCCGCATCCGGTTGCGGACTGAGCGATAGGGGCGTCCCCACGGGTCCCTGTCTAGGTCGGAGAGGAATTCCTCCCATGCCGCCTTTTTCGCCCTCAAAATTTCAACCTTTAGGTTGAGCCTGGCCAGACTGAGGTGGCTATATAGCTCCGCCTCCTCTTCTGGCGTGTGTCTTCTTCGGCGGCACCTCTGATAAAGCCGCCTCGCACGGACACAGGACGCGCGAAGGCTTGCGATCTCGGTCGACCACCAATAGACGGCATGCTGCCGCGGTAGATCCCCTACCCTTGGCATTGCGGCATCGGAGATTCGCGTCAGTGCCTTTCGGAAATTGACCGCCCTTTGGTCCACGTCCTCGTTGGCGGGCGGGGGAGGCAGCCATCCTTCTATTATCGCCGCCTCCGATGCAGCACCCCTGTCTAATTTTGTGAGCGCCCATTTTCTAAAGCGCGCCGTTTGGACGCCCTGTTGGGGAGTGAGACCAGCAATCGTAGGGCCGCCCACCCTGAACGACACGTAGAGGTGGTCGCTCAGGGTCTCCTGGTCCAGCACACACCAGTCGGTCACCCGTGAGGCGATGGCAGGGGTCGCGAATGAGACGTCCACGATTGATTCCCCCTGCCATCTCACACAAGTGCTCACGGTGCCCCTGTTGAGGACCGCCAGCCCAGCCTCCACCAGAAAATCCTCAACAACCTCTCCCCTGCCGGTGGTTACAGGGCAGCCCCAGGACCGAGACTTGGCGTTGAGGTCGCCGGCAACAATGACCTGCCGTGGGGAGAGTCTGCGGACAGCACCCTGCACTCTCCCCATGTAAACCTCAAAGTCGCTGAGGTTGCGGTTGGGCGAAAAGTACACCCCAACCAAAGCGATGTCCCCCCATTCAACCGCCACATACCCCTCCCCTCGCTCCCGTAGGGACAGCGGAGCCGCATTTGGGGCGGCCGGGGTAGTAATTACCACCTTCCCATCTGAGGACCCTACCCAGTTGGGCCGCGCAGGAACAGAGTAGGGCTCCGCCGCAATCGCCACGCCAATGCCTAACGCCGCCATTTGGTGGACCATGAGGTCCTGGGCGTTGGCGGCGTTGTTCAGGTTCGCCTGAAGAAATTTCTTAGACCGTGCTGGCATTTGGTCCCGTACCCGTTTCTACTATTTCCATGGGCGCGCTGCGCTCCCTTACCACTGGGGGGGCCCTTGTCCAGGGTGCCATCTTTGGCTTCCTTATGGGGGGCCTGCAGGTCCTCCCCCCCATATAATGCTCATGTGGGAGTTTGGCCTCTTGGCACACTGCGCAGTTGGGCTTCTCCGCCTCACAGTTCGCCACTTGATGCCCCGGGGCGCTGCATCGGAAGCACCAGGCGCCACGGTCGATCTTAGAGTCACAGGTGAACTTGGTGTGACCCGCACCGTAGCACCTGTAACATCTTATAGGGAGCTTCTCTAGGGCCACCACCTGCACCTGCACCCACCCAATGGCCAGGCGGCCCGCATCCACCAGTAATTTAGCCTGGGCAACCGGGAGCCGGACCAATATGGTATTTATTCCCCACGGTCCGGTCCGTACCTCTCCCAGCGCAATTTGCTCCGGCGCGCAGCCCGTTTTCGCAGAGACGACCTCTTTAATCTTCTCCGGTTTGACCCCGTCGCTCAGGCCCACCAGCCGGAGTTCGGCCTTCCTATACGGCCTGCCCACGTCCGCCTCCTCCGCAATTACCTCGCGGATTTTCTCCGCCAGTTTATCGGCCTTAGGGCCACTGGACGCGCCCGGGATCTCGAGCTTGCGCCCCCCCGCCGCCGTGTTTCGCATTCGGACAGCTTCCAGCCCGAGATCCTGCAAATTAATCGCGTCAGTCGCCCTCTCCATAACCGTTGCGTACGTAACGCCATTCGCCGCGGCCTCGGGCTTCAGCGTGATGGTGATCACTGACGACCTCGGCGGCACCAGCTTAGCCGCGGGGGCAGAACCCGCGGCAGGCTTCTTCTTCTGTGCCTTCGCAGCATTGGCAGCCCGGGCAGCCGCGGCCGCGGCTTTCTTAGCCCTTCTCTTCGCACCAACGGAGAGGTAGGTCCTCCATTCTGCGGCCGGTGTACTGGCGGCCGCTGCCAGAGCAGGGGAGGCCGAGCGCACATGCGGCGCAACCCTACTGGGGGCTCTTTGAGTAAGTGGCGGATTCTCCCACACTGCCACACCCTCTTCGATTTCTACAGGGGGGGCCTGACGGGCTCTGGGAGGCCCAGCAGCCGCCTTGGCGTAACTAGCCCCTTCCCTTCCCACATCATGCGCCAACGGCGGCCTCCTGGGGGGATCGTATGGGATGCGCCTCTCCATCTCTTCCATACGCGCGTTGAACATTCCCCCAAGGGTCTCAAACATCTCCCTCTTGAAGGACTCCAGCGCCCCCTCCAGGGAGACGGCCACCTCCCTCTGGACGTCCGTGCCTTTTTTACGGGACGCCCTGGACTCCTGCTGCAGGTCCTTTACGGCCTTGACCTCGGCCCGCAGCAGCTCCACCTCGCGGCGGAGCCTCTCGTTCTCTCTTTGGAGTTTTTTCGCCTCGTCCGATGCGGACATCTCTTTGAGGGACTCCAGACACGCAACCATGGACTTGATGCCGTCATTTATGTCCCTCCTGACGGTCCCCTTGAGCTGGCTGGAGACGTGGACAGAGTATTGTACCGCGTTTAGACTTTGAGTCGCTTTCTCAAGGATCTCCTGCTTGGACTTCATCACCATGTCGGCCCTGATGATGGCCATGTCCCTACAACGGAGGGTTTTGTTTGCCAGTTGCTCCCTCTCCATTTCCACGTCCTTACGGTAGGACCTTCCCTCCTCCCTATTGATGATTGCAGGGGGTGGGGCTTCCATTTCCTCATCCTCCTCAGTCTCGCCCTCTGCAGAGTACTGCGCCACCCTTTCGGCCTCGGCGAGATCGGTCGAGGTGCCCGACTTCTCCTTCCGCTGGACATCTACGTTCTTTTCCAGGGCAACCTTTTTGGCCTTTGACTTTGGGCCCGGCTTGCTCAGTCTGGTCTTGGTCGACTCCTCCAGTCCGTCACTGGAGTCAATTCTGGAATCGGCGAGGCAGCGTTTTCTGGAGTCCTCCACCACTTTCTCCACGTATTTCTTTGTTTTCGGGTCATCTTCGCCTTCGGACCCCTCCGATGCAGTATCAACCAGCTTCATTCGGCTTTGGTTCTTCCGGCCTTCGCTGGCTGATCTCTCCAGATTTTTGGGATTTAGTGATAGATTGAACCTCATCTTCACCTTCCTTCCCCTTCCAGACACATTGCCGGTCTCTAGGGCCTGGTCGCCTACCCTAGAGGGGCCTTCAGTAGTAGACTTATCACCAACCGGCCTGGGTACCGGTTGGCGGCGGGCGTCAGCCGCATCATATGACGCACTTCCAGGGGCATCACCGACACCTGAGGCCTGGTTGCCTACCTCAGGGCGGTCTTCGGTAACAAATTTCCCACTCGCAGGCCCGGGTACCTGCGAGCGCCGGGCGTCAGCCGGATCGCATGACATCGTTTTATCGGTGTCGGACATTTTCATTAAAGGGGGTAGCAATTTCAGGGTTGCAATCCCCCTGGTCGCTAGGGGGTGGGCTGTAAGCCACCCACCAACCCGTCCAGAGACGGGCGCCCGTCGCCGCGCCCCGCAACGACGGCACCTTTGCATGAAGCGGCGCCCAGAAGGGGCGCCGAACTACCCCGATCCCACCCCGTGTAACGACGCCCAGAAGGGGCGCCGTCAAAACTCCCCTCAAAGCCGCTCGAGAGTGAGCGGCGAGCGTGCGACCCAGAGTGGGCCGCACGTGGAGATCCCCCCCGCAGGTCCGAGTGACCCGCTGTGCGGTCCAGAAGGGACGCGCGTTGAAGGGGGTGCGATGCCCAGAAGGGGCACCACCTACGTTATTCGGCGCCCAGAAGGGACGCCAGGGATTTGCATAAGGCCCCTTGTCCCACGCTGAACGTGGGCCGAGAGGCCTTACCCCGGGGTGCACCACGAGGAGGTTCCCAAATTTGCACCCCACCCCGACCCCAACCTAACCTAACCTAACCTAACCTAACCTAACCTAATTAACTAATGCTAATAACAAGATGAATAACAATGTTTTTAAACGTAAATCATAAATCGAAGATTGTCTTTTAAAAGTGGGAGACGTAGCCCTATCTTTTTGCTTTGACACACTAGCACTTTGTACATTAGCTTTTACACTTTTCACTTTAACACTGTCACTGCACTGATTAATTGACCTTACTTTACACTCACTCACTACACTACACTGTTCTGTAGAAGGGCTGGCATGGCCAGCCGAGATAACCGCCTCAGCCTGAGGCAGCGGCGGCGAAGGCGAAGAGGACGCGCGCGCCTGCGCCCGCTTCCGCGACAGGCGAAGCCACGCGACCACCACGGCCACGGTCGCTGCGGCACCCAGCAGCAGATAGATGGCAACGTAGTGATGCACGTCGTGATAGGAGCCGCGATCCGGCAAAACGTCATCGTTGGCGCTTTCCCTCATACTTCTTAGTCTTTGATCAATTTCCTCTAAATATTTTTCGAAATCGAAAGTTGATATCGATGATGATTCTACAGTAGATATTGGAACGGATACGTTGAAAATGAAATGAAAATGATTGATAGTGATGTGAATGTAATTGAATATGATTGATCTAAATCTACCATACCGCCCCCCAAAGAGCGGCTTAGCTCTTTTAATTGAAACAGACAAATTGATAATAAGTTAACTGAAAGCTGATTGAAAAAGTGTAAATGTTATCTTACTCTAGTTACCTACTTACATGCTAAATGAATTGATAAATGTTGAAATATCTAGGTTTCGGGAATTAAGCGACATAACTTGGCTACAGGACGCTTGAAAACTCCTTTGGTTGTTTTAATGTCTACGACCCGGACAATACCGTCATTCCCCGGATAAAGTTTGGTAATTCTAGCCTTTTTCCAGAGCAACGGAGGTGTATTAGGCTACATCAACAACACCAAGTCACCCATCTGTAAATTACGTTCAGGCTTTAGCCAACGATCACGTTGCTGCAGCGTGTGTAAATATTCGCTGTGCCAGCGTTTCCAAAAATGTTGGGTGATTTGCTGTAGCAATTGCCAACGATTCAGACGATGAGTAGCAATGTGCTCTAGATCGTGCTCCGGTAAGGCAAGAAGCGGTTGTCCAATCAATAAATGACCCGGCGTCAGAGTTTCTAAATCGTTTGGGTCGCTACCAAATGGACAGATAGGTCGTGAACTTAGTATAGATTCGATTTTGCAGAACACTGTACTTAGTTCTTCAAACGTTAATACACGTTCGCCTATGATACGCTTGAGTAATGTTTTAGAAGACTTCACTGCATTTTCCCAGAGGCCACCAAGATGTGGTCCCGAGGAAACGTTAAGATGCCAATGAATTTCATGAGATGCTAGATGAGATTGAACTTTATCTGAGTGTCTATCGATTTGAGCTTTAAGCAGATAAATATCCTTAAGATAGTTGCGTGCGCCTAAAAAGTTAGTGCCACAGTCGGAATATATGTCAGAAGGTAACCCTCTTCTCGAAACAAATCTATCTAAACATGTCAAAAACGCGTCAGTAGACAAGGTGGAGACTACTTCCAAATGCATCGCTTTGGTTGCAAAGCATATGAACACACATAGGTAAGCCTTAAAGATTTTAGGTTTGCGAGCACTGGAATCCTTGACGTTGAACGGTCCGGCGAAATCTAACCCAACCCTTTGGAAGGGCCTAGCTTGAGTGACTCTATCGGCAGGTAAGTTGCCCATGAATGTACACAGGCAGCGTGACGTCACAGCCGCGAGCCTTATAAAAAGCGCCCGCGCACAGAGCTCGCCATCAGTCGCTGCCTCGGCGCCGTCGCACCCCGTGGCTAACCCTTCTAACGCTGAGCTAGCTAGGAAACCTTCTAAGCCCCTCCGGCGGAAGGAAATGTAGGATTTCCTCTCGGCGCGCTCCCGCCACGAGAGTCAGGGGTTCGACTCCCCGCCAGCAATCCATTACACCTTTATCATTTCAACCTTTCTTTTTACAGCTTTTGAAGTTTTTACAATTTTTGGTTTAAGATTATATAAGAACAAAAAACAGCATTATCCAACGGCCGATTACAAAGATATCACGATTACCAGTCTCATATCAATAAACACAGCCAAACCCTGAAGTAAAACCTAAAGTGGAAAATAATATCACCGCCGCCGCAACAGTGGAATTGAAGCGCCCAAAGTCAACAAAGTTCAATTAACTTAATTATTTCTTTATCATGTTCACATTGCTTTTATCATTCAGCTCAGCTGTAAAATGCGAATATAAAACATCATACTTAAATACCAGCCAAGGTTTCTATTTCGATAAAATCTCCAACATTCGCATAGAAAGGAATCATGGAAACTAGTAATATATTACGATATGAATCCATACTGGCGAGGCACTGAATTACTAGGTAAATATGTAAACCACATGGAAAACACATGTTTTAATAACAACATTAAAAAGATATCACAGTGCAATGTTATGCTGCTCCAATTACATCACGGGTTCACCGAGCTCGAGCATTACAATAGCATTCTGCTCGGTCAGCAGCTCCCAGGGCGAGAGCGCACACGACGTCGGCGTCGGCGCCACGGCCTTATCAATGGCATCGGAAACATTGCAAATACGCATGGTGTACTTGACGATAATTTCGCTCAACAATATGAGAAAGACATAGATATTCTCAGAAATAATCAAAAACACTTAGCGAACTTATGGACTAACCAAACATCAGTTGTTAATCAAGAGAATAGAAGAAACAATCGATAAGCAACACAAAGGTTTCAACTCTCATTTAAACAAGCTGGAAAAAGCACTGAATATGCAAACAGACGAAATCCAAAACTTAGAAAACTCAGACGATTTCATTACGTCATCCGTTATTGCTAACAATATCATATATAATTTACAAAAAATTCAAGAAACTTTAATAGATTCAATCACCGATACTTATCATGGAAAATTCAATTTCAATCTCCTCACGCCAAAACAGCTGCTTTCTGAATTAATTACAATATCAAGTTTACTATCAAAGGACTTAACATTACCTTTGAATAGCATACAATCAGATTTATCAAAAATGTATCATATTCTTACTGTGAAAGCTAGAGCGCTCAGAAGATATATCATATTTGAAGTAAATATTCCATTGGTGAGTCGAGATAACTACGATATTTACAAATTAATCCCCATTCCACAACAGCTAGGATAACATAATATATAACATAACATAGTTTCAATTACGCCAATATCAGATTACATAGCAGTGAACATACACAAAGATACCTTTATACCTGTAACGCACACAGACATGCAGGCGTGTAATGCATATAGTAAAGTCATACTTTTATGCCCCCTTAAGCAACCCGTTTACGAGATGAGATCACATTTAATCTTATGCGTTAAAAATTAAACATCCAACCAATGCAAAACAAACACTATGTTATGTCAAGATAAATGGATAGAACTCCATAAAATAAATACTTATTTATTTTTCTGCTGCAATCAATGTAATGTTCGGATCATATGTGAAGATCATGTTACAGCCGATAAGCTCAATAAAGTAGGCATAATTACGTTAAGTAATGGATGTATAATTAAATCAAACACCTTTACAATTTACACTCAGAACAAATTATCGAGCATAGTAAATGAAACAGTGGATATTCTTCAGATCGATATTCCGCCGATTAATCATATTTTCAACGTATCCGTTCCAATATCTACTGTAGAATCATCATCGATATCAACTTTCGATTTCGAAAAATATTTAGAGGAAATTGATCAAAGACTAAGAAGTATGAGGGAAAGCGCAAACGATGACGTTTTGCCGGATCGCGGCTCCTATCACGACGTGCATCACTACGTTGCCATCTATCTGCTGCTGGGTGCCGCAGCGACCGTGGCCGTGGTGGTCGCGTGGCGTCGCCTGTCGCGGAAGCGGGCGCAGGCGCGCGCGTCCTCTTCGCCTTCGCCGCCGCTGCCTCAGGCTGAGGCGGTTATCTCGGCTGGCCATGCCAGCCCTTCTACAGAACAGTGTAGTGTAGTGAGTGAGTGTAAAGTAAGGTCAATTAATCAGTGCAGTGACAGTGTTAAAGTAAAAAGTGTAAAAGCTAATGTACAAAGTGCTAGTGTGTCAAAGCAAAAAGATAGGGCTACGTCTCCCACTTTTAAAAGACAATCTTCGATTTATGATTTACGTTTAAAAACATTGTTATTCATCTTGTTATTAGCATTAGTTAAATAAAGTTTATCACTTTGTCGCACGTCATTCAATTTATCATTCATCAAACCCCGCGTCCCATTTCAGGCCCGGGAACATGTACGAGCAAGCGCGTACAGTTTTGTCTTACAAGCATTTTACGCCACATTCATAAATTTAGGTCATTACAGGTCATTGCACAGCGCAGTTCGTGTTCGAATATCATAATCATCGCGCTCGTATTTACTCACCGCATATCATTTATATCAAATATGTTAAATTATATCAATATATTAATTTATTTTTCTATCAGACTTTCATTCATATCAACTATCACTAAAGATCGTACATTATCCGTACACATAGAAAACACCCAGATCCGAGACAATTTAGAAAAACAATAATTTCTAAATTGACCCGACCGGGGATCGAACCCGGGACCTCAGAGATGGCGACACCGTAAAAACCGGTGTACAAACCACTCGACCAAGGAGGTCGTCAATCGAAACAAAGAGTTGTGCGATTAGAACTGAATATATTAAAAGTGATTACATGTTACATAGGCTAGTAGATAGTATGTTTATTTATGCACTACAGTGTAATAGCTTTGCAAGAAGGTTTAGATTGATTTAGAGAGTAAATTAAAGGTGACAAAATTATTATTAAATTTATTTGAAATTAATTTGAAATTGACCCGTCGTCGGGACAATTTCGACCGATAGCTTTTTTTTGTATTTTCGGCCTAATAAATTAAAATGAGCAATGTAAATGATTACCACCTAATTTAATATTAAGGAAAAATTATTACTAACCCCCTCATTGTGAATTAAAATTTATATTATTAATTTATTGTTATTGAACGGAATTTAGGGTGTTTTAGTTGTGTTCTTTATAATATACTACCTAGCTGTTGAACATTTTATGGTTTTATTTTGCAACAACCCACGTTAGCTTGCGTTTGGGATTTTCTTCCTTTTCCCCAAGAGGGACAAAATCTCAAATGTAACAGTACAAAATAAAACTTAGTGAGTAAGGAGAGTGGATGCTTTCTGAATGAATTCAAAAAAGTCACATTGTTTGTTCTTTGTAACAGAAATAGTTAGAAAGTAAGTAAATACACAGTGTAGTTACTTACTTTACGGAATATGTTCTGAAAAATGTATACTTGTAAGTTTGTAAATAGATAAAAAAAAATATATTATTGTAAATAAGTTATGTCAGAAAATTTTATAAGTGCTTGTACTGTCGCGTTGTTTCGTTGTTTTATATAAGTTAAATAAGTAAATAAAATAAATTTTTACTCACTGAGTACGCTCATGAAGATAATCTGCAAATCGTTTAAGCTGGGTGACTCTTATGCCTAAAGATTCAAGCTTTTGCAATAAAATAGGTATTGAAACTGAGTCGAAAGCTTTTGCAAGGTCTAGCAATATTCCCACTGTCCTTTTACCCGTGTCTAGTTCCTGGACTAAATAGTCAGTGATTTGATGCATAGCGTCGGCAGTCGGCAGTTTAGTTTAGCTCTAAAACTAAATAGGCTTTCTGACAATTAGGACTGTTTCTCTATATATTGGACAAGTCTATTATTTATTTATTTTTCTAATATTTTAGATATTGGTGGCAGTAATGAAATAGGTCTATAATTCATAATATGATCTTTACTGCCAGATTTAAATACCGGAATAACGACAGCTTTCTTCAGACATTTGGGAAAAATTCCTTCAGGCAAGCATTTTCGAAAAATGTAAGTAAGCGGTGAAACCAGGATGTGCTTAAATTGTTTTAATATTTTTTGTTATGATCCCACCCAACCGCCGAGTCATCTTTTAGGCTCTGGATGATAATTACTACCTCAGCTTCATCAGTATCTAATAGCACAAATGATTTTAGATTTTTGCTAAAGGTTGATTGAAGCTGGCTAGAAGTTGACGGTGATAATTATATCCTTATACAAAACTTTTTCAGCTAGATTTTTTCCAATATTAACGAAAAGAACTATTTGCACTGTTTACAGAAGCCAGCTAGGTATGATGAATGCACCTGTAATAAATCTGAGGGTGATTCTTGTTGTTTTGAGATATGAGTTACATTTTTTATACACTTCCATATCTTTTTAATGTTAATACCCGATTTTTCCAATTCCTTACTTTCGTAACTACTTATGACTTTTGAAGGGAATTACAAAAGTCTCGGTATCTTTTATACGACGATTGTAAGATTAAATTAGCTGGGTTAGATTTAGGCTTCATTATGTAGTTTGTCTCTGTGTTTCATATAGCGAATAAGTCCCGGTGTAATCCAGGGCTCAATATTGTATTTATATTACTTAAACCAATGTGCATTGTATTTCTAAAAATAGCTTGTTGAACATTACTTATTACGTACAAATATCAGCGTCATCAAAATTGAAAACTGGGTTAAAGTCAATATCGCATAAGTCCACTTCAAGTTTGTTTACATTTATTTTAGATATTGTTTGCGTGCGATTTTTTTTTCGGCAACGGGTAAGCGCTTCGCCTTCATCTCACCTGATGGTAAGTGACGGAATCCTCCACCACTGAGGCACTGGCTGTCTCATCTCAAACTGTCGTAACACAACAATGCTATAAACATCGTTGTTATGGCGACAGACTTAGATAAGATGGTGGTAGCTAGCCAGGCGGACTCAACAGCCCTACAACCATATTGTTTTCTGAGGTTTAAGCGAGCACTACACATTGAAATGAAACACTTTTTTACGGATTAACTCGCGTTTAATTTACTATTTACATAGTTTTTATATTATCCTGACGTTTCGAACCCTTTACAGGGTCCGTGGTCACAGGGAGTCTCCCTGCAAACCGAGCACACAAAGATGTACCCCCCGCTGGGAATCGAACCCTTCCCCCTGGGGAATTTCGACCAATCACGGCTTGAGGAACGCTATAAGTTTCTCGCCGCCCCCAAACAAGCCCGGTAACGCTGTAAAGGTCATCTGCGACCGACAGCACTCACACTCAAAAAAAAGGAATCGAACCCGGGACCTCTGGGTCTGAAACCGGTGGCTTAGCCACTAGACCACAGAGGCGGTTAGTAATTTAATTAAGGTACCTAGCAGTTTATGGTTAGTATTGTGATCGGTAATTGTCGAGTTAGTAACTAGTGCTATTGACGGGAAATTCGATTTAAGCATGATATGATCTAAACAAGAGCTGCCTTGGTGTGTGGGAGGGGAGTAAGCCATGGAAGGAGCATACATGTAGGTATTCCTGAGCAGCGGAATCATTGTTGTCGGGAAGAATGTTGATATTACTATCTCCTATTATTATTGTATTTTTAAATGGTTACAATAATGTAATGTGTTATTTAGTGAGGCAATTTATTGCCTCACTAAATAACACATTGTGTCTGTACAAAGCTAATATTGCAAAATCAGATCCGATTTTGATTAGTAGCCGATTACAGTCTAAAATATTCGGTTCTACGACGGTGATAATTAAATTATTCCTAGCATAAACTACTATCCCGTCATTTTGGTTATAATTTACCTTGCTGCTGTACATATTATAGCTTGGTATTTCTGGTAAATTACTATGTTTACCAAGCCAACATTCGGTCAAAACAAAGACGTCACAGTCAAGTTCTCAAAATTCTTATATATATTGCGTATGTTTTGTGTTAGTACAGTTAAAGGATTGTTGTAAGACGATAGATATTGCTTGCACATTTCAACCTCACAAACTTTAGAGTCAGATACAGAATAATTATCTAAGACGAAAATCAAACTCTCAGCCATAATATATAAGTATTAAAATTAATGTAACGAAAGCTCTAAAATACAGTAAAATAAAAGAGGCGCTCTTAGGCGCCGCCATAGTCTATTGAGTTAATGTACCTTTCGTTTCCTCGGAGGACAGTCGGGATTGCTGGCTCGTCCTTCTTCGTGCAATCTTTTAGTGCGTGGCTTACTTCGCCACAATGACCGCATCTGATGGCCTCCTCTCGGCATGACTTGGCCACATGGCCATTCTGCTGACACTAGAAACACCTAGTTTATAGTAGTCAGGACACAGGAATGCGTTTATGGCGTGGCGCCTAAAAGGTTAAAATTAGTAAATTAAGTTTTTTAGTAAATTTTTTATGCACATCTTTAAAGCATAAAGTAGTACTACTCGCCTGCAGTATAATCTCTCCTTTATAAACTCTCCTTTGCACTTCACTAAACATGGATCACTCACAATTAGAAGACCACATGAACAACATGGCCAAGATGTTCGAGTCCAAAATGGCAGAGTTCCAGGCTGAGCTCAACCAAGCATCCTCCACACGTAAGAATCCAAACACTATAGCTGGGCTCAATTCTGATTTCCTCGCCTTTAAGGCTTTTGTCTGCAACGGACTGGCTGTGCTTCGCTCAGAAATGGATACTTTACGAAGAGGTATGCACCGGATTGAAATGCGCTTCCGCAGCAAGATGTTGCTAGTACATGGGATCCCGGAGCAGGCAGGTGAAGACACTAGCTCTAAAGTTGTTGCCACACTCACTGCAAAGTGTAAGGTACAAAGCTTGTCGGTTAGCAGCATTGCTGCTAGTTATCGCATGGGCAAGCTGGCTCCCAACAAAAGTAAACCGCGGCCAATTGTTGTCAAATTCTCCGATACTGCAGTGCGTGCGGCTTTGTGGAGAGGCAAAGTCGCTCTTAAGGGCTCTAAAGTCACTCTATCGGAGTTCCTTACGAAGACGCGTCATGAAGTTTTTATGGCTGCAAGGAGTAAATTTGGGGTTTCAAACTGCTGGACTGCGGAAGGGGTGATTTTCATCAAGACTCCGGATGGTAATAGGCACAAGTTAGAGTCCATGGCCGAGTTTCTCCCCATTGCTGCGGGTGCGGGTAGCTCATCGACATCTAGTAAGCGTTAACAACTTCTACAACAGCTTACTATTTTTCTGACACCCACATCCCCCGTTTATCGATTTAAGTTAGGTACCTACTATATATTGTTAATGGGTTTGAGTGTAGTTTTAAATGTAGTTTTTACTTTTTGCCGTTTATTTTTATTATTTCTGTGTCCCGTCCCGTGTACATTATCTAATGTCAATGTCATGTCACATGTCACATTAATTAAACGTTCTTCTCTATAGATGTAGTAAAGGGAACTAGCCCATACAGCCTAAGGCTTGTTGTAACTTTTTTGTTTACTTTTTAACTTTTTTATTTTTATACGTTTTTGCTTTTTTTTGTTTTACCTTTTACTGTGACTGACTGTTTAATGTAATTTGTTTAATTCGTCTCGTGTTCTTTTTAGTTTCGTTTAGTCGTGTTTTTTTATGAATGTAAGTAGGCGACTCTCTTCCACACTGCTGGCGGGTGGTGCACTATTAAAGGTGCCCCTATTGATTATTTATTCAGATTTTGATATTACATTAATATTATACTTTATCTTATTTATATTATATAAGGTGACTGCTAGAAACCGCAAAAAACTTCTAAGGCTGGTCAGGTCAAGTGTTTTAAACATGACAAAAATGACAAAAAAGAAATTCGTGTTTCTTTTTTAATTTTTAATTAAATAATTCATTTTGTATATTTTAATTAGATGGTCTTTGAGTATCTTATTTATTTTAAACCAATAACATAAGAAAAATAAAATTAAAAACAATTAAAAATAACGATTATTTACAACGCGCGGGCAACGAACGGCTGGCCGGCCGACTGTTGACCCGTAAGCGTTGTCAGCTGGGCGATAAGCACCTACGTTAGTCTGCAATCACGAGACCCCATTTATTTTCCTTTAATTGAAATGTGCGTAAGTATACCAACGCCACTTTTTAACTATAATTATGATAAGTGTTATGATGTATGAACGTAATTTCAATTCAATCCTAGTAAATATCTATCACACCACACATTATGAGAAGTTACAATTATCTTTCCTTACAAATGAAAGATCAATGGGTAGTTGGGTAGTTATCTAATATCGCGTCCGCACGCTAAGCACTTGCCGCTAACTCCAAACCAAATGACCAGATGACCTTTCATGTCCTCGACAACTAAACAGCTTAAAGCATTGTGATAAGTTACCTATGTTATGTTGTTGTTATTGAAGCGGTTATTTTACTCACGCCAAAACAGCTGCTTTCTGAATTAATTACAATATCAAGTTTACTATCAAAGGACTTAACATTACCTTTGAATAGCATACAATCAGATTTATCAAAAATGTATCATATTCTTACTGTGAAAGCTAGAGCGCTCAGAAGATATATCATATTTGAAGTAAATATTCCATTGGTGAGTCGAGATAACTACGATATTTACAAATTAATCCCCATTCCACAACAGCTAGGATAACATAATATATAACATAACATAGTTTCAATTACGCCAATATCAGATTACATAGCAGTGAACATACACAAAGATACCTTTATACCTGTAACGCACACAGACATGCAGGCGTGTAATGCATATAGTAAAGTCATACTTTTATGCCCCCTTAAGCAACCCGTTTACGAGATGAGATCACATTTAATCTTATGCGTTAAAAATTAAACATCCAACCAATGCAAAACAAACACTATGTTATGTCAAGATAAATGGATAGAACTCCATAAAATAAATACTTATTTATTTTTCTGCTGCAATCAATGTAATGTTCGGATCATATGTGAAGATCATGTTACAGCCGATAAGCTCAATAAAGTAGGCATAATTACGTTAAGTAATGGATGTATAATTAAATCAAACACCTTTACAATTTACACTCAGAACAAATTATCGAGCATAGTAAATGAAACAGTGGATATTCTTCAGATCGATATTCCGCCGATTAATCATATTTTCAACGTATCCGTTCCAATATCTACTGTAGAATCATCATCGATATCAACTTTCGATTTCGAAAAATATTTAGAGGAAATTGATCAAAGACTAAGAAGTATGAGGGAAAGCGCAAACGATGACGTTTTGCCGGATCGCGGCTCCTATCACGACGTGCATCACTACGTTGCCATCTATCTGCTGCTGGGTGCCGCAGCGACCGTGGCCGTGGTGGTCGCGTGGCGTCGCCTGTCGCGGAAGCGGGCGCAGGCGCGCGCGTCCTCTTCGCCTTCGCCGCCGCTGCCTCAGGCTGAGGCGGTTATCTCGGCTGGCCATGCCAGCCCTTCTACAGAACAGTGTAGTGTAGTGAGTGAGTGTAAAGTAAGGTCAATTAATCAGTGCAGTGACAGTGTTAAAGTAAAAAGTGTAAAAGCTAATGTACAAAGTGCTAGTGTGTCAAAGCAAAAAGATAGGGCTACGTCTCCCACTTTTAAAAGACAATCTTCGATTTATGATTTACGTTTAAAAACATTGTTATTCATCTTGTTATTAGCATTAGTTAAATAAAGTTTATCACTTTGTCGCACGTCATTCAATTTATCATTCATCAAACCCCGCGTCCCATTTCAGGCCCGGGAACATGTACGAGCAAGCGCGTACAGTTTTGTCTTACAAGCATTTTACGCCACATTCATAAATTTAGGTCATTACAGGTCATTGCACAGCGCAGTTCGTGTTCGAATATCATAATCATCGCGCTCGTATTTACTCACCGCATATCATTTATATCAAATATGTTAAATTATATCAATATATTAATTTATTTTTCTATCAGACTTTCATTCATATCAACTATCACTAAAGATCGTACATTATCCGTACACATAGAAAACACCCAGATCCGAGACAATTTAGAAAAACAATAATTTCTAAATTGACCCGACCGGGGATCGAACCCGGGACCTCAGAGATGGCGACACCGTAAAAACCGGTGTACAAACCACTCGACCAAGGAGGTCGTCAATCGAAACAAAGAGTTGTGCGATTAGAACTGAATATATTAAAAGTGATTACATGTTACATAGGCTAGTAGATAGTATGTTTATTTATGCACTACAGTGTAATAGCTTTGCAAGAAGGTTTAGATTGATTTAGAGAGTAAATTAAAGGTGACAAAATTATTATTAAATTTATTTGAAATTAATTTGAAATTGACCCGTCGTCGGGACAATTTCGACCGATAGCTTTTTTTTGTATTTTCGGCCTAATAAATTAAAATGAGCAATGTAAATGATTACCACCTAATTTAATATTAAGGAAAAATTATTACTAACCCCCTCATTGTGAATTAAAATTTATATTATTAATTTATTGTTATTGAACGGAATTTAGGGTGTTTTAGTTGTGTTCTTTATAATATACTACCTAGCTGTTGAACATTTTATGGTTTTATTTTGCAACAACCCACGTTAGCTTGCGTTTGGGATTTTCTTCCTTTTCCCCAAGAGGGACAAAATCTCAAATGTAACAGTACAAAATAAAACTTAGTGAGTAAGGAGAGTGGATGCTTTCTGAATGAATTCAAAAAAGTCACATTGTTTGTTCTTTGTAACAGAAATAGTTAGAAAGTAAGTAAATACACAGTGTAGTTACTTACTTTACGGAATATGTTCTGAAAAATGTATACTTGTAAGTTTGTAAATAGATAAAAAAAAATATATTATTGTAAATAAGTTATGTCAGAAAATTTTATAAGTGCTTGTACTGTCGCGTTGTTTCGTTGTTTTATATAAGTTAAATAAGTAAATAAAATAAATTTTTACTCACTGAGTACGCTCATGAAGATAATCTGCAAATCGTTTAAGCTGGGTGACTCTTATGCCTAAAGATTCAAGCTTTTGCAATAAAATAGGTATTGAAACTGAGTCGAAAGCTTTTGCAAGGTCTAGCAATATTCCCACTGTCCTTTTACCCGTGTCTAGTTCCTGGACTAAATAGTCAGTGATTTGATGCATAGCGTCGGCAGTCGGCAGTTTAGTTTAGCTCTAAAACTAAATAGGCTTTCTGACAATTAGGACTGTTTCTCTATATATTGGACAAGTCTATTATTTATTTATTTTTCTAATATTTTAGATATTGGTGGCAGTAATGAAATAGGTCTATAATTCATAATATGATCTTTACTGCCAGATTTAAATACCGGAATAACGACAGCTTTCTTCAGACATTTGGGAAAAATTCCTTCAGGCAAGCATTTTCGAAAAATGTAAGTAAGCGGTGAAACCAGGATGTGCTTAAATTGTTTTAATATTTTTTGTTATGATCCCACCCAACCGCCGAGTCATCTTTTAGGCTCTGGATGATAATTACTACCTCAGCTTCATCAGTATCTAATAGCACAAATGATTTTAGATTTTTGCTAAAGGTTGATTGAAGCTGGCTAGAAGTTGACGGTGATAATTATATCCTTATACAAAACTTTTTCAGCTAGATTTTTTCCAATATTAACGAAAAGAACTATTTGCACTGTTTACAGAAGCCAGCTAGGTATGATGAATGCACCTGTAATAAATCTGAGGGTGATTCTTGTTGTTTTGAGATATGAGTTACATTTTTTATACACTTCCATATCTTTTTAATGTTAATACCCGATTTTTCCAATTCCTTACTTTCGTAACTACTTATGACTTTTGAAGGGAATTACAAAAGTCTCGGTATCTTTTATACGACGATTGTAAGATTAAATTAGCTGGGTTAGATTTAGGCTTCATTATGTAGTTTGTCTCTGTGTTTCATATAGCGAATAAGTCCCGGTGTAATCCAGGGCTCAATATTGTATTTATATTACTTAAACCAATGTGCATTGTATTTCTAAAAATAGCTTGTTGAACATTACTTATTACGTACAAATATCAGCGTCATCAAAATTGAAAACTGGGTTAAAGTCAATATCGCATAAGTCCACTTCAAGTTTGTTTACATTTATTTTAGATATTGTTTGCGTGCGATTTTTTTTTCGGCAACGGGTAAGCGCTTCGCCTTCATCTCACCTGATGGTAAGTGACGGAATCCTCCACCACTGAGGCACTGGCTGTCTCATCTCAAACTGTCGTAACACAACAATGCTATAAACATCGTTGTTATGGCGACAGACTTAGATAAGATGGTGGTAGCTAGCCAGGCGGACTCAACAGCCCTACAACCATATTGTTTTCTGAGGTTTAAGCGAGCACTACACATTGAAATGAAACACTTTTTTACGGATTAACTCGCGTTTAATTTACTATTTACATAGTTTTTATATTATCCTGACGTTTCGAACCCTTTACAGGGTCCGTGGTCACAGGGAGTCTCCCTGCAAACCGAGCACACAAAGATGTACCCCCCGCTGGGAATCGAACCCTTCCCCCTGGGGAATTTCGACCAATCACGGCTTGAGGAACGCTATAAGTTTCTCGCCGCCCCCAAACAAGCCCGGTAACGCTGTAAAGGTCATCTGCGACCGACAGCACTCACACTCAAAAAAAAGGAATCGAACCCGGGACCTCTGGGTCTGAAACCGGTGGCTTAGCCACTAGACCACAGAGGCGGTTAGTAATTTAATTAAGGTACCTAGCAGTTTATGGTTAGTATTGTGATCGGTAATTGTCGAGTTAGTAACTAGTGCTATTGACGGGAAATTCGATTTAAGCATGATATGATCTAAACAAGAGCTGCCTTGGTGTGTGGGAGGGGAGTAAGCCATGGAAGGAGCATACATGTAGGTATTCCTGAGCAGCGGAATCATTGTTGTCGGGAAGAATGTTGATATTACTATCTCCTATTATTATTGTATTTTTAAATGGTTACAATAATGTAATGTGTTATTTAGTGAGGCAATTTATTGCCTCACTAAATAACACATTGTGTCTGTACAAAGCTAATATTGCAAAATCAGATCCGATTTTGATTAGTAGCCGATTACAGTCTAAAATATTCGGTTCTACGACGGTGATAATTAAATTATTCCTAGCATAAACTACTATCCCGTCATTTTGGTTATAATTTACCTTGCTGCTGTACATATTATAGCTTGGTATTTCTGGTAAATTACTATGTTTACCAAGCCAACATTCGGTCAAAACAAAGACGTCACAGTCAAGTTCTCAAAATTCTTATATATATTGCGTATGTTTTGTGTTAGTACAGTTAAAGGATTGTTGTAAGACGATAGATATTGCTTGCACATTTCAACCTCACAAACTTTAGAGTCAGATACAGAATAATTATCTAAGACGAAAATCAAACTCTCAGCCATAATATATAAGTATTAAAATTAATGTAACGAAAGCTCTAAAATACAGTAAAATAAAAGAGGCGCTCTTAGGCGCCGCCATAGTCTATTGAGTTAATGTACCTTTCGTTTCCTCGGAGGACAGTCGGGATTGCTGGCTCGTCCTTCTTCGTGCAATCTTTTAGTGCGTGGCTTACTTCGCCACAATGACCGCATCTGATGGCCTCCTCTCGGCATGACTTGGCCACATGGCCATTCTGCTGACACTAGAAACACCTAGTTTATAGTAGTCAGGACACAGGAATGCGTTTATGGCGTGGCGCCTAAAAGGTTAAAATTAGTAAATTAAGTTTTTTAGTAAATTTTTTATGCACATCTTTAAAGCATAAAGTAGTACTACTCGCCTGCAGTATAATCTCTCCTTTATAAACTCTCCTTTGCACTTCACTAAACATGGATCACTCACAATTAGAAGACCACATGAACAACATGGCCAAGATGTTCGAGTCCAAAATGGCAGAGTTCCAGGCTGAGCTCAACCAAGCATCCTCCACACGTAAGAATCCAAACACTATAGCTGGGCTCAATTCTGATTTCCTCGCCTTTAAGGCTTTTGTCTGCAACGGACTGGCTGTGCTTCGCTCAGAAATGGATACTTTACGAAGAGGTATGCACCGGATTGAAATGCGCTTCCGCAGCAAGATGTTGCTAGTACATGGGATCCCGGAGCAGGCAGGTGAAGACACTAGCTCTAAAGTTGTTGCCACACTCACTGCAAAGTGTAAGGTACAAAGCTTGTCGGTTAGCAGCATTGCTGCTAGTTATCGCATGGGCAAGCTGGCTCCCAACAAAAGTAAACCGCGGCCAATTGTTGTCAAATTCTCCGATACTGCAGTGCGTGCGGCTTTGTGGAGAGGCAAAGTCGCTCTTAAGGGCTCTAAAGTCACTCTATCGGAGTTCCTTACGAAGACGCGTCATGAAGTTTTTATGGCTGCAAGGAGTAAATTTGGGGTTTCAAACTGCTGGACTGCGGAAGGGGTGATTTTCATCAAGACTCCGGATGGTAATAGGCACAAGTTAGAGTCCATGGCCGAGTTTCTCCCCATTGCTGCGGGTGCGGGTAGCTCATCGACATCTAGTAAGCGTTAACAACTTCTACAACAGCTTACTATTTTTCTGACACCCACATCCCCCGTTTATCGATTTAAGTTAGGTACCTACTATATATTGTTAATGGGTTTGAGTGTAGTTTTAAATGTAGTTTTTACTTTTTGCCGTTTATTTTTATTATTTCTGTGTCCCGTCCCGTGTACATTATCTAATGTCAATGTCATGTCACATGTCACATTAATTAAACGTTCTTCTCTATAGATGTAGTAAAGGGAACTAGCCCATACAGCCTAAGGCTTGTTGTAACTTTTTTGTTTACTTTTTAACTTTTTTATTTTTATACGTTTTTGCTTTTTTTTGTTTTACCTTTTACTGTGACTGACTGTTTAATGTAATTTGTTTAATTCGTCTCGTGTTCTTTTTAGTTTCGTTTAGTCGTGTTTTTTTATGAATGTAAGTAGGCGACTCTCTTCCACACTGCTGGCGGGTGGTGCACTATTAAAGGTGCCCCTATTGATTATTTATTCAGATTTTGATATTACATTAATATTATACTTTATCTTATTTATATTATATAAGGTGACTGCTAGAAACCGCAAAAAACTTCTAAGGCTGGTCAGGTCAAGTGTTTTAAACATGACAAAAATGACAAAAAAGAAATTCGTGTTTCTTTTTTAATTTTTAATTAAATAATTCATTTTGTATATTTTAATTAGATGGTCTTTGAGTATCTTATTTATTTTAAACCAATAACATAAGAAAAATAAAATTAAAAACAATTAAAAATAACGATTATTTACAACGCGCGGGCAACGAACGGCTGGCCGGCCGACTGTTGACCCGTAAGCGTTGTCAGCTGGGCGATAAGCACCTACGTTAGTCTGCAATCACGAGACCCCATTTATTTTCCTTTAATTGAAATGTGCGTAAGTATACCAACGCCACTTTTTAACTATAATTATGATAAGTGTTATGATGTATGAACGTAATTTCAATTCAATCCTAGTAAATATCTATCACACCACACATTATGAGAAGTTACAATTATCTTTCCTTACAAATGAAAGATCAATGGGTAGTTGGGTAGTTATCTAATATCGCGTCCGCACGCTAAGCACTTGCCGCTAACTCCAAACCAAATGACCAGATGACCTTTCATGTCCTCGACAACTAAACAGCTTAAAGCATTGTGATAAGTTACCTATGTTATGTTGTTGTTATTGAAGCGGTTATTTTACTATTCAGTCTTACTTATTTATTTACACTAAATTAAACACTACACACCAAAACTTTCCCGAGGAAACTGCACACGCCTGCTGCGCTGCGCATGAGACTCAAGTGAGTTCAGTGACTCGACTCAGCACAGCAGTGTCACAGTGCGATTCTCTAAGTTAAAGCCGTAAAGTTGGTAGCACCGCCTGCCGCAGCGATAAGAATTTACTCTGTCTCTTTCATACTCATAGAATTGGAAAGAGACAGCAGATCACAGCCATGCGCACAGCGTCTACGTGTCGCTCGCTCGCAGATTTTTTCGGCAGTCAACTTATGCATTCTGTCTGGTGCATTCGCGTCGCGTGTGCGTAAAAATGCCTAAAGCACGCCGAATTAGTGTAATAATAATTATGTGCCGATCACAAAAGTTGTTCTAGTTTATCCTTTAATAAATTTTAATTTATTAACGAAATTTTAGCACAGGTTTTCACTTTTATTTAATCATTATTACATTAGTTTGACAGTGGGAAGCTTATCACCTTTCCTGTGCGCTAATGTAATAAACTGGAATGCTCTATAATACCATGTAAGTACCTGCCTACCTATTAATTACGCAGCAGTTTAGGTATCAACGTTGCCTTTAATGCGATACCTACATTAGTTTAACTTAATTTAGTGTAAGTAGGCAAGACTGAATAGTGAAATAACGCTTGACTAACAACAACACAAAATAGGTAATACATACTTATTTTAGTATAGTTGTCGAAGACATTAAAGGTCATCGTTCGGTCGTTGGTCGTACCTTAGATAACTACCTACATTTGATCTTTCATTTGTAAGGAAAGGTAGCTGTACCTATCTTCTCATAATGTGTGATAGATTTTTTTTTGTAAGACGTAGGGTAGGATTGAATTGAAATTACGCTCATACATAACACTTATCATAATTACAGTTAAAATGTGGCCATAACTTGATGCAATCGATAGTCGTTGGACTTAACTGCACCTTATACCTACGCACATTTCAATTAAAGGAAAATAAATGGGGTCTCATGATTGCAGACTAACGTAGGTACTTAACGCCCAGCTGACGACGCGGACGTGTCAACCGACGGCCGGCGGGCAGTTCGTTGAACTTCGTTGCCCGCGCGTTGTATTTAATCGTTATTTTAATTGCTTTTCATTTTATTTTTCTTATGTTATTGCTTTAAAATAAATAAGATACTCAACGACAATCTAATTAAAATTTACAGAATGAATTATTTAATAAAAAATGAAAAAAACACGAATTTCATTTTTGTCATTTTTGTCATGTTTAAAACACTTGACCTGACCAGCCCTAGAAGTTTTTTGCGGTTTCTAGCAGTTACCTTATATATCTACTTATATGTTACAAGCAATTTACAATGATGACAATAATATCGATGCGGATGATTTGAAACCGTATTAGAAACACTGGTAACAACAGCTGACCATACTATTATTATGGGTGACTTCAACACTTGCCTACTCAAGCGGGATTCACGGTCGACACATCTTTGTTCAATCGTGGAATCTACTAGCCTTAACATACTCCCCTCAGCTGCTACACATCATTTTCCTGGCTGCCAGCCCTCATTGTTGGATCTTGCAATTGTTTCCTCTCCTGATCACGTGAGTTCCCACGGGCAACTTCCTGCTGAAGCCTTTTCCTATCATGATCTTCTTTTCCTATCCTATAAAATCCGTTGTCCTAAACCCAAACCGCGAGTGATCATGCAACGTAACTTCAACAATGTTGACACCGTTAGCTTTATGTCTGACCTCAGCATTGACTGGGATGCGGTGTTAGATGCCCCTACTATCGATCTCAAGATGGAGATTTTCAACTCGAACTTGATCGAAATATTTGACATCCATGCCCCTTTGCGACCCGTCAGGCTTAAACATCTCCCCGCTCCCTGGCTGACCAATGACATCAAAGTCATTTTGGCCGGGCGCAATGCTGCTAATGCTCGATTCAGGAAGGATCCGTCTGACTTTAATCATGGCAAATATAGACAGTTACGAAATCGCTGTAGTAGGCTGTGCAGGGATGCGCAACGTCGTCACGTACACTCTTCTGTAGTAAATGGTGACCCTGCTAAGGTGTGGTCATTCCTTAATTCTCTGGGTACTGGTAGGGCTAAGGCCTCCATTCCTAACAATCTTGATCTTTCCTCCTTAAACCAACACTTTTCTGCTCCTTCCTGTATCCCCTACAATTTAAAGCAAAGCACACTGCAATCACTCTCTTCCTCTCCTATTCCACAGCATCCTGCATTTTCCTTTCGGCCCGTCTCTGAGCGTGAAGTTGAAAGCAATATCCGAGCCGTTAAATCTAATGCCGAAGGCATGGATGGGATTAGCCGGAGGATGATCCTGTTAGGGTTTGATATCCTTGTGCCTATCCTCTGCCATATTTTTAACTTCTCGCTCAATTCTGGCCGTTTTCCTAGCTGCTGGCGACAGGCAGTGGTCATACCAATCCCTAAAACCTACCTTACCTTCTCACTTTAGACCCATATCCATTCTTCCTTTTCTTTCTAAAATTCTTGAACGACTTGTGCTCAACCAAGTCAGTGTCTATATTAATACACATAATTTCCTCAGCCCTTTCCAATCTGGCTTTCGCCCGGGGCATAGCACTACTTCCGCGCTGACTAAAGTGTCCGACGATATACGCCTGGGGATGTCTAATCAGCGATTGACAGCGTTGGTTCTTTTAGACTACTTTTCCAATGCTTTCAGCGCCGTTGATTTCGATATCCTTCTGGCTATGTTAAAATCTCTTCTAGTCTCGGATACGGCAATCGAGTGGTTTCGTAGTTACCTTTTCGGCCGGCGGCAGTGCGTCCGCGCTAATGACAAACTGTCTAGTGCTAACGATATCACTGCCGGTGTGCTCCAGGGCGGTGTCCTCTCTCCTTTCCTCTTTTCGATTTTGACGTGACAACGTCTTAAATTAGGTTAGCTGGGAGACACTTATGAAAAAGTGTAACGCTCGTCGGGAACGTAACGATGAGTCACCGAACGAGAGAGAGGCCCGCCGAATGCCTTGCGTCTCTCTCCCACTAAATAGTTAAGTTTAAGTTTACATGTACAATGTTTTAGTAAACAAAATAAAACAAAATAAAATAAAATAAAATAAAATAAAATAAAATAAAATAAAATAAAATAAAATAAAATAAAATAAAATAAAATAAAAAAAAATAAAATAAAATAAAAAAAAAAATAAAAAAAAAAAAAAAAAAAAAAAAAAATAAAAATAAAAAAAAAATAAAAAAAAAAAAAATAAAAAAAAAAAAAAACAAAAAAAATATATATATTTCTATAGTTAAAATTTGTGCAATTCTTATTTTCATTCAATTCCTTGTTCCTATTGTGCAATTTAATTATATTCATATCAATAAATATTCTACCGAGAAAAAGACGTTGTCACGTAAAATCTTCGCCCGTAAAACCGACTTTACAGGCAACCAATTTTTTTATCAATTTTCTTACTCCACTCCTCTCCTGTCAATTCCATTTGTATGCTGACGACTTGCAAATATATTCTCAGGCCGCCGTTGATGATATTGTGAGTATGATCGCTAGCCTTAACGCTGACCTTGCGACGATTCATGAGTGGAGTCGAAACCACGGCTTAACGGTCAACCCCAACAAATCACAGGCTATCATCATCGGAGGCTCAAAACAGACTGCCAAGTTAAACTGTATATCTGTCCCTTCGCTCATATATGACGGTGTCACATTAAACTATTGTGATGTTGTTAAGAATTTAGGGGTCCTTTTTGACCGCACGCTTTGCTGGTCTCCACACGTAGCAGAGATGAGTCGTAAGGTGTTCGCTGCCTCTGGCTCTCTGAGAAAGTGGAGGAACTTGCTTCCTGTGAAGACCAAGGTTGAACTTGCGCAATCTCTCCTCCTACCGATTTTGGACTATGCCGACGTCTGTTTAGTTGACCTTAATGAGGACTTGCTTAGCAAGTTACAACGTCTTCAAAATCTCTGCATTAGATTCATTTACGGCTTGCGCAAGTTTGACCATGTGTCTGAATACAGGCATAGGCTTGAATGGCTACCAATTAGATTGCGTCGTGAGGAGCATATCCTCATTCTCGTGTTTAACGTGCTGTATGATCCTCGTACTCCTTCTTACCTTAAAGAATGTTTCCGATTTCTCGGGGAGGATCACAACCGTCTCAGGTCCAAGTCTGATAACGTGCTTAAGGCTCCCTTTACTCGGTCAGGTTATTTCAAGGATTCGTTTACAGTACAGGCTACTTTTCTTTGGAATGACCTACCCTTTGAGATCCGTCAATCCAAGTCACTGTCCATCTATAAGGCTAAACTCCACAAGCATCTTTTGGCCCTGTCATCTGCGAGTAACATGTTATAGTTTATTTATAATGTTTTATGATTATATAAGTAAGGTGTATGTATGTATGTCTTATATATTTTGTATGTATGTATGTTTATAAATATAAATATGTAATAATTTACTGTCCATCCATTATACTTTATTATCTATTTATTAAACTTGCGCACTTCCTCTATCTCCTTCTCAGGTACCGCTAACCAAAGGTTGCCTGGAAGAGATCGCTTTCAGCGATAAGACCGCCTTTGTACATACTAGTTTTAAGTTTATGTCACGTGTAACTGTTCCTTGTGTATGTGCAATAAAGTGTTTATCTATCTATCTATCTAGTTACCAAAGTGAAGTCTCTTACAGGGCACGATGACCAATTTATAAAAACTCTATCCTTCGCAATTAAGGCCTTCCGAATATGAGCCGGGACTTCGATGATATAATTGCAGGTCTCTGCGTCCTTCTTACCCGACTTGTGGCTTAACTTGATAGAGGCCAGAAAAGTTTCAAGTGTGTCTTGTGTCTTGGAGCTTGTCGGCCAAGTTTTTTTTGGTAAATGCAGTTAAAAACTTCGTTTCCATGCATATTCAAGAGCACACCGATTACAATAATTCTAGGCCAACGTTTTAGCGGCTCATCCATAGTCAGACCAGATGTCTTCAGTTGCACCGACTGCCTTAGCTTCTCGATGTCGTCTTTTGTATCAGTGCTGATTATAACACCGCTGTTCTTCGTCTTGCGCAAACCTCTGACGTGCAGCTTCATTTGGTCAGGTCTAATAATTTTTTGAACTAGGTTTTTTGTCTCCTCGCTCGATTTCATTTTATCTGTAGGATATTAGCTAGAGACTTGATATCATTGGGCTGAAAAAAGTTGTTGGCACTTTTCTTAACCATATCGGCGAACTGTGAATACGACAGTAGTGTAATATTGGGCATTCTAGATCACTTTTCACTCCATTGATCTCACTGACGTTCGATCAATGTCGTTAAAAAGTGATCTAGAATGTCCCAATATTACTTTTGAAAATCACTGCCATTCGCTCGTATATATGTTTAAGCGCTATGCTTCAAAGTCATTTTATTGAAACTCCCGAAACACTGTGGTCAATAAGAAAACAGCTGCTATGAGATTTGTTAAACAAAAACAGTCATTAAAATTAAAATGCATTTGCCCACCATCATCAAATGAGTTAAAACGTCATGGCAACTTATTGCCGAACAGTATCCGTTGTATTGTTTGCGGCCCTTCGAATTGTGGAAAGACAAACTTAGTAATTAGTTTATTACTACATACAGATGGTCCACGGTTCCGCAACCTTTATGTTTATTCAAAATCTTTGTATCAACCTAAATACATATTTTTAGAAAAAGTATTAAATATGGTTGCAGGTACATCGTATCATAAATATAATGACAACACCGAAGTTTTGAGTCCACATGATGCTTTGTCTGACTCGATTATTATATTTGATGATGTTGCTTGTGAAAACCAAAACCACATCCGAGATTATTTTGCTATGGGACGTCATAAAAATATCGATTGTTTTTATATTAATCAAACTTATACAAAAGTACCAAAACAACTTATTAGGGACAATTCTAACCTAATTATATTATTTAAGCAGGACGATGTAAATTTGAAACACGTATATGATGAACACGTAGGGTCGGACATGACTTGGTCACAATTTCGAGAAATGTGCTCAACTGTTTGGAAGAAACCATTCAATTATCTTGTAATAAATAAGGATTGTGAACGAAACAAAGGATGTTATAGGAAGACATTTGATACGTTTATAGAATTAGATTAATGTACAAAAGCAGTTGTAATTATGCCATAAAATCACTTTCATTTGTGACTTAAAGCTGAAAGGAAACCTATTTATTGAAATGGAAAGAGATTTAAAAGAACAAATTGTAAAATCAGCATCAGCTGTTAAAAGGAAGGTAGACTTAATAAAGGATGCTAAAAATTCTAACAATGTTACCCTGGAAACAATATTTAAACCTATTGTTGACCCTCTTAACATTTTAGCGAATAGAAATGATGAAAAGAACTTACAGGAAGTAAAGCTTTATGATCCCATATCAAAAAAAAACAGGAAAAATGAAAGCGAGAAGTCGTATTCTTCTTGTGAAGAATATATTGATTCTAATAGTGTAGATGAAGAGGAATATCAAGACACACCACAAAAATCAGACAAAATCCTAACTACGTCACCTTTTAAGAACCATGATGTAAGTAAAGGTTCTTTTAAGTCCCTCCAATCATCACCAAACATTATAAATCAAGATGAGTCTTCCTCATGGTCTACGTCATCTGAAGTATTTAATGCCATACCTTTTGGAATTAGAAATGAGCGAGGGAAACTTGAGCTTGGAAACACTCGCGTTCATGATGACGGTAGAATTCTTAAAGTTGGAAACATTACTTTTGAAAAGACTCTTGGCTTAAAAGAACTATTATATAAAAAGGTACCAAATCTAGATGTTATTACAGATGACGACCTTGAAAACTACAAGCTACTACTTATCAATACTAATGCACACAGACGTAACTTTGATCCTGCCAAACCAATAAACAGCAATAAAGGGTTTAAATACATGAGTATTATAAAACCATTATTTAAATTCTCTAAACAACCTACTAGTACTGAGAGTCCTCCACAGGGAAAAGGTATCAATCTTTTTAAAAAAGTTAAAACAAATACAGATTTAGTTTATTGGGATGATCCAAATGAATTAATAGAACGATTGAAATTACTGCTTGCGTCAAAAGCTGCTGGTAACACGGGTTTGGATAATGAAATCGTTGCAATAATTGAAGAACTGCGCGAAGCGGGCATCATAAATATGGAATATAAACAAATAGCACGGGGAAAATTAAGCAGTATACTCGCAGTAAGCAAAGCTTCGAGATTATAATGAATATAGATAAATTCGGTCATCACATTCATAAACGTTTGAGGTTATCTGAATACATCGATACCATAAACGATACGTTAAAAAAGTGCGAAACGGGCGAATACGACTTAAAATCATCAAAACTTAAAGGTTTATCATCTCCAGACAAGGACGATGAAGCTGTAAATAAGGCATATTTGGATAAAACTGTACAAGATCTAAGGAATGAAATAAATAAAGTTAATAGTCGTGTAAAAATTTACATCCAGAACTTAGAATCAGCTACTTCCAATCGCTTGTCTACTATGTTTTACTCAAAAACAGAAATAGACCGTATGATTCAAGCAAAGTCAAACAAAAATGAGTAAAAGAGATATAGTAGAAGAAATTCACAGAGCGGCGAGAAGAAATTTTCCTCGCCGATGTACAATTATAAAAGGAGTAGATGATTCATGGCAAGCTGACCTTATGGATTTTCAAAAGTATTCACAATTTAATAAAGGATATAAATATGTTTTAGTAGTTATTGACACTTTATCGAAATACGTTTGGACAAATCCTTTGAAGAGTAAAGATAAAATTAATGTCACCAACGCAATGGAAAATATATTATTGAATTCGTCTCGGAAACCAAAAAATTTGCAAACAGATTTAGGTAAAGAGTTTTATAATGAAAACTTTAAAGAGTTGATGAAAAAATATGACATTAACCATTATTCCACTTATTCTGTGAAAAAAGCAGCAATTGTTGAAAGAGTAATTAGAACGCTAAAAGGTCACCTTTATAAGCTATTTAGCTTATGCGGTCAATACCAGTGGATAAATAAAAATTTGAAAAACGTGGTACAAAGCTATAATAACACTGTTCATCGTATAACAAAATTTAAACCTATTGATGTTGACAAAAGAAATCAGACAACTGTAAAGTACAACATCATCAAATCACAAAATAACAACATAACGAAAAAAAATAAGTACCGTGTTGGTGATCATGTTCGGATTAGTAAATACAAAGGTGAATTCTACAAAGGTTATACTCCCAACTGGTCAACAGAAATCTTCAACGTTGTGAAAGTTAACCATACAAATCCTGTCACATACCACTTAGAAGACAAACATAAGCAAAGCATTTTAGGATCTTTTTACGGATACGAACTGCAAAGAACCCAATTTCCCGATATATATCTTATTGAAAAAGTTTTAAAGAAAAAAGGAAACAAACTCTTTGTCAAATGGTTGGGTCTCAGTGATGGTGAAAACAGTTGGGTTGACAGAAAATTATTAATGACTTAATATAAATATCGCCTGATTATGTTGTACAGTCACTTTACGAACATCAATGAAGGAAGGAAGCGGCATTGTCAACAATTTAATAGATAACATTCCGTTCGAGTTACACTTACCTGGATATCAGTTTTGTGGTCCAGGAACAAAACTTAAAAAACGCTTACTAAGAGGTGAACGAGGAATAAATAAATTGGATGAAGCTTGCTTGTATCACGATATTGCTTACAATAATAAAGATTGGAACGTTAGACAAAACGCCGATTTAGAACTTTTAAATATGGCAAAGAAAAGATTGAAATCGAAAGATGCTGGGAAAGGAGAAAAGATTGCATCATGGATAGTAAAAAATGCAATGAAAGCAAAACTTAAAGCCGGAGCAGGAGTGCGGTCATTCATGAAAGGTGTTAAAAAAATTCAAAAGCAAATGAAAAAAATAAAATGTAATGATAACCGCACGGCTATAAAATATGCGCATGCAGCTGCAAAAAAAGTGTTTTCTAATATAAAAGGAATACGCTTCCCACGCTGCATTCCTGTTCCGAAAACTGGTGGGTTGTTACCCCTCATACCAATCTTTGCTGGTTTATCAGCTCTTGGTTCACTCGCTGGGGGTGCTGCAGGTATAACAAAGGCTGTTAACGATTACAAGGTCGCTCAAAAAAATCTTCAAGAATCAGAACGACATAACAAGATGATGGAAGCTGTTGCACTTGGAAAAGGGTTGTATTTGAAGTCTCACAAAAAAGGAGCGGGCTTGTACTTGCAACCTCCAAAAAACTAATTAAACGGTTACCCAAACGAGCACTTACTAATTTAGATATATTAAAGCACTCAGTTGATATTCCATATTTTCGTGGCGTTTTTATGAGAGATACGTTACCCTCAAAACCAAGAAAAATTGAGTGTGCTATTCTTAATTTAGATAGTTCTTCAAATCCTGGAACTCATTGGGTAGCCTATGTAAAAGAAAATAATTACTGTGAATATTTTAACAGTTTTGGTAACTTAAAACCTCCATTAGAATTAATAAAATATTTGAAAGATAGGCACATAAATTATAATTACAAACAGTATCAATCTTTCGGTACTGTAAACTGTGGTCATCTTTGTTTATTATTTTTAAGAAAGTATTGGAAAAATCATTTATATAGGTTACAATTAAAATAACTTGACAGTATAAAAATGTCTTTCACTGTATCCATAACTGGGCAAGGAGCCTCATTAATAACTAACTATTCACCAACTTTAGAATTACGTGGGCAATATGAGTGCGGACTTATATACTTTTCTACTTTTAATTCTATTCCTAATATAGACGAAAGGAACAATAAGTTTTATTACGGTATCAATGAGTTCATCGAAATTCCTGAAGGATCATATGAACTTCAAGATATTTGCGAATTTTTAAAAAGCAACATTAAGAACACTGCATTAAAATTGACTTGTAATAATAATACTCTCAAAACCAAAATATTTTGTTCAGAAGATGTTCATTTCGAGAAAAATAATTCCATTGGTAGAATTTTAGGTTTTGCTAACGACACAATTAAGGCAAATATAAGTTGTGAGTCTCAGTACCCAGTCAGTATTTTAGCAACAACCATCGTACGCATCGAATGTGACGTAGTTAGCGGATCATTCGTGAATGGGAAAGCAAGCCATATTATTTATGAGTTTGTGCCTAATGTACCACCCGGTTATAGAATTATTGAAATTCCTAAAAACTTAATCTATTTTCCAGTCAATCAAAGTTCAATTAGTGCAATTAATATTAGGTTGTTAGACGCTGATAATAGACAGATTAATTTACGTGGAGAAGACGTACAACTTTATTTACATTTTAGAAAAAAATGATTAATTTTAATAAAAACCCTACCTCATCAGGTGTTCAAGTCAGTTCCAAAAGAGCAATAAGTAAAAGAACACCGTTTGACTTAAAAAAGAAGGTTACTAAAAATAATAAAGAATTTCTAAAGCTAGTAGGCTTGTTAAAATGAACATATTAAATATATCTCAGCCAACGTCATACGATAACAGTATCGAGAGTTTTGAATATCATTCGTATAAGCCGTATGTAACAAGTTTCAACAATAATGATGAAATAAGAATACCAATCAATCAGCAAGATTTGTATGTGTTGCCGTCACGCAGCACTTTGTATATTGAAGGTAAAGCTGATGTATATAACAGTACCACTAAAGAAAAGGTAACAAGTGTGCATTTTGTAAACAATCCTGCGTTATTTCTATTCCAAGATATTCGATATGAGTTAAATGGAATAGAAATAGATAAAATAAAAAATGCAGGTATCACAACGACAATGAAGTCTTATTTGTCTTTGAATGAAAATGAATCCAAAAGTGCAAAAGTTTGGGGTTGGTCTCCTGCAGGAATAACCAATGTTACAAACGGAGTTTTCTCTGTCTCCATACCATTAAATAAAATATTAGGATTTGCAGAAGATTATGAAAAAGTTTTAATTAACTGTAAACATGAGTTAGTACTGTTGAGGAGCAACACAAATGTCAATGCAATAAAATTGAGTAAAGAGCAAATAGTGGAAAATATAACAATAAATAAAATCGTTTGGCGTGTTCCACATATTAAAGTGTCAGATCGAGAGAGAATTAATTTATTAAAGCATTTAGAAAAAGATCGAGCCATTACACTAGCGTTTCGTAACTGGGACTTGTATGAATATCCGTTACTACCCAAGACACGTAAGCATACTTGGGCTATTAAAACTTCATCGCAAACAGAGAAACCTCGATTTGTTATTATTGCCTTACAAACAAACCGAAAACATAATGCTCAAATGTCAATGGCTGAGTTCGACCATTGCAATGTTCGTGACGTAAGAGTGTTTTTAAATTCATCATATTACCCCTACGAAGGACTTAACATAAATTTCTCTGACAACAAGTTTTTATTAATATACGAACAGTATGCAAGGTTTCAGCAGTATTATCACGGACGTCGATCAGAACCGTTGTCGAGTTTAAAAGAGTTTAAAGATATTGCTCCTTTATTCGTTGTTGACTGTTCTCGCCAACAAGAAATGCTGAAGGGATCAATCGACGTAAGAGTAGAAATCGAAACAGATCAAGAGATACCTGATCAGACCGCTGCATACTGCCTTATACTGAACGATTGCATATTTGAATATAAACCACTGAGTAACATTGTGAAAAAGCTATCATGAATAACGATACTATTATAGTGGATGTGCAAGGATTTAAGGATTTGAAAAATAATTTTATTGTAAAAGAGTTATCAATAGCAACTAAAAACCATACGCAGACGTTCTTAATTAAGCCACCATATGCTTTTAAAAACCTAACAGATGAAGAAAAGAAGCAAATCCGGTGGTTAGAAAGGAATCGCGGGCTCAAATGGAGTCAGGGATTCATTGATTACCGTGAATTTAGACGAATAATAGTTCCGTATTTAAGCAGTAAGAAGGTATTAGTAAAGGGATTGGAAAAAGGAATATGGGTTCGCGAGCTATGTCAAGATTGTGAAATAATGGAGTTGGAAGAAATAGGTTGTCCTAACTTTTTAAAATTATATAGTGATTACCATGTAGATGTAAATAAATTTAATTGTGAGTACCATAAAAAAATGTGTGCTTTAAAAAATGTTCTGTGTCTAAAAAAGTGGTACACTTTAAATGTTAATTGAGTTATTAATGTAATAAAGTATTTTCCTCAATAAATCAAATGTGTATAAATATCTTTTTGTTTAATTACTAAAAGTAAAAAGGGTGAATGAAACGATCTTAGTATTCAATTCAATAATATTTATTTTAGAATTTCTTAAAAACTATAACTATATCCACAAACTTTTTTTGATATATTGCTAATGATAGCCTCTGTTTGATCCATTATGGGGTCAATATGCTCTGTTACCACATACTGCGCAGATAATAATGGATCAGTATGATTTGTTTCGAAGTCCACCACTTCAATCTTAATTAATCGACGACCTTGAATCGGCGTACTTTTCATCACGTAAGAATGAGAATGCTTCAGATAACTTCTTCTTTTTCGAAGTCTCTTCTTGGTGATATTATTCACCACCTTGTTATACAGCGGGGAATCGCCTCGCCGTTCATCTGCTCTCCAATTCGGATACTCCTCTGTAAATCCCTCGAGCATATCTTGAGCGTTCTGTTCAAAAGTGGGAGATGACGGTTGTACGAACTCCTTGTTGATGCTGAGCGACACCAGGTTCTCTTGAGTATTCTAAAACATAAAATAAAATAGTTTATTACATACATAAAACCACGACTATTATCCCCGAAGGGTTAGTCAGCGACTACGCAAGGAGGACAGCAAAAGCAGTCCTTTACCATAGCCCACTTTTCACCAAATAACGACACAATTACAACACAAATAAAATTAATTTATAATCATACAAAATTATTTAAACTTACCATGTTGATATTATCTAGCTGGACTACTGACGCCTTCACTTTAATAATTGAAATTGAAACTAATTTGAAACCCATTTATATTAATGTACATGATGACACAGCAAGACAATATAGGTAGTAAAACATGTAATTAATGGACATTTCAGCAAAATAAAAAGAAAGAATTGATATTATTAAAGAATGATTAACTTGCCAATAACGTGACCTGATTTGTATTAATTAGGTTTCATATTACCTTATAATCAGAAGAGTACAACCTACTCTGAATTTGACTTGTTCAAACTTGTTTGCGTTAGAATTTTCTTACTTATTTACCGTCAATGTTTTATTATACAAAGATATATAATAAATTAAATAAAAATGCAAGTTAGTCGGTTACTTTTATATTTTATTAGGTATATTAATACAGCTGGGTAGAGTAAATTTTACATTACATTTCATAATCTAAGTTAGATTTCCTATTCAAACAATAAATGAATCTGAGCAAAAGCAACAACTTACATATTTTTTAACAATTTTTATAAATCAAAATATTCATTATATGTACCTACTTAAGTATATTGAAAAACTGGTTACAATAGTTTATAAAAAGTTAATATTATTTTAAATTCAACCAATGAATCTTAGTAATGGTAATAAATAATAATACATTTTTTTATTTCTCAAGCCTTAAGTATAATATAACTCTAAT
The DNA here is from genome assembly GCA_963921215.1 of Scoparia ambigualis. Classification (NCBI taxonomy): domain Eukaryota; kingdom Metazoa; phylum Arthropoda; class Insecta; order Lepidoptera; family Crambidae; genus Scoparia; species Scoparia ambigualis. The sequence continues at coordinate 118,741 of OY992503.1, forward strand.
ATAATATATCTAAATCATAGTCATATATCTAAATAATAGAATTTAAAAACACAGTGAAAAAAATAATTGCTAAAATATATAATCCCAGTGGCCCCAAGACATAGTAGATATTTTATTTTTTAATATTACGCGTTTGTCATCATTACCTGACAAAGCTATCTTGTTCTGTTCTTGGGTAAATATTTCATGCTTTAAGGATTTAAAAATTATGTTTTTCTTTCTTAAAAAAGTATTTTTGTTTAATACGTTATTGTAATCTTCGAAATGTACGTTTTTCAAAACCTGTTTCTGTATACCTTTAGCCCTTTTTAACTCCTCTTGTACTGTTTTTATACAGTATAATTTTGATCGTAAACCAACAAATTCAGAAATTAAATTTCCACCTAGTTCATCTTTGAAAAGACCTGGTACTTTTTTGTTAAGACCAGGTATACCGTAACAGTTATTTAATGGATAATTACTAGTATCAAAATATCTAAGGAAATTCAACTTTAAATCTGTATAAAAATCTTTGCTTTCTATTGAATAAAGAAAACTGTCAGTATCCGTATAACAAAGCTTTAATTTTTCCCGATAAAAAGGTTTCATAATAGAGTAATGAAAATCAAACATATGACTTTTGGATATTTCTAATACAGAAAAGCCAATATATATGGGTTTGTCTAAAGTAATTGTCTCGGGTTTCATTTGAACAGCTATAAAATTTTCTGTAAAAATAGTAGCACTATGGAAATTTGGTCGAGCTATTAGTTGCTCAGCACCGAAACTTTTCTTTGTTATATTCTTTTCATCATTCCACTTATTAACCAACTTCACGCTGACCCTTTTCTCGGTGTCTTCTAGTGTTTTACCAAATATACTATTATTTAAAAGTTTGAAGAAATCTTGTTCAAATATAGATTTGGCCTTTTTTCGTAACTCAGTGTTCATATCAATGTACTGTTTTAAGTATGGACTCTGATTGAATTGAATTACTCTATGTATTTTTTTTAGCAATAAACCATGTTTTAGACATGTTTTCAGATGGGAAAAATGAATGACATAAAAAAACTTATCGTATAAGTTTGGTATCAATTTCGAAGTTTTAGATCCTGGAGGAGCAAATTTTTGAGCACAGAATGGAAAATCGTTATGATAATTATGCAAATGGAAAGGGTATTCTAAGTCTACTTCGAGTATATAGCCAATGTCCCCGTCAATGGGTATATTATGAAAATCAATTTTTGAAATTTCTAGTTCACTTAATAACTTAAAATTTGAATGAGGTAAATAAGCGCACATAGCATAACCATAAAGATTATTACAATCAATATAAACAAGGAAGTTATCACTTTTTGCGGGGTCATAAGTTTGTAAGTACTTGTTATTGGCTTTCGAATATCTTGTAGAACATAAACATATACCACCGCGTATGCCTTTTTGTATCATTCTTATTATTTCCAAATCATTTATTAATTCTAATTTAACATCTGTTTTTAATAGCATAGCGTCAAAACTTAGGCTAGGTGCTGTTAAGTAAAAAGAAGGATCCAGTTTATAATTCGTCTTACACGTTTTTCGAAAACTTTCGAAGACGTCCGCTAGTAAGAGTACATCTGACTTAAGATATAAATCAGTGTATTCTCCAAGGCTCCGTAATTCAAAGGTTTGCCATACTCTTTTTGCGTGTTCATAATCTACTATTGATACGTTGCAATTGTGCAATTTACTAAAAAAGCATTTATAAGGAGGTATTTCTTCTTCATCATAAGAACTCCAAGTAGTGACGTATTCGTAAGGATAAACCCCTTTACGTCTAAGTAAATTAAAATGTTCCTGAGAAGGAAAAAAAAAAGATAGATGTTTAAAATCAATTGTATTTAAATTTGCAACTAGCTTCTCTAGGCTTGTGCCTAAAAATTTAAAAGAATCGACAAAACGAACAGGTATGATAGCTTCGTTACTAATTTGAAAAAATTTGGTAAACGATATGTAATTTTCTTTATTTTTTGCAATCACTTGTATCCTACCTGATAATTCTCCTAACTGTCGTATGAAAAGATGACTGTCGTAACCAGCTAAATTATGAAAAAATATGGGAACGAACTTAGGAAAACAATATTTTATATTACAATAAGAATGAGCTGCACCACGATATCGTCCAGTAAGATGACAGTGATCTTTTACTTTGTCGTCAAATAATATTTTGTTACAAAGATAACAGTTTTTAGCTTGAGCAAAATTGGTTCTATCTTTATCTGTTAAGAACATAGGGATCGATGAATGCAAAATATTATAAATTACAGTTATATCAGATAGAAGGTTATCAAAAAATTTATTCACACAGTCAGGTCCTCGATAAGACACATATTTATTAAGGGAGCTGTCGTAGGAGCATACAACGTAGTAAGCAAATGCAGCTGGTACATGCTTTTGCGTAATCGTTGTGCAACTTGTTTCAGAATTTGGTTCAACTGGCTCTAACAAAGATTCAAAGTCTGCGTATAAAACGAAAGGCCTGTCTTGCATGCGTTCATAATGTTCAAATTGTATTCGAGTTCCTTGATTAGGTAAAATTGTTGCTACACCACTGCAAACGTGGGCTTCGAGTTTAAGATTGTTATCAAAAAATATCATACAATCCTCACATAAAAATATTCTGGAATGATGTTTAGTTAACTGCTTGCGAAGTAATTTAGCTAAATCTTTAATTAGACAGTAATGCGTACGTTTTCCATTTTCGAGAAAAAGCATGTTGACGTGATGTCTTTTACGTAATTCGCATTTGTACAGAGGTCCAACAACCTTACTGCTATTTTTAAGGCCATAAACATTAATACTTATGTTGGGATTATTCTTTTCAAAAATTCTTATATCTGTGAACCCTACTGGAAATGTCATATTTTTAACTTTAAGTACACTTTCAAAATGCGGATATGCGGTGGTTCGATTTGCGTTATTTTTTGCAGGAAAAAGTGATGCCATGACACACCATAAAAAGCAGTAATCATCCGAATTTTTAATGTTGATACATGCACGTTTGTTTTTTATAGCGTTAGGTAAATCTAAGTAACCTGAGGCTCTCAACGGGTTATATTTGTTTATATTTACTTCTAGATACAAGCTTCGTAAGTAAGCCCAACCACTATCTCTTTCCTCAAATTCTTCAACTTTTTTACAAATTTTATGGCTAATGTTTGTATACATAGCATCAAAATTATAACTTTTATGTAAGATAATGTTTTCAGTAGCAAAAGATTTCGTTGAAATCGAGTCATCCTTATGCAGAAAAAATTCAGAAAACAATTCGAAATTTACTTTAAGGTTTGTATAAGCCTCAATTCGGGCTGAGAGTAAAAGTTTCACGCGGAGGCGCAATTGCGATAAAAAATCTGCAGGAGCAAACACATGCATACGTTCTTCAACGTCCTCGCATTGAACACGGTACGACGCTATGCGACCGCGAAGAGCGCTATGCACTTGTTCGATACCCTCGCTCTCAATTACAGAACTATTATTTTTGTGTAAAATACTTTTTAAATGAGCAGAGAAAGCATTATTTTTAACGGATAAGTTGCAAGTTGAACAGAATATAGTCTTAACCATTATGATTTTGTTTTCACTGTGTTAAAAAATTACAAGAGGTTAAAGTAGTTTTTAAGTAAAATGTATAAAACCTAACACACATATAATATATAAGTAAAACTAGTTAAGTCAAAATTTACCGAAGAGAGTGTAACTAGTTAATATGTAGTACCTAGCTGACTGTGACTATTTTTTCTTTTTATCACTAAAGAATACCCCCTCTTCAGTAAATTTTGATTTGGCTAATTTTATGAATTTTTTTATAGTCAACAATTCAGGAGACTCAGCTTCGCCTTGTAGTCGAACCCAAATTATTGCCTTTTCACACCTTTCAAGACCGGTGAGGCTACGCACCTCCTCAGCGTCGTAGAGACGCAGCTCCGCCACCAGTTCACCGTCGAGCTTCGCAGTCCGACGCGTTACCCCGCCTGGTACTCGTCGCGTTAGTACACTGTCGAAGGTCTGGTCTGTCTTGCGTGGAGGCGGCGAAACTTCGTTATCTGACTCTGAATCATTTAACCAGTCTAAAGCGGAGCTAGACCCTTCTTGTTTTTTCACGATCGTTGTTGAAGTCTTAGGCACCGACGACGAGTACAGGCATTTCTTCTTAGAGCTAGAAAGATAAGAAATGTAATTAAAAACTAATTATTAATATTGACGATATACGAAATAACATAAAATATATTAACAGGTTTTAAAAGTAATCAACGCAAATTACCTTATGCTTTCGTTGTCCGAGTCAAATGAATTGGCTAACACACAGCTTTTCTTGGCAGAGCGTTTAACTTGCTTGCTTTCAGACCTAAAATAACAATAAATATTAGTGACATTAACATTTAACATATGACAGTAAATACTAGTACGATTAAATAATAACATTTGCTGGTCTAGGTCACTGCTCCTCTACAGACCTTCTTTAATAACTTCTTTACACATAGAGAGAGATCCGTGCTTCGGAAGGCATGTTAAGCCGTTGGTCCCGGATGTTGTCGTAAGATGACAGTCGTTAAAACCCACCGACCCGCAATTGGACCAGCGTGGTGGGTTATGGCTTAATATCCCCGTGCTATTATTCACGTGGGAGGTCTCTGCCCAGCAGTGGGACGTTTATAGGCTGATGATGATGATGATGATGACATAGAGAGAACGGACCATAGCCCACCACGCACACCCACAGCGGTTTGGCGGTGCTAACGGTTGCAGATGCAGAAGGGATCAACCGTTGACATACCTTACAAAACATATACGAAGTCGAGCAAACACAACATTGCTAATAGAAAAATAAAAATATTTAAAACTTACGAACATTGTTTCGGTGTATATCTTCTGGATGATTCTCGTAGCGATGTCAGAGTACCGAAGCACTAAATATTAATAACTTAGGCGTAGCTTAGGCGTACTAGTGGTCGATCTGACTTAGGAAGCACTGATACGACAACTACCATTTTTCGGGTATTTATTGGAGAAAAGTGTTTAACAGCAATTTTACTAAGCAGGAGTGATCAACTTTTTTTTTTTTTGCTTGTATACAATTAAACTATTAGTGCTAGTTTTTACTTTCAAGAATAACACCGTATGTAAAAACTGTTAATTCCAAATTTTTTTTTTTATTATTATTGCTTTTATTACAAACCAAATAGGTACATATTGGGCTTATTATAAACACATACATTATCTAAGTAAAGCAAGCTTAATCGGTAGCGTAACCTTCTGTACTACAAACCGTTACCTATACGATGTACACATAAATGCTTGCATTCATCAAACCATTAGCCTGAGCCTTTTTCGCGTTATAGTCAAGTACCTACCTAACCACTACATTAGCTGTTATATTTTAACGAGTGTACGTTTAAGCAAAAGTAATTAAATAAGTATTACAATGTTATAAATAAATATGTGTTATTAGTAGCAAGAAAGGAAGTAATTACAAAATTGAAGCAATGTTTGTAACCTCTGTTTTTTTAAATTTTAAGCAAAATATTTAGTTTATCGATTAGTGCGAAAACTTGCAGCGAAAGTATTTTACATTTCCTGTGTAATTGCTAACCTTTCGATAAAGCGCTGACGACGATTGTCCGGATGTGCAACATTAGGACTGTTTTCACTAAGCATGAAATTTACTATTACATTTCATCTCATGATCGTCTTAACGAGAGTTTCATAACCACCACAATCACAGATCGAGTTCACCACTAGGTACCTCATCGAGTTCCTCACACTCTAACCCTGTCATTAATAAACGTTGATTAAAGTTACACTTAGGATTAAATTGACGCTGTCTCTATCTGTCTTCTTTAACAAAAACGAGACAGCGTCACTTTAAACCGAGGTGTAACATTTGGCCATTTTTATTAATGAGACGGTAAAAGTTAAACATTTTGATGTACGTACTAAATTAAACAAATGTCTCGGTATGTTACAAGTTAGCCGCTCGGATATCGAGAGACGCGGGTTCGATTACCGTGAGGCAGTCTATTTTTATAACTTCGGTGTTTATGTACTCATATTATTCCCACAATAATTAAATCTAACCATATTTAGTGGGTACGTATTCAAATCGACATTTGCTTTATAAGTTAAACCATAATTTGAAAGGTACTGTTATGAAAATCCTATCTGATCACTTGTTGCTAAACGTGACTTCAGCATGACGTAATTAATTGTTACTTGTTGCTCTGTCTATCCCACTTGTGGGAATACGCCGTGATGTTTGTGTTTGTATGTATTATGAAAATGTATGTTTAATGCGTTTGTCAATTAAAACAGTATAGACTTAGCTTTATCTTTCTAATTGTGTTTATGTTAAAGGTTATTCCCATTCTCCCACAACAAAATGGCCCAAAGTCCTCCCCAGAAAAAATACAAATATATTAATTTTCATGCTCCTCCGTGATAAAAAATGGTCATCATCATCATCATCATCCAAAAGACGTTCACTGCTGGACAAAGACCTCCCCCAAGGATCCCCACCACGTCCGGTCCTGCGCCGCACGCATCCAGCTGCTACCTGCAATCTTCACCAGTAGTGTAATATTGGGCATTCTAGATCACTTTTCACTCCATTGATCTCACTGACGTTCGATCAATGTCGTTAAAAGTGATCTAGAATGTCCCAATATTACTTTTGAAAATTCCCAATATTCCTCCATTGATCTCACTGACGTTCGATCAATGTCGTTAAAAAGTGATCTAGAATGTCCCAATATTACTTTTGAAAATCACTGCCATTCGCTCGTATATATGTTTAAGCGCTATGCTTCAAAGTCATTTTATTGAAACTCCCGAAACACTGTGGTCAATAAGAAAACAGCTGCTATGAGATTTGTTAAACAAAAACAGTCATTAAAATTAAAATGCATTTGCCCACCATCATCAAATGAGTTAAAACGTCATGGCAACTTATTGCCGAACAGTATCCGTTGTATTGTTTGCGGCCCTTCGAATTGTGGAAAGACAAACTTAGTAATTAGTTTATTACTACATACAGATGGTCCACGGTTCCGCAACCTTTATGTTTATTCAAAATCTTTGTATCAACCTAAATACATATTTTTAGAAAAAGTATTAAATATGGTTGCAGGTACATCGTATCATAAATATAATGACAACACCGAAGTTTTGAGTCCACATGATGCTTTGTCTGACTCGATTATTATATTTGATGATGTTGCTTGTGAAAACCAAAACCACATCCGAGATTATTTTGCTATGGGACGTCATAAAAATATCGATTGTTTTTATATTAATCAAACTTATACAAAAGTACCAAAACAACTTATTAGGGACAATTCTAACCTAATTATATTATTTAAGCAGGACGATGTAAATTTGAAACACGTATATGATGAACACGTAGGGTCGGACATGACTTGGTCACAATTTCGAGAAATGTGCTCAACTGTTTGGAAGAAACCATTCAATTATCTTGTAATAAATAAGGATTGTGAACGAAACAAAGGATGTTATAGGAAGACATTTGATACGTTTATAGAATTAGATTAATGTACAAAAGCAGTTGTAATTATGCCATAAAATCACTTTCATTTGTGACTTAAAGCTGAAAGGAAACCTATTTATTGAAATGGAAAGAGATTTAAAAGAACAAATTGTAAAATCAGCATCAGCTGTTAAAAGGAAGGTAGACTTAATAAAGGATGCTAAAAATTCTAACAATGTTACCCTGGAAACAATATTTAAACCTATTGTTGACCCTCTTAACATTTTAGCGAATAGAAATGATGAAAAGAACTTACAGGAAGTAAAGCTTTATGATCCCATATCAAAAAAAAAACAGGAAAAATGAAAGCGAGAAGTCGTATTCTTCTTGTGAAGAATATATTGATTCTAATAGTGTAGATGAAGAGGAATATCAAGACACACCACAAAAATCAGACAAAATCCTAACTACGTCACCTTTTAAGAACCATGATGTAAGTAAAGGTTCTTTTAAGTCCCTCCAATCATCACCAAACATTATAAATCAAGATGAGTCTTCCTCATGGTCTACGTCATCTGAAGTATTTAATGCCATACCTTTTGGAATTAGAAATGAGCGAGGGAAACTTGAGCTTGGAAACACTCGCGTTCATGATGACGGTAGAATTCTTAAAGTTGGAAACATTACTTTTGAAAAGACTCTTGGCTTAAAAGAACTATTATATAAAAAGGTACCAAATCTAGATGTTATTACAGATGACGACCTTGAAAACTACAAGCTACTACTTATCAATACTAATGCACACAGACGTAACTTTGATCCTGCCAAACCAATAAACAGCAATAAAGGGTTTAAATACATGAGTATTATAAAACCATTATTTAAATTCTCTAAACAACCTACTAGTACTGAGAGTCCTCCACAGGGAAAAGGTATCAATCTTTTTAAAAAAGTTAAAACAAATACAGATTTAGTTTATTGGGATGATCCAAATGAATTAATAGAACGATTGAAATTACTGCTTGCGTCAAAAGCTGCTGGTAACACGGGTTTGGATAATGAAATCGTTGCAATAATTGAAGAACTGCGCGAAGCGGGCATCATAAATATGGAATATAAACAAATAGCACGGGGAAAATTAAGCAGTATACTCGCAGTAAGCAAAGCTTCGAGATTATAATGAATATAGATAAATTCGGTCATCACATTCATAAACGTTTGAGGTTATCTGAATACATCGATACCATAAACGATACGTTAAAAAAGTGCGAAACGGGCGAATACGACTTAAAATCATCAAAACTTAAAGGTTTATCATCTCCAGACAAGGACGATGAAGCTGTAAATAAGGCATATTTGGATAAAACTGTACAAGATCTAAGGAATGAAATAAATAAAGTTAATAGTCGTGTAAAAATTTACATCCAGAACTTAGAATCAGCTACTTCCAATCGCTTGTCTACTATGTTTTACTCAAAAACAGAAATAGACCGTATGATTCAAGCAAAGTCAAACAAAAATGAGTAAAAGAGATATAGTAGAAGAAATTCACAGAGCGGCGAGAAGAAATTTTCCTCGCCGATGTACAATTATAAAAGGAGTAGATGATTCATGGCAAGCTGACCTTATGGATTTTCAAAAGTATTCACAATTTAATAAAGGATATAAATATGTTTTAGTAGTTATTGACACTTTATCGAAATACGTTTGGACAAATCCTTTGAAGAGTAAAGATAAAATTAATGTCACCAACGCAATGGAAAATATATTATTGAATTCGTCTCGGAAACCAAAAAATTTGCAAACAGATTTAGGTAAAGAGTTTTATAATGAAAACTTTAAAGAGTTGATGAAAAAATATGACATTAACCATTATTCCACTTATTCTGTGAAAAAAGCAGCAATTGTTGAAAGAGTAATTAGAACGCTAAAAGGTCACCTTTATAAGCTATTTAGCTTATGCGGTCAATACCAGTGGATAAATAAAAATTTGAAAAACGTGGTACAAAGCTATAATAACACTGTTCATCGTATAACAAAATTTAAACCTATTGATGTTGACAAAAGAAATCAGACAACTGTAAAGTACAACATCATCAAATCACAAAATAATAACATAACGAAAAAAAATAAGTACCGTGTTGGTGATCATGTTCGGATTAGTAAATACAAAGGTGAATTCTACAAAGGTTATACTCCCAACTGGTCAACAGAAATCTTCAACGTTGTGAAAGTTAACCATACAAATCCTGTCACATACCACTTAGAAGACAAACATAAGCAAATCATTTTAGGATCTTTTTACGGATACGAACTGCAAAGAACCCAATTTCCCGATATATATCTTATTGAAAAAGTTTTAAAGAAAAAAGGAAACAAACTCTTTGTCAAATGGTTGGGTCTCAGTGATGGTGAAAACAGTTGGGTTGACAGAAAATTATTAATGACTTAATATAAATATCGCCTGATTATGTTGTACAGTCACTTTACGAACATCAATGAAGGAAGGAAGCGGCATTGTCAACAATTTAATAGATAACATTCCGTTCGAGTTACACTTACCTGGATATCAGTTTTGTGGTCCAGGAACAAAACTTAAAAAACGCTTACTAAGAGGTGAACGAGGAATAAATAAATTGGATGAAGCTTGCTTGTATCACGATATTGCTTACAATAATAAAGATTGGAACGTTAGACAAAACGCCGATTTAGAACTTTTAAATATGGCAAAGAAAAGATTGAAATCGAAAGATGCTGGGAAAGGAGAAAAGATTGCATCATGGATAGTAAAAAATGCAATGAAAGCAAAACTTAAAGCCGGAGCAGGAGTGCGGTCATTCATGAAAGGTGTTAAAAAAATTCAAAAGCAAATGAAAAAAATAAAATGTAATGATAACCGCACGGCTATAAAATATGCGCATGCAGCTGCAAAAAAAGTGTTTTCTAATATAAAAGGAATACGCTTCCCACGCTGCATTCCTGTTCCGAAAACTGGTGGGTTGTTACCCCTCATACCAATCTTTGCTGGTTTATCAGCTCTTGGTTCACTCGCTGGGGGTGCTGCAGGTATAACAAAGGCTGTTAACGATTACAAGGTCGCTCAAAAAAATCTTCAAGAATCAGAACGACATAACAAGATGATGGAAGCTGTTGCACTTGGAAAAGGGTTGTATTTGAAGTCTCACAAAAAAGGAGCGGGCTTGTACTTGCAACCTCCAAAAAACTAATTAAACGGTTACCCAAACGAGCACTTACTAATTTAGATATATTAAAGCACTCAGTTGATATTCCATATTTTCGTGGCGTTTTTATGAGAGATACGTTACCCTCAAAACCAAGAAAAATTGAGTGTGCTATTCTTAATTTAGATAGTTCTTCAAATCCTGGAACTCATTGGGTAGCCTATGTAAAAGAAAATAATTACTGTGAATATTTTAACAGTTTTGGTAACTTAAAACCTCCATTAGAATTAATAAAATATTTGAAAGATAGGCACATAAATTATAATTACAAACAGTATCAATCTTTCGGTACTGTAAACTGTGGTCATCTTTGTTTATTATTTTTAAGAAAGTATTGGAAAAATCATTTATATAGGTTACAATTAAAATAACTTGACAGTATAAAAATGTCTTTCACTGTATCCATAACTGGGCAAGGAGCCTCATTAATAACTAACTATTCACCAACTTTAGAATTACGTGGGCAATATGAGTGCGGACTTATATACTTTTCTACTTTTAATTCTATTCCTAATATAGACGAAAGGAACAATAAGTTTTATTACGGTATCAATGAGTTCATCGAAATTCCTGAAGGATCATATGAACTTCAAGATATTTGCGAATTTTTAAAAAGCAACATTAAGAACACTGCATTAAAATTGACTTGTAATAATAATACTCTCAAAACCAAAATATTTTGTTCAGAAGATGTTCATTTCGAGAAAAATAATTCCATTGGTAGAATTTTAGGTTTTGCTAACGACACAATTAAGGCAAATATAAGTTGTGAGTCTCAGTACCCAGTCAGTATTTTAGCAACAACCATCGTACGCATCGAATGTGACGTAGTTAGCGGATCATTCGTGAATGGGAAAGCAAGCCATATTATTTATGAGTTTGTGCCTAATGTACCACCCGGTTATAGAATTATTGAAATTCCTAAAAACTTAATCTATTTTCCAGTCAATCAAAGTTCAATTAGTGCAATTAATATTAGGTTGTTAGACGCTGATAATAGACAGATTAATTTACGTGGAGAAGACGTACAACTTTATTTACATTTTAGAAAAAAATGATTAATTTTAATAAAAACCCTACCTCATCAGGTGTTCAAGTCAGTTCCAAAAGAGCAATAAGTAAAAGAACACCGTTTGACTTAAAAAAGAAGGTTACTAAAAATAATAAAGAATTTCTAAAGCTAGTAGGCTTGTTAAAATGAACATATTAAATATATCTCAGCCAACGTCATACGATAACAGTATCGAGAGTTTTGAATATCATTCGTATAAGCCGTATGTAACAAGTTTCAACAATAATGATGAAATAAGAATACCAATCAATCAGCAAGATTTGTATGTGTTGCCGTCACGCAGCACTTTGTATATTGAAGGTAAAGCTGATGTATATAACAGTACCACTAAAGAAAAGGTAACAAGTGTGCATTTTGTAAACAATCCTGCGTTATTTCTATTCCAAGATATTCGATATGAGTTAAATGGAATAGAAATAGATAAAATAAAAAATGCAGGTATCACAACGACAATGAAGTCTTATTTGTCTTTGAATGAAAATGAATCCAAAAGTGCAAAAGTTTGGGGTTGGTCTCCTGCAGGAATAACCAATGTTACAAACGGAGTTTTCTCTGTCTCCATACCATTAAATAAAATATTAGGATTTGCAGAAGATTATGAAAAAGTTTTAATTAACTGTAAACATGAGTTAGTACTGTTGAGGAGCAACACAAATGTCAATGCAATAAAATTGAGTAAAGAGCAAATAGTGGAAAATATAACAATAAATAAAATCGTTTGGCGTGTTCCACATATTAAAGTGTCAGATCGAGAGAGAATTAATTTATTAAAGCATTTAGAAAAAGATCGAGCCATTACACTAGCGTTTCGTAACTGGGACTTGTATGAATATCCGTTACTACCCAAGACACGTAAGCATACTTGGGCTATTAAAACTTCATCGCAAACAGAGAAACCTCGATTTGTTATTATTGCCTTACAAACAAACCGAAAACATAATGCTCAAATGTCAATGGCTGAGTTCGACCATTGCAATGTTCGTGACGTAAGAGTGTTTTTAAATTCATCATATTACCCCTACGAAGGACTTAACATAAATTTCTCTGACAACAAGTTTTTATTAATATACGAACAGTATGCAAGGTTTCAGCAGTATTATCACGGACGTCGATCAGAACCGTTGTCGAGTTTAAAAGAGTTTAAAGATATTGCTCCTTTATTCGTTGTTGACTGTTCTCGCCAACAAGAAATGCTGAAGGGATCAATCGACGTAAGAGTAGAAATCGAAACAGATCAAGAGATACCTGATCAGACCGCTGCATACTGCCTTATACTGAACGATTGCATATTTGAATATAAACCACTGAGTAACATTGTGAAAAAGCTATCATGAATAACGATACTATTATAGTGGATGTGCAAGGATTTAAGGATTTGAAAAATAATTTTATTGTAAAAGAGTTATCAATAGCAACTAAAAACCATACGCAGACGTTCTTAATTAAGCCACCATATGCTTTTAAAAACCTAACAGATGAAGAAAAGAAGCAAATCCGGTGGTTAGAAAGGAATCGCGGGCTCAAATGGAGTCAGGGATTCATTGATTACCGTGAATTTAGACGAATAATAGTTCCGTATTTAAGCAGTAAGAAGGTATTAGTAAAGGGATTGGAAAAAGGAATATGGGTTCGCGAGCTATGTCAAGATTGTGAAATAATGGAGTTGGAAGAAATAGGTTGTCCTAACTTTTTAAAATTATATAGTGATTACCATGTAGATGTAAATAAATTTAATTGTGAGTACCATAAAAAAATGTGTGCTTTAAAAAATGTTCTGTGTCTAAAAAAGTGGTACACTTTAAATGTTAATTGAGTTATTAATGTAATAAAGTATTTTCCTCAATAAATCAAATGTGTATAAATATCTTTTTGTTTAATTACTAAAAGTAAAAAGGGTGAATGAAACGATCTTAGTATTCAATTCAATAATATTTATTTTAGAATTTCTTAAAAACTATAACTATATCCACAAACTTTTTTTGATATATTGCTAATGATAGCCTCTGTTTGATCCATTATGGGGTCAATATGCTCTGTTACCACATACTGCGCAGATAATAATGGATCAGTATGATTTGTTTCGAAGTCCACCACTTCAATCTTAATTAATCGACGACCTTGAATCGGCGTACTTTTCATCACGTAAGAATGAGAATGCTTCAGATAACTTCTTCTTTTTCGAAGTCTCTTCTTGGTGATATTATTCACCACCTTGTTATACAGCGGGGAATCGCCTCGCCGTTCATCTGCTCTCCAATTCGGATACTCCTCTGTAAATCCCTCGAGCATATCTTGAGCGTTCTGTTCAAAAGTGGGAGATGACGGTTGTACGAACTCCTTGTTGATGCTGAGCGACACCAGGTTCTCTTGAGTATTCTAAAACATAAAATAAAATAGTTTATTACATACATAAAACCACGACTATTATCCCCGAAGGGTTAGTCAGCGACTACGCAAGGAGGACAGCAAAAGCAGTCCTTTACCATAACCCACTTTTCACCAAATAACGACACAATTACAACACAAATAAAATTAATTTATAATCATACAAAATTATTTAAACTTACCATGTTGATATTATCTAGCTGGACTACTGACGCCTTCACTTTAATAATTGAAATTGAAACTAATTTGAAACCCATTTATATTAATGTACATGATGACACAGCAAGACAATATAGGTAGTAAAACATGTAATTAATGGACATTTCAGCAAAATAAAAAGAAAGAATTGATATTATTAAAGAATGATTAACTTGCCAATAACGTGACCTGATTTGTATTAATTAGGTTTCATATTACCTTATAATCAGAAGAGTACAACCTACTCTGAATTTGACTTGTTCAAACTTGTTTGCGTTAGAATTTTCTTACTTATTTACCGTCAATGTTTTATTATACAAAGATATATAATAAATTAAATAAAAATGCAAGTTAGTCGGTTACTTTTATATTTTATTAGGTATATTAATACAGCTGGGTAGAGTAAATTTTACATTACATTTCATAATCTAAGTTAGATTTCCTATTCAAACAATAAATGAATCTGAGCAAAAGCAACAACTTACATATTTTTTAACAATTTTTATAAATCAAAATATTCATTATATGTACCTACTTAAGTATATTGAAAAACTGGTTACAATAGTTTATAAAAAGTTAATATTATTTTAAATTCAACCAATGAATCTTAGTAATGGTAATAAATAATAATACATTTTTTTATTTCTCAAGCCTTAAGTATAATATAACTCTAATATAATATATCTAAATCATAGTCATATATCTAAATAATAGAATTTAAAAACACAGTGAAAAAAATAATTGCTAAAATATATAATCCCAGTGGCCCCAAGACATAGTAGATATTTTATTTTTTAATATTACGCGTTTGTCATCATTACCTGACAAAGCTATCTTGTTCTGTTCTTGGGTAAATATTTCATGCTTTAAGGATTTAAAAATTATGTTTTTCTTTCTTAAAAAAGTATTTTTGTTTAATACGTTATTGTAATCTTCGAAATGTACGTTTTTCAAAACCTGTTTCTGTATACCTTTAGCCCTTTTTAACTCCTCTTGTACTGTTTTTATACAGTATAATTTTGATCGTAAACCAACAAATTCAGAAATTAAATTTCCACCTAGTTCATCTTTGAAAAGACCTGGTACTTTTTTGTTAAGACCAGGTATACCGTAACAGTTATTTAATGGATAATTACTAGTATCAAAATATCTAAGGAAATTCAACTTTAAATCTGTATAAAAATCTTTGCTTTCTATTGAATAAAGAAAACTGTCAGTATCCGTATAACAAAGCTTTAATTTTTCCCGATAAAAAGGTTTCATAATAGAGTAATGAAAATCAAACATATGACTTTTGGATATTTCTAATACAGAAAAGCCAATATATATGGGTTTGTCTAAAGTAATTGTCTCGGGTTTCATTTGAACAGCTATAAAATTTTCTGTAAAAATAGTAGCACTATGGAAATTTGGTCGAGCTATTAGTTGCTCAGCACCGAAACTTTTCTTTGTTATATTCTTTTCATCATTCCACTTATTAACCAACTTCACGCTGACCCTTTTCTCGGTGTCTTCTAGTGTTTTACCAAATATACTATTATTTAAAAGTTTGAAGAAATCTTGTTCAAATATAGATTTGGCCTTTTTTCGTAACTCAGTGTTCATATCAATGTACTGTTTTAAGTATGGACTCTGATTGAATTGAATTACTCTATGTATTTTTTTTAGCAATAAACCATGTTTTAGACATGTTTTCAGATGGGAAAAATGAATGACATACAAAAACTTATCGTATAAGTTTGGTATCAATTTCGAAGTTTTAGATCCTGGAGGAGCAAATTTTTGAGCACAGAATGGAAAATCGTTATGATAATTATGCAAATGGAAAGGGTATTCTAAGTCTACTTCGAGTATATAGCCAATGTCCCCGTCAATGGGTATATTATGAAAATCAATTTTTGAAATTTCTAGTTCACTTAATAACTTAAAATTTGAATGAGGTAAATAAGCGCACATAGCATAACCATAAAGATTATTACAATCAATATAAACAAGGAAGTTATCACTTTTTGCGGGGTCATAAGTTTGTAAGTACTTGTTATTGGCTTTCGAATATCTTGTAGAACATAAACATATACCACCGCGTATGCCTTTTTGTATCATTCTTATTATTTCCAAATCATTTATTAATTCTAATTTAACATCTGTTTTTAATAGCATAGCGTCAAAACTTAGGCTAGGTGCTGTTAAGTAAAAAGAAGGATCCAGTTTATAATTCGTCTTACACGTTTTTCGAAAACTTTCGAAGACGTCCGCTAGTAAGAGTACATCTGACTTAAGATATAAATCAGTGTATTCTCCAAGGCTCCGTAATTCAAAGGTTTGCCATACTCTTTTTGCGTGTTCATAATCTACTATTGATACGTTGCAATTGTGCAATTTACTAAAAAAGCATTTATAAGGAGGTATTTCTTCTTCATCATAAGAACTCCAAGTAGTGACGTATTCGTAAGGATAAACCCCTTTACGTCTAAGTAAATTAAAATGTTCCTGAGAAGGAAAAAAAAAAGATAGATGTTTAAAATCATTTGTATTTAAATTTGCAACTAGCTTCTCTAGGCTTGTGCCTAAAAATTTAAAAGAATCGACAAAACGAACAGGTATGATAGCTTCGTTACTAATTCGAAAAAATTTGGTAAACGATATGTAATTTTCTTTATTTTTTGCAATCACTTGTATCCTACCTGATAATTCTCCTAACTGTCGTATGAAAAGATGACTGTCGTAACCAGCTAAATTATGAAAAAATATGGGAACGAACTTAGGCAAACAATATTTTATATTACAATAAGAATGAGCTGCACCACGATATCGTCCAGTAAGATGACAGTGATCTTTTACTTTGTCGTCAAATAATATTTTGTTACAAAGATAACAGTTTTTAGCTTGAGCAAAATTGGTTCTATCTTTATCTGTTAAGAACATAGGGATCGATGAATGCAAAATATTATAAATTACAGTTATATCAGATAGAAGGTTATCAAAAAATTTATTCACACAGTCAGGTCCTCGATAAGACACATATTTATTAAGGGAGCTGTCGTAGGAGCATACAACGTAGTAAGCAAATGCAGCTGGTACATGCTTTTGCGTAATCGTTGTGCAACTTGTTTCAGAATTTGGTTCAACTGGCTCTAACAAAGATTCAAAGTCTGCGTATAAAACGAAAGGCATGTCTTGCATGCGTTCATAATGTTCAAATTGTATTCGAGTTCCTTGATTAGGTAAAATTGTTGCTACACCACTGCAAACGTGGGCTTCGAGTTTAAGATTGTTATCAAAAAATATCATACAATCCTCACATAAAAATATTTTGGAATGATGTTTAGTTAACTGCTTGCGAAGTAATTTAGCTAAATCTTTAATTAGACAGTAATGCGTACGTTTTCCATTTTCGAGAAAAAGCATGTTGACGTGATGTCTTTTACGTAATTCGCATTTGTACAGAGGTCCAACAACCTTACTGCTATTTTTAAGGCCATAAACATTAATACTTATGTTGGGATTATTCTTTTCAAAAATTCTTATATCTGTGAACCCTACTGGAAATGTCATATTTTTAACTTTAAGTACACTTTCAAAATGCGGATATGCGGTGGTTCGATTTGCGTTATTTTTTGCAGGAAAAAGTGATGCCATGACACACCATAAAAAGCAGTAATCATCCGAATTTTTAATGTTGATACATGCACGTTTGTTTTTTATAGCGTTAGGTAAATCTAAGTAACCTGAGGCTCTCAACGGGTTATATTTGTTTATATTTACTTCTAGATACAAGCTTCGTAAGTAAGCCCAACCACTATCTCTTTCCTCAAATTCTTCAACTTTTTTACAAATTTTATGGCTAATGTTTGTATACATAGCATCAAAATTATAACTTTTATGTAAGATAATGTTTTCAGTAGCAAAAGATTTCGTTGAAATCGAGTCATCCTTATGCAGAAAAAATTCAGAAAACAATTCGAAATTTACTTTAAGGTTTGTATAAGCCTCAATTCGGGCTGAGAGTAAAAGTTTCACGCGGAGGCGCAATTGCGATAAAAAATCTGCAGGAGCAAACACATGCATACGTTCTTCAGCGTCCTCGCATTGAACACGGTACGACGCTATGCGACCGCGAAGAGCGCTATGCACTTGTTCGATACCCTCGCTCTCAATTACAGAACTATTATTTTTGTGTAAAATACTTTTTAAATGAGCAGAGAAAGCATTATTTTTAACGGATAAGTTGCAAGTTGAACAGAATATAGTCTTAACCATTATGATTTTGTTTTCACTGTGTTAAAAAATTACAAGAGGTTAAAGTAGTTTTTAAGTAAAATGTATAAAACCTAACACACATATAATATATAAGTAAAACTAGTTAAGTCAAAATTTACCGAAGAGAGTGTAACTAGTTAATATGTAGTACCTAGCTGACTGTGACTATTTTTTCTTTTTATCACTAAAGAATACCCCCTCTTCAGTAAATTTTGATTTGGCTAATTTTATGAATTTTTTTATAGTCAACAATTCAGGAGACTCAGCTTCGCCTTGTAGTCGAACCCAAATTATTGCCTTTTCACACCTTTCAAGACCGGTGAGGCTACGCACCTCCTCAGCGTCGTAGAGACGCAGCTCCGCCACCAGTTCACCGTCGAGCTTCGCAGTCCGACGCGTTACCCCGCCTGGTACTCGTCGCGTTAGTACACTGACGAAGGTCTGGTCTGTCTTGCGTGGAGGCGGCGAAACTTCGTTATCTGACTCTGAATCATTTAACCAGTCTAAAGCGGAGCTAGACCCTTCTTGTTTTTTCACAATCGTTGTTGAAGTCTTAGGCACCGACGACGAGTACAGGCATTTCTTCTTAGAGCTAGAAAGATAAGAAATGTAATTAAAAACTAATTATTAATATTGACGATATACGAAATAACATAAAATATATTAACAGGTTTTAAAAGTAATCAACGCAAATTACCTTATGCTTTCGTTGTCCGAGTCAAATGAATTGGCTAACACACAGCTTTTCTTGGCAGAGCGTTTAACTTGCTTGCTTTCAGACCTAAAATAACAATAAATATTAGTGACATTAACATTTAACATATGACAGTAAATACTAGTACGATTAAATAATAACATTTGCTGGTCTAGGTCACTGCTCCTCTACAGACCTTCTTTAATAACTTCTTTACACATAGAGAGAGATCCGTGCTTCGGAAGGCATGTTAAGCCGTTGGTCCCGGATGTTGTCGTAAGATGACAGTCGTTAAAACCCACCGACCCGCATTGGACCAGCGTGGTGGGTTATGGCTTAATATCCCCGTGCTATTATTCACGTGGGAGGTCTCTGCCCAGCAGTGGGACGTTTATAGGCTGATGATGATGATGATGATGACATAGAGAGAACGGACCATAGCCCACCACGCACACCCACTGCGGTTTGGCGGTGCTAACGGTTGCAGATGCAGAAGGGATCAACCGTTGACATACCTTACAAAACATATACGAAGTCGAGCAAACACAACATTGCTAATAGAAAAATAAAAATATTTAAAACTTACGAACATTGTTTCGGTGTATATCTTCTGGATGATTCTCGTAGCGATTTCAGAGTACCGAAGCACTAAATATTAAAAACTTAGGCGTAGCTTAGGCGTACTAGTGGTCGATCTGACTTAGGAAGCACTGATACGACAACTACCATTTTTCGGGTATTTATTGGAGAAAAGTGTTTAACAGCAATTTTACTAAGCAGGAGTGATCAACTTTTTTTTTTTTTTTTTGCTTGTATACAATTAAACTATTAGTGCTAGTTTTTACTTTCAAGAATAACACCGTATGTAAAAACTGTTAATTCCAAATTTTTTTTTTATTATTATTGCTTTTATTACAAACCAAATAGGTACATATTGGGCTTATTATAAACACATACATTATCTAAGTAAAGCAAGCTTAATCGGTAGCGTAACCTTCTGTACTACAAACCGTTACCTATACGATGTACACATAAATGCTTGCATTCATCAAACCATTAGCCTGAGCCTTTTTCGCGTTATAGTCAAGTACCTACCTAACCACTACATTAGCTGTTATATTTTAACGAGTGTACGTTTAAGCAAAAGTAATTAAATAAGTATTACAATGTTATAAATAAATATGTGTTATTAGTAGCAAGAAAGGAAGTAATTACAAAATTGAAGCAATGTTTGTAACCTCTGTTTTTTTTTAAATTTTAAGCAAAATATTTAGTTTATCGATTAGTGCGAAAACTTGCAGCGAAAGTATTTTACATTTCCTGTGTAATTGCTAACCTTTCGATAAAGCGCTGACGACGATTGTCCGGATGTGCAACATTAGGACTGTTTTCACTAAGCATGAAATTTACTATTACATTTCATCTCATGATCGTCTTAACGAGAGTTTCATAACCACCACAATCACAGATCGAGTTCACCACTAGGTACCTCATCGAGTTCCTCACACTCTAACCCTGTCATTAATAAACGTTGATTAAAGTTACACTTAGGATTAAATTGACGCTGTCTCTATCTGTCTTCTTTAACAAAAACGAGACAGCGTCACTTTAAACCGAGGTGTAACATTTGGCCATTTTTATTAATGAGACGGTAAAAGTTAAACATTTTGATGTACGTACTAAATTAAACAAATGTCTCGGTATGTTACAAGTTAGCCGCTCGGATATCGAGAGACGCGGGTTCGATTACCGTGAGGCAGTCTATTTTTATAACTTCGGTGTTTATGTACTCATATTATTCCCACAATAATTAAATCTAACCATATTTAGTGGGTACGTATTCAAATCGACATTTGCTTTATAAGTTAAACCATAATTTGAAAGGTACTGTTATGAAAATCCTATCTGATCACTTGTTGCTAAACGTGACTTCAGCATGACGTAATTAATTGTTACTTGTTGCTCTGTCTATCCCACTTGTGGGAATACGCCGTGATGTTTGTGTTTGTATGTATTATGAAAATGTATGTTTAATGCGTTTGTCAATTAAAACAGTATAGACTTAGCTTTATCTTTCTAATTGTGTTTATGTTAAAGGTTATTCCCATTCTCCCACAACAAAATGGCCCAAAGTCCTCCCCAGAAAAAATACAAATATATTAATTTTCATGCTCCTCCGTGATAAAAAATGGTCATCATCATCATCATCATCCAAAAGACGTTCACTGCTGGACAAAGACCTCCCCCAAGGATCCCCACCACGTCCGGTCCTGCGCCGCACGCATCCAGCTGCTACCTGCAATCTTCACCAGATCGTCGGACCACCTTGTTGGAGGCCTGCCCACACTGCGTCTTCCGGTGCGCGGTTGCCACTCCGATCTGCCCCAACGGCCGTCGGTTCTTCGAGCGATATGCCCTGCCCACTGCCACTTATGTTTAGCAATTCTTCGGGCTATATCGGCTGCCTTAGTTCGTCTACGGATCCCCTCATTTCTGATTCGATAATATCTTTTATAATATTTGGTCTTTGGAGGAGTATAGGAATTGATGTATGGATTTCTTATATTTTCCAAACAAATTTTTGATGGCGCTTGGGAATAACCCGTATTAAAATTGTTTTCGTTAGCATTGAAACGGGAAGTTTCAAAGTCGAACTCGTAGTTAATGTATGTGTGTGTGTTTGTGTGTGTGTGTAGTGATTGCATACGTTGTTGTTTGCGGGATTGATATAAATAAGGTAACTAACAATTCCCTGCACAGTTGTCTGCATTGACTTAGATCAAAAAATACAAGTGTTTTTTTTATGAGAACCTTGAAAATGTGTTGAGTAGATCAGAGTCGACAATGACAATTGGCAACTGATTCTAATCAAAATACACAAGTGTTTTCCTTGGATCGAGGTTGAGGTGTTTCGGCATAAAACCTTTTCTTCCAATTGTTGAAAACCTTGAAAATGTGTAGAGTAGATCGGAGTCACCGTATACTGAAATGAAGTTTGGTTTAAAAACACAAGTGTTTTCCTATGGGTCGAGGTTCAACTTTAGCAAATGTTATTCATAGTTCAACTTATTCGGGGATCCAGTCCTGGGAGACCAGGAAGCCCCATCCAGCTTAAGTTGTGCTGTAATTCCATATTGTTAAAAACCTTCGCATTCATTAGACGAAATCCTTGAAAATGTGTTAAGTAGATCGAAGTCGTTGTATACAGAAATTAAACTATTACATACTGGATTCTGATCAAAATACACAAGTGTTTTCCTATGGGTCGAGGTACTACTTTGATAAATGTTATTCATAGCACTAACTTATTCGGGGATCCAGTCCTGGGAGACCAGGAAGCCCCATCCAGTTTAAGTTGTGCTGTTATTCCATATTGTCAAAAACCTTCGCATTCAGTAGACGAAATCCTTGAAAATGTGTTTAGTAGATCGAAGTCGTTGTATACAGAAATTGAAATATGAATTCGATTAAAATACACAAGTGTTTTCTTATGGGTCAGGAATAAAATTTGACAAATGCAACTATATGATACACCTTGGAGCGTGGTGGCAAATAAAAACCGTATATGACGGATACTTAAGTTTAATAATGTGATCTCAATGATGAATCGAAACTATATTACAAAATGGCATTATAAACAATATAGAATAAATTGACCAAGCGCCTTCGGAAAGACTGAGGAGCGTAGCTGTTAATGGTATATTGCTATTTTAATCGTGTAGGCGCTTACGTCTAAACAACACTTATTCCGTACTGAGAGTTCACTAAGTCACATTCATTTATAGTTGTGCTGTAATTCCATATTGTCAAAAGCTCCTGCATCCTATGAACGAAAGACCTTGAAAATGTGTAAAGTAGATCGCAGTCGTTGTATGGGATTCTAGATCACGAGAAGTCGATTAGACATTCTAAAACACGAGAAGTCGATTGGACAATCTAAATCACTTTTTGACGTTGACTGAGCGAGTGGCAGTGATTTTCAAAAGTAATATTGGGACATTCTAGATCACTTTTAACGACATTGATCGAACGTCAGTGAGATCAATGGAGTGAAAAGTGATCTAGAATGCCCAATATTACACTACTTTCACCAGATCGTCGGACCACCTTGTTGGAGGCCTGCCCACACTGCGTCTTCCGGTGCGCGGTTGCCACTCCGATCTGCCCCAACGGCCGTCGGTTCTTCGAGCGATATGCCCTGCCCACTGCCACTTATGTTTAGCAATTCTTCGGGCTATATCGGCTGCCTTAGTTCGTCTACGGATCTCCTCATTTCTGATTCGATAATATCTTTTATAATATTTGGTCTTTGGAGGAGTATAGGAATTGATGTATGGATTTCTTATATTTTCCAAACAAATTTTTGATGGCGCTTGGGAATAACCTGTATTAAAATTGTTTTCGTTAGCATTGAAACGAGAAGTTTCAAAGTCGAACTCGTAGTTAATGTATGTGTGTGTGTTTGTGTGTGTGTGTAGTGATTGCATACGTTGTTGTTTGCGGGATTGATATAAATAAGGTAACTAACAATTCCCTGCACAGTTGTCTGCATTGACTTAGATCAAAAAATACAAGTGTTTTTTTTTATGAGAACCTTGAAAATGTGTTGAGTAGATCAGAGTCGACAATGACAATTGGCAACTGATTCTAATCAAAATACACAAGTGTTTTCCTTGGATCGAGGTTGAGGTGTTTCGGCATAAAACCTTTTCTTCCAATTGTTGAAAACCTTGAAAATGTGTATAGTAGATCGGAGTCACCGTATACTGAAATGAAGTTTGGTTTAAAAACACAAGTGTTTTCCTATGGGTCGAGGTTCAACTTTAGCAAATGTTATTCATAGTTCAACTTATTCGGGGATCCAGTCCTGGGAGACCAGGAAGCCCCATCCAGCTTAAGTTGTGCTGTAATTCCATATTGTTAAAAACCTTCGCATTCATTAGACGAAATCCTTGAAAATGTGTTAAGTAGATCGAAGTCGTTGTATACAGAAATTAAACTATTACATACTGGATTCTGATCAAAATACACAAGTGTTTTCCTATGGGTCGAGGTACTACTTTGATAAATGTTATTCATAGCACTAACTTATTCGGGGATCCAGTCCTGGGAGACCAGGAAGCCCCATCCAGTTTAAGTTGTGCTGTTATTCCATATTGTCAAAAACCTTCGCATTCAGTAGACGAAATCCTTGAAAATGTGTTTAGTAGATCGAAGTCGTTGTATACAGAAATTTAAATATGAATTCGATTAAAATACACAAGTGTTTTCTTATGGGTCAGGAATAAAATTTGACAAATGCAACTATATGATACACCTTGGAGCGTGGTGGCAAATAAAAACCGTATATGACGGATACTTAAGTTTAATAATGTGATCTCAATGATGAATCGAAACTATATTACAAAATGGCATTATAAACAATATAGAATAAATTGACCAAGCGCCTTCGGAAAGACTGAGGAGCGTAGCTGTTAATGGTATATTGCTATTTTAATCGTGTAGGCGCTTACGTCTAAACAACACTTATTCCGTACTGAGAGTTCACTAAGTCACATTCATTTATAGTTGTGCTGTAATTCCATATTGTCAAAAGCTCCTGCATCCTATGAACGAAAGACCTTGAAAATGTGTAAAGTAGATCGCAGTCGTTGTATGGGATTCTAGATCACGAGAAGTCGATTAGACATTCTAAAACACGCGAAGTCGATTGGACATTCTAGATAACTTTTTGACGTTGACTGAGCGAGTGGCAGTGATTTTCAAAAGTAATATTAGTCTAGATCACGAGAAGTCGATTAGACATTCTAAAACACGAGAAGTCGATTGGACATTCTAAATCACTTTTTGACGTTGACTGAGCGAGTGGCAGTGATTTTCAAAAGTAATATTGGGACATTCTAGATCACTTTTAACGACATTGATCGAACGTCAGTGAGATCAATGGAGTGAAAAGTGATCTAGAATGCCCAATATTACACTACTTACGACTTCCGGAGGATCCTCCTGCGGTTGGCAGGGCGAAGCCGCGGGCGAGGGCGGCGGGCTGTGGCGCTAACCTCGCTCCAGTTAAAGGGACTGCCTTCCATTTTTTGTTAAAGTTAAATTAAATAAACATTATAAGTTCGACCAAAATTACACACACACTTAACATTAAACTGATTTTGCAATTTGTAATTTACTTTATTACATTAATTATTGAGCACGTCCGATCACTTCAGCGATCAAAATACCAATCTTTATGAATATTCTTGATTTATGACTTGATCAAAGTACCAATCTCTATAATAATACTATAATTAAGGACAGGCTTTATCTTGATTTATTTACTACGTGACGAACCGGCACAAATTCTATGCAGTAGTTTTTGCGTTAACCGCGTAAAAACGTACAGACAGGCAGACAAACATTCTAAAAGAAATCGTTTTGGCTTCTGTTGCTCCAACGCAGACAAACATTCTAAAAGAAATCGTTTTGGCTTCTGTTGCTCCAACGCAGACAAACATTCTAAAAGAAATCGTTTTGGCTTCTGTTGCTCCAACGCAGACAAACATTCTAAAAGAAATCGTTTTGGCTTCTGTTGCTCCAACGCAGACAAACATTCTAAAAGAAATCGTTTTGGCTTCTGTTGCTCCAACGCAGACAAACATTCTAAAAGAAATCGTTTTGGCTTCTGTTGCTCCAACGCAGACAAACATTCTAAAAGAAATCGTTTTGGCTTCTGTTGCTCCAACGCAGACAAACATTCTAAAAGAAATCGTTTTGGCTTGTGTTGCTCCAACGCAGACAAACATTCTAAAAGAAATCGTTTTGGCTTGTGTTGCTCCAACGCAGACAAACATTCTAAAAGAAATCGTTTTGGCTTGTGTTGCTCCAACGCAGAGCCCGCATTAGTGTTCCTTCTATATCTTCAATTTCTTTCTTTCTTCTTTCTTTTTCTCAGATACGTCATTTAGTTTTGCTCTTTGAAAACGACCAAGGAGCTTGAAAACGATCAAAGAGGGACCCTAAATGACACACCAATTGTACGAAAAATAATATGAAATGACACTGTAAAGGGAGCAAGGTTTTCACCGAGCACTCTTTACTTGCGTTGGAAAGGGTAGAACTAAACCTTTTGACAGCCCTAGCGCCCTAACAGCCCTAGGGCTGTTATTGTGAGTGTATTTATTAACTTATGATTAGGGCTAGCCCTAACCATAAGTTAATATATAATTACATAAAAATATGTAAATTAAATATTTACATATTTACAAACACGTGTACGTAATAAGATTTATATGCTGCATTTATTTCGTCATTGCAGCAACGTTATTCAGGGTCAATTCCGTGTTCCGCGCTGTGCTGTGATCTGCCTGCATGTTTGCGGCACGTGAACAGACACCTCCTCGGTGTAACGTCTTACACCGTCAACTTCGGCGGTGTAAAGTGTCATTTTATTTTAGTAGTAACGTTTATAAGTAAGGGAGATGGAGTATAATAAAACATTGAAATAGAGAAAAGTTGTTTATTTTTAATGAAAAAATACACAAATCACCCGAGATAAATCACAATTGGAATCATAGGTGCTCTCGTACTAAAGACGCTATCCTAAGTCGATCACAACAATGCTCCTGCTACGAGCGAAAGGTCTAAAGGCGCGCTCTGCCGGAGGCACGACCGCTATGTAAATACGACACGTTTATGTACAAATCGCTACTAGAGTAATATTAATAATTGCATAGTGATCGTACGCAGTGCAGACGGAGCCGACTCGCGTCATCGGCAGCACACTCCGAGACTGTAAACTTTGTACTACAAAACTCGACTTTAGAAAAATAGAAGAGACTTTAACTATTTAATCTATTTACAAAAATGTATCGATTTTCAAAATCAACACTAACGACTTACCTTTCGAATATAATCGTAAAGCATGCGATGAAACTGCGTCGATAGTAAACATTATTATTATCAACATCAACCGAGAGTATGCAGTGATTATAAAAGTTACATAGTTTCGAAAGAACGGTGGGCAAGCGGCTTTGCGTCTACGGCGTCGACTGGCTACGGCGAGGCAGCTCTACGAAAATTATTGTCGTTCAGCGACGGAGCGGCCGGCGCGGTGTGGGGAGGGGGGCGCGGCGGCGCTAAGGCGGGCGCGGCGCCTCCTCGTCGGGCGGCGGCTCGGGGCGCGTGCGGTAGCGGGCGGGGGGCGCGCGAGGCGCGGCCGGCTGCAGCGCGGCGGGCGGCTGCGGCGCGGCGGCGGGCGGCTCGGGCGCGCGCGCCGCCGCCGCCGCCAGCGCCTCGCCGCGCTCCAGCGACCACTGGCGCCGCAGCACGCGAGCGCTGCCCGCCAGGCACCTGCGACATAGCACGCTCATTGAGTTAGCAAACACTTACACGACCGCAGCTCACGAGGCGACGAGCCGCGTGCAGTAGTACTCGTACGTACCTGTAGCGCGAGTACGAGGCGCTGTGGTCGAGCGCGGGCGCGCGGCCGGCGGGCGTGCGCGGCGGGCTGCTGTCCGCCGACATAGCGCCCGACCGCTGCCATGCTGCACCGACACCGCAAACAAATATTACGATAACATCTTACTTCTTACAATTTGTTGTATCGAATCGACGGTCCCTGAGTAGATAAAGATATGTCCAAAATTTTTATTGCACGATGTGCAATTAAAATCCAGGGTCCAACGTATACCAATGCAAGACGCAAAATGACGAAAACGATTTTTTTGCATTAATAGCCTTAAAACAACCTTAATTTTGTAACCTGAAAAAATAAAATTTTATATTCATTAGTTTCGAGGATACAAGTTTGTAATTTTTTTATATTTTCTTATTGTGGCACGCCATGAGAGCTTCGCTAAAAGCCTTGTCTAGCGGCCGATGGGCCAACGAGCCATCAGGGTACCGCAGTGGTGGCAGAGAAGGTGCGCAAGAGTTGGCTTGCACTGCTTTGGCCAGTCGCCAATAACCTCGGCTAACCGTTGGGTGCGACAACAGCTCTTGGCCAACGCGAGCAACGCGCTGGGCATTCGCTCCCGAGAGAGCTCTCTTGCAGACATTGGTAGCCTTGTTGAAGACTACCTTGAGGGAAGAGATGTTACGATCGTTGAGCGTGCGAGCCTTAGTCCAAGCGCGATACGCCGCCTATTTAAGTTCAACAGCTTTGGCGCATTCGCGATTGAACCAAGGGCGCGCCTTACTTCCGCTGACGACATCAGTGTAGGGAATGTAAAATTCCATCCCCAACATGACCTCGTCAGCGACAGCAGAGGCACTCTCCGATGGGTCCCTACCCACAAAGCAGCGCTGGCCCCACGGGATGGACGCAAAATAGTCGCGCATACCATCCTAATCTGCCGACGAGTAGTGCCATAAACGCCGTTTACACTCCACTGAGGGAGAGCTTTTACGGCGCAGTACGGTAGCACCAACCAGGCAATGGTCAGAAGTGCCCAACGGAGCACTTATCGACACTCTGTACCCGGCTGGTTGACTCGTCACCAGTAAGTCTAGCAGGGAAGGCGCTTGACCCGATATATCTGGAATCCTGGTGGGCTGGAGAACCAGTTGAGTCAGATCATGCGTGAAAGCTAATGCGTGGGCAGTTCGGCCTGCGTGATCTGTTTTGGAAGAGCCCAACCAGGTCTCATGGTGGGCATTAAAATCTCCCAAAAGTACCACATCGGCAGACGGAAACCGCTCCTGTACGTCGTTAACTGCTTGGCTCAGGTAATCGAATAGCCGAGTTGTCTCGTGGTCTCCGGAGTGGGAACGGTACAGGCCAGCGTAGACATGGCTCTCGGAATCAAGATCCACGTGTACCCATAGGATGGAGAAGGAGGGGTCCTCCAAGCAGCGCAAACGTCGACAGCAAACGTCCGTCCTGACGAAAAGGCATACTCCGGTTTTCGCGAGGAAGCATTCCTCAAGCACGTAGCCGGGGTAGTGCAGATATGCAATGTCGGTAGGACGGCGGATCTGTGTCTCCGTCAGAAAGAGCAATGCAGGCCGGGCCGTCTTAAGGTGTTGGTGGACGGCGTTGAGGTTTGAATGGAGTCCACGGATGTTAGTGAACTCCACCTCAAAAAGCGACTTGGTGGTGGGGAAGTGGAATGCCGCTGTCTGACCTGCATTGTTTTTAGACACTGACATGGTGGTTGGATGGGGGCGTGAGTAAAAGGAGATGCTGTGGCGGCAAGAGGGAAAAGACAAAGTGTGGGAGACTAACATGAACTGGTGCATGTAGTTGTTCGGTAAGACGTTAATCGACCCGCCAGACGGAAGGGCAGCCGTACCCCCCCCGAAAGTAGTCGCCGGGTCCCTTCACCTAGTGGAGCAGCCTCCTAGGGTGGTTAGCCCTAGTTGGGCTCCTGTACTATGCCGCGGGCGGCCAGCGGCACCACCGTTTCTACGGGTCTCCCTGGCCGGCGAATCGACCCACGTCAACCGAACAATGCGTCCACAAAGACTCCCACCGGACCTTGACCCTGCCGCTACCGCACCTCCCCAAGCTCCGGTATTACGGCTCTGAACCCGGAACGCGTCCTGTGTCGAGCACCGAACACTTGGCGGGTTTTACGAGTCCGCATTGATGCAAGTGACATTATTTTTAGCCAAGGAACTGGCGACACTGATGTAAGATACTTGCACCAGCGTAGGTAGTTGCTATCCACGTGGCACGTGAGTGCAAGTGATTGTCACACTATTATGCACGATTTACACGAAGCCAATACTTGAGACAATCCACTAAGCCAGTCCAATATTGGCATCGTGTAAATAAATACAGTCCACTACATAGGATTGTCCTCAAGCCATTTTAGCTTAGAATTAGCATTGGCTTATTGGACTGGCATATTGGATTGTCTCAAGTATTGGCTTTGTGTAAATCGTGCATTAGGGATGAATTGTGTTAGACCGTGCCGTGCACGTTTTGAGGTTTGAGACGTGCATACATTTTGAATGAAGCAGTTCATATTACACAGTGCACCGTCCGTGTCCCGTCCGGCCCGGTCTAATATGAATACGAAATGTATGTAACGTTTCAAATTAGTCCCCGTCCGGGCCACGTACACGCACGGGCACGCCCCGTGCACGGCCCGGTCTAATATAAGTCATCCCATATGCGCGTGGCGCCGTTACAGCGAGGACGTGAGACGCTGGTATACTGCGATGAGTTTCCACTTTAATTATTCATTTTATAAAAGTAACGCATATTTGTGATATTTGTCAACAAGCTCCTAAAATCTATCAATATATATGACGGCATGACGGCGGAATCGTCATACGTCTGACAGCAGAAATTGTAAACAGCACGTGCACCGATCACGCCACCCAGCGCGCCACTCGATTTCCCCCACCGCCTCCACTACTCGACTTGTTTCGCAACGGGTATAAAACAGCCGCATAGCGGGCGGAGCAGGCACTCTTGGCTCTGGCTTGACTCGGTGCACTGGTTGTATCCAGCTAGCTTATCCTAGACGCTCTCGGATAATTAATTTAAAATTAATGATTATTAATTGATTATAAATGCCTTGGTGCAATTTATAATTAATAAAAACTATCTTTACTTGTGGTAAAACCTAGGTATTTGCCACAAGTGATAGATAAGTTTTAATTACGTAATTAATTATAGTAATTAGACATACTGTCTGAAAGTAAATAAATCTGAATATTATCTTGACATTCCTGACTACTTATTCGGCATGGCCGACCCCCTTCCTACATCAGAAGTGGGATCGGATCCACCACCACCCCTTAATGTCTTGGCACAACCACAAATGTCATTCTTCTCTGGAATGGAAGCCATGTTTAATAAAATGACTGATAGCATGAGCTCGCGACAGAACTCCTCATCTACAATGTTGATAGCTTTTTATCCCGATGTCCCTGAGGCTGATATCACCAATTGGTGCTAAAAACTATAATCACTCATTTGACAACCGAGCCTGTTCTTAAAATATTTGATCCTAATCTACTCATAGAACTTCACACGGACATGAGTAGCGAGGGTTATGGCGCAGTTCTGATACAAAAATTAAATAATTTACCTCACGTAGTTGCTTACTTCAGTCATCAAACAACTGACGCAGAAAGTCGTTATCATTCATACGAGCTCGAAACTTTAGCTGTAGTTAAGGCCGTAGAACACTTTCGGCATTACTTGTACGGTCGTAAATTTACAGTTCTTACTGACTGCAGTTCCCTAAAAGCTTCTCACTCAAAGAAAGACTTGACACCCAGAGTACATAGATGGAGGGCCATACTACAGTCCAATGATTTCGATATAGTCTACAGAGAAGGTAGGAATATGGTTCATGCCGATTTCCTTTCATGTAATTTTGCTCATGACGATCTGTCTCCAAAAACTAATCAAATACCAAAAATCTAAATCTTATTCTTACTGAGTTGGAAAAGGTATGGCTTTTAGTTGAACAACAGCGTGATTCTGAGATCGATAATACTCTTTCAAAATCAAGGTCTAATGATTATCCGACTGAAATATCACACACATAAGATATTAGACAGGGCATTCTCTTTCGAAAAATTGAACGTGGTAAAATTTCAAAATGGTTACCCATTATTCCCAAATCGTTAACATGGACTCTTATCGGTCACGTTCACTATGAAATAAAACATCTTAGTTATGAAAAAACGCTCGATAAACTGTATGACCTCTACTGGTTCCTGAATATGGCAAAAGTTGTTAAAAAATATGTCGATTCCTGCGTAATATGCAAAGCATCTAAAGGTTCTTCGGATGCTCAACAGGTAGAATTACACCCAATTCCAAAACCAAGTATCCATGGCATACTATTTGTTGTGTCTTGATATAGTAAAACTCACCACAATTAATTAATGTAGGTTTATTCGTATCACACATTAGTTACCGTGACAATGCCGAGACGTGAGAGAGCGAGAGATATGTATGAGCGAGACAACCATACATTTCCGTTCGGATACAATACAACTCCTTCTATGTTTGAATACACAACAACTCTTCCCTACTTTATTCAACTCTCGTCCCTCCCATGTCACTTGAAACAAAAGTACAAAATACTTAAAATTAAAATTACTAGGTTTTTAGTACATTACCCTTCTATGTTAGAACATCATATTACTAATCTACTTAAATAAACTACTCTTCTAGACACTCACTACATTTTAACATTTGGTTGGTATGTCTTTTCCATTGACACCCTTCTACATCCAAAATAAAAGTTGTGTTTGGAATGGACTCATCTATGACAAGGCCTTGAATCCATGGCTTGCGACCCTTTCGGTAATCCCTAACCATTACCCTTTCACCAACCTTAAATTCAACCCTCCTATTCCCTAATGAATTTTTTGATTGTTTTTCTAGCATTTCATATGATTTTTCTATAATAGCTGAAGGTCTAAACAAAGAAAATCTATTTCTAAGTTCTCTACCCAGCTTAAGCCTGGCTGGAGTCACTCACACACCAGTGGCATTATGGGGCATATTTCTGTAATCAAAGAGAAATAAGTTTATTGCTGAAGAAAGTGAATTTCCACTTTCTTTAATTTTTGTTACATGAGATTTAAAAGTTTCTACAAAACGTTCCGCGGCTCCGTTAATAGCAGGGTGATATGGTGGTGAAAAGGTATGTTTTACATTTATAGCTTTACAATAATTTTCAAATTCTGAACTTGTAAAAGTAGGTCCATTGTCAGTTACCAAGTGTGCCGGAAAACCAAAACGTGCAAATATGCTTTTAAATATTTCTATTGTTCTTGTGGCACCGATACTTGTCATTTCAAATACTTCCGGCCACTTTGAGTAACTGTCAACAACCACCAAGTACATTTTATTACAGAATGGTCCCAAGTAATCAGCATGTAACCTGTACCACACTGACTGTGGTGCAGGCCATGGCTTCAGTTGACCTTTTTGAGGGTTTTTGTGATTACTTAAACATGTGATACAACTACTGGTTATGTTTTCAATTTCAACATCTAATTTTGGCCACCAAAAGTATGAACGAGCGAGTTGTTTCATACGAACTGTTCCAAAATGACTTCGGTGTAACTCTATTAGAACAAGTGGTCTCAACCCAGTGGAAACTATTATTCTATACCCCAAAATAAACAACCCCTATCTACACTTAGCTCATTTTTCTTGTGATAATAAGATAATAATTCTTTGTCTATAATTTTTTTTTCAGGCCAGCCATCTAAACTGTATCTAATAATTGTGGACAATGCAGTGTCCTTTTTTGTTTCTTTTTGAATTAATTTCCAATCAATTTTTTCTATTTTACAATTATTTATGTAATAAATGTTACTAACATTCGCATTTTCACAAATTGGGTGTAATACAATATTTTTTTTATTAAAGTCTACCTGTGCACGTGAAAGGAAATCTGCTGGATTAATATTAGTCTTTATATGTCTAATCTTATAAGTAAAGGCTGACAAAAATATGGCATAATGTTGAAGTCTTTTGGCTGCCATTTTTGGAATACCCTTAGTTGGGCCAAAGATTCTTACGAGAGCAGCATTATCTGTTTCTAATTCAAAACAACGTCCATATGTGTAATTATAAAATTTTGTTACACCAAAAACAATGGCCATGGCTTCTTTATCAATAGCCGAATATTTTTTCTCAGTAGAGTTTAATTTCTTACTGGCATATGCTATGGGCTTGACGACTCCCTTTGAATCCCTGTTTGACAAGACAACTCCTAAAGCTGTATGTGATGCATCGCATGTTAAAATGAGTGGCAAATTGGGGTTGTAATGTCTTAAATTATCTAAAGACGCTAGCTTTCCTTTTATTAAGTTAAAAGCCTCATTACTTCTTTGGTCCAGTTGAATTTATTTTTCTGTGTACATTCATATAATGGTGTTGATATGTGAGCCATGTTCTTTAAGAAGCGAGCATAATAGTTAACTTTGCCTAGAAAAGACTTCAACAATGTAATATTTTTGGGTGGCTCTGTATTTAGCAATGGTTCTATATTTTCTTTAATTACACTTATTTTATTTTTTGTAATTTTAAACCCAAAGACATCAATACTCTTTTTAAACAGTTTACATTTTTCCAATTTAAGTTTAAATTCACATTCTTCTAATTTACATAATACTTTGCATAGTGTATCTAAAGTTGCATCCAATGATTTTCCTACTATGTATATATTATCAATAAATACTATAGTATTTGGAATGTTTGATAACTTATTATACATCAATCGTTGAAAGGAACCTAGTCCTGTACTAATACCATACGGTAAATATTGATATTGGAAAGTGCCTACTTCTGTAACGATGGTTGTTAGCTTTTGTGATTCCTCATTTAAGGGCGCTTGAAGGTACGCTTCTTTTAAGTCCAGTTCACAGAAGTATTCTCCGTTTTTTAAGGTGTCAAAAATCTCCTCAATATGTGGTAAGGGAAAATGGTCAACCTCTAGGTGAGGATTTAGTGTGACTTTATAGTCACCACAAAGTCGCACTGACCCATCTGCTTTTAAAATTGGTACGACTGGTGTACCCCACTGAGTGTATTCTACTGGTATTATTTCAAGAGGCACACGACGCACTGGGTGACATTTTGGTTTGGCATCGGGTTTCAATTGTAATTTAATTGTTTCACCTTTGAAATTTCTCCAACCCGGAGTGAATACTTCTAGAAACTTTTCCTTTACATAGTTTTCTGCTTCTGAAACCGATTTTACATTATTAAGTACCTTCATAGCATGTGTATTTAAAAAATTTGGTGGCCACAAGTCATACATATTTAACCAATCACGACCTAAAATACGTGGCATGTTATCATTTCCAATAAAAACATTTAATTCTTTTATTTTGTTTTTATATTGAACTGTTAAATTTTCTAAGATTCCAATTGGTTGAGATATAGTTTGATCAAAGTTTTGAAATTTCACCTTACATGGTATTAGATTTTTATTATTAAAAAACTCAATTTTATCCCTTATAGGAATTACAGTAACATCTGAGCCAGTATCAAGTTGAAAATCAAATAATATACCTTCAATCTTAAAAGTGATGTAATGTGGAGGTATTCTACTTACATTCACCATATATGTCTCATATTCCTTAATCAGTGGTGCCACTGAAGTTTCTACCTCTTCCTCTTCAGCATTATCTGATCCCTCCTTTGTTTCTAAGGTAAATATCCTGTCAAACCGTTTCTTTTTTGACGACCTCCCTGGTCGAGTGGTTTGTACACCGGTTTTCATGGTGTCGCCATCTCTGAGGTCCCGGGTTCGAGTCCCGGTCGGGTCAATTTAGAAATTATTATTTTTCTAAATTTTCTCGGGTCTGGGTGTTTTCTATGTATAATAAGTATGTATTTAAGTATTTTAAGTATGTTTATCCGTTGTCTAGTAACCATTTAACGAGTTTCTTCGAAGCTTCTCTTGGGCTAGATAATTGGTGTGACTGTAGGAAAGTTAAAAGTTAAATTAAATTTTTGGAACACATCTTGAAAATATGACCCTGCTGTCCACACTCCGAGCAATACTTTTCTCGTAATCTGCACTCCACTTTTGTATGGTTCATAGCACCACAACAATAACATCTTTGCTCCTTCCTGTTAGAAATGTGTTTACCTTTATTAAATGAAGTAGGTTTCCCACCAACAAAAGGTTTCCTGTTCTCTGTTTTCTTCTTATGACCATAAAAGAACATCTCTGATACATTGTCTTCTTTCCTAATGTCACTAGTTTGAATTAACGCTGCTTCCACCGTTCTCGCTAAAACAATTGTTTCTTCCAAAGTCACTTCTAAACCATTTTTTAATGATTCAAACTTTATCAGCCTTGAATGGACACCATCTATTAACTTTTCTTTGATTTGGTCTTCTAAGTCTTTAAAGTTGCATTTTCCTCCTAATTTTCGTAATTGCAAAACATATTCATCTATAGTTTCAACAGGCAATTGGTTTCGGCCACGAAAAGCAGCACGTTCCAAGGCAATGGATTGTTTTTGTAGGTACTTGTCTCTTAGTTTATTGCTTAGATCAGTGTATGTAAGCTTGATAGGTTTTATAGGAGAACATAAACAATTTAGAACTTCCAGCACCTCTGGGGTAATTTTTGTTAACAATAATGGCACTTTCTTCTCTTCGGGCACATCATTAAGTGTGATTATACATTCTAACTGTTGCTCAAAGCATTCCCAATTTTTACCGTCGAATGGGTGTATTTGATGATTAGCCATTTTTGTTTTAATGTGTAGTTGCGGTTGTTTGCAATAAGTACTTAACAATTTGCGAAGTTCATCCACTCTGCTATTTTCATGAAATTGTACGCCAAATTCTCGTAATTTCTTTTGTAATTCAGATTTACTCAATGTGTAGATCCACGACCTCTTATCCAATGATTGGTTTCCTTCGTTTTCTTCTAAATTACTTTCTACAAATTCTGAATCAGATTCGTCACTCGACGACATTTATTAATAAAAGTGACGTTAGTCAAATCAAATCTCTTCCTTGACAGCACTTGTTGGAATGCCGCTGCAATCCAAGCCAACTTCACACCGAAGCGTGGAGGCGATTCTCGTGTAAATCAATTTTTTTGTGGAAATACTTAGCAAAACGGCGTAAATTTATTTCACACGTAGTTCTTCACTCCTCGTCGCCAATTTGTTGTGTCTTGAAATAGTAAAACTCACCACAATTAATTAATGTAGGTTTATTCGTATCACACATTAGTTACCGTGACAATGCCGAGACGTGAGAGAGCGAGAGATATGTATGAGCGAGACAACCATACATTTCCGTTCGGATACAATACAACTCCTTCTATGTTTGGATACACAACACTATTTATCTAGATTTGTCTGGCAAACTAAGTGGTAAAGCGACTTGAAATAATATTGTTCGGTTGCTATAAATTCCTTTACTAAGTTTGTAATTGTTGAACATACTACTTCCTTAAATTCTTGCCACGCTATTAAAGCACTGAAAAATTGTGTACTTCTTTTAAGGTGCTCCTGAAAAAATAATTGCTGATTGTAGGCGCTCATATGATAATTCAGAGTTTAAAATTTTTTTGTAACGATCATAAAATTAAATCACATCTTATTGCCACAGGTTCCAGTAAGGCTAACGGTCAGGTCGAAAGAGTGATGCGAACTCTTAAAAATCTGCTCACGATAATAGAATGCGATTCCGATAGCTCATGGCAGGATCAGTTGGGTGAATTCAATTAGCCCTCAATAGCACACGGGGTAGAGTAACCAGATTTACACCTATTGAACTGATGTTCGGAATTCAAGATAATTCCTTAGGGTTATCTAAAATTGCTACTCCTTGCCTAGATGATGAAACAAACAGGTTAGACCTTGATAATATTAGAGCAAGCACGTCAGACAGTATCATTAAATCATCACAAACAGACTCCATTCGCTTCAACAGAGGTAAAGCCAAAATTAAACCATTTTCTGTAGGTGATTACGTGTTTGTAAAATCCGAAGAAAGACATCAAACGAAACTAGATAGAAAGTACAAAGGACCTTTTATAATTACTGCTGTCTTGAATAATGATCGCTACGAATTGAAACATGATAATGGGTCAAATCGAGTTTTTAAAATTAACATGAAAACTTAAGAGAGGTGCTCCGTGGTCATTCTGCTTGTCTGGATATTTTAGAAAACTGTAATGATGACGACGTAGTGTTACATCAAGTTGATATTAATGATCATGAAGTCAATGCCTACCTTAATAATAATTCCGAAACTGATACTGCTAGCTCTAGTACTTTGACTAGAGAAAATGACGACTATCATACCTCTAGTTCACGTACGATTTCAGTAGATTCTGAAAATGCCATGTCTGTTCATTCTCAACCTACACTTATAGTAACACAAGCTGATATCCATAGAGCTAATAATAGTGATTAACATGTCATTGTGTCTAGTAAATCATCATTGAAGGGCTTATCCGATCCAATGATAATAGTAAAAAAAAGGGAGGAGTAGTTTTGAAGGGTATATTGCCGGACCAAAACTGATTAGTGTTGCAGGGTACAAACAAACCGGTCCAATACTAATTGCCTGAAGGGTCTATATAGACCGGACCTGAGCTGATTGTTATCTATCTGAAGGGTCGATGTAGACCGGACCAGACTACATTGTTGAGTGTATGAAGATATACGAATTTTGTCAGGATAACCGAGCAATAATTATTGTTTCAGAACCTTATTGATTCTGTTGCTGCGTACGAGGACGTCCGCATGTCAGCATGGCAGTGACGGCATAACGGCGGAATCGTCATACGTCTGACAGCAGAAATTGTAAACAGCACGTGCACCGATCACGCCACCCGGCGCGCCACTCGATTTCCCCCACCGCCCCCACTACTCGACTTGTTTCGCAACGGGTATAAAACAGCCGCATTGCGGACGGAGCAGGCAGTCTTAGCTCTGGCTTGACTCGGTGCACTGGTTGTATCCAGCTAGCTTATCCTAGACGCTCTCGGATAATTAATTTAAAATTAATTATTATTAATTGTTTATAAATGCCTTGGAGCAATTTATAATTAATTAAAGGGTTATGGGTGTTTTTATCAACTAAAAGATGGTAATTAATTGAATATGAAAACTTTTAATCTTCAATTGCACAGCAAGAACACGAGGTACAATAATAATAATAATAAGGAGAGTCATAGACAATGCTGTCACCTGGTTAAACCTTTTTAAAAGCTTATTTAATTCAACACTCCCACTAAAAATTAAACAATATATCTCCCATTGAAATTTAATCACATAATTTATAAAAAAATTGATCTCTAAAGTAAGCATAAGATTGAACTGGTAACGCTTTTGTTAACATGTCTGCTAATTGACTGTTACTAGGAATATAATTTAATTTAATTATACCTTTTTTTTTTCTTTATTAAACAAAAATATAAGCCTAAAAAACATTTTAAACACACAAAAAATCACGGAGATTTGTCTCGTGTGCTAGGAGAGATAACTAACTCAACCTTTTCCCTTACAAAATTGTATTTCACATCTATGTGCTTAGTTTTTTTATGATAAATCGGATTGCCAATTAATTTAATGGCGCTCTGATTATCAACATATAATTGAACACATTTAATATTTTCACCTAAATCTGACAATAGTTGCTGTAACCACAATATCTCTTTTGCAGCTTCACAAGCTGATACAAACTCAGCCTCAGTAGTGGAGAGAGCAGTAGTCTTCTGCTTCTGACTACACCATGTTATAGGTCCTCCA
Organism: Scoparia ambigualis; assembly: GCA_963921215.1. NCBI lineage: Eukaryota > Metazoa > Arthropoda > Insecta > Lepidoptera > Crambidae > Scoparia > Scoparia ambigualis. The sequence continues at coordinate 158,304 of OY992503.1, forward strand.
TTCATATTGAAAATGTACCCTGTAGTAGACTTACGCGTGTCCACATCACCTGCAAAATCTGAGTCTGAATAGCTAGTGAGATCACTGCTTTCTCCATACTTTATACACAAATCTTTAGTATTTATTAGGTATCTAATGACACGTTTTACAGCATTCACATGTTGCTGACTTGGATTATTAACATATCTACTCAAGACATTGACAGTAAATGAAATGTCAGGTCTTGAAACAGAGCTCAAAAATAACAAGGAGCCTATAGCTTCTCTGTAAGGAAAGTTAACAATACTTTTATCCAATTTCTTTGTAATAACTACATTTGCATCTGCTGGAGTACTAGCAGAATTAGAATCACTCATACAAAATTTCTCTATAGTTTGTTCTATATAGTCTGTTTGATAAATACAGATACAATTATTTCTTTTTATTATTTCTATCCACACAAAATATTTCAAATTTAGTTCTTCAATTTTAAATGCTTGTTTTAAATATTCTATAATCTTTTTAATCACTGAGGAACTGGAAGAGACTATAAGCCCATCATCAACATAAATTATTATAAATACTTTTACCCCATCAAATATACCTATATAAACACAATTGCCAGCCTGAGATTGTTTAAAACCATATTTTACCAAGAACTCAGTAAATCTTCTATTCCAACAACGAGATGCCTGCTTAAGACCATACAAAGACTTATTAAGTTTTAAAACACAATCATTTTTAAGTGACACACCCAGAGGGTGTGTAACTCTTATTTCTGGAAAAATGTCCTCATCTAAATACCCATTCAAAAAGGCAGCTTTTACATCGAATTGTTGAATTTCTAAATCATACCTAGCTGCAATAGAAAGGATAATACTTATAGAGTCATATCTCGTTGTCGGAGAGAATATTTCTTGGTAATCTATATCTTTAATTTGACTAAAACCACGTGCACACAAACGAGCTTTAAACCGCTTAACCTGGTTATTCTCATCCCTCTTGATATTGAAAACCCACTTTGTAGTAAGAGTACGTTGACCAGACCTTTCAACTGAAGTCCAAGTATTATTCTCTTTATGTGCAAGCAATTCTTCGTCTATAGCTCGCAACCAGTCATCTCTTTGTGGACCCTTCATTGCTTCATTATATGTTTGTGGCACTGAAAATTCTACTAGGTTAGCTTCAAAGATCCTATTATGTCTTGGTCTTAAATTTATATTGCTCTGGATTGTGTCATCATCTATCTCTTGAGAGGGTTCATATGTAGAGTCATCACTATTACAACTCTGCAAGCTGCCCTCGTTCTCTGATGATGTAGACTCTATGAGAGTATCCTCTGCATTAGTTCCTTGCGTCTCATTTTCTTACTCTACTCTCTCTTCATCATACAAGCATATTTGTGTAATATTTTTCCTTATATCTGGAACATGCTGTTCATCAAAGATGACATTTCTTGATATTTTCACCCTTTTGGTTTCTAGACTGAACATCCTATAATTGTTGTTATCATACCAAACTAATATCATTTTCTCTTTCTTCTTTTCAAGTTTAGTTCTAAGTTGATCAGGAATGTGTACATACCCTATGCTTCCAAATATCTTGACATGGCCTAAATGAGGTTTGATGCCATTCCATAGTTCAAATGGTGTTTTCTGAGGAGTCTGGCTGGAGGAAGTCCTGTTTAGTAAGTATACTGCACAATTGATAGCCTCTGCCTATAGGTCCAGTGGTACATTCCTAGCATACAACATTGAGCATGCACTCTCCACAATCGTGCGGTTTTCTCTCTCTACACGCCCATTTTGTTCAGGCATATAAGGTGCAGTACGTTCATGTACTATACCTTCTTTGTTCAGGTAGTCCTCGAAAGATTTGTTGACAAAGGGAGTACCCTTCCATAATCAGTATGCAATATCCTTACACTGTGCATATACTTATTTTTGATCATAGCATTGTATTTCTTAAATATTTTTATCACATCACTTTTCTGTTTGATAAAATATACATGTCTGTAACTTGTAGCAGCGTCTTTAAATAGAACAAAATATTTCATACCTTGAATAGATATATGACTCATATGGCCACAGATATCACTATACACCAGGTCACCTGGCTGTAGTTCTCCACGTACAGACTTGTGAAATAGAAATCTGCATTGTTTCCCATATGCACATGCTTCACACACAAAGTCAGTTTGATCACTGTCACTTAGTGTCAAACCTTCTACAACATTGTTAGCACTCATATTCTTGATTTGTTTAAGGTTAAGGTGTCCCAGTCTTTCATGCCATATTTTAATATTATTTTGATTACTTTGGACAAAGTTACAAGAGTTTGCGACCACTGCTTTTATCTTTAACTCATACAAGTTGTTTTCTGTTATTCTTGCACACATTACCAAATCATTACCTTTATAAATTAGTGCACTGGAATCTTTCCTTATAGTCGTATAGGATTGACGCATTATCACACCTTCTGAAAATAAATTTCTTCTTAAATTCGGACATATAACATATTATGCAGCTCACTATCCTCCCACTGTCCATTGACATATCTCTTTATTAACACTTTGCCAATGCCGGCCACTTCAACTGATTGTTTATTTCCTAACGTCAATGATTTCTGGCTGCATTCAAAAAGATTTAAAAAGAACTCCTTTCTATATGTCATATGTGTAGAGGCACCGCTGTCTAAAATCCAAGCATACTCTTCAGTTGTACTAAAACTGGTTTCTATATTGAACGCTAATAGATCTGCACCTTCCTGTTGAGGTTTTCTGGGCTTGGATTTTTTTGGAGCCCGACATTCTCGAGCAAAATGTCCTCGCCTTCCACAATTATAACACTCGAACCTGTGTACCGTGGGTTTATTTTGATTTAAACCACCAGCACCTTTATCCTGATCGTTTTGTTTTGGGTTATTCTTCCAACCTTTGTTAGCCACAAGAAGAGCCGTTTCCTGCTCGTCTTCACACTGCAAGCTGGCTTCTTCGTCCAATAAACGAGCAGTTTAATTGACAAGAGTCTGATTCGCTGGATCCAATGACATCCAAGCTTGACGGAGTGATCTATACTTGGGAGGCAATGTTCCAAGTATTTTTGTTATCACAGCCATTTCACTGATGTTTTCTCCACTTTCTTTTAACTGCTTGGCTAAAGATTCGACTTTAGAAATGTGTTGAGCGACACTGTCACTTGTAGACATTTTGTATTGATACAATCTCTCATGAACTAACATTTTACATAGTTCACTCTTCTGTTCATATATTGATTCTAGTTTTGACATTATTTCCATGGCCGTTTCACAGTTCTCTATCAAGGTAATTTGTTTGTAATCCATCGAAGAGGTCATAATATACATTGCCATGCCGTCATTTTTCGTCCACTTAACACTGTTTACAGATGGTATAGGCACTGAAATGTCGATCCCTTTTGCTTTTAGTGCACACTTTATCTGAAATTTCCATTGCCTGAAGTTCTGTCCATCGAATTTGTCTAAATTCATTGTCGCGCGGGAATCCATTTTGAGGTTATCTTGTCAATTTGTTCTAGCAACGATTGTAACTTTTCTTTTGCCATTTTCTTTGAGATTTCCATTACAGAGTCTACCTGGGCCCATAACCTAAAGGGTTATGGGTGTTTTTATCAACTAAAAGATGGTAATTAATTTAATATGAAAACTTTTGATCTTCAATTGCACAGCAAGAACACGAGGTACAATAATAATAATAAGTAGAGTCATAGACAATGCTGTCACCTGGTTAAACCTTTTTAAAAGCTTATTTAATTCAACATTAATAAAAACTATCTTCACTTGTGGTAAAACCCTATTTATGCCACAAGTAATAGTTAGGTTTTAATAATGTAATTAATTGTAGTAATTAGGCATACTGTCTGAAAGTTAATAAATCTGAATATTATCTTGACATTCCTGACTACTTATTCGGCATGGCCGACCCCCTTCCTACATATACATGCATGCATGCAAAATGCATGTTAAAAGTAATGATTTGTAATTTTTTTAATGTGCAAAAAATATTGTACACTATAAACTGGCATAACTGGCCACTTACACCACTTTACGTGTTGTAATATTTTATGGAAAACAAATGATCTTAAAAAATAAGTATGCAGTCTTTTTTCTATGATGTTCAAGTGTAACATTTAAAAATTTTAAATATTTATGTTGAGATATGTCAAAGTTATAAGCATTAGAACCTTTAGATGGCTCTCCTGTTGTGCTTTTGCACTTGCACTAGTATACGTAGGACCCGTCGATATATGGACTCCATTCGCCGTGCGTAAGCGCGTGTGCGTAAGCGCCGTGCTGTACGGGTGCGTTGTGAATTCTCTCCGCTTTTTATTAAAAAAAATCCAGACTTTGATGCAATTTATTGCTAACAAGTTATATAATAGTGTTCGAGTGTACATTAACAGTGTTTTTAACATAAATTTCAATTGAATAAGTACGTAAATAGTAAAAAATCTTCAAGAAATCCGTTGCAACTTACAACGTGTGCAGTACGGCTACACGCTCCGCTTCGCGTTGCGTCACCGGCCGGCGGCCGGCGTTTGAAATTTGACACGTTTCGTTTTCGTGCATCTCTGCGAAATGACGCCGATTTTACCTAGCATTTGTGGCAAGTGTAAGCAGGTGGTGAAGACTAGAAGCTTTTTAACATGCAATGTTTGCAAGTTGAGTTTTCACATTGAATGTGTGGGATGTGAGAAAAGATTCTACATCATGGAGAAGGAACACAAGTGCAAATGGAAATGTCAAGGTTGTTGTGACAAGAAACTTAAAAGTAATGAGAAAACTTTGAGTTCGGCTGTTGATATTGCCGCTGCACATAGAGGGAACCGGGGCCCTGAGATCAGCGACATCGAGCCGAAGCGTACAACATGGCCGCCGTTGCATGAGTCTCCAAAGTCTCCATGCACAACGGAAGACTTCCATGATTCTTACGAGAACATCACTGTACGTGAAAAACCTCAACAATGCTCACCGTCCTCGCCAAAGGCAGTGATTGTAAATGAAACAACGATGAAATACCTTGGTGATCATGTTGTTTCCAAAATTGATACCCTTACGTCAGCCATACAGTCCTTTAACATACGTTTGTGCAATTTTGAGGACAGACTCATTGCAATGGAAAGACGCTTGGACCAGGAAGAAGCCCCAATGCAATCAAACCTCATGGTGACTATTGAACAGCTAAAGGCTGAGCTGAACGATCGAGACCAGGAGCTTTTATCAAACGATTTAGAGATCTCCGGAGTTCCTGAAACGGCCGGTGAGAACCCTGTGCATATAGCTACACTCGTTGGAAGCAAGCTTGGAGTCTCCATCGATAGCCATGACGTGGTGAGTGCAGTGCGCGCGGGAGTGAGGCGAGATGCTGTCGCGGCAGCCCCAGGCGGGGGAGCAGGCGCGAGAGCTGCCCCACGCGTGCTTGTTGTACGCCTGCTGCGTCGTGCTCAGCGTGATGAAGTGTTGCAAGCGGCGCGTGTCCGGCGTGGTGCGGATACGGCAGACTTCGGTCTTCCTGTGGAGGTTCGCCGCTTCTATGTTAATGAACGTTTGACCCGGTTCAATAGACAGCTTTTTCGGCGAGCCCGCGAACAAAAGCAAAGAGCTCAATGGAAGTATGTATGGACGAAGAACGGTGCTATCTTCGCCAGACGTGACCAGGGGGAGCCAATTACAAGAATCCGTACAGAAAAAGACCTGAACAAGGTTTTTAACATCAACTCGGTTAGCGAAGATTGATTACACTTTTATCAATTTTGAGAATATTGTTCTGGTTACTGTGTTGTTACTGCCAAAGTTGTTAGATTTGCAGCAATATACAAACATTAAACACTATATTGTGCTATCTGTTTTGAACAAGGTAATATCCACCTGCCTACCTGCTTGTTTCTTCAATTATAATGTAACATCAACATATAAAAGTAAATATTTTTTGTTTTTTTATAAATACCAATTTATTGTCTTTTTTCCATATAGTTTACAAGAAACACTATCTCTTTATTGTCAGACTTTATCAGATTATCTTTTTGGTAGCAATATTTTTGTTTTGAGTGTAATATTGTTACAGCTGTTTGGGCTGGAGTTAACTATGTTAATTATTGTTTGGACTATCACATGCGTTAGTAATTGTTATCAGTTAACAGTTACTTTTGAGTATCCGTTCAGTGTTTCTTATCACAGTGGTTTCTATGAAAAGCAATGTTGTTTTAATTATTTTGGTCTTGCAAAAGATAGTAGTAATTTTATTTTTGTTAACGGGATTGTCTGTCTGATTGCCATTTCGTTTCAGTTGCATCTTGTGCAACTCGTGTTGGTAAAGTTTATTTTATTGCATAATATCATTCCTAGCACTGTTGTTACACACATTACTGGTTTCCAGTTTACAGCTGATTTTAAGTGTTTCTTTATTGTTTTTACTTATTTTGGTTCATATGAAAGCTTTTATAGTGTATCTTGCAGATGTAAATTACATTTTAGACTGTTTGTTACCGCGTTTGAGAATTACTGTTGTGATAACATTGCTATTACAGTTAAAACTCTAACAAGCTGTAATATTAATTATGTTGTTTTTTTAGATTATTATTTTCAAAATGTTACATGTAATAATCATTATGTTTTGTTGACTGTTAATTTTTACTGTTCAGCTTTTGTTTCTTGTTACAATTGTTTATTTGATAAGAAATGTAATTTTGAAGGTGTCAAAGAGATAGTTAATGGCAGCTATTTTATTTTAGTTAAAAAAGTTTGGTCGCAATGGCACCTGTCACTCCTATTGTTAGTTAAGTTATTTAGTTTGCTTAAGTATGTTCTTGGTGTTGCGTTAACTCATAATAGGAAAATATATTTGATAATGGTTATATTTAGAAGTTTGTTGTTAGTTTCCCGCCACAATAATTTCTATGAAAAGAAATTGTTTTGTAGATTATTCACAGGCATATTTAATTGCAGTTATGTTATTTTAGTGGTAGGTGCTTTGTTTGCAATTTTGCAAATACGTCTGTTACTTCTATTGTTAATTAGGCTAACTTTGTTGCATAATTGTATTCATAGTGTCACCACAACACATTTGAATAGCTACTTGTTTTTGACAACTTTTAAGAGTAATCTGTTAGGTTTTCATAATAATTACAAATACAATAATCCTATTGTGGGTATATATTTTAGACATGCAGTTGTATATTTTTATCTTTCTGGCTTTTGGTTCATTGTCCTTGAAGTAATAATGTTGTCAGTTGGCTTATATGTATTTTTTGTGTTAACCTTTTTAGATCATTACTGTCATTATAATCCTATTGTTGCCAATATTGTTGAATATCTGTTACCAACGGTTTCTTTCAAGGTCTTGTTGACTGTCTTTTATTGCAGTTACTTGGATAATATGAAGCTATATTGCTTTTTTAAGTCTTTGTTTGCAATTGGTTGGTTTCTGCCTACTATGCACATCAGTATTATACATTATTTGTTAAAGATTACTGACAGGCGACACATAACTGTCCTGACATTATTTTTAAATAACTGTAAGTTAAATCAGATACTATATGCGGTTGTCATTCAGTTTGTTAAGAATAAATTATTTTCGGTGGGTTTACTAAATCCTGGATCACTGAGTACGCGGCATGATGAGTTCGTAGCGGCGGTTTTGAGGCATCCTGTTGACATATTGGCTATAAATGAAACCTGGCTGAGGGAGGGCGAGGAAGCGCGGGCCCCGGTACTCGCAGGATATCGCCTGCGGCATAAGCCACGCCCGCTGACGACAATGCGTGCGCGTGGTGGTGGTGTTGGTTTTTACCTTAAGGCTGGCATACATGCACGTTTACTCGCTCACCCTGCATCTATCAATGTAGAACAAATGTGGCTTAGTGTTACTGTTAATTGTCTTAAATTGGCTATTGGCACTGCATATCGTCCGCCTTGGTTAGACTTAGATACCTTTATCGATGCCCTTAATGAATCGGTTACCTCTTTTTCGGGATTTGATCACATTGTTCTATTGGGCGATTTTAACGTTAATATGTTGCATAGTGAAGCCACAAACACAAAAAAGTTGTTTGATTTTTTAGACTGTGTGGGCCTTACTCAACATGTCTATAAGCCAACACACTTTACTGACCATAGTGAGACTTTAATAGATTTGATTTGTTCAAATACCCAGTTAATAAATGTGCAGACAAATCATATTCCTGAACTTAGTAGTCACGCACTTGTAACATGTAATTTACATTTCAAAAAACTTAAGCAGCCACCTAAGTGGATTACTTATAGACCACTCAAAGATATAGATTTTGATCTATTTAATGAGGACCTTGGTTATATTGATTGGGACAACATTATTTGTCAAAATGTTAACGAAATGGTCGAAAAGTTGACCTTCCACATAATTCAATTGTACGACAGGCATGCTCCTATCAAAAAGGTATTCATTAGGGAACATTCTTATCCTTGGGTAACTTATAATGTGAGAGAGATGATGAGGTTGCGCGATGAGGCATATATACGTAGTCGTAAAACGAATTGTGAGCACCATAAAAAATATTATAAGGAATTAAAGTCAGTTGTAAATAAAGCTTTATATACTGAAAAAACTGCTTATTTTCAGAACTATATTAATGCAAATATTAATGAGCCACGTCTGTTATGGAAAAATATTAAGCAGAATGTTGTTAATTTTAAAGCTAAAACCGCGGAACTTCCTTCTAGTTTGCTTGATCCTAATCTTATTAATGATCACTTTGTTTACTCTATACCTGGTAGCAATGTCGTAAGCTTGTCTGATTTAACATACTATGAATTTCATAGATTCAGCTCTGCAGTCTTTCATATGCAGCCTACTAATGAGGGTGCAGTTCTTAAGATTTTAAAATCAATTAAAACTAATGCAAAGGGCATAGACGGTATTTCCAAAGATATGATGTTACTGACACTCCCACATACACTCAGTTTAATTACAGCTATAGTTAATACCTCTATTCTCACTGGAACATTCCCTGATTCGTGGAAAATCTCTCTAGTACGTCCATTGCCTAAAAATAATAACCCTGCTGGTTGTAAAGATCTACGCCCTATTAATATTTTACCATTTTTATCTAAAATCATTGAAAAAACAATATGTTCACAATTAGTTGATTATTTAGAGCAGAACAAGATATTACCTAAAAGGCAATCCGGGTTTAGGAAGGGACACAGTACGGCTACTACTTTAATTGATGTAATTGATGATATTTTAGCTGCACAAGATAAAAAGCAAGGTACCTTACTGGCTCTGTTGGATTTGTCCCGTGCATTCGATACAATAAATACTTCGCTTTTGTTGTCCAGGTTGTCGTTTTATGGTTTTGACGATATGGCAATCAAATGGTTTTCCTCCTACCTTGATAAGCGGTTTCAGGCTGTAGAAATACTTAATACAAATGGAAAAACATCTATATCAGATATTCTACCAGTAAATAGAGGGGTGCCTCAAGGTTCTATCCTTGGACCTCTACTTTTTATATTATATATCGCTGAAATAGCTTCATGTATTAATTTTTGCAAGTTTCACCTTTATGCAGATGACGTCCAAATTTACATTTCTTTTAATCCTAATGAAACGAAAACTGCTGTTGATAGGTTAAACAAGGACCTGGACAGCATAGCTAATTGGTGTAGTGCAAATAGTCTAGTTATAAATGCCCTAAAGTCAAATTATTTAGTATTTGCTACTAAAGCTCATAGACACAGAATAATGAGTTTCAACCCACAGGTATTTGTGCGTGGAGCTCCATTAGAGCATGTTACCGAGGTTCGAAATTTGGGTCTTTTGATGGATGAGTCACTTCGATTCGAAAGATACGTTCTGCAAACTGCTCGTAATTGCTTCTACAGACTCTCAGTACTGTACCGTATGCGCGATTACCTGTCTATTGAATTTCGTATCAAACTTTGTGAAGCACTAGTCTTATCAAAATTAAATTACGTTGACACTGTGTTTGGTGAATGTCTTTTAGGTCGCTCCAAGAAACTTTTGCAGCGAATTCAGAATGCCTGCGTACGGTTTTGCTTTCCAGTACCACGTAGAGCACATATCACACCATTTTTGAATGATAACCGTATGTTGAATATGTCAAGCAGACGTTTTTTACATTTTTCCTCTTTTTTATTTGGTATTATCAAAAATAAACAACCACCGTATCTATATGAGAAACTAAATTTCTCTAAATCGCATATAAGATTTGCAATACGTCTGATCGGCTCCCAACACAGGACGGCTGCTTTCCGTGGCAGTTTTCGTTATGCTGCAACGAAGTGTTGGAACAATTTACCACCACCACTCCGTAATTCTGTTTCGGTGGGTTCTTTTAAGGTTAATGCTAAGAGATATTTTTTGAATTTGCAGACAACTGATAATATGTAAGCTGTCGGATTGGGTTTAAGTTTAAACTTAGCTTAGTTTTATTTAACTGAATTGTTGGAATACCAATACAAATATATAACGAGTGTTACAAAGTTAATCCTAAATAAAGTTAATAGTGTATTATTTTTTTTACATACAGTTTTGAGACTGGCATTTGGTCATACGAATGTTTTATAAATGAGATAAAAGTATGTATGAGATAAAAATATATTATGTACATCGCGTCGTCGCGCACATTCGCACAACTGCGGTCTCCACGGAAGATCAGCGTTGTAGTGACTTGCTCACTGCAACAAATGCTGAGTGGAGTCCCTTTAGGACACATTTTTTTTTTTTCGAACTTTTTGTCGAATATAATTATGACAATTGTAATTATGTTACTGTGTGTGTTCTAATAAATACATTTCATTTCATTTCATTTCATTTCATTTCATTTCATTTCATTTCATTCATGGTTAAAGAAATGTAACGTTATAAACGTATAGCTATTAAAACCTTATATAAAGATATTTTTATTTGTCTAAAACATGAGTATACACGTGGTGCAGTTGTCCATAATTATTTATGTCCTAACATGTTCTCGCCTTCAAGGCATACAAAAAAATTAACAATTAAAATACATTAAAATAAATCAATACTTAAATTAAAATTAATTCAATAAGAAATTAATTACAAAAAAAACAAGCATTAGAAATTCAAATTAAAATAATATAAAGAAATTGCCAAAAAAATTTATCCATAAAAAATTTATAAAATACAAAATAATCCAAAAATTAAAACATTTATTACAATAAAAATAAATATATATATATTGCCAGTAAATTAACAAATCACTTGTTGGTCAGAAATTCATTAAGGTGATAGTAACATTTTTCCACCAAAAACTTTTCTATCTCTTTTTAAATAAATGAGTATTTAAATCCTTTATTTCACCTGCTAACATATATTATATATTAGGCCCATTATTGGGCCCATACCAAAAATACTTTTAAGCTTAAGTGCAGTGTTAGCTCTGCAGACACAAAGTTTAGCAGCTCTGCAGACATAAGTCACTTCCTTAAACAAATCCGGATTCGTTTTTACAAAGACGGCTACCTCAAATATGTAAAGCGAAGGTAAAGTAAACAACTTGTATTTTTTGAAATAAGGTTGGCAGCTCTCTATCGGCTTGAGACCAAACATTGCACGTATACATCGCTTTTGAGCCTTGAAGATAGTTTCTTTATCAGCAGAATTCCCCCAAAAAATTATACTATATCTTAGGATTGAGACAACCATACCCTGATATGCTGTTATCAGTGCTTCTGAATTTATGACAGGGGCCAGTTTATAAAGTGCATATGAAGTAGAACTTACTTTTTTTGAAAGTTTCTCTATTTGCGGTTTCCAGTTTAGTTTTTTGTCAATCGTTAGACCAAGAAAATTTGTAGTGTCTGTTTCACATACTAATTTGTTGTCATATTGTATTCTCATATCGCTAATCATAGGCAATCTTTGACTAAACTGCATGAGTTACGTTTTATCTATATTTATTCTTAAATTATTTCTCTCTAACCAAGTGATTATAGACTTTAACGTATAATTTATATCATTTTCATAAAAATTTAAATGTTTGCATTCAATTACAGCTGTACTATCATCCGCAAACAGAGTCATCGGCTGCTTTACTGCTTTCGTTAAATCGTTTATGTAGATTATAAATAGAAGGGGACCGAGAACACTACCCTGCGGAACTCCGAATTGAATTGTACGTTCATGAGACAAAAATTTTTCTTCATGTTTTGTTGTTGTACATACTTTAGAGATTTCAACATACTGTTTTCTATTTTTAAGGTAAGATTTCAAGAGTTGAAGAACATTGCCCCTAAAACCGTATGCCTCCAATTTGCTCAGTAGTATACCATGATAAACATAGTCAAAAGCTTGGGTCACATACTGGGGTTCTTTTATCTACCCTGCTAATTATAACATCTAAGAAGTCATAAATTGCCATGTTTATTGTTTTGCCTTGTCTAAAGCCCTTTTGCTCCTCAACTAAAATATTATGTTTCTCCAAAAATGTGTACATTTAATACCAGTATATCATTTTAATTTATAAATAAACAAACATAAATTGTCTTATACTAATTAACTTAATTCTAAATGTTATTTTAAAATAACAGCTGTAATAATGTTAAAGTAAATCATTCTCAGAGCCTGTTCGATGAGTTATTATCTTGTAATTCAGACATTCTCGAAAACCAGAGTCATGGAAATGGTTTTATTAACAATCAAAGTTACTTTGAAGAATTAACTGACGGTTTAAATGTAATGGATAGTCCGGTATGGAAAAAGGACTTAGCCTTAAATAAATCACTGTGTGAAAACAACTATAATTTTAGAAGTGTCAAAAAGTTAAAAAAATATATCCGTGTTAAAAGGTATATTTCTAAGACCCAAAAACTAGTCAATAGGCAAAATCATTTACAGAAGCATATGTCACTTAGGAAAGAAAGGATTCAATTATTAAATAAGTTGAAATTGTATAGTAATAGCACAATTGATAGGAATGATAAACATGACAGCGACTCACATTATCATAATTAAAAAGATTGATATTTTAGAAAGGTCACTGAAAAGTATGTATGTGATCTGTCACATAACATTTTTTAGATTACCTGGAAACTCCGAAAGGTAAGAGTATAAAATGTTTTTATTTATCGAAGTACTTACTAGTAGGTACGTTATTTTTGTTTTTTTTAAAGGATAGGTATTTCGTCTTTTCTTCCGAAAAAATGCCTGGATTAATAAATAAAGTGAATAGGGTAAAGGAAAGTGATACACAAGTGAACTAGGTAGTTATAGACGGTTCATTCATGATACGGCATGTACGCTCGTGTTAAAACCTCCGGGTTGTAGTTTTTTGAAAACATTATTGAATTAAACTATTGATTGTTTTTGAAATTATCAATAGACTTAATGGTGATGCTATCGAACACGTTGGCGGAAAACTACTTTTAAACGTAGGGATATTGGGCCACCATAACCCACCACGCTGGCCCAATGTGGGTTGGTGGGTTTTAACGACTGTCATATTACGACACCAACCGGGACCAACGGATTAACGTGCCTTCCAAAGCACGGAGGAGCTCGAGATGTTTTTAATTTGGTCACCCATCCATAGCGACCCGGCAGCATGCGAAAGTGGCTTATTAAAAAGTCTTACTATTTCTTACGATTTATCGTTAATTCATAAGTGAATATTTTTATTTGATATTTTCTACGAGTTTTTTATTGCATAACAGTCGGTGTTACATTGAATTGAATAAGATTGTGTGCAATTTAAGTGCTTCCTATTTCAATCACAACGTATTTTATTTGTTTAAATAAAAATATAATATTTACAATCACAAAATACATTCACAAAACTAGATAGAAACTCAAAGTAGGCAGATGTATTTAAAACACTGTCGGCGGGCAGCCCTATCGCGTGCTTACGTACCGCGCGGCTGTAGGCATTTTTTTCAAAGATAGGGCCGAGTTATAATACTCTATATTATATTACCCTGATGCTAGTTTAGTGACAGTTACTGGCTAAGTGAATCATTGTCATCTTCAAGGTACCCATATTTCTTATACTTATTACTATTTTAATTAAAACATTAATCATTGAAATCAGCGTAAATTGACGATTTGGTAATCATTATCAGTCGGCGTTCGAACGTCATACAGTGCGTGCGCGTTCGCGTTTTAGTCGCAATCGGGACCGAAAAATGTCCATGGTGAAGTGTAATTCGTGTAATGTAGTGATAGATGAAATGCTATCCTACATACAAAACAAAATATCTGTGATAGACGAGGAAGCGTTAGTGCGTATTTGTACTTCGTCATTTACTGATGACGAAATTAAAAAATCGAAGTCGTTATTATACGATTCCCTTCCGAGTGATAAACGTAAAAGACAGCGTAAGGGTGAAGGAAAAGGTATCCGTAATTTGAATGACATCGTAAATGTCCTCAAGGTAACCGAACCAGATGTGATACCTGTTTTTGTCGCGCGGCAACTGGAGAAATTGCCTCCAGTGACCTTCGACCATCTAGATTCTAGACTGCACCAAACTACTTAAAGATCTGGTCCGGCTCCAAGACGAAATAACATGTATCAAGAGCACGTATGTGACGTCTACACAATTGGATGAACTAAAATCAGAGCTGCTGCAGTTGAAAAACATTTCTCCACCTCGACTACCTAGGTGTAATGTGAATGCAAAACGGGGCGCTTGGTGTTTAGATAGCGGCCCCATAGGATTGTCACTGTATAATAATTCTACTGTAGAGGAGGCGCACAAAAATGACTTAGTAATCGCATCGTCATCTGCGATGGTAAAGAATACAACGAATTACGAAAATAGTGTGATTTTGAGCGATGACGATCGGGGGGTAATACGAACACCAGTTTGTAAACGTAACGAGCAGGCGAGGGTTAATGACGGCGAGCCTATAATAACACAGCGCGAGACTCGTCGGCGACTGTCGGCTTTGCCGACCGTGGGGTCACGTGATGTAAAGTGTGCGACCGAAGCGCCCAGTAGCGGCGGCGGCGGCGAAGAGAATCATAACAATACGGTCGTGAACACTCGGGATGTAAACAAACCCGACGGCGACTGGCAAACTATGACTAATCGTAAGAAGAAGTCCTATCGCTATAGGGGCCAAAGAGGAAAAGCGGCTTGAGAATTGGAAAGCAAATTTAAGGCAGCAGAAATAAAAATCCCTATGTTTATCACCTACGTACATAAGGAGACAAAGGAATCTGATATCACTGACTACATTAAATTAAAAACTCAAGAGGAAGTGACATTAGAAAAGATAAACATACGAAGGCAAAGTGACCACAATGCTTATAAGTTTTTTGTGTCACAACATAAACTACCTATGTTTATGGACGTGAATCTATGGCCTAATGGAATTATGTTCAGACAGTTTGTACATTTTACGTACAGACATACAAATGGTATTTCCTCCAGGAACGGCAACTCAGCCGTTAGAAAATGAATGTACGGTCTTACAATATTGCAAGTTTTAACTGTAAAAGTGTGAAACGTTCTGTCGACGGTGTGAGGGAGCTGTGTCGTTCATGTGACATAATAGCTCTTCAGGAGACCTGGTTGCTGCCTCATGACCTTCCATACTTGAGCAGTATCCACGCCGAGTTCAGCGGCACGGGGACGTCGGCGGTGGACACGGGGGCGGGTATGCTGCGCGGGCGCCCATATGGCGGGGTTGCCCTGCTTTGGCGGAGCGCTCTGTTCCAGACAGTGTCGGTGCTGCAGTGTCATAATCCTCGGTTGTGTGCGATCAAAGTAGTCACTAATGATAGGCCTGTTATCGTGATAAGTGTGTATATGCCCACGGATTGCAGTGATAACCTACCGGAATTCTCGGACTGCCTCGGCGCGGTGATTGCTATTATTGATGAATACGGTTGCGAATCTGTGTACATAATGATGGGTGATTTCAACGCTCATCCTAGTGAACAGTTTTTTAGTGAATTCATTAATTACTGTAGTGAGCAAAGTTGGTTATGCATAGATGTGGATTGGTTAGGAGGTACTTCCGATACCTACACTTTTATTAGCGAGGCGCATGGTTCGAGACGATGGCTAGACCATTGTTTAGTAACTAGGTCGGCAGCGAGTTCTGTGCTAGATGTATCTGTCAATTATGATGTTTTGTGGTCCGGCCATCTTCCTCTTGTTGTCAAATGTAATATAAACATGTTAACTCCTAGATTGAAAACACAATTACCTGTGACTGACCGGGGGGTATTATGGGGGGATAGAACAGCAGAACAGACTAAGCATTATAGTAAACAGTGTAATGATAAATTGCGACTTATTGAGTTTCCTAAAGAATGTAGGAAATGTGCTGATAGATATTGCCTTGACTCTGGTCATAAGGAAGTCATTGATAATTTATATTTTATTTTTTATTTTATTTTATTCTTAGGAAGGTTTACAGCCGTATTAATAGTAGTACAAGTAAGTAGCATCTAAAAGCTAATAACAAACCTCCACATATAGACAAAAAACATCACACATATCCAAAACATCGCAATTGTCTTAACTTAATCTTAAAAACCTAGTTTCAATCATAATTGACCCTGCCATAGCGCTTGAGTAATTCATTTGCCAGTACTCGCTTCATTGAAGTAATACTATCACAAAATAAATCTATGTCGGTGTCATCGCTTACTGAGTTAAACAAACGACAAGTACGTATCAGGTAGCTATTCTGTCGATAATTCGTACGCGCTGGTGAAATGTGTAGCCTTAACTTTTTGCGAGTGGTGAAATTACGAGGCACAATGAGCTTGATCCCATTCAACAGTTCAGCCGAGTCAACATCACTCTTTAATATTTTGGACAGGTACGTTACGTCAGCGATGTCTCTGCGGATCTTTAGAGGTAGCAAATGGTGTCTCGCACACCGCTCAACATATGTATTGTCATGAACTCCGGTTTTAAATTCTAAATATTTCATGAACCTCTTTTGTATGGACTCTAGACGGTTGATGTATGCAGAGTACCGCGGATTCCAAACCTGCGAACCGTACTCCAGGATACTTCGCACAAGAGAACAGTACAAAACCTTTATGGTTTTAGCTTTTTTAAATTGAGAGCAAGATCTCATCAAGAAACCAAGTGCCTTTGAAGCTTTTTTCACTATATGTTCAACGTGTTGGTCATATAGTATCTTGGTGTCTTGAAGCAAACCAAGATCTCTCATATGATCGATTCTGGCGAGGGCTTGACCACCTAGATGATAATTGTAATTAATATCCTCGCGTTTTCGGGAGAAGATCATAGAGAAACACTTAGACGTATTGAGATCGAGTCTATTAGTATAACAGTAACCCTCGAATCTGTACAAGTCTTCTTGCAGCATAAGACAGTCGGATGTGTTTGTGATTTCCTTGAAAATTTTCATATCATCCGCAAATAATAAAAATTTTGAGTATTTAAAGCATGCCGATACGTCGTTTATAAATATAATAAATAAGAGCGGTCCCAATATAGAGCCCTGCGGTACTCCTGAAGGTACCAAGTTCCACCCAGATGTGTGGCCATTGATAGCGACTGCCTGAGATCTATTGCGAATATATGAGGTGAACCACCGGAACAAATCACCGTGAACTCCTGCCGAGTTAAGTTTTTGTAGCAGAAGGGAATGATCTATACGGTCGAAACATTTGCAGTAGTCCGTGAAGATGGTGTGTATTTGTTTACCCGCTTCCATGTTATGTGTTAAATATTCGTTAAATAAGATGAGATTTGAAGTAGTAGAACGCTTCTTTATAAAGCCGTGCTGAGTAGGTGCTAATAGTGGATTGATAGCTGCAAAAAGTTGTTCGTGAACTATTTTCTCAAGCACCTTTGAGAATATGCATAGCTTCGAGATTGGCCGGTAATTGCTAATGTTGGCTTTTTTGCCCTTTTTGTGGACGGGAGTAATAAACGCGTTTTTCCATATATCGGGCATTACCCCTTCGTGAAATGATTGATTGAAGAGCAGACACAAGGGTCTCGCTAAACTTGTAGCACAATGAACTATGAGGAGAGGGTGCACTAGGTCTGGACCTGCGCCCTTACTCGTATCTAAGCCTTTAAGTAACCTCAAAACCTGTGCAGGATCAACTAGTATCTTATCAATAAGCATCATGTGATTATTAGCCTCTCGGCAGTGAACAGCTGTTACGTTAGATGACAGTTGGAAGGTCGTTTGAAAGTAGGTAGCAAACAGATCACAAATGCCCACCCCAGACTCAGCTTTGGTATCCCCGTAATACATTGTAGCAGGATAAGAGCCCTTTGCATTTTTAGAAGAATTAACATAGTTCCAGAACATTTTGGGATTGTCAATTATGGAGTCCTCTACTCGGGCTATGTATTTATTATAGCAGGTACTCTCAAGCTCTTTAGCTTTTTTCCTATGATATGAGAAGGATTCGTAATCTGTTTGTCTACCATACACCTTATACTTCCGGTGGTATTTATGTTTTTCTCTTAAAACTTTTTTCAGTTCCGCGCTGTACCAAGGTGGGTGTGAATGCCTTATTATATATTTATTGGGTACGTGTTCATCCCTCAAGCGGTATATGGTTTCATAGAAAATAGACAAACTGTTATTAATATTGCTATCCCCAAACTGTTTACTCCATTGTATTTTATCTAGCTTAGTACATATGGCTGAATAGTCCCCATACCTATAGAAATACTTACGCCTAGCATTGTGGCATAACTTTTGTTCACACATATTAAGCCGTAGTTTTATTGTTATAGACTTGTGGTGAGGGTCTTCAGGGACGAGAGGCTCGTCGCACGCGTCAACGGTTACGTCTCTATTAGAAAAAATAAGGTCTAATAACCGATTGTTTGATTCATTACGAACCCAGTTAAATTGGCGTAGATCACTTTGATCGACCGTGTCGATGAAGTAACACTGTGAGTCGCCTTGTACATTTATGGGACTCAAATGGTTAGTTAGTGGTTCCGATATCCAGCTTATGTTTGCAAGATTAAAATCGCCAAGCAAAAGAATTTCATCATTGGGGAACTGCGTATAGACCTCGGCTAATTTATCCGTAAAGTTATTCAATTGTGAATTGAAGCTGAAACCGCCGCTCTGCGAGCACAAGTAAACAATCCCTAGATGCAGGTAAATCGTTTCGCGTTTATCTAAATTCCAGCTAACCGTGAGCCAAAGATCTTCTGCAGACGATCGCCAGTCTGTTCGTTCGTGAACCACTAAGTTTCGACGCACGGCGACGAGCACCCCGCCACCCATCACCTGTCCGCAACCCTCATAGTCCCTATCCCGACGCCATACAATATAGTTATCGTTAAACAACTCTTGATCGAATATACCATCTAGTAACCAAGTCTCGGTAATACAAATAATATCATAATTCGAAAGCATAACATTACGTTTAAATAAGTTGGTTTTAGTACGTAGGCCGCGGGTATTCTGGTAATAAATACTAAGTTCAAGCTCCGTTACGGTGATGGAGATATCCATATGAAAAGCTATGTTGGGAATACATAAACATCAGTGAGACTGAATATATAGAATAATTAGGCAATAACATGAAAGGCTGCGCGAGGTAAACATCGATCGTAACTGGTTTGGTTTTAAATTCGTTTGCTGCACTATTGTGACATTGAAAGAAAAATAAGCAAAAATGGATTTCAAGATAATAGGATAACTTTATGGTATGTGACAACTGTTTTTGAAAGTAATAACATTCAAAAGCACCCGTGGATATGAAAAAGTATTTTACGTACTCACGATTTGGCAAACTCGACCCAAACATCAAAGTAATAAGGGTAGTCCGCGATTGCACACTTGTGGTATTCACTGACAACGAGCACCGGCAAACTAATGAATAGCGAGCGGTAATAAATTCGCCAGGTGCGCTACACCCAGAGGGCCGCTTACGCACACTTGATGAGGACATTAAATTTAAACAAAATAAACATTTGTAATTTAAAGTAAAAAAGTGAGAAATACAGTTTTCCAAGGTTATCATTTGATTTTCTTGAGATCGGCTTCGCAGTTGATAGTAAATATAGGCTTTCCTGGAGATCTTCTCGCGAGTATCTTGCTGTTTTTTACCCATAAAAACTGGAAATCGGATTGCATTTTGAGAGTTTTTGCTTTAAGTAAAAGATTTTTATAATGTGAAGTGAGGTGGTCATTTATAAAGACTCTGTTGGTTCCTTCATATCCGAAGCTGCTAGCAGTTATATCCTTGTGTTTGCGAGCTGCCACCATTAGATCTTCTTTCTGGTATTTATACAGGAAAGATATAATAATTGGCTTCTCAGAGTCTTTTTGGCGAGTAGGTACTCTCGTGATAAAATTTATATCACTTTTCCTTATCGGACACTCCAGAGTTCTGCCAATTCGTTCCGCTATGGTGTACAGATTTTCATTCTGTCTCAAAGGAATGCCCTTGATTTCTATGTTGTTTGTACGGAGCCACTGCTCCTGCTGGTAAAAACCTTGTTGCAGCTTGTCAACTTCTGCACGCAGGACAGGTACCTCCGCGACTTGAGCATCTAATTTTTTGACGTTCGCCTCCAACTTGTTTATTTTGTCTGTGAAGTTTTTGATTGACTCGTGGGCTAATTCAACCGAGGTTTTCAGGTGCTGAATTTCAGATTTAATTAATTTGACATCGTCAGACAGAGTACCAAGCACTAGTAACCTAGTGGCTATCTTTTGCAGCTCTTCTTGTACTGAGCCTTTGGTTGGATCAATGGACGGACTTGATGTTCCCTTTATTGAGTGCGATGAAATACTGCTCCTGCATTCTGGGCAACGCCAAGAGGATTTATTCTTGCCCAATTTTCGGTAGTTAGCTTCAGAGATACCGGCGCAGGCAAAATCGAAATGCTTCTGACAGGCACAGCACTGCGCTCCTTCTGATACCGCCGAGTCGCATCTTCCGCATTTGAACATAATAACGGCTCGACTGATTATACGTGCGGCCCGCGGTATGATAATCCCTGGATGTCGGTGCAATATGTACCGGGTGACCAGTCGTGCGAGACACCGCGCGGCCGGGCTATCGTGCGTGTGCGAGAGGTCTAGGTAACTGGTTTTTCGAACGTAACTTGCGTTAGGTAGGACGTGTGAGTAAAGTGGCGACGCGAACGAGACTGAATATACTATATACTACTATATAATAATATTGTTATGGCTCTTAGGGAGTCGGCGACTGCCAGTTCGGATCAGTCAAAGCCAAAATATAAAAAACGCGTTATTGGCTGGAACAGGCACGTAAAAGATGCTCACGGGAGGGCGAGGGAGAAATATCAAGTTTGGAGGTTGTATGGAATGCCGAAAGTAGGCGCGGAGTATGCAGATATGTGTGAGAGTCGCAGAAAATTTAAATCGCGTTTGAAGTGGTGTCAGGACCACCAGCAACAAATTAAAATGGATATATTGGCCTCACAACATACTAAAAAAGATTTTCGTGCATTTTGGAAATCAACTGGGAAGTTCGACCTGGCCCTCCAGTGAGCGTTGACGGAGTTAATGATCCGCAATGTATTGCCGACCTCTTCAGAGATCATTTTAGTATTAAATCTTCTTTGGGCCCGACCGGCGAGGGGCTCGGCCCTGAGGCACGACATGACAAGGTGTTGACTCGGGTAACTGCCAAGGATGTTGATAAAGCTTTCAGATCAATGTCTGGTGGAAAGTCACCTGGTCATGACGGCCTCAGTGTTGAGCACCTCTGCCACGCCGGCCCACATATTTCGAGAGCGTTGGCACTACTTTATTCGCTGTGTATAAGTCACTCCTACCTGCCATCTGATATGTTGAGAACCATTGTGGTACCGGTTGTGAAGAATAAAACCGGTGACCTATCAGACAAAACGAACTATAGACCCATCTCTCTGGCCACAATCGTGGCTAAGGTGTTCGACGGTGTGCTTAATACACATTTGAGTAAACATCTGATATTGCATGATAATCAGTTGGGGTTTAGGTCTCAGCTATCAACTGAAAGTGCTATACTGTGTCTTAAGCACACTGTCGGGTACTATGTGAGCCGGAAGACGCCGGTGTATGCCTGCTTTCTTGACCTGTCAAAAGCTTTTGACCTGGTTTCCTACGATATCCTCTGGAAGAAGCTGGAGAACACTAGTATGCCGACAGAACTTATTCGTATCTTTCGATATTGGTATGGAAACCAGGTCAATAGCGTCAGGTGGGCAGGCAGACTATCTAAAGCATATGGGTTGGAGTGCAGGGTGAGGCAGGGAGGGTTGACCTCGCCTACGCTCTTCAACCTCTACGTCAATGGGCTGATAGAGGCGCTGAGCAGCACGCGTGTAGGATGTCATGTTGACGGAACGTGTTTCAACAACCTAAGTTACGCGGATGATATGGTGCTGCTGAGCGCTTCCGTTTGTGGTATTAGAGAGTTGGTAAAGCTTTGTGAAGAGTATGCGGTCAGTCACTGGTTAAAATACAACGTGGCAAAGAGCCTATACGTGGTCTTTGAGGTCGGATCGAAAAAGACGGTCGAAGTTCCTCCTATAACGTTAAACTCTACTCCTCTGGAGAGAGTTAACGAATTTAAATATTTAGGGCATATTGTCACGTCCGACCTCAAGGACAATGTTGACATCGAACGTGAGCGGAGGGCTCTTTCGGTCCGAGCGAATATGATCGCCCGTAGGTTTGTACGTTGCTCTAATGATGTAAAAATCACACTTTTTAAAGCCTTCTGTACCAATTTTTACACGTGCAGCCTATGGGCTAAGTATACGCAACGATCGTATGGGGCCCTTCGCGTTCAATATAACAACGCGTTCAGGATGCTGATGGGGCTGCCCCGCTATTGCAGCGCCTCAGGGATGTTCGCGGAAGCGCGCACAGACTGCTTCTACGCCATAATGAGAGCGCGCGCGGCGTCCCTGGTGCGACGGGTGAGGGCGGCCTCCAACAGCATCCTGAAAACGATAGCAGACAGGCTTGACTGTCTACACATTGTGAAATGTTGTGGGCTACATAGCCCTAGCAGTAATATCACTGTAAAATACTAACGCGTAGATTATTATACTTACTAACAATTATGGATTTTCATTTTTTTTTATTAAATTATTTGAATTTGAATTAAATAATAATACTTACTTAGTTTTTTTAATATTTTTAATTTGGCATTAATAGTATTTTTATTTTATTATAATTTGGATTTTTATTGTATTGTTATTGTAATTCTATTATTATTATTTTAATAGTAATTATTATTTAAATTCTTAATTTTATTATCCTTTTATTGTTATTAATATATAAATATGAATGTTATTTTAATGCAATGTATGATCATAGGCTGGTCGAAATAAATGAATTTGATTGATTATACGTACCTATCTAGTTTATTATTATTTAATTATTACGTACATTTTATAACAAAAATAAAAACAATACGTCCCGCAAAACCGCCTAGGCAATTTGACAGCTGGATCAAGTTTAAGTAAAACAAATTAAAATACATTATCTAAGAAAAAAACCTAATCTAAGATAAGATAAGGCAAGAAAACATTATCTTCATAATCTACATAATCATACAAAATTATTATACAATATTATTTTACAATATTATTATACTATTTTAAACTACTTTTAATAATACATTAAATTATCAATGAAATACTTTTAAAACTTAATTTTGAATTTGTTTTTGTTTGGTTCATGTCTAATTTATAACCTCTGTTTGTTGGATACGCGACTACTTGTACGCTGTTTACATAATACCTACATCGTATGTTAAATTGGTTTTTATTTTAAATTTGTTTTTTTTTCTCTTGTACGGTTTAATTTCTTTAAGTTTTCCCATAATCATGACTCGCAAGGCCTTGTCTCGTCAGGAGGAGTCCAAACTCCAACTATCATTAAATGTATATGTAATGCATTGAAGGCTTCGAAGGCGTTGTGTATTATAAATGTTTGATAGTACAATAAAATTAAATGAATGTAAAAATAGCTTTTGGAGAAATACCTGTCAATCATTAAATTTAAAAAATGTAGAACCTATTAACATTGTTCACCAGAACATCCAAGGAATGATGGGCAAAGATTTAGAGATGGAATTGTTCTTGAACTGTAATAAAATTGATATTCTTTGCATAACCGAACACTGGCTTAGGCTCGGACTTCATGCATCCGGAATCAGTCCAGCCCGGGAAAAAACCAAATTCGGCAAGTAATCGACTACACGCGCTCCGTTTTGAATCCGGAGAGAAATTTACTCAGTCGGTCTCTAGCACTTGCGCTGGATAGTCGTCCAGTCGCCAATGGAAAGTTTAACTTTAGTTGAAATTGTATGCTTAGCTGTAGCCGTTAAGAGGCCTATTACTTACATCTCGACTGTGATTTTTGCGTAAAATGCCCATTTTCGCATTTTGTTGTAATTTAGCAGTTGTATTTATCATTATTATCGAAATAGGATAATAAATTCATGCTTAATATTACAAATTTTAACCGCTTCTGTGGTCTAGTGGCTAAGCCACCGGTTTCAGACCCAGAGGTCCCGGGTTCGATTCCCAGCGGGGGGTACATCTTTGTGTGCTTGGCTTGGTTGGTGGTAGGGCTGTTAAGTCCGCCTGGCTAGCTACCACCATCTTATCTAAGTCTGTCGCCATAACAACGATGTTTATAGCATTGTTGTGTTCCGACAGTTTGAGATAAGATAGCCAGTTCCTCAGTGGTTGAGGATTCCGGGTGATGCGCGCTTCCACCTTCGGCCTTATCGTCACTTACCAGCAGGTGAGATGAAGGCCAAGCGCTTACCTGTTGCCGATAAAAAGAAAAAAAATGTCCTGCGAGGATAAGCTGAGTTCGGACGGCCGGCGCATCACATTTTGAAGTTATTTTGCAGTTGTATTTATCGTTTTTATCGGAATAGGATAATTAATTAAATATAAAATATTTATTCATTATGAAGTAACGATTATTTTGGTATAAATTTTGCTTAATAATATTATCGTAGATAGGAGAAATTCACGGTTAACTTAAAGCAATTTTCGAAGTTTTTTGGTTTAGAATAAGATTTTTTTTCTATATAAAATCAACGATATCTAAAAATTCCGAGGCCACTACGCACTTTAAGACTATATAAGTGATAATATTCTATTTTTTTTATTTCATTTGTTTAGAACAGAAGTTCAATCTAGGAGCTCAAAAAAGTGCCTTGCGCATTTTATGAAAATCTTTCTCTGCAATTTTGGGTTTAATTATTAATCTTTATTATTGATATTTTGCATTCACAATGCTATATAGATATAGGATAAAATGTTTACTAGAAAAAAAACAACCAGTCTCTGGAAAGCTCGAACGGGATTCGAACCCGTGACCTTTGGATTGCCGGTCAACTGCTCTAACCGCTAAGCTACCAAGACCCCAGAAGACTCTTGAATTTTTTCTAGTAGTGCTGCAAGCCAGCGGTATTACGGTACTGTGAAGTGTGTGTGCGTGTGTTTTTTCTAGTAAACATTTTAATTAAAAAGTTAAGCAAAATTTACAAAAAGCTATTCTACATTATTCAATAAGTCAAAATTGTTAATGTATTTTTGTTTTCGAGATCCGTAACGTCAAAATTGGCCATTTTACGCAAAAATCGCAGTCGAAATGTAATAGGAAACAGAGGAAAGTGAAAATATATTGGGTTCATCCTTTTCACATAGACCGCATAACGGAATATGTATTCTACAAGTCTTATACAAAAATTAGGTTCTTTCCTGATAAATTCTACGAACACTACTACTAGTAGGTACTATTATTTATTCTGTGCTACTTCTACTATCACCATAATGAAGCGCTCGGAATCAACTACTATTTTGCAGTTTTGCTTGCGCACGCGACGCGACCGACCGCTTCGAGCGTCTGTCATCGACTGGCGCGTGATTCCTCCGGACCGGACCGGAACGGACATTTCTCGAGTTCTCGTGTGGTCAGCTCCATACAACTTCATACGATATTGATAGGCCCCGCCCCCCGTGCCGAAAAATAACGGACCGGGTACTCGGAGACGTCCGGAGCATGTTTCGGTTGCTTCCGGGTGAAAATCGGGATCGGAAGGCCCCTGATCACATGTATGTACAGTAGTAGAATTGTTTGAGCTACGGAATGAATCCGAGGCCGTGTTTTTTCGGATCCGTGTGATTCCGGATGCATGTAGTCCGAGCCTTAGAGACCATTCTGTTCATGTTCAATTTTAAGAATCATTTGGTAGGAAGTTCGTTCAGTCGAGGAAATGCAAACATGGTGGCTCCTTAATTATTGTTAACAAAAAGTTTAAATTAAACTAACGCAAAGACATAGCCTCTCTGTTGAGCGAAAAATAGAAATAGCTTGTGTGGAGTTGGAGCAGTTTGTTGTATTAAGTGTATACACTTTTTTAAAAATTATGTAGTAGTAGTAAACAGACCTCCTTTAGCGTTGTATAATTTAAAAAAAGTTATGGATGAGGCATTACGTAAGGTCCGCAATGCAGGTAAAACCATAATTGTTTGCGGTGATTTTAATATAAATTTGTTAGAAAATTCCACGTTGTCAATTAAAATTAAAAACTTATTTCTATCATTCAATTTGAATCATTTATTTTTGGAGCCGACAAGAATAACTGCCACTTCGGCCACCTGTATTGATAACATATATATACCTATATGGTACTAATGTAATTCCACTGGCTTAGCAAATTATTAATAACCTGGATTCTGATAATTGTGGCCAAATAGTCAGCTTTTCACACCAGCGTAAGCAGGTGAAGAAAAAAAATATCACTGTTGTGCCAAAAATTGCAGGTTGGCTAGAACACTTTAAAAGCAATCTACACACAAAATTAAATAATTTAGAATACAACACACAAAATTAAATAATTTACAATGACAACCCTAACGTATTTAATAAAATTTCTTTAACACATATTGTTCAGAATTTAATAAATCTTTTGTTTCAAAAAGATCTCGGCTAGTGGTACTGTAACTTTTTATGAGTAGGCTACAATTGGTATACAATAAAAGTAGGAAACGCCTTTATGAACTTTATGGTGAACGCAACTTTAACACCAGTGACGATTTCAAATTATATGTTAAAAAATATTCAAAGTTATTTAAAAGAGTACGTCGATTAGCCAAGGCAAACTATCTGAGTTCTAAGATTAAGAATTGTAATAACTAATTTATCAAGCTTGGATGCTGCATGCAAGTACCGCCCTCCGGCCCGCAATGTGTGCACATGCAAAAGGAGCGATGGATGCTAAATAAGGCATGCAAACCGAAATCCGACACGTGTTTTGCCCCTCCACAGGGCATCCTCAGGAGCTGTTGGCTGGTCGATAACTGCGCGCCGACTGAAACGGCTACGAATCTCCCGGCCCCTTTTACAGAGCCACCGTTTGGCATTTGTGACGCACCCGAAATAAGACGCAATAATGGGATTGAAAATAAAATTGTTTGGTCATTCAACAGGGTACGTGTAATTATTTTTGTTATGTTTTATAATTTCTAACTGCTCCAACACTATTTAGCAAATAATTGTGTTTTACTCCGGCAGTAGTTACTCTCGAGTAACATGATCGAATCCACCCTAACCAAAATATTCGAATGACAAATGAACAGTAGCTGGCAGTTGACGCTTTATAGCAGTGCGGCTACCGTATTTGTCCGGAGCGGCGACGGGGTCGGAGCACTGCCGCTCGATGGTCAGCGCTGCACGCGGCGCGGGCGGCGGCGTCGCGGGCGGCGTGGCGGCCGGCTGCGACGACGACGACTCGCTCTCGTTCTCTCCATCGGTTTCGAACAGGACTTCTTCAGACCTATAAGTGAGCCGCTGAGCAACATTTCAAAAATACTATAAAATCTTGTAAGTAAAATAAAGGGATTGAACTCACTCGAGCGGTGGCGGTGTCGGTAGCGGTTTGTCGAAGCCCTCCTTTCCTAAAAGCCAGTAGGTGTGCATGGCGCCTTTCCCCTTGATTTGTATGAGTCCTCGCGAGCGCAGGCGGTAGCCGCCGGCGGCCGTCAGCCGCTCCGCCGTCGCCGCCGACACCTGAATACGCCACGCTGCGCCTGCAAAGAGTGAGTTGTCTAGCAGTTGAGAGCAAATGTGTATGCAGAGTTTGATCAGATTATCGGTGTTTAGAAAAGTAAGATATTCGTATGCAGCGGTAAATTCGGCAGTGCAGTCTGCAGTGCGATGGACTACTGACCGGTGGACTCCATGCGCGAGGCGGTGTTGACGGTGTCGCCGAAGAGGCAGTAGCGGGGCATGGTGAGGCCCACGACGGCGGCGCAGCAGGGCCCGGAGTGCAGGCCGATGCGCAGGCGCAGCGGCGTGCCGGGCAGGTGGCGCACGCGGAAGCGGCCCGCCAGGTGCAGCAGGTGCAGCGCCATGGTGGCCACGCTGGCGGCGTGGTCGCGCGCGCGCGTGGGCAGCCCGCCCACCACCATGTACGCGTCGCCGATGGTCTCCACCTTGTACACGCGGTACTGCTCGATGGCGGCGTCGAAGGTCGTGTACAGGTCGTTGAGCAGGTCCACCACCTGTACGGGCGTCGAGCGTGCCGCCAGCGCCGTGAACCCCACGATGTCGCTGAAGTAGATGGACACCTCCTCGAACTCCTCGGGCTCTACGCGCGACCCCAGCATCAACCGCTCCGCTACTGACCTGTTTGTACAATATCCTTTTCTAAATGTTAGTGGCCGAGGTGCGTACGCATCCATTTGCATTAATTGTAACTTAAAAATAAAAGGGTGGGCACTATAGTATTGATTCCATTGTTCTGTACACATTCACCACTGTAACCGTGCCGCGTAGCGGTAAAAGAATACTACCACCCCCTATCTTCCTTTGGGTGTCGTCAAAGGCGACTAACGGACTAAAGACTGCACATACATCCAACAGCATAGAGCGGCGATGGGCTCACTACATGCCACGCTGAGCACATGCGTAGTTATTATTAGGTGCGCCGGAATGCGGCAGTGGACTGCTTTTGCGGTCATCATTGCCTGGTTTCTGACTAACCCTTCGGATATTACTCGTGAATATAGATTGAGATTGTATTTGTACTATTTGTTGCTTCATTCTTAGAACCAACAAATAGTACAAATACAATCCCAATTGGATCTGTTAATATTACGGTATCACTGGTCAACAAATATCTTAAAAGGCTTGACGTAGCGAAGGGCAGTGGGCCAGATGGAATTCCACTTTTTTCTAAGGAAGTGTTATGAACCACTTGCGTTCCCACTATATTTATTGTTTAATCTCTCTTTAACTTCTGGTAAAATGCCTATGGTTTGGAAACAATGTCATGTAGTCCCCATTTTTAAGTCTGGAGACAAACACAATATCCAAAACTATAGGCCGATATAGAAAATTAGTGTAATCCCCAAGTTGTTTGAAAGTATAATATATGACTCTGTTCTACCTGTATTCAGATCCGTGATTGTAAGTCAGCAACACGGTTTCATTAACAAGAGATCTACAGAAACAAATTTATGTGAGTTTGTGCATAGAGTCGCCACGGCAATGGATAAAGGTTGCCAAGTGGATGCTGTATATACAGATTACTCGAAGGCGTTTGATAAAATCCCGCACTCTAGGCTAATACACAAGATTGGTGAAGTTGGTATGCACGGTGATTTGTGGCGCTGGTTGGAGTCCTACCTTAGGGAGCGTAGTCAAGCCGTAACTATAAAAGGATTTTGCTCAACTTTTGTCCCTGTATCCTCAGGGGTGCCTCAGGGGTCTCATCTCGGTCCCCTCTTGTTTAACTTGATTGTTAACGACGTTGTTACAATGCTCAACTATTCAAATGTCTTAATTTACGCAGACGATATGATATTTTTTAAAAGTATAACATCTCCTCAGGACTGTATCTTACTAGAAAATGATCTTAATGCGCTCTGTAAGTATAGTCAAATAAATCATCTTTATCATAATTCCAAAAAATGCAGTTCAATCACATTTACCCGTAAATCGAAGTCATTAATTTTGAGTATAAGTTGGATAACATAAGTATTAGTAGGGTGACCGAGGTGAGAGACTTAGGGGTGATACTTGATAGCAAGTTAACTTTTGAAGGGCATATTAAATATATTGTGACAAAAGCATACCGTATGCTTGATTTTATAATGAGAATAGGAAAAGACTTTAAGCAGTGCTCCACCCTTGTGCTTTTTTTTAATTCATATGTCCGATCGGTTCTAGAGAATGCATCGGTGGTCTGGAATCCGCAGTATAATGTACACATAGAATCAGTTGAAAGACTAAATAAAAAATGCAAAAGAACATTCACCATGGAGCTATTCGTAATAGGCAAAAAGAGATATGTATTTCCCCTCTGATGGAACGTCGCATTGAAAAAAAACAAGTTTTCCTTTACAAAATAATAAATAACCTCATTGACACTCCGTTTCTTTTAGAAAATATAGGTATTAGATGCCCTCGGACAAGTTCTCGTCTTAAAAGTTTGTTTTCTTTGCCCTCTACGAGTACTATATATGCAGGTAATATATAATGCATATTTTTGTTTAGATCATGTAATAATTATAATAAGAAGTTTGCTTCTTTGGATATGTTTAATTGTACTGTTTCTCAGTTCAGAAAGCAAATACGTGAGTTAATGAATAGCAATTTGTAAATGCGTCTCATTTAACAACATTTTTTTTTATAATTACATACTTTTTTTATATTGTATTTATTTTACTGTGTTTGTTGTAGAGCTACTCTTTGTGTCCTGAATTTATTCTGTATGTATAATTTAACTGTGGAAACTTTACTGATAACTGTGTAAACTATTATGTAAAAAAAATTATGTGTTGTTAAATTGTTTGTTTCCCAAATAAACTAAAATAAAATAAATTAAAATATGTATGTATGTAATTCAATGCTAACCTTAGTACAAAGGCTAGATTATTAATATAAATCAGTACCTGGGAAGCATCCTATTAAGAAGCTGTTCCGTTTTCTTCTTCTCCATATCCAGTTGTTCGGTTCTTTCTCTGATTAGTTCTTCTAAGTTATTGCTATATTTCTCGAGCATTTCAAACATAGAATCCACGATGTTTATTTTACTGAAAATAAAGTATTTAGATTTTAGTAGGTACTTTATACTTTATTCTTACAAGCATTTGGTACTGGTGTCAATTCGCATTTTCTCCAGAAAAAATAAGTACAAATGCTAGTCCCACTCATCATCATTGTTAATTTTCTATACTGTGTTGTTATTAGCTCGCCCACCTTTTCACCTCTACGTTAATCAGTTGATCGAGAAGCTCAGCGGTATCTATCTAGGCTTTTACATAAACGGACATTGTGGCAATAACTGATGGTGCTGCTAAGACCCTCGGTCGGAAGGTTAAGAAAGTTAGTAGCTATATAACTATATATGCGAGTTCTATGCGCATGTAGCCACCAAAAAGCCCTTGGTGTTATGGTGCATAATGCTAAAAGAGTGAAATCCTCGTGTTTATGGCGGGAAAACGTACTGTACTAGCCTACACACGTACTTAATAATTACTATCGCGTATTGGTAGTTTCACAATGACCTCAATGCGTTTGCAAACGCATCACTTTTACAGACAATTGTAGAATTAATTACTTACAATAAATTAGTGTTCTAGCATTCAATCGGGTTGGTTTATTTAGCACTCTTCGGAGTAACCTATCCTTAGCAAGCATTCGAGTGTGGGAATCAGCCGCCATATTTTGGTCCTTCATTAGCCCGTTGCTGGGACGAATTCTGTATCTTTTTCTTTGACATTCGCGCGGTGGTAGTCGATGATCGTAACATAGTCGCGTTGTCAGTTCAGTGTTCATAGCAGTGAATCTGTGTGCTTCGTGAAAGTTCCCGTAAAGGATTAATCAGCAGCAGCCTGACACGTAGCATTAGCGTGCAGGCAACCACAAGCATCAACGTCGTCGCTCTCGCTCAGACGAGATTACACGTGGCAGCAAACAAGCCATACAACCATTGTTGGGAGTATCCAGCATCTATCAGCTACAACTAGTTACGTGACTTCAAGTAACATTGTTCCTTTTATTTTTAGTTAACCATGGAATCTCTCATCAGCGTCAAGCCGATATCCTCGAGACACTGAAGCAGATCAGTAGTAACTTTAATGAGGACTCGGTGAGTCGTAAAACGCCAGAGTATTATGGGAAGCGTTTAAAGGCGGTAGATAATCTTTGGGGAGAGTTTAATATGAACAATGAGCAGTTACAGTCATATGAAGATAGAGAGCAACAATATTTTAAGGAGAATATTTTTCAACAAGCAAAAGTCTTTTACATAGCATTACGTTCTAACATTTTGACTTATAAAAGGGATGAAAAGCAGACGGTAGACATCGCAGTTCAATATAGAAGGGTGAATGAACTGTTAACTCAGCAGCGCACTAACTTTCGGGCATTTAATAGGCTTATACTAAGTATTATTCCGATAATATCTGAAAAATGGGAATTACAGGATGAATTGCAAGATATGCAGATGAAATGGAATATGATTAAAGCATGCACTTAAAAATAGATAAAGGTTTACAGGGATCAGATATGAGTTATAATGAGGAATTTCATAATATTTTATAATACTATTACATAATTTCATTCCTAAATTCAAAATGCTTATTTTAAGCTTACTGAATAAAGATATTTTGATTTTTAGTTTTGATTTTTTGATTTAGCATGGTGGCCCGAAATTAATCTTAGGGTACAAAAGAAACCGCTACTGAATAATAAGCGGCATCAACACAGTCAAAAACATTTACGTAAATGTGTCACCTGCAGTAGATTCAGCAAGTCAAATCATCAGCAAATCATGGCGGATTTGCCTCCCGCCTGAGTCAACCCCTCACGCCCTTTCATTCCTACTGGAGTTGACTTTACTAGACAAATCGAATTGGCATCTGTACATCAAAAGGATACATAGCGGTATTCGTTTGTAATGACCTCAGCACTCAAGCATTTTGGCAGTATTTCGCCGATTCTGTGATCGACGGGGCACCCCCAAGCATATGTATAGCGATAATGGGAGTAACTTCGTCGGTGCCAATCTCTTATTAAAAAAGGAATATGAAGTAATTCATTAAGGAGTTTATCCACCTGAGCGAAATGGAGGTTATTTGGCATTTAAATGACCCAGCCTGGCCTTCTGCTGGTGGACTCTGGGAAGCAGCAGTAAGGAGCTTAAATCACAATCTGAAGCGTGTGATAGGTAAGCAAAAACACACATATGAGGAGTTCAGCATGTTATTACACCAAATTGAGAACTCCAGGCCCCTATGTAGATTAGAGGATTATTAGGCCCCTGAGTAGACAGAGGACTCTGATGACGAGAGTCTGACCCCAGGGCACTTCTTAGTAGGAAGACCACTGCTCTCCAGACCACAAACAGAGTCAGATAATATGCATTTATTTCAGAGGTGGCAATTGGTGCAAACAATGAATAAAACATTTTGAAAATGGTGGTCATTCGAATTTCTTCAGCATTTACAAGCAAGATCTAAGTGGAAAACACCAAAGGAGAACTTAAAAATAGATGACGTGGTGTTAATCAAAGAAGACAATGTGCCTCTGGGAAAATGAGCTATAGGGCGCATCATCCAGCTTCACCCCGGCTCGAATGGGTACGTTAGAGTCGTGAGCATAAGAACAGCATTATAAAAAGGCCAATGAACAAACTCGTTTTGTTACATATAATGGAGCAACAGATGAACAACGCTCATCAGAGAATCTCTGTCCAATATCTAACAATGACACATATCAAGTGTCACAGCAGCAAACATCCAGTGTTTGATCTCCAGCACCTCAACAGAATCACTGACAAACAAGATAATGGTTAAAAAATATGTTACTAAATGCACTATTTAGATTAATGATGATAACAACGGGTGAACTACCATCCAATCAAGGTCTATTTTTTGATAAAATCTCTGACCTTCAATTTATTCAAGATGACTGGAAACCAGTGGTTTATTATAACCTAACTAATTATTACAGGAGCATGGCTGATATAATAAAGTACATTGATCATTAATGGAATAGCATTTGTAGTGGAGAAACGACACAAGATCAAATTATTACAAAAAATTTGAGCATGATTTTAATGATTAAACAACATTACAATAAAATTCTGACTAATCAGCATAAACGGCGGATGAGAGGTCTCGTTAATGGTGTAGGCTATGTAGCAAATTCTTTATTCGGAATCCTCGACGATTGATTTGCAGAGCAGTATTCGCATGATATTGAAAAATAGCTAAAAATGAGAATTTCGAATCACATTCGAATTCAGACGATTGCACTCGAAGCGGAGTCCAATATTATTCGCCGCAGCGAAAAAATCATGAATTCTCAATTTCAATTTATTAATCACCATTCACGTAATATTTCTGTTGAGATAAGTCAAGTTCGTTTAGACGTTAGAAATGGACTTTATATCGTCTCTTCAGCATTTACCACTAATTATCCACCGCAGCGAAAAGATCATGAATTCTCAATTTCAATTTATTAATCACCATCTACGTAATATTTCGGTTGAGATAGGTCAAGTTCGTTTAGAAGTTACAAATGGCCTTTATTTACCGCTTATAATGTAATATAAGATGTATCCAGGAAACAATCATAAATTTTTTTTTATTGAAAGTTCAACGTTGTACATTTGGTATTTATAACAAAGTAGTGCAGACATGACTGACATCAGACACGGGCGCGTAGATACTCACTTGCTATCGCCTGAACAATTGCAACTACAACTTGCTACTATAACAAGTCAGCTACAGGGTGATTTAGCAATATCTACAGAAAGGACACGGCTTAGTGAGTTGCATAAAATTTTAAAGGAACAGCAATGCATAAAGATTGTTTAATTAAATTATTGAAGTTAAGATTCCAATAGTCACCAAGGAAACATTCGAACTGGACAAAATTATAACTGTCCCTGTGCATAGAGGTCCCTATTGTGGTACTGACTGCAAAGTCTGTATCACAATAGGTACCTCAGCATCCTTACATCGCCTTCAATTTATGAAGAGATACAGCAACGTTCTTGTCCCAAAATGAAGTAAATGATAAAATAAATTTATGTAAATTCATATAAATAATAAAATACTATGTTCATTTAATAGTCCTATTTACGACTTAAAACGAAGAGAGTCCATCTGTCAAGTGAAGATAAACCATGCCATTACTAATAAAACACTGTGCATAAGTAAATTTTTTAAACACTGAAAAAAGATTGAAAAAGAAGACTGCGCATATTCACAATCACCGTGTGCCAATGCATGGGTCAAATTACATCTACAGAATGACTGGATTGATTCATGTTGCCAGGAATGTAACGTGCGCTTTTACTGCACAGGTGGAATATAAATTAGGTCATTGGCAGGCAACGGCCTTATCGCTCTAGACGTACATTAATTACTTAGTGATTTTTTTGCCTCGGGAAAGACTTGTAATTTGATAATAAGTTTATTTTTTATTATTGTTGTGTTGGCATTGTTTATAGACCTAATCGAAGTTAGGTATAATTGTGCCCCTTTATATAGGGTGTTTGGTTTGAGTTAAATAATTTTTTTTTTTTTATTGTGTTGATTATTTTTTTTATTTTTTTTATTTTATACTTTATTTCAGGCAACGCAGGCCCATATATAAATACCTTACAGACTAACATACATACAATAATAAAATCAATTTTGTTGTTAAATATAAGTACTTAATCTATGTTAGTAGTTAAAATTAGGATATTTTCTGTGTCGTATCGGTGGCGCCTATAGGTATTTTTCCACGAAAACGTCTATAAACCACTCCCTTCGGCCAGAAGTCCTCCTTCATGAAGGCGTCCACTTTGTTGATAGGACTTGCACCACAAATGCTTTGAAGCTGGTGTTGTGGCGCGACTCCAACTGCTCTATCCGCAAAAGGAAGTTGGTCTTCGTTTGAATGTAGTCTGCGATCTCCTGCGCGGTAGTAGTGTAGTGCAGGCGAGACAAATACATTGCCGTGGTCGGTGTCGCAGCACGCAGCAGGAAGTTGGGCCCTGTCGGTGCGGTGCCGCGACGGTTCTGGCTCACACGACGCGCCTTCTTGTGCCGGACCACAGTAAAATCATCTTCATTACGGTCCTTGACAAGGGCTCGCGGAGCCACGGCTGTAGCGGCAACTACTGCAGCAAAGTCCCTATGACAGCTGACAGGCGCACACGCCGGCGCCGGCGACGTAGGCACGCGCGGCGCCGCAGTAGGCGGCGCGGGCGGCGGCGGCGTGGCACCGGCAGCGGCGAGGGGCGCGGGGGGCGCCGCTGCCGGCGCCGCTCGGCTCCGTTCGGGTCGTGGCGTAGACAGCACCGACGAAACTGCAGACTTGCAGCTCGACATTGGTGTGCTCGTATCGAGGCAAGCCCCACGTCGAATGTTGACATTTGAGACCGCGATCGATGACCTACTTACCGCGAGTGATTCGCGTAAATCATTGACTTCTTTACGCAATTCACACACGGTGTTTTCGGATGCTTGAAATTTTCGCATCACCTCCGCCAGTCCTGCTTTCAGAATCACAATATCCTTAAGAAGGCT
Organism: Scoparia ambigualis; assembly: GCA_963921215.1. NCBI lineage: Eukaryota > Metazoa > Arthropoda > Insecta > Lepidoptera > Crambidae > Scoparia > Scoparia ambigualis. Next base: position 194,841 of record OY992503.1, read on the forward strand.
GGTAACGTCGACATGGTCGAAGGCCACGGGAGGCAACTTGTTGAGGTCCCTCGCCACGAACGTCGGCATGTCATCGGGGTCGGTCTGTTTCAGCAGGTCGATGATCTCTTGCAAGCTCTTCGGAGTCCCGTCACGTCTGAGGGACACCATCTGGTCGCTCTTATGAAGCGACTCGTACAGCAGTCTCTTAGCTTCAGCCACCTCGCTGAAGTTGGACTTGCATATCTGCAGAGCGCTCACCTCATCCATGACGTCCAGCTTTTGTTGCAAGAACGCAAGGAGTTCGTTTGCCACAAGTTTGGGTTCACTCATGGCGGAAATCAAGCAGCGGCTTGCGCCGCGCTGCACGTGTTTTAATCAAACGTATTAATTAATCCGATACGTATGCACCGATCCGCACACTGCACACGACTGAACTTATAACTCGTAAGTAACATGCCGACAAACACGGTCGCTGCGATTAAAGGCAGGATAGGAAGTGAGCTGCGATGGTTTGCATCAACTCGTGCCTTGATGGATAGACCTGACATACAAGAGGCATTCTTAGCACGGGCTTCGGTTGTTGACGCACGTATGGAAGTGGTGTATCGGTGCATCACGGATCTCACTGAGTTGGCGGCTGATGCTGTCTTCGGAAAAGGACCTGGAACAGTGTCAGCAGTACGCTGATGACATAGTGCAGAGGAAGATGGAGATTTTGAATGCTCGCTCCACCGGTGGCAGAGCACCCATTTTCATCTGGCATTGTGTCACGCCTACCTTACATAGCTAGCGAACTACCGGTGTTCGACGGTGACCTGAACCAATGGATCGGGTTCATAAATTTATTTGACAGCCTGCTACCCTATCGGCTAAAAATATGAATATGGACATGGGCTTTATTTGATATTGGAAGCCCATAACATGCCCATATAAGGACAAAATATGGGCTTTAAATGTCAAATGAAGCCCATGTCCATATCCATATTTTTAGCCGATAATTTCCATGATCCCAAAGACCTAACGGCATCGTACAAGATGGCACAGCTGCGGGTGGCCCTCAGCGGTGAACCTGGGAAGTTGGTGGCTCACCTGCCAGTAACGGAGGACAGCTATCTTACGGCTAGGTAGATACTGTTTGATAGGTATCAAAACGAACGGCGGTTGGTAGATGCCCAACTGACACGGATTTTCACTATGCCTTATGTATCTCGGGTCTGTGAAATTCGGACAGAGATTTTGAACCCGATGACGACAGCCACTAAGGCCTTAGCTAATTTGGGCCAGCCTATTGACCAGTGGTCATATATATTATTTTATATTGTTCTCGGTCGGCTCCCAGTGGACATGCAGACCAGATTCGAACAGCAGCTTACCGGGGGCAACGAAGGCCTTCCTAAGTTGACTAAGTTGTAGTCGTTTCTGGAGGGAGAATGTAGACGGGCTGACAACGCGACAGTAGGACCACACCCCTTGGGGCCACGTGACTCTCGGACGGGTCATAAGAGGTCGGGTGCCTCAAGGGGGGGGCGGGGGCACGGGACCTACTCAGCGCTTGCATGCGCTAGTGATGCAGGCGGAGCTAAATCGGTGCTCGTATTGTCGGGAGCCTGGGCATGACGTCACTCGGTGCGGCGAGTTCGGTGTACAACAGGTGCAAGGTCGTCGGATTATTGTACGGCAACGGGGCTTTTGCTACATGTGTTTAGGTCCACACATGGCACAGCAGTGCTCACAAGCTGGGGCTTGCGATTTTTGTGGTGGTCGGCATTATGACCTCCTCTGTCTAAATATGCCCGGGATGTCAAACCACCAGCAAGAACTTGGAGTCCTGTACGGGAACAGCCACAGGCTGACGAAAGTAGATCCCCACCGGGAGGTCTTGGTTGCGAGTGCCTTTGGATGTGCGCAGGGGTCAGGGACCCGCGCAAGGACGGTTGGAGGAAAGGTTCCATCGAGGGACCCCTCCCATGTTGGGCCTGGGGGATCGACCCCAGACGGTTCGGGACCCAACCAACAAGATTCTGATGAGGGGCCCGATCGGTCGGCCAATTGTTGTCTTGTCACTCATGCTCCTGTCCCTACGGGGAGGAGGTCTAGGAGAAGTAGGGCCATTGGGGGTGACAATCGGCCTGCAACGGGCGGGTGCCACTGGGCACCGTCAACCTACGCTGGAGTGGTTCGGTCATCACCCTGTACGCGCCCATGCTCGTGGCAGGGATCGGGCGAACTCCTTACCTTCGTCGCTGCCTCCTCTCACACCGGTTGGACTCAGGGGGACTCGGGTCCCTAATAGGAAATTGTTGCCTACCCGCGCGTTGCTCACAAACCAGAGACTGTTTTGCTTCCTACTTCCCTCTGTTTGCGCTTGGGGCTCTGATGGCAGCGCTCGCCAGGCTTCGCGCCCGTTTGGAATCAGGGCTGTATTGTGTTGAGTTGGCTTGCGGGTTGGTTGGGTAAAACCATTAACAATTAATATATTATTAATATTTTCATTTTATGCGCGTTATCGGGACGTCGTACGGTTCGGAGCGTCGTGTTTCGGCGCTTGCCTTGTTATCGGCTCAAGGCAGCCACGATGCAGCCTGCCACCCGTTCGTCTGTCTATCTACCAAGGCGGTCCATCTCGAAGTAGTTGCTGATCTGACGACGGGAAGCTTTTATTGCTAACACACTGGACTGATTTGTTTCCCGTAAGGACTACCGTCACGGATCCGTTCTGTTAACGGAACCAATTATATGTGGGTGCGGAACGTTACTTACGAGAGGTAGTTGAGTTTTTAATGTAAAACGGGTGGATAACGGAACAGCCCTCTCCTGTCGGGACATCAACTGGACCGTCAGTCCTCCGGGATGTCCCCACTGATTTTGAAGTTGTTGTTAAGTCGGCAAGACATTTAGCTCGCGTGATCGGACAACCGCGCTAACTTTGAGGCATTAACTACGGTATTTTGTAGCGACGGTGTCACGACTGCCTGCTGTTTAGGGACAGGACGGGATCTGTCCGGGCGGGAGACTGTTTGGAACCGGTGGCAGTACGGATGTAGTACTTTGCCTGCCGCAAGGATAGAGAAAATATATAGAAAAAAAACTGTCAGGTGACATTGACATTCGTTGTCTGTCATTTCATCAATGGTTCGGTTTTTCGGAAGACACGAAACGAAATGCCAACGGTCTGTACGGTGTGCTGAATTTTGGTTCCCACAGTTAGGACAGCGGCAGATTTTATTATACGGTGTAACAACAACTGCGGTTAGTACGCGCATTATTGTAGTCCTGTCGGCTGAACATGCGTTCGCGTTGAGTGAGTTGTTCATGTCGGTACATGGCCACGTGCCTTAGTTGTGAAATTACAAGAAATCGGATAATATTTTGTCAATCACGTTGTAAACAGCCATCGGAGGCTATTGTGTGTAATTAATTGGACGGACTAACGCTGACGGCAGCGTGTATTGGAAATTCTTCGCGGTTTGGCTCGCGTTAGGGTGCGTGCTAGTTGTACTAAGAGGCCATCGGAGGCCTAGGACTAAGTGTGCACGGATCGGTGATACGGACGTGTGTGTGAGCGATCTCGACAGCCTCTTGGAGTCGACCGGCGTGGCAACGCTACCAGAGGCCGGCGTCACATCACGGCAGCTGGGCTGCGATCCATCCTGTTTCTTCACCTTCCCCTTACCCCATCCTATCCAAGGGTTGCAAGGCGGGCTAAACATCGGACCAGTAGGTAAGTAGTAAGTAGCAGGTAAGTCCATAGAATTCCAGTTAGGTTAAGATTTAACTCTGCAAAGCGCAGCTAGCTTCAGGCAACCCATGATCGGTGATCTGGTGGTCCATGGTTTGTCTTAAACAGTTACATAAATCGAAATGCAGGTTTAGGTAACAATAAAATAAACTAAATAATATGAGTAAATGGTACTAAATAGGAGAACCTAAGAAGAGTCATTATTTTATTATTTACGAGGGAGGTGTAGTGTGTGTATAGTATAGCCGACACGCACACATCTCCCAACAAAATACAGGGTGGAAAAAAAAGACCGTGGTTGGAAGAAAAGTACCCTTAATATTATTGATGACAAATTTGACTGAAAGGAAACATTCCTTTATTTTTAAAAATAAATAAATCTGCATTTAAACGTTTTTGAAAAATCACACGCTTTAGGCGGGAATCGAACCGGTTCCGAAGTTCAAAATATTATTTTAAATGTTCACCATAACTCGATACAAAAGGCGACACGTAACGAATTCAGTCGAAGAATACCTACATCTGTGCATACGTGACCAGGGATACTTAACTAAAAAGTAAATAATAAATTTAAGTTAAAAACCTTTTTAAAAAAACAAGCTTTTATTTAAATGCCCCAAACAGAAAAAAATAAACTTTTACTATCAACTTATAAAGTCATTACACAATTAATATAATATAAAATGTAGTCGCGAGATTTAACTAAGTACTCGTATTTTCTTAGATTGAAAATTTTAATAGTTAAAATCAATCACATCAAGTTATTTAATTAACTTGTTTATTTATACATATTAGTATATATTTAATCTCGTGACAACCTTTTATATCATATAAATTGTGTAATAGCGTTATAAGTTGATAGTAAAAGTTTTTTTCTTTTTAGTGATTTAACTAAAAGCTTTTTGTTTAAAACATTTTTTTTCTTAAATTTATTTTTTACTTTTTGGTTAAGTATCCCTGGACACGTTTTTCATCTGTTCATCTCACTGAATACAAATATTTATGTAAGTATACAAAATTGATACACGTCCACCAAGTCCAAACCACCACCACTCACCGCCCTTCAAAAACAGTCCACCCATTAAGACGAATCAAACTCGACGCGGTTGTAACGCTTAATTACTGAGTTCCTATGGCCACCTTGCAGCTCCATCATCAGACTCTGGTTACCATCTAGCACCAAAGTACTCGTCAAGACGAATCAAACAAGCCCATACTCGATGGGGTTATGTCGTTTAATTACTGAGTTCCTATGGCCATCTTCCAGCTTCATCATCAGATCATACCCTGGTAACCATCTAAAAACAAGTACTTGTCAAGACGAATGGAACGAGCCGAAACTCTATGGGGTTGCGTTGTTTCATTACAGAGTTCCTATGACCACCTTCCAGTACCATCATCAGACCCTGGTTACCATTGAAAAACAAACTACTCGTCAAGACGATTTAAACGAGCCTAAACTCAATGAGGTTGTGTTGTTTCATTGCAAAGTTCCTATGGCCACCTTCTAGCTCCATTATCAGATCAGCACCATGTCATCATAATATTGCATTGTCACGCGATTTACACATGTATGCAAAATTTGAGCTCAATCGGTAACCGGGAAAGGGGTCAAAATGGAGTTGCAAAATTCCAACCGAACAAGACATACATATATTGCAAGTTAAATCAAAGGTTGTAAAATGAGTCTCATTTTGAGCAATTCATAATTTAATTAAACTATTTTCTTGAGATAGTAAGTAAGTACCTAAGCTTTACAATAAAAAAATTCTTGGTCATTCTTTAATTTAAGATATTATGTTGTTTTAAATAAATTTATCCTTATGAATGACTCTTTTGGTTGGTATCATAAAATACAGGTGGTTTTTTTTTCACATTATCCGTGGGGTGACGGAGAAGGAATACTAATCGCCGCCCTTCTCCTCCGTCCGGTGGGTGTCATAAGAAGCGACTAACGGACTTTTTCGAGCGTTGATCTGCTCCACTGGTGGTAGGGCTTGCCCCGTCTGGTTAGTGGCCACCGTAAGCATGGTGCAAAACCCGTCAAATGACTGCTTGTCGGTCGCGTTTCGGGATCAGCCAGCGTAACCAGAGCTCGCCAGGATGATGCTGCGATGTATTTGGTCTGCGGAGGCTTCCGTCAAACCAGTACCAAGAGGACTTCGTTAACCTGCCAACCAGGGAGACCCGTGGAAATGGTTGACCCGTTAGCCACCCGTGGCATAGTACCTCTGTACTATGTCACGTGCCTCTGCCCAAGCGAGCCTAACCAGCTCGTGAGGCTGCCTCACCATGCCACGCATAATCTCGGGGTGGTCCGTCGTGCCGGTTGGTGACCGGAAGGCGGGGTCCCGGCGGCAATTCCCGGGGGGGGGGGTTCGGGGGCCCTTCCGTTCGGCAGGTTAATGAAACTCGTCTGTGGGGAAACAGGCCACCACACTTTGACTATTCGCATCGCGGCATCATTTTCTTGATTCACGCCTCTCTCTTTTCACTCCTAAAATGACAGCGCCCAACAACAAATCTGGTACTTCAGCGTTGCACACCCCCACCACAACCTTACCGTTTGAGGTGGAGTTCGCTAACATTCGCGGACTCCATGCGAACCTCAATGCCGTCCACCACCATCTTGAGACGGTACCGCCAGCAATGTTGTCCCTGACGGAGACACAAATAATCCGCCCAGCTGACACCACCTATCTCAACTATCCTGGCTTTGTGCTTGAAGAATCCTTTCAAGCCAAAGCTGGAGTTTGCTTATTCGTTCGGGCGGATGTTTGCCGTCGCCGTCTGCACTGTCTGGAGAACCCTACCTTCTCATTCCTAGTAGTACCCGTCGAATTAGGCTCTCATTGCCGTGTCTACGTCTGCGTCTACCGATCCCATAACGGCGACATGGAGACAACTCGACTAATTGAACATCTTAATCGGGTAGCAGATGATGCGCAGGAGCGGTTTCGGAATTAGTGTTTTTGGGAGACTTCAACGCCCACCATGAATTGTGGTTAGGTTCCTTCAAAACTGACCATGCTGGTAGAACTGCCTACGCATTCGCTCTCACGCATGACCTGACTCAACTAGAGAACCAGCCCACCAGGATCCCAGATATAGTTGGCCATGCACCCTCCTTACTCGACCTTCTGCTGACGAGCCGCCCTGCTGCATACCGAGTGGAGGATCCTAGCTCCTTCAGGCTCCTCGGATCACTGCTTGATATTCAGCACAGTTTCCTTGGCATCGTGCCCGCCAACAGCGGTCTCAAAATGCCAGATTTGGCACTACGCGTCGGCAGACTGGGACGGTATGCGGGAGTATTTTGCATCCGTCCCTTAGGGCAGCGCTGCTTCAGTGGGAAGGACCCGACAGCAAGCGCCACTGCCGTTAATGATGAGATAGTGTTAGGAATGGAATACTATATTATACACTCCAATATCATCAGCAAAGGCAGGCGCAACCCCTGGTTCAATCGCGAGTGTGCCAGCGCTGTTGAGAGCAAACAGACGGCATACCGCGCTTAGATCAGAGGCAAAGCTCATTGGAGATCCCGAAAAGCGGCCTTTAATAATGCCAACAAGTCGTGTAAGAGTATTACATAGCAATGTATGCTTTCTTTTGGAAAAATTCATTGCTATGGAGATGATAGCACAGTGCATGGGGGATATAACGGTCACCCAACGGCTGGGCGGGTAGATACCGAAATGAAGCGATCAAAACTTGTCATTGAGCTCGATCGGGTGTTGGACCTCATTTCTAAATGGGGCTCCGATAATCTGGTGGAGTTCAATGGCAAGAAAACACAGGTGTGCGCGTTCACAGCAAAAAAGTCGCCATTCCTTCCCCTTCCCTCTCTTCAGGGTACATCTCTACGCCTGCAGAGCAGTATTAACATGCTCAGTATAGATATGCGCTGCGATCTAAACCAAAAAGACTACATTGAAACTGTGATTAAAAATGCCTCACGTAAACTCGGAGTCCTGAACAAGGTGCGGCGATTCTTAATGCGCCTATTATACAAGACACAAGTGCGGTCTTGCGTGGAGTATAGCTCTCATCTCTGGGACGCCTCCGCAAAGTACCTTCTCGATGCCTTAGACAGATTGCAGGGACGCGTTGTGTGCATTATCGGCAATGCAGAGGTCACTAATAATGAAATGAAATGAAATGAAAAAATATTTATTCTGTGACACACGTACAAACAAAATAAACAAAATAATTACAATAAAACAAATTTTAAACTATGTGGCACAAAAAAGGCTTCTACTCAGCATAATGTTAAGGCACCTAGTAGGTACCCCGACGCTGGTCTTCCGTGGACGCCTGAGGGGTACATAAAGTTAAAACATACAAAAACAGAAGTAAACATGCAGGGAATGGTGAAAATTAGTCAACTGACAAAACAAATCAAAACAAAACTGGGTGTCAACAAGACCTATGCCTTAACTTCTCTTATTCTTAAAACAAACAAAGACAGACAAAAAGCAACAAATTTTACAAAACATAACGAACACAATACACAGCAACTCCACATAACAATGATTAAAATTTCTGAATAATTAAAAGATATATTTTGTATTTATTTTTAAAAGACCTTACTGATAAGACGTTTTTAATTGGAGGCGGAATGTTATTCCAGCATTTCGTGGCTGAATACCGAAAACTGCCACGAAATGCGGCTGTGCTGTGCCGAGGACAGGATAACAGAGTCGCTGCTCTTAGTGGACGTTTCGAAAACTGGAGTTTGTTATAAAGATATGATGGAGTTTGTGTCTTCAAAATTCCAAACAACAGACAAGCCAGATGAAGAGTACGTCGAGACTCCATGTTCATTAAACTACACTGGTTAAGAAAAGGAGATACATGAGCTCTACGCGGTATCGGAAAACAAAACCGCGCACATGCGTTTTGAATGCGTTGTATTAACCTTTTGGTGTAATTGAATAAACATGGACCCACAACAGTGTCCGCATAGTTCAGTTTCGACAGTATCAAAGCGTCACAGAGCTTAATTCGTAGATCAACACTTAAATACTGGCGCACCTTATATAAAACCTTCAGTCTGTAAAAGCAATTTTTCACTGTGTCCATCACATGTTGATGGAATCTTAATCTATTGTCCATTAACACCCCCAAATTTCTTGCTTCTGTTACCTTGTCAACCAAGCCATCTCCAATTTTCACAGTCGGTGTAAAATTATTGATTTTCTCTATCTGACGCTGCGAACCTAGCACAAAAAACTTTGATTTTAACGAGTTCAAACACAAACAATTTTTAGCTGCCCAATCGCTAATATTCTTCAAATCCTGGTTAACCTTTTCGACCGCTGTGGAAGTTTCTTTAGGATCAAAAGACAAATAAACCTGTAGATCATCGGCATATATGTGATATTTACAGTGCTGGATACAATTTACTACATCCCCGCTGTACAAAATAAAGAGAATAGGTCCTAATATGGACCCTTGTGGCACACCCTGACCAACCCTCACCGATTCAGAAAATGAAGTTTCACCCGATACGTTTGAAAGTGCAACACGTTGGGAGCGACAACTAAGATAGCTAGAGAACCAATTCAGACTCTCGAGCCTTTGCAATTGCGTAGAGATATTGCGTCACTCAGCGTCTTTTACCGTTTATACCATGGCGAGTGCTCTGAAAAGCTCTTTGACCTCATCCCTCTTTCTCCCTTCCTCCATAGGAGTACCCGTGCTGTTCTCCGGAGTCACCAATTTACAGTCTCTAATATTCCATAACGCACAAAGTAATTTAGTAACTCGTTTCTTTGTTGCACTTCCAAAAGATGGAATAGTCTACCAGCACACGTATATTCCCTCCTACCTATGATATAGGGTCCTACAAACGAGGCGTGAAGAAGCACTTTGTGGGCCGGCAGAGTGAGGGTGACTGATGCTACGTCTCTTACGCTGCACCAGTTGTCCTCGCGCCTGGACTTCACTTCCACTTAAGATCAGGTGGAGTGGGATCATTTGCCGGGATAAATATAAAAAAATGCTAAATTAAATATGAACTGCGTTAAAAAAAAAAAAAAATTCCATTTCCGCAAGTTTAAATTCCCGCCAAATCGCACCTGCTGTCAAAATTTTTAGACATTTCGTTGTCAAGACTAAGAGGTTAAATGCAGTTTTAATTATTTTCGAAAATAAAGGAATGTTTCCTTTCAGTTAAATTTGCCCTCATCAATATTAAGGGTGCTTTTCCTCCAACCTTTTTTTCTCACACTGTATATGCACCAAGCGAAGTGCCTCCAATTACTCAGAATGGGTAAATGTTAAACAGTGTATGTATGTGACTGTTTTCTAAATAAAGTAAAATAAAATAAAACATAAATTTAAATATCTGTTCCATATTCTAACAACTAATCTGAATGACAACGAAGAACTGTAGATCACGGAATACAGAATCTGATATCTGTGGGTAATATGCTTGCACGCAGGTTCACTTGATGTAAAGAGGTCCAAATTACCCTCCGGACCTGAACAGGGAGATGGACCTGGGGAGAGAACCCCACATTACCCAACCGCGGGACCCGGGAGCGGTTGAGATCAAGTTCCCAAGCAAAAAAAGGATGACCGTTTAGAAAAGTTGTATTACATTTTGAATGATGTTTAATAATTTTTCTTCCTATATTTGTCCACTGCCCCTGGACATAGGCCTCTCTAAGGGCACGCCACGGAATATGATCCGCGGCTACTCTCGTCCGGCTCTTGCCGGTCACCTTGCGAAGATTGACGCTCCACTTAGTGTGAGATCAACTCGAGATATTTGATATTTATTGAAACAAAAATAAACAAGTATTCTCGAATCAACTAAAATTATTTTTTACCTCCCTATATGGGTGGGTAGGTACCCCATTCAGGACGTAGGACGTGTTTTAGCTGTGGAGAAGAACGGGCGCAAGAAACTCCACAGCTTTAAATAAAAGTGACGACATTTACAAAACAATATGTCGTTCCAAATTATACAATCAATAATCAAAATTTAAAACATTTATATAATACATAGGTCACACTAAAAGTTTCCGGAACTGGCCTCTTACATAAACAATATTTAAAAAGTAATTACAACACATGAAAATGGAACTCTTTGGCTGTAGAATGCAGTTAGTTTGTTTCATCTGACTGTCAATTGCTTTTACACTGTGGCGCCATTTTAAAAATTGCGTGTCTACATTAACATGCATTTAACTCGGGAAAATTTTCGTAGTATGATTTTCTACGATTTTAAGTGTAATTTGATTGCTCAATAGAGCATCGCTCGGCTTCAATCTGCTTTTGGCGATGAAGCACCGTGTAAGACGACTATTTATAGCTGGTTTGCATAATTCAAGCGCGTTCGTGTCAATCTCAGTGACGAATCTCGCAATGGTCGCCCGTCCACCGCTGTGAACAACAAAAACATCGATGCTGTGCGCCGTATGATTGAAACAGACAGACATGTGACCTACCATTAGATTTACGCATCCTTAGACATATGCATGAGTCAAATACAATGAATCCTAAACAAACATTTTGTTGTGAGAAAGCTGTGCTCGCGGTGGATCCCACACAATTTGACCAAGGCTCAAAAAACGGACCGCGTCACTTGGTGCAGTGCCATGCTTACCAGATTTAACGAAGGTGCGTCAAATTTAGTGTGGGATATAGTAACAGGTGACGAAACATGGATTTATTGCTACGATTCCAAAACATAGTAGCAATCGAGCGTATGGGTCTTTCAAGATGAGCCGAAACCAACTAAAGCGGCGCGCGTGAAAAGTGCATCTAAGCGGATGATTGCTTCTTTTTTTAATAAAACTGGACACGTAGCCACGTGTAGAGTGACTGTTGCTTTAGAGAATCGTCGTACCGTGAATAGTGACTGCCGGAAATTATTGACGAACTCCGTAAAAATAACCGTAAACGCCGTGTAATCTTGCACCACGACAATGCTAGTTCCCACACGGCCAGACAGACAAACGAATTTTTGAAGGTAAAAACGTAGAACTTATGAGTCATCCTGCATACAGTCCCGACCTGGCACCTCATGACTTTTTTCTGTTCCCAAAAATTAAGAACCAAATACGCGGTCAACAATTTTCATCACCAGAAAAGTCTGTCGAAGAGTATGATAAACACGTTTCTGAGGTCACCACGGAGGAGGGGCACAAAAGATTTCAAAATTGGTTTAATCGAATGAGAAAGTGCATTTACGCAAATTGAGAATATTTGAATTCAGAGAAACTTTATTTACTCAAAAATGAACATAGTTCACTTAAATTTTGTGAAACAGTTGATTCATTATTGACCTTTAATAATGTTTTTTTCTTATTCATTCCGGAAACTTTAAGTGCGCCCCACGTACAAGAAAAGATGAGAACAATACTGAATCTAAAAATTTGTGAACGCATTAGAACAATTATTATGTGTGCGAAAGAGGAATGTTATTTCGTGCATTTTTGACGTTGATGTAGGAAATCGTTTACAGTGGTGCAGCTTTGCAGCTGCGTTGCAGCACGCATTGGGTCGGCTTGCCCGGGGTAATACCACCCTCTCACAAATATCCGGCGTGAAGTAATGGCTTGGTGCTGTTGTGTTTCGTCCGGTCAGTGAGAGTATCGGAGTATCCCCTTACCCGGGACCTCCGGATATGGAGCCGAGCGTTTGACCACTTGGCCACCGAGGCGTTAATAGCCGAGAATAGGACTTAAAAAGTTATGTGAAAAAATGCGCACCCAAAATAGACAAATCGAGCACTTTCCACGTCTGTAAATTGGCTAATTATTTTACAGCGTAAGCAGCTAAACTAAGTCTCTCCGCCAGGGTGCTACTACGATATAATTCATCTGTTCTGCGCCTGGTACTTGTATTATTATGTATGGCCGCCCCACTTTAAGGTTTTCTATCATAAGTTTGAAATTTTTTTGACCTTTTTGAGTTTCATTTAAATTAGGTCGATATAGCGGGAAATCTTATTTGCCGCTTTTTCGACTGACCTATTTTATCAACTTGATTTTCTTCTATAATCCGACATTTCATTCGGTTGAAAAACTTTTTATCGAAGTTATGGTTAGGCGAAATAACATTTGTACTACTGTTTTATTTGCCATATTTTCATAAAGATTTTTTGCATAATCTTTTAATAATGAACTACTTTGGTTATTACATGTTTTATTTCGATAAAGTCATTAGAATGTTTAGTGAAACAGCTATCTGGTATCATTGTGTGGTTTCTTCAATCTCACTTGACAAACATAATGCATTTTGCAAATCTTTCTTCATTACAAATGTTTTCTATTTTATTTGACTTGTCGCGCCTGCACCACACCATCACCGTGCAAGATGTGATAGACTACATCAAGACGAAAACCAACTTCCTTCTGAGGGTGGAGCCGCTAGAGTCGCGACACAATGTCAGCTTCAAGGCATTTGTGGTGCGAGTCCCAACATCCAAGCTGGTTGACACCTTTATGAAGGAGGACTTCTGGCCGAAGGGCGTGGTGTACCGGCGTTTTCGCGGGAGATTACTCGACAACATCACCGGAGCAGCACAATATGGTGCTTAATAAATACTAACATAGTTATAAGTTATATACTAACAAAAAATGTTTTATATTGTATGTATGTTAGTCTGTAAGGTATTTATTATATGGGCCTCTCTGTATTTTTACCATCTTGTACATTGTTTGTTGCCTGCAATAAAGATTTATTATTATTATTTGATTATTTGTAAATTTTTCATGACGTAGGTATAATTTTGATCGTTTTGAAATTTCGCTTTTATGCAAGAAAAATTACATTTGCTTAGCTTGACTAGGTTTTCGCTTATTAATCACAATGTGCTGCATGCTGTTGCACAAAGGCGGAGGGGGGGAGGGAGGTTGCACCGGGAGGTCTTCTTATTACCCCCACTTTACCTTGCTAATCTGGTGGGCTATGTGCAGTCGAAGAAGTTCCCGGTCGACCACTTTCCGGCGATATTCGCTTGCTCTCCATTCCTTGTGCGTGTCATGCCGTAGCGTGCCGTAGCATACCGTAGCATACCGTAGCGTGCCGTAGCGTAACTTCCTCAACTGTACTTTGGACTATCGGATACTATCGGATCTCTGCATTTCGTATTCGATCCCTCAGAGAAACTCCTATCCGGAATAGTTTTTGTAAAAAGAAGGTTTTTTTACAGTGAAAAAAAAAAATTAATGCATCACCGACCGGCCGCGGTGCAAATGGCGGAAGATGTCGTGCAGACGAATGAAGTCGGGGCGCAGGTCGGGCGCCTCGCTCCAGCACTGGCGCATCACGCTCACGGCCTCGGGCGGCGCCGCGCCCATCGACACCGACGGCCTGATCAGCGGCGGCGGCCGCATCAGCTTCTCGACGATCTCTGCGCAAGTGGAAGCGACCGTCACTCACCCGCCGCGCGCGCCCGTCGCCCGTACGGGGGCTCGGGGCGCTCGGGGGTCGGGGCGCTCGCGACGCTCAGGGCGCTCGCGTCGCTCAGGGCGCTCGCGGCGCGCTGCTCACCGTCAGGAGTGAGCGCGAGCATGCAGTACGGCTCGCCGCGCACGATCACCTCCTGCATCACGATGGCGAAGGAAAACACGTCGCCCGCCTGCGAGCCGCGCCCGGCGCCTCGCGACTCGCGCAGCAGCTCCGGCGCCGTCCAAAGGAGTTCTGGAAAAATTACCTTTGTACAAACAATTCCTTGGGAAACGGTGAGGAGTATATGCCAGTGGCCCGGAGTACCTCTGGAGGATCGCTCGGGCGCCGGCAGCGCCTGCGCGCGGCGGAAGGCGTGCAGCCCGTAGTCGGTGAGGCGCAGCACCCAGCGCGAGTCCACGACGCAGTTCCGCGAGGAGAGGCGGCCGTGCACCCTGAGCGGCGACGCGTGCAGGTAGCGCAGCCCCTTCACCAAGTCGGTGAGCAGCGACAGGCGGAAGGTCCAGTCCAGCTTGATCTCGTCCGCCATGAGCACGTCCTCCAGCGAGCCGCGCCCGCAGTGGTCGAACACCAGCGCCGGCCGAGCCTCGCACAGGCAGCCTGACGCATTACACGTTTGAGTTTAGCAGTGGTGAGCGTGATATCGCGAATAGATAAGTAGATAAACCGGACATTTTTTTTTATTTTTTTTTATTTTATTTAGGAAATAAACAGTCTTGTACATAAATATTGACATAAGTAGAATATATATTTCTTATAGACCTTTAGTTCCATAAAGCTTGTTAACTAACATACTGATAAAGTGCTTTTAGAAATACCAACATAAAAAAATAATATAATAATAATGAAAAATAGTCAAGTAATTCTAAGAAAAACAGTAAAAAATTTAACCAAAATACTGAAACTAAATAATAGAAGTACTCACAATGTAATTGAAAACTTATTAAGCAGTAACTTTCTATAGACAGTAAGACTATTGTAAAATATATCCATATAAACATTTTGTTATATGCGTCAACACTACGTTTAAAGAAGTTATTACTGGTGTACACGGTTTTGTACATAGGAACAACAAATAATTTTTGCGAGCGAGAGCCAGGTCTAGGTACTCTTAATTTAATTGTTTCTAAAATGTGAAGGGAGTCAACGTAACCATTCAAAATTTTAAACAAAAAGACTTGATCAAACATTATTCGCCGGTTCACAAGAGTAGTCATTGAGTGACGGCTGAGCAAATTTTTATAGAATATACATGTGGGAGATTGGTATTTAAATGTAGATTACTATTAATGTTAGCATTAAAACAAATGTTTGAAGAAAGCAAATTCACCGCAGTAATTAATACGAATAAGAAAACACGTGCTTGCCCATTGCCACGCTCCCCACGCCATGCGTCATTAGCGACTTGTTTGTGCTTCAGTATAAAAAGGTCATGCGCTAGCGCCTTCCGGGCATTCTGTACTCAACTGCGGAGCATGACGGAGCTCTGATCGTCGACATAGTATTGAGGTATGCTATGATGGTGTAACTAAATTATGTATTGTAGTACATAACTGTGTATCTTACAAGAAATAGTAGTAAGTACCAATTTTCATTATGTAAAATGCGAAATGGCTAATTATTTTAATAAATTGATATTACTGTTATTATAATTAACACTAAATGTGTGTATATTGTTACTGTCTGCCAATTAATCTGGTTTTTATGAATATAAATTGATCAAAATCATTACTCTCTTTTCTTAATCTCCCACATCAGAAGTGGGATGAACCAAGTAAATACGCTCACAAATTCACTACTTAATAAATTGCAAGGTTAATTCAGTAGGGTCACATAATCATTTTAATAGATTGACGATGCACATACATAATCATTTACACGCATAGCACGTGGTCGAGGCTACCCTTCGATGGTGCACATACAAATCATTTATACACATTGCACGTGGTCGAGGCCACCCTTCGATGGTGCACATACAAATCATTTACACGCATTGCACGTGGTCGAGGCTACCCTTCGATGGTGCACATACAAATCATTTACACACATTGCACGTGGTCGAGGCTACTCTTCGATCGTGCGCACTTATCATTATGCAAATCTGACAAGTATACTCTGACATTACACATTTGACAGTAAGTGAAAAAAGGATCATTGTTGACCCTATAGTAGTGGTTAATTCAGCATATTCATAGTACGCTCGGGGGTAGTAAGAGGGCTCGTTAGTAAACGCAGAAGGTTCGTGGTACGGGCGCATCCAATAAATTGTGCACACATTTGACAGTTCATGGCTCTTATTACGACTGCAATAAGGCTTATTGCGCCACAAAAGTGTGCATAGTTATGGTGGTAATTGTACACGTGTACCGACATTATTTCATAATGAGCTGATGCTCATACAAAGAGATGTAATCCGCCATTGTAATCTGTTATTAGCAACAACCTTTTGTTCAGCAGCATTGTTCATCCACTGATAATTTGCACCGTCTCGAAGGAGTTTTACACTGAGCAAATAAATATGTTGCTAGAAAGTTTCTGGCTGACAGTTCTGTGTACTTTATATCTTGTGTAAACATCTTGCATGATAATCCATGCTATTGATTTGCCACTAACATTATTTTTTGTTTTCCCTGAGTTCTACTAACACGATATTCCGTCATGAGCATCAGCCTGGAGATTCAGAACGTGTCTGATAGGCTGGATCCTGGTACTTTAGGCGGAGGGTCTACCTACTTCAGCTGTTATTGCTAAAGCTACCCAACGCAAACCAGAAACGTTGGCAAGTGAGGAACGGGCAGGTTCTGATGGATTGTGTCATAATACTGGTGCCTGTGTTCCACAAGTTTATGAAGACAATGATGCAAGATATGATGACGTTTTTTCAAACAGCTGCAAATGTTTTCCTTTATCATTTTTTTACCTCCATTTGACACTGATGGTCGTACTGATACCTGCAGCCGCGCTAAATAAGTGGCAAACGCTCCATGTCTATTCATTCATTAGCTTTTGCCGATAGCAAAACTAGTAAACAAGTTTACTCGATCGCTTTCACAGATGAATTGAATTGAAAAAGATTGAATGAAGCTAATAACGAAGTACTCTTAAATTACTAAGTCTTTAAATTAACAATTTCATATTCGCTAGCTAAAGTATCGATGACACGAGTCAAATCCCATACATGCCTTCAGATCTTTTGTCCCCATTTTGAACACTAGATATATGATGATCAACTTAATGTGAAAATATAATTTGTAACTGTGACGAGCTTAAAACTAATCTTATTCACATTTGCAGATGAGACCAGGCATTACGACGATTTGGTTATTTTTGTGGAATATACAAGCGATAAAGTGTCTAGCCTAGCAGAGTATACAACCTGCAAATGGGAACTTGCCAAAAGGAAAAATAACGGTTGGTATCAGGGTGACCGAGTCTCATTTAGTAAAAGGTATGTCAGATTTTCTATTAAATCCGATTTGTTACGGCTGATACCTAAAACATTACTTACCTCAGTTAAACAAAGCTTAACTTTTATAAACGCCAAATTCCAGTGCTGTGTGCTTATCACTGTGTTCCTAATAACATTTAAAAATCTCGACAACATGACTAAGATTGAAACGCTGTCTACATTGTATTAAGTTAGGACATTCACAGTAACATAGTACTAATGAAATTTATAATTTGTTACTTCAAGTTATTATACAACCTGTACTGTAGGTACAGCCTACAATATTAAACGAATTTCAAATTCTCTAGTTACCTCCGTAGTATTGACTAAAGTGCCATATGTAAATTCCACATAATTTCAAGACACTTTCTAGTATGAGTAAGTTATTCAATCTTTCATTAGTTATTTGGAATTTTGCATTAAAAGTAAATCTTTTATGTCACAGTCTGAAAGTATAGATATGATGCGTTCAGTTTGATATAATAATGGATAATTATTATTTGTAATACCACCAGCTATCTTTAGACTTCACAGCCCAATGACATGCAACGTTAAAAGTTGCCTCCTTTTGAATTGTCTAGCCTTAACGGCAAGACAGAAAATTGGCATAACATTCGAATTAATCTAATATTACTTGAGGATTTATATTCGAATAACAAATCAGTGATATTTGAATGATTTTATTTTGACAAATTTTCCTTTCTTTTCACTTTCAAATATAAATAGAATGTCTTTATTATTGAAATTTTTGCATTTACAATGCTATATAGATAAATATGATAAAATGTTTAGAGCAGTGGACCGGCAATCCAAAGGTTCGAGTCCCGTTTGAGCTTTCCTGAGACTGGTTGTTTTTTTTTCTAGTAAACATTATATCATATAAATACAATGATTGGTTAAAATATTGATTTTAAAATTTAAATCGTTAAGTAGTCAGAAGTTAAGTATGACGACATCCGTGGTCGAGTGGTAAACACGCTAGTTCTGGCGTCGCCACCTTTGAGGTCCCTGGTCCAACAACTGGTTGGTCCATTAAGGAATAACAGTCTTTCTATATTGATTTTTGATCTGGGTGTTTCTGTGTACACATATGTTTATCTGTTATCTAGTTTAACCATCAAAAACAGGTTTCAGAAAAGAAACTTTACTTGAGCTAGACTAGATAATAGTGTGAAATTTTATCGTCTCCCGTATAAAGCTAAAGAGGTTCCGATGATATGATTTGGAATACTTTGGCAGGGGGAAGTAAATGTTCTTAAAATACTACGCCTTTATTGAAAGATATGCTTATTTCATGGCTGTATTATGACAATAAATAACTGTTAAAGGTTTAACAGACTTTATACTTATTATTGTGTGTTCAGAAAATTGATTCCAAACTACCTGCTTCAATACGAACTCGCATGTCGCAAAGACTGACCAATCTGTTTATACCAGCGCGCCTAGTTGTTGCACAGCTGCACCTGGCACCCCTGGGTCGCTCATTAATGGCACATGATGACATGAGTAATTTCTTTATTCATGTGTTGATGGGTCCAATAAGATAATATTCGAATAGACTGTGAAAAGACCTTAAATCAGTTACTAACGATTGAATGTTGTCTGGTTTACGACAACTAACAGGATAGTAATCCTTTGTTGTCGTTTGTGCTAAATAGCGAACTGAAATCAACTTCTTCTAATTTGCTGTTAACCGCTCAAATTTATGCCAAGTCTTACAGTAGCAAATACGATTATTATTCGTTACCTCATTGACTTCGGTCATCTGCGTACTAGATGCACAATCGCATATAAAATGCGTTCGAAAAGGTGTTTCCAATTATTCTACACAATTTCTTTTTCGATTAATCACAACTAGTTTTGATACTCAGACCTATCATCACAACAATAGGTTTTAGACGAAGATATTTTAAATTTTTAAAAATAATAACTGATAGCAATCCAATGCTCCCTCTTGGTCGGAGAGTTAGTTCGAGGCGACACTTTGAGAGCGCTGATTATGTGTCTGGTGTTTAGATGACCGAAGCTTATTGATAATGACCCGCTCAATAATTTATTTGCAGTCGATTGTTGTGAGACGCTTAAATTAACTATAATTTCTTTAATAAATACCTAATTATTATGCTAAAGGAAATGGTTTTGCGTCTCGGTCGATTTAGGGGTACTTTAATTTGGATATTATAATGCCGTGAAACCCAAACAACAAATACATTATGCATACCTTTACGTTGACTATACTATAGATTATGGGTCTGTTAAAGTCACATTGTTGTGACGTTGTGACAGGTATACTGTGACAATACAGTAAAACGCTGAAACATAATGTCCGCATTATCAGTTATGGCATTTTCCTCTGAAAGAGGTACTGAGCTGTCTGATATCTTAAGATATCTTATAAAGTCATATTCTTTGTTTTCATTAGAAAAGCAAGAATAAATATTTGTTTTTTTTTCTTTACTTTATGTACTGTGAACTCTTGGCCAGATGTATTGCTGTACAATGAGTAATAAGGACTTTTAGTTTATGGCTTTTTACCGAGGCTACTATGTGATCATTTATTTTTGGCTGCGCCACTCGATGGCTTTATACAGAGGCCTTGTCACTTTTGTGGCTCATGATTTAGTCGCGCCACTCGATGGCTTTCTGCCGAGGCTATTTATGTGATCATTGATATAAATTGTTAGTAAAACTAATATTTATTTTAATAATACGACAAACACACATACGCGCGCAGACACAAACACACATGTTTAAATAATTATTATAGCTACCGATAGCTTGGGCCCCGATTCGCAATATTTTATTATTTACGTCAATCGAGGCGTTGAAAAAAAAATGTGTTTAACTCAGGTCTTAAAAATGTGTTTACCTCAAACCTTATCTTACCTAAATTTTTAAATATTGTAAAATATTTTCATTCAGATCTGTAAGGATGTAAATTGTAAGAGGTTTGATAAGACACAAAGTTTTTTTTATTCACGTTTTTAAAGTAAGCTGTAAAGGACAATGTTCTGCGCCCATACATTGTTAGCCTAAGAACCAACAATTATGAAATATTCTTTTCTAGGTTCGAAATTGCAAGTAAATGACTGTAAGAACTAAGATTTTTGACGGACACTCCTGAGAACCTAAATATCAGAAAAAGATTAGAATTATTTTGAGGTTATGTTTAATTAAAGAATTTGAGAAGTGATGTTGCACTGTTTTTTTTATTTGCCAACACTCATGCACGTTCACTGACACTTAAATAATCTATCAATATTTAACATTAATATTCGACAAAACATGAATTATAGAAAATAAAACAAAAGTGCAGACATGACGCTTCACTTTCCCGCCAAGAAGTCCAGAACGACAACTTTTTTTTTCTTGATTATGGATAGGTACTAGTCCTTCAGTCGTATTATTAGAGTTCATTGTTTATGCTTAAACTGATGATAATGATGAGTGATGATAATATGAACGTTCGGTTTAATGCTAAATTATATTCCCCCAAACCACTTGAGTTCCAGTTAACATGTGAGACTTTACTGAGATATTGCACGGTCTTCTTGAGTGAATTTGAAAAGTGATGTTGCACTGTTTTGTTGTACTGCAGATTGTAACATTCTCCTCATTGGAAAAGCAAAAGAATCTTAAGTCGACTAACGTTTTCAGTTTGGAATAAAAAGCGATGTATCGTATTCTAATGATGCTTGGAGTATTTGGCACTAAGTATATCGAGTCAGCCATGCATGCATAATATTATTAGGTTTGTTTGTACATATTATAAATATTTTGGTCACAAACCTATAACCTACCTTCACTGGCTGAATGCACTGAACTCTCAATACCCAACTCATAATAAAAAAATGATACTCAATATGAATGTCCAAAACGTAGTTTTTATTATTGGTTACTTTGTCTAAAAGTGTCCGCCATAATCTATATACTGTTATCTGTCGTAAAAAATAAGCTAAGAATTATCATGTATGTCATGTTTGTGTTGGTTCTTAGGCTAACTTCAACAATGTCCTTTGCATTTTAAAGTCGATAGTTCTGATATCAAGATTTTGAGTTTCGTTTAAATTTTACTAAGAATGCGAATTGTTTGGTTGCGCATTTCCTTTGGTAGTATGCGATTATTCTTTTCGCTTATTTTCAATTTTTTTTCAAGCAAGACATTTTTTCTTAAACCTTGTACAGATAATAAAAAGAAAAATAATGTAAACATTTAAAAAATGTATGTTTACGACTTACGTTATAAGAATAATATTGTATGGAATATAAATGTTTTTGTCTCATATTTAAGACTGAGGGCCTCTAAGATAGTTTTTATTTTGTTTTTGTTGCTGTCTAAACAAAATCTGATGTTTATTATTTACATTATTCGCGAGCCGGTGACCTGCTGCTCGTCAGAATGGCCGTGTGGGAGATTGGCATTTAAATGTAGATTACTATTAATGTTAGCATTAAAAACAAATGTTTGAAGAAAGCAAATTCACCGCAGTAATTAATACGAATAAGAAAACACGTGCTTGCCCATTGCCACGCTCCCCACGCCATGCGTCATTAGCGACTTGTTTGTGCTTCAGTATAAAAAGGTCATGCGCTAGCGCCTTCCGGGCATTCTGTACTCAACTGCGGAGCATGACGGAGCTCTGATCGTCGACATAGTATTGAGGTATGCTATGATGGTGTAACTAAATTATGTATTGTAGTACATTACTGTGTATCTTACAAGAAATAGTAGTAAGTACCAATTTTCATTATGTAAAATGCGAAATGGCTAATTATTTTAATAAATTGATATTACTGTTATTATAATTAACACTAAATTAATCTCCCACATACATTTATGATTTCCACGGAAATCCAGAGATTTAACGAACTTGTTTTGAACTCACTCTTTTCAAGCTATGTGACAAGCATAATATGGACTCCATATAATACAAGCAAAATCAAGAAGTGAACGAACAAAACTGAAATATAATAGCTTAAGGGTGCGCGACTGCTTAAAAGGTCTTGAGACCCTGAGGACGAAGCCCAATTGTCGGAATGCTTTGTTCACTATATTATGGTCATTGTGTAAATTAAGAGATAAACCAGAGTCCAATAAAATACCCAGGTCATGAATTGATGTGACTCGAGCAAGTAATGAATTATTGATCTTATAATTAATGTGAATAGGATTGGTTTTACGTGTTTTTTTTTATTCACAACGGGTAAGCGCTTGGCCTTCATCTTATCTGATGGTTAGTGACGATAAGCCTTTGTTCTCACTAGTTCGATTCAGTAGTTCGATCGTCGAACTAGTGAGAATTTTTTTTCTCATTTGTTCGACCGTCGAACTAGTGAGAATGTTTGTTCTCACTAGTTCGATCCGTTAACTTATTATTATTATTAATCGAGAAGCAAGAACATTAAGTACCGATATAATAGATATTGGTCACAAATACATACATTGTATAGGTAATTATAAAATGAAAATCTTTTAGGTATATTTTGTAGGTATAATTATTATTTAAGTATTATTATAATATAGTAAACGTCAAAATCACAATGTTGCATAATTAGATTATTTATTGTAAACATAATATTTAGGAACAACTATAGGTAAATACGTAGATGAAAAATATTTTTCTGTCTTGCTTATCTCAACAAGCTTAATCAGAAACTAAAAAGAAACTAAAAAAATGCCAAAAATGCTTCAAAATTACAAATGTACAAAATTAGGTATAGGTATAGACATAACATTCATAAACATAACTTTGATAAAATATACATGATTAAATATATTTTTCTCTGTCTTACTTATCTCAATAAGCAGAGAGCGAAAAAACTTTGAATTTGTGTATTCCACCAAAGGATATATGTATATTGAACATTATCTTAGGTACATTGGTTACGAAATCAAAAAAATAATGTAATAATCAAATACTCAATTATTTTGTCACATTGAGTCTCAATGTAACTATAATTATCGCATCTTTTCTAAAAAGTGCCCAACACCAATTTCTCCGCATATTAATTGCATTTGAGCATCAATAATGTAATCGTCATTGAATAAATCAGTTTTTCTCCTTTTACAACGTTTGTTTGATGTTGAAGGTCTCTGAAGAATGTCATTTTGATATGAAGACAATAAGGAATCGTCCCGTAAAATATGTAATATTTGCAATAGGTTTACATGCCCTTTCGTTACAAGGTTATTTATTTTATGGTGCCATCCTTCTACTGCATTATTTGTTCGGTGGCGTTCGCCATAAACCGACCAAATTCTATGATAATCACCCTTCATCCAGTATTTATCGAAATAATCTTTAAACTTAATTATAGATTCGCAATTCTTCTTCATTTCTTTTTGAATATACGCCCATCCTGAAACAATTTCATTTTCTGGAAGCAATGCCAAGTTGGCGCATAATGAAATTATTCTTCTGTTGCGTTTGTCTTTAGTTAAACCCAGGGTTTTTGCTTTGCGCCACAAGCTGTTCACGTAATGGTAGTAGCAACCTTTGACTGTAACATTCAATGTTTTCAACGCTTTCATTGTGCCTTCTTCGAAATCTATCGTGACTTTAGCAGGCTTCCACTCTGGAATTTGGGACCCAATTAAATCAAATAAAAGTGAGTAAGCTTTTTTGGTCCTGTGACTCATGAAAGCGTACACCAAAGGGATGACATTCGTGTTATTTGTATCACTGCCGATGTCTCCGTGAATTGTAAAAAGTTGCTGAAAAGGTGTCGGACATGATTTAAAGGTCCCATCCATAAAGATGTGTTTAGTTTTTTTTATAATTTCTCGGGCATCATTTGAACAAAACACTAATATTCTCATTTTTTTATGACTGTAATCAGCGAGTAAGAAATCTGAAAAAGTACTAGGAACTTCGACTTCCTCAACAGTCTTTGCATTTATTTTTTTTACGTGTGCTAACTTATTTCTCCTTCTGTAAATGCGTGACTTTATTTCACAAAATTCAGGTACACTCTTAGAAGCTAAATGCAGGCCTTGATTTTTTAATGTAATTAAAGCTCTGTTGTAGACCCTAGGAGCTGGTTCTCTTCCCGTAGCTGCTTCTTCGCAAGCATTATTTAAAATAACATTGACTGTATTTCGTGTTTCATCTGGATTACATTGACCGCAGTGGGGTTTTGATTGTAAATTATTAGTGAAGTCCTTAAACAAAACCAATGTTTAAAAAATATAGGAATTCATGAATTATTTTGCTTGTACATTAAAACTATTACAAATAAAAATACACATACAACACCTATAATATGTAAATATACGTACAACAATTATCATTATGTACATATAAAATAACCAAGACTTACCATATTCATTGTGACGGAACCGGTACATTTTAAACTTTTATAATTTTTACACCGCCAAATGCTGTGGCCATTTTTGTATTTACGCATAGAATAATATTGATGTCCTTCTAATTGCAGAATCCTTCCACGACCGCTTTTTATTAATTTCACTTCTTTAGACATTATTCCGAAAATATAAACAGTAAAATAAACAGGCACCACGAAATAAACATTGCTACTGCAGAGCTGAACAACGTAATACTTCCATTTTGCGAAACATCTACCCTCAAAATATAACAAAAATCATGTACCCTCAAAATAAGACAACAGAACTATGACCACACTCTTTCTGGGGTGGGGCGTTTAGTTAAATATTTATAATACTAAACTTATTATGCACATACCTAAGTGCTATAGGCATAGATGCATTTAAGGAAATATACCAGTGGACGACTTCCGGGTGATATGACAATGATTTGTATTATGTATTTAAACTGTTTGTATTGTTTACTATTAATTTACTTGCAGTCGAATTTTGACGTTTACTATATTTCAATAATACTTAAATAATAATTATACCTACAAAATATACCTAAAAGATTTTCATTTTATAATTACCTATACAATGTATGTATTTGTGACCAATATCTATTATATATTAACTAGTGAGAACAAACATTCTCACTAGTTCGATCCGTTAACTTATTATTATTATTAATCGAGAAGCAAGAACATTAAGTACCGATATAATAGATATTGGTCACAAATACATACATTGTATAGGTAATTATAAAATGAAAATCTTTTAGGTATATTTTGTAGGTATAATTATTATTTAAGTATTATTATAATATAGTAAACGTCAAAATCACAATGTTGCATAATTAGATTATTTATTGTAAACATAATATTTAGGAACAACTATAGGTAAATACGTAGATGAAAAATATTTTTCTGTCTTGCTTATCTCAACAAGCTTAATCAGAAACTAAAAAGAAACTAAAAAAATGCCAAAAATGCTTCAAAATTACAAATGTACAAAATTAGGTATAGGTATAGACATAACATTCATAAACATAACTTTGATAAAATATACATGATTAAATATATTTTTCTCTGTCTTACTTATCTCAATAAGCAGAGAGCGAAAAAACTTTGAATTTGTGTATTCCACCAAAGGATATATGTATATTGAACATTATATTAGGTACATTGGTTACGAAATCAAAAAAATAATGTAATAATCAAATACTCAATTATTTTGTCACATTGAGTCTCAATGTAACTATAATTATCGCATCTTTTCTAAAAAGTGCCCAACACCAATTTCTCCGCATATTAATTGCATTTGAGCATCAATAATGTAATCGTCATTGAATAAATCAGTTTAAAATAACATTATTTAAAATAACATTGACTGTATTTCGTGTTTCATCTGGATTACATTGACCGCAGTGGGGTTTTGATTGTAAATTATTAGTGAAGTCCTTAAACAAAACCAATGTTTAAAAAATATAGGAATTCATGAATTATTTTGCTTGTACATTAAAACTATTACAAATAAAAATACACATACAACACCTATAATATGTAAATATACGTACAACAATTATCATTATGTACATATAAAATAACCAAGACTTACCATATTCATTGTGACGGAACCGGTACATTTTAAACTTTTATAATTTTTACACCGCCAAATGCTGTGGCCATTTTTGTATTTACGCATAGAATAATATTGATGTCCTTCTAATTGCAGAATCCTTCCACGACCGCTTTTTATTAATTTCACTTCTTTAGACATTATTCCGAAAATATAAACAGTAAAATAAACAGGCACCACGAAATAAACATTGCTACTGCAGAGCTGAACAACGTAATACTTCCATTTTGCGAAACATCTACCCTCAAAATATAACAAAAATCATGTACCCTCAAAATAAGACAACAGAACTATGACCACACTCTTTCTGGGGTGGGGCGTTTAGTTAAATATTTATAATACTAAACTTATTATGCACATACCTAAGTGCTATAGGCATAGATGCATTTAAGGAAATATACCAGTGGACGACTTCCGGGTGATATGACAATGATTTGTATTATGTATTTAAACTGTTTGTATTGTTTACTATTAATTTACTTGCAGTCGAATTTTGACGTTTACTATATTTCAATAATACTTAAATAATAATTATACCTACAAAATATACCTAAAAGATTTTCATTTTATAATTACCTATACAATGTATGTATTTGTGACCAATATCTATTATATCGGTACTTAATGTTCTTGCTTCTCGATTAATAATAATAATAAGTTAACGGATCGAACTAGTGAGAACAAACATTCTCACTAGTTCGACGGTCGAACAAATGAGAAAAAAAATTCTCACTAGTTCGACGATCGAACTACTGAATCGAACTAGTGAGAACAAAGGACGATAAGGCCGAAGATGGAAGCGCGCTTTACCCGGAATCCTCAACCACTGAGGAACTGGCTATCTTATCTCTGAACTGTCGGAACACAACTATGCTATACACATCGTTGTTAAGGCGACAGACTTAGATAAGATGGTTTTAGCTAGCCAGGCGGACTTAACAGCCCTCCCACCAACCAAACCGAGCACACAAAGATGTACCCCCCGCTGGGAATTGAACCCGGGACCTCTGGGTCTAAAACCGGTGGCTTAGCCACTAGACCACAGAGGCAGTGTGTAGGAAATAACAGAGCATTTATTCAAATTTAGATATAGTTGATTAGACAAGCAGTATTCTGTTAAATGTTCTAAATCAGATTGTAATTGTAAGCAATCACCATATCCTTGCACTATTTTAAAAAAAATTGCGTCATTGGCATATAGCAGTAAATTTGAATTTTGAATAAATTTTCCGATATCATTGATGTATTGAACCCTGGGGAATACCTGATGGAATTTCAAGGAATCTTGACACATAGCCCTTAACAGAAACGACCTGAGAACGATTTTTAACAAACGAATCTAACCATCTGAGCAGATCGCCGTGTATTCCGATTGCCCAAAGCTTTTCGATAAGTAGATCATGATTAATTTTATCGAACGCCTTGGAAAAATCGGAATACACGACATCTACCTGTTCACCTTTCTCTACATTTATGAAATAATTCTTATATTAATTACCGATAACTGACTAAAGAGTGCGCACACATCCAACAGCATGGCGCGGCGATAGGCTCACCACCGTCAGGCTGAGCACATGTGCAGTCGCTATTTGGTGTGCAGTGGACTATGGCAGAGGGCTGCTTTTGCTGTCCTCATTGCCTAGTCTCTGACTAACCCTTCGGGGATAATAGTCGTGATTATGTATGTATGTAATTACCGATAAATGGGTTTAAATTTTCATGGCGCAAGTTTTGCATCACGAGAAGCACGTCGGTCGCCTTTCGCTTGAGCTCGAGCGATGCCGTAGTCGCCAGATACTTCATGAACACTGCATCTCCCTACAAAATAAATCAAAATAAATATGCCAAACATGTATACAGTCTATTTATTTCTTAATATTTATTAGATTTTCCAATATTTTTTACACCACAATACTGAAATATAACATTAGGATAAAATGTTTACTAGAAAAAAAAATCAACCAGCCTGAGGAAGCTCGAGTGGGATTCGAACCCTCGACCTTTGGATTGCCGGTCCACCACTCTAACCGCTGAGCTACCGAGACCCCAGAAGACTCGTTGAATTTTTTCCTAGTAGTTTGATCTACGCCGCAAGCCAGCGGTATTACGTCACTGCGAAGTCTACCCTCACATTCGAAAGAAATACTATTGCAAGTATTTAACAATCGATAAAGACGTAATTATCTTTATTGTTGCAATAAAGATGAATATAACATTATTCTAAAATACAGTAGAACAGTAAAAAGAGAGCTAGAAGCAAACACAGCTTAAATCGAAGATCAAAAAGACTTATTGAGTTGAGTCTATGAATGAGGGTTGAGAGATCGATTAAGTGACCTTGTATCTGGTGCGGCGGTCGAGCGCGACGCGGTTGATGCTGCAGGTAGAGGAGGGCGCGGAGGCGGGCGCCGGCAGCGGCGGCTGCTTCAGCAGGTCAGGCCGCTCCAGCTCGGGCCCGCCGAACTCGTGCAGTCTCTGCAGCCAGCACGACAGCATGGTCTCCATGCCCTCGCCCACGCGCCGCTGCTCATCCACCGGGAAGGAGAAGTCCGCGGGCGACAGCACCGCGTCCCCGCGCCGCCGCCGCCGCCGGCGCCGCGCCGCCGCCCAGCGCGAGCCCACCGCCAGCGTCGCCGCTGCCGCCGCCGCCAGCGCCAGCGCCCACGCCAGCGCCGGCGCCGACACGCCTGCCGGCGCTGCTTCCGCCTCCCGCTGCTCGCTCAGCCGCTCCAACACCTGGGTAGCGTTGCTCATCTCCACGGTCGTCGACCATTCGTCGGGATCGTCGCCGGAGGCCGTTGAGGATGTCGTTAAAATAGCGATCCGCTCCCATCCCATCCCAGTGCTCCGTTTCACGCTTTCGTACAAGAAAAACTGATTTCGACCGACCTCGACGGTTGTATTTTTCTCTACAATCTGTTGGATGGCTTCGAGAATCTTATCATACGCCTCGTGTATGAGAGAAGAGGAAGGGTCTCCTGTGTCGAGGTTTCGCTGACTGAGGAATAATATCCGGTGCCGCAAGGAGTCGTTCACTGGGGCGGTGGCGGCCGCGAGCTCCCGCAGCACCGCGTCGCCGCCGCCCCCCGCCCGCGCCGCGCGGCGACTCCGATGAGTCCCGTAACTAATGTTGTCCTTGATTTTGTTACTAACTCCCATTGTTTTCGCCGATGTCAATTTATACATTAAACTGATAGAGTCGCTATTTGTGAAATGTGAGGCGTTGCCTGTTTTTGTCTTGTTTACGTCGTTTTCGCGGCGAAAAACAGGCTTCGAGGTCAAAGATTGCGACGTTTCGTCTCCGTAACGAGCTCTCTTATTGCGATAGGGAGCCGCGACGTTGTTTACGAACGCAGCGGTCGGTGGCGGCGGAAAACTTTTCTTATACGATTCCGGATAAAATAACGATAAATTTGAGTTTTCCGGGAAGGCCGTTCGTGGGGAATACGTTAAGTTTTCTATTTTTCTTTCGTAAGGCGAAGTAACTACATCTAAAGTGATATTGCTCTTTGAAAAGGCGTGAACTGGCAGCGGTGTAGGGAGCGGGGGGCCCGGGGGCTCCGGAGCGGGCGGCTCCTCGTCGTGCAGCAGCAGCACGGTGCGCCCCGCGCCGCCCCACGCCGCGCGCCCGCCCGCCAGCGACGTGCACGTCACCACCACTGGGGACGACGCGTACAGTTAACACCGATACGAACCGTGATGTGATTATATTACCGTGCACAACTATAGATATAAGTTATTCACCTTGCTCTTCGGTGGAATGCTGTCCGGTGCGAACTGAGACGCCGGCGGCGAGCAGGTGGCGGCGTACGTCGCGCAGCACGGCAGCGCACTCGGATCGCGGCGGCGCGGGCGGCAGTAGCGCACGGCGCCAGCGCAGCCGCCCCGCCAGCCACGCCACGCCGGCGCCGCGCGCGCGCCAGCCCGCGCACGCCGCTGGCGCCGCCGCCCCCGCCCCCGCCCCCGCCCCCGCCCCCGCCCCCGCCCCCACCCCCGCCCCCGCCCCCGCCGGACGCGCCAGCCGCAGCGCGCGCGCCGCCGCGTCAAGCGCGCCGCACGCCGCCGCGCCCGCCCACCCCGCCAGCGCCACCGGCGCGCCCGCGCTCATCGCCGCCAGCGCCCCGCGAGACACCGTCGATTGCCATTCCGGCCCGCAAGTTTCTACAAAGGACAGCACCGAAAAATTCAGTTGGCTGCATATGCTCCGATGGTGCTTTAGCGAAAAGGTGATAGATTACGACGGGAACTCACGTTCGTAGCTCAAAATACGGAAGGAGCGGCGAAGTAGAGGTGCGCGGCTCGTGGCGGAAGCGTAAAGGCGCAGCCGGTCCTCGGAGAAAGCGGCGGGGTCCTCGGCGGCGCAAGCGGCGCGCAGCACGAGCAGCGGCGCGGCGGGGGCCGGGGGGGCGGCTGGGGCGGCGGGGGCACTGGCGACGGCGGCTAGGAGCGCGGCGGCGGCCAGCGCAGCCCGCAGCGCGCGCATGGCGCGGCTCACGTAACGTCCGCCATGGGCCGGGCGTCCGCTCCGCTGCACCAAATTACGCCTCGGCCGATTGCGCGGGATCAAACGGGCGGCCTTCGAAGCTCCGGCCTGTTACGCGAATACCTCGATCGATGAGTGAGATGTTGTGACGATGCAGACGATCCCCTTAACTACCTTATTCTTAATGCCTGAGTGATGTAGCATACGAGCTGGATAATGTAAGCGGAATGCAGACTTATGTTCAATTTGTTATCGCTCTCAAAATTCAGTTTTAAAGGTATAAAGATTTTAAAAGGAATGTGAAGGCGAATTGTTATTCGATTAATTTAAAAGTTTTGTCGTAAAACTTGCAATAAATGTAAACGGGTGGTGCCCTTCGGCTCGCCTTTAATATTTGGTTCTAATTTCATATGGCGGAACTATGTTGGCTTCAACTTTTAACGCACAATAACTGTCTAGCCTAACAGTTGCTTTCGCACTATTATAGTTTTGCCTAAAACATGAAAACCATAATTTTAGAATCCCTAATATTAAATGCACTAAAATGTATCGGCATAACATTTTTTCGGCAGTACGAAGATGACGCTTTAGTGTTGAAGCCCTAATTTATTATTATAATTATGTAAGTTGAAACTTTAAATAATATTTTTTATATTTATACTATGTAAGTAATATGGGGTATAAAGTTACTCGCGTTCGTACGTTTACCCTTGAGACCCTACACGTGACCCCTGGGTGGTGCTAAATGAGTGACACTGACTGAGTGGTAGAGCCACGCAGCTGTTGCTGTTGTGTTTCGTCCGGCCAGTGAGAGTTCCGGAGGCCCCCCCCCCTCCCTGACATTTCCTATGCCTTCCTTAACCCTATTCCTTCCTTAAAGGCCGGCAACGCATCTGCGATACTTCTGCAAAGTTATTTTGCCAAAATGATTAGGCGTTATACTCTTGTGAGTTCAAACTTTGTGCGAATTACAATTTAGTAAATGTAAATAGTAGGGATTATGAATGGTTCTCGCATTTGGAAAGTTTAAATTCGGCTATAAAGAGTTGAGGCAAAGTAAAAATAGGCTTATCACATTTAGGAAAACTAAAATTGTGCGAAAAAATTGAGGCGTATAGTTTGTGTGCCATTGACAATTAGGAGAACAAAAAATTGGGCGATCTAATGTAGACCCATGTAAACACTTTTTCTTTTTTGGTCACTTACATATTCACATTTACTATTTATATTCAATTTAAGATATTAGGTCTGTTCGAAAACAAAACCATTGTAATTTTTTCTGTATGACTGATGTTGGTTACCTAAAAATATAGTTTTATAGGTTAATTTTATTTGACTATTTCATCTAATAGCATACATAAGCACATACACACACATTCTATACGACTATTATTTCCGAAGGGTTAGTCACAGACTAAGCAACAAGGACCGGAGGATAAGCAGTCCTCTGCCATAGTCCACTTTCCACCAAAAGACAGGTGGTGAGCCCATCAGAGCTCTATGCTGTTAGATATAATTATGTGCAGTACTTAGTCCGTTAATCGCCTTTTACGACACCCAAGGGAAGAGACGGGGTAGTAGTATTCTTTCAGCGATATTTGAACAAGTTATAGGGCCACCGGCCACAGCCACAAACGTTGCCACGAGAAGCTAGAAGCGTGTGGCGTGTGGCGGCCACCGGCGTCACCCGTGTGCAGCGAGTCCATATAAAATGTATTAAACTACAGAAAATATGCCGGTGGCGTTGTTTTGTGGTTGTGGCCGGTGGCCCGTGTGCGGGGCTTCATAGAATTGAACAAGTGATAAAGTGTTAAACATGGATATTTTAAGGACGTTTATGTTTATATAGAATTCTATTGTCAGAATATATCGTCTATAACAACATCGACATATTATTTTCCATGAGAATACATTAATTTAAAAAGAATGTCGGGGAAATTTTTGGTTCGGCATCTCCCACTTACTAAGAAAACTTTAATAAACTTGTCATCAAAAATCAACCTAGAATAAGTTTCCAATTTGTTATTTTTTATTATTCTTTATTGTTCTATGTATATAATCAGTTTTTAATTGGATATAGTTTTAGATTAGGTAAACTTTAACATTTACGCTTAAGTATTTTTAATCGTGTTGTGTACGGTTCCCGATTTTTATGCATAAAATTTTTTGTCATAATAATTTAACATGGCATACTTTTACTTATCCTAATAATAGTTACGTACAATATTCATTATTATTATTATACAGTAAATTCATACAAAGAGATCCAACCAAATTAAAGGCGCAGCCATGCAAAGGTAATATGCATAACAAGAACAGTTTTATAAGCTCAATAAAGGTATATTACAAAATACCCCAAGTAATTAGAGAGATGCCATTTAATCGCTAATTGAAAAATGTTTTTATTCTTTGCGAGAGTTTGAAAATGCCTAAAGTGCCCTCGTGGTGTTGGAGTGTATTGTGTTAGTCTTACTGTATTTATTGATTTCAATTTACAAATGATCAATTTTAATTATATAGTTTGACATGCATGTGTAATCTTATAATGGAAGATAAATATTATTATTATTATTGTAAGTGACCTTTTAATTTTTAATTTTTGCATGCCTTTGATTATAAGGCGAACATTTGTACAGTTCTAACTATAACATACCATCTGTTTACCCAATCCACATGTTCTGGCAAATAAATACTATTTCATTTCATTTCATTTCATTTCATTTGGCATAACTTTTAAGGCACATTTTTTTAAACATAATAACTACTACAAGCATAATAATTGTCAAGCATACTATTCTAAAGCCTACATTTGTTACGCATACACATTCACATACGACAATTTTAAGCATACTTTTTATAAGGTGTGTGAGTTACGACGGAACAACGAATATACATGTAATTGTCGAGTTATTACCAAGCTGAACGCTGGTCAACAACACCAGAGTCACAATCATGGACCAAAAACTCATTAAAAAAGTACGTTTTGGAAATTTATTGTTTGCTCATTTAATAAATTACTTTTTGTAGGCGGCTTAGGGTTGGCCCAAGGGCCACCCCCGCCGCACCCTAACCTACTATTACACTACGGTACCCAAGTTATATTTGATATACATACCTAGTTTTTAGTTTTAGATTCGAATAGCTTTTAATAAAATAAAAAAACCGGACAAGTACGAGTGACTCGCCCACCGAGGTTCCATACAAATTTGTAGGTGCATATTTTAATTTTTTTATTTCGTTCTTCGTCAAAAATCGAAACTATACCCACATGACACGGTTAACTCAATTCAAAATTTGGACCGCGTACACACCCGGTTTATTAATGATATAATTACAAATGTATACTTTTCAGATTTATCCCTAAACTTGTAGTATAAGACTTGCCAGTGACTGGGCCACGACTGGTATTTATAAAAGTAGAAATAAACTGTATGAGTTGTATAATTTAAGACCATATAACCATAGTTTAAATTTTACAGAATATGTAAAAAATTACTCCAAATTGTTAAAGAAAGTGTGCATAATAGTAAAATCTAATTTCATTAAAGATACAATTAAAAAATCTAATAATAAAATGAAAGCCACTTGGGATATCATCAACCGTGAAACTGGAAAATTAAAACCACGGGACAACACTTTTACTCTTAAAGTTAAAGAAAACCTTATCAATTCAGATGCACAAATTGCTAATATTTTTGATGATTTCTTTATAAATATGCCTGTGGTAACAACTTCAAATTTAAATTCATCACCAGTGGCGGCACAATCTTTTCTCGAACAACATGTACCCAAATGTAATGTTTCTTTTAATTTTCAATATATTGACCCTAAAATATTATTAAAACTTTCAAATCACTAAAAATGAAAAACACAGGTGATTTGTGGGGCATGTCTATAAAAATAATTAAGAATATTATATATTCTATTGCACACCATCTTGCTGACATATTTAATAACTGTATTGATAAAGGAATCTTTCCTGATCTTATGAAGTTTAGTAAGGTTATACCTTTATTTAAATCGGGAAATAAAGAGGACCCCAGTAACTATCGACCAATTTCAATACTACCAGCACTTAGTAAGATTTATGAAAAATAAATTCTCGAACAGTTTGTGGAATACTTTAATTTAAATAATCTTCTACATAGTAAGCAATTCGGTTTTACCAAGGGTCGTTCCACTTCTGATGCTGGTGTTGCTCTAGTAAAACATATATTTGATGCCTGGGACGAGTCTCATAACGCTCTTGGAGTTTTTTGCGACCTGTCCAAGGCTTTCGATTGCGTTGAGCACCGGACATTGGTGATGAAGTTAAATTACTATGGTCTCAAAGGTTTTGCGCTTGATTTGATAAAGTCTTATCTCAGTTCTAGAACACAAACTGTCGATGTCAATGGAACTAAGTCATCTGGTTCTTATGTAAAAATGGGAGTTCCACAAGGGTCAATCCTAGGCCTTTTCTTATTTTTGATATATAAATGACCTTCCATTCTTTGTAGAAAACTTCTGTGATATTGTATTGTTTGCAGATGATACTTCACTCATCTTTAATGTGACTAGGTCTAAGAAAAATTATGACGATGTTAACAATGCTCTTTCATAGGTACTTAGTTGGTTTACTGTTAATAATTAATAGCTAAATGCTAAAAAAAACCAAATTCATTAATTTTACACTACCAAATGTTAAGGCCGAACAAACTTATGTAAGGATAAACGGTGATAAATTAGATTTGGTAGACTCGGCTGTTTTTCTAGGGATAACCCTTGACTCAAAACTTCAATGGAATCCTCATATATCGAAATTGGCCGGAAAACTCAGTTCTGCTGATTACGCCATTAGAAAAATTAAGCAGTTAACCGACGTTGAAACTGCTAAAACGGTTTACTTTAGTTATTTTCACAGTGTCATGTCATATGGCGCCCTACTGTGGGGAACAGCGGCTGATGTTGAAATTATATTCATTTTACAGAAACGGGCAATAAGAACCATTTATAGACTAAGCTCACGAACTTCTCTAAGAGATATTTTTAGAGAAGTTGGTGTTCTTACAGCTGCATCTCAATATATTTATAATTGTATAGTTTTTGTGCGTTGCAATATTAACTCATTCACTAAACACGGTGACGTACACAATTTCAATGCTAGAAATAAGTCAAAACTTATGATGCCCCTGTTCAGGTTACAGAAGGTTCTCGGCTCTTTCTTGGGGCAAAGGTATACACTATTATAATAAAATACCAAGTACTGTACTAGAATTACCTTTAGATAAGTTTAAAAATCATGTAAAATCTTGTTTACTTAAGAAAGGTTATTATACAGTTAAAGAATATTTAGAAGACAAAATAGCCTGGTAATGATAAAATAATCACATTATATCGTCGTTGTTCTGGGAAAACCCAGTAAATCGATAATTTACTATTTTGAGTTATAGGCAAAAGACAATTCAGATAAAAATATTATTAATAAAATACTAATTAAATTACATTCGTATATTACGAAACAATTCCTTGTTTCATATTTTGACAAAAACCATTTATTATGATAGTATTTTACTAACAGATTTTTAATAAAATGGTACTTTTAGACAAAAGGGTACCTATTTACTTGGTTTTCCCTGAAGATATTTATTTTTGGTTTATTCTGTGATTCTTAAACATAATCAAAACAAACTAATTAAAACAACTAAGTTTATTGCTTATAATACCTATAAAAATTAATGAATGTTGGATTCGGCCTGTATTTTTTCTATAATAAAATAAAAATGAAATATTTACTGGGTTTTCCTTGCCGGGAAAATGTCTATGAATACAGCTTACTTTACTCTAGAGCTTACTGTATCTTAGGATAGGCGATAAGAAGCAAAGTAATACTATTTATGTACTAAATATGAATGTATTTAAAGAAAAACAACATTTCATCTGAAACGTGGCAGTTTGCTAGCCTATCCTTGGTTCCGGAATCGGCTTGCAGCCCTTGAAACCAGCCGTGGATCTCCTCCGGAATCACGCCTTTGCCACAAAGTGTCAGCAAATCAGCGGCAGGGATCACGCTGAACAATTCCTTAGAAAATTCCCCAGGATATATGCGGTACAAAATACAGAGAGACGCAACACAACGTCTATCCAAAAAAAGGATCGAACCGACCTGAAATAACCACGTCGTCGACAATTCGAGTAGCTCTGCGTTGAATGGTCAAATGGAAGAAGTGGGTACTGGGGTGCTTCAGTCCAAATGCGGCCTGACCTGTGCTTTGTAGTTTAAGCGGTGGGCCGGCCGGCGTGAAATACTAACCCGCTCTATAAAGCACATCCAGCTTTTTCGAAGCTAATTTAGCTTTACCTCCCAAATGACCACGAAACTAAAAGTGACTCGAAATATTGACGCCAAGGATTCCAATAGTCGGTTTGGTATCAAGGAGAGCTCCCTCAATGTTCAGAAGTACGATGAAGAGATATTTTTTCGCGGTAAAAACGCAAACTTGTGTTTTGGAGGGGTAAATATTAGCTTGTCCGGTGTAGAGCGTATCCCTAGATTCCCCAGTAGTTTTGTCCGCATAGCAATGAATGCTGTTGTTATGCAACATGTCATTGATGTGCAGAGGAAACAGCGTAGGGGATAACACACACCCCTGCGGGATTCCAGCATTCACGGGCTTCATGGCAGAGCACGAACCGTCGACTACGACTCTGACGCTACGCCCAGAAAGAAAGCCAATAGCCACCCACGGACACAATTTCTCAGGGAGCCCGTATGATGGAAGTTTAAGAGAGAAGAGACATGTGCCATACCCTGTCAAAGACTTTCGCTATGTCCTAGCTAACTGCCAGTGCCTGCCCTTTACTCTAAGAGATCCAAAAGATCACCAGCCGAACGACCGCAACGAAAACCATACAGGCAATCACTTAGTAGCTGGTTCTCATCTAGGTACTTTAAGAGCTGGCGGTTTGTAATGGACTAAATTACTTTGGAGAGCAAAGAGGTGATGGTTATTGGCCTGTAGTTCGACGGATTTGAGCGATCGCCTTGTTTGGGAATCGGGTGGACAAAGGCTGTCTTCCAAGAGCTCGGGACAACGCCAGTAGTGTAAGAGAGCCGGAAAAGGCTCGCCGCGACCGGCCGGCGCCAACTCAGGAGCACACGCCCGAAGCGCAATGGGAGGAACTGCATCAGGCCCACTCGACTTATGGATATCAAGAGAAAAAAGAGTCTTACGAACTGACCTTTAGTAAGAACCAAACGTTTAGGAAAATGACTGATTACATTTTAATAAAATAAACAGGAGTAAATATATTTTGATTTATTTTTCAATTGCTTACAAAAACACGTAAGTCATGTCAGTTTGGGTAATAAAATAAGACAACACCACGTATGTCAAAGAATTTGGGATAATTACAAATATTTACTAAAAACTAATGGTTCTACAGATAATAGATCTGTTATGAAGTGTAATCAAATTATAAAATGGTATTGTAATGGAGTCTATGTAAAATTATCAAGTTTTTTTACTGTCCTGAAAAGTTGCTATTTTTTGACATACGTGGTGTTAGAACTTAATCGACGATAATGCAAGTACCGCGATTTACATTAGCAGCGATCAATTAAATCCTCAGCAAAAACCACTTATTCAAGTGAACTGCTTTTTGGTTGAAAAATTATGTTTTAGAATAGACTTAAACCCCTCAGGTATAATTATTTAAATATCGGTTATTAATTATACCTGTAACTTTTTATGACGAATAGGCAATTAAGTCCGACTACATTTTTATTTCTGAGGAAAAAGAAAAAAGTGACAAAAACGGTCTTGAAGGCAAAACTAGTTAAATATTTTTAATGTGTTTTACCGGAGATGAACCTAAGAAAATATGGAATTACGTCAGTTTACTTTTTGTACCTGAGAGTTCCCAACTAACAAAAATGATTTTTATAGTGGCTTTCATTGCCAAAATTAATAGCTTTTTAATAGCCCTTATTATCTCCTATAAACCTGCGTTTGGGCACAAATTATAAGGACAATAACTTTGTACCCACCTTATAGTGGATTTATTGTTAGCTTTTTATTCTTATACGTGTTTTATTATGGCCAGCAACAAGGGAGTAAAATTTATACTAGCAAAGCAAAGTATTTTATAAAGCTGTTTGCCCATGTATGATTCTGTATTAAGTAAGATAGTGATTTACATTTTCATAAAAGCTTAGTGAAAAATTAAAGTGACCGCTGTCACTGTCAACCATTTTAATGACAAGAACAGTAAGTTTATAATTTATTATATTATGTTGTTACTGATTAAATGCTTGTATGTAGTGAAAACGGTGTGGGAATTCAAATGCATAGCAAAATGTGGTACGCAGTGTGTTATATTATCAACGCGCCCTTGAATTTAGGCTGTTTTGTGATACAAAATTGGTTAATTATTTATTCATGTTTTTAATAAGGCTATTATAAGGGAAACAGGAATCGCAAATCATTTATAAGAAAACTTAAGCATATGCTATTCCATTTTGTATATATTTAGGGTTCTTTTCTCACTAGTAAAAACCCGTATCCACATTTATTTTAATGCCCGAAGATTTTTATTCAAAATTTTACTTTACTGTTTTGTTCATAATTTAATTCTTATTTCTTTTGCAGGATAATAATATTTTACGGCTGATAAAGCCGAAGTAATAGAAGTGTAATGTGTCCCTAACTATTGAAACAAGAAATTAAGAAAACGCATAAATAATAGTAATAGACTTCTTTCAGTCTTTTAAGTAGGTAATTCAGCAGCCAGCCAGCCATCAATACGCGCCTAATCGTCTAATTACGTGCTGTAATATTTTTAAATAAATCGCTAAATGGAAATATTGATTTTTATTGCCTAGTCTTTTAAATCTCTACACAAAAATTTCAATGGATTTAGTAGGGCGACGGAACCCGTGGCTGTTTTTTGTAAAAGCTAGATAATTTCAACCATGATGAATCATGTTTTTATTAAAGTAGAATAAATAGAGGCATAAATCTCATAGTACAGGTTTAATTATATTTAGGACATTTACAAACAAACAATATTTATAAAGAAGTGACACCATCATATTCTCTTTTCAATCATTTGAAGGATGTCACAAGTAATGGTTATTCCATTTATCTATGGAGGTTCCATAGCTTCATCTTCAAAGAGTTTTGATATACAAACTCTTAACATCTTCTCTTGAAGCTAGGGAACAACAGAGTCTTTAAACGAGCACGCCAATCTGACGACAAAGCATAGCCAGTCTTGGCTTATACAGTGCCTTCGTAAACATGTCAGCAATTTGGTTTTCTGTACCAATCTTTGCAATCATCATAGTCCCATCAGCTATGGCTTCTCGTATAAAGAAATGTCGTAGCTTGATATGCTTGGTTCTGTTGTGGATCTCATATGGCGGATTCACATGGAGAACAGGAGTTATTGTTGATTGTTCTATGTCTTCAATCAATCGTTTTAGCCATATTATTTCTCTTGCAGCTTCGCTGACAGCTACAATTTCGGCTTCTGTGCTAGAGATTGCAACAGATGTCTGTAATTGACTTCTCCAAGATATTGGACCTCCGTAAACACATACAAGTCCTGAAATCGATCTTCCAGTGTCGGGATCACCTCCATGATCCGCATCGCTGTAGCAGACCAGTTCTTTCTGCATGCCTTTTCTGTACGTAATGCAGTAATCTCGAGTACCATTCAAATACAGAGGCCATGAGGAACTAAATATCCTCAAAAAGAAGTCTTTTTGAGGATATTTAGTTCATTCAGTTTAGGATATTTAGTTTGGAAGGACCTGGGTACCCACCACGATGTATTAGCCCAAGAAAACCCCCCAATGAATAGTAAAACTGATGGAGCTAGTTTGTTGGACGACCCGGCTAACCACCGGCGCCGTTCGGTCACCGGGCCTGACGGTGTGAAATTAGCTAACGAAGCCGCTGCTAGGACGGGCCACCAGGCTCTAGAAAGCGGTTATGCTACTGGTGCCACGACAAGTAGAATCTCAATCAGAGATCACCGACGTATTGCCACCTGGAACGTCCGTGGACTACTGAGTCCAGGTAAATTGGACATAGTAGAGATTGAGGCGGAGTTGCATAAAATAGCCTTACTTGGAGTGACCGAGACTCACATGCGAGGACAAGGACATTACAAAACCCCCAATGGTAACAACCCTGTATTTTTCAGGCCCCACAAACTCCAGCACCAACGGAGTCGCCGTCTGGCTTTCGCGCTACCTAAATAACTATGTGGTAGGTTATAATCCGGTGTCGGATAGAATCATGACCTTATAACTTAACACACGTCCCTGTGCACTAAATATAGTCGTTGTATACGTCCCTACATCTACTTCAGAGCAAAACATCTGTGACGAATTCTACTAAAACCTTGAAGCAATACTCTCCGAAATACCGAACCGAGAGATAACTCTGGTGATTGGAATGCAAAGATAGGAAGTACACTGGACGATGATCATATCAGGGATACAGTCGGCAAATACGGCCTCGGTTCCAGAAATGATAGGGAAACTAGATTTCTCTAGTTCTGCATCGACTGGAAGCTCACGATCTTGAACACCTGTTTCCAGCATCACCCAAGGCGACTTTACACTTGGGTATCTCCTGGCGATCGCTGTCGCAACCAAATCGACTATATATTAATTAATAGTCGTTGGAGAACGTCAGTAACAAACGTGAAGACATTCCCTGGTGCTGATTGCGGCTCTGACCACTGTCTTTTAGTTGCTAAATTCGCTTTGCGCCTGAAAGCTATTAAGAAGAAGTGTCCTAAACGTCTTTGTAGGTTAATGCCAGTGGAACAGCAAAGGTTTGAACATGCACTCGATACCGCAATTACAAGTGACCCTCTACCTGCAAACGCGGATTCAAATGAGCAGTGGGAGCATCTAAAAGACCAAATTTACAGGACAGTTAAGGACGTCACCATCAGCAACGCTTCGCCACCTAACCGTATACAAACATGGATATGTAATGACACCTGGAAACTAATACAAGACAGGAAAGATCTCAAAACCCGGGGTTTGTCAAGCCAGGCTGACAGAGAGAAATACTCAGAGTATTGTAGAGTGGCCCTGAGACAGTGTCGGCACGATAAGAACAACTTTGTCGAACGCATCTGCCGGAAGATTGAGGACCATGCATTTAGGGTGCAGAGCTCGGATCTCTTCAAGAAAGTAAAGCTGCTATCTAAACAGTTTAAACCAAGAGTATGGCTGATCGAGGATGATGATAGTACTCGAATACAAGACCTAGAGGCAATAACCAATAGATGGCGGAAATACTGTGAGGAGCTCTACAAAAACCCACATGAACAACGACCGCCGCAAGACTCAACTGTATGGAGTGAGATAGCTCTGGAAGCACCTATCCTTCGATAGGAAATCTCAGCCGCCATAGGCTCGCTCAAGTCAATGATAGCCCCAGGACCAGACCAACTCACAGCGGAGATATTGCAAGCCATGGGTCTTGTAGGTTTAGACGCCCTGCACAAAATATGCAATAACATCTTGCGCACTGGAGAGTGGCCCTCTGACTGGACAAAATCCATTATACTCCCTCTGCACAAGAAGGGATCCACCTTGAGATGTGACAACTACAGAACCCTGGCGCTGATATCGCATGCCAGTAAAGTGATGTTACATATTATCAACAACAGAATTCGCCACTTTATAGACTGGCAAATTCCGCAGGAGCAGGCAGGTTTTTCAAAGGCAAGGGAACACGTGAGCAAATTCTCAACATTCGCCAATTGATCGAGAAAGCTTATGAGTTCAACGCACCCATCATCTTATGCTTCATTGACTACAGCAAAGCCTTTGACTGCGTCATATGGTCGGACCTCTGGAATGTGCTGGGAGAGCTGGGGGTGCCTCAACATCTCGTGGCGCTCATCCGTTCGCTATACCTGGATAACCAAGGCATCGTCAGGGTGGAGAACTGCGTATCAGAGCCCTTTAGTTTTGCCAAGGGCGTAAGACAGGGCTGCATTCTGTCTCCTATTCTCTTCAATGCGTATGGTGAATATATTATCAGGCGGGCATGCGTAGGCTGGGAGGGTGGAGTCACAATAGGTGGCACCACAATAACAAACCTCCGTTACGCTAATGACTCAACACTTCTGGCTACAAATGAGACCGAGATGGCGAATTTCCTGGCCCGAATAGAGAGTATCAGTCTGCAATTAGGCCTCAAAATCAACCACACCAAAACCAAATTAATGGTAGTAGACCGTGCCGGCAAACTGTAGTTTTCAGGTTCTCTCGACCTGTACACTGTCAGCGACTTTATCTACCTGGGGGCAAACATAAATAATACAGGTTCTTGTAAAAAAGAAATAAAGAGGCGCATAGGGATGGCCAAAAATGCAATGTCCCAGCTACAGAAAATATGGACAGACCTAAACATCTCACGCAAAACAAAAATCAAACTTGTCAACTCCCTGGTGTTCTCCATTTTCAGTTACGGCTCCGAGACATGGACTTTGAAGAAGGCCGATAGAAGCCGCATCGACGCCTTTGAGATGTGGTTTAGGAGGAAGATGTTGCAAATCCCTTGGACTGCCTTCCGCACCAATGCGTCCATTCTGCGGGAGCTAAATGTAAAAGCCAGGCTGTCCACCATCTGTCTTCGCAGAATATAAGAATTCTTCGGGCACATCGCTCGAAAGGATGGTCACAACCTCGAACAGCTGATGGTGACAGGCAAGGTGGATGGCAAACAACCAAGAGGGCGCAGCCCCACGAGATGGGCTGACCAAGTCCGATCTTGTCTAGGCGCCAGCCTTCACAAAGCCCTTCACGGGGCCAAAGACCGAAGCCGCTGGAGGACACTAATCAGAGAGAGGGTGATTCTGCGGGGGAGTCACGACCTTCAGTAATGAGGAGCACGACGCGGGGAGGAGGATTCAAATACCGAAATATTCTTTTCACTGTTGTTATATTTCTATTTGTAGGAGCTTCTAAGTGTCTGGATGCAACACTAAGAGCGTAAGCTATGTCAAGCCTTGCGCCAACCATCAGATATGCAAGGGCTCCAACTGCTTCTCTATAAGGAAACGAATTGTCTCCTCCAGCATCTTCTCTCAATTCGGAGTCTTTAAGAATAGGTGTAGCAGCACCTTTGCTGTTCTGCATACAAAATTTTTCAAGTACCTTCTTGGTGTAGGCACCTTGATGTATTTTAATACAATCTTCCTCTTTTTTTATTTCAAGTCCTAGGAAGTAGTAGGAATTTTTGTTACATTGGGTCTTTATTTTAAATCTGTTCTTTAAAGTCTGCGGGAGACTTTCTAGAGAGAAAGATATCGATTAATGCCTGTGACGTGCCAGCAATCATGCCATCGTCAACATATAGGGCTAGAAGCAGCCTGTCTTCTTTCTTTTTCATAGAGAATATACAAGGATCTTCTCCAGGTTTGAACCCTTGTACAAGAAGAAAGCCTTTGATGCAATTGTTCCAACACAACGGTGCTTGTTTAAGTCCATACAAACTGCGTTTCAATTTGCATACTTTGCTAGTCCCATCGTTATATCCTTCTGGCTGTTTGACGTAAATTTCTTCATTTAAAGTTCCATAAAGAAATGCGGTAGATACATCAAATTGCGCAAGGATCATACTATCACGAGCAGCAATACTTAGTAGCGTCCTGATTGAGCTCATTTTTGCGACTGGATTAAATGTTTTCTCATAGTCAACGCCTTTCTTTTGAGTATAACCAACAACTACTAGTCTGGCTTTATATTTCTCTATATTTCCATTCGAGTTTCTTTTAATCTTGAAAATCCATTTAGTAGAAATGGCTTTGCGTCCTTTAGGCAATGGAATTAAGACCCATGTTTCGTTATCTTTCAGGGAACTTATTTCATCATCCATAGCATTGCGCCATTTATTTTTATCAACAGACTTCATTGCATCTGTGAATG
This sequence comes from Scoparia ambigualis, assembly GCA_963921215.1. Taxonomy (NCBI): domain Eukaryota; kingdom Metazoa; phylum Arthropoda; class Insecta; order Lepidoptera; family Crambidae; genus Scoparia; species Scoparia ambigualis. The sequence continues at coordinate 239,831 of OY992503.1, forward strand.
TTTTTGGTTCTTCTGCATGACCATAGACCTTTTCAACACAACTAAGAATAAATTCATCACATCTATCAGGCGGCTTGATTGTTGAACGATCTCTAAATGTCATTCTATGTGGAACTTGTTCTCGACGTTGATCAAAATGAACGTCTTCTTGAGATGCTTCATGAGTTTGTACATCTTCTCTTAATAAGTCATCTCTAGACTCATTTTGTTCTATATCACCACGCTGTAAAATACTTCCAGTTGATGAAGTGTCATTGACATCAGAGTCGTACTCAGCAGTATCAAAATTAACAGTGTCATTAATTGGATCAATCGGTACATTTGATTCAACAGCTTCTTGATCATGTCTCATCTGTGAATCTTGTTCTGGTATGATAGGCTGTGTTTCTGGTTCAGTGGAGGGTATTGGTATATTAAAACTGTTTTTATCTACCTTAGGTGCCTCTACTACTGTCACAATAATGGGTTTTCGCAGACGAAAGAGCATGAAAACCTGAGTCGATTGGTTGCGTTAACTCATTTCATGAAAAAAAAATGATTTACTGGATTTTCCCAGAACAACGACGATATGTTCTTATGTCCATTTTCTTTGTAACTAGCTCATTTTACCCTGGTATGATAGCCTTTATCAGCAGTGTCTTACAGACAAAAGGTACCTACTCAAAACTTATGTTGCGTAAAACGTTGCCTAAATGTTTTCTTGCTTGCTTCATTGGAGTTGCTCGAGTGTGTCATGCTCTCTTAAATGTCTCTGCGGTGGTAGCATGTGCATCGGGTCGTTACGTTCCCTAAAAAATGGTTGAGCGAAGCGATGGCTGATTCACATGTCATACTCGTGAACGGGTGCCGACTGTGGATTCTGGTCTGCTCTTGCTAACTTATTTTTATTATTAGTATATTAGTAGTTGTAGTCTTACTTTTATTTTTCTGTACTGTAAGACATTGATAACATTGATTATTTTATATTGATGAATACCTGAACTTTTTATTTTTATTAATATATTTTTTTTACAGTTTTTGGCTGTTGGTCATTTTGAGTATGGTACTTACTATGCTTAGTATGGGAACCCTGCGGCAGGCGTTCCGCAGGGTTCCCATTTAGGTCCTTTTATTAGTATATTTTTTTTTCATATTCCAACTATTCATTTCTCATAACCCAAGTTACAGCTTTCACTCCCAGCGAATCGAGCGCATTCAACGTGCATTCACACGGCATTTTGCGTTTACTTCCCAAGGGATATCTCACAGATCATCATAGTACGATCACAATTGGAATTTTTCAAAATGTCTTTAATGTACAGCAAACGGGTGCAACTGGACATAACTTTTCTGTATAAAACTGTCAACTCCTACATCGATTGTAGGCAAATCTTGGCCCAGCTGTCACTCACTGTTCCTAGAATCACACTCAGGTACCCTCTAGCGAAAATTTTCTGCCCGCCTTTCAACAGAACCAACATAGGGTCAAACGCTAATATATGCAGAATTATAAGAGAGTTTAATAACTTAAATAAATCTAAAAGCATTGATTTTACGACTCTCTCCCTATTGTGAAAGGTTAGGTGCAAAATGCATAATATATTATATAAAAAAACATATATTTTTTCATAATTTAATTAATTCAAATAAATTAGTTTATTTTATTTTAATCTGTATGTATAATTTAATTCAATTTAATCCGAGTAATTTAATTTGTTTAATAGTTCTGTTCCATGAATTATGTGTACACCTTAGAAGTGCTGGAAATTTTTAAATATGATTGTTATGTACATTTTGCTGTTGGTGTTCCAGTACATAAATATGAATATAAATAAATAAATATAAATTATGGCGGACTTTAACTTAACCCTCTGTCTTTTCTAATCTTTGTATTTGATTCATATATAGCTTGCGCAAGTATGATCATGTTTCTGAATATCGCGCTAATCTCAAGTAGCTTCCTATTTATAACTACATGTTCCTCACATTAATACATCTATCAACTTTACAAATCTCACATAATAGTTGGTATCGTCACTCCTAAATTACGATTTGGCTTGGTTAACCTCTCTTGACTTAACTATATAGTGGAAGTGAAGTTGATGGTGACATTGTCTTGCTACAGACCTTCACACGCTACAACACTTTACAATCAGAACTTGACTGCACATTTAAAAGTTGATTATTTTCACAATTATATTAGAAACTTTTAAAAGTGTTTCTTTTAATAGGTAAGTAAATCTTTTTATACAATTGACCTACCCACATCATAACAGCAAATCTTTCTTTAAGATTGTTGTATCTTTTATTTTAGTTTTTGTATATAGTTACACAGCTGTTTAATGTTATAAAATATTAATAATTTCCTTGTTACAAGTATGAATAGGTATTACAAATTTGATTTCAATGTGCACATTTCTTATTATTAGTTCCTGAATTTAATTTTAGATAGAATACATTTTAAACAAATATCGTTGCTTAGCTTAAATGATCTAGAATACAAGTCTTTTTTTTCCTACATAAAGTTTGATAAGTACAACAAAGATAAATAATTTGTAAAGTGTTTTTAATGTTTCATATATGTTTAGCGTTTTTAGATAAGTTAACTCTAAACTAGCTACATACTCGTAGATTCTTTGTTCAACAAAGTTGTATAAGTCAATAAATCAATTAATCTGTTTTTAATAAACTTATTGACTCTTTTAGCGTAGGTAAGACATAAACAAAATAACTAAAACAGTATTCTTAAATTTGCTTACATATTTTAGGTGTAAACAAAAAACTCAATATGATGACCCGCAAGACGGTAGCACAAAACACAGAGGCAAAACTTCGACAAGTTCTCAATGAACTTAAACTATCCAAGGATACCTGCAACCAACTACTCCGGGTAAGAGATGAAAGTGATGAAAGAAATAAAAATCATCATATGGAAGAACACACAACTGAAAACCGAGCTTGCTATACTGCACAATGAACACTCCGAGGTGCTCCATCAACAAGACCAGCTGCAACGCATTATTGAATCATTTGATGATTGCAACACCACCTATGAGAGGGCCCTGAATCGCACTACTGAGCTGGAGCAAGAGTTGGTGAGGGCGCACAAACGCATATCTCAGCAGGATGAACAAACGCAATATAATCAAGCGGAAGTCACCCTAAACCTTTTTGACGAACTGATGGCATCACCTGGCGGATTTTCGGCTGTTTCTGCAAAGCATCAACAGTTCCCAAACACCGGTTTATCATATGTTTCACCAAAGTAACGAGTAGTACTCACCAATGATAGTAAAATAAAATGTAATTACTTGGGTACTAACGAAATTAAGAAATATGTAAAAATTAATAGGTATATTAGGAAAACAGAAAAGCTTATTAAAAAGAATAATGGTTTTTATAAAAATATTGCGCTTAGGAAAGACCGCATGAGTTTGATGGACTCTCTAGACATTTACGATTCGAAACTAAAAGAAAGTCGACAGGTGTATGATCGAGATACCAAACAACTACAATCTGACATACAGAGATTGCATGAGTCTCTTGATACTTTAAACAAAAATCACTTGTCCTCGCAAAAAAATTGAAGAACACATTAAGTCTGCCACAGAGTTAGTAGATCTGTGTAAGTACAATGCAGAACGATATGACTCCCTTTTGAACAATGAACTATTTGTTCAAGTAGATTTGTTACCATCCGTAACACCCATAAAGAGTGTCATAAATGGTATCCCAGTGGTACCCTGTGCTACATTTGCTAATAATAATATATCGAGTGATACAAAGTTAGTAAAACGCAACTTACCTTTAGACAAAGATTCTTCTGTTAAAGCGATGTCTAGAAAAACTCTTATCTTTTCTGACAAGATAGACCTATCTTGGGCCTGGGTCCGCAGCTTAAATCTAAACTCAGCCACGAGCTCATAAACTTTTGCAATCCAGGCCAAACATTCACTAATTTAGTAAGTACATTAAGCAAGCAGGAGTTGAATTATTCAACAAATGCTGTAATACTGTGCGGTGATAGTCTCACAATAAAAAAGCGTGACCTTTTGAAAAGCATAGAGAGTTTAATTGATATACAATCTAAAACTCATTGTAAAATAATAGTTTGTGCCTTTCCCTATGCCTGTAACTTATCGTGGAAACAAAACAAACAGATCTTTGATTTGAACTTACTTTTGTATAACTCCACTTGTCGTCACAGTGACAGTATTGTATTTTTAGATAGAAATAAATTTATATCTAGTTTTAAGTTACTACTGATTTTATGTATTTTGGTTAGGTTACAGATAGCATCATTTCTAGAATTTAATTTAAAAGACACAGTTATAAGTAGTATAACAATGTTGACACAAAATTATCGCACTGTTAGTATTTCTACTAATGTAAAGGACAACATCCAATATGGGCCCACCCCCTGAACAATCATATTGTAAATTAAGTAATGTACAACTAGTTTTGTAAAAATATTTATTGATTATCGATCACTATTTGGGAGTATCAAAATAAATTATAATAAAAATGAATTTTACCTGATTGTTAATAGACTTCCTTTAAAAGGCGCGATCATCTATGAAAACTGTGTTGCCTAGTGAATGAATAATTGAGTCAAATTGTAAAAAGCGATTGAAAATGCGAATCCTGGTTTTAAAAATATAACTACTTGTTAGATTATTTACTTATACGTCTTTAATTCCTATGAGATTAAACTTATTAATAAAAAATAATAAATAAAAGCGCCTCGAAATAAGTAATTTTTAAACTCTAGCAACACTATTATGTTAAATCTGTCATCCTGCTTGCCAATGTCATTCGTTGCCGCTCGTTTCGTTTGTACTGTTTGTGTTCTTGGGTTTTTAACCTATGTTGTATTATTTAACCAACCTGATACAAAACTTCGTTTATTTATGTTTTCTATATAATATAAGCTACTCAAAACAATCAATAACATTAAAATATTTAACTGTTCATATGATAGGCACAAGGACCTATATAAAGTGAACGGTGTCTTTAGTTGATAAGTCTTGCACAACCTCTAGTTTAAACTAAGAGGTAAGACAAAAGCAAGCCCTATTTAAAATAAAGTTGTTCATCAAAACATGCAGGCCCTGGCCGGCAAAGAGTTAGAAATTGAACTTTTTTTATTACATGAAGATATAAACATTTTATGTATAACTGAGCACTGGCTTAAAGATTATCAGTTAATTTTTAATATAAAAAACTTTCAGCTTTCCAGTGCCCTGGAACAAATGCAATTCGCGGCGGATCCTTATTATTTGTTAATTACTGTAAACATAAGATTATGGAACGAAAGGATGTAGTTTCCCTTTCTATTGAACGCGTTATTGAGCTGTCATGTGTCGAGTTAGAGAAATTTATAATTGTTTGTGCATATCGACCTCCTTCTGGTAATTTTAGTGTCTTTGAAGCCACTATGGAAGATGTAATTAGGAAGATTTGTAAATCTAAAAAGAAAATAGTAATTTGTGGGGATTTAATGTTAATTTATTAGACAGTCTGTATGACTGTCTAATAATTTATTAGACAGTCATACAACTATTGTAAGATTATACTCGTTATTTAAATCATTTGATTTGGATTACCAATTTAGAGAACCGACTAGAATTACAGCAACCACTGCAACCTGCTTAGACATTTTTTTTGTAACTTTGCTCCTTAGTCTAAGTCCGTACTAACTAATTTATCTTCAGATCACTGTGGGCAAAAAATAACTTTTACTGAATATGGACACCCTAACTCAGAAGAAATATCTTGTAGGCCAGTAACAGAGAAACGGGTTAAAATTTTCAAGCATAATGTAACTGCAAAACTTGCATGTTTACCATTTATATAGGAAAATCCAGATGCTCTTTACAAGCATTTTTTGATCTTATTAACGGTTAATTTAATAAAACTTTATCTATTAAAAAGTTTAAAACTAATATTTCAATGAAATTTAGGGATTAGGCTACAGCTGGTTTGCATAAAAGTAGGGTTAAGTTGTATGACTTATATGAGCAGAAAAAATATAATAATAGTCCAAGTTTTCTAGAGTATATCAAAAAGTATTTAAAAACTTTTAGGTAGGCTTGTGCATGTGCCAAGTCATTATTTATTAGTGAAAAAATTAAAAAGTCGTATAACAAAATAAAGGCAACATGGAACTGTATTAACCGCGAAAAAAATAAAGCCACGTGGTACTAAGTTTTCTTTAAGAATAGGCAATAGCATTTTAAGAGAATACAATAAAGTTGCTGATGCTTTTGAACAGTTTGTAACAAATATACCAATCGCCACAACTATGTTGCTCAACTCTTCACCGAGCAATGCAGAAATTCTGTTAAAAAGTATGTACCCATGTGTAATTAAGTGTTCAAATTTAAATACGTAAACTGTAAAGACATACATCTTTGATATTTAAGACTGATCGAAATAAAAATAGTTTTGATGACATCAACAATGCCCTAACAGATGTGTTGAATTGGTTTATTACTAATAATCTTCAATTAAACGCGAAGAAAACCATAATTGTATAAATTTTACTCTACCTAACGTAAAGAATATTATAGTAAATAAAATTAAACTGAATGGTGAACTGTTGGACCTTGTTGATTCAACAGGTTTCATAGGTATTACCTTAGATTCAAAAATACAGTGGTACCCTCATATTAGCACCCTTGCGGGGAGACTTAGTTCAGCTGCTTAGGCTGTTAGAAAAATTAGGCATTTTACAGACGTGGAAACTGCTCGGTTAGTCTATTTTAGTTACTTTCACAGTGTTATGTCCTATGGTATTCTACTTTGGGGTAAAGCAGCAGATATAGAAACCATTTTCATTTTACAGAAAGGAGCTGTTTAAAGAAATAAATATTCTTACAGTTGCATCACAATTTATTTATAACTGTATTGTATACGTGCGTCAAAACATTAGTCATTTAAAAAAAAATTGCGATATACATAAACTAAATACTAGAAATAAGTATAAACTTGTAATTCCTAAATTTCCACTTCAGAAAGTTTATGGATTATTTATGGGACAAAGTGTCATAATTTACAATAAAATCCCAAACGATGTTATAATTTTGCCCTTTGACAAATTTAAGACACATGTAAAGGACAGACTTTTAGAATAGGGCTATTACACTGTAAGCGATTACATCAATGACAAAAATGCATGGAATTAACATTCCTCTAGTTTCGCACACATTGTTCTAATGCGTTCATAGTGCCCGAGTAAAACTTTTAGATTCACTTTTGTTTTTATCTTTTATTTTATTATATAATTGTTCAATATAACTGCTTTATTTTATGATTATTGATTGTATAATTTGGTAACGACATAATTGTTTTGTAAATGTCGTTACTTCTTTAACCCCTTGTGTGTCAAGCGACCTCCTAGATATTATTATAAAACTGTGGAGTTTCTTGCGCCCGTTCTTCTCCACAGCTAAAAGACGTCATGAATGGGTGGAATGGGTGGGTGGGTTCCTTTGCCTATCCATCCATCCATAGAAGTAAAATTAAATTTAGATGATACAAAGTACCTACTGAATAAAGAAAATTAGATTTTTGGTTTTTTAAAGTTGTTTAATTTTTTTTTATAATATCTTTTTTTGTTTGTTTATTATATTTTTAAGTTGAATTTTACTAACATTTAAATTGACATTAGTATAATTAGCATTTATTCCAAATAAATATTAATAAATAAATAAATATACCTTTGTGGTGTTGTAATTAAAGTGTTGTATATCTATTAACCGCCTCTGTGGTCTAGTGGCTAAGCTACCTGTTTCAGACCCAGAGGTCACGGGTTCGATTCCCAACGGGGGGTACATCTTTGTGTGCTCGGTTTGGTTGGTGGTAGGGCTGTTAAGTCCGCCTGGCTAGCTACCACTATCTTATCTAAGTCTGTCGCCATAACAACGATGTTTATAGCATTGTTGTGTTCCGGCAGTTTGAGATAAGATAGCCAGTTCCTCAGTGGTTGAGGATTCCGGGTGAAGCGCGCTTCCACCTTCGGCCTTATCGTCACTTACCATCAGGTGAGATGAAGGCCAAGCGATAAACAATTATTATGATATAAACACTTATAACTTTATGCAAATCAAAATTAAGGTAATAAAACATTAGCCTAAACCATATTTATGCTTACTGAAATAGTAGGTATGCCAAAAACAATTATGTCAAAATATTATTATGACAAAAATATGCCTAACTCATTATGCCAAATTAAATTAGGGCCAAAAAAATTACTCTATAAAAAGGGATCCCTTTGTGTACACATGTTTTAGATAGGAATTTAGATCTTCAACAATTTATCATGCTTGTTTGTTATTTTTTCATGCTTGTTTCTTTTGTGTACTTACCTAATAAATAAATGAATAAAATTAAGTACCTACTTACCGCCAACAATCTCACTTATAGTCTATTAGGTTTATGTTTCACGAAGAAGGAGACCCAGATAAACATCCCCTACAAAAATATTTTAATTTATGCTCAAAAATCGTATCGTGCTTTTAATATAGTAACATTAGCCAAGAGTCGTTTTTTATTGGTTGAATAATATTAGTCCAGTCACTGGTTATTAGTATATATTAATATATTACTATTAAACAACTTTTATGTATTGCCATGGTTGTATCGCTTTTTTATAATGTTAGCCGGTTTATTCATTGCAATTACCTACTAGTAGCTTCGTAATGCTGTTATGTTTTATCATATTTACGCCAAAAATAATTTAAAAAAATATTTATAAAATTAAATCAGTTAATGAAACAATATTTCCAAAGCCACGATAGCACAGACGAAAGCCGTGGACCATCGTGACCCGCATCACCAGATCGCGAGCACGGTGACCCTCATTTAGTCAAAGGTCATATTTTTAACAGCGTAGTGACCTGATTACTCAGCTTCTGAAACTTCTTTTATGTGAGCTTGGCATGAAAGCAAGCCTTCTGAACAGCGGCGGTATGGAAAAACAGAAAGTTTTCTTCGCTCCTTACACTTTTAAAATAAAAGCGCAACTTTACCCCGTTTAAATTAAATTAAACTTTAACATTCTTCGTTCCATTTGTTCACTTAACTTGGAATTTATCAGTTGCAGTACAACATTTAAGATTAATTTGCGAAACTGCGAAGCGAGTGGAAGAAATAAACAACGCTCGTGTAGCGTGCGAGCGGCGCGGCGGAGAGCGTGAGCGTCAGCGTGCGGCGTCGGGCGGCGCGCGCCCAGCAGTGCCGCGCCCGCCCCCGCCGCCGCGCATGCGCCCTGCCGCGCCCCCGCCGCGCCCCGCGCCCCGCGCCGCCGCCGCCCGGGGCTGCCAGACACCGATCGACACTGGCCCGTGCCTGATGAATGACCGGAAACTTAGATCAGCTCACCTTTGCACACGGACGCCACACACGCGAAAAAAAATCACTTCTAACTGTTTATATTCAAAGTTATTAAAATGAGTCCCATTAGCGGCTTATGCAGTAATAAAGATCCGTCAGATAACTGACGTTGATACATCTAGATTAGTTTATTTCAGTTACTTTCATAGTGTAATGTCGTACAGCATTTTACTGTGGGGAAATGCTGCCGATATTCAAACTATCTTTGTGCTGCAGAAGAGGGCTATTCGAGCAATCTATAACCTAAAGGCTGGTGACTTTCTCAGAGAGAGATTTAAGGATATAAATATAATGACAGTTGCATCACAATACATGAAAATTTGATTCACGTTCATAAAAATATTAAAACGTTTTCGTAAAACTGTGATATTCACAATTTAAACACTAGACGTCTCATTAACAAGAATTATGGCATAATATGTAAAAATTTATATTTTGTAATAAATAGGTTATAGTGTACCTATAGGTACTTGTAGAATAAAAAAATATATAAATATTTTAATTATATTAATAATATTTATATGTAGGTAACATTAGTAAGTAAGGTTTTGTTTGTTTAGATATTATAATCATGAATATGTAGATACATATATGCTATTTTTATCTATTAATGTAAATTAAGTTTATTTTTTGCTTTTTAGAGAGTTTTTGATTGTGTGTGAACATTTGATGTGAAATATTGTTTACAAAATTGAAAAGCTGACATTGCCGTAAGGACATTACAACTGACATTGAAATAAATACATACATAAATTGATTAATTTTGTATTAAAAATGTTAAAATTCATGGTCTTCCTTTTATTTGTGACACTACGTTACTTAGCAAAAAATAATCCTTATGATGAAGCCTTTCGATCGGTTTGATAAAGCTACAGGATGATTATTTTTCTCATGTAACGGGTTCGATTCCCGGTTCAACCATGTAATTATTGAAATATCTACGAATGCAGTTTAAATTGCTTTTTAAATTAAAATAATGTCTTCTTTTAGTAAAATGTTCCATCTACAATATTCAAGGTACTTTCCCTTCATGTGGCATGTCCGTAGGACGCCCTGTATATTTAAAGAATAATTTCCTAACTCCTAATCGTTGAGGAGTTGTGTCTCCCATCATCATCAGATCAGCAATGTCATCAGATGATGACTACAAGAAGCGAATATATGATTATTGTACGTGCCTATAAAATTAGAAGGTTTCCCTCGATTTCCCTGGGATTCTATCATCAGATCCTGACTTGGTGGCAATGGGACCACCTCAGAAGTATGCTCTTTGCGTGCGACATGCGTAAAAACCTCCTCCTTTTTTGAAGTCGGTTAATAAAAATGGCTTACACCTGTCTCAATGCGAACTTACGCTTGGACTAGTTAAATCCAGATTAGGCTAGTATTAAGTTTAATATACACTTTTAAACTTTCGCGTTCCATTATGCACACATGTTATTTGATTTAACGCAAAACTATTTAGTGAAGGCATCCTACGCATACCTTTTTGTAGTTGGTTAAATAATGTGACGGTGGATGACTCTTCGGCGCCAACGGAGGCGATGCACCGCGACAGCAGTCAGCCGGCGACCACGGCCGGTGCTATTCGGTCGAAACGTCGGGTATATAAGGTATGCGTAGGATGCCTTTACTAAATAGTTTTGCGTTAAGAGCCCTATTACAAATTTCAACTCTGCGAGAATAGGTATTTTAAGCGTCCCGCCCGACAACTCTTTGAAGGTCACGAGTCCACCCACAATACTATGTTAAAACTACGACTGATTTTGATACTTTTCCCAAGTTTATATTTATTAGTATTTCTATGGAGTAATTTGTTATCGCTATACTCGCACATTTTTAGTGTGCCATGGGTCTAGTATGTGAATATTTGTTAGAAACATTTTTTTTATTTACCTAGTCCTTTATAGCAAATGACGTTTTTCGTTTTAGATAAAAATTATAGCTTAGATTAGAATAAAATTAATTACAAGGAAGTATAAAACACCATAAAACAGAACTACCTATTTGCCAAATTTCAATAAAATCGATCGAATGGTTTAGGTGTGAAAAAGCAATAGAAAGGTATAGTTTTTATTTCAGATTTATTATTACGAGTTAAACGAGGTAAGAATCAAACGAGGCCAAACATTAGTTAGGATTAGAATACTATATGCCTTAATGGCAAGAAATACCTTTCTATATTTGCATTTCTTAAGTAGATGTATATCTTAACTTTTTTACACATTGATACCTTTTTCGACCAATGCTGAACATAACGAAATTAATAATAAGAATAATTCAACATCATAGTAAGCCTTCTAGACTCCATATAAAACAAACACTAAATAAAATTAAAAGAAAGAAATACTTTTAAAAAATAAGCTTTTATTATGTTCTTGTAAATAAAAAGAATAAAAAATTTAAAAATAACAATTTAAACCTGATTAGAAAAAAAAATTACACATATATAGGTACATAGGTACCTACATTGCAACCTTTAACGATAATTTGTCATATTCGTCTACGTCACAATAATCCCATATTGTAAGTAGGTACATACCTATTAGACATTTTTATTAAACCATAAAACTTTACACCTTGTATTAAATCTTTGCGTTTTTATCACATACCCAATTTTTTTATTAAAAAAAAGCGCATTACATTGTGATGGAACATTATTTTAGCATAACTACACCTTCATTATTTTTCTTTTGCAATCACAATGTAACACGCTTTTAGAGTCTGGCCAACGAAAGGTTGACATACGAAATGACACCTCAGATAGACACATAGAGACAAAGCGTTGGCAATCAAATAACTTACTACGAGGTTCAGCTTTCGTTAGCCAGACTCTATTTATAAAAAATGTAAGTTGTAAAGTTTTATGGTTTAATAAAATGTCTAATAGGCATGTACCTACTTACAGTATAAGATTATTGTGACGTAGACGAATATGGTTAATTTTAGTTAAAGGTTGCATTGCCATCAATAAGCGAACGTTTAAGGGCGGTATCTAATTAGAAAATTCTGAATACAATGACAAAAACTGGGCTCCAGTTATAGTGATTTTTCAAAGTTATGTTTTCTGACAAACTAAATCAATTAAAATAATGCACATCATGAAACATGCTGTATCTTTACTAACACGCACGCAAGCGTCAATAAAAAGATAGCTCAGTGTGCTCCGAGTTTAGTTTTAGTTTAGATATTCGGCTATCTTTGTGTGAGTGTAGTACAGCTGTACGGTTTAGAAAGGGTGTATTTTTTGGTGAATTATGATAATGTTTTGTTGATTATCTTGGTAACAAGCCTGTAGTTTTGGACCAAATTTGGTGAGCATGCTCAGTGTGATGTATAGATGCTCCCCTTAAACGTTCGCTTATTGATATTGTTAGACCCCATGTAATGATATTTTTCTTTTCAGGTTTAAATTATTATTTTTAAATTTTTAATTCTATTTATTTATTTAAGGACAACCAACAAACCAAACACCATGTACATTTATAAAACAACAGATATTGGGTTACATTCTAAGGCGCTATCTTAATTAGAGGTTGCAACGACATGCATAAACTAAATTATAGTTATTAGGAAGCGTACTATGCACACACTATTGTTAGGAAACTTAAATTATTTAATCAAGCTGTTGTATTTTTGTTACTTTAGTTCATATTTTGTAAGCTGGCATCACTGCCACCATCTTGGTTTTGTCTGTCACGTAGACAATTCTTTGTCTACGGTTTGTCAAATCGTCTTTACAAAACCAAGATGGCCATCGGGCAGCGCCCCTGTCGTCCGCAAGACGCTGAGCTACGAGGTTGTGTCGGAAGGAAGTTGCTGTGAGAAGATGTATTGCTGTATAAGTTGTTAAAAGTAATAAAATGGCGATTTAATAGAAAAAAGGTTTTAATTTTTGCACCAACCGTTATATCTCAGAAGTGGGATATCTCTGCCTACAAAGTGTAAGTTGATTATTTTTTTCCATATTTTAAGTTATTTATTAGCTTTTTCTTTGCTATTCCTCGGTATTCCTCCTTTCATACTAAATTGCATTTTACGCTGGGAAATCTACCTTCTTCAATGTTTATTACTTATTAGTAGGTAAGGTAGTCGTAAATTGTAATTAATGAAACCGATAAATATTTTTTCTGTTGCTTTCTATTTTATGAAAAATGCTTGAAAATGAATTATGGTAATAATGAATTGTGATTAAATATGATCGTATAGACTTAGATAGATTATATACATTTCATAATATACTGGCTTTGGCTGGATATAGCCAAGAGTAGCCACTCTTTGGAGGTTTTCTTTGTCCTAATGCAGCCAAGACTACCTGAGGTTGGCCTATTCACTGTTTTGATGCTAGTGTGTAGTAGTGTTAAGCTTAGTAATGTTAACAATAGTTAAAATTATGATAAAGATTTTAAGTTGTGCAAATGATAACGCCTCCGTGGTCGACTAGCTCAGCCACTTGGTTTGTGGGCTCAGCGCACGGCCTGATAACTGGAGGTCCAGGGTTCAATTCCCAGGTCAGGCAATGAATGTTTCGGATTTTTTTTTTGCGGCATAGCCCGGGTTTGTGATTACCCACCATCACCCATCAATTGTAGCGATGACTTGATTTCAATAATGGAGGCCGTTGCCCAGCAGTGGGACAGTACTTAACTTTTTTTTTTGCCCTTTATAATAAGTTATGATTAATTAAGCCTAAGAATGCATATCATTATTATTCGAGATTTAGATTACACTGCCAGTTGACATGATCTTGGTCAAGGGGTTTTAAATAAACCAGGAAACCTACCGATTAGTATCACGTTAACTGTTGGATACGATTAAGAATTTTTTAGATAAAAGTTAATTTATTCAGCCCGGTCATCAGTCAATGTGATCTTGTTCGTGGGGTTTTATACCAGGCAACCGAATAATTAGTTACGCATTGATTGTTGGGTATACAAAAGTTTAAATAAAATAAATCCCGGTCAATTCGGTCAATGCGATCTTGTTCGTGGGGTATTTCATAAAAAAATACCAGGTAACTGAACAATTGGTATCGCATAGAATGGGTCATACATATAATATGTGTGTAAGAAAAGTCGATCGAGGGGTTCTTTATAATGAACCAGGTAACCGATCAGATGGTATCTCATTAACTCTTGGATTTGCAAAGGGTTGATCCTATGTAGGGTCCTAATCACCCGCTAAGCTCCCAGATGTCGACAGTCGCGAGCCAGCGATGTAGCGAATTGGTCCTAAGACCATTAGCTGACTTATTGTTTTTGCAAACGTTTCATAAAACCAACGCATAAAACTTGGCGTTTCACCAAAGTTACTATTATGGCTGTATACTCTGAATACGATATGCTGTAATTATGAAGTTTTACATACGTTATTATGACTTTACATTTACGCTATTTAAGACATAATGAATTAAGCGTGAATTTCATAGAAAGGTTATGCGGAAACATTTCCGGTATTTTGTTATGTATATGACACCTTATAACAAATCAGACTTTTAGAAGTTATGTTTATTAATTGTTTTTTTTATGTGATAAGTACTCTAAGGTTTACGCAAACACTGCACATTGAAATGAAATACTTTTTACAGACCAAACTCGCTTTTAATTTACTACATTACATTGTTGTTTATTCCTGACGTTTCAAACCCTTTACATTAATTTATATTTTGCTATTTACTTATTATTTAGCAATGCATACAACGAAAACATAAAAATGGACACAAATTAAATATTATAAAACACCAAGTAATACGACATGCACCGACAGCAAAGAGAGGCAAAACATTAACTATTCCATGGTTCAAATACAGTTTAAATTATTCTACATTTACATTGCAAACATTACTTCATAATTGTTTTCAATGAATTACACTTTAATGAGAAAATTACAATTAGATATTGGTCGAGTACTTTCAGCACATTATCTAAGAAGTTTTTTCTTGAGTTATCAAAAATGGTTTTAATGTCGACCTTTAGGTTGATTTTATATTATACAACCGTCACTTTCACAACTGTATTAAGCTAAAAAGGTTGAAAATGTGACCTTTTTCTTATCTGGAATTTGGATGTGACCAATTGCAGATGTTTAAAATCAGTCGGTAAAAGCAGAACTACTAGGAGAAAAGTTACTCTGGAATATCGTGCAATACTTGCTTCCTCTGGTACCTGTTGGTGGTACAGCTAGCAGCTTTAGTTCATAGTTAAAATTATGAGAATAGGAAACGTTCACAATAATGAGTTATACAGGGTATGAAAAGAAGCTTAACGAAGCCGTAATATACACATAGTGTACATCAAACTAAGAAACATTCATTAAAAATAATTGCTGGGAAACTACTTTAATTTTTAGGTATTAAAAAACGGGTGTTTTCTAAGACACGCAATGAAACGCGTGCAACTAAGTGTGCATGTGTGTGTGTTACGGGACGAGAGAGAAGTCAATAGGCGTATAAGTGGGATAAAAAAGCGCGCGCCATGTCTGTACCGTACCACGCACCCTGCGCGGTTTTATTCATGAACTCATTGTTTTCGCTTCATGATTGTTTGTAGAAAATTTTTGTTTAAGTCTAGGCTAGTCTACCTACTTACCTACTCTCCATCGATGTCATCAAGGGACCTTTCGACACTGACGAGCTGCGGTTCAAACTGCCGACCTCCCACGTGTAGGCGTAAGCGCGCCCGTTCCAGATTTTCCTGGTAGACCAACTCCAGGATTCCTTCTCGTAGAGACCGCTGCTTAAGCTCTTCGAAAACGGCGACAATTTTTTGATGCATCTCATCAGCTGTTTGGCAAGGGCGGTAAAAACCCTGTCTTTGACGTGGCCCCACAACAAAAATCCAGGGGGGTTAAATCCGGCGATCGTGGAGGCCATTCATGAGGCCCATACCGCCCAATCCAATGGTCGCCGAATAACTCCGTAAGCCGCTCGCGGGCCGGCCTCACGATATGTGGGGGTGCGCCATCATGCTGGAACCAAGTTACTTGCAGCTGTGCCAGTGGCATATCGTCGAGAGTATTCGCTAAATAATTGTTTATCATTTCTAGATACGCACAACCGTCCATTCTAGGTGGTAAGAAGACGGGTCCCAGAATCTGGTTACGGACTATACCTGCCCAAACATTGTGTTTCCAGCGTGTCTGAAATCCAGTCTCTTGCATCTGGTGTGGGTTTTGGGAGCACCAATAATGGGCGTTTCGGCGGTTCCACATTCCGTTATTGGTGAACGTGCACTCGTCGGTAAAAATAATATTTTCCACAAACCGACGGCTCTGGCCTAGGACCCATGCACAATAAGCCATTCGACGTTGCCTGTCTCCTGGCACAATCGCATGAACCCTGTGAATTTTCTATGGTCGTTGCCTGTCTCTCGTGAGCACTTTGTGCACCGTTTTATACGACACTACATGTAGTGCGCGATGGCCATGGCGTCTCCTTAAAATTTTTGCTTTGCGTTCCAAGGCGTGGGTTTTCGCGCACCACGTCCAAAATCGCTTGTTCTGTCGCTAAACGTATTGGCCTGCCACCTCCCTCTGAAACCGGCATTATCGGCTGATTGTCCAGCAGGCGCTGTACAGCCCGAGTAAAAACTCGCGGGCTGAACTGCGGTTGGGTGTTCAATCCCGTAAAGTCTTAGTGCCTCGGAGGCATTTCCATGGGCCATGCCGTAACACAGCACCATATTAACGTATTCGCGAACACTAAATGCATGGAAAGGCATCTTTCACAGAAAATACGCAAATACACACACACACACACACACAAACTACACAACCACGAACCACAACGCGAAGAGAAGAGATAAAATAGACGAAAGAATCAGTCAAGTTATCAAACTATGCGCTTTCGATCACAGAAGAAACCGAACTGAAAGAATTTAAAAGCCGCCCTACTAGTAGATAACTAGTAGGGCATGCTCCCGGGAATTCCCGGTACCGAAATTTCCCGGTATTTCCCAGGAAATTGACTTTTTACGCAGTACCGGTACTGAGAATTCGTTTCCCGGGAAATTCGGTACTTTTTTATTTTTATTTTTTTATACTAAGCCCGGCAAATGACCCCACTCCGCCTGATGTTAAGTGGAAATGAGGTCCAGGCGCGAGGACAACTGGTGCAGCGTAAGAGACGTAGCATCAGTCTTCCTCACTCTGCCGGCCCACAAAGTGCTTCTTAACGCCTCGTTTGAAGGACCCTACTTTCGGTACTTTTGTTATAACTTAAAATTACGCCAATATTAGGCTCCGCGTTTACGGTAGTCGTTACCGGTAACCTCGGCCAATGCTCTTAGTTGCAAACCAGGCACGTACCGTTTCCAAATTTATATCTACTGAGTTCTCAACCGTGACGTCACCGGTACTATTTACTGGGGAAAAAATTGTAACTAATGTACCCGTACCCTACACCGCCGTACGGTTTCATCGTCATCGCACTCCAATGATTTGATAATTCCATTTAAATAATTTATTTTTTGTTTGCTAATTTAGCTTTACCTTCCAAATGACCTCGAAACTGAACGTCACTCAAAATATCTAACTCAAAGTTCAGAGATACGACGAAGGAATGTTTTTTCGCGGTAAATGCGCAATGCGGTTGTTATGTCGGCCCTAATTCGAGACATGACTTAACGGTGGCAGTCACAAGTTTATTCCGGAACTCGTTGACGATTTCCAGAAAAATATTAGCTCGTTCGGTGTAGAGCGTTACTCCCGTAGTTTCGTCCGCGTAGCTATGAATGCTGTTGTTATGCAACATGTCATTGATATGCAGAAGAAACAGAGTAGGGGCTAACACACACCCCTGCGGGACTCACTCACTCATTCACGTGCTTCATGTCAGAGCACAAATCGTCGACTACGACTCTGATGCTACGCCCAGAAAGAAAACTGGCAACCCACGAACACAATTTCTCAGGAAGCCCGTATGATGAAAGTTTAGAGAGAAGAGCCCTGTACTATACCCTGTCAAAGGCTTTCGCTAAGTCCAAGCTAACTGCCAGTGCCTCCCCTTTACTCTCGACTGCCTCCGTTGATCGGTGAGTAAGGTACACTAAAAGATCACCAGCCGAACGACCGCGACGAAAACTATACTGGTGATCGCTAGCTAGTTTTCTTTTAGGTACCTTAAGAGCTGGCGGTTTGTAATGGACTCCATTATTTTGGAGAGCAAAGAGGTGATGGCTATTGGCATGTAGTTCGACGGATCTGAGCGATCGCCTTTTTTGAGATCGGGTGGACAAGGGCTGTCTTCCAAGAGCTCGGGACAACGACGAATAGTGTAAGAGAGCTGAGTCCGAAAAACAATGGGAGGAACTGCATTAGGCCCACTCGACTTATGGATATCAAGGTAAAAAAGAGCCTTACGAACTGACCTTTGTAGGAACCGGACGTTTAGCATTGAACAAGCGCAATGCGGTGTGGTTGGTGGAGAGTTTTCTCCATCGTCCAAGGTCGAGTATGATGTGAAAAGAGTGCCCAAAAGATCGGCTTTCTCCTTTGCAGTATGGGCCAGGCAGTCATCGGTCTTGTACAATGGTGGTAGGGACGGCTGACAAAAAATTTCCTAAGATAGCTATGGCAAGAGACCAGAACGCACGCGTACCTGAAGGAAGAAACACTAGGCTCTCGCCAATTCCACTTATGAATGATGACTTCGCCTTGACAATGTCCTTCTTAAAGGACCAGGCGGCAAAGTTGTACCTCTTTCTGAGCGCACTGGTGTTTTACCGCATTAGCCCAGACTTGATAATGTTGTCGCTTTTTGCGAGACGCCATTTTGCAGCAACGACCAAACCATGGTTGGGACCTGCCGCCAATGGGAACCACAGAGTTTGGATTGAAATGTTCCATTCCCTGCAGTATCACATCAACGACAAAGTCGGCGGCGACATTAAGATTATTCAGCGAGAAGCTAACTCGCCACCAATGGGTAGGACGCAAAGAAACTTCGCATCCCATCCCAGTCCGCTGACCTATAATACCAGACTCGACGTTTTTGAAGTTTCCGTGAGAGACACAGTGCTACGAATCACACAGTGGTCTGATGATCCTAGTGGTGCATCAACAGAAACTTGATAGCCGTCTGGGTGCGAGGTCAGCAGAAGGTCTAATAAGGAAGGTGCATGGCACTCCACATCTGGAACCCGCGTAGGTTCGGTTACCAATTGGGAAAACAGTAGGCTAAAGCGAAGTCATAAATGACTCTACCCGCTAGGTCAGTTGTGCGTGAACCAAGTTATTCGACGTGGTGGGCATTGAAGTCGCCCAATACCTCTGATGTCTCGCATGGAAGTCTCCCAATCTCGGCCAAGGGGATCCGTTGGAGAAGGGCCAGTCGCCGTTTTAACGGTCTCGGTTTGGGCGAATTATTTACTCACCGTAAAACACCCATGATAAAAATCCATTGTATATAGACCCTTTTTAAAACATTCAACTCGGATGACCTCTAACCAATTCCAATTGTCAAGGTGATTCCACAGCTAGTACAACGATTTGGCAAAACATTTTTTTATTAAATAAACATTTTGTGTACTATTTTATTTTGCTCAATGATCCATATATCAAACGTTAGTTACATCTGGGTTAAAAAAATCTCAGTACCGAAAAGTACCGAAATTTCCCGGTATTCCCGGTACCAGAGTTAGCGCAGTACCGGGAATCCCGTTTTCTCCACAGTACCGGGACTGCATCCCCTAGTAACTAGGTACTCCTTTTGTATTGGTCGGTGCACGATAGTGAATAATAAGACGACTTCAATCAATCAGACGTGGTTATTTATTAGTATTAAATTGGAATGGACATGTGTCTTTACAGTACAGAGGGTGCGCGCCATATTGCGCTAGTGATGTGTCATGACACTAGTGATGTGACACTCATAACATCCTCCTTATTAGAAAACTTAAACTTAATTTTACAGCTTGACACAGTTTACAGAATTGACTAAAACTCTTATCAATAACTTTTGACAACAGAGACTGTTGGAGTAATTAATACTTAGACAATTTGTTGTACTAAGGGATCTATCTCTATTATTCTAGACTTAACTAAATTAAACAGCCCTTCACAATCATAGCTAAAATGTTTATGTATATGTTTTATAACAGAATATTAACTTTTAAAGGTCTAACCGTCTTGGTGGTCTTATGACTCTTCCACATCTAGTGCGCCTCTGAACTGGATTTGTATGCTCTTCCAAAGATGGTGACATTGTATGTGACTTAGGAGATACCTTGATATCTGGACTTCTCATATCTTGGGATACAGTTGAAGGTGACTGTGTAGGCTTCAAAATATGCTGTCTGTTTCTCCTTCCGATAAACCCATCCGATCCTTCAACAGTATAAGACCTCGGCTGATCACATTTGGATTTTACTGTACCTGTAATCCATGGAGTATGTGGCATTTTCTTAAAATAAACTTTATCTCCTTCTTGTAATTCTGGTAATAATTTGGTCTTTCTGTCATAGTAATCTTTCATTCTATTCTTATTTTCTTCCTTAGTTTTTACATATTCTTGAAATTTAACTGTTCTTGGTTTTAAGTTATTTGTGACTGTTGGTAATTGTATTCTAAGTGAACGTGACATTAACACTTGTGCTTGGGATGGTAGGTTTCCTCTAGGTGTATTCCTGAATTGAAGTAAAGCAAGATACGGATCTGTTCCTGACTCCTCTGACTTGGTGAGTAAACGTTTACATATCTTAACTGCAGACTCTACCAACCCATTCGACCTTGGTATGTATGGACTTGACGTAATATGTTGTATACCCCATTCAAAAATAAAATTCTTAAACTCTACCGAATTAAACGGTGGCCCATTGTCTGAGAATAACTCAACTGGAATACCATGTCTACTGAAAATACTTTTAAGACAAACTGTTTACTGTTTTGGCGTTAGTACTTGCCATTGACATTAATTCAATATAATTTGAGAAATAATCATGTACTACTATGTATTTCTTAGATTTATAATCCATAAAATCAACACCAACTTTTTCCCACGGAAGTAATGTAACATCATGTGAAAGAAGTGGTTCTGGAGCATTTGAATTTCAATGTGACAGGCAAGTATGACAAGATTGCACCATGTTTTTTATATCAGTTGACATAAATGGCCAAAATACATGTCCTCTAGCAAACGCTTTTGACCTTTCAATTCCCAAATGACCACTGTGTATTATTTTTAAAATATCCGGCCTTAATTTTTTAGGTATGACTATACTGTTTCCTCTAAAAATTAAATCATTTTCTGTATGTAAATCAAATCTATACTGCTAATATTCTTGCAAATCTTTGTGAATTTGAGTTTTACTTGACGGCCATCCTTCTTTACAGTATTTTTTTAAAATCTGCAGACTTTCATCTTCATTAGTGCCTTTGATTAACCACTGAAGACGTTCTGAAGAGACTGGTAATGACTTAATCAGCAAATTTACATGAACAATGACATCATCATCTAATTCATCTGAACTTGTTTCAGAAAGTGCTGCTTTTGACAAGGTATCAGCAATGTACATGTGACTACCTTTCTTGTATACTACATTTAAACTATAGGGTTGTATTTTCAACATCATTCTTTGGAGACGTGTTGGAACCTCGACTAAAGACTTTTTAAACAATGTGATTAAAGGAGCATGATCCGTCTCTACAGTTACGGTTTGTCCATATATGAATTGATGGAACTTAATGCAAGCAAAAATTACTATTGAATAAAGTTCTTTCTCTATCTGAGCCATTTTTTGTTGTGTATCTGTTAAAGTTTTTGAAGCATAATATATAGGATGTTGATTTTGCAACAACACCGCTCCGACAGCACTTTTACTAGCATCACATTGAAGAACAATAGGATCCTGAACATTAAAATGTGAAAATACTGGAACTTGACATATTAATTGCTTAAGACGACAAAATGTTGTTTCATGATTAGCAGTCCACTGCCAATCAGTAGTTTTTTTTTAATAATTGGCGTAGAATTTCTGTCTCACCAGCCATATTTTTAATAAAAAGGACTTAAATAATTGAGCATGCCTAGAAATCTTTGTAAATCTTTTAGACAGGTAGGAGAGGGCATCTCTTTGATTGCTCTAACTTTGTCCGGATCAGCTGTGATTCCGTCTGCTGAAAAAATATGTCCAAGATATTTAACACTCTCCTTGGCAAATGAACATTTTTCTTTATTAAATTTGACATTATATTCCTTTGCTCTTTTAAATACTACATTAAGTCGCTCATTATGCTCTTGTAGTGTTTGACCGCTAACTAAAAGATCATCGCTGTACACTGCCACGCCTGGTATGTCAGCAAACATTTCAGTCATAATTCTGTGAAAATAC
Source organism: Scoparia ambigualis (assembly GCA_963921215.1). Taxonomy (NCBI): domain Eukaryota; kingdom Metazoa; phylum Arthropoda; class Insecta; order Lepidoptera; family Crambidae; genus Scoparia; species Scoparia ambigualis. Next base: position 262,531 of record OY992503.1, read on the forward strand.
TCAGGAGCACAGTTGACACCATATGGAAGACGTTTGAAACGGTATCGACCGAAAGGTGTATTGAAAGTGGTGAGGTAAGAACTCTTCTCACTTAATTTACACATCCAAAATCCACTACTTGCATCCATGGTGGAGTAAAATCTTGCGCCAGCCACCTTGGCACGGACCATGTCTACTGATGGAATAGGATAATGAGTCCTTTTGATTGCCTGATTTAAATTTCGGGGGTCGAGACATACCCGCAATTGACCATTTTTCTTTTCTACTAGAATCAGAGAACTCACCCATTCAGTAGGCTCTGTGACCTTGGTAATGACATCCATTTTCTCCATCTTCTCAAGCTCTTGTTGAAGTCTATGATGTAATGCAAATGGTACCTTCCTCGGAGCATCGACTCTTGGCTGGACCTCAGGATTTGTACTGATGTGACACTCGCCAGGAAGACAACCAAGACCGGTAAAAACAGAATTATTACATTCAACAAGTTTATTTAAATTTATATTTTATGACTGACTGTGCTGGCGATGACTGTGGCTGACTTTTTGTGACTTTAGGACATATTACTCGATTTGAATTTGACTCATTTTGACTGGTGTCTACACAAAAAACTCTTTTAATTAATCCAATTTCTGAGCAAGTAAGTTTACCTAGTACAGTCGGAGAATTCACATTAGCAATTATAAAATTAATTTCTTTTGTCATATAGGAATTATTAAATTAGAATTTACACTGTAACTTTTGTTGACCTAGTACCTCTAGACTATTACCAGTGTATGACCTAATTTTTACATCAGTTTTAGACAACAAATTGTTAGCATGCAGTGAATCATAAACATTTTTTGACATAATATTGACATCACTGCCAGTATCAATAATACAATTTATCTGTGAATTATTTATATATAAATTAATTGTCCATTCACTTAACGACATGGATGACTGAATATGACCAATGAACATTTCATCTAGTGCCGTCTGTACCTGTTGCATATCACTATCAGACTGTACATATTTTACTGACTTTGACTTAAACCGACAACAGACTGCATAATGACCCACTTTTCCACATTTTCTGCACTTTACACTTAATGCTGGACACTTTTGACGATGCACCTGACCACACCTTGTACAAACTTCCTTCTTTGACTGTTGACTATATTGATTGACATTCCTTGAGTTAGACTTGGATCTTGAGCGCAACTGACTTTTATTATACAATACTGAACTTTGTTCTGCTGCCAATTCATCCGTTTGATGTCTGGAAGCAAGCATGGCTTTTGCCATCTCTAAGGCCTTATCAAGATCTAGCTTGCCTTCAAGCAATAATTTTTCTCTAATATAGTTGTACTTTTGATGCATGTTACATATAAACATTATTTTAATTAGTCGTTCCTGCAGCTGTCCCAGCTCACAGTTCTGTGACCTTAATTTTAAAGTGCAAGCAAAATCGTCTAAGGTTTCATTTTCACCTTGTTTGTATGTGAAAAAATTATGACATTCATAAGTGAGGTTAGCTTTTGGGGCGAAGTAATTTTGGAATAACTCTATAAGCTCGTCGTATTTAACGTTATCCTCGTTATTTCCAAATGTATTGAATATATCCACGCCCTTTTCACCAATAACATGTAAAAATAAAGCTACCTTTCTGCCATCGCTTTCTTCATCCAGACCTGACGCACGTAAATAGAATTTAAATGACTGCACCCATTTTTTCCATTGTTGAGCCATGTTCCCACTCATGATCATGGGCTGTGGACTGGACATTCCAGAAAGTTTCTTGGACTTTCCTTCAGACATGACGCCGACTCAAAGACTTCCACTTTTCCAAAGACATGTACTTTTTACATGAGACTTGCACAAATGTAGATTGCGATCACTTCTGACACCATGTATTGGTCGGTGCACGATAGTGAATAATAAGACGACTTCAATCAATCAGACGTGGTTATTTATTAGTATTAAATTGGAATGGACATGTGTGTTTACAGTACAGAGGGTGCGCGCCATATTGCGCTAGTGATGTGTCATGACACTAGTCATGTCACACTCATAACACTTTGACTTATGCCGCCCGCCGCGGCGGCGCCGTGGCGGGGGGCGGGGGGTAGGGGGAAGGGGCGCGGAGGCGCGCCCCCCGTACACTCCTTCAAAAGCAGCGCGCGCGCTAGACGGCTGGCTAGTCATTCATAGGACTAGGTTGAGCTTCATTCTTTTAGTTTATCATTACAATCAGAACTTCAAATTAGATTTCTATATTTTGATTGTAATTTCGAAAGTCCATTATTTTTATTTTAGTAGTGGGATAAACTGGCTATCTCACCTCTAACTAACAAAACACAACAATGAAAACGACGTTATTGTTATGACAACAGACTTAGTTAAAATGGTGGTAGAGAGCTAGCCAAACGGACTAAGAAGAAGCCTTTGCTGTCTAGTGGTTAGCGCTAAGTCCGCCTGGCAAGCTACTACCATCTTACATAAAGTCTGGCGCAATGTGTTCCATCAGTATGAGATAAGATAGCCAGCCTCTCAGTGGTTGAGGAATCCAGATGAAGTGCGCTTCCGCCTTTTCGTCATTTATCACTCTCCAGGTGAGATGAAGGCCAAGCGCTTCCTCGTTTCGGAATGAATAAATACTCAGCTCCTTCGGAGATCCAAAGTGCGTTATCGTCTTATTCCTTGTCGTCACTTACCATCAGGTTGAGATTAAGGCCATGAGAGCTGTCAAATGTACCTACAGGAAAAATGAAATGAAATGAATTTTTTTATTTCATGAGTAAATTAAGTACTGTCTTTACTTTATGATAAGTACCTATTCAATTCAAAAGACTCTTTTTATTTCGTAACGGGTAAGCACTTGTAGTAATTGTTGTATTGTGTAGTACGTTGGGGCAGAACGGTTCTCGAGTGGCGACCGCGCACCGGAAGACGCAGTGTGGGCAGGCCTCCAACAAGGTGGTCCGACGATCTGGTGAAGGTCGAGGGTAGCCGCTGGATGCAAGCAGCACAACCAAACAACCAAATCCCCGGAAATGACCATTTTACTGCAACTGACGGTACACAAAAATGAAAACGACTTACATTGTTGCTACCGTGCCGATGGAGAGGCAAATTATTAAAATTAAACAAATAAATTATTAAAACTTGTGGCAAAAGAAAAAGTGTTTACAATTGGTGGACTCCATGGTTGTCAATTTATGCATGACTTTAAATAAACATCTTTATTTTTCATACTCCTAGTACAAAGCCTACACGTAGCATTAAACTCCTAGAGAGAAAAAATAGCAATGCTCACTGTCGTTTAAACAGGAATGTGTTCTATCTATGAAAGGCACTTGGAAATATCTATCTCGCTATCAAAGTATAAAATAACCCTTTACATCAAATCATAATAAATTACATAATACCACTTACATACTTTCTTTCTAATTTACTAAAAATCATACTGCTTATCACGCAGAATTTCTAATAAACGTAACTTCATTTTTCCATACAATTGAAAGCAATCAGAGCGCCTTAGTGAAATGTGTAGCAATTTCCCTTTGATCATTTGAAAGAGAAGAGCGATTCGATTACTTAATAATACCCTACTAGTTAACAATATTGTCGATCTATTTCATTAATTTTATTAAAAGTAATTTGTATACCTAGACTAAATTTTTAACTGTTAGTAGCTTGTCCGTTCGCGTCTTATTATTTGTATTGCGTGTTTGCTGTACTTGCATGCAACCCACATACCTACCGAGCAGTCGCGAAGCGTGAAATATTGAGAGAGGTAAGCCGGAGCAAAAAAAATGCTTACCTACTCCGAGCGCGGGCACGCAGTCTTGAGTCCTTACCGAAAATCTGTGATTGGCATCCTGGCTTCAGTCTTGTATAGGCAGATGTATCTTCAGTCCACTTTTACTATACGTGTAAGCACTGAGATATTGAAACAGTGTCTTGCAAGCATAATAGAAGTGGCTTTGATAAAAGCCGTTTGTGGTGAAATGATGATATGATGTAAATTAAACAAAACTTAATCGACTAAGTACTAATAATACTACTTATACTCTAAAGCTATTCGTCTATTCTTTCTAACAAAGTGCGCTAAGACATTATCATAAAAGCCGGGAAGAATCCAAAGCTATTAATGCCGACATCTTACAATTCTACCGATTACTTTGCAAATCTACTTACTCTAAATACGTAATTTCAACTTATTACAATATCTACTTACCGCAAATACCTAATTATAACGTACGTCTTCGTAACTACTTTCTACACACAACACAAATAAACAAAGTCCAACTACTCGTACAATACTAATCATTCTAATAGGTGAAACTAACTAATAAATTCAAATACTAATAAAACACAGTCATGCATTCAATGATGAATTGCAATTACGTCAAATTATCTGTCAACAGAACACAAACCGAAAACGATCCTCCGTCCCGCTCACGCGTACGCAAATTGTATAACTGTCTCTATCAAGTAACTCGGATAAAGACGGCTTACCGGCTGCTAAATACGTGGGTGGGTTTATTGACCTTTATGTGACGTCATGACGTTTATTTTGTATGGAAGTTTAACTGCCTAAAAGCCGATCGCGCCTGCGGCTTATTTTAAAGCAATATGTTGTTAAAAAGCAAATTTAGTTGATTTAATGTCCATAGTGTAGGCAATTTGTAATGTTTCTTTCATATATTTACTTTTTTAATTACTGATTGAGCCATTTCTCAATTGAAGTAGAGAATGGTTGTTATCTAAACTTCTGAAGAGAAGCCGGTGGGAATCGAGTTGTATGGAACCTTCGTCACTGCTACCGAGCCATCGAGCTCCTAGTTCTTCCTAGTTTAGTTAATGAAACTTAATTTAGGACGGTAATCTTACTTTTTAACATGCAGAAGACCTGTTAGCAACTCGTAACTATTAAGTTTTCGTAAGTAGTAGGTTAGGAGCTCGATGGCACAGCGGCTAGCGCGTTTGGCTTGCGATCTTGCCCGCTAAGCAACTTTCGCAATGCCGGGTCGCCTGATGGGTGACCAATTAAAAATATCTCGAGCTTCCTCCGTGCTTTGAAAGGCACGTTAAGCTGATGGTCCCGCTTGTTGTCGTAAGGTGGCAGTCGTTAAAACCCACCAACCCGCATTAGGCCAGCGTGGTGAGTTATATATATATATATTTTTTTTTTATTTGGGTAAAAAAGCAATGTTGAATACAATGTTGCTTAGAATATTAGATAATAAGTAGTATTAATTTCAACACCAGCATCATTTACCACAACTTAGATTTACATTTTAGACGTTGAGAGTGATATTAATTACTGCTAAACAAACTGAGTACCTATCTAAACGTGCTTAACATATATCATTAGGACTATAACAAAAATATATTATATTTTACGAAAACATTTAAATATACAAATGAGAATACCTACACTCGCAAAAAAAAGAAAAAAAGACTTTTTTTTTTATTATAGTATAAGTAAGTAGTACAGGTAGTTAAAGAGTACCTATACATTAACATTTAAAAAAAACGTAAATACATAACATGGGCATTTAAAAACTACTTAATTAATTAATTGAAACATAACTAAGAATAACTATTATGTTATGGCCCAATATCCCCACGTGCTATTGTTCACGTGGGAGGCCTGTGCCCAGCAGTGGGACGTTTATAGGCTGATGATGATGATGAAGTAGTAGGTTCGGTCAAAAATAAAAAACCGATCGATACAAATTAAGTGATAAATAAGTTAATAGTTACTGAGATGTAGGTACTTATTTATCTAAATTATGGTGAGGTCATTGCCTGCGGCCGCGAGTCGTGCTGTGTCGTGTATGTTCGCGTGCCGCCGGTACAGCTGATTTGGACTGATATTCGCGTGCATTTGTGTGCGTGTGCGGCAGTGGCTGCGCTGCCTGTTCATTGCGTTTTGAAATTTCATAAGCCTATTTGACTAAGAAATTTAAATAATTTTGGTAATGTTTCTTTACAAGAAAGTTTAGTAATCACGTTTTACATTTATTTTTGTCAAAACCAAAGTCACAATATTGTGACTTTGGTTTTGACAAAAATCTTAATATCTCCGTAATTAGAAGGTTCCCAGGTATGGCCAAGTACAGAAAAAACTTCGTAATAATGGACAGATTACGTGGCTCTCGGCTTCGTTAAGCTTCTTTACATACCCTGTATATGTAGGTGAAGATTTTACACATTGCATTAAAGGAAATATCTGTTTTAATATAAATAATAGGCTTTTGTTTTATAAATATATTTTGTAAAGAAGCAACAACGTTAAACAAGTCTGCACGACCTTTGTACGATATTTTTTTTGCTATTTGGGAGTTTCTACAACGGCGAGAAATCGTCGTCTGAGAAACAATCTCGACGACGAAACGGTAGGCTGACTCCTGCTGGAAGTACCCTCCCGAATCAGAAGAGCAGACGCCGCCTTTATCCGAGCACCCGAGGTATCGAGTGGTTGGTGAAGATTCAGCTGGTATACCCTCCCTGACTTTGTAGATTAAAGAAAATAGCATTATAAATGGTGGCATTACCACCTGTTTGGCTATTGTTGTATTTTTAGTATTGACTGCTTACCTACTTTTGTTATTCTTAGATGATTACAAATTTTTATGTACACTTGCCAGTGGGCGCCTTCCGCACCCTACCATTTTTAAAATTATGTTTTCCATGGCAGCCTTTAAGTGGAGCGACACCATTAAAGAATAAGAAATATAACATGTGTGATGATTCCTCTCCAGGTGCAGGTTCCAGTAAAATAATACACAGGTCACTCCTTTATAACAACTCTTTATATTCCGTTATTCACTTCACTCTTGTATAATTACATAGGTCACGCTCAGACTACGACTCGAGACAGTATGGCGCCAATGGCCGAGTGTCACGTTCAGAAACCAAACTCCCTTCAACTGTCAAAACTGTGTTGCCAGTATAAAAATAAATGAATTACACTTAATATTGTGATATTATTGCGATATTATTGTGATATTAAGATTACAAATGCTGGTTTATTTCTAGAACCTAACACTCGTCCATTCTGACATCGTGTATGCCCTCATACACGTATCGTGTGATAAACTAACACTCGGTCATTTGAGTTTTAATAAGTTAGCTTACATATTACATTGACGATCATCAATACCAAATTACAGTAGAACCTAACCAAGTTATTGAAAATACAAGCTACAGTAAAATTTATTCTCTATATACCTTGTATACGCCTATTGTACTGCAGAATACAATACATAATTACCGTGCATAATTTTTAAATTACATTATACCAAAATATGCGTTTTATGAAATTGCATTCATCAAAACTTAGAAGGACAGCTCTATATAAGCATGTGTAAATTTGGTTTATTAAACTCTTAACTACTAGTATAATCTTACATTATTGCATGTAAACTATTAAATCATTTAATATTTGTACATGATGTATAAATGAAAACAAATTTGACAGGCAACAATATACTCTAACATAAAAACGGCAACTCAACTTCTATTGATTGATAAGTAACCTTACATCTTTAAAAGTCTGTTATTTTATAGATTATTTTGAAAAACAAACATCAATAAATTGTTATGTACATAACAATACAACTTAATATAAACTTTGCAAGGAGTTTATCTATCAGTTATTGCAAGAAAATCAAAGCGAGTAAATCTATTATCGCTCTGTGTAAACGAATTAATTGCGAGTCAATCTATTATCGCATCAGATTCATTTTTAAGTATTTATTGCGAGTCAATCTATTTTCGCATTCATGGTGCTAGAGTTCTGTGAGTCAATCTATTATCACAAAACAATAGCTGGACTACTGCAAATCAATCTATTATTGCAGTAAATCACGTAGCTTATTTATTGCGAGTCAATCTATTTTCGCATTAATGTGTTAAAGTTCTGTGAGTCAATCAATTATCACAGAACAGTAACTAGGTTACTGCAAGTCAATCTATTATTGCAGTAGAAACATCTGTGAATCAATAAATTATCTATTTTAAGGGCTTATCGTAAAACTATCTATAAAATCACTACGTGAGACGGACTCTATGCTCCATCAGGTGAACCATAAATCAATGGTGTGTCGCCCTTATCAGTTTAAATCAACATAACATCAATATATCTAACCTATATCATATAAGTACCTATACTACTAAAGAAACGGTATAAAATCTGTACACAAAACTTGATTTTAACAGTCCGACATATAATCTTGACTGTCATCTTCTGAATCCCTATCGTTAACCTCTAGTGCTGCTACATGTACCCACGGTCGCATGCGGTCCGCCGCCACTGTAGTCTTGCGTTTATTCTTTGTACTAGTTATTCCTGGGACAGCTGCTAATTTGTAACGGTCGTTCCCCACGGTTTTTGTCACTCTATATGGCCCTACATATGAAGGCAGTAAATTTTTTGCTTTTTCCATCATTCTTGTAAGTCGTTTTGGTTATCTTTACTAAATCTCCAACATTGTACGTTTTTGCCGGTCGTCTACCTCTATTGTAATACTCTTTCTGCTTTATTTGTTCCTCATCTATCCTATCTTTAACTTCCTCTCGTATTAAGGTCAAGTCTGTAGTATCCCTAACTTCATCAATTATTTCGTTTAAGCCGGGGTTTATCTCTCTATTCATGACCGTACCAAACAAAACCTCAGCAGGAGTCCGCCCTGTTGTCTTCTGGATTGTATTATTAAGGCCCCATTGAATTTTGCCTATTTGGTGGTCCCACACTTTTTCATCATTTTTCAAATTTTGTGCAGATAGTGAACTCAAAATAGTACGGTTGTACCGTTCTACCTGCCCATTCGACTTTGGGCTCGCTACTGCATTAAGCACATGTTTGAGTCCTCTATCCGCACAAAACCTGCTAAACGCGTGGGAGGTAAAGCAACTACCCCGATCGCTTATCAGCCGCTCGGGTGTTCTAAATGTGTGAAAAATATCTTCCAAAGCCCTTATTACGTTCTGCGTTTTGGTATTCCTTACAGTGAAATGGTTTCTCTACTTTTGGAATAGGGTGAAGCAAACCCTCTTTATTTTTCGAGTATGCACATTCCAAACAAGCTTTTACATATTTTTTTACAAAGTGATTCATCTTCGGAAACCAATAACTTTTCTTTATTCTCTCCAATGTTTTCTCGACCCCAAAATGCCCAATATCGTCATGGTTCATCCTACACAACTGCCATCTCGCCCCCTTTGGTACAACCCAACGAATGTCGTCCTTGTCCCCAACATATCTAAACAGCTTGTTGTCCTTAATGACATAGTTATCTTTAATGTATTGAAGGCCCTTCGGATCTAGCTTGCTGCAAAGGATATCCCTTATTCTAGCTATCTCAGAGTCACCCAACTGAAGTGTGTGTGACCAGTCTTCGTCAGTGATGGTCATAACGGATGTCAAGTGATCGACTGGATTTGGATCACACGGCTCGACTGGATTTCGAGACAGTGCGTCAACGTGAGACATTTTCTTACCGCTCCTATATTCTATCGAGCAGTTAAATTCCTGCAATGATAACCACCATCTTGCTATCCTGGGAATTATATCTCGTTTCGAAAATGTTGATCGCAGTGCACTGCAGTCGGTTACAATTTTAAACTCTTTGCCTAGTAGAAACACTCTAAACTTCTCTAAGGAGCGGACAACTGCAAGAGTCTCCAACTCATATGAGTGGAAATTCTTTACTTCTGGTGAAGTTTGGCCGCTATAAAATGCAACTGGGTGAAAAGAACTATCTGCGTTGGGACGCTGCATAAGTATGCCTCCTATTCCGATTTTGCTGGCGTTCGTATGCAACTCTGTCTCAGCCGAGTAGTCATATATAGCCAGAATGGGGCGCTGAACTAGCTTAGATTTTAAAAGCTCGAATGCTTGCTCCTGTTCAGCAGTCCACTCCCAGACAACATCCTTCTCTAGTAATTTGCTTAATGGAGAAGTCATATCAGCAAAGCCCCGAACAAATTTACGGAAATAACTCACTAAGCCCAGAAATTGCCTGACACAATGCACATTTTTGGGTTTTGGAAAATTTACTACGCTTTGAAATTTTGTTTCCCCAGGCCTGACACCAGCAGCACTTATTTCATACCCTAAATAGTCAATTTAATCCTTTAAAAAATGACACTTACTCAAATTTAATTTTAAATTAGCTTTTTCTAATACTTATATACTTTAATATATATACTTATATACTTTAATACTTTCTCTAACCTAGCCATACATTCTTGTGAATCCTTACCAAAAATCAACACATCGTCAATATATGCAGTAGCCTTATTAAATCTTGCAGACCCAAGAATCTTGTTTATCATTCGTTGGAACACGGCTGAACATTGGCTAAGCCAAAAGGCATGCGATAAAATTCAAATTGCCCATCGGGTGTGACGAAGGCAGTGAGATGTTTGCTCTGTTCTGAAATAGGCACTTGGTAATAGCCAGATGCTAGATCTAGCGTGATAAAACATGCCTGGCCTGCCAACCTAGATATTTCGTCCTCAATTATTGGCATAGGATATCTTTCCTTAACTGTGACAGCATTTAACTGTCTGTAATCTATGCACATTCTCATTTGGCCAGTCTTTTTGCGCACAAGAATAACTGGACTGGCATATTCTGATACAGATTCTCTAATAACGTCTGCATCGAGCATCTCGTCTACCATTTCACGCACTTTCTCTCGCTCGTGATGAGATAACCTGTACGGGCGATAAACTATAGGGCGCTGGCAGTTCACCTCTATGCTCATTTAAATAGCATTAGTGCATCCAAGTTCTCTTAGACTGGCAGCGAAGCAGTGCTTGTACTTTTTAATAGTTCATATAGTTTGTTCCTATCGCCATTTGAAACACTTTCTCCAAACCGCAAATCATCGAAGGAGATGCTAGCTGAAGGAATTTCAGATGATTCTACAGTGACCTTTTGAACCAGGTCTACCTTTTCAGCTCGACACAATATGTTTTCTCTACCAGGTAACATGGAATTGAACATGGATGTACTGTAACGTACATCAAGCCTTTGCGTACTTTAAACGCACCCCCGTAAATGACATACTGATTATGAGGTCTGCCGGAAATTTTGTCATTTATCATGACTGTGCCGTCAAAAGGGGAATCAGTGCGGACCCTAACAGTCGCTGGACCGTAAAGCACACTATAAGCAAAGATACTGATACGTGACGGGTGATCGATATCGTCAACACTGTTACATTCGAGATTTTGTCCCCTTTGGGGAAAAGGAAGAAAATCCCAAACGCAAGCTTCAGTGGGTTGTTATCAAATAAAACCATAAAATGTTCAACAGCTAGGCAGCATATTGGAAAAGAACACACACTATAATTTTGTCCAACAACAATAAAATAAAATTATAAATTTTATTTCACTCTTATTATTCAAAAGAGGGGGTTAGTCACAATTTTTCCTTATAGGATGTTAGGTACTTATCATCTACGTTACTCCTTTTAATTTATTGAGCAGAAAATAACAAAAAAAAAAACTATCAGTCGAAACTGACCCTAGGGTCAATCTCAAATGAAAGTCCAACAAACTTTCTATTAATTTTGCCAACTATAATTTACTGTTTAAAGGACTCTAAACCTTATTACCCAGCTATACCACCCCCTAAAACACACTAAATTCCTAAGAGTCAAAAGTGACCAAGCGGGTCGGTGATTATTTTAATTTAAAATAAATTTTATAATACTGTTCCTACTACTGCCTAACCAGCCAGCTAATATTTCAGTCGTACGAGCTATGGTCGTGGGGGGGGGGGGGGGTCGGGATAAAGCCAATACCGTTCGGAGTATGAAGTTGAAATTAAAATTAAATTACTCCGTCTATAAAAATATTAAATTAAATGTTCTAATCCGTTTAACCGTATCAAAACTCTCACACGTTTAAAGCCGATACACTAGAGAACCGTGGGGTTATACCGATATAAAATTAATAATTATGGACGCCAGGATCGTATAGTCGATCCGAATCTGGAGACGATGTCACCATACAACTTCACCCAAGTCGAACTCGCAGATCCTCAAATGTTTCACAACTTCACCAACGCTTGGTGTAGTTGGATATAAAAGAAAATACTAGGTTAAGGTTTCGAAACCCTAATGTAAAAATATGTTCCTGAATAAAGAACAATTAAACCCAGAGTAGGGGGTACAAAAACCGTCAGCGCCTGTTCATCCGCTAGGCGGCGACAGCTCGACTGGCAGCAGGTGGCCGCTGGTACCCCGACGAAGCAGGTCTCGCGTCCAGGCTTTAGGGCCCAGCTCTAAATCCTGGCGGCGAGACAGGCCTCTCGAAGTATCTGAAAGTCTTGCTAAAACTGATTAAGAAATATGTTTTAATTGAAAATGCAAGAAAAGTGTGTCTTGTAATGTGTCAGCCAAGGCTCCATGTCTTTAATGTGAAGAAAAATGGATTTAATTCAAACAAGCTACAAGGACTAATGTTTTTTGGACATCTGATCATTCAAAAACAATGATTTCAGGTAACTATTATTCAATTATTGCAAACCTCTTTGTAGATTACTAAAGACAGACAGGGCCCTGAATTTACAACGTAACAGTACTTCCCCAACCACTAGAGATTTTACCGACCAGGGCAAATCTCGACGCTGGCCCTCCAGCGTCACACTACACTTCAAACAACCAAGCAAGCACAAACAACCAAAAGAAAACCTACCCGTGTAGCTGCACTACACAATAACTTAAAACTTTCCTGTAAATAGCTATACAACATGCTATGACAGTGAAAAAAAACAACAAAACGCAGACTTGTGTACGACAATTCTTCATATTCCCGGGTTCGATCCCCGGTCGGGTCAATTTAGAAATTATTGTTTTTCTAAATTGCCTCGGGTCTGGGTGTTTTCTATGTATAATAAGTATGTATTTAAGTATTTTAAGTATGTTTATCCGTTGTCTAGTAACCATTTAACGAGTTTCTTCGAAGCTTCTCTTGGGCTAGATAATTGGTGTGATTTTAGGAAAGATTTATTTATTTTTTTATTTATATATAAGTATACTTAAATATACAAATATCCCTATACAAACATCTATATGAATATAAACTAATATACATGATAAATATAATAATGTCAATTATAATATACTCTTACATAAAACTAATAAATTGGTGGCTATACAGTTAACATATTATTTTAGTGTCACCAACCGCACTGATGCCTCGCGTTAAGGCCTTTGGTACCAGTCACTGATCCGCTGGGGTGTATGGCTTAATTTTTAACAATACTGGTTACTGAAAAGTTACCACAATAGACTCACAAAGTGAGTCTGATCCATTAAGCAATATGGAAAAGACAAACCTTAAGGAGTTCAATATGAATATTTCTAAAATACTAGATTATAAATGATTGACCACTTTATATATATTAAATACACTAATTATGGTTATAATGATATTATTACATAAACATAAAAACTGGTGGCTATACAGTTAACCTATTATTACAGTGTCACCAGCCGCACTGACGCCTCGCGTTAAGGCTTTTGGTACCAGTCACTAGTCCGCTGGGGTGAATGTTTTATTTAACTATACAGGTTACTGAAATAGACCTACAGTTATCCCACTGGGTTAGTCTGATCCATTAAGCAATATGGAAAAGACGAAGCCCAGAGAGGCACAAAATAATAAATATATACACCAAACGTCTATATATGTTCTACAGGTTAGGTCTGATCCATTTACAAACATGGAAAAGACGAAACCCAAAGAGCTATAAAATAATATCCTCCCCCCCGGACCTCTGAGGAGTTCAGACGTATCCTAAACTAAATCCACGTCGCTTTTATTTTTACAATTTAAAGTGAATTTCAACAATTAATCCGAACCAGATAATAGGAGTGCATAAGTTGTGAAGTGTTATAACCGACTGCGCGCTCCTGGTACTTCGTGCGCTGAGTCACCTGCTACACCAGCACGGCACCGCCCATCGCTGCTTGCTGACCGCCCCGGGAGGCGTAACATCGCCCGGCCAATTACACTGTGCGCGCACTGACCGGCCGTCCCCCCGTGCTGCGCCCGGTGAGTACTACGTGAGTCATCGCTTCGCATTGCTTGTCTCCTGGTACAATGCCGCTTGGAAGATCGCCTCAGCACTCCGCTTATGACTCAGCGCCAGACCTAATGTCTGTACGCGAGACTGAAGAGGAACCAGCGTCAAATATTACGAGCCGTTTAAAGCGTAGGAGACAGGACAGCGACTTGAATGATTTTATGGAAGAAATCCAGGAATCGCTAAAACAAATTAGACTACAACAAGACGCTAAACTAAATTCATTAATGACCACAATTACACAAATAAAGGAGCAGAATGACGACATTCGTCTGTCTGTCGATTTTATGTCGACCAAATATGAAGAAATTAGAGTTAGATTGGAAGAAATGGATTCGGAACGTAAGAATAATTTAAATTATATTAAAGTGCTGGAGCAAAAAATTGAAACATTAGAACGCGGGTCTCGATCCACCAGCATTGAGTTACGTAATATTCCGCATACGCAATCGGAAACAAAGGAGAACCTCATTCAGATTATAAAAGAAGTTGGTCTGGTCACGAATGCACCGATTCAAACCGCAGATATTAAGGACATCTTTCGTGTGAAGTCTGGATCTTCAATAAAAAAACCTATTATAGCTGAATTTACGTCAGTGTTGACTAAAGAAAAGCTTTTGAATTCCATAAAAATATTTAAAAAACAATACAAAGAAATTACCACGTCCACGATAAAAATTAAAGGGACAGCTCAGCCCATCTACATCTCTGAGAACCTCACTCCTAAGGCCAAGCGAATATTCTATTTGGCTCGAGACCATGCAAAGAATAAAAATTACAAGTTTTGCTGGGTGAGTCATGGTGTTGTCTATTTAAGAAAAATAGAAGGATCCGCCGCGCTGCGTATTATCAATGAAGCAGACTTTGAAAAATTGGAAACGCAAAAGTGACTAGGATTAAATGGAAACTATTTAGATTTTTTACATAGTTTTTGCTCTTTTGTATTTTTGTTCATAAATTATTTTATTCGTAATTTCACAATGCGCTTCATACTTTTTTTTACACAACTCTATTAATGTACAACAAAACAGTTTATTTATTGTTTTTCACAAAAGAATACGCAATCACAATATTCACTGGATTTGCGCTGCCGACTTACACATTTACCATAAAACACAAAACACTTACTATATACAACTACAACATATATTATACCCCGAGCTTTTTAACCTTTTATGGTATAATTTTACAGACTTTATCATTTTTTATAAATTGTATTACTTATATAGATACTGACGTCAAACAAAATCTAGGAGAACCATATTTATTAGCCTTACAGAAGATTATACTTTACGTTTTATTGACATATATTTTACATATTACGTTTAATTTGGACCCTGAGATCTATTTCATTATTAATGGATAATATTTTATTATTTGAGGATATTGATAGTTCGGGTGATATTAGATGCACTTTGGCTGATGACCCAACGATTTGTAAAACCCATCTGAACGTAACCGATAGAGACAATCTTTTTTCAATCCTTTGTGTTAATATACGTAGTATAAACTGTAACCTAGACCGGTTTCTCGTTTTTCTATCTCAATTGGATATAGCTGTTGATATTTTAGTATTCACGGAATGCTGGATAAATGAAGATTCTAATATACCTTCAATTGATAATTATGAAGCATTTAGTACTAAACACATTTTAAATCAAAACGATGGTGTAATAATATATGTTAGCAGTAGTTTGAGGAATATTGAGGTCTTTCAACCCGACATCAAAGACGGCACTTGTTTAATAGTTAACATAGGACATCAATATACAATCATCGGTACTTACAGACCGCCTAGCTTTAAAAATGCTAGTCCATACTTGGATTCAATTGACTGCATGCTGCGCGATTTAAAAACTAAACAAATTGTTTTTACAGGCGATGTGAATCTTGACATAATATCAAATAATCTCACAGGCAACACGACGGATTATCTAAATATAATGGCATCTAATGGTTTACGTCCTGGCATCAACAAACCAACAAGATACAATGCTTGTTTGGATCATTTTATGGTCAAAACATGTCGTCGCGCACAAACTTTAGTTTTTGAACACTTTACAGACCACTCTCCAATTCTATTATGTCTAAATACAACACCAATTATAGATTGTCGAAAAAAACTGTGCCTGTCAAAGTCTTTTGTGAATTTTGATAAAATGGAAGAGAGCCTTAAATTAATAGATTGGTCTGATTTTTATTGTTTACAATCAGCTAACGATGCAACACAACACCTAGTTGCATTGTTACAGGAGATGATTAAAAAACACACAGAAGTTAAAACTATTCCTAATAGAAAACGGGCTTTAAAACCTTGGATTACCACAGGTGTTTTAAATTCAATACGAAAACGTAATAAATTACATAAAAAACTTAACAATAATAAAAGTGATGAAGAACTTAAGCGCTACTATATACATTATAGAAACATTTGTAACAAAGTTATAAAATCATTAAAGTGCAACTATTATCAATCTCAGCTAGAAAAACACTCGGGTAATAATAAAGAAACATGGAAAACTATTAAAGAATTGTGTAATTTAAATAAACCAAAATTAAAATCAAATGAACTTGTTAAAATAAAGGAAAATCCAATTGAATCCCTTAATGTGGTAAATAAGTATTTTACCTCGATTAGACACGTACTTGCCAACGAGACACTTAAAAGGCTAAATAAAAGTGAAGAAGAGTTAACAAAAGAAGCTACTAATACTAATAATCCGCAAAACTCCATGCTAATGTTACCAACCGACCCAATAGAAGTAAGAGGCATAATATTGAACCTTAAAACCAGCAGTGTTGGAGGTTACGACCAAATCCCTACAAAAATGTTCAAAAAATTCCACCAATATCTATTGGAACCAATAACACATCTCTGTAATCTTAGCTTTTCGACGGGAGTTTTTCCCGAGATACTTAAGAAAGCCACTGTATCACCTATCCATAAGGGCGGCGATAAAACTCTTGCTTCTAATTACCGACCTATATCTTTATTATGTATCCTATCCAAGATTGTAGAAAAGCTTGTAAATAAGAGACTTATTAGTTACCTAGAATCTAATGAGCTTCTTTCTCCTAATCAATTTGGATTTAGAACCGGTAAATCAACAGACGACTGCATCATAAACGTGACATCAAAAATAAACAAATACGTTGATGAGGGGGACAAATGTATAGGTATTTTTATTGACCTGCAAAAAGCCTTCGATACAGTGTCAGCATCGATTCTCTTACGCCGTTTGGAGAACATAGGAATAAGAGGTACTACGCTTCTATGGTTTCAAAGTTACCTGTGTGATAGAAAGCAATGCGTTAGGGTAGATGGCTGTGTTAGCGATGATATGCTATGTACATATGGGGTCCCACAGGGAAGCACACTAGGGCCGACATTGTTTTTAACCTATGTTAATGACCTCAGTAACATTAATTTAAACGATGGTAACGTTACCATGTACGCTGATGACACAGTCATACTGTTTCATGCAAAGTCTTGGGAACTAGTGAAACAGGCCACTGAGGCAGGACTGGCAAAAGTTTCATGCTGGCTTGAAAATAGTTTGCTATCCCTTAATACAGCGAAAACAAAACTGATTTGTTTCAGTAAAACTCAAGCGGGTCAACCAAACAAGGATCTGAAGTTGAGGATTCATACAAATCTATGTAACAGACTCAATGATATCCAAACATCTTGTAATTGCCCTTACGTAGCTAAAACTGATACAATTAAATATTTGGGCATCATTATTGACGAAAAGCTTCAGTGGAAACATCAGATAACATCCATTAGTAAAAGGGTAAGTAAGCTCGTCTACGTTTTTAGGTTGCTGCGATTTGTAGCAAATTCTAAGTTACTATTGCAAACTTATAGGGCTTTGTGTGAATCTTTGATTAATTATGGTATTTGTGCTTGGGGTGGCGCTTGTAAAACAATTCTTGTAGAAGCTGAACGTGCTCAACGATGTATTTTAAAAGTAATGCTGTCACTACCGTTTCGTTATCCAACCACACTAGTGTACGATAAAGCCCAAGTACTAAGCGTAAGAAAACTCATCATCTTTCAAAGCATACGTAGGTATCATCGAGTTACTGCTCCATACATTAAAATCCCAAAGAAAAGAGTTTTCAGATACCCGACACCTAGAACACGTAGTGCCTTTGCAAAAAGACACTATGATTATTTGGCTCCACACTTGTACAACAAATTGCATAGGGAGAATAAGTATCTATGTAACTACAGTAACCACCAAATAAAATCTAAGATCAAAGAGTGGCTCAAGAATCTTGACTACGATGGTACAGAGGCTCTTATAATATGAGTTGTAAATTCTAGTAAATATGTATTTTATACTCACACGCACACACACATACATACACACACACACGCACACACACACACACACACACACACCCACACACACACTCACACACACACACTCACACACTCACACTCACACTCATACATCTTAACAAAGTAAACGCTAAAACTTAAAAATGTTAAAGAAAAAGTTTTTTTTTTTTCTAATTCAAATGTATTTTATGTCAAAATACTTTCTTAAAAGTGAGAAAAATATTTAAGTCTAGTTTAATTTAGTATATTTAGACCTTTGTTTAAACTTACCTAAAGGGAGGTACTGGCTCCTGAAACACAGATTTTTCTAGCTCGGGAGTCAGGGCAACAATGAATTATTGTAAAAGGTTATATTTTATTAATAAATAAATAAATAAAAAAATAAATAAATAAATACATGTAAGAATCGTCTACACGTCCAAGTCTACCCTTCCTAACAAACGATACCTCCTCAATACACAAACATCTAAATGCTCCTACCAACAAGCACATATTTAAAGTAATGCCCAGTAACTTCTTAAACGGCTGGGCAGCCGTAAACCAAAAAAAAAAAACCCACAACCCAAACCAACAAATATTCACCAAAACCTAAAAGTTTGGCTAACCGCCCCTAAATAAATCCTACAAAAAAAACGTATTCCTTCAAAGCAGCCTACACGCCCGCCAATAAATGGCCACCTTCCTCAGGACTATCACCACGTTGCCTTACCAACGGTCCGGAGATTGAGGTTTGGCTAACCGCCCAAAAAGAAAATCCAACAAAAACTTATTCCGTCAAAGCAGCCTACACGCCCGCCAATAAATGGCCACCTTCCTCAGGACTATCACCACGTTGCCTTACCAACGGTCCGGAGATTGGACCCATTCAATATGGTGTCTAATCTCCAAATTTAAAAAAAAGAAACAAAAACAAAACTCCAGCTTAACAAAAGAACTGTGATACCACGCCAAAAGTCGACTTTCCTATTTGTAGATAAACGTCAAAAACCACAAAAATTTTTAAACAACAAGCTCCCTTGAAAGGGCTTCTAGCACTGTGGCATATACAGCCACTAGCGCTAAAACAGCGGTAACTTCAAGGCATATTACAGCCCTCCATCGTCACCATTAACCCCTTTCACAAGAAACCAAACACCACAAGGGATTCCAGCACTGTGGCATATACAGCCACTAGCGCTGAAATAGAGTGACTTCAAGGCATATACAGCCCTCCATCGTCACTTTTCAACCCCTAACAACAAACAAAAACACCACAACGGAGGTTTTCAACTCACCATACAAACAAGAAATCGTAAATTGCAAAGTAAATTTAATAGTATTAGCATTTTAAAGGTATTTATTGCAATGTAAAAAGTAATTTTAATTGATGCTAGTCAAAAAAAATTAAAATATAAGGCGTGGCATTTTAAAATTTAAAAAAAGCTACTAAAACATGAGCTCGCTTTCTCACTAGGTGATTTAAATTTAAGTAAGTAATAGTCCATAGAATTCAGTAACAACCGCAGCAAACACAGTATTATAATAATAATACCCATAAATAAATGTATTTAAATAAATGACAGTCAATAACGTTCAATCAGTAATTAAATTTAAATAAATGAGTCAATAACGTTCAATCCATAATTAAATTCAGCTGTCATACCATAATACTACATTTAACATTTGTATTTAAAAAATAATGAAACACGTATTCAAATATCTTATTGTGTCAAAAACGTTCAAGTAATAATTAAATCCCTTAAAATAATAATATAATTAACACTAATTGTATAACAAAAAATATCACTTGTATTCATATAAAATAGTGTTATGAACGTTAAAAAATAATAATTTCACAGACACAATATTTAAAAAAAAGCAACGAATAAAAATTCGTTATTAAAATAAAATGGGAGGGATCCGTGCCAATGCACGCGTGACGGTTTTTCTTAAAAGTAATAATCCCCACGGTTCTAGAACGTTATCGGTATTCTGGCTTTTTAGTTACAGCATAAGACATAACCACTATCCCTAACCAAAACACACGTTGAGTGCGCCACTGTTACATTCGAGATTTTGTCCCCTTTGGGGAAAAGGAAGAAAATCCCAAACGCAAGCTTCAGTGGGTTGTTATCAAATAAAACTATAAAATGTTCAACAGCTAGGCAGTATATTGTAAAAGAACACACACTAATATTTTGTCCAACAACAATAAAATAAAATTATAAATTTTATTTCACTCTTATTATTCAAAAGAGGGGGTTAGTCACAATTTTTCCTTATAGGATGTTAGGTACTTATCATCTACGTTACTCCTTTTAATTTATTGAGCCGAAAATAACAAAAAAAAAAACTATCAGTCGAAACTGACCCTAGGGTCAATCTCAAATGAAAGTCCAACAAACTTTCTATTAATTTTGCCAACTATAATTTACTGTTTAAAGGACTCTAAACGTTATTACCCAGCTATATCACCCCCTAAAACACACTAAATTCCTAAGAGTCAAAAGTGACCAAGCGGGTCGGTGATTATTTTAATTTAAAATAAATTTTATAATACTGTTCCTACTATTGCCTAACCAGCCAGCTAATATTTCAGTCGTACGAGCTATGGTCGGGGGGGGGGGGGGGGGGTCGGGATAAAGCCAATACCGCTCGGAGTATGAGTTGAAATTAAAATTAAATTACTCCGTCTATAAAAATATTAAATTAAATGTTCTAATCCGTTTAACCGTATCAAAACTCTCACACGTTTAAAGCCGATACACTAGAGAACCGTGGGGTTATACCGATATAAAATTAATAATTATGGACGCCAGGATCGTATAGTCGATCCGAATCTGGAGACGATGTCACCATACAACTTCACCCAAGTCGAACTCGCAGATCCTCAAATGTTTCACAACTTCACCAACGCTTGGTGTAGTTGGATATAAAAGAAAATACTAGGTTAAGGTTTCGAAACCCTAATGTAAAAATATGTTCCTGAATAAAGAACAATTAAACCCAGAGTAGGGGGTACAAAAACCGTCAGCGCCTGTTCATCCGCTAGGCGGCGACAGCTCGACTGGCAGCAGGTGGCCGCTGGTACCCCGACGAAGCAGGTCTCGCGTCCAGGCTTTAGGGCCCAGCTCTAAATCCTGGCGGCGAGACGGGCCTTTTGAAGTATCTGAAATTATCAACACGGAGCCTATTTATAACACTACACGCCTAGTTCAGATCTGTTACATAAATTGGGGTCCCGCAGTCTGCTATCTGTGTATCTGGGGCTGCAAACTATCATAATCAGGGACTCGCAGCGCTAAGGGTTATCAAAATCTTCCCAACGCTGTTGCACAACTAGAAACTAACACCACATCACTAATATTTAACACCATGTTTTAATTTTAGTGTTGTTTCACATTTAACTAGTACCCAAGGCACTACACGGCTACGATATTCCAATAAACATAACTGAACAATGCCAGACTGTTGTTGGATGATGCAATATCCACTTAATAAAGGGGTTTGACACGTCTGCCACATGGCCAAGAGCCTTGCGTCGCCTGGCGACAAGGCAGGATTCAGACACCATGAAATATCGATTTGCTTTCCTAGGATGACGGCTTATTATACTTAAACAATGATATTGGGATACTTACGCGCTGGGAGATTTTATCTGTGCGCGAGGCTGCCAGCGACCGGAACTTCATTTCGGGCACGGATCCCTGTAAATAAACCACACACTTGTTGACTATATTCTCATAAGCTAATGACGCCTCAAATCCACTACCTTATTGCGACCTCAGATTAAAACAAAAGGTGACTACGACTCATGCCTACCTTTGTGAATTGATCTGAACACATCACACCACGTCACGCCAGAGATTGAAATCGTTTCGACGTCTTCAGACCCGGCACTCCTCTTCACCGGAAACACTCAAACCGGAATGCCATCTTATGAAATCTACTCTCAAAGTCGGGTAATATTTAATAACGCAGTTCCTTTAGAGTTTTCCTTCAAACTATCAAAACGTCAAATATGACGTTTTCATCTCTCGTTCTGACACTGAAAGAATCTGTCAATTAGAAAATTACTTGAACTAGAGACAAGTTAACGTTTAGCAATCTGAATTTCGTCCTTTTTTAAATTTGGAAATCAATTCCACTCGAGTTAATACCCTGTCTAAATATTAGGGAGTATTAGTTTCCTCTCTGGTAACCCCTACGGGCAGAGACAATATCTATATAAAAAATATTTCTCCCGTTCGAATGTTCTAGATAAAAGTCCTTATAGAAAAAATAGTTCTATTTCCGGATTTGCTTGAATTAAATTTAATTATTTAAAGTAATTATTATACATATTAATTTATTACGTAATTTATTATTGGAACTGTTTCGGCTATTTTTAGAATTGCATCTTTTATGTGAAACTTAAAAGCTGACAGCTACTTCGCCCCGCTACCGCTAGGCGTCGCTACGGTGGCTGTCATTTTGTCTATGGTGTTATGTCAAATACAAAACGTAAACAAAGGAACTTAATTTTCTTCAAATCCAACGCAAAGTCTTGCTAAAACTGATTTAGAAATATGTTTTAATTGAAAATGCAAAAAAAGTGTGTCTTGTAATGTGTCAGCCAAAGCTCCATGTCTTTAATGTGAAGAAAAATGGATTTAATTCAAACAAGCTACAAGGACTAATGTTTTTTGGACATCTGATCATTCAAAAACAATGATTTCAGGTAACTATTATTCAATTATTGCGAACCTCTTTGTAGATTACTAAAGACAGACAGGGCCCTGAATTTACAACGTAACAACACACACTCTAGAACATGCTATTTCATCTCCTATATCTATGAACCTTAAAGTCAACGCCTCTTTGAAGGTAACAATATGTGGTTGTTCAGAATAAGATTGTCCTACAAGCATCGTTCTATCTAGCAGATGATCTGTTACAACCTTACAAGGGACTTTGGCGCTTACATCGTCGATAGTCAAGTCAATTATTACTGTTCCTAATGAAGTCACTATTCCATTCCCAAACCCCCGCATAGCAGACGGTACACCATCGTGAGACAGTCCTAACAAAGCTGCACTAGATTCTTTCATCAGAGTAACCTCACTACCTAGATCTATAAACGCATCGACAGGCATTCTGTTGACCCTCACTTCTTTTATGAATTTAGAGCTAGGACTGGAACTCGAAATACACATTGCGCTTTGTGCGGCATTACTTTTGGTAGCTGGTTTACTCACTGGTTTAGAAAAGCAATTCTCTGCTTTATGGCCAATTTTATTACATCGATTACAATTTATTAATGGATGTGGGCAGTTAAGATAAGGATGCCCCTTTTCCTTACAATTAAAGCACTGTAAAACTGATGGTTGAGCCATCTTAATTTGTAATTTCGGTATTGAAGTAGGCTGGCGAACATATGAACGATCACCGCTATGAGTAGAGTCTCTATTGCTCATTAAAAACTGCAGTAATTGCTCGTGGTGCGAACAACGTTATGCCAACGCACTGGATTTCATAGTCCTATCTGTAATTCCGTGTATAATGCAGTCTACTGCGCGTTTCCCTGTAATATCGCATTGATTTAGAAGTGCTAATTTCTCATAATAGTACATCTCAATCGGTTCTTGGAATTTACTTTTTCTTTTTAACATATCTTCTAAGGACTGGCCATAATTTTGTTCGCATGGAAAAGCAGCTGTTAATTTTGTTTGCCATTCAGGCCAAGTAAACAGTATGGTACTTAAACTCTCATACCACATTCTGGCCAATCCTTGGAGTTTTTGCATCGCAAAATGGATCGTAGTTTTGTCGTCCCAGCCGTAAACTGCAGCGCACTCATTGACCTTATTAAGCCATGTATCAATTCTTTGGTTTTTGGTAGCTGGGTTAAAATTAGGTAACATATTTTGATGGTCGATCTTGCTACTAGTGTTTTGAGTTAACGGCCTGGACGATAACTCGCCCTTCAAGGACTTAATAAGTGACATCAAATCTTTAGCTGAGAAAGTTGGACTACGTGACCTTGATTTTTCCTTAGACCGGCGTCGGTGCTCACGCTGCTTGACTCCCTTGTGGCTGCGGCTGCGGCTTCGGCTGCGTCGCGTCAAGTCACGCGGGGCGCTACGGGATGTACGCCGACGACGGCTGCTCGTTGAGCGCACACGGTCACGGCTCTCCCGCTGTTTCTGCACATCCTCCTCCAGTCGCCGTAGTCGCTCTCTCTCTCTTTCCAGTTCTTGCTCCCGGTCCCGTAGCCTGCGGCTGTTGCTGCGGTCATCTCGGCGGGTGGTGCTGCGTACGCGACTGCGACTTCTTCGCGGTGTTCTCAGCCGGCGTTTATCATCATGGCTTTCTCTTTCCATTTCCACCTCGAGTTAAAATAAATTGTTTGCATTAGTACACATGTTAAAAAAACATTGCAACTGACGAAGGGAAAATGTCATGAAAAACTAACTTTAGTACAAAAATATGCCTATTTATTTGTGGAATATATTGTTATGATGGTCAAACATCGCTAGTTTTGCCAAAAACTTAATATGATAGAATTATGTTGAATAGAATATTTTCGAAAAACACTCTAAGGCAGCAAAATACAAAAATATGACAATATACCTTTTCAAATTGCTCTAAAAAGGCTAACTGCAGCATGTGTTCATGTAAAATGTGGCGGATTTCATTTATAACCGCCGATTTAATTTCATCAAAAGCCATTATATTTATTTTATAGCACGTGCTCAGAAAAACAGCTGAATTTAAAAATAACCACCAGGAAATATGCCTTAATATACGTAAAAAGATTAGGTGATATTATTGCTGCGTAACTTTTGCGGATTGCACGTATTATGTTGGATGTGAGCACATGTCTGACGGAATAACTACCTACATTTTACACTATTAAAGGAATATTATATAAAATATAAAATGACTGCTTATTTCTGATACAACAATTCAAATTTAAATTATAATCTAAGCGCCTTGCACCTTCAGTAACTATAAATTTATACTAAGTAAGCTGATAGAATGTAATAATCGGTGAGCGTCTACTTACACTTTATCCCACTTCTGAATTGTAATATTTTTAGTATTGACTGCTTACCTACTTTTGTTATTCTTAGATGATTACAAATTTTTATGTACACTTGCCAGTGGGCGCCTTCCGCACCCTACCATTTTTAAAATTATGTTTTCCATGGCAGCCTTTAAGTGGAGCGACACCATTAAAGAATAAGAAATATAACATGTGTGATGATTCCTCTCCAGGTGCAGGTTCCAGTAAAATAATACACAGGTCACTCCTTTATAACAACTCTTTATATTCCGTTATTCACTTCACTCTTGTATAATTACATAGGTCACGCTCAGACTACGCCTCGAGACAGTATGGCGCCAATGGCCGAGTGTCACGTTCAGAAACCCCACTCCCTTCAACTGTCAAAACTGTGTTGCCAGTATAAAAATAAATGAATTAAACTTAATATTGTGATATTATTGCGATATTATTGTGATATTAAGATTACAAATGCTGGTTTATTTCTAGAACATGTAAGGAGGTCTTGTTGGTTGTCTAATTAAATGTATCTGCTGTAAGTACGTATTTATAATAAATTGCCTATTGCGTTAGACTACCATCCTGAGTATTCCAAAAATGTTTGAGAGAATGGCTAATCTCTAAAGCTTTTTATAATATAAATGCATATTATAATATTTCTATTTAATTTATTGGACATGCACGAATGTTATAATAATAATTGGTTTCCATGTTGTAAGATATGTCTTGACTAAAATTGTTTGATTTTAAATAAATATGCTTATCGAATGTTCTATTGTATTAGGTTTAGAGAAAAACTGAATTTTACCATGTTAATGTTGTTAAAAGTAATTATTGTAATGATCATAAAAGTTTCAAATGTCATTGTTACGGCGAAAGGCGTTCGCAGTAACAGCGACGAAATAAAGGTTGTGGGCTGGGTAGGTATGGATAGTGAAGTACTTACAGGGATGATGAGTCACAGGAACCAGGGGACGAGCGGTGACCACGGGCGGTGATGTAGGTTGGTTTCCTGGCGCACAGTCACTACACTACACAATAGGCATTTAGGCGGTCTCTTCACATTAGGTTCAGGAGTCACTATAAATAAGGGCAGATACCAGCGTCTCGCGTTAGCTAGCAGACAGACTGGTCGGCGCGGTATATCTCACGAAGCCAGCGGCTGCGGGTCGCGCAGCGGTGGCGCCGCGGTAGATAGGCGGACTCGGTCGTCAAGAACCGCCTTACCGATGGGGGTATAGTTTGAATGGCCGTCCCGGCTTTGGCGGGAACATCCTCCGGGGGCCAGGGTGGGCTCATCCAATGGGAGCCTGGCGATCCGGAATACAGGCCTCCGAAGATGTCCATTCGCGGTGTCCAGGTCCACCACCCGCACGACGCCATCCTTCCCAGGCAGGGTGCGAGCAATGCGCCCCAGTCTCCATTGGAGGGCAGGCAGGTTGTCCTCCTTGATGAGGACGAGCTCGCCAACTCGGGGAGGGGAGGATGGGGACAACCATTTGGAGCGGGTTTGGAGGGTATGAAGGTAGGACTGGGTCCACAGCGTCCAGAAGCGCTGGGAAAGGGCCTGTACCATCTGGAATCGCCTACGTGTGGAGATCGGCCTATCTTCCACGGACTCTCCCTCCGGACCTCGGCTACGAGTAGACGTGCCTATACTGTTTATTACTGTAATTATTATAATAAATCCAAATTTTTGAAATTAAATACATACGAAATAATAGGAGTGCATAGGCCAAAACAAGTGTTCTACAGTTCCATGCAGTGTACCAGCCGTAGCGCCCGTAGCGTGGATTGAGGATCGTACCAGCGCAACGTGCGGACCACACGTGAGAAAAGGACAACTGAAGTGCATCCATTTGATTACTGTCGTGCGATAGCAGTGTGTGTGTACATCGTTAACCACTACAGTGCAGCGCTACAGTCTCGTATCAACTAACGCAAGTACAACTAACCTCCTTTGAATTCTGCTCGCCTGGTACGTTTTCGAGTTTCGCATTCGAGTTTTACGTTAAAGTTGAATCGTCAGACATCTTTATTGCCGTGTAATTTACACTTCTTGCTAAACTCTAGGCTCCTGGTACTTTGACTAAAGTGCACTGTGACGCTGGTGAGTGCCAAATTGCTTTTTGGGCCGCGTATGACCTCCTACAACTTCATAATCTCCTGGTACTTTTATTTCAATGTTTGTGGCAAACTTCCGATGCACGCAAGCTAATTGAGAACAGACAAACGCCACAAATATAATAATACCAACTCCTATAACATCCTGATACCCTAGTACTACAAGCTCAAATGAACATGCCGTTGAAGCGAACACCTCCCCCCACCGCCTCCCCTACACGCTGTGGATCCGAACCCGATCTCTCCGGTACTCGATCATCGCAGCAGGACATACAAAGCGTGACAGTAAGACAGAAGCGACTTCGAGAAGAGGTTACGTTGAATGACTTCATTGATGATATGAAGAACCTCTTTAAGAATCTGAAGGACGAACAGGATAAGAAACTAGACGCCTTGCAGGGATATATAGCAGATATTAGGAAACATCAAGAAGATAAACTGGATTCTCTGCAAACCACTATTGATGAAATAAGGAAACAAAATGACAATATTCACGCATCTATCGAGTTCCTTTCGCAGCAACACAATGAACTGAAGGAGAAGGTCAACAAGATCGAAAATGTACAAAAGGAGAGCGCTGCATATATTAGTTTGCTGGAGGACAAGATTGAGAGTTTAGAGAGACAAAACAGATCATCTAGTATCGAAATACGTAACATTCCAGTATCCAAATCAGAAACTAAAGATGACTTACTAAATATGTTCATAAAAATCGCGACCGCCCTTAAGGTTAATGTGTCCACCAACGATGTATGTGATATTTATCGAATTAACTCAAAAAATCCGACTAACAAACCTATAGTTTGCAATTTAAATAGCGTTCTAGTTAAAGAAAATGTTTTAAAGTGTCTTAAAAATTTTAATAGCGCTCACAAACAGAATAAATTTAATACTGAGCATATTCGTATCCCAGGAGTATCCCAGCCTATATTCATCTCTGAAAACTTGACACCTAAAATGAGAAGACTATTCTTTCTTGCACGGGATTTTGCTAGTAGCCATGAATTCACCTTCTGTTGGATCACCCGTGGGAGAATATACCTTCGAAAGAGGGAAAATTAGAAAGTCTGTCGTATCGATTCAGAGAGGGATTTGGCTGAGTTACTAAACAAACATGTATGACTAGCGTCGCGGCACTTGTTATGTGTTGTCTCTCTTTTTGTTGACCCTTTAAGTTACAATATTTTATTTTTCTATTTTATACAAACACTCACAAAACTTTATCACCTACAACTACGTAAATATGATACACTTATCTCAATTATAATTACACTCACAAAACACAACCAAACACAATTACACAAATCACTTTTTATACCAACATTAACCTCTAGCCGGCACACGAGTCACACCTACATCGTTATCCATTATTTTCCTCTAATGTTAATCCATAATGCAAGCTATACCGATTACTACATATTGCAATCTACATCCATAAAAGTGCGACATCTTATTTTGAATTCCCCTAAGATCCCACAATTTTCTACATAATAAGTTTTAAATTAATAAATGGACATTAATCAAATTAACGAAGATATAGAGAGTTTACACAATTATCATTCCTTTTCTTGTTCTCCCCACGAATGCTCTTCGTACATTAGACAAAATAATAATCAACTTAATATTTTTCATGTGAATATAAGAAGTGTAAATCGCAATTTTGATGAACTTGTCGTATTTTTAACAAGGTTAAGTATAACTTCGGATATAGTTATACTAACAGAATGTTGGCTTAGTAAAGTAGTCAATGTTCCAAGCTTACAAGGTTATAACTCTTACCGTTCCACTACACAGAATCAAAATGATGGCGTAATTATTTTTGTTAGAGAGAAGTTGGAGTGCAGAGTAGATGTGACCAACCTTTCTGATGCTAGCTGTCTCACGCTTTGTGGTACAAATGGCTTTGCTATTGTTGGTATATACCGCTCTCCGTCGAATAAAAACACTG
The DNA here is from genome assembly GCA_963921215.1 of Scoparia ambigualis. Taxonomy (NCBI): domain Eukaryota; kingdom Metazoa; phylum Arthropoda; class Insecta; order Lepidoptera; family Crambidae; genus Scoparia; species Scoparia ambigualis. The sequence continues at coordinate 292,073 of OY992503.1, forward strand.
ATAATTTCCTACACTCTTTAAATGACTTACTTATTTCTTTAGCTTCTTTTAAAACCTTGGCAGTTATTGGAGATATTAATATAAATATTATCTCTGATAAGCTTGAATCCAAACCCGATAACTACCTAAACCTACTTGCATCTCATGGACTGTTAGCTGTACACACCCTTGTTACTCACCAAGAGAGCTGTCTCGACCACGTCATGTTGAGGACAAGCAAGACGGCCACTACCTTGGTGTTTAACGCTGGCATCACTGATCACGCACCTATCCTCACTTGCATAGATTTCTGTAATCAAACGTACCTTCCTAAGCTCCACCAACGTATAAACTCACAAGCTGTCGTGGCCGAGTTAGCCAAAACTGACTTTTCATCTATTCTTGCGTCCACCAATGCCAGTGAAGCGGCCGAGCTGTTGGTCTCCAGTATCTCTACCTGTATCAAACTAAACACTAAGACTTCTAGAATCTCTTGCAGAAAACGAATTTTAAAACCATGGATCACACCTGGACTCTTGAGATGTATCCGAAATCGTGATAACCTCCATAAAAAAGTTAAAAAAAACCAAAATAACGAGTTAATCAAAATCACATATCTGCGATATCGTAATTTCTGCAATAAACTTTTGAAAAAACTTAAACGTTTACACGAACAAAATGAATTCTTAAAAGCTAAAAACAACGCTAAAGCAACTTGGAATGTTATTAAAGATATCGCTTACTGTCAATCTAAATCCCAGCCCTCCAGAGAACTTTCTTAACTTAATAAACTAGCACAGGCGTTATCGTTCAACCGTATCTTGCTATGTTTATTCCCATAAAATGTCACATTAAATAAGTTAAAATACTATGCTTGTAGAGAAATGAATGAAGATTATTATTATTATTATAGTTCGGGAAGGGCCGTTAGTGAGCGGCCTATAAGGAAATGTCCGGCTGTAAGCGGCTCAAAGTCTGAAGGATCAGACGAAAGTGGGCAGAGAGGTCTTGTGTTAAGGACCGCTTCAATTCGAGCTAAAAGTGTGGAGAATTCCTCGAATGTGAGGTGTTGTTCACCAATTACGCGATATAAAAGTTGCTTTGTTGATTTTACGTTGATGTCATGTAACGCACCGAACCATGGTCCCTCAGGGACGTTCAACAACCAAGTAATGTGCTGACCAGCAAGCTTGTGCGCAATCGTGTCATTATTCAAGGTAAGAAAGTTTTGTACTTCGATGTGTACGAGCAATAATCGTACAACCTAATTTTAATTGCTTTGCATGCGTTTGCATACGCTGCATTATATGTTAATTGTGTGAAATTAAATAGTGTTATTTTCATCGCCACTCAAACCGGTCGACTTTTATTTACCTACTTTACCTGCGACCCCAGCATAGCATTTTGAGCATCTTTGAGCATCTTTTAGCATAGCATTCTAAGTGTAGGATTTACACCCTACATTTTGTGGTCCTTCGAGCATTTTGATTTATCGCGCGGTTTGATCAAACGCGGGATTAATGTTCCGGTACTCGCGCTGAGTTTTGAAGTTAACTTTCGTTCATTACACGTACAAAGAACATTTAGCGGATAGTGATTACACATCCGCCAAGCAGTTTCGTCAGTCAGGATTCGCTTCTTGACTAGCGGTGTCATCTTAGCGGGCCGGGAGGCTTGCAAGAAGATCAGCTTCAAGAGAGAGCTAGGAACATCCTAGTTTCCAGATACAGCATCCAGCATCAACATCCAGCATCAACAGCCAGCAACAACAGCCTGCCATTGGTTCGACAGCCGATTTCACCACTAACAAGTAAGATCGTTCCTTTTATTTTCACTTCTGCCTATTTAATTGATCATTTTTATTATCATGGATGCCTTAATTTCTCGTCAAGTTGAGAACTTCGAGAACATAAACCGAATTAAGGCTAACTTTAGCAAGGACGCTGAGATCCGTAAAACCAGTGAATACATAAAATCCAGACTAGAGGCATTAGACAACCTTTGGGGAGACTTTGAAAACAACCATCGTTCACTCGAAAAGTACTCTGAATCTGGTGGGCAATATTTTACAGATAAAATTTACGAAAAAACAGCAGACATTTACCAACATACCCGTAACCTACTCACTTCGCATAAGTCGTATATTATACTAGAAACGGAGACTCCATCAACATCGAAGAATAAAGCGTCGCAGTGGCCTGAGAAAGTAGATGAACTGTTGACGCAACAGAGAACAAATTTTAGAGCCTTTAATAGACTTGTACAAGGAGTTATGTCAGAAGAAATCACTGAAAAGTGGGAGTTAGAAGACGAGCTCCGTAATATTCAATCTAGATGGAGTATTATCGACAATCTTCATTTACAGTTAGACAACTTTTTGCAAGGTGAAGATACGGTATATGAAGAAGAGTTTGACCAAATAGCAGCTGAATTTAAGAAGATAAAAAGATTTTTAAATAGAAAACTATCATCCTCCGTTCATTTACATCAAAGCACGCCTCAGTTGGAAATACCTATTTTCATAGGAAAATACACTCAATGGCCAACCTTCCACGATTTGTTCTGCGAAGCAATACACAACAATGCCATCTTAACGAAAGCGCAGAAAATGCAGCATCTCAAAGGAAAGCTGAGAGGAGAAGCCGAGCGGCTAATTCAGCACCTACACATTTCAGCAGATAATTACGATGCAGCATGGGACCTCTTATGCCATCGCTATAACAATCCCCAGGTGCTATTTTCAAAACAAATAGAAGTTTTTCTTAACCAACCCAACGTTCAAAAACAAACAGCATTCGAGTTAAAAAGATTGTATGATACGTCATCAGAGTGCATTCATGCAATCCATAACCTGGGAGTGGACACATCAACCTGGGATCCATTATTAGTTCATCTCATTTGCAAAAAGTTTGACATGGAGACTTACACCGACTACAAAGAAGCGCGCCAGTCACCTAGAGATCTGCCTGCATTAGATGAACTTATGTCGTTTCTTGAAAGTAAGTTCACAGCGCTTGAGACGATCAATAAGCGTGAAAGGATAGCTCCGGCTCCCAACAAGCATTTTAATACCAGCAACATCCATCAACAACCTTCATCATCAAGCAGATTCCCTCATCAAAAATCATTTCCAGCATACACAACGTCCACACGAACTAGGTGTTCCTATTGCAAACAAGATCATGCATTATATCAGTGTCCTGAATTCATTAATTTAAGTTCAGAACAAAAATTAAAAACGATTACGAAATTAAACATTTGTCGTAATTGCTTATACGCACATCGCAACAAATGTTTTTCTGTGAAGCGATGCAAAGAATGCAACGGTATGCATAATAATTTAATTCACGACGCATGCACAAAGGCAATGACCTCGTCAACTTCGCAATCCGTAACGCCGTTGACAACAAATAAGGCAAGTTTACAACATAACGCTAATCACGTAGCAAGTGAAGACGAAGAGATTCTTCTCACAACATTGCAGCTGAAGGCTCTCAGGTGATTTTACGAGCTCTGCTCGATCAAGGCTCCCAAATCTCGTTGATTTCGGAAAACGCAGCGCAATTGTTAAGTTTAGAGCGCCAACGTTATCATGCAACCGTAAGAGGCGTAGGCGACGGAGCAAAACTACTACAAACTACGCTTTCTCGACACAAGCACTTGTTATCTCAAAAGTGATAAACAACTTACCCAATTCTACATTTATTAAGCAATCATGGCCGCATCTCCAAAACATTAGCTTAGCAGACCCCGAATATTTTATCTCGAAACAAATCGATTTACTGTTAGACGCAAGTGTATATTCGGATATTATTATGAATGGTCTGATCAAAGGTCCCGCCCGAGCCCCTATAGCACAGCAAACAAGGTTAGGCTGGATATTATCAGGAAGCAATCATACCAAGTCATTCAATTGCCATGTTGTTATTAATAATTTAGAAGACATTGCTAAATACTGGGAAATCGAGGAAATTGAAAGTAACGACAAATCATTATCTCAAGCAGAGCAATTTTGTGAAAACTTTTACATAGAAACAACAAAACGTTTAGATTGTGGTCGTTACGAGCTCGCACTGCCTATGAAACCTGGGTACGAGAATCTTCTTGGCACATCAAAAATAAAAGCTATAGGTCAATTTAAACAGCTTGAGCACAGATTTCATAAAGATAAGTTACTCGCGGACGACTATAAGGACTTTATGAAAGAATATAGAAATTTAGGTCATATGAGAGAAGCTCGTCAATCAAATGATTTATCATTCTATCTTCCTCATCACGGCGTTTTACGTTTAGATTCAACTACAACTAAACTCCGTGTTGTGTTTAACGCGTCAGCCAAATCATCATCGGGCTACAGCTTGAATGACGTCATGGAGTGCGGGCCGAACTTGCAAAAGGATATCATGGCTCTGCTCTTACGCTGGCGTCAATATACATACGTACTAACAGCAGATATCGAGAAGATGTTTCGCCAATTCCGGATAAGGGAAGAAGATCAGCGCCTGCAGCGAATCATCTGGAGAGACAATCCTCTCGATCCCATTCGTGAATACGAGATGACGACTGTGACATACGGCACAAAAGCTGCTCCTTATCTAGCAATGCGCACACTTAAGCAACTCGCCAAAGATGATGCTGAAAGGTTCCCTCTAGCAGCTCAAGAAGTGGAGAACTCTTTCTATTGCGACGATGTTCTAAGTGGCCACTTTAGCATAAAAGAAACAAAGGAATTACATAATCAACTAATTTCAATGCTTAAAGGTGCCGGCATGAACCTACGTAAATGGTTCAGCAACGCTCCAGAGTTAGTGTGTGACTTATCTACCGAACAATTAAATTCGCCTTTTGAATTTAAATGTGCAGAAACAAGGAAAACCCTGGGACTCAGATGGGATTCGCAAACTGACGCATTCATCTTTCAAAACAAGTTTAGGCAAGATAACAAATCACATCACACTAAAAGAGAACTTCTGTCTGAGATATCTAAATGCTTTGATCCCTTAGGCTGGCTCTCTCCTGTCACCATCAGAACCAAACTGCTTTTCCAAAAAACTTGGAACCTTGACCTATCCTGGGATGAACAATTACCTTTAGAAATAGAAAATGAGTGGCTGCAGGTACGCAATGATTTTATAAACATCGAGCAATTTACCATACCCCGATGCCTGGGCAACATATTACAAAATTATCAACTACATTGTTTCTGTGACGCATCGGAAAAAGCATACGCTTGTGTTATATACATAGTCACCAACACGCATAAGGGCGAACGCACATCAAATATCATAGCTGCAAAAACAAAGCTCGCGCCTTTAAAGAAAAAATTATCGCTACCGCGGTTAGAGCTATGTGGCGCAGTTTTATTACATCAGCTACTAACGAAGGTTCTTAATTCGATTCAACATAAGAATATCACCATATACGCATGGACGGACTCGATGGTAGTTCTTGGCTGGCTGCAAGGCGACCTAAACAGATGGAATAAATTTGTAGCTAATCGAGTCCAGCAAATAATAAGCACCATCCCGGCGTCACAGTGGCGTCACGTAAAATCAGAAGAAAACGTTGCAGATTACGCCACTCGAGGGTTAACTACGGCGACCTTAGCATCAACTCACAGTACGTGGTGGAAGGGACCAAATTGGCTTTTAACCTTCAACCCCGAAAATACTATAACATCGTATATAGAACCCGATATAGAAAGAAAGAAAACAAAAATAACCGCTATGGCGCAAATAAATAACAACTCAATTATTAGTCACTTATTATGCGCATATAGCTCTATAACTAGCATAGCAAAAATATTGGCTTGGGTTTCGCGTTTCATTGCACGGTGCAAGAACCGAACAAATGCAGCGTCAGGTAGTTCATTGACTTCTGTGGAGCTGGGTCAAGCATATGATTGCATCATAAGACAAGAGCAGTCGAATTACTTCGAGAATGAAATTAATGACCTACGAAGAAAGGGTCACGTCAAACCAACGAACAACTTATCTAGCTTAAATCCATTTTTAGACGAAAATAACCTCCTTAGAGTTGGTGGGCGACTACAGCACTCCAGCATCAGCAATTTAGCAAAGCACCCGATAATTTTATCAAAACATAGTCGTTTCACTGAACTGTTAATTGACAAAGCGCACGTAACTACTCTACACGGCGGAGCGAAGTTGACGTTAGGCTATCTTAGAGACCGATACTGGATAATCAGCGGGGTAAGCACTGTCAAAAAACAGCTAAGAAAATGTGTCACATGTAAGAGATTCAGCAGCTCAAGTCAACATCAACTTATGGCAGACCTGCCTCGTGCTAGAGTCAACCCTGCAAGGCCTTTTAGCCATGCTGCGATCGATTTCACAGGCCACCTTGACTTAAAATGTAACAAGGGTCGTGGCATCAAAACAACGAAAGGTTACATAGCCGTTTTTGTTTGTATGACCACTAAAGCGGTCCATATCGAAGTAGTATCGGACCTCAGCACTCAATCATTTTTAGCAAGTTTTCGTCGATTTTGTGCTCGACGTGGCACCCCAACACACTTGTATAGCGATAACGGAAGTAATTTCATTGGTGCCGATCGCTTACTAAAAAAGGAATATCAACAGATCAAGGAAACTTTTAACAAGGAATTCTGCGACAACTTAGCTGAAATGAATATAGTGTGGCATTTCAATGCCCCTGCATGGCCCTCTGCTGGTGGTTTATGGGAGGCAGCGGTAAAAAGTTTGAAATACCATCTTAAGCGAGTTATAGGTGAACAAAAACTCACCTATGAAGAATTAAACACATTAGTTCATCAAATTGAGGCTTGCTTAAACTCGAGACCTCTGTGTCGATTGACGGAGGAGCCGGACGACGAAACTTTGACTCCCGGTCACTTCCTGGTCGGAGGATCGCTGCTCTCCAGACCACAAGCAGAACCAGAGAATATCAATTTAAATGTGAGATGGCAACTAGTGCAAGCCATGAACAAAAGATTTTGGAAATGTTGGTCATCCGAATATCTGCAGCATTTGCAGGCACGAACCAAATGGAAATCACCAGCTGAAAACCTGAAGGTCAACGACGTTGTGCTCATCAAGGACGATAACATGCCGCCTGGAAAATGGGTCATGGGGCGCATTGTTCAGCTGCACCCCGGCTCCGACGGTTATGTAAGGGTTGTCAGCATAAAAACGCAAAATGGCATTATGAAAAGACCAGTAATTAAGCTCGTGCTTCTACCTGTAATGGAGAAAAACGACCTAACAGCATATAAGCATGTTGAACCGCCAAAGGAAAAGGTTACGTCATCTTCCGGGAACCGCCTGCGCGTGCGGAGAGGAGTTAAAAACCTATTATTTAACGCCTTATTTATTTTTATTTTAATGATAACACCTAGTTCGCCACAAATTCAACATAATTATAACATTACAAAATTACAAAGCAATCAAGGACTACTGTTTGATAAGACTTCCGAACTAAAATTTTTAAGAGATGAATGGAAGTTAATTGTGTACTACAATATGACAACGTACTGGAATGGCATGGCCAGCATAAAAAATTACATATCACATTTGGAAACACTATGCTATGAACCAAACACGCAGCTCAAAGGCATCGCTACGCAACTGGTACAAGAGATGAATGAGATTGATCACTACAATACGATCCTTAGGTATCAACCACCGAGGAGGCAACGGAGAGGGTTAATAAACGGAGTAGGTTACATAGCAAATTCTCTTTTTGGTGTCTTAGATGATAAGTTTGCTAAGCAATACGAACAAGACATAGTAAAGATTACCAACAATGAAAATCATTTAAACACACTCATAAAAAACCAAACTCTTGTCTTGGAAGCGGAGTACAACATTCTGCGAAGGAATGAAGACGTCATGAACAAACAGTTTAAGTTTATCGACCAACATTTACGTAACCTCACCGTACAGATCGATGAAGTCAAGTTAGAGTTCAAAACAGCATACTACACTATGTCGTTAGCCCTAGCAGCTGATATCATCATAACAAACATTCGACGGATTCAGCAAACCCTAATCAACACGGTCACGGATATAAGTCAAGGCCGCATCGACACTCACCTGTTGTCACCCGACCAGCTACAAAAACAATTATTCACAATAAGTACACATCTACAGGGTGATCTCACAGTACCCGTCGACGTTTATAATCTAAATGAATTGTACAAGCTATTAAAGGTATCAGCCAGAATAATGGAAAGCTATTTGATAATTGAAATCAAAATACCCATATTGAGTTCTGAAGTATACGAGCTACATAAGATCATTTCGATTCCTCAAAAAATGGGCAAGATTATGTACCAAGCAATTCCAGCGTACTCATTCTTAGCATTTAACGCAAAACAAGACAAGGTCCAGTTGCTTGCTCAAGACGATATACGATCATGCTTGCACTTATCAGAAGCAAAACTTTTTTGTTCCTTAGAGCGTCCTTTATATAATCTAAAAAACATGCAATCAATTTGTGACATTAAATTAGTCGATAGTGTAAAAACATCACCCTGCATAACAGAAACAATGGCCTGTAGCGACAAGTGGATCAAATTGCACGCGCGGAACTCCTGGCTATTTTCATGTTGCGACAAATGCAGAGTTCGCATATTTTGCACAGCTGGTTGGACTGTCGCGGAAATAACCGATAACGGGGTCATAACATTACGTCAAGGCTGCACACTCTATGGAGAGTCCTTTACAATATTTGGACATAATCACTATCTAAACAATTTAAAATTAGATCAAGATATCGATCTCCCAAAGGTGTCAATACTTAACAAAATTATAAATACATCTATAGCAATACCAGAGTATTCACCAATAACAACCGACTGGCAGAAGTTGAATGATCAAATAAATACTATAAAGGAACAATCTCATAGTAAATTAAGCGTTCACGATGTACACCAATACGCAGTGTTGTATAGCGTCGTGTCGGTGCTTCTACTGGTGGGTATCCTCGCTAGCACCGTGTGGATCAGGAGCAGACTTCGGCAGCGTGGGCAGGCGCCCGCGCCGCCGGCGCCGGCGCCGCCGGGTGCGGAGCGCTTGCCCGCACCCGCGCCTAATCCAGCGCCGTGCCAACCGACAATAAGTGTAAGTGAAACGAATGAGTTAAGTGCGCGGAGTGAAATAAGCAAATCGATAGTGAGCTTAGATAAAGGCACGTCGCCTATAGTGTCCCGGGAAATAAAATTTAAAGTCCACAGTGAAAGTGACTAAGAGTGCTGCAGTGTGTATATAGTAAACACTTGGTTTAGTAAACAAACAAAACTTTTCATAGATTTAGATTATTTAGATTTAAGAATATTGTTTCACCTTGTTACATATAAAAGGCAATTTATATCATTTAGTCTTAATATCATTTTATTATTATAAAAAGCATTTTTATCACTTGACATCTTGCTCCCACATTGTTCAACATCATCATCCTCATCTTTCTGTATCTTTTTCTGGTGGGCAAGATGTACGAGCAATAATCGTACAACCTAATTTTAATTGCTTTGCATGCGTTTGCATACGCTGCATTATATGTTAATTGGGTGAAATTAAATAGTGTTATTTTCATCGCCACTCAAACCGGTCGACTTTTATTTACCTACTTTACCTGCGACCCCAGCATAGCATTTTGAGCATCTTTGAGCATCTTTTAGCATAGCATTCTAAGTGTAGGATTTACACCCTACACGATGAGCTGATTTCTAGCGCCTACATAATTTGTACCGCAGTCCGAGCGGATGAGAACCGGGGCACCGCGGCGTGCTATAAAACGCTGTAATGCCGCGAGGAACGCTTCCGTGCTGAGGTCCGAGACCGGTTCCAAATGAACCGCCTTAGTCGAGAGGCACACGAATATACAAAAGTACGCTTTTAAGAGTTTAACATTACGTAGGGTACTAGATTTAACGAGGAATGGTCCGGCAAAATCGGTCGTGACTTGACTAAATACTGGCTGAGGCGTAACTCTATCGGCTGGCAGGTCGGCCATGAAGGGCGCTTGCGGCTGGGCCCGGCATCGAAAGCATCTAATGCATTTAAAAACTCGGTGTCTAATAATACGGCGCGCGGACAATATCCAAAATTGTTGGCGTAGGATAGCGTGTAAAGTGTCAGCGCCAGGATGGCAGTGTATTTTGTGGTAGTGGTCAATGATAAGGTCTACAAGTAGGCTAGAGCTGGGAAGTATGAGCGGATGCTGCGCGTCATATCGGATAGACGCATGGGACAGTCGTCCACCAACTCTAAGAAGCTCATCTTTAATGAGAGGTGACAGCCGCTGGAGTCTAACGGAGCAGATTTTGCCAGTTTGAAGGCGGTGGATGTCCGCTGCAAATTCATTGTGCTGAACACTGCGCACCCAGTAAAGTAGGGCCTCTCTTCGTTCACTGACGTACAAGGGGCCTGAGCGTCGCGAATCTGGGTGGTGTCTGCAGTTGTGCAGAAAGCGTTTTAGACAAGCTGTCACTCCGACGAGCTTGTCTAGTGAACTGAACCGAGTGAGCAGGTCAAAGTCAAGACCGGGCACTGTGACCAGTGACGGGACGTGTTTGGGCTTAAGGCCGGGCAGGGCGTGATGGCCCAGAGCTAAGGGCATTGCAGGCCAAGACTCACAAGGCTGTCCAAGCCACGTGGGAGACCACCATAGGTCGTGGGCTGACAGGGATTGCGCAGACATCCCTCTGCTTGCGCAATCTGCCGGGTTGAGCTCGGAAGGTACGTGTCGCCAGGTACATTCTGGTGAGCCTGAGCTGATTTTGAATGTTGAAATATTTTGAGGGTTGAAGACGGTGAGGCGGTGTATTGAGCCAGGCCAGGACTATCGTACTGTCTGACCAACTTATGTGTTGTTGTATACTGATATGGGCCGATAACTGAACTGACACACGGATCATGAGCTGGGAGAGTAGAGTGGCGGCCGACAACTCTAACTTGGGGATTGTGAGGCGATTCTTGATTGGTGCGACTCGCGACTTGGCGACAATCAAGTGTACCAAAGTATCTCCGGAGGCATCGAGCTCATGGAGGTAAACAACGGCGGCAAACCCGGCTTCAGAGGCATCTGCAAACCCGTGAAGCGAGTATGCAGCTGAGCCTTTGTTTGCACAAATGTGCCGAGGGAAGCGAATGCTAGACAACAGCGGCAGATCCTCTGAGATGTGGTGCCACTCCGTTTGTACTTCAGAGGGAGTGGGCTCATCCCATTCCAGCTTCAGTAGCCACAATTGCTGAAGCAGCAGCTTTGCGCGGAAGATAACGGGAGAAACCCAGCCGTTTGGGTCATAAAGTGAGGCTACGGTACTTAAAATAGACCGCTTTGTGACATGTGTGATGGGGGGCAGAGAGATGCGGTAGGTGAACTCGTCTTACTGAGGGCTCCACTGTATACCCAAGACCTTAATGGACGTGGACTCTGGGTTCATGTCGAAGTCCTTGGGCATGTCGCATTGGTTGTCGGGAAATCTCTCGAGCAGCTTAGGCGAGTTAGATGTCCACTTACTGAGCTGAAAGCCGCCTAGGTCTAGCAGACTTATCAACTCGTCCTGAAGTGCTTGGGCGGATTCAACTGTGTCATGACCACACAAGATGTCATCAACGAAGATAGACTTGCGAAGAACCTGAGCGGCTCCAGGGTAGCGATGGCCTTCATCATCAGCCAGCTGAAGCAGAGTGCGGATTGCATGGTACGGGCTTGATCTTAAGCCGTAGGTGACTGTATTGAGGGCGTAGGTGAGCAGAGGGTGATCTGGTGAGGACCGCCATAGTATCAGCTGATACCGTCTCTGGTCTGGGGCAACCAGCACATTTCTGAACATCCTCTGAAGGTCAGTGCTGAAAACGACTGGATGCGTTCTGAAGGACATGATGATGTCCACAATAATAATAATAATAATAAGCTCTTGTCACCTGTCACATCATTTTTATTTCAAGTATTTTATTTTATTTTGTAACAAGTCTTTTGACAAATTACAACAGTTTATAAACTTATTTATCGAGAAAACCAGCTAAAAATATATCAAAAACATATAAATATAACTACCACAATAATTTAAAAATGAGAAAATCAACATTAACAAAATTGAAGAATGGTGACGTATGTCAACACAATATGCCATACAAAAATTGATCAAACATACAATCACGGACCTGAAACAATAAACATAATGTACTAAAATAAAAATGAAAGTATGATACTACGAAGAGCAAGACGAAGCGCACGCCCTCCATCATCGCCCCCTCCGCCGACCGTAAGCTCCTCGTCTGATGATTTTACCAGAGACGAGTCGAGCAGCGTGAGCGGGCGATCGCCGTCTCCGCCGCCACAACGACCTGCGCGACGTGGACGACCACCGCTGCCGGCACGCTTAGGATCAGTGGGGCCATCTGCCCCGCGTACGACCCCCGCTACCGGTGGTGTAGTGCGCCGCATGCGATGGACTCAACAAATAAATGAGAACTGCATGCGCGCCTACTACAGGGCAACAGAGGGAGGAACTAACCTTACTGCGTATCGTGTTAGGATGCTGTCTTTGTTTCAGGCCCTTGAACCGACCATAGACGTGTCTGCCCAACGATTGTCGGATCAAGTGCGGGTGATCCAGCGTAACAACTTGCTGGATCAGTCAGCACTTGATCGGCTACGCCTGGAGTCACAACGTATTTGTGCGGCTTCTTCTTCGGTGCAGGATCGCCCTGCCCCACAATTACCGGCCGTGACGCCGGTTTTGGTGGCGCGAGTAGATCCGGTACCCGACGATGAAGATTTCATAAATACGAATGTAAGTACGCAGGCGAATGAGCAAATGAGGAGCGCTTTGAACGATGCTATTCTACAGTATCGTGACACGCGTAACTCTAGGCCGCGTATACCTTGTTTGCCCACGAATAGACATAATTTGGCGTTAATGAGTGCCTTGAACGATTTACTGGTTCCTTATCTTGGAACCAGTGAAAGTTTAATTGATACCCACTCGATCCTTTATTGTGGGGCCATCACGGTGTGTCGCGTTGCTCGTGTCAAATTCCAGGATTCTGACCGAGTACCGCGGCGAACCGGGACTGCCCCTGCTTGGCAATTGAGGATCGAGGGGCGTATTAATAAGTTCAGAACACTCATTGCAAAGCTAATTTGCTTCAGAAATGGCAATAATCGACCTCGCGTCATGCGATTCGTCACACAAGCCTTTGTTGGGACTGATGTTCGTCCGGAAAACTATATGGCTTGTGTGACGGAACGTATTGACTTTCTGAAGCAAAAAGTCTATGCGTGGGCAAACCGTATACGTCGCTACAGAGTGCGTGTGGACCGATACCAACAAAATCGCCTCTTTCAAAGTGACCAAAGAAAAGTATACAGACGTTGGGAAGGAGCTGATCAACGTGTGAGCGACGGACAGCTACCAGATGTTGATGCCATGACTAATTTCTGGCGCAGCATTTGGTCGGTGTCCGTCGAGCACACGGAAGGTGAATGAATGAGTGTTGTCAGTGACGCGTGTGAACCTATCGAGATCATGCAGCCTATAAATATAAGTACAGCTGACGTAAGTTGTGCAATCCGTACGGCCCAAAATTGGAAATGCCCAGGACCGGACGGATTGCACAACTTCTGGATCAAATGGTTTCGATGTTCACACGAGTTACTGGCAACGCAATTCCAAGAAGCCATAGAGCTCGGCTCACTCCCAAGTTTGTTGACTACTGGTGTCACTTTTCTGCTCCATAAATCAGGTAGTACCACGGAACCGAAAAATTATAGACCCATCACGTGCTTACCTACTTTATACAAGCTCCTTACATCCATTCTGAGAACAAAAATTAATACGCACATTGTTGCAAACAATATTTTGGACATGACTCAGAATGGATGTAGGGTTGGGTCCCGTGGTACTAAGGAGCTTCTCCTCATTGACATGACCATATGCCAGAAGGTCCGGCGTGGCAGAGGGACTCTCTCTACAGCCTGGATTGACTATAAGAAGGCCTATGATTCGGTGCCGCATTCATGGTTGGTGAGGATTTTAGAGTTATATAAAATTGATATAACTTTAAAATCCTTTTTGATATCATGTATGCGGCAGTGGACCACGGTCTTGAGTCAACCAGGATGTCGAGATAGTGTTTCTGCCACGCAGGATCTTATAAGGATAGAGCGTGGCATATTCCAGGGCGACAGTCTGAGTCCTTTATGGTTTTGCCTAGCTTTGAATTCTCTCAGTACTTTGTTGAGAAATTCAAAGTTAGGCTGTCAACTGCGGAGAGGGGGTGAAGTTATATCGCACTTGTTGTACATGGATGACCTCAAGCTTTTCGCACCAAACCGCCAAGACTTGGTGAAACTGCTGAAAATTACTGAGACTTTCAGCAGTGCCATCAAGATGGAGTTTGGTGTGGATAAGTGTGCGGTTATGCATGTACAGCGTGGGAGAGTAGTAAATTCAACCAATTTACAACTCTCCGAAACGATAAACTTCAGATCTCTCTCCGAAGTTGAAACATATAAATATCTTGGTATGTCACAGTCTTTGGGTGTTGTGGATGGGGACATAAAACAGTCATTACGGGAGCGATTTTTTTGCCGCCTAAGAAAAGTATTTAACAGTCTTTTATCGGGTGGCAATAAGACGCGTGCTTTTAATGGCTGGGTTATGCCTCTACTCACATACTCCTTTGGCATACTAAGATGGACTCAGACCGAATTGGACGCCTTGGATAGAAGAGTCCGTCAAATGCTCACGACTTCCAGAATGTTACACCCGCGCATCTGTTATGAGGCTGTACATCCCGCGGGGATGTGGGGGTCGCGGCTTTTTAAATGCCAAGGACCTACATAACCGTGAGGTGTGCAGTCTCAGGGATTATTTCCTTAACAGTGAGTGCGGGATGCATTTGGATGTCGTGGCAGTTGATAGACACTTTACGCCGCTCTCCTTGGCAACAGAAAACTGGCGCAAACCAGTGGTGCTAAGCACTCTCGATCGCAAGGACATATAGAAGAGCAAGGTGCTACACGGGCGCTACTATCGGGCTCTAACTGGGCCTGATGTAGATTTGCCTGCCTCGGTGAACTGGCTACGTTTCGGTGACCTCTTTGGGGAAACCGAAGGTTTTGTCTGTGCTATTGAAGATGAAGTTATCAAGACGAATAACTACCGGAAATATATTATGAGAGACGGTACGGTCGACATCTGTCGGGCATGCCGCCGTCCGGGAGAATCACTCCGACATATTATTTCCGGTTGTTCTCATCTTGCTAACGGAGAGTATTTGCACAGACACAACCAAGTAGCCAGAATAATTCACCAGCAACTTGCTCTTCGATATGGCCTTGTTGAATCAGAGGTGCCGTACTATAAGTACGTACCTGCGCCAGTTCTCGAAAATGGTCATGCAACGCTCTACTGGGATCGCTCTATCATCACGGACAGGACTATTGCCGCTAATAAGCCTGATATCGTGGTGATCGACCGATCTCAGCGCCAAGCAATATTGGTTGATAACACCATACCTCATGACGAGAACCTCGTGAAAGCCGAGAAGGACAAGCTCAGTAAGTACCTTGACTTGGCTCACGAGGTTACCGCCATGTGGGATGTGGATTCAACCATTATTGTACCGATAGTCGTTTCGGCACACGGCCTTATAGCGAAGAGCCTCGATCAACACCTAGAGAGGCTCTCGCTGAAAGGTTGGGTCAAGGGTCAGATGCAAAAGGCAGTACTCCTTGACACGGCACGTATTGTCAGGAGGTTCCTCACTCTGCAGCCCTAACCACCGATAGCTTGGGTCTACCCCCGCTGCCGGTGGCAACCTAGGTTAAGTTGAAATGAAATGAAATGAAATAGTATTTATTTGCCAGAACATATGGATTGGGTAAACAGATGGTATGTTATAGTTATAACTGTACAAATGTTCGCCTTATAATCAAAGGCATGCAAAAATTAAAAATTAAAATGTCACTTACAATAATAATAATAATAATATTTATCTTCCATTATAATATTACACATGCATGTCAAACTATATAATTAAAATTGATCATTTGTAAATTGAAATCAATAAATACAGTAAAACTAACACAATACACTCCAACACCACGAGGGCACTTTAGGCATTTTCAAACTCTCGCAAAGAATAAAAACATTCATCAATAAGCCATTGGCGTAGCTTCATTTTAAAACGATTAAATGGCATCTCTCTAATTACTTGGGGTATTTTGTTATATACCTTTATTGAGCTTATAAAACTGTTCTTGTTATGCATATTACCTTTGCATGGCTGCGTCTTTAATTTGGTTGGATCTCTTTGTATGAATTTACTGTTGTCACTAACTTTTTCAAACAGGTAAGGGTGTTTTTTAACAAAAATTCCCACCTCCAAGATATACAATGATGTAACTGTTAGGATGTGCAGTCTTTGAAACAGTGGTCTACACGATTGCATTGGGCCAACCCTACATATAGCACGGATACATTTTTTTTGTGCTAATAGAGCCTTATTAATGAGAGTTGAATTTCCCCATAACAGTACACCGTATCTGAGAATGGAGCCTACATAGCCATGGTAAGCTGTAATCGCTGCGTTTTCGTTGACAGTGCTACTTAGTTTTTTAAGAGCATATACAAATTTGTTTATCTTTTTACATGTAATGTCAATATGTTCTTTCCAATTGCAATTTTTGTCAAGTGTAAGACCTAAAAATTTTGATGAATTATTATTTCCTATTGTATGTCCATTATATTGAATATTATTTTTTTTGTCAATAGTGTTATAATTTGAAAATTGAATGTAATTTGTCTTAAATAAATTAACGCATAATGAATTTTGCTCCAACCATTTAATTACGTTGCCTAATGCTATGTTGATTCTAGTTTCATAGTCTATATTTTTGTTGTCGTCTGGTATTATTATAGAGATATCGTCAGCAAATAATATACATTTTTCGTTCGTTGCGTTAGGCAAGTCGTTTATGTAGAGAAGAAAAAGTAAAGTTGATAATACGCTCCCTTGAGGCACACCTGTTTTGTTAGTCAAAAACGATGACCTATGTGGTTTAAGTACGTTTTGCCCATCGAAAGCTGTTATATCTACACACTGAGTACGTCCGAAAATATAACTCTTTAACCATTCTAACGCTTGACCTCTGATACCGTATCTTTCACATTTAGCTATTAGTACTTCTTGATTAACCATATCGAAAGCTTTACTCATGTCGAGAAAGATAACGGCAACGGGTCTTTTTTTATCGACGGATTCGGTTACATATTTGACCAACGTAAAGGTTGCAAGAGTTGTGGATTTACCCCTTTGAAAACCATATTGTTCCTCGTTGATTATCTTAAATTTGTCAATAAAATCGATGAGCCGTCTGTACATTACCTTTTCCAGTATTTTAGCAAAAATCTGTATAAGACTTATCGGTCGATAGTTATTGAGTTCTAGTGTACTATTTTTTTTGTGCAGAGGCTTAATAATTGATGTTTTTAAACGATCTGGAAATTCGCCTAGTACGAATGAGTTATTAAATAAATGAGTCAATACGTGTACAATTAAGTCAGCACAAGCCTTAATTACAGCGGTGGACACATTATCACATCCAACGGAGTTAGTATTTTTTAGTGAATTAATACATTTGAGTAACTCAGTACAAGTACAGGGGGTTAAAAATATGCTACTGTTTACACGTTCTATTGAATTGATAGTTTTCTTTTTTGAGTCTGAGTTTGTATTGTTTTTGTTATCTAAAGAAGATTGAATAAAAAAATGATTAAATGTATTAGCAATATCAGTTGGCTCGTGTATTATTTTACCATTGTTATTAATTGAGTTTATTCCTCTACAACTTTTGGGATTATCGAGCTTTCCCTTAATTATATCCCACGATGCCTTGCATTTGTTTTTAGAAGTAAAAATATAACTATGATTAACCTTTCTCTTAGAAGTATTAATACATTTGCGGAGTAGTTTACTGTATCGTGTAAAACTGACTTTGTTTTCTTCTGAGTTATCAGTGTATAGTTTATTTCTAAGGTTCCGTTTCTTTACACACGATATTTTGATGCCCTTAGTGATCCACTTTGGCGAGGATGTATTTGCATTTACCCTAATTTTGATTATTGGGAAACAGAGAATGTATAGCATGGTAAATGAGTCATGAAATATATTAAACGATTTGTTTGTCTCAAGTTCATTATATACATCGTTCCATGATAAATTTGATAGGAGTTCCCTAAACTTGCGTATGTTATCTTTACTATAATCTCTTCTCTGTACATACCAGTAGCGTTTGGTCTTTATTTTATTACCTGGAAAGTGCAGTAGTTGGGCTGTGTTGTGGTCAGATAAATGAAAGGGATGAACAGTACCCGTGGCCCCTTTAATATTACTGACTATATGATCAATACACGACTTTTTCCTAGTAGGTTTGGTTATATAAAATTCAAAATTATAATTTAACATTAAGTCTTGGAATTTTTGCGATATATTATTGCTTTTTAGAATATCAATATTCATGTCACCGGTTATAATTATTCGATTATTTTTTTTAGTCAATTTGTGTAGGAGTTGTTCTAGTTTGTTAAGAAATAATTCAACATTTGAGTTAGGTATCCTATAAATGCAAACAACAGCAC
Source organism: Scoparia ambigualis (assembly GCA_963921215.1). Taxonomy (NCBI): domain Eukaryota; kingdom Metazoa; phylum Arthropoda; class Insecta; order Lepidoptera; family Crambidae; genus Scoparia; species Scoparia ambigualis. The sequence continues at coordinate 310,689 of OY992503.1, forward strand.
AGTCATAGTTTGGTATTTCAATACCGCAGCATTCAAATAACTTTTCCTTTGCTAAATTATTGCAAAAATTTATAGTTTTAAATTCCACCAAAGGACGTAACAGAATACATACCCCTCCTCGTTTTTCGTTTTTTCGGGAAAAAAAAGAAACTAGCTTAAAATTACTTATTTTTACATTATGTTCGTCACCCGCCTTTATAAATGTTTCGGTCAAACACACTATGTCCACTGGTGATTTATTGTCACGCAATTCACACAAACACAACTCCAGCTCACTACATTTATTTATCAAACCGGCAATATTTTGATGGAATAGCAACGTTAAGTCAGGATTGTTGTTGTGATTTGGCTCGAAAAAAGAGGGTAGTCTGCACGGTCAGATCATTCCGTGTCTCTTTGTTATCACTTTTGTTTAGCTTTACTTTGGCGAAATAATACGGTATAGTTCCTTGTTTTGGTAATTGAGAGATGCCGTTGCCGCCATTAGGCTGAGAGTTCTGTTTATTAGCATATTTTCTACAAAAATAGAATGGTATTGTACCCTTTTTAAATTTAGATGATTTGGTGTTGTTATTCTTTGGAGCAAATAATAATTTAGGTCTAGTTGTAGTAATTAAATAATTATTGCGATAGTCGTTATAATCAACCATAAAATTTATATCATAACATAAATTATAAATATAGTTCAATGCATATGGAGTATTTATAAAAGTACAATTTTTGAAGTATGATGTTGTTTTTTGTAACATTTGATTAATTTTTTGTTCACTTAGATATTTGTTGTTATGGATGTTTAGAACTATTACTTTAATATACTTTAATGACTTTAATATGGATGTAAGTTCTATCATTATTTTTGTGGGGTCACTATCATTTTCTCCTACACATAAAATAAGGTAATTATTACAACAGTCTTCGACGTCATAGCATAATTTTAAAATTTGTTCAGTAGGTGCATAAGGCTGTATAAAAGAGGTAATATTGTACTTTTCATACTTAGAATTTGCTCTAGAATAACTCAGTTGCGATGCTAAGTTGATACATTGCTGACCACCATAAATGTAAATTTTACGTTGAGACAAAAACATATCCGGCTTCCGACTAGCGACATCTAGCGTTAAGGAGCGTTCAATCGATGTTTTAAGCGCAGTCGTTTGGGTCTTGCTTGATGAAAGCATTGTTGTGCTTTTGGCTTTTGCTTCTATGGGTTCTTGCAAAGAAATCTCGTGAATGGATTTTTCATGTTTTGATTGTTTATTTTCTTCGTGTGATTTTGATGATTTAAATACGATTGCGTTTGTCGTTTTACGTCTTCTGTGTTTAGGTGTTGGTTGAACTGCTGGCAACCGCGACGGGGATGCAGTACAGATTGTTTTAAGGTTCAATATGGTGTTTTGTTGTTCGGCAATCTGCTCCTTGAGACCGACAATTTCCAATCCTAAGGTATCAATTTTTTTGTGTGCACTGTCTAATTGCGTTTTTAGCTCTTCATTTTCGCTTTTCAATAAATTGGTGTCAGAATTGCAAATTGTTGACATATCCGGTAAACTTTTTTCCATGTAATCGGAATGCGTTGAGTTAAAAGATGTACTGGACTCGTTAGATAGACTTCTTTGTCTTTTCCTCAGTGTGATAAAGGAGTTCGACGCAGGAGTACTCGATGAAGAGGCAGCATTGGTATTCGATATGCAAGGGGTACATTTCCACCGCTTTTTATTTTCCTCGCTCATAATAAAGAACAGTTTTTCAGCTCCAACGCAATCAATGTCAAAACTTACATTACATATTGAGCAAGTCAGGAACTGTTTCTTTGGGAGTATTTTATTGCATTTTCCACATTTAACCGTCATCGTTGATTGATTAAATTTTATGTAAATGTATAATCAACAAGACTAATGTAGGGTTTTTGTCGGCAGCGACACCTGTATTCGGCAGGAGTAGTTAGATCCTAGTGGCTGTTGTTATGGTGCTTTAAATTAGAATTGATTATATGAATAGTTTCTATAGTATCCGCAAGATGGCACCTCCAAGAATCACTGTGTAATTTGTGAGATTTCTATTCCCCGCTAGATGGCGTGTTATTGTTGTTAAAATGGTTCTTCGTAACGATGAAGTTCAGCTACTCTCCGCCAATTTTAAGTAAGTCCAAAGTCCAAGTTGTAGTTTGAATAGGCTAACGGTTAGGTAAATTATTTGAGGGATTAAATCTCTGCACATCAATTACTTTCACTGACACTGCACACTGAATTAGGTTTAAAAACACATACGCAGAGTGTTTTGGTTCAATGTTGTTTTAAACACTCACTTTTCCGAATTCTTTACGGTTTTAAAGTCCGCATATAAGGTCCGCAAATATTATATCACTTTTGAGATACTATACTTCAGAAATATTGTCACCACCATTTTTCCGAACGTATTGAGTTTTAATGCTTCGATTTACTGTATTTTCACTGATAAATATTGACTTTATGTATTTTTAACAAAATAAATACGCAACGGCGATGTTTACTAGGCAGACAGCGTCTACCCTCCTTTATTAGTTTTTTATAATATTTTATATTGTAAATAGGTTTTTATATAAAATATTGTAAAAAATTAAACTTAAGAATTATGTTAAATAAAGAGGATAATAATAATAATAATAAAATAATAAGAATAACAACATAACTACTAGACAAATTTCGATTAGAAAAGGAATCTACCAGGGTGATTCGTTGAGCCCCCTGTGGTTTTGCCTCGCCCTGAATCTTCTCTCTTACCGCCTATACTGTGACCGGGCCGGATATCGCCTTAACCATGATAATAAAGAAACAATAATATCACATCTCATATATATGGATGACATTAAATTATATGCTAAAAATGATAAAGAAATGAAAACATTCTACTACAGAATTTAGTAACGATATTAATATGCAATTTGGATTAGACAAATGTAGAACTGTTCATATAATTAAAGGCAAAATCCGACCCGGTAACTACGTAATAAATAACACTGATACCATTACAGCGATGGAACCAACCGACTTATACAAATACTTAGGATTTCAACAATTAAAAGGTTTAGATCACTCATCCATTAAAGAAACACTGAATGGCGAGTACAAAAGGAGAGTTCATGCTGTCTGTAGATCTCATCTTTTAGGAAAACACTTATTTAGAGCTATAAACACCTACGCCATACCTATTTTAACTTACTCATTTGGAGTTATAAAATGGACTAACACCGACATAACTCAAATAGAACGATCCACGCGCACTACACTCACCAAACATAACAACCACCACCCTAAATCTGCAATAGAAAGACTTACAATCAAAAGGCAAGATGGAGGTAGAGGTTTAATAGACATTCATCATCTGTGGAAAAAACAGATATTCAGTTTAACTAAATTTATGCGTACCAAATCACAAACAAGCCCCTTGCACAAAGCTATTGTCCAAAACGACAATGGATATAGTCCACTTAACTTAAAAGAACTAGCACATATAGAAGATCCAAGAAATGTAGACCCACAGAATAAGAAAATAGAAGACTGGAAGAAGAAAGTAATGCATGGAAGACACCCTCATGACATACACCAACCTCACATAGACACAAACGCTTCAAACCAGTGGCTCAAAACCGGGAGTCTGTTCCCTGAAACGGAAGGATTTATAATAGCTATACAGGATCAAGTAATTAATACAAAAAACTACAGAAAATATATAATTAAAGACCGTACAGTTACGGACGATAAGTGTCGCAGATGCCACACCCAACCTGAAACCATTCAACACATAACAGGAGCATGCACAAACCTCACACAAACAGATTATACACACAGACATAACCAACTAGCGAATATCATACACCAAAAATTAGCATACAATCACAAACTCATACCAGATACAAATATTCCCTACTATAAATACTCACCCCAAACTGTTATAGAAAATACCTCTTACAAACTGTACTACGATCGCGCTATACTCACTGATAGGACCATACACTTCAATAGACCGGACATAACACTACAAGACAAAACAAATAAAACAACTTACCTAATAGACATTGCAGTACCCAACACCCATAATATTCAAAAAACAATAGCAGAAAAGTTAAGTAAATATGCAGACCTAAGAGAGGAAATTATTCGAATCTGGAAACAAGAAAAAGTGTATGTAGTCCCAATTGTTATCTCTACTACCGGCGTAGTACCAAATCACATCCAAAGATACCTGAAAATTATAAACTTAAAAGAAAACACAATACCTACTTTACAGAAAGCCGCTATCCTCAATACTTGCCGCACTGTAAGAAAGTTCTTGCAACTAGACGAGAGTTGACACACGGTGTGTTAACTCTCTCCTTGTGTGACACAACACTTACAATTCACACCACACCCTGTAATTACTTGGTATACACCCGTAATTACAGGAAAAACCAGCTTAAAGCTGAGAAAAGAAAATCGATCTGAAAATAATAATAATATCTTTATTTAAATACGCTTACATCTATAGTTTACAAAGAGCTCTTAACTAATAATCAAAAGTAGATTAAATTCTGTTGCCTGAGCTAGGTAAACCCTGTTTTTCAGGCGAATGTGGGCTTAGTCTAAGTTTAATATAAATCGAAACATAAATGAATATAACAGGTTCCTTATACGCTAAATTACAATCTAATATAAAGACATAAATAAAATAATAATAAGTTTTTTTAAATAAGCTTTTAAGTTTTACACAGAAATAAATAAAACAAAATTACCTAACAGCGGTCATTAACCCCTCCGTATCGTCGTAGGTCAATTTTTGTAGTTCTTCCTGTACAACCTTTCTGCAGCTGATAGTGTTTAACGGATAAATATAACACTTAGCATTAATCCTGTTGTACAGAAAGGGTCCTAAGAAAATAAAGAACCTCGATGAGAAAGCGCATTTTGTACCTTTGAGATAAGTGCAAACCATGTCCTTCCTCCTTTTATTAGTAATTTCAGTGCTGTAAGGAAGAGTCGTGTGCTGTTTTAGTATCGTGCTTTTTATAAATAATTGCCGAACTGTTAAAACTTTACAGGATTCATATAAAAGATGAGTAGGATATAGATAAGGACGGAAAGTGGACACCTTTAGGATTGCCCTTTGGGCTCTTTCGACAGTTAATAACAGGGACTTATACGTACCACCCCATGCAGTGATGCAGTAAGTTAGTATCGACTGTTATGTCAGGCCACGTAAACTTGCATTATTAATTTGGTATCTGCAATCGAACGAAGTTTTTTAAATACAAACATAAGCTTACGCATTCTGTTACTTAAAGCTTCAATATGATAACGGAATGACAGATTCTCGTCAATAATTACCCCAAGATACTTTATATTGCGAGTGCTAGAAATGGTAGGGCAATTGCAAGACATGTTTGTGTATAAATTACAGCCATCATGAGCATACAAAGGTGTTCTTGTTGTAGAAGTTGATTTGCGCATCGAGAATGTGATATATTTAGTTTTATCTGCATTTAGTGTTAGTAAATGTTGATTAAGCAACATTGAAGCCATTTTGTGCAATTTCGTAAGCCTCGAGCTCCGTCGCTGCAGAAAAAAGTAGAGCAGTGTCATCGGCGTACGATAATATTTGACCGCCGTTTAGTTGAAGGTTGCAAAGGTCATTAATGTAAATTAAAAATAAGGTAGGCCCAATTATACTTCCTTGTGGGACACCAAAGGAAGTGTTGCACCTGTCAGCACTGATCACATTGCCTATTTTAACGCATTGGCTACGATCACTTAAATAACTTGTAAACAACTTCAGTTGTTTATCTCTTATACCTATTGTTTCAAGCTTATTCAATAGGATGGGTATCGAAACTGTATCAAAAGCTTTTGCAAGATCCAGGAATATACCTATTGTTTTATTGCCTTTATCAAGCTCTTGTGCAATATAGTTAGTTAACTGATGAACTGCCTCATCCGTTGATAAATTAGCTCTAAAACCAAATTGATTGATTGACAAGAGCGAATTATTTTCCAAAAAATGTACTAATCTGTTGTTTATAATTTTTTCTAAAATTTTTGATATGGAGGAAAGTATTGATATAGGCCTATAATTTGAAATTTGTTCTTTACTACCCGATTTATATACGGGAACAACAACAGCTTTTTTTAAACAATTGGGAAAAACTCCTTCGGTGAGACAAAGTTGAAAAATATACGTTAGAGGCAGGAGCAGGATATGTTTGAACTGTTTTAGCATTTTGTTAGAGATGTTATCCCAGCCAACAGCACAGTCATCTTTCAGACTCATGATAATTCTTTCTACTTCTAAGGAGTCTGTGGCTAATAAAACAAAAGATTTTACATTAGAGCTACACTGATTAAAACTTTTTGAAGTCCTGGGGAAGATAGGTTGTGTCTGAAAGCGCTCTGCTAAAGTTTTACCTACATTGACAAAGAAATTATTTGCACTGTTAGCAGATAAAAGCGGTGTAGGTTGTGTTTGTAATAAACTCGATGTCGATTCATGTCGCTTAGACGTGTAGGTAACATTTTTAATGAATTTCCAGACCTTTTTACTGTTTTTTCCTGCCTGCTCTAGTTTATTTTTGTCGTAATTGTTTTTAACTTTTTTCAAAATGTTATTACAGAAGTTCCGATATCGTTTATATGTTATTTGTAAGAATGAATTTTCTAAGTTAGATTTAGCTTTAAAATGAAGTTTATCTCTATGTCTCATACAGCGAATTAGGCCAGGAGTTATCCAAGGTTTGATATTGTAATTTCTTCTGCTTATTTTTACTTTGCTAGTATTGTTTGATATGGCTTGTTGCACATTCTTAATTAAGTATGTCAACGCGGTGTCAGCGTCAGCAGAACTATAAACTGGTTCGAGGTCAATGTTACATAAATCGTCTTCGAGTTTAATCATATTTAATTTAGACTTAAGCTGCGTGCGTTGATGTTTAGGTGGTTTTAGACTTATGGTTAGTATAGCCGCTTTATGGTCGGTTACAGCTGAGTTAGTCACTAGGGTAACTGTAGGTAAGTGGGTTTTAAGCATAATGTGATCTAAGCAGGAGCCGCTTTGGTGGGTTGGGATCAAGTGTGCAGGTAGAAGACCATGGAAGGAGCACAGGTTAAGATACTCGTGAGCAGATGTTTCACAGTTTTCGGGCATAATGTTTATACTTACGTCACCTATTAATGCTATGGTTCTGAAAGATGATAGTTCTTTTAATAGCTCATTTAATGACGCAATAAAACAGTCTATGTTCCGAAAACAGGGGGGTCTATATAAAGCAAGTACTGCAGTGTCTGCACCAATTTTGATTAAAAGACTATTGCAGTCTTGTAGGCTAGTGTCCTCAACAGAAACATTTAATAGTGTATTTCTTGCATATACTACCACCCCATCATTTTGGTTATAATTAACTTTGCTACTGAAAATATTGTAACCCGATTTCAAAGGTAAACTGCCACTGTGTTTAGCCAGCCAACACTCGGTTAGTATAATTACGTCACACTTAATATTTAATCTTTGAACGAAACAGCTAAAATTATCTATGTTCTTATAAATACTACGAATATTTTGGGTCAGAAAGGTTAGTGCATTGTTTGCATAGTGTGAAAGATGTTGTTTGCAATTTTCGACATCACATGCTTTTGACTCTGATACGGAGAAGTTATCTAAATCGTAAATTAAATTATTAGTCATATTAACAAAGATCAAAATTAGAATATACTGGACGGCGCTCTTAGGCGCCTTCATAGTCGATAGAGTTAATATATCTTTGTTCGGCCATTTTTTTGGCAGGACAATCAATATCACCTGTTTTATGATTGCTCGGCTTCTTAAATTGTAGGCAAGTCGCACATTTAGCAGGTTCGGCTTTCTTCATGCAATCAGTCATCGAGTGACCTAGGTCTCCGCAGTGGCCACATGAATGAGTTGACGCTCTACACGACTTGGCCGCGTGACCATACTGTTGGCACTTAAAACATCTAGTGACCAAAGTAAAGTCTCTCACAGGGCAAGATGACCAATTTACAAAAACTCGATCTTGAGATATAAGGGCCTTACGTATAACAGCTGGAACCTCTATGACGTAATTACAAGTCAACGAGTCTTTTTTGCCTGATTTGTGGCTAAGCTTAATAGAGGTCAAAAAGTTATCGCAAGTTGTGCCCTGAAATTTATCGGCCAAATTTTGTTCGTAAATGCACTTGAAAACCTCTTGCTCCTGCATAGATGTAGGTACTCCGATTACAACGATGCGAGGTCTGCGCTTATGTGGCTCATCTATTGTCAAGCCCGAGGTGGTAAGCTGTACCGACTGCTATAACTTTTCAACGTCATCCTTCGTGTCCGTGCTTATTATGACCCCGCCGTTTCTAGTTTTACGTAATCCACGGACATGCAGCTTCATTACTTCAGGGTTGATAATTTGCTGGACCAGGGCTTTTGTGTCTTCGCTTGATTTTGATTTATCGTTTGGATAAATTGCTACGGACTTTACATTATTAGGGCGAATGAAAGTGGTATTATCTTTTTTGACCATATCAGCGAATGACGGGTTAGCCGTGACTGTGGACTCCTAGATGCTTCGTTTTAGGTCATAAAGACGTTCTGATAGATCTTGGTTTTCACTGAGCGCCTGAAGGTTTGCTTGTACAAGAAGAGTATTTTGCTTTAAAGACTGATACTTGACAGCCATTTGGGAAGTTCCATGTCCAACTTTCCGGCATAAGTTATGTATTCTTAACTTTTGGTCTGAGTTCAACTTTCCTTCTGCTGAGATAGCGCAGACTTCATTAAGGCACTGTTCAATGGTAGACATCCATTTCTGTATCTCAGAAGTCGCTACGATTTCGGGAGCATTCTCGTCCATGTCTTCCCCTGGGCGAGGTGTGGGCGGGGGACTTCGTTGCGTTTTTCCACTCCGATTGAAGGGACTACTCATGTTGTTATATCTAATAACTAAGTAAATAGTCAATCACCAAACATAATGCGAGTCATTCACTTATGCAATCACAGCGTGACACAGAAACACTACCGCCTATGCACAACTAAGTAGGTCAATATTCATTTACTTAAGATTTATATTTTAATCAACTTTAAACACGTCCGATCATCAAGAGTACTGCAAGTAACCCCAACCCCAAAGACAATGTCCTGTTGAAGGGCGGGGCCTGTGTGTAGGCATTCATTTATGCTGACACCATTGGAGCTTTTGCAGCTACCATCAAAAACAATGCGCAGCTTGTCCGACCCTGACTTAAATACGCCATGGTGAGGGATGTAGAAGTGAGGTTTATGGGCGAATGTATTTGGGTGACAGGGAGCCATGTGCCCTAAGTCGATGTATTCATTCGGCCATAAAGTCGACGTATTTAGAACGCAGAGACGGGTTCGCCATTAGCTTCTTCTCAATATTGAGGAATCTGCGTAATGCGATAGGGTGAGTTTTACCTAGTTGAGGGGCGTCCTTTAGAAAGGGCAGAGCGACCGTATATCTGCCTGAGGGATCGCGTGTAGTGGTAGAGCGGAAGATTTCCTCGCATTGTTCCTCCAGGGGATCATCATGAGTGTGAGATTGAGGGAGGGGCTCCTCAGACTCCCAGAACCTTTCCAGACTCTGACGTATGTCCTGGGCTGATTCAGCTGAGTCTGGTTGTGAGCTGACGACGTGAGCTGAGTTAACCTGCTGCGCCGGCTGCGCATACAAGTCCTCAATGGGTCCTATCAACGCGAAGTCGAAAATCGTGCCGAAGGCTATGGGCTTGCCCGGGCCCAACGAGACCTTAGTCCCGTCCAACACCTGGCCAAGAACGTCCGACCCCAATAAGAGGTCGATCGGGGCTGGTGTGTGGTAAAGCTGGTCAGCCAATGGCACGGGTGGCTGGCCTAGAACGTGGGAAATGTTTGGTACCTTCTCTAAGGGAAGGTAGCCAGTGACGTTTTTTAAAATGTGAGCTGTGGCAGTGATTGTAGGAGTATCATTGTGAGTGGGTCGGCATATGAAATGTTAATATCTAAAATATGAGACTCGTACTGCCATCTAGTGTCTACAATGTGTACTACTGTTTACTTTGGAAAATAAAAGTCAGTCGTTTAACCGCCATTGAAAGAACCGTTGTTTTATTATAGGTTATGGGCCTTACGCTCAAAATTTCGCGATAATCAATTGTTTATTCTGCATAATAAATAAAAAAAAGGACTATATAGTGACAGACTGTTATTATTTCGCCGTATTATCGCAGTGTACGAGAAAAGTGAATCGCAACAATGACCGCGAACTATCTTGTGAATGTGCCGAAGCTTACAGGGCGCGATAACTACAGCCAATGGTGTTTCGCAGCGGAGAATTACTTAATTCTTGAAGGCATGAAACATTGTGTGAAACCACAATTAAATCAAGAGATTAAGGCCGCAGATGACGAAAAAACCAGGGCGAAATTGATTATGACGATCGACCCGTCATTATACGTCCATGTGAAAAATGTTAAATCAACCAAAGAATTATGGGACAAGCTGAAACAATTATTCGATGACAGTGGATTTTCGCGAAGGATAAGTCTATTAAGGAATTTGATTTCGATTCGCCGAGAGAATTGCAGTTCGATGACGTCGTATGTGACGCAGATTATTGATACAGCACAGAAACTCAGCGGAACAGGTTTTGAAATCAACGATTTATGGACAGGATCATTGCTATTAGCAGGATTGCCTGATCGTTTTTCCCCTATGATCATGGCAATAGAGCATTCCGGCATTCCTATAACGGCAGATTCCATCAAAACCAAATTGTTGGATATGGATTTGTCAAGTCATGACGAGAGTGAAGTTAGCGGTGCGTTCGCTATTCAATCAAAAAAGAAAAGCTACACTAGTTTGTCTATGGCCAGAAAAAGCAACGTCGATAGCACGTCAAATGTCAAACAGATAAAATGCTATCGCTGTAAACAAGTCGGTCACTACAAAAGTCAGTGTAAAAACGAAAATTACTCGTCAAATCAGAAAAATAAGGAGAGAATGCAGTCAAATGCTTTTAGCGCAGTGTTTTTAAGTGGAAATTTCAACAAAGATGAATGGTATATAGACTCGGGCGCAAGTGTACACCTCACAGCTAAAGAAAGTTGGGTTATGAATGCACAGTATGAACAAAACAGAGAAATTGTGGTTGCTAACAGTGAGACGGTGTCAGTTTTGTGTTCTGGAGATGTGAAAATTACAACTACAACAGAAAAACATGATTACGACATTGATGTACGCAACGTATTATGTGTACCAAGTCTGACAACAAACTTGTTATCAGTAAGCCAATTGATAATGAATGGCAACAGAATCTCTTTTAACAAAAGTGGTTGCTCAGTATACAATAAAAATAATGAATTGATAGCAACAGCAGCGTTGGTCAACGGTGTGTATAAGGTTAATCTGCAAAAACAAGTTGGTTTAGCAGCATCAGTTGTGTCAGGAGTAACATGGCATCGCAGATTAGGACACGTTAATAAAGATTATTTGAATCAGATGAAGAACGCCGTGCAAGTTATGTCACTTGATGAAAAAGTTGACATTAGCAAATCTTCTTGTTCGACTTGTTGTGAAGGAAAACAGTGCCGGTTACCTTTCAAGAGCACAGGTCAGAGAAGCAGTAATTTACTAGATATTGTCCATACAGATATCTGTGGACCTATGGAGAATCAGTCTATAGGTGGATCCAGATATTTCTTGTTGTTTGTTGACGATCACTGTCGGATGACATTTGTTTATTTTCTGAAACACAAGAATGAGGCTTTGAAGTATTTCAAGATTTTTAAAGCTCAAGTGGAAAATGAAACAAAAAGAACAATCAAAGTATTAAGAAGTGACAATGGGCTGGAATATTGTAGTAAAGAATTTGAAGATTACCTGAATAGTTATGGTGTGAAACATCAGAAGACCAATCCGTACACCCCACAACAAAATGGATTGTGTGAACGATTCAACCGTACAATAGTAGAAAAGGCAAGATGTCTACTATTTGATGCAGGTTTAGGTAAAGAGTTCTGGGGTGAAGCCACAAATACGGCAGTATACCTGCAGAATCGAATTGTGGCAGCAGCATTAAACAATAGAACTCCATATGAGCTGTGGACTGGCTCAAAACCTGACATAAGTCATTTAAGAATCTTCGGCAGCACTGTAATGGTCCATGTTGCAAAAGAAAAAAGAAAGAAATGGGACAAGAAGTCGACCAAATGTATTCTCATTGGATATCCAGAAAATATAAAAGGATACAGAGTATATAATCCAAAAACAAGGACTGTAACGACGAGTAGAGACGTGATCATCATAGAGAAGGAATCAAATCCTGAACGTCTCATTGAAGTGCAAGTTCAGAATGTTGATTCAGTGGGGGATAGAAAGGAATCCGATGATCCCGAACAACCAGAAGAATCAATATCTATCCAGAGTTTGCCCGAAAACAGTATGTCAACGTCCAGTCAAAATGATTCTGATAGTTTTTTAAACAGTTTTCAGTCTAATGATGAGACGTATGTTCAAAGCGACTACGAGGATGCAGACAGCACACTGGAAGAGGTTGAAGCGAATAGCCCACAAGAACGGCCTAGACGGACAAGGAAGGCACCAGAGAGATTTGGGTTTTCAAACCTGTGTTTAGATGGTGAGACATATGATGATGCAGCAGGCTTGTCGGTGCATGATGCCTTGAATGGACCAGAGAGAGAGCAGTGGCAGTCCGCAATGCAAGAAGAGTTACAGTGTTTTAAAGACAATGATGCGTGGGAGTTGAGTGACGCTCCGAAAGATGTTAGAGTTGTACAGTGCAAGTGGGTACTCCGTAAGAAGTATGACAATGAGAATAAAGTTCGTTTTCGTGCGCGATTAGTAGCTAAAGGTTTTTCGCAAATTGAAGGTGTGGACTTTACAGAGACATTTTCTCCCGTAGTGAGACATACAACTTTGAGGTTACTTTTTGCACTGTCAGTAAAACTATATTTGAATACTACGCATCTAGATGTAACAACTGCTTTCTTGAACGGTACTCTTGAGGAAACTATTTATATGCAGATACCAAAAGGTTTTTCCGAAAAAACTAAGAATGGTCAGGTACTTAAATTAAAAAAGGCCATTTATGGGCTAAAACAGTCCTCAAGAGCATGGAATAAGAGAGTAGATGAGTGTTTATTAAGTATGAATTATACTCGATCGAAAATAGAACCATGTATGTATACAAAAATGCAAGGTAAATTGAAAACCGTTGTTACATTGTTTGTAGATGATTTCTTTATTTTTTCAAATGATATTGCTGAGACAAGTAATTTGAAGCAAATGTTAGCTAGTCAGTTCAAAATTAAAGACTTAGGAGAAATAAAGAAGTGTCTTGGTGTAAATGTAAATTTCAATAAATCAGAGCAAACCGTGACATTAAGTCAAAAAGATTATATTGATCAGCTGTTGTATAAATTTAATATGAGTGAATGCAAACCTATACAGACTCCAATGGAGGTGAAATTAAATATATCTAATAATGAACATTGTATAAATAAGTTTCCATATCAGCAAATCATAGGAAGTTTAATGTATTTGGCTGTATTGACAAGACCTGATATTGTGTTTACAGTAGCCTTTTTAAGTCAATTTAATAACTGCTATTCCAAAGAGCATTGTTCCTATGTAAAGCGATTATTGAGATATTTGAAGTGTACTAGAAGTTATGGTTTGAAGTATTCAGCTGAAGGGAATTCAATATTAGAAGGTTTTGTAGATGCTGATTGGGGAGGTAATGTAATTGATAGGAGATCATACACTGGAATTTGTTTTACATTATCAGGTTGTGTAATATCATGGGAAACAAAGAAACAGAAAACTGTTGCGCTGTCTAGTAGTGAAGCCGAGTATATGGCAATAACAGAAGCTTGCAAAGAAGCAATTTATTTAAGAAATTTGTTGTATGAAATAACACAAAAATTGTATACTATTGATATTTTCAATGATAATCAAAGTGCGCAAAAGTTAACTGTTAATCCAGTTTTCCACAAAAGAACCAAACACATAGATATCAGATACCATTTTAGTAGAGAATGTGTAACTAATAAAATTGTGAATGTTAAATATTTGCCAACGGCTGAAATGCCTGCAGATTTGTTCACCAAGGGTTTATGTTCTGTTAAACATTATAAATTTTTAAATAGATTAGGTGTGCAAATTGTTTAATTTATGTTTGGCCATATATTAGATATAGTGGGGGTGTTGAAATGTTAATATCTAAAATATGAGACTCGTACTGCCATCTAGTGTCTACAATGTGTACTACTGTTTACTTTGGAAAATAAAAGTCAGTCGTTTAACCGCCATTGAAAGAACCGTTGTTTTATTATACTATTGTTATTGCCGCCTTTGACTCATGTTTGTGCTGATTCCCGACTCCTGTAATTTTTAAAGAAGTGGGTTTTGATGGCAGGTTCAAAAGTCGTGCCATGCGTGACGTTATTAATGTCAGCATACTGCCACAGTCCAATAAAGCTCTGGCTGTGTGAAGATGGCCATGTACGTCCGCGACTCTTAGTGAGACGGTTGGCAACAAAATGGGTGTGCCAGTGGGCACAGAAGGTGAGTGAGCTGATTGAGTATCAGCTGAAATTGTATGAGCTGAGTATGTATCAGCTGTGTGGGCATGGGTTGAGTGGGTTGGGCTAAATCTACCTCTTCGCTAGGGTGCTCCGTGATAGTTGGGAGTCATAATTGCTGGCGGCGTTCGCGGGGCCTACCTGGCGAACCGGACCTGGGCGGGCTGGCTCTGTGAGCAGAGCTGGGTTGCACCTGTTTAGCCTGTGCGGGTTCGTGCCGCCTGCTGTGTCTGGGACGCTCCCTCGAGTGCTCTGTCAGCTGTGGTGGGGGTACATGTACAGACGACGAATGAGCTGAGTGCGTTGGGCCGTCTGGTCGATGGAGGGACGTGTGGTGGTTCGTGCTCCCACAATCCTTGCATGCCCCCCTTGACCTGCACTCGCTCTCGTAGTGACGGCCGAGACAACGCTGGCAGCTCATTCGTCGTCTGTACATGTACCCCCACCACAGCTGACAGATACTCGAGGGAGCGTCCCAGACACAGCAGGCGGCACGAACCCGCACAGGCTAAACAGGTGCAACCCAGCTCTGCTCACAGAGCCAGCCCACCCAGGTCCGGTTCGCCAGCCTCGCGCAGCGGTGGCGCCGCGGCAGATAGGCGGACGCGGTCGTCAACAACCGCCTTACCGATGGCGGTATAGTTTGAATGGCGACCCGGCTTTGGCGGGAACAGTCATTCCATGGTATTGTTTCATTTGGGAAATTGTTTAATGTCAAATCATTTTATTATTCAGTTTCTATGTTATAATTATTAGGGGTGACTATTATTACATACAATGAAGCCTAGCATTCAAAAATGTAATGGTAGGTATTGCAATAGCCTTATTTTTATTATCGTGTAAAGAAGGTGTAAAGTCGTTCGATGTAGAGAAGTTTTTGGTTTTGTTTTTGTGAGATTTGCTTACCAACTCATTCATATCTTTATTATTGAAGTTTTGCATTGACGGTGTTGTATAGATAACGGATAAAATGGGTGGGTGGGTTCGAATCCCACTCGAGCTTCCTGCGACTGGTTGATTTTTTTTAACATTATATCCGTTACCAACTCATTGTTTGTTTGTTAGGTCTATTTAGATTTATTTTAATATTGATATAGTGTTGATATGATCAAGATGCAAAATCATCTGTTAAACAGATAACTAGAAAAATGTATGAGATTAAATTTGAATTACTTGTTTGATATCAAATGTAATAAGTAGGTACTTATGTCTAAAAATGTTTCTTTGTTTAGGAACAACATGGTAGTCGTAGGTCTAATGCTAAGTATCAATAAAATTCTTATAATGTGCAACTCAACGATGGGTCTCGTTGTAAAGTAGGATGGCCGAGTTGTTAGGAAACTTAAATTATTTTATCAAGCTGTTGTATTTTTGTAACTTTAGTTCATATTTCGTAAGCTGGCATCACTGCCACCATCTTGGTTTTATCTGTCACGTAGACAGTTCTTTGTCTACGGTTTGTCAAATCGTCTTTACAAAACCAAGATGGCCATCGGGCAGCGCCCCTGTCGTCCGCAAGACGCTGAGCTACGAGGTTGTGTCGTAAGGAAGTTGCTGTGAGAAGATGTATTGCTGTAAAAGTGTTAAAAGTAATAAAATGGCGATTTAATCGAGAAAAAGTTTTAATCTTTGCACCAACTGTTATACTATCATTCACACAAACAAACTACATAAGAACATAAGAACTACAAGATTTATAAAAGAAACCACAAGCCGATTTTGTATCAATCACCTTGTGTTTGTGGCCCCTCCAGGCAATCTTTTAATTCGGTTATTAATATGGATCTAAACTTACGTACAGGATGTGAACAAAAAAGTATTAGTTAACTTTTATGAAAAATTACTTTCTTTAAATATTCCAAAAATTATAATGTTCGGCCTCCGAAGATGTCCATTCGCGGTGTCCAGGTGTACCACCCGCACGACGCCATCCTTCCCAGGCAGATTGATGAGGACGAGCTCGCCAACTCGGGGAAGGGAGGATGGGGACAACCATTTGGAGCGGGTTTGGAGGGTATGAAGGTAGGACTGGGTCCACAGCGTCCAGAAGCGCTGGGAAAGGGCCTGTACCATCTGGAATCGCCTACGTGTGGAGATCGGCCTATCTTCCACGGATAGTTCGGGAAGGGCCGTTAGTGGGCGGCCTATAAGGAAATGTCCGGCTGTAAGCGGCTCAAAGTCTGAAGGATCAGACGAAAGTGGGCAGAGAGGTCTGGAGTTAAGGACCGCTTCGATTCGAGCTAAAAGTGTGGAGAATTCCTCGAATGTGAAGTGTTGTTCGCCAATTACGCGATATAAAAGTTGCTTTGTTGATTTTACGTTGATCTCATGTAACGCACCGAACCATGGTCCCTTAGGGACGTTCAACAACCAAGTAATGTGCTAACCAGCGAGCTTGTGCGCAATCGTGTCATTATTCAAGGCAAGAAAGTTTTGTACTTCGATGAGCTGATTTCTAGCGCCTACATAATTTGTACCGCAGTCCGAGCGGATGAGAACCGGGGCACCGCGGCGTGCTATAAAACGCTGTAACGCCGCGAGGAACGCTTCCGTGCTGAGGTCCGAGACCGGTTCCAAATGAACCGCCTTAGTCGAGAGGCACACGAATATACAAAAGTACGCTTTTAAGAGTTTAACATTACGTAGGGTACTAGATTTAACGAGGAATGGTCCGGCAAAATCGGTCGTGACTTGACTAAATACTGGCTGAGGCGTAACTCTATCGGCTGGCAGGTCGGCCATGAAGGGCGCTTGCGGCTGGGCCCGGCATCGAAAGCATCTAATGCATTTAAAAACTCGGTGTCTAATAATACGGCGCGCGGACACTATCCAAAATTGTTGGCGTAGGATAGCGTGTAAAGTGTCAGCGCCAGGGTGGCAGTGTATTTTGTGGTAGTGGTCAATGATAAGGTCTACAAGTGGGCTAGAGTTGGGAAGTATGAGCGGATGCTGCGCGTCATATCGGATAGACGCATGGGACAGTCGTCCACCAACTCTAAGGAGCTCATCTTTAATGAGAGGTGACAGCCGCTGGAGTCTGACGGAGCTTTTTAGGATATATCTAAAAGTGTGAAGAAGATAGCACCATCTCATGTACTGCTGCAATAAGATATATATATATAAGATAAGTAATCGTCTTCGGTTGAGACCCGAAGTATAATGTCTTTTATAATGATTTTTTTAACATATATTGTTCAGAATTTATTAAAACTTTTGTTCCAAAAAAGATCTCGGTTAGTGGTACTGTATTTTTAATGAATGGGCTACAATTGGTATTCACAAAAGTAGGAAACGCCTTAATGAACTTTATGGTGAACGCAACTATAACACCAGCGACGACTTCAAATTATATGTTAAAAATTATTCAAAGTTATTTAAAAGAGTATGCCGATTAGCCAAGGCAAACTATCTGAGTTCTAAGATTAACCCGTCGAGCGTCAAATGTACTCAGGTTTGATACATGTTATTTTTCTTGCACGTGCGCAAAGTGTTCTTAAGGTAGAACAGATTTACAGCGCGCCACTGGCGTTCAAATTTTAGCTTTTCGATTGGTACTAGCGGTGTTTCCGTTTAGCTTGAATTATTATTTGGTTTGTATGGAGTAACTTTTATTTAGGAACCATTTGACTACAATTTGGAACGGAAGTCAGAAAAATTATATAAAAAAGTCGAACGTTTTTTTTGTCAGTTGTTGCGTCACTCACTTTGTAGTAGGTAGGTAAAAATGAATTCTCGACGAAAACGGCGAGTAATCTTATATAAAGTATATATTTAATTACTTGGAAAAGAGTGTAGATTGTAGTAAAATAATGGTTATTATGGAATCAGTGTTTATCTTTGTAAAAAAAGTCATGAACTTTTGAAGTGTGATTTTTTCGTAAGCGTGTATGGAGAGTAGGTTTTTTCCTCAGTAAGAAATATAAATAATAGTTTGTAAGTTTGTCGATTACATAAACAGTTATTGATAAAATAACATTTCATTACCAAATAACTAATGTAACTAATAACAATGAAAACAACGAAAAAACGAGATTTCGCGGACTCAGTTCGGTGATGGCCGCTGTTAGGTATTTGCCTATGCGGTGCATATTATTGTGAATAACTAAGTTAATATGTGACTTCAAAGCCTGAAATTTTAAATGTGAATACTTGAATAAGTGAACTTTGTGGTGTTAGTGTTGTTATGAGTGAACGTGTATGGGAAATATGTGTATTGAGGTGTGAAAGTGTAGGTACGCTGCGATGATAACATTCATCATAATTCAATCATCACCTCAGACCCTCATGTAAGTTTATTTTTTTACTAAGCTTATGATATTTCGATAGGAAATTTCATGCAGATTACATTGATATATAACACTTATGGATACATTATACAGGAATTACGTAATTAGGTTATTTCTGAAGATAAACCAAAAAAAAAAAAAACATTGTTATATAGCGAAGCGCTTGAGGCGCTTTTTTTTCCTAGGCGTCGAGCGCTCCACGGGTTAAGAATAGTAATGACAAAATAAAAATGACATGGAATATTATAAATAGTGAAACAGGAAAGGTCAGAAGTCGTAATAAAGAGTACAATTTAAATTGTGATAATAAAACCTTGACTTCTGATGCTGATGTTGCTGCAGCATTTGAGAGGTTTTTTACTGACATTCCAGTTTCAACTACAAAAGCTTTGATTTCCTCCCCCACTGTAGCTGAATCTGTTTTGAAGGAGAATGTTAAAGATTGTGAAAGTAATTTCAGTTTTCCAAAAATTTGTGTTATAGAAATATTAAAAACATTTAACACTCTCAATAAAAAGAAAACTGCTGATCTGTGGGGTAATTCCGTGGATGTCGCTAAATCAGTAATTATGACAATAGCTCCAGTTTTAGCTTGCATATTTAACGAATGCATTGACTGTGGTGTTTTTCCTGACCTAATGAAACATAGTAAATTAATTCCATTGATTAAATTAGGTAGCACTTCTGACCCCTCTAATTTTAGACCTATTTCTGTGCTACCCACATTTAGTAAAATTTTTGAAAAGTTAATGCTAGACCAAATTCAAATTCATTTTCATAGAAATAAACTTTTACATTGTAAACAGTATGGTTTTACTAGGGGTCGCTCAACAACTGACGCCGGTGTTGAGCTTTTAATCCAAATATTTGATACCTAGGAGGAATCACAGGATGCCCTAGGGGTATTTTGTGATTTATCCAAGGCTTTCGATTGTGTTTTACATGAAACTTTGGTCAGGAAGCTTAACCACTATGGAATTAGGGATGCTTCTTTGAGCCTTCTAATCTCATACTTGAGTAACAGGATTCAGAAGGTCGACATAAACGGTAAAAGATCTCCGGGATCAGTGGTTACAATGGGAGTTCCGCAGGGTTCAATACTAGGTCCATTCTTGTTTTTGGTTTATATTAATGACTTACCTTATGTTACGGCGAAGGGCGCTCGCCGTAACAGCGACGGAATAAGATGTGTGGACCCAGGACAGGTCTGGTTAGGTTTCGGAAATGAGGGCATGCGACTTACTTGGTAGATGATTGGTGGAGGCAAGGCAGGAGACGGGGCAGCGAGCTGGCGGGCGGCGATGTAGGCGATTTGTCACGGCACAGCACAAAGTCCTTTCACCTAATCACAGGCACTATATTCACAGGCACTATCTTCACCGAGTCACTATCAATAAGGGCAGATACCAGCGCGCGTATTTTGTGGGCGTCTCGCGTTAGCTAGCAGACAGACGAGTCCCGCGGTCGGCTCACGACGCGAGCAACCGCGGGTTGCGCAGCGGTGGCGCCGCGGCAGATAGGCGGACGCGGCCGTCAACAACCCCTGAGTCAACCACCTTACAGCTGGCGGTATGCTTTGAATGGCCGTTGCGCTGTGGCGCAAACATCTTCCCGGGGCCCAGGGTGGGCTCATCCAATGGGAGCCTGGCGATCCGGAATACAGGCCTCCGAAGATGTCCATTCGCGGTGTCCAGGTCTACCACCCGCACGACGCTATCCTTCCCAGGCAGGGTGCGAGCAATGCGCCCCAGTCTCCATTGGAGGGCAGGCAGGTTGTCCTCCTTGATGAGGACGAGCTCGCCAACTCGGGGAGGGGAGGATGGGGACAACCATTTGGAGCGGGTTTGGAGGGTATGAAGGTAGGACTGGGTCCACAGCGTCCAGAAGCGCTGGGAAAGGGCCTGTACCATCTGGAATCGCCTACGTGTGGAGATCGCCCTATCTTCCACGGATAGTTCGGGAAGGGCCGTTAGTGGGCGGCCTATAAGGAAGTGTCCGGCTGTAAGCGGCTCAAAGTCTGAAGGATCAGACGAAAGTGGGCAGAGAGGTCTCGAGTTAAGGACCGCTTCGATTCGAGCTAAAAGTGTGGAGAATTCCTCGAATGTGAGGTGTTGTTCGCCAATTACGCGATATAAAAGTTGCTTTGTTGATTTTACGTTGATCTCATGTAACGCACCGAACCATGGTCTCCTCTCAACCCCCTCGTGTAATTAAGTTCTTCTCGTCAAGAATGCTGTAATATACTGAATCCAGCTTCTCCTTAATACCCTGTACCTGTGCGAAACGCACGTTAAATTCCGTTATGGAATGTTTGGTGTCGCCAGCAATGATCCGTGACCCCACCTCTAGGAGTTGGTGTATTGCTTTGGCGGCCTCCCTAAAAATCGCGGCTTGTGACTTGGTCGGCATCGCGATGAATAAAAGGAGACAAGAAAAAAAAAAAAAAAAAAAAAATAAACAAATTTAAAGGCAGTAAAAAGAACAACACCCTGTATATATTCTATAGTTGGGCTGGATGTATTTGTTTACTAATGTAAGGGCAAATGGGCTAAAATTAACGCAACAATAAAGAGAGCAAAACTAAGTTGGGACGCCTTGTATATGGCCTACGGGTGGGCAAACGCGTGTGTGTGTATGTGTATGTCTGTATCTCTATTGAACGCGCGTACGTAACATTAGCCGACCGCAAAACAAAAAACAAACAAAACAACAAAAAAATCACGTCATCCGTAGCCCACTATTGGGCAAGGCGCTCACAGTCGGGCAGACCTGTAGCGGAAACTAGCGCAAAGAATGAGTCGGTCGCAAAAAAAAAAAAAATAAACAAATAATAAAAACTTAATTAAAAAAAATAAAATTGGGACACTCTGTCTGTGTCCCACAAGTGGGCAAACGTGTGTAGAAGCGAAGGCGACGCACGCAAATAGCCGTAAGCGATATAAAAAAAACAGATGAAGCTAAATGAAACACACTAAACTCATGTGGTGAGCACGCACAAAAATGAGCCGATTGCAAAGGCAAAAAAAAAAAACAAAAAAATATATAAAATTAACACGAGCGAAAAATAAAAGCACGCTTCTCGGCACGCGTGGTGAGCATGCACGAGATTTGAGCCGATTTAACACGACAAGAACATAAAAAATTCAGTAAAAAATAAAACGGGACACCATCTCTCGTCATAATACCCCACGCAACGTAATAAAACGGGAGACCTTCTCTCGTTATAATACCCTACGTAACGTAATAATTTAACTACTAACAATGTATCATTAGACAACGATCGTATAGGTTCCTACACATAGATCTGTGATCAGACAATCGGATGCATACACGAGATCAATATCAAAGCAACATGCAAAAATAATTGCGTTAAAATAATTCGGATGTTGTGTGGTCGCAATCCTAACACAAATGATTCATAACTACCTCACCAAATTTTTATTGGGACAGGGTAAAGTTATGTGAACAAATGAATTTAGAAATGATGGCACAAATTAGATTATGGGCGGAAATAATTATTTTTAGCGGACTGTAATTGAATGAGCTGATGGAACGTGAGACCAAATTATGGTGAAATGGTAAAAGTTTACTGGTTACGGGAAGGTCGCCGGTATTTAAATTTACCGGTTCGAATGACCAGAATGTTACGGCGAAGGGCGCTCGCCGTAACAGCGACGGAATAAGGTGTGTGGACCCAGGACAGGTCTGGTTAGGTTTCGGAAATGAGGGCATGCGACTTACTTGGTAGATGATTGGTGGGGGCAAGGCAGGAGACGGGGCAGCGAGCTGGCGGGCGGCGATGTAGGCGATTTGTCACGGCACAGCACAAAGTCCTTTCACCTAATCACAGGCACTATATTCACAGGCACTATCTTCACCGAGTCACTATCAATAAGGGCAGATACCAGCGCGCGTATTTTGTGGGCGTCTCGCGTTAGCTAGCAGACAGACGAGTCCCGCGGTCGGCTCACGACGCGAGCGACCGCGGGTCGCGCAGCGGTGGCGCCGCGGCAGATAGGCGGACGCGGCCGTCAACAACCGCTGAGTCAACCACCTTACAGCTGGCGGTATGCTTTGAATGGCCGTTGCGCTGTGGCGCAAACACCTTATTTTGTCTAAAACAGTCATGTCATAGTATTATTTGCTGATGATACTTCACTTTTATTCAAAGTGAAACGACGACACCCAAATTATGACGATGTGAATAATGCGATCTCAAAAATTGTTCACTGGTTTAGTGTAAATAACTTGCTATTAAACGAGGGAAAAACCAAATGGGTAAGATTTGTATTGCCTAATGTTAAGCAAGTAACAACTAGTGTACAAATTAAAGATAAGAATGTGAATCCTGTGGACACCACTGTGTTTCTAGGCATCACGTTAGATGCCAAGCTTCAGTGGGGCCCACATATAGCTAAATTGTCGAATAGACTTAGCTCTGCGGCTTATGCAGTAATGAAGATCCGTCAGTTAACTGACGTTGATACATCCAGATTAGTTTATTTCAGTTACTTTCATAGTGTAATGTCGTACAGCATTTTACTGTGGGGAAATGCTGCCGACATTCAAACTATCTTTGTGCTTCAGAAGAGGGCTATTCGAGCAATCTATAACCTAAAGGCTGGCGACTCTCTCAGAGATAGATTTAAAAATATAAATATAATGACAGTTGCATCACAATACATTTATGAAAATTTGATTTATTTCATAAAAATACTGGAATGTTTTCAAAAAACAGTGATATTCACAATGTAAACACTAGAAGTAAGAACAAATTAGCAGTACCTTATACTAGGCTCCATAAAATAAATAATTCTTTTAGGGGTCTGTGTGTAAGATTTTACAACAAAGTACCAAATGATATTCAGAAATTAGATCTTAATAAATTTAAAATCAAAATCAAAGAAAAGCTTTATAAAAAAGCTTATTATAAAGTGTCAGATTACACAGAAGACAAAACAGCTTGGATCTGAAATGCTCCAAGCACTCCAACAGCTATTTCTAATTGTCTCTATTTAATTGATACTACATTGTATTGTAATTTTGTATTGCATCATTTTTTTTATATTTTTAAATTCATATTTTGTATTGACCTGGTAACGACATACTCTTTTTTTTGTTTGTAAATGTCGTTGCTTTTGTACGCTGTGGTTTCTTGCGCCCATTCTTTGCCACAGTTAAAAAAATATGTCCTGAATGGGTGGTAGGTTAAAAAAGATTTGGACGATTCAAAGTACTTATTAATTGAGTTTATTGAATAAATATATTTTGACTTTAACTTTGACTTTGACTTTGATAAGACATGTCAATGTTAACTGCAGGCGAGCGTAACAAGTGACTATATTGTGCTTGCATTCTGTTAATAGAAGATTATTATTAACAAGAACAATAATAAAAGCTTGTTTTAAAAAAGTATTTTTTTCTTTTAATTTTATGTTTAACTTGTTAGTATTATTTTAATAACTTTACATATCAATTAAAACGGTTCACCCATTAAGACAAATCGAACTCGACGCGGTTATGTCGCTTAATTATTGAGTTCCTAGTACCACCTTCCAGCTCCATCATCAGACCGTGCTTACCATCTAGCACTAAAGTACTCGTCAAGACGAATCAAACGAGCCCATACTCGATGGGGTTATGTCGTTTAATTACTGAGTTTCTATGGCCATCTTCCAGCTCATCATCAGACCCTGGTTACCATCTAGCACTAAAGTATTCGTCAAGACGAATCAAACGAGCCGAGACTCGATGGGGTTGCGTCGTTTCTTTACTGAGTACCTATGATCACCTTCCAGCTCCATCATCAGATCATACCCTGGTAACCATCTAAAAACAAAGTACTCGTCAATACCAATGAAATGAGCCGAAACTCAATGGAGTTGCGTCGTTTCATAACAGAGTTCCCATGACCACCTTCCAGCTCCATCATCAGACCCTGGTTATCATTGAAAGACAAACTACTCGTCAAGACAATTCAAACGAGCCCAAACTCTATGAGGTTGTGTCGTTTCATTGTGAAGTTTCTATGGCCACCTTCCAGCTCCATCATCAGATTAGCACCATGTCATCATAATATTGCATGGTCACGCGATTTACACATGTATGCAAAATTTCAGTTTAATCGGTAACCGGAAAGTGGATCAAATTTAATTTGCAAGATTTGATGACAAACGGACAGGTGATGCTAAATAAAAACTTGTAAAATTATACTTATGTAATCAAACTTATCACGTAAGTATTGCGGCTTCCTTTGCGCGGTGCGGACCGTGCGAACGCTACCATGGATACAACAAGAAAAGTTAAAGCCTGTATAGCTATTATTTTAGAAATATCGATAAATAAAATAGTGAAAAGAAAGCGATGGATGAAAAATTATTTTCTATAGTCGGACCGGACCGTAGACTATTTTTTTTATTATAGAAATTTTTGAATTCTGCTATAATAATAGTTAAAGGATAATGCTGGATTTACACGGAGCCAATACTTGAGACAATCCAATAAGCCAGTCCAATATTGGCATCGTGTAAATAGAGACAGTCCACTACATTGGATTGACCTCAAGGCATTTTTGCTTAGCATTGGCATTGCCTTATTGGACTGGCTTAGTGGATTGTCTCAAGTATTGGCTTCGTGTAAATCCAGCATAAAATGTTTACTATAAAAAAACAATGAACCACAGGAAATCTAGAATGCGATTCAAACCCATGACCTTAAATTCTTAAATTCACGATGAATTTTGTTAATATTAATGTTAATAATATTTATTTGTGTACATTGCATGCCTGATCACGGGCAAACTGTTGATACTACATATTTTTTTAAGAACTTGTTACACAGTTTAAGCAATAAAGGAATTCTATTCTATTCTATTTGGATTGCCGGTCCACTGCTCTAACCGCTAAGCTACCGAGACCCCTTTAGTTTATCCTAATATTTTTTTCTCTGACACCGGCAATAAATACGTTTTTTTATTTTTTTTTATATTTGTCCAGTAACTTGCTTAGGTCTTCGTTTTTTTTGTAATAAGTATATGAACTATCCCACAGTTCGGGCAGTACCTATTTCCAGGTTGAGAATAAATTATTTCAGGTATTTTTGGTCATTTGCATAAGGTTCTACAAGCACGGGTGACGGCGCGCCGGCGCATCGTCGACCCCGCATGGCACTGGCACATCGTCACAAATCGCTGCCGCGGAGCGAACTGAAGTGATAAATATTGACTGCGCGTCTACACGTTCAATATTTATCACGATCCATGGATTGACAATCCGTAATTCGGATTTCTAGAAATCCTGTGATCCGTATCGCGATCCTTCAATACTTCAGTCTACACGCTCAATA
The DNA here is from genome assembly GCA_963921215.1 of Scoparia ambigualis. Classification (NCBI taxonomy): domain Eukaryota; kingdom Metazoa; phylum Arthropoda; class Insecta; order Lepidoptera; family Crambidae; genus Scoparia; species Scoparia ambigualis. The sequence goes on from OY992503.1 coordinate 336,925, forward strand.
AATATCACGATATGGAATAAATAGCCGTGGATCACAATATTTATTGAACGTGTAGCCTTCGCCATACATGCACCGCCCCTCGATCGATCGATATTGGCGCGAAGAAATTCGACACAGGTCCAACGCTGAGGAGCGCTCGCGCAATTCTGAAGTGCGGACGGCCGGCGCATCGCATTTTGTAGTAATTTTACAGTTGTATTTATCGTTTTTATCGAAATAGAATAATAAATTCATGATTTAAAATTATGAAATCTTTATTCCTCATGAAGTAACAATTATTCTGGTATAAATTTTGATCAATAATATTATCCTAGATAGGAGAAATTCACAGTTAACTTGAAGCGATTTTCGAAGTTTTTTGGTTCAGAATATGATTTTTTTTCTATATATAATTAACGATATCTAAAAATTCTGAGGCCACTAAGCACTATACGACTATATAAGAGATAACACTCTATTTTTTTTATTTCATTTGCTTAGAACAGTAGTTCAATCGATGAGCTCAAAAAAATGCCTCCGCGCATTTTATGAAAATCTTGCTCTGCAATTTTGGGTTTAATTAATAAGTTAAGCAAAATTTACAAAAAGCGAGGCCGCTACGCACTATTCCAATAGCTATTCTACACTATTCATCAAGTCAAAATTGTTAATGTATTTTGGATTCCGAGATCCAGAGCGCCAAAGTTGACCATTTTACGCAAAAATCACAGTCGAGATGTAATAGGCCTCTTAAATCCCGTTTATATTATTATATGTGTCTAAAATTTATGTTCGAGAAAAATTGACACTTGACTTCGGATTGAAAAACATATATTTACAACCGACCGGATAACTTTACAGTAATTATAAAAACATTATGGGTTTCTTAGCTTTCAAAAAAACATCACCGTGTGTTTCATGCATTTGAATTTACTTTTGTTAAATTTTTGCGATTAATATGGTGAGTATTATTGTAGTAAATAAAATAACTAGTGCTCACCACACAAACATTTGCCCCCATCGGCGTTGTGACGTAAAAGGTGAATAATGGACTAAAGACTGCACATACAACCAACATTAGCGGCGATGGGCTCACAACCTGTCACGCTGAGCACATGTGCAGTTGCTATTCGACTAGTCTCTGACTAACCCTTCGGAGATAATAATTTGTAATATATATAATGTATGAATAAAATTCTATGTATACTTAGTCATTTGCAATGTATAGTTTAACCGTTTGTTATCTCAAATAAACCAAATAATATAAGGCGAAATAGACAGTTTAAAAATATTAAGAGAAAATCAAATTGTTCTCATTATTTATTTATTTTGCGCTATACATGTAACAAACACGAACGCAACGGAACACGATTCATGATTAGTAAATTAAAACACGTTTTTATAATATTGTTTTATTGCGTCGCCCCTGGCGGCGTGCCTGCGGCGGTGGGGGCGGCGGGGGCGGCGGGGGCGGCGGGGGCGGCGGGGGCGGCGGGGGCGGCGGCGGCGGCGGCGCGCTCGATCTGGTGGCGGTCGAGGCGCAGCGCGGCGCGGCCCTCGGAGCGGCGCAGGTCGCGGGCGCCGAGCTGCGCGTAGAAGGCCTGCGCCGACGCGTTGCCCTCCAGCACGTGCCAGTCCACGCGGTGCACGTCCTCCGCCAGCGCCATCTGAACCACAACACACAACACGCTATATTCTTAACTACTATTTGCTAGCTTTTAATACTTACTACTATAATGCAAAATAGTTATTGTTATACTATTAGTTGATTAGATTTAGTGTTTTTATGGGAAAGCTACAAGACGTGTTTTTTAAAATAACAAAGCGCAGTGGCAGACCTAGTGATACGTCGTGACTACCGTCAATTTGATATTTTCCGTCAGTAACCGTTACATTATAATGTACATACATACATTATAATTAAAAGGAAAATACGTTAGGAACGACAGTTGTGTGCAGATGTGACCCTTTCCTGTCGCTCGCAGTCTATGGCACTGTCACGTACGAATTTGACAGCCTAACAATTAAGTAAATATTAAACGTGTTTATAGCAGCTTTGATTTCAAAGTATGCGGTGCATTTTGTAAGGCCGCCTTTCCGCGGAGGTGTCGCCTCACCCGGCATATCTCCCGCATCAGCACGCGCGCCACGCCGCGGCGGCGCAGCGCGGGCCGTACGTACAGGTCCTCCAGGTACAGCGCGCGCCGCGTCCAGCTGGAGTAGGCGCGGTTGAGCAGCGCGTAGCCGGCCGGCTCGCCCGTGCCCCCGCCAGGCAGCTCAGCCACCAGCACGATGAACCACGGCGGCGTGCTCTCGAATCCATCCGATATCAAATCTGATCAAAAAATTCAAAATTGAAAATTATTTATTCAATTTAGACTACTATAAGTGTACAGTGCAGCGCTTTGTTGACCACGCTGCCTCAGTTCATCATAAATTTGTCAGATGACGTTGATGTAATAGTTTGAGTAAATATCAGAGTTGTTGCGAAGTGTCGAGAAGAAAACCCACGGTATAAGATTTTCACTTTATTTATTAGTAGTTTACAGTAGTCGAGTTAGTAAGACACTTAAAAATATTGGTGTTAGTCATACCATTTATAAACCAACATAATTTCGTCATGTAGGCTAATAAGCAGTGCAACGCACTCAAACGGCTGATTAAGCGTTAGGTCGGTATGTGCGGAGTTAAACCGTACAATAAGTAAAAGTCAAAGTCAAATGCTTTATTCAATATAAACATTTTCAGGTATTTATTGACGTCAAAATATGTATAAATAATAAAAGTTAACTAACTAGTTAAATCTTAAGTAACTTAACTACCTACCTAACTTATTGTGCCGCGCAACCAGGAATAGCCCCGGAGGCGTGTCATATACTGACTTGTCGTCTCCATAGCAACGCTTGGATGTAGTTAAGGTAGGATGTAGTTTCCCTTTCTATTGAACGCGTTATTGAGCTGTCATGTGTCGAGTTAGAGAAATTTATAATTGTTTGTGTATATCGACCTCCTTCTGGTAATTTTAGTGTCTTTGAAGCCACTATGGAAGATGTAATTAAGAAGATTTGTAAATCTAAAAAGAAAATAGTAATTTGTGGGGATTTCAATGTAAATTTATTAGACAGTCATTCAACTAGTGTAAGATTAATCTCGTTGTTTAAATCATTTGATTTGGATTACCAATTTAGAGAACCGACTAGAATTACAGCAACCACTGCAACCTGCTTAGACAATTTTAATTGTAACTTTGCTCCTGAGTCTAAGTTCATACTAACTAATTTATCTTCAGATCACTGTGAGCAAAAAATAGCTTTTACTGAATATGGACACCCTAACTCAGAAGAAATATCTTGTAGGCCAGTGACAGAGAAACGGGTTAAAATTTTCAAGCATAACATAACTGCTAAACTTGCATGTTTACCATTTATACAGGAAAATCCAGATGCTCTTTACAAGCATTTTTTTGATCTTATAAACGGTGAATTTAATAAAACTTTCTCTATTAAAAAGTTTAAAACTAATATTTCAATGAAATTTAGGGATTGGGCTACAGCTGGTTTGCATAAAAGTAGGGCTAAGTTGTATGACTTATATGAGCAGAAAAAATATAATAATAGTCCAAGTTTTTTAGAGTATATCAAAAAGTATTCGAAAACTTTTAGGAAGGCTTGTGCATGTGCCAAGTCATTATTTATTAGTGAAAAAATTAAAAAGTCTGATAACAAAATAAAGGCAACATGGAACTGCATAAACCGCGAAACTGGTAAAATAAAGCCACGTGATACTAAGTTTTCTTTAAGAATAGGCAATAGCTTTTTAAGTGAAGACAATAAAGTTGCTGATGCTTTTGAACAGTTTTTTACAAATATACCAATTGCCACAACTATGTTACTCAACTCTTCACCAAGTAATGCAGAAATTCTGCTAAAAAAGTATGTACCCATGTGTAATGAAGTGTTCAAATTTAAACACGTAAACTGTAAAGACGTACTTAAATCCTTTAAATCTTTAAAAATAAAAAACACTTGTGATTTGTGGGATATTTCAACAAAAATTATTAATAATATTATCGAGTCCATTGCGCCTTTTCTTGTAGTCATATTCAATAGCTGTGTTGACGAAGGAGTTTTCCCAGATCTCATGAAGCATAGCAAAGTTCTGCCACTTTTCGAATCGGGTTGTAAAGATGACCCGAGCAATTTCAGGCCTATTTCGATTTTACCTACTCTTAGTAAAGTTTTTGAAAAACTTATTTTAGATCAACTCGGCTCCCACTTCGCTATAAACCACCTTTTTCACAGTGAACAGTATGGTTTTACCAAGGGAAGGTCTACTACTGATGCTGGTGTAGCTCTGCTAAAACACATATTTGAGGCTTGGGAGGAATCGCAGAATGCTTTTGGAGTGTTTTGTGATCTCTCCAAGGCTTTTGATTGCGTTGAATACAACACCCTTTTAATAAAGCTAAAACACTATGGAGTGCACTCGGATGCCTTGAAATTGATTCAATCATATCTTAGCGGCAGAATCCAAAAAGTTAGCGTGAACGGATCCATATCATCCGGATCTTCTGTGCTAATGGGGGTCCCACAAGGGTCAATACTAGGTCCATTTTTATTCTTAATCTATATTAATGATTTACCATTTTATGCGGAAAACTTTTGCAATATTGTTTTGTTTGCTGACGATACATCTTTGATATTTAAGACTGATCGAAATAAAAATAGTTTTGATGACATCAACAGTGCCCTAACAGATGTGTTGAATTGGTTTACTACTAATAATCTTCAATTAAACGCGAAGAAAACCAAATGTATAAATTTTACTCTACCTAACGTAAAGAATATTATAGGAAATAAAATTAAACTGAATGGTGAACTGTTGGACCTTGTTGATTCAACAGTTTTCTTAGGTATTACCTTAGATTCAAAAATACAGTGGTACCCTCATATTAGCACCCTTGCGGGGAGACTTAGTTCAGCTGCTTATGCTGTTAGGAAAATTAGGCATTTTACAGACGTGGAAACTGCTCGATTAGTCTATTTTAGTTACTTTCACAGTGTTATGTCCTATGGTATACTACTTTGGGGTAAAGCAGCAGATATAGAAACCATTTTCATTTTACAGAAAAGAGCAATAAGGTCCATATATAACCTAGGATCACGTGACTCCCTTAAGGAGCTGTTTAAAGAAATAAATATTCTTACAGTTGCATCACAATTTATTTATAACTGTATTGTTTACGTGCGTCAAAACATTACTCATTTCAAAAAAAATTGCGATATACACAAACTAAATACTAGAAATAAGTATAAACTTGTAATTCCTAAATTTCGACTTCAGAAAGTTTATGGATCATTTATGGGACAAAGTGTCATAATTTACAATAAAATCCCGAACGATGTTATAATTTTGCCCTTTGACAAATTTAAGACACATGTTAAGGACAGACTTTTAGAAAAGGGCTATTACACTGTAAGCGATTACATCAATGACAAAAATGCATGGAATTAACATTCCTCTAGTTTCGCATACATTGTTCTAATGCGTTCATAGTGCCCGAGTAAAACTTGTAGATTCACTTTTGTTTTTATCTTTTATTTTATATAATTGTTTTATGACTATTGACTGTATAATTTGGTAACGACATATTGTTTTGTAAATGTCGTTACCTCTATATTATTATAAAGCTGTGGAGTTTGTTGTGCCCGTTCTTCTCCACAGCTAAAAAACTTCCTGAATGGGTGGGGTGGGTGGGTGGGTTCCTGTGCCTATCTATCCATCCATATAAAAAAAAAAATTGACGATTCAAAACGCTTAATTTAAGCTTACTGAATAAAGTTATTTTGATTTGATTTGATTTGATTTGCTTATATGTTGATTGTCATTATGTGATTGTTAGAATATAAAGTGCTTAATGTACTGAATAAATGAGTATATATTATTTGGCGACGAGTTTGCCCACAAATGAAAGAGAAAAATATACGCGCCAGCCTACGTGGCACCCTTACAAAGACAAAGAATTACATAGATACCCATGAAACACTGACAGAAGAAGAAATCGATACACGATGTGAAACACTTACAAATACGTTCGAAAAATTCCAGGAAATACAAGACAAAATAGAATTAGAAACTAAAGAAGGAAACCTCAATCAGGAAATTGAATACAGGTACTTTGAAGAAATTTACAAATCTCTAAGAATAAAATTACGGACAATGAAAAGAAAATATATCACGACTATAATACCTAGTACGTCACTGCTGAACACCAGCAGTGTTACACCTAGCGCCACACCGGCAATTGAACAACGTCCGAAACTTAATTTTCAGCCTTTATATGACAAATAATCCCTTCTCAATTTTACAAGGAGACTAGAAATTTACCTGCTCCTGAATAAAATAACAGATGATAAAATGGCAAAAAAAACAATTCTCGAAAGTTTCCTTACATTGCAATTTATACGAGGACTTAAAGACGGTAATATACGTGCAAAAATCCTTCAAGACAGAAAGACGCCACCATTCATTGAATTAGTACAGTTGGCAACAGCAATGGAAATGGGAAAAACAGAAAATACCAGAATGGCATCTGACATACAACAAACTCCAGACTCAATTAACAAGGTGTCATTTTCACCTAGCAACAGACATGCAAAAATGTTACCTACACAACCATACAGAAATAAGCAACCAGTTACCGTCAAAGATTTAGAAGGAAGATGCTTTAGATGCGGCAAATCAGACCACCATGCGAATGAATGCGGAGCAGTAAAAAGCACTTGCCGCAAGTGTCAGAAAATAGGACCGTTAGCAATAGTTTGTCTTCAGAGAACTACAACCAACCAATTAGATGACTCCGCTAGTACCATTAGCAATGAAAGCATTGGTGACATCAACTTAATAAAGAGCAAAATATCAGACAAATTTATTATAAGAATAAATATAGAAAATAAACAAACACAAATGGAATTTGATACCGGAGCGACCCTTTCCACGATGTCACTTAAAACCTTTCAAAACCTAAAGATACTAAAGAAAATGTGCAAAACGAACATGAAATAAGGAACATATACAGGTGAAGAAATACAACCACATGGAGTCGCATACGTCAAATGCTCATACAAGAACCAACCATTCTACGGAAAACTATATATCATTAATAAGGACGTCGATTCGATATTCGGACGAAGCTGGATGAAAGAACTAAAGGTTGAACTCACAGATATAAGACAGGTTGAAATTGACACACAAACCACAAAATTAGATAAACTATTTCAAGAATTCGAATTTACTGTTTTTAGAACTGACCTAGGAGAAATTTCTAAATTTCGAGGACACCTACACCTGAAAGAAAACGCGCAACCAATCTTCATAAAACCGCGTCGTATACCTTACGCCTTGAAACCGAAAGTTGACAAAGAAATTAAACGCCTTTGCGCTTTAGGTTTCATCAACAAAATAGACCAATCGGAATGGGGAACACCCATTGTTCCTATCGTTAAGCCTAACGGAAATATTAGACTTTGCGCAGACTATAAGGTCACCTTAAATAAAGTGATAAGGGACGAACAGTATCCGATACCAATAATTGAAGATATATTTACAGAAATGAACGGAGGACAACGGTTTTGCACCTTAGATATTACTCAGGCGTACCTAAACATGGTCATGGACGACGAAAGCGCACTACTACAAACCTTAAGCACTCATAAAGGTACATTTTAAGTAAACCGACTCATGTTCGGAGTAAAGGTAGCGCACAGTCTATGGCAAAAAATTATGGACCAATTACTACAGGGCCTAGATGGAGTCAAATGTTTTTTTGATGATATTATCATCCAAGGATCATCTGAAGATCAAATGTTTCAACATCTGAGAGCAGTGCTACAAAAACTCAATGAAAACAACCTTAGAGTGAATAAAGAGAAATGTCACTTTTTTATATAAAAGAGGGAGGCAAACGAGCAGGCGGGTCACCTGATGGAGAGTAATCACCGCCGCCCATGGACACCTGCAAAACCACAGGAATCGCAACTTCCTCAAACGAAGTATCAATTATTTGGGACACACAATCGATAAATATGGCTTACACAAAAACAAGGACAAGATCAAAGCGATCGTTAAAACAGAACCGCCAAAAAACATTAATGAATTACGAACATTCCTTGGAATGGCTAACTATTACAACAAATTCATACCCAACTTAGCAAACATTACCAACCCCTTAAACGAATTACTTAAGAAAGAAGTGAATTTCATATGGTCTTCCAAATGCCAAGAATGCTTCGACAAAATAAAAAAAGAAATACTGAGTGAAAGAATACTTACCCATTTTGATAGCAAGAAACCACTAATTCTAGCTACCGATGCCTCGCCGTGCGGACTTGGAGCCGTACTATCTCACAAATTTCCGGACGGATCGGAACGCTTAGTAGCCTTCGCTTCTAGAACCCTAACCTCTAGTGAGAAACGATACAGTCAGATAGACAAAGAAGCGACTGCGATCTTCTGGGGACTAAATAAATTCTTCCATTACTGTTACGGCCGAAAATTTATACTAATAACAGATCACAAACCTTTTACGTCGATATTTCATCCCCACCAGACATTACCAGCACTGAGCACAATGAGATTATTTCACTATGCACATTTTTTATCTGGATTTGATTACAATATAGAATTTAGAACCTCTTCAAAAAACTCAAATACCGATTACTTATCCAGATTTCCGGTAGATATGGCCATAGAAAAATCAATCGATCAACATACAGTCTACGAGATACAACAAATTAATCGACTAGAAATAAGCCCAGAGACAATAGCTCATGAAACTAAAAACAATACTGAACTAAATACTTTACTCATGGCACTAAAATCAGGCCGCTCGTTAAAAGAACTCGGGTACAACGATAACGAGTTTACGTTACAAGACAATTGCATTTTGAAAGGAACCCGAATCAAGATACCACCAAAACTACGCCAACGTGTACTGGAAGAACTACATGCTGGCCATACTGGTATCCTTAAAATGAAAGTACTCGCACGCAGCTACATATATTGGAAAAATATAGATAAAGATATAGAAAACAGAGTTAAATCTTGTAGATCGTGCCGTCTACAACAAAATTCACCAACCCCAGCACCACCACACCACTGCCTACCGCCAACCGCCCCATGGCAACGAATCCATATAGATTTTGCTGGACCGATAATGGGACACTACTTGTTCATTATAGTGGACGCTCTTACAAAATGGGTGGAAGTATTCCCCACTAAGACAACTACAACCTCGTGGTGTACACGTCAACTAAAAGAACTATTCTGCATATTTGGAATGCCCCACATCCTAGTATCAGACAATGGTCGGCAATTCACCTCCCAAGACTTCGAAAACTTTCTAGCGGATTGCGGTACAACGCACAGAACCACGGCCCCATACCACCCAGCCACCAACGGCCTAGCAGGACGGATGGTGCAAACGGTGAAAAGGGCACTACGTGCTATGGAGGGGGAGGCAGGTGACCTCTGGAACAAACTTTACACGACAAAGTGTCGCCTGAGCGCACGCCTGGGCCTGCCGGTCAGTCACCATATGACGCAATGTTCGGAAGAGAAGTACGGACTCAGATACACACTATGCTGTATAAACCGTCGACACCCCCGCTAAGGAGAAATAGGGACACTCCCTTATCACGAGAATTCCAACCTAATGACAGGGTCCAGGTGAGGAGTTATACTCGCCCTCATCATCGATGGGAGTTCGCCACGGTGACGCACCGCATCGGGCGCCTACATTATAAGGTCCAGACCGACGCAGGCGCCACATGGACCAGGCACCTGGACCAGATGCTGCCAGCTCCCGGCGTGCCGCGCAACCAGGAATAGCCCCGGAGGCGTGTCATATACTGACTTGTCGTCTCCATAGCAACGCTTATATGTTGATTGTCATTATGTGATTGTTAGAATATAAAGTGCTTAATGTACTGAATAAATGAGTATATATTACTAATCTACCGCTAGTTCGAATTTTGGGAGAGCCATCGACTGAGGCTAACTGGCAAGAAATTCAGGAGGCCTTACTTTATTCTTCCTCTACAAAAGTTATGAAAATAAATATATTATTATAATTACATATATTTATGACTGAGCCTACTTATGCATGTCGCTATGCCATCGGTTCGTAAGTCTAACTATGGGGCGGGAGTCTTGTACTGAGAAAAACCGGCAAGAAACTCAGCAAGGGCATTTCTTTTTTCTCTTTCTTTTACAGCGTCAATACAAATTGGAAAATGCCCTCCCTATCATAGAAGGATATTTTCCCTTACAATATAAAAAAAACATTTAGTACGATTACAAGACAAACACAACAACATACAAAATAATATGTAATAAAAAACAGGTATTGCTCAATTCAAAATAAAATAAACAACGTCTTACAGTATCTTTGAAAAAAAAGAAAAAGAAAGACTATCAGGGTGATCGCACATTTGTCAGCATCGTACGCGCAGCACGCGCCGTACGCGCCGCATTTTAGAATTCGTTGTATGCAATCATGTGGAACCACGCACATTTCACCCGCACCGTATGCGCGCATTTCGTAAAATACGGTGCGGGTGAAATGTGCGTGGTTCCACATGATTGCATACAACGAATTCTAAAATCCGGCGCGTACGGCGAGTGCTGCGCGTACGATGCTGACAAATGTGCGATCACCTTTAAATACTACCAATAAGTACTAGTGGTTACAATGGGAGTTCCGCAGGGTTCAATACTTGGTCCATTCTTGTTTTTGGTTTATATTAAGGACTTACATTATTTTGTAAAAGACCGTCATGTGATAGTATTGTTTGCTGATCATACTTCACCTTTATTCAAAGTGAAACGACGACAGCCAAATTATGACGATGTGAATAATGCGGTCTCCAAATTTGTTCACTGGTTTAGTGTAAATAACTTGCTATTACCCAACCAACACAAACTAGCTGTAAAGGAGCTGATAAACAGATTTTTCCGTTCCTTTGTTTGAGCTGGTTTCAGATGCTGTTTAAAGTACTGGTTAAGCACTTATACAGCTCTATTAAGTGCGAAAGAGGACCATATTAAACTGCTTTATTCCTTAGAAAGGTTGGTTAAGCTCATTACAAGAGCTGATTAATAGCTGGACTGAGGCTGGTTAATAGCTTATTACAATGCTTTTACTCTATTGTTTTGCCATGTAACATCATTAATGCAGGTTTTAGTATAATAATTATCTTATATTAGTTTACTTGAAGGAAGAATGGATTGTTAATGTTTTAAAAAAGCAAGGTGTTCTAAAACTTGCAGTGCAATTGTAAAAAATATTACTGGATGTTTGTTTGTTTTAACTATTATAATCTTCGGATAGATGCGGGGATCAGTATACTGTGAAAGTATATATGTATTTAAGTAAAAAAATTTAAGCGCTCGTAAAAAAAGTTTATTTGGGGAAAAAATGAATAAAGTAATTGTAGGTTACATGATGTTTGCGATTATTTACCCAATATTTGGGTTTCTAATTGATACCACTTACTTAAAATAACTAGTAGAATAGAATTAAGTAGATTTTAGAGCAAATCAGGAACCCAACTTATGTAAAAATGGGACTTCGTAATCCATGTATACTTAATTAATGGCGTTAAATTTCGAACTTAACCTTCGATCAACAATACCAACTAGATAACGCGTCACGTACAAAATCAAAGCTAAATTCTGTCCACGTGAATAAATACTTTTTCAAAGCAAAAAATTACTCCTATCACTTGTCAATAACATTTAGTGGTGAAATCAACCTGAAGGGGTAACAAATAAAGTACTTTTTCCTGTTATGCCTTGCGAGAAAATAAGAGCTCACTTCTCAAGTGCGCGCTTATTTACCGAGACACATTTTTAGCGCCAACCTGACATCTAGTTGTGTAGTTAATCGCAGAACTTAACAGTCTTAAATCTTGAAAACATTTATTTTAAAGCTACAAGCTGTTCAAAGGCTAAATATATTCTGTTATTAAAAGAGAGATAAGGTTTTGTGCAAATTACGTATAAGAATGTGAATCCTGTGGACACCATTGTTGTTCTAGACATCACGTTGGATGCCAAGCTTCAGTGTGGTGCACATTTAGCTAAATTGTCTAATAGACTTAGCTCTGCGGCTTAGGCAGTAATGAAGATCCGTCAGCTAACTGACGTTGATACAGCTAGATTAGTTTATTTCAGTTACTTTCATAGTGTAATGTCGTACGGCATATTACCGTGGGGAAATGCTTCCGACATTCAAACTATCTTTGTTTCTAATTGTAGATTTCTTATTAAAATGCATACCATAATTATATAGGAATTATGTAGGTATGTACAAAATTGTGTGGTTAAGATAAATGATGACCAGTCCCAAATTGCCACATGGTGCAAATCGAATTCCCTGACCCTGAACCCCAGAAAGTCAAAACTCATTCTATTCGGAGCAAAATGCAACCTACACAATTTTATTAACAGCTGTACATCCTTCAATATTACCCTTAATGGGGAAAGCATTGAAAAGTAGAAAGAGTCATAAATCTGGGGTTGGTCCTGTGGCTCAATTCACGTATTTCGTAATAGTCAAAATGTCGCTCACATTTAGAAGTCGTCCTATTGAAAAACAGTCATAAATCCGTATTCACCTGTCATTTCGATAGAACGATAACTCGATAGGATCGCAACTCAGCGATTGGTCAACTATTTAAACTGAATGTTGCCATTACAATTCTACCAACCAAATTCAAATACTTTTTGTTACGGAAACATGCAGAAATATTTATTATTTTTTTCCAACGACTTAGAAATTGTCTAATTTGACGTGTAAACGCTGACATCCGATCAAACAAAACTTCAAAATAATAGGTGAATACTGCGGAGGCAACGATCGCACTTCGATTACGTGAATACGCTTAAGCAAAACCGACTTAAACAAAATCGTGCGATTGATACGTGAATACGAAAAGTGACTTCAGCGATCAAATCGCTTGCATGTCGTTGAAGTTTTGTTACGTGAATTAGGCTACTGGATGGTGGCCTGAACTTTGAGACTTATATTGCTGAATGTGCTCGCAACTGTTTTTATCGCCTAAAACTACTATACAAAATAAGACCCTACTTGTGCGAAGAGCTCAGGATTCGGTGGTGTGAGTCACTGGTCCTGTCCAAAATAAACTATTATGACACTGTGTATGAACCATGCCTTCTATCCAATTCTATAAAACTAATCCAACGCGTGCAAAATGCCTGTGTCCGGTTCTGTTTCCATATTCCGCCTCGTACACATGTAACTCCGTTCCTTAATGCTGCAAGTCTGCTTAAGATGGAGCAGCTTTCGTATCCTCCTCATATTCTCTGCCACTAATATTACCCAGTTTTTTGGACATCACGGTTTCCACAATATACACTGTCTAGACATGTTGGTCTTGGCGTGAAAACGGGCATGTGGGGAATGGACCGTGCAATTCACATGCCACGTCTAATGCTAATTGCCACGTACGTTCCGCGCCACGTCATTTCTGGTTTTTGCATGACTTTGCTGATTTTTGCCATTTTGGGGGTTAAAGTTACTTGCGTCCGTAGGTTTACCCTTGAGACCCTACACGTGACCCCTGGGTGGTGCTAAATGAGTGACACTAACTGAGTGGTAGAGCCGCGCTGCGTTGCTGCACGCATTGGGTCGGCTCGCCCGGCGTAATACCACCCCCTCACGAATATTCGGCGTGAAACAATGGCACTCTGTGCTGTTGTGTTTTGTCCGGCGAGTGAGGGTTCCGGGGACCCCTCCCCCCCTCACAATTGATACAATTAATATGGCAGCAAACTTTAACAAGCTGGAACATGCATTTGTGCCATGAGCCGGTGTTTGTGCCTATGTTAGGGAGGAAATGTGCGTCCGTCGCTTTGGCAATCTTGAAGATAGGGACCTCTCCATCTTATGGCTACACGTCGACTGCGGACGTCATCCTCGCGTCTACGCCTGCCTGTATAGGTCCCACAGCGGTAACAACGGAACTGACCAACTTGTCGAGACCGTCCAAACAGCGACAGACTCCCTTCTCCAACGGATCCCCTCGGACGAGATTGTGGTATTGGGAGACTTCAATGCGCCCACCACGTCGAATGGCTTAGTTCACGCACAACTGACCACGCAGCACTGTGCCTCTCACAGAAACTTCAAAACCGCAACCAGCTGCTAGCCGTCGAGTCTGGCATTATAGGTCAGCGGACTGGGATGGGATGCGAAGTTTCTTTGCGTCCTACCCGTGGTGGCGAGTTTGCTTCTCACTGGATGATCTTGATGTCACCGCTGACTCTGTCGTTGATGTGATACTGCAGGGAATGGAACTTTTCATTCCAAACTCTGTGGTTCCCATTGGCGGCAAGTCCCAACCATGGTTTGGTCGTTGCTGCAAAATGGCGTCTTGCCAAAAGCGACAACATTACCAAGCCTGGGCTAATGCGGTGTCATCAAAGGTTCCAAACACCAGTGCGCTCAGAAAGAAGTACAACTTTGCCGCCAGGTCTTTTAAGAAGGACATTGCCAAGGCGAAGTCATCATTCATAGGTAGAATCGGCGAGAGGCTAGTGCGTCTTCCTTCGGGGACGCGTGCGTTCTGGTCTCTCGCCAAAGCTATCTTAGGGAATTTTGTCAGCCGTCCCTACCACCATTGCACAAGACCGATCTCATTATTGACCGTACTCTTCTTTAGGGTACCTAGAAGAGAACCAGCTACTATTCGAAGAGACGTTGCGTCTCTCTCTATTTTGTACCGTATATATCATGAGGAGTGTTCTGAGGAATTGTTCGGCTTGATCCCTGCCGCTGATTTCCTTCACCGCACTACACGCAAACACCTGTCATTCCATCCACATCACCTTGATGGATGGCGGTCTACTACTGTGCGTTTTTCAAGAAATTTCTTGCCTCGAACTACAGTGTTGTGGAACCAGCTTTCGGCGGCGGTATTTCCGGACTGTTACGACTTAGAGATCTTCAAGAAACGAGCCTATTCCTTCCTTAAAGGCCGGCAACGCGTCTGCGATTCCTCTGGTTTTGCGGGTGTCCATGGGCGGCAGTGATTACTTTCCATCAGGTGTCCCGCTTGCTCGTTTGCCTCCTTCTGCTATAAAAATGTCATCTTTTTGACTGCTTTTATTTTGGTTTAGCAAAGGAATCGCGCTCCATGGAGCCTTGCATCACTTTCTTTTTTCTTTTTGTTTTTTTATGTAATTAAATTGTCAGGGTACTTTGTTTGGCTTGTTTGCAGTTTCTTTGTTGTCCATTTGTTTTTTTTTTCATTTATGTTTGTTTTACTTTACTGAACTTTTTTTTATTTTAAAACGTTTAAATCTGTAAGTTTTTGTTATTATTATGACTTTTGTTTGGTCACTTCAATTCAAATCATTCAGGCTCTGTCAGAATAACAGCGCTTCTATGTCGTCTGAACATCCACGAACGACACAGAAGCATTATGCTGAGACAGGGCCCATTAACGTCACACTCTTCATATATGTATTTTTTTAGTTCTCTTGGTTTTATTATCCATTGTTGTTTGATGTGTTGCCTGCGCATTGCTGCGTTATTTTAATTTTAATTTCTCTTTTAATTTATTTTGTATATTTATCTTGTAAGTGTGTGTTCGTTACTAAACGTCTTTCTATTCTATTCTATTCTCAAATTGGTTATATAGTGTGCTAGTACTTTAATGTTTTTTTAATATTTTTTGAATTTCTTCAATATTTTTGTAATAGGTACTCAATAATTATAAAAATTAAGCTAGTAAGTTATTGCTCTAATTTTATTTTTTAATTGCTTGTGGGAGAATAAGAAAAGAGAGTATTGAATTTAATAAATTTATATTAATTTAAACCAGAATAATTGGCAGACAGTAATTACATACACACTTTTCGTTAAAATTATAATTACAGTAATATCAATTTACTAAAATAATTAGCCCGTCCATTGCATTTGCATGGCATTTTACATAATGAAAATTTGTACTGTAGAGTTTATACCATGTTAGGGCGCTGGTGGCTCGTTTTACTTTAGAGTAATTTATAAATAAAACGTAATTTGAAATGACAAGATGTCAAACGGGGAATCAAGGAGAACGATCTGAAGTGCCAACATGGGTAGACTTGACCATGTTATTTTTATATTGTAATAATGTAATTGTAAATATATATAAAAGTATACAATAAACATAAAGTCGTACACTAAATAAAGGTTGTTGTTATTATAACAAACGCCCCCCAACCTTTACGATTCTACAATGGTGGAGGCGCCAAGAGCCGATCGTGCGCGAAAAGTTCCCGTTTTTCAGGTGGCACGAAAGCACTGAAAAGAATGGTGAACAAGCTAAGTGTTGAAGAACGAAGAATAGAAAAGAAATAAAGATAACCTATAGTTAGACAAAAGTTAGGAAATATTCATTCTATTCAGCCAAATGTGTTGAGCCAAAAAGATGAATCCGCCTTTGTTGCAAGACAGAACTCGGACAGATGTTCGCTTGTTAGACAAAAGTTAGGAAATATTCATTCTATTCAGCCAAATGTGTTGAGCCAAAAAGATGAATCCGCTTTTGTTGCAAGATAGGACTCGGAAAGATGGTCGCTTGTTAGACAAAAGTTAGGAAATATTCATTCTATTCAGCCAAATGTGTTGAGCCAAAAAGATGAATCCGCTTTTGTTGCAAGACAGGACTCGGAAAGATGGTCGCTTGTTAGACAAAAGTTAGGAAATATTCATTTAGTTTAGCCAAATGTATCGAGCCAAATAGGTGAAGCCGCTATTGTTGCAAGAGGATTCGGAAAAATCGAGTTCGCTTGTTAGACAAAAGTTAGGTAAGTCATCGAATGTTCCATGTCAAACAATTGGTTTAGAAAGTTTGAAGTTAGAACAAAAGTCAGATAAGTCATCAAATGTTCTAGATCAGGCAATTGTTTTAGAAAGTTCCGAGCCGGGCGCGGAAAAGAAAAACATTGATGTGTCAGCAAGTGACAGGCATCAGTCAGTTGTTGATATTATCGATTTTCAGAAATTGCGTAACAATGATTACGTATATTTTTTGAAGGCACCAAATAGTGGTGAGTTTTCCTTGCCGGTGGAGGAAAAACGTTTTGTAATTTTGAAAATTTTGGAACAGGTAGGTCGTATGAGTAGATTATTTGCGAAGGCACTACGTAAGAGTTAGACCGGTGTTCTTTAACGTCAATGATTTAGTTTTATTATGTTCCAAAGCGAGTTATTGGCAGATGTACGAAACTGGCACGTCTTTATTAATGGCATATAGAATCATTGAGCGATAGGAGATCTAATGTTGGTGGCTTGTAGGGTTCTTTGTTCATACAAATCGCCTGAAGCATTTCATGTCACGATGATGTGTGTTTGTAGACATTGTTGTATATGCAACATACATATGTATGTTTGTAAATTAAAAGGGAAGGCTTTAGTAGGTTAAGTTTAAGTTATATGTTGTCATTGTTATTTACTAATATGTGTCTTAATGTTTTCATATGAACGAGGGAAATAAGAATAACGTATTTTAGGTAACCTAATGATGGCAGGAGCAATTGATGTTTGAAAAAGAGGGCCAATTACAAGGAACAATATATAGTAGTTTGATGTGATAAGGAAAATATTGTTAAAAAGCGTGAGATAGGTTTGTTAACGTATTTGTAATGTTGAATGCTGGTAAAGTAATGATTTGAGACAGGTAAAGAGTTGTAAGTATTAGGTAGAATTAAATTGGTATAGATCTAGTCGACTAATTCTATTATTTGGTGTAACATGATTAGGCAATAAGCTATTTGTCATGGATTTCTGATTTGGGTTTCACACACATAAATGATGGGATATAGGGGTTAGTATCTGGTTTGTAAATGGCTTGTTATTAGTAGTATGCAGGTAAAGGGTTGAGTATTTAATTTATAGCATTAGTTTATGAAGGGTTAAGGAGTTAATAGTATGGAGGAGTATGATGTTGTAGGTTATTTGATTTATAGGAGTAGTGTGTAATGGTGGTGGGACGGAGACCCGAAATGAAACAATGTCTTGCGTTGAATCAATCCTCTTTATCCTCTAGTGTATCATCTTAAATACTAATTAACATCACATTTATACGTGACTAGAGGAAGGACGCCTTGTCAATCAGGAAGACCTTAATTATCACGTACTATTGAGTACGTGCTGATAGTGTAATTCACTATATCACACCTCCCCTGAAAAGGCTAGGCATCCCTTCCCTGAAAAGTAAACTCTTATTTTCTAAATATCTTAGTCCTATTCTTATGAACTATATATTCTTTATTATTCTTTAATATTTTTACATTAGTACCTAGCTCTTCTAAAACTTCAAATGGACCTAAATACAAGTCATTCAATTTATTATAATTTTCATTCTTATACAAGAGTAGATCACCTTTTTTGTAGTGTACTTCCTTACAATCTAAATCATAATTAGTTTTTCTACTTTGTTTTGATATTAATAAGTTGTTCCTGGCATCATTATGAGCTTTTTGCAATCTAAATTTTAACTCCGATGGATAATTGTCGTATACATATAAGGGATCAACTTTACTAACTAAATTACTAGGTACGTTACATGTTTTCCCAAAAACTAGTTCATAAGGGGAATATTTGGTACTAGTATTTACAGAATTATTATAAGCAAAGCACCAATATGGTATCCAGGTACTCCAATTTGCCGACTGATTCTGTGTTTGTATTCTCAAGTAACATCCGAGATGTTTGTGCCAGTTTTCTAGCGAACCTATACTCTCATGATGATAGGGTGTTGAATTTAACTTATCAATATTTAGCAATTTACATACTGTTTCTAACGTGGAATTAATAAATTCCGTTCCACAGTCAGTCGCAATAACCCTGGGAGTACCATATCGTAAAATAAAATTTTCAGTAAAAACCCTAGCAACAGTTTCAGCTGACTTATCAAGTATTGGGTAAGCTTCTACAAACTTTGTCAATTCGCATTGTATTGTTAATATGTATTTATTACCCAAATTATCGACCTCCAACGGCCCCACAATATCTAAATATAATTTTTCAAAAGAAGTAGATGCTGTAGTGGTTATTACCATTTTCTCTTTATTATTTTTATTACAAAATTTCTGCTTTTGGCAATCTTTACAGCGAGTCACATATTCAGTTATGTCTTTTTGCATATTACTCCAAAAATATTTTTTTCGAATATTCTTAGTCATTTTATTTATGCCTACATGACCACTTGTCGGCAATAAATGATAATCATTTAGTATAACACGTATCAAGTCTTTATTTGTAACATGTTCAACTTGGTTATTAATAATACATAACCGCGGTAATTCTTTATGTTTCATGAAAGTTTGGGTCAAAATTTTAATAAACTTTTTATTAAACCCATTTTTAATCACAACGACTTCTACAATATTATATTTTTTACATAATGCACTCAGTTCTCCTATCGTTGCGTCTCGGCGCGCCTCCGTTAGTAGAGATTCCTGATTTATGTAAATAGTAGAGTCACTAAATAACATATCACCCGTCTGTGAGACGTATCTTTTCTTTTTCCTCAACTTCACGAAGTTTTCATACGAACAAATATCTAACCTTACATCATTTTGTGATTTCTGCATAATATCTACCACTCTTGGTTGCCTATGATCAACAGGGGGCTCAACCCTGCTACTTCCAGAGGTAGCGGGTTCATTATTTTGCTCCATGGTTCTTTTCATTGAACGGGTTACTACCCCCAAAAAATTTGAATTTAGATTTTTTAACTCGTCTGATGTTATAATGACTCTCGATAAGGCATCTGCCGTTACATTTTCGGAACCTTTTATGTATTCAATATCGAAATCATATTCTTCTAAACAAAGTCTAAACTTAGTTAAACGGCTACTAGGATCTTTTATGCTAAATAAATGAACCAATGGTCTATGATCTGTTAATACTTTAAATTTTCGTCCGTATAAATATGGTCGAAAATGTTTTATAGCCCACACTACCCCTAATAACTCTTTATGAATGGTTGGGTAGTTTATTTCTGAACTGTTTAATTGTCTGCTTGCATAAGCTACGGGCTTATTATTTCCATTTGATAATACAGCCCCCAAGGCTACCCCTGACGCATCGGTTTGCAACCGGAAAACATTATCTTTTCCAAAATCTGGATAATCTAAGACAGGAAATGAACTAAGTGACTTTTTTAAGGTCTGAAATGCCACGTCACATTCTTCCGTCCACTGAAACTCGACATGTTTCTTACAAAGACGGTTTAGTGGGTACACTATTGTGGCAAAGTTTTTTATGAATTTTCTATAAAAGTTCGCAAAAGCCACAAAACGACGAATCTCATTTACATTTTTAGGTACTGGGAACTTTTCCAAGACCTCGATTTTACTGTTGTCTGGCAACACCCCGTTTGGCGTAATAACATGCCCTAAATAATTAATTTCTTTCCTCAAAAATTCGCACTTACAAGGGTTTAGTTTTAAATTAACTGACCTAAACCTCTCAAATACACTCATTAAATTTGTATTATGCTGCGATAGGCTTTTCCCGAAAACTATTACGTCATCGAGATATAGAAAACATATCTCGTGATTTAAACCCGATAGAGCCATAGACATAAGTTTAGAAAATACGCTAGGACTCGTTTTGAGACCCATAGGTAATCTTTTCAGTTGATATTGCTTATCAGCTGTAAAAGAAGTGAATTTCCTACATTCTGGTGATAACCCTAGCTGGTAATAACTAGAACTGAGGTCTAAATGAGAATAGTATAAGCATCCCGAAAGTGAGTCAATAATTTCTTGTATATTTGGTAACGGGAACTTTTCGTCTACTATTTTTTTATTTAAAAGTCTATAATCTATTACGATTCTCCACTTTTTTTCACCGCTACTGTCAGCTTTTTTCGGAAGTAATAATAATGGAGAAGACCATTCGCTGGTACACTCTTCGATAATATCTTCTTCTAACAATTTACCTACCTGTTTTATTAACTCAGCCTTCTGAGCGTGCGGTATTCTATACGGTTTGACATAAACAGGAGACGCGTCATTTTGCAGTTTAATGTTGTACTCGTATAAGTTTGTAACGGATAGCTTATCACCCGGCATATGAAAGATATCTGCATATTTTGCACATATTTTCTCAATAGACCGTCTCTCTTCATCACCAAGATATGTTTTTAATTTAAGAAAATCGAATAGTTGTTTAACCCTCTCGACAGATTTTCCGTTTTCCGTATCAAAAGAGCATACGAAATAATCCGAGTATTTTCTAATTTTCGGGCTAAAGTTATTTAATTTTACATCTTCTTCCCGTGTGTTTAAAAATCGCACCGGAATCTTTTTCCCGTCTCCTACTACCACGGCGCCTGCTACAAATACGCCTGCAATAACTTCCTCCGCTAAAATGACACATTCGCCCTTTATCTCTGACGAAACATATTTTACGACCTCACATCTCCCTGGAATAGTCGTTATTATGTTTTTACCTAAGCCTAATTCTAGACTTATCTTATCCTGTAATGTAACCAGCTTATTTTCATAGTTAATTTTACAACTATATTTTAATAAAAAATCTTCTCCTAAAATTCCATCATTTTTACAGTGGAAGTTGCTAAACACATAAAACTTATGCCTAAAATTATAATTGTTAACACATAAGTCTAGATAAACATAACCTATTGATACTAAATCCCCACATACTCCTTTAATCTTAATTTCATCCCTTACTAGCTTTGCGTCGCGGGACACGCTACGGAGTTTATTTAACCAATCTAACTTTAAAATTGAAATGCTTGCTCCTGTGTCTACTAATAGAGAAATTTGAGTTTGACTACAAGTAAAACAAACGTAATTACCACTACCATAACTACAAATATCTACCTCAGCGCTATTCAGAACGAAAAAAATCATCGCTATTATGTTCGTTCTGACGTATACTCTGACGTTCACTTTCGTTCTCGTCATTAGACTGTTCTGCTGAGTCAACTAAGAAATGTACATTCCTACGTTTATTATGAGGTGACGTAAACCTGGTGTTGCGCTGACCCTGAAACCTATTCGAGTTATAGTAGGCACGACCCCGACCTTGCTGACTCGTCGCGTTGTTGTTACGTGACTTATTATATTGTTGATGATAGTTTTTATTTATCTTTTCAAATCGCTGGTTCGAAACATAGTTAACATAATTGTTTATTGGTGGTTTCACTACCGAGTCTTCTTGTTCTAAGGCTATAGTTATTGCCTGCCTAACTGTGCTTACGGACCTAGACGTAACTATAATGCTTGTACGAGCATTGTTTAGGCCGTCAGCGAAACGCTTGATAGCCATTTTTTCATTAATCGGCTTTAATAAATTATATGCCGACTCGTCTCCATTAGCCTGTGCTGTACTTAAATCGTTGGACATTTTTTCGATTTCACAACCAAACACTTCTATGGTCTTGTTTCCTTGCCTACATCGTAGCATTCGGTCTAAAATGGCTGTGTATGATTTAATCGGAATTAAAACATTTTTTATATCTTTTATTAGGTCTGCCACAGACACATAAGACTTATTAATTTTTGTTTTAGCACTGCTAGAAAGACGAGTTTTTAAAACAAAATTGATTAACAGAGGCTGGTCCTCGTTTCTAAGGGTACTACTATAATACTCTATTCCGTCTATTAGTTGGTTAATTTGCGTTTCGTCGCAATCTACTACTGGGAGGAGCGTGAGCGCGACTTTTAGATCGAACGTGGCCATGGTTGTGATCGTTTCTGAATGATGCGGGTTAACGAGTGACTCGATTTCCTCAAAATTACATAAAAACTTTGACGATATTGCTTTTGTTATTTGTAATTCTACAGCATCTATCCCTTTTTTACATAAGTCTGCAGATATTTGTTCAAAAATATTTTTAATTTCCTTTGCTCTTAAAAACTTATTCTGCCCCTGAGCGGAATAACGTTTGTCCTTACTTAATTTAATAATAGAGTCTCTAATAGCCTTAAGCTCACTCAAGAGTTCTGACAGGTTTGCCATGAACACACTTTAGAAAAAAAAAATCACTCACACACACACATAGATTCTTGGTAGCATAGTTATATTAATTCGTGCTGGCTTACACGTTCTGTGCTGGTCCAATTGCCCGTCGAACCGCTCTGCGTTCTACCTCTTCTAATAGTCGTGCGTTGAAGTAACGTAGCAGCCTAAGTACTATATAGCCCGCTAGTACAACGACGATGGTCAGTAAAAAGATCTCTGAAAGTTGCATCCCAACGGCCAAGGGAGTTGATGCTGCCGCCGATTGAGTTGGTGATTGACTGACAATAATATTGTCTTTAGATTGTGGGTTTCCCATAGTTAAACAATTTTGGCTTACAGTTTTTCTTCTTATTTCCTTCGTCCTTCTTGTAGGCCCGTGTAGCACTATTTTCCTGATATTTTGTAGACTTCAACTAGCGATTTCGCGGCGCGGACTTGTGACACCATGTCACGGTCGCCATGTAATGGTGGTGGGACGGAGACCCGAAATGAAACAATGTCTTGCGTTGAATCAATCCTCTTTATCCTCTAGTGTATCATCTTAAATACTAATTAACATCACATCTATACGTGACTAGAGGAAGGACGCCTTGTCAATCAGGAAGACCTTAATTATCACGTACTATTGAGTACGTGCTGATAGTGTAATTCACTATATCATAAGTGTAATAGTAGTATAGGGTTATATAATATTTTATTATTTTAATAGTTTGTAGTGAGTTAATAAACTTCTCTCACGATAAGCAATTTCTGGTGTAGAATAGAGTGACTATTTTAATAAGCATTCGGAATTACTTAGTAGAAGTTCTACCTAAGTAATTGATTGGAAATAGAGGGATTATCTTTTGCCTTAAAGTTTAATTAATAATTCCCTAATTCTATAGATTAGGACGGAATATTGTATTGTTGGGTATCAAGTCATAACGTGGGATAGTTGACATGTTTTTGGGGATTCTGTTTCTTACCTTGTACTTGAGCCTCTTGAATTCTTGAGAGTTTTAAATATTATGGTGTAGAATATTTTTTCCTACTGATAAGTTGATAGTACTCGTATCTGCTTAGAGTCTTGTTATAAAGTCTAAGTTTAAGAAAGGCTATCACACCCTTAGAGAGTTTGAATTTTTCTCTGCATTAACATTAAATATTGTAACATGCAGATTGATTAACTTGACTTTTGATTGACTAACTCTTAGTTATGTAATTTTTGTTAAGGGTGATGTTTATGAGTCGTGTTAGTTAGTGATTTGGAGGATGATTCCAAATAGGTACATAGTATTGACGGGTTTATATGTACCAAGTTATTCGAAGTTCAGTTCTTCGAATAGCTAAATCCAAGTCGGGTTTAGGTTGAATCATTCTTGTATGTATTATTTTTCCGTTTCCTCTAGGATGTTTAAAAATATTTAGAAATGGGTAGAAATGTAAAAAAAAGTAGGAAAAATTTTTTTTTGTATTAAATTTTTTTTTTTTCCACAGGTCGGGAGGAATGTAGAGTTTATACCATGTTAGGGCGCTGGCTGGTTTTACTTTATAGTAATTTATATATAAAACGTAGTTTGAAATGACAAGATGTCAAACGGGTAATTAAGGAGAACGATCTGAAGTGTCAACATGGGTAGACTTGACCATG
The DNA here is from genome assembly GCA_963921215.1 of Scoparia ambigualis. Lineage (NCBI taxonomy): Eukaryota > Metazoa > Arthropoda > Insecta > Lepidoptera > Crambidae > Scoparia > Scoparia ambigualis. The sequence continues at coordinate 361,608 of OY992503.1, forward strand.
TTATTTTTATATTGTAATAATGTAATTGTAAATATATATAAAAGTATACAATAAACATAAAGTCGTATACTAAATAAAGGTTGTTGTTATTATAACAAACGCCCCCCAACCTTTACGATTCTACAATGGTGGAGGCGCCAAGAGCCGATCGTGCGCGAAAAGTTCCCGTTTTTCAGGTGGCACGAAAGCACTGAAAAGAATGGTGAACAAGCTAAGTGTTGAAGAACGAAGAATAGAAAAGAAATAAAGATAAAACCTATTGTTAGACAAAAGTTAGGAAATATTCATTCTATTCAGCCAAATGTGTTGAGCCAAAAAGATGAATCCGCTTTTGTTGCAAGACAGAACTCGGAAAGATGTTCGCTTGTTAGACAAAAGTTAGGAAATATTCATTCTATTCAGCCAAATGTGTTGAGCCAAAGCCAAGATGTCAAACGGGTAATTAAGGAGAACGATCTGAAGTGTCAACATGGGTAGACTTGACCATGTTATTTTTATATTGTAATAATGTAATTGTAAATATTTATAAAAGTATACAATAAACATAAAGTCGTATACTAAATAAAGGTTGTTGTTATTATAACAAACGCCCCCCAACCTTCACGTACTACAGTACTTACCTACTACTATTTCTTGTAACATACACAGTTATGTACTAAAATACATAATTTAGTTACACCATCATACCATACCTCAATACTATGTCGACAATCAGAGCTCCGTCATGCTCTGTAGTCGAGCACAGAATGCCCGCCAGGCGCTAGCGCATGACCTTTTATACTGATTCACAAACAAGTCGTTAATGACGCATGGCGTGGGGAGTCTGGCATGGGTAAGCACGTGTTTTCTTTTTCGTATTAACACGAGGAATTTGATTTCTTTAAACATTTGTTTTTAATGCTAACATTAATAAACTTAACAGTAAACTACATTAAAATGCCAATCTCCCACACGGCCATTCTGACGAGCAGCAGGTCACCGGCTCGCGAATAATGTAAATAATAAACATTAGATTTTGCTTAGACAGCAACAAAACAAAACAAAATAAAAAAATTGGTTGCCTGTAAAGTCGGTATACGGGCGAAAGTTTTACGTGACAACGACTTTGAGTGGTAAAATAATTTTAATGTGAATATTCATTCGTATAGTAGGAAGAAGGATGAAATAATAGTAACAATTTAAAACATTTATTTATAAAAAGAATTATATTTAAAACAAATATGCAGACCGATCATAGTTGAGTAGGAGAGAGACGCAAGGCATTCGGCGGGCCTCTCTCTCGTTCGGTGACTCATCGTAACGTTACCGAGCGTTACACTTTTTCATAAGTGACTCCCAGCCGCAACCTAATTTAAGACGTTGTCACGTCAAAAACTATCTTATAGGCCATCAGTCTTAAATACGAGACTTACAACAAAAACATTTATATTCCATACAATATTATACTTATAATGTAAATAGTCGTTTACATTTATTTTATAATATGTTAAACTTACATTATTTTTCTCTTTATTATCTGTATATCTTTTAAGAAAAAATCTCTTGCAGTATTCTATTTGAAAAAAGCGAAAAGCATAATACGCACTTAGCTCGCATACTACCAAAGAAAACGCGCAGCCAAGGAATTCGCATTCTTAGTAAAATATAAACCAAACTCAAAATCTTCATATTAGAAAATATCGACTTTACTTAGATAACATGAATATAAAAAAACGTAGTGTCTTATCAAATCTCTTAGAATTTACATCCTTAGAGATCTGAATGAAAATATTTCTTTTACAACATTTTAAAGATTCAGGTAAGATAAGGCTTACTACCTGAGGTAAACATTTTTTTTCAACGCCTCGCTATCTTCGAGTTTATTTGAGCGTTATTAACGCAAATAATAAAATACTACGAATCGAGGATAGACCCAAGCTATTGGTAGCTATAATTATTATTTAATCATGTGTATGTGTGTGTGTGTGTGCGCGCATGTGTGTGTGTCGTGTCATTAATATCAATATCTTTTTTTTTTATAACGACTCGTCATAGTGACTGCATCCTGCCTGATGGTAAGCAGCCGATGCAGTCCAAAATAATGAGAGCGCTCCCCACCGTGGAATAAGCACGATAACGAGCGCACCCATTCATGACGGCCTGCATAAATGCCGTTTCACGCCCCGCTTAAAAGACCCGGGACTGTAGTAGCTGGGAAACACATGCGCCGGCAAAGAATTACAAAGCCGAATGGTTTTACAGAGGAACGACTTGCCAAATTTTTTGGTACGAGTACTGATAGTCTGTATAGTATGATGGTGGTTCCTAAGACCAGCACGTGTAGTCCGGGAGAGGAAAGAAGAGGGCGGGATAAGATCAAAAAGTTCTTCAGAACACTCTCCGTAGTAGTTCCTGTAGAAGACACTGAGAGAAGCAATGTCTCTACGCAGCTGGAGGTCCTCAAGGGAGGCTGTAAGCTCTGCATCTCCAATAATGCGTACCGCTCGCCTGTGCAGTCTATCAAGTGCATCGAGGAGGTATTTAGCGGAGCCGTCCCATAAATGGGAACAATACTCCATACTCGATCGCACCTGAGTTTTGTACAGCAAACGGCGCTGCTTGGGAGTGAAAAACCGCCTCACCTTATTAAGAATACCCAACTTCCGGGAGGCAGTTAAAATAGCACTCTCAATGTCTATACCAAGAATGCTGAGGTTCACCGAAATGGGTAACGGAGAGTTCTGAAGAGAGGGAGGAGTAAGGAAGGGAGTTACCTTGGACGAGAATGCACCAACCTGGGTTTTGCGAGCATTAAACTCGACCAGGTTTTTAGATCCCCACTTAGAGATACGATCGAGAGTCAGGTTCAGTTTGGCAACCAGTTCTTGCCTTTTCACCATGATATCGGCTTGCTTTGCCGCAGGATGTCCCAAGTACCGCTCATGCACCGTACTGTCATCCGCATAACAATGAATATTGCCCAAGGACAACATGTCATTAACATGCAGAAGAAATAGAGTAGGTAAGAGCACAGAACCCTGCGGCACTCCGGCATTGACTTTGTAGAACGCGGAGGAACTACCCTCACAAAGGACACGAATCCTCCGCTCTTCTAGAAAGTCTGCATAATGTTTCAACAATATATATATTAATGATCACATAGGTAGTCTCAGTAGAAAGCCATCGAGTGGCGCGGCTAAATCATGAGTCACAAAAGTGACCAGGCCTCTGTAAAAAGCCATTGAGTGGCGCTGCCAAATAAAAATGATCACAGTCTTAGTAGCCTCGGTAAAAATAAGCCATCATGTTGCGCGGCCAAATAAAAGTGATTTCTCGTCTCGGTAAAAGCCATAATTTGGCGCGGCAAATCCTTATTACTCAATGTACAGCAAAACATCTGGCCAGGAGTTCACAGTACTTAAAGAAACAAAAACACAAAAATATCATAATTTATTCTTGCTTTTCTAATGAAAAGAAAGAATATGACTTCATAAGATATCAGACTACTCAGTACCTCTTTCAGAAGAAAATGCCTTAAATGATAATGGGAACGTTATGTTCCAGCATTTTGTTTTGTCTCAGTATACCTGCCGTGGCTTTAACAGATCCATTATCCAGAGTATAGTCAACGTAAAGTTATGCATAATATATTTGTTATTTGAGTTTTCGCGGCATTATATTATCCAAATTTAAGTACCCTTAAATCGACCGAGACGCAAAACCAATTCCTTTAGCAAAATAATTAGGTATTTATTTAAAGGAATTATAGTTAATTTAAGCGTCTCACAACAATCGACTGCCACTAAATTATTTATAGGGTCACTAATAAGCTTCGATCATCTTTTTATTTTATTACTTACGGGTAAGCACTTGGCCTTCATCTCACCTGACGTTAAGTGATGATAAGGCCGAAGGTGGAAGCGCACTTCACCCGGAATCCTCATCTACTGAGGCACTGGCAATCTTATCTCTAGCTGCCGGAACATAACAATGCTACAAACATTGATGTTATGGCGACATATTTAGATAAGATGGTGATAGCTAGCCAGGCAGGCAAACAAGCCCTACCACCAACCAAACCGAGTACACAAACATGTAGCCCGCGCTGGGAATCGAACCCGGGACCTCTGGGTCTAAACCAGTGGTCTTAACCACTAGACCACAGAGGTGGTCTAATGTAAACACCAGATACACAACCAGCGCTCTCAAAGTGTCGTCTCGAACTAACGCTCCGGCCAAGAGGGAGCATTGGGTTGCTGTCAGTTGTCAATTTGTAAAAATTCATAATATCGCCGTTCAAATCCAATACCTATTGTGGTGATGATAGGTCTGAGTATCAAAATTGTATAGAATAATTGGAAACACTTTTTTGAACTTATTTTAGATGCGATTGTGCATCTAGTACGCAGATGACCGAAGTCAAGGCAACGAAAAATAATCGTATTGCCACTCTAAGAGTTGTCATAAATCTGAGCGGTTAACAACAAATAAGAAGAAGTTTATTTCAATTCGCCTTTTGGCACAAACGAAAACGAAGGACACTATCCTGTTAGCTGCCGTAAACCAGACAACATTCATCCGTTAGTAACTGATTTAAGGTATTCTTACAGGAGTGACAGGCGCAGCTGGGTAACAACTACGCGCGCTGGTTTAAACAGATTGGTCAGTTCTTGCGACGTGCGAGTTCGTATGTCGCTGTGTCAAAGCAGGTTGTTTGGAATCATTTTCCTAACGCACAATAATAAGTATAAAGTCTGTTAAACCTTCAACAGTCATTTATTGTCATAATGCAGCCATGATATAAGCATAACTTTTAATCAAGCCGCAGGAAAAGGTCGATCTCCTGGCCAAACTCTTTGCGGCTAACTCCCGGATCGATGACCGTAATGCACAGCCACCCTCAATTCCTCACTGTGGCCACACAATGTATGATATTAAAATCAGGCAGTGTGATGTCCGTGCGGAGCTGCAGTCAATCGATGTCCGGAAAGCTAACGGTCCTGATGGCATCCCAGCAATAGTCCTGAAAATGTGTGCAGCGGAGTTGTCCCCTGTGTTAACGCGTCTGTACCGTCTCTCGCTCTCTTCGGGTTGTGTGCCGGAATCTTGGACAGAAGCTAATGTGCAACCGATCCCTAAAAAAGGAGATCGGTCAGATCCGACTAATTACCGCCCTATAGACGTAACTTCAGTGTTGTGTAAGATCCTAGAACGAATATTGAACAAACAGCTTATTCGATACCTAGAAGATCACTCCCTAATTCACGATCGTCAATATGGGTTTCGGCCAAAACGGTCAACGGGTGATCTTCTAGCGTACGTCACACATCTCTGGGGTGAGGCTATTGACAAGCGTGGCGAGTCACTGGCAGTTAGCCTTGACATAGCCAAGGCTTTTGATCGGGTCTGGCACAAAGCTCTTCTCTCCAAGCTCCCGGCATACGGTTTGCCTGCTCAGTTCTGTACCTGGATTGCTAGCTTCCTGCATGAGCGTAGAATCCATGTCCTTTCAAATGGATGCGCTTCGCGGTTCATGTCAGTGAACGCTGGTGTTCCTCAAGGCTCCGTTCTATCCCCCACGCTGTTCCTTCTGCATATCAATGACATGCTTCCTCTTGGAAACATTCATTGCTATGCAGATGATAGCACAGTGCATGGGGGATATAACGGTCACAAAACGGCTGGGCGGGTAGACACCGAAATGAAGCGAGCAAATCTTGTCATTGAGCTCGATCGGGTGTTGGACCTCATTTCTAAATGGGGCTCCGATAATCTGGTGGAGTGCAATGCCAAGAAAACACAGGTGTGCGCGTTCACAGCGAAAAAGTCGCCATTCGTTCCCCTTCCCTTTCTTCAGGGTACATCTCTAGGCCTGCAGAGCAGTATTAACATGCTCGGTATAGATATCCGCTGCGATCTGATCCAAAAGGAGTACATCGAAACCGTAATTAAAAATGCCTCACGTAAACTCGGTGTCCTGAACAAGGTGTAGCGATTCTTCAAGCCTGATCAGTTGTGTCTATTATACAAGACACAGGTGCGGTCTTGCGTGGAGTATTGCTCTCACCTTTAGGACGGCTCCGCAAAGTATCTTCTCGATGCCTTGGACAGATTGCAGCGCCGCGCTGTGCGCATTATCGGCAATGCGGAGTTCACTAAAACTCTTGAGCCTTTGCAATTGCGTAGAGATATTGCGTCACTTAGCGTCTTTTACCGTTTATACCATGGCGAGTGCTCTGAAGAACTCTTTGACCTCATCCCTCCTCCCTTCCTCCATAGGAGTACGCGTGCTGCTCTCCGGAGTCACCAATTTACAGTCTCTAACATTCCATCACGCACAAAGAAATTTGGTGACTCGTTTCTTCGCCGCACTTCCAACAGATGGAATAGTCTACCAGCACACGTATTCGCTCCTACCTATGACATAGGGTCCTTCAAACGAGGTGTGAAGAAGCACTTTGTGGGCCGGCAGAGTGAGGGTGACTGATGCTACGTTCCTTACGCTGCACCAGTTATCCTCGCGCCTGGACTTCATTTCCACTTAACATCAGGTGGAGTGGGGTCATTTGCCGGGCTTAGTATAAAAAAAAAATCGAGGCGTAAGTACTTGTATTTTAAGAACCTTTTCTTCCCCCTACCAAAGTATTCCAAATCATATAATTGGAACCTCTTTATCTTTATGCGGGAGACGATAAAAATATTACTAAAATAAATAATATAAAGTAACTTTCTCACTCACACCATTATCTAGCCCAAGTAAAGTTTCTTTTCTGAAACCTGTTTTGATGGTTAAACTAGATAACAGATAAACATATTTGTACTTAGAAACACCCAGATCACAAATCAATATAGAAAGACTGTTATTTCTTAATAGTCCCAATCAGTTGTTGAACCAGGGACCTCAAAGGTGGCGACGCCAGAACCAGCTTGTTTACCACTCAACTTCGGAGGTCGTCATACTTAACTTCTGACTACTTAATGATTTAAATTTTGAAATCAATATTTTAACCAATCATTGTATTTATATGATAAAATGTTTACTAGAAAAAAAACAACCAGACTCAGGAAAACTCGAACGGGACTCGAACCCGTGACCTCTGGATTGGCGGTTCACTGCTCTAAACATTTTATCATATAATAATATATCTATTTAGCATTGTGAATGCAAAAATATCAATAATAAAGACAATGTATTTATATTTTAAAGTAAGGTCGTAAGAAAGTAAAAGGTGTCTACTGAGTGATCTTTAACATGCACCAATAATCTCAGTTGGTTTCAAAGCTATGTATATTAAGTAGGTATGTAGTTTTATTTTTATTTTAATTCCGTCGTATTCAAATATCACTGATTTGTTATTCGAATATCAATCCTATTAATCTTATCAATCTTCGAACGTTATGCCTATTTTCTGTCTTGCCGTCAAGGCTAGACAATTCAATAGAAGGCAACTTTGAACTTTGCATGTCATTGGGCTGATATGTTGAGTCTAAAGATAGCTGGTGGTATCCAAATTATCCATTTATATATCAAACTGACTAGGCATCATATCTATACGTTCAGACTGTGACATAAAAGATTTACTTCTAATGCAAAATTCAAAATAACTAATGAAAGATTGAATTGCTTACTCATTCATACAAGAAAGTGTCATGATATTATGTGGAATTTACAAATGTCACTTTTATCAATACCACGGAGGTAACTAGAGAATTTTAAATTCGTGTAAAATTGCAGGCTGTACAGTACAGGTAAGAGTAGTAAAATAACTTGAAGTAACAAATTATAACTTTCATTAGTACGAATGTTACTGTGAATGTCTTAACTTAATACAATGTAGACAGAGTTTCATTCTTAGTCAAGTTGGTGAGATTTTACATTTTACTAAGAACACTGATCAGCGTAGAATTTTGCGTTTATAAAAATTAAGCTTTATTTAACTGAGGTAATGTTTTAGGTATAAGCCGCATTAGTAGTAAATCTGACATACCTTGTACCTTGTATTAATGAGACTCGGTCACCCTGATACAAACTGTTTCTTTTTGACAAGTTCCCATTTGCAGGTTGTATACACTGCTAGGCTAGACACTTTATCGCTTGTATATTCCATAAAAATAACCTAATCGTCGTAATTCCTGGTCTCATCTGCAAATGTGAATAAGATTAGTTTTAAGCTCGTCACAGTTACAAGTAATATTTTTCCACCAAGTTGATTATTATCTATCTAGTGTTCAAAATGGTGACAAAAGATCTAAAGGCAAGTAAGGGATTTGACTCATATCATCGATACTTTATTTAGGGAATATTAAATTATTAATTTAAAAACTTAGTAATGTAAGAGTAATATTTCTTTATTTCTTCTTCATTCAATCATACATCGTGAAAGCGATCTACTAGATAGACTAAACTTGTCTACTAATCTTGCTATCGGCAAAAGCTAATGAATAGACATGGAGCGTTTGCCCCTATTTAGCTGGGCTGTAGTGTATCAGTGTGATCATCGGGGTTAAATGAAGGTAAAAAAATGACACGGGAAAACATTTGCAGCTGTTTAAAAAGACGTCATCTTCATAAACTTTTGGAACAAAGCCACCAGATTATGGCACGAACGATTCATCAGAACCTGCCCGTTCCTGGCTTGCCAACGTTCCTGGTTTGCGGTGGATAGGTAGCAATAACAGCTGAAGTAGACCCTCCGCCTAAAGTACCAGGATCCAGCCGATTAGACACGTGTTCTGAATCCCAGTCTGATGCTGATGACGCAATATTGTGTTTCTAAAACTTAGGGAGAACACAAAAATGCATATGTGTGCGTAAGCGCCGTGCTATACGGGTGCGTTGTGAATTCTCTCCGCTTTTTATTAAGAAAATCCAGACTTTGATGCAATTTATTGCTAACAAGTTATGTATTAGTGTTCGAGTATACATAAACCGTGTTTTTATTATAAATTTAAATTGAATAAGTGCGTAAATAGTAAAAAACTACGAAAATTCTTCTGCAAGAAATCCGTTGCAACTTACATTGCAACGCGTAAAGTGTGCAGTGTGGCTACACGCTCCGCTTCGCGTGGCGTCACCGGCCGGCGGCCGGCGTTTGAAATTTGACAACATCTAACTGCGAAATGACTCCGATTTCACCTAGCATTTGTGGCAAGTCAGTGTAATCCGGTGGAAGCTTTTTAACATGCAATATTTGCAAGTTGAGTTTTCACATTGAATGTATGGGATGTGAAAAAAGGTTCTACATCATGGAGAAGGAACACAAGTGCAAATGGAAATGTCAAGGTTGTTGTGACAAGAAACTTAAAAGTAATGAGAAAACTTTGAATTCGGCAGTTGATATTGCCGCCGCACATGGAGGGAGCCGGGGCCATGAGATCAGCGACATCGAGCCGAAGCGTACAATATGGCCGCCGTTACATGAGTCTCCATGCACAACGGAAGACTTCCACGATTCTTACGAGAACATCACTGTACGTGAAAAACCTCAACAGTGCTCACCGTCCTCCTCGCCAAAAGCAGTGATTGTGAATGAAACAGCGAATGTCGGACTAAAAGAATAAATCGCTAAACAGATGAAATATTTTGGTGATCATCTTGTTTCCAAAATTGATACCCTTACGTCAGCCATACAGTCCTTTAACATACGTATTTGCAATTTTGAGGACAGACTCATTGCAATGAAAAGACGCTTGGACCAGGAAGAAGCCCCAATGCAATCTAACCTCATGGTGACTATAGAACAGCTAAAGGCTGAGCTGAACGATCGAGACCAGGAGCTTTTATCAAACGATTTAGAGATCTCCGGAGTTCCTGAAACGGCCGGTGAGAACCCTGTGCATATAGCTACACTCGTTGGAAGCAAGCTTGGAGTCTCTATCGATAGCCATGACGTGGTGAGTGCAGTGCGCGCGGGAGTGAGGCGTGATAGCGTGGCAGCCCCAGGCGGGGGAGCAGGCGCGGGAGCTGCCCCACGCGTGCTTGTTGTACGCCTGCTGCGTCGTACTCAGCGTCATGAAGTGTTGCAAGCGGCGCGTGTCCGGCGTGGTGCGGATACTGCAGACTTCGGTCTTCCTGTGGAGGTTCGCCGCTTCTATGTTAATGAACGTTTGACCCGGTTCAATAGACAGCTTTTCAGGCGAGCCCGCGAACAAAAGCAAAGAGCTCAATGGAAGTATGTATGGACGAAGAAAGGTGCTATCTTCGCCAGACGTGACCAGGGGGAGCCAATTACAAGAATCCGTACAGAAAAGACCTGAACAAGGTTTTTAACATCAACTCAGTTAGCGGAGATTGATTACACTTTTATCAATTTTGAGAATATTGTTCTGGTTACTGTGTTGTTACTGCTAAAGTTGTTAGATTTGCAGCAATATACAAACATTAAACACTATATTGTGCTATCTGTTTTGAACAAGGAAATATCCACCTGCCTACCTGCTTGTTTCTTCAATTATAATGTAACATCAACATATAAAAGTAAATATTTTTAGTTTTTTAATAAATACCAATTTATTGTTTTTTGTCAAAATAGTTTACATGAAACACTAACTCTTTATTGTCAGACTTTATCAGATTCTCTTTTTAGTAGCTGTACTCGCCACGGGCGAGACGTATTGTAAGCGTATTAAGATACGCCTAGCGCCATCTAGCGTTGTATCGCGAAGTTGGCGTGCAGCAGGTGAAACCGGACGCGCGCCCGCGTCAGTCTGTCTGCTACCGATCGCGAGACGCCCAAAGAAAATACGCGCCCTGATATCGCTTTCGACTGCCCTTAATGATAGTGCCTGTGAATATAGTGACCCTGAACCTTAAGTGAAGAGAACGCCTGAATGCCTATGGTTTAGTGAAAAGACTGTGCGCCAGGAAACCAACCTACATCGCCACCCGTGGTCAGCTCGTCTACCGGTTCCTGTGACTCATCATCCCTGTAAGTACTTCATTATCCATACCTACCCAGTCCACAACCTTTATTACGTCGCTGTTACTGCGAACGCCTTTCGCCGTAACGTTTTGGTCATCTTCGAACCGGTAATATTAAAAACCGGCAACCTTCCCGTAACCAGTAAACTTTTACTATTTCACCATAACTTGGTTTCACGTTCCATCAGCTCATTCAATACATACATACAGTCCGCTAAAAATAATTATTTCCGCCCATAATCTAATTCGTGCCATCATTTCTAAATTCATTTGTTCACGTTACTTTACCCTGCCCCAATAAAAATTTCGTCAGGTAGTCGTGAATCATTTGTGTGAGGATTACGACTACGCAGCATACAAAATTATGTTAACGCAATTATTTCTGCACGTTGTTTTAATGTTGATTTCGTGTATGCATCCGCTTGTGTGATCACAGATCTATGGTGTCATACAATGTTGTTGTGATTTGAGTGAACTTGTTTTGATTTTTGCCTAATGATACTGATATTTTTCCCGTTTTATTTTTTAATGAATTTTTTATGTTCTTGTTGTGTTAAATCGGCTCAGATCTCGTGCATGCTCACCACGCGTGCCAAGTAGCGTGCTTTATTTTTTCGCTCGTGTTAATTTTATATATTTTTATTGTTTTTAATTTTTACCTTTGCAATCGGCTCATTTTTTGTGCGTGCTCACCACATGAGCTTAGTGTGTTTCATTTAGTTTCATCAGTTTTTTTTTATATCGCTTACGGCTATTTGCGTGCGTCGCCTTCGCTTCTACACACGTTTGCCCACTTGTGGGACAATTTTTTTTTATTAAGTTTTTATTATTTGTTTTTTTTTTTTGCGACCGACTTATTCTTTGTGCCAGTTTCCGCTACGGGTCTGCCCGACTGTGAGCGCCTTGTTCAATAGTGGGCTACGGATGACGTGATTTCTTTTGTTGTTTTGTTTGTTGTTTGTTTTGCGGTCGGCTAATATTACGTATGCGCTGTTATAGGGATTGTTGAAAATCCCTTTTAAAAAAAAACACTTAATACTTTGCGTGAAATTATTTAATTTTATAAAGTGCACGAAATTATTTATGTTTACTCGCTAAATGAAAGGGCAAGTGTCACCGGCGGATGATGGAATCGAACTGAGGAGCTCGTTGCAATAATCTTGCTACTGCTCTAAAATGCTGATGCAGCCTGATGCACCGAGGGGTGATGATGTTGGCACTATTGTATACTGTACATATATGTATATAACAGCCCCCTGGGTTAAGACTATACTTACACCAAAATAAACGGTGAAGTTTACGTAAAAGATAGACGAGTTTTAGGTGCAGATACCGGATGGGATTCTACATCAGAGTTTGAAAGTTCTTCTGCCTTCTCAATTTGTAATTTTTCTTTAAAAGGTTTAGTTAATAAACTGTGACAAGTGCCCAATTTACAATATTTGTAAATAATAAAAAATATAAAAATTATAACTAAAATAGATATAAAAATAGTAGTGTATGAATAATACTCTCCATACAAAACTATGTGTGGCTTATCAAGGACACTATTAATACTATTGAAAATTTTAGTCGTGGCTTTGTTATGTTCACTTATAATGGAATCAAGGTTATTATTTTTTAATTTAAGAAACGGAAGATTTTGAATAGATTGTTTAAATACTGTTAAATTGTCTTTTATATTTATTAAATCTAAATCAAACTTAATTGGTTGTACTTCAATATTTTTTTTAATCTTAGGTATTAACCTTGAATCTTTATAATAAGCTATACAATCAATAGGTAAACTGAGTATGCCTGTGCCAATAATGTTTAATTCGGAACTTCCAATTTTGTTACAGTCTACGGACAATTTTGCTTTTTCCGTAATTACATATATCCACTTATTATTATATAATCTATGAAAAAATTCAAGACGACCTTGAAAATATTTAATTTCACACTGATTTGGAACAGTAGTTAATGCTTTTGATACAATTTCTGACTCACAAATAGGAGCTGCAGTGCTGGAATATATGTCTAACATTTCACAAATATAATAAAAATTGTATAAAGTTTTACAATTATTAAAATCTTCTAATTTACAATAAAATGATCTATCTCTAGTTATACCTATATACTTAGCAGAAGGTACAATAGCGGAATAAGTAGTATTCCCTTTAATAATGACCGGAAATGGAACAGAATGATACAAACTATATTCCTTAGAAGTAACTAATGGCATATTTAGGACAAAAACTATTTTATTGGTATTATAATAACATGCAATCTCAGATATATTTAGTAACAAATAAATATTTCTTAAAGATAGACTTACAGGAAATTGATGAAAATCAGCCAAAAAACGATAGTTTTCGACCAATTCATTAAACAGTTGATTTGGTGTAATAACAGATGGATACAAAATATTTGACTTACTAAACATTACTCCGTTAACAATGTCTTCTAATTAAAAAGATAACGTTAATAAACTACTTTCTAATATATTTAGCATTTCATTCAACTTAGATTTTAATAATAAGCTATCTGATAACACAGTTAATTTTTTTAAACTTAAGGTCAAATTATCTATTGCACTGTTTAATTGTTGTTCATTAATATTGATTTTGTTAATAACATTTTTAAAGGAATCTAGGGTTGTAGTTGTTACTAATATATTATCTTTAAGTAATTTAGATAACTGAGTTTGATCAGTTTCAACAGTTTCAATAGCTGCACTGTATCTTATAGCATCTTCCTCATTCATAGTGCCAAATAAATGTTTAAACACAGTGCCAACTCCGCCAAACCAAGCTGATCTTTTAGAACGGTTTTCTATAAGATGAGAAATAGATTCAAAATTACTAAGTATGTCATGATACCGGGTTGCTAGGGGCTGTATCATATTATGACACTCGGAGTCAATGAAAACGTTACTTTGTTTACAGAAGTACTTGGCTGTTCCTATAATACTATTAAGATTATCAATATGCGGTTTTATAAATGATGTATCGAGTGGAATCACAACACTGAGATGTCCGTCTACTATTTTTAGTGATCCAATAGGATCAAAGTAAATACCAGGACTATTTATTGTGGGCTGGATGAAGCTTTCCTGTGCCAAGGACAAGCCACTGTAATAAAATAATATAAACTTAAATTGTTAGTTAAAATTAAACTTAGATTTAACTTAAAATTACTTAATTTTTAACAGAAATGTTAAAACTACATTACAATTGATCGCAACGTCGTGCCAGTTTTATTTCATCATAATGATGAACTACGTGCCGCCTGTTAATTAACAAGGTAAGACTATTTCTACCATTTATTTTAATCACTTTATAAGGACCTTTCCAAATTGGTGATAAAGCTTTACGCAGTCTAAGATGGTTCTTAAGAAAAACAAAGTCACCAACTTGGTATCTAACGGGACGACTATGAGAGTCGTAATAAGTTTTAGAAGACTCTTTTGAATTTTGTATATTTTCAAAAGCTTTGCCTCTTGTATACTTTAAGCGGTGTTGAAGCATTTTAACATAATCAGGGTAAGTTACATCTAGTGCGGTTTCGAATACAGAATTAGGAATGAAAGGCTTATGACCGAATATCAATTCAAAGGGTGAATAATTAGTAGTTGTATGTGTTGCCGTATTATAGGCTAACATTGCTGTATATACGTATCTACGCCAGTTATCTTGGTTTTCGCATACATATGATTTTAAATATTCTTTTAATGTTGAGTGGCTGCGTTCTAATGCGCCTTGGGTCTGAGGATGATATGGTGAAGACTACAACTGTTTAATTTTTAAGAAGGTACATGTTTTCTTGAATAATTCAGCTGTAAAATTGGTGCCCTGATCAGTAAGTATCTTTTTAGGTATGCCAAATAGTGAAATGAAATGTATGAGGCACTCGCTAGTTTCTTCAGCTGTAGTATTTCTTATAGGATAAGCTACCGAAAACTTGGTTAGATCATCCTGTAGAGTAAGGATATACTTCAATTTGGCTGGACCAGATTCAGGAAGGGGACCAACTATGTCCAAAGATAGTCTTTCAAATGCAATAGTAGAAGTACTAGTTATTTGCATAGGTGCTCTATTAACTTTACGAAGGGCTTTGTTTGTCTGGCAAGATGAACATTCTTTTACATATTTTTCAATGTCACTTCGCATGTTTTTCCAATAATATTGTTCTCTACCTTTATTGAACATTCGGTTAGAACCAAGATGTCCTGCAATAGGAATGTCGTGGTTCTCCTTAAGAATCTTTTGGATTTCGCTAAGACTAGGATAATAAATTTTGTTACGATAAATATGAACTTCTATTCCAGTGTTATTAAATAAGTGAGTTAAAATGTTATATATCTTTACGTATGAATGGCGGTCAAAAGGGTTTCTAAAATCAGTTATACTTATTTTTTCAGAGGATTCAGTATTAGATATTAAGTGGTTTCTAAGGTTTTTAATAGATTCGAAGATATCGCTATAGTTACAATCATCAAAGTGATGTACTTTGGTAAATAGAAAATAATAAGTTTTGTCATTATAGGTTAAGGATTTAAATGAATGACTATCAGACTGGAGAAATGATTGAGATTCCGAGTAATTTGAAAGGATCTCTTTAACATAAGGAATAGATTCATCGAAATCAAGAGATGCCGGAATTATAATGATTTTATTTGGACTTTTCAATAGGCTATCATTGTGTTCAACAATTGGTGTAGTATAGGATGTCGTCATAGAAGATTTCAAGAATTTGGGATAAGAATCATTAAGATCTGGTGCTAAAGGTTGTTCATTACTTAATTCAGCGTTTGAATTAGGTGAAGATGGAAAATTTTGACTTGTGGAAGGTTGAGGTTCAATGAGCTCTGAAGGATATTGGTTAGTAGTGACAGTAGGTTGAATAGGATTTGATGTGCTACCTTTTGGACTATAAGAAACAGGCATATTATTTTCTAGAAGATCTATACAAGGTAGATCATTACTGTCATAATCAGAAGTAGTAGGCAATGTAATATCTACGAGTAAGTCGTGTAAAGTTATTGGACTAAATTGAGGCGATAAAACGTCGTTTTCATTACTATTAGAAGGTAAAAGGTTTTCTTGTATAGGATTTTGAATAGGATCAACTGGTTGATTTTCGGCATTTAAATCATTGTCTGGATTTTCAGATACAATAGGATGAACAGGATAACGCAAGAGAGCATCAGCTGCTGAATTTAATCTTCCTTTTTGACATACTATGTCATATTCATACTCTTCGAGTTGAAGTCGCCAACGTTGCATTTTACTACTAGGATCGGTGTGGTTGAAAAGCCATTTTAAAGGACGATGGTCGGTTACTATTATAAATTTACGGCCAAAAAGGTAAGGTCTAAAGGTTTTACAGCCATATATAATTGCAATGCAATAAATAAATGCAATTCTTTTTCAGTAACACTGTAATTTATCTCTGCTTTATTCAAGGTTCTAGACGCGTATGCTATAGGGTGATCTTTACCAACTGGACCTTGGGAAAGGATGGCTGATATGGCATAATTGGATGCATCACAAGTAAGTAGAAACGGTTTTGTAAAATCTGGATATATAAGTACAGGAGCAGTTATAAGTTTATTTTTTAAGGATTCAAATGAGAGTTGTTGTTCGTTAGACCAAACAAAAAAAATGTCTTTTTTGAGTAAAGAAATAAGAGGTTTTGATAATTTAGAAAAATCAGGTATAAATCGTCTGTAATACGATATAAGACCTAAAAAGGATTTTATGTCTTTAGGACATTTAGGAATAAGAGATTCTTTTACAAATTTAATTTTGTTAGGGTCAGGTTTCACCCCATTTTCAGTTGTGACATGACCTAGGTAACCGACTTCCTTTCTTAAAAACTCACACTTGTCGGGTTGCAATTTAAGGTTAAAAAATCGGAGTTTTTGGAAAACTGAAGTTAAATTTTCAATATGTGATTGGAGATCATAAGAGTAAATAACTACGTCGTCTAAATATACGAAACATCTCTCTCCTTGGAGACCGGTAAGGACATTATTCATCAAACGTTATTTATTATTATTTATTTTATTTATTTATTTATCAACAAAAATATAATTACAATATTGGTTAGTAGTATCTTAAAGCCTATGTTAGGTTTGTCTAGATACTAAGTTCTCAATATAATATTAAATTTGTTTACGCTATATATATTAAGTAAATAATAAGTAACTGATTTAGAAATATAACAATAATATGAAGGTAGCAGAAAAAAAAAGGTAATACATTTGTTAAGCGAACGCGCTCAGCGATGCAGAAATGACGGCCGGCGTTGCACAGCGTCACTGCGTGCGCGCGTGTATACAGAAACAACTTACGTGTGCGTGCCAACGCGCACAGGATGCTCCGTTAAAACTGGCGCTTCAAACTTTTAACTATGCTACAATGTTGTAACATAGTGGTTTTTAATAAGTTTTTTAATATTTTATTCGTTTATTTTATCTTTAATATCATTAGGCAATTTATTAATAAGGTGGGGTATTAAATATGTTGATGTTCTTCTACCATATTCGTTATGAAATTTTGGAGTTAATAGTTTTTTATTAGTAATGCTTCTAGTTGTTTTTATATGTTTTACTGGAATTTTAATGTCTTCGTTAAAATACTGTTCAAGAAGCAGGACACATTTGACTTTAGTATGTATAGGTAGAACACCACAGTACTTAAAAAGTCCCGTAGCGTCTTCTGAATATTTGTTTTTTATTTTCGGGGGAACTAATAATTTAAGAATCCTGAGTTGAATGTTGTATATCTGATCCAAATATGTTTTATAGGTACGGCCGTAGCTACTTAGATCATAAGATAATACACTGTCTACTAATGCACGATACATTTGTAACAGAATATCAAAAGGCACTTAATAATGTAAAATTTTGCCATTATTGCCCTCAGTTTGCCGCATACTTTATCGACATGTTTAGCCCAATTGAACCTATTGTCTATAACCAGCCCAAGGTATGTATAGTCGGTAACTTGCTCGATCTCGAGGCAGTTGTTAGTACAGTGTGTAGATGTAGAAGCGTGGAGGCAATCATGTCTATGGGCTACAACTTTGACACTCTCATTGCCTTGATAACGGTTTTGGCTAGAACGGACGTGAATAAGTTTAGTTTTATCAGCGTTAAGTACCAGTCCGGAATCATGCGACCACTTGCATATTGCATTGAAATCGGCCTGTATACGTTTCTGAGCAGATAAGGGATCTTTGTCGGCTACTAATAAACAATTGTGTAGGAATGTTGAAGGTGCATTCTTTAAACCGAATGGCATCCTTGTAAATTCAAAGTGCCCTTGAGGGACGCTGAAGGCGGTTTTGCAAGAATCGCGAGGAGACATTTTTATCTGATGAAATCCAGAAGCAAGGTCAAGAGTTGAAAAATACTTAGAGTTCCCTAATTGGTCAAGTATTTCGGTGATATTAGGAATCGGATAACTTTCGCCAATGGTAATATCGTTAAGTTTCCTATAGTCCATGACGATACGCCATTTCTTTTGGCCTAATGCGTCAATTTTCTTAGGAACAATCCATATAGAAGAAGACCAGGGAGACAGAGAAGATTGGATGATATTTTGTTCTAACATCTTTTGTACTTGGGACTGCACTTCTTGCTTGTGAACTTCAGGAAAACGATAGGATTTCACGTTAACGGTTTGATCAGAGGTAGTTCGGATCTCATGTTGGATAGCATCGGTTGAAGACAGTTGATCATGAGGTAAGTGGAATATATCAGAGTATTTAGAACAGGTATCGTATAATGCTTCGGCTTCTTCAGGATTTAAGTGTGATATGCGAAGTAGCTTAAGAACTTCTTCAGTTCTGTTCAAACATGACTGATTGGAATGAGACTCAAGGAAAGGTTCATAATCAATCGGATATAAGGTAAGGTTAAGATTAGAATTTAAAGAAACAGGATTTTCAGACGTATTTAAGACTGTTATATTTATTCTATTATTATCGTTTACTCTGACTAAACAATTGGCTATTAAAAGAGTATCGTTAATATGTTGGTCAACAATGAGACCTTCTTTTATTTTAGGATTTTTAACTGAGCATTCAATAGTAATCTCAGAACGAGCAGGTACTTTATAAATTGGTTCAATTAAGTTAAGCTTTATATAATTTTTACTGAGACAAAGTACGTTGCGATTATAATCAATGTGACATTGGTAATGGGTGAGTAAATTATTTCTGAATATACCATCATAGGTTAAGTTTATTTTATCTACAACGTTGAAGTTGAAAGGAATCGATTCTTTTCCAAATATAAGGTTCAAGTCAAAGTTACCAAGGGTAGGTACAGCATCTTTGTTATTATCTATACCTTTTAATTTTAATGTTTTCTTATTAAGTTTCAGATTTGGATACGTTTGGATAGAAGATTTCTTTAGAAGGCAGATAGAAGAACCAGTATCGACGAGTAAGGTAAGTGGTCTATCAGAAACGGATGTTGCAACTAGGACATGAGGTAAGGATTTATTTGTAGGATCACATGATATCTCGAATACGTTATTATCTTTAAGGGTAGAGTCATTACAAACATCCTTGTTGTAAGTTTTATTTTTATAATGTTTATTTTTCTTTAATATAGAAGGATTCGTATTATCATTGGGTATAGAAGTATCAAGACCTCCGATTTGGGGCTGGCTATCCTGTTGTGTGGTCTGCGTGGATATAGAAGTACCAAGACCTCCGATTTGGGGCTGGCTACCCTGTTGTATGGTCTGCGTGGATATAGAAGTATCAAGACCTCCGATTTGGGGCTGGCTACCCTGTTGTGTGGTCTGTGTGGATATTGAAACTGCACGACTTCCTGTTTGGGGCTGGTTACCCTGCTGTGTAGTCTGCGTGGATATAGAAATAGCATGACTTCCTGTTTGGGGCTGGTTACCCTGTTGTGTAGCCTGCATGGATATAGAAATAGCACGACTTCCTGTTTGGGGCTGGTTACCCTGTTGTGTAGCCTGCATGGGTATGGAATTGGTGCCACTAACATGCAACGGTTGCGTTGTGAGGAAAGACTTGGGTTTCACGAGACACCGCCGTGAACCCATTATTCGTTTAAATGATCATCATTGTTACTCAGATCGTTAGGTTGCTGGGTTATATCGTTATATTGTTGGGTAGTGTCATCAGGTTGAGTATCAGGATAATAATAATTGTTATTATTAACGCAATGGATACGAGATGGTTGGGGTTTTGAAAATCTTTGATTAAAATTGTTATGTTGACTAGTGATAGGACGATATGAGGTTTGCGGAGAGGGTTGCGTAACTTTAAATCTGTTGTGGTTATATTTGCGCTTTTTGCAAGTTTCCAGAGTATGACCTTGAGTCTTGCAGTAACGACAGAATGGGATATTTGACATATTTTGATTAAATACTTGTGGTCTCGAATTAACATTATGAACAACGGGTCTAAATGAATAATTTGGCTTTTGAATAGGACGTGGTGCCATTGAGGTGAGATTAGATGTTAGCAAATTACGTTTATACAGCAGTTTTTGAATTTTCTCTTCCGATATTGCTAAATTAATAGCCTCATTTAAGTTTGAAGGGTTTTTTCCACGGACTAAATTTGAAATATTTGGTTTAAGACCCAATAAGAACGTATGGAGAGCGAGGTCCTCCATAGCTGCGGTTCGGCCTACTAACTCAGATTTCTTTCTTTTTGACAAAGTGATTTCGGTTAATAATTTGTAAAGAGAAGTTTCAACCCGTAATGCAAATTGATTTACGGCTTCACTGGATAACTGGTGACATTCCTGTAATTCAGCTAATAAATGAGCATAATGTTTTCTTTCTCCGAGTTGTGTTTTCAAAAAGTCGCTAAGTTGGTCCCATGATTCGAATTCTTTGATTGCACAAGCTGTTTCAGCTTTTCCTTCTAATTGAGATAATATAAATTTCAATAAAATATACTTTTGAGCATATGAGGCAAGGTTTACAGCATTATCGCAATTTGATATAAAAGAATTTAATGTTTCCCGAGAACCATCAAAAGATTTAATAAATTTAAACAAAGTACCAATTTGGATAGGTTCACCTTTCACTGCTGCATCTTTGGTCGACATGGCTAAGAAACAATATTATACACAAAATGACACAAAAAATAAAATTATAATATGAATTAAAATTGATACGGTGTAACAGGCGGCCAAACTAGTAGCTTCAGACCTTCTATATGCACCTTATACTGTGCTATGTGTGGCACTGATAAGCTCGGACAGGATGAACGGCGCGACGACAATTACTACTTCTTAGAATCAACTTAGTCAAAAGAAAATAATTATAGTTAATGTAAATCAAAATGGATATGTGTTTAGAGTTCTTAGACGATGATAAGTTTACTTTTTATAACACACTTAGTTGTTTATTTAATAAAGGCTTTACACTTTCACAAAAGTTTGGATAAATGAAATTAAGTCACTTACAGGATCATGCCGAAGTATAAGGACACGAATATAGTGGTAGGTAGGTATAGCGCGGTATACCAGTCACGCGGCACTTCGCAGAAGATGACGAGAAGCTGAGCTTGGGCACACCAGGCGTTGAATTTCTCAGTCAAGAGTGAAATTGTTTTCTTTCAGGAACGAGACTATCTGACAGGAACGAGACTATCTGGCAGGAACGACACTTTTCTTTCAGGATAGAGACTACTTTTCAGGAACGACAATTATTTTACTTTACAGGAACGAGACTATTTGCTTTTTTATTTACTGACGGATGGAGTTCGAATTTGGTTGTTTGGTATGGAGTAGATTTTAGCACAATAGTTTTTTTTAAAGCACGGTACACTTTCGGATTAGGATAAATTTGTTAAATTGTTATTTTTTATATATATTTTTTTCACTTTTACTTTTTCACTGGAGACGAACCGAGGATATCCGAAATATCCCTTTAATGCTGCCACCAAATTGTTATAGAGATTAATGAAAAACGCTTTTTAAAAAAAAACACTTTTAATACTTTGCGTGAAATTATTTAATTTTATAAAGTGCACGAAATTGTTTATGTTTACTCGCTAAATGAAAGGGCAAGTGTCACCGGCGGATGATGGAATCGAACTGAGGAGCTCGTTGCAATAATCTTGCTACTGCTCTAAAATGCTGATGCAGCCCGATGCACCGAGGGGTGATGACGTTGGCACTATTGTATACTGTACATATATATAACAGCGCGTTCAATAGACACAGACAAACACATACACATGCGTTCGCCCACCCGTGGGCCATTTACAAGGCGTCCCAACTTAGTTTTGCTTTCTTTATTGTTGCGTTAATTTTAGCCCATTTGCCCTTACCTTAGTAAACAAATACGTCCAGCCCAACTATAGAATATATACAGGGTGTTGTTCTTTTTACTGCCTTTAAATTTGTTTATTTTTTTAATTTTTTAATTTTTTTTTTGTCTCCTTTCATTCATCGCGATGCCGACCAAGTCACAAGCCGCGATATTTAGGGAGGCAGTTAAGGCCATACTTCAGCTCCTTGAGATAGGGTCACAAATTATTGCTGGCGGCACCACACATTCCATATTGGAGTTTAACGTGCGTTTCGCACAGATACAAGGCGTGAAAGACAGGATGGACGTATTATAGCATTCTTGACGAGGAGGACCTGGACGAGAAGACCGAGAAGACATACACTGAGAACCACACAAAAGCCTCCGGGGCGTACCTGGGGATACTTATGGCTAGGGAGGAAATCTCACCCTCTTCCACGTCGTCCCCAACCCATAGCGCTCAGCCCAGTTTCAGCGTCAATACGCCTACAGCCGTCCTCCCCAAGATAGCGCTGCCCAGGTTCAGCTCAAAAGTGGAGGACTGGCCCTCCTTTATTGCACTATTCAGGAGTTTGACTGACGACATGGCGACCTTGTCGGAAGCAGTCAAGCTCCACTATCTCTTCTCAAGCCTCAGCGGTGAGGCATTAAGCATGGTGTCCCACCTAAAGGTCACCAATGAAAATTTTGCCGTGGCCATGGACATCCTCACCAAGCGGTAGGAGAACCGCCGGGATCTCATTGATAGTTTTGTGGACATCATCCTGGGGCTGCCAAGCATCCATACGCGCTCGAACATCCGCACACTGTTCCTCACGCCGCTCATATCGGCTCAGTGTGCCCTCAACAATTTAGCATAGTAGACGACTACGTGTTTGTGTCAATAGTGGTGCGGAAGCTCAAGGGCGAGCTCCGCACGCTATTTGAACGCAGGCACGGGTCTAGTAACACCCTGCCCACGTTAAGGGACCTTTTCTCCTACCTCGAGGAGCACGCGCGCTGTGTGGAGACAGAGTTCTCCAACATAGCTATGGCTCAACCCATTCAGCCCCAGCCCGGCCCTTCTCGTAGCCGCGCGCCTCCTCAGTTGCCCCATCCCACTTATGCTCAGATGGCTCAGCAACAACCCGACCATTACCGTGGCCGCTCCTCAGCTCCATCGCCTCACCGCGCCTATGATCAGCCTACTCACCAACCGTTCCGCCCAGCGCAGCAAATGCGTCACCGCCCATCCACCTCCCCGGCTCGCAGTCAGCCCTTCCCCGTCTACTCGGCCTTCCAGCAAAGCTGCTCCTCATCATCGTACTCGTCCTCTTCCTCACGCTCGACGTCCTACTGTCCCTATTGTGCCACTAGGGGACATACGCTCATGACGTGCAGATGGTACAATGCCCAGCCAACACAGGGCCGTTGGGACTTTGTACGGGCACGTGAGCGCTGCCAGCGTTGTCTCGGCCCTCACTACGAGAGCGAGTGCAGGTCAAGGAGGGCATGCAAGGACTGTGGGAGTACGAACCACCACACGTCCCTCCATCGACCAGACGGCCTAACGCACTCAGCTCATTCGTCGTCTGTACATGTACCCCCACCACAGCTGAGAGATCACTCGAGGGAGCGTCCCAGACACAGCAGGCGGCACGAACCCGCACAGGCTAAACAGGTGCAACTCAGCTCTGCTCACAGAGCCAGCCCGCCCAGGTCCGGCTCGCCAGGTAGGCCCCGCGAACGCCGCCAGCAATTATGACTCCCAACTATCACGGAGCACCCTAGCAAAGAGGTAGATTTAGCCCATGCCCAGTCAACCCATGCCCACACAGCTGATACATACTCAGCTCATACAATTTCGGCTGATACTCAATCAGCTCACTCACCTTCTGTGCCCACTGGCACACCCATTTTGTTGCCAACCGTCTCACTAAGAGTCGCGGACGTACATGGCCATCTTCACACAGCCAGAGCTTTATTGGACTGTGGCAGTATGCTGACATTAATAACGTCACGCATGGCACGACTTTTGAACCTGCCATCAAAACCCACTTCTTTAAAAATTACAGGAGTTAGAAATCAGCACAAACATGAGTCAAAGGCGGCAATAACAATAGTATGCCGACCCACTCACAATGATACTCCTACAATCACTGCCACAGCTCATATTTTAAAAAACGTCACTGGCTACCTTTTCATAGAGAAGGTACTAAACATTTCCCACGTACTAGGCCAGCCACCCGTGCCATTGGCTGACCAGCTTTACCACACACCAGCCCCGATCGACCTCTTATTTGGGTCGGACGTTCTTGGCCAGGTGTTGGACGGGACTAAGGTCTCGTTGGGCCCGGGCAAGCCCATAGCCTTTGGCACGATTTTCGACTTCGCGTTGATAGGACCCATTGATGACTTGTATGCGCAGCCGGCGCAGCAGGTTAACTCAGCTCACGTCGTTAGCTCACAACCAGACTCAGCTAAATCAGCCCAGGACATACGTCAGAGTCTGGAAAGGTTCTGGGAGTCTGAGGAGCCCCTCCTTCAATCTCACACTCATAATGATCCCCTGGAGGAACAATGCGAGGAAATCTTCCGCTCTATCACTACACGCGATCCCTCAGGCAGATATACGGTCGCTCTGCCCTTTCTAAAGGACGCCCCTCAACTAGGTAAAACTCACCCTATCGCATTACGCAGATTCCTCAATATTGAGAAGAAGCTAATGGCGAACCCGTCTCTGCGTTCTAAATACGTCGACTTTATGGCCGAATACCGAATACATCGACTTAGGGCACATAGCTCCCTGTCACCCAAATACATTCGCCCATAAACCTCACTTCTACATCCCTCACCATGGCGTATTTAAGTCAGGGTCGGACAAGCTGCGCATTGTTTTTGATGGTAGCTGCAAAAGCTCCAATGGTGTCAGCATAAATGAATGCCTACACACAGGCCCCGCCCTTCAACAGGACATTGTGGACATCATCATGTCCTTCAGAACGCATCCAGTCGTTTTCAGCACTGACATCCAGAGGATGTTCAGAAATGTGCTGGTTGCCCCAGACCAGAGACGGTACCAGCTGATACTATGGCGGTCCTCACCAGATCACCCTCTGCTCACCTACGCCCTCAATACAGTCACGAACGGCTTAAGATCAAGCCTATACCATGCAATCCGCACTCTGCTTCAGCTAGCTGATGATGAAGGCCATCGCTACCCTAGAGCCGCTCAGGTTCTTCACAAGTCTATCTTCGTTGATGACATCTTGTGTGGTCATGACACAGTTGAATCCGCCCAAGCACTCCAGGACGAGTTGATAAGTCTGCTAGACCTAGGCGGCTTTCAGCTCAGTAAGTGGACATCTAACTCGCCTAAGCTGCTCGAGAGATTTCCCGACAACCAATGCGACATGCCCAAGGACTTCGACATGAACCCAGAGTCCACGTCCATTAAGGTCTTGGGTATACAGTGGAGCCCTCAGTCAGACGAGTTCACCTACCGCATCTCTCTGCCCCCCACACATGTCACAAAGCGGTCTATTTTAAGCACCGTAGCCTCACTTTATGACCCAAACGGCTGGGTTTCTCCCGTTATCTTCCGCGCAAAGCTGCTGCTTCAGCAATTGTGGCTACTGAAGCTGGAATGGGATGAGCCCACTCCCTCTGAAGTACAAACGGAGTGGCACCACATCTCAGAGGATCTGCCGCTGTTGTCTAGCATTCGCTTCCCTCGGCACATTTGTGCAAACAAAGGCTCAGCTGCATACTCGCTTCACGGGTTTGCAGATGCCTTTGAAGCCGAGTTTGTCGCCGTTGTTTACCTCCATGAGCTCGATGCCTCCGGAGATACTTTGGTACACTTGAGTGATTTCTTTCCGTGCGGTGACGGAGAAAGAATACCAATCGCCGCCCCTCTCTCCGTCCGGTGGGTGTCGTAAGAAGCGACTAACGGACTCTTTCGAGCGATGATCTGCTCCAGTGGTGGTAGGGCTTGACCCGTCTGGTTGGTGACCACCATACGCATGGTGTAAAACCCGTCAAGTGACTGCTTGTCGGTCGCGTTTCGGGATCAGCCAGCGTATAACCAGAGCTCGAGAGGATGATGCTGCGATGTATTAGGTCTGTGGAGCCTTCCGTCAAACCAGTGCCAGGAGGACTTCGTTAACCTGCCCACCAGGGAGACCCGTAGAATCGGTTGTCCCGCTGGCCGCCCGTGGCACAGTACAGGGGCCCAAGCGAGCCTAACCAGCTCGTGAGGCTGCCTCACCATGCCACGCATAATCTCGGGGTGGTCCGTCGTGCCGGTTGGTGACCGGAAGGTGGGGTCCCGGCGGCCATTCCCGGGGGGGTTCGGGGGCCCTTCCGTTCGGCAGGTTAATAATACTCGTCTGTAGGCAAATTCCTGGGCAAACAGGCCACCACACTTTGACCATTCGCATCGCGGCATCATTTTCTCGATTCACGCCTCTCTATTTCCACTCCTAAAATGACAGCGCCTAACAACAAAACTGGTACTACAGCGGTGCACACCCCCACCACAACCTTACCGTTTGAGGTGGAGTTCGCTAACATCCGCGGACTCCATGCAAACCTCAATGCCGTCCACCACCATCTTGAGACGGCACGGCCAGCAATGTTGTTCCTGACGGAGACGCAAATAATTCGCCCAGCTGACACCACCTTTTTTTTTTTTTTTTTTTTTTTTTTTTTTTGGATTGGGGAAAATGTGTTGAACACAGGCCATGCGCACCCAATGGGCTTGGGATGACGCATGGCTCGGAGAGGGACTCGAGGCCACATGTCCCCACCCGCACTCATTTGCTCCCCCTGAGGGGAGCAGATGAGTCGGATGAGTTAGGACTAGTGGCCCCACCCAATAAAAACCCCAATGCTTGCCCGCTGAACCGCTGGCGGAACCCGGGGCCGCGCTAGCAATCTCCGGAAATCCGCCTACGGGGCGACCAGTCTAGCCTGGTCCCCTGCGCTAGAGGGGGGGAGCCGACAAGCGGACTCCCTCCCAGGCGGAGATAGAGCTGTGCAATGCGGCTAGGTAGCCCATTACCTAGCCGCAGCTCTAACAGGGGGACTAGACGGCCGCGGCGAACCGCCTTCGTCTAGCCCCCCCTCGCCTACGCCGGAGCGGGTGCGCATGGACGTCGTCCTCGCGTTCCCGCTCCGCGGCCTCCTTGAGCGAGACAACCGTCTCGCAGAAGGTGGCCACCGCCTGCCAGGACCTGTCACTGTCCAGCATGGCCAGAACCACGCTGGGCAGGGAGAGGTCCGCGCCGATCGTCTCCACCAGAGTACGGCGCTGAGAAGCGAACGCACTGCACACCTGGAGGGTGTGCTGCGCGTCGTCCTCCGCAGCGCCGCACTCGTGGCAAGACGGGGTCGGTTCTCTCCTAGCCGTCCCGCACAAGTACCGACCGAAGCAGACACCACCTACCTGAACTATCCCGGCTTTGTGCTTGAAGAATCCTTCAAAGCCAAAGCCGGAGTTTGCTTATTCGTTCGGGCGGATGTTTGCTGTCGCCGTCTGCGCTGTCTGGAGGACCCTTCCTTCTCCCTCCTAGTGGTACACGTCGACCTAGGCTCTCATTGCCGTGTCTACGTCTGCGTCTACCGATCCTATAACGGCGACATGGAGACAACTCGACTAATTGAACATCTTAGTCGGGTAGCAGATGATGCGCAGGAGCGGTTTCCATCGGCGGAATTGGTGTTTTTGGGGGACTTCAATGCCCACCATGAGTTGTGGTTAGGTTCCTCCAAAACAGACCATGCTAGTAGAACTGCCCACGCATTCGCTCTCACGCATGACCTGACGCAACTGGTGAACCAGCCCACCAGGATCCCAGACATAGTTGGCCATGCGCCCTCCTTACTCGACCTTCTGCTGACGAGTCGCCCAGCTGGATACCGGGTGGAGATTCGAGCTCCTTTAGGTTCCTCGGATCACTGCTTGATATCCAGCACAGTGCCCTTGGCATTGCGCCCGCCATCAGCGGTTTCGAAACGCCAGATTTGGCACTACGCGTCGGCAGACTGGGACGGTATGCGGGAGTATTTTGCATCCGTCCCTTGGAGGCAGCGCTGCTTTAGTGGGAAGGACCCGACCGCTAGCGCCACTGCCGTTGCTGATGAGATAGTATTAGGAATGGAATACTATATTCCACACTCCTATGTCATCAGCAAAGGCAGACGCAACCGCTGGTTCAATGGCGAGTGTGCCAGCGCTGTTGAGAGCAAACAGACGGCATACCGCGCTTGGATCAGAGAACTTTAGCTCACAAGCCGAAGGAAAAGATCGATCTCCTGGCCAAACTCTTTGCGGCTAACTCCCGGATCGATGACTGTGATGCACAACCACCTTCAATTCCTCACTGTGGCCACACAATGTCTGATATTAAAATCAGGCAGTGTGATGTCCGTGCGGAACTGCAGTCAATCGATGTCCGGATAGATAACGGTCCTGATGGCATCCCAGCAATAGTCCTGAAAATGTGTGCAGCGGAGTTGTCCCCTGTGTTAACGCGTCTGTACCGTCTCTCGCTCTCTTCGGGTTGTGTGCCGGAATCTTGGACAGAAGCTAATGTGCAACCGATCCCTAAAAAAGGAGATCGGTCAGATCCGACTAATTACCGCCCTATAGACGTAACTTCAGTGTTGTGTAAGATCCTAGAACGAATATTGAACAAACAGCTTATTCGATACCTAGAAGATCACTCCCTAATTCACGATCGTCAATATGGGTTTCGGCCAAAACGGTCAACGGGTGATCTTCTAGCGTACGTCACACATCTCTGGGGTGAGGCTATTGACAAGCGTGGCGAGTCACTGGCAGTTAGCCTTGACATAGCCAAGGCTTTTGATCGGGTCTGGCACAAAGCTCTTCTCTCCAAGCTCCCGGCATACGGTTTGCCCGCTCAGTTCTGTACCTGGATTGCTAGCTTCCTGCATGAGCGTAGAATCCGTGTTCTTTCGGATGGATGCGCTTCGCGGTTCATGCCAAAGAACGCTGGTGTTCCTCAAGGCTCCGTTCTATCCCCCACGCTGTTCCTTCTGCATATCAATGACAACCTACCTCTTGGAAACATTCATTGCTATGCAGATGATAGCACAGTGCATGGGGGATATAACGGGCACCCAACGGCTGGGCGGGTAGACACCGAAATGAAGCGAGCAAATCTTGTCATTGAGCTCGATCGGGTGTTGGACCTCATTTCTAAATGGGGCTCCGATAATCTGGTGGAGTTCAATGCCAAGAAAACACAGGTGTGCGCGTTCACAGCGAAAAAGTCGCCATTCCTTCCCCTTCCCTCTCTTCAGAGTACATCTCTAGGCCTGCAGAGCAGTATTAACATCCTCGGTATGGATATCCGCTGCGATCTGAACCAAAAGGACTACATCGAAACCGTGATTAAAAATGCATCACGTAAACTCGGTGTCCTGAACAAGGTGCGGCGATTCTTCACGCCTGATCAGTTGTGGTCCTTCAAACGAGGTGTGAAGAGGCACTTTGTGGGCCGGCAGAGTGAGGGTGACTGATGCTACGTCTCTTACGCTGCACCAGTTATCCTCGCGCCTGGACCTCATTTCCACTTAACATCAGGTGGAGTGGAGTCATTTGCCGGGATTAGTATAAAAAAAAAAAAATTGTCGCCAAGTGCGAGTCGCACCAATCAAGAATCGCCTCACAATCCCCAAGTTAGAGTTGTCGGCCTCCACCCTACTCTCCCAGCTCATGATCCGTGTGTCAGTTCAGTTATCCGCCCATATCAGTATACAACAACACATATGTTGGTCAGACAGTACGATAGTCCTGGCCTGGCTCAATATACCGCCTCACTGTCTTCAACCCTTTGAAGCTAACAGGGTAGTCAAAATCAGCTCAGGCTTACCAGAATGTACCTGGTGACACGTACCTTCCGAGCTCAACCCGGCAGATTGCGCAAGCAGAGGGATGTCTGCGCAATCCCTGTCAGCCCACGACCTATGGTGGTCTCCCACGTGGCTTAGACAGCCTTGTGAGTCTTGGCCTGCGATGCCCTTAGCTCTGGGCCATCACGCCCTGCCCGGCCTTAAGCCCAAACACGACCCGTCACTGGTCACAGTGCCCGGTCTTGACTTTGACCTGCTCACTCGGTTCAGTTCACTAGACAAGCTCGTCGGAGTGACAGCTTGTCTAAAACGCTTTCTGCACAACTGCAGACACCACCCAGATTCGCGACGCTCAGGCCCCTTGCACATCAGTGAACGAAGAGAGGCCCTACTTTACTGGGTGCGCAGTGTTCAGCACAATGAGTTTGCAGAGGACATCCACCGCCTTCAAACTGGCAAAATCTGCTCCGTCAGACTCAAGCGGCTGTCACCTCTCATTAAAGATGAGCTCCTTAGAGTTGGTGGACGACTGTCCCATGCGTCTATCCGATATGACGCGCAGCATCCGCTCATACTTCCCAGCTCTAGCCCACTTGTAGACCTCATCATTGACCACTACCACAAAATACACTGCCACCCTGGCGCTGACACCTTACACGCAATCCTACGCCAACAATTTGGATATTGTCCGCGCGCCGTATTATTAGACACCGAGTTTTTAAATGCATTAGATGCTTTCGATGCCGGGCCCAGCTGCAAGCGCCCTTCATGGCTGACCTGCCAGCCGATAGAGTTACGCCTCAGCCAGTATTTAGTCAAGTCACGACCGATTTTGCCGGCCCATTCCTCGTTAAATCTAGTACCATACGTAATGTTAAACTCTTAAAAGCGTACTTTTGTATATTCGTGTGCCTCTACTAAGGCGGTTCATTTGGAACCGGTCTCGGACCTCAGCACGGAAGCGTTCCTCGCGGCATTACAGCGTTTTATAGCACGCCGCGGTGCCCCGGTTCTCATCCGCTCGGACTGCGGTACAAATTATGTAGGCGCTAGAAATCAGCTCATCGAAGTACAAAACTTTCTTGCCTCGAATAATGACACGATTGCGCACAAGCTTGCTGGTCAGCACATTACTTGGTTATTGAACGTCCCTAAGGGACTATGGTTCAGTGCGTTACATGAGATCAACATAAAATCAACTAAGCAACTTTTATATCGCGTAGTTGGCGAACAGCACCTCACATTCGAGGAATTATCTACACTTTTAGCACGAATCGAAGCTGTCCTTAACTCTAGACCTCTCTGCATTTCATTATAGGCCGCCGACTAACGGCCCTTCCCGAACTATCCGTGGAAGATAGGCCGATCTCCACAAGTAGGCGATTCCAGATGGTACAGGCCCTTTCCCAGCGCTTCTGGACGCTGTGGACCCAGTCCTACCTCCACACACTCCAAACCCGCTCCAAATGGTTGTCCCCATCCTCCCCTCCCCGAGTTGGCGAGCTCGTCCTCATCAAGGAGGACAACCTGCCTGCCCTCCAATGGAGACTGGGGCGCATTACTCGCACCCTGCCTGGGAAGGATGGCGTCGTGCGGGTGGTGGACCTGGACACCGCCAATGGACACCTCCGGAGGCCTATGTTCAAGATTGCCAGGCTCCCTCTGGATGAGCCCACCCTGGGCCCCGGAGGATGTACTCGCCACGGGCGAGACGTCTTGTAAGCGTATTAAGATACGCCTAGCGCCATCTAGCGTTGTATCGCGAAGTTGGCGCGCAGCAGGTGAAACCGGACGCGCGCCCGCGTCAGTCTGTCTGCTACCGATCGCGAGACGCCCAAAGAAAATACGCGCCCTGATATCGCTTTCGACTGCCCTTAATGATAGTGCCTGTGAATATAGTGACCCTGAACCTTAAGTGAAGGGAACGCCTGAATGACTATGGTTTAGTGAAGTGACTGTGCGCCAGGAAACCAACCTACATCGCCGCCCGTGGTCAGCTCGTCTCCCGGTTCTTGTGACTCATCATCCCTGTAAGTACTTCATTATCCATACCTACCCAGTCCACAACCTTTATTACGTCGCTGTTACTGCGAACGCCTTTCGCCGTAACAGTAGCAATATTTTTATTTTGAGAGTAATATTGTTAAAGCTGTTGTGGCTGGAGTTAACTATGTTAATTATTGTTTGGACTATCACATACATTAGTAAATGTTATTTGTTAAAATTTGCTTTTGAATATCCGTTCAGTGTTTCTTATCACAATGGTTTCTATGAAAATCAATGTTGTTTTAATTATTTTGGTCTTGCGAAAGATAGTAGTGAATTTATTTTTGTTAAGGGGATTGTCTATCTGATTGCCATTTCGTTTCAGTTGCATCTTGTGCAACTCAAAGTAAAGTTAGTTTTATTGCATAATATCATTCTTAGCACTGTTGTTACACACACTACTGGTTTCCAGTTTACAGCTGATTTTAAGTGCCTCTTTATTGTTTTTACCTATTTTGGTTTATATGAAAGCTTTAGGTATAGTGTCTCTTGTAGATGATTGTATGTAACAAACAGTATATAATGTAGAAGATTACATTATATACTCTTTGTTACCTCGTTTGAGAATTACTGTTGTGATAACATTGCTATTACAGTTAAAATTCTTACAAGCTGTAATATGTTGTTTTTTTAGATTATTATTTTCAAAATGTTACATGTAACAATCATTATGTTTTGTTGAATGTTAATTTTTACTGTTCAGTTTTTGTTTCTTGTTACAATTGTTTTTATGATAAGAAATGTAATTTTGAAAGTGTCAAAGAGATGGTTAATTGCAGCTATTTTATTTTAAAAAGTTTGGTCGCTATGGCACCTGTCACTCCTATTATTAGTTAAGTTATTTTTTTGCATAGGTATGTTCTTGTTGTTGCGTTAACTCATAATAAGAAAATATTTTTGATAATAGTTATATTTAGAAGTTTGTTGTTAGTTTCCCGCCACAATAATTTCTATGAAAGGAAATTGTTTTGTAGTTTGTTCTCAGGCATATTTAATTGCAGTTATGTTATTTTAGTGGTAGGTGCTTTGTTTGCAATTTTGCAAATACGTCTGTTAATTCCATTGTTGATTAGGCTAACTTTGTTGCATAATAATATTCATAGTGTCACCATAACACGTTTGAATAGCTACTTGTTTTTGACAACTTATAAGAGTAATCTGTTAGGTTTTCATAATAATAACAAATACAATAATCCTATTGTGGGTATATATTAAAGACTTGCAGTAGTATATTTTTATCTTTCTGGCTTTTGGTTCATTGTCCTTGAAGTAATAATGTTGTCAGTTGGCTTATATGTGCTAACCTTTTTAGATCATTACTGTCATTATAAACCTCTTGTTGCCAATATTGTTGAATATCTTTTATCAACGGTTTCTTTCAAGGTCTTGTTGACTGTCTTTTATTGCAGTTACTTGGATAATATGAAGCTATATTGCTTATTCAATTTTCAATTTATTTATTTATTCAGATATCTAAGTCTGCTTATATAAGTCTTTGTTTGCAATTGGTTGGTTTCTGCCCACTATGCACATCAGTATTATACAATATTTGTTAAAGATTACTGACAGGCGACACATAACTGTCAGGACAGTTTATGCCAGGACATTATTTTTAAATAACTGTAAGGTAAATCAGATACTATATGCGGTTGTCATTCAGTTTGTTAAAAACAAATTATTTTTGGTGGGTTTACTAAATCCTGGATCACTGAGTACGCGGCATGATGAGAGAGTTTAATTGATATACAATCTAAAACTCATTGTAAAATAATAGTTTGTGCCTTTCCCTATGCCTGTAACTTATCGTGGAAACAAAACAAACAGATCTTTGATTTGAACTTACTTTTGTATAACTCCACCTATCGTCACAGTGACAGTATTGTATTTCTTGATACAAATAAATTTATATCTAGTTTTAAGTTGACTACTGATTCTATGTATTTAATATACAAAGACCGGTTACAGATAGCATCATTGCTAGCATATAATTTAAAAGACACAGTTATAAGTAGTATAACAATGTCGATACAAAATTATCGCACTGTTAGTATTTCTACTAATGTAAATTTAGTTGATAAGTCTTGCACAACTTCTAGTTTAAACTAAGAGGTAAGACAAAAGCCAGCCCTATCCAAATTAAAATAGTTCATCAAAACATGCTGGGCCTGGCCGGCAAAGAGTTAGAAATTGAACTTTTTTTATTACATTAAGATATAAACATTTTATGTATAACTGAGCACTGGCTTAAAGATTAACAGTTAATTTTTAATATTAAAAACTTTCAGCTTTCCAGTGCTTTTACTAGAACAAATGCAATTCGCGGCGGATCCTTAATATTTGTTAATTACTGTAAACATAAGATTATGGAACGAAAGGATGTAGTTTCCCTTTCTATTGAACGCGTTATTGAGCTGTCATGTGTCGAGTTAGAGAAATTTATAATTGTTTGTGTATATCGACCTCCTTCTGGTTCTTTAGTGTCTTTGAAGCCACTATGGAAGTCATAATTAAGAAGATTTGTAAATCTAAAAAGAAAATAGTAATTTGTGGGGATTTCAATGTAAATTTATTAGACAGTCATACAACTAGTGTAAGATTAATCTCGTTATTTAAATCATTTGATTTGGATTACCAATTTAGAGAACCGACTAGAATTACAGCAACCACTGCAACCTGCTTAGACAATTTTTTTTGTAACTTTGCACCTGAGTCTAAGTCCATACTAACTAATTTATCTTCAGATCACTGTGGGCAAAAAATAGCTTTTACTGAATATGGACACCCTAACTCAGAAGAAATATGTTGTAGGCCAGTGCCAGAGAAACGGGTTAAAATTTTCAAACATAACGTAACTGCAAAACTTGCATGTTAACCATTTATACAGGAAAATCCAGATGCTCTTTACAAGCATTTTTTTGATCTTATGAACGGTGTATTTAATAAAACTTTCTCTATTAAAAAGTTAAAAACTAATGTTTCAATGAAATTTGGGGATTGGGCTACAGCTGGTTTGCATAAAAGTAGGGCTAAGTTGTATGACTTATATGAGCAGAAAAAATATAATAATAGTCCAAGTTTTTTAGAGTACATAAAAAAGTATTCGAAAACTTTTAGGAAGGCTTGTGCATGTGCCAAGTCATTATTTATAAGTGAAAAAATTAAAAAGTCTGATAACAAAATAAAGGCAACATGGAACTGTATTAACCGCGAAACTGGTATAATAAGGCCACGTGATACTAAGTTTTCTTTAAGAATAGGCAATAGCATTTTAAGTGAAGACAATAAAGTTGCTGATGCTTTTGAACAGTTTTTTTACAAATATACCAATTGCCACAACTATGTCACTCAACTCTTCACCGAGCAATGCAGAAATTCTGTTAAAAAAGTATGTACCCATGTGTAATGAAGTGTTCAAATTTAAACACGTAAACTGTAAAGACGTACTTAAATCCTTTAAATCTTTAAAAATAAAAAACACTTGTTATTTGTGGGATATTTCAACAAAAATTATTAATAATATTATCGAGTCCATTGCGCCTTTTCTTGTAGTCATATCAATAGCTGTGTTGACGAAGGAGTTTTACCAGATCTCATGAAGCATAGCAAAGTTCTGCCACTTTTCAAATCAGGTTGTAAAGATGACCCGAGCAATTTCAGACCTATTTCGATTTTACCTACTCTTAGTAAAGTTTTAGAAAAACTTATTTTAGATCAACTCGGCTCCTACTTCGCTATAAACCACCTTTTTCACAGTGAACAGTATGGTTTTATCAAGGGAAGGTCTAATACTGGTCCAGGTGTAGCTCTGCTAAAACACATATTTGAGGCTTGGGATGGATCGCAGAATGCTATTGGGGTGTTTTGTGATCTCTCCAAGGCTTTTGATTGCGTTGAATACAACACCCTTTTAATAAAGCTAAAACACTATGGAGTGCACTCGGATGCCTTGAAATTGATTCAATCATATCTCAGCTGCAGAATCCAAAAAGTTAGCGTGAATGGATCCATATCATCCGGATCTTCTGTGCTTATGGGGGTTCCACAAGGATCAATACTAGGTCCATTTTATGCGGAAAACTTTTGCAATATTGTTTTGTTTGCTGACGATACATCTTTGATATTTAAGACTGATCGAAATAAAAATAGTTTTGATGACATCAACAGTGCCTTAACAGATGTGTTGAATTGGTTTACTACAAATAATCTTCAATTAAACGCGAAGAAAACCAAATGTATAAATTTTACTCTACCTAACGTAAAGAATATTATAGTAAATAAAATTAAACTGAATGGTGAACTGTTGGACCTTGTTGATTCAAGAGTTTTCTTAGGTATTACCTTAGATTCAAAAATACAGTGGTACCCTCACATTAGCACCCTTGCGGGGAGACTTAGTTCAGCTGCTTACGCTGTTAGAAAAATTAGGCATTTTACTGACGTGGAAACTGCTCGATTAGTCTATTTTAGTTACTTTCACAGTGTTATGTCCTATGTTATTCTACTTTGGGGTAAAGCAGCAGAGATAGAAACCATTTTCATTATACAGAAAAGACCAATAAGTTCCATATATAACCTAGGATCACGTGACTCCCTTAAGGAGCTGTTTAAAGAAATAAATATTCTTACAGTTGCATCACAATTTATTTCTAACTGTATTGTTTACGTGCGTCAAAACGATTCTCATTAAAAAAAAAATGCGATATACACAAACTAAATACTAGAAATAAGTATAAACTTGTAATTCCTAAATGTCGACTTCAGAAAGTTTATGGATCATTTATGGGACAAAGTGTCGTATTTTACAATAAAATCCCGAACGATGTTATAATTTTGCCCTTTGACAAATTAAAGACACATGTTAAGGACAGACTTTTAGAAAAGGGCTATTACACTGTAAGCGATTACATCAATGACAAAAATGCATGGAATTAACATTCCTCTAGTTTCGCACACATTGTTCTAATGCGTTCATAGTGCCCGAGTTAAACTTTTAGATTCACTTTTGTTTTTATCTTTTATTTTATTTTATAATTGATTAATATAATTGCTTTATTTTATGATTATTGATTGTATAATTTGGTAACGACATATGTTTTTGTAAATGTCGTTACTTCTATTTTATTATAAAGCTGTGGAGTTTCTTGTGCCCGTTCTTCTCCACAGCTAAAAGACTTCCTGAATGGGTGGAGTGGGTGGGTGGGTGCCAATGCCTATCCATCCATCCATAAAAAAACAAATTTAGACGATTCAAAATGCTTATTTTAAGCTTACTGAATAAAGATATTTTGATTTTGATTTTTTGATTTTGATGAGTTCGTAGCTGCAGTTTTGAGGCATCCTGTTGACATATCGGCTATAAATGAAACCTGGCTGAAGGAGGGCGAGGAAGCGCGGGCCCCGGTACTCCCAGGATATCGCCTGCGGCATAAGCCACGCCCGCTGACAACAATGCGTGCGCGTGGTGGTGTACCTGGTAACAATGTCGTAGGCTTGTCTGATTTAACATACTACGAATTTCATAGATTCAGCTCTGCAGTCTTTTGCAGCCTACTAATGAGGGTGCAGTTCTTAAGATTTTAAAATCAATTAAAACTAATGCGAAGGGCATAGACGGTATTTCCAAAGATATGATGTTACTGACACTCCCACATACACTCCGTTTAATTACAGCTATAGTTAATACCTCTATTCTCACTGGAACCTTTCCTGATTCGTGGATAATCTCTCTAGTACGTCCATTGCCTAAAAATAATAACCCTGCTGGTTGTAAAGATCTACGCCCTATTAACATTTTACCATTTTTATCTAAAATCATTGAAAAAACAATATGTTCACAATTAGTTGATTATTTAGAGCAGAACAAGATATTACCTAAAATGCAATCCGGGCTTAGAAAGGGACACAGTACGGCTACTACTTTAATTGATGTAATTGATGATATTAGCTGCACAAGATAAAAAGCAAGGTACCTTACTGCCTCTGTTGGATTTGTCCCGTGCATTCGATACAATAAATACTTCGCTTTTGTTGTCCAGGTTGTCGTTTTATGGTTTTGACGATATGGCGAACAAATGGTTTTCCTCCTACCTTGATAAGCGGTTTCAGGCTGTAGAAATACTTAATACAAAACATCATAAAAACATAAAAACATCTATATCAGATATTCTACCAGTAAATAGAGGGGTGCCTCAAGGTTCTTTCCTTGGACCACTACTTTTTATATTATTATCGCTGAAATAGCTTCATGTATTAATTTTTGCAAGTTTCACCTTTATGCAGATGACTTCCAGATTTACATTTCTTTTAATCCTAATGAAACAAAAACTGCTGTTGATAGGTTAAACAAGGACCTGGACAGCATAGCTAATTGGTGTGGTGCAAATAGTCTAGTTATAAATGCCCTAAAGTCAATTATTTAGTATTTGCTACTAAAGCTCATAGACACAGAATAATGAGTTTCAACCCACAGGTATTTGTGCGTGGAGCTCCATTAGACCATGTTACCGAGGTTCGAAATTTGGGTCTTTTGATGGATGAGTCACTTCGATTCGAAAAATGCGTTCTGCAAACTGCTCGTAATTGCTTCTACAGACTCTTAGTACTGTACCGTATTCGCGATTACCTGTCTATTGAATTTCGTATCAAACTTTGTGAAGCACTAGTCTTATCAAAATTAAATTACGTTGACACTGTGTTTGGTGAATGTCTTTTAGGTCGCTCCAAGAAACTTTTGCAGCGAATTCAGAATGCCTGCGTACGGCTTTGCTTTCCAGTACCACGTAGAGCACATATCACACCATTTTTGAATGATAACCGTATGTTGAATATGGCAAGCAGACGTATTTTACATTTTTCCTTTCTCTTATATTTAGTGTTATCACAAATGTTTATTTGTGATCGTAACCACCGTATCTATATGAGAAACTAAATTTCTCTAAATCGCATATAAGATTTGCAATACGTCTGATCGGCTCCCAACACAGGACGGCTGCTTTCCGTGGCAGTTTTCGTTATGCTGCAACGAACTGTTGGAATAATTTACCACCACCACTCCGTAACTCTGTTTTTTTTTTATTTTTTTAATAATTGGATTAACTTTAACTCCTCGCAGGCAATATCCTTAGATATGCCCTTTAGGATCATCAGCGGTGGACGTTGCTTCGCCAGTTCTGCGACGAAGTTAGGGCTCCTGTCATGACGGGCTATTGTCTCCTCACATTACTTTTTATCCTCCAACTCCACCCTCAATTTGCCGTTGGGTATTGGCAGTACTTTGACGGGGGCATATTTGTGCTTATCTCCTTCTTCCACCGAGAAATCCGAGAAATAACCTCCGGAGGCTTGAGCGTGCGTCGTACGCCGAAACCAGGACTGCTGGGTAGGTTTTGGGCGTTATGGGTATAAGCCTAGCAGCAGTGACGCTGGCATAGGAAGAGGCCTTCGAGAGTTCGGCTTCTGGGACCGTCTGGACAGTGCGAGCGCCGGCTGGCGGACCCTGGACGGGGGGGGGGGGGTGCTCCTTCAGTGCAGCTGTTACCATGTTACCGGTCAACCGCACAAGGTCTTCGAGACGCGCCAGCTGCACCATCATCTCGTCGACCTTTTGAGCAACCTCCCGCCGGACTACTACGGCGCTACTACTAGCGACTACGGCGCTCACGCTGTTGTCCAGCTTGTGGCCTAATTCCCGAAAGCTTTCCTCACTAATGTGTTCGATATCTGGTTCCGGCAAGGTTTCGGTCGATTTGAGCAGTCGGTTCATACAGCCTTGAAGACTGGTAGCGGCCTCCAGGATTATATCCTTACTCGCTTTGGTGACCGATTTGCCCGATCGAACCGCCGTAATTATTTGGGAGCAGTAGCGTTTGACTAAGGTCTTGAAGTTCGCTATGTCGCTCGCCCTCATGTACGACCTCTCGCCACCACCAGAAGTCTCCGGCTCACTTAAGTCAGCCGGTTGCGGGCTAGTGAATGCCACATTATGCGCCATATTGATAATTAATGGAATCAGGCGTTACTTTGCGGAAATCCATGATATACAAAAATGGAATAAAATATGTAGTGTTAATCCCGCTAACTCACTAATTTATCAAGCTTCGATGCTGCATGCAAGCACCACCCTCCCGCCCGCAATATATGCACATGCAAAAGGAGCGATGGATGCAAAATAAAGCATGCAAACCGAAACCCGACACGTGTTTCGCCCCTCCACGGGGCATCCTCAGGAGCTGTTGACTGGTCGGGAGCTGCGCGCCGACTGAAACGGCTACGACGCTTTTGGGCCCTTATATAGCGCCACCGTTTGGCATTTGTGACATAAGACGCAATAATATATATATTTTTTTTTTAATTTTATTTT
The DNA here is from genome assembly GCA_963921215.1 of Scoparia ambigualis. NCBI lineage: Eukaryota > Metazoa > Arthropoda > Insecta > Lepidoptera > Crambidae > Scoparia > Scoparia ambigualis. Next base: position 402,076 of record OY992503.1, read on the forward strand.
GGCACAAACAGTCATATTAAAAATAGTTTTACATTTTAAGTCTTAACACACAAAAAGACAAAACAGTGCCGAAAATTAATCACAAGAGTTACAAATACTAATACGAGCTGTGTAATACTACTAAAAAGTATATAATTGATATCCTAACTGATATACTATTTCCCAAACATACTTCAGACATAATATGTTACAATTGTGAATTTTGAATATTAACATTTGCAAGTTTAGCACGATATATTCTAATAAACGTAAGAATAATATATCGACAGAAGTATACTTAGGTAATAATGGGGAGGAAACTAAATTTGTTTTGTCATTCAACAGTGTGTAATTATTATTGTTATGTTTTATAATTTCTAACTGCTCCAACACACACAACCGGAAACTCTTATTACATACATGCAAAATATTATATGTGTGATTGTCGCCCAAGGAATGGCCGGTGTCAATTAAATGTTTTGCGAAATGTGACTTGTCTGGATGGCCATTCCTATGTGCGGCCACATGTTCCTTATATCTAATTTCAAAATTACGGCCTGTCTGACCTACATAGACCCCATTGCATTCATTACAAATTAACTTATAAACACCATAGTAATAATAGCTCAATGATAAACACCGGATTTTTTGGAATTTTCTAAGGTATCTTTACTGTTACATAAATGACGCACGTTTTGATTTGTCTTAAAAGTAGTAAAATATTTGTTTTTTCTTAGAATGTTCGCGATTTTATCTGAGATAGGGCCTAAATAGGTCAGACTACCTACATATTTGTTAATACGTTCGGGGGGACACGCATAAAGAGTGAACAGACCCTTTTAATAATAGCTCAATGATAAACACCGGATTTTTTGGAATTTTCTAAGCTATCTTTACTGGCGTATAGCATAAATGACGCACGTTTTGATTTGTCTTAAAAGTAGTAAAAATTTTGTTTTTTCTTAGAATGTTCACGATTTTATCTGAGATAGGACCTAAATAGGTCAGACTACCTACATATTTGTTAATACGTTCGGGGGGACACGCATAAAGAGTGAACGGACCCTTTTATTGTTTATTTAAAATTAAACTATCAATAGTTTGTTTAGAATAACCTTTAGAAAGCGCGATTTGATAAAGAATGCTAAGTTCTTTGACATAACTATCTGCGGAGAGCGGCACCGTCATTAATCTATCTATCTTTTTTTTTGCGCCATATTGTGTTAGGTTAAAGTAGATTTTTAAGAGAATTTTTTTTGCGAAAAGTCTATTTTTGTATATTTTTGAGTTTAATTTAAGAGGCCTATTACATCTCGAATGTGATTTTTGCGTAAAATGCCCATTTTCGCATTTTGTAGTAATTTTGCAGTTGTATTTATCGTTTTTATCGAAATAGGATAATAAATTTGTGCATAATATTTCAAATCTCCATTCTGTGAGCATAAGTTGAATTCGGACGGCCGGCGCATCGCATTTTGTAGTAATTTTGCAGTTGTATTTATCGTTTTTATCGAAATAGGATAATAAATTCATTATAAAATCTTTATTCCTCATGAAGTAACAATTACTCTGGTATAAATTTTGCTCAATAATATTATCGTAGATAGGAGAAATTCACAGTTAAATTACAGTGATTTTCGAAGTTTTGGCTTAAAATAAGATTTTTTTCCTATATAAAATCAATGACATCTAAAAATTCCGAGGCCGCTACGCACTATTCGACTATATAATGGATAACATTATTTTTTTTATTTCACTTGTTTAGAACAGCAGTTCAATCGATGAGCTCAAAAAAGTGCCTTCGCGCACTTTATGAAAATCCTTATCTGCAATTTTGGATTTCATTAAAAAGTTAAGCAAAATTTACGAAAAGCAAGGCCGCTATGCACTATTCCAATAGCTATTCTACACTATTCAATAAGTCATAATTGTTAATGTATTTTTGTTTCTGAGATCCATAACGCCAAAATTGGCCATTTTACGCAAAAATCACAGTCGAGATGTAAAAGGCCTCTTAAGTTAATTTTAAGTTTTAGAAGAATATATTTTTTTGATATTTTGGCTTTTTTTGTTTTCGTTTTTGTTTTTGGGTGAATTTTTAAAAAAAAATTCGAAATTAGTTCTTATAATTCTAAAAAAGCTTATATTAGCGATTTGGTGTATTTAAGGTATTTCCTTGTAGGAAATTTAAGAGTTCCGTAACTCTGTTTCGGTGGGTTCTTTTAAGGTTAACGCTAAGAGATATTTTTTGAATTTGCAGACAACTGATAATATGTAAGCTGTCGGATTGGGTTTAAGTTTAAACTTAGCTTAGTTTTATTCAACTGAAATTGTTGGGATACCAAATACATATATATAACGAGTATTACAAAGTGAATCCTAAATAAAGTTATTTTTTTTCCATACAGTTTTGTTTGCGGCAAAACTGACTAAACGTAGACTTGTCTGCCTTACGCTAGAGTGTAATTTAAGCCCGCGTAGGCGCGGAGGGGCAAGGCGGCCCGCGAGCTGAGGAGCAGGTGGGTTTAACGCTTGCCGCCGCGGCTGAGGCTGGCCGGCGAAGCCGGCCAGAAAGCCGAGGCTGCGGTGGTGAACGAAAGCCATCTGCGACGATAAGCTCGCGTGGGACCGCCGGAGTCCCACAGCGCCGGAGCCGTGACAGAAACCATGCCTGTTGCATGCTGCCTGCCTGCCTGCATGCTGCAAGCCTGCATGCCTGCCTGCATGCAGCATGCCTGCTTGCATGCTGCATTCCTGCTTGGATGATGCATTTCTTACATGCTGCATGCATGCTTGAATACTGCATGCTTGCTTGCATGCTGCTTGCTTGCTTGCATGCTGCTTGCTTGCTTGCTAGCATGCTGCTTGCACGCTGCTTGATTGCTTGCATGCTTGCATGCTGCTTATTATGGAAATGAAAAGTATGCTAAAAGAAGATTCTGAATATTGACTTTCTGCGATAAGATGGTTCTGCCTCTTAATATTATGAATATCGAATTTATGCATAAAGATGATCCTGAATATAAACTTTCTGCGATATGATAGTTCTGCCTCTTAATTATTATGGATATTAAATATATGCCTAAATATGATTCTGACTTATAACATTATGGGTTTTGAATGTATGATTAATGAGTGTGTGCCAAATGATTTTCTGCCAAATGACGTTGATGCTTACCGCTGTTATGCATAATAAAATTATGACATAAAAAGTTCTGCGATAAAAGGTAGACCCGTCAGCGACTGCACCATCTGATTCCATTTTTTTACTATTTTAAGTGAATATGAACAGTCCTTAATTTTTGTTTTACCACTTTCTTGATTATTAATATTCCATGAAGTCTTTATTTTGTTATCAGAAAATGCATTTTTTTAAAAATAAAATTTGCTTTAGCTTTTATGCAGACTTTTTAAAATATTTTTGAATAGTTCCTAACATTTTTAATAATGTTAGGATCTTTAGAAGTAGACATAATTCATACAATTTACTTACTTGCAAAAATAACTGGTGTCGCCCAGTCACTAAACTTTTTCTTAGAGTTACTTAATTTAATAATTTTTTGCTTAGATGTGTTGTTAAATTTATCCCGAATGCAACTGAAAACTTTTGTATACGTATTATCTGCATTATCAGTAGGTGCTACTAAAAGAGAAGAAAGTCTTAAGTGAATATTGGTTCTAAATTTATCGATAACTATTTCACTGATTGGTCTACAACACACTATATTTTGTTTGGGAGAGACATTATGGTGCTCAATAATTATTGGCCGCTATGGTCTGAACTAACACAATTTTAGTAGATTTTTCAAAAACAAGACAATTAAAAAAATATTGTCCAAGCAAGTAGCAGATGTGGATGTTATTATTTTTTTTATATTGTTTACGCTGACACCAATTTTCTAGACCAAGATAAGTATTCTTTTGAAACTCGTTAATATGGTAAGATAACGAATAAATATACATAAACATAGAAAAACACCCAGACCTGAAATCAATTTAAAAAAACCGTTTTTCTCTCAATTGATCCGACCGGGAATGGAACCCGGGACCTCAGAGATGGCGCGACGCCAGACCCGGCGCACTATGGGGTATTTGGGCAATCTGGGCGTCCAAAATTTTTTTGTCGGTTTAGGTTATTCTAAATATATTGTTTTATAAGATAATAGTGTAAAAATGAAAATATAATAAAAAAATTATTATAGAAACCAATTTTTTCAATTAAAAAAACAACACTGGGAAAATAAACTTTTCGCGGATTGTATATTCAAGTTCTGTTGTTGTATTATACTAAATAAATGATTCCGGGTCATTACTTTGACATTAGATGGTTTTATAACAAAAGAAACCATAACTAAAAATATTATTCGTTAATTATATCTACACTTTTAAAAAAATATCTCGAGAATTAGAAAAAAATAGCAAAGTTTCTTTTTACCTAACATAGTTCTGGATAGTTTTTAAGATAGTTGAGATTTTAAGGATTTTTTAAAAATAAAATAAATGTCGTTGCTCTTCGATGTAAACTACTAGTTGAGTTTGTAAAAGTTTTTGAAAATAAACTGATAATAAATCACTCATCTATGTTTTTATTTATTTCCGACACAATTTAAAAACCATAAAAACAAGATACACTTACCTGCTTTAACACAATCCATAACTTTCATAGATATGCTGTACACTTATGTAAACAAATGTCCTTGTTAAAGTTTGCATAAATCAAAAATCCGATAAGAGACACGTTTCACTTTGATTGACAACCAAGTTACGACTGACAGTACGGACGCTAGGATTGTACAAAAATGCGAGTAATTCTTTTTCTGTTCCGTTCAAACGTTTAAATTAATTAAAATACTGTTTTGTGTACCCCCGTTAAAGTTGAGAAAATTTAATGTTTTATATTTTAGCGTTTTATTAACGCTTAAATATACTTAAGTAAAATTTTAAACACTGAAAAAAGATGACAACCTCAGGCGGAAATCGAACCACGCACCTTCCGCATTCCGGGCGGCTGCCTTAAGGGGAGGTATTTCGAGCGCTTCCCTCTCGTTCTCTCGACGGTACAACGGTAAGGGACGGGTATAACAGCGAAGCGGCGCGAATAATCGCGTTTTATATTTAAAAAAATTGATAGATGTAATAAATAAAAAACCATCGGTTATAATAACTCAAGTTATTTACGAGCTTCATTTTGGTAAATGACTCATAATATCAAATCACTTATTTTAAGAATAAAACCTGGAAAAGAAGATAAAATGACACAAAAATATGTAACTTTGTGAATTTATTCTATCGAGACAACTTTATAAAATCGTGTTTCCATCGGGTGTATTTCACAGAATAAAACCTCAACAATATTTCATAATTTTCGCAGATTTTAATTTTATTGTTTACTACTTCAAAAAGTAATTCTAAGAACTTGTTATTTTAATTTTTCACTAACACCTAGCCTTAACCACTTGGCTACCGAGGTCTGGCTTTCAACCGTCGAAATTTGTCAGTGCTTGATGCTTATGTTTTTAGTCAACATTGCTTCATCAAATCTTAGAAGTTTTCACCTCTGAGATCCGAAAGAAATATTTTTACAAATATTTGAACAATCGGTTAAGATGAAACTGCGTTTGTAGATTAATGTTTTATATTTTAGCGTTTTATTAACGCTTAAATATACTTAAGTAAAATTTTAAACACTGAAAAAACACGACAACCTCAGGCGGGAATCGAACCACGCACCTTCCGCATTCCGGGCGGCTGCCTTAACCACTTGGCTACCGAGGTCTGGCCTTCAACCGTCGAAATTTGTCAGTGCTTGATGCTTATGTTTTTAGTCAACATTGCTTCATCAAATCTTAGAAGTTTTCACCTCTGAGATCCGAAAGAAATATTTTTACAAATATTTGAACAATCGGTTAAGATGAAACTGCGTTTATAGATCAATGTTTTATATTTTAGCGTTTTATTAACGCTTAAATATACTTAAGTAAAATTTTAAACACTGAAAAAAAAGACGACAACCTCAGGCGGGAATCGAACCACGCACCTTCCGCATTCCGAGCGGCTGCCTTAACCAATTGGCTACCGAGGTCTGGCTTTCAACCGTCGAAATTTGTCAGTGCTTGATGCTTATGTTTTTAGTCAACATTGCTTCATCAAATCTTAGAAGTTTTCACCTCTTAGATCCGAAAGAAATATTTTTACAAATATTTGAACAATCGGTTAAGATGAAACTGCGTTTATAGATTAATGTTTTATATTTTAGCGTTTTATTAACGCTTAAATATACTTAAGTAAAATTGTAAACACTGAAAAAAGACGACAACCTCAGGCGGGAATCGAACCACGCACCTTCCGCATTCCGGGCAGCTGCCTTAACCACTTGGCTACCGAGGTCTGGCTTTCAACCGTCGAAATTTGTCAGTGCTTGATGCTTATATTTTTAGTCAACATTGCTTCATCAAATCTTAAAAGTTTTCACCTCTGAGATCCGAAAGAAATATTTTTACAAATATTTGAACAATCGGTTAAGATGAAACTGCGTTTATATCATAATATATCAAATATATATGTATGTATATTTGATATGTTATAATGTATGTATGTTTATGTATATGCGTGTATGTATATATGACATATTGAGTTCGCTATCTCAGGGCAGAGACAATTCTCATCTTTAGTAGTTATTTTTTGATTAATTTCTTTTGTATTTGTAACATCATAATGATTGCTACCTACTTGTGGTTTGTTTAAGGAAACCTGCTAATTGGCCTTACTACTGCATTACTTTAAGAAAAAACTGTATAAAACGCTGTTGGTTTCTAAATAAATAAATAAAACTCGTTTCCCTCTTCTTAGTTCCTCTCATGACCGCCAGCTTCGCTCATCAAATAACCACCTTCTTGCCACCCCCCTTCACCACACTGGTAAATAAATAAAAAATAAACTTAATCTATTATAATAACATAATTGCTAAATATTATTGTAAGAAAATCATACCTAAAAAGAGAAACAAATTTAAAGCTATTATCTCGCAATTTTACGTATTTTCAGTTTAAATTCATTCACCGTTATTTGATGACAATGACAAAGCAATTGTCAAACAAATATTGTTCCGATTTCAACTTATCTGCTATTTCAGCGGTGTTGCTATTAAACCGGCTGATACTGAACTGCTCAGCAAGTTCACATTCAATGCAGAGGGGAGATCTTCATTTACACATATTACAACAACCTCATCTAGTTACATGACAATTCTACAGTTCGTTCTATAGATAGTGCAAACACGTATTTACGTTCTGTCACTTTCAAATTATTATTAATAATAATTAAGGAGCAGCTTCATAAGGCTGACATTCTACAAAACGAACTAACAATACAGTAGTTCTCTAAGTTCGTTATTATTTTATAATGTTTGAGCCAATAAAAAGTTTTAAAGTAAAAGTTATTTTATTTTCTTTTTAACGCATTTAAATAAAAGCTTGTTTTTTAAAAAGGTTTTTTACTTTTAATTTATTTATATTTAAAGAAACTTTACACCTTACTGATAGCCTAGCCGGCACTCACCAGCGACGCTGAGCCGCGGCCCGTCCGGCATGCCCTCGTGCGCGGCCAGCTCCTGCAACACCGACCTCATGCTCGGTTACTGTACTCTGCTCCGCGGCACAACTAACCAAACTCTGCCCTTAGAAAGTTGTGTCTATAGATAGTCCGATAGATTTGTTGTCACAGAAAACGTTCTCAAACATAATTATACTGCGGCCAAATTCGACGAAGGATGTTTGTAAACCAATTAAGTATTGACATTTTTTGTGTAAATATCTAGGGTCATTCGTATTTTTCATGAGATAGATTCACAAGAAATAGCTGACAATGGTGTCTCTCTTTGAAAAAAAACGGTAAAATTCCGAGTAAAACTAGACATTTGCACAAAGAAATGACAGTCAATAATTGTTAACAAATATTCTTCATTGAATTTTGTGATTGTACAATGTACCTACGCCAAACGGCACGTGCGACTACGCCTAAATGTCAAAATTCTGCAACTTTCTACGCTCACACCAATTAGCTAGCCCAAGATAAGCTTATATTGAAACTGGTTGATATGGTTAAACTAGATAACGGATAAATATACATATAAACATAGAAAAACAAACAGGCCCGAAATCAATTTAGAAAAACAGTTCTTTCTAAATTGACTCGACCGGGAATTGAACCCGGGACTTCGGAGATAGCGCAATGCCAGAACCGGCGTGCTAACCACTCGACCACGGAAGTCGTCATAAACTGAGTACCTACTTACTCTGAAAATCGAATGGAAAATTTTGACAGTTTTGTATAGTCTGAAGTGCTATGGTATGTAGAACACTAAAAAAGCAAATAATAAAAAACAATAGTAACAATAATTATACATAGTTTATCATCTCAAACACCCGAGAGTCCGAGACGAAGAACCCGATAATTCGGGAGAAACGAGGACCAAATTGGATAGAGGACGTTTTGTGAACAGATTATTTACAATTATTTGTGATGACATCCAGTATCACTCGGATTTTTACTGGTTTTCTCGTGAAGCTCTCTCAAGAAAAAGAAAAATCCGGGTGACAATATTATAGCTATCTGCACAAAGAATTGCTAATAATTTGTTTCCAAACATATTGAGTTTTGCCCTGGTACAGTAATCGTTCTTAGCATGTGACGTCGTCGTCGTTGCTGGGCGAAGGAAAAGAGGTTCCTTACTTCCTTCAAGAACGGGCGAAAACGTCCAATCGCATAATGCAATTTCCCGATTAATCGGGAGATCTACTGATTTTGGCTTTTCCCTCCCGATATCCCGATTTAGCGACCGTGTCTCCCGAATTTTTACACTGTGAACCAAAGTAACGATTCGAATATAGTATTATTTAGTATTATAAAGATGATAACACCAGAAGTGACCTGGTAACACTGGGTAGGTAAAAATTATATTCTCTTTGGCACAGGAATTCACAAAAAAACTCTTACACGGCCTCTCAAGCTCTCAATATACACAAAACATATTACAGCGAAAATATTGCTTGGTGGTTAGTTAAGTTTATTTAATAAATAGTTTTGATCGTCCGCACTGTTGTTGTGACAAAGGAATTGTCCGACTCCGATGATTCTTATATTAGCCCAAGTAACTACTAGTACTGGAGCAAACCGAAAAAAATACGCGTAAAATTATAAAGAGTAGAAATAACCAAAATTGTTATAATTTTAATATTGACCCAAAAATGTTTACAAAAATGGCAAGCAAGAAGTGGTATGAAAATAAATAATGAGTAGGTAATCACTGTAGGTACCTGATAATTTTTAAAAATTTCTTAATTAATAGCATAAAATACTGTTGTTTTATTTCGACAAAAAATAGCCCGATTTCTCCCGATTTTATAGTGGAAAATTATCCGATTTTTAAATTTTTACTTTTGCATTTTGATTACTCAGAATGTCAGCATCACTAAGGTATATCGTTGATAGTTTATTTACAATCAATTGTTCTGTGATATTTATTTTTAGGCGTTATATAATAGGTACTCTAAGTTAGTTGCATATTTTTGTCGTTTGCCCTTATCCTATTAGGTATTGCTGGTTATCCTATTTCTCCTCCATCAACCGCGATTTCTGCAATCCATTCTCTTCTAAAAATCAAACAGTCTCGAATTTGTGAGAGTTGAGTGGCATGAGAATCCGCGTGGTGACATCCAGTCGGGTAGCCCCTTTGAGTTATAAGTATTATAACTGGACACCGCGAAGCAAGCTTTTGCGGGCTGAGTTGTATTGCAGCCAAAGCCTTGTTCACAAAGCTGCAAACGCCTGACAAAAAGCCCCATCCCACTACCCCACGTGTTGCCCGCTGTCATGTAGCAGAGCACATTTTAGTTTACCATTGATATAATGGTTAGAAGCAAATCGTCTGAGACGTATTTTTGGTCATAGCTTCGAGGGTTTTGGGTGGATCGAGATGGAAATAGTACCAAGAGTTAAGGAATTTATCGAAATACGTGTAAGCGTTTGAACTTTGAAAATGTCTGGTGACTTTTATTGGAATTTTGAATCGGGTTTTTTGGGGGTGTTTGTTTACTAAAATGTAAATATTTCAGAAAAAACAGACTTAATAAAAAATGAAAAAAGGTCCCAGAGTATTAGTTTAGCTACAAAATGGCGAAAACATTGTATAAATAGTGAAAATCGGTTAATTGTGACCTATAGTTAGTTCCTTTATATTTGGAATTGTAGAAAAACGGGTATTTCCGTAGGTATATAAAAGTGATGTAGATTCTATGATTATTGATTGGTAATGGTGTTATAAGATGCGGATGCAGGCGAGAAGTGATGAATGAATTTCACTTTCACTTAGGTTGTAAAAGAAAAGAAAATGTTATTCTCTTCTCTGTGTTGTGCAGTGTTAACTATAATTCGACTTGTAAGTAATGTAAGTAGTTGTGTAATTTTAGGGATGTAAGGAAGGGAATGAATTTCCTTTTAGGTTATAAAAGAAAAGAAAATGTTATTCTCTGTGTTGTTCAGTGTTATAATTCAACTCGTATAAGTAATGTAGTTGTGTAATTTTAGGGATTTATATATCAATAAAAAATTCCTAATATTCAACTTGTAATGTGTTTGGTATTCAAAATAATTTTATTTTTTTTGTATTTTTTTGTAAGTATTCATTTTCAATGCTCCGCCGATTCTTGCGGGGATTGCGAAATCTGTGTATTTTTTGTACATAATGGCTGATGATGTTTTAGTACCTCGATGTGTAGTGTGGTGTGATACCTCGCTCATCGCAGTATGCTGCTCAGTATTTTTTAAATATTGGACAGTCAGTCTACCGTGAGTCGTGAATGAAGCTCGCACTCACATGTATCATGCGGTGCACGGCGGGCATGTCCCGGCGCTGCGCCGCGCGCACCACCACCTGCGCCTCCTCGGCCATGCTCGCTCGGAGAGGCTCGTCACGGCTCGATACGGCTCGGGCGAGGCTCGGACGTCACGCACACACACTGCGAGCTCGCTATCTAACCGCTAACGTTCTTCACTGTAACACTCGCAATGTCAGACTAAATTTTTTACACCAATATCACAAAATAGACTATACAAGTTAGTGATGTCATTGACAGCTGAGGTGATTCTGCCGTGCACTCCGCCCACTCGACTGGTCGCGTGTATCATACATGACGCTGTCTTTCGATTGTAGCCTCTAGTTGTCAAAGCGATCGCTAGATGACGTTGTGTGTGGGTATTATGAAGTAAGAGCTAAACAACGTGCAAGTTGAAAAAAAAAATCAGTTAGCAAGAGACGCCAAATTAAGTACCTACTTCATTTCTTGGTTTTAAAATTTTTATTAAACAAAATGTTACAATAAGGTATAAAAAATCTTATTTTCTGACTTCAAGTTCAGACTTGCAAAGTAAAAACACGCCCCCTATTGGCTATACGGCGCACTGCGCACCGACCGACGAGCCGAAGCGCGACGCCGCGGCTGCAGCGGCCACTCGCTAGCGATACACGAGCCGACACCGGGGCGGCCACAGAGGGCGCTGTTGTTTGTGTTAGCATCATCCTTGGTGTTAGTAATGTTTATGTGTTAATTTAAAACTTGTTATGTTATAATTGCTTACTCTTAGATGCACTGTAATAAGTGTACCTACATATTTATGTATGTATTGTACAGTTTTCAAAATGAACAATCAGAATGTGTTCATTTTGTACATATATAAGAAAATCTAAAAATAAGGGCAGGTCAAATAATTCTCAGGAGTCTAGATGTTTGTCTTTGGGCACATAATAAAAAATGCTTTGGGTTACCTAAGCTTTTAAAGATTTTTACAAACAGGATTGTAACTTGGAAATTTCCCCAAGTTTCAAAGAACCAAAACGTCCATTATTTACTTAATCCTGTTGGGAAACAATAATCACTTTTACATTCTATCCATGCATTGCTGCCGTTTAAGATTTTTTTTAAATACCACAAACAACAGCGAGTATTTATATGGCATTGCCTTGTGGCAAAACTCGCAGAAAACAACTAATGTGTGCGTATACCAACATACGTATATTATAATAATAATAATAAATTCATTTATTTCGACCACATAGATCCTATAGTGCGAGATAAATTATTAGTATTTACAATATAAACAAATAATGTTCAAAATCAATTATTAACAAATAAATTCATAAGGTGACAGACAAATTTAATACTTGTTACATTCTAAATTAAATTAAACAGAAAGAGGGTGCTGTTGAGCTATTATTACTACGTATAGAGAAGACACCGCTCACAACTGCTGTGTTCCGTTCAAATGCAGCTAAGGATTTCCGCATTCCGGGCGGCTGCCTTAACCACTTGGCTACCGAGGTCTGGCTTTCAACCGTCGAAATTCGTCAGTGCTTTATGCTTATGTTTTTAGTCAACATTGCTTCATCAAATTTTAGAAGTTTTCACCTCTGAGATCCGAAAGAAATATTTTTACAAATATTTTAACATTCGGTTAAGATGAAGCTGCGTTTATAGATTTTTTTTTAAATATATATTTTAGCACTTTATTAACGCTTAATTATACTTAAGTAAAATTTTAAACACTATCGAACCACGCACCTTCCGCATTCCGGGCGGCTGCCTTAACCACTTGGCTACCGAGGTCTGGCTTTCAACCGTCGAAATTTGTCAGTGCTTGATGCTTATGTTTTTAGTCAACATTGCTTCATCAAATTTTAGAAGTTTGTGTATATCCAGTCTCATGCATACTTCTTTACAAGGTTTATATGGTTTACCTAATAAAGATCTAAAATTAATTGTGTCTTACTTATTTGCATACGATCCGGATCGATTTCCTGAAGATCGGATCGACGGCATGCGATTCGATCCGCGGATCGGATCGTCCCGTTACGATCCATTACGATCCAAAAAATCGGATCGACGACCCGGATCGCGCATCCCTAAAGCGAATCACACACTACGCAGATACGGTAATATTTTATCTGCGTATAAAAACTTATTTATCTGAAAGCATCACACACTAAACAGATACGATAATATACGAGACGATACATTCACTCGTAATCCTTCACACTGATGCCGATACGGCAGATGTTATCTTCAGATATATTTGTATACGCCTCGGACCAAATATTTGGTCCGAGGTATACGCAGATAATAATCTTACCATCTGTCGGTATATGTCGGTGCTCACAGATACTGTACGATAAAATATAAATTATCTGCGCTGTGTGTGTTGGTTCATATGATTTATATATAGGGCGATATTGAAAGATATCTGCTCAGATACAGATATCTTACCGTATCTGCGTTGTGTGTGATTAGTTTAAGTGCGGTCTGCCGGCCGCACTTGAGCTGCAGACGCTTCAGTGATTGCGCGTCATTCAAGCGATCGCGGACCTTGCGGTTGCACCTTAGTTGCGCACAAACTTGCTTCGCGGTGTCTTCTCTAGTTAATTGTACCTCAATGCATCCTGAAGGCATTATTAAATTGAACGCGCATGGCACTGTACTGTTTTGTATAGTCCACCCACAAGCTGCTCGTGTAGAAATAGATAAAAAATGCCCTAAAAAGGGTGATTTTCACATCCTCCAAACAACGAGCAAACCGACGTTCGGTCATATTGACCCTTACAGACAGTACCCTGCGCTCCCTATCTTTCAGGTCAGCGGTATATAACCACGTGCCCAAGATATTTGAAGCGCTCAACCATCTTAAGTGGCAGGCCGTTAAGTTTGATAGCTGGTATGCTGTCTAGGCACTTATCGCTGGCCCGAAAGACCATACATTCATTCTTCTTAGAGTAAAATACAGCAGTCCGTGACTAGCTGTATATCGCTCAAAGATAGACAGCAACTTATGCAACCCACATACTGAGGCACTCAAGTCAGCAGGCAGCACCATGTCGTCAGCGAAACTAATATTATCGAGATAAACGTCACCAGTATGACAACCTACAAGAGCGTAACTCACTTGGCATAGGGGTACCTACTGCTTAACTTTGGCCATAAGAATTACAGCAAACCAGGACAAAAGCTTTCGACAAATCTAGAAAGCGGGCAAATACAGGTGTTTTACGAGTGGTGTAGTACTTGACGGTTTCCTTTAAACATAAAATGGCTGTCTCTGTAGAAAGTCTGGCCTTGAAGTCAAATTGATTAACATGCATGCATACTCAGGTGTTTATCGAGCTCAGCATTAAGCAAACCATCAAGACCCTTAGCCACAACAGTAGCCATAGAGATCGGTCTGTAGTTAAACCTGTCACTAATATCGCTAGTTTTGGACCTCACAATTTTAAATCCCCTATTTTGACAATAATATTGTCAAATTCTGTAATGTTGCTTACTCGTAGTTATTTTTTAGCCACGTTAAACGATTCATTTGTTATTAATGTGTAAGGTTCATTTAAAATCATTTGCATAATTCAATTTTAGTCTATTCTTAAATCTATAGAACGATTGACAATCTTTGATTTGACACATGTCATGTGTCGGGGACTCGGGGGAGAGAAGTAGGACGGCAGTCGGTGACTCGGTGAGTGAGGCATTCTGGCTTTGGCGCTTGTGCTGTGCGGATGGTTAAACGGTGTTCATACTTTATACTGTGTGTGACTAAATGTAAAATACCGGTTGTTTAAGAAGAATAAAGAATATCTATCCTGGTCAGCAGCGTTTTACTACAAATCAGAAGTGGTAAGTACATGCTCACATTCGACAACGTTTTTCTTTAGCATTGTTAATGCATAACTACTCGACTGTGAGGTGGTTGAATTCAGCTAGAAATTACCCGCAACTAATTATAAAAAAAAAGCCTTTCACACCGATGGTTAGACAAAATGTAGGGAGGTTTCGTGTAGTGTTTGGAATCTTGTCAGAGGAGGGCAGTCTCCTTCTCGGGTCAATCTTCATACCTTGTTGAAGGTAAAGCTAGAACTAACTGGATGTGCCTGGTAGAATGTTTGTCTAGACTGGCAGGGGACAGCATACTAGTCGAAAGCATACTGTAGGATAGGCAGGAAATATTAAGTTAATCATGATTCGTTATGGTATGGTTGCGTGTGCTTTTAATTATATTTTGTGATTCCATCATAGATATTTTGACTAAAACAGTTTTGAGATAATTACTTATTAATATCTGCGCTGGGTATTTTAGATTTTCATCAAAAGACTTAAATTAGGTGACTACTACTATTTAAAATATAATACTACCCTCTTATTTTTGCTAAGAAATGTTATAATCCCCTACCGATTGAAGTTTAGTTGTAAAGTCTAGGTCAAGGTCATTTGAGGTTAAAATTAAGTGTATGTTCAATTCAGTGGGGTTTCTAAAATGGTAACGAAATTTACGTCAGTTTTGCGCTAGGACGCCCCGTTTCCGAGATATCTTGCATTTTCTTGGTAGAAGGAGGAAACTCATACAAGTTTTGTTTTGTGTTCGATCGCCAGATAATGGAGCAAGACTGGAACAACGAAGGACTCCGCTGGCGCCGTCGGGATCTGGCGAGAGCTGCCGATTGCGGACATTGCGGGTGTATGGCTGTGACGGCGACGACGACGGGGACAGCTGGAGTCGAGCCTTCTGCGTAGCGTGGTGCAGCACAGCGGGAATCGGCGCTACGAACGGTTAGAACGCAAGCGAGATAGCCGGGCGGTTGGAGAAGAAGTTGTGAATCGGTAAAGTAGGTAGATTGCTATAATTTGGAAAGTGATTAATTATAAGTTATTATAGCCGGCCGGAAGAGTAAAAACTTTGTTTAATAGAGGTGCATTTTATGCTTTGTTTAATAGATGTATAGCATTTCCAAGATCTAAAATCTTCAGAACGATACTTTGTTGGGTTGCAGTGTTGGCTACAGAGCTATATCGTATTATTAAAATATGTAAATTGGTCTAGGTCATGTATGTACCCAGGTGGGCACTATTGGATCTTTATCGACATAAATTAGCTTCCATTAAATATTGATTTTGATGAATAGTTAGATAATGCGACCGTGACAAACCGAAGTCCGGGCGGGCAGAGCTTGTATAGGTGTGGGTATTCGGGCAATGTTCTACGCTACTACTCCACGCCTACCTACTAAGCTAGACAGCTGGAGTAAGCAAAGAGGTGACTACGAGGATAAATAAATTACATAGATTCAAGACTATTATCCCCAAAGGATAAAATTAGGCAGTGAGGACCGCAGAAGCAGTCCACTGCCATAGTTCACATTTCACCAAATTACAACTGCAATGTGCTCAGCGTGACAGATGGTAGGCCCATCGCCGCTCTATGCTGTTTGATGGATGCGTAATCTTTAGTCCGTTAATCGCCTTTAACGATAGTCAAGGGGAGAGAGGGTGGTAGTATTCTTTTAGTGAGCCGCTACACGACCCGAAATAAATAAAAACTTAAAATAATTAAATACTAGGTAGGTATCAGCTTTATTTGCAGACTGTAATAGCACAGTATTAGAAGCTAAGGCTGTGGTAATAGTTATAATAAGTGGAGATATATTTCGCGTCTACAGATTGTTATAGATTAATATAAACATTCAAATCATATTCTATGCATTCAACAAAACAGTTGATAATGTCGTGCCGTGGCTTGCGAGGATGCGCGGGAGCGACTTCGATTGGTGAGGGGACGTAATGCTGAATACTATTATATTATGCTGTGGCTCAGTTGTTGTAATACCGGACACGGCGGAGGTTCAGTTGTTGGCGGCCTCTGGGAGTCTTCATGACAGTTAAGGGGATGGATAAACATGTGATAGTAACAAGGGCTTTATGATATTAACAATGACGGTAGAAGACCTAACTAGACAGCGGCAATTAATTGTAATTAGTTTTGCTATACATAATGGTGAAGGGCGCGGGCCTCCCATAATACTTGATTGGTCATTCTCTACTATCTACTATGATTTGGTCATCAATCCAACTATTGTGATGTGAGGAATGGAAGTGAAAATAGGATTAAAGTCGATTTTGTAAATAATACTTGATTGCTTAAAAATAGTGATAGGACGGGGTTGCATTAAAGATCCCAATGGGTCGACGTGCTGCTGCGAGAGGAAGATTTCTGCAGACCTCACTAGATAAGACAAATAAAACTTAAACGTTGTCATTACAAACATATTTAGATGAATAAATAATAAAGGGTCTGGGTTTGTCGCGGTATTGGAGTCATGCCGGGTTTAAATGTGTTCTTAGTGCAAGGCCAAGACTTTCTATAACACATGATAGTCCAGGGTTTAATAAGATAATCCACAGTTAATAAACGTGAGATGCTAACTTTCCATTCGTTCGTACAATCATCATTCAGTTTACCGTTTCGTTTTACTCACAGGTTTTACTAGATGTTCATACTTCTTTTTAGTTAAATTATTTAGTTTACTAGTCATACAACAGGTTAAGAGTGAATCATAAGTTAAAAATATGTCACAATTTGTCTTTTGGTTGTATTTCAACCTAATTGATGTGAGACTTGTGATTTAACTTTCATTTTAGACTAGTGTTATGTCGTTCAATGCACTATCTAGATTCTAGCTAGCGTGAGTAGGGCTGCGTTGCAGTCACTGTGCGCACGTGATTCAATACTGTTTAAACATTTTGTCAGAATTATGAAAATACCTCCGAAAATACTTAGTTGTTGTTGTTGTTAGAGTGTTCTTAGTTTATTTTGCTGCATTAGGTAGAAAGCGCTATGCGCTCTTATAAGGTATAGTGTGTTCATGTAAAAACTATGAAACACAAAATAAAATATACTGTAAGTAATAGAAATAGTATGTAATCCTGTTGAAAATGGTTGTGCAGCAATGTAAATGGTTTTTAATATTTGACGGTGATTTAAATAGTTAATAGTTAAAGTCGGGGTCGAATTCATTTATTGCAAATTAATATCACGTCAAAATGTTTTTCGGTTCAAACAATTTCTTTTTATTTTAGTATTTACAAAACTTTGTTTTTGCAAAGCCTAAAGATTTGGTTTGTCTGCAAGTGCAGTCCCAATTAATAGCAACTAGTCTGATTTTGATATTTATCACAATGATGTAGGTAAACATAAATAAAATCATCCACTAGAGAACGCGTGGGTTTATATGCAGCACTGTAGATGGTTCATGCAATCATGCATGACTTCAGACTCAAACTTAGTTTAGTAATAACGTTTTCATTATTCCTGGGCTTAAAGTTGGAAATCTTTAGATCATGAATATTGACTTTGAAAGTGGTTTGGAAATTAAATTGTACTTACTATCGTTTGGAAGTGTTAGCGCTCGTATAGAAATTGATAATGTAGAAGCTGATATTATATTCCTGGTGGTTGGGGACTAATTCCTAGAAGTACCGACGCACATTTGACAGTCGTTAACTAAATAGAAACACATGATGGTGTCTAAAAGCTCTGCTCTGTTCTTTTGGGAAATAAGGGGAAGAGTAGGTACCTATACAACATCTTTATTCCCACATTGGACCGTACCTGGTAGTCACATTTTTTAAAATAACCGTATGTAGGTTTGGTTCGATAATCGGTCTCACAGATCACAGGCACTAAAACACTCAAGACAGTGGCAGTTGTTGATCGAATTTTACACATGGGTCACATGATAAATAATAACAATGAAACGCTAGAGATAGTATAATTAGACAACTGAAGTACTTATTTTATGAATTTTTATTTTTGTTCTATTTTAAATAATATGTTGGTTTAAATCTTCGATCAACAAAGGTTTAAATATATTACGAAAGTTTAAAAGTGTACATGTGTCCGAATGTTCTTGCACAGTGGATGTTTAATAAAATAGAAATCATTAGAATATTTATTGTTGAATTCAATGAGAATCTTGGTTGGGATACATTATTGAACGCTAAAAAGAAAAATACGATAATGATACGATTAACTTAAAGGAGCTTATATGATTTACGTAACGTAAAATGTAAAGTTAATGGATGAATTTCCTTATTGCTTAATATTTATTTATGAATTAATTACTTACTAATTTGAAGATAATGAACAAACTGTTTGTTAATTGTACGGAGAATCCCTGGTAGAAGTGGATGACTTAGCAGAGATTATTATAATTTACAATGGGACAAGTATGGGAGAAATGTATGGGTTCACATAAGGGACTGTTTTCTTATTGATGTGGATTCATTTCTTATTTGGTTGGATTAATAATCCTGTAAGAACGTAGGATGGGTTTTTACAAGATTCTTTGGTTTCTTAAATTTTAATGTTATTGTTTATCTTTACAATATACCTTATAAGTTCTTATTTATATATTTTAATTTGACACTCGGTGATTTGTGTACAGTTTAGGTAATGGTCATGGATCGGAGTGGGTGGAGTTTTCTGGTATTGGCGTTCAAACGATAATTATCAAATGTATAGATAAGCTTCCGAAATTAAATTTTGAGAGAGATTAATTTCCCGTATTCATTTGTTTGTCTTAATAATGGGTTAGTCATATAAAACACTATTCACGCAGTTAGATATTATTGTCTGAAAGTGCTATTTACAAGTTTAACACGCTATTGAAATTGAAAAAGTGAATATGAAATTGATACCATAAAATTACTTAAAGTAATTCAATAACAAAAGTTATGATATACTAAATGATAAGAAATCACTTGTTCCTATTATTTTATGGCATTTTAAATAAATAACAATGTTTGTCTGTCGTTGCAAAAGTGCAGAAAAAGGTCCTGCCTATTCCGATCTATGGTAACAATATACAATACTACATCCAACAAATTATTTGTTACGTATGAAGGAATTCAATTTATTGTGATTTTATTATATTTGCTCAGGTACTGTTGATATACGTTTTCTCTTTGCTAGGTAAATTGCTCGCTGAAAACAAGTCCGTAATTAGTATGGTTTACTATAACCAAATGTTTTGTTACTAAGGTATTGTAGGAAGAAAAACTATATATATATTTTTTTATGCTAAGCCTGACAAATGGCCCCACTCCACCTGATGTTAAGTGGAAATGAAGTCCAGGCGCGAGGACAACTGGTGCAGCGTAAGAGACGTAGCATCAGTCACCCTCACTCTGCCGGCCCACAAAGTGCTTCGTCACGCCTCGTTTGAAGGACCCTATGTCATAGGAAGGAGGGAATACGTGTGCTGGTAGACTATTCCATCTTTTGGAAGTGCGACAAAGAAACGAGTTACCAAATTTCTTTGTGCGTGATGGAATGTTAAAGACTGTAAATTGGTGACTCCGGAGAGCAGCACGCGTACTCCTATGGACGAAGGGAGAAGGAGGGATGAGGTCAAAGAGTTCTTCAGATCACTCGCCATGGTATAAACGGTAAAAGACGCTGAGTGACGCAATATCTCTACGCAATTGCAAAGGCTCGAGAGTTTTAGTGACCTCCGTATTGCCGATAATGCGCACAGCGCGGCGCTGCAATCTGTCCAAGGCATCGAGAAGGTACTTTGCGGAGCCATCCCAAAGGTGAGAGCAATACTCCACGCAAGACCGCACCTGTGTCTTGTATAATAGACACAACTGATCAGGCGTGAAGAATCGCCGCACCTTGTTCAGGACACCGAGTTTACGTGAGGCATTTTTAATCACGGTTTCGATGTAGTCCTTTTGGTTCAGATCGCAGCGGATATTCATACCGAACATGTTAATACTGCTCTGCAGGCCTAGAGATGTACCCTGAAGAGAAGGAAGGGGAAGGAATGGCGACTTTTTCGCTGTGAACGCGCACACCTGTGTTTTCTTGGCATTGAACTCCACCAGATTATCGCAGCCCCATTTAGAAATGAGGTCCAACACCCGATCGAGCTCAATGACAAAATTTGCTCGCTTCATTTCGGTGTCTACCCGCCCAGCCGTTGGGTGCCCGTTATATCCCCCATGCACTGTGCTATCATCTGCATAGCAATGAATGTTTCCAAGAGGAAGTATGTCATTGATATGCAGAAGGGGGATAGAACGGAGCCTTGAGGAACACCAGCGTTCACTGACATGAACCGCGAAGCGCATCCATCCGAAAGGACACGGATTCTACGCTCATGCAGGAAGCTAGCAATCCAGGTACAGAACTGAGCGGGCAAACCGTATGCCGGGAGCTTGGAGAGAAGAGCTTTGTGCCAGACCCGATCAAAAGCCTTGGCTATGTCAAGGCTAACTGCCAGTAACTCGCCACGTTTGTCAATAGCCTCACCCCAGAGATGTGTGACGTACGCTAGAAGATCACCTGTTGACGTTTTGGCCGAAACCCATATTGACGATCGTGAATTAGGGAGTGATCTTCTAGGTATCGAATAAGCTGTTTGTTCAATATTCGTTCTAGGATCTTACACAACACTGAAGTTACGGCTATTGGGCGGTAAATAGTCGGATCTGACCGATCTCCATTTTTAGGGATCGGTAGCACATTAGTTCTCTCCAAGATTGCCACTCCCACTCACAGCCACCCATCTTTCTCCTAATGCTCAGCCCTCTCTCTTAGACGTACAGATAGTCTCTAAACCAGATTCAGTCTTATTACATGGACAAACTACCGCTGCTTTCTCGTATCATGACCTCTTATATTTATCCTATCGTGTACGTACCCCCAAACCTAAAACCAAAGTCATTTTTCAGCGTAGTTTTGGTAGTATTTGTGTGGATCGCTTGAGAGATGACTTTTCTAGGGTGGATTGGTCTGCCTTGTTAGCGGCTGACACAGTAAATGAGAAGGTTACAAATCTTAACACACAGCTTAAACAACTCTTTGATTCTCATGCGCCTCTCAGTGCGCGTTAAACATTTGCCTGCGCCTTGGCTCACACCTGTGATTAGGAAAGCTATGCAACGTAGCGATAAGGCCAAATAATTACTAAAAAGATTTCCGAATGACGAATATCTAAGCTCCTACAAGCGGCTGCGCATCTGCTGCAATCGACTTTGCCGGGATGCCAAACGTCGATATATTCATTCTGCAGTAGAGGACTTACCTCCAGGTAGAATCTGGAAGTTCTTGCGATCGCTTGGCGTGGGTAAAGATAGCGGCGGTACTGGTGAATTACCTGACCTTAATCACCTTAATGAGCATTTTACCATCTCACCGGTTACTGTAACTGATACCACCAAAAGCAGCCACGCTTACTTATTTAGACACAGTGGACCGTCCTGACTGCGAGCCTTTTTCATTTTGTGAAATCACTGTGGGGAAGGTTAGGAAGAGTATCCAATCCATTACTTCCAAGGCTGTGGGCGAAGATGGCATTTGCCGTGACATGCTGATACCTATCCTGGATGACGTTGTGCATGAGTCTACACCTAGCGGGATCACCTATCTGGGAGACTTATGAGTGATGCAGGGAATTAGATCTATATTTGTTCTATTGAATTATGCTAAAGACAGAATTTGTTCCGTAAAAACAACGGAAATATAGGCTTTTCTAACCGACCTCCAGCCAGCGGGATATTTACCAAAGTTACATTTAGTAATCAAGTATAAATTGGTACTAACATTTAGATCTATCATTGTTCTGTTCACCAAAACAAAAAACATTCTTCTACCGTCATTACTTCAGCCACAATTAATCTACAAAGAAACCTCCAGTCAGCGGACTTTTTCTCTTAAGGCGTTATTTTTGTAACTTTTACACTAAATTAACCATTCAGTTCTATATTCTTATTAATATCTGAAATGCAAATATTCTTTACGCAAATGTGAGTAACACAATATCACTAACCGAGTTATTTATTGCTTAAAAACTAAAAACAGCTTGAATTTGCATGTAACTTTTTTGTATTCTACCCACATAATAGCTTTCAAATTCCATACTTTTTATTTTAACACAAGATGTACGAATAAGTAATTTAAGTAAAATTATAGTCGTGAATAGTTTAAATTTTATAATATTGTTATAATTATAGTCGTATATAGTTAAAATTTTATTAATTTAGTGTAAAAGTTACAAAAAAAATGCCCTAAGAGAAAAAGTCCGCTGACTGGAGGTTTCTTTGCAGATTGATTGTGGCTGAAGTAATGACGGTAGAAGAATGGTTTTTGTTTTGGTGAACAGAACAATGATAGATCTAAATGTTAGAACCAATTTATCCTTCATCAGGCGTAACTTTGGTAAATATCCCGCTGGCTGGAGGTCGGTTAGAAAAGCCTATATTTCCGTTGTTTTTACGGAACAAATTCTGTCTTTAGCATAATTCAATAGAACAAATATAGATCTAATTCCCTGCATCACTCATAGGTCTCTCAGATAGGTGATTCCGCTGGGTGTAGACACTTACGTTGTGCCTATAATCACACACATTCTAAACCACTCTTTGGCAACCAACGTCTTCCCTTCCGACTGGAAATTAGCCCATGTCATTCCTATCCCAAAGTCCGCTTCCCCTACCGCTTTCCCTCAGTACCGTCCTATTTCCATCCTACCAATCCTGTCTAAGGTCCTGGAAAGCGCTGTTCACAAACAATTGTTCTCTTTTGTCTCCCATCACAATTTAATAAGTCCGTATCAATCCGGTTTTCATCCTGGCCACTGCACCGTAACTGCCCTGTTAAACGTCACTGACGATATTCGCCACGCCATGAATAACCGGATGTTCACGGTTCTTGTTCTACTGGACTTCAGCAGCGCTTTCAATTCCGTTGATTATGACATCCTCCTTGCCATCCTTCGCTCGCTTAACCTTACCCCTGCAGTGATTGCTTGGTGTTCGGATTACCTCCGCAATCGTCACTAGAGAATCAGGAGTGATGATTTATTTTCTGATTGGGCCCCCCTTACTGCAGGTGTGCCACAGGGTGGGGTGCTTTCACCTCTCCTCTTTACATTATTTATTAATGAGCTTGGTAAATTAATATCTTGTCCATACCACTTATACGCTGACGACTTGCAGCTTTACAAACATTCAGATGCAGACAATATTCTCTTAGCTATCGAAGCTCTTAATGAAGATCTCCGTGCTGTAAAGAAGTGGGCAAAGGCATTTGATTACTTGGATTACTTGTGAATCCAACTAAATCACAAGCAATGATAGTTGGTAGCGGCAGACTATGCGATAAACTGGATGTAAATGCCCTCCCCAAAGTTATTTATGATGATGTGCATCTTGTATATGCGGAGAAGACAAAAAATCTTGGCCTTATTATTGACCGTACTTTGTCTTGGACATCACAGGTCAACGAAGTGAGTCGGCGCATGCACTACTCTTATCATTCTCTCAAGCGACTTCAGTTCTTCTTACCGTACAATACCAAAATTATGCTTGCCCAATCGCTTCTTCTCCCTATTCTCGACTATGCCGATGTGTGTTACTTGGATGCTACTGAAGAGCTGTTGAATAAGCTAGAGCGCCTGCAAAATCTAGCTATTCGGTTCATATTTAGCCTTCGCAAATATGACCATATTTCGGAGTTTCGGGCTAAATTAAAATGGCTCCCAATCCGACGTCGTTGTCTCCTTTACAAAATCCTTCACTACCCTCAACTTCCTCATTACCTTCGTTCCCGTTTTACTCTCTTACCAGTCACTTCCCGCCCTAAGCGTTCATGTGACACAAAAACCTTTGTATTTCCTCAATCCAACTCCAAATATTTCCATAGCTCATTTACCGTCCATGCAACCAGACTGTGGAATAAGCTGCCTGCTGATGTGCGTAAGAGACCATCGGTGGCATCATTCAAACTTAGGCTAAAAGAGCACTACCTATCCAACAACAACCATTAGAAATATTTTAACCAATTATTCGTTCATATTATAAATTATTATATGTAAAGTATGTATATACAATATAATAAGAGTAAGCATGTATATGTATGTATGATATATTATTTATGTAAGTATTTCGTCATCATTAGTCCCGCAGACTTTCTCTCCGAACCACAGCTGGGGTTGGCTGGAAGAGATCTCTTCTAGAGATAAGCTCGCCTTTGTATATGTCTTTTTTAATGTGTTTTCAATGTGTGTTTTCTATGTGCAATAAAGGTTTAATTAAATATTATAAATATTAATTTATTTAGTAGTTTATAATCCGAACTGCTTCGGCTACTATTTAATTTAAGTTTTTTATGTTAAACGAAAAGCTGACTGCAACTTCGCTCCGCCACCGCTAGCTGTCACTACGGTGGCTGTCATTTCGTCTTTGGCGTTATGTCAAATATCAAAATGTAAACACAACATTATAAATTATCTCAATTTATTCAAATCTAATGAAAAGTCTTGCCAAAACGGATTTCCAAGGGTGTCTTAATTGAAAATGCAAGAAAAATGCGTCTAGTATTGTATCAGCCAAGGCTACATGTCTATATTATGAAGAAAAAATGGATTTAATTCAAACAACCTACAATGATTATTCTCCAACAATGTCTACAGGTAATTGTTAATTTTAAAGATAAAGATTTTTTATTTGCAGAAAACATGGTACATTTTTGGTTCTTAATGTAATATTCACAGCACTTGCATGTTTTACCTACAGACATTTAATAAGGTTTAACCGAATTATCGATAAGCAACATTTTTTTTTATCGTCATGCTTATTCTTAATCATAATATTTTAGTTGAAACATTAACATAAAAAATAAATTAGAATTAGTAGAATATATCGTCGGTCCCGCAGAACAAACTCTTATGGAAATATAGGACGACAATTAGTTTGTTATTTATTTGTATTTAGCATAATACTAGCTACATGGGAGTGTAATTATTTTTTACATAACTTTTTTATTTTATGAAATAACCAAACGAACATCACCTTAACTGAAATCTATTCCAACAAACAAAAGCGTATCGACATGTACGAACTTGTTTGCCGCGGTCTGCATCACACGTGCCGCGAACTAACGCCAGATACGAGTTTGTACTCCGCACTGACGGTCGTTTTTGGAGGTTAAGACTATTTATATATTTGAATCAAATTAATGATAAAAGTTGTAAATACAGAATCACAGTATATGTTTTACGATGTCTGCATCATCAATATAGAAAATAATTTTGAATTAGGATCTACAAATGGATAAAAATGATTGTACTTATTCTACTACTAGCAGAAATATGGATAAAAAATACATTAATCTTGATGAGAAATTGTTTTTATTTAAAGTCTTACGCTTTTTATAGTTGGCTCAAGGATTTGTATAATATTTAGTAAATATTTTAAGATAAATAGCGAAATCATTGACGTTACCGTCGTATGTTACTAAAGTGTGTTGTTCTACGATAACTCAAAAAAATATGTTATAGTATTGTTTTGATGATGTGATTAAGTTATTTAGAAAACTGCTACAAAACGTTTCATTTCGTCGTATCTATTTTTTACAATATTATTTTCGCATAAGTTGTTGTTCACCTAAAACTATCTTAAAATTACCAACCGCATGTGCAGATACGATATTGTTCTACGTAAATTTTCCAAAAAAATACTGTCGTTTGTGATAAAGCTATTTTGTTCGTTGTACGATTTTTTATATGCGACTTTGTTCTAAACAAAAACACACCATTTAACGCTTTTTTAATAAAAATTATGTATTTTTGTAAGTGATAAACTAGTGCTCAAGTAAGGCAATAAAATTTAGTAGCTACTTTTTTGTTTATTTGTCTTTCTAACAAAATCTTCAAATCAACGTGACAGCAATACCAGCTCTCCGTTACCGTCAGAAGCCTAAAACATTATCATGGAAATAGCAGATGTTTATCAGGACGTATATTTGGTAACTCCAATAATTATACAGAAGTATCAGAACATCAACATGAAGCTACTAAAATAATACTCATACCACATGTCAGCAAGTTGTTTCAATCTCTAACATGACTACAGTAGTATCAGAAGATCAGCACGAAATTATCGAAAATACCACTTATGCTACTACCTGTCAGCAAGTGAATACAGCACCTGTTCCGTTTTTACAACATCCGCATCCGAAAGAAGTGCTTATTCCATTGAATATAGAAGTAACCTCCAGTTTTAATAATTCACCAGCGATATATTTAGAAGAATTTGAAGAACCACTTGTTGCCACTTGTTCAACGTCACATATCACGTTAGCTACACCAGCACCATATCTATTAAATGTACACAGGAAATGTAATGATCACTTTTGTCCCGATCATAGTTCTTGGATAGATTCAGTTTAATCTGCTAATACTATTAATACACCGACTTTTATCAAATACACATCGTTTTCTAGTGAAAGAACACACACAAAACGAGGGAGACAGTGTGCATGCCCTTATGCGCTTGTCTCACTGCAAAACCATTTACACTCCTGAAGAATGGCGTTTGCTTGTGTTATGGGCAAAACCGAAAGAAGAACCGTAATTAGTTAAAAATATGGAACAGTAAAACTTCTTTAACTTTAAGACCTATGTAAATGACAAATTTTGGAGCAGGAACTTGAGAAGAAAGAAAAATTTGAGAAAAAAAAAATATTGTGGATTAAAATTAGAGAAGTTTTGATTGATAAATCTGTGCCAAATCATTATCATCATTACACATTACAAAGTAAAGTCGCCGTTTTCCTCTTTCTGTGGTACCGCACTATTCTCCTAAATCACGAAATGGTGTTTTATGCGGTTTTCACTAAAAGATAAAGCGTTAACTGAGGATGGTTTTTGTTTAAATTTCGTAGATTTATGTTTTTTTTAATAGCTAAACTATGAGGTTCTATCTAAGTAAGCGTGGACGAAGGCGCGGGCGGGCCGCTAGCAAATTAGAAATCATTCGAATGCTTGGTTGTACGAAACGATACAAGAAACTCATCTGCAGTACCTGTCTTGGAGCACGCTTATTCTTCACCACTTGAGTTGACAAAAGCAAAATATAATGATTTAGAGAACATGTGCGATACAGGTGTAATAGATGCAAGTAATGCAACTTTTTCAAATCTCTACCCTTTAAATCTAACAATTGATGACGACTTAAGTGCTAAATATATTTTTTTTAACAAGTGAGACGTATACTGATTAAATTTAATAAAACCGATCGACGTATTTATGTTAAATAATACTAGTAGTTGAATACCTAAGACATTAGTCAAAGTTTTATATTGATTACTGAATCTGTGATTAGTTACACTTTTAGCATTCATTTAAGTACAAAAATAGAAAATAATTTTGTTTTTATCAGATTTTGTGATAATCTTTTACCATCAAGATATTTATGTATAAAAAATAGAAGAGATTTATACGTTTTGTTAAAAAAAAATTAAGAGATTTTTAATGGGGATGTAGAACATTATTCATTTGGTTTACATATTCACCTAACTATATTTATTTATTTATTTATTTAACTATAGAATTTTTCATGAATGTTAGTTATGATTACTTGATTATTACTAGATTCCTATGTCAAAGGTTTGTTACCACTACGCTTATTTTTTAAATTGTTTAGCATCTTATTGTTTTTCCATTGTGTTTTTAAGTTTATACATTTTTTTAAATGCCTACTGGGCGCAAAAGATTTGTATAGAAAAATCTAATAAACAAAATCAAAATATTTAGAGAAAATTACAACTTAAGACTTAATTCTAGAGCCAAATATCGACGTACACCGTTTCATGTACACGTACGACATAGGAAAGTATGAAATATTTCATAAAATAAAGTCGCAAGTGTAGTTAAGTCTTAGTGTATTCCAAAAAACAAACACTGATTATTACATAAGAATCCATTTTAAATAAAACATAGCATTAAAACTAAACATTAGCACACGCAGACAAGTAAACAAAATAAAGAAATGACTTACACAATAATTTTCTATAAATTTTCCTTTTCAAGTTACGTAACTGATTCGCGTCACTTAAATGCTTCGTATTGCAACTAGATAATTCTGAAGATGCGACTTTGTTCTTGGGACCCGTCGTTATCATAATAATAGAATTTCTATATACCTACAATTATTTATATCAATAATTAATTTAAAATACCTTTAGCAATACAAAATAGACAATCAAACATTTCAATTAGCATAAATATAATTATTAATTACTATTTATTCGCTTGAAACACAGAAACAAGCACAAAGGGTCTCAATTTATTTGCCATTTTCCTAATATGTCCATCACGGCAGAATCTTATGAATTCATCAGTGTCGTAAGAGCAATTTTCAACCAGGATTCTAAAAATGAATCGCTTAAACTTTGCAAATAGTAGATTTTGAATCGGCTCCGGAAGTAAATTGTATAACTTAATGCACATACTGTAACTATTTCTGGTGAAGCAGGTTGTAGCGGAAGGTGGTATAGTTAGTTTAAATGGGTATCTTGTTCGGAAACCACATTTTTCCCTTTTCCTTGTAAAAAGATCCGTATTTTTCTTCGCGAATACTAATACTTCAAATATGTATAGTGAAGGTAACGGAAGGATGTTTAATTTTTTAAATAGAAGCCTACACGATTCTAACTGCCCTACAAAGCAAATGGATCTTATACATTTTTTTTGTAGAATGAAGGCACGATTTATGTCGGTTGAATTACCCCACATGACCAGCCCATACCTAAGGATAGAACCTACGTATCCATGATATGCCATTAATGCGGTCTTTTGGTGAGCTAATTGCGTTAGGCGATGAAGAGCAAAAACAAACCTATTAACCTTCCGGCATACCATGTCAACGTGTTGTTGCCATGTTAGTTTAGCGTCTATCTCAATACCAAGAAAAGTAGCTGATGTAGCTTCTGTAATAAGTTTATTTTGATGACGTATGTATAACTGTTGAGTTTTACCATTTTGATTGAAGAATTGAATAAATTTAGTTTTTTCTACATTTAAATTTAAATTATTATTATGTAACCAATTTATTATTTTTTCTATCTCATTATTAATTTTGTTTGCGTAGTCAACATGAAATTGTTTATGAATGGTCACAGATATGTCATCAGCAAAGAGAGTCACTGGATACTTAGTACACTGAGGTAGATCATTGATATACATAATAAAGAGCATTGGACCTAATATACTGCCCTGAGGAACTCCTAATGTATTTATCCTAGCTTTTGATCTGTATACTGTACTTTGAAGTTTGTCATCCAGTTTTAAAATTTCCACAAACTGCATCCTGTTACTGAGATAATTTTTGATCCAGTTATAAGCAGGTCCTCTTATACCATATAACTCGAGTTTCGCAAGAAGTTTATCATGACTTACGAAATCAAAAAGCCTTACTCATATCGTACAAAACAGTTGATACGGGGAGTTTTTTGTCCATGAAATTTGGCACATTCCTGATAAGGGAGAAACATGCAAGTGTTGTTGACTTTCCCTTTTGGAACCCGTACTGTTCTTCTATTAGTATATTATTTCTTGTGAGAAATGACGCCAACCTCGAAAGCATAACGTTTTCAAATACTTTTGACATAACTGGGATAAGTGCAATCGGTCTATAGTTGTTCAACTCGTATCTTTCTCCACGTTTGAACAATGGTTTGACAATGGAGACTTTAAGAGTGGTTGGAAATTTACCTTCCACCATACAACCATTAACAAAATATGTCAACAATAGAGTCAACTCACCAGCACAAATCTTCATTACTTTAGTAGATATAGTGTCATAACCGGTAGCCTTTGTATTATTTAAAGATTTTATAATTTTGGTAATTTGATATTTATCAGCGGGTTTCTAAAACATAGACGCGGAAGTACCTTTTATGAACTTAAGATAACTTAAATCCTGGTGATCACTAGTTTCAACAGAATTTATGAAGTGACTATTAAAAATACCTGCTATCTCTGAGGGGTTACTTACTTCTTTATCTTTTACTTTTAAGTATTCAACATAATTCTTATTATAACAGTTATCGTTATTATTTATGATTTTCCAAGTGGCCATGCATTTATTTTTAGCGGTTTTAATAAATTTCTCGTTTATAATTTTTTGTGATAATTGAATACTTTTTTTCAAAATTTTAGAGTAATGTTTGTATTTGACTTTAGTACTATAAGAATTATTTTTGTAATAAGATAAACGAAGCTTTTTTTTACTTAAACATGATCTTTTTAAACCTTTGGTTAGCCATTCTGTTTTTAAATTAGCTTTAGTAAAGACTTTAATGTTATACTTTGAAAAACATAAATCATACAAAAGAATTAGTTCTTTATGATATATTGTGAAATCAGAATCCACACTGTTGACGCAAAGGGCACCAACATGCGACGTAGGTAAAGGGAAAAGATGGGAACGGGCTTACCGGGTCCGCGCTGTAGGCACGGGATCGTGCTGACGCGCGGGGCGCTATTGGCGCGGGCTTGATGGCGGCAACACACAGACACTTCACTAGGGCACTGGTGTTCGTTAAGCGTTAGGGGGGAGCTGGTAGTCCTGGCTCTGTCACTGCACACACTGCACACATATGGTCACGCCGGGCTGAGTTCAAGGGCGCGCGACGCGTGGGTTCGCCTTGAGATCTCGAAGGGCACTGGTTTGGCGCGAGTGCCGGTCGGTGCGAGCTAACACCTCGTCCGGTATAATTGTCGGAGAGTCCGTGCGACGGGGTAGTGCACTCCAATATGCACTCTAATTGGCCGGCGTAGAGACGGCTGTCATTCGTCGTTGCGCTGGCGCAAACATCTTCCCGGGCCCCAGGGGTAGGAGGGGGGGGGGAAGGAACGGAAGTTAAAGGGAGACTACAGCCTCGATTCGTGCTGTGTTGAGTTAACGTGTATCATCATGTACACACCGTACATGATGAGCTGAGAGGAATGCACGTGTGTGATTGTATGAGCAAAATGGGCAACGCGCAAGGGCGTGCGCTGGGCATGTTACCTTGCAGGCACTGAAAGAGTGCACTGGGCATGTTACCATATAGGCACGTGAGTCGTGCACTGAGCATGATACCATATAGGCACGTAAAAGCGTACACTGGGCATGTTACCATGTAGGCACGTGAGTCGTGCACTGAGCATGATACCATATAGGCACGTAAAAGCGTACACTGGGCATGTTACCATGTAGGCACGTGAGTCGTGCACTGAGCATGATAGCATATAGGCACGTAAAAGCGTACACAGGGCATGTTACCATGTAGGCACGTGAGTCGTGCACTGAGCATGATAGCATATAGGCACTTAAAAGCGTACACTGGGCATGTTACCATGTAGGCACGTGAGTCGTGCACTGAGCATGATAGCATATAGGCACGTAAAAGCGTACACTGGGCATGTTACCATGTAGGCACGTGAGTCGTGCACTGAGCATGATAGCATATAGGCACGTAAAAGCGTACACGCTGTGGCGCAACGCGCAAGGGCGCAATAAAAGCGACCGCAATAAAACAAAAATAAAAAGCAGACTGTATGTGTTGCAGGCTGATGTGTGGTGTACGTGTTTGTGCGGGCTTATTGTATTTTTTGTATTTTTTTTATTTTTTATTCGTTTATTATCAGGCAACGCAGGCCCATAGATAAATACCTTACAGACTAACATACATATAATAATAAAATTTTGTTAGTAAATATGAAAACTTATAGTTACTATGTTAGTAAATTAATATTAGAACATTTTATGTGTCGTATCGGTGGCACTTATAGGTATTTTTCCACGAAAACGTCTATAAACCACTCCCTTCGGCCAGAAGTCCTCCTTCATGAAGGCATCCAACTTTGCTGATGGGACTCGCACCACAAATGCTTTGAAGCTGGTGTTGTGGCGCGACTCCAACTGCTCCACCCGCAAAAGGAAGTTGGTCTTCGTTTGGATGTAGTCTGCAATCTCCTGCGCGGTAGTAGTGTAGTGCAGGCGAGACAGATACATGGCCGTGGTCGTCGTCGCAGCACGCAGCAGGAAGTTGGGCCCTGTCGGTGCGGTGCCGCGACGGTTCTGGCTCACACGACGCGCCTTCTTGCGCCGGACCACAGTGAAATCATCTTCAATATGGTCCGGGACAACGGCTCGCGGAGTCACGGCTGTAGCTGCAACTACGGTAGCATAATCCCTGCGACAGCTGACAGGCGCACACGCCGGCGCCACAGGTACGCTCGGCGCCGCAGTAGGCGGCGCGGGCGCGGGCGTCAGCGTGACACCGGCGGCGGCGAGGGCGCGGGGGGCGCCGTCTGCGCTCGGCTCCGTTCGGGTCGTGGCGTAGACAGCAACGTCGAAACTGCAGACTTGCAACTCGATGTTGGTGTGCTTGTATCGAGGCAAGCCCTACGTCGAATGTTGACATTTGAGCCCGCGATCGATGACCTACTTACCGCGAGTGATTCGCGTAAATCATTGACTTCTTTACGCAATTTACACACGGTATTTTCTGATGCCTGGAATTTTCGCATTACCTCCGCCAAGCCCGCTTTCAGGATCACAATATCCTTAAGAAGGCTCGTAACGTCGACATGGTCGAAGGTCACGGGAGGCAAATTGTTGAGGTCCCTCGCCACGAACGTCGGCATGTCATCGGGGTCGGTCTGTTTCAGCAGGTCGATGATCTCCTGCAAGCTCTTCGGAGTCCCGTCTCGTCTACGGGACACCATCTGGTCGCTCTTGTTGAGTGACTGGTACAGCAGTCTCTTAGCGTCAGCCACGTCGTCCTCGCTGAAGCTGGACTTGCATATCTGCAGAGCTCTCACCTCATCCATGACGTCCAGCTTTTGTTGCAAGAACGCAAGGAGTTCGTTCGCCACAAGTTTGGTTTCACTCATGGCGGAAATCAAGCAGCGGCTTGCGCCGCGCTGCGCGTGTTTTAATAAAAGTATTTATTAATCCGATACGTAGGTATGCACCGAACCGCACACTGCACACGACTCAACTCAACGACGCACTCGACGTATTGTGCAAAGGCGTGGGCTGATGTCATGTGTTGTTTGTGTACTACTAACAACTAATTAATTTTTATTAGGGCACGAGATATAACTAGTAAAGTTACGGGAACAAATGAATTTAGGGAATGATGGCACAAAAGGAAAATAAAAAAATGACTATCTTATGGGTTGAACTAGTTATCTTATATATATATATATATATATATATATAATTTAGGGGGCTTTACTGCTTCTGCGACTGCGAAAAAGAATTAGTTCTTTATGATATATTGTGAAATCAGAATCCACACTGTTGACGCAAAGGGCACCAACATGCGACGTAGGTAAAGGGAAAAGATGGGAACGGGCTTACCGGGTCCGCGCTGTAGGCACGGGATCGTACTGACGCGCGGGGCGCTATTGGCGCGGGCTTGATGGCGGCAACACACAGACACTTCACTAGGGCACTGGTGTTCGTTAAGCGTTAGGGGGGAGCTGGTAGTCCTGGCTCTGTCACTGCACACACTGCACTCATATGGTCATGCCGGGCTGAGTTCAAGGGCGCGCGACGCGTGGGTTCGCCTTGAGATCTCGAAGGGCACTGGTTTGGCGCGAGCGCCGGTCGGCGCGAGCTAACACCTCGTCCGGTATATTTGTCGGAGAGTCCGTGCGACGAGGTAGTGCACTCCAATATGCACTCTAATTGGCCGGCGTAGAGAAGGCTGTCATTCGTCGTTGCGCTGGCGCAAACACACACTTTGGAAGTTAAATAGGTTTGTCCATGGATAATTTGCCAAATAATATTTGAACTTGTTATTATTATCAACGCTATAGTCACGTTTTGTTTCATACCATTGTTTTAGCAAGACTTTACGGGATTTAACAGGGATGACCAAGAATTGAGCGGTATCATGGTCTAACAAGCACACGGCCTTGGCGCTTCCTACTGCTTCTTTAATATTGCTCGCGAAATGATCGATGCAAGCCTCTTTGCGTGTGGGTGTATTAATATGCAAGTCTAAGTTGTAACTCAGCAGTATTTCAGTTAGTGTTTTCGATAATTTTGTGTTTTTTATAGTATCAATATTCCAGACACCTGTCAAAATTATGCTTTTATTAAAAGTTTTTAATTTGTCAAGTAGAATATGCAGTTTATCGAAAAATATTTTAATAGTAGCTGTAGGAGTTCTGTAAATACAAATAAGAATTATTTTATAATCTATTATTTTCAAACCACAATATTCAAAAGTAAATTCCTCTGCCATATCTTTTACGAACAACAGTTCTTTGGTCTTAATATTATTATTTTGCAAAATACACACCCCACCACGCTTTTGTTTTGACCTACAAAAGGAAGTTACCAAGCTATAGCCTTTGAGCTGAACATTAGACTCACTATGTTGTTGAATACATGTTTCAGTCAGACAAATCAACTCTATTGGCAATTCTTTATTCTCGGTCATTTCATTAAGTGTTATTTCCAATAATTCTCTCTTACCAAAGAATCCAGCTATATTCTGATGCATGATACATACAGCGTGGCCATTTATAAAAAAGGAAGTGTGTTGCACAGTCGCGAGTTTCGCATATTGGACAATTCACCCGCTTCACTGTCAGGTGGCACTGATTTTGAACATAATGATTCTACGATGTCTTTGCCTTCACGACACTGGGAATCGAAAGATTGCTGTTTACACCTGCGAAGCGACCGATGTGTAATATCCCGAAATATACCGAAACTCAAGTCTGATAAAAAGTATCTAGCACCTACAAAAGATTTACTGTAATTTTATTTTTACGAAAATTATTTTTTACGAAAATACAATGGCTAAAACCCTGACAAATCAACTCTATTTCCTTATTTAGAGAGTGGCTCATGTAGGCGAACAGGCAAACCACACATTATAACATTAGTGTGAACTGTAAATTTTAACCAATTCAGAAGATTGGTTTTAAATTTCAATGGATTATTATCTTTTATATTATCCTGACGTTTCGAACCCTTTACAGGGTCCGTGGTCACAGGGAGACTGAGGTGTTGGTCGTCTCATTGTCAGAAGTTATTTGCCTACCGTCAATAATTTTTATATTTTACCGGGTGCGTTCAAGTTTACACAATACGAGCTAACAATATTTTTAGGTCTGGCAATGTGTTGCTGTTGGGGCTGGGATTTGATGACCTGTATGATGGGGTCCCAGGCAGGTGGTAAATTCCAACCATCCTCTCTATTGAAATTACGATGTTTTTTAATTTCAATAGCCTCGCGTATCATCCTAGGGATGAATCGTTGTTCCTTGGCGAGTATTTGAGGTTTGTCAAATCTGATGTAATGGTTGGGTCCCTCGAGAGCATGTTCACACACTGCAGACTTATTTTCGCGCCTATGCTTGACGTCGGCTATATGTTCTTTTACGCGGGTTCCTACACTTCTCTTTGTTTGCCCGATGTACGAGAGCCCACAGTCGCAGTCCAGTTTGTACACGCCTGCATCTTGAAGGGGTATATTGCACTTGACAGGTCGTAAGAACTGGTTGATCTTCTTTGGCGGCTTAAAGTAAGTATTGATTGAAGCTCGCTTCAAGATGTGACCAATCTTGTCAGTGACACCTTTCATATATGGAAGTACTGCAGGTTGGCGCTCGACTGTGGTTGGTTTTTTGCGTTTTTTGTGACGAAGCCGCGGTACTTGCAGTTTGTTATCCTGTAGTACATGCTTGACATGCTGAAGTTCAGCAGCCAGGTGTTGGGTGTCACAGATGCCGCGTGCTCTCTGAAACAAAGATTTCCCTACAGTAGCCAACTGTCTAGGATGGTGGTGAGAATCACCATTGAGGTACCTATCTGTATGGGTTACTTTACGAAACACAGTGTGGCTCAAACTATGGTCAGGATTCCTGATGATTAAAGTGTCCAAGAAAGCTAACTTGTTGTCTGCCTCTAACTCCATTGTGAACTGTATTTTAGGGTGTATGGAGTTAAGATGACTTAGAAAAGCAGATACTTTATCAGTTGGTAAGATAGTGAAAGTGTCATCTACGTACCGCTTATAGAACCTTGGGGTTACGGGTGATGTGCTTAGGGCCCGCTCCTCGAAGTCTTCCATGAAAATATCGGCGACAATGGGTGATACAGGGGACCCCATAGCAACACCCTCTATTTGCAAGTAGTAAACTTCATTCCACAAAAGGTAGCCAGATGTTAGACAATGCTCTAATAGTACTGCATATTCGTTGGGCATATTTTGTTCAACTAGTCTTTTCTTGGTAATTTCAATGCAGTCCTGTACTGGTAGACATGTAAATAGGGACTGGACATCAAAACTAACCATGGTTTCATTGTCAGCAAGATGTAGGTCTTTAATATCACTGACAAACTGGTAAGAATCCTTCACATAAGCTGTTGTATTACCTCTTAGTGGGGAAAGTATTTTTGCTACATGCCGGGCCAAACGGTAAGTTGGTGAGTCGATCTGGCTTACAATCGGACGTAGCGGAGCCTCAGGTTTGTGGATTTTTGGTAACCCATACAGTTAAGGTGGTTTAGGGCAGGAAGGTATTAAATAATTAGTGTCTAGATTTAACGTTTCCGAGTGTTGTTTGACAAGATCACTGGTTTTCTTTAATATTTTGTTAGTTTGATCGCATTTAACGCGTTTGTAGGTCTTGTCATCTGATAAAAGTTGAATTATTTTTTCGTTATAATCTGACGTATCCATAACTACCGTAGCATTACCCTTATCAGCACGAAGGATGGTTAATTCTGGCTTAGCTCGCAGGTTCTTTAGGGCGAAGTATTGATCGCGAGGAAGGTTGGATTTTGGCACTTTGCTCCGGCGCAAGACAGACGATATGTCTTGACGTAGTGCTTCAGCATCAGCCTTCCTAATATTATTTTTAACTAAGCAATCCTCTACGTTACTAATGATGCTTTCATACGGTATCCTGCGAGGGGCTACGGCGTAATTAAGCCCCTTTTTTAGTACCTCAACAGTGGGTTTGTCCAGTGTTTGTTTTGTTAAGTTCACAATTTTCCGCTCATCGATTTGGTTTTGACGTTTGTGGCTATCTATGGTTGATGTTGTATTGTTAGTTGTGTTCCATTTCACAAACTTTTTATTTAATTTTGATACTAACGTTTGGAATTTATTTATTTGTCTATGTTTGCATTCATTATATTTAGATGTTTCGCGTTTATTGAGGAGATTAATGCAATTAGTAAAATCTGACGCCGACAATTGTAATCCCAACCCACTGGACAAATTCTCGATCTTATTATGAATTGTACTTAGCTCGGAACGATGTCGGTAGATGAGATGACGGAGCAATTTTTGACTGGCCTGTTGTAAGATCTTGGCGCTCCCCCGGATGTCCTTTTTGGGTGATATCTTGACACACGGTGGGATGAGACCATGATCACGGCATCTCTTCAAGAAATTTAGGGATGTAACTTTTCTTGCGCGCTTAGTCTTTAGATCTTCCAACCGACGCACTTTGTTAGCTATTTCCAGTCCGTACTGGATCACATATTGTTTTCTGAGGTTTAAGCGTGCACTACACATTGAAATGAAACACTTTTTACGGATTAACTCGCGTTTAATTTACTATTTACATAGTTTTTTTTTTTTTTTTATAAATGTGTAAAGGGTTCGAAACGTCAGGATAATATAAAAACTATGTAAATAGTAAATTAAACGCGAGTTAATCCGTAAAAAGTGTTTCATTTCAATGTGTAGTGCTCGCTTAAACCTCAGAAAACAATATGGATTATTATCGTTCATCCCTCCCACAACCACAACAAAGTCATGCAACGTAAGACTGTACAGTTCTGTTTTACAAGTATTCATAACTTCTTGTATATCCGCCCCACTTTTCCAAAAGCATGTAACTTCATAGTCCGTATCCAGTAACTGTTGTAAAGCCTGTTGCAAACCTCGTCCTTGTTGATCAGCAACTACGAAGACTATTTCTATTGGTGGTTCGTCTGTTGCAAATTGTGTGTTCTGGAGCCGGAACGTTATGTTCTTTAAAATATGTGGGCTGTGCTTGATTTGTCTTCTCGAAGGTGTTTTCCAACTTATTATTTTCATTCAAATTTTGAATGTGTAAGCTCCGACATAATTCTTTTGACGTGACAACGTCTTAAATTAGGTTGCGGCTGGGAGTCACTTATGAAAAAGTGTAACGCTCGGTAACGTTACGATGAGTCACCGAACGAGAGAGAGGCCCGCCGAATGCCTTGCGTCTCTCTCCCACTCAACTATGATCGGTCTGCATATTTGTTTTAAATATAATTCTTTTTATAAATAAATGTTTTAAATTGTTACTATTATTTCATCCTTCTTCCTACTATACGAATGAATATTCACATTAAAATTATTTTACCACTCAAAGTCGTTGTCACGTAAAACTTTCGCCCGTATACCGACTTTACAGGCAACCAATTTTTTTTCCTATTCTTAACTTTATTTTACTTTCTATAACTTTTGTTTTTGTTTCCTGTGGTTGTTGAACATATTGTTAGCAAATCCTTTATTTTTCGGTCCTGTTCTTTTATTTTGATGTCCATAGTTTTATTTTCCAACATTAAGTTGTCCATTTCGTTCTCAGTGGCTTGAAGTTTCAGTTTCAAATTATATATTTCATTTTTCATTGTTTCTATTTCTTGATTGTGAAGTGTGGATAGGTCCGGCAAGCTTCTGCCAGATTCTGATTCTGACAGAGAAGAATCTGTGCTATTCATATTTCGCAAAGAGGTTTCATGCAGGTTTATTTTTCTGCGTTGTGTTACATATATAGGACATTCAGATACTGGGCTTGTATATTGTGGAGATGGTGAGGTAATTGTGTTTATTTCTTATAAACTAGGTGATTCCTGCTGAACAGGCTGTGGTGCCGTCTGAGTGTTAGAGGTATTTATCGGAAAGGCTTCTCTCTGAACATCCATATATTGCGAAACAGGTGACACAGATGCCTGCTTTTGATTCCGGAAACGAGCAGCTGTACCTTCAGTTTGGGCCCCAGTTACGATATTAGTGCTGAATTCAGAAAGTTTCTCCCTAATAGTGGCCTCCGCCTTCTGCTTCATGCCTTTTGTTTTTATAACAGGAAGCAGTGGCATTTTTGGTGCATGTGATTTTACAATTGGTGTACTAGTAGATGGTTTACTTTGCTGTTTTGTATACTTGATACATTTTTCACAAGTCCAAAGTGTTCTACGTGCTGGTTCCATCAGATAAAAAAGCTTTTCTGACATATTTGTGCACTCAATGTCCCATATTCTTTTACATGAGATGCACTTTAAAAAGCGTCTGTCTTGGATTTTTTTATTGCAATTAGCACAGATACCAGACTTGGATGACATATTGAGTAACTCAGTTGTGTATTTCAAAGTTTGAACAAAGTAGTAAAAATATGCAAACTTTAAAAACTCACTTGCACAACACTACGTTCAAACGAAACACCGCGGCGTTCCAGTGGTGTAAACGCTGCACGGGGCGGCCGCTGCCGACGCGCGACGTGACGCTCCGCTCGGTTTCGCTCGGCGCGGCGAGGGTGATGATCATGTGATGATTTCTCAACAGCAGCGGGCTGGCGGCGAGTTGTCGTAGGT
Source organism: Scoparia ambigualis (assembly GCA_963921215.1). Classification (NCBI taxonomy): domain Eukaryota; kingdom Metazoa; phylum Arthropoda; class Insecta; order Lepidoptera; family Crambidae; genus Scoparia; species Scoparia ambigualis. Next base: position 442,362 of record OY992503.1, read on the forward strand.
CATGGTCGATGGTCGGTATTTTATAATTTTAAAACTTAATTTCGCTATAACTTTGGAGCCAAGCTGAATATCGATTAACGACTTTCACTAATCAACGAACCGTTTCACTGACAACAGAATTATCAGATTTAATAAGTTCAATAGTCACTTTTACTATCAGTATTCGTTTCGAATTTAAATTCTAGAGCAACGTGATATAGATCTTCTTTTAACAACTACCGCACGACAGTTTTTTAACGGACGGTTAATTACTGCAAATCTCTTTCTAGATTAGTAAAGGTAGACAGGGACCTGAATTTACAACGTAACAACAAAATAATCAAAGTTAACTTTTATTAGTTTAATGTTCATATAATATGACTTTTAGTCATGCGCATATACGCCCTACAATTTTATTTGAGAGTGTCGTTTACGTCCAACACTTTAATGATGCCTAATAATGATTGCTTTTACGTCCAAAAATACAAAAAAGTCTACATTACCAGCCTTGAAATTTGTGGTCGTATTCGCCATTGTTTTTAGAATTTGAGAACTTTAAATATACTGTTCCATAGTGTTGAAAAAACTAAATAAGATGGCATTCAAAACTTATTTTGGCCAATTTTTTTAGACGTTTAGTCGTCCTCCTGCTTCATGGATGACTGACACTCTCAGAATGATAAGAGCAATGAGAGATAAGGCTTGTCAGCGGGCTAAACATTTAAAGTGTGATTCAAGTTACCAGTACTACAGGGACCTAAGAAACTATTATAACCGAGCTTTGACTACAGAAAAACAGGCCTACTTAACACATTTTGTTAATAACAATAAATCTAAAACTAAAATAATGTGGCGTTATTTATAACACATAGTATCTAAAAACCCCGGAAATAGCCGTATGCTTGATTTTCTATGTGATCCAGTTTCTTTAAATAACAATTTCATTAATAATTTACAAATTTGTAATCTAATTTTAATGCTATTCAAGAAATAAAATCCCAGCCTCAATTTGATAGCAAATTTGAATTTAAAGACGTAGATAGAAATATCCTTGAACGTATAATTAATGGATTTTCTTCTTCTAATTCAATGGGTGTCGATGGACTTTCGATGAACATTTTAAAGATGACCTTGCCTTACTCTCTTGGTGCGGTACTTTTTATTGTAAATAAATCTTTCGAAAGTGGCGTGTTTGCGAATTCATAGAAGTGTACCCTGATGACGCCCATACCAAAAAAATTCTCAGTCGAATCTATTTTGGATTTACGTCCTATTATTACCAGCATTGTCGAAAATAGCTGTTGAAAGATGTGTACATCTTAAAATAGTCACTTTCCTATAAGAAAAGCCAAGATAACTCCCTTCCTTACTCCTCCCTCTCTTCAGAACTATCCTTTACCTATTTTAGTGGACCTCAGCATTCTTGGCATAGACATCGGTCAGAAACTGAATCCAAAATGCTACATCGAGAATGTTATTTTTACTGCCTCCCGTAAGTTGGGTATTCTCAATAACGTGAGGCGCGGTTTGTCACTCCCGAGTAGCGCCGTTTGCTGTACAAGACTCAGGTGCGATCGAGTATGGTATGGAGTATTGTTCCCATCTATGGGACGGCTCCGCTAAATACCTCCTCGATGCCCTTGATATCTACCGACGTGGTTGAGTAATAAACACTAAAATTTTATTGATCGTTGTTTTTTTGCGTATTTTACCAAGATTAAATCGAGTTTGCCTAGAGTGTTATAGATCACTAAAAAGCTAATACAATTTGCTAAATAACAGTCATTTCGGTGCAGTGATTTGTTAAGATATTTGTGAAGTTGCAATCTATCGGGGGGCCGTCCATGACCTACGACAACCCGCGCAGCGCTCACTGTGTTACCGCTAAGCGATTTAATGCGCTGCAGTGTTTGGAGCGTTCGGCGTTTTATACTATCTAAGCGCCTTTGTCGCTGTAACCTGTCCAGATCTGTGTGACTTCAAGTTTGGTTGCTAATTAGAAACCGCCAACAAAATGTCAACAAGTGGAAGCTGTGCCGGATAAGGCTGCCGGGCAATAGTAAGAATACGAATAGATTTTTTATGTGTTGTTGCCTATGTAAACTGATATACGATCTTGATTGTGTGAACATTAGCGAAAAACGGTTCGCGCTTTCAGACAAAGACCGCAAGTCCCCTTGGACTTGCCAGGCATGTAAAAATCGAGTACCTAAAAGGTATAATCAAAACACGCCGATACGAACCCCGGTTTTAGACGCGAAGGGGGCGGATTTGCTCGACTCGTCAGAGAGCGAAAATGTAACATTACGAAATACAAAGCCGTCCCAAACCAAACTTCACGGTTCGAAACCTGCGGCGGGCTCTTCGCCGGCATCCATTGAGGATATTATCAAGCTGTTGGATAAAAAACATGCAGCTGCATCACCGATAATATGTAACCTGCGCAGTAAGCTCAAAGAAGATCTGGCATCAATGATAGCTCAGGAGCTAAACTCTATCGTAAACCAGTAAAAGGCCGACTTTACTAAAACCACAGACTTCTTAGCCGCCGAGCAATCGGATTTAAAGTTACGTCTAAATAAAAAAGACCAAGAAATAAATGAACTGCGCAACAATTCATCACAGTTACAAAACGAACTAAAATCGCTTGGCAGCCGTCTGTCCACTCTTGAGAAGGTTTCACGAGGTAATCATTTGGAGATCCATGGAGTACAGGAAGCCCGAACCGAAAATTTTATTCAACTACTTAAGAATCTCTGTCAATCAATCAATACACCAATTTCGGATGTACATATTAGGGTTTGTCGGCGAGTTGCCAAGATGGATCCCGTGACGTGCTTGTGTTGCTGTCATCTCCGCGGCTTCGTGATAATATATTGAAAGCTGTTGCTAAGTTTAATAGAACCCAAAATGACAAACTCAACTCCTCTCATCTAAGAATTCAGGGAGCTACCAATAAAGTATATGTATCCGAACATACCTCATTCGAATGTAAAAAGCTTTTTAAAGAAGCAAGAAGAATTGGAAGAGAAAGAGGCTTTAGATTCATTTGGGTGAAAAGGGGCCTATTAAAATTTGAAGACTGTTTAAAAAAACTAGAGTAAGCCCCTTAATTCATTAGTCAATTGCAGTTTATGTTGTAACTGTTACGTAATATTTAAATATTATATTCTGAATAGTTTTATGTTTTTAAAAAGTATAGGTAAATTTAAAAAGACAAGATTTTTTACATTAAGTTTATTAAATGTACATTCCTTGAATACAGGTCGTGAGGAGTTGTTGGATAGTGTTGCGGCTGGTGATTTTGATGTTTTATGTCTTAATGAAACTTGGTTGCAAAAACATTCGAATCTTGATTTATACTCTATACCTGGTTACACGTTGATACACAGACCTCGTTCCGGTCGAGGTGGGGGTGTGGGTGCTTATGTTAGGTCCAGTTTGCGATCAAAGTGTTTACACCATCCTAGCGGGGAACTCGAACAGATTTGGTTCTCTTTCAAAATTGATCATCATACTATTGTAATCGGCACAGGCTATCGTCCTGAATCCGTGAACATCGGAACAACTCTGAAATGCCCCCTCACCTGATGACGTCAGCGCGCGCGCAAGTCCTTCTTTGATTTGGGTATGACGCGGCGTAATTTGATACAGGTACTTGAGTAGTGTTAAGTGGTTTTTGTGGCCTTCCTTTTTTAAACACCACACATATTGTATATCGTTGGATTCCTAGAAAAATTATCTTCAATATTATGGCGGTTTCATTAAAAAATATTAAACAAATATTTAATTATAAATATTTTTTTTATTTATATATTTTTTTTATATTTTTTATTATATTTCAAAATTAAACGCGATAAGGGTATCTTTTTCTTCTTTATATGTAACCTCTTACTACATAGTAATAATAATATATAAAAATGTTTACAACTTTTCATAGAAAAATGTAAAGAAAAACAACAATTTCCGCATCGAGTTATTTTTTATTTTTTTATTTTTATTTTTTAAAAATAGATCTTTTCGAAGTAAGTCTGTTTTTATTGACGTTTATTCACACTAGACAGCTCGTGCAGCCAACCGATACAAGCCGCAGACACTAAAAACTGAAACCGAAGTATAAAACAGACTTGAAATACGGAGGCACTACGTGCCTATCATCAAATAAGCGATAACATTTTTAGGCACGTCGTGCCTAAAATCAGGTGAGGGGTCTCTTTCACAATTTTCAATGCAATTCGACATAATGTATGTGTCTGGCGATTTCAATATTAATTGTCTAGATGAAGACGGTCGTGTAACTGTTCTCCACTGTTGGCATGATCTAATGAATAGTTATAATTTGCACCAAATAGTAGGCAAACCTACGCATGTCACTTCGACTACTATGTCTCTAATAGATCTCATTTCTACTAGAAAGAATTTAAAACCTATTTTAATCAATGTTATACACAATGACGATCTAAGTGATCACGGGCTTATTTTAGGCAAGTTTCCCCTTGCAAGTCACAAACCCAAAGCACGTTCTATTACATATAGATTTTTATCAGAAAATGCTATTGCTATCAATAACGCAGCAAGGTATACTCCTTGGGACTTGGTTTTGAATTGTACAGACATTAACGATATGGTTAATCTTTTTCATTTACTAATCCTGGATTTGGTAGACACTTTCGCCCCTAAACAAACACGCCGTTTTAATCATCCTCCTGCTCCATGGATGACAGATACCATTAGAGAAATTAGAGTAACCCGCGATAAAGCCTGTCGTAGAGCTAAGACCACTGGGTCTGAATCAAGTCGTCAACTCTATCGGAACTTACGAAACTATTACAATCGTGCATTAGCCCTGGAAAAACAAGCTTATTTGTCCCAATTTGTAAACAACAATAAAAAGAATCCTACGGTTATGTGGCGTCATATAAATAAGGTCATTAAAACGAAAAAAATAACTTTCTTCCCGATCACTTTGCCGATCCCAATGCTCTCAATAACTATTTTATCAGTAGCGTGCCATGTAGTCAGATTGATGACAGTACACTATCAGAAATCCTAAAACAAATATATACGGACGCAACATTCAGCTTTTCAGCGGTTTCAACCTCGGCCATAGAAAAAATTATTAACGCCTCTGCCTCTCACTCTGTGTGGGGGATGTGACGAGATTTCCATGTATATGATTAAGTTGACCCTTCCATATTCCATCCAAGCTATCTATACAATAGTTAATAAATCCTTTTTGGATGGGATGTTTGCTAGAGATATGGAAGTGTGCAGTTGTGACCCCAATTTCTAAAAAATCCGTAGTGGACTGCTTTTCGGACCTCAGACCAATAAGTATTCTTCCTGCCTTGTCAAAAATAGTCGAAAAATGTGTACAAAAACAGCTAGTACCATTCTTAGAAAAAAATATCATACTCGCTATAACGCAATCTGGCTTCCGAAAAGACCATAGTACGGTCTCCGCTCTGTTAAATATCACGGGCGACATCTTGACAGCATCGGATGAGGGTAAAAGAACGCTGCTGGCTATGCTTGATTTCACCCGCGCTTTTGATTGCATTAGTATACCAATTCTCTAGGCAAAATTAAGCTACTACGGCATCACTGGTGCAGCACATGACTGGTTTCGATCTTACTCGACCTTCTTGGTCGAGTGGTTTGTACACCGGTTTTCATGGTGTCGCCATCTCTGAGGTCCCGGGTTCGATCCCCGGTCGGGTCAATTTAGAGAAAAACTGTTTTTCTAAATTGATTTCGGGTCTGGGTGATTTTTCTATGTTTATGTATAGTTATCCGTTATCTTACCATATAAACGAGTTTCACAAGAATACTCATCTTGGTCTAGATAATTGGTGTGAGCGTAAACAAAATTTATTAATTTATTATTATTATTATTTATTACTTTCAGAATCGCTGTCAGGTAAGATGTACTAATAACGATAGTCAGATACAGACAGATGCAGACAGTTTCCGAGCAGTTTCATCTGGAGAGAGGGGTAGTTCAGGGCTCGATACTGGGTCCCACGCTGTTTTCTATATACAGGGTATGAAAAGAAGCTTAACGAAGCCGAAAGCCACGTAATCTGTCCATTATTACGAAGTTTTTTCTGTAGTGGGCCATACCTGGGAACCTTCTAATTACGGAGATATTAAGTGTTAAAGTCAAAATATTGTGACTTTGGTTTTGACAAAAATAAATGTAAAACGTGATTACTAAACTTTTTTCTAAAGAAACATTACCAAAATTATTTAAATTTCTTAGTCAAATAGGCTTCTGAAATTTCAAAACGCAATGAATTGCGAGCGCAGGCAGCGCAGCCACTGCCGCACACGCACACAAATGCACGCGTATATCAGCTCAAATCAGCTGTACCGGCAGCACGCGAAGATACACGACTCAGCACGACTCGCCGCCGCGGGCAATGACCTCCCCATAATTTAGATAAATAAGTACCTACATCTCAGTAACTATTAACTTATTTATGACTTAATTTGTATCGATCGGTTTTTTATTTTCGACCGAACTTACTACTTACGCAAACTTAATAATTGCGAGTTGCTAGCAGGTCACTCGCCGCCGCGGGCAATGACCTCACCATAATTTAGATAAATAAGTACCTACATCTCAGTAACTATTAACTTATTTATCACTGAATTGTATCGATCGGTTTTTTATTTTCGACCGAACTTACTACTTACGCAAACTTAATAATTACGAGTTGCTAGCAGGTCTTCTGCATGTTAAAAAGTAAGATTACCGTCCTAAATTAAGTTTCATTAACTAAACTAGGAAGAACTAGGAGCTCGATGGCTCGGTAGGTATGTGGCTTGCATGCAAGTACAGCAAACACGGAGTTCAAATAATTAGACGCGAACGGACAAGCTACACTCCAGTTAGGTAGGTTCAATTTTAAGAAAAAGGTCAATCGTCGAATCCAACTCGGCTGGGCAGCGTTGGGTAAGCTACGAAATATCTTCTCGTACAAAATACCGCAGTGTCTTAAGACGAAAGTCTTCGACCAGTGTGTGTTGCTAGTGATGACGTACGGTACCGAAACGTGGTCGCTCACTATTGGCCTAATTAGTAGGCTCAAAGTCACGCAAAGAGCAATGGAGAGGGCTATGCTCGGGGTTTCTCTATGTGATCGAATCAGAAATTAGGAGATTCGTAGAGGAACTAAAGTAACCGACATAGCCCAAAGAGTCGCCAAGCTCAAGTGGCAATGGGCAGGGCACATCGCCCGTAGAACCGATGGCCGTTGGGGCAAAACGGTTCTCGAGTGGCGACCGCGCACCGGAAGAAGCAGTGTGGGCAGGCCTCCAACAAGGTGGTCCGACGATCTGGTGAAGGTCGCGGGTAGCCGCTGGATGCAAGCAGCACAAGACCGGTCGTGTTGTCGGTCGGTCCTTAGGGGAGGCCTTTGTCCAGCAGTGGACGTCTTCTGGCTGATGATGATGGACAAGCTACTAACAGTTAAAAATTTAGTCTAGGTATACAAATTACTTTTACATGAAATAGATCGACAACATTGTTAACTAGTAGGGTAATAATAGGTAATCGAATCGCTCTCCTCTTTCAAATGATCAAAGGGAAATTGCTACACATTTCACTAAGGCGCTCTGATTGCTTTAAATTGTATGGAAAAATGAAGTTACGTTTATTAGAAATTCTGCGTGATAAGCAAAATGATTTTTAGTAAATTAGAAAGAAAGTATGTAAGTGGTATTATGTAATTTATTATGATTGGATATAAAGGGTTATTTTATACTTTGATAGCGAGATAGATATTTCCAAGTGCCATTCATAGATAGAGAACACATTCCTGTTTTAACGACAGTGAGCATTGCTATTTTTTTCTCTCAGGAGTTCAATGCTACGTTAGGCTTTGTACTAGGAGTAAGTATGGAAAATAAAGATGTTTATTTAAAATCATGCATAAATTGACAACCATGGAGTCCGCCAATTGTAAACACTTTTTCTTTTGCCACAAGTTTTAATAATTTATTTGTTTAATTTATTAATTTGCCTCTTCACCGGCACGGTAGCAACAATGTATATCGTTTTCTATTTTGTGTACCGTCAGTTGTCAGTAAAATGGTCATTTCCGGGGATTTAGTTGTAGTGCGCTTCAACCTGGCATAGAGTACAATACTACAATCATCAGATGAGATGAATGAAAGCCAAGTGCTTACCCGTTACAAAATAAAAAGAGTCTTTTGAATTGAATAGGTACCTACCTACGATATGATAGGTACCATAAAGTAAAGACTACTTAATTTACTAATGAAATGAAAAATTCTCATTTCATTTCATTTTTTCTGTAGGTATATTTGAAAGCTCTCATGGCCGATGGTAAGTGACGATAAGGAATAAGACGATAACGCACTTTGGATCTCCGAAGGAGCTGAGTATTTATTCATTCAAAAACGAAGAAGCGCTTGGCCTTCATCTCACCTGGAGGGTGATAAATGACGAAAAGGCGAAAGCGCACTTCACCTAGATCCCTCAATCACTGAGAGGCTGGCTATCTTATCTCTTACTGATGTAACACATTGCACCAGACCTTAGGTAAGATGATAGTAGCTTGCCAGGCGGACTTAGCGCTAACCACTAGACAGCAAAGGCTTCTTCTTAGTCCGTTTGGCTAGCTCTCTACCACCATTTTAACTAAGTCTGGTGTCATAACAATAACGTTGTTTTCATTGTTGTGTTTCGTTAGTTAGAGGTGAGATAGCCAGTTTATCCCACTGCTAAAATAAAAATAAAGGACTTCCGAAATTACAATCAGAATATGGAAAACTAATTAGAAGTTTTGATTGTAATGATAAACTAAAAGAATGAAGCTCAACCTAGTTCTATGAATGACTAGCCAGCCCCCAGCCGTCTAGCGCGCGCGCTGCTTTTGAAGGGGTGTGCGGGGGGCGCGCCTCCGCGCGCCCTCGCCCTACCCCCCGCCCTCCGCCACGGCACGGCGGGCGGCATAAGTCAAAGGAGTACTTACTAGTAGTGCTAGTGGCCGGCTTTTAAATTCTTTCAGTTCGGTTTCTTCTGTGATCGAAAGCGCATAGTTTGACAACTTGACTGATTCTTTCGTCTATTTCATCTCTTCTCTTCGCGTTGTGGTTCGTGGTTGTGTAGTTTGGGTGTGTGTGTGTGTGTGTGTTTGCGTATTTTCTGTGAAAGATGCCTTTCCATGCATTTAGTGTTCGCGAATACGTTAATATGGTGCTGTGTTACGGCATGGCCCATGGAAATGCCTCACTGAGACTTTACGGGATTGAACACCCAACCGCAGTTCAGCCTCGCGACCCGCGAGTTTTTACGCGGGCTGTACAGCGCCTGCTGGACAATCAGCCGATAATGCCGGTTTTAGAGGGAGGTGGCAGGCCAATACGTTTAGCGACTGAACAAGCAATTTTGGACGTGGTGCGCGAAAACCCACGCCTTGGAACGCGAACGGCAGCAAAAGTTTTAAGGAGACGCCATGGCCATCGCGCACACATGTAGTGTCGTATAACACGGTCCACAAAGTGCTCACGAGAGACAGGCAACGACCCCATAAAATTCACAGGGTTCATGCGATTGTGCCAGGAGACAGGCAACGTCGAATGGCTTATTGTGCGTGGGTCCTAGGCCAGAGCCGTCGGTTTGTGGAAAACATTATTTTTACCGACGAGTGCACGTTCACCAATAACGGAATGTGGAACCGCCGAAACGCTCATTATTGGTGCTCACAAAACCCACACCAGATGCAAGAGACTGGATTTCAGACTCGCTGGAAACACAATGTTTGGGCAGGTATAGTCCGTAACCAGATTCTGCGACCCGTCTTCTTACCACCAAGAATGGACGGTTCTGCGTATCTAGAATTGATAAACAATTATTTAGCGGATACTCTCGACGATATGCCACTGGCACAGCTGCAAGTAACTTGGTTCCAGCATGATGGCGCTCCCCCACATATCGTAAGGCCGGTCCGCGAGCGGCTTACGAAGCTATTCGGCGACCATTGGATTGGCCTCATGAATGGCCTCCACGATCGCCGGAATTAACCCCCCTGGATTTTTTTTGTGGGGGCCACGTCAAAGACAGGGTTTTTGACCGCCCCTGCCAAACAGCTGATGCATCAAAAAAATGTCACCGTTTTCGAAGAGCTTAAGCAGCGTTCTCTCCGAGAAGGAATCCTGGAGTTGGTCCACCAGGAAAATCTGGAACGGGCGCGCTTATGCCTACACGTGGGAGGTCGGCAGTTTGAGCCGCAGCTCGTCAGTGTCGAAAGGTCCCTTGATGACGTCGATGGAGAGTAGGTAAGTAGGTAGACTAGCCTAGACTTAAACAAAAATTTTCTACAAACAATCATGAAGCGAAAACAATGAGTTCATGAATAAACGATATGACCGCGCAGGGTGCGTGGTATGGTACAGACATGGCGCGCGCTTTTTATCCCACTCATACGCCTATTGACTTCTCTCTCGTCCCGTAACACACACACATGCACACTTTGTTGCACGCGTTTCATTGCGTGTCTTAGAAAACACCCGTTTTTTAATACCTAAAAATTAAAGTAATTTCCCAGCAATTATTTTTACTGAATGTTTCTTAGTTTGATGTACACTATGTGTATATTACGGCTTCGTTAAGCTTCTTTTCATACCCTGTATACAGCAGATATAGCCAAATCCATCACTCACACCTACATCTATATGCTGACGATAGTCAGCTATATGTTCACACTTTGCCATCACATGAACATGTAACTGTCTCAAACCTAAATGAGGACCTGAACGCAGTAGCTCTGTGGTCGGAGCGGTGCGGTCTCGCCCAAAAGTGTTTTGAACCAAAAGCTAGGTCAAATTAATAAAAGAAAGTACACCAGTGGTTAGGGTGGGTGGGGAAATTGTACCGTTCGAACTATTTGTGCGTAATCTGGGTCTAATAATGGACGAGAACTTAAAATTTGAACAGCATACCCGAAATAAAGTTGGAAAGTGTTTTGGCTCGTTGAAAAGCATCTATAAGCTCCGAAAGTTTCTCAAACCGGAAATTCGAGTTTTACTCTGTAACAGTTTAAATTTATCGCACCTTAGTTACTGTGACATCGTCTATTATAGTCCATGTATGTATATGAAAACTCTAAAACGCATACAGAAAGTGCAAAACGCATGTATACGATTTTGTTATCATGTGTCCAGGAGAGAGCATATAACTCCACATTTGATTGCTAAGGATACTCTTAATATGTCTTTCTCAGTCAAGCTAAAGTATGCATGTTTTCTTTACAAACTGTTACACACAGGATCACCAGCTTATCTATTTCATAAGATTTCTAAGAAGCGCAATAAGCCGTCTCTCATAGATAGAGGGCATCAGTTCACCCTACCTGTGTTCAAACTCGCCAGTACCAGGGGTTGCTTCAAGCACGCTTCCGCAAAGATCTGGAACGATTTACCTCCCCCTGTCCGGGCAGCTCTCGATTTGTCACTATCAACTTTTAAATCAAGATGTCGCAAATGGCTGCTTCATCAGCAATCCCTGACTCTCGCGTCTTGCCAGGTACCTTGAACTTTGTAAGGATTGGTTTCTGTTTATTTTTTTTGCTCATGATAAGCGTCATAATAATATTGTTCACGTCATTTAATGTTTTTGTTTAAGTAAATTGGCACACGTTATACAACTTTAATTTAATTTTATATTAGCTATTGTAACTCTACCACGTCGTTGTTTTGTTTATATAATGTGGAAAAAGGCTATGTCAGAATAGCAGAGGCTGTAGATTGTTCTGTTGCCACTGAGATGTAGTCCTTTTTGTCTCTATGTTTTATGCCGGTTCTTTACTGTATAACCTACAAAGTAATTGTGTTTTAGAGGCAAATAAACGATATTTATTATTATTATTATTCCATTTATTCATTTATATACATACTATTTACATTTTTAAATAATAATATAATTTTTAATATTTCTATATAAATACAAAAAACAATTATAAATATAAAAAAATAGTAGCCCACCGGTATCGGGAACAGAGTCCAAGCTACCGGTGGTCAGGGCTCCTGAGAGAGGAACCTCCTAACTATGCGCGCCGTGTCCAAGAGTACTGCTTTCTGGATCAAGCCCTTGATCCAGCTGCCCAACGAGAGCCTCTTTAGGTGTTGGTCTAGGCTCTTGGCAATTATGCCATTAGCCGTCACGACTATCGGGCACAATGACTGCTGTGTTCACATCCCACATGTCGACAACCTCGCAAACCAAGTCAAGATACTTAGTTTGTTTATCTTGCTCAGCCTTCACGAGGTTCTCGTCATGAGGGACTGTTATATCAACAATCATTGCGCGACGCTCTAGTCGGTCTATCACCACTATGTCAGGCTTATTGGCAACAATAGTCCTGTCAGTGATGATAGACCGATCCCAATACAATGTGCAATTGAAATTTTCGAGAACGGGTCGGGAATATACCTATTAGTACGGTACTTCCGATTCCACAAGATTGTATTGAAGAGCAAGTTGCTGGTGGATAATCCTGGCTACAAGGTTGTGCCTTTGCAAATAGTCTCCGTTAGCTAGACTAGAACAACCGGAAATAATGTGGCGAATGGATTCCCCGGGCCGGTGACATGCCCGACAGTATAGTTAGAATAGTTTTATTAACAATCAAAGTTACTTTGAAGAATTAACGGACAGGTTAAATGTAATGGATAGTCCGGTATGTAAAAAAGAGTCAGCCTTAAATAAATCACTGTGTAAAAACAACCATAATTTTAGAAGTGTCAAAAAGTTAAAAAAATATATCCGTGTTAAAAGGTATATTTCTAAGACCCAAAAACTAGTCCATAGACAAAATCATTTACAGAAGCATATGTCACTTAGGAAGGAAAGGATTCAATTATTAAATAAGTTGAAATTGTATAGTAATAGCACAATTGATAGGAATGATAAACATGACAGCGACTCACATATCATAATTAATAAAATTGATAACTTAGAAAGGTCACTGAAAAGTATGTATGACAATATAAGCGATCTGTCACATAAACACCTAAATTATCAGATTGTTGCTGCAAATGACATGGTTGATATGTGCAAATATAATGCTGAGCGATTTGAATCCCTAAATAAAAAGCGTACTTGTTGTGTTGCTGACCACTCTTATAATACTGGGGGTCCGGTATTGGAAAAGCAGGAAATCGGCACAGAAAGGTCTGAGTCTTCGACATGTCCTTGTGACAACTTTTATACACCTGACCACTCTGCCCCGACATCGGACTCTCAGTTCCCCTTCAACTGTTCAGTTGTAGCGTTGCCTGAGGTTGCTATTGACCAGCCTCAATACCACGAAGAAATAAGAAATTCTGCCCACACCCTAGTTTTCACTGATGAGATTGGGAAGGACTTTGGCTCTATTTTGAATAACCATACAAGAGGTTCTGTGTTGAATAAATGTATGCCTGGGGCAACGCTGCAACAGATTGTAACAGAGGTATGTTCTGCAAATGTAAACAGTAATACTTCAATAGTTCTGCTTGTAGGGGACAGTTTAGCCTTGCAAACAAAACATATTGTTGACAGCTTTACGAGATTAAGCCAGATAGACTGTAAGAAACTAACATGGTGTACGTTTCCATATTCAAAGTCATTGAATGACAATCAAAATAATAAAATTTATAAACTTAACAATATGTTACATCACATGATCAGTCGTCACAGTGGTGACTTCCAGCTATTTGATAGCAATTTATTTATTAAAAACTTTTTCTTGACTAAAGATAATATGTATCTGTCTAGACGATGTAAACATAATATAGCTACTCTATTAGCAAATAATATCAACATAGAATGCAATGACAAGACAGTGACCAATAGTAGTACCACTAAAGGCACTGAGGCAAACTCTTTTTTAGGAATGTAAGGTTGACTAAAGAGAAGTGAAATAATAATTTTACTTTAGTTCACCAAAATGTAAATCGCTTCTCTGGCAAAATATTACATGTTGAATTAATGCTAGACAAATATAATGTGGACATATTATGTTTAACAGAAACCTGGTTGAAATCTGAAACTATGTGCTTTTCAGTAAATAATTGTAAAGTCGCTAGTGTGTTCAACAGAAACTCTGCTATGGGGGGCGGTTGCATAATTCTGGTCAAAGACTCCATTAAATGTAAAGAACGAAAAGATATAGTAAGTTATTCCGTTGAACGCGTTTGCGAGATAGCTAGTGCAGAGATAGACGCTTTTCTTATAGTATGTATTTATCGACCGCCTTCAGGCAATTTTATGTCTTTCATTAGAATATTAGAAAATTTACTTGACAAGATATTTGCCTGCAATAAATCCATTGTTGTATGTGGAGATTTTAACATAGATTTACTTGCTGAGTCTGGGGATAAGGAAAACTTTATTTCATTGCTAAAATGTTATGACTTAGATTATGTTTTCAATGAGCCAACTCGAATTACACCTCAATCAGAGACATGTATTGATAATATTTTTGTAAATTGTAAAATCAAAAGCAAGGAACTGATAAATGGGGTACCCTCTGACCATAAAGCTCAAAAGATAGAGTTATTTTGCAAGGAAAAATTGTCGAAAAATAAAGTAATTACTTATAGGCCCTTAACTTGTAGTAGATCTGCAATATTTAAAGATAAAATTATTGAGAGACTCTCGTTATTTGATTGCAATGTTAATGAACCAAATAAATATTACAATAAATTATTTGGTGTGATTACTAAAGAATTTGACAAAATATATACTAAAAAAAAAGTTAATGTAAAGGAAAAGACAGTGTTTAGTGACTGGGCTACGAAGGGAATAAGAAAAAGTAGGGATTTTCTTTATGATCTGTATGACAAGAAATCTTTCAATTCTAATCCAGCTTTTCATGATTATGTTAGACGATATTCCAAAATATTTAAAAATGTATGTTTTATTGCAAAGTCTAAATTTATTAGCAACAAAATTATAAAGTCTAAAGATAAAGTCAAGACTACTTGGAAAATTATTAATTCAGAGACTGGCAAAGTGAGAAAAATGAGTCAGGCTTTCTGCTTAAGTTGAATGATGAGCTTATTAAAGATAATCTTAAAGTTGCTGACATTTTTGATTCCTTTTTTGCCAATATACCTATTGAAACAACTAGACATTTAGAATCGTCCTCTACTGTAGCACAAAGTTTATTAAAACTTAATTTTAAGAAAAAAGTACCGATCTTTAATTTTAGAGATATAACATATTTAGACATAATAAAAACGTACAAAAGCTTGAATAAGAAAAGAACGGAAGATTTATGGGGTCTCTCTGTGACAGTTTTGGAGCCTATTATAGAAGTAATCGCACCGTTTTTAGCAGGAATATTTAATAAATGTATCGAAGTAGGTTCATTTCCAGATTTAATGAAAAATAGTAAAGTAACTCCCATTTATAAATCAGGTGATAAATTTAACGCTGCTAACTATAGACCGGTTTCTGTTCTTCCGGCACTTAGTAAAATTTTCGAATCTATAATCTATACGCAAATGAATGCACACTTTAGAATGAATAAAATTTTACACTGTGATCAGTTTGGTTTCACGAAAGGACGGTCAACTATAGATGCTGGAGCAAAACTGGTCAAAAACATACTTGACACTTGGGAATCTTCGCAGGATACAGTAGGTATTTTCTGCGACCTCTCTAAAGCCTTTGATTGTGTTGATCATTCAACTTTAGTTGGTAAATTATTTCAATATGGCGTTCGTGGTAATGCACTAGAATTAATAAAATCTTATCTGCACAATAGAAGTCAGAAAGTAGGTATAAATATTGTAGTATCAGGAGGTTCGATAGTCAAAATGGGGGTACCCCAGGGATCTATTCTCGGTCCCTTTCTGTTTCTTGTTTATCTTAATGACCTTCCATTCATGGTTAAGGAAATGTCGGAAATAGCGTTATTCGCTGACGACACTTCTTTAATATTTTCTTTAGATAGGAAAGACCCAAAGGTTGGAGAAGGAAAAATTAACGAAACACTTAACAGAGTATCACAATGGTTTTCTGTTAATAACTTAGCACTGAATGCTAATAAAACTAAATTTCTTAAATTTTCTCCACCTAATACACGGCTCAGTCATTTAAATATTGAATTAGATTCGGAAACGTTAGAAATTGTTAATGAAACGTCTTTTCTTTGTATTAGGATAGACTCTAAATTACAGTGGGGTTCTCATATCGAGGGTCTGGCAAAGAGGCTCAGTTCGGCTGCTTTTGCTGTTAAAAATATAAGAAAAATTACAAATCAGTCTACTGCTAGGCTGGTTTATTTTGCTTATTTCCATAGCGTTATGTCATATGGATTACTACTATGGGGAACGGCAGCAGACGTTAGTAGAATTTTCATTCTCCAGAAAAGAGCAGTTCGGTTTATATATCAGTTAAAAGCACGTGATTCGTTGAAGGAATTATTTAAAGATATAGATATCATTACTTTACCGTCCTTGTACATATTTGTAAATATTATGTACGCTCGTAAAAATCTACACCTTTATACCAGAAACAATGAGGTTCACGGATATAACACAAGGAACAGGAACAAACTGTGTGCTCCGAAGTTCAGACTTAGCAAAAGTAGTAAATCTTTTATATGCAACTCAATTCGTTTTTATAACAAAATACCTGACGACATCACTGCATTGACAGACAACAAATTCAAAACGCACATTAAACGTGTGTTAATTGCGAAAGCTTATTATAAGATCAATGACTATGTTGCAGACAAAAATGCATGGAAATAAGTCTACTCTGTACTAGTGTTTATTATTAGTATTTTTAGTCTATTATTAACTATTCTTTCATTCAATTATTATGAATTGTTGAAATTATTTAGTTTAGTTATTATTAATTTTATTGATGCGTACAAATTGTACTTAATTATGTTTAATAATTTGTACCTACTTAATTAGATCTATGACACTGTAAAGTAACATTGTTACTTAGAGGGAGAAAAAAGTAAGGCCTCCTGAGTTTCTTACCAGCTCTTCTCGGTCGAAGGCTCTCCCAAAATCCGAACTGGTGGTAGATTGGTTAGGTAGGTAGATTAGGTAGGTAGAGTAGGTTATGGTCTGTGCCAGCTAGATGTGCATGAAGGGTCATTTACCCCATTTGTACCAGTGGGGTGCTGCAGTTTAGGTACGTTCGGCCGGCGTGCCTCCCAGGAAGGCCGCCTAGGCGTATGACAGTAAAGGTTGCCGCTCGGCTCTCACGCTCCACGTCGCGCGTCGTCGCTTAAGGCCAGGTATTTCTCTCTCGCGGCTTCTCTCTCGCTCTCTCGATGGTACGACGGTACGGGACGGGTATAACAGCGAAGCGGCGCGTTTTATAGGTTATATTGCCTATATTTATAGACTTTATATATAGGATTCTCTGCTAATTTATTTGCGAATTATTTGTCTTTCGTTGAGTACAAAAATTAAATGTAAAGTATCAGTATCGTATTTATATATGTGTATAGTGTGTATGAATGTATTGTATGTGTGTATATATATGTATGCATGTATATATATTATATTTTAAAATAATTTTATATCTTATTTGGTAGATTTGGATCAGTCGTATTCGGTTGCATTCGCATCACTGTCGATCGAGTTGGACTTGTGCCGATGCTGCGTCCCTAGCCTGGCTTCTGCTACCCTCGTCATTTTTTGTCCTCGGTCCTGTGGGGGTGGACCGGTGTCGCGTCGTGTCGCGTAGGCAGGCTGGATCGGAAGTGAATATGGCCGGCGCGACGCGACGCGATGTTGGTTTGCCCCCGTAGGATCGGGGGTGGGGAGTGGTGGGGGTGGTGGGGGTTGGGTTGGGGACGTGGCGTCGGTGCGGGTCTGGTTCGATTGATGGTGATGTGAATGTGGTTGAGTGTGATTGATCTAAATCTACCACTTATTTATTATTATTATTATTTTTTTTTTATTTTATTTTATCGAGTGATGTTATTGGATTTTGTAACTGAATGAGACTTTGAATAGATTGGATCCTTAACTAATACATAGTTTTTTTTTTTTTCCAGAATTTAAACCATTATTTTCTATGTCTCAGATGGTTTGAAAAAACTTAAAGCGCGATCTATCTAGCCTTGAGAGGAAACACTGCGTCGGCGTGGCGTTCGGGATTCTCATGCGGGGCGCGGGGGAGCGGCGTTTCGTGGTCCCCTGTTTCCTCCTTCAGAGGTGGACCAATTTTTTATTTAAGCGTCGGTTGGGGGAGGAGGTTTTCTGTGTCTGTGTGTTTGATTTTTTTTTTTTTAAACGAGTTACCTAATGTTTCTGAAGACGCCTTAAAACGAAGTGATTTCGCTTAATTTTGAAGGCTCCTGGTTATTAAATAAATGACTTAATGCAAAGGAATCAAGCATACGGACGTGAAGGGTCTCTTTCTTTAACCGTTGCTGAAGGGGTGGTGGGGGTTGGTCCGGTTTTGGAAGGGGGCTGCGGGGCGTCGTTTTTCTGTGTTTGGTGTGGGAGTTTTGTGTGCCGCGTCGGCGTGGTGTTTCCTCTTAACTCGTAATCCCTACGCGCGCGCGTAAACCCTGCGCTCCTGACGGACGTCAAATCGATATCGAGTCGGCTGTGCTTATCGGAATATGAACGCTCCGGTCACGAGATATGTTTCAGTTTCGCGTGGGGGTCGTTGGAGGGTGAACCTTCTGTACGGTAGTAGTATTAGTTATTCTGTGCTTGTACCAAGACGAATAACGAAACAATTTTAAAACACAAGTTTATGCTTATTAATTTTTGACGTTTTTTTATGCTTAAGTTTTTATAAAAAAAGATATTTGAATGATTAAAAATGTCAACCTTATTGGTTAGGTACTAATGTTTTCCAAAACTCATTTCAGCCGCTACTTTATTTTACTTCAATAACTCCAATTTATATTACTTACCACAGTATCAATACGATAATTGGAAATCATATTACACAATTCTATGACCACGGCTTATATTTCGGTTCGACGCGATTCTGTTTCGGCGTGCAGTGGTACTGGGGGTAGCAATGCGCATTTGTCTGGCACAGACTATAATAGCTCGTTAGATTAGTTATTAAGTCTTAACTATAAGTTAGTTAACTGTTTTTTTATTATTATTAGTATTGACGTCAATAAGTGCCTGTAAAGGTTTACATTGAATAAATAATTTGACTTGACTTGACTTGACTTGACTTGACATATGTCAACCGTACCGTCCTTCACAATGTATTTCCGATAGTTGTTCGTCATCATAACTTCATACATAATTGCACAGACAAAACTTTCGGTTTCCCCAAAGAGGTTACCAAAACGCAGCCAGGCTACGAACGCTAGGGAGTCTACATCGGGCCCATGTAGGACTTGATAAAAGCGTCCGTGAAGCTCCTTGCTCTGCCATACCTCCCTGCGGTCGTTAGTATCTAATACCACAGGTTTGCGTCAGTCCTTGTTAGCCAAGGAGAGCGTGGTAAGGCCCTTGTCCACCGCCACCACATCTCGATGCATACCCACGTTGGCCTCGAGGAAATATTCCCTAAGGCTACATATCTCGCAGTTGTGTAGGTTCTTAGCATTTAAAAAGCCACGACCCCTGCACTTCCGCGGGATATACAGCCTCATAACCGATGACCGTGGGTGATGCATCCGATTTGCGGTAAGCAGTGAGCGTAGCCTCCTATCCAGGGCGTCAAGTTCCGTCTGAGTCCACTTGAGTATGCCGAAAGAGTACATCAAAACCGGCATGACCCAACCGTTGAAGGCGCGTACCTTGTTTCCGCCTGATAAAAGACTGTTGAGTACTTTGTTCAGGCGGCCAAAGAAGCGCTCCTTCAACGATTGTTTCACGTCATCAGCATTGATACCTAACGCTTCCGACATACCCAAATACTTGTAAGTTTTGGTTGAGGAGAGGGATCTAAGGTGTATGGAATCCGAGAGTTGGGTCCCAACGGATTCCATAATCTCCCCTCGCTTTACATGCATGACCACACATTTGTCCAAACCAAATTCCATCCTGATGGCGCCACTGAAGGTTTCGGTTACCTTCAGTAGCTTCATCAGTTGCAAGTCGTTAGGAGCAAAGAGTTTCAAGTCATCCATGTAAAGGAGGTGCGATATGACCTGACCACCTCTTCTCAACCGGTAGTTTTGACCCGAACCCTCCAGGAGTGTACTGAGAGGGTTAAGGGCCAGACAAAACAAAACAAAACAAAACCACAGTGGACTCATACTGTCGCCCTGAAATATGCCACGCTGGATTCTTATCGAGTCGCTGTTTGCCTGGATCTGTCGGCATCCTGGATAGCGAAGGACCGTCCTCCACTGCCCCATACACGACATCAGGAAGGTGCGTAGAACTGCATCAACTTTACACAGCTCCAGCACCCTCATGAGCTACGTATATGGCACTGAGTCATAGGCCTTCTTATAATCTATCCAACATGTCGACAGATCCTTTCGGGAACGTTCAACCTGTTGGCTAATGGCTATGTCGATGAGGAGCAGCTCCTTAGTACCACGGGACCCGTTCCTACATCCATTCTGAGAGGGAGACATTATTGAATACCTTACTATATGATGGGAAATATTTGCTCTCAAAATGGATGTAAGAACTTTATAGACCGTCGGTAAATACGTGATCGGTCTATAATTTTTAATTTCCGCAGCACTACCTGATTTATGGAGCAAGTGGGTTATTCCTGTGGTTAGGAACTGGGGCAGCGACCCAGACTTTAAGGCAGACTGGAATTGAGATGCCAAGCGAGCGTGCGACCTTGTGGACCATTTGATCCAGAAATTGTGCAGCCCGTCCTGCCCTGGAGATTCTCAATTAGGCAACGGACGGACTGCACGAGCTACATCTTGGGGCTGATGTTAATTGCCCCCATTTCTGGTATCAGATCGCACGCGCGCTCGACCTTCTGAGTCCAATCACCCTCTGTGTGATTGACAGGCACCGACCAGATGCTGCGCCAGAATGAACACATGGCTTCATCATCCGGTAGGTGCATATCAGTCTCATCTTGGTCCGGTCTCTCCCAAGCGCTATAAATCCACCTCTCATTGCTCTGGAATATGCGATTCTGAGTATATCGCTCCACTCGCCGCTTGTATCGACGTATGCGGTTTGCCCATGCATAGATTTTCTGCTTCAGGAAGTCGATACGCTCTGTAACACGGGTCAGATAATCCCAAGGACTAATATCAGTCCCCGAAAATGCCCGCCTCACAAAGCGCAACACTCTACGGCGAGTGTTGCCCTCACTGAAGCAGATGAGTTTGCCGATGAGTGCTCTAGCCTTACCAATACGACGCTCGATCCTGCACTGCCAAGCTGGTACAGCTGGTCGTGTAGCTCTGCCACAGTTAGGAAATTTGACATGAGCTACACGACATGCTGTTGCAGCCGCACAGTACAAGATCGAGTGAGTATCAGCGAGGTCTTCGCTGCTATCAAAACAATTTGTTAGTTGCGAATCTAGAGCACACACCAGCGCCCTATTTTTATTATGCATGGGCAAACGAGGTAGACGGGGTCTAAGCCCAGGCGGTGTGGAGCGATACTCTCGGAATGCATCCTCCAAAGCGCTCCTCAATCGCTCATTGCATTGGGTACTCACGGATATAACCCCGTCATCATCATCTTCACCAACGAGGTTGGGTCGCGGTGAAACACTTTGTATTTGCACCACGGCCGGTGGCGAAGCAGGTGAGACACGGCTACTCCGCGATACTTGACGTAGTCTATCAAGTACGGCGTCATCCAACATACGATTACGGTGGATGACCCGCACCTGATCCGATAGTCGTTGCGCTGAAACGTTGACAGCTGGCTCAAGTACCTGAATCAGAGAGAGCATCCGACCACGGTTCGCAGTCAGGTTAGTTCCCCCCTCTGTAGCCCCAAAGTATGAGAGCATGACATTTTCGTTAATGGATTGCGTCCATCGCATGCGCTGCACACTTCCACCGATAGCGGGGACCCTGTCAGAGGCCGGTGGGCCTCGAGGTCCCAAGCTGGTCCGAGGTCGGCCTCGTCCGCGCCGACGCGCAGGTGGTGGTGTCGTCGGCGGCGAGAAGTATTCGTCGCTCGAACTCGACGCAACTGCAGCTACCGAAATCTCTTGACTCGCGGCTGGCGCAGGTCCCGGCGGCTACGAGGCGGAGCTGAGCGACGAACCCGAAGATGACGGTCGTGTGTTTTTCACTCGTGCCCGGCTTCTTGTCAGCATTTTAGTTTTTCATATGTCTTGTGGTCAAATTATGGTATTTCCGTGACTATTATTTTTGGTGTTGGTGCTGGTTTGTTGTAACTTGCCATATTATTCATTTTTTTTTTTCTTGGTGGATTGGTGATGAAATTTTCATTTTCTAATTAGTTTTTTTCAATAAAATTGTGCAAAAATAACGAACCGTTAAAAATTTTACGTCAGCCGTAGACGGCAAAGGCGAGCGGTACGCATTATTGGAGATGCTGAGGTTACAGCCTCTCTTGAGGACCTCCAGCTGCGTAGAGACATTGCTACTTTCAGTGTCTTCTACCGAAATTACTACGGAGAGTGTTCTGAAGAACTTTTTGATCTAATCCCGCCCTCTCCTTTTCTGTCCCGGACTACACGTGCTGGTCTTAGGAACCAACATCATACTGTGCAGAATATTAGCACTTGTACCAACAAATTTAGCAAATCGTTCCTCTGTAAGACCATTCGGCTTTGGAATTCTCTGCCGGCGCATGTGTTTCCCAGCTCCTATAATCCAGGATCTTTTAAATGGGGCGTGAAACGGCATTTATGCAGGCCGTCATGAATGGGTGCGCTTGTACCATGCTTGTTCCTCGGTGAGGAGCGCTCTCATTATTTTGGACTGCATCGGCTGCTTACCATCAGGCAGGATGTTGTCACTTTGACGTGTCACATTTAAAAAAAATAATGTCTTGCCTTACACACAGTCCAGTTTTCGTAAAATTTACCACATTTGCTCTTTTAGATATTACTGACGACATTCTTACAGCCTCAGATTCGGGCAAGGGCACACTCTTGGTCCTGCTTGGTTTCACTCAGGCATTTGATTGTGTTGATATACCAATCTTATTAGCGAAGTTAAAATCGTATGGTTTGACGGAGACCGCCTTAGCTTGATTTAAATCATACTTTCAGAGACGTGAACAAAATTTGCGCTGTTTGGTATAGTCAATAGTCAAAATATATTTATTCAATAAACTCAATTAATAAGTACTTTGAAACGTCCAAATATTTTTTAACCTACCACCCATTCAGGACATCATTTTTTAACTGTGGCAAAGAACGGGCGCAAGAAACCACAGCGCACAGAAGCAACGACATTTACAAAATATATATATATTATATGTCGTTACCAGGTCACAAAATACAAAATATGAATTTGAATGTAAATAGTTTAATTAAATATGGTGCTCTATAATTAATAAATTAATTATAGGCAATTAGAAATAGCTGTTGGAGTAGGTACTTGGAGCATTTCAGACCCAAGCTGTTTTGTCTTCTGTATAATCCGACACTTTATAATAAGCTTTTTTATAAAGCTTTTCTTTGATTTTGATTTTAGATTTATCAAGATCTAATTTCTGAATATCATTTGGTACTTTGTTGTATAATCGTACACACAGACCCTTAAAAGAATTATTTATTTTATGGAGCCTAGTATAAGGCACTGCTAATTTGTTCTTACTTCTAGTATTTAATTTGTGAATATCACTGTTTTTTGAAAACATTTCAATATTTTTATGAACATACACAAGATTTTCATAAATATATTGTGATGCAACTGTCATTATACTTATATCCTTAAATCTCTCTCTGAGAGAGTCACCAGCCTGTAGGTTATATATTGCTCGAATAGCCCTTTTCTGCAGCACAAAGATAGTTTGAATGTCGGCAGCATTTCCCCACAGTAAAATGGCGTACGACATTACACTATGAAAGTAACTGAAATAAACTAATCTAGCTGTATCAACGTCAGTTAACTGACGGATCTTCATTACTGCATAAGCCGCAGAGCTAAGTCTATTCGACAATTTAGCTATATGTGGGCCCCACTGAAGCTTGGCATCCAACGTGATGCCTAGAAACACAGTGGTGTCCACAGGATTCACATTCTTATCTTTAATTTGTACACTAGTTATTACCTGCTTAACATTAGGCAATACAAATCTTACACATTTGGTTTTTCCCTCGTTTAATAGCAAGTTATAAACCAGTGAACAATCTTTGAGACCGCATTATTCACATCGTCATAATTTGGGTGTCGTCGTTTCACTTTGAATAAAAGTGAAGTATCATCAGCAAACAATACTATCTCATGACTGTCTTTTACAAAATAAGGTAAGTCATTAATATAAACCAAAAACAAGAATGGACCAAGTATTGAACCCTGCGGAACTCCCATTTTAACCACTGATCCCGGAGATCTTTTACCGTTAATGTCGACCTTTTGAATCCTGTTACTCAAGTATGAGATCAGAAGGCTCAAAGAAGCATCCCTAATTCCATAGTGGTTAAGCTTCCTGACCAAAGTTTCATGTAAAACACAATCAAAAGCCTTGGATAAATCACAAAATACCCCTAGGGCATCCTGTGATTCCTCCCAGGTATCAAATATTTGGATTAAAAGCTCAACACCGGCGTCAGTTGTAGAGCGACCCCTAGTAAAACCATATTGTTTACAATGTAAAAGTTTATTTTTATAAAAATGAATTTGCATTTGATCTAGCATTAACTTTTCAAAAATTTTACTAAGTGTGGGTAGCACAGAAATAGGTCTAAAGTTAGAGGGGTCAGAAGTGCTACCTGATTTAAATAATGGAATTATTTTACTATATTTCATGAGGTCAGGAAAAACACCACAGTCAATGCATTCATTAAATATGCAAGCTAAAACTGGAGCTATTGTCATAATTACAGATTTAGCGACGTCCACGGAATTACCCCACAGATCAGCAGTTTTCTTTTTATTGAGAGTGTTAAATGTTTTTATTATATCTATGACACACATTTTTTGAAAACTGAATATATTTTCACAATCTTTAACATTCTTCTTCAAAACAGATTCAGCTACAGTGGGGGAGGAAATCAAGGCTTTTGTAGTTGAAACTGGAATGTCAGTAAAAAACCTCTCAAATGCTGCAGCAACATCAGCATCAGAAGTCAAGGTTTTATTATCACAATTTAAATTGTACTCATTATTACGACTTTTGACCTTTCCTGTTTCACTATTTATAATATTCCATGTCATTTTTATTTTGTCATTACTATTCTTAATCTTAGAACTCTGATAGTTTGCCTTGGCTAATCGACATACTCTTTTGAATAACTTTGAATAATTTTTAACATATAATTTGAAGTCGTCGCTGGTTTTATAGTTGCGTTCACCATAAAGTTCATAAAGGCGTTTCCTACTTTTGTGAATACCAATTGTAGCCCATTCATTAAAAGTTACAGTACCACTAACTGAGATCTTTTTTGGAATAAAAGTTTTATTAAATTCTAAACAATAAATGTTAAAAAAATTATTATAAAAGACATTAGGGTTGTCATTGTATTCTAAATAATTTAATTTTGTATCTAGATTGCTTTTAAAGCGTTCCAGCCGACCTACAGTTTTTGGTACAACAGTGATATTCTTTTTCGTCACTTGTTTACGCTGGTGTGGAAAGCTGACCATTTGGCCACAATGATCAGAGTCCAGGTTATTAATAATTTGCTTAGCCAGTGGTTTTACATTTGTATATATGTTATCAATACAGGTGGCCGAAGTGGCAGTTATTCTTGTCGGCTCCAAAAATAAATTATTCAAGTTGTATGATAGAAATAGGTTTTTAATTTTAGTTGACATCGTGGAATTTTCTAACAAATTAATATTAAAATCCCCGCAAACAATTATTGTTTTACCTACATTACGGACTTTATGTAATGCCTCATCCATAACTTTTTCGAAATAATCATATGTTGCTGAAAGAGGTCTGTACACACTTAATACAACAAACTGCTCCAACTCCACACAAGCTATTTCTATTGTTCGCTCAACCGAGAGGCTCACTATGTCTTTGCGTTCCTTTAATTTAAACTTCTTACTAACAATAATTAAGGAGCCACCATGTATTGCATTTCCTCGACTGAACGAACTTCCTACCAAATGATTCTTAAAATTGATCATGAACTGATGGTCTTTAAGCCAGTGTTCTGTTATGCAAAGAATATCAATTTTATTACAGTTCATGAACAATTCAATCTCCAAATCTTTGCCCATCATTCCTTGGATGTTCTGGTGGACAATGTTTAAAGATTGTACATTTTTTAAATTTAATATTTGACATGGGCTTTTGCTAAAGCTATTTTTACATTCATTTAATTTCATTTTATTAACAAACATTTCGCAAGAGTTTTCCTCTTTTGTCATATAATTTAATTTAAATAATTAATTGGAATGTCAGTAGAAACACTACTGACGTCTATGTCAAATATACATTGCTCAATAGAAGCAACTTGTTTAGCCAAGTTTTTGGCTGACGTTTGAATACAATAGGATAGCGATAAAGCTATTTGTCGCTTAAAATAATTTGCCAGATAATAACTATCTCTTGTCAAATAAAAATTACTAACATAATTGTTAGTGTCAATTAAATGCATTATGTCATTTTTGCAAAATAAATGTAATGTCAGGTTAAGCTTATGTCTAATAGAATTTTCCTCCTGTGGCAAACTACTACAATAAGGTAATGTAAACAATATAATTTTCTTTACAATTAACTTATTCAAACATTCTAAACATTTTAGAAGGCTTGTTTTGTTCAGATTACCTCTATTACCAACAAATAATAATAAGGTGCTATTGGGTTTATATTTATGTTCTACAGCTTTTTTCAAAATATGTTGATAAGAAGCACCCGGTATACAATAATTGATAACTGAATGTCCCAAGTCAGATAACAACCGACCCATGTTTTTACCAAATTCATCACTAAATATTACCAAGTTACTATTACAATCTGTCTTACATGGAATCTGGTTGGTTGGTATAAGTTGTGGTACATTTTTAATTGTGCACTGAGTAAGGGAACCTTTGGAAGAAACAAGGTAAATGTATAACGTCTAATAATCTACCACTTCATAGGGGTGTCATTCAAGGCTCATTATTAGGTCAATATACACAGCGGATATAACAAGAATTGTAGCACACTTGAGATTTCACTTAAATGCTGATGATAGTCAAATATACATCCGTACCCTGCCCACCTACCCTGAAATTTCTTCAGTCGTGCCTAAGCTCAATACCGATCTCGTTGCAATTTTTGAGTGGGCTACAAGGAATATATTTGTTCTGAACCCCAACAAGAGCGTTCGCATTATAATAGGTACTAAAAAATAGGTTAGCGCAATTAACGAACTAAGCCCATCAATTAAAGTTAATGACATACTCGTGCCTAATGAAACACCTGTACGTAACCTTAGTCTTTTACTGGATGAGAATTTGAAATTCGAACAGCATGTACAGAGGAAGGCTGTTATTAGTTATGGTTCTCTAAAGAACCTCTATAAAATACGTCCTTTCTTTAAATCGGATGTCAGATTGCTGCTTTGCAATAGCTGTGTTCTATCGCATTTATCTTAATGTGATATAGTTTTCGGACCTTCCTGTTCATAAAAACTTTTAAAATTATTCAGCGAGAGCAGAATTCATAAGTACGATTTTGTTTTAACGTGCAAAAAAGAGATCACATCTCTCCGCATTTGGTTGACAAAGGTTGGCTTAATATGTGCAACACAATCAAACTAAAATACTCTTGCTTCCTGCACTCACTGCATCATGTCAAATTACCAGCTTATCTGGTCAGTAAGCTTATTACTAGAAACGCTAAACCGCCGTTAAGAGATAGAGGTCATCTGTATTTGCCGAAGACTGAACTTGTTACCAGTAGGGGATGTTTCAAGTACGCCGCTGCGAAAATCTAGAATGATTTACCTTCACCGATTAGAGCCGCCTTAAAGCTATCTTTACCAACTTTTCGGCAAAGATTTCGCTGATGGCTTGTGCTGGAACAATCCCTAGCGCTGACTTCTGGCCGTCCACTCCCCAGTCATATTATGTAGGCACTTTTTTGTTTATGTTTTTTTCATTTTGTTTTGGGATTAGTGATGGCTTTGTATGTAAATGTTTTGTTCCGTCCATTGATATTGCGACTTACATTTTTTGGTTGGTTCTTTGAAAATGTGTTCTCCGTGTTATTTCCATGGTACTTTTGAAATCGCTAAATTATGGTACTTACATAACACAAACATTTTGAAAGCTAACGCTTAAATTTCTTATATACGAGTATTATTAATTGTTCCCATGACATTAAGCACGTGGATTAACATAATTATAAAATAGCAAATGTTTAGTAAAACGTAACAATATAAATAAAACAAGGCAATTTCCATGGGTTTTACGTAATTACTATGGTGTTTTATACACGGAAATTACATCATGGAAATCACTAAAAAGCATATATTTTGAAATTCCTCGGCATTGAAATTTATTTATTTATTTATTATTTTTGGTTCTTCAACATTAAATACATTTCACATTCTTAGTAAAAAAATACACAATTCATATTTACTAAATGATCTAACACTTATAGAAGAACACAACATGCGCTATGATTAGACATCTATACCTAATACTAAAACACTAAATTTTAAAAAAATAACTAAATATTAAACAAAATGAAACAGATCTTTGAAACAAACACTGAATCATAAAGTAAATGATAATATAACCTGCTAGTTTGTTGCTGGTTATCTACATCTGGGAGTTAGGTATTACACTTCAAAACCCGTTTACCAAAAATGGTACATTAATATTGCAAAAAATGTGACATGGTAATGGCTGAAAACTGTAAACCAAAAATCTTAAAATTGTAGAACTTAGTCGGCACCGAAAGCGCGGGGAAACAGCGGCACGCCCACCTGCACGCTGCAAGCTGCGGCCGTAAGCCGGAACTGACGGTTCGCGGCAATCACCAATCACGATTCATTGATGCCTAGCCAGTCCTGTGCAGTGCCGCTCGCAAGGAGCGCAGCAAAAATTATGAAAAATTAACCGGATTTAAGGTCCTTATGGTAAATTACTCCGATGTACTTGGTTTTTACATAATGAAATCTATATGACACGTTGCTTGGAATGTCTAAACAATGTAATAGTAAATTTATTCATAAATTATTTGTTGATATAGGTTATATGAGTGTGTTACGCTCAAAAATTGCTCTCCCAAGAACCACCCTTTTATTAATATTTCGAAGCGTGTGTCACGATTCGCAATTCGTGTCGCGTTTTTTTATTATGTACAATTTTTTGAAAATGCTGTAGCAGAATAGCAGAAGCTGTGGGTATTTACTATTCTGCGGCTTCTGAGCCATAGACCGTGTTGTTCTTCATTTAACTTTACCATCTGCGTATTAATGTTCCCTGTGTACTCTGTATTTTAGATTGAAGACAAATAAATTCTTTATTATTATTATGCTCTTTATTTAAAATATAATCTTAAGTAAAATTTTTTACAATATTTTATATAAAAAAAAAACATATTTACAATATAAAATATTATAAAAAACTTAACCTAGGTTGCCACCGGCAGCGGGGATAGACCCAAGCTATCGGTGGTTAGGGCTGCAGAGTGAGGAACCTCCTGACAATACGTGCCGTGTCAAGGAGTACTGCCTTTTGCATCTGACCCTTGACCCAACCTTTCAGCGAGAGCCTCTCTAGGTGTTGATCGAGGCTCTTCGCTATAATGCCGTGTGCCGAAAAGACTATCGGTACAATAATGGCTGAATCCACATCCCACATGGCGGTAACCTCGTGAGCCAAGTCAAGGTACTTACTGAGCTTGTCCTTCTCGGCTTTCACAAGGTTCTCGTCATGAGGTATGGTGATATCAACCAATATTGCTTGGCGCTGAGATCGGTCGATCACCACGATATCAGGCTTATTAGCGACAATAGTCCTGTCCGTGATGATGGAGCGATCCCAGTAGAGCGTTGCATGACCATTTTCGAGAACTGGCGCAGGTGCGTACTTATAGTACGGCACCTCTGATTCAACAAGGCCATATCGAAGAGCAAGTTGCTGGTGAATTATTCTGGCTACTTGGTTGTGTCTGTGCAAATACTCTCCGTTAGCAAGATGAGAACAACCGGAAATTATATGTCGGAGTGATTCTCCCGGACGGCGGCATGCCCGACAGATGTCGACCGTACCGTCCCTCATTATATATTTCCGGTAGTTATTCGTCTTGATAACTTCATCTTCAATAGCACAGACAACGCCCGTGTAGCACCTTGCTCTTCCATATGTCCTTGCGATCGAGAGTGCTTAGCACCACTGGTTTGCGCCAGTTTTCTGTTGCCAAGGAGAGCGGCGTAAAGTGTCTATCAACTGCCACGACATCCAAATGCATCCCGCACTCACTGTTAAGGAAATAATCCCTGAGACTGCACACCTCACGGTTATGTAGGTCCTTGGCATTTAAAAAGCCGCGACCCCTACATCTCCGCGGGATGTACAGCCTCATAACAGATGAGCGCGGGTGTAACATTCTAGAAGTCGTGAGCATTTGACAGACTCTTCTATCCAAGGCGTCCAATTCGGTCTGAGTCCATTTTAGTATGCCAAAGGAGTATGTGAGTAGAGGCATAACCCAGCCATTAAAAGCACGCGTCTTATTGCCACCCGATAAAATACTGTTGAGTACTTTTCTTAGGCGGCAAAAGAATCGCTCCCGTAATGACTGTTTTATGTCCCCATCCACAACACCCAAAGACTGTGACATACCAAGATATTTATATGTTTCAACTTCGGAGAGAGATCTGAAGTTTATCGTTTCGGAGAGTTGTAAATTGGTTGAATTTACTACTCTCCCACGCTGTACATGCATAACCGCACACTTATCCACACCAAACTCCATCTTGATGGCACTGCTGAAAGTCTCAGTAATTTTCAGCAGTTTCACCAAGTCTTGGCGGTTTGCTGCGAGCAACTTGAGGTCATCCATGTACAACAAGTGCGACATAACTTCACCCCCTCTCCGCAGTTGACAGCCTAACTTTGAATTTCTCAACAAAGCACTGAGAGAATTCAAAGCTAGGCAAAACCATAAAGGACTCAGACTGTCGCCCTGGAATATGCCACGCTCTATCTTTATAAGATCCTGCGTGGCAAAAACACTATCTCGACATCCTGGTTGACTCAAGACCGTAGTCCACTGCCGCATACATGATATCAAAAATGATTTTAAAGTTATATCAATTTTATATAACTCTAAAATCCTCACCAACCATGAATGCGGCACCGAATCATAGGCCTTCTTATAGTCAATCCAGGCTGTAGAGAGAGTCCCTCTGCCACGCCGGACCTTCTGGCATATGGTCATGTCAATGAGGAGAAGCTTCTTAGTACCACGGGAGCCAACCCTACATCCATTCTGAGTCTTGTCCAAAATATTGTTTGCAACAACGTGCGCGTTAATTTTTGTTCTCAGAATGGATGTAAGGAGCTTGTATAAAGTAGGTAAGCACGTGATGGGTCTATAATTTTTCGGTTCAGTGGTACTACCCGATTTATGGAGCAGAAAAGTGACACCAGTAGTCAACAAACTTGGGAGTGAGCCGAGCTCTATGGCTTCTTGGAATTGCGTTGCCAGTAACTCGTGTGAACATCGAAACCATTTGATCCAGAAGTTGTGCAATCCGTCCGGTCCTGGGCATTTCCAATTTTGGGCCGTACTGATTGCACAACTTACGTCAGCTGTACTAATACTTATAGGCTGCATGGTCTCGATAGGTTCACACGCGTCACTGACAACACTCATCCATTTACCTTCCGTGTGCTCGACGGGCACCGACCAAATGCTGCGCCAGAAATTAGTCATGGCATCAACATCTGGTAGCCGCCCGTCGCTCACACGTTGATCAGCTCCTTCCCAACGTCTGTATACTTTTCTTTGGTCACTTTGAAAGAGGCGATTTTGTTGGTATCGGTCCACACGCACTCTGTAGCGACGTATACGTTTTGCCCACGCATAGACTTTTTGCTTCAGAAAGTCAATACGTTCCGTCACACAAGCCATATAGTTTTCCGGACGAACATCAGTCCCAACAAAGGCGACGAATTGTGTGACGAATCGCATGACGCGA
This sequence comes from Scoparia ambigualis, assembly GCA_963921215.1. NCBI lineage: Eukaryota > Metazoa > Arthropoda > Insecta > Lepidoptera > Crambidae > Scoparia > Scoparia ambigualis. The sequence continues at coordinate 474,544 of OY992503.1, forward strand.
GGCCGATTATTGCCATTTCTGAAGCAAATTAGCTTTGCAATGAGTGTCCTGAACTTATTAATACGCCCCTCGATCCTCAATTGCCAAGCAGGGGCAGTCCCGGTTCGCCGCGGTACTCGGTCAGAATCCTGGAATTTGACACGAGCAACGCGACACACCGTGATGGCCCCACAATAAAGGATCGAGTAGGTATCAATTAAACTTTCACTGGTTCCAAGATAAGGAACCAGTAAATCGTTCAAGGCACTCATTAACGCCAAATTATGTCTATTCGTGGGCAAACAAGGTATACGCGGCCTAGAGTTACGCGTGTCACGATACTGTAGAAGAGCATCGTTCAAAGCGCTCCTCATTTGCTCATTCGCCTGTGTACTTACATTCGTATTTATGAAATCTTCATCGTCGGGTACCGGATCTACTCGCGCCACCAAAACCGGCGTCACGGCCGGTAATTGTGGGGCAGGCCGATCCTGCACCGAAGAAGAAGCCGCACAAATACGTTGTGACTCCAGGCGTAGCCAATCAAGTGCTGACTGATCCAGCAAGTTGTTACGCTGGATCACCCGCACCTGATCCGACAATCGTTGGGCAGACACGCCTATGGTCGGTTCAAGGGCCTGAAACAAAGACAGCATCCTAACACGATACGCAGTAAGGTTAATTCCTCCCTCTGTTGCCCTGTAGTAGGCGCGCATGCAGTTTGCATTTATTTGTTGAGTCCATCGCATGCGGCGCACTACACCACCGGTAGCAGGAATCGTACGCGGGGCAGATGGCCCCACTGATCCCAAGCGTGCCGGCAGCGGTGGTCGTCCACGTCGCGCAGGTCGTTGTGGCGGCGGGGACGGCGGCGATCGCCTGCTCGCGCTGCTCAACTCGTCTCTGGTGAAATCATCAGACGAGGAGCTTGAGGTCGGCGGAGCAGGCGATGGTGGAGGGCGTGCGCTTCGTCTTGCTCTTCTTAATATCATATTTTCTTTTAATTGATCATGTATATTGTTGGAATTTTGCGTTGACAGTGCACGTCATTGGCCAACTTCATTATAATTATTATTATTAAATGGTTGTTACGCCCTTTGGCCGCAAGGTATCAATTTATTATGAAGCTGGACCTTATACGAGGATTGTCGCATTGTATCACCTCCACAATAAGCTGGTGCAAAAGTTACGATAGCGTTTGTACGTGATATTAAGAATTTGATTATCAGGATTTTGTCTTAGTTTTCTTTGCATGTCGTTTCTATTTTGAATACACCGAAGCACTCTCTGTGTCATCCAAGGTTAATTTATTCTACTCTTTCTTGATACTACAGTTTGTATTATATTTATTAAGAGACATCTCTGTAGGGTATTTGTAAGCATTTGAACTATATAATTTGGGTCACGTTCTGTTAATAAATGTGATAATGGTTGTGTTTGAAGACATTCTAGCGGCGCTTTCGAATAGTTAGTGGATGTCTTAGTTATCTTTGGATGTCTGTGTACAATATTCGATAATTTTAGAAGGATAGTAAGGTGGTCTGTAATACTTGACTTAACAACTGCTATTGTCGCTGTTATATTTCCATTATTATGTTTAAATATGAAATGATCAAGACAGTTTTCGCCTCCTGTTGGTAGAACAGGACCCGGAAGCAATCCATTCATGGCTAGCATGTTTAAGTAGTTAGTTCTATTACAGCGTTCATGAGCCGCTTCAGTGGGTTTGTATATTAAGTTAATGTTAATGTCACCTGTGATAATAATATTTGTATCATTTTCTAAAGTAATTAGATGTGAATTTAATGAAAGAATAAAGTCATCAGCATTTGTTATAGATGAAGAGCGATAAATACCAATAATAGTTAGGTTGTTTACATTAATTTGTAAGCAAGATGCTTGTGTAAGGTTAATTTCAGTAACAGTAGCTTGGTAGGTAATTTTTAAAAAAGGCAACTACTCCGTCAGCTTTATTTAGGTGTTTTGTCTTTGAAATGACTTGTAGTTTTTTATTTGCGGTATGTTTTTGTTTGGGTGTAACATACATTCACTAACAATAATAAGGTCTACTAGAATATTCAAATAACGTAGATTCAGCTGGAAGTCATTTAGATTTGCGTAAATACTACGTATATTTTGGGATATTATAGTAAGATCTTTTTGCTTTTATGGTAGTAGAGTAAATAGTTCTTTAGGTTTATATTTTAGTGTTAAGGCTATCTGTATCGTCTATTTCGTTCAAGTTTAAAATATTAAAATTATTAATTCTACAGAATAGTCATTTAGGGAATTTTAAGTTTTGTACCTGGGATTCACTTCTTATTAAAATTAAGTCTGAGTGGTAGAGCCACGCTGCGTTGCAGCACACATTGGGCCGGCTCGCCCGGCGTAATACCACCCTCTCACTAATATTCGGCGTGAAATAATGGCACTTGGTGCTGTTGTGTTTCGTCCGACCAGTGAGGGTTCCGGAGGCCCCTCCCCCCCCCCCCCCTCCTCCCAATTCCTATTCCTTCCTTAAACCTATTCTTCCCTTAAAGGCCGGCAACGCGTCTGCGATTCCTCTGGTTTTGCGGGTGTCCATGGGCGGCGGTGATTACTCTCCATCAGGTGACCCGCCTGCTCGTTTGCTCCCTCTTATATAAAAAAAAAAAAAAAAATTAAGGTTGTTGCTCACTACACCTAGTTCGTAGTTCCGCAAGAAAATTTGAGGTGTAGTTTAGGTTTTGATATAGCTTTAGCAATAGGTTAGTTCAAAGCTTTTTTGTCAGCTCGGGTAGTCTCGGTCAGCGTCGGCCAACTTTCGGACAGCTGTCAGAATGGCTGGACGGTAGGAGCCATATTGTATATACGGTCTTGAACGGCTAAGTGGTCGGCGAGTTTTCGTCTTTGCGTAGATATACTGGGCCATAAAGAGTCCAACGAAATAGATATCCTTCTGATTTCGCAAAGTCACGGGCTACAAAGTGAAGACGAGCACCCTTTGCTGTTAATTGTTCAGACACAAAGACAGGCGTCTCTTCGTTTTTGGTAAATCCCAAGTGTTTGGCACGTAGTTTTTCTTTATTTCTAATATTAAACAATTTACTCTAGAGAACATCAGTCGTTAGTAATGTTGACGAAAGCTCCACTATGATCGGTGAGCTCTTTCCAGTGTCTCTCTTTCCTCGTACTCTATAAATATCTTTGATATCTTCCTTAGCTATATTACAGTTTATATTCTTTGAAAGAAACGATAACATTTTTATGAGATCTAGATCTCTAGATTCCTTAGGAAGTACGGGAACGTTCTTTAACTCAATATTAGTCTTCCGACTTGAGCGCTGCAGATCTTCAATTTTATCTTCAAGAAGAATTGCTTAATTTCTACTTGAGTGAAAATAGAGTCAATGGAGTTCGCCAATATGCTGATGTCTGTTTGGGCGCGAGTCCGCCGGCCGTGAACTTGAAGAAGCTGCTGACGTCTGTTTTGACGCAAGTCCGCTGCGAGCTTAATGAAAACTGCTGACGTCTGTTTGGGTGCTCGATGCAGTGCGAGGAATGCGGTGGTTGCGATAAATGTAAACTTATTTAATTGCCTTGGCAATTATGAGTTTTTGCGCCAGCCAGTGACTTAATCCTTCTATCCAAGGCCTTCGTAATAACATATAATAACATAATTAATATAATCAATACGACTTGCCCGACTACCATGTTGCGAGTCCATCGCAATTCCTCCAAGATCCTTTGCCTTAGCTGGTCTGCCTCATCTTGTTTAACCCATTAACGCCCTCTGTACACACGTGTGTACACTTCTTTAAACTTTATTTCTGAACGCAACTTCAAATGTCAAATCAAATTACTTGATAAAACTAAATCTAGATGTCGATACAAGGTAAGAAATATAAAAAAGTTGGAGGGTGACGCGAAAATAAATGTCAAATTAACAATTTTTGCAGACCTTTTCTTAAAGTGACTGACGCCGGTTGTGAAATAATACTGATTTAATATATTTTAGCCATAATTTGATTCAATTCTAAATTTCAAGGTAAGTTTACATTGTAAATTGTTATAATAAGCTAAAACAATAATAAATATTTACATATAACATACCAAAAAGTGTTCAAGAATGTTGGTGTACACGCTTGTGTACAGTGGGTGAATGTATACTAAGAAAAACATTTTTTTGCAGAACCTGGTTGATCATTGAAGATGTCACATAGATACCGTTTATCTTCTCAAAAAGAGTTTCTAAGGCTAGAGGAAGCCGTCGAATCCATTATGGCAGCTGAAGATGACGATACGGAGCTCGACTTGATCATCATACCACCTGATCCTGCTGCTGTTAGTGATGAAGAAGAAGGTGCAGAGGATGATTTGGCTTCTTCGGTATTTCCTCGAGATATACCAGGTACTATCGAGTTATTACGCCACCAACCTTCAGATGAAGAGCCGGAGTGGAACAGTAGCGATGAAGAAAAAACTCGTCCAGTAGTCGTACGAAGCGGACGCGTGCACATATATACGAAACTCAAATTAATTTACCAAAGTAAAAGAAACCCTAAGTCAACACTACAATATACTAAAGTGATCTGAGCAGTGTAGCTTCGCTTACGCCTCTTTAATCGGGGCACAAGACAACTGTGCGAGCAAGAAGCAAACAGACCACGCGGCTTCACCATCTCAACGCACGAAAACCAAAACAGCGTAAGTGAAATTTATATAAAATAAAAATGAGTACTATCCAACATTCACCTACAAAAACAAATACTGTATTTAAAGGTGGATCCTTAACAAATCTGTCTAATATGGAATTAGAAAACGTATCTCAAAGGAAGAGAAAGCAGCCCGAAAATAATTGTGACTGTAAGTTAGAAATACAAGGATTACGTCAAGAGCTTTGTCGCATGACAGAACTGCTTGAAAAAATGAGTGACAAACAAGATATAACAATGGAAAACATGAAACAGAATCTAACCGATATTAAAGATCAAATGCATGAAATAAAGCAAGTAACTTCTTCTCTAGCCACGGAGCAAAATACAATAAAATCTGAACTGTCTAAGCTAAACAGCCAAGTAGGCGTAGGCGAAACTAAAATACAACATATGGAGACAAACTTTATACAAATTACTAATAAACTTATAGCTGCTGAAGAGAAAATTCAAAATATGGAATGTGACCTACTACAAAAAAAAACCAACAGCTCGATTATCAGGTTTCATGAACGAAGAAATTTTTATGGAAATCCAAGAGAGAAATAATAGAATGAAAAACCTTATTATTTCTGGCGTACCAGAGCCTTATGATATGGATAGCACGCATAGACGCCAGAACGATCAGCAGCACGTTTTGAAAACTCTCAACACTCTTATTGACAACTGTCCAGAACCAGTCAAAATAATGAGAATAGGAAAATACGATAAAGAGAGAAACCGTCACATTAAGATCTGCTTTACTGATCCAGTAACTACCAGAATATTACTAAATAATAAATCGAAACTCAACACTACTCTAAAGATCTTTTCGGACCAAACTCCAATGCAGCAAGAATTGTTTAAGGAAACAAAGATGGAGCTGAATCGACGACTTTCAGCAGGAGAAACCAATCTGACAATAAAATATATTAGAGGAATTCCAAAAGTTATAGAAAATAACCCCAAAAAAACTGAATTGTACAGTCACTTGCGATGATTTATACAAAAATACTACATACCAAGTCTTGAATACCTACCAAAATCTCATCTCTTCGAAATTTCGTTTAAACTTTCTATATGCGAATGTCCGCAGTATCCGAAAACCAGGAAAAATCGATGAATTAAAATGCATTCTTAAATCTATACCTAATACCGTTCATGTCGTACTTCTCGCTGAAACATGGATTACAACACAAGAAGAAACGAAAAATTTTGAAATGGCAAACTATACACACTATTATAACATCAGGAACAACAAAAAAGGTGGAGGAATATCAATCTATGTGCATGACGATCTGAACCATAACTGTCTTCACGAAGCATATATGGGAGGAAATAATTATCTATGGGTTCACCTTGATAAATATAATTTGGACGTGGGATTAGTTTACAACCCTGGTGATACAAATTTTTCGGATTTCCTGGATGTCTTTGGTCAACAGCTACAGGAGCACAAAAGGAGTCTAGTATTTGGCGATTTTAACATTGATTTGTTAAATAGATCTGATAATAAAACAAAACGCTATAAAGCACTACTACAAGAATCTGGATACCAAGTTTTAAACCGCATTACAAAACAATTTTGCACAAGAGAAACAGCCACAACTAATAGCTTAATTGACCATGTCTTGACCAATTTACCAAACACCAACTTTCACCTAGCAACAGTGGATTCCAGTCTATCAGATCATAAGCAGATTTACGTCGAGATAAAAAACCACAAACCTCCTAAACTGAAAAAGGCACAATACATCTCCACGGACTATAAAAAACTGCAAAACTGTATACAAATTGATAATTTTGAATCCAATATCTACCATAATCTAGAAAAATATATACTATCTTCAATTACACAATGTAAGCAAGTTAAAACTTCTAGAGAATCTACCACAAAAGGATTGGATTAATAAAGAAATTATTAAAACCATAAATCAAAAGAATAAACTATGGAATGAACTTAAGAAGGAACCGAATAATTCACACAAACAAGAAGAATATAACACACTACGTAATGAAGTAAGACGGAACATTAAAAGAACTAAAGATAATTTCTACCTTGACAAGTTCAAGGGCGTTGAGAAAAACCCAAAAAAACTGTGGTCCTTGATAAATACTTTATCGAATAACAAAACTAAAACTAGTCGTGCTCCTCCAAAGTTAAAAACACCATCCAGTATAGTCACTGACCCAGGACTAATATGCGAGGTTTTTAATGACTTCTTTTCCTCGATAGGTCTGAAACTTGCAAACGAAATACCATCAAAGTTCTGTTTATTCAATGCCATCCTGTAATCCTGACAAAACACTCGACAAATTTACACCTTGTACTAAAGATGAAATTGTAAAGATTATTAATGGCCTTGACGTAAATTCAAGTTCTGGTATAGACGGCGTTAGTACCAAACACATTAAATGTATCGGCAACTTAATGGCTCAAAATTTTGCAAACTGCTTTAGTGTTCTCCTATCCGAAGGTAGTTTTCCTGTCTCCCTTAAATTAGCGAAAGTTAATCCGATTCATAAGTCTGGCCCTATAAATGATCCAAATAATTATCGCCCAATTTCGGTATTGCCAGTGATATCAAAAATTCTTGAAAAAATTATTTTTTCCCGCATAGACGAACACCTTTCCTCTGTAAATTTCTTTTCCGAATGTCAATACGGCTTTAGACCTCACTCAAACACATTAGCAGCCACTTTGGATTTAATTACTGAAATAAAAACTAGTATAGATAATAAAATGATAGTCTTGGGGGTATTTATCGATCTCAAGAAAGCATTTGACACTGTCAGCCATAAGTTATTAATTAATAAACTTGAAAATACTGGCATAACTGGTACAGCTTTACAAATGCTCAAGTCTTATCTAAGTGACAGATGCCAAATTACCAAGATTAATGAGAGTCAAAGTAATGTAAAACCAATCACGTGTGGTGTACCACAGGGGTCGATTCTTGGGCCGTTGCTTTTTTTGATATACATCAATAATATATGTGAAATTAACCTACACGGTAAACTAACTCTGTATGCAGATGACACCTGTTTGTTTTATTTTGGGAATTACACTATATTTAATTGGTTTCGATATAATTTACTTACAATTAACACTGCAAAAACTTGTTATTGTATTTTTAAGCCGAAAAATAAAAAAATTATGAATCATAATAAATTAATTATAGATGGCAAAGCCATATTTGAAAAAAAAGAAGAAAAATATCTCGGCCTAAGAATTGACAACCACCTAATGTGGACTTCACAAGTTGACTACATTAAGGCAAAACTCGTCTCGTTCCTTGGAAGTATACGACACAGTGTTGGTTGTTTTCCTCGAAAGGTTCGATTTATGCTATACAACTCATTTGTTAAATCTCATCTTACTTATCTAATCGAATTATGGGGAACTGCATCAAAAACAAAATTAAAAGAACTACAAATTTTACAAAACAAAATCATTAAATCTTTATTTAATTATAACTACCGAACCAGTACTGAAATAGTTTACAAGGAAACAAAATTAATGAACATTACCCAATTATACCTATTCCAAACTCTAATACTTATCTATAAAATACTGCATAATAAAATTCATTCAAAAATTAAATTTAATATAAATAACGAAACTCCAAAATATAGCCAAAGAAGACCTAAAAATTTTCCTAGTGCCAAAATCAAGAACAAAATACGGTCAGAAAGTTATAACCTCTGAGGGAGCACTTCTATTTAATAAATTGCCAGATTATTTAAAAAATGCAAATTCTATAAATATTTTTAAATGTAGACTAAAGGCGCACATTTTCAGGGTACATTCTCATCAAGCCTTTAATTGTTAAATGTTATATCTGAAAATCGCATGTACGCACTTTTGCGGGAATAGCCTCTCAAGCTCGGTCGGCCGGCGGCGGCTCCTGCGCCGTGTTCATGTCAGTCGCTCGCTAGTTACGCGCTTGCTCACGCATGCGTCATAACTTAATAACCAAATGGATAAGTACATTATTTATGTACATCACAATACTCTTACTACGACAGTGTTTTCGTATGATACGGTTCACCTTACCATGTAAGTACACAATTTGACTCGAACCTGCTGGAGAGACGATTCCCAAACCCAAATATCTGCTAACTACTGAACAGTTAGACCTACCTACATTATTGTTAATAATTTCTTATGTAAGTGACTGTAATGGTTTTTAATAAGAAATAAATATTCTTTAAACATAAGAACCTCTTTCTAGCCTCGGTCCGGCTCAAAAACGTGCTCGTAACGAAGTTGCTGAAAATCCTACTTGGAGAAAAATATTACCAGTTTATTCTACTGCTCATGAAATCACCCAAATTATTCAAGAACGACAACAATCTATAACAGATTCCCTGGAAACTTTTAACCCTACAATGCTGTTTGAAAATTTTTTTGATGCGGAAGTTTTAGATTTGATTATAAGCAATAGTCTATTATATGCTGGACAGAACAATAGGCATACTTTTGAAGTTACAATTCAGGAAATGAAAAGCTTTCTTGGAACATTACTGCTTTCAGGGTACCATAAATTACCATCAGAAAGGGCTTACTGGAGCCTTGACGAAGATCTCGGCGTTCCTTTAGTGAATAACTGCATGTCTCGAAACCGTTTTCTAGAAATAAAAAGAAACTTGCACTTTGCTGATAATTCTTTAGCTCAAAGTAGTAATGACAAAATGTATAAGTTGAGACCATTATGTAATCTGTTAGAAAAAAAAGCATGCCAGTGGGGGGTATTCCATGAAGATTTATCAGTGGATGAATCAATGATAAAATATTTCGGACATCATCCAGCCAAGCAATTCATAAGGGGCAAACCTGTACGCTTTGGTTACAAAAACTGGGCCATCACTAGCTCAGATGGATATTGCTATGGTTTTGACGTATATTGTGGAAAATCAGCGGAAAGTTCAAATGATCCACTAGGAGCTAGAGTAGTAAAGTCCTTGCTTCAAAAGTTGCCTATTACTAACCCTGGGGATCACAAAGTATACTTCGACAATTTTTTTACAAACTACAGCTTACTTCATGATTTGCGCGTCTTAGGATACAGAGCGACGGGTACTGTTCGAGAAAACCGCACAAAAAAATGCCCACTGACTTCGGTGAAAGAAATGAACAAAAAGCCTAGAGCCGACTACGACTATCGTTTTGATAAAACAAATGAAGTATTATTTGTACGCTGGAAAGACAACAGTGTTTGCACTATTGGAACCAATTTTGATAATGTAGAACCTTTGGGAAAAGTCAAACGCTGGTGTTCTTCTTCCAAGCAAAAGGTTGACGTGAATATTCCACACCTCTTTCAAAATTATAATAAAGGAATGGGAGGTGTGGATCAAATGGACCAGTCGATAAGCCTTTACCGTGTTGGCATCAGAGGGAAGAAATGGTGGTGGGTAATATTTACTTATCTAGTGGATATGGCGGTCTCAAATGCATGGCGCTTACATGTACTCACCGCAAAAACCAAAAACACAACGTGCTTGGATCAGTTGGCTTTTAGGCGATCTATAGCCAGATCGTATTTACCCACAATAAAACGAAGACGCGGCCATCCTCGTCAACATCAAATTTACAGTCAAGCAATGGAGGGCATAACCCTGAACGTATTGTAAACCCTCTTCGGTGCGTTATTTGCCATAGTAGGGGGCGTTGGCGTTGCTCTAAATGCTTGAAAACGCTTTGCGTAGAGCGACCTTGCTTCGGGAAATTCCACACCTGATCCGCCCACTGTACACACCTGTGTACAGGGTTTTTTTTTGAAAGTTATTCATTTTTTAAATTTTTTTTTTGTGTTTATAGATTACTTGTAATCCACTCAGTTGCAATAATAAAAAATATTATGAAAATATACCGTGGTTTCACTATGGGCGTTAATGGGTTAAGACAGCTGTCGGCGTTGTAGATTATTTGGTCTTTGGAGCTCTGTTTGCCCATCTTGATGGTTCTCGGCGTTGTATGGTGGTGACACATGGGGCGAAGTTACTTGATTGACCATTATTTAATAAACACAGTATTTATATAAAAATAAATGTTTTAGTCATCAAAACTGAATCGAACTACCGGTTTGACCTATATTCCAGATCTTGTAACAAACGTGCTTCCTTCAGTTTTCTCAGGCACGTTTTCACAACCGTTATTCATAATAAATGCAGGTTTTAATCTATCAATTGATATTGTTGACTCTGTGTCATTTATTTTAATTACAAATGCTTTTTCATTCGCTTAATAACTGGGTACGGCTCTTTGTAAGGTGGGCATAAACTTTTTCGTATTCTATCGCAGCGAACAAAGACATGAGAACATTCATAAAGTTCCGGATGTACGAATATTGATTGGTTGTTTTTTTGTCGTTTCGGAACTGAGGTCATTTTTGCAATACTTTCTTGAATACCTCTCATAAATTCTTCGTAGGTAGTATTCTTGCTGGTATTCTCAAAAAATTCGCCAGGGAGCCTTATCGAGGTGCCATATGCCATCTCGGCCACGCAATATATCCTGTATCATCGCGAAAACAGCTCCTTAATCCGAAGAAGACTGAGGGAATATCTTTTTCTCAGTTAACGTTAGCGTTCCTTGCCATAAGAGCTCCTTTTAGCGTCCTGTGAAATCTTTCTACCATTCCATTCGCTTGAGGATGATTAGGAGTGGTTCTAATTTTGTATACTCCTAAGAACTTTGAAAGTGCTTTAAAGGTCGATGATTCAAACTTGCCTTGGTCGGTAGTGATACGTAACGGGCACCCAAACCTCGTAATCCAACCTTCGTAAATGGTTCGAGCGATTGTTTCTGCTGTAATAACCTCTACCGGAAAGGCTTTGGGCCATGATGTACAGCGATCTATTATTGTAACTAGATACCGCTTACCTTGCGATGGAGATAAGGGCCCGACGATATCGACATGAAGATGGTAAAACCTTGGCGCGGGCATGAAACTTCCCAGCGGTGAAGCTATATGCCTAAGCACTTCAGACTTTTGACACGATAAGCAGGTTTTACACCAGCTGTTGATTTCTTTATTCATACCAGACCATATATATTTTTGTGTTATTAGTTTCCGTGTCGTACGCGTACCGGGGTGACTAAGGCCGTGTATAATGTCGAAAACTTGTTTCCGACATTGTAACGGTAGGTAAGGTCTATTTTCCCCGTAGACGTATCGCATACAATCGTAACTTTTGACCCTGGTAATCTGACCTTATCAAACTGCAATCTAACATTTCTTTTCAGCTGTGATAGTTCTGCGTTATTGTGTTGGTATTTCGCTATCTCTTCATAACTGATTGGCGACGGAATGTCAATTTGTTCTATAGTGCATGACAGTGCATCGGCAACGATATTGTCACGTCCACTAATATGTTTAATATTTGTGCAATATTGCGAAATGTAATTTAGCTGGCGTACTCTACGCGGAGTGTCGTTACTGACGGTTTCTTGGAGAAGGCATAGGTTAACGGGCGATGATCTGTGAAGATAGTGAACTCTCTTCCTTCAATAGCGGCTCCCACTTATGCTTTACTCTCTGTTGCAAAACAGCGCCGACACAGAATGCGCTGGCGTCTGCCATAAGGGCTAAGTCGGCGTTACGAGACGGATGAGTGGTCAGCACAGCGTTTTTAACACTTTTCTTGCATTTTTCGAAAGCCTCTTCGGCTTCTGTCGTCCAGGGAATAAGCGAATTATCATTCTTTTTCGATTCCTTTAGGTATGCGTTAAGAACGCTTTGATATTCAGCGGCGCGCGATGTATTGTTGCTATAAAAATTTGCCATACCTAAAAATCTTCTTAATTCTTTTACTGTTCTCGGTTTTTGAAACTAATCGATCGCTTTGTACTTTTCCTTAGTCGGGCGTATTCCTTGGCTCGTTATATGATAACCTAAGAAATCTAATTCGCTCTGGAGGAATTTTTGCATTTTTCTAAATTTATTGTAATCCCGTTTTCGTACAATCTTTCAAACACTGTTTCTAGTTGCTGGAGTGCGGAAGCTTCATCTGGAGCGCTTAGTAATATACCATCGCAAAAAATGAAGGCGAAATCGAGGTCTCTAAATATGGAGTCCATTAATCGTTGAAATGTTTGTCCAGCATTACGAAGGCCAAAGGGCATTCTCGGAAATTCGAAAAGTCCAAAGGGTGTAATAATTGCTGTCTCCACTTCTTCGACCGGGATACAAAAATAGGCCTTGCGTATATCAATTTTGCTAAAAATTCTTCCGTTTTCCAAAATGTATGTAAAGTCGGCCAACCGTGAAAGTGGATACCTATCGGGAAGAGTGATATTATTAAACATCCTGTAATCTCCACACGGCCTCCATTCTCCGTTTTTCTTTCTAACCATGTGCAGGGGACTGGCCCACGGGCTGTCAGATGGGCGACAAATTTCAAGCTCCAGCATGTTTTGAAACTCCTTTTTGGCAATATGGTATTTATGGGGCGGTAGTGGCCTTGCTCGTGCGGACACTGGTAGTCCTCTTGTGATGATATGGTGTTTGACTTTATGTTTTGAGATCTTTGATAAGGACGAAGGACGAGTAATATCCTCGTATTTTTCTAAAATTTGCTTAACCTGTGGCTTAATCCCCACATCGATCGAGCGAATACTTTGATGTTTGGATCGGCTTAACGATGCAGGGGCTGATAGTTCAGTCACTTTGTCGGTAAGTCTCTTTCCTGCAATGTGTACTAATAATTTGTAATGCTCCAAAAAGTCTGCTCTAATTATAGGCTGGGTCACGTCAGCCACAACGAAGGTCCATGTAAAGTTCCGACGCAATCCCAGGTTGAGAGCAAGCGTTTTCTCCCCGTACGTTTTTATTTTTGAGCCATTTGCGGCATAAAGTTTATATTGATCATTAGGTGTTATTGTTCTCATGGGCTTACACATTACTGAAATATTTGCTCCCGTATCAATCAAAAACCTCATACCACTTTTTCGGTCGGTAACAATGAGGCGGTTAGACGGGTGAATAGCACAGAGGCCCGCCGAATTCTGTGCATATGTTAGTTTCCCTGGTCCTGAGGGATACCGTTTTTATTCCAGCCACATGGCTTAATGCATCTGCCCGCATTTTTTCGGAATTTCCAATGATAAAAACAAAGTCTGTCTTGGTTATGCGACCTTGACCTCTGCCTTGGCTGGAAGTGAGTGCTGCGTCGGGCGTTATTGCGTACGTGCTTCATAGCGCACATTTCTAGTTGCATTTCTTTTAGCTGTTCTAGTATGTTTTCCATTGCGCTGGTCTGTACTTTCTTTGTGTCGACTGAGGATACTTCGTTTATTTTAATATTTTCCATTATCCTGTCTGCAACATGGCCTATTTTATCTAGGTTCAACTTTTCTGAGGCGGCTAAGACAGATGTAACAGGAACCGGAAGTAGCATGAGCCACAGGACCCGAACGGTTTCGTCGCCGATTATTCCTCGTCCTTGTTCTCGCATTCGGCGCAAAAGGTGTGATGGCTTCTGATCTCCTAGATGTACCTCGGACAAAAGTTTCTGAAGGCGTTGTTGTTCGGATTCTTCTAGGCTGCTAATTAGGTGCTCTTTGATAGTTGCGTACTTTCCAGTCGCTGGTGGGGCCGTTATTATGTCGCTAACCAGGATGATTTCTTCTTTGGTTAGCTTAGCCACAACCATGTTGTATTTGAATTCATCACCTTGTTTTTGAGACGCGACTGTGCTTTCAGTTGAGCGAACCAGAGTCGGGGCTGGTCCCTCCAAAACTATGGAATGCATGATACGATGTTAGTACTCACGGCTACTTCATGAGATTCAGCGTTGCTCGATTTGCAGGGAGATGGATGTGACATGATGAGTTCTTCTATGTGCTTGTGCAGAAGGTTACTGCTCTCTGTTGGGGTCACCAAATATACCGGGGAACAGGGAGTGTAAGTAAACCGCAGATGTGATGTTAATACACTGATTTATTTAGGTATGTCTTTTCTTATATATTAAATACAACTTGACTTATCTCGTAATGTTTAATCTTACTTTAATTATGGACAGGCTTTATCTTGCTTTATTTAACTACGTGACGAACCGGCACAAGTAGCAACAATTCTTTTTAGCTGCTGTGTTGTAAACAGGGCTCATATCTTTTATTTCGGCTTTAAAAGTACTAATTTCATCCTCGAAAACACGTTCCCTGCTTTGTTTTTGTCGCTGGTAAACATAGATAGATAGATACAACGCTTTATTGCACACACAAAAATAAAGAAAGGTACAAACAGTAAGCATTAAAAAAGAAAAAAAGCTAATGTGGGCAAAGGCGGTCTTATCGCTTAAAGCGATCTCTTCCAGACAACCTTTGAGGTATAGGACATCAAAAAAAAGAGCGACAGGTAGTGCACCAGAAGAAGCAAATATGAGATAAAAATAAAAAAATAAATAAAAACAGAATTCAAATACTTAATATCATTCAAAAATTAATTAGATAAACATAAAATACTGATACCTAGGTACCTATATTATAAAAATATATAGATAAATATATATTTGTATACATATATTATACTAGTAATATAATAAAATACTTAAAATATAATAACGGTTGTTGCATACTAGGACCTAGCCAAAAGATGCGAATGCAGTTTGGCTTTGAAATAAACATAGCTATTAGGCGGCGTACTATTTGATCTGTTCCGCAATATTCGAATCTGAGGATAATTTATTCATCCTTGCCTTTTTTGCTTTTCGTTAACAGGAATATATTTCAGCAGAGGATATTAGAAATAGTGCCACGGGGCGTGTTGTTCTGTCCCACGGCAGAGAATATATACACTACCGTGAAAAGAAGCGACACTTAAGCATGTGTGCTCGTAAAATCGCTCGCGGCTATGTGTGTGTGTCTAGATCTGCGCGGAGGCCTTGCGCGGCGCGCGGGGTGTGGGCGGGAGGTCTGGAAGACGCCTCAGCTGAGGCGTTCCGAGGACATGTTCCGCTCAAGGTAACCGTACACGGAGTGTCACCGCTGTGCCCACGGTGCGCGTTGCTCATGTTGATGACTCGTTATAACGATCAAAAGTACAAGGGCGACAGAATCCCTGCGGAGATTTCTTACTATTGCCGGTGCGGGGTCGTCAACAATGTCGTAGCTGTAGGATGGATTCGTAGCTGTGACCGTAGCAAGCGCGCTACGACTTATTAAACTTAGCAACTTATTAATTAAATAGTATTTTTATTTTGTTTGTTTCTCATTTCAGCATGTCAAAGCTGGCACTACGAGGATTGAGTAAAGAAGAAGTAAAAATGTCCCTGACGATGAAGTGGAACAGTGGTTTTGTAACATTTGTTAGCTGTGCTCAATGTAGAAGACACGATACATTGCTTAGCACCTAAATGTTTGGTACACGAATAGTGCGCCTGTAGAAAAAACGGGGTAAAGAAATATTTTTGTTCGTCATGCCGCTGATTGATCACAAAACTACAAAAAAAGTTAAGTTAATATTAGATTTCACACTTTTGCTATGATTTGCAATTCGACTGCAGCAATTAACAATGTTGTAACTGAGAAATTGCTACCTTTCAGTATGACCGATTAAAGTTTTAAACAAGAATAAAATGGGCATAAGGCCACATATCTAAACAAAATTTGGTATGGTGCAATAGTTTTGAATACTCGAGAAGATCGTAAGTTAAAAAAGTGTAATAATTAATAGGAAATTTGATAAAAGGATATGCTACGTTATTAATCGTCAGAACACCAAGCTACTATGTCGGAAGTAAGAGATCCTACAATGTTAATTGGGATTTTATTTTTTGATTATGTCGGAAGTGGGAGATCCTACAATGCTTTTGGAGTTTTAATTTCCAATTATGTCTGAAGTGAAACATCCTACAATGCTTACCGGAATATTATGTTTCGACTAGGTCGGATAAGGGAAATAATACAATGTAAGCCGGGTTTTGGAATGGCGAAAGTAAAAATAATGATAATAAAATGGATTTTAAACAATTATTCGTCCCGTTGACTATATGTTTTATTACAGACTACAGATTTCTTTGTAGTCACGACATACTCACCATCCCTTTCTTTGTTCTTGTCAATGTCTTCATTTTAGTTTATTTTATTTTGCCACCTATCTTGATGACACACTTGCCTATCATAATCGCATTAACCCCTAGTAGCAGACAACCATACCATTTTGATTACTTGTTACTAGGTGCATGACACCATGACCTAAGTCTAGGGACTTGTTAGCACTCCTCCTTTTCCTAGGGCAACAGTCATGCCATTAGCGAGGTCCTAATATGATAAGTACCTTGCAAGTAGAAACGAAAGACAGACATACTATGTGGACCAGCAAATAAAAAACCGTTACAATTAACTTAAATTCGTTTAGTGATAAATAAAAAAAAGGTAAATAGATAGGTAAGTAACAGTAATGTTAAAAACGCACATCAGTTCGTAGGTAAGTAATGTTATGATTTTTCTAGGTAACTCTCATAACGGATTTGTAGCAGTAATAAATTAGTAGCCTTAATAATTATTAAAATATTGTAAAAATCAGATCACAGAATATTTTTGCCAATAAAATCTGTCACAAGAGTTGAATTTACCAAGTAAATCTTTATAAAGTAAATGTGAAAACTTTGCAAAATCGTAGTAAAACCAAATTTTTACTTGTTTATTCTTAACTGTGACAGCTTTCGTTAACAACTACATACTAGAGTGTTATCTCAAAAATCACTCTTTTAAACAGTAGACTTCTCAAAAAATAGCAAATTAAACTGAAATCACTGCAACTTAAATATAATAAATAATGACTTATCTTATCGAGATCAATATAAAAACATTAATTTCTTCTCGGAATGAACATAACTTATCCGTGCGGTGACGGAGAAAGAATACCAATCGCCGCCCCTCTCTCCGTCCGGTGGGTGTCGTAAGAAGCGACTAACGGACTCTTTCGAGCGATGATCTGCTCCACTGGTGGTAGGGCTTGACCCGTCTGGTTGGTGACCACCGTACGCATGGTGTAAAACCCGTCAAGTGACTGCTTGTCGGTCGCGTTTCGGGATCAGCCAGCGTATAACCAGAGCTCGAGAGGATGATGCTGCGATGTATTTGGTATGTGGAGGCTTCCGTCAAACCAGTGCCAGGAGGACTTCGTTAACCTGCCGACCAGGGAGACCCGTAGAAACGGTTGTCCCGCTGGCCGCCCGTGGCACAGTACAGGGGCCCAAGCGAGCCTAACCAGCTCGTGAGGCTGCCTCACCATGCCACGCTTAATCTCGAGGTGGTCCGTCGTGCCGGTTGGTGACCGGAAGGTGGGGTCCCGGCGGCCATTCCCGGGGGGGTTCGGGGGCCATTCCGTTCGGCAGGTTGATAATTCTCGTCTGTGGGCAAATTCCTGGGGAAACAGGCCACCACACTCTGACCATTCGCATCGCGGCATCATTTTCTTGATTCACGCCTCTCTCTTTCCACTCCTAAAATGACAGCGCCTAACAACAAAACTGGTACTACAGCGGTGCACACCCCTACCACAACCTTACCGTTTGAGGTGGAGTTCGCTAACATCCGCGGACTCCATGCAAACCTCAATGCCGTCCACCACCATCTCGAGACGGCACGGCCAGCAATGTTGTTCCTGACGGAAACGCAAATAATCCGCCCAGCTGACACCACCTACCTGAACTATCCCGGCTTTGTGCTTGAAGAATCCTTCAAAGCCAAAGCCGGAGTTTGCTTATTCGTTCGGGCGGATGTTTGCTGTCGCCGTTTGCGCTGTCTGGAGGACCCTTCCTTCTCCCTCCTAGTGGTACACGTCGACTTAGGCTCTCATTGCCGTGTCTACGTCTGCGTCTACCGATCCCATAACGGTGACATGGAGACAACTCGACTAATTGAACATCTTAGTCGGGTAGCAGATGATGCGCAGGAGCGGTTTCCATCGGCGGAACTGGTGTTTTTGGGGGACTTCAACGCGCACCATGAGTTGTGGTTAGGTTCCTCCAAAACAGACCATGCTGGTACAACTGCCCACGCATTTGCTCTCACGCATGACCTGACGCAACTGGTGAACCAGCCCACCAGGATCCCAGACATAGTTGGCCATGCGCCCTCCTTACTCGACCTTCTGCTGACGAGTCGCCCAGCTGGATACCGGGTGGAGATTCGAGCTCCTTTAGGTTCCTCGGATCACTGCTTGATATCCAGCACAGTGCCCTTGGCATCGCGCCCGCCAACAGCGGTTTCGAAACGCCAGATTTGGCACTACGCGTCGGCAGACTGGGACGGTATGCGGGAGTATTTTGCATCCGTCCCTAGGAGGCAGCGCTGCTTTAGTGAGAAGGACCCAACCGCTAGCGCCACTGCCGTTGCTGATGAGATAGTATTAGGAATGGAATACTATATTCCACACTCCTATGTCATTAGCAAAGGCAGACGCAACCGCTGGTTCAATCGCGATTGTGCCAGCGCTGTTGAAAGCAAACAGACGGCATACCGCGCTTGGATCAGAGGTAAAGCTCATGGGGATCCCGAAACTCGCTCGCTAAAAGCAGCCTATAATAATGCCACCAAGTCGTGTAAGAGGGCCTACATTAGAGCGGATGCCCAGCGCGTTGCACGAGTAGGCCAAGAACTCCTGACGCATCCTACGGGCAGCCGTAGCTACTGGCGTCTGGCCAAAGCCGTGCAATCCAACTTCTGCCAACCCTCGCAGCCACCACTGAGATGTCTTGACGGAACTTTAGCTCACAAGCCGCAGGAAAAGGTCGATCTCCTGGCCAAACTCTTTGCGGCTAACTCCCGGATCGATGACTGTGATGCACAGCCACCCTCAGTTCCTCACTGAGGCCACACAATGTCTGATATTAAAATCAGGCAGTGTGATGTCCGTGCGGAGCTGCAGTCAATCGATGTCCGGAAAGCTAACGGTCCTGATGGCATCCCAGCAATAGTTCTGAAAATGTGTGCAGCGGAGTTGTCCCCTGTGTTAACGCGTCTGTACCGTCTCTCGCTCTCTTCGGGTTGTGTGCCGGAATCTTGGAGAGAAGCTAATGTGCAACCGATCCCTAAAAAAGGAGATCGGTCAGATCCGACTAATTACCGCCCTATAGCCGTAACTTCAGTGTTGTGTAATATCCTAGAACGAATATTGAACAAACAGCTTATTCGATACCTAGAAGATCACTCCCTAATTCACGAACGTCAATATGGGTTTCGGCCAAAACGGTCAACGGGTGATCTTCTAGCGTACGTCACACATCTCTGGGGTGAGGCTATTGACAAGCGTGGCGAGTCACTGGCAGTTAGCCTTGACATAGGCAAGGCTTTTGATCGGGTCTGGCACAAAGCTCTTCTCTCCAAGCTCCCGGCATACGGTTTACCCGCTCAGTTCTGTACCTGGATTGCTTACGGCTTCCTGCATGAGCGTAGAATCCGTGTTCTTTCGGATGGATGCGCTTCGCGGTTCATGTCAGTGAACGCTGGTGTTCCTCAGGGCTCCGTTCTATCCCCCACGCTGTTCCTTCTGCATATCAATGACAAGCTTCCTCTTGGAAACATTAATTGCTATGCAGATGATAGCACAGTGCATGGGGGATATAACGGTCACCCAACGGCTGGGCGGGTAGACACCGAAATGAAGCAAGCAAATCTTGTCATTGAGCTCGATCGGGTGTTGGATCTCATTTCTAAATGGGGCTCCGATAATCTAGTGGAGTTCAATGCCAAGAAAACACAGGTGTGCGCGTTCACAGCAAAAAAGTCGCCATTCCTTCCCCTTCCCTCTCTTCAGGGTACATCTCTAGGCCTGCAGAGCAGTATTAACATGCTCGGTATGGATATCCGCTGCGATCTGAACCAAAAGGACTACATCGAAACCGTGATTAAAAATGCCTCACGTAAACTCGGTGTCCTGAACAAGGTGCGGCGATTCTTCACGCCTGATCAGTTGTGTCTATTATATAAGACACAGGTGCGGTCTTGCGTGGAGTATTGCTCTCACCTTTGGGACGGCTCCGCAAAGTACCTTCTCGATGCCTTGGACAGATTGCAGCGCCGCGCTGTGCGCATTATCGGCAATGCAGAGGTCACTAAAACTCTTGAGCCTTTGCAATTGCGTAAAGATATTGCGTCACTCAGCGTCTTTTACCGTTTATACCATGGCGAGTGCTCTGAAGAACTCTTTGACTTCAACCCTCCTTCTCCCTTCCTGCATAGGAGTACGCGTGCTGCTCTCCGGAGTCACCAATTTACAGTCTCTAACATTCCATCACGCACAAAGAAATTTGATGACTCGTTTCTTTGCCGCACTTCCAAAAGATGGAATAGTCTACCAGCACACGTATTCCCTCCTACCACTTTGAAGCAAGCACTTTGTGGGCCGGCAGAGTGAGGATGACTGATGCTACGTCTCTTACGCTGCACCAGTTGTCCTCGCGCCTGGACCTCATTTCCACTTAACATCAGGTGGAGTGGGGTCATTTGCCGGGCTTGATATAAAAAAAATTAAAAAAAAAGTTTTATAAATCAAAGGCCAGTCTCTGGATTTCTACCCTAAAAGTTGGTAATAAATAACATCGCAGTTCCTTGAGAATTTTTCCTTCGAACTATCAAAACGTCAAATATGACGTCTGTCACAACTCGCCCTTTGCTAACAGAATCTGTCAACAATTACAAAACAAGACCTAAAAAAAAATTAACGTTTAGCAATGTGAAATGCGTTTTTCTTTAATTTAAATTATATTTAACTCACTAATTACCCTATCTTAATATTAGGGAGTATTAGTTTCCTCTCTGGTAACCCCTACGGGCAAAGACAATATCCTTATAAAAAATATTTATATCATTCGAATGTTCTAGATAAAAGTCCTTATAGAAAAAATAGTTCCATTTCCGGATTTGTTTGAATTTAATTTAATTACTTAAAGTAAATATTATACATATTAATTTATTATGTAATTTATTATCGGAACTGCATCGGCTATTATTTAAAATTGAATCTTTTTTTCTATAGCAATATCGCCCCTCCACTATGTGTCTATGGGCGGTCAGAAACTGTCTCCGACAAATGTCAAAATCAATATGTAAACAGAACAACAGAAATTATCTCAATTTATTCATATCTAATTTAAGTCTTTCCAAAACGGATTTTCAAGGGTGTATCAATTGAAATTTCTTCTTCTTATCAATTGAAGCTTCATGTCTTTGATGTGAAGAAAAAATGGATTATAGTCTAACAAGCCACAATTGTTGATTTTAATTACTGCGAATCTTTTTCTAAAGGTAAACAGAGAACTGAATTTACAACGTAACACATAAGAGCATGATTTAGGATGTAAAGTCACACCGAGGAGCTGACTGTGATAGTGACCATTATCTGGTACGAGTAAAGGTAAAAGCAAAAATTAAAGTGTCAAGCCACAAGCACCTCTCTAGAGAACCCTCTATCAACACACAAAGTCTCAAAGATGAAACCTTAGCACTTAAATTCAACTTAGAGCTAAGCAACAGATTCGCAGAACTAGAAGGCAATGTAAACATACATGATAGTTGGGGTCAAACAACAAAAATAATCAAAGATGTGGGAATCCGTATACTGGGCAGAAGGAAACGTCAAAAGAGAAAAAAGTGGTGGAATGAGAAATGCGAAACAGCAATGGACAAGAAAAGACAACTTAAACTACTAGCGGAAGAAAAACCCAATGAAATGATAAGCACAAGGAGGCAAGACGAGAGTTCAGGAAACTAGTAAGGAAAGCAAAACGAGAACATCTGACTGAAGTATTACGTAATATGGAACTATTGTTGAAAGCGAAAGACTCCCGCAAGTTTCATCAATAACTCAGAACTGCAAGAAAAGCATACCAACCAGTAACCCAACTCTTAGAAGCGGAAGATGGAAGCCTGGTGTCGGATCCTGAAAAACAGAAGATAATGTGGCGCCGATACTTTCAAGAACTTCTTAACTGCCCACAGATTGCTAGCCCTACACTCACAAACCTAAGCATCACTCGAGATCATGACCAACACGAGGACCCGCCAACGTTTGATGAAGTACGCAAGGCTATCTTGAGGCTTAAAAATTATAAGTCCCCAGGCATAGATAACATAGCGGGAGAATTGTGGAAATATGGAGGCATAGCATTGCAATCCCGATTGGACGAAATGATCTGCAAGATTTGGGAAGAAGTAGAACAGCCCAAGGAATGAAAAGTGGGCATCATCTGCCCCATACACAAGAAGGGAAGTAGAAAGAAGTTCGAAAACTATAGAGGCATTGCAATTCTCCCAACTGCCTACAAAGTACTCTCATATGTGCTCCTGGGCCGTCTCGAACCATACGTTGAGAAAATACTTGGTGACTACCAGTGTGGATTCCGCAAGAACCGCAGCACAGTAGATCAGATGTTTCTATTGAAACAGATTATGGAAAAACGGTGGCAGTTTGCCCAAAGCGTTCATTGCCTGTTTGTGGACTTTACAAAAGCATATGACAGTATTGACCGAGAAGTGCTTTACCAGATTTTATAGTCCATAAATTTATTTTCTATTATTACTATGATGTATACTTACGCACGTTAAGCAGTAAGTTTGTGCTTAAAAAGTCAGTGACAGAAACGAATCGCGGCAAAACCGACTCCACGTAGTCTTGTCTGCCCTACGCTAAAGTGTAATTCAATCGCGCGTAGGCGCGGAGGGGCGAGGCGGCCCGCGAGCTGAGGAGCAGGTAGGTTTAACGCTCGCCGCGGTGGTGAGCGAAATCCATCTGCGACGATGGCACCGCCGGAGCCTCGCAGCGCCGGAGCCTTGACAGAAAACATGCCTGCTGCAAGCTTGCCTGCATGCTGCATGCTTGCCTGCATGCTGCATGCTTGCCTGCATGCTGCATACTTGCTTGCATGTTGCATGTTTTCCTACATGCTGCACGCTGGTTTGATCATATTATCAATAAGTTTTATCTTGTTGCAATGCTTTTGAATATTATGTCTTCTGAACATTATGGCAAATAAAAAATATGCCTTATTATGCCTTTCTATAGTTATGCCTTTTCAATTTTGGCCATTCATGTTATGCGTTATGAAATATTAATATAGAACTGACCGCAACACAATTTATCGTCAACAGGCGAATGCATCGTTTGATGAAACTGCGATAAAAAGTTATTAAGTGAAAAAGTATTATGGGTTCCGATACATATTGTAATATGTTTTACGAATAGTTTCATCGATATCTTAATACTACAACAACTAAAACAACTTTAAAAGATTTTTTTAAAGAAACATTTTTCGATGATGTAAAACAGCGATGATTAACTATTTGATAAATTGATAAAAAAATATGTTAAAATCGTGGAATAGTTTTCGGTTAAATGAAATTCAATATCAAAAAAATCTGTATTCTAATAGACCCCCCCGATATGCTGGAGGTCCACACCCTACTTTGGTCAGCGAGTCCAACGGACTTAGCCGGATAGCGTAGCTAGGCTGTACCACCAGCCATTCCCCCACTCGCTCCTCTACGTTGTGAGGGCCAGCGCGAGGCTCCGCTCCGCTCCGCGAAAGTCCGTATTTCACTGGTGAAAAGTAATTAAAACACGAAAATAGAAGTTTATCGGCGTGAGAGTGCCTGCCCGTCTCCCTGTAATCCCCCGCTAGCCCTGCCGGCAGTCCGTTTCCGTATTTCATCGAGAGTGGACTGCGCGCCGGTTTCGGAGCGACTTCAGATAACATTTTATAGATTTTGAAGAGTTTACACTCAATTGTACACATACATATTAATAGAAATACTTAGTTCAGTTGATACCTCTATGTTAACAGCTGTAAATACTTGCTTTTATGCGAAATTATTGTTTGTAATTAATCATAGAATAAAAAAGATCAGACGTTTTAAAACAGTAAAGTGCTGTGCTGCCGTGGGTACACTTATGTAATGTATCATAAAAAGTATAATTTTTAGTAAAATGACATTAAAGTTTGGAAAAAGTTTTTGATCGTAACTCAAAAAATAATAGAATTTACTCATTTTGTTTTTCGTGGGACTAAATAAGTCTTTTACAAGAGATAAACACTGCTTTTCATTACGAATACAAGGAAAGTACTTAACTAAAAATAAAAACATGAACAATAAGAAAAAAATAGTAAATTTTATTTTCCATAAATCAACAACTTTTTGAAATATTTATTTAAAGTTTATGGTAAAATTAGTAACCATTTGAATCTATGGACAACACCGACCACGCGGAGCGTGGACGCTTCAGCAAGAAACAACTGCAATTTATTTGTCTTATAACATGCCGCAGTAAAATTACTAACAATATTAACTTACAATAATTATAATAACATTCTATAGTAATAATATTAAAATGCAATTTATAATAATAATTCAAAATGTATTGTAAAACATTGAAACATTATATAGAAGCTTTGCTATACCCTAATGGGTGTCATGTCTGCACTACTTTGCTATAAATACCACCTGTAACTTACTGTACATGAATGCAATAAACAACTTTGAACTGCACGCACAGACTGCGAATGCGCTTAGGTGGTGAGCCTTTAGCCCGTTAGTCGCTTTTACGACACCCAAGGAAAGAGTAGGGTTGCTAGTATTATTTTGATGAGCCCATTGCCGCTCTATGCTTTTGGATGTATGTGCAGTCTTTAGTCCGTTAGTCGCCTTTTACGACACCCAAGAGAAGAAAGAGATTGGTAGTATTATTTTGATGAGCCGATCGCCGCTCTATGCTGTTGAATTTATGTGCAGTCTTTAGTCCGTTAGTCGCCTTTTACGACACCCAAGAGAAGAAAGAGGTTAGTAGTATTATTTTAATGAACCCATCGCCACTCTATGCTGTTGGACGTATGTGCAGTGTTTAGTCCGTTAGTCATTTTTAGGACACCCAAGGAAAGAGTGGGGTTCGTAGTATTATTTTTATGAGCCCATCGCCGCTCTATGCTTTTGGATGTATGTGCAGTCTTTAGTCCGTTAGTCGCCTTTTACGACACTCAAGGGAAGAAAGGGGTTGGTATTGGTAGTATTATTTTGATGAGCCCATAGCCGCTCTATGTTTTTCTATGTATCTGCAGTCTTTAGTCCGTTAGTCGCCTTTTACGATACCAAAGGAAAGAGAGGGGTTGAAAGTATTATTTTGATGAGCCCATTGCCGCTCTATACTATTGGATGTATGTGCAGTCTTTAGTCCGTTAGTTGCCTTTTACGACACCTAAGAGAAGAAAGAGGTTGGTAGTATTATTTTGATGAGCCCATCGCCGCTCTATGCTAATGAATGTATGTGCAGTTTTTGAAATACTCTTGAGTGGACTGTAGTAAAAATGAAACGCTAGTAACCTGAGAATGATGTGGGTTTATTGGCTTGTTGCATAGGTACACGTAGAGCACACTGTCTTGCACTTGCACTTAATTAGAAAGGGCTTATTTAATAAAATAAATGGGAGCACGTCCGATATTGACGGTGGCCGGAAATGGAGAGAGAGGGAAGCCCCCAGAGCACTAGTGACGTACAGTAAAAGTAGTGTTGGGTAACGTGCCAACACAAGGGAAGAGAGGTGTTGGTAGTATTATTTTAATGAGCCCATCGCCGCTCTATGCTGTTGGACGTATGTGCAGTCTTTAGTCCGTTAGTCGCCTTTAACGACACCCAAGGGAAGAGAATGGTTGGTAGTATTATTTTGATGAGCCCATCGCCGCTCAATGCTGTCAGATAGTAGTTATGTGCAGTCTTTCCATCCCAACCCTTGGGTGTCGTCAAAGGCGACTAACGGACTTATAACTGCACATACATCCTACAGCATAGAGCGGCGATGGGCTCATCAAAATAATACTACCAACCCCTCTCTTCCCTTGGGTGTTGTAAAAGCGACTAACGGGCTAAAGGCTCACCACCTAAGCACATGTGCAGACTGTGCAGTTTTTTCTTGCTGAAGCGTGGTCTGTGTTGTACATAGATTTAAATGATTACTAATTTTACCATAAACTTTAATAATAACTATCTCAAAAAAGTTGTTGATCTAAGTAAACAGTAATATGTCTTTATTCATGATTATTCTACATAAGACTAAATACTTTTTCGTTTTTGTAGGCTCATTGTCATGTGACAGACAAAAATTAAAAAAAAAATTACCTTTTCCCAATAGGGCAAGAAAAGCTATTTTAGCCCCGCTCTAGAACGCTACAATGACTTTCTTTTTGAGCAAGAGGAGTGAAAAAATCATTATACATATAGGTATATAGGTACCTACATTGCAACCTTTATCGATAATTTATCATATTCGTCTACGTCACAATAATCCTATATTGTAAGTGGGTACATACCTATTAGACATTTTTATTAAACCATAAAACTTTACACCTTGTATTAAATCTTTGCGTTTTTATCACATACCCAATTTTTTATAAAAAAGCGCATTATATTGTGATGGAACATTATTGACGTGACAACGTCTTAAATTAGGTTAGCTGGGAGACACTTATGAAAAAGTGTAACGCTCGTCGGGAACGTAACGATGAGTCACCGAACGAGAGAGAGGCCCGCCGAATGCCTTGCGTCTCTCTCCCACTAAATAGTTAAGTTTAAGTTTACATGTACAATGTTTTAGTAAACAAAATAAAACAAAATAAAATAAAATAAAAAAAAAAAAAAAAAATAAAATAAAATAAAATAAAACAAAAAAAAAAAAAAAAAAAAAAAAAATTAAAAAAAAAATTAAAAAAATTAAAAAAAAATAAATAAATATATATATATTTCTATAGTTAAAATTTGTGCAATTCTTATTTTCATTCAATTCCTTGTTCCTATTGTGCAATTTAATTATATTCATATCAATAAATATTCTACCGAGAAAAAGACGTTGTCACGTAAAATCTTCGCCCGTAAAACCGACTTTACAGGCAACCAATTTTTTTTAGCATAACTACACCTTCATTATTTTTCTTTTGCAATCACAATGTAACATGCTTAGATTAATGATTGGTCTCGCTGCGCTCGACTAGATACCTCCGTCGTACTTGTCAAATGCGGCAACAAATACTACGCCGAAATCGGCGTACCCGAGCCAGTCACACTGACAGCTGTGGGTGAAGTGTACGTACCGAATGTTTTATTCAATTTTGGGCTTAATTCAAACTAAAATGCCAGTTTGCGTAGTAAAACTGTGTAAAAATAATACTTCTAAAAATAAGAAGGACACTGGGATCACATGCCATCAGTAAATATCGCATAATTTCGAAATTTTATCATAAAATAATGTGAACAATAAACGCCATTCAGTGTTACCGCTTATACAAGAACAAAGTCCCCTTGGTTGAGATTTTTATTATGTGAATTTATTGTTATTGTCTTTTATTATACAGGTAACCTATTTCATTTGTCTTACAAAGTTACTATATACTTAACCTAGTTCTATGTTATTTCATGTTTACTTATAGGTATTTGTGATAATAAGGTGTAAAAATGTTAGCTGACACTATATCAAGGGGATTCTACCGATGAAACTGAACAACCGAAAATTTATTATTTTTCCCTATACAAAATGCGCAATCAGCTGATTGACTCAAGTATGGAAAAATTATTTTTTTTCTTTTTGACCTATGTTCCTGAAATGTAAACTTTTCGTGTCTGTACTTACATTGAAAATATTTGCGAAAAACATAATCTAGGGGATGACGGATACGTGAACATTAGAATCATTTTTGGAAATTTTGTCTGTCTGTTTGCTTGACACGCATCACACAAAAACCGCTGGACAGATTTTAATGAAACTGAGAACAGGTTTATAGCTTATGATTCGGGTAATATTATAGGTTAAAGGTTGCTTCACACATATCAGTGAAGCCACAGTTCCGACAAAGTACCGGCACAGTGTATTTCATACATTCTCTATGAACGCATCCCCACTTGTCAGTGATAATGCTTTCAGTGTCAGTGCCGCCACCGGCAAATCACGGACGTATTCGTTTAGAAAAAATTCATAGACAATGTTTGAAATAATATTTTCACTCCTCTTGCTCAAAAAGACCGTCATTGTAGAGTTGTAAAGCAAGGCTAAAATAGCTTTTCTTGCCCTAGGGGAAAAAGTAATTTTTTTTTTAATTTTTGTCTGTCACATAACAATGAGCCTACAAAAACGAAAAAGTATTTAGTCTTAAGTAGAATAATCATGAATAAAGACTCGACTTATTACTGTTTACTTAGATCAATAACTTTTTTGAGATAGTTATTATTATTTATGGTAAAATTAGTAATCATATGAATCTATGGACAACACAGACCACGCCCACACAGTCCACGCTACAGCAAGAAACAACTGCACAGTCTGTACTGTGCTTAGGTGGTGAGCCTTTAGCCCGTTAGTCGCTTTTAGGACACTAAAGGGAAGATAGGGGTTGGTAGTATTACTTTGATGAGCCCATCGCCGCTCTATGCCGTTGTATGTATGTGCAGTCTTTAGTCCATTAGTCGCCTTTTACGAGACCCAATGGAAGGGAGGAGTTGGTGGTATTATTTTAATGAGCCCGTCGTCGCTCTATGCTGTTAGATGTATGTGCAGTCTTTAGTCCATTAGTCGCCTTTTACTACACCGAAGAGAAGAGAGGGGTTGGTAGTATTATTTTAATAAGCCTATCGTCGCTCTATACTGTTGGATGTATATGTGCAGTCTTTAGTCCGTTAGTCCCCTTTTACGATACCCAAGGGAAGAAAGGGGTTGGTAGTAATAAAAAAACTACTAAAAAATTAGGTCTAATCATTGCTATACATGCCTACCATTTTTCTACAGAAGAAACCTACGTCTAACCTACATAATAATATATACAATTATATTGTTCCCGCCAAAGCCGGGACGCCCATTCGAATCATGCCGCCATCTGTGAGGCGGTTGACTTAGCGGTTGTTGATGACCGCGTCCGCCTATCTGCCGCGGCGCCACCGCTGCGCGACCCGCGGCCGCTCGCTTCGTGAGCCGCCGGCGGCACTCGGCAAGCTAGCTAGCTACCGCGCACGCAACAGCCTGACCGAAAAGGTTTATAATGACTCCTGAACCTAAAGTGAAGAGAACGCCTGAATGCCTATTGTGTAGTGTAGTGACTGTGCGCCAGGAAACCAACCTACCTCGCCGCCCGTGGTCAGCTCGTCTTCCGGTTCCAGCGACCTCGTCAAGCCTGCTCCCGGTAAGTTCCTTTCTACCTCTCGCCTAACCTTCTTTACTCTGCTGTATTTGGCGGTGTCTTCTGACTCGCGAATACATTTTGGTCATGTTCGAACCGGTAATATTATAATATTAAATACCGGCGACCTTCCCGTTACCAGAACCTAACTTTCTTTTAATTTTCAATTTTAATACAGTCCGCTAAAGATAATTATTTCCGCCCATATTCTTATTTTATTTCTAAATCTTATATCTAATTCGTGCCATCATTTCTAAATTCATTTGTTCACGTAACTTTACCCTGCCGCAATAAAAATTTCGTCAGGTAGTCGTGAATCATTTGTGAGGATTGCGACTACGCTGTATACAAGATTATTTTAACGTAATTATTTCTGCATGTTGTTTTGATATTGATCTCGTGTATGCATCCGATTGTCTGATCACAGACCTATGTGTAGGGACCTATACGATCGTTGTCTAATGATACATTGTTCGGTAACTTAGTAGTTAAATTATTACGTTACGTATGGTATTATAACGAGAGATGGTTTCCCGTTTTATTTTTTAATGAATTTTTTATGTTCGTGTCGTGTTAAATCGGCTCAGATCTCGTGAATGCTCACCACGCGTGCTAAGTAGCGTGCTTTATTTTTTCGCTCGTGGTTATTTTATATATTTTTTTGTTTTTAATTTTTGCCTTGGCAATCAGCTCATTCTTGTGCGTGCTCACCACAAGAGCATAGTACTTCTACACACGTTTGCCCACTTGTGGGACACAGACAGAGTGTCCCAATTTTTTTAATTAAGTTTTTATTCGTTTATTTTTATTTTTTTTGCGACCGACTCATTCTTGGCGCAAGTGTCCGCTACAGGTCTGCCCGACTGTGAGCGCCTTGCCCAATAGTGGGCTACGGATAACGTGAATTTTTTTTTTTTGTTGTTTTGTTTGTTTTTTGTTTTGCTTTCGGCTAATATTACGTACGCGCGTTCAATAACAGACATACACATACACATGCGTTTGCCCACCCGTGGGCCATATACAAGGCGTCCCAACTTAGTTTTGCTTTCTTTATTGTTGCGTTAATTTTGGCCCATTTGCCATTACATTAGTAAACAAATACGTCCAGCCCAACTATAGAATATATACAGGGTGTTGTCCTTTTTACTGCCTTTAAATTTGTTTTTTTTTTTTTTTTTAATAGTTTGTTGTCTCCTTTCATTCATCGCGATGCCGACCAAGTCACAAGCCGCGATATTTAGGGAGGCCGCCAAAGCTATACACCAGCTCCTAGAGGTGGGATCAAGGATCATTGCTGGCGACACCAAACATTTCAGAAAAGAATTCAACGTGCGTTTCGCACAGATACAGGGCGTGAAGTACAAGCTGGACTCAGTGTACTACAGCATTCTCGACGAGGAGAACTTGGACGAGGGGGTTGAGAGGACATACACTGAGAACCACACAAAGGCCTCCGGGGCGTACCTGGGGATACTTATGGCTAGGGAGGAAATCTCACCCTCTTCCACGTCATCCCTCATAGCACTCAGCCCAGTTTCGGCGTCAATACGCCTACAGCCGTCCTCCCCAAGATAGCGCTGCCCAGGTTCAGCTCAAAAGTAGAGGACTGGCCCTTCTTTATTGCACTATTCAGGAGTTTGACTGACGACATGGCGACCTTGTCGGAAGCAGTCAAGCTCCACTATCTCTTCTCAAACCTCAGCGGTGAGGCATTAAGCATGGAGTCCCACCTAAAGGTCACCAATGAAAATTTTGCCGTGGCCATGGACATCTTCACCAAGCGGTACGAGAACCGCCGGGTTCTCATTGATAGTTTTGTGGACATCATCCTGGGGCTGCCTAGCATCCATACGCGCTCTAACATCCGCACACTGTTCCTCACGCCACTCATATCGGCTCAGTGTGCCCTCAACAATTTAGATTTGCCCATAGGAGACGATTACGTGTTTGTGTCAATAGTGGTGCGGAAGCTCAAGGGCGAGCTCCGCACGCTATTTGAACGCAGGCACGGGTCTAGTAACACCCTGCCCACGTTAAGGGACCATATCTCCTACCTCGAGGAGCACGCGCGCTGTGTGGAGACAGAGTTCTCCAACATAGCCATGGCTCAACCCATTCAGCCCCAGCCCGGCCCTTCTCGTAGCCGCACGCCTCCTCAGTTGCCCCATCGCACTTATGCTCAGATGGCTCAGCAACAACCCGACCATTACCGTGGCCGTTCCTCAGCTCCATCGCCTCACCGCGCCTATGATCAGCCTACTCACCAACCGTCACGCCCAGCGCAGCAAATGCGTCACCGCCCATCCACCTCCCCGGCTCGCAGTCAGCCCTTCCCCGTCTACTCGGCTTCCAGCAAAGCTGCTCCTCATCATCGTCCTCGTCCTCTTCCTCACGCTCGACGTAATACTGTCCCTATTGTGCCACTAGGGGACATAGGCTCATGACGTGCAGATGGTACAATGCCCAGCCAACGCAGGGCCGTTTTGACTTTGTACAGGCACGCGAGCGCTGCCAGCGTTGTCTCGGCCCTCACTACGAGAGCGAGTGCAGGTCAAGGGGGGCATGCAAGGACTGTGGGAGCTCCAACCGCCACACGTCCCTACATCGACCAGACGACCCAACGCACTCAGCTCATTCGTCTGTACATATACCCCCACCACAGCTAAGAGAGCACTCGAGAGAGCGTCCCAGAAACAGCAGGCGGCACGAACCCGCACAGGCTAAACAGGTGCAACCCAGCTCTGCTCACAGAGCCAGCCCGCCCAGGTCCGGTTCGCCAGGTAGGCCCCGCGAACGCCGCCAGCAATTATGACTCCCAACTATCACGGAGCACCCTAGCGAAGAGGCAGAACAAGACCATGCCCATTCAGACCATGCCCATTTAGCCCATGTCCCATTAGCCCATGCCCAGTCAACCCATGCCCACACAGCTGATACATACTCAGCTCATACAATTTCAGCTGATACTCATTCAGCTCACTCACCTTCTGTGCCCACTGGCACACTCATTTTGTTGCCAACCGTCTCACTAAGAGTCGCGGACGTACATGGCCATCGTCACACAGCAAGAGCTTTATTGGACTGTGGCAGTATGCTGACATTAATAACGTCACGCATGGCACGACTTTTGAACCTGCCATCAAAACCCACTTCTTTAAAAATTACAGGAGTTGGGAATCAGCACAAACATGAGTCAAAGGCGGCAATAAAAATAGTATGCCGACCCACTCACAATGATACTCCTACAATCACTGCCACAGCTCATATTTTAAAAAACGTCACTGGCTACCTTCCCTTAGAGAAGGTAACAAACATTTCCCACGTACTAGGCCAGCCACCCGTGCCATTGGCTGACCAGCTTTACCACACACCAGCCCCGATCAACCTCTTATTGGGGTCGGACGTTCTTGGCCAGGTGTTGGACGGGACTAAGGTCTCGTTGGGCCCGGGCAAGCCCATAGCCTTCGGCACGATTTTCGACTTCGCGTTGATAGGACCCATTGAGGACTTGTATGCGCAGCCGGCGCAGCAAGTTAACTCAGCTCACGTCGTTAGCTCACAACCAGACTCAGCTGAATCAGCCCAGGACATACGTCAGAGTCTGGAAAGGTTCTGGGAGTCTGAGGAGCCCCTCCCTCAATCTCACACTCATAATGATCCCCTGGAGGAACAATGCGAGGAAATCTTCCGCTCTATCACTACACGCGATCCCTCAGGCAGATATACGGTCGCTCTGCCCTTTCTAAAGGACGCCCCTCAACTAGGTAAAACTCACCCTATCGCATTACGCAGATTCCTCAATATTGAGAAGAAGCTAATGACGAACCCGTCTCTGCGTTCTAAATACGTCGACTTTATGGCCGAATACATCGATTTAGGGCACATGGCTCCCTGTCACCCAAATACATTCGCCCATAAACCTCACTCCTACATCCCTCACCATGGCGTATTTAAGTCAGGGTCGGACAAGCTGCGCATTGTTTTTGATGGTAGCTGCAAAAGCTCCAATGGTGTCAGCATAAATGAATGCTTCCACACAGGCCCCGCCCTTCAACAGGACATTGTGGACATCATCATATCCTTCAGAACGCATCCAGTCGTTTTCAGCACTGACATCCAGAGGATGTTCAGAAATGTGCTGGTTGCCCCAGACCAGAGACGGTATCAGCTGATACTATGGCGGTCCTCACCAGATCACCCTCTGCTCACCTACGCCCTCAATACAGTCACCTACGGCTTAAGATCAAGCCCATACCATGCAATCCGCATTCTGCTTCAGCTGGCTGATGATGAAGGCCATCGCTACCCTGGAGCCGCTCAGGTTCTTCGCAAGTCTATCTTCGTTGATGACATCTTGTGTGGTCATGACACAGTTGAATCCGCCCAAGCACTTCAGGACGAGTTGATAAGTCTGCTAGACCTAGGCGGCTTTCAGCTCAGTAAGTGGACATCTAACTCGCCTAAGCTGCTCGAGAGATTCCCGGAGAACCAATGCGACATGCCCAAGGACTTCGACATGAACCCAGAGTCTACGTCCATTAAGGTCTTGGGTATACAGTGGAGCCCTCAGTCAGACGAGTTCACCTACCGCATCTCTCTGCCCCCCATCACACATGTCACAAAGCTGTCTATTTTAAGCACCGTAGCCTCACTTTATGACCCAAACGGCTGGGTTTCTCCCGTTATTTTTTTTTATTTTTTTTTTTTATTGTGATAAAAACGACATTCATCAATTACATTTACCACACAGTTACAATAACAAATCAAAATAAAAACATACAAATAAAGTCAAATTCAAAATACGATAATTCTACAAAATACTATGTCTAATAAATTATACTAATGTCAATTATTGTACTTACTATAAATTAGAAATTTATAAACAAACAACAATTTGCTAGTCACTATTTTCACTATCAGAGTTACGTGCATTACTCCATTGGTCTCTCAAACTTTCACAATATGTCAATAGTGCCGGTTTAATAGTTGACCAGCTGTCAAAGGAAAAATCAAAATCGGTGTTGGCGTCACGGAGTGCATTGAGGTGGCGCAGAGGTCGAATTAGGGGAGACATCGTACGCGATACAGTGCGACCCCGATTTACGTGGAAAAGATCATGCTGGCGAGGAAGGCCACGCCTGCGTGCCGGGGGAGGTTTGGGCCTATCCGGGACGAATAGAACACACAATAGATTGTGTAAGAGGATACAATCCACAGATCCTTTTAATGCTTTAAGGCAGATTGTAAGCTGGTCGACAATTCTTCTCACCTCTAAGGAGTTATAGCTAAGGTGCCCAAGCAAAAACTTAGTCGGGTACCGGAATGGGTAATAACCATAGACTTTTTTGTACAGAACTCTTAGAAAAGCCTTTTGTACCTTTTCAAGCATCTGTGCATATGTAACCTGATGTGGATTCCAGACACATGCACTCGATTCCAGCTTGCTCCTAACTAACGAGTTATACAGGGTTACAAGAACTTGTGGATTTTGGAAGTCTTTAGCATTTCGCAAGACGAAGCCCAGTCGACGATAACAATCTTTAGCGAGACAAGATATATGTTCGTGGAACGTTAAACCTCGATCAAACATTATTCCTAAGTCTTTAACACAATTATTTACTCGATTAATAGATAAGTTTTTCATATTATAATTATAATTAATTGGATTTCTTTTGCGATCAAAAGTCATTACATAACATTTATTGTGATTAAATTGCATTTTATTTATTAAACTCCATTCGTAAACTTTATTAATGTCATTTTGCAAGCTTATGCAGTCGCTAGAAGATTTGATTTTGAGGAAAAGCTTTAGATCGTCAGCATATAAGAGACATTCAGCGGTAGCCAGGACATCAGGTAAGTCATGGATCATGATTAGAAAAAGGAGTGGACCGAGCACCGAGCCCTGACTGACGCCAGATCTAGTATGATATTCCTCGGATACATAGGGTCCGTGCTTTACATATTGGCGTCGGTCTCTTAAATAGTCCGAGAAGAAATTTACAAGGTTTGGAGCAAAACCAATGACAGAAAGTTTTTGTAACAGTATGTCGTTATCAATTCTATCAAAGGCCTTCTGAAAGTCAAAATATATGACATCAACTTGCAGCCCACGATCCATGGCATCAGAGATATAATCGACCAAGCATAGTAGGTTCGTGTTCACAGAGCGCCCCGGTCTGAAACCATGCTGCTCGTCGCCTATCAGTTGCTTTAGCTGTCTATATATCTCCCGGTGCAGGATGTTCTCAAAAACTTTTGCAGGTGCACATAAAATAGCTATGGGGCGGTATTCATCGACAAGTGTCCTATGTTTACTTTTAGGTATAGGTGTAACCCTAGACAATTTCCAATGGGTGGGATACTTACCACTTTTAAGAGAGAGGTTCATGATGTGGTAAAGGGGTATAACCACGTGTTTTTTGCAGGTTTTTAAAACAGAACTAGGCACGTTGTCTGGACCCAATGAATTACCTGACTTCAATTTATTCAAACCGCGTTCTATGTCCTGGGGTAATAGTGAAGGAAGGCTGACGCTGCCAACCTGCAAACCCTGCCCGCGAAAAGTGTTACTATTAAGAAGTGGCGTTTGGTCCAAGAAAACACTGGAAAAGTAATCAGCAAACGCTTTAGCAGCTTCGACACCTGAGAAAGAATTCCCTTTGTAGGAAACACATGGTTCAAAACCACCTTTAGACCTAAGTCTGTGCACGTGGCTCCAAAAATCTTGCGGCCGCAGCTGCAGGTTCTCTTCGATGCGAGTCAAATATTTTTTGTACGCTTTATTTATACGTATCTTTAAATCGGATCGCAAGTTAGAAAACAGCTTATATGATTTAACACATTTTGATGACAGCCAGATCCTATGAAAGCGGGCTTTTCGCTTTATGTCCTTTATTATATCAGCCAAACCAAACCGGATACCTATTGTTGCTTGTAGCACAGTATCTGTGTTTTTTTGGTACTGAGAGATCGAATAATCTATACAAAATATCATAAAAGGCATCAGTTGCAGTAGATACATCATAAGTCTCGAGAACAGGCTCCCAGGAGACATCTGCGAGCAAAGATAACAAGAGAGCAACGTCTGCTTTTTTAAAATTCCAATCACGCGAGGAGTCTATGTTGCTTGGCTGCAGTCGATCACAGCTATTACCCTGCGATCGGAGAACAACCACTATCTCAAGCGGGGGGTGGTACAGTTTGTCGGGAGAGACAAAACCCTCGGCAGCCGCGCACACCGATACCTCCATAGACCGTGACTCATTGCCCTCGTGCGCCAGCACTACGTCAAGAATGCTTCCATGAGAATTAATTACGTCATTATAGTCAATAAAATTACAATATGTCAAAAAGTAGCAGTAATAATTATTAATATTATTAGACGCACTATTCATATTCAAGTCACTAAGTAAAAAGAAAACAGTGCCATAATTATCTGTCAAAAACGACTCTATGTTACACAATACATTCATATAAACCGAATCAGCAGCCCCTGGTTTGATATACACTATACATACAATAAAAGACGTTCCGCGGTATGAGACAGAGGCCCATAAATCTTCGCCGAGTTCTGACTGGAGGTCCTGTCGGTAGCGAACCGCGACGCTAGGTCTAGCGGCCAGCAGAACTCCTCCGCAGGCAGTCGCACGATCACGCCGCAACAGCGTCTAGCCATCCGGAACAAGCTCGGCGTCGTTCACTGAGCTGTCGAGAAACGTCTCCGTTGCGGCTACGAGCAGGTGATCAGACAGCGACATGCTGGCATACCAGGGGGCTAATTTCGTCTTCAAGCCTCTAACATTCTGATAGAATATGTTAATCTGCGCAGGTGTCGTGGCGTTATTATAGAGCCTGTGTTGCCCTGCTGGAGGGCCGCTCACGAAAGTGCTGAGAACTAGTGGAATGTCTGACTTTGAAGTTATCGCTTGTGTGGTTGTTTGGCCTCTTATAATTTACCCAGGTTTTAATTCGAGCGTTGACCGGCCACACATCTATCGAGTAGCAAGTATCATAGTAAGCGATAGGCACGCCGATTTTGTACGATTTGTAATCGCCTTTTGCAGTAAGCTCCTCCACCGTACAGAAACTGTTAGGACAGAGTTTTAGCACATACTCACGAACCTCTTCTATAGGTGAGGCCATGTTCCAAAGATGTATATACTTTCGGACTTCAACAGCTTTTAGTGTCGTCACTGAGGGACCTGCAGTACCGCATTTGGAGATAAGGCGTCGTTTCTTCCCCCTGACCTCATTCCACTGCTGAGTATCGCTGAGTATCGTTTCATCCACTTCGTTTTCAGCTGATCTCTGTTCCGTGTCGTTTTTGAGGGAGCAACCTAGACCTGCATGACTCGATTGTATCTCAGGAGTAACTGCAGTAGAAGGTTGGGTGTCCGATTCCATCTTCCTCTGTTTCTGTGCCTGGGAACCTGAGGTTTTGTTCAGCGTCTTTACAGGAGATTGGCGTAATGCTAGTGGTTGCAACTTCGTTGACTGTCGCGCTGAGACTGGCTGCGGGGTGTGAGTCGCTGTAGGTTGATGTGAGTTGGTCTGGTATGTTTCCAGTTTAGCGTGCAGTAATTTAACTTCAGAAGCGTAATTTATGAGTTTCGTTTCGTATTGGGTTAACACGGCTTCATGGTTGGTCAGTTTAGAATCATAGATCTTTAATCTAGCCTCGTAGGTGGTTATGGTAGATACAGTGTGGTTTAGATGGTTCTTTAACACTTCTACTACTCGACGCAATTCACGTAACTCAGTAATTAATTCCCGGTCAATGTGATTTGGTGACGATTCATTACTGATAATTACATTTGGCTTTTTCCTATGTGTCACATTCGGGTCTCGCTCAAGGATCTTTTTCGATGCCCCAACCGGAGTCGTGATATTATCTCCACCCCTCTTGGACGCGCAACAACATTCAGGGCAAATCCAGAGTTCACGTACTGCAGGCGACCCTGCGAATTTTACTCCACCAGTGCACGATAGATGATACTTTTTGTTACAGATATTTGCACTGCAGCACAAGTATTCCTCCTTATCGCCAATAATACTATAACAAGCAGCACAGTTCATGGCACAGCTTATATGGGAGAAACAGTATGGTAATAATTAAATCAAATGCTTGCTGTTGCTGTTACCTCGGCACTTAAACGTATAAAACAATCCGCCTATACAATAATCACCGCAGCAGCTAGCGGTCGTAGAAGATCGTAGCGCTGCGCCGGCCGTTGTCGTAGACTCGTATTAGTGCGTGGGACGTAACGACGCGTAGAAGGCGACAGCTAATTTCGACCGCCACGCTCCCAGTGATCGTGGTCGAACGGATAAACGTTCACTACTTACGCCAGGAGTTCGGAGTTCGATCCCAGCAAAATCTTCATAAAATTTATTTTCACTTTTTCACTGTTTGGGGGCTTCGGATGGAGTCGGGCGAAGTCCTCACACCAATGAAGGCGAAACCCGGGGCTTCGACACAAATTTAAACAATAATTTAAAATATTCAAAAATAAGCAGCGACACGTCTGTTCGCAAGAAAGTTAGCCGGCCGAAAAAAAGAGAGACTGAAAGTTATCTTCCGCGCAAAGCTGCTGCTTCAGCAATTGTGGCTACTGAAGCTGGAATGGGATGAGCCCACTCCCTCTGAAGTACAAACGGAGTGGCACCACATCTCAGAGGATCTGCCGCTGTTGTCTAGCATTCGCTTCCCTCGGCACGTTTGTGCAAACAAAAGCTCAGCTGCATACTCGCTTCACGGGTTTGCAGATGCCTCTGAAGCCAGGTTTGCCGCCGTTGCTTATCTCCATGAGCTCGATGCCTCCGGAGATACTTTGGTACACTTGATTGTCGCCAAGTCGCGAGTCGCACCAATCAAGAATCGCCTCACAATCCCCAAGTTAGAGTTGTCGGCCGCCACCCTACTCTCCCAGCTCATGATCCGTGTGTCGGTTCAGTTATTTATTTATTTATTTATTTAATCGAACACCAACACAATGAACAAAAAAAAAATTTACACAACAAAAATACACATAGGATAACACAAGCCAAATGTCACTGCAATTATAGGTGCGGACTACATGCAACAAAAATGAGCAAGTAATAAACTAAGTAGTTAGGTAAAAAACAAATATCAGACAAAATTAGTACTAAATTAAATCAAATCGATAATTAAATGACTGTTTACAAAACAAAATCAATTTACTAATAAAAAATAAGAATGAATTAAATTAAATTACTGAATTTACGAATAAAACTAATATCGCACTTTTCAATTAGATTTTCCATATAATTTATCGCAACTAAAATAGCTCTTAATCTTCATGGCATTATCAGCGAAGACATCAATAGTTTCTCCTTTAGAGAGAGCGTTGTACTGCCTAACAAGTCTAGACATAGGTGCGTGGTATCCCAGACATGACTTAGAACCCTCCAATTTGAATAAGTTGAACCTAGATACTCTTGGTAACCTAGACGGAGCGCATAAGGAAACCAAAGCCAACAAATCAGGAGCATCAAGGATACCGTTCACTAGTTTGTGAAAGAATGTGGTGTCAAGCATTCGTCTACGATCCGACAGGGATAACATTTTAAAGTGAAGCAGCCTATCATCATAGCTCAGCAAGACCTTACCCAAATGGCAAGAATACGTGAGGTGCCACAGGAAGCGCTTTTGGACACTTTCTATCCTTTTTCTGTAAACATCATAGAAAGGGCTCCATGCTACACAACCGTACTCCAAGCCACTACGGACAAGTGAATTGTAAAGTAGAATTTTAGTCTTTGGAGACTGAAAGTCCTTACAGTTGCGCAAAATAAAACCAAGGCACTTGAATCCCTTGGTGACAATGTTATCAACGTGGGCATTCAGGCAAAGTTTGCTATCAAGAGTAATTCCCAGATCGCGCACTTCGCTAACACTTAGCAGGGTTTTACCTCTGAGAGTGTAAAGTGGAATGTCAATTTTTTTCCTACGCGTGAATAAAATTGAATGACACTTAGAGACATTTAAAATCATGTCATTGACGTTACACCAAGTATCAAGTCTGTTAAGGTCGTCCTGAAGCAGCGCAACATCGACTCTATCGTCAATCGAACGGAATACTTTAAGATCATCGGCGAAAAGATAGTGATGAGAATTGCGGAAACAATTGCCGATATCATTGATAAAAATGTTAAAGAACATTGGGCCAAGATGTGAGCCCTGGGGGACACCGGAATGAGCAGGGAACGGCTCAGAAGTATAACCGTTCACCACGACTCTCGACTCCCTACAAAGCAAGTACGAACTACACCAACCGAGCAAAGGTTCGGCGATACCGTGCAAGGAAAGCTTACGAACAAGTAACGTATGGTTAACTCTATCAAAGGCCTTACTGAAGTCGGTATAGATCGCACTGACCGAAGAACGCCTGTCGAGGGTTGAAGAAACTTCATCAACGAAAGAAACTAGATTTGTGGAAGTGGACCTACGCTTCATGAAACCATGTTGCCTGGTAGAAATAATGTTTTTAAAGTGCCAAGACAGAACAGGATGCAGCAACTTCTCAAAAACTTTAGCAAATGTAGGCAGTATGGATATGGGCCTATAATTATTGATAAGATTCGCATCCCCAGCCTTGTAAAGCGGGACAACTAAAGACTCCTTCCAGGCGTCCGGAAATGAACCTGTAGCCAGGGAGTGATTAAAAATGAGGCGCAAAGGAACTGCTAAGACTGAGGCACACCTGAATACGAACACTGACGGAATACCATCAGCACCGGCACCCTTGTTACGGTCAAGTCTTTTTAACACCCTTAACACCTGACTATCCCGAAATTTAATGAGAGTCAAGTAATCGCTTGTATGATAGGCAACTTCAGCGGAATCAGATGGCTTGGTACGAACGGAGCCAGAAGTGTAAGCCGAAGCGAAACTTTTTGCAAAAAGGTTACAAATCCCGCTGCCATTATCCGCCGACTCGTCTCCCAACATCATATGTGCTGGATAGTGACCATGACCCTTCCTTTTGTTTTTAATGAATGACCAAAATAGTTTGGGATTAGAGCGCAAGCTGCATTCGAGACGCGTAATGTAGATCTTATAACATTGTGACATTAATTTTAGAGACCCTTCCTTGGCATGCTCGAAAGAAAGCTTGTCACGAGGGTTCTGGCTAAATTTGCGCAATTTTTGGTGATATTTATGCTTTTCGCGCAAGAGTCCAATAAGCGCATTGGAAAACCACACTGGGTACCTTTTTGAGTGCGGTCTAGAGTAAGGCACATGCTTTCTTATGGCTTCACGAATAAAGCCATAAAAGACAGTGACCATATCGTTAGCAGTTGTGCAGTTAGCGAACTCTGTATCCCAACAGACACTAGAAAGGTCACTGATGATACTCTCATAGTCAGCCTTGTGAAAACATAAACGAGCACCGCTACAAACAGGAAGACAAACACTGGATCCAAAGGATATAGAAAATAGCATAGGCGGATGAATTGGGTCGATCACTGATAAAGGAGAAACATTGGACGATACATCAGATATTTTTGTATTACTCAACAACAAGTCCAACTGATTTCCCTTATTGTTCGGGATGAAATTGTACTGTTTCAGGTCATGCATAGCAACAAAATCAAGAAGCATAGTGGAGTACAGACTGTTGTTCGTCTCTCCGTGTAATGGGATGCTTTCGTTTAAAAACCTCCAGGTTATCGAGCTAAGGTTGAAATCTCCCAGGAAGGCCACGTTGACGATTTTGTTACGTTCAACAGTAATATTTGTATTATTAATGAACTCATCGAGTACATGTTTTTGTATAGGTGGCGGAAGATAAACAGCACAAATGTAAAGTTCCTCAACTTTGCCGTCGTTAGATCGAACCTGAACACCTACCCAGAGATCCTCGCAATCAGACTCGTAGTTCTGCAAGCGTCTTGAGTGTAGGTGCCTGGAGACAGCTATAAGCACGCCCCCACCATTCTTCCTAGAGTGAAACCCACTCGTCTCTCTATCTCTTCTATACACTACATAGCGACTATCGAAAAGCTCCGTGTCAAAGACGCTGCTATTCAGCCATGTTTCGGTCAGTACAACGATATCATGATTACTGCAGACTATGTTATTAAAAAAATCAACAGTTTTGGTTCTCAATCCTCTAACATTTTGATAATAAAAATTTATCATAAATAACACTTAAAAAAATATATCAATGTTAAAAGCAAATCAATAAAAATAAAATTAATTGTGAAAAGTAATGTTATAGTAACATAAAATTAATAAATGTATAAATTGACCAAAAATATTATATGCTTAAAAATAAATTTAACAATAAATTGAATACAATAAAAACAAAATTATAAATTCAATCATAATATTAATAATAAATAATAATAATTCAAAATAAAAATATGTTTATGTAATAAAAATGTAACATATAAAACGCTGACAAATTTCAATCTAATAAATAAATCAACAGAATCTAAATTAATTGTGAATTAAATTAAAAATTATAAAAAAAAATGAAGTACTAATAATAAAGCAATAATTTAGATAACAAAATTACAAGTTCAATTTAAATGGATTGCAGAATTAAACAATTAACTTACTAAGCTACAAAATACGAGTCTATGTTAAATTGTTCAGAGTCGCCGTGCTTTTGATGAGGGTGAAACTCGAGGTCTCAGTCTTCCTGACAAAGACTTTGCCGTCGCGCACCCACACAAACTTGTAGTTGAGTTCTTTGGCTTTACGACGAGTGGCGGCATGCAAAGCCTTCACTTCTGGAGTAGAGTGCTCGGCGACGTACACCGGTGTCTTTTTGGTGCCTCCAATTCCTAAGTGGGCGGTATTAAGTTTATCTGCGGGGTTGTGTTTGTTGTGCTTAGCGACTGAAGCAAGGTACGTGTCGCGTAGGCGCCGGCTGCTAAATTTTACCAGTATTGAGCGAGGTCTAGGATTTTTGTTGTCGAGTTTTGCAATGCGAGTGCAGTACTGAATGTCAGACTCTGTCAGAGGACAATGAACTGCTTTGGCCAGCTGCTGCACAGTGTTGTACAGGTTCTCGCTCTTGTACTCCGGCACGCACTGTATCTCGACGTTATTTGTGCGTGAGAGTAGTTCCATCTGATGCAGGCGGCCAGTTAGTTCTTGCGTACAGGCACGGAGTTCAACGT
Organism: Scoparia ambigualis; assembly: GCA_963921215.1. NCBI lineage: Eukaryota > Metazoa > Arthropoda > Insecta > Lepidoptera > Crambidae > Scoparia > Scoparia ambigualis. Next base: position 518,512 of record OY992503.1, read on the forward strand.
TGTCCTTTCTTAATCCCTCTATGACAGTTTTTTGCAGATCGTTCTCTAATCTGATTCTGTCGAACTCAACACTAAAGAAAGTCAGAGAATCGCTCAGGGTGGTGACCTTAGACTGAATATCATTAATACGTGCATTGAATAGGCCACTCAATTCCTCTCTGATTATTTCACGTATGCTCTCTGCCGAGATACAGTTACAAGTATGGTTCGCCCCACCGCTGCGGGGTTTGGAGCGTAATGTGACGTTTTCGTAGTGAGAAGCAGCGACGGGCTCGTTTTCCTTGTTAAGTGTGGAAGAGGGAGCCGGCGACGTGTGCACCGGCGTGTTTGTATTGTCGCCTCGTTTGGACTCTTTACAACGACAAGTAGGACACACCCAGTTATCCTTAAACACTTTAGTAAACCCAGCAAAGTCGTCCTTATTGTAATTCATACACGTATAATGATATTTATCCGTGCATCGGCAGCAGTGAAGAAAATTTATTCCTTTAAGTTGATTGTGACAACCAGAGCATTTCATTGAATTCATAATACTCTCTTCAAATCAACTTGTTTTAATACCTCGGCTATCGGCTGCAGCAAATACATAAAATTATATTTTAATCAAAAAACATAATTCGGCTGAGGTTTGATCCACTGACTCGCAGCAATGTAGCGGCACAAGTCGCCCTCTGACCGGCGAGGCTACCGGATTCGTAATGTTACTGACGAATTAGTGATGCGTATTATTCTTATATGTCTATCGGACTGCTTTGCCGACACGACGTTCGCCGTAACGAGTCGAGCCGAGTGCCGCCGGTAAAAGATTTATAATGATCAACTGAACCACTTTATCGACAACGTATTTGCAACCGTTAAATCACTTCAGTAATTGCTTTATTTTTGTCTTTATTGTAGAAAATTCTATAAAATATTAAAAGACTGGGAAGACAACTATTGATAAAACTATTTTCACTTATGCACTGGTTCACTGTCACTGGGATTATTGATGTTATTTACTAATATGAATCGAACACTTTTTCGGTCTTGACAAGTATTATCCGATAAACTTTTGCGATGATAACGATATTGCTAGTGATTTATTAGTAGAACCATCTTCTGAACGCTAATTTACTTTAAAATAAACAGTTTTACTATTTTTAAGTGAAATTAAATACGGAGCTCAATGTTTACGAGATGGGTGGCGCCATCTGTCCCTCATCGGCCCATATCAGTATACAACAACACATATGTTGGTCAGACAGTACGATAGTCTTAGCCTGGCTCAATACACCGCCTCACCGTCTTCAACCCTTTGAAGCCAACAGGGTAGTCAAAATCAGCTCAGGCTCACCAGAATGTACCTGGCGACACGTACCTTCCGAGCTCAACCCGGCAGATTGCGCAAGCAGAGGGATGTCTGCGCAATCCCTGTTAGCCCACGACCTATGGTGGTCTCCCACGTGGCTTGGACAGCCTTGTGAGTCTTGGCCTGCGATGCCCTTAGCTCTGGGCCATCACGCCCTGCCCGGCTTTAAGCCCAAACACGTCCCGTCACTGGTCACAGTGCCCGGTCTTGACTTTGACCTGCTCACTCGGTTCAGTTCACTAGACAAGCTCGACGGAGTGACAGCTTGTCTAAAACGCTTTCTGCTGTTACGTTGTAAATTCAGGGCCCTGTCTGCCTTTACTAATCTACAAAAGAAGTTCGCAATGGTTGAATAGTACTTACCTGAAATCATTGCTTTAGAATGATCAATTGTCCAAAAACATTAGTCCTTGTAGCTTGTTTGAATTAAATCCATTTTTCTTCACATTAAAGACATAGAGCCTTGGCTGACACATTACAAGACGCACTTTTCTTGCATTTTCAACTAAAACATATTTCTAAATCAGTTTTAGCAAGACTTTACGTTAGATTTGAAGAAAAGTTCCTTTGTTTACGTTTTGTGTTAGACATAACACCATAGACAAAATGACAGCCACCGTAGCGACGCCTAGCGGTAGCGGGGCGAAGTAGTTGTCAGCTTTTAATTTCACATAAAAGATTCAATTTAAAAAAATAGCCGAAACAGTTCTAATAATAAATTACATGATAAATTAATATGTATAATAATTACTTTTAATAATTTAATTTAATTCAGGCAAATCCGGAAATAGAACTATTTTTTTTATAAGGACTTTTATCTAGAACATTCGAACGGGAGAAATATTTTTTATATGGATATTGTCTCTGCCCGAAGGGAGTTAAATATAACATTAAATTAAATTTAATTAAAGAAAACGCATTTCACATTGCTGAACGTTAATTTTTTTTTAGGTCTTGTTCTGTAATTGTTGACAGATTCTGTTAGCAGAGGGCGAGTTGTGACCGACGTCATATTTGACGTTTTGATAGTTTGAAGGAAGATTCTAAAATAACAATTTCTTATGAATTACCCGACAATGGGAGTAGAAATCATAAGCTGGCCTTCGATTTATAAGTGTTTCCGGCGAAAGGAAAGCTGCCGAGTTGCGACGCGGAAATGATTTCATTCTCTGGCGTGAGTGGTGTGGTGATGTGTTGAGAGTCATTTTAAAGAGGGATCCGTGCCACAACCGACCGGTCGTGACGCCGCTGGCAGCCACGCGTAAATATAGGATATCCCAGCGCATGCTTCGAGAGGCCCGTCTCGCCGCCAGGATTTAGAGCTGGGCCCTAAAGCCTGGACGCGAGACCTGCCTCTTCGGGGCACCAGCGGCCACCTGCTGTCAGCGAGCTGTCGCCGCCTAGCGGATGAGCAGGCGTTGACGGTTTTTGTACCCTACTCTGGGTTTAATCGTTCTTTATTCAGGAACATATTTTTACATTAGGGTTTCGAAACCTTAACCTAGTATTTTCTTTTATATCCAACTACACCAAGCGTTGGTGAAGTTGTGAAACATTTGAGGATCTGCGAGTTCGACCTGTGTGAAGTTGTATGGTGACATCGTCTCCAGATTCGGGTCTACATCCAGACCCTGGCGCCCAAAATTATTAATTTTATATCGGTATAACCCCACGGTTCTCTAGTGTATCGGCTTTAAACGTGTGAGAGTTTTGATACGGTTAAACGGATTAGAACATTTAATTTAATATTTTTATAGACGGAGTAATTTAATTTTAATTTCAACTTCATACTCCGAACGGTATTGGCTTTATCCCGACCCCCACCCACGACCATAGCTCGTACGACTGAAATATTAGCTGGCTGGTTAGGTAGTAGTAGGAACAGGATTATAAGATTTATTTGAAATTAAAATTATCACCGACCCTGTTGGTCACTTTTGACTCTTAGGATTTTAGTGTGTTTTAATCGATGACATAGCTTTGGAATAAGGTTTAGAGTACTTTAAACAGTAAATTATAGTTGGCAAAATTATTAGAAAGTTTTTTGGACTTTCATTTGAGATTGACCCTAGGGTCAATTTCGACTGATAGTTTTTTTTTGTTATTTTCGGCTAAATAAATTAAAAGGAGTAACGTAGATGATTTGTACCTAACATAATATAAGACAAAATTGTGACTAACCCCCCTCTTTTAAATAATAAGAATGAAATAAAATTTATAATTTTATTTTATTGTTGTTGGACAAATTATTGGTGTGTGTTCTTTTACAATATACTGCCTAGCTGTTGAACATTTTATGGTTTTATTTGATAACAACCCATCGAAGCTTGCATTTGGGATTTTCTTCCTTTTCCTCAAAAGGGACAAAATCTCAAATGTAACAGTGGCGCACTCAACGTGTGTTTTGGTTAGGGATAGTGGTTATGTCTTATGCTGTAACTAAAAAGCCAGAATACCGATAGCGTTCTAGAACCGTGGGGATTATTACTTTTAAGAAAAACCGTCACGCGTGAATTGGCACGGATTCCTCCCATTTTATTTTAATAACGAATTTTTATTCGTTGCTTTTTTTTAAATATTGTGTCTGTGAAATTATTTTTTTAAACGTTCATAACACTATTTTATATGAATACAAGTGATATTTTTTGTTATACAATTAGTGTTAATTATATTATTATTATATGGGATTTAATTATTACTTGAACGTTTTGAAAAAAAAATTTTACTTAAGTATTTTTAAGCGTTAATAAAACGCTAAAATATAAAACATTAATCTATAAACGCAGCTTCATCTTAACCGAATGTTCAAGTATTTGTAAAAATATTTCTTTCGGATCACAGAGGTGAAAACTTCTAAGATTTGATGAAGCAATGTTGACTAAAAACATAAGCATCAAGCACTGACAAATTTCGACGGTTGAAAGCCAGACCTCGGTAGCCAAGTGGTTAAGGCAGCCGCCCGGAATGCGGAAGGTGCGTGGTTCGATTCCCGCCTGAGGTTGTCGTCTTTTTTCAGTGTTTAAAATTTTACTTAAGTATATTTAAGCGTTAATAAAACGCTAAAATATAAAACATTAATCTATAAACGCAGCTTCATCTTAACCGAATGTTCAAGTATTTGTAAAAATATTTCTTTCGGATCACAGCGGTGAAAACTTCTAAGATTTGATGAAGCAATGTTGACTAAAAACATAATCATTAAGCACTGACAAATTTCGACGGTTGAAAGCCAGACCTCGGTAGCCAAGTGGTTAAGGCAGCCGCCCGGAATGCGGAAGGTGCGTGGTTCGATTCCCGCCTGAGGTTGTCGTCTTTTTTCAGTGTTTAAAATTTTACTTAAGTATATTTAAGCGTTAATAAAACGCTAAAATATAAAACATTAATCTATAAATGCAGTTTTATCTTAACCGAATGTTCAAGTATTTGTAAAAATATTTCTTTCGGATCACAGAGGTGAAAACTTCTAAGATTTGATGAAGCAATGTTGACTAAAAACATAAGCATCAAGCACTGACAAATTTCGACGGTTGAAAGCCAGACCTCGGTAGCCAAGTGGTTAAGGCAGCGCCTGGAACGCGGAAGGTGCGTGGTTTGATTCCCGCCTGAGGTTGTCGTCTTTTTTCAGTGTTTAAAATTTTACTTAAGTATATTTAAGCGTTAACAAAACGCTAAAATATAAAACATTAATCTATATAGGTTACTGAAATAGACCTACAGTTATCTCACTGGGTAAGTCTGATCCATCAAGCAATATGGAAAAGACGAAGCCCAGAGAGGCACAAAATAATAAATACATACACCAAACGTCTATATATGTTCTACAGGTTAGGTCTGATCCATTTACAAACATGGAAAATACGAAACCCAATGAGCTATAAAATATTAATACATGTAAGAATCGTCTACACGTCCACGTCTACCTTTCCTAACAAACGATACCTCCTCAATACACAAACATCTAAATGCTCCTACCAATAAGCAAATATTTAAAGAAATGCCCAGTAAACCTCTTACACGGCTGGGCAGCCGTAAACCAAAAACAAAAAACCCACAACCCAAACCAACAAATATTCACCACCACCTAAAAGTTTGGCTTACCGCCCCTAAATAAATCCAACTAAAAAAAACCGAATTCCATCAAAGCAGCCTACACGCCCGCCAATAAATGGCCACCTTCCTCAGGACTATCACCACGTTGCCTTACCAACGGTCCGGAGATTGGACCCATTCAATATGGTGTCTAATCTCCAAATTTAAAATAAAAAGAAACAAAAACAAAACTCCAGCTTAACAAAAGAACTGTGATACCACGCCAAAAGTCGACTTTCCTATTTGTAGATAAACGTCAAAAACCACAAAAAATTTTAAACAACAAGCTCCCTTGAAAGGGCTTCTAGCACTGTGGCATATACAGCCACTAGCGCTAAAACAGCGGTAACTTCAAGGCATATACAGCCCTCCATCGTCACCATTAACCCCTTTCACAAGAAACCAAACACCACAAGGGATTCCAGCACTGTGGCATATACAGCCACTAGCGCTGAAATAGAGTGACTTCAAGGCATATACAGCCCTCCATCGTCACTTTTCAACCCCTAACAACAAACAAAAACACCACAACGGAGGTTTTCAACTCACCATACAAACAAGAAATCGTAAATTGCAAAGTAAATTTAATAGTATTAGCATTTTAAAGGTATTTATTGCAATGTAAAAAGTAATTTTAATTGATGCTAGTCAAAAAAAATTAAAATATAAGGCATTTTAAAATTCAAAAAAAAGCTACTAAAATATGAGCTGGCTTTCTCACTAGGTGATTTAAATTTAAGTAAGTAATAGTCCATAGAATTCAGTAACAACCGCAGCAAACACAGTATTATAATAATAATACCTTAAAATAAATGTATTTAAATAAATGACAGTCAATAACGTTCAATCAGTAATTAAATTTAAATAAATGAGTCAATAACGTTCAATCCATAATTAAATTCAGCTGTCATACCATAATACTACATTTAACATTTGTATTTAAAAAATAATGAAACACGTATTTAAATATCATATTGTGTCAAAAACGTTCAAGTAATAATTAAATCCCATATAATAATAATATAATTAACACTAATTGTATAACAAAAAATATCACTTGTATTCATATAAAATAGTGTTATGAACGTTTAAAAAAATAATTTCACAGACACAATATTTAAAAAAAAGCAACGAATAAAAATTCGTTATTAAAATAAAATGGGAGGAATCCGTGCCAATGCACGCGTGACGGTTTTTCTTAAAAGTAATAATCCCCACGGTTCTAGAACGCTATCGGTATTCTGGCTTTTTAGTTACAGCATAAGACATAACCACTATCCCTAACCAAAACACACGTTGAGTGCCACTGTTACATTTGAGATTTTGTCCCTTTTGAGGAAAAGGAAGAAAATCCCAAATGCAAGCTTCGGTGGGTTGTTATCAAATAAAACCATAAAATGTTCAACAGCTAGGCAGTATATTGTAAAAGAACACACACCAATATTTTGTCCAACAACAATAAAATAAAATTATAAATTTTATTTCATTCTTATTATTTAAAAGAGGGGGGTTAGTCACAATTTTGTCTTATATTATGTTAGGTACAAATCATCTACGTTACTCCTTTTAATTTGTTTAGCCGAAAATAACAATAAAAAACTATCAGTCGAAATTGACCCTAGGGTCAATCTCAAATGAAAGTCCAAAAAACTTTCTAATAATTTTGCCAACTATAATTTACTGTTTAAAGTACTCTAAACCTTATTCCAAAGCTATGTCATCGATTAAAACACACTAAAATCCTAAGAGTCAAAAGTGACCAAGAGGGTCGGTGATAATTTTAATTTCAAATAAATCTTATAATCCTGTTCCTACTACTACCTAACCAGCCAGCTAATATTTCAGTCGTACGAGCTATGGTCGTGGGTGAGGGTCGGGATTAAGCCAATACCGTTCGGAGTATGAAGTTGAAATTAAAATTAAATTACTCCGTCTATAAAAATATTAAATTAAATGTTCTAATCCGTTTAACCGTATCAAAACTCTCACACGTTTAAAGCCTATACACTAGAGAACCGTGGGGTTATACCGATATAAAATTAATAATTTTGGGCGCCAGGGTCTGGATGTAGACCCGAATCTGGAGACGATGTCACCATACAACTTCACACAGGTCGAACTCGCAGATCCTCAAATGTTTCACAACTTCACCAACGCTTGGTGTAGTTGGATATAAAAGAAAATACTAGGTTAAGGTTTCGAAACCCTAATGTAAAAATATGTTCCTGAATAAAGAACGATTAAACCCAGAGTAGGGGTACAAAAACCGTCAACGCCTGCTCATCCGCTAGGCGGCGACAGCTCGCTGGCAGCAGGTGGCCGCTGGTGCCCCGAAGAGGCAGGTCTCGCGTCCAGGCTTTAGGGCCCAGCTCTAAATCCTGGCGGCGAGACGGGCCTCTCGAAGCATGCGCTGGGATATCCTATATTTACGCGTGGCTGCCAGCAGCGTCACGACCGGTCGGTTGTGGCACGGATCCCTCTTTAAAATGACTCTCAACATATCACCACACCACTCACGCCAGAGAATGAAATCATTTCCGCGTCGCAACTCGGCAGCTTTTCTTTCGCCGGAAACACTTATAAATCGAAGGCCAGATTATGATTTCTACTCCCATTGTCGGGTAATTCATAAAAAATTGTTATTTTAGAATCTTCCTTCAAACTATCAAAACGTCAAATATGACGTCGGTCACAACTCGCCCTCTGCTAACAGAATCTGTCAACAATTACAGAACAAGACCTAAAAAAAAATTAACGTTTAGCAATGTGAAATGCGTTTTTCTTTAATTAAATTAAATTTAATGTTATATTTAACTCACTGATTACCCTGTCTTAATATTAGGGAGTATTAGTTTCCTCTCTGGTAACCCCTACGGGCATAGACAATATCCATATAAAAAAAATTTCTCCCGTTCGAATGTTCTAGATAAAAGTCCTTATAAAAAAATAGTTCTATTTCCTGATTTGTCTGAATTAAATTTAATTATTTAAAGTAATTATTATACATATTAATTTATCATGTAATTTATTATTAGAACTGTTTCGGCTATTTTTTTTAAATTGAATCTTTTATGTGAAATTAAAAGCTGACAGCTACTTCGCCCCGCTACCGCTAGGCGTCGCTACGGTGGCTGTCATTTTGTCTATGGTATGTCTAACACAAAAGGTAAACAAAGGAACTTTTCTTCAAATCTAACGCAAAGTCTTGCTAAAACTGATTTAGAAATATGTTTTAATTGAAAATGCAAGAAAAGTGTGTCTTGTAATGTGTCAGCCAAGACTCCATGTCTTTAATGTGAAGAAAAATGGATTTAATTCAAACAAGCTACAAGGACTAATGTTTTTGGACATTTGATCATTCTAAAGCAATGATTTCAGGTAAGTACTATTCAACCATTGCGAACTTCTTTTGTAGATTAGTAAAGGCAGACAGGGCCCTGAATTTACAACGTAACAGTACCTCCCCAACCACCAGAGATTTGACCGACCAGGGCAAATCTCGACGCTGGCCCTCCAGCGTCACACTACACTTCAAACAACCAAGCAAGCACAAACAACCAAAAGAAAACCTACCCGTATAGCTGCACTACACAATAACTTAAAACTTTCCAGTAAATAGCTATACAATATGCTATGACAGCAAAAAAAAACAACAAAACGCATACTTGTATACGACAATTCTTCATATATATATATATATATATATATATATATATATATATATATATATTTAAATATACAAATATCCCATATATATATAGTTTGTATATCCCAATAAATACACAAACTGCTGTATGAATATAAACTAATGTACATAATAAATATAATAATATCAATTATAATATACTCCTACATAAATCTAAAAACTTGGTGGCTATGCAGTTATCACAGTGTCACCAACCGCACTGTTGCCTCGCGTTAAGGCTTTTAGTACCAGTCACTGATCCGCTGGGGTGTATGGCTTAATTTTTTAACAATACTGGTTACTGAAAAGTCGCCACAATAGACTCACAAAGTGAGTCTGATCCATTAAGCAATATGGAAAAGACAAACCTTAAGGAGTTCAATATGAATATTACCAAAATACTAGATTATAAATGATTGACTACTTTATAATTATATGAAATACACTAATTATGGTTATAATGATATTATTACATAAACATAAAAACTGGTGGCTATACAGTTAACCTATTATTACAGTGTCACCAGCCGCACTGACGCCTCGCGTTAAGGCTTTTGGTACCAGTCACTGATCCGCTGGGGTGAATGGCTTATTTAACTATATAGGTAACACTGCACAACTGCAGACACCACCCAGATTCGCGACGCTCAGGCCCCTTGTACGTCAGTGAACGAAGAGAGGCCCTACTTTACTGGGTGCGCAGTGTTCAGCACAATGAGTTTGCAGAGGACATCCACCGCCTTCAAACTGGCAAAATCTGTTCCGTCAGACTCCAGCGGCTGTCACCTCTCATTAAAGATGAGCTCCTTAGAGTTGGTGGACGACTGTCCCATGCGTCTATCCGATATGACGCGCAGCATCCGCTCATACTTCCCAGCTCTAGCCCACTTGTAGACCTTATCATTGACCACTACCACAAAATACACTGCCACCCTGGCGCTGACACTTTACACGCTATCCTACGCCAACAATTTTGGACATTGTCCGCGCGCCGTATTATTAGACACCGAGTTTTTAAATGCATTAGATGCTCTCGATGCCGGGCCCAGCCGCAAGCGCCCTTCATGGCCGACCTGCCAGCCGATAGAGTTACGCCTCAGCCAGTATTTAGTCAAGTCACGACCGATTTTGCCGGACCATTCCTCGTTAAATCTAGTACCCTACGTAATGTTAAACTCTTAAAAGCGTACTTTTTGTATATTCGTGTGCCTCTCGACTAAGGCGGTTCATTTGGAACCGGTCTCGGACCTCAGCACGGAAGCGTTCCTCGCGGCGTTACAGCGTTTTATAGCACGCCGCGGTGCCCCGGTTCTCATCCGCTCGGACTGCGGTACAAATTATGTAGGCGCTAGAAATCAGCTCATTGAAGTACAAAACTTTCTTGCCTTGAATAATGACACGATTGCGCACAAGCTCGCTGGTCAGCACATTACTTGGTTGTTGAACGTCCCTAAGGGACCATGGTGAAATTGGCGAACAACACCTCACATTCGAGGAATTCTCCACACTTTTAGCTCGAATCGAAGCGGTCCTTAACTCTAGACCTCTCTGCTCACTTTCGTCTGATCCTTCAGACTTTGAGCCGCTTACAGCCGGACATTTCCTTATAGGCCGCCCACTAACGGCCCTTTCCGAACTATCCGTGGAAGATAGGCCGATCTCCACACGTAGGCGATTCCAGATGGTACAGGCCCTTTCCCAGCGCTTCTGGACGCTGTGGACTCAGTCCTACCTTCATACCCTCCAAACCCGCTCCAAATGGTTGTCCCCATCCTCCCCTCCCCGAGTTGGCGAGCTCGTCCTCATCAAGGAGGACAACCTGCCTGCCCTCCAATAGAGACTGGGGCGCATTGCTCGCACCCTGCCTGGGAAGGATGGCGTCGTGCGGGTGGTAGACCTGGACACCGCGAATGGACACCTTCGGAGGCCTGTGTTCCGGATCGCCAGGCTCCCATTGGATGAGCCCACCCTGGGCCCCGGAGGATGTTCCCGCCAAAGCCGGGACGCCCATTCGAATCATGCCGCCATCTGTGAGGCGGTTGACTCAGCGGTTGTTGACGACCGCGTCCGCCTATCTGCCGCGGCGCCACCGCTGCGCGACCCGCGGCCGCTCGCTTCGTGAGCCGCCGGCGGCACTCGGCAAGCTAGCTAGCTACCGCGCACGCAACAGCCTGACCGAAAAGGTTTATAGTGACTCCTGAACCTAAAGTGAAGAGAACGCCTGAATGCCTATTGTGTAGTGTAGTGACTGTGCGCCAGGAAACCAACCTAGTCAGCTCGTCTCCCGGTTCCAGCGACCTCGTTAAGCCTGCTCCCGGTAAGTTCCTTTCTACCTCCCGCCTAACCTTCTTTACTCTGCTGTATTTGGCGGTGTCTTCTGACCCGCGAATACATATATTGATACATATTCGCTTTTAATTGTTAATTTTTAAATATTTTCTGAGCTACATTTATAACCAGCAATTTAACTAATACATCACAGCAAAAATATTTTTCCCATTAGCTTGGGTAACAGTTGAGCAGCTGGCAACAAATTTTTCACGCACACTAGCATTCTTGCATATTGTCATAAACACACTACAATAATGAGTTGCCGCATTTACGGAGCTGTGGTTTATAGGTAGCGCGGTATCTAGACGAGCGCAGCGAGGCCAATCATTAATCTATGGTAACATGCTTATAAAGCCTGGCCAACAAAAGCTTGACATACGAAATTACACCTCAGATAGAGAAATTAATTTTAGTTAAAAGTTGCATTGTAGGTACATACCTATACAGGGTCTAACAAAATCAATAAGCGAACGTTTAAGGGCGGTATCTATACATCATTCTGAATACAATGGCAAAAAATGGGCTCCAGTTATAGTGATTTTTCAAAGTTATGATTTCCGACAAACTAAATCAATTAAAATAATGCACATGAAACATGCTGTATCTTTACTAACACGCACGCAAGCGTCAGTAAAAAGAAAGCTCAATGTGCTCCGAGTTTAGTGTGCATGTTCAGCTATCTTTGTGTGCGTGTAGTACAGCTGTACGGTTTGGAAAAGGTGTATTTTTGGTTAATTATGATAATGTTTTGTTGATTATCTCGGTAACGAGCCTGTAGTTTTGGACCAAATTTGGTGAGCATGCTCAGTGTGTTGTATAGATGCTCCCCTTAAACGTTCGCTTATTGATATTGTTGATATTTTTCTTTTCAGGTTTAAATTATTATTTTTAAATTTTTAATTCTATTTATTTATTTAAGGACAACCAACAAAACAAACACCATGTACATTTATAAAACAACAGATATTGGGTTACATTCGAAGGCGCTGTCTTAATTAGAGGTTGTCACGACATGCATAAACTAAATTAGAGTTATTAGGAAGCATACTATGCACACACTATCATTCACACAAACAAACTACTTAAGAACTACAAGATTTATTAAAGAAACCACAAGCCGATTTTGTATCAATCACCTTGTGTTTGTGGCCCCTCCAGGCAATCTTTTAATTCGTTTATCAATATGGATCTAAACTTACGCACAGGATAAGACATGTCAATGTTAACTGCAGACGAGCGTAACAAGTGACTACATTGTGCTTGCATTATGTTAATAGAAGATTATTATTAACAAGAACAATTATAAAAGCTTGTTTTTAAAAAGTATTTTTGACGTGACAACGTCTTATAAATTGGTTTGCCGGGTGACACTTCAAGAAACTGCGTTACGCTCCGCTCACGTTATGCGCTCACAATGAGAGCGAGTGAGAGGCACGCGTCCCTTCCACTCGGGCATGGTTAGCCCGCCTAAGAGCAGTAAACGCTGTTTCATTGTACGCAAATGTATTGCAAGTTATTGTATGTATATTTGTATATAAATACGTATGTATGTGTAAAGGTAAAAATAAAATTTTGTTAATATGAAATTCAGTGCGAGATTCTTTGTATAAATTAATGTTTTAAATATAATTCTTTGTTTAAATAAATGTTTTAAATTGTTACTATTATTTCATCCTTCTTCCTACTATACGAATGAATATTCACATTAAAATTATTTTACCACTCAAAGTCGTTGTCACGTAAAACTTTCGCCCGTATACCGACTTTACAGGCAACCAATTTTTTTTCTTTTAAGTTTATTTTTAACTTTTTAGTATTATTTCAATAACTTTACATATCAATTAAAAACGGTTCACCCATTAGGACAAATCGAACCCGACGCGGTTATGTCGCTTAATTATTGAGTTCCTATGACCACCTTCCAGCTCCATCATCAGACCCTGCTTACCATCTAGCACTAAAGTACTCATCAAGACGAATCAAACCAGCCCATACTCGATGGGGTTATGTCGTTTAATTACTATGTTTCTATGGCCATCTTCCAGCTCATCATCAGACCCTGGTTACCATCTAGCACTAAAGTATTCGTCAAGACGAATCAAACGAGCCGAGACTCGAAGGGGTTGCGTCGTTTCTTTAACGAGTTCCTATGATCACCTTCTAGCTCCATCATCAGATCATACCCTGGTAACCATATTATAACAAAGTACTCGTCAAGACCAATAAAATGAGCCGAAACTCGATGGAGTTGCGTCGTTTCATAACAGAGTTCCCATGACCACCTTCCAGCTCCATCATCAAACCCTGGTTACCATTGAAAGACAAACTACTCGTCAAGACGATTCAAAAGAGCCCAAACTCGATGAGGTTGTGTCGTTTCATTTGTGACGTTTCTATGGCCACCTTTCAGCTCCATCATCAGATTAGCACCATGTCATTATAATATTGCATTGTCACGTGATTTACACATGTATGCAAAATTTCAGCTCAATCGGTAAACGGAAAGTGGATCAAATTTAATTTGCAAGATTTGATGACAAACGGACAGGTGAAAAACTGAATAAAAACTTGTAAAATTATACTTATGTGATCAAACTTGGTAGTCGCACTATACATGCACTGCCGCTCGATCGATCCATATAGGCGCGAAGTACGAATTACTTCGCAAGTCCAACGCTGAGGAGCGCTCGCGCAGTACTGAAGTGCGGACGGCCGGCGCATCGCATTTTGTAGTGATTTTGCAGTTGTGTTTATCGTTTTTATCGAAATAGAATAATAAAATTATGATTTAAAATTATAAAATATTTATTCCTCATAAAGTAACAATTATTCTGGTATAAATTTTGCTCAATAATTTTATCGTAGATAGGAGAAATTCACAGTTAACTTGAAGCGATTTTCGAAGTTTTTTGGTTTAGAATAAGTTTTTTTTTCTATATAAAATCAATGATATCTAAAAATTCTGAGGCCGCTAAGCATTATACGATACGATACTTATAAGAGATAACATTCTAATTTTTTTATTTCATTTGCATAAAACAGTAGTTCAATCGATGAGCTCAAAAAAGTGACTCTACGCATTTTATGAAAATCTTTCTCTGCAATTTTGGGTTTAATTAATAAGTTAAGCAAAATTTACAAAAAGCAAGGCCGCTACGTACTATGCCAATAGCTATTATACACTATTCTATAAGTCAAATTGTTAATGTATTGTTGATTCCGAGATCCAGAACGCCAAAGTTAGCCATTTTACGCAAAAATCACACTCGAGATGTAATTAGGCCTCTATGAAAAAGCTTGTATGTACCTAAAATTAATTTCGGCTGACGACTGTCTTGGCATCCACAATACACTTTAGACGCGCAGGACTCGGTGATTGTCATATAAAATAGGCAGTATTCCAGAACATAATACTTATTCCCTCTGCAATTCACTAGTCATTGAACTATTCTTAGCAGTACCGTACATTTCCGCTAGACGGCGGCACTATCGGCAAAAGAGTATGCGAGCTTCGAATCGTCAAGGTCACCCAGGCCTCTTAAGGCCTCTTAAGCTCTACCGCCAACCAAAACGAGCACACAAAGATTTACCCCCCGCTGGGAATTGAAACCGGGACGTCTGGGTCAGAAACCGGTGGCTTAGCCACTAGACCACAGAGGCGGTAAACGGTCGCTGCAGTGGACCAAAAAAAAACGGTGGTATGTTGTCTATTTCAGCGCCATTTGTGATATCTAAAGTGCGTAGTTCATCCAGTAGTTGCTTATCTGTTATCGACATATCACTAATAATCAGGTCAGATGTGTCATTATTATTTTGATATTGGCAGTCGTTTGTGTCACTGACACTTGATGGCTCCAAAACCGACTGAAAAATAGTGGAAAGGAGCCGACATACGTCCACTGGGCTGTGAACAGTCAGGTCAACAATATACGTCATTCTACCTGGAACTCAGAATAATATGCTTTAGTTAGTTATTGTTCTGAGACCTGGAACATCAGCACTCATTTGTCTTTTTTTTACATAGGTACCTCCAGAAATGTTTTACATTATCCTGAATACTAGACTCCACTGATTTAATATAGTTACTGTAAATTATACGTGACTCCTTTTTAAACTTGGTTCTGTACATGGAGAAAGTTTCGGAACCAGATAAGTTGCGGTATTTTTTTCCATTTGATCCAGGCGCTGTTCTTATTTTTTAAAACGTTCACGCGAACATGTCAATATCATAGGTCCGGTATCGCACATAATTTTTCCATACTAACGAAAGTGGCGTCTAATTACGTTGTGCATAAAGCGGATGAAATCAGTACAAGCGTCGATTGCATTGACGTAAAAAGACGTCGACGTGCATATGCGCTCTCATATAACTTATAAATACTAATCTATGCAATAGCGATGAACGTAATATAAGGATGTACGTAGAGTAAGGATGGCGAGGGTGCATCTGGTCTCAAATTATTTTCCGCATTTACTAGGTCTGATGGCTGTGCACGTGCCTCCGTGATAGACTCAGGATCCAAAGGAGGCGATCGCGATTGAAGATTAAGTGTCTGAACACCTTCTGCATTTCTAGAATCTGGCAAATCCAATGCCGGTTCTTGGTTCTCTATAAAGTTGTGCAACTGATCTTCTATGTCAACAAGATTGTTCAGCAGAAATGTATCATCCAAAAGACTATCTCGTAAATTTCTACGCAACGATTCAGAGTCTATTTGACATATTGCTGGTCGCTTCAGAATCACATGTAAAATACTCACGATTTTGCTTGAATGTTCGTTGCAATTACGTGTCACCAGAAACAGGTCAAGCGCACCCTCCGCGTCGAGCACAGGACTACTGAATGTGTGACACCTAGTTGGTGGGGCGACGTACAGTGACGCTGTTAGCAAACAAAGTAGGTACACGTTATCAGGAGGAAGAGGCATGAAAGACATGAAAAAATCTGATGCGCTGTAGCACTAGAAATTAGCGAGTTCAATGTGTTGTAGCACAGCAACGTCTCTT
Organism: Scoparia ambigualis; assembly: GCA_963921215.1. Taxonomy (NCBI): domain Eukaryota; kingdom Metazoa; phylum Arthropoda; class Insecta; order Lepidoptera; family Crambidae; genus Scoparia; species Scoparia ambigualis. The sequence goes on from OY992503.1 coordinate 534,972, forward strand.
GGATGTTAGTATGCCGAGCCACCGTACAATAAAGTTGTTTATAAAAAAGATTTTTTTACTGGACGTAATCGTACGTTGTTCCACAACAACACATCTACCAATATTTGACGCATGTAAACGTTGTTCACATGATCGTGTTAAATATGGACTAAAGATGGGGTAAACCAAATGGGAAAGCGAGAAGACTATAGTTTTAGTTGGAATATTTTTTTTTATAATATTATATTTTTTCATAGAACAATGAGACTGCACCTTCGGCATTAGTATTTTTGAATAAATCATCCCAGTTTATTTTGGACACATCTATGTTTATGTTTTCATAGTCAGCTTTAAAATAATTAAATTGTATACTGGGTTTTTTGGGAATTATTTCATGTTATTATTACACCTAGTAGAACTCATTGTGTGGCCAATATGTTTACAGAACGCGCTTCAAATGTGAACTATTAAAAGACACGGATATATTTATTTTGTTATACAATTCGTACATTGAAAAATGTATAATTAGAAACAACACCCGTATCTGAAGACAAGACAAGTGAAGGTACACTTGAGCATAGTCAAGTAGTTAGTCACTTGTTTTGAGATGCAGTTCGGCTGTCCAAAGTCAAAGTCAAAGTCAAATTATTTATTCAATGTAAACCTTTACAGGCACTTATTGACGTCAATACTAATAATAATAAAAAAACAGTTAACTAACTTATAGTTAAGACTTAACAACAAATCTAACGAGCTATAGTCTGTGCCAGATAAATGCGCATCGCTACCCCCAGTACCACTGCACGCCGAAACAGAATCGCGTCGAACCGAAATATAAGCCGTGGTCATAGAATTGTGCAACCATACGCATCCTGGTACGAAAAAAATAGCGGGCAAGTGTCTCTCCCCTAGCGACACAAACGGCTAAAATTTATAGGTAATTTATCGTTTTTTTGGGATGAAAGGTGAAAAATGATAAATCATAATGAATTGTTAACTTAAGTTAATGGAATAAAATTAAATATGACCTCCAATTATCGTATTGATATTGTGGTAAGTAATAGAAATTGGAGAGTTTTTGAAGTAAAATAAAGTAACGGCTGAAATGAGTTTTGGAAAACATTAGTACCTGACCAATAAGGTTGGCATTTTTAATCATTCAAATATATTTTTTTATAAAAACTTAAACATAAAAAACGTCAAAAATTAACAAGCATAAATTTGTGTGTTTTAAATCATTGTTTAGTTTGTCGTCTTGGTACAAGCACAGAATAACTAATATTACTACCGTACAGAAAGTTCACCCTCCAACGACCCCCACGCGAAACCGAAACCCATCGCGTGACCCGAGCGTTCATATTCCGATAGCACAGCCGACCCGATGTTCCAAATATTAATACAGTAAGGGACAAAATACCTTTTTACAGTAGAGCCAAAAAACATATTTTTGGCTAGCCGTACGTTATCACGTAATATTGCACCAAAGTAACTATTGTATGTCATAGAGAAGATTATTGCCTATGTTTATGAGTATAAAGAATTGAATTTAACGTACGTGTGCATGTTTTATGCGACTTACTAAATTTCAATTGGTTATTTTGACCCATTAAAAACCAACATACCAAATAAAAACACAGCATGATACCTTACTAACTTGTGTTATGGATACTAAATAACGGATAAACATGCTTAAATATACTTTTTCAAATACTTGTACTTACTTAACACAGCAAACTTACACCCAGACCAAGACAAATAGACACCTCCATGCACTCAAATATTAATTTGTCTTTTACGGGAATCGAACCCGGAATCTCTGCGCAGAAGACAATATGGTATCCCAACCACATCGCCAAACAGGTCAATTAAGATAACACTGAGAATGACGGAAATCAAAACCTGTATTTATTATTCGTAGTACATAATAAAAAAGGAACAGGTTGAGGGTGGCAGAAGATTTATATTTTCAATCCCGTCCGAAGTAAGTACTTATGTCTTACGCCCGCTGTAAGTACTAAAGTGTACTACATAACAAATATCGCGTTTGGGTCTCGTTATTATCAAAATATTATGTATATCAGAAACGAAAGTTTAAAATCTAATTTTACTATGAATTGGTTAACGTGTAACAAATAACTGAAAGAAGAAATAAAAATAATTATAGGTGTGTAATCTTTAAAAACATCTCCATTATCTGCATTTCGGTTAACTCCTACACCCAAGGCAGCTTCTAAAATCTTTCTACTTCAACTCATAATTATAAAAAGATAAAAAACAATCTGAGAGTCCGCTTCACAACTGTATTCGGTTCACATCACAGGTTTCAACGTGCTCTTACGCCGATGTGATGACCGGCAGACGCTTGCTAATCTTCGTCCCTCGACGCCCCGCACCCTTCTCCAATAAACGGCGCGCACTCTGCAGTTTCCAGCCAAATACGAAACACAAAATCTCATGTTGAATGACGATGCGCGTGTGCCTTGTCGTGAAAAACGTGGTAGTAAAGTTCTTTTGTCAATTATAATCCCCAAATAAAAAACCCAGCAAGTGTCAATTACCAATGAAAAACACAGTAAGTCATGCGACTTACTGTGTTTCATATTGGTAGCTGTCCCTAACTGTGATTTTGATATGGGAATCTTGTGTCAGTCTGTGCCCTTACTGTGTTTTGTCATTTTGTAATTCCGAAACTACGGCCTCCTTTTGAACAAGAATCTTTGCTTAATGTAGGGAATTACTGTGTTAGTAGCATGGTGTCAAAATCTTGATTTTGAGTACTATGTCCCTTACTGTGTTTATTTTTGGGACAGCCGAGTTGTGTAATGTACTTTTAAATGTATGCAAGCTAATGCAAGGGTTGCGTAAATTACCTTTTCTACCATTTAATTTCCATTTAATAATTTTTTATATTCTTGGAAGTGTATCTAGATTTATTTGATTTTGTTTGTCAATTTTTGTTATGCCAGCAATGATTCAACAAGGAATTTATCCAAGAGAAAGTTGCTGGTGAATTTGTGTCTGGGAAAATACGATCCGTTAGTAAGATTAGAACATTCGGGAATAATCTCACTCAAAGATAATTTGAGTCTGAGTAAGTGACTCTCCTGGACGCGGTGGCACACAGTGGTGGCATGCCTGATGCTTCACCGGTAGTTGCACAGACAGAATCTATTTTTTGATAACTATGGTACGGTAAACGTTATGATTTTGTAGAATTACCAACAGAAAACTGAATAAATTAGATCACCTAAAAAGTGCGGCCATTGTTGTTCGGTTCATTCTTTCTCCTTCTAAAATAACGGCAACAATGTTTTAGAAGATACTTAAAGCCCTTAAAAGTTAAGATATATTTCGCCAGTCGTTGATTTGTGAGGCTGATGTGATGTTGTCCGATTCTCCCGATAGATAATTAGAGTGATTTGAAAGTATGAAGCTGAGAGGGAGCGGAGAGGCAGCGGCGGCGGCGGCGGCGGCGCCGGGGTCAGGGTGTCGGCGGTTGCGTCAGCGCGGGGCGCGGGCTGCGCGCGGGGGCAGGCGCGGGGGCGGGGGGCGCTTGCGGCCGGACTCGCGCGCTTTCGGCCGCCGCGCGCACGCGCACTCTCGCGCGCTCACCGCCGCGCGTCGGCATGCTGCGGCACCGCCACCATGGACGGCACCATGACCACTACTAAGACGGAGTACCACTTTGGTGAGTTGCCATTTTTTTAGTTTTTTTTTCACAATCTGCACTATCAACAACCTGCCGGTCGAGGATCACGAATTCAGGTTAGGGTTTCTATACAAATGTTACACTGATTACAGATTGGCAAAAGCGATGTGTATAAAAATACATCAAAGAGCATACTCGCAATTAAAATTATTTATCATCGTTTTATACTAGACGTGAACAAAAAGGCGTTTTAAATGTCAAACATTCACAATACGAATAGTTAAGCATTTTAGCTGGTCGATTTGAAATTTTCAATTTTAAAATAAGTCGCTGCCGCTGTTGCCGGTCGATGGCAGATGCGTCGTGGTGCGCGGGCCTATCGCGGGCGCGGCGGAGGCTGCAACATCCTTCGCTGTTGTCATTTAGTTACACAGATTCCTTACTGCCGGATACTAGGATGTCACTCGACTCAATGATTTTATGGGCTTAAGTAGTTTTTACATTGAATATTTTTAGTATTTGTATAACCAACCAGCACACACCGTCCTTCACAGTTATTTCAGCGGTAATACCGTATCTTTGCCAGAGACGATCGAATTTGCAACGAAAAAAGTGTAAAAACTTTACTTATTTCCAGCAGACAAAGTGTGTAGGTCTGGAATTGTGTTCCCTGTGGCTAGTAGCTGTTGAGTTGTATTTGCGTTGTGTAAGAAGTGCTGTGCGCGGTGCGGCGAGCCCGTCAGCTGTGCGGCGCGCGCGGCTGCAGGCTGCAGATAACATTGTTTACAGTGCTGGCTGCGGCGGGGCGGCCGGCGCGGCGCCCACGGCTGCGGCTATTCACTTTATTATTAATATTATCAAAGTAAAAACTTTGTAGGCTTTAGGCCCTAGAGTCTTAAGATGTTAGTTAGTTGTGTTAAACGGCGTCACTCGTTTCTAGTTTTATTTAAAATCACAAAGTTAAACATTACAGTAAATATGTTTGTTAGTTAGTGGTTTTCGCTTAACTGGCTATAAATAGCAATTAAATTACATTGTGGCGGTAAGTGCTGATACGTACGAAACAGTAATTTGACTCTACTTATGTATATTGTGCAGTTGCTAAACTGTACATGCTCCCGAGGCGAGATGAGACAAGTGACAATAAAATAAAAGCACTAAAAGTAACTAGTTAAGTAAAAATGATAAGTACTTAAGTATAATTTTAAACACTGAAAAAGGCGACAACCTCAGGCGGGAATCGAACCACGCACCTTCCGCATTCCGGGCGGCTGCCTTAACCACTTGGCTACCGAGGTCTGGCTTTCAACCGTCGAAATTTGTCAGTGCTTGATGCTTATGTTTTTAGTCAATATTGATTCATCAAATCTTTGAAGTTTTCACCTCTGAGATCCGAAAGAAATATTTTTACAAATATTTGAACATTCGGTTAAGATGAAGCTGCGTTTATAGATTAATGTTTTATATTTTAGCGTTTTATTAACGCTTAAATATACTTAAGTAAAATTTTAGATCTCAGAGGTGAAAACTTCTAAGATTTGATGAAGCAATGTTGACTAAAAACATAAGCATCAAGCACTGACAAATTTCGACGGTTGAAAGCCAGACCTCGGTAGCCAAGTGGTTAAGGCAGCCGCCCGGAATGCGGAAGGTGCGTGGTTCGATTCCCGCCTGAGGTTGTCGCCTTTTTTCAGTGTTTAAAATTTAACTTAAGTATATTTAAGCGTTAATAAAACGCTAAAATATAAAACATTAATCTACTTAAGTATAAATAAAGTAAAAAAAGAATTATAAAATTAGTGTTAGATAATAGTGTTAAGTGATTTCAATAACTTCACACTGCACACTCTACACTAAGCACTGTCACTTTCACTGAATAGTTTTCTTATAACAGGTGACGTTGATTTGTTTAGGCGGCCGTACAGGTGAGCTGGACTCGCGTTTGATCCTCGTCCCTTAGCTATTGTTTCGTTTGGAAGACGTGTATGCCGAGATGCCTGCGGAAGTTGTGTTAGTGGAATCGGAGGCTCGGTAGGTGGCCGATATGGCCCCTTTGGCACTGTGCGACGCCGATGAGTCCTTAGCGACAGCCTGCAACACACATTAGATAATATTATTTATTTAATTTAGATTACTCGCAATTATCTAATTTTCTTTAACTGCTGTTATCGCTCCTCGTTAATTTATATAATACACTTATTATCTGTGAATTTATAAAATTCTTTTTTCTGCACGTTTTTGAGATTATTAGGAAAGGAAAAGTGAACGTTCTGTTTTATTAAAATGTGTCAGAATATTAATGTGAAAATAATGGTAAATCATTTAGCGTTACGTGCAATGAAACAAAACAGTGCGAGCACTCGGAGTTATTTATTTTTGCATTGTGTTTTCGATTGTTCAATTACTTATTCGGTAATCTAATTAGATCACAAACACCAAAAATTCTCCGCTCCCATATTGAGAGTTAATTTTTTTTTTATATTTCAGTAATTAAATAAAAATATGACCTATTTTATAGATCATGTCCAAACTTCCTTATCTCAACATTCTCAAGTGGCCCACAAGTTCCGTCTACTTTTATTTGACGTAAGGGAGAAAATTCAACTTTCTGGAGAAATAAAACATGAAACCCATGAAATGTCCAACAAAGCACAACTTTGTAAAGTTGTGACGTTGTAAGGTAATTATTGTTATAATGTGGCGATGCTTCGTCTACTAATATTGAAATGTTTTTAGCTTGCTTCATTTTTTTATTTTTTTTTTCTGCAACGGGTAAGCGCTTGGCCTTCATCTCACCTGATAGTAAGTGACGATAAGGCCGAAGGTGGAAGCGCGAGAACCAGGAATCCTCAACCACAGAGGAACTGAGATAAGATAATCTCAACTAGTCGGAACACAACAATGCTATAAACATCGTTGTTATGGCGACATACTTAGATAAGATGGTGGTAGCTAGCCAGCCGGACTTAACAGCCCTACCACCAACCAAACCGAGCACACTAAGATGTAGCCCCCGCTAGGAATTGAACTCAGGACCTCTGGGTCTGGAAGCGGTGGCTAAGCCACTAGACCACAGAGGCGGTTAATTACAGAATAGATGTGTGTCTAAAATATATTGAAATGTGTTTAGCTCGCTTAAATACAGTGTTCATGAACAAAATGTCTCATACTACATAATTTAAAAGGTTTTCAGAGACATATTGATAGTCCAATAGCCCTATTTTGTGGTTATTTTAAAGATTTATTAAAGCGTTATTATTCAAAAAGGCAAATATAAGTTTCAATAACCAACCTTGCCATTTCGGGATAAAAATATTGTTATGGCAATATTTTTTTCTTCTTTAACGGCTTGGTGCGGTTTTGCACGATATAATACGACGTAAATAGAATTTGCGGGACGGAACCAATGATCAGGCAAGCACAAGTTCTTTTTTAATAAATAGCTCGGCAAGTGACTCCACTCCACCTGATGTTAAGTGGAAGTGAAGTCCAGGCGCGATGCGGTGGCACATGGTGCAGCGGCACATGGTGCAGCGGGGCACTTTAGGTGCGTGCACACTTGTTTCAGTGGAAAATAACAGTTTTACATTATTAACATAAAATCTAAAGTAAATAAGTAGGTAGTAGTAAAAATACTTGACCATACAATGACATCCTGTTTTAATTATTGATTTTTATAGCAATATGACAGTGAGTAGGGTCGTAACGGACGTTTAAATAAAACAAATAGTTTTACGTCCCATTTTTCATATTTATTTCATTTTATATTACTAAGAAATATAGTCGTAAAGGACCGAAAAAAATGTCTGTTACGTTCAGTTCAAATAATACCACTTACGCGGTTTTTTGATAAAATCGTGTAAAAATAAACTGCTACTGATTAAAATTAAAAGGAATTTACAATTTTATTGTAAACTCCTTTTAATGAAAAAAGATCTATTTAAAACGTAATTTTAGGTACATATTGTCCCTTACGCCAATTGAAATACTGTGAAATATCCATCGTCAAATATGTCTGATAAGATAACCTATCGTGATCATTACGACCACTTAACTTGTATATAATAGGCTACAAGGAGGTTCTCATCTCTGCTCTCCTTGATGCTTTTATCTTAACACTTTTCTCGAGTTTTAAAAGTACGAGTAGAGGCAGGGTAATATTCTGTGGTAGAGGCCACGGTATCTAATAAAATAGCCTGAGATTGGCTGTTTAATCTATACATAGACAGTTGTTAGCAAAATCTGAAAGATGATGAATGTGGATTAAGAATAAACGAGTTACTCGTCAAATGTCTTCTCTACACAGATGACCAAGTACTACTTGCGTCGTCAGCGATGGAGTTACAGGAAATGGTAACTAGTATGCAAAGATCGGTAGAAGCAATAGGAATGAAAATGAATGTAAGTAAGACAAAGTTATGGTTTTTGAAAGAGACGAGTGTATGACAGGGTGAGATATTATAATTAAAGGAGAAAAAGTGGAGCAAGTGAAAGAGTTTGTGTACCTGGGCACGATATTAACTAGGGATGGAAAACATGATAAAGATATTGAAAGGAGAGTGAATGCTGGGAATCGAGTAAATGGGCCACTTCACGCCTATAAGAGCAGCCGGAAAGTGTCACAAAAAGCTCGACTGACTGTGCATGGAGGAGAATTAGTGCCGACACTAATGTATGGAAGTGAAAGTTGGGTTGACAGAAGAAACATGAATGCCAAGTGAATGCATTAAAAATGAGATCGCTAAGAAGTATATGTGGTGTGACTTTGAAAGATCAGAAAAGGAATAGTGTGCTAAGAGAGAAGTGTGAAATGAATGAAGATGTAGTGACAAAAATCGAGAAAGGCATGCTAAGATGACAGAGAAGGTGCACGAGGCGAGAGTGAATGGGACAGTTGGAAGGGGAAGACCTCGGCGGGCGGACTTGAAAGCAAAGGATGGGTGTCAGGATGGTAGCAAATGGAAATCTGTGTTGCCTGCCAGTGCCTGCCAGTGCCTGCCATCGGCCGCCAGTGCCTGCCAGTGCCTGCCAGAACCCGCCAGTGCCTGCCAGTGCCTGCCAATTAAAATCCAAATCTTCTTAATATTGTTTATATTTGTTTCTAAATTGATATACCTCTTCGTTTTTCTTTTTTGTTAAATTGTTAGAAGGTACTTGATTTTATTTTCCTGTCTCTTTGAACAGTGTTTATATTTATTGCTTGTTTCGGAGCATTTCTCTCTATTAACAGTTTTTATGTTACACCCAGTAGTGAAAGCTTATTAGGCTAGTGTATTATTTAAGTTCTCTTTGTAATAATGTTTTATATCATGCTGTATGTTTTCCTAATAAAGAAAAATAAAATAAAAATAAAATAAAATTACAACATATTTTAAGGGTTTTTATTTATTTTTTGAAGTAGTGTCCTTTCTGATTTTTCTATGGATTTGTAAACCTTGTACTGACGATTATGAACACAACGAAAAGAAATCAGTCAAATCAGTTGAGCCCTTTTCAAATGTTCCCGTAATGCTCATTCATGATGTGCCAATTGATTATTATTATTTCTATAGATAATGATTTTTCTATCTGTCGCATTACATTTCGTTTCGATTTCGGTGAATTTTTTTTTCTATATTTGGACAGTTATGTGCAATGATTTTTTTTTATTTTGACTCGTCATAGTGACTGCCTGCCTGCCTGCCTGATGGTAAGCAACCGATGCAGTCCAAAATAATGAGAGCGCTTCCCATCGTATAATAAGCACAGTAACGAGCGCACCCATTTATGACGGCCTGCATAAATGCCGTTTCACGCCCCGCTTAAAAGACCCGGGACTGTAGGAGCTGGGAAACACATGCGCCGGCAAAGAATTCCAAAGCCGAATGGTCTTACAGATGAACGACTTGCCAAATTTTTTGGTACGAGTACTGATAGTTTGTACAAACAGTATGATGGTGGTTAAGACCAGCACGTGTAGTCCGGGAGATGAAAGGAGAGGGCGGGATAAGATCAAGAAGTTCTTCAAAACACTCTCCGTAGTAATTCCGGTAGAAGACACTGAGAGAAACAATGTCTCTACGCAGCTGGAGGTCCTCAATGGAGGCTGTAACCTCAGCATCTCCAATAATGCGTACCGCTTGCCTTTGCAGTCTATCAAGTGCATCGAGGAGGTATTTAGCGGAGCCGTCCCATAGATGGGAACAATACTCCATACTCGATCGCACCTGAGTTTTGTTCAGCAGACAGCGCTGCTCGGGAGTGAAAAACCGCCACCTTATTGAGAATACCCAACTTACGGGAGGCAGTTAAAATAGCTCTCTCGATGTAGCATTTTGGATTCAGGACGGAAGGAATCGTACTAATGCCCTTCCCCTCCCCTTCCCTCTCACAATTCCTACTCCTTACTCAAAGATCGTGGTCCACCGTCGAGGCCGGCTGCGCATCTGCTCCTCCTCTGGTTTAGCGGGTGTCTGTTTGCGGCGGTGATTGCTTTTGGGTCAATAGCTTTGCAGCCTCTGGCGACCTGCGGCGCGATCATAAGTGTGCAGCGGGCAGTTATGGCCGTCAAGATCTTTACATAACATTTGGCAAACCCCAAAATAATCCTTGCTAAAAATACGATTCCTCCTTACACCTAATAGTACGGTGAGCTGATTTTGCAAAAACGAACATCCGCTTTAAAAATTATATTGATATTACAAATGAATGTCTAAACGACCGATTCCTCACTGCCTTGTGACCGCGTAATGTGTAAATGTTCATTTTGATATTTCATACGAGAATCCGTTTGTCTGGCTTCCTGTCGCGGAGCATGGGCGTGCCTGAAGTGCTGAAGGCTACATTTAGCATGAGCTGGTCCTGCTATAGCTGACGACGTCCGGGACATGAACAACACCATAATTTTTAATAAAATAATAAGGTTTTAACTCCAAAGCCAATTAAGAAATTATTATGAACGTAAACTATTATAATATAATAATATCGCAAACATTTGTTTTCAAGTCTAGTTTTATTAGCAATGGCAGCGACTAGGTTTTATTTAACGGGCTACTACGACTGACTGCCGTCTTTACTGCCCGCGCTAGAGTAGGTAGGCACTCGACGCGCGGTGCTCCGGCAAACAGAGCTCTGTGCCGTAGTTGGACGGTCGATAGTCGCCTGTGGTGTCGCAACACATTTGACCTTTACGGTTCTAGAAGGCCTTATCGCTTGACGTTTGTACACCATTTTTATTTCCCTCACCTCGTATCGTTCGAGTTCACAACGGCCAGCCGCAACGGTGCCGCAACGGTGCCGCAGCGGTGCCGCAGCCGCGGCGGATGCGCGGGCGGCGGGCGCTGCACCAGCGGCGCGGGTGCTGCTGGCAAGCGGGCGGGCGAGGAACTCGAAGCGCTTTATCGTCCAGCGATTAGATAAAGCAAAACCGCTCTGCCCGTGCGCGCGCAGTAGGCTCTTGCCGGCCGCCGCGCGCCGCAGCCTCCGCGCCGCTTCCTTGTTATTGTTAGCGAGTGTTGACCGCCGCCGCCGCTGACCTCCTTCAGCCACCGGCCCCGGCGCCCGGCTGCGTGCTATTAAACGCTACTGTTGTTTCACGTTTGTGGAAAGGACGCTTAATTAATAAGTTGTACGTGTAAAAGTGGACTCCTAACAATGTTTGACCCAGCAGGACGTAATGGCTTAAGTTTTGTAAGTATATACTGACGAAACTGAATTTTTCAACATTTCAGTAGTTTAAACACCACGTCGGTCGTCTTCTTCACCCGATGTTGAAGTAGCTGTCGGCTCCGGCTGTCCCCGCCGCCGCGAGGGGCGTATCCGGCCGATAAGGCGCGCTACAGCCGCAATGTTTGCAAACTAATAGGAATGTGGCTCTGTTGCTGCCATCGAATAAAACTAACGCGGGCGACTCTCTAGGGACCTGTATATTACTTGCACTTGCTTGGTTTTGACAGCTAAATCCTCAATTTTTTTCTTAGATCAAGTTCTGTAAGAACGAACTTCACCTGAAAGGAACTTTTAAGTTAAATACATAGATGCGAGCTAAAGTATAACCCTTCAGTCACTTTTAACCAGTGGCGGTACCTTCATACAAGCCGAAAAGCCCGGCTTGCCCTAACACAAACTCAATATCACTACTGGTAAAACGCAATTATTAAAATCACTTAATATTTTTTACCATTGTTAATTTTCTTTCATCAGCATTCAAATTATCAATTTTATAAGTTTCTCATATTAAGAATCACCAAACAAATCGCATAAAGCTGCTTATAAATCGTGCGATGCTTTACATCTCTCTCGCACATGTTGGCTTGCAACCGGGCTTCGGATTTAAAGTATATCCGCTCTCTTCTAACTTTAACAAAATTGCTACTCTATCAACATAATACTGCGTAAGTATGTATAGATTCTATGAGAAATTCATACTCTTCTTCAAAGCCAGCTTGCGTTATGAAGTTCGCAAGTAAGGCCTTCTCCAAATAAGGCTTTATTTCTACCGAATCACGTGCAACTTCAACGCGGGCGAACCAATCAGAGGCGACCGACGACAGCTCGAGCTCGGGCGAACCAATCAGAGGCGAGCGTTAATACGCGATTGTGCTGTGCAGCAGCCACAGGCTGCAGCCAGCCATTTTTTATTCTTTGTTATTGTCACACTTCACTTTGTTTGAGCGATTGTTTCTAAGTAACAAGTGTTTTCGTAATTTGTGATAAAAGAAATGTGTTCTGAGTTCATTTCGTCGCTTTATTGGTCTCTGTGACGAACTTAGATGTATTGGGCATGTGATGTGTTATATATCGCTGTGTCTTGCAAACAAATGTGTACTTAAACGTGTTGATGAGTGGCATACGAAAGGCAGAGGTAAGTAAATAAATTCTTTGAACATCATACATGATTTATGTATTTCGCAAACTATTAAAAGTCATCTAGGGCATTAATTATAATAGGTCTATGTAAAAAACTCTTTGGATTGTTGGTTGCTTCCATTCAAAATAATTAACTAATAATTAGTAAATTAAGTGTAGAGGCCTGCCTACATATCGACTGTGATTCCCGCGCAAAATGACCATTTTCGCATTTTGTAGTAATTTTCCAGTTGTATTTATCGTTTTTATCGAAATAGGATAATAAATGCATGCTTAAATATTATGAATCTCCACTCTGCAAGAATAAGCTGAGTTCGGACGGCCCGGCCGGCGCATCGTATTTTGTACGTAAGTAGTTGTAAGTATATAGTTTTCATCGAAATAGGATAATAAATTCATTAAGTATAACATTTTTATTCCTCATGAAGTAACAATTATTCTGGTATAAATTTTACTCAATAATATTATCGTAGATAAGAGAAATTCACAGTTAACTTAACGCGATTTTCGAAGTTTTTTTGGTTTTGAAAACTATTTTTTTCTATATAAAATCAATTTTAAAAATTCCGTGGCCGCTACGCATAATACGACCAGATAACATTCTCATTTTTTTATTTTATTTGTTTAGAACAGTAGTTCAATCCAGGAGCTCAAAAAAGTGCCCTCGCGCAATTTATAAAAAATCTTTCTCTGCAATTTTGGGTTTAAATAAATAGTTAAGCAAAATTTACAAAAAGCGAGGCCGCTACGTACTATGCCAATAGCTATTCTACACTATTCAATAAGTAAATACTGTTAATGTATTTTTGTTTCTGAGATAAAGAACGCCAAAATTGGCCGCAGTAATTTTTTTTTTTCAAAAATTTTCGCAAAAATCACATTCAAGATGTAATAGAAGGTAATAGGCTGTTTTTTTACAAACGACAAGAACGTTTAGAATGCCACGGCCTATGACACAAATGGGTACCAACATTGTACCTAGGTAGCAAGATTAGGAACTTCAGGTTTCGTGGCTTGCCCCAATCTGAAGCCCTAGGCACGCCACTGCTTTTAACAGTCGATTTTTTTTTAATAAATGGTCTGTGATTTATGAAAATAAAAAACTGTGCGTTTGTCTCGCTAAAACTCGAGAATGGCTGAACCGATTTGGCTAATTTCAATTTTGAAATATTTGTGGAAGCTCAAGGAAGTTATAAACGATGAGAAACATACTAAAAACGGCAATTTAATTTTCCAAAACCAAATGTTCCTAGCCGTGAAACATTTGTAGTCTTTTGTCTTATTAAAAATAAAAAATGGACACTTGGTTTTTAAATATTTATAGGTGCGTTCAGAAATTTGTCTGTTTCATACTCGGACCAATATTTGGTCCGAGGTTTCATAGCTGTAGTATGAGGTCCATCTCTTTAGTCTGTTTTGTTGGAATACAAAACAGTTCTGTTTCAGAAATAAAAAAAATTGTAAAAGTAGACTTCTTGGCGGGAAAGTAAAGCGTCATGTCTGCAGTTTTGTTTTATTTTCTTTAATTTGTGTATCGTCGAATATTAATGGTGGATTAATAACTGATAAGTGTTCGGGAGCGTGCTTGAGTTTTGGCAAATAAAACAAAACCGTGAATCATCACTATTCAGATTATCTCAAGAAGTCCGTGTGAGATCTTAATGAAGTCCTACAGCTTTATTGAGTCTCAAGGCGTTTGGGGAAAATCATTTACCATCAATAGCTATCTTATATTATCACTCATTATCATCTACTTTAACCAATTACTTATTAACCACTTGAGGATCGTAAAACCAGACACAATTGAAAATCAATTGTTTCGCGACCGCCGGCGGTCTTATGATCCGTGACCTATTAACTTGATACTGGCTAAATGTGCTGACCGAAAAATGTTGTACTTATAAAGTTTTGACCATATTTTTCACAAATATAATGTATAGGTGATACGAAGTTCACCGGGTCATCTAGTAATATATAATTGTTTAGTACATAATATGTGGACTGAAGACTTAAAAATATAGCTTCGGCCACTTTTGAAACTTTGGTTTCGAAATCATATTCGAAAACAGCATTATTTTTCTTAATTCTAAACCAGGTTGCCTAAAAAAAGGTACATTATTACCGTACTTTTGTTTCTTTACTGATTCAATTTTGCATTCAATAAGCCTCATGAAGTTGATAACTTTTATTCACGAGCATTCATAGTACGATGGAACCGTGTCGCGTAGCGGTAAAAGAATACTACCACCCCCTCTCTTTCCTTGGGTGTAAAAGGCGACTAAAGGACTAAAGACTGCACATACATCCAACAGCATGGAGTGTCGATATTTAGTGAAAAGTGGGCTATGGTAGAGGACTGCTTTTGCTGTTCTCTGTTGTGCCTAGTCTCTGCCTAACTGTGCGGGATAGCATTCGTGAATGTATGTATGTATGTATATGCATATGGTGGACACAGTTTATTGGTTACTACTCAGATCGATTAGAATGCTCCTTAAAGTTTTCTCCTCTGTCTAAACAACAAAACAAAAATTTAGGTCGCAGCCAGTCTAGCTTATAGTCTTGATGGGATATGGGTGAAATAATTGCAGGTCATGTTAGTTTGAAACAATGTGATATTGATATTGAGAAAAAATTATACGCGCTCATTAGACGTACTTTTTAAAAGAGGAGGCTTACGAAACGTTGAAAAAATGTCTACCTCAGGCGGGAATCGAACCCGCGCTCTCTGCAACCCGGGCGGCTGCGTTGACCACTTCGCTGACTTTTTTTTCAACGTTTCGTTACCTTTAAGTTTATTTGAGCGTTTTTAAAGCAAATAATCAAATATAACGAATGAGGCTAAACCACCAAGACGAATAGTTAATACAATAGCACAACCAAGTGGTCGTTTATAAACTAAAGTGAACTATAAACACTTTTGGGTCACACCACTTTCGATCACATAAATAATAACTAGAGACACCCATCACAGCCCCGTTTTATTAAACTAGAGACACCATCACAGCCCCGTTATATTAAACTAGAGACACCCATCACAGCCCCGTTATATTAAACTAGAGACACCCATCACAGCCCCTTTATATTAAACTAGAGACACCCATCACAGCCCCGTTATATTAAACTAGAGACACCCATCACAGCCCCGTTATATTAAACTAGAGACACCCATCACAGCCCCGTTATATTAAACTAGAGACACCCATCACAGCCCCGTTATATTAAACAAGAGACACCCATCACAGCCCCGTTATATTAAATCGTAGCGGACCAGTGGCAGCTTTGTCACATGCATTTGAGGTAGAAGTATGTGTTTTGGCAGAATAGTGGTTTGGTTATGATGCTGAGCAAATTACAATTTTTGAAGAAGCACTTTGTCGCACTCTAATAAACGAAATGAATACTGAAGCATCTCGCTAGGTACTCTTATTTTTATTCCGTTCCACTAATTAGGTAAGTACGGTAACATAATATGTCATATTGGTTTGGGTACCACGGGAGCGTGCAATTTATAAAAAATATATTTTCGCGAAAATGTAGCTTAAAGTAACCACAAAATAAAACTTGCTAAAGAAATGCACCTTTAACCCAAATATACCGTGCCTTCATTTTTTATCTTTATTAATAAAAATCAATTTTCACTGATGTGTGTGCACGCATCATTCAGAACCGCTGCACCTATTTTGATAATTCTTTTTTTGTTGTGTTTGTAATTGTCAGAACCGGGGTCAGAACAGAAAGTCGCGGGCGTACCGCTAGTATTAAATATATTTTTACAAAAATATAGCTTGAGGGAAGAGAGAACAGAAAGGGAATTGAGGAGACCTGTGTTCAGCAGCGGGAAGCTACAGGCGAGAAAAAAAGTCAAATCAATAATTCTGTTACATACAAACTGTATCAATAATTGTGTTACATACAAACTGTTAGGTACCGTTATCGTTCTCGCACTAGTGACACATTCATGTTTGTATTCTTTGTATAAAGAAACAATAAAAAGAATTAATGTTCATTATCCTATTATCACAACAAAACCAGTGAGTTTTCATAGGAAGGAACTGGCTTTTGCAACACAATTGAAATAAATTGATTTATTTTGGATACTGTTACATTAAACGGAATAACATAAATGCATACATTTCGAGCAGTGAACAGCGGCAAAAAAGCGTAGCCTTAGGGCCCGAAACAGCCCAAAGGGCCGATGAAATCCAGTGCATCATGTGGAAAGAAAGCCAAGCACTTGTGCGTAAAATAAATAAAATAGTAACATTAACAGCGCTAAACCTGCTGCAGCCAGTGTCGACAGTCTGCTTCTGATAACTTCTGTTTCGCACCAAAATCAGTTTATCTAAGCGTTTACTAGTTGCCTCACTACTTCCTAAAAGTCGTTTTGTGGTAAGTTTTTATGATAATATATTGCATAGATGTTACTCACATTACAGCTCCCCACATTGTGTATGCGGGAGGCCTATGCCCAGCGCCTGTGCCCAGCGCCTGTGCCCAGCGCCTTTGCCCAGCATTGGGACGCTTATAGGCTTTATACGCTGATGATGATATTGTATTTATTTAAATAATTTATTATCAAGAGCAAAGTTGGGATGATAAGACACGAAGAAATTATGCTATTGGTTATACTTAATTTTATAACTGTAGTTTCATTATCCCCCGTGTGATGGGAGTTTTTTTAAATATACTTATGGTATTTATAAATGCCATGCCGTCCTCCAGGGGTAATAACTATACACAAATAATTTTCAAGGTCGTCGTATAAAACTAAAACTAAATTAACTTGATCTATAATCCTTCCCCGGGACGCACCTGGCTCAAAGGTCTCATCTGGCTTGCAGCATTACCCCGCTGAATGGCTAAGGAGACACTTTGAGTCAGATACGCTCCGGAGCGGGAATCGTAGCCCCTGTTTCTAAACAAACGACCTAGCTCTGTTACAAAACGTTTTGCATCGATGCCCCACACCCCTCCGGCACAGTATAAATATGAGCTAAAGCAGTACGGAAGCTCGGGCCTTTTCTTGTTTTATATACCTACGCGCCAATTGAGCGTTAGGGTTGTCCTCTTATTTTTGTAAAACTGAAAAAGTTTTTGTTTAGTTAGCGCTGTATCTCAGCTAGTTAGCGCTTTTTTTGATATAACTAGCAAAGCATAAGGGTTGTCACTTTTAATTTTTTTAAATTACATTCTATTATCGGATTCATTGTCGGAAACCCCACAGATCCCCTGATATCGATTTTTGAAGCAATCGGTCGAATAACTAAACAGTTCAAGATGGAGGCTATTTTGTCTCATACTAATAACGGAGTCGTTGTCAGAAACCACACAGATCCCCAGATATCGATTTTCAAAGCAATCGGTTAAATAACTAAAAAGTTCAATTTGGCCGCTACTTTTTCTCATTCTAATTACGGGTTCATTGTCAGAAACCACACAGATCCTCAGATTTCGATTTTTAAAGCTAAGTTTATTAACGATTAAGTTTCGTAGTATCAATTCTTATTATTTTTTTACCATTAATATAACGCGCGCTCAAAAAATCCTAAACAACCAAACGATTTTATTTAGTAATAATAAATCATTCTTACCTTTCAACATCAGCAGGAAGTTTAAAAAACGAAAGCTCCGGTTTTGAATAAACCGAGTTCAAGTAGCCGTATACTACGCAATACACACACTCGTGGCATTTTTAAAAATCGCGCGCACAGCGCACGCAAAACACAACACTGAACACTCGTTCTCGACGCGATACGCGCTACTGAGAGCACTGCGATGTCCGCTTAGGGGCCCTGTAAAGACGTGCGTGCGCTTTTGTACTTAGCTTCCTTACTGCTTTAGCTCATATTTATACTGTGCCTCCGGTCTCTACAGCAAACAGAACAAAATATACAATTATTGCTTAAATTAGCGGATTTGACTTTATTCTTTTCTGCAGCGGTTTTAGCAGCATAGCCAGGTACTCGAATAGTTCCCTACAAATGAGACATCGCAAACGTGCTTACACACGTGGCGTCCCACAAAAAGCACCAACCCCCACGCCACAAGATCAACGTCATGCCATCTGGTCTTGCCATCCGTACTTAGACCGGGTGGCTCCAAAACGCAAGGCATATTGGCCGGAATTAAAGCCCGCCGAAAAATATCATTGAGCTTATTGTTATAATGTCTCGGAATTGTACCAGCACACCTTACGCAACTTAGCCCGTGGTGACCATTTGCTTCAACCCATGCGCCACACATACAACGATGGGGCTCGCTCACTTTGCAGCCTAATCTTAGGCTGATTTCACAGTCACGCGTTTGATCAGCGCCGGCCACACGCGCGCGCTACACCACATAGTAGTTGCGCGTTTGAACTGCGTGATGACTATGAAACGCAACTACTATCTAGTGTAATTGTAACCGCGCGCGTGTGGCCGGCGCAGATCAAACGCGTGACTGTGAAATCAGCCTCAGTACCGCCGCCGCCACTCTCAATGTATTATCGTCAAGTAGCGTTCCCAACTGTGGCGATGGCAAAGCATGTAACCAAGCCCCTGACTCCGGCCTAGAAACCGCCTTAAACAGATGCATTTCTATAACATCATCATCGAATAACGTTCCACCACATTTGGACATCCCGCCTCTCAGGCAAAGCTTGAGTCGGACGGAGGACTGACCATTCTGAAAGAGCCTCCGTCACGTAGGGAATTTGAAATTCATCACCTTCAGGCGCGAGTATTTTAGTGACTCATTAAATTAATTTCTTAGTATACTTTTTTGGGAGTATCAAGTTTATAAAATGTATGTCAAATTTATGTTTACTCCACAAAAATGTTTATCAACACTTACAACGGCGGTTCTTTGGAAAAAAACGGCGGTTCTTTGGATTGGAAAAAACACATTCTGAGTATACGCGTATTCTCAGAATGTGTTTTTTCCAATCCAAAGAACCTCATGTAAACGTTTAACGTGATTATGTCTCGTTATGATCGTGAAATATCCTGATATTCAAAAAACAAACAAGAAAACAATTAATTACAGCTTCGTAATTCGAAGCAGCGACTTGGAGTTCTTCAAAGGTGAAACTTGAAATCAAATTAATAATTGTTTGCATGTAACTTTTAACTAGGGATGCAACGAAAATATGTCTATTATTACGTTACCGATACGAATGGCGAATGCATCGTGATACCCAACTAGCACACTAGTGGAAATAGCAGCCTATTTTGCAACTTTTGTACATTAGCGCTTTAGGGGTTCAGAAAGTGGTTTTAAGTTCTACTTACACTTACTCTACTTACTTACTTACACTTTCAAAAATACTGCACAATATAGGCCAAAATTGTTGTTTGGAGCTTTTGTAAATAGCTACTCCGTCTATGTTTACTAAAATCGATATATTTTCCAGTATAACTAATTGCTAGTTATACTAAAAAAACTGTAAAACTGTTTACTGTTTTTAGTCCTAAAAACGTGAAACGCGTCACTGCGTAGAGCTCCATGCATGTACAGTTCTAAGATGTTTGCACAAAAGATCCCAATGGGTCGGTGGGCTGCTGCGAGAGGGAGAACCTCAGCAGCACTAAACAGATAAGGAAGCTCTACCGCTCCTGCACGCGCGCTACGTGCCATGTCACGCAACTCATAGGGATCGAGGCTCCCGATGAACCATTTTGTTGCCTAAATCGACATTTACCATCACCCTAATTTTTATTATTTTATTATAAAAAATCAGAAAAAAAGTATGCACATGACGTTTGCTTAGTAATATTAGTTTTCCCGAGCCTAAAAAATGTGTGGGGTATTGTCCGGCCCGCCAGCCATGCGTGAAACATTACGGCGATCCTGCTAAGTTTTGACGTGACAAAAAGTTTTACGGGTACTTTATTTAATGTATTAATAACCAGTTTAACCTTATTTTAACTTAATTATGAAAGCTATAGTTATTTATATCGTGTCGTTTCGTTTATTTATAATTAGGCTGATGGTTAATATTGAAGAAGTACCTACATACTTAATTCAAAATTACGTTTAAGAAAAAATGCGAATCGAAAAAACAACGAGAAATAAATTATTCTATGTATGGATTTTACCGATCGGGGAAATATGCGAACGGAAAACTTATTACGTAAAAATAATGAGTTCGGGAAAGTCATCTGATACATCATTTTCACGTACATCCAGGCGCGTAGCCAGCGCACACCGGCAAAACATCTAACCAAAGCTTTTACTTTAGACGAATATCAAAGTTTCGAAATGAAACTATGTTTATATCAATATAAAATATAGCTTATATTACTCAGCAATAGTGTGGTTCAATACAGTGCTAGATTTTTCAAAATTGGTTAAGTGGTTTAATAATAACACATACAAATATACCAATTACTTTCGGTAGGTAAAGCGGGCCCATACAAACTGACATTGTTTCAGTAAAATATTTCAAATTATTACTCCACTTTGATCTATAAATGCGTGAATCTATAAATACGGATGCTCTGAGTTAGAATTATGTATGTTACAAGCAAAGCAACAATGCAAAACGAGCCACAAAAATGTGTTTCTTATGATGCAGGTCATATGATCGTCCTGAAACAGGTGAACTCGATCCTTCTGTGGAAAAGTGGAACATAATCAGTACCCACGCACGTAACTGCCATCGCTAAGCAGCTGGGGACTGGGCTATTCCAATATTACATTTCAAAGGAAAAAGTTCTATATTTGGGTTTCACATGATGACCTGAAACACGTAATGGACATCATGGAGCATGACTTTGAGGCAGACTAAGAACGCCCGGCTCATGTGTTCATCAAGTTATCGACCTTATGGTACCGCTGGCAGTATTTCCTTGGAGTGAAGCGAAACAGCTCGCGAAGAAAATGAGAAAAATTGAGCATTGCATTTCTAAGGATAAATTACTAGTTTTGTTTTTGAGTTTATGCCTTTTGCTGGCTTACAGTTGGTAGCTTTACAAAGAAACATGAAAACATTCAGCAGGCAGCATTGTGAGAGTACAATTTGTTGGTACTCCTTTAAGTTGTACCTAAGCTATACCAGCAAATACATGAACGGCGATATTTCAGTAATGACATCATTTCGAAACAGACCACTTTCAGTGCACAATTACATCAAATAAATGTCACCAGAGGACAAGCGATTGTTTATAAAAACTCACTTATTGTGATCATTTAAAGTTACCGAAGATATGAACGAAGAATAATAAATAATAAGTCCGTTGAAGGTGACACGAGGCGTCATAGTGCTTTAAACTACACGGAGACTGGATGTTTTGCGTCGAGGCAGCGATCGAGTAATAATAATTGTTCATAAACTATGTACAGCGAATCATCACAATACGCTTATTGCGGGCAGCGGAGAGCGTCCGGCGCGGCGTCTGCGGGGCGGGGAGGGGGCGCGTGTGATAAGCGGCGGCCGCGCTGACCCGGCCCCCCCGCACCCGCAGTGCCGCCCGCCGCTAGCTCGCCGCGCGGCGTTGGCCAACACTTATCGGCGCCGGACGGGCCGACGACGACGGCACAGGCGTTGCCGCGCGGGCGCTCGGACGTGCCGCACGCTGCGCGGCGCGCCGAACGTGACGTCGATCGCGATTATCGATGGAAACGCTAGAATTGCGACACGCGTTCACCGCTGCACGTTTTGTTATACATCGGCCTCGCACTGCTGCGAGCACACACACATTCACCTAAACATTGCATTGCCCGTTATTGTTTGAATCATATAAAAACAAGTATGTTCTGGTAGAGTTGTGTAGAAAAATTCATTATGTAAACCGAAAGATTTTTAATTATTTCCTGTAAATACAAGAAAACAAGCAATAAGCAAAGCAAATCGACGTTTTTCCAGAAATATCGTAGATTTATAATTTGACTTTTTTAAAGTATCTTTTGACACTATTGAGTGTTTTACTAGATAAACGAAATGCTGAGATTTGTCTGATTCTGCTTGCTACTGACCAATGTTATCACTGGCTTACGCTCTTACAAGTCCGCATCGGCCAGCGATATTGACATTGATTTTGTACCAATGTCGATGACTTTTTAAAAGTGATTGTGCATCAGCATCATTAAAGTTTTAATTTGCGTCTATTAACTGGAGTAGTTTGATTTTTTATTGTTGGTTATTAATTAATGAGGTACTTATTTAAAAAATATTCAAAAACATCCAAAATGTTTAAATTTTACAGACCCAAAACGTATACGAGTAATTTATCGATTGATTTGATTACCTACTAACGAAAGCGCGGGCACCGATACGGGTCAGCGGCGCGCGGCCGCCCGCCCGAGCGATGATAGCTAGCTGATGGATAAAACTATTACTGGGGAGGTGGTTGGTATGGAGTTTTTATCATCATATTTAAGATGACTTGATCATCAATAAATAGTTTTAAATATTTTTGTTGTTGCTCTCTTTAGTCTAATGGTAGCACAGTGAATAAATTTTAAATATTAAGTCCGCTCTGTAAAAGGTGTGATTGATATCAGACACAACTGATAAAACAATATTCCACCGATATGCCTGGCAACACACTTTATGTAACAACCTCCCGTTGCGCCGCGCGAGATGCGATGCGACGATATGCTCATAAATTTCTCTCGTTTATCTGTTGCGGCGACGACGGGCGCGCGGCGGGGGCGGGCCGGGGGCGCGGGGGCTGATAACGCGCTGAACCGGTGACCTCCGGCCGCGGTTGAAAAATATTAATGTCTGTATTTATTGAAACGTCCTTCCACTACCTCCCCCCGCCCCGCCCCGCATACGAGCGAACAGCATCAGAGCAGTCACAATTGGCTTGCCACGGCTATTACCTACACTTCAAGCAACGTGTACCTAACTATGCAAGCATTCAATATACCTATTTCAGCGAAAGTCATTTATTCGGAATACACAAGATGCTGTTAGAGATTCAACCATTTTGTATCCGCATTTATTAAAAGTTGGTTAATGGGAACTGATGTGAATCGGAAAATCCAACTTGAAATGTAGGGAACTGAAACTTAGAAGTATTTGTTAATAAAAAACCAAACAAGTGCGAGTCGGACTCGCGCTCGAAAGGTTTCGTAGGTACCATTATTTCAAACGTCTACCTGATGCCGTTATTAATATCGAGCAAAAATATAACAAAAAAAATCTGTTAATGAAATACAGCCAGACGACAGACAGACGGACGGACGGACAGACAGGAGTCTTAGTAATAGTTATTAATAATAATCCATTTTACTCTTTGGGCACGGAACCCTAAAAGATGACGGACACACACACGTCTTAGAAGACGAACATTTTCAACTACCTACTTAGAAGTGTATGTAGATAAAAATTTAGAAAAAATATATCATTATTATACTTAGTCGCACTTATCGAACTAAATTTTTCTTGATTGACCAAGATTTCGCATCGAAACCTACCTACATCGTTACCTATTATAAAATCTTTGTTTTAAAATCCCACTCAAAGTTTGGCTGAATCTATTAATGCTAGATGATTCATTTTCCAAAAACACGTTTCCAATATTATAAAAATACAACATTTCAAATAATTGAAACCCAAAATATCATCGAACAATTTGTAATCGTAGTAACGTTTAAAGCATGCACGCAAGCATGCAGCATGTAAGCAAGCAAGCATGGATCATGCAAGACATTTTAGTTTTTTACCTAATAATATGGATATGAAAAACAAAAAAAACGAAAACCTGGGTATGTTATTTTAGAGAAAAAGTTACTTCGAATTTTAATACTTCTAAGTAGATATAAAATTTATTGTAAGCAAAACATCTTCCAAAAGATAAAAAAGTAGTTTTGATGGTAGGCTACTAGTTTTTCTGGAAAATGAAATGTATGTAAGTATATATAAGTTTATGGATTAACAAAATTATGTAAAAGCAACAATTTGGTATTTAAAACTTTGTCATACATTTTTCGTAGAATTGAAATTCGTACAGGAAAGTTTCGAATTTATGATAAGTTACCCATCGAAACGCTTAAATACAAATAAATATAGATGTAACGCTTAAATACAAGTAAATATACTTTGATAGAACGAATAAGTTCACCAATTCCACGTCACACTTAAACTCCGATTCCATTTTTTATCACGGAATTTAGTAGCAGGTTTGCTATACCTGTGGAGATTTCATGAGAAACTAACAAGATACGGCTAAGTACTTGATAAAAGCTTTTTAATATCATTTATGTAAAGAAAATCTAAACGAATAATTAAATACGTAATATAATAATATACGTAACAAAAAAATCAAGTCTGAATATTTAAGAGATTTTAAATAGTTGACGCTTTTAGAGCAAACAACAATGAGACGTTTGACGTATCAATGAGCACCGGTGGTGGTATTGAAGGGGACGAGCGTCGAATTCCTTCCAGGCGGACTTAAAAGCAGCCCCATCTTATCTAAATTTAAAGTTTTAAAAGTTTAAAAACTTTTTACGGATCAAAACTCGCGTTTAATTTACTACATTACATAGTTTTTTTACTTTCCTGACGTTTTGAAACCTTTTTGAAAAAAACAGGGTCCGTGGTCACAGGGAGACTGAGGTGTTGGTCGTCTCATAGTAAGAAGTATTGTTGCCTACCGTTGTAAAAAAAATCACGGATTTTACAGTCCAAGCAAGAATCAGAGCACTGAAAGTGAACGCAAAATTCACGAAAATAAATTTATTTTATTTTGAATAACACATTACAATTTGAATAATAAGTAATTTTTATATAGATTTACTTCCCTTAAATTACACAAGTACGTTACTTTACTTACATCTCAAATTATGACATACGAATGTATAACACACACTAACTGCACAACACACAGAATAACATGTACTTTTCTTTTACAACCTAAGTGAAATTAATGAATTTCACTTAGATTCTCGAAATTTCCACTCGAATGCACTTCTCGCCTGCATCACCATTACCATGACGATCTTTCAATAATCTTAGAAGCTACATCACTTTTATATAGGGAAATACCCGATTTTCTACAATTCCAAATGTAAAGGGACCACCTACCTGGTCACAAATTATTAACCGGTTTTCAAATTTGTTCGCCATTTTGTAGCTAAACTAATATCTTAGGACTTTTTTTAATTTTTTCTTAAGTCTGTTTTTATCCGAAATATTTACAATTTAGTAAACAAACACCCCCGAAAAACCCGATTTTTTAATTATTTTCCAAAATTCCAAAAAAAGGTTCCAGTCGATTTTCAAAATGCAAACGCTCACGTGACTTGATAAATTTCTCAACTTTTGGTACTCTTCCCATCGCGACTATTTTTAGGAGGATTATTTTTGATAAAAAGTACTTAGATTAAACATTTTTTTTTAGATTTTAGAATTTAATGTACATTTTAAGAGTTTGTTATAATAATGATAATAAAATAATAATAATGTAATAATAATGTGAAATATTAATAATAAGTACCGTAATTTTATTTATTAAATTATGTACTTGCTGTGCCCTTGCAGGGTCATGTTTGTTTATTTTTTTAACATCTGTTTATGTACAACATGAATGCAATAAAGAACTTTAAACTTCGTACTTTGAATCCTCCCAAAATCCTTGGAGCTATGGTCAAAAAGACGTCTCAGGCGATTTGCAATTGATTACCATTTTCAATGGTAAAACTATGTAATGTAGTAAATTAAACGAATGTTTTGATCCGTAAAAAGTATTTAATTTCAATGTGTAGTGCTCGCGTAAACCTTAGAAAACAATAGCTAAGATAAAAAGTTGGGCTGTAATTGATGAATTGGGTGAAATGCGCTTATAAGTCTAGCCTTAGGTTTCATCACTTAACAGCGGGTTAGGCGATTAGTACCAAGTACTTTGAAAAAAAGAGGAATCATACAAAATAGGTTTGTGATCAAATAGAGTCAAAGATCACCTAATGACCCACCTGAAAAAAAAACATCAGAATGCCAGACTAATTAACAATTTTTTATTATTTTATTGAATTTTTAGTTAATTAATTATTTTAGTCTATTTTTTTATATTTTACCAAATGATATTTTATTTCATTGATACGAGTATCTTATTGGTTTTGGTTCAACCGTGACGCGTAGCGGTGAAAGAATACAAGCACCCCATCTCTTCCCTTGGGTGTCGTAAAAGGTGACTAACGGACTAAATACTGCTCATACTTCCAACAACATAGAGCGGCGATGGGCTCACTACCTGTCACGCTGAGCACATGTGCAGTCGCTATTTGGTGAAAAGTGGACTAATGGTATGGTACTGCTTTTGTGTCCTCATTGCCTAGTGTCTGACAAACC
This sequence comes from Scoparia ambigualis, assembly GCA_963921215.1. Taxonomy (NCBI): domain Eukaryota; kingdom Metazoa; phylum Arthropoda; class Insecta; order Lepidoptera; family Crambidae; genus Scoparia; species Scoparia ambigualis. The sequence continues at coordinate 561,728 of OY992503.1, forward strand.
CTTCGGGGATAATAGTCGTGATTATGTGTGCGTATGTTTGTATGGTTTTGGTTAAGACGAGTAGGTAATACTCGTACCCAATTATTTTATTGTAGGAAAAATCCAAATATTTTTCTTATCAATAACTTTGTACCTTACTGACTGTAACCTGTAATGAATTATTATCTATGAATATAAAAATAAATAGCTGTGTGTTTGTCTCGTTAAAACTCGAGAATGACTGAACCTATTTGTATAATTTTGATTTTGAAATATTTGTGGAAGCTCAGGGTAGCTGTAAACGGTAATACTAAATACGACAATTTAATTTTCCAATACAAAATGGTCCTGGCTGTGACACATTTGATGTCTATTGTCTTTTTAAAAATAAACAACTGACACTTGGTTGTCAAATATTCATAGCTGTAGTCTAACGTCCGATCTCTTTGGTCTGTTTTGTTGGAATACAAAACAGTTCCGTTTCAGAAATAAAAATGTGGTGAGCCCGTTAGTCGCTTTTACGACACCCAAGGGGAGAGAGGGGTTGGTAGTATTATTTTGATGAGTCTATTGCCGCTCTATGCTGTTGGATGTATGTGCAGTCTTTAGTCTGTTAGTCGCCTTTTACGACACCCAAGGAAATAGAGGGGTTGGTAGTATTATTTTTTTGAGCCCATCGCCGCTCTTTGCTGTTAGATGTATGTGCAGTCTTTAGCCCGTTAGTCGCCTTTTAGGACACCTTTTTTAATAGGCTTACTTTTGACCACATTCTTATCCGTAGAATTATGAAGTGGCCGACGATGGAGCGAGCTTGCCCAGAAGCAGCCTATTCACTCGGGCTTCTAAGATGTTGGGGCTATATGCACTCGGGAACACAGACGCGGGCAGGAAATTCCATACCTTGGCTGTACGCATTATAAATGAAGACGAGTAGCGCTTGGTGCGTATGAGTGGAATATCAACCAAGTAAGGGTGGTAAGCCGCCGTACGTCTGGACTCCCGATGGTAGAAAGTGGACGGTGGAATAAGCGCGGTAGCTCAACAGCATACTCTCCAAAGTACAACCTGTGAAATACCGACAAGCAAGCCACTGAGCGACGGTGAGCCAGACTGTGAAGCTTGGTTTTCACAAGCTTATCGTCACCTATAAGTTTCCTGGCTCTACGTTCCACCGAATCGAACGCGGCAAGTTGATATTTTGTTGAGCCGTCCCAAAGGTGGCAGCAATACTCCATGCACGACCGGACTAGTGCTTTATATAGAGTTAGAAGCTGTCCCGGCGTGAAATATCACTTAACTTTCTTTAGAACACCCAGTTTTTTGGTCGCAGTTTGAGCCTTGATTTCGATGTTGTCGCCGAAGTTGAGATTGGAGGTCAACTTCATGCCGAGAAGATCGAATTTGTCGGTAATTAGTACATCTACACCCCGGAAAGTAGGAGCTAGGTTAAAAGGACTCCTTTTGGCTGAGAACAAATACGCCTGCGTTTTGGTAGCGTTAAAACTGACCAAATTGTTGTCACCCCATTGGGAGACGAGACTCAAAGTCAAGTTTGTCCGCTCAGCCATGGCCTCTCTTAAGGAACCAACTTCCTCTCCGCTGACCCTTGCGCAAGACAGATACCTCTCTGTGACCGTGCTGTCGTCTGCATACCCAACAATTCCTGGCTTGAGCAGATCGTTATTATGCAACAGGAAAAGGGTAGCAAGAGACACCGAAGAGAAGAGGGGTTGATAGTATTATGTTTATGAGCCCATCGCCGCTCTATGCTGTTGGATGTATGTGCAGTCTTTAGTCCATTAGTCGCCTTTCACGACACCCAAAGGAAGAAAGGGGTTGGTAGTATTATTTTGATGATCCCATCGCCGCTCTATGCTGTTGGATGTATGTGCAGTATTTAATCCGGTAGTCGCCTTTTACGACACCGAAGAGAAGAGATGGGTTGCTAGACCCTAGGCTAGGTCCGAGCATGAGGTATGAAAAATAGTTTTATTGCAATGCAACGCGATAGTTTAATAACTTTATTTATTAATAAAATAACCTTTTACAATAATTTATTGTTGCCCTGACTCCCGAGCTAGAAAAATCTGTGTTTCAAGAGCCAGTATCTCCCTTTAAGGTAGGTTTAATCGAAATTTCAAATATACTGAATTAAACTAGACTTAAGCATTTTTTTCACTTTTAAGCAAGTATTTTGATATAAAATACATTTGAATTAGAAAAAAAAAACTTTTACTTTAACAGTTTTAAGTTTTGTATTTTAGCGCTTACTTTGTTAAAATGTATGAGTCTGTGTGTGTGTGTGAGTGTGTGTGTGCGTGTGTGTGTGGAGGGGTGTGTGTGCGTGTGTGAGTGTGTGTGTGTGAGTGTGTGTGAGTATGTGTGAGTTTGTGCGTGTGCGTAAAAGTATAAAATACATATTTACTAGACTTTACAACTCATATTATAAGAGCTTCTGTACCATCGTAGTCAAGATTCTTGAGCCACTCTTTGATCTTAGATTTTATTTAGTGGTTACTGCAGTTATTTAAATACTTATTCTCGTTTTGCAATTTGTTCTACAAGTGTGGAGCCAAATAATCATAGTGTCTTTTTGCAAAGGCACTACGTGTTCTACTTGTCGGGTATCTGAAAACTCTTTTCTTCGGGTTTTTAATGTATGGAGCAGTAACTCGATGATACCTTCGTATGCTTTGAAAGATGAAGAGTTTTATTACGCTTAATACTTGGGTTTTATCGTACACTACTGTGGTTGGATAACGAAACGGTAGTGACAGCATTACTTATAAAATACATCGTTGAGCACGTTCAGCTTCCACGAGAATTGTTTTACATTCCCCACCCCAAGCACAAATACCATAATTAATCAAAGATTCACACAGAGCCCTATAAGTATGCAATAGTAACTTTGAATTTCCTAAAAACATAGACGAGCTTTCTTAACCTTTTACTAATTTATGTTATCTGATGTTTCCACTGAAGCTTTTCGTCAATAATGATGCCCAAATATTTAATTGTATCAGTTTTAGCTACGTAAGGGCAGTTACAAGATTTTAAAGTCTAAAGAGAGTTTAAAGTCTTATTTATAGGTGCGTTCAGAAATTAGTCTGTTTCATACATAGAATAATAAGTAAAGCATAGAAGCAGTCCAAATGAGGCACGTATAGTTATCCTATTTTATTAAAGAAAAGAGACTAAATAAGTTGACAAAAACGTCAAATGTCCAACGAAAAAAATACCGGTCACCATTTATGATACCGAATTCAAAAGCGACCTATACGAATGTAATTCGAATGGTGACCCTATTCTATGTTTTACTTATTGTTCTGAGGTTTCATAGCTGTAGTATAAGAGGTCTGATCTGTTTGGTCTGTTTTGTTGGAAACCTACAAAAAAGTTCTGTTTCAGAAATAAAAAAGGGCGATGAATGCTCTAAGGGTGGATTCGACCAAACGGGAATAAGACTTACTCCGAGATTAGTCCATACAAATTCGACATTTAATCTAGGTATAAGACCTTATTCCAGTTTGGTCGAATCCACCCTAAGGGCGATAGTGTCAATTGGTTGTCAAAAAAGAAAATTGCTGACCCATAGAATAATAACTGAAGCAAATTCTGAGTGCTGACCGAACATTTTTGTACTTATTAAAATTTGACCATATTTTTCACAAATATAATGTCAGCGAGACTAAGTTCACCAGGTCATCTAGTAGTAAATAAATAAACAAAATGTTATATTTTGTAGAAATCTTGCATCAATTTATTAAAATGTACTGAAACGTTTCGCTTCTGCCTGACCTTGCCCCTGGCGCCAAGCGTCACGTACAGCGCGATCACATACTATGCAACACACGTGAAACTAATTCATCGTCGAAATGCATTTCTTCGCACCAAATAAAATTAGAATTTAGCGTCAAAGATCATTTAGGTCATGGAATCTTTGGAAAGTATATAAATAGAAATTGTATGGAAATTCTATTTATATACTCTTCCTTGACATAATTGTGTTAAAACTTAAGAGGCCTATTACATTTCGACTGTGATTTTTGCGTAAAATGGCCAAGTTTGGCGTTATGAATAGTGTAGAATAGTTATTGGAACAGTGCGTAGCGGCCTCGCTTTTTGTAAATTTTGCTTAACTTTTAAATTAAACCCAAAGTTGCAGAGAAAGATTTTCATAAAGTGCGCAAAGGCACTTTTTTGAACTCATCGATTGAACTACTGTTCTGAACAAGTGAAATAAAAAAAATATAATGTATCTCTTATATAGTCGAATAGTGCGTAGCGGCCTCGGAATTTTTAGATATCATTGATTTTATGTAGGAAAAAAATCTTATTCTAAACCAAAAAAAATCTAAAATTGCTATAAGTTAACTGTGAATATCTCCTATCTACGATAATATTATTGAGCAAAATTTAAACCTGAGTAATTTTTACTTAATAAGAAATAAACATTTTATAATGAATTTATTATCCCATTTCGATAAAAACGATAAATACAACTGCAAAATTACTACAAAATGCGATGCGCCGGCCGTCCGAATTCAATTTATGCTTACAGAATGGAGATTTGTAATATTATGCACAAATTTATTTTCCTATTTCGATAAAAACGATAAATAAAAATGCAAAATTACTACAAAATGCTAAAATGAGCATTTTACGCAAAAATCACATTCGAGATGTAATAGGCCTCTTAACTAAGTAATTATTTTTTAGCCGGTTAACTCATACATCTAGATGTATGAGTTTCCGTGAGTTAATCACGATGGGACTGTTTCATAACTACCCCATAATAATATAATACTCCTGTAATGGCCGTAAACCTTTTTTAAGATCAGGCTATAAACTGCGCAGATGTGTCTTGAAACCTTTGAAAGAGAACATTTATCGCTATTGACTCATAAGTAAAAAATCACATCATCACCAAACACTTGCCACCGATTTTAAAAACTTCAATTGGTTTAAGGGAGAGTTATTCCTAACATTTCAGTCAAGTGCAAAGTGTAAAATGGCAGTTTTGTTGTTGAAGAAAAGATAACCATTTGTTTATTAGTTGGTTCTTTGACGCTTTCAACGACGTTCTGAAATTGTGATGCGACCCTTAAACACATCTATATTAATAAAAATCAATTGCCAAATGTGTGTACGCGCAATGACGCGCATCACTTTAGAACGTGCACCTATTTGGCTAATTCTTTTTTGTTGTATTTGTAACTGTTTGGACAAGGTTTGTGTGAAAGAAAATGTTGAAAAAAAGTACGAAAAAGTTTAAAAATTTGGATTAAAAAATCTCCATATGCAGTGATTGGTGAGTGACATAAAAGACTGCAAAGAGGATGCAAATAATGATAATAAATAAAAATAATCATTGACACTTTAGAATTGACAGCTGGACGTTATTGTTCAGTTTGTTTCATTGTTAAAAGTTACTTCATCGTGTTGGTTGATACAATGATACATAAATAAATTTTAGGAAGTGTATAGAGTGCCACAAGCGGCACTGTATCTCCATCGGTTAGGGAACCGTAAGTTTTGCGGTATAATAGTGACGCCGCCTAAGCTGCCTCAAAGTTTTTGTTAGACAACAGAAATACTAGCTGCCCTACTCCTGTAGGTCACGTGATAGGTTAGAAATTTAAGACAATCACGAAGCGCAGCGTAGCTATTGCCATGAATTTCGAGGTTTTTTTTTAATAGACAACAAATCTAACTCCATACAAAAATATCTTATGAATAATAAGTCGTCTAAACATTATGACAAATAAAAAATATGTTATGGTTCCCGAACCGATTGAGATACAATGCAGCGTCTGGCACTCTATACGCTTCGTACTAGGATGCCGTCAAATTACGGCATCGTAACCGATTGTACTAAGTTGCCGCTTGTGGCACTCTATTCACTGCCTACACTTTGTACTAGGATGCCGTAATTACGGCATCGTAACCAATCGTACTAGAATGCCGCTTGTGGCACTCTATCCACAGCCTAAATTTTAACCAAAAGTTGTCACAACATTCATGGATTGTTATGCGGTACGAGTTCGCCGCGAGCCGGGACAGCTCGTAGAGAATAAAATAGGAGACAATAAATATTTGAACTGATAACAAATATTCTTGTTTAAATTTTTTGTGGCTGGCTGATAAGGGCGCAAAAAGTTCGTGTTATCGGACGTCACGGACGTAAAATGCTTTAAATAAATTCCTACTTGTTTTAAGGTTAAAGCAATTATTGTAGTTTTTTATAATGTTTTAGTTAAATCACCATTGAGAGTTAAATCATGGAGAATTACGAAAGCTTTTTTAGGCTTCAACATTTGAAATTTACAATAGTGTAAAACTTCACAGAGTTACAACACACTACCTTAAATCGCTAAATTATACAATACTTAGTTAAATGTTTGGAAAATAGTTTTGCAGGTTTGTACCTTGTGTAAGTAGGTAGCCTGCTGTTTTTTTTCATAGTAATACTTACAGCAATTACTAAAAATTGATATAATTAAACTTAAATTACTATTACCTACTAACAGTTTCACACAGATGTACAGAGCCGTGTTCCGTCCGGGCTCGGACGCGACGTGTAAAAAAATAAGCAATAATATTTAAGGGTGCGTACATATACCCTGTTAGGACTTCACTGCTGAAATATCACCATTAAATGTGGTAAAGTTTCTTTTAAATATTTTTTTTACTTAAGTGTAATGTAGTATAATGTATCTTTTATTGTAGTGTGTAAGTGTAGTGTAACTTTTATTAACTAATGTACATTTTGTACAACCCTATTTTGTAGATAGAAAACAGGGAATCATCGATTTGCCACTTTTGTGTTACCTATTATTGTTTTGAAATAGAGATTATTGCCTCGACTTCAAGGTTGTAACGTAGAATTTAATAAAATCTTGAGCTCCTTTTTATCTAAAAAATATAATTTTTTTTAGCTGTCTATTACTTATGAAAAAAACAGTTATCACCAAACATGTAGGCTGCTCAAATTTTATTGCTTATTTTTTTTACACGTTGTGTATGAAAGAAATGCAGAGCCTCTCGCGCGCTGGGTGCCGCGGGCGCCGAGTTCATGAGTCAACCGCCTGTGGCACGTCACGCTCGTTAGCGCAGGTACTACGTTGCACAATAGACACATCCGACAGTTCCTTTTCTCTAAATAGGATAACGATAACATTGAGTTCTTGCGGAATTTCGTCATCTTTACATCGAGAGCGAATAGAGTACGAAGAGAAACAGTACAAGGCTTTAATCACACGCGTGGAGTGTGGAGCATTCGCTGAGCCCCGTAACTGGTGCTGCCATGCGTGCTGCGGGACGGCACTGGCCGAGGCCTGGCGCGCGCCCTATGCCCGACCATCGCGGGGAATACTCCAGTTGCTACTCAGCTAAACATCTTATTATCAAACTGCTTTACCTACTAACTAATTTAGAAGTTATGAAGGACTGAATTCATGCGAATAAGTCAATTCAGAGTCAAAAATCCTTTATTCAAATAATTATTTTAAAACTGCTTTTTGATCTTCTACATATCTTTTGCCTACTACCTATTACCACAGTATATTTGTTTTTTAACTGTGGAGGACGTCTTTTAGTTGTGGAAGAGAATGGGCTCAAAATACTTCAGAGCTTTATACAGCAGTAGATATGACATATACAACCTTATTTTTCTTTATACTAAAACCATTTAAGGGTGAGTTCCACCCATGAAACTGAACGACTTTCCCCAAGAAACCTATGTGCAAGAATAACAAAAAATGTCGACCTCCCATACAAAACTGTCCGATCAGCTGACGACAATAGTATGTGAGATCGAAATTTTTTTGTCATTTTTGCACACAGGTTTCTTAGGGAAAGTTGTTCAGTTTCATGAGTGGAACTCAACCTTAATTGTTTTTGTATAAAAAAAAAATAAGGTTGTATGTAGTTACAGAAGAATAAGCCGTTACAAAATCATATACGCCGTACTACTACTCAATTTTTCAACTCAGCTGTAAAAGACAAACGCAGTCTAGTCTGGCGCTTGATAGAGTCCTCAACATCACCTGACGCAGGGCTCGTGTTATTATGTGCTAAAGCAATATGTTGGTACGAGAATGAAATAAACCTGGAGATTTGCTATTGTTCAATAAGTATGTACAAAATGACTTAAAGTTTTATAATTTTCACTTCTAAACAATAATATTTTATTAAAGACACAATAAATAATTTAGTTAATCTGGTGGTATTCGTTCTTTTGTGTGTGAAGTATAAATGTCTCCGCGTGGCATTTTTATGCCATTTATAGGTCACGCATAAAACACTTTGTCATGAACAATAATGTCAGTAAACATTCAAAAAGAGTTGAAAGAGTTTTTACCAGACTTCTACTATGAGTCTGGTTGGTCGTTTCTAGAAAAAAATAACAAAGAATAAAAAAGAATAGTAGAATAGGATTCGAATCCTATTGTTAAGAATAAAATCCTTTCGATATTATCAAAGCACTTCCTGAATTAGTTTGTGTAATTGTATTGTAGGTCACAATGACCACTATCTGTGGGAACGCATCGCTTTCGTCTACTTAAGCTGACCTTTTAAGTAATTAGCAGCAACAAAGAAAGGTTTAGTGTCGCGAATCGCGGCGCGGCGGCGGCGGGTTGCGGCGGCATTCCGCGCGCGTTACTCACACGCCTATGCCACAGTTTATACTCATACATGAAAAGGATAAAAATAAATTACAGCACAAACACCCAATAAAAACATCATATACCTACATAACCATATCTGACATCGATCTAATCATCTAATGCACAGAAATATATATATATAAACAAACAAACCGCTTAAATTTTTACTATGTTTTTGGTATAATTTTTATTAGAGATGACCTCCCTGACCTTTTATAGGGCTTACATTATAGAATACTGTTAAAGTCTTCAAGTCAAGTCAAGCAGTCTCTGCACGAAACGCTCGCGGAAGAAACTGGAACAAAAGGCCACGAGCGCCTGGGCTTTTTTCAAATCCCGTCGGGTAAGCTGCTAACAAAAAGAATTTCACGAAAAGGTAACGACCGTGTGGGAAACACACATAATTATTGTGACCATCGTATTATTACTTGGAGCGAAACGGCAGATCACATGAATTACACCATGTGTTCTGCAAACTTGTTTATTTTTCAAAAATAAAACTTAGATTAGTTATATTACATCGATCGCCGTCGGTAAGTAGGGACGCCCCGCAGGCCAGGGTTTGTGTAAACAAAACACGATCTGGGTAATGGCTATGGTAACTGGGCGGCCGCGGGCCCGGCGCGGCGGGGCGCCTCACACCACAACACAACACAGGCGCAAGTCATCATAACACAACACACAACACGCGCTGCACGCGGCCTGACGCGGCTACCCGGAACTGTAAAAAGTGCGAGCAGGCCGCAGCGGTCCCGCTACGCCATGCCTCCGCCGCGGGCAAGCGCTAATGCGATAAAATTTATTGGTTCCCGGGAGCCGGGCGGCGGACGCGGACAGCTTTACGGCCCCGCGATTCATGGAAACTATGTTGTTGACGCTCTCCAAAATTGTATAATTTATTGCAATTCTAAAATTGTGGCTTCTACAAAAACTATCTATTTGGTTGGAGCTCATAATTTTGCATGAAGGTAATTATTTTACAGCATTTAGTGTTTTTTGTTTTACCAGATGTTCTAGTTAATCTTAACTTTATGAGGTGTTGAGAGAGAAGCATGAAAAGGCGCATCATCGCTTCAAAGCTTAGCATTAAATTGGAAATCGTAAGTCTATTTTTATCCCTAATAAAAGAACTCGCGTAACCACAAACTTTTATCAACAACTTATTTACCACAACTTCGGGAAATTTTGTACGGAATATTGCAGTGCATAAAAATTTCCAGCGGGTACCTATATTAACGATGAGAAATTCCACGCGTAAATAACATATTTCATATAATTGACATTAGTGTCACTCGCCGTGGCTCTGTAGTTTAGTGCCGGGAAGGCCTGCGTCCCGCTGTGTCCCGAGGGAGTACCGTCGTTAGGTCACGTCCCGCGTAGCCCCGTCCAGCTGTGGGCCACTGCGCTCGGGCATCGCTGGCGCTGCCGCGTTATCACACCGATAGCGCGCGGGCCGCAGACACGCCGTCTGCGCCGCGCCGATAGCTCGCGTACTACGCGCATTTATCGCGCCGCTTATCCGCCACCCATTCACTTTCTAACACAAGTATTACATGCAACCACCGATGTGCGATATCGTCACTAATACGCTCTTGATAGCTTATTAACTTTCGCACGTCTACCGCAAACTGTTGTAGTAAAGGCAAAGGCACACACAGATGCACATACACAGCCAAATTTTTACTACTGTTACAAATTATTGGGTTTAAACTCCTCCTAGTCAGCAAACAGTCTTGCCTGATGGAGCACAGCGCAGCGAGCACGAAGCCGGCCAGCCCTGCAAACGACAACCCGGCTTACGGGCCCTGCCGCCTGCAGACAGATATAGAAACGCAGGTGGTAACCACCCACACCACCCTAGACTTATCTGCTCTTTAGGCGAAACGGTTTAAGGCGCGGCATAACAAGAAACAAGTTCTTTTGGCAAGCTAGCTGTAGCACAATTATTTTGGCAGTAGTTTACATGAGTTGTCGCCGAGTGCCGTGCGTGCCATGCAGTGCATTAGCCCGCATACATATGCATGCAGCTGCCCCGCTACTACTTAATTTAATTTTAAAAGGAAACTATTCTTCGACACCATTATACGGCACCTACATTCATATATTTTTATCCACTATGGAAAAGCGCTTGGCCTTCATCTCACCTGATGGTAATAGTGACGATGAGGCCGGAGGCGAAAGCAATTTTTATCATTTATTATAATACAACTATAATCTATGGAGTTAACCAATAAAAATCACTGTAAAATATTATACGCCGGTACTACCTATATGTTAAAAATTGTATTAACAATAATACAAATAATTGTAATTAGAGTTGCGACTTATTAAGATCATTTTAGAAAACATATTAGAACTAAATAAGTGAAATAAAAAAATGTTATTTAGATGGATAGGTTCAGTATTAAAAAAAAAGTAAGTTTACATTTTGTCCAGAATATTTTAATAAGGAGGAGGCCTTTGCCCAGTATTGGGAAAATATAGGCTTATAATAATAGCAATAATAATATTTTAATAACTTCGGTGTCAATCAAGTGTATGGTTCTGTAAGTAGGTATTTACTTAATATTCATACATTTCATAATCAATCATACAAAACATTCATAATGTAGGTAAACTTAGTTTTCTGTTAGAGTATCTAAAACGAAAGTTTACTTTTTTAGTAGGTCTGCCAACATTGTTACATTACAACTTATATCTAAAATATAATGTGCATAATAGTTAGGTACAATATAACAACAATTTATTATTATAGGCAAACGCAGCATGACAATAATAAAAATAATCTTAAACAATTCCGGGGTAATTAAGATGAACAATAGATAGCTAATCTTACCAGTCTAAGATAATTTAAGATAAGATAATTGTTTATTTGCACTTTGACATGGTATAAAGATGTTACATTATAAAATACATGGATCACATCAAGCTCATTTTATAGTAGCATGCAAACATTAAGTCCTCTCCGTGATACTCTTATATTTTCATTAATTGAAATCCATTAATCAATAACATTATGCAAGTAAATCAATTTTAATTATATAGTATTTATCATTATTTATCAAAACAAAAAAAAATGTCGTAAAATGTATTCTCAACTAACCACTTAAACAATTTTCTTTGAAAAATTTGAGATCCTTAGGAATGTTATTAAAAATACGCACACAAATCACATCAAAATTATAATAATATACGATTACTTTAAACTACAGGATCCTTACTTGAGTCCGAAACTTGCGATGACTAGATTTTTAATTTAAAGAAAAAAACAACGGTATGTTCATAATGCTACTCGTAGGTAGGTACTTCATCAATGGTGCTTCGTGGTTGAGAAAATGTTTTCTCGATTGAAACTCGAGTGGTTTTTGTATTTTTGTTTTTTTTCCAATTTATTTTTAATGGGAAGAATTGAACTGGGCTGGGCTGGGATTTTGATATATTATTACTAAAATGTGTTGTATATCTTGTCTTTACTAGGTACTAATGTTGTCATAAACAGCATTCCATATTCTAATGTCGCTATTGTTTGTTTATAACTAAATAAAAACGAAATGATTCTACTAGGCACATGAAACGTCGTATATGTCAAGGTAGCACAAAACTACTGCTTTTAGAGGACCTTCCCCCCCCCCCCCCTTCTTTTTCCATTTTTTATCTTTTCACAAAACAGTAGGTAATGTTTTCATAAAAGTCAGATAACCGGCGTACCTACCTAAAGGCTGTTTGCCCACATTATCTTTATTATTGAAATTTTGCATTTACAGTGCTATACAGGTAGGTAGGCATAGGATAAAATGTTTACTAGAAAAAAAAATCAACCAGTCTCCGGAAACTCGAAGGGATTCGAACCCATGACCTTTGGATTGCCGGTCCACTGCTCTAACCGCTAAGCTACTGAAACGGGTCCCATTCGAGCTTCCGGAGGCTGGTTGATTTTTTTCTAGTAAACATTTTATCATAACATTATCTTGTTTTGGTTGAAAAAGAAAGAAATATGTAGTAAACACTAAAACTTTTGACGTATTTCTTCTTACCCGATGACAACTGAAAGTAAAATCGGTCATTAAATACTCTAATCTACAAATAATTTCAAAGTATTTATTTCGCTCATAAAAAAGACTTCAACGTCGTATCTATCTGTAACAAGATTTCAGGAGTCAAAAGACGTTCTCCTTTTTTTTCGATTTCGATTCGATTCGATTCGGAAAGTACAAATTTAATGTAGTACAATCGAATTGAAGATAATGCACGGACAAGGCAGCACCGTGATGGCCCGCGAGTAGCGTATGTGAGTATTCTTATGTGGACGTCTTGATCGAGATTGGTCCTCCCGAAATTGGGGAAAAAGGAAAAGGACAAAGGTTGTAGTGCGCGGGGCGGGCTCCGGCGCGCTGCGGGCGGCGCGGGCGGCGCAGGCGCAGGCGGCGGCGGGCGGCGCGTCAGTCTCCGCTGAGCTGGCGGCGCGCGCGCACGTCCGCAGTGAGTCCGCAGTCCGCACCATGCTGCACGACGCGTGGCCGGGCGCCTGGCGCAGGCCCGAGAATTTTGAGCTAGACGAGTTTATTTCAGAGGTTCACAGCATTTGTGTCAAAGGAGGTCAGTAGTAAAAGATAATTTTTTGTTTTTTGAGTTTACCGGGCAGTTTTAATTAAAAGAACATCGAGAGTCATCTTGTATGTTCGGTGAGAAATTTAAATTATTTTTTCATACATAATACATTGTTTGCGAATATTAAGCAAGTTCTATATATGGTGAGGTGTGCAGTGCAGTTGTTTTGTAAATACGCGGCGGTGCGCGGGCGGGAGACTGCGCGTGCGCAGGGCTGCTAGTTCTGGTAGTATTGCGGTTTATCAGCGCGACCTTGCCCAGTTCTTTATCTCAGTGTTTCATTCATGACTTTCCATAATTATCGTTACACGGTATCGACGATTCGCGTTGATCGGTTTACTTCTGTTACCTGTCATATATAAGTTTATTGACCCCGGAGAATTTAGTTGCAATTGGTAGTTATTGGGTTTCCAATCGTGTTTACTGATTATTTGGTGGTGTAGGACAAAACATTGTTCAGTGGTATATTTATTATTTAAAGTTACTCGTAATTTTTTTTTATTATGCCGAAAGTGCAACGTGTTTAATCTGTCAAGCCACCGCTTTCTGTAATACCTTTGTGTAATTGGTACCTGTATTGCAACATGAATATGAAGAACCCTAATGAGTAGTAACCTATGACCTTAGTTGCCACTCCCGGCTACAAAAGCTCAAAGATAAAAACTACAAAATATTATGTTGTGCGCAAGACACTTTTTTTTTGAAAATCAAGAGTTGTAAAATTTTTCAAAGCATTTATTTTATGATTAAATGATAGCAAAGGACATTTAAAATGTATAAAGGTTGTGTTCCGTAGCACATATGGTTCCATGAACCTATCATACCAGCTGAAGCGGCTTTGAATGTCAATTCGACAGTCATGTAATGTTTGACAGTGATATTCAATGGCACGGATATTTTAACGATAGTAAAAATAAAAAGCAAATTGCCTTTATTATACACAAGTTTTTAAACAATGTAGTCTTAGAAAGAAAAAATGTTTGTCAAAAAAATCATGCGATGCGATTACAAGCTGTTATCTCTGCTGACCATGCATGAGTGTGGAAAGTGAGGAAAACTCAATATAGCTGCGACCCCTGGCCGCCTCAGTATTCCTTAATTACCTAGGTGTACCTACTTCATAAAATTAAATGGTGTTATTGTTTTTGGTTATAATTAGTCTAATTAGTTAATTAGCATTTATGAGTTTGTTTGGATATTATTCTATTAACGAGCAAACTACTATTAGTTAATTATTTATTTGTTTAAATGTGGGTTTACGTTTCCTCTCATTAAACTTTATTTTAGAATAAAGCAGCACAACTCTTTTGTGACAATAACTTGTAGAAACATAATGTTATATCGATTGGCTCGCGTCCCTGAATCATAAATTTGAAAGCGTCGTGTTCCGCGCGGCGGCACGTGAGGCAGGGACGCGCGCCAATGGAGGAGCGCGCACTGACAGCGGCCGCCCTTGTGTGTGTGTGCAGAGGGCGAGGCGGAGTGCGGCGCGGAGGGCGGCGAGGCGGAGAGCCCGCCCCCCCTGCCCGCGTTCGGCTACGCCCACGCGGCGGCGCTGTCGCCGTCCCACTCGCGCAGCTACCAGGAGCTGCGGCCGGCACACGCGCGCGACATGCACGCCTACGCGCACATCGAGGAGGCGCTCTTCAAGCCGGCGCCGGGCTCCACGGACGGCGCCTACTTGCGCGGCCGCAGCCCCGGCATGAGCCCCGAGCGCGACGACTACCGCGCCGTGCACTACGAGCCCTACCCGCCGCCGCCGCCGCCGCCGCCCTACGCGCACGACCACCACCACAACATCGACGGGTGAGTTCACACTGTCTCACTGTGTAGCATGCATGTCTTCATATACATGGCTTGTTTTGTTACTTCCTGGAAATTAGGTTCTAACTACATTTTTTTTATAAGTTATGGATCTAGGTCTACCGTCTTGTTTTGTTACAGTAGCGTCTTCTTAAGACATCAAGATTACTTTAGTTTATTTTAAGACAGCAGTTTTAATAATAGCCAATTTTCAATCTGTACTATGTACCGTTTAATCACTAAATAAGATCTAACATTATCTAAAACATTAATGGAAATATTTAGCCTTGTATCTTTTATGTAAGTACTTGACCATCATACAATAAAAATACCTTGTCAGGGCAAGGTTTTACTTTTATCTCTAACTTACTTGCAATATTTAGACAGAACAGAAATTACTTTACTTTATTTATAACTTAAAAAAATGTCAACGATTTTATTTAGTTTACGGAATCCTACCTTTAAATACCTAGGTAGTAAGTTCATAGCTTCTGTCCGCGGCTTCGCTGTGTCCTATTCAGTATGTTACATGTATGTGATAAATGTAACATATCTGGTAATCAATGCTTTTACTGTAGGTAACACTGTTTAATTATTATTAATTCAAATCCTTTTAGATATTACGGCATGAGCGAAAAACAAACAAACATCCGTACTTTAGCACTACAGTAGGATGATAATATAGGTAAATAAGTGCTAATGTCATTAGTAATGTCACGTGTTGTTAGTTTCTTAATCTGTTATCAATTAACTATCATTTAAATAACAGTACTGTGTAGAACACAACATTGTAAGGCTTATGTAGCGTAACTATGATTCCCCGTTTTTGGTCTTGTTTTTGGATATGTAATTATCTAAGTATTTGTATTTATTTTATTCAGAGCACCAACCAGCACTTATACATTATAAGTATACATTTGATCGATTTGACAGGTCGTTAAAAGAATTACTGGCTCGAATGAAGAAAGAGTTATGCCGATAATTAGTATGAACTCTGGGTATTGCTAGTGGTAGGGTATATCTTAGCCTGTAACCGGTCGTTTGCGTAGTACCCAGATGATAACTTGCTCTAATTAAGAAGGGCAATCAATTGTACCTACCACTCGCAATTTTTAACAATCTCATTATGTCAAATACTTGCCTCTAAAAGTAGATAGGTAGGTAGAGATTATATCTCATAGGTACATCATGTCTCATATCCTTGATCTATTATTTTACTTTTTACTGAAAATAACACAAAAACCATTTCTGTATAGATTCAATTCGGGAAACATACTATGTATTATATTGCGAAATTAGAAATTATAACATTTACATCAAGCTTATTTTGATTTCGCATTCGCATTGTAGACCGCATCAATATTTTTTATTTAGATCGCATTGTCGTTGATCACAGTCGATGATATCTACTGTTTACAGACATGAACATTTTAGTATCATCTATAATGAAACTTTGACGAATTTTAAGCACAAGGCAATGTCATTGATGAATATGGCAAAAAGTTATGGCCCTAGTAGCGATCCTCGCGGCACACCAGAAGGTATTAGCATCCAAGCAGATGTGAACACATTTATCCGTAACCGCTGAGATCTATTTCTGATATACGAAAAAATCACCTGTACAAGTTACCATGTATCCCAGCTCTGTCTAGTTTTTCAAGGAGTAGCTGGTTACCAATGTGATCAAAAGCTTTGCTAAAATCAGTAAATATACAATACACCTGCAGCCCTGAGCCCATGTGTGATGAGGCTTAATTATTTAAGGCCAAAAGATTGGATACCGTTGACCTTTGTCTTAAAAATCCATGTTGTTCTCTATGATGAGTAAAAAACTACTTAAGTGCAGCAGTCCATAATTATAAAAATGATATAAAGGGAACAGAATAAATTACCTCCGCACTGCCTTATGAAAAAGGGCTTTAGACTATCAGACCCGGCAGCTTTGTTTAAATTAGTGGCTTTCAGCAATTTTCAATATCTTTGGGATAAAAATTTATGTCACTTATGCCAGAATTATTTTAGTAAGTACCTACTACAAGATTCGACGAACAACATTGGGAGCTAAAGTTGCTTGAAAGTATTCAGCGAATACTTAAGTTGCAACTGACTCTCCAGTATTAGCAGCCTGAATAGTATATTACGAAATAGTAAAAGATAGATAGAAGATAAAACTTATCCAGAAACATGACACAAATTATCAAATACTCGAACAAAATATTTCGCACTACGTCCGATCCGAATCCGATCCGAAAACGTGAAAATACGACCGAGAGGTAGAAAACTCCGACCGAATTCAGGTCCTAATACCTGTACACCTAATACCTAATACTTATACACTAGTCCTATCTCTGATACAAATTCAGGGGCCACCTAATTTGGCAAACAACGACGGACTGTCAAAATTCTTCTCCGGAATGGAGAATCACGGAAGTGTAGATAGTGTAGCTACTAGTGCGAAACGGCTGTTAGGAGACATTTTATAAAAGAAGGTTTCAATACAGTTACGGCACCTGTGTAGCATAAAGTAACTTGCAACAAAACAACTATTAAACAGTTATCTCATTAGTATTGTTGTTCTCGTTTAAATGTAACATGTAGGTAAGATAGGGTACAAGTAAGTACATAAATATTAAGGGAAAAACTGTTTTCAAATGGAATAAATTTCTTAATTTCCTGTTTTTACATGAATTAATTAAAAAATGGGAGTGGTTATTCCGTTTTTTTGTATCATGTTGTCACACACTCAAACGTGATTTTTTTTGGATCAATAATGTTTAACCGAAACACAGTTAACAATTTTTACTTTACAACTACTACTTTTAATAACATAATATGTTTCATGTGATCAGCAATCACTTGACAAACATAAATTTTTGCAAATCTTTCTCTTGACAAATTTTTTGTATGATGACCTCGGGTCTATTTATGAAAATAGACAATTAGGCTTTTAAAAATACTTTTATATCCAAAAGTATGGCATATTTAATTAAAAATGTTTTTCAAATAGTGGGTTGTTTTCATCCCACATGAACTCATCCCATTAATAAATTTTTCCTTAGTCATCCCATTCCTTACTGAACTCGCAGTAATATTTTAATTTTTAATTCCTTACTCAACTCACACGTATTCCTTACTCAGCCCGCATCGAAATTATAAGGAAAAACTTTAGTTTTACTCTAATTTCGCTAAGTTTTTTGTTTTTGCTAGAATTTTAAGGAGGTACCGCGCGATTGCAAAAACTGACATAAGTCTCTTAATGAACTTCAAAGCAAAATCAATTTTAATGATATTTATTTAGAACAATTCTGCTTTGAAGTTTCAGACAATACTGATTCAGTATGTACTGAATTGATTGTTAAAAAATTCGTTGTCTGTAATGATGAAATGATAATTGTTACTCGTATGTAGTTTTTGGTGATGTGGCAGGGCCGCGATTTCTTTAGATCAGTTAGAATTTCAAAGCAACTTGTGGCTGTCATGATTCATTTCACCGTCAAAGGTTTTACTTTGACAATGCAAACCGTGAGACCTAAACCCATGTCTCTTTTTCCCTGCAGTAAGTTAGCACTGTTGTATCGGCACAGGCGCGGTGTGCGGCATATTGGCGATGCGGCGGCTGCGGTCGGCACTAATTACTTCTTAATTGAACTATGATAACTGCACTTAAAGAGTTGGTGCGCGCTCCAGGTTCTATCTCGAGTGCAGACGCGTCGCGTGTGGATTTCCCTGCGAATGGAAAATTCCTTAGTTCGTAAAATGTTAAAGAATGCTCGTGTGTCCCATTAAATTTCACATTGTGTTGGCAATGGCATCATCATCTAGATATAATTAAATACTTTTATTGAATCAAGTAAAGTTAAATTACTAATATTGAACGCATGGAAGTGTACACAAAACAAACATTAATAATAATGAGCGTAGTCCGCAGCGCGGGGGCGGCGGGGCGGCGGGGGCGGGCGGCAAGGCACCGTTAACCACACACGAGGAAAACTTTGTGTGGTTTTGCAAGATTGGTGCTTTTATTTTTTGTCGTTCTGTAGTACGTTACATATATTCCAATTTCTGTTTGAAAATGAGTTCACACTTATTTTTAAATTGTTATGTTGTATTTACAATATACATTTTACGTATATTTACAATACGTATTTACAGTGATTTTTATTATTGTCATTCATTGTTTAAAATAATGGGTGATATAACTAAAGGTATTTTTACATTATTTTTCCACAAGGATCGATTTTCAAGCGCTTGGGCAAACTTTGGTTGACAGACTCGGTGGGCGTAAGAAACACCATTAGTTAATTCTGAGCAGCGCTTTGTCTAATCTATCTTCTTCTATCTATATTAATAAAAATCAATTGCCGAAATGTTGGTACGCGCATCACTTCAGAACGGCTCAACCGATTTGGCTGATTATTGTTTGGACGTCACGGCCGGTGCAATTCGGTCGAAGCGTCGGGTATAAAAGGTATGCGTATGCGTAGGATGCCTTTACTAAATAGTTTTTCGTTAGACCCCTTTTATTTATGTGTGCATAATGGAACGCGAAAGTTTAAAAGTATGATTATTTTTTGTTGTGTTCGTAATTGTCAGGACAAGGTTTATGTGAATGAAAAGAAAGAGTTGCAAATAGTTGTAGACGTAATATGGGTTAAGAAAGAGTCTTGTGATTCGCTCTGTCGAACACTTTGCTAAAATCAGTGTAAGCCCATCACACACGTAGCTATAATATATTGTAATATACCTATATATATACTATAACTATATATTGTAATATACCGTACTATAACTATATTGTAGCAGGCTACCACACACGGAGACTATGCTATAATATATATATTTTGCCTTCATTTCGTAAAACGCAATAATGTAATTGGCCACGCGGGCTACTGGAAGTTCTATTCGAGTAAAACCTCTATAGCCTTTTATATTATTTTTTATTAAAAGCCACGAGTATTTTTGCAAAACAAAATGGTATTTAAATTTAGACAATTTATATCTTAAAAGATTAGAAAATCAAGTAGTTAGTCCAGGGCTATAGCAAAGATGGTCGGATGCGAAGTATAAGTCCGTTGTATGGCCGCTTTCCTGACGTCACAACCGCTCGCCGAGACGTTCCGTTTTACTAATTAATAATGTATTAATTATAATGAGGAATATATTAATTAATATGCAATAATATAAATTACGATATACGTTGATGACGTTTTAGAAATATTATGCCTACATATTTTAACTTATAAATAGTAATAGACAATAGAACATAGATCACATTTATTTAAGCTTGGAGTGGTAATTTTGCTTTGTTATCTCTAGTTAAAAAAATCGTAATAAAAAAAATAGTAAATATCTTACTAATATTTCGAGTGACGTTCAGTTTCGAGATCATTTGGAAGGCAAACCTAAATTAGCTTCAAAAAAGCTGGGTGTGCTTAATAGAGCGAGTCAGTATTTCACGCCGGCCCACCGCTTGCAACAGTAACTGTACAAAGCAAAGGTCAGGCCACATTATGGAATATTGCTCCCATTTTTGGACTGGAGCACCCCAGTACCAACTCCTTCCATTTGACCGCATTCAACGCAGAGCTGCTCGAATTGTCGACGACGCACGTGGTTATTTCAGGTCGGCTCGATTCACTGGCTCTACGGAGAGACGTTGCGTCTTTCTGTATAATGTACCGAATTTATCATGGGGAGTGTTCTGAGGAATTGTTTGGCTTGATCCCTGCCGCTGATTTCCTTCACCACACTACACGCGATCGACTGTCATTCCATCCACATCACCTTGATGGATGGCGCTCTACTACTGTGCGTTTTTCACGAAGTTTCTTGCCTTGAACTACAGTGTTGTGGAACCAGCTCTCGGCGATGGTATTTCCAGACCGTTACGACTTAGAGATATTCAAGAAACGAACCTATTCCTTCCTTAAACGCCAGCAACGCGTCTGCGATTCCTCTGGTTTTGAGGGTGTCCATGGGCGGCGGTGATTACTTTCCATCAGGTGACCCGCTTGCTCGTTTGCCTCCTTATTTTATATAAAAAAATATTAATAATATTAATACTTTTTTTATACAAATGACACTGAAATGGAACCCATTCAGCATAGTTCCGTGGTATGCTGACACACCGCGACGCTGGTTTTCCGTTAGGCATTGTTCACACCAAACGAATTGTCCGCCGCGGACTATAAGGGCGCGTTACGCATTTTATCATTTTTCCAAATATATGGGGCATTATATTATGGGTCATTTTTCCATATATTATATTTAAGGGGCTTAGGCGGTGGTAACGGAAAAGTTGGCAGTTTTCTATTAGCTTTTATTCAAAACATTTTAGATATTTCGTACTGAAGTTTTCAATGTGTATTACAGAACGTATGTTTGAGGGGATGAACAAAGCCAAAACACGATTGTAAACATTTTGCTTGATAGAAAAAAATTCTGAAGTTACCTCTAAAATTTCATGTAAATGCACATTACGACCGCGTTTTACAATAATAATTCCTATAAAATCATAAACACATAGGTACCTTTTCGTTTTCTAGACTGATTTGAATTTCCAAAAAACTAAACATTTTTACTATCTTTTTGATAAAAATTTGAATGGCGCTTACGAATTACCGCGGTCCCCGCACTGCGAAACATCCAAATGCTCGCTGACCGCCTAATCACAGTATATATATATAAGCTAAAGCAGTAAAGAAGCTACGTACAAACGTTCGCAACGATGACGTACGCCCACAGACGCACGCACGCACAAGGCCTCTAAGTCTAAGCGGACATCGCAGGGCTGTCAGTCGCGAGTGCTGCGTCGAGACTTACCTAACCTACTAGTTGTACCACCGGATGATTTTGTTTAATGTGTCGAGAAAATGTACGAAAGTTCTCGCTGTTGTTTTCATAGAGAACACATTAAATTGTAAAGCTGTATTAATTTACAAAGAAGTACTTAGACAAAATCAATTTTATAGAGACGTATCCATGTTGTCCGATAATTTATTTTAAAAAGCTTTTCATTAGAATGAGAAATTTTTACACTAAGTATATTTAATAATAAAGCTATTTTTTATTTGATGTTTTTCAGTAAGTAATTTAAGTAACTAACGAAGAATAATGACTTCTTAATTTTTTTTAATTACACATTTTTGTTTGTAAACTAGTCAATTCTTTTGATTATTTAATCATTATAGAACCCAAATAAACGTTTTAATAAATAATAAAACATACCTTTTAATTTTATAAAAATTAAGAGTGACAACCCTAATGCTCTAATGAACAGTAGCTTGTTATCTTAAAAAAGGTCTAGTACTAGCTGAGATACAACGCTAACTTAACAAAAACTTTTTCAATTTTACAAAAATAAGAGGACAACCCTAACGGTCAATTGGCGCGTAGGTATTTATCTTAACAAAAAGGCCTAGTTTCGGTACTGCTTTAGCTTATATACTGTGGCTAACCCCCCTTAACCCCCCTTAACTTCTCGTTCACACTGACAAGGGGCTATTACTAGGGCATCGAAACCCGGTCCACTTTTAAAAAACCCGGGTTTCGGGTTTTCTTGTAGTCAAAACCCGGGTACTCAGGTTTTTCGGGATTTTCGGTCTTTTTGATATTTTTTAAAAAAATGAGGAAACTGTATTTTAGTATGGATTTCCTAAGTCAATACGAGTATGTACCTTTATAAAACAAGGGAAGGATTCATATCAATTAAACAGTACTTACTTTCAAATCACAAAAATATTTTTAATAGGTATTAAAAAGTCTTTTTAGACAATGAGTATTTGTTCAAAACAAATATAAAATAGAGAAATATCTAGTACTTTTCTAGCTAGTAATTATTTTTTATCACAGACTCACGTAGATCAAATTATTTATATTAGGTAAATTTGTTTTTTCGATTTTCGCCTGAGGTTGTCGTCTTTTTTCAGTGTTTAAAAATTTTATCTAAGTATATTTAAGCGTTAATAAAACGCTAAAATATATGAAAAACATTATTTATATTAATTTAGTTTTTTGGCAATAGTCAGTTCTTATACCGCTCATATTTATAATATGCTGAAGACTATTTTTGATACCTATATAGAAATATTTTTAAAATAATGAACTCTTTTATTAACATTAACAATAAATTCGATTTAGTAGCTAACTTACTCGTATGAAGTCAGATTGGAATCAGAATAAAATTTTAATTTAGGTCTTTCAGTAATAAACAGTTATTATCTTAACTAAAAATCTGCTAAAGAATATTACAAAACTTATTTTAACTTTAATTAAACTTTTTTCTTAACATTAACAATAAATTCGCCTAGTGGCTAACTAACGCGTAAGAAGACAGATTTGTTTTATGTGAAACGTCATAGTGACTGCATCCTGCCTGATGGTAAGCCGCCGGTGCAGTCCAAAATAACGGAGCGCTCCTCACCGTGGAACAAGCACGGTAACAAGCGCACCCATTCATGATGACGGCCTGCATAAATGCCGTTCCACGAACCGCTTAAAAGATCCCGGGCTAAAGGAGCTGGAAAACACATGCGTCTAGCCGAATGGTTTTACAGACAAACGACTTATCAACTTGTAGTCCGGGACAGGAAAGGGGAGGACGGGATTAGATCAACAAGTTCTTCAGAACACTCTCCGTAGTAATTTCGGTAGAAGACACTGAGAAAAGCAATGTCTCTACGCACATGCAGCTGGAGGTCCTCAAAAGAGGCTGTTACCTCAGCATCTCCAATAATGCGTACCGCTCGCCTTTGCAGTCTATCAAGTGCATTTAGCGGGGCCGCCCCATAGATGGGAATAATACTCCATACTCCATTGCACCTGAGTCTTGTACAACAAACAGCGCTGCTCAGGAGTAAAAAACCGCCACACTTTATTGATACAACACATAATTTACGGGAGGCAGTTAAAATAACACACTCGATGTAGCATTTTGGATTCAGTTCCTGGCCGATGTCCATGCCAAGAATGCTGAGGTCCACTGAAATGGGTAAAGGAGAGTTCTGAAGAGTGGGAGGACGACTGACGAAACAAAATGGCGGGGGAGTCACTCGCAGCTCACCGCTCTCCCGTTGCGTGTCAACAACGCGACGACGTATCTTGCCTCTATCTTTCATTCCGTTCATGTCATTTCTGATCTGAGTCAAACGCACGAATAACGTGCAACTTGCTTTATTAGACTGAGTCTACGTTCGCATTGGGGCTGACAGTGAGCATACTCACAGTCCGCGGCGGGCAATCCGTTCGGTGTGTGTGAGCAATGCCTAAGTGCCAGCCAGACAATGAGAGAATCACTGCTACGCGCAACTTGCAAAACTGTGCGTAAAAAATAAAGATATCACCTATATATTCATATATACTAAAAATGTCATACTATATTAAACCGTTACACGCCTAGATATACACGTAAATAAATTATGTTAGCAATTATATTATTATCAAACAAATATAACACAATGAAATAGCCACTCAGTAACACAGTAGCGCCCAACTAACCAAACTTAGTCTTTCAGACTTAAAAGTCTACGAACATTCAGCAGTTACAAATCACAGATCTAGTATAAATTTGCAAGTGCATAAGATATTCTTTGTAATTAACCTTGAACGACCCAACAGTGCGACATAATGTTAGGGGTGGTGGGATGTTATTCCAGCATTTCGTGGCAGAGTATCGAAAGCTGCCCCGAAAAGCGGCAGTGCCGTGTCTTGGACAGTTCAGGCGAGAAGCACCCCTCTGTTGACGGTTAGAGAACTCAAGCTTATTAAACAGATAGGGTGGAGATCTAGTACGTATTATACCGAACAAAAAAGGCAAAGTGTAGTGTACGCCTTGATTGCATGTTGGCAAGGTTTCTTTTATAGTATTTAGTCAGACTGGTATAAATTTATTGACATTAATTGGAACTGTACTCAAATGAATCGTTCTATTTATACGCCTCTCTGGGCGCAGCGGGAATAGTGGGATGGGTTTCTCCGGTACCTATAAAAAGATGTCATCATGAGGCATGCCGTATGCCGCATACGATGTTACTATACTACGTGGCATCGGCGCGCGGGGAGCAAGTAGGCCGGTGTTTTCGGCGGTTGCTGTCCTCGGCGTTATCAGCGCCGCTCGGCGCCGCGACGCCGCGCCGCTGTGCCGGCACGCGGCCGCAGCGCGCGCCAATATGGACTCTACCGCACCCGCGCAAGGCTCACGCCGCCCGCCAGCGCCCGCCGCACAGTGCGGCTGGAAGCGCTCCGTGCCGCGTGTGCGCGCGTAGGTACCCACGGCTCGAACGCTGTTACATTTATTATATTTTTAATTGTCGCCGGTAGGTAACTACATACGGCTCTCACTTCGTCGAGCCGTTCGCAACAGCTATTGTTTACACGATGTGTTACCATTTAATGAGGTACAAAGTTTTTGTTATAATTAACGATGATACGAAGCAAACGTAGACTCAATCTTAATTTCGTTCGTCAGTTTTACCAATAAGCTACGGATTATCGCTATAATGTTGCGCTGTATAACTATTCTAACTTTACGCGAATAATATGCTTACTTTTTTAATAAGGCAGGACTACCGTCCGAGTAGTTTAAAAACTTATACTAAATGCTCCGTAAGATTTAGTTTAGTATGACTAATGGCTTCGGCGCGATGCGCTAGCTAGCGTGACGTCACCGTGCCGTGAATGCCCGTGAATGTGCTGCGGCAGTTCGGCAGTGTGCAGCGCGGCCAGCGTGCAGATCGAGACGCATATTGTGCACTTGTTGTTATTCATGTCGACATTTCTCACAGCAGCCGCGTGTGAAAGACTAGTAAAATGAATCAAAATATCAACCTGATCTTTTAGAAAGATTGTGCGAGCTATGCGATTCTTAGCTAAAAGCTTCTGAACTTATTATTTCTGAATAATAATCTGTTAAGTATATAATATGTTCCGTTGACTTAACGACAATTCGCTGAATCCACTCAAAACGTTAGATAGATACTAAGTATGTTCCATCTTGATAGTTTTCAATTGTTAGTCTTTGTTAAATGAGTCGTTTTTATATTGAATGTGCCAAATAGCCATCCCTTTGATGGATGTGATGTAGTGTAGTAAAGAGTGATATTGTTTGGTGAGGCGAGGGCGCGCGTGTGTGCGTGTTTCTGCGAATGCGTAATGGCATGCCTACTTCCTGCGGCGGCTGCGCCCGCGCCGCGCCGCCGCCCGTGCTAACTCGCGCCGCAAACGAACCTTCCAAATAGGCTCGATTCCTTGTGCAAATATGCACAAGGAATCGAGATCGGGACTCACGTTTTTTCACCTCACCCGACAGGGCCTAAATAATACGGAACTCTGTAAATGTTTTAAGTTTTTTTGTCTCTCTTCACACAGAACAATATTGACATAGTTTATTATAAAAACCCTCGACCGCAGTATTGCGGACACACCAATGGAAGTGTTCATATTTAGCTGCTTCCCAGATTAGATAAGGGTTTCTGTTAGGTAATTACCCCCCGGGCTGACGTGTAACGGGTTTTTTACAATTTTATTTATTTACAAACTTAGTAGTATCTTAAAAATATTACTTGATTTTCCATAGCCTCCAAAATCTGTCAAGCATAAACGGAAAACCCGCTCGAATTGATAATCAAGTGAGTTAATATTATTTTTTTTAGAAACAAAAACATTTTATTTAATAAATTATCCGCTCCTGTGGTCTATTGGTCGGCCACCGGTGTTAGGCCCAGAGCCACACATCCCGGGTTCGATTCTTAGGGGGATACATCTGTGTGTACTTGATTTGGTTGGTGGTAGGACTTTTAAGTCCGCCTGGCTAGCTAAGTGATAATATCAACATGTTATGTTAGGTCTGGCGCCATAAACAATCATAGATAGCCGGCGCCTCGGTGGTTGAGGATTACGGGTGCTAGCGGCGGACTTAACAAGCCCTAATACCAAAAAGCAAGTATACAAAGATGTACCCTCTGCTAGGAATCGAACCCTGGACCACTGAGTCTGAGACCCGGTGGCTTAGCCATTAAACCACAGAGGCGGTTAAAATGGAGATTGTTGTCATACTTGTGAACGGGTGCCGCCTGTGGAGGCTGGTCTGCTCTTGCTATCATATTTTTATTGGTATTATTTATTAGTCTTTCTTTTTTTTTCAAAGATACTGTAAGACGTTGTTTAGTTTATTTTAAATTGAGAAACACCTGTTTTTTCATAGATATTTTGTTGTTTGTATTGTAATCGTACTAAATGTTTTTTTATCTTGTAATGGAAAATGTCCTTCTTTGAATGGGAGGGCACTTTCCAATTTGTATTGACGCTGTAAAAGAAAGAGAGAAAAAAAATGCCTTTGCTGTGTTTCTTGCCGGTTCTTCTCAGTACCTACTTACAAGTCTCCCGACCCTTAAGAAGTTATACTTACGAACCGATGGCATAGCGACATTCTTAAGTGCTCAATGGGCGATTTTCTGACAGCCCAAATTAAAAAATAAAAATTAGTTCAAAAATACTCGATAGATGGCTTTTTATGAAAGCCGACCCCTTCCTACCTAAGGGCTGTAATAAATTTTACACTTTTGCTTGTCTATCAAAAAAATTAAAAAATAGTACTTACAAATTTTTATTCAGGATCTCCAGGACCTATTTCTATTTTGGAATGGAATAAATATTACGTAGCCATACACGTGTTCTTCATGGACTCGCCTTTTACTAAGCGCCATACTAATCTATGCTAAGCGCCATCTATGAAGTCATTTACGAACCAATTTCTTTTTTTTTTGATCTCGGAAAATCGCCCATTATTGTAGCCTAAATAGAATAAAACATTTTGAATTTGAATTTTGAATAATTTTGAATTTTATCTTATCGGGATCTAGGTAGGTTTCACGCGGGGACGTTCACCAGCATAACGTAAATAATAATTCTTACTTAATCCATGTTTGATATTATGATAAGCTATGCTATCCTAGTTCGGGCCAATCCATCTTCCATAAATATTTTTAATTTATATGAAATTTACTCAATGGCATCTGGATATCGTGTTACAATAGATGTGTTTTGTTTGACAACAACCTACATTCACCTGTCCTGAAGCCGATGGGAATTATTTGCATTTGTCTTTAGATTCTATTACTCGTAGTTTTTAAAAATATTTTTTTTTTGTATTTTAAGCCTGTATTTTATTTTATACCGTACGTTTTTTTATTTTATTACGTACAATATGACAAATGCAAATATTTCCGAAAATCCGTTTGGTAGTTCAGGATGAGTGAGCTGCGTTTCGTAGTGCGGCCAGCAGAGGCCAGCGGACATGCACATTGGTCGCAGGCTGGGCGCGTGTGGCGCGTGGGCGGCGATCCCGCAGTCGCACGCGCCTGACGCGCCGGACGCGCCGGACGCGACGGACGCGCCGGACGCGCCGGACGCGCCGGACGCGCCTCCAGGCAGCGCTGGGAATCTGATCGCCGCACTCATAACTACGAGCCATAAGAACTATCATTGCAAACATAAAAACACAGCACGAACTTAGCTGCAGTAATCTCAACTTGAGTCTCTCTTTTATTTTATTTCATTTGTCATTCGGATACATGAAAAGTCCTCGAATCCTATTGCTAATAAACAGAGCGTTCGAGTAGGTACGATAATGTTTTCCTCCGGAGCACATTGTGTTCGCTGTTTATTGAAAGCAATTAAAACAAGGAAAAATGGTGGTCTCCGGCGGCGGCGCGCCGCAGGCGGTACAGCGGGACGCTGGAGCGCTATAAATAGGCGGCTTATCGCGCGCTGCAGGCGCTGCTTTGTTAATAATATTATGATGTTTTATAGTTTCTGTGTCACTTTGTTACTTCCGTCCTTTACTACGCCCTGATATAAGTACATCGTCTAATAAAATAACATTTTTTATAATTTTCATAATATTCTTGCTTTCGTGAGTAGGTCCTATTTAGTAGCGTTATAATAATAATTGTTTATTTTTGCCATTTGCCATAAATAGGGTATAATACAGTTGGTCAAAGAATACAATGTCGCTTAAACCTACTTAGCCGTAAGCTACAGCATGCAAAATATTTAGGTACAGAAATACTTAATTTAACTAAATAGGGTCTATGCATCCACCACATCGCGTCTTTCTACTTATGTTTCAAAAATTCATCAACCGAGTAAAATGTATTTTCAAGCAACCATTGACGCAGGACACTTTTAAATTTTCTCAGCGGCAAACATTTTATGTTTTCTGGTATTTTATTGAAAATGATAATACACATCGCATAACAATTTTTGAGGAAGCGCTTTGTTTTAGGCACTGTGTCTAATACTAATCTGTTTGGATCTGTGTTACTCCTACATGTTAGGTCCTTAGACTTCGGAAACTTATCTAAACGTTAGTTACTACTCACATTCGCTTGTTTTATTTGGGTAGGTAGTCAATTCTTAACTTTCTGTTGGGTTATCTAATAAAGTAACCTGCTAATACTAATAAAGCTAGGTAGTACTTAATACATCTGGGTATAACATTTTACTCCGTGATCATGGTGCATGCAACTGCGCCGCAATATCGGGGACTCAAAACCAACAACTCAAACAAAGTAAAAATCCAGTTTTTTTATAAAAATAAAAACATCTCGGTATGACTATACATAAAATAATGTACACAGCCGTTTATGTAGGGATGTCAAAGGGTTAAGTATGTCATTTCCCATTTTTTATATCTTGACAAGAGAATAAAACGACATTGACAGGTCGTACGAACTGCCTGCTGTATTTCGTGTCTGCTCATTCTGAACCTTTATTTCCACTTATTTGCAGCGCTTGCTTTGCTTCTGTTGGCGTAACTTCGTCCACCAGCTCCGTAATGTGATTTTGCCCTCAATAGCCTGTACCTCGTCGTGGGTATCATATCTAAAAGCGCTCGAACAGGTTAAATCCTGCATAACTTTTAATTTATAATTAGAAGTTTGTACTTTGAGACATTCTATCAAAGTTTCTCAATTCTACGGATACGAAACAGAATCAATGAGACTGTACAGGTTCCATTGCATTTCCCATTTTGGAGAATGCTTTCACTAATTTTTAGAGATAGATAAGATAAATATTAAATTTATTCGATTCTATTCGGTATTATATTCTGTTCTATTGTTTGTTTATGATACTTACCCTTATTCCAATCGCGCGGCGGCGGTGCTCGCGTGTGAGCCGAGGATCCCGGCCAGTTTTTGTGGCCGTCTCTAACGCGCCATTTTACACGTTTTAAGAGCTCTCGGATCGTTTCCAAATTTGTACTCTTTATTTTTTGTCATTGTTGAGTGACGGCTTAAGTGTCTCGAAATGACTTATTTGTATAGGCTGTTAGCGTTCCGGTGTGGGTTTATGTCGATGATGCGCAAATAAGGACTGTGTTTGGTATTAGTTTAATGTATTAAAAGGACGTTAATTTGGTTGGGTTTGTTGGTTTGGTTGCGATTATTGAGCGCGGCCTGGCCCGGGGCGGCGCCGGCGGGCTGCGGGCCCGCACGTGCTGCGCCGCCGCCGCCATGCGGGTGCGCAGGACGCTGTTACACGCTGCCTGAACACGTACTCGTTTTGTTGTCGTCGTGCTGGAGTGCGTTTCACCAGTGAGATACTGTTTATTTGGAATCGGTCGCTATCCGAAACGAACGGCTCCATGTATGTGGACGCTTCCGGGTGAGAGCGATCCTTAAGGATAGTCACACTCCGCTACGAAGATGTTTTGAAATGTCGCAACTGTTTCGGTTTATCTGCCGCGCGCGGAACGTTATTCTGAGGCGGAGCACGTCGCGCACGCGCGTCAGAGGTGTGTCAGTAAACACAGCACTACAGCAGTGAATGCGACATAATGGGATCTAAATGCACTCGTAATTGGTCCTTATCTGTTCCGGACGAGTTTTCCAAATTTGTCGAGCCATCAGCGGCGGTGGCGGTGTCGCGACCGCCGTAATGAATGCAAGCGGGTCGAGGGCGATGGGGGGCGGGGGATGGCGGGGGGGGGGGGCAAGTGCGATAACGCGCACCTACTTCCGAGACGTTCCGAGCCATTAGCCTCGACGCTGACTGCGCTCTACTTAACAACATGTACGCTGCGATGTGTACTAAATAATGTGGTGCCGAACTGAACTGAACTAATAGAGCTGAAGTCGATGAACCTCGGACTGGGGCGGCGGCGGCGGCGGCGGGCGCGTTGCTCATTCTTTGATAAGCTGATCGGAGCGTCGCCGTCGCAACACTCGCAACCGCCGCGGCCCGCACGCGGATGTCACGTAGGACAAAATAGCTGTTGGGCAACCGGCGGCGCGGCACGTAGCGCATGCGCCAACGCCGCGGCTCCGTGTGTTTCAGAACATTATGAAAACAGACATATTGATACCCGTGTCGAATCGATTGTTGTTGTACCTAACTACGCTAAATACCTGCAATACAAAACCACAATTGCCAAATCCTTAAAAAAAGATACCATTTATGGAAACCCTGATGTAATCATCAGGTTGTAATCAGCAAGAATGTTGTGGTTCTTATCAATGTTGAATAGTGTATATATGACTCAGAAACGTATGGATGTATGGTGTAATCTATGCGGATCTGTGTTTTCTTAGTAAACAAACATTATTAATATTATTATTATGTCTTTATTTAATATATATCTTGAAAAAAGTTGTTTACAATATTTTATTTATAAAACATATTTACAATATAGAATATTTAAAAAAATCTTGACCTAGGTTGCCACCGGCAGCGGAGATAGACCCAAGCTATCGGTGGTTAGGGCTGCAGAGTGAGGAACCTCCTGACAATACATCGCGTGTCAAAGAGTACTGCCATCTGTATCTGACCCTCGACCCAACCTTTTAGCGAGATCCTCTGTAGATGTTGATCGAGGCTCTTAGCTATAAGACTATTTGGCGAAACGACTATTGGTACAATAATGGTTGAATCTACATCCCACATATCGGTAACCTCGTAAGCCAAGTCAAGGTACTTACTGAGCTTGACTTTCTCTGCTTTCACGAGGTTCTCATCATGAGGTATTGTGATATCAACTAATATTGCCCGACGCTGAGATCGGTCGACCACCATGATATCAGGCTTATTAGCGACAAAAGTCCTATCCGTGATGGATGATAGAGCGATCCTGGAATCGCTCTACTGGTAGAGCGTTGCATGACCATTTTCGAGAACAGGCGCAGGTGCGTACTTATAGTACGGCAGCTCTGATTCAACAAGGCCATATGCAAGAGCAAGTTGCTGGTGAATTATTTTGGCTACTTGGTTGTATCTGTGCAAATACTCTCCGTAAGGAAGATGAGAACAACCGGAAATAATATGTCATAGTGATTTTCCTGGATGGCTGCATGCCCTACAGATGTCAACCGTACCATCGTCCCTCATAAATGTATTATTATTATTATGCCACATTCTGACGTCAATCTAAAAAACTTTGCTTCCACATGCATAACTAGGTAAACCTACAATTGGGTTATCCACAACAAAAGGTTATTCTACAAACATGTAAATACAGTACCTACAACAAACATATAAATAAATAGATACACACACTTAATCACGACTATTATCCCCGAAGGATTAGTCGGAGACTAGGCAATGAGGACCGCAAAAGCAGTGCACTACCATAGTCCCCAACCATCACATTTTCACCACATAGCGACTGCACATGTGCTCAGCGTGACCGCTCTATGATGTTGGAAGTATGTGCAGTCTTTAGTCCGTTAGTCTGTTACGACACCCAAGGGAAGAGAGGGGGCGGTAGTATTCTTTCACCGCTACGCGACATGGTTATAAATACAAAAGCGGAAAATCATGTTTCGAATGAAGTGGTGCGCTAGGGCACGCTAAAGTAATGAAGTGGTGCGCTAGGGCACGCTAAAGTAATTAAGTGGTGCGCTAGGGCACGCTAAAGTAATTAAGTGGTGCGCTAGGGCACGCTAAAGTAATTAAGTGGTGCGCTAGGGCACGCTAAAGTAATTAAGTGGTGCGCTAGGGCACGCTAAAGTAATTAAGTGGTGCGCTAGAGCACGCTAAAGTAATTAAGTGGTGCGCTAGGGCACGCTAAAGTAATTAAGTGGTGCGCTAGGGCACGCTAAAGTAATTAAGTGGTGCGCTAGGGCACGCTAAAGTAATTTTTTTTTGCAAAAAGATAACCGTGTACCTTAAAGGAAACTGTTTAATAACTTATCAACTGGTAGGTTTCAAGTTTTTCAATCTAATTTTAGATACCAAACCATAGAATAACCTAACCACCGTCTAATTGTTCATGAACCGAGAATGAAACACTTTTTACGGATTAACTCGCGTTTAATTTACTATTACTGATAGTGTCGATCCCTGGACAGGGTCCGTGCTCACAGGGAGACTGAGGTGTTGGTCGTCTCATAGTTAGAAGACATTTGCCTACCGTAAATAATTTTTATATTAAACCGGGTGCGTTCAGGTTTACACAATACGAGCTAACAATATTTTTATGTCCAACAGCAACACATTGCAGTGTTGCTGTTGGGCTGGGATTTGATGACCTGTATGATGGAGTCCCAGGCAGGTAGTAAATTCCAACCATATATAATCTGTAATTACCGTAGCATTACCCTCATCAGCACGAAGGATAGTTAATTCTGACTTAGCTCGCAAGTTCTTTTGGGCGAAATATTGATCGCGAGGAAGGTTTTCGGCACTTTGCTCCGGCGCAAGACAAACGATATGATGTATGTTGTCTTGACGTAGCGCTTCAGCATAGCTTCCTAATGTTTTTTTAACTAAAATAAAAAAAAAATTAAAATTAAAATTAGTTTATTTAGCTACAACACACGAGACAGTTACAACAATCACAGTATAACAAAACATATATAAAAAACAGATTAATCTGAGAACACTTATTAAAAATAATAGCAATACTTAACGCATTACTGTCTCACGGCCGCAGCTACAAAGGTAGCCAATTCAGCATTTTGGCAGGTCTGATGGAACCTGGCGCTGGTTTCAATGGGCTCCTAACTAAGCAATAACGCAGAAAGCTCCTATAAAGCTCCTAACGCAGAGGGCGTTACTAACGATGCTTTCATACCCTTAGTACCAACAGTGGGCTTGTCCAGTGTTGGTTTTGATAAGTTACTCTCATCAATTTGATTTTGACGTTTGTGGATGTTTACGGTTGACGGTTTATTGTAAGTTGTGTTCAATTTCACAATCTTTTTATTTGTTTTCGATACTAACTAACTATGGTTCGAAACGCCAGGATAATATAAAAACTGTAGGTAACGCGGGTTAATCCGTAAAAAGTGTTTTATTTCAATGTGTAGTGCTCGCTTAAACCTCAGAAAACAATAACTGAGAATCAATCAACTCAATCTATCGGCAAACCAATTTGACAATTGATTTTCCTTCCTCCAAGAGAAATGATGATTTCTCTATATCCCTTGGTGGAATTTAAAATAGGGAACAGATTGGTAATATTTTATTGGCAGCTGCCCGGAATGCCGAGGGCGTGGGTCCGGTTCCCCACGAGATACTTACACCTTTCTTTTAACGTTTCGTTATGTACGACTGGGGAACAGCTTAAAACGACTTGAAATAATGTGAATTGTGGTGGTGTTGTGCGCAGAGGCGGCGGCGGCGGCGCGGCGTACGCGCGCTGCGGCTACGCGCCCGCCTCGCCGTACTTCAGCGCGCCCGCCGACATCGCGCCGCAGCAGATCTGGAGCCCGCCCGCAGGTACCGCATCACTTGTGTTGCCATTACGCGGAAACACTACACCGCCGGCTCATCTGGTACACATGTGAGATGCTAGAGCGTTTGCTTACTGCGCTGTATTGTGTACAGTTACATAGTCATTCCCAGAAAACAAGGACGTCAATAATCAACGTCTATCAGTTTTATTACAAGCTTTTATTTAGCTTGCACCATTTGTTTTTATATCCGTATAAGCTGAAATTTTGCATACACCTTTAGTTCTGGTAGCAATACAATGTAAAATACTTACTCAATATTGTAATAATTTCAATATGGCCGCCGCTCCAAGATGGCAGATTTCAAATTTTTTCTCAATCCTCTTAATATGGAGACTTATAGAGTAGAAAACAATAAGGTAATAATTTTTTATAACACATTCGCTCGTAAAGAAGCTCTTATTACACCGATTTCAGTATCGTAATGTAATAAGTTTCGCACTAGTGCGGTAATGTAATTTAAAAATTAGTAATCATTAGAATCTATGGACAACATAGGCCTTTAGCCCGTTAGTAGTTTTTACGACACCCAAGGGAAGAGAGGGGTTGGTAGTATTATTTTGATCAGCCCATCGCCGCTCTATGCTGTTGGATGTATGTGCAGTCTTTAGTCCGTTAGTCGCCTTTTACGACACTGAAGGGAAGAGAAAAGTTTGTAGTATTTTTATGATGAGCTTATCGCCGATCTATGCTGTTGGATGTATATGCAGTCTTTAGTCCGTTAGTCGCCTTTTACGACAACCAAGGGAAGAAAGGGGTTGGTAGTATTATTTTGATGAGCCCATCGCCGCTCTATGATTTTGGAAGTATGTGCATTCTTTAGTCCGTTAGTCGCCTTTTACGACACCCAAGGGAAGAGAGGGGTTGGTGGTATTATTTTGATGAGCCCATCTACGCTCTATGCTGTTGGATGTATATGCAGTCTTTAGTCCGTTAGTCGCCTTTTACGACAACCAAGGGAAGAAACGGGTTGGTAGTATTATTTTGATGAGCCCATCGCCGCTCTATGCTGTTGGATGTATGTGCAATCTTTAGTCCGTTAGTCGCCTTTTACGACTTCCAAGGGAAGAGAGGGGTTGGTAGTATTATTTTGATGAGCCCATCGCCGCTCTATGCTGTTGGATGTATGTGCAGTCTTTAGTCCGTTAGTCGCCTTTTACGACACCCAAGGAAAGACAGGGGTTGGTAGTATTATTTTGATGAGCCCATCGCCGCTTTATGCTGTTGGATGTATGTGCAGTCTTTAGTCCGTTAGTCGCCTTTTACGACACCCAAGGGAAGAGAGGGGTCGGTGGTATTATTTTGATGAGCCCATCTACGCTCTATGCTGTTGGGCAAAGAAAAATATATGTTGGCTTACCAAAGATTCATGCACTAGAGAAACAACAAAAAAACGCAGTCATTTTCTAATATTTTTTTTCCTCACAAATATGTTATAAAACGTCGTATGGCATACGTGCGCTTTGATAATTACAGCCTCTGCTTTCTTGTAGCCCTCGCCTACGGCTCGGGCCAGCAATATCGCCTCGGCTGTAATTTTCATCTTACCGCACTTATATCATAATGTACTATTATAACACATTTGCTCGTAAAGTGGCTCTTATTACACCGATTTCAGCATCGTAATGTAGCTTATTACACACTAGTGCGGTAATGTAAAATTAGTAATAACGCACTAGTGCGGTAATGTAAAATTAGTAATAATTTGAATCTATGGACAACACAGACCACGCCCACACAGTCTACGCTTCAGCAAGAAACAACTGCACAGTCTGCACAAGTGCTTAGATGGTGAGCCTTTAGCCCGTTAGTCGCTTTTACGACACCCAAGAGAAGAGAGGTGTTGGTACCTATTATTATTATGAAGAGCCCATCACCGCTCTATGCCGTTAGATGTATGTGCAGTCTTTAGTCCGTTAGTCGCCTTTTATGACACCGAAGGGAAGAAAGGGGTTGGTAGTATTATTTTGATGAGCCCATCGCCGTTCAATGCTGTTGAATGAATGTGCAGTCTTTAGTCCGTTAGTCGCCTTTTACGACACCGAAGCGAAGAGAGGGGTTGGTAGTATTATTTTGATGAGCCCATCGCCGCTCTATGCTGTTGGCTGTATGTGCAATCTTTAGTCCGTTAGTCGCCTTTTACGAAACCCAAGAAAAGATAGGGGTTGGTAGTATTATTTTGAAGAGCCCATCGCCGCTCTGTGCTGTATTATGTATGTGCAGTCTTTAGTCCGTTAGTCGCCTTTTACGACACCGAAGAGAAGGGAGCGGTTGGTAGTATTATTTTGATGAGCCCATCGCCGTTCTATGCTGTTGAATGTATGTGTAGTCTTTAGTCCATTAGTCGCCTTTTACGACACCGAAGGGAAGGGAGGGGTTGGTAGTATTATTTTGATGAGCCCGTCGCCGCTCTATGCTGTTAGAGGTATGTGCAGTCTTTAGTCTGTTAGTCGCCTTTTACCTTGAAAGTTTAAAAATAATTATGTCTAGTTTAAGTAATGAAGAACTAAATTTACAGTCTACACCACCGGAAATAATAAGTGAAGCACAAAATGTTATTGACAGCCTATTACCATCTAAGTCCAAAGAAAAATACATGTTGGCTTACCAAAGATTTATACACTAGAAAAACAATAAAAACACGCAGTCATTTTGAGAAAATGTGTTTTCCTCGCAAATATGTTATAAAACGTCGTATGACATACGTGCGCTTTGATAATTACAGCCTCTGCTTTCTTGTAGCCCTCGCCTACGGCTCGGGCCACCAATATCGCCTCTGCTGTAATTTTCAACTTACCGCACTAATATCATAATGTACTATTTTTAATCCCTTTAATTCTGTTCAACCCCCTTATTATGGATAAAGATGATATCTATTATAGTAGATCATTAGGAACTCTAACCGCCTCTGTGGACTAGTTGGCTAAGCCACCGGTTTCAGGCCCAGAGGTAACGGGTTCGATTCCCAGCGGGGTGTGCATCTTTGTGGGCTCGGTTTGGTTGGTGGTAGGGCTGTTAAGTCCGCCTGGCTAGCTACCACCATCTTATCTAAGTCTCTCGCTATAACAACGATGTTTATAGCATTGTTGTGTTCCGACAGTTTGAGATAAGATAGCCAGTTCCTCAGTGGTTGAGGATTCCGGGTGAAGCGCGCTTCCACCTTCGGCCTTATCGTCACTTACCATCAGGTGAGATAAAGGTCAAGCGCTTACCCGTTGTAAAAAATAATATAAAAAAGAACTGCTGTTTAGGGGTCTGGCCTGTATTTGTAGGGTTGCATTGGGATGTAGGTAGCTAAGGGTTCCAAATCATCATATTATTTCGTTAGCCAATTATATAATGTAAATAGTGTTAAAAATGTCAACAACGTAAAAAGTGTAAATTATGTCAATGATGTAAAGAATGTTGATAGGGTAAATAATGTCAATAGTGTAAATAAATACAATAATTAAAATAAATAAAAAAAAGTCTTAAAGAGATTTTAATAATAAATCTTTAAGACTTAAACGCTAAAAAATTAATTAAATAAAAAAAATAAAAACAATCTCTTAAATAAAAAAATAACCTAAAAAATAAATTACCTACTTACTTAAATAAAAATAAAACATGAAAAAGAAAAATAACGCGAACTAAAAAGAAAAGAATTAGTGACATTTTTCATACATAGGTTATTATAACGTTAAATGATTAGTCCCTTCGCTCACATGCTCTATATCTACATCACCCTATGCAATTTGTATGCAATGTAGGACAATGAGGAGCTCGATAGCGCAGTGGCTAGCGCGTTCGGCTTGCGATCTTGCCCGCTGAGCAACCTTCCCAATACCGTGTCGCTGGATGGGTGACCAATTTAAGAACATCTCGATCTCCTCTGTGCTTCGGAAGGCACGTTGAGCTGTTGGTCCCGGTTGTTGTCGTAAGTCGTTAAAACCCACCAACCCGCATTGGGCCAGCGTGGTGGGTGATGGCCCAATATCCCAACGTGCTGTTGTCTATGTGGGAGGCCTGTGCCCAGCAGTGGGACGTTTATAGGCTGATGATGATGATGATGATCTCTGGGATCGGAGCCTCAAGCACACATGCTATGATTTTGACAACACAGTTTCCATATTTCATTCGCTTAACATTAAGGCTGAAGCTGCGGCGAGGCAGCAGATGGTGTTGTTTGTTGGAGGGTGTATCGCATCACTCGCATCGCATTCCCATGTGACTGAGGGCGCTGGTTGCGCATTGCGCAGGTGGGTCGCCGACGTACGGGTCGAGCGGCAGCGGCGGCGCGGGCGGCGTGGTGCTCGGCGAAGAGTACGCGGCGGAGGCGGGCGGCGGCGGCGGGGGCGGGGGCGGGGGCGCCGACGGCGGGGGCTCGCTGCCCGCGTTCAGCTCGCGCTTCAGCTCGGCCTTCGCCACCTCGCGGCCCTCCACCGTGTACGGCGCGCCGGCGCTGGCCACCAACGCGTACACGCACCAGGTAACGACGCACCACCGGTCGCTTTTTAACATTTTGCACCTCCTTGCATTTAGGTATATTTATAAATTAACAGATCTTGTTTGACAACTGACCGGTACTCTTAAATCCATCGACCGTACAACCGTACTATAGCTTGACTACGACCGCTATACCGCTGCTGCCATACAAGTTAGTGGCAGCAGAGGTGTAGCGGTCGTGGACAAGCTATAGGTATTTCGCAATATTAAAGAAGGGACTGGTGTGTTTCAGGAGGTGTGGAGCCTGGACAGCGGCCGGCGGCCACAGCTGTCCGCGGCCGCTAGCCTGTCAGCCAGTAAGTACTCCCGTCCGAACCCTTAGGCGCTTAAAATAGAGTAGGCCTTGTTAAGATTGTTTAAAATCCAAAAGCGTTAACTACGTAAAGTACAAAGTTACATGTTAGTCGCACCACCGTCGCGGCTGCGCCCGCTGCGGCCGCGAGCCGCTGCGCCACAATGCGCGCTCGTACACAAATGGCTCTTTGTTCCGGCGTGATTCGCTGCGGCGACGAAGTCCACTTTCCAAATGAATCACGCGCACTATTTTGTCGCTACAGCTCTCCGTATGATTGTTAATAATAATGGATTGAGTAATTAATTTTCCTAGATTTATTTATTAAAATTTATTAAATTATATCATAAATTTGTAGGTACTATATCTTGTATGATCGAACAATATCTATATATGATAGCAATTATTTACATAAGATAATAAAATTGAGCTATGGTCTATGCGGAGGCAGCTCAACAGATTTGAACGTCATTTAATCACATGGGACGTAAATCGTAGTCACTCGAGGCCGTTAGCTGCGAACCTTTACCATTTTTAAAGAATGACAGCAGTCTCGGTATAATGCTAAAATTTTGTTGTTTACACAATGAACTCTAGTATCTGATTACTTCTACAGGGTAATTGATTGTGTGTACGTATATTTGAGTCAGTAATGTGATACGTGAGGAACAGTAAACAATAGGTTTTGAATGGGCATAGCTGCCGGGTGCCGCAGCCAGCAACAGCCTGGGCGTGTGCGTGTGTGTGTGCGTACGTCACGCGCGGGCGGGGGCGCGGGGGCGCGGGGGCGCGGGGTTGGGCGGCGGGGTCACGCGCGATAGCCCCGCGCTCACTGTCAAAACTAATAACCATCTCTAAATATATTTTTATAGCGATAAGCTATTTTGAAAAAACATCGATAATGGAGTCCGGGCAACAGTTTATAGTCCACGCCCGCTCCGGCCTCGCTCGTGAACAATGAAAGCGTTTTTTGTCGCGTTTTTTCATCCATCGACATCCACTCGAACCTTCGTCTATCTTCGGCAAGCGGCAGTAACAAATTTTTATTTCTGTTTTAAAAGCCATTAAATAATTAATTGCTTTTCTTTGAACCACTGTTGATTCCGTTTCTAAATTATTTCAAGTGTCTCGAAACGGCGACACCGAGGACTTAACGCCTTTTCTTATGAGTCGGTACTTTAACAACTTATGAGTTTGAAAGCGTTCTTGTACTTACTCGTAAAAGTTAATAGCTTTTGCACGCCATCGCCAGCACGGCTTAGCGCCACGGGCGGCGGGCCCCGGGGCCCCGGGCTCGCGCCCCCGGCCCGCGCCCCGGGCCCGCGCCCCGGCTCCGCGCCCTGGGCCCCGCTGTCAGTCAACAAACGTGTCGCCTTAAGCGGCGTGCTGTGCCCACACGGACGGTCGCGCTGTTTGCACAGGCCAAAGCCGTCGCTTCAAAGCGCTGCCCGGGCCGGCGCCGGCGGTCCATTGAATCGCATTCCGTAAAAGGCATCGGATAAGGCACGTGCCGCAAACAGCGCGTCCGCCGCGACTTTGTCTCCCCCGATATTTGCTCGCGACGTCACTAATGTGGCCCTTATCACCCGTCGCCGTCAGGTTCCTCTGAGCGCCATTAGGGCATAGCTTCGCAGTGACGTCAGGACGAACGATGAGCTCACGCCGGCTACCTGACCTTTCGCTCACCGACAATCTGTCGTTCTATACATCGTTATTTTTATAAATTCTGAAATAGGTATACTTAGGTATTTTTTAATAATTAATTGGAATAAACTAACCTGAATGCTGGTGTTCCAAAATAATAAAAGAGAAAGAATACCGCTTTCTCTTTTATTATTTTCAATATTTATCAACTTTATCACCCACCACCTTCAGTGTGCGCATCATCTGTACGCCGATGACCTTTAGCTTTGCACCCAAACACGTGTAGATGACTTATCAGACGCTATTATTAAAATAAATCGGGACTTGGAAGCTGTTAGCGACTTGGAAGCTGTGGTGTGGCTGTAAACCCTACTAAATTTCAGGCGATAATTGTTGGCAGCTTGCGAATGACGAATATAAAGTGAGGACAACTCTGTTGCTCCTTTAATATTTGACGGAACGGTCATGACATTTAGCACGACCGTTAAAAATCTTGGCTTTTAACTCGGTAATACACTCAGTGGCATTCTCAGGTTGAAGTATCTGTAAAAACGTTACTTGGACTCTGCGCTCCTAAAATCGCTTAAGGAATTTTTTACCGTTCAAGACGAAGGTAATGCTTGTGCAGACTTTAATACTACCTATTACGATTGACTATCGTGACTTGTCTTATTACGATTTTAATTCAGTCTTGCTTGATAATCTTGACAGATTGCTCAATAGCAGTATTAGATTCATTTGCAACCTGAAGAAGTACGACCACATCCACAGCATAGGTCTGACCTAAAATTTCGTTTGTTTTTCGTTTTGCATTCGACAGCGGAGGTGTTGCGCGCCATTACCACATTTTTCTCCTTCCTAAATTCTCATAGTGCTCCTTCCTATCTTACTCCCCATTTCCAATATCTTTGCACCTCTCACGACAGGAATCTCAGGTCTTCGAATAACCTTCTTCACTCTCCTTCCCAATCTTCTGGCTTTGTTCATTCTTCCTTTTATATTCAGTTCATACTCCTCTGGAACGCGCTACCCCAGGAAGTTAGAATGGCTACGAGTCGTTACGCTTTTAAAAAGAAAGTCAATCTGCTACTTTTTGATTGAACCATGGCAGAATTATCTTAATAACGCCCTATTTATGCCCCCATACTTTACTGTATGTAGGTTACCCTATGCCTTAGGCATTAAGTCCGCCATGTAATATTTGTTGCAAAAGTTTTAA
Organism: Scoparia ambigualis; assembly: GCA_963921215.1. Classification (NCBI taxonomy): domain Eukaryota; kingdom Metazoa; phylum Arthropoda; class Insecta; order Lepidoptera; family Crambidae; genus Scoparia; species Scoparia ambigualis. The sequence goes on from OY992503.1 coordinate 604,157, forward strand.
TAAATAAATAAACATTGAACAACTATTTGGTATGGTAATTAGTAATACATGAATACATTACAATAGTTTTATCTTATCTGCTGGGCCGCACATGGCACGGCTGGGCGGCGGTCGCGTTACCGGCGCGCGCCCGGCGACGGTTGGCCCTTGTGGCTCGTCAGACGATCGCCTGTTATCTACTTAATTATTTAATGTTATTAGCGACAGCTCATGTTTAGTTCTGTTATGATGACATTTAAAATAAGTACTTTATTAATATTAACTTTCATAGCAGTCCAGATGAACATATGTGTAATAAAATCAGTTTTGAAATCGGATCGCCCTCTACCCGGTGTCGTTTTGCCAGCGCAGAGCGGCCGGCGCGCCGCGGGTCACGGGGTCGGTAACGGTCGCGGCTGCCATTGGAGCAGTGCGCGGTCGACGCCCGCGGCTCCGGGAACCCAACACTGGACGCTATTATTATTCCAGTATAGGTCGCCGTTCACACGGCGTACTGTAATAACTCGGGTTCGCATACGTACACATTTCATGATTATGACGCGATTATGCGATCGATCGCCGAGGTCAATTTCTTTAGTGGACACATGTGGTAGGTAGCGCGTGACGTCAGCATGTTGTGACTTACAATGCTCGCGGCCTTGCGCGGACGTGCGCGCGCGTGCTAAGTCAGCAGGCGCGCCGTCAATGAATCAGTCACTGCCAAGGTCGCGACGACGTTCTGCGATCACAGCGAGACAACGACGACAACAAAGGATCGCCCTTAAAATATAATATAATAATTATGTCACATCCCCTGAAAATGTAACTGTAAAATGATTGTATTTAAAGCTGGTCACGGACGCTCGGCGGCGGTGTGTGGTGTGTGCTAATGGCGGTGTGTTGCGCAGTCGATATGGCGGAGTTTTTCACGGAGGGGCGCGAGTGCGTGAACTGCGGCACCGTGCACACGCCGCTGTGGCGCCGCGACTGCACCGGCCACTACCTGTGCAACGCGTGCGGCCTCTACAACAAGATGAACGGCATGAACCGGCCGCTGAAGCAGCCGCGGCGGCTGGTACGTCAGCGCCACGCCGCGCCCGCGCCCGCCCCCGACGTACGCATCGCCCGCGCTAGTATCCGCGCCCGCCGAGCGTCCGCCCCGCTAGAGTCTCAGTTCTCCCGTGTTGTTGCAGTGGCCGCGGAGGGGGCCCCGCCGGGCGCGGATTACTACAAGGGCTTCCTGTTAAACGGGCTCGCGCCGCAGCACGCGCACTCGCACGCGCACGCCTTGTCCGCGCCGGCGCCGCTCCACGCCGCCTCCACTCCCCCCGACTACAAACAGAAGAAAGGGGTACGAAGCGCCCCTCCCTCCCGCCTCCCCTCCCACCTCCCGCCTCCCGCCTCCCGCACCGCCCCGCCCGTCCCGCTCCGACACCGTGCGCACTAACACTCATCGCTTTGTCCTCGTACATTTAAGTTGTATATTCACTAACCGCATGCTCTGGCCATCCATTCAATTATTATATTTCAAATCTGTAGAGTCGCCCAATATCGATAGATCGATAGCTCGAAGGAGCAGTGTTATGCGATTCTCTGCCGACCGATGCTTTAAACGTTTACTAATCTCGCCATGATTGTATGCCACCCAATCTGTATGACTACAAAGTGGTCTCAAAATAAACCATGTGGTCCGATGCGATGTGTCGCATAACAGCGCTCTCGAGCGAAAGCAGTCAAAATAAAAACTTGAAAATTGTAGTAGAGCTCAGTAGTTGTGAGTGAGTGAATGCCGCCACTGTGGTCGTGGCGTGCGCTGAGCTGTGTGTTCCGCAGGCGGGCACGAAGCGGCCGGGCACCACGTGCACCAACTGCCACACCATGACGACGTCGCTGTGGCGCCGCAACGCGCACGGCGAGACCGTGTGCAACGCCTGCGGGCTCTACTACAAGCTGCACAGCGTCAACCGCCCGCTCGCCATGAAGAAGGACGCCATACAGGTACGACACGGATGTGTAATGTTTGATATAAACACTTATGGTCTAACGTTCAGATAATATAACTTCGTTTCATGTAATTTCATTTGATATAATGAACTTTTGATATAATATACATTTGATATAATAATGTAATGTTATAAAACATTATTCATGTAATAAGCAAGCAAGCAATCAGCATTCAAGCAAGCAAGCGCATGCAAGCATGCAAGCAAGCGTGCAGCATTCAAGCATGAATGCAGCATGCAAGCAAGCATGCGTCATGCAAGCAAGAATGCAAATGAATAATATACGTATTGTTGTTATAGGAAGTGTATTTAGAAGAAGTAAAAATTATATCTAATAAACGTTATGTCCTTTGAAATTAGTTCATTTGTCATTATATCGCACCTACGGTGCAATAACGTCACTTATGCAATTTTCGTCAAAATTGAACTGAGTATGAGAAAATACTTCTAATCCACCTCTTTACTTGGTGCGTTATTGTCACTCGTGTAGTACGCATACTTTCCTTGTGAGGGCACTAGTGTCGTTACGGTTTTGGGACGAATCTGGACGGCACTGGGAGAAACAACGTTTCATTGGTCAGTTGCGCGCGGCCCCCCGCACGAGAAGGAGTTTCTTAGAGCAACAACGTTACTAAGGTAAATTGTGACAATTTATTTTTATGTTTTTGGAGCAATAATGACACTTGTGTAGTGACGTAGTGAAGTAGTGACGTTATTTCCCCGATCTTTGTATTTTATGGTTTAAAGTTAAACATTAGATTAACATTTGTGACGATATTGCTCCAGTATGGTAGAATTAATGTTGTTGGTTAATATTTTTATGATAATTGTTCCGACATGGTTATTGATGAGCAGAATAATTATGACATCTTTTATCTTTTTTATCTCGAACTTTTAAATGAGTTGTTTAGTTGAAGTTAGATGTTTATAAGTATTTTGATTTACATTCCTGCGTTAAATTGAAAAATGGTATCGGCGGTCTCGAAAACTCTAAGAAAATTTTAATTTTTGTTATTTTATTTATTTTAAGTGTACTTACATTTGTTTCGTTTGAAAATGTATTATAATTAGTATTGTATTATTAATGTGGTGGTGCCGCCACTGTCTTTAAGTAATCTAATAAGTAATTATTTCGCAGCAATTAAAATAATAATATTGATAAATCAGTCAATCATTTATTTTGTTACTATATTTTTTTTGATTACCTACCTGTTTATTATCATAATTTTGTATTTTCTTTCAGAATGAACCAACGCAGCAAGAATCTTGTGCTACTTGCACTTTCAAATGGCAATTAAAACTCGATAACTCGATTGAAGTACAAGAGAATGTTGACTTTCAAACAGGCGATTTTTCCGGCACTGATTCAGGAGATGAATACATGCCTGGCCCTCGATCAAGATCGTCTTCATCCAGTAGCTCCAGTAGCAATTCTAGCAGTAGCTCCAGTAGTAGTTCCAGTGGCAATTCAAGTAGCAGTTCCAGTGATACTCCTGCAGAAATCAACAATTCTAATAATGAGAATCTTGTTCACGAGTATAACTAACCAGCGTTACCTACCTGGTAGTACCTACTGTTGATTATTAATTAGTTAGATATAAATACGGGAACAATGCCTGATTAAAAAGTCTAATAAATAGTTAAGTTCTATGGATAATTGCAATGATAATGTTGAACTCCCCTGGTTAACCTAGACTCGGGACGATTGTACAAGTTTAGGCAGTAAGAAGATGTCTGTCACTAAAATGTCTGATTAGTAAAAAGTTACTATGTAGAGTTTAGAAATTATGTTACACTTTTTTGCTATTTTAATAAATATTTTTTAGAAATGTATGAAGACGTATTTTATTTGTTATGACATTGATTTGACTACTGAGACAATTGACCGATAAATTATTTTCTAGACCCATAACGTCACTTCTGCGAGGGTAGTAATTTTTAAACGTTTATATTTTCATAATAGTAATTAGTGAAATTTTTGCTTTTATGTTAAAATAAAGATTAAAGTGTAGTTTAAAAATTTAAATTTTATTTTTTTATTCAAGAAGAACAATACAATGTAACAGGATGTTGAATTTTCAAATGCTTCTCTTGAAAAATTACGTCAGATGCATAAGTGACGTTATAGCACCGTAAGTGCGATATGAAATGATACGCACCCGCGCGGCACTCGGCGCGCTCCTGCGCGTCACTAGACGGCACGCGCCGCGGCCACGGGCCACGGCATCAATCCACATATCATTACGGCAGCAGCCAGATCATCGGTTTTACGTGGCTTCAAAGACAAAGATTTTTATTTTGTTTGAAATATGATACATAAGTGGTCTTAAATATAAATAAGGTTCACATATTTCACCAGAAGCTGGTACGTAAAAATGAGTTAAAAATTTAAAAAAAAACAGTACAAAACTATATACTATAGAAAGAAAGAAAGAAAGAAAGAAAAATATATTAATTTAGCATTCCACCCAGTTACAATATTGTAAAATATATTAATTTAGCATTCCACCCAGTTACAATATTGTAAAATATATTAATTTAGCATTCCACCCAGTTACAATATTGTAAAATATATTAATTTAGCATTCCACCTAGTTACAATATTGTAAAATATATTAATTTAGCATTCCACCCAGTTACAATATTGTAAAATATATTAATTTAGCATTCCACCCAGTTACAATATTGTAAAATATATTAATTTAGCATTCCACCCAGTTACAATATTGTAAAATATATTAATTTAGCATTCCACCCAGTTACAATATTGTAAAATATATTAATTTAGCATTCCACCCAGTTACAATATTGTAAAATATATTAATTTAGCATTCCACCCAGTTACAATATTGTAAAATATATTAATTTAGCATTCCACCCAGTTACAATATTGTAAAATATATTAATTTAGCATTCCACCCAGTTACAATATTGTAAAATATATTAATTTAGCATTCCACCCAGTTACAATATTGTAAAATATTACACAACCGTAGTCACATATTTTGAAATGCCAAAAAGGATTCTTCTCAGCATAAAGCCACAGCCAAGGCTGTGACGCTGATTTTCAGAAGAACCCTTTTCATAACATAAAATTACAAAACACGCACTGCTGCGCACGCACATCATAAATATTGAAAAATAATATTACTTAATAATAAAAATTAATTACAAATAAAGGTAGGTACCTATCACAAAATGAACCGTGACCTTCATCGATACATCACTTTGAATTACTTATAAATGAATATTATAATTAACGTAGATATTTTATACAAATTTTAAGAATTTGGTTTAAAGTATGTACCACAGCTATTAATTTAGTGAGTATCCTTTTGTAAATAAAGAACTATAGACACTATTACAGTAATACTCATACTCTAAAAAGTCGAGGGGCTAAAGTATTCTTGTAAAGAATAAAAGCATTTTTGCTTCCGAAGCTCGAAAGAGCTCGAGATGTTTTATAATGTGACCTATCCAATGAACTAGCATTGCGAAAGTTTAGCAGGCAAGATAAAAAAAAAACACTCAAAGTTCGATCTTCCGTAATCGATATTACTTTTTCCATTGAAATGTAGTTGAATCCTAAAACTAAGAGCTCCAGGCGGTTTGTGGCTGAACCGGCGAATCGATTGGAGAAAGACGGCTACCCATACGGTCAGTCGGTCATCTCATTTGCACGCCAATGTAATTTACTAACAATAAGAACCTTATCTGTAATTTAGTTTAGTTGATGAACTGTTTTTTTGTTATTTTTAGACAAGAAAGCGGAAACCGAAGAACGGCATGAAGTCGGAAAGGAACATCAAGACGGCCGTCCAGCGCACGCTAGCCTCGGGCGTCAAGATGGAGAGCCTGAGTGAGTGCTGTCACACGCCACGCGATGGCTTCATCTATTATAATTACTTTCTATAGATAGCATCGGTCGAAAGCACGACTACTTTTAATTTTACATGTCTTTAACACGTTCAAACTTCTCTAACTTGTTTTTTAATTATTTATATAAAAACTATATAGGCATAAAGTAGCTAGCTACCATAATGATGGCGACGTCCTCCATCCGCCCTTTGCCCCGCTCGGGGCTGTGGGCTGCGGCTATAGCGCGTGTTGTGGTCGTGTTGCAGTGGAGGGCGGCGTGTCGCGCGGCGCGGCGCTGGGCTACTACGCGCACGCGCAGCACATGAAGCTGGAGGAGCCGCCGCCCGCGCACGCCTACGACGCGCCCGAGTACCGGCGCGCGCCCGACGAGCGGCTGGAGCGCCCCACCGTGGTGTCCATGGGCAGCTGAGCGCCGCCGCCGCCGCCGCCGCCGCTGAATCTCACTCGTGTAAGCCTAGTGTAGGAGGCCGAGGCCGCAGTCGTCGCTAGTTCACCAAATACCGCACCCGCCGCGCCGCGAGCCGCGCGCCTTGTCTTTTAGCGTGATCGTTCCTTAAGTTGTAGTCGCTGTCCGCTACGGTCGCAAATAATAATAAATCGGTAGTCGCGTGTGTCGATTTAACTCGTTACCAAATATTTTTTCTTTGTATAAAACTATAAGACTGTACCTAACCTGATACCATTCCTAGCGGGTTGCATTCCTAAATAAATAATTCGATTATAGATTATGTTTAGTGTTTATGGTTGAACCGAATCGACGATGATTTTTTTTATTGATATTATTAATAATATAATATTGTTATTATGTGCTGACAATTATTTTATAAATATCGAAATAGAATACGTGTCGTTATAATATATTGTAGATTTTATTGAACTCCATGACTCGAGAAGGCATTCCACGAATTTGTCAATAATAAGTAGGCAGTCAGGCGCGAGGAGCCGGGCCCGGGCGCGCCTTGCAGCAATCCCGCGGAAGCGCCCCGCAAACTAGTGTGTTGGCAATAAGCATACTTACTTATTCATATTAGACATGTGCGTCTTATACCTATTGCTTTAAAGAAAATATTTCTTGTGAAACAAACTTTTGAAGAAATGTACCTATTTTGTTGTTTTAAGCATGATGAAATTTATGACAAATTAGTTCTGTTCGTATAATTGTTTAAGGCTTTTGTTACCTATATAAATAAATAAAATGTAATATAATTGTCTACTGGAAACTCTAGGAAGTTCCGTCTCTCATTACAACAGTGCAGGCCTCGCGCGCGACTGCGGATGGTGCGCCGGCCGGCTGATGCATAATAACGAGCAAGCGCGTCCGCCGCAATCGAACATGCACCTTTGTCAACCGTTTATGAATACTGAAAAGTGAACTACTAATTAATTAACATGTTTTATAGTGAAATAAAGCGTGAATGTTGTCAAAGTGATAAGATTGTTAGAATGTAATACACGTTGAGTTCGCTTGCGTGCGGAGCGTCCGCTTCGGGGCCGGCCGGGCCGCGCGGCGGGCCGTGCGTGCGTTATGAGATGTTATATTTTATTTATGTTATCATGAGACGTTGTCGCCGTTAGTCATAATTTACAGTTCTTTGTAAATATAAAGAGTATACTTTTAATAAAATAAATTAAATGTTAAGTATAAGAAATGTTTTTCTTTTTCCTCTCTCTTAATATTTTTCACGCTTCCTAAAAACTTTTTTTTTGGATTTAATTTGATGAATTAATTACATTATACCATTTCCTTCTGAGCCACTTGTAACAAGGCAGCTAAAGCCCGTGACACTGGCGTCCAACGTAGGGCGAAGGAATCTTAACTGCTTTTCACATGAAAACAGAGGTTAGCAGAGAAGACAAGTAATATTTGAATTTTAAATTTAAAGCTAGATATAAAAGAACGTGATTCGGAAAAGAGGCCAGAAAACCAACAAGGCTTTAGCTGCCTTGTTTTACACTTATTTGCACCCATACCTGAAATCTCAACATTTTCCAAACAACTCACTCTTTCTGATGACACGGCCAAACCATTGCATTGATTACTTTAGTTTGAGGCGTCGGTAGCCGAGCGGATACATGATAAATCAATCAATCCCCATAGATCCGTTAGACTGCTGACGGTAACCCACTCCTACCCATTATAGATTACAGAATGGGTTAACAGGACTTTAATTAATGTATTAAACGCACATTAATAATAATCTTAAAAATATATCCTTAAGAAACGTTTAACGTTTTCGTTGTGACTAGTATCTCCTACTGGTAATTTAGTTGTTTCATAGTCGTTTGTCTTTTAGTAATCATTAGCCTCAGCATACATGATTACATTGTAACCAATTATAGAAACAATCAATCTCTATTCAGTAGGTACACCTTTTTATATTTTGTGAATATTGGAATATACACGCTTTCGAGGGTGTTATAATACATAAAAGAGGAGGAAGGGCCGAAGGGACGGCCGGGTGGAGGGCCGGAGGGACGACCAGGTGGTCGAGTGGTCAGTCAGCGATCAGCGTTCGAATCCCAGGAGGAGCAAAAGGTTTGTGTAATAAACACGATCGTTTGTGACCGTCTTAGAAAAAATATTTATATATAAATTTCAGACCGAGGTCCGTATAAAAGTGTTAGTATACATAATATTCTTATAAACTATGTTAGTGTGCAAACATGCTGTTAGTATACAATGTTATAAAAATTAGTTGTTGTATTAATTATTTAAAAATTAGTTTTGGCGGTGATCAGCAATAACTGTCCACACAAAACTTTTCCGCATTGGCGAGTCCCGCCTATCAGCAACAGTATGCAAGATGGCTTTCGGACTGTCCCTAATTCTGCGAATAAGGGATGCTGTTTTATTGCGGATGATTGCGCCAAAACCATCTGTTTCATATTTAGCAAACATTCCCGACGCACTGCAGAAACGGGGCAATCCCAACATCATCCTGAAGATATTATTGTATTGGACCCGTACCTAGGGCATCTAGCGGCTTTTTGGCATAACTTACCCACAGATTTCCCGTGTAGAAGCACTGACAATAACGCTTTGAAACAATGTGTAGTAACAATGTGGCCGAGATATTTAAAACTAAAGACCCTCTCAATAGTGCACCGTTTAGGGTTATCTCGGGCACAGTCTCTATCCTGCCTACTACACCTGCTATTATACATGCGGCCTAAAAACAATGAGTGCACACTTTTTAACATTAAGCTAAGGCCGTGAGAAGCAGCATACCTAGCACAGACTCCCAACATTTTCTGGATTGATTCCGCAGTCGGGAACTGCCACGTCATCAGCGTAGCTGATGTTATTGATACAATTGGACTTATGGATGTTTATTAGTATTTATGTATGTAAATATCCGTTATTCAGCCACCATAATTCAGGCCATGCCTTGTTTGAGGATTTTAGGAGAATGACTGTTGTAATAGTTGTAAAATTTTATTATTATTTTTGAAAGCATCGGGTAGACTCGGCGCGCGTTATTGCTGTTCCCGGCACTGGCACCGGCAGGTGCAGCGCCGTCGCGCGCGCCGCCCGACGCGACGCCACTTCAACTTGTCAGTGCCATCTCAACTAGTGATATTTCAAGATACAGATCTTTCTATCTGTATGTTGCAAGCACGGTGTTGTGATAAAATAATCTATAATTAGTATTAGGTTTAGGAAAAACGTTGTACCTAGTTGTATTCGATTGATAGAATTAATTATTATGGAATTAATAAGTCTTTGGTTTTTCCGATAGTATGAAAGGCATAACTCACGCGAAATCTATGTCTAAAACTGTCTACACCCTTATACGAGTATAATGTAAATATAGGTATGTCTACTTCTTAATAACACGTAAACATCATATGGCTTCCTTAGCGTGACCATAAGTAGTTGTAATTAAGTAGTTATTCCTGACTATTAGATGGCTACAGAACCTCGCAGACTGATACAATTTGAGTGCAACTCAACTGTTCCGAGTCGCTACTTCACTGGCTCAAGTGGCCACAATGATTGGGACAAGGTATACACTATTATAGTAAAATACCAAGTACTGTACTAGATTTACCTTTAGATAAGTTTAAGAATCATATAAAATCTTGTTTACTTAAGAAAGGTTATTATTCAGTCAAGGAATATTTAGTAGACAAAACAGCCTGGTTTTAATAAAATATTCACGTTATATTTTCTTAATCCATAATCTTTTTAACTAATTAATTTTACGCTGGTATGACAGCCTTTATCAGCAGTATCATACAGACAAAGGAAGCCTACTCAAAATGTATGCTGCGTATAAAGTTGTCTAAATGTTTTCTTGCTTTAGTTGGAGTTGCTCGAGTGTGTCATGCTCTCTCAAGTCAAAGTGTCTCTCCGGTGGTGGCATTTGCGTCGCGTCGTTACGTTCCCTAAAACATGGTTAAGCGTAGCGATGGGTGATTCACATGTCATACTCGTGAACGGGTGCCGCCTGTGGAGGCTGGTCTGCTCTTGCAATCTTATTTTTATGTGTAATAGAAATAGTATTTCTTTTTCTTGTTTCAAAGATACTGTAAGATATTCTTAATTTTATTTTAAATTAAGCAATATATTCTTTTGTATGTGTTGTGTTGTCTTGTAATCGTATTAAATTTGTTTTTTTTTTATTGTAATGGAAAATGTCCTTCTATGACAGGGAGGGAATTTTCCAATTTGTATTGACGCTGTAAAAGAAAGGGAGAAAAGAAATGCCCTTGCTGAGTGTCTTGCCGGTTCTTCTCAGGGCTCCCGCCCCATAATTAGGACTTACGGGCCGACGGCATAGCGACATTCATAAGTGCTTAATTATTGTAGCCTAAATTGAATAAATTAATTTGACTTTGACTTTGAACTGGAGATGGCACTAGAAAAAGGAGATTAGTGAGCAAACCAAGACCAAGAAACAGATCAACAACCAAGGAGACTGGCGAAGGTTGGAGCCAGCAATCTGATGCCAGTGAATGTTGCTGTAGCAAGTGTACAATAAAACGCAGTTTCATTTCCGTACTTTCCTCGCATTAGGGCTTACGTAGGTAAGTAACGAACAGGTTCCTCTTGCTGGTAGCAAGCAGGGGCTGACAATCTACATTGCATCTGACTTTAGATCCGTGGCCATTCCATTTTACATAAAGCTATTGGTATTTCTCCGCTCTGAATATGATTAGGTACTTAACTAAATAATTTCTACAGCTGAGTTTTCTAAATGTTTTTTTGCTTTTGTTGGGACACTAAATATTAATATAGTTACTAAAATTGTAATAATAAGTATAAATTGAGTAAACCAACCAGCTAACACATGACATAATTGTTAATCAAATATGGATTAAATTACGAATCTGTCGCCGCTGCCCGCGTGTTACGATCTGTTGTTGACTTAGATTAAAACAAAAAGGGTTGTTGATCGAAAAGAATAAGAAGTTATATTGCGAGTAAGTAATATAAATTGTTGAATTCAATATCACAGCAGCGTGGAGCAGCATTTGCGGATGTTAAAAAGTATGTGCTATTTCGGCAATAACAATATAAGCAATATTACGCTATTGTGTGAGAAAATTCCCTGGTGTATTTAGACTGAGTTAAGATTATTACTTATAATGTTGCAAAATAAGTGATCTTTTGCGGGCATTTCATTTTGAGTAAGTTAAGCCATAGACAAATAAGATAATAAACAATGACAACATGCAACTTATTTATAAAATAGTAGTTGTTATTTAAATTTTGTAGACATAAACTTAAATTTTAGTTTTTAAGTTTGTCTGGAGCTGCGCCTCCCTCTTACTGGTTCCACAGAATACCAGCGCCATGGCATGTAAATGTCACGGCATAAGCTGAGTGGCGACCATTTCGGTTGCATAATGCCTACTTTTTTTTAATATCTTTTATGTATATTTGCCCTATTTATGCTCCGAATAAATGTTTTTCATTTCATTTCATTCATTTCATTTCAACACACCACATGCGTTTTCGAGTTGCTTCTTTCTCAGTAATGTAAATGAATATCTAGAAGATGACGTTGCAGTAACGTTATAGGTGCCTTAAGGTGTATCACGGGGTTGCTGCGTGATGTGAAAACACTTCAGCGGCGGGGCGGGGCGCGGGGCGCGGGCGGGTGCCCGCTGAAACAATATGGCCGCTATCAGCCGCCATAGCGCGTCACGTGCCCGGCCCGCGCCCCGCACCCCGCGCCTCCCTTCACTCGCTTTATTAGCTTTCCACGGAAAAATGTTCGAGGAAAAAAACAACTGATAAGATCACGATGAGGTCGAGCGGCGCCCATCAATAATCTGTCGATCGAGCTATCAGATTTGGGCGCGGATTACTGCGGCAGTCCCCGCCCGCGCCCGCCGCCCGCGCCGGCCTGGATACTCCTCCGCGCACTGGCCGCGGCACCACTGCACACACTTCACAGCACGCACTTAGCTAATTGAGCAGCGGCTCGCCCGAGTGGACGGCTATATAACTCTTTTGTAAGACGGTGCACGGGCCGATTCCCCCGGGTATGCTTTAATCCTGAGATGAGGGCAGGAATAGATCTCGCAGCGGTTGGTGCGCGGGCGCCGCGCCGCATCGACTGTAATGAGGTGGCGGCGCAGATACGCGCTCTCGTAATCAAATCTGTAGGCCTTCTATCTGATAATTACTCGGTATCGGGGATGGTATCGCGATATCTTAGGTCCCGCAGATACGGCGCAGCTCGCGCCCTCGCCCGGCGCGGCGTGGGGGCGCGGGGGCGCGCGGGCCGGGGGCGGCGCTCCCTACAAATATTGACTGTTGCTCGTCGCCGTGTTTGCCCCCGTTATCGCGCTCCACACCCAGCGCATCGCGCTGGCGGGGAACTTCACCGACTCATCGCTATTATTAGTTACATACAGCCGTCATTATGTGACTAATGGAAACTTCACGATTGATATCTGAATAATTTAAATTAGTCAAAACCTATCACTGATTAGATTGAAATGATTCAGCAGCTGATAAAGCATCCCGTGGACACGCATTGTCCCGGACGGCCGCCGGGCGCCGCGGCCGCGCGCCTGCACTTGCACATTCAGGCCCCAGATAGCGACAGCTGTTCTACTAGATATAGTATCTGTTAGACACGATTAGGTATCAAAATGTTAAGATAACCGGTCTCACATTAACGCCTAGTTAAGATAGCTGAGATAAAGATTTGCATATCTAAAGGAAACCACGATACGGGGGTGCTCTATCTATGAGGTCGTTGCACTGAACATCGGTAATTGTAAAAGATTTGTTCAAAGATGTTTTGAACTGCATTTAGGATAATTTTACCAAGCACTACAATTTTACACCAAACAATAATTATTTGTACCTTTTGAAACAAGAGCAAATTAAAAACTTTTGTTAACATAAGTAAGCCCTGACAAGTCGGCAGTGCGTGCAATGCAGTGCCACGGGCCGGGCGCGCCGCGGCTGCACGGACCGGGGCACGCCGAAAAATGAGCTTTTTCGACAAGAATCGCATCTTAATGGTTTCTAAATAAATTATCGTTCAATTCAATTCATAAATATAATCACGACTATTATCCCCGCAGGGTTAGTCAGAAACTAGGCAATGAGGTCCGCAAAAGCAGTCCTCTGCCATAGTCCACTTTTCACCAAATAGCGACTGCACATGTGTTTCAACTCCATATCATTTATTCAATTTAGGCTGCAATGATCGTGCCCTTATGAAGTTCGCTGCCATCGGTTCATAAGTCTAACGTTAACTCTTCGTTAACAATTTTTTAAAGGGAAATAAAAATATTCTTTGTTTAAAAAATAGAAGATCGATGTTATTGATAAGAGTTTTCGGTCGAGAGATAAACCTAACCAGCCGCGCGATTAATATAATTAAAGTATTAATTTATATCTAGATAAAAGACAATGCATTTATATTTATTATACATATTTCTTCTTCTTGCGGGGACTGCGGAATCTGTGAATTCTTTGTTTATTATAATAACTATTTAGCTACATAGAAAATAATGCCTGTCACAGACGTGCAATATTGTAAAGATCAGTACTTATCCTTTTTTGCTTACTTTACAACAACATGTTCTGATTGACGGCAACATAACGTGACGGGGCGGCGGCGGCGGGCGCGGCGGCGGCTGCGGCGGCTGCGGCGGCTGCGGCGGCTGCGGCGGCTGCGGCGGCTGGCGATACTACTCGCAGAGATAAGCCCTTTCTCATAGGCTGTCCGATCGCCGCGATACCTCTACGCAAACAACATGTCAGCCGTTTATATTTTATTGTCCGTTCCTGTCGCGAATAAAATGGAGATGGAATAGGTATATTCATACCTACTTACTTACACTTATTCAATAAATTATTATTTTAAAATATTTTTAATTTCTTATAAGTATATATAATTGTGCCCAATAACATTCTAATCGGACCTAAAGGAAAGCGTAATTTTCATCAAAATACGAACTGCCCGGTAACTGTAACAAAGGACTTAAAAAGGGAACACGTTAGGCTCTGCGGCACTTCTCTCGTACAGATTTTTAATTACCCGCATATTCGATCATCGAGTCACTCTTGGAGCGCAGAGTTTTGTGTGTCATAATAATATGGCTATTAAGCTTGCCCGCACATTTGCACGCTGGACTAAACCGGTTAAGGTTACACTATTTAAAGTTTGCTACTCTCTGTACTCGTGCAGGCTGTGGACACACTATACCCAGGGGCATACGGGGCTCTGCGCACTCAATACAATGACTCATTCAGGACGCTGACGGGGCTGCGTCATGACTGCAGTACTTCAGGGGTGCGGGCAGAAGCTGGAGTCGATAGCTATGCGGCGGTTGTTAGGTAACAGCGTCCCTGATCTGCCGTGCGGGGGCAGCTCCAACGTCTGAAGTCTAAAGTCTGGCGCTATAACAACAATGTTAATAGCATATTGTTGTATTCCAACGGTTTAGAGATAAGAAAGCCAGTTCCTCAGTGGTTGAAGATTACGGGTAAAGCGCGCATTCACCTTCGGCCTCTTCGTCACTTACCATCAGGCCCCTTATTCTGTAACGATTCCTTGTTTCAAAACCACGTTAATTCCTTAAAAAGTTACGATATCTTCCCAAAAACGTATGCGTTTGACGTTTGTGCGCGGTAAGGTTTAGGTGTGGAATCATTAGATTGCGATACAGAATCAGGGCCCAGGCGAGATGAAGGCCAAGTGCTTAGCAGTAGTGGATAAAAAACTATTATTGACGCTTGCTACACCCTTGCGTGTTGGCGAATTTATTTGCTTGCCATGTGTTTGCCTTACCTAGGGCTACATAATAATTTAATTTTTTTTTTCTGTTACGCTTTGATATAAAACTTTGATAATGTTACGTTTGAATGTATGCTGCAGATTCAACCTGCGGATCAAAACATGAGAAGTAAACAATGAATCACACAGATATAAGTGTTACAGCCAGATATCGATAGGTTCTGAAATATTTATCGGAGGCGTCAAGTGCGGCCTGATAAGACAAGCGGTGTTTGCAGCGCAGTCCCCTCCCCCCCCCCTCTCCCCGCACCGACCATCAGTAGTTGGCACGTACACCCTGTGGAGCGACCTTCCTTACTTTAAGACCTGATGATTCAATAACGGTTTGCATTCATTCTTATCAAGAAGCGGTACTTTGTGAAGTACCTTAAATTTTACTATAACAATGTACTAGAATCTGTTTTTTTTAAGTAAATTGAATCTTGCTGTAAGTAATCATGACGCGCTGAAAAGAAGACTAAAATAAACATGAAACAAATGATAAGCAAACACTGTTTCCAGCAAATTGACGACCACTCGAAGGCGGTGGCTGCTCACATGCACACAATTTAAGTGTTGGAAATGTGCGAGTATAAATGCGTTTGTTATTCAATGTTCAGAAAGAGGTACAGCTTTTCCGCCAGGTCCTTTAAGAGGGACATTGCCAAATCGAAGTCATCATTCATAGGGAGAATTGGCGAGAGGCTAGTGCGTCTTCCTTCAGGTACGCGTGCGTTCTGGTCTCTCGCCAAAGCTATCTTAGGGAATTTTTATCAGCCATCCCTATTACCATTGCACAAGACCGATGACTGCCTAGCCCATACTGCAAAGGAGAAAGCTGATCTCTTGGGCACTCAAACACAAACATGCAACCCATCAATAAAAAAAGGGGATCGCTCGGATCCAGCCAACTATCGACCCATCGCTGTAACTTCTGTGCTGTGCAAGGTGTTTGAGCGAATAATTAACTCCCAGCTCATTCACTACCTAGAGGATCACTCGCTGCTCCATGATCGCCAGTATGGTTTCAGACCCAAGCGATCAACGGGTGATCTTCTAGCGTACGTTACTCACGCATGGGGTGAAGCGATGGACAAGCATGGCGAATCTCTGGCAGTTAGCTTTGATGTCGCCAAAGCTTTCGATAGAGTATGGCATCGCTCCCTTCTTTCCAAGTTGCCGGCCTACGGTGTGCCGCCCCGTTTGTGCGCCTGGGTTGCAGACTTTTTAGAAGAGCGGAGGATTCGTGTCCTTTGTGAGGGTAGTTCCTCCGAGTTCTATAGGGTCAATGCCGGAGTGCCGCAGGGTTCTGTGCTCTCACCTACTCTATTTCTTCTGCATATCAATGACATGATGTCCTTGGGCAATATTCGTTGTTATGTTATGTTATGTTATGTTATATACTGACTCTCGATCGTGTCTCCAAGTGTGGATCTGAAAACCTGGTCGAGTTTACATACATCGTACATTGTTTTTATTTTCCCTGTACGTATTTATGATTAAAAACTTAGTGTTCATATTTTCATGATTTGTAGATGCCCATGTAAGTAAGGCCCATGTACCCTAGCAAGGCCAACTGTCAAATTTTTAAGGACTGGCCTTTTAAGGAACTACCGGCTTTCCTAGGAATACTACCGATATTTTTACCGAAATCGAAGTAAAATTATTTTTTCTTTACTACCAAAACAAATACGTGTACGACAATTCGCAGTAAAAAAATAGATAGGTAATAGTGGATTATTTACTTAAAAAACATACGTTTTGGTGTGCGCGCGAATAACAATTTTAACGTCGACGACCGAAGTCTACAAAGCGAGGGACCCGGACCGCATTAACAAAATCGCGAGCAACTCGCCGCGCCGCCTCGTCTGTGTCCTTGAGTTTGATGGATCTTAGTGTGAGTAGAAGGAATTTTATCCTTATATGACAATAACTAAAAGTCTTTGATACTTGGCCTTCAAAGAAGCATGGCCTTCCATGGTCCACCCTCCTTATGTAATACATACTAAAGTAATATAAAGGCAATAAAACCGCAGAGAAGCCGCATGGCCCTGATGTCTGGCATCACAATTATTAAGTTCAAGCGGAAACATGACTTAGTGATTTCAAATTATTGATACCTAATGATAATTTTTATCAGATTTGATTATTCTTAATTTTGGTTTTTGCGTTAATAACGCTAAAATAAACTTGAAAATAAGGGAAAAAAATTACTACCCAGCACTATCCCACCTGAATTGAGGTCCTGAGGTAGTCATTTTTTTCAACGTTCCGTTATCTTCAAATTTGATCCAAATGAATAATGACTGCTAGGTTTGCTAAGACATTAACACAAATGAAACAATCCTTCTACTTCTAGTAGTAGTAAATATGTAATCAAATAATGTTGGTGTTAGTTCAGGATCCCAAATGGTCGGGCTTGGCGTGACGCGCGCGTGAGTCAGGCGCCGCGCCGCGCCGCCGCACCACAGCGCCCGCGTCGACGGAACTGGCCAGTTTGTCGAAACGCTAACTAGGCCAATATCTTGAAAAGGAGCTCTTCAAGGAAAGCAAATGTTTAACTAACTCCGAACGTTTTGGTCGGCGTTAATAGTCGTTTTTATCTTTTATTTGAATTTAACAAAAAAAAGCTGCTGATTTTTCTTGCACGTATAGCGGTGAAACAAAAGTAAAAGTATATTACAGAAAGAGATGTTGGTACAAAACATGGATAGGAGTCAACTTTAGGATTTCGTTAACATAATCATTCATTATGATTAGATATAGAATGCTATATTTAATTAATTTTAACAGCGGCGTGTCTATTTGGGGCATTCTTTATCATCATCTAGCAGGGGAGTATGTGCTGATATAAAATCTAAAATAAATTAGCGATTATTTCAATATTTTATTTAACTAACTTCATATTACTTTATTGGAAACTTAGTGTGGTGGTTTTCCTTAGCTTTTTATATCTGGATGCTGCTGCCCGCTGCGTGCGGCGGCATCCGCGGCTGCGTGTGTTATAAGGCCGAAACACTTCAAAACGATGTCCGAGTTATTTTACATTAAAGTTAGTAACGTTAAGCGTGCAGCGCCACTTGTGCCCGGAGGCTGTCGGCACTGCCATCGTGCACTTGGAAGCGCTTCGCTAGTCTGGGCCCTTATTCTGTAACGATTCCTTGTTTCAAAACCACGTTAATTCCTTAAAAAGTTACGATATCTTCCTAAAAACGTATGCGTTTGACGTTTGTGCGCGGTAAGGTTTAGGTGTGGAATATATAGATTGCGATACAGAATCAGGGCCCAGCAGGCACGCATCGCCGCGGCGCGGCGTCGGAGGCAATCTATGCATTATTTATAGTTGGTATTTAAAAAGCTTAATAAAGTTATCTTACTATAATGTAATGATAATAAACTCAAACTACTTACATGTTAAGGTTATGTTAAAGTTAATAATTTAAAATATTTGAATAACTGGTGAAACCAATATTCGAATGTCATTTTTTTATAACGTAATCTTTCTTGACGTAATCTTTCAACATCCGGCATAGTAACGATTCAAAAAATCAAAAATCATTTAATTTAACAACTTTTCAAAAAGGAGGTCAAAAACAAAAACAACAGTTAACTAACGTGTAGTTAAATCTAAAAAGCTAATCTAACTAACTACTAACTAATCTACCTACTTAACTAATCTACCACCAGTTTGGATTTTGGGAGAACCTTCGACTGAGAAGAACCTGGCAAGCCTTTCTTTTTTCTCTCTCTAAGTCACACGTAAGTATAAGCTCTTTGAAATACACGAATACAATAACTCCGATTCTGGTTACTCCGGATTTCGGTGTAGATTTTAAAACGAAGACGTGTTTTTTTACTTTTTTCCAATTCTAGCCGTGAGTCCATGATTAAATTATTATCGCCAGTAATTATACCGATGATCGATGTCTCAAGCCAGTATTTAGTCGATAAGATAAAAAATTTCAGCGCATTACCAATTTCTTTATCGCAGTTTTTATTGTCAAGATAAGTATCGTAAAAATAATTCCTTTATACTTACCTAACGTTTGGAGTATAAATTCAGGGATAAATTGGGATTACCAACAATTCTTTTATATCCTTACTTATTTCCAACTGGGCCTTATAGCCAATAGGGTCAGACTGTGAGGCGGTGGCCACTCAGATGGATAGTAGCATACACTCATTCAAAGGTTGTACCAAATTAATTACTAATCATTACAACGCAATACACTCCAAAGCAAAGCAAGGTGACAAAGCAATGTCGGCACATTTCTATTTCGACGAGCATAGCCAATAATTTATTTAGAACAAGAAATAATGATATGGTATTTTTTTAAACATCCGATCAGCAAGAAAATCAGCTAAAAAGTTATTTTGACAGAGTAATATGTTTTTGTCGGTCATTAGAAAAACCACCAGCAATATCTGGTCAGAAACTAAATCAAGGAATATCAATAGGTATAGCTTGAATGTATTATACGATTTTATTTGTGGCTAATAATAATAAGGTTTCGTTGGTTAAAAGTATAACTTAGAAGGCTCAATAAATGCAGCAAACAATAAATTTTAGAGCTTGCCAAACTTTGATAAAATCCATATCACGACTTTCTGATCCATAACTATTATAATTAATTTCCCATGTAATCACATCAATTTTAAGGCTGCCCAATATCACATTACTTGCTGATCAGTTTAGTTATTTTTGCCGACCACTAGAAGCACTTTAATTCGATTTATTTGCTAGTAAAACACATTTTGGAGCTGATCCATACCTACGTCTTAAATTCTTAAATAAGCTGACCGATTAAATGATAGCCCACGACTTTTTGAATTTTATTGATATTTATTTTATTTATTTATTCACCAACGTTTGCTTACACTATACATTAAATAACTGAATTATAATTGTAACATTATCTAAGTGTAACAAACACTTACTGGTAGTAATTGACTGCAATTCTTACATTTTAATAGGTGGCTCGGAAAATTACTCTGACCCACATGATGTTAAGTAGGTGTGGAGTCCAGGCACAACGACAACTGGTGCAGCGTCAGAGACGCAGCATCAGCCACCCTCACCGCCGGCCCACAAAGTGCCTTTTCATGCCTCGTTTGAAAACCCCCATGTCGTAAGAAGAAGAGAAAGCGTGCCTTACTTATTTTATAATACGTTATCATAAGGGGTTTATTTATTATTCAAGCATGAAGATAATCCGTTTTCTCTCTAAGTAGTTTCGTCTAGTAAACATTTTATCCTATATCTATATAGCATTGTAAATGCAATAATTTCAATAATAAAAAATACAGTTACTAACATGAAACCTGCAAGTGCACACGGCTGTTAAAATTTTAACAAAATTCTGCTCTTTTAGCGATATACGTTTGAGGAGATATTTATATTATTATTTATTTGAATTGACATAAGGCCGTGCGGTGTGGTACTTGAGTGGGATTCATTCGAAGAGAAAATGGTTGCACTTCCCCATTGCAACCTAGTTTGTCATCCAATGAATGAACCGTAATCCTATAGGGAGTATCTGCGCGTTGTTTCATTTATTTAGGGGTTGAGGTTTCGAGGGGGTGTGTAATGTTTTGTATAAATATTTATGGTCTATCGTTCAGATATTATAATTTCATTTCATAAAACAACTGACTTAATTTAATGAACATTTAATATTGTTTGAGATTCTTTAATTTATTTCATATAATGTACTTTTGATATAATATACATTTAGCGTAATAATCTAATGATATAAAACATTATTCAAGTAATAAGGAAGCAGCATGTAAGCAAGCAAGCAGCATACAAGCAAGCATAGAGCATTCAAGCAAGAATGCAGCATGCCATGCAGGCAGGTTTGCAGCATGCAAGCAGGCATGCAGCATGCAGCAGGCATGGTTTCTGTCACGGCTCGTCATGCCACGTTTTTTTATATATTCTACAACAGGTAAGCGCTTGGCCTTCATCTCACCTGATGGTAAGTGATGATAAAGCCGAAGGTGGAAGTGCGCGATCCCGAAATCCTCAACCACTGAGGAACAGGCTATCTTATCTCAAACTGTCGGAACACAACAATGCTATAAACATCGTTATTATGGCGACAGACTTAGATAAGATGGTGGTAGCTAGCCAGGCGGACTTAACAGCCCTACCACCAACCAAACCTAGCACACAAAGATGTACCCCCCGCTGGGAATCGAACCCGGGACCTCTGGGTCTGAAACCGGTGGCTTAGCCACTAGACCACAGAGGTGATTAAAATGTCCCACGCGAGCTTAGCATCGCAGATGGCTTTCACTCACAGCCGCGGCTGAGGCTGTCCGGCAGAGCTGCCCAGCAAGCCGAAGCGAGCGTAAGACCCACCAGCGCTCCTCAGCTCGCGGGCCGACTCGCCCCTCCGCGCCTACGCGGGCCTTAATTACACTCTAGCATAGGGCAGACAAGTCTACCTGGAGTTAATTTTGCTGCGATTCGTTTCTGTCACTGACTTTTTTAGAACAACCTTAGCGAAAACAAAACGAATTAACTTTTTTAGACAATACCTAAATTGAAATCAATTTAGGGTTAAGATGCTATTTTTATTTATAAGCCAAAATTATATCAAATGAAGTTATAGAATACGATTATTCTTCCAATATAGCTTTATTGTTATAAAAAGTGTTAGTATGAGTAGGTATTATATCAAGAGTGCAACCAAAACTTAGCAGTTATGATTTGGCTGCACTCCGCCATAGCATATAACACCCCCAAACAAAGACAATTTTGATATGTCTGCACTAATTTTATGAATTAGGATTCAAACAAAGTTTACAGTAACTGTACTGTTAAAAACTACTGTAAAAAACTTCTGAATTATCGAAAACGAAAGTGGTTTTCATAAAGTAGTGCTGGGATGCGATTAGTTTCACTCCGCGGTAGCACATACCACCCCCTAACTAATCGTTTTCCAGCACTACTTTATGAAAACCAATTTCGTTTACGATATTTCAAAAAAAAAGTATAAAAAACCGTCAAATATTGTTTTTTCCAAGATACTACGATATTTACCTTACTAGGATTACAAGTGTTAGTGTGTTAGTGCTAGTATTTTTCATAAGCTCAGAACATGAAATTAAAAAGAAAATAAATCTAATAATACAAAGGGCAAGGGTTTATGTAGGTGCCAATGTCAGACTCGGTATTGTTTGTGTAGTGCCGAATCACGAATAATTTGTTGAAATAATTTCTACAAAAGCATAGCACGACCCTTCGCCGCGGTCACGCACCAGTGGCAGATGGAAAACTTCTGAAAACTGAACAGCGTCACGGCCTGCCGACCAATAGGAGGCGGCGCGGCGGTGCGGCGGGAGCTGCGCGCGCCCCATTGGCGGGCGGGCGGCTGCGGCGCGGCGGTGCGGCGGCGCAGCGGGCGCAGTGACGAGCGAGCCCATGCCGGCCGCGAACGCAGGACCGCCAGGTGAGTGAGCCGATCTTACTCGAGTGTGCTAAGCAAATCGCCAATCAATTTTAAACAAAATCGGAACAAATTAATACAACCGCTCGTCCTGGAAAATTTATCCAAATTTTGCGACATCAACGAAATTAAAAATAAATATGTAAGTAAAAAATGAAAACAATCGTGAAGTTGTTCTACTCATAAGAAAATGTTACATACAAAGAAAAGAATAAAAAGTGTTGAAATTGCGCGGTGCTAAATCACGGTGACTTTTATAAACTCGTACTATCTACTGCTTATGTTTTTCATGTAGGTATCTGTTGTATGTAAGCCCATGGGATAACTTTATATTTTTCATCTGTTAACATTAACATTGCTACAAACCATATTAATCTATAGGCCTGCGTTGCCTGACAATAAACATATAAATATAAAAAGTAGTACGTAATACTTGATAATTAAGTTGACTCTGAATCGAACTTTATTTTTAAAACTGCTTACTTGGTTGCTTTGTACAATTACAATATAAAACAATATGTTAGACTGATCTGATTTACTATGTGGAACCTATTATTATCGGAAGCCAAGACTCAATTCGGGTCGGTGCGCCAAATCAATTTCTTAAATTTTAGATACCTGGCTATTTGATATAACTAGATGACTCTGGCATACTTCTAGACACAAATAAAATCAAACTGCGGTTATAGATTTCATATAATTGGAAAATGATATACTTGTGGATAAAGTATTATTTTTATTATCATTCATTTCTAATATTGTAACTTATAATAACACATTAATAATAATAATTTCAAATAATCCGAGCATGACTTTTTACTAATAAAAATATGCATACTGCATACAGAGAAACTTACCAAAAGAGTCCTAAACATGATTTCCGCGAGTGGTGGAAGGCTACAAGATGACAATGTAATGTTAATTATACGAAGCATTTTAATTTATTTTTCGTTTTAAAATGTTCGTATCTTTTTTTGACTTGTTTAAAATTAACCGCTTAAATAAAATATTTTGTATTGTTTAAAAAAAATCGTTGATGTCTTTTATAGAGAAAAATGATTTATATATATTTTTTTAAAATTTTGTAAAAGAAATGCAGTTTTGTAATAGATTGCATCAAAGTATCTTATTATAGCAATAAAAGTAGTAGGATACTTAAATGAAATCTCTATCCTTATCTCATGTATGTTTAAAAAAAACTTCACCCCGATATGTTTTATGAGTAAATTTTGATGGAGCGGACAATTTAAAGATAGATTTTGTCAAGTGATTCTACATTTTTCATCAAGGTTCGGTATTTATTAGTATTTTTAAAACAAGGAGTACTCATACTTCTGATAGTTTTAGTTAAGTAGGTATATGAATTCTTTCTTCCGTAGGTATACCTTCTTGCTTATATCTCATAATAAATTTTAAAAATACTTAAAACTTAACGTATACTGAATAAGTCACCCATTCATGGAAACCTGTTCGTCTTCTGCTATAAAAATACATTAATGTAGATATAATGTCAGATCAATATTCCAGCATAGTCTAGCCACAAAATGTGTGCTCACACGTAGGTTTAGGCAAGCCAGCTGTACTTCTGTATCCACGTTATAAAATTCGCATTAAGAGTTTTGTAGTGGTAGAAGAAGTTGACGAACAAGTCGAATTGTCACTTATATGCTACCATATTGTATTGTTATGTTTTATACATGTACGCCTTTTTGACTCTGTAAGCATAGATGTCAGTTGCTCATACCGACTGATTTAATTTTTTATTTATATTTTATGTGGTTTTAAGAGATTACGCATCATGCAAACCATTCAATTCAATTTAGGTTTATTGCAAGTCACAGGTAGGTATATTGAAATTACAACACCCACCCACTGAACAGTCACTAAGTTTCTTAATTAACATCAAACAATACCTTATTTGTGTCTGTATGGTAGTCATATAAAACTTATTACTGTTATCTTTGATTTTTTGTAAAATACAGTAAAAAAAGTAGTTTCCATTCATACATATAATAACGACTATTATCCACTAAAGTTAGTCAGAGACCAGGTAATGAGGACAGCAAAAGCAGTCCTCTACCATAGTCCACTTTTCACCAAATAGCACTGCACATGTGATTAGCGTGACAGGTGGTGAGCCCATCGCCGCTCTATGCTATTGGATGTATGTGCAGTCTTTAGTCCGTTAGTCGACTTACGACACCCAAGGGAAGAGAGAGTATTCTTTCACAGCTACGCGACACGGAAAAAGTAGTATCAACCTCATGCCGAGACGACATTTTAAACGATGCTGCACTGAGATTCACGTACTGTTTGCTGTGTGTTTTTCAAGCTAACAACGCTTTTAGTTTATAAAAAATAATAATTGGAAAAATGCGTAATGGACTTGTTTCCCTATTAGATATACCAAAATAATAATTATTTACTGAATCGCCTGTCAAATTGCAAATGGCTTTAATAACAAGGCAGTGAAGATTAGTTCTCACTAACTTATGAAATTACAATATTAGTCTTTAACTGTATAACAGCTGTGTGATATTTTACTTATTATTTAATGTAGTTTTTAATTATTGTGTTTTTCATCATCATCATCAGCCTATAAACGTCCCACTTCTGGGCACAGGCCTCCCACGTGGACAATAGCACGTGGGGATATTGGGCCATAACCCACCACGCTGGCCCAATGCGGGTGGTGAGTTTTAACAACAGTCATCTTACGACAACAACCGGGACCAACGACTTAACGTGCTTTGCGAAAGTGGCTTAGCGAGCAAGATCGCAAGCCGAACGCGCTAGCTGCTGCGCCATCGAGCTTATTGTTGTGTTTTTGCTTCCACAATATTTTTATCAATCATAAATATAATGAACGTGACTAGAAAATACTAAAGTTCCTTATAAGTATACATTGTGTTATTAATAGCAATTTTTACAACAGTAACATTACTTTGATATAATAAAGTAGCCCGCTTTAACACGTCCCGTGAACCCGACGGATTCAACAATGTTCGCTTAGCGGATGTTTACTACACCTATGAGGAACCTACCAGATACGTTTTATGTTTGTAGTATGTATAGCATGACGAATTTTTAGTAAAGTAAAAACCGAATTTAATATTATGATTTACTGAAATATCAACTTTAAAGAGCAGAGTTTGTCTATGGAAGTGTAAGGTTTGATTGATATTTTAGTAAGAGTGCGATGAGATTTTGTTATAGTCACTACAAAAGTATTATTTCGCGTCTCTATAATAATAATAATCATTATGTAGTAGCTTTGTAATATTTTAATAGTGTGTACATACATATAATCACGGCTACTATCCCCGAAGGGTTAGCCAGAGACTAAGCAAAGAGGACCGCAAAAGCAGTCCTCTGCCATAGTCCACGTTGCACCAAATAGCGACTGCACATGTGCTCAGCGTGGCAGGTGGTGAGCCCATCGCCGCTCTATGCTGTTGGATGTATGTGCAGTCTTTAGTCCGTTAGTCGCTTCTTACGACCCCCAAGGGAAGAGAGTTGGTGGTAGTATTATATTAATGAGCTGCTAGATGACACGGCACATTAATAGCGTCTAATAAATCTTAATACCGTTTTCCTTGCTAGCATAATATAGATCATACTTAATTGAGAAGAGTTCGTTCTGCATTTTGACCTACATAATTAAGACGTACGGTGCAATCGAGCAATCCCATAGCAAGCCTGAAAGCATTGTTGGTAGGTCGGTTCCCAGGCGTGGTGGGGCGCGCTATTAATATGATGAAACTGTTATCATTGGATGTGACGTTATCGCCATCGAGCAAACAGCTCGCCATAAACGCGGCGACGCAGGCAGCGCGCCCGCCGGCCGTGCGCCAAGCCGAAAGCCACGCTAAGCCGACGCGCTTGAGCTCAATATAGCGTGCTGCGAGGGGGTCTAGATTTAGGAGTCAAAGTGACACTATTACCGGGAGGGAATGTTATTTCCAAACAAGCTACGCTGTTTGCAGCCGCGGCGGCCGGAGCGGTGACGCCATTAACAACTTTAATAAAAGCCAACTTAAAAACTGTGCACCAACGGTTCGTGCATTTAATATTTAACGAATAATCATAATTATAAGTGTTATTATAACACACTGTTATCTCAATGAAAATATGTAGCACGTCGGTTAGAGTGATTAAAAATAAAACAAAATTTCTTCGATAGAGGTACCTTCTTTAATTGGTGTAGTTGCTTTATTTATTAACAAAAGTGTTACTGATGACTATATGTTATTTAGTATCGTTAGCTGTTTGTCATGAATGAGTTCGAGGCCCCCTACCCAAAGCCGGCGCCCGGCGGCGCCGGCGGCGAGCTCTCTCCCTATTTGTGTTTCCGCGGCTCGGCTCTTCCGGCAACGAGAAGCCTTCCTTAGAGCTTGTTTTTTATCGGGGCAGGTGAAAAAACTTAACTTTGTTGCAATACTTATAGTGTGACTTTAGTTTAAGTGCGGAAAGCTCGTTTGCGCAACGACTAGCAAGTTTTGTATATCATTGCGCAAGTTGTGCCTTTGAAATGCCGTGTATTTAGTGGATTTAGTAAGCAAATTAAAAATATACCAAGTTTTCTCGTGTTTCGGTTGTTGTCGAACGAGAGTAATATTTACCATGCCGTATAATGGCCCGATTGGCCATGGCCATGGCCATTTATGAGGGCAAGTCCGATCCCAGCATTGGAACCTTAATAAGTTGACGCCAATTAAAATGATGTAACGTTACTAACTATTTCACAGGTAGCCAACATGGAAACTGTAACTTCAATGGCACGGGTTGGAATAACAGAGCATCGCGATGAGGAGCCGACGGCGGAGGCTCTGCAGCTGGTAAAGAGCGAAGAGCGCTGCGAGCAGGAGACGGGTTTCGAAGGGCAAGGGGGCGCAACCGGCGACCACGGCCCGGGGGCGGTGGCGGGGGGCGGCGGCCGGGAGCCCTCGCCGCACGCGCACTCGCTGTCCGTGATCACGTCGCGCCGCGCCATGCGCACCATCACCGCCGCCGGCCACATCACGGAAGCGGGCGAGCTGGGGCCCGACGACGGCGTCAAGGACGAGCCGCCCGAGCCCCCGCAGCCGGAGCACGAGCTGCAGCAGTACCAGCCCAAGATGGAGGAGGCGGCGGACGCGCACGCGCACTACGATGAGGAGCGGCTGCGGCTGGCCGAGGCGGAGACGGCGCGCTACCTCGCCTTCAAGCAGGAGCCCTACCGCTCGCAGCCGCCGCCGCCCGACAAGCGCGCGCCGCCGCAGTACGTGCGCGCGCCGCCGCGGGCGCCCTACGGCCGGCCGCTGGCGCTGCGCTACGGGCCCCCGCACGCGCCGCAAGAGGGCGAGCCCGACGACCACGCGCACGAAGCCTTCCTGGCGCACAAGGACAAGGCCGAGCAGCTGCAGATGTACGCCGCGGCCGACGATGCCGGCGCCGGCGGAGCGGCGGAAGGCCGCCAGTACGCCTCCGTGCTTGGCGACCAGGCGGCGACGCCGGCCGCGCTCGAGATCATCCAGACGACGTCGCTGAGCAACCAGCAGTCGGTGGGCGTCGCGTACCAGCAGGTGAAGTACGAGACGCGCGGTGAGGGCGAGCCGCGGCCCAGCACGTACGCCAGCCTGCAGCCCGTGACGTCGGTGCACGGCGGCTACGCGTACGCCGGCAGCCCGCAGTACGCCGGCGCGGGCTACGGCGCGTACGCGGGCGGCGGCAAGGAGCTGCTGACGCTGTACGGCGGCGCGCGCGGCGACGACTCGCCGCCGGGCCAGCTGCTGTACCGCAGCGACCCCACGCTGTCGTCGTCGTCGCTGCCGGCGCGCGGCACGCACGTCGTCTACGGCTCCGTGCTGCCGCAGTCGCAGGCCGTGTACGAGGCCCCGCCCAGCCCCAACTCTCAACAGGTATCGTTTCTAGCTGATGTACCTATTCGATTTATAACTTGGAATGCGAATTTTGTAACTGCACCGATTATCTCTTCCGATAGGTAACGCTCTACACGCATGGAAACACAGTACAATACAAAGTGGGCAGCGATCATTACCTAGGACAAGGAAGCGGAGTGGAATACGTGCCCGTTTCTGGTTATGAAGGTGGACTGTTAGTGGAAGGATACGCTACACAACCGCAGGCGTGGCCTGCACACAATTTGTTACCTATCGATGACGGATTCGACCCAGGTGAGCGAAATACATTGACCTCCAGTAGCTACTTAAAGAATGTTATAACATACATACATTCATACATATCACGGCTATTATCCCCGAAGGGTTAGTCAGAGACTAGGCAATGAGGACAGCAGAAGCAGTCCTCTACTCCACATTTCACCAAATAGCGACTGCACATATGCTCAGCGTGACGGGTGGTGAGCCCATCGCCGCTCTATGCACTTGGATGTATGTGCAGCCTTTAGTCCGTTAGTCGCCTTTTACGACACCCAAGGGAAGGTACAGGGTAGTACCTATTCTTTCACTGCTACGCGACTCGGTTGAGAATGTTATAAACAAATTAATATACATTTTGAAAAGCAGCGATGGCGGGCATGGGCGAGGTGAAGGAGTGCGTGAACTGCGCGGCCGCCACCACGCCGCTGTGGCGCCGCGACGGCACGGGCCACTACCTGTGCAACGCCTGCGGGCTGTACACGCGCATCAACGGCGTCAACCGGCCGCCGCTCAAGGGGCAGAAGGCCAAGCCCCCGCAGACGCTGGTAAATTGTTCTAACTGTTGCTTCTGCATTGGTAGCTAATGTCTGTTTGTGCTGCCCGTGAGTGTAAAATGCAGTGCTATCTAATGAGCAGTATGCTTGGCAGCCGACGAACGGCAACCGGCGCGTGGGCGTGACGTGCGCCAACTGCCGCACTTCCAACACCACGCTGTGGCGGCGGAACAACAACGGCGAGCCCGTCTGCAACGCCTGCGGCCTCTACTACAAGCTGCACAACGTAAGTGCCAAGACGCCTCGCTAACCTGAAAGTTCATTTAACCTCTCGCACCCACACACGGTATCACATAAACACCGGGTGATAGGAGCGTAGTACACTAGAACTATCGCAGTGATTGTGCATCGATTACGCCGGGTTATGCTGATTAGATGAGTCGCAGTCGCGCAGGTATCTAATCGCAGACCAGTGCAGCATTATCAGGGAACTCCTCGGCAAACATCGGGCCCGTATAAAAAATCACAACACAGGGTCTCATCTAATCTCGTGAGATAAAACTCGGGGCTACCGACTGATAGAGAATTATCATCGCGCGACCACGAATATTCATAATGAGATAAATAATCTTTTATCAATTATCTCCTCGTGAGTAGATACGCTTGTTTAAAGGATGATAGGAGCGCGTGGCGGCAGATTACGGGGTGTTTCCCCGCCGCTGACGCGCCCCCACGCCCCCACTGACCGCGCGCTGTTGCAGGTCAACCGGCCGCTCAGCATGAAGAAGGACGGCATCCAGACGCGCAAGCGCAAGCCCAAGAGCATGGGCGGCCACGCGCCGGCGCGGCCCGGCCAGGCGCCGCCTCTCTCCGGTACGTGGCGCTGACGGCTGCGGTGCGAGACGCCCGACCACATCGTAACCGTGTCTGTGCTCCGCAGTGGAGGCTCACTCGCACAAGGTGCTGCCTCCGCTGTACGCGGCGGTGGAGGGCGCGGGCGCGGGCGCCGGCACGCCGCGGCTGCTGCTGCCCGCCGCGCGCCAGCTGCCCGACGCGTGAGTACGCGCGCCGGTCCTCGCTCAAGGGATCTGACTACTTCGAGGCATGTCTTTCCACATTCCACAAGGAAACCTATTTCCTTGCTATTCTTCTGCACTCCCGGTGTCGGCACTTCTTTCCAAAGCAGGCTTTCTCTATTATCTCGAGGTATGCTTTTTGGGTTTACACTTAGGTACCACTTATAGTAGGTTGTATATGTCATTTCTTTCAAGAAGTCTTAATAATAATAGTACAGGTGTACTTAATTTTAGCCAGACGGCGACTGGCGTGTGTGACGGTTTCTTGCCTCGACGACGTGTTTACATGCGTCTTACGTTATCTCAAGGTTTGCGCTCCGCTTACAGCACGCAGCTGTTGTTTCACTTTCAGCTATTTTACAATGTGTGTTCACCTAAATAGTGGGACATCTTCTCACTCTTGGGACATAACTTCGATAGCTCCTAGTTGCCGGTAGCTTCACTATTCCTGATAATGGTACATCATGGTACACCAGGTCATGGTAACGGTGGGCGGGCGGCCCAAGACCGGGACGGTTGGCTCTCATTGAAGGAGGCATACGTCCAGCAGTAAACGGTAACAGGCTGAAGAAAGGTATTGTACCTTTATTTATTATTATACAAGTAAACGCTAAAGCCTTTGTCGAGCAGTGGGATTGGATGTTCAGCAGACAGTCAACACTGATGGCCACGACAATAAACAGTAAGAGGAAGCAAACACATTTGAAATAACCATAAACATGTCATAATCACAGAAATTTCAGAAAAGCTTTTTAATCTGAGAATAACACCAACTAACAATGCAAAGAGAAGTATCTTAGCAAGTGATAACTGTGGTCTCTGCCAACCCCTCCGTGAATCGGGCTTTATGATTTTCTTGAAGACTTTTTACACGAACAAAGCAAAAACTATTCAAATTGATCAAGCCGTTTTTAAGTATGCCCTAGACTAACAGAAATTGATTTATATAGAGATAGATGATATAAGTTAATATTTGCAGGATACCAGCGCTAGAGCGTGGTGCTGCGCCGGCACAGTATCGGGCGTAGCACGCGGGTGCGGCGCGGATGCGGGGCGGCGGCGGCGCGGGCGGGCACGGCACGGGGCTCCGCACTCCGAGCAGGCTGCGCCCGGGACTTCGGTATACATAGTGCACTGAGAGAAAAGACTCAATCAAATCAAAGACATCGTGAAATGGGAAGGCAATACGAATATGTTGGTGTAGTGTTTCGAATCCTCTTGTGTGATTCTGAAAGGCCTGCTAGGTACGTTTGAAGTGGCTCGTACATTCTCGACTAAGCTATTGTAAATATGTATATCTCGTGATGTGTGTCTGTGTGTGTTGCGTAATGGACGGGAGGCGGCCGTGCCGACGAACGCCAATGGTAACGAATTTATTACTCTAAGTAATTATGTTTTAGGGTGTAATGGCGTTGGGACGGAGACCCGAAATGAAACAATGTCTTGCGTTGAATCAATAATCTTTATCCTCTAGTCTAGTGTATCATCTTAAATACTAATTAACATCACATCTATACGTGACTAGAGGAAGGACGCCTTGTCAATCAGGAAGACCTTAATTATCACGTACTATTGAGTACGTGCTGATAGTGTAATTCACTATATCACACCTCCCCTGAAAAGGCTAGGCATCCCTTCCCTGAAGAGTAAACTCTTATTTTCTAAATATCTTAGTCCTATTCTTATGAACTATATATTCTTTATTATTCTTTAATATTTTTACATTAGTACCTAGCTCTTCTAAAACTTCAAATGGACCTAAATACAAGTCATTCAATTTATTATAATTTTCATTCTTATACAAGAGTAGATCACCTTTTTTGTAGTGTACTTCCTTACAATCTAAATCATAATTAGTTTTTCTACTTTGTTTTGATATTAATAAGTTGTTCCTGGCATCATTATGAGCTTTTTGCAATCTAAATTTTAACTCCGATGGATAATTGTCGTATACATATAAGGGATCAACTTTACTAACTAAATTACTAGGTACGTTACATGTTTTCCCAAAAACTAGTTCATAAGGGGAGTATTTGGTACTAGTATTTACAGAATTATTATAAGCAAAGCACCAATATGGTATCCAGGTACTCCAATTTGCCGACTGATTCTGTGTTTGTATTCTCAAGTAACATCCGAGATGTTTGTGCCAGTTTTCTAGCGAACCTATACTCTCATGATGATAGGGTGTTGAATTTAACTTATCAATATTTAGCAATTTACATACTGTTTCTAACGTGGAATTAATAAATTCCGTTCCACAGTCAGTCGCAATAACCCTGGGAGTACCATATCGTAAAATAAAATTTTCAGTAAAAACCCTAGCAACAGTTTCAGCTGACTTATCAAGTATTGGGTAAGCTTCTACAAACTTTGTCAATTCGCATTGTATTGTTAATATGTATTTATTACCCAAATTATCGACCTCCAACGGCCCCACAATATCTAAATATAATTTTTCAAAAGAAGTAGATGCTGTAGTGGTTATTACCATTTTCTCTTTATTATTTTTATTACAAAATTTCTGCTTTTGGCAATCTTTACAGCGAGTCACATATTCAGTTATGTCTTTTTGCATATTACTCCAAAAATATTTTTTTCGAATATTCTTAGTCATTTTATTTATGCCTACATGACCACTTGTCGGCAATAAATGATAATCATTTAGTATAACACGTATCAAGTCTTTATTTGTAACATGTTCAACTTGGTTATTAATAATACATAACCGCGGTAATTCTTTATGTTTCATGAAAGTTTGGGTCAAAATTTTAATAAACTTTTTATTAAACCCATTTTTAATCACAACGACTTCTACAATATTATATTTTTTACATAATGCACTCAGTTCTCCTATCGTTGCGTCTCGGCGCGCCTCCGTTAGTAGAGATTCCTGATTTATGTAAATAGTAGAGTCACTAAATAACATATCACCCGTCTGTGAGACGTATCTTTTCTTTTTCCTCAACTTCACGAAGTTTTCATACGAACAAATATCTAACCTTACATCATTTTGTGATTTCTGCATAATATCTACCACTCTTGGTTGCCTATGATCAACAGGGGGCTCAACCCTGCTACTTCCAGAGGTAGCGGGTTCATTATTTTGCTCCATGGTTCTTTTCTTTTACAGAGATGGTGACTGAAAAGACGAATACGGATAAACTTGAAGAATTTAGCTCAGGTCACGAGAGTCCAGAGACAAAAATAAATGGCTCATTTCAGTATACAGGTCAATATCGATTAGAAAAAATTAACAGCTTTGGGTAGTTTGACATGTTAGCAACTCTGTAATTTTTTAATGAAAACGAATACCTATTGTACATTGTGTATAATAGGTACATAGTTATAAACAAGCTGGCACGCTTTGACTTCGAAAGTAGGACGAAAGACGGATACATCATATTCTTTGTAGTATCATACCATCCTCTTATTTACAATAGAAGAGGGCTACACATTTAGTAGTTGCCTCCGTTCATGTGCGTCATTTCGTCTCCCCACTCACCTGTCGGCACCGGCTGGGCGTAACAGCAGCTCTTGCGCAACAAAAACGTGACGTGCGGCTGTCGCACGATGCACACGTAAAACACTAATATGGCTTGCAAAAGATTCACGACAATGTGTGCATATATAAGGCCATCGAAGTTTAGCCAAGAGAGCAGAAGAAACAGCCAGGCGGTGGACATTATCAGAAACAGTTGAAGGAACAAATCGAAACACCCCTTGAGTTTATGATGAATCCTCCCATATATGTTTATTCTCTTTATAACTTTCAAAGTAGTTACATAAAAGAATATGTTGAAAACGATGGTGAAAGCAACGGGCGTAAAGAATATTGCAATGCCCAACCAACCTATGGTCTCCTGTTCCATGTCATCAACCAGTATAGATGAGGAGAACTGTGTCCTCATTTTTCTGTTAGGATGAGTGCCAGTGTCCAGTAAAAAGTGAGCGCAAATCGCCATAGCTGCCATTACGATGACGCTCGACCATACCGCACTGGAATAGTAGCAATATTTCCGTACGTCCGTCACTCGAAGAAACACATTGCGTGATTTAAATGTCTTCCAAATGTAAAATCCAAAGCTGTTTAACCAAAAGAATGCGCCGAGAAGACTGATGTACAAAATAATATCTGTCACCATGAAACTGACGTGGTTGCTATATTCAGTGAAGATTCTAATGAAATCAGCTGCTTGACTAACAATGAGACAAACATTTATTGTAGTTATAATATTTCCAGCTAAATCTCTCAGTGTGGGAAGTACAAAATATATTATTGCCACAATGAGAAATAATATTATAGCTATTCCATGAAATATAGGATTTAGTATTTTCGTCATGAGAAAGTTTGTGTCTTTCCAATCAATTCTTACTACTGGTACACATACTAAGGCATATTCTCCTGTGATATTTGTCTTCGTCATAAAGATCTTGTCCATACAATATTTCCTTTGATTGTGAACATATGATGCTGGTTCCTTCACTTCAGGGATAGTAATCGGCTCATGCAAATTGAATGAATTACTTAGTAATGGGTCTTCCTTTATGCTGTCTACACTGTGTTCATGATGGATTATATGGCGCATACGTCCATCTGTTAAAAGGTTCAATTCATCCTCTGTATTCTTCAAATAATAAATCGGCCTCATTTGTGTGTTTTCGCAGTCTGGCAATCCTGTTTCGTATTTGAAATTCTTCAATTTGGCATCTTTCCCATCTTCAGTTTTGAACTGTGGTTCCCACAAAGTCTGATTAAACAATTCAGCCAATCTACAAGACAAGTCAATCATTAATTGGTTCTCCTCACAACATTTGTTTATCTTGACAGAGTAAACTTTGTCAGCCAAATCGTTTAAGTTATTGTCCATCTGTTCTGTATGTTTTGCTCGTGTTTTTGATAGGAGAAATATGAAAAACAATGTTTTAATACACATTGTGTTGTAGTTAAAGTGCTTCACATCGAAAATACTTGTGATAGCAGGTCACACACATTACATCTATTGTCCCGATTAAAGACACAGTGAAAAATCTAAAACTAAAAATGATTAATAATAGATCGAAGTTTGATAAATAAATGTTACTCTCGCTTATTATTATCACATAATTGTCTTCTTTGGAATTATATTTGTAATTTCGGCAGATGCCTTATCGAGAGTCATTATAACATCAGACGAGTTAAAAAATCTAAATTCAAATTTTTTGGGGGTATTAACCCGTTCAATGAAAAGAACCATGGAGCAAAATAATGAACCCGCTACCTCTGGAAGTAGCAGGGTTGAGCCCCCTGTTGATCATAGGCAACCAAGAGTGGTAGATATTATGCAGAAATCACAAAATGATGTAAGGTTAGATATTTGTTCAAAAATATTTTTAATTTCCTTTGCTCTTAAAAACTTATTCTGCCCCTGAGCGGAATAACGTTTGTCCTTACTTAATTTAATAATAGAGTCTCTAATAGCCTTAAGCTCACTCAAGAGTTCTGACAGGTTTGCCATGAACACACTTTAGAAAAAAAAAATCACTCACACACACACATAGATTCTTGGTAGCATAGTTATATTAATTCGTGCTGGCTTACACGTTCTGTGCTGGTCCAATTGCCCGTCGAACCGCTCTGCGTTCTACCTCTTCTAATAGTCGTGCGTTGAAGTAACGTAGCAGCCTAAGTACTATATAGCCCGCTAGTACAACGACGATGGTCAGTAAAAAGATCTCTGAAAGTTGCATCCCAACGGCCAAGGGAGTTGATGCTGCCGCCGATTGAGTTGGTGATTGACTGACAATAATATTGTCTTTAGATTGTGGGTTTCCCATAGTTAAACAATTTTGGCTTACAGTTTTTCTTCTTATTTCCTTCGTCCTTCTTGTAGGCCCGTGTAGCACTATTTTCCTGATATTTTGTAGACTTCAACTAGCGATTTCGCGGCGCGGACTTGTGACACCATGTCACGGTCGCCATGTAATGGCGTTGGGACGGAGACCCGAAATGAAACAATGTCTTGCGTTGAATCAATAATCTTTATCCTCTAGTGTATCATCTTAAATACTAATTAACATCACATCTATACGTGACTAGAGGAAGGACGCCTTGTCAATCAGGAAGACCTTAATTATCACGTACTATTGAGTACGTGCTGATAGTGTAATTCACTATATCACAAGGGTTTAATATTTATAATTTAATTTACAGAGTCAGTGTATGTCCGTGTTTGTCTAATTAGGTACTATTTATACATTGATAGGGATTCGCTTAAGTAAATGTTTTATTAATAGAAAAAAATGAATTATTGTCTGTGTTTTATTTACCTCGTTTAATACCAAAGTAGGTAGGTTGTTCTCAAGTGGATTTTGAGCTAAATAAATCTTTGGTAATTTCATCAAGTAAAGCTGTTTTCTTTATTAAATAAATAATAATGAAATCGTTTATTTTTCTCTCCGCAATAATAAATAGGTCTTAATTATTCTATGACTTATTGCTAATTATAGTTATATTATTATTTCCGGTTTTTATGACCCGTATCGTTGTGAGAGACTGGTGCCTGGAAGGGTTTGAAGAAAACTTGTAGAACAGGTCACCATAATTCTAATCTTTAATACAAATGTTAGAAAATATTACTCGTGCCCTCAGTTTTGATCGTCTTTTTGAAACATCATTTTAGAAACAGTTTAGACGTGTGGATTAGGCGATATCAGAACCAAACACATGAATTATTTCAAATAGGAAAAACAGTCACAAATGAATTTAAAACTGCATTTCCACATGGACTCGAACAGGGACATTAGGCTAGGGACTACCACGCTGGCCCAATGCGCTTGTTGGATAGTGCGGTTGCGGTTAAACCAATGATATTACATTTTGAAATATCATTGGGTTAATATTGTTGCTTAAATAATGAGTAGTTAGGTATTTTTTTTAAAGTAATTAGTTAACTTTAAAATATCAATGCACAGGTACCATAATAATATCACAATATTACCAAGGCTGGGCATTTGCACTTTGATCTAAACACTTCAGTATATTGTTATCTTTAGCGGCTACATTACAACTCATCCACAAACGGCCGTCATTCTACATAGTAGCGACATCTACCTGCAATTTATGGAACTAAGGCGGTACCGCTCTGCTTCAGCCGCTGCTACGAGTGTGCGTGTGTGCTACGACTAAGAGCCAGTAGGTAGCCCGT
Organism: Scoparia ambigualis; assembly: GCA_963921215.1. Classification (NCBI taxonomy): domain Eukaryota; kingdom Metazoa; phylum Arthropoda; class Insecta; order Lepidoptera; family Crambidae; genus Scoparia; species Scoparia ambigualis. Next base: position 641,641 of record OY992503.1, read on the forward strand.
GCTACGTGTGTAGCGCGTAGTAATGTCACCTCGCTGTGGTAGATACTTTGGACTTATCTCGGTAGATGGCACTGCGTGACCTGTGATCTTTAGCTTCTACACGTTTCACAAAACTAGTGCACACTTAACTATATATCTATATTAATAAAGACCAATTGTCGAAATGTTAGTGCGCATCACTTCAGAAAGGCTGCACCTATTTAAGTAATTCTTTTTTTGTTATGTTCGTAATTGTCAGGACTAGGTTTCAGTGAAATAAAATGTATACAGAATGTTCGCGCAGACAGTTAATAATAATATAGCAGATGACTCGATTTTTTACAGATTTTAAATTAGGTCTTACCGCAAGGACAGAACTTAAAATGCAACAAATAATTATAGAACACTAGCTTCTCACACACAGTATGCCGTCTCCCAAGAAAATTTTTCATGGATTTTTATGAGATGTTGTTGCTGTTATGATATTAAATATTCAAATCGTAAAAAGGAAAAAGTAAACTATCTAAAATTATGTAGGTATGTTCATGTTCTATGTGCCCTAGAAGCTTGTCGCGGCCGGGGTTTATGCCTCATTGGAATAATAACATTGCATAAAAACATGCACAAAGTATACTACAGACATTTTATTTTTCCTTTTAAATAAAAGCTAGTTCTTTATTATTATTATTATTTACTGTAGTTTATTTTCTTCTACTTGCGATTTCGTAAATATGAAATAATGCGGCGGCGAAATGTTTCTCAGTCTATCCATTATCTTGTAGTTCTTAAGTAGTTTGTTTGTGTAAATGATAGTGTATGCATAGTTTTCTTCCTAATTACTCTATTTTTTAAGCCCCGACGCAAAAAGAAGGGTGTTATAAGTTTGACGTGTCTTTGTGTCTGTCTGTCTGTATACCGTAGCTCTTAAACGGAAAAATCGATTTGAGTGCGATTTTTTTTATTTAAAAGTAGGTTTACTAGCATTGGTTCTTAAGGGATTCTTGGTCTGATTCTGCAGCCAGAATATCCAGCTCACTAGTACATTTTAAAAAAATAGTAGCAGATATGTCGTGTTTGGATTTCTTTTGATCAGTATTTAAATTTACATACAATGCAATGGTGGCATCACGCTGAGCTGATGCTGCCGCCAGGATATCCAGCACACTAGTATACTCTTAAAAAAAGTAGTAGCAAATATTTCGTTTCATTTAACTAAACGGTCACCCGACGCGGCCACGCTCATAACTCCTTCGGAAATACGGACAGCTATAACAGGATGCCGTCTTAGAAAAGCTTTAAACCATGCTTCTCCCGGTTTTTGTTCACGGAAAGGATTGGGTTTGGGATTTTTTAGGAGGAAGTCTTGTACATCTCGTTGGATGTCTTCTTTTTTATGAGGAAACCCACGCTTCGCCAATGCTATAATTTGATCACATATCGCGGTTTCTTCTTCTTCTGTTAGTACTGTATTGGAACCGGATTTAAATTTTGTGTGAGGATTCGACAGTTTGAATTGGATACTACTTCTAGGCACTCCAAAAGTTTTACTTGCCTGCCTTACAAAACCTTCTTTATTGAGGACATTACAAAGAGCTTTTTCAATGGCTTCTTTATTGTATTGTCTTTTTTGGCATATTTGGATTGGCGCACAGGAAAATAAAATAAGGATTTAAAAACCAGTTACTGGCAACCAACATTTAGTAACTAGCCACCTATGCCAGTTACTAGAAAAAGTCGGTTAATTTTGCTGATACTTTTTTTTTAGAGTAATAGAACCTATTACTTTATGAATACCCAAGTAACACGTAATCTGTATATTCACTGAAGTAAAGACTGATTTACGTTTAAAAGTCAGACTATCACTTTAAATCTGTTTTGACTTAGTTTAAATGCTTTTGAGTAGAATGTGGTAAAATTTATAATGCATGAAGCTATTGTATGGTCTAAAAAATAAAGTTAATAGGCTTATAATCATACTAAAACATTAATTACTTTTAATATACAGCACCTTAAACAGCATTAACACTAACACAAAGGTTAAGACCTTATATTAGTAAATAAGAAAATCTAATACATTAAATAAACGTTGTCGAAATATTTTATAGTGAACTTAAATATATTAACACATTTTTAAGATTAAACGCATTTTTATGAGCTTTTCTGATGCTTATTTACTGCTAAGCATTAGCCAAACATTTACTACAGTTTTAGCTCTGTTATCTTCTTATTTTATTGTTACTTTAAGGCTTTCAGCACTATTTAGATAAATAAAAATGTAATTTTATTACTATAGGTCATAATTTGGCCATAAAACCATGAGTCGTATGATTATTTTCATTTGTGCGTTAGTAATACTCATTAGTAAATTTATGTCGCACGTGTCACGTTGTTGTCATGAATAAACAGTGGAAAAAGACTAAGAGAACCGGTGGAGTAAAGAGAAAGATAAAAACGGAATATTCAAACTTTATATCTGGTTTAAGAAATGAAAAACGTGTTTCAAACTATGATACTCTTGATACACAAAATACAGAACAATCGGTAGTTGTGTATGAGTCAAGCACTAGTCAAGAAGTTCCATCAAGTGGTTCCGTAGTACATTCAAGATTTGAAAATGAAAATTATTTTGCAGAAGTGTTATCAAAAGGTACTACTTTCTATAAATATATGTAAAATATAATAACTGATTATTTAAAATATATATAAAATAAAATAATCAGTTATTTTATTTTATACATTTTTAAACCTTGTTATTTTTTGTGTAAGAAATATTGTTTATTTAGGTGTTTTTATTATTTCGTAACAATTGTTCAAATTATATAAGTATAAAGAATCTATTATCTCGAAGTAGGTATAAACGAGGAGGAGAAGAATTGAGGAGCTTGTTGGCGCAGCGGCTAGCGCGTTCGGCTTGCAATCTTGCTCGCTAAGCCACTTTTGCAATGCCGGGTCGCTGGATGGGTGACCAAATTAAAAACATCTCGCTGCTCCGTGCTTTGGAAGGCACGTTAAGCCGTTGGTCCCGGTTGTTGTCGTAAGATGACAGTCGTTAAAACCCATCAACCCGCATTGGGCCAGCGTGGTTGGTTATGGCCCAATATCCCCACGTGCTATTATTGTCCACGTAGGAGGCCTGTGCCCAGTAGTGTATAGTAATGTACCTATTAACGTCCATAGGTTGATGATGATGGTGAGGTATTTAAACGTGTCACTTTAATATTTTTAGATGATAGTTCTACTGATGACGAAGAAATTTGTACCGAATACACGAAAAATATGATTTTAAAAGATAAAATAAGAGAATGGGCTCTTGTTAAAAACATACCTCAAAGTGCTTTAAAAGACTTATTAACAATTTTGAATGATAGATACCCGGATACTTTGCCCAATGATCCGAGAACAATACTTAAAACCCCGAGGGAAGTACACATTGAAGTGGTGGAACCTGGTCTATACTGGCACAATGGCATTACAGGTCCACTTGAAAGAATATTGGCGTCCGAAACTCTTGAGCAGATAACTCTGAATATAAATATGGATGGTTTGCCGATTTTCAACAGTTCTAAGAAAGAATTTTGGCCAATACTGTGTAACATTCACGAATTAAGAGAACAGCCTTTTGTAATAGGTTTATATTATGGAGAGCAAAAGCCGAAAAATTTAAATGACTACCTAAAACATTTTATAAGGGATGTAAATTTATTGCTAAAAGAACACCTTACGATTGGTCATAAAGTAATTAAGGTGGCTGTTAGATGTTTTATTTGTGACTCACCTGCCAGAGCTATAAAGGGTAAGTTAGTAAATAATTCGTATTTTTTAAGTTTTATTAAAACAGCCGAAACAAAACAAATTTTATGTTTACAGGAGTCTGCAATTTCAACGGTAAACACGGCTGCCTGAAGTGCGTAACTGTTGGGGAATATTCTCATCAGTCTCATACCGTTGTTTTTCCTGACAGTAGATGTCCGAAAAGAACAGATGATCATTTTCGCAAGAAATTATACGGGTCGCATCATAAAGTAGATTCACCATTACTGCAGCTACCCATAGATATTGTTGAAGATGTTCCAGTGGGTTTTACATTTATTAGATCTAGGTATAATGAAGAGGCTTTTGGTTGGATGGCGTGATGGTAATTTCGGTAAAAAAAATACCAAACTGTGCTCACGTGATATAGAAAGGGTATCAGCTTTTTTGAGTGAAACTCGTCTGCCTTCAGAAATCCACCGATCTATGAGAGGTTTGAATCATCTTGCTCACTGGAAAGCATCAGAATTCAGAACTTTTTTTTATTATTTGAGCATAATTATTTTGCCACAAGTTTTGAACGCCGAAGCGTTTTCTCATTTTCTATTTTTATTTTGTGGTATAACTATATGTTCCCATGAAATGTATAAAACGCTTTTACCTTTGGCACAGGAACTTTTACTTTATTTTGTTGAAAATTATAAACATCATTATGGAGCTGAATATATCACTAGCAATGTGCATAATTTAGTTCACGTGGTCGATGAAGTTCAACGGCTTGGAGCACTTCACACCTTTAGTTCTTATCCGTTTGAAAACAAGCTATACTTGATTAAGAGAATGCTGAGAGAAGGGAGGAACCCATTGGCCCAGGTAGCAAAAAGACTAAGTGAATTAGATGGAATACGGACAACCACTAACAAGAACAAAAAAAGCCATTCTGTTATAATAAAAAGTAAAAAAAAATGCTTTGAGATACATTTTGAAGACTTCAAACTGTCTACTAAAAACAAAGATAAGTATTTTATGAGTAAAGATAATGAAATTATTGAATTGAAGGAAATTTATAACAATAACAACGAAATTGAATTGCATGGATTTAAAATTAAGGAGCTTGAAAATATGTTTGAAAAACCTATGAAATCCGGTCATTTTCACATATATAAATCAAAAATAAACCAAGGCGTGCGAAATTTAAAATGTTTAAGACCAAAAGATGTAAAATTCAAATATGTTTGTACTGCATACCAACACATACTTTAATGACCAGTTAGTAATAGCAAATTAATTTTAGCATTAATGATTTTTTCTGATAACGGTAAAACGGATGGCCCCACTCAGACAAGTGACAGTAAGTGTCCGTAACATTTTAATTCACATGAAGTGTCATGAATCTTTTTTTGCCGTTCAATTAATTACCTTGCTATCCTTTAACTTTACACCAACAATTGACACATTAGTGACTTCTCTGAGTGTGACCGTAAGCAAATTAATTGATATCAGCTATGAGGTATGCTCAATTATTTACTATAAATAAAATAAATTTTGCTTAATCAGAGTATATTTATTTTGTACTAGTCACAGGTACATTTATTTTTAGAATTTTTACCAGGCAAGACATTTTACAAAGTGAACTTTCCATTGAAATAATATACTTATTATAACGAAATATACCTACACGGTGTAATAAAAATCAGTACCGACCCAGTAGAGGATTGTTGTCTCCATATCATAAATATAAAGATGGTCAACTCTATATTTCGAAATAAAAATCAGCTGTTTCAAACATTATAGTCAATACCAATATACCTACTTATCCAAAATGTACAAAACAGTTGTTTTTATTTTCGATATATAGAGTTGACCTCACAGATAGTCAAAGTTGTTCAATTATAGACAGCATAGGATACAATAACATAACATAATTAGCATAATGTCAATGTACTTAATATCCGTAGTACTGACTGTATTTTGTTGTGGTAAGTACAAAATTTTAAGAAATATTACAAAAACGGGCAGTCTAGCTGCTAGCAATTAATAATCACTAAATAATTCAAATCAGAGAAAAGAAACTAAATAGCATTGTTATTAAGTCAACATGATTGGTTGTCAGATATAGCTAAAATTAATAAAGTGTAATTTTTATCCTCAATAAAAATCAACAAAAAAAACAAAACAAAGTCAGAATGGTCGGTTTTGGGTTCACTAGCGCCACTTCATAAAAAAAACATTGCATAAATATGTGATCTAATCGGAGACCAACTTGATGCAAAGATTTTTTTAAGAAGTGAAGTGATCCCAAAACGGATCACCTTTATCAAAAAAGCCTTATCGTAAAATTGTAAGTAATATAAAATTATATTTTTTTAAGCCATTCTAATCGTTAGATTTGACATTATTTATTGTAGCATCTGGCTTAAGTCTCTTTGGTGGCGATTGGCCTGACTGGCCATCATGATCCAAGCTTTTTTTTATTTTAACTGCCTTTGGATTTTGTCTTTTCGGTGACGCTTGAACTAATTGTTTTTCATCGTCTAAGTCTTTTTTTGAAGCGGTTTTTGACTGTTGGTTTTGTGGTGCCAGGTGTACAATATTTGTGTCTTTTATTTTTTTTGCGAACACTGACATTTGTTGTTTTGGTAGATATTGACTAAATTTCCTTTTCACATATATGTTATTTATTTTCTTTTTGATCTCTGCATTTTTTAAATGTTTTAACTCCCCTTTTGTGTTCTCTTTTTCATTTCCATTATTTTCTCTCGTCGCCTTTTGTACAATTTTTTCTTCAGTGTCTTTCTCAACTTTTTTTGTATACATTTCCTTGACTTTCTTTTTTTCTATTTCTTTTTCAATATACGATCGCATCTTCATTTCTTTATCCATGTCTTCTTTAACATCTATATCTTTCGTCGTTTCTTTGTCAGCCTGTGTCTCGGTATCTTTCGCTATCACTTCATCTTTCTCAACTTCTGCAACCACTTTTATCTCTTTAACTACGTTTTCATCCACGTTTTCGGAGACATCTATAGAGTCTTTTTCCATTACATTATCATCTTCCACTTCTTCCATATCTATCTCTTTTATTATTTCTTCTTCCATATCTGTCTCATTTGTTGTTTCTTCTTCCATATTTTTCTCATTTGTAATATCTATTTCCGTATCTGTCTTATTTGTTAATTCTTCTTCTGTTTCTTCGTCTGAACCGTTATCATTCACTGTTTCTTCTTCTACCTCTTCTACCATGTCTATTTCTTTTTCGACTTCTGCTCCCACACTCGTTCCATCTTCCGTTTTACTGCCTGTGTTTTCTGATACTATTGCATTAGTTTCTACTCTCTTGGCCGTTTTAACTTTTCCGGTTTGTTTCTTGCTTGAGCGACTCCTCTTTGACGGTTTTCGTAAGTTTTTAAAATTTTTCCTTTGCACAGCATTTCGTAAAACTAATTTAAAAAAATTTTCATTGTCTTCAAGGGTATAGGATTTGTCCCAGGAATATATCAATTTGAAACAGAAATCTAAAACGTTTTTATATTTTTTCAAAGGTAGTTTGATTATGCTTCCCCTGCTACCTCCAGACCACGAACATTTGCATAAAAATTCTCTTGTGAATAATAGATCTATCAATTTATATGCACAGGTTATCCCATGTCCCTCTGCAGTTGTGCACACGACGGAGTACATTTTCATCAGTTTGTTTCTTTCTACTGGATCCAATAAAAGTAATTCTAAGTTCTCTAAATCATTAATGCTGTCGATTGGTTTTAGCTTGAAAGAAGAATTTTCAGCTGCATTTCTGGCATCTCCCAAATTGACAACAGATTGATCAAGATGGCGGCTTATTGTCCTTGTAATGGCTTTTTCAATTGTTGTTTCTATTTCAATTATGAAATTGCTCAATCTGTAGGAAAATTTATTTTGCATATCCATGATTTTGTTTTGGTTTTCTATAATTGTATTTAGTTTGTGAGTGTCAGGCTGAGGTGGAATGACTGGTTCCGAATTTGCTGCTATTTCATTTGGGTCTCCTATAAGCCAAATAGTATCTTCTGCTATTGGCTGGTGCTGAAGTTGTGTTACAGCGGCTGAATTTGGTTGTGAATGGATTATCTGAAAACAAAAAAGAGCGGTTTAATACATTCATTTTTAAAATTTAAGTTGATTTTAAAAGCGAATGTTTATCGCCCTCATGTCTTTATTCCTAGAATATAAGTATTGCAAGAATAATAAGTTTAAGTGGTTTGAAATAAATAACAACCCTTAGTGCAAAAAAGAACTGATTTGTCATAAAACTTAATTTTTAATTTTATTTTTAGTTTTTTGTATAATATACCTCATTCGACATACGGACTGTAAAAAAATCAGTATCAAATATTTAGGAGGTTATTGTACAGTCAGCGTCAAATTCATGTTAACTAATAAAGTCAATTTGATCTAAAAACCCTAAATCAACTTCATATACGCAGTTCGAATTATATTGTTGTAAATTGTGATCAAAATTATCTTTTTATTATTATATGTAATCTGTCAGGGTAAATGCTTAGATATATTGACTACTTTGAACGCATACAACATTATGCATACTGTAACTGCCAATATAAATATGATATTTCGTCCATTAGATAAATTTTTCTACTTATGATGCTTACAATTATATGATGCTGACTGTACTCATAAACAAGAACTTAATTATAGGGCCAATATTGTATCATGAAAAAAAACACAGATTAACCCCATAGTGAAAGTTGTTCATACATAGGGTACAACCACTCCCTGAAGTTTCCGAACTGATTTTCCATGCACCCTGTGTATGTAAGTTACAAGAAATTAGTTATGTACTTAAGTACTTATATCCATGTAAATATATTTCTTCTTTTAGAGCAATCGGTTACAGGAATAAAACTAAGTACAAAGTGCAAAGAAAAAAGTTTGAAATCATCATTTTCATGCCGCCCACAACTACTCGTAAATAAAAATTGCTACTACTTACTAGTTGGTCGGCCATGTTATTGAAATCTGGTAATTCTGACATTGCGAGCTGGGTTTCTCTTTGAGCTTCATAAATAGCGGGGCCGGTATCTGTGTCGCTATGCTGCATCATAATTGACAATTCTTCTTCAGCATCGGCATAGGTTAAGAAACCCGTCCGTTTCACTTTACAAGGCAACACTGGCCAATCTGCGCGAGGCTTGGAATTTTCATTTCTTACTAAAGGAGACTCATTAGGATTTTTTGGATATCGCAAATGACGCTGACTTTCCCACCCGCTTGGAACAATGAACAATTTAGTTGATCCCCTTTCGGTCGTTTGCACTATTTTAAAAGGCATCTGAAAAAAACAATTGAGCTCATTTAGGATTTAATGGGGAAGGTACTTAACCTGAAAACTAAATAAGTACCCGTATAAAGCGTTCCCTTAAAAAACGAATTTACAAAAAGTTATTTTAAATATTACGATTACAATGTGCGAAAAATAAGATAGCTATATCGTATTTCAATTCAATAGGTACTTTTACGCAGTGGCACGCTTATAGCGTAGGAGTATACTATATAATCTACCTTATTATTCCTTTCCTAAACTCACTACAACTAAATAGGTACCTGTAAGGGATCGTGATCACGCCGGTGTTTAAATTAATTCAAAAATAAAATACACAATATTTAGCAAATGAGCGCGCGGCGTCACAGGGAATCAAGTACTAATACTAATGAATGAAATCAAGACTGCGCAGCGTAACCGCTTAATTCGCTAATACTATCCTTCTCACTCTCACCCACCTATCATGAAGTCGCACGTCCCGTTCGTTCTATTCGGGCACATGATTCAGGGAATTCCCCAACTCATTTATTGTGATAATGATTTTATACTTACACTTGTCAAATTACCTAACTGGAGACAGATAAAATATGAAAGACGTGAAGTAGGAATTAAGGGATTCAAATTATTGTTTCGGTACCCTGATTAACATTATAGCAATCCATTTTTATGACGTTTAAGGGTAATGAACATTATAATATGCCTAAAAAGTGTTACAATAATGCTAAAGATATCACTTACATATTTTATATGTAGGTTGAATGACTTAAGTTATTGTTTTTTACTATAATAAGATTGACAACATTATAAGACACTAGTTGAAAGTTTAAAACATTAATATTATCTGACGCCATTTGCTTTCTATTTTCTCTAACATAAAAAATAAAATTATAACACACTTAGGAACGAAATACTACTTATTATGTTTTTCTTATAAGCGAAGTATCAATGAAGCAATTTTTTATGCTAAAATTAATCAAATCGTTAAAAAAATGACAAAAGGTGTCCTAAGTCGATTCTAAATTTGTCCCTATTTTATTAAAAAAAGCATTTCTGTGGGGGCGCGTGAATTATAACCCACAAACATATATATATTTTCACATAAGACTAATACCCCCAGCTCATTTGTATTCAAAACAAAATAAAATTGATACTTACCTTATGATAAATTATTTTCAATGAAGACACATTAAAACATCTCCGCACAACACCAATGCACTGCATTACAATAACGAATTAATCAATCAAATCCGACATAAGTTTCGATAAGTTTTTTCAAATACTTTTATACAAAGAAAACAAAACGTTCAGCCTTAGAATAAAACGTAACTTTGGCATTGTAATTCAAACAGCTGTATAAAAACTGTACTAACGTCTAAAAAAATGCTTTTTACATTAGAATATGCTGTCTAACAACTTTACTAATGTCTGTCTTCAATAACATTATAAGCGCTGGTTAGCAGCACTAATAATATTTAATAATGCTCAAAGCCGTATTATTTGGGGCCCAAATTGCGCTTAAAAGACACTTATAAACTTTTATACGGCTGATATAGTGCTACATATGCTGCTCACATACTGCTTGGCACATAACTCAATGCTGTTGTACGCTTCTTATAATGTTGTTTTGTGTTACTTGGGTACGGCTTAATTTTGTAGAAATAAGCACAGGGGATTAAAATGTAGTAACTGACATGGCCCGGCCAGTTATGCATGTCGTGGCAACCTCTAATTAAGATAGCGCCTTAGAATGTAATCCAATATCTGTTGTTTTATTTTTTATAAATGTACATGGTGTTTGTTTTGTTGGTTTTCCTTAAATAAATAAATACATAAAATTACAAGGTTATAGTTTTGATAACGACAAATCAAATGAAACCAAACACCACGGGACTATCTTGTTTTATTGCAGAGTTCCTGTGACCACCTTCCTATACTGCTTCATCAGACCAGCTCTATGGTGCCATATTATTGTATTGTACTCGAAGTTACGAAGATATAAGTACCTCATGTGGGTATACCTCAACTGAACCGGTCCCCGGAAAGTGGGTTTGGGGGGAATATCATTGAAACTCAAGAGGTCTAGGAATATCAATTAATATTAAACATTCACAATATTACTCACTATCACAGCTCACTATAATATAAGCTAACTATAATAATATTTTATTATATTTTTTGTACAGAGTAGCTATCCAAAAAATAAAATATTATCTTTCTTACTTGAGAGATAATAGCAGAGATAAATATGCGCACCAAGCCATTAGGTATCTAAGAAAAAAACATACACAGGCACAAAAAACATTTTCATAAAAGAAAATGATTCCACTCCACCTGATGTTAAATGGAAGTGGAGTCCAGGCGCGAGTACAAGTGACTGGTGCAGAGTAACAGATGTAGCATCAGCTTCACGCCTCGTTTATTTTTGTAGTTAACGCGCACTTTATCGGATTAGCTCACGTTGAAGTACTACATTACTTATTATTTATTTAATCCTGGTGTTTCGAACCTTTTACAGGGTTTGTGGGCATAGTCAGGTTGACTGAGGTTTGGTCATCTAGTAATTGAGTGAGTTTCAACAAAGTCGTTTTTTATCATTTTTAATTACCCATCTGGTTTTTCAAATTTAAACAGCTCAGTTTTTTATACTTCTTGATATGTTTCATCCTCATACGTAATGCTATGAAAATGTCTTAGTAAACTTATGAGAAATCTCTTGTGTAAAATTTTGGTCCCATCGAAATGAAACAGCTATTCACCGAAATGAAATAACTGGCCACCGAAATGAAATAACTAGCCACCTAAAGAAAGGTTATGTCCACCATTCTGCACTGTGATTCACTCTGAAATGAAATGATAACCAACTGAAATGATAAAACAATGAACTGAAATGAAACGATTATACACCAAAATTTATAAAACTCGCTGAAATGATTTTTTTTATCATTTCAGTGAATTTTTTTTCATTTCCGTAGACAGTTTCGCCGAATCTACCGAATCTACCGCGATGAAAACTAAGAGAAGAAATGCGCATTTACTAAAAAACTATTCATTTTAAAATTAAATGAATAGTACACAAATAACCGTTTTACAATAAGCATATCACGATTACTTAACTAAATATACTCGTTTGTTGGAAGACAAGTTATAGCTATAATAATAATAATTATTATTATTATTATCCGATTCGTCACACAAGCCTTTGTTGGGACTGATGTTCGTCCGGATAACTATATGGCTTGTGTGACGGAACGTATTGACTTTCTGAAGCAAAAAGTCTATGCATAGGCAAACCGTATACGTCGCTACAGAGTGCGTGTGGACCGATACCAACAAAATCGCCTCTTTCAAAGTGACCAAAGAAAAGTATACAGACGTTGGGAAGGAGCTCATCAACGTGTGAGCGACGGGCAGCTACCGGATGTTGATGCCATGTCTAATTTCTGGCGCAACTGCGACGCCACGCCGCGCGCCGCGCAAGGAACACAGAGATGCCGGACAGCTGCGTGACGTCACAGCCGCGAGCCGTATAAAAAGCGGCCGCGCACGCAGCTCGCAGTCAGTCGCTGCCTCGGCGCCGTCGCCGAAGCATCGTCTGACCCGACCTAGGCTGCGCGGTACGGGCTTTCACCGTATGTGCGCGTCTGGGCCGATAGGGACCTCGGGTTGTAGCGGTACGGGCTTTCACCGTATCTCAGCTCACCTGGCCTCCGTCCTCAGGGACGTTTGAGTCTACTCGCGAGCAGTCGTTGCCTCGACGCCGTCGTCGACGCATCGCCTGACCCGACCTCGGCTGCGCGGTACGGGCTTTCACCGTATGTGCGCGTCTGGGCCGATACGGACCTCGGGTTGTAGCGGTACGGGCTTTCACCGTATCTCAGCTCACCTGGCCTCTGTCCTTAGGGACGTTTGAGTCGATCCGCGATAGTTATAGATCCCGTAGACGGGCGTGAGTTAGTAGTTGTGGGTACGTAGTATCGGTGTAGACAGGTATCCTCAGGTTGGAGCAGTGCGGGTACCACCGAAGGCTGCTCGCCTGGATTTCCCTGTCTGTAGATTAGTGGAGTGTTCTCTTACCGTAGCTGTGACCGTGCGGGCACACCCCGCACTCGCTCGTCTGAGACCTCCGTTCCCCTGGAACTGTTCATGTAGGGCCGTATGCCGTTTCAGTAGAAACCCCACGATCACTATCATCACGCCTCCCGTAGACGTAGCTTAAGACTTAAGTTAAATAAAGGGGCGTAAAAGACCCGCCCGTCCGATAAATATATACCTGTGTTTGTTTGTCGCATACCTGTGGCTAACCCTTCTAACGCTGAGCTAGCTAGGAAACCTTCCAAGCCCCTCCGGCGGAAGGAAATGTAGGATTCACTCTCGGCGCGCTCCCACCGCGAGAGTCCGGGGTTCGACTCCCCGCCAGAAATCCATTACATTTGGCGCCCAACTATAAAACTCACATAAGAGTTCATTAGCTCAGAGGGGAGCCACGGAAAGAAATACAAGCTCGCCACGTGTAGTGAACGCGACGCTTCCCGCCCACCCAATTTAGGGTGGAGTAGGTAATATAACCGTAATAATCACTTCTTCCCATTTAGCCCGCCGTTCAACCCGCCCGCCAGGATAGATTGGCCCCTGGCCGCCCGCCGTATGCACCAGCAACTGGGTGAGTTTAGAATTAAGAGTGAAAATTAGTGCGCCCCGTAAAAACCCAACGCGTCGCTCCGACACACCGACCGACCGACCGACCGACACCGAAATAAGCTATTTAGAGCACCCCGAAGGAATGCAGACAGCGTGGATATATCAATTACGGAAGCCAGAATTAATTGAAGAAGCCGAGAAAAGAGACCTACCTACAGAGGGGCTAACAGTGGACGAATTAAGGAAATTACTCGTAGACGTAGTAAAAGAAGGCGAAGAATTTAAAACACCAAACAAGGGACACACGGAGAGAATGTCCGACAGCGAAAACAGAGACATAAACAAAATGATTAACAAACTCATAAAAGAGTGGAATCTGACCTTCAAACCATGGGATAACGCGGTGGAATTCATCGAAAGACTCGAGGAGCTCGTAACGGCCAGCGACATACAAAAGGAAGACGTACTACCGGCACTACCACGAATATTACAAGGAAAAGCTTTAATGTGGTACAGGAACAACGCGGAGTCATGTGACACGTGGAAAAATTTCTTAGAGCTGTTCAAACTTTATTATTACCCACCAAACTACCAGGAGGACCTCATTGTAAGGATTGTCGCCCGAAAACAAAGGTACAGAGAGAGCTTCACAAACTACCTGACCGACCTACAAACACTAATGCGAAGGTACGGCAAACTCTCGAAGGACGAACAAATCCACCGGATACACGAGAATATGGCTAAGGAGTATAAGCTATATATCAAGAAGCAGGACTACAAAGACCTCCCAGGACTTCTGAATCTAGCCGCAGAGTACGAAAACATATCCACAACACCGTACAAAAACCAGGATATAGGATACCGGGAGCCACGCAACACCGACACCGGCACGTACCCACAGGGATATAGGGAGACCAATCGCGCAACTACACAAGCAGGGCCAAGCAGAGACAGGTACGATAACCGAGAACAAAATACATACCAGTCTAGAAGCAGTAAAGGGAAACAGACAAAAATACATCCCCAGTACGACGCGAAATCCTGCTGCTGGTCATGCGGGAAACCAGGTCATGACGCGAGGAACTGCCGGTCAAGGCGCCAGATATTCTGCAGCAGTTGTGGAAACATGGGAGTCCTCAGTAAAAATTGCTGCAGGAAAGACACCGTGGGAGCCGCCAACGACCAAAACAAAGAAGACAACAGAGTCTACGTAGAAGCAGAATTCATGGGAACCAAGCACCGATGCCTAGTAGACACGGGAGCCACAAACACATACATAAACCAGACAGTATATAAAGACTGCATAGCACGGGGAGCAATAGAAATGCCGGCCCGAAAAGAGATCATACTCGCGGATGGAACAAAAACACAGGTGGGAAAGACAGTCGTGGCGGAACTCCAAATGAAAAACGTGCGAATAAAACATTGTGTGGGGGTACTACCGACAGCAGCATGCACGATAATAGGCATGGACGTGTTGAAGAGGATAGGCGTGGAAATAACCTGGGCAGGCGAAAGAGTGACACCGGAAAAGAAAAAAATCCCCGAACAAAACCCCGAGACGTCGCCAGTGGCGGCCAAGAGTGAGCCAGCCATACCCGCCACGCAAAAGAACACACAACCACACCGGACGTTAACGGCCGAACAACAAAAACGCCTTGAAGAAATAATCCGACAAGAATTCGATCTCTGCGAGAAGAGCCCAAAGGGAAACACGTGGGTTGAGCACAAGATCAAGATGATACACAACGAACCGGTAAAACAAAAGTATTATCCAAGGAATCCAAAACAACAACAAATAATAGACGCACACGTCAAGGAAATGCTAGGGCAAGGCGTAATAGAAAAATCAAACAGCCCATACAGTTCACCGGTTGTGCTAGTAAAAAAAGGAGATGGCCAGTACAGATTCTGCATAGACTTCCGGAAAATCAATGAAATATCAGAGAAGGACGCGTACCCGCTCCCGCAAATAGACGACACACTAGAAAAGCTCAGGAACGCACAATTTTTCTCAAAATTTGACTTAAAAAACGGATATTGGAATGTAAAGCTAGCAGAGACTAGCAAACCGGTCACAGCGTTCACAGCAGGCCGAGGACTGTACCATTTCAAGGTCATGCCCTTCGGGTTGCACTCAAGCGGGGCCACGTTCCAAAGACTACTGGATAGGGTGATAGGACCAGAACTAGAACCACACGCATACGTGTACCAAGATGACATAATCGTCTGCAGCGCCACGTACGAGGAACATATACAACACCTCCAGGACATATTTAAAAGAATAAGACAAGCAGGACTACAGATTAATCAAAAGAAATGCGAATTCGCAAAAGCCGAAATAGAATACTTAGGGCACACAGTCAATAGAGAAGGGATCAAGATGAACGGGGGCAAGATAAAAGCAATACACGAGTTACAAGCGCCTAAAAATGTAAAACAAGTAAGAAGACTAATCGGGATGACATCCTGGTATAGGAAATTTATACCAAATTATGCGGAACTAACCGCTCCACTAACGAAACTGCTAAAGAAAAACGAACCTTTCCGGTGGCAACCAGAACAAGAAGAAGCGGTCAACAAGATCAAGCAACTCATCACAACAGACCCAATTTTAACAAGAGCGGATTTTACAAAACCATTCTACCTAGAAACAGACGCAAGTGACGTCGGGATAGGAGCAGTGCTTCTGCAGCCGGTTGACGGCAACCTAAAAGTCATCATGTATGCAAGCAGGTCACTGACACCACCAGAAACAAGGTACTCGGTAACGGAAAGGGAATGCCTGGCGATTGTGTGGGGAATACGCAAAATGAGACCGTTCCTAGAAGGATACTACTTCACGGTAAGAACCGATCACCAAGCCTTGAAATGGTTGAACACCATGAAAAGCCCCGCAGGGAGACTAGCGCGCTGGGCATTAGAACTCCAACAGTACCAGTTTGACGTGATATACAGAAGCGGGAAACAGAACGTCATAGCAGACGAACTATCACGGAACCCAGCTTGCACCGTAACAGAACAAACTTGGTACAGTAAGAAACGAGAACAAGTCGAAAAAGGGCTGGAGTCACCACAAGAATATTGCATAAGAGAAGACAAGCTGTACAAGAGAATACAGCACCACGCATACAATAAACTTACAGATCCCGAATCCGAATGGAAGATTTGTGTGCCGGAGGCAGACAAGACACAAATCATACAACAAAACCACGACGTACCCAGCGCCGGACATCAGGGCAGAGCCAAAACAACAAAGAGGATAATGCAAAGGTACTATTGGCCAAAGATGAGACAAGACATACTCAAATACGTGAAAAAGTGCGACACCTGCCAAAAACATAAAACGCTACAACAAAAGACATACGGACTGATGCACATAAAAAATGCGGAAGACCCATGGCAGATAGTAACCGCCGACCTCATAGGGCCATTACCAAGGTCATGAAGAGGATATCACTGAATCATAGTATTCCACGACAAATTCACAAAATGGAACGAAATTATACCATTAAGAAATGCCACGGCGAACGGGGTAACAAGAGCATTCGTGGAAAACATAGCCCTACGCCACGGAACCCCGCAAATACTAGTGACCGATAATGGGAGACAATTTACCAGCAAAATATTCACAGAAAAATTAAAGTCATATGGCACAGAACATAGACTGACCCCGCCGTACTCACCACAGTGTAACCCCACCGAGAGAACCAACAAAACACTAGAAACAATGATATCAACATTTATCAAGGAAAACCATAAACAATGGGATAGGTACCTACCGGAATTCAATTTCGCCATCAATACATCCGAACAAGCCACGACAAAATACACACCAGCATTTCTATTATACGGAAGGGAGCTCAGGAGTCCGAACGACAAAAACAGATTCCCAACACCGCAACTAAAAGAAAAAGCAAAAATACAACAAATATACACCCTAGTCCGCGAACACCAGAGGAAAGCATCCGAAAATCAAAAAAAATTACTACGACAGACATCGAAAACACTGGGAACCACAGCTCGGAGACCTAGTCCTCAAGAAAAACCATGTCCTATCCAACGCTAGTAAGAACTTCTGCGCAAAGTTAGCCCCAAAGTTTGTAGGACCATACAAGATACGCGAAAGAAAATCCCCAGTGATATACGGATTACAAAGCATGGAGGGAGCCAGACGGACAATAACGGCACATATAAAGGATTTGAAAGCGTATATACAATAACAACGAACTACCAACAAACTATACATACCTACCGGGTTGAAAGAGAAAAAAAAAAGGGGTAATATAATAAGCAAAAACAAAAAGAATGTCCCGGAGGGATTTGAACCCGCCCGCGCTGGGGAAGGGCCGCCGGACCCGATGAGTTATCCGCCAGACCACCGACAAGCGTTACGCCACGTTTAAAATAAAGGATCAGTAGCAACAAACGTACCAACGCGATAGCATGCTTTGCGCGGACCATAGGCTACAAGCACACAAACGTACCAACGCGATAGCATGCTTTGCGCGGGCCATATGCTACAAGCACAACAGTAAGCGCAATACGAAAACGAGAAAAAGTACAACGGGCGGCCGCAAGAGGGCAGTTACCGGCCATAAAATATAAATCCCAGGGAAACAATAATAGATAAACTATCAGGTGTTGTTCAAGAAAAAGAAAAGAGAAAAAAAAAAGGGTAGAAATGCCCACAGGAAGAAAAACAATGTAGGGAGAAAGTCTGGCCCACACCAGCGAAAACAAGCATTAAATCAAGGGGGGTAGAAAGAAATAGCCCAGATACAAACTTACCCGCGACAAAATAATTAATTAAGAATTCAACCTATATAAGGCACGGACGAAGAGGGACGCCCAAAGCCAAACACAATGAACGCGAACGCTAATCAGCCACCCAGAAGGAAGACAGGAGGAGCGCGGACGAAGGGGGACACCGGCGAATCTGCGGCTGCACAACACGGGGGAAGTGACATGCACCCACGACTCCAACAAGCCGCAAACGACGGCGACACGCGACCCGGAAATGCCGGAACTAAACTCGGAGGCGGTGTCCACCTACCTCGCTTCCATCCAGGGGGACGAAGACGGACTAATCGGCTCCATACAGGAGTACATGGCCGATTACAGGGAGTTCATCTGCAGGGAACTGGGCGAGGACGAAGGGAGTGAGGGAGCGCCACCGGAGCCCAAAGAGAGAGGGGGACCGGCCATAGACAGGCGGCCCAACCAAGTGGGAGATAGACGTACCCACAGGGAAGCGAACCAGGGCAAAGAGGCGGCGCAGGAGGACCCACATCCGCCAGGACCGGTCCAAAAGAAAAAGACGCGCAGGGCGGGCCGGAAGCGGAACGGCGGGCAAAGGAGGGGACTCAGCCGCCTCCCAAAAACCAGGCGAGCACCGTAGTAGGCGAAGCAGTCGTGTTTGAGTTTTTTTTTTCTTTCGTTTTTTTTTATTAATATTAATATTGTTTGTTATTTTTATTATACGTTATATCGGTATGGCGCATGTTGTTGAACCATTATTTTCCACAAACCAACTCCGCACCGTTTCTCGTTCAATCGATCTAAACTGTTAATGGTCGTTAAATTGTTTACATACAAAGTACATATTCATTTGTTCGGTATCAGTACCGGGAAGCAAAATCCAAGCTTCAACAAATTACATTAAGAACAATATGTAGGAAGTACAAAGGTATAAGAATGGAAGCCGTAATAATTAGGCTTCAAGTCAGATTTATCGCATTTGTTTACGGTGATTTTTCCCGTAGGTAAAAATCTCCAGAGAGGGGGAGGCAGTGCGACGCCACGCCGCGCGCCGCGCAAGGAACACAGAGATGCCGGACAGCTGCGTGACGTCACAGCCGCGAGCCGTACGGGCTTTCACCGTATGTGCGCGTCTGGGCCGATAGGGACCTCGGGTTGTAGCGGTACGGGCTTTCACCGTATCTCAGCTCACCTGGCCTCCGTCCTCAGGGACGTTTGAGTCTACTCGCGAGCAGTCGTTGCCTCGACGCCGTCGTCGACGCATCACCTGACCCGACCTCGGCTGCGCGGTACGGGCTTTCACCGTATGTGCGCGTCTGGGCCGATAGGGACCTCGGGTTGTAGCGGTACGGGCTTTCACCGTATCTCAGCTCACCTGGCCTCTGTCCTTAGGGACGTTTGAGTCGATCCGCGATAGTTATAGATCCCGTAGACGGGCGTGAGTTAGTGGTTGTGGGTACGTAGTATCGGTGTAGACAGGTATCCTCAGGTTGGAGCAGTGCGGGTACCACCGAAGGCTGCTCGCCTGGATTTCCCTGTCTGTAGATTAGTGGAGTGTTCTCTTACCGTAGCTGTGACCGTGCGGGCACGCCCCGCACTCGCTCGTCTGAGACCTCCGTTCCCCTGGAACTGTTCATGTAGGGCCGTATGCCGTTTCAGTAGAAACCCCACGATCACTATCATCACGCCTCCCGTAGACGTAGCTTAAGACTTAAGTTAAATAAAGGGGCGTAAAAGACCCGCCCGTCCGATAAGTATATACCTGTGTTTGTTTGTCGCATACCCGTGGCTAACCCTTCTAACGCTGAGCTAGCTAGGAAACCTTCCAAGCCCCTCCGGCGGAAGGAAATGTAGGATTCACTCTCGGCGCGCTCCCACCGCGAGAGTCCGGGGTTCGACTCCCCGCCAGTAATCCATTACACAACATTTGGTCGGTGCCCGTCGAGCACACGGAAGGTGAATGGATGAGTGTTGTCAGTTAGGCGTGTGATCCTATCGAGACCATGCAGCCTATTTATATTAGTACAGCTGACGTAAGTTGTGCAATTCGTACGGCCCAAAATTGGAAATGCCCAGGACCGGACGGATTGCACAACTTCTGGATCAAATGGTTACGATGTTCACACGAGTTACTGGCAACGCAATTCCAAGAAGCCATAGAGCTCGGCTCACTCCCAAGTTTGTTGACTACTGGTGTCACTTTTCTGCTCCATAAATCAGGTAGTACCACGGAACCGAAAAATTATAGACCCATCACGTGCTTACCTACTTTATACAAGCTCCTTACATCCATTCTGAGAACAAAAATTAACTCGAACATTGTTGCAAACAATATTTTGGACGTGACTCAGAATGGATGTAGGGTTGGGTCCCGTGGTACTAAGGAGCTTCTCCTCATTGACATGACCATATGCCGGAAGGTTCGGCGTGGCAGAGGGACTCTCTCCAAGCCTGGATTGACTATAAGAAGGCCTATGATTCGGTGCCGCATACATGGTTGGTGAGGATTTTAGAGTTATATAAAATTGATGTAACTTTAAAATCCTTTTTGATATCATGTATGCGGCAGTGGACCACGGTCTTGTGTCAACCAGGAAGTCGAGATAGTGCTTCTGCCACGCAGGATCTTATAAGGATAGAGCGTGGCATATTCCAGGGCGACAGTCTGAGTCCTTTATGGTTTTGCCTAGCTTTGAATTCTCTCAGTACTTTGTTGAGAAATTCAAAGTTAGGCTGTCAACTGCGGAGAGGGGGTGAAGTTATGTCGCATTTGTTGTACATGGATGACCTCAAATTGTTCGCACCAAACCGCCAAGACTTGGTGAAACTGCTGAAAATTACTGAGACTCAGCAGTGCCATCAAGATGGAGTTTGGTGTGGATAAGTGTGCGGTTATGCATGTACAGCGTGGGAGAGTAGTAAATTCAACCAATTTACAACTCTCCGAAACGATAAACTTCAGATCTCTCTCTGAAGTTGAAACATAAAAATATATCTTGGTATGTCACAGTCTTTGGGTGTTGTGGATGGGGACATAAAACAGTCGTTACGGGAGCGATTCTTTTGCCGCCTGAGAAAAGTACTTAACAGTCTTTTATCGGGTGGCAATAAGACGGTACGGTCGACATCTGTCGGGCATGCCGCTGTCCTGGAGAATCACTCCGACATATTAATTCCGGTTGTTCTCATCTTGCTAACGGAGAGTATCTGCACAGACACAACCAAGTAGCCAGAATAATTCACCAGCAACTTGCTCTTCAATATGGCCTTGTTGAATCAGAGGTGCCGTACTATAAGTACGCACCTGCGGCAGATCTCGAAAATGGTCATGCAACGCTCTACTGGGATCGCTCTATCATCACGGATAGGACTATTGTCGCCAATAAGCCTGATATCGTGGTGATCGACCGATCTCAGCGCCAAGTAATATTAATTGATATTACCATACCTCATGACGAGAACCTCGTGAAATCCGAGAAGGACAAGCTCAGTAAGTACCTTGACTTGGCTCACGAGGTTTGCTGCCATGTGGGATGTGGATTTAACTATTATTGTACCAATAGTCGTTTCGGCACACGGTCTTATAGCTAAGAGCCTCGATCAACATCTAGAGAGGCTCTCGCTGAAGGTTAGATCAAGGGTCAGATACAGAAGGCAGTACTCCTTGACACGGCACGTATTGTGAGGAGGTTCCTCACTCTGCAGCCCTAACCACCGATAGTTTGGGTCTATCTCCGCTGCCGGTGGCAACCTTGGTTAAGTTTTTTTTAATATTTTATATTGTAAATATGTTTTTATATAAAATATTGTAAAAAAAAATTCTTAAGATATATGTTTAATAAAGAGTATAATAATAATAATGGAATCTTGTAGCCAGGATCATTCACCAGCAACTTGCTCTTCAATTAATATGGTCTTGTTGAGTCCGAGGTGCCGTACTTTAAGTACGCACCTGAGCCAGTTCTCGAAAATGGTCGTGCTTTGCTCTATTGGGACCGATCGGTTATCTCGGACAGGACTATTGTTGCCAATAAGCCTGACATCGTGATAGTCGATCGGTCTCAGCGGCGGGCAGTGCTAGTCGACATCACCGTCCCACATGATGAGAACCTCGTGAAGGCTGAGAAGGACAAGCTGTGCAAGTACCTTGCCTTGGCTTACGAGGTTACCGCCATGTGGGATGTTGACTCGACTATCATTGTCCCGATAGTCGTATCTGCAAACGGCCTAATAGCGAAGAGTCTCGATCAACATCTCAAGAGACTCTCGCTAGACGGCTGGATCAAGGGCCAGATACAGAAGGCGGTACTTCTTGACACGGCACGCATCGTCAGGAGGTTCCTCTCTCTGCAGCCCTAACCACCGGTAGCTTGGGCCCTGCCCCGCTGCTGGCGGCATCCTTTTAGGTTTAGGTTTTTTATAATGTTAAATGTTTTATTTTACTTACAATTATGCCAAAATTTAATAATTAGAAAGAAAGAAAGAAAGAAACATTTATTGACTTGCACAACACTTACAATGGAACATACAAGAATCTCAATAAAAAAAAAAATAATAATAATAACACTTGGACGAAAATAAGACAAGTACATACATGCGTAAAACAGATCAGACAACAGGTACAAACAAATTAACCTAAATAAACAAACTTTACAAACTAATAAATAAATCGGCTGTGCAAGGCCAACGGGTAGCTGCCTCAGCAATGCTTTTGTGGCAATACGCAGAAAGCCACAGAAGCGCTGGTTTTCAGACAGCTCCCTGGACGTGAGGTGGCGTAGACAGGTCTCTGTCTACGTAAGGTAGTCAATTAAAATTAAAGATAAAATACTTAAATATATAGGCAATAAAAAATATATTTAAAATATAAATAAACAAAATAAATTAGCGGTGGTTTCCACACTAGGACGAGCCTGACTTGTGACAAACCATACAGGTGCGAGAGTATAATTGTATAGTAAATCCGAAAATTATTTTAATTCAAAATTAAACAATTATTAATAATTATTAAAATTTTTATGCAACTTCATGCTTAATACCTACGAGTATGTGTGATTGTATGTGTGTGGGTGTGTGTGGAAGGGTGTGAGGGGGTGTGTGTGTATGTGTGTGTGTGTGTCTGGCTGGGTGTATGCGTGTAAGGGTTAGTATTATTATTGTGTTATTCTTAACAAGTTTTCGGTTTTAGTGTAGGATAAGGTTAAAAGCCACTCCAGAACCCTTTTTTTAGCTTCAGTTACTGAACACGACTTTATATCACAGCCTCGTGCAATCACATTGTAAATATATGACAATTTAAAGGAAAGATGGTTTTTACCAAAGGCCGTTTTGACCGTGGTTTGCGGAATACGGAAAATCCTCCTTTGTATAAGGCCTGCGTATTCAGGAGAATTAAGAGTCGCCTGATGTTCTAGAACGAACAACTTGATTATGTAAAGTTGTCGTACATTCAAGACAGAAGCGTCCCGGTATAGGTCTCTAGTAGGAAATAGAAAATGTTTTTTCAGCATTACCTTTAGGACAGGCCTTTGTGCTCTTTCCAGACCTATCATGGTTGTTTTTCCTATGCCTCCCCAGACAGGAATGCAGTAGCTCAGGATTGATTGACATAATGTTGTATATACAGTGGTAAGTAGTTTTTTGTCAGCTGAGATTCGAAGACGGCGCATAATGTGGACATGTCTTCTAGTTCTTTTAATAAGTAAATCTATGTATTGCTTAAAAGAAAGTTTCTCATCAATTTCAACTCCTAGATACCTAATAGACTCTGTTCGTGCTATGGGGATGCCGGTGCAGTGTGGGGCATTGCAGGAGTGAATTTTTATGTTAGTGGTAAGTGCCGGTTGTGAGTAGCAAGTCTTGTGGAAGCATAGATATTTTGTTTTGTTGAGGTTCAACGTGAGCAGATTAAGGTCTAGCCATTTCTTGATCGAGGACATACCGAGATTTGCAGAATATAGAGCCTTTTTCCAGGTTTTCCCTTGATAGATCGCTACGATGTCGTCGGCATAGCAAATTAGTTCTGCCGAACTGGGAGCGTTTGCGTGGATGTCGTTAATGTATAAAATAAATAGGGACGGTCCCAGAACACTTCCTTGTGGCACTCCAAAGCTGGTAGAATGTCTTTCGCTGATAATGTCACCAACTTTTACTTTATGGGACCTAGCTTTGAAACCAGTCATGCGCCAATCCCCTGATACCAAAGAATTCTAACTTTTTAACAGAATTGGCACGGATATAATATCAAAAGCTAGGTCTAGGAAGACTCCTACGCAGCATTGCCCTTTATCCATATGATCGGAGACAGTTCTAGTGAGAAGTCCCACTGCGTCCTCAGTTGAAGGCTTGTGCTTAAAACCAAATTGTCGATCTGAAAGGAGATTAAAACATTCGAGGTAGTTCATAAGACGCAAGTTAACGATCTTCTCCAAGATTTTAGAGAAAATTAATAATTTTTTTATTTAAGGACAACCAACAAGACAAACACAAATACAAGTAATAATGAGATAGAACATAATATGGACTTAGCTAAGTGTCGTCTCAATTAGAGGCTGCCACGGCATGCAATTGATAATAATGATATTGGTTTAAAATTTGCTGGGATTGTTTTTAAACCAGATTTGTGTATCGAAATCACGTAAGCTTCTTTCCACTCGTAAGGAAAAATACCAGTCGATATGCTAAGGTTAAATATGTGGGTTAAGGGAGAATTGATTGATGCCCTGATATGTATTATCAGAGATGGTTTGATACCATCTGGAACAGGCGCGCTGTCAAGCTTTAACTGCATGATAAGAGAATTTACTTCAGTTTCATCTGTCGGTTGTAAGAAAAAGTTATGTTGAGTAGATCCTTTTATTTTAAGATTTGAGACTAGAGATTGTTCAGTTGCGTCTAGTGAATTTAACAACTGATCAGAAAGATTTTTACCGACATTGGCAAAATAATCGTTGCAAGAGTTTACTGATTCTAGTGTTGTTGTTTTTGCCTTTAAAAAACATGATGATGAAGGTGTTGCTCTAGTAAAACATATATTTGATGCCTGGGAGGAGTCTCATAACGCTCTTGGAGTTTTCTGCGACCTGTCCAAGGCTTTCGATTGCGTTGAGCACCGGACATTGGTGATGAAGTTAAATTACTATGATCTCAAAGGTTTTGCGCTTGATTTGATAAAATCTTATCTCAGTTCTAGAACACAAACTGTCGATGTCAATGGAACTAAGTCATCTGGTTCTCATGTAAAAATGGGAGTTCCACAAGGGTCAATCCAAGGCCCTTTCTTATTTTTGATATATATTAATGATCTGCCATTCTTTGTAGAAAACTTCAGTGATATTGTATTGTTTGCAGATGATACTTAACTCATTTTTAATGTGACTAAGTCAAAGAAAAATTATGACGATGTTAACAATGCTCTCTCATTAGTACTCAGTTGGTTTACTGTTAATAATTTACAGCTAAATGCTAAAAAAAACCAAGTGCATTAATTTTACACTACCAAATGTTAAGAACGAACAAACTGATGTAAGGATAAACGGTGATAAATTAGATTTGGTAGACTCGACTGTTTTTCTAGAGATAACCCTTGACTCAAAACTTCAATGGAATCCTCATATATCGAAATTGGCCGGCAAACTCAGTTCTGCTGCTTACGCCATTAGAAAAATTAGGCAATTAACCAACGTTAAAACTGTTAAAATGGTTTACTTTAGTTATTTTCACAGTGTCATGTCATATGGCGCCCTACTGTGGGGTAATTTTTCAGAAACGGGCAATAAGAACCATCTATAGTATATATATAATCACGAACTTCTCTTAGAGATATTTTTAAAGTAGTTGGTGATCTTACAGCTGCATCTCAATATATTTATAATTGTATAGTTTTTGTGCGTTGCAATATTAACTCATTCACTAAACACGGTGACGTACAATACTAGAAATAAGTCAAAACTTATGATGCCCCTATTCAGGTTACAGAAGGTTTTCGGCTCTTTCTTGGGGCAAGGTATACACTATTATAATAAAATACCAAGTACAGTACCCCAAGCACGAACAATTATAGTACTAGTTAAGGTAATCGTAATCGTATTATTTTGTATGAAAACCAAAGCAGCGCCCCTATGGTCGTTTAGAGAACCTCCGTGCGTACGTTAACGAGAGCTAATGTATGAAAATCGGAAGCACGAACTCGCTTTATACGGATCGTATCGTTTCATATTCTAGCCATCGTAATGTCTACGAAGTGATTACATTCTCTTAGGTAAAATGTCATTCGCCTGAAAGAGCTGTCGCTACGATTGTTGTGGAATTTATTTAATTTAAATTAATTTATAGTAGGTGATTTCAGACACTGAAAATAATGTCTATGTTATTTAGAAATTGTCCGTTACTTATTTATTACTTCTAGGGTTATAGTATTAGAGAAGACGAAATCAAAAAGTTAGGTTATTTGTGTAAATCGTTTAGAGAACCTCCGTGCGTACGTTAACGAGAGCTAATGTATGAAAATCGGAAGCACGAACTCGCTTTATACGGATCGTATCGTTTCATATTCTAGCCATCGTAATGTCTACGAAGTGATTACATTCTCTTAGGTAAAATGTCATTCGCCTGACAGAGCTGTCGCTACGATTGTTGTGGAATTTATTTAATTTAAATTAATTTATAGTAGGTGATTTCAGACACTGAAAATAATGTCTATGTTATTTAGAAATTGTCCGTTACTTATTTATTACTTCTAGGGTTATAGTATTAGAGAAGACGAAATCAAAAAGTTAGGTTATTTGTGTAAATTTATTGAATTACGGATATTTTTACATAGGTACATACGTTCATTATAATCACGACTATTATTCCCGGAGGGTTAGTCAGAGACTAGGCAATGAGGACCACAAAAGCAGTCCTCTGCCATAGTTCACTTTTCACCAAATAGCGACTGCACAATGTGCTGTTGGATGGATGTGCAGTCTTTAGTCCGTTAGCCAGTCGCCTTTGTTCATTGGGTTCTTGGGTCTCGTCCAAGGGAAGAGAGGGTGGCTAGTATTGTACCCAAATATGTTTACGAAATAATTAAATTTCTTTGATCTTCTTCTTTATCTTGTTGATTATAGGAGGATAATTATAATAATATGATAGAATATTACTTCACAAAAATCACTATTTTCTATTTTTTATTGTCCAAAATAAAATACCTAGTCTGTTTTCTCATTCATGATTCTTTATTATACACATAATTTTATTAAGTACTTTTAACTACTAAACAAATGCCTGACATACATCTTTTTATAAAATAAATCAATCATTATTCATACAACACTAACTAGTTCTTATCGTTGGACTTAAGATGAGATACAAAGTTTAACAATCATAAAAAAAGGTTAACAATAAATTCACTTGAATTCCACTTGACTCTCTGAGATATTCGTTTGAGAGGTTTTGTTTATGTAGTTGCTAGGATACCTATTACCTACAAAAAGTAGAGGGATACCTACTTCTACTTGATCTAGTTGACATTTTATTGGACCTTCTGAAACTATTTAGTTAGTGGGCTCATGCCGAAAAAACAATAAAACACAAATTTATGCCGTAAATATTAAGTTTAGGGGAATATTTTATTGCGGTTAGTATGACAGTGAATGAAAATTCAAGTTTTAAATGAATAACGTCCCTATTAAGTAATTTATTTATTTATTTGTAAACCACAATAACCCACATGGATTTATGAACGCACTTTTTCTCTGTGAGGGCACGATAGAAACTTAAGCGATATCGAATAGTAAGCAAATACGGTTACTATGCCATTACGAGAGTTTTTCGTGCTAGGGGTACTGTACTATAATTACCTTTAGATAAGTTTAAAAATCATGTAAAATCTTGTTTAATTAAGAAAGGTTATTATATAGTTAAGGAATATTTAGAAGACAAATTAATAGCCTGGTAATTATAAAATAATCACATATTTTCCTAAGTCCATTTTCTTTGTAACTAACTCATTTTACCCTGTTATGATAGTCTTTATCAGCAGTCTTACAGATAATAGGTACCTACTCAAAACTAATGTTGCGTAAAACGTTGCCTAAATGTTTTCTAGCTTGCTTCATTGAAGTTGCTCGAGTGTGTCATGCTCTCTCAAAGTGTCTCTGCGGTGGTGGCATGTCCGTACGTTTCCTAAAACATGGTCGAGCGAAGCGATGGCTGATTCACATGTCATACTCGTGAACGGGTGCCGCCTGTGGAGGCTGGTCTGCTCTTGCTAACTTATTTTTATTATTAGTATGTTAGTAGTTGTAGTCTTACTTTTATTTTTCTGTACTGTAAGACATTGATTACATTGATTATTTTATATTGATGAATACCTGAACTTTTTATATTTATTAATATATTTTTTATTTTAATGTCCTTGTAGTTGTTTTATGTTTTTATTATTGTAATGGAAAGTGTCCTTCTATGATAGTGAGGGCATTTTTCAATAGTAATTGACGCTGTAAAAGAAAGGGAGAAAAAAAATGCCCTTGCTGAGTTTTTTGCTCTTTCTTCTCAGTACAAGGCTCCAGCCCTATAGTTAATAGTCAATAGTCAAAATATATTTATTCAAAAATCTCAATTAATAAGTATTTTGAAACGTCCAAATATTTTTTAACCTACCACCCATTCAGGACATCATTTTTTAACTGTGGCAAAGAACGGGCGCAAGAAACCACAGCGCACAGAAGCAACGACACTAACAAAAAATTTATATATTATATGTCGTTACCAGGTCACAAAATACAAAATATGAATTTGAATGTAAATAGTTTAATTAAATATGGTGCTCTATATAAATTAATTATAGACAATTAGAAATAGCTGTTGGAGTACTTGGAGCATTTCAGACCCAAGCTGTTTTGTCTTCTGTATGATCTGACACTTTATAATAAGCTTTTTTATAAAGCTTTTCTTTGATTTTCATTTTAAATTTATTAAGATCTAATTTCTGAATATCATTTGGTACTTTGTTGTATAATCGTACACACAGACCCTTAAAAGAATTATTTATTTTATGGAGCCTAGTATAAGGTACTGCTAATTTGTTCTTACTTCTAGTGTTTAAGTTGTGAATATCACTGTTTTTTGAAAACATTTCAATATTTTTATGAACATACATCAGATTTTCATAAATGTATTGTGATGCAACAGTCATTATACTTATATCCTTAAATCTCTCTCTGAGAGAGTCACCAGCCTGTAGGTTTTATATATTGCTCGAATAGCCCTCTTCTGCAGCACAAAGATAGTTTGAATGTCGGCAGCATTTCCCCACAGTAAAATGCCGTACGACATTACACTATGAAAGTAACTAAAATAAACTAATCTAGCTGTATCAACGTCAGTTAACTGACGGATCTTCATTACTGCATAAGCCGCAGAGCTAAGTCTATTCGACAATTTAGCTATATGAAGCTTGGCATTCAACGTGATGCCTAGAAACACAGTGGTGTCCACAGGATTCACATTCTTATCTTTAATTTGTACACTAGTTATTGCCTGCTTAACATTAGGCAATACAAATCCTACACATTTGGTTTTTCCCTCGTTTAATAGCAAGTTATTAACACTAAACCAGTGAACAATCTTTGAGATCGCATTATTCACATCGTCATAATTTGGGTGTCGTCGTTTCACTTTGAATAAAAGTGAAGTATCATCAGCAAATAATACTATCACATGACTGTTTTTTACAAAATAAGGTAAGTCATTAATATAAACCAAAAACAAGAACCCTGCGGAACTCCCATTTTTACCACTGATCCCGGAGATCTTTTACCGTTAATGTCGACCTTTTGAATCCTGTTACTCAAGTATGAGATTAGAAGGCTCAAAGAAGCGTCCCTAATTCCATAGTGGTTAAGCTTCCTGCCCAAAATTTCATGTAAAACACAATCAAAAGCCTTGGATAAATCACAAAATAAGGCATCAAATATTTGGATTAAAAGCTCAACACCGGCGTCAGTTGTAGAGCGACCCCTAGTAAAACCATACTGTTTACAATGTAAAAGTTTATTTCTATAAAAATGAATTTGCATTTGGTCTAGCATCAACTTTTCAAAAATTTTACTAAATGTGGGTAGCACAGAAATAGGTCTAAAATTAGAGGGGTCAGAAGTGCTACCTGATTTAAATAATGGAATTATTTTACTATATTTCATGAGGTCAGGAAAAACACCACAGTCAACGCATTCATTAAATATGCAAGCTAAAACTGGAGCTATTGTCATAATTACAGATTTACCGACGTCCACGGAATTACCCCACAGATCACCAGTTTTCTTTTTATTGAGAGTGTTAAAGGTTTTTAATATATCTATAACACAATTTTTTTGAAAACTGAAATCACTTTCACAATCTTTAACATTCTCTTTTAAAACAGATTCAGCTACAGTGGGGGAGGAAATCAAGGCTTTTGTGGTTGAAACTGAAATGTCAGTAAAAAACCTCTCAAATGCTGCAGCAACATCAGCATCGGTTACCTATCATAAATTTAAAATTTGCCTGTACGAATTTATTTGGCCGAAAACGTTTTGTAATTTTTTGATTTCTATAATTTTCTTTTTACCGAAAACATAATTAACAAAGTTTTGAAATGCCGATTATCGATTATTATTTTTTTCAAAATCTCTATGTTTTGAAATCCCACTCAACGTTTGGCCGAAGCTATTAATGCTAGACGATTCATTTTCCAGAAACACGTTTCCAATATTATTAAAATACAATATTTCAAATAATTGAAATCCATAATATCATCGAACAACTTGTAATCGTAGTAACGTTTAAGCATGCAAACAAGCATGCAGCATGGAAGCAAGCATACACCACGCAAGCAAGCATGATGCATGTAAGCAAGCAAGCTTGGAGCTTGCAAGCAAGCTGCGGCATGCAAGCAAGCATGCAGCATGCAAACAAGCAAGCAGCAAGCAACCAAGCATGCAGCAAGCGTGCAGCAAGCATGCAGCATGCAACCAAGCATGCAGCAGGCATGGTTTCTGTCACGGCTCCGGCGCTGCAAGGCTCCGGCGCTCCCACGCGAGCTTATCGTCGCAGATGGCTTACGCTCACCACCACCAGCCTCAGCCGCGGCGGCGACCCACCTGCTCCTCAGCTCGCGGGCCGCCTCGCCCCTCCGCGCCTACACGGGCTTGAATTACACTCTAGCGTAGGGCAGACAAGACTACGTGGAGTCGGTTTTGCCGCGATTCGTTTCTGTCACAGACTTTTGAAACACAATGTTACCGGAAACATTAAGTAATTACTTTTTAAGACATTTAAGTTTATCCACCTAATAATATGAATACATGAAAACCAAAAAAAAACTGGGTATGTTTATGATATTTTAGATAAAAAGTTACTTCGAATTTTAATACAGATATGAATTTTTTTGTAAACAAAACATCTTCCGAAAGAAAAAATGTAGTTTTGATAATCGGCTAACAGTTTTTCTGGAAAATGAAACGTGTGTATGATAAGTTTATGGATTAACAAAATTATGTAAAAGCAACGAATTTTAATTTTCGAACAATTAAAATTCGTACAGGAAAGTTTCGAATTTATGATAGGTTACCATCAGCATCATAAGTCAATGTTTTATTATCAAAATTAAATTGTACTCATTATTACAACTTTTGACCTTTCCTGTTTTACTGTTTAAAATATTCCATGTCATTTTTATTTTGTTATTAATATTCTTAATCTTAGAACTCAGTAAGTTTGCCTTGGCTAATCGGCATACTCTTTTGAATAACTTTGAATAATTTTTAACATATAATTTGAAGTCATCGCTGGTATTATAGTTGCGTTCACCATAAAGTTCATAAAGGCGTTTCCTACTTTTGTGAATACCAATTGTAGCCCATTCATTAAAAATACAGTACCACTAACCGAGATCTTTTTTGGAACAAAAGTTTTAATAAATTCTGAACAATATATGTTAAAAAAATCATTATAAAAGACATTATACTTCGGGTCTCAACCGAAGACGATTACTTATCTTATATATATATATCTTATTGCAGCAGTACATGAGATGGTGCTATCTTCTTCACACTTTTAGATATATCCTAAAAAGAAATTTCTTATTTCCGTTCCCTGCACTGGCAACCCCGCGTCACGAGACGTCATTACGTGTTTTTTGTGTTATCGGAATCACACGTACTTTTCGTAACGAAATTAAATTTGTACTTAATATGATGGGAAAATGTTAAAGTTCGAAGTTGAGAGACAGTGATCATTATGGTATTCTTCGTAAAGTAAAGAAATCATTTTTAATTCAAAAAACGTAGGCGTTTATCATCATTGGTGTCGGTGAATAGTGATAAATGTCGTATCAACGATATTACGACACGCAGGTATTGGAACATAACGCTAATTTACCAGGAAAATTAACTATTAAGGAATGTATCATAGTTGTAAGGAACTATGATCATTTATCATTAAAATGATCTACCCTCATTTTAATTGGTATTTCTTGGGTACTTTATTAATGATTGTAACAAAATTAAAAGCCATTTACAACAAGAAATTCTGTAAATACTAAACTACTTACTTAGACACCACTGTAACAGGTTTAACTTACTAAACGTATCGCACCTTTATTGGTAAAGTGTTACTATACAAAATTCTTCAAGAATTGAGATAACAATGCCATCTATAATAAAATTACGTAAACTATGAAATGACATTGACACTTCCCTTAAAATACGTCCTCAAAAGAAAGATGGCGCCACTTCTTTCCGTTACTAAACAATAAAGGGTAGAGTTTTTAAGGACAATATCGCGACTAAACCAATTGTAACGTGCTTGTTGAACAGTAAGGACACAAGTTTAAGAGAAAAGTGTTAGCATTTGGATAAACACGGCTACAAGTTACAAAATAAGGTATTTTTGTTACTCTTTTAAGTGGTATAATGTGTCATTTTGTTTTGTCACAGTTTTCTTCTCATAATATATGCAGTAAACATTAAAGTTTTATTCGTAGAATGTTCCTTTTTATATAGTCACAGTTTACTTCTTCATATCAAAATATTTATTTAAGAATATTGATAACTAAATAGTGATAATTAGTTTAGTTTAATTTTTCCTTTAATAATTTATGAAGTAAATATTAAAGTTTTGTTTGTAGAGTGTTCCTTTTCATGTGGTCACAGTTTACTTCTTCATATCAAAATATTTATTTAAGAATATTGATAACTAAAGAGTGATAAATAGTTAAGTTTCATTTTTCCTTTAATAATATATGAAGTAAATATTAAAATTTAATTCGTAGAGTGTTCCTTTCGAAGTTGGCAAAATTTATGTTTGTATTTAATTTGAATTATTTTTGGTTACTTTTTTATATTATTTTGATTCAGAGATTCGCCTCTCTATGAAGCATATTACGTGGGTTGTACTTTAGTAAATCTCGTGAGAAAATTATAACGTTTGGGTGTTGTTTTAAGTATAGATAACTTTATTGCAGTTATTTTCATTCGATTTTCCAATTTATCTAATTCTATATGATATTAATAACTATGGGAAACATACCTTCTTGCTGGTTAATGTGCGAAATATAATTAATAAGACTGTGAAACTAAACTAGCAATAAGTGAATGGATCTCATCATTGATTGAAAATAAATCATTCAATTTAAATGTATGTTTTTTTATTCGTGCTTAAATAAGTAGAAGAACCGCTTTTAAAACTATTCAGAATTTGATAATCAAACAATATCTACAAATGTATTCGATTTTAAAAAACATTGACTTTAGTCACACTATTTACTCAGTGCTTTTATAGTAATCAATCATAATCGAAAAAAAAATAATACAAAAGTGTTACTATAATAATTAAAAACTGCAATAAATAATTGTATATTTAAACAAAACATATATTTTGAATTATATGATGAAATATGAATAAATATTTATCAGATAGTCTTAAAATAATACTCTTAATACCAAATGCTTTTAGTTTATTTTCCAAAAACGGTGAATATTTCTTTAAATTGGCTCTCCTGTAAAATTTTATATTTTCGCTTAGTAACACTTTACCGATAAAGGTGCGGTATGATGTGTCGAGGATATATAACTGCTCAACTGTGTTGATCCTTTATTTTACTCAATGAGATTGAATGTCATTGATTTTACTCCATACAAGTCGTATCGAGGTTACTTACACCAATTAGACAGTGCTGAGGTTCTATTTTACCCGTTGGAGGTAAATATGAATCTAAGTTTTAAAACTTCATTTTCTGAGCATAATAATATTAAGAACCCAAAAGCCATAATCAAGATTGATTCGGAAAGAAAACAAAAATCCAACATCCTGTACAGGGTCCGAGCATCACAACTTGGAGGTTCTTTAAACTCCAGGGGGGCACCACTGCGCGTAGTAGTATCATCAGCTATCGAGCTGCGATCAACCCCACCAGCACCATTCATACCGCCGAGGTACTGCCGAGGTTCCGCCGGATATCTGACAGGGAGACGTTGGAATCAGAGCTCCTGCAGTCGCTTGACTTATTTTTATGACTGAATGCCAGAAAGTGTGAGCTCACTAGGGATCGTAATGTTTTACATTGGATTCGTAAATGTAATATTCATTTTCCCGGCAAACCTATACAAAACAACTATACCCCAAAACAATGTCTGTTACTTACTATCTCAATCTATGTAGATAAAAATGAATCGACAAATGTGTTACTAAGCGCATGAAAACGGCTCGACTGATTTGTCTGATTCTTTTTTGTTGTGTTTATAAAGGTCAGGAATTGTTTACAATCAATATTTAAAAAAAATTGGTTGCCTGTAAAGTCGGTATACGGGCGAAAGTTTTACGTGACAACGACTTTGAGTGGTAAAATAATTTTAATGTGAATATTCATTCGTATAGTAGGAAGAAGGATGAAATAATAGTAACAATTTAAAACATTTATTTAAACAAAGAATTATATTTAAAACATAGTTGAGTGGGAGAGAGACGCAAGGCATTCGGCGGGCCTCTCTCTCGTTCGGTGACTCATCGTAACGTTACCGAGCGTTACACTTTTTCATAAGTGACTCCCAGCCGCAACCTAATTTAAGACGTTGTCACGTCAAAATGTAAAGGATCTCACAGATTCACTTAAAATTTAAAGCAGCTTCAAAATAATTATATTTAAAAAAATCGAACTGCCCTTAAATTATTAAATCACAACTACTATTGTCAACAATTGATATTCAAGATGTTTATTTATAATTACGTGTCTACTGCAATTAAAGCTGATCGGAAAAAGTTAAGGTTTAGTTTGAGGCCTCAGTTGAATTTAATGTTCTTCTGTTCGGCCTTTGTTTGCACTATTTGTGTTTGCGAAATTACTGGAACCGGTTCTAGAATAATTGCGCATAATATTTGAATTTTCTACAAGATTTGTTTAGTTTATGTTTTATACCTACCTACGCACGAAAAATAAGCTCAAACTATGACGAGTGTCTATTGAATAATAAAACTACGATTACAAGCACCTTTTTGGAGTCATAGGGTTTGTCACAAACACTTACAAAAGCATTACTAAAAAACCGAGCAACAGAACTTGTTTAATAAGGGATTTTAGTAGATGAATTCAGGACTATCGACTACGGCATGCACAGCGGCCGTTGCGGTTTGATGTACCTACCTACCTACCTACACCAAGTTGTTATTTATTTATTCAGAAACTTTTTTGTATTCGCATCCTACATCCATTTCACATATTATTAG
Source organism: Scoparia ambigualis (assembly GCA_963921215.1). NCBI lineage: Eukaryota > Metazoa > Arthropoda > Insecta > Lepidoptera > Crambidae > Scoparia > Scoparia ambigualis. The sequence goes on from OY992503.1 coordinate 677,831, forward strand.
TTCATTAGCAAAGCCATAATTTGACCTTTTTGTCAATTATCGAAACTACAAACGCAGAATGCATCACGGAATCCTGACCAAGCCTGAATGACAAAAAAAAAAACTTAAAATTAATACAAATAGGATAATTAAAGCAAAAAGTATTATTGTGGTACAGATTAGTATTTACATCCTTGGTATATAATGTGGCTCAAAGTTGTTGTCTTAGAAGAAATGTTCTTCAGCCTTAAATAATATTTGTTATAATTGCCTTTTAAGGCGAGCCATCCACTTCTAGATAGCTGTTCCCGCCAAAGCCGGGACGGCCTTTCAAACCGTACCGCCATCGGTATGGCGGTTGACTCAGCGGTTGTTGACGACCGCGTCCGCCTGTCTGCCGCGGCGCCACCGCTGCGCGACCCGCCGCCGCTAGCTTGGTGAGCCGAGCGCGCGACTAGTCTGTCTGCTAGCTAACGCGAGACGCCCACAAAATACGCGCACTGGTATCTGCCCTTATTATAGTGACTCCTGAACCTAAAGTGAAGAGCTCGACCTAAACGCCCTTAACCAGTGCCCCTAGTGAACTGTTTAGTGTAGTGACTGTGCGCCAATAACTCAACCTACCCCGCCGACCGTGGACAGCTCGTCTCCAGGTTCCTGTGTATCCCTTTGCTGTTCACGCACGTAAAAGTGCACCTACTGTACGCGTCCCCCCCGCTATGCTCTTGGGCGGGCTGCGGCGCCTCTTTCACGCGGCGCGCGCTCCTGGCGATGCACGTGCGCTCGCACACGGGGGAGCGGCTCATCGCGTGCTACCACTGCGGCCAGCACTTTGCCTGCAATAGGAAGCTGTGCGACCATCTCAGGCGGCAGAACGTGGGCCCGGAGTCCAACTACAGCTGCTCCGTGTGCGGCGTGCGCTGCGCCACCGCCTACTTGCTGCGCGAGCACGCGCGCCAGCACGTGACGTGGAAGAGGGTAAGATTTCCTCCCTAGCCACAAGAATCCCAAGGTACGCCCCGGAGGCTTTTGTGTGGACTCAGTGTATTATAGTATTCTTGACGAGGAGGACCTGGACGAGAAGACCGAGAAGGCATACACTGAGAACCACACAAAAGCCTCCGGGGCGTACCTTGGGATTCTTGTGGCTAGGGAGGAAATCTTACCCTCTTCCACGTCATCCCCAACCCATAGCGCTCAGCCCAGTTTCGGCGTCAATACGCCCACAGCCGTCCTCCCCAAGATAGCGCTGCCCAGGTTCAGCTCAAAAGTGGAGGACTGGCCTTCCTTCATTGCGCAGTTTAGGAGTCTGACTGACGACATGGCGACCCTGTCGGACGCAGTCAAGCTCCACTACCTATTCTCAAGTCTCAGCGGTGAGGCATTAAGTATGGTGTCCCACTTAAAGGTCACCAATGAAAATTTTGCCGTGGCCATGGACATCCTCACCAAGCGGTACGAGAACCGCCGGGTTCTCATTGATAGTTTTGTGGACATCATCCTGGGGCTGCCAAGCATCCATACGCGCTCGAACATCCGCACACTGTTCCTCACGCCGCTCATATCGGCTCAGTGTGCCCTCAACAATTTAGATTTGCCCATAGGAGACGACTACGTGTTTGTGTCAATAGTGGTGCGGAAGCTCAAGGGCGAGCTCCGCACGCTATTTGAACGCAGGCACGGGTCTAGTAACACCCTGCCCACGTTAAGGGACCTTATCTCCTACCTCGAGGAGCACGCGCGCTGTGTGGAGACAGAGTTCTCCAACATAGCCATGGCTCAACCCATTCAGCCCCAGCCCGGCCCTTCTCGTAGCCGCGCGCCTCCTCAGTTGCCCCATCGCACTTATGCTCAGATGGCTCAGCAACAACCCGACCATTACCGTGGCCGTTCCTCAGCTCCATCGCCTCACCGCGCCCATGAGCAGCCTACTCACCAACCGTTCCGCCCAGCGCAACAAATGCGTCACCGCCCATCCACCTCCCCGGCTCGCAGTCAGCCCTTCCCCGTATACTCGGCCTTCCAGCAAAGCTGCTCCTCATCATCGTCCTCGTCCGCTTCCTCACGCTCGACGTCCTACTGTCCCTATTGTGCCACTAGGGGACATACGCTCATGACGTGCAGATGGTACAATGCCCAGCCAACACAGGGCCGTTGGGACTTTGTACAGGCACGCGAGCGCTGCCAGCGTTGTCTCGGCCGTCACTACGAGAGCGAGTGCAGGTCAAGGGGGGCATGCAAGAACTGTGGGAGTACGAACCACCACACGTCCCTCCATCGACCAGACGGCCCAACGCACTCAGCTCATTCGTCGTCTGTACATGTGCCCCCACCACAGCTGACAGAGCACTCGAGGGAGCGTCCCAGAAACAGCAGGCGGCACGAACCCGCACATGCCAAACAGGCGCAACCCAGCTCTGCTCACAGAGCCAGCCCGCCCAGGTCCGGTTCGCCAGGTAGGCCCCGCGAACGCCGCCAGCAATTATGACTCCCTACTATCACAGAGCACCCTAGCGAAGAGGTAGATTTAGCCCATGCCCAGTCAACCCATGCCCACACAGCTGATACATACTCAGCTCATACAATTTCAGCTGATACTCAATCAGCTCACTCACCTTCTGTGCCCACTGGCACACCCATTTTGTTGCCAACCGGCTCACTAAGAGTCGCGGACGTACATGGCCATCTTCACACAGCCAGAGCTTTATTGGACTGTGGCAGTATGCTGACGTTAATAACGTCACGCATGGCACGACTTTGAACCTGCCATCAAAACCCACTTCTTTAAAAATTACAGGAGTTGGGAATCAGCACAAACATGAGTCAAAGGCGGCAATAACAATAGTATGCCGACCCACTCACAATGATACTCCTACAATTACTGCCACAGCTCACATTTTAAAAAACGTCACTGGCTACCTTCCCTTAGAGAAGGTACCAAACATTTCCCACGTACTAGGCCAGCCACCCGTGCCATTGGCTGACCAGCTTTACCACACACCAGCCCCGATCGACCTCTTATTGGGGTCGGACGTTCTTGGTCAAGTGTTGGACGGGACTAAGGTCTCGTTGGGCCCGGGCAAGCCCATAGCTTTCGGCACGATTTTCGACTTCGCGTTGATAGGACCCATTGAGGACTTGTATGCGCAGCCGGCGCAGCAGGTTAACTCAGCTCACGTCGTCAGCTCACAACCAGACTCAGCTGAATCAGCCCAGGACATACGTCAGAGTCTGGAAAGGTTCTGGGAATCTGAGGAGCCCCTCCCTCAATCTCACACTCATAATGATCCTCTGGAGGAACAATGCGAGGAAATCTTCCGCTCTACCACTACACGCGATCCCTCAGGCAGATATACGGTCGCTCTGCCCTTTCTAAAGGACGCCCCTCAACTAGGCAAAACTCACTCTATCGCATTACGCAGATTCCTCAATATTGAGAAGAAGCTAATGGCGAACCCGTCTCTGCGTTCTAAATACGTCGACTTTATGGCCGAATACATTGACTTAGGGCACATGGCTCCCTGTCACCCAAATACATTCGCCCATAAACCTCACTTCTACATCCCTCACCATGGCGTATTTAAGTCAGGGTCGGACAAGCTGCGCATTGTTTTTGATGGTAGCTGCAAAAGCTCCAATGGTGTCAGCATAAATGAATGCCTACACACAGGCCCCGCCCTTCAACAGGACATTGTGGACATCATCATGTCCTTCAGAACGCATCCAGTCGTTTTCAGCACTGACATCCAGAGGATGTTCAGAAATGTGCTGGTTGCCCCAGACCAGAGACGGTATCAGCTGCTGATACTATGGCGGTCCTCACCAGATCACCCTCTGCTCACCTACGCCCTCAATACAGTCACGTACGGCTTAAGATCAAGCCCATATCATGCAATCCGCACCCTGCTCCAGCTGGCTGATGATGAAGGCCATCGCTACCCTGGAGCCGCTCAGGTTCTTCGCAAGTCTATCTTCGTTGATGACATCTTGTGTGGCCATGACACGGTTGAATCCGCCCAAGCACTTCAGGACGAGTTGATAGTCTGCTAGACCTAGGCGGCTTTCAGCTCAGTAAGTGGACATCTAACTCGCCTAAGCTGCTCGAGAGATTTCCCGACAACCAATGCGACATGCCCAAGGACTTCGACATGAACCCAGAGTCCACGTCCATTAAGGTCTTGGGTATACAGTGGAGCCCTCAGTCAGACGAGTTCACCTACCGCATCTCTCTGCCCCCCATCACACATGTCACAAAGCGGTCTATTTTAAGCACCGTAGCCTCACTTTATGACCCAAACGGCTGGGTTTCGCCCGTTATCTTCCGCGCAAAGCTGCTGCTTCAGCAATTGTGGCTACTGAAGCTGGAATGGGATGAGCCCACTCCCTCTGAAGTACAAACGGAGTGGCACCACATCTCAGAGGATCTGCCGCTGTTGGCTAGCATTCGTTTCCCTCGGCACATTTGTGCAAACAAAGGCTGAGCTGCATACTCGCTTCACGGGTTTGCAGATGCCTCTGAAGCCGGGTTTGCCGCCGTTGTTTACCTCCATGAGCTCGATGACTCCGGAGATACTTTGGTACACTTGATTGTCGCCAAGTCGCGAGTCGCACCAATCAAGAACCGCCTCACAATCCCCAAGTTAGAGTTGTCGGCCGCCACTCTACTCTCCCAGCTCATGATCCGTGTGTCGGTTCAGTTATCGGCCCATATCAGTATACAACAACACATATGTTGGTCAGACAGTACGATAGTCCTGGCCTGGCTCAATACACCGCCTCACCGTCTTCAACCCTTTGAAGCCAACAGGGTAGTCAAAATCAGCTCAGGCTCACCAGAATGTACCTGGCGACACGTACCTTCTGAGCTCAACCCGGCAGATTGCGCAAGCAGAGGAATGTCTGCGCAATCCCTGTCAGCCCACGACCTATGGTGGTCTCCCACGTGGCTTGGACAGCCTTGTGAGTCTTGGCCTGCGATGCCCTTAGCTCTGGGCCATCACGCCCTGCCCGGCCTTAAGCCCAAACACGTCCCGTCACTGGTCACAGTGCCCGGTCTTGACTTTGACCTGCTCACTCGGTTCAGTTCACTAGACAAGCTCGTCGGAGTGACAGCTTGTCTAAAACGCTTTCTGCACAACTGCAGACACCACCCAGATTCGCGACGCTCAGGCCCCTTGTACGTCAGTGAACGAAGAGAGGCCCTACTTTACTGGGTGCGCAGTGTCCAGCACAATGAGTTTGCGGAGGACATCCACCGCCTTCAAACTGGCAAAATCTGCTCCGTCAGACTCCAGCGGCTGTCACCTCTCATTAAAGATGAGCTCCTTAGAGTTGGTGGACGACTGTCCCATGCGTCTATCCGATATGACGCGCAGCACCCGCTCATACTTCCCAGCTCTAGCCCACTTGTAGACCTTATCATTGACCACTACCACAAAATACACTGCCACCCTGGCGCTGACACTTTACACGCTATCCTACGCAAACAATTTTGGATATTGTCCGCGCGCCGTATTATTAGACACCGAGTTTTTAAATGCATTAGATGCTTTCGATGCCGGGCCCAGCCGCAAGCGCCCTTCATGGCCGACCTGCCAGCCGATAGAGTTACGCCTCAGCCAGTATTTAGTCAAGTCACGACCGATTTAGCCGGACCATTCCTCGTTAAATCTAGTACCCTACGTAATGTTAAACTCTTAAAAGCGTACTTTTGTATATTCGTGTGCCTCTCGACTAAGGCGGTTCATTTAGAACCGGTCTCGGACCTCAGCACGGAAGCGTTCCTCGCGGCATTACAGCGTTTTATAGCACGCCGCGGTGCCCCGGTTCTCATCCGCTCGGACTGCGGTACAAATTATGTAGGCGCTAGAAATCAGCTCATCGAAGTACAAAACTTTCTTGCCTTGAACAATGATACGATTGCGCACAAGCTCGCTGGTCAGCACATTACTTGGTTGTTAAACGTCCCTAAGGGACCATGGTTCGGTGCGTTACATGAGATCAACGTAAAATCAACAAAGCAACTTTTATATCGCGTAATTGGCGAACAGCACCTCACATTCGAGGAATCCTCTACACTTTTGGCACGAATCGAAGCTGTCCTTAACTCTAGACCTCTCTGCCCACTTTCGTCTGATCCTTCAGACTTTGAGCCGCTTACAGCCGGACATTTCCTCATAGGCCGCCCACTAACAGCCCTTCCCGAACTATCCGTGGAAGATAGGCCGATCTCCACACGTAGGCGATTCCAAATGGTACAGGCTCTTTCCCAGCGCTTCTGGACGCTGTGGACCCAGTCCTACCTTCATACCCTCCAAACCCGCTCCAAATGGTTGTCCCCATCCTCCCCTCCCCGAGTTGGCGAGCTCGTGCTCATCAAGGAGGACAACCTGCCTGCCCTCCAATGGAGACCGGGGCGCATTGCTCGCACCCTGCCTGGGAAGGATGGCGTCGTGCGGGTCTACCACCCGCGGGTGGTAGACCTGGACACCGCGAATGGACCTCTTCGGAGGCCTGTATTCCGGATCGCCAGGCTCCCAGTGGATGAGCCCCCCCTGGCCCCCGGAGGATGTTCCCGCCAAAGCCGGGACGGCCTTTCAAACCGTACCGCCATCGGTATGGCGGTTGACTCAGCGGTTGTTGACGACCGCGTCCGCCTGTCTGCCGCGGCGCCACCGCTGCGCGACCCGCCGCCGCTAGCTTGGTGAGCCGAGCGCGCGACTAGTCTGTCTGCTAGCTAACGCGAGACGCCCACAAAATACGCGCACTGGTATCTGCCCTTATTATAGGGACTCCTGAACCTAAAGTGAAGAGCTCGACCTAAACGCCCTTAACCAGTGCCCCTAGTGAACTGTTTAGTGTAGTGACTGTGCGCCAGGAACTCAACCTACCCCGCCGACCGTGGACAGCTCGTCTCCAGGTTCCTGTGTATCCCTGTAAGTACTTCACTATCCATAACCTACCCAACCCACATCTTTTATTTCGCCGCTGTTACTGCGAACGCCTTTCGCCGTAACAATAGCCTTATCCAGGTGGCGCCAAATTATAAGTGCATCGTTGACCAGATATAGGTATACCACGAGCATCTTGAGATATATGTTTACATCTCTTGCAACAAAATCAGTAACATTAAATCAGTACTGTAGTTTGATAATATCTTGGTGGCTTTATTGGAAAAATAATAACTTGAATGTTTTTAAAACTGATAGTTATAAAGTTATCATTTCTAAACAAAAAATTTGAGGAAGGTTCTATGTTGTTTAAATACGCATAGGTCCGCTTTACCTGTGAAGTAATTTACTTTACATAAATGACTGTGTTTAAAAAAGTTTTGTTTAGTACCTATTGGGGTTGTACCCAACTATGAATGTTAGATGTAAGTATGTAGGGAATCGTATGATTCCCGAATGCAATGTACACACGATATAGGTATATGTAAAAATGTAGTACCGTTTGATATGAATGTCTTTATTGCACTAAAATATAATGTAATTTATAATGTAGGCGCGCGACAGTGATGCGCGCGGTCAGCAATTTACATATGTAGGTTAAATTAAAGTAATTACGTAATGTACAGCTCGTACATGCTCCCAACTTAAGAAAAGAAAGAAGTAAACATGTTAAAATAAGTATAAAAGGGAAAAAAGGTAAATAATGTAAATGTAAAAGCAATGCAAAAAAAGCATTTTTCTTAAGTTCTAAGTTTATATGGGAGACGTCGCTTTGTCTTGAACATTTTTTTTATAAATAACAGTTAGTTCTCGATCTAATGAAACGTTCGGTGGAACGGTTGTTTTGACGTGGGTTAACGACCGACGACGACTCGATGACAGCGACTGCCCTCGGGGAGCCGGCTCAGGTTCTGTTTGAGGAGTTGGAGAGACCACCGTCACCTCACGACGCTGGCGACGTTTCTTGATATGCTTTACGCCCCAAACACATAATAGTGTCACGATAATTGTAGTCAAAAGGCTGTATGTGACATAGTGTTGGGTATCGTGACTATCAATCTGGGTGTTAACCGTTTCTTGCAGGGTTTTAACAGAGTCGATTTTCCTTTTCAAGGTGTTCAGCGTTTCCTCATGGTTTTCAGGGAAAAGTGTTGCGTTAAATTCATTAACTATTTGGTTAACCTCGGATTCTTGCGGTGGGCTCATGATTTGTTCTCCATTTCTTTTGATCTCGCTTTGAAAGTTGTTTTTCGCATGGATAATTATGTTATCTCCTTTCAAAATGCAGCCTTGTGATAATGTTATGACGCCTGTACGACGTAGTGTCTGCGTCATGGTCCCAGCTGGGCAGAACATGCGCGCGCTGCATTCTTCGCAACAGGAATATAGCCACGCGCTACGGCTGTGTAACTGGATCCACTCATGCCTACACTCTGTTATCGCTATGCGGCAATTTGATATTGCTCTATTGTTAATGATTTGTGCTTCACAAACTGATGCCGCTTTTATATCGTAAATCGGCAGGTTTAACGAGCAGATTCATTGTAGGTCATTTAATTGTACACATGACCGCATATCGTCAGAGCTCATTGTTATTAGTAAATCCTTTCTTATGTTGACAGCCATGTATTCTGATGTTGGGATAACTGTTCTCATTGTAACTCCATCTATTTTGTGTATGGGTATAACTCGACTTAACTCAAACATTTCGTTAGAGATAATCGGTAGTTTCACCTCCATCATAAGAAACTTCTCTGTAACTCTGACATGTACTCTTGATATTTTGTACATGTTTCTGATGCAGTCAGGTGTGTTTAGACAAGGCAAGGATAGGTCGCGTGAGAGTTGTCCCGAGATCATGTTCAGTTGTTCTTGGAACTCTCCTGGTGTAAGCAGATGGGTATCCATTCGGCCATTTCTCACTTCTGTTACCAGATCCAGTAATTGTTGTTGTACTCTGTGTATGTTCGAAATAATCACATTTATAGCCAACGCTGTCGCAGTAATATAATTTGCATGATTCTGATAGGTTACTTGTTTTTCACTTTCTCTTAGATGTTTGTTGATGACGTATAGCTGTTTGCTCATAACCTCTTCATTTCGCTTCACTAGGTTATATTCTCCTTCAATAATGGATGTGTGGTCTTTGTATAGGCTGAGAAGGTGGTTTTCATTGTTTTGAATGTATTTGATGTCTTTTCTGTATTTTTCAGCAAATCATTCGTCAAGGACACCAAACAACGAGTTAGCCACATAGCCTACTCCGTCGATGAGACCTCTCTTCAAGCGCCTTCCGTGCTCCGATTGTAGGATTTCGTTAAAATGTTTCAGCTCATTCACTTCATGTTCAAACTGTGCGGCTATGGTGTGAAATGCTGCTTCTCCTTGACATATGGTGGTCAGGTGAGTTACATACTTCTCAATACTGTTTAAACTCTGCCAATGTGTTGTCATGTTGTAGTATATTACGAGTTTCCAGTGATCCTGTGCAATCTGCATATCTGATATTTTATCAAAATAAAGAAGTCTTGCAGCATTTAGTGTTGTTACGTTAGTCATTTGTTGTGAAGATGGTGATACACAAGCAAACAACAGCCATATGAGTGTTACGAAGAAACTACTGAGGTTACTCTTTGTAATAGTTTTAGCTCTTTTAACTTTTTCAGATGCTGCGTTTGGAGGTGTGACGTCATGGGCTTGTTTATTGTCATCTGTTTCTTCCAATAGCAAACGTGATAGCTTCGTGATGGGTCGCTTTGCTGAGCCATTTTTAGTCTTCAGTGTCACAACGCGCACGCGGCCGTCTGTACCTGCGTGCGTTTCTGTTACTCTGGCCAATGGCCATCTCGCGGGGGGAGTTTGATCTTCCCTCATGAGTACTAAGTCACCGATCTCCAGGTTTTTTGTTGGATAGTTCCATTTGTTACGTGTTTGTAATGTAGTTAGATATTCATTGGACCATGTTTTCCAAAAATCCTTATACATTTTCTCTGTAAGCTGCCATCTAGTATGAATGTTTCTATGTTGCAGGTCTGGTGACATTGGTGGAGCTAGAACTGGACCTCCAACCAAAAAATGCCCTGGAGTAAGACACTCCAGGTCGTCGATGTCATCCGTCACGGCGATCAGTGGTCTGGAATTGAGACAGGCCTCTATCTGTGCTAGTAACGTTATAAATTCTTCGAATGTCAGCTTCTGTTCACCGAGGACCCTTCGCAGATGGCGCTTCATGCTTTTCACAGCAGATTCCCATAGCCCGCCTGCCGACGGCCAAGCTGGAGCATTGAAATGCCATTCGATTCCAAGGTTTGTTGCTGATTCGACGATATCAATGTTGATGTAAAACTGTAAGGCTTCTTTGTATTCACGCTTCAATATCTTGGCAGCTCCCACGAAGTTGGTACCATTGTCGCTTTAAATATGTTTCGGTGTTCCTCTTCGAGCACATAGTCGCTTCAAAGCCGCCAGGAAAGATACAGTCGTCAGGTCGGAAACCAATTCCAAATGAACTGCCTTGGTGGATAAGCAGATAAAAATGGCAATGTAGCCCTTTGTCGTTTTAATTCCACGACCCTTATTAGCCTTGACTTCTACTCTTCCTGTGAAGTCCACTCCAGTATTTGTAAAAGCTCGGGAAGGTGTTACTCGGGGCTTCGGAAGCTCTGCCATAAGCTGGTTGTTAGTGGTAGCTTTGAAGCGGCGACAGCGGACACACTTCAAAATATACTATTTGACAGTTCGGATGCCTCTTAAAATCCAATATCTGTGGGGTAGATGTGTTATTGTCAGTCTCATGCCACCATGGAGAGTAACCTTATGTGCTTCATCAATAAGTAAACTTGTTAGCTTGCTTTTGTTTGGCAAAATCATTGGGTGCTTTTTCCAATCTGTTAGCTCGGATTGTTGAAGTCGACCTCCCACTCTAATAATGCCATGGGAGTACATATATGGATATAAATTCAAAATTCTACTCTTGGAATTTATCTTCATGTTTTTTCTTAACTGTCCAATTTCGTCAGAAAAATGTTGGTTTTGTTCATGTTTTATCAAAATGTGTCGAGCATTTTCTAGTTCATATAATTGTAAATGCTTCGTTTGTTTTGCATTGTAATTACAGCGAGCTCGATCGATGAAACGTGAAACCCAAGCGAGTACGCGTACGGCTCGTCCCATAGAGCTATGTTCGTTAAGAAGTGTGTCGATAAACGAATTCTTTATCGGTTCAGATGTCTGTATCACGTATGTTTGTTTTTTCTTTGTTTCCTCGGTTGGAGTCTCATATATTTGTATTTGAGTTGGTGATGTCTTTTCTTTCAACCATGCAGGTCCTTGCCACCACAAACTATGTAACTTCAGCTGTGATGGTAGTAGACCCCTGGAAGCACAGTCAGCAGCATTGTCGTCAGATCGAACATGTTTCCAACAGGAGGCTGCCATGACTTTAACCACCTCAGTGACTCTGTTAGCCACGAATGTTTTCCACCTTGAGATGTCTCCTTGTAGCCAACCAAGAACTACAGTTGAGTCCGTCCAGCCGTGTATAGTGACTGTCTGTAATCATAATGACTCTATAACACCTTTCATAAGTCGCGCTAGGAGCCAAGCGCCACAAAGTTCTAAGCGCGGCAATGTGATAGTTTTATTCAAGGGGGCGAGTTTGGTTTTGCCGGTTAGTAATCTAATGTTTATGTTGCCTTGATTGTCTGTAGTTTTACAGTATATGACGCATGCATAACCTCGTTCGGACGCATCGCGGAATCCATGCAATTCTATAGCGTTTTGCGTGTTTCCGATCCAGCGAGGTATTGTTACATCAGTTATAGCTGTAATATCGTTTCTAAATGATCTCCACTGCTCTTGTAAATATTGTGGTAATGCGTCATCCCAGCTGATTTTGAGCGTCCATACTTGTTGAAATAAGATCTTACCCTTCATTGTTATGGGTGATAACCAGCCTAGAGTAGATGGCGCTGCTATCCATGTAAACATTAGCTCCGTACTAAAATTGTCTTTAAAAATAGTAATTCAAAAGATCTAGTGCATTTTTTGTTGTGATTGCTGAAATTATCACTCAACTCACTTCATCTATCGTTTGCTACGCATTTCCTCCGTTCATCGTCAAGAAAAAGTGCAAATTAAGTGCCAGTATAAATTCACAACAAAACTTTATATAAAAGTGTAAAAATCCGTGAAAGTGTAATATAAACTATTATTTTACATCAATTAATGCGAACTGCAGTGACAATTTCATTATTATTGTAAATTGTGTTGTGTAAACAATCAGTGAAGACCGTTTGTGCATTCAAATGTAAAGTGACAATCACCTTGCATTTTGATTGGCCAACACGGACTATCCAACACAACACAGTTCACTGAAGCTGCATTGGTATCTTTATTTCGTCAAACGTACTAATCGTTGGGTGGACTAGCGGTTTGGTGCTGCGCTATTTCATCGAGAGGTCCGCGGATCGATCCCCAGACTTATAGAAAATATTTTTATACATATATTTTTTAAATGATAATTTAAAACAGTAATTATGGTGCTTCTATGTGATAAATGCAATGAAGAAATTAAGAAAAGAGATTACATAAATTGTGCAAAATGCGAAAAGTTTTATCATTTAGATTGCACGAGCATTGGAGAAAAAATGTTCTATCTCATGAAACTAGAAAATAGAATAAAATGCGTATGTGACGCTTGTGCATACAGCCATACAACCTCAAAACAAAATACACCTACTCGAAACTCATCTGACCCCTCACCTGATTATAGGTAAGTCGTGCCTACCAACTGTCATCCCTTCTTTGATGTTAGGTGGGAAAAGCCTATTTGGCAGACCCGTATTTCAAGTCTGTTTTCTACTTCGTTTTGAGTTTTTAGTGTCTGCGGCTTGTATCGGTTGGCAGCACTAGCTGTCTAGTGTAAATAAACGTCAATAAAAACAGACTTACTTCGAATAGATCTATTTTTAAAAAAATAAAAATTAAAAATTAAAAATAACTCGATGCGAAAATTGTTGTTTTTCTTTACATTTTTCTATGAAAAGTTGTAAACATTTTATATATTATTATTACTATGTAGTAAGACGTTACATATAAAGAAAAAAAAGATACCCTTATCGCGTTTAATTTTTTTTTATTCCATAGGAAAGTCAGAAGTAATATTCCTTCCTTCACTCGGATACTGTTGGATCATAGTACAATATTTTTTAATCATACCGCCATAATATTGAAGATAATTTATCTAGGAATCCAACGATATACAATATGTGTGGTGTTTAAAAAAGGAAGGCCACAAAAACCACTTAACACTACTCAAGTACCTGTATCAAATTACGCCGCGTCATACCCCTATCAAATAAGGACTTGCGCGCGCGGTGACGTCATCAGGTGAGGGGAGAAAAAGACGATATTTTGTCTGAAGACGAATATGTTACCATTCGGAAGACCAAAATATCAGCGTCATCGTCAGTACCAGATCTGACATTATCTTTTGTATCAATAGATGACACAGATGAACTAAAAAGGGAAATTCAAAGATTACGGACTGAATTAGAAATAGCAAATAACGAAATTGAGAAGCTAAATCATGTAAATAACAGTTTGGAAAAAAAAAACCAAAATCAAGAAAAAATCATAAATTTATATAAAACTGTGAGCATAGATGATATTTTAAACTCAAATATAAAATCACACACGTCTACGCCATTGGTACATACAAAAATTAGTAAAAAACAAAGTTTAAGAAAAAATCACTACAAAAATAAGTCGCTATCACAATATGAAGATTTTTATGACAATGAGTCTGAATTAGATAAAAATATTGGTACAACGCCACCTCGTGAGACAAGCAGTAAACTTTCAACACATCGTTCACATCACCATGAAGACAAGGACAACCAAAAAACCAAGCTTTGCCTGATAAGTGGTATCGAAAGCAACAAAACGTCAACTACATTAAGGAGTCATTTTGCTGACTATAACATATGTCATTATCGTATGCCAGGGGGAAGCATAGGTGATCTGTCAAATGGATTACAAAGTAAACTCAAAGATTTTGATTTGAATGATTACTGTATAATACTTTTAGGTGATGCCGACTTCACTGTATCCAAAAATTATAATATAATAATGCAACAATTACGACAAAAGTTGTTAACTGTCCAGCATACAAATGTCATAGTGTGTGCCCCAACTTTTAAATTAAATTTTAACACAAATATTTTTAACAAGAGAATAGAAATATTTAATGATTTGTTATTTAAGGACAATAAAAAACACAAATATTGTTATATCCTAGACTCAAATAAGAATATTGATTACTCTTACAACATGTTCTAAAGTACTCTGGAAAATTAAAAAATAGTGGATTCAGAGTAATCATAAAAGATTTAGATGAACTAGTATTGGCTATTTCTGAGTATTGTCATTTACCGGCATTGAATAAACCAATTTTAAATCCAGATGGAAATCAGAATAAATCGCCATTTCGTGTCTAATCAAAGTTTAAAAAATTGTTCAAACGCTATAATTTCAACTACCTTAGGTTTATCTGTTTTCCATCAAAACATACAGGGTGTTCGATCCAAGCTAAGTCAATTAGAGATACTCACACAATCACAAAAAAATGATATTTTATGTCTCAGTGAAACATTCTTGAGGTGTGAAGATGCAAGTTCCTTGCAAATACCCGGATATACCATGGCTGCATCTTTTTGTAGGACAAGGTCTCGGGGAGGTGTCTGCATATGTATATATTGCAAATAATATTCACTTCAAACTACTGCAATGTATTGACCCACTATGTATAGAAACAAACTTCGAATGTTGTGGTATACTGTTACCTGAACTGAACTATGTTGTCATCTGTTTGTATAGAACGCCTGCTTCTGACTTTGATATATTCATTAAAGCTTTAGAACAACTATTATATAAAATTACTCTCCGTTCACACTATGTTAAGAAAAAAGTTATTATTGCTGGGGACTTTAATGTAAACATTCTTGATAGTAACACATCAAAATGTAAAATATTAAAAAATACTTTGCTTAAATATAATGTTAAATTCACCATAAATGAGCCAACTAGAATTACTCCTGACTCAAGTACCTGTATTGATAATATTATAACTAATTTTAAGACCTTTAGCTCGAAAGTATTACATCTTGGCTTATCTGATCATTCAGGACAACTTATATGCGTGCCATGTAGCCAAAGCTTTATAGAAAAATATTGGTATATATATAGGCGAGATATAGATAAATACATAGAAATATTTATAAATTATATTTCACAGTTAAGTTTTTCTGATATTTATTTGTACAATGATGTAAACATGGCTTTCGTCACATTTTCAAAGTTATTTAATTTATTTTACAACTTAAGTATACCTATGACTAAAATTAGAGTAACATATAAGAGAAAAGGAAACTGGAAAACAAAAGGTATATATAGAGCAAGCAAGATAAAAAGAAGTTTACATCATGAAATTATAAATAAAAATAAAACATATCTAATCCCATATTATAGAAAATATTGTAAAATCTTAAAGTCAGTAACGCGTAAAGCTAAACGAATATCTAATATTTCATTAATAAATAAAAGTACAAATAAAATTAAGGCAACATGGAATTTAATAAAAACTCAAACTACTCCAGTAAACAATTTTAAACCCACTATAAATAAGATCACTATAGGCGACCGTACAGTGAGTAACGTAAAGGATATAGCTGAGATTTTCAATAGCCATTTTACTACCGCAAATTTGTCCCCTCTTTTGAATAATAACTACCGGACTTCTACTGTAATCTCAAATAGTATGTTTCTTGCCCCTGTTGATGAAACTGAATTAAGGAAGATTGTCATGAGTTTTAAAAATAAAAAAAGCTGCGGTTATGACAGTATTCCAATGCAAGTTATAAAACGTTCTCTAGAATACATCAGTAAACCTCTTCTATATATTTTAAATCTAATGATTGAAACGGGTGTATTTCCAGATGAATTAAAAAGAGCTAAGGTAAAACCATTGTTTAAGAAAGGAAGCAAATGTAATGTAACGGACTACAGACCTATAGCACTACTATCTAGTTTTTCAAAGATCTTTGAAAAAACTATTTATAACAGACTTTTAGACTTTTTCAATAAAAATAATTTAATAAATACAAATCAATTCGGTTTTCAGAAACAAAAATCGACTACTTTAGCAATGTTTATAACATTAAAAGATATATGGGAAGCTTTGAATAAAAAGAAATCACGTATTGGATTGTTTCTAGACATGTCTAAGGCATTTGATTGCGTAATCCATGAAACCCTTCTATATCAGCTTGATAAATTAGGTATTCGGGGAATAACACTAAAACTACTGGAAAGCTACCTTAAAAATAGAGACCAATACACAGTAATAGATACTTTTGATAATACAACTAAAACATTTAAAGAAGTAAAATCTGACCCTAGAGAGATGCTTCTAGGTCTACCACAGGGAAGTATTCTTGGCCCTCTTCTTTTTTTAGTATATGTGAACGAACTCCCGAATATCACAAACCACTTATGTGTTATGTTTGCTGATGATGCTACAATTTTCATACCCAATAATCAAAATGATAACATTAAATTTGAAAAAGAAATAGTTAAAACTTTAAATGAAACCATACGTTTTCTACAATCATTAAATCTGACAGTAAATCTTTCAAAAACAAAAGTAATACAATTTAGAAACTATAAAACGAATCAAATTAAACTAAATATCACGACTGAATGCAAGTCAATCATTGAAATTGTTGATGATATAAATTTCTTAGGTGTAAATATTGACTCACATCTAAATTGGAAGTTGCACATAACTAAAATTAATAATAAAATATCGAGCTACTGCTATGCCCTATCTATACTTGCGGAAACATCATCTGTAGAAGTAGCCAGAGCCGCCTACTTTGGCCAAGTTTATCCTCTTCTTACTTATGGAGTTATTTTCTGGGGAAACTCTGTTAATGTAAAATCTACCTTTATACTACAAAAAAAATGCTTGAGAACTATTTACAGTATGTACTCTGATGACACTCTGAGAAATGTTTTTAGAAAAAAGGGTTATTTGACACTGACAGGTATTTATGTATTAGAGATGGCTCTTTTTATAAAAAGCAATATTCAGTATTTTAAACACAAAAGCACAAATAATTGTAATTTGCGGAAGAGATATGCATATGACTTGGCTCTACCAAATATTAATAATGCCCTGTATCACAAGAGTGCCTATGTAACAGGAATTCAAATATTCAATCATCTGCCCACAGATCAAAAAGCCTCAGCAAATATAAGCTGTTTTAAAATTAAATTAAAAAGATGGCTTATAGATAAGGCGTTCTACAGTTTGACTGAATATTTTGGTACAAAAACAGCATAGTGGCTGTTTCTATGTAACATGTACCTACATACTAAAAATTGCATGCCCGACTAGGGTAAATTGTTTGCTCCCATTATTTTATGCATGACACCTGCTATGTATTTACACAATTTTATGGCAATAAAAATTTATCTTATCTTATCTTATCTTATCTAGCGGATCATATAGTTTCGATAGGTCGGATAGTAATGACCGCTTGGTGATGACGTCATCGTTGTTTGTAGTGGCGACAATATTTTTGGTTTGTAACGCAAAATTGTCAGTGTGCGGATTCCATGTGATTCCGAGCGTCTTGTTGGTTTGTGCACACTTGAAATCCATCATGTTTTGGCTTATTTGATCTTGTACCAAATTTTGTAAAATTCTGTCGTCGTTACTGGCCCATTTTCTCAGGTTAAAACCAGCGCCTTTCAACATGTCGATCAGCTGTTTTTGTGCTCCGATGGCTTGATCTATCTGATAATGTCCACCCAATAAATCATCAGTGTACAGTTGATGATCTAAAATGTCTGCAGCTAGTGGATATTTATGACCATCGTCTGTTATCAGCTGTTTGATCGTGCGCATTGCCAAGTAGGGAGTTGCTTTTATGCCGTAGCTCACCGTGCGCAGCTGGTATTCTTGTATCAGCTGTTTGATATCGTCTTGCCATACGATTTTTTGAAGGTGTTGATCTTCCTCCTGGATACGTACTTGTCGGAAAAACTTTTCTATATCGGCTGTGTAGACAAATTGAAAACTTCTCCAACGGATAATCATTCTTAGCAGATCTTGCTGCAGGTTCGGTCCGCTTAACATAAGCTCGTTAAGGCTGTAACAAGACTTTGTCTTTTGTGGGCCATTGAAAACTGCTCGTAATTTTGTGGTTGTCGAGTCAGGTTTAACGACACCATGATGTGGTAAGAAAAAGCTTGGTTCACGTGGTGTGGTACATTTTTTCATGTGCTCGAGTTGTATGTACTCTTGAATAAATTTATGGTAAGCTTCGCATAAGGTGTCATCTTTCTCAAAGCGTTTTTCCAGTTGCCGGAACTGTGCTACTGCTTGTGGTTTTGAGGGGCCGAGGAGCGCGTCGAAATCCGGTTTCATTGGGATTTTCACTTCATATCGACCGTCGGAACCTCTCCTTGTTGTATTTTTGTACAAGGTCTCGCAGTATTCTTCTTCTGATGACAATGTGTGGCTGTATTCATTAATTTCTTCAGCTTCCCAGAACTGAGAAATCTCTTCTACATTGTTCAGTACTACGTGGCAGTTGAAGGTTTTCACATTGCCCAGGAGCACCCATCCCAGCTTGGTTTGCTGCGCTATTGGAGCGATGCTGTTAGGGCTGCGTAGTATTCCATCCATAACTATTTCTGTGTACACACCGGCGTCTAAAAGTATGTCTACCGGTCTAGATATGTTGTAGCTGGGGTCCGCCAAATTTATGTTCGGTAAGTGCGGCCAATCTTGTTTGTCAAATGTATAATTTGGTAAGTTGTTCAACATTTTTGTCATTACTTTGGCCTCAGTTATGAACTTGTAGTCACTATACAAAGACTGACATACTAATTGCATAGTGCCCTTGCATTTGTTTGATGAAATGCCAATGCCCGATATTGTCGCATCTTGTTTGTATCTTCGTAGCCCAAGGCGTTGCGCAGCTGACTCCGTGATCAAATTGACTTGTGATCCTTGGTCTAAAAGACATCTCAGTTGAATGTAAGTTCCATCTGCAGTTTTAACCTTTAGTTCAATTGTAGCCAAAAGTATTTCATCAAAGTTACCGGATACGTGACTTGCAGTAGGTTGCGAAATTGACGTAGCGGACTTTGATTGTTTGTTTGTAATTTGATTATTTGCAATTAACTCGTGCAATGTGGTATGGTGTGACTTATTACACAATTTGCATGTTTTGTTCGAATTACATTTCTGTGCGTTATGGCAATAGAGGCAATTTTTGCATATGTTTAGCTGATTGATTGACCGAATTTTCTCTTCCGATGACAACTTCTGATATTCTGGGCAGTAAATCAAAATGTGGTATGATTTACACAAGGGGCATGTTCTTGGGGTATTTTTGACTGCATGATAAGTTCTTAAGGGAGACTTGTTGTTGTTGTTGTTGTTGTAGATGTTAGGTTTTAGTTGTTTTGACATGTCCCTGTTATATCCACCAGCTTCCTGTTTTGTTGTTACTGACTTGTTCTTCCTGTTAACTGGTTCCAAAGCCGTAAACTTGCTCTCCAGGAATCCAATCAATTCATCAAAGGACGGCAGGTTGCGTGGTTCTTTTCTTGACTCCATATAGGATGAATAAGTGTCAGAGTCCATCTTCTCAGTTAGAATATGCACCAGAATCGGATCCCACGTATTTGTCTCCACCCCCAGGTTGTTGATGGCGTGAATTGTCTCCAAGCTGGTATCGTGCAACCTCTTCAAGTCAAATGATGTTACTTTCACTATCGGTGGTTGCCTTATAAAAACTTGTATCTGTTTTGTAAACAAAAGTTGTAAATTGTGGTAGCGATGGTTTAAGAGCTCCCAGCAAGTATCGTAGTTGTCAGCCGATATATTAAGATGTTGTACTAGGCGCTCCGCTTCTCCTCTAAGTTTTCCCTTCAAATGTTGCATTTTCTGAGCCTTATTAAGCGTGTTGTTTTTGTGTATGACTTGAGAGTACAAGTCTATGAATGTAGGCCACTGTGTATAGTTCCCAGAGAATGTAGGAATCTCGATTGCAGGAGTAGCTTGATATTGGCTTGTAGAAGAGTTTAACTTACGGTTAAGATCTCGCTTACAGTCTTCGTACATCTGTTCGTATCTTGTAAAATCCAGTTCGTAGTTAAGATCAGAGCCGATCAGCAGGTTGTCAATCTGCCAATGTACCTGGTCGATCACGTTCCATCGTGACTGCAAAGCTTGTAATTTGTCCAATATTTCCCATTTCTCGTTAATATTGTCCATGTCAATATTGCGAATGACTCTCAAAAAAGCGCGAAAGTTGGTTTGTTGTTGGTTAATCAACTCGTCACTTTTTGAAAATCCACCCTTCTCTTCTGTCTTACTTGGAGCTGTTTCTGCTGGACACGTTGTTATGTTACGCAATAATGTAAGTATCTTCCCGTACAAGTTTTTTGTTAAATCGTATGCATTAGTTGTAAAATAATCTGATGTCTTGTCTTCAGATTTCATTAGTTCTAAGTGATTATCTTGAAATTCCTTAAAGTAAACTTCAATCAGCTCCATCCGCTTCTCAATGTAATCTGGCGTTTTTCGAGATGCAGAATCCTTTTTAATGTTGGTTTCCATCTTGCGCATGCAGTCATCTATCAGTTCTTGACGTTGCAACAGAGTTGCCATGGCACTTTTTGAAGTCATAATGTTGGTATGGTAATGTTCCACAAACAAATATGTAATTGTTCAACAATAGAAACTGTGGTTCAGTGTAGTTGCTTACGTACCCCACGATATATGCGCCTCCTCAATCTACCTGGTGAGACCCGCTTGTGGGAGGCCAAGAGACCGGTTCGCTAAGGTAGAATATTTCACACAATCACACTTCACTTTTGTCGAAGGACCAATATTGGGGTTGTACCCAACTATGAATGTTAGATGTAAGTATGTAGGGAATCGTATGATTCCCGAATGCAATGTACACACGATATAGGTATATGTAAAAATGTAGTACCGTTTGATATGAATGTCTTTATTGCACTAAAATATAATGTAATTTATAATGTAGGCGCGCGTCAGTGATGCGCGCGTTCAGCAATTTACATATGTAGGTTAAATTAAAGTAATTACGTAATGTACAGCTCGTACATTTAGTGTACACTAACTAAGATTTATTGATCCAAATCAATAATACAATTCAACATGGGACACAAATGTCATGTTAATTAAACCATATTTCCAGGATTATCCTTAGAATTAGATCATAATCATTGATTTGTCACTTATGATTCTTACACTATATTTTCTATTGTTTTTGCTCAAAAAACGCAGTTTATTAGTTTAATCAAAAATAATATATCAATACAAAATTATGTGATTGTGATTGATATTATAGACTTAATTTAGACTTCAGGACCCGCGATTGGCAACCGCTCATCATCATCATTATCCAATATTTGTAAGAATCCCAGTTATTTGTTGCTGGCTGTGCCTACCTCATAAAAAGGCGGTCACAAACATGGTGTTGCAGATAAAAAATAAAAAAAAAGGATTCCAAGACAGTGGACGACATGCCGATGCCGATATTTGTCTGTATTTGGAGCTTACAGTCACGTACTAGCTCGGCAATTACTGCTGACACTGCTCACAGATCTAGTCTGGAGGTGTTTCGCAGAGCTGTAGTGGGCTTCCGCCCATTAACAAAACAAATACATTTAAGTGTTTCCACACTTAAATGTATTTGTTATTATTGTTGGAGAAATGTTTAGGTATGAATCAGAATTAATTTGTCAATGCAGTATTTACACAACAAAATAATAATACTTAATCAAATAAATAAATAAAATTGTTAAAGTCATTGTTTAGAAAATAACAAATGCATCGATAGCCATTAAATGCATCTTTTAAGGTTTATAGAAGGCTTATGTACCTATAAAAAACTACCTACATATAGTAAAGTTTAAATTGACATAATTTTTTATTTTTACTGTGTTAACATTACAATGCTCTGAACATCTGCATGTAATAAGTAATCGTCTTCGGTTGAGACCCGAAGTATAATTAAGAATCAAACGAACTTACCTTGTGAAGTTTGATTCCAATTATGCGAGGGTCTCAACCGAAGACGTTTACGTCAACCCATCCCTCCCAACCCAAAAAATAATCAACTGACAGTTTAGATGTAATGGATAGTCCGATAGGTAAAAAGGACTTAGCCTTAAATAATTTTGTTTAAAAACCCACAACTATAGTAGTGTAAGTGTAAGAAAATAAAAAATATATCCGAGTTAAAAGGTATATTTCTAAAACCCAAAAACTAGTTAATAGGTAAAATCATTTACAAAAGCATATGGCACTTAGGAAAGAAAGGATAATTATATAAAAATAGCACAACTGACAGGAATGATAAACATGACTGCGACTCACCTTAGAAAGGTCACTGAAAAGTATGTATGACAATTTATACGATCTGTCACATAAGCACATAGATTATCAGATTGTTGCTGCAAATGACATGGTTTATATGTGCAACTATAATGCTGAGCGATTTGAATCCCTTTTTTTTTTTTTTTATAAAAGAGGGAGGCAAACGAGCAGGCGGGTCACCTGATGGAGAGTAATCACCGCCGCCCATGGACACCCGCAAAACCAGAGGAATCGCAGACGCGTTGCCGGCCTTTAAGGGAGGAATAGGTTTAAGGAAGGAATAGGAATTGGGAGGAGGGGGGGGGGGGAAGGGGCCTCCGGAACCCTCACTGGTCGGACGAAACACAACAGCACCAAGTGCCATTATTTCACGCCGAATATTAGTGAGAGGGTGGTATTACGCCGGGCGAGCCGGCCCAATGTGTGCTGCAACGCAGCGTGGCTCTACCACTCAGTTGGTGTCACTCATTTAGCACCACCCAGGGATCACGTGTAGGGTCTCAAGGGTAAACCTACGGACGCGAGCAACTTTGACCCCTAAATAAAAGCGTACTTGTTGAGTTGCTGACCAATCTTATAAGATTGGGGGTCCAGTATTGGAAAAGCAGGAAATCGGCACAAGAAGGTCTGAGTCTTCGCCATGTCCTTGTGACAACTTTTATACACCTGACTACTGTGCCCCAACATCGGACTCTCAGTTCCCCTTTAACTGTTCAGTTGTCGCGATGCTTGAGGTTGTTATTCACCAGCCTCAATACCACGAAGAGATAAGAAAATCTGCCCACACACTAGTTTTCACTGATGAGATTGGGAAGAACTTTGGCTCTATCTTGAATAACCATACAAAAGGCTCTGTGTTAAATAAATGTATGCCTGAGGCAACGCTGCAAATCGTAACAGAGGTTTGTTCTGCAAATGTAAACAGTAATACATCAATAGTTCTGCTTGTAGGGGAAAGTTTAGCCTTGCAAACAAAACATATTGTTGACAGCTTTACGAGATTAAGCCAGATAGACTGTAAGAAACTAACAAGGTGTACGTTTCCATATTCAAAAGTCATTGAATGACAATTAAAATAATAAAATTTATAAACTAAACAATATATTACATCACAAGATCAGTCTTCACAGTGGTGACTTCCAGCTAATTGATAGCAATTTATTTATTAAAAACTTTTTTTTTTACTAAAGATGATATTATGTATCTGTCTAGACGATGTTAATAAAATATAGCTACTCTATTAGCAAATAATATAAACATAGAATGCAATGACAAAACAGTGACCAATAGAAGTACCACTAAAGGCTCTGAGGCAAACTCTTTTTTAGGAATGTAAGGTTGACTAAGAAGAAGTGTAATAATAATTTTACTTTTTAGTTCACCAAAATGTAAATCGCTTCTCTGGCAAAATATTACATGTTGAATTAATGCTAGACAAATATAATGTAGATATATTATGTTTAACAGAAACCTGGTTGAAATCTGAAAGTATGTGCTTTTCAGTAAATAGTTGTAAAGTCGCTAGTGTGTTCAATAGAAACTCTGCTATGGGGGGCGGTTGCATAATTCTTGTCAAACACTCCATTAAATGTAAAGAACGAAAATATATAGTAAGTTATTCCGTTGAACGCGTTTGCGAGATAGCTAGTGCAGAGATAGACGATTTTCTTATAGTATGTATTTATCGACCGCCTTCAGGCAATTTTATGTATTTCATTAGTATATTAAAAAATTTACTTGACAAGATATTTGCCTACAATAAATCCATTGTTGTATGTGGTGATTTTAACATAGATTTACTTGCTGGGTCTGGGGATAAGGAAAACTTTATTTCATTGCTAAAATGTTATGACTTAGATTATGTTTTCAATGAGCCAACTCGAATCACACCTTAATCAGAGACATGTATTGATAATATTTTTGTAAATTGTAAAATCAAAAGTATGGAACTGATAAATGGGGTACCCTCTGACCATAAAGCTCAAAAGATAGAGTTATTTTGCAAGAAAAAAAAATATCGAAAACAAAGGTAATTACTTATAGGCCCTTAACTTGCAGTAGATCTGATATATTTAAAGATAAAATAGTTGAGAGACTCTCGTTATTTGATTGCAATGTTAACGAACCAAATAAATATTACTATAAATTATTTGGTTTGATTACTAAAGAATTTGACAAAATATATACAAAAAAAAAGTAAATGTAAAGGAAAAGACAGTGTTTAGTGACTGGACTACGAAGGGAATAAGAAAAAGTAGGGATTTTCTTTACGATCTGTATGACAAGAAATCTTTCAATTCTAATCCAGCTTTTCATGATTATGTTAAAAGATATTCCAAAAGATTTAAAAATGTATGTTTTATTGCAAAGTCTAAATTTATTAGCACGAAAATCATAAAGTCTAAAGATAAAGTCAAGACTACTTGAAAAATTATTAATTCAGAAACTGGCAAAGTGAGTAAAAATTAGTCAGGCTTTCTACCTTATTCAAGATAATCTTAAAGTTGCTGACATTTTAAATTCCTTTTTTGCCAATATACCTATTGAAACAAGTAAACATTTAGAATCGTCCTCTACTGTAGCACAAAGTTTATTTAAAACTTAATTTTATAAGAAAGTACCAATTTTTAATTTTAGACAGATAACATATTTGGGGAAATTTTAACATTTCAAGTTATTCGCGTTCGTAGCTTTACCCTAGAGACCCTACACGTGACCCCTGGGTGGTGCTAAATGACACACACACACACACAGCACACTGACTGAGTGGTAGAGCCACGCATTGGGCCGGCTCGCCCAGCGTAATACCACCCTCTCACGAATATCCGGCGTAAAATAACGGCACTTGGTGCTGTTGTGTTTCGTCCGGCCAGTGAGGGTCCCGGAGGCCCATCCCCCCTCCCCCACCTCCTTAAAATTCCTATTCCTTCCTTAAAGGCCGGCAACGCATCTGCGATTCCTCTGGTTTTGCGGGTGAGTGTCCATGGGCGACGGTGATTACTCTCCATCCGATGACCCGCCTGCTCATTTGCCTCCTTTAACTTTAAAAAAAAATATTTAGACATAATAAAAACGTACAAAAGCTTGAATAAGAAAATAACGGAACATTTATGGGGTCTCTCTGTGACAGTTTTGGAGCCTATTATGGAAGTAATCGCACCGTTTTTAGCAGGAGAATTTAATAAATGTATCGAAGTAGGTTGATTTCCAGATTTAATGAAAAACAGTAAAGTAACTCCCATTTTTAAATCAGGTGATAAATTAAACGCTGCAAACTAAAGGCCGGTTTCAGTTCTTCCGGCACTCAGTAAAAATTTCGAATCTATTCTATACGCAAATGAATGCACACTTTAGAATGAATAAAATTTTACACAGTGATCAGTTTGGTTTCACGAAAGGACGGTCAACTATAGATGCTGGAGCAGAACTGGTCGAAAACGTACTTGACACTTGGGAATCTTCGCAGGATACAGTATATAATTTCTGCGACCTCTCTAAAGCCTTTGATTGTGTTGATAATTCAACTTTAGTTGGTAAACTATTTCAATATGGTGTTTGTGGTAATGCACTTAATAAAATCTTATCTGTACAATAGAAATCAAAAAGTAGGTATAAATGATATAGTATCAGGAGGTTCGATAGTAAAAATGGGGGTACCCCATGGATCTAATCTTGGTCCGTTTCTATTTCTTGTTTATAATGACCTTCCATTCATAGTTAAAGAAATGTCGGAAATAGCGTTATTTGCTGACGACACTTCTTTAATATTTTCTTTAGATAGGAAAGACCCAAAGGTTGTAAAGAAGGAAAAATTAACGAAACACTTTGCAGAGTATCAATGGTTTTCTGTTAATAACTTAGCACTTAATGCTAATAAAACTAAATTTCTTAAATTTTCTCCATCTAATACACGGCTCAGTCAGTTAAATATTGAATTACATTCGGAAACGTTAAAAATCGTTAATTAAACTTCATTTCTTGGTATTAGGATAGACTCTAGATTATAGTGGGGTTCTCATATTGAGAGTCTACAAAAGAGGCTTAGTTCGGCTCTTTTGCTATTAAAAATATAAGAAAAATTACAAATCAGTCTACTGCTAGGCTGGTTTATTTTGCTTATTTCCATAGCGTTATGTTATATGAAGTATTACTATGGGGAACAGCAGCAGATATAAGTAGAATTTTCATTCTACAGAAAAGAGCAGTTCGGTTTATATATCAGTTAAAAGCACGTGGTTCGTTAAAGGAACTATTTAAAGAAATAGACATCATTACTTCACCGTCCTTGTACATATTTGTAAATATTATGTACGCTCGTAAAAATCTACACCTTCATACCAGGAACATGAGGTTCACGAATATAACACAAGGAACAGAAACAAACTGTGTGCTTCGTAGTTCAGACTTAGCAAAAGTAGTAAATCTTTTATATGCAACTCAATTCGTTTTTATAATAAAATACCTGACGACAGCACTGCATTGACAGACAACAAATTCAAAACATCAATGACTATGTTGCAGACAAAAATGCGTGGAAATAAGTCTTCTCTGTAGTGGTGTTTATTATTAGTATTGGTGTCTCCGTTTTACTAAAGAGCGGGTAAATAAATGCTAGGGCGAAATGGACTGCTAATCTGGTAATCGGCGTCGTCAGCACCCTGGATTATGGCAGCTAGCTAAGGCGGCTCTGGGGGTTCGAGCCGGAAGGGGAGCTAAGGCGGCGGTGAATAACACGGACTGAGCCGGCGCTGCGTGCGGCGGGCGGCGAAGGGCGAACGAGCGGGCGTTCAGCTCAGCGGTAAATTTGCAACTGTCTGTCAGAGGAATGCTGGGGCGCGCCGAGAATCGCTTGTGTGGACGGTACACCGATAACCATTAAAATTTATGGTGCAACTACCCTCTCACACAAGGAAACAAAAAAGCGCGCAAACGAGTATTTTTAGACTATTATTAACTATTGTTCCATTTAATTATTATGAATTGTATGTTATTGAATTTATTTAATTGTATTATCATTACTTTGTATTACAATTGTATTGATGCGTACAAAATGTATTAAATCTGTTTAATAAATTGTACTTAATTAGATCTATGACACTGTAATGTAACTTTTGTTACTTAGAGGGTGAAAAAAGTAAGGCCTCCTGAATTTCTTGCCAGCTTCTTCTCAGTCGAAGGCTCTTCCAAAATCCAAACTAGTGGTAGATTAGTCAGGTAGGTAGTTTAGTTGAGTAGGTAGAGTAGATTTTGGTCTGTGCCAGCTAGATGTGCATAAAGGGTCTTTTACCCCACTTGTACCAGGGGGGTGCCGCTGCGATAACAGCAAAGCGGCGCGTTTTATAGGTTTTATTGCCTATATGTGTAGACTTTATAGGAAACTCCGCGATTTTATCAGCGAAATATTTGTGCCTTTGGTTGAGTGCAAAAATCAAAGTATCAGAAGTTTAGTTATAATATTGAAAAAAATATTACAAAAAGGGGTAACATTGGATCTTGTAAATGAATGCGACATTGACTAGATTAGATCCCTAAATACATACTTTTTTTCCAGAACTTAAACCATTACTTTCTATGTCTCAGATGGTTTGAAAAACTCAAAGCGCGACCTACCTAGCCTTAACTCGTAATCCCTGCGCTCCTGACGTCAAATCGATATCGAGTCAACGTTGCTTATCGGAATATGAACGCTCGGGTCACACAATAAGTTTCAATTCCGCGTGAAAGTCGTCATAGTGAACCTTCTGTGCGGTAGTACCACATGATTAACTACCATACAGAGTGCAAGCTCTCTAACAACGCGCAAAATTCATACCTATTCTGATAGGGCTGACACCCGTTTCACGTGTAAAAAATTAGGGAGGAAAAATAAAATAAGGTAAGTAGGTAGAGGTACATAATAAAACGTGTATTTCAAAAGGTATAAAATAAGATTTAGTGTAATTTGACACATACATAATTTAAATTATTTCAAAGATAACGAAACGTTAAAAAAAATGTCTTCTGTGCTGAATTGAACCCGCGTCCTCCGCAAATAATCAAATATTAATTTATAATCTATAAAGTAGTCTTATCTTAACTGATTGTTTAAAATATTAAAAAAATAATTATCCTTATTTTTGCCGGAATGATTCATACACACGGTGCAAGAGTTGGGAATTATGTAACTAACCCGACTTTGTTTTATAGATTTAGATTAAACACTAATATAAATAATTACGCGCGCACGATTTATGCTTTAGCCAAGGCAAAAATGGACTGCCATGGAGAAGTAAAGTGTATAAGCTCCACAGACTTTAGGTTGCTAAATTGATTTGACATTTTATTGATTATGGTTAATTTATAGTTTATTAATTTAGTATTTTTATTGTAATATGTTCCATCGGGCCAAGTATGCGATGGTGATGATGGTAGGTTCCATGTTCCATCAACCATGGTTGATGTGTAGATATTGCAAATGACTCACGTGTTCTTTTCGTGGTACTCCGTTGGAAGGTTGCTTGTTGCTTGAGCGGGGTCACCAGTGTTCCGTCGGGCCAGAGCGAGGTAATGATGGTGGAGGGATTCCATGGCGATGGTAGATAACGACTGCGTCCTTAGAGTGATGTTGTATATTTACAGTGACTACATTGTGACTGGCTTATTATCTAAACCTTACAAGACTATTTATACAGTAATACTACGTAGATGTTGGAGGGAGGATGCCGTGACATATCTTTATCGGATCTGCACGCGTTTAGGAATGTGCTTACAAACTCTTTAACCGATACGTGATGATAATAAATTATGTGGCGACTAAGGCCGCCACATAATACTAACATAATTGGTTTTTGACAATTTGGAGTACCTATTAATTTTGTATTTTGTATGTAATTAGAATAGTCATTGTTACCTAGAAAATAAAAATGTTAAAGTTATTTGCATGCTACATTGTCAGCTGAGAAAGAGAAGAAAAGTAGAATAAGACCAAAAATGTACCTTTCCCAAACGCGCATTCAACATTTCATTCATTCATTAACCGTGTCGCGTAGCCGTGAAAGAATATACTCCCACCCCCCCTCTTCCCTTGGGTGTCGTTAAAGGCGACTAACGGACTAAACACTGTACATACATCCAACAGCTTAGAGCGGCGATGAGCTCACCACCTGTCACGCTGAGCCATGTGCTCAGTTGCAATTT
The DNA here is from genome assembly GCA_963921215.1 of Scoparia ambigualis. Classification (NCBI taxonomy): domain Eukaryota; kingdom Metazoa; phylum Arthropoda; class Insecta; order Lepidoptera; family Crambidae; genus Scoparia; species Scoparia ambigualis. The sequence goes on from OY992503.1 coordinate 707,426, forward strand.
GCTGATAAGTGGACTATGGTAGAGGACTGCTTTTGCTGTCCTCATTACCTAGTCTCTGACTAATTATTAATATAATTTTATATTTCTTAATGCTATGTTTGTTTATTTAATGTGATTTCTTTTTGGAATTCTTTGTAGTACTGATTCAATTAACTAAGGTTCTTATCATTTTCCCGAATTTACTTCTGATTATATTTCATTATTGTCATGTTGTGTTTGCCTATAATGTAATGTAATGCATTGATTTGTAACTATTATTATTCGCATTACCCTTTTGGATATAAGCTGTAATGTAAAAATGTTGGTAGACCTAATAGTTAAAATAAAAAAAATATGGTAAAAAAACCTTTTTAAAAAAGGAGCTTTTATTTAAATGCGCTAAATAGAAAAAAATAAACTTTTACTAACAACTTAAAACGTCATTACACAATTTATAATGATATAATAGGTTGTCGCTAGATTTATGTACTCGTATTTTCTTAGATTGAAAAATTTAATAGTTAAAAACTATTGCATCAATAAATCTCGGAACAACCTTAGTTATCATATAAATTGTGTAATGACGATATAATTTGTTATTATAGTAAAAGTTTTAAAGTAAAAGTTTATTTTTTTCTATTTAGCGCATTTAAATAAAAGCTTGTTTTTTAAAAAGGTATTTTACTATTAAATTATTTTTTACTTTTTAGTTATCGTTGGAAACGTGTCCAGGGATAACTAATTTTCATCTGTTCATCTCACTGAGCGTGTAGGTATACTACAGAATTTATTTACGTCTTCCAAACTACCACCACTCACTATCTATCAGAAACGGTCTATCCATTAAGACGAATCAAACTCGACGCGATTGTGTGCTTAATTACTGAGTTTCTATGGCCACCTTCCAGCTTCATCATCAAACCCTGGTTACCATCTAACACCAAAGAACTCGTCAAAACAAATCAAACGAGCCCATACTCGATGGGGTTATGTCGTTTAATTACTGAGTTCCTATGGCCACCTTCCAGCTCCATCATCAGACCCTGGTTACCATCTAGCACCAAAGAAATCGTCAAGACAAATCAAACGAGCCCATACTCGATGGGGTTATGTTGTTTAATTACTGAGTTCCTATGGCCATCTTCCTGCTCCATCATCAGACCCTGGTTACCATCTAGCACCAAAGAAATCGTCAAGACGAATCAAACGAGCCGAAACTCGATGGGATTGCGTAGTTTCATTACAGAGTTCCTATGACTACCTTCCAGCTCCATCATCAGTCCCTAATTACCATTGAAAAACAAACCACTCGTCAAGACGATTCAAACGAGCCCAAGCTCGATGAGGCTGTGTCGTTTCATTGCAAAGTTCCTATGGCCACCTTCCAGCTCCACCATCAGGTCAGCACCATGTCATCATAATATTGCATTGTCACGCGATTTGCACATGTATGCAAAATTTCAGCCCAATCGGTTGAAGATATCTGCTTCAAAATTGAGTTGCAAAATTTCACCCAAACAAAGATAAGATAAGATAAGATAATCATTTATTTGCCAAAAACACGGTAATTTACGGTTGGTACAAAATTTACAATGTGCACATGTTTAGCCATTATAAAACAGCATGCAAATGTCAATTTTTCAAAGTCGAAGTCAATCATAACCACAGATAATATATCTCTGTACGTAACTTAATACCTTAATTGCAAAAATTCAAACTTTAATAAAGAGGTTAAAAATGTCAATAAGGTTAATTAATAAGTCAAAAATATCACAATAAAAATAAAATGTCAAAAAAAAAAAAAAAAAATATCCTAACTAAAAGTCTAAAATTATCTATGAAAATTAATACAAATCAATACAAAAACAAGTCATTAAATAACATACAATTACTACATATTAATAGTGTGTTACATTATGTCCAGTTTAATAAGTCTATTTATAATTTAAATATTCTTTAATTGTATAGAAACAATGCTCTAATAGCCAAGCTGTTAACTTATTTTTAAACATATAATACGGCAACTGTTTTATCTCATCAGGCAGCTTATTAAATATTATTATCGCCTGACCATAGGCATTTCGTTTAAACATCTCGAGCTTACATTTCGGGAGAAATAATCTATCCCTATGTCTCGTGTGTCGCATTAGCACATCAGAGTGTTTGGGAAAGTAACCTGAGTTCTGCCTTACAAATATGCATATAACTTTAATATACATGCAGGCGAGTGGGAGTACTTTTAAATCTTGAAATAGAGGTTTACAACTTTCAGTACTCCAAGCATTACATATAGCCCTTATACATTTTTTTTGTAGCCTAAAAACTAGCAAAATGTTGACTGAGTTACCCCATAGTAGTAATCCGTAGCTTAGTACTGACGAGACATATCCATAGTATGCACTAATAGCTGCTTCCATAGACACTGTTTGCCTTAAGCGCCTGAGTGCATATACAAACCTATTTAATTTAGAACACACTTTGTCAATATGCGCCTTCCAGTTACAGTGTTGGTCAATTGTAAAGCCTAAAAAGTCAGTTGTTTCTACTGCACAAATACGTTCATTGTTGTAAGTTATGTCCAATTTGATGTCATTTTGTTTGTACGTCCTAAATTGTGGCGTGTGGTCCTAAAAGATAGTAAGTACTTTTGACGTGACAACGTCTTAAATTAGGTTGCGGCTGGGAGTCACTTATGAAAAAGTGTAACGCTCGGTAACGTTACGATGAGTCACCGAACGAGAGAGAGGCCCGCCGAATGCCTTGCGTCTCTCTCCCACTCAACTATGTTTTAAATATAATTCTTTGTTTAAATAAATGTTTTAAATTGTTACTATTATTTCATCCTTCTTCCTACTATACGAATGAATATTCACATTAAAATTATTTTACCACTCAAAGTCGTTGTCACGTGAAACTTTCGCCCGTATACCGACTTTACAGGCAACCAATTTTTTTTTTTACACCAAGCCCGGCAAATGACCCCACTCCACCTGATGATAAGTGGAAATGAGGTCCAGGTGCGAGGACAACTGGTGCAGCGTAAGAGACGTAGCATCAGTCATCCTCACTCTGCCGGCCCACAAAGTGCTTCTTCACGCCTCGTTTGAAGGACCCTATGTCATAGGTCCTACCTATGACATAGGGAATACGTGTGCTGGTAGACTATTCCATCTTTTGGAAGTGCGGCAAAGAAACGAGTCACCAAATTTCTTTGTGCGTGATGGAATGTTAGAGACTGTAAATTGGTGACTCCGGAGAGCAGCACGCGTACTCCTATGGAGGAAGGGAGAAGGAGGGATGAGGTCAAAGAGTTCTTCAGAGCACTCGCCATGGTATAAACGGTAAAAGACGCTGAGTGACGCAATATCTCTACGCAACTGCAAAGGCTCGAGAGTTTTAGTGACCTCCGCATTGCCGATAATGCGCACAGCGCGGCGCTGCAATCTGTCCAAGGCATCGAGAAGGTACTTTGCGGAGCCGTCCCAAAGGTGAGAGCAATACTCCACGCAAGACCGCACCTGTCTTGTATAATAGACACAACTGATCAGGCGTGAAGAATCGCCGCACCTTGTTCAGGACACCGAGTTTACGTGAGGCATTTTTAATCACGGTTTCGATGTAGTCCTTTTGGTTCAGATCGCAGCGGATATCCATACCGAGCATGTATGGCCTAGAGATGTACCCTGAAAAGAAGAAAGGGGAAGGAATGGCGAATTTTTCGCTGTGAACGCGCACACCTGTGTTTTCTTGGCATTGAACTCCACTAGATTATCGGAGCCCCATTTAGAAATGAGATCCAACACCCGATCGAGCTCAATGACAAGATTTGCTCGCTTCATTTCGGTGTCTACCCGCCCAGCCGTTGGGTGACCGTTATATCCCCCATGCACTGTGCTATCATCTGCATAGCAATGAATGTTTCCAAGAGGAAGCATGTCATTGATATGCAGAAGGAACAGCGTGGGGGATAGAACGGAGCCCTGAGGAACACCAGCGTTCACTGACATGAACCGCGAAGCGCATCCCTCCGAAAGGACACGGATTCTACGCTCATGCAGGAAGCCGTAAGCAATCCAGGTACAGAACTGAGCGGGCAAACCGTATGCCGGGAGCTTGGAGAGAAGAGCTTTGTGCCAGACCCGATCAAAAGCCTTGGCTATGTCAAGGCTAACTGCCAGTGACTCGCCACGCTTGTCAATAGCCTCACCCCAGAGATGTGTGACGTACGCTAGAAGATCACCCGTTGACCGTTTTGGCCGAAACCCATATTGACGATCGTGAATTAGGGAGTAATCTTCTAGGTATCGAATAAGCTGTTTGTTCAATATTCGTTCTAGGATCTTACACAACACTGAAGTTACGGCTATAGGGCGGTAATTAGTCGGATCTGACCGATCTCCTTTTTTAGGGATCGGTTGCACATTAGCTTCTCTCCAAGATTCCGGCACACAACCCGAAGAGAGCGAGAGACGGTACAGACGCGTTAACACAGGGGACAACTCCGCTGCACAAATTTTCAGAACTATTGCTGGGATGCCATCAGGACCGTTAGCTTTCAGGACATCGATTGACTGCATTTCCGCACGGACATCACACTGCCTGATTTTAATATCAGACATTGTGTGGCCACAGTGAGGAACTGAGGGTGGCTGTGCATCACAGTCATCGATCCGGGAGTTAGCCGCAAAGAGTTTGGCCAGGAGATCGACCTTTTCCTGCGGCTTGTGAGCTAAAGTTCCGTCAAGACATCTCAGTGGTGGCAGCGAGGGTTGGCAGAAGTTGGATTGCACGGCTTTGGCCAGACGCCAGTAGCTACGGCTGCCCGTAGGATGCGTCAGGAGTTCTTGGCCTACTCGTGCAACGCGCTGGGCATCCGCTCTAATGTAGGCCCTCTTACACGACTTGGTGGCATTATTATAGGCTGCTTTTAGCGAGCGAGTTTCGGGATCCCCATGAGCTTTACCTCTGATCCTAGCGCGGTATGCCGTCTGTTTGCTCTCAACAGCGCTGGCACACTCGCGATTGAACCAGCGGTTGCGTCTGCCTTTGCTGATGACATAGGAGTGTGGAATATAGTATTCCATTCCTAATACTATCTCATCAGCAACAGCAGTGGCGCTAGCGGTGGGTCCTTCTCACTAAAGCAGCGCTGCCTCCAAGGGACGGATGCAAAATACTCCCGCATACCGTCCCAGTCTGCCGACGCGTAGTGCCAAATCTGGCGTTTCGAAACCGCTGTTGGCGGGCGCGATGCCAAGGGCACTGTGCTGGATATCAAGCAGTGATCCGAGGAACCTAAAGGAGCTCGAATCTCCACCCGGTATCCAGCTGGGCGACTCGTCAGCAGAAGGTCGAGTAAGGAGGGCGCATGGCCAACTATGTCTGGGATCCTGGTGGGCTGGTTCACCAGTTGCGTCAGGTCATGCGTGAGAGCGAATGCGTGGGCAGTTCTACTAGCATGGTCTGTTTTGGAGGAACCTAACCACAACTCATGGTGGGCGTTGAAGTCCCCCAAAAACACCAGTTCCGCCGATGGAAACCGCTCCTGCGCATCATCTGCTACCCGACTAAGATGTTCAATTAGTCGAGTTGTCTCCATGTCGCCGTTATGGGATCGGTAGACGCAGACGTAGACACGGCAATGAGAGCCTAAGTCGACGTGTACCACTAGGAGGGAGAAGGAAGGGTCCTCCAGACAGCGCAGACGGCGACAGCAAACATCCGCCCGAACGAATAAGCAAACTCCGGCTTTGGCTTTGAAGGATTCTTCAAGCACAAAGCCAGGATAGTTCAGGTAGGTGGTGTCAGCTGGGCGGATTATTTGCGTCTCCGTCAGGAACAACATTGCTGGCCGTGCCGTCTCGAGATGGTGGTGGACGGCATTGAGGTTTGCATGGAGTCCTCGGATGTTAGCGAACTCCACCTCAAACGGTAAGGTTGTGGTGGGGGTGTGCACCGCTGTAGTACCAGTTCTGTTGTTAGGCGCTGTCATTTTAGGAGTGGAAAGAGAGAGGCGTGAATCGAGAAAATGATGCCGCGATGCGAATGGTCAAAGTGTGGTGGCCTGTTTCCCCAGGAATTTGCCCACAGACGAGTATTATTAACCTGCCGAACGGAAGGGCCCCCGAACCCCCCCGGGAATGGCCGCCGGGACCCCACCTTCCGGTCACCAACCGGCACGACGGACCACCCCGAGATTATGCGTGGCAAGTACATACATAACATACATTGCAAGTTAAATAAAAGCTTGTAATAAATAACCATTCGGGGATAAAAGTTCTGATTATGTGTATGTATGTATATAAATATTTAAAACACTGTAATGGTAAAATCCCAAATTCGTCAACAAAATCACTCAAATAACTGAATCTCATCTAATGCGCGCGAACGTGCGGCCCTGTCCGTCATACCACAACTGGACCGGCGCAAACCAGTTTTTACCACGGCGGCGCGTCGGTGAACCTGTCGGTGAGAGGTCACGCACACATCGCCGCGCTTATGCATGAGTACACCTACAGCGGGCCGCTTATAGGCAGCTTGCATTCTGTAGGGTATGTAGTACTATAAGTTATTCTGCGCTTGTACCAAGACGAAAAACTAAACAATTAATTTGTTTTCACACTTTTAAACTTTCGCGTTCCATTTTGCATACATAATAAACGGGGTCTAAAGCAAAACTATTTAGTAAAGGCATCCTACGCATACCTTTTTACCCGACGTTTCGACCGAATTGCACTGGCCGTGGTCACTGGCAGACTGCCCGTTTATATATGTGTGCATAATGTATGAATATTTGACGTTTTTTATACTTATGTTTTTATAAAAAAAGATATTTTGAGTGATTAAAAATGTCAACCTTATTACTAATGTTCTCCAAAACTCATTCCAGTTATTACTTTATTTTACTTCAAAAACTCAGTTAATTTCTATAGGATAAATATAATATATATATATAATTCAATACATTGCAATAGGATAATTGGTAATCATTCCTGAAAGTGTTCACTTAAGTTAACAATTCATTATGATTTATCATTCTGCACCTACCATCACAAAAAACGATAAATTATAAGTTTTAGCCGTTTGTGTCGATAGGGGAGAGACACTTGCCCGCCATTTTGTCTCGTACCAGGCAGGTGGATGCATTTGTTTACACAGAATTCTATCGCGGCTTATATTTCGGTTCGACGCGATCCTGTTTCGGCTTGCAGTAGTACTGGTGGTAGCGATGCGCGTTTGTGTGGCACAGACTATAATTCGTTAGATTAGTTGTTAAGTCTTAACTACAAGTTAGTTAACTGTTTTTTTTATTATTGTATTGACGTCATTAAGTTTCTGTGAAAGTTTACATTGAATAAATAATTTGACTTTGACTTTGAGGTGCATTTTCTACATCTTTCTCGGATTTTAAAGAAGACGATGGCAAGTTTTTTAAGCATTTTCTTCTGTCTATAACGACATTTGATGAATTACTCTGCAAGATAGAAGGTTCTTTAAAATGATCAAATTTACGTCATGTCACTATTTCACCAGCTGAAAAGTTGGTGATTACTTTAAGGTGGGTGAAAGTTAAACAAATACATAATTCTTTAGTATATTATTTTAATTTACGTTGCTTAAATCAATAAATAGTTTATTCATTTTGACGATTTGTTTTGTTGCGCGATAGTGCGTCCGTGCGCCGCGCGCGGCCAGCGTGACTGTGTAACGAACACTGGACTGAACTGTTCAGTTCAGCCTGAACACAGCCGACTTGAGCCGACTAACCGCGTTTGATGTGTAATCAACGCGAGTGATAAGCGTCACTATGGAACGGTACAAGACAACACCTACGAGTAGCTCAAGGCCCGCGTCGTTAACACCCGCGCGGGCGGTCAGCGTGACTCTGAAACCAGCCTTAGGTTTTTGGCGGGAACACGGAGCAAGCGGCACACATCCTTACACTATAAGCACTTAGGCGGCACACATCCTTACACTATAAGCATTTAGGCGGCACTGGTAGGTTAGAAACCCAGAATAAGCGCGTGAAAGAGAAGCTAGGGTTGTTCCATGCAAAAATATAATAGATAATCCTATAGTCGCTGAAATGAAAGGACTTTCTGAGACACGTGCATCTTTACTTCCCAGTTATTAAAACTGCGTAGATAAGATTACAGAATTGGCTTGTAATAATACTACAACCATTCACGGTTTAAATTAAAGCATCCAACAACTTTTAACAATCAATAGTTCTTGTTGTACGAGGGAAATTACACTGAAATATGTTGTTCGGACAGCTACCGAAATTATAAAAATGGGGCTTCGCAATTTTTTTCCTAATTAAACTGCAAGTCCGATCAAGAACTATTTACTGCCCCAAATAGGTAACTAACTACCTCATCTATAGAGAAAAAATATTAGAACTGTATAGTAACCTACAATATACCGATGTCATCCATGCCGCGTAAAATTTGTCCACCCAAATAATTTTTACTTGCATACCGTAAATTATTTTTATCGGGAGCATTCTCGTTACATGATGAGCTAACAATATATTAGGTGTTGCAGTGTGGTTGATATTGGGACTAGGATAAAATAGGAAGGGATTTCACACAGCATTCATTCATTAATATGAATAAAACATTAATTGCACAAAAAAAATGTATTCGGGCAATTTGTGGTGCTGCACCAGATGAACCATGTGCACCATTGTTTCAGGCTCTAAACATCTTCTTACCTTGTTTGTACATTTTAGAAATTTCAAAATTTATCAAGTAAAACAGTCATTACTTCACAGTGGCAACTGACATCTATCTTCGAAACACTTGGAACGGAAATTGGTTGGTGACCTCCACTATTCCCAGAAGTACACGTTTTTAAAGAAACTGCTTCTGGATGTGTAATAGCTAATAAATATTTCAGCTGCCAGAGATAAGTACTCTTTTTCATAACTGTAATGAATGACAAGTCAATTTCTGTAGAGTTATCTGCTTTTCTTCTGTTATTTCCCAATAAATAGCTGGAGCATAGCGTGCATTGGGGACACACGCGTGCAGTGGAGTACCTTATAAATCGTACGCGCGTCGATAAGAGGTGAATTGGGCCGCGGCCGCGGCGCTTTGTGGCGCCTGTTATTCCTGCGCCGATAAAAAAGGAATGGAGGCTCGCGGCTAAACGCAGGAATGCTGTAGCGCTCGTTTTAGGCGGCGCCGGCGCCGGCCGCATCAGCCCCGCGCCCGCCGCCACGCACGCATTAGCCCGCCGCGCTCACAACCATGCTACGGTCATTTGTAGTTTAATTCTTCAATATAGGGTGTCATTTACAATATAAACTGTATGAACTTGAGTCTATTGATCTCGGAAAGTTGGTTGAGTAGTTTTATTGGAACATTGTAAGTCGGTTCACCGAGCTACTTTGGGCCTTGCCCGTCGCGCGGGTGTGCCCCGCCCCGCCCCGCCGCGCCGCCGCGCGTAAAGTACGAGAGCGCGCTAATGAGCCGCCGCCCTTATCGCCACCCTCCTAATGGCCGGCAGCGCCAGACTCGCGACTAGACATTTCTCCAATTATATTATACGGCCTTTGAACAGCATGACGATTCTCTAAAGCTCGATTGTAAAAACGCCTCTCACTTCTACCCTCACGTTTCAATCAAGAGTTATTTTTGTGACGTTTGTGTAGAGATGAATTTAAAGGATGCTGATTTGATAACTCACTGCGGATTCATAATTGAGTTTTCAATCGAGCCTTTACAGAATCACACTGCAGCTCTTAGCCAGCTGCTGAACGAGTTCGAATACCAAACCAACGTTTATGACTTATGATCACACACATGTGTAGGTACAAAGAAATAGTTAAATTAAAATTTTTAAAATGTTATAGGAATGTTTGAACCGATTTCTTATTTATTATTACTTATACGAATGAAATTGGTACTATCATAGATAAGTAAGATACTAACGCAAATTAGCCGTTATTGCTTAAAATAAATAAGTAATAAGGTAAGTTTCTAATAAAAAGTACGCATTTTCTCAATGTGTTACTTAAGTTAGAAGAAGACGATACCTACAAAATAAAGAATCTTTGTAATTAAAAATATTTATTTCCTTGTCCATTAGTCACAACGATACTTGCTTGCGACTATCTCGCATTAATTGTAAAAAGCTTTCACATATTTCAAGTCACTCAATGTGTTTCTTGTTTCTTTTTATAAAACAGCACTTTTAGTAAAATATGCATTATCCCTTAAAGAATCATTAACCCTACTTCAACAAAAAAGCTTGCTTTTTCACCCGTCCACTCGGATTGAAATTTATAACAGTGCCAAACATGTCCGGTCCGGTGGCGCGATAACCATCTGGGAGCCTCCGCCGCCGCCACCGCACCGGAAGCCTTCCTGCTCGGCCACTATCTTAATGACGCTCAACGCATTTTTTTAAATTATTGAATATTAGTAACATATTACTTTGTTAATTGAAAATAGTTATATATTATACCAACTTCAAAAAAAGAAGTTCTATGTTCCAATGTGTAACTATATCAGAAATGAGATTTCTCACATACATAGGTACTTATAATCACAACTATGTATTATTGTACACAAACTGTCGATGTTAATGGAACTAAGTCATCCGTTTCTTATGTAAAAGTGGGAGTTCCGCCATGGTCAATTCTTGGCTCATTCTTATTTTTGATATATATCAATGACTTGCCATTCTTTGTAGGAAACTTCTGTAATATTGTATTGTTTGCAGATGATACTTCACTCATTTTTAATGTGAGTAGGTGTAAGAATAATTTATGACGATGTTAACAATGCTTTCTCAGAAGTACTCAGTTGGTTTACTGCTAATAATTAACAGCTAAACGCTAAAAAACGAAATGTTTTAAATTTTCACTACTAAATGTCAAGACCGAACAAACCGATGTTATAATGAATGGTGATAAATTAGATTTCGTCGATTCGACAGGTTTCTGAATAACCCTTGACTCAAAACTACAATTAAATCCGCAAAATATATCGAATATGGCCGGCAAACTAAATTCAGCAGCTTACGCGATTGGAAAAATTTAAAATTATCAGATGTTGAAACTACTAGGACTGTTTACTTTAGTTATTTTCACAGTGTCATGTCGTATGGCGTCCTTTTATGGGGAACAGCGGCTGATTTTAAAACTATATTCATTTTACAGAAACGAGCAATAAGAACCATTTATAGACTGGGATCACTTGGTGTTCGCGTACTGTTGCGTTGAAATATATTTACAATTGTTTAGTTTTTGTGCTTCGCAATATTAACTCTTTTTAAACAAGGTGATGTACACAATTTCAATACTAAAAGTAAGTCAAAACTAGTAATGATCCTGTTTGGATTACAAAAGTTTCTCGACTCTTTTTTTGAGCAAGATATACACTTTAAATAAAATACCAAGTTCTGTACCAGATTGACCTTTAGATAAGTTTAGGAATCATGTAAAATCTTGTTTACTTATGAAAGGTTATTGTACAGTCAAGGAATATTTAGAAGACAAAAGGGTGAATTTCAACAGGTCCATTAAAATATTCATTTCAATGATTCAAAATTAATGTAAATGTATCAGTATAAAAAGAATAAATAAAAAATCCCTAATATTTTCGTCAGGCAAAACTGACTTAAATTATGTCTAACTCTTTTTTTATGTTCTTCTGATAACATTCAATAGACACTGCATTATTACAAATTGATAAACGCCAAGGTTCAAATTATCAAATAACTATTTTTGATAATTGCTAGTCAAAAGTGGTTAAATGCACTCCTGTCGAAAATACTATTTTTATTTTTATTTGTTCCTATAAAGACAATTGAATCAACTAGTCTTAAAATATTAAAAAATTAATGAAAGCTAGTATTTAACAAAACAATCTACAGTAAACTTTCAAATTGATTTATCTCAAATTGCATTATTGTGCATTTCAATGGTTTTAGCAGAATGGCGACGATACGTGTGATGGGGTACCAAATGTTACATCATTTTGTAAGGTAAGATAGAAACATCTTTTTGTAGTTGACTGTACAGTAAAAAACTCATCAAGTCTATCTTTAAGTCTTTTATCGTATTGCAAGGGGTTAACTTGACGAGTCCTGTACTGTCAGTATTCGGTACTACCTGTATTACAGGTAAAGATGTTTTCTTTGCCTAATCATACAATGGCGATGAAAACATAAGTCACAGAAATGAAACAAATGGCCACGGTAATGAAACTAAACGATTTTACAAGGCATGAAAATGATTTTTTTTTTCATTTCCGTATCTTTTTTTCATTGCCATAGCAAATTTTAGCCACGGAAACCATGGGAATGAAAGCACTGCAATTAAAATCAAGGCAAACACGTAAAACAACAAAAAATCTATTAATTATTCGAATTAATAAACAGTTCACAAACAAACATAAGAGAAATGGCGTTCTATCGAATGCTTAATCAAGAAGACAAACTTATTCATATAGAAGTTATACCTATCCACGGCGATGAAAGAGGAAATGTCCAGTAACAAATAAATGGAATACTTACATTTATGGCGCAAAAACGCAGGCGCGTGTGTACGTCCTTCTGCGTCGAGCACTTAGGTGGCAATGTTAAGCAACGTTTAGCGCACAGGGGGGAGGACGCAAGTCGTTAGATATAACAATATTCTTAAACATAAGGCTGGCCTCACACAGCCTGAATGGCTTGCTGAATTAAGAATCTGAATTTAAGATTCTGAATTCCTCCTTGACTCACACATTCTTAAAAATTCAGATTGATCAGTAGTCTTGTGACTCCCGGCCTAAGCAAACGTCTCCGAGACGTCAACCGCTTGCTGTTTCTACCAGGGTTGCCATTTTTTTTTCGCTGTTCCTACCAATTGACGTCCTCCGTGGTCAAGTGGTTAGCGCGCCGGGTCTGGCGTCGCGCCATCTCTGAGGTCCCGGGTTCAATTCCCGGTCAGCGAGTCAATTTAGAGAAAGCTGTTTTTCTTAATTGATTTCGGGTCTGGGTGTTTTTCTATGTTTATGTATATTTATCCATTATCTAGTTTAACCATATTAACGAGTTTCAATAGAAGCTTATATTGCTATAAATTTTATAAGAATAAAATATAAAAATAAAAATTTATGGTAAATCCTGCTAAAACTGATAAGCGTTGTTTATAAAAATGCACCAAAACTGCTATATTTTACCTTTATAATTTTTAAGAATTGAAGTACATCGAAAATTAAACACTATTAAAGCAAGGTATCAATACGATAAAATACAAACTAAATATCTAAAATTTACTTTTAAAAATGCTAAAAAAGCATGATCCTACTAAAAATGGCAACACTGAAATAATTCAGAATCTGAATTCCAGCATGTGTGTGCCGCTCCATATAAAATGTATGGGAATACGCGCGTTCTGAATTAAGACTCTTAAATAATCCGACACGGAATTCCGGACGCTCGTCAGCTCAGTCTTCCAGATCGATCTGAGAAATTCAGATTCTGAAAAAATCAGCATGTGTGTGGAGCATACTGATATTGCATGGTATTCCGGCCTTTCTGAATTCAGAATCTGAATTCAGATTCTTAATTCAGAAAGCGATTCCGGCTGTGTGAAGCCAGCCTAAACATGTTTAAGAATATTGTTATTTCTAACGGACACGGCGATTAAAGGTAGTTCTGGGACAAATGATTTTTTATTAACCATTCATTGTATTGTTTAAATATTTAAATAAATGTATTCCGTAACAATACTTTAACTATGCACGTATAAAAAAAACTAGGTTTTATAAAAAAAACTAGTAGATTTTTATCAATGAGGTATAATACACATCAAGTTGACGTGTGGACAAACACGGAAATGAAAGATTTCGGGGTTAAATTTGTTTTTTGAAGAACCTATTAAACTTATTTATAAAATATTTAGTGCTACACATAGATTACTATTTCACCTAACCAGAAAAAAATGTTAAAACATTATAACTATGTTTTTTAGTACCGATTTCATCGATGCCACGCAATTTTTGGTCCCGGGAAATTCACCCAAAACAGCCTGGTTATAATAATATTTTCACATTATATATAACTAATTAATTTTGCGCTGGTATGATAGCCTTTATCAGCAGTGTCTTGCAGACAAATGTACCTACACAAAATTTATGTTGCGTTTAAAGGTGTCTTAATGTTTTCTTGCTTTCGTTGGAGTTGCTCGAGTGTGTCATGCTCTCTCAAAGTGTCGGTGGTGTAAGTCTGGTGGTGTGCGGTGGTGGCAAATGCGTCGGGTCGTTACGTTCTCCAAAACATAGTTGAGCGAAGTGATGCCCGCCCGCCTGTGGAGGCTGGTCTGCTATTGCAATCTTATTTTTTTATTGGTAGTATTTAATAGTCTTTCTTTTTCATGTTTGAAAGATACTGTAAGTTGTTGTTCATTTTATTTTAAATTGGGCAATACCTATTTTTTATTAGATATTCTTTGTATGTGTTGTGTTGTCTTGTAATCGAATTAAATGTTTTTTGTTGTAATGAAAAATGTCCTTCTATAATAGGGAGGGCATTTTTCAATTTATATTGACGCTGTAAAAGTAAGGGAGAAAATAAATGATATTGTAATTTATTCCTTAAGGGTTAGTCAGAGACTAAACAATGAGGACAGCAAAAGCAGTTCTCTACCATAGTCCACTTTTCACCAAATAGTGACTGCAAATGTGCTCAGCGTGACAGGTGGTGGCCCCATCGGCGCTCTACACTGTTGGATGTATGTGCAGTCTTTAGTCCGTTAGTCGCCTTTTACGACACCCAAGGGAAGAGAAGGGGTGGTCGTATCTATCACCGCTACGGGACACGGTTGCGAGATTTCTTAATCTTTGAATTTCTATTAATGCTCGCTCATTACCTATTCCTGAACTATTCACTACGAACCTACGTTTAGGTACACTAAAAAACTAAAAAGTAATAAAAGTTAAAAAAAAACCAACCTCAAAGATCGGTGCCAAGCCAAAATAAATCCATAAATAAAGTTTTCAAAAATCATACGTTTGTACGTAATTTAGAAGAAAATTTCCAAAACATCTTTAAATGTACCTGTTAGTCTACGTGTTTCCGTAATGCTAAGCATATCGCCTTATTAAGTTGTATGTAGACAAAGACAGGGTATATTTTGAGGCTTGGCACCGGCTTAAAAAGCATGTAACAAGTATAATTATAACTGTAGGGATTAATAAAATTTTTAGTTTTTCAAGACAACACTCAGTTTTGTTCTTTTTATTTAGTTGGTATTTTTTTTATCGGTTTTTTTATATTTTTATTAAAATGTAGCTTTACAATTAGCTGAACATACCACTGCTGGGGTAGGTAAGCCAGCAGGATTATTGACTTCATTATGTCAAAACGTTTATTTTTAGGAAAATTATTATTTACTGCCTATAAGGGAGTTAGCAGTCGATGCGAGATGTGTGATTGTGGGTACAAATAAAAGGGAAAACCGAAATATATATATAAAGCAGCAGATATAGAAACCCTTTTCATTTTACAGAAAAGAGCAGTAAGGTCCATATATAACCTAGGATGACGTGACTCCTGACTCGGAGCTGTTCAAAGAAATAAATATTCTTACAGTTGCATCACAATTTATTTATAACTGTATTGTTTACGTGCGTCAAAACATTTCTCATTTCAAAAAAAATTGCGATATACACAAACTAAATACTAGAAATAAGTATAAACTTGTAATTCCTAAATTTCGACTTCAGGAAGTTTATGGATCATTTATGGGACAAAGTGTCATAATTTACAATAAAATCCCGAATGATGTTATAACTTTGCCCTTTGACAAATTTAAGACACATGTTAAGGACAGACTTTTAGAAAAGGGCTATTACACTGTAAGCGATTACATCAATGACAAAAATGCATGGAATTAACATTCCTCTAGTTTCGCACACATATTGTTCTAATGCGTTCATAGTGCACGAGTAAAACTTTTAGATTCACTTTTGTTTTTATCTTTTCTTTTATTATATAATTGTTTTATGATTATTGATTGTATAATTTGGTAACGACATATTGTTTTGTAAATATAGTTACTTCTTTATTATTATAAAGCTGTGGAGTTTCTTGCGCCCGTTCTACTCCACAGCTAAAAGACGTCCTGAATGGGTGGAATGGGTGGGGTGGGTGGGTGGGTTCCTATGCCTATCCATCCATCCATAAAAGTAAAATTAAATTTAAACGATTCAAAATACTTATTTAAGCTTACTGAATAAAGAAATTTTGATTTTGATATTGATACATATATTTTTTATTTAGGTGACACGTTTTTCAGTGTCGAAAGACATCAACGACATCAGAAGGAGGTCACAATATTTTTTGGTCTTGCAGTGTGTTGCTTATGGGGCTGGGATTTGATGACCTGTATGATGCGATCCCAGGCAGGTGGTAAATTCCATTGAAATTACAATCCTATTTTATACAAATAAATTTACATTGTGCATAGTTTATAGTTTAGGAGCTCGATGGCACAGCGGCTAGCGCGTTCGGCTTACGATCTTGCCCGCTAAGCAACATTCGCAATGCCGGGTCGCCTGATGGGTGACCAATTAAACATCTCGAGCTCCTCCGTGCTTCGGAAGACTCGTTAAACCGTTGGTCCCGGTTGTTGTCGTAAGATGGCAGTCGTTAAAACCCACCAACCCGCATTGGGCCAGCTTGGTGGGTAATGGCCCTATATCCCTACGTGCTGTTGTCCACGTGGGAGGCCTGTGCCCAGCAGTGGGACGTTTATAGACTGATGATAATACTTTATTTACATAAATGTATGAACCTTATGATTAGATTATTTACACCATGAAATATGATTTGGGGTCAGGTCGGTGTTTAGTTGTACAGCGTCTATAGCTACAACGACAGCTGAAATGGTCAGCCTATTAGGCCACCTTGATGGTTTTTAATTTGTATTATAGAAGTGCAATGTGGTGGTCAAAGGCCCGAAAGTAAACTCTTGGCGTCTGGATTACAACAACTCATTTACTATCGAATCAGTATCCTAATATACAGGGTGGAAAAAAAAGACTGTGGTTGAAGAAAAAGTACTCTTAATATTGATGATGGCAAATTTTACTGAAAGAAAACATTCCTTTATTAACAAAAATAATTAAAACGGCAATTAAAAATTTTTGAAAAATTACCTTATTGAGCCGGGAATCGAACCAGTGAAATCAAAAGTCAAAAAAGTCAAAAGTCAAATGTCAAATTATTTATTCAATGTAAACCTTTACAGGCACTTATTGACGTCAATACTAATAATAATAAAAAAACAGTTAACTAACTTGTAGTTAAGACTTAACAACTAATCTAACGAGCTATAGTCTGTGCCAGACAAATGCGCATCGCTACCCCCAGTACCACTGCACGCCGAAACAAAATCGCGTCGAACCGAAATATAAGCCGTGGTCATAGAATTGTGTAAACAAACGTATCCTGGTACGAGACAAAAATAGCGGGCAAGTGTCTCTCCCCTAACGACGCTAACGGCTAAAACTTATAGGTAATTTATCGTTTTTTTGGGATGAAAGGTGAAGAATGATAAATCATAATGAATTGTTAACTTAAGTTATTACTTTAAGGAATAAAATTAAATGTGATTTCCAATTATCGTATTGATATTGTGGTAAGTAATATAAATTGGAAATAACTGAGTTTTTGAAGTAAAATAAAGTAACAGCTGAAATGAGTTTTGGAAAACATTTGTACCTAACTAATAGGGTTGACATTATTAATCATTTAAATATCTTTTTTTATAAAAACTTAAGCATAAAAAACGTCAAAAATTAATAAGCATTAATTTGTGTGTTATAAAATTGTTCCGTTTTTCGTCTTGCTACAAGCACAGAATAACTAATAGTACAACCGTATAGAAGGTTCACTCTCTAACGACTTTCACGCTAAATTGAAACTTATTGTGTGACCCGAGCGTTCATATTCCGATAAGCAAAGCTGACTCGATATCGATTTGACGTCCGTCAGGAGCGCAGGGTTTACGCGCGCGCGCAGGGATTACGAGTTAAGGCTAGATAGGTCGCGCTTTGAGTTTTTTCAAACCATCTGAGACATAGAAAACAATGGTTTAAATTCTGGAAGAAAGTATGTATTAGTTAAGGATCTAATCTATTCAAAGTCGCATTCAGTTACAAGATCCCATGAACTTTACTCGATAGAAAAAAAAATCCCAATGTTACCCCTTTTAGTATTGTTTTTTCAATATTATGACTTAACTACTGATACTTTACATTTAATTTTTGTACTCAACGAAAGACACAAATACATCGCAGATAAATTAGCAGGGAATCCTATATATAAAGTCTATACATCTAGGCAATAAACCGCTTCGCTGTTATACCCGTCCCGTACCGTCGTACCATCGAGAGAGCGAGAGAGAAGCCGCGAGAGAGAAATACCTGGCCTTAAGCGATGGCAACCTTTACTGCCATACGCCTAGGCGGCCTTCCTGGGAAGCACGCCGGCCGAACGTACCTAAACTGCGGCACCCCACTGGTACAAGTGGGGTAAATGACCCTTCATCCACATCTAGCTGGCACAGACCATAATCTACTATATCTACCTAATCTACCTACCTAACTAAACTACCACCAGTTCGGATTTTGGGAGAGCCTTTGACTGAGAAGGAGCTGGCAAGAAACTCAGGAGGCCTTACTTTTTTCTCCCTCTATGTAACAAAAGTTACATTACGGTACGGTGTCATAGATCTAATGTGAAATAAATGTGAAATAAAAACATATTTTCTTGGTCTTTCTTTATTATAAGATACTATGTTGTTTAAAAGAAATTGACTCTTAGAATGACTCATTCAGTTGGTATCATAAAATACGGGGATGGTTTTTTTCACATTTCCCGGGTTTGATTCAAGCAGATGATTTTTCAATAGTAGTTTGTTATACAAGGGGCTAAAATTACCCATTATATACGAGGTGGTTTTACATAGGTGGCAGTAAATAGAAACCGAATTATAACATTGAGTTATTATGTACTACGTACTAGAGAAGACATCTCAACAAGATTGTTTGTAACACGCGTTAGAGCCAACTCGCTCCAACTGTAGTAGTCTGTGGCAGGCGCTAGACGCAACAATAAGTGTGTATTCTCTGTTCTATTTTATTAACCGACTTCAAAAAAGGAGGAGGTTCTATGTTCGACGTGTATGTTTTTTTTATGTATGTCCACCGATATCTCCGTCATTTGTGAACCGATTTTAAAAATTCTTTTTTTATTTGAAAGAGCATACTTCTGAGGTGGTCTCATTGCCACCAAGTCAGGATCTGATGATAGAATCCCAGGGAAATCGAGGGAAACCTTCAAATTTTATAGGCACGTTCCTATGTATTTCATGTGATTTCTAAATGATCATATATTTGCTTCTTGTAGTCATCATTTGATGACATTGCTGATCTGATGATGATGGGAGACACAACTCCTCAACGATTAGGAGTTAGGGGATTATTCTTTAAATATATATTATATTATAGAAGGCTAGTTGTGTACTATCAAGTTATTCAGGTAAGCTGATGATGGAAGGTACAATTCCTCAACTCCTGACGTTTAAGGAGTTGTGCATTTGTACTTGCCCATATTAACTTGTATTTATTTTGGTTGATTGGCTTTACACAGTTACTGGGGTGTTTTGGACGAGAAAGGGGGGACTTGTAAATTTGGATGGAGAATATAAGAAAATAACAGATTTTTTTTTTTTAATAATTTTAAATAACCTTAATCGTCCCATTTCGCGCAACGCTTCTTGCTTCGAACCTCGACGAAGCCATCCTCGTCTTGGTCCGGGTGTGCGACGTTTCGTAAAGTGGCCTTTGCCTCGGCGATAGGTTGCTGCGACCGTATTTTTGTATTGGCCGTAACAACAGCGGCGAAATCGCGGCGTCGACAGTTGACGGGCGCACACGTGATAGGCGCATGCGTCGTCACGGCCGGCGATGCAGGCAGCGGGGCGGCGGCGGCGTTGGCGGCAGGCGCGCGGGGCATAAAGACTGCGCTCGCGGCTGACAGCTGTGCCGGCGGCGCTCGGCTCGGCTCGGGTCGTATCGGAGACGGCGCTGAAATTTCTAACTTGCAGCTCGACGTAGACGTATCGAGGCAGGCCCCTCGTCAACTGTTGACATATGAGCCGGCGATCGATGACCTAGTATTTTCGGATGATTGAAATTTCAGCATCACTTCAGCCAAATTCGCCTTCAGAGACACGATGTCCTTCAGGAGGCAGGTGACGTCGACATGATCGAAAGTGACGGGAGGCAACTTGTTGAGGTCTCTCGCTACAAACGTCGGCATGTCATCAGGATCGGTTTCCTTGATCAGTGTAATGATCTCCTGCATGCTCTTCTGCGTCCCGTCTCGTCTCAGGGACACCATCTGGTCGCTCTTGCCGACAGACTCGTAGAACAGCTTTTTTGCACCAGCCACCTCATCTTTACTGAAGCTGGTCTTGCAAACTTGCACTGCGCTCACTTCGTCCATGTCGTCCAGCTTTTGTTTCAGGAGCAATGCTATCCAGTGCCTTTACACGATTAAGTTCTACATAGACTTGGCCTTTGGCAAAATATTTCTTGCCCTAGTCATTCACGGCTCTGTTTAAAGTGGTGACCTAGAGTTTATGCACCGTTACCGCCCAACTGAGGATTAGCGGCAGCATTCTCCATTCAACATCCCCGTACCCTTTATTTGCTTGGAATGTTGTTGATACGGTCTCTATGGCCACTAACCCATCACTGTCTTTTACTTTTGTGGCAATGTCGTCATCAAATTTTATGCACACTGAATCCGGTAACTAGCCTGATTCTATTTGATGACGGCGAAGGGCAGGCCACTTAAACTTGAACACGATCCCCATTGCCCCGTTGACTAGGCCTTCAATAACAGAAATGTTAAGTCTTGACATTACTTTGGAGCTTGTCTGGAGCCTATACCCAACTTCAGTGCGTGCATCAACCCGCCATAGTTATTAACATCAGCAGAAATGACGTTAGATGGTGGTCGTTTTCGGTTTAATTGTTGAGCTGCCTCTAGTATCTCGTCGATAGCGTGGAATGTGTAAAGGCGACTTGACTGAAATTTGTACTTTACACGTACCTATTACTAACACTAAAAAAAGAAAAATATAGATTTTTTTATAAAAAAAATAAACCGACTTTAAAAATAACACAAATAAGATAAAAAAACACAATCAAAACTCACTAAAAAGCAAAAAATAAACTTAATTTACATTAATAAATAAAAATAGCATATGTATCTACATATTCATGATTATAATATCTAAACAAACAAAACCTTACTTACTTACTATGTTACTTACATATAAACACGTATTTTATATTCTACAAGTACTTATACTATAACCTATTTATTATAAAATATGAATTTTTACATATTATGTGATAATTCTTGTCTAAACCTGTTACTTACCTATTAATCTATTTAAATATTAAATGTATGTGCTACCTATCTGTCTATTTGAAGTCGGTGCCAAGCACAAACAGAAGAAAAACTATATACCTATTTATAAAATATATAATTTTAATTAATAACATAAACGAAACCGAAATCCTAATGATATTAAAAAAATATATAAATATCAAAGACAGAGAACAACCACAAAAACAAGTGTAAGGAACTTTCAAACTATATAAATCTATCAGGAACAACAATAACGCATCAAAATTTAATAGCATACAAAGCGACCGTTAACGAATTCTGCCCGCATGTGTCTGCCACTTCGGGTTGGAGTTGGATCGCTCAGCGCGAGCACCGCCCCCACCCACCTGCACTCGCGCCTTGCGTCCGACCGCAGCGGGCCTGCACCACCCTGCACTCTGCATGCAACATACCTATGGCTTAGCACCGACTTCAAACAGACAGATAGGTAGCACATACATTTTATATTTTAAATAGATTAATAGGTAAGTAACAGGTTTAGACAAGAATTATCACATAATATGTAAAAATTCATATTTTATAATAAATAGGTTATAGTATAAGTACTTGTAGAATATAAAATACGTGTTTATATGTAAGTAACATAGTAAGTAAGTAAGGTTTTGTTTGTTTAGATATTATAATCATGAATATGTAGATATATATGCTATTTTTATGTATTAATGTAAATTAAGTTTATTTTTTGCTTTTTAGTGAGTTTTGATTGTGTTTTTTTTTATCTTATTTGTGTTATTTTTAAAATATACCTTTATGTGTGCTAAACAACTCAGGAAATACAAATAAAGACCAAAGGAATCACTTTTCACCTTGAAATACGTACTAAATTATCGATGTAACATGCATTTGACTAATTATTTTATCAAATCGCCGAGACATGAAGCGGCGGCCATGTTTCGGTAAAATGCATATAGAGTAACAATATTTCTGTTTTGTGCAGAAGTGACACTTTTAACGCTTTATGTGAAATAATTACTAGGGTTAAGATTATGGTGGCAGTTTGATTGGGGATTTCGTTATAATTAATAAACTTACCTAAAATACTTTTTTATTAATGTACTTGACCGTTTTTTTCGAGTTCATTAGGTATATTAATAAATTTTAGATATTTACCTTCGGGGTATCACAGGATTCACACGGCGTGGAAAATAACTTTATTCTTTAGCTCCGATGCATCGTTTCTGTGTGATATTTTTATTTATATTTTAGTACCTACTACCTAGGCAGAAGAAATAGTACGTATGTATATAAATGTATTTGGTCATAAATAAACGCAAAGAGTTTCTTTCATTTTATCAAACCATAGTATTATCTGTGGTTTAATCTGAAATAATAAAATGTAATAAAGATTGAATTCTAATTAAAGGTAGGTAGAAAACATGCACAACAACTATGTCCGTTCTGCAGTGTAAAATCTATTATCTGTTGCACTACGTTGAATATGGTTGAACAAAACGCGTAAGCGCGCCGTGCAAATGGCGGTGCTTTTGAACTTTTGGCCGCGAGAAAACAACACTCTAGAAGCGGTCTAGCTCTGTTAATTGTATATGGTTAAAGAGTAATATGTTGTCAAATAATACTCAATTTCACTCCCATTGTCTGTCACGAAAACACGTAGAGGTTACTAACCATTAAGGTGCAATAAACTAGGAAGACCTGTTTAGTCTTTACCTGCTACACCTTGTTTAGTCACATAGTATTATATCTTAATTATTGGCTATCGCGTGTAGCATTAAGCCAATTTTTTTTTTTTTTAAGTTTATTTATTATTGTACGGTAGATAGAAATAAAATGGAGTCTCACAACACGTGTTGTTGCTAAAAGAACACGGGAGAAACGCTGTTTAGTCACTTCTCAGCGATTACGTTGCCTATATAATTGTGAATAATAGGAGTCAAGGACAATTTTTTCCAAAAAGTCGTGTCCTAATTTTAAATAAAAAATGGAACGCGATTTTTTTATTTTACTTAATGGCTGTGAGTAATTAAACTAATATTCGTAAAATAAGTAATTCAGATGAAGCGGGCAGGACTCAAATACGATTATTAATCTCATCTCAATAATGCTTGAAAAATTTGAGCATCTGAATATTTGATACTCAGTAATATTTTTACGTACGTTACGTCCTACCCGTCATGATATACGGAGCCGAAACGTGGACACTGACGGTAGGGCTGGTTCACAAGTTTAAAGTCGCTCAGCGAGCTATGGAAAGGGCTATGCTCGGTGTTTCTCTGAGGGATCGGATTCGAAACGAGGTGATCCGGCAGAGAACCAAGGTAATCGACATAGCCCACCGGATTAGCAAGCTGAAGTGGCAGTGGGCCGGCCATATCAGTCGCAGAACCGATGACCGTTGGGGTAGACGAGTTCTGGAGTGGAGACCGCGTATCGGCAAGCGTAGCGTAGGACGCCCTCAGACAAGGTGGAGCGACGATCTTCGCAAGGTGGCTGGCAAGAGCTGGATGAGAGTGGCCGCGGATCGTGCTCAGTGGCGTGTTCTTGGTGAGGCCTATGTCCAGCAGTGGACGAGTATAGGCTGATGATGATGATGATGATGATGAATATTTTTACACGTACCTACTTAAATAAATATTTTTCCAAAATAATTCAAAAAGATTTTATTATTTTTGATTAATGTTTTATATTTTAGCTTTTTATTAACGCTTAAATATATTTAAGTAATTTTTTTTTAAACACTGAAAAAAAAGACGACAACCTCAGGCGGGAATCGAACCACGCACCTTCCGCATTCCGGGCGGAGATTTTTATTATTTTAATGAAATATGTATTAACTAAATTATTTACTTACTTTTATTTATGGCATTAATTTACTTATTTTCAAAATCAATAAATATAAAAAGTAACATATTAGTTTTTAAACAACATTAACTTACAACTTTACAACTCTGTAATAAATCTGTATGAATAGTGTGTCGCATCTGCGCTTAGACATTTCTATGACAACTAGGTAAGCCCCGAACCACGGTACAAGTATCATTGTAGCTGTGCACAACTGCACATTTAATGTATGGGACGTCTACTCTAGTATATTTACCTCAATGAATTATAATGGGTTTTTAGCGCCATGTGTTACACTCTGCTTTTCACTACGAATGCGAGAAAATAAATCAATCCAATATAATGAATTGGTTAATTTTTATTAAAAATTAACCCGTTAGTTGCTTTTACAACACCCGAGGGAAGAGAGGGGTCGGTAGTATTATAATTATGAGCGCATCGCCGCTCTATGCTATTGGATAGTATGTTCAGTCTTTCCATCTCTTCCCTTGGGTATCGTAAAAGGCGACTAACGGACTAAAGACTACACATACATCCTACAGCATAGAGCGGCGATGGGCTCATCAAAATAATACTACCAACCCCTTACTTTTCTTCGGTGTCGTAAAAGGCGACTAACGGACTAAAGACTGCACTTACATCCAACAGCATAGAGCGGCGATGGGCTCATCAAAATAATACAAACAACCCCTTACTTTTCTTCGGTGTCGTAAAAGGCGACTATCGGACTAAAGACTGCACTTACATCCAACAGCATAGAGCGGCGATGGGCTCATCAAAATAATACAAACAACCCCTCTCTTCCCTTGGGTGTCGTAAAAGCGACTAACGGGCTAAAGGCTCACCACCTAAGCACATGTGCAGACTGTGCAGTTGTTTCTTGCTGAAGCGTGGACTGTGTGGGCGTGGTCTGTGTTGTCCATAGATTCAAATTATTACTAATTTTACCATAAACTTTAATAATAACGATCTCAAAAAGTTGTTGATTTTAAAATAACAGTAATAGGTCGAGTCTTTATTCATGATTATTCTACTTATAACTAAAGACTTTTTCGTTTTTGTAGGCTCATTGTCATGTGACAGACAATAATTAAAAAAAAAACTTTTTTCCTTATGGCAAGAAAAGCTATTTTATCCTCGCTCTGGAACGCTACAATGACGGTCTTTTTGAGCAAGAGGAGTGAAAAAATCTTTAAATGCAGTTTTCAGATAACAACAGCAGCTGTTGTTATCTGAAAACTGCATTTAAAGATTTTTTCACTCCTCTTGCTCAAAAAGACCGTCATTGTAGCGTTCCTCACACAAAAAATGGTATAAGTATTTTATTTATAAGTTGATAGCTGCTATCAACTTATAAATAAAATACTTATACCATTTTTTGTGTGAGGAATTTGGGCCAATAACAAATTATGGTATTTTCCTCCAACCACGGTCTTTTTTTTCCACCTTGTATGGTGGATATATACTTCATAAGTATAATTCATATTGTTAACATTATGTACCACTCCATTCGTACCTATATAATGTTTTACAGAGTGTCGTATTATAAAAACAGTGCCCTTATTAATACCTAACTATTTAGGACTGTCCTTATAAGGGGTATACGTGTAATATGTCATATTTCTTTATTAAGGTGTGTCACCACACAACAGAAGCATACATAATTATTTACTTAAGCTTACTAATTATAATGAAATATTTCCCGTGTTATAAATGAAAAGGGGAGGAAGAAGAGGATTAGTATTTGTACTAAAGTTTTTTAAAGAAAGAATGTCAGAAAAAAAAATGTCAATGGCGCGTGAGATTTCTTTGGGCGCTTGTTTGGAAACAAATGCACGTGTCATTTTGTGCGTCGTTGGGCAGATAGGGTATTTTAACAGACGACTCTAGAAGTCTTTTGGCGTGACAGACAAGGTGATATGTTGATACCCTACGAAGATCTTGGGGGATTTAATTTTATTAGCAGGGAGATTTTTACCTCCTCTGTGGACCAGTGTCTAGACCACCGTTCTCAGACCCTGCGGTCCGAAGTTCAATTCCCAGCATGGATTACATGTTTGTACTCGGTTTGCTTGTTTTAAGTCCGCCTAGCGCAACCGCCTTCTATCCTAAGTATGGCGCCATTGCAATGCCAATGCAGTGCGATGCGCGCTCGGAAACGGACGCGCTCCATTGTTCAGTAAGAATAATTATTAATTCTCGATTTTCGCGGCAATAGCCGTTGCACGTCAGTGTGACAATGAGTTCCCAACTCATAGTCAACGAGTTGTTGACGTTTATACAAAACGCCATTGACACCATGTACGAGGTCAGCATCTTGCAGATCTGCAAGTCCAACTTCAAGGAGGACGAGATTTGCAGTGGCAAGGCGCTGCTATTCCAGACGCTCGGTAAAGCCAACCAGATGCCATCTCGCAGGAGGGATGGAACAGAAAGGAGTCTCCAGGACATCATCAGCCTGCTGAAGGAGACCGACCCGGACGACGTGCCTTCGTTCGTGGCAAAAGAGCTTTACAAGCTGCCTCCCGTCACGTTCGACCATGTAGATGTCACCAGGCTGTTAAAGGACATCAACTTCCTTAAAATCAAGCCTGGCCGAAGTAGTGGAGAAGTTGGAGGCTTCAAATAACACCATTGGTGAGTTGCGCGCCCAGGTAGTTAGCCCAGTAGTAGCAGGTCACCCGAGGCCTCTTACGTAAACTCTCGTCGCGGGGCGCAAAATGCATCCATCAGCAGTTTCGAGTCAGCGCATACGGATGCGTCACCGGCCGCTGTCACTGCGCGCGATGCCCCGCGCCCCACCGCCCGCCCCTCCGCCCCGGTGGGGACGTCACGCGTTTGCACGTCAACACCTCAACGTGCCTACGCAGCTGCGGCCGCCAGCCGACCTGTCGGCACAGCCGCCGCCGCCGCTCCGCAACCTGAGCGGCGACCGCCTCAAATGGAAAAGAAAAGTAGCCTAATCCATGAGGCTACTACTGCGGCACCGCAAGATCATCGTCTCGACGAAGAGGGCTTTGTCAAGGTCGAAAGGAAGAAGAAGAAGCCCGCCTGTCGAAACCTGTGCGGTGTTGCACCGACCGGACCGAACCACCTGCTGCGTCCAGCTATACCGACGACGCTGCTGTACGTGTCCCGATTGCATTACTCTACGAAGGCAGAGGAGATCGTAGAGTACATCAGAATCAAGAGCAAATTCACTCTGAGAGTCGAGCGATTGGAGTCCCGCCATAACGTGAATTTTAATTCATTTGTGGTGAGAGTACCGACCGACCATCTGTCGACACCGCGCTGCGTCGCACGGCGCCGTGTTTACGTGCAAATTAGTTTATTTTTTAGTTTTATGTTATAATTGTATGTATGTTAGTCTTAGATTAAAACAAGTGTTTTAATCTAAGATGTTAGTCTATAAGGTATTTATGTTGCTATGGGCCATTGTAGCCTGAAATTAATAAATAAATAAATAAAATAAAAAAAAACATTAATGTTACAAGCATTTTGTGTTCCAGTCTCAGCTTCCTACTTAGTCTTAGCTTATTTCCACTTCGGAACTCGGGCGAAGTGTACTTCGACAAAATAAAGCTCAAATGTATAAAAGAGAAAAAATAATAAGTTGATATAATACTCCAAGTATTCTATCTTATTTGAAAGTAAAGTACATTCGGCCTGCATACTGTCCCGCTGTAGGGCAAAGGCCTGTACCATTGATGGGTATGGGTGTGATGAAAAATTAAATTGAGTGACAGACTATACGACCAACGCACGGCCCAAACACTTAAAATGATGCAAACACCCTCTTCCTCAGCTTTGGCCTGAGGGCCGCCTTCCTGGGGAGTGACTACTAAAAATATCATTTTAAAAACTATTTTTTTATTTTGCTTGCGTTTATGTAGATTTTGTAAATCAGTTCTGTTTGTCGACCCATAATGGAAGCATTCAGGTAAAAACGTAAACGTACGAAATAAGGTATTTGGTAAATACTGCCACCTAGAGGTTAAATAGTTACTAAAAGAAAAGTGTGGTCGCGTAGCTGTGTTGAGGGGTGCGCTTCATTTAATAGCTGATACCTTTGATATATTTTCATTTTAATAACGTTAATTTTACATAATGACAATATCTATAACAACTAACATACATTCGGTCAAAAAAGTTTCGGGATCGGATGATTTGTTTATGATTCCAAATTCAATTTTTTGTTTTTTTTTTGTTGTTGTTAGATTGGCACAACTGTTATCCATTTTGGCGCGAAGTTTGAGGTGCAACTTTTGTTTAGATTATTAAATACAGTGCTGTTTTTAGTTAGTTTAAATCTAGTGTGTATTGCGAATTTCATAATGGATAAAAACATCTAACAAAGAGTTTGTCTTAAATTTTGCGTCGCTAATCTAATTTCGCGTTCGGAGTCACAGAAAATGTTACAGAAGGCTTACGGTAAATCAACTTTATCAAAAACACGTGCTTATGCCGTACAAAACGTTCAAAAGCGGTCGAGATGTGTTAGAAGATTTGCTTCGCTCTGGTAGGCCATCAACGTCTTCAACTGAAGTTAACATCGCAAAAGTGAAAGAAATGGTGACTGAAAATCCTCATTCAAGTTTGAGAGAGATAGCCGATAAACTTTTTGTGTCTCATGAGACGATCCGTACCATTTTAAATAATTTGCCATGAAACATGTTGCCGCTCGGCTAGTCCCTAAAAGACCTGAATTTTCTCCAAAAACTCAATTGCATAGGAGTCGCTGAGGACATGCTCTACTCGTTCTAACGAGTCAATTCCGACCCAACATTCATTCAACGCTTTGTTACTGATGACGAGACATGGGTTTACGAGTTTGACATGCAAACTAGTCAACAAGCTTCGGAGTGGTGCCTTCCGACTGAACCGAAACCGAAAAAACCACGCCAAAGTCAATCAAAAGTCAAAGTCATGTTGACTGTTTTCTTAGACTATCGTGGGGTTGTGCACTCGGAATTCTTGCCGGAAGGTCAAACGGTAAATAAAGAATATTATTTGAGCGTTATGCAGCGTTTAAAAAAACAAATTCGACTAAAAAGGCCAAATTTGTAAAAAGATTTTTTTTGGATTTTGCACCACGATGAAGCGCCTTCGCACAAGGCCATCATTGTGAACGAATTTTTGACCAAAAACTCAACAAATACCATCGAGCAACCACCTTATTCACCATATGCTCCAGCTGACTTCTTTCTTTTTCCTAAACTCAAATTATCACTTCTTTTCATTCGGTAGAAGACATAAAGGAGAATTCGCAGCGATAACTGAGCTCAATTCAGGAAAAAGCGTTTAAAAAATGTTTTGATGATTGGATTATTCGTTGGTGTTAGTGTATCGTTTTTGAAGGAGCATACTTTGAAGGAATAACTAACATATTGTGTAATATTGGTTAGAACTTAAAGACAATCACGGAGCGCAGCATGGCGTTGTCTGAAATTTCGATGTTATTTTTTTTTTATTAGACAACTTAAATACTAGCTGCCCTACCTACTCCTGTGTAGATCATGTGACTAGTTAGAAATTTAAGACAATCGCGAAGCGTAGCGATTGTCTTAAATTTCAAGGTTATTTTTTTTATTGTACAACAGAAATACTAGTTGCCTTACTCCTGTTGGTGACGTGATAGGTTAGAAATTTAATGCAATTGTCATTTTCGGCAATTGTCTTAAACGGGATATTGTTATCTGAATAATCTGAAAGTAATCTGAATAATCATAGTCACATTAATAGTATGGATTGTAATCGTATTCTAAATTATTAAAATTACCTTAGCGAGTTTTGGAGTAGTTGGTACGAGTAGGTGGCGGGTTGCCAAATTTCCGCCAGTCGTTTTCGAGGTTATTTATTTTATTAGACAACAGAAAATGTACTAGCTGCCCTACTCCTGTAGGTCCGGGAATAGGTAAGAAATTGCTCACATCCTTGGTTATATATTATATCATACCTACAGAAATTTATTTGAAAGTATTTTTTGTTGTGTTCAATTTGAAACATGTTTATAGGAATTGATTGTTAGTTTTTAAGAAGAAATTGATTACTATATTAAATGTTATCATTATTATATAAACGGAATATTCGATTAAATGAGTATTAATTAAGAATAACATACTTTTTCAATTTTTATGGTAAACGATTTTATATGAACAGTTTGTCATACGTTCTAAAATTATAAGTTTTAAAATAAGATCTTGCGTTGATTATACATTGTGATTATAATATTAATCAAAATACTTTTATCTGGAATTATATGTTGTGGACGTAATGACATTTGTTGTTATATCATACATTACTCAATCGTGTGGAGCGTATGGTGCCTGCTCGATATTTAAAAAATACTTCTAACCCAGATGGGTCAGATCTAGGGAAGAGATCTTCCCTTGGGTGTCGTAAAAGGGGGCTAACGGACTGAACACCCAACAGCATAAAGCGGCGATATGCTTACCACTAACACACGCTGAGCACCTGTGCAGTTGCGGGTGAAACGTGGCCGGTGATTTATCCTTTGGGGATAATAGTCGTGTGTCTATGTATTAGGTTTTTTTTAAATTTAATATATTTTTCATTCAGCAATGTACGTAGCTATGTGGTAGTTCATCTAACTTTCAGCCAAACTGCAAAACAATTTGTAGGCAGTAGTGCTTGTAAAACAGTTTATTACAATTAAAATAAATGGTTATTGTAAAAAACTACGTTTATTTCTATTAGTTTATAGGAAAAAAGCGAACAAAAGTATAATAGGTTCGGCCATGCCGCAAGGGAAAATCACAATTCATTGAAATTTTTAATTAACATACTTACATAGAATATTCGTGACATTAACCCTTCACGGGTTAGTCAGAGACCAGGCAATGAGGACCGCAAAAGCAGTCCACTGCCGCATCCCGGCGCACCACATGATAACTGACATGTGCTCAGCGTGACATGTGGTGAGCCCAACGCCGCTCTATGCCGTTGAAGGTAGTGCAGTGTTTAATCCGTTAGTCGCCTTTTACGACACTCAAGGGAATAGATGGGGCGGCAGTATTCTATTAATAGCCGCTCCCAGCACAGCTCAGCAAAGATCATTAAGACAATAATAATAAGAACGATATTTATTAACTTCTCTTGCTATTATGGCCGCAGAAAAAAGAATCATTTTAGGACGCTGCTATATTTTGTTGTTTCTCTTTTTTATATGCTATTTAAATGTCCCGAATTGTTATCTACTTAAAAATCACATTTTATCTTGTGAAATGAATTTAGTACAGTCAACAAATCACAGCTTCCGATATTTTAACAATTAGTGTTTCCTTAATAACAAAAATCACAGATATTACTTATCTGTATTAATTTCTGAAATTCGGGGAAATCAGGATCATACTTAATAAAGGATATTTTTTGTTATAACTTTCGGGGTAAAACAGAACCGGGAGAATCAGAAGTTACGCATAAGTTCTGGATACCTGGACAATGCCATGGCCATGGGAAAAGCATGGCTTTTTCAAATGTTTCCTTACTACGTATAATGTTTTATTTTTGCGCTTCGTTATATTAAAACTAAGTTCCATAGGAAACTGGAGTTTGCATTTGTGCATGAACTGCACGAATTCTTCTCGCCTGCGACTCTTCTAGAGCTCATGTCGCTCTAATGGCTGCCTGCCGCTCTAATAGCTGCCTGCCGCTGATCTAGTTTTTCTAAACGCAGTTGCATTTGAAGAGGCGGCTCAGTTGATATCATAAAAGAACTTTGGGCGACTTGGTCCTCTTAAAACAATAAATTGTGTTTGAAGGGGTGACTCAGCCATTCTCACAGAATCTAGTCTAGATAAGAAGATAATTTATCCTTCGTTAATATAAACTACAGATACACGACTGCTGCTTGGAAAATAGCACCATGAAACAATCAAATCTTTGCCTTGTTTTTATATAAAATTTCGAAATTAGAACTTTGTTCCAACTAGCTTGAATCTAGCGAGCCCAGTTCCAAAGTGATGTAAAGTTTAAGGTTTACTTTACAATAAATGTTGATCTATATCTCATGTCATTTCTGATGTTGATCTATGGATATGTATGTATTTAAGCGGGACATTATTTGTGTTTGATTTTGTATGAGACCGTGCGTCTATTGTTTATATGATCGAAGGATATATCGTAGCAGGTAATTCCACTGTATCACTGTATCAAATACATCAGATTATAGGACAGCATAAGAGCGTAGGTGGCAATAAGGTATGTTAGGAAATACACATTTATTCACTTCTTAACTCCGAAACAGTGATACTCGAACCCTCTGGCCATCCGAGCCCTACTCGCAGGCTATTGTGGTGGTATCCGACACGTGCAAATTTAGTCGACACATACTCAGCTAACACTTTGTGAGGCAAAAAGAGCCTTAGGTACTCAAAGTCCACAATCACGTCATCGACATATCCTATCAATTTTAATTGATTTACTAATATTCAGGAACAGTAAATTAATTAAAAGAATTTGGAAAAATAAAATGTACTTTCTCATGTGTGATTAAATTTTTCACATCATACTGCAGTTTAAACTCTCAATAGATGTACATACAAAAAACAATCCGTAAGCTTCTTGAGATTCCGAAACAAATGACTCTATGCAAATGCATTGTTAGTGCTGTACGTAACATTAGCGCCGCTCGCTGGCCGGCGGCGCTCGTCGCGGGCTTTGGCGGCGGCTGGCCTATTGTCCCCTTATCACGCTCTTTGTGACTTTTCTTGGAACACGTAACTTGCTGATAATCCGTTTACGATCGCCATTTGTTCTTCGCTTTGACTTTTGTTACTGAGCTCGAGAGCAGCGTGGGAATGACCCCGCCTTCAACCCTTGAGGGATACAGGTACCCACTTATAGAAAATGCCAAATAGGATTTGCTGACGTTTCGATCCCGTTTGACGTCCTATGGTCACAGGAAGCCCGAGGTAATAAACTTCTTAAGCACAATTATGGTTACAATTATCTGGTGTAAAATTTTTGAAACGGATGTATTGTCTTTTATTAATCCCTCAAGCAACGTGAAACCAGACACAATTGAAAACCTATTGTTATGCGACCGCCGGCGGTCTAATGATCCTAGAAGGGTTAATCTAGTAAAACAGAAATTGCACGTTACAGTGCACGCCACACTCCACACGACACCAAACCATATTGTGCTCAGTGCATAGAGCCGCTTGTCGTCGAGCCCGATGTATGTGTAGCGTTTAGTCCGTTATATAGTCACCTTTTACGATACCCAAGGTATATAGGTTACATAACAACGTTAAAAGGTCGCAGCTGGAACTAAACGTCCGGTTGCCTGAACAGTGGGTACCGTTCCCGCCCGGCGCCGGCGCCGCCGGCGGGTCCAGCCATCGGTGTTGTCGAGGCTTTGAGGTTGGTCGTAGGGTCTTTGTCCTGTGAACCTACAGCAAGTGAACCTATTATCGGTCCAGCGCCAGCTCTACTGGCGGACGGATTAGCGGGGCTTGTGTGATACCCTTAAAGTAAATTGCTTTGTAATCATTAGCTATTACGCTGAAAAACCCTGTTTTTATTACTATGTATACTTTTTTTTATAGTGACTCGTCATAGTGGCCACATTGTGCCTGATGGTAGGCAGCCGATGCAGTCCAAAATAATGAGAGCGCTCCTCACCATGGAACAAGCACCGTAACAAGCGCACCCATTCATGACGGCCTGCATAAATGCCGTTTCACGCCCCGTTTATAAAAGACCCGGGACTATAGTTAAGTACCTGGGAAACACATGCGCTGGCAAAGAATTCCAAAGCCGAATGGTCCTACAGATGAACAACATGCCAAATATTTTGGTACGTGTACTTATAGTCTATACAGTATGATGGTGGTTCCTAAGACCGGCACGTGCAGTCCGGGACAGGCAAGGAGAGGGCGGGATTAGATCAAAAAGTTCTTCAAAACACTCTCCGTAGTAATTCCGGTAGAAGACCTAAGAGAAGCAATGTCTCTACGCAGCTGAAGGTCGTCAAGAGAGGCTGTAACCTCAGCATCTCCAATAATGCGTACCGCTCGCCTTTGCAGTCTATCAAGTGCATCGAGGAGGTATTTAGCGGAGCCTGCCACTAGATGGGAATAATACTCTATACTTGATCGCACCTGAGTCTTGTACAGCAAACAGCGCTACTCGGGAGTGAAAAACCACCTCACCATATTGAAAATACCCAACTTACGGAAGGCAGTTAAAATAACACTCTCGATTTAGCATTTTGGATTCAGTTCTTGGCTGAAGTCCACGCCAAGAATGCTGAGGTTCACCGAAATCGGTAACGGAGAGTTCTGAAAAGAGAGAGGAGTAAGGAAGAGTATTTACATACTTACATGGAAACTGAGCTAGACACAAGTTTCTGGCTAAGCTAGAGGCGGCGAGGCCTCAGATAAAGGCAATGTGCCTGGATAGTTTCATGAAAATATTGCGCTCTACAACTGTCTTTGCAAAGAGGTCTTTTTGAAGTTGACTATAAAGAGACAAACGACCCAAGCAACAGTGCAAGTAAACTACATACGACACAAATGAAGCAGAGTAAACTGCAATTTGTGCACTTTGTTTGGCGAAAAGTGCGCGTTTGTCAGATCCGGTCACTTCAAAAAAGGGAGCTTTATCCATGGGGCGACTCATCCGAGAGACTAGCCTTAGGTAAGAGAGCCGGTAGAAAAACATAACTGTCCGTGTGTGGGATCTGGTATTAAGACCTGACGAATATACTAAGCGGGGCTTACGAGACACTTGTTATGCCCAGCAGGTAGTGGGGGCAGCACAAATAAACTTGAAAAACTGTCAAGAAGCCATGCAGTTCCCCTAAAATTGCATGCAAACCGTGGTAAAATTTAATTACGTACGGTAGTTTATTTAAGTATAGTCGCCAACGTGGTACCGTGGAACAACGTTGTTCCAATTATATATATATAATGATAATGCTTCAGTAACAGAATGGTCGATAATTTTCTTACTTCGTACCTACTTACTATTTTTTTAGTTCGTATATTAACACGATGTCTCAAGCAATTACACTTATATTGTAATTATGTAGATAACAGCTAGTACTTAGAATAGTAGGTAGGTAGTTTTTCGTCTCGTTTTAAATAACATTACTTATTATTTAAGATGTTGGAAGATAAAGCTCTCGTGATGTCAAATGTGTAGGCCTCAACTGCTACCCCAGAAATTAAATGGGTTTTTATATTATAGTTTTTAAGTCAACTTAAAATTATTTTGACATTGTTTTACAATTCCATGTGAGTCACAACAACACACTTAGCCTCCATTACCATTGGTAGGTATTTATGGCTTTATCATGGAGGTCGTTCAAGATAAGATTGGTTGTAACATTATTTTATCAGTACCTAAGCTTAATGGTTTAATTATGTTACAGAAATTTACTTACAATTTTATATTAGTGATAACACTGACTGCTGCATAAGGAGGATAGGCTTGTACTACCTACTTAGAAATCTAAAACCACTTGTTTTCCAAGCAAAAACAAGTCAAAGTTCTGAAAAATTGCTGTATAAGTAGATAATCACTGTCATAGTTGGTTGTTGTTAAAGTCTTTTTGGTCCTGCAATGTTAGGAATTTAGCTAAATAAACTTGTTGCTAAAAAAAATACTTGCAGTAATCATATTTCTTATGTGAACAGTTGGTGAAGTCCGATAACCAGTCGCGGGCCAATCTCGACCGTTTAATGAACAGGCAGTAACCATCGCCCCTTTATTAACATTGCCGTGAGAGAATTGGATCAACGGGAAGCTGTCCAGCTCCAGCCGGCGGCGGCGCGGCGATTTACGAGCGGCGTCAATTAACGTCTAGCTTGATTTAGAATAATTCCTCGCCTGCCAATTAATTAGGGGGCTTTGATGTGCGGCGCGCGGCGCGGTCCGCCGTGCATGCGTCCATAAACAAAAAACCAGGCTTCATTCCATTAGGGCCGAAAAACTAACCCCGCTATAAATCTCCGCACCCATTACGCGCCTGCCCGCCCACCGCCTCGCGATTTATGGAAAAGCGCATTTTCCTCGGCCGAGGCCCGCCCCGCCCCACGGCCCCGCCTCGCGCCGGGGGCTGGGCCGGCGGGCGGCGGGCGCGGGGCGGCGGGCGGCGCAGTGCTCCCGCGCGCCTCGCGACAGACGCACGCGCAGATTAGGATCGTGATCGCGCCTGATAACGCCCGCCAGTGCCGCCAGTGTAGTGATACCTGTGATCTAATATCAGCCCTTTTTGCAATCATCTACGTGACATCAGCCTATCTTCGGATCACATTTAGAGTCGACTGAAATTGGTAAGTCTGATTATTAACTTGACGACCTCCTTGGTCTAATGGTTTGTACACTGGTTTTCATGGTGTCGCCATCTCTGGGGATAGATTTCCTAAAGCAATATCACGCTAATTTATTCTTACCCTATAAGTTAACCAAAAATCTCAGAAACACTGTCGGAACTTTAGGTAATTTGGCTACTTTAAATATAGGAACTTAGTTCAAACTAACAAGCATAGATAGATAAGTACTTCCTAAGTTTTGGTTAGCTCATTAATTACAGTTTTCTGTTAAAATTGCTGAAACCTATGCTATTGCAAATATATTATATAAATTAAATAATATTGTTTTAATAGTTATAAAGTTTTCTATATTTTTTGAAGATATTATAAACATAATTTTATTATATATTCTACGAAAACAATAGGTACTATTAGGTACATAAACTAATTTCTTTATATGTACTTTTGAGAACACAGTTATTTTGACAGACAAAATTAGAAACCCTGAATAGAACCGTTCACCTAATCCATTTACATTTGTTCTATTTACAAAAAACTTTCCTAACAGAAGGTGGTTCAATGTGACATCTGTGCGCCTGCCCATCGATTAAACTAAATTTAATTATACAGTAGCTTTACTAATTTTAAGACAACCAACAACTAATACAGAGGATATCAAATAATTATATCTCCAATAAAACGGAAAAAAGTAAATAATCCACCCATCCATTCGGGTTATGCCTCGTGGCCCCCGCACTGCCAGTCACCCGTCTCCCTGGCCCCGATTTCTAGTTTTCTTAATAATACCTATCGATTAAATGTCAATATTGCTTAAATGCAAGAAACCGTTAAACGATATTTGTAATACTTTATTTTAAATATGATAATTACTTAACATTTAGGATCAGGAATAAATTATAAGCTCTTCTTAATTATAGTTAAAATCAATTTTGACACAATATCAAATTCTGTTGGCTTCGATGTTTCTGTTGTTTTACTGCAACCGGATTGTGTCCATGTAGTATTTATTCTTTGCAACCCTTTACCGGCTGCGCTTTAGTTTTCCAGAATTTGAAATACATAATTTGTTGCTACCATAAAATAAAAATATTGTTTAACTGTTTAATATTAGATTTGTTACTTAATTCTAATAAAAAAAATATTTTTAGTAATACATTATCCTATATTGAACAGTTATTTATCAAATTACTCTCACCGATATGCTTACTTCGTCCCATATAAAATAATTTCGAAATTCAAGACAATCGCTACGCTACGTCACCTGCAGGAGTGGGGCAGCACTGGACATTTGGCGAATTGGACATAATGCGCCCAACCCTTCAAACCACTAGACGCCGGCAGACACCCAAAAGCAATATTAACACCTTGAAGCACTTTTTGCGTTTTAGGTAAAAGTTGAAAATAAAAGAAAAATGACTGGGAGTTCGGGGACCACGAGAAATATCCCTAAGCCTTTGTTAGTGAAGTTTAGTGTAATATCTACAGTTCTCACTTTCATAAAATTTTATTTGAACGTAGATCGGCTAACCTGCCTACCTGCCCATATATTTTTTTAAGGAATTGTCTGTAAATAATTACTTTGAAGTAAATGAATACAATAAATTAATAAAAATAATAAATAAATGTCAGACAAGTTTATTTATCAGACAACAAAGATCCAAAGAACAATTTTATAATAATTTTTAAAGAAAAAAATAACAACAAGCTCTTGTTGACAGATTAGGCTGGTACTTTATGCTCATATTGAGCTTTAAAGGATATTCATGAACCAATAACTAAAAACCGTAATTTACATTGATTGGCGTTGCTTCATTGCCAAAATACATAAATTGAAGCAAGGGTGCGATGACACCCTGTGAATAATAGCCCACGGTCGGCGCCGGCGGGCGGCGCGGCGGCGCGGCGGGCAGCGGTGGCGCATTCCGCCCATAGCAAATGCAGTCACCTTATGGATATTACGGCCAACAGCCGACTGATAACGACACCTAACAGCTGGGACGTTTTCACCTAAACATTTTATTGCATGGGTAAAAACATAAGAGAAGGTTGTCTTTTAACTGTGGAGATATCTCTCTTGGAACGCAGTTAGTATTTGTGGTTCGGTTCTACATTACAGAGAGAACTTGAGCAACGTCTAATCTTGCTTAACTTAAACTATGATTATAGCTAATTTTAGGGTTAAATTTTTGATAACTTTTTCATTAGAAAAAACGACACGTCGTCGGTCTTTATAATACCTATCTGCATTTTTTTGCTAAACAAATAGAGAAACACAGAATTGGTCAACATATTCCTTGACAGCCAGACGCAGGCATAACAGCGAAACGTTTTAAGTGACCTGTCAGCCGGGGGTTTGTAAGAGCTATTAAATAGCAGTTACAATGCTGCAGTTCTCTCTACAATTTCAGCGTTATCTTATATTTATAAGTTATGAATAAAGTAGGCTATTTAAACAAATACGCTGGTCGTTGGATCTATTACGAAACGAGAAAGGGAAAAATAAAATTCTCGCATACCTAGGACTTGTTTTGTGTTGATTCCTTGTTTTAGTTTTGTTTTGTTATTCAACGTATGAGATACGTTTATCTTATTTAATTCTGTTCTTTGCGGTTTTTAAGTCTGTCTTTAAATATCACGTCGCGTCGGTCGTCGTCGAGAATTTCTACAATTGCACCTGTCTTTATTCTAAGCGTTTTAATTTTTAATAATGCTGCTTCAATAAGCTGAAACAGAAGTATTGTCACCACGAGAATTTCGATTAATTAGCGGTGAGAATTTTATTTTATTTATACACAAAACAGAGTCTCTACAAAAATTAAAAATAACAATAACAATAACAATAACAATAGCGGCATTTGCTTACACAGGTATGCTGGATCTCCACTAGTGTGTGCAAACAGCATGCATAATCGAATACTTAACACTACATAAAAAAACGATAGTATTAAACCACAGTAATAAAAAACTAATAATAACAGTTCAGATTTAAAAAAATAAAAATACTTAAAAATTAATAATCAATTAAAAAACATTACCGAATTCGCTAATACAATCAAAACTTTAATTTGTTAATAAAATAAAAATATAAATGAAATTGGCTAGATTAAAAATATCAAAATTGTTCGTAATATTTGGTTATTTGCATTGAAAACGCTCAAATAAACTCAAAGATAACGAAACGTTGATAAAAATGTCTCCCTCAGGTGTAATTCAAACTCGCGCCTCCTCAATCCGGCTGTGTGACTACTCCGCCACCGAGGTTAGACCTGGCAAAATTTTTGAACGCTTTCATGACTTTATTATTTTATAGCAACAGTGCCTTCTCAAACCTCTTAGAATTGTACCTACTTCTAAATATTTTTTATAAATAAGTACCGCATTGCAGTACCTACACAAGCCCGAATTATTAAAAACCAAACATAACTATTTGCAAAAATTTGCAAAAATATGTTTGGAAACATTCAAATTGTTTTACTTTATTTACAATTACGATATTTGCGCTTCTGCGAGACAGCCTACGTTGAGTCACAAATATCTAAGAGTAGTCGCTCCGTGTCATCGTATAAATCAGTAATCTTTTGTTGTATAATTAATTTAATAGTAATTATAATTTAATAACTTCTCCGTCTAGAGTAGATAGGTACTGGGGGACGATCACGCTAAATAATCTCAACCAAACCACAACTGAACCACAGCCGTTATCCCGACTACGCATAGCGCCATCGCGTGTCAGGCGCGGGACGCCATAACACTAAAACAACTAGCTCTAACGGCTGTGGTTCACTGTGGTTTGGTTGAGATTATTTAGCGTGGTCGCCCCCCTGCTAGGGCTGGCATTTACACACCCCAAGCCGTGCCGCGCAGGAGACACACGTATAGTACATATGGGCAATATATGGAAAAGTAATCCAGTAAAACCTTATTAGCCACAACCAAAATCAAATCGTAACAGTTTAGACATACGTTTTATTGAATGTTCTCATAGTTTTATACTGTTGATATATTCTGTATTTACAATGGGACTGGGAACCAGTAAATCGCTAAGGATGGTGCAAATTTATGAGGGCCGCGGTTCCGGGGCCGGCGGGAGATGGGACGGATAAGCTGATAAGTTATCCGTTGCTTTGTTGTCCATCCTATAATATATATATTATATAAACTACTAGTATAAATTCCGTTTCAAAATCATTCAAAATTCAAAACTATATTCACTATACTCTCAGTATTTATAATCTGAGTCCTCAGTGGTTGAAGATACCGGGTGAAGCGCGCTTTCCC
Organism: Scoparia ambigualis; assembly: GCA_963921215.1. Classification (NCBI taxonomy): domain Eukaryota; kingdom Metazoa; phylum Arthropoda; class Insecta; order Lepidoptera; family Crambidae; genus Scoparia; species Scoparia ambigualis. The sequence goes on from OY992503.1 coordinate 748,273, forward strand.
CATCGGCCTTACCGTCATTAGCATCAGGTGAGATGAAGGCCAAGCGCTTACCCGTTGTAGAATAAAAAAAACTCTATACCTACTCACAGGCATACTTACTGAGGAGCCGGTCGTTTAATATTACATAAGCAATGTGTTTTTTTACCGCTACCGTTAATATTTTGAATACGGAATAAACCAGATTAATTTAAATACTGGTTTGTCATAGGCGAAAATAAAAAGATTTTTCACTTTAATAAATGACCATGCTTCCTAGTGTGCTGTTAAAATCAATCAAAAACATATATCTAAATTTACAGTACTCTTTAAACTATCAATCATCTAACAAACAAAACTACTATTAATAAAAACACGCGAGTCATCGTCCGATGTGTTGTGTGCGCCCGCCCCGCCCCGCCCTGCCGACGCTTGGAATCTAGGGGATTTCACATCATAATTGAAAATTACACGCCTGTGCTTGCTAATCATGTTGGCACAATTCGTTGTTTGGGAATTGAAGTACCTGTTTTAACAATGACAGCTCAAACGTGTTGACCGCGGAACCACCGGAGGCCGAGGCCCAGGCGGCCAGGGCGGGGGCGCGGGGCGCGGGGAGACTCCACACATTTCGCACTTAACCAATAGACACTGTACCCGACGCCGTATATACTGGGATGAAATAGAATTGATATTTTCATAATTCTTTGCACGGATTAATTTAGAATTCAATAATAAATTTTATAAAAATATCCGTTGAACTTGGAAACTTAATGGTGCTGATAATAAACACAAATCACTGTACAAATACTAAACAATATTTTTTTTATTTATTTTTTAGACTCTCAGTTGTGAAATGATTTTTATAGCTACAGGTGTTTGTACGTTATTTACATACATAAACACAGTCACGACTATATTATCTGAAAAGGGTTAGTCAGGAACTAACTATGAGGTCCGCAAATGCAGTCCTCTGCCACTGTTCACGTTTTACCAAATAACAACTGCACATGTTCTCAGCGCGATTTGTGTCATGCCCATCGCCATTTTATAAATTAAATTAAATTAGAAATCTTTTATTTCGTGCATAGCCCTAGTGTTAGGCTGATTTCACAGTCACGCGCGCTTACAATTGTTATTACACTACATAGTAGTTGCGCGTTTGAACTGCGTGCGTTACTATGAAACGCAACTACTATCTAGTGTAATGTAAGGCCGGCGCTGATCAAACGCGTGACTGTGAAATCAGCCTTTTTTATAAAAATAATAATCAATAATGTTACGAATTAAGGTTAATTTATTGACAGAATAAATAATTTGGTAAAATTACTCTGTGTTTATTTATCTAAAACTGTTTATTTATTCACAAAAATGTTTGCCATTTATAAAAATCTAGTTTGAAAATTCTATTTCGAGATTCTACTTTTTTTTGCACTCGCCAAATGTAAGGTGAAGGTGGTTTAGCCCTACAGCCTACTTCAAAATTATAATTTTAGTGAATATTTTATGTTGTGAATTTATAAATAATTTGATACGTAAGTAATAATAAATGTTTTTTCGTCTTAGTTAGGGACACATTTATTTATTCTAAAAATGTAAATGTATTTTCAGAGGCATAAAACCTCATTGTTGTTACTAAAAAAAACTGTATTACCCAGTTAAATTGAAAATGCTCTATTTACTCGCATATAATTTGCAGTACGTAGGTATTAACTTAACTTTGTAGTGATAATTCTATAATGCACTAGTGTGTAATATTATTATGCACGTGTGTGTTATAGTTCGGTTTATGGCCCTAAGAACGATGTAATAAGGCTCACTTTACGAGCAAGTGTGTTGAAAATTTTATTACGCACGCTGTTTCTCGCGCGCAAGTAAAATAATAATAAGGCAAACAGCCTATAGATATTAAAAATATAATAAATTAAACAATAATGTTACAAATTAAGGTTAATTTATTGACAAAATAAATAATATGGTGAAATTACTCCATGTTTATTAATCTAAAACAGTTTTTTTAATGAATGATATTTTAATCAAAATAGGTAATTTATTCACAAATATGTTTGCCTTTAAAAAAAAATCTAGTTACCTATAGGTAAAAACTCTATGTTGAGATTCTATTTTTAAACCACATTACCGCACTAGTATGAATTAGGCTACATTACGATATGCTGAAATCGGTCTAATAAGAGCCACTTTACGAGCGAGTGTGTTAAAAATAATATTATGATACCGCATTCAAGTTTGATTTCACAAAATATCAAGCAACTATGTTTGGTGGTCAATCTTCAAACATAACAACCAAAACAGAACAACATAACTGCTAACTGCATTTATAAGGTAAATAGCAACATTTGAAGCATAAACTTGGGACCGAATTGCAAGAGTGGTGGACGGCGGCCGGTTGGATGCCCGCCGATAACTTAGATCGGCCGATACCGCGGGCATTTGCATGCGACATGTGTTGGGCCAAGTGACGGCCGCTCATAAGCGGGCTCCATTTATAATAAACTCGGCGTATTAAACAGCCTCCAACTATGTAAATGTTCAGAATACAGATGTAATGTAATGTATAATTTTTATAAGTAGACAAAATCATAAAATCCTTAAGTTATGTCTAGTGTGTCGCAGGTGGCATTTTGTTCCTTCCAATCAAATTCAAGATCCTCGCCACGGTTTGTTATAAACAATAACTGATTGATATGTATTATTGGTAAAACCAATTATTTTAGTTTTTCTTTAAAGTGTAATAAAGTAAAAAATACAAATAAGTTTATGCTATGGTATGAAAGAAGCTACAAAACTTAAGCGGGTTTACGTATTTCGGTTTCCCATACCAAATTTCCAAGTTGAAATTTTTGAAAACTAGTAAGCCTATTTTGATGAAACTCGGCATGCTGAAGTAAAAAACAGAGATCTAAATAGTTTGTTTAAAACATTTCTAAAGAAAGTTTATTTAACTGAGTTATTGCGATTTTAAACTTTCTATAGTGGACTTTAAATCGTAATAACTCAGCCAAATGAACCTTTTTGTTAAAAAAAATGTTTTCAACAAACTATTTAGATCCCTGTATTTTACTTAAGCATGCAAAGTTTTATTAAAATTGGCTAACTGGTCTTTAAAAATGTCGACTTGGAAAATTGTATTGGAAACCGAAATGCGTAAACCCTCCTAAAGAAGTGCTTGGTTGAATCGGTTTTAATACCACTTCTTTACCTTTTTAATGAAGACATGGTAACAATGAAATAGCTATTATCAAACTAATCACGGTCGACGTCCAAAATAAGTTTTATTAAACTTAACGTTATTAATAAAACGAACAATGCTTTTAATTTTATCTACGAAGTAGGTTGCGACGTATCGATTGTTGTGGTCAATATAAATGAGTGAGGCTTTCAGTCGTATTGTTTGTTATCTGTATTTCGACGTTAAGTATCAAGATCGTCCGGTCGCGTTCGAAGGTAAAAAGCTCGCGGCGCCTACACATTAGGAGATTAGAAGCCCGGTTATTTATATAGGGATCACGGGGAGTCGCTGCGTCCCCCTCTCGCGTGCCGTACGGCGTTACATCTGTCCTTGTCGGCGACAATTAGTCAGCCCCGCCTGCGACCACGCACCGCAAGCGAGCCGCCGCCGGCGCTGGCGCAACGTGGCTCGTGCGCGTCCAAGGCATTCCACGAATCCTTTTTTTGCCATTCTCGAGTTACGTCATCACTTCACATTGCAAAGGATACCCAGTCTCTCAAAAGGTAAAAAAGGTATAGTCACCTCACCTCCTCTGGTATAGTACGTGCGGAAATGAACGAAAACCAAAACATTATTAAAGGAACAAAAAATAAAACATAAATGCAAAAGACGCTTTTTAATGTGCTATGTATTTCATACTCGATTGAATACTTCATTTTTTTTATAATATATTATGGAATGTCGGGTTGTTCTACAAACTAAATACTTACAGTAATTTCAAACTAAACATGGTTTACAGTTTTGAATACTAGTTATGTATGGCCAAGGAAACGTTTGTTTAATGAATCCCAACATTTAGCTGTGTGTGCCAGAGCACCGCTACTTACCTACAACGTTCACGAGGATTATCCCAAAGGGTTAGTTTGAGGCTAGGCGGTGAGGAACGCCAAAGCACTACTGCAGTCCGGCACACCAAATGGCAAGCAACTGCACAATACCGACACGTTATGGGCAGCGTGATGGTGGTGCATGCCACAGCTCAATGCGGCGATGGGCTCACCAGTGCTGAGCCCATCGCCGCTTTGAGCTGTTGCATTTATAATTAGTATTCAGTTTGTTAGACGATTTTTAAGTCATCCAAGAAAATAGATGGGTTGGCATTATTTTTATAATAAGCCGCCACCGTGTCGGCCGCGGCGCCACGCCGGGGCGGCTTAAAAATGTGAAATGTTTAAATGTAGGTCCTTCTTACACCAACTAATGCTTGGACTAACTTGATAATTGTGAAATTTGGGTTTGCATACAATATAAGGAATAATTTACATTGTCGTGTATAATTTAAACATTTTTGTGAGCGCTACATTTTCGAGCGCGTTGATGTCTTTTGTTTCAAACATAATAGTAGTAACTCTAAAACGATAAAATTAAAAGCGATTTTCTTTTTATTCTATTTTAAAAGCTAACTAGCCTTCATGTTAGTAGTTAGGGCATAATATTTATTTTGGTTATACTTTAGCACATATTATACTTACAACATACAGTTTTTTTTATCTGTGCACATATTTTTTTAAATTATAGAGAACTTAATCTAGAGCTACAGATTTAATTTTTTTTAAAGAAAAAAATTAAGAAACTCAAATTGATTTAACATATCCATAAAAATACCGTTAATCATGGTCAATCGAGGGCACAATTGAACTCTGACACAATTTACGATGCCACAGGATGTTAGGTTACCTTTACGTTACACGTGATCTTTCGTTCGCCCGGTATCCCCTAGTTATTTTTTATTATGCCGGACAAATTAAATAAAAAACTAACTTTAGGTACTGAATGATGTAAAAAAATCCTGTATATTAGGTACTGTATTCGAAATATTTGATTATTTGCGTAAAACAACGCTCAAATGAACTTAAAGATAACGAAACGTTGAAAAAATGTCTACCTCAGGCGGGAATCGAACCCTTGTCCTCCGCAATCCGTGTAGCTGCGTTGACTATTTCGCCAATGAGGAATTTTTTTTTCTCGCTGCTACAACATAATTAGAGCGTAGTTTTTGCTTATTTCTCATTCATACTAGTTCTCGCATTTATTTTCTCTCGCACTTTCATACCTCATACTTCACAGCCATTCATCATTTTTGGCTCTTTATGGGGTCGGACTCCCGTTTAACTAATATTCTAAATCTTAAACTACAAGGAAAATATTTTTTTCATTGTGAACTGTTTGCTCAGGACTTCTTTTTACATTTTTCTCTTTCTTATTTCAATATTCTTATAAACTATTTTCTTAAGGACTATTTAACAATTTGCTTACTATCTAAATATTATACTAAGTTTCGTGATTTGACATATTTTTACCATTTTGGTCCTTTTACTATTTGGCTTACTGCTACAATACTTTTTTTACAATTAATTTGAACTTATTCTAATTTTAACACATTTTTTACTTGTTTACTTAAGGGAACTACTGGTTATACCATCAGATATAACTGAGTTACCCTTATTCTAAACTTATTTACTATACATTTTTTGCTTATGTTTTATTTCTTGCTCTAACTAAGTCAGCAATTCTGACGTAGTATGCTATAAATTTTAAAGAATTTGCGAATGATTTTGTAGGCGACAGTGATGTCAGGACAGAATAGTTTGATCACTTCGGCTGTGGTGCCTGACTGCTAACGCCTGTTCCATTCGTCAAGTGTCTCATCCCTGATGAGTCGCTTGATGAATGATACAGGACACCTGTCGTAGTCCAGTTTTCTCTTGGAGCGCAGAGCGGCCTTCTTGGCAAGCTGATCGGCCCTATCGTTTCTCTCCAGTCCTGCATGAGCCTTTATCCAGTACAAGTCGACAGACTTGCCCTGTCTAAAGGCCGTCTTACGGTTCTTCCTTTTGCTGACCGCGAGAGGATGGAGGGAGGAGACATTAGTGATCGTTTACAAGGCTGCCATGGAGTCGCTATACACTCCAAAAGAAACTTCTTTTCTATTTTACACTACTTCCGAGGCTTTTGTGAGTGCTAGTATCTCTGCTTGATAAACGGTGGCGCACGGCGGCAAAGTAAGTTTGACGGCTTTGGTTACGGCTGTTCCGTGCCACAGGGATAGCGCAGCCCCCACCTTATTGTCAATCTCACTGCCGTCTGTGTAAATGTAAATGTTGTGTGTATGTGTGTGTATCTATGTGTCTTTAGTGATGTGTTTTATGTCTTTGTTATGTGCTCTGCTGGTTGTAGTGTGTAAAAATGAATGTGGGGTTTCTATGTCTCTACCCCGTAGATCTGGCCGGAACTCAAAGTTCCAGTGGGAGCGTGCCGGATAGAACCAGGGCAGGGTTGAGTGAGACTGTGTGATATGCCTTGCACATTTTTTGTGCAAAGCCCCGCTGTAACATATTCAGCTGTTTGCGCGCAGAGATTTTCTTTGCGGCCGAGGCCCAAACGCCAGCTGCACAACGGGTTCCACTGCCGCTGTGTAATTTGTTTTGGCTATCTCTGGGTTTAAGCTCCAGTTTACTCTAGCCGCCTTGGAAAGCTGCTTTAAAATCCAGCTGCTTTCTTGCAGACGTTTGCGATTTGCGCGTTAAATGTGAGTTGACCGTCTATGGTGAGGCCCAGGAGTTTTATTTCCGGCTTGTGCTCGATCTCCAGTCCACCCACGTTGAGGCGGAGGGTGTCGTATTTGAGCTTCCTTGTTACAGTGACACAATTCGTTTTATGAGCTGCAAACTTCAGCTTATTGTGTGCACTCCACTCCTCAACACGGGCGAGGATGGGATTAGCCTGGTTGCTTATCTCCAGGTCATGTCGCCTACAAAGGTCAGAACATCGTCATCCGCGAACGCCTGCACCCTGATGCCGCGACTATCCAGCTCCTTAAGGTGAGGGTCCAGCAGGAAATTGCACAGAATGGGTCCAGCGATAGATCCCTGGACACGTCCCTTTGTAGTATCCCTGCGGACCTCCTCCCCCGCGTAACGAACTGCCACGCTTCTTCCTGACATTTAGTCTCCGAGTACTCTCCGTATGACCACTCCGCCACCGAGGTATTAGTGACACGCTGTTGCTATAAAAACATAAAGGCAAAAGCGTTGGAAAATTTCGTCAGGTCTAACCAATACCTCGGTGGCGGAGTGGCCAACGCAGCCGTCCGGATTGTGGAGGACGCGGGTTTGATTCCCGGCCGAGGCAGACATTTTTTCAACGTTTCGTTATCTTTATGTATTACCTATAATTGATTACTATGTACATATAAAATTTTCAATCAATAAACTTGAATATACTATCCGCATTGATATTAATCAATGCGGACCGTATATATAATTATTTTATAATATTTCTTATTAGACCATAGTAGTCCAAAGTAGTAACAATGATTTTAAAAATAATGATAGTAATACAAAAATTTTACTTTTACTTAGGTACTATTTTATCGATTAGATATTGTAGGTACCGATATTGAGAGTTTAACAGTGCGATTGACACCTGTAGAGTCCAGCATATTACTCCAGTTGTTTGGTAAAAATAACGTAATGTTCGTTGAGGTATTCCATGTGTAGATAGAAGCGAGGAATGATTACCGATTCCCAATCAACTAACACTCGTATCACTTATATTTGTCGTGTCGTGAGCCGCGTCGCGTAGCCGCTCATTAAAATAATACGACCACCCCCTCTCTTCCCTTGCGTATCGTAAAAGGCGACTTACAAACTAAACACTGCATATAGGTACATCTAACTGCGTAGAGTGGCGATGGGCTCACCACCTGTCATGCTGAGCACATGTGCAGTCGCTATTTGGTGAAAAGTGAACTATGGTAGAGGACTGTTTTTGCTGTCCTCATTGCCTAGTCCTGATAAACCCTTCGGGGATAATAGTCGTAATTATAATTATGTGTGTAAGTACTAATATTTTTCCTGGTATGTGGTTTCCTGAAAAGTGTTATTAAGTAGGTACCCACTACCTACAAAATGTAATATCACTCGGTTCTATTTGATTGTGTTATGAAGGAAAAACAACAACAAAGGAAAACAACAATTTGACTTTAAATGTATTAGTAGGTAACGTGTAATACGTATGAGATGAATGAAATATGAAGATTTTACCGTTTATCACGGACAGCAGCACTGCATGCTGCATCACGATGCCATTTTATTTGTTTTTGTTGAGCTGAAAGAACGTATTTTAAGAATTGAAAAATTTACAATAACAATAAGTAAAACGAAGAGATTCGCTTAGATGCCATGCAGCTATAAATAATAGTGTTGCAAGTTCCAATGGAACCGTTCGTTTGCCTCGTCCCGCCACTTGCGGGCGCGCGAGCATCCACCCACAATTGACAGCCGTTGCCGTTGCACTCGTCGGCGCTATTCCAATGTAAACGTCAAAGTATAAAAACACTACGAAAGCATCTGACCTTTGATTAACAGCAGACACGTGGACAGGTACCCACGCTGTTACAGTAGAACAACTTATGTATTCTAAATGAGGGGCGTCGTAACGGATTCTGAAGTTGCAACCTGCATACGGCCAAGTGCCTTTTAGTGCTATGTACTACGATCATAATATGGAACCTTTTTTTTTACTTCTTTTTACAGCGCAGCAGCACTATAAACACAAACACTCATTATTATTATTGCTTAAATACAAATATTCAATTATATAACAATATACTGGTCTAATGGTTTTCATAGTAACGTAAACGATTAAAAAACTAACAAAAACTTACGAACTCTATGGAGTGGATGAATCTATGTTATCTGAATAAATGAATTTAAATTTGAATAGTGGTTACCTAGATATACTTTATCATGAACCGAGCATTACAATATTGGTACACGGTTAAACTCTCGTGAAACCATGATAATCACTACAGCATTAGGTATAATATAACACATTAGTATATTCACATAAGTATTTTAACATTAAAGCCATTATATTATTATGTTCCGATAATTATTAGAATAGAAGAAGAATAGAATAGAATGTTTTTTTATTTGAAAAACACTGTACAGACAACAAAGAGAAATAAACAAAAAATTTAAAATCAAAACAAAAAACAATTACCCAAAAAAAATACATTTGAAAATAAATAAAAAATCAAAATCAAAACTTAAATTAACTTAAAATAACGATACTTTAGCTAGCATACGATGTTGCATGCACTGTGTCACCAAACAGGGCCTGCACTCAGCATGTGTTACGGGATCCTGATCCCAGGACACGTAGCGCTGATTTTCAGTACAAGCCCTTGCATGACGAAGGAAAAGTACCAGACACTGAACTCCATTACTAAGACGTACAAGCACACATACTTCTATATCTCATATACACATTATATCCACATACATATATATACACACACATACACACAACATATCTACCTATACATTACTATTATAAATAACGTATGTGTGTACAAATAAGATACCATAATAAAATTATTCTCATAATAATATATATACAAAAATAATATATAATAATAATCATAACAGCAGAACGCACAATGCTACTACTTATACATAATACCCATGAAATTTTATAATTATGTTATGTGACACAACACAACTTCCCAAGACGACATACATGCCGACAAATAGGGTGAAAAAAAAAAAAGATTTACATAATATCTAATTTCTGTATCTCCAGCAGGTGCTTCTTATACTCTTTTCTAAATGAATACAGACTGACTAAATTCCTAATCGGTGGTGGCAAATCATTCCAACACTTCGTGGCACAAAACCGGAAACTACCACGAAAAGCGACTGTACGGTGCAGTGGAATACTAAGTAGATACGATGAAGCCCTGGTTTCGTATTTACTGTAATGACGAGCCCAACCGAGCTTAGACTACAAGTATTCTGGCTTCTGTGATTTAATCACACCGAACATTAAAGTCGCCAGATGTAGTTGACGTCGGTATTTCATTTTTAATATGTTATTTGTCATTAAAAATGGTGTAATGTGACTGCGAAAACAGAAACGCGCGCATGCATTTTGCACTCTTTGTATAAGACGAGACGTTTTATCCAATAGACGAGGTCCATATACTGAATCGACATAATTAAACTTGGAGAGTATCAATGAATCCATGAGCAGAATACGAATGTCTGTGCTTAAATATTTACGAACTCTATATAGAATCTTAAGTCTGTAGAAACAGTTCGCAACCACGTCATTCATGTGACGTTCAAACCGCAATTGTTCATCGAATATTAGACCCAAATTTCTGGCCTCATGTACCCGCTCAATAGTCTCATCCCCAATGGTTATACTTACATTCAACGAAGCAATCTTATGAATTTGGCTTTTAGTACCTAAAATCATGTACTTTGTTTTATTAGCATTAAGTAACAATGAATTACGTTCTGCCCAAGACTGCACCCTATTTAAGTCCTCATTGATTTTAGCAATCGCTGTGAATGTATCATCTGGCTTAAACGATAAGTATAGTTGAATGTCGTCAGCATAAATATGATATTTACAGTTAGAAATGCTAGTTATTATATCAGAGCTATACAAAATAAATAGAATAGGTCCCAGAATCGATCCCTGCGGCACACCTCTCGTTACCTTACAAGAGTCAGATGATGAAATATTACCATCCATATTTTGTATTCGTACTTGTTTGTGTATTAATGCCCTTTATTTTATGCTTATTATGTACCTCTGCTAATAACAATAACAACAATAGGATATTGTTTTCTGAGGTTTAAGCGAGCACTTTACATTGAAATGAAACACTTTTTTTTACGGATTAACTCGCGGACAGGTCTCCCTGTGACCACGGACCTTGTAAAGGGTTCGAAACGTCAGGATAATATAAAAACTATGTAAATAGTAAATTAAACGCGAGTTAATCCGTAAAAAAGTGTTTCATTTCAATAAAAGGATAATTAATTTCATACACTATGCAACAATTATAACTTGAAAATGCACATTAACGTCCCGACACGAAAAGATTCATGCATTGACCATATTGTTAGTAACTTAAAAAATGCTGATGCTGTTGTGCTACCATTGTTTTTATCAGACCATGAGACAGCGCAACTTTTAAGCTTTCCCGTTCAGCAAAAGGATTTTAAACCGGAATCATACTTTATTTACAGAAAAGATTACTCTTGGGAAAATATCAACAAATTTAAAGAATGTATTAACAGTCTATCGTGGTCAGAGGTCCATGCAGAAACTGACATTAATAACGCTTTTGATAATTTCCAGGAAATGTTTACCATGTTTTACAATCTTTGCTTTCCAAAAATACGAATTAAATTACAAAGCTTAATTAAAAACAATTATAAATGGATTAGCAATGGCTTAAAAAAAAGCTGTAAAACTAAAAGAACTCTTCGATACCATTATTATAAAAATAAGTCAACAGTAAATAGGGTTAAGTATTTGACATACTCCAAGCTATTAAAAAAATGCATATATAATTCTAAGAGACATTCTAATATAAAATTTATAGATAAAAGCGACAACAAGTGTAGAGCAACTTGGTCAGTAATAAAAAATGAAGTTGTTAATAAAAAAAAAGATAATATTCTATCAATAAAATTAAATGATGTTTATCATAAGGACCCCATTGACATTGCCACTGTATTTAATAATCATTTCATTGACGTATCAAATAACCCCTCAAATCCCTCAAACGGTAATGCACAAAAGAATATCACCAAGAAGGTGATACCTAATTCAATGTTTCTAAAGCCGATGTCACAAGACGACGTAAAAAGAGAAATAATGGCATTGAATAACACAAACTCAGAAGGTTATGATGGAGTTAACACAAAAATAATTAAAGCCATTGTAAATAGCATGATAGGTATCTTAACAGATCTAGTGAATTTATCGTTTAAATCAGGTATTTTTCCTGACGCATTAAAATTATCGGTAGTAAAACCACTATACAAAAAGGGTCAAAAGGACGATGTCAGTAACTACCGTCCTGTTACTCTAATTACGGTATTTTCAAAAATATTTGAAAAATGTATGTATAGAAGACTTCTTGAGTTCTGCGAGAAGTTTAATATTTTACAAGATGAGCAACATGGCTTCAGAAAGGATAGATCCACGTCATTGGCATCTTACTCTCTTTTGGATAGTATACTCACTAATATTAATAACAACCGCTTGACAACAGGACTATTTTTTGATCTGTCTAAAGCTTTCGATTTTGTTTCGCATCATATTCTTTTGAAGAAACTTGAATTTGTAGGAATAAGAGGCATTACACAAGAATGGCTAGCGTCATACTTGACCAATCGAAAACAGTGTGTAATTATAGATAGGATTATGAATAATGAAATGGTCTCGTACTCATCAAATTATCGCGTAACTCTTAAGGGCGTTCCCCAGGGAAGCATTTTAGGACCTATATTATTTCTATTATACATTAATGACATAACTGACGTGACAAACCATAAGTGCATTTTATATGCTGATGACATTTCTATAATAGTAACGTCTAATAAGACATATAATAATTCAATCTGTAATCATGAAGCGGACATCAATGACACAATTAATAAAGTAATAGAATGGCTAGAAGGCAATAACTTGACATTAAACTTAAATAAATCAATTTATATTCAATTTAACAAATCAAAACACGCAAAATACAATTTTAAATTAAATATTAATAAAATCAAAAAAGAACCACATACAAAATTTTTGGGATGTACTATTGATGAGGATTTAAATTGGAAACTACACGTCGATAACACATGTAACAGAATTAATAAATTTGCATATGCACTTAATCAAGTGAAGAAAGTCACAAATAAGAAAACGGCTATTGTAGCTTATCAGGCGTACGTAGAATCGATAGCGCGTTATGGTCTTATGATGTGGGGCAACAGCACAGACTCCAATAGAGTTTTTATCGCACAAAAAAAATGCATCAGAGCGATTTGCGGAATTCCACCTGACGAATCTTGTAAGCCGTTGTTTAAAAGTCTTGGTTTATTACCGTTGCCTTCATTGTATATTTTAGAAATTTGTAACTTTGTAAAAAAGAACCTACAACTTTTCAAAAAATCTAGTGATTGTCTAAACGCAAGACTGCGTAGAGACCCACATAAATTAACACTAAATGTTATTCCTAAATCAGATAAATATAGAAAAAACTGTTTAGCTATGTGCGTCAATGTTTTTAATAATATTCCTAATGAATTTAAAACTTTAGAATATGGGTTATTTAGAAAGAAATTGTTGAAATGGCTTAAGAGTCACAACTTCTATAGTGTTAAGGAGTTTTTTCATAAGCGGAGCTAATTTGACATAGTATTATAAAAATAAGTATTGTATTTTGGATTATTTTTATTTAATATTTAATAATTTTACCGAATAAGATAAAATAATGTAAGTTGACATGTATATAATCAAAGAATGTAAGTTTGTGAATGTGTAATTGGTAGTTTTGTGACTCAGTTTTATAGTATAAATGTAATTTTAAAATATTGAGATTTGCATGCTGTTTTGAAAATGGCTAAACATGAGAACAACTTTATTGATCAACACCTTTATACCATGTTTGACGCAAATAAAATGTATTCTATTCTATTCTATTCTAAAAAAACCAAAATTAACAATTTTTTTCGTTATAAATCAAAATCGTTGTATTTTCGAGTACACAATCATCCTACAAGGAAACTGGACTTCTACTAACCTGAGAGAGAGCAAGCTGGGCTTCGACAGGGATACAGAACAATCGGCCATATTTTGACTGTGAGGATACTTATGGAGAAAAGTACGAAATACCAAATACCGCTATGATAAGCTTTCGTAGAGTACAAATAAGCCTATGCCAGTGTCAAAACAAGGGCTGTCTCGCAAGCACTACGACATGCCAGAGTAGACAACCGCTACGCGACCGTCATAAATAGCATATATACAAAAACACAACGTTGAAGGTACTTTTCTCGGTAAGTAGCTATTCCGCATCACACTAAGGGTGTTACACATCTAACATCTAACATCCTAGGGGGGGTCAGGTAGTAGGAGACCATCCCCTAAACTGAACCCAGGTGTTGAAGGACGTCTTTAAGAAACTTAACTTGGACGTAAAAGGCCTTTCGGTGGCGGGTGCGCGACAATCCAACCTTCGATTCGATGACGAAGTGCTATTCGCTAGTGACCCAGAGGGGCTCCAGACAATGATTCGTGACCTACACAACGCATCTTTAAATGTAGGGCTTGAAATGATCCAGACTAAAACCAAGGTCGCAACTGACACTGAAAGCACAGCGGTGAACGCAGTTAAGGGTGCTTGTCACTAGAAATAATCACCAAATTTGTCTATCTTGTTCAAGAAGTCAAACTGGAGAAGGAAAACCTGGAAGCAGAAATAAACAGGAGGAACGGAAGCTTGTAAGAGTGTCCTTTTATTTTTATTTTTATTTTATTTTACATACACAAGACAAATTACAATTTTTACAAAGTTATACAATAAGAATAGTGGTTGTAATCTAGATCGTAATTCAAAATATGTGTACACCTAAAAACTAAATACAAAAAGAGAGGACGTTAACATAATTTAAAGTTAATAAGTACAAACTAGGTTTTACATGCTAAATGTCCACATCTGCAAATAACCATAGGTTGTGCAGGTGCGCACATCCAACATGGTTGATTAGAAGAAATTTTGAGTAAGACAAATAAGTGTTTAAGAAAAAAGCAGTGCCAGACATAGTAAACCAAATAGCTAAAGTGAAGTGGCAAAGACTTGTTGGAATAGCAACCGTGGGATTCTAAGAGACCAGTTGCCAGCCCGCAGATGAGATGAAAAGATGACATCAGAAAGATTGCGGGCCAAAATTGGATTTAGACAGCCGAAAATGGAACGATGTAGAAGGGGTTGAAGGAGGCCTACGCCAAATTGGTCGAAGAAGGCTTGAATTGATTGAATTGATATAATTTATAGAATATATGATTTACATGTTAATAATAATGATTACTAGTAAGTACCTACGCCAGCGGGTAACCTATCCAAAGCAGTAACATGTGTCTAATCGATATTGTTCCTTATACCTTAGTTTAACTATAAAGCTCTATTGACAAAATATGCCATGTTGTGGCAGGTTGTTATGCTGGCATCTGTACTAGGGTTATCATTATTTTGAAGCTTTGTGCTGCTATTAAACTACTCGAAACACAATTCTTCAAAACTGAATTCTGTCTTAACAAAAAGCTTTACAACAGCATTTAGATATTATTAGCTTGTAGCATTAGTAACTTGGAAAAACCCTAAGCAGATCAATATCCAAGATACCGGATTCGCGACACAAATAAAGAACCTTGTCGGTGACACTCGGTTTTTATGGTCTATTTCAATAAAAACGTTAACAAAAAATCTCTTAAAGTGCCTAATGAAAGAGCTAATCGAAGGGAGAATTAAATATCCGTGTTCCGACATTAACGCGGCCCGCTCGGGCGCCGGCGCTACGCCCTTCCTGCGCTCATCCAAAGTTTCTTCTGCTATAGCCAAAGTGACCCTTAAGCCGTCGAGTTAAGGTGTCTGTCCCCGCCGTGTGGCGCCAGTGACATGGTGTCGGCAGCGGCGCACCCGCGGCAGGTATCGATGACGCGACACCACTTTTGGAATTCAATAAAACTGTAAGGCTGACCTAGGAGGTGAATGCAATTGTTGGTCGTCTTAAATGCTTATTACTCAGACATGCTAAGGCTTTTTAATAAAAAAATATTAGTATTCACAATCATTAAAAGAAACAATAATAAAGACTAAATAATAATATAGCAGATAAGCTATGATTTAAAATAAACTTACTTAAGTGTGAACTAAATCAGTTTAACGATATAATTAAGTGAGTAGATATTTTATCTGAGCTGATTATGAGATAATTTCAGAATAAAGATAAGTTATCAAAATTAACACGTTTCTTATCAGAATAACACAGAACACTAGCCTGCAACGGGATTAAACGTCGGTTTGTATCGTAAAATCTTGAAACATTGATTTTTTGCAATAACTGCATTTCTCAGGCAATGGGGCTTCACGGCTCTAAAAGAAGACGATTAGATCTGCACAAGGTATGCCCAAGTTAAGCTACTGGTTTTTATTTTTTCTCTTTTACACAATTCGTTATAAGTGAATGCGAAAATGAGCCATTAGCAGCCTCGGCCCATTGTCTCGCGCTTTGATGCGCTGCCGAGTGCACAGGTGTCAAAAACATACATTAGCTCTTATAGCTCCATATTTCGTTATGAAATCAAAGTCAACGCGCGGTAAACAAAAGGAAACTGTAGGATTTATACCACGTTGTTAGTTTCATAAGTAATTTTTAGTCATAATTTAAAACTCATTGTTTTCTTCTTTCTGGGGATTCTTGAGATAATGTTTATTTTTCTATTGGTAATGAAATACGACTATATTATTATATCATGAATGGGATATGAAACTGCTTACTTAGTACAACGGAACCAGCGCTTAGATTATGAACTGTAAGTAGGTAAGTAGGTAGGTATTAGGAAATCAGTTAGATAGTATGTATTTAATTTTCATGTTCAATGTAAACCAGTGAACCGACTGATCTGGAGGTACTATAATGAGGTGCTCAATATACCGAAAATTTTACTAAAATTGAAACTACATTAAAGATAGACAGCGTATCCAAAACGTCCACGCATAAATTAGACATCGGAATAAAGAAGGTTTAATAATGCCGGCAGCGGCGGCGCGGCGGCGCGGCGGCGCGGCGGCACTCCGCTAATCTGTCGGCGCGCGCCTGTGAAGCGCCGCCCGAAAGCCTTTCCGTGTTCCGCGCCCTCCGCCGCCCGCGCCCCCGCGCCCCGCGCCCCGCGCCCGCGGCCCCAGCACAATTAAATCGATCCATCTATGAATTAACTGACCGCAATAGGAATGCTCTTATCTACTACAGATACGTTGCTAACATAAATGCTACAAAAACAATCAATATCCGATATGCGCCGGCGGACTGTCCAGGCTGACAACATGCTTGATATAGCCAGCCTAATGCAAAACCACAGGGGAGAGCGGCGGGAGGCTGGCGCGGCCGCGAAAGTTGGCGTTACGTGTTATACAAATGATACAATAATGTTAATTTTTTTGCATCCATTAAGAATTGTGTCTATCGGCGATAACCTTTGATTGTTTAATTATTTGACTTGTTAACTAATTTTACTTCAATACACTATCGGCATAAATATTAAGCAATAAAAAGTAGCATTGAACCTATGGTAAAACAATAATTTACGTTACTTATCGACTGTATCTACTTCTCAAAACCTTTAGTGCAAATCGGACAAATACCAAGTCAGGGAAACGGTTATGTTAATGAGGCTGCGATGCTTTTAAAACCATTTATTCAACACGTTTCTCACACATTTAAAAAAGGATGTATAATAATAATATAAGTGAATATCTTTTTTGAATAGGCTTTTGTGGAAAGTGATTTCACAATTCTTGAAAAGTTTTTACAATAGCTAATCCAACTACATTAACTTCTCTCGTTGGATAGTGTCATAAAGTTTATATTTTGCTGTTTCAGTGGCATCTAGTAACCGATAAACCTATATACTTCACCGTGTCTCCCTGAGAAGTTTAAAAAAAAAACAAAAAAAGAAAGTGAAATAGTTTGTTCAATATAAGACTTCACAGGCACTTATTAGCGTACAAAATAATAAAACAATAGTTAACTTAAATTCAGTTAAATCTAAACTACTAAAATCTACCAACAGTTCAGATTTTGGGAGAATTCAACTGACAAAAACTAGCCACAAAGTGATTCTTCTTTTCCTCTATCTCGGTAACAAAAGTTACGTTGTATTTACATTTTTTAAAATTGAAAAATAATATTTAAGCAAAATAAAGCGATATATATATATATACAATAATATATATACCTACGACTCCAACAAAGAAAAAAAGAAAAAAGCTGGATTCGTATCTGTCGTAACTATTTTATATAGCTACAAGTCTGTTATTTTTCAATTTAGGTTGCAATACATGGTCTAACTCTCCTGGCACATATTTTTATTATACTCAGATACAAACACTAAATAAATATTTTTTGTTCTGTGGTACAAAAGCAATGTTATAATTTCGGTAGCACCCACTGTCACGCAAGCAAAGTCTTTGAAGTCTCAACGCCCGGATAGAACAGGTTCAAATCTAAGTTCTCCGTGCAGTCGTCTTAAGACTAGTGTCACAAGCGAGTGGGGTGTAAGTACGTAAACTCCCTATTTTTCAGAGAGACGACAGGAGCTATAAAGAGAACTTGCTGACGAGAAGTCTAATCATACAGAGTTCTAGAAAACTACTAACCTTCAGTACAAGTTATCGACCAATGGTTAGATATTGGAACATTGAAAAAACAAGTACCTTCATTGAAAATCGTACAAACGTGTTCCGAGTACCGGCACACCACTCCGCCCCGGAGGTACTGGTTAGGCCCGGCCAAAATGTCCTATCGCTTTTTACTTAGGTTTTTATAGCAACAGTGTCACATCAAACCTCTTGAATCACAATTTGTTTATTTTGTAAAATTCAGTTAAGATTTTTGGTATTCTTATTGCGTCAATAACGCTCAAAATTCGAAGTGAATCATTCAGAAAAAAACAAATGCCTCAGGTGGGAAAAGTATTGTTAAAAGCATTTTTATTACTTATGTTACAATAACGTGAAGGAACGAAAATATAAATAGGGTTATGAAAGTTTTCTTTAAATCCTGTAGGCCATAGGTACTGGCCTAACCAGAAAATATACCAATCCCCTATTTAATAGTTGTTTACTGCTAATATTATTTTTTAGCGAAAATAAGATCATTGCTCATTGTAGTTTAATGGCAAGTCCGTCGCATAACGCGACCGTGCCTACACGACTGTATTGTTAGCGTCAGTCAGGCATTTGGTTTGTTTTATGGTCGCGGCGGCGCGGCGGCGCGACAGGCCCTCTAATTGATCCCCGCGCGCGCCGCCACACCTCGCATGTCACCCATTTTTTTTCGTCTCCGTCCTTGACAAGCGCCGGGAATGCTTTTATTCTGGTGACAACGGACCTTTTAATGTGTTAATCCACTCCGATCGGCTTGTTTTTCTGTTATTAATAGCCAACAAACACGAATGCTCCCTCCCTCTCGCTCTTGAGGTAGAACGGGTAAGGTGTCTTTTGCGAGTCGCCGTCTTGCCGACATGTCGGATGGCCATCTCTGCGGCCGGGATTGCGCGATGAATACTGCGTTTGAGTTATGGACACGCGTCTCGCGCGGCGGCGGCGGTGACGCGAGTGCCGTGTCGCGACGCCCGACGCGGACGGCTGGCACCTGTATCTTCGCATCTCCTTTTTTTGTGAGTCAGTTGTAAAAGGGTCGTTACGCAATGGGATAGGGCCGTGAGCACTCTCTACGAAAAAATCCTTCACTCGTGACACACGCATCACTGATGCGAATCTTCTTCCGTCACATTATAACAATGGCATTCCACAGCAGCCACGCCGCGGCACGCAAAAAATACGTAACATTTGTTTTACGAGCAAAAAGTAAAGCAGTTAGAAACACATTATCGATAATTTATAGCGCTTCATTCACGCCGCTGCTGGAGGGAGCAAACGAGTTCTCATTACATGTGGCATTGTAAAAGTAAGTGCTTCAGCATTGGCTTAATTGGTACCTATAAATGTCTTATAACAGGGATCAGACCTTGACCACCGCATCCGTATGATCACAGCATACGGATGCGGTGCCACAGTGCTGGCCCAATGCGGGAGAACTAGAGATGGGGCAGAGGATCTTACCCATTGAAGCCAATGACGTGCGGCGTGTTATCCTCTACACAGCTTTTAAGCTTAAGCAGATAGCATCGTATTAACTTTTATAAATGTTACCTTCCTTTTTATGTTCAATAAATACATTTAGTATAATTATTAATGTATAACCCATAGGCACTTGTAAAATATAAATTTTAACTTATTTACACTCACCGTTGTCGCTACCGTAACTTTGGAGACGCGAACCACATGTGGTCGCTGTCGGCCATTGGCCTAATTATATCATTTCGGAATGGTGCAGCAGCGCCGGGCCGTGGAGTGTGCAGATCGCGCGAGCTGTTGATTTCCCACAGAGGGCCGCGGCCTAATTAATTACCTTCTACAACGAGAGAGCTTACAAAAAAACCGAAAACTTGTCGCGGCCTAAGAGCAGCGGCGCCGGCGCGGGCGCGGGGGCGCGGGCGGGCGCGCGGGGGGCGGGGGCTAATGCAGGCGCCACTTGATAAGCTCCGAATGTCCCTGGGAAAGTGTCCCCGAGGCGCGGACGCTGCCTTTCTGCCTTTATAGCCGACCTCTATAACGTATCGACGCAGACGAATATAAAACATACTTATCGCCGCTCTCTCCGGCCGCAGATACGCTCTTGTTAAGTTATTACCGTCGTGGACGTTTCTCCAAATTTAGATATCAATATGTAGGGAATGACTACTGACCATAGGAGGAGTCAGTTTCATTAAAATATGTTTAAATATGCAGCGCTACACTATACCCGTATCATAATAATGCATCTTTCATATCAAAACACCTGCATCAAAAGTATCCAAACCAGTCATCTAGATTTAAAACAAAATATGTGACCAATTTCCCATTAAAATTTGTAACAATCCTCTGGCGGAAAAATTATTATTGTAATAAATATATAATTGTTTGTTACAGTTTTCATGAAAAATCAGAGTTTTATCCCATAAGGAAATGGGGAGTAACAACAATGTACTAATCCCTCGAAGAGAGTGAATATAATGTTGATAGGAGTGGGACCTGTGTCTGTGCAAATTGAACTATGATTGTTTATTTAGTAAACCCGAGTAGGCAGGTATCTTCTCGTTTGGCAACTTGGCTGTTATTACATAACTAAGAATTTAAAATTGCCACCAAATAATATCAGATTATATTGACTGCTATATTAACACATTTTATAAATCCTCTACCGTTGATCTTCTTATGTAAATAATGTCCGGTTTATTCACGTTGGTTTTAACAGCAATTGTGACTGCTACTTATACGTTGCTACATAATTATTTAATGTCAAAACAGGATTAATAGAGTCGCTACATTCACAGTTTAAGTTACTAATTTACTACTTACGTAATTAAAATGGTTCTACTATGTTCACGAACCAAACCAAAAACAAAACCCTAAAAAGTATTAATAAACGCGATTTAGATCCGTAAAAAGTGTTTCATTTTAATGTGTAGTGCTCGCGTGGAAAACAATATTAAAGTAAATTAACAAAAAACGTCATTCATGTGTTTGGCACTGCATGGCTCTTACATTCCTAAATCGTACCATTTTTTTTATTTATGCATCAGTCAAGCACTACTCATAGCAAAGGAAGCATTTGTATCGGCAACACTGTTTCTATTTTACATACATTACACTCACGGCTATTATCCCCAAAGAGTAAGTCAAACACTAGACATCCCCTCTCCTTATTCACTAAGTTTTATTTGTACTGGCACCTCGAGAGCAACCGTTAGGTTATTGC
The DNA here is from genome assembly GCA_963921215.1 of Scoparia ambigualis. NCBI lineage: Eukaryota > Metazoa > Arthropoda > Insecta > Lepidoptera > Crambidae > Scoparia > Scoparia ambigualis. Next base: position 769,948 of record OY992503.1, read on the forward strand.
AAGAAGTGCCAGACGTCCCTGCGCCAGTAGAACACTCGCGCAGGAAACCATCTGCGTTAGGTCTTGACGCCAAATCAGTGTCCGCCGCAGCGCACTTTTCATTCAGTACTCATAAGACTAGGTGTCTCGGGAGAGTCTCCCCGTGAACACGTGTAGTTGCCTATTGTCCAGACAGGTAAGCGGAGCTGTTGAGCTCGCTCACTTCTCGTTGAACGAAAGGCACAACTCGCAGTTGCCACTGCTAGGATCGTCGACTCTAAAGTCGACTCCCAAGTGTCCACCTTGGTAGCGGAGTAGTAAGCACACTCACTACTCGGAACCCATCCAGGCGCCTAGCCAGTTCCCACGTCCTACGCGGCTGGCTGGACCGGAGGCTACGGCATCTAGGGGGCCGCCTCTACTAGTTATCCAGACTAGTACCGGAGATGTCAACACTAATGTCCAATGAGAATCACCGGACAAAGCTGCCAACTATAAGGGAAACTAAACTTTCCCCGCAGGACTTTTCGCTTCTGGCCCCTCAGAGACCGCTACTAGGCCCCGCTCGCTATGCGCGAGTTTGGAAGTTCTGGCACACAATACCAGGACAAACGAACATTCCCAAGCTCTACAGCTAACCACGAGCCACTACTACAAGTCCAACCCACGTCCAGATCCCGCCGGAGGCGCCGGTCAGACACTAGACAATGAGGACCGACAAATCAGCCCTCTGTCATAGTCCACGTTTCACTATAGGTACAGCAACTGCACTTGTGCTCAGCTTAATGGGTGGCGAGCCCATCGCCGATTTATGCTGTTGGGTGTATGTACAGCCTTTAGGCAGTGTCAATTCTTTAGAATTCGGAAGAGACCGAAACAGATGGAAATCTGAAGGTGCAAAGTCAGGACTATACGGCGGATGCTTTAACACCTCCCAGCCAAATTCTCTTAATTTTTGCTGAGTGGCTAAAAATGTGTGAGGTCTAGACCTCAAAATAACGCTAGCGTTATTATGATGAAAAACCACAACCCTTCTGTTGATTATTTCCGGCCGCTTTCTCTCAAGTTCTAGCTTTAATCTCATCAGTTGTTCGCAGTAGAGTTCAGAATCGATGGTCCTGCCTGGTGGTAACAGCTCATAACGAACATTGCCCTTCCAATCCCACCAAATACACAGCATCACCTTGTTGCGAGTTAACAAACTCTCTTAATTTTTGCTGAGTGGCTAAAGATGTATGAGATCTAGCGTTATCATGATGAAAATCCACACCCTTTCTGTTAATTGGTTTCGGCCGCTTTCTCTCAACTTCTTGCTTTACTCTCATCAGTTGTTCGGAGTAGAGTTTAGAATCGATGGTCCTGCCTGGTGGTAACAGCTCATAATGAATAATGCCCTTCAAATCCCACCACACACACAGCATCACCTTGTTGCGAGTTAACCCGGGTTTCGCCACAGTCTGTGAAGTCTGACCGACCTTTGACCACGACCTTTGTCGCACTTTCTTGTCGTACGTGATCCACTTTTCATCACCAGTTATTAGCTTCTTCAAAAATGGTTAGGTTTCATTACGTCGTAATAAAGAATCACAAATGAGTACACGGTTCATTAGGTTTCTTTTAGTGAGCTCGTGTGGTACCCAAATATCGAACTTTTTTGTTTAGTTTTTTTCAACTGCGCCAATATTGTTTTGTGAAAATTCCCAGTTCTTCAGCTACGTCGTAACTACTGATATGCTGATCTTGCCCCACTTTTTCAAAAATGCCATCCATTTTATCCGTAATAGGGTGACCAGAGCGACGTGCATCTTTGACATCAAAATTTCCGGATATAAAACGCTTAAACCAAATTCGTGCTACTCTCGCAGACACTGCACTAGGTTCATAAACATCGCAAACTTTTTTCGCGGCTTGCGTTGCATTTTTACTTTTTTGTAGTAAATTTTAAATAGCATCGAATTTCTTCATTAGATTCACTCAAATTCACTTAAAGCCTAGTTCGCACCTATGCTAGTAATTTAGTAGAGTAGAGATGCATTGCTTCGTCACTTAGCTAATTTAAAATGAATTTTCAAATGAGAAAACTTGTGAAACCATGTATATCTACTCGACTAAAATACTAGCACAGGTGCGAACTAGGCATAACAGTAAGAAAAACAAATGAAAATCACACATTTTCCTAATTTGAATTTGGAATTATCTTCTTTATTTAAACTTTTAATGATACCAAAACCAGCCAGATACAAATAGTATAACCAAAGATTTAATTACATACTAATATGCGTAAGACTTTTCCCCAACATTATATAGAAGTCCGGCTTGTCCGGCTTTTGTTAGGCTTTTGGCCAACCCCGCAGCCCTCGTCAGAGTTGCCAAACGAGTGCACGCGAGCGAGTTGCGCGTTAGGTACGCGGCCAAGCATAAGCTAAAGTTAGATAATGCTTATAGTTATAAATTACTTAAAGTACAAAATTTGTGTACAAAAACAGTAACTTTTGGGGCAAATATCCGGCTTAAAATGAATCGGTATCCGGATTTTCTATTTTTGGGCCTGGCTACCCTACGTCCAAGGGAATAAATTACCTATTCTTTTAATGAGTCGCCACTTCAACAACTCCTTTTTTGTTTTATTCGTCTCCCAATCCAGCTCAACTGCAGTGCCTGGCCCTTGTTAAAATCAATTTTTTATAATTTTTCTAATATTTTTATATTTTTTTATTCAAGTCAAGTCAAAATATATTTATTCAATAAACTCAATTAATAAGTACTTTGAATCGTCCAAATCTTTTTTAACCTACCACCCATTCAGGACATAATTTTTTAACTGTGGCAAAGAATGGGCGCAAGAAACCACAGCGCACAAAAGCAACGACATTTACAAACAAAAAAAAAGAGTATGTCGTTACCAGGTCAATACAAAATATGAATTTAAAAATATAAAAAAAATGATGCAATACAAGATTACAATACAATGTAGTATCAATTAAATAGAGACAATTAGAAATAGCTGTTGGAGTGCTTGGAGCATTTCAGATCCAAGCTGTTTTGTCTTCTGTTTAATCTGACACTTTATAATAAGCTTTTTTATAAAGCTTTTCTTTGATTTTGATTTTAAATTTATTAAGATCTAATTTCTGAATATCATTTGGTACTTTGTTGTTAAATCTTACACACAGACCCCTAAAAGAATTATTTATTTTATGGAGCCTAGTATAAGGTACTGCTAATTTGTTCTTACTTCTAGTGTTTACATTGTGAATATCACTGTTTTTTGAAAACATTCCAGTATTTTTATGAACATAAATCAAATTTTCATAAATGTATTGTGAAGCAACTGTCATTATATTTATATTCTTAAATCTCTCTCTCGGAGAGAGTCGCCAGCCTTTAGGTTATAGATTGCTCGAATAGCCCTCTTCTGAAGCACAAAGATAGTTTGAATGTCGGCAGCATTTCCCCACAGTAAAATGCCGTACGACATTACACTATGAAAGTAACTGAAATAAACTAATCTGGATGTATCAACGTCAGTTAACTGACGGATCTTCATTACTGCATAAGCCGCAGAGCTAAGCCTATTCGACAATTTAGCTATATGTGGGCCCCACTGAAGCTTGGCATCTTACGTGATGCCTAGAAACACAGTGGTGTCCACAGGATTCACATTCCTATCTTTAATTTGTACACTAGTTGTTACTTGCTTAACATTAGGCAATACAAATCTTACACATTTGGTTTTTCTCTCGTTTAATAGCAAGTTATTTACACTAAACCAGTGAACAATCTTTGAGATCGCATTATTCACATCGTCATAATTTGGGTGTCGTCGTTTCACTTTGAATAAAAGTGAAGTATCATCAGCAAACAATACTATCTCATGACTGTCTTTTACAAAATAAGGTAAGTCATTAATATAAACCAAAAACAAGAATGGACCTAGTATTGAACCCTGCGGAACTCCCATTGTAACCACTGATCCCGGAGATCTTTTACCGTTAATGTCGACCTTCTGAATCCTGTTACTCAAGTATGAGATTAGAAGGCTCAAAGAAGCATCCCTAATTCCATAGTGGTTAAGCTTCCTGACCAAAGTTTCATGTAAAACACAATCGAAAGCCTTGGATAAATCACAAAATACCCCTAGGGCATCCTGTGATTCCTCCCAGGTATCAAATATTTGGATTAAAAGCTCAACACCGGCGTCAGTTGTTGAGCGACCCCTAGTAAAACCATACTGTTTACAATGTAAAAGTTTATTTCTATGAAAATGAATTTGAATTTGGTCTAGCATCAACTTTTCAAAAAATTTACTAAATGTGGGTAGCACAGAAATAGGTCTAAAATTAGAGGGGTCAGAAGTGCTACCTGATTTAAACAATGGAATTAATTTACTATGTTTCATTAGGTCAGGAAAAACACCACAGTCAATGCATTCGTTAAATATGCAAGCTAAAACTGGAGCTATTGTCATAATTACTGATTTAGCGACATCCACGGAATTACCCCACAGATCAGCAGTTTTCTTTTTATTGAGGGTGTTAAATGTTTTTAATATATCTATAACACAAATTTTTTGAAAACTGAAATTACTTTCACAATCTTTAACATTCTCCTTCAAAACAGATTCAGCTACAGTGGGGGAGGAAATCAAGGCTTTTGTAGTTGAAACTGGAATGTCAGTAAAAAACCTCTCAAATGCTGCAGCAACATCAGCATCAGAAGTCAAGGTTTTATTATCACAATTTAAATTGTACTCATTATTACGACTTCTGACCTTTCCTGTTTCACTATTTATAATATTCCATGTCATTTTTATTTTGTCATTACTATTCTTAATCTTAGAACTCAGATAGTTTGCCTTGGCTAATCGGCATACTCTTTTAAATAACTTTGAATAATTTTTAACATATAATTTGAAGTCGTCGCTGGTTTTATAGTTGCGTTCACCATAAAGTTCATAAAGGCGTTTCCTACTTTTGTGAATACCAATTGTAGCCCATTCATTAAAAGATGCAGTACCACTAACCGAGATATTTTCTGGAACAAAATATTTATTAAATTCTGAACAATATATGTTAAAAAAATCATTATAAAAGACATCAGGGTTGTCATTGTATTCTAAATAATTTAATTTTGTATCTAGATTGCTTTTAAAGCGTTCCAGCCGACCTGCAGTTTTTGGCACAACAGTGATATTCTTTTTCATCACTTGCTTACGCTGGTGTGGAAAGCTGACCATTTGGCCACAATGATCAGAGTTGGTTATTAATAATTTGCTTAGCCAGTGGTTTTACATTTGTATATATGTTATCAATACAAGTGGCCGAAGTGGCAGTTATTCTTGTCGGCTCCAAAAATAAATTATTCAAATTGTATGATAGAAATAAGTTTTTAATTTTAGTTGACAATGTGGAGTTTTCTAGCAAATTTATATTAAAATCACCGCAAACAATTATTGTTTTACCTACATTGCGGACCTTACGCAATGTCTCATCCATAACTTTTTCAAAAAGATCATACAATGCTGAAGGAGGTCTGTATACACTTATCACAACAAACTACTCCAACTCCACACAAGCTATTTCTTTTGTTCGCTCAACCGAGAGGCTCACTATGTCTTTGCGTTCTTTTAATTTAAACTTTTTACTAACAATAATTAAGTAGCCACCATCTATTGCATTTCCTCGACTGAACGAACTTCCTACCAAATGATTCTTAAAATTGAACATGAACTGATGGTCTCTAAGCCAGTGCTCGGTAATGCAAAGAATATCAATATTATTACAGTTCATGAACAATTCAATCTCTAAATCTTTGCCCATCATTCCTTGGATGTTCTGGTGAACAATGTTCAAAGATTCTACATTTTTTAAATTTAATGATTGACTGGGGCTTTTTATAAAGCTATTTTTACATTGATTTAATTTCATTTTATTTGCAAACATTTTGCAAGAGAGTTCCTCTTTTGTCTTATAATTTAATTCCAATAATTTGCTAGAGGTGTCCTCTATTGTCTTATAATCTAATTTAAATTATTTGGAACATATTCCAAAGTCTGAATTGGCATGTCAGTATGTTGCAGCTCAATAGAAGCCGCTGAGCTAGCCATGTTATTGGCTAAATACTTAAAATAAAATGATAGCGAATTTGCTATCTGTCGCTTAAAATAAGTCTTAAGATAATATTTATCTTTTGTCAATATAAAATTATTATCTAATAATTTATTTATGTCTATTAATTCTACTTTATTTTCATAGAAAGCCATTGTATTCAATGTCAAATTAAGCTTAAATCTATAATTATTTTCTTCGTGTGGCAAGTTTTTACTGTAAATAATAAATTATACGGGTCCAGCTGGAAACCAGCGTTGGGGATTTCAAATTCACAGCATTGCTGAGCTGGTTAGCCCTTTTGGCTGTTTAGTTAATACTAGAATAGTTGTACCTATGTAAGTAACTGTTTATGTATGTAAAACGCCGAATAAATGCTTACTTTACTTTTAGCACATCTGTTGGTAGCGGAATGAATCCTCGGAATACTATCTGCCGTGAGTGAGCTGTGCTTACCGCATTACCCCGACAGCGATAAATAAAAATGGGTACCTATAATTTAAACGCTCACCAGAAATATTATTAAGCCTTAGGACCAAATAAATTAATGACTCCAAAAAAAATAAAATGACTTTATAAAAAGGGTCCTAAAATATACTAATTATGGTCCAAAATAAATAAACACACATCACAATAATTGCAAATAAATAAAATTAGTAAAAAAAATAATATTGTACAAATATTCTTTTTGCTTATTTAGTTGAGTTGCGTTTTATTAGATCAGTTGTTAGTTAGACCAGTTGCGTTTAAGACCAATTGCTACTTAGACGAGTTGCGATTTAGGTCAGTTGCTACTTAAACCAGTTCCTACTTACAGTTTTAGACAACTAATACTATAGAGATTGGTAAATACATACTGGCCCTAAATAACCTTTTAGATAGTTCTCGGACCGAGAACTTTGATAGTGAATTTAGGCAATCCCTGGCGGCAGGCCTGGCTGCCACGGAGCATTTCATGTCCATAACAGTGTGTGATCCCTTTCCTCCTAAGCAGCTGTGCCATAGTTTGTCCAGTTTGAATTCCAATATTTCTTACCAAAAAGACAAATATACTAAAAGTAGCACTCTAATGTTTAGTGATGACATTGGAAGAGGCTTAGGTCAAATATTAAACACTGAGGGGCAAACTATCATTATTATCATATGCCTGGTTTGACATACCATGATATAATGGAAAAAATAATTTCACGTGACCTTAATAATGTTAGGAACTATTATTATTTTAATTGGGAAAAGGGGAAATGTGAATAAAAAAGTATTAGTTTACTTTAATGAAACATTACTTTTGAAAAGCCTTTGATACGGTTTCCCCAAAAATACTTTTTAATAAGCTAGAGCGTATAGGGGTCAGGGGTCTTCCGTTGGAGTGGTTTAGGAGCTACCTCGTCGAAAGGTCTCAGTTGACGAGAGTAGGTTCGCATAAAAGTGAGACGCTGCCAATTAACTTCGGAGTACCGCAAGGTAGCGTACTTGGCCCCACCCTCTTCATCATTTATATGAACGACATTCACCAGGTCCCACTGACTAATGCGGAAATAATTTGTTATGCCGATGATACTGTGATTCTCTTTAAAGGTATGAACTGGGTAGAGACGCTCCAAGCTGTAGAAGTTGGAATGTCATACATAAGCTATTGGCTTATGAACAACTTACTTACCTTAAACTATAAAAAAACTAATTTCATATGTTTTCACAAAACCGCGATTACAAATCCATCTCATGCAGTATCCATTAAAATACACAACTGTGAATTTTTCCCCTTCCAATCATGTACCTGTGGCACCATTCAACGTGCATCTGTCATTAAATACTTAGGAGTTATGATAGACGAAAACTTGAATTTTAAAAGTCACATTAATTGTCTGGCTAAGCTAACAAGAAAGATATCGGGCATACTTAGGAAGCTTAGGTACTCAGCTAGCAAGGACCTGCTAATAATAATTTACAAAGTCTTGTGTGTGTCAGTAATTGCCTATTGTATCTCGGTCTGGGGTAGTGCGGCTAAAACTACAATCTTGGAGGTGGAACGTGCAAATAGAGCTGTTCTAAAAATAATACTCAAAAAGCCTTACAAACATCCAACAACAGATCTCTATAAAGAAGCCCAAGTTCTCACGGTTCGCCAGCACTTTGTACTTAAAACATGCCTTATTACTCATAAAAAAATTATCAATTCCACCGACTATCACCACATCTGCAAAAAACGAATCTTTAAAATTCCCCGTCCCTTTGTTAACTCGCACTTTGCTAGCCGCTTTGGTGCTTCGATGAGAGCAAAAGTTTATAATGCAGTTTCAAGACTGTGTGATATCAGAAATTTATCGATAAATGAAGTTAGAATAGCCTTAACAAAGTGTTTACTTAACATGGATTGTCTTTCAACGGAACAATTATTGATGAATTGACGCTTCTAGCTGCTGGTTTAGATACTGTTTCTAATTGTTACAATTTTTTTATTATTTTAAATAACGTTCGTACGTATAACCTTCATTATCATTATTTTTTTTTAGCTTTTATTGGTTTCTTTACCTTTTATTTTTTTAATACTGTTTGTCTTTGGTGGAAAATGTTACTGTTTCAACTAACTACCGGCATTCTAAGATTCAGGCGTAGCCTAGTTTGGGATCCTCTGTATGATTTAGCTAAGATTTTGTTACTTTATAAATTAAATAAGTAGTAATTAATTAATATTGTACAACCGTGATTTAAATAGTTTAACTGATGTAAACGAAATGTAAATTTGAGACCAATAAACATTATTCTATTCTATTCTATTTAAATATTGCAAAAATTATAATGTTCACTCTTCCTTACAGTAAAAACTTGCCACACGAAGAAAATAATTATAGATATAGGCTTAATTTGACATTGAATACAATGGCTTTCTATGAAAAGTAAGTAGAAATAATAGACACGAATAAATTATTAGATAATAATTTTATATTGACAAAAGATAAATATTATCTTAATCTTATTACTTATATAATCTACTAATAGTACTCTACTAATACTTATTATAATCTTAAGACTTATTTTAAGCGACAGATAGCAAATTCGCTATCATTTTACAAGCTTTTAATTAACTTGCAATGATGTATGTATGTACGAGTATGTATGTCTCGTTCGGGTGGAATTTTGCAACTCAATTTTGACCCACTTTCCGGTTACCGATTGAGCTGAAATCTTGCATACATGTGTAAATCGCATGGCAATGCAATATTATGATGACATGGTGCTGATCTGATGATGGAGCTGGAAGGTGGCCATAGGAACTTCGCAAAGAAACAACAGAACCTCATCGAGTTTGGGCTCGTTTGAATCGTCTTGGCGAGTAGTTTATCTTTCAATGATAACCATGGTCTGATGATGGAGCTGGAAGATGGTCATAGGAACTCTGTAATGAAACGACGCAACCCCATCGAGTTTCGGCTCGTTTCATTCGTCTTGACGACTACTTTGTTTTTTTATGGTTACCAGGGTGTGATCTTATGATGGAGATGGAAGGTGGTCCTAGGAACTCAGTAAAGAAACGACGCAACTCCATCGAGTCTCGGCTCGTTTGATTCGTCTTGACGAGTACTTTGGTGCTAGATGGTAACCAGGGTCTGATGATGGAGCTGGAAGATGGCCATAGGAACTCAGTAGTTAGACAATATAACCCCATCGAATATGGGCCCGTTTGATTCGTCTTGACGAGTACTTTGGTGCTAGATGGTAATCAGGGTCTGATGATGAAGTTGGGAGGTGGCCATAGGAACTCAGTAGGTAATTAAGCGACATAACCGCGTCGAGTTTGATTCGTCTTAATGGGTGGACCGTTTTTGATGGGTGGTGTGGTTTGGTGGACGTGAATAATGTTTACAAGCTTTCATTGAACTTCACATGTACCTATGTAATGGAATTTTACAATCAATATTTAACTCACTTCCACTGTAGCTATCGGGCTGAAATTTGGCATACCTACATATGTAAATCGCGTGACAAAGCAATATTAAGATGAAAACGCCGCAACCCCATCGAGTTTCGGCTCGTTTTATTCGTCTTGACAAGTACTTTGGTGCTAGATGGTATTTAGGGTCTGATGATGGAGTTGGAAGATGGCCATAGGAACTCAGTAATTAAACAACATAACCCCATCGATTATGGGCTCGTTTGATTCGTCTTGACGAGTACTTTAGTGCTAGATAATAACCAGAGTCTGATGATGGAGCTGAAAGGTGGCCATAGGAACTCAGTAATTAAACAGCCGCGTCGAGCTTGATTCGTCTTAATGGGTGGACTGTTTTTGAAGGGTGGTGAGTGATGGTGGTTTGGTGGACGTGAATACATTTTGTATACATAAATATTTATATGTAGTGAGATGAACAGATGAAAAACGTGTCCAGGGATAACTAAAAAGTAGAGAATAATTTAAAAGTAAAAACCGCCGCCTCTCATGGCTGACTTTCTACAAAACGAACTGACAATACTGTAGTTTTCTAAGTTCATTATTAATTCATAATATTTGAGCCAATACGTACAGTAATACATAAAATGTCAATTTTAAAAGAAAGTAAAAATAAATTTAATTTAAGTTTTTTGCCGGAAAAGCCTTGTATGTTCTGATGAACAATGCTAAGGCAGTTTGACTTTTCTTTTGTCAATAATTTGCTAGAGGTATCCTCTATTGTCTTAAAAGCTAATTTAAATTATTTGGAACATATTCCAAAGTCTGAATTGGCATGTCGCTAAGTTGCAGCTCAATAGAAGCCGCTGAGCTAGTCATGTTACTCGCTAAACACTTAAAATAATAAATTAATAAATTATCTTTTTAAAAAACAAGCTTTTATTTAAATGCGCTAAAAAGAAAATAATAAACTTTTACTATAAACTTATAACATCATTACACAATTTATATGATATAAAAGGTTGTCGCGAGATTTACTAAATACTATATGTGTAAATAAACAAGTAAATTAAATAACTTGATGTGATTGATTTTAACTATTAAAAATTTAAATCTAAGAAAATACGAGTAAGTACTTGCTTAAATCTCGCGACAACCTTTTATATCATATAAATTGTGTAATAACGTTATAAGTTTATAGTAAAAGTTTTTTTTTTCTTTTTAGCGCATTAAAATAAAAGCTTGTTATTTAAAAAGGTTTTTACTTTTAATTTATTATTTTAAGTGTTTAGCGAGTAACATGGCTAGCGGCTTCTATTGAGCTGCAACTTAGTGACATGCCAATTCAGACTTTGGAATATGTTCCAAATAATTTAAATTAGCTTTTAAGACAATAGAGGATACCTTTAGCAAATTATTGACAAAAGAAAAGTCAAACTGCTTTAGCATTGTTTATAAGAACATACAAGGCTTTTCCGGCAAAGAATTTAAATTAAATTTATTATTACTTTTTTAAAATTGACATTTTATGTATTACTGTATGTATTAGCTCAAACATTATGAATTAATAATGAACTTAGAAAACTGCAGTATTGTCAGTTCGTTTTGTAGAAAGTCAGCCATAAGAGACGGCTCTTTAATTATTATTAATAATAATTTAAAAGTGAAAGAACGTAAAGACGTGATTGCACTATCTATAGAACGAACTGTAGAATTGTCATGTGTCGAACTAGATGAGGTTGTCGTAATATGTGTATGCAGACCTCCATCTGAAAATTACCCACTGTTTGAGTCCGCTATGGAAGATGTTTTAAAAAATTAAATGTAAAAAAAGTAAGAGAGTTGTAGTATGTGGAGATTTTAATGTTAACATTTTGAACCGATGTTCTATGTCTAGTAGATTCATAAACTTATTTAAATCATTTAATTTAGATTACGTGTTCAATGAACCAACTAGAATAACATCCACATATTATTATGCTACTTGCTTGGACAATATTTTTTGTAATTGTCTTGATTTTGAAAAATCTATTATAAATTGTGTTAGTTCAGACCATAGCCGACAAGTAGCCACTATTGAGCACGATATTGTCTCTCCCATACAAAACATAGTGTATAGACCAATCAGTGAAAAAGGTATCGAAAAATTTAAAAAAAATATTTACTTAAAACTTTCTTCTCTTTCATTAGCACCTTCTGATGATGCAGATAATACTTATACAAAAGTTTTCAGTTGCATCCGGGATGAATTTAACAACACATTTAAGCAGAAAATTATTAATTTAAATACTTCTAAGAAAAAGTTCAGTGACTGGGCGACACCAGGTATTTATGCAAGTAGAAGAAAATTGTATGAATTAAAATATAATTCTAAAGATCCAATCTTTATTGAATATGTTAGAAACTATTCAAAATTATTTTAAAAAGTCTGCAGAAATGCTATATCATATTTTATTTCTAAAAAAATGGCACTTTCGAATAACAAAATAAAGACTACATGAATATTATTAACCAAGAAACTGGTAACACGAAAATTAAGGACCGTTCATATTCACTTAAAGTCAATAGGAAAATCATAGAATCAGATGGCGCAGTCGCTGGTGCATTTGAGGATTTTTTCTCTAGGATACCTATGGACATAAATAGTAATATAAGTTTTTGCTCTCATACTGCTGTCGCTCTCCTCGATTCAATTGTTGAAAGGGCGGTGACAGTTATAGTTTTAGACATTTATACACTGACACCATTTTAAAAGCTTTTGAAACTATAAATATTAAAAATACACATGATCTCTGGGGTATCTTTACAAATGTTGCTCAAACAATTATTAATTCCTTTCCAATTGGCCGATATTTTCAATAGGTGTTTTTTCAAATTTAATGAAGCATGCTAAAATCACTCCATTGTTTAAAGCTGGTGACAAAAACAACCCTACTAACTTTGGACTAATTTCCATATTACCAAGCCTTTGGCAAAGTTTTTGAGAAAATTATTTACAATAAATTACTGTCTCATTTTGCAATTAATAAACTTTTTCATGAAAAACAGTTTGGTTTTACTAAAGGTAGATCTACAACTGACGCTGGAGTTGCGCTTCTTAAACACATTTTTGACGCCTGGGCGGGTAAGCAAGATGCAATAGGTATTTTCTGTAATCTCTCAAAGGCATTTGATTGGGTTAGTCATGAAACTTTAGTTAATAAGTTAGAGCATTATGGTGTCTCAAAAATAGCGCTGAGCTTTATTCAATCATACTTATCGAATAGAACTCAAAAAGTTGTTATTAATGGTGCTGTGTCTTCAGGAGCACCCATAACTATACGCGTGCCCCAAGGGTCAATATTGAGCTCATTACTTTTTGTGTTACATAAATGACTTGCCCTACTTTGCTAGAAACTTCTCTAATACTGTACTATTTGCAGATGATACGTCTCTTATTTTTAATGTTAGAAGAGGCCTTGGAAATATTGGCAATGTAAATAGTGCACTTTTAAAGGTATTACATTGGTTCACTATTAATAATTTATTACTGAATTCAGCAAAAACAAAGTGTCTTAATTTTTCTTTACCTAATGCAAGACAGGTCAGCAAACAAATTAAGATGAACGATAATGTAGTTATATAATAGATAAGGTAGATTCTACTGTGTTTCTAGGCATTAAACTGGATTCACGCTTACAATGGGACCCACATATTATTATGTATTCAAATTATTACTTAGGTATTTAATAAAAATATAAATTGTATGCTTTTTGGTTGATAATTTATCCGTTTTTGTAAGCGTTTCGAATTTTATTGGTAGTAAAATTGATACATTTTTGGTAGGCGTTTAAACAAAAGCCAGCTCCCCGTCCGGCGTCCGGCTCACTGACGCATGACGCGACGACAACACACATTGATGAGGCTTTTCAACTTGTAAGAACTTACAAGCAAGCACAAATAAAATGAAATTAGGCGTATCTTACCGTAACTTAGGATAACCTTAATTTATTTATTATGATGCATAGACTTGATTATCTCCAAGTGTTCAGTACGCCGCTGTTTCCGATGCCGTTGTCTTGCCCCCTGAGGTTCAATTCCCGTTGGGTTTAATTTAAATTGTAAACTGTCATTTTCTCGGGTCTGGGTGTTTTTTATGTTTATTAAGTATGGATTTAGGTAATTAAGTATAATCCGCTATCTAGTTAATATTACAAACAGGTTTCAATGAAGCATACCTCGGGTTAAATACGTAGGGGTTGAACGTGTAATATAAATGTTCCTTTAAAAAAACCCTTCACAAATTCAGGTTCATGATGACAATCCCGGGCTATACATCAAACTGATGAGTATTGAATCCAGCACCACTAAATTTTGTTTCAAGTGATGTAAGAAAAGTAAAAACAAGAACACACTTGACTAATATGTGTAGCCGTCTTGGTATTATGTTGGTAACCGTGTGGCACAAATAGTCTGGGTGACATTGAGATAGATCAATGCGTACCTATCGTTTTAATGCTTTAAGGTATCATTTTACATAATGACAAACTAATTTCAAAGGACAAAACGTTCATTTGGTTTAATTTTTACTTGTTCTAAATACACTTCCTATATCGACATTACGTAGGTACAACAACTTTTTCTATAAAGCTACGAGTATATTGGTATAATAATCATATTCTTTAAGTCCATTAGAAATACTTTTTATTTAAAAAAAATGTTTACTTCTATGTAGCATAATTTTGTTATTTTTTTGTTATTTAATTCGCCTTAGTATATGCTGTTGTGTTGACAATTGAGAAAGAAAGGAACGTTAGTCATATAAATGGGTTTATGATTAATCCTGAAACTGTTAGAAAAAGTAAAGTGTCAAATTTTTATCAAGTCAAAAAACCCATGAACAACTAAGTAATAAATAATAGGCCTGATAATAGACGTGTAATTAGTAATTACCTTAATTTTTTTGGGAACTCTTAACATTAGTATTTTAGCTATTATAGACATATAGGCCACTTATACAACTTGTAAAACAAGTATCTACATATAAACATAATTGTGCTACCATGTTCTGTTTTCTGGAGTACAAATATTTGGGAATGTTTCATAGGTAGGTACAACTCTTCAGTTGGAGACTGAAAGATAAATATGGAGCAAAATCTTACATGGTTTTTCTGAGACACTCATTTACTCATTTATTTAATTTAACATGTACTTATTTAACATTCTTCTGAGCGTTGTATGACCGAGCTATGTACTAATGGTCGAAGGGTCAGTGACCTTCGAGCTCGCCGCGAAACTAGTTTCGCGCCGCGACTGCGGCGGCCGGGGCTTTACACGCAAATATACACAAAGGGCTGCTATTAATGTTAACGTGTATGTCTACTTATTATTATTATCCCTTACAACTAGTAGTAGTGTGACTACCTCTTGTTTAAACTGAGGTCTAAGACAAAAGCCACGTCCACATCCGTTAATATTATACTACTCTGTGTAAAATGTACCGGAAATTCATAAATTAAAGAGCGCGCGGTAAACATATCGACCTATTTTTTTATATAAGTTGGTAGCACTATACTGAGTTACCGCGCGAAATTTGAGCGCTATATGTCACTCAGTATAATTATAGCTGCCGTTTTTGTATTTCATTGTTCTAAGTGTTCTGCAATTTTACTATGGAAGCATTTGTTAAACAAAGAGTTTGCCTGTGCCGAATCACTAAAAATGTTGCAGAAGACTTACGGTGATTCGTGTATCTCAAAAACACGAGCATATGAATAGTATAAAGTATTTAAAGAAGGCCGACAAGTGGTAGTTGATTTGTCTCGTACTGGTCGACCCGCAACCGCTTCGAATGATGAAAACATCAATCTAATCAAGAGTCTGGTGCTTGAAAATCGTCGTATGAATCTTAGAGAGTTAGCTTTAGAGGTAAACGTATCTTTTAAATCCGTTCATAATATTCTGACTGTCATTTTAGGCATGAAACGTGTCGCCGCACGATTAGTTCCAAAAGAGCTTAATTTTATCCAAAAAAAGCATCGAAAGCAGGTTGTTGCAGAAATGATTTCCCGAGCTTCTACGGATACCACCTTCACGAACCGCATAATAACTGGCGACGAGACATGAGTTTATGAGTACGATATGCAAACAAGTCAAAAATCTTCAGAATGGCGATTCGAAAACGCCTCGGCGCCTCGTTTGCGAAAGATTATCCGCCGAAAACGGCTAGATTTATGGAACGACATTTCATGGATTTTACACCATGATAATGCGCCATCGCACAAAGCCATCATTGTGCAAGAGCTTTAAGCCAAAAACTCGACGAATGTCATCGACCAAGCACCGTACTCTCCTGACATGACTCCGTCTGACTTTTTCCTGTTCCCGAGGCGAAAATTACCACTTCGAGGAAGGCGCTTCGATTCGATTGAATCTATAAAAGAAAATTCGCTGAAGGAGTTAAAGACCATACCTCAATCAGCTTACAAAAAATGTATGGAGGACTGGGTCTAGCGCTGGCGTAGCTGTATAGCAAGCAAAGACGACAAATATATATATATTACGATACTTTGAAGGCGACAAAATAAAAAAATTACTTTTTTGGTTTTATTGAACAATTCCCGATAGTTTTTACACAGAAGGTACATCAAAATATTCAGGGTTAGGCTGGCAAGGAAGGAAGAATTAGAATTAATTGCAAAAAACCAGGCTATTCATATATTTTGTGTAACTGAGCATTGGCATTTTCCATGTAAATAATTTCCAACTAGCAAGCGCGTAAGTACGTACGAAGCAAAGCTATTCACAGCAGTTCTTTAATACTAATTAGTTTTATTATTAGTAAGTATGTGGGGATTTTAATGTAAATAATCTAGAAAACACTTCAAAAAGAGTTCGTTTTTTCGCTTTATTTAAATGCTTTAATCTAAAACATTTATTTCTTGAACCCACTAGAAAAACTTCACATTCGGCCACTTGTCTCGATAATGTTTTTACAGACTATGACCCTGTATCTAAGTCAGTTATTAGTAGTCTTGCGTCTGACCATTGCGATTTGAAGTTGTGCTATTATTTTGATGGGAGGAGCCTAAAACTGTAACATGTAAACCAGTTACAAGAAAGAGAATGGAGTGTTTTAAAACCAATGTAGCTAGTAAAATTGGTACTTTGCGCTTTGTACAAGATGATCCGGATGTACTTAATGTATAGTAATCTCTTTGATTTAATAAAGACAGAATACAATTAAGTGTTTACCTCTAAAACAATAAAGTTTTCACAAAAACTTAAGCTTTGTGACTGGGCCACGACTGGTATTTTTAAAAGTAGAATTAAACTGTACGAGCTATATAATTTAAAACAATATAACAATTATTTAAATTTTACAGGATATGTATAAAATTACTTACTCTAAATTTTAGTAAAATTTTAAACACTGAAAAAAGACGACAACCTCAGGCGGGAATCGAACCACGCACCTTCCGCATTCCGGGCGGCTGCCTTAACCACTTGGCTACCGAGGTCTGGCTTTCAACCGTCGAAATTTGTCAGTGCTTGATGCTTATATTTTTAGTCAACATTGCTTCATCAAATCTTAGAAGTTTTCACTTCTGAGTCTTTTTTCAGTGTTTAAAATTTTACTAAAGTATATTTAAACGTTAATAAAACGCTAAAATATAAAACATTACTCTAAATTGTTTAAGAAAGTGTGC
The DNA here is from genome assembly GCA_963921215.1 of Scoparia ambigualis. Classification (NCBI taxonomy): domain Eukaryota; kingdom Metazoa; phylum Arthropoda; class Insecta; order Lepidoptera; family Crambidae; genus Scoparia; species Scoparia ambigualis. Next base: position 787,608 of record OY992503.1, read on the forward strand.
ATACTAGCAAAATCAAATTTCATTAAAGGTAAAGTTAAAAAATCTAATAATAAAATAAAAGCCACTAGGGATCATCCACCGTGAAACTGGTAAATAAAAACCACGGGACAACACTTTCACTATCTTGTCTATTCGGATGCACAAATTGCTAATATTTTTGACGATTTCTTCATAAATATATCTGTGGTAACAACCTAAAACTTAAATTCATCACCAGTGGCGGCACAATCTTTTCTCGAATAACATGTATCTACCCAAATGTAATTTTCCTTTTAACATTCAATATTAAAACTAAAAATATTATTAAAACTTTCAAATCACTATAAATGAAAAACACAGGTGATTTGTAGGGGTCTATAAAAAATAATTATGAATATTATATATTTTATTGCAACCTATCTTGCTGACATATTTTATAACTGTATTGATAAAGGAATCTTTCCTGATCTTATGAAGTTTATACCTATATTTAAATCGGGAAATAAAGTAGACCCCAGTAACTATCGACCAATATCTCAAACAGTTAGTGGGATAAATTAATTAAATAATCTTTTACATAGTAAACAATTCGGTTTTACTGAGGATTGTTCCACTACTGATGCATGTGTTGCTCTAATAAAACATATTTGATGCCTGAGAGGAGTCTTCGAACGCTCTTGAAGTTTTCTGCGACCTGTCCAAGACTTCCGATTGCGTTGAGCACCGGACACTAGTGATAAAGTTAAATTACTATGATCTCTAAGGTTTTGCGCTTGATTTGATACAGTCGTATCTTAGTTCTAGAACACAAACTGTCGATCCTAATGGAACTAAGTCATCCGGTTCTCATGTAAAAATGGGAGTTTCACAAGGGTCAATTCTTGGCCCTTTCTTATTTTTGGTATATATTAATGACTTGTCATTCTTTGTAGAAAACTTCTGTGATATTTTATTGTTTACAGATGATACTTCCTTCATTTTTAATGTGATTAGATGTAAGAATAATTATGACAATGTTTACTGCTAAGAATTTACAGCTAAACGCTAAAAAAACGAAATGTATTAAATTTACACTACCAAATGTCAAGACCGAACAAACCGATGTTAGAATGAATGGTGATAAATTAGATTTGGTACATTCGACAGTTTTCCTAAGGATAACCTTTGACTCAAAACTCCAATGAAATGCGCATGATATATCGAATTTGGCCGGCAAACTCAGTTCAGCAGCTTATACGATCAGAAAAATTAGACAATCAACAGACGTTGAACCTGGTAGAAATGTTCACTTCAGTTATTTTCACAGTGTCATGTCTTAGGTGTCATTTTGTAGGGAACAGCGGCTGATATTAAATTATATTGATTTTACAGAAACGAGCAATAACAACCATTTATAGACTGGGATCACGAACTTCTCTGAGAAATATTTTTAAGGAAGTTGGTGTTCTTACTGTTGCATCGCAATATATTTATAATTGTATAGTTTTTGCGCGTTGCAATATTAACTCTTTTTCTAAACACGGTGATGTACACAATTTCTAAACTAGGAGTAAGTCAAAACTACAGTGACATTTTAGGTTACAAACGGTTCTCGGCTCTTTTTTGGGGCAATACCAATACTGTACTAGACTAGTACATGTAAAGTCTTGTTTACCTAAGAAAGGTTATTATTATACAGCCAAGAAATATTTAGAAGACATAGAGACACAGAGATCCTATTTACATTATATTTTCTTAGTCAAATGTCTTTTCAACTTATTATTTTACGCTGGAATGATAGCCTTTATCAGTAGTGTCTTACAGACAAAGGTACCTACTCAAAATTTATGTTGCGTATAAAGTTGTCTTATGTTTTCTTGCTTTCGTTGGAGTTGCTCGAGTATGTCATGCTTTTTCAAAGTGTCTCTGCGGTGGTGGCATGTACTTACGTCGGGTCGTTACGTTCCCTAAAACATGGTTGAGCGAAGCGATGGCTGATTCACGTGTCATACTCGTGAACGGGTGCCGCCTGTGGAGGCTGGGCTGCTCTTGTAATCTTATTTTTGTTTGTAGTAGAAATAGTCTTTCTTTTTCTTGTTTCAAAGATACTTTAAGACGTTGTTCATTTTATTTTAAATTGAGCAATACGTGCTTTTTATTGGATATTCTATTGTATGTGTTGTGTTGTCTTGTAATCGAAAATGTCCTTCTATGATAGGTAGGGCATTTTCCAATTTGTATGCCTTTGCTGAGTTTCTTGCCTGTTCTTCTCAGTACAAGGCACCCGCCCCATAGTTAGGACTTATGAATCGATGGCATAGCGACATTCATAAGTGCTCAATTATTGTAGAGTAAATTGAATAAATGATATTGAATTACTTTTTTTTATTTAGAAATTTAAGTATTTTAATCAATGATTTTAGATGTGCAAGATACATCTGGTCCTTTTCGAAATTTTCATGTAGTTTGTGATTAAAATGCATTACACGCATATCATAACTTGAGTGCGTACTTACCACCTTATAGGTAAGAGCCCTTTGCTAACCATATCAGTTGCCACTTGGCAACTGCCCCCTTACTATCGAAACCGATCGCTATTGAATCGGGTTAGTATTGTGAATTTTTGTATTTTTAAGTTACGACACCAGCGCTAATTTGGATTCATATTGGGTGAACTAAATGGCGTTGAGTGTTGTATTTTTTTTACTCAATATCCACGCAATATAAATCCATATTAGCTCTGGTGTCGTAACAGAGTACGAAAATTCATAATACCAATCCGATCCAATAGCGATCGGTTTCAAGAGTAAGGGGGCTGATATGGTTAGCAAAAGATTTTTTGCTTGCTACGGTGAACGGTTACACTCACCGATTTTGTTATACAACAATGTTACAATGTTCACTTACAATTACTGACATACTAATTAACAGTGTAAGTTGTGCAAAAATAGTTCAGTAATAATCTCTAAAAATATTGATTTTTCTCCAACACGTTTGTTTTGTTTTTTACTCGTAGCGTTTCGTAGCATGATAGGTAATCCTGACGTAACGACATAAGTACATATTCTGGTTAAAAAAATCACTATCTGTCCCCTCCAAATTGCACTTTATTGGTCAGCCTCATAGGGGAAAGAAATTAATTAATAAATCCTTCCCGAGCCGAGCTGAATAATGTCCGCCGCGGCCGATATATCTCTGTCAATATCGAACACGCAGATAGTATGTGTCAGCGACGTGCGAGCCGGGGCATCACCCACTAAGGAATGCTTGCGGCCTCGAGTCCTCCTTATTCCCCAGTGTTAGGCGTCGTTTCGAGCCGCCGCCGTCGCGCTCGCTGCGCTGCCGCCTGTACATTCCGCCGCCGTGGCCCGGGCGGGCGGCGGCGGGCGGCGGCGGGCGGCGGCGGGCGGCGGCGGGCGGCGGCGGGCGGCGGCGGGCGGCGGCGGGCGGCGGCGGGCGGCGGCGGGCGGCGGCGGGCGGCGGCGGGCGGCGGCGGGCGGCGGCGGGCGGCGGCGGGCGGCGGCGGCGCGGCCGGGGCGTGGCGGGGCGCGGCGGGGCGGGGCTGGAGTCTTGTAGTAGCCCTTTTTCTTGTTGACCCTTTATAGCGGCATTGTTTCCGTCGTGTCCCGCGTGTAGCGCCTCCGTTTTCTTTTTTTTTACTGCGCTGGTGGAATGCTGCACATTGAATGATAATAGCGAAATACGCTTTTTGAGTGTATTATATTACAAAATTTGGATACATGTTTACATTATTGTACAGTAAAATTCGTTTCTCATAAACTCATCCGTTAAAACCTTTTCATTATTAAGTTATGGTACTATAGGTCTAGTTATATACCACTGTCTTGTATTTGATTAATCTGTTTATGACCGTTTGTTACCTTAATAAATAAAATAAAAATAAACAAGTTTACTTTATTGTTAATTGTTAAGTAAGTATGCAGGCTGTGGTCTCTGGCTACCCCTCCGGGAAGCGGGTGTGATGTATGTATGGATTTGTTCCGGATTCGTCGTGTTCCTGATTGGTCGTATTCCAGATGTGACGTATTCTAGATTCGTCGTAATACAGTCCACCTTTGTAGGTACTTGTCATATTTGTTATAAAATAAACCAAATGCAACTTGTTACTTATTTAAATAAACAATTATAAGTATTGGAACCAAAAAAACTCTCCTTGACAGAACAAAAAACAGTTTGTTACTAATTCAATAAATTCATAAAATGAAACAATAAAACTCATAATTCACAAAGTCTAGAAAGGCACTCAATATAATTTGTAAGAGTTATTTTCCTAAGATAGTACATTCAAGGTTTAAAAATATGTAATAATTACAAAACCAAAACGAAACCAAAACGAAATATATTTATGTAGGTATATGTTATAAACGTTTTTAAGAACTTTGTGAAAAGATTCGATCGATATATATTTATGTGCCTACTCGACTGGTACGTATTACGACGAATCTGGAATACGGCGAATCAGGAATACGACGAATCAGGAATACGACGAATACGGAACAAATCTATGTATGTATGTACTTATGTATGTAGTTATGTAGGAATGCAGGCAGATTTAAACGTAAGCATGGAATGTTGTTTTAGACATTTTAAATTATTCTTGCAAATGTACTCAATTAGGAAAAACGGTAATGAAATCGCAGTGTTGTGAATGGCCGCGGTCACCGCGTGGCTCAGGAGCCCAATTACTTCCTCGCTCCCGTAATGAGTAAGCCAGTAAGCCATCGCTGTCGCGGAGCCGGTAATTAGCGCGTGATTTAGCGCCCGCCCACGCTCTTTGTGCAGCCGCCGTGACCCGCAACTGGCGATATAAAACAAATAAACATACTCCTAGGTATTCCGTAATTGGGTGAGCGCCGTCGGCCAAACTTTCCCGTGGCGTGTTGGTCGCACAGATTCCGTAGTTACCCACTTTAATTCTTAATGAGGAATAAAAACGCTGTTGGTATTATTTAAAAAAATATTCGGTCCATAATTACCTAACTACTTATTTCATTACGAATTGGCATGTTAGTACCTTCGAGTTGATGCCTCCTAACTCACTTCATTCATATATTTAGTTCAAAGAAGATTTACAGAGAAATAACATCTAATAGCTAAAATCCATAACTTTAGACTAACAAATCTTCACAATTATTATTAGAGGTAATAACAAAATCCATGGGAATGTTATAAACTACCCGAACCCCTGAGCCGATCGTTGCCCTCGGTTTTCCTAATGCAGCTGTCATCATCACTGCATTGGCAGACAACAAGTTCAAAACGCACATTAAACCTGTATTAATTACGAAAGCTTATTATGAGATCAATGACTATGTTGCAGACAAAAATGCATGGAAATAAGTCTACTCTGTACTAGTGTTTATTATTAGTATTTTTAATCTATTATTAACTATTGTTTCATTCAATTATTATGAATTGTATATTGAAATTATTTAATTTAGTTGTTATTAATTTTATTGATGCGTACAAATTGTACTTAATTATGTTTAATAAATTGTACTTAATTAGATCTTTGACACTGTAAAGTAACATTGTTACTTAGAGGGAGAAAAAAGTAAGGCCTCCTGAGTTTCTTGCCAGCTTCTTCTCGGTCGAAGGCTCTCCCAAAATCCGAACTGGTGGTAGATTAGTTAGGTAGGTAGAGTAGATAATGGTCTGTGCCAGCTAGATGTGTCATTTACCCCACTTGTACCAGGGGGGTGCCGCAGTTTAGGTACGTTCGGCCGGCGTGCCTGCCAGGCAGGCCGCCTAGACGTATAGCAGTAAAGGTTGCCGCTCGGCTCGCACGCTCCACGTCGCGCGTCTTCTCTCTCGCTCTCTCGACGGTGCGACGGAACGGACGGGTATAACAGCGAAGCGGCGCGTTTTATAGGTTTTATTGCCTATATGTATAGACTTTATAGGATACTCTGCTAATTTATCTGCGAATTATTTGTGTTTTTGGTTGAGTACAAAAATTAAATGTAAAGTATCAGTAGTTTAGTCATATTGAAAAAACATTACATAAAGGAATAACTTTTGGTTTTTTTTTTAATCCATCGAGTGAGGTTCATAGGATCTTGTAACTGAATGCGACTTCGAATAGATTAGATCCTTAACTAATATATACTTTTTTCCAGAATTTAAACCATTATTTTCTGTCTCAGATGGTTTGAAAAAAAAAAACTCAAAGCGCGACCTATCTAGCCTTAACTCGTAATCTCTGCGCGCGCGCGTAAACTCTGCCCTCCTGATGTCAAATCGATATCGGGTCAGCGTTGCCTATCGAAATATGAACGCTCGAGTCACACAATAAGTTTCAATTTACCGTGAAAATCGTTAGAGAGTGAACCTTCTGTACGGTAGTAAGTACTATTAGTTATTCTGTACTTGTATCAAGACGAAAAAAAAACATTTTAAAACACAATTTTATGAATTAATATTTGACCTTATTAACCTTCCTTGTCAACCTTATTAATAATGTTTTCCAAAACTCATTTTAGCCGTACTTTATTTAACTTTAAAAACTCAGTTATTTTCAATTTCTATTACTTAGGGGCCGTCCATTAATCACGTGATGTTTTTTTTCAGCATTTTTTAACCCCCCCTCCCCTTTGATGATATGTGGTGAGGTTTTAGTCTACCCCCCCCCCCTCCCCCACCCAAAATCACGTGTATTTTTTAGTACCTACAAAAAATCTTATAATTTTTTTACAAGCTTTTATTAACTATGTTCGGGTGGAATTTTGCAACTCAATTTTGAAGCACATATCTTCAAACGATTGAGCTGAAATTTTGCATACATGTGTAAATCCATGACAATGCAATATTATGATGACATGGTGCTGCTGACAATGAAACGACACAACCTCATCGAGTTTGGGCTCGTTTGAATTGTCTTGACGAGTAGTTTGTCTTTCATTGGTAACCAGGGTCTGATGATGGAGCTGGAAGGTGGTCATAGGAACTCTGTAATGAAACAACGCAACCCCATCGAGTTACACCTCGTTTCATTTATCTTGACGAGTACTTTGTTTTTAAATGGTTACCAGGGTCTGATCTGATGATGGAACTGGAAGGTGGTCATAGGAACTACGTAAAGAAACGACGCAACCCCATCAGGTCTTAGCTCGTTTGATTCGTCTTGACAAGTAGGTACCTACTTTAGCGCTAGATGGTAACCAGGGTCTGTTGATGGAGCTGGAAGATGGCCATAGGAACTCAGTAATTAAGCGAAACAACCGCATCGAGTTTAATTCGTCTTAATGGGTAGACCGTTTTTGATGGGTGGTGAGTGGTGGTGGTTTGGTGGACGTGAATAAATTCTGTATACCTACACGTTCAGTGAGAAGAACAGATAAAAAACGTGTCCAGGAATAACTAAAAAGTAAAAAATAAATTAAATGTAAAAAACTTTTTAAAAAACAAGCATATATTTAAATGCGCAAAAAAATAAACTTTTACTAACAACTTCCAACGTCATTACTCAATTTATATTATATAAAAGGTTGTCGCGGGATTAACTATTTAATTCAGTGCTATATACGTATGTTTAAATAAACAAGTAAATTAAATACCTTGATGTGATTGATTTTAACTATAAAAATTTTTAATCAAAGAAAATACGAGTACCTACTTAAATCTCGCGATAACCTTTTAAGTACTTATATCATATAAATTGTGTAATGACGTTATAAGTTGTTAGTAAAAGTTTACTTTTTTCTTTTTAGCGCTCTTAAATAAAAGCTTGTTTTTTAAAAAGGTTTTTTACTTTCAATTTTAAGAATATTATCTTTAAATACAGGTATAAAGTTTAATCTAATTTTATACGAGAAAATTAAGGTCCATGATAAAAATGTCTAGACCGGAAAGGTTGCAGGTTGTTTTTTTTACGGCGAGTCAATATACACACTACACGCCGCTTTCGGTTTAGAAATCGCGCGTTTGACTAAAAAATAAATATACGTGATATTTTTCTACACCCCTCCCCCCTTGTGATATTTCGTGATTTTTGCCGAACCCCCTCCCCCCTTTTCGAGCCTCACGTGATTAATGGACGGCCCCTTACCTACCACAATATAAATACGATAATTGGAAATCAAATTTATTCCTTAAAGTGATAACTTAAGTAAACAATTCATTATGATTATCATTCTTCACCCTTCATCACAAAAAACGATAAATTACCTATAAGTTTTAGCCGTTTGTGTCGCTAGGAAAGAGACACTTGCCCGCCATTTTTGTCTAGTAAGTACCAGGATACGTTTGTTTAAACAGAATTCTATTACCACGGCTTATATTTCGGTTTGACGCGATTCTTATTCGGCGTGCAGTGGTACTGGGGGTAGCGATGCGCATTTATCTGGCACAGACTATAGCTCGTTAGATTAGTAGTTAAGTCTTAACTACAAGTTAGTTAACTGTTTTTTTTAATTATTATTATTAGTATTGACGTCAATAAGTGCCTGTAAAGGTTTACAATGAATAAATAATTTGACTTTGACTTTGTTGCCACTGCAGTTTGGGCACCGCCCGTATGCGCCTGATAGCCTAATCGGTGGAGTGGCCAATATTTCAGCGCTATCTAATCTGCCGCATCCATCCTTCGCCAGATGGCGTCGCTGATAAGCTGATGACAGACGGCACTGCGCACGCGTCTCCGCAGTTGTGGCCATTATCAGCCATATTTAACGAGCGCATTAAAATCGACACCCGCATCGGATAGTCGCCCAATATTGGCACGCACGCGCACTCACCCTGACACCAAATGATAATGAACGTGTCTACCTATAAGTAGGCCCGCGATACTTTTAACAACGGTAAATACATGCCAATGATTGTCTATGAGTATGGTATGATTTAATTTCCCGGGTTCAATTCCCAGTTTGGAATTTATCGATGCTGCGCCCGGCCCTGCGGTGATCAGTACAGTTATTGACCCGCATTTGGCAAGCATGGTGGTTAGGTTAGGTTAGGTTATTCACCAACTGTGGCGGTGACTCAGTTTCAATGATGGAGGCCTTTGCCCTTGTGTGGTGTAGTGCCCGTGATAATTGATAAATGATATAAATAAAACACTGAGTCCGAAGATGATAAAATATACTATTGATTTCCACAAATTACAATTAAAATGATAATGACATGCGCGTCGCGCTCGGTGATGGATTTCGGTCTGAATCATGCAATACACGTCAAAGCGACTTGACCTAAAACTAATAAATTGCTGACAAAGGTGTTCGAGTGCGTTGCACCGAACATATTCCCGACGGGACCAGAAAACAAGGAAAAAGTTAAAAACATACAAAAACCTACTACATAACAACAACTCAAAACAATGTTTATGTAGGGAAAATTAAACAATTTTAAGAAAACTAACAAAATAAACAATTCGTTAAATAACATTAATATCTTATCAAAATTAATTCAAAAAATAATTTACACTCGACTGTCTTCAATGACAATGTAAACTCTCTTGGTGATTATTGGAGATGTTGCAATGTCCACCATTGATTGGCTTCGTTCACTTAACACTGAACCACTAGGCTGACGGTCAGCCGTGCTCTGCTTTCGCGCACTTAACTCACTAACACTTAGCTGCTGTAGCTAGATGTCCGGAAATGAAATGAAATATTTAATTTGCGTCCGGAGCGCGTTCGGCGCCAGCGCTAACGCGCTGTCCGCGACCACTGCTAATACGATGGCTCCTACTACCCCCATGTATAAGACTACGTATTGATGAATATCATCCTCGGAAAGCTCTATGCTTTCGTCTAAAGTTTCATGCTTCAGTTTCACTATGTTTTCTTTCACAATTCTAAAGTCGTTGGAAAGGTTTGTGTCGCTAGTGCTAAAGTTATACGCAGTGGGCATTGTTAAATTAAGAAAGTGCTTAATTGGAGCTATTTCAAAGTTATTAATTATATGTTGACTTATATTTACTGTATTGGTTTGTAGTAAAATCTTTACCCTTGGCTATACATTTATTTTCTAGACGTATAATCCCAGAGTTATCTAATTCTACTGTCTTGATATCACACATGATTCTCATGGGGTAGGAATTATAATGAAAATATAGATATGTAGAAGGCTCAATTAGTTCAAACCATTCGTCACTACATGCGGTTGTCAGTATTTGACAATTCCCAAGGTCGTCTCATTTACAAAAGTTTTCTACTGCACTCATATGTTTTATAGGGCTATTTAATTTATATAAATTAACCGTTCCTTGGTGTAAACAATTTTGTAGTTCATACTGATTAGTCTAGGTATGCCTCCTGTTGTAAATTCATTACAATATGTGACGCTCTGGGTATAATTTTAATCATTTTGTTGTCAATTTTATGAGGAATCGCGATTAATTTATATAATTGGAAAAAATCGTGACTTGCGAGTTGAAATCTGATCTCAAAAATAAAGTAGTCTTTAGTTATTCTTGATTTAACGCTTATCAACTTATACATGTCATGAAATCTAGTTGCTATACCATCTAATGGTAGGGTGAGGTCCTTGGTGAGTTGGCTAGATATAATCTGCTACTCATTTCGGAACTGTTCTGGGCTACCTCCTGTAATTCGGGAGCATATTCGAACCAGCCGTACTGGAGGTCGTCGGCCTTTGCACAGTGGCATCATGTATCAAGGTATTGTGACACCCGGAACATATACGACACCGTCGTACTGAAAAACATGGCTTACCGTAATGCGAATACAGACAATTTTTGCAAATATCCAATCTTGTTAAAGTTTTCAATTTGATTTCATTTGGTTGCTCTAAAAATGTTTAGAAACTAAATAAACCCATGGTCTAAGTTACACAATGGACACCTGATGATTTTAGCTTCATGTGGCTGTAGCATGATATGACTTATTGAATTGCTTTGACGATTGTCTGTTATTTTGATGATAATTAGAGTAATTATATTTGTTGTTTGTATTAACATTCATAGCCAGTGACTTTTTAGGGTAAAGTGAGTAGTTGTTAGAGTTTAAATATGTGTCTTTTTGCACTATATCCTGCTTTCTTTTGGATTGCTCTAGCATAATGAATTTATTCCCCAAGTAATCTAAAACTTCTTGCAATATGGAATTCTCGCGGCTGTTTTAATGATTCAACATAATCTGAGTGCGTTTCATGATCTAATTTTTGTGTCAGGATATGAACCCAGGTGCTTATGTCGATGCCTAGGTTCTTTAGCGTTTGAGCTCTCTTTAGTGGTGTCATGCATTTTCTTAATTTGAATTAATGATTGATTTTGTAAATTAGGAATATTTAGGATGATTTTAAGATGAGAGAAAAAATAAGTTTGTTGTTTTCATATCTGTGGTTTAAAATGTCCCATCACGTAGTATAATTTTCAGAGGTTATTTGCAATGTTAAATTAACCGTTCCGCATCGCCTCGGATTTTACCATTCAAATATTACATTTTCTGCGACTTTGATAGAGATATTGAGATGCACTGCCTCCATCAAAAGATTTTTGTGAAATGAGAATTATGGTAAATCTTAAAAATAGCTATTAAAAGTAAATGACTCAAACAAATACGATAATAGCAATGACCTTTTGAATAATTAATGGGCATTTACATATTTTTAATTTATTTTTTACTTTTTACCCGCCAATCTTTAAAACTGTACTCTCAAACCAACTACCAAACCAATTTATGTTTAAAAAATTTGGGCAGTAGATAATAAATTATCTCAGTTTGCGAATGGTAAAAAGATGTTTCAAAAATACTTTTTCAACTTCAAAAAACAAGTCAAGATGTAGTAGTGGTGTGGTGTCGCAAAAAGGGCCGCGTCCCGTTAGGCGGCCACTTGACGCCACATGCGCCGCAGGAACCGCGGAACAGCGGCCGGTACATAGCCCAAAATTAGAAATATTTATAATAAAACACGACTGCTTAAATATATAAAATAACAAACAAAACTGTATATAGTACATGTTTTGTTTTAGGAATCCACTCATCAATGTTACACATGAATGAGTAATCTTCCTTTCCGCTTTTTTTAACAGTGGAATAATTATAAAGTAAGAATCTTACACAAGAATACCTACTGAAAAGGAGACCGAAAATGGTGGGTCCGTGGCCCTATGTGTAAGAAGTTAGAATGGTTCCTTACCCGGGGTCCACCTGACAAGTTCACCTGGGTGGACTATGGGCACTTGTTCTGACCCTTAGTACACCTCAGAGGTATACCAAGGGCACCGCTATAAATCTATCCACAGTTCACTAGAGCCGTGGTCTATTGCTACAGATATATATTAATTAGAGTTGAGAATTTTTCATATTTTTTGTACCGAAATAACAAAAAAAACTTATTTGTCATTCTAGGAGCGGAGATAATATATGGTTTTTGGTGTTTGTGATCTCATTCGAATATCGATTATGTAACTGAATAATTGATTACAAAATACAAAGAAAAATAAACAACTCAAAGTTTGGACGGCAACTATTTTCTTTTCTAAGGTCAATATTACCTACAGATTGATGGTGTCGCAATGGGAAGCCCATTCGCCCCGGTACTTGCCAAAATCTGGATGGAACATTTTGAAGAGAAGGCACTGAGCCTCGGTCCGAAGACCATCCGACTTTGGAAAAGATAAGTAGATGACATCTTCAGCGTCGTTAAACGAAGCAGGCAGGAAGTAGATCAGTGGATGCAACATCTCAACTCCATTCATCGGAAGATGAGGTTTACATATAAGATGGAGGCGCATAGGTCCTTGTCCTTTCTAGATGTCAAGATGACCGTGAGACCAAATGGGTCCGTAACACACTGTGTTTACCGAAAACCCACGCACACGGACAGATACCTACACGCTACCTCACATCACCACCCTCGACACTTGCAATCCTTGATAACGTCACTAAAGAACAGAGCATTTGACCTCTGTGACCCTGAGCATTTAAAGCGTGAGCTGGACCATGTTCAGGAGGTACTCAATAAAAACGGATATCGAGTGAATCGACTACGGAAGCAGCCGACTAAGAGTGACAAGCATCCCAAAGTTAGAAGACAATCAGCCTATATGTCTATGTTAAAGGAGTCACGGACGAGATCGGCCGCATATTACGCGAGTACTCGATACCGACAATATACACTGCAGGCATAAAGGTCAACAACATTGTGGGCTCTCCGAAGGATGTTTTGCTACTTCAAACACCAGGCGTATACAAGATAGACTGCAGCTGCGGCTAGTTCCTACATAGGCCAAACAAAACGGACTATCCATGAGAGGGTCAAGGAACATATTGCGGCTGTAAAAAACCGCCAGTCTAACAAATCAGCCATTGCGGACCATCTACTTGAAAGAGGCGTAAATCACTGGATCGCATTTCATTGTATGCAAGTCCTCTCCGCAGATCGCCACTTTTATTCAAGAGTAGTGCGTGAAACGATTGAAATTAAGAAACATTCTAACAATTTCAATCAGGAAGATGGTCACAAACTATCATCAATGTGGAATCCAATGTTTGCAAAAACGCCACTTCGTTTTAGTTCGCAATCGGCTAACTACTAGAATAAGTCTTGTATACGGAATAGGGATACCGTTAGTGTTGTATTGTGTGTGACGGTAGTTGGATAAATAATGTGACGGTGGATGAAGACTCAGCGACGCAAACGGAGGCGATGCACCGCGACAGCAGTCCACCCGTGACCACGGCCGGTGCAACTCGGTCGAAACGTCGGGTATAAAACGTATGCGTAGAATGCCATTACTAAATAGTTTTGCGTTAAATCCCTTCTTAATATGTGTGCATCATGGAACGCGAAAGTTTAAAGTGTATAAGTACTGTTTTTTTATTCAACAATGGGTAAGCGCTTGGCTATCGTCTCACCTGATGGTAAGCGCCGATAAGGCCGGAGGTGGAAGCGCGCGAACCCGTAATCCTCAACCACTGAAGAACAGGCTATCTTATCTCGAAATTGTCCGAAAACAAAAAATGCTATAAACATCGTTGTTATGGCGACAAACTTAGATAAGATGGTGGTAGCTTGCCAGGCAGACACAAAGATGTACTTCCCACTGGGAATCGAACCCGGGACCCGGGGATTACACATTAGGGCGCTCTACATCCGCCATTTGATTCCATCGTCACGAATCCTAGGTCACTTTGTTGCTAAGACTCATCCGCCGATACCTGAGGGCCTGAGGATTTGCTATTTATAGCGCATTCAGCGCTTTATTTTTGAAATTTCAAACAATTTTCTAAAACTTAATAATCTAAATGCCAAACCTATTTTGTATGAAGGAAATTTCAGAAGGAATGGAAATCGCTGTAAATACTTAGCAAACATTATTATTAACATTTTGTTTCGGAGAAAGAGAGAAGGCCCTCTGAAGTGTCGATATCCGTCCAGCCGTCGAATATTACAATCATAGTATTCGCAAAAGTAGTATTCGTTGCCTCACAAATGTATGTTTCCTTTCACATGAAATAAAATGGTCACATGTGACAGTGACTGTGGTGGTGGTCACTGATGACAGTGTCGGTACATGATTATTTTGTAAATGTAACAACTTGCAGCGAGCGAACAATTTCATAAATTCGATATATCAAAACGGACATGATTGTGTAGACGTTGAACAAACAGACATATCTCGGCGATGTGACCGGCCCGCAAAGCAGAAGCATCTGCTTGAGAAGCGAGCACTTTAGCGTATCGAAATAGCTGCGGCGCAATATCTGTGAGTAATGAACGTGATTGATTATCGAGTGCGATACCAGACGCGCGGCGCGGCGGCGGCGGCGGGCGGCGGCGCGGCGGGCGTGAGTGCGCGCGGCGCCGCCTCAAGTGGCCGCCGCGCGCATAGGTCGGACGCTGCGAACACTCTCACGCATTATTCTTAGTTACGACTTCATAATGACATTGAACTTTTGAGTAAAAACAAATGGAACGAACAGTAGGTAAGCACAGAGTTACATACACGAAGTAAAAGTTCAGCAGCTACGACTTTAACAAGCAATGCCCATGTTTTATTTATTTTCTTAAAAACTATGAAAATAACTCCGCTTCTTTTCATGTTAAGCGGAAGCTAAGTCCAGATGCAATGCGAAGACAGCAGAAGAAGGCACAATTCTTCAGAAAAAAAAAGAAATGCGTCGCACTAGCCGCCCGCACCTGCACTGTCGGCGTCGGGTGTACAGTACTACCAACCCTGCACTGTCGGCGTCGGGTGCGGATTGAATACTACGCATGCGGCAAAGAGCGACTGCAGCCTCGCCGCCTGTCGCGCTGAGAGTATCTACTCGTACAGTGCAGTTGTTGTTCGGTGTAACGTGGACTGCCTCTAGTCGGAGAATTGGTGATAACGCCAATAATGCGGATTCGATTTGTAAAAGGGTTACATGCAATGCAAATCAGTAATTGAATGAGATTGACTGTACCTATTGACTGTACCTATGTATATAATAACGAAGGAAGAAAAAGGAAAGGAATAAGATGCCTTGATTGGACATTTCAATGTAAATGCAATAAAGTAAAAAATACAAGTTCACATTGTGCCATCCCCCAAACTTAGCGAAGCCCATCCTATGGGGGAAGTAAACGATCTAACAGTACCATTATTTCAGACCGCAGTCCAAACAATCCATATAAGAAATTATCAGAAACAAATATGAAACAGCAGCGGCCCGCCGCCGTGACCTCGTCAGCGTGCACCAGCCGAGCTGATTCCTGAAAGATTCTTACAAACCTTGTCCTGACAATTACAAACACAACAAAAAAAGGAATTAGGTGCCGACGTGTTGGAGTGATGCGCGCCAGCCCGCACTAACATTTCGCCAATTGATGAGTAACGTTAGGGCAACTTAATATTCTTGAAGTCTCGAGGGTTAATACAAAGGACAAAGAAAAAGATATATTTGAAAAAAAAAACTAATTTACAAAATGTATTTTAATATGGAAATTAGTATTAGTCTTATTAATTGAAGTTAGTCAGAGACTAGGCAATGAGTACCGCAAAAGCAGTCCTCTGCCATAATCCACTTTTCACCAAATAGAGACTGCACATGTGCTCAGCGTAACAGGTGGTGAGCTCATCGCCGCTCTATGCTGTTAGACGTAGGTATGTGCAATCTTTAGTCCGTTAGTCGCCTTGTACGACACCCAAGGGAAGAGAGTTGGTGGCAGTATTCATAAATTTTCCGATATTCAAATCCTCAAAATCATTTTCGACGTCGCTTTTCTATGCTAATCAGACAATAGTGTTTGTTACAGAACAGGAAATGGAATGATTAGATAACTGGAGAGAGTATTGGAGTTCAATGTTACAATCCACTTACTAATCTATGGCAAATTTAAATATAATTTTATTCTTTAACCATTAGCCGTTATAATTTTATATCAGTACACCCAGTACAATAAATATAACGACATGCATAGGTACGCACAGTTTGTGAAAAACAATCTCAATGTATTGTTGCTATACCCAATGCCAACAACAACAACTATAGGCAAATCAAAAAAACTACATCTTAACAAAAGCATTTTTTAATGTCTACTTCTTTTCTTATATACGACTGTAAAATTATATTCCCCGTCGGGTCTGCACAAAGCTAGTGTGGCTGTTCCTATCCAAAGTCATTGCCCAGGTATGCTACATGTATGAGGGGGCACTCGCGTGTAGCAAGGGCCGGCTAATTCGAGCGGGGACATCAGTATCTGCGTTCCCGTCAGGTGCGCATAATAACGAGCGGGTTGCGGAATGCTATCGGTTGCCTCGGAATAAATACAATATATAATTTTTCGGTGCCGGCCATAAATTGACGCGGGCTGCGCGCGCTGCGCTAATGTATCGCGTAAATCAGCCGCCAGCGCGCCGTGCTGACACGCTCCCCATTCTGTACCATACAGCTATCGACTTAAGTTCCTTTATCGGCTAGCAGCATCGCGTGCACTTGAAACCGCATAACGGCGACGTCCAGAAATATGGAACACTGGTGTCTCAATTTCCAGACCGTTGCTGTTAAATGTGGCGGCACCATTAGGGGTTTATTGTACACTCAGTAAGCGCTCTTGCTCGATTGTTTTAGACAAACAAATTGGAGATTTGAAATGATAACCATTATCACGGGCCGTAGACTGTTTATTTCTACAACAGATTCACGTTTCGTCTCGCCCGCGGCGGCGGCGGCGTCGTCCGTCACGTGCCTTTGCGCGCGCGTCGCCACGCCCGCGCGCGGGCGCGCCGCATTCCCGGCGCTCCCGCGCGTGATTTACATCCCCACAAGCCACTACTCACGCTAGCGCCCCGTTTCTCTATTTCAGGTGTAAACGACGACAGGCAATATTTATGGTATGGAAAAAATAAGATTAATAGTTTATTTACAATTTTCATTTTTGCATTCACACTTCTGTATCCGAAAACGAATAAGCAATTTGACGTATTTCTAGTTCGAATCAACCAGCATATCATATGAAAATGTTAATAGACTTAGCCTTTAAATAAGCCCGATGTCTGCCTAATAGCTGATATCTTGAGCGTTGTTGACGAAGGCCCAGGTAAGGACCTGGGTCTAAGTAACTTTGCCAAGCTTTACACAAATCTATAAAATTTATCTTCATATAAAAACAAGCAATGCCGGATCACTTCTGCTTTGCAGAAAAACGTATGAAAGCCGGTAAAGGTCTTCAACCCTGTTTCAGTTGGTTTGGTGCAGTTTGTTTTAGCTGGTTTCTCCTTGTACTGTCTTGCGAAACTACTTGATTTTATATTAGTTTACAGAGTAACGTAATATTGTACGTGGCGTTTCGCTAAAACTTGGCTGGCGAACCACGCTTCACGTGGTTTCCTCGGGGGTGTTGGAGTAATGTTATCGCAAGATTCATGTGGCGTTGGCGCGGCTTCTAAAAGCCCGAGCGGCTAAGGCCCCGCGTGGCCGCTAATTGCCCGGCCGCGCTATAAATCGCGCGGTACTAGCGACGACATCCATATCTCAACATTTCGGTACTTTGCGAGACCAACAATTTGTTGGAATGTGAGAGAGATATCGTGATGAACGTCTCATTTTTAATAAAACGCGAAACTATTGAGATAGTTATAGGTTTGTGTATGATGATCGATGTAGCTCAAAATCAACAAAAAATGTTCTCACTTTTTTGTCTAAGACGCAGGGGTAGCGTTTTTTCGGCGTGCGCTTACCGGCGCCGCTAATAGCTACAAATGTCGTCTGCCGCCACATCTGCCGCGTAACGCACACCCGCGCCGTAAATAACACCAATCAATTCATAAAGATAAGGAAACACTAATAATTTCTTGTAGACTAATTACGCGTAATCAGATACGCGAAACGACGGCAGCGACCGACGCCCAATAAATATGGGTGCGTGAGTCTGAACATGCAGATGAAGTTACTCGGGTAGACATTACTATTTTTATAGTTGGAATTCTTTTAACGAAATAAACTAAAAGCCTTTTTTAGCAATCATTATGGTAAGAGCATAGCTTTGGTAGTCATTGCCCCGGCTGGTAGGTACCTACTGCCGTAGCGCGGTGTTGCTTACCGCTGATTTATCCTCGTCTAGTACTTAGTTGTTGCAATCGCCACACCGCTTATTGGAAATCGGATTTAGTTTCCTTAATTGCTAACTACCGCGATTACAACAAAATACCTACACGTCAACGGCTGCATTTTTTGTATTATTCCACTAATTTGTTATCAAATAAACACATATTACCTGATGGTCACTGAAATTGAATTTTTCACGGAATAGGCATTGCTTCTATTTACTAATAAAAATAAAGAGCAATTGTATAGCCCTTATTATAACATGTTATTATTTAGCAATATCTGCACGTATTCGAGGCGCTCACTACAAAAAAAATGAAGTCATAATCAATCAGTTTCTTCAGTGTGACAATGAAACGTTTGATTGACACAGTTAAATCACGTGCTGATAGCTGTACATACTTTAACTAATACTCTTTAGGTCATGCGATATTGGATCGTTTCGCAATGGGAATAGGAGTGAGCGCGTGTGTTTCGCGCGGGGCGTGCCGTATCGCGCCCGCCGGCGCCGCGAGTACATCACCTGCTTCTAATCTCGATACAGTGTATGTGTTCTTGTGCGTATCATATTTTGTAGAGTTATGGAAACATAAGTTTTTTTAGGTATTTAACACTTTTTATGCGTACCCATGTTTTGTAAATAAATAAAAATATACTTAGCTATATTTTGCTGGCTTTCAAACTCTCCATTCATATCACGGTAGTATCATGCATGAATAACAATATTGTGTTAAACCTATTAGTTTGAGTGAACTAACTGATATACACATACTCGTATATATCGTGCTTCAATTAAATAAAAAATGAAATGTTGTAAAATTTTAAACACTGAAAAAAGACGACAACCTCAGGCGGGAATCGAACCACGCACCTTCCGCATTCCGGGCAGTATATTTAAGCGTTAATAAAACGCTAAAATATAAAACATTAATGAAATGTAGTCCTTAGTCCTATATTACATTAAAATATATGTTTATCGTTTTAATTAATTCGGTTCTTAGTTCATCCCGTCTTAATTCCCTGTGGACAGGTCCCGCGGCCTCCACTTTAGTCGAATTGCTGTTCTAAAGTGTTTACTGGGTAAACACCCCTCCCTCTCATCCCAGATTGCTATTAGTAGTTCAGAGTTTCGGATTGTGGAAAATTAAACGGATGGAGCATCACATAACTCTGAAACTCTTCTTCCTGTAGGCCATACATCGAATTCATTAACGCTCTTAATTCAAACATAACAAAGATTATCTAATAGACTTTGATGTGCGCAGCTAACCCTCGATATTTGGTAACAGATTACCCGCAAGGCGCCGGCAGCATGTGCCTGTGAGCGGCACCGGCACGCTCGCGATGTTCGGCGGCGGCGGCGGCGGCGGCGGCGGCGGCGGCTACGGCGACTGCGGCGGCGACTACGGGCTGGGCTACGGCGGCCGGCTGCAGCAGTACGCGCACTTCCCGCACCAGAACGTGTGGCACCACCACGCCGCGCACCACGACTCATACGGTAACCAACGTACATACAAATACTCATAACTATTATCCCCGAACAGTTAGTTTTAAGACAGTCCAATAGCACAGTCTACGTTTCACCAAATAAAAAAATAAACACCATGTTTACTAGAAAAAAATCAACCAGCCTCAGGGAGCTCGAGTGGGAAGAAGCTCGTGGGTTCGAATCCCACTCGAGCTTCCTGAGGCAGGTTGATTTTTTTCTAGTTAACATTTTATCCTAAATCTATATACGAGTAGCATTGTGAATGCAAAATTTTAACAATAAAGATACCAAGTAGTAAGTCCTTAGCCACTCTATGCTGTTGGATATGTGCAGTATTTAGTCCGTTAGTCGTCTTTTACGAGACCCAATGGAAGGAACGGGCGGGGCGGTAGTATTGTAGTAATGAGCCGCCGCCACAGCACGGCCATCAAACCATATGATGCAAAGGTGCTACACACATTTATTATTTATTTATATAGATAATAGTGGCATTATCGATTGTGTGCCATTACGCTTCATAATTGTAACGTTCTTCTAAGCCTTTCTTACATTATTCTTTTTAACGACATGCATAGAGAGTAGCGAGCGTACGTATTGTTTCCTTACTGGTTTTTTGCACTTTTCATCTTGCTTTTGTGGGTAGGTAAGTAGGTACAATTTTTTTATACATTTTACTTAATTCTTCGTTTTTAGAAGTCGCATAATATTTTGAAGGCGAATGTTTTTTAAACCGGTGTACATACAAGTATCACACTTTTAGAATTGCAATAACTTTTTAAGTACACAAGATATACTTTTGAAACAAAAAGGACCCGAAAAAGAGTTTAATTTTGTAAAACAAAAGAAAAGAAAGCTGATAAAAAATGCTATAAAACGTTTTCTATTATAAATCTCTTACTTCTATAGTTTAGACAAAAACTAAATTTTAAAAGTGTGATACTTATTTTTGCAGGCCAGTGTAGTAAGTCATGTTGCAACAAGTATAGGTATATGTCGCAGGGATATGATAAAAAGTCAAAATCACGAGAATGTTAAAATAACAACACGATTTTATCATTTCCCTAAACAAATCTAGGGTTTTGAACAAATACCAGAACTGGTTCCGTGAAATTACCAAAACATGTGACCTACAGGAGTAGGGCAGCTAGTATTTCTGTTGTCTAATAAAAAAATAACCTCGAAATTCAAGACAAAAAGTCTTAAATTTCTAACCCATCACGCGACCTACAGGAGTAGGGCAATTTATGTTCTAGTGGTGTTCAAATCCCTAGATTTGTTTAGGGAAATGATAAAATCGTGTTGTTATTTTAACATCCTCATGATTTGATCAAATCACTTATAGTACAGGATCCGAGTATACAACTATCTTCACCGAGCGGTTAATGGATGAAAAGTATTTTATATCAAATTTAATGTGTTAATAAATATATTGCAAGTGGGTTGGCTGAAAAATTTCAGTCCAGTATATGATTAATTAAATATTAAAAAAAAATTTTTTTTAAATATTGCACTTGTTTTGATAATAGATAAATTACATAGGTACCAATCGAAAGTATGAAGCCTCTATAATATGCAAACGTTAGGTTGACTATTTTTTTCCTGTCATAACATTGGGTAGGCAGGTGTAAACAGGCAAGTCAATATTAGTAATTTGCAACGGTCTGGTTAAATAAATAAAATTTATGTTTTTATAAAGATAAGCTCATTACAAACACACACACACCAAACCAGTGCCATTTCACTAAAAAAAAAAAAATTTTATATTAAATTAATCATTAATGGTTCTGGACTGAAATTTTTCAGCCAACCCACTCGCGATATATTATTTAACATATTAAATTTCATATAAAATACTTTTCATCCATTAACCTTCTCGGTGAAGGTCGTTCTATACTCGGATCTTAGACTATTAAGGAATTGACCAAATCTCTGTTTTTATCATATGACTGCGACATATCCACTACTATCTATTATTTGTATTGGGCATAGTTTCATATTTTAGCAGCGTGCTCGTAAACAGTGATGAATGTGACGAGATCGGATCCACAGCAGTAATAAGTGCAACTACGCATAAGTTCACAGTAAATTGCATATCTACACGCAATATACGAATACTTATAATTATGCATTAATCTGTTCGTATAAATTTCTTGTAATATTTGTATAACATAGATCATTAATATATTTAGTTACATCGATTGTTATGGTTGTACCTACACTGATTGAAATATCCATTCGGCACATGGTTCCCTTCCGCAACTAAAAAATATTAATAAAACAGAGGATGTTATTGTTAAACTGCATAATTTACTTACCAGTTAAAACTATGTCATTAGTAATTTTACTATTAGCAAAAGGTAAAACAATAAAATTATTTGATTCCTTGACTGAAAGCTGTCATAGTTTGTTTTCATTTGAATATCCAGTGACGCACGTTTTGCGGCGGGCCTCGCTCGGCTGTATCGCGGTCATTCATATCAAAATATATTTTTCCGTTTAATCCGAATTCATTGTAAACTAATTATACGAAGATAAACTCAAAAAGTAATTACCATTTACCCATTCGGGTCAGAGGCAGAGGTTGAGCTTCGAAATATTGCGATTGAGGCAGGAACTCTACTTTTTAGTGTTTATTGGACATTTCTCTTCCGTAACAAGGGTTGATTAAATTGTATTTATTCAATAGCACGATTCAAACCTGCGCCCTCAGCATTCCGGCCCGTCACGCTGCACTGTGCTATTGTGCCTCTGTTCGACCCAAATTCAAATTCATAAACACGGTCTACTATAACTTTGTAAGCCAAAGGCATATAGGCATACTCATATTAAAAACTACGGCATCAATATCCTGTTTTGTTTCTTTAGTATTTTTATGCAGAAACTGGTAAAATGCAATGGCAAAAAAAACTAAATTTTCTACGTTTTAGACAAGCTAGCTTTTTCTGTTTATTTTTACGCGTACCGGTGCACGGGAATGATCCTTATAAATGGGGAGGAAAGGTGATGATAAAAACGTGCAATCACCGGCCAGCCTTAGTGATGTGAATGAATCAAAAATGTCATGAATTATTATAATTAGATGTTTCATTTATTACCTATATTATTTCCAATAGTTAGCTAAAAGTAATGAGGTAATCGTCACCTTGCATGCATTTGTTTAACTCATTTTTTAATAAATAAATAAACGTTCCTACACTTACACCAATTATCTAGCCCAAAAGAAGCTTCGTTATGAAACTCGTTAAATGGTTACTAGACAACGGATAAACGTACTTAAAATATTTAAATACATACTTATTATACATAGAGAACACCCAGACCCGAGACAATTTAGAA
The DNA here is from genome assembly GCA_963921215.1 of Scoparia ambigualis. NCBI lineage: Eukaryota > Metazoa > Arthropoda > Insecta > Lepidoptera > Crambidae > Scoparia > Scoparia ambigualis. Next base: position 810,906 of record OY992503.1, read on the forward strand.
AAACAATAATTTCTAAATTGACCCGACCGGGGATTGAACCCGGGACCTTAGAGATGGCGACACCATGAAAACCGGTGTACAAACCACTCGACCAAGGAGGTCGTCAAATAAAGTATTTGAATAATAATCATCATCATCAGCCAGAAGACGTCCACTGCTGGACAAAGGCCTCCCCCAAGGATCTCCACCACGACCGGTCTTGTGCTGCTCGCATCCAGCAGCTACCCGCGACCGCGCACCAGACCGTCGGAACACCTTGCTGGAGGCCTGCCCACACTGCGTGTTCCGGTGCGCGGTCGCCACTCGAGAACCGTTCTGCTCCAACGGCCATCGGTTCTACGGGCGATGTGCCCTGCCCATTGCCACTTGAGCTTAGCAACTCTTCGGGCTATGTCGGTTACTTTAGTTCGTCTACGAATCTCCTCATTTCTGATTCGATCACGTAGAGAAACCCCGAGCATAGCCCTCTCCATTGCTCTTTGCGTAACTTCGAGCCTGCTGATTAGGCCCATAGTGAGCGACCACGTTTCGGTACCGTATGTCATCATCTGGCAACACACACTGGTCGACGACTTTCATCTTGAGACACTGCGGTATTTTGAACGAGAAGATATTTCGTTGCTTACCGAACGCTGCCCAGCCGAGTTGGATTCGACAATTGACCTCTTTCTTAAAGTTGGACCTTGGATTTGAATAATGTAACGGCTTAATTTATCGTTATTCATTAATTTCTAACAACAATTTTTCCTTTCCGTTAAGCGATGAGTCGCACTCACATCTTAATAGATATTATAAATATATAATATTCATTTACTATCCTCCTTTTTTTCAAATCAATAAAGTAATAGAAATCCGTTACAAAGTATCATTAATAGGAAAAGAATCCATATTTTAATCATTGCTATCATTGTACCTAATTTACAGTTAATAAGGTTATCTTACTTTTACAGCACTGTTCGTAATGAGTGGCGGTTCTTTTGAAATACACTGTAATTGAAAAGTATTTTACTTAAACTCAAATCTAACTATGTACTAACATTTTACACTTTCATGGTCACTACAATTATTTTTAGGAAACAACGGGATTTTCACCATCAAAATCAACAACTCAAACATGGTAAAAATCCCGTTTTATCCTATAAATAACTTTGTACTGTTGGTCAGCGCTTACATTTTATTCAACTAATATAATATCAATGTGTGGTTGACGTTTGGTCTTTCTTTCGTAATATCTACGCAATTTTAAAAGTTAAGCCGCGGACCAATTATAATAATATTATATAGTACCAATCATTCCTTTCAACTGTAGAAAGATACAAAGTATTGCAATTAGAAAATATGGCAACAAGTTACATAACACTATCTCATACCACGTATAAATGTAACCGAAAAAGCGGGGAGACAGTCCGGGGTTCGCAATGTTTTCATGCCCGAGTGCTTAGGTATATGAATGCAGTAAACAACTTTGAACTTACCAAACAAATCTCCAATATCATGATTGTTTCGTACAAAGGCTGTATGAGCTGAATTCTTTCGCCTCGCTATTTGTCTCTCAAATAGAAAAGGATTGTTAGCTGTCAAAATTCTCTCTCTTGTCTTTTCGGTGGGACCGCGTGTGCAAGTAATTTCGGATATTTTCGGTGATAATAGTTTATTCGGTATTAAGTTGTTAGCTTATTATAGGTATTTATACTGACAATATTGGTGGACATCAAGAACGAACGGTACAAGAAAGAAGATAACAAGGGCCCTTATCTTGTATAAGTCGACAGGAGGCAGTAAGCCGTCTTATATTAATTCCGGAGTTATTGACTATTTCGGAGTTTCTTTTTCGGAAGTGTTATTAAAATTTTGGGAGCCTCCATCCGGTTTTACTACGGACTCCCGAACATGAGGAATGTGAAACACTCTACCGAAATACTACGGTTCGGTTAGATGATGGTAGATTTATAACTCGGTTACCCCTTTTATCTTCGCGGCCTCTACTCGGGCAGTCACGTCCCATCGCTGAGAAGCCAGTTTCTCGCAATAGAAAGACGTTTAAGGCAAAACTCAGTTCTCAGGGAGAAATATGTAGAATTCATGCAGGAATATTTGGCCTTAGGTCACATGTCAATATCGAACTTTAACTTACATTCGGGAGATGAACATTTTTATATTCCACATTACGGTGTTTTTAAAAATTCAGATTATTCTAAAATTTGGGTTGTATTTAACGGCACGTCATCTTCAGGTGTCTCTTTGAGTCAGTGCTTACATTCGGGACCATAGCTTCAAAGAGTTAGTTACGAATATCCGGGAGACGTTGATTTCTCCTTCGGAACGGAAATATTAAATTATTCTTTGGAGAAAGTCTCCGGACAAGCCTCTTCTCACATATAAGCTCAATACAAATACCTCTAAAATCGAGTCCATACATTGCAATTATAACTTCGTTGGAATTGGCGGCACAGGAACGTGAGCGGTATCCTCGTGCAGCAGCGACGTTGGAGCAATGTACTTATATTGATGACGTACTTTACGGGGCTAACTCGGAAACGGAAGCTATAGAAGTCCAAAAGGAGCTTAAAGATATCATGGCTGCAAGTAACTATGAACTTCGGAAGTGGCTATCGAATAGTCCTAAGGTTTTAGAGAACCTACCTGATGAGCATAAACATAAGTGTTCACGGTTTTTCGGATGCTATGGAATTAGGTTACGCAACAGTCTTATACCTAAGAACTGAAACGGATGACGGCAGGGTCACGGTACATTTGCTAATGAGCAAAAATAAAGTAGCCCCTTTCAGGACTCGACTCACAATTCCAAAGTTTGAGTGTTGCTGGTAAAACTCCTCCATCATGTTTGTCTTTGTCTGCAAAGAACCATCGATGTGAAGGAGATATTTGGACACCTCTTCACACTCTTCAAGTATTCGAGGCAAATAGAGTTTCCCAAATTCAGGGTTCTACGGTACCAATCATTTGGCGTCACGTTTCGGACATATCAATCCAGCGGATATTGCATCACGGGGTTGTTCGGCTTCGGTTTTGGTCTCCCATTCTTTGTAGTGGAGAACAAAATAGTTGACTCAAGCTTCGGAATCCTGGCCGACATCGGCTGTGGAATCACTATCGGAATTTCCTGGAATACGATGCATGGCGGTGACCCAAATAACGGAGCTGGAACCTAATAGTTAGATATTAGATTAATAGTAGATATTTATTGGTGTCTGAACGCAGACAAGCTATATTAGTTTGGGTCGGTATAATTCAAAGGCAAAATTTTAGCATGGAAATTGAGCAGTTGCAGAAATGTTTGCAACTGAAAGGGATGATTCCGGTTTCATCCCTCCATAGATTCAAATGGTTATTTACGGGTCGGGGGAGGACTGAACAATTCAGACTTACCCTATTGTACACGGCACCCTTTATTGTTGCCTCAGTTGGGTCACCTTGTTGACATATTAATCACGGATTTTCATTTAAAGCATGCCCATGTGGTGTAGGTATTTGCAAGAACTGTACGCTTTTCTTGAGAAAAATAAGAATGAAAAAAAAATCAAGTTTTTTTTTAAATAATGTTAGCCTGCAAACGAGCTGGCGGGCTGCCTGATGGTGAGCGGTCACCGCCGCCCATGGACATCAGCAACACCAGAGGTGTTCCTGTTGCGTTGCCAACCTAAGAAAAACCTCTTTACACCCCTTTTGAAAGAGTTCATGTCGTAGTTTAATGGGAAAACCTCTGATGGCAGCTCATTCCACAGTTTAATAGTGCGTGGAATAAAGCACTTCTGGAAGCGAACCGTTCAAGAGAACAGTGGCTCCAGGACATGTGCGTGTGCTTTGTTCCGATGGCTAGCGGTGCGATGGTAGAAGGAAGAAGTGGGCACCAAATTAAAGAGCTCCTCAGAGCGTTCTCCGTTATACAGGTGGTGAACACACACAATGCGCCGATTTCACGTCGCAAGACAGTTCTAACTGGTCTGTGAGTTTGAGATCGTTGACCAGTCGAATGGCGCGTCGCTGCAAAGATTCCAAGGGTCAAGCTGGCATTTAGGAGCTCCGGACCAAAGATGAGAACATTACTCCATGTGAGGTCTAACTTGGGCTTTGTACGACTGTAAAAGTTGATTAGTCGTGAAGTACCGTCTCGCTTTCCTAAGAACTCCTAATTTCTTGGATGGCATCTTCGCTTTGTCCACTAGATACCTGCGGTACTAGCTGCCCTACTCCTGTAGGTCACGTGATAGGTTAGACATTTAAATTTCAACGTTATTTTTTTTATTAGACAACAGAAATACTAGATCAGAAATTTAAGACTTTGTACGGTATAATTGTTACCTGATTGTCTCAACGAGTGCCTTAATAAAAATTAATATTCTGATTTCTCGATCTTAATCCCTCAAGCAACGTGAAACCAGACACAATTGAAAACTTATTGTTTTGCAACCGCCGGGGGTCTAATGATCCATGAAAGGTAAACAACGTGTTTTATTACAGAAAGCATTCTTTCTATACGTATCCTAATACGATATTAGAATTATATACAATTCCTAGGAAATGTATACATTTCCCAGAATATGTATGTATTAAATAATTTTTAAAACAATATTTTACACATTTCCTAAATAGCTTCGGAATTGTATACATTTCCTAGGAGTTGTATACAATTCCCAGATTTTATAAATTTCCGGTAACATATACATACATACATAAAATCCCGAAGGGTTAGTCAGAGACTAGGCAGTGAGGACCGCTAAAGCAATCCTCTGCCATAGTCCACTTTTCTCCAAATAGCGACTGCACATATGCTCAGCGTTACAGGTGGTGAGCTCATCGCCGTTCTATGTTGTTGGATGTATGTGCAGTCTTTAGTCCGTTAGTAAATGTAGGTACTAACTAATTCTACTCGCGTAGCTTATCGTATTGACACAGAAGTGCTGGACATGCGCTGAGACCTGAATCGGGGGCCAAATGCGTTAAAACGTTTGTAAACAAATGATTCACAATCTTAGTTTTTATAAAATACACTAATTATTAAACATCGATGAAAGTTACAACGAACTAGAAGAACTTTTATATGATGTTACTTGCTGCTACGGAACTCTTCATAGGCGAGTCCGACTCGCACTTGGCCGGTTTTTTACAAACTTTTATTTGACTTCCCCTGTGTGTTGCCTATTGCCATCCATCCATAAAAGTAAAAATAAATTTAGACAATTCAAAATGCTTATTTTAAGCTTACTGAATAAAGAAATTTTGATTTTGATTTTGTTAGTTTGTGTGGGACAAATGTTGCAACCACGGAGCAAAAACAAAGGTTGCAACTGAATTTAAGACCAGTTCTCCTCAACCGATTGAGCTGAAAATTGGTCTACTTAAGTAAGTACGATGACAATGCAATGTTATGGTATCATTGAGCTGGTCTGATAATGGAGTCTGGAGGTGGCCATAGGAACTCCTAAACAAAACGGCGGAATCGCATCAAGTTAGGGTTCGTTGGATTTGTCTTTTTAAACACTTTAGTGCTACATGATGTCCAGGGTCCTGATGATGGAGTCGGGAGGTGGCTATAGGAACTCCTAAACGAAACGGCGGGAACTCATCGAGTTTGGGTTCGTTGGATTTGTCTTTTCGAGCACTTTAGTGCTAGATGATGTCCAGGGTACTGATGATGGAGTCGGGAGGTGGCCATAGGAACTCCTCAACGAAACGGCGGAAACTCATCGAGTTTTCTTTCGTTGAATTTGTCTTTTCGAGTACTTTAGTGCTAGATGACTCTAAATCCAATACTAAAAAGTAAAACGTTTTTAAAAAACATGCTTTTATTTAAATGCGTTATAGAGAAAAAAATAAACTTTTTCTATCAACTTATAACGTCGTTACACAACTTATATGATATAAAAAGTTGTCGCGAGATTTACTTGTGTAAATAAAAAAGTAAATTAAGTAACTTGATGTGATTAAATAAAATTTTCAATCTAAGTAATATAGTTAAATACGAGTACTTACATAATCTCGCGACAACCTTTTAAATCATATAAATTGTGTAACGACATTATAAGTTGATAGTAAAAGTTTATTATTTTCTTTTAAGCGCATTTATTTTAAACTTTTATTATGAAAAGTGGTGCGTTTTAATCATTTTACGAACGCTGCTTTAATTCTACCATTTTGTATAAAATATCTACAAATTGTATTAAAAAACCTCGTCCTTTATACGGGTGTGTAATGTTTAATTTAAATACTTATGGTCTAACGTTCAGATAATATAATTTCATTTCTTAAAACAAATAAACATTTAAGATAATTTTAGATTCTATAATTTCATTTGATATAATTTTGATATAATAATCTAATCATATAAAACATTATTATGTAATAAGCAAGTAGCATGCAAGCAAGCAAGCAGCATGCAAGCAAGCATGCAGCATTTAAGCAAGAATGAAGCATGCATGCAAACATGCAGCATACAAGCATAAATGCAGCATGCAGGATGCAGGCAGACATGCAACATGCAAGCAGGCATGCAGCAGCATTTAAGCAAGAATGCAGCATGCAAGCAGGTATGCAGGATGCAGGCAGGTATGCAGTATGCACGCAGGCATGCAACATGCAAGCAGGCATGCAGCATGCTGACAGGCATGTAGCATGCACGCGGGCAAGCAGCATGCAGCAGGCATGGTTTCTGTCACGGCTCCGGCACTGCGGGACTCCGGCGGTCCCACGCGAGCTTATCGTCGCAAATGGTTTTCGCTCACCACCGCAGCTTCGGCTTGCTGCAGCCTCAGCCGCAGCGGCGAGCGTTAAACCCACCTGCTCCTGAGCTCGAGGGCCACCTCGCCCCTCCGCGCCTACGCGGGCTTAAATTACACTCTAGCGTAGAGTAGACAAGTCTACGTGGAGTCGGTTATGCCGGGATTCGTTTCTGTCACTGATTTTTTTAGCACAACCTTAACGAAAACCCAACGTATTAACTTTTTAAGACAATATTTGAAATCGATTTAGGGTTAAAATGCCATTTTAATTCATAAGCAAAAATTATATCAAATGATGTTATAGAATATTATTATTCTACCAATATAGCTTAGAAAAAGTTGTTAGAGAATATGAGTAGATATTATTATCAAATGAATAATGTACGTAATGTAGAACAAGTAAAAATAATATACAATGAACGTTATGTCCTTTGAAGTCCTTTGAAATGATACGCACCCTTTGGTTTAATCTATATAAGTACGCAGTACGCACCCTCTTTCTAGATCTTTCCATCAGTGAAAACCGCGTAATAATCCATTGCGTGGTTTGGAGGGAGAGAGCGGAGCAACAGGCACAGGGAAACGGCGACAGCACTTTAAAATAAGTACATAATGTGATGATGATGAGTAATATGACTGGTATAGCGTTTGAATCAAAATTCCAATTATATTTCATGGCTAAGACCAAAGGACGCCTTTTTTGACGACGTCGCGTTGTGCGGTTGGCGTAGTCGGTGCTAGGAAGGCAGTTGTCGGTGTGCTATCGGCTATCAACGTCATTACTCAGCACAGTTAAGGAAAATAACAATGATCCTGGCTTGACTGTAAGCCTGCGACATCGAATCATGCGTCAGCGGCGATAAGCGGCGGCCGTCGCGAGCCGTCAGTCGCCGCCGACCTCTGCCCGGAGCCTCGCGCGCGATGCTCGCACAGCCCGCACAGCCAGCACCGATGGACGCCAGCCTCACCATGTACAGCAGCCTGCCGCTCATCTCCAATTGGCTGCAGAGCCTGCAGGCCGCCGCAGGTCCGTCCACGCCTCGCATATTGGATCCTCAGCGATGCTCACTCCAATCGGTAGCCGTATTGGATTTGCATCTGTTTTACAAAACTTTAACAATTTTCTACCGTAATTTATAAATTTGTTTATCCTCAATGTAGTATTGATGTAATGTTTAAACGTCTGTTTGATTTATTGCTTCTCTTTGTTGAATGTTTTAGATTAATATCAATTAATCTTGTTGGTAAAAACATAGTTCGCATCCGGATCTTTGATGACTTGTCACTGTGTGAAGTGAATTTAGTTTAGAGAAGACTGGGAGCTTGGGTGCGAGTGCTATATCGTGTGTGGTGGCAGGTGGCGGCGGTGTGGGTGGCGTGAGCGGCGTGGGCGGCGTGGGCGGCGTGAGCGGCGTGAGCGGCGTGGGCAGCGGACTGTACTCCCAGAACGTGGTGATGGGCTCGTGGTGCGCGCCCTACGACGCGCTGCAGCGGCCGCCCGCCTATGGTGAGCGCTTGTAACTCATAATTACTCTCCTTGACCTACACTGCACGACGCGTGCTGGCGTACTATTTGGCACTATCGCACGGGCCGTAATTCGAATTTTAAGTGATTTTAAAATATCTTGTCTGGAATTAATGTTATTAGCTGTAATCTTTTGCGTGCGTTTATTGCTTATTCAATGACCTGCTCCCCTAGGCAAGTAGCAAACGCACGAATACCTAAGCGCTCACTCTATTCGATCCCCTACTACAGTATATTCACAAAGATATACTCTCTATTGATTATTTATTCAACTGAGAATTCTCAATTTAGCTATAAAAAGTTTTAAAATTATTAATTCAAAGTGACGTATCGTTGAAATAATGTACGTTTATACGTACATACGAACCTAGCGCATGCGGGCCGACCGCGACTTCGTGCTCGTGAACATGATCTCGTGATGATTTCGCTTATACTTAGTTATTTATTAAACTACAAATACATTTTTTATATAAAGGTAGCATTCATACTCTCTACTTTCACATGAATTTTCAAGAAAACTACTTTCTTTCAAACTTTGTGCTCACATTTATTTACACAACGAATTATAAATTAGCCAAATCGGTCCTCAAGTGATGCTCCGCCATAGGTGCATGAGACAATTAATTTTTATTAAGTAAGTATGTTAATTCTTCGGCCGCTTATGCCACTTGCCTAGGCTCTCATGTACCTGCCTTTAGTGTTTTATGAAAATGGCACCACCTGCCCGCCTCCCAAACAAATATTATATCAGTCGGGAACCTACAGGCGGTTACACCAGACAGCTTTCATGTTTTCAGCTAAACTTCATTCATACTACAATGTTTCACAGATTATGAAATCACATAGAGTGACCACCCGTAAAACTTAACTTATAAGTGGTACAATCGAATTAAAACGTATTAAGAACACTTTTCATAGAACGTATTATGCAGTGGTAACAATTCGCTATTCATCTTTTCTTATGGTTTATCTAACTAAATACTTACACGTCATTATGTTATAATTTTTTTTTATTGTTTATTAACTAAGTCGTACTGTAAATAAGTATTTCATTTTTATTGCAAATAAAAACTATTATTTTTTTGTTGTACAAATAAAAAGTATTTAAGTAAAATACTCAGTAACTACTTATCAAATAAAGGATAAAATAACCAATTGGCTTCAAAATTATGATTTTGAAACTACTGAAGTACCTACTCTTAATATCTAACGTGTAAAAAGTATGTTAGTGTGCACAAATACACACAAAGGCGCACACACACATACACACCCACACACACACACACACACACCCCCACACTCACCCCCACACAGCCACACAAACACTCACACACACTCGCACACGCACTCACCACACACCGCTCGCACAAGTGATACAGTTCTGTTTGTAGCAATTGTATATTAAAAACAGAAAGAAAAAAAACAACAATAACAATGTTACGTTTAGGTCAAAAGACCTTTTAATTTTTTTTTTTTCATTTTATGTTCTTTCTTCATGTAGACTTTATTACAACAAAATCCAGTGAGTTTTGTCAACTTAGGAAGGAACTGACTTTTGTAACACAAGTAATTTTGTTCAAAAGCCAGGGCTACATTAATATGTAAATTGGTGACTGTTGCAATAAACGTTTTTTAATTTTCATCAATTCCTAATGATTGCACTCTGGCCCCGAGATAACAGATCTCATAATTATATATAATATAGCCGCGTGCCCACCGAGTCGTGTGGCGGTGAAGGAATGCCGCCGCCCTCTATTCCCTCGCTTGTAGTCAAGGGCGGCACATACGTCCAACAGCATAGAGCGGCGATGGGCTCACCACCGGTCACGCTGGGCACATGTGCAGTCGCTATTTGGTGAAAAGTGAACTATGGTAGAGGACTGCTTTTGCTATCCTTATTGCATAGTTTCTGACTAACCCTTCGGGGATAATAGCCGTGATTATTATGTATGTATTTACCTATATATTAAAGTTAGCCAAAAAAACCAAATAAAAAATAAACTTAGGTTTCCTACAAAAAATTAACATTATTTAAGATCGTCACTAGTTTAGTTTAGTAGGTACCTATATTCATTTGTAGGTAGTAGGTAACATACCTACCCTAAAAGGAATTTGACAAAGAGGCGATTTGCAGTCATGAATCACTTGCACAGTTTGTGCGATTATTAATCGACGCCGTTGAATAACAAGCCGAGGCTGCGCACGCGCATCTGTGAATCAGGCGCCTATCGCGCTGGCTGTGACGCTCGCAGCCGGGCTAGGAGTCGTACACTTCTTAGCGATAATTAGTAACTACTAATTATATGTTTTAGAAAATATGTTTTAAAATTATAAAAATATTTAACGCAAGTTACGGCAACCATTACAGCTATTCTCCTTGTGCCCGTTCGCTTTTAAAGCGATCTAACAATTAAATTTGTATTGTGTCTGGTTTTACGACAACTCAGCTAATAAGGAAGGTCACTAGAACATATCATAAAGTATATATATACCTAACTACATACTTAAGTTATTTAAAACAGTAGGTGGTCTATTGCAACAAAGTAACGTTATCACTTATTAGATTACTCACTGTTACACATGCGCCTATCGTCCTCTGATACAATGACCGGCGATAAGGCGCAGCCTATCTGTAGGTATAATTGTTTGTTATAATATAACGGACATTAGTGGGTCACATAATATCTGTCCGTGTGTCATCGTCGCGTATCTGCCGTATCTGCGCTATTTATGTAATTCCCGACCGCAGCCGCGATTAGCGCGACGGCGACGAGGAAGCCGGGACAATAACAACCGCTCCCTGCGCTCTTGGGCCAGTGGGCCAGCCAGCAGACAGAAAACGATCACACAAAATCATAGATGGGAAATTATATCCTTCTTCCTTAAAGCCGAACATGACGATGCGAACTTTAGAAGAGGAAAAAGGATAAAAGCCAATATTACATAGGTACCTAGGTAGTGTTTAGATTAGAGTTCATTAGCTGGTCAGTATCGACGGAATATACTTACTATCGCACAATTATGATCGTCTTTACGAGCACGGTGAAATGGTGAAATTCTTTGATTAATTGGCATCGCACAATTTCAAGACGCTAAAAAGGGACATTATTTGCCTAGGCAGGATACGCGAACAATTCTTGGTTATTAATTCAGCAATAGTTTGTCTTAAAATCATATTGTGTTAATTTAATACAATGACATTGACATGCTATTTTAAAGTAAACTATTATTTTTTATTTATAAATAAGATTGTTAATTGTATAGGATAGATAAATAGATAGGATAGATATAAAGTAAAAGAAGAAAGTTATAAAAATGCATATTTGTGTTTTAAATTAAACAAAGTTAACATTTAGAAAACTGCTTACGAACATAACGATATCTAATCCAAATAGGTAACAGCCCAGCTAAGTAGTTCGTGTCAATGTGCAATATCACGTTAAAACTTGTAGTTACGTTGTATGTACGACACGCAGCTCGTGGTTTCAAAGAAACAAAGACATTAAGCAAACGACGCGTCGCTTGACGTCGCGCGTAGGAAGCATGTCCACACGCAGTGCAAGACTGCAACCTTCGGTAGACTTGACGACTTAGGTTTAACTAAGTAGGCATCACGGGTGGGTAGGTAGGTATAGGTAAGTAACGTAAGAGTATTACTCTTAGGTAGTAAAGTAGTAAACTATTAGTACGAAATGTCGGCACAGTTGCGCCATGATGATACGATATATTTGAATCTAATATAAACAGTGAAGTTTATTTAGACCCACTATAGGTGAGGGATCAACCCAACCCTCAAAACGAAGTTTTAAGAAATTTGCGTTAAAATTATAAAAACAATAACTAAATCATAGACATCATGACTTTTAAATGATGGTACCACACAACGTGACAAAAACAATATAAGTGCATATCGCGGCACTTGGTGGCACCTGGCGGCACCTGGCGGCCTGCCGGTGCGCTGCCGGCGCAGATAACAGCCAAATCGATGGGAATGGGCCGCGGCGCGCTGCCGGCGCAGATAACAGCCAAATCGATGGGAATGGGCCGCGGCGCGCTGCCGGCGCAGATAACAGCCAAATCGATGGGAATGGGCCGCGGCGCGCTGCCGGCGCAGATAACAGCCAAATCGATGGGAATGGGCCGCGGCGCGCTGCCGGCGCAGATAACAGCCAAATCGATGGGAATGGGCCGCGGCGCGCTGCCGGCGCAGATAACAGCCAAATCGATGGGAATGAGCCGCGGCGCGCTGCCGGCGCAGATAACTGCCAAATCGATGGGAATGGGCCGCGGCGCGCTGCCGGCGCAGATAACAGCCAAATCGATGGGAATGGGCCGCGGCGCGCTGCCGGCGCAGATAACAGCCAAATCGATGGGAATGGGCCGCGGCGCGCTGCTGGCGCAGATAACAGCCAAATCGATGGGAATGGGCCGCGGCGCGCTGCCGGCGCAGATAACAGCCAAATCGATGGGAATGGGCCGCGGCGCGCTGCCGGCGCAGATAACAGCCAAATCGATGGGAATGAGCCGCGGCGCGCTGCCGGCGCAGATAACTGCCAAATCGATGGGAATGGGCCGCGGCGCGCTGCCGGCGCAGATAACAGCCAAATCGATGGGAATGGGCCGCGGCGCGCTGCCGGCGCAGATAACAGCCAAATCGATGGGAATGGGCCGCGGCGCGCTGCCGGCGCAGATAACAGCCAAATCGATGGGAATGGGCCGCGGGCCGCTGCCGGCGCAGATAACAGCCAAATCGATGGGAATGGGCCGCGGCGCGCTGCCGGCGCAGATAACAGCCAAATCGATGGGAATGGGCCGCGGCGCGCTGCCGGCGCAGATAACAGCCAAATCGATGGGAATGGGCCGCGGCGCGCTGCCGGCGCAGATAACAGCCAAATCGATGGGAATGGGCCGCGGCGCGCTGCTGCCGGCTAACACGCCTAATTAGGAACTTAACGTTTTTCTAATACCTACAATCCGGAAAATAAAAAAATACTATTTTTTATAGTACACCTAAGTAACTACAGGAAAGGACTTGTAAATAAAAATGATAAGAGTTTAAACTATCGCGTTGCATTGCATTAAAACTACTTAGTATTTTAACGGGACCCAACTTGATTAATTTTGTAAAGTACTTACCTACGAGTACATGTCTACTTACTGCTTGACGTGTCGGCCGCGATGTTGCGGCCGTGGTCACAAGCGAACTGTCCGTGGCCACGCCACAAGCGATATGCACTTAGGTACTTACAAATCGTGTTAGGTCCCGTTAAAATACTTAAGTAGTTTTAATATAAATTATGTATCTACAGGTATAGGGTGGTAGCTACAGTAGGTACCATATTTACCTATTCACTTTTTTGCAGTGCCTATAACGTTATATTATATAAAATTATGATTTTAAAAACATAATTAGATACATTACATCATCATCATCATCATCATCAGCCTATTAGCGTCCCACTGCTGGGCACAGGCCTCCCACGTGGGCAATAGCACACATGGGGATATTGGGCCATAACCCACCACGCTGGCCCAATGCGGGTTGGTGGGTTTTAACGACTGTCATCTTACGACAACAACCGGGACCAACGGCTTAACGTGCCTTCCGATGCACGGAGGAGCTCGAGATGTTTTTAATTTGGTCACCCATCCAGCGACCCGGCTTTGCGAAAGTGGCTTAGCGAGCAAGATCGCAAGCCGAATGCGCTAGTCGCTGCGCCATCGAGCTTCTCGTTGTGTTTTGCAGCAAATGGAAAGCTCAATTACATATTATAAAATATTACATTTTTTATATTATAGCTACGACGTTTTTTATTAGTCCGTACATTAAAAAATTTACATTTTGTAAAAAATATCTGCTACATAACATTAAGTTCCTTGCTACGGAATAGCAGAAGCAGCGTCCATAGCTACTACGAAATGTTTGTTGTATTATGTCACACACACTGGGTAGGCAACAGCTGCTTTCTAAACTTCTAAGTTGTATCAGGTGTTTTCGCCCTAGTCGGTGAGTGCCCAAGTGCCCAAGTGCCCAAATGCCCAAGTGCCGAAGTGCCCAAGTGCCCAAATGCCCAAGTGCCCAAGTGCCCAAGTGCCCAAATGCCTCTAACGCAACGGTGTCGCCGCGACCGACGGCCGGACGCCGCTCGTATAATCAGCGAATATTGTAATGCGTCTCGCAGAGCACAACCAGTTTCTGTTGTAGCTTTCTCAGAACTGATTGGCGCAATATCAACATTGTAAGTGCGGGGGCTAGCTAAACACTACACCTTGTCTGGACTTCAAACTCGCAGAACTTACAAAGTCTCCTTTGACAGTTGTCAATAACAGTTTTAAATTCCACTTAAGTGCTTGAGGTTAATTAAAACCGCCTAATGCGATAGGACCGGAAAAAGAATATGAAGCGATCAAATCTAATCGGGTAAAGCTACATTGCTGCTGCTCGTAAAACACTGCCTTGAACCGTCAACGTAGTAATTTTTATTTAATTGGTTGCATTCATTAATATTTATTACGTAGGTGCCCAAATGTGTTTCGCTTGTGTAAACCATATCAATTTAATCATTACATTATTTTGTTAATGTATTCCCTATTTATCAATTAAACTGATAATTTTTATTTATATTCTAGAACATGCTTGACTTAATTTTGTACACTTAATATTTAATCTTAGACATATATTTTTGAAACGTCAAAGTTGTCGGCTCGATATCTGGAGATTCTATGTTCAATTCCCAAGTTGGACAAAATGTGTTAAAGTGTTTGATACATAGGTAGGTATAGCTCATCTCATATGCACCAACTGTTACTCGTATTTGTCTAGCGTTTATCAAATGCTATCAATTGGTAGCCAATAGCCATGATTTGATTTTAATTGTGGAGACCTTTGACCAGCTGTGGAACAGACCAATTTCAAACAATATGATCATCATCTTTGAGAAAAAATGCGAGTTGCTGCTTTAAGCCGGGACTTTCAACTTAACGTGTACTTTTAACTGAGAAGCGATAGAGTCCTTACATCACCTTACTCTATGGATAAATTTAAATAATGGCCAAAATAAGTATCATAGCTAAATGAGTTAGTACGTAAGTAACATGCATGGCGGCTGGTGGCGTGCAGATGGCGGGCTGGAGCTGGAGGAGGGCGCGGGGCGCGAGTGCGTGAACTGCGGCGCCAGCAACACGCCGCTGTGGCGCCGCGACGCCACGGGCCACTACCTGTGCAACGCGTGCGGCCTCTACACGCGCATCAACGGCGTCAACCGGCCGCTCGTGCGGCCCGCCAAGCGGCTGGTGAGTGTGGGACCGCTAGTAACCGCTCTCTCTGCACAGGTGCCGACGCCGAGCTGCTCTCGCGCTTCTATAAGGACGGCTCCGTGCACAGGTGGATGAGTGTGGAGGGCATGGCCCGCGGCATGAAGAAGGTGAGTCGGTGGCGTGTAGACTAGTGCATGCCCCGCGGACTCTGCCGCACGCACGCGCTCCCTTCCTTCTTCTTCCTCTCACTTTCGATACGACTGCTTTGGCGGGTGATAGGAGACTACACGCTACCGCTCCCCACTATTAGGCTCTGCCGTCTCTCGAGCACCGAATCTGCACCGCGATAAACCATACGGCCGATTATGTAGTGCAGATATCTTTTGTTTGTTAATATCTACTAGATCGTCGACTGGAACGTGCGACACGGTAGAGTAAGTAGACAGAGTTTGAGTTAATCGAGCATCTTTCGCCGAGATAACTAATCTTGTAGTAATTGCGTAATGCGAGGACGTAGGAGCGCTCGCAGCCGGTGTTACATCGCGTAATAATGAGTCTTTATTAATTATCAATGTGAACGCGGCTCGAGACGGGCCGACCGCGCACCGCGACCAGATAACGGGCCGATAGCACATGCGCCGCACACAGGGACCACTTTAGGCGTAGATACGCGGGCCGATATTGCGGCCGCGCCATGCGGGCCATTGCGGCCAATGGGCGGCGGCCACGCCCCGCCGCTGGGGGGCGCGCGGGGCGCGGCCGGCGTAGCATTGTGTTGTAAATAAAGCATGCGCATTGGAAATTTATCACCTCTGTCTGGTAGCATTTACATTAATGTAGATTGTATGCGACGAATGGATAAATTTAATATGGCGTTTGTTCAGTTTGTCTGCTTATACTTAGTAGGTAGTGCTAGATATTGTAGAATGAATGGGAAGATAATAGTTTTGCATATAAGAAAACTTTTACTTTGTAGGTATTTGTAGCCCTGCCACGTTGTTCTATTGCATTTTTTTAAATTAACATCGGTAGGTATGTGTAATGTGGTAAGTACTTATTAAAAGTGTACCTAGTCGGTTTAGAAAGTGGTTTATCAGTTTGACCATTAGATATTACAATAGTAAGATCATGTAGAATTTTAGTGACATCAGTTCTAAGTACTTACTGTGTGCAAAAACCCATTTTAGGTCAATGACGTGCAATGGTTCTGAAGGTGTGCCAAAACATTACGTACATACGGTCGGTCACCGTCGCTTTACCACTTTGCAGAAATTTTCGGATGAAGCGCGCCGCCCGCCCGGGCGCGTGCCCGTGCCAAATAGGCGCCGTGGTGTGCAAGGGATTTTGACCTTTAGACTGGTAAAGCGACGGAGTCCGCGATAGTACCTACTCGTAAGTACAGTCACGAGCAAAAATATGTAAACAATTGTAACTCTTAATACAATGGAGTAAGAGTCAAATGTAATACATACCTAATGGTGCTCGTGACTGTACCTTTATACTAATAAACCAATTTCTACCAATGACCTAACTTATTAATATTTTGGAAAGGGGATATTTTCAACAAAGTTTCAATACTCAACTCTGGTGGTAGATATATTTATAGGCATGACTTGAAGTTACAATCCGGCTTTGCTATTTTTAAATTAGTTAAATACCTATGCCTATTGAAAAGGTAGCCACCCTATTATATTTCTACCAGACTCCTTCCGCATGTTTTTACTTAGATCTAACGCAATTTAAATAAGTAGCCAGCTTATTGTAGGAATTATAGCTTAGTGCATGATTCAAGTGTAAGTATAGTTTTTCAATTGTCTTTGTTTATCACTTTCCTGTTCCGTATTGACCTGCTAATTATAATGTCCTTTAATACCTTCGTAAGTAAGTAGCACAATTATATTTTTATGAAACTTCTTCCATCATCATGAGTTAGTAAGTGCTGGCTGAAAAATAAATCCAAGTTCCAATTAAATACCTACTCCGTGCTTCGAAAGGCACGTTAAGCCGTTGGTCCCGGTTGTTGTCGTAAGATGACAGTCGTTAAAACCCACCAACCCGCATTGGGCCAGCGTGGTGGGTTATGGCCCAATATCCCCACGTGCTATTGTCCATGTGGGAGGCCTGTGCCCAGTAGTGGGACGTTAATAGGCTGATGATGATGATGATATTTTAAAAGCAATTAATATGGGGAGTCCTTGTATTTTGCAGAGGATATTGTACCTAATTGTGATGTTGTATAACGATGTTAAAATTGTGTGTGCGTGCTCTTGTGTGTTTATACCTTCTGCTGCTGGACTGGCTTTAATTTTTAGGCACAAATTTTAACACACATAAAAGAAGAGTCCATTTCCTCTACAGTTCATGTTGCAGCACAACA
This sequence comes from Scoparia ambigualis, assembly GCA_963921215.1. Taxonomy (NCBI): domain Eukaryota; kingdom Metazoa; phylum Arthropoda; class Insecta; order Lepidoptera; family Crambidae; genus Scoparia; species Scoparia ambigualis. The sequence continues at coordinate 828,805 of OY992503.1, forward strand.
ATTCTAACGTTCTCAATCCATAACCTTCCACTGTCTTAACATTATTGTAATTGGAACTTTTACTATGTAAGTAATAATTATTAAAGTACAAAGTAGGCAGACATACCTAGCCTAACTGGCTCACTGCTGGGTACAGGCTTCCTGGCTATGAAGTCAAGTCATATCTACAATTGGCTTACCTAATCAATTGGAATTTTGTAAATAGAAGCACTGATGATTTGATGATCGATGACTAAAAGAAAAGCGCATGGTAAAAAGTCCGTTTGCTCCTCTCCACCGGGCGTGCCCCATGCGCGGGCGCGCGTATGCGGCGTGGTGTAAGTGTGTGCGTGTGTGCAGTCTGCGGCGCGGCGGCACGGCCAGTGCTGCACCAACTGCGGCTCGCGCACCACCACGCTGTGGCGCCGCAACAACGACGGCGAGCCCGTCTGCAACGCCTGCGGCCTCTACTACAAGCTGCACGGCATCAACAGGTGACTTTTCAATCATACGCTGCACCAACAGCGAAACAGTACTTTCTTATTACAATTCAGAGGTTTCGTAAAACTATGAATAGGTAATAATAATTAAATCTTTATTGAATAACTTATTTTACAATATTACCTATTACAAGAATTCTAAACAAACTAAGTTAAGACAAAATACACAAGTGCCTGAAAGGGTTTTCCTGTTTTCCATGCAAAAAGAAAAGTGCATTTAAATCTTAACCAATGCAAAACACAATATTATTTTTATTGGCTAAATATTAATTTATTAATAACAAAACAATATCAATTTAAAAACTAAAGCTATTTAATTTATAAATTTAGCAATATTAATTCAAGACTACTACTAGGTAGGTAGGTACTTATAGATAGAATAAGAACAACATTAATTTTTCTGTATCATCGTAGGACATTTATTATTAAGAAGTGCTTCTTTGAATATGTTTTTAGTTTCACAATAGCAATGATGATATAAAAAGTACCTATGCCCAATTCGGCGTTTAACCTATTGTAAAGAAGTGGACCTAAAAACACTTTAAATCTAGAAGAGAAGGCATGTTTCGTTCCTGCGTTTTGAGGGCAAACAATATCTTTTCGAATTTTGTTAGTAGTTTCAGTGCTGTGTTGCAGTGTGCAGTGTTGTTTGATGACTGTGTTCAATATAAATAAGTAATTGTCTAACCGTTAATACCTTTCATGATTTATAAAGGACCGCTCCTTGGGCTTTATCGATGGTTTAGTACCTAACAAAGTTTTAGCAGTGCCATCCCATGACGTAATGCAGTAAGTTAGTATTGATTGACATAAATTGAGGTAAACTTGTCTAATTATTTTAAAATCCGCAAATGTGGGCAGTTTTTTAAAAACAAATAGGTATTAACTTACGGATTCTGCCGCATAAAGCTTCAATATGGTGTCTAAATGGTGGGGTTCGTCAATTGTAACACCCAAGTACTTAATCTTATCAGTAATAGCAATGCAATATATAACAGCACGGGCACAGTACTCGTGGGGGTCCTTACATAGTGTGCATATAGTTTGGGGTTAGTTGCAGCCGACTTTGATTTACGCATAGAAAACTGACATAATTCGTTTTGCCCGCGTTTCGTGTTAAGTAGTAGATGTTGCTGGAGCCAGTTATTAACAATATTGAAGCCGCTCGTTGTGCATATTCATAGAATCTTCATCAGTGCTAGCAAAAAAGAGCAGAGCAGTGTCATCAGCGTATGATAATGATTTTACCACCTACCTACTAATTTGAAATTACAGAGGTCATAAATTTACTTAGTGCTACAAATAGTGTGGGGCCTAAAATACTTCCTTGAGGAACCCCAAAAGAAGTTTTTTTAGATCAGAGCTGAGAACACTGCCTATTTGGACGCATTCGGTATGCAGGAAGATAATCTGCAAATAGTTTAAGCTGAGTGCCTTTTATGCCTAAGTATTCAAGCTTTTACAATAGAATAAATATAGAAAACTGAGTCGAAAGTTGTGCGAGGTCCATGAATAATCCCACAGTCCTTTTTCCCGTGCCAAGTTCCTGTACTAAATAGTCAGTGAATTGGTGCACAGCACAGCGTCGGCGGTCAATACAGTTTAGCACTAAAACCAAATTTGTCGCTCAAGATATTGGACAAGCCTTTTATTTATATTTTTTTCTAATATTTTAGATATTGCTGGCAGAAACGAAATAGGTCTATAATTAATTATTTGGTTTACTAGAATGTATTTTTAGAGGACATTATTTTGTAGTTTTTAATATTTTATTTTTTAAATTTTTAAACACTAAAGGAGGACTACATCAGGCGGGAATCGAACCACGCACCTTCCGCATTCCGGGCGGTTGCCTTAACCACTTGGCTACCGAGGTCTGGTTTTCACCCGTCGAAATTTGTCAGTGCTTGATGCTTAAGTTTTTTTTAGTCACCATTGCTTCATTAAATCTTAAAAGTTTTCTTCTCTGAGAAACCTACTACTATATGTATACACCCTCACTTTTTATTCGTTTAAATGAAATTAAGGGTGAGTTCCACCAACATATAAAAGGTCATTGGTTCCACCCATGAAATTGAACAACTTTCCCCAAAAAACCTATGTGCAAAAATGACCAAAAAAATTCGACCTCTATACTATTTATTGTCGTCAGCTGATCGGACAGTTTTGTAGCATCATAGCATCTCATTCTCACTACCGCTGTCCCCGTTCTTCTCATTCTCTAAGTACCTATATCATATCTAATTATGATATCATCTAGATATAAAGCTTGGGGATTAGATAATTATACTGTCTTTTAATACCTACCCCGCCCAAGATACCATATACCTAATAGGCATAATGTGTGTGTACAGAATGTTATGGTATTTAACATCTTTGTAATGAAATATCTACATTGGAAATAAACATATTCTATAATTAACCAAGGTATAAATTGAATTTCTAATAAGAGAACATTTCATGACGAATATCGCTTAAATGGCACACCTCAAGTATTACGTGTGTAGTTTTTTTTAATGATATTAACATAAGTATTATCACTAAACCAAAGATGGTTGAATGCCATTCTAAAAAAAACGACGCCACTCTTCATACAAATCCCATTGTTCTTTGTTAACGCTCCACCACCACTTATTATTTTAAATACTTATTCTTATTTTAAGTACCTAATAATTATTAAGTAAGTCCTACTTATGTAAAATTTTCAGACCTCTGGCTATGCGAAAAGATGGCATACAAACAAGAAAACGCAAGCCAAAGAAATCAGGCAACGGAGCGAAACCCAACCAAGAAGCTATGAAGAAAGACGGACACAGCTCACCTAGCATAGAAGGTGAGAACTCACTTGCGTATTCAAACATATTTAAGTAGGTAAGTACATAGAAAAAAACAAAACTGACTTTAAAAAAAAGCTGATGAAACAAAATCAAAAAGAAGTTAAAAGACTTAACCACTAAAAAGTTAAAAATAATATTAGGTACCCACACAGTTAAAAACAAAAAAAATAAAGAAATCCAACGAATTAAAAATAAGACTTCAAAAGTAATTATTATTCTAAATCTACTCTATCAGAAATAACAGAAGACAGTCCTACATAAGTAACAAAAAAATGATTTTCAAAACGGTATATTGTAAACGGCTTGTCAGTAGGTAATTCGTTTTGTTTTTCATTCTCTTTTCAGCCGACTTTAGTGTTTTAGTATTGTTATGCTCGACATTCACGGTCAGTTTAACTGACGTACATCCATAAACTGACCGTGAGTGTGAAATCTTAAGTTGAAATTTTTAACAAACCTTTTTTAACTAACTTTTTAACCCACGGATATTTCCGGGCGAACCGTAATCCGCTAGCTTCAGTTCGTTTGCCATCTGTCCAAACTGACCGTAAGTGCGCGTGCTTACATCCGTTTGCCATCAGTCGGAGTCGGAGCCAGTGTTGCCAACTTAGCTACTTTCTAGCTAGATCTAGCTATTTTTGGGAGCTAAGCAGCTACAATTTTATGAAAATTGTAGCTAAATTTTTTAGCTACTTTTTCTAGCAACTTTCATAAGAAGTATAGATACATGCGAGAAATCGTCTTTTTGAAGTTGCGATAAAACGCGGCAGATTTTGGCAGATTTTTTGCCAATGTCGGGCAGATTCGCCATTTTTGAGATGGTCACACAGCCCTTCGATCGAGAAATGAAGGTCGGTTTGAAGCCAGTGGGGACCGTTTTAACAGATCAGTTGTTTTAACTAATCAGTTATCTAACTGATCAATTAAACTGACCGTGAATGTCGAGCTTTACACTCGGTTATTAATGGGGAAGAAAACGCAAAACTTTTAGGCAGAGGGCGCTGTGCGTTTGTTCCTTGTCAAAAATTCTGTGTGAAAGTCGGCTTGCAATCTTGCGGTTTTTTTTTTGCTATACTTAGTGTATTTTGTGTGGTGCAAACAAAGTTCCCCATCCGGAGAATGGATGTATGGCGACTAGACTTTAGACATTCGGGGAATTAGACGTCATCAACCAAACCGCCATAGATGGCGCTATCCGCAGCTGACTCGCGCTATGGAGTTGTTTTCCTGCACACAATATAGTCTTCGAGCCTTTTCACGTTAATTCACTGTTATCTTCTTGAGACTGTGCCTTTTGCCTATGTTCACAACAAGTTGTAAACGAGCCTCCCGCCAAGGTGACCTGGTGGGAAAGGCTTGTTTACAACAGTGTGGTAGCCCCTTAAAAACTATTTTTTATTTTAAACTTTTTGAAGGTTTTATTTAAAATGGGTAGACCTCAGCGAAAGTAGCTGCTATGAGAAAACAGCGTCATAAATAGACTGGTGTAGAAAAGACTAAGCGGCTTCAAATGAACAGAGAGCGATCGCAACAATCGTGCCCTTGAGAAATAGTCCAGCGTGAGAGAAAACAGACTTTCACAAATGAAAGCTTACATCTCTTATCGTTTGTCGCATGAGAGTGAGGTTTCCCCTGGATTCTACCATCAGATCCTAACTTGGTTACAATGGGACCACCTCAGGAGTACTTATACTTACTCTTTCGAATAAAAGAAGAATCATTAAAATTGGCCAATAGTTCGCGAAGATATTGACGCGTAAAGCAGGAACAATCAGTCCACAAAAATGTGTTTTTCAGGATTCTGAAAAAACTTCTAAACCGTCTACTGTAATTTTTTCATGGGACCAAACTGAAACTTTGGTCTGTCAGATAAAAAAAGAATAATCAAAATCGGTTCACAATTGGCGGAGCTATCGTCCAACATACATACATAAAAAATTCAGACGACTTGAGAACCTCCTCCTTTTTTTGAAGTCGGTTAACAAACTGTTATTATTTTCATAAAAGACTTCGTTCCCTTAGTTCCTTCAGCTTTAGTAGGTACCGGTCTTTCGCACTTACCTATCTACTAAAGCTTGTTATCTAAAACTTGCTGCGGAATTTATTGAATTTTTTACTCTAATTTAATTTAAAAACTTATCTACTTCTCTCAAGATACCTCCTAGGTACCTAGTCTCATAGCACACGAATGTCGTTTTTCAGAGTGCAAGCCTAGCGTGGGTGAGGTGCCGCTGCCGCTGGCGTCGTCGCTGTCGGGCCACAGCGCGGGCCGCCAGTCGCGCGATGCTCACCACACGCCGCACACGCCGCACACACCGCACACGCCGCACACGCCGCACACGCCCGACTCGTCGCCGCACGCGCACACGCACGCGCACGCGCACGCGCAGTACGGGCTGGCGGCGCCCGCGTTCCTGTCCAACCCCGCGCTGTTCAATATCAAGAGCGAGCCGGCCGCCGCCGCCGCCTACGACGGCTACCCCGCGCACGCGCCGCACTACCACTCGCAGCAGCACTACCTGCACGCGCTGCAGGTTAGCTATTGCACGGACGTTACCAATTCAGTTTAGGTACCTACTGCCACTCATAGTGACCCAAGTAACAAAAGCTTCTTTAACCAAGGCATTTTATCATCAAACAGTGATATAGTAGGCCTATAATGGAAATTACTGTGACTGTTTGTACTATAAAGGTTTTTAACATGGCGTTTTGCTTCTATCAATAATTATTACTTTGAAAGTTTAAAAATAAATACTTATGTCTAGTTTTAGTAATGAAGAACTAAATTTACAGTCTACACCACCGGAAATAATAAGTGAAGCACAAAATGTTATTGACAGCCTATACCATCTAAGTCCAAAGAAAAATACATGCTTGCTTACCAAAGATTTATACACTAGAAAAACAACTAAAACACGCAGTCATTTTCGTATGACATACGTGCGCTTTGATAATTACCGCACTTATATCATAATGTACCTACTAAGTATTACAGTAGGTAGGTACTAGTATTGTAGGTGTCGAAAACACTATTACAGGATCAATTTGCACTATAAAAGTACCTTGCACAACAATTACGTAACGTTATATCTTTACAAACTCCCTCAACATCGCTATGGAGCTAGTTCAGTAAAAATCATGATAACTCTTCTACAGTAAATACTTACTTAACAGTAGGTACCATAGCGACTCCTGGTGCAGCTGCTAAATAACTTCAATTCTAAATAACTCTATAGGTGAGTTTGTTTGTTCTTCTACGATAGTAAATCGTGACAAAAAAAAGTACTAAAACAGCAGCCATAATTAATTTAATTAAAAATCTAAAATAAAAAAGTAACTAGGTAGTTAAGTCCTAAAATATAAAATAAAAAAGCCGGACTCAACGCTGTATTAGTCCGGACATTTTGCCCTAAAAGCCGGACATGGTAGTTGTGGAAAGCCCAACACACTTTATTATTATTATTTATGAATTACACATTCACAATCAGTCTTGGCATTTGCACTTACTAGAAATTTAGAAAAGAAAAAAAAACAAAAACCTTATAATTTAAAAAAAAAGCAAATGGAACTTACTTAAACTCAAAAATTAACCTGCTATTTGGTGTCCTAGCAATCACCTTCATTAAAATTAAAATTATTAATAAATAAAAACAAAATAAAATTTTTGAAAATCTATAAATCAACACGACTATAATTTAAAGTAATCAAAAGTTATAAGTAGGTATTTAGCATTTGTACCTACTTTATCGAGAACATCGTTCTCCTTAGAAATCATTTATAAAATTCTTTGCATGTTAATTTAACATTGCGTAATAAAAACATCAATTGTTGGGTCTGTATAGTCTATTACGTTCCTTTGTCCACTGGGTGTTTATTAAAGAGAAAACTCTTTCAACGTTGGTGTTGTGGCCTGGAATCGCAAAATAATATTCTGCCAATTTAAGAGCCCTATTACATTTTGACTGTGATATTTGGGTAAAATGGCCAATTTTGGCGTTTTTGATCTCAGAAACAAAAATACATTAACAATTTCGACTTATTGAATAGTGTAGAATAGCTATTGGCTATATATAGTTATATAGTTCGTAACAGCCTCGCTTTTTGTAACGTTTGCTTAGATTTTAATTAAACGCAAAATTGCAGAGAAAGATTTTCATAAAATTCACGAAGTCACTATTTTGAGCTCCTAGATTTAACTAGGTACTGTTCTAAACAAATGAAATATAAATATTATAATGGTATATCATAAATAATCGAATATCGCATAGTTCGTAGCGGCCTCGGAATTGTTGGATATCATTATTGATTTTATTCATAAAGAAAAAAAATCTTATTTAAACCAAAAAACTTCGACAATCGCTTTAAGTTAACTGTGAATTTCTCCTATCTACAATAAATTATTGAGCAAAATTTATGCCAGAATAATTGTTACTTCAAGAGGAATAAAGATTTTATAATGAATTTATTATCCTGTTTCGATAAAAACTATAAATACATCTGCAAAATTACTACAAATTGAGATGCGCCGACCGTCCGAACTCAGCTTATTCTCGCAGAGTGGGGATTTGTGATATACAGCATGAATTTACTATCCTATTTCGATAAAAACGATAAATACAACTGCAAAACTGCTACAAAATGCGAAAATGGGCATTTTACGCAAAAATCACAGTCAAGATATCGCACATGAAAACATATACAGTCATAACTCAAAATTAGACTAATCTAATTTTGAGTTATGACTGTATATTTTTTATAACTCAAAATTAGATTAGTCTAATTTTGAGATATGACTGTATATGTTTTCATGTGCGATATAATAGGCCGCTTAAGTAATTCGGAATGAAATTCTTCATTATCACATGATTTAAAATAAGCAGTCCACTTTTGATGTGCCAATAGGTTCTTAAAATCACGATGGGACAAAAAAAAAGCCTAACAAAAGCCGGGCAGGCCGGACACGTAAATATTTGGCCGGACACGACCGTAAAAAGCCAAACAAGTCCGGCTAAAGCCGGACACCTGGCAACCCTAGCCATGATAGCACATTCGCAGCACGGCTGGTGCCAATGTGTACTATAGCAGCCATAGTCGGGAAAAGTACTTATTAAGTATATTAATTTAAATTTATTTAAAATAAGAAAATTACTAGGGCGCATTGTCAAATTTGAAATCGGCATACTTAAATGATTTTATCAATACAATTAATATCGCAAGTGCAAGTTACGGCAGACCTACGTATTGTCTTTTTTCCTTTTTATTACATCGGCGAATGAAATAAAGCATACCTAATAATTAACTTAACGATATTTGTAGTTGTAATTTGTAGATTTTTGTTGTAGAACACACGACACGACCACAACACGAATAAAAAGTGTTATAAAAAGATCACTGCTGGAATTGTTTACGATGCAAAAAAGCACTTTTAACATGTTTTACTTACTTTTATAGTGCAAATTTGTGACATAAATGCTGCAGATAGCACTATTTCAGTACCAAAAAGCGTTTCTCGACACTTGTAAATTACATCTACAGAGCTGATTTAGGCATTTAGGTATTACCGCGAGAGCCTTTATGTAATGTTTATAGAATAAATCAGTGATAAAACTAGGGCCTATTTGGGGTTCTAAGAACGTTCTTAACATTATTATAGTGATAATCATGTAAACTAATTAGCACATTCTAAAACGTTCTCATTATAGGTACTTACTTAGTACCAAATTTTGTTGCCTGGGGCTGTGTGCCGGCTATATAGCATTCAATAGGTAGGTAATACTTAGTACTTACAAGTTATTCCTCTGCAGTTGTGCACTCTACTAAAATTGTATTTAACTAGACTTTGATGTTTGACCACCTTCGTGGTCAAGTGGTCCTGGCATCGCGCCGTCTCTGAGGCCCCGGGTTCAATTCCTGGTCATGTCAATGTACATTTCGGGTCTGGGTTTCTGCTATGTTAACAATTTAAGCAAGTTTTAAAAGAAGCTTAACTTGGGCTAGATTATTGGTGTGAGCAGAAAGTTATAGAAAAGTAAAGTTACTTCAAATTGTCTTGAATTTAAACCTATCAAGACTCTCGATAGGTTTGCATCACGGTTACTTACTTGCTCTTATAGCCATGTTAATCGGCACGCCGCCTTGTTGATGATCCCTCTAGCTTCATGCATGTACCTAGTATGCCTTTGCATACTTACTACATGTACCCCTTCCCCTAGTTTGTAATGTGTACCCTTGTGGCTCGCAGTACGGGCTGAGCAACGGCGAGGAGGAGGAGGCCAGCGGGTTCCTGCACCAGCGCAACGTCACCGCGCACGCCAAGCTCATGGCCTCCACGTAGCGCGCGGCAAAGGAATCGCACCCACTGCAGCAGCAGCGAACATTCGAGTGGAAAGCTTTCTACATCCAATCTCAGAGTGATATTATACTTACTTATATCCATCCGATAACTTTTAGTCGAAACTTTATTAGACACTAACCAAAACAATGGGTCGCGCGTTTTTACGACCAGTGGTGTGTAGTGATCTCTGATTTATGCTTTCTAAAAATAGTGTAATCTTATCATCGGAACCTTCGATCAGGTATTGTTGATCGAACATCGCAACGTAAGTTATATAAGAACGCCTATGTACACATTGTAAATACTAGCTGTAAGTAGGTACTTACATAATTAAATAATAGTTTATTATTTGTTTGTATGATATAAAATAGGTAAGTATAGCATTGCTAGGCTGTATTATTTTTAAAACGATCGACAACGAAAGTAGCTAAATAACAAAAGCATATAACTCGTTGCATTTGTGTAATGTAGTCGCGATGCATGAATCTGACCCGCTCGCGCCGGCATGTAGTGCGGCTGCTTTGGCCTTTTGCTACTTCCGTTGCCGACTGCAGTGGCCCGCGAGCGGCCGTAGGTGATGTTTACTGACTGAAACTATCTTCGCAAGTATTATTATGAGTTCTAGGTAACGGAAAATATGATGTGACCTCACATTCGCATTAGTCTAACGCTTAATTACTTATGTGTAATATGTTTCATGTGATTTATTATAATTTCCCATATTTTTTTATATACCTACCTATTTTCTTCCTTTGGAAATACAAATTGTTCCTTCTAGAGTAATGGAAATATGAACAATAAGTAAGTATGAAAGACTGAAACAACTATTGTTAATAGCAATACATACGTACATATAATGACGGCTATTGCCCCCCCAGGGTTAGTCAGGGGCTAGGCAATGAGGACCGCAAAAGCACTCCTTCACCTTAATCCAATTTTCACTAAATAGCGATTGCACATGTGCTTACCGTGACAGGTGATGAGCCTATGCTGTTGGATGTATGTGCAGTCTTTAGTCCGTCAGTCACCTTTTACGACACCCAAGGGAGGGAGTGGTAGCGACACGGTTAATAGCAATAACTATTAACAATATTCAACAATTGAGTGTTAGAAGCGACTACAACATGATGATTAGCGTGTTTCCGACTCGGCGCGGCGCGGCGGCAGTGTTGCCTTTCGCACGATATGCTACATTATACTTGTAACGCCTGATGAAACGCCTAATGTTTTAATAACGCACTGTGTCATGTTCTGTAATCAAACATTTTCGATGATGCAGTCAAAAAATAAATCTGAAATATCGAAGAGAACATCTTACCTCTTCTACTTAAATAGTTAGGGCCTTACTTATAAACGCTATATAATTTAGCTAAACATTGTTTGTTTCTTTTGCTCATTTGTATGACGTAGACAAATCATGCTTAGTGTTTTTAGGTAATGCCATTAATAAATATACGTAAGTTAAATTAATCAGTATTCTTTATTAATAGAGATAATAACTAAAAAAAACAAATTTAATTGCTTGTTTATAGAGTAAAACCTGAAGACAAAAAACAAAACAATTAGTTTCACTTGCATTCTCAAATCAACAATCTCGTATTTATTCTTTTGAACAAACATGTGAGTTAGTGCTAAGCAAAATCAATGGCATTTATTAAATAACTGTAAATAGTATTTTTAATTAAGAGATAACAATATTTAGACAGAAGATTAAATTGTTTTATACCAACAATGCACATATTTTATCACAGAACTTTGATATTGGCTAGTTTTAAAAGTCAACGAGAAATATATAATGTACAAATGGTAACTTTAACATGAAGTGAAATAAATATCTGAGCACAACTTGTTGTTTGTTACGACTCCCCGCCTTCAAGGACTGCATTGCGCAGGGCGTCCCCCGTGAGCCGGTAGTAGCACCACTGTTCGGAGCTGGTCAGGTTCACAGCACCTTTGCCCTCATAAAAAGCCCGAGCCGGGTTCCACTCTAGGACATGGAAATCTAGACGTGAACAGCCACTTGTAGACGCTTCCTGTAATACACATAAACAATTATAATTGAGTGTTTCATGAAATAAACCAATTTAAAGAATTTCATATTAGCGGCTTGTGATGTTTACCAAGAAACATGATAGGCATTGAGTTACCTATTGGATAAGATATGTATTTGTAAAGACACCAGCAACAATAGAGTTGAATGGTTAGGCAATAGGTAAACTTTTTAGCATCACTCTAAAGCTTATACTCAGACATTGTATTTTCTTGCATCGTCACTATTAAATGTCATCAATTGAGTGTTCATAACACTTTATGGTTTAATTAAATCCATGTTTAGGACAAATCTAAAAAGTTTTATGTCGCTATTGTCAACTTCCCTTTTGAGAACACAACCAGCAAGACCCAATAAATGATAGTAACTAATTATAATAGTAATAAATATAGTTGACCTTGGCGACGGCATTGAAGAGCCGCTGGCCGACGCCCCGGCGGCGCTGCGCGTGGCGCACGTACAGGTCCTCGAGCATCATGGCGCGGCCCCGCCACGACGAGTACGTGGGGAAGTACAGCGCGTACCCCACCACGGGCCGCGCGCCGCCCGTCAGCTCCGCCACCTTGCAGCTAAACGCGGGGGGGCTGACTTCAAAGCCGTCATGCTCCAAATCTATGAATTATATAGATAAAGGTAGGTAGGTAATTAATTAGCTCCCTAAATCCTAACTGATAAAATGTGAGTTACGAGTTCTGCACACCTTCGACAGACATTTTAGGGCCACCAGGCATCTTCTCAAAATCAGCAAGCTCCTGAAATTAAATATTATTAACATCACCTATTTTCAAAAAAAATAATTAATTAGCAGTCTTCTTTTATTTATTACACGATATTATTCTTAAACATAAATATTTTATTAAAAATCAAGCAACTGTCTATCACTTCAGCAGTTTCGCACAAACCTGAATCATTTCAGCTACCGCCTTCATATCATCCTTTTTGGCCGGACGAATCTGTATTTCTTTTTCATTATATTGAGCTTGCTGAGTTTCAGTTTCACTCATTTTAATAACAATCTAGAAGTAGTAAAGTAAATAGGTACCTAGCTAATGAGGAAAAAAGAAAAATCAACAACAACACAGAAAACAGTGAGTGACAGATGACAGAACACAACACATTTTTTTTTTTTATATTTTTTTTTTTATATATTTGTTCCATGAAGGAACAGGCTAAGGTCTGAGCCATACTGCCTAGTCATTAGTTTTTTATTTGTTTTTTCCCTTGGTGATAATGAGTGGTGATTAAGATGAATGATAAATGATGTTTCCCAAACCCCTTGAGTCCTCAGTAAAGATGTGGGACTTTACTGAGGTCTCACGCGGACTACTTTAGAGAATTTGAAAAGTGATGTTGCACTGTTTTGTTTTATTTGCCAACACTCATGCACGTTCACAAACACTTAACGGTTAATAATCCACTATTATTTCACATTAATATTCGAAAAAACACAAAGTCAGTGCTTGATGCTTATAACATTAACATTAGGATTTTAAAACCTTAAATTATTTACTATTAAACGACATGTGACGTATATTCCTAAATATACACATTTTTCTGATAATCCTTACAAAACATAAACTTGCAAGGTGTTTCGATTTTTCTGATGAGAAGTGTATAATCGATAACCTGTGGATCAACCACGTAAATTGTCAATCCTTTTTTAGTGCGTGGAGTTGGGATTCGCTCTTGACGAGTATATGTGGATCACCCTGTTTCTTCCTGAGATAAACAAGTCCGTTTGCAGTCCAGCAGAAATCATAGCCCATAGTTTAGCGAAATTCACGAGCGAGGTAGTATAGACGCGACGACTGTGTAGTTAGATGTTCTGAGACATAAATTTCGATTTTTGGACCTGTGAAACCCAGCTGAGTCGAGTTTAGCTGCTCTGTCTTAAATGTTCTGGCTGAGGCGTTGTGGTTCTTTATAGCAGCTAAAATTTTTTATAATGGTGGAGGAAAATTCGGCGATAATAGTGGAATTTGGCAGGTCCGATTTGGGCGGCATACGGTAAACGTCTCGCAGCTCAGCAGCTTGAAGATTAAGGGAGAGAGAAGAGGCCAGATATTGTCTCGAAAAGTTTTCCTTGGTTTCACCTTTTTGCTTAGGGACGCTTCTAATTTGATACTGGATTTTTGGATTCAGTCACCGAAGTTGAGATTGGAGGTCAACTTCATGCCGAGGAGTTGTTGTTGGCAATTGGTACATCTACACCCCGGAATGTAGGAGCCAGGTTAAAGGGACTCCTTTTGGCCAAGAACAAACACGCCTGCGTTTTGGTGGCGTTAAAACTGACCAAATTGTTGTCGCATTGGGAGACAAGACTCAAAGTCAAGTTTGTCTGCTCAACCATGGCCTCTCTTAAGGAACGAACTTCCTCTCCGCCGACCCTTGTGCTAGACAGATACCTTTCTGTCACCGTGCTGTCGTCTGCATACCCAACAATTCCTCACACTTTCCATCCCATTCGCGCCTTTTCAGTCACGGTTTGACTATTCATAACCGAGTGCAAAGCGCCATTCACTGAGTTTCCTTTCTTAACTCTTCTTTCTATATCTTTATCACACTTTCCATCTCTAAACAAACTCACGCCCTTGTTCCACTTTCTCGCCGCCTATCATTATCGCACAGTCAGACATTTCTTCATATTTTTCAAACACCATCACTTTCGTCCTTGATACATTGACTTTCATCCCTTTTCTAACAAACTCGTCATTCATAACGGACATCTTGTAACTCCCCCACAGAGGACGCAATTATAAACCAATAGCCTAATTCACGTAACAAAACTTCAACGACATGCAAGCGATTTGATCGCTGAAGTCACTTTTCATATTCACGTATCAATCGCACGATTTTGTTTAAGTCGGTTTTGTGTAAGCGTATTCACGTGCATTAATCGAAGTTCGATCGTTGCCTCCGCGGTATTCACCTATTATTTTGACGTTTAGTTTGATCGGATTTCAGCGATTACACGTCAAATTAGACAATTCCTGAGTCATTGGAAAAAAATAAAAAACATTTCTGCATGTTTTGTTAACAAAAAGTATTAGAATTTATTTGGTAGAATTGTAATGGCAACATTAAGTTTAAATAGTTGACAAATCGCTGAGTTGCGATCCCATCGAGTAATCGTTCTATCGAAATGACGGGTGAATACGGATTTATGACTGTTTTTCAATAGGACGACTTCTAAACGTAAGCGACATTTGGACTATTACGAAATACGTGAATCAGGCCACTGGTCGTCAGCGTAGAGAAGGCACTTGATACTGGTCTCATTCATCAATACTTCACAGTCACGTTCTTTCAGGCCCCTATTTCACCACGTCGACAGGTGCGACAATTGTCAAGAAAAGATTAAACTTGTCAAGTGGTCAGTTTCACCACGCTGACAAGTTCGACAATTGTCAAAAAATAATTGTCGCGGCTGAACTGCCTTAGAGGTGAAAATGTATCAAGTATTCGTCTAGGAATTTAGCGAACTCTTTTTTCAAATACCTAATTAGAAGTTAAATCAAATAACAATAGTTAAGTCTTTTAAAATCGATAAGTCTATAGTCTCTCAATAACTGCCATACAAAATAATGCCTTTGCTCTCTTTGATTAAAACTTATTTAAAACTATTAAATATTTTCCCGCCATTTTGCAAGTCACTTCGTGCCTGTATTTTTAAGTGTTTGATCTATTAATTACAATATCAACGAAAAATATGTCAATCTTAAAATTGATTTCCGACAATTGACATTTGACATGAAAATTAAGAAATTGAAAGAAATAGCTCAACGTTTGAATAAAACGGGAGTACTTATATGACAAAGATTGGAAATATCTAAAAGACATAACGTGGCAAAATTGGAGAAAGAGGACTGTAGTAAGTAAATTAGTATTTAAAAGTTTTTAATTATTTATTAGTAAAGGATGTGACAATATAAAAAAAACTATTTTCTTTAAATTTGGAAAACAGTGTATATTCGTCATTCATTTAATAAGACTGAAAGTTAATGTGAATTAAATTGATAGGTACTTTATCTAGAGCATTTCTTCCAAACTTTTAAATTTGTGAAATGCAAAGTTTACCATTTCTGAGCCCTAGCATAAATAAATAATATTTCGAAGTGGCGAATAGCGTTTACGTTTCGTGACATTGCAGGATCCATTTGAAATACCGACAAACGTCAAAAAAATGCAAAGATTAGGTAGGTAGGTAACTAGGTAGTTAAGTTAGTTGATAAGATGTACCTACTGTTAGTGATTTTTTTATATAAGTACATATTTTTTGACGTCAATAAGTACCTGTAAAGGTTTATATTGAATAAAGCATTTGAATTTGACTTTGCACTCCAAGCCGTTTTTCTAAATTGTGAACGGTGACACACGCTAAAAACATATTGCATGCTGACAACGGTTGCACACGGAGATAATTATGACAGGGGAACTTTTATTTTAATATTCCTAGAGCATTTTCAACTAATCTTCTTGTACTTTTAAAAAGCTCGCAGAAATCGCATTACTGCTTCTGTTATTTGTATTTCTACAGGGATGTTTGGAGTAATGAGCCATTTCCTCATGCCGTATCCACTGTCTCATAATAAATGCATTTGGGAATGGCGTCCAACCATTCTCCCACATTCTCCCACTGCTGAACGGAGCCCGGCCATCTTGCACTGGCGTAAAAAAACTCTAAGTTGGGCCCACACACTGTTACTATCACTATAGTCACTACTACTTTCACGGAGAGCCATTTTGAAAATATGCGTATGTTAACCACGAAACTTTACAATTATTATTGTAACGCAAGCATGACATAGCTTTTATCTCATGTCAAGATTTACAGACATATCTACAAATATGTCGACTAAGAAAAAATATTCTTGTTTCACAACTTATTTGTTATTAAAACAATTGTAACAAAATGCATGTCATGTTTCTAATCATTTCCATAGAAAATAATTTTAAAAATTGTTACATGTCACCTGTCGCTTGACAATTGTCACTCGACATAATGTCACTGACAATTGTCGACGTGGTGAAATAGGGGCCAGGCCTTTCATACAACTGTCCAAAAACATTGAAGAGCCACGGTGACGCAACACATTCCTGTCTGACACCTCAAGAGATTAATGTTTTTTATATTTTAGCGTTTTATAAACGCTTAAATATACTTAAGTAAAATTTTAAACACTGAAAAAAGACCACAACCTCAGGCGAGAATCGAACCACGCACCTTCCGCATTCCGGGCGGCTGCCTTAACAACTTGGCTACCGAGGTCTGGCTTTCAACCGTCGAAATTTGTCAGTGCTTGATGCTTATGTTTTTAGTCAACATTGCTTCATCAAATCTTAGAAGTTTTCATCTCTGAGATCCGAAAGAAATATTTTTACAAATATTTGAACATTCGATTAAGATGAAGCTGCGTTTATAGATTAATGTTTTTTTATATTTTAGCGTTTTATTAACGCTTAAATATACTTAAGTAAAATTTTAAACACTGAAAAAAAACGACAACCTCAGGCGGGAATCGAACCACGCACCTTCCGCATTCCGGGCGGCTGCCTTAACCACTTGGCTACCGAGGTCTGGCTTTCAACCGTCGAAATTTGTCAGTGCTTGATGCTTATGTTTTTAGTCAACATTGCTTTCGGATCTCAGAGGTGAAAACTTCTAAGATTTGATGAAGCAATGTTGACTAAAAACATAAGCATCAAGCACTGACAAATTTCGACGGTTGAAAGCCAGACCTCGGTGCGTGGTTCGATTCCCGCCTGAGGTTGTCGTCTTTTTTCAGTGTTTAAAATTTTACTTATGTATATTTAAGCGTTAATAAAACGCTAAAATATAAAAAACATTAATCTATAAACGCAGCTTCATCTTAATCGAATGTTCAAATATTTGTAAAAATATTTCTTTCGGATCTCAGAGATGAAAACTTCTAAGATTTGATGAAGCAATGTTGACTAAAAACATAAGCATCAAGCACTGACAAATTTCGACTTTTTCGAATTTCGAATTTCGAATTGGTCTTTTTTCAGTGTTTAAAATTTTACTTAAGTATATTTGAGCGTTTATAAAACGCTAAAATATAAAAAACATTAATCTCTTGAGGTGTCAGACAGGAATGTGTTGCGTCACCGTGGCTCTTCAATGTTTTTGGACAGTTGTATGAAAGGCCTGAAAGAACGTGACTGTGAAGTATTGATGAATGAGACCAGTATCAAGTGCCTTCTCTACGCTGACGACCAGGTTTATAATTGCGTCCTCTGTGGGGGAGTTACAAGATAACTGTGTCCGTTATGAATGACGAGTTTGTTAGAAAAGGGATGAAAGTCAATGTATCAAGGACGAAAGTGATGGTGTTTGAAAAATATGAAGAAATGTCTGACTGTGCGATAATGATAGGCGGCGAGAAAGTGGAACAAGGGCGTGAGTTTGTTTATTTGGGGAGTTTGTTTAGAGATGGAAAGTGTGATAAAGATATAGAAAGAAGAGTTAAGAAAGGAAACTCAGTGAATGGCGCTTTGCACTCGGTTATGAATAGTCAAACCGTGACTGAAAAGGCGCGAATGGGATGGAAAGTGTGAGGAATTGTTGGGTATGCAGACGACAGCACGGTGACAGAAAGGTATCTGTCTAGCACAAGGGTCGGCGGAGAGGAAGTTCGTTCCTTAAGAGAGGCCATGGTTGAGCAGACAAACTTGACTTTGAGTCTTGTCTCCCAATGCGACAACAATTTGGTCAGTTTTAACGCCACCAAAACGCAGGCGTGTTTGCTCTTGGCCAAAAGGAGTCCCTTTAACCTGGCTCCTACATTCCGGGGTGTAGATGTACCAATTGCCAACAACAACTCCTCGGCATGAAGTTGACCTCCAATCTCAACTTCGGTGACTGAATCCAAAAATCCAGTATCAAATTAGAAGCGTCCCTAAGCAAAAAGGTGAAACCAAGGAAAACTTTTCGAGACAATATCTGGCCTCTTCTCTCTCCCTTAATCTTCAAGCTGCTGAGCTGCGAGACGTTTACCGTATGCCGCCCAAATCGGACCTGCCAAATTCCACTATTATCGCCGAATTTTCCTCCACCATTATAAAAAATTTTAGCTGCTATAAAGAACCACAACGCCTCAGCCAGAACATTTAAGACAGAGCAGCTAAACTCGACTCAGCTGGGTTTCACAGGTCCAAAAATCGAAATTTATGTCTCAGAACATCTAACTACACAGTCGTCGCGTCTATACTACCTCGCTCGTGAATTTCGCTAAACTATGGGCTATGATTTCTGCTGGACTGCAAACGGACTTGTTTATCTCAGGAAGAAACAGGGTGATCCACATATACTCGTCAAGAGCGAATCCCAACTCCACGCACTAAAAAAGGATTGACAATTTACGTGGTTGATCCACAGGTTATCGATTATACACTTCTCATCAGAAAAATCGAAACACCTTGCAAGTTTATGTTTTGTAAGGATTATCAGAAAAATGTGTATATTTAGGAATATACGTCACATGTCGTTTAATAGTAAATAATTTAAGGTTTTAAAATCCTAATGTTAATGTTCTAAATTCAAATTAAATTTTCATAGGTTTCGTATTTTGTTTAATAAGTCATTTTACCCTGTATGGAGTATGAAGGAAATTGATAAAACAACACACGTACATGAAAAAAAAGCTAAGAAACGTTTATTTAATAACTTGTATTCCCTCCCCAAGCTCTTATTACTGCTTCCATACGGTTCTTCATCGATCGAATGAGAGTCACGATCAAATGTTGTGACATTCCATTCCATTCCATTCCATTCCTCTTGGACTGCATTTTGCAGCTCGCTAAGTGTTTCTGGGGCACGATCTCTTGCACGAATTCGTCTCTTTAATTCATCCCATAGATGTTCAATCGGATTCATGTCCGGGCTTCTTGCTGGCCATTCCATAATGGAGATACCGACTTCAGTAACATAATCTTGTACGACGCTCGCGGTGTGAGCCGTAGCATTCTCGTGCATGAATATGAAACCGTTGCCAGTAAAATGTGCTTATAGGGTATCACGTAAGGCTCAAGACACTGTTCGATATACCGATGACTGTTTAGTGCAGGTAGACGTGGCCCAGACACAAAGACACGCTCTGTCTTACCGTCGGCGCTGATTCCGCCCCAAACCGTCCACGAACCGCCACCATAGCTGACCTTTTCTTCAATGCGGCATTGTGCAAAGCGTTCTCCATCTCTTCTATAGACCTTGTTCCTTACGTCGTTACCATACAGCATAATTTTACACTCATCAGAAAAGAGGACTTTGTTACACTGGAGGTATGATCAATTTAGGTGCTCACGTGCAAAGTTAAGGCGTGTTCTTCGATGGTCTGCAGTTAATATCGGCCCATTTGCTGGCTTGTGCGGTACCAGTCCACGTTCCTTCAACCTTCTTCTAATTGTAGAGTCACTTACAGCCACCCTACGTACAATATGAAGATGCTGCTGCAGTTGAAAAGAATTAAGGCGTCGATTTCGTAAAGAAGTTGTTACAATAAATCGATCATCTCGCTCAGAAGTGACCCAATTCCTGCCAGATCCTGAACGCCGCGTGAACCAACCAGTCTCCCGATAACGTTTGTAGACTCTATGAACAGACGACAGGCTTAGATGCAATCTTTCAGACACAACACGATGACTAAATCCAGAATCCAGCAATGCCACCACTTGGGCGGCTTCTGCGGGCGAAGTATCCATTTGTTTTAGAAAAAAAACTTTTTTAGACGTCCCAAAGTCACAGTACACACGCAGTATACAGAACACAGAACAAAAAGTTTTAAGATAAGCGCTAATTTTTAGTTTTCAAAGGTGAAATGTACTCTAACTCTTAACACACATTTGTCTCAAAACAGTGAATCATTTCATAAAAAGGATAAACAAATGAAATTCTAATTTTGAATTTGGAATTTTCGCTTATCACTTTATTGGCCAAACTGCCAGCTGTACAATCATGTGATTTTTTTCATGGAATGAAAACTCTTTTGTGTTAAATTAGGACAGAAACCATATAAACGAAAGTGTTTCGATTTTTCTGATGAGAAGTGTATTATGTTATGTTACTTGCCTACACTCATGTTTTATACTTAAGCTTACCAGAATCACCTTTTGTTTTTACTCTAATTTAATTGTTTTCTACATGTTTTATTTTTTCCCTCACGCTCAATTACACTCTGTAGTTTATTTCATATTTACCTCACTTTAATTGCATATAAGAGGTATTTAATCAAATGCAGCCTAACGCCACTTTTTTCAAAATCTATCTTTGATTGCAATTTGATTCATCTAAGGATTGTCTATGGCTTGCGTTAAAGAATCAACATCAAAACCAGCTAAATCTCATACAAATTTGACTTTTAAACTAGCTATCAGTATCAAACTCAGCTAGATCCCTCAAAATCATTTTTAAAGACAGCTTAACCCGTGGCGCGCCAGCCACCCTAAATCATTAAATGCTTTACGTGTCAGGCATTTTGCGATACATCACTTTTTTATTTTTTGATTAGGGAAAAATATTTATTGCGTAATAACTATACGAGATTATCGCGTGAATGAGGTGTCATTCTTTTCTGTATGAGTTTTTGTACGTAGTTAACTACTTAGAATGAACAATAAAGACTTACTTGTAGTGGCACTGGAACGATTTTCTTTTGTTCTCAATATTTCATAAAGGTAACCTTTGATTTACTGTTTGTTATAATAATTAACAAACGACACACAACACATTTGAAATAATAACTTTTTAGTTTACATTACTACGCACCGGTCACATGAATCATAAACACTTTGGCACTGAACTTTACTCACAAAACGATTTTTAACTTAGGAACCAAAATAAACAACCGCCGCCATTAAAAGTGGCCGGCCCGTGTACATGTGACCTAAAAGTACATATGTCTAACTGTAAATAAAAAAAGGTTGCTGATGAAATAATCTACAAATTGATTAATGTTTATAATCACTTAAAACAAAAAAATCGAAATATGAAGAAAATTACAGCACTTTATAACACACAATGTTAGCCATAGTTGTTAGCAAAATCAAAATATCATAATTATACTTCTAGCTCTTCGTTTAATCTAAATTGCCACTATATCACACAACTATTGCATTGCACAAAATCTGTATTAAGTTTCCAGTAAATATAGATAAGAATCATACGAAAACTCATATTTTACGTTGAGATAACATCATAAAAACAAATCACAACAACACATCTTTTCACCAATATGGCTGACGTCCACTCATAACTGCAGTAACATTTGGTTTTCTTTTTTTCTCGAAAATATTTCGTTTGGTCCGAATCCCCCTAGATATGTTAATTTAATCTTTTAGGACCATAGAAAATTCACTGATAGCCAAAACTTGTATACTACAACTCGGACCGGTTAAAATAAAACGACCAATCTGAGCCAAGTCTGTTGTACACCGGTAAGTACAAGAGACACGCATGACTCTCAACTATTTTGTACACCCATACGTACATATGACGCTCGACGGGTTAATACCGAGCCGGCCAATCACAGAGCTCCATTCGCTCAACTGACAAAATGGCGTTTAGTACTAACTAGTTAACAAGAGTGTCGAATTTTTTTTCCGTTTTACTATAATTTATGAAGTTTCCTTGATATAATCAAGTGAAATAAGGATTGCCGGTACATTAATGGATGTTAACGTAAATCCATTTTCGTGAAATCACGCACGTAAAAAAGGTAGAACACCGTGCAAGTGGAAGCTCAGTTAGTGATGTGATACTGTACCTACTGTAGAACTTGTAAAGGTTGGGGGGCGTTTGTTTTAATAACAACAACCTTTATTTAGTATACGAGTTCATTTATTGTATACTTTTATATACATTTACAATTACATATTTACAATATAAAAATAACATGGTCAAGTCTACCCATGTTGGCACTTCAGATCGATCTCCTCAATTCCCGGTTTGACATCTTGTCATTTCAAATTATGTTTTAATAAATTACTATAAAGTAAAACCAGCCAGCGCCCTAACATGGTATAAACTCTACATTCCTCCCGACCTGGGGAAAAAAAAATTTTTAAACAAAATAATTTTTTTTTCAACTTTTTTTTTTACATTTCTACCCATTTCTAAACATTTCTAAACATCCTAGCAGAAACGGGAAAAATAATACATACAAGAATGATTCAACCTAAACCCGACTTGGATTTAGCTATTCGAAGAATGAAACTTCGAAGAACTTGGCACATATAAACCCGTCAAAACTATATACCTATTTCGAATCATCCTCTAAATTACAAACTAACACGACTCATATACATCACCCTTAACAAAAATTACATAACTAACTTTATCAATCTGCATGTAAAAATATTTAATGTTAATGCAGAGAAAAATTCCAACTTTCTAAGGGTGTGATAGTCGTTCTTAAACTTAAGCTTTATAGCAAGACTCAAAGCAGATACTATCAACTTATCAATAGGAAAAAATATTCTACACCATTATATTTAAAACTCTCAAGAATTCAAGAGGCTCAAGTACAAGGTAAGAAATAGAATCCCCAAAAACATGTCAACTATCCCACGTTATGACTTGATACTCAACAATACAATATTCCCTCATAATCTATAGAATTAGGGAATTATTGATTAAACTTTAAGGCAAAAGATAATCCCTCTATTTCCAATCCATTACTTAGGTAGAACTTCTACTAAGTAATTCCGAATGCTTATGAGAATAGTCACTCTATTCCACACCAGAAATTGCTTATCGTGAGAGAAATTTATTAACTCACTACAAACTATTAAAATAATAAACTATTAAATAACCTTAAACTACTATTACACTACTCCTATAAATCAAATAACCTACAACATCATACTCCTCCATACTACTAACTCCTTAACCCTTCATAAACTAATTCTCTAAATACTCAGCCCTTTATCTGCATACTACATACTGCTAATTCCTAAACCTTCACCAACTATGCTATAATACTCAATCTTTAACCCTCAATAATAACAAACCATTTACAAACCAGATACTAACCCTATATCCCATCATTTATGTGTGTGAAACCCAAATCAGGAATCCATGACAAATAGCTTATTGCCTAATCATGTTACACCAAATAATAGAATTAGTCGACTAGATCTACCAATCTAATTCTACTTAACCCTTACATCTCATTACCTTCCTCAAATATTTACTTTACCAGCATTCAACATTACATATACGTTAATAAACCTATCTCACGTTTTTTAACAATATTTCCTTTCTAATTATATCAAACTACTACTTATTATTTGTATTTGGGCCTCTTTTTCAAACATCAATTGCTCCCTGCCATCATTAGATTACCTAAAATACGTTATTCTTATTTCTCTCGTACATGAAAACATTAAGACACATATTAGCAAATAACTATGACAACATATAACTTAAAATTAACCTACTAAGCCTTCCCTTTTTACACAAACTTATGATAATTTACAAACATACACATACACAATAATGTCTACAAACACACATCATCGTGACATGAAATGCTTTAGGCGATTTGTATGAAAAACGAACTTTACAAGCCACCAACATAAGACCTCCTATCGTTTAATGATTCTATATGCCATTGATAAAGACGTGCCAGTTTCGTACATCTGCCAATAACTCGCATTGGAACATAATAAAAACTAAATCATTGACGTTAAAGAATACCGGTCTAACTCTTACGTAGTGCCTTCGTAAATAATCTATCATACAACCTACCTGTTCTATCAAATTTTCGTTTTAGGATAACCCGTTCCTAAATCTACATTAGTTACAAAACGTTTTTCCTCCACCGGCAAGGAAAATTCACCACTATTTGGTGCCTTCAAGAAATATACGTAATCATTGTTACGCAATTTCTGAAAATCAATAAAGTCAACAATTGATTGATGCCTGTCACTTGTTGACACATCAATGTTTTTCTTTTCCGCGCCCGGTTCGGAACTTTCTAAAACAATTGCCTGTTATAGAACATTCGATGACCTATCTGACTTTTGTTCTAACTTCAAACTTTCTAAACCAATTGTTTGACATGGAACATTCGATGACTTACCTATCTTTTGTCTAACAAGCGAACTCGATTTTTCCGAATCCTGTCTTGCAACAATAGCGGCTTTACCTATTTCGCTCGACACATTTGGCTGAACTAAATGAATATCTCCTAACTTTTGTCTAACAATCGAACTCGATCTTTGCGAATCCTGTCTTGCAACAAAAGCGGATTCATCTTTTTGGCTCAACACATTTTGCTGAACAGAATGAATATTTCCTAACTTTTGCCTAACAATCGAACATCTTTCAGAGTCCTGTCTTGCAACAAAAGCGGATTCATCTTTTTGGCCCTACACATTTGGTTGAACAAAATGAATTTTTCCTTGGGAAAAAGACACACAATTGTTATAAAAATCAATACACATTTTATTCTTTATTAAGAAATCCTGACCTAATACTACACTACATTTTAAGTCAGCTATAATTATAAATTCTTGTTTAAATAAAAAATCACTCAAAGAAAACATTATATCGCATTTTCCAACTACTTTTAACCTACTACCATTACTCGCACTAACACATCTATTTTCTATATCTCTACATTTTACTCCTATCTCATCCGCGGCAACTTGACTGATGCAGGAAACCGTGGCACCTGTGTCTACAAGAGCTACAGAATTAACCTCATTTGTAGAAAATACTAATAATGGCAATAACGCAGAAGAAGGTCTAACCTGTTGACTCGCTTCATCCATCGCTTGCAATTTCACATCAGATGTGTGGGCTTGCAAAAGACCAGACGACATCTCAAAAACATCACCGTCGCGACAATTGGCCTTCTTTATTGTCGGCGCGGTGGAAAACCCGGCTGCGACTGCGTTTTCCTAAAATTAGAACGTAAATTATAGCTATTTGAAGGTGCAGGTCCTGGTACAACGCGACATACATCTTGCACTTCCGTCGTCATTGGCGGACCAAATGGAGTGGGCGTACTATGATCACCTCCCCCACCAACAAACTTATGAACGAACGCAGCAGGATTCTGCGCTAAGTTCATCTGCTCTTCACGTGCTTGTGGATACACCTTCTCCAATTGTAACATAACCTCCCTGAGGTCTCTTTTACACGCATAGTGGGAATATGCTAGTTTACTCTTGAAGTAAGGCTTTAATCCCTTTAAAAATTGCGTAATGAATGTTGCTTCATTGGTTATGTTTGCTTTGCTAGCCAACTCCGATAAATTATAAAAATGCTCGCTCAGGCCGTTCTGGTCCTGTGTTGCACTATAAAACAATTCGGAGTAATCACACACTTCAAATTCTTCCCTCAATTTATCCACCACTTCTTCAAAGCTTTTACATGAAGCTTTTATTGATCGGAAATAGTGAAGTGCAGACCCTTTTAAAAATGCTGGCAACAACAATAACTGTTCCTCAGAGCTAGTGCACTTCTTATAAACTGCTACTGCTTGGAACTGCTCCAGAAACTCTTCCACCGACTCATCAAAATGACCCGTAAAACATGTGACTACGCGATCCATTTTGCTTAAAAAAAAATTTCCTTTTCTTTCAGTTTATGTTATCTTAATTTCTTTTCTATTCTTCATTCTTCAACACTTAGCTTATTCACCATTCTTTTACAGTGCTTTCGTGCCACCTGAAAAACGGAAACTTTTCGCGCACGGCCGGCTCTTGACGCCTCCACCATTGTAGAACTCGTAAAGGTTGGGGGGCGTTTGTTTTAATAACAACAACCTTTATTTAGTATACGAGTTCATTTATTGTATACTTTTATATACATTTACAATTACATATTTACAATATAAAAATAACATGGTCAAGTCTACCCATGTTGGCACTTCAGATCGATCTCCTCAATTCCCGGTTTGACATCTTGTCATTTCAAATTATGTTTTAATAAATTACTATAAAGTAAAACCAGCCAGCGCCCTAACATGGTATAAACTCTACACTACCTACCAGTGGCGAAGCGTGAAATATTGAGAGAGGTAAGCCGGAGCAAAAAAAAATGCTTACCTACTCCAAGCGCGGGCACGCAGTCTTGAGTCCTTACCGAAAATCTGTGATTGGCATCCTGGCTTCAGTCTTGTATAGGCAGATGTATCTTCAGTCCACTTTTACTATACGTGTAAGCACTGAGATATTGAAACAGTGTCTTGCAAGCATAATAGAAGTGGCTTTGATAAAAGCCGTTTGTGGTGAAATGATGATATGATGTAAATTAAACAAAACTTAATCGACTAAGTACTAATAATACTACTTATACTCTAAAGCTATTCGTCTATTCTTTCTAACAAAGTGCGCTAAGACATTATCATAAAAGCCGGGAAGAATCTAAAATTATTAATGCCGACATCTTACAATTCTACCGATTACTTTGCAAATCTACTTACTCTAAATACGTAATTTCAACTTATTACATTATCTACTTACCGCAAATACCTAATTACAACGTACGTCTTCGTAACTACTTTCTACACACAACACAAATAAACAAAGTCCAACTACAATACTAATCATTATAATAGGTGAAACTAACTAATAAATTCAAATACTAATAAAACACAGTCATGCATTCAATGATGAATTGCAATTACGTCAAATTATCTGTCAACAGAACACAAACCGAAAGCGATATTCCTCCGTCCCGCTCACGCGTACGCAAATTGTATAACTGTCTCTATCAAGTAACTCGGATAAAGACGGCTTACCGGCTGCTAATACGCGGGTGGGTTTATTGACCTTTATGTGACGTCATGACGTTTATTTTGTATGGAAGTTTAACTGCCTAAAAGCCGATCGCGCCTGCGGCTTATTTTAAAGCAATATGTTGTTAAAAAACAAATTTTGTTGATTTAATGTCCATAGTGTAGGCAATTTGTAATGTTTCTTTTATATATTTACTTTTTTAATTACTGATTGTGCCATTTCTCAATTCAAGTAGAGAGTGGTTGTGTTCTAAACTTCTGAAGGGAAGCCGGTGGGAATCGAGTTGTATGGAACCTTCGTCACTGCTACCTACCCTACTTCATCTAGTCATTAGTATAATATTTTTATAAGTACTACGTAATACCACAGTATAAAGTGGTAATACTGTGTTAATTACGTTACTGTTGGGTTTGTGAACCTATGGAAGAAGCCGCTATACGCTAACGATACAGGTATTAAAATGAAATAAGTGATTTGATCCCTAGAATTGATGGTTAAACAAACTTACTGTATTTCACGCCGGCCCACCGTTTACAACTGTATAAAGCACAGGTCAGGCCGCATATGGAATACTGCTCCCATCTCTGGGCTGGAGCACCCCAATACCAACTCCTTCCATTTGACCGCATTCAACGCAGAGCTGCTCGAATTGTCGGCGACGTGGTTATTTCAGGTCGGCTCGATCCACTGGCTCTTCGGAGAGACGTTGCGTCTCTCTGTATATTGTACCGTATATATCATGGGGAGTGTTCTGAGGAATTGTTCGGCTTGATCCCTGCCGCTAATTTCCATCACCGCACTACACGCAATCGACTGTCATTCCATCCACATCACCTTGATGGATGGCGGTCTACTACTGTGCGATTTTGAAGAAATTTCTTGCCTCGAACTACAGTGTTGTGGAACCAGCTCTCGGCGGCGGTATTTCCGGACCGTTACGACTTAGGGATCTTCAAGAAACGAGCCTATTCCTTCCTTAAAGGCCGGCAACGCGCCTGCGATTCCTCTGGTTTTGCGGGTGTCCATGGGCGGCGGTGATTACTTTCCATCAGGTGACCCGCTTGCTCGTTTGCCTCCTTCTGCTATAAAAAAAAAAAAAGACCGTAAGGAATTTTGATAGAATTGGAAGTGGGGAGTTATAGAAATCAACTTTATAAATATCACAATAACTCCACCATTTCGTAAAAGCGACATTGTTTTGTTTTAGTGAGGATGTAGACAATGAGGAAATCATCACCTCGATGGTTTCATTACATAACGATTGTGTTTGAAATGCTTTTGACAATTTGTATGCTATCAGGATAAGTTTCTTGCAAAGGGGGTGCTGGGTCCTGAAAGGTGATAATAACATATCGTCACTTGGGCCGAAGTATATTGGTGGTGAGCTACTGAGCTAAGTAGGGGATACCAGGGTTGACTCGGCCAATACGATACGACTAGTACACCAGTGGCTTCGTCGTTAATTATTTTTCTGAAGCATTTTAATATGAGCGAGAAAGGGGGAAAAGCATAAAAATAAAATATATTCCAATTTAAGGTGAATGCATCTATGTCAAAGGCATAGGGGTCTCGTTGCCATGAGACGTATTTATTGCATTTATAATTTTGGTAAGTAGCAAAGAGATCTTTAAGAGGTGTCCCAAACGATTAAACAATTTTTTCGAACACAGGTGCCGACATTTGCCATTCTGTATCGATATTCATACGCCGTGACTCCTTATCTGCCTCAAAGTTATCTTTAGATTTTATGTAGGATGCAAAGACAAATATTTTGCGTTTCTCGCACCATTGCCATAGACGACAAGTGATATTATTTAAAGGAACTTATTGTACTCCACCCATTCTACTGATATTTATTTGTTCAAGAATGCGTTTTCGTTTTCCTATTGGCAATTGCCAACACATATTTTCTGAATTTAATTCCAAACCGAGAAATTTTCTAGTCTTTTGTGGTTCCAAGCTACTCTTTTTGAAGTTTTTATCAAAGCCTAGATTTTGTAATAAACAAACAGTTTCGAGAACAAAACTTTTACATTCTTCATAAGAATGGCCAAGGCACAAGATCTAAATATATTAGAATTAAAAAACCTCTGTTTCTAAGATAAATCCGGTAGATAGACCGGTTTCATGAGTTTCGTAAGGTGCTGAAGGGGTGATGGGGGTTAGTCCGGTTTTGGAAGGGGGCTGCGGGGCGTCGTTTTTCTGTGTTTGGTGTGGGAGTTTTGGGTGCAGCGTCGGCGTGGTGTTTCCTCTTAACTCGTAATCCCTACGCGCGCGCGTAAACCCTGCGCTCCTGACGGACGTCAAATCGATATCGAGTCGGCTGTGCTTATCGGAATATGAACGCTCGGGTCACGAGATAGGTTTCAGTTTCGCGTGGGGGTCGTTGGAGTACCTTCTGTACGGTAGTAGTATTAGTTATTCTGTGCTTGTACCAAGACGAATAACGAAACAATTTTAAAACACACAAGTTTATGCTTATTAATTTTTGACGTTTTTTTATGCTTAAGTTTTTATAAAAAAAGATATTTGAATGATTAAAAATGTCAACCTTATTGGTTAGGTACTAATGTTTTCCATAACTCATTTCAGCCGCTACTTTATTTTACTTCAATAACTCCAATTTATATTACTTACCACAGTATCAATACGATAATTGGAAATCATATTACACAATTCTATGACCACGGCTTATATTTCGGTTCGACGCGATTCTGTTTCGGCGTGCAGTGGTACAGGGGGTAGCAATGCGCATTTGTCTGGCACAGACTATAATAGCTCGTTAGATTAGTTATTAAGTCTTAACTATAAGTTAGTTACTTAACTGTTTTTTTATTATTATTAGTATTGACGTCAATAAGTGCCTGTAAAGGTTTACATTGAATAAATAATTTGACTTTGACTTGACTTTGACTTTGCTGAACTAAGTCCAAACTGTAGGCACTAAAATTCATACGTATTACTTTTGTGTCCCAAAAATTTGAACCCTTAATACTTTTTGTAGTTTTCATCATTAGGAACTAAAGAAAAAATACGCGTCTTTGATATCAACA
The DNA here is from genome assembly GCA_963921215.1 of Scoparia ambigualis. NCBI lineage: Eukaryota > Metazoa > Arthropoda > Insecta > Lepidoptera > Crambidae > Scoparia > Scoparia ambigualis. The sequence goes on from OY992503.1 coordinate 859,326, forward strand.
TTGGCCATATAACTGTCTTGGAACAATAATTTGCTTACTGTCCGTATGTCCTCCATTTTAAAGTTGTATGAGGCGACAGCTTTATTCTATGATTTTAGGTTCAAGATAAATCTGGACGATCCATCACTTTTAGGTGTTAAGAATATGGGAGAAATAAATTGGTATTTGACATCCTCTCATATGCATATTACTCCTGACTGGCACAAGTCAGATATAGCTGTGATTAACTTACTTATTTCAGCCGAAGAAAAGTTAGGAGTGATAGGTTCAGAAGCTTGCTTTACAGTTTTATTAAATGGTATTTTGTAACCCGTAACGTACTGTCTGACTACCGGGTCATTTGCGATTGAAAACCATGTGTCAAAAAAAAAAATTATACGACCAGCGTGTAAGGTTACCTTGGTTGTTACTTACGCAACATCGGTCTGTATGACGGTCTCACTGCTGTCGTGGTGTGATAGCGGGCGGACGTAGGTGCTTGCGCTGATCGCCTCGGAGGTGGATACGGGAATCTTTGCTTGCTCCCACCCGGCCTGGTGTGATATAGTGAATTACACTATCAGCACGTACTCAATAGTACGTGATAATTAAGGTCTTCCTGATTGACAAGGCGTCCTTCCTCTAGTCACGTATAGATGTGATGTTAATTAGTATTTAAGATGATACACTAGAGGATAAAGATTATTATTGATTCAACGCAAGACATTGTTTCATTTCGGGTCTCCGTCCCAACGCCATTACATGGCGACCGTGACATGGTGTCACAAGTCCGCGCCGCGAAATCGCTAGTTGAAGTCTACAAAATATCAGGAAAATAGTGCTACACGGGCCTACAAGAAGGACGAAGGAAATAAGAAGAAAAACTGTAAGCCAAAATTGTTTAACTATGGGAAACCCACAATCTAAAGACAATATTATTGTCAGTCAATCACCAACTCAATCGGCGGCAGCATCAACTCCCTTGGCCGTTGGGATGCAACTTTCAGAGATCTTTTTACTGACCATCGTCGTTGTACTAGCGGGCTATATAGTACTTAGGCTGCTACGTTACTTCAACGCACGACTATTAGAAGAGGTAGAACGCAGAGCGGTTCGACGGGCAATTGGACCAGCACAGAACGTGTAAGCCAGCACGAATTAATATAACTATGCTACCAAGAATCTATGTGTGTGTGTGAGTGATTTTTTTTTCTAAAGTGTGTTCATGGCAAACCTGTCAGAACTCTTGAGTGAGCTTAAGGCTATTAGAGACTCTATTATTAAATTAAGTAAGGACAAACGTTATTCCGCTCAGGGGCAGAATAAGTTTTTAAGAGCAAAGGAAATTAAAAATATTTTTGAACAAACATCTGCAGACTTATGGAAAAAAGGGATAGATGCTGTAGAATTACAAATAACAAAAGCAATATCGTCAAAGTTTTTATGTAATTTTGAGGAAATCGAGTCACTCGTTAACCCGCATCATTCAGAAACGATCACAACCATGGCCACGTTCGATCTAAAAGTCGCGCTCACGCTCCTCCCAGTAGTAGATTGCGACGAAACGCAAATTAACCAACTAATAGACGGAATAGAGTATTATAGTAGTACCCTTAGAAACGAGGACCAGCCTCTGTTAATCAATTTTGTTTTAAAAACTCGTCTTTCTAGCAGTGCTAAAACAAAAATTAATAAGTCTTATGTGTCTGTGGCAGACCTAATAAAAGATATAAAAAATGTTTTAATTCCGATTAAATCATACACAGCCATTTTAGACCGAATGCTACGATGTAGGCAAGGAAACAAGACCATAGAAGTGTTTGGTAGTGAAATCGAAAACATGTCCAACGATTTAAGTACAGCACAGGCTAATGGAGACGAGTCGGCATATAATTTATTAAAGCCGATTAATGAAAAAATGGCTATCAAGCGTTTCGCTGACGGCCTAAACAATGCTCGTACAAGCATTATAGTTACGTCTAGGTCCGTAAGCACAGTTAGGCAGGCAATAACTATAGCCTTAGAACAAGAAGACTCGGTAGTGAAACCACCAATAAACAATTATGTTAACTATGTTTCGAACCAGCGATTTGAAAAGATAAATAAAAACTATCATCAACAATTTAATAAGTCACGTAACAACAACGCGACGAGTCAGCAAGGTCGGGGTCGTGCCTACTATAACTCGAATAGGTTTCAGGGTCAGCGCAACACCAGGTTTACGTCACCTCATAATAAACGTAGGAATGTACATTTCTTAGTTGACTCAGCAGAACAGTCTAATGACGAGAACGAAAGTGAACGTCAGAGTATACGTCAGAACGAACATCATAGCGATGATTTTTTTCGTTCTGAATAGCGCTGAGGTAGATATTTGTAGTTATGGTAGTGGTAATTACGTTTGTTTTACTTGTAGTCAAACTCAAATTTCTCTATTAGTAGACACAGGAGCAAGCATTTCAATTTTAAAGTTAGATTGGTTAAATAAACTCCGTAGCGTGTCCCGCGACGCAAAGCTAGTAAGGGATGAAATTAAGATTAAAGGAGTATGTGGGGATTTAGTATCAATAGGTTATGTTTATCTAGACTTATGTGTTAACAATTATAATTTTAGGCATAAGTTTTATGTGTTTAGCAACTTCCACTGTAAAAATGATGGAATTTTAGGAGAAGATTTTTTATTAAAATATAGTTGTAAAATTAACTATGAAAATAAGCTGGTTACATTACAGGATAAGATAAGTCTAGAATTAGGCTTAGGTAAAAACATAATAACGACTATTCCAGGGAGATGTGAGGTCGTAAAATATGTTTCGTCAGAGATAAAGGGCGAATGTGTCATTTTAGCGGAGGAAGTTATTGCAGGCGTATTTGTAGCAGGCGCCGTGGTAGTAGGAGACGGGAAAAAGATTCCGGTGCGATTTTTAAACACACGGGAAGAAGATGTAAAATTAAATAACTTTAGCCCGAAAATTAGAAAATACTCGGATTATTTCGTATGCTCTTTTGATACGGAAAACGGAAAATCTGTCGAGAGGGTTAAACAACTATTCGATTTTCTTAAATTAAAAACATATCTTGGTGATGAAGAGAGACGGTCTATTGAGAAAATATGTGCAAAATATGCAGATATCTTTCATATGCCGGGTGATAAGCTATCCGTTACAAACTTATACGAGTACAACATTAAACTGCAAAATGACGCGTCTCCTGTTTATGTCAAACCGTATAGAATACCGCACGCTCAGAAGGCTGAGTTAATAAAACAGGTAGGTAAATTGTTAGAAGAAGATATTATCGAAGAGTGTACCAGCGAATGGTCTTCTCCATTATTATTACTTCCGAAAAAAGCTGACAGTAGCGGTGAAAAAAAGTGGAGAATCGTAATAGATTATAGACTTTTAAATAAAAAAATAGTAGACGAAAAGTTCCCGTTACCAAATATACAAGAAATTATTGACTCACTTTCGGGATGCTTATACTATTCTCATTTAGACCTCAGTTCTAGTTATTACCAGCTAGGGTTATCACCAGAATGTAGGAAATTCACTTCTTTTACAGCTGATAAGCAATATCAACTGAAAAGATTACCTATGGGTCTCAAAACGAGTCCTAGCGTATTTTCTAAACTTATGTCTATGGCTCTATCGGGTTTAAATTACGAGATATGTTTTCTATATCTCGATGACGTAATAGTTTTCGGGAAAAGCCTATCGCAGCATAATACAAATTTAATGAGTGTATTTGAGAGGTTTAGGTCAGTTAATTTAAAACTAAACCCTTGTAAGTGCGAATTTTTGAGGAAAGAAATTAATTATTTAGGGCATGTTATTACGCCAAACGGGGTGTTGCCAGACAACAGTAAAATCGAGGTCTTGGAAAAGTTCCCAGTACCTAAAAATGTAAATGAGATTCGTCGTTTTGTGGCTTTTGCGAACTTTTATAGAAAATTCATAAAAAACTTTGCCACAATAGTGTACCCACTAAACCGTCTTTGTAAGAAACATGTCGAGTTTCAGTGGACGGAAGAATGTGACGTGGCATTTCAGACCTTAAAAAAGTCACTTAGTTCATTTCCTGTCTTAGATTATCCAGATTTTGGAAAAGATAATGTTTTCCGGTTGCAAACCGATGCGTCAGGGGTAGCCTTGGGGGCTGTATTATCAAATGGAAATAATAAGCCCGTAGCTTATGCAAGCAGACAATTAAACAGTTCAGAAATAAACTACCCAACCATTCATAAAGAGTTATTAGGGGTAGTGTGGGCTATAAAACATTTTCGACCATATTTATACGGACGAAAATTTAAAATATAAACAGATCATAGACCATTGGTTCATTTATTTAGCATAAAAGATCCTAGTAGCCGTTTAACTAAGTTTAGACTTTGTTTAGAAGAATATGATTTCGATATTGAATACATAAAAGGTTCCGAAAATGTAACGGCAGATGCCTTATCGAGAGTCATTATAACATCAGACGAGTTAAAAAATCTAAATTCAAATTTTTTGGGGGTATTAACCCGTTCAATGAAAAGAACCATGGAGCAAAATAATGAACCCGCTACCTCTGGAAGTAGCAGGGTTGAGCCCCCTGTTGATCATAGGCAACCAAGAGTGGTAGATATTATGCAGAAATCACAAAATGATGTAAGGTTAGATATTTGTTCGTAATGAAAACTTCGTGAAGTTGAGGAAAAAGAAAAGATACGTCTCACAGACGGGTGATATGTTATTTAGTGACTCTACTATTTACATAAATCAGGAATCTCTACTAACGGAGGCGCGCCGAGACGCAACGATAGGAGAACTGAGTGCATTATGTAAAAAATATAATATTGTAGAAGTCGTTGTGATTAAAAATGGGTTTAATAAAAAGTTTATTAAAATTTTGACCCAAACTTTCATGAAACATAAAGAATTACCGCGGTTATGTATTATTAATAACCAAGTTGAACATGTTACAAATAAAGACTTGATACGTGTTATACTAAATGATTATCATTTATTGCCGACAAGTGGTCATGTAGGCATAAATAAAATGACTAAGAATATTCGAAAAAAAATATTTTTGGAGTAATATGCAAAAAGACATAACTGAATATGTGACTCGCTGTAAAGATTGCCATAAGCAGAAATTTTGTAATAAAAATAATAAAGAGAAAATGGTAATAACCACTACAGCATCTACTTCTTTTGAAAAATTATATTTAGATATTGTGGGGCCGTTGGAGGTCGATAATTTGGGTAATAAATACATATTAACAATACAATGCGAATTGACAAAGTTTGTAGAAGCTTACCCAATACTTAATAAGTCAGCTGAAACTGTTGCTAGGGTTTTTACTGAAAATTTTATTTTACGATATGGTACTCCCAGGGTTATTGCGACTGACTGTGGAACGGAATTTATTAATTCCACGTTAGAAACAGTATGTAAATTGCTAAATATTGATAAGTTAAATTCAACACCCCATCATCATGAGAGTATAGGTTCGCTAGAAAACTGGCACAAACATCTCGGATGTTACTTGAGAATACAAACACAGAATCAGTCGGCAAATTGGAGTACCTGGATACCATATTGGTGCTTTGCTTATAATAATTCTGTAAATACTAGTACCAAATACTCCCCTTATGAACTAGTTTTTGGGAAAACATGTAACGTACCTAGTAATTTAGTTAGTAAAGTTGATCCCTTATATGTATACGACAATTATCCATCGGAGTTAAAAATTTAGATTGCAAAAAGCTCATAATGATGCCAGGAACAACTTATTAATATCAAAACAAAGTAGAAAAACTAATTATGATTTAGATTGTAAGGAAGTACACTACAAAAAAGGTGATCTACTCTTGTATAAGAATGAAAATTATAATAAATTGAATGACTTGTATTTAGGTCCATTTGAAGTTTTAGAAGAGCTAGGTACTAATGTAAAAATATTAAAGAATAATAAAGAATATATAGTTCATAAGAATAGGACTAAGATATTTAGAAAATAAGAGTTTACTTTTCAGGGAAGGGATGCCTAGCCTTTTCAGGGGAGGTGTGATATAGTGAATTACACTATCAGCACGTACTCAATAGTACGTGATAATTAAGGTCTTCCTGATTGACAAGGCGTCCTTCCTCTAGTCACGTATAGATGTGATGTTAATTAGTATTTAAGATGATACACTAGAGGATAAAGATTATTATTGATTCAACGCAAGACATTGTTTCATTTCGGGTCTCCGTCCCAACGCCATTACACTGGCAACCCATGACCTTGTTGCTTGGATGGGTCTTGCCACTTTCCCTGCTGGGCGACGTAGTTCTTAGTGAAGTTGACGGTCCAATGTTGTTAGTATTCCGTATTTGCAAACCAGATTTTTCAGCGGCTAAGACCGCTGAAAAAGCTTCTATCTTTTCTCCAAAAGAGTGTGCGTCTCTTTTAACATTGTACGGTCTACGCGATGACCTACATTTTATTTGTTTAAAGTCATCATTTTTATTACATTCGATTCAGTCCACATTCAACTCGCGACTCATCAATTAGCGTTACATTCAATTACGCAATAAAAGTTATTTTTAATCATTTTCAAGTTTTATCATTCATCTCTTTTGGTGTGTGACCATTCAACCCATACATCAAATTGGTCCTTCGAGCCTCCGAAGGCGGGATCATATCACGCGTGTGCGTGTCTCCAAGTGTAAACCAAATTGGATTGCACGGTATACCTGCCACGTAAGTCGAGCAGCCTTCGGTGAGTCAGTTATCTATTATCCAGTCTCCTGCCACTATTATCATGCAAGAAATTCTCGCCAAGCAGCATCAGATTATGGGAGCGATGGATTCGCTTCTCATAAACTTTAAGAAAGACGGTGTCGATCGTAAGACCTCAGCTTATGTCAAAAAACGCCTAAGCAGCCTCGAGTCACACTGGCAAGAGTTTCAGTTAAATCATATTAAGCTGTCTGAGTTTGATGATCATACACATGAATACTTCACTGACAATTTTTATCAGCGCGTGGCTGATTTCTATAATGAAGCTAAATCATTCATTCAAAAATATCTATCGGTGGAGGGTATGGAGGAAAAACTTGTCATTCGCCCTGCCACACCGTTAGCCGGACCCTCTCAGCAGCATCCATCATCTCAGCGGGGTCAGGGTACTAACAGTAAGCTAGACGAGATGCTACGTAAACAAAAAAGCAACTTCAAAGCATTTGCCCGTACTCTCCAATCTGTCAATTTAGAAGGTCTCTCACAAAAATGGGAATTCGAAGATGCACTCAAGTCATTGCACAGTAGGTGGCTTGCTATTGATGCTCTCCATTGGGAAATCGATAGCGAGCAGTATGAAGAAAATGAACATTATGAGCAGACCTTTGCGCATTATGAAGATAAGTATGTTGCTATGAAGAAGTCCATTAACAGCAAAATGTGGTCACAATCCCATAGGGAAAAATCAACACCGCAAGTAGACATCCCTTCTTTCATTGGAAATTACCACCAATGGGAATCATTCAAGGATTTGTTTGTGGAATCCATACACAACAATAACTCGTTGTCAGCTGCTCAAAAAATGCAGTACTTGAAAGGTAAGCTCAAGGGGGAGGCAGAGAAACTGGTCCAGCACCTTAACATTAGCTCCGACAATTACCAGATAAGTTGGGATATATTGAACCATCGATACAATAATAAAAAATTGATTTTCAACTCTCACGTTAACATCATAATGTCTCTTCCAATTATGCAACATCAATCGGCAGCATCCATAAAGAAAATACATGACACTGCCAATGAGTGTCTCAACGCAATCAAGGCACTAGGTGTACACACACATTAGCACCTGGGATCCGTTAATGGTCTACATATTGTCAAACAAGTTAGACGCTGAATCGTACAATGACTATATAATTTCACTGAAAAACCCAAGAGACCTTCCCACTTTAAAAAAACTTTTTGATTTTCTGGAAAATACTTTTACGTCACTTGAAATGTTAAGACGTAAACCGGAAACTGCCAAACCATATCAACAACCAGAAGCAATCAAAACTGGTCAAAATAAAAAGCAGTTCTTCTATAAATCATTCAGTAGCAATCAAAATCACTCATTCAATAAAATCAAGCATAATCCTAACAAAACTGGGTCTAGTCCCGGTCAATGCCCGGTATGCGAAAAAGAACACGGCATTTTTCATTGCAAAACCTTTTTGGATATGCAGCCGCAAACTAAAATAAGAACTATTGAGAACATTATGCTGTGCAAAAATTGCTTTAAGAAGCATGACAATAAGGAATGTTTTAGCAGTAAATGTCGCGTATGCAAAGGCAATCACAATACTTTACTACATGATGCTTACGTAACTAATCAAAGTGCAAATTACGAACCTACGAAAAGAGTTCAAAGTAATCAGCCAAATCAGCAATTAAACAACATTCATGTTTCGCAAGGCGAAGCGAGTGAAATTTTGCTTGCTACAGCTCTGATTAAAGTCCAGAAAGCAGATGGAACTCACAAAATTTTGCGTGCTCTTATTGACCAGGGATCACAAGCTTCAATAATAACAGAAAATGCAGCTCAACAATTAGGCTTGAAGCGGAACCGGTGTAAGGGAACAATATTCGGAGTGGGAGCAAAGGAAAATCCATGCAAAGGTTTCATTAACGTAAAATTGACATGCACTCATAGTGACTTTACTCTTAACGCTAATGTTTATATAATGAACCAAATGGTAAACAACCTGCCTAACAGATCATTTTCGGAACCGTCGTGGTCGCACGTTCAAAGCATACAACTTGCAGACCCCGAGTTTTACAAAAGTCGCCCTATTGATCTTTTACTAGGAGCCGACATTTATCCTTCAATCATAATGGCAGGCATAATAAAGGAAAGTGAGTCACTACCGATCGCGCAACAAACGCGATTCGGCTGGATTCTATGCGGTAACACAAACCCAGAGAAAGCGCTCCATTGTAATGTTCTTGTAGTAGATGAAGAAGATTTTTCCCGTTTCTGGTCAATTGAAGATATCGCAGATGATGACGTCATGTCTGCAGAAGATCAATACTGTATGAAACTTTACCAATCAACAACAGAACGCAGATCGGATGGAAAATACGTAGTAAGACTGCCTTTGCATCCAGAGGTCGACGAGAAATTGGGTCAATCAAAAGCCAAAGCGGTAGCTCAATTCTTTCAATTGGAAAATAAATTTAAAAGACAAGAGAGTATCGCAAAACTATACAAACAATTTATTACAGAATATAAAGATCTAGGTCATATGCACTCGGTAACCGCGAATGTGAATGAACTGCGTTATTATTTATCTCACCATTGTGTGCAACGCGCTGACTCGACAACCACTTCACTGCGAGTCGTTTTTAATGCGTCAGGAACAACTGATTCTGGTTTGAGCTTAAATGATCTTATGTACCGCGGGCCTAATTTACAGCAAGATCTATTATCTTTAATTCTGATGTGGAGACAATACCCGTTCGCATTTATTGCTGATATCGAAAAGATGTTCAGACAAATCATCATTCATCATCATCATCAGCGATATCAGCAAATAGTATGGCGAAACTCCACAAGCGAAACATTACAAGATTATCAGCTGGCGACAGTCACGTATGGAACAAAGGCAGCTCCATTCTTGGCAATGATGACGCTCAGACAGTTGGCTAGTGATGAAGGTCATAGATATCCGGAAGCAGCAAAAGCGCTTCAGCAGCAATTTTATATGGATGATTACCTCGGAGGAAGCTTCAGCTTAGAATCAGGTCTACAATTACAGAAAGATTTGATAAATCTGTTGGAGTCCGGAGGGTTTAACCTTCGAAAGTGGTTATCGAACGAAGCAAGGCTAAGCCAACGTATTGGAGCTGAACCTGGAATTTTTGACTTCCGGTACGATCAAACAACAAAGGCATTAGGCTTAACTTGGGATTCGAAACAAGATACTTTTACTTTTCAATCCAAAATGAGTAAATGTTCAGACATCATACCGACAAAACGAATTCTTTTGTCGGAGATATCAAAGATATTCGACCCCCTAGGTTGGCTATCACCGGTCGTTATTCAGCTCAAATTATTATTTCAAGATATTTGGACCGTCGGCCTTCAGTGGGACGAACCAGTACCAACTAATATACATCAAACTTGGTTAAAATTAAGAACAGATATCGAAAATATAAATAAGATAAAAATACCACGATGGATTGGCTGTGGAGAGAATGACGTCATAGAGTTACACGGTTTCTGTGACGCCTCTACGAAAGCTTACGCGGCAATTATTTACGCACGCATACAAATGACTTTTCTTTTCTGTTTTAAACTTAGGAAAACCATTAGGTACCTAGTCTTTTTGTTTGTCCTTGAACTCTTGAACAAATAAGGCAGAGGAGCTGCACCATACAGCCTCAAAGTGGTTTCTTTGGTTGTGTTTTTATTTTATTAATTTATTTGTTTTAGGTTATTTCCATTTATGAATTTAATTTTATTGTATTGTATTGTATTCAATTTTAATTGCATTGCATTAATTTTTAATTTTAATATACCTATTTTTTGCATGCTACCGTGGTTGGCTGAATGGGATAAGCGTAAAAATGTAACAACTTTAATAACATCTCCCCCATGTACCCCATTCATATGCAAATAAATAATTTCAATTTCAATTTCAATTTCAACAAAGCACCACGTCAATTACACTTTTAACAGCCAAAACCAAGGTGGTACCATTACCTAAGAAAGCTAAACAAGTCTCATTGCCACGTCTAGAGCTCTGTGGAGCGCTTTTACTATCAAACTTAATGTTAAAAGTTACAAAAAGCCTTAATAACCACCAACTAAAACTTTTCGGTTGGTGCGACTCAACGGCAGTTTTAGGGTGGCTGCAAGGTGAACCAAGTCGCTGGAAGCCATTCGTTGCCAACAGAGTAGCTAAGATAGTACAAACTATAGATGCTAACTCGTGGCGCTACATTAATACGAGAGAAAACCCAGCTGATTGCGCCAGTCGCGGTGTCACAGTTGAACAGCTGCTGCAACACAGTCTCTGGTGGAATGGACCCAACTGGCTTTCAACATTCAAACCACAATCACAATCCGAAAAGAAAGATTTTAATACCGATTTAGAAATAAGAAAAACAAAACAGATAAATGTTACACAATTAAGCGATACGGGATCAGATATCATTCACCGGCTAATTTACGAACACAGCAATTTTACGCGAGCGTACCGATTACTTGCATGGATATTACGCATGACGTCACGCCACAATAATAAGCTGCAATATTTATGCACGGATGAATTACGTAAGGCGCGCTTAAAGATTGTTAAATATGTTCAACATCAAGAGTTTTTTGAAGACATCAGAGAAATTCAAAAACAGGGTACATGCAAACCGAAAAGCAAATTACTATCTTTGAATCCCTTTCTAGACGCTGACGGGCTGTTAAGAGTAAAAGGTCGATTATCCAAGTCTCACCTCAGCGAAGATATGAAGTATCCGTTTATCATACCATATGAAAGCCGTTTAACAGAATTAATTATTGACGAAGCTCACAATCAAACATTCCACGGAGGAGCACGCCTTACTCAGTCATTGATTAGGAAACAGTATTGGATTTTAAGTGGAAATCGAGCCGTCAAAAAACATTTATTTAAACGTGTAATTTGTAGAAAGCAGAAACCTATCAAACAACATCAAATGATGGGTGACCTGCCGGAAGCACGAACAACACTTACAAGACCATTCTACCGTAGTACGGGTGTCGACCTCAGTGGATTTATAGAGGTTAAGGCCAATAAAGGACGCGGAATTAAAACATCTAAAGGATACGTAGCGGTGTTTGTGTGTATGGTGACAAAAGCCATACATTTAGAGCTCGTATCTGATCTGTCCTCGTCAGCATTTCTGGCAGCACTACGAAGAATGGCCGCGCGAAGAGGCACACCAGGTCACATGTATAGTGACAATGGGACCAACTTCGTAGGAGCCCACCGAACACTACAAAAGGAATATTTAAACTTAAAGAAAAATGTTTTATCAGAAGAATTCCTCACTGAAATCAACGAAATGCAAATCAAGTGGCATTTCAATGCCCCATCGTGGCCTAGTGCAGGTGGATTATGGGAGGCTGCAGTCAAGAGCTTAAAGCACCACATGCGCAGGGTGATAGGGAATCAAAAGCTCACGTTTGAAGAATTTACCACCTTATTGTCTCAGTTAGAAAGTTGCTTGAATTCAAGACCATTGTGCGCTATAAGTGAAGACCCTAATGATATCGATTATCTTACACCCGCACACTTCTTATCAAGCGGCCCTGTCCTCACCATCATCGAAACAGAACAGGATGAGAGAACAAGATGGCACTTAGTACAAAAGACATTTGGTGATATTTGGAAGAGATGGCAAACCGAATATTTAACACAACTGTCTATCAGACACAAGTGGCAAGTACGTCAACCAAACATTCAAATTAATGACGTTGTTGTTATCCATGACACAAACCTTCCCGCAGGGAAGTGGGCTCTTGGCCGGGTCATAGACACTCATCCCGGAAAAGATGGCCTAATCCGTGTAGTAAGCGTAAAAACGAAGAGTGGCACGATGAAAAGACCAGTCGTAAAGTTGTCAATTTTACCAGTTAACAATCAAACTGGTACAACTGATACAAACCCGCCTAACCACGAAGACACGCAAAACAAACGAAAAAGAGGTCAATCATTCAAAACATCATGCCTAAACTTTGTGACTACAATATTCATGTTATTTATGTTATTAATGACATCATCAGTTCAAGGTGCATATAACATATCGTCGCTGCCAAACAATAACACCATCTATTTCGACAAAATGACGGAAATGCGATTAATTCAAGACAATTGGAAGCTTGTTGTATATTATGACATGCAGCCGTATTGGAACGGTATCAAGTTATATGGCGATTATATCAAACATTTAGAAACACAGTGCAATTTAATGACAGTAAAGTCACACTGCGACGTCATATTACTCCAACTACGTCACGAGTTCACGGAATTCGAATCCTACGACCGCATGTTACCGACGCGCGCGACGCAGCAAAACAAGCGCACGCGACGAGGCCTCATTAATGGTGTCGGTTACCTCGCCAATGGCTTGTTCGGTATTTTAGACGACCGCTTTGCTGAACAATATCAAAAAGACATTTCTATTCTAAAAAATGATCAAAAACACCTTATGACATTGTGGAAAAAACAAACATCGATTATTGAGACAGAAAACAACATGCTTAAGAGAGTTGAAAACGTCATGGAAAGACAGCACAAAATATTTAACCACCATTTAAATAAATTGGAGGCTGCAACACACCAAATTCAGAAGGAAATCGGGCAAGTAGAGATCAGCAACGAATTTTTATTTTCATGCATAATTGTCAATAACATATTAGACAATTTGAAAAATATTCAAAATACGTTATTGGATGCCATCAGCGACCTTCATAACTTCAACATACACGTCCTTACTCCAGAACAACTTCGTGACGAGTTAAGCATAATATCTGGGCAGTTGTCAAAAGAGCTATCCATTCCCATTGACAATATACAAACAGATTTGTCAAAAATTTATAAGATAACGAAAGTAAGAGCTCGTATCACACAACAGTATTTTATTTTTGAGATACAAATCCCATTAATAAATCGAGATAGTTATGATATCTACAAAACATTCCCTGTCTCACATCAAACAGGGAATGTCATGGTCAGCGTGCAACCAATATCTCCTTTTTTGGCTATGAACATAAAAAAGGACACCTATTTGACTATTTCTGAGTATGAACTGCAAAGATGCATCGAATTGGATGTTCATTCGTATTTATGTGAAATACAAAAACAAATTTATCAACGAGTATCAGACGACAATCTTTGTTTAATAGAACATAAAACGGGCAAATGCAAAACATTTATTAGTCAGTGTCAAGTTACCTGGACAGAATTAGTCACCGTTAACACATTTCTGTTCACCTGTTGCGGGCAATGCTCCTTTAGAATAACACGTGGGGATCAAATTTCACACGAGACCTTCCAAGGAGTAAACATTATCGCACTCGGAAGCGACTGTGTAGTTAGGGCGACACATTTACAATAACGTCGCATCAGCATCATGCCAGTGAAATTAATGTAAAAGCAGACGTCTTATCGGTCACGATCGCACCAGTCAATAAAGTTCTCAACATATCGATTCCAGTCAGCGTTGCTATCAACGAGACGCATGACTCGAGATTAGATCAAATGAGCAAACAGATACAGCAACTGAAAACGGACGCGGATCGCCTCGACGTCGAAACCAGCTTCAACTTTCACGACGTGCATCATTACGTGGCTATCTATGGGATAGCTGCATTGGTGGTGGTGTGCGCGGCGGGCGCGTGGTGGCGTCACCGCCGCCGCCGCAGCAGCACCGAGCCCACACCCGCCACCGCCGCGCCCGCCGCCGCCGCCGCCGACGTCTCCCCGCCGCCGCTGCCGCTGCTGGCCGCACCGCGACTACGTCGCAGCGGACCGGCAGGTGGTAGCGTACTGGGTCACAGTACAAGTGCGAGTGCAGTTCAATGTGATAAGTGCAGTGGGTATAGTGTATGTGAAAATCGACAATCAAGTGCAGTGAGTGATTTAGTAGAGCGCAAAGATAAGGTTACGATGCCAACCTTCGAAAAAATCACTTTCACGAGTGATTCTTAGTTATTCATCTCGCAATGATATTGTCGGGAATCATTTGTTAAACTCACACTCCATCCCATACCGTGATCACCTACCACTTACCTCATGCCTCATCTCTCGCCCGGGAATATGTACGGTCTACGCGATGACCTACATTTTATTTGTTTAAAGTCATCATTTTTATTACATTCGATTCAGTCCACATTCAACTCGCGACTCATCAATTAGCGTTACATTCAATTACGCAATAAAAGTTATTTTTAATCATTTTCAAGTTTTATCATTCATCTCTTTTGGTGTGTGACCATTCAACCCATACAAACATCTTGTGTCATTGACAAGAATTTTTTATCAAGAGTGGGCAGGTAGTGTAAGCATTTTTCTATTCATGGTATTTTCATAATGTAAATGCAGCATAATTTGGCCAACTTCAAACAGGTATCAAAGTTGTTGCTAACAGTTCTTTTTTATTATCTTTGCTCATACCATCTATGAGGATTTCCCTAGCGTTTAGAGACCTCTTCTGGTATTTTGGGTCCCAATGGTACCTCCTTCACTTTAGAAACTCCAAGAACGTCAAGAAAATCCGACGATATTGGATTTACAACTGGCAACTCCTCTGCTGCGCTTGGATTATTACGACTAGGTATCCCTAGCGTCCTGGATGGTCTGGGTAAGATCCGGACTGTGTACTTGTGCTACGGTCATGACAGATCGTAAGTCTTTTTCAATGTTAGATTTATATATGTCCGTTATTTACGGTTCTTTATTGAAATCGGAGTCACTAAGCCTTGTGGTAGGCGAGAGGCCTCGCGCAAACGAAGTCATTTGAAAGGAATGATCAAAGAATAGAATTGCCGTAATCGCGTCACAGCATAGGGTAGGTAGGTACCCGTAATATCGATCGTAATCGCGTCACGATACTAGATTTCATATTAGCACTGACCGTAATCACGTCACGGTAGGTACCACATAAGGGTAGGTACCCGTAATATCGATCGTAATCGCGTCACGATACTAGATTTCATATTAGCACTGACCGTAATCACGTCACGGTACTACATAAGGGTAGGTACCCGTAATATCGATCGTAATCACGACACGATACTAGATTTCATATTAGCACTGACCGTAATCACGTCACGGTACTACATAAGTGTGCAGTATGTAAGGCGGAACTGTAAGATTTTGTAGAAATCACTTGCACACAAAAAAACACTCCAATAAAAAGATTAGTAAAAAATAAAATAGAATAGAGGTACTGCCTCACGCAAACGAAGCGTCATTTGGAAGGAATGACCGAGGAATATAATTGCCGTAATCGCGTCACAGCATAGGGGAGGTACCCGTAATATCGATGATCGTAATCTAGTCACGATAATATATTTCATATTAGCACTGACCGTAATCACATCACGGTAATACTTAAATGTGCAGTATGTAAGGCGGCAGTAAAAAATTGAAAGTAAAACTTTGAAGTTGAAAACTTCAGTCTGACTTCTTGTGAAAATTTGAAGAACGAGCAAACAGTTTAGTTTTGCAGTTTTGTTGTATTTGCCTCAGACCAAATAAAAAGTTGTATTTGCTAATACTTTACTTTTTATTTGATTATTTCACAATAATATTCGACAAAATGCAAATACTAAAAGTAATGGATGAACCACAGATCTAGAGAGCACCATAATATCAGTATTTTACTGTTTTTCACTCTAAACTTGTATATAAATTTTATCTCTATTTCGATTAGCTTTGTCAATATTATTGTTGTTGTAATTTATTCGTTTTCCATTATGCACCTTCTATATGGTCACCCCTAGGTAGTTTAATGTCTTTGCAGTAGCGATGAGTAGCTCGCGAGAGAGTTGTTTAAGAGCCGGCTCACCTATTCTAGCTCAACGTATCTCTAGCTCACTCCCGTTCAATTTAGCTCAGTGTTCATTTTAGCTCAATTAGCTCAGTGTTTCATCGGAATATGTCTGCTCGGAATTGAAAGCGGCTCGCCTCGATATACAAAAAGCTTAGGGTGTCGCAAAGGGGGTGCAAGACAAAATTTTCTGTTGATTTTTACATGGAGCCTTAAAACATAAAAAGTTGGAAAAATTATGGTAACTTTTTATAAAAACGCGTATATCTCGAAAACGGTGCGTCGTAGCTAAAATCTAACGAAATTTTGGCCTTCTGTAAAACCCCGTGAACCTGAGCGGTATCCGATAAATATTAAAAAAAAAACTTTTTTTCAGGAAAGTAAAAAAAAAAAAAATTTGTACGAAGCTAGATTTCTGTTTTCTAATAAAAAAAAATACATCGAAATATTTTTATTTTTATTTAAGTAATTGTATGTTATTTAAGTAAGTAATTTTGTGATTATATTATTGTTTACTAACCTATAGAATTAAGTACCTTTGTAACTAACTCTCTATGGACTTTGTCTGAAATAAAATTTGAATTGAATTGAATTGAAAATTGAAATTCAAGACAATCGCTACGCTGCGCTTCGCGCTATTTCCTGAACAGTACACTTAAACGACTCAAGAGCCTTCTATCTTCATCTTCATGAACTACGCTGAGCTAAATGAGCTACTGAGCTAGAAGATCTATATAGCTCTTGACTGGGTAAAGAGCTAAACGGCTCTTATCTCTTCAAAGAGCTAAATTTCTCATGACAACTTTGCAACTAGGCTTGCCAACCGTCCCAGATTTTCCGGGACGTCCCGCTTCTGGGTCAATTT
Source organism: Scoparia ambigualis (assembly GCA_963921215.1). Lineage (NCBI taxonomy): Eukaryota > Metazoa > Arthropoda > Insecta > Lepidoptera > Crambidae > Scoparia > Scoparia ambigualis. The sequence goes on from OY992503.1 coordinate 876,731, forward strand.
TGGGCCGTCCCGCCGTGACACCTTGCGGGACGCTTTTTGTCCCGGAAATCAGTAATAATATATAAGTATCTATCTCGTACCAACTACCTTCGGGTTAAGAGGCCAACCTACCTATTACCTTTGACTATATACATGTCTAGACGGAGCATCGCGGTACAAACGCTTCTCAAAATCCGCCCGGTTTTTGTATTGAATTTGAAGTGTGCGTGACAGCCGCGTATCTGACACTAGCACAATTGTTTGTACCTACGCCTGGCGTACTCACCATGGAATTCTGTTATTTCAAGAATGCCAAAAAACTGTGCCCAAATAGTACCAAATAGTGCCCAAAGGAAATAAATAGTACCCTTATGTACAAAAATGGAATAAAAATATCTAGTGTTAATCCCGCTAACTCACTAATTTATCAAGCTTGGATGCTGCATGCAAGCACCGCCCTCCCGCCCGCAATGTATGCACATGCAAAAGGAGCGATGGATGCTAAATAAGGCATGCAAACCGAAACCCGACACGTGTTTCGCCCCTCCACGGGGCATCCTCAGGAGCTGTTGACTGGTCGAGAGCTGCGCGCCGACTGAAACGGCTGCGAAGATCTCGGCCCCTTATATAGCGCCACCGTTTGGCATTTGTGACGTACTACACGCAATAAGACGCAATAATGGGGAGGAAACTAAATTTGTTTGGTCATTCAACAGTGCGTAATTATTATTGTTATGTTTTATAATTTCTAACTGCTCCAACACACACAACCGGAAACTCTTATTACATACATGCAAAATATTATATGTGTGATTGTCGCCCAAGGAATGGCCGGTGTCAATTAAATGTTTTGCGAAATGTGACTTGTCTGGATGGCCATTCCTATGTGCGGCCACATGTTCCTTATATCTAATTTCAAAATTACGGCCTGTCTGACCTACATAGACCCCATTGCATTCATTACAAACTAACTTATAAACACCGGATTTTTTGGAATTTTCTAAGCGATCCTTACTGTTACATAAATGACGCAAGTTTTGATTTGTCCTAAAAGTAGTAAAAATGTTGTTTTTTCTAAGATTATTCGCGATTTTATCTGAGATAGGGCCTAAATAGGTCAGACTACCCACATATTTGTTAATACGTTGTTATGTGGGTAGTCTGACCTATTTAGGCCCTATCTCAGATAAAATCGCGAATATTCTTAGAAAAAACAACATTTTTACTACTTTTAGGACAAATCAAAACTTGCGTCATTTATGTAACAGTAAGGATCGCTTAGAAAATTCCAAAAAATCCGGTGTTTATAAGTTAGTTTGTAATGAATGCAATGGGGTCTATGTAGGTCAGACAGACCGTAATTTTGAAATTAGATATAAGGAACATGTGGCCGCACATAGGAATGGCCATCCAGACAAGTCACATTTCGCAAAACATTTAATTGACACCGGCCATTCCTTGGGCGACAATCACACATATAATATTTTGCATGTATGTAATAAGAGTTTCCGGTTGTGTGTGTTGGAGCAGTTAGAAATTATAAAACATAACAATAATAATTACGCACTGTTGAATGACCAAACAAATTTAGTTTCCTCCCCATTATTGCGTCTTATTGCGTGTAGTACGTCACAAATGCCAAACGGTGGCGCTATATAAGGGGCCGAGATCTTCGCAGCCGTTTCAGTCGGCGCGCAGCTCTCGACCAGTCAACAGCTCCTGAGGATGCCCCGTGGAGGGGCGAAACACGTGTCGGGTTTCGGTTTGCATGCCTTATTTAGCATCCATCGCTCCTTTTGCATGTGCATACATTGCGGGCGGGAGGGCGGTGCTTGCATGCAGCATCCAAGCTTGATAAATTAGTGAGTTAGCGGGATTAACACTAGATATTTTTATTCCATTTTTGTATATCATGGATTTCCGCAAAGTAACGCCTGATTCTATTATTAAGTACCCTTATGGTTCAAAAGTTATAGACATAGTTTGGTGAGTACGCTAGGCGTAGCTTACGCCTAGCGTACTCACCTCAGTTTGGGAAATCTGAGCAAGCTACAACTTTAATTAGTATGTCAAAAAACTGTACCCAAATAGTACCAAATAGTGCCCAAAGGAAATAAATAGTACCTTTATAGTTAAAAAGTTATAGACATAGTTTGGTGAGTACGCTAGGCGTAGGTTCTACGCCTAGCGTACTCACCTCGTTGCGCGAAAACAGAACCAGCAATGGCTCTCATTTCTATCTCAATAAATAGTACCGGAAATAGTACCCTCTAAGAATGTAATTGTTATTTGACTTTTACACTAGAAAGTCATTAAATTTGATAGCAAACTTCTACATACAAAAATTACGTGTGGTACAGTCGAGCACAGTGAATGGTAAAATATTATTTTTATTACCAAAGGAATTAAGATTGGAATAACTATGGAGTTCATTAATAGACGACGACCTAAAATAAAATAGGTACATATTTAATAACAGTAAACCAAGGGTGGCCAAAAAAGAGGGGTCTTGAGGTGGGTGTGTCTGTCTTTGGCACCGTAACTCCTAAATATCCTAGATTTGGATGCGGATTTTTTTATATGAAGGCTGGTTTTTAGCGGTGATTCTTACTTCGACTATAAATCTAGTGATAACTGTTATAAATCACAAAATTTGTAGTCGAGGGTGAATGAGACCCACTCCAACTTGTATCTATGTATCAAGCATTGCTTATTTATGATTTGTTGATCGTGAATGACAGCCCGCCCGCAACTTTGTCCGCGTGAACCCCTTAACCCGTGACGAATTTCCAAAAATGTTCATTTTTATACAAACCTTTGCCCGACAATTACAATTACAACAAAAAAGAATTAGCCAAATTGGTGCAGCCGTTCTGAAGTGATGCGCGTACAAACATTTTGGCAATTGATTTTTATTAATATAGATACATACCTACATAAATAGCGACTGCACATGTGCTCAGCGTGACAGGTGGTGAGCCCATCGCCGTTCTAAGCTGTTGGATGTATGTGCAGTCTTTAGTCCGTTAGTCGCCTATTACGACACCCAAGCGAAGAGGGGGTGGTAGTATTCTTTCACCGGTAAGTACGCGACACAGTTAAAAACTTTATACAGTCCAGAAAACTAAGAATATGATTTAATTTGTTATTCTACAATTAATAAAAAACAATAACGTTAATATATTCAAACTGAGTAGGTACCTACCTAGCTAATGAAAGATCAACTGCAAATCGACATGAACATAAAATGCTATTTATTACAGATGAAATATACATAACTAGGTACTTACTCATTTAAAGATCACTCACATTCACATCACAATGAAACAAAATTCACAAGTTTTTTCATTAATTGTTTCACAAATTAACTATTCGCAAACCTTTGCGGTTGCGGTGGCAAGGCAAAGTAAACGACTAAAAAAATCGGTTCCAGAAAACCATGCGTTCCCACCGCGGCGTCAAGCAAATTGTTGTGAATTGCAATATTGATCTTTAGCACTTTCATAATACAGGTCAGTTTGTAAGTAACTAAAGTAAGAAGTGTGATAAGCGCCATCTATTGTAACTTGTTCATACTAAGATGCATCGCTGTCGCGCGTCGATAAGTTGCACTATGATCAACAAAAGTAACAGATTGTTCTCGCACAATATTGAGCTTTCAATTTCAGACATAAGGCAAATAGTTCCTTATATAGAAGGTGCTTTTACTTTATGAAATCCGGCAAAAATACGATAGTCAATATTTTGGAAAACATGGATCTTATTTATAAGAAAAATAATTATAATCAATTATATAACTGATATTAAACTTCCTCGTTACGTATATACACCTATTAATTTCAACAAAAGTAAAAGTAATATGTAGTAGGTTCATAATACGAAATTTAATAATATTAAAATTATTATGAGTTCGCCTGTACCTCATGTCAATGTATGTAGAAGTTTGCTATCAAATTTAATGACTTTCTAGTGTAAAAGTCGAATAACAATTACACTCTTAGAGGGTACTATTTCCGGTACTATTTATTGAGATAGAAATGAGAGCCATTGCTGGTTCTGTTTTCGCGCAACGAGGTGAGTACGCTAGGCGTAGAACCTACGCCTAGCGTACTCACCAAACTATGTCTATAACTTTTTAACTATAAAGGTACTATTTATTTCCTTTGGGCACTATTTGGTACTATTTGGGTACAGTTTTTTGACATACTAATTAAAGTTGTAGCTTGCTCAGATTTCCCAAACTGAGGTGAGTACGCTAGGCGTAACCTACGCCTAGCGTACTCACCAAACTATGTCTATAACTTTTGAACCATAAGGGTACTATTTATTTCCTTTGGGCACTATTTGGTACTATTTGGGCACAGTTTTTTGGCATTCTTGAAATAACAGAATTCCATGGTGAGTACGCCAGGCGTAGGTACACGAATGGTTGCCAGCGAATGCCTAATTTCCGATAAAGTAGGGAAAAAATATTTATGCACAATATAATTTTAAAATGATTCATAACATAACATAACTTTTAAAATTAGGTATGTCTATCGTATATGTAGGTATAACGCATAAAAGAAGCTGGTGTGTTTAGAAAAAATGGATGATTGAAGGCGAGGGCCAGTACCTACAATAAAATAATGCGCTAATGGAAGCCTGCGTGCGTGTGTTGAAATTATTTAGTTTAGTTATTATTAATTTTATTGATGCGTACAAATTGTACTTAATTATGTTTAATAAATTGTACCTACTTAATTAGATCTATGACACTGTAAAGTAACATTGTTACTTAGAGGGAGAAAAAAGTAAGGCCTCCTGAGTTTCTTGCCAGCTCTTCTCGGTCGAAGGCTCTCCCAAAATCCGAACTGGTGGTAGATTGGTTAGGTAGGTAGATTAGGTAGGTAGAGTAGATTATGGTCTGTGCCAGCTAAATGTGCATGAAGGGTCATTTACCCCACTTGTACCAGTGGGGTGCTGCAGGTTAGGTACGTTCGGCCGGCGTGTCTCCCAGGAAGGCCGCCTAGGCGTATGACAGTAAAGGTTGCCGCTCGGCTCGCACGCTCTACGTCGCGCTTCGTCGCTTAAGGCCAGGGGCCCAGGTCTGCTAGTTTGCGGGTGGCGTGGTTGAGTCGCGGTTGAGTCGCGTTGTGGTTGTTTGGCACATTTGGTATTCCTAAATGAGTAAGAGAATGCCAAATGTGTCAGGCGGTTGCAGTGCGATCCAGCTGCGATTCAATTGTGCCATTCGTGGATTGGCAGACTTGGGCCCCAGGTATTTCTCTCTCGCGGCTTCTCTCGCTCTCTTGATGGTACGGGACGGGTATAACAGCGAAGCGGCGCGTTTTGTTGCCTTTAGGTATAGACTTTATAGGATTCTCTGCTAATTTATCTGCGAATTGTTTGTCTTTCGTTGAGTACAAAAATTAAATGTAAGTATCAGTAGTTTAGTCATAATATTGAAAAACATTACAAAAAGGGGTAATTTTGGGATTTTTTTTTATTTTTTTTCTATCGAGTGAAGTTCATTGGATCTTGTAACTGAATGAGACTTTGAATAGATTAGATCCTTAACTATGGCCTGGCCGCAGCCACTGTGCCGCGCCTTGGGTATGCGCGGGTGGTGGGGGGAGTGGGAAGTAAAGAGCATGAACTCACATGAGATTCGTAGTGTCAGACAGTTCTTACGATATCGAAGCACAGTTTATTGAAGCTTTATATTTACGAGTATAATTACATCCAATCCGTTTTTGAATTAAAGAACCAATATAAATGAAATAAATCTTTAATTCTTGGAAATATATGGGGTGACTGCTAGGGGCCGCGGGGGGCTTCGGGGGCTGGTCGGGTCGGGTGTTTTGAACATGACAAAGATGACAAAAAAGGAATTCGTGTTTTTTTTCATTTTTAATTAAATAATTATTTTTGTGAATTTTAATTGGATAGTCTTGGTATTTATTTGAGTATCTAATTTATTTTAAAGCAATAACATAAGAAAACTAAATGGAAAACAATTATTTACAACGCGCGGGCAACGGCCGGCCGGTCGACCGTCTGTTGACCCGTTCGCGTCAGCTGGGCGATAAGTACCTACGTTAATCTGCAATGATACCATTTTTGTCATGTTTAAGACGCTTGACCTGATCGACCCTTGAGGTTTCTTGCGGTTTCAGGCAGTCACCTTACAGTCACCTTATATAATATAAACTTTGTTTGCTTTTCTTTTCTTAAAATATTCGGCCACTTTAAAAATGACTGTCTTGATTATCTCGTGATAATGCACGACCCATTTTGGATATTTTATCTCATGTGCGTCTGACACACTAGTTGCCGCCGTGAGCGATGACGGCAGAATAACTAAATGAAGCAACTGTTTCGCCCCCCCGCCTCGCCGCTCGCGTGCCCGGGGCGCGGTGCGGCGGTGGCGGTCAGACTATAATACATACTTTTTTTTCCAGAATTTAAACCATTATTTTCTATGTCTTAGATGGTTTGAAAAACTCAAAGCGCGACCTATCTAGCCTTAACTCGTAAATCCTACGCGCGCGCGTAAACCCTGCGCTCCTGACGGACGTCAAATCGATATCGAGTCGGCTTTGCTTAACGGAATATGAACGCTCGGGTCACGCGATGGGTTTCGGTTTCGCGTGGGGGTCGTTGGAGGGTGAACCTTCTGTACGGAAGTAATATTAGTTATTCTGTGCTTGTACCAAGACGAAAAACGAAACAATTTTAAAACACACAAATTTATGCTTATTAATTTTTGACGTTTTCTATGCTTAAGTTTTTATAAAAAAAGATATTTGAATGATTAAAAATGTCAACCTTATTGGTTAGGTACTAATGTTTTCCAAAACTCATTTCAACCGTTACTTTATTTTACTTTAAAAACTCAGTTATTTCCAATTTCTATTACTTACCACAATATCAATACGATAATTGGAAATCACATTAAATTTTATTCCTTAAAGTAATACCTTAAGTTAACAATTCATTGTGATTTATCATTCTTCACCTTTCATCCTAAAAAAAAAAACGATAAATTACCTATAAATATTAGCAGTTTGTGTCGCTAGGGGAGAGACACTTGCCCGCTATTTTTGTCTCGTACCAGGATACTGAGGATACGTTTGTTTACACAATTCTATAACCACGGCTTAAATTTCGGTTCGACGCGATTCTGTTTCGGCGTGCAGTGGTACTGGGGGTAGCGATGCGCATTTTGTCTGGCACAGACTATAGCTCGTTAGATTAGTTGTTAAGTCTTAACTATAAGTTAGTTAACTGTTTTTTTAATTATTATTATTGACGTCAATAAGTGCCTGTAAAGGTTTACATTGAATAAATAATTTGACTTTGACTTTGACTTTGTGATATGTTTGTAATAGGAACGACATAGAAGCAACAGGCAGAATGTTTTACATTTAATACTTAATCAAAATTGATTTTTTAATTAGAAACTTAAATATTTTAAATTAAAATCAAAACAATTAATGGCGTTCTCTTTGTATTTGTTTCGTTTGGATGTTACATCATTTTTCATGTTCTCTAATTTCTTATTATGTTGAAACCTTGTAGTTAAATTTGACAACGACTTCTTTCTACCGGATCAGTTGGAAATCTGAAAATTAAAATGTTTGCTATGTGGTCGAACAGTTGTAAAGGTTACATAATGTAATGACTGCTCATCAATATCCGTGTCCAATAGTTTACTTACATGTGACGAGAAATATTGACCTTTTAGGGGCACAAACATACACCCGCACTTTCTCAAACATCGTCATCATCATCATCAGCCTATAAACGTCCCACTGCTAGGCGCAGGCTTCCCACGCTGGCCCAATGTGGGTTTTAACAACTGTCTTCTCGACAACAAACGGGACCATCGGCTTAACGTGCCTTTCGAAGCACGGAGGAGCTCGAGATGTTTTAAATTTGGTCACCCATCCAGTGACCCGGCATTGCGAAAGTTGCTTAGCGGGCAAGATCGCAAGCCGAACGTGCTAGCCGATGCGCCATCGAGCTCTGAAGCATTCATACTACCATCCCCTACATACATATACTTAAACACGCACTTCTTACATAAATACTTACGTACCTACATTCCATTTCAAACATAATAATTTTTTTATTCGTTTCGAATAACGATACGATACCATACCCCAATAACAATTTATAATAATAGTATTAAGTATAAAATATTACAGTAGGTATTATATTTTTTCTTGTTTTAGAACGAAACCGCGGGGTAACACTACGCCAAAGCGATCATGAAAAATATCTTGGGCTAACACTTGACAAAAACCTGACGTGGAATGCGCATTTGTCGGTAATAAAAAACAATCTTTCATCTTTGCTAGGTTGTATATATGGTATGTAATCGCATTTTGTATTATGTACCTACCTAATTTTGCAGTTGTATTTAGTTATCGTTTTTATGAAAATCTTTATTCCTCATGAAGTAATAAACAATAACTTATTCTGGTATAAATTTTGCTCAATAATATCTATTATCTTGGATAGGAGAAATTCATAGTTAACTTAAAGCAATTTTCGATGTTGTTTGGTTTAGAATAAGATTATTTTTCTATATAAAATCAATGATATCTAAAAATTCCGAGGCCGCTACGAACTATACGACTATAATACACCCTCAATTTTTATTCGTTTTAATGAAATTGGGCGAGTTCCCCCCATGACAATTATTGCATACCTACTTATAGGTTTTCTTGGTGAAAGTTGTTCAGTTTCATGGTTGGAACTCACCCTTAATTTCATTAAAATGAGGGTGTATAAATAGGAGATAACATTTTTTTTTATTTCATTTGTTTAGAACAGTACTTTCTAGGAGCTCAAAAAAGTGCCGTCTCGCATTTTATGAAAATCTTTCTCTGCATTTTTGGGTTGAACTATGCCAATAGCTATTCTACACTATTCAATGAGTCAAAATTGTTAACCTTATTTTTGTTTCTCAGATCAAGAACGCCAAAATTTGCCATTTTATGCACAGTTGAGATGCAGGCCTCTTAAGCATTTGTATTGATTTTTTTATTAAATGATAAAATAATATATACCTACATGTGTTTTTAACTAACCATTTTATATGTGGTATATGTTGTGTCCCCGTAATATACCCAAGTCCCGGATGTCGAGCTGGGAAATCCCGGAAATGCCTTTTTTTGAGCACACATGCAGGCATGCATTAAATATGCTTTCATTGAATAAAAGAGAAATTACATTTAACACTATTTATTAAGGTGTAATATTGTATAATGTAATAATTTTAACATTTAATAGAACTATTAATTAATTATATATACTTACACTTCAGTCTGCTTAAATTACAAACAAAAATAATAATATAACTTTATAAACAACTTAAAACAAATTGTTATTTCAGTATAAAAATACGTTTTTTATAATTTATCTGTTAATGCTATGCGTTAATAAAATTATTATATACTTAGGTAATTAAACTATCATTTAAACTCCAAACGAAATGCAAGTGATACGCCAATGTTCCTATATTTACAATGCTTACCTACTCCTTTGTAGTGAAACATCTAGATCATCTAGTCCTTTAGGCACGTTATGTCCTGAATGTCCAGTCTGTCCGTTAGGTCTGTTTCCCTGAACGTCCATTCCCCGAATGTACAATTACTTGAATGTCTATTTACCTAAACCATAGATACATAATAGTACAAGTACAAAAGATTCGCTCCGCTAAGTCATTTAAATAAATAGCGACTCTTGCTAAGACACAATAAAGTGCAATTCTGGTCGCACACCGCTCTCATACCTCTGTAGGTATGGGAGCTCAGAGAGAGGCAACTACTTCTAGGTGAATTTAACTGTTTAAATTCACCCTAGAAGTAGTTGCCTCTCTTTCTATCGCGTAGCTCTTATCTCTTGTAACGACTGCAGGGTGTTCGGTCGGCTACTTGTAGCTTCATACCTAAAGCGCGGTGTGCGCCAGGCCTGCCTAAACGTCCACTTCCCTGAACACTTTTTTCTGAACGTTAGAAAAGCCTTTACCTACGTAACTACCTTCTTATAGGCTTTTCTATTTTATTTTTTTATTTTGCAATATGATAAACATACCGCACATAATGATACAAAACATCAAGTATGTTACATAGGCCTATAAAGTTTCTACAAAATATAAAACAATCTAAGTTTAACACATTCAGATACCTAAGAATAAATATTTTGAAATTTCGATTTTGACACCGCGGACGGTTCTGCTACCTTCTGCGGCGGTCCGCGTTTGGGGCCTCAAGGAGAATGTCACTATCAGAGCCTTGTTGGACTCGGGGGCCCAAGGTTGTCTCATGTCCACACGAGCAGCACAAAAACTGGGTTTGGGTCTAGAGGCCCACTCAGTGCCGCTACCGGGGTTGGTGGCAAACCCAAGTCACCTTCTCAGCGGTACATTCCTCTACTGTGTGATGTGGGTGATGTATACCACTGTGGGCTGGCAGCTCTCTACCGATCTGCCCTCAGGTATAAGGGCATGTACAACGGGTCTAGATCTGGCCGACCCACTTTTTTACCATCCGGCCCCGGTAGAACTCCTCTTGGGGTCGGATGTACTAGGTTGGATCCTACTAGGCGTAGGCACCCAGAAGGCTCTGGGTCCTTCTTCACTGGTGGCAGTGTCAACTCTTTTTGGTTCTTCGATTATGGGGTCAGTCTTTGACGTTTCGACTCCGGATATGTCTAGGGTCATTATGTCTGTGGCTCTAGCCAAAACAATGAAAAGGTTTTGGGAAATCGAGGAACCTCATATGGTCCCTAGGGTGGCCCCAGACCATGAGGAGTGTGAGGCCTTTTATCAGGCCAATACGTCACGGTTGACGTCCGGGAGGTTTGTAACTAGGTTACCTTTCATCGCTTCCTCTCCTGTTCTAGGGCAGTCCAGGACATTGGCGGAGAAACGGCTGCTGGCCATGGAACGGCGCATGCGGCGTGACTGCGTACTTCGCGATAAATACATAGTTTATGCGCGAGTATGAGGCATTGGGTCACATGTCTCCGGCTCGAGTTGATTGGAGCTCAACTGAGCACTATTTCCGATTTGTTAAGAGAATTTCGCGAACGCATTATTCAGTTGCAGCGAATTTTAAAATCGCATTTTTTAGCGAATCAATATTTCATGTTAGATACATTTTGCTAAAATCCGCTGAAACTAAATAAGGCGTTCTTATTTAGTTGCAGCGGATTTCAGTATCGCATTTTTTAGCGAATCAATATTTATGTTGAATATATTTTGCGAACGCCCTGTTTAGTTGCATCGGATTTAGGGTCGCATTTTTTAAGGGTGCACGAAATTGTAAAAAATTATGTATTTTTAAGTCACTTGACACACACTATGCGCTGAATTAGTTAAATACATTAAAAGAACTTACCTATGTAGGTAAGTTAACCTGATCATTGCACAAGGTCATGGCCTTGTTGAAATTTAAAACAAGTTCTTTAAATAATAACAAACAATACATAAATGTAATGACTCAAAAAACATATTTTTTTCGAAAACTTTCTTAATTTTACGCATGAAACAATAATTCTTAGATGAAAATATTTGTGGGCACCCCCTTCTTTAAAAAGTAAATTTTAAATTTTAACACAAGCGCGTGATGGTTTTGCACATTTTGCAGGATAAATACATTGCTCTAATTAAATTACTAGGTCTGAAACTTCAAAGCAGAATTGATCTTATTACTAATATCAATATGATTTATTTTGCTCTGAAGTTCATTATTATGTCTTATGTAGGTACTTATGTCTCTTTTGCGTTCGCGCGACACCCCCTTAAGTGTAAAAAATTTCACAGATGGATTCGTAACGATTGTTTTTTTGTGTTCCTGTATTTTAATTTAATATTCTAACACTCAATTCCTGCAGGAAAACTGGCGATATTTATTAGTAGTAGATACCTATTCGATAAATACTCAGAACGCTATCAATTCGCACTTCTAACCTCTTTAATAGCAACTGACAACTACCTACTTGTTATTTACGTACGAGATGTACGAAATACCAACATTTCAAAAAATGACTTATGAGCATCGCCTGTTATGCCGGGGTTCTAGTGTGCGGCACTCACACAGTGACAGGTGACATTACTTTTGTTCATTCCATTCGTGCCAGCTTTAGTGAATCTATCTTATAAAGAAGCCCTTACATGGTACCTATTTAGATAGGATAAAACAAACACAAATAAAGCTTTCGTTAAAATGGTACCTACTCTGAAATTAACTGCAACTAAAAAAGGAGATCGCGAAATTCATCTATTAATAAATTATGGGAACATAAATAAATCTTTCGTAAAAAATGCTACTCTGAAATTTGCTGCAACTAAAAAAGGAGATCGCGAAATTCATCTAATAATAAATAAAATTCGCTGCAACTGAATAATGCGTTTGCGAAATTCTCCTAACAAACCCTATTTCCTGCCTCACCATGCCGTTGTAAAGGCTTCGAACCAGTGTCTACATTCTGGTCCTAAGATGCACCGGGATGTCATTGATATTATCCTGAACTTTAGAAGACATCAGGTAGTGTTTGGAACTGACATCCGGATGATGTTCAGACAGACGGTCATCAACTCTGATGATAGGCGTTACCAGCTGATACTCTGGCGTGAGCACCCGGATGACCCGGTGACCGTCTACGAGCTCAACACCAATGCATATGGGTCCAAGTCCAGCCCATTATATTGCCATCCGATCTTTGCTGGAGTTGGCTGAGCGGGAAATGGCCTGCTTTCGCCGTGCGGCCGCCGTCTACAAACGATTGATTTCCGAGGGCCGGGTCAACGTCCTATTACTTTTGATCAAGATTGCTCTTGCTCCAACTAGAACTCGTCTGACCATCCCTAAATTAGAGTTGAGCGGGGCTCATCTATTAGCCAGGTTGTTAAGTCATGTTCGTCGTGAGTTGGCCGCCACTGTTGACATCTGGGATGTCATTGCATGGTCAGACAGTCCGGTCGCGCTGGCATGATTGCGCGCGGCGCCACATGCTTTGGAGATCTTCATGGAAAACCGAATTTCCCAAATAAAAAACATTGGAATTCCTATCATCTGGAGATACGTCCCAGGTGACATTAATATTAGTTTTGCGTTAAATCCCGTCTAAATATGGATGTTTATAATTTTTTTTAAAATAATGTACATAGTTTAAGTCAAATCCTCGGCCGGAAGGGGGTAACTTGGCGGTTCAGTCCCCCAAATATGCCCCCACTGGGGAGGAATCTTTGAGACTGCCGTCAAGTCAGCAAAGATCCACCTCCGCCGCGTGATAGGAGAAACGGTCCTAACGTTTGAGGAGCTTGCTAACAGTATTTTGTAAAGTAGAGGCGGTCCTCAATGCTCCTCCTCTCTGTCCCCTGATCCAAACGATCTGGAGGTCTTGACTCCTAGTCATTTTTTGATTGGGCAGCCGCTCACTGCTCTGCCGGAATACCCATGGAGGGAAGAGCGTACGACACGGTTTTCACGCTATCAAATGTTGCAGCAAATGGGCCAGGACTTTTGGAATCGCTGGTCGGTTGAGTACTTGCATTTGCTGCAGCAGAGGGTGAAGTGGACAGACAGGACTGAGCCTCCTAGGGAAGGAGATTTGGTATTGTTGAAGGAGGCTAACATGCCATCCTTGTTTTGGCACCGGGCCGCATTTTAAAGTTGCTAGTTGGCTTGATGGGACTCCACGCGTCGCAGAGGTGTTGATCAGCGGTTCAATTCTGCGACAAGCCATAGCAACTCTCTCTCGTCTCCCGGTTGACTGAGCTAGCGGTCTGAGCCTTCAGCCCGGAATGTTCGGATAAAAAAACACTGTACCAGAACGCGTCAATTCGTAGCTGACGAATGTATGACAGTCTGTCTGTCAGTGACGCGGCACTTGTATTTTTGCTTTAGTTGCGCGCATGCAAATATGGCCGACGGCTCGGCTGTAGTAATAAAATTAACCTTGCAAGTTGCATCTGGGCCAGCTTGATAGTGGAATGTGCCCACGGCTGGCCTAAAGGAATTGACGCGTGGTCGCTTACTCGCGGCAGCGGTCTGTTCGCGAGAAGTGTATATTTGATGTCAGCCAAGGCGACTGACGAGACGTGTGTGGCGCGTCTTTAAATTTGGTTGTAAATTCAATATTATAGACTAACAAGTGAACCAAAGCGGACTTTGAATTGCACGGTACTATTGTGTGTCGGTTTGTGAAGGTGTGGTCCCACTGGTGAACAGTGGGACAAGGTGTTGCGACCGCGCTGACGCGGTCCTAATCTGGTGAGGCGATCATTACTGTTTTCTGGGGAACAGAGCCCTGAGGCATAGACGAGTAGCGTAGGGCAGTTCTGCTCGCCACCAGCGGACAGAAGACGCTCCCTGGCCGCAGTCACCACCAGCCGGAGACGCGGCGTAGGGCCGAGGATCTGCTTCTTCAGACAATCGTGTCTGAAGAAGCAGATATAAAAGACTTAAGACAATATGTACAAGTCTTTTATTTATTCTAGTAATAAGTTATTAATAAGTAGGTACATTGTAAGTTTCGTACAGCGAGCTCAGGGGTCTGGGCTTCTATATCATACAAATAATATTTGATTTAGTTGGTGTTATCACATTATTTTAAAGAAGTTATAACGCGGAGAAAGCACAAACTTTCAGAGAAGTGTACATTTAAGAAAGCGTTTAAAGAAGTGTACGTTTAGATAAGTGGACGTTCAGGGAAACAGACGTAACGACCCGACTGGACATTCCGGTAATAGGACATAACGTGCCTAAAGGACACTAGTTTGCTATATATTACCAAAATGTATCTGAACCGCAGGCCTTCGCCAACGCCGATGTTTTCTTTATTCAAGTTTAAAAATGAGTTTTCCTCGTACGTGTTATTAGAGCTGTCCATTTAAATAGAAGCTATAGCCTAGGAGCTAAGGTCCGCATTGGAGGACCGCGTCACCGCGTGCCGTTGATGCCCCCCCCCCCCCCCCCCCGTGCCACAGCCACTCCATGCCAGCTTTATATTGCGCATATGCATCTACTGAAGATGGCATAGATCAGTTCTAACCTGTGCGACGCCCTCAGGTCTTATCCCAGGGGCGTCGCGAAGCGATCTTCACATATTGCCTGTCTGTGAAAAATTTAACAATCTTAAATGCATATAAATGAAACTGACATGCTATAACTGGCAATAAAATGATTGGGTTTCAGAGGAGATTTGTGTTATGGAAAAGAAAGTTAAAAGATCAAGTAAATATGCCTTATATATAATACAAGACATTCTACAAATCAGGTAAAAATTTCCAATACCTTTTTAAAACAAAGTTGCAAAGAAATGGCAAACTCCTTTTAGGGCGTTACAGTTTCCACTTATTTGTAAGTTTGAGAAGCCCAGGCATTGTTAATAATAAGTAGATGTAGATGAGACAGCGTTGGATCAGATCAGAAATATTAAAGCTAACTAGTCATCTATCGCACGAAGCGTGTGTATTGGTTCAAGTAAAAGTAGACTCTAATGGCATGCGATATCGATCATATATTTCTGTTCATTCTGGTTCGTCGATGACATCGTAATCTATCGGGAAAACTGGATTTTGGCTTTTCTACAATCGGTGGTTATCTCAAAGCCAAAAGTGATTTCTCGAATACCCCGAAACCAGTTCGGATGAGATTGAAAATATTTATTCTCCGTCTCTGTTTCTCGCAATCTTTATAAAAATGTTGCAAAGATTCGGCTTTTCCAATGGCGCTGCGTCGCATCGGTCCGACGCTGCCTCTGCCCTAGCGCGGCTGGCGCGTCGGTGCTGGCTATGACGATGCGGCGGCGCGTGACGTCACAGCGGGCCGTGACGTCACCGCAGCCTCGCGCGCCGCTCAGTGCGGGAAGTCTGCGCGCAGGTTGAACTCCGTGTAGGCGCTGGACCACGAGCTGCCGGCGCCCCCCGCACCCCCCGCGCCCCCCGCGCCCCCCGCCGCCGCTGCGGGGCAATAGTAGATTGTATTGCAAGGGTGCCAAATCATATGTTTACGGCGAGGGCGCTTTTTGAATCCAGAGCGAAGTGAGGGATTCTAGAGTAGAATAATGAACGTAGCAAGGGATTCAAAGTATACGTCGCCCGAGCCAAAAATATATTTTTCATCTATTCGAAAAAAGGTGGTGTTTTCTGTTTCGGTTATCGCAGGGCACTTATAAAGAGGCTTAAAAACTCATTACTGCCCGCTAAAAGTTTCTTATCGAAAACACCACCTTTGGGTGCACTTAAAGGCGAACCAAGTCGTCCTTTTCGAATAGATGGGATAAAAAATATAATATCGTTGAAATGAAACACTTTTTACGGATTAACTCGCGTTTAATTTACTATTTACATAGTTTTTATATTATCCTGACGTTTCGAACCCTTTACAGGGTCCGTGGTCACAGGGAGACTGAGGTGTTGGTCGTCTCATTGTCAGAAGTTATTTGCCTACCGTCAATAATTTTTATATTTTACCGGGTGTGTTCAAGTTTACACAATACGAGCTAACAATATTTTTAGGTCTGGCAATGTGTTGCTGTAGGGGCTGGGATTTGATGACCTGTATGATGGGGTCCCAGGCAGGTGGTAAATTCCAACCATCCTCTCTATTGAAATTACGATGTTTTTTAATTTCAATAGCCTCGCGTATCATCCTAGGGATGAATCGTTGTTCCTTGGCGAGTATTTGAGGTTTGTCAAATCTGATGTAATGGTTGGGTCCCTCGAGAGCATGTTCACACACTGCAGACTTATTTTCGCGCCTATGCTTGACGTCGGCTATATGTTCTTTTACGCGGGTTCCTACACTTCTCTTTGTTTGCCCGATGTACGAGAGCCCACAGTCGCAGTCCAGTTTGTACACGCCTGCATCTTGAAGGGGTATATTGCACTTGACAGGTCGTAAGAACTGGTTGATCTTCTTTGGCGGCTTAAAGTAAGTATTGATTGAAGCTCGCTTCAAGATGTGACCAATCTTGTCAGTGACGCCTTTCATATATGGAAGTACTGCAGGTTGGCGCTCGACTGTGGTTGGTTTTTTGCGTTTTTTGTGACGAAGCCGCGGTACTTGCAGTTTGTTATCCTGTAGTACATGCTTGACATGCTGAAGTTCAGCAGCCAGGTGTTGGGTGTCACAGATGCCGCGTGCTCTCTGAAACAAAGATTTCCCTACAGTAGCCAACTGTCTAGGATGGTGGTGAGAATCACCATTGAGGTACCTATCTGTATGGGTTACTTTACGAAACACAGTGTGGCTCAAACTATGGTCAGGATTCCTGATGATTAAAGTGTCCAAGAAAGCTAACTTGTTGTCTGCCTCTAACTCCATTGTGAACTGTATTTTAGGGTGTATGGAGTTAAGATGACTTAGAAAAGCAGATACTTTATCAGTTGGTAAGATAGTGAAAGTGTCATCTACGTACCGCTTATAGAACCTTGGGGTTACGGGTGATGTGCTTAGGGCCTGCTCCTCGAAGTCTTCCATGAAAATATCGGCGACAATGGGTGATACAGGGGACCCCATAGCAACACCCTCTATTTGCAAGTAGTAAACTTCATTCCACAAAAGGTAGCCAGATGTTAGACAATGCTCTAATAGTACTGCATATTCGTTGGGCATATTTTGTTCAACTAGTCTTTTCTTGGTAATTTCAATGCAGTCCTGTACTGGTAGACATGTAAATAGGGACTGGACATCAAAACTAACCATGGTTTCATTGTCAGCAAGATGTAGGTCTTTAATATCACTGACAAACTGGTAAGAATCCTTCACATAAGCTGTTGTATTACCTCTTAGTGGGGAAAGTATTTTTGCTACATGCCGGGCCAAACGGTAAGTTGGTGAGTCGATCTGGCTTACAATCGGACGTAGCGGAGCCTCAGGTTTGTGGATTTTTGGTAACCCATACATACAGTTTAGGTGGTTTAGGGCAGGAAGGTATTAAATAATTAGTGTCTAGATTTAACGTTTCCGAGTGTTGTTTGACAAGATCACTGGTTTTCTTTAATATTTTGTTAGTTTGATCGCATTTAACGCGTTTGTAGGTCTTGTCATCTGATAAAAGTTGAATTATTTTTTCGTTATAATCTGACGTATCCATAACTACCGTAGCATTACCCTTATCAGCACGAAGGATGGTTAATTCTGGCTTAGCTCGCAGGTTCTTTAGGGCGAAGTATTGATCGCGAGGAAGGTTGGATTTTGGCACTTTGCTCCGGCGCAAGACAGACGATATGTCTTGACGTAGTGCTTCAGCATCAGCCTTCCTAATATTATTTTTAACTAAGCAATCCTCTACGTTACTAATGATGCTTTCATACGGTATCCTGCGAGGGGCTACGGCGTAATTAAGCCCCTTTTTTAGTACCTCACCACAAACCCACTGTTGATACGGTAGTTATGGATACGTCAGATTATAACGAAAAAATAATTCAACTTTTATCAGATGACAAGACCTACAAACGCGTTAAATGCGATCAAACTAACAAAATATTAAAGAAAACCAGTGATCTTGTCAAACAACACTCGGAAACGTTAAATCTAGACACTAATTATTTAATACCTTCCTGCCCTAAACCACCTAAACTGTATGTATGGGTTACCAAAAATCCACAAACCTGAGGCTCCGCTACGTCCGATTGTAAGCCAGATCGACTCACCAACTTACCGTTTGGCCCGGCATGTAGCAAAAATACTTTCCCCACTAAGAGGTAATACAACAGCTTATGTGAAGGATTCTTACCAGTTTGTCAGTGATATTAAAGACCTACATCTTGCTGACAATGAAACCATGGTTAGTTTTGATGTCCAGTCCCTATTTACATGTCTACCAGTACAGGACTGCATTGAAATTACCAAGAAAAGACTAGTTGAACAAAATATGCCCAACGAATATGCAGTACTATTAGAGCATTGTCTAACATCTGGCTACCTTTTGTGGAATGAAGTTTACTACTTGCAAATAGAGGGTGTTGCTATGGGGTCCCCTGTATCACCCATTGTCGCCGATATTTTCATGGAAGACTTCGAGGAGCAGGCCCTAAGCACATCACCCGTAACCCCAAGGTTCTATAAGCGGTACGTAGATGACACTTTCACTATCTTACCAACTGATAAAGTATCTGCTTTTCTAAGTCATCTTAACTCCATACACCCTAAAATACAGTTCACAATGGAGTTAGAGGCAGACAACAAGTTAGCTTTCTTGGACACTTTAATCATCAGGAATCCTGACCATAGTTTGAGCCACACTGTGTTTCGTAAAGTAACCCATACAGATAGGTACCTCAATGGTGATTCTCACCACCATCCTAGACAGTTGGCTACTGTAGGGAAATCTTTGTTTCAGAGAGCACGCGGCATCTGTGACACCCAACACCTGGCTGCTGAACTTCAGCATGTCAAGCATGTACTACAGGATAACAAACTGCAAGTACCGCGGCTTCGTCACAAAAAACGCAAAAAACCAACCACAGTCGAGCGCCAACCTGCAGTACTTCCATATATGAAAGGCGTCACTGACAAGATTGGTCACATCTTGAAGCGAGCTTCAATCAATACTTACTTTAAGCCGCCAAAGAAGATCAACCAGTTCTTACGACCTGTCAAGTGCAATATACCCCTTCAAGATGCAGGCGTGTACAAACTGGACTGCGACTGTGGGCTCTCGTACATCGGGCAAACAAAGAGAAGTGTAGGAACCCGCGTAAAAGAACATATAGCCGACGTCAAGCATAGGCGCGAAAATAAGTCTGCAGTGTGTGAACATGCTCTCGAGGGACCCAACCATTACATCAGATTTGACAAACCTCAAATACTCGCCAAGGAACAACGATTCATCCCTAGGATGATACGCGAGGCTATTGAAATTAAAAAACATCGTAATTTCAATAGAGAGGATGGTTGGAATTTACCACCTGCCTGGGACCCCATCATACAGGTCATCAAATCCCAGCCCCTACAGCAACACATTGCCAGACCTAAAAATATTGTTAGCTCGTATTGTGTAAACTTGAACACACCCGGTAAAATATAAAAATTATTGACGGTAGGCAAATAACTTCTGACAATGAGACGACCAACACCTCAGTCTCCCTGTGACCACGGACCCTGTAAAGGGTTCGAAACGTCAGGATAATATAAAAACTATGTAAATAGTAAATTAAACGCGAGTTAATCCGTAAAAAGTGTTTCATTTCAATGTGTAGTGCTCGCTTAAACCTCAGAAAACAATATATAATATCGTTCTCGAAATATTACAAACAAAATGATTATGTATATAAAATATTATTATACTTTAGTTTTCAAGAATAAATATTGCAATACATTAATTTATTAATTGTAAATAACAAAAAAATGCAAGACTCAATAAATCAACAAGGAAACAGCTGTCGTCTCAGTAGCTCTACCGAACAGCGACCGTCCGGAATGCGAAAGATTGCGGATTCGCATCCCACCGGAAGCAGTCCCAATTGAATTTTTCATTCAGAGAAAATAAATAGTAATGTAGTGAGGGCCATAACTCACTCAGCTGTGCGATGAGCTTCTGCGGCGCGGCGGCGGGCGCCAAACGCGAGTCGGGGCTGCGCGACTCCTTGCAGTCCGTCTCTGGAAGGGCCGGCGCACGCATATTAACGGGATGGAGCTTTCGTATTGGAATTAAGCAACACATCGAGAGTACAAGGTCACAAATATGAGAGATAGATAGATGCACTTTGTTATAAATACGTTTGAATGACATAGGGCCAACAGTGCTCCCGGCAAGCGGTGTGGTGGTTAGGTACCGTTGCGGCGGCCCTGCGCCTGCGCCTTGAGCAGCTTGCTCATGGTGTTGCGCGGCGTGGGCGGCGGCCGCTCCAGCGCGCGCCCGTGCACCGCCGACATGTGCCGCTCCAGCATGTAGCTGCGGATCAATGCGGAACCATTAGACGTATCGCGGCAGCCGCGGCATGGCAGCCGGGGCGGCGGGCGCGGGCACGTACCGCCTCTCGAAGCGGTCGGGGCAGAAGCTGCAGCGGAACAGGTGCCGGCGCGGCTGCGGCGGCTGCGGCTGCGCGGGCGTCTCGTGCGACTTGCCGTGCGCCGCCAGGTTGTAGCGCTCGGAGAAGCGCTTGCCGCACACGGTGCACTCGTGCCGCTTCTCGCCGCTGTGCACGCGCTTGTGCCGCTTGAGGTGCGAGCGCGTCATGAGCGCCAGCCCGCACACGTCGCACGCGTGCGGCTTCACGCCCGAGTGCGACAGCTTGTGCATCTTGAACGACGACGTGTGGATGAACGACTTGCCGCACAGGTCGCACTGCGGGGACAAACCGAACCGTTTATAGTGCACGGCGACCGTACATAGGGTCTGACGATGTCAATAAGGGAACGTTCGAGGGGAGCACACTGAGCATGCTCACCAAATTTGGTCCAAAACTACAGGCTCGTTGCCGAGATAAACAACGAAACATTATTATAATTCACCAAAAAATACACCCATTCCAAACCCGTAGCCACGCACACAAAAATAGTCGAAAACGCACACAGAACTCGGGAGCACACTGAGCTATCTTTTTATTGATGCTTGCGTGCGTGTTAGTAAAGATACAGCATGTTTCATTATGTGCATTATTTTAATCAATTTAGTTTGTTAGAAATCATAACGTTGAAAAATCACTGTATAACTGGAGCCCATTTTTTGCCATTGTATTCAGAATGATATACAGATACCGCCCTAAACGTTCGCTTATTGATTTTGTTAGACCCTGTACATGCGATCAGGATCCGTATTCGTAGTGTTCTCATCTCATAAACTTTAGAAATTGATAATAACGAAACGATGAGCTCATGATGTATACCTGATAGTTGAGTTTGCCGGTATGAATATTGTTGTGTCTCGCGAGGGCTCCTTTGGAAGGAAACAATTTATTGCACTCTTCACATTTCCAATCGCTTATACCTGAAATGGAATGAAACAAAATGAATCAACGGAACTCGCCGAAGTATTCGTCGAATATGTGTAGTGGTCGAGGCAGTGCCTAGCGAGTGGTGAGCAGCGAGTCCTACCTTTGTGCAGCGCGATGTGTATGTCGCAGGCGCGCTTGTGCTTGTAGTGCGCGCCGCACACCTCGCAGATGTAGGGCGGCTTGGAGCCGTCGTGCTTCAGCTTGTGCTGCTCCAGCCGCGCTGCGAAAACCACACGGCAATCAACACACCAAACAAAACTAGCCACAGAACAGACAATACAAACCTACAGGATGGTTCAAATATCTTAGTAATAACTTTATACATTTTAACAAAAATTGTACTTTTAACGAGTACCTACTTACCAACATTTCAGTATTCTACAATAACAATTTGAATTGTATTTTATAATAAATACTTATCAGTATATTGTGTTATCTTTGTATAATAATTTGCAATATTATCTTATACAGTGTGTGGCCTAAAACAGGGGATAGTATTGAAAACAGGGACTCTATTAATCGGTCCCAACTAATTAAAATCAAAACTTTACTTTTTCTTTATTTCTAACAAACTTAATCGTAAATTCAATGTAATGCAAACAATGCAATAGTTCCGCTCAACTCGATCGATTGAGTTCATTCTATATCGTACCTACTTATTCGGAGCTACATGGAACATCTCTTCATTTATGGGTTGTGTGACACAACTTGTATCGAACAAAGATAATAAATAGTTCAGGTATTGTTATTTTCTCAAATGTGTAATTTGCACTCAAAGATTAAATAAACCACTTTCTAGTGAATAGTAAATTATTTATTGTACAAATAAATACTGACATACATATCTACATAGGTAAAAAACCGTTAACTTTCAAAAACTAAAAGGATGTTGCTTCCTTCTTCCCATTACTATGTTTACGGGGCAGTGACTGACTCCAAAGATTGGACCAGCTTTTCTAGCAAGTACTGGAAGTGGAATGCTGTCTAAAATATGAAAGAGTTGTTCTTTCTAATTGCCGGCTGCCATATAGCGGTCTGTTGCCCTCGTATGGATGTCCGAGGACAAGAGCACAGTTATCACGTCAGCGTTGTACTGCATTTGTAATCACGCGAACATTCCTCAGATGCCTACTATTTGGAAAACGATCACGGTACACTGGTACACACAGCAGCTTCAGCATAATATCATATCCACGAATTCATGTGAATCGAATGGTTTAGCCATTCTCACATTACAAATTGTGTAAATCATTTAAATTCAAATAAATTAAAATGAATTTCAATTGAAACCAAAGAAATTCCCATAACAATATTTTGACTTTACTAATCAAAACTATTATTTTCAAATTTTCAAAAAGGAGATCATTGTAAAAAGAGTAGCAAAAAGTTTGCTACTCCTTTAGCTCGGCAAAACTCACAGGCAAAACTATGTATTGAATTTGTTTGGTGTTGACATATCATGATGGCATAGAATAATAACTTATTATTCTGAGCATGATGGATAGTACTAATAAGTTTTTTAATATCCCCTGTACCACCCATAAAGTTACTATACTTAAGTACTATACGGTACCACCACGACATTGACAATGTTAGCGATAATATTGTTTTGCAATAATACACTGATTTTGAGTCGTAACTTTAAATTCTCATTGTGTGTAATGCATGGGCTTTGGTTAACTGGAATCTTTTTAGAAAAAATACTAATACACTAGCTAGCACTAACATAAGCGTTTGTAATTATTAAAATACTTTTCCAAGAACTGTCAAGCAGTTAATTTGCCTTAAACCCTGAATACTCATTTATGCTTAAAATTTTAATAAAAAATATAGGTACTGAATAATATTTGACACAGCAGAAAAGATAATAATTTTGATTGGATCAACTTTTGTTGTCCTTAATCTGAGTCTTAGTTTGTCATAAATATATTTGTAGTTGTACTTGAAAGGTATTGCGATAGATGTATGTATGTACATAATATATGTAGACATTTAGCCCCCAGCTGGTTGTTGATAACATTATCACATACAGAAACGGCTTCAAATTACTTTTAAATTCACCTTATTGAGGAAACTGCACACAATACAAATATTAACAGTATTGTAAGCATGTAACTCAATAACGCCTACTTACCTAGTGATGAGTATTTAGCGTCACATTGGTCACATCTATGTATAATTCTTTCTCTCTTCTTCGTGCTTTTCTGTACTGAACTGTTTTTAGATTTTAATGGTCTACCTACTCTCTTTTTAGGCTTAATTGGTTCATCATCTGGTATATAGCTAGAGCTGTCATCATCATCATCATCAAAGTCATCCATTTCAATTTCCAATTCAATTTTGGGCATTGTGTCATAGCCATTGTTGAAGGTCTGTGAGCTGTGAACAAATAATAAGACTATAATACTACTACTACTACTAATACTATAAACTATAAAGACTATAATAGCTCGTTAGATTAGTTATTAAGTCTTAACTATAAGTTAGTTAACTGTTTTTTTATTATTATTAGTATTGACATCAATAAGTGCCTGTAAAGGTTTACATTGAATAAATAATTTGAGTTTGACTTTGACTTTGAAAATAAATAGGCATTGTACCTTATATCAAAAAACTAAAATTACACATACATACAACCACAACTATTTTCCCCGAAGGGTTAGTCAGAGACTAGGCAATGAGGACCGCAAAAGCAGTCCTCTGGACTCCTCTACTATAGTCCACTTTTCACCAAATATCGAATGCACGTGTTCTCAGCGTGAGAGGCGGTGAGCCCATCGCCGCTCTATTCTGTTGGTAGTATGTGCAGTTTTTAGTCCGTCAGTCGCCTTTTACAACACCCAGGGGTAGAAATGGGGTGGTAGTATTCTTTCACTGCTACGCGACACGGTTAAAATTATATAAACAATATACTATAACATAGCTTGCTCTATCTCTTAACTGATCTTTAATGTTTGTAAAAATATTAAGATCAGATGTTGATGACATAGTTTGTAGACATTGAATAACTTTCAATCAAAAAATAAATAGTGTTGATTCATTTCACTGGGCTGGATAAATGCACAGTAGCACAACTGGAAAGAGCATCTGCCTAGATGCTTGTGGCAACAATGGTGCGGGTTCCAATCCTGCTCATGGAACAAAACAGTTTTTTTTCACCATTAATCAATTTTGATGTATCTCTTTTAGTTGCACTTTGACTAATTAAGATGTTTTGTGCATCCCTATGCTTTTACTCTTTGCCTTAGTAATAATGACTGTTTGTAATCGTATCATCATACCCATCACTAGTGTCCTCTTTCTTGACATTAAGGAGGACCTCGGTGTCCTCATCTTGGCTTCCAGAGTGAACTTCAAACTTATGTGCAGCCTCTGCCTTCTTACCCCCTTTCTGCCTTTTCAAACCACACTCTTCACAGTCCCAGCTGAAAACAACAACAATTATGTAGACAATAAGATATGAATTTTAATAAATTAATTGTGAATACAGTGTTTCAAAATAGAACATTATCCCTTCGTAAGGCAGACGCAATTTTGACCAATGTGGCGCATGTGGCAGGGGGGTGGCGGGGCTGCAGCCATTATCGCTGCGCGTGAATGTAAACATCGATTTCTCTGTGTTTTGTATAGGACTTAGTAAGTATTATATAGTTTTGAAATTTAGATAAAATGAGCTAAATAATGACCTAATGATAAACCTGATTATACACAAAACAATCCTATCACCTGACGATGAAATACGCAAATGAATTTTTTACCTGTTTTTTGTATACATATATAATAATATCCCAATAATTTAAAAAAGAAAACTACATTTCTTCAAGATTTGTATTTCATTTACTACAATATACACCTATCTATGTATACTAATATTATAAAGAGGAAAGATTTGATTGTTTGTTTGTATGGATTGAATAGGCTCCAAAACTACTAGACCGATTTGAAAAATTATTTGAAAAATTTTTTCGCCATTGGGAAGCTACACTTTTTCCGGGTGGCATAGGCTGTATAATATTTTCAAAAAATCGTCACAGGGTACGGGGTCCATGCGGACGAAGCCGCGAGCGATCCGCTACTTATTAATATAAGTAAAGAAAATCACCTGTATACATTTTTTTTAGACTACGAATGTTTGAAAATATGGTACCAACATGGCCACTCAAAGACGCAACAAAAAGTGACCCATGTTTTACGCTTACTTCGAAGACTATCATGGCAAAAAGTGCTGCATGCTGTCTCGTTCATTTACTTTCATTTAGTAAGTGTTAGAAGGTGACAGCACCAGTTCTTTTTGTTACAATTATCGGTTAAAGTGGATGGGTGTCTATCGGCCCGCAGCAAGCGGCCTGCCACATGTGCACTTTTTGACATCAGCCTGCAGCGGGCGGCCTGCTACTCAAAAGGTTTTATAGCTCAAGTTAATTACACATTACCTGTAAACTCCAGTTAGTTTGGATTTGGATTTTCGTTTAGCATTTACTGTCTTTTTACTAGGTTTACGGTGTTTCTTCTTTTTAGCAAGAGGTTCATTATCAGAGTCCATTCCAAAGTCAGCAAAAGTATCATCATCGTCATCATTGTTGCTCATCTGGGTCATATTGTGTAGCATTTCATCCTTAACAGATTCAAGCCTAATGGGATGATGAGAATGAGATTCAAATATGGGATTTTTACTTATTATAGACTCAAATGTTTCTTTCAATTTCAAATATTCAATCTCTGCTTGTTCCAATACATTAATGAGATCATGGCAGTTCTTGCAGATGTACTTGGAATGGTGCGCTTCGTGGAGGTTGGAGTTAGTGAACTTGCACAGGAAGCTGTAGAGCGAGGCGCCCGCGGCGACCGTGCTGGTATGGTAGATGTCGTAGGTGTCCAGGCTGTGCGCCACGCACACCACGCACTCGTGCGGCTCGGGCTTCACGGGCACCTCCACTTCTTTCTTGATGCCTAGACTTTCCTCAATAAACCTAGTGCCCGGGCCGACTATGTTGTCGGACTGCAACTCCACTTCAGCCATTATTGACAAATATTTTTCGCTAACAAACACAAAACCTCATAATACGTAAGAATAACATTGCTATTAACACTTTACTTAAACAGTAATAGGTACCTAAATAATAATAAGTTTTGTAATTATACTGACACACCAAGAAATTGACGCGACAGCGACACACACAGAGACAAGCTAGCACTTTAGCACATTTGACAGGTGACAGCTCTGTAGGTTTTTTTTTTTTTTTATAATTCGTTCCTTGTAGGAACAGGCTAAGGTCCGAGACCATACTGCCTAGTCATTAGTTTGTTTAATTATTTCTAGTAAAGTAGTGTAACGTCATTAGTTATTTATATTCGTTAGTTATATTCAAAGTTTTAAACCTTGTATTAGTTTATTTTAGATAGAGGCCATTATTTACGTCATTAGTACCTATTTATATAATATTTTAATTTAAAAGTCACGTAATTTTTTTTTTTTTTCCAAATCCAGGAAATGTTGTTTTTTTTTTTTAATTTGTTTCTACCAGTAAATGTTGTGCAAAACGAAAACCATCGTCATAGCCAGTGATAAGTCAATGTCAAAAACCGAAACGGTTAACCTCGGACCAAATATTTGGTCCGAGCGGTTAACTTAACTCAAACCAAAACAAAACAAAACCTACCTACATAGATATCTATTTATCTCTTAACTATAGCATTCAAATGCTCTAAGATTTATCTACACCATATAAAAACAAAGTTTCAAAGATCTACACATATTTACAAGATTACAACAAAAAAGTTTTCAAGAGAAGAAAAAAAAAGAATACTTACAGAAATCATTTAAATCGCGTATATCTAAATTTGTCCAACTGTATTAATAATAAATTTAAACAAAGCTAAATATGTGGACGTATTTACCAGAATATGCTGAATGGAGCGCGGTACCAAATCGGGACTACCAAATATTTCAATTAGCTCATCCATCAGCACAAGGCGCTGAATGCCAAAGGATAGGCAAACAAAGAATATATGACTCAAAGACTGCTCTACTTGGGTGTTACAGTGATCACACAAAGAACTCTGAACCATATTTAAACGAAAGAGATGAAAGTTTAAACGACAATGACCAAAACGAAGCCTTAAAATAGTTGTGTAAAACCTCCTATTAAAGTAAGTATTGCTTTTGCAAAACCAAGGCCTGGACCCTATTGAAACATTGAAAGGAGCATACCATACACCTTTATTTTCTTTTTGTACTGTGTAATTCCAATGCCTTTTCCATATATTTAAGGACCTTTCTTTTAAAAGAGGCACAATATCAGTACTTGGTACGGTTACATTGAGACGGCTGCTTGAATCAGGAATAATGTTAGTAGTTTTAGTTATAATTCTTGCTAAGAAATCTACTTTTTCATTTCCTAACACACCCACATGTGAGGGAATCCACATAAACACAACCTTAATATTCTCACTGGATAACTCTAGCCAAAACTGTTTAATTAAAGTGATTAAATAGTTAGTGTCTGCATTAAATTTGTTATTTTTAAGACTTTGTAGAACACTCATGCTGTCACTAACCACTACCCACTCATTACAGCCGCTATTTTTATATTTAATGTGTTTCAAGCCAGCAAGAATAGCCACAGCCTCAGCTGTGAATATGCTTGTGTTAGAATTTATTTTATAACCTACACCAGAATTCAACTGATCATCAAAGATTGCAAATGAGACTGAAGAATCAGTTTTTGAACCATCTGTATATAAAAACCTAAAACCAGCAAATTCACAAAATTTACTATAGGGTAACATGGTTAACATTGGGTCACTTTTTTTTCGATGGCCATATCTCAGAAACTTTCAGCTAGAAATGTTCTAAAATTGACCAGTTGATACTATGTTTACTTAACTTTACAATTTTATGCGGAAAAATACGATTTGATGTATAAAGGTAACAAAATAAATCTGTATTTAAAAAAAAGGCAAATGATCCACTGTGTACCAGGGGTGGTACACAGTGGGTACCCCCATGGTTCACAGTGGGCCATAGGAAAGTTGCAGAATAATAAAGAAAAGTCCAAGGTTTTTTAAAGAGTTTAATATTGTTAAATGGGAAGATTGGTATTAAATAACGCATTCAACAAGTTTCTTAAATATTTTATTACCGGAACATTTATTTACATTCATAACGACTAAAAAATCATATACTTAGGTACATATTTTTAGTAAGTACTAACCATTCTCATAAAGACTATAAACATGTCCAAACATTTATAATAGGTACCTGAGATAATACTAATCAGTATCCTAAGCCGGAGGAAGTGCCTGACCAGGGAGTCAGGCACTTCCTCCAGCTATTGTAGGTGCAAGGGCACCTATTATATTGCAGGTGGTACACAAAGTCCCCTTTTCACCGCTCTGGTCACCTATTTCTTTGACCTCTATGGACTATTACTTTTGTTTTTTTTCGGACAGTGGTAGTCTTAGTTTCATCCAGATTAAAGATTCTGGTTTCATCTGCGAACATTGGGCTTCTTTGATTACATTTTTAAGATTATCATATTTTTTTCACGGTTTCTCTTAAGCAGCCTCCTGTGCCAAACTGCAACTTTCTGGTTTCCGTAAAGTCAAGTAGGTAAGGGTGCCTTTCTCGAAATCCCCGCAGCCAGTCGATACCAGCTAACTTGTTATTTTCCCAGCTGGGTTTTCACGTTTCAGGCATTTTCTCGTTATTTCGTTTTGCCATTTCATGAGCGATCGATCGACAATCGTGTACAGTCAGTCCATAAAACATTCGAGCACATTTTTTTAAATATTTCTTTAAAATAATTTCTTAGTCATTTGTAAAAACTTTATTTACAGTGTGATTTGGCGTCAAATTTTCTGTAGAGTTGTTGCCATTGTTGTATTTTGAATAGTATCGCTGTAATATCGAAAATGCCAAATTGTAATCTTCCGAATACTTCCTAATACTTTTCCCTTCATTTATTTGTACAATAGCAATTTTCATTTGCTCATTGGTATGAGTACCAATATTTTTTCTTTCTTTGGAGCTTTTTCGCGGCATTCTGTAGAAAACATGACGAATTAGCTTATTATTTTAATTGTTAAACCTAAAAATGATCGGGTCGGGTACATAGTGGGTCGCGACTCTGTGTGTACCCGACTCACGTGACCAACTGTTAACCCTATTCCTGATCGAAACCAAAAAAATCAAATAAATTCGAAAACCATCTAATTCGTAACTCTAATAACAGGAATACATAGCCTAATAACTCTATCAAATAATGTCAATAAACACATTTGAAAACTAAAATAATAGGGAAATTATACACACACTGCCACTTACGTTTTTAGTGATCGGCATCAGACGAAAACACGAAACGCACTTCGAAGGTCTTACCATACTCGCTGTCTCGTGAGGACTGAGGGGAGAAGTGATACGTGGGACAGCGACGCGCTATACGAGCAACCGATTGCACTTAGATACAATAGTTTTGTCAAAGTGTGCGTGACCAACTGTACCCCACTGACCCAGGGTCGACCAGTTGACCCTAAACTTCTTCTTTAGAACATAGATTGTGATCAATAATGACATCAATTGCAGTAAATACACTATTGAAATCTCCCTGATAACAAGGTAGAGGGTCAGATTGATGTATTTGTAAATTTTTTAGATAACTTGAAAATTGAAAAAAGCCCTGATGGATATAAAGTGGATTGTGAATGGAAGGTCGAGGAGAACTAACCAAATTTGAAAACAGGCGATTATTACTTTTTCTGTAAAGTTTTAAAATAAATTTTTCTTTAAGATAGGTGAATCTTATACATATTGGAGGTAATCCACATTCAACCTGCAATACATTAATGGGAGTACTTTTAAACGCTCCAGTGATAAGTCTCATGCTTTTATTTTGAATTTTATTTAATTTTTCCACCAGTCTGTTATCACCAGCAAAACAAAGAAACCCATATTCAAAATGACTACGTATTAGAGATTTATATAAAAGTAACAATATTTTGGGATCAGCTCCCCAGGATGTTCCACACAAAGACTTTAAGACATTGAAAGCTTTATTGGCTCTTGTACATATTATATCAATATAATTATCCCATGAAACTTTTTGAGTAAATGTTACTCCTAAAAACTTAGCTTCAAGAGAAAGGGGGATTGGGATTTCATTATAGTACACAGTAGTTACAGAATTAGTGGGATTTCCAAACACTACTAACTTAGATTTGGATGGATTAATATCAAGATTTAAAAATGAAAAGTATTTACACAACCCTTCCAGGGATTTATTTATAATATTAGTAATATGTGATAAATTTTTCCCAAATGCATAAACAACAAGATCATCAGCAAACTGGAGATTTTTTACTTCTGAACCTAGTACTAGATTTAATCAACGAATGTACAAGATAAATATTAAAGGTGAGAGTATTCCTCCTTGACAAACGCCTACAGAGGCATGCCTGGGACCATACAACTTAGAATTATATTTTACATAAGCTTCCCTTTCAGACAAGAATTTTCGGATCCAATGAACTATTTTGATTGGAATGCTAACAGAAAGCAATTCAGAACAAAGAACATCAATATTTACATTATTGAATGCACCAGCAACATCAAAAAATACTGACATTAAATAATTCTTATTTTTAATATTATTTTTGATATCAAGATGGAGTTGACAAATGCTTTCACGAGCCGATGTTCCTCTTCTAAACCCAAATTGATTAGCAGGTAAAATATTATATTTTTCCACGAAAAATTCTAATCTTTGTTTTAGTAATTGCTCAAAGACCTTTCCAACACAAGATGTTAAAGCGATGGGACGATATGAATCTGGATTTGACCTGATTTTATCTGGTTTTAATATGGGAACCAAACAATCTGACTTCCATGAATGCGGAATATCATTATTTGACCATAAATAATTTAATACATTCAAAAGAATTTGCAAACTATTTTCACTTAGCCTTTTTAACATGGTATATGAAATTCCATCTAAACCAAATGCGCTATCTTTTCTTGAGAAAACGGCGGAAGTCAATTCTTGCATTGTAAAAGACTTATTAAAATAATCATTCTGTGTATTTATTGCATTTAGTATGGGAAAATTTATTTTATTATTTACGTAGTCGGGGGTATACTTCTGCAAAAATTCTGGGACCCAATCATCATCACTGTTATTACAAGAATATGTTTTGTTAAATTTTCGCATAAAATTCCAGATTCGAGACAGAGGGGTACAACGATGGAAGGAGTTACACAAATCAACCCAGCTATTAGATCTCTCAGTTTTTAAAGTAAGTTTTTTGAGGGCCTGTAACCTTTTAAACTCAAAATATGTTTCGTTTGAAGGATTATTTTTAAAGTTAACATAAGCTAATTTAGAATTTTGAACGGCTTCTGAACATTTTTTATTCCACCATGGCAAACAAGGACTTTTAAGTGACTTCCTAGTATTATTAGGATTAGGAACTGGCGAAGTTCTAAAGGGAAGAGACTTTTCTGTAGCTGAATGCAAGACTTTACTAAACATACTATAAGCCTCCAGTGGTGTATATTCCTGTACCT
The DNA here is from genome assembly GCA_963921215.1 of Scoparia ambigualis. Classification (NCBI taxonomy): domain Eukaryota; kingdom Metazoa; phylum Arthropoda; class Insecta; order Lepidoptera; family Crambidae; genus Scoparia; species Scoparia ambigualis. The sequence continues at coordinate 909,214 of OY992503.1, forward strand.
GAAAATTAGCTAGTAGAGAGGCTACATTTTTTTCATACATTTTCCAATCCACCATTTTGAGGTTTGGGTAGATGGGCAGATGCATGTTATGATTATCGTTTATATCTACATTATTAATATTAACAAAAACTTTGATAATTACAGGAAGGTGATAGCTGCCAAGAGGATCACTTTGTACAGACCAATCACAAGAAAGAGCCAACGACGGAGAGACTAAAGACAGATCTAATGCATTAGGACGCCATGTCAAGGAACCAACTGTAGTCACTTCACCAGTATTCAATAGGACCAAGTTATTATCATCAGCAATTTCTAAAACGTCTCTACCTCTAGCACTAACAGAATTACACCCCCAAGATGTATGATGAGCGTTAAAATCGCCTGCAAATATCATAGGCTTAGGTACAGATTTTACTAAGGAATCAAGTTTATATTTATCAAAAGATGGAGTACAATTCGTTGGACAATAAAAACTTACAATACTAAATTCTTTTTTATTTACAATAATTCTTACACATATATTTTGTAGAGAATTGTCAAAGTATGTATTTATTTTGAAGAATCAAAATGGCTACGCCATTATGTTTATTACCAAGATCATTTCTTTCTATTTTATAACCTTTAATATTAAAGTTCTTATTAGGCTGTAACCATGTTTCGGATATAATAGCTACATGTATATTATTATGGTAAAGAAATTGAGTTAGTAAAAGTTTATTGCTGATAATACTTTGTGCGTTCCAATGCATAATATTAATAGTATCCATTAAGTGGGTGAGAGACTATTACGTCTGAAAGTTAGCTGCAATATTTCTTTTATTGATGTAGAGTTTATTGGTTTGTCTTTATCTTTTTGATTAACTATTATTTGTGTGATGGCTTTTGTAAGAATATTGATGAAAGTGTCTGATTTGGAAAGATTTTGTATTTGGGTTTCGATAGTTTTTGCGTGAAGATGAGGAAAGGTAGTTTCATTAAATAAATCGGAATATGTTGTAGTTCTGGATTTTATTTTACTTTCTTCGATTTTTTGTTTTTTTTTGTGGGCATGTGTTGGATATCGCTATATGATTTCCGCCGCAGTTTGCACATTTCGCATTTTGTGGGTCTTCTGTACAGTTTTTAAAATTGTGCTTTTGTGTACAAATGGAGCAAACTTCTGCATTTCGACAGAATTTTGCGATGTGTCCAAATCGCAAACAGTTTAAACATTGTTTAACAGGTGGGACGTAAACATTGACTTCATGTCTCCACGAGTCCAGATAAACATACTGAGGCAATTCCGTTGAAGCAAATGTAACAGCTACTGTTTGCGTGGGCAGGTACGAGACCGTACCACACTCATTCCGCTCCCGTCGCATGAAGCGCCATACTTGGATGACATTCCTTGAACTACCTACCAGTGCAAATATACGTTCATTAGATAGACCTGTAGGGACTGAAGTAAGAACTCCAGTCACCTCAGTGTCCCCAGCTGGAATGGTAGCTTTTAACCCCAATTCGTCTAAAAGTTTTTTATTTTGTATGAACACATTTGCGTTATTTGAAAGATCAAATGTTATGCCGACTTTAAATTTGTTTATAGGTCGCAAGCTGCTGCCTTACCGCCATCTTTTAGCAAACGACTCAAGTTCTACTCAGTTCAGTATAGGTTCTGAAATTGAATCGCTTAGATCCGTACCATCATCCTAAATAATCTGAGCCGCATTTGGTCCGAAATTTTTTTTATTTACAAAGATTTGACAACACGAGTTTGAAACACAGAACTTTGAACGTACGTTCTGTGAAATCTGTCATTGTGAAGTGTACCACGTGTACACAAGTGTAGTCACCCGCGGTACCGCGGTGTTTAAATTCAAAAAATAAATAGTATTTAATCATTTTTTGGTTTAACAATGCCGTAAGTACCTATTTAAAATTGAAGTATTGCTTTAGAAAACCTAGTAATTTGTGTACATGTGTGGTTGGTTTACATTTTGTTCACATCCCGCGCCTTCGCAGTCTCAAACTTACGAACTCATGGAATGTGTGTTTGAAGTGTTCTCAAGTGGCTGTTTGTTTTTCAATAAGACATACCTAGTAGGTTTACTTTCTTTAGGCGTGGGACCTCGTCGTAGCAGCGTCGCAGTTTAAATATAAATAAAAAAAGTCTAATGTTGTTAAAATTAACAGTGTTGCGTACGTAGCGGTGAAAGAATACTACCACCCCCTCTTCCCTTGGGTGTCGTAAAAGGCGACTGACGAACTAAAGACTGCATACACCCAACAGCATAGAGCGGCGATTGGATCACCACCAGCTGTCACGCTACGCACATTTGCAGTCGCAATTTGTTAAAAAGTGGACTGGTAGAGGGCTGCTTTGCTGTCCTCATTAGGCAATGAAGACAGTCCTCTACCACAGACTAGGCAGTCTCTGACTAACCCTTTGGGGATAACAGTCATGATTTTATGTATGTATATTAAGCTAAGAGAATGTGCACGCCATGTATCCCGTGTGGCATAGCAGTTTAAGTAGGTACAATATAAATAAAATGCATATTCATTCAATAAGCCCATAAGGCCAACGGCAACCTCTTACCGAGTAATGACAATAACTCTTTTCCTTTGTAACATTAGTTTAGTTTTGAATAAAACTAATTTAACCTTGTACTTCTTAAATTACAGTACTGGAATGACTATAAATCCAAGCTTAAGTCTAGAGTGGTCTCTGTGCGAGTATCACTTTAACATACAGGTGGTGGACATCAAAAGTGCACCTATTGACAGATATAGAATAAAATTCCTCCAAATTGTAGGAGAGGATTTTGGTTCTGGTAATCCGGATGCCAGGGTTAAACCATTTCATGATGTGAGTACTTATCATTTATTTATTTAATTCAGTAACAGTTAATACATACAGTCCTATTAAATAATTCAATTGAAATCAATAAATAGAGAATCAGTATAATTTATTTTTAGCAAATTTCATATTATTATGATGAAGTGTATTACTTTTATAAAATTTGCCTTGTGAACAATCCTTCAGTTTCTTTAAATTCATCCCTTAAAAAATTTGGAAATAATTTAATAGGATGCCAAAATTTACTATAGAAACAAACATTCAAATTTATGAGTTATGCTAAACCCTGGCAATATAGCAATGGCATAGGATATGGAAATATTTTATTTATTTTAAAAATTGGAAGGAAATCACTTTTACTTTTGAATCATCGACTAGCAGCTGGTAGATAAAGTACAATAACGATTGTTTGTTTTACAGGCACCACCAGCAGACCAAAGTCAGCATTGCTCGAAAAGTTCATTGTCACAGTGGCCATACCCAGCACTACTGACTGTAGGTTATGACGCGCAGCAGCACCCAACAGCAACCCCTCCACCTGCGTCACCTGCTGTTCTTCTACCAGCGACGCCGCGTCGTCCACCTCGTCTCATGTCGCGGCGTGCCAGCCCCGCAGCCACCGCGGGCCTTCCACTCGAGCGACGATCTCGACGTACACCTCTCGCCGTATGCGGATTCAAACGCCGCCGCCTCGACAGCATTCGACGATGAGACTCGCACCAACACGGCAGAGGCTGAGACGAGGTGAACCACTGATGACGCAAGAGGCGGCACAAAGAGCGCTGGTATTAGACTCCAGTGATAGAACTACGTTGTCACGGAAGCAATTAAATGTCCTTAGATATTTAGTTAAGGATATAAGGGAAATAAAAAATATATTAAATTCACGATGAGTAAGGGTTTAATTTTAATTTGATAATTTAACTACATTGCATTATACATATTTAATATTAAAAAAATTAAAGGAATGGGCAAGAAACTTGTGCTAGGTTTTTAAACTAATATAATTTTACAATACAACTACCTTACCTACTTTAAATACTAAACTTAATAATAACTAAATGCTAACTCTACTCTAAAGAAAATATTTGATATCAGACAAACGGTAACTTAATATTTTTTTAGGAAACTAAGTATAAACAGTAACAATCAATGAATATTATCAACTTGTTATTTTTCATTTTAGGATGCCCTTGCCTGCCACAGACGTTGAATGAGGTCCTGCCTTGTAGCCTGTCCCATTTGCAAGTCAGGATTATTACCACAACTGGGGTTATAGACTTCTCCTCCTGGCTGCATTTGAGCTTCTTGTTGAAGTTCGGCATCGCTCAGTCAGACTTCTGTGTTTGCCTTGTTGCATATGTTGTGAAGGATTACACAAGCATTCACAATTGAGGTAGCCCGATAGTCCTCTCTACAATGTTCCTAGCCCGAACATGCATTTGAGTATAGTGAGCCTCTGGAGTGTTTGGCAATGCATTGACAATAGTCATAATGTATAGCCTTAATGGATACCCAGAATCACCTGAAACATTTAGAGATTAGGTAATTTATTAGTATAGAATTTTATTTTAAAAATTTAAACAATAGACTGATTAATACCAAGAATATAAAGGAAATAATGTCTCATTAATTTATAGTAAAAGAGTATTTAGTACCTATGTAAATTAACAATAATTATTAAATTATCTGTCTTGTGTGTTAAAATAAATAAAAAATGCTTACCAAGTAACCACACAGATTCATTCAGACTTTCTAGATGACTTTTATAGGATGCTTATTCCATATAAAAATATCATGGGTTGCTCCACCATAACTAGCATCAACACTAGTAATCTGCATATTGGCATCACAAATCTGTAATAAAATTGATATTAATAAAATTGTAGATTATTATTAATTTTTAACCACCTCTGTGGTCTAGTGGCTACCGGCTTCAGACCCAGAGGTCCTGGGTTCGATTCCCAACGAGGGGGGGGGGGGGGGGGGTTACATCTTTTTGTGGCCGGTTTGGTTGGTAGGGCTGTTAAGTCTCCTGGCTAGTTTACCACCATCTTATCTAAGTCTGTCACCATAATAACGATGTTTATAGCATTGTTGTGTTCCGACAGTTTGAAATAAGATAGCCAGTTCCTCAGTGGTTGAGGATTCCGCTTCCACCTTCGTCCTTATCGTCACTTACGATCAGGTGAGAAGATGGCCAAGCACTTACCCGTTGTAGTAAGAAAACAAAATAATTTTATAACATACTTAAATGTACTCAAATTTATTATGAAAAGTAGCCTATTTGCTAACATCATGATTTTTGGAACCATTTCCACTGGAGGGACCATCACAGGACAATTTATTGACGGTAAATGACTTAAAATGAGTACTTAATTACGTTGTAGTAAAGAAACTCACCAATTGTACATTGAGGGAATGATAGTGTTTCCTGCAGTAATATCTTTCTTCATGTTGTGAAGGTCTGATTATAGCAACATGAGTACAATCAATACATCCTATCACCCCGGGAATGTTAAATTTCTTGTAGAACCTTGTAAATATTAAAAATGTTAGTTTAAATAGTCATAAAATAACAGACTTGTTATTTTATTATAAATGGTAATAAATTGAATGATCTCACACCAAATATTTTGTTTCAATTTATACAAGTACATATACATACATTTCATAGGTACAGTAAACTGTCCACTATTATGTTTAATTGTCTACTGTGGATGATAGGTTAGGACAGTTTGGACTTAGCAGAGTTATTTTGTCATTTATGTAAAAAACAAAGACAACCATAGTTTCAAGGATTTCCTGTTTAAATACAATCTTTAAGTCGGCTAGAAAATTGTAAATGAACACTTTAATTGTATATGTCAAATTCAAATTTAATTATTACTTACTCTGCTCTAATGAGAGACCTTTCTTGTTGATTTTTTTGGAAAAACCACATACTTTCTTCTCATTGCAGATGAATTTAGACATGCTGTCACCTGTGCTATATAGCCGATGACACTGTTTGTTGAGCCATTGAATGTGCACTGATACTACCAATGGGTCTCTGATAGGAGCCATTGGCATAAAACGACAATGCAGTTAAAACCTGAAATAGGCATAAAATAAAGTTTCAAATTGACATACAAATCACCTACTAAAACTATTTAACAGTAGGTAACACTGATATACTTAGTAAGTTTCCGAAAATTTGGCAGTGCTCTACCTACCTTTGTCTCCACAGACAGATCACTAGACCGTCTTGTTTCCCTGATCATTAGTCTTATTTCCTCGCAAAGCTCTTGCGCCAATGATTTGGATAGGCGATATTGCCGAATGAACTCTCGGTCGTCAAGTTCAAAAGCATCCGCCTGTACCCTTAGCGACATACGCTGACGCTTTCGCCTTAAATTTGACTCGCTGTAGTCATTCTCCAAGAACTCTAATTTGGCCCATTCATCCGACATCTAAAAAATAAAATATTGTAAGTCGATACCTAGGTGATGAATTATTTTCCTACAGCGGACATTTCTAGTTACTTAAATTATAATTACTTTTAATTCAAAGCGGTTGACTCGAACAAACTGACTGTTCAGATGTAACTATCATTGTTACTTCTCAGGATTGATATGGAATGTAACACCATTCGGATGGAACTGGAATTTAACACTATGTGGATGGAACTGACTACTCGGACCGGACAACCAGTTCTCCTTTTGATGTTGTGCAGGCTAGTGGGGGCTGGGAACCGAAATTTCGCGAAAGGTCTCACTATACCCGACCAGATGGGGTTCAGCACCCCGCCACGACAGTTTCTCGTGAAACAATAACACTAACTAGGATAAAAATAAAATTTTGCCACGCCTTTGGGTCGTCCAACTTACAATAAATGCATTGTCTTACAACTAAAATTACGGGTCTTTTGTTGTTATTCAATTTCGGTAAAGACAATGTCTATGAAAGCAAATGACCTTACATGTTTGAGCAAACAAAGTACTTAGGTACCTACCTATTATTTTCGGGATTTTATTGACTCCCAGGTGGCTGGACTATAGAGACCATTATGTTCGTTGTACGAAGTTCGTCAAGCCATCCTTTAGTTACTCACAATATTCTAAACACAAAGAATTTATTATTGTTAGGTTATGGAACGCATAAAACTAACTTTAAACTTAAAATATTTAAGTATAAATTAAATACAATACCTGATGAAGCTTTTTCACATCACTGGATACTCACGAAAACAATTTATTGTAATCAAATCCAACAGGAATAACACAAATCACTTATTCTATTCACTTTAGGTTAAAAAATAGCAACTTATTTTGGTTCGCTTTAAATGACAGCTACGCGTATCAGTTTAGGTCGTCAAGGGACGTGGTGGTAGCAAATTTCATACAAATTGAATGAACGAAGTCGTGTCAGCGATCCAACTTATAAGTGAATCGCTGTCAAAAAACGACTCTCCATCTGAGACGTTTATAAGACGTGGTAGTACGAATAAGCGATTCTATTCAGTTTAGGTCCTAAAATGAATCGCATTATGAGATGGTGGTAAGGGTCTAACGCAATGCTTTCGTATCCCGTTAGAAATAGCCAACCTATCTTTGTCAGTGAATGACCGATTTTCTTCTTTATGTGATAAGAAAACAATGTATTCATTTTTTTTGCAATTTTCCGGGTACTTTCTGGAGTACCCGGGAACTTTATAAATTTGATACTTCCTGGCGCTATCGTCGTCCTTTGAGGAAGACTCGTTGGAAGTGGTTGCAGTTCGTTCTTCAGGATCAGGAGGATCTTTTTTCCTTTTCTTCACGCCGCCACCCATCTTCTCTACAATTCTACTATATTACCAGTAACTAAACTAAGCTTATTTACAGTTAATTAAGTAAATATTATTAGAAAAGAAATTAAAGATTATTGTTTTTCGAAAAAAGGCGCCTTTCTCGTTTGAAGCTTCCCGCGCAATCCAGCTCTGTAGGTACCTATCTTTTATTAATGTGCCTCTTTTATTAAAGGCTTAGGGGATTATGATATTACGGCCTATTCTTTATTTACTGATGTGATGAACTACAATAAAATAAGTTATTTATAAAATATTATTCACTGGTTTTAGGTCATAATACAGTCTAGTTCGGTCTTTATATTTCACTAATCATAAGTTGCACTTTTCTTTTACTTACGAGTGCTTTTAAAGTTTTTTAGGTTTACGCTTAGAGCATTCAACCAACTGGAGAGGACACGGACACGCGCACTAATTTTTTACGCAAAAAAGTCTGTCATTTCCTGCGAGGAGCGGGGAAACACCCATGGAAATAGTTATCACACTAATGCATTTTTGAATGACGTCGCTCGCACGCAAACGACAACATTGTTAAACACAAGCATAAAATAGACGCACACTAATATATTCACACACATTAATTACCTGCCCGTGCACAAGTCTGACGTCATATTTATGTATTATGTCTATAGAGGTTGACACTATCGATTAAATTTTATCGATGTCGTTTCAATTCAATTTAATTCAATGCTAAAATACAAGAAAAGTATTTTTTTAAGCTCTTCAGCCCACTTAGACAAGTGGCAAACGCTCACCCCCTGTCTATTTTCAATTGGCTGTACAAAGCGCGAGTGCTTCTGTGTACCTACTTTTCCTAGCATTGATCTCCTATAATTGTGACATTTTTTAATTAGATACTAATTACCTACTATATTAGCTTTGTAATGGTCAATAACAAGGAGGGCATTACATATTATACCATTGGTTAAAATCACCAACGTGACATAGACGTCATGTTGGTGATCCATAAAAATGTTAACCTAGTTTTTATGTTAGAGTTTTTGTTTCTTTTGTACTGGCTGTCACTGAACATGTTAACACATAATAACCTGTCATTAGCCTTACTTATTGTCATGTACAAAAACATATTAATATTATTTTGTAACGCTGTAGGTTTCATATTATTTCAAATTCAATTTTTTTTTGAAAAATTCGCCCTCCGAATATGTATTTTCCAATGTTATATATGGCCTATACGAATGTGAGGCTTGGCCTATAAAAGAAGATCTCAGGAAACGTACCTATACTAAAAGCTTTTGAAATGTGGACATACAGACGCATGATGTCTATTTATCTTGGACTCAGAAAGTCACCAATAAGGAAGCTCTGCGACGGGTCAGCCAAAAACGTAAGCTTTTGCAAAGTATCAAGCAAACACAAATTGCATATGTGTGCCAAGGCTAATATTTTTGACAAAACAGATACGAGTTCTCGCAACCGATAGGTAATGATGGAAAAAGTTGCAGGAAAACGGATACCTGGTCGCAGAAGAAAGTCGTGGTTGCGAAACATTCGGGAGTGAACGGGAACAGCGAGTGCCGCTGAATTATTTTGCCTTGCCAGAAACAAGTCCAAATATGCAGAGCTGACTGCCAAAATTCACTAGTTGGAAGGCCACCCTAAGAAGAAGAAGAGATATAAATTATATATTGTTTATATATGGTACCCATATACACACATCAAAAGTGTCTAGGGATCAACATATATTTTTGCAATAACTTTTCTCCTGATTGATATTAATTAAAATTTTCTTTAAGGATTCATCAAATAAAGTGTTTTCGTTTGTCTACAGTAACGATAAACCAAGTCACCTTTGCATTAATAAAAAAATTTGCCATTTTCCTAATAAAGGGATTTTTGACATTTGAACCACTAACATTAAAGTTCGAAAAAAAGACTGAAATAACAGTTTTCTTTAAAATTGTATTGGGTAACTTAAACAATTAATAATCCGTGTTTCTACCGCGAACACTAATAACACAAGAACATCGGTTTGGCATACTCAAAATGAGTTCATCCAAATCACGCTGTGGAATGGCCGCCCATGTTCGTTGCAACAACAAAAAAAGGTCTTCTTGCGACTGGATACCCTCCATATTCGGCAGAGCTCTTCTCTGTAGCATATCCCATGCATGCTCAATCGGGTTCAAGTCTGGCGACTGAGCAGGCCAGGGCATGACATTGATGTTAGCTGCGGCGAGAGTCTGTCTTACAACTCTTGCGGTGTGCGGTCGTGTATTATCATGCATTAACTGAAATAAGGGACCGATTTGCACTTGTAGAGGAACGATGACGTCTGATACAATTGTCTCAGCATAAATTTGAGCGTTGAGGTTGCCTCTGATCCAAATCAACTGAGTTCTTCCGCCGATCCAAATACCCGCCCATACCATGATGGTTCCACCACTATAAGGATGGACTTCCTGGCAGGATTTTAATCGCTGTTGGCGTCCAGGGGTTCTCCAGTGTCGTATATGTCTTGTATCCGGTCTCATACCAAAACGAGACTCATCAGAAAAGCACACGAAACGCCATTGTTCTTCTGCCCAATTTCTGTGTTCAAGAGCCCATTGATATCGAATCCTACGATTGTGCATTGCTATAGGTGGTACCCTTAGCGGTCTTCGGGAATGAAGGTTCACTTCATGCAAGCGGTTTCTGACTGTTTGGTCGCTAATTAAGTTCCCTGAAGAGTGATGAAGCCTCACGGCTAACATCATGGCGGTTATTGTTGGAGCTCTTCGAGTTGTGATTTGAATGTATCGGTCTTGTCTCCGTGTGGTGCAGCGATACCGTCCTGCATAGCGCTCAGCCACGGTACCAGTGCTTCGGTAACGTGTCCAAAGTCGACTGATAACACTCTGACTTGTATTCAGAGCTAAAGCCACAGTACGTTGCCGGGAACCAGCTTCTATCATTCCCACGGCTCTGAGCATTTCTTCCCTGCTTAAATGACGTCGCCGCTCCATAATAACGTTGGTTTTAATCAGTAGTAGGGAAACAGTAGCACTAATAATGTCTTCAATGCGTTGTATGTTTTTATAGGGAAAATATTGACAGCTGATTTTCATCTTTTACTAGAAATTGATTGAAAGTTCCTGTTTCAAATTATGAAATGCACCAAAAAGGATCCATATAAATTTATAAAATCATAAATTTATTACAAAGCCACATCTCAATCTCAAGAAATCCGCATAAAAATGCTTGATCCCTAGACACTTTTGATGTGTGTATATCCATATATAGGTATAGTACGAATAGACATGGAGTGAGCATTTGCCACTTGTCTAAAGGGGCTTATGGTTAGTTAAGATAGACACTTTGCTTTTCGTTATCGTTAAAATCGCATGAAGATAGCTAGGTAGGTAGTAGTTTTTTTTTAAAAAGCCGCAATATAATTTTTATATAAGAAAAATAACTTGGCTACCTAACCGAAACTTTTAAACAGGAGGAACTGAAAAACTGAACAACATCCATTTTCGTGGCGTGGTTCTAAACACCGATCAATCATTTTTATATAGTTAATGTAGGATATAAGTATGAAAATAGAATAACAACATGAAAAAGGAACCTTCTACATTAACTGCTCCTATTTCGAAAATTTGGAAAATATTCCTATTATTTATCTGAATAAAGGTTTTCATCTCTAAGGATTTCTTAAAGTAGGGAAAACAAAATATAAAACTAAACAACAATTTCAACAATATTTATTTTCAATGGAAGTATTTCAAAGAAGTTATGATTAGTACTTTGTCATAATAAAAACTTCAAACACCATATTAAAAAATAGATTCACAATTAGAATAGTGGCAGCTTTGTTATACACATTTGACGTATATATATTTTGGCAGAATTTTTGATGGAGCTCTTCTTCATGTTGACATTTAGCTCGCACACTAAACGAAATGAGAAGTTTCTGCCGTGTTCTTTTAGCAACATCACGTGTTGTGAGACTCCATTTTATTTCAATCTACCGTACAATACTAAATGTACTTTTAAAATAATACCATTTGAAATTGGCTTAATGCTAAACGCGAAGTCATTAAATAAGTTATAATAATAATAAAAATGACTACCTAAACATCTCACTAGATAACAAACTCTTTTGTGGAGATGGTTTGAGAGAGTCTCGGAACCTCAGCCAACACGCGTACGCAACATACTTATGTCCGCGTTTCACGGCGTCTAGGATGGCACGATAGATTTGCCTAGCCTAATTTTAAACCTAGAACTTACTGCAAGTGTCAGGTAGGCTACTCTTGAAACAGAATTGCAGTAATCAATTTCCAATCACAAATCTAAAAAATGTCAAATGGCACTTTTGTAAGCAACAATAGCGCCACATTGGAATTAAATTGCGAAATTGATTGAGTAAATTATTATTGGGATGGGCGTTCCGGAATTATCTTTATTTATCCCAATATCGATACATATTAATCGCATTGGAATTGAATTAATATTGAGTTTGCGTTCGAGAGTAACCCCCCAGGATAGGGAAGGCGGAAGGAGCGCTTCCCCTATATCGACCAACCATGAGCTATTACTCTTCACGTTTGGAAACATTTGTCCAAGATACCACGACACAATAACAGACCAGGGGGCCATACTTAGACCACCAAAACCACCGGGATGGATTAAACCTTAAAAATACTATTTATATCAAACGGGAGTGCAACACCCTTGTGCGCACTGTCATCGACCGTTTCCTTATTTAATTGCACGCAACAGACTGGTCCGCACCGCGACGCGACTTTGGTTTATAACAATCTAGAATCCAAAATTACTACAAATCACAAACCTCTACAACGCAGTTTAAATTTCAGTTATTCAAACTATGGCATGACATTGTTTATTACCGATGAAGATGAGGTCGAGCGAATTACTTCTATCCTCAAGACTAACTGAGCTGTGGGTTGAGATGGTATCTCCGTCAGGTTTCTTAAATCTGCTAAGAACGTACTGATACCGATTCTCACTCACGTTTTTAATCTTTCCTTAACCACAAGTATATTTCTAAGTGTTTTCAAGAAGGCTGTCTTCCATCCGATTATCAAACATGGTGACAAAGTTAGTGTGAATTGTAGGCCGATTTCTGTTTTAACTTCATTTTCAAAAATCTTAGAAAAATTAATAAAAAAAAGATCTTTACAATATTTAGCTTAATTCAATATCCTATGGCTATCAAATAATGGGCGATTTTCTGACAGCCCAAATTAAAAAGTAAAAATTAGTTCAAAAACACTCGATAGATGTCGTTTTATGAAAGCTGGGCTACTTATAAGCTGTAATAAATTCTACACTTTTACTTGTCTACCAAAAGAATAAAAAAATAGTATTTACTTACCTATTTATATTCAGGACATTCAGAACCTATTTCTATTTTGGAATAGAATAATTATTACGCAGCCATACACGTGCTCTTCATGAACCCGCCTTTTACTAAGCGCCATACTAATCTATGCTAAGCGCCATCTATGAAGTCATTTACGAACCAATTTCTTTTTTTTTTTTGATCTCGGAAAATCGCCCATTAATATGGCTTGAGATCTAGAATAAGCACTGAAGATGCGGTGCTAAAACTTACTGACACAATAGTCAAGGGCTTCGAGAAGAAGACTAAAATCCTTGGCGTCTTTCTCGACTTATCTAAGGCTTTTAATACCATGTCCATTCCTATACTTATATCTAAACTTCAATCCATCGGTATTAGAGGCCAACTATCTGATTTGTTTGAAAGTTATTTAACTGGCCTAACTCAAAGTGTTCTAATTGACGGGTTTGCTAGTGAGGAAAAATCTGTTATATTTGGTGTCCCTCAGGGTAGTGTTCTTGGACCTCCCTGTTCGTTATCTACGTAAACGAGCTCTGTAACCTCTCACTAACAAACACAAATATAATAGCATACTCTGATGACACAGTTTTACTCGTCCAGGGTACTTCTTGGGATGGCAGCCAAAAATGCGGAATCATCACTATCTTTCGTCTGTTAAATGTCTTTTTTTATTTTTTTTTGTAAATATCAACATTAGTCAAAGTATCCGCCGCCGCCATTGTAAACGAAAGAAATACGCAATTACGCACACAACACACTGATTTAGAAGTTCTAAACTTAAGTGACTAAGCGAACGCAGGCGGGCGGGCCGGGCTTGCGTGCGGTATTCGGGAGGGGAGTGGTAGCAAACGGATGCTATTGCTAGCCACGCCGTGTTGCTAGTTACTACACTTGCTACTCGCGACTAGTTACGACGGCGCGCCGACCTTTCCGCCCGGCGGCAGCGCGCCGTTTAAATTCGCGGCGACCGACGGCGGGGCGCGCCGGCGCGGAGCCCATATCTTTAAACGAACTTTTTTCAGTAACCACGTTGTATGTAGGTTGTAGATTGAAGACAGCGGTTTGTGTGTAAGGCAGTGGCAACACAGCGGACCGCAGCAAGTTTTCAACGCGCGCCCGCAAACCAAGGTCGTGGGAAGGTCGTAAAATTTTTAGTTGTGCAACTCGACCGCTACCAATGACCTTTTATAAATAGACTAGTTATACGTGAATGAATTGCAATTTAAAATGGCGAAATTGTTTGTATGACGTAATACACGTCGAAAGGGAAAGCCATATCATAGCCTCAGAACAATAATTAGCCTATTGTTAAAAAGAGATAGACAATATTTTGACTTTTGATAATTGACCAATGAGCTCATAGAATTTATGCGCTATCACGGCCGCCATTGTTTTTCTCTTCCACTCTTACAGAAAACATAGTATACGCTCCTCACTCATGCATATCGGATTGGCAACATGGCAAATGTCATCACTTAATGAAAATTTGTATTTTAAATTTATATTTACGATACTTACGAATGAAATAAGACATTTTTATTGTCTCTTACGGTTGCAGTATAATTTTTACAATTTCTGGATACACAGGAAGGCATTTTAACCAATTAACAAATCAAAATCTTATAAAGGTAACGATCGTGTGTAATCGTGTTGACGTGACACTGACTGACGTGTGACTGAGTGAAACTCGGGCAATTACCTTGATTTGTCCTTGCCATTACGGAGGCCAGGCAACATAATATCAAAACATAAAATATCATTGATCGCTGCTTGCCATTAATTCTTGTTCTTCTAGAGGTTGTTAATTTTTAATTCCTATTGTGACCGGTATTACTACGGTCGATCTCTTATTTAGTTTAACTTTAAATTACTGGAAGGAATCAAATGTTTACATGTAGCCTCGACCGGGACTCGAACCCGCACTTATATAATGTAATTTTTATTTATTTAATTCCTACTAGACCGGTATTACTACCGTCAAGCTCTTATTTAGTTTAACTTTAAATTACTCGATGGGAACTAAATGTTTTATATGTACCCTCGACCGGGATTCGAACCCGCACTTGTTAAATTTAAATTTTTATTTCTTTTTTATCAATTACTGGATAGGAATCAACGTTTTATATGTACCCTCGACCGGGATTCGAACCCGTACTCATTTAATTTAATTTTTATTTCTTTTCTTTTGAACATAATTCAGTTGTAAGCGCTTCTCGCAATGCTTTTTAGCTAGGTTTTAGTTTTCATTATTATGTGCGTCTCATTCTGATTGTGGTCGTTTCCCTCTTCACATCCAACTTTTTCGGATTGGCTGGGATGAGGTGACCATCGCAATCGGCGGCTTTCAAGGCTCACTTATAATTAATTATGTGCACTCCGCTCTGATTGTGATCGCTTCCCACCTCACACTACAGTCTTTTCTCATCCGACTTTCTTGAATTGGCTGGGGGTGAGGTGGCTATCACAATCGCCGGCTGCTGGACAAACTGGATCACTCTGCGTTGTTTCCCAGGGTCCTATGGTTGGAGTTTTCTACGTTCTACGTTGGAGTTAACTACGTTTCAAGTTTTCTACGTTCGGGTTTGGAGCAACCAAGGCGACCGTCATCGCGTTTCGACACGGCCGCCATTTTGTGAACACACCACGCAGCACGCAGCTCCTGAACAGCGACGCGCCTCCCAACACCTCGGCGATTCCCCCAAGTTAAGTCAAGGACGAGAGCATACTACCTAGCTAGGCACTTACCTACTTACTCCACGCCCTGAGACCATTAAAAATAAATTTGTATGACCGTAAGTGTGGTATAATTTTTTATACCTCTACGTCATACCTTATGCGGTTAAGTAAATTACATTGCTCATATTTTATTCGAAATGCTCAAAATTTAACAGTTTACGACGAAATTCACCCGAAACAATGGACGGATTACAATCTCACGGCAAAATGGCAGATTGTCGCTGTGGCCACAGTATAAATTTTGTGTCGTAAAAGCAACTAACGTTTTAAGAGGCCTATTACATCTTGAGATGGTCATCGCGTGTATGAATTTAAATCAAACTATAGTTAATACGTAAGAAAATAATTCTAACAACGAGATAAACACTCGTGCAAGCGAATTCTTAGATCTACGTCTAAATAAAGGTTAGAGCTTACAAACTTAAAATTCTAAAGTGGAAGCAATAAAGTGCCATTAATTTTTTGTGTCCATTGAGTAAAAACTTAAAACTAAGCAATAAAATATCCATAGACAAAAGGCGGCCTGGCAGTATACAATAAAAGTTACAAGTTATTGCCGGTCATTAAGCGAGACGGAAATTACATTCAAAGAATTCCAGATAACAAAAGTGAACTTAACAAAAAAGTTCCCATGTTAATAGAAAACATGGGAACTAGAAAAAAAAAATATCCCAAATTGGGAGTTTTGGCGACGTTCATATAAAAAATCGTTTAGGGTGCGACGCTGTTCTGCAAACACTCGTACATAAAGATAAGTCAATCGGAAGTACTGGTTACTGGTGTAAGTTTTGTTTTCAGACACTGAGGGATGGACGGTGGCGTGGTGTCGCAGTAGCGGGGATTCAGATCCGAGACGTGATTCAGAGTGCATCAGACATTCTGGATTCAACCTTGGGCGACTGAGGACGGAGACAACAACTATTACCTTATATATAATCAGTGACATTAGAATTGCGTTTAGTTTGATGAAAAAGTATATTCGAAGTGATAGGTAGTTCGACCTACGGCGGCATCATGCTGGTAAGTAGATATTTCTTAGACTTATTAATGTTTAAATTCACCAGATATCTTTCGTTAGCTTTCTCGACACAATATTGATAAGAGTGATAACTGAATTGTATATAATAATAAACAAAATGGACAAAGAATTTTATTCAGTGTGGAACTACGTTGACGTAGATTATTGGCATCCGATTTTGCGGAGCTATTACCTGGAAGGAACTAACGATAGTAATAATTATAGTCATATTAATTGTAATAACATGCTGCATAGAACGATTCAAGGGTTATATTAATTGTTGTATTGACATAGTCTGGCGAGAAAACAATCCGCCTTTGCAATTACCAATTGAACTATGAGACATATGAGACTATGTGTGCCCTATTTTATAAATTACATGCAATCTAGAGAGATTAAAATACCTGTGTGTTTCGAGAAAGTTACTTGTACATATTTTTGCATGATTAGTCATTATGAAATGTTAATTAGGACGGTCTAATAGGTTTTTTTGTTCTAATCGTTGGTTTTTTCCATTAATCGATGACCTAAGAACTACACGATTGGCCTTGGAAAGTCTAATTATTGTCTAGCGATTGTTGAGTGAAAACCACTAATGATCTTGAGTGTAAGTTCAAATGATTTGAGTATAAGTTAATTACCATGAGAATATAAATCTAATATCTTGAGAGTAAAAGCTTATTATCTTATGAGTAAAAGCTAAAATGATTTGGAGTAGAATGTTAATGGTTTGACTATGTTTTGAAAGTAAATTCTAGAAAAGAGGCAGTAAAACCTAGTGATGGTTATAATATAAAACTTTTAATCTAAAGACTTATCAAGGCCTAAATAATGAAAGAGTTTCGTGTTTTATATTTAGATGAGTAGATAAATATAGGGTTATATAAACAATCATATAACTAAATAAGTGATGAGATAAACAAACACAACTAAATAAAATGATGGGGTAAATAAATAATCGATAAATCAACAAATAAATCATTAAATAATAAACGATAAATCAACAAATAAATTATTAAATAATAAACAATAAATCAACAAATACATTGAGGTAGAATAAATTAAGCTATCTACCATAATCTTGTGTTTTTTTTTTTTTTTTTTATAAAAGAGGGAGGCAAACGAGCAGGCGGGTCACCTGATGGAGAGTAATCACCGCCGCCCATGGACACCCGCAAAACCAGAGGAATTACAGACGCGTTGCCGGCCTTTAAGGGAGGAATAGGTTTAAGGAAGGAATAGGAATTGGGAGGAGGGGGGGGGGAAGGGGCCTCCGGAACCCTCACTGGTCGGACGAAACACAACAGCACCAAGTGCCATTATTTCACGCCGAATATTAGTGAGAGGGTGGTATTACGCCGGGCGAGCCGGCCCAATGTGTGCTGCAACGCAGCGTGGCTCTACCACTCAGTTGGTGTCACTCATTTAGCACCACCCAGGGATCACGTGTAGGGTCTCAAGGGTAAACCTAAGGACGCGAGCAACTTTGACCCCCAAAATATATTTCAATTGATTTCTACAACGCGAGGAAAAGGAGAGATAAATACTTGTGATTTGGTATATCGTTATAATAAGTCACAACTACACATGCAGTATGGTCGGAGTCAAATAGAATGGCATCCGTGAAGTTACTCACAATCACAAGTTGTGTCGCGAATTTAAGGTGTCAGCGGGGCGATACAGCGCGGGGAGGGCGTTGCACCCCCGCCCGCTAGCGCGCCGCAACCCAAGGCGCGCGGCGGCCCTCCCGCCGCGTACCTATGAAATATGACCTTAGTTGCGGCCATCCTCGTTTTATGTGCTTTTTTGATAGATATCTTTTTATAAAGAAAACAATTAAAACTCCTGTAAATTTATAAGACTTTAAACTATCGCGTTGCATTGCATTAAAACTATTTTAACGGGACGAGTTTGCTTGTGACCACGGCCGCAGCATCGCGGCCGAAACGTCAAGCAGTAAGTAGATATGTACTTACTTACAAAAATTAATCGTGTTAGGTCCCGTTAAAATAGTTTTAATCCCGTAAATTTATCTTTAATAGTTTAGGAGAGAAAAAAATTATCGAGGAATATCCATAGAAACCATAGAAATGATTTTTCTTCATTTCTATTAATGATTTCTGAGGAAATGCTTTATAAAATGGTAGGTGATAGTTCTAACCATCAAATAATCCAGCGAAACTCGAACAAAAACGGCCTTTTGACCTATTATACTTATAATAGTGATAATTTAATTTAATTTTTTTTCTAGTTAATCTCTATACGGTCGCATTTTTAGTAAACACATACCTATAAGTTAATCTCATTAATAAGTACTTAAGCAAAAAAAATCCGGTGCTACAAACGTAAGACTTCAAAGATATAGATTTTTAATTTTTGGGTTAAGGTTGTCACTCATATAAATATTGTTTTCTTAGATATTATTTTTTTTATATTTAGTATCTACATATTTGTATGTATAGCATATTATAATATATTTAATAAATGTCTTTCTAATCTAAAGTATGATCCGTGTCATAAAGTTAGAAGTCTAGATTAAATGTTAAATTAGGCACTAAAAACGAGAACTCCAATAATTGTCCAAAAAATACATTTTTTGCTTTTGCTGTTTTATGCAGTTGTACTTGTAACATTTTTGTTTTACACAACCTTTTACTTTTGTTTTTATTTAATTGCGGTGTCATGGATCCATTACAGATACAAGGCACTGTTTTACCTCAGCAAAAAGAATGTACCGGTTACACTAAAGTTTCTCTTTTCGGGACTCTAGAGAATTTATTACAAGTCGATTATGAAGGCGCCAACCCTCGTGCAAGTCAGAGTGCCCAAAGCCTGAATTCAGATCCTATCACGCTATCGAAACTGGACATGTTTACTATTCTGGTAGAAAGCGCTCATTTACATGGTCCGAAAAATAGACCCTCAGATTTAGAAACAAAGGAACGATGCACGTTCGCTTTTAATGCACTGTATCCAACCGGTATTCCTCATAATGTTGATATTGAAAATAAAGAATTTAAAGAAATCATCAAAAAAATTCATTAGCAAATGCAATAACTTTACAATAACAGTAAAAGAAATTTAAAACGCTTTTGTAAAAAAATGAGAAATGGCTTGCTACAAATTTCGAAATTAATATACTACCTCTAATTCCAGAAAATCCAACTATACAATGCGATGATAGACAAATTAAAACTATATTTACATCGTTGCCTTCAGAAACAGGCAATCTTTCTGTTAGAAAAGTAGTTCAATCAATGATCTCAAACAAGTGCCCTCGCGCGTTTTATGAAAATCTTTCTCTGCAATTTTGGGTTTCATTAAAAAGTAAAGTAAAATTTATAAAAAGCGAGGCCGTATACATATTTATTTGTCATTTACTTAACCTTCCATTTTATAATAGCCTTTACTCATATGGGTTTTTTAACATAGGCTTTAAATGAATGTAAAGGCATTTCAGTAATATTTAGTGGAAGTTTGTTATAAAACGTTACACATTTACCCAAGAAAAAGCCACCTGTTTTATGAAGTCTAAAACTAGGGACGGCAAGCTTATTTTTCCTACGAGTGTTTAAGTTATAAAGATCACAATATTTAACAAATGTCTTTTCATACTTCTTGACATACATAAGGTTTTCAAATAGTACATTGTTACCCTGGAAGAAAGTAGCTTATTTACTCCCGAGACAACAGTTCGAGGGAGTAAATAAGCCTTTCACCCGACGTAAACACTGTGCTTTTCATTACGAATCCATAGGTCACACTAAAAGTCACACTAAAAGTTTCCGGAACTGGCCACTTACATAAACAATATTTAAAAAGTAATTACAACATTTAAAAATGGATTTTTTTTGGCTGTAGAATGCAGTTTGTTTAATCTGACTGTCAATTGCTTCTACACTGTGGCGCCATTTTAAAAATTACGTGTCTACATTAACACGGATTTAACTCGGGAAAATTTTCGTATTAAGATTTTCTACTCTTTTTATTAATTGTAATTTGACAGCTCAACAGAGCATCGCTCGGCTTCAGTCTGCTTTTGGCGATGAAGCACCATGCAAGACGACTATTTATAGCTGGTTTGCAGAATTCAAGCGCGGTCGTGTCAACCTCAGTGACGAATCTCGCGATGGTCGCCCGTCCGCCGCTGTGAACAACAAAAACATCGATGCTGTGCGCCGTATGATTGAAACAGACAGACATGTGACCTACCATGAGATTCGCGCATCCTTAGACATAGGCATGAGTCAAATACAATCAATCCTACACAAACATTTGGGTGTGAGAAAGCTGTGCTCGCGGTGGATCCCACAAAATTTGACCGAAGCTCAAAAAACGGACCGCGTCACTTGGTGCAGTGCCATGCTTACCAGATTTAACGAAGGTGCGTCTAACTTGGTATGGGACATAGTTACAGGTGACGAAATATGAATTTATTGCTACGATTTCAAAACAAAGCAGAAATCGAGCGTATGGGTCTTTCAAGATGAGCCGAAACCAACTAAAGCGGCGCGCGTGCATCTAAGCGGATGATTGCTTCTTTTTTTAATAAAACTGGACACGTGGCTACTGTAATTGCTTTGGAGAATCATCGTACCGTAAATAGTGACTGGTACACGACCATTTGTTTGCCGGAAACTATTGACGAACTCCATAAAAATAACCGTAAACGCCGTGTCATCTTGCACCACGACAATGCAAGTTCCCACACGGCCAGACAGACAAACAAATTGTTAAAGGTGAAAAACGTAGAACTTATGAGCCATCCTGCATACAATCCCGACCTGGCACCTTGTGACTTTTTTCTGTTCCCAAAATTAAGAACCAACTACGCGGTCAACGATTTTCATCACCAGAAGAGGCTGTCCAAGAGTATGAAAAACACGTTTCTGAGGTCACCACGGAGGAGTGGCACAAAAGTTTTCAAAATTGATTTAATCGAATGAAAAAGTGCATTTACGCAAAGGGAGAATATTTTGAGAAACATTAAATTCATTTTTGACCTGTAATAGTATTTTTTTCTTATTCATTCCGGTAACTTGTAGTGCGCAAAACGTATAAGGAAAGTAAAAACAAAACGCTTTATACTGTAGGATGTATGTGCAGTCTTTGATCTGTTAGTCGCCTTTTACGACACCCAAGAGAAGAGATGTGTTGTTATGTTAGTATTATTTTAATAATAAGTCACAATTACACATAACTGTCAGAAAAACGATTCTCACTAGGGAGGAAAAGTAATACTTTCCTCCAGCTCCTCAGGCAACTTCAGACCTAATTTCTGTGTATGAGGAATGAAAAATAAATTGTGATGCAATAGTTAATATATCGATTTTTTTAAACACTTCTTTGAGTGAGTCTCTAGACTTGAGGTTGTAAAATATGGCGCGGACTGCCCTTTTCTATATAATAAATACATTCTACAAATATTAGCAGCGAAGCCCTACAACAGTAAGCCCTAAGGCATCATACTATGGAAATAACTAAAATAAACTACTCTTGCCGTCTCAACATCAGTTAGAACACTTATTTTCTTAACTGCGAATGCAGCAGAACTTAGTGTTCCTGACAAGATATCAACATGTTGGTCTCATTGTAAGCGAGAATCCAGTTTAATGCCTAGAAACACAGTAGAATCTACTAATTCAACTACATTATCGTTCATCTTAATTTGTGTGCTGACCTGTTTTACATTATAGGTAAAGAAAATTTAACACACTTTGTTTTTGCTGAATTCAGTAATTATTAATAGTGAACCAATGTAATACCTTTGAAAGTACCATACCATACCATTTTCAAGGCCTCTTTTAACATTAAAAATAAAAGACGTATCATCTGCAATAGTACAGTTTCACAGAAGTTTCTAGTAAAGTAGGGCAGGTCATTTAAGTAAATCAAAAAAAGTAATGGTCCCAATATTGACCCTTGGGGCACATTTATAGTTATGGGTGCTTCTGAAGACACAACACTATTAATAACAACTTTTTGAGTTCTATTCGACAAGTATGATTGGATAAGGCTCAGTGCTATTTTTGAGACACCATAATGCTCTAACTTATTAACTAAAATTTCATGACTAACGCAATAAAATGCCTTTGAGAGATCACAGAAAATACCTATTGCGTCTTGCTTACCCTCCTAGGCGTCAAAAATGTGTTAAAGAAGCGCAACTCCAGCGTCAGTTGTAGATCTTCCTTTAGTAAAACCAAACTCTTTTCATTAAAAAGTTTATTAATGGCAGAATGAGACAGTAATTGATTGTAAATAATTTTCTCAAAACCTTAGCTAAAGGCTGGTCTAAAGTTAGAGGTGTTGTTTTTGTCACCAGCTTGAAACAATGGAATGATTTTAGCATGCGTCATTAAATTTGAAAAGTTCTTTCTTCAAGACACCTATTGAAAATATTGGCCAATTGAGGAGCTAAGGAATTAGTAATTGTTCGAGCAACATTTGTAGAGATACCCCATTAATCTTCTGTATTTTGAATATATTTTTTTAAAGCTTCTAAAATGGTGTCAGTGTTTATATGTCTAAAACTAAAACTGTCACCGCACTTATCAACACTTGACTCGAGGAGAGCGACAGCAGTATGAGAGCAAGAACTTATATTACTAGTTATGTCCATAGGTATCCTAGAGAAAAAATCCTTAAATGCACCAGTGACTGCGCCATCTGATTCTATTATTTTACTATTGACTTTAAGTGAATATGAACGGTCCTTAATTTTTGTTTTACCAGTTTCTGGGTAATAATATTCCATGTAGTCTTTATTTTGTTATTCGAAAGTCCAATTTTTTATTTTTTGCAAATATATTTTGATTTATCATTTATGCTGACTTTTGAAAATAATTTTTTATAGTTTCTAACATATCAATAAAGTTAGAATCTTTATAAGTAGATTTTAATTCATACAATTCATAAAATTTTCTTCCACTTGCATAAATACCTGGTGTCGCCCAGTCACTAAACTTCTTCTTAACGTTATTTAATTTAATAATTTTCTGCTTAAATGTGTTGTTAAATTCATTTTGAATGCAACTGAAAACTTTTGTATAAGTATTATCTGCATCATCAGTAGGTGCTACTGAAAGAGAAGAAGTTTTATGTGAAGTTCTAAATTTTTCGATACCTTTTTGACTGATTGATCTACAGACTGTATTTTGTATGGGAGAGACATTATGGTGCTCAATAGTGGCTAATTGTCCGCTATGGTCTGAACTAACACAGTTTATAATAGATTTTTCAAAAACAAGACAATTACAAAAAATATTGTCCAAGCAAGTAGCAAATGTGGATGTTATTCTAGTTGGTTCATTGAACACGTGATCTAAATGAAATGATTTAAATAAGTGTATGAATCTATTGGACATAGAACATCGGTTCAAAATGTTAACATTAAATTCTCCACATACTACTACTCTCTTACTTTTTTTACATACGATTTTTAAAACATCTTCCGTAGCAGACTTAAATAGTGGGTAATTTCCAGATGGAGGTCTGTATTGATGACGCGTGGTACTTGTGGTAATGGTTTTCTCTAATTTTTAGCTATGCTACAAGCAGTAATACAGATAAAAGGGGTAGGTAAACGTTTTAAATAAAACAAGTACTTACTCGAGTAATAATTGGGTATATTCTCCGAACACTTTTAACACGCTCCACTTCAATGTTATATAATGACCACAAAGATTATAATTGTAACAATATTCCTTACACTAGGTATGGCACATCCACACTGGTCTCAGCAAAGTATACGACTGACTCTGGCGAGCTCGCTTTTCTCTGCAGGTAACAAAAAACTACCCGCCCCCACTATTTACCTGTCACAGAGCATAGACAGAGACAGTCATCCAATTATAGAGTTGAATAAGAGAATCAATTTAAATTATTATGATTATGCAATATTGAGTATTTGAGTAGATAAATTAATTAAGTAACTGTGACAATACTAAATTAAACAGGAGTAAATACATTCCATTAAAACAACAATATACAATTATGACAACAGTCGGCCATCCGTTAAATAACAGTATGTCCTCATACTGAGAACTACCTGTAATTTGATTGTATAACAATAAAAATAAAATATTAGAAAAATAAATGTAAGAATAAGCAAACGATAACATTTTACTGTAATTAAGTACTAATGTTTATAGTATGATTAAAAATAGCAGTATTATCACCTATATTCCATATTAATTACTTAATCAGTAGTCTTTGTCATGTTTATCTCATTTTTGTGATTTAATTTTACGCGATTCAACTGCAAATCATTAAATAGAAATAGTATAATAACAAATATTAGATAAGCATAAGTACATTCAAATCAATAATGTATGATACCAACGCCGGACAAAGTCCAGAGGGCATAAATACATATACTTTGGACACCAACGCCAGACAAAGTCTAGAGGGCATCATTATTATATTCCGCTATTTCGCTCGTCCGGCGCCATAGCGGAAGGACGTGTATTACGTGCGATAGTTTTAAATAGACGTGCCTCAGTTTGCTATATTAGCATATTTTACACAAATGGGGACAAAATGTTTTGGCTGCGAGGCCCTTATTTGCGATGTATTATACATGAAGTGTTCACAACAATCATGCAAGAAGCAGTACCATCTGAAGTGCCTCGCTCTCACGGTTGAGAGTTTTGATACTCTTACGCAAACATGTAAGGATACATGGATCTGCCCGGAGTGTATTCGCGTTATTCCGAAAAAGGACAACTCGGGAACACCGGTACGTGGCAACGTTATCATGAATACGACATTTACACCAAGTTATATTAACACCGAGCGGGGTAGTCGTTACAATAACAAGGAAGTCATTGTTTCGCCTATTGAGAACAAATTATTGGAAGAGTTGAGGGAGTTTCGACGGGAGATGAACTTTAAATTGGAAGAACAACGAAAGGAGTATGCATTATTACAAGGCAAATACATAAAAACAGAAAAGGAACTGCAAGAAGTAAAAATCATTTTGAAGGTAGTTCAAGAAAAAATGAATAAAATTGATAACGTGGAAACCAAAATAGATGAATTTACGAGTAATTACATGATTTTAAAAGACTCCACCTGTTCAATTAATGAAACATCGTCAAATGTACAGCAGATAACACCAAAAGTATCATTTGTTGATGCGGTAAAACAGAACAAAAAAATGTGGCCTACCAACGAAACAAAACAAAAGAAAAGTGGGGCCACGAAACCGGCAACTGTTGGGATTAATGAATCTAAACTAAAGAGCGATGACTTGAACAACGGCACTAAAGAGGAATTAAATTCCAAAGGTGAAGAAGATTGGAAGATTGTTTTTAACAACAAGAGAAGAGGTCGATATCCTAACAGTGAGGTAAAAAAAGGAGGAATATCCAGCGCTAAGGTGATTATGGGAACCGAACGGAAAAAATATTTACATGTATGGCGGCTTAATAAAGATACTACAGAAACAAACATAGAAAATTATGTTAAAAGCCTATATAATGAAGAAATACAAGTAAAAATAGAGAAAATAAAACACAAAACAGAGAGGGACTACGCTTCTTTTATTATTGGTGTTCCGGAAAGTCAATATGACCTAATATGTAAACCAGAAAGTTGGCCCGTGAATATTGAATTCTGCGAATGGATTTGGTTTCGAAAATCACACAATAAATCACAACAAATGTAGAAGATCAATCAAGAAATCAAATCAAACAATTGAGATTTATTATCAAAACGTGAGAGGATTAAGAACTAAAAGTGAAAGCTTTTATACGGGCATCTCATTATTAAATGCAGATATTTACGCCATAACGGAAACTGGCTGTAACCCTTCCATCCAAGACGCGGAGTTAGTTCCACCGGGTTTCACAATTTTACGGTGTGACCGAGCGGACGGTCGCAAGCATGGCGGAGCGTGTCTCGTGGCCACACCGCGCTTCGAACTACGGCCAGTGCGACGACTGAGTGACGTAAACATTGACGAGCATGTCTTTGAATTAGTTAGTGCTTCGGTTTATTTAAGAAACCGTTTTTTGTTTTTGTTATGTGTTATATATATTCCACCGGGTAGTAAGGAAAACGAATACATGGTTATGTTTAGAATTTTAGAACAGTTTAGTGTTTGTTATAAAAAAATAATAGTGATAGGAGATTTTAATCTCTTTTCTTGTACGTCAGACGTAACAAATTATTTTGAATACTTTCAATCATTTTGTGGATTCGCTCAAAGTAACAAAGTGGGTAACTGTAACAATCGAACATTGGACTTGGTGTTGAGTTCGTTTCAAGGGGACGATTGTGTGGTGGTGCGGGCGGCAGACGCCTGCCTGGTAGACGTTGACAAATACCATCCACCACTCGAAGTGACAGTGACGATGACGGTCTCCGGATGGCACGACTTTCCAACGGGTACACCTGCATCGGCTGACATTGGCACAGGTACCTTACAATGGAATTTTTATAAAGCTGATTTTTTATTATTATATTCATTAATAGGTAACATTGATTGGACCCCGATTTATTCTTTAGATCTTGAAAACAGTCTAGATTATTTTTACAAGGAGCTTAATTTTATTTTAAACACGTGTGTACCGAAAAAACAGTGTAAACAGGTCAATTCAGGCTGTACTTACCCCGAATGGTACACCGGGAAAATAATTCGTTCTATAAAATATAAAGCATTGCTACATAAAAAATATAAGACAACTAAATTAGACAGGGACTACAAAAATTTCGCTGAAATGCGTACTAAAGTAAAAACTATGTTAGTAACTGCACATAGTCAGCATAGGGAGTCATTGCAAAATAATCTCAAAAGGGACCCAAAATCGTTTTGGAATTACATAAATTCAAAAAGAAGTAAAAGATGTCCACAAATAATATTAAAGGATGGGAAGGTTTTAGCTAGCGATGAATGTGCAACAGAGTTTGCTAGATTTTTTCACTCTGTGTATAGTGGACAAAGATGTGTGTTGGACGTGAGCACAGCTGTAGAGGAGGCCGGTGGGCACAACGGGGCAGCTCGAGTGCACTTATATCATTTGCAGCTTAGTGAAGTACTTACCGCGCTAAAACAACTCAAAGCAAAAAGATCTGCAGGACCTGACGGTATTCCACCGTTTCTTTTCAAAGATTGTAGGGTAGCACTTGCGGAGCCATTGCTTCACATATTCAATCAATGTTTGAGTTTAGCTACATTTCCGGATAGGTGGAAAATTACAAAGGTTGTACCAGTTCCAAAAGGAACTGCGGGGACAAGTGTCGATGGTTATAGACCGGTAGCAGTACTATCAACTCCGGCGAAGGTGTTTGAGTCGACTATACACAGAAGCTTATATCAACAGATTAACTCACAGTTGTCGGACGCGCAACACGGGTTTAGACCAGCTCGTAGCACTACGAGCAACCTTCTTGCGCTTGTGGCCGATCTAATACCAACAGTGGATGGCGGGGGACAAACCGATACTGCATATTTTGACTTCAAAAAAGCGTTCGATCTGGTAAATAATGACGTGCTCCTTAAAAAGATGGCAAGTTTTGGTTTCACCCCACATCTTTTGAGTTTGTTCGCTAGCTATATGACAGATAGACAGCAGTATGTGGAGTACAAGGGGCAAAAGTCAGAACCGTATTTTACATGGTCTGGTGTAAGTCAAGGTTCGAACTTGGGACCTTTGGAGTTTTTAATCATGATAAATGACTTACCCAATGTCGTAAAGAATTCAAAATGTTTACTATTTGCAGATGACCTTAAATTGTCATTGAATATAGTGAGCGTGGTGGACGGTGACAAACTCCAAGAAGACATAGATAAGGTTGTTAAATGGAGTAAAGATAATATGTTACAGTTCAACACATCCAAATGCTCAGTGGTCAGTTTCACACGCAAACGCACGCCGATAGAATGCTCCTATAACATTGACGGAGTACCTTTATGTCAAGAGAAACAAATTAGGGATTTAGGAGTAAAGTTTACAGCGGAGTTAACGTTTAAAGATCACATAGTAGACATTTGTAAGCGGGCTTTTAGAACTCTAGGATTTACTTTGCGAACGGTCAATAGTTTTACTAATGTACAGGCTATTACCGCTTTATATAACACATTAGTTAGGAGTCACTTGGAATGTAACGCGATGATTTGGGCCCCTCATGAACAAAAGTACAACATTATGTTAGAAAGAGTGCAAAATAAATTTACAAGGTACCTTTATTTAAAGCTGTATGGAGTGTACCCTTTTTATCCTTTGCAGTATCCTACGTTATTCGTTCTGGGTATGGTAGGATATAATCAGCTTAGGGTCAGGAGAGAGCTCAGACTTGTGTCATATCTATTTATGGTGTTTAGAGGAAAGATATATAATCCGGAAATATTAGGGTTAATGGGTGTTTTTGTTCCGGATGAATACATATGGCGACGGCGACGGCCGAACCTACTGCTTGTCCCGCGAAGTCGCACTAATTTACAACACGAGGCGCCTCTGACGCGCGCCTTTCACACACTCAACCTCATTGATAAGGAGACGGATTTATTCGTTTGTGCTTTGAGCGAATTCACGAGGGTAGCTGCTTGGATAATTTGTTACAAATAAATACAATTGTGTTATCTATTTACATTGTAAGTTTGTGTAAATAATAAAAATAATTAATTATGGTTAGGCATTCATGACATTCATGATGTCCAAAAAGGCATATTATTATTATATTATTTTTCCTCATTTATGATGTTATTATTATGTTATTATTTTTATTTCTTATGTATGAATTATTTTATTATTTTAATTTGTAATGTAGTATTTATTAACTTTTTGATGTAAGTATAATTTTATTGATGTTAATATTGTAAAAAAAGTATTACTTAATTGTAAAATTTGCTTTCCTATCGCATTAGGTACCCACCTGTAAGGATAGTGATAATTGTTGTGATAAATAAATAAATAAATAAATAAATATTTAGGACACCAACGCCGGACGTAGTCCAGAGGGCGCCAACATTATACATAGGACATCAAAGCCGGATGAAGGCCAGAGGGCATCAAAATTGTGTATAGGACACCAACGCCAGACAGAGTCCAGAGGGCGTCATTTAAAAATCTGTTTTGTTGTTAATCTATAAATCTTAAAGTCTTTTATTAATAATTAAGGGCATTTATTCATCTTCATCGCTAGAAAAATCAACATGTGGTCTTTTAAAGTTAAGCCACGGTTTAATTTTGTCTACGGATACAACAGTAGAGTAAGATCTATTACCTTTACGTGTGAGGGGTGTATCCTCAATCAGGAATCGATCCATGTCAAGAATTTTAGTTATTCTGTACAGGCCCTGAAATTTCGGTATAAGTTTCCTACTACTACCTGTTGCTGGGACTTGGCGTTCGATTCGTACAAGATCGCCTTCCTTATTCTCGGGAGCCTGGCAGGGCTTTTCATCGTATACTTTTTTTATAGCTTCCTGGTAAGTTTTTACGTAATCGTTGATGTCATCCCTGATTTCAGGCAAGCTTTGATTATCCGGTGAAATGATATCATCTACTAACTCTGACCTAATCCGACTATCACTTGCTCCCGTCATTCTAGTTCCAAACAAAGCTTCAGATATGGTGTGGTTTATGCCCCTATTGAAAGTGTTATTCAACCCCCACTGAACGTCAGGCAGATAATCATCCCATTTGTTTTCAGCAGAACCTACACATTTAGCTGTCCAGGATTCGACTACAGTTCTGTTATACCTTTCGATCTGCCCATTTGCCCTTGGTGTTGACACAGCGTTTAGGACATGTTTGATATTACGATCGTTTACGAATTTCTTAAAAGCGTCACAGGTGAATGAAGTTCCCCTATCAGTTATTATTCTACGAGGAACCCCAAAAATTCCAAGGAACTCTCGAAACACTTTAATAGTAGTCTAAGTCTGTCTCTTTAGTATTTCTCACGGGTTTCAAATAGATGTATCTTGTGAATGCGTCAATAAGAGCTAGAACATACATATTACCTCTAGAGCTCCGGATAAACGACCCGACATGAGGGAAACAGTGTCAACTTTCTCGATCGGGTGTAAGTAACCTGGTCTCTTTCCAGCAGAAGACTTGGAATACGCACACTCTAAACAAGAATTTATGTATTTCTTGACAAAGTGACGCATCTTTGAAAACCAAAATGTTGCCTTAATTTTATCCAACGTCTTATTTAGTGCAAAGTGACCAATGTCGTCATGATTTTGCTTCACAACTTGCCATCGCACACCCTTTGGCACGATCCATCTGTCACCATCTGGAGTAACTCTAAAAAGCTTGTTATTGTTCACCTTGAAATTTGTTCTTATATCTACAACGTTATCTAACTCGGGGTCATTCAGTATTCTAATGGTTTTCTGTATTTCATCGTCAGCGGTTTGAACAGTAGAGAGCCAATCTGAGCCAGTTACAAGAATAACTTTAACAATTTCTGGAACAGGGTTACGGCTAAGCGCATAATAATAAACATGGGCCATATGTTGGCCAGCCCTAAATTCTATTGTAAAGTTAAACTCCTGCATGTGTTCCCACCAGCGAGCTACCCGAGGGATCATATCCCTCTTCTCAAAGGTAGCGCGCAGAGAGTTACAATCTGTTAAAATTTTGAAAGGCACACCGACCAAGTATACTCTAAATTTTTGCAGTGATGCTACAACGGCTAGGGTCTCTAAATCAAAGGAGGAATAGTTTTGTTCTTCTGGCGTAGTTTGTCTACTGAAATAAGCAATAGGGCGAAGCATACTGTGCTCATCCTTCTGTAGTAGAATACCGGCAAGTCCGATCTTGCAGGCATCCGTGTGTAATTCGGTTTGAGCTTTAGGATTGTACAGAGCTAAGACGGGTCGCTGTGCAAGCATTGCTTGGAGTTGTCGAAACGAATCCTCTTGCTTGGCACTCCAAATCCACTTTGAGTCCTTCTTTAGAAGTTGGGTTAGTGGTTTTGCTATAGTTGAAAATAGAGGAACAAATCGCCGGAAGAAGCTAGCTAACCCGAGAAATTGGCGAATGTTATGCTGATTTTGAGGGACAGGAAATTTTTCCACGGCTTCTATCTTTCTTTGGCCTGGGCGTATTTCCGCAGATGAGACTTTAAAGCCTAAGTAGCCAACCGACGATCCAAAGAATGTACATTTCGACAACATTAAAGTAAGCCCAGCATCTAAAAATAATGACAAAACCGTCTCCAAGCTTGCCATTCCCTCATCAAGGTTCTTAGAAGGAATAATAACGTCATCAAGGTAGGCTAATGCTTCTTTATTAACGTCCCTAGTACCTGATTCATGATCCTTCGAAAGGTAGCTGGAGCGTTGGCGAGGCTGAACGGCATATGATTAAATTCGTAGTGGCCGTATGGCGTCACAAAACTTGTCTTATGCTTATCACTTTCCTTTATAGAGATCTGATAATAGCCAGATGCCAGGTCTAGGGTGGTATAAAATTGGTTTCCGGAAAGAACATCCAAATGATCATCGATTAGCGGCATTGGATAATTTTCCTTTACAGTTTTCTTATTAAGTGCACGATAATCAATACAAAGTCTTAGTTCTCCAGTCTTCTTTCTTACCACCACTATCGGACTTGCATACGCAGATGTAGATGGTCTAACGATATCATTCTGGAGTAATTCAGAGATCATTTCCTTGACCTTATCCTTTTTTTTTTTTTTTTATAAAAGCACGAGGCAAACGAGCAAGCGGGTCACCTGATGGAGAGTAATCACCGCCACCCATGGACACCCGCAAAACCGGGGAATCGCAGACGCGTTGCCGGCCTTTAAGGGAGGAATAGGTTTAATGAAGGAATAGGAATGGGGGGGGGGGGGGGGAAGAGGCCTCCGCAACTTTGACCCCCAAAAGACTCTTCACTAAAAGATAACCGATACGGGCGATATACCACAGGTTCGTTGTCGTTGAGATCGATCGTCATGTGTCCAACGTAAGTGGTGCCTAATTCACCTAAATTTAAAGCAAAACAATTGTGATATTTGTTCAATAATTCAATTAACCTAATCTTTTGCATAGGTGATAATGATGATTTTATGTTGATCTCATGTAACGCACCGAACCATGGTCCCCTAGGGACGTTCAATAACCAAGTAATGTGCTGACCAGCGAGCTTGTGCGCAATCGTGTCATTATTCGAGGCAAGAAAGTTTTGTACTTCAATGAGCTGATTTCTAGCGCCTACATAATTTGTACCGCAGTCCGAGCGGATGAGAACCGGGGCACCGCGGCGTGCTATAAAACGCTGTAATGCCGCGAGGAACACTTCCGTGCTGAGGTCCGAGACCGGTTACAAATGAACCGCCTTAGTGGAGAGGCACACGAATATACAAAAGTACGCTTTTAAGAGTTTAACATTACGTAGGGTACTAGATTTAACGAGGAATGGTCCGGCAAAATCGGTCGTGACTTGACTAAATACTGGCTGAGGCGTAACTCTATCGGCTGGCAGGTCGGCCATGAAGGGCGCTTGCGGCTGGGCCCGGCATCGAAAGCATCTAATGCATTTAAAAACTCGGTGTCTAATAATACGGCGCGCGGACAATATCCAAAATTGTTGGCGTAGGATTGCGTGTAAGGTGTCAGCGCCAGGGTGGCAGTGTACTTTGTGGTAGTGGTCAATGATGAGGTCTACAAGTGGGCTAGAGCTGGGAAGTATGAGCGGATGCTGCGCGTCATATCGGATAGACGCATGGGACAGTCGTCCACCAACTCTAAGGAGCTCATCTTTAATGAGAGGTGACAGCCGCTGGAGTCTGACGGAGCAGATTTTGCCAGTTTGAAGGCGGTGGATGTCCTCTGCAAACTCATTGTGCTGAACACTGCGCACCCAGTAAAGTAGGGCCTCTCTTCGTTCACTGACGTACAAGGGGCCTGAGCGTCGCGAATCTGGGTGGTGTCTGCAGTTGTGCAGAAAGCGTTTTAGACAAGCTGTCACTCCGACGAGCTTGTCTAGTGAACTG
This sequence comes from Scoparia ambigualis, assembly GCA_963921215.1. NCBI lineage: Eukaryota > Metazoa > Arthropoda > Insecta > Lepidoptera > Crambidae > Scoparia > Scoparia ambigualis. The sequence continues at coordinate 942,926 of OY992503.1, forward strand.
AACCGAGTGAGCAGGTCAAAGTCAAGACCGGGCACTGTGACCAGTGACGGGATGTGTTTGGGCTTAAGGCCGGGCAGGGCGTGATGACCCAGAGCTAAGGGCATCGCAGGCCAAGACTCACAAGGCTGTCTAAGCCACGTGGGAGACCACTATAGGTCGTGAGCTGACAGGGATTGCGCAGACATCCCTCTGCTTGCGCAATCTGCTGGGTTGAGCTCGGAAGGTACGTGTCGCCAGGTATATTCTGGCGAGCCTGAGCTGATTTTGACTACCCTGTTGGCCTCAAAGGGTTGAAGACGGTGAGGCGGTGTATTGAGCCAGGCCAGGACTATCGTACTGTCTGACCAACATACAGGGTGTAAAAAGAACCTTAACGAAGCCGAAACTTACGCATTCTGTTGCTTATAAAGAGTATAATCCCCAAATATCGTTGCGGGGAAACGACTTTCATTTTTACAAGTCAAAAAATAATCTTTTTCTGATGCACGCAATGTAAAGCGCAGCAAATTAAGCGTGTGTGTGTGTTGTGAGTTGAATGGCGCACACTACACAAACACGCGGACGGCCGGCGCGGAGAGAAATACGAAATACCATTGATCACTGACGGGAGGGAGTGGGAACTATGGCGGCGGTGCTTAAAACACAAAAAACTCACATGAATGTAGCCATTGTAAGTACTTACCTACTGCCCATCGTTGACGTCCAGCGTAGGTCGCTCCAAACGTACAAGGTGTGGCTCAAACTGGCGGCCCTCGACATGCAAACAAACGCGAGCCCTATAAATCGTGTTTTGGTGAACTCTGTCGAGGATTCCTTCGGTAACTGAGCGCTGTTTAAGTTCATCAAAAACACTGATAATTTGGTCACGCATTTCGTTTGCGGATTGGCAGGGACGGTCGAACACTCTGTCCTTGACGAACCCCCACAAAAAGAAGTCCAGGGGGGTCAAGTCTGGTGAACGTGCGGGCCATGCGTGAGGTCCAAACCGCCCGATCCACTGATCACCAAACAATTGCGTCAGCCGCTCGCGTACTGGTCTCACAATGTGGGGGGGAGCGCCATCGTGCTGGTACCACGTGTCTCGCAGTTGAGACAACGGCATGTCGTCCATAAAATTTTGTAAAAACCCATTAATGTGGGCGAGATAGGCAGCTCCATCCATCCTGTGCGGCAAGAAAATGGGTCCGAGAATCTGATTACCAAGTATACCTGCCCAAACATTATGCTTCCACCGCGTCTGGAACCCCGTTTCTTGGGTTTGGTAAGGATTGCTTGATGCCCAATAATGTGAGTTCCTTCTGTTCCACATCCCATTATTTGTGAAGGTACTCTCATCGGTGTAAATAACATTTTTTACAAAATTTCTGTTTTGCCGCAGGAGCCATCTACATTAATCCATACGGCGCTGTGTATCGCCTGGAACAAGGGCTTGCACCTTGTGTATCTTATAAGGTCGTTGCCTATTTCTTTTAAAAATTTTATGGACCGTGGAGTGGGATACCATATGGCGAGCGCGATGTCCTCGCTGACTCCGTAATACTTTTGCTGCTGTCCGCGTACCCAAACGAGGATTCTGGCGCATCACCGCCAAAACGGCTTCTTCGGCTGCAGTACTTATTTGCGCCCCGCCCCCCCCCTAAAATGGGAGCGATAGGCTGGTTGTCCAATAATCGCTGCACCGCACGAGTGAACACTCGAGGATCACGAGGCTGAGGGCTATTAGGGTGTTCAATCCCATACAGCCTCAAGGCCTCGGAGGCATTTCCATGAGCCATACCGTAACAGTACACCATGTTGACGTACTCGCGTGTACTGTATGCATGAAACGGCATCTTAAATCTTCGACACTAATAAAAATACAGCACAACAAGCACTCCAGAAACACTCACTTAACAGCACTAAACAGTTGGTTAGACAACTAAACCAAACGAAACGAGAAAACGAGAAAATTTACTTTTAGGTGTAATTAATTACGCATTCGATAACGTACGAAACCGAACTAAGGAAAAAACCGTGATCCTTTTAATACCTCCGGGCCTCTGACCAATCAGCGCATGCGATTCGCACAAAAAAGTTTCCTTTTCTGGCCACTCGCGGCGCGGCGGCGCGCGCCAGGGAAGTCCTGTGCTACCATTGAGAAAATGTGTTCGATTCTACGAGTGCGCTGTCTGATGTTGCTATTAGACGAAACTGCCGAATTATTTTAGGCAGGCGCTTGGGATACTGTTATTTGTATGAAAATGAAAAGTTACATTTATTTTAAATGTAGCTTTAAAACTGGATTGATTTGGAGTAAATTGGGTAGGGTGGAAGTATTTTATACTAAATGCTTATGAAGCTCTGCATAACTGCATTTAATCTTTTCGTTATTATTATCTGAGCAAATAATAAGCGCCTTTCTTACCTGCGCTGCGGCTGCGTCTTGCTCCTAAATGAATTTGCTAACTATTTCTGTGTAGGCGTATAGGGAATAAGAAAAGAAAATAAATAATTATGAATTGTTGATGTTACCTACGAACCGACTAATAGTAATGCTGGATTTGAATGCAGGTGGAACTAGAACCCACGTCCCTCGTAATCCGGACGAGTGCTCTGACCGCTAAGCCACCGAGATCGCAATACTAATTTAAACATAACAAACACAAAAACATAACTAATTAAAACGATAATTTTATTTGCAAAAACTACAACACGTCTATCGTTCGGTTATCTACTATCCTACCAACCAGGACAGCTCTTGTTATGCTGGATTTACACGGAGCCAATACTTGAGACAATCCAATATGCCAGTCCAATAAGCCAATGCTAATGCTAAGCAAAAACGGCTTGAGGACAATACAATGTAGTGGACTTTACACGATGCCAAAATTGGAATGGCTTAGTTAATTGTCTCAAGTATTGGCTCCGTGTAAATCCAGCATAACAAGAGCTGTCCTGGTTGGTAGGATGGTAGATAACCGAACGATAGACGTGTTGTAGTTTTTGCAAATAAAATTATCGTTTTAATTAGTTATGTTTTGTGTTTGTTATGTTTAAATTAGTATTGCGATCTCGGTGGCTTAGCGGTCAGAGCACTCGTCCGGATTACGAGGGACGTGGGTTCTAGTTCCACCTGAGCCAAGTTGGAGATCCGTCTTTTTTCTTGTGCAATAATTTTCCTTTATCGTTTTAAATTTATTTTATAAATCGTAGACCTAGGTACTGCTGCGTTTTGTCAGTAAAGTATTTAAATCACACTTAACATTAAAAACCCTAACGATAGAAATGTCAATATCACTACGTTCGTTCGAGTGATCAGCTGGCCTCGCCCCGCTCTTCCCGCCCCGGACCGACGGTCATTGAACTCGCGTGCTATCAAACACTGGTGACGAGAGCGCGTATGTGTGGAGTTCGCGTTCAATGTACAATGCGGTCAGTGATTTAAAAAGGCTCGTTAGCTAAGAAATATCCAAAATTAAGACATAGTTTCTTTAGACGAAAGTTTAGTAATTACATTCTAAACTGAGTTATGTAAAAAACGTGGACATTTTTTTTTAACTTTGAACGTTAATATCTCAGAAACTGAACATTTCCCAGGTGTTGTGTCAGAACAAACGTTGATTGTATTGATTAGGAGAACACGTAGCTTGCGGCTTCGTTAAGCTTCTTTTTACACGCGATATATGTTGTTGTATACTGGTATGGGCGGATAACTGAACTGACACACGGATCATGAGCTGGGAGAGTAGGGTGGCGGCCAACAACTCTAACTTGGGAATTGTGAGGCGATTCTTGATTGGTGCGACTCGCGACTTGGCGACAATCAAGTGTACCAAAGTATAGTCAAGTCAAGTCAAAATATATTTATTCAATAAACTCAATTAATAAGTACTTTGAATCGTCCAAATCTTTTTTAACCTACCACCCATTCAGGACATAATTTTTTAACTGTGGCAAAGAATGGGCGCTAGAAACCACAGCGCACAAAAGCAACGACATTTACAAACAAAAAAAAGAGTATGTCGTTACCAGGTCAATACAAAATATGAATAAAAAAAATAAAAAAAATGATGCAATACAAAATTACAATACAATGTAGTATCAATTAATTAAAGACAATTAGAAATAGCTGTTGGAGTGCTTGGAGCATTTCGGATCCAAGCTGTTTTGTCTTCTGTGTAATCTGACACTTTATAATAAGCTTTTATATAAAGCTTTTCTTTGATTTTGATTTTAAATTTATTAAGATCTAATTTCTGAATATAATTTGGTACTTTGTTGTAAAATCTTACACACAGACCCTTAAAAGAATTATTTATTTTATGGAGCCTAGTATAAGGTACTGCTAATTTGTTCTTACTTCTAGTGTTTACATTGTGAATATCACTGTTTTTTTAAAACATTCCAGTATTTTTATGAACATAAATCAAATTTTCATAAATGTATTGTGATGCAACTGTCATTATATTATATCTCTCTATGAGAGAGAGATTTAAGAATATAAATATAATGACGAAGTATCTCCGGAGGCATCGAGCTCATGGAGATAAACAACAGCGGCAAACACGGCTTCAGAGGCCTCTCCAAACCCGTGAAGCGAGTATGCAGCTGAGCCTTTGTTTGCACAAATGTGCCAAGGGAAGCGAATGCTAGACAACAGCGGCAGGTCCTCTGAGATGTGGTGCCACCCCGTTTGTACTTCAGAGGGAGTGGGCTCATCCCATTCCAGCTTCAGTAGCCATAATTGCTGAAGCAGCAGCTTTGCGCGGAAGATAACGGGAGAAACCCAGCCGTTTGGGTCATAAAGTGAGGCTACGGTGCTTAAAATAGACCGCTTTGTGACAAGTGTGATGGGGGGCAGAGAGATGCGGTACGTGAACTCGTCTGACTGAGGGCTCCACTGTATACCCAAGACCTTAATGGACGTGGAGTCTGGGTTCATATTGAAGTCCTTGGGCATGTCGCATTGGTTGTCGAAAAATCTCTCGAGCAGCTTACTGAGCTGAAAGCCGCCTAGGTCTAGTAGACTTATTAACTCGTCCTGGAGTGCTTGGGCGGATTCAACTGTGTCATGACCACACAAGATGTCATCAACGAAGATAGACTTGCGAAGAACCTGAGCGGCTCTAGGGTAGCTATGACCTTCATCATCAGCTAGCTGAAGCAGAGTGCGGATTGCATGGTATGGGCTTGATCTTAAGCCGTAGGTGACTGTATTGAGGGCGTAGGTGAGCAGAGGGTGATCTGGTGAGGACCGCCACAGTATCAGCTGATACCGTCTCTGGTCTGGGGCAACCAGCACATTTCTGAACACACACATCCAGAGGGGATGTCAGTGCTGAAAACGACTGGATGTGTTCTGAAGGACATGATGATGTCCACAATGTCCTGTTGAAGGGCGGGGCCTGTGTGTAGGCATTCATTTATGCTGACACTATTGGAGCTTTTGCAGCTACCATCAAAAACAATGCGCAGCTTGTCCGACCCTGACTTAAATACGCCATGGTGAGGGATATAGAAGTGAGGTTTATGGGCGAATGTATTTGGGTGACAGGGAGCCATGTGCCCTAAGTCGATGTATTCGGCCATAAAGTCGACGTATTAAGAACGCAGAGACAGACGGGTTCGCCATTAGCTTCTTCTCAATATTGAGGAATCTGCGTAATGCGATAGGGTGAGTTTTACCTAGTTGAGGGGCGTCGTTTAGAAAGGGCAGAGCGACCGTACATCTGCCTGAGGGATCGCGTGTAGTGGTAGAGCGGAAGATTTCCTCGCATTGTTCCTCCAGGGGATCATTATGAGTGTGAGATTGAGACAGGGGCTCCTCAGACTCCCAGAACCTTTCCAGACTCTGACGTATGTCTTGGGCTGATTCAGCTGAGTCTGGCTGTGATCTAACGACGTGAGCTGAGTTAACCTGCTGCGCCGGCTGCGCATACAAGTCCTCAATGGGTCCTATCAACGCGAAGTCGAAAATCGTACCGAAGGCTATGGGCTTGCCCGGGCCCAACGAGACCTTAGTCCCGTCCAACACCTGACCAAGAACGTCCGACTCCAATAAGAGGTCGATCGGGGCTGGTGTGTGGTAAAGCTGATCAGCCAATGGCACGGGTGGCTGGCCTAGTATGTGGGAAATGTAAGGTACCTTCTCTAAGGGAAGGTAGTAGCCAGTGACGTTTTTTAAAATATGAGCTGTGGCAGTCATTGTCGGAGTATCATTGTGAGTGGGTCGGCATACTATTGTTATTGCCGCCTTTGACTCATGTTTGTGCTGATTCCCAACTCCTGTGATTTTTAAAGAAGTGGGTTTTGATGGCAAGTTCAAAAGTCGTGCCATGCGTGACGTTATTATTGTCAGCATACTGCCACAGTCCAATAAAGCTCTTGCTGTGTGAAGATGGCCATGTACGTCCGCGACTCTTAGTGAGACGGTTGGCAACAAAATGGGTGTGCCAGTGGGCACAGAAGGTGAGTGAGCTGATTCAGTAGCAGTCGAGATTGTATGAGCTGAGTATGTATCAGCTGTGTGGGCATGGGCTAAATCTACCTCTTCGCTAGGGTGCTCCGTGATAGTTGGGAGTCATAATTGCTGGCGGCGTTCGCGGGGCCTACCTGGCGAACCGGACCTGGGCGGGCTGGCTCTGTGAGCAGAGCTGGGTTGCACCTGTTTAGCCTGTGCGGGTTCGTGCCGCCTGCTGTGTCTGGGACGTTCCCTCGAGTGCTCTCTCAGCTGTGGTGGGGGTACATGTACTGACGACGAATGAGCTGAGTGCGTTGGGTCGTCTGGTCGATGGAGGGACGTGTGGTGGTTCGAGCTCCCACAGTCCTTGCATGCCCCCCTTGACCTGCACTCGCTCTCGTAGTGACGGCCGAGACAACGCTGGCAGCGCTCGCGTGCCTGTACTAAGTCCCAACGGCCCTGTGTTGGCTGGGCATTGTACCATCTGCACGTCATGAGCATATGTCCCCTAGTGGCACAATAGGGAGAGTAGGACGTCGAGCGTGAGGAAGAGGACGAGGACGATGATGAGGAGCAGCTTTGCTGGAAGGCCGAGTAGACGGGGAAGAGCTGTCTGCGAACCGGGGAGGTGGATGGGCGGTGACGCATTTGCTGAGCTGGGCGGAACGGCTGGTGAGTAGGCTGATCATAGGCGCGGTGAGGCGATGGAGCTGAGGAGCGGCCACGGTAATGGTCGGGTTGTTGCTGAGTCATCTGAGCATAAGTGCGATGGGGCCACTGAGGAGGCGCGCGGCTACGAGAAGGGCCGGGCTGGGGCTGAATGGGTTGAGCCATGGCTATGTTGGAGAACTCTGTCTCCACACAGCGCGCGTGCTCCTCGAGGTAGGAGATGAGGTCCCTTAACGTGGGCAGGGTGTTACTAGACCCGTGTCTGCGTTCAAATAACGTGCGAAGCTCGCCCTGAAGCTTTCGCACCACTATCGACACAAACACGTAGTCGTCTCCTATGGGCAGATCCAAATTACTAAGGGCACACTGGGCAGACACAAGCGGAGTGAGGAAAAGTGTGCGTATGTTAGAGCGCGTGTGGATGCTTGGCAGCCCCAGGATTATGTCGACGAAACTATCGATGAGAACCCGGCGGTTCTCATAGCGCTTTGTGAAGATGTCCATGGCCACGGCATAATTCTCATTGGTGACCTTTAAGTGGGACACCATACTTAATGCCTCACCGCTGAGACTGGAGAAGAGGTAGTGGAGCTTGACTGCGTCCGACAGGGTAGCCATGTCGTCAGTCAGACTCCTAAACAGCGCAATGAAGGAAGGCCAGTCCTCCACTTTTGAGCTGAACCTGGGCAGCGCTATCTTGGGGAGGACGGCTGTGGACGTATTGACGCCGAAACTGGGCTGAGCGCTATAGGTTGGGGACGACGTGGAAGAGGTTGAGATTTCCTCCCTAGCCATAAGTATCCCCAGGTACGCTCCGGAGGCTTTTGTGTGGTTCTCAGTGTTAGTCTTCTCGGTCTTCTCGTCCAGGTCCTCCTCGTCAAGAATGTTATAAGTCAAGTCAAGTCAAGTCAAAATATATTTATTCAATAAACTCAATTAATAAGTACTTTGAATCGTCCAAATCTTTTTTAACGTACCACCCATTCAGGACATAATTTTTTAACTGTGGCATAGAATGGGCGCAAGAAACCACAGCGCACAAAAGCACGACATTTACAAACAAAAAAAAGAGTGTGTCGTTACCAGGTCAATACAAAATATGAATTTAAAAATATAAAAAAAATGATGCAATACAAAATTACAATACAATGTACACTCGGCGTCAAAAAAATCGCACCTCTTAGAAAATCACTTTCAAATGTCATTTACTCTTGATATGCACATGCAGTCGCATTAATTATGATTTTATTTACAAGGTTACTTAATTAACTTAATAAAAAACATTACTTTTCATTATCAAATAAAACCTAATGCAACAAATAAAGTGTCACAAAAATTCGATGCAAATTTTGCTACCCGTGAGAGTTGCTAGTTGCGCTTCCTTTGTGGGTATAAAACGGTCAACACGGGTTCAATGTGGGTCATTCGCTATTCAACCGTTGAAGAGGACACACGCACAGATTTTGATGGATACCACAGCTGATAAAGCCGCTCAAGTGGTTGCACTACTGCAATCAGGGGTGCGGCAGTGTGATGTCGCCCGGCAACTGAACCTGAGCCGTTATTCCGTTCGAAGAGTGTACCAGCGCTTCATAGAGACCGGTGGCTATATCCGCAGACACGGTTCGGGTAGACGTCGCTGCACTTCGGAAAGAGACGACCGGTTCGTTGTGTCGAACTCTTTGAGAAATCGTTTCTCCAACGCTGTTGAGTTGCAACAGCAGCTCCAGGCAGTTCGCAGACGCACCGTAAGCGTATCTACGGTTAGAAGAAGATTGAAGGAGAAGAAGATAGCGGCCCACAGAGCTGCTACGGGTCCAAAATTGACTGCAGCGCATCGGCGAGCCCGCTTGCAGTTTGCTCGTGACCACGTCGATTGGACCCTTGAGCAGTGGAGAGCTGTTCTCTTCTCAGACGAGACGCGAGTGTGTCTTTTCTGCAACGACCGACGGAGAAGAGTATACCGGAGGCAGGGTGAACGTTTCGCCCAAGCCTGCATCCAGGAGACGGTGGAATATGGTGGCGGATCCTGCATGTTCTGGGGCGGTATGTCTGCTGCCGGCAAAACCGACCTTGTCTGCGTCTCCCGGACTGGAGGTGCTCGCGGACAAGGGTCGCTGACTGCTCGCCGCTATGTCACTGAGGTCCTGGAAGTGCATGTGGTCCCCTTTGCCGAATCTTTTGGCGAGGGGTTCACATTAATGCACGACAACGCTCGCGCTCACACTGCAGGCATCGTGAGCGACTTCTTGCAGAGGTCCCAAATCTCTGTGATGCAGTGGCCAGCGCGAAGTCCGGATCTGAATCCTATAGAGCACCTCTGGGACCATCTTAAACGTAAGGTTCGATCTCGGGATCCAGCTCCTTCGACTCTACAGGAGCTCCAAGACGCGGTGATTGAAGAATGGGGGCTTATCCCTCAAGAAGAGCTCCTGAAGTTGGTGAGGTCCATGAGGGACCGTATGGAAGCCGTGATCAGGGCAAGGGGGGGTAACACTAGATTTTAAGTTAATTTTAAGACACTTTTTGTACATTTTTCTTTGTAAATTATCTGTTGTTAATTAGGACTTAATTAAGGATTTTTATTATTTTATTAATTTTAATGTTGTTTGTATAATTATAATTAAACAGAAAGTTAAATTTAATTGTTTTTTGATACTCCTTTTTGTTACCTTTCTAATGATACCCAACACTATCCTCTACATAAGGTTTAAGAATTTTTAAAGATGATTTTTAAAAGGTGCGATTTTTTTGACGCCGAGTGTAGTATCAATTAAATAGAGACAATTAGAAATAGCTGTTGGAGTGCTTGGAGCATTTCAGATCCAAGCTGTTTTGTCTTCTGTGTAATCTGACACTTTATAATAAGCTTTATTATAAAGCTTTTCTTTGATTTTGATTTTAAATTTATTAAGATCTAATTTCTGAATATCAATTGGGTACTTTGTTGTAAAATCTTACACACAGACCCCTAAAAGAATTATTTATTTTATGGAGCCTAGTATAAGGTACTGCTAATTTGTTCTTACTTCTAGTGTTTACATTGTGAATATCACTGTTTTTTGAAAACATTCCAGTATTTTTATGAACATAAATCAAATTTTCATAAATGTATTGTGATGCAACTGTCATTATATTTATATTCTTAAATCTATCTCTGAGAGAGTCGCCAGCCTTTAGGTTATAGATTGCTCGAATAGCCCTCTTCTGAAGCACAAAGATAGTTTGAATGTCGGCAGCATTTCCCCACAGTAAAATGCCGTACGACATTACACTATGAAAGTAACTGAAATAAACTAATCTGGATGTATCAACGTCAGTTAACTGACGGATCTTCATTACTGCATAAGCCGCAGAGCTAAGTCTATTCGACAATTTAGCTATATGTGGGCCCCACTGAAGCTTGGCATCTAACGTGATGCCTAGAAACACAGTGGTGTCCACAGGATTCACATTCTTATCTTTAATTTGTACACTAGTTGTTACTTGCTTAACATTAGGCAATACAAACCTTACACATTTGGTTTTTCCCTCGTTTAATAGCAAGTTATTTACACTAAACCAGTGAACAATCTTTGAGATCGCATTATTCACATCGTCATAATATGGGTGTCGTCGTTTTACTTTGAATAAAAGTGAAGTATCATCAGCAAACAATACTATCTCATGACTGTCTTTTACAAAATAAGGTAAGTCATTAATATAAACCAAAAACAAGAATGGACCTAGTATTGAACCCTGCGGAACTCCCATTGTAACCACTGATCCCGGAGATCTTTTACCGTTAATGTCGACCTTCTGAATCCTGTTACTCAAGTATGAGATTAGAAAGCTCAAAGAAGCATCCCTAATTCCATAGTGGTTAAGCTTCCTGACCAAAGTTTCATGTAAAACACAATCGAAAGCCTTGGATAAATCACAAAATACCCCTAGGGCATCCTGTGATTCCTCCCAGGTATCAAATATTTGGATTAAAAGCTTAACACCGGCGTCAGTTGTTGAGCGACCCCTAGTAAAACCATACTGTTTACAATGTAAAAGTTTATTTCTATGAAAGTGAATTTGAATTTGGTCTAGCATCAACTTTTCAAAAATTTTACTAAATGTGGGTAGCACAGAAATAGGTCTAAAATTAGAGGGGTCAGAAGTGCTACCTGATTTAAACAATGGAATTAATTTACTATGTTTCATTAGGTCAGGAAAAACACCACAGTCAATGCATTCGTCAAATATGCAAGCTAAAACTGGAGCTATTGTCATAATTACTGATTTAGCGACATCCACGGAATTACCCCACAGATCAGCAGTTTTCTTTTTATTGAGAGTGTTAAATGTTTTTAATATATCTGTTCCCGCCAAAGCCGGGACGGACTCAGCGGTTGTTGACGACCGCGTCCGCCTGCCTTCCTTCAGCCTTCCTGCCTTCAGCCTTTAACCTCGTCGCATGTTGGTGCCTTAAGCGCCAACATTTCTGGTCATCTTCGAACCGGTAATATTAATGCCGGCGACCTTCCCGTAACAAGTATTCTTTTACCATTTCACCATAACTTGGTCTCACGTTCCATCAGCTCCTTTAATTACAGTCCACTAAAAAATAATCGTTTCCGCCCATAATCTAATTTGTGCCATCATTTCGGAATTCATTTGTTCACATAACTTTACCCTGCCCCAATAAAAATTTGGTGAGGTAGGTATAATTTGTTTGTGGTAGGATTGCGACCACACAACATCCGAATTATCTTGACGCAATTATTTCTGCATGTTGTTTTTATGTTGCTTTCGTGTATGCATCCGGTATTCTGAACCAGGATCACAGATCTATGGTGTCATACAATGTTGTTGTGCCTAATTCGTGCTTGAAATAATAATTCAGCTCAGTTACTTTACCTTTGCCTTTTTCATGCTACGTTTGGCTACCGTTTGGCTACAGATTTAGTTAATTGTATGGTGCCTGGTATTACAACAGCTAAGCTAATTTAACACTGCATAAAATAATTCAGCTCAGTTATTTGGCCTTTATTTTAATTTTTTCATGCTATGTTTATCGGCTGCAGGTGTATTTTTCTTACATAATAATACAACAAGATTTAATATTTTTTTTGAGTGATAATTTTAATTTTTATTGTTTTGATTGTTGCCTTTGCGAACGGCTCATTTCTTGTGCGTGCTCACCACATGAGCTTAGTGTTTCATAATTTTGAATCAGTTTTTTTAAAAATCGCTTACGGCTATTGGCGTGCGTCGCCTTCGCTTCTACACATGTTTGCCCACTTGTGGGACACACATACAAAGTGTCCCAATTTTTATTTTATTTTTTATTAAGTTTTTATTGTTTTTTTTTTTTTGCGACGGAGTCGTTCTTCGCGCTCGTTTCCGCTACAGGTCTGCCCAACTGTGGGCTACGTACAACGTATCCCACACTTTATTTTTATTAGATTTTTTTTTTCCTTTCCTTTTCTTAACGCTTTCCCGGCTGATTGGATGCGCCGCCATCGACTACGCATGCGCTTGCCCACTAGTGGGCTACGGATGACGTGATTTTTTTGTTGTTTTTTTCCTTTTGCGGTCGGCTAATATTACGTACGCGCGTTCAATAAACACAGACATACACACACACGTGCGTTTGCCCACCCGTGGGCCATATACAAGGCGTCCCAACTTAGTTTTGCTTTCTTTATTGTTGCGTTAATTTTAGCCCATTTGCCCTTACCTTAGTAAACAAATACGTCCAGCCCAACTATAGAATATATACAGGGTGTTGTTCTTTTTACTGCCTTTAAATTTGTTTATTTTTTTTATTTTGTTTTTATTATTTTTTTGTCTACTTTCATTCATCGCGATGCCGACCAAGTCACAAGCCGCTATTTTTAGGGAGGCAGTTAAGGCCATACTTCAGCTCCTTGAGATAGGGTCACAAATTATTGCTGGCGGCACCACACATTCCATATTGGAGTTTAACGTGCGTTTCGCACAGATACAAGGCGTGAAAGACAGGATGGACGCAGTGTATTATAGCATTCTTGACGAGGAGGACCTGGACGAGAAGACCGAGAAGGCATACACTGAGAACCACACAAAAGCCTCCGGGGCGTACATTGGGATTCTTGTGGCTAGGGAGGAAATCTTACCCTCTTCCACGTCATCCCCAACCCATAGCGCTCAGCCCAGTTTCGGCGTCAATACGCCCACAGCCGTCCTCCCCAAGATAGCGCTGCCCAGGTTCAGCTCAAAAGTGGAGGACTGGCCTTCCTTCATTGCGCTGTTTAGGAGTCTGACTGACGACATGGCGACCCTGTCGGACGCAGTCAAGCTCCACTACCTATTCTCAAGTCTCAGCGGTGAGGCGTTAAGTATGGTATCCCACTTAAAGGTCACCAATGAGAATTTTGCCGTGGCCATGGACATCCTCACGAAGCGGTACGAGAACCGCCGGGTTCTCATTGATAGTTTTGTGGACATCATCCTGGGGCTGCCAAGCATCCATACGCGCTCGAACATCCGCACACTGTTCCTTACGCCGCTCATATCGGCTCAGTGTGCCCTCAACAATTTAGATCTGCCCATAGGAGACGACTACGTGTTTGTGTCAATAGTGGTGCGGAAGCTCAAGGGCGAGCTCCGCACGCTATTTGAACGCAGGCACGGGTCTAGTAACACCCTGCCCACGTTAAGGGACCTTATCTCCTACCTCGAGGAGCACGCGCGCTGTGTGGAGACAGAGTTCTCCAACATAGCCCAGCCGCAGCCCATTCAATACCCATTGAGGACTTGTATGCGCAGCCGGCGCAGCAGGTTAACTCAGCTCACGTCGTCAGCTCACAACCAGACTCAGCTGAATCAGCCCAGGACATACGTCAGAGTCTGGAAAGGTTCTGGGAGTCTGAGGAGCCCCTCCCTCAATCTCACACTCATAATGATCCCCTGGAGGAACAATGCGAGGAAATCTTCCGCTCTACCACTACACGCGATCCCTCAGGCAGATATACGGTCGCTCTGCCCTTTCTAAAGGACGCCCCTCAACTAGGTAAAACTCACCCTATCGCATTACGCAGATTCCTCAATATTGAGAAGAAGCTAATGGCGAACCCGTCTCTGCGTTCTAAATACGTCGACTTTATGGCCGAATACATCGACTTAGGGCACATGGCTCCCTGTCACCCAAATACATTCACCATGGCGTATTTAAGTCAGGGTCGGACAAGCTGCGCATTGTTTTTGATGGTAGCTGCAAAAGCTCCAATGGTGTCAGCATAAATGAATGCCTACACACAGGCCCCGCCCTTCAACAGGACATTGTGGACATCATCATGTCCTTCAGAACGCATCCAGTCGTTTTCAGCACTGACATCCAGAGGATGTTCAGAAATGTGCTGGTTGCCCCAGACCAGAGACGGTATCAGCTGATACTATGGCGGTCCTCACCAGATCACCCTCTGCTCACCTACGCCCTCAATACAGTCACGTACGGCTTAAGATCAAGCCCATATCATGCAATCCGCACTCTGCCCCAGCTGGCTGATGATGAAGGCCATCGCTACCCTGGAGCCGCTCAGGTTCTTCGCAAGTCTATCTTCGTTGATGACATCTTGTGTGGTCATGACACGGTTGAATCCGCCCAAGCACTTCGGGACGAGTTGATAAGTCTGCTAGACCTGGGCGGCTTTCAGCTCAGTAAGTGGACATCTAACTCGCCTAAGCTGCTCGAGAGATTTCCCGACAACCAATGCGACATGCCCAAGGACTTCGACATGAACCCAGAGTCCACGTCCATTAAGGTCTTGGGTATACAGTGGAGCCCTCAGTCAGACAAGTTCACCTACCGCATCTCTCTGCCTCCCATCACACATGTCACAAAGCGGTCTATTTTAAGTACCGTAGCCTCACTTTATGACCCAAACGGCTGGGTTTCTCCCGTTATTTTCCGCGCAAAGCTGCTGCTTCAGCAATTGTGGCTACTGAAGCTGGAATGGGATGAGCCCACTCCCTCTGAAGTGCAAACGGAGTGGCACCACATCTCAGAGGATCTGCCGCTGTTGTCTAGCATTCGCTTCCCTCAGCACGTTTGTGCAAACAAAGGCTCAGCTGCATACTCGCTTCACGGGTTTGCAGATGCCTCTGAGGCCGGGTTTGCCGCCGTTGTTTATCTCCATGAGCTCAATGCCTCCGGAGATACTTTAGTACACTTGATTGTCGCCAAGTCGCGAGTCGCACCAATCAAGAATCGCCTCACAATTAGAGTTGTCGGCCGCCACCCTACTCTCCCAGCTCATGATCCGTGTGTCGGTTCAGTTATCGGCCCATATCAGTATACAACAACACATATGTTGGTCAGACAGTACGATAGTCCTGGCCTGGCTCAATACACCGCCTCACCGTCTTCAACCCTTTGAAGCCAACAGGGTAGTCAAAATCAGCTCAGGCTCACCGGAATGTACCTGGCGACACGTACCTTCCGAGCTCAACCCGGCAGATTGCGCAAGCAGAGGGATGTCTGCGCAATCCCTGTCAGCCCACGACCTATGGTGGTCTCCCACGTGGCTTGGACAGCCTTCTGAGTCTTGGCCTGCGATGCCTTTAGCTCTGGACCATCACGCCTTGCCCGGCCTTAAGCCCAAACACGTCCCGTCACTGGTCACAGTGCCCGGTCTTGACTTTGACCTGCTCACTCGGTTCAGTTCGCTAGACAAGCTCGTCGGAGTGACAGCTTGTCTAAAACGCTTTCTGCACAACTGCAGACACCACCCAGATTCGCGACGCTCAGGCCCCTTGTACGTCAGTGAACGAAGAGATGCCCTACTTTACTGGGTGCGCAGTGTTCAGCACAATGAGTTTGCGGAAGACATCCACCGCCTTCAAACTGGCAAAATCTGCTCCGTCAGACTCCAGCGGCTGTCACCTCTGAAAGTCAAAGATGAGCTCCTTAGAGTTGGTGGACGACTGTCCCATGCGTCTATCCGATATGACGCGCAGCATCCGCTCATACTTCCCAGCTCTAGCCCACTTGTAGACTTTATCATTGACCACTACCACAAAATACACTGCCACCCTGGCGCTGACACTTTACACGCTATCCTACGCCAACAATTTTGGATATTGTCCGCGCGCCGTATTATTAGACACCGAGTTTTTAAATGCATTAGATGCTTTCGATGCCGGGCCCAGCCGCAAGCGCCCTTCATGGCCGACCTGCCAGCCGATAGAGTTACGCCTCAGCCAGTATTTAGTCAAGTCACGACCGATTTTGCCGGACCATTCCTCGTTAAATCTAGTACCCTACGTAATGTTAAACTCTTAAAAGCGTACTTTTGTATATTCGTGTGCCTCTCGACTAAGGCGGTTCATTTAGAACCGGTCTCGGACCTCAGCACGGAAGCGTTCCTCGCGGCATTACAGCGTTTTATAGCACGCCGCGGTGCCCCGGTTCTCATCCGCTCGGACTGCGGTACAAATTATGTAGGCGCTAGAAATCAGCTCATCGAAGTACAAAACTTTCTTGCCTTGAACAATGATACGATTGCGCACAAGCTCGCTGGTCAGCACATTACTTGGTTGTTAAACGTCCCTAAGGGACCATGGTTCGGTGCGTTACATGAGATCAACGTAAAATCAACAAAGCAACTTTTATATCGCGTAATTGGCGAACAGCACCTCACATTCGAGGAATTCTCTACACTTTTGACACGAATCGAAGCTGTCCTTAACTCTAGACCTCTCTGCCCACTTTCGTCTGATCCCTCAGACTTTGAGCCGCTTACAGCCGGACATTTCCTCATAGGCCGCCCACTAACGGCCCTTCCCGAACTATCCGTGGAAGATAGGCCGATCTCCACACGTAGGCGATTCCAAATGGTACAGGCCCTTTCCCAGCGCTTCTGGACGCTGTGGACCCAGTCCTACCTTCATACCCTCCAAACCCGCTCCAAATGGTTGTCCCCATCCTCCCCTCCCCGAGTTGGCGAGCTCGTCCTCATCAAGGAGGACAACCTGCCTGCCCTCCAATGGAGACTGGGGCGCATTGCTCGCACCCTGCCTGGGAAGGATGGCGTCGTGCGGGTGGTAGACCTGGACACCGCGAACGGACATCTTCGGAGGCCTGTATTCCGGATCGCCAGGCTCCCAGTGGATGAGCCCCCCCTGGCCCCCGGAGGATGTTCCCGCCAAAGCCGGGACGGACTCAGCGGTTGTTGACGACCGCGTCCGCCTGTATGCCGCGGCGCCACCGCTGCGCGAGCCGCCGCCGCTAGCTTGGTGAGCCGCGCGCGCGACCAGTCTTCTGCTAGCTAACGCGAGACGCCCACAAAATACGCGCGCTGCTATCTGCCTTATTATAGTGACTCCTGAACCTAAAGTGAAGAGCTCGACCTAAACGCCCTTAACCAGTGCCCCTAGTGAACTGTTTAGTGTAGTGACTGTGCGCCAGGAACCAACCTACATCGCCGCCCGCAAGCCTCGCCGCCCGTGGTCAGCTCGCACGACGGTTCCTGACTCATCATCCCTGTAAGTACATCCTTCCTTCAGCCTTCCTGCCTTCAGCCTTTAACCTCGTCGCATGTTGGTGCCTTAAGCGCCAACAATATCTATAACACAAATTTTTTGAAAACTGAAGTTACTTTCACAATCTTTAACATTCTCCTTCAAAACAGATTCAGCTACAGTGGGGGAGGAAATCAAGGCTTTTGTAGTTGAAACTGGAATGTCAGTAAAAAACCTCTCAAATGCTGCAGCAACATCAGCATCAGAAGTCAAGGTTTTATTATCACAATTTAAATTGTACTCATTATTACGACTTCTGACCTTTCCTGTTTCACTATTTATAATATTCCATGTCATTTTTATTTTGTCATTACTATTCTTAATCTTAGAACTCAGATAGTTTGCCTTGGCTAATCGGCATACTCTTTTAAATAACTTTGAATAATTTTTAACATATAATTTGAAGTCGTCGCTGGTGTTATAGTTACGTTTACCATAAAGTTCATAAAGGCGTTTCCTACTTTTGTGAATACCAATTGTAGCCCATTCATTAAAAGATGCAGTACCACTAACCGAGATCTTTTTTGGAACAAAAGATTTATTAAATTCTGAACAATATATGTTAAAAAAATCATTATAAAAGACATCAGGGTTGTCATTGTATTCTAAATAATTTAATTTTGTATCTAGATTGCTTTTAAAGCGTTCCAGCCGACCTGCAGTTTTTGGCACAACAGTGATATTCTTTTTCATCACTTGCTTACGCTGGTGTGGAAAGCTGACCATTTGGCCACAGTGATCAGAGTCCAGGTTATTAATAATTTGCTTAGCCAGTGGTTTTACATTTGTATATAAAGCTTAAGTTGCTAAGGAGTCAAGGTCATTCTGCCCATAATTTTTTATTTTTATTGTCTGTTAGTATTGTCTATGTCTATGTATAGTTTATTGTAATGTGTATGTGTTTCATGTAAATCTGTATGTTGTTCGTGTACCGTGCACCGACAGGCCCCGCCAGAATACCAGCGTTGTTGCGATACGTTCTGGTCGCAACAACACAAGCTGAGGCGGGGTCCTGATTGACAAATTATTTTTTTTTTGTATGTGATCTTTTGTTATTATTATTTTTTTTTTTTCGTTGTCAATAAATGTTTCTCTCTCTCTCTCTCTCTCTCTCATATATGTTATCAATACAGGTGGCCGAAGTGGCAGTTATTCTTGTCGGCTCCAAAAATAAATTATTCAAATTGTATGATAGAAATAAGTTTTTAATTTTAGTTGACAATGTGGAGTTTTCTAGCAAATTTATATTAAAATCACCGCAAACAATTATTTTTTACCTACATTGCGGACCTTACGCAATGTCTCATCCATAACTTTTTCAAAAAGATCATACAATGCTGAAGGAGGTATGTATACACTTATCACAACAAACTGCTCCAACTCCACACAAGCTATTTCTATTGTTCGCTCAACCGAGAGGCTCACTATGTCTTTGCGTTCTTTTAATTTAAACTTTTTACTAACAATAATTAAGGAGCCACCATGTATTGCATTTCCTCGACTGAACGAACTTCCTACCAAATGATTCTTAAAATTGAACATGAACTGATGGTCTCTAAGCCAGTGCTCGGTAATGCAAAGAATATCAATATTATTACAGTTCATGAACAATTCAATCTCTAAATCTTTGCCCATCATTCCTTGGATGTTCTGGTGAACAATGTTCAAAGATTCTACATTTTTTAAATTTAATGATTGACCGGGGCTTTTTATAAAGCTATTTTTACATTGATTTAATTTCATTTTATTTGCAAACATTTTGCAAGGGAGTTCCTCTTTTGTCTTATAATTTAATTCCAATAATTTGCTAGAGGTGTCCTCTATTGTCTTATAATCTAATTTAAATTATTTGGAACATATTCCAAAGTCTGAATTGGCATGTCAGTATGTTGCAGCTCAATAGAAGCCGCTGAGCTAGCCATGTTATTGGCTAAATACTTAAAATAAAATGATAGCGAATTTGCTATCTGTCGCTTAAAATAAGTCTTAAGATAATATTTATCTTTTGTCAATATAAAATTATTATCTAATAATTTATTTATGTCTATTAATTCTACTTTCTTTTCATAGAAAGTAGTTGCTCCTTGATAACACCAAAATTAGCTCAACAATTATGTTTAACTCCTATTATTCTTGATTCACCAATAGTACTTAACAGTTTTAAAGCTGACTCAAGCTCAATAGTTTTTCAAGGTGTCAAAGCAAAGCTTAAAGTTGATGACGTGGAATTAAATACTGATTTTTATTTGGTTGAGGATTTAGCTGGCTGTTCTATTTTGATCGGATGAAACTTCACTGAACACAATAGCCTCATGTATAGTAGAGTAGGAAATACCCTTAAGTTTAATGCAGTCAGTCCAAACCAGGTAGCTTTGATAGAGTCTTCCCTTTTTAAGTCTAAGTCTACAGAACACATTAAGTTATGAGAGGAACTATTTGCCAAGTACCCCAAAGTAATAGCTACAGATATGACAACTTTAGGTAAAACTTCTTGCGTAGAATTAGACATCGAACTGACTACCAATAAACCTGTTTGTCAGCGTCCTTATCGCATGTCGGAGTCTCAAAAAGCTGCTACAAGAAATATTGTTGATGAACTTTTACAAAATAATATAATTCGAGAAAGTAGTTCTCCATATGCCAGTCCAGTTTTATTAGTAGATAAGCCGTCGGGTGAAAAACGATTGTGTATTGATTACCGGGCACTTAACAAGGTAACAGTCAAAGAAAAATATCCTATGCCCCTTGTAGATGAGCTAATTGATAAACTGAAGGGATGTAAAGTTTTTACGTCATTAGACCTAAAATCTAGCTATCATCAAATAAAGGTCAATGAAAGGTCAATATCTAAAACAGTATTTATTACACCCGACGGGCACTATGAATTTTTAAGAATGCCGTTTGGACTTTGCAATGCTCCATCTATATTCCAAAGATTAATGAAAACTGTGCTAGGAAAGCTCCGTTTTGAGAAAGTGACTTGTTATATGGACGATTTATTGATAGCTACGGAATCTATAGAAGAAAATATAAAACAACTAGATGTAGTGCTTCAACTTTTACAAAACTATGGTCTTACTGTGAACATAGAAAAATGTAACTTTTTTCTTAAATCTGTTAATTTTCTTGGTTATGACATTTCAAATGAAGGGGTACGACCCGGTAAGAAAAAACTAAAAGCTATTGATGAATATCCAGAGCCTAAGAGTGTACATCAGGTCAGGCAATACCTAGGCCTAATAAATTACTTCCGTAAGTTTATTAAAAATTGTGCTCTTATTTCAAAACCTCTAACTAAGCTTCTTAAGAAAGATGCGTTATGGGAATGGGGTTGCGAACAAGTAGAATCTTTTACAAAATTAAAATCTGAATTAATTTACAATTCATTGCTTAACATCTTTGATCCTACTTTACCTATAAATATGTATACAGATGCCAGTCGTGATGG
The DNA here is from genome assembly GCA_963921215.1 of Scoparia ambigualis. Lineage (NCBI taxonomy): Eukaryota > Metazoa > Arthropoda > Insecta > Lepidoptera > Crambidae > Scoparia > Scoparia ambigualis. Next base: position 964,015 of record OY992503.1, read on the forward strand.
GCTAGGGTGTATACTGACACAAATTACCACCAGTGGAGAAAAACCTATTCACTTTTATAGTAGACAGACCTCAAACGAAGAGAAAAATTATCATTCATTCGAATTAGAGTTTCTAGCTATAGTTGTAGGATTACAGAAGTTAAGGCATTATTTATTAGGTACTATGTTTAAAATAATAACTGACTATAACGCTGTCAAACATACAATTAACAAACAAGAATAAAACTCCCGCGTTGGACGGTGGGTACTTCTTACACAAGAGTACACATTTGAGATAATTCATAGACCAGGCACACAAATGCAGCACGTTGACGCTTTAAGCAGAAACCTCATTGCTAATTTATCAGTCCCTGTCAATGAAAGCGCGATGGCAATTTCTGAGAATGATTGGTTATTATCTGTACAATTACAAGATTCTAAAATTTGTGCTATAAGAGACATTTTGGAGTCAGGGGAGGCCGAGAATAACAAAAAGATCTTCCGTGATTACGAATTATTAGGAAACAAAGTATATCGTAGAACCGAATACGGTCGTCGATGGTTAGTTCCAAAACTTTGTGTCTGGCAAGTCATTAGATTAAACCATGACGACATAGGGCACTTCGCTGTAGATAAAACAATCGAAAGAATACGATCTATGTATTGGTTTCCAAAGATGAAAAAAGTTGTTGCAAAATATATTAAAAATTGTCTAAATTGTATCTACTATAAAAACGTTCATAGAAAAAAAGAAGGAAAGCTTTTTACTATTCCCAAATACGCTCGGCCTTTCCATACTCTCCATATAGACCACTTAGGGCCATTTGTTAAAACCACCCACCAGAATACATACCTGTTAGTAATTGTCGATTCTTTTACTAAGTTTGTATTTATTGCTCCTGTACGAAATACTAAATCTAAGGCTGTAATTAATGAGTTGAATAAGATAATTAAGGTTTTTGGTAACCCTAAGCGGATTATATGTGATGCAGGTAGTGCATTCACTTCTAAACTATTTGTGAAGTATTGTTCCGATAAAAATATTCGACATCATGTAATAGCAACTGCCATGCCTCGTTCAAATGGCCAGGTAGAGCGCTACAACCAGACAATACTAGAAGCCTTACGGTCCTCTGGTGGAAACACTGACTGTAATAAATGGGATCAACACATTACAAACATTCAACAAGGCATCAACAGTACAGTAAACAAAACTACGGCAGCAACTCCAAGCGAGATTTTCTTTGGATACAGACTTTGCAGTGACGCGGATAAGTTTGCAGACTCTGATAGTGAACAACTCATTGACGTGACGTTACTTAGAAAAACTGTCAGCGACAATATAACAATAAATGCCGAAAAACAAAAACAAGCCTTTGATTCCAAACGCAAAGAAGCTCGTATTTATAGTCCAGGCGATTTAGTGGTTACAAAAATACCCAGTCAATCTAATGAGGGACAAAGCACAAAGCTACTCCCCTTGTACAAGGGACCGTTTCAAGTTAAAGAAGTAATGGGTCATGATCGTTATAAAGTAACAGATATGCGCGGAACTCAAAGAACTTCAAAACACTACACAGGAGTTTTCTGCGCTGAAAATATGAAGCCGTGGATAAGAATTGGCGATTCGGTGGACGAGTTACACAAAAAGGTCAGCCAGGGATGTTGTCAAGGTACCTACTAAAACACCATACAGGTTTTCTGTTTATCGTAATATTTGACTATCACCCAAAATAATTTTTCATAAATTTACAACTTGAGCAAATACTTATTTTATGTCTAGTGCATGTGCTTCGAACACAGTTATTGGGTTTCAGTTGTAATGATTGTCATGAAAACATGAAATCATTGCAAATGACAATATTAGAGCCTGTTGTGATATGCAACCAGGGTTGGCCGAAGGCAACGCCTGGGGTAAACAAAGGTTCTAATAGACTGACCGTTGATGGAACAGTCTGTCTAGAAACTCCAACAATGGGTTCAAAGGGTTAGTTACTGTGGTGACTTTGTTCAACTGGCCGACGAAGGGATAGTTGGAGCAAGGGGCCCGGTAGACGAAAGCATATAAGATTGAAATTGCTACAATACAATAAGTTTCTATAATATGTCTCCTATCTGTTCTCAGCTTCTGCACCAGACCTTAACGCATGCCGGGACGGATGCGTGTAGCAGGACGGCCGGATGTTGTCGCCGAAGTAGCATCGTGTCGTCGTCTACGTTATTTAATGTTACTTAGTAGCGCTTTTGTAGTCGAACGTTATTTAACCGTTTTTATCGTAATTTTGCGGGTGTGCATAAAAGGCGATGCACGCCATTTTCTGACACTTTTGTGTTCGAGACGTGCTAGTGGTAAGAGCTCTTGTGGTATTGCTGCGAGTATCGTGAAAATTTGGTATATGTATTTAATTATGATTTGTACTTACCTACTTAACAATGATTTGCAAAAGATAGTAATGATTAATGTTTATTGTAAAGAATTTAGTAATAACGACACTTAATTAGTGATAAATTCGCGAGTAAAAGCTTAACAATTATAAAAACGGTTTGATTAATAGTAATCTGTGATTTAACTAAATAAATGTGTATTTTGTAAACCTTAACTTGTGTTTTAATGTGTGCTTATTAATAAGTCGCATAGACGCAATAGCTGACGTCATGAACGCGCAGAAAGCGCCGCCCGTACTAGACGGAAACAACGACAGAGTAAAACTGTTTATAGAATACGTACATAGACAGTTGATGCACGCTAGCGTTGAAACAACAATTAATGAATGCCGACAACAATACATGATATTAAAATTACGACCAGTGACAAGAATGATAGTACATCGATGTTTACAATGCCGTATAAGAAAAAATAAGCCGCCAGAGCCGTCAACTGGAAACCACCCTTGTGATATAGTGAATTATACTATCAGCACGTACTCAATAGTACGTGATAATTAAGGTCTTCCTGATTGACAAGGCGTCCTTCCTCTAGTCACGTATAGATGTGATGTTAATTAGTATTTAAGATGATACACTAGAGGATAAAGATTATTGATTCAACGCAAGACATTGTTTCATTTCGGGTCTCCGACCCAAAGCCATTACATGGCGACCGTGACAGGACTCTCACAACCACAACTTTGGCTTCCTTTCCGGCACATCGTAACAAGAACGTTTCATCGACCAAGGCAAAGAAATAAGATACCCAGAAAAAACAATGTGAAATAAAATAAACTAACGATTTCATAACTGCACACATTATGTCATAAATTGTGCAGCGCAGCGAACGCGCAAGAATTTCCGACGCAGCACTTTTCGCCGTTTGCTTTACGCTTGCGCAAGGTCAAGAATGCCGCTATACGGAAAGAATTTTGTATAGAGCTGTGGATTTTTCTATAGAAATAAATAAATAGAATCCAAAGAAAAATAAGCATAATATGTATACAACGAGTATTCACCCGTTTAACCGCCTCACTTTTACCGACTGACAAAGTGGTTTGAGGTATGTTATTTATAATTACGGGAAGAGATATTTAAAAGCATTATTTTACCAGTCGATTGTTTTATGAGATATTATTACACTTCATAATTTACTTAAATGCTACTAGCTACCTCCAGTGCGAATTGATTTTTACGGTTATCTGACAAAGAGCCAAGGAATACGCCAGTCTGAGGATAATTATGAAGCTTTAATGAAGTTGTACTCAAAATGAAGATATTCAACAAGTTTAAAATGCTTTGATTGTGCAATAAGAATACAGTAGAATAAATAAGCACAAAAATGAACCATGGTTGGGTAACTAATGTAATAATAAGATTTTAGTCAATTTTAATTCAATTTTTTGTTATTTACGTATTTCCTTATACTATATTGAATGCAACATGTCTTATCTCTATGTACTTAATGCTTAATCTTAGTCAAATCTAATTTTTATGTTTTGTTATTATGTATTTTATTAAGTCTATTAGTTCAATTTATTATTAACATGTAATGCGTAATTTAAAGTTCACTGTAAGAATATGCATAATTTAAAGTTGTACTTGTTTATGCCACTTAATTTGTGTGTATAATATAGTCTTGGTATAACGAAAAAAAAAAAAAAATATTTTAGTAACAATATTAAGATGTTGAGAGGAATTTTAGACATTTTAAAGAAAAATCAAGTTTCTTATAAAAATTATTCGTGTAGTAGGTCTTTTTTAAGAGATATACCTATAATAAGTATTTTGTTCAAATACAAGGAAACAGCTCTCTTAGCAGCATTCAGCCTGCCAGCCTGCCTCAAGGTTCCATCGCAGCAACGTAACGCTTCCTGGATCCTCGGCTGGGTTAGATATTTGTTCGTATGAAAACTTCGTGAAGTTGAGGAAAAAGAAAAGATACGTCTCACAGACGGGTGATATGTTATTTAGTGACTCTACCATTTACATAAATCAGGAATCTCTACTAACGGAGGCGCGCCGAGACGCAACGATAGGAGAACTGAGTGCATTATGTAAAAAAAAAATATAATATTGTAGAAGTCGTTGTGATTAAAAATGGGTTTAATATACAATGCGAATTGACAAAGTTTGTAGAAGCTTACCCAATACTTGATAAGTCAGCTGAAACTGTTGCTAGGGTTTTTACTGAAAATTTTATTTTACGATATGGTACTCCCAGGGTTATTGCGACTGACTGTGGAACGGAATTTATTAATTCCACGTTAGAAACAGTATGTAAATTGCTAAATATTGATAAGTTAAATTCAACACCCTATCATCATGAGAGTATAGGTTCGCTAGAAAACTGGCACAAACATCTCGGATGTTACTTGAGAATACAAACACAGAATCAGTCGGCAAATTGGAGTACCTGGATACCATATTGGTATTATGAACGTAACGAAATATGGAATTAGGAAGGTGCTGTGAATTGTACAGTTTATGGTTTTAAGGAATGAGTATAAATTATTGTGTGATATGACTGATAGGAATAGGTTTTTTTTAGTTTGGCTTGGGATTGTATAGATATGTTTATAAGTAGGAATAAAAATAGTTATTCAGATTCTCATGCTGGTCTGATCAACCAAGTTTCTGTTTAGTTATATTTATAAGGATTGTTTTGTTAGTTTTGAGTAGGCATAGATCGAAATGAAGGATAAGGCAATAAAATTAAATAAATAAAATAATATTATAAGATAAAATGGTACTAAATAGGAGAACTGATCCTTCATTCGATCATGGCAGGAACGAGCTTCCTCCGTGAGAATAGTTGGAGGCAGCTCACGACGAAGGTGCGCGAGTACGCAGCGTCTGAGTAGACCTTAAAATAAAGTCCCTTTTTAAATAATAAAGTCGACAGAATTATAAATAAATAAATGTGTGTAGTACACAAATAAATATAAATAAAAGTACCATTATAAATAAGTATAGAAAAATAGGTCGACTATAAATAATAAAAATGAGACGTCTATAAATATGAAAAGAATTTAAAGATATAATGAGAATTATGTTAGTAGTTAACTACTTACTTTTTTTTGTGACAAGTATTGTGGACTGGCCATCCACACTATTATGAATGTAACTGTACATTGACTAAGGATTAGGAATGTAAGTTGTACTTGTATTTTATTAAGACTCAAAATGTTCTATGAGAGACAAATATGTTACTATATTATGACTGTTTTATATGAGGTAAAATAAGGATAAGAGAATTGGAGTACCTAATTGTGACATTTAAAAGTGTGTTTACATACCCTAAATGTGAAAGTCGTCAACAACTCGCTGAAATTTAAATTTTGTAAAAATATTAAAGAATAATAAAGAATATATAGTTCATAAGAATAGGACTAAGATATTTAGAAAATAAGAGTTTACTTTTCAGGGAAGGGATGCCTAGCCTTTTCAGGGGAGGTGTGATATAGTGAATTATACTATCAGCACGTACTCAATAGTACGTGATAATTAAGGTCTTCCTGATTGACAAGGCGTCCTTCCTCTAGTCACGTATAGATGTGATGTTAATTAGTATTTAAGATGATACACTAGAGGATAAAGATTATTGATTCAACGCAAGACATTGTTTCATTTCGGGTCTCCGTCCCAAAGCCATTACACCCTGCGTGCCGTCTCGCTCATCACCAAAGGCCTTTTACGTACACCGCTGTCGACTATTTTGGACCAATGACAGTGACCATAGGACGGTCGACACAAAAACGATACGTGGCCTTATTTACGTGTCTTACAACGCGAGCTGTCCATTTAGAATTAGCCGCGTCACTTAGCACCGACTCTGCAATAATGGCGCTCCGGCGACTGATAGCAAGACGCAGCTGTCCCTCTGAGATATGGTCGGATAACGGCACTAACCTCCGAGGAGCCGATCGTGAACTTAGAAGAGCCATAGATGAAGCTACGGAACAAGAGGCGATGAAGAGGATGATCAGCTGGCGCTTTATCGCTCCCGGCGCTCCAATCATGGGTGGTGCCTGGGAGCGACTCGTTAGATCTGTGAAGACGGCGCTAACAGCAACACAACAAAGCCGCCACCCCACGGAAGATGTGCTCGCTACAGTACTCGCAGAGGCCGAGTATACAGTAAACAGCCGGCCCCTCACCCATGTCTCCGTCCATCATGAAGATGAAGAAGCCATCACGCCGAACCACTTTCTTCTCGGTGGATCAGCGCAAGTACCTACACCAGGCGCGTTCACCGACCACGATCTTTTGTCTCGCTCACACTGGCGCACCTCACAGCGCTTAGCCGATATGTTCTGGGCGAGATGGATGCGTGAATATTTGCCCGAACTGCAGAACCGGCGGACACCTCACAGCCGCGGCGCCCTCCCTAAGATCGGCGATGTGGTGCATATAGCTGATAATGCGCTGCCGCGCAACACATGGCCGCGCGGAGTGGTGACAGCGACATTCCCGGGACCTGACGGCATAGTACGAGTTTTGGATGTTCGCACCAGGAGCGGTATACTTCGACGCCCAACAAAGAAAATAATCATCATCCCGACGACGGATCCAGCCGCCCTCCAGCCCGACAGCAAGTGCAACGTCGTGGACGATGCACGGTGGAGGGAATGTTCCGGACGGCCAAGACTAAGTAACTAGTTCGTTGAAAATTAGCACTTTTTAGCATAAGTTTTGTATTTAAATAGGAATAACTTTAAAATTATTGATAGTAACTAAATGATTAAACTTTTGTAGCAAAATCTTTGTTAAGATTGAATAAATATTAGTATGTCTCGGCCTTTTAATTACCTCATTAATTAAGAAAATTGTAATTAAACTTAGATTCATAGAACAAATTTTATCAAGCGCCTGCTAAACGTTGAGAACCCCTCTCAGTATGGTATTGCCTCATTAGGTATACCGAAAAGGTCTTCCCTCTCGCCTTTTGTCTCACTCGCACCGCGCTCGTATAAATACAGAGCGTTCCAAAATCGGACTGCATTAATCAAGACGCATTCACACGCATACAAGACGCGACTCCATAAGCCCGCCTGGCTTCCCTCGCTTTCCGAGCTCTCCGAGACGACGCGATATAACCCCGCTTGGCTCACCACGGACCGCCTTATCCTCGTCATAGCAGCTCCAGTCTTTACAAGAAACGAAGTATTTTATTTCTTCCTCAATCCAGCAAACCGTCTTCTACACATGGTATGGGCTTGATCTTAAGCCGTACGTGACTGTATTGAGGGCGTAGGTGAGCAGAGGGTGATCTGGTGAGGACCGCCATAGTATCAGCTGATACCGTCTCTGGTCTGGGGCAACCAGCACATTTCTGAACATCCTCTGGATGTCAGTGCTGAAAACGACTGGATGCGTTCTGAAGGATATGATGATGTCCACAATGTCCTGTTGAAGGGCGGGGCCTGTGTGTAGGCATTCATTTATGCTGACACCATTGGAGCTTTTGCAGCTACCATCAAAAACAATGCGCAGCTTGTCCGACCCTGATTTAAATACGCCATGGTGAGGGATGTAGAAGTGAGGTTTATGGGCGAATGTATTTGGGTGACAGGGAGCCATGTGCCCTAAGTCGATGTATTCGGCCATCAAGTCGACGTATTTAAAACGCAGAGACGGGTTCGCCATTAGCTTCTTCTCAATATTGAAGAATCTGCGTAATGCGATAGGGTGAGTTTTACCTAGTTGAGGGGCGTCGTTTAGAAAGGGCAGATCGACCGTACATCTGCCTGAGGGATCGCGTGTAGTGGTAGAGCGGAAGATTTCCTCGCATTGTTCCTCCAGGGGATCATTATGAGTGTGAGATTGAGGGAGGGGCTCCTCAGACTCCCAGAACCTTTTCTGACTCTGACGTATGTCCTGGGCTGATTCAGCTGAGTCTGGTTGTGAGCTAACGACGTGAGCTGAGTTAACCTGCTGCGCCGGCTGCGCATACAAGTCCTCAATGGGTCCTATCAACGCGAAGTCGAAAATCGTGCCGAAGGCTATGGGCTTGCCCGGGCCCAACGAGACCTTAGTCCCGTCCAACACCTGGCCAAGAACGTCCGACCCCAATAAGAGGTCGATCGGGGCTGGTGTGTGGTAAAGCTGGTCAGCCAATGGCACGGGTGGCTGGCCTAGTACGTGGGAAATGTTTGGTACCTTCTCTAAGGGAAGGTAGCCAGTGACGTTTTTTAAAATATGAGCTGTGGCAGTGATTGTAGGAGTATCATTGTGAGTGGGTCGGCATACTATTGTTATTGCCGCCTTTGACTCATGTTTGTGCTGATTCCCAACTCCTGTAATTTTTAAAGAAGTGGGATTTTGATGGCAGGTTCAAAAGTCGTGCCATGCGTGACGTTATTAATGTCAGCATACTGCCACAGTCCAATAAAGCTCTGGCTGTGTGAAGATGGCCATGTACGTCCGCGACTCTTAGTGAGACGGTTGGCAACAAAATGGGTGTGCCAGTGGGCACAGAAGGTGAGTGAGCTGATTGAGTATCAGCCGAAATTGTCTGAGCTGAGTATGTATCAGCTGTGTGGGCATGGGTTGACTGGGCATGGGCTAAATCTACCTCTTCGCTAGGGTGCTCCGTGATAGTTGGGAGTCATAATTGCTGGCGGCGTTCGCGGGGCCTACCTGGCGAACCGGACCTGGGCGGGCTGGCTCTGTGAGCAGAGCTGGGTCGCACCTGTTTAGCCTGTGCGGGTTCGTGCCGCCTGCTGTGTCTGGGACGCTCCCTCGAGTGCTCTCTCAGCTGTGGTGGGGGTACATGTACAGACGACGAATGAGCTGAGTGCGTTGGGCCGTCTGGTCGATGGAGGGACGTGTGGTGGTTCGAGCTCCCACTCCCACAGTCCTTGCATGCCCCCTTGACCTGCACTCGCTCTCGTAGTGACGGCCGAGACAACGCTGGCAGCGCTCGCGTGCCTGTACAAAGTCCCAACGGCCCTGTGTTGGCTGGGCATTGTACCATCTGCACGTCATGAGCGTATGTCCCCTAGTGGCACAATAGGGACAGTAGAACGTCAAGCGTGAGGAAGAGGACGAGGACGATGATGAGGAGCAGCTTTGCTGGAAGGCCGAGTAGACGGGGAAGGGCTGACTGCGAGCCGGGGAGGTGGATGGGCGGTGACGCATTTGCTGCGCTGGGCGGAACGGTTGGTGAGTAGGCTGATCATAGGCGCGGTGAGGCGATGGAGCTGAGGAGCGGCCACGGTAATGGTCGGGTTGTTGCTGAGCCATCTGAGCATAAGTGCGATGGGGCAACTGAGGAGGCGCGCGTGCTCCTCGAGGTAGGAGATAAGGTCCCTTAACGTGGGCAGGGTGTTACTAGACCCGTGCCTGCGTTCAAATAGCGTGCGGAGCTCGCCCTTGAGCTTCCGCACCACTATTGACACAAACACGTAATCGTCTCCTATGGGCAAATCTAAATTGTTGAGGGCACACTGAGCCGATATGAGCGGCGTGAGGAACAGTGTACGGATGTTCGAGCGCGTATGGATGCTTGGCAGCCCCAGGATGATGTCCACAAAACTATCAATGAGAACCCGGCGGTTCTCGTACCGCTTGGTGAGGATGTCCATGGCCACGGCAAAATTTTCATTGGTGACCTTTAGGTGGGACACCATGCTTAATGCCTCACCGCTGAGGCTTGAGAAGAGATAGTGGAGCTTGACTGCTTCCGACAAGGTCGCCATGTCGTCAGTCAAACTCCTGAATAGTGCAATAAAGGAGGGCCAGTCCTCCACTTTTGAGCTGAACCTGGGCAGCGCTATCTTGGGGAGGACGGCTGTAGGCGTATTGACGCCGAAACTGGGCTGAGCGCTATGGGTTGGGGATGACGTGGAAGAGGGTGAGATTTCCTCCCTAGCCATAAGTATCCCCAGGTACGCCCCGGAGGCCTTTGTGTGGTTCTCAGTGTATGTCCTCTCAACCCCCTCGTCCAAGTTCTCCTCGTCGAGAATACTGTAGTACACTGAGTCCAGCTTGTCCTTCACGCCCTGTATCTGTGCGAAACGCACAGATACAGTTGAATTCCTTTCTGGAATATTTGGTGTCGCCAGCAATGATCCTTGATCCCACCTCTAAGAGCTGGTGTATAGCTTTGGCGGCCTCCCTAAATATCGCGGCTTGTGACTTGGTCGGCATCGCGATGAATGAAAGGAGACAAAAAACTAATAAAAAAAATAAAAAAAAATAAACAAATTTAAAGGCAGTAAAAAGGACAACACCCTATATATATTCTATAGTTGGGCTGGACGTATTTGTTTACTAATGTAATGGCAAATGGGCCAAAATTAACGCAACAATAAAGAAAGCAAAACTAAGTTGGGACGCCTTGTATATGGCCCACGGGTGGGCAAACGCATGTGTATGTGTATGTCTGTGTCTATTGAACGCCCGTACGTAATATTAGCCGACCGCAAAACAAAAAACAAACAAAACAAAAAAAAAAAAATTACGTTATCCGTAGCCCATTATTGGGCAAGGCGCTCACAGTCGGGCAGACCTGTAGCGGACACTAGCGCGAAGAATGAGTCGGTCGCAAAAAAAATAAAAATAAACGAATAATAAAAACTTAATTTAAAAAATTGGGACACTCTGTCTGTGTCCCACAAGTGGGCAAACGTGTGTAGAAGTACTATGCTCTTGTGGTGAGCACGCACAAGAATGAGCCGATTGCCAAGGCAAAAATTAAAAACAAAAAAATATATAAAATTAACACGAGCGAAAAAATAAAGCACGCTACTTGGCACGCGTGGTGAGCATGCATGAGATCTGAGCCGATTTAACACGACACGAACATAAAAAATTCATTAAAAAATAAAATGGGAAACCATCTCTCGTTATTAAATTAAATTAAATTAAATTAATTAAACTTTCTTACAATCACACCAATTATCTAGCCCAAGAGAAGCTTCGACGAAGAAACTTGTTAAATGGTTACTAGACAACGAATAAACATACTTAAAATACTTAAATACATAGTTATTATACATAGAAAACACCCAGACCCGAGACAATTTAGAAAAACAATAATTTCTAAATTGACTCGACCGGGGTTCGAACCCGGGACCTCAGAGATGGCGACACCATGAAAACCGGTGTACAAACCACTCGACCAAGGAGGTCGTCAAACCGTCGTTATAATACCATACGTAACGTAATAATTTAACTACTAAGTTACCGAACAATGTATCATTAGACAACGATCGTATAGGTCCCTACACATAGGTCTGTGATCAGACAATCGGATGCATACACGAGATCAATATCAAAACAACATGCAGAAATAATTGCTTTAAAATAATCTTGTTTAAAGCGTAGTCGCAATCCTCACAAATGATTCACGACTACCTGACGAAATTTTTATTGGGGCAGGGTAAAGTCATGTGAACAAATGAATTTAGAAATGATGGCACGAATTAGATATAAGATTTAGACATAGAATAAGAATATGGGCGGAAATAATTATCTTTGGCGGACTGTATTAAAATTGAAAATTAAAAGAAAGTTAGGTTTTGGTTACGGGAAGGTCGCCGGTATTTAATATTACCGGTTCGAAGATGACCAAAATGTTACGGCGAACGAAGGGGTGTGGACCCAGGACAGGTCTGGTTAGGTTTCGGAAATGAGGGCATGCGACTTACTTGGTAGATGATTGGTGGGGGCAAGGCAGGAGACGGGGCAGCGAGCTGGCGGGCGGCGATGTAGGCGATTTGTCACGGCACAGCACAAAGTCACTTCACGTTATCACAGGCACTATCATCCCAGGGTCACTATCAATAAGGGCAGATACCAGCGCGCGTATTTTGTGGGCGTCTCGCGGTAGCTAGCAGACAGACTGACTCACTCGCCGGCCGCGTCGTTCCTTCACCTGCTGCGCGCCAACTTCACGATACAACGCTAGATGGCGCTAGGCGTATCTTAATACGCTTACAAGACGTCTCGCCCGTGGCGAGTACATAGGCTATATTAGCGTTATTTATAAAATTTGATAGCAATATAAGCTTCTATTGAAACTCGTTAATATGGTTAAACTAGATAATGGATAAATATACATAAACATAGAAAAACACCCAGACCCGAAATCAATTAAGAAAAATAGTTTTCTCTAAATTGACTCGCCGACCGGGAATTGAACCCTGCACCTCAGAGTTGGCGCGACGCCAGACCCGGCGCGCTAACTACTTGATCACGGAGGAAGTCAATTGGTAGGAACAGCGAAAAAAAATGGCAACCCTGGTTGAAACAGCAAGCGGTTAACGTCTCGGAGACGTTTGCATATGCCGAGAGTCACAAGACTACTGATCAATCTGAATTTTTAAGAATGTGTGAGTCAAGGTGCCGGAATTCAGAATCTTAAATTCAGATTCTGAATTCAGAAAGCCATTCCGGCTGTGTGAGGCCAGCCTAATACTATGTAGATCTGTAGATCGTCGATCGTAGTTAGTTAATTCGTCTAAGTAGGTAACTTCTTAGTTCCCTCCTTAGCCCGCCTGGAGATAAGGAAAATAACAAATTTAACAACCTATTTACAACTCTGATAAAACCACTTCTCTAATATATAGGTACATACTTTGATAAAGTATTACCAAAGTATAATACGTACCCTTTCAAATGCGAAATTCCTTCTCGACTGTTTTCAACGAACAAATAACTATTCTATGCAATTTTATAAATATTTCATAGGTAGGCATCAACCAATAGAAATCTGCAAGGAATACATAACATGAAAAATAAGTTCGAATTTAACAAGAAAGTTAAGCTACAATGATTTTAACTTACCAAGATCATTAAAAAATTATAACATGCATACTAAGCATGGAAAATATTAGTTTGCATTACTTATTAAAATAAAAACCTATTAAGAATCGCCTTTGTGTATTACGAAATTTGCACAAAGTCCTCTTTACGCATGCGCGGAAGCGCGAAAATTTTATCCAAAGAAAATATAGCGCGAAAAGTGGCGCGAATGAAAATGAGAGGGATACAAAATGGTTTAGGGTAGAAGTGTGAAGGAGACCAAAGAATAAATATTGATATGGGGAGGGGAGTTCTATAGATTAGTTATATTGAAAAGAGGTTGAAGAGAAAGTAGTTTATATTATATTTAAGGAGTGTGTATGAAATGAGGTTTTATGCTATTAAATAAATACTAATATTAATAAATACGTAAAACGTAAATAGTTATTGTAGATGAGGTAAGAGTGATTTTATTATATTAAATACATACATTTTATATATGGAAGAAAAGTGCAACGTTACACTGGCCATAATTCTCGTCCGATGGAAAAGCGGCCATCAGCTTTTCCTGCCATTCAGACCATGAAAAGAGAACAGACGGGAGGCCTTCATACCACCTCTGTGCTACGCCTTTTAATTCAGGAAGTGCAAAATGGATAATTTGCTTTTCTGACCAGCTATAAATTGTATCACATTCACTCACTTTATGTAGCCACATCGTCATTGTCTGCTCCCGTTTGCATGGATCCAACTCAGGAATAGGGTTAGTTACAGACCCTAGCTTTTCTAAATTACTATTAGACATCGCCTTAAGAATAGTTACAAGGTCAGTCAAGGACTGATTTTCTTGGGTAATATTGATGTTCTGATCTGTAGCACAGGGACTGCTGCCAGAAGCTGATGCTCGAAGCTGTGAACGGCTGTGCGCGTGATGGTCGGACTGAATGTCAGGCCGTACGGACCGTTGCTCACGATCACGCTGGTTGCTTCCACGGCGATGTACTCGTAGATCGGGGCTGCGTGAGCGGCAACGGCTCGCATGGTGAGGATGCCAGGGCTGCGTGCATGCCGCTTGCTTCCGCGCGGCTGCTCACGCGGCCTTGAAGGGCTGCGTGTGCGGCAGTGGCTCGCACGGTGAGAGCGCGCTGGGCTGCGTGCGCGGCAGTGGTCCGAACGGCGTGACCGCTCCTCTTGCTTGTGAATAGTTTTATGTATTAAAAAGTAAACGACATGATTTATTTAAAATAAAGCAAGGAAAACATGCACAAGTCAATATTAAGCACAATAAGCCACGTAACCAATATCTATCTTCTCGGATTACGTAGATATTAATGGATAGTTTTATGAAAGTAAAACTATGTAATGGCCACGCGGGCTCTGCACTAAATCTTTCGACTTGTTTTCATTCCTTACATCACGGAAAAGTTTGGTTTTACAGAAAATCAAATCATTGCACATATTTAAAGCTCCTGGTCCAGACCACATTCGCAGTATTTATTGAACGTTGTGGTCCCGTTTTGTCGCATCCGTTATGTATAATATTCCATCGCACTCTCAAGGATGGTTGCTTTCCAGATGAGTGGAAAAAAACCAAAAAAAGGCCGCTATATAAAAAGGCGATTTGAAAAATACAAAGAACTATCGTCCTGTAGCCATGCTATCAATATTTGCTAAATTGTTTGAGTCGTTAGTTCAACCGGTTTTGAATATGCATGTCAATGGTTCCTTGTCAACAACTCAACACGGATTTCGTTCTGGACGTTCCACAATAACAAATCTTGTCAGCTTAACTTCCGATGTATCCAGTGAACTTGATAGAGGCTTTGAAGTTGATTCAATCTACACAGATTTTACCAGTGCATTTGACAAAGTCAGTCACTCCATACTGGTGGGGAAGTTGAAGCACTTTGGTATCCTGGGATCCTTACTAGATTGGTTTCGATCATATCTAGCAAAAAGACTTCAGTTTGTGACTGTAAATGGTCATGAATCGCAGTCACACTACGCTTCTTCTGGTGTGCC
The DNA here is from genome assembly GCA_963921215.1 of Scoparia ambigualis. Taxonomy (NCBI): domain Eukaryota; kingdom Metazoa; phylum Arthropoda; class Insecta; order Lepidoptera; family Crambidae; genus Scoparia; species Scoparia ambigualis. The sequence continues at coordinate 979,195 of OY992503.1, forward strand.
TCAAAGATCCCATCTTGGTGATTGATGAATATCGTGAACAACACGGGGTTGTTCACGATATTCATCAATGACATTGCCTCAAAAATTATCCATAGCCGATGATTTTTTGTAAAGATTGAAACCCCAGATGACGCCCTAATTCTTCAAAAAGACCATCAAACTATATCGAATTGGTGCAGCAATAACAGAATGTCATTAAACGCTCAGAAATGTTTTGTGGTCTCGTTCACCCGTAAACGTAATAAATTGGAGACATCTTATTATTCAGAATATCATGTTCTTGAACGTAAAACTTGTATTAAAGATCTTGGCATAATATTCGATGACCAGTTATCATTTCGTGTGCACTATGATTATATGTTTCAAAAAGCGAACAGTTTAATGGGATTCATATTTAGAGCGACAAAGTCTTTTAAAAATCCCAGAAGTTTGTTGATATTGTACTTTTCTTTAATTAGATCTGTACTAGAATATGGGCCGTTGGTTTGGTCTCCATTCTACAGTGTCCATATAAATCGATTGGAGAGCATCTAGAGTAAATGTCTTAGGATGATGTGCTACCGCTTGGGTGTTGGTCGAAGTGTGGGGTCTTATAATGAACGTTTATCAAAGTTTAATGTGCAGTCCCTCGAATGTAGGCGTAAATATATGGATCTTATTTTTTTACATAAAATTATTTACTCACCTGAGTTGCTCTCTTTAATTAATTTTAATACTACGTACAGGACTCGTCACCCAAACGTCTTCTCACTTCAGGTATGTGTCATTAACACTTCATTTTATAACCCAATAACTCGCATGTGCCGTCTCTACAACGATCTTGCAAAGTCAAATAAGAGCATCGATATCATGAACAGCAATAGTTCAATGTTTGGTAGATGGTTGCGTGATATACTTTACCTATAGCTGATTTTTATCTAAATGTTATATAATTTGCAAAGTTTTGTTTATTGTTTAGTTAGGTTTTTTGTTTTGTTAAAATTAATAATTTCAAAACCAATGTTAGCAGTTATCGCTTATACCACGATTAGGACACATAGTTTGGCTTACCGTCTAGTACTTATTTAGTCTTAATTATTTATTGTAACTTGTTTTGGCTGTATACTGTTTTGTGTCTTTATTAAATAAATAAATAAATTCCATTGTTTAAATCAGGTAGCACTTCTGACCCTTATAATTTTAGACCTATTTCTGTGCTACCCACATTTAATTTAATTTATTAATTTTTGAAAAGTTAATGCAAGACCAAATTCAAATTCACTTTCATAGAAATAAACTTTTACATTGTAAACAGTATGGTTTTACTAGGGGTCGCTCAACAACTGACGCCGGTGTTGAGCTTTTAATCCAAATATTTGATACCTGGGAGGAATCACAGGATGCCCTAGGGGTATTTTGTGATTTATCCAAGGCTTTCGATTGTGTTTTACATGAAACGTTGGTCAGGAAACTTAACCACTATGGAAATAGGGATGCTTCTTTGAGCCTTCTAATCTCATACTTGAGTAACAGGATTCAGAAGGTCGACATTAACGGTAAAAGATCTCCGGGATCAGTGGTTACAATGGGAGTTCCGCAGGGTTCACTACTAGGTCCATTCTTGTTTTTGGTTTATATTAATGACTTACCTTATTTTGTAAAAGACAGTCATGAGATAGTATTGTTTGCTGATGATACTTCACTTTTATTCAAAGTGAAACGACGACACCCAAATTATGACGATGTGAATAATGCGATCTCAAAGATTGTTCACTGGTTTAGTGTAAATAACTTGCTATTAAACGAGGGAAAAATCAAATGTGTAAGATTTGTATTGCCTAATGTTAAGCAAGTAACAACCAGTGTACAAATTAAAGATAAGAATGTGAATCCTGTGGACACCACTGTGTTTCTAGGCATCACGTTAGATGCCAAGCTTCAGTGAGGCTCACATATAGCTAATAGACTTAGCTCTGCGGCTTATGCAGTAATGAAGATCCGTCAGTTAACTGACGTTGATACATCTAGATCAGTTTATTTCAGTTACTTTCATAGTGTAATGTCGTACGGCATTTTACTGTGGGGAAATGCTGCCGACATTCAAACTATCTTTGTGCTGCAGAAGAGGGCTATTCGAGCAATCTATAACCTAAAGGCTGGTGACTCTCTCAGAGAGAGATTTAAGGATATAAATATAATGACTGTTGCATCACAATACATTTATGAAAATTTGATTTATGTTCATAAAAATATTGAAATTTTTTCAAAAAACAGTGATATTCACAATGTAAACACTAGAAGTAAGAACAAATTGGCAGTACCTTATACTAGGCTCCATAAAATAAATAATTCTTTTAAGGGTCTGTGTGTAAGATTTTACAACAAAGTACCAAATGATATTCAAAAATTAGATCTTAATAAATTTAAAATCAAAATCAAAGAAAAGCTTTATAATAAAGCTTATTATAAAGTGTCAGATTACACAGAAGACAAAACAGCTTGGCTCTGAAATGCTCCAAGCACTCCAACAGCTATTTCTAATTGTCTTTATTTAATTGTGACAACATACTGCATTACAATATGGGGGGAAGCCTTAAAAACTCACCTTCTACAAGCTGAAAGAGCGCGAAGAGCTCTTCTTAAGCTAATGTTTTTCAAAAAGCGTCAATTCCCAACTAGCACACTATACTCTATAACTGACTTGTTATCAGTTAGGAAGCTCTATATCCTACACACTGTTTTAAAGAAACACAAGACCTTGGAGTATAATGTCTCAAATCATAAAAGGCGAAGGCGGGATAGAGTGGCTGCCACTAAACGTACACACTCTCAGTTTGCCCAGTGTCAATATGATTATATGTCCTCATATTTATATAATACATTAAACAAGAGCTTAAATATATATCCTATGACTTTTCGTGAAAGTAGACTAAAGCTAACATCATGGTTAAAGTCTTTGGAGTATGATGAGACTGAAAAACTTCTAAAAATCTACACCTGACACACCCACACTAACACACACACACACACGCACACTAACACACACACACACCACACACACACACACACACACACACACACACACACACACACACACACACACACACACACACACACACACACACACAAATTTTGGTTTTTGGTTTTACTCACGTTCCGTAGCGTTTTAAAAAATGTATTTTAAGGAAGAGCGACTCCCTTTGGTTCAGGTGCAATAAGTACTTAAAAGAGGGAGTCGATCACTTGTGTGTCAAGTATTTTGGTAAAATAATAAACTATTTTTGATTTTTTTTTGATTTGAATTGATACTGCATTGTATTGTAGTTTTGTATTGCATCATTTATTATTTTTTAAATTCATATTTTGTATTGACCTGGTAACGACATATTCTTTTTTTTTTGTTTTTAAATGTCGTTGCTCTTGTGCGCTGTGGTTTCTTGCGCCCATTCTTTGCCACAGTTAAAAAAATATGTCCTGAATGGGTGGTAGGTTAAAAAAGATTTGGACGATTCAAAGTACTTATTAATTGAGTTTATTGAATAAATATATTTTGACTTGACTTGACTTTGACTTGACTTGAATGCAGCATAGTAAGCTCTGGTTATTGTCTTGCCTTTATCAAAAAAATCGATGTAAATAACCCCTTGTCCCAAAAGACTGTGGCCATCTCTTTACCAGCCGAGCAAACAGTTTTTGCGTTCTTTGGGGCACGTGCCCCGGTAGAAGTCCATTGCTTCGACTGTTGCTTAGTCTCTGGTGTATAATGATGGACCCACGTTTCCTCAACTGTTATGTACCGACGCATAAACTCACTCGGATTGCGATTATACATGGCTAGGCATTCCTCAGAAGCTGTTACATACGTCATGATTTCGTTTCTGGTCGACTGTTAGTAAACGCGGCACCCATCTTGCAGAAAGCTTTTTCATGCCCAGAATATCATGCAAAATATAAAAAACTCGTTCAGTCGAGATGTGCACAGCATCACTTATTTCGCGTATCTTCCATCGACGGTCTGCCAAAACAAAAATCATGTATTTTATTAACCATGCCCTCCGTAGTGACCTCAATCGGCCTTCCTGGGCGCTCCGCGTCATTAGTGGTATTACGTCCACAACGAAATTCAGTGAACCACTTAGGTACCATCCCATGAGAAGGCGCAGAATCACCATAATACTTTTTCAATTTGTCTTCGGTCTGCTTAACAGTTTTACCACGTAAAAAATAGTGTTTAATTAGCACTCGAAACTACGAGTAACTTTTCTCCATTTTCAAAGAACACTTAGAAGTCGTCTAACTTTTTTGTTTCTAAAAAGCTTATTTTCGCGCCAAATTTGAAAAAAGAACGGCATGCGCTTCGTAGTGAGTTTCCAAATATGAGACAAAAAAAAAATATTAAAAAAGTTTTTATTCAACCTTAGAGTCATTGAGTTGCCAAACTGCCCTCGCACATACATATGAAGCTAAATAATAGCTTGTAAAAATAGAAATTTTCTCTATACATTTTCAATTTAAGGATATGTTTCTTAAAATGTATATTTTTTACCTTCTTATTTAGTAATAATAATTGGTGTAAAATTACTTCAAAGTTGAGCCTTCGTGCGTCATCTGTAAATCGCGCCTTTGATATCCGCTATTTTCGTAGTAAATTATCCAATTAAATCGAGTTTTGGTTAATAGAGTTACAATAAAAATACATGATTGTTCCAATTATCGAAGTTAAAAGAAGCTAAAGCAATAAATTATAATATGACCAAAATCACTACAAAAACTTCTCTATGATTTCATTGATTCATTTCATCATTCCCTGATTGATCATTTAATGTAGGTAGGTACTTAAGAAATATTCCCTTTATGTCGAGTCCCTTTGCGTCGAGTCTGAGACTCTATTGTTCCTTCAAAATATTGCATTTTACGCTTTCCATATTACCCTTACGTGGAGTTTCTTTATCTATTTAATTAATTTCACATAAGTTAACCCCTCAGTGTTGGAATATAAATGTCAAAAATAATGACAGCAGGTGCGCGATAATTTTTTTGAATTTGCAGATGAGGTCACAATTCCCGCCTTTTGCAAAAAAAAATATTACTCTAAAACCAAACCATATTTTGTCGTTTTGTAAACAACAATATACGATATATTTCCTTCCTGACTTCCTAACTGATATATTTCCTATCCATCAGGTATCAAAATAAATTGATGATTGCAACAGTTTATTTGTCTTATAGTATTTCTATAAAAATCACTCGGAAATCGGTAACATACCTACAACTTTACACGCTTTATCTAGTAGTAATAACGATACATTTGTTACAACTTATTAACTAAATACGATCATTATAATGCTCAATAATCATTTTCTAATAAGAAACAGTACTTACATTAGATAAATCCAATAAAAATAGCACACAAAACTCAGCGACTTATTCACTCCGACCTCAGAATAATATGTTATTATTCTGAGACTCCGACACAGAAATTGGCGCAACTGTCAACGTTGAATTTGACAGAATCGAGCACAGACTATGCAATATTTTGCGATCACGATGCATAATACTACAGTTCCACATGCGTGCTCGCTACTCGCTTCGCCATTCGACGATATGTTCGAAACATTCGCCTTCCATAAATTAAGACGAGTGACTGTTTACACATTCGCGTGTATTCTTTTCTACTTCAATTTGCAAGAATGGACGACGTCTACGTTTTAGCAGCATGCGCGTGTCAATGATTATTAATAAATAATTTTTGCTTATTTTTGTGTCGATCATGTTTTGGAAACCAAACCAAATAACTGGTTGAGCTTGGTAAAGTTCCCAAAACATTAGAACTCTGTCGTTACTTTCATCCATTTTTAATATACAGTAGGTATATGTTGCTTGATCAACAATTAAAATACAATGAGCGAGAGTCCAAAAAACCGCTCCGAACGCGAGCGTCAGACTCTCTCACTCGTCACTCGCCTCGTCTCGTCACTCGCCTCGCGACCGAGACGAGTCGCGAGGCGAGTGACGAGCGTGTTGTTCACACAATCGCGCACGCACCTCGCTTTGCCATTCGACTCGCGACTCGCGCGAATGTGGAACTGCTTAAAATGTACCACAGAACCGAAATAAGTAATAATAACCTTGTTTATACTAAAGTAGTCTGTAAGTCTATGAAAACACGGTACAAAGCCAAGTGGGAGAGAGCGGTCTCATGCGACCGCTTGGGGTTTGACGGAATGGCGCGAACTGTCAGTGCGGTCTCATGCGACCGCTTGGGGTTCTACTTCTATCAACAGTTGTATTGTTGATCGAAGGGGTTCTAGAGGTAAAATGTTTAAGAGGGTGCAGCGCGATCGCAAAACTTGACATAAGTCTCATTGTTCTCGTACAATGTAACGCACTTGCTGAAAAACAATCTTATCGGCCAAAGGTAGATAATATTGTAAATAAATGCGTTTTTTGTGGATAATTCACATAGTTTAGCGAAATGTGACAATTTCTTATCATTGTCAGTAAATGAAAGATGGAAATTGATTAAAAGTAATAAAGTCTGCCACAGATGCTTAGATTATAAACTACATAGGTTCAATTCCTGTAAGATAAAAACTCCTTGCGGTATAAAGGGTTGTACATATAAACACCACAGACTTTTACATAGTGATAGTTCGGAACAGAATAATATTGCTCATGCCGATACGGACTCTGACTCGGACTCTGAGTCTTCTCGAGTTGTGTCAGACAAGCAGGTGGATTTAGATATTGAGTCAGCAGTTCACGTCGCAACTAACATTTTCTCGCCTGTTTCCTTAGTTAAGACTCGTCCGTTATTAAAGGTGGTCGCAGTTACTGTGACCGGGCCTGTCAGTAGTATAGAAACATATGCTTTGCTAGACGATGGCTGAACAGCTACTTTCATAGATTCAAAGCTTTCTAAACAAATTGGTGCAGTCGGTCCCTCAAAGCACGTGCGGATTGACTGTGTAGGAGGTTTATCCCGTGAATGTTTTGTAAATTATATAGATTTAGAAATTAAAGGGCGACATTGTTCAAAATCTTACAAATTGCGTAACGTACGTTGGTCGATAACTTAGGTGTGAGCCGACGCTCATCTGTAAAAAGGGAAAAAAGTCAAAGTCAAAGTCAAATTATTTATTCAATGTAAACCTTTACAGGCACTTATTGACGTCAATAATAATAATAATAATAAAAAAAACAGTTAACTAACTTATAGTTAAGACTTAACAACTAATCTAACGAGCTATAGTCTGTGCCAGACAAAATGTTAGTTTAAATTCGTTATTGTTATCTGGCCCTGATTTATTGCAACCATTATTAGGTATTCTCATGCGTTTTAGAGAGGACCGTATAGCACTTTACAGCCGACATTAGGGAGATGTTCCCGCAGGTCCGTATCAGAGAGTTAGATCGGGATTCTTAACGTTTTTTAATCCGTGATAGCCCAGAGCAGCCAATTGGTATCTATCGAATGTCGGCGATGATTTTTGGTGCTTGTTCAAGCCCTTGCACAGCCTTATATGTAAAAAACTTAAACGCGAAGAATCATGACCATGAATTTCCTGCCGCTGCTCATGCGACAGTGCACGACAAATACATGGACGATTACATAGGATCTCATAAGGATGCAGATGAAGCTGCTAATTAGCTTTAGATATTATTATTCTTAATAAAAAGCCAACTTTGAAATGAGAGATTGGATTTCGAATGATCCTCGCGCAGTCCCAATACTCTAGAAATTGTATCAGTGTTATCACCAAGATCTACATCGTGTATCTTTTGTGACCGCAGTTCAGGAGGAAGAAGAGAAAGCTTCTTCCTCCTGAACTGCGATTTCTAGAGTATTGGGACTAAAGTGGAAGCCTGCTCGTGACGTTATCGGCTTCAACCACAGTCTAACAGGTTCTACTTTACCTAGCCGACTAACAAAACGAGATGCACTCTCTTATTTAATGCGTATTTACGACCCGTTAGGAATTCTAGGTCCTATTATTTCTAGAGGGCGCATCATGTTTCAGTCTCTTTGGCGACAGGGATTCGCATGGGACGACAAACTCCCTCAGTCAGAGAAAAAGTTATGGGACGATTTTTTTAAAGATCTTATAACTAGTTCTCAGCTGCAGATTTCGCGATGTTACAGCTCGAGTGAGTTCGACGTCATTGAGCGTGAGCTTCATGTATTTTGTGATGCAAGTGAATATGCATTTGCGGCTGTTGAATACTGGCGAATTCTCCATTCAGATGGAACCGTGAAGCTTGCCTAAATCGGTAGCAAAACTAGAGTTGCTCCATTAAAGCCCATATCCATTCCACGCCTAGAACTTCAAGGTGCTTTAGTTGCAGCGCGTTTCGCTTCACTCATTTGTAGTTCACATAACTATAAATCTAGTAAGCGTGTCTTCTGGTGCAATTCTATGAATGTACTCCGGTGGTTACGCAGTGATGCGAGGTCATTTAAACCGTTTGTCGCACACCATATCGGAGAGATACTGGAACTCACCGAAGTACATGAATGGCGGTGGGTTCTAACCCTCGAGAATGCAGCAGACGATGCTACTCGCCCTAAACGAATCGTGTTAACGCATCACTCGCGATGGGTTGTAAGTCCCCAATTTCTGTATTGCTCTGTAGATGAGTGGCCATCATTACCACCAGTAGAAACGGCCAGTAAACAAACGCTAGAGTTGAAAACATCCATTCCATGCCATCTTATTTCGCTTGAAAACGCCCCCATCTCATTGAGTGTGGATCCCAATAGGTTAAGTTGCTATTTAAGATTAATAAGAGCTACGGCCAGGTCCCATAAGTTCATTACTTTATTAAGAAACAGAAATGGTCAGAAAGATCTCACAGCTGAAGATTTAAGTACAGCGGAAGTACATGTTCTGAGACAAAGTCAACTAGATTCGTTTCCAGCTGAAATTATGAATCAGAAAAATCAGCAGCCGCTGGCCCGGAAGAGTCGATTATTCAATTTATCCCCGATGTTTGATGACAACCAATTACTGAGACTGGGTGGATGAGTCGATCGTGCACCAGATGTCAATGAAGACCTAAAACGTCCCGTCATTTTTGATCCTAAACATCGAGCCGTACGTCTTTTGATAGCGTACTACCACAGGAAATCTGCACACGGAAGCACTGAAATAGTGGTCAATGAGATTAGACAAAGCTATTGGATTATCAACCTCCGCACTGCTGTTCGATCTGCCGCCCACCACTGCACACTTTGCCGTCTCAAACGCGCCAAGCCCTAGGACCCGCCTACTGGTGATCTTCCTACAGGACGCCTAACCCACCATCATAGACCATTTAGTTTTGTGGGCTTGGATTATTTTGGACCATTACATGTCACTATAGGCCGTTGAACTGAAAAGCGGTATGTAGCATTATATACTTGCCTCGTGATACGAGCTGTACATTTAGAGATTGTTCATAGTCTGTCCACAGACGCCGCCTTGATGAGTCTTCGTCGTTTCTGTGCTCGGCGTGGTACACTAAGTGAAATATGGTCGGATAATGGTACAGCATTTGTTGGTGTAAACAGACTTCTAAAAGAACTCTATGGAGAAATCGTCACCACCTTTGCTGCCAATGAGAAAATTGCTTGGAGATTCATCTCGCCATCTGCGCCATTTATGGGAACGTCTCGTAAGATCTGTAAAGACAGCGCTCAAATTAACCCTAAAGAATCGCTCGCCGAGCGAAGAGGTGTTATCGTTAGTTAATTCAAGACCACTAACGCACGTTCCAGCTAATCCCGCTAGTCCTGAAGCCCTTACGCCGTTTCATTTCATTTTTGGTTCATCACCCGGACAATCCATACCAATGACAATGACCGATGGGGATCTCATTAGCAGAGCTGGGTGGAGGAAATCTGCAAGATTACTGGACTCTTTTTGGACTCGTTGGGTTCGTGAATATTTACCTACATTGACACCAAGACCAAGGTGGTGATGTCCCGAACGTAAAAGAGGGCGATGTCGTGCTTGTTGTAGACAATCAACTACCAAGAGGAACCTGGTCACGAGGACGAATTACTAGAATATACCCGGGACGGGATAGTGTGGCTAGAATAGCCGATGTTGCTACATCCGCTGGGCAGTTTAAACGGCCTATAAAAAAGCTTATTCCGTTTTAAAGAAAATGGGACAAATGTTATACGAACTGGCTTCGTAATATAAACCTTTTTAAATATTTCATTTTTTTATTGTCTTTGTTTTTTTGCTACTTTTGTCAGTGTCTTTGGTTTGGTGCTTTCGAGCTGTAAAACTTAGTAGGTACCCATTATATCCTTTGCTCCATTGAGAACCGTCTTTTCTTCATCATACAGTCTACTCATTAACACCCATAATGAACTTCAAAGCAAAATCAATCATATTGATATTTAAAATTAGAACTATTCTGAAGTAAAATTTTTAACACTGAAAAAAGAGACGACAACCTCAGGCGGGAATCGAACCACGCACCTTCCGCATTGCGGGCGGCTGCCTTAACCACTTGGCTACCGTGGTCTGGCTTTCAACCGTCGAAATTTGTCAGTGCTTGATGCTTATGTTTTTAGTCAACATTGCTTCATCAAATCTTAGAAGTTTTCACCTCTGAGATCCGAAAGAAATATTTTTACAAATATTTGAACATTCGGTTATGATGAAGCTGCGTTTATAGATTAATGTTTTATATTTTAGCGTTTTATTAACGCTTAAATATACCTAAGTAAAATTTTACAGAACACACACAAGACACAGAAAATTTTACTTAAGTATATTTAAGCGTTAATAAAACGCTAAAATATTAATCTAGAACTATTCTGCTTTGAAGTTTCAGACCTAGTAATTTGATTAGAGTAATGTTTTTATTCTGCGAAATGTACAAAACCATCACGCGCTCGTGTTAGAAATTAAAATTAACTTTTTTAAGATGGGGGCGACCTGCGAATTTTCAGAATTATTGTTTCATGCGTAAAATTAAGAAAAATGTTTTTAGGAGTATTGTTTCATGCGTAAAAAAAATGTTTTTAGGAGTATTGTTTGTTATTGTTTAAAGAATTTGTTTCAAATTTCAACAAGGCCACGACCTTGTGCAATGATCAGGCTAACTTACGTACCTAAGTTCTTTTTCACTCCTCTTGCTCAAAAAGACCGTCATTGTAGCGTTCTAAAGCGAGGCTAAAGTAGCTTTTTTTGCCCTAGGGGAAAAAGTAATATTTTTTAAAATTTTTGTCTGTCACATTCACATGACAATGAGCCTACAAAAACGAAAAAGTATTTTTCATCACCCCATCTCGGAAAGAGTATTTTTACTCTTCGATATCTGAGTGCAAAGGCCGTTTTTATTCGCTAGAAGATAAAGTAAATTGAATTTAGAACATCGTGTGCACTAAGTTTGTGAATTCAAAACATCAATTAGCCTATTTACTTCTCTCTCCATGGTTCCGAATTTATCATACTACCTTTTTTAATTGGTTAAAAACTCAGACTCGGAACCATTTTGGTATACTTTTTTTAATTTGCTTAGTCATTTCCTCGCTGATGTGGGATGAAAAGTTACGTGTTGCACTCGAGTGCAAAGATTTTTCACCTCGTGCTCGTTTGATTGACTCGCTAACGCTCAGGATTCTAATTTTTTAATCACTCGCTGCGCTCGTGATTCAATTTTAGAATCCTTCGCTTGCTCGGTCATCAAATTTGAGTTAAAAAGCAACTTTGCACTCTTGTATAACAAATAACTATAGTCATAAGTATAATAATCATGAATAAAGACTCGACTTATTACTGTTTACTTAGATAAACAACTTTTAAGAGATAGTTATTATTAAAGTTTATGGTAAAATTAGTAATCATTTGAATCTATGGACAACACAGACCACGCCCACACAGTCCACGCTTCAGCAAGAAACAACTGCACAGTCTGCACATATTGTGCTTAGGTGGTGAGCCTTTAGCCCGTTATTCGCTTTTACGACACCCAATGGAAGACAGGAGTTATAACAGTAGTATTATTTCGATGAGCCCATCGCAGCTCTATGCATGTGTAGTCTATAGTCCATTAGTCGCCTTTTACGAGACCCAAGGGAAGGGAGGGGTTGGTAGTACTATTTTGATGAGCCCATCGCCGCTCTATGCTGTTGGATGCATGTGCAGTCTTTAGTCCATTAGTCGCCTTTTACGACACCGAAGAGAAGAGAGGGATTGGTAGTATTATTTTGATGAGCCCATCGTCGCTCTATGCTGTTGGATGTATTTGCAGTCTTTACTCCTTTAGTCCCCTTTTACGACATCAAAGAAAAGTGAGGGGTTGGTAGTATTTTTTTGATGAGCCCATAGTTGCTCTATGCTGTTAGATGTATGTGCAGTCTTTATTCTGTTAGTCGCCTTTTACGACACCGAAGGAAAGAGAGGGTTGTAAAACAATCTACTATTAATGTATTTAACTAATTCAGCGCATAGTACAAGTAACTTAAAAATACGTAAATTTTCACAATTTCGTGCAGGATCCCCTTAAGTACTAGAAAGAACAACCAAAAGTAGATCCCATTCGAGCATTTGTTTTTTCTAGTAAACATTTTAACCTATATCTATTAGCATTGTGAATGAAAAATTTCAATAATATAGATATTTTTACTAAAGTTGTAAAAGAAAAGAAAATGTTATACTCTGTGTTGTGCAGTGTTAAAATTCGATTTGAAAGAAAAGTATCTAGTTGTGTACTTTTGTAGAAGTATATCTCACTAAAAATTTCTTACTTGTTCAACTTGTAATGTGTGAGTTATTCAAAATAAAATATATTTTTTCCGTAAATTTTTGTATACATTTTCAATGCTCCTTTCAATGATTCTAGCGGGGACTGCGAAATCTGTGAATTTTTTTCCAGACAGTCGGAAACATTTCAAATAAAATAAAACTTAGCCGCAGTTTTGCAGCAGGATAATTAGGTATGGTTAATAGGAAAGGAAAAACATTTTCGCGTTAATAGAATAAAATATTGTAAGATTAGGCGAACGTGACTTTGTGCGAAAGTGATTGTCTGAAAAATGAATTTAATGAATTTGCGAAAGTGATCTGCACTGCACTGCCGATCAGCACTATAAATTAATCCACTTATCAGAATCTAAGTATACATAATGTTATAGTCTCCGAAACTAATTATAGAAAATGCGATTTAAATCGGAAGTTTGATGAAGGTAACTTAGTCTCTCTGCGATAAAAAAAATCAGTTAATATAAAAAAAAACATAAGTACAGACGAATCTGAGAACCTCCTCTTTTCTAAAGTCGGTTGAGAATTATTGTTTCTTCGTTTGTCCAGGATATCCCGTCCACTTATCTATTCCATCCATTCATCGGTTTGCAATGTAACTTTGGTACTTACCAAAGTTTCATTACGTACGTTACGCACGTACCCACGCAAAGCTTTCCGAGTTGGTGTACCATCACGGGATATGGACATAGAATATTTTGTTAGTACTTATTAACTTTATACGGACAACCCTTTACCTTACTGTATTGAGGACATGACATGAGAACCTATTCATGAGTAGATGAACGGCGGCGAGGCGGTGGGCAGCCGCCCGTGGCCGCCCCACCTGCGCGCCTCGCCGCCGCCGCCGGCCGCCACGGCGCGTAACGCCATTCGGCACTCGACACCATCGGCACTCGCCCGGCCGCCACCCGGCCCGATCGGCCTCACCGCGATACACACGCGGGTTCAAACTATGGACACACTTGTGAGCGCGAGTGAATTTTGTTAAACGGTGTTCAGTTCATTTTGTTACACATTAACAAAAGTGCAAAGTTTTCCTGTCTGAGCGTGCAGTGCAATAAGAGCTTTTTCAATTTGTAAAGTCGACGAAAGTTTGAACAACTTCGCTGCAAGTTGGACTTTACTTTGTGACGGGTAAGTAGCCTGTTCTTTTGCATGAATAGCCTTAAAATGTGACTAAACTGAAATATTATTAAAAAAGTTACGTACGTTAGCACGTTAAGTTATGTTTTCGAATGGTCGCTAATTGTGCATAGTACTTATCTTTTCGCTTTATCTGTATTAGGTGCCCAAAACACGATATTTACTGGGACATATATTACAAAAATGGTACAATTGATCAGGAAATTGAAATTTTTAATAATAATTATGTATATTAGTTTCCTGTGTGTTTGCCATCGGGCCCAAAAGCTGCACGGTTGAGCGGACAGAGGGTGCGCCACGTTTCCGCCGCCGACCCTTGATAGCCACCTGCGCGGTGCGGCAGGCGGACAGGCTCCCGTCCGGCTGAAGTTCGCTCGGCCCGTCTGAGCTTCTTGCGCTAAAGTAAAGTGTCACGTTCGCTGCACTTACGAGCCATTTACTCGTCCGTGGTTAGCTGCGGGACAACAGCCATTACATGTCGAGGTCTCAATCCCTACGTTTACGAGAGATCCCGGTCAGATCCCAAAAGAGTAACGACTCTTTATACTAAATGGGTGAATCCTGGGTGAAGCGTTCTTCGCGTCAGAGCCATGGCGTTTATTTTTTCTCGTGATTGGTGAAAACAAAAATTGCATGGCATGGCAGTCTATCGATAAGGCACGGTAAAGAGGCACAAAAATTAATTGTCATAGAATATGTGGTCAGATCCACGGCCGATAAAACAGATCCATGAATCTGACCTCAATTTAAAAATGAAGCATTTATATATATAGATTGCCAGTTCCCACTGGCTATCTTATCCAGCCAGTAACTACTGTAGATGAGGATTGTGGGTAAAGTGCGCTTCCATCTCCGGTCTTATCATCAAATTACATCAGTTGACATGAAGGACAAGAGTTTACCCGTACCGGATTTTAAAAAGTTTCTAGGAATATTTACGAACAACAGAACGACTTTTTTCTATGAACTCTAGATTATAATTATAAACTTAAAAAACTATCACGCGATACGGGTGTGTACACGGACGAAGTCGCGAAAAGCGCTAGTTATAAATAAAAAATATTGTAAGGTAGGTACATTCTTTTGAAAACTCCGAAGACCTCACAAGAAGATACGAAAAAATGTCGTAGCACTATTTTGTTTCATTTACCAGAACTCGTGCACATTCACGAACACTGAACAATTGACGGTCAATAAACTACCGTGCATTAAGTATTCAGCAAAACAAAAATATAAAAAACAAAACCTCAAACATTACTATTTGTCGCCAAGAAGTCCCCTGTTAACTGCTTGTTTAAATTAAATCAGGGCACACGGTGGAGTGCTCCATGCGCGGAAAGCGACACGCTAACGCAACCGCCTGCGTGTGTTACGTGAACGCGCCCTGGTTGGCGTTGGCATTACTATAACATTTATAAAGTTAAATTCGTGTTTACAATGTGGTGCCTCTATGTTCAAGTATTGGGGAAAAAGTGTGAGCATCGGATTCTGATATTTTCTAAATTTAGACATAGTTTTCTAGTAAGAGCGTAAGTGCTGAAACTTATTAATGGCTTAACAGGTACATGAAATCAGTTTGTTCAGAATCAAGAGTAGAATCGATTCCAATAATAAAAAAATATGGGTGATGTATTGTCTGCAGTGAGGCCAGTGAGGTGCGTGGCGGCTGGGGCGGCTCATTCAATAGAAGGAGTCAGCTACCCCGAACCAACACCAACCCATCTCTTCCCTCGGGGGTTTTACGACTCCCAAGAGTCCCGAATCGGGATTCTTGGGAGAAAGGCGATTAACGGACTAAAAACTGCACATACATCCAACAACATGGAGCATACTTTCTTCGTAAAAGGGTAACTAGTATTTTTTATATTTGTATAGCATTCTGACAACAACAAACTTTTAAAGTATTTTGATAACTTTATTGTCTGTGATATAAATAAAATAAATAGTTAGGTTATTGTATAAAGTACAAGTAGTAATTTTTTCCCATAGAATAGTTATGCGAGGCAGATAATTAGTTTTATCAAGAGGTCACCCAAGCGTTGCACAATGGACACATATTTTATCCGAAACAGCAGCACACAATTAAATAACATTTTATTGCTCAAATGTCCTTCACAAGGCACTATACTATGTTACGTATAGGTATGCTGATTTATTAATTTGTTTCGTAATTAAAAAATAGTTTTAAGCGTAATAAAAGTTCAGAGAGAGACTATTTTCCGCAAACAACTTACTTCTTGAGGTTTGGTTTGAACAATTGGATTGCTTACGAACTACTAGAATACTATACTACCCACGAACAGGTAGCAGCGTCACCTTCGTAGTAGAGTGTTGTGTTGCTGTCGAAAGCACCCGACAACGGCAAGACCCAGATGGGCACGTGCGAGACCGAACCGTACGCCGCGCGCCCGCCGCCGCGCACCGGCTGCGGGACCATTTGCCTCTATGCAGCCTATCATTCACCTATAATAAATTGTCCATTGCTCAGAATGTACTAGATACAATGCAGCAAAGGATTTGTGTCAAAATCGTAGCATTTGCAAAGCTGTGGCCTGTAGCTACCCCTCTGGAAAACAATCGTGACGTGCGAATGTATTAGGTACAACGAATAACGTCAGTAACTTACTTAGTTTCCATGCACTCCAACAGGCTGATACTAAATTTAAATTAAAACAAGCTCTCACAGTCTCGTAACGTTTTTCAACAGTCTTGCTTGCCCGACCAATTGTCATTTTCTGTTACATCGACTCGACTTAAATTTTCCTAGGGCTTGGCTTTTGTTAGGTTGACATAAAAAACTTTTAAAATCTGCCTGATATCAATATAGCATAGCAGTTAAAAGACGTAGAGTAAAACCAATTGTAGAGTCATTACAGAGTTTGACGAAAATTATACCTATTTTTATTCTACGACCGGTAAGCACTTGGCCTGCATCTCACTTATGGTAAGTTACGGTACTAATGATGGAAGCGCGATTATCCCGGAATCCTCAACCACTGAGGAACTGGCTATCTTATCACAAACTGTCGGAACACAACAATGCTATAAACATCGTTGTTATGGCGACAGACTTAGATAAGATGGTGATAGCTAGCCAGGCGGACTTAACAGCCCTATCACCAACCAAACCAAGCACATAAAGATGTATCCCCCTCTGGGAATCGAACCCGGGACCTCTGGGTCTGAGACCGGTGACTTAGCCACTAGACCACATAAGCGGTTAAAACATGTTATTGCGCATTCGATTTCTTAAAATGCCATAATATAGTGGTGTGGCGGCATACATGGGTGCGGTTCGGGTCCACTGCGGCCGCGTTCCGCTGCGCGCCGCCGCCGCCGCAACTCACTCGGAACCACTGTTAGCCGACGTGCTGCGAGTACTGCGACTGCAGCGGCACGGCGCGGCGCGGTGCCGCTGACAGGGCAATGGAGGTATTCCTATTCAGGACGCATTTACCAATCTCTATCGAGTCCATTCGTCGCAAATATCACATTGCCTGATGACGAACTATATGGAGCAGATATGTGGAAAGAGACGAAATACACGGTTTTCACAAATTTAAAACCGCTCAGCAATCTATGGAGAAAGCTATGGTCGGTGTTACTCTGAGATATTAAAGGTCTTTTACTTTGTCGCTAACAGCTATTACAACAGCGTCAAAATCTCATCCCTGCATTAGTCGAACCCGTCTACTAACAACTGAAGCGTGTCCCGTTCCTCATTAATATAATTAGACTCAGAATGTAATGAAGACATCTCTTTTTTCAATTTATTGTTTCTATCTAGTAAGTCCAACATTTCCTTTTCATTGTCATCTCTTTCCCTATTCAATTGTTTGACTAACTGCTTGGATGCCTTCAATTCCTGCAAAGCCAGGTGGAGCTTAGACTCTTCCTGACGAGCCAAGGCCTTTCTAGTACCGGTATACATTTTGTATTGATAAAATGTATAATGTTTAGCAATCAGAACCAGGGAGATACTCAACCAATGTTATAAAGTTAACTAAATTAAAAAAAAAGACAAGTACCCTTTTTGGCAAAAAAAATAAAGGTGTACTTAACTAAAACGATCTCTTTTAAAAGTCTGTTTGTTCATAATGACCGGTTCGACTGAAATTTTATGATTCACAATAAGTAGCACTTAGGCCTTGGCCAGACTGCACGCGCGGGCGCGGCGCGGCGTACAAATGTATGCCCCGCGCCGCGCACTATGGACACTCAAATGAGAATACATATGTTTGAGTACACCGCGCCGCGCCCGCGCGGGCAGTCTGGCCGAGCACTTAGAGACACAAAAAACACTTTGTTAAACGTTTAGTTGTGCAATATCAGGTGAATAATTGAAAGGGGGAAATTTACATCGAAAATTAATGAATTTGTATAAAATTCACGGAAGCAAACTTAAAACAGCAGTTAGCAGAAATGTTGCCACACGAAAAAAAAAACCATCACCACCTGCAGCACCCTGGCAGAAGTGCTGCACCAGGAAGAGAAGGACTCTTCGATGCGATTCCGCTATTGGCCGCCAAATTACTAACTACTACAAGGTAACTTCGAAACCTATCAACCGCAGTTGGAGTTATGTTAATGGAACGTAAGATCCCAAGTAAGATGTCAAAATGTACGGCATTGAAGGCATTGCTGAAGTTAAGCAAAGACAGTACTGAAAGGCTTTCGGGGCATAGTATTAATTAATAAGCTTTTCTTTTTTAATACATATTGCATATATTTAGTTTACAATTTACACTAACAAAAACATATAAAATAAATACATCATGTTAATATCCATCCGTGTTCGCGCACCAGACAGTTATTTCTCGAAAACTCCTTTTACGTTCTCATAACTTTCTCATAACTCAAATTATAAGTTTGATTCATAAATTATTTCAACGTAGAACCTGCACATGCACCAACACGGCATAGACTCCACATTCCTCTCTACCTGAACAAAAATACATACAAGAATGATTCAAATTAAATCCGACTTGGATTTAGCTATTTATTTATTTTATTTATTTATTAGGACAACCAACAAAACATACACCAAAAAAATTACAAAAAAAATAAAGAATCATTGGAAAAATATCTCAATTTAAGCTTCGATCAACAATACAACTAGATGTCAGGTCGGCGCTCAAAATATGTCTCGGTTAATAAACGCGCACTTACTCTACTGAGAAGTGAGCGTTTGTTTTCTCTCAAGGCAATAACAGGAAAAAGTACTTTATTTGTTGCCCTTTAAGGTTGATTTCACCACTACATTTATTGACGTCTTTTCATTTAAGTGACAGGAGTAATTTATTGCTTTAAAAAAGTATTTATTCACGTGGACAGAATTAAGCTTGATTTTGTACGTGACGCGTTATCTAGGTTTATTGTTGACCGAAGAATTTAAGGGCTGTCTTACTTAAAGGCTGCCACGGCATGCAAATGTGGGGCTTACAATATTTTTCCTTATTTTAAATCATTTTAAAACTTTAACTTAATATATAAAATTTAAAACCAACTAAAAAGAAACTAAAAAGATCCAGTTGTGAGACACTTCGATACTTCGTGTTTAAATATGTGTCAGCAAAAATATCCCCGGAATATTCCTTGTTCTTACAAAGAATATTATATTTTCTGGTAAGCCTATTCATGGTGGCGTGTTGACCCAAATTGCTTCTGCTACCCTTTATTGAGAAAGGAACATATCTACTAGGGCGTGGGACCTTATATGGATTTTTTTATATAAGAGAAGGCGGCAAACGAGCAGGCGGATCACCTGATGGAGAGTAATCACCGTCGCCCATGGACACCCGCAAAACCACAGGAATCGCAGACGCGTTGCCGGTCTTTAAGGAAGGAATAGGAATTGTGAGGGGGAAGGGGGAGGGCCTCCGGAACCCTCACTGGTCGGACGAAACACAACAGCACCAAGTGCCATTATTTCACGCCGAATATTCGTGAGAGGGTGGTATTACGCCGGGCGAGCCGGCCAATGCGTGCTGCATCGCAGTGTGGCTCTACCACTCAGAAAAATTAAAATATATCTTGCTTATTAGAAGCGGGCAATCTACCTTCCCATTCATTATTTTATAAAAAAGTAAGTGGTCCAGCAGCAATCTTCGATCACTCAAACTATGTATATACGGGGTTGGACGGTAAAGTGGAAGTAATTTAAAATAACTTGGTCGTTCCTCGTATGAAGGCAGCTCTCTCGCCTTACGTGTCTGAAGAAGAGATGCTACAAAAATCTTTATTGGATGCGCTCTATGCGTTTAACGTGGACATCATACTGCGGAAACCAAACCTGACCGCAGTATTCGAGACCAGGTAGGCTACTCTTGAAACAGAATTGCATTAAGCAATTTCCAATCACAAATCTAAAAAATGTCAAATGGCACTTTTGTAAGCGACAATAGCGCCACATTGGAATTAAATTGCGTGGAAATTTATTGAACAAATTATTATCGAGATGGCGTTCCGGAATTATCTTTACTTATCCCAATATCGATACATATTAATCGCATTGGAATTGTATTAAGATTGAGTTTGCGTTCGAGAGTACCCCCCAGATCGGACCAGAGACGAGAATAAAAGAATCTTGGTATCCGGATGTTTCAAATCCTTGGTGTTTCGCAATACAAATCCCAACATTCGGAACCCCTTTTGTGGCAATATGGTCT
This sequence comes from Scoparia ambigualis, assembly GCA_963921215.1. Lineage (NCBI taxonomy): Eukaryota > Metazoa > Arthropoda > Insecta > Lepidoptera > Crambidae > Scoparia > Scoparia ambigualis. The sequence goes on from OY992503.1 coordinate 999,749, forward strand.
ATATGATTGTGATATCTTAACTCCTTATCCAGTATCATTCCCAAGTCACGTATTGAGTCCATCTCCTCCAAAGTATTACCATCAATGCTGTATGATAGCGCAGCGGTATTTTTGCGTCTTGTGAATCTGATATATTTACATTTGTCAATATTCAGAGACAGTTTGTTATCGACACACCATTGAGCAAGTCTGTCCAAATCCTCTTGCAGCAACAACACATCATTGTGATCTCTTATCTGCATGGATAAAGGAAACATGTAGCATGTTTGAGAAGAGTTACAACGTCGTTAATGAAAATATTGAAGAGCACTGGACCGAGATGTGAACCTTGAGGAACATTAGATGTAAAATTTGAAGAACTAAACTTTGAATAACTTGGTAGATATAAAAACCTGACAAAATTATCTACCTAATTCGAATCATCCTCTAATAACTAGCCCGACTCACAAATATCACCCTCAACAAAAATTACGTAATTAACTTTATCAATCTGCATGTTAAAATATTCAAAGTTAATGCAGAGAAATAATTAAACTCTCTTTAAGGGTGTGATAGTCATACTTAAACTCAGGTTTTATAAAATACTCTAGGAAGATATTATTTTACACCATCATATTTAAAACTCTCAAGAAATCCAGAGGCTCAAGTACAATGTAAGAAACAGACAATACAATAATACAATAATAAACTCAACAATACAATATTTCCTCTTACAGAATTAGGAAATTATTGACTTTTGAAGGTAAAAGATAATCCCTCTAATTCTAATTCATTACTTAGGTATGAATAGTCACTATTCTACATCAGAAATTGCAAAATTCACTAAAAGAAAACATTACATCACATTTTCCAACTACTTTCAACCTATTACCATTAACACTAATACACCTATTTTCTATATTTCTTTAATTACCCTATCACGCGCACGCGGCGGCTTGACTGATGCATGAAAACGTGGCACCCGTGTCTAGAGTTAAATAATCTTCTCGATTCGTACAAAAGGACATAATTTTTTTTGGTACTAAAATAAAAGAAAAATTAAATGCAAACACTTATATACTTCCTTGTCCAAGAGACTAAATGCTATAATTCTGTATATTTTTTAGATTTTGAATTACCTCCGTTAAAGAATACTGTATTTTGATAAGTTTAGTACGTTTCTGAACGAAAGTTCCCGTTTTTTTATGTTAACGAACGCAGGGTTATTATGTAGGTAAGTCTATAAGGTCTACGGTATGTCTATGGTAATGTAGCAACGATACTCAGAACCTCGGACCAAATATCACAAATATCACAATGGACAGAGTGTTTGGATTTTTAGCATGTCCGTCATTTGTTAGTGTGCAGCTTTCTATCTGTACATGTGTGCGTGACTAAGGATGTAACTAGTATATCGATATAATCACTTTAATGTGGTGTGTACCTAGTTCGTTATTTAAAATTGGGGGTTAAAGTTACTCGTGTCCGTAGGTTTACCCTTTAGACCTTACACGTGACCCCTGGGTGGTGCTAAATGAGTGACACTGACTGAGTGGTAGAGCCACGCTGCGTTGCAGCACGCATTGGGCCGGCTCGCCCGGCGTAATGCCACCCTCTCACTAATATCCGGCGTCCTTTTGTGCTGTTTTGTTTCGTTCGGCCAGTGAGGGTTCCGGAGGTCTTCCCCCCCTCCTCACAATTCCTATTCCTTTCTAAAACCTATTCCTTCCTTAAAGGCCGGCAACGCATCTGCGATTCCTCTGGTGTTGCGGGTGTCTATGGGCGGCGGAGATTACTCTCCATCAGGTGACCCACCTGCTCGTTTGCCTCCTTATATTATAAAAAAATAAAAAATTGTGTAGTAAAGAGAAAAGCAATACTTTTTACTATTCATATTCCCACCCATATTATTAAGATTCAAAGGACACCGTCCACTTTATATAGGTCCTTGGGCCTCCCATATGAACAGTTAAATATTTTAATGTTACCTATTGATTGTTTTGAGTAGCTTATATTATGTAGAAAACATAAATAAATTAAGCTTTGTATCAGGTTGGTTAAATAATACAACATAGGTTAAAAACCCAAGAACACAAACAGTACAAACAAAACGAGCGGCAATAAATGACATTGGGCAGTAGGATGACAGATCACAGATTTAATATAATAGTGTTGCTAGAGTATAAAAATAACTTATTCGAGACACTTATATTTATTATTTTTTATTAATACGTTTGACCTCATAGGAATTAAAGACGTAAATAGTGAATAATGTAACAAGTAGCTATTATTTTAAAACCAGGATTTACATTTTTAATCGCTTTTTACAACTTGGCTCAATTATTAAATCCCTTGGCAACACACAGTTGAGTCATAGATGACCGCGCCTTTTAAAGGAAGTCAATTAACAATCGGGTAAGATTAATTTATTTTGAGGAGCTCGATGACGCAGTGGCTAGCGCGTTCGGCTTGCGATCTTGCTCGCTAAGCCACTTTCGCAATGCCGGGTCGCTGGATGGGTGACCAAATTAAAAACATCTCGAGCTCTTCTGTGCTTCGGAAGGCGCGTTAAGCCGTTGGTCCCGGTTGTTGTCGTAAGATGACAGTCGTTATAACCCACCAACCCGCATTGGGCCACCGTGGTGGGTTATTGCCCAATACCCCCACGTGCTATTGTCCACGTGGGAGGCCTGTGCCCAGTAGTGGGACGTTAATAGGCTGATGATGATGATGATGAATAGTGATCGATAATCAATAAATATTTTTACAAAACTAGTTGTAAATTACTTAATTCACAATATGATTGTTCAGGGGGGTGGGCCCATATTGGATTATGTCCTTTGAACTACGACTGTAAAATTTATACTATAAAAAAAGATTTTTCAAAATGTTTGGAACAGAGCCTTGAATATTTTGTAGGCTCCCAGTTATCACGTCTTATTAGACGTGACGCGCGACGCTTTAACCCATTTACGTCTTATTTCCGGGCATTTTGGGAACCTAAAAAATAAATAATAAAGAGAACATTAGTAATATCGATAAAGCTTCGATACACAAATACGTACATCACTAATCATTATGCCAAAAACAAAGCCTTTAAATTACATTTAATTAAGGTTTAAAACCTGATTCTTATGAATAGTGTACGATATAGTATGATTTAGAATCAGCAAAAGTTAATGCTTTGCCGTTTTTATTATTAAAAAACTCATAGTAAAGCATACATATTATGAGAAATCACTAACGTATGAAATGATAATTCCTGGTCTTTCACACCTCCTTTTGTTGTTCTTGACGAACAATAAACAGCTGAACAAGACATTATGTCAATTGTATATTACACAAATAACACAAACACTAAGATTTCTTAATATTTCACTATTTCGCACAATCCAGCAATGTTTTGACCAAGTTGTCGGTCATGAAATGACACGTCTCACACCGACAGTGCGTCGCTGCCAAACGTACATTCACTATCTCTTTTACTCATATCACACTACAGTCATACAGACAGAGATACAAATACTTTACTTTGATACACGTATGTAAGAGCGGCAACGTCGTAAGACTCTGTCCATGTAATATTTGGTCCGAGCTCAGAACAATAATTAAAGCAACGATACAACAACGAAAGCGCGGCCGGGAATCGTCTGGCGGCTGACAGTCTGACATCTGTCTACGACATAGAATCCATAGAATAATAACTAAAGCATAAAAGGAGTCCCAATGAGACACGTATAGTTGTTCTATTTTTTCAAATGGGCCAACATTGAAAGAAAAGAGACCAAATATGTAGTCAAAAACGTCAAATGTCTAGCGAAAATAAAAAAACCGGTAACCATTTATGATACAAAATTCAAAAGCGACAAACAATTAAGAGGCCTATTGCATCTCGAATGTGATTTTTGCGTAAAATGCCTATTTTCGCATTTTGTAGTAATTTTGCAGTTGTATTTATCGTTTTTATCGAAATAGGATAATAAATTCATTATAAAATCTTTATTCCTCATGAAGTACTTAACAGTTACTCTGGTATAAATTTTGTTCAATAATATTATCGCAGATACGAGATATTCACAGTTAATTTATAGCAATTTTCGAAGTTTTTTGGTTTAGAATAAGATTTTTTTCCTATATAAAATCAATGATATCTAAAAATTCCGAGGCCGCTACGCATTATTCGACTATATAAGAGATAACATTATAATTTTTTTATTTCAATAGATGAGCTCAAAAAAGTGCCTTTGCGCACTTTATGAAAATCTTTCTCTGCAATTTTGGGTTTCATTAAAAAGTTAAACAAAATTTACAAAAAGCGAGGCCGCTAAGCGCTATTCCAATAGCTATTCTACACTATTCAATAAGTCATAATTGTTAATGTATTTTCGTTTCTGAGATCCATAACGCCAAAGTTGGCCATTTTACGCAAAAATCACAGTCAAGATGTAATAGACCTCTTAATGTAATTCGAATTGTGACCAAACGGAGTGCCCACTCAAATGTCATAGCACTCCTTTTAAGCTTCAGTCATTATTCTGAGGTCTAGAATGCGTAGGTATTGATTTAAGAAACGTGAAACAAGCGTAACTTTTTTATTATTAATAACATAAAGTGTCACAATCCGAATATAATGTTGCCGTTTTCGAGCAGAAATCAATATTGGTTTTTAATAAAATTCATTTAAAACCGGGGTCTTTAAATTAATAATACAGTCATTAATATGTTAGTAATAATATATTCTTCAAGTATCTATACTTTGGCGTCAAGTTAAAAGACTTTGGAATTTAGTACCAAACCCTTATTAAAAAAAAACTATGTCCTTTGAGCAAAATTCTAACGTGTTGATTCATAAGTAAAATTTTAAACACTGAAAAAAGACGACAACCTCAGGCGGGAATCGAACCACGCACCTTTCGTCTTTTTTCAGTGTTTAAAATTTTACTTAAGTATATTTCAGCGTTAATAAAAAACGCTAAAATATAAAAAAACAATAATCTGTTGATTCATTTCATCCGTCGCTTGCCATTTTACGTCGGATGCGTGCGCTTGCAGGAGGCCAGACATCTCAACAACAGCCCCGTCGCTACATTTGGCCTTACTTAATGACTACGCGGTCGAAAACCCAGCTGCGTCTGTGTTTGCCTGTAATTAGAACGCAAGATAAAGCTATTTGAAGGTGCAGCTCCTGGTACAGCGCGGCGTACATCTTGCACTTCCGTCGTCATTGGTGAACTAAATAGAGTGGGCGTTCTATAGTCGCCTCTCCCACCAACAAACTTGGGAACCAACGCAGCAGGATTATGTGCTAGGTTCATCTGCTCGTCACGTGCTTGCGGATACACTTTCTCTAGTTGCAAAATAACCTCCCTGCGGTATCTTTTACATGAATAGTGGGAATTTGCTAATTTACTTTTTAAAAGGCTTTAATCCTTTTAAAAAATTCGTAATGAACGTTGTCTCCTTGGTAATGTTTGCTTTACTTGCCAACTCCGATAAATTATAAAAATATTCGCACAGGCCTTTTTGGTCCTGCTTAGCATTATAAAACAATTCGGAGTACTCACATACTTCAAACTCTGCTCTCAATTTATTCACCATTTCTTCGAAGGTTTTACATGAACTTTTTATTGAACGGAAGAAATATAGAGCGCTGCCTTTTAAAAATATGGCAATATCAATGACTGTTCCTCAGACCTAGCGCATTTTATAAATACTGCTACCACCTGGAACTGCTCCAAAAACTCTTCCACTGTCTCATCAAAATGATAAAAAAGCATGTGGTACAACGGGTCATTTTGCATTTCTTTTTCATTTTTTGGGATCGGGATACACGATCCATTTTCTTAAAAATTTTCACTGGCTTTTATAATATTATTTAAGGATACATTATACATCCTGCTTCGTATCCTTCATTCTTCAACACTTTTTTGCTTTTTTTTCATATTTATTATTTAATTACAAGCTCATATTCGTGTCAGCTGAAATTACGGAAACTATTCGCGAACAGTGCCTCCACCAATGAAAAGCTTGCGTGGGCGCAGTATTAATTAATAAGCTTTTCTTTAACTTACACTTACAAAAACATATAAAAGAAATACATTATGTCAACATCCATCCGTGCTCGTGCACCAGATAGTTTTTCTCTCGAAAACTTACTTACTCATTACTTTTTCATAATTCTAATTTAAAGTTTTATTCATAAATTATTTTAACGTAGAACCTGCCAGTGCAAAAACATGGCATAGACTCCACAGTACCTTAAGATTACCATCTTTATACCTAATAACCATAGGTACATCATCGTCTCTGTGGTCTAGTGGCCAAGCCACCGCTGAGACCAGTGGCTGAAGCCAGAGGTCCCGGGTCCGTTTTCCAGCGGGGGGTACATCTTTGTATACTTAGTTGGGTTGTTAAGTCAGTCTGGCTAGTTACCACCATCTTATCTAAGTCTGCCGCCATAACAACGATGTTTATAGGCATAGCATTGTTGTGTTCCGACAGTCAAGGGATAAGATAGGCAGTCCCTCAGTGGTTGAGGATTCCGGGTGAAGCGCGCATACTTGGTAATATTGGGAAGTGAATAAACGACGCTTTAAATCAGATGTGTATCATTCATTACACTTCGACGCCTAACATCAGAAGTGAATGGCTGTGAATGGCAAGTTGCAACGCGCGGTAAGGCGACGACATGCGACACCGCGCGCAGGCCTCAAACATATTTTTTTTATCAATTGTCACCAATGGGAACGAAGCCAGTGGTGACAACTGGGAACATCCCAATAAAAAGCTGCGGCCAGCTGCGGCGGATGCGCGAAGGGGTCACGCCAGCACTTTTTAGGTTTCAATCACACACACTCACAAATGGCGTATAATAAACACGAGCTTTTATAGACGGACGGCTTACAGTAGGAAACAGGAAATTTTAAAAATGACCAGTCTGACCGTTTGACCGTTGCCAATGCCAATGGAAGAAAAGAGAATTTCTTGAAATAATTTTATGGCAGCTTTCTCTAAGGCAGAGCGTGTAATAAACTAATTATTGCAAACGGCCGGTTCGGCGCTACAGTCCAATTCGAGCAATTATTTAAGATCAATACTGCACGGTATGCAATACCCTTGGACACGAGTAGCCCGTTTAAAAACACGAAATCCATTACTATAGTACCAAGCGGACTATTTATGACAGAAATACAAGTTTCAATCGAAGCTCCGAAATAAAATCAAATGGAACGATTACAGATATTTGATGTAGCACGTATTAGTTATTCTGTGGTAGCACGATCAAATAAACTCTGAGGCGACCAACAATAAAATTCAGTCTCCCTGTGACCACTGACCCTGCAAAGTGTTCGAAACGTCGTCAGTCAGGCAAAATAATACGTAAAACATACGCAAGTAAATCCGTCTATTAAGTTTTTTTAATTGTATGATTTATTATTATTATATCTTAATGAATGGCTTCGCGTTTAGCTTTAAGCCAATTTTACGTAGTATATGTTTTTAAAGTACATTTAGTATTGTGCGGTAGATACAAATAAAATGGAGTCTCACAACACGTGTTGTTGCTAAAAGAACACGGGAGAAACTCTTATTTTATTGTATGATACATAAATGTCGCCTTTTTAAAAACGTCAAAAACTAATTTTCTTGACATAAGTCAAGAAAATGAGTTTTTGACGGAGCTGTACAAACCCGTCTGCATCTATTTTATCTTAAGGATACGAGCAAGCATACCGCATGTCGCTTGTTAACATCCAACCAAAGCCTAGATTAAATTGATTGTATGTATTACGTGTTACGCAATTACGAGTTATTTGATTGATCCTCGAAACAATGGTCATATGCAAATGCATCCCGGTAGAAAGCGAACGCGGTCGCGGCTCGTGGCGATTTTGACGCTCTTTTTTTCCGCTTTCTAAATACGCTGCGGAGCCTAGGCGGCACGCGCCATAGCTGCTCTTATCGCACGATGTATGCGAAGACTGTTATTTACAGGTGTTGTGTGCGTTGTGCGCCCGAAGATAAGGAACGCCGCGCTGCGCAATTGTGGCAATTCTGCGGCCACGCCTACATTTAATTAGTTGGGAATTTAAACATCAAAAAGTGTGACTCATTTTCTGTGTTCTTCCCATACTGGAATGTATTATTTGAACTCTTATCATGAATTTGGTTAGACGATAGTTTTATTAAATTCGACAATTAAATTGAAAAGTTAACTAGGTACCTTTTTGTCGTGGCACTGGAAAACAGATAACATAAGCACAAACTGGTGTTGCATTGGCAGTACCTACAAACTACAAAGCTAGGAAATATAATAGCAGACAGAAGTTTACAAAATGCTAAGACATTATATCAATGTTCTTTTGTTTAGCCATCAAGACCTATTGTTCAAGTTAACAATGATTTTGATAGTCATAGATTAAAGTCAATGAACTTCTCAGGTAAGTTCAAAATTTGCAATAATGTTGACGCGATATAATACTACTTTATTTTATTCTAGAGAAAGTAGTCATGTCATGGGTGGTGTGCAAGATTTATCTCATAATCATGTAGTAATTGAAGGAAATTACCTTAATTAGACATCAACGCACACAGTTTTCAAAACTATACTGGTTTCCTTTTACTGACCTTCTGTGCTACGACTTTTCCTTAAAAGCCTGCATAATGTCAAAGCATATTTTTAAAAATACTAAACAATAGTTTTAAATATTTGATCTTGATGGGAGTAGATGAGAGGTGAGCTAATTTCTACGGCGGGCGCCTTGAGATGAGATGAAGATATTAGCGGCACATAATTTCACGCTGTTTTAATTTCGCTTTCATGTCAGTCATCGTCCATCGTTACGATTTCTATACCTAGTTGGAGAGAGATGGTTCGCCAGACTTTGGTGGTTAAAGGGCTATATAAAATTATTATCATTCATTATATATGTTAAATAGACATTAAGTTTAGCAAAACTGTAACATCAAAGACCACCCGCCCAAGATTTTTTGGGCGGGCATCCGCCCATTATTTATAAACTGTCTAAAAACGTCGATAGAAAATGGCACTCTGTAGTGATGATGATGATTTTTGCATCTGTTTTTGTTGATGCATGAACTAACTTTATGAAAAAACATTTTAGTTTGCAATTAGTAATATTAAAACAGCCAAGCGTGTGGGAATATCGCAATGGCGCATACACATCGTGTTGTGGTTATTATAAAAATTGCAGCCAACATTCGATGGCTATCTACAAAATGCACTTCTTCACACATTTTGAAGTATTTCAATTATTTTTATTTTTGAATTTTTTGCATTGACAATGCTCTAAAGATATATGATAAAATGTTTACTAGTAAAAAAGTCATGGGTTCGAATCCCATTTGAACTTTCCTGAGACTGGTTGTTTTTTTTTCTACTAAACATTTTATCCTATATTTCAATTATTGTTATGTGGGCAAACAAATTTTACAAAAATTTTTGTTCTGTTAAATAATATTAATAACCGTGTAGCGGCGATGAGCTCACCACCTGTCACGCTGAGCACATGTGCACTCGCTATTTGGTGTGCCTTGGACTGCTTTAGCGGTCCTCATTGCCTAGTCTCTGACTAACCCTTCGGTAATACAAAGAGAGGTCTATTGATATTAATGGGCATGAGTGGGTTGAGGAAAGGCTGAAAAAATGATAATGATAAATTAAAAAATAAAAGTGCACAAATAAGGTGGTGCATATCTATGACTGTTTTGTCTAAGGACAAAAAAAATTAAAAATACTATTACAATCAAATGTCAGGGCGGCGTCGGTGGCGGGCGGCGGCATGCGTCCGCGGCGGTAGCGGCAACATGGCCGCGGTACCGCTCGCGCTGGCGCTGGCGGCGGTGACGCTGCTCGCGCCCAACACCAGCGCGCAAGGTACCAATATTATCTATCTTATATTATATTTTATAACTAGAGTAGAGATGACATCGCGAAGCAAGTTTTTGCAAGCAGCCCATTGGCTGCGTTACCTCATGCTGCTCGTTTTGAATTTCTTTTCGTAGGACCCTTAAAAAGTTTTCATAAGGAAAGTTAGTTTGTGTATACATAAAAATCAATTGCCGAAATGTTAGTACGCGCATCACTTCAGAACGGCTCGACCGATTTGGCTAATTATTTTTTTGTTGTGTTCGTTATTGCCAGAACAAGGTTTGTGTAAAATATTTTTTTTTGGAAATTTGGGTGTTATGCGCACGAAGTAGCGAGCGGTCCGCTAGTGGTTAATAAACTTTGGCTCACAAAGGTGTACTTATGCCTAATCATAAACTTCGTATTTGGAATTACTACTATCTTTTTCGTAAAAATTATATTTGAACGATCATCATAATAATTTTATGTATGATATTTTTTTTATATTGTGATAATAATTATGAGCGAGCCGTCATTGTATCGTAATATGTCTTCATAAGGGAAGTACTATGAAAAACCTTTTGTCACTAAAAAAAACGAGAAGCAATGAGAAGCTCGTTGGCATAGCGGCTAGGGTTCCTATTCTAATTCGACAACAGGTATCAATTCTGTTGTGTGAAAAGCCGATGAAACTGTGCTGGCCGTTTACTTTTTAAACTGTTCTGGATCGGGTGTTCGCAACTATCGGAAGGTCAATTGGAAATGACTCGCGTGCCAATAAGCAATAGATCTTAGCCTGAAATGCAATCGCGTCGCGCTGCCGGTGGTGACCGCGTGTCGCAAACGTCTCGTGCTGTCGAGCGGCGGACGAGTTAATTGGCGCGGCCAGCGCCGGCCGACCACTGCACAATAACATTACATTCTCTTGAAATTGGCAGCTTACTTGTTAGGTCTATGATATTTATAAATTAATTATTATGTTGGATGCCACAACAAGGGTGGTCTAGACTACGTGTACTCGTATAACTGTTGTTGCGTCTGCCACCTGATACTTAGTGTCAAGTAATGACGAGGAGCTCTTGCCCGCTAAGCAACTTTCGCAATGCCGGGTCGCTGGATGGGTGTTCGAACACATCTCGAGCTCCTCCGTGCTTCCGAAGGCACGTTAAGCCGTTGGTCCCGGTTGTTGTCGTAAGATGGCAGTCGTTAAACCCACCAACCCGCATTTTGCCAGCGTGGTGGGTTATGGCCCAATATCCCCACGTGCTATTTTCCACGTGGGAGGCCTGTGCCCAGCAGTGGGACGTTTATAGGCTGATGATGATGATGAATGACATGGTGACGATATCAATGACATTATCAATATCAGAACGATATCAATTTTGTCTGTAAAGTTTCTAGACCATTTGTGCAAAAGTATATCTATAAGTTACTTATGCATATGCGGTTCAGCACGTATTTCGAACTGTCTCGTACGTCGATTGCTCCCAACCTACTTAGTCTTATGCAAATAAATGATATTTCCATTTCTAATTTCAATTAAATTGCCTTTATAATGTCGTTAATGCGCGTAAAAAACGTCTTTCATCATATATCATTTTGAACGGTTTCCCAGCCGCTGCGATACGACTGAAGTCGTTTTAAATAGCAGAATTAAGCCAAAGAGCCAAAGATGAAGGCAATCGCTGCGCTTGGCCGTTCAGAGACCTTCAAAGTTCAGAGCTGTCCGGTGTGAATCCCGCAATCCCGCGGCCGCGGGCGCCGGGCGGCCGCACCACGTCGCACGCGACACTCGCTATACGTTAAGGCTGATTTCACAGTCACGCGTTTGACCTGCGCCGGCCACACGCGCGCGGTTACAATTACACTAGATAGTAGTTGCGTTTCATAGTCATCACGCAGTTCAAACGCGCAACTACTTTGCAGTGTAGCGCGCGCGTGTGGCCGGCGCTGATCAAACGCGTGACTGTGAAATCAGCCTAATAACAACACACATTTTGTTACGACGAGCGAGCGACCGACCCGGCTCCATTCATAATATGCTAATACCCTTCGCCCTTGTTCTAGTGTCACGAATAAATCGTGCAAATTACAAATGTTTTTCTGACTCATGCACTATTTACTCAGGTAGCACAAAGTATTTATTTGTAAATGAGTTAATTTGAATAGACACATTTATATTGTTAGTCGTGGACAAAAGGGAACGAGGAAAATCACGACACAACGTTTTTCTGTTAGTTATTGATAACTTGTCAAAGATTACAAACTTGTCGCTGACAATAATTTTATGTTTTAACTTCAATTGTATTTTGTAGATTAATCGCTGGTTCAACTGACCTATAGTTCTAATAAGAACTGTCACTGCAAATCCGTAAATATTAATAATTTATTTATTTAATTAGTACGGAATTATTCAATTACACTAATTAATTGCAAACAAAAAAAATCTAAACATAAAATACTAAAAATACAGTCACATAAAAAATCATATAACAAAAATATTTAAACAATGATAATAGTAAAATATCAATAATGAAATATGAATGAAATAGAAATTATTTAGAAAAAAAAATTGAAAAGAAACAAAATTAACAAAATTAATATACATATACAATTATTAACAAAATAAAAAAAAATGAAAAATGTCATATCAAGCATAGGTAAGTTTATTCACATCATGCTTTTAATAATTTCATCCCCATAACTTTAACCCAAATCCGAGCGGGGTCGCAAGCCCTACCTATATTATTTTATTATTACTCATGGGTGGTCAACCTTTCTATTAGTAAATAATTTTCAGAATTGCCTTAATAGTTCCTATAAGATTAATCCACAGATACAAACAAACAAGGGAATAAACACATTTTACACTTCTCCTTAAGTAAATATAGATACAGTTTACAAATCTTAATTCTCTAGATACCTAACTTATAAAATAGTTGTTGTTGTATTCTTGCCTCGAAGCCTACTCATGGGTGGTCAACCTTTCTATTAGTAAATAATTTTCAGAATTGCCTTAATAGTTCCTATAAGATTAATCCACAGATACAAACAAACAAGGGAATAAACACATTTTACACTTCTCCTTAAGTAAATATAGATACAGTTTACAAATCTTAATTCTCTAGATACCTAACTTATAAAATAGTTGTTGTTGTATTCTTGCCTCGAAGATGTTGCCTTCAGCACAGAACGTTAACGTACCTTTACATGAATTAAAGAAAAGAAACGAGGGCAGAGGAAGTGAGAAATAAATAAAGTAAATTGATAAGGGTTGATCGGGGTCAGCGGCCGGCCGAGCGCGCCGCGCCCGCCGCCCGTGGGCGGGGGCGGCCACACGCCACCATTTGCATAACCCACCCGCCCGCCCGGGAAAAACTGCCCACAACATCAGTTACAAGTTTACTACAATTACAATATTTCACTGTGATTTTAAATGTACCGTTGAAATATTTTTGCATGTTTTATATAATTATATTCAAATAAATTATTCAAGATATGAAGCACGGCATGGTTGCTTTGTTTGTATCGTCTTTAATTAAACCAGATTAGTTGTAATAAATTAAATAATTTAAGACAATCGTTTTTTTGTAAAGTCAAATTCTATAATATATTAATGTTAGAGGTTAAGTAAGTTTGATAAACAAACAATTACATTAGACAAACAGCGAACAATAAGGTCGATGTCGTTTGAATTCTTAGCACAATCGATTGCTTCAGCTCCGCGGCAGTTTGTTTTGATTTCCGCGGCGTACCTACCCTTATTCGCAGCGCTCGGCGGGTTGGGTCACTCGCCCCATTGTCTGCCGGAGCTTCCGTCCATTCAGCGGCGGCATGTCGCAGCCGCGGCCGCGACCGCTGGCCTGTGCCCAGCCCACCAGCCGGCGGCAGCGACGGGAACTCGCGTAACACTTACATTTGGAATGTGACTTTCCGATTGAGCCCTCAAAATCAATCTTGCGTTAATTGTGTAACAACCAAATTACATAAATAATCAAATAGCTGGTCAAGTAAGAGACGGACTCGTGCAGTAAAGATTTCCTCAGTTCAGGTTAGGCAGTTTAAGAAATACCTACTATCTTGGACACTACTTTGTTTTGATTTGTTTTGTATAAGTACCAAAATTGTAATTACATACAAAAAATATGTTTGCACCTTAAGTATTTCAAAATGATTACCCCTATTATATTGTCATTTTATCGAGGATTACTCTTATTAAAGTCACAAGAAACGTAGCAGATATTTATTGTTGTTTAACCGTAAAGTTTCATTTCACTATCGCGTGATTCTGTGTTGCTGTTAACCGACAAGTACCGAGAAGGCGATCGATAGTGTTAAGTGCGAGGTGCTCACATACTGCGGAAATCGTTTAGATCGCAGCCACGCGCCCCGGTTCAATGCACCGCAGCTATGCGATTCTCTCTCCGCGACACATAGACGCTGCGCGCATGACTGATGTGATCATAGTGTGATCATGTTACAGCCGTCACTTCTTTCGCTGCAGTCACGGCTGTGGTCAAAGTTGAGGCTGTTTTACTTACAGAATACCATTTTTATACCCTCTAGAAATGTCAAAGAAGTGATTCACTATCACGCCACTTTTAGCCGTGCCGAGCTTGTGTCGAACAGCGTTGAAAATTATTTAGAAGAACACCAATGGTACGCTCACCGCTGTTGCAGCCGCTGCTACCAAGGCTTAAAAGGCCCCAGTACACATTGGCGTATGTTGGCCCACTGCCAATGTGTAAACGGGGTAATGGTGTACATTGGCGGGCAATTTGTCGATAGTGGCGCGCAATTTACCCCGTCTACACAATGGTGATGGCCGGCAATGGGCCAACATACGCCAATGTGTACTGGGGCCTTAACGATGTTTGCGTTTAGAAAATCGCACTACTGTAGTGCGATTCTTCTGTAACAGGCCCTGGCGCGTCCTCGGGTCGCAGCGGCTGCAGGAAACGCCGCGTGCGCTCCACAGATCTCCTGTGTCGGAAATGCATTGTTCTCTCAATCTTTACTAATTTTTCTTGTTGGCAATGTACAAGTATGTACTTCCTTCGCGAGCTTCGGTCAATTAATTACGAATTGCGGTGGAAGCACACGTGCCCAAGGTGATGCGAGATATTCGAGATATTTTAATTGTTAGGCGAAGGTGCATAACTGGAAAACTTACCTTGTACCTAAATCTCGAGGACGATAACCAACATTCTGAGTAATAAATTAAAGACTGGTTAGAAAGAATTTACCTCATTTGAAGCATTGCTTTCAAATCCTTTTCTAATTTAACGTTATAATTATAAATGTCAATAGTCGTGATGGTTGAATCGAAATCAGTTTTGCAACAGTTTCTTGTTTGATGAGCGCGGGTGGATCTGCCGCAGCTTTCGAGAGGCATCGCGAACGGATTGGCGAGCCTCCGCCGCCGCCTGTTTGTTCATTAGACACACCACATTGTCTACATTAATCGCTGCCGAGCGGTGTGGAGCAAAAAACTTTTGTAATACTTTGACCTCATTTCAATTCCGCACATTATTAGTCAAATCGGTTCCATTTTAAGGAAACGTTTTACTGTTCATTTCATTTCTGATTACAACTTCAATTGAAACGAATTACATTTTCAATCGCTGCATCAAATTCTTTAATGAGTCTGAGTTGTTTTTTTATTGGTGAACTCTCCTTTTGCCATGTGATGCAATCCATTACGTGTATACCTACTCAATATGCACGAAACTGCCAGCGAATCGGTTGTAAGAACACAATGTATTACAATGAGGATGCTTAAAGCGTCTCGGGATAACGAAAGCTACAAGGTTGTATTGTATAGCCGTGTAATCATGTTGCACTGACTCGCGGCAGCGCGCGTGAGGAGCTGGGCGGAAGCACGCACCGCTTCGCGCGCGACCCTTCGCCCCCGCGGCGCCCGCAGCGCCCCCGCGACGCCCGCACTCAAACAGTCTCGAGCAGGCGTTGGCGGTGTGGTGACTGCACCGGCTGCGCACACGTCATGCGTGAAGATGGACAATAACACGGCACATACTCGACCCTACTACGGGATACAATACGATATTTTGTGGGAACCAGTCCCATTTTCAATGGGAACTCTTTAGACGATGTGTAGTACAAGAGAACAGTTTACCTACACGACATAAAGTTAAAGATATTAATATTATGATTATCGCTTTCACTGTTTCTATGGTACAAAGTTAACGGACCAATCAAATGAATTATTTATGAAAGTAGATAACTATCACTCCGATATTGTATAATAGCGCAGGAACTTAGTCTGACTAGTCTAGTTAATCGAATCGGAAGTGAGCTGTAATGCGATAAATTGATATAAAATTATACCCAATACCTACCTACACCTTTCTCGGGGACAGCGGCTGAGATTGCTCGAAAGCAGCCTAACGTAACAATATACTCCTCTGATAGATTAATTGCTTCAAAATTGACCATAAGTACCATGTAACCACATGTAACCCATTAAAAGGCTTTGTGAGTATATTTTTTCTGTTACCACTTTATTATGGGAACCCATACTCATCACTTTATCGCAATGAATTACATCGAAAAGCATTTCCCATAACGCTATTCGCAGAAGTTTTAATTCTACATTGAACAATTCCGCGAATCTCCTTAAATCGCATTTTCATTTTTACGAATAGTTTTTATCATAAAACTCATTTAATCGCAATATTTTTTTTAATTTCATCGATTTGCAATTAGAGCGATGTATTATTTCCCTTAATTTGTTCAACGTTTTCAGTTTGCAAAATAGCCGTTACATCAAATTTTACTTCATTAAAGTCACTGTACATAGGAAATACAAAAAAGTCCTAAAATTGATTTCAAATATTGTCTTAAAAAGTTAATAAGTAAATACCTACGTGGTTTTCGGTAAGGTTGTGCTACAAAAGTCAGTGACAGAAACGAATCGTGGCGAATCCGACACACGTAGTCACAGTATATTATATAGATACTGTGACGTAGTCTTGTTTGCCCTACGCTAGAGTGTAATTTAAGCCCACGGAGGGGCGAGAGGAGAGGTGTCACATCTTTCGCTGCAGTCACGGCAGTGTTCAAAGTTGAGGCTGTTTTACTTACAGAATAACAATTTTATACCTACAAGAAATGTCAAAGAAGTGATTAACTATCACGCCACTTACAGCCATGCGGAGCTTGTGTCAAACAGCGTAGAAAATTATTTAGAAGAATACCAATCACTCCCCGCTGTTGCAGCCGCTGCTAACAAGGTTTTAACGATGTTTACGCTTAGAGAATCGCACTACGGTAAGCCGAAGCTGCGAACAATGATAAATCTCCTTCATCTATGTCAACATCATCCTATATACCATAATTATGGTATAGGATGATTATTATGTTTTCAAGCCTTGGAACTTCATGAATGTCGAAACATTACAAATATTATGTTGTAGCTAAGGTATTATTAGAAATGACCGCAATAGTTTTTATTGTCTTGATTACAAGTTGTTTGATGATACAATAAACCTGTGTGTAGTTAAAAATGTATCTAAAAAAGTTTCATCGATATAAATACTGATAATATGAAATGTTGATTCGATAAACCGTTATTCGGGTACCTAACCAAAGCAAGTTTGAAACATTTATTTCATGATAACTAATTCGATTGGATGAAACGGAAATGTTTAATAGTAGGTTAATCAAAAAAAAATACATTTATGAAATGAAATAGGGTAAAAAAATCGGTATTTTAATAGAGACCCCTTTAATATGTGTAATTTGGATCTATTTTACAAGGTTGTTATCGAGGCTCATTATGGTAATCGGATTTTTTAAGTTGTGAAGCAGAATCCAAAAAGATAGCGTGAATGGATCCATATCATTTGGATCTTCTGGGCTAATGGGGGTTCCACAGGGGTCAATACTAGGTCCATTTTTATTTTTTATTTATATTAATGATTTACTATTTTATGCGGAAAACTTTTGCAATATTGTTTTGTTTGCTGACGATACATCTTCATAAAAATAGTTTTGATGACATCAATAATGCCTTAACAGATGTTAAGTCATCAAAACTATTTTTGTGTTGAATTGGTTTACTACTAATAATCTTCAAACGCGAAAATAACCAAATGAATAAATTTTACTTTACCTAACGTAAAGAATAGTATCGTAAATTGTAAATAAAATTAAACTGAATGGTGAACTGTTGGACCTTGCTGATTCAACAGTTTTCTTAGGTATTACCATTAGATTAAAAAATACAGTGGTACCCTCATATTAGCACCCTTGCGGGGAGACTTAGTTTAGCTGCTTACGCTGTTAGAAAAATTAGGCATTTTACTGACGTGGAAACTGCTCGATTACTCTATTTTAGTTACTTTCACACCCAAGTAACACAGAAAGCTGTATATTTAATCACTTGTGGTCATAAATGTTGCTTACATATTAAAACCGTTATTATAATTCACTGGTGATCCTTTCTCTGAATATTAGTACACAAGGAGCTATATTCTGAATAAGAACTAAATAATGGTAGATATTCTTCACCCTTAAACAGCAAGATGCGTTTATTTGGTATGAAACTTACGCTTTTATTCAGCCGTTTTAAATTTTCAAGCCTACTTATCTTATCTTATCTTATCTTATCTTATTGGGGCCTGCTGAGGTTTCCCTCTAGCAGCGGCACGTCGACCCATTGGGATCTTTTGTGCAACCCCGTCCTATCACTCTGTTTCCTCAGAGAAAAACACTGCCATAAGTTTGGCATTGTCTTTGAGGGCGAGTCTTCTGGTTTCGGGTAGGCGAATCCCAAGAGACTCATTCTTTTCCTAGCAAGGGAGTCACAGTCACACAGTAGGTGTTGCATGGACTCCGTTTTCTCCCCACATGCCCTGCACAAGCTGTCTGTTGCTAGTTGCATTCTATGGAGCATTTGTTTTGTGGCATAGTGCCCGGTCAGGGCTCCGATGATTGTTCGTGCCTGCCTTTTGCTACCTCCGCATATGATTTTACTCCGACCTAGGGCGTCTCTACCTATGAAGGATTTTGAGTGTTTCATGCCGGGTAGCTTTTCCCATTCGGTTTTATGCCTTTTTTGGATTTGGTCCTTAAAGGCCTTGTTCATGGTGCTCGGTGCCAGTGCAACAAACGGCTCAGGACCAATAAATGGGGTCTCTGAGCCCTCCCTGGCAAGTGCATCAGCCATTTCATTTCCATGGATTCCCATGTGGCCTGGTACCCAAATCAATCTCACCCTGTTGTGTCCACCTAGCTTGTTTAAAGCTTTTGTGAGTGACTATATATAAGTGACTTGAGTGCTGCTTGGCTGTCACTCAGGATGAATATGTTTCGCTTTCTAGGGGCGACTTCTAAATTCTTTTTTGCGCATAGGAGAATTGCAAAAAGCCTACTTAGAAGTGTATTTTATCACACATTTTATCATTGCTAGTTCGAACGAATATTCAGCCAGTAATCAGTGTATTGCCGTATATGGATTCACATGTAAGACTTTATTACGGCTAAGTTTGAATAAGCAGACATATGTGCCCCATTACGCGGGCTACGACAGTAATGTCGAAGTATGCCGGTTCACATCGCTCTTTAATTTTACCACCATTTTTTATTCTGTATAACCTTTAATATCTACACTGGTATACATAATTTTATTTATTTAACACGAACTTAGTAAAGTAAAGAATTACAAATAAATATTTGAATGTGATTATTGGTGACATACAGAATAATGACACAATCAATAAATTTTTACACGAAATGTTTTCGATTAAATGTGTTTATTTTTGTATAATTTGTAGTAAAAACTTATTTATGCACTGGCGCTTGAAAATTTTCTTAGAAATATATGTATTCTCTAACAGTAATTTTTAATTCCTACTAGCTTTCACGTAAAATAATGAAGTTATTAACAAAAGGTACCGATATATACAATCATTTTAAAAACTTATCTCCTCTCACTGTCATAAATATGAATCAACTGTCACCAAAAGTATTAATAGACGTTCTTGCAGAACAAATTGTGAACCTTTAACTTAATTACTATAAATATAAAAGCGTACATAGACGACAATGGGCGATTTTCTGACAGCCCAAATTAAAAAGTAAAAATTAGTTCAAAAACACTCGATAGATGTCGTTTTATGAAAGCTGGGCTACTTATAAGCTGTAATAAATTCTACACTTTTACTTGTCTACCAAAAGAATAAAAAAATAGTATTTACTTACCTATTTATATTCAGGACATCTAGAACCTATTTCTATTTTGGAATAGAATAAATATTACGCAGCCATACACGTGCTCTTCATGAACCCGCCTTTTACTAAGCGCCATACTAATCTATGCTAAGCGCCATCTATGAAGTCATTTACGAACCAATTTCTTTTTTTTTTTTGATCTCGGAAAATCGCCCATTGTTTAAATAAAGTGTAACTAGTGTTGCCTTAATTTGCTAGTATTTTGCCTTGTTACCACCTGTTACAACTTATACTGCGATTATAACGTTACTATAATGATATTACTCAGCAATTGCGAACTAAAACTGAATAATTTGTGCCCATTTAAGCAGTGTAGTGGCTGAATAGCATGCTACTCTGCTTTTATTCAGTAATTTTATTCAGCGCTAAGTACACAATAATCCATTATTCATCTAGTATTCAGCTTATGTGTGTTACTTTGGCAGTGTTATATCCTATGGTATTCTACTTGGGGGTGAAGCAGCAGATATAGAAGCCATTTTCATTTTACAGAAAAGAGCAGTAAGATCCATATACGCGGGGCGCACTAGAAGTTTCCGGAATGAATACGAAAAAAATACTATTAAATGTCAAAAATGAATTTATTGTTTCTCAAAATATTCTCCCTTTGCGTAAATGCACTTTTTCATTCGATTAAACCAATTTTGAAAACTTTTGTGCCGCTCCACCGTGGTGACCTTAGAAACGTGTTTTTCATACTCTTCGACAGCCTCTTCTGGTGATGAAAATCGTTGACCGCGTAATTGGTTCTTAATTTTTGGGAACAGTAAAAGTCACAAGGTGCCAGGTGGGGACTGTTTGCAGGATGGCTCATAAGTTCTACGTTTTTCACTTTCAAAAATTCGTTTGTCTGTCTGGCGGTATGGGAACTAGCATTGTCGTGCTGCAAGATGACACGGCACGACACGAACTCCGTAAAAATAACCGTAAGGTTATTTTATCGTCAATAATTTCCGGCAAACAAATGGTCATGTACCAGTTAATATGTAAGTTCATGAAAAACAACCCGTCAATCTTTAAGAATGCTGAATGTGACAGCTTACGGGCCCCGAGAGCTCATAATAAAAACAAATTAAAAATACCAATGAGTCGTATGGCTATGTTTAATTCTAGTCCCTATTGTACAGCAATCAAAATACATAATAATCTACCTACCGAACTGAGATCAGATCCTAATCCAAAAACATTCATAAGAAAATTAAAATCTGTATTAATTAAAAAATGCTACATAATTTAAATGAATATTATAATGACAATAAAATTTATTTAATATAAATTATTTATTAATTGTTGTAAAATAGTAATATGTCTTGTGTATTAATAATTAAATAAATAATTAAATTTTCATTACAATTTAGAAATGTAATTTAAAAAATAATTAATTCCGTTGCACGTCCATTCATTCATTAATTGCTAAGCCCAAATGGGTAACATGTTGTACTGTACTGGAATACTTATTGATGACTCCACCTTTGTATCACATTCATGAACAGCAATAAATACTTTGAACTTTGAACTATTCACGGTACGACGATTCTCTAAAGCAACAGTAGCCACGTGTCCAGTTTTAATAAAAAAAGAAGCAATCATCCGCTTAGATGCACTTTTCACGCGCGCCGCTTTAGTTGGTTTTGGCTCATCTTGAAAGACCCATACGCTCGATTGCTGTTTTATTTTAGGATCGTAGCAATAAATCCATGTTTCGTCACCTGTTACTATGTCACACACCAAATTTGACGCACCTTCGTTGAATCTGGTAAGCATTGTACTGAACCAAGTGACGCGGTCCGTTTTTCGAGCCTCCGTCAAATTGTGTGGTATCCACCGCGAGCACAGCTTTCTCACACCCAAATGTTTGTATAGGATTGATTGTATTTCAAAATCAAAATCAAAAATCAAAATCATCAATTTATTCAGTAAGCTTAAATTAAGCATTTTGAATCGTCTAAATTTATTTTTTTATGGATGGATGGATAGGCACCCATCCACCCCACCCATTCAGGAAGTCTTTTAGCTGTGTAGAAGAATGGGCACAAGAAACTCCACAGCTTTAAAATAATATAGAAGTAACGACATTTACAAAACAACATGTCGTTACCAAATTATACAATCAGTTATGTAATGTCATAAAAGACAATGGATTAAGAAAAAAACAATGTAAGTAAATATATTATTATAACCAGGCTGTTTTGTCTTCTAAATATTCCTTGACTGTGTAATAACCTTTCCTAAGTAAACAAGATTTTACATGATTCTTAAACTTATCTAAAGGTAAATCTAGTATAGTACTTGGTATTTTATTATAATAGTGTATACCTTGCCCAAGAAAGAGCCGAGAACCTTTTGTAACCTAAACAGTGGCATTACTAGTTTTGACTTATTTCTAGTATTTAAATTGTGTACATCACCGTGTTTAGAAAAATTTAACTCATGCCTATGTCTAAGGATGCGAGAATCTCATGTTAGGACACATGCCTGTCTGTTTCAATCATATGGCGCACAGCATCGTTGTTTTTACTGTCCACAGCGTCGGACGGGCGACCATCGCGAGATTCGTCACTGAGGTTGACACGACCGCGCTTGAATTCTGCAAACCAGCTATAAATAGTCGTCTTACATGGTGCTTCATCGCTAAAAGCAGATTGAAGCTGAGCGATGCTCTGTTGAGCTGTCAAATTACACTTAAAATCGTAGAAAATCATACTATGAAAATTTTTCCGAGTTAAATCCATGTTATTATAGACACGCAATTTTAAAATGGCGCAACAGCGTTAAAACAATTGACAGTCAGATGAAACAAACTGCATTCTACAGCCAAAGAGTTCCATTTTCAAATGTTGTAATTTTTTTAAATATTGTTTATGGAAGTGGCCAGTTCCAGAAACTTTTAGTGTGACCTATGTATAACCTAGGATCACGTGACTACCGTAAGGAGCTGTTTAAAGAAATAAATAATCTTACAGTTGCATCACAATTTATTTATAACTGTATTGTTTACGTGCGTCAAAACATTTCTCATTTCAAAAAAATTTTGTAACTAAATACTACTAGAAATAAGTATAAACTTGTAATTCCTAAATTTTGATTTCAGAAAGTTTATGGATCATTCATGGGACAAAGTGTCATAATTTACAATAAAATCCCAAATGATATTATAATTTTGCCCTTTGACAAATTTAAGACACATGTTAAGGACAGACTTTTAGAAAAGGGCTATTACACTGTAAGCGATTACATCAATGACAAAAATACATGGAATTAACATTCCTCTAGTTTCGCACACATATTGTTCTAATGCGTTCATAGTGCACGAGTAAAACTTTTAGATTCACTTTTGTTTTTATCTTTTCTTTTATTATATAATTGTTTTATTATATGATTGTATAATTTGGTAACGACATATTGTTTTATAAATGTCGTTACTTCTTTATTATTATAAAGCTGTGGAGTTTCTTGCGCCCGTTCTTCTCCACAGCTAAAAGACTTCCTGAGGGTTCCTGTGGGTTCCTATGCCTATTCATACATCCATAGAAGTAAAATTAAATGTAGACGATTCATATGCTTATTTTAGGCTTACTAAATAAAAAAAAAGATTTTTGATTTTTTTATTTTTTATCTTTTACTTTTGCTTGACATCATAATTACTTCCTATTTATATATATCTACTTGTTTGAGAATAGTTTAGGAATATATAAAGCTCACTTGGCCAGCTTCCACCATCTTATCTAACACTGTCCCCACAACATTTACTGTGGTCCGTCAGTTATATCAGCCAGGTCCTAATAAGTAGCGTCAGTGTGCAATTCACCCAGAAGGGTGAAGGTTGCTACTACCTTTGGCCTTTTCGTCACGGCGAGATGACGGGTTAAGCATTTCGTCGTTGCGAATAAACATAATAGTGGTTCAGTTAATAATTCCAACTTCCCTCTGAGGTCATTCCTTCGCAACGCCGCCGGCAGTTACGGAGTCATTTTCCATGCAAATCGGTATGGAATCACATCGCGCAACAGCCGCGGTGACGGCATCGCAATTATCACGGCTCATTTGCTGCCTCAGGACACCTGCCTGCACTTTCACTGTCTTGTCATTAACTTCTCAATATCATGATGTTTACTTTTCCCAGCTAAGCTGGGTAAGGATACTATACTTTTAGACGTATGAGACTAGAACATGTTTGTTCTCCAACGCATCTTGCCAAGCTCATAATAGAATTATTACTCACTCTGGGATGGACATTGCTGATCATAATCAACCACACTTTCTTTTCTTGTGTGCTTCATGAATGCTCTTCTTTCTTCAATGAGCTCATAAGCCCAATCTTTATCACCAAAATATTTTCTTAATAATCTTATTATGATTTTAATATCCTTATTATTCTACAATTTTTTTTCCTCAACTTTGGAACAGGCTACGTGCAAACAGCACTAGCCATTAACTAGCCATTAAAAACAAAGTTAGAGCACGTGCTCAATCACGAACCGTTTTGGTTGGATTTGTTTACAAATTGGAGAGCTATTTGTTAACAATATTGCATAATGAATGGGTTTGCCGCATGCATTGTGTTACGCTGAGCGTTTCACAGCACTTTACCACTTTCGTCGTTATTCAGTGTAAAGGTACTAATTGTTTGGCAATGTCCGAGTTGGCGGTATGGTAAATTTTCAACATGCTAATATATTTATTATCCTATCAGTTTTTTATTGCCAACAAAAATGACCATATAAAATATGAACTATGCAATGTTAATACGGATAGAATAGCAAATTCTAAAAAGACTAGATACTTAAGTTTTTGTATGATCGATCGTATAGTAATTCTGTATGGGAAAATTATCACAAAAGATTTAATGTTATTTCTACTTAAAGTCAACAATTAGAGGCGACATCACTCACTGATATTTATTTATCATACTTATAATTTGATAAATGCGTGAACGGTTTAAGGTATATACAAAAGAGACACGGTAAATTATTATGTGACGGTAAGCAATACGGTATAGGCTTCAAAAAATTTCAATTACAACTACTCCAAAGATTTTGATCTGTTTTGTGCGAATCAAAAATACTTTATGAATATAATAAATAAAACGTTATTTACCGATACATAATAACTATTATTTAGGTATAATTACTTATTATAAATACTTACTAAAAATATATTGATATGGCTTTCTTATTCTTTTTTGTTAATTTTTGCATGTATACATAAATGTTATAGCTTGTTTCTAAGTATATAATTGTGAAAACTGCTTAAGAGGGTTTACGCCATTCGGTTTCCCAAACAAACTTCCAAGTCGAAATTTTAAAAACCAATGAGCCAATTTTGGTGGAACTTTGCGTGCTGAAGTAAAACACAGGGATCTAAATTGTTTGTTGAAAACATTTTCAAAAAATGTTTAATTAACTGAGTTATTGCGAATTTTAACTTTCTATAGTGGACTTTAAATCGCAATAACTCAGCTAGAAAAACATTTTTTAAAAATGTTTTCAACAAACTATTTAGATCCCTGTGTTTTACTTCAGCATGCAAAGTTTAACTAAAATTGTCTCATTGGTTTTTAAAAATTTCGACTTGGAAGTTTGTATGGAAAACCGAAATGCATAAACCCTCTTAAGACATATTTATTTTTATTATGTGTAATCCATTGCCGTTTGTTTTATATGAATAAATAAATATATTAATGATTGATCAGTTCGCCCCGTGGTCAGTGTGAGAATGAAAATGTGTAAATAAGTAGTATAGGGTTTATAGGGTAATGCGCGCCCCACATCGGCGGCTACGAGCCGCGGCCATTTTGAATTTGAAATGAACCGGAAGCGCGGCTATGGCGGGGGACTTATCGCGGCATTCCTTCCGGCCCCTGCCTGTCTCTGCGCACCTGCCGTGGACACACCAATTTCATTTTAATCTGTGGAACATTTTGTTTTATACTTCTCCAAATCTCAAACTTTGATCATGGACAAAGTCATTTTATGGCTAGGTTTTTTTTCTTGAGTTATATAAACACAAAAAAATAGGAAATGTTCAACAACCAATATATACCTACATCTATATGATTTATTGGAGATATACCATAAAAATTTAAAGTAGACATACTAAGAATGGCCTTATCACATAAAGGGATCTCTACCAGATAACCTTTGGATGGATAGGTATTAAATTAAAAGTTAACAATACCTTACATATTATCCTGTATTGGACGAAGGATCAATACATAACAAAGAAAAATATTTTTACAATGTCTACAATTTTTAAAACATTGCGTATGCTCGCCAGTAGTTACAGCTCGCTCATGCAATTAGTTACTAATACTCATAAAGGGACAGTATCTACCCCTATGCATTCGATTCATTAGTAAACTACGCTTCAAATAATTTATTAAAGCAGCCTTTTAGACCACCTGTGCATCCTTTTTGCCGATGACATATCAATTTTAATAAAATGCGAAAATGTTAACAACGTTAGACTAATAAATGATACACTAGAAAAAATTACACTCTGGCTCCTAGACCTGGAAATAAATTATATAAAAACTAAAATTATGCAATACAAGTCATATAAAAAATCCCCATTAAATTTAAATATAACCTTTCGAAATACAAACCTAGAAACCGTCGAAAGTTTTAATTTACTAGGAATAAACATAGACACACACTTAAACTGGAAGTATCACGTTGAATGTATAAAATCAAAACTTGCCAGATTTACATATGATCTCTTTCAACTCAAGCTATGTACAAATAAAGAAACAGCCCTATCAGCCTACTATGCGGATGCCTACTCATGGCTATAATATGGAGTAATGATATGGGGATATAGCGTAAATGCTAACGAATTATTTATATTACAAAAAAAATTTGTACAAATAATAGCTCATATTGATAATTCACAGAGTTGCAGACCATATTTTATTAAGTACAAATTATTAACACTCCCTTCCATATACATTCAAGATATTTCCTTATTTGTACATAACAATTTAAACCAATACAAAAAAGTTGTAGACACACATAATGTAAACACGCGCAATCAACACTTTGTTTGTACTTTTGATTGTAGGTATATACCACCATCTAGAATAAATATGCTTAATCGTAGTCCACATTATATGTCTATTAAAATATTTAATAAATTGCCAGTCAGTATTAAAAATGAAGAGAATCCAATAATGATAAAAGAAAATTGAATTTATTTTTACTATGCAAATGTTTCTATTCGGTAGAGGAATATTTTAATGTTAAATACTAATTATTTTATTTGTTCATTTGGATTGATTATTTTATTTCTTACTTTTTATTTTGAATTGAATAATTAATTTGAATTTTGTTATTTTTTACGTTGATTTTAATTTTAATACTTTTAATAATTTTAATTTTGTTACCATTAATTTGTTTATGCATTATTTTGTTAACCCATTAATAATTTTATTTTGTTATTTTCAATTAATTATTATTTTATTATTATTATTAAACCTGTAAATGTATTTATCAAACTACAATAATTATAATAATAATAATGCAGTACAGTAAACTGCATAATATTTGCAATACTTGCAAAAGGTTACTAAGTTGTTAAGCTGCTAAAATTATATTCCACCTATTGTATTACACTTAGTTTGGCAAATAAATGATTTGAAGTTTGAAGTTGAAGTTTGCATGTTGAAAAAAGGATGGACGATTTTAAAAGATAACCTGTAATATTTATGTGAATCATGATTTAGGTTTCTTAGAAAAATGTCAAAAGTTAAATAACAGCTTCGTAAAAATGATCAAAATATAAATAGATGTACTTACAGCAAAAATAATACTTATATTACGCATACCTATTAGATATTTTTCAGCAACGCATCCTGCTCCATTAACAATATTAACAAATCGATGATCTGATGTTAAAGAGGCCTATTTGAATGTAAGGGATAATCGGATATAAACCTAACGGGAATCCTCAGAGTACGAATGTATTCTGAATATCTCTTGAATGCTACAATTTAGACTCGAGAGCAGCGAATTACGAATGCTACATTTTTTGCCTTTTTTAGTTTTCCGTACCTCAAAAGTAAAAAACGGAACCCTTATAGGATCACTTTGTTGTCCGTCTGTCGTGTCGTGTCTGTCAAGACCCTTTATCTCGAAAACACGTGGAGGTATCGAGTTGAAATTAAAACGATATATCTACTCAGGTCTACAGTCTCTTGAAGCTGTGAAAAAATCGAACTTCTAAGATAACGTAAAAAAATGATACGGCCGTATATTTTGACACTCTCAAGGGAATCAAAATTTGTAGGGTATTTAACGTTAACCTAGAACTATTAAATTTGGCAAGTATTACCGTCTTATACTACAAGTACCTATAGGGAAAAATCTGAAAAACTATACATATGTAATTAAATCATTAAAAATTCCGCAAAAACGTATATTTCGACACTTTCAGGAGAATAAAAATTCATAAGGTATTTTCCGTTGACCTAGAACCACAGTATTAATAGTAACACTGTGCTAGAACTATGAAATTTTATAAGTATTACCGTCTTATACTACAAGTATAGGAAAATATCTGAAAACTATACATTTGTAATTAAATCATTAAAAACAGGGTCTTTATGCCAGGAACGCGGCGGTCTCAATATTGAATTGAGTTAACCGTGTCATGTGGGGTATCGTATGAAAGGGCTTCATTGGCACAAGCTTAAACAGATTTTTAATTATTTTTATGATATATAGTTTTTGGTTTATGACGAAGAATAAAAAAACCTCTTTCCTTTTTATAAGTAGGTAGTTATACTACTTTGTACGGAAGCCTGGGTGGGCGAGTCCGACTCGCACTTGTCCGGTTTTTTAATTGTACTGAGCCAGCAAACGAGCCGGGCCGCCTGAAGTGACCACCGCAGGCCATCAATGGACGCGCGCGACATCGAGGGACATCACGCGCGCGCTGCCGATCCTGAAGCTTTAGTTTTTATGCCCTGTAATTACAGTGAAATTTCACTGGATCTAAGTACTACCCTTCAAAGTGGATTGCAACTATATTAAATAATGATGCCAATTATCCTGTCGGGTTCTGGGCAGAATCCTAGCACATGGTCAATGTATAACATATAACGTGACGTGTACTGCAGCGGCGGCGGCGACCCCGGCGCGACCGGAACCGCTGGCGGCCATCGCGCTGTCCATACGCTCGCGGGGTGAGTGCTCACTGCCTCACTGTCCACTGGCTCACTGTCTCACTGTCAGCCACTGCATGCACGGCACGCCCCCGGCAGCAGTACGGAAACTTTGAAATGACACTCCTACAAGCTTACTGAAATGTTTAACGTGGTTCAAGGGCGTTTACGTCTAGCGCGGGACGTTAAGTTTAAGAAATGAATTGATCGACTAAAGATAGCTTGGTTGTTTACTATAGTCAAAAGTTTAGTTTTTCGGTATGTTTAGAAAATATTGTTGTTTAACAGTTGGTAGCTGTATCTTAGGCATACTTTTTTAGGTATAGTAGTAGGTAAGTAGTTAGCCGACAAATCGGATACTTCAAAAGGACATGCCTCAAGATACCTTTAAAAAGAAGTTAGCATTTTAACCCCGTTAAACATTTTAGTTTTAATCGAACACAACACTTAAAGTAAAAAAATAAAGAAAGATTGTACCTACAGTTGAATTCGTAAAATCTGATGATACAATCTTACCTACACCTTACAAAATCACATGCTTTATTTTATAGAGAAAGCTTGTCGTAAACCTATATCGTAGCAAAAAAGAACATAGGCTTAATCACTAGTTCGCTTATGTTAATTTGTATTGCCAAGAGTATCTATAGTTACATTGCGAAATTATGGTCTTGTCAAATTATCTTCATTGAACCTTGAAATGGAACACTTTTTACGGGTTAACTCGCGTTTAATTTACTATTTACATAGTTTTTTATATTATCAGAAAACAATATGTGATTCATTGAACCTGTTGCACGAAAAGATTGTATACTGTTTCTGTATTTTAGCCGTTGCGTTGCTTTGTATATTTAGGTAGGTATTCACCTTTAGCTCAATTTTGCTGGTGTTGTATTTGATGTTATAATGTAACCAATACATCTTTTTTATATATATCAGGTATATGTATAGTATAAAATTTGCTCGCCTACGATGAACATCAACTCATTATATCATTGTAGTTGATGAGTTTCGTAGACAATGTTTACTTGTTTAGCAAGATATTTCCGCTATATAGTCAACAAACCTTCACCTTTTTGACTCGCCTAATCACCGCATTAGTTTCAAAAGTAGAAGTTATAATCAATGACGTCACCGCACTGTAATGAACCATATTTTTTTGTACGTCTGTGTATGCTTCACTTTCGTCTACTTTCACGCAATTACTGGTAGATTACAGCGGAGGTGCGGTGCCGTGTACCGTGCGTGCTGCGCTGGTCACGTGTGATCGCCGCGCTTCCTGCGCGCTCGTGATGGGTCAGCCACGAATTGGGCCTAATCACAGCCTTTATACTAACCAGGCTGAACTTTACTGACATCTTATAGATCATGAGAAAGTTGATTTACATGCTAATTATGAGTAATTTCACGATATACTTTTACATACCGTTGTTGTTTACTGATAATCATTATTTTTTCATTTAAGTAAACGTTGTCGGTACAGATATTTCTCGCTATGTAATATATGAAAACAATAAACTAAATTAAAAATATAGTCAAATGCAGTTCAAAATATCATCTAAGAATAAAAGTAGCACCTAAGCAGTGTTTCGCATTTCGCAGAGCAACAGCAAAGCTCGGGCAGCGCACGCGCCGGCGCACACGCCACCGCAACTTTTTCTGCAATTAGCAGTTTAGTTCCACGCGAGCCGCAATGGCCGCGCTAATTCCTGACATTGTTACCTCTTTTACAAGTACAGATTTGACACAGGCAATTTACACTGATTGTGGTGTGTGCAGATCACGCAAGATTGCGTGATCTGCACACACACTCACGTAAAATTTTGATTGTAGCATTTTAGATCTATTACACTATTGTCAAATTGATTTTTAATGTTCCGTTAAACACTTTATGAAGAAATTGCAAATGCTAATACACGTTAAGTGAAAGAAATAATTAAATCATTATAAGATAATAATAGAGTCTGAATCATAAATGTAATTGCTATTTAAATGTAATGTCCATTATGGACCATAGAAACACTCATAAAGTAGGTTGTTTCGTAAATATAAACTCCCCTTCACATTCGTTTCAAGAATGCTAACGGAAGAGAAGGAATTTACAGCCGGAAACAAAAGTAGGCAACCGCTTAATTTCCTAAAGAGCTCCATACACCCCTAACCGGCGGCTACCCCCGTGTCCTGGATAGATAAGTGCAGGACTGCGCTAATGGCTGTGGCCCGCCGGTGCCGGTCACAAACATTTTCAATAGGCGGTTGTTTCATTTCTCGCGGCGTCAATACGGTGCTCCAGATTTTAGTAGATATTGGAAAATTGAAGGACAAATTATAAGTGGGACGATGACAGGCGATTCCATCAATACGGTTGGTATGTTTATAAAACAATGCGTCGATTAGGGGCACATACAATCATCAGAACCAATTTAAAAGACAGGTACTTTATTTTACTTAGCAACTAGGTAAAATTTATACTCGTGAGAGGTATTTGTTTTTACTTTAATGGTATGTGTAATATCGACAGCGATCCAGGACAGCCGCTGCTACCTGATGAACGGCGGCGCGGTGGAGAGCTTCTTCATCAGCGAGGACACGCCCGTCGGCAGCGTCATTGGTGCGTACCAATGACAATATCACTGTACCTATATCATTTTTATTTTGTTTTTTGAGTCGTGTTCTACGAGTATACGTGTAGTACAACAAGTCACAATCGTTATAAACATCAAAGAAAAGGAGTCATAATTTAACTGAATCTATTACACACACATATATTATTAACTTTGCGAAATCATAAACCTATTTTGCAAAATAAGGACAATTTACATTAACGACACGAGTTCGATGATAAAAGTAAATTGACATAACCTAAAAAGCATAATGTGAGTTTTGTATCAGGCACTCTGAGCGTAAACGGCGACGCGAGCGAGGACGGGGACATCTCGCTGCGGCTGCAGGAGGCGGGCGCGGCCGTGGCCGTGGCGCCGGGCTCCAAGAACCTGACGCTGCTGCGCGCGCTGGACCGCGAGGAGGCCAGGGGGCCCTCCAACGTGTACGTCAACGTGCGCTGCGACCGCCGCCGCACCACTGACCCGGTAACCAACAATCTGCTACCTACAAATCACATCATGATACGTAGCTACATAATAGCTAAATGATGAACCTAGCGATCGAGCCTAGCCTTGAGACATTACATACCCCTTTCTTTTCCAGAGTTTCATAATCCCGGTGTCGGTGCGCGTGTGGGACGTGAACGACAACGCGCCGGCGTGGGTGAACGCGCCGTACCGCGTGCGGCTGTCGGAGCTGACGGCGGTGGGCGCCCGCGTGCTGCACCCGCGCGCCGCCGACGCCGACCAGGCCGGCCCGCACGCCACCATACACTATTCCGTGCTGCCTGGAAAGCACAGCGTGAGTCCCACATGTATTCAAAGATCCCTATAGTTTCGTTATCCGTTCCAACCGTCAATGCTGCAGTGATGCGGTCACTACATATCAAAAGTTAAATCTAACTAGGGTCACAACCACATATAGCAAATATGATGCAAATTAAAGACCAGTGAGTCATTCGCATCGAGATTGTTGTCTACATTGGAAATAATCAACAAATACCATTAAATGGGGCGTAGCACTGCTACGGCATTACTAGACGTGATTGACGATATTTTGTGTGGCCAGGATATGGGTGAGGGTACGATGTTGATGATGTTGTTATTACTAGATTTTTCTCGAGCATTTGAATGCATCAATATTGACTTGCTTTTATCCAAATTTACCTTTTACGGCTTTGATAATGCAACTGTAAAGTGGTTTGCAAGCTATTTGAGCGGTCGCTCTCAAAAGGTTGAGGTATGTCATGATGATGGTAGCAAAAGTTATTCCACAGCTTCTCCAGTCACTGCAGGTGTCCCGCAAGGATCAATACTTGGTCCGATTTTGTTTATATTGTACAGTGCTGATATTACTGAGTGCCTCCAGAATTGTAAATTTCATTTATACGCCGATGATCTTCAGATCTACATAAGCCTAATTGCTTTTGCGGTGGAGAAGCTTAACGACGACCTGAAACGGGTCGTGAATTGGTCACACAGAAATGGTCTCTTATTAAATCCTAATAAGTCTAAGTGCTTGGTCTTGGGTTCTTAATCTCAAAATCTCTCTCCTAGTGTGTTAATTGATGGGACTACCTTAGAGCAAGTGTCCGAAGCCCGAAATTTAGGTATACTCATGGTGGGCTGAAATTCGAGAAGCATGTGTCGGAGATCGTCCGCCAATGCTATTACAGGCTCAGAGTACTTATCAAATTCGCCAATATCTCAGTGTAGACGTCCGGATACGGCTTTGTGAATCTTTGATTTTGGCAAAGCTCATTATGCTGATACTGTAATTGGCGGATGTCTTCTATCCAGAACCAAGAGGCTAATACAGCGAGTTCAAAACTCTTGTATTCGCTTTTGTTTCCCAGTTCGCTACAGAGACCAAAAGTCAAAGTCAAAATATATTTATTCAATAAACTCAATTAATAAGTACTTTGAATCATCCAAATCTTTTTTAACCTACCACCCATTCAGGACATCATTTTTAACTGTGGCAAAGAACGGGCGCAAGAAACCACAGCGCACAGAAGCAACAACATTTACAAAAAAATATATATCGTTACCAGGTCATAAATACAACACATACAAAATATGAATTTGAATGTAAATAGTTTATTTAAATCTATATAATTTAATTATAGACAATTAGAAATACCTGTTGGAGTACTTGGAGCATTTCAGACCCAAGCTGTTTTGTCTTCTGTGTAATCTGACACTTTATAATAAGCTTTTTTAAAAAGCTTTTCTTTGATTTTGATTTTAAATTTATCGAAGATCTAATTTCTGAATATCATTTGGTACACAATCGACAAACCCTTAAAAGAATTATTTATTTTATGAAGCCTAGTATAAGGTACTGCTAATTTATTCTTACTTCTAGTGTTTAAATTGTGAATATCACTGTTTTTTGAAAACATTTCAATAGTTTTTATGAACATACATCAGATTTTCATAAATGTATTGTGAAGCAACTGTCATTATACTTATATCCTTAACCATATTACTCCTTACAATAACAGATTAATAAATATGCGGTCTAGACGTACCCTCCACTTTGCTTGTTTGCTATTCGGCATTTTCAAGTCATAAAGCCCTAAGCCCTAAGCCCAAAATATCTAAGTATACGAAAAGTTCCAATTTTCCCTCCGACCACATAGAGATGCCTCTCGTCTTGTTTGCTCAAGATATAGAAGTTATAGAACAGCAGCTTTCAGAGGTGGCTTCCGTTTTTCATTCACAAAATGTTGGAACAATATGTCTTCCCCCTTAAGAAATTCTGCTACTGCTGTCTCATTTAAGCGCAATTATAATAATAATAATAAGTAATTCATAATTCTATTGTCTCACGAAAAAATAAATAATAATTATAGGAAATACTTACTTCATCGCTACAATGTTCACTCTAAGTAGTATACTTGCTTGTAATTTCATGTTTTTGGCTTAATTGTATAATTTTTGTGGGTATGGAAATATATAATTGTAACATTCTTTTATAAAGTAGGTGATATTGCTCATTAATTAATTGTTAATTTCGTGATTGTCATAGTAATAATGTAGACTGTCAAGTAGAAGTTAAAGAATAAAGTTTTTTTCATCCCCCCATCTCGGAAAGAGTATTTTTACTCTTCGATATCTGAGTGCAAAAGCCGTTTTTACCCGCTAGAGGACAAAGTAAATTGAATTTATAACATCGTGTGTACTTAGTATGTGTATTCAAAACATCATTAAACCTATTTTCTTCTTCCTCCATGGTGCCGATTTATCATACGACCTTTTTAAATTGTTAAAAACTCAGACTCGGAACCTTTTTGGTGTACCTACTTTTTTAATTTGGTAGGTAATTTCCTCGTTGAGGTGGGATGAAAAGTTACGTGTTGCACTCGAGTGCAAAGATTTTTCACCTCGTGCTCTTTTGATTCCCTCGGTAACGCTCAGGATTCTAATTTTTGAATCACTCGCTGCGCTCGTGATTCAATTTTAGAATCCTTCGCTTGCTCGGTCATCAAAATTGAGCACGCGGTTAAAAAGCAAGTTTGCACTCATGTATAACAAATAACTATTATTTAAAGTCCAAACACTACAAAAAAAATATCCACGTAAGATCAGCGTCATAGGTTTATCCCATGACATTTTGCTGAGTGGAGGCTCTTTGGTACCTTTATATTTTATGTTAAGTTTCAATAAATTGTTGATTATTCTGTGTTTTATTATGTTTCATTTTTCTGTTAAATTGTATATTCTTTTTATAAATTGTACCAAATAACGTTTTTCTATTTCTTTTTTTATAAATATTTTACTTTCCTAACAACTTCTTTCAATTTGTATGTTAGGAGTACTTGGGTTTCCTGAACGAGCTGGACAGCATCCTAGTTGTAAAGAAGCCGCTAGACTTCGAGACGCTGCGCAACTTCACGCTCACGCTTCGCGCGCAGGACCAGGGCACGCCACCGCTGCACAGTGACGCCACGCTGGAGGTGGAGGTGCTGGACGCCGACGACCAGAACCCCGTGTTCTCAAACGAGCATTACACCGCCACCATACCTGACGACGCGCAGCCGGTGAGTGCTTACATCAGACATCAGCCCTAACTATACATAATGTATGCTGCTGCAAGCGTGGCGATTAGGGCAACTTCCCTCCATTATGACGTGGAAAGCATGCAACAATAGAATGGCATTCTATACTTAAAACTAGAATGTTTACTGATCGGATCTGATCACTATCCGAAAATGTTTAGGGCACGTTGTTGGAGACGTCCCCCGGGCCGATTTCCGCCAAGGACCAGGACCTGGGCATCAACGCGCCGCTGCAGTACGCCGCCACGGGCGACCAGCGCCGCCTCGTGGCCGTGGAGCGCGACTCGGGCCGGCTCGCCGTCACGGAGGAGCTGCTGCAGCAGACCGCGCCCGTCACCGTCGTCATTAAGGTAAATTACTCAAAAAGTGCTAAATTTTCAAAATTTTCTCTGGTAAAATAAATTGACAATAAGTTTTAGTTGACAATAACTTTTAAACAGGTTAGTTTGTAAATTCATAAAAATGTAATTAGTGTTCTTCCGCTTTCCCTATCTATTAAATACTAAACAGTAACCTACTAGTGCCGAACGGTGATTTTGTATGCACTATAGTAAGTAATGGTATACAGAGTTCTTATCAAATTTGATGGTGGCGCAGGCGACGCAGGTGGACAACCCGGACCGGTACGCGCTGGCGACGCTGTCGCTGTCGCGGCGGCCGACGGCGGCGCCGGCGCGCGCGGTGCGCTTCACGCAGCGCCGCTACGACGCCGCCGCCGCAGAGGACTCGCCGCCCGGCGCGCGCCTGCTCACGCTGCACACCGACCCGCCCGCGGCCACGGTACGGCGGTGGCATATCACACCACCCAAAACAGGGACGGCCTCGAGTTGAAGGCCTCCTACACAAGCCTCTCCTACACGCCCTTTAAAGAAAAGCTCGACGGGAGGATGAAGCCTGCCTACTAAAAAGTCTACACGGTACCCTACACAACTGGATCGTATACACTAGTAGAATAGCCTTCTCCTTCAGCTGTCGCCACCCAATGCAGAGTAAAGACCTTTTCCTTTGCACGCCATCTCTCTCTGTTGGTAGCCATACGAAGCCCTACTCTTCTCCGCGACTCTAACAATGTAAATGCCTTCGACCCGGTTCCATTCCTACATTTCTACGCCCAGTTCTTGGTCGTCAAGTTGGGACCTTGTTCGTCCATTGACCGTCGCTACGTCTGCAGACGTGTGCTGCCCAAACCCACTTCAGAAGACTCTCTCTCTAACGGTTTTGTTATTGGACGAATTCCACAACTAGAAAGAGCTTGGCCTTCATCCCGTCGGAGCCTCGACACTGCTGCTACTTTAAAACGGCCACTAACGTATCTCAGTGGGCTGGTTCTGACATTTTTCTAACCATTTACATGGCCTGTCCTCTATCTATCGTCCTCAGTATGATTTTAATCAATAATGAAGGTAAATCTTCAACAAATTCCGAATTGATATTTCATTCATATCAAAATCCCCGTTCCCGAACAAGCTGATAAACTAATTGAATCGTATGCTTCTGTGTTGCAGAGCTCGCTGCAGTTCTACGTGTCGGACCGCTCGTTCCTGGAGAAGTTCGCCATCAACAGCGCGGGCGAGGTGCTGCTGCGGCGCGCGCTGGACTACGAGCTAGCCGACGGCTACCACTACCAGGTCATGGTCACCGACGGCGACTCGGTAAATGAGATAACACATTGAAGTGATAATTATACTATAGGCTTAATTTTTATTTCATGTATGGTTTTTATTTTTTGGACCCTGACCGCCAAGTGATGATCACCACCACCACTAACCACTTATTGGGTACCATGTGACGGCCATTGCATGGCAGACCGAGGCGAAGATAGTGACGAATTTTTTAATTTTTTTCTTGGTCTTGAATAGGGACGAGAGGAAAAGTAGAAGGGAGGCCTTTTCCTAGCAGTAGAACTCAATAAAGGCACCGAAAAAAAAAGGTTTTGTACCAAGTTTCTCCTCGATGCACTTGATAGACTGCAAAGGCGAGCGGTACGGATTATTGGAGCTGCTGAGGTTACAGCTTCTCTTGAGGACCTCCAGCTGCGTAGAGACATTGCTTCTCTCAGTGTCTTCTACCGAAATTACTACGGAAAGTTCGACAGATGCGGGTATAAAAATTAGCGACCTCCATAGGAGGCCTCCGACAGACGAGGGGTATTTGTCATTTGAAATGTTATATTTTAATAATATTAGAAACGTGTTTCTGTAAAATGAATCATCTAGCATAAAAGCTTCGGC
Source organism: Scoparia ambigualis (assembly GCA_963921215.1). Classification (NCBI taxonomy): domain Eukaryota; kingdom Metazoa; phylum Arthropoda; class Insecta; order Lepidoptera; family Crambidae; genus Scoparia; species Scoparia ambigualis. The sequence continues at coordinate 1,037,908 of OY992503.1, forward strand.
CAAACGTTGAGTGGGATTTCAAAAAATTAAGATTTTGAAAAAAATAACAATTAATAATCGGTATTTCAAAACTTTGTTAAAACTGTGTTTTCGGTAAAATGAAAATTAAGGAAAACAAAAAATTACAAACCGTTTTCGGCCAAATAAAATTCGTACAGGAAAATATCGAATTTAAGATAGGTAACCACCAAGTTTACTTCAATCTGGGGCCTAAGTCTGCTAATTTACGAATGGCATAATTGAATCGTAATTGTATCGCAATTGTATCGCATTGTAATTGTTTGACACATTTGATATTCATAAATGAGTAAGAGAATACCAAATGTGTCAAACAATTACAATACGATCAATTATGCCATTCGTAAATTAGCAGACTTGGGCCCCTGTTCGTATCTTACAGCGGTTAATGCAGGGTGTGTTGTTTCTAATAAGAACTTTTCTCATCCACCAGGTTGTTGTGCATCGGTAAGAATGTTCAGTTAACAGTTTGTTGCAATCTTTATGTTTTCAGAACGACACGGCGTCGATCAACATCACGGTGCTGAACGTGAACGAGTGGGAACCGCGCTTCCGCTACCCGCAGTACGAGTTCCACGTGGACGGCGAGCCGGCGCCCGGCGCGCTGCTGCCCGTGGGGCGCCTCGACGTGTTCGACGGCGACAAGCCCGACACCGTCGCGCTCACGCTGCGCGGGCCCGACGCCAGGTAACGGCCACAGCCACACGCTGCACGGCGCCAAACCAACACCGACGCGCTCACGCTGCGCGGGCCCGACGCCAGGTAACGGCCACAGCCACACGCTGCACGGCGCCAAACCAACACCGACGCGCTCACGCTGCGCGGGCCCGACGCCAGGTAACGGCCACAGCCACACGCTGCACGGCGCCAAACCAACACCGACGCGCTCACGCTGCGCGGGCCCGACGCCAGGTAACGGCCACAGCCACACGCTGCACGGCGCCAAACCAACACCGACGCGCTCACGCTGCGCGGGCCCGACGCCAGGTAACGGCCACAGCCACACGCTGCACGGCGCCAAACCAACACCGACGCGCTCACGCTGCGCGGGCCCGACGCCAGGTAACGGCCACAGCCACACGCTGCACGGCGCCAAACCAACACCGACGCGCTCACGCTGCGCGGGCCCGACGCCAGGTAACGGCCACAGCCACACGCTGCACGGCGCCAAACCAACACCGACGCGCTCACGCTGCGCGGGCCCGACGCCAGGTAACGGCCACAGCCACACGCTGCACGGCGCCAAACCAACACCGACGCGCTCACGCTGCGCGGGCCCGACGCCACGCCAGGTAGGCCTCCGTCGCCGCCCGCTGCTAGCCCTGGCGCTCGACCTCCTTATGCCTGGCACACACGTGTCTCTAACTGAAGCCAACGATGATTTAACGACATGAATTTCATATGAACCTTGATTTTACATTTGCGCTGATTAAACTAGCACTCATCATTAACTATTTATAAACTATCGCAATGGAAAGACTCCAATGTGTTTTTTTAAATCGTCTAGTGCACACACTCACAACACAACTTTGAATAAAATTCCAAGTGGCACTAGCCTAATGAATGTTTCTTTGTCAGCATGCTGCAGGTGAACGAGCTGGGCGAGGTGTTCCTGCGCGCCGACCGGCTGTCCGCGCTCAACACCTCGGTGCTGCACGCGCTGGCCACCGCGCAGGACTCCGGCGCGCCGCCGCGGCAGGTGGGCGCCCGACGCAAACGCTGCCACACGGCCACACGGCTTTGCTGTGACTTATTATTACGATTCATTTGTTTCAATTTGCTAGTTAACCATAACTGATTGTTGCCCGAATGATATATCGTTTAGCTCTTTAGGCTTAGATTAAAAACTTTTAATTGGTTTGGTACTGTGTGTGAGCCACCGCGTGTTGCGTTCGCAGACGTCGGTGCCGCTGCTGGTGCACGTGGGCCCGCGGCTGCTGGCGGCGGCGGACGCCGGCGGCGGCGGCGCGCTGCTGGCGGCGTGCGCGTGCGCGCTGGCGCTGCTAGCGCTGCTGGTGTGCGCGCTTCTTCTCTACATATACCGCAAGTCAGTGGAAACATAGACAACTCGACATTTCTATAAAATCCGACTCGAAGGACCGAGTCTCAAGTAATCCTTTTAACTAATTTTAGTTAACGTTGCTATTACACGTAATAAACTTTCTCTCTTTTCAGTAAAAGAAAATCTAAAGCGGCCGCAGTGCAGAGCAAAACAGCAAGCGGCTACGTAAATCACGAGAAACTGCGGCCGACCGGGCCCGTGGGAGGTGCGGGGGGGCCCGCGGCGGCGTGCGGGGCGGGGCAGGGGCTCGCGGGGGGGCTCGGCGCGGCGGGCGGCGGGGCGGCGGGGGCGCTCACCGCGGGGGGGTCGGGCTCGCTGCTCAGCGTTAGTGCGGGCGCTAGCACTATACTCGCTAACTCTACTAGTAGTCTGGATCTACGAGCCGCTGACGCTGCTGGCGGTAAGTGGTTTAAAAATTTGATAACACTGTTTATCGATATTTTTTAGTTTAATTGTTAAGATATATTTCTAAAGACCTCAAATATTAGATGTAACGTTTTCTTACCAAAAAAAAACATGAATTAAAATTTAATTTGGAAACATTTGTTGTTATCTCTCTCTTTCTAAGATATTTTCTTCTTACAGCTTCGAGTGCGCGTCAATCTCAACGGTTTCCAATTAAGAGTAAAGTGGCGCCGCTACCGCCGCCGGCCGCTGCGGGGGCGGGGGCGGGCGGGGAGGGCGGCGCGTCTCTGATGAGCGACCACCTGCGCGGGGCGGGCGCGGGCGCGGGCCGCTCGGGCGTGGCGTGGCCGGCGCACACCATCCCGGCGCGCGTCAAGCAGCTCAGCTGGGACGAGCGCCCGCAGGTGGGACGCGACCACACCACGCATCGTGCAATCAACCACTGACCCTTGCCTCGTACTTGCCGCTCTTCGTAACGCGGCAGTCACTGACGCTGCAGATTATTCTTTTGCTCACATTATTTGTACACCGATTCATGATTCTGCATTTGTCCATGATAACCTTGTCGCGTAGCGGTGAAAGAATACTTACCACCCCCCCCCCCCCCCCTCTCTTCCTTGGGTGTCGTAAAAGGCAACTAACGGACCTAAACACTGCGCATACATCCAACCGCATAGAGCGACGATGGGCTCACCACCTGTCACGCTGAGCACTTGTACAGTCGCTATTTGGTGTGCCGTGGACTATGGTTGAGGACTGCTTTTGCGGTCTTTATTGCCTATAGCCTCTAACTTACCATTCAGGGATAATGGTCGTGATTATATGTATGTATGATTCTCTTTGTTTTTTTCCCATTCACCAAACTGCTGGCCTAACGCCAGCGCGTAGTGGCCTATTGCTCAATCTCCTATGCGCTGTTATCCTTGGGGAAAGGTCTGTGCGCAGCAGGGGGGGGGGGACGTTTCTTAACGTATGATGATGTTATTATTCTCAAGAAAGAACTTGGGGATGGTCTTCGAGCAGCGGTTTGCCACACAGTATATTACAGCGACTGTTCGTTGCAGGGCAGCGGGGGGGAGGCCAGCCCGCACGACGCCACCAACACCGCGCTCTCGGACCACATGAACCTCACCGTGTACTTCTGAGCGACCACGACGCCGCCACACACGACGAATACATTCCCATGATGGACTTTACGAGGACTCATGATAATAATAACATTCCTTTACAAAATAATGAGGTTCAACCTGACAACGCGCATAATAAACTGCCGAACTCAGTCAACGAAACTGATCAGCACACGAACTCGAACGGTACTCGAACTCCCTCCGATGAAATTAGACCTAAGTCTGTGAAATCACAAACCAAAAACAAGGGCATAATCAAGTCATCGTTAGCTTTGAATAATACCGACAGTCGTAGTGAACGAACGCCCACACGTGGCCACCTCCCTGCCCAAAATACAGCTCACCCGTTTTCAGTGTCCCCGAGACAAATGCAATGCCACATCAATCCGCATCTTCCACTTGAAATTATACCCATACAGATAGTATCGGAGCGGCACAGGTCCCCTGCAAAAAAATCGGCCAAATCAAAAATTCCCAAAACGTTGCCGTCATCCGCCAGACGCGTCGTGCCGGCGATGAGTCCGGAACCGATCGCTTACATCCCGGTACAGCTGAACCATCCTCCTGTCAATCCTGAATTTCTGTCGATGACGTCAAAAAATAGTAATAAGCCCAGGGTTCTCAAGAAGTCGACGCCGCCGGGTCAAGCGCGATCCCCAATAGAATACGTGTCAATTTCTCTAGCGAATCATCCTCTGTCGAGTCCCTATGAAGCGAGAGTGGGGTCTCCGCGCTTGGGCGTGGGCGCGGCGCGGGGGCCGAGCGCGCCGCGGCTGTCGGCGGCGTCGCTGGAGGGCGCGTTCGCCAGCATCGACCCGCGCAAGCTGCGCGCGCAGCGGGTCAGCCCCCTCATATTCACCAGGACCTACCAAAGGTACCGAATGCTGTGATCGTTCCTGTGTCGGGAGTTACCGATTTTGTTAACTAAGTGCAATAATATTGATCTCACGTGTAGTTCCTGTGCTGGTCACTTTCCGTTACCATGTTTAAATGACAGTTTTCGTTCGGTAGTTCTAGTTAAAGGTGTAGTCAACTTTAATTACTAACAGGTTTATGTGACTGAGGTGTATGTCATGTAGGTGCTTAACTATATTATAAAGAATATTTATATCGTAGTCACCGTATTCATGGCGGAGATTATTAGAAATATGAGGGCAGTGAAACTTGCGCCGGTGCGGCCCAACACAGCAACGTTACAAAGTGACTGGTGGCCATTGCCGCGCCACTTGTCGAAGCAGGTTCGCGTCAAGGTAGTCGCATCGCAAGATGAATGGATTTCAACATATTATTTATTGTAATATCTTAAAACATTTTACATAACTACTGTCAGTGTTGTTGTTGTAATAGTTTTGAATATTTATTCTCTTAAGAATAACAACCAATTTTATTGTAACACCTTTCAAATTTAATTCTCTATGAACATGCCATTGTTCAATATTTTCTAAGATAGGTAGGAACGATTTTGTAAGTACCTAATGAAGTAGAGTCGTGTCGAATGAGTATCGAATTAGTATTGAAACTATGAATACTCGCGGGTAGTTGCGACCAGCGTGGGTCGTGCGCTGTATTGTCTTCCTTTTCATGTGCGGTGTCTTGGACATTCGTTTTGTACTTTTACACATAATAAATTATATGTCGATGAAGATAAGAGAAACAGGCGTAATACGTACGTACGTAAGTACGTAAGGCGCATTAATAAGTAATATTAAAGTTTGTAAATATCATTATGAAAAACATTTTTACAATTTCTTTTACTATTTTGTTTTTAGTTATTTAATCCCTTTTTATAAAGTAACGCTTCAAGTTCAATAGGTAACCTATACTTTAAATCACCTGTTTTTTTAATTAAGCTGTAATTATACCTACTTTTAAAAAAAACTTTAATAATAAAACATGAAAAAATGTTCAGTAAAAAAGTAAAAGACCTCATCAATATTTTTTTTATTTTCTAGAACATTGCTAAAATTTATTGTAATATTAAAAAACCACGAACATTTTATCATGTAATTTATCTAGAATACTTTATTGAATGATTACTTACCAAATATCAGATTTCGTAAAGAAAAAGTTAACTTTATTGATATTTTAATTATATTTAAGCGAACAGGGATGTTAGTATAGTTTGTTGCAGTCGAGTGCTGTAATAGATAAGAACTGTTATTATATTTTTGTTGAAGCTAAATGTTATTCTATTATTTACCGAATCAAACGTACTTGTTTATGAATATCATAGTTAAATAGGATTAAAAGGTGCTAGGATATAATAAGATATTAAAAGATTCTAGGATTAAACTCTTTGTAATGAAACCGAAAATATAACATGAAATTTCGTAATCGCCTGATCGAAGCCAGCAACAGTATTTTCCAGCAACGTGTTTGCTTCCAGGTGCTTTGCATTTGCAATTTTGATTATTAGATCTCTTTTAAAAGCAGAAGGTTAGATGATTAAAGGCAGAAGATGACATTTTTAACAGTTTTTTTTTTGATAAACTAAAAGACATCAACGCGTTAAGCATTTTACTTTCTAAATTGCAGATTGATTATAATTATTTTTAATTTAGTTGAATGACTAGCATTCGATACGAGATAATGCAGCGCCTTATCATTATGGTTGTCCTTTGTAAGCACGAGCATGGGTAATGCTCGACATTCACGGTCAGTTAAACTGATCAGTCCAAAAACTGACCGTGAATGTGAAATCTTAAGTTGAAATTTTTAACTGACGACAACCCACGGATATTTCCGGGCGGATCGTAATCCGCTAGCTTCAGTTCGTTTGCCATCAGTCCAAACTGACCGTGAGTGCGCGTGCTTACATCCGTTTGCCATCAGTCGGAGCCAGTGTTGCCAACTTAGCTACTTTATAGCTAGATCTAGTTATTTTTGGGAGCCAAGCAGCTACAATTTTATAAAAATTGCAGCTAAATTTTTTAGCCACTTTTTCTAGCACCTTTCATAAGAAGTATAGAAGTACATTCGAGAAATTGTCTTTTTGAAGTTGTGATACAAACGCGGTAGATTTTGGCAGATTTTTTGCCAATGTCGGGCAGATTCGCCATTTTTGAGATGGTCACACTGTCCTTCGATCGAGAAATGAAGGCCGGTTTGAAGCCAGTGAGTGGGGATTGTTTTAACTGATCAGTTTAACTGACCGTGAATGTCGAGCTTAACACTGCTGAGAGAGAGTCTTGGTGGCGACGGCCCCTGCGGGCGGGCGCGGCTGACCTTGCGGCCGCGGCCTTGCGAAGAAAGTGGTTACTGGTTGGCGGTTGCGCAAACGCCGACCACACACGGGGACACGGGCTGCTCTGCCCGCGCCGCGCCGCCGCCGCCGCCGCTCCTACGCTGTTGAACACATCACTGAGTTTCCTGCTTTTCATTGCCGACTGTATAGCGAAACAAGTTTAACAAGCAATAGCAAGTATATAAACCAAAAAGGCTTTTAACATTTTTTAAGTAAAGGGTAGTTTTGAGAATGTATTTAATATTTCATGTTCAACGTTAACATTGCGTTAGCCCGAACGACATACTTATAAATAAATAATAAAATTTCAATGTCCATAGAAGCTATTTTACATTGAAAGTTAGTGGTTTAAGCTCGACAATAATTATAAAAAAACCGGACAAGTGCAAGTCGGACTCGCCCACCGAAGGTTCCGTACAAATTTGTAGGTGCATATTATAAAATTATTTTTATTCATCCTTCTTCAAAAATCGAAAACTATAGGTACATCATAAATATAATTAAAAATCTGTTTAAGCTTGTGCCAATGAAGCCCTTTCATACGATACCCCACATGACACGGTTAACTCAGTTCAAAATTTGGCCCGCCATTCCTGAAATAACTAATCCCTGTTTTTTAATGATTTAATTACAAATGTATAGTTTTCAGATTTTTCCCTATACTTGTAGTATAAGACAGTAATACTTGCCAAAGGAGATGTTCCATTTCTGCGCTAGAATTTCATGTTTCATTAGTGAAAAACAGCATGTCATCTGATAAACTTAATTTCAAGAAATATACAGTTTGAAAAAAAAGACCGTGGTTGGAGCAAAAGTACCCTTAATATTTATGATGGGAAATTATACTAAATGGAAACATTCCTCTTTTTTTTTTTAAATAATTAAAACTGCAATTTAAGATTTTTGAAAAATTACCTGCTTGAGCCTGGAATCGAACCGGTGAAATATAAAAAAAAACATTCTGTATTTATAGCAACCGAAAGAGTCATTCTTAAGAATCATTTTTTTTCAAACGACATAGTATCTTAAATTAAAAAAGACCAAGAAAAATAACGTTTTTATTGTAAGGCTTCTTACGAAAGAAAATAGTTCACTTAACTTATGAATTGCTCAAAATGAGACCCATTTTCACATATGCACAGACGTATTCTTGGTATTTCTTTAATTTAAGATACTATGTTGTTTAAAATAAATTGATCCTTATGAATGGCTTTCGGTTGGTATCATGAAATACAGGATGTTTTTTTTTACATTTTACCGATTTGTTTACCGGCTCAAGCAAGTGATTTTTCAAACATCTTAAATGCAGTTTTACTTATTTTTGAAAATAAAGGAATGTTTCCTTTCAGTAAAATTTGCCATCATCAAGGGTAATTTTCCTCCAACCACGGCCTTTTTTTCCATCCTGTATAGATACTTGGTATCTAGCCGTGTTTTAAGTTATGTTGAAAATTACGTTTACAAAGGAATTATACGTCATTTCGTATCTACCACATCCTCAGAACAATAACTAAAGCATATTGTTCTGAGACCACATCTGCATTTTGTAATAATTCACGGCACTGGCTCCAAGGATTTTTGAGCCTAACCTTATAAATATATAAAAAAATCTAATCAATATCGTGTACATTTCATTCTTTGAAAATTAAGAAAAATAGGTAAAGTTCCAAAGTAAAGAATTTAGTTGTCACTACTAGACAGCATTTATTTGGAAATGCTAATTGTGCATAACTGCATAGCACAATTTACGTATCACATTATATTAATCTGTATGAGATTAACACCTTTGCTTTTTTATGTTTAAAAATATGAATTGTAATAAAATCTTTGTCAAATGTTACAAGGAATTAATATTTAATATCTTAAAAACTTCTTTTTTTTATAATAAGCCCGGCAAATGACCCCACTCCACCTGATGTTAAGTGGAAATGAAGTCCAGGCGCGAGGACAACTGGTGCAGGGTAAGAGACTTAGCATCAGTCACCCTCACTCTGCCGGCCAAAAAAGTGCTTCTTCACGCCTCGTTTGAAGGACCCTATGTCATAGGTTCCTACCTATGACATAGGGAATACGTGTCTATTTACAACAATAACTACTGTTGATTCGAACAAGAACCAATACAGAAATTCAATTTTGATCAAGAAACACTAATAATTTTTTGTGTATGTATGGGGAATGGGACATCTCCTTTCATAGTTCTGGGTAAACGGAAAATACCCTATAAATTTTGATTCCCTTAAAAGTGTCGAAAGACACGTTTTTTTTTGGCACAAAGAACCTGTTTTTTGATTATTTAATTACAAATGTATAGTTTTCAAAGTTTTCCCTATAAGTACGAGTAAGTACTTGAAGTATAAGACGGTTGTTCAAACGAACTTTGAACATTTGGTCAGCGACGGACGCTGGCCTACTTCATCCGACTGCAAGAAAGCGCTACGTTGCTAGATACACGGACAAAACACTAGTCAAATAGTTATTTGTGTGTGTACAGTAATCTTAGTATATAATGTTATAGAAATTGTAAATAAATCTCTCTTTGTTGACTCAACCACGGACTACTTCATTTCGACTCTCACTGGTTTGGTAACTATAATCCCCTCACTGTGGCCAAGACACCCTTAGCCGTCAGTTCTGATCAGTCTTGTGAGTCTGCTTGACTGGCAGTGAGATAACCACCGCCTAAACCTTATTCCTCACCACCTTCCGTCTGTTACCTTAGGTCTCATGGTGCAGACATCCCGTACTTATCTATATATTTATTTATCACACTTTTATACTGTAGGTTAGGGCTGTAGGGACTTAGGCTCCGTAGGAACTTAGGGACTTAGGTTCTGTAGGGATTAGGGAATTAAATAGGGTAGCTCTAGTCCTCTTCCTGTCGTATAAAAGTTTCATGTGTAGCTAGTCGGTGCCTTGACAAGAGACCACACATTCATACACTCTGACACATAACACAATTACAATTACACTAGTCGGCAGCTGCACATTTTGGTCCTTCGAGAAATTTGATCCTGTGAAGTTAATATAAATTACGCGATCCTCTTACCCCCCCTAGGGACTGACAACTTTGGAAAGTTGCGTACTGGTGTACTCAAAAAAGCATCAGTTTCGTAGCAATCCGAAGTACTAAGTACATAGTGTATCCTGTAGGAAAGCTGTTGGTACGGTAGCGGTTCGGTCACTGGCCTCCCAGAAGCGGGTCTCACCAGCTGATTGAGAAGTCGCAAAATACCGTAACAGGAGCGCAGGCGCATTACGTACTGACAAGTAGATTGATAGGAGTAGGGTAGGGTAATAGGGATAGTAAGAAGACAAAAAGAGGAAAACTATGGAGATTCAAGACGTCAACGAACGAGTCAAAGAGCAAGAGCATTTCTACAATGAGATCACAAGACTATTGGCGAATATGAAAAAAGATTCAGCCTCACGACAGACCCAACAATATTTAGACGACAGAAGGAGTCGTTTAAACGACATTTTTGATCAAGCACAAAAAAACCACTTGGAATTACAAGATCAAGAAATACTTTCTACTCATAAATACATGACATTAAATTACTTTGGAAGCTACATTAAGAAGAAATATGATGAAGCTACTGACTATTTAAGAAAAATTGAAGGGCGACTACAAACCGTACAACAGGAGCTATACGAGCCTAAAGACGTACCACAAGAGGATTTCACAGACGCGACAAAACAGAGTCCAAAATTATTTATACAGAACTATCGCATTTCACAACTAACGAAGAAGTTATCTCAAGCAAAAATTGCAATTACTGACCAGAAACCTACTTGGCATTTGCAGTCATTATTACAAGTAATTCAGACCCAATGGCAAGAAATCGATAATAATCACCTAGACCTGCTAATTAATGAAAATACGTACGAACTTGATTATTTCAAAACTAATTTATTCGATCAAACACAGAGAAATTATGAAATTACTACAGAACTCTTACAAGAAAAAATATTTGTAAGTCAACCGACCGGGACCAATATGGGTCACAGTCACAGATCATCCGGGAAACTACCACAAATTAAAATTCCAATATTTACCGGAGATTACAACACCTGGAGTACGTTTCAAGATTTGTTTACGAAGATAATACATGAAGATCATTCAATATCATGTTCAGAAAAAATGCAATATTTAAAATCACATGTACAAGGCGAAGCGGCAAAAATAATTCAGTATTTAACAATAAGTGAATCAAATTACAAAACAGCTTGGGAATTGCTTACAAAAAGGTTTGACGACAAGCGAATGATCGCAACTAAGTTCATTGACAAATTAATTGATTTACCTACTATAAAGAGAGCTAATTCGGCGCAATTGCGAGACATGCATGATACAGTACGCGAATGTCTAGAAGCATTAAAAAATCAAAGTATTGACACCACAGCATGGAGCCCTATTCTGAACAGATTAATTACTCGAAAATGGGACGTAGAGACGAACACCAAGTATGAATACCAACTAGAAGACAGCACTAAAATCCAAGACTTCGAGATGGTTATGAAATTTTTAGAAAAACGCTTTAAATGTTTAGAAACATCGCTTAGTCCGTCAACATCATTGTCAACATCGTATACACAGAATAAGCAGTCATACGTTCAAAATAAGCCCACGGCGCCATACTTCGAGCAACGCACAAAAGAATGTTGGTATTGCCAAAGTAATGACCACCATATTCATCTATGCTCAAAGTTCAAATTATTAGATGTAAATGAACGCATGAAAGTAGTTAGAAACAAACAAATGTGCAACCAATGTTTGAATCATAGTTCAGCAAAAAAATGCAAGAGCGTAAAATACGTAAACTGCGAAGTGTGTCAACGACCTGGCCACCACGCATTATTACATCTCTGAAATCATGGAGCATTACGAAAATTTACTAAAGATTTTCCTAGATAATGCATCAATTTACAATGTTTTATCGCCACAACAAGTCGGAAAAATAATAGATTCGGCGAACAAAAAGTTGCCGCATAACTTAAGAATCACACAGACGCAACTACTAAATACTAGAATAACAGAGAATAGCACACACATTCAAGTGTTTGCCAATTTTCCAATTCATGACATCACGAAATACGTATTAGTACACGTCACACCTATACCCGTGAAAAATGAAGACAATACATTTCAAACTATTTTGATAGAGCATACCTTTATGGGCTTTGATTATAACAACGAACACTATATTGAATTAAATCGTGAAGAGTACAATGACTGTATTCAAAAGGATATGAACTTTATTTGTAGTCCTGTAGCCGTGAAGAACATGCAATTTAATACGAACTGCATAGTTGAACAGCTGTTTAAGAGCATAAAACACAACCAAACACATTGCCATTCAAAAACCTTTAGGAGTGATTCTGACGTAATATGGACACAACTCTACATGGCAAATACGTGGCTATTTATATCAACACATTCAAAAACTGTATCTATATTTTGTGACGGCCAAAGAGAAGAAGTAAACATTCACGATGTTGGTGTTCTTAGGATCTCCGAAAACTGTATAATTAAAACACTGAACAACGTAATATCTGCTAAAAGAACTGAAAAAATCACAGTTACAGAATCCTTTTCTAAAAGTTTCAATTTTTCTATAAACACTGAAATAACGACAACTAAAATAGAAGACATTCCGAAAGAGAAGATAATAGACAGTTACTCTACAGATACCTTCCAACACTTAATAAATTCGGAACAAAATTTACAAACACAGTTAGACAATACAGTTTGGGCACAAATAGAATCTCATTCGTATTTAGCTAGTTTCGTTACTACAACTACTCTTATATTACTAGTTTTACTAATATATTGCTGCGGTCCACAGTTAACCAGATGGGTTCGAGCCAAGATCCCTATCCGACGGGCTGCAGTCGAGCCACAGGCGCAGATCTACAGCATCCCACACAGGACGACCAAGAGGAAGTCGACAAGACCACCTCCCAAACCCCGACGTCAGGCAACGAGCACGGTGCAGCCACCAGTACCGACTGAAACGATCGAGCTGTACGAGTTGGATTCCTGCATCTTGGAGGCGCCAGGATGTTCAAACGAACTTTGAACATTTGGTCAGCGACGGACGCTGGCCTACTTCATCCGACTGCAAGAAAGCGCTACGTTGCTAGATACACGGACAAAACACTAGTCAAATAGTTATTTGTGTGTGTACAGTAATCTTAGTATATAATGTTATAGAAATTGTAAATAAATCTCTCTTTGTTGACTCAACCACGGACTACTTCATTTCGACTCTCACTGGTTTGGTAACTATAATCCCCTCACTGTGGCCAAGACACCCTTAGCCGTCAGTTCTGATCAGTCTTGTGAGTCTGCTTGACTGGCAGTGAGATAACCACCGCCTAAACCTTATTCCTCACCACCTTCCGTCTGTTACCTTAGGTCTCATGGTGCAGACATCCCGTACTTATCTATATATTTATTTATCACACTTTTATACTGTAGGTTAGGGCTGTAGGGACTTAGGCTCCGTAGGAACTTAGGGACTTAGGTTCTGTAGGGATTAGGGAATTAAATAGGGTAGCTCTAGTCCTCTTCCTGTCGTATAAAAGTTTCATGTGTAGCTAGTCGGTGCCTTGACAAGAGACCACACATTCATACACTCTGACACATAACACAATTACAATTACACTAGTCGGCAGCTGCACAACGGTAATACTTGCCTTGCACAGTTCAGGTCAAAGGAAAATACGTTTTTTTGCAGCATAAAGGGCCGTATCTTTTTTTTACGTTAACTGAGGAATTTGATTTTTTCACAGCTTCAAGAGACTGTAGACCTGAGCATACCGTTTTAATTTTATTTGGATACCTTTACGCGTTCCCGAGATAAAGGGTCTTGACAGACAGACAGACGGACAACAAAGCGATCCTGTAAGGGTTCCGTTTTTTCCTTTTGAGGTACGGAATGGAACCCTAAAAATAGAACATGTTGATAACTAAATGTTGAAAAAAAATCTACCTCAGGTGGGTATCGAACCCACGTCCCCCGCCACCGGCGACGGAGGTCCGATTCCCGGCTGAGGTACACTTTTTTTAACGTTTCGTTATCTTAGAGTTAATTTGAACGTTGTTAACGCAAATCGTTAAATAGAGCACGTTATTAATTAGGTTCCTTTTAAAAACAGTAGTTTACGAATATGATTAGAGAAGTTGTCGTTATACAGGGTGGCCCAAACGGTGACCCAAAGTCCGATATCGTAAGGCTTGAGGTGGCGGTCACGGGACCTGATCCATGGGGGAATCGACCGCGCGAGACCCACCCCGCCATCCGTGTGTTGGCATAACTACTGCATGGCCGCCGTTACGCGCCAACACACGGCGACTACGCACACGCGGCACAACAAAACCAGCCCTCACTAGGGGGCAGACACAACGACATAGATTGACATGCCCAAATGATTAGAGAAGTGGTCGTTATACAGGTGGCCCAAACATTAAAACTAAAACTTTTTTTTGGATTCCTGACATCCAGGGGCCCAAGTCTGCTAATAGCCGTAGCCGCCGTTACGCGCCAACACACGGCGACTACGCACACGCGGCACAACAAAACCAGCCCTCACTAGGGGGCAGACACAACGACATAGATTGACATGCCCAAATGATTAGAGAAGTGGTCGTTATACAGGTGGCCCAAACATTAAAACTAAAACTTTTTTTTGGATTCCTGACATCCAGGGGCCCAAGTCTGCTAATTTACGAATGGCATAATTGAATCGCAATTGGATCGCATTGTAATTGTTTGACACATTTGATATTCTTAAATGAGTAAGGGAATACCAAATATGTCAAACAATTACAATGCGATCCAATTGCGATTCAATTATGCCATTCGTAAATTAGCAGACTTGGGCCCCAGGTGTAACCGAAATACTCCATGTATCTTCCGCGATTTTTTGCAGGTTTCGAGGTATGATTTTTTTTTTAAAAGAATTTTTCGACTTGATCGACTTAAATACTTATATATTTTTTTTGGAAATTATGCATTTTTACAAAAAAGGATGCATAATTTTCATGAAGATGCATTGTCAAGAATCCAAAAAAAATTTTAATGTTACCGTTTGAGCCACCTTGTATAACCACAACTTAGAGAAGTTCATATTGGTAAACACTGGGCAAGTCAGTCTATGTATCGCTGTGTCTGCCCCCTAATGTAGGCTGGTTTTGTACGATCGTAACAAATAATTTTGTAGAATCGTATGAAAACCTTAGGCTTACCAATGTGTGGAGGTGTCCCCGCCGGCTCCGTCGCGTTGCCGCTGGTGGGTGGGGCGGTGGGCCAGGGCCCAGAGCCGCTCGCGCACTCCACACGCGCACCACTCCACACGCGCACGCTAACACGACGAACGTGTGCTCCCGGCAGTATCGGCTATTGTGATAATTATAATTATTAAAGAGAGTAGTGTAGCGAAGAATAGAGGTGAGTGCTTAAATTTATTAATATTGCGTTTTAGTTCTGACTTAGGAGGGACTACTCTTGTATCTTAGACAGTTATTTTATAATTATACATTCATAAAGTTAAGAAAAATTAAAAGTAACCGATTGCCTACGAGATGTCTAATAAATCGTCCACTTTCCGGCGATATTCGCTTGCACACACACAATTGTCGCGCATCACGCACGCTGCTCCACCTATGCGGGCAGGCGCGCCAGGAATGGAGCACAAGCGAATACTTATCGCCCAAAAGTGGTCGATTTTCTCGAATGTACCTAAACTAAACCAACAAATAGTAATAAATTGTTACTTAGTAGAGACAACTGAGAAATCGCACCCCATAACTTTAAGAGACAACCCATGATGGAAAATCCCAAAGCAGCTATCACTTTATGAATCAGCGGACACGCGAGATCCTTGTTTACGCCGGCCGCCGCGGGCGCACCGCTTTCTCCGAGCGGCAGCGGGTTTACAACACTCACAATCACAACATCACAGTATGACGTGATATTATGGATCTTGATATTTACCGACAGACTCTGATCGAGAAATGTGAATCACATCTGAAACAATAACTTCTTTAACGTTAGTACCTACTTGAAAAGAAATGTATATCCTTATGTAGAATTCTCAAAACCGATTTTGATCATCTTTGATCATCTAAACACACATCGAAGATGATAATAGATCGATAATTCCTTAGCATTATAGGTACTAAAGTAAGTAGTAGCAAAAGCTAGAGGGTTAGTTTTAACACAACTTCAAGCTTTTAATATTATAAAAAACAATAACCATAATGCGCTTGCGTCAGGTGTAACTTAGTTCCGTCCGCGTAGGCATTATAAAGTGAGTCGCGTGCCGATAACTCGGTGCGTTAAGCAACAACCATTAAGTAGAACGGTAGCAGGATTAGGAACGGTTTATTAGGAAATTGCACGTGCTCCACGTCCGGCCTAAGGGTCGGTCGGCTCGATGGCGCAGTGGCTAGCGCGCAAAGAGATTTAACTTTGCTAGCGCGTTGGGTAGCGAGACTAGCTAGCTTTCAACTTGAGCAATGCTGGGTCAGTGTCGTATATTCCCTATCTCGTTATTGTAAGTTAAGAAATGCGCGGGTTAGTAAATGCGCAACCGCAGCGGCTGATCGCGGATTCGCGGCGTCACCGGCGGCCGGTTGCGTAACGGCGGCGGTGTAACGATGCGATGACGCGCGATGAACGATGGCTGTATGACTCACATTGTTTGCAACACTAGTGGGACATCAGGATGCGCCGGGAACCCTGAATGTTGGTAGTTAACACCATTTGCTATGAGAAGTTTTAGAAACATTAGAGAAAATATTTAGCTTGTATTATTCATATTTCATTAATTCAAACTGAGACATGCCTCTTTCTGAATAAAGTGGAGTTAGCTATCCTACTTTACCGCTCATCAGATACAAATTTTTAGAGTTATCGACTACGATCCGACCTATCAATATACCAGAGACTAAGCAATGAGGACCGCAAAAGCAGTCGTCTGTCTTCGTCCACTTTTCACCAAATAGCGACTGCACATATTGTGCTGAGCGTGACAGGTGGTGAGCCCATTACGCTCTATGCTGTTGGATGCAGGTATGTGCAGTGCCGACTAACGAGTCGTTAACGAGTCCCGGGAAGAGAGAGGGTGGTAGTACACTTTCACCGCTACGCGACGCGGTTAATAAATATACTAGGTAGGTACCCTTACAGAATAGAATAGAATAGAATAGAATAATTTATTAACCATATAACTCGGAACGTTATACAAGGCAAGTCCATGATACATCATCGTTACAATACATACATTATATAAAAAACACAATTAAATTAAATTAAAAATAGTACTATGAAATGAACTATGTAATGAAATTATTAAAATTAGTCGGTAAAAATGTCAAATTTAAAGTATTAAAAATATAACATAAACCAAAATGGATTATTGATCAGTCATAAATTAAAATTTATTTTTACAGTACAATATTATAATACTTAATAAATAAAATAAAAAAATAAAAAATTTGGTGGTTTCTATTGCAATTTTAAAAATAATTTAATAAACTAAAATGATAATTATGTAAATCTATATAAAATTTCCTAATATAAGAACGAGGATTCATTAAGACGCATAGCCGTGAACTCGTTAATTGAATAAAATGGGTTTGAAACAAAAAAATGCTTTATCTTATTTTTGAACTGATTTTGGCTAAGTTCAGTAATTGCTAATGGTAATTGATTGTACATAACTATCTTGTTGCATATTCCTTGTTTCCTTACCTTTACCAGTCTCGTCCTAGGTTGGTTTAATCTCTCCTTATTACGTAGGTTATAGCTGTGTATGTCCATTTTTCTTGATAGTGCCTGTTTCTCTTTGTGTATTTCTACAAGGCTACTAAATATATACAATGATATAACCGTCATAATTTTATTAACTACGAAATATTCTTTAGCCGATGCACGCTTGCGAAGTCCGTTTATGATCCTGATTGACCTTTTCTGGCATTTAAGGACTCGATTTACGTCTGAAGCATTTCCCCAAACTGTCACAGCATAATTTATGAGGGAATGAATGTATGCAAAGTAAACTGAGACTAATGCTTTCTTGTCAATTACAGGTTTAAGTTTAAATAGTGCGTAGTTTGCACTGGCTAATTTTTTACACAGTTTATCTATGTGAACTGAATGACTGATAGTGTGATCAATATTATAGCCCAAAAATACGTTATCTGTAACGTTCAAGTTCCGTTCCAATCCTTTCCTGGCTTGGTAGTGCATAACTATACTTTTATTAGCGTTAAGTATAATGCCGTTTACATGGAACCAATCCTTTAGACTATTTATTGCTTCTGTAGTCTTTTGCTCGAGAATAACTCTACATTTGTCTTTAATACCTACGTGGGTGTCATCCGCAAACAAACTAACAAATGCCCATTTTGGGAGACAATTCACCAAGTCATTGACATAGATTAAGAAGAGCACAGGACCGAGAATAGAACCTTGAGGTACTCCTATATTAGTAGCTCCTACAACCGAACTATCACCGTTAACAGCCACAATCTGCGTTCTATTTCGCAGGTATGGCCTCATCATGTTTAATTCAATTCCCTGGAAACCATAATATTCCAGTTTCAAAATAAGGATGTCATGGCGGAGGCAGTCAAATGCCTTGGATAAATCACAAAAAATGCTTGCGCATTTCTGTGACTCATCCAAAGATTCTAAAATGAAATAGACCACTTTTCTAATTGCCATTTCCGTTGATCTATTCTTTCGGAAACCAAACTGTTCTGCCGCAAAAAGTTTATTTTCTTCGAAATACTTAACTATATTATTTTTAATAATAGTCTCTAATATTTTAGACAAAGTTGGTAGTATACAAACTGGTCTGTAATTACTAAGCTCAAAGAATTCTCCCTTCTTGTGCAAGGGTATTACTTTGCCACTCTTTAAAACATCGGGAAATACTCCCTTCTCCAAACAACCATTAACAACAATCAGTAACAGCTCCATCAAGTTCTGATCCTTAAGTATTAATTCTTTCATAGTTTTAGTATTCATGTTGTAAATATCAACGGTCAATTTAGATTTTAGGTTATTTACTACTGACCATAACTCTTTGTAATCAATAAAAGGAAAGATAATAGATGTTGAGGGTCTATTAGTATTATTTAGATATTCTAAACATCGTTGAGTGTTTGCACCCACATTACTTGTTAATGAATATGCAATTTTACGAAAGAATGTGTTAAACAGGTTTGCTATGTCTTTAGCCTTGGTGATTTTCTCTTCCTTATCATTCTTAATGTACGGGATAGTAGTCTTAGAACTTTGTTTATTTCCCTTTCCAACCTGTTCCCCCACAATCTTCCAAGTTTCTCTTATTTTATTATTTGAAATTCTGATTCTGTGCGCATATTGATATTTTTTTGCTACAGTCATAACCTTCCTTAAAACTTTTTTATACCTTCTTATTTTTATTCTCGTTTGCTCATTCGGTGCATGGTTCTGTAAAATTTCTAATTTTGCTAAATTATTTTTCGATACCTGTATCCCTTTTGTGGACCACTTCTTAACAATTTTATTTGAGTTATGTCGTACTGTTGGAAATGCTACATCGTAATAATGCCTAATAGCGTCCAACAAAATACTCATTCCTACATTCGGGTCCTTAGAATCTATGATTTGTGATCTTAGGGTAATAAAATCTCTGTTAACTAAGTAATGAAAGTAGTTAAAGTTATTTCTAGTCATTTTCCTTGAATACGTAGTTGTTTTAGATATTGTATCTTTGTTATTATAAAAAATTAGTTTAATAACATTATGATCAGATAGTTTACAGTCTGTTACATATCCTTTACAATTTTTAAAGTTAACAAAAAAGTTATCAATGCATGTCGCACTTGTACCATGTGTTCGAGTAGGCGTATTGAGTAGCCAATTGCAGTGAAAGTTTTCAAGTATATAAGCAAGTTTATGTATTCTCTTATCAAGTTTAAGTACATTTAAATTAAAATCCCCAGCTATGATAGTAAGTTTACCCTCCCGACATATGATATGTAAAAGTTTATTCAGAACATCAAAAAATAGAGAAAGATCTTTATCA
This sequence comes from Scoparia ambigualis, assembly GCA_963921215.1. Classification (NCBI taxonomy): domain Eukaryota; kingdom Metazoa; phylum Arthropoda; class Insecta; order Lepidoptera; family Crambidae; genus Scoparia; species Scoparia ambigualis. The sequence goes on from OY992503.1 coordinate 1,057,850, forward strand.
GGCCTATACAAAGATACAATAACTAATCTTGAGGCTCTCAATTCAATAGCTGCCAATTCACAATTCATTTCAAAAGATAATTTATTGAGGTCTTTGCGAACCTTGTATTGTAATCCATTTTTAACAAATATAGCTGCACCACCATGATCAAAAAATTTTCTGTTAAAACACGTGGCGAGTTCATAGTTATCTAATTTCATAGCTGATACTTGATGATCTTTGGCCCATGTCTCTGTAAGACATAATATATCACATTTTTCTTCTTGTAGTACATGCTCAATTTCTAAGTACTTGTTATGGATGCTTTGAACATTAGCATGAAGTATTATTTTATAGTTGGTATCCGTTTCACCTCTGGAAAATTTTCGTTATTGCTTTGTAGCTTCCTCATTTCCGGAAAACATTTTATAAATTGCAGAGCTGAGGACGATTGGTACTCATTATTTATACATATTGTTATCGCTTCTGTTATAAAAATCTTAGTTTTATTTAAATTTGTTTTGTTGAAGTTCATGCTTGTCATGTTTATATCCAAATATTTAACTTCTTCGGATATGCTGGCTATATGTGCGAGTTTAGTATTTATTTTGTGAATTTCGTTATCCTGAATACCATTATAGCAAATTCCACTAATTATCAATTTATATTTCCTTTGGGGATTTCGTATTATACCGTCTAACATTTTTATATAATTTCTGTTTTCGCTATCTGTTCCTTTAATATTAATCTTGCTAATTAGTATTACCACAATGTCGTTCCTGTCTAATGTTTTAGTTTTTTCTTCAAAATTTTCTAAGATTGCAGTATAGTGTGCTCCTGGTCTGCAATAGTTTATAAATTTGGAGTTTTCGGTTCCATTTATTATTGCTGTGGCTAGTCCTCTTCCGATTTCATCAGAAAATATTACGGTTTGTTTATAATTTCTTTTTGTAGTATTTATATCAGTCTTATGAATAACTCCGTTTTTTAATGTTTTGTCTACCAATTGAAGAGTATTCCTATTTTCCAATTCAAGAATTTTAAGTTTAAGCTTTTTCTCTTCGTTTAGTAATTTATTTATATTATTTTGCAACACTTTTACTCTTTTTAAAAGTTTTTTTATTTTTGGTCTGCCACGCTTGTTCTTATTGGTAAATAATCCTGCTCTAAGTCTATTTGCATGTTGTATACATTTTTGACTACCATTTCCTTTATCTTTTTCCTCCTTGCTCGCCGTCGCATTCTTTTCCTTCTCTTCATCCAGCCATAATGTCAATTGATCAATTTTCTTATTAAGTTCGAATATTATCTCTACTTGTGTCTTAAGTGGAACTATACTTTCTGACGTCGAACAAGTGTTATCTCTATTTTCAGGTGTCATTGTTCTTGGTATTTTTCTTTTTCTATTTGAAGCAGGACTGGCATACTCAATTTTTTTATAAAGTTCGATCAGTTTGTATGACTTTTCCAAGTCTTTTTTAAGAATCTCGTTTTCGGTTAGCAAATTATCTACCTCGTTATTTGCTGATAGCAATTCGTTTTCTAAGGTTGCAACTTTTTGCTGTAGTTCTATGTGTGACCCGCTATGATCAAGGGATATTTGAGAATGACATACTCTTGTTGATTCAAATACAGATGAATCTGTTAGATTTCCCAATGAGCTAGCTCGTTGTCGTTGGTGAAAGCGGAAAGTGACATTGTCCACTTCCATATTTTCCATTTCGAACTTGTATGCCATTTTAACATATGAATATAAAAAATAAAAAAGTAAGTAAGTAAGCAAAAGTTTCAAGCAATTTTACCATAATCGGATCGAAAGCAAAATATTGCAAGGCACTACAAAATACAAGAAAAGCAAAATTTATCACAAAATAACATGCCACAAAATAAAACATAGGCAAAAAAAAAAAATTTAAGATGTCGCAAAATATGAGATTAGAAAAAAAATAAATGCAATTTCCCTCACTAAATCAATGCATAATAACACAATTTATCTAAGCACAAGTTACAGTCACAGTAGGTTAATAAAAAGGAGCCAACCAATCAAAATATTAAAAGCTTTTTAAGAACACAAAAAAAAGTAATAATTAATCAAATTGTCAAAATCATATCAATACATCAAAACATGCTAAACAAACACTAGTGTGGTAAAATATTCAGTTAAGTTAAAATTAAATAAAGTCACTAATTAATACATAATAATAAAAAAACGGCCAATTAAAATTTAGGCATTAAAGCAAGATTATAATGAAAAGTCATAAAAGCATTAGTCAGTATTCATAAAAAAAAACAATAAATAATCAAATTGTCAAAATCATATCAATACATCAAAAAAGCATGCTAAACAAATAATAGTAAGGTAAAATAATCAGTTTAGTTAAAAATAAATAAAGCCAGTAAATACAAAATAAATAAAAAAATATATCAGTCATAGGCGTTAAAGCAAGGATAAAATGAATAGGTAGCCATAAAAGCATTAGTCAGTCAGTACATAAAAAACACATACATTTTTACAACACAGACTAAAGATAGGATAAATCTATTGGAAATATATTTAAAATGAAAAAATATAAATCTAAAAAAAAACAAAAAATGCAAGAAAGTGCAAATCATTTAAAGCAATTCAATCAAATTATATTAAAACTAAAACTATTAAAAAAAATTACACAAAAAGACATTTCAATTAATTTCACGGCGTTGGATTAGAACCGCAGACTGCCGACTTCTTCGCTCTCAGAAGTAACGAATTACTCCGCTAAACCACGAAGACTGTTAGCAATGTGGTCGAAATTGTCAATCAACTTGCGACTTCCAAAAATTCAATTACATTCGATGTGATGGTAGATGAGAAAGCACAAATGCAAGTTACACGAAGGTAGACAATATAACACAAGCACTTGTTGCTTTTAAAGATTTATGTAATTTCACTGTTTGTTTATACAGACTGCATGTAGGCTTCCCCGTGCGTCGTCACCATAATTATACTTGAAGTGTTGCTTTGTATGCGATAGCTACGATCCTGTTTGGTATTTTGATGATAAATATCCGAGATGGTTGAAAATGTTTAACACTTATTTGTTTGTAAATAACCAAAATGTAAGCTTATACTACACTTTCACTTAGGAACTGAAACGTTGTCGATACATTGCAAACATTTTCACTGTTCATAAAGCACTTTTGAATTTTTTTCGCAAATTTAAACACGGAGCTCTTCTTGCTCCTTCTGTGACAGCTCTAAAAAATACTTTTATGTCTGGCTCTAACTCTGTGAAATTAATAAATTCAGGGTCTTACAAAATTAGGAAACTAAAAAGACAAAACGTTGTAAAGCTTTACAATTTGGTTTGCTTTGCAGATGAGCGTTCCATGGCGTTTACTAGTGCTGGCGTTGCTGGTCGGCGCGGCGGCGGGTGACGGCACTGCGCTGGCCGACGAGTCGTGCGCGCCGCGGCTGTGGGGGGACCTGCTGGAGGACTGGGCCACCGGCGCCGCGCCCGGCCGGCGAGGTGAGGACAACGATTAGGCGGGGGCGGACTAATCCGATTCCCACTTGCTTCCACCACAGAGAGAATTTTCAGATTCAAGAGTTTCTCGGCCGTCAAACTATAACAAGCGAAATTCAAAATTCAAAATTTCTTTATTCAGTAAACTTATAATAAGCATTTTGAATCGTCTAAATTTATTTCAACCCATAGTAAAAAAATGATAAACAATATTAATTCTTTTTAATAATGGTTACTTATCTAAGAGTGTCCGCTAAAATCTAAATACTGTTATATGTCGTAAAAAATAAGCTAAGAATTATCATGTATGTCATGTTTGTGTTGGTTCTTCGGCTAACTTCAACAATGTCCTTTGGAAAAGTTCCTTCTTCCAGAGACCTATTAAAAATATCGGCCAATTGAGGAGCTAAAAATTAATCATTGTTTTAGCAACTTTTGTAGAGATACCCCACAGATCTTCTGTAATTTTAATATTTATTGTTTTAAAAGCACTTAAAATGGTGTCAGTGTTAAAAATATCGGCCAATTGAGGAGCTAAAAATTAATCATTGTTTTAGCAACTTTTGTAGAGATACCCCACAGATCTTCTGTAATTTTAATATTTATTGTTTTAAAAGCACTTAAAATGGTGTCAGTGTTTAAAAGCCTAAAACTAAAACTGTCACCGCACTTATCAACTCTTGACCCGAGGAGAGCGACAACAGAATGAGAGCAAGAAATTATATTACTAGTATGTCCATAGGTATCTTAGAGAAAAAATCCTCAAATGCACCATCTGATGCCATTATTCTACTATTGACTTTAACCCCTTAAAGAACAGTGTCAAATATATTGACACCATATTTTGAACTCTAAGCAATTATTATTGAGATAAGGTCGAAAACCAATAAAAAAAATTTACATGCTATGCTCGTTAAAGGGTTAAATGAATATGGAACGGTCCTTAATTTTTGTTTTACCAGTTTCTTGATTAATAATGTAGTCCACCATAGTCTTTATTTTCTTATTCGAAAGTGCCATTTTTTTAGAAATAAAATGTGATTTAGCGTTTATGCAGTCTTTTTAAAATAATTTTGAATAGTTTCTAACATCCTACTATATTAATATTATAAACGCGAAGGTTTGTAAGAATGTATGGATATTTGTTACTCTTTCACGTAAAAACTACTCAATGGATTTGGATGAAATTCGACATACAGATAGTTTATAACCTGGATTAACACATAGGATACTTTTTATCCCGATATTCCCACAGGAACGTATGGATGGATGTTTGTTACTCTTTCACGTAAAAACTACTGAATGGATTTGGATGAAATTCAGCATACAGATAGTTTATAGCCCGGATTAACACATAGGATACTTTTTATCTCGATATTCCCACGGGAACGGGAACCACGCGGGTGAAACCGCGAGCGGCCGCTTGTATTCAATAAAGTTTGGATCTTTGGAAGTAGATTTTAAGGCATACAATTCATACAATTTTCTTCTACTTGCATTTTTACCTGGTGTCGCCCAGTCACTGAACTTTTTCTTACAGTTATTTAATTTAATAATTTTCTGCTTACTTATATGTGTTGTTAAATTCATCCCGAATGCAACTGAAAACTTTTGTATTTAAAAGTATTATCTGCATCATCAGTAGGTGCTACTGAAAGAGAAAAAAGTTTTAAGTGAATTTTGGTTCTAAATTTTTCGATGCCTTTTTGACTTATTGGTCTACACACTATATTTTTTTTTAGGATAGACATTATGGTGCTCAATAGTGACTAATTGTCCGCTATGGTCTGAACTAACACAATAATAGATTTTTAAAAAACAAGACAATTACTTACGTTACCAAAAATATTGTCCAAGCAAGTACTTAGCAGATGTGGATGTTTTTTTAGTTGTTCATTGAACACGTGATCTAAATTAAATGATTAAAACAAGTTTATGAATCTACTGGACATAGAACATCGGTTCAAAATGTTAACATTAAAATCTCTACAACTACTACTCTGTTACTTTTTCACATAATATGATTTTAAAAACATCTTCCATAGCGGACCCAAACAGTAGGTATTTCCAGATGGAGGTCTGTTTACACATATTCACATATTACGACAACCTCATCTAGTTCGATACATGAAAATTCTACAGTTCGTTCTATAGATAGTGCAATCACGTATTTACGTTCTTTCACTTTTAAATTATTATTAATAATAATTAAAGAGCCGTCTCTTATGGCTGTCATTCTACAAAAAGAAACTGAAAATACTGTAGTTTTCAAAGTTCGTTATTAATTCATAATGTTTGAACCAATGCTCGGCAATACATAAAATGTAAATTTTAAAAGAAAGTAAAAATAAATTTAATTTAAATTCTTTGCCAGAAAAGCCTTGTATGTTCTGATGAACAATGCTAATGCAGTTTGACTTTTCTTTTGTCAATAATTTGCTAGAGGTATCCTTTATTGTAAAATAAAATAAAATCTAATTTAAATTATTTGAAACATTATTCCAAAGTCTGAATTGACATGTCAGTAGGTTGCAGCTCAATAGAAGCCGCTGAGCTAGCCATGTTACTGGCTAAATACTTAAAATAAATTATAGCGAATTTGTTTAAAATAAGTCTTAAGATAATAATTTACCTTTTGTCAACATAAAATTATTATCCAATAATTTATTCGTGTCTATTTTTTCTACTTTATTTTCATAGAAAGCCATTGTATACAATGTCAAAATAAGCCTATATCTATAATAAAATTATTTTCTTCGTGTGGCAAGTTTTTACTGTAAGGAAGTGTGAACATTATAATTTTTGTAATATTCAAAGAAAGTAATTTTTCATAAAAGTTAATTATTACTTTGTTATTCAGATTTCCCCTTTTCCCAATTAAAATAATATAGTTCCAACATTATTTATTAAGGTCATGTGAAATTAATTTTTCTATTATATCATGGTATGTCAAAGGCATACAATAACTTAAGACAGTCTGCCCCTCAGTGTTTAATAATTGACCCAAGCCTCTTCCAATTTCATCACTTAACATTAGAGTGCGACTTTTAGTACATTTGTATTTTTGGTAAGAAATATTGGAATTCAAACTGGACAAACTATGGCACAGCTGCTTAGGAGGTAAGGGATCACACACTGGTATGGACATGAAATGCTCCGAGACAGCCAGGCCTGCCGCCGGGGATTGCCTAAACTCACTATCAAAGTTCTTAGTCGGAGAACTTCTAAAACCTTATTTAGAGCCAGATGTATTTCCCAAAATATTTCGAAAGTCTAGTGATTTATTCCCGATTTATTGAGGCCAAACCCGTATTAACAAGTATCTTATTAATTAGGATTTAACTTTTAACTAAAGAAAAAACAACCATGATAAATCCTTCAGGTCGTGTTATGGCTCTACCGCCAACCAAGGGGTACTACGTGACGGAGCGCATCGACGGGCCCCTGACGCCGCCGCCGGCGCCCCACGGGGCGTACGGGCCTGCGTCGGGGTCACACGGACCTTACGGACTCAACGCTGGGTCACATTCATCACCACACGGGCCACAATCGGCTCCTTACGGACCGAACACCGTCCACTCTGGGCATCAATCGGGCCCGTATGGACCGAGCCCCTCTGGGCCTTATGGCGCTAGCAGCCACGGCCAGCACCCGGGTCAGTCAGGCCACAGCGCGTCCCCGGGCCCGCAGCCGCCGGGCGCGGGCTACTCCCAGTACGACGAGTGGCAGGCCACTCCGCCGCCGCCGCCCGGCGCCGGCAAGATTGTCAACAGGCCACCCAAGCCTTACAAAGACAAATTTAAACCCAGCTATGTAAGTAGCTTTTTGTTCAAACCTACCTACCTAACCAAATTATCTTTAAAGTTCAGATGTTTTTGTAATGATTTTTAAAATTGCAATTACATTGGAGAAAATTACAACAAAGTGCTCCATTTAAATATTATTAAAATATTACAGCAATTACAAAACCCGCAGTCCCCGTCCCAGAACCAGCCGATCCCCGTGACGCAGCCGTGGGGCGCCGCAGACCGCGTGGACGCGCCGCAGCAGGCGCCGCAGAAGCAGGTACTGTAATCATCATTCTGCAAACGGCCCAGCGGTGGCTGGGCACAGGCTTTCTCACATGGAAGCACAGCACATGAAGATAATGTAAGACAACCTAACACACTGGCCCAATGTGGGTTGGTTGCTTTTCACGACCACGAAGGACCGAAAGAGCAATTGTTTTATACTTTATTGAACACGTTACAACCATCAACCTATTTCTATTAGTAAGGCCCTGCCGTTTTCCGTAGAAGCACACGAGGAGGATGTGTCTAATACCACGCAGGCAGCAAGCCAAATACAGGTTAAACATGAGATGAACGATTTCCATCTTTTAAAGTAGCGTTCCCTTCTTTCCGCAGGTGTCTGAGACAGACCTGTACTTATTGACCGCCATTGAGAAGCTGGTGTACCGCGTGGACCTGATGGAGAAGCGGCTGCGCAAGATGGAGGATGCCGTGCACTACCTGGTGGCAGGCAAGGAGACCAAGCCAGGTCAGGCGACAAACCACTTTTATATACCTAATACCTATTTGTGGTTAAACTAATGGGCCCGAGCAACAGTCCCTAGCTCATAAGACCTGGGGGCCTCTGTCATCTTTAGGAGCGTATTATAACGCTATCGAATTTTGGATAGTTATAGGTACTAAGTACTCTACAGTTGTATTCCATTTCTTTGTATGCTTTCCAAATACAAATTACTGGCAAGTTAAATAAGATCTCTTTTGAAACATAATATTGATAGAAATAATAGTACTTATGTACCTAGAATGGAAACTTTTGCTTTAGGTACTTACCTACCTAAGTTTTACAATTAAAAGCCTCCGTAGGGCGATCGACCACCTGATAAAGCAGGTCCGTTGAGAGGAAAGCGCATACGCAAGATGCTCAGAGAAGCGGTACAATCTCACCTCATGTAATATATAATATGACATGCAAGAATTGTACGACATGCGACGCATAAGTGAATACTATAAAAAAGATGTATTTTCACTGATAAGATGTTTTGAATGGTCGGTGAAAGTTGGCCGTATCTGCGAGTCTGCGACTTGCTGAATTTATTGCCAACTGTAGCACGTTCATACGTTATGTAACATAATTTAAATGTCCCTACAGAACAGTTGGTGTTTCACCGCATGTCATGCATGTATAGTTTTGGCCTGTTGTGGTATTCGCATCAAAGAATAGTTTGGTATTTACCACAATGGTGCAACGTGGATATGCTCAGAATTTTGGAAGTATTCGGTCAATTTGTAGGACAACATTTAAAACCCTTCGGGCATAATATTTATTTAATACTTTATGCACAACTGTACAGAGGCGGACTTAATGCCTTACGCATTTTCTCCCAGTCAACCATAGGGTGGTGCAGAGAAATTAGTGGTAGGGTGCACAACTAAAATGGAAGTATGGTAAATTTCATGCATAATTATCAGTGGTCGGAGTAGGTATATTGATTTTAGATACTTGCGTCATGATATCATAACATGGACATGCATTTCTTCCGGAATGTACCGGAGTTTCCAAAAATTTGGTAAATAGAGTAATAAAATAAAAAACCATATGTAAGCAAACAAAATTGTTTATTGTTAATACAAATAATCATTATTACAGTTTTATTAAAAATAATTATTTTTAATCCTCATCGGTTACAAGTTCTACATTTTGATTTTTTACTTAGGCCTTACACTTTTATTTAGGCCAAAGAGCCGGCTCAACATTAGCCAACAGGTCGAAACAATAAAGCTTTGGTCACCTATCCGTTGACCGGCCTGTGTGAGAGTGACTTAACCTCTACAATCAACGACCAAATGTGCGGCCAAGTGAGTCAATGAGTTCCAAAGGGGAAATAAGCCCAACAAATCTATAAACTACATTTCCTAAACTAGTTAATCGTTACTTACCCTAAATAATTATTAAAAAGCGACAATTATTAATAATTGTACCATCGTGATGGTTGGTTAGCGTTAGACGGGGGTTTTATAAAGGGGGGACAAAATTTCGTCCATTTTAGCGTAGGACGCACCGTTTCCAAGATATTTAAAGATTAACAAAAAAAAATCACTAATAATAATTTAAGACGTGATTTCTTTTCTTTTGCGAGATTGAGACAATGGATACGGCCAACATTAGAGATGGAGACCAGCGCCACTAGCAGCATAGCGTTGAGAGTATTGATACATTTTTAACTAGTTTCATGTAATAATTTCGATGTTTCGGTATTTTTATCATAATAATCCGGAAACTCGGAGGAGTATCCATATTAACATATACGTTTGATGTCAGTGACCTTAATTCAATATACCTACTCCGACCACTGATAATTATACTATAAACATTATATACAACATACACCGTAGATACATAATATACACTCTATAATATATAAATAGTTAGTAAATATATAAATATCATACATATAATTAATAAACGATTACTAATGTGGAGTATCAGCTTGTTCGGTAAGATAGCTGCGCAACTTGGTTTTGAACGCGTACCGACTGGTGGACATTCTAATATTTATAGGGAGAGAATTCCAAAGGAGAATAGGTTTGACAAAGAAGAAAGAGTGAACGATGTCGGAGTGGTGAGAGGGACAGTTTAGAAGGCGACCATTTAAGCTGCGTTCGGCATGCGCATAATAGTCGTGATTATGTAAGTATGTATCCAGGGAATCGAGATACCGGGGGACAAATCAACGATAAGACCAAAGGTGGAAGCGAGCTTTATCCTCTAACGACTTAATCAAGGTCTTCCACAAAAAACTAGCACAAAAAAAGGTGGCCAAAAAAGAAATCAAACCTTGTAGGTATACTTAAGGCGTGACCTTAGTTTTTATATAAATATATATAAATCTAAGTTAATTAATATCCTGTATATTAGTTAGTGGAAAAAAAGACCGTGGTTGGAGGAAAAGTACCCTTAGGTAATACTGATGATGGCAAATTTTACTGAAAGGAAACATTTGTTTATTTTCAAAAATAATTATAACAGCTTTTAAAGATTTTTGAAAAATCACATGCTTGAAGCGGTAAACGAACCGGTTAAATGTGAAAAAAACATCCTGTATTTTATGATATCAACCGAGAGAGTCATTCATAAGGATCAATGTCTTTTAAACCACATAGTAGGTATATTAAATTAAAGAAAGATCAAGAAAATATTTTTTTATTGTAAAGCTTATTTATTTATTTATTTAGGTTTGCCAACATTTGTGTACAACGATACTTATGCTTACTTAATACTATATATATAAAAAAAACTAATTGCCACAAATTCTTACAGGCAAACAAACACAGCATGCACTAATACATATCTTTGCCAAAATAAAAAATAATAATTTTACAATAAATTAATCTACTCCTATCATTCCTATAATTACTTAAATTACAAATGTGAAATTATTACTTATAAGTAAGTACTAAAAATAAATTAAACTTAAAAAAAACTCACATAAACCGAAGCAGAACAAGAAAGATAACAGGACAAAAAAACAAGAAAGATAACAGGACAAAAATCTTACTATCTGAATAATATAGTTCACATAACTTATGAATGCTCAAAATGAGACCCATTTTCACATTTGCACAGACGTAGGTATTCTTGGGTTAGTCCATCTAGTTATACTTTTAGTTATACAGTATAACAGAATGGACGAAAAAAGTCTTATTTGATATACTGCTCAATATAACTTATTGGATTCGAAAAAAATAATAGAAGTTTGTCCAAGTAGTTATACAACGAGACAGAGTAGTAATTTTCAACGTCAGCGCAAGCCTTCAGGACCATTAAGTTGAACTCCCATTATGTTGACTTGTATAAAAGTTGGATTCCCATTAAGTTGAATTCCCATTATGTTGAATTCTCTGAAAGTTGGATACCATAATGTTTAATTCCCATTATGTTGAATTCTCCTTCAGGACCATTAAGTTGAACTCCCATTATGTTGACTTTTATAAAAAGTTGGATTCCCATTAAGTTGAATTCCTATTATGTTGAATTCTCTGAAAGTTTGATACCATAATGTTTGATTCCCATTATGTTGAATTCTCCTTCAGAACCATTAAGTTGAATTCTCGTTATGTTGAATTTTCTGAATATTGAATTCGGAGTCTCATTAATTTTGAATTATCTGAATTTACCACTGAGCTCTTTCGACGCATAGTAACAGCATTTATTCATGTGGTAACAGATTCGCACTTGACCAGCCACGCGAATGACAATGATACCTAAAGAGAATCGTTTCTGTTCCCGTGGGAAGTTCCCGTCCGGAACCATTGTATAAAACAAAAGGCGATCTGGAAAAACAAAAGAAAGTCTGGAAATGATCTGTCAATAACTCGTAGTTGAAAAAATGTGTTCAGGCTATTTTCAACCTTATTGACATTATTTATTTTCTTTGCCGGTTTTTTTGGTATATTATATTTATTCAGTGCTCTTTGTGGAGTTCATATTATTGTTTTTGAAAAATGTCAATAAGGTCGAAAATAGCCTGAACACATTTTTCCAACAAGTAGACGTTGACAGATCATTTTCAGACTTTCTTTTGTTTTTCCAGATCGGGAACGGGATATTATCTTAGTGGCCAATTCAACATATTGGGATTCTTATAATGGTAATTCAACTAAATGGGAATTCAACTTTTATAACAATCAACGTAACGCGAGTTCAACTTAGTGGCCAATTCAACATAATTGGGATTCAACATAATTATTGAGATTCAACTTAATGGGAATCCAACTTTTATACAAGTCCACATAATGGGACTTCAACTTAATGGTCCTGAAGGCTCGCGCTGACGTTGAAACTTACCGCTCTGTCTCGTTGTATAACTACTTGGATAAACTTATATTATTTTTACGAATCCAATAAGTTATATTGAGCAGTATAAGAAATAAGACTTCTTTCGTCCATTCTGTTATATTGTATAACTAAAAGTATAACTAGATGGACTAACCCGTATTCTTCGACTGAATTCGTTATAAGTATTCGTTATTTTTCTTGATCCTTATGAATGACTCTTTCGTTTGGTATCATAAAATACTGGATGGTTTTTTTTTCACATTTCACCGGTTCGATTCCCGGCTCAAGCAGGTGTTTTAATTATTTTCAAAAATAAGTGAGCGTCAAGTTGGCAGGCACACCACGGAATTAGACGGTTTTGACTATGTCAAAAAATTGTGTATAAATAGTGATAAATAGTGACGTATAGCATATAAATAGTGATACTATGGTTCAAAAGATATTTGAGTATCTTGGTGTGCCTGTTAACTTGACGTCATGATAGCAGGCACCTTAAGAAATACAGTTCGTATCAATGTGATTTATATGTCAAAAAACTGTGCATAAATAGTGAATCGTATACGCAAAATTTCAACAATTGAGGAGTGTCTGTTCAAAAGGTCAAAATTCCATGATAAACAAATTTTACAAGAAACAACAAAAAGTATTTTAATTTTTTATTGAAATATAATGGTAATTGTTATTATTGTATTAAACGCAAATTAGACTTTTTGATATACATGTTCATTTTAATTTTAGTTTTTTACTGTATTTCTTTTTTTATAAATAATTTTCATTTGGAAATACGACTTTATGATCGGAATTACCAAAAAGAAGTCTTTTTGGTCAGAATATTCCAGAAATAAGTCTTTTTGATCAGAATATTCCAGAAATACGACCTTTTATAGAACAGTCTTTTCGCTTCTTTGTTCTAGTTCCTATATTTAATGTATGTACAATTCCATAACCTTCATCCATTTAAAAAAAATAAGCGATTTAACTCTGTATTTTCAAATAATACACCCAAAACAAAAAAATCTTAATGTTAAAATGTTCCACATACCAATAAACTTCTACTAAATCTCATTTATTTTTCTTTCACAGTTGACAATCAATAAAGCAATGGCTATTTAGAGTATACATACATCCAAAACATCGATTTTATTAATCGAACAAACTCGATTTTCGGCAGGCAATAATGTATGGCAAGATTTAATTACCTTTTGAACAAAATTGTTTCATAAAACATATTTTTGTTTGAGAAATAACACTTTTTGATCGAAATATGTTTTATACACAGAAATAAGCCCATTTTGGTCGGAATGTCAAAGTTAAAGATTTATTTTATATTGGAAATACGTGTTTTTCGATCAGAATTTTATCAAATATGGATAGGATATATGTAACAGTTTAGGGAAAAAAAATAAAAAACAATTTCTTTCTACAGGGAAATATGACCTTTTGAACAGACACTCCTCAATTGTACTTCAATACAAACCGAGATATTACGGTCTCTAAGTGGGCTGCCAACTTGACGATTCTTGCGATGGCGATTCCAGAGAAACGGGTTGAAGTTTTAAACAAATAAATACATGAAAAAATTGTGTGTGAAATTGTTAATCTTTCAATATCAATAAAAAAGAATTCTTCTTTGCTATTTTCCAAAAACCTAATGTAAACTTCTACCATACATTTGATTTTAAGTACAATCGTGCACAATTTTATTTATTGACTTAAGATACTGACATAAAGTCTTATTATTTTTAATTCAAGTCATAAAATTACACCTATATCTACCGTTGTAATGTCAGTTTCATGTTATTTCTATGGAAACTTATGTCAAGCAATTTGTAATTTTAGTGACTCGAATTAAAAGTCTCGGATGGTGGTGGACGAGCGAGTGTCGCGAACGACCGAGAGCGTCAGCTCACAAAAAAAAAGTAAACTATTCCATCTTTTAGAGGTGCGACATAGAAACGAGTCTAGAATATTAGAGACTGGGAGTTCGTACGTTTTCTCATTTCCGTAATGTCAGGTATTATGTTGTGTTTAATGGTGAAATAATTGGGGTGTTCGTGTCGTGCAGAGCCGTGCGCGGGCAACTTCACGCGCGTGGGCGGCGGCTGCTACCAGGTGTCTGCGGAGGCGGGCGACTGGAAGGCCGCCAGCCTGCGCTGCCGCAAGAGCAACGCGCACCTGCTGGAGCTGGGCGCGGCGCACGAGCGGCGCGCCATCGGCGCCGCGCTGCTGGCCGACGAGCGCCTCAAAGGTATGCACACTACCTATTTGTGTGAACGACTTAATTACCTTTTGATGACAAAACCTAAGCAACGAAAAACTCACTCACTCGAGCCTCGATGGCGTTGTACCTTGCACTTTATTCTCCTTTGTCCGTCCGTCAAGATAAAACGTAATCAAACGGAGCTTTAAATAGCGATAGTTGAGGATAGCAGGCTAAGATCTATCTATACTAAAGTAGTGTCCTGTTTTCGTGTTTAAATTTATGACGTAACGTGCAGGCAAGGACTTCTGGACGGGCGGGCTGAACCCCGGGCTGCTGTGGATCTGGGCGCACTCGGCGCGCCCCGTGGCCGGCAACGCCACCGCCGGCGCCAATGCTACCAGCACCGGCGGCACCATCGTGGGCGAGGGCCGCTGCCTGGCGCTGGTGCACGACCCGGCGCTCGCCACCTACGTGTACCGCGGCCAGGACTGCGCGCTGCGACACAGGTAGCACACAACTTCATTTCGCAAAGGACTGCCCCAAGGCAGTGTGTTGGGACCGGTCTCGTATCCATGTCTGTTGTTACCATTTGTCCGCTAAAACTCGCGCGAACGCATGTTTACGCGTTTCGCGCAATAATGTCCGTGACCCCAGCGCGATAACCCCTTCAGATCGGATTCAAATTTCGCCATGATTTAGTTGATAATATGTTTAAATTTGTTAGCAAATACAAAAATTTGTTGATCAATAGTTATCTAGATATCCCATGTTAAAGGGTATCCCGCTGGATCACGCTTGTCAATATTATTGGACCTAATACGAGTATTAACGAGACACGCTACTGATATAGTTATTGTGCTGAGATTTTGTTGATTTAATTACGAATCCATCAGTGAAAATTCCAGGATTCTACCTTCTGTAGTTACCGAGTAGGTAATCAAATAGGTACCTACTTTTCGTCAAAATTCTTCCGAAACGTAAGTTCTAGTTGAGGTATAAGAAAAAAGGCTACATTCATGAAATTTAAGGAAGATTATGTTGACTCTGAGAGAAAATTTGCTAGACAAAAACGAGAACTCTAACTACAGTACATCCTGAGATATAACGCTAATTATGGTTATCCCGCTGGGGTCACGGTGTTGATACCTAAACATGGTTTTATAAATTACAAAGTTTTTAAAATTGTATAAATACTGTGTGCTTGCATTCATGTTGAATGCATGTTGCATGTTTTTTGGAAAACTGCATGCTTTTGCATGCCTGGATGCATGCTGCATGTTTGCTTGCATGCTGCATGCTTGCTTTCATACTGCATGCTTACTTGCATGCTGCATACTTTCTTGCATGCTTGTTTGCACGCTGCATGCTTGCTTGCATGCTGCATGCCTGCTCCATGTTTGCTTACATGCTGCAAGCTCCATGCTTGCTTGCATGCCGGGGGGTGCAGGTGCGACCCCCTCTGCTCGGGGGGGTCTGGGGGCCTAAGGCCCCCGCTATAAAGAAAAAATTAAGTATGCAAAACTATAGGTCTGTCGGTTAGGTTAGGTTAGACTTTTGACAAATAAAGGAGGGGGCCGCAGGCCTCCCGACCAAACCCCTAATTCTTAATCATAAGTGTATGTATTAAACACAATATTATGAGTTTAAATATTATCTTAGTAATGACAATAAAAAGAAAATTATGATAATTGACTGTTATGAAGGAAACAATTATTAAAAAAAAGATTATGAGGTTAAGCTTGTTCTTAGTAATGAAAGTATTAATAAAAAATGTATGATAACTGTCTGTTATGAGTTCCGATAGTAGTAATAAAAATTTATCATCAAAAAAAGGAGAATAAAAATTAGGAAGAGTGATTTTATGAAGACAAATCGGTAGGGTAAACAAAAAAATAGGAATAATAGTTTTATGTGAGCCAATATGGACCCAGAAAAAAACACAGTTTGCAATCACAGGTAAGTAGTACTTTTTTACATCAACGGTTCACGTCGTATTAACGTTACACAT
This sequence comes from Scoparia ambigualis, assembly GCA_963921215.1. Taxonomy (NCBI): domain Eukaryota; kingdom Metazoa; phylum Arthropoda; class Insecta; order Lepidoptera; family Crambidae; genus Scoparia; species Scoparia ambigualis. The sequence continues at coordinate 1,074,390 of OY992503.1, forward strand.
GTACAAAATAATAAAAAAAATAGTTTCGTTCTGTCGACAGTCTCTTAACATAATATTATCTATAAGCATAGAAGCAGTATGTCGTAGATTTGTATTATAAGGGGAGTATAGACTAAAGCATTTTGCTCGAGCATTACGGTGTAATGTAACGTTCTTACGAATAGTACAATACAGGCAAATGCTCAGTTTGCATGTCGCATTTCCATGTAGTGTAACGTTCTTGCGAATGCTCGACGCTGTGTTTGACGTAAGGCTCACGGCAATTATTTATTCTGTGCTCACGGCGAGTAAGCCTGTCCCACTTCTATTTACCTTACGTACACTATTGGTTGAAATATCGAAAAAAAAGAAAAATAGAAATAGAAGATGGTGGCAAATGAACATTTACAAAGACAAACTTTTAGCGGTTTCCAATTAACGTTGGATAATAAATAATTAATGTCCCTCTCTCACCCGCGCTCGCGCCTTTGCTCGATGATACGTTACACCAAAATGCTTGTTGTGTTTGGAATGTTTTTTTTTTGTACACTAGTGACGTTAATACGACGTGAACCGATCAATGTAAAAAAGTACTATATACCTATGATTGCAAACTGTGTTTTTTTTTCTATAATTACAATAAAAATAAATACTTTGCTAAATAAATTTGATCATTTTATTTCAACATGCCTTAGCAAGTAAATTATAAAAGGGTAAACTTATCTATCTATCTACATTAGTATATTGATATGAATAGTTATTCATACATTACATTAGGTATGTATTGGTGATATTAGGTGTACCTATTACAAAATAGAATAAAACACTTGCTAAAAGAAGATAAAAAGATGAAGCTGGAATTGCAAGAATTGGTAAAACGTAACAGTTTATTTAGTGTGGAAGACATACAATTGAATAACACTTACACATACGGCACTAATAGTCAGCTCGAAAGCGAAAAACTCAGCAAACAATAATTTATTCTGATGAAATAGGAAGAGGTTTAGCTACGAAATTAGCAGAAAATACAGAAAATGGCCAAAAAGCAGTGAACTACTGCAAACCCGGAGCATGTTATGACGCAGTATTAGAACATTTTGAAAACAAAACTTATAGCCTAAATTGTGACGATATAGTTGTAATTTTGATCAGTAAATACAACCATAAAAGAAGAGTAGATATGACTACAAAGTATATAAAATATCTAGAGAGGATCATATGTAACCCCCAAAGGAAATTTAAGATGGTTGTATGTGGATTAAGCTACAATGGTATAGATAATATAGATATTTATAATATTAACAGGAAAATAGCACACATGGCTAGTGTATCAGAAAATGTTAAATATTTAGACATCAATTTTAAAAAAAATGAGTATAAAAGAGAGAGTAATTACTTCAACCTCAAGAGATTCATAACACAAACAATATGTACTTACATGAATAAAGGATACCATTCATCGTCATCCCTTCAATTCATAAAATGCGTATCAGAAGTTACAGAGGAGGACCATACGTCAAGCACTTCAAATTTTACGAGAAGAGTACTCACACCTGTGATAAAATAATTATTCACGCGAACACGCAAAGTATGCACAATAAATACGTAGACATTGAATACTTACATGAAGAACAAAACTGCGACATTCTGTGTTTAACTGAAACGTGGTCAAAAGACTATAAAGTGTCAGCTATGAATATAGAAAATTATGTACTTGCGTCATATTTTAATAGATTTTTTTTTGAACATGGTGGAACAGCAATTTATGTAAAAAATGGTCTAGATTTACGCAAAGATCTTAATAAGCTATCGTTTGAGATGAATTGTGAACTAACAGCTATTGAACTAAAAAAGTCAAAAATTGTTATTTTATCACTGTACAGGCCTGATAAGGACCTCTGCCTTTAATAATCAAACTCGCAAATTTACTTAAAAATTTCAACTGTCGTTGGCTGCTCAACTCGCCGACTCGAACTCATGGCTCGAGAGCGACATGTTATACATAACTTTATTGTTAATTTCCATAATTGTACTAGCAACGTTTTAGATTGTAAGCTATCAGACCATAATGTTATAAAACTAATTATTAATAATGACGATAACACAACATTGTTAAAACCAGAAATGTTATCGAGAAAAATGACTAAGAGTAACATTAATTATTTTCATTATTTATTTATCAAAGACTTTAACGACTTGAAATCCCAAATTCTATCATGTAAAGACCCAAACGTAGGAATGAATATTTTACTTGACGCTATTAAACATTATTACAATATTGCGTTTCCTAAAACTAAAGTAAATTTACAAAGAACATATAAAAAGTGGACAACAAAGGGTATACAAGTCTCAAAAAACCACTTAATTAAATTAGAAATGCTACAAAATCATGAACCCAATGAACACTTACAAATGAAAATAAAAACGTATAAAAAAATGCTAAGAAAGGTTATGTCTGCAGCGAAAAAAATGCAAAACGCTTATAGAATTCAAGTGGCAAAGAATAAGATTAAAGAGACTTGGAAAATAGTAGGAGAATGTGCACGAAACGGAAATAAGCGACGACCGAGGTCAGCCATTTCTTTTATTAGAGATAATAAAGAAAAGAGAGTTACAAATGCTAAAGAAATTGCTAACTTATTTAATTTTTTCTTTCTCAATATAGCGCATTCTTTAACAAGCAATGTCGATATAAACATTCATAAATGTATAGAATATCTCAAAAAACTGGTTGAACCACCTACTTCAATCAAATTTGACTCAGTTAGCCTTAAAGAATTATGGACAATTGTTTCTAACATAAAATCTAAATTTACTGTTGACATTTATGAAATGAACTCTAAAACAATTAAAGAATTAATACTACAAAATCAATATTTAATGGAGCTGTTGCATATAGTTGTTTAGATATAATAGTTGTTTAGAAAACGGAGTCTTTCCTGACGCTCTGAAGCTTGGCAAAGTTATTCCCTTGCATAAAAAAGGAGAAACTTATGATGTAAGTAACTATAGACCAGTTTGCATATTACCAAAATTGTCTAAAATTTTAGAAACTATTATCAAAAACAAAATAGTTCAGTATTTTGAAGAAAACGATCTCTTTACTACTACACAATTTGGTTTCCGAAAAAATAGGTCAACGGAGATGGCGATAAGAAGGGTAGTTTCTTTTGTTTTGGAGTCTCTGGATCAGTCACAGAAATGTGCAAGTATTTTCTGTGACTTATCCAAAGCTTTCGACTGTCTTCGTCACAACATTTTACTTTTAAAATTGGAACATTATGGGTTTCACGGTGTCGAATTAAATATGATAAAATCATATTTTTCAATCCGAATGCAGGTTGTGGCAGTTAATAATAACATTTCAAATGTAAGGGCTTCTGATATTGGAGTGCCTCAGGGTTCAATATTGGGGCTAGTTCTTTTTCTCATTTATGTGAATGATTTAGTAAATTGTCTTCCAGATTGGTCATTCGTTAGTTTTTTTGCAGATGATACTCATCTAGGAATTAAAGAAAAATGTCTAGCTAGTCTTGAGCTAAAGATTAAGAAGTCTATGAATTACTTAAGCGATTGGTTTCAAGCTAACGGTATTTTACTTAATGAAGAGAAAAGTACGATTATGCTTTACCAAGCGAGAAAAGGTCTTAATCAAAATTTGTCCATTACCGATAGCACATTTTTGGGTTACACCATAGATCATACTACAAGTCATTCGTATCATATAAATAAGTTATGCAAAAAGTTAGCCAGTGCAAATTATACACTATTAAAGCTTAAGCCAGTAACAGACAAAAAAGCATTAATTACGGTTTACTTTTCTTATGTTCACTCCCTCATAAATTACTATATCTGCTATCACGGTTTGGGGAAATGCAACTGACATAAATCGCGTCCTAAAATGTCAGAAAAGATCGATAAGGATTAATAACGGATTAAGAAAGCGTACGTCGGCAAAAAAACACTTTGTCGTCAATAATATCATTGTACATATACATAAGTCTAATAGAAATTCACAATGATAAAGACTTATTACTAAAGAGACAGGACATACATTCTCACAATTTGAGAAATAAAGAAAGATTGTGTAAGCCAAAGATAAGATTGACTAAAGTACAGAGACAAGGTATATATAATAAAATAGTAATGTACAACAAGTTACCTTTAAAAATTACAAAGATGGAAATGAAAGAATTTAAAATCATAATGAAACACTTTTTCACTGTTAACCCGTTTTACTCTCTTGACGAGTTTATGTCAAGGCGTCTGGAAGAGTCTTCATTCTTGCAGAGGGATAACGAGTAATACTTAGTATCAGTATGGAATTTTTGACGACTTTTATTATTATTATTAATTATTATATTGTATTATGACAACCTAAATGGGCATTTAATTTTCTTGACATTATTTAACTATTAAACATATTATGTCTTAGTTAAGAAATATGATTATTGTATTAACATCATTATAAAACTGTTACTCTAATTATTTAATTCTCAGAACTATGTACATGACCTACCTTGTATAACATTCTACGTTATAAGGTTAATAAATAATTCTATTCTATTTTATTCTATTCATTATGGTGTACCTACTTACCAATATTTGAATATAATGTCCAACAACATATTATCGGAATCGGCCCTTAAACAAAAAAAATTGGCCGCCATCTTGGTCTTTATAAGGAATTAACTTAATTTGGCTTATACGCGTACTTTTAGTATAAAAAGTTACAAACTTTAATTTCTTCTAAAATACTGTAAGTACCTAAACAAACTGAAAAGTAGGAACTGGTTGGATTTTTACATCAACAAAATCTTGGCTATAGTCATAAATTCGCTACTTGCTCCATTCCTGTGGAAAAACCATGTTTAGGTATGAACACCGTGACCCCAGCGGGATAACCATAATTAGCGTTATATCTCAAGATGTACTGTAGTTAGAGTTCTCGTTTTTGTCTAGCAAATTTTCTCTCAGAGTCAATCTTAACTAAATTTCATGAATGTAGCCTTTTTTCTTATACCTCAACTAGAACTTACGTTTCGGAGGAATTTTGACGAAAAGTAGGTAGGTACCTATTTGATTACCTACTCGGTAACTACAGAAGGTAGAATCCTGGAATTTTCACTGATGGATTCGTAATTGAATCAACAAAATCTTAGCACAATACCTATATCAGTAGCGTGTCTCGTTAATACTCGTATTAGGTCCAATAATTTTGACGAGCGTGACCCAGCGATACCCTTTAACATGGGATATCTCGATAACTATTGATCAACAAATTTTGGTATTTGCTTAACATATTATCAACTAAATAATGGCGAAATTTGAAGCCGATCTGAAGGGGTTATCCCGCTAGGGTCACGGACATCGTGCAATAGAGTAAGCAAAGATATATTAAAAACATTTAACACTCTCAATAAAAAGAAAACTGCTGATCTGTGGGGTAATTCCGTGGATGTCGCTAAATCAGTAATTATGACAATAGCTCCAGTTTTAGCTTGCATACTAACGAATGCATTGACTGTGGTGTTTTTCCTGACCTAATGAAACATAGCAAATTAATTCCATTGTTTAAATCAGGTAGCACTTCTGACCCCTCTAATTTTAGACCTATTTCTGTGCTACCCAAATTTAGTAAAATTTTTGAAAAGTTGATGCTAGACAAAATTCATTTTCATAGAAATAAACTTTTACATTGTAAACAGTATGGTTTTACTAGGGGTCGCTCTACAACTGACGCCGGTGTTGAGCTTTTAATCCAAATATTTGATACCTGGGAGGAATCACAGGATGCCCTAGGGGTATTTTGTGATTTATCCAAGGCTTTCGATTGTGTTTTACATGAAACTTTGGTCAGGAAGCTTAACCACTATGGAATTAGGGATGCTTCTTTGAGCCTTCTAATCTCATACTTGAGTAACAGGATTCAGAAGGTCGACATTAACGGTAAAAGATCTCCGGGATCAGTGGTTACAATGGGAGTTCCGCAGGGTTCAATACTAGGTCCATTCTTGTTTTTGGTTTATATTAATGACTTACCTTATTTTGTAAAAGACAGTCATGAGATAGTATTGTTTGCTGATGATACTTCACTTTTATTCAAAGTGAAACGACGACACCCAAATTATGACGATGTGAATAATGCGATCTCAAAGATTGTTCACTGGTTTAGTGTAAATAACTTGCTATTAAACGAGGGAAAAACCAAATGTGTAAGATTTGTATTGCCTAATGTTAAGCAAGTAACAACTAGTGTACAAATTAAAGATAAGAATGTGAATCCTGTGGACACCACTGTGTTTCTAGGCATCACGTTAGATGCCAAGCTTCAGTGGGGCCCACATATAGCTAAATTGTCGAATAGACTTAGCTCTGCGGCTTATGCAGTAATGAAGATCCGTCAGTTAACTGACGTTGATACATCCAGATTAGTTTATTTCAGTTACTTTCATAGTGTAATGTCGTACGGCATTTTACTGTGGGGAAATGCTGCCGACATTCAAACTATCTTTGTGCTTCAGAAGAGGGCTATTCGAGCAATATATAACCTAAAGGCTGGCGACTCTCTCAGAGAGAGATTTAAGAATATAAATATAATGACAGTTGCATCACAATACATTTATGAAAATTTGATTTATGTTCATAAAAATACTGGAATGTTTTCAAAAAACAGTGATATTCACAATGTAAACACTAGAAGTAAGAACAAATTAGCAGTACCTTATACTAGGCTCCATAAAATAAATAATTCTTTTAGGGGTCTGTGTGTAAGATTTTACAACAAAGTACCAAATGATATTCAGAAATTAGATCTTAATAAATTTAAAATCAAAATCAAAGAAAAGCTTTATAAAAAAAGCTTATTATAAAGTTTCAGATTACACAGAAGACAAAACAGCTTGGCTCTGAAATGCTCCAAGCACTCCAACAGCTATTTCTAATTGTCTTTATTTAATTGATACTACATTGTATGTATTGTAATTTTATATTGCATCATTTTTTTTTATTTTTAAATTCATATTTTGTATTGACCTGGTAACGACATACTCTTTTTTTTGTTTGTAAATGTCGTTGCTTTTGTGCGCTGTGGTTTCTTGCGCCCATTCTTTGCCACAGTTAAAAAAATATGTCCTGAATGGGTGGTAGGTTAAAAAAGATTTGGACGATTCAAAGTACTTATTAATTGAGTTTATTGAATAAATATATTTTGACTTGACTCGACTTGAAAGTTAACCGATGCGCGATGCGGGCGCGTACGACGAGTGGATGCCTACGTCGTGTGCCCCCGCGCGTTTAAGCTGTCGCCCTAAGTACATAATACTGCTTTATAAATAATATTGTATATGGATATCGGATCATTAGGTACTCAAAATGTCGGCTGATACACGATGAGCGCAAAGACTGACAATTTTAACATTCGGTATCGACGGCCTAACGTAATTGACTCGACTAACTGTACTCGGGCAAACAGCGCTAGAGCTAGCTCTATTGTCAACCTGCACTTATGTCACGATTGAATTGTTGTATGATGTGTGAGGTGACGGTTCGTTCCTGTGCAGGTACATCTGCGAGGCGCCCGAGGAGCGCGCCAGGCTCAGCGGCGACATACAGCGCGCCGCCGCCGCCGCAGCCGCAGCCGCAGCCACCGCCGCATCCGCCCCCGCCCCCGCCCCCGCCCCCGCCCCCGCCCCCGCCCCCGCCCCCGCCCCCGCCCCCGCCCCCGGGCAGCGGCAGGCGCGCGGGATCACGGCAGGCTCACTCGGGCCGACCAACTAGCCCGCACCGAATAAACTCGTGTTATATTTAGCCACCGCCGCGCCACTCTATTGGCGGATTAGATGCGACGCGGGTCCGCGCTATAATACAAAAGGAGACATATGAAGTACGGCGCTCCGAACTGCGCAAAATATACCCCCCGCTCCGCCTCTTCGCAGCGTTCGGTCCGGCGAAGTCGTCAGTGTTTACAGATGTACTGTAATATAGTAGGGATTACATCCCATGAATTTAATAATTAAGTTATTTATAAAAGAATAGGAAATAAAAAACAAACGCTTTGTTGTAATAGCTTATTATTCTAAAATATTTACAGGTTCATAAGAATCACAACAAAAATAACTTAAGAATATAAAATAAATATTATTTATTACATTATTGACTGTAATGATTGCGTTTTGCAAATATCTCAAGGATACCCGCAAAACATTCGCTAGATCCGTGCCGGCACGCGCCCAGCTCGCGGAAACAAACTGGCTGGTAGAAACACTATTCGCATTTTAACAAGTGCAGACAGTAACGGCTGATGGTATTACTTACGCGAATGATACGATTCAAGTGATGGCCATGAGTGTGGTTATAAAAAGTTGGAAGATATTGTGACATGGCACGCCGCGAATTGCTACTATTACAATACGTGAGCCTGAGTAGTTACCGCACTCCGCTATCAGTTCTCATATTTGTGCACAAACGTAACGCGTGCGCGGGAGCTTAGCCGACCCATTGCGGATCCCACTCACTCGGGCTCACTCAGGCGCAGGTTACGCGGCAACGGGGTGCTCAAAAAGTATCCAAAATGATTATTTATCCACTCAGTGTAATTATTTTATGTAAACATAATATGTACTTTAGAATTAACTAATGCATTAGCACATAAACATTCCAAATTGCTCCGACGGCGACAAGTAGAGAGACTCGCTTTTGTGTAACTTCTTCTTAGTAAATTACAAGCATTAGGTACAAGTTTTCAGAAGTGTTTATTATTAGGGTAAAATATAATGTTCAGTGTGTTGTGGCAGTCTGCATAAGTATTTTTAAACTTTTATAAAAAACAGGCTTCAACTTTTTTACTATTCTATATTTATTGCTATTTACCACAAAAACCAGACAAATTTAATTGTTTGTCCGTCGCCGGTGGCCGCCATGGCGCTTAAAGTCTTGTTACTAAGCCTTCACTGACCGCCTTTAACCCACATCTTATAATACATATTTTAATACAAATAATAACATATAAAAATAGAAATATTGTCTTGATATGTGTAATAGCAAACTTATCCCTTCTTATTGCCTTATGATGAATAATGCAAGTTCATTGTGACAAAACAACGCGACTTATTACATTTATCTGGGCACCGTCGTAAATATGACAGTTATTTGTTAGGAAGAATATATTTGGAGATCAAACATTCAGTTGCTAGATATTTTGATAACATTGCTAAATATCACAATGTTGCATTAAACAAACTAAAATGCCCGTTAGTTTAGTTATATTATTATGTTAAATAAAACTTAGCAAATATGCAACGTTGAATACAACACTTTTGTATATTAAATAATAATTGAAGCAAGATTTAATGTACAAAACCAAATAAATACAATATAATAAAAAAAAATGGTCGCTTTTACAAATAATGGCAATTCATCAAAGTTAATAAAGATATAATTTTAATGTTTGTCGAGCACTATTTCTTCAATTACATTATATTTTGTAGAATTTCCTAGTTAGCACAGAATGCAATGTTCGCAAAACATTTAAAAGTAGATAAGTATCGACGATTAACGTACTACTAATTATCACAATATTGTCCTACAATAATCATGTAAAGTGTTATAATAACGTAGTTTTCCGCACGAGACGCGTCATGTCGGCGGCGGGAGTGGCGGTGCTCCAAAATCATTTCATTTCAATACATTTTTCTATTATTTTGAATTCACAACGCTATGTAGATATCGAAAATAGGAAATAGCATCTGATAAGTCGTCGTCGTCTAGAACGCTAATGAGCCAGTCGTCTAAAAGCTGAAACCCACATAATGTTTCCGTTATAAAATACCAGAGTAATTTTCTTTTGTCACTTATTAAATAAAAGTAGGTTTGAAACGGTGTTAGATAGTTATGAAAATGTCGTTTATTATGTTTACGATGTATTTGGTACCAATAATATTTTATATTTCTACTTATCATTAAGTTTTATTTATCAATGATAAGTAGTTATTGGATATAACACGTGGGCTTCAACTCTAACTAAGACGGTTAAAATAGCGCGGTGTATAGGTACTAAATAAACAAAATAAATGTGACACGTTATTTAAATAATATAAAATGTTCATCCCGACGTTAGGGCTATGGGTCGTGTACTTAAATATCGAAGTTACAATGCCACAGTTTCAACTATGTTGAAATCTTCACAGGAAGTAAGTATTTAATTTGTATTTATTAGTAACGTGGCGTGACAACGAGAGGATGACACGCAACCGCACTTCAGGGTGCGCCGACACGCGACTGAATGACTCGCTGGAACGCATCTCGTAAAGTCCCTCTCGCCCGCCGCGGCAACGCATCCAGATCGAGTAAGGCACACTTGCCCCCTTGCTAGTTGAAGTGGAACTTGAACTGGAAGGGGCTGCCGTGCTGGAAGTGGTGGAAGGAGCTGCCGTGCTGCTGGCCGTGCCGCTGGGCCTCGGGGTCCAGCGGGTCGGTGCCGGCGTCGAACTGCGCGCGCTTCTCGGGGTCCGTCAGCACCTGCGACCGATCAGTTTGGAACTAATTAGCTCGTAACCCGCCAATTTCAATCGAGATCGTAAATTAAATACGTCATAATAATTTCATAAATTTTTAAAAAATTACGTCTCTCGAATGCGGACGTGTGTGACGCTGTGTGTTAATTTCTATACGACGTTCTCCTTTTACGCTACCGAGTTTTACGAATCGAACTCCACAAACGATCGGTGCTAGAGGCCCCCTGAACGGTGTTCGAGAGGCGAGCGACCGAAGCCGACGGCGCGGCGGTGGTCAAAATGCTATAAGTTTTTATTGTCTTGATCTTGAAGCTCACGATAAGTTCAACTAAACACTATATACACAATTCCATCTCAAAAGAGTGGTTCAATTATTATATACAATTTTAATTTCGAATAATCACAACTAATTTTGATACTAGGCCCTATCATCACCATAATAGGTATTAAAGGAGAATGACCATTTTACTATGGAAGTTAAGCTAACATTGCTTATTAATGCACAATAAAGTAACTAGTAGACAATAGCAGCAATGCTCTGGATTATGAACAAAATTACATTACAATATTATACGGGAGTTTCTAGTAATCTTTATTTTTAGCATAATTATTATGACTTACTCCTGTAGCCATTGTAAACAAAGATGTTTGCACACAAAAAATATTGCGGACTATAATATACGAGTCCAATCTCACTCACGGGTACAGTTGCAACGGAGGATTGCTGATCTCAATAATCATTAGAACTTAAAGATTGTTCTACAATAATCACTGAAAACGCACAAACATTCAATAGAAGAAAACATTGATATTGTTTTTATTGACATAATTGTTAGTTTATTTTGTTTGGTTGTTTGTTTATGGTTCCTAGTTGTACGTTCCGAATTACGTTTCGTCAATCGCAATAAAAGAAGGTATTTGATTCATTGAATTCCTTCAATACGGTCAAGAGTAACAAACAATTGTGCAGCAGTGAGTAGTTGGTTAGAAATACAGAAACAATTACAAATTACAAAATTAACCAGGTAGTGTTCTTTTACTTAGACTAAATTACTCCCTAGTGCGAACTAATCTTAAGCAAAGATTGTCTAGTAAGATCATAGAAAACACTCTTACTCTATAGTCGACTGTTGACTATCAGTTTAGTTCAGCATTTACTATGAGTTGACTACTAAACCTCGCGTTCTGTAGAAAACATATTATAATAGTAAATATTATAATCTAAGAGTTTTTTTTAATATATAAATGATTAAGACGCATGAAAAAACGATAGCCTGGTTTTGGTCATTCTCCTTTGGACGGCAATGACAACAATCCAATGCTCCCTCTTGGTTGGAGCATTAGTTCGAGGCGACACTTTGAGAGCGCTAATTGTGTATCTATATCTGTCCCAATCAAATTTTCCCGGGATGTAAACAAACCAATAATCGCACAAAACTATAATAAAAAAAGTATTTTACGGCAACCTGTCAAAACTAATCAACAGTTAGGCATCCACACACTGCGGCGCTAATTTTTATTCACGTTTATAAATATACTAGCGGCCGCTCGCGGTTTCACCCGCGTGGTTCCCGTTCTAGTGGGAATATCGGGCTAAAAAGTATCCTATGTGTTAATCCAGGTTATAAACTATCTGCATGCCGAATTTCATCCAAATCCATTCAGTAATTTTTACGTGAAAGAGTAACAAACATCCATACTTACAAACTTTTGCGTTTATAATATTAGTAGGATGGTAGGATTTACAACTTTTATGGTTATAAAATCACAAATAATCAAAATTAAAATTTTTACATTCACAATCTGAAGTCTGCTGTCAACTTGATTTTTTCTTTTGGTCTATGAAATTAGTATGAATCAAGTAGATTCATAGTCCTCAATAGCTCATAGATTCAATAATCTAAATTATATTGAATTTGTTTCATTCAATAATACGATTTTAAGTATCCTAGTGCATTGCGCGAAATACCAAATCAGTGAAATCGACTAATAATGCACAAATTCGTAACGTTATTTCGTTAAGATGCAGGAGCATGTGTAGGAATAAAGCAGTTGCATTTTGTTAAAGAATGTTACATATTAGCGTTATTTAACTATATTTAATAATAATGATGATGACCAAGAACAATAATTACTGTCATCAAGTTGCAGTTTAAGCTGTTATTTAATTTTAAACAATAAAAAAGGCCCACTGCTCAGTTCGGCTCAAAACAGCCAGTTCTGAGCGTAATCAATTATTGAAATTTCACATCACTAAATCAGTCTATGGGTCAATCAACTATTCTTTGTACCCAAACAGATCAATTTAAAAAATAAATTATAAAATAAAAGTGTAAATTAATCTGAAATTCTACCTAAGTAATCAATAGCAAGGACATTGAAAATTAAAAAGAAGCTGTCAGCAAGGGAAGTTTTTTTAAATAAAGCATTTTATTTTAGAATTCGTAATGCTGAATCACGTTTTTCGTCCCCTGAGTTACTTGCTGATAAATTGGCTTCATTTGAATAAAACAATTACATTTTGTTAGAGAAACAGTTTATTAAGTAGTGATAAGTAATATATACCCAAGAAATTAGCTAACGAAAGAAGATTTAAGATCTATTTAAACTATATTATTGTGTCTCTTAAGTTACTTTTGAACGTTTTGTAAAGTGATTTTTAATATAAATCTACTAAATACTAATGCATAAAATTAGTTTTTCAAGATGTGTGAAGTTAGTACTTTGTCAATTTTCGTAAATATAATTTTGATGTAAGAAACCGCTTTTTCACGTATCCTCAAAAGTTGGTTTATTTACCACCAACCAACTAATATGGATTCATTACTATAATAAACTTTTGAAAAAATAATTTATAAAAAAAACAAAATTAAAAAAACAAACTATTATCCTCAACATAATAAACATAATGAATTTATCAGTGTTTTGCTGCTATACTAGCAAGAGGACATTTTACATACAAAATAGTAGGTACTCCTAGTATTTTGTATGTAAAATGTCCTCCGAGTTACCATTAGGTCTCCTAAGTTACCCTTTACAGTAACTCAAGGGACCGGAAACAGAGGAGACTTTTATAGGTTATAACTTGATCATATTATACCTTTTTCTAAAGAATAATACAGAATCGATTATCACTAATGAAAGACAGACGTATTTAACGTAATCCATGATAACTATTAAACTGTCATAAAGAGTATTTACCAATTTTTACGTCGAAACTATGGGGACACCGAATTAACACACCTTAACTATCACACGCCATGTGGGCAAGTAGCGGTGATTGGCCAAAAATCCAAATGGCGGCATCACGTGACACTCGTTACCAGTAAGTCAATGCTGCGATTAAACACAACTAGAGCTATCTATGACTTAATGTACGAAATACAAGAATGGTTACTGAAGGGACGATTTTAGTGACCAGTTGGGGACAAAGTTTATAAAATTCATAAAAATGTATAATTTCCCTTAATTATGTTTCATTTTATAGAATATTAAAGGCGAAACTATTGTAGAATAATAGTATTAGTAATTAATGGCATGTTCCTATAAATATTCAGGAAAAATGCGAAAAAAATATACAGCACAGCCTTTGCGGACACTGAGGTTTTATATGGAGAGTCTCCCGAGTTACCAAAAAAAAGTATTTGTTATAAATTTACTAAAATTTATATTATTGTATAAATAGTTATCGATCCTAGCTTCACCGTACAGTCATAATAAGTATATTGAAAACTCGTTACATATTTTAAAGATTTATATTTTTTTGTTATGAGGATATGGATAGGTACAAAGAATAGTTGATTGACCCCTATATAGTTTTTGGTAAGATGTCAAATGCCATGTTTTGTTTGTTTCCCTACATCCAGGGAAAATTCCATTGGGACAGATTATAGTGTTTAGATGATCAAATCTATATTACTATAGTGAGCGACGAGAAGGTCGGCATCCATGCCATCTTTCCTTGGCCCTTGTTCAGAAGGTTAGGATGCCAGAGAGGTGCTCTGTCACCTATGACCTTTTCATCAATTACCATCAACCAACAACTATAGAAACTCACACTCCTAACATTTTTGTTACAGCAAATATAAATAGATGTTATGATAACTAGCTAGGTTGATATAGATGAACCCAACCTTAAACTGAATACAATAATATGCATCTCCTGCTGTTACTGAAAATCAAGATTAAAAAATCTGAATAATGAGTGAGTGTGTGTTGTATGCTCACCTCCTTGGCGGCGGCGATGTCGATGAACTTCTTCTCGGCGAGCTTCTTCTCGTCGCCCTGGAAGTTGTCGGGGTGCCACTTCTGCGCCGCCTTGCGGTACGCCTTCACGATCTCCTGCTTGCTGGCAGACCTGCGCCACACACTCACATCAACACCTGCACTAAGGGTTTTTAGAAGCCAATTATGGTACATGCTCTTTCGTTTCCTTCCTTTCTCAGTTCCCAGTGTTTAGTGGGTACACCCTCTCCCTCTTCCTCGGCTTGGTAGTACATTCTCAGCCCCGTTGGTCTGGAAGAGGGACATATAGAGCCCCACAAAAGTACGCCCTCTCCGTGGGTGGAGTATTATTAACGGGACATCAGGCGTGGCAAGCGTTGCGTTCAAATATATTGATTATATTAGTTTGTATCTTTGAAATGAAACACTTTTACTACTCGCGTTTTAAAACTATGTAGGTAAATGAAGAAAAATTAATGAAAAACTCGGCGAGTTTATACATACATAAGTTTGTATGTACATCACACCCTCTCCGAGGACCAGAGTCGGTAGGCAGAGAGTCCCTTCATTTAGTTTTATACGAAAGTTTTTACTTTTAATTATCAGTCAGGTCGGCAATTTGGTTATCCTCAAACTAAAATGCATATTTCAGGGCTGCGTCTCGTCGCTTCACCCGAGTGTTCCGTGTTCCGTGGCTCGGTGACATTTTGCTCTGATGGCTGTCAGACCGTAATCCGTTCTGTGGCTCAGAGCGCAGCAACCAAACAACCACCAAATCGGATGGTTATTTTTCACTCTGACAGCTATTTGAGGTTTATATCATTGTTAAAAAGTGTCAAAGTTTGCAATTTAAGTTAAAACGTCTCGAAAAAATCTGTTTTTTTGTTTTGTTATACTTTTTAATAATTATGTTAGATATGGCATAAAAGTGGAAAAATAGAGACAGAAGAAGAATTTTCTCTCGTTTTGGACAGGAATACTGGTGGAGCGACGTGTAAATAGTCACTTCACTGCGGAATGATTACTCTCTTTAGATCAAAAAATAAGGCTCGAAAGATTGAAACAGATGGGGCTGATGGAAGAAATAGTCCAATGCATGCAACCAACCTTAGGTCTTCAGGTAGGCTCACCAGGTCCAGATGTGGATCTAGGCACTCCAACAAACACTATCTCTCGATCGAAGAGTCAAATATAGCACTGCACGAGGGCTTCCTATAGTAGGAAACTGCGGTCCGCCGTGACACATATCCCGAACAGTTCGTGCACACGAATCACAATTTCTTCGAAGAATGCAGCACTAAAAGCGATGCCCACATACAATACGGGCAGCGGGCTTGAACACGTATTAATTTACGGCCCATATGACGAGTGGCGTGGAAGAACTCGGCGTAAGTTGCGAGCCACAGAACGCGGTCAAGGCGTGTTGTCACCTCGGCATATAAGCGCGCAGTGCGTGCGAGCACAGGCATCTACCCACATATGAAGGCGGCGAAGCGAGATTCCACCCTCAACCTTTTTTTTTTATGCTAAGCCCGGCAATTGACCCCACTCCACCTGATGTTAAGTGGAAATAAAGTCCAGGCGCGAGGACAACTGGTGCAGCATAAGAGACGTAGCATCAGTCACCCTCACTCTGCCGGCCCACAAAGTGCTTCTTCACGCCTCGTTTGAAGGACCCTATGTCATAGGTAGGAGGGAATACGTGTGCTGGTAGACTATTCCATCTTTTGGAAGTGCGGCAAAGAAACGAGTCACCAAATTTCTTTGTGCGTGATGGAATGTTAGAGACTGTAAATTGGTGACTCCGGAGAGCAGCACGCGTACTCCTATGGAGGAAGGGAGAAGGAGGGATGAGGTCAAAGAGTTCTTCAGAGCACTCGCCATGGTATAAACGGTAAAAGACGCTGAGTGACGCAATATCTCTACGCAATTGCAAAGGCTCGAGAGTTTTAGTGACCTCTGCATTGCCGATAATGCGCACAGCGCGGCGCTGCAATCTGTCCAAGGCATCGAGAAGGTACTTTGCGGAGCCGTCGCAAAGGTGAGAGCAATACTCCACGCAAGACCGCACCTGTGTCTTGTATAATAGACACAACTGATCAGGCGTGAAGAATCGCCGCACCTTGTTCAGGACACCGAGTTTACATGAGGCATTTTTAATCACGGTTTCGATGTAGTCCTTTTGGTTCAGATCGCAGCGGATATCCATACCGAGCATGTTAATACTGCTCTGCAGGCCTAGAGATGTACCCTGAAGAGAGGGAAGGGGAAGGAATGGCGACTTTTTCGCTGTGAACGCGCACACCTGTGTTTTCTTGGCATTGAACTCCACCAGATTATCGGAGCCCCATTTAGAAATGAGGTCCAACACCCGATCGAGCTCAATGACAAGATTTGCTCGCTTCATTTCGGTGTCTACCAGCCCAGCCGTTGGGTGACCGTTATATCCCCCATGCACTGTGCTATCATCTGCATAGCAATGAATGTTTCCAAGAGGAAGCATGTCATTGATATGCAGAAGGAACAGCGTGGGGGATAGAACGGAGCCTCGAGGAACACCAGCGTCCACTGACATGAACCGCGAAGCGCATCCATCCGAAAGGACACGGATTCTACGCTCATGCAGGAAGCTAGCAATCCAGGTAACTGAGCGGGCAAACCGTATGCCGGGAGCTTGGAGAGAAGAGCTTTGTGCCAGACCCGATCAAAAGCCTTGGCTATGTCAAGGCTAACTGCCAGTGACTCGCCACGCTTGTCAATAGCCTCACCCCAGAGATGTGTGACGTACGCTAGAAGATCACCCGTTGACCGTTTTGGCCGAAACCCATATTGACGATCGTGAATTAGGGAGTAATCTTCTAGGTATCGAATAAGCTGTTTGTTCAATATTCGTTCTAGGATCTTACACAACACTGAAGTTACGGCTATAGGGCGGTAATTAGTCGGATCTGACCGATCTCCTTTTTTAGGGATCGGTTGCACATTAGCTTCTCTCCAAGATTCCGGCACACAACCCGAAGAGAGCGAGAGACGGTACAGACGCGTGGGACAACTCCGCTGCACACATTTTCAGAACTATTGCTGGGATGCCATCAGGACCGTTAGCTTTCCGGACATCGATTGACTGCAGCTCCGCACGGACATCACACTGCCTGATTTTAATATCAGACATTGTGTGGCCACAGTGAGGAACTGAGGGTGGCTGTGCATCACAGTCATCGATCCGGGAGTTAGCCGCAAAGAGTTTGGCCAGGAGATCGACCTTTTCCTGCGGCTTGCGAGCTACAGTTCCGTCAGGACATCTCAGTGGTGGCAGCGAGGGTTGGCAGAAGTTGGATTGCACGGCTTTGGCCAGACGCCAGTAGCTACGGCTGCCCGTAGGATGCGTCAGGAAGTCAGGAGATCTTGGCCTACTCGTGCAAGGCGCTGGGTCTATTGTAAATCCGCTCTATTGTAGGCCCTCTTACACGACTTGGTGGCATTATTATAGGCTGCTTTTAGCGAGCGAGTTTCGGGATCCCCATGAGCTTTACCTCTGATCCAAGAGCGGTATGCCGTCTGTTTGCTCTCAACAGCGCTGGCACACTCGCGATTGAACCAGCGGTTGCGTCTGCCTTTGCTGATGACATAGGAGTGTGGAATATAGTATTCCATTCCTAATACTATCTCATCAGCAACGGCAGTGGCGCTAGCGGTCCGGTCCTTCCCACTAAAGCAGCGCTGCCTCCAAGGGACGGATGCAAAATGCAAAAATTAGATTTCAGCTAAATTGCAAAACATCAGAGCTATATCAGCCAATCAGCCCGAAGTTAGTACAGATAATTTAAGGACGTGAGTTATGCAAACTCCCGCCTTACCAAATACTTCAGAACAGGTTACAAATATCACTCGATCGTTCCGTGGCTCGGTTGCAAACCAAACGGGTTAAACTTTAACCAAACAACTACACCCAAAACGACGGAACGCACCCCAGGTCTCTTATCGCAATTAGATCCTCAACAAGTATTGCTGTGTAGATAACTTTCAAATAGGTGTAGCAATGTTGTGTATGTAATGAGTGCTGGGCGCGGGCCGTGACGTACCTCTTGACGTCGAGTATCTTGTAGTAGTCGCGCTGCTCGGCCTGCTTCTGCAGCTGGTGCGCGCGCTGCAGCCCCTCCTTGGCGCGCTGCAGCCCCTCCTCCAGCTCCAGCGCCTCCTTGAACGCCTGGATGGCTGCAAGGGGTTCACTTTTGTATTTTAATTCTATCTTGGTCATTATTATTATCGAGATTTAGTAATGATTTTTGTTATTTTTGAGTGTCCGACA
This sequence comes from Scoparia ambigualis, assembly GCA_963921215.1. Lineage (NCBI taxonomy): Eukaryota > Metazoa > Arthropoda > Insecta > Lepidoptera > Crambidae > Scoparia > Scoparia ambigualis. The sequence continues at coordinate 1,093,416 of OY992503.1, forward strand.
CTTTAACACAATCGCAGCTACTATCATAAAGTGGACGTCCAAATGAGGTACACAAAACCAACAAAAGCTATGTTCCTAAAAATTTTGCTGGCACTCATGTTATTTCAATAACACAGCAACCGCACTGCCTGTTGCATAAAGTAAGAACGAGGGATAATCGATACATAAATGCCACGTGCGCGACCGTCTCAAAAGAGTAGCTATCTTAGGGAATTTTTGTCAGCCGTCCCTACCACCATTGCACAAGACCGATGACTGCCTGGCCTATACTGCAAAGGAGAAAGCCGATCTCTTGGGCTCTCTTTTCGCATCAAACTCGACCTTGGACGATGGGGAAAACTCTCCACCAACCATACCGCATTGCGCTTGTACAATGCCAAACGTTCAGTTCCTGCAAAGGTCAGTTCGTAAGGCTCTTTTTTCCCTTGATATCCATAAGGCGAGTGGGCCAGATGCAGTTCCACCCATTGTGCTTCGGACGTGTGCTCCTGAATTGGCACCAGTTCTAACGCGCCTTTTCCAGCTCTCTTACACCACTGGCGTCGTCCCGAGCTTTTGGAAGACAGCCCTTGTGCACCCGATTCCAAAAAAAGGCGATCGCTCAGATCCGTCTAACTACAGGCCAATAGCTATTACCTCTTTACTCTCCAAAGTAATGGAGTCCATTATAAACCGCCAGCTCTTAAGGTACCTAGAAGAGAACCAGCTACTAAGTGATCGCCAGTATGGTTTTCGTCGCGGTCGATCGGCTGGTGATCTTTTAGTGTACCTTACTCACCGATGGGCGGAGGCAGTCGAGAGTAAAGGGGAGGCACTGGCAGTTAGCTTGGACGTAGCGAAAGCTTTTGACAGGGTATGGCACAGGGCTCTTTTCTCTAAACTTCCATCATACGGGCTTCCTGAGAAGTCTCCAACTAACAGAATATTGTCACTTGGATGCAAGTCTCTAAGACGTGTTAAATTATGCATAACGCAATCAATGCGCTCAGGCAGTTCGCGGTAATCGGGCGGTATATATACAATAGCTACATGAAGGTTCGCCGACGAGCGAATGGCGCGGGCGGCTATTGATACACACAGTGACTCAGTGCCACCGCGCACCCAGTCCTTACACACGATTGCGCCTAGCTCCCGACGCGCGCACAGCATAACCCCGCCGCCGGTTGACTTATTTGTTAAGCGTAAATTTCGATCTTGACGAAATATATCGTACCGGCTATCGCATAGTTCTGAATCTAAAATATCGTCTTGCAGCCACGTCTCCGTGAATAATAAAAGACTGTAATCTGAAGAAATTATACTGTTGAATAAAGTTAAACATTTAGTACGTAGTCCACGAACATTCTGATAGTAGACGCTTAGTCCCTTATTAGGATTCAAGTTATTATTAATGCTAGCCATCTTTAACAAAAATAACGGGACATTTTAATGTCCATTTCTCGACTACAAATATAAAAACATGACATGCTGCATAACAACAGCATTCATTGCTATGCGGATGACAGTACTGGGGATACGCTCTACACCGGGCGAGCTAATATTTCTCTGGAAAGCGTCATCGAGAGCCGGAATAAACTTGTGACTGACACCGAGAACATGTTAAGTCATGTCTCGGATTGGGGCCGACATAACCTAGTCCGCTTTAACCCCTCCAAAACACAAGTTTGCGCATTTACCGCGAAAAAACATCCCTTCGTCGTACCTCTGAACTTTGAGGGAGCTCCCCTTGATACCAATCCGATTATTGGAATCCTTGGCGTCGATATTTCGAGTGACGTTCAGTTTCGTGGTCATTTGGAAGGTAAAGCTAAATTAGCTTCGAAAAAGCTGGGTGTGCTTAATAGAGCGGGTCAGTATTTCACGCCGGCCCACCGTTTACAACTGTATAAAGCACAGGTCAGGCCGCATATGGAATACTGCTCCCATCTCTGGGCTGGAGCACCCCAATACCAACTCCTTCCATTTGACCGCATTCAACGCAGAGCTGCTCGAATTGTCGGCGACGTGGTTATTTCAGGTCGGCTCGATCCACTGGCTCTTCGGAGAGACGTTGCGTCTCTCTGTATATTGTACCGTATACCGTATATATCATCAGTGTTCTGAGGAATTGTTCGGCTTGATCCCTGCCGCTAATTTCCTTCACCGCACTACACGCAATCGACTGTCATTCCATCCACATCACCTTGATGGATGGCGGTCTACTACTGTGCGTTTTTCAAGAAATTTCTTGCCTCGAACTACAGTGTTGTGGAACCAGCTCTCGGCGGCGGTATTTCCGGACCGTTACGACTTAGGGATCTTCAAGAAACGAGCCTATTCCTTCCTTAAAGGCCGGCAACGCGCCTGCGATTCCTCTGGTTTTGCGGGTGTCCATGGGCGGCGGTGATTACTTTCCATCAGGTGACCCGCTTGCTCGTTTGCCTCCTTCTGCTATATAAAAAAAAAAAAAAAAAAAAGAGTAAATACGAGGGGGTATGAAAAATTTGATAGGTAAATTATAGGTAAATTAAATTAGGTAAATAGCACTGAGCCGGCGTACCGTCCTCGTGGTCGCCGAGGCCGAGCAGCGCGTCGCCGCGGTCGCACAGCACGCGCGCGTCGCGCTGCAGCCGCAGCGCCGCGCCGCACTCCGCCAGCGCCGACGTGTAAATCTCCTCCTGCGAACAGCATTCCTTATTACGGGCCTGCGCATACCACGACGACCCGGGACCCTCGACTTCCGATTTTTTAATTTTGAAAAATTATTATTATTATTTTTATTTGTTTTCTACTTTAATTGAAGGTTGGTTGAATTATTACATTGCGGCCTGTGCAATGGTTGCACGTTTTGTTTTATTTATTGTGTTATTCTTCAAAAATCGGTTTGAATTTATTATTTATTTGTTACATTGTATTTACTGTTGTGCGCATTGGCCTGCATTTGTGCTATTGTTGGAGATTCATTCTCATCCTGCTTTGTATTTGATTTTTTGGTTGCAACGCGATAGCGAAGGCAGTCTGGGCAAAGAAGCTGCGATGGTTCGTGACCGCGCAAGGTCTGCTGTCCCGGAGTGACCGGGACGATGCCATCCTGGAGCGAACGGAGCAGCTGAGGCAGCGAGTGTCTTAGGCTGAGACGGCCACACGGTTTCACCGACCCCGCAATAGCGGCGCCCCATGAGCGGGGGTGCACCCCTTTCGGACCAGAGGCGCAGTACTTCGCGAGGCGCGCCCCCATACTGGGAGGTGAGCCATGTATCGGCGCGTGGACCCATGGAGCGCCCCGCGCCTGCAGGCTACCATGCGGCCAGCCCGAGTGTGAGTTGGGACCCCACGGGCGGGGCCCAACGGTTGACACAAGGGGTGGATCCCTCCCTGCACCCTCTGCGCGCGCTAGCATGGAGCAGCGCGACCGAGCGGTGCCACAGCGGTTCTCGCCGCCGCTCCACGAGTACCCACGGTTGGAGTACCACCAGCCGTAACATCGATATGGTACGGCGGGTCGGATCGGTCGGATCCCGCCGCTCGGGATATGCAACCCCCCTAGTATATATGTACTCGCCGGCCCTACTGCCAGCAGGGGGCCCTGGAGGACCATGGTAGGCCATACCTAGCCTGCCCCAGCAGATCCGCGGACGGTTCTGCTACCTACTGCGGCGGTCCGCGTTTTGGGCCCTCAGGGAAACTGTCACCATCAGAGCCTTGTTGGACTCGGGGGCCCAAGGTTGTCTCATAGCACAAAACTGGTTTTGGGTATAGAGACCCCACCAAGTCACCTTCTCAGCGGTACATTCCTCTACTTTGAGGATTTCGGTTATAGCCACGGTGAAGGATACCATTGTGGGCTGGCAGCCCTCTACCGATCTGCCCTCAGGTATAAGGGCATGTTCGACGGGTCTAGTACTGGTCGACCCACTTTTTTACCATCCGGCCCCGGTAGACATCCTCTTGGGCTCGGATGTAATACAATGGATCCTACTAGGCACTGCCAGTCACTGGTGGCAGTGTCAACTCTTTTTGGTTTTTCGATTATGGGACCAGTCTTTGACGATTCGACTCCGGATGAGTCTAGCTAGGATCATTATGTCTGCGTCTCTTGCCAAAACGATGCAAAGGTTTTGGGAAATGAAGGAACCTCCCATGGTCCCTAGATTAGACCCAAACCATGAGGAGTGTAAGGCCTTTTATTAGGTCAGTACGTCACGGTTGACGTCCTAACGTTTGTACCTAGGTTACCTAAATTGGAATTTTGGATATTGTGTGCTCAAGAGCCATTCGTGGAGTGCTCTTCCGGTGTTTGCCTTGTTGCAGGGTAAGGGTTTCACTCATGCAGCCGCAGATGGGGGATCTGCCTTCGGACAGAGTCACTCAGTCTCGTCCATTCTCGGGGGTCGCAACGGATTTGCTGGACCTTTCTCGGTAAAAACGACCACCCTTCGCAAAGCTCGGGTTGTAAAGGTATATTTGTGTGCCTGGCCTGGCCACCAAGGCCGCAAACTTGGAAGTGGTTTCGGCGTTGTCCGCGGAGCCCTTCGTCGCCGCGTTGGATCGTTTCGTGTCGCGTAGGGGTCTGCCTTCACTTATTCGCTCTGACAATGGCACAAATTACAAGGGTACGGTTAACTATGGATAATGTATTTAGACATTTTTAGAAAACAAGCCTCTTAGAGCAGGAGATTTGGTACTGTTGAAGGAGGCTAACTTGCCATCCTTGTTTTGGCGCCGGGGCCGCATTTTAAAGTTGCTAGTTGGCGAGGATGGGACTCCACGCGCCGCGGAGGTGTTGGTCGGCGGTTCGATTCCGCGACGAGCCATAGCAACTCTATCTCGTTTCCCGGTTTTTTTTTATAATGGCTCGTCATAGTGACTGCATCCTGCCTGATGGTAAGCAGCCGATGCAGTCCAAAATAATCAGAGCGCTCCCCACCGTGGAATAAGCACGATAACGAGCGCACCCATTCATGACGGCCTGCATAAATGCCGTTTCACGCCTCGCTTAAAAGACCCGGGACTGGAAAACACATGCGCCGGCAAAGAATTCCAAAGCCGAATGGTCTTACAGAGGAACGACTTGCCAAATTTTTTGGTACGAGTACTGGTAGTCTGTACACTATGATGGTGGTTCCTAAGACCAGCACGTGTAGTCCGGGAGAGGAAAGGAGAGGGCGGGATAAGATCAAAAAGTTCTTCAGAACACTCTCCGTAGTAGTTCCGGTAGAAGACACTGAGAGAAGCAATGTCTCTACGCAGCTGGAGGTCCTCAAGGGAAGCTGTAACCTCAGCATTTCCAATAATGCGTACCGCTCGCCTTTGCAGTCTATCAAGTGCATCGAGGAGGTATTTAGCGGAGCCGTCCCATAGATGGGAACAATACTCCATAATCGATCGCACCTGAGTTTTGTACAGCAAACAGCGCTGCTCGGGAGTGAAAAACCGCCTCACCTTATTGAGAATACCCAACTTCCGGGAGGCAGTTAAAATAGCACTCTCGATGTAGCATTTTGGATTCAGTTCCTGGCCGATGTCCATGCCAAGAATGCTGAGGTTCACCGAAATGGGTAACGGAGAGTTCTGAAAAGAGGAAGGAGTAAGGAAGGGAGTTACCTTGGACGAGAATGCACAAACCTGGGTTTTGCTAGCATTCAACTCGACCAGGTTTTTGGATCCCCACTTAGAGACACGATCGAGAGTCAGGTTCACTTTGGCAACCAGTTCTTGCCTTTTCACCATGATATCGACTTGCTTTGCCGCAGGATGTCCCAAGTACCGCTCATGCACCGTACTGTCATCCGCATAACAATGAATATTGCCCAAGGACAACATGTCATTAATATGCAGAAGAAATAGAGTAGGTGAGAGCACAGAACCCTGCGGCACTCCGGCATTGACTTTGTAGAACGCGGAGGAACTACCCTCACAAAGGACACGAATCCTCCGCCCTTCTAGAAAGTCTGCAACCCAGGCGCACAAACGGGGCGGCACACCGAAGGTCGGCAACTTGGAAAGAAGGGAACGGTGCCACACTCTATCGAAAAGTTTGGCGATATAAAGGCTAACTGCCAGGGATTCGCCATGCTTGTCCATCGCTTCACACCACGAGTGAGAAACGTACGCTAGAAGATCACCAGTTAATCGCTTTGGTCTGAACCAATACTGGCGATCATGGAGCAGCGAGTGATCCTCTAGGTAGTGAATGAGCTGGGAATTAATTATCCGCTCAAACACCTTGCACAGCGCAGAAGTTACAGCGATGGGTCGATAGTTGGCCGGATCCGAGCGATCCCCTTTTTTGGGGATGGGTTGTATGTTCGTCTCCTTCTAAGACACCGGCACAATACCAGTATCGTAAGACTCCCTAAACAATCGTGTCAATACAGGAGACAACTCAGCCGCGCATCTGAGCAGCACAATCGCCGGAACACCATCCGGCCCGCTAGCCTTCCGCACGTCGAGCGACCGCAGCACGGCACGTACGTCACATTGCCTGATACGAATATCAGGCATGGTGGCCCCACAATATGCTATAATAGGTGGAGCGGCGCCACAATCGTCGACACACGAATTGGCCGCGAAAAGTTCAGCCAACAAGTTCGCCTTCTCAAGCGGCTGGTAAGCCAACGAGCCATCTGGATGTTTCAACGGGGGCAGCGAGGGAGAGCAGAAGTTGGCCTGCACGGCCTTAGCGAGCCGCCAATAGCTACGGCTACCCACAGGGTGCGAGATCAACTCCCGCCCCACCCTTGCCACTCTTTGTGCATCCGCTCCTGCGAGAGCCCTCTTGTTAGACTAAGAGGCCTTGTTGTAGGCCGCCTTCAAGGAGCTGGTACTAGGGTCATTCAGAGCGAAGCCCTCGTCCAAGCACGATACGCCGCCTGCTTGCATTCAGCAGCTTTGGCGCATTCGCGATTGAACCAAGGCCGCTGTCTGTCAACAAGATCTCATCAGTGATGGCAGAAGCACACTCCGATGGGTCCTTTCCAAGAAAGCAGCTCTGGCCCCATGAGACGGATGCAAAGTAATCACGCAATCCGTCCCAATCCGCCGACGAGTAGTGCCACAGACGACGCTTGGTCTCCACCGTTTTCGGTGGACCAACGCTGTGCGGTGCTGTGGCAATGACCAAGCAGTGGTCTGACGAGCCTAGAGGTGCAAGCACCGACACTCTATACCCTGCAGGGCGACTCGTCAACAATAAGTCCAACAAGGAGGGCGCGTGACCTACGATATCTGGCATCCTGGTGGGCTGGTCTACCAGTTGCGTCAGGTCTTGCGTCAGAGCGAAGGCATGAGCGACTACCAGTTTTGGAGGAGCCCAACCATGTTTCATGGTGGGCGTTGAAGTCCCCCAAAACCACCACCTCGTCGTTTGGGAATCGCTCCTGCGCGACATCAGTCACTCGGCCGAGGTGGTCATAAAAGCTGCTTGTGTTAGCATCCCCTGTGTGGGACCGATAGAGGCACGCAAAGACACGGCAACGGGAGCCGAATTCAATGCGCACCCAAAGGATGGGAAAGGAGGGGTCTTGCAAACAGTGTAGACGACGACAACAAATGTCAACCCTCACGTACAGACATACTCCGGCTTTCGCGCGGAATTGCTCCTCAAGCTGATAGCCAGGGTACCTTAAATAAGACGTGTCAGCAGGGCGACGAATTTGAGTCTCCGTCAGAAAAAGCAATGCAGGCCGCGCCGTCTCGAGGTGTTGGTGGACGGCGTTGAGGTTAGAATGGAGCCCACGGATGTTAGTGAACTCCACCTCAAACAGCGAATTGGTGGTGGGAGAGGAGGAAGCCGCTGTATTACCTGCATTCTTTTTAGGCACTGTCATTGGAAAAGGGGAAGGAACGGAAGTGAACAAGGAGCCACTACTGTTGCAAAGAAATGAACAAAGCGAGAGTTTTCCGCTTCACCATTAAAAGAGCGTTGCAACCACAGCCGACACGCCGGACGGAAGGGCCCCCATACCCTCCCGGAAATGGTCGCCGGGTCCCACCATTTCCGGTCAGCAACCGGCACGACGATCCACTCCGAGATTATGCGCGACCTGGTGAGGCAGCCTCCCGAGGTGGTTAGCCCCGGTCGGGCCCCTGTACTATGCCGCGGGCGGCCAGCGGCACCACCGTTTCTACGGGTCTCCCTGGCCGGCGTGTCGAGTTTCGTCTCTCGCTCAATGGTTCCACGGCAGAACTCTCTGGTTCACAGTTTGCAACAATAGCCGCTCCCCTGGCTCCGGTAGTGCGGCGCTACTCCCGGAACGCGACCTGCGACGAGCACAGATCACTTGGCGGGCATACACTACCGCACGGTGGTCGATAACCGGGCGAGCTAGGCTCTACCACCAAATGCTCAATTAGCACCACCCAGGGGTCACATGTAGGGTCTCAAGGGTACACACCTACGGATGTGAGTATTGTTAACCCCCAAAAAAGACTGAGCTAGCGGTCTGAACCTTCAGCCCGAAACGGGGGATGTTCGGAATAAAACAGTGTTTCGGACCACGTCATCTATCAAATGTATGACAGACAATTCGTAGCTGTCAGTGTCGCGGCACTCTTAACCTTGCTTTTTGGTTGCGCGCGGACAACATGGCGGCGGCGCGGCGCGCCCGTAATAATTTAATAAAACTTTGCTTGGCAGGGCCAGCTTAGTAGTTAAATGTGTCCACGGCTGGGCTAATGAAATTAACGCGTGGGCGCGTACTCGCAGTGGTCTGTTTGCGAGAAGTGGAAATATGATGTCACCCGAGGCGGTTGTCGAGACACGTGGCGCGTCTCTTAATTTGATGGTAAACTCGTTAATATTTTAAGTGAACTAAAACTAAAGCAAACTTTGAGTTACATAGTGTTAGCCAAAGTGCTGCAGTGGGCCAAAGTACTGTCACCACGCGAGCGCGGACCTGGTGAGAGGACCATCACTCTTTTATGGGGCAGAGCTCTGGGGGTAGCCAGTAGTCTAGGGCAGTCTACTCGCCACCAACGACCAGGAGACGCTCCGTGACCGCAGTCACCACCAGCCGGAGGCACGGCGCAAGGCCGAGGATCGGCTTTCTTCGGACAAGCTTGTATTATGTACTTAAGTCTTTATTTAAGTTAATTATAGTTACTATTAAGTACATGGTACAGCGAGCTCAGCGGTCTGGGTTCCTATTTCATACAAGGAGTTTGGTGTAAGTACCTATTGTTATGTTTATTGTCAGCCGTGTAGCCGTCTTACTAACGACAGCAGGTCAATTTACCACAAAACATCAAATAATTTGGGAATAGGGATTAATATCGATTGGAGAAACACAGTTTTGGATCGGTTGACCTTCTGGCGTGTGTATCTACTTAGACTAAATAGATGTAAGCGCCTACCTTGGTGGAGCAGCTGCACAGCCAGCGCCGCGCCTCGAACACCACCAGCGTGACCTCGTCCTCCAGCGCCAGCACCCCGCCGGCCGCCGCGATGCAGCGCGTGAAGTCCCGCGCCTCGCTGGCACTTTCGCACTCTAGCAGGAGCTTGTCGACCTTCTTCACCTTCTTGTAGAACGGGAAGCACTTCTTGTGCTCCGGATCCAATTTTAGGCACTCTCTGATTTCCTGGCAAATGTATTTCACGCTTTAGGATGCAGACGTATGAAAAGTGAACGGAATAGCGGTTAATTAGAATCATTTACGAATAGTGATTCTACCGCTGGCCCTGAATGAAGTCTCCTATCGAAGAGCCCAGCGACAGACACGATATTTACTCCTTTCAAAAATACAATTATGCGGGTGATTTAATGTAACTTTAAGTTGTCTTAGCGGAATAATATTAAAATTTGTAAAACGAAGGAAGGAAAAAAAATGGTATTGCAGTTTCTTGCCGGCTCTTTTCAGTATATGGTCTCCCGCTCTATAGACTTACGAACCGATGGCGTAGCGACGATATTGAAAATTGGTAAGTACTTAAGTATTTAAGTATGTATTGAAATGCTAAAGTGGTGTTTTAAATGAATGAGCCCTGCACCAGCAGCCGCAGTACCTTGAGCGCGTCGCTGACGTGTCCGAGGCGGTAGAGCAGCGTGGCGAGCCGGTAGTAGCCGTCCGTGGAGTCCTGCAGCAGGCGGTTCACCGAGCGGATGTCCGACACCGCCGAGAACAGGTCGTTCTGCACGGGGACACGCAATTATAAATCCAATATTCATTTCCATTTGACACCTTACAAGTCTTAAACGAGAGTGCAGTCCGATCTACATTCACTACGAAACCACCCATGCAACACGCGTACTGTACACAACGTGACACCTCATACCCGTCTTCAAACGCTTCGCTGATGAAAAACAGTTAAAGGATCCCAGCACACGTATTACTCTTTCCTATATCATATCGTGGCGTGAAGAAGCAACTCGTAGGTCGGCAAAATGAGGGTGGCCACTGCGGCACAATCCAGCTAGTTGTCTTCGCTTCTAGCTTTCGTTTCAAGTGGTGATACGTAAATAAACAAAAAGCAACGACAACGGCTCGGCGGCTGAGCATTTTCAGCAGTATGCAAAAGCGATAAAGAGGTTATAATGCAAGTTCATCTTCTGGCTAGGCCGTCAGGGGGTTTACTCACCAGCGCGATGTAGCACTCGGCGCGCAGCTGCCGCAGCGGCGCGGCCCAGGGCGCGTGGTCCAGCAGGCTTGTGGCCAGCTCGGCGGCGGCGCGGAACTCCCCGCCGCGGTAGTACGCCTCGGCCAGCCGCAGCTCCTCGCCCAACTCGTCCAGGCGCTGGTACTGCGCCAGAGCCTCCTCGTTGTACGGCTCCGCGTGCGTCTGCGAGGGTGCGGGAATACCGAACGAATCAGCGATACAACTAAACATACTAATATAAATATTTTTTATTACTTTCTGACTCAGTTGTACCTATTTACCGCTCGATCTATCGAAACATTGAATAGTATACCAGTTGTACCCGGCATGCTTGCCCCTTAAATTTTTAACCACTAACTACCGCGGTACTCAGAGACGTCAATTAAGTTTTAATGACAATTAAATGTCTTTCCTCCTCTATTTAGCACTATACATACGAGAGTGACAGCAAGAGACTTAATTGTCATTAAAACTTAATTGACGTCTCTGAGTACGGCATCGGCGATTCAATTCAAACAAACAAATCTCTCCTCTTTATAATATAATTATAGACAAAAGCCCCTGTGTGATGGCGGCTCATTAAAAGACTACTATTAACCCATTTCTTCCCTTAGTGTCGTAAGGCGACTAAGGGACTGAATACATCCAACAGCACAAACCAGCGATGGGCGAGGACGAATTTCCAAAACAGCCTTTCTTAGGGCTCACCTACACTATAAAAGGGATGCGAGTTTCTAATCCTAGTAGTTTGGGATATTTCAGTCAGTCAGTCAGTCATTAAGTGTTTTCATTTTTATATACATATTTAGAAGAATAGCTGCCCACCCCGAAGTAGGTCATATACAAACCTTATTCCTGTATCGCTCTTTCAATTAGTGAATACTGCATAAAAATCCATTTCGTGGTCGAGAAGAAGAAAGCAGAGATAGAGACAGGAGAAAGGCGACTCTATATTATACTAGGTATGCAAAGATAATGATAATTATACTTTAATCATTCTTATTTTTTAGTTCATAATACAGCTGTGTTGCGCCAAAAGCAATATCAAAAAATTAGTCGAGCTCTTAGAATTAACCCAATAAAATACATCTACTCAAATACAACAGCGCGAGACGCGACACTGCTGTTATCTTATCTATCACACATTGTTTACGAAAGGAAAATTGCAAGTCAACGAATTATTACAAAACACAACTTGTATACCTACAATAGCTAGAAACCATACACACACATCTGCGTTATGAATATTTAACTATAAAAATAATTGAATTTTACCTAGGTAATACAGATTTTGGAAAACATTTTTAAAAAATTCAAAATATTTCAGATTTCTTTTAGGTAAGTATGTAATTAAGTGCATCGTTTTTGTGTAAACCTACTATAAAATGGGTACTAGATAATCTACAAACATAAGTAAGTATACCCTTAAGTCAAGTGTAAGCACTCATCATTATCAATATCACATCATACTGATAAGATGAGCCATGCGGAAGGGACAGTTCTGCCAATGATCAAGGGTTTGAGTTTTAAGAAGACGAAACGGCCGAAGTCTCGGTTATCGGATAACGTGAAAAGATCAATAGTCTTAAAGTTTTAACAAACGTACATTGAGAAATTGACGTAAGACAATGACCGCATACGGAGCTACGGTACTATGGTAAGGAACAAGGAAGACGTAAGGAGTACCTATGCTTATTACGTTTGAAAAATATTTTTTTATATGTAACAAAAATCAGTGAAGAAACAACAACGTCGTAAAGTGATCAATAATAATAATACTTAACTACTATGAAACTAATATCTCTAGCCAAGTATAAATTCCTTATAATAATAAGTTGGCTAATAAGTTTAAAAACATGCTGACACTGAGTAGGTACTGATAGATAGTTGTGTCAGTCAAGGTCGCCGATGCTCATTCAGCTATTGTAAAACCTACAAATAATGTATCATGTCACGTTTTTCTACAATGCCTATCGATAATTTGAACAAAGAAAACTAATTTTAAGTTATGTTTATGTGAATGTTAGCCTCATGAAAAGTTCATTAACATGAACTTTTTATATTTATTATGTATATTATAATTATAATATACATATAAATTTATTAAATATAAATATTGGTTGTCTGGCAGAAATCCCTTTTAAGCGATAAGACCGCCAAATTGTAACTTTGTATTTTTGATCTTTTATGTCTAAATGTTTGTGTTATTATGTTGCAATAAAAGTATGATCTATCTAATTATTATTACCTAATTATATTTTGAGAAACTACCTCGTACATACATCATATTTTAACTGCTTAGATTACAATGATCTAGATACCTTTAAACTAAATAAAAACCAATATGACGCCAAAGAGACATCAGGTCTCAGAACAATAACTAAAGCATATTGTTCTTCCTGAGCATCAGGTGCTTGGTGCCTGTCAAACTGACAATAGAGAACTGCCTTTTTGGGCAATCTAGCAAATGTTTTAACTAAAGTGACAACCATTGTGTAAAATATTAATTAAAAACCTATTATACTGTGGCATCTGTTGCGTGACAACATAGTGTTTTGTCAATTTTTATCAGCAACATATTATGCAAACATTACAAAACAAGAATGCAAGTGCGATAAGCTGTCAGCATAGTGCCATGCACCAGTTTTTAAAATAAACTTATAAAAAATTAAGAAATATTTCAAATGTTCAATAAATTTAAAATATTTAACATTGATTTTCAAGCGGAACAATCACACTGATTCCGACAACGCATAAACATAATTAGTCACACCCAGCGCATATTACACCATTTACACCATGCTATTGATGAATTACAAGTTTTAACAACTACCTAATAATCTGACTGCCTAAGGTCAACATCTATTTTTATCTATTTAGAGTTCCATCACATGGCAAAATCTGTTTAAAATCCTTCTTTGTAGGGTGTTTATCTCATAACCATTATAGTTTATTTGGCACTATTATTATGTATAATAAATTTTAAAAGTTACATCATTTTATCTTTTCATGAAAAAGTAATAAGTAAGTAAAGAAAGGGTGCATGAAACAGATTTTTTTTTACAGCAGAAGGAGGCAAGCGAGTAAGCGGGTCACCTGATGAAAAGTAATCATCGCCGCCCACGGACACCCAGAAAAACCAGAGAAATCGCAGACGCGTTGCCGGCCATAAGGAAGGAATAGGCTCGTTTCTGGAAGATCCCTAAGTCGTAACGGTCCGGAAATACCGCCGCCGAGAGCTGGTTTCACAACACTGTAGATCGAGGCAAAAAAAATTCGTGAAAAACGCACAGTAGTAGACCGCCATCCATCAAGGTGATGTGGATGGAATGACAGTTGATTGCGTGAAGTGCGGAAAAGGATATCAGCGGCAGGGATCAAGCGGAACAATTCCTTAGAACACTCCCCATGATATATGCGGTACAATATACAGAGAGACGCAACATCTCTCCAAAGAGCCAGTGGATCGAGCAGACTTGAAATAATCATGTCGTCAACAATTCGAGCAGCTCCGCATTGAATGAGGTTAAATGGAAGGAGTTGGTATTAAATAATAATAAAATAAATAAACTTTCCTACACTCACACCAATTATCTAGCCCAAGAGAAGCTTCGAAAAAACTCGTTAAATGGTTACTAGACAACGGATAAACATACTTATTATACATGGAAACCACCCAGACCAGAGACAATTTAGAAAAACAATAATTTCTAAATTGACCCGACCGGGGATTGAACCCAGGACCTCAGAGATGGCGACACCATGAAAACCGGTGTACAAACCACTCGACCAAGGAGGTCGTCAAAATTATTATTGAGGTATTGGGGGGTATAAATCAGTATTGAGCCCAAAGATAAAATTTAATCATTCATAATATATTTAATGAAATGCCTCTCCTTCACTCTATTTTTAATTTGAAGATTAAGAATTAGAGAATTAGAATTTCTTATAAAAGAGTGGACTGTGATGGTGGAGGACAGCTTTTGCTGTATTCATAGCCTATTACTCCAGTCAAATTCGATGAAGAATGTTTGTAAATAGTTTACTGCCATTTTCTTTGTGCAAATTCGTATTTTTACTTTTTCTTGAGAAAGATTCACAAAAAGACAGTTAACTGTTGTGTCTTTTTTCCAAAAAACAGTAAAAATCCAAGTGAAACTAAGTAGTTGCATAAAGAAATGACAGTAATCTGTTTACAAACATTCGTCATTGAATTTGGCTGGAGTATAGTCTCTGACTAACCCTTTACTTAGGGATACTAGTCTTGATTTTATGTATGTATAGGTCTTGTAATCAGTTAAAATGTCTTGTAATCAGTCATGAGGAAATTAAAAATGTTTACTTCTCATAATACTGGCACAGATTATTCATTAGAGAGTATTATGAGAAGTAAACATTTTTAATTTTCTTTGTTAATAGGTCAAGATAAGACCGCTGGCGGTCGCGAAACAATTGATTTTCAATTGTGTCTGGTTTCACGTTGCTCGAGGGATTAATGATAAGAATCTCAATCATTTTCTTAATACTTACCACTTCTAGATAATCTTCTTTGGCCTCTCTGAATTGTGCTAGTTTGAGGAAGACACTGGCTCTCTGCATCCTTGCTGATGTGAAATCTGGTTTCAGCTCTAACACCTAAATAATAAAATATTTAATAATAAGTTTTTAGCAAACAGGTCAGGCACTATGACAACTATTTTTCCCACTTTGGTTTACCTTTGTAAAGTCTTGTAATGCAAATTTGGCTTTGCCGAGAGCATA
The DNA here is from genome assembly GCA_963921215.1 of Scoparia ambigualis. Lineage (NCBI taxonomy): Eukaryota > Metazoa > Arthropoda > Insecta > Lepidoptera > Crambidae > Scoparia > Scoparia ambigualis. The sequence continues at coordinate 1,108,750 of OY992503.1, forward strand.
GTAGACGGTACCCCTCTTAAAGTATGTGAGGTAATTGTTTGGATCTCCCTCTGCCAAATAAAATTTTACACAAGTTAAAACTCTCAGTAAATTTAAGAAAATTAAACGAATGCTGACATTGAATAAAACATCAAACAAGCAAGATTAGAAAGATATAGCCAAAAACTTATAGTTTAAACATTTCAATAACATTTAATATATAGTTTTAATTATATTAATTAAGCAATAACCTAATGAAAATTTAGTAATTAAAGTAATACTTAATGATGACTTCTTTTAAAGTGAGATAAGACGAGAAGTTTTACAGAAAGGTACCAAAACGCTCAACGTTTTTAATATTATTGGGTACTTCAAGAGTAAAACTACGACCCATTGACCTTGGCATGGAATGAGAGCGTTGTTTGGTCTATTTGTAGTGTATATGATGAGGGCGCACTCACCGACAGCTGCATGATAGTGCGTGAGGGCGTCAGAGAGCTGGCCGCGCGCGAGGAAGTCGCGCCCTAGCTCCAGGTGCTTGCTTACCTCCGCCGGCGTCGTGCACTCTGAAACTGTACCACGTCAGGTCAAAACACCGCCTTCCACTCAGAAAACATAAAGAAACTCACACTAAATTAGGTTAAAACCCATTGAAACGATACACACATTCTAACACTACTTCTAGCACTAATAAAACTAGGCATGGTGTGATTTTGTTCCAGTTAATATTCACTAAGAAGTCCATTATCCTATTTTAAATTATATTTAATTACAGCAGTCCTTAGCGCAAAATTGCAACAATTGTATTTCAATACAAATTATTTGACAGTGCGACAAACCATTTTTCCTTCGTCTCTTTTCGTGGTTTATTCTGATTGGTCCAAATAAATCAGACAGCGTAACTTTTTAATGACGTAGGTAGCTCCATGCATGAACCCATTGAGCTTTAGTTTATTTAACTCAAAGCATTCGACTGGATTGCGCACTATGAATGTAAAATCGAGCCGAGTGAGAGGCATAAGAAGTAGTATTTAGTCTCTTTCAATATTTCTTTAATATTAAGCGGGCCGGCCGGGCGGGAACAACCAACAAAACTTTTATTTAATTTTATTTAAACATGTGTGTACATAGGAAATATCTACAGACAGTCCAATTTTTATGTTGCGGTGGTAAAAAGACCTAATGAAATCACGTTCATTTGATTACAGCTGTAATAATGACTGACTTATATAGAAATATTGGCCGAACATTACGATCAAAATTATTATTTTTTTTTATTTTAGCAATTAAATGACGTTGAAACTGCAAGAACTGTTTGCTTTATTTATTTTCATAGTGTCGTGTTCGTTTAGCGTAGTAGCATGTTAAAACCATAAAGTTACTGTACCTAGCGGAATAGAGCAACAAACATGAGCTGTCAAACGAAACCAAAATAGGATGGCATTTGTGTATGTCAAATTGTTTAAAAATGCGTTCAGTGATGTACTTCATGTCGCTTTTCACATTAATATCGATATCGAAAATATTAATTACTAACAGTAGTATTATTAATAGAACTAAAATGGGATGGGATCCCTCCGTCACTGCATAGCATAAAAGCAAAACATGATGTTCGCAAAATATTATATTAGCAAAACACCATATTGGCAAAAAATCATAATCTTAATTCACCACATTATTACAATATCATATTCTAGAAACATCATATATTATTAGCAAACTAACATGTTCGATTATCATCCTATTCTTAAAATAGGTCAAGGATCATAAGACCGCCGGCGGTGTGTCTGGTTTAACGATCCCCAAGGGGCTTACAATATTTTCTTAACAAAAAGTACAATTATGATAAAAATAGTGTTTTTCTTTTACATTTTATTATTTATTTAATCTTCTTCACATATAAAACTGCTCATGCACTAGTCTTTTAAACATTACTTTGCTCTGTGCACGACGGCTATGCAATAGCAGAGCATTCCAGAGACGGATAGCGGTTAAAATGAAAGAGCTGGAGAGGAATCCAGTATGATGAGCAGGAATTTGGAGAGATAGGTTGCTACTGAAGCAAAGGTCACGCTGATAAGAGGCTTTAAGAAACTGAAACCTAGATTCAATAGGCTAATCAATTGTTATAGACCATATTATGTTGTCAAAGATGTTGAAAAGTATTTACTTAAACATTATGACATTAATTGTACTAAAAATGTAGTATCCTGCTAATATGTTATTTTGCTAATATGATGTTTCAAGAATATGATATTGTAAGAATGTGGTGATTTTAGATTATGATTTTTTGCGAATATGGTGTTTTGCTAATACGATATTTTGCAAACATCGTGTTTTGCTTTTATGCTATTCAGCGTCGGAGGGGTTGAATGTAGGTACATGGTGCTAAGTAGACATTACTATCTAAAGAAACATCAGCAGAAGAATAGTATAATTTTATTTAAGCTTACCGAAACTAATTTAGTTGGAATTGCAGATTTCATCAAAATTCGTTTCGCTCCTCGCGTCTGTAAATATTTTTCTTCAAAATGCTTACATGAACTGGAACTTTTGAAAACATGAACTTTTCTTTGGAATCCAGTTTGGACGACCAATTAGCCTAAGCCATGTATTTCTAGTATCCAAGTTAGTAGGAAATCTAAAAGATACATAAATTACCTACTAATGTTATTACCTATTCGAACAGTCAAAAACTGATACCTATGGATCGGCTAAGTATCTTAAATGTGATTACATTCCCAGGTAATTCATATCTAAACGTCGTATAGGTACTTTAATAACAATGATACATATCCGTTTACGTGATAATAGACAGTGGACACGAAATATCGATAACTTGATACAGCCCTAGTGTAAAACGAAAATTATTTCGTTACACAAATTATTCGTAAATTCTGCATTATATATATTCTATCTTTGCTTCTTACATAAATAAATGTTTATAGAAGAGAATTATCACATTTCCTGGTTAAAATTCGAAGCGCATAAGATGTCGGTTTGTAATAATTTACCTGTGAAATGAACATTTTATGGGATTATTTCGCTGTGTTGTACAAAAATCAATCACTGAAAAAGTCACCATGTTTCTAAAGCACTATTTATCAAAAATATTCACGATTTCACGTAAACACAGAAAAATTCACAAAATCCAAATTCTCAGTGTGCTGATAAGTGCGGCCAACTGTCAAACAGTAGCCAAAAACGGTTCTGTTACGTCGCATCACGCATCTCTTTTTATCCCACAGTGTTGTTGCTAACGACATCCCGCTCCCTCAGCCCTTTGTTTCTCTATTCCGCTAGGTATAGTAACTTTATGGTTAAAACTACATTTTACAGAAACGAGTATGAACCACAGACATATAATATGTCTGTGGTATGAACCATCTAGAACTCGGACCAAATATTACATGGACAGAGTCTTACGACGTTGCCGCTTTTACATACGTGTATCAAAGTAAAGTATTTGTATCTCTGTCTGTATGACTGTAGTGTGATATGAGTTGAAGAGATAGTGAATGTACGTTTGGCAGCGACGCACTGTCGGTGTGAATCGTGTCATTTCATGACCGACTACTTGGTCAAAACATTGCTGGATTGTGCGAAATAATAGTGAAATAATAAGAAATCTTAGTGTTTGTGTTATTTGTGTAATATACAATTGACATAATGTCTTGTTCAGCTGTTTATTGTTCGTCAAGAACAACAAAAGGAGGTGTGTAAGACCAGAAATTATCATTTCAAACGTTAGTGATTTCTCATAATATGTATGCTTTACTATGAGATTTTTAATAATTAAAACGGCAAATCATTAATTTTTGCTAATTCTAAATCATACTATATCGTACACTATTCATAAGAATCAGGTTTTAAACCTTAATTAAATGAAATTTAAAGGCTTTGTTTTTGGCATAATGATTAGTGATGTACGTATTTGTGTATTTAGTGTTTGTGTTATTTGTGTAATATACAATTGACATAATGTCTTGTTCAGCTGTTTATTGTTCGTCAAGAACAACAAAAGGAGGTGTGTAAGACCAGAAATTATCATTTCAAACGTTAGTGATTTCTCATAATATGTATGCTTTACTATGAGATTTTTAATAATTAAAACGGCAAATCATTAATTTTTGCTAATTCTAAATCATACTATATCGTACACTATTCATAAGAATCAGGTTTTAAACCTTAATTAAATGAAATTTAAAGGCTTTGTTTTTGGCATAATGATTAGTGATGTACGTATTTGTGTATTGAAGCTTTATCGATATTACTAATATTCTTTTTATAATTCTTTTTTTAGGTTTACTAAATGCCCGGAAATAAGACGTGAATGGAATAAAGCTTTTAGACGTGATAACTGGGAGCCTACAAAATATTCAAGGCTCTGTTCCAAACATTTTGAAAAATCTTTTTTTACAGTAAAAAATTTACAGTCGTAGTTCAAATTTGAATCTTAATAATATGGGCGGGAATATGAATAGTAAAAAGTTTTTACGTTTTTAAGTTTTTCACTTTACTACACAATTTTTTTTTGTTATAATAGAAGGAGGCAAACGAGCAGGCGGGTCACCTGATGGAGAGTAATTTCCGCCGCCCATAGACACTCGCAACACCAGAGGAATCGCAGATGCGTTGCCGGCCTTTAAGGAAGGAATAGGAATTGTGAGGGGGGGGAGGGGGGGAAGGCCTCCGGAACCCTCACTGGCCGAACGAAACACAACATTACCAAGGGTTATTATTTCACGCCAGATATTAGGGTGTTACTAGACCAATCGATCGATGGTAGAATGGGTTAGTCGACGTCGATCGATAGGTCTGGTAGACACTATCACATCTGAAAATGGACGCCACTGCAGAATGAGGAGAAGAAAAAGGCGGCTACATGTCAAATCCACAATGTTTGGAACGTTGACGGGATTTAAATAATTTCCTAGCCTTACTACCACTGGATCCTCCCGCAGAAGACGACGCTCTCAATTGAGGTATAGACTTTCGCTTTCGCTTACTAACGACCGGAGTATCATTATGAATGGAGATCTCCTTTTCTGACTCGTACTGAACTTCGTCGGTATTATCAAAATTAGAATTATCAACTTCCATTGTTGTTCTTTTTTCGCTAAAATGTAGCTTGTAAAATATTTCGATATAGATCGACGACGTCGATCGATATTTTCTACCAGACCAATCGATCGATGTCGATCGACAATCGACCGGTAGAAGGAATTGAGTGTTAGATCGAGCTGTTTGATTAGACGCGCCGGCCGCTTCACTTTTTTATAAATTTATTTCGTGCCCATGGATACTAGTCGTAATAATAGAGTTAATGATTATGCTTAAAGTTGATAATAATGAGTGATGATAATAATATGAACGTTTAAATACTAAATAATATTCCCCCCCTTGGGAAGCACTTTAGATTAAGCAACACCGATAAAGGGGGGAAGGGGAGGGGGAGCCAAAGTGCGAAAATGCATAGTTTCCAAGATATTTTTATTTTGAGGTTATTTTAGGTTATTTTTAGGAAAAAAAACAAATATTCTACTAAGTTACCATTACCGTACCCCCTCCATCCCTCTCCCCCCTACCCCTCCCCCCCAAGATATTTTTCAATAAAGCTAGTTTTCTATTGTGTAATAAAAAAAATAACTTCGAAATTCATAATAATCGCTACGCAAAAAAAAAACAAAAACAAGAACCGCTGCTTAAAATGTCATTTGGATAAAATAAACGATCGTTGGCTTTAAAAAAACAGCCGCATCCAGATTTTTCTGCGTTTGCGTCTCCGTAATAATAGTACGAGCAACATCGTACTGGCCAAGAACAACGAGTCCTTTTCTGAATACATTTCGAAAGAAACTGATGGAATTTAGCCAGGGTTAATCGATCAACGTCGACGACCGTCGATCGATGGGTTAGACGAACGGTATCCGTCGATCGATTACAGCTACAGACCAGTCGATCAACTTCTGGTCTAGTAACACCCTTAGTGAGAGGGTGGTATTTACCTGGGTGGTGGTAGTTTACCCTTTAGACCCTACAGGGTCTAAAGGGTAAACCTACGGACGTGAGTAACTTTAACCCCCAATTATAATAACGAACTAGGTACACACTACATTAAAGTGATTATATCGATATACTAGTCACATCCTTAGTCACGCACACATGTACAGATAGAAAGCTGCACACTAACAAAAGACGGACATGCTAAAAATCCAAAGACTCTGTCCATTGTGATATTTGGTCAGAGATCTAGAATTAGATCAGGAATATTTTTAAGATTTATTTAGAATTTTAAGTCTGTGTCTATAAAATAAAGATTACAAAATAACTTAGGTTTAAAAGTCGTGGTGACTTTTTCAGGAACGCTCTGTTTCCACCTCAGCCCGTAATTTCATCCTTGCAATTAAATCCTATAAAATATAATTATATTAATACAACAAACAGATAAAAGATAGAACAAGTTTTGACGTGAAACGTCTTTGTGTTCAGTAGGTTTAATCTCAGAACAATATTAGTTATTGTTCTGAGGGTTTAATGTTCAATAGACCTCTCAGTCTTGGAATCGAAATGTCTAAAAATTTTGACAGCAGGTGCGTCATAATTTTTGTTTGGCAGGAAATAAAATTTGCGTAAATGGAAAAAAAAATCGAACGCAATTCATGTTAACTTTTGCGTTCACGATGCATAAAATGTATCAAAGAACCTAAATCGTCGAACTTGTTCATACTAAAGTAGTTCATACTCACAGACGTGTGTTCATACAGTAGTATCGAAACACGGTACAAAGTCAAATGGAGGGCACGTCCACTTAAAGACGCTTGGGGTTTGACGGAATAGCGAGTTTTTTAGGTGCGTTCGTCCATTTATGTCAAATGACAACTGACAGCAATCCAATGCTCCCTTTTGATTGGAGCATTCATTAGTATAAGGCGTCACTTTGAGAGCGTTAATTGCATTGAGATGTGTATATATATCTATGGTTAATTGTGTATCTAGTGTTCAGAGATGATCGAAGCTTTGAACTTTGAGTGATCGGCCAGACTGCGCTGGCGCGGCCGCGGGCGCGGGCGCGGCGCGATTACAAACATATGCCGCGTACCGCGTGCCCAATAAGGACACTCAAATAAGAATACAAATGTTTGAGTACGCCGCGCGACGCCCGCCCCGCGCCCGCGCGTGCAGTCTGGCCGAGCACTGAAGTTACTAAACGATATTCATTAATTTTAATTATTATGAATGACACGTTAGCTTTTTTAAGTCTTTGTACGTTAGTAGTTTAGTTATTGACTCTGACAGTGTCAACACCGTTTGTCAGATGTCATGATGTTAATTAAATAACAATTTTGTTAGTTGTTGTGTCCCGGTAAATATTAAAGAAACATGGAAACCTTGCCTAATAGGTATGCCTCTCACTCGGCTCGCTGTTACGTTCATAGTGCACAGCCCAGATTTAATATAGGTTCATGGTTCTTTACATAAATAGCTCATCAGAATGTTGTACACCGACGTTTACAACAGTGTGGTTAGTTGATTGCAACGAAATTTTAGTTGACCTTTCCATGACCTTGGTTTGCGGGCGCGCGTTAAAAACTTGCTGCGGTCCGCTGTGTTGCCAGTTGCCACTGCCTTTCACACCATTACAACAAACCGTTATCTTCAACCTACAACCTACATACAACATGGTTACTGAAAAAAGCCAAGTTCATATTGTAGGTTGAAGTAGGTACGCTTGCCGATTCCCCAGGCTAGCTGTGTATCCGTAAATGGTTTTATCTTGTATAAAAAAGAGGAGCTCGATTGCGATCTTGCCCGCTAAGTAACTTTCACAAAGCCGGGTCGTTGGATGGGTGACCAAATTTACATACATTACAACATATCTAGCTCCTCCGTGCTTCGGAAGGCACGTTAAGCCGTTGGTCCCGGTTGTTGTCGTAAGATGGCAGTCGTTAAAACCCACCAACCCGTATTAGGCCGTCACGAGCACCAATATGTTTACACTTTGACTCTTATTCCATTGTATTATGAGTTACAATTGTTTACATATTTTTGCTCGTGACGTACGTACAGCGCAGTATTTTTACATCTTTAAGGGGCGTCACATTATAACTCAATGGGCCACGCCCGCTAAAAACGCTAAAAATCTGGTGCAGATGACCCGGCTTTACAGATGGCGACGCCAGTAGCCAAAAATAATTAAAGTATGTGGTTCTCAGCAGATTCGCTAAGGCTATGCTGTTGTTGCCCGCTTCAAATGTCGCTTGTGAAAGAATTACTTATCTCTCAAGTCAATTTAATAAAAATAAAAACAGAAACAAGTTTACAGTTGATTATGTGTTCCGGACGGCCAAGACTAAGTAAAAGTTCGTTGAAAATTGGCACTTTTTAGCATAAGTTTTGTATTTAACTAGAAATAACTTTAAAATTATCGATAGTAACTGAATGATTAAACTTTTGTAGCAAAATATTTGTTAAGATTGAATAAATATTAGTATGTCTCGTCTCGGCCTTTTAATTACCTCATTAATTAAGAAAATTGTAATTAAACTTAGATTCATAGAACAAATTTCATCATTAAAGCGCCTGCTAAACGTTGATAAGGGGTTCTCTGTATGGTATTGCCTCATTAGGTATACCGAAAAGGTCTTCCCTCTCGCCTTTTGCCAACCATTTCCCGCAGCCGTGGAAGGAGGGCAAAATCATTGTCCTCCCCAAACCCGGCAAAGACCGCCGCCACCCGGCCAACTACAGACCGATTACCCTGTTGTGGCACACGGCGAAATTGTTTGAGCGCCTCCTGCTGCGTCGAGTCCAACCACACGCTCCCCTTCGGGCTGAGCAGTTTGGATTCCGCAGCGGGCACTCCACTACGCTTCAACTGACCCGTGTGCTGCACTACCTGGCCGAGGAGGCCAACAGAGGCCGCCACACAATCGGGGTCTTCCTCGATATAGAGAAGGCCTTTGATCGCGTGTGGCACACCGGCCTACTATACAAACTGGCCTATAATACCGCTATTCCTCCCCGTCTAATTCTGCTCATCGACAGCTTCCTTCGCGACCGCACATTTGTGGTCGCTGTCAAGGAAGCCATCTCCCGCCCGCATGCCATCACCGCGGGCGTGCCGCAGGGCAGCTGCCTATCGCCCTGCCTCTACGCCGTCTACACGAACGACATCCCTACTCTGTCGGGCCACCTTGCCGAGGGCGAGATGGACGTGGAGCTGGCGCTGTTTGCGGACGACAGCGCCTACTTCGCGTCGTCCCGCAGACCACACCTGGCGCAACAGCGCCTACAGCGCGCACTCAATGTGCTCCCGGAGTGGCTTGACCGATGGCGCGTGGCAGTCAATGTGACCAAGACCGCCGTGCTATTCGTCAGCCGCAAGCGCAGCCACCCAGCCCCCCTACAGCTTCGAGGACACCCGGTCCAGTACGCGGACCATATTACGTACTTGGGCTGCCGTATCGACCTCGCGCTGCGGATGACGCCACAGGTTAATCATATTATTAACCGCGCCAAGTCCGCGCGCGCTCAACTCCGCCCAGTGTTGGCGTCACGGCTGCCGCTGCGAACGAAGATGATGGTCTACAAAACCTACATCCGTTCGCAGCTGACGTACGCAGCCCCAGCGTGGTCGCGTACCACTCACCAACCGTGCGCAGAGGAAGCGCCTACAATCGCAACAAGCGATTTCCCTCCTGTTACGGACAGAAGTCTCGACTTTATGATATTATATAGTTAGATATAATACGGCTAAATTTAGGTATGTGTATTTGCATAAGTAGATTAAGTCTCATATGTGTAAAGGTTTTTTGATAATAAATAATTAATTTTTTGCGTTTCATTTTAACAAAAGGTAAAAGTTATTAAACAGGTAATGGTTTTGACAAGGTAAGGGCCAAGTATACGTGCCCAGGGGCCTTACGCCTCTCTAAGGTAATTAAAGTTAGGAAAGTAAGAGATTAGCTTTCGTAATTATAGGTTTCTATTGTTAGGAATATCAATGTAATTAAGAAAATAAATAAGTAGGGTATCCAGATTACGAGTGATACCGTAGGGTAGGTAATAAATTTAAGATAAAAAGAGAAGTCCGAACGAAAGGGACAGCTGCACAAATTACGACGGTTCATGTGGGTAGTTAGTTATGGTAAAATGTAAAACTGCTCACATGAGCCGGCAGCTGTCCCACAAGGCTGCTAGTTGCCAACCCATAATGTGTTTAAGTCACGGCCGGTCAGAGCAGAATTTGTAAGCTCTCCGGACCCCACCTTGAAGAATAAAGAAGCACTAATCAAGAACCGAGTTTTATTGAAGAACATACAGTCCACATCGAAGCACAACGGCTAAACTGTTCGGCGACCACACCCGTCGGGAACAATTACTTTGGACCTTCGGAGCCGGATTTGAAGAACTGAAGCCTTCGTCCATTTGAAGATAGAAGATCTACGTAACCACCAACGTGACCACCAACGTAACCACCAACGTAACCACCAACGTATTGTAACCACACCACTTGTGTTCTGCAACAAGTGCTAACGCGGGCGGACCGCGGCTCAAAACGTCACATCACCTAACGGTGCCAAACGGTGTGCGTTCTGAGTAAACGCCGTTCAAGGCGGGACGACTTATCGGACGGGGTCGTCAGTTTGTCCTTTTTAGGGCAAGCTTAAGAGTCCGGCTACGCCAGTACGGTTTGTCGTGGAGCGGGGGTCCTTTCTGTAGGCACTGCCTAAGCTGTCGGACACTCCAGCCGATTCGCGAGCGCCCCGTTGTCCACGTCGACTCTCTGCTGGGTAGGTCCTACCTTTCCACTCCCGCACGAACTCCATCCTTGGACGGGCTCCCCACATAGCGTGCCCGTTTGAGATTGTTAGGAGTAGGGGCAGCAAGAAAGAAGATGCCGACCACCCGAAGACAAAGCCAAGCCGAGACGACAACGGGACTACGAACGTTCGACAGACCACCCGCATCACCCTCAAACCTTGCCTCAACCGTGACGCCAATGGAACCGCAACAAGAGACCGCTGAACGCGGCATCACCGCCACTACGGAAGTTAGACGCAACGAAGACGCACCCCCACCCGACGCGCCCAGAGCCGGGCCGCCGTCGGTACGATCGACAACGAGCGTCGCCTCACGAGTGAAACAAGCGCAACTTCAAGCGGAGGAGCGGCTCGCCGAAGTACGTCGGCGAGAGTTACAATTGGAAACGGAAATGATTAAGAAGAGACTTGCATACGAAATCGCCGTTATTGAAGAAGAAACGGATTTAGAACCGGAGAGCTTACCCGCCGATATTGCCCAACTGAGAGTGGATAAATGGTTGGATCGGCGTCGGAACGTGCATGAGCCCGACACAGATAAAGTCGGAAATGTGCGACAAAGACAAAAGGATGCGCGCGCAAGTGAGATGGACAGAGGTCGCCACCTCACTGATTCGCCATATGTTGAAAACGAAAACGTAGTGAAAGAGGCAGCGAACCGTGATCAAACGAGCATAGACGACACGGGGATGGTTAAGCTCGCACTTACACTAGAGAAAATGATGCATAATCGACCGGTACCACGACAGGCGCTGGATTTGCCTATATTCAGCGGCTCGCCGGCCGAATGGTTGCCGTTTAAAGCGGCGATGCGCGATACGACTAAACAATTTAACTTTAGCAAAGCCGAGAACTTGGCACGATTAAGAAGCTGTCTTAAAGATGAAGCAAAGGAAGCGGTGTCCGCTCTTTTATATACGGCCGTGGATCCAGAAGTGGTTATGAAAACACTCGAGCAATGCTTCGGACGGCCAGAAGTAATAATTGATCGAGCGCTGGACGACATTAAGAGACTGCCGCGTCCCGGCACGACGGCCAGTGAATTGAACACGTTCGCGATCAAACTGCAGAACATTGTGTGCATACTCGATAATATCGACAACAGAGGGTACTTACGAAATCCAATGTTAACGCGAGAAGTGGTGGACAAGCTCGGACCGCACCTACGCTCAAGGTGGTGCGACTACGCAACTGACTACGGAAGCTATGCCGAGCCTGAGATCGTCACGCTATCCCACTTCCTCATGAGAGAAGCCGACAGAGCCCTACAGTATGCATACGTGAGCTACAACCCTACGCGAAAGAACGTTATTACGGAAACACGAGCGAACGTGAAACAACGAATCGAGCGAAAGAAAAATACGGCTGTATACGCAACAAGTGATGACGTCATAAACAAAGAATGTCTATGTTGTGGAGGACGTCATGACGTGCCGCATTGTGATCGCTTTAAAACCATGACGGTTAAACAACGATGGGAATGGATAAGGAAAAGCGGAGTGTGTTTCCGTTGTGCGAATAAGAAACACCGTCGCCTACAATGCGATAAACGCGATCTGTGCGGAGTTGATGATTGCCGCCATCCCCACCACGCCTTGCTACACGAACACCGCACCAGGCCGAACGAAACCGAGATGGTGGCGTCGGTTAATCACTCGACCGATGCTACCAAGGTGTTACTGAAAGTATGTCCCGTTACCATCAAGGGACCAAAGGGGTCAATCGACACATACGCCTTGCTCGACGAGGGGTCGACTGTTACGCTAATCGACCAAGACCTGGCGGACTACGTAGGCGCGGACGGGCCGGCAAACGATTTGAAAATACGAAGCGTGAATACACAAACGACGTGCGAAACCAAGACGGTGAATTTAAAGTTAATTGCAACTACGAATAAACGACAATTCGACATTAAAGCTAGAACGATGAAAGATTTATCACTCAACGGACAGACGGTGCACAACGACTGTTTGAGATACACTCATATGAAAGAGTTATCAAACAGCAACGTCTGCTACGGACATGTCAAGCCTCGAATACTGATTGGGGCAGACAATTGGCATCTCATAGTCACACGAAGATTGCTACAGGGCAAGCGAGACGAACCGATCGCATCGCTCACGAAGCTGGGGTGGGTAATACACGGATCAGCGCCACGGTCAAGCGTGCTGATGGAGAGTAATACGGCTGCGGTGTTATACGTAAACACGCCGCAGTGCGCGACGATCTCGCGCACTCTCTTACCCGACAACGAACTCCATGCTATGGTAAAGAAGCACTTCGAAATTGACTCACTGGGAATAACAAAGAAGGAGCGTGTGAGCCCGAGTGATGCACGCGCCATGGAATCGTTTAGAACGACGACAAAGAAAGTCAACGGAAAATACGAAGTTAGATTACCGTGGCGACGTGATGACGTCACGCTGCCGCCAAGTTACGAGTCAGCATTGAGACGATTGAAATCCATAGAACGGAAGATGGACAAGTCTGACGAATTCAAACGAGCTTATACGAATCAAATAGAGAATCTATTTGATAAACACTATGCCGAGGAAAGTAGCGAGAGCGATTTGATGAGCCCGCATTTATGGTACTTACCTCACTTCGCCGTAACAAATCCGAATAAGCCCGGAAAACTACGAGTTGTCTTTGACGCGGCCGCCGAAGCAAACGGAGTTTGTCTGAATGACGAGCTTTTGGAGGGTCCCGACTTACTACGCGACCTGGCGGGCCTGCTACTACGATTTCGCGAACGAGCTATCGCAATTACGGCCGACATCCGGGAGATGTTTCTTCAAGTTAAGATATTTAAAGGTGACCAACCCGCTCAGATGTTCCTATGGAGGGGCGCCGACCGAACGAAGCCACCTACACGCTACAAGATGACGTCAATGATATTCGGAGCTAAGAGTTCACCTTTCTTAGCGCACAGCGTGAGAGATTTGAACGCTGAAACGCACGCTGCTGAGTATCCGCGCGCATACGAGGCAATTACGAGAAACCATTATATGGACGACTACGTCGACTGCTACGACACCGAGCAAGAAGCGATTGAAACGATAAAGGAGGTCGCGAAGGTTCACGCGCAGGCAGGATTCACGCTGGCCGGTTATAGCTCTAACGGACCGTGCGTGTTGCGTGAGCTGCCAGCAGAAAGCCGTGACACATCACCTCGACAGCTCGGCGCTAGTCTTCAGCAATGTGGCAGAACGCTCGGTTTACTATGGGACGCTGCTACAGACGAGTTGGCGTTTAACACCGAGATGGTTCGCGTGCACGACGACGTGAAGCAAATGAGGCGCGCTCCTACTAAACGAGAGGCGCTGAGTGCGGTTATGTCAATATTTGACCCACTCGGACTGTTGAGTTATTATACTATACGAGCGAAGATCATCTTACAAGGCATATGGCGGTTAAAAATAGAATGGGACGAGGTCTTACCCGATTACGAGGCCGGCGAGTTCCATGAATGGTTGAACGGATTGAGGGCATTACGTAGTCTGCGTCTACCCCGGCGTCTACACACGGGGGGAGTGACGAGAAAGCAACTACATGTTTTTTGTGACGCCAGCGAAGTCGCTTACGGCGTTGCAGTATATTGGAGAATGAAGGGTGAAAATGGCGAAATACAAGTCGCACTCGCCGCTGCTAAGGCCAGAGTGGCACCGATAAAGCAACAAAGTATTCCGAGAATGGAGTTGCAAGCGGCGTTGATAGCTACGCGACTAGCGAGCTCAGTATTGAATGAACAAAGATGGCAACCTGAGAGAGTCGTATATTGGACCGATTCACAAACAGTGTTGAAATGGATAAATAACGACACGGTGCGTTACACCCCCTATGTAGCGCACCGCTTAACTGAGATCACAGAAACGACGATGCCGTCACAATGGCGATGGGTCCCTACGGCTCACAATGTCGCGGACGACGTAACGCGCGGCAGTGAGATTATGAAAACGAAGAATGATCGGTGGTTTGTCGGACCGGCATTTTTATACGAAAACGAAACCGAATGGCCTACGAGTGACGTCATCAACAACGAACACAGCGCGGAGAGTGAACACTGCGTGACGCACACGCACACGTGGCAGAGTGATAGTAGCGTAGTGCCAGACGCTAAACGCTTCTCTTCCTACGAGCGTTTAGTTAGAACGATGGCGAACGTGCTACTATTCACTCAGAGATGCCGCCGCCGCGCTAGTAACATGACACTTGAACATATCAACGAGGCCGAGCGCCTACTAACCATTGAATCGCAACGAGAGAGCTTCGCAGACGACATCGACCGCCTCAAAGCATCCCGCAAACTACGCGCGGGCAGCAGACTACGACGACTCGACGTGTTCATCGACGAAGGCGGAGTATTACGAGCAAGAGGGCGAATAAGGGCAGCGGGTGTGTCTGCCCCCGCTACTACGCCCGTAATACTGGACGGCAGCCACCCGTATGCGCGGTTGCTACTTAAACGTGAGCACCGTCGCGCCCACCACTCGCACAATGAGCGCGTCGTCAACGAAATAAGGCAACGATACTGGGTTCTACGATTGAGGCCGGCTGTGAGATCCGTGGCGTTCAATTGTGCATTTTGTAAAGTGAGAAAGACGCTACCTACGACGCCGGTGCACGGCGACTTACCAAAAGCACGTATGGAAGCTTTTGTACGGCCTTTTACGAACTGTGGCCTAGATTATTTTGGCCCGATGACTGTGACTATCGGCCGGCGCCATGAGAAACGATGGGGGGCGCTATTCACATGCCTCACTACGCGAGCTGTGCATATTGAACTTACGGCGAGCTTATCTACCGACTCAGCGATTATGGCTCTAAGACGAATGGCGGCCAGGAGGGGATGGCCCCACGTTATATATAGTGACAACGCTACGAATTTTAAAGGCGCGGACCGAGAATTAAAGGCCGCATACGAAGAATGGGAGCCAGCGCTACGAGAATACGCGCTAACGCAACGCACAGAGTGGCGTTACATTTCGCCAGGCGCGCCACACCAAGGCGGCGCATGGGAACGGCTGGTGAGAACAGTCAAAACGGCGCTGCGCACTACGCTCAACGAGAAGTCACCGCGTGAAGAAGTACTTATGACGCTACTAGCCGAAGCCGAGCACACTGTCAACGCTCGGCCTCTAACACACGTCCCTGTGAGCATCGACGACCCGGAAGCGCTGACACCCAATCACTTCCTTTTGGGTAGCTCGAGCGGCCTGCCCACCACTGGGCCGTGCGAGCGCGCCGACCGAAACACATGGCGGGCGGCGCAGGCGCTGGCGGACGAGTACTGGCGACGCTGGCTGCGCGAGTATCTACCACTACTCATACCGCGCGGCGGCACGCGCGACTCCGAGCGACGCAACGTACGAGAGGGCGACGTGGTCATAATTGTGGATAACACACTACCCCGCAATGTATGGCCTAGAGGCGTCGTCACGAAGACATTTCCTGGACCTGACAACGAAGTACGCAACGTAGAGGTGCGCACCAAAGGCGGCACGTTCCGACGACCGACGACGAGACTGGCTGTCCTGTCGATGGAGTGAAGAGGCTACGCGGATGCTGCGCCGGGGGGAGCCTGTTACGGACAGAAGTCTCGACTTTATGATATTATATAGTTAGATATAATACGGCTAAATTTAGGTATGTGTATTTGCATAAGTAGATTAAGTCTCATATGTGTAAAGGTTTTTTGATAATAAATAATTAATTTTTTGCGTTTCATTTTAACAAAAGGTAAAAGTTATTAAACAGGTAATGGTTTTGACAAGGTAAGGGCCAAGTATACGTGCCCAGGGGCCTTACGCCTCTCTAAGGTAATTAAAGTTAGGAAAGTAAGAGATTAGCTTTCGTAATTATAGGTTTCTATTGTTAGGAATATCAATGTAATTAAGAAAATAAATAAGTAGGGTATCCAGATTACGAGTGATACCGTAGGGTAGGTAATAAATTTAAGATAAAAAGAGAAGTCCGAACGAAAGGGACAGCTGCACAAATTACGACGGTTCATGTGGGTAGTTAGTTATGGTAAAATGTAAAACTGCTCACATGAGCCGGCAGCTGTCCCACAAGGCTGCTAGTTGCCAACCCATAATGTGTTTAAGTCACGGCCGGTCAGAGCAGAATTTGTAAGCTCTCCGGACCCCACCTTGAAGAATAAAGAAGCACTAATCAAGAACCGAGTTTTATTGAAGAACATACAGTCCACATCGAAGCACAACGGCTAAACTGTTCGGCGACTACACCCGTCGGGAACACCTCCGTTGCATCGTGGGAGCCGGGCGATACGTCCGCAACGACGTTATCGCCTGCGACAACAACATCCCGTCGCTCGAGGCGTTTGTGGCCCGTATGGCGCGTCGTATGTACGATCGCGCCGACAATGGGCCACATGAACATCTGCGCGGCATAGCGCCGCTACACGCCCGCCCACTCGACGTCCCGATGAAGCCATTGCCGCGAACTATCGCGGCAATCAACGAACGACGATGCGCCACGCATCGCTCCACCAACCCGACCGACGCCGACGCCGGCGACGCCAACAGCGCCGCCGAGACCGACGGCACCAACACCGCGCCTAAGGCTCATCCAGTGAGCCCTATGCGCAACTACAACAAACCCATAACAAGACGACCGACAGGCGACTACCGCCTAGTTGCGCCTCAATAGCGATTCGGTGAACCAACAGCCGAATCGCTATCCACCAAATCTCAACAGACGACACCATCCATTTGCTATCCAACCAACCCATGCCCCCTAAGCCGCGGTCCGCTCGCTGGCGGCTCACCGGGCCTCGGCCAACGCCGTCTCACCCGGGGGGTCAGCCGCGCCGAGGGCTGCGCAGGGGAAGGGAAGGAAGGGTAGCATAACCAACGGGGGCGACAATGCCCCAGGTTGACAGGGAGCAATACAAAAAAATAATAATAAAAAATAATAAAAAAAAAATATATACAAAAAAAAATAAAAAAAAATCACATAAAAAAATTTAAAAATAATACAAAATACAAAAAATACAAAAAAAAAAAAATAACGCCCCTGCCAACCACCTCATTGACCAGTAGCCTAATTCACGTAACTAAACTTCAACGACATGCAAGCGATTTGATCGCTGAAGGCACTTTTCGTATTCACGTATCAATCGCACGATTTTGTTTAAGTCGGTTTTGTTTAGGCGTATTCACGTGCATTAATCGAAGTTCGATCGTTGCCTCCGCGGTATTCACCTATTATTTTGACGTTTAGTTTTATCGGATTTCAGCGATTACACGTCAAATTAGACAATTTTCAAGTCGTTGGAAAAACATAATAAACATTTCTGCATGTTTTGTTAACAAAAAGTATTTGAATTTATTTGGTAGAACTGTAATGGCAACATTAAGTTTTAATAGTTGACAAATCGCTGAGTTGCGTTCCTATCGAGTAATCGTTCTAGCGAAATGACAGGTGAATACGGATTTATGACTGTTTTTCAATGGGACGACTTCTAAACGTAAACGACATTTCGACTATTACGAAATACGTGAATCAGGTCACAGGCCCGCCAAAAGGGCCTAGAAGAAGCCCGGGTAATGAGGCCCAGCCTCGAGGCCCGAACCAGCCCGCAAGGGCTGATGATATCTTGCTTGCTTGCTTGCTCGCCTTTTGTCTCGCTCGCACCGCGCCCGTATAAATATAGAGCGTTCCAAAATCGGACGGCATTAATCAAGACTATTCAAGACGCATTCACACGCATACAAGACGCGACTCCATAAGCCCGCCTGGCTTCCCTCGCTTTCCGAGCTCTCCGAGACGACGCGATATAACCCCGCTTGGCTCACCACGGACCGCCTTATCCTCGTCATAGCAGCTCCTGTCTTTACAAGAAACGAAGTTATTTTATTTCTTCCTCAATCCAGCAAACCATCTTATACATTGTGAACTTAAATTTTACATGTTAAATATCAGACCTTAAAATGATTGTACAACATTTGAGCCATCTTTATAAATGATTAAAACGATTGACGCAAAAACATTATATAAAAATATTAGTGAAGATTATGGTAGCCTATTACGGATTTATTGTTAACTTTATTACTATAATAAAGAAGACTTATGTAAAATTCCGTCATTTAATTAGCCAACCCATGTATTTCTTTTACGATGTGATAGCGCCATTGGCATCCCTTCCTTGATATAAATACTAAAGTAGTGTAGGTAATCTAAAAAAATTTGATCAATTTGATGAAAAAAAAACGCACGACACAAACGAAAATTTTATATCTTTATTTGCTAGATAAATGTAAAAAATACCGCTATAAATATATAAGATAATATGTAAAAAATACCGCGCTGTACGTCCATTAATATTATCTTAGAGCCTTCAAATACGAACTTAGCCTTTTTCAGTAACCACGTTGTATGTAGGTTGTAGGTTGAAGATAGCGGTTTGTGGACTTCTTGGCGGGAAAGTGAAGCGTCATGTCTTCAGTTTTGTTTTATTTTCCAAAATTTGTGTTTTTTTGAACATTAATGTGAAATAATAGTGGATTATTAACCGTTAAGTGTTTGTGAACGTGCATGAGTATTGGCAAATGAAACAAAACAGTGCAACATCACTTTTCAAATTCTCTCAAGTAGTCCGCGTGAGACCTCAGTAAAGTCCCACATCTTTACTGAGAACTCAAGGGGTTTGGGGAACATCATTTATCATTCATCTTAATCACCACTCATTATCATCAAGGGGAAAAAAACAAATAAAAAACTAATGACTAGGCAGTATGGCTCAGACCTTAGCCTGTTCCTTCATGGAACAAAATAAAAAAAAAGCGGTTTGTGTGAGTAGTGTTGTTGCGATAGCGATAGTCTATCGATAGTATCATGATACTATCGTGACCTCGAAAATCAGTTATACAATCTATAGTCCTATCGAAACTATCGACTCTTGATTGATAAAAATAAGTAATACTATTGCTAAAGATCAATAGTAATAATATAATAATAATAAATATCTTTATCTCAGGCTACAAACAATGTACATGATGGTAAAGATACAAAGAGGCCCATATAATAAATACCTTACACGCTAACATACATACAATATAAATCAATTTTGTTAGTATATAATACTTATTATCTATGTTAGTAAGATCTTATTTTACACGTAATGTACTCGTCGTACATGTCGCGACGTGTGGCGCAACGCGGTGTCTGGTAGTAACCGACCTCTGAACCGCCGGTACACGACACCCTTCGGCCAAAAGTCCTCCTTCATGAAGGTCGACAGGTGGTCAGTCGGCACTCTCACCACAAACGAATTAAAATTTACGTTGTGGCGGGACTCCAACCGCTCGACTCTCAGGGTGTATTTGGCTTTAATTCTGATATACCTACTCCACAATCTCCTCTGACTATGTAACGATACTATCGATTGTATCAGCAAAAACCAATCGGTAGTCGATAGTTGTTCAATATCGATACTCGATATGATAAGATAATTGTTTATTTGCACTTTGACATGGTATAAATATGTTACATTTTAAATACATAAAATAAAAATCAAAAAATGTTTATTCATTAACAGTGGGATTACAAATACTATTTCAATGGCAGGGGTCCCCTTTTAAGTAAAACTATACCTGTTACAGAAGACCCCGCTCTTCCTCCATGTTTTTACAAAAACTTTTTGTTACATAAATTTCACTATTTATTTATTTTAATAATTATACAGGATTATTCCCAATTACATAATTATGACAAAACATCTAAATTGTTAAATTAAAATTCACAAAATAGTAACAATAATAAAATCATTCAATAATTATTATAATGAGACATTACTTAAAATACAACAAATATAAACAAAATAACAAGATTTTATAAAAATAGTACCTAAATAAATTACATATTTTCACCACAGACATTTATATGTCTGTGATTTTTACTGAACTCCAAACATGTAGACATAAATGACAATAAAAATGAAATATTAAAAGTAAAAAATATAAAGTAGATAATGTGTGCGTGTGCGTGTGTGTGTGTGAGTGTATGGGTTGTATCTGGAAATCATTTAATTATATTTTCTATTTCCTTATAGTCTTTAGACTTAAGCCAGTCCATGATAAGCATTTTACACTGTTTATTTGTTTTAGGATATATATTTAAATGCTTATTCAGTAGATTATATAAATAAAAAGATTGTGCAGCTTGTTGTCGTGCAGCGTATGCTGTTTTAACAGGAATTCTAGGAACAACACATGTCTCCTTCTTTTATTTTCAACTTCCGGGTTGTACGAGACGGATTTGTGCTGTTTAAGAACAGTATTTAAAATGTATAACTTGCGGACAGTGAGAAGATCACAAAGAGAGTATAATTCATGTGTTGGGAATCTGTAGGGCTTATAATACATAACCTTTAACATACCTAGATCACATATCAAGCTCATTTAATAATAGCATGCAAGTAATACTTTTATATTTTCAATAATTAAAATCCATTAAAAAATAACATTATGCAAGTACTTAAATCATTTTAAATTATATAGTAAATATCATTGTTTATCAAAACAAAAAAAATCCTTTATGTCATAAAATGTGTTCTCAACTAACCACATATACAATTTTCTTTGAAAAAGATTAGTGTTTACCAATTTAAGATCCTTAGGAATGTTATTATAAATACGCACACACATTGCCAAGCAGCTTTTATTGTACTTGGCAGATTTTGGTGTATCTTTTAAGACAAGTTTATATGGGTCTCTTTTAAACCTTAAGTTTATATCACTTGCCATTTAAATAAATTCCTATACTTCTTAACGAAGCTGCAGACTTCGTATATGTACAATGATGGCAGTGGTAGGAGACCAAGATCTCAAAACATTGGTTTACAGGACTCGTCAGGGGGGATTCCGCATATGGCTCTGATGCATTTTTTCTGCTTAATAAATTCTCTATTTTTATCTGTACTATTTCCTCACTTTATGATCCCGTAGCGTAATATAGATTCTATATGTGCATGGTAAAATAAAATCGCAGTTTTTTTGTTAGTCACTTTCTTAATTTGGTTTATAGCGTAAACGAACTTATTAACTCTACTACATAAATTGTCTAAGTGCATTTTCCAATTCAAATCTTCATCAATGGTAACACCTAAAAACTTTGTTTGCGTAACTTCTTTAATTTTTGTGATGTCTAGATTATAATTGTATTTAGTGTGTTTTGATTTATTAAATTGAATATAATTAGTTTTATTGAAATTTATTTTTAGATTATTGAATTCAAGCCAATTAATTTTATTTTCTAAAGCTGTATTAATGTCAAAATCATGATTTTTTATGGAGTTAATTTTATTTGTTGTAACAATTATCGATATGTCGTCCGCGTATAATATACATTTATGTTTTGTCGCTTGCAATACGTCATTTATATACAATACAAATAATATTGGCCCCAGTATTGTACCCTGTGGGACACCACACTTGTTTTCCCTATGACTAGAATAATACGACACTAATTCATTTTCTAATTTTTTTTCAACTACAAAATTCATTTTCAACTCTGACAATAGGCGATTTTCCGAGATCAAATAAAAAAAGAAATTGGTTCGTAAATGACTTTATAGATGGCGCTTACATAGATTAGTATGGCGCTTAGTAAAGGCGATTCCATGAAGAACACGTGTATGGCTACGTAATATTTATTCCATTCCAAAATAGAAATAGGTCCTGGAGATCCTGAATAAAAATTTGTGAGTACTATTTTTTATTTTTTTGATAGACAAGCAAAAGTGTAGAATTTATTACAGCCCATAAGTAAAAACGGGTCGGCTTTCATAAAACGCCATCTATCGATTATTTTTGAACCAATTTTTATTTTTTTATTTGGGCTGTCAGAAAATCGCTCTTTACAACACATTGTTGTCGCCCCGTCAAGTACGAGGACACCCATTGCTGAGCGTGTCCTCTTATACCGACATTATCTAGCTTTTGTAGTAAGATGTGATGTGCCACTTTGTCTTTGGATAAATCTATAAAAATACCGGTTGTGAACTTATTATTATTAATATTAGTTAAAACTGTTTCGACTAGAGTATATATTGCCAAAGTAGTGGACTTTTGCTTTTGAAAACCAAATTGTGACTCATTAATAATACTATATGTTGTACAAAAACTAAGTATTCTCTTGTACCTTTTCAAATACCTTTGATAAAACAGGTATCAAAGTAATTGGGCGATAGTTATCGACATCATTTTTTTTACCTTTTTTGTACAGTGGCTTTACAACAGATAGTTTTAACGACTCAGGGAAGGTTCCCGACGAAAATGATAAATTTACTAAATGTGTCAAAACAGCTCCCAGTTTGTTTATGCTAACTTTAATTACCTTAGTACTAATACCGTCGTAACCGATGGGTTACATACACAAACTCGGTGAAGTACACAAACTCAATGGTGTTTGTGTTATTTAAGGACATAATTTCGTTTCTGACTTCGCTTTCTGTTGAAGGGTCAAGGAAAATGGAGTTACTTATCATTGCATTACTATTTATACATTTGGAATGTCCGTTGTTAGTTACGATATTACACGAGTCGATAAAATTATGATTAAAAATATTTGCAATGTCAGAGGGGTTTGTGATGGTGTCATTTTTATTTATTAAATCTATTATATTGTGGTCTTGCTGCGCGTATCCCATTACATTATTTATAACAGACCACGTTGCTTTACATTTATTCTTACTATTGTATATAAATTTAATATTGCAATTCTTTTTTGATTTAAGAATCCAGTTTTTTCACATATTTGAATAGACTATGTATTTGTTTTTAAGAAATGCAGTTTTATTTTTATAATATAAATATCTGAGAGTACGCTTCGTTTTATAACTATTTCTTAAACCCTTACTTATCTATTTTTTGTATTTTTATTTGATTTATTAATTTTAACTTTTATTGTTGGAAAGCATAAATTATAAAACAAGCACAGCAGTTCGTGAAAACTATTAAACGCCTTGTTCATGTCAGATTCCATATAAACATTCATCCATTTTAACTTACTTAAACAATCTTTAAATTTCCTAATATTATTTAAAGAATAGTCCTTTTTTTAAATAGTTGTGCTGTGTCATGATCTGATAAATACAGTGGTAATATCCTAGCAGAAGCGTTTTTAACATTGCTAAGAATATTGTCCATGCAAGTGTCTCTATGCGTGGGAACTTTGATGTGAATTTGTAAATTGTAATTATGGCATAAATCTTGTAAATATTCAGTAATTTTTCCTTGTTTGATGTTAATATTAAAGTCACCTGTGATGACAATATTTATATTTTTTTAAATTTTCTGTAAACTTCATACAAAAACTGGTTTAATTTGTGTAGAAAAATGTTGGGATAAGATGTCGGTGTCCTGTAGAGACAGGTCACAAGTAGTTTGTAAAGGGGAATTTCAATACCGCAGGCTTCGAATGACTTTTGAGTTGTATAACTACGTAATAGATTTGTTAGTTCCTTATTTAAAGTACCCTGTCTTACCAAGATACAGGTTCCGCCTCTCCGTTTATCTCTACAGTACGCTGTCGCCAATTCATAGTAATAGATTTTTAAATACTGTAAATTGTCGTCACATAAAAATGTTTCAGAGAAGCACAAAAGGTCTGGCTCATCACCTGAGTCTTGCAATTCTTGCAGTGTCAACTCTACAATTTCTTGCTTTGATAATATACTCGTACTAGCAATGTTTTGATGAAGCATTTTAAAATAGTGTTTATTTGTGGTTGCCATGCGATTTCGAGCGAAAGCTGTTTATCATTTTTTTTTAATACCGGGCAATAGTCGAACGTTTTTTGATTCTATTGCTTGCTCATAAACGGTAATATAGCTGGTAATTACATAGGTCATCTATCATACCTTAACATTAGATTTACAATACTCACTCGATAGTATCAAAAATACGTCGATAGTTACTTAAGCAAAACTATCGATACTATCGAAACACGTCAAACAAACAAAAAAAAATCAATGTTTTAAACGAAAATCTAATAATACATAATAGACTCGGAAAATTAAGGGCTTTAGGATAGTATAAACAAATTTTGGAATAGTCGATATTGTTTTTTGAAAATATTTTATTTTTGTTTTTTAATTAATAATCTATTAAAGCTAGGTTCATTTTCAATGCCCTTTCAAGTCGTGTAGAGCACGAGATCTGTGATTTTTTTATGTTATTATTATAGGTTACCTAGTAATGAAGCAATGAAAAAGAAGTGGCTTGATATAATTGGGACGGAAAATATTAACCCAAGTATTATCCACATTATTACATTATGCCTATGGGTCTTTTTTGCACTGACATGTTTACCTTGACCTGTAGCCGACCGTACAGATTTTTGTTCTTTTTTTAATTCTATGTGTTGCATTATATTTATTTATAATAAATTTTTAAGAAGATCAACTGCTTTTTTATTTAGACAATTTATAGGAACAATATGATCGACAAGCATCTGAGGTTCCATGGGTAAAATTTGGCCTCACTGAAAGGGGCAGGTTGGGCTCACTGAGTGCAAGTATCGATTTACTTCTAAGCCTGCTCTGGTATCAAGCCTTCAACTTAGTAAATCGAAACTAGTATTCGGTGGACCTAGCGAGCTCTTCGATGTATTCTAAAATTACAACGATTCTTAACTGGGGCGGTTCTCACATTGTCCCGTATTGCGCTACGGAGAGCAGGGGGTCGATCGCGCTAGATAGTCTCAACCGCAGCCGTTCTGCCGACTTTGTTGGCACGATCGCGTTTTAAATGCGATAGCACTACTAACGGCTGAGGTTCAGTTCTGGTTTGCTTGGGATTGTTTGGCGCGATCGCCCCTCAGATCTGCTTGTATGCGCGTAGCTGTACTAAGGTTTTTGTGTTGGTATAGAAAACATGTTATCACGCGCGGACTTGCAGATCCAGCTTCGACGCTCCCGAGACACATTTTCCATAAAAAGAAGTACCTACTTACTTACAAAGAACGTTACAGCCCTGCGCGTAGCAGCAGATCTGCTCTCCGCAGTATGACTAGATTTTATTTAACAAAACAATAACACAAAAACAAAGCCAAACCAAGTCATAGTCAACAAACTGTTAATAACTTATTATCTCGAATCTGTTAAACTTATTAATAATAAGTTTAAGAGATTCGAGACCAATGATAGTGTATTAAAACTTTTTAATACACTATCATTGTTCGAGGCAGTGTGAGAAACCGCCTCAGTTAAGAAACGTCTAGGGGAATGTTTTTAGTTTTACTTTTATGAAATTAACAATTGTTTATAAATCAAAACGGTTGTAAGTGGTTTACGCTAGATAGCGGGCGTCTATCGATATCGAAACACCGACGTTTTTTTGGCATCCCTACTAAAAGACGCCATTTTATTTAACACAATGGTTGTAGGTATGCACGTTTTTTTTGTAGGTATTTCTCGTCCATATATTTTTAGGTATGTGCAATGGAGCGAGTGGATAGTACCTCAGAACAATAACAAGCATAGAAACCACGCTAAAATAGCAAGCAAAGACATATATTTATCCTTCTTCTTCTTACGAGTCATGCTAATGAGTTAGAAAGAGATGGAGAATGATTGACTTGTCCTAATTTGTGTAGGTGGTCACTAGTTTATTCCACACTAGGGACGTCATTTCTCGGCATTTTATATCGACAAAAATAAAACTAAATATTGAAATTGTAAATAAATATGAAGGCGAAGGATAAGCGCGCCGTCAATGACCGAAGTATTATGTTAGCATCAGGGAGACAGAATTTGTATTTGCTTTCCATGCACTATTGTCATTCTGTATATTTCGTTGCGTTTCACTACACGCACTACATTACTCACAAAATGCACTTAAACGAGAAAATAATACAGAATGACAGAAGTGTATGGAGAGCGATACAAATCCTGTCTTCTCGACGCTAACATAATAATTCAGTCATTGTCGGCTTTTTCGCTTGTCTTGGAAACGATATAAACTAAATCGGACCAATTTTCAAAACCTACATTATGGTGCACAAGAAAAACACACACACCTAAAACATTATATTAATCACTGTAGGGTACAGCTTTCCGTGTGGTGTCCGTCTGAAGAATAGCACCAACCTTCACGGTGGACAAGGGTGTCGTATGAGGCGACTAAGTCCACAAACGAAGCTGACATCACATGCTTCAGGG
The DNA here is from genome assembly GCA_963921215.1 of Scoparia ambigualis. Classification (NCBI taxonomy): domain Eukaryota; kingdom Metazoa; phylum Arthropoda; class Insecta; order Lepidoptera; family Crambidae; genus Scoparia; species Scoparia ambigualis. The sequence goes on from OY992503.1 coordinate 1,135,741, forward strand.
GAGATGGGCCTCTCAGCAATGGCTTGCAACCCATCTAGGAGAAGAAAAACTCCAAAATCAAACCAGGGGAGATGGGCCTCTTGGCATTAGTTTGCAACCCGTCTAGGAGAAGGAAAACTCCAAAGTCAAACCCGGAAAGGAGTCACCGATAGGCGTGAATAGGGTTCAACCCGAAATATGCGGCTGATTCCTGCAGCCAACCTGGCTCCACACGTATCGGCCCGCCGTTCCTGTGGGTTAAGCTAGCAAGGCCGAGAGGGTAATGCAGGTGCTGGGCATCCCTGCGTTTCCTTAACTCCGTCCCAGGCAGTGCATTGTCTGTGGAGAGGTCACTCCACCCACGTCAGCTTCACTGCGTGGTCAACAGCACGGGAAGTGACAGTCACCAGTTATAAGTCCTGCACATATGGGCGTGAGTGCGGACGCTAGGGGTCACTTTCGACAGTGGGAGGATCCATCGTAGATCCACCGGTTGGTTACCGCCCGCTTTAATCTGGGCAGCCCCCGGACAGTTAGGTACCAATCCGTCCCGTTACTGGCTTGCTCCTTTAAGGTGTAGGGAGCACTAGCTCCTGGCTAGATGGCTGGTATCGATAATGTACACACCTGGTACTAAACAGCAGATCAAAAACTCGCCTCGCCAATCCATGCGCATTGCAACATCGAATGTCCGTACCATGAGGACAGGCCTCCCGGACACCTGTGGAGGTTCAGGTTGCGCACAAGATCTGCGAAAAACTGCTGTGATCGATGCAGAGTTGAGCAGGCTCAATATCTCAATATGTGCTCTGCAAGAGACTAGATTACCCGACGAGGGTTCATTGCGTGAGTCCTCTTATACATTCTTCTGGAAAGGAAAAGACTCCGCTGAGGTTCGCGAATACGGTGTTGGTTTTGCGGTCCGAAACGATATACTTAGCGCCATTGAGACCCCGCGCGGTATTTCGGAACGCATAATGGTTTTGAGACTAAATAGCAGTTACGGTTATATTTCTTTGATCGCTGCTTACGCTCCGACATTAAAATCTTCGGACGAGTCGAAAGACACATTCTATAGCCAACTGGCCGTGGCGGCTAACACTGTGTCCAGTGGTGATCGCCTGTATATTCTAGGAGACTTCAATGCCCGTGTGGGCCGGGACTATTTCACGTGGACTGGGTGTATTGGTTACCATAGTATTGGCAATATATATGACAATGGCCAACGTTTGTTAGAGTTTTGCTCTGAGAACCAACTATGCGTGACTAACACTTACTTCAAGGGCAAGTTGTCCCATAAAGTCTCTTGGAAACACCCCCGATCTGGCCACTGGCACCAGCTGGACGTGGTACTTACCAGAAGCAAGGATCTCCGCGACTTTCTTCACACACGCACATTCCATAGCGCCGACTGTGACACTGACCACTCATTAGTTGCAGCACATGTAGTCATCACTCACAAGAGAATACATTCGTCCGAAATGCCCGGCAGAAGAAAGTTAAACCTTTCTAATACCAGGGATGGCGAAAAATGTTGTGAGTTTGAGTGCTTGGCAAATATCAATCTAGCTGCATGGGACGCCAATACACCTATAGGTGATGAGTGGGAAAGTGTCAAAAAACTACTGACTGAAGGCGCCGCTGAGGTTTTCGGATTTGAGAAAAACAAATCCCAGGACTGGTTTACAGAAAACGTTGAACATCTACAACCTATGTTTGACTCCAAGCGCGATGCCGCCCTAAGACACCGCATTAATCCCTGTCCGGAGACTGAAAAAGCACTTCGTAACGCAAAAGCTGCTCTTCAACGAAGTGCACGGTACTTTGCCAACTCGTACTGGTCAGAACTCGGTCGCACCATGCAATTGTGTGCCGACAGTGGACACATAAGCGGTGTTTATGAAGGCATTAAAAGGGTCCTCGGACCTGTCGCCAAGAAGACAGCTCCTCTCAAGGACGTGAACGGTGCTATCATCCTAGATAGCCAAAAACAACTTGACCGCTGGGTCGAGCACTACACCGATCTCTACTCGAATCCAGTCGACATACATCCGGAAGCCGTGCAAAACATGCCCAAACTGGATGTAATGACCGAGTTAGATGATCCACCGTCTGTAGAGGAGTTCACCAAGGCTGTCAATCGGCTTAAGCGCGGGAAGAGTCCTGGCGGCGACGGCACCCAAGCTGAAAAAGTCAAACTCGAATGCGTGAGACCAATCATGTACAATCTACTGTTAAAATGCTGGGACGCGGGAAGTGTGCCTAGGGATATGCGTGACGCTAACATCATCACATTATACAAAGGGAAAGGTGACCGCGGCGACTGTAACAACTACCGCGGTATCTCTCTTTTGAGCATGGTTGGCAAGCTTTTTGGCTTAGTCATTCTATCAAGACTCCAAAAGCTTGCAGAGTGCGTCTATCCTGGGTCACAGTGTGGTTTCCGCTCCGGGCGTTCCACAGTTGACATGATTTTCACACTACGCCAAATTCAAGAGAAGTGTCGTGAACAAAAGATCCCCTTGGCTGCAGCCTTCGTTGACCTTAATAAGGCCTTCGATACGGTCAGCCGGAAGGGATTGTACACAGCGCTCGAGAGCATTGGGTGTCCACCTAAGCTTCTTCGTCTCGTGGCATCGTTCCATGAGGACATGAAGGGGTCAGTGGTTTTTAATAGAAATCTATCAGAACCGTTCGAGGTCTCCAGAGGAGTGCGACAGGGTTGTGTCCTGGCTCCTACCCTGTTTGGTATATACTTCTCGCTTATATTACATACCGCTTTCGGCGATAGCCAACAGGGTATCCATCTACACACGAGGACCGACGGAAAAATGTTTAACATCTCCCTCCTCAAATCTAAAAGAAACCGCGAGGATCTTTTCGTCAACAGTCTTCTGTACGCTGATGACGCAGCTTTCGTTGCTAACTCCGAACGTGAGCTCCAGTTAATGATGAATCAATTCTCACAGGCGTGTTCCCTGTTTGCCATGTCAATAAACACGAAAAAGACCGTTGTGCTAGTGCAAGGTATCTCCGTGGCCCCAGCGATCTCTCTTAATGGTGCGCAGTTAGAGGTAGTTGACACATTTTGCTACCTAGGGTCGACCGTCACGAACAACCTCTCGCTTGATGCGGAGGTCGACATACGTATCGGAAAGGCGGCGACCATGTTCGGGAGGCTTAGTACTCGAGTATGGCAAAACAAGCATCTCACAACAAAGACCAAGATGTTGGTCTTTCAAGCTTCCATTTTAAGCATACTCTTGTACGGAGCCGAAACCTGGACGACATACGCAAAAGTAGAACGTCGTTTAAATACCTTCTACATGCGCTGCCTTCGTAAGACCTTGGGCATATCATGGCAAGACAGGATCACAAACGAAAGGGTTCTAGAAATAGCACAGCTGCCTAGCCTGACCGCGTTTCTCAAACAGAGACGTTTGCGCTGGCTAGGTCATGTGTACAGGATGGAACCCTCCCGACTACCACGACGTGTCCTTCTTGGTGCTGTCGCGAATGCAAAAAGAGACGTTGGGAGGCCATTGCTTCGCTTTAAGGATTGCGCTAAAAGAGACATGTCTGCCTTTCACATTGACCACAGAAACTGGGAAAAGCTTGCAAAGAAACGGACGGAGTGGCGTAAATACGTGTTGGAGGGTCGCAAGTTTTGCGATAAAACCTGGTTCGCGGCACTCGCTGACAAGAGAAAGAGACAACGTCAAGGCGACTCAGTCCCATCTGTCGCAAATTTCTATTGTCAGGCCTGCGGTAGAACATGTCGCTCTCGCATCGGACTTTTCAGCCACCAAAAACGGTGTTTGCCCAGCATTGCACCATAAATCGTCTGCAATAGACGCAAAGGCCAATATAGGGTACAGCAGCGTCAGATCGACCTACTCAAATCTGTAAAAATATCCCAATCGATATTGAACTCTACGATTTCAACATTAGGATGAGATTCGGTTGCAGGTATTTCACAGATTAGTAGGTCGCAGAGTAGGTAGGGTAGGGCGATATGACGCTGCCTGTACAGTCAGCGTTACATCTATCTATCCTTATATGTGTAAAATTCTCGCAACCAAATTTCATCCTAATGTCAATCATGTAGAGTTCAATATCAATTGGAATATTTTGACAGATTTGGGTAGGTCGATCAGTGGTCGTGTGTACACACACTACTTTACGTTCTATTGTTAGGCCAAAAAATTGTTAACGGTAAAAGTGGTCACTTTTGCCTTCAGCAAGTTTTGCAAGTTAATAACGAGAAGCAGTGTACAGTCAGTGTCACATCAGCCTACCCTTATCTGTCTAATTAACTAGATGGATATTGAACTTTATGCTTTGAAAGTAAATCTGAAAATTGATACGAGGAAAATATAAATATGAAGGATTACTAAGGAAATAAAAAACTTATAAATAAACATTTAAAACATTTTTATTAAATCACTGCCTCTTAAATAAGGTTTTGGTTAAAAAGCTTCATAATTTGTCACGAGGCGCACATTCCTATAATTCCAGTTTGGTATTCGTATTGTCAAATATAACTTAGGTACGGCTTTTATCAATAGAATTCTGTGATTGTCATCGAAACTTTGTTTAGAGAATGATTGTTAACAAGATTGCTCAAAATGCTTATTGGTACAAATATGTCGCAGACATTGTTTATGATTGATTGATCATAAAATGTTTGCTGCGTTAACTGCGTTTATTCCATATCCAATTTAGTATTCTTACACGCCGGCCGTAGCCATTCTTTATTTATATCATCATTTTTTGGAAACCTGTAACCAAAATGTAGAATTTTTAAAATTAGTGAAAATGCAGATAAATGGTACCTAATAGTAGTAATCAAGACCATTCAATTATTTATATTTTTTAAATTATTCAATAGGTAACTTTTAAAGTTATAAATTTTTAATATCATGTAGTAAAACAAGTTGTAAATGAGGCGAAAACAAATATCATAACTTAAAGATAGATGTGCCAACCACTTACACAAAATACTGATTTATCGATATAGAAATGCACGTCACTAGGCGAAAAACATAACCTTCAACATTTGAACACAAAATTTCATTGATAAATGCCATTTATCAGCACAGAACTGAACACGATGACTATTTAGACAAACTATTAGTGTGTTTTAATAGATTTATGCCATTAATTATGTTTAGGTAAAACGAAAACAGTCTGAGCTTACCGATAGAAGGTTATTGTCTCTTGATTATTTTCTTTTCTTATTATAAGGGATTTACAAACCTCAATCACACAAGACATTTTGTCACACGTAACGTAACGCATATATATATCACTAACAATGCTATGGCTAGTTTATAGGTTTCTTCGGAAGAATACCTTGCAAATAATTAAATTTATCTGAGAGGAGCTACAACTTAGCGTGAAAATAATCCGTCATTATAATGTAACCAAGTTAGGTAGCCACTTATTTACACAGCAACAAAAAGAAAATAACGACACATTTAATTTCCTTTTTCAGAGATTTAATCTGATGGTGTTTTATAGACATCCAACTACATCCATTTGACATATTTTGACCTTGTGACAACCTAGAAAAAATAGAAACGAATGTGGATTATAGGTTTCATTCACTCTCGTTACAGAATTAATTGAAGTCATATGAGTAAGATAGCTGTTGTCTAGCTCGTCTTTTAGCGTGGTTTCTATCTTAAAGCATTCGGTGTTGAATGCTCTAAGGGTTTCTATCAGGGGAGGGAAACTCCTATAGTAGGAGCAATGACACGTTTCAAGTAGTGCCATCTAGGAGTGTTATTCCGCAATATTTAAAAAAATATATTTAAATGTCTCGCTAGATGGCGGTTACTCGAAGCGCATCAATCGAATATAAAAATCGATTAAACATAACTTTAGTTAACATAATCAGAATATTACTTAAGAACATCATGTAAGCTTGTAGCATTTATTTTTTATTTCAATAAATCGATTAAACATAACATTAGTTAACTTAATCAGAATATTACATAATAAAATCATGCAAGCTTGTAACATTTATTTTTGTTTCATAAAATACTTGTTTAAAGCGAAAGACTTTAAATGATTGAAATATATTCATTGTTAACACAACTGGTAAGTACAGAAACTAAGATATACCTAATACGTCACGCTTAAAGAGATTCGCGGAGGATATCGTTACTCAACCGTTCCCTTCGGCGATCGGGAAGCTCTCTCTCCGGGCGCCGGCCAGCGGACCCTAGCGTTGGCGCGGGCCGCAGGCGGGCGGGGGAAAGAAGGCGGAGGCATGCAGTGATGTTCGTATGCGCAGCACTGGCTTTGGCAATACTTTTATAAACCCCGCGTTACATTCTCCCCCTCTAGCCTAACTAAGGGTCCCCACAGTTGGGCTAGTCTAAAAATTTACGCGGTCTACCCCGTTTACGTTTCTCCCTAATAGGAGGTTCTACTTGTCCGGTAAAGGGCGTGAGATGCGAAACGTGATATTTGCCCACGTTTTTGCCGGTCTGAACGTTCTCCAGACTGTAAGTGGTGGGACTCACAATTGTCCCGATTTTGTATGGGCCGTCACGGCGTGGGATAAACTTTGCAGTCTGTCCACGTCCTGCGTCGTTCGGTCCCTGCGTTTTAAGTAAAACGAGGTCACCCACCTTATACTCTGGCGGTGCCCTCCGCTTCTGGTCAGCAATTTTCTTCTGGACGGCCTGCGCTTTCTCATGTGTGTCCCTAGCGTCGTCCAAAGTTGCAGCCATCTTCTTTAAGTAAGGTGTGATGCTGGGCACAAAATTATCGTGCTCTACAATCGCCCTCATGTCCGTTGCAGCATCGGAAGGAGCTCGCAGCTCTCTACCGAAGGTCAGGTATGCCGGCGAAAACCCTGTACTTCCTGTAACTGCAGAGTTCATTGCAAACCTGATCGCAGCGAGGTGTAAGTCCCAGGTGGTATGGTCTTGACCTACGAGCATGGCCAACTGAGGTTTCAGGTCCCTATTCTTCCGTTCTATAGGGTTAGCCTCGGGATGGTAGTAAGGTGTGAGTGACTGGCTGATCCCCAAAACATGGCAGACTTGCTGCATCACCTCACTCACGAACTGCACGCCGTTGTCACTGATGAGGCGGCGTGGTACTCCATACCTTAGAAAAACTTCGTTTGCCAGAGTTTGACCACATTCGACGCTGGTGGCACTTTCTAGTGGAAACAATTCCACCCAGCGCGAGCAGACGTCTTCTACAATCAGTACCCACCTGTTCTTCCTGGATGTCTCTACAAGAGGACCAAACAGGTCCACGGAGACTACTTCAAATCGCCTATTCACAGCAGGGGTTTGCAGCAATCCTGCCGGTTTGCGGTTGTCAGCTTTATATCTCTGACAAGGCACACAGTCCTTTATATAATTTGCGATGAACGTGCGCATGCCAGGCCAATAATATCTAGCACGAACACGGCTCAACGTGCGCTCTACGCCAAAATGTCCAGCAGTAGGCGCGTCGTGGAGGTCTGCCATGACTTGCCGGCGTTCTTGCTCAGGCACCACTAAGCAGCAGTCCTCTCCGTCGTCTGACTCTAAGCTGTACCTATAAAGGATTCCGTCTGATATGGTGTATCCGCGGTCGGACCATGGTCTCCCCCTAGAAGGTTCGTCGGACTCAATGTCTTCAATGATCTTGCGCACCTCTGGGTCTAGGAGTTGATTACCGCGGATCTCACTGCTGGTCCTCTTTGGCATATTGACAACTGTCATGCAAAACTGACATTCACCTTGATCCTGCAGAGAAACGGGTCGCGACAGAGTATCTGCAACCACATTCGAGCGGCCGGGTGTGTATTCGATACTAAGGTCGAACTCCTGCAACGTTAGAGCCCACCTGGCTAGTCGACCGCTGGGTGACCGTTGACTCATCAGCCATCGCAAGGGTTGGTGATCTGTCCTAACAATTACCTTCGCCGTTTCTACATAGCCGCGGAACTTACTAAGTGCCCACACGACGGCGAGAGCCTCTCGCTCGGTCGTGGAGTAGTTTCTCTCGGCGCTGGTGAGGAGTCGACTTGCGTACTCAATAGGTCTCTCGTCGTGTCCCTCCCCCTGCATTAAAACAGCCCCCAGGCAGTATGCGCTGCTATCAGTGCAGAGAACGAACGGCTTCGACTCATCTGCCTGACACAGAATAGGAGCAGATACAAGAAGAGACTTAATGCGCTCAAACGCCTCCTGTTGCTCAGCGTCCCATCGCCAAACACTCATCTTCTTCAGGAGGTTGGTAAGAGGTCTCGCGACTTCCGCGTAGTTATCAATGAAACGTCGGAACCAACTGGACGTTTGTAGAAAACTCTTTAAGTGTTTAACATTTTGAGGGGCAGCCATGTTATCAATGGCTATCGTCTTTTCAGGATCCACTTGGATTCCACCTGGAACGATGACGTGCCCTAGGAATTTGACAGACTCTCTTGCAAACGAAGTCTTGTCCCTGTTAACCCTTAATTTAAACATGGCCAGTCGATCAAAGACTGCTTCTAGGTCAGCCAGGTGCCTCTCGAAGGGTCCTGGTGACAGCAGAATCAGGTCGTCCAGATATACCAGGAGTTCCACCTCTTTCAGGTTCGAACGGAACCTGTCCATCAACCTTTGGAAAGTGGCTCCAGAATTTCGAAGTCCCATCGGCATCCGCTTGAATCTGAAGGTGCCAAGAGGTGATGTAAACGCAGTCTTGTCTTGGTCCTCTGCGCAGACGCTGACCTGATGGTAGCCTGACCGGAGGTCCAGCGTAGTCATGTACTCACTAGTTTTGGCGGCGTGCAGGATGTCCTCGATGCGTGGGAGCGGGTACCGGTCCGGCTCTGTAACGGCGTTGAGCTTCCGGTAGTCAATGCAGAGCCGTAAGCTTCCGTCCTTTTTACTCACCAGTACGACGTTGGAAGCCCATGGGGATTCGCACTCCTCAATGACATCATCTCGCAGCAGCTTATCAAGCTCCGTCTGCAAGGCCTCTTTCCGGTTTTGAGACATCCTGTATGGCGGACAAGCAATGGGTTCCTGTTGTGGACTTACCTTAATTCGGTGCGTGGCGAACTCCGTAGGTGGTCCGTCACGTGCGAACTGTAGCGCGCGCTTATCGATAAAAGCGTTGAGTGTACGCTTCTGCTCTGGCGTTAACTTCGTACCTTCATCCGAGCGCAAAGTTAACTCAGTAGAGGCGGCGCGCATCAGGTTAGTATCAGCCGAGCTAAGCGTGTAGGTATAAACAAAATCATAAGAGTGTCCGGGATTGTCCGAAAACATCCAAGTACGCCGGGCAACGTCTATGATCATACCGGCTCGTGCTAAGAAATCTACACCTAAAAGCGTCTTCGTGTCATCGCCGGGCAACACCAATAGTTGACAACGCACGCTACGACATTCGATAACAATATCAACTTCGGCTGTTAACAGATCTTTCCAACCCTGTGTTCCGTCAGCTAAATGTACGTAACGCCTAGTGTCACTAAATTTTACTCCTGAGTCAACTAAGACTCGGTATAAGAGGGGACTCGCTATACTATGTGTAGCCCCAGTATCTACAATCGCAACTCCGTTACGGCCCATAACACTAATATTTACCATCGGGTAGGATTCGTGTGCACTCACTGTCGTTAATTGTACACACGAATTTCTCGTACCCGTACAAACGTTACTGTGCTTGTTCTCAAAACCGTTGTTTACAACAACATTGTTAAACGACGACATTGGTTTGACACAATTATCACATTTCGACCTCACGACCCCCGGTTTACCGCAACCGTAACAACGCAGCCCTTTCTGTGTAGTGTCGCTAGTCGACTCCTTAATAATAGAGACTTTTTCAAGATTGCGACACTCGTCGCTTGTATGACCGAATAATTTACAGTACGTACATCGCGGTCTTATCTTACTTCTATTGTTATTGTTACTTGCCGCGCGCGTAGGTGAATTAGATCGTGTCAGGTTACTGTCGATCGTGGGGACCGGCAATGTTTTGGTTTGGGAATGCGATAAGGAATTCCTCGTATTCGTATTACTTTTAATAGTGTTCACCTTATGGGCTTTGTATGTATCCTCCGCGATCCTCGTTTTGTACATTAATTCATCTAAACTACGAACATTTTCGCGGGGCACTCTTTTCGTTACACGTCTATGCAATAATCCGTAGCAAATGTCTAATTGCACCACTTGATCGAGCTTATACGGAAGTTTCGATAATAACGCGCGCACTTTACACAAAAAGGTTTCTGCGCGTTCATCTTCCCGTTGCTCGGCGGCGTAAATCTGCCGTAGAATTTGGTGCGCGGGCTGCACCACGCCATACATAGCGCGAAGACGGGCGATGGCGTCCGGCCACGTCGACACCGACGCCTTGACGCCGCGCCACCATACTGCCGCTTCCGCTTCGAGTAGCATTGGTAATCCCCGGAGGGCATGGTAGTCACTCACCGCTGCGCACTCCTTAAATACCTCGACGGCGTCCAGGAATGCTTCCAAGACTTCGGCGTCTTGGGATGACCCGTCGAAACGCGCCGTGCACTTGGTGAAGTTGGCACCGGCACCGGCGCTGGTACTGGCGGCGGCGCTTTTGTCGCACGCCTTGGTTGTTGGAGAGGCCCCGACTGGGGAGGAAGTCCTTAATTCGCCACTGGACTCCATTAGCGAGTTAATGAGGGTTCTGTTGGCTTCTGTTTGCGCACGCGTGATCGACTCGATCAGCGTGGACAGGAACTGATCCATCGGCAGCTGGAACGCCGGTGGTTGTGTCGGCCTCGTGCCGGCACTCGGTTCGTCAGCACGGCCGGGTTCAACGACAGTGTCATCTCCTTCAGTGAGCGTGAGGTCATTCTCATCTTCTTCTTGCTGTTGACGGAGCGCTTCTCCTTTCCTCGTTATCGGCATCTTCACGTCGCGAACTTACGAGTGATGATAACACTTAGGATAAGGTGGAATGTCCGTACTTCTAGACAAGGTAAGTAGATGGTTGGGCACGTTTCACGTACACGGTTTTTATTGTTTATGTAAGTATAACTTTGTTACACACGCGGTTCGAGCCACAAGTATGGGCGCCAGTTTAAAGCGAAAGACTTTAAATGATTGAAATATATTCATTGTTAACACAACTGGTAAGTACAGAAACTAAGATATACCTAATACGTCACGCTTAAAGAGATTCGCGGAGGATATCGTTACTCAACCGTTCCCTTCGGCGATCGGGAAGCTCTCTCTCCGGGCGCCGGCCAGCGGACCCTAGCGTTGGCGCGGGCCGCAGGCGGGCGGGGGAAAGAAGGCGGAGGCATGCAGTGATGTTCGTATGCGCAGCACTGGCTTTGGCAATACTTTTATAAACCCCGCGTTACACTTGTATAATAATCGAATAATAAGATTTTAATCGAATTGTATATCGATCGATCGACACTTGAACTGCACTTTTTTTATTGCATGCATATGGCCGCTTGTTTGTTTTGTTGTTTGCTTTCGTGCGAATTTTTGCAGTATTGTCGTTCTTCGCTGTAATTACTAATTACGTTGAGACTTGAGATAAGTGCATAATCCTTCTCCGGACCCAGAGTTACAAGATGAATTTAACTGTGAAACACTACAGTAGTGATCCTGCGTCTTACTTAATTTGCATTGTTGTGATGTGAATTGTGATATTTGGACACTGGACAACTGGCAAAACTGGACGCTTTAATTAATTTTTGTGACATTGGACATGCATTGGACGCTATTACTACGTACGTACTATTAAGTCTAGTTAAGTCAAGCAGACCCATCTTCAAATATAACAATACTATCACCACAAAGTACAGGTACCTACCTATAATTAATAATATTATTGATTTATAATTTAGTAACATACCTATTGACTTTAAACATGTGTACAATCAAAGATACCTACTTACTGCTGGTAGAATTTTGCACAAATTGTGCCACTTGTGATTTGGCCGGAGTATTAAGTTAATAGTATAATTTAAGTATTGTATTAGGATTTTCTGTGTACAATATTTATGACTTTTCTATCAAATGCATTTACCTAAGTTATGCTGTTTTGTTTTTCAGATATATAGGTAAGAGACCATACCTATTGTCGCAAACCAGCTGATCAGTCATCACAAACTAAAGGTATTTATATTATTATTATTCTTTTTATATAATCTGTACAATCTTAAGATAAATTTTTACAATATTTCATAAAAAAATTGGTTGCCTGTAAAGTCGGTTTTACGGGCGAAGATTTTACGTGACAACGTCTTTTTCTCGGTAGAATATTTATTGATATGAATATAATTAAATTGCACAATAGGAACAAGGAATTGAATGAAAATAAGAATTGCACAAATTTTAACTATAGAATTTTTTTTTTTTTTTGTTTTTTTTTTTTTTTTATTATTTTTTTTTTTTTTTTGATTTTTTTTTTATTATTTTTTTTTTATTTTTTTATTTTTTTTTTTTATTTTATTTTTTTTTATTTTTTTTGTTTTATTTTTTTTTATTTTATTTTATTTTATTTTGTTTTATTTTGTTTACTAAAACATTGTACATGTAAACTTAAACTTAACTATTTAGTGGGAGAGAGACGCAAGGCATTCGGCGGGCCTCTCTCTCGTTCGGTGACTCATCGTTACGTTCCCGACGAGCGTTACACTTTTTCATAAGTGTCTCCCAGCTAACCTAATTTAAGACGTTGTCACGTCAAAATAAAAAAAACATATTTACAGTATAATATTCTAAAAACTTAACCTAGGCTGCCACCGGCAGTGGGGATAGACCAAAGCTATCGGTGGGTAGGGCTGCAGAATGAGGAACCTCCTGACAATTCGTGCCTTGTCACGGAGTACTGCCTTTTGTATCTGACCCTTGATCAAACCTTTCAGTGAGAGGCTCTTAGCTAACCGTTTGCCGAAACGATTATCGGTACAATAATGGTTGAATCCACATCCCACATATTATTATTAGTTCACTTGCATGTCATGTTGTAATAAGTTTTTTATTTGCAGATACAAGGAGACAACCGCAAGGTTTTAGCCTATTTTAAATAATTCAGAAAGAAATAAAAAAACCTTAAGAGTGTAATATACAGGTTAAGAAATCGCAGCAAGAACAAGATTAGCTAGTGCTATTAAAATGTCTGATAATAAAGGTTTACAGAAAGTTACAGGAAAAATGAGTTTACCAGCAAAACTATTTACAGAAATTCAACATAGAGAATCTATGAGAAATACAAACGGTTGTTGCTTTACAAATGAAGAAAAAATTTCAGTCTCATTCTATAATATGCTCTTCTTTCGAAATGTTTCACATTGCCTTCTGCAAAATCCTAAAAAAACCTTCTAGGAAAAATTTAAATATTTTCTGCTGGAATACACAAAAAAGTAATTTTTGTAAAACTAAAGCACACTTCTGAGCAAATCAACAAGATGAATGTTATAAATCGAATTTTGTGCGGAGAATTAAAATATGATGGGGATGATTATTCTAATATGTAAACTAAATTGTATTATGCGAAACATAAACATATTAAAAATAGAAAATGAATTGTCGTTTTATTTCTGAGTTCCCAAACTGGCTGTTGCATGCAAAGCCTTGTAAATCAGGCTGGTTTGATTTCATAAATTTAATGCTGAGTGAATTTCACTTACATTAAATTTATGAAATCATATCAGCCTGATTTACAAGGTTTTGCATGCTTTAAAATTAAAATTTAGCTCCTATTATACCTATAGGTATGTATATTGGTCAAAAGTTGTGGAATAACACCACGAGAGGGAGCCTGGTTCAAACATGTTGGCAAAAAAAATGCGCGAGATGGCCATCTAGTTCCGACAGTATTACCTATAGCTATGGTTTCTATGCTTTAGTTATTGTTCTGAGGATAATACACAGACAATAAGTAAGTCTGTGGGATAATACGATATTACCACAGACTACATATGGTATGATATTACGTCTGTGTTCTGAGAGATGCTCTGTGTTATTACTTTTTTTTTTTACATTTGTTCCGTGATGGAACAGGCTAAGATCAGAGACCATACTGCCTAGTCATTAGTTTTTTTATTTCTTTTTTTCCCTTTATGATAATGAGTGGTGATTAAGATGATGAATGATAAATGATGTTCCCCAAACCCCTTGAACCTCAGTAAAGATGTGGGACTTTACTGAGGTCTCACACGGACTTCTTGAGAGAATTTGAAAAGTGATGTAACACTGTTTTGTTTCATTTGCCAACACTCACGTTCACAAACACTTAACGGTTAATAATCCACTATTATTTCACATAAATGTTCGAAAAAACACAAATTTTAGAAAATTAAACAAAACTGCAGACATGACGCTTCACTTTCCCTCCAAGAAGATCTCTGTCTGTGTTACAGTGTGATATTACCTCAGAAAAAGGAATCTAATTATCTAATCTAATGCCGCGACCGCACGTTTGCCACTTGCCACAAACTCCAAACCTCTACAAACCCTAGGCAGGCGCTTGGCAAACCTCGACAAACCGTCACAAATTCAAACGTGTGGATAGAGCGTTTGGCTTGGTTTGCGTAGGTTTGCCTAGGTTTGCAAGCGCTTGTAGCCGATCCGTCGAGTGTCGGTTTTTTGTCACATATCAAAGGGAATTTGCCACAAGCGATTGCGACGCGTTCCACACGTTTGCGCGCAATTCAGTCTCGTTCGTGCACTGGTGGCGAACAGAGGGCCTAGTCAACTGGCAAACGCTCGACCGGTGACAGCTTCAAAATCGCTCATCAAATTCGCTAGGCTACATCGATATCGATAAGCTAAGGGATATAGAACATACAGGCTTGTCTTAGTATTTTTTTGTTTGATGATAATGTAACGCATATGTAAGATTAATAAATAGGTAGTAACCACACCGATCCTTTTGAGTTTTAGTGAATTGAATGTCACTTTACTAAGAAATTCGGGTAGACTCCTTGAGATAATTTGAAAAATGAATCAATCGCTTTTTTCGCCGGAAGTTCGCCAGGCAAGCACGTTTGTAAATAAGTACTTATAATGATGACGAGTGACTTACCACCATAATATGATATTGATATGAGACCAAACCCATTTTTCAGCTTATAATAAAAATAAATTAAGACTGAAGACCACAAGCAAACGCTTGCTGCCAAGAATTTCTCAAATATTAACAACTTGACGTCCGTCTGTAATGAAATAAGTGATAACACTAAATGTTACAAACCGCGCGAACATTTAAACAGTTTGATCTTAGATGCGAGTACCCACTAGGTAGTGATTAAAACGTTTGCATCTTGTATGAGTACATCGCCTAAAGTAACTCTATGGCGTAGCGGCTAAGGCTTTCGGGTTTAGTTGTCTAACTACAACACCTATCACATTACTTTTCTAATTGATTATTGTCCTAAATAAAATAAAATAAAAAACATTCCAAGTACATGGTTTTGCTAGTTAAATTAAAACTTATTTTAAAATATGCAAACTAGCGAAGCAATGTACTTACTGTTACTTGAAAAGTAATGCTAGAGTTTAACTAATGCAAAAAGTCCCCGCCCGCGCCGCACCGGTTTGTGATCTTGCCAGTTAGTTACGCAACTTTCACATTACCGAGCTAAAGGATGGGTAACCAAATAAAAAGCGTCTCGAGCTCCTCCGTGCTTCGGAAGGCACGTAAAGCACACTGCGGTTGTATTGGCTCAGGGCTTAAGCCTGTTATAGCCCAGTCTGCCTTAGTGCTGTCGTTCATGTGGGAACGTTCAGGACGTTCATAGGATGACGATGAAGACAACATCGCCTTAATATAGGATTGTTTCATTGTTACTTATTTATAGCGGTAGGTACCGAAAATAATTGAAATTAAAAGTCAAATCATTTATTAAATATACGCCTTCACAGACACAATGACATGATCGTGGTCTCTACGCGACAAGTTAAAATATTTATTTATTTTACATTATTTATTTCACTGCCATTCATTATGAGTTGGTTGATAATGTTTCGAAATAAAACATAGGATTATTTATATGTTTACCAAAAATAATTTTAAAACAATTAATTTTATATAATTACCCTAGTATGTTGATAATGAATCAAGTACAACTTTAAGCCATGTTTAATGCAGTTTCATTGTTGGATACGACATCCCTTCTTTATTGTGAGCCTGATGCAGCATTAAATATTGGTGTTATTATGATTAACCATGCTTTTTGAAGGTATCCAGAATCTCCTAAGAAATTGGAACAATATACTTACTTATAGAAAATTGTCATACTTACATAAAAAGTTAGTAGGTAGGTAGTATATATTTACCAAAAATAATTTAAAAACAATTAATTTTATTTATTTATTTTATATTCACAAGTGAATCGACAGTTCTATAAAAAGTATAACACTGAAAATGTGAAACAGCAAACCATTTACAGATTCACACAAATAAAAATGTGATAGTAACATTACAAACTCAAGCAACAATTACAATCGATTACTTCACAATCGCCAAATTGATAATAACTAAACTATTACAGAGTATGCTAGATATGGAACTTAATTTGTATTATATGTATAACAAGCCACCTTATGTTAAGCCACCTATTTAAAGAAAAAACAATATTATAACAAACACAATAGAACCCACCAGATTTAATAATCGGATAGTAATAATGCAAGTTTATACATATATTTACCTTTGTATGTTGATAATGAATCAAGTACCTACAACTTCAATAGCTTAATGTTATCACTAGTAGAAATTGATATAAGTACTTAAACATTTTCTATAGGTAGGTACCTACTGCAAGTAAAATTAAATATCAAGTAAAAAATAACATTAATGTTGTATTTCTTAATATATTCTTATTTCCTTACCTAACTCTCTCAAAGTCAAAGTTTATTAAATATGAGGCTTCACTTTCTCTTATTGACATTAAAACTATATGTGTATAAAAATAAATGCCAATTGTGTGTTTATGAAGGTACTGTTTTTTAGTAGTACCTACCTAAGTAAATCTTTTTAATAAAGTACAATAAACTTAGAACTAAATTAACTTTATACTTAATTTTTCCCCATCATATAAACCAAATCACTATTTTATGGGTTAAATATATTTATGGCACACTGTTCCTTTTCTTAAAATAAAAATGTTGTCAACGAAGGTATTGTTTTTTTGTACATAAGTAAATCTTTTTAAATAAAGCACAATAAACTTAGAACTAAATTAACTATATTTATGGCACAGACTGCTCCTTTTTGTAGAATAAAAACGTTGACAACATTAGAGCTCCACAAAAAAAATCATATAAATAACTAAATTCAACGATGCCAAAGTCATGTTCAATGCAGTTTCATTGTTGGAGATGACATGTGGTACACACCCCTCCTTTCTTGTGAGTCTGATGCAGCATTAAATATTGTTGTTATTATCAATAACCATGCTTTTTGAAGGTATCCAGAATCTCCTAAGAAATTAGAACAATATACTTACTTATGGAAAATTGTCGTAGATAAAAAGTTAGTAGGTAAGTACCTATGTATTATACAAAATTGCTTGATATTGTTTTTTACCAAATAACCATGTTTGTTCACCATTCTGAGCAAGTCCATCCTCCAAATTATGAGGTAACATTTAAGATTTTTGAATCGTCGTCTCAAATCTGCAAAACCACATAAAATAGTTTTATCTTTATGTCAATACTCTTTATTCTAGCAATTTTAACAAAACTGACATTTCCTGGTAAATCCCAATATAATAATAGGCATAATACTTACCTTTATTATGTAAGTAATAATTTATTTATTAAAACTTACCGTTTGAACGTAAGGACTGATATCTTTTCCTATTAAGAAAGATGCTTGTCTGTATAAGATTTATAAGGTATAGTCAATAGGTACACCTTACTACACTTAGAGCCTTGGTTTAATACTCTAAGCTACCTGGCAAATTAAATCTTCATTGGAACCTGTAAAACAAATAGGCAATCTAAGTTATAAATTGATAAATGGACATTATGGATAGGTTACATTTAATATTTATACAAAAAGTCCCTTACTGTTGTCTTAATCTTGACCTTTCTTGTCATGATTAAAGGTACTTAGGTGGATTTATTTGGCCCAAATGTTTGTATGGTTTGAGAGCCCCTACAAATTGTTATGCAGCGACTTGCTCTTCGTTGCGGAAAATGTTGCATGACACACATTTATTTGGTCACTCACATCGCAACAACTATATCAGCACGCAATTCCCGGCAGACCTTAGCTAAATATTTGAAAGTTCGTAAACGAGAACTCTGAGAACTATTCACAAGTACAACAAACTCGATTTCGTTACTTTGCTCCAAGTAACGTAGGGAAACATTTCTTCCTTAGCGCCTGAGCACTTGATTATCGCAGTCCACAATAGCCCTAAAAAGAGCATTTTAAACAAAACTTTCAACACAACACAACTATTCCTTCATCAGCTGATCAAACAATCGCCATTTTGTGTGAATTTTTATCTTCAATGTTTGAGTGATCGCTAGATTAGCGATTCTTGGCTTGTCAAACTGTCAATTAGGTCTATTTTAGCGTAAATTTTACGTCGTAGGTAACTTTTGCTTATGTCAATCCCATACATTCGGTTTATCGTAGCGAAGATTTCGTAGCGTTTCATTTGTTTGCCAATTGACTAGGCCCTCAGACGTGCTAATTTATTTAGATTTTAGTTTTACTCATGTGAAAAATGAGTGACTGGTCAAATAAAGAAATTTCGTATACTTCCTGGAATGTTACTAATGTTATGGAATGAGTGAATTTAATTTCGAGGAGGAGGAGGATATTCTCGAGGAGCTCGATGGCGCAGCGGCTAGCGCGTTCGGCTTGCGATCTTGCCTGCTATGCAACTTTCGCAATGACGAGTAGCTGGATGGGTGATCATATTAAAAACATCTCGAGCTCTTTCGTGCTTCGGAGGGCACGTTAAGCCGTTGGTCCCGGTTGTTATCGTAAGATGACAGTCGTTAGAACCCACCAACCCGCATTGGGCCACCACGCGGGCCTAATTGGTCATGGCCCAATATCCCCACGTGCTGTTCTTCGCGTGGGAGGCTTGTGCCCAGCAGTTGGACGTTTATAGGCTGATGATGATGATAATGAATTTTATTTTACATAAACCGACAACTTATTAGTAATCATTTAAATCTATGGGCAACACAGACCACGCCCACACAGTCCACGCTTCAGCAAGAAAGGTGGTCAGCCTTTATTAGCACGTAAGTCGTTTTTATGACACCGAAGGGAAGAGAGGGGTTGGTAGTATTATTTTGATGAGCCCATCGCCGCTCTATGCTGTTGGATGTATGTGCAGTCTTTAGTCCGTTAGTCGCCTTGTACGACACCGAAGAGAAGGGAGGGGTTGGTAGTATTATTTTTATGAGCTCATCGCCGCTCTATGCTCTTGGATGTATGTGCAGTCTTCAGTCCGTTAGTCGCATTTTATGACACCGAAGAAAAGAGGGGTTAGTTGTATTATTTTTATGGGCCCATCGCCGCTCTATGCTGTTTTTGTATGTGCATGCTTTAGTCCGTTAGTAGCCTTTTACGGCACCGAAGAGAAAAGAGGGGTTGGTAGTATTATTTTTATGAGCCCATCGCCGCTTTTGTACTCAATTGTATTCCTGTCTTAAAACGAATCTGTCCTAAACAGAATCTGACGTAAACCTAATCTGTCCCAAACAGAATCTGTCCCTAACCGAGCGATCGTTGGATATTTGTGCAGTCTTTAGTCCGTTAGTCGCCTATTACGACACCCAAGGGAAGAAAGGGGTTGGTTGTAGTATTTTGATAATCTAATCAATTGTTAAATAAAACATATAAGTACCTTCCTATTCTAAAATAATTACTTAGTACGGTTTTTATGAATTTTTAACATCCACCATCTTTTTTGCCATATCATGCCACCAACATATTTGTAATAAAAATAAGTAACGCCAAATGTCATGGCCGACACAACAACATCCATGTCCGTCATGCTTGCCTCTTCAGAACCAACTAACGCACTCGCAAGCGTGTGGATGGCGACGTTTGTTTTCCCAAATCAATCCAAAGGTTTGTCGAGGTTTGGAGTTTGCGGCAAGTGGCAAGCGTGCGGACGAGGCTTGGATTTGTGATTGTCTTGCAAACCAAGCCAAACGCTCTATCCACACGTTTGAATTGTGACGGCTTGCCGAGGTTTGGCAAGCGTGCGGTCGCGGCATAAGGAAGGATATTACGATAGCTCGATACCTGTGACAAGTGTAAAATTGTCATGCCTAGAGTTGAGACATTACAGATGTAAATTGAACCAAATGATAATTGAAGTTATCAATTGAATACTAATAACTGTCGTTAATTGTCTTTTGCTTCAAATTATCATTTTTCATCATCATTATAAAGTAATTGTAGTATGTTAAGTGATGGATTATTAAACAATAATGTTATTTAAATGTAGTCAAATAAATTCATACCCTTTTACAAAGTCACGTCGTCGTTTTTGTTGACACCTGTCACCAGGTATCAGTGCGAAAGTATTAATTGTCTACTGGCAATACCGACTATAATAAATAAGGATGACGATTCTTTAAAAAAAAATCGATTTTTAAATCGATTCGAATCATAATCTAATAAATCAATGCTCAAAAACATTTAGTTCTAAAAGTGGATCGCTCAAAAATCGATTTATTTAAAAGTTTGTATTCACAATACTAACAAATCAAAGATTACAAACGAAAGATTTCATAGCTTTTATTTATTAGGACTTTTCTTCTTTGAAGAAAAATAAATTTAGCGATAAACTATTGTTTCTGAAGTTACATGTGTTTGTACGTTAAACTAGCTGTAAATCATTTTAAGGTCCCGAATAAAAATGAAAAATCGAATTTGATTTTCTATTTTGAAATATCGATTTACTGGATCGATTCAGTGGGTCCATATTGGCTCACATAAAACAATTATTACTATTTTTTGTTTTACTACCGATTTGTGTTCATAATAATCAGTCTTCCTAATTTTTATCCTCATACTTTTTTTGTTCATAACATTTTATTACTACTATCGCAACTCATATCAGACAGTTATCATATTTTTTTATTAATACTGTCATTACTAAGAACAAGTTTAAACTCATAATCTTTTTTTTTATAATTGTGTCCTTCATAACTGACAATATCATAATTTTCATTTTAGTAATGTCATTACTACGAAAATATTTGAACTCATAATATTGTTCATATAATACACACACTTAAGATTAAGAAATAAGGGGGGGGGGGGGGAGGGTCTGGGGGCCTGCGGCCCCCCTCCGTTATTTGTCAAAAGTCTAACCTAACCTAAGCGACAGAACTATAGTTTTGAATACTTAACTTTTTCTTTATAGGGGGGTTCAGGCCCCGACCAACCCGGCATGCAAGCAATGGAGCATTGAGTTTGAAGCATGCAAGCAAACATGCAGCATACAAGCAAGCATGCAGCTTGCAAGCAAGCATTCAGCATGCGGCAGGCAAGCAAGCATGCAGCATGCATGCAAGTAAGCATGCAACAAGCATGCAGCATGCAAGCAGCCATGCATACAAGCATGCAGTATTCCAAAAAAGGATGCAACATGCATTCAATATGCATTCAACATGCATGCAAGCACATAGCATTTTTTAAACGGTGTACTCCCTGCTTATGGATTTCGTCTCCAGAAGGGAGACTGGATATGTGGGACTCTTCCGTCCCCCTTTCCACAACGCAGTGTGGGGCGGGAGGAAGAGGCCTACCTACTAATCACCGGGGGACCAAACTCCGAGAGCATAAGGCTTGAGGTAGCGGTCGAGGGACCTAATCTACTAGGGCAATGATCACGCGAGAGCCACCACACATTCGACCGACACAAAACGACCCAGACCGGACATGCCCATGTCTTCGCAGGCATGCGCACAGGACAACTACAAAAACTCTTAGTGCGGGTCTCCATTATAGGGTCGCTCCTAGTCAGCCTGACGACACGACGACCGCGACCAATTGGTCATCTAGCCGTACTGCCGCTCATCACTGCTTCCCAGGTAGACACCGCATTAGTCCTTCTTCTTTGTCCGGCCTTAATCCCATCTTTAATTTTTTGTCTCCAGATAAATGTCGCTCCTGGACGGTCATAGGGTCTATATTATCATTTTTAGATCATAATTAATTACAGCGATCCATGTGAGTCAGGGTCTTCCGCGCTTTTTGGGTGCGGTTTTATACTTCAGCACTTTTCGGGTCAAGTGATCTTCCGGTCTCCTCATGACGTACTGGCCATACCACCGCAGTCGTGACTCTGCTAGTTTTTCTTATATAGGCCTTACTCTAAAGGTTCCTCTGACGTAGTGGTTCGGCACTCTGTCCAGTAAAGTCACTAAACATCGCATTACTTCTACAAAACATATATACATATGAAACGACCACGAGACAAGACACGAACACGACACAACCCCGACCCTATTTGCTGGCGCGGGACTCCTCGCATCCGCTCCAAGCATCCCAGTCATAAGTCTAACCTAATCTAACCAACGGAACTATAGTTTTGCATACTTAACTCTTTCTTTATAGCGGGTGGCTCATAGAAACATTTATAATCAAGAAATATATGAAAAGAAATATTAGTATGAAACCAACTTATGAATATTGGCGTTATGTATTAGAATGATTAGGAGTTTCGCTAGTTAATAAATGAAAATAAATGAAAAAAAGTATTAGTAAAATGAAGGTGAATGATTAGAGATATTATGAATTCTGATGATAATTGGTTTCGATCGTTAGTAATAAATATTTTTATGAAGAGTGATCATTATGATGTAAAATGGTATGGGAAATATTTTCGGACTTCCGTTAATAGGACTCAAAAAGTTATGTGAAAAAATGCGCACCTCGATTCAGTACTATACTTATCAGTCTCGTGAAATCGATTTTTTGATTAATCGATCTCAGATCGCCATCCCTAGAGTAGACTAGTAACCTTCTTTTAGGGATGCGCGATCCGGGTCGTCGATCCGATTTTTCGGATCGTAATGAATCGTAACACCACGATCCGATCCATCCGGATCGGATGCAAATAACTAAGACACAGTTAATTTTAGATCTTTATGAGGTAAACCCATGTAAACCTTGTAAAGAAGTATGCATGTGACTGGATACACACATTTTATGCTTATACAGGATGTCCCAGAAATTAAAATATAGCTGAAAATGGGCAATAGGCCAAGTCGTGTTAGTAATTGGAAAAATATGATAAACTTCTTGGTGATGTAGGTACTTCTCAAATAATAAGAATTTAAAAAAAAATCTTATTTACACCCTGTGATGATCTTTCAAATCCTGTAACTACAAATATTTACTTTCGACAGTTTTTTTGTGTGATGTAACCATGTGTTACAGTTAAAAGTTAAAACATATCTGTCTCAGTTTTAAATAAAATATTAGATTTGTGCCCAACATTGATTCAAAATAATTACATCAACCAACTTTAAGCGACTGTACTTTAAAAAAAAATGTACTACACTGTTTTTGTAAGTAACATTAAAAGATGGCACGTTTAGTCTGGATTCTAAAATGGTATTGTAATTGCTATTTCTTAATTAAGAAAAAAAATAAAATTTAATTGTAGATCCTTTAGTTATGTTTTTTATTAAAACAGATTTATAAGGTTTTAGTATAACAAATGTTCGAACTGTTTGCCTTCAGCTGCAATGCAAGCTCTACATCTCTTTAAAAATGATCGCGTAAAAATACGTATTAATTTTTTTATTTAAAACCGGTACTGCGATCGGACTACCCGTATCAAAGTTGGATTTTCCACGTGCTATTCGTGCAAATTGTGGAGGTTCATGTAACCTTCCTTTTGAAATGTTGATTCATCGGAATCATAGAGTTTTTCAAAGAATCGCGACAGATCGCAGTACCGGTTTAAAGTAAACATGTGGACGGGAATTTAAATGGTAATATTATTGGTCCAATCGAGCTGCCGGAAAACTTAAATGCCCAGGCTCATTTGGACTTCTTTAACACTTCTTAAGCTCCATTTTTATATAACAAATTTAACCGGATATTGAAATTGTACCATCTGAAAACCCTTTGCTGCAAGCAGACCTTGACCAAATGGATGATGACACAAACATATGACGAGACTGAAGACCTTCTGCAGAGAAATGTATATATATATACAATTCGCTAAACTTTCAGGGACTGACTCTCATGTGGGTGTTACTTCTTAACTGATCTCAAGGTAATAACCGTAGGGCTCACTGAGAGTCATACTACCCCAATCGCTCACACCTGGATATTTGTATTGTCCTGAGTAGGTAATTAACGCAATAATTTATCAGAAGTTAATTTCATTGAGTTCAAAGGAATACAAATATCATGACTTTTACTTTTTTTTTTGAGGAACATAAATAGTAAAAATCATACACACACACAGACACACTAACATACCCACACACACGCACATACACACACACACAAGCACTCTCTCTCTCACACACACACACACACACACACACACACACACACCCCTGTTTGTACAGACGGCCTTTCGAGGACTATGGTTTTATATGACACATCCGAGGACTCTCTCAAAAACCATGTTAATGACCTTGTATTGTTACTTTAAAACGATAGAAAGAAACAGAAAACACTTTGTTAATGAACTGGTCTATTTGTCGAACGTTATTGCAGCATTTTATTTATTAACTGTTCTTGACCAATGCGTGGACTTATTATACACTGCCAACGCTTGTGGAGACATCTTTCCGAGGACGTCTGTGTGTACCTTTCGAGGACCCAATCGCCTGACTACAGATGGCAATCCGGGGACTCATTTTCACACACTTTCTCTTGAATCCAATACAATTCGAGGACCGTGTGTTTGACTGTACAGAAACAATATGAGGACGTTTTTCCGAGTCCCGCATGTACAAAGCGAGGACCACTAATGTGTAAACATAACATGTTTTAAGTACCATTCGAGAACATTTATTTTGTAATTAACATTCGATGTGGCCCTATGTACATAAGCTCTTTACTTGACCGGACCTGATTTATGTTAAGTGATGATAAGGCATGTGAAATCGCGTTATTCCCGGTATCCT
The DNA here is from genome assembly GCA_963921215.1 of Scoparia ambigualis. Taxonomy (NCBI): domain Eukaryota; kingdom Metazoa; phylum Arthropoda; class Insecta; order Lepidoptera; family Crambidae; genus Scoparia; species Scoparia ambigualis. The sequence continues at coordinate 1,160,808 of OY992503.1, forward strand.
TAACCACTAAGGAACTGGCTATCTTACCTCGAACTGCTGATAACATTGTTGTTACGGCGACGCGACATACTAAGATAAGTTGGTGGTAGCTATAGCCAGGCGGACTTAGAACAAGGCCTACTGTTCCGTCTGGCGAGTTATAGGAGGTTGTGATGATGGAAGGTTCCTTGGTGATGGTTAATAACGACTGCGTCTCTTTATGTGATATTGTATATTTATAGTGACTACATTGTAACTAATTTATTGTCTCTAAAACATACAAGACGATTTATACTACGTAGATGTTGGAGGGAGGATGCCGTCTTATCTTTATTGGATCTACACGCGTTTAGGAATGCGCTTACAAACTCTTTAACCATACGTGAGGATAATAAATTATGTCGCGTCGCAGGCCGCCACACCTACCACTAACCAAACCGAGCATAGTTAGTACCCCCGCTGGGAATCGAACCTGGGACCTCATGGTTTAAGGTCTTACCGCTAGACCACAGAGGCGGTTAAAATTACTAAAAATGTTGATATTTTTTATGACAGGCTATGACATTCTACCACCAGTTTTACCGCTACCATCTTATCTAAGTATGTCGCCATGACGACTATGTTATTAGCATTGTTGTTTTCTACATTGCGAACTTATGCATATGCTTTCGTCGTAGTGATTGTTAGTTGACTACGGCTAGGTAGTCAACTACTACTACTAACCACCGACGTTGTTATATATTTTGAACAATAGCTAATTATTTGGTTCCGTAAGTTACCATTGAAGTCTATTATATATTTATTGTATTTTTTGTATCTATATTAGAGTTGGGCGTTAAAAGCAAAAGCACTTAAAAAAGTATACTTTTATACAAAAGTAATAAGCATGCTTTTAGGTTTACACGAATTATGCTTTTCACTTAAAAAAGTGCACGTCCCGCCATCTATGAGAAATCTCTAAAACTACTTCAAATACTTCCAGTATTTCCAGCGCCGTGTATGCGTATTATTTTGCAACGAAACGTATTGCACAGAATTGTACTTATTTTGGTCGGTTTATTGTTAACGATTTTGTCTTGCTTTTGTAAGTCAAAAGTAGTACGTTTTTCAGTGTGAAGCGGTAAGTGCGTTTTCTTGTATGGTGTCCGCCGTCCGGTGTGCTTGCTTGTCTGCTTAAATACGAATACGTTACGTGTCTTGGAGATGTGTACTGTGTACATAACATAAAAAGTTTTAAAATTTTGTGTAAGTAGGTATTAGATACTGTTTAGTGTAAATAGATAACTCATTCAGTGTAAATAAATTTTGTTTAAATAAATGTTGTAAAAAAAACTTATGTTTCTTAATTATGTTAATAAAAAAATATAAACAATGGTAAGTACTTAAATAAAAAAAAATAAAAAAAAACAATTATGTACAAATGACAACAAAAAAATGTAATTTTTTAAATAGTAAGAAAACTACTACCTGTATAGAATTAATGTAAATAAATATTTAAAAAAAAATTATATAACGGAAAAAAATGAACTTATAAGTACGCCTGGATCACGACACGAGTGTTGTTTCCAGACAGTCCTAAGCCTGTATGTAATTAAAAGTATGATGGAAAGTTCGTTGATTAAAAAAACATTAATTCTACATGTTATGTAATATTTACGTGATTTACGTCGTACAACTTAATATTAAATTTTTGTTTCAATGACAACGAAATACAATTGTGTTAACAACGAAAAATGTAATAAAAAGCTTTACATTTTTCGTTTCAACACAACGTTTTGTAAGTAATATGCAAAAAAGCAAAAAAGTAAAAAAGCATTTTTTTAAGCATGATTTTTGAAAATCGTACAACGAATAAACGTGAAAAAAAATAAGCACTTTTTCCCATCTCTGATCTATATAAATATTATATGACCTGGTATATGATGAGTATGTATTGTATTTTATGACCTGGTAACGACATTTTTTTTTGTAAATATCGTTACTTCTGTGCGCTATGGTTTTTTGCGCCCGTTCTTTGAAACAGTTAAAAAATGATGTCCTGAATTGGTGGTAGGTTAAAAAGATTTATACGATTTAAAGTAATTATTAATTTAGTTTATTAAATAAACATATTTTGACTATGACTTTATAATCTTTTATCCAATGATAGGTACGAAAACCAGCTACTTTTTTTCGTACTCAACATGATAACCAATCACAATATGTGTACTATCGGTAATTGAGGAGTTTCATATGGTATCTGTGAAGTCTGAGATCCTTTGCTCATTGATAGTTACCTAACCAGCTACTTCTCCTCGTAGTCAACATGATAACCAATCACAATATGTGTACTGTCGGTCATTGAGGAGTTTCATAGGGTATCTGTGAAGTCTGTGATCCTTTGCTCATTGATAGTTACTTAACCAGCTACTTTCTTCGTACTCAACATGATAACCAATCACAATATGTGCACTGTTGGTCATTGAGGAGTTTCATATGGTATCTGTGAAGTCTGTGATAATTTGCTCTTTGATAGTTACTTAACCAACTACTTTTCTTCGTACTCAACATAATAATCAATCACAATATGTGTACTGTCGGTCATTGAGGAGTTCTATATGGTATCTGTAAAGTCTGAGATCTTTTGCTCATTAATAGTTACCTAACCATTTACTTCTCTTTGTACTTAACATGATAACCCATGACGATATGTGTACTGTTAGTCATTGAGGAGTTCCACATGGTATCTTTGAAATCTGGGATCCTTTGCTCATTCATAGTTACCTAACCAGCTACGTTTCTTAGTACTCAACATAATAATAAATCCAAATATGTGTACTGTCGGTCATTGAGGAGTTCCATATGCTATCTGTGATATCTAGAATCCTTTGCTCGTTGAATGTTACCTCACCAGCTACTTTTCTTTGTATTCAACATAATAACCAATTATAATATGTGTGCTGTTGGTCTTTGAGGAGTCCTATAGGGTATCTCTGAAGTCTGTGATCCTTTGCGAATTGATAGTTATATAAACAGCTACTTTTCTTCGTACTCAACATAATAATCAATCACAATATATGTACTGTTGGTGATTGAGGAGTTCCATATGGTATCTGTGAAGTCTGGGATCTTTTGCTCATTGATAGTTACTTAATTAGCTACTTCTCTTCGAACTTAACATGATAACTAATCACAATATGTGTACTGTTGGTGATTGAGGAGTTCCATATGGTATCTGTGAAGTCTGGGATCCTTTGCTCATTGATAGTTACCTAACCAGCTACTTTTTTTCGTACTTAATATAATAATAAATCCAAATATGTCTACTGTCGGTCATTGAGGAGTTCATATGCTATCTTTGATGTCTGGGATCCTTTGCTCGTTGAATGTTACCTTACCAGCTACTTTTCTTTGTATTCAACATAATAACCAATTATAATATGTGTACTGTTGGTCTTTGAGGAGTTCTATAGGGTATCTCTGAAGTCTGTGATCCTTTGCGCATCGATAGTTACATAAGCAGCTACTTTTCTTCAAACTCAACATATTAATCAATCACAATATTTGTACTATTGGTAATTGAGGAGTTCTATAGGGTATCTCTGAAGTCTGTGATCCTTTGCTGATTGATAGTTACTTAACCAGCTACTTTTCTTCGTATTTAACATTATAATTAATTACAATATGTGTACTGTCGGTCATTGAGGAGTTCTATAGAGTATCTGTGATCCTTTGCTCATTGAAAGTTACTTAACTAGCTACTTTTTTTCGTACTCAACATGATAACCAATCACAATATGTGTACTGTCGGTAATTGAGGAGTTTCATATGGTATCTGTGAAGTCTGAGATCCTTTGCTCATTGATAGTTACCTAACCAGCTACTTATCCTCGTAGTCAACATGATAACCAATCACAATATGTGTACTGTCGGTCATTGAGGAGTTCCATATGGTATCTATGAAGTCTGGGATACTTAGCTCGTTGATAGTTACTTAATCAGCTACTTTTCTTCGTACTCAACATAATAATTAATCACAATATATGTACGTCGGTTATTAAGGAGTTCCATAAGGTATCTACGAAGTCTGTGATCCCTTGTCTACTCATAGGTACCAGCTACTTTCTTTGTATTTAATACAATAACCAATCACAACTTGATCATTCGTCATTGAGGAGTTTTGTTGCCTGTCGCCAAGGGTCTTCATCATATCTTCACCATATTTTAAATGTAACGATTAAAACCTATCGATAACAAAAAAATCATTCAAATCAGTGTAACCTGAAAATACATTAAAGAAACATAGTATATACAACCGAATTGATAACCTACTCCTTTCAGAAGTCCGTTAAAAATATTAGACAACATCACATACATTGCTCTGATTCTGCATTGACCCAGCCGGGAATCGAACCTGGGACCTCAGAGATGGCGACATAAGAGTCCGCCGGAGTGCGAGCCACTCGACTAGAGCGGTCGTCAATAATGAAGATTGAACTAAAAGTTATGATCGTCTATTTTAAAAAAATAGTAAATAAATTTTTGAAGTTATTATTAAAAATAAAGATTAAAATGATGTTGACAATGTACGAAAAGCTAAAAAAGCATTCGGTAGGTCCTAGGTACCAGTCATCACACCACTCTCCCCATCAATCTATGGCATTCTAGGGCATTGATCAGACAAAAAAAAATCGTTCACTTGATAGAAATTTCACACGCCAAACGATTATATTTTTTTGTCTGATCAATGTTCTAGAATGATGAGGAGAGTAGTTTGATGACTGGTACCTAAGACCTACAGAATTATGTTTTAGCTTTTAGTACATTGTCTACATCATTTTAATCTTTATTTTTTATTTTTATTTTGTTATAACGATTTAAAAAGAATGAAAAGTATATCATACTTCTCATTCTTTTTAATTCATTCAACTTGCCCTTTCATTTGATATCCATCACCCATATTGAAACAAATATGATATCTGGCATTTCCGGCGGCCATCTTAGATTTAAAAATATATCAAAACTTTTAAACAGTATTCTATTACTCAAGCCCTTTCATTTGATACCCATATTGAAGGGGTAGTGAAAAAAAAATTTGCCTGCCATTTTGTTGGCAGCCAAATTGGATTTTAATTTTTTTCATAGTGTAATCTATTCTACTAGGCAAGACCTTTTATTTAATACCAATATTGAAGGGGTTGTCATAAGAAAAATGAACCTGCTATTTTTTTGGCGGCCATATTGGATTCTCATTTTATTTCATAGAGAACTCTGTTCTACTAATCAAGCCCTTTCATTTGATACCCCTATTGAGGATGTAGTGATAAAATATGTTATCCGCCATTTTGTAGCGGCGGCCATCTTGGATTTACAATGATACCAAATGAATTAAATTATATTCTTATTAGAACTAAAGGTGCGTACCAAATTTCAGATCAATCCGTCAACAGGAAGTGGGTCTAATTTTAATTACTAGGTTTGACCCAACGAAATAAACAGGGCAAGCTAAATAAAACGGTTTAAAATTAAAGAAAAAATGCTTTTTATAAAATAATAATTTAAACCTGATAAGAAAAATATCATTGTATAAGTACCTACATTGCAATCTTTAACGATAATTAACCATATTCGTCTACGTCACAATAATCCCATATCGTGAGATAGGTACATTACCTATTATTAGTTAGTATTAAACTTATACTAGCACAAAAGTACTCGTCAAGACAATTCAAACGAGCCCATACTCGATGGGGTTATGTTGTTTATTTACTGAGTTGCTATGGCCATCTTCCAGCTCTATCATCAGACCCTGGTTACCATCTAGCACAAAAGTACTCGTCAAGACGAATCAAACGAGCCGAGACTCGATGAGGTTGCGTCGTTTCTTTACTGAGTTCCTATGACCATCTTCCTGCTCCATCATCAGATCAGACCCTGGTAACAATCTAAAAAGCAAGTACTCATTAAGACGAATGAAACGAGCCGAAACTCGATGGGGTTGCGTCGTTTCATTACAGAGTTCCTATGACCACCTTCCAGGTCCATCATCAGACCGTGGTTACCATTGAAAGACAAACTACTTGTCAAGACGATTCAAACGAGCACAAACTCGATGAGATTGTGTCGTTTTTTTGCAAAGTTCCTATGGCCACCTTCCAGCTCCATCATCAGATCAGCACCATGTCATCATAATATTGCATTGTCACACGATTTACACATGTATGCAAAATTTCAGCTCTATCGGTAACCGGGAAGTGGATGAAATTTAATTTGCAAACGGACAGGTGAAACTAAATAACCCGCAACCCACACACTAGCTGATCCCGTAAATTCTCTTCCAACACCGCTCCGAACTCGCAAAATTTGGATATTTTCTTTAATTCCGATATGTATTGTAAAATTGATTCACCCACATTTTGTCTTTTCTGTCGAAAACGATATCGTTCTGCCATGAATGATGGTTTTGGTTGTAAATGATCAGTCATCACTTTCACTACCACCGTGTAAGACTTTTCACTGGGTTTGTCCGGACTTGTTAGATTACTTAACAGTTCGTAAGCTTCATCGCCCATTGCTGCGATTAGAGTAGGTAGCCACAGTTCCGCCTTGACATTGTTCACTTTAAAATACATTTCGGCACGTTCCACATACATTGTCCAATTTCCCGCTCTTAAATTAAATTCCGATAACTTTCCTATCGACATTTTGCTTTAACTTTATTATTTGCACGTTAATAACAATCCTCGTTCGCCACTGAGATGTATGTAATGAAACAACGTATAGCTAGTCATGCGGTTTATTCGAGACTAGCTCACACGCCTGCACGCACACCTGCGCGCACGCACAACTACCTACATACATAACAACCACTTTCCGGGTCCATCATCAGACCGTGGTTACTATAGAAAGACAAACTACTCGGAAAGACGATTCAAATGAGCCCAAACTCGATGAGATTGTGTCGTTTCTTTGCAAAGTTCCTATGGCCACCTTCCAGCTCCATCATCAGATCAGCACCATGTCATCATAATATTGCATTGTCACGCGATTTACACATGTATGCAAAATTTCAGCTCTATCGGTAACCGGGAAGTGGATGAAATTTAATTTGCAAACGGACTGGTGAAACTTAATAAAATCTTGTAAAAATACTTACTTTGCTTACGTTCTTACAAAACAAAGACGGAAAAACAACACTCTTTGATCACGACGTGAAAATGTATCCATAAGAGGACCTAAATACACACTGTCAGGTACTGACACCAATACGAGGTCTTGAGTGTAAAATTTACACATAAGTCCTCACACAGTACAACAAACATGAGTCGAGTGTATAGCGAGTGTGTACAAATCGATAGTGGCGCCGCCTAGTGTTCACACACTGTCGGTGTGTGAACCGAAATTTTCAAGACCAATCCGAGGATTCCTTGACTTTTCCTTATTAAGTATACAGGAAGGATCACAATCGCAGGTAGAGTACGATGCCGTAGTCAAGTCAAACCGAGGACCCACGAAAAAGTCCTCGGATTGAAAACGTCCTCGGATGTGCCTTGTGTATTCAGGCCCACGTCCTCGTATAGTACTTAAAACAAACACACACACACACACACACCCCCACACACACGCACACACACACACATACACACGCGCGCACACGCACACAATAAGTTACTCGAATTTAATATTTTGATTGTTATTGTGTTAGTTAGTTAATTAGTTTGGTTACATTATGGTTGTACACTAAAATCCTAGACATAAACAAATGGGAGAAGAGCAAGGCATTCCCTCCACCAGTGTCTCTGACTACTAACCGGGAAGCCCCGTCAACAAATTGTAAGGATTTTTTCTGAATAAAAAACACTTTGATTTTGATTTTTGATATTTTGGACTTCTTACAGAATCAATTACCAGATTTATTGGAAGAAGTGCCGCTCAATATTTACGGCAGCATGTGGTATCAATAAGATGGCTGCCCAGCGCATTATGCTCTCACAGTACAAGTTTCTCAATCGAGAATACCCCGATAGGTTGATTGGGCGGAATACAATTCCGTGGCCTGCTCGTTCATCTGATAAACCCCTTAGATTTCTTTTACTGGGGTACGATAAAGGAAAAAGTGTACCTACTCTTAACCTATTCAAGATTTAGACGAGCTGCGCCAAAGAATTGCCGAAGCCGTTGAATACACCAACTCGAGAAGATGCGCCCGTCTTATTATGCGATCATATTTAAAGAGATATAGAGCTTACATTGCAGTTAAGGGCAAACAGTTCGAACATTTGTTATAAAAACTTGTAAATTTGTTTTAATAAAAGTCATAACTAAAGAAATCTAACAACTGAATTTTATTTTTTTTCTCAATTAAGAAGTAGCAGTTAGTAAGTGTCATATTATTGTAGAATACAGACTAAACGTGCCATCTTTTAATGTTACTTGCCAAAACAGTGTAGTACATTTTTTTTAAAGAACAGTTGGTTAATGTTGGTGGATGTAATTATTTTGAATCAATGTTGGGCAAATATCTAATATTTTATTTGAAACTGAAGCAGTTATGCTTTAACTTATAACTGTTATTTAGAGAAGGATTATTCATGGTTACATCACAGAAAAAAACTAACGAAAAGTTAATATTTGTAGTCACATGACTTGAAAGATCATCACAGGGTGTTAATGTTTAGGATTTATTTTTAAATCCTTATAATTGGCTATTTGACAGTTGTAACAATTACATTTGAAATATGTCGGAAATTGTAGTTTATGATTAAACGGTAATTATCCAATAGTTTTCTTTGTAAATATTTTATATTTACTGAATAAATTTGCGATTTCTTATCTATGGATTACAAGACCTGAACACGGGCAGCCATGATTGAGCTTCGTGTGACGTCACATTTCACAAAATATACAAAAACTATCTGTCAGGTTTCAAGATTTTCTATATTTATTGAACTGTGACGTCACAGAGCCAACTGTCACGTGACCAACCGTTTTTGCACAAAATTTGAAATTAGTAAAGAAAAGTATGTTTTTTTTTGTTAAATAAAGCTTTTCCGACAAAAAAAAATATTGTACGAGGTATAAAATAAGCGTTTGTATTTTTTTAAATGCTTTTCTGAAAACTATCAAGTAGCCAATTTGAAAAGTACAAAACTAACATTTTTTCATATTTTTCTAATAACTAACATGATTTGGCCTATTGCCCATTTTCGGCCTGACTTTGATTTCTGGTATATAGGATACCTACCCACAACATTCGTTTATAATAATTTAACAGCTATATCAATCTGCTTTTTTATGCATATGATCCAAAAGATCGCTTTTATGCTTTGTATCGATCCGGCAAAAAAGCATATGACCTCGATCCGATCCGAAAATCACTGAATCTTATGTCTGCCGCTCCGATCTTTCAATGGATCGGATCGGATCGGCACGGCACATCCCTACTTCTTTCATTTCTAAAAGGAAATAGTATCCGGTTAGTGTTTTTGAAAAGTTATGTTTTTTGTTGTTAATTTTAATAAAATAAGCGTGAATTTACAATTTATCGTTAAATATTTATGTAGCTACGTTAACTATTAAAAAAGATTGACGATTTTCAGAAAGATTACCAGAGATTAATTTTGGGGTTGTTTAACAATATAACCTCTTTCAAGTTCTTGTGTGTTAAAGTGCTATTTTTCGGTGTTTTAGGAATGGCAGACGCACCAACCCCAAGTGCGCCTAAGGCTAAGGCGCCTAAAACCAAAGCCCCCAAAGAGAAGCCTGCGAAGGTTGCCCCTGCGGCGCCAGCTGAGCCTCCAAAGGCCGTGCGCAAGGTGTCATCGAAGCCCCGTCACGGCAGGCTTTACGCTAAGGCTGTGTTCACAGGATACAAACGTGGTCTGCGCAACCAGCATGAAAACACAGCTCTATTGAAGGTAATTTAATGTGATAACCTGTATCAATAATAGTTCATCTAAACCGGCTATTATTTATTAAATATTTATTGTGCAAAGATATATAAACCAAAATACCTTGGCCAGATTTAAAGCACCGAGGTCCTCACATTGATGTTATGTATTTCTTGAGAGGTTAACTTCATTGAAAATTAATTGAGCACACATACGTACTTACAATTTTTAAGAGCTAAGTCGTCAGACAAGAGAAAAACAAAATAATATGAATAAGTACGTTATTTTATGTTGTTTTTGAAATGATGCTTAGACATTTGAAACCTGAATATTTATGTGGACAAAATCCTAACTGATCACTATTTTTTTAGGTGAGGAAATCGTCAAGATCAATGACATTTTCAATACATATTTTAATCATAATTTAAGGTTGAGGGTGCCCGTGACCGTGATGATGCTACCTTTTATGCTGGCAAACGATGCGTGTATGTGTACCGTGCTAAGAAGAGGACACCAATTGCTGGTGGTCCCCGCGGCAAGAAGACCAAGCTGCGCGCCATCTGGGGCAAGGTGACCCGCCCGCATGGCAACTCTGGCAGCGTGCGTGCTCGCTTCAAGAACAACTTGCCGGCACACGCTATGGGACATAGAATACGAGTGGTGAGTGTCTCGGATCATTTTAGAATTTACTAGTGGCTAGCCTTCAACTGTCCGCGTGGACAACCCTGCACCCTCCGATATACAGTCGTGGTCAACTAATTAGGGACATTCAAGATAGTGAAGAGCAATAACCGGTTATGTACATATAAATATAAAACCCTATTGATTTTTCAGCACCTATTATTTGCATAATTTGGTCCGATTACTATACTATAAATGGCTGTAAATAAGAGAATAATTAAATAGAAAAATATATTTAATATCAAAGGTTGAACATGTATTAAATTTTAAGGTATAATTATGTAGCTGGACATTTAATTAAGGACAGTAAAGTATAATGATGAATAGAGTTAAACAAAACGAATAATCTCCAGTATTATAATATTTTTAAAGGCTCCATTTTATTACGTGTAAAATCAGTACCCAGTAGCAAAACCTTTGTTAGTAATTACCGCTTGACACCGATGTGGCATAGACATTATCAGTTTCTGACATGTTTCGATAGGAATGTTTGCCCATGCCTCACAAAAAGCTTGATTAAGTTGATCTAAAGTTGTGGTACGATAAGTTGAAACTTTTTTCTTGATTTCGTGCCAAAGGTGCTCAATTGGGTTGAGGTCCGGGCTATTTGCTGGCCAATCTAGCACCGATACTGACTGACTGGTAAGAAACGACTTGACTGAACGGGCGGTATGTTTCGGGTCGTTATCATGCTGAAACGTCCATATAATAGGGAGATGCTCCTCAGCATAGGGAAGCATAGTTTCCTCCAATATTGTTTTGTATTGATGTTGGTCTAAGTTACCCTGAACTTTTCTCACAGGTCCCACTCCACGTCCAGAAAATGAACCCCAAATTTTAATGTTTCCACCGCCATGTTTCACCTGCTTTTTTGTGAATCTTGGATTCATTTCCGCTTTTACAGGACGCCGTACGTATTGCCTTCCATCTGAAGAAATTAAATTAATCTTGGTCTCGTCAGAGAATAATACATGTTGCCATTGGGCGTAGGTCCAATGTCCATATTTACGTGCAAACGCCAAACGAGCATTTCTATGTTCTTTCTTCAACAACGGTACTTTGCGAGCCACTCTTCCGAACAACCCTGCTTCTACCAGACGTCGTCGAACGGTCCTCGCTGATACACCGGCTCTTTCGTCTGCCCCAAACACTTCGTGTTTAATTAAAATAGAGCCTAGAAACGGATCTTTCTTAGCTAACCTGGTTATCATTCTATCTTCTTGCGGAGTTGTTTTTCTCGATCTTTTTGTCCTGGGCACATTTAAAGCTGTGTTATTGCGCCTGAAATGTTGCACTGCATTGCATACCATAGTTTTTGAACAATTTAAATGTTCTGATATCCCTCGGTATGACCAACCACGCTCGACAAACTTCATGATAATTGTTCGTAGTGTTGGATCGCAACTTTTATTTTTGCCCATATTTCTTCAAAATAATTCTCAAAACTTAAAATTAAAAATCTGGATTGCCGCCAAAACTACCACAAAACAATAAAAGAAGAAATAAAAAAGTATTGAGATTCAAATTTTGAAAATAGAACGCAATATCTCAGTGTCCCTAATTAAATGGCCAGCCAGCATTCTTTGAACAAATAGCACACTGATAATCTATCAGCTATACTGTAAAGAGGTTTAATGTTTAAGAAGTTGTTATTGTTTGTATAATCGGGCACATCAATGACTAATTATACTTACGTGTAAAAGATATGGAATATTGTTAAGACTCGTTGGAAAATAAAAAATAAATTCACAATTTGGCTTAACTAGAGATTGTCCCTTGTGGCGGCCAGAGTCGCCACATAATTTATTATCATCACGTATCGGTTAAAGAGTTTGTAAGCACATTCCTAAACGCGTGCAGATCCGATAAAGATATGTCACGGCATCCTCCCTCCAACATCTACGTAGTATTACTGTATAAATAGTCTTGTAAGGTTTAGATAATAAGTTAGTTAGTCACAATGTAGTCACTGTAAATATACAACATCACCTTAAGAGACGCAGTCGTTATTTACCATCGCCATCATCATCTCTACCTCGCAACTTACCCCGCCGGAACACTAGTGACCCCGCTCAAGCAACATGCAACCTTCCAACGGAGTACCCCGAAAAGAACACGTGAGTCATTTGGAATATTTACATCAACCATGGCAGCAACATTCTATTCAGCGACAAACACAACAAGATTTTCACTACACCGAGCCACTTTGAGCTGCGACTACGTCATTTAACATCATTCTTATGGCTCCCACTGGCTTCCTTTCCGGCACATCGTAACAAGAACGTTTCATCGACCAAGGCAAAGAAATAAGGTACCCAGAAAAAACAATATGAAATAAAATAAACTAACAATTTCATAACTGCACACATTATGTCATAAATTGTGCAGCGCAGCGAACGCGCAAGAATTTCCGACGCAGCACTTTTCGCCGTTTGCTCTACGCTTGCGCAAATTCAAGATCACGGCATTAATGATTATACTACTATACGGAAACAATTTTGTACAGAGTTGTGGATTTTTCTATAGAAGTAAATAAATAAAATCCAAAGGAAAATAGAATAAATGTATGCAACGAGTATTCACCCGTTTAACCGCCTCACTTTTACCGACTGACAAAGTGGTTTGAGGTATGTTATTTATAATTACGGGAAGAGATATTTAGAAGCATTATTTTACCAGTCGATGGTTTTATGAGATATTATTACACTTCATAAGACACTTAAATGCTACTAGCTACCTCCAGTGCGAATTGATTTCTCCGGTTATCTGATAAAGAGCCAAGGAATACGCCAGTTCGAGGATAATTATGAAGCTATAATGAAGTTGTACTCAAAATGAAGATATTCAACAAGTTTAAAATGCTTTGATTGTGCAATAAAATATAGTAAAATAAATAAGCACAAAAATGAACCATGTTTGGGTAACTAATGTAATAATAAGATTATAGTCAATTTTAATTAAATTTTTTGTTATTTACGTATTTCCATAAAATATATTTAATGCAACATGCTTATCTCTATGTAATGTTTAATCTTAGTAAATTCTAATTTTTATGTTTTGTTATTATGTATTTTATTAAGTCTAATAGTTCAATTTATTATTAACATGTAATGCGTAATTTAAAGTTCATTGCAAGAATATGCATAATTTAAAGTTGTACTTGTTTATGCCACTTAATTTGTGTGTATAATATAGTCTTGGTATAACGTGATATAAAAATAATACCATAACAATATTATGATGTTGAGAGGAATTATAAAAAATATTCGTGTACGTAAATGTAAAACGACCGATCTTTTTTAAAAGATATACCTATAATAAGTATTTTGTTCAAATACAAGGAAACAGCTCTCTTAGCAGCATTCAGCAAGCCAGCTAGCCATAAGGTTCCATCGCAGCAACGTAACGCTTCCTGGATCCTCGGCATCACTCGACGGTCAAAATAAGTACCGTCGCACTCCACACGTCTCGACTCACAGCAGACATGGTAGCACACGCTCGTCTCGAGTCACGTAGACCGGAGAACGCTCGTTTTGTCAATGAAGACTTGAGCACGCTCATCACGACTTAACGTGGATTACAGCACCACTGGCATCTCCAAGCTGAAGACCTGATGTTTTTTTTTTCATTCCCTTTTTCAAGAGGGGGAGTACTGTGGCGGCCAGAGTCGCCACATAATTTATTATCATCACGTATCGGTTAAAGAGTTTGTAAGCACATTCCTAAACGCGTGCAGATCCGATAAAGATATGTCACGGCATCCTCCCTCCAACATCTACGTAGTATTACTGTATAAATAGTCTTGTAAGGTTTAGATAATAAGTTAGTTAGTCACAATGTAGTCACTGTAAATATACAACATCACCTTAAGAGACGCAGTCGTTATTTACCATCGCCATCATCATCTCTACCTCGCAACTTACCCCGCCGGAACATCCCTAATTAGTTGACCACGACTGTATGTACAAAAATAATATTTTATACAAACCTTGTCCTGACAATTACAATGCAACAAAAAAAATAAGCCAATTAATGCAGCCATTCAAAGTGATGCATAAACATGCATTTGTAGCAATCGATTTTTATTAGTAGATAAGGTTAGGGTGGTAGAGCCTCAATTCATTAAATTATTTTAATTTGTAAATACCATACATTTTAAAAGTATTATTTTTGTTTATAAATAAAAAAAAAATTTATAAATAAAACCAGACGAATTGAAAACTTTTTTCGGTTCAACACTGGTTGGCGGAGTCGTTAAAAGATGGTCATATGCCTGCGACAAGTAACGCCCACGATCTCCTTCATTTTCAAAAAATGCCATTTCAAATCCTACATTCGTAAAGAAATCTTTATTTTTTTTATTCGTTATAGGCAAGTATTTGACCGCGATCTCACCTGATGGTAAGTGATGATGCGGCCTAGGATGTAGCATACTTGCCTAGATAATGCCTGTTCACCCTTGCCATGAAAATATCCATGTTGTACGTGTCAGAAAACTGATCCTCAGGAAGAGAATTCCACTCCTTACTTACTTCCTTCCAATCTTCATTTTCTTGAGCAGAAGATCTAATGCGTTTTTCACTAACAGCCTTTGCAAGCTCAGTATTTAACTCATCGCCTTTCGACAAAGCAATGACTATTGTACATCAGAATCCTGTTCACATCTCTCGCCTGTTCACCGAACTGATGTTGGTAGGGGTTGAGCTTGAGATACTGAGGTTTTAGTGCGGCTTAGCAACGTGACTATTTTGTTGCACATTTCATTGCTGCTTGGGCGAGTAAATGCTGATGAGTCTTCATAATAATTTTGTTGATGGAAATAATTTTCTGGATTCTGCAAGTAATTCAGTGTCGCAGCTACAAATCTGAGACACCGTTCTGTGTATCGTTTTTATAACATGTGCATTTTTGGCCACGTAATTATTATCAATTTTCGCTAATTTTCTTAGTGCAAATTTAATAGTAACATCTGCTGTCAATAATATCGAATCGCGACGACATAAAGCCTCTAATACAGTTTTAATTATGTCAAGAACTTCATGTAACTTCCTAATTACTTCCCAATCTCTTTTGGAGAATTTTATTTTAGAGTTCAAATCAAATAATGCTTTCACAACGCAAGTTCGCAGCTTCTAGCTGCGAACAGCAAAATTTTTCGAAAGTACCGAAAGAACCGGGAGTCAAGTTTGATTTCCCGGTTCTTTTTACTGAAAAAAAAAAGAACCGGGAATTCCCGGTACTTTCGAGACCGGGATTTCCCGGTTCTGAACCCTACTATGAATTGAATGTCGAAAGCTTAATTTTATTCACTGAGCCATGTCCAATGCCATTTAAATTATCTGTTAAACCAGGTTATGATTAATGTTTTTTTTTTGGTTTCAGATGCTGTATCCTTCCAGGATCTAAGAACCTGTTTATTTTTAAGTTAAAAATATATATAAAACTCCAAAATGGTACCTACTTTTTATTTTCAAATCCCAAAATTAATAAAATTTCGAGTTGGTGAGCTAGGTATAATGATTTCTTTACTGATATAATAATATAGGCAATGGCAGTCTTAAGTCTGCTGTAGTCCAATTTGTGTGCGTTACCCCAGCAGGAAAGTAGCTCCTAGAGTGTTACGAGTGGAATGTATAATTATTGCGTAATCTGCTGTAAAAGTGCGCCGCATAAAAAAAATTGTGCGTGTTGTCGTTTTGTTGAAAAACGAAAAAAATGGTTCCTGCTGCAGTAACGCTGTTCCAGCAGGAAAATTTTAAACGAATGATCGGAGAGAGAAAATTTGTGCATGGGCAGAGAGCTTCTTACATTAGTGCAAAAATGTGCGCCAAAAATAAAATTTGTGCGTCTTTAGGTTTCGAGGTATTGCATTTCCTGCTGGAGTAACGTTTTGCAGAATCGTTTATCTCTAAAGCCATTGTATGTGCGCCTGTAGACTAAACATGTAAGAGTTGCTCTTAATTTGTGCGTATTTGTGACAGAATTAGATTTACGAAAATATTCATAAATTTCGAGTAATCACGCTTTTTTTTTCAATCCGTTAACCGAGAACGAAAAACCCGTCTCGGAGCCTTAGTACAAACTGATCAATTACTATTGCAAATTGCAATGTGTCTATTTGCTATGCTATTGTACCTAACATAAAATGTTAGCGCCTACTACTTTTAGATAAGCAATTTCTTAAATGGTTTACTTTGCTCTTTAGTTTGCTTTTTAAAACCTTATTGTTCGGTTATGTAGGTATAGGTTAGGTTCCTACCTATATTTGTAATGTTTGACTATCGCTACTCTCAATAGATCGTATCGATCGTTTAGGCGGTCTGTGCCCCGTCTTTATTGGTTTTATTAAAAATAATAATAATAATATAATATTTGTAGCAAGCACAAAGCATAGTTCATTAATAAACTTTCAAACGTAGTAAAGAGATTTGCTATTACTTTTAACAAAAAAGCGATATCCATTTAAAAAAAAAACTGGAATCGAGCCAATGTGTACTACGACCTGTCTGTACACAGTGGCTAGTACCGACCATCGTATCCTAGATCTAGTTGATAGAAATTTTCGAAACAGCGGTAGTAAATAGTAAAAAATACAGACTATTTTTTACCGCCTTTAAATATTAGGAAATCATCCGTGGTCGTGCCAGGAAGTATGACACCTAGTAAACTGGCTCCAACAGTACACAGTGGCTACGTAGGAATCGAGCCACTGTTCATGGTGGCTACTACACCCTCTGTGTGTAGTATCACTTCTATCTACCTCACCCTACATAAAGGCTCTGATCTTTAGGAAAAATAAAAAATGGATAAGGATTGAAAATTATTTAATGTTATGAGTTTTTGTCTTTTAAAAAACGAGCCACTTGTCGCCATTTTGGATTTTAGGTCAAACTAAAAACCAACACTAATACTGAGAGCCTTAAAATATCAGCCAATACTAAGTAGATTAGACCCACTCTTCGACAAAAACATAATTCATTAAAAATCTCGGAAGAGTTAAGAAAAAAATGAAGTACGGGGGAAGTGGATACGGGGTGGAGATTCGAGCTCCTTTAGGTTCCTCGAATCACTGCTTGATATCCAGCACAGTGCCCTTGGCATCGCGCCCGCCAACAGCGGTTTCGAAACGCCAGATTTGGCACTACGCGTCGGCAGACTGGAACGGGATGCGGGAGTATTTTGCATCCGTCCCTTGGAGGCAGCGCTGCTTTAGTGGGAAGGACCGGACCGCTAGCGCCACTGCCGTTGCTGATGAGATAGTATTAGGAATAGAATACTATTTTCCACACTCCTATGTCATCAGCAAAGGCAGACGCAACCGCTGGTTCAATCGCGAGTGTGCCAGCGCTGTTGAGAGCAAACAGACGGCATACCGCTCTTGGATCAGAGGTAAAGCTCATGGGGATCCCGAAACTCGCTCGCTAAAAGCAGCCTATAATAATGCCACCAAGTCGTGTAAGAGGGCCTACAATAGAGCGGATTTACAATAGACCCAGCGCCTTGCACGAGTAGGCCAAGATCTCCTGACTTCCTGACGCATCCTACGGGCAGCCGTAGCTACTGGCGTCTGGCCAAAGTCGTGCAATCCAACTTCTGCCAGCCCTCGCTGCCACCACTGAGATGTCCTGACGGAACTGTAGCTCGCAAGCCGCAGGAAAAGGTCGATCTCCTGGCCAAACTCTTTGCGGCTAACTCCCGGATCGATGACTGTAATGCACAGCCACCCTTAATTCCTCACTGTGGCCACACAATGTCTGATATTAAAATCAGGCAGTGTGATGTCCGTGCGGAGCTGCAGTCAATCGATGTCCGGAAAGCTAACGGTCCTGATGGCATCCCAGCAATAGTCCTGAAAATGTTTTTACTGTATGTGGTACTTTATGTGGACTATGGCAGAGGACTGCTGATTATATGCGATGCGTGATTGTGTATTATTTGTAAACATGAGTATGAAGTATATAAGAGTAAGTAAGAGTTAAGAGTAAGTATATGAGAGTAAAAACATGAGTATCATGCATGGTGCAGTTGTTGATAGTTATTGATGTCCTGAAGTGTTCTCGCCATCAAGGCAAACAAAAAATTCAAAATTTAATTAAAAAAAAGTATTAGACAAATAACATTAGTCTTGCTATTTTATTTAACTCTTACTGCCGTACTCGGAGACGTCAATTAAGTTTGGATGACAATTAAGTCTCTTGCTGTCACTTTCTTATCTTCTTAGCCTTTTTCAACCACATGGGTGTAGGCCTCCTTCAGTTTATGCCACCGTTTACGATTTGGGCAGCTTCTATCCATTCACTCCAGCTGTTCTTTTAAATCGTCGTGCCTCTGCGGTCGTCCTTGTGGGCGTTTCTCGCCCCATGGTCTCCATTCCACCAGCGCTTTGCACCACGAGCCCTGCTTCCTGGCAACGTGTCCTGCCCACTCCCACTTCAGCTTTGCTACACGTTTGGTGACATGTGACTTTGCTCTGATGTCTTAGCCAGTCGTTTCTTCTTTGGTCCCTCAGTGTAATACCCACCAGTTTTCTTTCTATTGCTTTCTGGGTCTCTTGGAGTTTGTTGAGAATCTCTTTCGTGAATACCCAGGTTTGCGCTCCATAAGTGAGCACTGACAGGATACACTGGTCATGTATACGTGCTTTTTTCAGCCTTGAGATTCACCCTAAAGACAAATTCTAGTTTATTTCGTTATTCTGATTTTCTTTCCCCATCATTACTACCCCTTGTCCAAGATACACATACTTTTTTACCCTTTTCTTGACCGTGTTATTTATCTGCAGTTGTACGTACCTACTAGTGCAGTTTGTCATGATCTTGGTTTTGGTAAGATTCATCCCTAAGCCACATTTTCTAGAGGCGTCACTGAGTTCCTGCATCATGGTCTCGAGGTTTTCCGAGTGTCAGAGAATAAATCTATATCGTCCGCGAATCTCAAATTGCTCAGCATGTTTCTCGCCACATTTAAACCACGTTCTTCCCAGTGTAAACTCTTGTAAACGTCCTCCAGCACGAGTGTGAAGAGCTTTAGAGAAAGTGTATCTCCTTGCCTGACTCCTCTTTCAGTTGTAACTGACTGGGTTTTCTGGTGGTAATAAGTTTACTTTAAGCGTCGCATTTTCCACGCGTTTTCCGCGTTTTACACTGCCCGTTTCTTATGTTTAGTACTAAATAAAGAAGGCTAAATAAAGAAGGAAATAGAATTTTAATTGTCATGAAAACTTTATTGACTTTTCTGATTACCTACGGCAGGTACAGCAGAACTAGAATCTTACTATGCAAATTCCCATTCGAATTCGAATTTACATAGTAACATTAAAGTAAACTGGTCTAAGAGATGACAGTAATTGTATTTTATTTTCCTTTTTCATTCATGGATCTCATTGTTATCCCAAATAAAGCTTTATACATACAAACATACATATAATCACGACTATTAATTATCCCTGAAGGGTTAATCAGAGACTAGGCAATGAGGACAGCAAAAACAGTCCTCTACCATTATCCACTTTTCACCAAATAGCGCCTGGCAGGTGGTGAGCCCATCGCCGCTCTATGCTGTTGGATGTATGTGCGGTCTAGTCCGTTAGTTGCCTTTTACGACACCCGAGGGAAGAGAGGCGGTGGTATAGTATTCTTTCACCGCTGCGCGACACGGTTACAAATAAATATATCTTTATCTACATGTTTATCTAAGGTAATACTGCTAGGCCTATAAGAGTAGAAAGGCATACAAACACAAGCGCATTGAGATAAAATAAATTAGATTATAATAATACATATTATATCGATCTATCCGGGTCGCGCAGCGCGGTGAAAGAATAACCACTATTTGCTGGTTACAAATTTTTAGTCAACTTTGATGCACCATAGCTTGGAAACTATAAATCGTATCAGAGTGAATGCTAACACTCATTTGTAGGTAATTTATTGACAAATAATTCAGTCTTTGACCATTTTGTCCTAGCTTGTATAGTTTTCCTGAAAATTGAGAAAATCTGTAAAACGAGACACTTTTTTTTGTTTTTTTTCATTGCGAGGAGTGGGGGAGAGTCGTGTATTTTAATGTACTCGTATATAGGTATAACACAGCAGTAATAAATTAAAGTTATAAATTTTGCCGCATTGCCCATACATTGAAATCTAGAATGAATACACTACTTTGGAAAAAAGAGATATCCTTCCGGAGGCACAAATATGCCCCAGTGAAAATCTTTCCCATTACACACTCCAAGCTAAGGGTCGAGTTCGACCGCAGGGAGCAGTGCGAGGAGACCATTGCCCGTCACCACGATAGCCATAACTTCGCCGCCGAACAGGCGAGGCAACGACCACCACTCCTAATTCTAAAGGGGATCTCGAAGGACATCCCCTGCGAGGAATTAGTGGAGGTCCTAGCGACTCAAAATGACGTTGGCGTTTCCCGTCTCTGCTTTCTAACTTCCAACAGAAACCCGGCGCTGTACAACGCGGTGGTAGAGGTCACTCCCGAGATGCGTAAGACCATCCTCGCTCTTGGGAGGCTCAACGTGGATCATAGCAGGGTCCATGTTGAGGACTTCAGCCGTATTGCTGTACTGTAATACGGGCACACGAAGGCCAAATGCAAAGCCGAGAAGAAGCCTTGTGCCCATTGCGCTAGTCCAGGGCACCAGATTTCTGAGTGCTCAAACAAGACGGACAGACCCAAGTGCTACAATTGCACAGCGCACAACTTGCGCATGGGCACAAAGGTGGACGCCGGCCATAACGCGACTAACGGCCGAGAGTGCCCTAGAATCAAATCTATGGTGGGAGCCCTTTCGGTCGCATAATCTCTTTCGTCATAATGTATTTATTTATTTTTATTTAGTTAGGTATTTATTTAAACAACCAACAAGATCAAACACTAAACATGCTAGTAACTAACATTTAACATTTTCTAAGCTAGGTGTTGCCTTAATTATAGGTTGCCACGGCATGCTTAAGAATATAATACTAATTATTATGGGTATCGGAAGCCGATGACCAAAAAGAAAATAATACAATAAAAACTAAATCTAGTAATTTCGACTTAATATAGCTAAATATGATTTTACATTTATTACATGCTACTATGAAGTTTAAGACAAAAAATAGATCAAACACCTATTTTCGAAAAACATTTTACTTAAAAGACCCAGAAGCTATAAGTCTGACATAAACAATAAAAGCGACGATAGACCTTGGAACCTCAGAACAATAACTAAAGCATAGAAACCACGCTAAAAGACGAGCTAGACAACAGCTATCTTACTCATATGACTTCATTTCATTCTGTAACGAGAGTGAATGAAACCTCTAATCCACATTCGTTTCTATTTTTTCTAGGTTGTCACAAGGTAAATGTCAAATGGATGTAATTGGATGTCTTTATAACACCATCAGATTAAATGTGTCGTTATTTTCTTTTTGTTGCTTTGTAAATAAGTGGCAACCTAACTTGGTTACATTATAATGACGGATTATTTTCACGCTAAGTTGTAGCTCCTCTCAGATAAATTTAAATATTTGCAAGGTATTCTTCCGAAGAAACTTATAAACTAGCCATAGCATTGTTAGTGATATATATGCGTTACGTGTGACAAAATGATTTGTGTGATTGAGGGTTGTAAATCCCTTAGAATAAGAAAAGAAAATAATCAAGAGACAATAACCTTTTATCGGTGAGCTCAGACTGTTTTCGTTTTATCTAAACATAATTAATGGCATTAATCTATTAAAACACACCAATAGTTTGTCTAAATAGTCATCGTGTCCAGTTCTGTGCTGATATAAGGCATTTATCAATGAAATTTTATTCAAATGTTGAAGGCTTAGATTAAAACAAAAAGGGAAGATACGGCATGCTCCTACTTGTAGTCATTTTTAAAATATAGTCCTACTCAACTACATAAGCAAACACTCACACACGCACACCTATAAAGTGTAAATCGAGCGAGCGAGACAAAGCGGTAAGTTTCAACGTCAGCGCGAGGGAGTCAGCGAGTAGCGCGTCATGACGTCTCGGTCGCTTCGCAACAGACGAGTACGTACGACCGATTCCAACGCCACTGCGGAGTAGCGTCTTTCTCTTTTTCACACAGTAGAATATCCGCAATAGTGCGATGTATTGCCATTGCCATTCGTAAATTAGCAGACTTGGGCCCCTGTTCGCTCGGCAAATAGTGACTGAAGTGAAATTGTGCCTTTAGGCCTAATTTTGGCGGCTCACTCACGAGACGCTAATGCCGTATCTTTCCTTTTTGTTTTAATCTAAGGTTGAAGGTTATGTTTTTTCGCCTAGTGACGTGCATTTCTATATCGATAAATAAGTATTTTGTGTAAGTGGTTGGCACATCTATCTTTAAATTATGATATTTGTATACGCCACATTTACAACTTGTTTTACTTTTAACATGATATTAATAATTCATAACTTTAAAAGTTACCTACTGATAATTTGAAAAATATACATAATTGAATGGTCTTCTTGATTACTACTACTACCATTTATCTGCATTTTCACTAATTTTAAAAATTCTACATTTTGGTTACAGGTTTCCAAAAAATGATGATATAAATAAAGAATGGCTACGGCCGGCGTGTAAGAGGACTAAATTGGATATGGAATAAACGCAGTCATATATGTTCCAAACATTTTACGATCAATCAATCATGAACAATGTCTGCGGTACATTTGTACCAACAAGCATTTTGAGCAATCTTGTTAATCATTCTCTAAAACAAAGTTTCGATGACAATCACAGGATCCTATTGATAAAAGCCGTACCTAAGTTATATTTCACAATACGAATACCAAACTGGAATTACAGGAATGTGCGCCTCGTGACAAATTATAAAGCTTTTTAACCAAAACCTTCTTATTTAAGAGGCAGTGATTTAATAAAAATGTTTTAAATGTTCATTTATAAGTTTTTTATTTCCTTAGTAATCCTTCATATTTATATTTTCCTCGTATCAATTTTCAGATTTACTTTCAAAGCATAAAGTTCAATATCCATCTAGTTAATTTGCCAGATAAGGGTAGGCCGATGTGACACTGACTGTACACTGCTTCTCGTTATTAACTCGCAAAACTTGCTGAAGGCAAGAGTGACCACTTTTACCGTTAACAATTTTTTGGCCTAACAATAGAAAGTAAAGTAGTGTGTGTACACACGGCCACTGATCGACCTACCCAAATCTGTCAAAATATTCTAGTTGATATTGAACTCTACATGATGAAATTTGGTTGCGAGAATTTTACATATATAAGAATAGATAGATGTGACGCTGACTGTACAGGCAGCATCATATCGCTCTACCCTACCTACTCTGCGACCTACTAATCTGTGAAATACCTGCAACCGAATCACAACCTAATGTTATAGTCATAGAGTTCAATATCGATTAGGATATTTTTACAGATTTGGGTAGGTCGATCTGACGCTGCTGTACCTACAGTGATTCAATATAATATTGTAGGTGTTTTTCTTGTGCACCATAACGTAGTTTTTAAAAAAATTGTCCGATTTAGTTTATATCGTTTCCAAGGCAAGCGAAAAAGCCGACAATGACCGAATTATTATGTTAGAGTCGAGAAGACAGGATTTGTATCGCTCTCCATACACTTCAGTCATTCTGATGCTAGCATAATACTTCGGTCATTGACGGCGCGCTTATCCATCGCCTTCATATTTATTTACATGTTCAATATTTATTTTTATTTTTGTCGATATAAAATGCCGAGAAATGACGTCCCTAGTGCGGAATAAACTAGTGACCACCTACACAAATTAGGACAAGTCAAACATTCTCCATCTCTTTCTAACTCATTAGCATGACTCGTAAGAAGAAGTAGGATAAATATATATCTTTGCTTGCTATTTTAGCGTGGTTTCTATGCTTGTTATTGTTCTGAGCTTGGAACAGAGATTGCATTAATAGAAATACATCAATAAGTTTTTTCTTAAAATTTGATAATTTTACAGACATATAATATGTCTGTGGATAATTTCAACCAAAAGATGTCAATGTCGAAATTATTTTTAGAAAGAGTATTTGTACTAGGTTGTAACCTATTCAGTAGGGAATGGTAACCCAGTTTACTTTTTGATAGTTTAGGCGAGAACAAGGCATTGGACAAACGTGGAAGTTTATGTGGGGTATTAAATTTTAATTTAAGTACTAAGCAATTGGGGACAATCAAAAATACCATTAACCAGTTTAAAAAGGAAAGGACTACCTAGGTCAAATTGTTTACGCCGGCTTTTAAGAGAGGTTACTTTAAAATATTTTAACCTTTCCGGGTATGAGGTAAGTTTTTTTGCCATTTTAGAGTGATAGGCTAGATGATATAAAAACCTCTTTTGTTCTCTTTTAATATTGTTTGAGTAAACTTCGTAGTACGGAGACCACACAACGCTGCAATATTTAAGACTAGATCTAACAAGACTATTATATAAGCTGATTTTAGTTGAGATATCCTTAAAATCTTTACTGTTTCTAATTATAAAACCCAGACACCTGAGAGCTTTATTAACCATAGTGTTATAATGATTTTTAAAGCAGAGTTTTTTATCTAAGGTAACCCCTAGGTCTCGGATTTCTTCAACCTCTTGTAGAAGTTGCATAGATATACAGCAATTTCTGGGTAGCAGGTAAGATACGATTTCTAGAAAAACTAATAAAATAACATTTGTCAACATTTAAAACCATCCCATTTCTGACACACCACTGCTCTAGACTATTTATGTCGTCTAGATACAATCATGCTGGCTTTCAATTGTTTTCATTTGTAGTTTGGCATAACAGTTTTTTTCGCATAAATCATGCTAAGCAGTGTTATAAACCCATACTGGTTTTATCGGCATAATTGTAACTTACTATAATTGTCTTTATCATAATTTTAATCAGCATACATGTAAATAACATGCTATCCGTCGAAATTGAATTTTTCATAAAATACGAAACGCATAATAGATGAAGCGCAGCGTAGCGATTGTAAGGATTTTTTTTTATTAGACAACAGAAATACTAGCTGCCCTACTCCTGTAGGTTACGTGTTAGGTTGCAAATTTAAGACAATCGCGAAGGGCAGCGTTTTACTAAAATTCGAAGTAACTTTGTCTCTAAAATATCATACTTACCCAGATTTCGTTTTTTTTTGTTTTTCATATATTCAATTATTAGGTAAGTAAAGTAAAATGTTTTAAAAAGTTAAAACTTTGTGTTTGCGGTAAGGTTGTGATACAAAAGTCAGTGACAGAAACGAATCGCGGCAAAATCGACTCCACATAGACGTCTGCCCTACGCTAGAGTGTAATTTAAGCCCGCGTAGGCGCGGAGGGGCGAGGCGGCCCGCGAGCTGAGGAGCAGGTGGTGAGCGAAACCCATCTGCGACGATAAGCTCGCGTGGGACCGCTGGAGCCTCGCAGCGCCGGAGCCTTTACAGAAACCATGCCTGCTGCATGCTTGGATGCTTGCTTTTAAGAGAATTATGGAAAACAAAACATTACAAAACGTATTCGGCCAATTAAAATTCGTAAAGAAAAATTTCGAAGTTAAGATAGGTAACCCTAAATGCTAACATTAGGGTATTCTATATGACTGCCAATAAATGTTATGATTAGTAATTGTTATTGTAAAAACATTTATGCATAAACATTTGATGCTGATATATCATTATTATAAAAGAAGTTATGGGCAAATAAAGTACCTATGCGTAATGACTTATTCTGAGTGAACGTTATGCAAAACGAAGATAATGCCAAAAAACGTTATGTAGCATTAAAATATGCCTCTTTAATTTATGCAACCCAATAAGGACCCATCTATGGTGCTGCGTTTGCAAAAGCAAACCGATTACGGTAATTAAACCTTTTTAAATAAATTCAATATCGTAACTTTTAATTCATAAATTCACCAAAACATAACAACTAAAATAGTATTCTACAGTTACTAAATTAAAACTAAATTGAAACTTTAAATTAAAACAAATTCAAAATTATAACTAACTTGAAGCATTCTTAAATAGACAAAATTCTAATACAGATCGTCATACTTAAACATAACTCAACGTCCAAACTAAAATACCATACGCAAAACATTAAAATCAAAGGTCTTAAAGAACACAAATACCTCTGTTAAATTTACCTAGCTTATAAAAAAAATTCGACCTAAAAATTCGACCTAAAATCATCTAATTAATCTTAAAGAAATCGGCAGAATATTCACTATTTTAATGTTCTTTATTTATATTAGAAGGAGGCAAACGAGCAGGCGGGTCACCTGATGGAGAGCAATCACCGCCGCCCATGGACACCCGCAAAACCAGAGGAGTCGCAGATGCGTTGCCGACCTTTAAGAAAGGAATAGGGTTAGGGGAAGGAATAGGAATTGTGAGGAGGGGTGGGAGTGGAAGGGGCCTCCGGAACTCTCACTGGCCGGACGAAACACAACAGCACCAAGTGCCATTATTTCACGCCGGATATTCGTGAGAGGGTGGTATTACGCCGTGCGAGCCGGCCCAATGCGTGCTGCAACGCAGCGTGGCTCTACCACTCAGTCAGTGTCACTCATTTAGCACCACCCAGGGGTCACGTGTAGGGTCTCAAGGGTAAACCTACGGACGCGAGAAACTTTAAACCCCAAACTAGCAATATTCAACAAAATTTCTATTTAGAATTAATTGTACAATTTTCAAAATTAATTATCTTTAAATATCTTTAACTACTTTAAAATACTCTAAATTAATCGTGAACCCTTTTAACTAAATTAAATTTAAATCAAAACTTCAAAAACCAACCAAAAATTAAAAATCATAAATGTAAAACAATTATCTTATAAAACAACAATCCCTATAAAATCCTAAAATTCCTCTTCATCCCTATTCTTAGTTCCTTCTTCCCTTTCTTCATCTAAAATCCTTTACCTTCCGACCACAACATGTGGCACTTGCGCCCCGCAATTAACTAGAAGTGGACCTTAAGTCCACTTAAATTAAAGAACTAGGACTCTTAAGTCCACCTCAAAAATTTTGGCAGTAATTAATAGTTTCTAAATTCCCAAAATAAAAACCCTTATTCAAATTGATCCTAAATATCCTCTATTCTCCATAGTAGCCTACGCTTGTCCATGCGGGGAAATACCCTTACTCCTAAATGAACCCGCAAAAGGAAACATTTGCCATTAATTAGTCCAGAGTCACAAAACAAACCTCAAAAAACACCGGCCAAGTGCGAATTGTAGTGCACGTACGGTTCAGTACCATTCAAGCGTCTTCCTGTTGCCGTTATGAATTTCGAGCATTGGTCTGTAGGTCAACGATGCAAAAAAACGGCAAAAAAATCACGTTTGTTGTATGGGAGCCCCTAGATAAATATCTTTTACTATTTTTTATTGTTATAGTGGCAACAGAAATACATAATCTGTGAAAATTTCAACTGTCTAGCTATCACGGTTCATGAGATACAGCCTGGCGACAGACAGACAGACGGACAGTGGAGTCTTAGTAATAGTCCCGTTTTTACCCTTTGAGTACGGAACCCTAAAAATAAAGCTGTTAAAACTTTGAGGTAAATATAAGGTGACTGCTAGAAACCGCAAGAAACTTCAAGGGCTGGTTAGGTCAAGTGTTTTAACTGACCAGCCCTTTAAGTTTCTTGCGGTTTCTAGCAGTCACCATAAATATATTTTGCTTACCCTATACAAGGAGGACAAAGAAGTGGTCAAAACCAGAAAAGGACTTCCTTAGAAAGTGGTCCTAACAAGAAGTGCTCGAATCCAGAACTGGTCATTACTTATTACAAGAAGACGAATAAAGAACCTGTGCACAGGCCGCCTAAACGCTATCGATTCTGAATTATCGAGAGGCAACACTATCCAAGATAACGAAATGTAGAAAAAGTTTACTACCTACCTCAAGCGGGAATCGAACCCGCGACCCCCGCAATCCGGGCGTCTGCGTTAGCCACTCCACCACCGAGGTATTGGTTAGATCTGTCGAAATTTTTCAACGCTTTTGACTTGTTTATGTAGTAACAGTATCTTACCAAACATCTAAGAATTTACATCCTAAGAATCCTCCATCCTATCGTTAAAGTAACGTTTAGCCAATAATGCTGTCCCATTGCTGTGAAAGGACTCCTCTTTGGAATGAAGCCTTCGCATCAATTGATGTGTATTGGCATTTTGGTCACGCTTGATCGATCCGAAACTCCGACTATGCAATTATGCATCGCCAAATCAGAAACACACATTGCCCGATCTGGGAATTGAACACTGTACCTCCGGTTATCGGGCCGAGCGTTTAGTATAATTTATTATTTAATTAGGCACTGCCGTCAAAATATTTTATTTTAAATACCTAGGTACCACCTACCTCTTTGTTTAATGAGGACGAACTTAGTTCCTCTCATGCTATCGCATGTTAAAACTCTTGGAAGACTACTTAAGAAATCATTTTATTAATTTTATAAGTACGTACTTACCAGGTTCTATTAGGACTAAGATAGACTGATTGAGAAAAATATTTTTCGGGCCAAACATGTCACAAGGTACTTATACAATCCGTTGTCTGTCATTTCGCGCGGCTGATTGCTACGACAGCGGCGACAACATCCGCTTCAATTGCGGCTGCCCGCTTGATTTATTGCCCCATCCGCTTTCGTCTTGGACTTGTAGAAGCATGCTTTATTATACATTTTCGTTTATTATTTTTTTTTATTAGGAAAATTGCTTGTTTTTAACTTATTCAAAAGGCGATTGGCTACAACCGTGAAAAAAGTTTTAATGACAAGGCTAGTCCAGCCTGTGACCTGTCCTGGCATACGTTATCTGTTACCCACGGAATGGTATTATGCACCTATTATGGTACCTACCTAGGTAAGTAGATACCTACTTTGGTAACTAAGTAGGTACTAGTAGAGACAATAAAACAGAGCATTCATATTAGTGACGCTGGGAACGATATCTCAGTCAATGTCATGTCGCATTTGTGTGATGCATTGTTTGCAGAGCAGAAAGTGGATTGCGAAACAATGGCCATTATGTAGGCGGGTTATGGTATTGCCATTTTTCTGTGCCAATTAGCCTTTGGGTCGCTTGTGAACATCGGAAAATAAGGAAAATGCAGCGACCATGTTGCACAACATTATAATACCTAATATTGCCTTTCTGTGGTTGGGAGAGCTTTTTGATTGATGAGATCATATTTTGATTTATGGCGCAGCGCAGGTAAGTAATAGGTAGGGCAAGTGCACCAGTAAATGAACAGTTAAGGAATTCCAGAACTTTATAAATATGAATAACATACTTCTGGGTATCTTAGATAAAACAATAATATTGTATGGAATTCCGAATTTATTGAAGAAGAATACAATTTTTCCGTTTTTGAATGAAACTCTTATTTTTAGAGATTTTGGATAATTTATGCAAAAAGACCCAAAACCACCAACCAGTGAATGAACGAAAATCTTCAGTAAATGAACTACCTGAATCCCAATAAATGAACTACCAGCAAAATTAAGATATCTTTAAAAAATAGCTAATTTCAATAGAAAATAATGTATTTCCGGTCCGAAGTGGTTTATTTATAACTTTCCTAAATAGAAATACTTTAATTTTATTACATAAGTCAAAGTATAAAAAAAATTATTAAGTATAATGTACACTTACAAAGTCCCGAAAATAGTATTGTTTTTAAATGATTAAGAAAAAAGTACCAGTAATAGGCAGTCAATTAATGAATTAATAAATATCTTCTTCGGAATTATCATAAAACAGATTTCAGTCTCATATGTTTAATTAAGTGGCAGCTCAAAATCACATACTATTATATAATTACCTACCAGTGTTCATTCACTGGATTTACGTAACCAATAAACGAACGTAGTAATCAACGTTAGAGTTTAATACCTAGTTCGAACATTAGCCTAAACTACGCCAACCGTTAATTAAAGCTATGTACAGAAAACGACCCTATTTGAATAGAAATAACATATAAATTTGTTAGATTTCGAAAAATCACAAGCCTCCTATGAATGAACCACGTGTTCATTCGCTGGATTTTGCTTGTTTTCGTGGTTATATATTCGAACTCCCTAAAATTTGTAATAAATGCATGAAATTCTTCAAAATCTCATGTCTATTAGATAAAGCAACCGTTCTACTATCCTGTGACATAATTTTATATTCACTAGCACACATAATTATAACGTCTTCCAAGTTAATATCAAAACACTATGACTTACTAGACTCCTTATTACGGACCCCATACAAACCACAAAACACCATCGAGCGTCCGGTTTGGACCTTCGCCATTTTAGAACTACGGATCTCAGGATGATTACTGTGTGACTAGTTGAAAATAGTGAGTTTAGTTGAAAAACGCGGATTTCTTATTATTTTGAAAAATCGACGTTTTGTTCTTTCATTGGATTGGTTCATTCACTGGTGCACTTACCCTACCCGTCGCCAGTTGCATAACGATGAATAAGTTGCATGATTATGATGAACGAAGACGATGTCAAATGCGTAGAAGGTACCTACTTATATGACGTCAGGTTTATGTAACTATCGTTACATTACTCTATTTTCAAAATTAGCTACCTACTTGTTGTGTATTTTCATTGAGAACTGTAACTTACCATAATACAGAGAAAGCAACACATAACTTCTAATAAAATTATTTGTTTACATTAGTTCAGTTGCTAAAACATCACGTGATTAATGGACGGCCCCAATTCCGATCCCTGATACATGACAGGAGCGGGCACGTCTGTAGTGTAGCATTAGACGCTGAATTCAAATGAGTTTTAAAACCAACGCTATCTCAGTCTGTTACGATTGTCCAACAAGTGACAGCATCAGGTTTATAATACAAGCGGGTCACGCTTTGTCCAGCTGAAGTGGCACGGGGGGCGGGCAGCGGGCTGGGCAGCCCTGACACGGATATACCTATATGGGTCTATCGACCAGCAATACTGTTTTAAACATTCATACTTTAAATAATCAATTGCCTGGAGGGGCCACAACCACAAGGTGATTAATACAAAATCGGCTTGTGGTTTCTTGAATAAATCTTGTAGTTCTTAAGTAGTTTGTTTAAGTGAATGATAGTGTGTGCATAGTTTGCTTCCTAATTTTAGTTTTTGCATGTCGTGGCAGCCTCTAATTAAGACAGCGCTTTAAAATGTAACCCAATATCTGTTGTTTTTATAAATGTACATGGTGTTTGTTTTGTTGGTTGTCCTTAAATAAATAAATAAATAAATAAATACTGGACGGCGCGGATCTTGGTTGGAGTCTATTACTCATGTGCCAGAGAGGTCGTCATAGTTTTATTGACACATAAATCTAGGGACGTTGTACATCATTAGCTAATTATTGGTATCGATAGAAGAAGTTCATTTATTAGAAACAAGCGGCCCGCCCGAGACATCGTCCGCGTGAACACTCCGTATACCGCGCCGCGCACCCCGTAACCTAAAAAAAAAACAAAAATGACGTTTATAAAAGTTCCTCAAATATTGAGTAAAAGCATGATTACCTATATAGTAGTAACTTCAATTATTCTGTAAAGTACCCCTGTGTCGCGTCACGTGCCTGGCGGGGCATGGGTTGGCATGGGCGCGTGCGCACGTGGCGCGGCGATAGATGCGAACTGCATAATAACTCTTATTTTTATGAAAAAACGTGATTTTTACCATGTTTGAGTTGTTGGTTTTGAGTTCGAGTTCGAGTTGACAGTGCGATCGAAAACAGTGGTACGGGTGTCGAGCGCAATAAACGAACAAGAAAGAGGGTAGACCGTTTCGTCTGCTCCTAACATCCACCCGCATTAGCTGCAGTTACTCCGTGATCATGGTGCATGCAACTGCGCCGGAATATCGGGGACTCAAAACCAACAACTCAGACATGGTAAAAATCCCGTTTTTTCATAAAAATTATTGTAGTGACCATGAAAGTTTAAAATGTTATAATAACTCTTCTTTATTTATTTTATTTATTTATTTATTTATTTATTGGGATAACCAACAAAGCAATTACACAAAAACCTGCTTATACATACATTGCATCTTACAAAAAATTAGTAATGCTTTACTTATAGGTGCCACTGCATGCAAGTAACATAATTATTATATGTTCAATCTCAAGTTACAGACATCCCTTAGAGACAAAACAATATAAGATTTACCACAATGGAAAGTAAGTTAATGTTAAATTAATTAAAATAAAAGTTGTAACATAATTTTGTTCTTAAAACTTTCACGTAAGTATATCCGAAAAAATATCTATATCAGTGGTTTAAAAACAGTGTGTTTTACTGGTTTACAATTCTGTTGAGCGGCGAGTGATGGCCAAGATTTGTTCTTGAAATACTGCTGACAAAAGGAAAATACTTTGAAAGACGAGGAAAGGAGATGTTTAATTTTATGCCAAGACCATGTACACCTACTCAAAAAATAGTATAAAATACATGTATTTAGTTGGTAAAAGTAATATTCCGATATGCTTTACCATTTTCGTGTAGTAAAATAAAAATGAAAACATAATTTTCAATAACCTGGCAACTTGATATGCCTTCCTGAGTTAAAATCAAGTGTCCAAAGCTGTAAAGAAGGTAATAAAAAGTGTAACTGTCACCATGATTTAAAAAAATAGACCGGCGTTTTTTTTTATTCCGGTTATTTGGTGGTGGATTCTGAGTAGTTGTGGTGTGGTTTTGTGCTGTGCTGTTTTTCTATGCTGATTTCATTGAGGTATTTCTGATTTGGAGCGATTACCTGATAACCTGATAGATAACCGTTTACTGCCTCACTTCTTGACTTCTGCCTGCTATCCTGGACTTTCGTTTGCTGCCTCACTTGTTGACTTCGGCCTGCTATCCCGGACTTGGATTTGCATTTGATTGACCTGTTAAATTGTTGATACCATTGTTGCTACTACCTACATTCGTTGTTTTCAGGTGAGTTTTTCGTATTTTAATTAGGCATTTACGAGAGAATTAATAAAATACTTACTATCACTTCTTTACAAGGAAATAGATTCCGAACACTGCTCTATTGAAATAACAGTAACTATAATCAAAGTGAAATACATTAAACTAAATATAATATCTATTTCAGGCAGCAAACAATGTCTTCTTTGTGTGTGATGGACAGATAGATGTGTTCGGTAGACCATTATCTGGCATCTGGGGATAGAATTACTAGGTACCTACTAATCTTGGAACAACATGTTGGACATGAGGTTAGTAGTGCATGTAGATATATAGATAGATAATACTTTTATTGTAACAGTTTACATTAAACATGTAGTATTTATGAAAAACTATTTTTATTGCATTTTTATTTTCCTATTATTTAGAACCTAACACATTCTTCACAAGACAAAATAAATAGTAGTTTATTAACAAACTTCTGAATTTTAGGTTAACACTGATGGAATAGTTTGTCATCCATGTTTCTCCGGACTAGGCGTAGGAATGTCATTAACTGAAAATGAAGCTTCTAGCCATCAAGAACATGTTTGCGTTTGGTGCAGATCATTGTTTCAAAGACGAACACATTCTATCTCAGAAGGACCTTAGAGAGAACTGATTGCTGCTAGAATTTATTCTAGACAGGTATTGATTAACTTTTTTAATACATAATATAAATTCATGTTCAAATAATAATAATTGAAGTACTTACCTAGACTTTTTATGAATTACTGATTTAAATAATGGTCTTTTTTGTAGATTCCTGAAGGAGGATTAGTACGTTATTCATGCTGGGTCTACTTTAGGGGCTCATTAGTCAAAATCGCAGGCCTCCTAGAACTTTGGCATCACAGCACTCAAATGTCTGTGTATGGTGCAGAAGATCACATGCATTGTTAGAAGGCCCCGAAAGAAATAAACTCGCAGAAAGAATTAGTCCAAGACAGGTATCTTTTCATAGCTTTATTTTCAAGAGACACAAGTGAGTGTTCTAATGTAAAAAAATTACTTTACATTCCTCACATTTTATGATTTCTTTGTTTACAGATACCTGATAGTGGATGTGTTTGCTATGCTTGTTGGGTGGCTACTCAGCGAAATATTCGCAGACAAGCTGCAAACAATGCTGTGAGGCAAATAGAGAACGTAATTGTTGATAGGAACGAGGATCAAGCAATCACGTATGATAGAAAGGTTTGCATGGGGTGCAGATCCTCTTTGCTCCACAGACGGACACATATGTAAGGAGATGGTCCTGAGAGAAATATAATCTCAGAAATAATGTTTTCAAGAGAAGTAAGTAGTCTTATTTATCAAAAATCTTTTTATATAATTGCCCTGAAACACTATGCCCCATATCTTCGTTCTACTGTACGGGGGGATGACAAAAAAATTGTTTTGAGCTCACAATTCACTAAATAGTCTATCTCATTTAGTTTTTTAAAAATATCTTCAGTGTTATATAATAGTATAGATAGATGTGGTAACAATTTTGTGTTTTCAGCTTCCAGCGGATGTATTAGTATGTATGGGATGCTGGAGAATGGTCCAGGAGTTACGAGAGAACCCCAATATTATCGCAGTACCAGAAACAAGTTTGCAAATAAAATAAACATTAATTATGCTTCATAAATTGTAAAAATGTTTTATTTCATTACTACCAGTTACCTACTCTACCTACTTAGGTGTGTTACTTTAACTAGGTATTATTCACTGCATATTAGTACATACACTAGGACTAGTACCATGTTCTCATATGGTTGTGTTCTTTAATGTATGTTAGATTTGATTTGATGTAAGGGTCGAGGTGCTGCTCTTCTGTTATGTGTAGGTGCAGCAGTAGGTAATAAAACGCTGAATTCTAGCAGTCAATTACAATTAACAGCTCAAGTATAACTCTACCTACATGTTATGAAACTAATAGAAGATATAATTGTTATTATTATTATTAGCCGCAATTGTCCCACTGCAGGGCAAAGGCCACCCTTCCCTTCTTCCATTCCTCCCTACTAGCAGCGATCTGAGACCAATCCTTTTAGGAAAAGGAAAATTATGTTAAGTACCTATAAAAACAGGCTCATCTGGGTAATCTCCTAGTGCCCAGTTATAGGCAGCCAAATAAAGATAAACAATGTTCCTCATAATGTTTGTTACCCTAGGCACTACTAGTAGTGTCATATGCCTACTCCAATAAGAAAACAATAGGTCTACCTTAGATTAAGAAGATACGGCATGTGCCTACTTGTAGTCAATCAAAATATAGTCCTGCTTAATTACTCAACTGACGGACGCGCCTTGCCGTCTCTCGTCTCTCTCGTACGTTCACGACCGATTCCGACTGAAGTGAAATTGTGTCTTTAGGTCTCTAAGCCTAATTCTAGCGGCTCACTTACTAGACACTAATGCCGTATCTTCCCTTTTTGTTTTAATCTAAGAGGTCTACAGATGGAATGGATGCCTCAGAAAACTGCATTGTTGTGCAGAGCAGCAGGTAGATGTATGTTTGTCTATTTCTCTTTTATACTTACACCAATATAAATACATGCTTTCCTAGTAAAAATACCTCGATTTGACCTGGCCAAGAGTAAGTTAATTTTTATGTAACATTATCAATGCCAGTATTGGAATATAGAGCTGTTATTAGGACCAAAATCACAGAAAACAATTAATAAAGACCAAAACTACGCTACTACGAAAAAGAAAAGTACTTTTGTTTTGACAGCTACTTGACGTGTCACATGACGTTGACAGATTACCGCCTGCGATCACGAAAGTTGCTATAATTAGTTATTTAAAATAAATTCTACATGAAAACTATTCATTTATTTGAAGAAAATCATTTCGAATAAGCTTATTCCATTAATTAGCTACATTTTGGTATTGTGTACATGGTGTTGGCATTTTCTCCATACAAAATTAAACATCTCCTTTCAACGGCGCATTAATAGTGTAAGAAGTAATAATAACTCTCAGATAGTTTGGGGAGAAAGAGATGCTTATCAGACGATTTTATTTAGGAATCTTTGTAATAATAGACTAAAAGAAGTGGACTTTCCATCAGAACTCTCAAATTGTTGTGATAATATGTGTACAAATGTAGAACATAGGGACATTATAAGAAATATGTACAAAGAAATTGTAGAGATACTAAGCGAGTCTGCTTTTGCTAGCTCGGGTGGCATGAATAGACGGCCTAATTTAAAAAAGAAGAGTGTTGTAGGCTGGAAAATTCATGTACGGTCTGCACATGACACTGCTCGGTCACATTTTAAATTATGGTTGTTATATGGTAAGCCAACGTGTGGTCCATATTTTGAAAACATGAAAAATTCCCGGAAAACATTTAAGTCGAAAATAAAATGGTGTCAAAATAATGCAGAGCAGATCCGGATGGATATTCTAGCTAGCCACCACTCAAAGAAAGAGTTTAAAAATTTCTGGAAAAGTACAAAAAAACTTAATCCAAAGCAAAGTGCTCCATTGAATGTTGATGGTGTTAGCGAACCGAGTCAAATTGCCAACGTTTTTAAAAACCATTTCTTTGTTGAGCCGTTAGTAGGGGGTGATTGCTCTGCGGCGGTGATGCCCGATGCTGATGTCCGTCTGCCTTGCAAGTCGCAGGTACGGTTTTCTGCTAGAGATGTAGCTAACGTTATAAGAAATATGACTAGGGGAAAGTCCCCGGGGCATGATGGTCTCAGCGTTGAGCATCTTCGCCACGCGGGTGTTCACTTGCCTAGGGTGTTAAGTATGTTGTACACATTTTGTATTAGACATACTTTCCTGCCGGAAGACTGTATGAAGACGGTTGTTGTGCCAATAATCAAGAACAAAACGGGCGACTCTTCGGACAAGGGTAATTATAGGCCCATATCGTTAGCCACTATAATAGCCAAGGTGCTGGACGGTTTGCTTGATGACATATTAAAAACACATGTACACCTCCATGACTCACAGTTCGGTTTTCGGACTGGATTGTCAACAGATACAGCTATATATTGTCTCAAGCACACCGTTCGGTACTACACTGACAGGAAGACTCCTGTCTATGCATGCTTCCTTGATCTTTCTAAAGCTTTCGATATGGTGTCCTATGACTTGCTGAGGAAGAAGTTAAAAAATGAGACAGATGTGCCTAACGAAGTAACTAACATTCTTGATTATTGGTACAGAAACCAAGTTAACGTTGTACGCTGGGAGGGGGCACTGTCTGATGCCTATAAATTGAAATGTGGGGTGAGACAGGGTGGGCTAAGCTCTCCTCGTCTTTTTAATTTTTATGTAAATGGACTTATTGAGGGACTGAATAGGACTAAAGTAGGCTGCTCGATCGACGGAACTTTTATTAACAACATTAGTTACGCTGATGATATGGTCCTATTGAGTCCCTCCATCAGTGCCTTGAGGAAATTGGTCAGTGTCTGTGAGAACTACGCCGGGTCGCA
Organism: Scoparia ambigualis; assembly: GCA_963921215.1. Classification (NCBI taxonomy): domain Eukaryota; kingdom Metazoa; phylum Arthropoda; class Insecta; order Lepidoptera; family Crambidae; genus Scoparia; species Scoparia ambigualis. The sequence goes on from OY992503.1 coordinate 1,198,765, forward strand.
TGGGCTCCGGTACAACACGAAAAAAAGCGAACTTCTAGTTTTCCAACCAATCGGTGCAAAGATTTTGAATGTTCCCCCTGTTCGATTGTGTGGTGCAGAGCTCAACAGAGTGAATCGGTTTAAGTACCTGGGCCACTGGGTCTCGGCTGGTCTCACAGACGCTGACGATATCGAAAGGGAGCGGAGGGCGTTGGCTGTAAGATGCAACATGTTGGCCCGTAGATTTGCCCGTTGCAGTAAACAAGTTAAAATAACTCTTTTTAAAGCCTACTGCCAGAATTTGTATACGTGCAGTCTATGGGTCAAATACACGCAGAAGGCATACAACGCCCTTCGCGTTCAGTATAATAACGGCTTTAGAATGCTGTTGGGGCTGCCGAGGTGGTGTAGCGCATCCGGGATGTTCGCGGAGGCGCGCACGGACGGGTTCCCGGCCATAACGAGGAAGCGAGTGGCTTCCCTGCTCCATCGAGTGCGCGGCAGCAACAACAGCATTCTAAGAGTTCTGGCTGGTCGAGTGGACTGCCATATGCTGAAGCATTGGATCCGGCTTCATGTCCTTGGTGCATGAAGGAGGTACCGGATCTAGAGTAATTGTATTGCCCTATATTCTACATTACTAACTAACATAGTTCTTAAGTGCATTGTTACTAACAAATTCTATGGACATATGTCTGAATTAAATAAATAAATAAAAAATAAAAAAAATTAATGTTAATTTTGGATATGAGAAGAGGACTGTCAAAAATACCATTGACTATTTTAAATAGAAACATGTGATCCCGCAAGCCTCTTCTGTTACAAAGGGAATCCATTTTAAAGTACTCCAAACGATCACTATAGTGCGGAAGCTTTCGTGCCATATTACAAATAGCCAAGATCCCACAAAAATCTTTTTTGAATTCTCTCGATGCGTTTAGTGTGGACTTCATTATGAGGGTTCCATACGGTGCTGCAGTACTCAAGATTGCTCCTCACGAGAGCGTTATAGAGTAATATTTTGCTAGCAGAGTTCTTGAAGCCCTTAATGTTACGCAAAACGAAACCCAACATTTTAAATCCTTTAGTTTCTATGTTATCGATGTGAACATGAAAACGTAGTCCAATGTAATGTAACTCCAAGGTCACGTACCTCATAAACTTGGGTAAGGGGTGTGTTTCTTATTGTGTAATGGCTTGGGCAGGTGTTTTTGCTTCTAGAAAACTGTATGTAGTAATATTTTTCAATGTTTAAAGACATGCAGTTAACATCGCATCATTTTACTAGAGCATTTATGTCAGCTTGGAGATGAATCCGATCGTTTAGAGAACGTTTTTCTCTATAAAGTCTGAGGTCATCGGCGTATAAATAAAATTTTGAATTTAGAAGAGAGGAGACTATGTCGTTAATGAATATTAAAAAATAACGGACCTAAATGGGAACCTTGCGGCACACCGGATAAAGCCATGAACCGTTCGGACTCAAACCCTTGTACCAACACTACAGAGTTTCTGTTCAGCAGATAGGAGTTACACCAACCCAAAAGACTTCCAGCAACACCAATTGCAGACAACTTGGAAATAAGGATTTTGTGATGTACTCGGTCAAAAGCTTTACTGAAGTCCGTGTATATAACGTCCACAGGAACTTTTGCATCGACCGAGGTACATATGTCATCAACAAAAGGTACTAAATTAGTTTCTGTTGACCTGGACTTATAAAAACTATGCTGTTGCGGTGAAATATTTTTTTTAAAGTGCCACGAGATAACCGGGTATATCAAAGACTCAAAGACTTTTCCGATCGCTGGCAGGATAGATATAGGCCTATAGTTCTCAGTACAATTTCTGTAACCAGATTTAAAGATTGTCACTATTACAGCCTCCTTCCATCGCTTTGGAAACACCGCCGAAGATAGAGACTTATTAAAAATTAAATTTAAGGGATAAGAAATAGAATCCGCACATGAGCATAAAAATAAAGCCAGTATACTATCAGCGCCAGCACCTTTATTGCAATCTAGATTTTTTAAGGCCTTTGAGACTTCCTCGCGAGAGAGTCTTGTAGAGCTAAGGTTTGACTGGGAGCAATTTATATTAGAGGATTCCTAAGCAAAAGGTAAGGTGTTATCTCTGTTTTAAACGGATGCAAATTTTTTGGCAGAAAGATTACATATATCAGAGTCATCACTCGCACTCACATCGCCATTATACATTTCAGAGGGAAAGTCGGTATCGTTATTTTTCCTCTTGCCTTTTACAAACAACCAAAACAATTTAGGGTTAGATGCAAGGCTAGACTTAAGTTGTGCAATATAAGTACTGTAACATTTTGCCTGTAGCTTCTTACATCTATCGCTGAGCATTCTTAGATCTAGAACATCACGAGGGTTCTTGTATTTTCGAACTCTTACTCGACAGCGATATTTTTCATTCAAAAGTTTGATTAATTCATGTGTGAACCAAGCTGGACGTTTCGACGTTCTACTTTTCTTTTAGGGAACATGGAGAGTTATAATTTTGTTAAGAATTTTGTAAAATACATCAACCACTTCATCAACGTTGTTTGCAGCAGAAAACTCAGCTTCCCAATCGGTATTGTCCAAAGATTCCCTTATTTTGTCAAAATCAGCTTTATAAAAGTTGTGTTTTAATGAGTTTGTAGCGTCACGGGAGGCTACACTTAGATGATGTATTGATATGATGATGATGATATATTGATAAGAGCACGGTGATAGGGAATGATTCAAACGACCGTACCGATTGATTGCGTTTATTGAACTAATTAAAAATATAATGAATTGCATAAATACAATTTGTGTCATGTCAGTTGTTTACATAAAACATTAGGTATGCTTTCGTGCGGTAAACCGTACATCTTGCCAACTCAAGACAAGAACGAAATTAACAAATTGATAACAATTCATAAAAATGTAAATTACAATAATAATAAGTTCGATGAAAATATTAAAAAATACAAAGTATAAAACATACTACAGTAGTACTAGCTTGTACACTATGCTAGGTACAGAAAATATGCGTCGTGGGTGGATCGGCGAAGTCCCGATGTTGTTGAGGCTGGAGGCACGCGGCAGCGGCACAGGCGCGTGTGCGGGCGCGGGCGCGGGCGCTGGAGCGGGCGCTGGCGCGGGCGCTGGCGCGGGCGCTGGCGCGGGCGCTGGCGCGGGCGCGCGCTCTGCGCCGGCTTCCTGGCTACTGGCTCGCCGTCTCCTCCACAGGAACACGACCACCGCGAGTACCGCCACCAGGCCGGCCAATAATAAATACTGAACGACGTAGTGATGCACATCGTGATCGTTTAATTGTCCCGAGGAGTCCACCTTTAACTCTTCTATCTGTTTCTTTAGTTCATCCCAGGTATCTTGATGCGTCCTTAATTCGAGCGACCGATCATCATCTGGCAGGCTTGTGTTGATGATAGTATTTAATAATGATATTTTCGGTATCTCAATATTAGCGGGTCGCTGTTGCATTTGGTTGAAGAAGTGTTTATGAGAGTAGATAGTAAACGTATCTCCCTTTACTGTGCAACCTTGACCTAGATTAATTATGCCATTCCCGGTCAATGTCCTTATCTCCATGTCAGGCGCACAGAAAATGCGGACACTGCAAGGACTGCAACAAGAGTACAGCCAGCTGTTTTGGCCGTGTAACTTGATCCACTTGTCGGTGCACGGCGATCGCTTCCTCGCGCACGGCGATGACTCAATACTGTCTGTGTTTATTAATTTTATATTACAGATAGATTGCTTTAATTTTAAGTCGTATATAGGCTTGTCTAAGGAACAAAGTATCTTATCGCTCTGGGTATGCAAACAGGATTGTATGTTATTTTGCGATAGTAACAACGCTAAGTCCCTTTTCATATGAAATGCAATGAATGGGTATGTTGTTAAAGTGTACTCCATAGAATTTCCATTTCGCATGGGTACAGTGATAATCTGATCCAACTCGAATACGTCATTGCTTACGAGCGGAATCTTCACTTCGATTATTAAATAGTCCTTGACCATTCTGGCGAAGACTTTTAATAATTTATAGAATTGTCGTATATTGTTTCTATCTGTAGGTAATGCAAGCTCTCCTTGAAGTCGGCCTTGAACGATACTGAGTTGCTTTTCCAGCTGTTCAGGCGGTAAAAGATGGGTGTCGATTCGGCCATCACTTATATCTGTGATGGTGTTTATAAGTGTCTGTTGTATGCGTCTTAGGTTGGAGATAATGATGCTGGCGGCGAATGAAGATGAAGTGATGTATACGTATCCTTGTTGGTCAAGCATCACCTTCTGTGTTTCGAGTGCGAGAGCTTGCAGATGTTGTTTGACAAAGGAAAGTTATTTATTCATTACTTCTTCATTGCGGCGTATTATATTATATTCGAATTCGATTACTAATGTCTGATTTTTAATTAAGCTTTGCAAATGATTCTCATTTAACTTGAGTTTCTCAATGTCAGTCTTGTACTGATCGGCGAATCTCTTATCTAATGTCCCAAACATCGTTTTCGCGATGTAGCCAATACCGTTGATTAGTCCTCTCTTTTGGCGCTTGTTGCTGGCGTTAAAGGACAGAATATCATTATAGTGTTCGATTTCACTAACTTCGTGTTGCAGCTGCAATATGATACTGTTTGTCACATAATCCTTTTAAGTGGCTGATATAGTTTTTAACATCGGATAATCCATGCCAGTACGAAGTCATATTGTAATAAATTACTAGCTTCCACTCATCTCGGATATGCTGTAATTCGGACACCTTGTCGAAGTATAGGGCTTGACGTTCATCCAACGCGGTCGTATTAAAGGGTAGAGCGCTTTGTTGCATACTTGGTGTTATAAATGCCGTGAACATCAATAGCATCATAGTCACAAAGCTCGTAAACGTGCATTGTTTACTCTGGCGACGGCGTCCATGGTTGATAACTGGATTATGAGGTGTTTGAGGTTCAGCTTTTGATAATGTCGTATGTATGTCGTTTTTTACTGGTAGCATGATAAGTTTGTTTATAGGGCGTTTAATGATATTGTTCCGCGTTTTCAGAGAGACTACTCTGACATAACCATCTTTGCCCGGATGCAGTTCTTCAATACGACCCACTGCCCACTTTCCTGGCGGCATATTGTCCTCTTTGATAATGACGACATCGTTGATTTCTGGATTGGGTATAGGTGTTCTCCACTTTGATCTTGTCTGTAGTTGTTGCAGGTACTCCCTAGACCACGTACTCCAAAAGTTTTTGTTCATATTCTGAACGAGACGCCATCTACTTATAAGGTCGATGTTATCGGGATCAGATTGTGGTCTTGATAGCAGCGAGTCGCCTACGAGAAAGTGACCAGGGGTAAGCACGTCATCTTCCAAGATTTCAGCCAACAGGCATAGGGGGCGGGAGTTCATACACGCCTCTATCTGGTGTAATGAATAAATGTTATGAATTCCTCGTACGTGAGCTTTTGCTCACCCAATACTCGCTTGAGGTGGAACTTCATACTTTTCACTGCTGCCTCCCACAGTCCGCCAGCACTGGGCCACGCAGGGGCGTTGAAGTGCCATGTGATACCTATTTCATTTATGTCCTTGATAAAGTTAGCGTCGATAGTGTCTAGGATGGCCTTGTATTCTAATTTGAGGGCTCGTGATGCACCGACAAAATTAGTACCGTTGTCAGAATACATATGACAAGGGGTACCCCGCCGAGAGCACATGCGTCGAAAGGCCGCAAGAAATGTAGCAGTGCTGAGGTCCGACACCAGCTCAAGGTGAACCGCCTTCGTCGCTAGGCACACGAAGACCGCTACATAACCTTTCGTGGTTTTGACTCCTCTTCCTTTGTTACTCTTGATATCAATGTGTCCTGTGAAATCCACTGCAGCGTTGGTGAAGGGACGAGCGGGGTTAACTCTTGGCGCTGGTAGATCAGCCATGACTTGGTGATTTGTCTCTTGACTATATCGCCTGCACTTAACGCACAATCTTATTTGCTTCTTTACAGCGCGGATGCCACTGACAATCCAATATCTCTCGCGGATGTATGACAGCGTAAGCTTTGGGCCACCGTGTAGGGTGAAAAGGTGCGCCTGATTGATAATAAGTTGTGTTAGCCGGTTATGCGATGGCAAAAGTGCAGGATGCTTCGCCTTATAACTTAATTTTGCGTTCTGGAGCCTTCCGCCAACTCGAAGGATTCCGAATTCGTCAAGGAAAGGGCTAAGATTCGATATTTTACTCTTACTTTTCACTCTTTTGTTCCTTTTTAACTGATAAATGTCATCCGGAAACTCGTTTGCTTGAACATTTAGAACAATGTAATTGAAAGCATTATCCAATTCTGCCGATGATAGTGCATTGATATTCGCGTGTTGTTTCAAAGTGCCTTGTGTTTTGCGCAATCGAGTAATGAAACGTAACACCCAGCCGACTATATGTGTCATACGTGCCATTGAACTGCAGTTTTCTAACAATTTATTAATAAATGTCTCTTGATATAAGGCTGTGTTTACACACGCTCTTTTTTTCAGCTCGATAGTCGGACTTAAAACTTGAGTCTGATTCATGTTGTGATTGTCAACTGATGTAAGCCAATGTGGACCTTCCCACCACAGTTTTCCTTGCAAGTTAATGGTTGTAAGCCCTCTAGTGGCGCAGTCTGCAGAGTTGTCTTCTGACCGCACATGACGCCACTGAGATGATGGTATAACGTCTTTAATTTGTTTGACTCGATTCGCTACAAACTGGTTCCATCTTGTAATGTCACCCTGAAGCCAGCCAAGCACAACCATTGAGTCTGTCCAGGCATTGATAATGATGTCTTCAGCTTCAATAGAATCTGTGACCTTTTTCATAAGCTGGAATAGCAGGAGTGCTCCAGACAGTTCCAACCGCGGCAATGATAAGGGTTTGCATTGTGGGGCCACCTTCGTTTTCGCTGCAATAAGTCGCGATGTGTACTCGCCCTTATCACATTTCGTTACAGCGTACACGGCGCATGCATATGCCTTTTCGGAGGCGTCACAAAACCCATGAAATTGATATGCATGTTTAGGTGGTGATCCTTTGATAAGACCATTCATGATTATCTCTGAATAAATACTAGCGTCTAATAATAAGTCAATCGGCCTGGATACATTATACTCAGGATCTGCGAGATTGATGTTCTGTAGATGTGGCCAAAACCGCTTATTAAATGAGGCGTTAGGTAAATGGTTGATAACACGTGATATTACTAAGGCTTGGGTGTTAAAGCTGTAATCGTCATAGATTGATTCACATTCCAACATTACCATTCCTTTACTTTGCTTAGACGATACGCCTATACCCGACACAGAAGCCTGGTTGGTATCTTTGTCTTCGGAGTCCCAATAGCTGGGCAGCGTTCTCTGATATAAGGGATATTTGAGACCCCTGATCCAATAACGCTCTGAGTGTGGTATAAGTGTTATCGCTTGTTTTTACTTTTAATGATACTGTAATAAGTAATATTTCTTCATCTTGAGCGGCTACGTGATTCACGCTATGTTGCCTGTCACTGGAGGTCTTGGGTTCATTCATATTGTTCCCGGTTGGGGTAGAGTGCGAGGCAACAACCACGGGTAATGAACTCGTAGGTGCTGACGTTTGTATTTGCATTATATCTTGATGTATTATTGAATTATGCTCTGCGTTGCAATATTTACAGCGTCGTGTCGAAATACACGGTTTGTCAAAGTGTTTATATAAACAATTACGGCAAATGCTATGTTTCGCAAGCGTTCTAATTTTAGCTTCAGGCGATTGATTAAGAAATCTTTTACATTTGTATTAATCATGTTCTGCATTACATAAAGGACACTTTGGCGTGTATGCAGGAACAGCTTGATAACTATTTTTTTGATATTTAGGTTGGTATGTAGGCTTCACGTATGATCCTTTTGGCGCGAAAAAGGGAGGCTGTTTATTGTGCGATATCTCTCTCTCTCTTTTGCTTATAGGTTCAAGGGCCGTAAACTTTCCCTCCAGAAAAGTCATAAGTTGATCAAAGGACGGCAAATCTCGTGGAGACTGGCGTGATTCCGTGTAGTCTGTGAATGTGTCTGCATCGAGTTTCTTGGCTATTAGGTGTACGAGAAGCGGATCCCACGTCGAGGTGTCCACACCTAAATTGTGAATCACGTGTATACACTCCATAGTAGTATCGTACAGGCGCTTCAGCTCAAATGATGTCTGTTTGTGTACACTCGGTTGACTCAGAAAGATCTCAATTTGATTGGTGAACAGAGCCTGAGGATTATTATACCGATGAGTGAGTATATCCCAAGCAGTTTCGTAATTCTCGGATGATATGTTGAGATGTTGTATGAGGCGTTCCGCTTCACCCTTTAGTTTGCCTTTTAGATGCTGCATCTTTTGAGCTTTACTTAGTCAACTGTTGTTGTGAATGGTTTCTCTAAAGAGATCAAAAAAGGTTGGCCATTGTGAATACTTTCCCGTAAAGTAGGGGATTTCTACCTTGGGCGTGGATTGTTGCAGATGAGCTGTTGAGTTTAGTTTCCGATTTAGACGCTTTCTGATGTTATCATACTCTTCTTCGTACTTCATAAACTCTTTATCGTACTGTTCATTTTCGCCTTGCAGATAGTTGTCTATAGATAGATGTTGTTCGTCGATAGTACGCCAACGGTATTGTAAATCTTTCAATTGATCTTCTATTTCCCATTTCTCATCGAGCAAATCGACTTGAATACGCCCTAATATACGAGAGAAGGCTCTAAAGTTAGTTCTTTGCTTGGTAAGTAACTCTTCTACGGGACCACATGGAACTGTACCTCGATCCTCACTATGACTTATGGGAACATTAAAGTTTGCCACATGCTTGTCGCTAGTATCATCCTGCTCCATCTTTGATGTTGAAGGGACCGGGTAACTTAATATCTTTTTTCTTTCTGACCTGTAGTACTCTGACATCCTTGAATAAATATCCTCAGTAAAATATTCGTGAGTTTTGTCTTCATAATCAACTAACACTTTGTTGTTTGCTTCAAATTCACCCCAAAGATGATCCAAGGACGTTATCCTTCTTTCAATGTATTCAGAAGTTTTTCTTTCTTTTCCATCTTTGCAAAAGTTCACACAAATCTTCTCGATGATACTGATCAGTTCACTTTGGCGTATAAGAATATCCTTCATGTTGATAATAATGATAATTCACCTGTTTTGATAAATAACTTACAAAGACGACGATGAAGTAGCCCTTGATGGATGGTTATAAAGTTGTATCACTGATGATGTTGTTTTCTTGCGTGTTGTACAAGCTTCATGCAATATATGCGCCTTCTCAATCCAGCTGGTGAGACCCGCTTGTGGGACCAGTGAACAGATTCGCTATTACACAAAGATACACAACACTTGATAGTAAATATAGTCACTGATAGAGTCTGATTATACCACGAGCCGCGATGGAGCGAACGTAACACGCACTACCGGGGGGCGAGGTAAGCTAGTTCAAAGGTTCGAAGGACCATAAAATGTAGCGTCACGGGAGGCTACACTTAGATGATGTATTGATATGATGATGATGATATATTGATAAGAGCACGGTGATAGGGAATGATTCAAACGACCGTACCGATTGATTGCGTTTATTGAACTAATTAAAAATATAATGAATTGCATAAATACAATTTGTGTCATGTCAGTTGTTTACATAAAATATTAGGTATGCTTTCGTGCGGTAAACCGTACAGAGTTATTGGACTTCAATACCCGAATACTGCCAAGTTTAACCAAGAATTGCAAAGCAAGGTGATATGGATCCAATCAAGTTAGTACATCATCACTCTCAATTAAGTCGACGATAGGTATATTACTAAAACCAGATCCAATATTTTATTCATATTATTTAGAACTAGATTGTATTGAGTGAACAGGTTTAGAGCATCAAAGTCCAATAAGTCTTGAGCGTACAAGCTATGCACGGTTGCAGCAGTGGGTGCCGTCTTATGGACGGCTGTGGCCTCCTTCGCTGAGAAGGTGATGTCCCTCAAAGAGGCCGCAGAGAGAGTGCGCGAGACGGACGCCAATGCGGACCTACTCCGCAGAAGGAGGACGGGCGGTCGAAGGCGCAGGTTCTTGCGCCACTTGCCACCCTAGCATTAGCCAGCGGGTTAGAGGTGGGGACCTCGAGCCCGCATTGCACGGCCGTGCAAGCCGTTCAGGAAACGCCCAAACATCCTCGGGCGCCTCCTCCTCCTGATGGAAAATCGCCGGGCGACACTCGGTAGTCGTGTTGACCACAATCCCGAGCCCCCCGTCGAACGAGAGGATGTACTGGAGGTTTTAGTGGGTAGGCCCCCCTCCTCCCGAGTCCCCGTCGAGGCCGCAGGGCCTGGACGGGGAGGCGAGAGTTGGGGGGAGAGTCCCACATAACTCGGGGTGTCCCCATGCCCCGGGTATTCGTAAAGAATTTCCTCCAGTATAAGGAAAAAAAAAAGAAAAAAAAGTGGGTGCCGTCTTGCCCATCCAATCAATGCAACCTAAGTTAAAGTGAACCAGTACAACGGTATTATTTACATACTCCATAACGCGCTTGGTATTCGTAATAAAATGAAAATGCTTGTAAGTCAATATGCGTGTAAGTCAAAATGCGTGTATGTCAATATGCGTGTACGTAATTAGTCATTATGCGAGTAACCCAAATGGTTAAGTAATTGTTTCTGAATAGGTGGTGGCAGATAAACCGCACAAATGTGTAAACTTTCCTTTTTTATTTTACCACCTATTTCAACACAGACCCATAAATCTTCACAATTACTTTCAAACTTTTTTAACCTTACAGAATGATATAGTTTCGACACGGCGATTAACACACCACCACCACGCTTACCAGAGTGGAAAACACTAGATGAACGATCACGTCTGTAGGCAACATACCGACTGTCGAAAAGCTCAGAGTTCATAACGCCAACATCAAGCCAAGTTTCACTCAAAATAATTATATCGTAATCGTAACAAATTACACTATTATATAAATCTAAAGTTTTTGTGTTCAGACTTCTGACATTTTGGTAATACAGTTTTATGAAATTATATTGTAATTCTTTACGTTTAAAGAAAAGCAAAAAACAAAGATACTATTTTAATTTAATTTTGATAATGACTCCATATCCTTTATCAAAATAGGAGAAGAGGTTTCCGTTTGACGCATAAAAACTCGACCACTGCGTACCCAGACAAATTTAAACTGTAGTTCTTTAGCTTTCTGCCGAGTGGCTCCATGAAGTTGTTTGTTCTCGGGTGTTACACGGAAAGAAATTATTAGTTGGGTTTACCATATCTCAACAAAATTTTAGGGTTAATATAGCACCTACTCTTAAGTTTTGTTGAATGAACAAAAACTGTATTGTTGATCAGTTACGGTAATTTGAACTTATTACATATATCTTTTGTTGTTTTAACGTATTTATTTGTAAATTTAACTTTAAAAATGGTTATTTCAACAACTTAAACAGTAAAATCAACAATTACCTATTGAATTATGCATGAATTGTTTTGCCAACATGTACAAATAGGTAAAAACAACTGTTTTCATATCAACAAAAACTTTTCTGTGAAAACAACAATTTGTTCATGTTGCTTTAACCCATCACTTTGTTAATTCAACTAATGTGTCGCCAACCCGTGCAAAATCAACCTTTTTGTTCTTTCAGTGTAGGTGCAGTACGACATAAATGGGCGATCTCTCATCTCCGCCTATACCCAAGTGCGCCAAGTTCAATTTTCCATGTGGGTGCTCACGATTAAAATATATAGATGCAGCTGAGAAACTATTACGAAGGCGAGGGCTACTAAACCTCACAAGAATGGACCGTGGTCTACTGTTTTTATTATTAAACTTTATTGTCGGCGCACAGTAAGCGATGTCGGACTCTTTAAGACACTTCAAAACGCTACCAAGCTGAGTGACCAAGTTCACTATATTTTCTGATTTGTGTTCCGGTACACACTGTAACTCAATGTTACTTGACCGAGACAGTTGTTCCATCTCTTTAAGACGAGCACTGATGATACCAATAGTCGATCGCAATGTATCGTTTTCCTTTATGCAAATACTAGGTAATTATTTATGCATAATTATGTAAGTACTCCTTATTAGTTAGAAAGAATACATTAATTTATTAATATTACGTAGCACTACCGACTATAAAGCTCTCTAAGCATAGATCATTTTACATAATTACCTAAGTGCTCTTAGTAAGTGAAAACGGCAAAATTGTCTGTTTTCAATAATGTTATTAAAAAAAATTAAGCAATTTTGCACCGAAAATTCCAATATGTATTATACAGAACGTATGTGTTATATACACTTATACCTTAAGCCTGTAATAATAATTTCTTGCTACTTCCAAAACGTGGTTATGAAACCGTAAACCGTTATCCATAAGAACCCCCAAGTTCCGCGCTTCAGCCTCAGCTCGATATCTGAGTTACCAATTCTAATTGCAGGATTCAGATTTTTTATAGAGTTAATTTGAGAGTCTGACCCGGGTACAAGAGATTTAGATTTGAGTGGGTTTAAAACCAATCAATTTTTATGTGACCATTGTTCAATAGCTTCAAGGTCTTCGTTATTTTTACTGACAGCATTTAATGTTTCATTAGCTTTAAAAGACATATAAATTTGCAGATCATCTGCATATAAATGAAAGTTACAGTTTTTAATGCAAGCAGTTAAATCTGCGCTATATTATATAAATAAAATTGGACCCAGTATCGAACCTTGGAGCACACCTCGATTGAGGAACGAGGTTTCTGATAAAGATTTAACACTATTATCCACAACCTCAACTCGCTGTGAACGTTTATCAAGATAGCTAGAAAACCACTTTAATGAACCACTGGTAAAACCATAATATGATAATTTGGATTGTAAAAGATTATCAAATGCCAGTGAAAAGTCTAGGAGAGTCAAGATCCACAACATCCAATAAAGCCGTGGTAGTGCTGTGGAATGCGCGAAATCCAGACTGTTTCTGCGGTAAGAAACATCTTACCGCATGTTTTATTACTAAATCTTACTATATCTATATCTTACCGCACGTATTTGAACAACAGTTAACATTCAAATACTCAGTTAACTGCTGGCAGACAACTTTCTCTATTATATTTAAAAGAAATGGGAGGATACTTATCGGCCTTAGATCCTTAAAGTCACTGGGTTGGGGTTTTTTCGGGATAGGCCTAACAAAAGCTTCTTTCCAATGGTCAGGAAAAATGCCTGATTGAATAGACTTATTTACCAACTTCGTTATAGCTTTGAGTTTATGTGGCAATGTCAAAAAAATAAAATCGCGTGTAATACCGTCGACTCCCATGGCATTTGCAGAAATTTTTGTGATAATTTTCAAAATACATGATTCATCAACTGTATGAAAGCAAAATGAAGAAGAATTAAACCGGTGATGCTCAAAATATTTAAGATATGAAATCCTGACTGAACCGTTACCGGGTATATTTAGAAAATGACTATTAATAGTATTCGAGTTACTCATATGACAAGGCATAGAAGTTTCTTTATTCTTAAAATCAACAATGTTTTTCTTGACATTTTTCCAAATAAATCCAGAATTTTTAGAAAACCGTTTTTAGTATATTCTATCGAAGAAAGGCAGCCTTTTCACTATGCATGGCTTTATTTACTACAGATTTCAAGTCTTTATAATAGTTAAAATCAGATTCCTTTTTTGTAGTAGGTATGGTATTTGGCATGGGCGTCATCTCTTAACCTCATCATCCGCCTAACGGTAGGTGTTATCCAGGGATAGCTCTCATGCTTGATATAAGAATGCCTAACATGTGTAGAAATATCAAAAACGTATAAAACATAAGTATTAAACCTTAACACTGCTTCATTAATATCACCAGTAATCAGTTCTTCCCACGGCACGTCCTTAACAAGATCATAAAAATCATTTAATTTAATATCTTTGAGTAGTCTATAGCATATCTACTTTGAAGGCGGTTTAGGCTTGTTGATGTAAATCAAACGATATAAAGGCATGACGACTTAGAGCAGGAATATAATTAACAGAAACGTTGGAGACATTTGTGGTGCTATATATAAGGTCAATAGTAGTTGCAGAATGATCTGTGAAATGAGTTGGGACGGTTACTTATTGATTAAGATTTAAATATTGTAAAAATGCACTTAGATAGGGCACTTCACAATTTTCCCCAATTGTAGAATAGTCCTTACAAGATTTTCTTGTTTATGTTCGGGTACACATTGTATTTCTAAGTTTGCAGTACGCGTTTGTTGATCAATCTGACGGAGTTTCGTGGTAAGATCTTGTGTCGTAGGTCGAAGTAATTCATTGTCATTCTGAAGTGATTCTATGATGACGCTCTGGGCGGTAGTAGTAGATTTAATTTTCTCAAATTCTTCGTTAAAAAAAGACAGCGTTCCCTCAAATGATGCCATACCTCTCTTTATTTCTTGTATTAGCTTTACTCTAAACTTTAGCTTTGAGTTTATTTAATTTTTAGTAATTTGATGCAATTTCTCCCTAATGATAGTGCAAATATCGGACGCAGATACACATGAGCAGCCCTGCTCCCGATCAGCATCGGCGGTGGCAACCGACCTCATTGATTGCTTTTTTGTTCAAAGAGTGACATTGTCGTATTACATTGGAGAAGTCGACTGTGAGGGCCTTATAGGAGTTCTTATTACAATTACTTCCAGTCTTATTATTATTATTTATTTATTTTTATTATTATTAGGCTCCTTGCAACGGTATTCCAAGCAAATCCATGATGATTTAAATTTGGAAGAAAATCCCTTGCAATCATCAGCTGAAAAATTCATACATGAATAATGATATTGTTCCTTGCATCGGGAGCAATTCAAAAAGTTTATGTTCTTCAAAACATTTGGGCAAGCAGCGCATACGTCTTTGTTTACGCTTGACATTTTTTCAAATGAAGGTAGGCGCTAGTCTATCCGTCTATAACTTCCATACACTGCAGCGCTCAACGATAACCAAATTGTACAACGATAGTTGTGCTTTGTGCTTGTGCGGCGGACGGAGTCGAGTGTTAAATCAGTCGCGACCAAATTAAAATAAGGTCGTAAGCGCCGCGTAAAACGCGTTGCTTACGCGTTTTTGTCGAAGCGCAGACAACAGGATGGGAACATTCAATTGTTCCTTGATTTAACGTCAGTGAATTCACTATATCTGTAATCCTAAATAGCAGTCAATAGATTAATATTAATAGCAGTCACTAGAGGATTATTTTGCACTATTAATTTGGTGAGTAATAACTGTTTATAATTATGATTAGTGAATATTTAAGTGAGAGTAAAAATCGACACAGCTGTTGTTTCGACAGTTCGTTCGTTTTAATATTTCGGATTGACGTGCATATCTTGTAATTTGACTGCATCTTCGTTATTATTTTATTTTGATTTTTTTTGCATGAATACTTACATCCTCGGAGCAAATATGTAATATTTGGTCCGAGCTTACATCTCTAAACTAGAATTTATTAATTTGTTTCCCCATTTGACATCATTGTATATTGTATGACTTGTCGGCGTGTTGGATTAATCTGTAAGCCGGCATGTACAAATGGAAAATAAATAAATAAATGGTTCAGCTGTAGCTGTAGGTCAACACTGAAACCTAGATTTATTATATTGTTTTCTGAGGTTTAAGCGTGCACTACACATTAAAATGAATCACTTTTTTACGGATTAACTCGCGTTTAATTTATTATTTACATAGTTTTTATATTATCCTGATGTTTCGAACCCTTTATAGGGTCGGTAGTCACAGGGAGACGTCCCTGAAAAACTATGTAACTAGATTTATTATTTTAGTTCTATTTTAAAGTTAGTCATTTGTAAGACATTGTTATTCATATTTTTCTTATCGAAGGAAATGAAATAGCAATCCCTTAATATAATAATGTGTATTTATTTTAACCCATTCTTAATTCTTGTCTAGGTGATGTCATAAATCTGCTGTTTTAACTGAATTCAATTGTTTCTGTTCTTATTTAACGAGTCACTAATCTAATCAGTCAGTGAGTGGATCTGTTGAAAGAATGAGTATTTTATATATGATTATACTTACAATTCTTCTTATAAACGCTAATAGAGGCTCGCACGTCGTCACATGATAGAATAAGATGAAGGAATCCAGCACAATTACCCACCTAGAGTTAGTAGGTCATACCTTTTGTGAACTAAATCAAATGACCGGTCCTACAGCGTAGTTGTGTTTATCGTTCGTCATGTGTTCGTCATCCAATTTGTGTGTTATTCACGGCGCGTTACTCATTAGGCGGCGGTCCACTCGTGGGCAGTTGCGGCCGGTGGGGCGCGTCATTTACGTCATAGCTGCTACACCCGCTGAATGGAGGAGATCAAACCATTCGTCGCAGCTAAAATATCGCTTTCATTTGCAAAACGTTTAATTAACCTTTCGTAATTATATTATCATTATTTTACTCAATGTGTTCATTATTATATTCGCGTAAGATTGTGAGTGAGTCACTATTCACTTCTAAGGAGCCAAATATACTCAGAGATGAAAGAACTCAAGTCTTTTAAGTCTTTTAAAAGAAACTCGACTCGGTTATGACGGTTCACAACTCGATCGAGTCTTTAAAGCTTGAGTCCTGAGCCTTTTAGGAGTCTTCGACTATGACTCGATTTTTATTTTAGACTGAGTCAATTTAAAGAGACTCGAGATTTTTGAACGACTCAGTCGTGACGAGAAGGCTCCAACATTTTAAAACGACTCGACTCGTGGGAGTCGTGAGTCGTAAGGCGCGCTAATACGCTGTAATGAAATATTAGAAGGAATGTGGATATAATTATACTGTTTTTATATAGTGGGTACACACTCAATAATTAATACAGCGGGTACAGGGACATTATCTAGTTTATTAGATAAATGGTTGACATGTTATAATAAATTTAATAGTGTAACACCGCATAATTACTATAAGCAAAACAAACTTTAGCATTCATCTCATAATGTATGTAGTTCCTTGTGTTGTTACTAGATGGCGCTGTACCACTCTGAATCGGGCTATCGACTTTGTTACGGAGATACATAAGTAGGCTGCGATAGTTTGATTTAGTAAGAACTTTTCTACTACGGTGACGGAGGTCCTTGTGTAGCACACTGTCCAGTTTCGGTGTCTCACAAGTAGTCCGCCCCTAGCAGGTTATCCTAGGTTCCTCCTAAGTAAGGAATTAGTACCTACGCATATTGTATTGTTTTTTTTTGTTTGCCAAAATTAGTCGTGGGTCGTTGTCGAATTTTATGACGACGAAACGCAACCGTATTTTCTGGAACGAAAACTAGTCCTCGAAACGGTCTTCGTTCGCAACTGGTTTCATTGTATTGGGACGGGCAACGGATGACGACGCAGGACGCGATCGAACGAGAGAAACGTAAACTCATCTCGAAGACGAGTGAAATGGTTGCGGAATGAGAACTTACGGTTACTTAACGTTTTTCGTTTGATTATAATAGATTTTTTTTATTTAAATAAATGAACTTTCCTTCATACTTACATATCGCAGTAATTATTATATTCATACTACATACATAAAAAAATGTAAAATGTTAACATTTTTTTAGTTTGTGTGTGATAAGTATGAATATAATAATTACTGCGTTAAGTAATTATTATTAATAATAATAACTAATTATAATAATATTTATTATTATTACTTATTAATAATAATAATTATTAATAATAATTACAACAATATACATATTATTAAATTAATTAAATAATAATTAATAATAACTATTAATAATTAATACTTACTTAACGCAGTAATTATTATATTCATACTAATTATCACACACAAACTAAAAAAATGTAAACAAAAACTGTCACCCACGCGAGCCGCGTGAGTGAGCGTCGCGACTCGTTTTGCCATTTAATATTTCTATTACATTTTTGCCAAACAACCTTACACTCTATATCAACGACGTTAAGATACACAGCAATGACTACCGCGTTGCGAACGAGACGAAATATCCAAAAAAATAAGTTGCCTTTCACGATATTCGACTGTATTGTGGTAGTAATAAAGATTATTGTATTATATCAAAGACCAAAACGAACGAATCGAGCGACGACGTTGCAATGATCTCATTACGTTCTAAGCTCTATCTTCATAAACTTTAAGTACAAATTCGCTTCAAACAATCCGAGGACCAGTTGCACGACGAAGACTGCTTTAGAATGAAACGTAAAACGGTTCTACCGTCGCGGAACACAAAACGGTCTTTTAAAACGGTTCGTCTTTGCAACGACCATGCCTAGCCAAAATAAATAACTTCCAACCGTTCACCCCGTCTGCGTTGTCATTCTATCGTCACCCGGACTTCACCCCTTACATCTGGCGCTCCAACTCGTGGCACCTGGAAGACCTGGACGTATACCTACGAGCTCAGAAGGCTTAACAAACTGCTTCAAGCGTTCCTGACAAGGTGGCGGCCCACTCCAGCGATAATCCCACAACAACATCAACTCCGAAGTTCGTCGTTACGAGGTTTGGCCGCAAGACAACTGTAAAGAAGCTTGCGAAACCAGATATGGCGACGACGTTGTCAGACGACCAATTCAAACAACTCTTGGCTTCGATTGGTACGGGTAGACGAAGTTCTTTGGCATTTTGTCAAGCCTCATATGACGGCAACAAGGATGCTGAGTCTTTGGAAGCATTTTTGGCAGCTGTCAAGACGTTCAAAGAAATTGAATATATAACCGATACTGAAGCACTCGCAGGTCTCCCACTTCTGTTGCGTGACGAAGCTGGCAAATGGTGGCAAGGTATAAAACAGAACGTCACTACTTGGGTCGAGTTTGAAGATCGCTTGCGAAGCAGCTTTGCTCCAAAGAAACCAGATTGTTTGATCATCTACGAGATCATGACTGAGAAACAGCACCCAACAGTCACCACCGAGGAGTTCATAAGGACGAAGAGAATGCAGTTTTCGTTGTACAAACGGGCTGAACTCGACGAAGGGGTACAGTTGGACTTGATTTACTACCTCCTTCGTATCGACCTAAGAGAAAAGTTGCCCCGAACTGCCTTTAAGACTTATGATCAACTCCTCAGTGCAGCCAGGGATATTGAACAAATCCTGATAGAGAAGCGGCGTCTGACAGCAAACGTCAAATTTGAACATCTAGACAATGCTGAATCAAATGAGAAAAGGGGTTTTAAAATGAGATGCAGTTACTGTAAAGCTTTCGGACATACAACTGCAAAATGTTTAAAAATATCTAAAAGCATGAAGCTACAATCGGCACCTGTTAAACAAATTACTTACGTCGATATGGATACACAGGCTCCATCACCGTCTCAACCCAAGGTTTCTTGCTATGGCTGCGGGGCACCTGGGTTCGTTAGGACAAACTGCCCAACTTGTTCGAAGAAACAGATCAAGGCAGAACAAGTCGATTTTTGCGCCGTATCCATAAAGACTGATGTTCGACCTAGACCAGTTATATCTGTAAAGATTGAAGATCTGCAGGGGGTTGCCTATATAGATACTTGTGCGAAGACAAGCGTTGCTTCCTTTTCGTTGTATACCGCCCTCAAACAGAAAGGATATCAGTTCAAACAGGAAGTATTGAACATTGCTCTTGCTGATGGCGTTTCGAAGAGGCAAACTACATTGGTGGTGACAGCGCCTGTTTCTTTGTGTGGACGGATCATTCCCACAACTTTTATTGTCCTACCTGAGTCCCAGGACAATAAAACTTTATTAGGCATTGGATTCTTGGCAGATGCCGGAATGATTCTAGACGTGCCTCAATTTACATGGTACTTCAACAATGAGCCCGAAGTAAAGTACGAGCTTTATGGAGAAGACTTCCTATGTTTTGACAAACCGGTACCGTCAGTGCAGCCAAATCCTCTCGTAGCTCAGGGTGCGTTTAAGGAAGTTAGCGTTCCTTATTTGGAAACAGCTAGAGTATGGGAATTTCCAACGAAACCCAAACAGGCAGCCTTACCCCAGGAGAGTGCATGCTCACATTATAAAGTAATCCCCATTGATACTTCAAAGGTGAAGAAAACAACTCAAACCGGAACTGTTTTTGATGGATATTCACCTTATTTGGACTACATGATGCGGGATGCGCAGTTAAATATCCATAGCTCTGAAGTTGAATTGTCTCCACACTCTAGGGATCTCTTCCCTGGCATTAACCCTTATTCTGCAGAAGATGTCAACCTTTGCGCACTCCAAGTAGATTTTGCTTCCCTTTTGTCCAGTAGTATCTTATCTGTAAGTCAGCGCTCGGATTTGAATAAATTGTTACAAGAGTATGCAGACATTTTTATTGATAATGGTAAACCTGCTTTACACATTGAACATCATATAGACACCAAAGATCATAGGCCCATTGCACTGCCTCCCTACCGTCTGTCCCCGGCTCGCAAAGATGTTTTGCGAAATGAAATAGATAAAATGCTCTCTAAAGGCATCATTGAGCCTTCTTTCACCCCGTGGGCAGCTCCTGTAGTACTAGTTCCAAAGTCTAATGGCGAAACAAGAGTTTGTATCGACTATAGAAAACTTAATGCAGTCACAGTGCCGGACTCTTATCCGATGCCTAGAGTTGATGACCTTTTAAATGAAGCCAAGCCAACGCTCTACATGTCTACTCTTGACCTCAAAGCAGGTTATTGGCAAATTAATCTAAAGAAGGAGGACAGAGAGAAGACTGGCTTCATAACACCATTCGGAATATACATTTTTCACCGAATGCCTTTTGGTCTACGCAATGCGCCTGCCACATTTCAAAGATTAATAGATCAATTTCGTGTTAGTCTTGAGAATGTAAAGATACTGGCTTACCTGGATGACCTAGTGGTCTTCTCATCTTCATTTAGTTCCCATCTAGATGATTTGGAAGCTATATTCAAGAAAATGAGAGAATATAACCTCACCGTGAATCCACAGAAGTGTCAATTTGTGCATACAACTATACGATATCTAGGGCACCATATTACACCACAAGGATTACAGGTGGATCCAGAGAAAACAGACGCTATTACTCGTCTAGCTGCTCCAAAGAATCTAAAACATCTGCTGTCGTTCTTGCAAACCTGTTCTTGGTATCGGCGTTTTATTAAGGATTTTTCTCGAATAGCCGAGCCGCTTACTAGATTAACCAAGAAGAGTGCTTCATGGACTTGGACGGAGGAACAACAATCGGCATTCCAAGAGTTAAAGCAATGTCTCACTACAGCTCCAGTTTTAAGACAGGCCGATGGTACTAAACCATATCGAATCAAAACGGACGCTAGCAGTTATGCCATAGGAGCAGTACTGACTCAAGGAGAGGGTAATGAGGAACACCCTGTTGAGTATGCTAGTCGACTTCTAACGTGCACTGAAAGAAATTATTCTACCACAGAACGAGAAGCATTAGCCGTCGTTTGGGCTGTCACTAAGTTTAGAAGCTACATAGAGAGTGTGCCTACTGAGGAATCACTGATCATCAAGCATTGCGATGGTTAATGTCAATAAAATCACCCAGCGGCAGGTTGGCTCGCTGGGCGTTGCGACTTCAAGCCTTTGATCTTACTATAAGATATATGCCTGGAAGAACAAACGTGGTGGCAGACACTCTATCTCGCCCACCGTGTTCTGATGAAAACACTAAAGATTGTGAAGTCTGTATTACTACTATTGATATGCCAACACGCAATCCCGCGGAAATAAGAGAAGAACAATTAAAGGACGAGAACATTGAGAAAATTATTAGAGCTCTTGAGAATAATGATTACATAGACAATGCCACCTACTGGAGTAATAAGGGTTATTGTATGAACAATGGATTACTTTACCGTCAAAACCCTTCTGTAGATACTGATAATGCTCAGTTGGTAGCCCCGTCGCATGAATGGGCTAATGTCATGAAAGTCTATCATGACGATCCATTGTCAGGTCATTATGGATCAGACAAAACCTATGATCGGATAGCTAAGAGATACTACTGGCAAGGGATGAGAAAATACATAGACAGCTATGTCAAACATTGTATAGCTTGTCAACGGTATAAGCCATCTAACTTGAAACCCGCTGGCCTTCTTCAGACATCCATTATCAATAAAAAATTCGAGGTTGTCGCGGTTGATTTATTTGGACCTCTACCAACTTCCCATGATGGAAAGAATTGGATCCTTATATTGGAAGATGTTGCAACTCGTTGGATAGAACTGTTTGCATTAGAAAGCGCAACAGCAGAGAATTGTACAAAAGTATTAATTGATGAAGTGTTCCTTAGGTATGGTATACCTAGGAGACTAACGAGCGATAACGGAACCCAGTTTATAAGTGCAATCATGCAGCAAGTAACATTTTGTCTGCAAATCAAGCACTCATTCACCCCGGTATATCACCCGGAGGCTAACCCCGTGGAACGTCGTAACAGAGACCTTAAAACACAGCTAGCCATTCTCCTAGAAGCTGACCACCGCCAATGGCCAGAGCAGCTGCCCTCTATTCGTTTTGCTATGAATACTGCAACCTGCTCTTCAACTGAGTATACGCCCGCTTACCTAACTTTTGGAAGAGAATTGAGAACTCCCAATGACAATGAAACTGACTTCAGAGCTATTGTGATTTCTGAGAACTTCATTCCTGAGATTACACCTAAGCTTTTAAAGATCGCAGACACAATGGACCGGGCTAAAGATATTCAAGAAGGCAAAGAGGTGAAACGAAAAGAATATAACGATAAAAGTCGTCGTCCAAGTAAAACATTTCAAGCAGGGGATCATGTCCTGGTAACTCTACATCCAATAAGTAGCACTTCTCGAGGCTTCAGTGCAAAATTTGCACCACGTAGAGACGGACCTTACGTAGTCCTAAAACAACAGGGTCCAACATCATACGTCCTTGGCAACCCTAAGTCACTCAATGAACCAATAGGAACGTATCATACTTCTGCCCTGGCACCTTACCATGGCCAAAGTTCTGATCTGCCCGTCCCAGTACAACCTATCAGGAAGAGGGGGAGACCAAAGAAGAAATAACCAACTTCCTCGTCGGGACGACGTCGAAACCTGAAGGGGGGGACTGTAACACCGCATAATTACTATAAGCAAAACAAACTTTAGCATTCATCTCATAATGTATGTAGTTCCTTGTGTTGTTACCAGATGGCGCTGTACCACTCTGAATCGCGCTATCGACTTTGTTACGGAGATACATAAGTAGGCTGCGATAGTTTGATTTAGTAAGAACTTTTCTACTACGGTGACGGAGGTCCTTGTGTAGCACACTGTCCAGTTTCGGTGTCTCACAAGTAGTCCGCCCCTAGCAGGTTATCCTAGGTTCCTCCTAAGTAAGGAATTAGTACCTACGCATATTGTATTGTTTTTTTTTGTTTGCCAAAATAAATAACTTCCAACCGTTCACCCCGTCTGCGTTGTCATTCTATCGTCACCCGGACTTCACCCCTTACAATAGGAATAAATAAATACAATAAATTAAATAAATAATATAATGACAAAGCTAGGTATAATTGATTAATATGGATTTTTTTTTAACTAATAAGTTTTGACTTTAATCAAAAATGCCTCAATTTGTATTAATTTAGAATTACAATACAATTCATTGTACGATATTGATGACAAAATATTGATTTCTTCAATGAAGCAAATTTTGAAAACCTTAAATAAATATACTATACTAAAGTTTTATCATAATTTCATTTAAAATAGTTCATCGCATGCTTAGCGACTCGTGTTCTTTATTAAAAGATTCGCGACTAAGTTGTGAGTCTTTT
Source organism: Scoparia ambigualis (assembly GCA_963921215.1). Taxonomy (NCBI): domain Eukaryota; kingdom Metazoa; phylum Arthropoda; class Insecta; order Lepidoptera; family Crambidae; genus Scoparia; species Scoparia ambigualis. The sequence goes on from OY992503.1 coordinate 1,222,582, forward strand.
AATAAAGAACTCGAGTCGTTTTATTTCCGAGTCGTATTATAATGACTGGAGTCCCCTCAGATTAGTAAAAATTCTTGAGTCGTATTTTTGGAGTCAAGTCTTGAAAATCGAGTCTAGTCCTAACTTAAAGGACTTAAAAGACTCGAGTCCTTTCATCACTAAATATACTTTTTAATTTGAGTGTAGATTTTTTTACAGTTGATAAAGTTTGATTGAAACAAATCCGACCGACAGATGCAAAACAGATTAGGGCTTTAAATGCCTATAACGAATAGCGTGCAGCATTTTAGCTGAGCACTGGATTCATTGGATAACTACATGTCGGCCCGCAGGAGCGCCGAAACCGCGGCAGTTTAAGATATTTTAGGAACTGTTATTGAACCGGTTTCCAAAACTTCTTGCTATAAATAGATCAAATTACTAAGGCGGTGGCTTACGCAGTGCGTCATTATGCTTTCACTGATGATTCGTGAATTTAGGAATCACACCCATAAAAAATAGTAGTAAACAATTTAAAAAAATACATAGTGTATGTTATTGTTGACTATTGAATTGAATAATTAAATTAATAGCCTTGCGTGTTTGTACAACACTAGCGCCATCTTTTTGTCTATAAAAAACTCCCTAAGCCGTTCTTTCTGATCTAGCTACTCGGTGTGACACGTATGTATAATTGTATTTGTGCAACAATAAAAGTATTTCCACAAATATTTGCGTTCCACTTAATAACCATCTAATAGTATGTTACTACAATAATTAAGATTTCAATGTTTTACGTGAAAACAAAGTAATTAAACTGTTTTGTTCGTTCACGTATATAGGTCGTTAGGATATGTCGCCAGAGAAGCAGGTAGGACACATCAAACTATTTTTTTCAACTCCGAAAAGCAATAAAGCAAAGCGGCTAAGACACAATGAGCGGGTAAAACTGTGAAAGAAGTTCCATCAGCCTTCGAGGAAATTCCTCAATAGGTAGTTATTGAATATATGTTTGCTACGAGATGTTATCATGGATACCAGAGCCTATTAAATTATGTAAGGAGAAAACTGTAGGTGTATCAAAACACAACAGTACACCGAAAAAAACAGCGTTGCTGTGTTAAACGAAATCAGTGAGGCATTCGGCTCAAAGACTGCAATGGCCGCTCGTCGCCAGGAAAATAGTAATTCGCGCAAGTGCCCTCATCAGCATTAAGTGGCACCCGGCTCGCTCCCAATCCACTCAGGCCACAGATTCCCACGAATTAATCCCTCCTCGCCAGTTAGTAGTGCAATTGCTTTGCTGTAAATAGTACTGTTGTTCTTAAAGGTAGATAATTAATGTAAAACATACTTTATTGTACATATAAGTAAACGAACAAACAATAGCCATTTAGAATAAATAAAATAGAATTGGTTGGAGTGACCATGAAAGTTGACCACTCCGTTTTGTTATTGTTTTCTTACTGTTCCGATAATACATACAGCAACAACCTTACAACATCTTCACTTGTGCTCAGCGTGGCAGAAGCCCATCGCTGCTTTATGCTTTCTTTAGTCCGTTAGTCGCCATTACGACACCAAGACAAGAGGTGGGTTAGTAATATTCTTTGAATAATAAGCTGCCACCCACAGGCTACACAACCCTGGTCTGCGCCGCCGTCACACAGCTCCATAAAACATAATATTGGTGCTATCTACAGTTTTCCTTGAATATTCTGATGTGTTCATGTGTGTAAAGTCGATGCTAGTAAAAACCTTCGTTATTTTTTGCTTCATAATATTTATTTGTAGGTACTAACAAAATTTTTAATCATGGGCCTGTTAAATGGTGGAGGATGCCCTTTAACATTTAGTACACAACTATGCAATAAGGGTTACATAGACAAATTTTGATCTCCCTTGTGACGAATTTGTTGACAGCCTTCAAGTCAATCAAACACATAAACAATGTTACTACTTGTTGCCACATCACGGCGAGCTGGTATGTTCCATTTTTACGGTCGCGTCTAACGAGCGATGTCATAAAATGTGTCCAATAAAACCCGGGTCGTTAACGACACACATCGGAGTGTCACTCTGCTTTTATTGGACGTGTAGCCGTTGTCGCGGCAAGCATTACTCACCCGCCTGATACTGCTGCTGGTCACGTAACAAATATACTATCGTTACAAGAACTGATGGAATACATACAATTATATAGGTAAAGATGTTCTAGATAGCGGCAGTAGTTAGCATGGCTGCCTGTGCTAGTGCTGCTACCGTTTGTATCCACTACAAGTAAGTGCGTGGCCTTCATCTCACCTGATGGTAAGTGACGATAAGGCCGAAGGTGGAAGCGCGCGAATCCGGAATCCTCAACCACTAAAGAACTGACTATATAAGAGTTAACTGAGGCACAACAATCCTATTATGGCCCCAGACTTTAGATAAGACTGTGGTAGCTAACCAGCCCTACCACCAACCAAACCAAGTACACAAAGGCGTACCCTACCGCTGGGAATCGAACCCGGGACCTCTGGGTCCAACACCGGTGGTTTAGCCACAGAGGTGGTTAAGTACTAAGTAGTTGAGGCGGTTTGCCGTCCACTTGGCAAAAGAGAAGAAAGACACCAGCCACGTGCACCTTCGTTTGCGCAACGTTAGGTTTATCGCGGTCGCGTGGAGATTATTGACCTTTTTGGTGTAATTTGGTATGTGGGGTACATTGTTTTGATTCCGGGGGGCCCGTAACAACCAGTGAAACAGTGTTCATAAATTAGTACCAGGGCGGGCTGGTTAAAGTCAGTTATTGGTTGGTTGACCGGCACACGTGTCGTGGCGGGCTAAGTGATTGGTGCAAGTGGTATATATTTGTCTGGGTTCAGCGCTGATGGGTAGACGGGACGCCTAGGGCCTTTCCATACCACAGCAGCAGCCAGAGACAGTCGCCGGGGAGGCGAGCTACCACCACCACCACAGCAGCCCGAAGCCAGTCGGCGCGGCGGACTGCGGCCGAGCTGAGGACCTCGAGGAGACGAAGCGGCGTATCTCAAGGGTGTGGCACACCGTCTTCTAATATGTAAGTCGATTTAGTTTAATTAGAATTTAAGTTTAGTTAGTATATCTTTAAGTCGAGAGGGTGCGGTCTACAGGTTCACCGGAACAGGACCTCTGAACCGTGCCTTCTCTGGTAGCAGAGAATCGCTATTAGGGAAGTCAGTTGATGTAGACTCTCTATATCAAACAATGTATATTAATATGTATTTAATGGTATTGCTAATAAAATAAAGAGATAGATTCACAGAAAAAACACAACGCACGCCTGAAACTTCGTACAACTACTTAAAGCTCATTTAAGTAATAGAGCCCCATTTACTCTAGAGGTGATTTTTCAGTTTAGCTTTTAAGTTGTTCATCTCGTTTCATTAGTAGACAATTCTAGGTGTACCTATACCTTTGGTATTATTGTCACTGCATTAATGGCGACTGCTCCTTTAACGGGTTAACTATGATTCTTCTAATGTTGTTAAGCTGGCATAAGTAATGCCAGCTGAGGGGCCTGGGTCGCAGATGTAATTGTAATAGTAGTGATTTACAGCTCTTATGTATGGTCGGGGTCACCGTCGCTTTACCACTTTGCAGCGATTTTCGTATGAAGCGCACCGACCGCCCGGGTGCGTGCCCGTACCAAATAGACGACGCGTTGTGCAAGGGATTTTGACCTTTAGACTGGTAAAGCGACGGAGTCCGCGATAGTACGTTGAGACGCCGTTTATGCTGTTATTTCAAGTTGTCGTATCGTAGAAAGTAGTCTTTAAGATCCATGTACTCACATCGGGCTAGTTAGCCCAACTTATATGTGCATGTGTTAGGGAAAGCTTGTACCCAGCATGGAAACGTAGTGTGGCGACGCGACGGCTAAGCAATTGGTTCATCATGATTATCATCATATCCCACAACGATGGCCCAATGCGGGTTGGTGGTTTGATGAGCTTATAATGGTGGTGAGAGCTAAAAATAAATGTGCATATCACGTGGTGGTGTCAGGTGCTGCGGTCGCCGCCGCGTGCCGCCCGCTGCGCACGCGCCGCGGCGCCTGCTGCGGTCGAGTCGCCTACTCTATGTAATTGGTAAGTAATCCATATCGTCACATGCAATCAGTTTTTCATTGTTATAGGGCTTAATAAATCAGTGTACAATATTAAGATTGAAGTTAAAGAAGTGAATAATAATAATATTCAAAGAAAAGTGCCATGATCGTAGCAAAATGAAAGCTGGGGTCTCTTCCTACTCATCCAGAAAGCGGACGCGATGTTATAACTGCTGCACTGCTGTTATTCTCCTCTTCTACTTTAACTTTACTGTGTGAAAATGTGAAAAAGCGTAATCTTTTCGCCTTGTTAAGTATAATACAATTAGCTGTAAGAACTAATGTATTGTAATGCGCGTGAAGGGCTTGCCCGCTCGCGGCGACGCACGTGACCCGCGGTCTGACGCTACAACGTCAAATCCACTCATTTGTGTCTATATCATGGACTTAATACATAAACTAATATGTCCAATGGTCTTTAGAGATATAAAATATATTAGCGAGTTTTTGTAACATTCGATCGAGGTAATGTAAACTAAAATTATGATGTTGACATGATGTTTTACATATTCGTTATTAGGCGGCACTGCATCAATCCTATTTCTTTATGTCGATCGCAGTATAAATCCACAACAATTAAGACCTATAGCTCTTGTATTCAACCTTTTCAAATATATGTGAATCAGCTATGGCTATACGTCTTAATTCTTTTTGTGATAAATACGGTTCCTATATTTAACGAGAGCCAAAATGGTTTCCTGAAAAACAAATCCAGTATTACAGCAGTATATAAATACGTTAAGGTATTGAATGTTATTAATACAAAAAAATATGCCGTAGGGCTATTAGATATGAGTAAGGCATACGATCGCGTTTCGCATAAAATCCTCCTTAAGAAAACTATACGGAATAGTTGTGCGCGGAACAGCCTATCGTTGGTTTGCATCATATCTACAAAATAGAGAAACTTTAAGTTTTAAGCATATGATGTTTACAGAAAAAAAAACTTCGAGTGCTGACCCTTAACCACTCCATACACCGTGGATACTAAGGCATCCAAGGCATTTCGACCGTCAATACACTGTGGATTCTTAAGCGTCCAAAACTACCGGCCGACAAAAAAGCTTCATCCTGCTCTTGCGTGTAAATTTAGGCATAAGGCGTATGTTCTGTCCCTTTCTGTATTTATTAACTGTGAAGTTGCGCATCGACCGTTGACTGGTTTAATCTGTATTTTGTGAACAATTTGGATGTGAAGTTGGCAACGATACCATATGATAGTTCTGCCCGTCATTGTCTAATGTTTTCTATTTATTTTTGTGATTAAAGACCAATTAACTTCAGTGAAAGTTTAGATTTCATTCAATAAATTATCTGGATTGTCTAAAAGCAGTTCTTCAGTGGCCAAGTAAGTTAATTTATATTAAATTATTCATAACAAAATACGGTGCCGAAGTACGCGTAATCGACGCACTAATGTTTTAATGTTTTTTGTAGAAAATAATAATGTTTCCAACTTTGATATTGCATTACATTAATTAATTGTTATTTATTGTTTTGATATATTTGCTTTTTCTAACATCTTTCCTTTCATTAAAGCACTGGATTACTAGTTTTAAAATTGTAAAGTGGCATCTGGACGCACAAGTGTCCAAAGTGATTTCAATAAAAATCAATAGCGTCGGGGGCACACTGGGTGATTTTAACATTCAATAGTAGTTAAGCCCGATGCAATACTTTTTTTTTATTTGAATGCAGGTTTTATTCATTTATAAATTATAAATGTGTGAAGGTCATTTTTCAATTTGACGAGTCTGTATGAAATATAACAGGGAGAAACAGATTACCCGTGACGAGTTTCTTACCGGTTCTTCTAGCAAGGTCTCCCGCCGTAGGATTTGGGAGCCGATGGCGTAGCTTCTTTAACGCTCATAAGTGTTGTCACCTCAACCGAAATTGTATTGAAAAAAATTGAATTTTGTTTTTTATTATTTTGATGCCTTCGCCTAGACTCACTGATTTGTATCTATAAAAACTTTAAATAAAAATAGGTAAATATAAGTATCTATTTTGTATCGTTTCTTTATTATTCTAATAATTTCCCAAATATCACATAGTTTTGTTGTGTTGTTGACACCAATGATGTTATAGGTACTTATCACCAATATTCTTTCTAGAATTTTAAGCAGGTATAAAATTATCGAGATCTCATCACAGTTTTTTTTTAAACGACAATAAATAAATAAAATATTCTTTTTTTTATATTCATTGCTAGTTAGCTCATAATAAATAACCTACTTTCGAATTACTTCTACAAGTGAACGTTTTCACCCAGTGTGCCATTGCCTAAAACCTAAAATTCACTTTGGATACCTAGGCATCCAGTTGTTTCGTTTCAGTTTCGTAATCAAAACTGAACCTTCATCTACTCTATATGGTTTATTTCAATTTTATTTTGAAAATGACATATTACCCTTCAAATTGATACCAAATATGTATGTATAAATACACATGAAATTAGCTGTAAATCGTTCACAAAATAGTTAGTATTGTTGAGCGGCTACTTAGTGACACCTTATGACTTTTAAACGCATTTAATTAATTTAATATATGCTTCTGTGTAGTTATTTCTTAACAATAGTAATCTAAAGAATGTCTTAATTTGGGGTTAACCTTTATTTCAGTGACAGAGATAAAAGCATGATTGAAAAAAGTGTTTTTGTTTTGACCTGGCGAACTGAGTTCGCAATGGCGGTCAGCTAAAAGTGTTCATAAATATAGGTTTAAATAAAAAATGTGCGAACCTGTGTTAATTTTAGTTATTTATTTGTAAAGTGTGAATCTTCAGAAACGTTTTGATTGTAAAAAAGTGGAGCTACCAAATTGGTGGTAAGTTCTAAGCCTATTATAAGACAAACTCGGCCGAAAAAATCCAAGTGTGGTTAGTTCAGATGCTTAAATTAACTAAAGTACATTATAAAGTTATACAATTTATTTATTAATAGCAAGCTAGTTTCATAATTAACCGAAAAATTATAACTTCCATTGTCATAGCCAATTATTTCTTGGCGAAAACAGAAAAACAATCGACAGTCGGCGCGGATCCATTTTGTATTTCAATAGCGCGGTGTATTGACGGTTTGGGAGCTGCGAGGATGAGTGAAACGAGCGGTTAATGGTTTGTGTTTGTCAGGACAAAAAATCGTTTATGTAACGTGTGATCAATCTAGCGGCGTATACTTTGCCTTACCGCCGCCGCCGCCCTGCACATCGGTCAAAGCCTATCCAATATGCTGCGCCGCCGCCCTGCACTTCATGGCAGCGGCATCCTTCCATGAACAAAGGCTTTATTTGCCACCGATGTTTGACTGGTGATCGTTGTCTAGTAACCATTTAACGAGTTTTATAAAGAAGCTTCTCTTGGGCTAGATAATTGGTGTGAGTGTGGGAAAGTTTTTTTTTTTGAATCGTCTGTTTGCGATTTGTGCTAAGTATTACCAGCAACGTCAGGTAAGATATACACAGATGTTATATACGGGTTAGCTTAATCAAAGCTATAACTTGTATTATTGGAAACCTTAGCAATAGCTACTTCTGTAAATTGAATACGTTAAGAATAGATTTTCGTCAATTAAATCGTAAACTATTCAACTTTTCAACAAAAATGGTAACTAAAAACATTTCTTAAAATGTTTTTTTGCTTGTTTTGAGATATCTGAGGAAATAATTTCTGTTCAATGTTTGATAGCATAAACCTTGTTATCCTATATTCTTTTATTATAATTATTAGCATTATGACATTGTATATGTTGCTGTATAGAGTTATCAAACAACTATATGAGCACACGTTGTATCATGAACAATAGCGATCAATCACTACAAGGCTCGGGGGTGGTGGCGCAGGTATGGCGGCGGACACCCTTATCAAGTTTTGCTTTAACAATACGTGTTACATCTACTCGTATCAAAACAATCGAGAAATTTCGGACGTAATCTCGGTAGATTTCAAGAAACTAATTGATTATCATATCAAAACTATAGTAAAGAATAGCTTTCAATAATTTGTTTTATTCCACGATAGCCTTTGGTCTTCATCTTATCAGAACCAGACGATTGGCACATATGTACCCTAAAACAATAGAACAACATGTCTATCTTAACTGTGAAGGAACATTAATGCAGATCCGATCAAATTGCATTTAATAAAACTGCCAAAGTTACGGCTAGTCAAAGACAACAACTTTAGTAATAACATTTTTTATAATAATTCTAACTTTGGTGAAAATGTTGTATTAATATTATCAAAATACTGTATTTTTTGATATAGTGACAGATTTAGGTAAGAATGGTAAGATAGAATAGAATGTTTTTTATTTGAACAACACTGTACATACAACAAAGAAAAATAAACAAAAAATTTAAAATCAAAACAAAAAAATTAACCCAAACAAATACAATTAAAAATAAACAAAAAATCAAAATAAAAACTTAAATTAACTTAAAATAACGATACTTTAGCTAGCATACGATGCTGCATGCACAGTGTCGCCAAACAGGGCCTGCACTCAGCATGTGCTACGGGATCAGGACATGTAGCGCTGATTTTCAGTACAAGCCCTTGCATGACGAAGGAAAAGTACCAGACTGTGTTAGTAACACTAACACAGTCTGGCTATCAAGTGGATTTAAAACAAGCTGCACAACCAAACAAGCTGAGTACGTTACCCGGCTAGTAATAGAGACCGGAACTTCTGGATCTGACCCGGCGGTCTTACCATAAGTCAGGGGAGGTTAACAGTTGGCGAGTGAACTTTGCTTTAATTTAGGAATCTTTTGTTACGCTGTTGTAGCATTGACCCCGATTCCGCTAGTAATAAAGTCGTAAGGAGTGATGTTATCGGTGGAATATCAGCCCTTGAATCTGCCGCCACCGCCACTGACCTACTGCTCTGAATTAATATATTGATTTGCATAACGCTCTAGGATTACCTAGTAGTAAATATAATAAATAATACAAATACCGTATATGTATGAATAACTTAACTATTTTTTTATTTTAAAACAATCCAGATTATTATCGTTACGTTTTATTTAGAATAAGTTCCAATGACCTTGTTTTTGGTTTTTTATGCCAAGTTAGATTTCAACTTTCGTACCTATTAATTTAAGACGCTAAATCCGCCTTTTCCACATATCCCTACTGGTCTCCAGGCAACCATAGAGACGTAACAAGTGACGCTCAAGTCAACATGTTTGGCAACATGACCGCACAACGCACGACGATGCGACACATTTTCCTTTCGATCAAGTATGTTGTGCAATGTCACACGCCTGTGTTCCGTAACAACAGCGATATCTAATCGCATAAGACACCCTTTACATTATAGCATTATACGCGGCTTATCTTAAGATATACTCGTAATTGCACGCAGCCTTTAGTTTCCTAATAGGAATTCCGTGCGGCGGCACCCCGCGTTATTGCCCGCGAAGCTGCACGGCTTAGCCCGTAAGCCCGTAAGCCCGTAAGCCCGCGCCTGCCGAAGCAGTGCTGATGAGCGCGCCGGGCAAACAAACTATACTTAGCTACTACCTACTTAAACATTAACATGAATTGTAATACTAACCTGGAGAAAGGATAGATCGAGTTTCTAGCGGCTTCTTGTCAGTACAAGCTTAGGTTACATTATGAAATGAACAAGGTACGTTTTATAACTGATTCTTAATAATATTGTGTGTAATATGAATGTGGATTAAGTTTCATGCATTAAGTTTATTACATGAGACTTAATCCACTAACTAACTATCTGATAATAGAACTACGAGTAATTTCAAAATCAATGACTTACAATGGTACTAGGTATTTTAGAATTCTTCTAAACCACTGTTTTCTTGGTACCTATGCGAAATATTTTTTTTTTATCTTTAAAAACCCTTAACTGATGAATCACAACAGCGAAGTCATGTCTCGCTACTCGTATACAACGTTGGACATGCTAAAAGGCTCTATTGACTAAGCCGTCAGCCGTCCTATTCGAGACACTTTGAAATGTAATGACTACAGCTACGGCAGGCAGTAGCTACATCAGAAGCTGTAGTGGTTGGGGGCGAGAGTTTGAAAGCTCGCGGACAAGCTCAGTCGCGCGAGCGAGCCCCCGCGCGCGGTCGCTACGACGCTACACCGTGCTACACCGTAGCAACTTCACACGCGAACTGTGCGGGAGCGACGGGCGGAATCGTAAGTTGCATTAGTTGGTAGCTTTCGAACTAGGGTGAGAAGTAGGTCGTAAATGCTAACATGCTTCCTTTTTTTGATACGTAATTTGGTTTCAGCTTATGTACTGCACATTGAAGTTTAACTTCCATTATTTTATATTAAAATTATATGGGGAATTAAAAAAAAAATTATTATTGTCTAACGAACCCTTCGTAGGATCCTAAAAATAATAGTTGTTTTTGAATGTTTACCTGGGTCCTAAATGATTTAATTTCTTGTAAGTTACGTTTAACGTAAAATAAATATGCTATTGTTATTTTAATGCGGTGCAGGGTTGGTATGTGAAAAAAAATATGATTGGATCTCAGACAAGTAGTTTACATCCATACATGTAATCACGACTATTATCCCCGAAGGGTTAGTCAGAGACTAGGCAATGAGGACCGCAGAAACAGTCCTCTGCCATAGTCTACTTTTCACCAGATAGCGACTGCACATGGGCTCACCAGCCCATCGCCGCTCTATGCTGTTGGATATAATAATATGTGCAGTCTTTAGTCCGTTAGTTAGCCTTTTACGATACCCAAGGGAAGAGAGGGGGTGGTAGTATTATTTTATTAGTCGTTACGCGACACAGCTCAAGTAGTAACGGCTACATGTAAGTTGTTTATTTTTTTATGTATCCGACAAACTGTTTAATTTTTAATTTGAAATTTCAAAGTGTTACGTTACTCTACATTGTTTACAATTTGTGTAACTTTTTCTTAGATTAGCCTGGTGTCGCTTTAATTATTTTTCTGTTATCATTTGTACATTCTAAATATACCTTCGATAATACGAGTATACAGCTTTAATAAGTGAACACAATTTAAATACCTTCGTTATAGTACTATTCAGTGGCGCGCAATTCACCCGTTGCCGTTGAATGTAATTTGAATGACTATGAAACAATCAGCAGCAACCGAATAAATTTATTAACAGTTCAAGCGGAGCCCGTCCTCGCGCGCGACTCGATCGCAACTCGAATACGTGGCAGGGACAATAGAAAATATCAAATAGAAATCTTGGAAAACTTAAAATAAACTATGTCTGTAACAAGCGTGCTTACACGTGGTGCCCATTTTTGAAACTAATAATCTTTGTCGACTAAGCAAAAAACAATAATCGTAGTAAACTCCGTACACACCCGTAAAGTAAAAATAAAGTTAAAAATTATTAAATTTGAAATTATATTAAATTTGTTTACGATCACACCAATTATCCAGACCGAGATGAGTATTCTTTTAAAACTCGTTAATATAGTAAGATAACGGATAAATATACATCAACATAGAAAAACACCCAGACCCAAAATCCATTTAGAAAAACTATTTTTTTCTAAAATCAGAGATGGCGCGACGCCAGACCCGGCGTGCTCACCACCCGACCACGGAGGTCGGCAAACATGTTTTTGTTTAAGCTCGCTCTCGGTAGCATTTTTATAGCTGTGATTCAACATCGACATCATCATAGAGCCCGCCAGTTATTTGTCAAAGTAACTCCTGCAACTAACTAGTCATTTAATTAAGTGTAAAATTATGTATATAGGGCTGCTTATCATTCGAAATGAAATTTGCATTAAATTCCTATAATGCACACTGTTTCGTCACGGACATGATTCTCGTGAAGCTATATATATATTCAAATTAGCTGGGCATTAGTGGAATACTCGGAGCGCGCAATATAGTGTAATTGGGAATTCCCAGTCTGACGGGCGGCGGGACGTGACCGGGCCGCAGCCTGCGGGCGGCGGCGCGGCGGCAGCGGCGGTGGGGAGTTTCCGAACTAATCAAACCCACAATCCAGAGAGCTAGATTAAAATAGACAGATGGTTAAGTCATTTAGGAACGTACATATTACGTGTGAGCCGTGTGGTATCGCGGCTCACTACTAGAGTACTACCGAACCATCTCTTGCCTTTGGTGTCGTAAAAGGCGACTAACGGACAGCATATAGCGGTGACGGGCTCACCACCTATCACGCTGAGCACATGTGCAGTTGTAGCTTGGTGTGCCGTGGACTATGGCAGGGGACTACTTCTGCGGTCTTCATGCCTAATCTCTGGCAACCCCTTTGGGGATAACACTCGTGAATGTATGTAGGTATGTAATAGTTATTATTGGTGTTCTATCTCTTTATTTAAACTCATTTTCTAGTTATTAGTGGAAACTTCACTGATCTATATACAATATTTATGGAATGTCTATAAGCTTCGTTGTGTATATATAAAGAAACCAATAAGCACTATGGAGAAAAGTGTCAATCGATGATGTTATTATATTTCCACTCTTGGTATCGATATAAGTACTGCACGGAAGTGCTTTTGATCCTTTATTGAAAAAAGGGTAGCAGAACGTCTCGACCTTGGCGAAGAAGATTGATCATAGAATAGTTATCAGAAGTGGGGAGGTGCGAAAAATGTTGTCACATTTGCTTGTACATGGACATTGCCTGTATTATTATATAAGGAACCCGCAAACAAAACAAGTGAAAATTAGTTCAACATTTTTTCGGAAATATTTGCCCTTAGTCAACAGACATACATAAATCTATGTGTTGCACCGATACTAACTGCATCAAACATTTAATTGTAAATTACTCCAAATCAATGAAGTTATATTGTGTTATCCGTCTCCTTGGCAGGTCATGTAATTTTTGAGCAGAAATGTTTTTTGGTTATTTTTTTCCCTTCTATTATTAAAGAGATTAGTGCGTTGTAAATCTAAACATTTCGTTATGTTACTTTTTGTTTCTTGTTCATTGTTTTTTCTCAAACCAAACCATACAATTAAATATTTATTGAGATATTAAATGACGTTATTGTCAGGTTAGCGGATTCGTCCTGACGACATAATTACATAAAATGAAATCATATTTCGTACTTACAGAACTGGAACGATTACTCAGAGAAAAGTTAATTAGGTTATTAACAATTTTTTTCTTGTAAAAAATATGAGTGTGGGTTGTGGACTGCGTTAAAAAAATATTAGGATACCCGACAGCCCAGACACGGCAAATGTTGGTTTTGGCAATATTAGGATACCCGACAGCCCAGACACGGCAAATGTTGGTTTTGGCAATATTAGGATACCCGACAGCCCAGACACGGCAAATGTTGGTTTTGGCAATCTTTTTAAGTGTAACTTTGTCCCTACCCATAGTTACTTACTTTATTAAAATAATAATTATGGAGGATGATTATTACCACGGAATAAATTATTTTTAACTGTTTTGTGATTGTTCCATTTCGTTTAGTTTTTGTTCAATTCGTAATCACGCATGCAGCGTGGTTAAACGCCCTAACAGACTCGTGTGACCGTTCCGTCGAGGAATTAAGGTCTCAAACGAAATTGTAGCTTTATTCTTTACATGCTCGCATATAACAGGGAGAGTCCAGCTCCGTAGAATACGGCTAGATTAAATTTTATCTACTTAGATAAAAAACCGAACTCTTGTTGTAGAAAAAGTTCATTGATGTGTATTCGATCAGTTTTGTTATTATCTCCTATGTTATCCGCCTGTTATCGTTTGACTATGCGAAACATTACATACAAACATAATCACGACTATTCAGAGACTAGGCAGTGAGGACCGCAGAAGCAGTCCTCTGCCATAGTACACTTTTCACCAAATAGCTACTGCACATTTGCTCAGCGTGGTACAGGTGGTGAGGCCATCGCCGCTGTATGCTGTTGGATGTATAAGCAGTCTTTAGTCCGTTAGTCGCCTTTTACGACAACCAGGGGAAAAGAGGGGGTGGTAGTATTCTTTCACAGCTACGCGACATATACCAGATTTATTTATTTATACCAATTACGGAGTACTAGAAATGATACAGGTAGGTCGATAATCTGACCGTGTTACTGAATGATAAGTGTGATGGATATGTGTCAGTACATTTGATAGTAGATGACACAGTAATGCCATATTTTGATGAAACTTTATCTGTTTACTACTTGGATAACTCGAGTGTATTGACCCAAAACAAATCTTTCTGTGATAACCAAAGGACTTGAAATCGTCATTGAAATTTGATTCATGCGTTTTGTTTCTGGTATGTTTAATTTGACGGACACGTGTTTCGTGTAGTAATTTCCGTTAAACTTTTCTTTATTAGGTACAATTTATTGAACTCCTATACAGTCACTACGACTTCGGTTCAAAGGTAAGAAATACCGACAAGAAACATAGTCGAACAGTTTCTTCTTAGACAGCGACAGAAATATTGGAAAATGCTCCCTATCAAAGAAGGACACTTTCCATCTCTAATTAACATACAACTGTCATCGCGCGCGCACCCACAACAAGCGCAGTAACACCACTTTGCGATGTTATCTGCGACGACATGCGAAGCCTTGCGCATGCGCAGTGCTCTCGTCACCAACGCCAGCTTAACTCCATAACTGTCAGTTTTTATCTTTCCGCGTGGTAACTATACATCACTCGCTCACACCGCTCGGAACACGCAGCCGCCACGGGCGTGCGCACATCGCGGCACAACCTCATTTGAATTACCACGCTGATTGTTATAGGCATGTTATGTTATCTCACCGAACACAATAAAATTTTTACATTTTAACTTATTTTTATTGGCCTCTGAGTCTAGTCAAGTCAAAACATTTATTCAATACAAACCTTTACAGGCACTTATTGATGTCAAAAATAAAAATGACTACCGTGTACCTAGTTAAATCTTAAAAGCTAATCTAACTAACAGACTAATCTACCTACCTAACTAATCTACCACCAGTTTGGATTTGGGGACAGCCTTCGGCTGAGAAGAACCTGGCAAGAAACTCTGGAGGCCTTTCTTTTTTCTCCTTCTAAGTTACATGGTATAAGCTTTTTGAATCGTACAAAGCATGATTTTAAAAATAAATATATGTAAATATGAATACTGACATAAATAAATAAGAAAGGGAACAAATCGTGGAGAAAGCGAGAAAAAATAAAAACGTTTCATGTAATTCAATCTGCATTCTTGACTTCTAACCTAAAATTAACATAAGTGCAGCTCAGAATATAGATTCTGCATTCTGAGGGGTGTATGTATTCATTACCAGGAGGAGTTTCACCCCCAAAGTAAAATCCTAATATTACTTGAAATTTGCTTAACGCGTATAACACGAAACCATTCAATTATAACTTATTATTGATTATCAGGATACTGTGAAAGCTAGAATGGATGAATTATAA
Organism: Scoparia ambigualis; assembly: GCA_963921215.1. Classification (NCBI taxonomy): domain Eukaryota; kingdom Metazoa; phylum Arthropoda; class Insecta; order Lepidoptera; family Crambidae; genus Scoparia; species Scoparia ambigualis. Next base: position 1,238,082 of record OY992503.1, read on the forward strand.
TCCTACTAATTCGTACAAAAAGAGTTCAAATCGTGGAATTTAATGTACTTCACAATCCCACGATCTGGACTCTTTTTTGTATAAAATGGTAGGTATACATTACTTGATCGAAGTGACGGTGGTAGATACGTGAATGAAAATGTTGATGAGTAGTTGTACCATTATAGTGCTTGTCATATGGTTGGACTCATTTTAATACCTCTATAGAATCTAAAAAGATCCTCAATTGGTATCAAACTACAATATAATTGGGAATATTATGAACATTTTAGATAGCAAATTGCTTATACCGTCTAGTCTATTACTAAAACGATTGACTTCGGATGAAGTTACTTGTCCTTGTGTAATCATTAACTAATTTAGGAATAACGTAATTAACTAATTATTCGAAAGTTACCATAGCCTTGGCTTACTCAATATTTTATTAAAGTTTGGCTTCCTTGTTGATTGACGTTTCATGGAAGTACATGCCAAATCTTAACTATGATGGTTTTATTAATAAGATTCATGTGATAGGGCTTAGTGACACGTATAATAATTTTGAAGTTCAAATTGTTGAAGGAATCAATTGAAATCATGAACGCGTTGCAACGACACATTATTGATATAATTGATTCGGGCATTATATAGGATCAAATTTTTTATGTTAATTATTAACTTTCCTACACTCACACCAATTATCTAGTCCAAGAGAAACTTCGTTATGAAACATACTTAAAATACTTAAATACATACTTAATATACATAGAAAACACCCAGACCCGAGACAATTTAGAAAAACAATAATTATTAAATTGACCCGACCGGGGATCGAGGGACCTCAGAGATGGCGACACCATGAAAACGATTTATCCTTGTTAATAAATAATAAAAATAAAAAAATCTTTCCTACAATCACACCAATTATCTAGTCCAAGAGAAGCTTCGAAGAAACTCGTTAATGATTTGGGATCGAGCATACGGCCCGCCAGAAAGAAAGCGTCCCGCAGCTCGCAATACCCATATAATTACGGGCGCATTTCTGATCCTACATATTATTATGTTACTACACATAGAGCTCTAATGTGTCCGAATCCTACCTAAACTAATCCTAGGATAAACTTATTTAACGGGCGGGCGTGTCGTCAGGTACCTACGTTCTTTTAAATCGTACAGTAGGCAAATGACTTCGCTTCATCTGACGGTAAGCGGAAGCCACGCGGAAGATATGTCAAAGACAGCTAATAAGGATAAGCCCGTTCTCACTTTGACGATCCGCAAGTTTCTGCTTCACACGTCGTTTAAAGGACCCCAATAGTTAAAGTTATAGAAGGGGCCACGTTCGCTGGTGTATGGGGCGGGTCCAGTCTGTGCACGTGCGCACGCGTCACGGCCGCCCCATCAGCACGCAAGGCCGCGGCCGCAGACCACTGCATTCAGTTACAAGTGGATGATGACAATGGGAAGTGCGGCCCTTTCTCATTATAATTTGTATTAAAACTAAGTTTTTACGAGTATTCGACGTGCGGCATCCTGGCAACGGCTATTGCATTACAATGTGTGCATGTCTGTTTGTTTGTTGTTTATAATATTTTTACAGGTGTCTTTTATTATGAGCTTGACGAGATTTAAGGAAACTTACGTTGCTTGTGTGTGTTTAAAAAAGTAGCTAGGTATTTAAAATATGATAAGAAGTTGATACTTCCATTCTTACATAGTTAAAAGTTATACTATCAGTTTTTTCAACAGAAATCAAGCAAATCAAAATGATGTTGACCTTTATGTATCAATGTCATCATGATCCACAATATATAATTTATTTGAAATATACCGTAGTTGCAAATTAAACGCCAAACCATCGTTGCGATTTCTGTAGTCGACAGCCCGTTTTGCTGCGGTACTTTGACCCCGCATTCGCAAAAACATCCCATTAATTCCCACAGCTTGCCAAATTTGCTGGCATATGCCCAAATCGTAGCACACTTACTAAAGGCCTGTTAATGCGGATGAAACACTCTCGACATATGCACGGAAGGAAAATCATAAAACGGATATACGGCTTCACTTTATGACTGCAACAAAGTAAGCAAGTGATAAAACGCCTAAGTCACCAACATAATTTTTCGTAATCGTAATACAATGTTTGTTTATATTTATTGAACACTGATGGCGGTTAGCGCTTTTGGGGACTTTCAGGTACTTTGGTAATGCCGGGATACCAAATAAGTAACAGAAATGAAATATCTGGTGTTTCTTCGTGTACTTAGCTTTTTAGGGTTCCGTACTCAAAGGGCCTTGTTCTTGTGCCCTTTGGGCACGGAAACTAGTAGAGTAAACTAAACTTCGCTATCCGTGCGTCCGTCTGTCCGTCTGTCACCAGGCTGTATCTCATGAACCGTGATAGTTAGACAGTTGAAATTTTTACAATCATGTATTTCTGTTGCCGCTATAACAACATAAATTACCTATAAACTTTAGCCGTTTGTGTCGCTAGGGGAGAGACACTTGCCCGCTATTTTTTCTCGTACCAGGATACGTATGTTTAGACAATTCTATGACCACGGCTTATATTTCGGTTCGACGCGATTCTGTTTCGGCGTGCAGTGGTACTGGGGGTAGCGATGCGCATTTGTCTGGCACAGACTATAATAGCTCGTTAGATTAGTTGTTAAGTCTTAACTATAAGTTAGTTAACTGTTTTTTTTATTATTATTAGTATTGACGTCAATAAGTGCCTGTAAAGGTTTACATTGAATAAATAATTTGACTTTGACTTTGACTTTGAACAACAAATTAATACTAAAAAACAGAATAAAATAAATATTTACGGGGGCTCCCATACAACAAACGTGATTTTTTTGCTCGTGTTTGCTCGATATTGATAACGCCAAGGTAAATGCTTGAAATATTCACAGAATATTTAGTTATATATAATATATTCACTATAAAATAAATAATTTAATTAAAATAAAATAAGTATTTACGGGGGGCTCCCATACAACAAACGTGATTTTAAATGGAAAATAGCTTAGGTACGGACTCAGTCATAGTCAGGTCACAGTCACAGCCGCCTCTGGAAACGTGTCTGCAGTAGGTACGCGAAGGACATGTAGATGAACCTGCGCAGTCACCTGTCAAGGACACATCCTTGAACTACGCCACGCTCTGTGAAGCCCTGAACTGGATGTAGCGGCGCGCCAGTAGGATACGGCTCATGCCTACATTTGTATTAAGCCGCCGACTACAGTCAAATGAGCTTAATTTTAACATGTTTTATAAACTATTTGCAACATACAGTGCAACGCCAAGTAAAAAATAAGTAGTTTTCGAAACCTTTTCCCTTAAGGATTTTTCAATTGAAACAAACTCCAAAACTAAATTTCAACAAACGTTTATTTTTTATCGTAATACCTTTGAAAAAAGTTGTAAACATACATACCGTAACTTGGTCCTACTTTGCTCCAAAATCTGCTCCAAACTTGGACTTATTAAAATTGCGTGGAAACGTTTTCATTTAAAATTGCTATTTAAATTTAGATTGTAAATTTAACACCTTGGCTACAGAATCTAAGTGATGAAACTACCATTTTGTAGCGTTTTATTATATATATAAAACAATGATTAAGGAGCAATGTTACCCGTCAAGTTGGGTAACTTTGCTCCTGAATTTTATTTGTACTGTAATTCGGTTGTTTTAGAAGTTGGAGCATAGTAAGAAGCTTAAAACTGTAACTATGCTCCAAACCAATTTATATATAAATATTTCAAATGACTAATAAAACCAAAAATATACAATTAATCATAAAAATCTCTTTATTTTACTCTAATCAGTCCTCATTAGATAACAATCAGCCTTTTATTCATTTTTACTTATAACTATAATAGGTACTATATGTTAGCCAAACTACCATTAGAAAACAAAAATAAATCTTTTATGAAATTAAAACTCTTCTAAGACAAATTAACATCTGAAATGAAGTAAAAGTCTTTTACAAAAATAAACATTGTATGAAGTGGCCCCTATAAATTTTTTGAGATCAGAACCCCCAAATCTGATCGAGTTCAGGGACCGAAAAAAAATCACGGCGTCCCACTTTTTTAGGGGGATCAATACATCCCAGTATTTCCTCCCAGTCATAACGGATTTCATCTTTTGGTTTAGGCCATTTCCAAAATTTTATGGACCGTTTCATTGAGGATATATGTGGTCCTTGTTTTTCAATTTTGGTTATTACACCTGAAAATAGTTCGCCTTCATATCTAAATGCCACAAATTGACCTACTTCCTTGATAAGTGGCTTGAAATTTATATTTTTTTCAGGTTCTGGATCTACTGATTCTTCTAAGAATTCTGCGAGTGTGCCCTCATCGGAGGAGTTGTGAATAGAGAAGTTCTCACTCTCTGCATAAGTACTCTCACTATCGCCTCCCCGGCTGCGAGGGCGTTTTGAAGTGGAAGGCTGAACGAAATCTTCATTTTCTTTCTCATTTGCAAGAGTGTTCAACTCATCCGTCACACTTTTTCCAGGAACAATATTAAGTTTTGAACGACGTTTCCTCGTGCCGACTCCTTTCGTCCACTCTAATCTTTTTGCTTCAAGTGTTTCCAAAAAGGAATCTTGTAACGCATCCTTGTCAAGAGGTTGTGGCAATCTCGCCAACAATGGTGTAATGTCAATAGGATAAATCCCACATTTTCTGAATCCTGATTTCAAGTTTTGCTCGCGATTTTTTCTAAATCAGCTATAAGTTTAGCCAACAAAAATGGAAAACTGCTCTTCTGAACAACAGCTTCGCGACTGCCTTGTTTGCTAGCCTTCCACTCAGTAAGAATGTTTCGCCATGCCACTTTCATCGGCCTAAAGAAGGTGACATCCAGTGGCTGGGTTAAATGTGTGCTATTGGGCGGAAGGCATACAAATCTTACGTTGTTTTCTTCACAGGCCCGAAGAACATCAACAGAAATATGGGACGATAGATTGTCACCAATAATCACCTTAATACCTTCCTGTTTTTTTAGTCTTGGTAGGATAGTAGTAAAAAACCAGTCATTAAATAGATTCAGCCAGAAGAACTACAATTATACCTGGTGCCTTTTGGTCCATGTTCGGTCCAAGTGTTCCTTAATTGCTTTGCTTTATAAACCACATAAGTTGGTAATAATTCTCCAATAGCATTTCCAGCAAACATAATAGATGTAGAACTTTTAGAAGTGTTTCTTATTTGCTCGGGATATTTTGTTCCTCGTTTAGTTAATATTTTTTTCAGACCAGGATCATCCGAGAGGTTGGTTTCATCAAAGTTCCAAATATTTTCGGGTGGTACATCTTTGACCACCTCTTTCAAATTTTGAATGTATTCTTCGAGGGTATCCTGAACAACCGCAGCTCTACTCCGTTTAATATTTGCAGCAAATCTTTGTGATAAGGACTGATTTCTTTTCAAAAAACTAGACACCCATTCTATTCCTGGATAATTATCTTTAAACTTGTTCACTTTACGGCCAATTTTATCCAAATATGATTTTATTACTATTCTAAGGTCCATTGTAGTCAAAGGAAAACCATATTCACTTAGATTTTCGATACAAGATACGATTGTTCTTTCTTCTTCTACAGTAAATGTGATAGGAGCCCCGGGTGGCCTCGATGGTGTTCGAGATCGTAAAATTTTTAATTGATTAATGATTGTTCTGCGTGGAATCCCATATTTTTCACTAGCCTTCCTTTGGGTCAAATCACGGTTTTCTATCGACGCTAAACATTGCCTTAAAGTCTCCTCTGTGTAATTTTTATAGTTTCGGCTGCCTGCTTTCCTTTGATAATTTCTTGGCATGATGCCTGAATATACAAAAAATCAAATTACCAATTTAAACTAGGAAAATATGTGAAGAAAATTAATAAGATAGTCGCGATTATTTGACGGGGTAACTTTGCTCCAGGAGCAAAGTCACCCCGCCATGTGGAGCATAGTAGGACCGAGCATCAAGAAGAGGTTAGGTTTTGACACTACTAAACAAAACAGTGAAATATTATCGATTATGGTTAAAGGATTAGCTGTACGACTACATTAAACCGTTCTTACCTCGATTCCCTCGTTAAATTTTAAGATGCAGAAAAAATGGCGGATTAAAAAAGTTCCTATTCAGTGTTGCCACTATAACTTTATTTTTACCGATTTCGTTCAGAAATGGACAGTTACATAGAATAAGTTTGGCACAGATAAGAAAAAATATTTTTCCGCAATTGGAGCACAATTACTTAGGCAGGAGCAAAGTAGGATCAAGTTACGGTACATAATTATAATCACGACTATTATCCCCGAAGGGTTAGTCAGAGGTAAGGCAACGAGGACCGCAAAAGGAGTCCCCTGCCGCAGTCCACTTTTCGCCAAATAGCGCCTGCACATGTGCTCAGCGTGACAGGAGGTGAGCCCATCACCGCAAGGGAAGAGTAGTATTCTTTCACCCCTACGCGACACTGTTTAGTCATTCTACTTTGGTTATTGTATTATTTTTTAATAAAGCAACTACTTTCTTATATTTTAACTATATCCTACTAATATTATAAACGCGAAAGTTTGTAAGTATGGATGGATGTTTGTTACTCTTTCACTTAAAAACTACTGAATAGATTTGGATGAAATTCGGCATACAGATAGTTTATAACCTGGATTAACACATAGGATACTTTTTATTCCGATATTCCCACGGGAACTACGCGGGTGAAACCGCGAGCGGCCGCTAGTTTTAAATAATTTTATCTCAGTGTGCTCGATTGAGCACACTCAGTAGCATTATTAATCATCATGCATGATTGTACCACGCACCGTTTAGTCGTTAGTGGTGTAAGCGCCCCGTCGGCGGCGTCGCGGTGTCGTCGCGGTGTCGTGGCGGTGCCGTGGCGGTGCCGTGGCGGTGCCGTGGCGGTGCCGTGGCGGTGCCGTGGCGGTGCCGTGGCGGTGCCGTGGCGGTGCCGTGGCGGTGCCGTGGCGGTGCCGTGGCGGTGCCGTGGCGTCGGGCAGGTCGGTGAGGTCGGCCACCCCCAGCACAATGGCGGTCACACGCCGATTACCGAGGTTGAGCGGCTAATTGCTGCACTCTGACCGGGTCGCTATTTACGCGATCCAATACAACTTTGCAACTATGTGTCATTAGTCGCTTCGAAGTTAATGGTTGAACTCGAGTTCGTCACAATCTTACAGAATTAAAACGATTTGAAATTATATTTACAGATCTCGTTGGCGGTTCGTACCGTAAAATACTTCGGAGGTACGATTTAACCAACGATATGAATTAGTCAACTCTCGATTACCATAACATCACGTGGTTTTTCGAACCAGCAGCGCTACAATTCTATCTATTGTTTCTAAAAATACTTATTAGTAACACACTAATATTTTTTATTGAACATTTTGTCGTTCTACATTAAAATAAACACAATATTTTTTTCTTTAATTGCTTGTTGATTAGTTACTTTTAAAACAAACTATTAAATTTCAGTGGAACATTAAACTGTATTTTTTAAATGATTATAATATGCATAGTATAACTGGCATATGTTAGTAATAGAGCGATTGTTTACTCAGTGTTAGTGCTAACTAATGGGCCATAGATCTGTCGGCTCTCGTCCGTCACGGTAATGGCCGCGAGTGTTTATGTTGCTGATGTGTTTTTCCGCACGTACACTAGTTGCGGGAACTGTACACGAAAATGATAAAGTTACTACATTACGTTGGAGTGGAAAAATTAATTTTTGAAGAAGGACTTTGGAAAATTCGTGATTGGCTTTTAGTACTATACTCGTATTATTATATATTCTAATATGCGAGCAAAGTCATAGACACAAGCTCGGTACAAGGAGGATGCCACTTCAAGAAACAGCCATGCACTTGGTATGCTTGCTCCCTCACCAGCGCGTGTTATGAAAGACGGCAGGCAGAGGCGGTAGGACATCTCGAAGGAGGCGCCCGCGTATTGTGTGAGTAAAAAACTCAAAGTTAAAGTATAAAAAGGCAGCCTCATGTGCCTCATAAACTGGGACAGTTTATGAGGTACATGATATGATGGCAAAGGCATCCATTATTGAAATCAAGTCATCGTTACAATTGATGAATATTGATGAAATCACTGCGTTTGACAATGTATAGCTGGTGATCACAAACCCAGGCGTGTGTTCTTAAAAATGATTAATACAAATTATGACACATTTTTTTATATTATTACTATATTTAAAATATAACCGAACAGGTGTTAATCGAAGTCTATTTGTAAGTTATACCTAATATTTTTCTAAATGAGTTATGTGAACTTGATTTTTTTTGTCCAGTATTTTTAGGGAAGGTCCAGTTTTCTGGTTAATATAAACACAATAAAATAAGGGACATAAAAGAGAGCCAATTGATGGTTTTGCACGTTACCCTCTGTCCATACGTGAACTATAGCGTGAGGCTTGCGGCCAGACGGCGGGCGACTGCGTAATGAGGCCTCGGCGCGTCACTTCCGGCGCGGGTCAAGGCTGGCGAGGTGGCGCTGATGCAGCTAATGCTAATGGCGGCCCGGAGCACCCTTGTGTACCTCATACAAGGGATCCTCATACACAGAGGCGCTCTTGAAGAATTTCCCGCGAAGAAAGTCTGTTGTGTCTACAGCCTTTTTTATTTTTATTTTCTATAGTAGGGAAAACTCATTATGGATTGTTATGTGGGGCTGTCTTCCCAGCTCCTGTTTCCCTGTCCAGGTCATGTGGCCTCAGCCTCACCACCTATTACTTGCTGCCATGCCGGGGTGATCTGTGACTGCCTGGTAAGCGGAGTTCAGCCTAACAGCGGCCCGCCAGATCCAACACGCCTGAGGATGTTCGGGCGTGTTCCTAAGCCTAACGACGGCCAGCGACTCTAAATGTGTCCACAGCCTGGAGTTCTTCAACAATAGTCAATAGTCAAAATATATTTATTCAATAAACTCAATTAATAAGTACTTTGAAACGTCCAAATATTATTTAACCTACCACCGATTCAGGACATCATTTTTTAACTGTGGCAAAGAACGGGCGCAAGAAACCACAGCGCACAGAAACTACAACAAACAAAAGGAGTAAAGACAATAAGTCATCACTTTGTCCGTATTTTTACATATTGTTTGAAATAAAATAAATACTAGTTAAACATTGCTCGTATATGTTTAAGAGTAAAGAGGATTGGCAGGATAGGCAACGCCTCAGTGATACCACCATTGAGGGAAGCGCCTAGATTACGGTAATCGCTTGTTATCGGGCGTCATCTGCTAGACTGGCTCACACACTCCCGCACGGCCCGTCCCGCCGTTCCCCGGAGAGTGCTGTGGCGTTCCATTTGCTACAATTCCGGCACACTTCTTTAATTTATTGCTTGATTGTCTTCTATTGCAGAATATTTAAAAACAATACAAAGTCTAGTAAGTTGTTATTATCAAAGGAATATTTTATTGAACAACCTTCAGCGTTCGACTTTGCTATTTTTCCATAATCCATACGAGGTGTTACGAGTATCATCTGTCAGTCACAAACTCACATAACTCGTGTAATATTTTTTTGTTCCACACCAGTGACGCGCTAAGCCTTTTTCTCGCTTGATGTAAAATTAACATAGTTATATAAGTCATCATTGTTACTAACAATTAAAATGGAAGATGTACCATCCTATTCCGAAATAAATGATTTATTATTATTATTATAAGTGACGATAACCCGTATTATTTTTACCCGATTTACCCGTAAGCCCGAACTACTGAACTGTCTATCTTTTCTCAATAATAATAATTAAACATGAACGTCATAATCTAAGTCATAGCTTCGTTACCTTACGGAGGAGATTGAGCGAGTAGAACTCCTTTTCGGGAACACCCTAAAACTCGGAAAAACTTAATTCCGAATTTGAATAATTCCGGATTTCAAAACTCCGAATTTCATATTTCCGAAAAGGTAACCTATCATAAATTTGAAACTTTCCTGTACGAATTTGAATAGTTCGAAAACGGTATGATGAAGACGATGAAGTTTTAAATAGCATAAAATATCATATCCGGATTTTCCTTTTTTTTGTTTTTCTTATATATATATATATATTTTTATTTCACAACGGGTAAACGCTTAGCTTCCATCTCACCTGATGGAAAGTGACGATAAGGCCGAAGGTGGAAGCGCGCTTCACCCGGAATCCTCAACTACCGAGGAACTGGCTATCTTATCTCTAACTGTCGGAACACAACAATGCTATAAACATCGTTGTTATGGCGACAGACTTAGATAAGATGGTGGTAGCTAGCCAGGCGGACTTAACAGCCCTTCCACCAACCAAATAAAATATTATAATAAATATAAATAAACTAAAATGTCTTAAAAAGTTAATACTTTGTGTTTTCGGTAAGGTTGTGCTACAAAAGTCAATCACAGAAACGAATGGCGACAAAACCGAATCCACGTAGTCATGTCTACCCTACGCTAGAGTGTAATTCAAGCCCGCGTAGGCGCGGAGGGGCGAGGCGGTCCGCGAGCTGAGGAGCAGGTGGGTTTAACTAGTAGCTTCGACTTGCTGGCTGGCTCCGCCGGCCAGCCTCAGCTACGGCGGCGAGCGAAAGCCATCGGCGACGATAAGCTCGCGTGGAACCGCCGGAGCCTTGCAGCGCCGGTGCCGTGACAGAAACCATGCCTACTGTATGCTGCGTGCTTGGATGATGCTGCATGCTTGGTTGCATGCTGCATGCTTGCTTGCACGCTGCAGCTTGCTTGCATGCTCCATGCTTGCTTGCTTACATGCTGCATGCTTGCTTCTATGCTGCATGCTTGCTTGCATGCTTAAACGTTACTACGATAACAAGTTGTTCGATGATATTATTGATTTCAATTATTTGAAATGTTGTATTTTTATAATATTGGAATCGGGTTTCTGGAAAATGAATCATATAGCATTAATAGCTTCGGCCAAACGTTGACTGGGATTTCAAAACTTAAAGAATTTGAAAAAAATTACAATCGATAATCTTTATTTCATAACCTTGTCAGTTGTGTTTTCGGTAAAAAGAAATTTAATGAAAACTAAAAATTACAAAACTTTTTCGGACAAATAAAATTCGTACAGGCAAATTTCGAATTTAAAATAGGTAGTAACCTTCCGAAAACTTAAAATCACGACTATTTAAAATCAAGAACGTCAATATTCCGATTATCATATTTCCGAAAAGTCATTGCTGCTTATTATTGCTATTCTTTGTTTTTCGTACAACCGGCAGCGTGTGCTAAATCCAAGTTGCTATTGTCCTGGGTGCTTGCATGCATGATTAATGCAGTCATAATCATAGTATTGCATTTTTTTTATTGGATAACAGAAATACTAGCTGCCCTACTCCTGTAGGTCACTTGATAGGTTAGAAATCTATGACAATTGCGAAGCGCAGCGTAGCAGTTTACGAAGAAGCACCTCCGAGTAAAATGGGAGATTTCTTCCACCGGGACAATATATTATTGTTGATTGATTTCGAAATTTTAATAATTTGCAATTTTAATATTCGGAATTCGTATTTATAACACTTCGGATTATTGTTGAGTCGCAATTTTAATTATTAGGAATATTGTAATTCGGAATTTTGATTTTCGTAATTGTAAAATTTCGGCATTTTGTGATTTCGGATTCGTAAAATAAGGATTTATGATATGTCGGAATTGTGATATTAGGAATTCTGAAACATTCGGAATTATAGAGTTCGGAGTTTTGAAATTCGTGATTATGAGTTTCAGAATTAAGTTTTTCGTATTTGTGTAATGTATCCGTCCTTTTCCTACCCTTTCATTTGTTGGCCGAATGGCTAAGCGCTTGGCTCGATAAATCCAGGGTACAATTCCCAGGTCGGGCCGAGTTTGTTTCTAATGTATGGATGCACACACAGGCTTGTGAGCAAGCGTGGCGATTAAGCCAATACCCAACAGTGTAGCGATGACTTGATTCCAATGACCTTTGCCCAGCTGTGGGACAGTATATAGGCTGTTTCCAACTATAACAAAATTAAATTTACCCCTGGACTGCAGAGACGATTAGAACAAGTTTGAAAGCTGTTCGCAGCTTAGTAAGTGAGCGTGAGATGAGGTGAGCGCCAGGCCGTGCAGGCCGTGGGCACAGGCCCGTGAGCTGCGGCCGCGTGACCTACTTACGGTCATCGATTGCACGCGCTATCGTTACTTATACCCAATTGTTCCTGTCGCAGTCGATGTTTCAGAATCACTTTTGTGTTTTTAAGTACTTTACCTTTTAAGTTGATGATGCTCATGATTCATAATCACGGCTTTCAATGACAAGACAGCCTTTAATATTCTAACGTAAATAATAGTAATATGTATTTTTCTAAGTGGCTTTTGGTAAGCTTCTTTCATTATTTGAAACGGGCGATGGTGATGAGTACCTAGTTAGTTTGGTGTTAAAAAAAACTGGAAACCTAAATAAAAAAAAAACAATTAGAATATGCAGTAATGTATTTACATTCCCTTAGCAAAAGCTGCAACAGAAGAAAAATTATTTTATTTAGTTTTTATCTGGTTTTCGCGTCACGTAATTGTGTAACAGTTTTGTAGCTCACAGTACCAAATGTGGTCACAGCCCGGCGCTTCGAGTGTCAGACAACAATCAGTTCGCAGTGTGAGGTTATGTAGCGTCTGTCAAGGTTGGATACATCACGGTAGGCGTCCCTGGTCACGGCTGCACGGTTTGTTGGAACAAGCACCACCCCGTATTTTGCAAGGTGGTGATGAGGTTAGGTTAGGTAGTCACACCCGTCAATTGGAGCTAACACTTGATTTCAATGGGGGCCTTTGCCTACCCACCCACTTTACTATTGTCATTGATATAGCTACCTCACGTTTGTCGTTGTTGGTACAATTACATTGTTGCACATTCAACATTTTAACTTGAGTTTATTTATTTATGCTTCAATTTTCCAGTTTCAAAGTGCAGTAATCCCGTCTTTTCTAGGTAGTTGTACCAATTATTCTGACTGCAGGTATTCCTACGCTTGTTGAGAATAGGAAAAACAGTCGTAGAAGATATTTTTAGCCGCTTGTGCAAGCGGATAAGGGCAATCTAGCGCTGGAGGGCCTTAATTGGCGCTGAAGACCGCTCTCTATTTGGTTCTATTGTTTTCTAGGCGTATTCTTTTTATTCCGTGTATATTTGTGTTGAGCCGCGTGTGGCGGCTAGCGGCTCGCTACAAGAATACTACCAACCCCTCTTTATTCTTAACGGAATAAAGACTGTACATACATCCCAGAACAGTATTACGCTGAGCACATGTGCAAATTGGTGAAATGTGAAAATTGGGGAACTGCTTTTGCGGTCTTTATTGCAGTCTCAGACTAATCGTTTGGGGATAATAGTCATGAATTGATTATTACCCAACTAGCACACTAGTGGAAATAGCAGCCTATTTTGCAACTTTTAGCTGTACAGTAACGCTTTAGGGGTTCAGAAAGTGGTTTTAAGTTCTACTACTGCTTCCGTAACTGCTCATAGCTGTAAATATCACTAGGGGTAGCAGAAACTAAACCAAATGCCACTCTAGGCTTTATAAGAGTTCATTTTACAACCCATTTGCCGTCTATAGCTTTAAAGAGAGTTAAAACATGTATGTTAAAGCTTAAAGCTGCTAAAAAGCTTCTGTTGCCGCTACTGTGCTCTTCAGAACTGCATAAAGACTTTAACCGCAGCCTTTTTAACGGAACTGTATAAAAGATATATTTATCACTGGTCTGCCACTGAAAGTTTCATTGCAGAAGTAATTTGTACTTTTGCGCATACTTAAGTAGCAATTTGATTGACTTTTTTACTAATAGCGACATTAAGGTTTCACAATAGAAGCAGGAACGTAATGGACATTGCCTACTCATTTGGATACATTCTGCTATTTTTATTGGAGAAATCTAATCACATTTTATAAAATAGTTGAGCCAGTTTAAAAGAAATATGGATCTGAAAGCATGGAAGTTCAAACTAAGAGCTGGTGAATATCGCAAGAAAGTACGGAGAGTTTATCAGAATATGCAGAAATTAAAAAAAACAACTGTGTGTGAGAATTCTGTTATTGAAATATGTATTAAATAACACGTATTTTTTAACTCAATTACGTGAGAGTAATTTAGCTTTCATTTATAAAACTCTATTAATTTAATTTATCCTTAAGGGATTCATTGGTAAGAAACAAAAATAATGCGCCAAGTTCGAGTTGAACAAACATAAGCGAGGGACCCGTAGATTTTGTTTTAGCTTGAAACTAGTTATAGCTTGGTGTGGCATATTATAAAAATAAAGTTAAATAACCTTCTTTGCGTAATCATGTGTTTAATTTATTCTTATGGTCACAATTGTAAATCAGTTCAAAAAACAGTTGTAAATCATTTTTATAGTGTTTTAAACATACTTTTGTGCCTTCACCTCTTGCGCTACCAGACCAAGAGCATTTGGTTAGAAATTCTCTAGTAAAAAACACATCAATTTTACTATACTAGTTGATATGCGCAGTTTTCAGCTTTTCCTGGTTGGCATACAATACTATATTTAATTTTATAGTCCTCTTTCACCTTGCCGTCGTTTAATGTTGCCTCTAAATTTGATAGTTCTACGATATTTCGTATAAGGTTTAAACAAAATCGGTTATTATCAGTTGTTTTCTTCATAACATCATTTAATTTAGTAACTTGTGGTTCATATTTTCCAGTTATAAAAGTATTCAATTTTACCGAAATATGAGCAATGGCCATCAATATGCTTGGCTGGTTTTCCAATACTTTTTTTATAATTATCTTTTAGTGATAAATAATAAATAAATCAATCAAAATTGTTTCTCTATGTTTTTCCCACGTAGATGGACAGTTGCAAAGTTCTTGTTTATTTTGTTGTTCATTATAAGTTTGAAATATTTTGAAAGGCATTCTGAAAACATGTTAAGACATAGTAATTGTTAAACAGTTGAAAGCGTGAAAAATATGAAAGCAGCTACAAACGATCATCGTATTTTAGGGTTTTCAACGAGTTCTACGGATCTCTAAACAAATAACCATTAGTGTGGTTCGATACCTGCAGTAAGTACGAAATAAAAGTGATTGTAAAGACTTGAACTGCATTAGTGGTACAGGTATTACTTGGACCTTCAGAAGAGTGAAACTTTACGCTTTGACGCGCAGAAGGGAAGTATTAAGGTTGGTGTTGCAAGTTAAAGCTGTTACTCATAGACGCCATGTTTACAAGACAATTATTTATTATTACTTGAGAAATTTATAGGTTTTTATCACGATTTGTAGAAAAATATAACTAAATATAAAACCAGCAACTTACTAAATACAAATGTAGTCAAGTATGTCATTTCAATATTGTGTAGGTATGTGTTATAATATTATTTATGTAATAATATTTTACATATTTTACGATATTCTGAGGTAATTATTGAGGCGCGTTAAAAATACTCCGATAATATCAACTATGTGCACGATAAACCTAACTGCGTTTTTAGCCACTTTCATATAATACAAAATATAACTCAAAAACACTTCACTTTTTATTTATTTGTATTCAGTAATGTCTGACTCAGGAACAACAGATGTATTTAATAAATGAGAGACAAGGTGAATGATCAGTGATCTTTTTTATTCGTTCTGTTAAATCTGTCATTCATTCAATAAGCGCCACAAGAGCTTTAGTGTGGTGTTAATTATTAGTTGCAGCTCCTGTAGCGATTTAGTGCCACTATTATGAAGTTCTAATGGAACGGTAGGCTGCAAAAAGTTGTGCCCCTTTGGCTGCAAAGCGGCTGCATAAGGTCTACAGTGCACGCTCTGGCGCTTGAGCTTGGCGCCTTTGGGAATAATCGGATTAGCTCCAAAGCTCTTATGCAACTAGTTTGTGCTAGTTGGGAATATAATATAATTATTTGGATGTTGTTTGCTGTCAAGTCTTTCATAAAGCTCTATCGTTATTCCTAAAGGCAAACATTATACCCATGTAACGCAAATCCTTGGACATAATAATACAATTAATCCATGTGCACATCACAGTGGAAAGATCAATTTGAGTGACGCGTGTCATTCTGTTTCCAGCTTTGTTTGTACTGGTTTGTACCTACTAATTCCAAGAATATTCAGAAAAACATGTAGGTATTCTCCGTTAATGAACCCTTTGTTATGCGATTGAATCCCTGAGCGTACGTGGCTTTATATTTATATGAAAAGTTTTAATTGAACTTACGGCTTAAACAACAATGAAACGAGATAAATCTAAATCGAGTGCACTGGTAGTGGTAGTATAATTACGACAACAAAAAATCTCAGCTTAAATGTAAAGAATCATCCAATAAATAATATTTCCAATGAAATTCGTCGCTCGCAATATATCAAAAATAATTAGATCGCGTGAGATAGCGCACAGCCCGCCGCCGCCATTTGTGATTTCATATTTGATGCCGACGACGCAACGCGACGCTCGCCTTCGTGAATACGTTTAGTATCGCGACTAGAGCAGACATATAAGTTTAAAAAGTAATTAGGGCCTACTTATTTCGGAGAGATGATGGTTACTTATCTAACTTCTTAACAAAATAAAGGTTACGATTTGTACGATAATATAAAACCAGAAAGTGCCTGCCTACTTGTAGTTTTTTGCTAGATCGCATAGGTGTGATTACAAAATGATCACTTCTTAAATTATACATTAACTAGCGGCCCGCCCGCGCCTTCGTCCACGCTTATTAGAAAAACTGTCATACTTCAGCCAATTGTAACTAGCTGGGTTTTCTGGTGGTAAGTTTACTTTAAGCGTCGCGTTTTCCGCGTTTTACACTGCCACTTTCTTATATAGAGTACTAAATAGAGAAGGCTAAATAAAGAAGGAAATATAATTTAAATTGTCATTAAAACTTTATTGACTTCTATGAGTACCTACGGCAGTTAGAGCAGTAACTAGAATCTTACTATGCAAATTTCCACTCGAATTCGAATTTACATAGTAACATTAAAGTAAACTGCTCTAAGAGATGACAGTAATTGTATTTTATTTTTCTTTTTCATTCATGTATCACATTGTTGTTCAAATAAAGCTTTATACATACAAACATACATATAATCACGACTATTAATTATCCCCGAAGGGTTAATCAGAGACTAGGCAATGAAGACAGCAAAAGCAGTCCTCTACCATAATCCACTTTTCACCAAATAGCGACTGCACATGTGCTCAGCCTGGCAGGTGGTGAGCCCATCGCCGCTCTATGCTGTTGGATGTATGTGCGGTCTAGTCCGTTAGTTGCCTTTTACGACACCCGAGGGAAGAGAGGCGGTGGTATAGTATTCTTTCACCGCTGCGCGACAAGGTTACAAATGAATATATATCTTTATCTACATGTTTATCTAAGGTAATACTGCTAGGCCTATAAGAGTAGAAAGGCATACAAACACAAGCGCATTGACATAAAATAAGTTAGATTATAATAATACATATTATATCGATCTATCCGGGTCGCGCAGCGGTGAAAGAATAACCACTATTTACTGGTTATACATTTTTAGTCAACTTTGATGCACCATAGCTTGGAAACTATAAATTGTATTAAAATTAATGTTCGGACTTATTTGTAGGTAATTTATTGACAAATAATTCAGTCTTTGACCATTTTGTCCTAGCTTGTATAGTTTTCCTGAAAATTGAGAAAATCTGTAAAACGGGACACTTTTCAAGGGGGGGAGGGGTGAAGCGGCTTGCGGGGGGAGGGCATGAGAGTAGTGTATTTTAATGTACTCGTTTATAAGTATAACACAGCAGCAATAAATTAAAATTATAAATTTTGCCGCTTTGACCATACATTGAAATCTAGAATTAATATACTAATATGAAAAGGGCACTCGCGCGCGAACGAGACAATATACTCGTGCCTCTGCTATGCAGCAGTAGCGCACTCCCGCGTTACTTCGTAATGTCGCCTTTGACCGTTCCATGAAACTCCACATTGCTGTGTCGAGTGAGATGTGGTTGGCAGCGTATGATACAAAAGAGCTGCAAGTTCTTCTACGATTTTATGAAATAAAAACGTCTCTTCCGGAGAAAAATATAGTCATTTGATTTATCACTTCAAAATGGATGGAAGCAGTTCGTAAGACTAACTGCACAATTAAATTTAAAAAGATTCAAGTGTTCGAGTCTAAGATATCTAATCTAATCATTTTTTTTTATCATTCTGTCGTCATTTCTGTTCGTTAACGTCTCTGTTTTAGAACTGCCTGTTTAATGAAAGCTTCCAAAAAGCCAAAACGTCAATCTTTTTGGAAAATTCATCGCCAGCAAGATGGCAGACCAACATTCGATACATACATAATTCACTCATAAGTACCTAATAGGCAGGGTCATACGAAGTAACTATGATATTTTTTATAACGGTCTCGTGTATCCGTGCCGTGGTTAACTACCCTTATAAATTGCTCACTGCTCTCCAACTCCTTGGGGATGTTCATGGGAGTCGCCGTGACCTTTACTCTTTCGCATTTATAAATAAATCGTTCCGCAACTTTCGATGATATTAAACCTCCAGTCTCGTACAGGAGCTGATAGACCAGCTTAGCTAACTTTCATGTTGTTTAGAATTAAATCAAACTTTAACTCTTACTTTGTTCTCTCTTATTTTAGAATCTGTTATTAAAAAAACAAGCCTTTGAAAAGTTATGTGAAGTTAAGGTAAGGAAAGAAGATTTGAATATAGATTAATTGTTATTTATTCCTGCAAACGTTATGCCTGCCGGTGGTCAACTAATTATATACTAAACTTTCCTACCGCCTGGCCTTGCGACAACTAACAACAACTAATTTACCTGTTTCTCATCCAAAACTCGCGGAAGTCCAAAGGACAGAACATTTAAAATCACCTATTGAGTTACATTTCCTCGCGGCTCGACCTTCTGCAGATAACAAAACGCGTGTCTGAGCGTGGAGAACGCCTCTTTGTATGCAGTTAGGATTTGTTCCGGGACCGCTGTCACGGCATTAGGGGCCATTCGGAACGGTGAAGTAGGTACTGTATTCATAGTGGGAGGCACATTTTTGTGTTTAAGACACTAAGGTTCTGACTAATCTGCAGTTACTTGTTCACCGTATAGTACCAAAATCACACCACGTGAATTGTGGCCAAACTAATGATTAACCTATAAACGGTCGATTGCTAGCCACAGGCACTCAGGCGCTCAGGCACTCAGACACTCAGGCATTCGGTCACCATTTGTTGTGTGTTGGCAGCTAACTTTTAAAACATTACTTTTATTGTTACTAATTACAACCCATAATATTATATTTCCTGGTCGTAAAAGGCGTCTATAACGGACTGAACACTGCACATACATCCAACAGCATTCCCCGGCGATGGGCTCACTGGTTCAACACCCATCACGTTGAGCACGTGTGCAGTTGTTGGTGGCTGTTTTCGTGCTCTTCATTGCCTGGTGACTGACCAACCCTTTGGGGTCAATAGTCGCGAGTGTTTGTATGTACGTATGTATGTATGCCACCACCAACCTCTATACTATGAATGGCAGGCCTTAGGTATCCTCATACGAAGAGATCGGCTTACCCAAGTTGCAAGAATAATGCAATAAAATTGTTATCCTCGTTGCAAATCGTGCGAGCGTGATATGTAACGGCCAATATACATATTGGCTCATTCCCCCCTCGCGCGCCACAACGCACCTACCTATAGCGCACCGCGAGGCATGATTTACATTAAGGCACATTTACGAATATTTTTATTTTCGGGTTTAGGGAAAATATCACCTGTAATATTACAAGATATAAGATTAATAAGCTTTATCTGATGACAGAGAAATTAGATTTTGAACGAAATAATATTTCTTGAAAACAATGATATAGACGCGATGCCAAATATTTATTAGATAACTACTCACAAACAATAAAACCTTTCCGTATAGAAGGTAAATCGAAAGAAAATAGTTGTCAATCTGTAAACTATCTGTAATGAAAAGTAAAGCGTTGAAGCAAATCCTGGTGAAGTACATCCTGGTGACAAATTATGAGAATGTGATCGAATGATGAATAAAACTCGCACTAATCTCCCTGAACTGAGGGATTATAGCCTTTCGCGGGAAATGTGCAAAATGAAAACAAGGCACGTGTAGCGATGCAGACCTGATAATACATACACATCGCGGAGCCAGTGTTACGGTCAACCAGCCCACCGGCCGGCGCCATGGAGCTGGGAAAGCCGCTTTCTATAAGTTTCCAATACGCTGGAAACCTGAGGAAGCCCTGGGCGCTGGCCCGTGGCGCGGCCATTATGTTGGCACCAGAAGAAACGCAAATAACTATATTGTGCTTATGACCATAATGATTGTTCAAAGCTGAAAGATAAACAGATGGATAAAGCATTCAAGTGTGAATTCAATAGTGAGGTACTAATTTAGTTTTTTTTTTAAACTTTTTCCTATCGCTATGCAAATATTGTGTCCAGGTATTTTACATTTATATTTAAAAAACGTTGGCCTATTTAAACAGCTGGTCACTGGAATCAGTTGGCCGAATATTGTTTCATTATTTTTCCAATACTTTTGCCCTGGAGGCTATACTGCGGAAAACAATGCTGTTACCTAACAAAATAACAGAATCCTTAGTTAAAAGTATGATACGTAAGTTTTGTGAAACATTTGTGATTCCAGTTATAAACTTTAATATATGTGAAATAGTTTCTTCAATTACCATAAGTAAGTATACCAAAGTTTGTCTGTGATTGATTAGATCCGATGTTTTTGCGCAAGTTCGTATAGGAATACGAAGAATAATATTAACATTTGTTTATTGTTGTTATTTGTTTTTTACTTTGTAAGTTCTTAAACTTTCGTATAGCATTGTGACTCTTGTGAAACGAACGAAAAATGTTATAGCTGGAGGTAATAATTAAGTTTCAGGGCAACAGTATTTAAGTTTGATGATTATTACTTACTTACTTTTGCATGAGGCATTCTCAATGGTATATAATTTAGTCCTCCAAATAAACGATAGAGTGTAGCATATGACAGGATAAAGTAATGATGCGCTCTGAAATAGGAAGACAAATAATAGAGTACGTTACTTCGATTTCCATAATACCCGGCCTTCAGATTGGATGCTCGCTCCTCGTTTTCCAATAATTATATAACCAGGCCAAATTTAATTTTTATTTATTCAAGCAACAAGGACTCATATGGTTAGTAACAAATAGACTTAAGAGCTATTATGTTAGTACATACGTAATATAATTTAAATTAAATTAAATGAACCTGATATAATATTATTATTGAAATAAATTAAATTAATACAAATACAATTAAGTAGGTAATACAATTTGAATTATTATAAGATAAAAAATTTTAAAGGTCATGACAATATAGTTTTAAAGATACGCTTAATTTTCTTAAACCCGATTTGAGAAAAGTAGGGAAAATCGGGGTAATTTGCAAGGAAATGTAATTAACGAACTAACTGAAGTACAAGGAATAGGATATTCAACAAAGCAGCCGAGAGCGGGCGGTTATGCGAGCTGGCTGCCATTATCCGCGTACTCCTGAACTAATTAATTGTGTATTGTTTTCTATTACTTGTATATAATATGTAAGGTAAATCCACCAAAGAGCAAACACAGTCAAAGTTTACGTATATTATTTGCCCGTGACTTTTGCACGGAATTAATAAGGTTGCACGCAATATTTGTTAATTCCATGGATGTTTGTTTACCAACAGTACGTCCTTATTGGTAGCGTTCTATTAATTACTATAGGTGTGTATATGGTCAGTTAACATACATCCATATAATCACGACTATTATCCCCGAAGGGTTAGTCAGGGACTAGACAATGAGTTATTTTAAAGTTGCAGCATTTTTATAGTCACAGGGGATTATGATAAGGCTATGACTCAGCGATTGTAGATAGACAGTCCCCAACCCCTGTTATTCTGTCATAACCCATTACAAACTTGTCACATAAACAAGAATGGAAGTGACATCGGGTATAGTTATCTGACCATAATAATAATTTATCGCCGTGTGACACTTAGAACAAAATGATTTATATTTTTAAATGCTAGTTCAAATAAATGCTCGTGTGATCTTATCTTATCTTATTTTAGTGGGGCCCACAGAGGTCTCCCTCTCGTAGTAGCACGTCGACCCATTGGGATCTTATGTGCAAAAGTTGGTGTGATAAATCAGCCACGTCATTCCAAATGAGAGGTGTTGCCGATACTCGCCCATAGCAGTAACTTACCTTTAGCGTCGGCTAGTTTCTCTCTGGGGCGTCGTAGCTACAACATTAAATAGTACTTACTTCGCAAGGTTTACAAAGCCACACTACCAAAACAATATATAATATTACTGAATAATTTTTTTATGTATAACACGTAAAAACAGTTATTATTGTACCTAAAGTAAAGTTTTGTAAAGTTTTTAGTCAAGTAAACTCACTGTCAGTAGAATATTTAAATAGACACAGTATAAATGACCAGCTTTGAATGAGTTATCAAGCGAAAGAGCGCGATACGACATACACAAAATATGATTTACCAACATTTGGAAACTAAAACATTTTTGTAACATGAAAACTGTATTATTAATTTATAACGGCTTGTGTTTAAACGCCTACCAAAAATGTATGACTTTTAATACCAATAAAATTCGAAACGCTTACCAAAACGGATAAATGATCACCACATTGTGTTTCCTAAAATATTATAAAAAGGATACAATTTACATTTTTATTAATGATAATATGAATACCTTTAAGCTGCATTTCAGACCAAATATGTTATATTGTCACCAAATAGATAATAGCAATATTTTATGCCTCGAGTTTCAATTTGGTAATTTTTGCTGATGCGCTTCGCGATTGTCTGAAATGTCTAACCTCTCACGTGACCTACAGGGGTAGGCCAGCTAGTATTTCTGTTGTCCAATAAAAAAATAACCTCGATTATGCTTTATAAAACTATGACTTAATTGAATTATGCGTTTTAAAGTATGCTTTTTATTACGATGGTAATGTAAGACATTATTTAGTGATACTTTATGCATTTCGGAAAGCAAAAAGAATATTTGTACAATATATGCAATTAATGATAAGTGAGTTTATTTATTTTGGACAATAATTTAGTATAATTTAGGACCCTTTTCATAAAGGCATTTTATTTTTTTGGAGTCATTTAATTTATTTGGTCCTTAGGCTTAGGGTCTATAAAAATATTTCTGGTGATCATTTAAATGTACCAATTTATAACTACTTATAACTAACATTATTCAAAAAAATAATAAGAGTTTTTTCACTATAGTTATGTAAATATATCTGCGAGATCATCCAGAGTTGGTCCTTGATGGCACTGTACCGACCCAGTCTCTCTCCAAAAGCAGAACATTACTCATTCTGTTTCCTTCCTTTGTCAATTACTACTCGAATTTTGCTCTTTTGTTTTCATCTATTCGACCTACTTTTATGAGTAGAGTTGTACGATGAGGATAAGGGCTATGTAAGAACAAAAAATTATTAATCCAGCTATGAATACAAATTAGTATAAAGTAAACAATGCTGCCTGCGTATTATTTGGAGGCTTGGGATCACAATCCTGTTAATTGATTCGTTTACTTTGCTTGAAACGGGGAACTGTTTACCTCGCGTTGTTGATAGTTCCATAATTAAAGTTATTAAATGCATAGTTGTTCGGTTAGTGTTTTTGCTAACTAATTAAAACAATAACACACGGATAAAGTTTTTCTTTAAAGTTTTTTTTAAAGTTTTTTTATACTTCAGGCATGCAGCATGCAAGCAGGCATGTTTTCTATCACGGCTCCGGCGCTGCGGGACTCCGGCGGTCCCACACGAGCTTATCGTCGCAGATGGCTTTCGCTCACCACCGCAGCTTCGGCTTGCTGGCCGGCTTCGCCGGCCAGCCTCAGCCGCGGCGGCGAGCGTTAAACCCACCTGCTCCTCAGCTCGTGGGCCGCCTCGCCCCTCCGCGCCTACGCGGGATTGAATTACACTCTAGCGTAGGGCAGACAAGTCTACGTGGAGTCGGTTTTGCCGCGATTCGTTTCTGTCACTAACTTTTTTAGCACAACCAAAATCGAAAACACAACGTATTAACTTTTTGAGGCAATATTTGAAATCAATTTAGGGTTAAAATGGTATTCTTATTTTTAAGCAAAAATTATATTAAATGATGTTATAGAATATCATTATTCTAGCAATATAACTTTATAGAATAAGTTGTTAGAGAATATGAGTATTATATCAAATTAATAATATACGTAATGTTGTTATGGGAAGTGTATTTAGAACAAGTAAAAATTATATTCAATGAACGTTATGTTCTTTGAAATTAGTTCATTTGTCATTATATGAAATGATACGCACCCAGGCAAACCATAGTTAGGAAGTTGGTCTTTTAGGCTAGAGACCTTACCCTTGGTCTTTTAGGCTAGAGACTTATCCTGTCAGCTGCCGCAGAACCAGAAACAATAGAAATAATCATTCTTTCCACGTGCTACTGCTGGGAACAGGCTTTCGTTCATGGACTACGGCAAATGAGGATATTGGGCCAAAACCGACCACGCAGGCCCAGTGCGGGTTGGTGGGTCAGTCACGCGTCATGCTGCTACATATGAAGCGGCACTCCACGCGGCTCGTGGCGTATTCCCAGAACTGCGCACGCACATCTCGTCCCGCCGCCTGCGTCACAAAGCATTCAACGCATAACTTTGTGACTGTAACTGTAGCAGACAGCTCCAAAGCATTAACTTGATTAAGGATCGTCACCAGCCGGTTAACGAGCCACTGCTGGGCATATGACAATATATGATATGTAAAGCACTTGGGGGATCGCTTTCTTACTAGGAACAACGCGACGTTACTTTTCATAGCACGGGTTAGCCCGAGATGAAAGTTCACCAATTCGTAGGAGTTCAAAATATTAAGAATAATAAAAAAGAATAAAAATAATTTATTGCTATTTCACACAAGAAATATCAATGCAACACTTAACAATAAACAACACTGTACCTAACATATAATAGATTAAAAAAAAAAGAGTTACACACATTTAAGGGTGAAAGCAATTGGAGGTGGCTCAGCATATGCTTACAGGAAGATGCTCCCAGTAAGCGCTAGTTTTCAGCCACTCCCATTTCTCTTAGCTGTTAGGTGAGAATGGGGTCATGAGGGCTATTCATCTACAAGTTACTACAAACAAATCAACGAAACAAATTTTAAACTTTAACAAAAAACAATAACAAAAATGAGAGCTAGGTGCGTGCCACTTAAGGTGAAAACGAAATAACCTAAAATAAAATTAATAAACAAATTAATAATAATTAATAAAAAAATAAATATTGTGTGTAGTATGTTATGATTTGTGTGAGAGGGGGATGAGTAGTGTATGCATGTGTGTGCGTGAGTGTGCGTGTGTGTGTGTGTTTGTGTGGCGTGTTTGGCTATAATAAGCTTAATGGAAGAAATCTTTCAGGGGCAGGGATTCCCAATGTCCACCAACAATGCTTTCTGCAGCAAGTTGTTTGCTTAATAAAGTTCTGTAACGTCTTTTAAAACATTCTATACTTATCTTTTTTTTCATAGGGGGAGGCAGGTCATTCCAAATGCTTGCTGCATAGAATTTGAAAGATCCTTGATATCTGGTGGAATTATGCTTATATTGCCAATGGTATTACAAGCTTTGTGAATAGTTTTGGAAAACATTCACTATGTGTTAGGTACTTTGTTTATTTATAATCGTGCGTATTTGCCTAATTAAATCGTATCATGGACCAATTAGAATAGAATAGAATTAGAAAAATCTTTATTTGATACAATACACTACATTACAATAGATAGTGGATTTTCCTCTATGACAATCGCGTCGGTTTTCCTAAAATAGTATTTAGCTTGATACTGTTACATCCTGAGGTCGGTTACGCGAATGATTGTTGGTCTCTATTGTGTAACTATCGGTATATGTCCCCAACTACACCACGTTACGCAAAAGGTGGTCTATAAGGCATTGTCTCGTAGGTACGCCGTTCCAGTTATCGAATCGGCTGTTCAATTTTGAACTCTATTTTAAAGCGTTGAAATAATTTTATCGGCCACATGTATGTAAACGACTCGTAATGAATATTCGATTGCTGTGTTCTGAGACAATAAATACGTGATTGGCATTTGTTATTAACGAAGTACCGCCGCGGCGTACGTCGCGCTGCTACATTGATGGAGCTCCGAATGAGGCTCTGCTGTGCGCTCGCTCGAAGATTCTATTGTGAGCTGATGTAATCAGATGCATTTTAGATCAGATTACAATGTACCGCGCCTATATTAGACTGGCGAGCTTCTTGGGCGTACACTTTAAATTATCAAGAAGAGTCTGTCCAAAATGCATTTATCCATACAAACATACATATAATCACGACTATTATCCCCGAAGGGTTAGTCAGAGACTAGGCAACGAGGACAGTAAAAGCAGTCCTCTACCATGTCCACTTTTCACGAAATAGCGACTGCACATGTGCTCAGCGTGACAGGTGGTGAGCCCATCGCCGCTCTTTGCTTTTGGATGTATGTGATGCAGTCTTTAGTCCGTTAGTCGCCTTTTGTGACACCCAGGGAAGAGAGGGGGTGGATAGTTTTCTTCAACCGCTACGAGACATGGTTGTTCATAAACACTTCTATTAATGACATAAACTGATGACTATCGTATAAATAAAGTGGAAAGGTCACAACTTTGATAAACTGTTCTCCGAAATAGATAGTTGGCGATCGCGGTGTTTTTTTATTAATGAAAGTGTTAATGAAATAATGCACTTTGATTAATGCTCGTAATTTTATAACTTGTTAATTTGTTTATGTCTTTCCTAAATTTACATTCAAGACTTAGGTAAAATTGCACGTCATCCTACAGACACTTTTCACTGCTGAGAAACCTATTCCAATTTGTATTTATAATTGGCGGAGCTGTCTTACACAGCTCTTAATAAAACTATTAGTATTTTGCTCTAGTTTCACTTGGGAACAGATTTTGATGTCCACCAACTGACCATCAGAATGTCGGCTAACATTTAGTTGGCATTGTTCACTGAGTGCCCAAATGCAACGATCCTATATTTAGCGATGAGACAAACACTCCTACTTCCAATATACGGCGCGACACAATAGGAAGACACCTATTATATTTAACATAACAAATGCGAGCGTCATCTCCGACCGATACCGCACGCGAGGCAGTTTTTCTTCTTTTCCTGTGTAATTGAATTAACCGGCGCCGCTAATTGGTCCGCCACGATCATTACACGACAAGTTTTCTCTTGTTGTTTTAATGCATACTATGACTTATTCAAGCAATGCTAGACGCTATTTGTTCAAAGGCCTCAACGCCGCGCCGTACAATATCAATAAGTACAAATCCTTGTTTTCGCAGACGTGGTCAAAAGGTGAATAAAATGCACTTTAAGAATAGAATTACGATTTGGTTGCATGTATATTTGGTTTACTTATATGTTATTTAAGGGTTTACCAACCGTTGTATTAGTAACATATTATAAACTAGTATCATCAGTTTGTATGGTTGAAATCTGTCGCCGAACCAACAACGTAAGTAGTGTTGCTGAGTTCCGACAGTTAGGAATAAGTGAGCCAGTTCCTCAGTGGTTAAGGATTTCGGCTGAAGTATCGTAGTTATCGTACATACCTTTATGTATGTCAGGTGAACGCCAAGCACTTTTCCTTTGTGGGGAATAGAAACAAATAAAAAATAAATCGTAATATTGATACACTTTTTCACCAAAAAGAAAATTATGTATTTTACACAGGTGTAAGTTTAAGGCTACATAAATTCATAAACGTATTCGAATTACTTTTATTACCTATTGAACCTTCGAGTTGGGTAATTGCCCTACATCCAACCTAATGTCCAATATTCTATTTAGGATCAGAAGTGGGACGTTTACAGGATGATGGTGATATCGCCGTATACATTTCTATATAATTAGAGAAATGGTTTAGGAAAAGCCACCCACGGAAGGCTTGCTAAACGGTCCAATTACTTATTAACTAGCAACATTTTAGAGCCGCAATGATCAAGTGTAAGTGTTACTCGCAGTCAAATGGGTATGGCCAATGATTGGGGCTGATCCGTGATGGCTTTATGTAGAGATTAGATTATCTTCATTATATCTTTGTTAATCCATAGATCACGATAACGCGGAATGCCGGCGCTAGTGTTAATTTGTGGATGCGACATTGTTTGTGATTTTGTGAAACTGAAACCTACTAAGTGAGTGAGAAGTGAAGCTTTGATATTTAACTGTTCATTTGAAATTTGATAACCGTTACAATTTATTGAGTGCAGTGGACTTAGGTTTTAATTACAAAAATAAATGAGTTGCAATTAAATGAGTAGTCAACTGTCGATCCCACATGAAATCTAGGTAGGTACTGGAGGTACACAGCCTACAAATTGTGCAATTTCAAAACATCAACATACAAATTCTTGAAGAATACATTTTAT
Source organism: Scoparia ambigualis (assembly GCA_963921215.1). NCBI lineage: Eukaryota > Metazoa > Arthropoda > Insecta > Lepidoptera > Crambidae > Scoparia > Scoparia ambigualis. Next base: position 1,266,636 of record OY992503.1, read on the forward strand.
TTTCCTGTACAGGCGGCGTTCATGGAAAAGCTGTTATAGCTTTTTACTATTATTATTAAGATTAAGTTTAGATTTTCATACTTTATTTTACAGTATTTTATTATTTGATGTTATTTCCGTTGCAAATTCATTGCAATTCCATCCGTTGGGTGCGCATTGAAGTCGGCTCCCGTTGCTGTGTATATACGTGCCTACATCGGCATCGGTTGCATACCGGCGGTCAGACTATAATACATACTTTCTTTTCCAGAATTTAAACCATTATTTTCTATGTCTTAGATGGTTTGAAAAACTCAAAGCGCGACCTATCTAGCCTTAACTCGTAAACCCTACGCGCGCGCGTAAACCCTGCGCTCCTGACGGACGTCAAATCGATATCGAGTCGGCTTTGCTTAACGGAATATGAACGCTCGGGTCACGCGATGGGTTTCGGTTTTGCGTGGGGGTCGTTGGAGGGTGAACCTTCTGTACGGAAGTAATATTAGTTATTCTGTGCTTGTACCAAGACGAAAAACGAAACAATTTTAAAACACACAAATTTATGCTTATTAATTTTTGACGTTTTCTATGCTTATGTTTTTATATACTGTTTGTGTATAAAATGTTTTATATACTCTGAGAGTCTTATCGCTTGCTTAAACCTAAAAACATTATGTAATTTGTATGTCAAGAAGTATCAAAACACATTTGTTAAAATTGTGTTCTTCATAACTTTAACACTCGTAGGAAAAATAGGCTTGCCGTCCCTAGTTTTAGACTCCATAAAACAGGTGGCTCATTCTTGGGTAAATGTGTAATTTTTTATAACAAACTTCCACTAAATATCACTGAAATGCTACTACATATTTTTTTTTCTTTCTTTCTTTATATAACACATGTGAAGAACCCCCATGAGTAAAGGTGGATGATTATGTAAATGACAAATATGTATGGACATAGTTCATGTACGAGTATAACTTATCAGTTATTGTATTCGTATATTTCTTCCCTGTTTTGTACGATTCAAAGAGCTTATACTTAGAGGAAGAAAAAAGAAAGGCCTCCAGAGTTTCTTGCCAGGTTCTTCTCAGTCGAAGGCTGTCCCAAAATCCGAACTGGTGGTAGATTAGTTAGTTAGGTAAATTAGTTAGTTAGTTAGATTAGCTTTTAATATTTAACTACACGTTAATTAACTGTTGGTTTTGTTCTTTACGTCAATATGCCTGTAAAGGTTTATGAAATGATGCATGTTTTTGAAATTGTAATCGATGCATGCAGTAAAGAGAACGAATGTATAATACCTACTTTGAAGCATTCAATTAGCTCTCTTCCTTAAAGTATAATACCTATTAAATATTTTCCTATTTTGATTGTCATAATACCGTGTATTGTGCTGTGTGTGCGATGACAGTAACACGACGTGTGGTCGATAGCTGCTGAACAACACAACACGGTGTTCAGTTGTCACGCCTGGGAACAGTGGCCGAGATGTGTTGTGTTGTTTGAGTTGAGTCGTTACACAAAAGACACTTAGACGTGTTACATTTATATTTTTACTTAAATGTCCTCTGCAGCCAAATCGTCATTGAACTTCTATATTATTGTATTTTTTTGATATTTTGTTTCTTTTATTCTTACGTTTTGTTATTCGCACTCGCGGCGGGCGTAGCGGGCATGTCAAGCAGTGGCGTGCTGCAACAGAGACTGTTCGTACTCCGATCACATGCGGATGGTATATCAACACCAACTCATTGGCACAATTGTTAAGGATGCCATTATGCTGCCAACTGAAACGAAGAATTGAAGTTTCTGTCAATATTTCATGTTTTGTTTGTTTGCTTACTCTGTAGGTAAGAGCTAAATATACATTAATGGGAAAAATTAACCTCCGAGGACGAGACATGGTGACCTTAGTTTTTTTTATTAATCAACTAATGTTCTGAATTTATTGATCTTTCGCCCCTTTGACAGATATGTCCGACGACAAACCACAACTACCGTAACCAAAAACATTCTTTAAATTTGGAATTACACCGTTTTAGAATTTTTTTATTGGATGTGTCGTTTATGACCCGCGAGGATTTAGGAGGTAATGTAAAATAAGTATTCCCTTTTAGAGTCCTCAGTTACCATATTTTATAAAATAAGATGTTCAGGTGAAGACTAATAATTTAAAGTTTTTAAATGTTCTCTACATTATAAAAAATCAAAAAAAAAATCAAAAATCAAAATAACTTTATTCAGTAAGCTTAAATTAAGCGTTTTGAATCGTAAATTTTTTTTTTATAAGGATGGATGGATAGGCACAGGAACCCACCCACCCACCCCACCCATTCAGGAAGTCTTTTAGCTGTGGAGAAGAACGGGCACAACAAACTCCACAGCTTTATAATAATATAGAGGTAACGACATTTACAAAACAATATGTCGTTACCAAATTATACAGTCAATAGTCATAAAACAATTATATAAAATAAAAGATAAAAACAAAAGTGAATCTACAAGTTTTACTCGGGCACTATGAACGCATTAGAACAATGTATGCGAAACTAGAGGAATGTTAATTCCATGCATTTTTGTCATTGATGTAATCGCTTACAGTGTAATAGCCCTTTTCTAAAAGTCTGTCATTAACATGTGTCTTAAATTTGTCAAAGGGCAAAATTATAACATCGTTCGGGATTTTATTGTAAATTATGACACTTTGTCCCATAAATGATCCATAAACTTTCTGAAGTCGAAATTTAGGAATTACAAGTTTATACTTATTTCTAGTATTTAGTTTGTGTATATCGCAATTTTTTTTGAAATGAGTAATGTTTTGACGCACGTAAACAATACAGTTATAAATAAATTGTGATGCAACTGTAAGAATATTTATTTCTTTAAACAGCTCCTTAAGGGAGTCACGTGATCCTAGGTTATATATGGACCTTATTGCTCTTTTCTGTAAAATGAAAATGGTTTCTATATCTGCTGCTTTACCCCAAAGTAGTATACCATAGGACATAACACTGTGAAAGTAACTAAAATAGACTAATCGAGCAGTTTCCACGTCTGTAAAATGCCTAATCTTCCTAACAGCATAAGCAGCTGAACTAAGTCTCCCCGCAAGGGTGCTAATATGAGGGTACCACTGTATTTTTGAATCTAAGGTAATACCTAAGAAAACTGTTGAATCAACAAGGTCCAACAGTTCACCATTCAGTTTAATTTTATTTCCTATAATATTCTTCACGTTAGGTAGAGTAAAATTTATACATTCGGTTTTCTTCGCGTTTAATTGAAGATTATTAGTAGTAAACCAATTCAACACATCTGTTAGGGCACTGTTGATGTCATCAAAACTATTTTTATTTCGATCAGTCTTAAATATCAAAGATGTATCGTCAGCAAACAAAACAATATTGCAAAAGTTTTCCGCATAAAAATAAAATATTCAACTTACTTTTCTTACTTTGATGAATTAAAATAAAGAGATTAATGTGGTCAATTTAATAGAATAGGAAGGGGATTGTCAAACAGTTAATAACTTTTAAAATGTAAGATTTTTTTTTACATTGACTTGTCATAGTGACCACATCCGGCCTGATGGTAAGTCAAAGTCAAAGTCAAAGTCAAATTATTTATTCAATGTAAACCTTTACAGGCACTTATTGACGTCAATAATAATAATAATAATAAAAAAACAGTTAAATAACTTATAGTTAAGACTTAACAACTAATCTAACGAGCTATAGTCTGTGCCAGACAAAATGCGCATCGCTACCCCCAGTACCACTGCACGCCGAAATAGAATCGCGTCGAACCGAAATATAAGCCGTGGTCATAGAATTGTGTAAACAAACGTATCCTGGTACAAGACAAAAATAGCGGGCAAGTGTCTCTCCTCTAGCGACACAAACGGCTAATATTTATAGGTAATTTATCGTTTTTTTTTAGGATGAAAGGTGAAGAATGATAAATCACAATGAATTGTTAACTTAAGTTATTACTTTAAGGAATAAAATTAAATGTGATTTCCAATTATCATATTGATATTGTGGTAAGTAATAGAAATTGGAAATAACTGAGTTTTTAAAGTAAAATAAAGTAACGGTTAAAATGAGTTTTGGAAAACATTAGTACCTAACCAATAAGGTTGACATTTTTAATCATTCAAATATCTTTTTTTATAAAAACATAAGCATAGAAAACGTCAAAAATTAATAAGCATAAATTTGTGTGTTTTAAAATTGTTTCGTTTTTCGTCTTGGTACAAGCACAGAATAACTAATATTACTTCCGTACAGAAGGTTCACCCTCCAACGACCCCCACGCAAAACCGAAACCCATCGCGTGACCCGAGCGTTCATATTCCGTTAAGCAAAGCCGACTCGATATCGATTTGACGTCCGTCAGGAGCGCAGGGTTTACGCGCGCGCGTAGGGTTTACGAGTTAAGGCTAGATAGGTCGCGCTTTGAGTTTTTCAAACCATCTAAGACATAGAAAATAATGGTTTAAATTCTGGAAAAGAAAGTATGTATTATAGTCTGACCGCCGGTATGCAACCGATGCCGATGTAGGCACGTATATACACAGCAACGGGAGCCGACTGCAATTCCATCCGTTGGGTGCGCATTGAAGTCGGCTCCCGTTGCTGTGTATATACGTGCCTACATCGGCATCGGTTGCATACCGGCGGTCAGACTATAATACATACTTTCTTTTCCAGAATTTAAACCATTATTTTCTATGTCTTAGATGGTTTGAAAAACTCAAAGCGCGACCTATCTAGCCTTAACTCGTAAACCCTACGCGCGCGCGTAAACCCTGCGCTCCTGACGGACGTCAAATCGATATCGAGTCGGCTTTGCTTAACGGAATATGAACGCTCGGGTCACGCGATGGGTTTCGGTTTTGCGTGGGGGTCGTTGGAGGGTGAACCTTCTGTACGGAAGTAATATTAGTTATTCTGTGCTTGTACCAAGACGAAAAACGAAACAATTTTAAAACACACAAATTTATGCTTATTAATTTTTGACGTTTTCTATGCTTATGTTTTTATAAAAAAAGATATTTGAATGATTAAAAATGTCAACCTTATTGGTTAGGTACTAATGTTTTCCAAAACTCATTTTAACCGTTACTTTATTTTACTTTAAAAACTCAGTTATTTCCAATTTCTATTACTTACCACAATATCAATATGATAATTGGAAATCACATTTAATTTTATTCCTTAAAGTAATAACTTAAGTTAACAATTCATTGTGATTTATCATTCTTCACCTTTCATCCTAAAAAAAAACGATAAATTACCTATAAATATTAGCCGTTTGTGTCGCTAGAGGAGAGACACTTGCCCGCTATTTTTGTCTTGTACCAGGATACGTTTGTTTACACAATTCTATGACCACGGCTTATATTTCGGTTCGACGCGATTCTATTTCGGCGTGCAGTGGTACTGGGGGTAGCGATGCGCATTTTGTCTGGCACAGACTATAGCTCGTTAGATTAGTTGTTAAGTCTTAACTATAAGTTATTTAACTGTTTTTTTATTATTATTATTATTATTGACGTCAATAAGTGCCTGTAAAGGTTTACATTGAATAAATAATTTGACTTTGACTTTGACTTTGACTTACCATCAGGCCGGATGTGGTCACTATGACAAGTCAATGTAAAAAAAAATCTTACATTTTAAAAGTTATTAACTGTTTGACAATCCCCTTCCTATTCTATTAAATTGACCACATTAATCTCTTTATTTTAATTCATCAAAGTAAGAAAAGTAAGTTGAATATTTTATTTTTATGCGGAAAACTTTTGCAATATTGTTTTGTTTGCTGACGATACATCTTTGATATTTAAGACTGATCGAAATAAAAATAGTTTTGATGACATCAACAGTGCCCTAACAGATGTGTTGAATTGGTTTACTACTAATAATCTTCAATTAAACGCGAAGAAAACCGAATGTATAAATTTTACTCTACCTAACGTGAAGAATATTATAGGAAATAAAATTAAACTGAATGGTGAACTGTTGGACCTTGTTGATTCAACAGTTTTCTTAGGTATTACCTTAGATTCAAAAATACAGTGGTACCCTCATATTAGCACCCTTGCGGGGAGACTTAGTTCAGCTGCTTATGCTGTTAGGAAGATTAGGCATTTTACAGACGTGGAAACTGCTCGATTAGTCTATTTTAGTTACTTTCACAGTGTTATGTCCTATGGTATACTACTTTGGGGTAAAGCAGCAGATATAGAAACCATTTTCATTTTACAGAAAAGAGCAATAAGGTCCATATATAACCTAGGATCACGTGACTCCCTTAAGGAGCTGTTTAAAGAAATAAATATTCTTACAGTTGCATCACAATTTATTTATAACTGTATTGTTTACGTGCGTCAAAACATTACTCATTTCAAAAAAAATTGCGATATACACAAACTAAATACTAGAAATAAGTATAAACTTGTAATTCCTAAATTTCGACTTCAGAAAGTTTATGGATCATTTATGGGACAAAGTGTCATAATTTACAATAAAATCCCGAACGATGTTATAATTTTGCCCTTTGACAAATTTAAGACACATGTTAATGACAGACTTTTAGAAAAGGGCTATTACACTGTAAGCGATTACATCAATGACAAAAATGCATGGAATTAACATTCCTCTAGTTTCGCATACATTGTTCTAATGCGTTCATAGTGCCCGAGTAAAACTTGTAGATTCACTTTTGTTTTTATCTTTTATTTTATATAATTGTTTTATGACTATTGACTGTATAATTTGGTAACGACATATTGTTTTGTAAATGTCGTTACCTCTATATTATTATAAAGCTGTGGAGTTTGTTGTGCCCGTTCTTCTCCACAGCTAAAAGACTTCCTGAATGGGTGGGGTGGGTGGGTGGGTTCCTGTGCCTATCCATCCATCCTTATAAAAAAAAAATTTACGATTCAAAACGCTTAATTTAAGCTTACTGAATAAAGTTATTTTGATTTTTGATTTTTTTTTTGATTTTTTATAATGTAGAGAACATTTAAAAACTTTAAATTATTAGTCTTCACCTGAACATCTTATTTTATAAAATATGGTAACTGAGGACTCTAAAAGGGAATACTTATTTTACATTACCTCCTAAATCCTCGCGGGTCATAAACGACACATCCAATAAAAAAATTCTAAAACGGTGTAATTCCAAATTTAAAGAATGTTTTTGGTTACGGTAGTTGTGGTTTGTCGTCGGACATATCTGTCAAAGGGGCGAAAGATCAATAAATTCAGAACATTAGTTGATTAATAAAAAAAACTAAGGTCACCATGTCTCGTCCTCGGAGGTTAATTTTTCCCATTAATGTATATTTAGCTCTTACCTACAGAGTAAGCAAACAAACAAAACATGAAATATTGACAGAAACTTCAATTCTTCGTTTCAGTTGGCAGCATAATGGCATCCTTAACAATTGTGCCAATGAGTTGGTGTTGATATACCATCCGCATGTGATCGGAGTACGAACAGTCTCTGTTGCAGCACGCCACTGCTTGACATGCCCGCTACGCCCGCCGCGAGTGCGAATAACAAAACGTAAGAATAAAAGAAACAAAATATCAAAAAAATACAATAATATAGAAGTTCAATGACGATTTGGCTGCAGAGGACATTTAAGTAAAAATATAAATGTAACACGTCTAAGTGTCTTTTGTGTAACGACTCAACTCAAACAACACAACACATCTCGGCCACTGTTCCCAGGCGTGACAACTGAACACCGTGTTGTGTTGTTCAGCAGCTATCGACCACACGTCGTGTTACTGTCATCGCACACACAGCACAATACACGGTATTATGACAATCAAAATAGGAAAATATTTAATAGGTATTATACTTTAAGGAAGAGAGCTAATTGAATGCTTCAAAGTAGGTATTATACATTCGTTCTCTTTACTGCATGCATCGATTACAATTTCAAAAACATGCATCATTTCATAAACCTTTACAGGCATATTGACGTAAAGAACAAAACCAACAGTTAATTAACGTGTAGTTAAATATTAAAAGCTAATCTAACTAACTAACTAATTTACCTAACTAACTAATCTACCACCAGTTCGGATTTTGGGACAGCCTTCGACTGAGAAGAACCTGGCAAGAAACTCTGGAGGCCTTTCTTTTTTCTTCCTCTAAGTATAAGCTCTTTGAATCGTACAAAACAGGGAAGAAATATACGAATACAATAACTGATAAGTTATACTCGTACATGAACTATGTCCATACATATTTGTCATTTACATAATCATCCACCTTTACTCATGGGGGTTCTTCACATGTGTTATATAAAGAAAGAAAGAAAAAAAAATATGTAGTAGCATTTCAGTGATATTTAGTGGAAGTTTGTTATAAAAAATTACACATTTACCCAAGAATGAGCCACCTGTTTTATGGAGTCTAAAACTAGGGACGGCAAGCCTATTTTTCCTACGAGTGTTAAAGTTATGAAGAACACAATTTTAACAAATGTGTTTTGATACTTCTTGACATACAAATTACATAATGTTTTTAGGTTTAAGCAAGCGATAAGACTCTCAGAGCACACTGCGGAAATAACTAAAATAAACTACTCTTGCCGTCTCAACATCAGTTAAAAGTTTTATTTTCTTAACTGCGTATGCAGCTGAACTCAGTCTCAATGACAAGGTATCAATATGTGGCTCTCATTGCAGGCGTGAAACCAGTTGAATGCCTACAAACACAGAAGAATCTATTAATTCAACTACATTATCGTTCATCCTTATTTGTGTGCTGACCTGTCTTACATTAGCTAAAGAAAATTTTACACACTTTTTAATAATGATATTATCATAAAATCATTTATTTCAGACCATTAGATCCATGGGTTAGTAACAATTGAGACTTAAAACTATGTTAGTAACAAATGTACATAATACTGAATACAATTTTAAAATCATAAATTGGCAAAATTCAAAATAAAATAAATCATAAAGTGGAAAAAAAAAAATATATATATCATCATTGGTTGATTCACTGATGCACACGTTTGAAAACATGTAGTTCAGTGAATAGTCCAAAAATTGCCGAGTCTATCCGGTCACCAATCATATGTATATCATACATAATATTATACTTTCCTTTTGTTGAATTCAAGTCAATTCAATAATAAATTATTAATAGTGAAACAATGCAATACTTTTGAAAGTGCACTATTTACATCGTCAACATTTTCGAGATCTCTTTTAACATAAAAAATAAGATAGATATAATCTGCAAATAGTACAGTCTCACACAATTTTCTAGTAAAGTAGGGCAGATCATTCATATAAATCAAAAAAAGTAATGGTCCCAATATTTATTCTTGGGGCACGCCTATTGTTATGGGTGCTCTCGAAGACAGCACCATTAACCACAACTTTTTAAGTTCAACTAATTCTTTTTTATTCAAATTTCCCCTTTTCCCAATTAAAATAATAATAGTTCCTAATTTTTTAAAGTCAAAAACACTTTTTTACGGATTAACTCGCGTTTAATTTACTGCTTACATAGTTTTTATATTATCCTGACGTTTCGAACCCTTTACAAGGTCCGTGGTCACAGTGAGACTGAGGTGTTGATCGTCTCATAGTTAAAAGTTATTTGCCTACCGTCAATCATTTTTATATTTAACGGGGTGCGTTCAAGTTTACACAATACGAGCTAACAATATTTTTAGGTCTGGCAATGTGTTGCTGTTGGGGCTGGGATTTGATGACCTGTATGATGGGGTCCCAGGCAGGTGGTAAATTCCAACCATCCACTCTATTGAAATGTCGATGTTTTTTAATTTCAATAGCCTCGCGTATCAACCTAGAGATGAAGCGTTGTTCCTTGGCGAGTATTTGAGGTTTGTCAAATCTGATGTAATGGTTGGGTCCCTCGAGAGCATGTTCACACACTACAGACTTAGAAAAGTGTTTCATTTCAATGTGTAGTGCTCGCTTAAACCTCAGAAAACAACATATGAAATTATTTTTTCCACTAAACCATGTCAAACAGGCATACAATAATTTAAGACAGTGTGCCCCTCCGTGTTTAATAATTGACCCAAGCCTTTTCCAATTTCATCACTAAACATTAGAGTGCTACTTTTAGTACATTTAGTACTACTTACTACTATCATAGTACCTATTGAGAAATTGGTTTAGATTACATTAGAGTTACAATAGCAAAACATGTTAGACACAGAGCGGTACGAACTTCCTTAACACGTTAAACGCCATGGCAGACACCATATGTCTGCCACCATATATTCCCAGTGGGCTTAGTGAAAAATATAAAAATGGTCATTATCTGTCTACATGTTTTATTTGCTTATTTGTTTTAAAAGGGGATTTATTATAATGTCAATTAAGTACAATGACGGAAAATGGTAAAAATAGAGAGAAATTTCCGGGCAGACACCTTGATCTGCCATGGCCCAGCCGAAGCACTTTGCGTTATTTTAGTGGAAGGGGCCTCGCGGGCCACCTTGGCAACCACTCCCGCAACTCTGCGCTAGCGCTACGCTTGCTCTCGCTCGACACAGCTCAGTGTAGAGATATGGTATCGAAACAAAAGTATCGATACTAAACTCATGAGTAGTATCGCAACAAAAGTAATCGATACCAGTATCGTACTCGCATCAAAAGTATCGAGTTATTAGGGTTTCGAGTACATTTTGTTTTTCATTCAGTGTAAATAAAAAGACGTAAGATAGTACTTAAAAGCTGTTTATTAAAATATTTCTTAATTTTCTCAATCGAACGTCATCTCCCGTGCAATCAGACAAAAATAGTAATTTTTTAACCCTTGAGCCCAACAGGCGGTAGGTACTAGGAACCGATTACAGAGACTAGGAATTTTCTAGTCTCTGTAATCAGGGCTCTAGCTTTTGAAAATAGACGTTCCGCCGGAACTGACGTCCCTGATATTATTAAAAAACGATAAGCAAGCATAAAAAGCCCTTGGAACACCGTTTTCATATCTTCTCATTTCTTCCATTTCATATCTGCTGGAATAGGTTTGATTTCAACGGAAACACTGGATTCGCGAGATATAAACTCATCTCGTCTCGTCTCTGTTATGTTCGTAATGCTAGTGCGTGGTCTTCTCGAATTCGCTAACATATTTTCATGGTGTCTCCAAAAGTCATCAATTCATCGACAGGCGACGAGTTTCAGGCGAGTCTTACCAAAGCACAAATTACAAAGAATAATATGTCCAATCCAAACAAGCATTGAATACTTATTTACCACAGACTACAGTACAGAGTCGAGTCAATCAATCCATAGACTTTTTTATAAATTCGTTCTCTGATCTCAAAAATAATTGTATTTTTTTATAATAGAGGTATTTTTTAAGATTTGGAATGCTTTAACTTATACCAAATGATGTAAATAATTGAGAATATACTATTTCATACAATATAATTTAAGAAATGTCAAAACCTTATAGAATTAAACAAATAAATTCAAAAATATGATTTTTAACAGCACTAGTAACAACATGTCAAAGAAGAAATGTGTCGGGTCCCTGTCAGGTCACGAATATTTTCAAAACTTGTAAGTTTTTCTCTGCGCTAAGGCGTGAAGCTTGTTCTACAGAGCCCCGCGGGTCACTACGAATAGCGTTTACACTGTTATTGATGTCTGCCAGCCTAGTAAAGACCTTTTAGCGCAGGTCGTACTGCCAGCCAAACCGTGTCTGCCGCAGCCTGGTGGGCCCGGCCCACTGTCAGGCATACGGTGTCTGCCATGGCCCATGTGATAATTAAGTATTTTGGCCTGGGCGTTTAACGTGTTAATTTATGATTATACGACTGTTTTTTCTTGTCTGCGAATTGTCACCTATTCAGGCTGCTTTGGATCTACTTTATTTATTTATTATTTTTTTATTTATTAAAACTGTTGCAACAATATTATTATTTATTATTATTTACATGGCGGACTTAATGCCTTAGGCATTCTCTACCAGTCAACCATAGGGTGGTGCAGAGATGACATGGTAGGTGCAATTAGCTGCGGTGACAATTCATCTACCTTCTTGAGGTTCTATTTTTTACAAAACTTTGTGAAATAAAAATATCTTTAGTGAATGGGGACACCTAACATATCATTTACTAATAATAAATTGGCTGTTGATTTAAATCATTTATCGGGTTGAAGAGCCGCTTCAATCATGTTCGTATTTAGAAATCACGTTTCGCCTATTAGCACGGCGAGGCGTGTCAGCCCGTGGTCAAATAACAAGTGCCGCTTCGGTGACCGTTGCCATAAGTGCGTCACTACTATTGAGGTGTTATTACTTGAAGGTCTTGCACACTGACCCGCCGAAGGACTGCAAACGGTTGAAAAGAAATTCCCGCTCCCTAGATAAAGTACTTCAATGCTCACGACTCACGCCCCGGCCGCAAGCCCACGAGCGCATTGTGCAGCGGTGACGCGACGCACGCCTATTCGCCTATTGTTGGGATTGAAACCGAAACTGAAACCGATAACTTTACGGTGCGATGTGCATCGGGCATTAGGAGACATGTTTACTTGTTACTTCCATAGTCGCTCTATGCCGTTGCGTAGATGTAGGGTAAACTAGGTATAATATGGTGTGATGAGCGTCGGTACTTCGGCAACAATATTTACCTGACACACCTAGTCATTTAGATTTTGTCAACTGACTTCCAAACTTCAATAGGAAGATGGCAGTGGCAAAACCCATTGATGATGAAACCTATTAGTCGCGAATTTCAGTTTCCCATACAAACTTCCATTTACTTACAAACCAATAAGTCAATTTTAATGAAACTTTGCTAGCTAAAGTAAAATACAGCGACTCGTAATATTTGATTATTTGTGTTAAAAAACGCTCAAATAAATTCATAGAAACCGAAACGTGGAAAAAAAAGTCCCGCCTGAGGCAGACATTTCTTTTTTTTTTTCAACGTTTCGTTATCTTAAAATTTTCTTCTTCTTTTTAAACCTTCTTTATTTTGCTGAGTTATTGCGATTATAAACTTTCTATATTTTACTTTGAATCGCAATAACTCAACTTAATAAACGTTTTTTTTTTAATAATTAGATCTCTGTATTTTTTTGCATTTTAGAGAGGTGTGTAAACCTTCTTAAATGCGTACTCAAACATTTCATGCGAATGTAATAATTTCAAATTTAATTCCCTAATACATATTACATATTAGGGAACGTAACTGAAACCGATTAATTATAAGGTGCGATGAGGGACGATATATTTTCGGTTACGTTTAGTGTTTATAGTTATGATCGAAGGTTTTCGGCGATAATGTTTAAGTACCTGATACTTCCATACCTCACTACATTTTACGCTTGACGCGGTTCGGTTGCTGCTTTCATGCGAATATTACGCTGTCAGTGTAGTAGTGCTATACTTAGTACTTACCATGTACTTACAAATTTCATGACTCCGCCGGCTTCGACTCATAAGAGATTGGGAGCTCAACCTTACAAAATCGAACATACATGACAAACCGCAAATTTACGCAATTCAACTCAACTTGTATTGTCACTTTTAACTTATATAATATTTTATTATTACATGTTACTCATCTCTCACGTAACTTAGATGGTCGAGCCAACCCTGCCGCGACATCGCCACGTCAGTTCTAATCTCCAGAGTATTCTACCGTCTTCGGCGCGTGATTGCCATAACGATGGGGGACATGTCATCATCACCAACCTCGACAGACATCTTTATGGCCGCGCTCAGTCTTCCCCAGATAGATAAAGATCACAATGTGTTGTACATTGGGAGATCGAGCATAATCTGCTAGATATACAACGGGGCCAAAGGCGTTCCGAACATGAAGAAGCTCGAGATAAATAAATCATGTACCAAAGGTCTGTCACAAATTGAATCTAAAAATCGGAATTTTTGTGCTATTCTGTAGTCGATTGGCATCATGTAGACGTGGTAGACGCATATAAAATTTCATAGTGAATTTTTTAAATAATTGTGGTGGTATAAGAGGTAACCGTGGACAGGCAATACGAGCGTGGTCTGCTGAAAATATTATTAAGCATCATTCGTTGTCTTTATAAGACTCTAGTTTTAGTATGTAAACGTAGTAATCCATTCTGCCTCAAACAACAGAATAATTAGTAAGTATATTTGATCCACAAAAATATAGAAGTACTTTATGTTGATAAAGAATAGAAGTTACCAATTAACACAAGTTCTTTTCTAACATCATTGACATAAAATTAGTAAATGTAAATATTATTTTCGAGGATCGATTGTATAAGAAAGAACCTAATATATTCGTGGTATTAATAATATGTAGGTAGCTGCACCGCATCCAAGTTCTCGCGCCACTCGCCTTGAGACTTAATACGAAGCACGTAAAAGTTGAAATTGAATGGCGAGACTTTCCTGCTACCCAGATAGAATTATATTCTAGTATAACGAGATGGTATCGCCAATTGCACTCACTGTGACTATTCAATTTTAGAATAGGATGATGAAATTTCCTAAAAATGTGTAGGTATCATAAATACGTTTTAGAGGAAATTTTGAATTTGTTAATACCTCTCGCGGGACACAATATCTATTTCGATGGCATAGCCACAGATCTGCTGTTTTCCTGTTTAAAAGTTGTGCTAACGCAGCAGTAAAATTACTGGCCAGAGTGTTAATGAGCTACGGTTAAAGCCACGTTAAAGCTTACCATTGGGTGGGCAGCGCACTACTGACTCTTAATTTTTTTTTTGTTACATGATTACAAGTTTTAGTACTAAGTCTTGGACAAATAAATTTTTGTAATAGAACAAAATATAATTGTCTAAGATGCAATGGCAGGACGAGATGCATTCTTCTCGCGATTGCATTTAAAAATGTTGACTTTCGACTTATGACATTGGCATTGTGATCAGAGATGCCATTAAAATAATAACTTTTGTGGGTTAATTGGGGACCAGCGAACATGTTTAATGGTTTGATCAGTTCCACCTTCCCCCATCTTGACCTTTATAAGGAAACTCATACGCAACAAGGTAAGTGTTTTATAAACAGATTGGAATATTTTCCTGCTTTTATGCACTGCTCGCAAACTGAACACTGTTAATATGGATGGTGTGCGACGAAAACTAAAAACCATCTGACCGTTCGTGTGGCTTCCAATAAAAAATTGGTACCCAGTAATTTATTTTCAACAAAGTACATTAGTTGCTTACCGTCCTTTTTTATGTAAGTACCTATACCAAAATGTCTAACGCATGTTTTAAATTGAACACAATTTTTGTTTAAATGTACTTTTTTTCTTTAACCTTTATCTTCTTTTTGGATTTATGGTTGTAAAAAAAAACCAGTGTTGTTTTTAGTTTTTTTTGCATGTTTTCTTTAATTTACAAGTACGTAGGACGACCAGGTAAAATAGTTATATGGCTATAATAATATATGGTATTGAATTGAGTCTCATAATCATAATATTACGTTTTTAAACCAATGGTGGTGCACAAAAAAGTGTACCTACATCTTTTTATCTATTACTTACTCTTAGGTTTACCAGATTCAGATTATTGAGAAGTATAACAAAGGGATTTGAGGCCTTAATAATGCTCAATGCATTAGATTATGCTGAGAGACCTGAGAGTCGCGATGAAAGAGAGACAGAAGATTATGCGCGAATGAGTTTTTACGCGAATTTATGATTACTTCTTGGAGGCATATTGAGCATTGTTCTGCCTCGGTGAAGAAGATGAAATGTTATACTCGTATTGTATGTAAATGCGCGAAAGGTTTTTCAGAAGGTATTGAGTACGATTCATTTTTAACGACTTATTTTAACTGAATGACTTTTGCTACATGTATAATATTGTAAAATAATTAGTATTTGATGGTAATAAATACAATGATCATGTTTCTTTAAATTTTGTAATGTTTCACAGTCTATGTAAAGTGATAAGTCAACACACCACGCTTAATTGCTACTTTTTATCATTTGAAGAGTGGTTTAAATATGAGGGAAAATAAAAAAAAATCTTTACTTAGTATTAATTTCAATAATGGCACATTTCTCTGTTTCTATTTTATTTTAGTACATACACTTTTAAACTTTCGCGTTACATTATGCACAAACATTTAAATGGGATGTAATGCAAAACTACTCATTACCACGACCGGTGCCTTCGATCAACAATACAACTAGATGTCAGGTCGGTGCTAAAAATGTGTCTCGGTAAATAAGAGCGCACTTGAGGAGTGAGCTCTTAATTTCTCGCAAGGCAATAACAGGTAAAAGTACTTTATTTGTTGCCCCTTAAGATTGATTTCACCACTAAATGTTATTGACGTCTTTTCATTTTTAAGTGACAGGAGTATATTATTGCTTTGAAAAAGTATTTATTCACGTAGACAGAATTTAGCTTTGATTTTATCTAGTTGGTATTGTTGATCGAAGACCGGTGCATTTCGGTCCAAACGTCTCGTGTATAAAAGGTATGCGTATAATGACTTAATTTACTAATTAGTTTTGCGTTATTTAATCTTTTCCTTTTATACCATCCTTACACCTATAAATTATCGCTATTAGTATAAAACTAAATTCTATTAATTACAGAAACCGAACCATTGTTCTGTTTCCTGTACTATTTTATATGTGCGTACGCTTCGTGTATCATGTTTCCTTAATACTAGGGGAACGTTACAACGTATCTAATAATGACATGTGTCAGTCAATTGGCGGATGACTGACATAGGTAGGGCCCTTGATAAGACAATTGAACTGATGCTCTTTGGGGCACCGGATTAAGGCCAAGACGGGCCCACAAAAACTCCAACGTTGCTTTACACAGCGAGACTTGTATCGAGCCGATACTGACGGAGATAAAAATATCGTTTCACCCGGATTCAAAAACCGTTGAAGAATAAGCTATCGTATATGCTACCGTTGGCACTCACAATGCTTCTGACATTTAGGAAGTTAATTTAGGAATAAAGGCATTTGTTGTTGCGTCTGCCGTTGTGTTGGGTTGTTGACATTTCATTGTTTTTCCCGGCTAACGAACAACTAGATACGTTGAACACTAATAATAGTACAGGAATGCTGAAAACGAAGAAAGGCGCTCGGCTCCCATTCATCACCCCGCGCTGATTCACTACAGTCGTGTTTTATAAATAACCGTAAATAGCCGCCCGGCGGACCATTCTCAATTCATATCTTATATGATCATATCCATTCCTTATTCAGTGTCAACATGGCTAAAACAAAGAAAATCTAAATTTAACTAAAACAGTGTCACGCTAAATCGATATAGATTGCGGGACTGCGAACAGAAATACTTGGGTAATTAAATTTTGAAAATACATTCTTATAATCACGAGTATTATCCCCGAAGCGTTAGGTATATATATACTAGGCAATGAGGACCGCAAAAGTAGTCATCTGCGATGGACCACCTTTCACCAAATAGCGACGCACATGTGCTCAGCGTGACAAGTAGTGCGCCCATCCCGCTCTATGCTGTTGGATGTATGTGCAGTCTTTAGTCCGTTAGTCGCCTTTTACATATATAACCTAGGATCATGTGACTCCCTTAAGGAGCTGTTTAAAGAAATAAATATTCTTACAGTTGCATCACAATTTATTTATAACTGTATTGTTTACGTGCGTCAAAACATTACTCATTTCAATAAAAATTGCGATATACACAAACTAAATACTAGAAATAAGTATAAACTTGTAATTCCTAAATTTCGACTTCAGAAAGTTTATGGATCATTTATGGGACAAAGTGTCATAATTTACAATAAAATCCCGAACGATGTTATAATTTTGCCCTTTGACAAATTTAAGACACATGTTAAGGACAGACTTTTAGAAAAGGGCTATTACACTGTAAGCGATTACATCAATGACAAAAAGGCATGGAATTAACATTCCTCTAGTTTCGCATACATTGTTCTAATGCGTTCATAGTGCCCGAGTAAAACTTGTAGATTCACTTTTGTTTTTATCTTTTATTTTATATAATTGTTTTATGACTATTGACTGTATAATTTGGAAACGACATATTATTTTGTAAATGTCGTTACCTCTATATTATTATAAAGCTGTGGAGTTTGTTGTGCCCGTTCTTCTCCACAGCTAAAAGACTTCCTGAATGGGTTTTCCTGTGCCTATCCATCCATCCATATAAAAAAAAAAATATTGACGATTCAAAAATTATTTTGATTTTGATTTTGATTTTACGACACCCGAGAGGGGGTGGTAGGTACCTAGTATTCTTTCACCGCTACGCGACACGCATTGTGCATTTTTGTTTTTGCTCGGTTCTCCTTTTGTTGGTCCAAATAAGCTAAATAAGCCATCACAGCTCATACGGTTGCTTATCATTTAGAGTCCAATTTTAAAACAATAGTTACAAGTATATTTAGCCTGCCCCTCTGGGCAACGGGCGTGGTTGATATGTTAGTATGTACATTTATAAAAGCTCACATATGACGTAGTTTAGGCTCAGGCTTATCGTCAGTTTCTGCTTATAGGATGAGATGAAGGCCAAGGTTTCTCCGTAAAATAAACAAAAAAATATAGCATAAAGCTGCTGCGTGTTAATTTATTGATTTCACAGTATTATCAAACCAATGAAAGAAATATTTGTCGTCATTAACTTCTGTCATTCTAGTAACCAAGTTGATGAGGTAGGGTTTTATTTTTTTTATTATTCACTACTCACTACTACTACGACATGACGAAACCCAAAATAATTTCTGATTACTTAAACAAACTTGTCTGTTGCTTTGAATTTTTAAATCCGACTCTTAATTACAGTCTGAATGGAGTTTTTTTTGTACCTATCTAAAGATTAGTTAAGGAAAATTCATTTATGAAATATAGGTTATCATTTCAATTACGGCGTGTAAAAATAAATTCAAACGATGTTGATTTTAATAAAAAAACAGTAAGTAGGCGACAACGAAAGACGATTTAATCTTCAGTTCTTGGTAATGGAAAAGTAAATTAGAAATGTATATACATATATATATATTCTTTATTGCACAAAAACACATATACAGAAAATACATAACAAGCAAAGGTGGACTTATCTCTGAAAGAGATCTCTTCCAGCCAACCTTAGGTGGAATGGGAGATTGGTGAACCGGTGAGAGCGATATATAGATATAAACAATAATAATACATTTAATAAGTAACATAACAATAATAATACAACAATAAACTGTGAATTAAAAAATAAATAAATAATATTATCTATAATTCTGATGAGATGAGCGTCAAAAAGTGATCCTTGACTTTTCTTTTGAAGGATGCAGCCGACGTACTATCCTGAATGCCTGTTGGCAGCTGGTTCTAAAGCTGCGTAGCTCGTACAATAAATGAGTGCAGGAAGAAATTGGTACTGACCTTGGGGGTCTCCAGCGTTTTGGTTATGCAAGCATTGGGGTCGTTCAGGATGTTATAGAGAGTGGAGAGGATGTGCATATTTTGGCGGTGTCTAATCGGAAGCCACTTTAGTTCTGCACGACAGTGAGAGACATGGTCATACTTCCGTAAACCAAAAATGAATCTTATGGCCAGATTCTGTAGACGTTCTAACTTTAGCAATTGCGCCTCGGTCACGTCCAAGTAACAGACGTCGGCGTAGTCTGGGATAGGAAGAAGAAGAGATTTTGCGAGCATAATTTTGCTTTTGAAGGAGAAAAAGTATTGAAGCCGTTTAAGAGAGTGGAAACTAAAATGTAGACGTTTGCTGGTTTTACTAATGTGAGCTGGACATGTCACAGTCCAAAGTCAGACCCAAGTTCTTCATTCTGTCGTTATACTTGATATAGACGCAGTCGTAAACGAGCACAGGAACAGAGCACCAATCCAGCCTGCCTCTCAACCTACTACTGCCCAAAATCATGGCTTATGACTTCGCAGGATTCACAATCAGACCGAAAGATTTAGCTCATGCTTGGACAGCAGCAAAGTCTTGATTTAAAGCTTGAATTGTCTCCGTTACCTCCGAGAGTGACAAATGCTGGTAAATTTGAAGGTCGTCGGCGTAAAGAAGGAAAGGAGAAGAAAAAACAGATGAGATCTTATTGATAAACACAGAAAAGAGAAGCGGAGACAGCACACCACCCTGAGGCACTCCAGCCGATAAACAAGTCCAGCCAGAAGATGCATCATGATGCCTTCACACACTGCACACGGCCATTGAGGTGCGAGCGAAACCACTCCAACACCGGTGCAGAGATGTTCATTGTGCAAAGAGTGCCAAGGAGAAGGTCGAAGTCAACACAGTTGAATGCACTACTGAAATCCAACAAGACCACTGCTGTGAGTTTGGTGTTTTCCATAGCCCACCGGATGTCTTTCGTGATATTCAGCAGCGCACCAACAGTGCTATAGGAAAGTAGAAAACTGGATTGGAAAGGACATAACAGGGAGTTGGATGCAAGAAATGAGTATAGTTGCTTATGTACCACGGAGTCTAGGATTTTAGACAGGATCGGGAGTATGGATATAGAGCGATACTTGGAGAAAGTCGAAGGGTTTGGATTTTTGGGAAGAGGTATGACATACGCTTTCTTCCACGAAGCTGAAAAGACATTGTAAGTAAGAGAAAAGTTAATAATAAATGTGATTACTAACACAATGTCCTCCAGCGCCGGAAGAAGCATGTCCAAGCTCAGACCAATCAGACTTTTTTAACCGCCTCCGTGGTCTGTGGCTAAGCCACCGGTTTCAGACCCAGAGGTCCCGGTTTCGATTCCCAGCGAGGGGTACATCTTTGTGTGCTCGGTTTGGTAAGTGGTAGAGCTGTTAAGTCCGCCTGGCTAGCTACCACCATCTTATCTAAGTCTGTCGCCATAACAACGATGTTTATAGCATAGTTGTGTTCCGACAGTTAGAGATAAGATAGCCAGTTCCTCAGTGGTTGAGGATTCCGGGTGAAGCGCGCTTCCACCTTCGGCCTTATCGTCACTTACCATCAGGTGAGATGAAGGCCAAGCGCATACCCGATGCAGAATAAAAAAAACCATCATGCCCACGGCTTTAGTCGTGATGGAGCGGATAGCCTTCGTGATGGCGTCTTCGGTAACTGTACTAAAAGAAAAGAATGGGCAATCAGGTGTTGGAAGACTTGAGAGAAAGTTATTGGAGGAGAGGAAAAATGATTGTTTAGAGCATCCAAATCCACTGAATTCTGGCAGGCAACAGCAGGCTTGCCCATGTCCAATATCCCCAAGAAACTCCAAATTTGTTTCGACCAATATTTTCATTTTCTCGTGAATATATTTACGCTTCGCGTCTCTACACATTCTGTTACAAACGTTACGTAGTTTTTTGTAGGCAATTAGGTTATCAGGTGTGGGATTTTTTTTTATATTGACATTTGGCTTTGTCACGTTTCGCCATTATCCTTCTAATAACAAGTGTTAGCCAAGGGGCAGGAGCGTGCTTTATGCGTACAGGTCGTACTGGAGCATGAGTATTGAAAACATTGGTCAATTGTCAATTGGTTCAACAATGAAATAGTTTGTCATGAAATCAATATCGTCAGGCAAAAGTATAGGTGACCAGTCCACGCAGCCGAGGTCCCGTCTCAAGCGGCACAAGTCCATATGCCGAAAGTTGCGCTGAAGAAGTACTTTTGATTTGATTTTGGGAGGACGAACTTTGTAAGTTAGGAAAATCAAGTCGTGATAAGAGAAAGGTGCAGTTATCTGCCCGTGAGAAGCAAAAAGATTGGGATTCGAAATTATCATCAGGTCAAAAAGAAAAGGATTACAGTTACAGTTGAAGGACAACTGGTTGATGGGAGCGAAGGTTTAAGCCAGGTTTTAGACACAAGGATACAGTCAAAGAAAGAAGGTCATCGTGATAAGCTGCAATCATTTGCGCGTTAATATGCACTAGGGATAAGAATTTTGAATTTTTGTCGAAGGTGGCTAAGAGTTTACTGTCCAGAGTGTCAGAATCAGACAGAGGTGTTGCTGCTATGGGCACTCTCATACTCATCAGATGAGCAGGAAAAATATTCATCAGTTACAAACATAACACGATAAATAAATTAAATAAAAATATATTTACATAAACAAAAAAAAAGATGTATAGTTTTTTGATCAGATATGATATTAATTTTGGATTTGTTTGTAACTGTAACCGGATGCAAAACCGGTCGTGGTGGATATCCTTGTGGGAGGCCTCCATCCTTCGGCTGATGATGATGATGATGTAGTTTATTTCATATGCCTACGCTAATGACCTACACACTCGAAATCAACTTATAGGAGGATAAGAACATTAACATGTTTGTTAAGTAAATTATCCAAATAAATAAGTACCTACTTAATACCTTAACAATTGTATGTGGTGTAAAATCTCATAAATGTTTCTATACCTACTGATTAGCGTTAAACCCCGCCTGAATGTTTATTATATATTGTATAGTACTACTGTAATATTTTTGTATATACTGTAAGTATAAATGATACCTATAGTTTTTGAGTTAAAATAAGACACTCAGAACTTCAATATTATTCTTCGTACTTATAAGAAACTTCATAAGAACTGAGTCGTCAATAGCCTTCTCACGTATTGACACGGACACTCTGTCAAAGATGCAGAACACTGTGTTTTTGCGAGGCATCTTCCTCAGACGGGTAATGTGATTTTCTGGCGCTGAGGTCCAAGGTTCGACGCGGGACGGTATCGCATCGGGGAAACCCGCAGACACACGAAATATGTCGTTCTTTCCCTATGCAACCTAAAGAAAAACCACTTAGGAATTCTATAGGACATCTGTTTCATATTTTGTTAGAGTATATTATAGGATAAAATGTTTACTAGAAAAAAATCAACCAGTCTCAGAAAGCTCGAGTGGGATTCGAACCCACGACCTTTGGATTGCCGGTCAGCAGTGGACCGTGGATATCTATATAGCATTGTGAATGCAAAATTTCAACAATTAAGAGTATATTATTATGTCTTATTAGAAATGTATGTTTTTAGGTGTTATTTGCCACTTTGAAAATACAGTTTAATATACATGTTAGATGTTTAATAAAGTAAGGATTCTGACAAATGTTTTCCATTAATAGTTTTGTCAGATTATGCAATACCTGTCATTAGCAGAAAATGATGCTTGGGTAAGTACGTACCTACTTGTTACCTGTAAAGTCTGTGAATTTCAATATTTATTATCTTGAACAATCTAAACGTATTAAAGTAGGTATGGTTATTTGTGTTCTTCTATTCGAGTGAGATTTAAAAAATAATAGAATAGAATAGAAAAAGTTTATTGGTAAAACATTTAGGTAAAAATTAAAACATAACACTATGACACAGAATATAGATAAACACACAATTAACAAAGTACAAGGTTTATAAAGGTGACGTCATAGTAAAATAATACGTAAAAAATAAACTCGATCGGATCCGTTCAGAATGTTTAATATTAATGAGGTTTATTAGTTCACAAACAAGGCGTCATCATACGGTTTCATTAGTAGATCATATTATATCAACTACGTCACTTGATAAACATCATAAAGGGCATTAAAAGAAAAGAGTGACACGTTGTGTACGTGATCAAACTGGTATTGTTCACATTCTTCCGCCGGTAAACATGCCAGTAGTGCCGTGGGGTCACAACAACACAACACGACGCGCCGGCCAAACCAGTCGGTGGCAGAGGCGCAGTTGTCCGTCCGTCTGTGACGTATGGCCAAATAAATTGTTTCTATTTACTAATGCTTAAATCAATTGCATAGACTAACTTATAGACACACAAATAATAATTACCCTGATCCCGGATTGATTATGGATTAGGTTGGCACGGGTATTAGGATTTATGGAAGCAAATGAGACACGACACTAAGTTTGTACTTCAAGGCCGGCAACGCATCTGTGACTCCTCTGGTTTTGCAGGTGTCACAATTATTAGGCAATGTTTATTAATAGAATAGAAGAATAAGATTTATTTAATATTTATTAAAGGGGTGTCGTATCATATCTAATAAGAGTAGATCACGGTTAAACTGGGCAAGAGCCACAACAGAACTAATAGTAAGAACTCACAGAGGAAATGTACTTAGCCTAAGAAACAAAGGATTATTGTCTCTTATAGTTAATATATACAAAATGTGTAATAGAGAAAGATTAACTGTGGTTTTAGAGAGACGTATTTATATTTGAACATTCCAACACGCCCCTCAAAAAGAAATACTAAAATAAATAAAAACAATTAAAATATTCTAAAAGTATAAAACCTATCACATAATGTTACGTTACTGACACAACCTTTCTTGTCTGGGAGTAAAATACATTTAATATCATATGGTCCAACATTTGTAGCGCAGGATTAGGGAAAATCCAGAAAAACTTATCAAACCATATGTTACGTATTATATAATTTAATACTAAATAAGTATTATAATGTATCTAATTTAAAATACGTAATTAAAAAAAACTAAAACTTTCACTTAAGACCGAGCTTCTCCCTCATTTGAGTGAATTTCACAGATGGCAACGGTTTTGTTAAAATGTCCGCCAACTGGTCACCTTTAAATACAAAAACCATTTTAATGACATTCTTCTTCACCTGTTCTCTGGAAAAATTATATTTTATGTCAATGTGTTTTGATTGCTTGTGACTAGATGGATTATTTGCAATGCTGATAAACCCATTGTTGTCTTCATAAATAGGAATTGCGAGAGGTATTTCTAGGCTTGGTCACCAATGACTTCCATAACAGTTCTCGAACTGCTTCAAACAAAGCCATTAACTCAGCTTCAGTACACAAAGCTGCGACTGTTTGTTGCCTCTTTGTTTGTCAGCAAATAATGCATTACTCAAATAATCTAAATAAATAACCTGTCTTACTTATACTTTCTAATTGGTCACTTCCCCAATCAGAATCAACAAAGCCACAGAGTGTATCAGTGTTTATATTGGTACTCCAAATATAAGTAAGTTTTAAATCTTTCGACCCTTTTAAATATCGTAACACTCGTTTTAATTGTGACCAAAGTGATTGATTGTTACTAAATCTAATTAGGATGTTTACACTAAAGCTCAAGTCGGGTCGAGTGCACAGAATAATATACATCAAACAACCTATAAGATTTCTACAAGGAGCCTCTGTTCTTCCAGTGCAAAATAATGCTTCATAATCAACTTTTGTTTCTGATGGCGTAGCGACACTATTACAATCAATCATAATATTAAACTTTTGTAAAACTTTGTTTAAATACGCCGTCTGATCTAAAGTGATTGTGTCATTTGGTTTTTGTGTTTGAATTCCCAAAAACATTTAATTTCCTTTAAGTCTGCATTTTAAATTTATACATTAAATAGGTTTTCAAATTATTCATAGTATTTAAGTTCGCTGTTACAATAACTACATCATCGACATAAAGTACCACATAAAAGTTATTTGGAAATCACATTTGTCTAGAATATAAATGCATCGGTCAGCTGATGAGTAACGAAATGCTCTTTCAATCACTGTCTGTTCAAACATTTGAAACCAACAGCGTTCTGACTGTTTTAAACCACACAAGGACTTATTCAATTTGCAGACCATATTATTATCTGCACATGGGATACCTTCAGGGATTTTCCATTCCATAATTTCCCATTCTAAAACGCTGTTTTCACGTCCATATGGTGAACAACCAAATTAAATTGATTAGCAAAAGCTAATACGAATCTGAAACTTGCAATCCTTGCAACAGGTGCAAAGGTTTTGTTATAGTCACTCATGTACTCCTGACTAAAACCACGAGCCATGCCGTGATCTATTTTCTGTGCACACATCTGTAAAACTTACAGACTTCATAGTTGGTGGAATTACAAATGCGGGTATATCGCCAGTTTGTTTAGACTCATCTGATTTAGTCTTATCAGATTAGCACAACTTCAAATAAGCGTGCACGACAGGATCATCAACCAAGCGGTTGACGCCATCAGTCATGTGCCATCCGCCATCTCAGACTGAAATGGCATGTTTGATAGAAAATTAATTTCATCAATCAGGACATCCCTGACCACAACTAACCTATTATATATACCACATCCCACACCTTATAACCATTCGGTTCATAACCGACTAAAATACCTTTCAATGATTTCTCACTGAACTTGGTTTTTCTATTTTTGTTTAAATAACAGACGGTTGAACCTAACACTTTTAAGTATTTTAATTGCGGCTTTTTACTATTCCATAATTATTCAAAAGTTGTGTTATCTATTTTCAGTGCTTTAGTGGGGCTGATATTTATCAAGTAGGTAGCGGTCAAAACAGCCTCATCCCAAAATTATTCATTCAATGTCGCACCAGCTTGCATGGCTCGACTCTGCTCAGTTATTGTTCTAATAATTCTCTCTGCAGTCCTATTCAAAGCAGGGGTATGCGGCTCTATCAAGTGGTAACTTATACTTTTTTGCACACATAAATCTTTCATCCCTATGGACAAACATTCACCACCGTTATTACAATTAAGTTGACGATCCTCAAGTTAAAATGAGCCTCACTCTTTGCAACATAATCTTGAAAAGTAGCAAAAACATCTGATTTATGAAGTATTAAGTATGTCGCACAGTAGTGAGTAAACTCATCGACAAAAATTACGAAGTAGTTTTTGCCGTCAAGTGTTGAAGGAGTGATAGGACCACACACATCTGAGTGAACATTAAATAGAGGTCGTTTCGTTAATTTTGGATTTGCCTTTTGAAGTGGCAAACATGCTTGCTTACCCTTAGCACAAGCTTCACAAATGTTATCATTAGGTGTGATATGATTTATTTGTTCCTTAACACAACACATTTGCTTACTTTTTATTTGTTTAAACTTTAACTTTTCAATGTGACCTAATCTTTGATGCCATAATTCGTTATATTGTTCACCACTCTATTCAATGCACAACTAGTATTTAGAACACACTTGTTACTTCAAAAGTTAATTTCAACAAGACTCACCCTTTGTTACCACCTTACCCTTATCGTTACTTAAGAGGGTTTACGCATTTCGGTTTATCATACAAACTTCCAAGTTGAAATTTTTAAAAACCAATTAGTCAATTTTAATGAAACTTGGCATGCTAAAGTAAAAAGCTTTATAGAGATAGTATGGAAGTGCTTAAGACAGCCTAACGATGGCTAATTGCTGTTTAGGATACTCTGATTCAGTTTCGGATGTTTATATTAGCACAACAAACAATTCTGTATCGCTGCAAAAGTACACAAGGCTTAGAAATCTGCTTTCGTGCAGCATTTTAGGGATCTGCATTTCAATACAAAACCAGCTATGCTAATTGTTCTAAGAAACTGATCACAAAAACCATTTAAATTGAACTTCTAGAAATGTATTTCGATTTTTTAAAGTTTAAATAAATGATCTTGTGAAGCTACGTTGTACAAAAATTTACACGTAAATTTTATTGTTGTTGCAGGAATTTAATACTTATGTCACTTCTGACACTACGGTCACCCCTACATATACGATTATCCCTACATCTACTGCCACCTCTGATTCTGCGGCCGCCGTCTCTACCATAGTTACGCCTTCCTGTACAGTCAACCCTACTATCTCTACAGTCACACCTGCCTCTACGTCTACTGGAACAGAAATCATGACTTTAACTGGAGATGAATATGTTTATCATGTAATTGATCAAGATGGCACAGTTTTAGAAGCTACCGCATTGCTAAATCCAGTTATTCAGAAGAAATTAAATACAGTGATAAATAATCAAGATATTATAATCATGTGTACTCTATATAAATTTGAAAATGGGCAACCCATCAAAGTTTATGTTTAATTTTATGATCTAGAAAAACATTAAAGTTTTCTAATAGTCTAGTAAGAGGATCAATATTGGCAGGTGAATTTTGACATAATGGGGTCAATTATGCCAATATTCACCGGGATTCATGTACTTTATATGCACCTGTCTTGCTGTTTGTAGTATAGTTCTTGGATCAAGAAGGATCTCTGGAAATCTTTCATTCACAATCACAGCTAATTCTTTTAATGCTAAAGATACGAGTATGTTTCTTGCAACTGCCCATTGATTTATTTTGTCTCTAAACTTTTTTTTAAATATTCTGTACAATTTTCTTTCTCGCTATCTTCGGTTGCACTAATATACGGCGCAATATCCTCCTGCAAAGGATCGGAATTGCCAACCAGCTCATCTTCATTGTTCTTTAAAGTTAGGCATACGGAACCCTCATCACGAAATGGTGTTGAATAGGCTTGACTTGTTCCGGGTTCATCCATTCAGTCGCTCATTCAATATATTTTGACGATTTGTACAGCTAACAATATTAAGATATTCTTTTAACACTTTTCTTTTCACTCCGCTAGTCCTTTTTATCTTTTACCATGGTTATCGGTTAGCCATGACAATATCGAAATAAAAATTGTGATGGTAATTAAGCATTTAGTTCTTATCTTTTGCAGCCGTTAGGGATAATAGTTCTTGCTAATACATTACAACACAGTTAAAGGCTGAAATAAGTATATATCTATCCTGTTACACAGCTGGTAAAATTCGACACCAATAACAGCTGAGTAAAAGTAGAGTCTACACTTATATTCAGATTAAAGAGTTGTTAATGGCGCAAGAGAGAATATAAGCTTATTTATGGCTTACATAACAGCCATTACACACTCAATCGTGACAGCAATATAATAGAATTCGTTTACACAAATATGCAGTCAATTTCGTTACGTGGTACTCTTGTACAGAACAAGGAGCTACAAGAGGAATCAATTACACGCTTTACCAGTTATTAACAAGCTTAGGGCTTCCAAACTAGCAGAAAGCATAAAATACAGCATACATCTGGAGTGCGGTGTTTACGGATGGTACAATACCGATTAAAGCAATATTTTATCTATTCTCCAACTGTAAAATAGCTATGCTGTATAATATTACACGAAACCTCTCTTATGCAGTATAAAGAATTCTCCAATCCATTAATACATCTACAATACCGGTTTAGTCAGTAAATATGCTATAGTTTTGACGGACATACAGCTTGTGTGCTGCTTGGGTATGTATCTATTGTGTAAGTATATATGTATGTATTTTCATTTCATTTGTGCACCCTACCATTTTTGTCTCTGCACCATCCGATGGTTGACTAGGAGAAAATGCCTAAGGCATTAAGTCCGCCTCTATATTTTACGTACTTAGAGTGTTTTAAATGAAGAAAATAATAATAATTGTCCTGTCTGTTTATAAAATGGTCCTTTCAAAATTCAAAATTCAAAATTTCTTTTCACTCCTCTTGCTCAAAAAGAACGTCATTGTAGCGTTCTAGAGCGAGGCTAAAATACATTAGTTATTATTCTGAGCTAAAATAGCTTTTCTTGCCTTATGGGAAAAAGTTTTTTTTTTTAATTTTTGTCTGACACATGACAATGAGTCTACAAAAACGAAAAAGTATTTTCACTCCTCTTGCTCAAAAAGACCGTCATTGTAGCGTTCTAGAGCGGGGCTAAAATAGCTTTTCTTGCCATAGGGGAAAAAGTATTTTTTTTTTTAATTTTTATCTGTCACATGACAATGAGCCTACAGAAAAGGAAAAAGTATTTAGTCTTATGTAGAATAATCATGAATAAAGACTCGACTTATTACTGTTTACTTAGATCAACCACTTTTTTGAGTTAGTTATTATTAAAGTTTATGGTAAAATAAGTAATCATTTGAATCTATGGACAACACAGGCCACGTTTCAGCAAGAAAAAACTGCACAGTCTGCACATGTGTTTAGGTGGTGAGCCTTTAGCCCGTTAGTCGCTTTTACGAAACCCAAGGGAAGAGAGGGGTTGGTAGTATTATTTTGATGAGCCCATCGCCGCTCTATGCTGTTGTATGTATGTGCAATCTTTAGTCCATTAGTTGCCTTTTACGAGACCCAAGGGAATGGAGGGGTTGGTAGTATTATTTTGATGAGCCTATCGCCGCTCTATGCTGTTGGATGTATGCGCAGTCTTTAGTCCGTTAGTCGCCTTTTACGACACCCAAGGGAAGAGATGGAAAGACTGCACATACCTACTATCCAACAGCATAGAGCGGCGATGGGCTCATCAAAATAATACTACCAACCCTTCTCTTCCCTTGGGTGTTGTTAAAGCAACTAACAGGTTAATTTTTAATAAAATAAACCAATTCATATTGTATTGGATTGTTTTATTTTCTCGCATTCGTAGTGAAAAGCAGAGTGTAACACACGGCGCTAAAAACCCATTAAAACTCGGTTTCTATTTACTCCTTCGCTAAAGCTCGGGAGTAAAACTACCTCGTATATAATGAGTCATTTTAGCCCCTTGTATAACAATCTACTATTAGTCTTAGGTAGAATAATCATGATTAAAGACTCGACTTATTATTGTTTACTTAGATCAACAACTTTTTTGAGATAGTTATTATAAAAGTTTATGGTAAAATTAGATTGAATCTATGGACAACACAGACCACGCCCACACAGTCCACGCTTCAGCAAGAAACAGCTGCAAAGTCTGCACATGTGCATAGGTGGTGAGCCTTTAGCCCGTTAGTCGCTTTTACAACACCCAAGGGAATCTCTATTCCCTTGAGAGGGGTTGGTAGTATTATTTTGATGAGGCTATCGCCGCTCTTTGCTGTTGGATGTATGTGCAGTCTTTAGTCCATTAGTCGCCTTTTACGACACCCAAGGGAAGGGAGGGGTTGGTAGTATTATTTTGATGAGCCCATCGCCGCTCTATGCTGTTGGATGTATGTGCAGTCTTTAGTTTATAGTCGCCTTTTACGACACCGAAGAGAAGAGAGGGGTTGATAGTATTATTTTTTGATGAGCCCATCGTCGCTCTATGCTGTTGGATGTATGTGCGGTCTTTTGTCCGTTAGTACCCTTTTACGACATCGAAGAAAAGTAAGGGATTGGTAATATTATTTTGATGAGCACATCGTTGCTCTATGCTGTTGGATGTGTGTGCAGTCTTTAGTCACTTAGTCGCCTTTTACGACACAAAAGGGAAGAGAGGGATTGACAGTATTAATTTGATGAGCCCATCGCCGCTCTATGCTGTTGGATGTGTATGCAGTCTTTGGTCCGTTAGTCGCTTTTACGACACCCAAGGGAAGGGAGGGGTTCGTAGTATTATTTTGATGAGCCCATCGCCGCACTATGCTATTGCTTATTTTTCCTACGAGTGTTTAAGTTATGGAGATCACAATTTTTAAGAAATGTCTTTTCATACTTCCTCTTGACATACATAGGGTTATCAAAAATAAATTGTGATGCAATAGTTAATATATCGATTTTTTTAAACACTTCTTTGAGTGAGTCTCTAGACTTCAGGAGCCCCACAACAGTAAGCCATAAGACATCACACTTTGGAAATAACTAAAATAAACTACTCTTGCCGTCTCAACATCAGTTAGAACACTTATTTTCTTAACTGCGTATGCAGCTGAATTCAGTCTTCCTGACAAGGTATCAATATGTAGGTCCCATTGTAAGCGTGAGTCCAGTTTAATGCCTAGAAACACAGTACAGTCTACTAATTCAAATAGATTATCGTTCATCTTAATTTGTGTACTGACCCTGTCTTACATTAGGTAAAGAAAATTTTATACACTTTGTTTTTGCTGAATTCAGTAATAAATTATTAATAGTGAACCAATGTAATACCTTTAAAAGTGCACTATTTACATCGTCAACATTTTCAAGGCCTCTTTTAACATTAAAAATAAGAGACGTATCATCTGCAAATAGTACAGTCTAATATCAAATTGATGCTTTCCTTGTCCAGTGCACCTTGTAACGTTTTTCTTCCGACCATAAAAGCAAATCCTGAATAATTTGGATTTTCTATACAGTTTATCGTCTGTATTGTTCTTAAGTTTCCTGGTCGTTCTTGGCATTCTTTTGCCATTTTTGCTTAACAGTTTTTTCTGTAAATGTCCTGTCCTTCTACAATAGTGGCACAATATGGGTCTTATTACTCGGTTTTTGAATTTGAAGGATAGTTTATAAAACTAGTTCAATTCCTGAATCAAGTTTCTCTGTTTGTAAGACTTTTCACGTCTCTGATGAGTTAATTTTACTTCATGATCTAGAAGTCTGGTTTTTACAAATTGTAGAGATAAATCATTCTCTGATAAAGTTTCAATAGCTGTGATGACAGCATTGTAACTACTGGGTAAAGTCATAAATAGATAAATGACTTTGTTCGCTTCTTCAAGTCTAGCTCCTGCAGCCAAGAATTCGCAGATGATCTCGTGGAAGATTTGGAAGTGCTTTGTTAGTGAGTCAGTTTCATCTTATTTTAAATTACTAAAGCGTTTTCGCAAAGCAAGCTGTGTTGTAACGCTTTATCTCGCGTATATGAAGTCCAATTTTAATATTATATATTTTGCACTGCTATCTTCACTTGTAAGACCTAGTAGCGAGTCAGATAAATATTCTATAATAATGTTTTTCGCCAAACGCTCTTTGTTATGCCACTCAGCACTGAGGTCACTTGGAGTATTACCGTCGATAACGTCCAACACCTTTAATTCATTCAACAAATTTCTCAGTCTTAATTTCCACACACTATACTTTTAACCGTCGAAGGGCCTAATGTTCCTTTTTGAATTTATTATACTTGTAGTCTTTTACATCAAATACTTATCAGAGTTTATTTTTAGAAAACTAATTCACAGTCCACGAGCTCTCCTTAAACTTACTCACAACTTAGAGATAACATCACTAGAGTCTATTTTAAACACAACAAGGTTTCGTTTTTATGTTAAACTTATTTTATTATTTTAATTTAACTGGGCCCACAACCTATTAGGATTTATGGAAGCGAATGAGACACGACACTAAGTTTGTTATAAAAGATTTATTAAATACTTAGGAAAGGGGTGTAGTATCGTATCTAATAATAGTAGCGCACGGTTAAACTGGGCAAGAGCCACAACAGAATTAATAGTAATAACTCACAGAGGAAATGTACTCGGCTTAAAAAGAAAGGATTATTGTTTCTTATAGTTAATACACACAAAATGTGTGATAGAGAAAGATTAACTGTGGTTAGACGTATTTATTTTTGTACATTCCAACAACGGGACCTGCACGGGACAGAAAAAGAGGACAAAACGGAAAGAATCTGGAAAAATGTTGATGTTATACCCAATAAAGAATGAGGAGATGTGGACTGATTAGATATTATTATAGATATAACCATAACCTACAGACTCTGAAACTAAAGTAGGCTAGTGCGGTTACGTTTCAAAAAAAAAATATTTTAAAATCCGGAAAACCCGATTGATGTAAAAGGAGTTTAACTGTTACGATAACGTAGACTGTGTTGGTTTAATACTCTAAGCTGTGAATTTAAGAGCCCTATTAGTTACATCTCGACTGTGATTTTTGCGTAAAATGACCAATTTTGGCGTTCTTGATCTCAGAAACAAAAATACATCATCAATTTTGACTTATTGAATAGTATAGAATAGCTATTGGCATAATTTGTAGCGGCCTCGCTTTTTGTAAATTAAAGTAACTTTTTAATTAAACCCAAAATTGCAGAGAAAGATTTTCATAAAATACGCGAAGGCACTTTTTTGTACTCCTAGATTGAAATACTGTTCTGAACAAATGAAATAAACAAAATAGAATGTTATCTCTATAGTCGTATAGTTTGAAGTGGCCTCGAAATTTTTAGATATCGTTAATTTTATATTGAAAAATATCTTATTCTGAACGAAAAAACTTTGAAAATCGCTTTAAGTTAACTGTAAATTTATCCTATCTACGATAATATTATTGAGCAAAATTTATACCGAGAATAACGATTTTATAATGAATTTATTATCCTATTTCGATAAAAATGATAAATACAACTCAAAAGTTACTACAAAATGCGATGCGCCGGCCGTCCGAACTCAGCTTATTCTCGCAGAGTGGAGATTATGAATTTATTATCCTAATTCGATAATAACGATAATACAACTGCAAAATTACTACAAAATGCGAAAATGGGCATTTCACGCAAAAATCACAGTCAATATCGTAGTAATAACCCTCTTAAGTAATAAAAATAAATGTGACAATATTTTTCAAAATATTGTAACTTTTCAAATGTGATTGTGGGTTTCGTGAGTTCTAAGAATATTTGCAAATAATGAAGTACTTACGAGTATGCAAAATCATCATGATTCCTAAAATTTTATAGAAAACGTAGTAAATTAGTTTTTATTTTAATATGTTTTGCATGCTCGAGGCAGGACATATTATTAGCCTAGATGCTCTCATCAAATTAAGAGATCGCATTTAAAGTAAGTAAGTACTAATTAATAATACATAAATAATGGTAATTTGAAATACAGTTTTGTTTCATTTTCTAAAATTTATGCTTGCCAAAATATGAATGTGAAATAATGGTGGTATTATTGGATTTAATCTTTAAGTGTTCGTGAACGTGCATGGGTATTGGCAAATGGAACAGAACAGTGCAACATCGCATTTCAAATTCTCTAAAGAAGTCCGTGTGAGGTGTCAATGAAGTCCCACATTTTTACTGAAACTAAGGGTTTAGGGAGAAAATCATTTGCCATTAACAATTTCTATCACCACTCATTAAGTACTTACTGGTGCATAAATTATTTGATGATATCATTCACTTGACTCTAGCTAAATGTATAAACCACAGCAAGTTATTAAACAACAAATGCATTATTTTTTTACAATACTTGTAGTGTCGTGTGAGTGCGCGCCACGGAGCGTTGCAGCTACTCGTAAATGAATTACAACTAAAGCTAATCACACACTACGCAGATACGGTAAGATATCTATATCTGAGCAAATATCTTTCAATATCGCTCTCTATATAAATCATATGAACCAACACACACAGCGCAGATAATTTATATTTTATCGTACAGTATCTGTGAGCACCGACATATACCGACAGATGGTGAGATTATTATCTGCGTATACAAATATATCTGCAGATAACATCTGCCGTATGGGCATGGCATAATATTTTATCTGCATGTAAATACAGGTTGGATGCGCAGGGGCAGGGTCCGCGGTGAGTAAGTAAAGTAAGTATACAATAAAATATAAATATTGCGTACCTATCTAAGCAAACAGCAAGTCGTTCTTCGGTAGAAATACATTTTCGCATTTTAGTATTTTTTTTTATATCTTCTATAATCGAATCGCCATAAAAGTTGCTCTTGGGTTTCGGAAATAGGTTGTAAATTTGTTATCTGATAGATCCTGAAAGATATTAAATTCGCCTCGGTCCTTTTTATACTTTATATGGCATTCTATCCAAATTATTCGCGTTTTAGCACGTGAAGCAAGACATACATCAATTTCAAATTCATAATCATCTTCTGACGAGCTGTCTAATAAATCTAAAAGCAATAAACGTGTTTTTTCCGTAAAACGCGAACTCATTGTAACACTCTGTATAAACAATCCGTACCAAAAAACAAGTCTACTCAGTGTGAAGGATTCCGAGTGAATGTATCGTCTGGTATATTATCGTATCTGTTTAGTGTGTGATGCTTTCAGATAAATAAGTTTTTATACACAGATAAAATATTACCGTATCTGCGTAGTGTGATTCGCTTAATGTCTGTGCGGTTGCTAATGACGTTATGCACAAAATTTAAGCAACAATTAAGACTGAGAAGTAAGCCAATTAGAAAAAAATAAAAGTCAAAACAGAGTACGCATTTAATTTTAGGTGAGTATGTATATAGTGTATACATTAAACAAATAGGTGTGCGATTTCAAAGTGTAATATTTATGTGGTCATAAAGAAAGTAATAATAAAATTACTATACAGTGTTACTTGCACTAAAGCAATGTTTGGGCAGCCAGAAGATACTCGGGTTTGTTTTCAGATGTCGTGGTTCATTCCCTATTTTATTTAACCACTTAATTATGAATTTGTGCTACCTAACAAAAATCAGGCACAGCTCATATATATCTACTCTAACTGTGGTTAATACATTATGATTGATAGTAAGTAAAGCAAAAACATAACTAAGCAAGTAATAAGGACTAGTGAAATATCAATATTCGCTCAAAGTACTGAAAACAAAGCAAATGGTTGCCACTAATTATTCTCGGTCACACTCACACCTGTTGTGTCAACATTCAACAATGAAATATAATTATGAAGCCTCAGCACGTCCCGGCCGATAGCCGCGCGCGGTCGGCACGGGGACTTTACATAGCTTGCTATCGGGCGATTGCGCCTAGACTCATAATAATGAGTCTTAATTGTTACCTACTGGAATTTAGTAATCAAATAGGTATCACGGACGCGTCACGCGTACCATAAAAAAAATCTCATTTTGATATATTAAAAAAAACTAAACATTCCATCATAAAATCAAAAAATGTTTTTGACTTTAATTTAATGATGTAGAGATAGTCTAAGATCTGAGTATAGAGTGACCTTCACCAGGCCGGTTAATAGATTAAAAGTATTTTATTAGTACGTTAAAAAATCTATCGCGAGTGGGTTGGCTGAAAAATTTCAGTCCAGTACCTATAATGACTAATTAATTTTTTTTCTTAACTTGTACTGGTTTGGTGTGTGTGTTTGTAATGAGATTATATTTGTACATAAATATTTATTTATTAACTATTACTCTTGTGTTTAATAATTGTTAGCTCTACAAAAGTAGTTTTCTAATTTTTTCAAGAAGTTCTGTTTTTTATGCTTGGTGCCCTATGATTAACAATATCCTATCAAAGTTCGTGTCATTCCAAGTAAATTGGAATAAGTACGTTTTTAATTAGATTAAACAGTTGGCATAATATTATAAGATAAAGATAAAGATAAAATATTCTTTATTGTACACCAAATTAACAACAAAAGGACAAACACAAAGTAACATACATTTGGCGGCCTTATCGCTAAAAAGCAATATCTTATTGGATTTGTCAGAAATATTAATCCGGTTAGAAGTATTGTTGGGAAAACTTATCAGTATATCGGGCAATATTGATTATTTACAGATCGGTGCAGCCAACGGGACGCATTTTCGCCGCGGAGCCGGTCCCGCGGAGCGCCCGCGCAGGCCGCCGGCCGCGCCGCCGCCATTCCTGCGCCGTGACCCGCCGTGCACGCATGCGTCACACGCCGCGACCGCTCCTAAACGTGAATTACGCTCTATCGCTAGACATTCTTACAAAACAAGTTGATCAGACGAAACCGTCAACATTTAAGCAGTGACCTATTCAAAGTTTCTTTTGTTTCTCAACAAAATAATTGTGAACGTTTTCTCCTACGAACGGACAAGTGCATCGAGTACCTAAGTGTGGAGAAGGCTACATTCCAAACCGGTGTCGTTCTTTAATGGACGAGGTGTACTACTCTGTGTGTGTTTTATTAACGTTAGGAAAGTGACTAAGGTGGTGACTTCGTAAATTGGACAAATTCACTAAAGCTCTGGTAGAGCAATGTTTCTGGATACATATTTCTTTGCCATGCGATAAGGTAATCGAAAAGTTAAGCTTAAACTTATGAAAATGGCTCGCGGATCACTGAGTGAAAACGAGCGCCAGTGCTTAGACACTGGCGCAAAAAGTCAATCGGATCGTCTGCAAGACGTAGAAAAAACAATGAGCGGCGAATGTAAGCCCAACGGACTCCGAGTGCGCTTCCTGGACGAGGAGGGAAAGACCGAGAGGACGGTGAGCACCGACGAGATAGACTACGCCATGGCGCGCGTCAAGAAGATACACATCCTCAAGAACCGCAGCTCCAGCGAGACCAGCATCCTGCTGCGGAACGCGTCGCTGAAGAAGCGGCCTTACGGCGAGCGCCGCCACAGCCACCACGGCGACCAGGCCAACAACAACTCGCTCAAGGAGAACCTCAACGGCCGCCCGCCGCCGAGGCAGACGCCCGACAAGACTGACGACGCCGACGACGACCACGCCAAAGAGCCCAACCAGAGCTATAAAAAGAACTGCCACGTGTACAGCGTGAACCAGGCGAAGACGCTGACGCCCGAGAGGAAGAAGTCGACGCCCCTGACGATGCCGCGGCTGCTCAGCCACCGCGCGCAGGAGCAGGGCCGCTCCACGCTGCCGCGGGAGGGCAGCCTGGCGGAGGGCGCGGGCAAGGACTTCACGACGCGCGCCATCGGGCGGCTGTCGCGCGGGCTGGGCCGGCTGCTGCGCCGCACCAACAGCGTGCGCATCAGCGACCCCGACCCCATCTACAAGGTGGCCTACCTCGGCAACGTGCTTACCGGCTGGGCCAGAGGTGAGTCCCGCTGCTCTGCTCATTAGACATCGACAATGTTATCTTTTGGTCGCAATATAGGCAACACTATTGGCAATCGTGCTCGCTTAATAAAATATCGGTTATCTTCCGTATATGGGTCATTCAGCTCGGCGCTGAGGTTATCTGGTAGAAACATGTTGTTGCCATGACTGCCTTCGGCGCACCTGCGTTTCGCCTTTGTTAACTGTTCGGTATGCGAGATTGCACTACTTATTGTGATAATGTATTGTAATATTGCATAACTTAGTATTTACAATATTATTTATACTCCGATAAGCGGTGCAAAGTCTTGACAAATGCACATAGAGATTATTTATAAAGTTATAATTAGTGACTAAAGTAACTAAAGCTATTATAAAAGGTTAAACAATGAATCACAGAGTGCGATAACTCATAATGTAACTATGTGTTATGAGTGTTGCGTTATTCATTATATTTATTTGTGTAGAGCTTAATAAAATAAACTTAACATTTAACCATAAACGGTAGAGCATTACATTACACAAACTAATTCAAGGCTAATTAAGCGAAGAAAAACGTTTGATCGCCTAATTCGATCATTCATTTACCCGCCGCTGGTGACGTGTTTTGGTTTTCATCCTTTGGAAATGCTAGGAGCGAAATAAGCGGTGAGCGGTCTGAGTAACTAATAAGAATTTCAACAGCAATTTTAATATAATTTGTAGCAATATTTCAAATAATTATTGACTCAACTAAAAATAGGTAAAAATAATATAACGTTTATTTACAAAAAAATTGATAGCTTTGCTATAAGAATGTTCAATGACTCCCACACTAGGCTAGGCCAAGCTCATGGGGGTCAATTCAATCATGTTGTAAGTAACACATCTTATCATAGTCATCGTTTGAATTATAAAATAAAAAAAATGCTTTCAGACTTGTTAAGTCAGAAAGTAGAGGTACCTAATTAGTTTTTAATTATGAAAAATATCTGGTACATTTTACTTAGGTGCAGATTAATATACGTTAATGGTGTCACAGACAGGCAGGCTTTACAACGATAAGCCAAAGAAATATCTGCACTGTGCCCTACTCACGGTAGGTACCTACCTACCTACCAGCGGACCGATCTGCCCCATTGCTCTTGAAACCGATCGCTATTGGATCGGATTGGTATTGTGAATTTTCGTATTTTTAAGTTACGACACCAGTGCTAATTTGGATTCATATTGGGTGAACTAAATGGCATTGAGTTTTGTATTTTTTTCTCTCAATATCCACGCAATATGAATCCATATTAGCTCTGGTGCCGTAACTTAGGAGTACAAAAATTCACAATACCAATCCGATCCAATAGCGATCGGTTTCAAGAGTAAGGGGGCAAGCACCTACCGAACTACAATACAATGATACTGACACACTGATGATTTAAAAATTTAAATCAACATGTTGTTAACAACATGCAAATACCTATTTATGTTAAAAATAACAATGGAATGTTAACCTAAAACAATGAAGTTTAGTAGCATAAAAAATAATTAATAGTAATACTAATAATAATAATAATAATTTATCTGTATCGAGGATACCAATAGCCGATTAATAAC
The DNA here is from genome assembly GCA_963921215.1 of Scoparia ambigualis. Taxonomy (NCBI): domain Eukaryota; kingdom Metazoa; phylum Arthropoda; class Insecta; order Lepidoptera; family Crambidae; genus Scoparia; species Scoparia ambigualis. Next base: position 1,306,499 of record OY992503.1, read on the forward strand.
CCTAGAGTCGGTCCTAATAATACTTATTAATCGCTGAGATGGAGCCAATTAATATAGAATGGAATTCACGTAATGATTTTGAAATAACCGTTCATGGAAACGCAATAGTTTAGCATTCTTATTTCTCCACGCCTCTGGCAATGCGCACAGCGCGACGGATCGGCTTTGGCATGTAAGTAGGTAGGTTGGCTTACTATTTCGTTACTGGTTTCTACGACTGCTGATAGCTACGGCTGCGATTGGTTTTGTTTATGTACATAGGCTGTGCTAACGTTTACTTCTCAGCCTATTTTAGATCCGTTACATGAACCTTGGTAGAATACTACACATTTTGTTGATTATAAAATAGATCTTTTTAATATCAGCTTCTCTTCGTTAAAAATAAAATTAAAATAATGTTTAATACATTATAATCATCGTTGTGTTTACATTGTCTCTATCCGTAGAGACTTCTTCATGACTTTTCCATTTCATAACTTTATCTGTAATTATTTAGGGTGGATTCGACCAAACTGGAATAAGACTTACTCCGAGATTAGTCTATATAAATTCGGCGTTTAATCTAGGTATAAGACCTTATTCCAGTTTGGTCGAATCCACCCTTAAATGTTGTATGTCGACTAGTCTTTCGAATAAATAGATTAAAACCAAAATGTAACAAGTGCACAACGCAACTCAACATTAAAGAAAGGGGAAAAGAGACTGCCTACTTATATCAATAGAAGCGAACGTGCGTATACACCTATCATTACATTACGTTACTTTCGTTTTGTGCTTCTGTCATACGTCGAGATTATTATTATAATGATTGAGATATCCGAGCAAAAACGAAATGGTAAATTTTATTTAAACCAGACTTTATTGAAAAATTGAGATATAAAAGTGTCCAATTAGAATATAATGAACATTTAAAAGTTTCTCTTTTGTTGCCATTGTACTCATATGCATGCATATACTAATATATTTAACGTATTTAGAAAACAAAAATGCTATTAAATCAAGTTTTATTTGAAAGAACATTTTTTTTATAAGAAATAAATGTGTCGCGTAGCGGTGGTAGGATACTACCACCCCCTCTCTTCCCTTGGGTGTCGTAAAAGGAGACTAAAAGACTAAAGACTGCATTTACATCTAACAGCATAGAGCTGCGATAGGCTCACCACCTGTCACGCTAAGCACATGTGCAGTCGCTATTTGGGGAAAAGTGGACTATGGTAGAGGATAAGAGGACTGCTATTGCTGTCCTCATTGCCTAGTCTCTGACTGACCCTAGGGGGATAAATATCGTATGTATGTATGTATGTAACATTTAAAACATTTAAATTAAATATCTTAATTATTGAAATTTTGCATTCCCAATGAAATGTACGTAGAAATACTTAGGATAAAATGTTTACTAGAAAAAAAATCAACCAATCTCAGGAATAAATCTCGAATGGGTTTCGATTCATGCGTTCGAATCCCATTCGAGCTTCCTGAGACTAGTTGATTTTTTTTCTAGTAAACATTTTATCCTATATTTAAATTAAAGAAAAGCTTTATTTTTGAAATCGATAATTTTATCTTTATCAAACCAAAAAGCGCTTTGCCTTCGTCTCGTCCGATCTTTAGTGACGTTAGGGCCAAAACAGACGCGCTCTTCACCCGGAGTCCTCAACCACAGAGATTAAGACACCAACTTTCGGTTTCCGCGATGTTCTTACAATATTACTGTCTGTCGGGTAACGGCGATGAAAGTCGAGCTGTCCGCGCCGCATCGCGCGGCTCGTGGTAAACTCGATTTATCCGCGACGCCCATGCGGTGCCACAGGGGTCGAGCGCCCGCGATAGTGAAAGTACCATCTCACAATATTCCGCCATCAAATCCTGGCAAACATGATACTATATTTCTTATGAGTAATAAAAGTTTAAAAGCATTTATATAAAATAAAGATTAAGATTAATTGCACTAAACATTTTTCTTCCGAGCAGATATAGGATAAGTTGACCCTTTATTTTATAAGGAGTATTGAATATATTGGACATCTTGGGCTTTACTACAGAACGGTGTTTAAAGTATGGGCTGTGTCTCTCTGTTAAAGCTATTGGCGAAAAAATGCGAGCATTTGTCATAGGGTGGATTCGACCAAACTGGAATAAGGTCTTATACCTAGATTAAACGCCAAATTTGTATAGACTAATCTCGGAGTAAGTCTTATTCCACTTTGGTCGAATCCACCCTTATACATTCAAATACATTGTCTAACTTAAGTTTTGTGGTACGGCAGCACTCCTGTAGGTTGAACAACACTGTTTAAGGGGAAAAATGCGTAAAAATGCACCGTTTGGTAAAGTTTGGAGTTGAGTGCAAAATACTTTTTGAAAAAGTTGCAGAGCTCGTGGTTTGTTTATTTAATACTCGTAGAACGCGAATGTTTCTTAAATATAATTTAAATATCATCCATACAGTAGGTTATACCTAGGTACTGTTAATCAACTAAAGTAGTTTTTATGGCTTATGTCATAAATTTTGCTTAGTAGGTAGGTACACCACGTGAGTGAGCGGATCTGCGGCAGCTCAGCTATCACATCGTAATTAATCGTTATCTTGATGCTGTGACGCGCAGGTCCCATGATCTTTGCTGCGCACAATGTTAAGATCAAGGATCATGGTAGTTAGTCATCTGTTTGTGGATTATTTAGAGATTTAATAGCGGGTTGACTACACTTAAAATTGACACAGAGATTATTCTAGATTTGCTGACGTACCACGATGATAAGATATGCAAACAACTTCTGCACTACACAATTGCATTTAAGATACACAGACTGCTTTTAATCTTTATCGCATAGATTTCGTGCATTGTGCACTGCAGTAATGACTTATGTAATAGTAATACAACAGCCATATCACCAACTTATTTTATCTATACTTTCGAACACAGTTAAAATAATTAACATATTGCTAAAAAGCTGTTAATTCAACACGACTTATTGAAAAGGACTCCTATACAATACTTTTATAAAAGTGAAGGTTGATTAACCGTTTACGTTATTATAATGTAGATAATATGTCAAATGAGTATTATTGTTTTTTGCCTTTTGTAGGTTTGCGTGACCTAGGCACAGATTCGTCGAGCCATTTTACGTGATCTTGAACGCAACCTCGTCACTCGCATCGCGGCTTCAACGCATTTAGGACATCCGATGTTTGAATTTTCGTTACTTGAACTTGCTTTAGATTCGTTTTAACTTGTATGGCTTCGCCGCACCTGAGCTGATGCTCCCTCCTTTGAGCAGCGGAAGCGCGGTTAGCGATCGTGCGCCCCGTCTCCCTCCCCCTCGTCGTCTCCCTCACACCTTTAGTATCACATTCCAAGCAGCATTGTCCATGGTGCTCCCACGCCACGCTCGGCGGCTTCCACGACCGCCGACTTCTGATTTACTACCAATCTGACCTTTATTTCCTCCGAAAAGGGTCCAATTTGCTGTCGTATGGGTTGTAGTGTGATTTTGCTCTAAGTTCACTTTGTTTCGTGGCATTCATGAGCCCTATTTCACTAAGGATGTGTGTCTGTTTAAATAAGGTAGATAGAAAAATATTTATATACTTACAACCGTTTAGTCAAATACTTTAAATAAAATTCCATTTTACGTGGCTTGTATACCGATTGGCAAAAGATCTACGAGTGCGTTTTAACAAAAAATAAAGCACCTAAATGTGGTCCTTCTCTGTATAAGCATCGAAAAATACCAACTGCTGGTACTTTTACGAACGCGTATTTCAAACCTTTCGTTTGTCTGCAACACGGTAAAAGGGACTATCTCCAGAAAGCGTAACGAAATACAAGTATACTTACATTATTTAAAATGTTCATAGCGATACGGTCGGTGACCTAGGATGATTAGTAAAATGTGAGGAAGATATTATGCGCGTGCGCCGAACGATTATTAACATTCTTAATACTGGGCTTCGACAAGCAATTACATAAAATCCGTGTTAGACATCTGAAACTTAAAAAGTTATAATATGTGACGACGCATAATTATGGATAATATATCAGATGTATATACAATCTACGAAATAGAGTAGATTATAGTCAATTGTTTAGATTAGTTAACCAGGCGGTCAGAGCGGTCGCATACAACAATAAAATTATTGAACAATGAGAATGTTCTGATTTAACGTTCGTTTCCAGTACAGAGGAACTAGCCATTGTAACAAGAATCAATCGCTTAAGAGTTTCGTCAAGTCCGGACCAACTGCGCCACATGTATGTTGAAGTACCTACATATAATACGAATGTAAGAACATTCTAGAACTGAATAGTATAAGCACTTGCCCGCGACTCTACGGCTCGTCATTATATACGAGATGAAACTTTATTTGCTTTAATCATTTCAAGTACCTACAAGGAAAATTAATAGCGAGCTAGCGAAGTACAGTGTAAAGAATTTTAAAATGTGTAAATAAAATTCACCTTTGCACAAGCAAAGATTCAAGCGGGTTTAAATGGTTTTGATGGTAAGTATTTTGAAGTATTACCTTTTTCTATTTGTATGAGTCGGTTAAAAATAACTATACTTGTGGTAATCTGTGATGCAGATTAGTATGCCTCTATGACCAGCAATTTTTCTGGATCAGCTACCCTTGGGGATACGGGTTCCCGTTTAAGAGGTTTCAATGGTCTATATATAAAACTCGTGCCTATATTTGAACAAAGAGTATTCGAAGCAAGCAAGCGTTAGCATTTGTCTTTTGGCTTCTAAAAGATTGCACGTTTAAGGAAATTCGGCACAAGACAATAATTGTACCAGTTTTTGAGATTGAAATTACCTCGATTACAAGTAAATTTATTCTTATGGTTCATACCGATACTCTATGCATTATAGAATAAGGTATTGCATGCATAACTGTATAACATGAAAAAATTTACGCGCAGAAGGATTGCTACACGCAACGTCATACAAACATGCAATATGTCTAGCTCTGTGCACCATTTTGTAGCTACTAAACACGTAAATATTAAAACTTAAAAAAAAATTACATCGTCATCATAATCAGTCGATAAACATCCACTGTTAAATAAAAGCCTCCCCCAAGGAACTCCACGACGGACTCTCTCAAAATATTGGCTTTTGAAAACTCATTAAACCAAAATAAGAATTAATCCGAATTATTTAAATGCTATTATTAAATAATTTTAATTATGTAAGACCCTAATTATCTTTAGACCACTTTAGTAGTTAGGGGCAGTCGGCTCATTTCAGTCTTCATCTTAATTCAAGAATTTTTGCATCCTACAGAATGTGCTTGTTAATTTGATTGAAAATATATTGTAGTTCACAAAACCATGTTAAGCATTCTGAAGTATTAGGTAGTTGTGAACCTTCTGTGGCTGCCTTCGCGCTGGCGTGTCGATGGCGCAGCGGTTATCGGCAGGCTGTTAACCCAAATGCATACATGCATGCGAGCGCTAACAGGTGCCACAACTGCCAGCGCATTCCGCCAGCATTCCCTACCAGCTCCGCAATTCGGTCACACGCACTAACGAGAAGGCTTACGGCTCAGCTTTGCATTAGAACATTGTACGTGAGGTTCGACTTAATCAAGAATACAGCTTGTCTGGGTTATTGGATATTCATAGAAGTCCAGCACCTATGAATATGAAGCGTGCGGATTCACGATCGGATTGCCTTGCACTTCAACGTGAATCGGTATTAAAATTCGGTGGTTTATAAAAATTAACAGCCACTGTGTTTACGTTTAAATATGGGTGCTAAGTGTTCGTGATACTCTAATCTGCATAATAAAATAATAAGAAGTGTAAAATAAAAAGGTGTAGTAATAATACCAATAAAACAGTTAAGAGTCGTTGTTACCTGGCTATGCAGATTTAATAATACCACTAAGATCCACCGGATGACAGTCATACACATACACACATTCGCAATCGCTCAAGCACGACTGCGTGGACACCAAACCACAAACACACAGTCGGACAACAACACTTTTTTATTTAACGTTTTGGTTACTTAAGTATTTCTGTTTGTTATTTAAATTTTTCGAATTTGTAATTTATTTCTAGAATTAATGTGTGTTATTTAGGTTAAGCATTAAGGAAAAGGATACTAAACTTCCATGACTTAGGCGACAGCCTTTTTTAGAGGACAGATGGAATGTAATATAATGTAAACTGTGACATTTCAGTGAATCTCCATAAATATTATTATTATGCTTTTGAATTGTTTTGAACATTCACCAAAGTGTAGTAGTGATCTGACACAGATTAGAGCGCAGTGTATCGTGCCCATGAAGGTTTCGGCGCGACCTTCATGGCCGCCCAACGGGGGCAGCCACGCGTGGCGCCACCAGCGCCACGGGCACCCGAACAGTTAACAAATATGATATAATATATTTATAGCAATTAATAAAATAATTATTAAACCAAATTAACTTTACCAAGAAAAATGTAGTTTTACAGCTGTTTGACGAAGAATTCTAGTGAACTCAATCGCAAATAGATAAAAGCGTACATTTCTTCCTAATGTAATGTATTGTAACGGTTATATGGCTGTGACTCAAGAGATACATTACAGCACGTGAAAGTGCAGCTTAAGATAATACATGCTCGCGCCGCCTTAATGAAGGTGAATGTATGAACATATCGAATTTGAAACTAAATTGCTGGCCCTGCCGCGCGGCCATTACACTGTGAAGTGAAATGGCGCGGTGGCGTACCCGCTACCGCTTGCGAAATGTGTTGCTTCAAGCCGAAAGAAATCCGAGTAAGTGGTGGATAGATAGAGTACACTAGATATTACAGTATTGAATTACATAGGTACTTAATTTAGCACTTCAGATTGTAAGAGTTTCCTAGAAAAAGAAGAGTACATCTTTTTACTCTTTCTTTATTTTTAAGATGATAAAAAAGTAGGTGAAACTGCTCTTCAAAAAGTGTGGGTTCGCCAAAAACAAATATAAGAATCAGATTTAAAAAAAATATCACTACTGTTGCTTGAAAAAACAGAGATTTCACCCGTTCATAATTGCCAGTATTTAGCGCGACTCATTCATCACACACGCAAATTACCATTACGAAAGCAAAGAAAATATGTACTTACTGACGCGCGGGAAAGTGATCAAATTGTCCTCGATTGTACTGGTCAGTTGATGACAGAGAGACGCTCGCTCGGCTAGCCAGTAATCGGCGGGCGGCGACGGCGACGACGACGCGCCGCGGTGAATCTTAGCAATAGCTAATATAGGTAGGGTTGTGGGCAACAACGACAAACAACAAATAACAAACACTTCTACATTCATAAAAAATCAGTTGACAGTCGAACAGTCCGCAAACCTAATGCAATATCTTATGAAAAACTGAACAAGTTTAAAAAACTACAGTCTAAAACAATGTATTGTAGTCTAAAAGTATTAGTAATAATAAATGTCGAAATTAAGCAAAATGTCATTACTATAAATATTAAATAACTTCAAAAAGTAAAGTAACAAAAATAAAATAAGAAAAACATGTCTAAATGTCAAAATTAGGCAAAATGACATTATTATCAATAATAAATAACAACACAAAAATAAAGTAAGAAAAATAAAATAAGAAAAACATGTCTAAATTATTTCAAGGATTTGTCAGCTAGAAATTCCTGTACTGAGTAATAGCTTTTATTAATAAGTGACGCTACCAAACGTTTTTAAAAAATATTGATATTTATAGGAATCTTATTAAAGATCTTGTGGCCATTCCAAAGAAGCTACTACTAACGTGTGCCCCGTGTTTCGGTGCGCATATCCTATTTCCATGACGTTGACATCTAATTGGATTCCTTTCTGAGAATGTAGTGTAAAGGGAGTCGTTGCACATGGCGAACACTGCCACTTCATAAATGTATATCGAAGGTAGAGTCAATATTTTCAATTTTATGAAAAACGGTTTACGGCTATCAGTTGATTTAAGGCCATTTATTGCTCTTATGCACCAGACACAATCCTTATTTGCAACTTTAGAAAGTTTATACAGAGCATAAAACTGAGCTGTTCACTCTTTACATAAATGTTCAGTGTGTGATTTCCAATTTGTTTGATAATCTATTTGCAGGATTTGTATTTAGGGATTTGTATAGATTTGATGAATAGCAATATTCGTTAGGGCTGTAGCAAAAAAATTACTGATTTCAATTAATCCACAAACCTATTAATTGCGCGGCAATTCTCTCGTCTCGTACGGACAGCACTTCGTGACTTATCATTTCAATATGCTATGTGCGCAGTGCCATGCGACGCGGCGGACAGGAAAGATGGCTAATGGCGTGTAGTGTCCTTTGTTGTTCCTGTTGCGTTCATGTGTTAAATGTAAACGAATTAATGCCAATAATTAACATTATTATTGGAATTAATTCGTTTATATTGTCTATGTATAGTTCACAGTTTATGTTGTATTTATTTAACAAAGGTTGTGATTTGCTATTGCCATAGAACAATGTCACAAAGTATGTAACTCTGATGAATGATAGTGTCCGGTAAAACCAACATATTTTGTTTATGTGGCAGTATTTACATGCAAGCCAGAAGCGAAACGGCTGTAGGTAACAAATATTACAGAAATTAATAAATCACGACACCATATGTTATGTGGTTGAGTTACAAATCATTTTGGTATTCATGTTTTATGTAAATCTTATCATAATTAATTACCGACAAAGTATTATTTAATGATTTATGAGGCCCTACGAACACGTTTAATTGAAGCTTATTTCATAATTATTAATAATGTCGTTTGTTGAATGCCATTAACGAGGTGTGCAGTAATAACAAAAACTTATTTTAACTTTAAAATACAGGAGTTCATGTTAATGCTTAGAAAGAATAAGTAAATAACGCCGGCAAAGTGGAAAAACAACATATTTTTTACCATTCTAGATGGCTTTTCCAACTTAGCTACCGAGCCACTGGTTTCAGACGAATTCTTCAAGTGCTTAGTGAAGACCCTATTGGTCAGCGTTGTACTTCCGTGTTTATTAATAATAATAATAATGAAAAATAATAATAAAAAGTATTTATTTCTTCAAAATCACAAGTTTTACAACTATATAATTTAAAACTAACAATATGGAACAAAAAGGTAATGTGGCTAAGCATCAAACACCTGAATCGACAGCTGTAGCTCATATTCTGCCACAACCTAGCCTGAGTTTTTATACTTTTCTAAGAAAATGTAAAAACAATTAAGTTTTATGAAAATATTTTTAAGTATAAATAATTAAATCTTCCTATCCTACATTTTATTACAATTATAATTTAAATATTATTCTAGCCGCTTCGTTTTGGTTTTCTAATAACCATAATTTACATTTATGCTTGAAACCAATTTTTGACATTCCAACACCCTATCGTAAAGGAGGGGGTAAGTCGTTCCATATTTTCGAAGCGGCAAATGAAAAGCATCCCCTCGTAACGTTGTTTTTGTGTAAGGGCAGAGACAGGAAGTTACCAAGGTGCCTTAACTTTGAGCAACGCGTCTTCCATTTCAACTTGGCATACTTACCATTTTTAAATAAAGTTTGTAAAAAACAGGCATATTTCATGTCGTCAGGGACATGGACATGGACAGGGAGGGACAGGGACAGGGACAGGGACAACAAGATTATGTGTATGGGCAGGGTCAGCCCCGCCCATACACATAATCTTGTTATGTACTAAGTGAGCGGTAATATGATCCCTCTTTGGTATTTGGAAGCAAAATCACATACAAGCCACTTGTATTCTCTGAATTTGATGTTCCGTCTTTTTGAGCAAACAAGGAACGTACACAATATCACAATAATGTAGATGTAACAACACTAGGGAATTGCATAATTGCACTTTAACATTAGTACTGAAAAATCTGTAGAGCTTAAATGAAGTTTGTAGGGAGCCAAAACAAAGACCAACCTTTCGCCTCCCATGATTCTCAAACCCAAGATTTTTATCAATAAACAAACCACAATTTTATTAGATAAGTCACATAATGAACACACGATGAAAATATTAAAAAATATTTAACAGCCAACTAAGATGAATCTATGTGTTTACTGTAAACGAATCGCGCTTGCGTCATCTCCACGACAAAAAGCCGTAACTCAAGAACACACTAGTACGCATGCGCGGTGCGAGATTGCACTTCAAATTTATTGGTTGTTGTCACCACACCATAGAATTACTTACGGTCTACTCGTGGTCCATTCAATGTTTATATTAGAAACATAACCGGAATGTTTTTTATGTACAAATCAAATCAAATGGGCTTTGGCAACGTTTAGTTCTTTCGAGCTTCTTATTGGCAAACTTAAGCAGGCTGGTTAATCAAGGCACCAATGCCTACAATCATCTCCGCTCACACTTTGGAGGTCACGAAGGTAAAGATGTTTCTTTGATTACAATCTTGGTCGATGACTACGCTTTGAATTATTCATTAGTTATTTTGCAGACTTGCACGCAAACACGCATATCGCTAATTTAAAGTAAACAACAACAAGTTAAGCATTTTCGAATAACGCAAGTTATGTAGATACACAATTTATTAGTTCAGCTCTTGAAATACCAGACACAATAGAATTTCTATTGTTATCGAGCTCTAGAAATCCTTGCCACAGACTAGGGATAGTGCGGATCCAGGTCGGATCTGCACGTTTACACTTTTGTAATCCTAACACTAAGGTAGATTCCTCACCTCGAAGGACTTTTTATAAAAACATACCCTAGTTACGTACCTGCCTGCAAGTGACTTATTTTGTTCTAAAATATTAACGTGTCATAAATCAATAAAAACAAACAATTGTACTTAAATCATCACCTAGTTGGAGTGGTAACACGTAAGACAACAGGTCCACTCGGTATTTGTAAATTACTAATGACATCATAATAAATATTTGTTCTTTATGTGGTTTTTTGTTACTAAAATCACATTTTACTCCCTACTGCACCAGTAGGTATCATGCCAATCAACCTTGCCAGGCGGATGCGGCAGGAGCAGTAAGGAAATGAGTGCGGCTTAAATTCATAAGATTTCATTTCAAACGGTGATAGAAGGGAAATGCGGTTCAACAAGCTTCAACCGCGTTTCCGCAGGGTGCATACTCGTACAGTTTCGTATACTTATTGTCTTTAAGAAACCTATAGCTGACTAACCAGAAAAAAGTTAAATAATCGCAGCTCTTTAAAATAAAATGCCAGTTTTAGTCAGAACTTGTTTGTGCTAAGCAGACTGATTAATTGTTGAACTCTGGCGATGTGATCACAATGAGGAGTGGAACCTAACCTAACCTGTTCACAATACATTCGACCAGCCTAAAGTTCATTACCCAAGCAACCATTTTAAAACGCTATTTTACTGTTTTGAATAAACACTCTTGTTTCGTACATTTTTATGCAAACTACGAATAATTAAAACTCGGATAATAATTTTGGTATTGAAGTCCTGTTGGTGTTGAGATTGAATAACGTGTTGCTATTAAGTCTGTCAAGTTATACCTACCTAGTTATATTTTGGTTACATATAGACATAAAGTTAACTCAAATTTATAGCAACATACGAAACTGGTTTTAATTCCCAGCCGGGGCTGCCTTGGGGTTCATTTATGTCGTCATTTATCTATGTAATTAGGGCTGCCGGTCTCAGAAGCGTGCTGGCCAACGCTAATAATTCTGACGCGACAAAGTAGGTTTATTGCTTGCTTAAATTCTTTGGTAAAATGTTGAGAAGTCAAGCGAAAGTTGTTAATGTCCCATAAAAAAGTTCTTCGTAAAAAAACACGCAAAGTTTATCATTAGTATGGACTACATGTTACAAGTTCTACGGCCTCTGCGGTCTGGTGGAAAACTGTCGAACACAGAGGTTCCCCCCGGGTTTGGCTTCCACGGACATGGATATTATGCTTCGTTTAGTTGTAAATCTGTTGCCAAAACCAAAAGCATTTTCCCGCTGTGTTTTAAATACGTACTTATATCTAAAAATATCGAGGCATTAACTACTTCATTAAAAATGCATCGGTTCTTTCACGAAACCGAGGGACCAGCAAAGGTTGACAAAGGATGACCTTAAGCGCAAATGTGTTGAGCCGCTACAATGGACGCCACACCATTAATAACACTTAAAGTCTTTATGGCACAGGCTTTACAGGCGTCTTTTCATTGAGGCTAAAGAGGTCGACCTAGCTCGGTCGTTGGCACATATCGAAAATAATGATTCTGTAGCCCTTTTCGTCTTAATGAGACAGGAAAATGAGAAGAACCGGCTATAGTTATTTATAATTATTGTAAAAAGTATGGTAACGACTGGAAATAAGATAATATTGATCGGTTCTCATTTACTCAATGCAAGGATATTTTAAATAATAAATATGAAGTTATAAAGAATAAGAACAACAAAAAATATTTAATACAATGACTTTTAAGACTAAGGGTGGATTCGACCAAACTGGAATAAAACTTACTCTGAGATTAGTCCATACAAATTCGGCGTTTAATCTAGGTATAAGACCTTATTCCAGTTTGGTCGAATCCACCCTTAGATTAACAATGATGATGGAATAAACATTGAATTAGCATTGAAATCGTACGTAATACAGAGATAAAGATTTGACCAATTGTATATCTTGTGTCCGAAAAGAAACAGTTTGCCCAAGTTTGAACAAGAATAATATAATTTTTTTAATTAATTAAATTTGGGAAATTAGTTTGAGTTTAGACATTAACAGTAAAAATAATAGTGAATTTGTTTTCCCGCTTCATATCAATAATGAGTTACTTGGGGCTTTACAATATTTATATTTTAGTGGTTATCATTTTATAACAGTGTTTGCTCGAACGTTTCATTTTGAAATTATCACAAAACAAGTACTACAACTTTAGTAACAACTTGTATAAGTTACGCTTATTTATCACAAATAAGTATCGTTTGAGGAAAAGTAACGATTAAAAGGTGATATGAAATTTAAAAAAATTGTACTTGACGAACTGTCGTCAAGTACAATTTTTTCGCACACTGCACATACATCCAACAGCATAGAGCGGTGATGGGCTCATCACCTGTCTGTAACGCTGAGCACATGTGCAGTCGCTATTTGGTGAAAAGTGGACTATGGTAGAGGTCTGCTTTTGCTATCCTCATTGCCTAGTCTCTGACTAACCCTTCGGGGATAATAGTCGTGATTACATGTACCTTATACGAGTATGTGTGTATTATTATAACAAATAATTACTAATACTTAAGTATTACTTAAAATAATAAGTAAAACGTAAGTGTTTTGGTAATTATAAAATTTCATAAAATAATTTGGTTATATTGGTGCTATGGCGATGATACCAAATAATGGGTAAATGAGGTCGAATACATTTGTTGCGTGCGGTGTGGGTGATAAGGCAATGACCGTTGTCATCGTTATCTTATCATCGAATTTACGTGATCTGACAAATGTCTAAAATCTGAATTTTAGGATTAAGTACTTATAAGTATATAAAAAATAATAATGACAACCTCTGGATGGGGCTCAACTAATCAAAAGAGTTTATTGAAGTAAATAGAAAGTGTTTACTAATAAAGAGTAAATCTTTCATACACACCTTGCCCCGACAATTACAAACACAACAAAAAAATAATTAGCCAATTAGGTGCAGCCATTATAAAGTGATACGCGCACAAACATTTCGGCAATTGATTTTTATTAATATAAATGAGATTAATTTAGCAAATTAATAATAGTAGACTTGCTGAACTCGAAACTTACTGGCCGTAGGCCGTTTGTGATGTAAATCTCAAGTTCACCCCAACAATTTTTCTGTTCAGCGATCGACGCTTTTTTGCTGTCAAATTAATTTTTATACTGCTCTGGGCTAAAACCAGATTATTTAAACTTTACAGCACTTGAAGAGTTTGTTTACAATCTTAATACCATGAACCTATAAACGTATCACTGGTGGGCTCAGACCTTTACACATAACCTTAAGCACATAAGGATATCGGGCCACACTACGCTAGCCTATGCGGGTCGGTTGCTTGAAACGACTGCTCTCGTCGTCTTTCCTTTAGCATACTACGCCCATAACGACCTGGATTCATCTCGTCTGCTTGTTTCCAACGTCCTTGGAAGGTCGCTCGCTCAGCCTAACCCCACTGATGTCACCGCCTGACCGGGCGGCCTTACTGTGCAGGTACCAGGTACCTACACGGAACATTCATACTCGCTGCATACTAATGGGGAGTGACAGTATCGATCGCCTACCGCCTTGTCGCACCAAATCATTACTACTACTACGTACTCTAAAGTACTCTACACAATAGGATAAAATGTTTACTAGAAAAAAATCAACCAGTCTCAGGGAGCTCGAGTGGGATTCGAACCCACGACCTTTGGATTGCCGGTAGACTTCACAGTGACGTAATACCGTTGGCTTGCAGCGTAAATCAAACTACTAGGAAAAATTCAACGAGTCTTCTGGGGTCTCGGTAGCTCAGCGGTTAGAGCAGTGGACCGGCAATCCAAAGGTCGTGGGTTCGAATCCCACTCGAGCTTCCTGAGACTGGTTGATTTTTTTCTTGTAAACATTTTATCCTATATCTATATAGCATTGTGAATGCAAATTTCAATAACAAAGATACTCTACACAATTATTGTAATGTATAGTCAAGAGGTATAACAATGCTATAAAGCAGTAGTTTTTTGTGTTTGTCAGGTAGTATAAGTTAGCCAGTTTCTTGGTAGTTAAGGGTTCCGACGATCAAGAAACGATGTTACCAAAAAGAGCAAAAGGAATAAATAGCTTCACTGTGTCTATATATAATGATGTGACGAGTACATATTTTTTCATCAGCCTATTGAGTCACACTGCTGGGCAAATCCCTCCTATCCTTGGCGCTTCCCCGCCACCCGCCAGTCGTCCACAAAGGCATCGATATTGTCTCGCCAGTAACACTACAGTTTACAGTAACTTTGTCGTAAATCTAATATACGTAATGCATGGAGGCCTTATACGGGAAACGTCCATTTATATAAGTTAACTATAGAGTAGCGCTATCTGTCTTCGGTAGCAGCGGGCTATCAGCGCTGGCGGCCGACATATACGAGCATCCTCGATAAAATAGCTTTTGTGCAGCTTATTAAGTTTTGTTTTGTTGAGCTAGATCGTTAGTGCGACTGTGATATACAACCATGTTTATTATAAACTTAACAGATTTATCGCTATACCTTCGTATTTTTTTAATGTTAGAAAATTATACAATTACGTTTCACTGCGAGTCACCTTACACACGACACCCATTATCTTTGCTTTGTCAATATATACACATTAGTCAAACCTGCAAATAGCTGAATAGTCTCACAGCCATGACATCAGTTTTCATAATAAAACGGCTAATAGCTTAACGTATTCACAATAAACGGTAGCTGAGTAGTCCCAGCAGAGCAATGCTTTTAAAGGATTAATATGGTATACTATCAATGTGCCGGTCATTTTCTAGATTGGTTCTCTAAGAAGTAGCTCTATAGCTAAGTAAAGTTGTATAAGCACTCTATTAGTCTCGGATTGTTCCAAGAAAAGACATGTTATAATGGGGGTCTAGGAAGGCTGAGGTAAGTGAGGCACTCGGGAGGGCTGAGCTGCTAATGAGCGCCGGCGCCGCGCTGAGGCTATTTATAGGGCGGCGCAGGAGCAGGAATTCGGTCCCGTTACCCGCCGCTGCCCCCGCCCATTCACCCACCGCGACGTGCGAAAGCTACCAGTTCAATGGATCGAACTATTCCAACACATACCTACTTTGCTTTCAAATGCAAGGAACGTAACATTCTAGCATAATCAAGGAGTATAAGTTAGACGGCGCGCTTGCTTTAGACGCAATCCCCTCACAAAGCCAAGTACTAAATTATTTCTTGTTCTAGGTAAATTATGTAATCGATTGTTCATTTCTATGTCTACAGTTTGGAATTAGTCCTTTGAGAGAGATGACATCTACTTTTTTGCGGTAATTCGCGAATGAACCAGGTCACACGATTTCGAATCACTAACACATTCCAACGATATTTTTTAAATAACTCGATTGTTCGAAAGAAGTTGACTATTTCATTTCATTCTTTATTATCACTCATGGGTATTGCTGAATCCGGCGATTATCAAGTAAGTACTCGATGCCTAGAACTGTAATTACAATAAAAGTACAAAGAAAAACATAATTAACTACCTACATGACTATTGGTCGAAAATTGCCAATAAAAGAAATACATGTACTTTTAGAAAACGAATAATCAAGTAAGGCAAATTAAAATATTACTTAAAAGTTGAAGCAAGAAATTGTTTGTAGAAGGAGTATTGATTGTAAACTTTAAGTTTGACGCGTTTGTGTCACAATTAAAGCAGACATAGAACTTTAACCCTACAATCCTGGGAGAATAGACAAATATGAAAATAAAATACAATGTACATACATGCGAATACTACTTTACCTTGTCGATAAAGGGGGTAAAAAAAGAAAAATACATCAAAGTATCTATGATTTCGTACCTACATACTCTAAGCTACGTAGACAAAGCTTCATTAAGAACGAGTACCTACATGTCACTGTCCACATTAAGCTAAGTTTTTGGATAAATATTTTTTGTAAGCCTCAGCATGTTTAATTCGGTTCAACAATCAGTCAATATTTAAGTTGCTTACCCACATACTTAGTCATCTTTTTGATTGCCGAGTTTTATATCAATATTTAGTGTTAAGTCTAAATTGACTTAAGTTGTGATCGAACAAACTTTATACGGATTTACCCATGTTGTCTTTTACGTATTTTTTTCGTAAGACACTTAAATAAATTAAATTTACATACAAAAGTTTTAAATAAATAAATGTTTAAAATACAGTTTCAATATAGCAGAAAAGTAATTTGTCAACGTAGGTACTTAAAACAAATCGCCAAATGTGTTTATGTTATGTGTCGGTGGAGTCTTAAAATAGCTGCACGGACGCTAATAACCAAAACTAGCTGTTCGGGGTCGAACTAAGAACTGAGATACTGATAGAAATAATAAACTGATAACTGATATGAAACAACTGTATATTTAAATTAAACTATAAAATAACTATGAATGGATGAAAATGCTATGAGTACGCGTACTTGATTGCGAACTAAAATTAATATGGAAAATTACAGCTAAATTAATCTAGGTCAATTAACTAAATGTTGATGAGACAATGTACGCACTTGCTCCTACATCTTCCCGGGCGAAAAAAATTATTCAATATAAGTATTGGCTGATGGACTTTTCTACGAATAGACACCGTCTAATTTAGTTTGCAGAGATGTGTGCTATGTTATGTTCTGCATTATCTTCACCGGTAATGCTACAATTTTGCATACGTACGTAATGAGCGCTCAGACATATTTATGGGATGGCTCGCAGACACGAGAGAGTATTTTTCCGTAGTCAAGCAGATTCGTTAAAAACATGGAAAACTACCCAACCTCGCCGTGTCTATGTTTATGGAAAAATCGTAAGCTCTGTAAACCTTTGGGAATATCTATTTATATTTTCATACATAACAGAAGTAAAAGTTAATAAACCAATAACGGTTTATTTAACTTAACGGTTAATTAACTTTGAGTTCTGCTCGTTTGTCTTTCTGCTGCAAACTAAATTATCATCATTGTGAATCGTTTGTCATATAGATTCATAAATAGAAAAGATGCCATTAAAAACTTGTTTCTGCTGCTGCCTTGCACTTGACGTGGAGAAGTGTATTAAACTAAGATGATACATTAAACAGTAACATTTTAACCGACTCTACATATTGTATTTTGTTTAGTTGGGTTTAGTTGGTAGTAAAGAGCTTGTTCTTTGTCTGTCTAGCTACGAGTAGCTACCACCAACGTATTCAAATCTACAGCCATTATACAAAGATATGATAGGCAGTTCCTTCGTAGTGAAACCGTGAGGTGTAGTGGCCTAACTTTATAATTATTTGTTTAGGAATTGTTTTTGCAAATACAACCACGAACATTGTTTACGTTAACACTGTGTAATGTAATATCCGGACTAGCATGAATCGTTACTCAATAACATGAAAAAAACACTTCTAGCTACAGCTTTATTGCCACCATCAATTGTTTTATAAAATTTTGAAAACTTATTGAGGATTCGCAAAACAAAACCAGTTAAATCCATTTTTGTAAATTTTACAGTGGAACGCAAAATGTAAATACCCTATTTATATGTACATTCTTTCAACTATAAAAATAGTTAATCCGTAATGGGGGTTATTAAAATATCTTACATTTTGAAAAAGCGTCGTACCATATAATCAATAACAGAGTACTTTAAACAAACTAGATATCCGGTTTTGATGTTTTGATGTTTGGATTTGTCCCCATTTGATCCCAAAGTTGAAAGTTGCTACAAAAACAAAAAGTCGTAAATGAAAAACCAAATAACGGTCAAATCACATTTTTACAAAAAACATCTGAATAACATGTATTTATCCGATTTTGCTCCGCAAAAATATTTGAAGGATATTTCTTTAAAGGATTTTCTGCGACAAAATGTATGTATCATTTTGCTATTGCATTTATCCGTTTACGCGCCGACACGTCATTTGAAAAGCGATTTTGAAGGGGATTTAGACGTTTGCGTACCACAAGATTTGCATGATCAATCGGGCAATCGTTAAAAATTACGAATTAAAAAAAACGGTTTGTGGTCGATGTGGAGTTAGCCGGTTTTGTTTTGCGACTCCCCAATTATTAAGAATCACATTACACGGCAAATATTAAAACTGTTTTAAATGCTTAAAATAAACTTTGCCCGTAACCATAAAAAGTTGTTTAATTATATGTACTTGTGGCAAAAAGTACTTTTTGCCTCAAGATTAATGAACACGACGTTAAGTGAAACCATTGGATGGCAGTTGTGTGTTGTCAGATGAACCGCCGCAAATGATTATGCGAAGCCCGCGGTTTTGCTGTTGTTCTAAAATCCGATCAACCATTAACATTTGACCTGTTCATTAAGCTAGCGGTGAGCTGGCGACGTCAATGTTTAATCAATTTTAGGCCAACTCCTCAAAGGATTGTCGTAACTAAAATGCGCGGTTGCTTGCAACTCGCTTGAAATTGATTAGTATTTACTAGTCTATTTTCGTCGTCGTCGGTATGTTCCAGAACTTGTTTGACCTCGAAGTTGATTAAACTGTGTTAATTATTTTGCTTTTTTATTATTACAAAGTTTTCTTTTTATTTTTGATATAAAGTGATCTAATGAATGTA
Source organism: Scoparia ambigualis (assembly GCA_963921215.1). Taxonomy (NCBI): domain Eukaryota; kingdom Metazoa; phylum Arthropoda; class Insecta; order Lepidoptera; family Crambidae; genus Scoparia; species Scoparia ambigualis. Next base: position 1,325,773 of record OY992503.1, read on the forward strand.
TTTTAATAAAAAACTTCTTAGTTACTATGTTGATAGTGGTAATAGCTAAACTATGTCGATAATACAGGGGAGGGAGGTACACAGATGTGCACAGATCTGCAGGCCTACTATTTGAGATAGACGTTAAACGGTTGGAGCAGTCGTGTATGTGTAAAGCCTCTGTAAAGCCTAGTGCATTGGAAGGGCCAGATGGAATGTAGGCCGATGGCCAGTTACCCGAGCCGGATATTGTCACTTGCGGCCAATCGGCGTGCATCCCGCTCGCACCTGTGCCGAAAGATAAGGAGAGTTGCGATTGCGAAAGTATCGGCCCGTTTCAGGACTGCTATTATCAACAGTCTTTCTCTAATTTTTTTGTTATAAACATAATTTGTTTGTTATCAACTAACATTATGATCTCTCAGTGTTATTAAATTGAAATTTGGCAATAAACACATGATTATGTTAACGGTTATCTAAACCTTCAGATTTTATACATCTATAATGGAAACTTTTAACCTTTAAATTGGCCTCGTGTTTCACAACGGACGAACAAAACGATTCGGTTTATGTAAACGTACGCAATGATTTTACAATCGCTGTTGCATTACGGTAATCACATTGTATCGTAAACAAATTTCATTGTTGTAGTGACATGCGCAGATTGTAGGGCATTTCGTGTAAATGGCATACTTGACGGCAATAGAGCCTTCTCAATTGCCTCGTGAATGTTACATGCAGTATTATTGCGTATGTGTTTGTAAATATCATAGTAAGGGAACTGTGACTTTTAATAATAAACGAATTCAATTTCAATAAACGATTGATAATAAGAACATGAACATATTAAATATTGATCATAGTACGTATACCAAATTCATCGTTAAATGATGATCGTAGTACGTAATATCAAATGTATCATTAAATATAAACAACAACAACCTAATGCCAATGCCTATCGATTGCTAAACATAAATATTTGTTATCGACAGACATTAATAAACCTATTTTCCCGTTTTATTTATGTAACTACTATGACATTATAACTGATATGGTTACCTTACCACATTTACCCATCTAAACTAACTAATAATTTTTAACTTATTTTTATTTTAATTATTGAAAACAAACAGTCTTACAAGATTATTAACACTAATACATTTGTAAATGAAAATCTTTAGTTTCCTAAATTTATAAAATGCAAAAACCACCTACTTAAAGTAATTTAATACACAAAAACAAAAAATAAACAAATGTGAATACAGTTTGTACCTTACCAACTTGGGATGAATTACTATGTTAACACTGTGATGGGGAAACGCCCACAACCAAATGCATACATTGTACCACCTGTATGCTGATGATCTCCAGATCTACACACAAGCACCGTTATCGGATCTTTCACATGCTGTGGAAGTCACAAATAGAGATCTTGACATGATATGCGATTGGAGCAAGTCTTATGGCCTTGCTGTTAATCCTAGCAAGACACAGGCTATAATCATCGGTAGTCCTTATTTTGTTTCAAGGATCAATTTTGCGCTTCTACCTTCTGTTAACTTCGCGGGCAGTGTTGTTCCATTCGCCAAGAATGTAAAAAACTTGGGGATTGTTTTTGATCAGTGCCTTACTTGGCGTCCCCAGGTTGAGGCTGTTCGGAAAAAGGTTTTTGGTGCTTACTATTCTCTCAATCGTCTTCGAAATTTTCTGCCGACTAGCACCAAAATCACTTTGGCGCAAACTCTCCTGCTATCCATCCTCGATTATGCTGATGTATGCTACGCTGATCTTTCGGAGGAACTTCTTAATAAGCTGGAGCGTCTGCAGAATCTATGCATTCGATTTATTTTTAATTTAAGGAAATACGACCATGTTTCGAGTTATCGAGCTCAGCTTAACTGGCCCCAATACGACGGCGTAGGGACTTACACGTTCTTTCCTTTCTATATTCTGTCCTCTTTCTACCAACTTCTCCTCCTTATCTACGAAACTGTTTTTCCTTCCGTTCCTCTTCCTCTAGCCGTACCTTGCGCTCTGCTTACAACCTTGCTCTTGTAACTCCTCTTCATTCCACAGATTTCCTATTCTACTCCTTTTCTGTGCATGCTGTCCGGCTTTAGAATGCACTACCAGAGAGCATCAGGAGTGCTCGCACGTTGAATTCGTTTAAGAGTCAGGTCCAGAGTCATTTCTTGAGTATGTCTTCATAGTTTTATTTATTTCCTATTATATAATATTGCATGATCTATTTTATCTCATGTATTTAATTATTATGTCTTATCTTGTCTATCTAGTTTTTAAACACATCGTATATTCCTATTTTCTTATTTCCTTATTCTTGCACCCATTTTATTGTTCTTTCTTTTTATATTTTTATCACCCAAGGTTGCCTAGAAGAGATTGCTTGTTAGCAATAAGGCCGCCTGTTTTGTACTTTGTCTCTGTAAAAATGTTCTTTTCTGTGTATGTTCTTGTGTGCAATTAAAGTATATTTTATTATTATTTATTATACATTTTACAAAATGTATTCATCGACCTTTAAGCAAATTAGTCAAAGTAACTTTGAAAGAAGCCTTTTTCGAATAAATTATCAATATAAAATTTACAAGTTCTTCTGATAAAACTGTTTTGAACATAACAAATGTCTTGCCAATAGGAACATAAAATAGTTAAATGTTTCTTATTGCATAACCGCCCACATCCACGAGGCACACGTAATAATAAACTGTTCAGTAGTGCGGGTGCGTCGACCATATTGTTTAAAATCATATATAGCATCATGGTGTCAAAAAAAATTACGAAGTTGCTCTAAATACATCATCTTAAGACGCTTAGCAGAGGGCACGATCAGTGTACAGAAAGCCGGTTCCGGATTTCAAAAACTTTTTCTGATTGTTTTCAATCATATCCTATTTTATATGAATTCTAAAATAAGGATGGCAAACGGTACAAGCAAATTCTCAATGACTGCAAACAAAACTATTACATAGTAAGTTAATGGGTGTTTGAAAGTTTTACCTATTCCTAGTATAAAACCTAGTTGTTTATATGCTTTATTTATGATATTATCAATGTGGGGAACGAATGTCAACTTGGAGTTTATTAAGACACTCAAATCATGAATCTCTGATACTCTAGATAAAATTTTACCATTTTGATTATAATCGTATTTACATGTGTTTAATTTTCTACTAAAACTTATCACGTGATCAATAATGAAATTTACATAATAATATAAACACATATAAGTAATATCAAATTTAATAATAATGTTATTAACAAGATTATTCTATGGGGCATCCATCATACTGCGACGACGACGTAGTCACGTGCAAAATCACTATTTAAACTCGTGGATTTTAAAAATATAAAGCCTTTAAAAAAATAGTGCAGCTTCCTAAAAACTTTAAAAATACTTACGTTTCTAATTACTTACGTATGAAAATGTTAAACCCATTTTCTTCTATTCAAGTGTAGATAAGCTTGATAGAGAATGAAAATATAATTTAAGGCTAATATTTTTTTATAATATTTTTGTACGCGTACGTGTTGTTTAGTTACGAAAATATAACTGACAACGTTGTACCTACATGCAATTACTTTACTACTACGAATTCTTTAGTAACAAAAGTTGTTAGTGGTTGTACAAATTGATTTGATTAGATATTGATACGTAACTACGTATGAGATTTCAAATCTAAATGTCACACAAATTGTGGGAAGTTTGTGTTTAAAAGAGTGTTGCAGTGGCCGTCTGCGGCTCTAAGTGGTATTAAGACAACTGGCTGCAATTCGTCAGGCCTGGCTGTCCAAACGGGTTCCATGTTTTTGTTTCACAACTGGTTTCTCAGTCGCTGTCTGCAAAGAAGGCTGCTTCAACAAAGATTAGATAAATACTAACGGTTCGTCAATTTCATTTCAATTTAGGGAGAAATTCAACAGATGTTTTTGTGTAAGATTTTGTACTTATTCACTATTTTTCTTTCTATACAAGTGTCAATCTTTAAGTTTTACCTTAAACATGTTTTTAGATTAAACTATTTACAATAAGGCGTTATGTAGAAGCTAACCTATGTTTGATACATTAAAAAATAAAGTTGACATTATTTTTTGGAAAATATTAAATTAATGGAATAATAAATCACAGATTGTTCTTACATTGACTAGTATAATAATAACAGATGTAGTCCGAGCTACTTTTCACAGATCTGGAATGTTTTTTCATAGTCATGCATGACTCATAGAACAATATAGCAAATTGTGTTTGTGTATAAAACTCCCTGGGCTATCGTCGTACTGCAGGCCTGTTTACGCGAGCGCTGGCGTCTATAAAGATTGTGTGAACGACAGGTCCGACGCACGTGTGCCCAAATTGGGCGTGTTTGTGCTCGCATCAGCGCGCTCAAATATTGGCCCGGGGCGTTATTTGGCGAGCAAATTCCACATAGATTTGACGGCCTTCGGTTAAGACCAAACTTTTGCTTTGGATGGAGACAGCTAGTGTAACTAGACTAACTAGCGGACCGTGTGGTGTTTGCGATGTGGAGGTCCACATACTTAAGCCAACCCAAACCATTCTAAATGGTATTAATATTAGTAATATTCGTTGCTAAGACTTTTTTTTCATGGATATAAGTTATTAGGTACCCTTAGAAAGTGACTGTGAAAGTAAAATGTTTAGCCGGAACAGATACAACACAAGTACAAGTATTTATTTATTTATTTATTTTTACATTCACGGTGACTTGGTTTTTAATAGTACCTACTTACTTATTTAGGTAACATACATGTAAATGTTGGCAATAATTAACGAAATGCCGCGTTCACGTGTTGTTGTATGATAATGTCAACTTTCTAAAAGCTGGTTCTCTGTCGAAAATGATACGAATACTTTGCAAAGTTTGCTAAATGAGTTTGATGTGAATCCCCTTATTAATATAGTCAGGCGGTCCTTATCATCACAAGCCGTGTACATTACCGGTCGATTTAAAGTGTCTGTCTGTTTGTACGTCCACTAAAACTCGTCGATTGTTCGGAGCAAACATAGCCCTTGTTTGCATACACACTCTCATGCGTGATGCGATGCGACACACTTGTGTAGTCGACTACAAAAACTGCTGTTTGGTCAAAGTTGTTGCCCTCTTTTGGAAGATTGAAACTGTCTTGATTATAGAGTATTGTAGATTCTTCTCACGTACAAGAAACAACGACGTTGAAGTCACCAATGGACATAAAAATCGCATTCTTTTTCTTGAATATCGTTGAATGCCGACATAGGCATCAGTGTACTACACATTTCAAAAGCGCTGCAGAAGTGCGATTAATGGTGATGATGATTATATCATCGAAGGAAAAGCATAATGCCTGTAGGTCACCTTCTATGAAGTTCTATGTAATGCTACTTCCGTCCAGTGTTTGTAAAGCCAGGGGTCATTTGTAGGTTAATTGGGCTGAATGTCAGTTAAGATAAAAGCTAACATAATGCATGAGATCACTTGCGTCCAAGCGATTACGGCTACACCACATAACAAGAACGTTGATGCCTTATAATCTAGTCTGCTGACGTCAAACCATATTAGTCTGCTCATGGACTTTTAATTGATCATAATATTAGAGATAAGCGCCATAAATATTTGTGCTAGGAGGCATTGACTCGACATTGTTGTGGTAAAATTTCTTATCACCTAAGCACCATTTATTATGCCATGAATACGTATTTTCTAAAGACAGGAAATTAAACTGTTATCGGAGTAAGAGCTTAAACATAAACGGTTATGTGGCCTGGATGTGTGTGTGTGTACTGAAACCTAAAACACAAATTTTAGTAAACAAGCAAAAATAAATTTTAAAACGAATTCTTCACTTTCTTGCCAAAATGTCGAACAAACGAGACTTAACTGGCGAGTGACATTGACAATGACATAACTCAGCCATATGTCGAAAAATTGCCACAAAGCATTTGCGTGATCTACCGAAGGCAGTCATTGGAAACTATTCATGAGATTAATTAGGTATTAGTACACTGTTGAACAGAGTCAATTTAATAAAATCGTGTTCTTCCCGAACATGTAATATTAATTCCTTTTATGCATATCTAATGATAGCCGAAAATTAAACATCTCCAGTGATTAACAAAGGCATCGCTACAAAAAGGTTCATTTGCTATTGTTATTGTTGTGACTATGCAAAAATCAAAACCAAAAGATTTCTATGTCAAAGTAATTTTTCTCACATCATCAGTACCGAAACATGTTAGCCTTCGTTTTTTTTCAATTATAAATAATTGAACAGAACCAGTTCCTCTTAACTAAACTGACCATAGTTAAGCTAAGCAGGTACGGCGATCTTTAATTGCCTTAATATTAACAACATTAATACATTGACAGTTTAGGATTGTGAAATGTAGAATGTATGAGATCATACATAACACATGACACATGACGCGCATGAACGAAGCCTACCCCTTACACAACTGCAACGGAATTATGTCAAGCAAGATTCTTTTAAAAGTGTAAACTAAGCTTTTATAGTTTAGAAGAAAAAAAATATGACCAAAGAGTAATCTTACGTAAGTAGGTACATCCTATCGGAAATGTCGAGTATAAAGGTCAATCCAATCAAGGATGCCATTTTAATGTATCTAGCACATCACCAGCAAGTTTTTTGGCACAGATGAACAGCAGAGTGCTTCCAATAACGTTAATTATATACTTATCGCAATAAAAGTAAAAAAATCGTGATTGGCTACTCACGTATTACGGAAGTGTGCGGACGCCATCGTGTCCACACGTGACTTCCGCGCCATTTCTACAAACGAAATTACAAAATGCGAATGTATAAATTGTTTTTATCATGGCTATATCGTTAGTACGTTGGGTTGATGACATGGTCAGGGTTGCTGGCAGCACCTGGATGAGATCTGATATGCGGTTGCGGGCTGATATGATGATGATGATGTCGTTAACCCAGCCGTAACCCGCTGGATCCCGTCGTTGCACGCTAGGATCACAGGCGGTTTTGAGGATGGTTGTTGTTTTGTTTACATGGTTTTAGTTTATAGCACGTATCCTTAGACATGTAAGCAATTTTCCATCCCAATGGAAAATCCATATCACTGATTATTCTCTTGATTGTTTAATAATAGGGCAGAGTTAGAAGTAGAACGTGCTGGACTTTACTAACAATCAGATAATAGGTCAGACAGTACATAAGCTATATTTTTTTATAATCTTTTATTTAGTTTCACCTTTCATGTCTGTAATCAAATCTTGCAAGTTAATTTAATTTCCGGACACTTCCCGGTTACCGATAGAGCTGAAATTTTGCATGCATGTGTAAATCGGATGACAATGCAAAATTATTATGACATGGAGCTGATCTGATGATGGATCAGGAAGGTGGCCATAGGAACTCGGTATTTAAACGACACAACTCCATCGAGTTTGGACTCGTTTGACCAGTACGTCGTAGTTGTTGACGAGTACTTTGGTGCTAGATTGTAACCAGGGTCTGATGACGGAGCTGGAAGATGGCCATAGGAACTCAGTAATTAAGCGACACAACCGCATCGAGTTCGATTCGTCTTGAATATGCGAACCCATTTTTGGGAAAATAAGTTCGTTCGTTCATTCCGTTTGTTATGAATGTGGATACAGTCTTTGATTAGATGGATGACCCAATGTCAAGGTGAGCACGTGCCGAGGGTTGAATGGTATGAGGGTGTACAAACATGTCATATCGCTAACGTTGCGCCTCAGAGTATCAGGGCGAACCCTGTTGTACTGAAACCCTTATCCCCTTACAATAAGTGCTCAAAACAACACATTGTGAGCGTACTACGGGTAACATAACGGGAAAACACTGCTACGCGCTACGAACTACGCCGTAGTCAATCTTGCATCAAAAATACTAAAAAGTTAAAAATAAAAATAAACTTTTTTAACTAAGCTTTTATTATTTGTAATAAAAAGAATTAAAAAGATAAAAATATTTAAATCTAACCTAAAACTTTACACATTGTATTATATCTTTGCGTATTTATCACAGACCAATTTTTTTTTATAAACAAAAGCGTGTTACATTTTGATGAAACATTCTATAATGTTTACTTTTAGCATATTATATTACACCTTCATTATTTTTCTTTTGCAATCACAATGTAACACGCTATTATTTATAAAAAATTGGGTCTGTGATAAAAAACGCAAAGATTTAATACAAGGTGTAAAGTTTTAGGGTTTAATAAACATAATATAATTAGGTATGGACGATATGGGATTATTGTGACGTAGACGAAGAAGGTTAATTTTATTGTCGTTAAAGATTGCACTGAAAGTACCTATATAATGGTATTTTTCTTATCAGGTTTAAATTATTTTTAACTTTTTAGTTCTTTTGTTAACAAGTAATTAAAGCTTGTCTTTAAAACGTATACTTTTACTTTAATTTTTCTAAAATAATAAACACTAACATGGAAAATCCACGAGCCGTGATCTTAGTAGGCCGCAGCCACTGCGGCTCGCGTTATGTCACCTGTCAGCGCCACTTGGCTATCAGAGCGAGCTCTTCACACACCACCCATTCAGTCCACGGTGAGATAACACAATTAATACAATAATGAAAACATATTTATTATGATTTAATTTAACACTAAGTATCATATAACAATACGCTTCGGCGCGTTCGCAAATCCTAATTATTCAGCACTTCCTTACTTGAGATGGAACTGAAGCCGAGTTTTTAGGACATGACATTAAATTTGTTTCAACTTGTTATGTTTGTTTCTCTCTCTTGCTGTAACTTTACATTCTATTTAAACCAGACTTATTGTGGAATACAAATGAAGTTCAAGTGCGCAATACTTAGAACGTGTGACACAGAAAACAATAAGCCAAGAAAAAAAATCAAGCCTCCTTGTTATTGTTATTCATTTACACATGATATTACTAAAAATAGGTTCTATGTAAAGATGAAAAAAAAACAGTACAAATCCTATTGTTCACTAACAGAAATAATGTTAAATAATGAAAAAAAAACATTATTCTCAGAAGAAAAACCAAATCGTCAACTCCATTAGACATTAAAGGAGCTCGTTTACGTATAACGTCGCCTATAATTTCATATTTATTGGCTCAGCTCTACTAAGAATATTTCAATTGCAAAACCAATCGAGTGGCCAAAACACGTTTTCCTTGATGGATTTACTTTTAAATGTCAATAAAAAGGTTTGATCGTCTCTGTATAATACTGAAGAATCAAGTGGTGCTCTGAAGTTAATGAAAGATATTTTATGCTAATGCAGTTTGGATAAGGGTGTTGGTTTATCTACTTGTTCTCATTAATTTTACATGACGAACGAAGATTTGTTTTACAAGTTTTGCTTTCCGACGATGACACACATAAGCTGATTTTTAAGGTGCGCTACTTGCAATACTTTTAAAAGGTGGCAAGATAAGGAATGGAGGAAAATATCTCGCCCTTTTAACCGCGTTTGTAGTCAAGTGGTTTGTCCAAGACCCCAAGGTCCTGGACTCGATTTCCAGCCGGGGGACATGTTTGTACTCGGTTTGGTCAGTGGTAGGGCTTGTTAAGCCTGCCTGGCTAGCTAGCCATCTTATCAAAATATTATTATGTCGCCATAACATATTTTTTATAGAATTGTTGTGTTCCTGCAGTTAGATCCATCTTTGATCTCATAATCATTTAACATCAGATGAGATGTAGGCCAAGTGCTTACTAATAAATTAATAAAAACAAATTACATCAAAAAGTCCAATCAAATATTTCTTTTAAACCTCAATGCAAGTTACGTCGCGTTACCGGCAAGATAAGCCGCGCCGTCGCGTGCGCGAGAAAGCCGCAGATCGGGGTCACGTGGCCGCGCGCCGATAACGCATTGTTATGAATATTGAGAGTTTTAAACACTGCCGACTGCCGATGTGCTCCGATACTGTCACGAGATGCCCGCGAATAAGTAAAACGGTGGGTTTTATGAAACATTAAGTTTGATTTGACCGTAGTTAGCGACTTATTATCACAAAAGCATCAACTGAAAAATATTCAGATTTTTTACTTTTATTTTAAGTAACATAATCTCAGGTATTTTTTATTTAAATAATAGTGAACTGACAGCATGGTTTCTAAATCACTTATTATCTATTTTCTAATTTTTAACCAATGATTAAGACATTAAGGAAACAATTGCGTTCAGTTTATGAACAAACAACCCTTTTTTAGCGAACAATAACAACGTATTTACATGCACAGTGAAACGTAAATCGAAGCGTTTACCCACTAACACAAAAGAATACATAGCACGTTACATAACGGCGTGTGATAAATACCCGCAAGGATTGGCCAAGTCGCGAGTCCACTGCGTCTCAATAATAGTTAGATCATGATTAAATAACGGACGGTTAGACGCAATAGGATCTCCTGCCATCAATTAATCTTGGTTAGGCAAATGGCGGGCTCACGCCTCACACTCGCAATCGGCTGGATTTGTATCGACTAGCGTTCGAATTGGGCAAGTACTTATCGGTACTTACTAACTTGACACTTTAATCTATTCATATAACAGAAAAACGTTTCTTTGTTTGTCACGTATGCGCTCTTGTACCATTTATCTGATTGTTATGAGGTTTGGTAAACTGCAAGTGACAGGGTTTTGGTATTAATCAGTTATTAATCATTTATCAGACATATACAGGACATATTTGTCTTGCAAAAAAGATGTATTAGAATACTTTTAAATATATCAGACCAAACCATCTTTTATAAACCATACTTTATTAAATACCATATTTTAACTTTAATATCCATATACATTTTAGAATCCTGTAAATTTGTAAAAAAGAATCTTCATCTTAAACAAATATCCGGAAATAACCGAAATTCAAACAAATTAAAACTGCCTTTCACTCATTCTATGGCTATTCAAAATTAAATTTGCAACTGTATCCCTATAATTATAAAAAAAATCAAGCAAAATTATCTTGTTTTGTATAAGTATTAAAAAAGTATCAGTTAAGTAAAGCTTTTTATAAATTAGAGGAGTTATTTCGTGATAATAAGTGCCAAATAAATAAATAAAGTTAAGTATAATATAAATGTTACATAGATGCATAAAATAAGTTCATGCTTGAATGTTTACTTTACAAGCAATGTGCCAAACTTCCCTACACTCACACCAATTATCTAGCCCAAGAGAAGCTTCGTTATGAAACTCGTTAAATGGTTACTAGACAACGGATAAACATACTTAAAGTACTTAAATACATACTTATTATACATAGAAAACACCCAGACCCGAGACAATTTAGAAAAACAATAATTTCTAAATTGACCCGACCGGGGATCGAACCCGGGACCTCAGAGATGGCGACACCATGAAAACCGGCGTACAAACCACTCGACCAAGGAGGTCGTCAAATTGTAACACACCTTTTTGTTAAAGAATATCGTAAGTAAGTAAGACGATATAGAATGTTTGATAAATATTGAAGTTTCTTGGTTTTGTCTTGTAACACCAAACAAAACATTTATTTTTATTTAAAAGTTTTTGTTTTAAGTTAAGGAAGCAGTAGTGCTCCACACTTTACGGTGCCCTTACAGGGTGTCACATGTTTACCATCCATATTTCTATACCACCTTGTAACCATGTGACATGCGAATAAATAAATAAATAAAGTTTTAGTATTTATTAATAACATTAACATTTTATAATTATGTTACGGTTAAGACATCAGTAGTCTTTTTTCACTAATGTAATTTTCGTAGTTAAAGAGTAATATTCTAAGGACGAAAACAATGCTCAATTAGTGTTAGGTACCTACCTGTACCAAAAAGCAGACATAAAGAAGTTAAGAATAAAGACTTATTTTATATTCAAGACATTTGTTCGTACAAAAGCTAATGCATTATTTTCGACGATTATCTGGTCATTACACCTCAATTCTTCGAATTAAGTTAACGTCTCCAAAGTCGTGTGTTGTACAAATTATTTGTTTAACGTTACGTATGTGTTTACCGCACATAAAGAATTCACGGCTGGAATTACACGGACACATTTTAATGAACATTTTGCATTTGCTTTTTTTCTGAATTTGTTGACATTTAAAACAGTTTTAATGCAATGCAACGCGATAGTTTAAAGTCTTATCTTGGTGACATTTATTTCGTTGATTGAGTGAGAATGCTTGTATCGCTTGTTGCTGTGCACTTGATCCGAAATCCTTAACCAAAACGGAATTGGCTATCATACCTATGACTGAAAGAACGCAACAACGCTGTTTTAATTGTTTTTATAGTCACCAACAAACCTAACCAAACATTTGCCCCCGATAGGGGGGCGGGCCCTTTGGTCTCTTAACCCGGAGTCCCGGACATAGTCTGCTACCACTAAACCTCAAAAATGCTAATCTTACAATTCCTAACTATTTAATACGTAATTATCAACTTTCTGGAAATACATTAGCATTCAATTTGAGTAATGTTTATATCGATTAGATCTAATGAAAAAACCCAACTAATTTTTCTGTATTATTAGCCGAACGGGAAGTTGCCAGTTATTTTAGAGAAATCGTGGTAATACCCTCTCATGGCCACGTTAGACAGAATAGACTACGTGAATCTACACCTTTACCGCAATACTCTGTGGTAATACCCATCAACTTAAGTAAGAAACGCTTTTCATGTATTCAAAAACAAAATCATCCAACAAAACTAGTACGACAGATAACTAAGTGAAACAAATTGTACAACAATACGCCTCACTTTTAGTTGTACCTACTACTAATAGCTTCCTTGAAAACTAAGTTTCTATTAACATCTATTATTAACAAGGTGCATGTTACAAGTGAATCCCTTCACACCGTTAATGAGTCGTGAAAGGCTGTATAAATAAGTGATGAGCATCCAGCTGCCAATGTCACGACTGTTCGCCGATCAATGCTGTGGAAAGTGTGCCGCGATCGCACGACGATTGTGAAGACAACACATTTCGTCGTCGGCGGCGGCGGCTTAAGCTAGAAAAAGATAAACATTATTGCGGAAACAGCGCCGCGCATTTGTACCGAGGCGAGGACGGCGAGCGGGCAGCTAGGAAACCACCGCAGAGATAATGAATTGATTGATTAATAAAGTTAAGCATGGTAGAGGCCGTTCGGGCTTAATTCCGTATCTTTTTTAGGCAATTGCTGTTTTAGAACAATCATGAAATGGTCATATAATCGAAAATGAAATAACGATTTATGAGCTTCTCTAGGTTTCTTGTCAATAGAAATTGCAGTCATCCACAACTACATGTGACAGGTAGGTTCCAGTTCCACGTCAGACAGTAGCCCTTTAAAGTGTTCTTTCAATCGATAAATCTATTATTTTGTTTATTTAGAAATCTTTCGAATGTAAATCTTCAATCGCAAATATTTTGGAAATCTCGAATGTTTTTAAGCAAACCTTTTCATTTTGCAACTGAAAATATCAAAATACCAAATGAAAACACTACCTTAAAAGTATTTTAAGAATAGCTAATACACATAAATGCCACCAATCAGAGACTTGTAATTCACCACGACACACGTGACTTTTACGTAGACCGCCATTTAAGCCGCTTTCCCGCCACCATTTCCTCGATGCCATGACCCATGAAAGCGATGAGCCATGCATCAAACGGAACCGATACCTACGCTGCTTTCTACAACCACGGTATTCAGTTACGAGGTGTCCTTCTACTCAAGAAAGTAAAAAATAAAGTAATATATGTCCTGGACCATAGAAACATAGTAGGTAGTACATAGATACCACTATCCACTACTACATCGCCACTGTTGATGGATGTTGACTTAACTCAAGTAGACGTGTAGGTACTCAAGAGTCGCGGTGAAAATAAAATACCTGTAGTAATCCCCACAGGCAATTGTAACGCCTCGGGGCCTAGGTGCTCGGAGCTCTTGGATCCAATTCCTCGGCGGCCAAGGTGCTCGGAGCTCCTGGATCCAATTTCCAGATGTTTCAGATTATTGATGCATGTCTCGGGTTGGTGTTAATTGTAGAGCAGTCATGATTTCGATGATGACGGCCTTTTCCTGGCAGCATGTTGGCAATGTGATTATCATCAATTATCATAAATGATTTGAAGTAGTTACGACTAGATAGTATCTATTATCATTACCAATTTCTCATCAATTTAGCAATTCAGTTACTAAGGACATTATATACTTAACATAAGAACAGATATAATCTTATCCATTTAGTAGGCTTATCATGATGATATGATTTGGCATATTAATCGGTTATTTAATTTAATCGGTTATTTAATTACTACGCTACGTAAGCAATCACAGCAGGTCCAAAAGTATCTGATTCGGTTTTATTTATTACCTAAGAAAAGAAAATGCTTATAAACTACTTTCTAAGACATTATCACAAAAGCTATTCCTCGAAGCTTCAGTTTATACACCTCAAACCCAATAATCTCGAGTTCGATTCCAAGCAGGTAAAAAATATAATTGTAGTAAGAATTAAAATCATCAACCGTGTGTTGTACGCCGCCTTACCGCCACTTACTCGTCCTATCGAGTAAGATGAAGCCCCAAAAGCTTCCTCGATCTGTAGAAACCTCATCTTCAATTGGTATTAAAAGTACTGCTCCCATAAACCCTTTTTATTGGAATGACATTTGCAACGGCTCCGTGCTAATTGGTCAAAGTGTGCGCTGCTATTCTAATTCGGATTAACGTCTCAATTGAGTCTTGTTGTGGTAATTAGCGGCGGCGGGCGGGGGCATGGGTCACGTGACTCATTCCTGCGCACGCGCCTCCCTTCAGCTGTACGTGCGTCACTGCGGCCCATAGTGCACTGCTGCCGTAGTAAAAGTATCTCTTACAGTCTTTTAAACACACAATAGACAAGCACTACTCACCTAATGATAAGTTTTGATAAAGCTGAACCTGAGCACCAGAACCTGAGATGTGATGGGTGTCAATGTATCTTATGATGTATATTATAATAAGATACACTTGATACCATCTTATGACCACCTTTGATAGCCGTTACAAGTAGACTGACTGACCACAATCATTGGTAGTAGGTATGAAGCAAACGAAAGATAAGGCGAGAGTAGCAGTAATTTTTGTTTGTTTTGTTTCAAATTATAGTCTTAAAATACACAATGGAAGAGCGGAGTCATCTGTTACAGGCAATATTTGCTTAAAAGAGGACTCCGGCCACTAATATTTGTAAACAAATATATTTAATTTAATAAACTATTCTTTTCTTTTCTATTAAGGCCACAATATAAAACATGATAGAGAAAGTCTACAGGTATTTTCATAGATATTATCTTAGAGCAGAGTACTCCATCCGTCGCGCCGGTGCTGGCGTCACCATTTCTGTTGCAGCGCCGCCGGGCTCGATGCGTGTCGCAAAATCTCCTGCATTTGACTATGCGCTTTCGGTGTGTAATGCAGCCAGCGTGACGCGCGAGCATTATTGCTATTGACAGTGGCGAGTGCAACGTGACCGTGACTCGCGCGAGGCCGCGCTACATTAATATAGTGTTGTTACAGTGCCATCCGACTGGAGGATCAGCTACTACTGTTATTAAGACTTATAATGATTGGGTTCAGGCGTTCCTTTGCGGAAATCCATAGTATACACAAATGCAATAAAAATATTTAGTGTTAATTCCGCTGACTTACTGGTCTATCAATCTGGGATGCACCGCCCGGTCACCCATGCACTACCGCAATTAATAAATAAAACGTAACAACAAAAAAGACACAAAAAGAATTATTATGACAGCGTTTCGCGTTTCATAAAACAATCTTGTTATTTTGTACATAAAATTTGCAATTTCAGTAAAACGACGCAACAAACACGGTGTAAGAAAATGGATTGAAATTATTAACACTCTTAGGAGCACTACCTTAAAGTACCTATCGAACTGTATACCGAAGAGAGCAGGTATCATTATTTATAACTTCTTAGTAAAATCGCATTTAGAGTATTTGGTAGAAATATGGGGCTCGACCGCTGCAACCAATATTAATTCATTGCAAAGGATTCAAAATACAATTATCAAGGTTGGAACTATTTAAAATACTATTCCATTCCATTCCAAAATAACATGCAACCCATAAAAAAAATACAACATATCAATTTAAAAATAAAAATAAATTACTTTTAATTAGTCCTTGTACTAACTGCGGCAAGAGCACGATACTGTTCGAGGGAGCACGCAGCTTCACAACAAACTACGTAGTGTGATAGTATAAACATTTATTTAAAACTAGACTAAAAACCCATGTCTTGAAATTGTAAATTATTAAAAAAAAAAAGATTTCTTAGTAAGTACGGCCGCAGAGGCAAAATTTGTATATATACATAATTATGTTTTAACTATATCTTTTTGTAAGTGAATTGTATAACTTTTTATAATAATAAATTTTTTAAAACTAATCGTAAACTGGAGAGTTTCGTATGGCGAACGATATCTTATTATATTTATATATTACAAAAGCACGATAATGTCAACATAACGTGCTAAATAATCATGCTCTGGCTGATGTGGTCTTAAGTACATTAAACACAATATAATTGGTAAAAGTTTTGTACAGATAGGTATAGAGGATTCCATGTTAGGAATGCCGAGTGGTATTTTCCAGCCGCTTTCCCTACATACCAGGAAAGGTAATATTACTAAAAGCGGGCCTAATAGAGGAAACTTCTCAGATTACCATAGCCGGAGGCGCGCAGCATGCCAAGTGCTGGAGGCTTTGTGAGGCAAGTGGCTGACATCCTGGTTGTGACTGGAGCGCGCGCTGACTGCCAATCGTGGTCAACACGTTGGACATACCTCTAGCTCTGTTCCTGGCATACTATCTAAAAAACAAAAAATAATACCTTTCTAAAGAAGATTTATAAATCGTCCAATGTTGTTGTTGTATAATTCTTCAGCTGTGGGAAGAATGGGCGCAATAAACTCCACAGCTTTATAATAATATAGTAGTAACGACATTTACTAAAGCATATTATGTCGTTACCAAATCATACTATGATGTAGAGGTTGAAAAGACGAATGATTTGTAAAAGAGAACCTTGAACCGTGCAACATGATAATTGATAATACATCAGTAACAAGAATGGATAAGGAAAAACAAAGAATCACGTAATAGACTATCATTAATAAGCCCGCTCCAAAATCTGTTAGACCATTGCTTATACTCGTAAATACTCATATTCCATTAATAAAAAAAACCTTTTAAGAATTTGGCATAATATCGCAATAATTTAATAAACCGTAAAGAGTTGCTGCTTAGGTTTTTTTATTTTAAATATAATCTAATATAACAGTTATCAAAATTGCCTAAACCATTTATCTTATCGTTGTTAGGCAATAAATGAAATTCCTTAAAATCTGAAGATAATATAAAAAACAGCAGGCATACTTGGCAATGTTACATTTGAATGTCGCCTTAGAACCGTTGAGGCGTCCTTCCCGAGTGGCTTGCGCCCGCGCAGCGCCGCGGCTGCCGGCTGTCGCAACGGCCACAATGAGTTGCGGCACCGTTTCCACACTGCAACATTGCAAACTGGACGAGACCAGATATGCATCGTACTATACCAGACCTCCAATTTTAGGAATTTCCAGCAAACTCTTGCTTAACACCATTATAGTTAAGATTTTTTAGTTATTGTCTTTATCGAGTTTATCATTTTTCTGTCGAGAATTCACTAAGCCGACTCATTTAGCAGAATTAGTATGGTTTAATGAAATAAGAATAAAAAGTCAATTTTACAAGGTTACATTCCTAAAACGTTAAAGATATCAAACCTAATACAATTTTAAATTGCCTTGATCACGGGGCTTTTGTTATTCGCTCTACTAACGACGGATATTGAAGTCATCTGATAACCATTAAGTCGAGTCGTACAAATCCTTTGAACGAGAGCCATGACGGGTTTAATGCGCGGCTAGACGCGCCGTAAAGTTTACTTAGCGCGTAATGAAACATGTTGCCGACATAATCTCGCGTTTTACGATGCTTGTTTGTCTTCGGCATTAACGCCAGCCATCCCTTACGTTACGTTGCTTTTGTATAGTTTATTACATACATTTGCGCTGAGATTAGTTACTTTTTATTATGTGAGCCCTTATTTTAAATAATTTCATTTTGTTCTGTTTTGTCTTCTTAACTTTGCAAAAAATTTGATTTACAAGATATTATACTTTATTGAATGCACATTCAGTCATCAACTATTCTGTAGGTACTCATATTATGCAAATAAAAAATCTGAATCACGTTCGTAGCTTGTATTGTAGAGACATAAATCACGAAAGCAGCTAACGCCAACAGATCGACAGAGATGAATGCTGCATTTTACAGTGATTACTATCTTCCTCAAAATACAGCAATCGTAGTCACGTTGTTTGTTCAAGGAAACAGTTGGCAATAAACTTATTAATACGCCTCTGCCTGAGCGACAGTAGGTACCGTATTACTCAGCCGGCAAATATTAGAGCAATGAACAATGTTATTCAGAATTTGAATCACTGCTTCCAGTTAAATAAGACACCTATTATAACTACTAATAACAGTTTTAACTTTTCAAGTAAACACTTTTCTGTTTATAATTATTAATAATTTGTTAATTAGTAGTAGGTATGGATGTCAAACTCGCAACTTATAAGGGAAAATTTAAATAATTATACATTAATAATTAATATATAATTTAAAGTCAAACTGTAGGTATGTTGTATATGTGACTTTCAAGCCAGAACGGACAGCAGGCCATTATGTATTGGGTAAATACAAATTTATTACTTACATATTATGTTTTTTTGTTTCAAATGCAAATATTTTTGTTTTCGTAGACTACATGAAGTTTGTAACATCTAATGTTGTTCACTGATTTCAGTTAATGTAAATTATTATAATGCGTTACTGATTTAATAGAATCAACCTCACAATTGAACCGGTTGGGATCGCACTCCACAGTGCAATGGGCATGCATGCATAGGTTGGTAGGTGCATGATGCATCGATTGGAGTCAACCGACGTAATAAATCGCCAGCCGGGCAGCCGCGCGGCCGCGGCAGAGGTCGAACTCATCCGTTGGTGTTGTCACATACTCGCAGTCGCGTCGCACCCATTACGTGTATCCTGATATTTATAATCATCTTAGCCGTATCGCGTAGCGTTGAAGAATACTACCACCCCCTCTCTTCCCATGAGTGTCGTAAAAGGCGACTAACGGACTAAAGACTGCACATACATCTAACAGCATAGAGCGGCGATGGGCTCACCATCTGTCACGCTGAGCACATGTGCTGCCGCTATTTAGTGAAAAGTGGACTATGGCTTTTGCTGTCCCCTTTGCCTAGTCACTGACATACCCTTCGGGACAATAGTCGCTGATTAAATGTATTTATGTATTTTAAGTACACACGCCAGAGCAGCTGGACCTACTACAAAGTATCTTCAATCAATAAATTTTGAACTTTATAGTTGGGTTGGAGACTTGGGGGGTATAAGAATCAATATCGGTTAGAGTTTGACAGTATTAGATTGACCGACGCGCTGCGTTTGTACCTTAGGTCTATACCGCCTTAAGGCTCTGCCGATATATGCAGTTGCTGGGTGTGTTCCGAAGTTTGCACGATGTGATGGTTGAGCCTTCAGTTGTAGCGATGACTTGATTCCAACAATGGAGCCCTTTATTACAGCACAGGCCGTTAAAGACAGTACATGATTTAGGCTATACTTAATTACAAATATTTGAAATATGAATACACCGAATGGCTAATGCATTTGCATGTCTAATGATAGATAACGTAATCGTTAATTATGAATCGAAGCCGACAAGGTGATGCAATGTGTGCATCGAATCGTTATTATAACTGCATATAATATGAGGCCTTCAACTATTGCTCGCTTTTTGTTTGATTATTTTTCGTATTTACGTTTTGTGGTTTTGTATTTGAGATTAACATTTTATTGTATAAAAAGGAACTGCATTAAATAAAAAGCTATTTTATTGTTCATTCATCTACAGAAATAAAAAAACCGGACAAAAATAATTAATCATTTAATGTAATTAAAACAAGAAACAACAATGCAACAATGCGACTCGGGTTGAAAAATTTTACGTAGTTTTGTAACTAATATTTTTTGTGTATATAGTATGATAGTAAGAATAATTGCGAATAGTTTTGCTTATAATTACTTAAGTGTTAAAGTGCAATTCTGGGAACCGGTTACCAACGAACGCTTACCTATTATGTCTGGACGTTTGGCTGATTAAATAAATGAAAATAATATGATAAAAACACAAATCATTTATTGTATACATGGATCACAACTAAATTGTGTCTCGCTCCACATAGTTTTGGATAAGGCGACTGGTCCATGAGGTTCGGCGGCACTGCTATATAAGTCCAAGCTGTTGAGTGCCCACCAAATGTCAATGACTTTGCCTAAAAGGAAACTTGCAGGAATGTTGCGGGCCATAACATTGTGTAACGTAATCAGACGAAAATTTAGTTTGGAAGTTGTACAATCCTTAATATGTTTACAACAAGGTAATATATTATAGTGTTATTTATGTGTTTGTAAAAAGCTGCATAATTTCTTATTGTATTGTGTAAATAACGAAATAACATTAAGTGTCAATAGCATGGGTACGGTGTGAATATTACGTCCATGAGTACGATATACCGATAATTAAAATAAGATAAAGATAAAGTATATCTGACTGACTAATGTTATTTGACATGACAAGCCAGCCTGACACATAGCTACATTACATCCAAGTAATAAAATAATGCAGTTGAGAAAAGTGTTTTTAAAATTACAACATTAGCTATTTTCCAAATATTGACACCCTTTGTCAATGACATGAACGATGATAGAACGATCTGCCAAGTAAAGAAATACCAACAGACTGTGGAGAGTGAATATGAAGTTTGTTACAATTATTACAATAATTTAGTATGATGTGCTTGCAACTTCTCTTCTCTTGCCGAGTTCAATATTTTTCAAAGTATAGTCTCTCTAAACTAAGATTTGCAAAAGTTACATAGAACGTACGTTTTTGTAATTTAAATGCGAATCTAAAACACTTATGTATTATAAAAACATTTAAAATAAAAATACGTAACCAAAATTGAGTTGAATGATGCCCAGGAATCGAACCCTAGAGATAGCGACTGGGCATAAACTTTTGCATCCGTTTTTGGCCGTGGAAGTCATCAATAATTTCAATGTTCAAACTATATCTAACTCATTTAAAAGCATCCTCTTTGGGTTAACACATACCAACCTGCAAATAATAACCTGTGCGAGTCCATTTAACGTACAATGTGTATTAGCTGTATTGCCAATTACAAATTTTCACACTCTGATTCATCGCTTTAGCTCAAGGTTTATTTTGTTTACGATACATTTACAGCTCATTAAATGATTTGAGCGTGTTTAATTAGATTTCCAATTAAATTTTATTAAGTATCTGCAATTGAGTTTACTTGGAGTTGAGCTTCATTAAATCGCTTTCTCGTTCTGATCAATGCTGTACCTACAGACATTGTATTTATATTTATTTTAAAATGTTCTACTGTGCGTAAACATTGTAAACATTGTAAGTAACAAAAGCTTTAAAGTATTTTTTTTTGTTCTCAGGTAAGATCCAGATAGCGTCCGCATTACAAAACAATACGAATACAACTAGTAGTTAGTACATACACATATGTGGTTCACATATGCGGTGGGTGAGTAATATGGTTTCTCATTTCTCGACTTTTTTTTGTTCCCGGATACCGAGACTTCTCGAGCACCATTTCCCGAGAATTCCCGAGAAGTTGGGAATTTGATTAACCTCAATAAAAATGTATGAAAAAGGTTTTAAAATAGCATTTTGATATAGTTTCTATGGACAAATGGATATGGTATAAATCTATACAAGGAAAACTCGTATACCATGGAGATACCATTGAAGATACCGACTTGAATAGAAACTATATATTAAAATTGCTCTACGCTTGCGTTCGGGACACTATCCATTTACGAAGTTTGCATATTTAATGAAAAAAGCTGATTCACCTAATTGCAGTTCTTGTAATAAAATTGAAGACGTACAACATATATTATGCTGATGGACTGTGTTAAGAACAAAGCCGATAGGGAATTACTGTTCAATCAATTTAAATTAAATATTAAAGACGTTAGTTTAATTCTGAATATTTTATCAAAACCGGCTAAAAAAAATTGTATGTTAGTTAAAATAGCTGAACAGTGATTCCTGTAGCAATTAATCATGTATTTTATTAGTTTAAGACTGTAATTTGGAAAGATACAATGGGGCTGGCATATCCATGTGGACAAAAGCCCCAAACTAAATAAGGAGGAAAAAAAATAAACATTTTCGTAACCCCTTGAGGATCGTAAAACCAGACACAATTAAAAATCAATAGTTTCGCGACCGCCGGCGGTGTTATGATCCTTGATCTATTACTCAACAAATTATGTTCATTTTAATCAGTCTTCGTCAATTAACTAAAAAATATGCCTTCTTAATTTCCTTTATGACAACAGAGTTTTTAAAGTAGAATAAAATATAAGCAAAATCTTAAAAATTAACAAAATATCAATCACAGACATTTTTTTATGTAACTGTTACTGACAAATATCGTCACTTTGATAATAATATGTATATACCTAATGTAATAGTCAAAATGTTTCATTAAAATAAATAATGATGTTTATAAATGGGATAATTTTTATAATAAGTAACACAGGAATTAACGTCAAATTACTATTTTTTAAAGTTTTTTTTTAATTTCTGGACTTCCCCGGGTACTCCGGTAACCCTTTTTTCCGTCTCCGACTAAGGCCAAATTTCCCGGAAATTCCCGCTTCGAGACTTCTCGATGAGAAACCCTAGTGAGTAACAAATACGAGTGGGCAAGGTACTGCGCGTCTCAGAAGGAGTACTTATGATATTGTAAACGCTTAATTAGTAATAATTAGTACAACACATAATGGCTTGTAATGAAACTTATGGTTAATGAACGTTATTACTTATTAATAGCCCTTATTAATTTAACAGGAAAGCTAATACGCTTGTGTTAGGCATGGAGTCACGTCAGCAGGCTAACGGAGCTATGAGGACTGAATTAGATTGTTTTAAAATAACATCTAAATTATGTTTAAAGAAGTAAAAGTAATGTGTGTGCGCTTTAAAGAGTGACTTTTTACACTAACATGGCTCTATGACTTATCCGTTTCACGAAATAAAAAAAACCGGCCAAGTGCGAGTTCGACTCGCGCACAAAAGGGGGCACTCTCTATACAATGCATTATTTATTTTTAAAGTTAATACACAACTTAATATTTTGTAAACATTTCAGACGGCAACCTGTTGCCGTTTAATAACGGCAACAGGTTGCCGTTTGTTAATATATCTAGCAAAAAACGTAAAAAATCACGTTTGTTGTGTGGGAGCCCTCCTTAAATATTTATTTTATTCTGATTTTAGTTTTTGTTGTTATAGTGGCAACAGAAATACATTATGTGTGAAAATTTCAACTGTCTAGCTATCACGGTTCATGAGATACAGCCTGGTGACAGACGGACGGACGGACGGACAATGGAGTCTTAGTAATAGGGCCCCGTTTTTACCCTTTGGGTAAAAAGTATTAATACAATATAAAAAGTATTAATACAATATAAAATAATGTATAAATTGAATTATGTCAAAAAATACACTGGTGCTGAACATACTTGTCGGCAGCGGGCAAGGCGTCGGCCAAGGCAAACAAACTCGACCGGCGACCGGCGCGTCCGACGTGAGAAACAGTATTCACGCGTAATACGCAATAAACGACCTTAACACTACCATAGTAAGCCACCTTTGATAGGTAAGATAAAGTGCTCACAAGTTGTTAGTAAATGTGATCTTTTACTTAATCTATTTTCAAGCGTAAGTAACTGTTTTTTGATAAAAGTACAAAATGTTTTAACATGTTTTTAAGAAACGTAAATGCGTCTATGCATTTTTTCATTTTGTTTTAAAGTTTGTAACATTTAATTTCTAAGTAACAAAACGATTGTAATGCACAAGAACACACTTATTTTGGATAGATACACTAAACTTTGTGTGGTTTCACAGAACTTTCTGATGTAACCTACTTAGGACACTATAAGTATAATATTTAAAAAATTCAACGTTTTTAACATTAAATCTGTATAGATGTACAAAGACACTATGTACTTTGCGTAATACACAATAATTTCGTTCTGTTGAAATATAATTGAAATCCAAGTTCTTTTGTTGTATATATGTGTGAAGTGTTATACAAAGAGTAAAACTAAGTATGAAAATCCAGCGGCACAACGACTCAATCAACTCCACTTCCACTTAGCATTCTGATGCTAATCGAAAATCATTTGCTTTTCGTAACATAAAAAGCAAGCAATAAATTAGAGGAAAATTACGCTGTTTTGTAACAAACAAGTGAATAAATTAGTCAGCATAAATGCTTCATCCCAAGCGCCAAGGTAGCGCTTTGTAAGGTAACTTCAGCCGCGCATCAGGTCGCTGATCTGGTAACGCTCTTGCCGGCCCAGTAAACAATAAACCGAGCTTGCTTACGATACACGCTAGTAAACAGAACACGCTTCGAAAATTAAACCGACATTTAAATAAATTCGACGTGCTGCACGTATCACCTGTAATGCAGAAGTATTATGGGGATTTACGCATTTCGGTTTCCCATACAAAATTCCAAGTCGAAATTTTTTAAAACCAATAAGCCAATTTTAATAAAACTTTGCATGCCAAAATAAAATATTGGGATCTAAATAGCTTGTTGAAAACGTTTTTAAAAAACGTTTATTTAACTGAGTAATTGCGATTTTAAACTTTCTATAGTGGACTCTAAATTAAAACTAAACTATTTAAATCCCTGTCTTTTACTTACGCTTGCAAAGTTTTATAAAAATTGGCATAATGGTTTTAAAAAATGTTTGTATGGGAAACTGAAATGCGTAAAGCCTCTTAAGCGGCCACGGCACGAATGACAAACTCAGTGACAACTTTTATAGTATTTTTACTAGTTCAAGGAACCTATGTTGCGTGGGCTGTGTAAGACAGGAAAAGCAAACTCGAAATCACAGTTGTTATACTAAGTGAATATAAGATATATTTAATAAATTACACATAAAAAATATACTTACACGAAAACAACATTTTTAATCAGACATTTGTGATGTGATGTTGAGTAATTTATTGTTGTTGTAAGATGACTTTACCACTCATATTTTTCGTAATTCAGCTAATAATTAGCAAACAGCTCGCTTTGTTTCTCCAATAAAAAGAGATTACATGCCATAACAAGTACGACGTAACATAATTAGCGTAGATTAGATCACATAAATTTGCCAGAAACCGTCACGTGTCAACCCTGAGTTATCCACGCGCGGTCGCTGATACCGCGGACAATATTCCATCTTTAATGTCTCGATAAGCAGTTTTTAGGAGACTTTGAAAATTGCACTTTGATGTTCCTTGGAATATAATATTAGAATTTTTCAATGAATTTCGTAATCGTGGACATTTATTGTTATTTTCCAATTTGAATTTCTATTTCCGGGTTTTGATTTTCTATAATAATAGTCCTTGATTTTTCGTAAATATTCCCTTTTTCTGGCTATCCTGCGACATATATCATTACAAAAAGCTGCTTTTAGTGTCTAAATCATACTAAGCACTTTTAGTTGGCACCTCTATGCCACCATTAAACATTAAAATAAAAATATTCGTTTAAAACTTTTTGTACTCGCTTTTAGCTTGTTGTGATCTTGTGGTACTTGTAGAACTTCTACAATCTATGATTCGAAGTCCATGTTGTGGCAGAAGTATTGGAAGACATAGTAACGGGTTATCTAGTCACCTGTATTAGCGTTATCTAAACAAGACTAACGATACGCAAATCCATGTGAAAAAACTAGTGCAAACTATTTAATCTCCGTAAGAAACTCAAGCGATTAGTTTCATAGTAAGACTGATTGATCGCAGTGATTATCTCAGCACCAATAATTAATTACACTTTGTTTTATTAAACGAAATATTAAGTAATGCGTATATTTCCCGATTTGCGACGTGGATGTCCGTACAAATAACGGTTCTAAAAAATATTCTATGTTTTAATACAGTTTATCTGGCGTGCCTAACATTGTAAATGAAAAATAACACACAACAGATTTCACGAATTATTCAATAGTTGGTACCCCATTCTACCTAGTCTTGCTATAAATTCTGTCCCTCATATAAACATGTCCAGTGTAAAGAAAAAAAAGAAGTAAAAATGTTAAAAGCATGTTTTTATACGTTTAACTATGACGTAGATTATCACAAATATTTAGCTTTTACAGATTTCACCAAACGTCCTGGCTATTCATCTATGGCCGCACGTACCACATCCAATGGTGTCGCGGCGGCTATGATCACTAAGTCTTAGAGCAGGCTATCTTAGAGCAGGCTATCTTTTCTAAAATATTCCATAAGCAATAATCCAAAGGATTAAGGATTTGCAGGAGGCCAATCTTCAGAGGCGATGAAATCCATTAAATTTACGACTAACCAGCGCTGGGTTGAATTCGCTTTGTTTGACCAGCGAACACAGTGTTACTTAGTGGCTTAACCATCATCTCTAAAATATCGCTTTAGTAGTTAGTTGCACGTATTTTACCCCTTGTTCACAAAAATGGAGCTTTGTCACGCCTTCGTAGGAGACGCCCCAACCAACCATCACAATGCTGGGTGGTAGCCTATTTCGACTAGAGATGGAAATGATTGGTATTTAGAAATCATAATCGTATGATCATATGAATTTTTTTTTCACAGTGAAATCGCCTGCTATTTTTCACACCTGCTATTTTTCATTGAGAGTGATTTTCCTACTATTTATCATTGAAAATATTAAAATGAAATGACATGGTGATTAATGATTATGATGTAACAGGAGGACACGTTTGGCGAGGACGACCAACCCCGCACAGGAGAAATGTCCTTTAATTTCGTTAGTTTCGATAAAAATCATATGAAAAGTGAAATAAAGTTGTGAAATACAACTTTATTTCATACATACTCGTACACTCACTAATGAGAAATCATAATCGCTGTGATTGCAAATGACAATAGCAGGGATTTCATATGACAAACTAAAAAATCATATGATTATTCACTGCTATCAATGATTTGTTCCATCTTTACTTTCGACCTTCGGAATTTTCTCAGTAACTTCTTGGCAGCTGTGAACGGTTAAACTTCTATTAAACACAAAAAAAAAATTAATGACTAGCAAGATAAAAATCTCGACTGGTGTTTTCTTACATTTGTGTAATGCAATCACTGCGATTCGATTCTCTGTGGTACCCCACTTTGTTTACACAGCTATGCGTTAGATCGAAATGAATAGTATAAAACCTACTTTATTATAATGATATGTAATAAATAATAAAGAAACTCCATACAAATAAAAGAAAATGCAAAATCAAAGAGTCTTGCCACAAGTTCTGTCTCAACTTAAATTAGGGTATTTTAAAATAAATAATATGTATGACGGTAGTAGTATGTACTACTCTTTGATTTTGTATTTTCTTTTATTTGTATAGTTTCTTTTACGATCCCATAAAACTTTAACGTGATTTATATGACAAGGTAACAACATCACAAGTCACAAAGGTTTGCGACTGCGAATTCCTCGTAACTATATTTTAGAAATCTCATTGTACGCCACGGCGCGGACGTTTCCTGAGTAAGCCATTAGGCCGGCTCGCGCGCAACTGTCTTATAGTCGTAGTAATCACGTTATGCAAGCCCCATTCCGTCGAATTGCGTAAACTAATAAAGCTATATCCGCCCGTTTCCTGCCATTGTTTGTTATGTAACGTGTAGTTCGCTAATCTTCCGAAAAAGTTGAGGTAACATTGTTGTTTGTACGGTGGTCGCGTAGGTTACAGAAAAGCTTTGTTTCCCTCGGCCACCGCACGATACACGCACTAAAAGTGAGCACATCATTTAATCCGCACGCGGCGGAAGGGTTAAACCATGGTAATTATAAAAGGGTTACCACCCTTACTTGGTTGATATTGCACTCATACGCACCAAACGTCATTCGTCTTCATTCATAATGCGTACAGCCAAGCTATGGAATTCCCTGCCGGCGTCTGTGTTCCCGAGTGCATATAGCCCCAACATCTTTACAGCCCGAGTGAATAGGCTGCTTCTGGGCAAGCTCGCTCCATCGTCGGCCTCTTCTTAATCCTACGGATAAGAATGTGACCAAGAGCAAGTCCATCTATTATAAAAAAAACTATATGGCATTTGTAAAGGTATGCCTAGAATTCCATTGCTAAGGAGATTACGTCAATCCATGATATTTTTTTAAAGTATTACAAAAAACCTCTTAAAAATTTTCAAAATAAAAATAAACCTACTCCAAAAAAAAACAGAGAAACTAAAAAGAACAAAATAATTGTGTTGTCTTGAATAACTAAATTTAATCCCCACAGTTAAAATTGTACTTCATACTTTTGAAGTCGATGTCAAGCCTTAAAATATTTCCTGCTTTTGCCTACATACCTACAATTTAATTAGGCGGTTTGCTTAGCATTAGGGAAAACACGTAGACGTTTACAGGTAGATTTAAAGATGTGTTGGAAATCGTGTAGAAGAACGCATTATGGTACGTATTATTTTTGTTTATGGAATATTTTCTTATTCATTTAATTTGGCTTGGCACCGTCTTCAAAAGTATGTTAGTACAATTTTAACCGTGGGGATTACATTTAGTTATTCAAGACAACACAATTATTTTGTTCTTTTTAGTTTCTCTGTTTTTTTGGAGTCGGTTTATTTTTTTTTGAATTTTTTTATTATTTTATATTTTTTAGTGTAAACGTACTAACCTACGTTTGCACAGAAAAAAAATAGAAGTAGTAGTAAGTAATAGTATAATATTGTTTATTTGTCACTTTTATTGGCTTGGTTAGTATGTTTTGCAATTTACAACATCTTAATGTCAACTGCTTATCATTTTGTACAAGAAATTGTTTTCTCCAATGCAGGGACGTTAATTCTTGAGGAGTTCTCTTGGTGGTTTACCATTTGCTCCACTTGACCATGATGCATTGTGGCGAGCATAAATTGGTGTCCATGTCTACAGCTTCCTCATTCGACATAGAGAAATTCTAAGCATGCCATATTTTTGTGCATATTATGTGCAATCAAACGTTTCAGTCCTAATTGTTGTGCCACCACAACTTCGTTACTATGAGTTGTTTTATGTGTGTAAGCTGGAGACACGTGTCACCAGCTCGCACACGCCCGTTAAGACAAACCAGTGAGGTTAGGGTTTTGGACTATAGCTAGAAATTTTGTGCATAATTTGTGCACTAGGAACAAAAAAAACTAACCATCACACTCAAATACTGTTGAAACTACGATCATAAAACTGTGTGCGAGCTGGAGACACGGGTCTCCAGCTCGCACAGCTGTATCTTCGTAATTGTTCAAGCTACAGTTATGAATTATGCTACCTCAAAATTTTGTGCAGAATTTGTGCATAAGGCACAAACATTTTTTAAACTTTAACTCAAAAGGTTTTTGAGCTACGAACCGATAAGTATGTGTAAGCTGGTGACACGTAACACGGGCTAACACATGGTGAATTATTGTAACTGTATAAGATAGCGCTTCGTTTTAAAGATCAAATAATACGTTATAATTTGTGCACACACGAGGCAAAATTTCACTATTGCCACTTTTAGACTAGGAGCCGTCTGTTAAAGCGATGCGCGACGCGACTAATTTAGTTTTACAATAGGCAGGTACCTAATAACTTACCCTACTTTTTATTTTAGATATCTCACACACGAATGTCTTAGTTATTTTTTGTTGTTGAGACAATTAAATAATTAGATTTGGCATAATGATAAACATTATGGAGGAGTGCAGAACGACAAAATGGTTAAATACTTGAGCCTAATTCGATAAAGAACGGATGCTTTCCAGCAAACTAATCGCTATCGACCGTCACAGAATAAATTTTAACCATTGAAAGTAATTTATTTTAATATTAGATTGTATTACTTCCCATGGTTAAATGTAAATAAATAAATAAAAATAAATGTACTCTATGGTGATCGATGACTTTGCGATTAGTCTGCTGGGGCATCCCAATGTAATGCTAGGGCCACATTATCGCGCTAGCGCGAAGATTTGAGTTTTCGCGACCATCTGGCCAAACACTTCGCGTTAGCGCTTTGTACCATGGCGTTGACGCGCCGCGCTGTTGGTAAATTGCCGCACATCAAGGATTTTGTCGCGATAATGTTCGTGCGGCCACATTTCCTTCGCACACTTTAGTTGACTGTTAGACAACTAGAGGTGTGAACGTGTTGCAAATACGACTATCGATATTATTCTGTTTCGATAATTATGGATTGGAGTAACGATAAAGTATTAAAAGTAATACGATATTACGAATTAATAATTAATAAAAATAATAAAGATGCAATAAATAGTAATTATTTGCCGACATGTAATAAAGCCCAATCACCTCTTCCATTTTTTCCGATAAAATTAGGAGTAGGCGATACAAATCGTATAAGGTTACTGAAACGTATTTATTGCATCAATATCGTCAAATCCGATATCGATGCGTTCTGAAACTATACCTATTTTGGAAAACACTATATCGCGTCAGGAATGCGGTGTGCGTTGAGATCACTATATTGTACGTGATCGAATTCAAGAATATTGTACCGTATCCCTGATATTTATTGACTTATCATTAATCTGTAGTTTTTAACAAACAAATGTGCTTGTAAAAGTTTAATAAAATAAAATAATTATAAACGTTCGATGCGTTCTGAAACTATATAGTGGAAAAAAACACGATATTGCATGAATTTTTAATAGTCCGTAGATATGGTCGATACTGTTATCACCGATATTAAATTTATGTAGCTATAGTTTAACACTTTGCAAGCGGGCATTTTATTACGCGCATCTTCCTGTGCGCCGGCCTTTTTCGTCATTATTGTAAATTCTATAGAAAAAGAACTATAATAAAAATTAATTTAATTGTGTTCTATCTAATCGTTCTGCTGCTTACCTATACTAACCTCCAGTTATGGCTTCTTTATGTAGATGTTGTCCATCCGCAGTAGATCACCTAGATTCAATAGTAGGCGTACCTTTGTTATCTTATGAGTAAGTACCTAAAGTTATTTTGAAATGCTAGTAAGTAGGTAGATGTTAAATTTTATATGTACCTATTTCAAACCCAATCCACAGATAACGAAAAAAAAGATACTTTTATTGTTTTTAATAAAGCTATTTCAAATTTTTATTTTACCAGTAGTAAGTAATTCTTACTTTTTCTATTTATAAGTTAAAAAGTTTGCAAGTTACCAATTCTTCTATGTGTTGATGGCTGACCGACCCCTTGTCAGAATGGTTGATGGTTTAGTTATCGTAGCGTAGTAACTGTTTTTTAGTTAACGTGCCATAACTAAAAATTCTTCATCTCCTATGGGAGTAGTTGTCAAGACGAATCAAACGAGCGCAAACTCGATGGGGTTGTGTGGTATTATTATAAAGTTCCTGTGTCCTTTTTCCGGCTCTATCATCAGACCCTGAACACTATTTCTCGATAAAGTACTCGTCAAGGCGATTCAAACGACCCCGAACTCGTTGGGGTAGCATGGTTTTATTATAGAGTTCCTGTGGGCTTTTTCCGGCTACATCATCAAACCCTAAACACTATTTCCCAACAGAGTACTCGTCAAGACGATTCAAACGAGCCCAAACTCGATGGGGTTGCATGGTTTCAATACCGAGTTCCTGTGGCCTTCTTCTGGCTCCATCATCAGACCATGGACCCTTTTTTCTAACAGAGTATTCGTCAAGATGAATCAAACGAGCCCAAACTTGATGGGGTTGCATGGTTTCAATACTGAGTTCCTGTGGCCTTCCTTCGGGTTCATCATCAGACCATGGACCTCGTCTAGTCGTCTCCCGTCAGAGTGCTCATCAAAACTAATCAAATGAGCCTGAATGGGGTTTCATGGTTTTCTTACAGAGATCCTGTGGCCTTCTTCCGGCTGAATCATCAGATCAGCTCAATGACACCATAATATTGCATTGTCATCCTGTTCTGACCTATGTTCAAAGTTGCAAGTCTAGCTCATCGGGAAGCTAGTATAAAATCGTTTGCATTTGTCGACAAATAAATAAACAAATAAACGAGAAAGCTACCTAATAAAAACGTGGTAATAAAAACATACAAGCAGACTAATTTTATCACTACTTATCATATTAATGAGGTTATTGTAAATACTTAAAACTAAGCATAGCGATATTTTATGAACATTCATAAATAAAATAGACTGCTTTTATTTTAAATTAACCAATTTCCTATATCAGCAGTCTCCTAGTCTAAAATTCTCGGTATAGAAACGAAACGATCGAGAGCGCAAATTAAAATGACACTAAATTATAAGCTAGCTCTCAAGTTCAAACTCGATTGCAATAGTGTAGCGCACGGAACGGCAACGGCGCGGTCGGCGCGCGTTTAGCCGCTTCCGAGCCATTATTTTGAATTTTTTGGCGGGAAAACAGTTTTTGGCTTATAATTTATAAAGTAAGAGGCCCAGAGATTTGAAATTTTGCCTCGTGTGTGCACAAATTATAACGTATTATTTGATCTTTAAAACGAAGCGCTATCTTATACAGTTACAATAATTCACCATGTGTTAGCCCGTGTTACGTGTCACCAGCTTACACATACTTATCGGTTCGTAGCTCAAAAACCTTTTGAGTTAAAGTTTTAAATTTTTTTGTGCCTTATGCACAAATTCTGCACAAAATTTTGAGGTATAATTCATAACCGTAGCTTGAACAATTACGAAGATACAGCTGGAGACCCGTGTCTCCAGCTCGCACACAGTTTTATGATCGTAGTTTCAACAGTATTTGAGTGTGATGGTTAGTTTTTTTTGTTCCTAGTGCACAAATTATGCACAAAATTTTTAGCTATAGTCCAAAACCCTAACCTCGCTGGTTTGTCTTAACGGGCGTGTGCGAGCTGGTGACACGTGTCTCCAGCTTACACACATAAAACAACTCATAGTAACGAAGTTGTGGTGGCACAAAAATTAGGACTGAAACGTTTGATTGCACATAATATGCACAAAAATATGGCATGCTTAGAATTTCTCTATATCGAATGAGGAAGCTGTAGACATGGACACCATAAATTGCTTAGCAACCACATTAAAGTTTGTAATCGCATAGCAAACACCAAAAATATTTAGTATTGAGTAGTTCCGGTGGCCGCCTGTGGTCTTCATCAACTGTTCCACTTCACCAAATGGTTCCTCCCGAGGTCAAGTGCCCAGGTTATTGCAAATAATACCTAAATCGCTGTAGGTGTGCCTATAATATTTGAAGAGTTCCCTCGATTTCTCCAGGAACCCATTATCAGATATTGACCTGATGACTATGGGACCACATGGAAGGTATAATACCCTTTCAGACAAAAAAAAATATTCCAAATCGGTCCAAGCGTCTTTAAGTAATCGGTGAACATACATAAAACATATTTATTTCGACGAATTGAGAACGTTCCTTTTTTTTTGTTCCGTTAAATAGTATAAGTACTTGAAATATGTAGAATAGTTCCAAGAGCAGGATTCGAACTTACACCTTATTACATCCCGGGACGGTGCACTACACATGTGTTGGACTCAAACTATGCTTTCGGCATAACTACTGAAATGTTGTAAAGGCTACACGAACACAATTAAACAACTTTAGGGATCTACTCGCGTTATTTTTAAGGTATATGGTGTGTTATCCTGTTGTTTTAAACGCGAATTTCTAATTATTAAAAGTACGATAATATCGAATACATATTATTATATAGGTAGAGTGTGGTGCTTGCTATTGTTACTGTAAAACTGTAACGTAAAGTCAGGAAGTAATTATTAAGCGCAATGGCTGTTTTTGTGTCGAATTCCAAGCAAGTGTGGGCCACGTCGCGCGTGGGCTTGTCCTATAATTCTCCCGCCGACTGTACTTATGATTTCCGCATTTTTTCTAACATTACGACACAATTAATTTGCTGTATATATGGTTGAATACATTCATTCAATGTAAAAATAACAGTCATTCTTAGCATTGCAATTTTTCTTATACAATAAATTCATGATGCTATAATTATGTTAGCCAGCGTAATAAATTTTATTTTTATTTCAAATATGTTATTGAAACACAAGCAGTAATGCATTCTGCATAACAAATATGGAAAAAATTATTGCAGAATTTGCTAAATATAAACTCACGCCATTGTTCGAAAAATACTTTTGTTAAATATTCTCGTGTAAATTATACTATAAAGTCCCATGACACGTGTCACCAGAGATGTCTGGCGAAGTCAAGCAATGTCGAGAGAGGCCAAACGATAAAATTTAGAGGATGTAAAAGCGATAAAGGAGATTATTATAGCATCAAAAATGGAGTCTACTATTTGGAATCCTCACCATACTGTAAGTTGTTATCGTTGCATCCGATCGTCGTTGCCTATTGGATGTCTCGAGATTGATGATCGTGCACTGTCCCTGTGTGATGTCCCTCAGTTCAGTTACTTAATGACTCATAATGCTAGAGGCTCGGTTCAGTGATTAATGAACGCGGGCTGGTATCAATCCAATCGCCATTGAACACTTCAGTCTTCATTGAACTGGATAGCGTTTGTTTTATACATTGCATTATGTATTGTGAAAAAGAAGAACATTTTATACAAAACCGTAATAACATCAAAAATAACCATTATTAAAAAGTTTCAAGTCGTAAACTATTAGGTGAAATTATTAATCACCATTTTAAGTATTTATAAATATGAGAAAATGTACCTCTCATATTATACGAGTATTTTGCTTTGAGTATATTATTAACCCGCGAGGACTCGCATCTCATTTTCTATCGAGGACGGTCGCACGTGGGTCTAAAAGACCCAGATTTTAAATCTCTTTACTAATGTGAACGCAATTACTTTTAAGTATTTTTTTATAACAGAATGGATTAGTGTTAACAAAAAAACATTTTAACATGTTTTGTACATTTATTATCAATTAACATATTATTAAAAACTACTTTCAAGCTGAGATCAAAAAGTTTCTTAATTTTTGGCAGTTGGAACAAAAAGAATATAAATTTTCTGTTTTCTCTATATCAAAAATGCAAAATAACTTTTAATTATCAATAAACAAAATATTATATTCTAAATAAACGAAATAACAATCCACTTTTATAGGACTATTATTAAAATAGAGATAAAAAAAATACATTCTTTACGGCAACTATAACGCAACTATGGCTAATCTGACTACTTCCTGTGATCTTAATCTCACCTTTTACACAAAAAGCTAGTGTGTTGACGACAATGATGTATAAAGTTATAGATGCGTTGTACTCGCTCTAGAATGGCAATACGAATGTAAGGTAATTGCCCGACTCGCATTCAGTCAGGCACGCTCTCGCGTTCCGGCTATACATCGCTACAGCGCGTGAATTTATCAAGTTTTTCGTGGCCAAAATGCCTTCCTGTGTTTTTAGGCGGTCCACAAATTACACGGCAACTTTTAGAGACAAGAAAAACGTGTTATTTCATTCGTAAGTACTGATTTTTTTAAATTAAACATTAAATGCCCGATAAATAAACTGCTGGCTGCTCCTCACGTGGGTAAATAGTGAGATGTAATCTGTTCTATGCGTGAGAGTGAAACAGACTATGTTAGCGCGGTCTACTGGCGGCCGTTGCCATGGAAACTCACATGCGTATAGAGCGAGATGTATATTTATCTCTTTCTAACCACATAATGTGTCTCTTGTTAGCGCAACGTGTCATAATAAATAACTGTATACGTAGATATAGTACTACTTGCAGCACTTTAAAATGCAATAATGTTAGCGTGTAACCTGTCTATCTTTTATATGTCTTTGGTTGACGACATTATAGACCCTCTGCTATATTCACAAGATGTTTTTGTCTTTCTGTCCTTCTTTGTGGGGCATATACATCCCGCGAATGCCAAGTGCGGGGCCTTCTACTGGCTGACTAGTGCTTTCTTCACCACCGAGTATTACAGATATCCGGGTACAAATGTGCTTAGGTAGGTTAGGAACAGCAGTTCAGTAACAATCTTCTCGAAAAAGCTGTTGGGAAACATCAGACTCTAACAACCCACGGGTGCCTCCGAATATCTAGCTTCACGCACGCTTCTGTAGCAATATTGTGTCGCCTTTTCCTTACAGCTCTCGGTGGTTAATGGAATGCCACTGTGTGATCTTGTCCTTGCCATGAAAGTAATAAGCTTGGCGAATATATAAATGTGGAACGTCACTTAAATCAGGTCTCTGCACCAAGTCAACCGACGTAAACCGTAGGTGTTTCAGAGAAATCATCTTCTACACTTTGTCGAAAATCTGAATTATCGGAGTCCATTTCTAGGTTATCTTCTTCCCCCTGAGTAGTCACCTTCTGAAATATCTTCTTCCGCCAAAATGTCCTCGATTACTAAAAGAGTCGGCTACGCGTTTTCGCGACATTCCGTTTATAAAAACACCAATATTAAAAAAACAATACATTGAAATTAACACTTACGTAAACCATCGCATGTGGGTCGAATCGACCCAAACTTACTTTACGCGTCCTTCCTGCGCAAACGCCTGGCGGAAACGGACCGGTGCGGGGCCTGGTGGTAGCTAATAATGTAGTTTGAAGATACCTAGAATGGCGCCGCGAAATAACGAATATTTAAGGAATTGCGACTGATTTGGCACAGCTCTGGGTCTTTTAGACCCAGCGCGAGTCCTCGCGGGTTAAACGCTTAATATTATTTCTTTCTCAAACAAGAATTCGACAACAGTATTTGCCTCAAATACGGAAAAAAAGTTTTAATAATACTTATGATAATTAGCAACAAATGAACTTAGAGCTATGTTAGTACATACATAATATATTATAATATAAATTAAATTAAATGAAGCCTGACATACCTAATATTATTATTGAAATAAATTAAATTAATACAATTACAATTAATAATTAATACAATTTGAATTATTAAATTATTATAAGATTAAATTTTTTACATGAGCATGACAATATAATTTAAGTTAAAACAAACAGAAAACATTTACACTAAGAATACAATTATTGTTGTTAAATGTTCGCTTAACATAGATTTGTATCTGCTCTGTACTGGTGGACGTGTCACCTAAAGCTCCATTGTTCACAGCAGCGATATGATTGACGACAGTTATTCCGTCACACGCTATTGTTGGCACCATAAACCGCTCGCATTAGCTCGGCTTATTGCAGTATCGCTTCCTCTGTAATTTTAAAGCGAAGAATGACAATCGTCACCATTACTATTGTTCCAGATATAAAAATGGTAAATGAGGTCAATCTTGCGCTTGTGCCCAATACGCGGGGTACATTTACACAGTAATCTTCACTTTCGTTCGTCAATTATCCACTCTCTCTGTATTTTTTTGTTTAGTTATCCTAGTGGCATGTATAACTATATCTTGCGAATTAAGGTAGTTGTTCCACCACCGGCGAGTAAACGACTAGCTATTGGATATTTTTTCGCTCAAGAAACGTACAATAGATACACATTCCGTGTAAACAAAAGAGATGCATATATAAATAGTTCATCGCTGACTGTACACACTGCTGACGAGGACTTGCTGCAGTAGTTCGTCGCTGAGCGACAAGAGCTATCAAAGATAATTCTCCAGAGACCAACCAGCGTCAGCGGCGCTTATAGCCCAACCCAAATTCAACTATCGGAACTACACACTCGCTTTCCGCTGCTCGCTAACTCGTTTCTAATTCTAGCTCGACTCGCTTCTTGTTCATCGTCGACGGTGGGACAACTGCCTTATGGATGATATGTACTCGTAACATGAGGATGTTCCGTTTAGATTTCTCCGAATCTGCTCCGTTGTTATAAGGACATATAGTTTAACTTAAAACAAACTTCAAGTTTACGCAGACGAACCGTTGGAAACCTCCAAAGGAAGCCTGCAGAGGCTTCACTGTAGGTCACGCTAGTAATGCCGCGTCAGGCCAGCCCACAGCTGGGCACAGGCTGGCCCTCATGGACCGCGCTCATGGCGAGATTGAGCCGTAACCCACCATGCCGGCCCAACGTCGAATAGTGTTAGGGTAAAAAATTACATACCTACCGTAGCGTAACCTAGCGTAGGTAGTAAGATTTGAGATGTGTTTTAACATTCTAATAGTCCGTTAGTCGCTTTAACTGCACCCACGGGAGAGGTGGGGTGGTACGGGTATTATTAGCATTAGTAATAAGCTAACATACAATGGATGTGTCACACAACTAACTGTCGTTGAGTCAATAAATAAATTCAGCGTTGTAACAATTGCTTAGTTTATTTTCGTCTCAATTGTTTTACATAGGTTTTTGTTTAAAAAAACATTGTAGTAACGGTGCTTACGTTGTCGCCAATTTGTAGTGTAGTAGTTTTAATGTACTTAATTACAAAGCTTCTGATAACCATCGCAAACGTATAACGGTGTTACAGGGAAATGTGATATTAAAAACAAGGGCTGTTTCTAGAATGTGGCTAGTCGGTGTTGAACTCGCGTTGTCGATGCGAGCGCATTGTGGTCGGTGGCCATAAAGCGATCGCAGCTATAAATACCGAATTGGCCACGCGGTGTAATACCCCCGCGGCCCGAGGCTCAGCGGCGCTTCCTGCATCGGGCACGGACAGACAGACACCGCCAACAGGAAGCCTTGGCGTAATTACTGTGTAGTGCCTATCGGTTTATTTATAAGTGTTACTTTGTTATTTATGTTGATAAAACTAAAAAGTAGAAGAGTGAAGCATCACGGCGAAGCGGCTGCGCGTTAGGGTGGATTTTGCAAGTAAGCAACTTTGCCAAAGCCGTGCTACAAGATGGGTGATCGAATTAAAATGTATGACTAGTTTCACTGTGCTTCAGATGTCCTTGTAAGATGGCAGTTGTTAAAACCTATCCGCACTAGGTAAGAGTTGTGTGCTTTGGACCCTTTGGACCGTTAGACCCTTGTCAACCGTCTGCTAAATTAATGAAATGAATAAAAACACTTTACTGCAAAAAAAAAATTCAAATCAAATCAAAGAAATGAATAAAAGTGCGAAGGATCACTGCACAGCCAGAACACGATTAAAGGGGCTGATTATGGTGTAGTGCAAAACGTAGTACAAATCTAAGGAAATGCTGTTTGAATAATAATATTTATTTATTAATTATTGTACAAAATTGCAGCAAACGGCGGACTTGCCCACTGACAAAATGTCAATGTCAGCCTAAAAAAGTAACAGGTTTACCTTTAATCTTACAAACTAGGAAATCTCGCGGAAGTTTTATATTTTTACTTATTCGGATTCAAAGTCGGTTCAACGGTTGTTTAAGGTACTATGCAGCACTATGGCCTATGTGCTATGACGCATTCTGATTTTGACAAAGATATTAATGCATTAGCTACAATCCATCGTACTTATTGATTGTTATATTTTGAATGTTGTCATCTATTTTATACCCATTTCTTAGAATCTCTTGACTCTTGACTATCTCTTGAGTCAAGTGATAGTCAATATTATTTATTTGAGGAAGGCTTCGCAGCTGTACTCACTAGGGCGGTGAAAGCGGCTCGGCGTCTGGCAAACAGCCCTCGACGAGTGGCGATTCTCTCGGAATGTCGGAAACCACGGATTAACTTCTCTAAGTACTATAATGAAACGGGGCCGATGTGAATACTTTTTTAGTATCAAACATCTTATTTCTTTCCTGTTAAAATGTCATAATGTAATAACTAAATACGTATTCCATTCTGTAACATATTTCTAAATAGTAATGATTTAAAACGCATTATGACAGAAATTGCTAAATGACATGTGGAGGTAAAGCATTAAAAAACTAGGGAAGAATTTAGAAAAAATTGTCCTTTAAATGTCAATGAGTAAAAAAAAGACATTAGTGAAGTTTCTCCTTTCTCCCAACCAGAATGGACTGCCTCCAATCGCCGTCGCATACGACCTCAGTTATTGGTCTACACAAAACGTGACCAAGTATGTCAAAACGACCTTTCTTCCGACCGCTCGAATGCTAATTAGCGACCGAGTGCGACATTCTACAAATCAACACCGATACAACTTCCCCCCACAGGCTTATTTCCGCGTGTGTAACAATCAAAACATGTCACACGTGCACCGCTTCCTCTAAGTATATCGTATGCATCTCTGTGCGCGCGAAACGCGCATAGAATACTGAATAATGAGATATTTACCTAAATGTTACGTTTCTAGATTCTTTTTACGACTTTGATGTCTTTCTCCGGTCGTGCGGTGATCCTTTAATTTCCAGATAAATAAGTATATGCAATGAATGGTTTGTGTACTGCTAAGAGAACAAGGCTAACGCAAGCTGGTAGAATACTTTTATTTCTTTGAATTCTGAAAACTATTCAAGCTTTCCTAAAATCATAACGTCATCTAACGTATTTTATATTTTATTTTTGTGTCAATAGAAACTAAACAAAGTGCCACTTATGTGATATTTACGATTTTGTACAACAATTACCAAACATGTAACTAAATTCACCAGGAATTATTGCTATACATCTTCTGTTTAATTCAATTTTAAGTGAACAACAAATAAAATGGAATTTCATAGGTCACCACATGCGACCATTTAACAGTGGGAAAATTATGCTGCAAACAATTTTATTTATCCTTATATAACGTAACGCATTCAATTACATCGCACGTAACATGTCTAGGTCATCCATCACATGCAGCGCCTTTACATAACGCGACCCACAAACACCCAACGACGATAAAAACATCTTGAATTACGGTCAAACACATACAGTTCCTGTGTGCGCTTTCTTGCGGTACTCGCGCACTCACATAATATGGATGGTTTCGATCATACAAATTACGTCACATAGATAAAGAACACAGAGAAGTAAAAACAGTTGAAACTACTCACCTGTACGAGTACTATGTCAAGCTGTCTAAGCTTTCTTCTATTTTAACATACTTGCCTTTAGTCTACGCAATGCAGCATCAGCATTCAGTGCAGCACAGCTTAGAACTGCGATACGGTGTTTTATATGCAACTACACAGCCACCGGGCCACCGCCCGCGACTTCGCTTCGCCCGCCTCAACGCCCGTAACCCAAACGTATTTCGGCTGATCTCGTGTTATGATGACGACCGCGTCGCTTCTTCCCGGGCGTAATTCCCGATCGAGTTAATTCAGATATAACTGTTTTTCTAATTCGATTTCAGATCTGGGCGTTTTCTATGTATAAGAATTATGTCTATCCGTTATCTCTTTTAACATTATAAACAAGTTTTAAGAGGCCAAATTGGTGTGATTGGCCAATTGGTGTGAGTGGAAAGTTATTATTTATTTATTATCTCTTAAAATGAAAGGGTTTTGCCGGCGTTTTAGCGATCTAGGTCCAGCCGTTTGGGCTGAGCAATACTGATCGTTCTTCAGTCAATCAGGACTTCTTTTATGTTGGTATTAGGTACACTATTAAGATTTGAATGTATCCATCGTAGCCTCACTTCCGGATCCGCGTTATCTGAGCAGCGGGTTGGGACGTGATGATGTGTGGATGGACGCGCGGCGGTCACCGAGTCACTCCGAGTCGACGAACCGCGCGATTAAGTTATCGAGTGAAAGTGCTGGCGGGTCACTTACCTCACCTACCTGCCGGGCAGGGCTGGCGCGCGACTGCCCTGGGATAGAGATGTAGTGAATAATCGGTCAACACGTATTTTTAGGAAAATATCTAAAGGCATAAAGACCCAAATCCTTACGACTCCTATAACCATAACTTACCTTACTAACTGTAGCAATTTAAATTGGTGTCAGAAGCCATGTAGATGTATTAACATCCAATGTTTCTGTAATAGGTACATATCATACAACCAAGACAAATTACGAAATACCATCTTTCTTGATAAAAAAACCAACTAGTCAATAGAATAGTGCAGCTGGCACCCCTGGCATGAGTCGTCGCTTCCGCACCGAGCTTCACACACATACTCCGCGTACCGATGCCTCCTCCGCTTCACAGTAACTGTCATCTATTGACAGCGACGACGTCTATTCTCAACACAAACGAAATTCTATAGAAATTTAAAACGTTGGTACCTACCTACAAAAGTCGGCAGACCTGTCAAGGTTAAGTGCTATCATTGACAATTATTTGTTTAAATTGCTTCAAGTCTGAGCTCTCGCAATAACAAGAAAGTATTGGAAAAGGTTACGTGACGCCATCGCGGTCGGCGCGCTCGTGATAAAACAATCGTTGTTTTTGCGCGGAGCTAAGCAGCGTTCTCGAAAAGTTGGAACTGAAAACTATTATGTCATGATCAGAAGTTTTTTAACATTTTATACTTGAAACTTTCTCTACAATTACTGGAACATTTTATTTATTGTTCTTGTAGATAAATGTCACACAATTACATTTGGCAATATGTATAGGGGAAGGACGGGCATGATGGAGAGGGCGGGCATAAAGAATACTTATTCTAGTTTACAGCTTTATTGATAGAACGATACAACTGTAGCTCTACTTGTCGCGTCACACGTAAGCGGTTACCGGTCGGTGCAACGCCGACTGCGCAAAGTCATAAACAAGTTTATACGACCACGGAAAGGATTTTCGTTAAAAAATTGTGATAAAACAGCCGTAACTACAATCTATTTATTTTATTGTGTTCAGGGCTATCCTTGTTTTACTATTTTTAATAAAGTTTGATGTAGTTAGACGTGCAAGAAACATTGTCGTCTTAAGTTTTAGTAGCACGACTTTTATTTGATGTTTAGGTTATTTCGAAACGTATCTGGCGGGCAAAACGGAGCCGGGTAAAAGGGATAGTGTTGAAGATGAGAGAAACATGTGAGAAAGAAACATGATGCTGCCGCAGCGAAAAAGAAAGTTTCCTTCGATTCCCCGGGTCCATGAAATATAATAAAAAGGAAGACACGTGCAAAAGCAGGTCAATTCAAAAACATAGAAAACCCAAAAATAAACTTCTTTGCACTGTATGCAAAGAACAATATATTTATGCACCAATCGAAGATTGGATACAGTGCAATGATTGTCGAGAATAGACCCATGATGTATGCTCGTCATATTTTGGAATAGGGTCTTATTTCTGCGATCATTGCCTCGATTAGCTTACATTATTCGCTTTGCCTGACTGGTGTATTCATTTTGCCCGCCATGGGTGGGAAAAATGGATAATTGTGCAAATTTTAAAAAAGGGTTTTTAATTTAAGAAGAAGTTATTTTGTGTTGATTTTTTACGTTTCTTATAATAGTTTAATCACCAAAGATTGTAACTAGAATAATCAATAACAAGTATGATTCCGATAAATATTTTTTTCTTATTTTTAAATTAACATATCCTCCTGCCCGTCCGTCCCC
Source organism: Scoparia ambigualis (assembly GCA_963921215.1). NCBI lineage: Eukaryota > Metazoa > Arthropoda > Insecta > Lepidoptera > Crambidae > Scoparia > Scoparia ambigualis. The sequence continues at coordinate 1,369,350 of OY992503.1, forward strand.
TATTGTTTTTAACATTTAACATTTATATTTCAATAATAGTGAGCTATAACGAAAACCGTGAATGGCGACCATTCCAAAAACCATACATTATCGAACATTAATTATTTTAAGCACCATAAAGAAGGAGCGCGCTGTGATCTGTACCTAAATCGCAGAAACACGTCGATTACCCAATCTTTCATTGACGGAGTTGGGGCCTTGCGGCCTTGCGGCCATTGTCCATCTACAGAAGGAAGTGATAGGCGTAGCGTTCCAAGAAAAAGGTGGGCTCGCTGAAAGGTTGTAAGGGCAAACGCTACGAGTTAAGAGTAAAGCGATAAGTTATCGAATTCGTAATGCATTGCGGGGCTATCTACCGCGTCTTGTAAAATGTTGCTCGATAAACACGACATGAAATACGCATCAGTTACGTCCCCTTTTTATGTTAACTTTCATAGTAGCACGCAGGTTCTCTCGGTTATGCAACTGTTTGGCAACTCGTTTATTTAGGACCGACTCGCGGTTTTTATTGGAAGTTCGGACATGCTTTATTACTTCAATTTGAACGGACGGATAAACGTTATTTTGATTGTTTATGTCACTTGTATTGTGACGTGACACGTGAGGCAACTTTATGGTCCAATCCTTCATATTTATTAATCAACATTGTTTTATGTCTTCGGTATCTGCCTGTGACGGCATATCTCTTTATAGCATGTTATGCAGGAGCTTAACCTTAATTATTTATAATCAACTGTATTAATGCTTTAAAACATAATAAAAGTAAGTTCACAGCTCCTGAACACATAGAGGTTGAAGGCGTAAGTTAGGTACTATCGCAATATACCGAACCCTAAAACACTAACGTAACTGCATTAGCGGTGATCTCTGACACGGGACGTTACCATTTAAAAGAGTATGCCATCAGCAGTCTGTAAAGTTGCGGCACTCATCTCGGCCACCGGGCAGGCTTGTCGCAAGCGGCGACAATGTGGAACATCGTGCAACATAAGGCCGGTTGCACAATTCGCGCGGTAACAACACGGCGGCGCGTGGGTCGGCCACGATGGTGCGATGATGAGGACTCACAGAAACAAGTTAATGGTGTAGGAGAGCAAATCGATCTTAACTTTATTTACCGCGACTGACCATATCAGAATGAACTTATTTTTATTTGATTTTCTTATCTACGATACGAAATTATTTTTTTTTAATTTACCTTTAGTTTTAATTTAAATAGATCATGAAACAATTTACATATTTGGTAATTATCCCTTTTACAGCTATAATAGCTAATATGTTATGGATATCGCCTAAAACGAAACATTTGATTGAACTCGTTTTTACCACTTGGTGCTAGATATAATACAAACATGCTAATGATTATAAATAATCGCCTACACAGCTACCTACTTTTATTACAGATTTGACCATAAAATTTAAGTCCCACATTACACTGCAATCAGATCCGATTTGCCGACGAACAGTTTCGATGTGCTTGTTAGTTTTAGAGATATGATTCCAAACCATTTTTCATACATTATTTTTAAAATAAAACGCAGTCATTAAATCATTTAACAAAATTGTGGTCACCACATCGAGACGCGCCCGTGAAGGATGTTCGCTCGAATTGGAAACGGTTTAGTATGTGCCAATTGTTGCTACACCAAATCGGCAGTTTATCGATAAATGCGATAAATTAACACCCGCCTATAGGACGTCACACTTAGTGCTGGAGTCAGTGGCTCTCTAAATATACTGAGAGATTACGTACTACATATATGGATACTAATTGCTATTCAAACAAAAACAGTCAAACAAACATTCATCATCATCATCAGCCTATTAACGTCCCACTGCTGGGCACCGGCCTTCCTGCAGGACAACATCACATGGGGAGGTTGGGCCACCACCCAGCACGCTGGCCCAATGCGGGTTGGTGGGTTCAGGTAAACATTACTAAGTATAAAAGAAATATTGTTATTGTACAACAATGGACTGACCGCGAGCTGCCATGAGGGGGATCTTACACTTAGGGGGAATCTTTTACCCAGAAGTGGCAGCGTAGTCTATCATTACTATTTTATCAATCTACAACAATCACAGATCGATATGTAATTTAACAATGAATATGTGTAAATTAATAAGAATAATATAATGGCAAATAATTAATAAATGATTTAAATTTTTCATTTGCAAACAAATTCTATTAATATAATATGCGTTTAGTTTAGTTACTCATATAGAAAATATATCTAACTATTAACTAAATAAGTAAGAAAAATAGTAAATTGGAATTCCAATCGTTTATGCGTGTCCGTATTTGTAATCAAAGCTGAAAGGCTTCACCAGATGCGGCAGACGCGGCTCAGGCAGCGGCGCATCCCAGCCTCATTCGAGCATTTCTAATGTTCACACCCAGTTCCTATTGAAATGAAACACTTTACACGGACACAGTATAAAGAAAACACGAATATTTAATCTTGGTTTATCGAACTGCTTGCAAGGTTCGTTATCACAGCTCTGCTAGTTATAGAGTAGTAATGCAGTATTTGTACTCATAACAATCTTTAGTACGCTAATGACATACTTACTGTAATTAGTTTTTATTGTAATAATACCATACCAACTTTTAGTTTTATAACAGATGAAATAGCTATCGCCTGCTTTACGAAAGGTCGTGGGTTTGAATCCCACATAAGGCAATCTTTTTATTCATTTGTCGCAAGGGTAACAGAATATTAATAGGTAGATGATTCTTACGTCATAACTTGTAAAATAAAATAACTAGAAATATGTTTATAAATTCTCACGCTAAAAGTAAAGGAAGCAGATGTGAACTGCTACTATTTGCACTGTTGCCTAACCATATTTATAAAGTGCTAATACACATATTTGTACTTCTATGTAAGACGCCATAATGCAGACAACCTATTAATATCTTTCGTCGTATTTTACAATGTGCTCGAAATTTGCGACTTTGCTTTGGAGTAACATTTAGCGTACTTATTACAAAGTTAGCAGAATAGCTTTGTTATTCTAATCACACACATTGTAGAGTTCAATTGTGTGTGAGTATTGTCGTGATGCATGTGTGATGTCCTTTTATAGTTGGATCCGTATATTGTACGACAAGTAAAAATGAATAATTGTGTGTTAAATAATACTCAAAAAATCAGGATTATGAACAAAATAACTCAGGATTAGGTTGTTCAACAAGATCTAATTCTAAGCTCTAAAGCTAATTTTATGCTCATAATGCATTCTAATGATCTCGTATTTAAATCATTAAAAGGATGTCTATTCTAGCATCCTCGTTCTGGGTCAGCAGACCAAGACCGAGGGCCTTATTGTTCAGGAACCTTCAACTCAAATGTTAAGCATATGCAAACGATCGCTAAACCAGTTGCATGGTCTTAGAACGTAATCGGCCTAGTTTACCTCGATTGAACACGCAGCGACACCCGTCGCCAGCCGAATGTGGGCGATCAACGTTTTCAAAGTTATTAACATTGTTGTTTCTTTAATTTCAGGTGAAAGCTGCATAGAAAAACCTCTGGCTACCTTGTGGAGGAATTACCAGCAGTCCACGAAGCCTGACGTGGTTATGAAGCTGTCGGTCACCAACTCCGGGCTGAAGGGCTTCACGAAGGAACACGGCCTCACCGAGTACTGGTCGCACCGCATCACCTACTGCGCCAGCCCGCCGCATTACCCCAAGCTCTTCTGCTGGGTGTACCGCCACGAAGGCAAGAAGCTTAAGCATGAGCTTCGATGCCACGCCGTCTTATGCACCAAAGAAAACATATCAAAGAAAATCACAGACGAACTACAAGTCAAACTCAAGCAGGCATTAGTCGAATTTAAAAAAGACAGGATCTCCAAACAGAATGCTAGATTGAGTTTGGCCAACAGCATATATGACAATCCGAGCATGCCGCGACGGAAGATACTACTGAGTGTAGGAGCTATGAACTACCGCCCACCTCTTGAAAGGTCCAAATCAGCGCCTAAGCTCGGAGCCATCGAAGAGCTTTGCTCTGAAGAAGATGAAGAGGAAGCCGAGATGAAAGCGACTCAGACTATCTGCAATAGCTGGACGAATGACAACCTCAACCACCTGGAGCTCGATACTTTATATAATACGCAGACTCTCGATAGGCGACGACCAGAGATGAAATCTCCTCGAAAAATGTCATGCCCGGAAGGTGTCATGAGTAGATCACGAAAGGATTCTGACTCCATCCACGAACCCGTCTCAGACGAAATTCTGGACCTCCTCGTCCAAGAGAGTAGTAATAACACCGAGAAATGTACTGAAAATGAAACTAGTCACAGCGAGAACTTGGAGTCGAGGTTGCAGACTCTCGAATCTATCGCCGAATCAAACGAACTGAAGAGCGAGACGTCTGAAGACGTAGTCAAAATTCTGCAACTGCTACCTCAAAGCAACTTCCTCGTCTCGGACAGCGACGACGGATCCGTTTCTTCGGGTTGCGAGACCGCGAGCACGGTCACCTCTGACACCGAGCCGTCATCCCTTCCTTCGAACTTCCCTCAAGAAGAAATATTGAAGGAGCTCTCGGAGAGCGAGGAAGAGGGCGCGCCAATGTTTGGGCGGGCGCAGAACTTCAATCGCGCCACCAGTGGCAGCGTACGAAACTTTTTGAAGTCAAAACACATTCGGAATAACGAAGCCGACCTTCCCAGTATTAACGCTGCAGAAGAAGTGAACCATGTCCCAATAGGCGAAAAGAATACTTTTCGACGAAGATCCACATATCCTCCTCTACGCGCGGACTCCATCTTGAGCGGCTTCGAGAGCCAGTTCGAGCCGCTGATCGACCACTTGACTGACGTCGACAGTTTGAACTCCAGCACTGAAATAGAGGTTTTTAAAAACGTCGGAGACAATGATAGCGCTTGCAGCGATGAATCTGGCTATTCAGAACTCCTCGATGGCGGCAAAGATAGTATAATAGGAAACACTATTATGGTATAGATTACTTTATTTTGTAGATCAAATATTTAATGATTGGGTAACTGAGCAATGCACACCTAGAGTTAATGAATTAAGTATACAATGATTTTATATAACTGTATTAGTGATAGAATTGTAAATAACAGGGTACGTGTTGTACTTGATCCAGTTAATGTATTACTACGTTTAGATGTTTGTATATATTGTAATTTAAGTTTACCTATGAACTTTTGAGAGATTTTATCAAAAAACTATGTAATGTTTATAGCTCGAGCAATGGTTTGTCCACGTCCATGTTATTGTTTTCCACTAAAATATTTATTGTATAGCGGTCTTGCTACCCGGCATTCACCACTTAAGTCCGTAGGTACCAGGCATTCCACGTAGCTAGCTGTAACATCAGACGCTCATCAAAATGTAGGGAAAAATCTTTCGGTGAAAATAAAAAACTGGAAAAATTAAGCTACTCTTTAATTTGCTATATCCTACTTACCTACTTCTACGTAAGCAAAAGCTGCAGATTGCTCTGAACAGTAGGAACTGTAACTGTTACCCGTCTATAAGGACGCGACCCGACACGGCGGAGACTGATTAAAAGGGAATTGCAAGGACGTGGGATATTTTGAATATACAAATCATTAAGTCATTTTTATTGAGATGTGTCGACTTGCTTTTTAGCAATTAATTGCAATTTATTTTTAAACGTTTGTCGAATTAGTAAAAAATAAATACATACATACATAAATAGTCAGGAGTATTATAAGGAGTGAAAGAAAAGTTCGAGGGAGTAAATAAGTCTTTCACCCGAGGTACACACTGTGCTTTTCATTACGAATATACTTAATGAAAGTAAAAACAAAAACATGAATGTCTTTTGTCCGTTAGTCGCCTTTTACGACACCCAAGAAAGAAGAGATATGCTGTTTGTATTATTTTTATAATAAGTCACAATTACACAACATGTCAGAAAAACGATTCTCTCTAGGGCTGAAAAGTACTACTTTCCATTTGCTCCTCAGGCAACTTCAGACCTACTTTCCGAGTATGAGGAATGAAAATATTGTTTTCTTTCCTAATACTCGAAAAGTAGAAGTCATACTTATTCTTTTTAAGAATAAGTATGACTTATAATTCTTTGATAAATAGTTAGAAAATATTTGAAATAAAATTCTTGATAACCTGCATGTTAATTAGTCATTACTTACAACAAAATTATTTTTTAGGGTATGAAATGGGAAATCTGTATGGTTAAAGACATTTATTTCTATGACATTCACTTATGTATAAGTCAATAAGGCGTCTAAACCTTTTGTTTGATTCCTAGTAGTGGCACAGATTAAAGAAGAGTTGTAGTGGCTTGTTTATCTAATGAAGACGATCGTTTGAACCTGACAATTGAGTCTGTATTGATTTATGTTGATATGTTTATAAATATCTATTATTCATAATACGATAGTACAAGCTAATAGTTTTGGCTAGGGTGATAATTGAAGTGTAAGATACAAATATTCAATGCATTATCGAGTGAAATGCATTACATTATATTTCTAATATTATGATGATGATGTTATTATAAATGTTGAGTCGGCAAGCTGGTGCATGGCGACATGATGGTACATGCTATGCTTGGTAATTTAACTGGATCCCATACACGGTAAACAGGAAAACGTACACAGAAATTACCAAACGATAATCGCTCCAAAACAAGACGCTACAAATTATATTTTAAATATTTGGGCACACCGGCGACCGGCGACCAGTGCCCAGTCCAGCGTGTCAGGTTAACTGAATCGCCACATGTGCAACGGTGAGCCAGTCTGCCGACGCGTGACGCGCGGCGGCGGGAGGGGACGCCCTGCTATACTATAGCACACAAGGACCAGCGTATAGTAAGCCAATCATATATAAGTAGTAAGTGTGAACGTGTACATTTTAATGTATGGTACGCGATATTGTTGCACTAAGAACTATATGCTATATACTATTATAGTACAGCGTAGTCTGAAAGCAGCTTTAAAACTTTTTTTAGCAACATACATATGTATGTATGTTGCTAAAAAAAGGTGTAAAAATGAAAATGTAATGTAATCTATGTAGATTCACGACTATTATTCTGTGCTATTATCCCCTAAGGGTTAGTCAGAGACTAGGCAATGAGGACCGCAGAAGCAGTCCCCTACCATGGTCCACGGCACACCAAGATACAACTGCACATGTGCTCAGCGTGATGGATTGTGAGCCCATCGCCACTCTATGCTGTTGGATGTATGTGGCGTCTTTAGTCCGTTAGTCGCCTTATACGACTCCCAAAGGAAGAGAGGGGTTTTTTTTTAAAAATCTTTATTAAGGCTTTAGTCGCTCAGCGACTATGCCAGCCCAAAAAATACAAATTTATCTTAATTTCTACTCTTAATTAGCTTTATAACTTATTTATACATAATAATAGCTATGTCTGACAATGGTTGGGATAAAATTATATTACACAAACCTACATCTCTAAGACTCCCTTTAACTACTCGTTCCAAAGCCGAACGCAGCGGCTTCTACTTTAACGCACTCCACCAAGGCGTGATATTGTATCCTCTCTAATACCGCACATAGAACAATTGGGAGAGTCAACAATTTTCATCAAATGTGCAAACGCGTTCAACGGAATGTGCCCGGAACGCAGTCTCATACTTAAAACGATTAACTGTCTATCCATCCTTGTATCAGCAAAAAAGGGTATCTTAGGTGGTTCCGATTGAACTGTCTTGTACCAAATACCCTTCTCCTCAGATCTCCTATCAAAATATTCTTTCCATACAATAAAACAGTCTTTTCTAATGTCTTTTAAAATATCTGAGAAGCAGGGTAAATGGCTTACCGGTATTCCATCACATATTCCTGCCTTTGCTGCCTTATCAACTATCTCATTTCCTTGTATCCCTATATGTGATGGAATCCACTGAAATTTGATGGTCCTTCCTTTAGCGAACGCCTGTAAAATGAGGTCTAAAATAGTGTATGCTATGGGCAGACCAAGAGAGGGGTTAGTAGTATTGTTGTAGTGAGCCGCGATACCGCTCAAACACCTTTTAATTTTATTGAAACCTTGCCTTATCACTTCTGTGACCGAGAAGCTTAGCGCTGGGTTCTATGGCCGGCAGTCCAGGGTTCCATTCCCAGGTCAGGAATAGTGGTGTGTTTTAGAATTGACATGCATAGTGCGGGGTTGTGACCACCCCCGCATTTGGCAATGTGGTCATTAAACCAATATACACTTTACTTTACTTTAATCTAACATTAAAATAAAAATACATAAACTTTCCCACACTCACACCAATTATCTAGCCCAAGAGAAACTTCGTTATGAAACTCGTTAAATGGTTACTAGACAGCGGATAAACATAATTAAAATACTCGTACTTAAATACATACTTATTTATACATAGAAAACACCCAGACCCTATACAATTTAAAAAAAAAACAATAATTCCTGAATTAACCCGACCTGGGATCAAACCCGGGACCTCAGAGATGGCAACACCATGAAAAACCGGTGTACAAACCACTCGACCAAGGAGGTCGTCAATTAATTGTTCTTAGTTAAATAAGTGACCTTTCGAACTAACTTAACTAAAGTATCGTTAAATTTCGACACTACTTCACGCTGTTTAGTGGTTACAACAAAGATATCATTTCTAGTGGTCCGATTCTCAGAGGTATTTCGTTTTCTTGTACTTGGTTTGGTTTGCAGGACTTGTTCGAAATCCGCCTGGCTATAGCTACCACTATATAATCTAAATATGGTACGACAATGTAAGTTGAATTGCTGTTGCTATATGTGATAAAAAAGTAAGTACTCCAAATGAGCGTTTACACAATTTTTTTTTGTGTAACAAAATAACAAAATTATGTAAAAGTATAGAATAAACTATAGTTCCTCCTAACTTAGTGCCGTTAGCGTTACCGTCACTTGATGGTAGGTGAGGATGGCTAACGCCAAAAATTTAATCATTGTAAAATTACGAAAAAATCATATCTAATGACAGTGACGAAAAAAAAGAATAATAATGACAGGGGTCAGCGAGGCTAATTGACTAAATTTAAAAAAAGTTTTTAATAAATAAACTAACGAAGCAATGTACCTGTACTTGAAAGGTTTTGAAGTTAGACAACTAGCCCCCAGATCATCACACCGTTCCGCCAAAACTTCTCATTTAATTCAGACAAAAGCCGGTCCATGCAAAAGGTTCGAAACTTCAAAAGTGAATAAAAAGCGGTTTAGGCCGAAGAGGAAGTGGATTTCGATGCAAAACTCAGCAAGCATAATGAATTTTAAATTAAATTAATTAAATTAAATCAAAGAGAAGAAGAAGAATACTACCACCCCCTCTTCCCTTGGGTGTCGTAAAAGACGACTAACGGACTAAAGACTGCACAGCAAAGGATACATCCAACAGCATAGAGCGGCGATGGGCTCACCACCAGTCACGCTGGGCACATGTGCAGTCGCTATTTGGTAAAAAATGGGCTATGGCAGAGGACTGCTCTTGCGGTCCTCATTGCCTAGTCTCTGACTAACCATTCGGGGATAATAGTCGTGATTTAAGTACCTATGTATGTTAACGGCCAAAGATTAGTATTCTTTTGAAACTTGTTAATATGGTAAGTCAACGGATAAATAGACATAAACATAGAAAAAACACCACAATATAGAAAAACAGTTTTTCTCTAATTGACCCGACCGGGAAATTAACCCGGGACCTCAGAGATCGCGTGGCGCCAGACCCAGCGCGCTAACCACTCGATCACGGAGGTCGTCATTTTTGTAATATCCTCGGGCGTTGACACTGTCCTCACTCGTTTAATATCAGCCAAAAGGATAATACAATTTGCGAAAGTAGGAAGCGACGATAATAGTTCTGACCCTCGAGAAACTACCTTGCCGTCCGTGACCGCACAAAAGGAAATGACCTTTCAGAATTGTACGCTGGCAAACGTTATTGATTTAAGGCAACATACAATTTCACGAAGAAATTACACACTGGTAGGTACTGCTTGGATATTCATCAATGTGGCTCCCAAAGTCAAATTAAACATCTGTTTTTGGTTAGCGGGCATTTAAATTAAATAGTGGGTACTTTAATATTCCACTACTCGGTGTGCCCGACCAGACAGACAATGTAGAAAAACAGATAAAGACGATGTACCTATATAATTATGTGGTATAATAATACTTCTTGTAGGTTATCGGAAAATCATGAAATGGACGAATGTTGGGAACTAGTACACAATTCTCGCACTGATAAAGAGAGAATTGATTGTTGTTAGCTGCACTTAAAGCCATCAATTAACGATGCCATCATATAATGATATGCTTACGCTTAGTTTCATTAAAAAAAAACAAAAAATTAGATAACCTTATCTCCTGGTACTATAGTGCACCTGTAGTGTGATGTTAGGGCTAGGATTTTATAAACTAAATGTATTACGGGAGCACTTACCGCACAAGCTGAGTCATCCCGCGACCACGGTCTCGGTCGAACGGCTGGGTGTACGCGTTTTGCCTTAAATCCAGATTCAATAGGTGTGCTTATTAGAATAGAATCTTGCAACGCGAAAGTTTAAAAGTGTATTACTTACATTCTATCACTAGTCGCTTTAGGAAGCTCGGGTCAATCAGATTCTGGATGTAAATTTGCCTACTCAAGATACGACGACTGCACATTGAACATCAAAATAGAGAGTAAAGCTCACAGACATACATATCAAAACGATAGCTTTAAAGTGTTACGGAACTGGTATTTTCCTGTTTAAAAATAATCTTTATGTTTTTATGAAACCACGCAAAAAAATTGGACATCGCTCGCGCTGTTCATGCGCAAAAACACTCTTCTACGCAGTTTGCAATGGCCGACCGTGATCAGAATACCAATAAACTTAATGACATTGAGTTGGGTGCTTAGGTACCTTCGTTCAATGATTTAATTTGAATCCAATTCATAAAAAAGTAAGAAGTGCTTCGTAATGACAGTCATCAAAGTTTTGTGCAAACAGTAACAACGTCAGTAGGTAACACTTTTCTTCAATGCAGGCTTTTTGTCTGCTGACGTCTAGTAGCGTAGTCTTACTCTCGTAGGTACAGTCACCAGCATTAAGATGTGACTATCGACGGCCTGCAAAAATATATGATGATTGGTGGAAGGCATATAAATGCCTATACGAGTATATGTGACTTCCACCAATGATCAGATATGTTTGCACATCACATCTTAATGCTGGTGACTGTACTTATCAAAATAACATGATTGGACTTTGAAGATGGGTCGGCCAAAACAGGAAACTTAACCGTTAAATTTACATGAAACATTTTTAGGAGACTGTCTTTAACGTTGGGAGATATTTTGCTTCTGCCCTGCATTTGCAGAGTTGAAAGAGATATTTTTACAGGGTGTGTAATGTTTCATATAAATACTTATGGTCTAACGTTCAGATAATATAATTTCATTTCATATAATTTCATTTCATATAATTTCATTTCATATAATTTCATTAAATATAACAACTGACTTAATATAATAAACATATAATAGAATTTTAGATTCTGTAATTGCAGTTGATATATTGCACTTTTGATATAATGTACTTTTGATATAATATACATTAACCTAATGATATAAAACATTATTCATGTAATAAGCAAGCAGCATTCAAGTAAGAATGCAGCATTCAAGCAAGAATGCAGCATGCAGGCAGGCATGCAACATGCAGGCAGGCATGCAGCATGCAAGCAGGCATGCAGCATCCAAGCAGACATGCAGCATGCAGCAGGCATGGTTTCTGTCACGGCTCCGGCGCTGCGGGACTCCGGCGGCGGTCCCACGCGAGCTTATCGTCGCAGATGGCTTTCATTCACCACCGTTGCTTCGGCTTGCTGGCCGGCTCCGCGTCTACGCAGGCTTAAATTACACTCTAGCGTAGGGCAGACAAGTCTACGTGGAGTCGGTTTTCCCGAGATTTATTTCTGTCCCTGACTTTTTTAGCACAACCTTAGCGAAAACACAACGTATTAACTTTTAAATACAATATTTGATATCAATTTAGGGTTAAAATGCTTAAAATACAATATGAATATTCTACCAATATAGCTTTATAGAAAAAGTTGTTAGAGAATATGACTATTATTTCAAATGAATAATATACGTAATGTTGTTATAGGCAGTGTATTTAGAACAAGTAAAAATTATATCCAATGAACGTTATATCCTTTGAAATTAGGTCATTTGTCATTATATGAAATGATACGCACCCATTTTTAAATAATTAAATTTTAAAGTTTACGCTCACACCAATTACCAATTATCTAGAGCAAGATGAGTATCCTCTTTAAAACACGTTAATATGGTAAGTTAACGGATAAATATACATAAACATAGAAAAAACGCCCAGACCCGAAATCAATTTAGAAAAACTGTTATTCTCCAAATTGATCCGACCGGGAATTGGACCTCAAGAGATGGCGCGGCGCCAGACCCGACGCGCTAACCACTCGACCACGGAGGTCGTCAAAATAGTAAGCCATTCACAGAAAAACATATTTTTCGTTGCCCGTCATGCCTGTTTCTTAAGGTGAGTATAGACTAGAGCATTTACTGTAACAGAACAAAGAGCCTCTGTATGATATAATGTTCTAGTGTATCACCCTTTCACGAACCAAACGTCGTCAAATGCTTTGGAAACTGAGCTTTTACCTTTATTGTACTATTCGTAAGAACGTTACATTACATAGAAATGCTCGAGAAAATATCAAAAGATTTATTATCACAAGATTTATTATCACTTTGCTAAAGTTAGAGTACGAGAGATGTCAGAAATCGCAAGTAACTTTGCCCTTGCGTTTCATAGGAAATCAGATACCGACTTACTCAACTAAACTTTTAATTCTGAATAGACTGGCACAAGAAACAGGCTACAAAAAAAGCGTTTAAACCTTGAATTGACACTGGAGTCACCAATTTTTCAAATACTTATCTGAGTAGTTTTTGATAACCCTTAAACCTAACAGAACGTTTAATTTCTACGAAATAAACATCGCATTCAAATCGCAATGGTCTCTAACACAGTAATGAAATGTTATGCATTACAAGTTATTTGTATATTAACTGCCAGTACATTTGTTAATAGATGTAATGCAGCCAGCATTAAAATGTATTACACTAGTTTTACTATTTGGAAAAAACGGCGTTTTTACCATAACGATTTTAAGTTTGAACCAAACTAGTTTATCATTTTAAACTTTAATGGTCACTATAATTACTTTTAGGAAAAAACGGGATTTTTTCTATGTTTGAGTTGTTGTTTTTGAGTCCCCGATATTTCGGCGCAGTTGCATGCACCATGATCACGGAGTAACTGAATGCAATGAAACTGCATGCAACTGCGCCGAAATATCGGGGACTCAAAATCAACAACATAAACATAGTAAAAATCCCGTTTTTTCCTAAAAGTAATTGTAGTGACCATTAAAGTTTAAAATGTTAAACTAGTTTTGTTATAAACTTAAAATAGAAGTGATTCATCATGATTGTATTGTATTTAATATATTTAGCACTGAGGCAGTGCTAATTAAGTATATTATATTACATTACACTATATTATATTATATTATATTATATTATATTGCTAAGTATGGTATTTCATTGAAATGTAATTTTATAAAACAAACCGATATAATTGTCTTAAATATAATAATTGTCTTCGGAGGTTAAAGTTACTCGCGTACGTAGGTTTACCCTTGAGACCCTACACGTGACCCCTGGGTGGTGATAAATAAGTGACACTGACTGAGTGGTAGAGCCACGCTGCGTTGCAGCACGCATTGAGCCGGCTCGCCCGGGGTAATACCACCCTCTCACGAATATCCGGCGTGAAATAATGGCACTTGGTGCTGTTGTGTTTCGTACGGCCAGTGAGAGTTCCGGAACCCCCCCCCCCCCCCCCGCCCCTCTCAATTCCTATTCCTTCTTTAGAGTTTCTTTCTTTCTTAAATTTCTTTCTTAAAGGTTGGCAACGCATCTGCGACGCCTCTGGTGTTGCGGGTGTCCATGGGCGGCGGTGATTGCTCTCCATCAGGTGACCCGCCTGCTCGTTTGCCTCCTTCTTACATAAAAAAAGTTGTGATTTGAGTTCTATTCTATATAATTATAAATACATAAAATCACGACTATTATCCCCGAAGGGTTAGTCAAGAGACTAGGCAATGAGGAAAGCAAAAACAGTCCTCTACCACAGTCCACTTTTCAGCAAATAGCGACTGCACATGTGCTCAGCGTGATAGGTGGTCAGCCCATCGCCGCTCTATGCTATGGGATGTATGTGCAGTCCTTTGTTCGTTAGTCGCCTTTTACGACACCCAAGGGAAGAGAGGGGGTGGTCGTATTCTTTCACCGCTACGCGACACGGATAATAATTACTCAATTGTTTTAATGATTTTTTTGTAAGTAGGTTAGTGGGTTAAACTCATATCAAAGTTCACGGCAAGGCAGTGGTGTCGATACGTCTCCGCTTTGATTGTTACAGGCGGCCAATGAATCATTGAACGGCCACTTTTTCAGGCACCGGTGTTGTGGCGCGGTCGCCATGGAGACGGCCCGGTTCGAGTCCCGGCCGCGACCGGACTGCGCTCAAATATTCAGATCGATCAAGGGGGAATTTTTAACCGGAACACTTGACAAAGGAGGCTATACGTCCTTATTTAAATGCAAAATGTCTTTGTTTAGAGCGAGTTTTAAACTACTTTCCTCGGCTGACTTTTTGTGACAGTCTTAGGTTACCGCCATCTAATCTAAGTCTAACAACAGTTTATGTAGGTTGTTGTGATCCGACAGTTAAGAGACAACAAGCTAGTTCCTCGGTAGCTGATGTTTCCGGGCTTACAGTGATTCCGCTTATTACATCGTTGACCATCAGGAGAGATGAAGGCCAAACGCTATCGCTATCTGTTGTGGGATAAAAAAGACAGAACTCTTTAGTTGTAATATTATATGTTAGTTAAAAGTAGTAGAGCCACGCTGAGCTGCAACAAGAATTGGGCCGGCTCAGCTCTCTCACAGAATATTGGCGCGAAAAATGTGGCACTCTGTTGTGTTTCGTCCGGTGGGTAAAAGTACCGGTACCTTCCATTTATTTATTTATTTATATAGGATACACAACACAGATTATGACCAAATCATGATTAGGATATGCGTAATATATTATATTATATACGCAGTGCTGGCCGTATGTTACGGCACTCCTCACTCAACAGCATCATCCGCAGTGCTTTTGCCACCGTTGGTGTACCGGTTGTCTTAGAACCAGCTGGTATCTCTCGCAGCGATGGCAAAAGACCTGACGGTATGACCATTGGACCTTGGAAACTTGGCAGGCCGTTGGTGTGGGATGCGACCTGTGCAGACATCGTGGCTCCCTCACATGTACGCGCAACCTCGCATCATGTCGGAGCTGCTGCGGTAAGTGCTGAAAGTCGCAAACGGAACAAGTACGCGAATCTAGGCCGCAACTATATATTTGTTCCGTTTGCGGTGGAGACATTGGGTCCATGGGGGCCGGAGGCAAAACAGCTCGTTAAAGAGTTAAGTACTCGACTTATTGAAGCCTCCGGTGACAAGAAAGCTGGCAGCTACCTCTGCCTGGCAATCCAAAGAGATAACGTTGCCAGCATTCTTGGTACCGTCCCCATGAGCCCACAGTTGGAGGACATCTTTTATTTATAGTTTTATTTTCTATACTTTTATGTTTAGGTACGTAGTTTAATTTTGTTTAAGTATTTAATTTATTTTGTTGTTTTAAATTATTGTTTTTTTTTATATAAAGTATTTTTAAAAACTACAATCCGATAATGAGTGCACATATCACATCTTAAATTTTAACATCCAAACTATTAGAAGGTGCTTCCTATGTTACAATTTAAACTAATAAATATCAATATGAAACTAAATTACAGTAGAAAATTTCATGGAGACTTTTAAGCAAATTTGGAATCCTGAAAGGCTAAAGTTCGAAAATATCTATACCCGAGTTATATTGCTATTATTAAGAGGTCATATAGACGGCACATGCAAACTATAGGGTTAAAGAAAGATGTATTGTTTTTGCAGACCTGAAGTACAAAAGTGTGTGGATCTTTGTCACGAGATCGAAATTTAGTTTTGAAATTTAAAAGGGCCAGTAAATTAGAAGAATCGATGCGGGAGTGAAAAATTTTGTATAAACATGAAATCGCGGTATAATTGCGTCTGTCTTCCAGGGTATCTATCTAAATTTAACCAGTCTGTCTTTATAAGATGATTATAAAGACAGACTAGTTAAATATGATTAGGTATGATTTACGTATTTTAAGTATATTTATCCGTTGTCTAGTAACCATTTAACGAGTTTCTTCGAAGCTTCTCTTGGGCTAGATAATTGGTGTGATTGTAGGAAAAGTTTAATTTAATAAGATTTTATTTTGAGGATTTAATTAAGGATTTTTTCTGAACCCTTTCTATGCGACTAGCAGGAATATCATAATAAGGTGACCAAATAACTGAGTTTTCTTAATTAACTCTCTTCCCCCCCTCTCCCGGCCTCCACTCACAATTCCTACTCCATCTACAAAGATCCTACTCCTTCCTAAGAGTCGGCGACGCATCTGGGACTTCTCTGGTTTAGCGGGTGTCAATGAGCAGTGGTAATTACTTTCCATTAGGTGACCCTTCTGCTCGTTTTCATCCATTTCATATAAATAAATATATATATATATATATATATGAAATATCTAGTCGTTTATCAAAACCGAATTTTTAGTCGTGTCAGTGGCTACTATGTTTTGGGTATAATTGACTAAACTAACTACTACCTCAGGTATTTGGTGAATATTCCGTAAGACTTTAAGGTCATTTGGAACATGCTCGTAAGTATTTGTTTTCCTTATTCAGAGAGGAAACGTATGCCAAATGTGTCCTAACGAGATTAATGGTATCTAAGTTCAAGCATTTTATCGGAATGTGAGTACCTATTTAATTAACTTTGCGTTGATTAACGGTTCTACTGCCAAACATATCGTTGGGCGTGGCAAAAAATATACAACAATCCATTTTATTTTGCTCAACTGCAAATTGGCGCAAGCCTAGTTTTACGCAAATTTATCGTAAGGTCTGTGGGAGGCATAATGAGAGAAAGCAAAGTTAGAGCGAATATTTTCGGTTTTTTAGTGGTTAAGGATAAAGTGGATCTAATATTTTCGGTCTTATCGTCACTTACCATCAGGTGAGATGAAGGGCACCCGAATATAAATAAAAGAAGTTTAACGCCTGCTATTTTATATTGAGCAGTTGTTACCAGCAGCCATAACCAAAAGGTGCACAAAATATTTGAAATGTAAATACATATAAGTAATCTTAACTTATATCCCTTCGGGCCACCACCGGCATAATTATTTCCTGTAGTTTTCATAAATTTTAGGAACTTCACCGCACACGGTTGACGCCGCTGGCCGCCACACGCTTGTAGCACAGTGTGCTTCTCGTGGCGGCGTTTGTGGCTGTGGCCGGTAGCCATATGCTGTTGGATGTATGAGCAGTCTTTGAAATGTAAATGACAATTATTATGCTATTCCCTTACAGTCTTAGAATAATCAGTCTTAATATTTTTTTTTTATATTGACTCGTCTTAGTGACTGCATCCTGCCTGATGGTAAGCAGCCGATGCAGTCTAAAATAATAAGAGCGCTCCCTACCGTGGAATAAGTACGATTATTATTATCAATTATCTAAATGTTGATAACCTAACCTAACAACATATAAAGAGCACGCGAGAGCAAAGATGCAAAATGTCGATAAGTCTGAAGGTACGAAGGCGTACTTCACTTGAAATACCCAACTATTGAGGAACTGGATATCTTATCTCTAACTATCGGATCATAACCAATGCTACTGAGCTTCTTTTTATGATGACATAATTAGACAAAGTGGATTTTCTAGCCAGGCAGACTTAAAACACGCCTTACTGCCTTCCTAACCAAGTGCAGTAACATGCACCTCTTTGATAGAGATCAGTGGAACCTCTAGACCAAGGCGGCGTAAGTGTGGCCATTGGCGATCTTAAATGCTTATGCTTGGGCACACTATAAAGTATTGACTTTAGAGCACATTGTCTCCTTCATTTTCTTCCTACAACGCCCATAGCCAAGTAGATAAAAGCCTATGTTCTGTCCCACTGCTGTGCAAAGGCAGTCATCACTGTACTCAAGTCATACCTACCGTTGCAGGGTATAAAACTGTGGTATGGACTTAACCCCCACACTTGCCAAACGCGGGTTGGTGTCACAGAGCCGGGCGCAGCATCGTACAAACGAAATACACTTTGCCCGGCCTGGGAATTGAACCTTGGTACTCCTAATATCGGGCCTAGTCTAGTGCTTGACCACTCGACCACTAACACGCATTACTGATTATAGTGGCAAATATGAGTATAGAGGCCTCAGGGTACCTAACTCGTAAGATATTGGTACAGTCGGCCTCAGAAGTAGCTTATCAGTATAGTATTATGTCACATCAACTGGCTCGAAACGATCGCGCTCATATTCATATTCATATTCATTTAATCACTTAAATTTGGTTACAACAACAATTGTTATATACAAGAATATGGGGTGGATCTTGTAAATTCTAAATGATTCGCTTGGAGAGAGCTCAGAGGTCGCTATTGAAAGTTATGTCATTTAAGCATTTCAGGTTGTTGGCAGGGACGCAGTGACGGCAAAGTAAAACTTCGTAGTTGTCTGAACGAATACTTTTATTAAAGCGAAGGTCGGTCCGTTGGCACAACGGTTTTATAATGAATAGTTGTCTGATTGACTAATACAAAAATAGTGATTGAATAGAGTATTTTCGTATATTCCAACACAGGTTTTCAAATGTTTTATTGCACACTGAACTTCAGCTTCTAACAGTTAGACAACTGTTTGTATTCAAATTGGATAGGGGAAAGCATTTAAGCACACCGTTTGACAAAAAAATGTATAAGAGCAAATGAAGAAAAGATAAAGTCTGTACAAACGTTAAATGTAACTCAGCATTTGCACAGCGGCAACAGGACTTTTTATCTGTTTTTTTATATAGGTAACAAGATTAATAAAATTGTTAACATATATCCTCTTAATATAAAAAAGTGTAAAGCCGACGTTACTGATTATTTGCTTACGTTGGATTATTGTATGCTAGAGTCACTTTTACTAACACAAAATTAACCAGATTGTTAATTATTATTGTTTAATCCCTCAAGCAACGTGAAACCAGACACAATTGAAAATCTACTGTTTTGCGACCGCCGGCGGTCTAATGATCCTTGAAGGGTTAAGGTAATGCAATGTTTTTTTTGTTTTTAATTTATGCGTGTGATTTAAACTATGGAAGGTTTAATTGCCTACGGTACAGGTTTTCGTGTAGGTTGTTAAGATTATGTTGTTGTATCTGCCGTATTAATTAAATAAAATTATTATTAGATATTATTCTCTTTATTTAACATGTTATCATAAGTTAATTTTTTTACAATATTTCGTATAATAATTATTATTTTTGTTATTTAGGAATGCATTAGTTGGTATATGGCATGGTATTAAAGTGTTAAGGTATTCTGCGGCCGACCGTACCTACGATGTTGCAAGCGGACCGTACCATAGGGTAGGACTCAGTTATGAATTACAAAATTATTAAAACATTCGATAGCTCGCAAAAACGAGGATTTCAACACCATTATATTCGGCGTTGACTGCGGAACTACGGCGCGAATCTTTATAAATGAAATAATGAAATAACTGAGTGCAAATCCTCTGAAACAATGGGATTATTTTTAATCTGTTATACTGTGTGAATTGAGTTATTGTATCCACCGGAAAATCGTAACGGAACTGTGGTATGTACAACCGGTCGGACGTTAATTAGCTCTCCAACTTTATTTAATTAAAATGGTTTTCGGTGCTTATCAAAATCAGATTTTTTCTTTCTTAGAAAACTAAAATACTCTTGACCACGGTAATGTTTTGAAAACTTTGATGCCATCTGTACTTACTTAATAATAGGTACTGAACAAATATTAAAAGAAAATTAACCGATCCGTAGACTACGAACCGATGGCATAGCGACGGACGACATTTACAACAGCTCAAATATTGAAATTTAATATAAAAACTATGTTATCGAAGCCTAAACTGTGTTTTAGATGATCAAAGCCTACCTGAACTGAATAAAAGATGAGCGGAAATAGATAATTGGTTTCTCTATAAGTAATAATAGGATGTTTTTTTAAAAATGTGTCTCATATTAATAATACAGTCTTCCCCTTGATCAACGTAAAACCAGACACAATTGAAAATCAATTGTTTTGCGACCGCCAGCGGTCTTATGATACTTGACCTATTAAACTAATTATGGTAAGCATACATTTTTTTTTCGTAATTGTTAATCTTTATTTTTTTTAAATTTCGCAACTATTTGATTGATTTCATTTGAAAGCTTGCAACTTTAGGCAACTAGCGTCATCTATCAGTCCGCCTTTAAAATTGTAGACTGTTTGCTAGCGCCCTCTAGAACGCGTTTGTAACACTTGATGTTACCGACTACGGCGAGAACTATTATGGAAGCATACCGTAATACATCGCGCTTTCAATACATTGTAAATTTAATAATGGATATAGATGGCGCTGCTATAGCTTCCTCGACTTTGCTTTGCTGGGTTAAATTTTGTTATTATTTTAGATCGAATAGCGTTTTGTGTAAATATTACAGAAACTACAAATGAATGTGGAAAGCCGTAGTACATTTCATTTCAAAAATCAATTTAAATTG
This sequence comes from Scoparia ambigualis, assembly GCA_963921215.1. NCBI lineage: Eukaryota > Metazoa > Arthropoda > Insecta > Lepidoptera > Crambidae > Scoparia > Scoparia ambigualis. Next base: position 1,390,182 of record OY992503.1, read on the forward strand.
CCGTGGATCGATGATAATGTTAATAGATTATGCAAAAAACGTGATACACTATTCGGTTTATGGAAACAAAACCCACATGACCTGAAATTAAGATTAGAATATAACATGATTCGAAATAAAGCTCATAAAGTATTAGAGAATATGCGTAACAAATACTACATTAAACATATTAAAGAGAATCACAGTAACACACGTAAAATTTACCAGATTATCAACAAAATGCTTGGTCGTGTGATATCTTTAGTGGATGCTGCGGTTATGAAAGCCTTCGAAGCACAGAGTGCCAGGGATACTGTAAATAACTTCGCTAGAGGGTTGGCGAAGCAGTAAAGAACATAATTCCTAACTGTAGTGTAAAATTGCTTAGCCCTGGTAAATATTGTTAACCGATTGATTCTAGTATATACTTTCAAAAAGCTACAAGAAAACTAAATTCAAGAAAGGCTCCGGGGTCTGATAACATTGGGGTATCTGATTTAAAGTGTATGGGAAATGAAGGGACTGTGGCTATTACCAACCTAATCAACACAAGCATAAAAACTGGCATTTATCCCCATGAATTAAAGATAGGATGAGTTAGACCTATACATAAAAAAGGTAGACGAGACAATTACTTAAATTATCGACCAATCACACTGTTATCATCTATTGATAAAGTTGTTGAAAAGTATGTTTGTAAACAAATTCATTCGTTCTACAAAAAACACGATGTAATATATAAGATGACTGCTAGAAACCGCAAGAAACTTCAAGGGCTGTTCAGGTCAACTGTTTTATACATGACAAAGATGACAAAAAAGGCATTCGTGTTTTTTCGTAGGTACTTATCGCCCAGCTAACGGGGGTAACGGCCGGCCGGCCAGCCGTCTGTTGACCTGTCAACGTAGGTACTTATCGCCCAGCTGACGTGGACGGGTCAACAGACGGCCGTATGCTTTGAAATAAATTAGATACTCAAAGACTATCCAATTAAAATTCATAAAATAAATTATTTCATTAAAAATGAAAATAACACGAATTTCTTTTTTGTCATTTTTGTCATGTTTAAACCACTTGATCTGACCAGCCCTATAAGTTTCTTGCGGTTTCTAGCAGTCACCTTATAAAGGAACCAATTTGGTTTTCAAGCAGGGAAGGGTACAAATGATCTCTTAATGAAGTTTACTGATGAAGTCAACGAATATCTTAATAATAAAAAACATGTTGTCGTCTTATTCATAGACTTTTCGCGGGCATTTGAAACTCTTGATCATAAGCAACTTATTGCAAAGCTGGATAATTGTGGAATACGGGGACCTCTTTTGCAATGGTGTGTTGATTATTTGAATGATAGGAAATTCTCTGTGAGAATAAATGACACACATAGTGACTTAGTTCATGTTACTGAAGGCACAGCTCAAGGATCTGTACTGGGTCCATTACATTTTCTGTCATACGTTAACGACATGCGCCATTATATTAAAAATTGTTCATGCTACCAATTTGCAGATGATACATGCTTGCTTGCTGCAGACAAAGACCTTAGTATAGCCTATGAACTACTTCAGTCCGACTTTAATATGATCACTAGATGGTGTCATGACGCAGGCCTAGTTCTGAATTTTACAAAGACTAAAATGTTACAAGTTCAAATTTGACATTTTATGTAATGAACAATTAGGATTTAGAAAAAATAAAACTATTAATATGGCTATTTTTAAATTACTTTGCACAGTTATGACCAATGTTGATGCAAGGAAACCAGTGTGTGCAATATACACTGATATGACTAAGGCTTTTGATTTTGTCGATCACATAAAGTTGTTAAAGAAACTTGAATATTACGGAATAAGAGGAAATATATTAAGATTGATAAAATCATATTTAAAAGACAGAGTACAGTACACCGAAATAACCAGAATATGTCTACAGTCAAAACTAGAAGAGTCGTTTTTATCAGAACCAAAGGTAATAAAATACGGCGTACCGCAGGGCAGCGTCCTCGGCCCAATGCTATTCCTACTTTATATTAATGACTTGCCGAGGGCGTTAATGGACCATCAAATGGTTTTATTTGCTGACGATAGTACTGCTATAATCAAGTCAGAAAATCGAAGCCCCCGAAAACATGAAAGCAAAATCAATGACGCTCTTGGTAATATCATTACTTGGCTGAAAGCTAATAATTTGAAAATAAATTTGGACAAAACTAAAGTTATGCACTTTCATCAGAGGATAGGAGTTGAAAACGTCATAATTAAATACCAAGGGCAAGACATAGAAGAGGTACATGCCACTAAGTTTTTGGGCATAATAGTAGATAGTAAGCTAACGTGGAAACCTCAAGCTGATGAACTTTGCAAGAAACTTAGCCAATCTGCTTATGCACTTTATGCTTTGTCTAGGAAGGTCAAATTGGAATCCACCGTAGTAGCGTACCACGGTTTGGTAGCCTCTACACTGAGATTTGGTATTATATTTTGGGGAAACTGTAGTGAAAGAGAAAGAATATTCAGATCCCAAAAAAGATGTGTTAGAGCAATATATGGGATGAAATCGACAGAAAGTTGCGTACCTGTGTTTAAGTCGCTCCGAATTTTAACTTTACCTAGTATTTACATATTAGAAATAAGTACATTTGTCAAATTGAATTTAGAGTTGTTTAAAAAGTTATCCGATGTCAGAACAAGACCCATGCGATCACAATATTGTAATTTATTATTAACAGGAGGTTACAATACAGCTTTGTTAAAGAAAAACGTTGTAGGTATGGCACCAATAATTTATAATAAAATACCAGAATGTATAAAGTCACTTCCAATTAAAATATTCAAAAAGAAGCTGAGTTCAATGTTAATAGAGAAATGTTACTATTCCATAAATGAATTCCTTAATGATACATTTTAGTTTATTATAATAATATTATTTGAATTTTGTTTGTCTTTTGTTGGTAACGTTTGTTTTATTGTGATGACATTAGTTAATTTTGACATTTTTTTAAATTATTACCTATTTATTTTACTTGAATTTTTATACTTAATGTTAATTTCAATATAATATTTATGACATTGTTAATTTTAATTGATTTTATATAATTTATTAATTCATTATAGTAATAAGTGATTATTTTAATTGTGATTATGTTTCTACGCCGATTTCTGGCAAAATACGCTGAACTACCTACTTAATTATGACATCCTATTTTTGTACCGTATTTAAGAAATAAAGAAATTCATTCATTCATTTACACATAAAATCTCCCTACATAACATGTACTATACCAAAACTCATTGTGGCTCATGATCACAGCTGTCTCCACTCTTCCAGCGGAGGCACCTGTAGCTGCCCTTTAATAGAACTCGTCGAAACCCAAACATCCCTGGGATTGCAAATCGACAATAAATTTAATTGGCATAACCATGTCGAATACGTGCGTAGCAAACTAAGACAATTTTTAGCAAATATTGTAATACTCAAGAACAGAATCCCTTTCAAGGTAAAACTGATGTTATATAACTCCCTAGCAGAATCGTATATACAATATGGTTTAGGCAGCTACGGCCGTACATTTAAAACCTATTTAAATAAAATATATAACCTTCAAAGAAGCATACTCAAGCATATCGTATCAGATAACATTAAAAATAAATTCCGTGACGATGACAGTGGACTCTTTCAGCACTGCAATGTTTTACCAGTTCACACCCAAGTAAAATACTTACTATTAATCAAACAATATTTTAATGAGGACTTAAAAAATAAATTAAACACACCGTGTGTACGCGCGCGGTTAGCAGCCACATAATATAATATAATTAAACACACCGTGTGTACGCGCGCGGTTAGCAGCCACATAATATAATATAATTAAACACACCGTGTGTACGCGCGCGGTTAGCAGCCACATAATATAATATAATTAAACACACCGTGTGTACGCGCGCGGTTAGCAGCCACATAATATAATATAATTAAACACACCGTGTGTACGCGCGCGGTTAGCAGCCACATAATATAATATAATTAAACACACCGTGTGTACGCGCGCGGTTAGCAGCCACATAATATAATATAATTAAACACACCGTGTGTACGCGCGCGGTTAGCAGCCACATAATATAATATAATTAAACACACCGTGTGTACGCGCGCGGTTAGCAGCCACATAATATAATATAATTAAACACACCGTGTGTACGCGCGCGGTTAGCAGCCACATAATATAATATAATTAAACACACCGTGTGTACGCGCGCGGTTAGCAGCCACATAATATAATATAATTAAACACACCGTGTGTACGCGCGCGGTTAGCAGCCACAGGCTGCAGACGAGCCGCGCTAATAATATGTATGGTGAACGGACGGTAGGTTACATTATTCCGCGACTCATAAACAAACTACCTACGACCTTTCACGATAATTTGAATGAGAATAACATTAAACGAAAATTAAAACTGTTCTTTGTAGAAAACCTAAAAAATAACTAAGTAGGTAGGTACTTGTCATTGCAAAATTGCATCCAATTACGTTTACTCAAGTCCTAGTAGTGCGATAGTTATTTGTTATTTATGGTACCATTTTTTTTTTCTTTTCTTTAAATTTGTAATATTATATCTGATATACCTACCTAATTGTAACCTTTAAGTTATATCGTCGACTCGGGTTGCGTCGTTACAAACCTTAGTGGTTTAAGTATGCGACTCTTTATCATGCTATGTACCTAATGTTTTGTAATATGATAAATAAATTTAAAAAAATATATATATATTTCAAAGCGTTTTGTGCTGAAACCCATTTAATAACCTACACCAATTCAAAGATTTAGGTGAATTTACACTTTTTTTACTTTTTTTATACGATCATGACAAATCGTCTTGATACGATCATAAGTTTATTCTTTAAGTTTTTAATATTTTACGAAATGAGTTATGTATTTAGTTAGGTGATGAAGAGGATACTTATGTTTGATAGGATGAAGATGAACATGATATACTTACCTGCCTATTCCAGCACTCACGGACTTCTTTAATTTTAAATGTTTCTTGTCTTTTCAGCGACATCAATGTCAATAAATGGTTATCAGATGCAAATCGTCTGAGACGTATTTTTGGCCATAGCTCCGAGGATTTTAAAAGGATCAAGATGGAAATAGTACCAAGAGTTGAGGAATTTATCGAGACACGTGTGAGCGTTTGAACTATGAAAATCGGCTTTTATCTTTTTTGGAATTTGAAAAATTAAAATAAAATCAGGTTTCTTGGAGGGTGTTTGTTTACTAAATTGTAAATATTTCGGAAAAAATACAGAGTTAAGAAAAAATTAAAAAAGTTCTCCTAGGATTAGCTACAAAATAGTGAAAAAAAATTGAATCGGTTAATAATTTGTGACCTGTAGGTGGTCCATTTAGATTTGGAATTACAGAAAAACGGGTATATCCGTAAATAAAAGTGATGTAGCTTCTATGATTATTAACTGATCATCATGGTAATGGTGTTAAAAGATGCGGATGCAGGCGAGAAGTACATTCGAGTTGCAATTTCAAAAATCTAAGTGAAATTCATAGGATGATATCGTTATTCTTTGTGTTGTGCAATGTTATATACATTCGTATGTTAAATTTCGACTTGTAAGTAATATAAGTAGTTGTGTAATTTTAGGGAAGTATATCTCAATAAAAATTTCTTACTATTTAACTTGTAATGTGTTATTTAAAATGAAATAATTTTTTTTCATAAATTTTTGTATTCATTTTCAATGCTCCGATTCCTGCGGGAACTGCGAAATCTGTGATTTTTTTTATCGTGTTTCTTTTAGCCACGGCGACACGTCATCAAGACAACATCATGTACTTACCTAAGTAGGTACTGCAAACTTCAAAATTAAACTGATAAATCCAAATACCTACTCGTAGTTACATACAACATGATATACAAGAGACCGCCTAACGCTAAGTAACATCTACACTGACAATTGATCTCAGTTTTGCGTCGTAAAACTGAATTCTAGCCGGAAACATCAAAAGTCCACACCTTTGCATTGAAGACAATGCTTCTTGGAAGCTACGTGCCCTCGGATTGTTCTAAAGCTGAAGGTAGCACAAAGCGGGCATTGTCGCTAATTGCCGCAGCTCATAAATCTGGCATCGCAGCAAGTGCTCGTATTGTTAGTGCCCGAGTGTCCGTGCAGTAGCTATTTGTAGGTAAATATTTTGGTCAGCGATTGTGCTTTTGATATTGTGTAGCAGCGGGGTGCGATAAAGGACACTTAAGGGGAAGACAAAAACATTTAGCATCACGAGTAAAATATTTTTTTAGCATAAATTACTAATTACAATATATATTTAGTATGATAAGAACCTCTGCTGAAGTACTACTAATTGAACTATGAAGGAACTTAGTAAAGCTTTGATTTGTGCCTTTTTTCTTTCGCTTTAATTTGTTTAGGAGTATTGGTAAAATTTTATGTTTGGTAATTGACCATGTCAGCTCTATGTTATCCTAATCTTAAATGCTAAGTAGATGATACTTAGCGTTAGGGGTCCACGAAAGTAGCCACCCTAAGTTAATTTTTAATCGGTACCTAGTTTGCAACAACACCCGGCGCACCCTGAACGACCAGCACTTAGGTGCTGATAGACGAATCCTTTCCCCACGATGGTTCAAAACGGTCCTTTTCAGGACCCTACACGCATACCAACGGCCCTTCTCAGGGCCACTCAAAGGCACTTCTCAGCGCCACATCCAACGGCACTTACCAGTGCAAATTCAAACGGCTCATCCTACAGTCAGCCACTACACCTTGTAGACAACCCGGCTCCAAGCGTTATTTCGATAAATATTGAAGGCTGCTCCCAATCCCAAGACAAAGCGCAACTTCTGTCAGCACTATGCCACAACTCACACTGCGATATTTTATGCATACAAGAAACCCATCAGCAACGTCCGCAAATACCCGGCCTTACTCTTGTTGCCGAAACACTTCACGCTAAACATGGAAGCGCAATATTCACCAAGCCCAACATATCAGTCAAGTCCGTACCATGCAACTCAATCAACTCAATTGAAACTCTGACCATAGTTATTGGACACTGCACAGTAACTTTAATCTACAAACCACCCAATCAACCATTCCAATTCTCACAAACAGACAACTTCAGAAATCGTAATCTCAGAATAGTAGTCGGTGACTTCAACAGCCACAGCATAACATAGGGTTACCGTAGTACAAGCTCTGACGGAGCAGCAGTCGAAGAATGGGCATAGGCTGAAAATCTTCACCTGATCCATGATCCCAAGCTCCCAGCATCCTTTTACAGCGGTCGCTGGAAACGCGGGTACAACCCAGACCTGATATTTGTAAGTTCCAACATCGGAACCCTGTGTTCCCAAGAAATTCGTACTCCAACCCCAAACACTCAACACAGACCAACTTTATGCTTGGTCCGTGCTGCAGTAAAACCGACTCAAGTGGCTTTTAGACGGAGGTTTAACTTTTCAAAGGCAAACTGGTACGATTTCTCCAAAGGTATAGACAGCAAACTACTCGATCTAGAACCAATCCCTCAAAACTACAAACAGTTTGTTGACACAATTAGGTCAGTGTCACGACAATTGACGACCTCCTTGGTCGAGTGGTTTGTACACCGGTTTTCATGGTGTCGCGCCATCTCTGAGGTCCAGGGTTCGATCCCCGGTCGGGTCAATTTAGAAATTATTGTTTTTCTAAATTGTCTCGGGTCTGGGTGTTTTCTATGGATAATAAGTATGTATTTAAATATTTTAAGTATGTTTATCCGTTGTCTAGTAACCATTTAACGAGTTTCTTCGAAGCTTCTCTTGGGCTAGATAATTGGTGTGAGTGTAGGAAAGTTTATTATTATAGTTTATTATTATTATCTTAGCCACTTTATAATGTATCCCAAGCGGATGCCGCACCCGTTACATCCCTGGCATAAACTCAGACACTGCTATACTGCTCCAAAACTACGAATCCCTGTATGCGAACGATCCTTTCTCTCTAGAAACAATTCCTGCTGGAGAGAAGCTAATGTTTTTTTTTTCATTCGCATCCGCCGACGTGGTTCATGTTGGAGATTTTATATATCTTTCTTTAATCTATCCGTAGGGCACGTACGTGCCCTAACTAGGAGCTGATGTTAAAACTGGTTGAAAACCGGCGAGATAGATGGGTTACGGCTGTGTCCAACATCGACATGACACACAACAGCAAAAAGCTTGGTTTACGCTAAGAAAGCTACCCCTAACCCAACAAACCCCGGGAAAGTGACTACCAACCAGATAGCTCACCAGCTTTTACTACCGCCCCCTTCGGCTTCCTAAAACTCTAAAACCATTAGCAAAATTGACTTGCTCATCGGATATCAGCAAACTACAAACAAACATCAAATCATGCTCACTGATATCACCTGACTCAACTGTCGAACAAATTAAACACCTAGGCCCAGTCGCTGTGTCCTGGCTCCTTGCTATGTTTAACATCTGAATGCAAGAAACAAAACTGCCTAAACAGTGGAGAAGAGCCAAGGGTATAGCCTTACTTAAGCCCGGAAAACCACCCACTGACCCCAAAAGCTACCGCCCAATCTCTCTTCTATGCCACACGTATAAATTATTTGAAAGTGTCCTTCTGAACCGTCTCGCGCCCTTTATAGAACCAGAACTCATCCCAGAAAAAGCTGGTTTTCGCCCCGGAAAATCATGTACAGGTCAGGTAATTAGAGTAATTAGAGTGACACAACACATCGAAGATGGTTTTGAGAGAAAAAAGTGACTGGTGCAGTTTTTACTCTCAAAGGTCTCGGAAATAACTAACGATCAGAGTTTCATTAAAGTTCTTGGCGAGATGCTTAGGAACCGGCGCTTCCAAGTCCAAATGAATGGGGAGAAAAAATGGCGACGACAGAAAAACGGACTACCTCAAGGTAGTGTCCTCGCCCCCATCCTATTTAACATATTTACCAAAGACCAGCCTTGCCCCCCTAACACCGCACGTTTTCTTTACGCCGATGACCTGGCACTCGCCGCACAAACAACCAAGAACCACTGACAGCAGCTCTGGAAACCATGGGAAAGTACTACGACGAAAATGGCTTAAAGCCAAAACCGACCAAAACTCAATCCTGTGTGTTCCATCTCCGAAACCGGCAGGCAAGGCGGCCACTTGGTATATCTTGGCGAGGCGTGGATATCGAGCACTGTAAAAATCCGATGTATTTAGGAGTAACGCTTGACAGGACACTCACATTTAGAAGCCTAAGAATGCAAATTCATCTTAAACCTATTAACAACAAAATTATAAATGAGTTTCGCCGATATCGATGTTGGATCAGCTTAAAAGTTATTCTCCTTCCATCCCTAGCACAGGAGGGCACTTCTCATTACATACATACAAGCATACATGCTAACATACAGGTACATAATATGAAAAAAAAATATGTTAGTCAGTCATACACAGAAACCTTTATTATAGGAACAAAATCTTCATCTTTTCTTAAACATGTAGCTCATAATATGAATACGCAAGTTACAGCTTGCACTTAAATGCTTAACAAACTCCAATGAAAAAACCAAAGCAAGGTCCAATGCATTGCAGCATTCAGTAGCGATGCGGCAGGTGTGACCAATCGGCCCATCGGTCTATTGTGCACTGTTTCAAGCTTTCGTTGCGCAAGCGAAGGTGCAACTAATAAAGGTATTATACAATTGACTCATTTCAAAAAAGTCATAAATGGCATAAAGAGGTACCTAGGTAATTTCCGTGACACGGATGGCATTTTCAGCAGTTTTGGTCTCGTTTTGTTGTAAGATGGCAGTCTTAGAAACTCTACCGCATTGGGCCACCGGTTGTAGCCCAATCTCCACATGTGCTGTGTGCATAGTAGGATGTTTAAATGACGATGATAATAAGTTGATACATGTAAAATATAAAAAAAATAGAAATGTTTAACAATTCCAATTAAATACATACATATACACGGCTATAAATGTCACGAAGGGTTAGTCAGAGACTAGGCTCCGCAAATAGGTTCCGCCGCCACAGTTCACGTTTCAACAAATAATGATTTCAAATTTGGGTTAAATAAAATAAAATAAAAGTGTTTATAAATAAATATAAATGCTCACTTATAAATGACTACAGTTTCAGCTTATCAAACAGATTTGATTATGACATTGAAATTAACAATAATAACACCTTGAAAAATTATCAAATAAACAAAAAACTATACATTCCCTCCTTAGGAGCTCATTAGTAGGCAATAGGCGAGAGATAACCCAACGATTAAACAAACTGTTAATCAGCTCGCAACCGGGACGAGGCGGCGCTCAATGAACATCCGACAATCCGCGTGAAACTGATTGATTGGCTAATTATGCGTAATGCCTGATACGAGCTGTATGCTACTTACCGTTTGTACATTGCGTTTGTTTGGACGAGTAAAACGTTATTAAATTGCAATTATTCCGGAAACTAAAAAATTCCTCAAATCTATAATCTTATATTTACTTTATTCATTCAAAGTATAGTCAAAAAGGATAAAAGATAAATGGTGCAATCATCTCGTAGAATGACTCAGTGTAATGAAAATCAAACAGTAACAGTACAGAAAAAAAAACCAATCAAAGGTGGTCACCGAAAGTAAAACAATAATTGACCTCGAAAGATGATCCACCATTTGGATTAACTCGCGATCTGTCAAACCGGCCGCGGTTTGATTGAGTGCACACTCCTAACTTAAATGAACGTCTCACGTGTAATGATTTTTTGCGCACTGTGCCTAACAACTTGCACGCTTAATTGTATGATTGTGATACAGTACACCGTTATGACCACATGCGCTCTGTGGTTATAGTGGTTCGTAGGTATGTATATACATTAATCAGGCCTGGCAAGATGGACTCACCACCTATGACGCTGAGCACATGTGCAGGTGGTATGTGGTGTGCCGTGGAGTGTGGCAGGGACTGTGTTAGCCGTCCTCATTGCGTATATTCTGACCAACCTTTTGGGGATTATAGTGGCCAGTTCCTCAGTAGTTGAGGAATCCGGATGAAGTGCGCATCCATCAAATTAAAAAAACTTATTAAAGTGTTCAAATTACGATTCAATAAGATATTCGTTCTAGAATTTAGCTATATAAGTGTTAGGTATCACGTGTCGCGAAGTTCCGGCCGCGCAGTCCACTTTTACGCTAGCAATGTCTTACACTAATAAAACTCGAATGATTTCGTGAAACGATCTTTACACGCTATGATGGTAACTAAATCTTCTCAGAAATATGAATAATTTCATATTTATATACCTTTGTATATAAGAAATGAGAAGCAAGTAAGGGCACTACATAATTAATTTGTTCGAATGAATTATAATACAGTGTAGAATCGTAGTTCATATTTAAAACTGTGTTGTGTTTATTTAAGCCCTTTACTAGTGCAGGAAGATAATATACAATTTAATGAGATAACTTGTGCTAACATTGTTCAAAAGTGTTCCTAAAGGAAATTGTAGGGTCCGTAACTTACTATGTTGGCTCAATTCAGGTAGTTGCCCGGTAACAATGAACTCAAACAAAACGAAACTATTCGATACAAAGTAATTTGAAGCACACCAGGGTGTTTTATGACGGTCCCGTAGACTAGAAGACTTACATATATTCAGATATAAAAAGTTTTATAATAACAACAAAAAAGCATCATTATTTTTCTAAGCGCTCTACTAACTATATGACGTCTCTACCGGACTGTAGTAAATCATTTGTATTCAGAGACCATAAATAAAAGAAAATAATTATAACTTTCATTTTTAATAGAAAAAAAATAAAGAGAAGAGATTGCATCATAAACAAAAACCAGTACAACATATTAAGGGAAAACAGAGCTAATAATTAAAATTTATTCAGTTTCGAAAGATATAATAGTACACATTATTTGGTTAATCGAAATCTGCAAGTGACATCATAATCAATTATTTATCTGCATTGAGTCGAATCGGAACCCTTTACCGTTAAAACGTTTTCGAACTCGTGTCGCAGCTGCGGAAGAACGGTGCATCATGATAGTAACGATCTGTGCGGAGTGCCAATGAATGGTCCAAAACGTCCATTTCCGACGACAACTGCGACAGTGCCGGCGCCATTGTGTGACCGGCGGCCATTACCACCGGCTACGCTACCCCGGGTAACGGCGACGCATCTGTGTTTGGTTCACATGGCTGTCGGTAGGGCTGCCGTGTTTCGTGCTACAATATATAGCCTATAATTACTATGTACTATGCAATTGCTAGGCTAAGGTCTCCATCATTGTGGTCAAGTCTTTGCTACAATTGATGGTAAGTTAAAGCACAGCATGCATACAGCCCCGCGGCAGGGCACAGGCCTTCGTCATTGGAACAAGTCTTCGCAACAATTGATAGGAATTGACTTAATTACCACGGTTCCCTAATGTGGGTTGGTAGATCACGAACCCGGGCTATGCATCGAAAAGTTCGTCACACTTTTCCCGACCTTGGAATGAAGCCCTGGAGCTCCGTGCATCGGGCCGAGCGCATAGCCAGTCAGCCGCAAAGGGTTAAGGGTGTTTGGTCATGGTGTCGTTTCGTCATTAAGAAAAAATGGTGGCGTTTCGTTATTGCGATTTAAAATTAATTATATTTAGTGTCGTTTGGTCATTCGCTTAAAGTTTTCTTCAGAATATTTTTACCTGTGTACCTTTTCTGGGATTTTTTGTCAAATACAAATGACGAAACGACCACCAAATATTTTTTAATTATTCTATTAATGACGAAACGATACTGCATCTATGAAAGTTAAAAACAATGACGAAACAACACCATGACTAAACACCCCAAACCCGGTGCTACGAACTCGGTATTAAGGTTGAAAAACATCAAATTTTGAAAAATGTTAAAAAAAGCGGACATGCAGACTTCGTAGACGACGTGCACCTCTTAATAAATGATTTACTTACTTACTTACATTCCGGGTGTTACAAGGCAGCATTGTTGGTAGTGCACTTGCACTACCAACAATGCTGCCTTGGCGGGTCTCTATCGGATCGCCTAATTTTTTGTACGCCTAATTTGCAATGGCACCCAAACGAAAAGCCTAAAATTTTTTCGCCTAATTTCACTCTTCAGAATCGTGTTTGCCCTAATTTCACTTCGCCTACCTTTTTATCGCCACATTGTCATTTACCAAATGCGTCATTTGGCAGAACAATTCGTAATCCCTAAAGTTTACAATTCCTAAATATTAATTCGCACAAAATTAAAAATGCAAAACATGCAGCATAACATGCAGCATGCATGCAGACATGCAAGCAGAAACACAGCATGCGTGCAGGCATGCAGCATGTAAGCATGCAAGCACGCATGCAGCATGCGTGCAGGCATGCAGCATGTAAGCGTGCAAGCAGGCATGCAGCAGGCATGCAGCATGCATGAAGGCATGCAGCATGCATAGTTTCCGTCACGGCTTCGGCGCTGCGGGCTTATATTGCACTCTAGGGTAGGGCAGACAAGACTACGTGGAGTCGGGTTTGCAGCGATTCGCTTCTATCAATTTATTTTCTCAATAAAATTCTATGCTTTTATTCCAATACATTATTGGCACATTTAATTTTAGATGTGCTAAAATTAGAGCTTTTATAAATTTTGCGAAATAATCGTTATGCCAAAATAAAGTTATGCCAATATAAAGTTATGCCAATATAGTTTAGGCTATTTTACGTTAGACATTCTAAAATTAGGCCTTTCAATTCTTAGGCCAAACTATAATGGTGGCAAAACAATTTTTAGGCGAAACAATAATTGTACGTTTTAAGTTTAGGCCAAAACGGTTTGGCCAAACCATATTAGGACAAACAATTTTAGGCGAACCGAAGGGCACCCTGCCTTGGCTCTGTCCAATGCGAAATTATCAACAGTCTGATGATGATAATCATCCCTACCGATTTCGGTCACAGCGACTGCATTTACATATAAAAAATCTACTCTTACTTTAAAAGCCTAAGCGCCCTTATTCTATGTCAACAACAACGTCATTAACATTTGTTTTATGTAATCAAATGTCAAATTTCGATTTTTTTAGATTGTCTCTGGCACAGGCCTTCCCATGTGAACAACAACACAGGAGGAATATGTGAAATGAAGTCCACGTGGGTAAGACTGAGCCCCCCAGTGAGCCGCTTATGCGGTAGGGACGATCATTGTCCAGAGCCGTCGGTTAGTCAAAGGCCGGCGGGTAAGTGTGGCGCGGCATGATGGATGCCGCGCTCTGCTTTGCGGCGCCCAATCAGCGCGCTCTCGATTTCGGCAAAACGTTAGGTTGCTGGCACACTGGGCGCACCAGCCCCCCTAGACAAGTGGCAAACACTCCAATTTCCATTTCAACATCAGTCTCATTATGCATGTGCATGTAGTACAGTAGCAGTACATACAGTACATGTGCCAAGTCTTTTCTTTAGCGTTTGTCATAAGTAAATTGATAGACAGATTTACAGATACTTGGCGAATGCTAATTCTAGTCAATCGCTACCTCAGAATACATAATTAGATCTATTTAAATAAACATCAATTGCCACGAATGTATGTTCGCGCATCACTTGAGAACGGTGTGTGTGCACACTAGTGCACCTATTTGGCTAATTCTTTTTTTGTTGTGTTGGTAATGATCAGGAAAAAGCTTGTGTGAAGGATTTTTTTTAAAACGTTACGGTGTACCGCATATTTACGTAGACGAAGGGCCGCAAGTAATGATTAAATAAATAAAGAAGCGTACTTTAAAGTTATTGTATACATGCTTTTGCAAATAAAGAAGATGTTTGATTTTGTATGGAGAAATGGCCAACACCTTGTACACAATACTTAAAGATAGCGAATGCATGGAATAAGCTTATTCGAAATGATTTCTTCAAACAAATGAATAGTTTTTACGCAATAAGTATTTTAAATAACAAATTAAAGCAATTTTTGTGATGGCAGGCGGCATTTTGTCAATGTCAAGTAGCTGTCAAAACATTAAGTATGCATTTCGGTGAAATAAAAATTGTTTCTTTTTTTTCTAACGCTAAAACGATAAAGGTTATAGCATATCGGGGTATTACTTATTGAGCTCTCCCAGTGTGCCGCCGTGCAATGTTGAAGTTCGCGGGCGGATTCGTTTGGCGCGGCGGCGGCGGCGAGGCGGCGCGGGCGCCGGCGCGCGCTCCACTTGCATTCGGGGTTAAGACGCGGAGCTCGTTGACACACTAACGCGAGGGGCCCGCGATTCGCCTAGCCGGCTTATAACCAGGCAAAAGCCATGAAGGATAGCCCTCTTAACTAGACAATCGAATCTTACCATCTTGTATAAGGTTAAGAATTGGGTCATTATGATCAACAACACTATCTCCGTTTTTGATACATTTACACAAATACTTTTCATTTAATTTCATTTGCAATCATTTGCAACTAAGCAAGTAGATCTACGAGTATGTAAAGTGTAAAAACAAAAACTCTTTTTTGTAGCATAATATTGTGTCCCACTCCATTGTTGAAAAAAGGGTTTCTTTCCCTCTACATTTTCAGTTATCGCGGGCCACCTCATACCACCCAGGAAAAACGAATTTAAACTAAGGTTGTCACTCCATTTCTGTCAAAATAATGTTTAAAAAATAAATATAATATTAAAAAGAGCGATAGCTACTGCTGAAGTATGAATCTGCATATGTAAGTAATTACTATGGTCTGTTATTGTTTTTACACTTTTCCAGGGTTAATCAACCTCTGCGGAGTTGGAGCCGTGAACGTATGTACCTATATCATTAGAAGCTAATTAATTCTTCCTTTAAATAAGTATGAATGATTAATTAGTTATTTAATTAAATTTTTTATTCAAATAAACACTTGATTTCTAATTAAGTGTTTTCGAATCGGCAAAAAATATTTTTTATGAAATCCCGTTCAGGTCATCTTTTAGCCGTAGAGAAGAACGAGCGCAAAAAACTTCACAGTTTTATATCGAAGTAAGGATATTTAAAATTAATACATTTTCACTCCTCTTGCTCAAAAAGACCGTCATTGTAGCGTTCTAGAGCGGGGCTAAAATAGCTTTTCTCGCCCTAGGGGAAAAAGTAATTTTTTTTAAATTTTTGTCTGTCACATGACAATGCGCCTACAAAAACGAAAAAGTATTTAGTCTTATGTAGAATAATCATGAATAAAGACTCGACTTCTTACTGTTTACTTAGATCAACCATTTTTTTGAGATAACACAGCTTCAGCAAGAAAAAACTGCACAGTCTGCACATGTGCTTAGATGGTGGGCCTTTAGCCCGTTAGTCGCTTTTACGACACCCAAGGGAAGAGAGGGGTTGGTAGTATTATTTTGATGAGCCCATCGCCGCTTTATGCTGTTGGATGTATGAGCCGTCTTTAGTCCATTAGTCGCCTTTCACGACACCGAAGAGAAGAGAGAGGTTGGTAGTATTTATTTGATGAGCCCATCGTCGCTCTATGCTGTTGGATGTATGTGCAGTCTTTAGTCCGTTAGTCCCCTTTTACCAAATCGAAGAAAAGTGAAGGGTTGGTAATATTATTTTGATGGGCCCATCGCCGCTCTATGCTGTTGGATGTATGTGCAGTCTTTAGTCCGTTAGTCCCCTTTTACCAAATCGAAGAAAAGTGAAGGGTTGGTAATATTATTTTGATGAGCCCATCGCCGCTCTATGCTGTTGGAAGTATGAGTTGTCTTTAGTCCATTAGTCGCCTTTTACGACACCGAAGAGAAGAGAGAGGTTGGTAGTATTAATTTGATGAGCCCATCGTCGCTCTGTGCTGTTGGATGTATGTGCAGTCTTTAGTCCGTTAGTCCCCTTTTACCAAATCGATGAAAAGTGAAGGGTTGGTAATATTATTTTGATGAGCCCATCGCCGCTCTATGCTGTTGGATGTATGAGTTGTCTTTAGTCCATTAGTCGCCTTTTACGACACCGAAGAGAAGAGAGAGGTTGGTAGTATTAATTTGATGAGCCCATCGTCGCTCTGTGCTGTTGGATGTATGTGCAGTCTTTAGTCCGTTAGTCCTCTTTTACCAAATCAAAGAAAAGTGAAGGGTGGTAATAATATTTTGATGAGCCCTTCGCCGCTCTATGCTGTTGGATGTATGTGCAGTCTTTAGTCCGTTAGTCGCCTTTGACGACACCCAAGGGAAGAGATGGAAAGACTGCACATATCTACTATCCAACAGCATAGAGCGGCGATGGGCTCATCAAAATAATACTACAAACCATTCTCTTCCCTTGGGTGTCGTTAAAGCAACTAATGGGTTAATTTTAAATAAAATAAACCAATTCATATTGTATTGGATTGTTATATTTTCTCGCATTCGTAGTGAAAAGCAGAGTGTAACACTCGGCGCTAAAAACCCATTAAAACTCGGTTTCTATTTACTCCCTCGCTAAAGCTCGGGAGTAAAACTACCTCGTATATAATGGGTCATTTTAGCCCCTTGTATAACAATCTACTATTACGTCGTTACCAGACTAACCTTATTACAATAAACAATTTATTCTAAAAATAGAAATCTGCTATTGGAGTGGTTGGAGCATTTAAGACTCAAGCTCTTGTGTCTTCTGGGTAGTCAGATACTTTGTAATAGGCTTTTTTTTTTAAAAACCTTTTAAATAAATTAATTATAATTTAACTAGATCCAATGTTTTAATATTGTCTGGAACTATATTGTAAAATCGTATACACAGACCTCGAAATGAATTATTTACTTTGTTGAGCCTAGTATAAGGCACCGCTATTGCAGTACTATTTACTGCTGCTATTTGTGCATTATTTTAAAAATAAAATAATGCTTAGTGCACTCTTTGTGAACATTATCTGTTTGCTTTGAGTTTTTAATGGCGTGAAATTGGTTAAGTCAGCGTACTGTCATCAAACATGTACACTTGTTTGTACGCTCACATAATACTACAACATGTGGTACAGAACATAATGTTTAAATAGAAAGCAATTACTTTCGTTTTGGTTCATCATTTAAAACAAACAAATGAAGATTGTACTGAAACAAATAATGTAAAGAACGAATACTTTTTAGCCAACGCTACAGAAAAGTAAGAAAGAAAGCATTGAGCATAAAAGATATGAATGAAAAAAAATCTCTAACACATGTTTTTCCCACAAAACGAACCAGAGTCAACAAAATAATAATGTTGCATTGTAATGAAGAAAGCTGTTTATTGCCCGTCATTTGGGCTACGACACGCTGACGTACACATTGATATATTGAATCATGCTTTCTTGTGTTGTTTTTTCGCGGTAATTCTAAAAAGAATTGTTGGCTTGTGGTTTATGGTGTAAGATACAATTAACTTGCAAAATAAATACAAAATATTCTTATATTTTAAGGAGTTTTTTGTTATGTGGTTTGGCTTTAAATGTATATTACATAGTCTTACATAGTGTCCTCAAAACCAATCTAATTAAAAGCATAATACAAACATACAGGTTTAACAATCACTTTAAAAGCTAATTGAAGCTAAACATAGCAGCAAGTTACTTATTATTCATAGAAAAATCACTGTGTTTGTAGTGAAATATTAATTCCCGTTTGTCTATTCGCGACGCAAAAATAATTAAAACAGAATTGTAACATCATTTACAAACAAGTGTACGTCACACATACCACTTCGTGATTAAAAGTAGGTCTTATTACGAAGGTGTAAGGTAGCTAAATACTTGGTGGTGGGATAGCTGGTGTGTTGTGGATTGTACGATTGGATGCAGAGAGTGCGCACGCGCGTCATTCCTTGCGCGCCGCCGACCGAGACCCGCCATGATGGATTGTATGCAGCGGCTGCACGGAGATGCGGCCAGATGCATGGCTCAATCATTTGCTGTTTGAAAACCTTCTCATTTAAACGGAATAGGAACTTAATTCAGAAACCAGTAGCCGCGTTTGGCTATAACACCGAACTCCTTGAATATTTACGAGAGAATACACCTACCACTGTTTATTTTCATCTGACACTGCATAGCGAATGGACAACTTTATAAGGTGTCCTTGATGTAAAGTTTACGAGCGTCCTTTGACAGTGACTGTATATATTCTTTTTTTATCTTATTTCAGAAGGACAGTGAAATGTTTGGTCTTTATCTCATCTGGTGCAGTTAAGTAATGATACAGCTGAAGGTGACAACACAATACACCTACATAAGCTAACTTTTATAAATCATTTTGAACACTAACACTACCCACATAACTATTAAAATTGTTGTATTGGCGATAGACAATGAAGATGACACCTTAAAATAAACGCTTCAGTTTATAAAGCGCAGATAGTACTCGCTATGCTCCCAGCAGATCGCTCACCAACCTCAATCGCCAAGACAATCAGCCGACGGCGCAAAAAGTAAATTAACTTAACTAACTGTACACCAGATTGGCAAGGGCTTTACTGTTAACCGCCCAAACTGCCGCCGCAATAAACAAACAAACAAACAGGTAACTTTTACCACTAGCCGCTGATCGCCGATCTTTATTTGGTGCAATAAACTGGACTCATATTGTTACGGTTATTTAAAAAATTTGGTATTGTTGTAAGAAGACGGCGGTACCCTTTGATGAGTTTGCAGGTCAGGTAAACTAACTATTTCTGTTTTTAAAACATTACGAAACATGAAATAGCTCAATATCTCAAGCTTCATAGTATGTGGTACACGTTTTTGAAGCAGTCGTTCATACAAAAGACATCAACGACTGTGAAGTCTTTAACTTACGATAAAACTAGATCAAACATTTTTTTAAAGACATCTTACACAATACTATGAAATAACCATGAAATTGTTAAAAATTGTTTATGTTTGTACTAATAAAAATCGAATTCTAATAACCATTTTTAACAATATACGTCTTTTAGGTACTTATGTGAAAACTGAAAGTAATGTCTCTACACTTCGGCTAAATTCGATGAAGAATGTTTATAAACAAATGACTGTTATTTTCATGTGCAAAAAATCTAGTTTCACTCAAAATTTTACTGTTTTTTAAAGAACACCATTGTTAGCTGTTTTCTCGTGTATCTCTATCAAGAAAAAGTAATAATCCGAAAGACACTAGATTTGCACAAAGAAATGTCAATAATTAATTTAATAACATTCTTCATCGAATTTTGCCGAAGTGTAATTTATGCTAATACTGGTGTATCGATAAATGCGTGCTTAATAGAGTCATTCTAGGCTGTTCGAACTATTCAGCAGTTTATTAAACATTTGACGCACTTTTTTGGAACCTTCCAACAACCGATAACTTTAATATCTTCGCCCACTACAACCTGTGCCATCGAATTATGATACGTCACCGTGAATCACGCTACAGGTTCAAAGCATGTACAGGTCTCGACATGTCGAAGGCTTCAGGTCCCGTTACATGAAGGTACGCGAATGGGCACGCTCGATAGCTTATAAGCAATCACTATTGCAAAACTTTAGCAACTTTTAGAGTCTTTTTAGATGGATAAGCATGATGAGAAATGCATGAAAATTCATTTTTAAACTACTTATATCATTTAATTTCAATTTCGAGTAAACTTTTTAAAACTACGTGTAAGCAGAAGTCAAACTTTTGTGTGTTGGATGGCTTGAAGTTTAAGTTTGGTCATAAATGGAAATCATATAACATAGCTAATATTGTTAAAAAATGCCTGGAATTTGTTAGTATGGCTAGTCTCTGGATTCTGCTATTCTAACAGATATAAAACTTCTTTTTATTTGCCTGTGAAGATTAAATCAATGAAGTATCTAAGAGCTGAAAATCTAGGAAAATAATTTAACTAGCGTGACAAAGTGAGTCTTGGTCTTTTTTGTTTCCTATTAAATATTACAACACAATGGATGAAAGTATACGTGGGTACACTTTTCTACGAGCAGCATCCGCCAAAGCAAAAGACGCTGCGGAGTAACGGTTTCTGAAAATTCCAGTGGCGACGTCGCGGCGGCGGCGTGGCGGCGCGGCGGCGTGGTGACGAGCGAATCGTCACGATTGCACAACGGCCTGTCATCGACGGGATTGGGGTCAGCAGGCTGCCCAATGAGGCCGGCCGGGCTAGGTGCTAACACTAAGGTTGATGAGGATTCCTCTTCCACATGTTGCGGAAGTTCCGCAATTATTACAGTTCCCCTACCGCTATCGCTTCCCCATAAATGAAAGTTAAAAATTCCTTTTCCGCTATCGCTTCCTCATAAATTAAGAGGATTTGATTAGGAATTGAAATTGCACGCGAAATCTTCGACCCGCAACAAATAAAAAACAAATAAATAAAATACTACGTACTTACGTACTTTGTTTTTATTAATAACTAAAGGAAAAATGGAGAGTGTGATGAAATACACTTAATAATGCGCCTGTTTCATCACAGTTTCTTTTTCTTCCTCTTCCTCATCCGCATCCTCTTCCTCATCAATAAATTTTCCGCATCCTCATTCGCATCCTCTTTCTTTGTGATATACAATTCTTCTTCCCCTTATTCTTCCTCATAACCACTTCCTCAATAACCCTAGCTTACACACTAGGATTGGAGCGAAGATCCTCCTCGGTCTAGTTGTAACATCACCGGTCTCAGTCTTAAGTGACCGCGGTTCGATTCCTATAGGGTATGATGTGATGTGTGATCAGCAGCCTACAAACGTCCCACTGCTGGGCACATGCCTTCCCACATACGCAACAGCAAACGGGGAGGTCGGGCTATAAGCTACCATGCAGGCCCAGTGCGGGTTGGCAGGCTTTAATGACTAACATCTTACGACAACAGCCAGGACTAACGGTTTTACGTGTCTTCCGTGCCTCTGAGTATAAATATACTTAATTATTAACCTGATAAATAAATCTATATTGAGCTATTGGTACATTTCGAAGTGTGCACTATAAACAAAATCTGCAGGAGTTTGTCAATCCCACCAAGGCTTATGGTTATAAAGGCACTTGTAAAATTAAAATAAAATATTAAAAGAGGTCTGTGGTAGGGTTTGTTATAAATTCTCTGGGCTTGCTACCACCATGGTATCTAAGTCTGCCGCCATAACACTATTATAAGTAGCGTTTTTATTCCGTTATTTCAGAGATAAGCTCTTCAGTAGTTGAGAACTCCGTGCGAAGTGAGCTGACGCTACGGTGAGCTATATCTTTATTGTCAATTATCATCAGGCAAAAGCAAAACGATTCCCCATAACAAAATAAAATAGGTTTGGGTATCGCCTGGCAGATAATGCTATAAATGAATGTGTGGGTTAGTATGAATACTACAGTGCATCGCATACATATTACGTGCTACGCCGCGCCTCCACCACCGCGTTCGTAGCAAGACGGGGCGGCGATTCGATAGACAACACAACAACTCATCGATAGTTTCAAAATTGATTTTGATATAAGCTGTTGTTGTAAATTGAAAACGTTGTTAATGTAAAAACGATAAATTAAAGCAAGTTATTATATTTAATTTCTTTTATTTATTAATATACAAGACAGAGGAGCTCGATATCGTAGCGGGTAGCGCATTCGGCTTGCGATCTTGCCCGCTAAGCAACTTTTGCAATGCCGGGTCGTTGAATGGGTGACCAAATTTAAAACATCTTGAGCTTCTCCGTGCTTCGGAAGGCACGTTAAGTCGTTGGTTCCGGTTGTTGTCGTAAGATGACAGTCGTTAAAACCCATCAACCCGCATTGGGCCAGCGTGGTGGGTTATGGCCCAATATCCTCACGTGCTGTTCTCCACGTGGGAGGCCTGTGCCCAGCAGTGGAACGTTTATAGGCTGATCATGATGACAGATCGCTTTAACATGAACACTCTTCATGCAATTGGTACAACTCTAAATTATAATAAATCTTAAAAATGTATGTTCTGTTGCTTTTTAGTAACATACAAACACGACCGCAACCTATGCTTATGGTCAGTTTAACTATATGTATTGTAAACGTAAATCTTGTATAAATGTTTAACAGCATTTGGATACTTTTGATGTGAGTGCCAAACTAGTGACAGTGAGCATGAGGTAGCGATTTTATATTTATTACACACCATAAGAATCTACTTAAATTATAATAAAGATAATAAAAAAGGCCAAATGCTTCATTAGTACCTACGCAGTGAGTAATTTTCGTAAATGTCACTTGAAAAGCGAAACTGTGAGATCGCCGGCGCGTCGGAGGCCTAACGGGGCTTAAGTGGCGGCCGGCGAACAACTTGTGCCAAATTTTTGAGTTGGCGAGTGACGTGCCTGATGTAACGCTGCCAAATAATGTCTATTCTACTAAAGATTACAGATTAAAAAGGCTGTGATACTGCTGTGACGACCGAAATTAATAATAAAATCAACCTATCTGTTGTTTTGCCTTACAAAGTTAAAAAAAAATTTTATTTTTTTTTTTATAAAAGAGGGAGGCAAACGAGCATGCGGGTCACCTGATGGAGAGTAATCACCGCCGCCCATGGACACCCGCAAAACCAGAGGAATCGCAGACGCGTTGCCGGCCTTTAAGGGAGGAATAGGTTTAAGGAAGGAATAGGAATTGGGAGGAGGGGGGGGGGGGAGGGGCCTCCGGAACCCTCACTGGTCGGATGAAACACAACAGCACCAAGTGCCATTATTTCACGCCGAATATTAGTGAGAGGGTGGTATTACGCCGGGCGAGCCGGCCCAATGCGTGCTGCAATGCAGCGTGGCTCTACCACTCAGTCAGTGTCACTCATTTAGCACGACCCAGGGATCACGTGTAGGGTCTCAAGGGTAAACCTACGGACGCGAGCAACTTTGACCCCCATAATTTTATACAAATTATGTCAAATTGGTAACTCTAGTTCTATACGTCCCACTGCTGGGCACAGGCTAGGCATGGCCAGATTGGGTCATAACCCACCACATTGGCTCAGTGCGAGTATCGAGTTTATTTCCGGGCTCAACCGATAAAAGACTGCTTTCTGAACCGGTGTCAGTGATCACGACTACTCGGAAATAAGAGCCTGCAGGCTGAAGATGATGGTGAATGACTATATTATTTAAAATTTTATAAACAACATAAACTATTTGATACTTTAAAATTTTTAACATGGCCATATTTTATCAGATTGAACTTTAGAATCTAGAACGAAATCAATTCACATGCACACAGTTGTAATATTTATGGCCACCGTGCCGTCCGCACTGCGAGCATAATTAATAAACCCGCCAATAACTCATAGTGACGGCTGGACAAATTAATGAGAGCTTAGACAATGTGGGAATGGCCGTAAGCATGTCAGTGTGCCGCCGCGCGCACTGCTCGCCGAATTCTGTGAGACGCTCCGCTAGGACGGGGCTTTATGATGAACGGGAGCGGGAGCGGAAACTGATGTTAATACTTACTCGAAATTTATATACTGAAAAATTGCAACAGAGAACGATAGTTTTCTGAACTGATCGGTGTGTTAACATGTTTTAAAATAACAAACGTAATTATGTACAAACGATTTTCTGCTTTTTTGGATAATAGCTGTACTTTGCGTGCATGTTTGCTGGGCTAAGGTCCGCCTTCTACTGCAACTATTTTCATTTTATCATTTTATCCCAGGGTTTTCTTGTGAAGAAGAAAGAAGGCAGAAGGCCATAAACTGAGCCTATAAAACACTCTTATATATGAGCCAACCTGAACTGTTATTACGAAGTATAGACAAGAACGTTCATACAAACGATTTGTTCAAAATCTGGAATGAGAGACCAGAAGTTCGCTGCAGCCGCTGCAGCGCCTAAACATTTATGTCGTCTAATCAACAGACAGACATCGCAGCGCCGCAGCGCCAGATCGGTCAAAGACAACGTAGTTATCAAGATGGCGTCCCAAATAAATTGTCAATAACAATAATTGAAAAATATCTTTTCTATTCTAATAATACGATATAACTACATAATAATGACTTGAATAACAATTGATTTCACTTACATGACAACTGAATTGTAGCAAACGTGTAGGTGTACACTTTGACAAGAAATAAAGAATTATTTTCGCCGCTCCGCACGCGCGAATGTCAAAGCCACACTAAAGCTAGGTGCCGAGTCGACTCCGCAGATGAGTAGAACATAGTGCGTGTTCGGAACGGCCTATCTACTGTGTAACATATATACAGTTGTGGTCATATAATTAGGAACGGGTAGTACCTAATCAATTCTATTTTATGAAATCTAGGTCAAATAACAGTTTGTACTTACTGATTTGTTATCAATTACTTTTAACCACGTAAAAATGTGATATCATGGCTAAAGTACCAACTCAAAATATTTTATACAAATCAAATAAACTTTTAATATGTTTCGAGACAATAAACACACAAGACATGTTTTTGCAATATACTGGCCGCTAGACAAATAATTAGGAACGCAATATAATTTCGTTTTAAAATGGTTCTAATTTCAAAATTTAATAAATAATTTTTTTGCTATTATTCGGGAGTGTTTTAGCGCCATTTTTTCAAATCTACAATTACAAGTTGTTAAATATTTAATATTATTTATTACAAAACATGGTAAAGCAAAAAAGTTGCGATTCTTCGACAAGAAAAATTATAATTGCACTTTATGAACGTTACAAAAATATTGCTGATCATATAAAATGTTCAAAAAATTAAGTTTTTAACGCGGTCAGATTAAAAAATTTACACTACCAATAACGTATCTCAAATACCTAAATATTTTGGAAAAAACAATGCTTCCTTACGATGAGGAGACTATACAGTGATCTGGATATTTCAACATGATAATGACCCTAAACACGCTGCCCATTCTGTTAAAAAATTTCTTAGGGAGCAATCAGTTTCGATGCTAGACTGGCCTGCAAATAGCCCAGATCTCAATCCCATTGAAAATTTGTGGCGTAAAGTGAAGAGGAGCGCATCCGCTAAAAGAACAAGTATTCTAAACGAGCTTTACAATGCGTTTGTGGAATCGTGGGACGCCATTTCTATTGAAACTTGCCAAACTCTAATAGCCTCGATGCCTCGTCGATGCAGTGCGGTAGGTACCTCATTGTAAACAATTGTTATACTACCAAATCATTTACATTACAGTGATACCTCCTACATTTACGTCATTTAATTCATAAATTTAATTTGTATTTAATTTAATAATATTTCTTTCAGTTAATGTTCTTAATTATTTGTCCAGTGAATAAACGTATTACAATATCAAACTTTCTATTCTATAAAAATAATTTAAAATGTCATATGGTTTTTTAAGTCGGGTAGATGTACTCATCAGTGCCAGAACTACTGTTCATGGCATTAATAAATAATAAAAAAATTGATTATTAAATTATTTACATAAATATAAAATATATATAGATAACATACATTGTTTTTGGTACGAGCCGTTCTTAATTCTATAACCACAACGTATATTAATTCATATCATAACTAAAAATATAATTATGCATTGTGAATTCAAAATGAGAGTTTATTATTGTTTTCTGAGGTTTAAGCGAGCACTACACATTAAAATCACATTGAAAAAACGTCAGGATAATATAAAAAATCAGTTTATTATTTAAATAACTTGTATTTACTTACAAGAGCAATCATCACAAAAAATAACATGTATAAACTCCGAAACGCCTTCGACCACTCACTGAGTGCTGTCCAGCACAGCAAGTATTATAGGAAAACGATTCGCGAGCCATCCATCTTAGTAACGAGCTACCTCAAAGCCTGACGTGTGGCCTGTGGAGGCGCAGACCCGCAATTATTCGTAAACAGTACGGCCGGTAACTGCCATTGTCGTACGGCACTCTAATTGGATTTCATCAATTGATACGTATTTTTTCTAATGGATGAAAAACAGGCTTTGATGTTTGAGGTCAAACGTGAATATGAGATGGCGGTTTGATATTTTACAACTCATTACTTTTATTTACCTATTTCATTTTACTATGTTTCAGAAGGTATTCATTGATATTCTATTTAATTAAACAAAGTTTTTAAATTATTTTATTATTTTATTCTTAGTTAAAAGTGTAAATCTTCAACGTAAAATCTATGATAGTGAAATTTTGTTTCAAGAGCTAAATTATTGCACAATTGCTACATAAATAATTAGATAATTACAAATTTAAATGTAATGAATCCACCAAATCTTCAAAATTGCTCAAAAGCATGTTCTTTCTTATAATTAAGTAATCAACTTAATAATTAAAGCGATGTAACCATTAGAATATGAAAATGTGAATCACTCGTAAAAAATGATTAATTATGAAATTTTGCTGATTATTGCTCGCTAATAACAACCTGACTGATTGACAAATTACTTTTTTAATTGTTAGGTATTTTATAAGAAGCAAAATTATCATGTTATTATCAAATTCGTAGTAGTATTTTCTTCTGTTATATCTACTTCCGTGAAGGGAGGCACGTAACGCCGCTGGCCCCGGTTGTTGCCGTAAAATGGCCGCCGCCGTCGTCAAAACCCACTGACCCGCAATTGCCAGCGTGGTAGGTTCTAGTCCAATATCCTCCTGTACTGTTGTCCAAGTGACATAGACATGGACATGTCATAGCTTCAAATAATCAGTTAAAATAAAGAATAAGAATAAAATTATTTTATTCAATAAAAACAAATAATAATACTGCTTTGCCTATTATACCTACTTGGATATTTTACACATTACACATTTTACACACGTTTTATATTTAGCTAAACAAACACACATAAGTTACTTGGGC
This sequence comes from Scoparia ambigualis, assembly GCA_963921215.1. Classification (NCBI taxonomy): domain Eukaryota; kingdom Metazoa; phylum Arthropoda; class Insecta; order Lepidoptera; family Crambidae; genus Scoparia; species Scoparia ambigualis. The sequence goes on from OY992503.1 coordinate 1,417,903, forward strand.
GAGGCGCACTGGTTGCACGCCGCAGTTAAATCATTAGCATTTTTATTAAATTAAAAGCTGCCCGTTTGTGTTTGTTTATTGCGAATGACGTTATCAACCGTATTATTATACAGCCAACTGATTTCGAATTTAATTGATTTTTTGACTTCCTCGTCATTCATGATGAAATTCAAAATGAACATTATTCTGTAACTTCCCACAAGCACACATGGAGATCGCGCAATGGACCAACGGATTATTGAGCATTTAAAAGAACAGAGCTCATACAGATATTATTTTAATTTGGACTTAATTTGTTGACCCGGCATTGCAAATGTTGCGGAAAATGAAGCAGCCAAAATTATGTTACTAAAAACTACCTTTAATATCATTCATTGATCACTAAATTTACAACTTTACCAACTGATATAGGAGTGGTCCAATTCATAAAATCCCTAAGTCCTAAAAGTCACTTCTGAGTATTTTAAGAACTAAATTGCGTGTTGAAATAACATGATATGATGGAAAAATATGAAAAAAATGAGTGTTGTGATATTATGTACTATTACCTACTACTACTACGTACGTAGTTTTATTTAGAAATAAAATTAAATCAATATAGGTACTAGGAACTTTGTAACAAATTATCAAAATTATGGACTTATCTCTAACCCTTGGGCTTAGTGATTTTTACGTGGTAAATGCTGGACTTAGTAATATTATTGCAGTATCCCGTACAATATCCTATTGAAAATTATGTATTATTCTACTTCATCTGCAGAATCGGGTTCTTCAATTGTGGGGTCGCGAGAGTCATTAAATAAATTTTTGTAAAAATATCTTACCGACTCGGGAACAGACTCTAACAATCGCTTAATATCAATGGTAAATCGTAACAGTTTTCAGGCATTTCATTAATTCGCCTACTGTAGCAGACTTTATACAATGAAAATGGCATCATATGACCTTGACCCTGACCTTTCATGGATTCTGGCTTGCCTATTCTTTTAAATATAATTTTATGGCATTTGGATATTCCAGGCATAATATCAAGGGAATTAGTGATTTCTTGAACTTAGGGTTTTTATTAACTGAATTGTATTTTTTTTAAAATTTTGATATCTAAAAATCACACTTGGAGATTTCTTTGAAGAACTTCAAATACACCATTCGAAAGTAAATTAAAAACAAAACAGATAGTGTCGCTAACTCGAAAAATCAAAAAGCGGACTGGAATTGGAATTGTAATTTACAGACAGTACCCGACAATGATATTGATTTAGAGTAAATTTAAGTTAAAAGGTGGTAGCTAGCCAGGCGTACTTCTCAAGAACGCGTCCACCAACCACATTTACGTGTAAAAATCCGTCAACTTACGAACTCCCCGAATAACCGTCGGCCGTCGCCTATCGACGGGCCGCGTCCCGCGTGCGAATCGCTCCGTGCGCGTGCGGTAAAACAATGAATTATTCACAGTTGGGCCACTATTAGCGTGTTTGTAGTGAGCCACATATTATCATAACACCCATCTGACAGCTTGATACTGATCCGGCGCGGGCACAGTTATCTGGGCGGATATTTAACAGGACAGCGCACAAACTATGATTATAGTACGCTGTCGATATAATTATACTTTTTGTAATTTTAAATGAGTATTAATATTAGTTAGTCTGTAATGTTTGTACACTATATTTTTGTTTCTTTTTAAATCTATGTACTCGCACATAACAAATTCAAATAACTAGATTACGTTACTTATTGTTAATGATGATTGAAATCAGTTGATATCGAAGCTATCTTTTATTTATTATTATTTTGACTTTTACATTAAAAATCTCTGTCTATTATGTATAATTAACATTTATTTATTTTTAAATCAACCCAAATGAAATGATATTGGAATAAGTTATTTGAAAATTATACACAAATAATATTGGTTATATTAAATGCAATGAGGTCGGTCAGACTTTTGAATGTTTATATCGAAGAGCTGTAACAAAATCTGCTAAATACTAATGTCACCAGATTACAGTGGAAACAGTTTCATAAAAAGGAATGTGAACAATATGTTAGTTGTAAGAATACATTATACTTAGTAAGATTAATGACTCATTCAGTAGATCTGAAAGTAGTTTAGAACAAACACATTTTCCTTGAGAGCTACGACCGCCGCCCGACGCATCCGTAAACTTAAGACTTAATTCTAATTAAAATTGATATACGCAGCTGAGGCCTGGACCATTGACGTCCATGTGGGTCACCGCCCATAACTTTGTCTGAATGAACTTCGCCGAGCACACCGACTGTGACCTTAACATTATCGGCTATAACCTAAACAAGGCCCAGCAGGACCGCGGTAGGGCCAATAAAGAAAATCATTGGGTGTCCTACTTACGGGCTTGTGGCAAATTCCGGCCGGCGGCTTTTCCACTCGAAAACCAATCTAAACGAGCAGTTGGTAAGCGTTAGTTTGCGTGAAAGTGCCTTTTGTAGGTCTGTAGGCCTGCCACGGCTCGTATGTAGGCAAGAGGCGTGCGCCTGCGGCTGTGTGCGTGTACGCAGCGGAGATAGCAGCCGCCAGGGCGGCTCAACTCTAGAAGAAATGCGTCGCTGGAAAGTTTATGTATTATTTAGTCAAATAATTTCATCGCAAGTTTTGTTTTTATGTGTTTCCGAAATATGATTATTTTACTTAAAATAGATCTGTTAGATGCAAATGTTTTAATAAATAATTTCATTTCTGTCAATAAAGTAAGATAGTCATTATTTATTTGGCAAAGTTATTTGAAATTTACTGCTATCTATTAATTAGGTTAATCACAATTTATGTATTCTTCTCACTTAATGTCATTGAAAAATTAAGGTTCGAGTTAAGATCATTAGTTTTTGTAATGTATTGTGATTTGTGATTATTGAGTATTGTTGTTTAAGTAAGTATGAAGCTGTTACCACGACGTCATGTAGTGAGTGTTCCTAACTGTAGTGAGTGTCTGCCGCAGAGGCGCGGCGGCGGCGGCGTGCGCCCGCGCCGTCAGCTGGCCGTTAGCCGCTGGCGCGGGGCTGCATGGTCCGAAGCAGCTGGCCGCGGTTGGCGTGCCCTGCCCCGCGGTGGTGGTAGAATTTTTTTGGTGGGAAGTGAGTGGGGTGCGCGCACGCCGCAGTCGACCGACGACGCGCGCGGCCGTCGCCCGCATGAGTGAGTGCAGTGTTGTGCCAACCCTAACGTTGTACCACGGACTAACGAGATCACAGTGACGCTCGAAAAATAAACAGTGTACGTTGAAAAACTAAAATACCAAAAAAAAAGAAAGAAAAGCACGGAGTGGTTCCATTTTCAAATAATCGTTATTTCAAAATCGGGGCACACGATGTGTTTTTGGGAAATGTTTGTAATTGGCATTATACAAGTGACGTGACAGTGCCGCGGATTGTGGACGCAGTGGAAACACTTCGGAAGCCTGTTTTTTGTTTATACTTATTTTACTACTTTTATTTTAATATCTATCCCTCCTTGTAAATATTCGTGAGAATATTGTTTTAAAATCTTATTTTATGCCAATCACATTTTTCCCTTTTTTCTTTTTATTATTTTATATTACTAACAGCCGATTCTTTAGATACTAACTGCATGTTGATTTCTTTCTCTAAAGACAGTAAATGAGTAAATAACAGAATACCGGTAATTTGTACCACCGATATTTTTATAGTGTGTTTATACGGAAAACTGTATTTTCCCTCGTATCTGGGCGCGCTCGGTTTTCGGCTGATAACTCGAAGGTCGGTAAACTGGTTTTTTTTACAGTTTTAACGGCGCGCTCGCCGGCGCGACACCGTGTTATGCCCATTCTTTGTTTTTACCTCATTTTCATACATTTTCATCAATTATTAACATTTTATAACATAATTATTAAAAATTTATTACACGATTAATTTAAATTACTAAGACTACTTAGAAAATTTCTCTAACCTTGATTTAGAGCGAAAGTAAAGTAATTGATGATTGCTAATAATAAGAAAAGCGAATAATATATCAATTAGAACTTTCAATTAAAGCTCATGAAAGTTTTTGTAACAAAAGTTAGGTACCTGTAAATACTAGTAATTATATCTAATAAATTAACAGCAATTACATGCAATTAGTTACATTTTTACGATAACGCTTTTACGTGGACTATCAGTCTATTATACGAATGTGACTCGCGCACCGCAGGGGTGCGTAGCTACTAACACGCGAGCAGGCGCTGCTCCGGCGGTGGTAACTCAGCTCTTTGGTTTTCTAGTACCCCGTTCCCGTATCTCTTTCTATACTAGAACCCTGGGTTCTCCCTCTGTGCACTGTTCAAGGGACTATAGTGATTGACAACAGTTCAAACTAAAGAAATTGACAGACGACCTGTCAAAGTTGACAGTCAATTTGACAGTCTGTGGACACAGTTGTTGTGTTTCGGATTTGACGATACGCAACTGCCCTGTTGCCGCAACCTCGCTCGGTGAGTATTCTGAAGTTTGGGCATTTAGTAATTGGCCATTTGGTAACTTTTGCAAAACGAATTTGTGGATAATTGGTTTTCGTTATTGGCCGTTCGCTTTTTGTGACCGGTGTGTGCTTTTTTATTTGTCAGATACAGTATTTTCATAAGTGTATTTGCATAATGTTTTCTTAGCAAATGCATTGCGTGTTATGCATGTCAATATTGATTGTACTAATTTTGAGTCTTATAATACTTTAGTTACTAGCATCTGAGTTTAGTTAATGAGCATTTAGTTAATTTAAAGTAATAAAATACTGTTTTGACTATTTTATGACTCCTAAATAACTTTAAACAAAAGTAAAAAAAAAAATTGAAATTGATTGACAATATTCGGCCAGTAGTCAAAAACAAAATATCCATTATTGTAAAACATGATCTTTAGACATTGCAATAAGTTTTGAACCAACATGTTTGAAACCAAAGTAAGAAAAATAATGAATTAATCTTAATAAGTAATTCTTAATAGTACTTTTTATAAAGAATTATAAATAATTCATTATTTTTTACTTTTTTACAACACGATCAACTTTAAAAAGTGTATAATTAATGCAATTGAAATTTGTCATAGTGAACCAATTTCACTATTACATATTCCAAGAGTTATAGTTTCAAGTAAGCCAATGTGTCAATAGTTATAAGAGAACAAATCCTAGGAACCAATAAAAGGAATATTAACCCGCGTCGGGCCACCGTGGTCATTCCCATGTAGGTAGTGGTTTTGTACCCACGGGAGTGTTACCCAACATTGGGACATTTGTTGACTGATGATGACGTTTTTGACATACACTCTTTATGAGAACAGGCACTTTGTAGCAATTTTCTTATATTAGGCATAATAATATGGATATTTTTTAGTTCTGTGAAATAGGTTTTTGTTAAGACGGTTTACGAATTTTGGTTTCTCATGCAAACTTCCAAGTTCGAATTTTTACAAAGCAATGAGCCAATTTTAACGAAGCTTTGGATGCCTATGTAAAATACAAAGATCTTAATAAATTATTGATATCATTTAAAAAAAAACGTTGATTTATCTGACTTATCAGGTCTTTTGCATTGGCACCTTGTTGATCTGTTTTTCAATTATTGAGTTAAAGTTTTATTACGGTAAATTATTGTTATTTAATTGTTTTGTCTCATTCGAATCGAATATAGTATTGATACCCACAAACAATAGTAGTAAGTAGTTTTATTTAAAAAAACTGCAACCCACGTTGCATGCCGTGGCAGCCTCTAATTGAGACGACACTTAGCTAAGTCCATATTATGTTCTACCTCATTATTACTTGTATTTGTGTTTGTCTTGTTGGTTGTCCTAAATAAATAAATAAATAAATAAATAAAATAAATTATTGCGTTATTTCGCAATAACAGTCGGTTTTTGAATGAGAAACGAGAAACGAAGACGTGCAATAACGATAACAATAAGATATGTAACATTAAAGAAAAAACCACAGCACTCACGCCGGCTCGTTGACCCACATCGCGCAGTCGCCATGATTCCGTACACCCACTCGTTGCTTAAGACACTTATGAGCAATCCTATCATATGATTCATAGATACCGGCGTCCTTATGTGTGTAGATAATAAGGTCAAAGTCGCCTAACACAGGGGTCTGGCTTAAGATGTATCACCGACGACCTCTGCAGGCTTTTAGTAAGTAAATTACGGCTATTAGAAATTAGAAGGTTAAGCATTAGTAACACTTAAGAAAGAAGTAAATGTCGGTAAAAAATCTGTTGTGGCAGTAGAACTTAACTAAATACTTGAAAATAAAACTGTGTAAATAGGTAAATACAAAGGACATTGGTCGAACAATTGAACCAGCTTTCATATTATAATAATACATACAGTCCTTACTTTTCTGAGTTTATAATCAGTTTTTAGTTATGTATGAATTAACATATTTAAAAAATTCGGTTACTGCTAGTCTGGCACAGACCATGAGCACATTCAGATTGCTAGTACTCAAATATTTTATTTTTTAAGCTAAGGTTTAGTGTCTTTACCTAATTATTGTGGGGCGTAGTGTCCACAAAAATATAGGTAAAATAGGTACTTAAAAAGTAATAATAAATTATACATTAATAAATTAAATCAGATCATGGTAGTAATATTTCCTCATATACAACAATTAATGTAAACTAATCTAAACTATACCTCGTAGCAGCAATGTGTATATGTCCAATATTATTGGTTACGATCAGACAGACCAGACTAGTAGATATAACGGCTGTCTAAAAAAATTAAATAATATTCTATAACAAAACTGACTCTGCAAAGAATCCAAAACGTCATGCTAAATCAAAATGTCGTACGATACAAAAGGTTTCTTTATAAAAGGTTAACTTTTTGTGTTAACTAATTTTGGGCTGACACTCCTGCCTCATAAAGCACTATTAGTCATGACTAATAGTGCAAGGTCAAAGACATGACGTATCGGATGTAAGCCTAAAATAGTGCACACCTACACCTACGAGTCTACAACATTTTCGTTACACACACAAAGCTTTGGGAAAATATTACAACTAAAGATCTTAATAACAACCCTGTGACCACGGACCTAGAAAAGTGTTTTAAAATCAAGATAAAAGTAAATAATAATAAATATTAAACGCGAGTTATTCCGGTTCATTTTAATGTGTTCGCGAAAACAACGTAGATCACAATATGGCATTTTATTTTATTGGTTGAAGTTACACTGAGTCGTGTTTCAAGCTCATCTCGATAGACAACATTAAAAATGTTAAAGTCGATATATTTTAACATTTAGCCTAGGTATATAAGCCTATATGAGGCTTTTATACACTTTTAGCTAGGATTTGCTTAGTGGGCCACGGATTGTTTCTTTGTACCCTTGTGCCATATGTGTTACAATAAAACACGAGTGCGGTCTTGCGTGGAGTATTGCTCGCACCTCTAGGATGGCTTTGCAAAGTACATTCTTGATACCTTGGACGTCTTATCGGTAATTCAGAATTCACTAATACTCTCAAACAACTGTAATTGCGTAGAGATTTTAACAGCCTCTGTGGTCTAGTGGCTAAGCCACCGATTTCAGACATAGAGGTCCCGGGTTCGATTCCCAGCGGGGGGTACATCTTTGTGTGCTTGGTTTGGTTGGTGGTAAGGCTGTTAAGTCCGCTCGGCTAGCTACCATCATCTTATATAAGTCTTTCGCCATAACAACGAAGTTTATAGCATTGTTGTATTCCGACAGTTTGTGATGAGATAGCCAGTTCCTCAGTGGTTGAGGACTCCGGGTTTGCGCGCTTCCACCTTCGGCCTTATCGGCACTTACCATCAAGTGAGATGAAGGCCAAGTGCTTACCCGTTGTAGAATAAAAAAAGAGATACTGCGTCACTCAGCGTTTCCTACCGCTTATACCATGGCGAGTACTCTAAAGAACTCTTTGTCATCCCACCTTCTCAATTCCTCCATAGGAGTACGCGTGCTGCTCTCCGAAGTTACCGTTTTAGTGTCTCCAATATTCTAACACGCACAAAATGGTATAGCGTTTCTTTGTCGCACCGCCAAAAAATTGAATACTCTACCAGCACACGTTTTCCCTCCTCGCTATGATATAGGGTCCTTCAAACGAGGCGTGAAGAGTCACCTTGTGGGCCGGCAGGGTGAGGGTGACCGATGCTAGGTTTTTTAACGCTGCCGGTTGGTTTTGCGCCTGGACTCTATTTTAATTTGACATCAGGTGGACTGGAGTCATTTGTCGGGTGAAAGAATAAAGGTCGTTACAAGTGATACTAACAAATTCACTTACGTAATACCTACTTGAGAGGGCACAATAGTAAGTGTATTTTTTTTTAATTAAACATTGTAACAAATGTTTAATTGAGATTTATCTGTAAGATAGACTTAGTCAGGCAAGTAACTTATAACAAGCTACCAAAATCTGTAATCAAACCGAGTACAGTAAGCCACCACTGGGAACTCTGGACTTATGTATTTAAAAGCGGAACTTCTTATTCTAAGAAAAAGTACCTTAAAATATGGTAATTACGACCATTAGAAATAAATGTTGTCGCTTAACAATAACAGCTCAATTGTGATACAAAATAATTAGCATAATTCTGAGCGTATTGCCTATCTGGTGGCTCGGATCATGAGAAATATTCGAAGCGCGAACAAAAGAGATCTCAACGCCTTGACTTTGGGAAAATGAAGTCATTGTGCGCGAGTGAAAACTAGGGGACTGGAGCGCTTAGCCGCGGGCGCAGCCAAGCACTAGACATGATTCTAAAACAATAATAACAAAGTTATCAACTACAGTTTAAAAAAAAACTATTTATGTAAGTACTGTGCTTTTGTTCTGATAAATAATTTCATAACATTTCAAAAATAAGTGTCGTTATAGGTGCACTACAACTGGGCAAAATGTTAAACTATTAACTAACAAATTGGTCAGCAATTTCAATTCATTATTATGTTAGGTCAATAAATATATACCTATATAAATTTTATAATGTTTGAAACGCGCGAATAATACAATCCGTAATCTGTCATCGTGACGTCGACACTGCAACTGCCGTTCGATTCCAAACAACAGTGTATCAAAACCTAAAATGAAAGTCGGCTCGCATCTAGAACGGCAAAGGTCTAAGTGACACATATATATACGGCGAGCGGGGGCGCGCGGGGGCCGGGGGCGCCGCGCGGCAGGGGGCGGGGCGCAACTTTCACTCGAAGATGCGCGCGGCAATGACCACAGCGCACAATGTCAAGTGCAACGCAGATTTCTATTTTATGGGCGCACAACCGCGTCCGGCCGCCGAACGGCGTCGGCGGCCCGCTGTTGACAAACACGTCGGCTTTCGGCCATGTCGGCAAAGGTTAGATGCGTATCGCACTTACTTTCGCGTGGACCATGAAAATGTTTGTCTTAATTACAACTCGTTTCAACGTGACGAAAGTTTCTTCTACAAAAAATGTGTAAAAGATTATATCTTTATCATGTACCATTTATTTAGCATGAAACGTCGAGAAATCCTCCCCTCAATGGGCCAAGAAGCTCAACAAAATCATAGTCATGGTACCACGCGAAGTGAAAGCAGATAGTACCTGACTGTAAGAAATTACAGTCAAGCAATATCATGAACGCAACGAACAAAGACTTAAAGTTATTGAAACAAAAGACACGTCAGTTTAACTAACAACAACTACTTCATAAAATGTCCTAGTCAATGTATGGCCCAACCCGGTCTTTCCGAAGGCTCCAGCCACGGATCGCTCATAATCTTTCAACACAGTAGTCGGAAGCATCAATGAATCATGTTCGGTTGCGGGTTACGCAATCGCGCCTGTGCCCGCTAATGCTAATCACTGCGACAAGTGAAACCGACATTGGGGGAAATTTGCTAAGCAAGCGTCGGACTAGCCACGCGTTTGAGCTCAGAGATTCTGTAATCATTTTATCCTATATCTATATATAATGTTGAGTGCAAAATTTCAATAATAAAGATTCTGTAATCAGTTTATCAATCCCTACAATTTTAATACGCAGTGAGTTGTTGCCTGAAACTGCGTAAACACATGAATCCACAAATGAGTCACTTGTAACGCATTCTTGTAACGCATTCTTGTAACGCATTCTTGTAACGCATTCTTGTGACGCCATGGCCAACTTGCACGTTGTAAACTCTGAGGCCTAAGTTTTTTGAGACACTTTGATAAGGGACAAAAAAAGGTTCAAATGTAGAAGTCATGTGCTATAACCCATCATGTTCCTAGATGATTGTCTTAAGTAGAAACTTAGTAGTCAGTTACATTGAGGAAAAACAGTACAAACGCTTTGAAGAAGTCTGTCATTAACAGTATTTAACTCAACACTCAGAACATAATCGTTGACGGAAACATTGGCCAGCAATACACTTTTGTCGTGGGCACTACAACTTTCGTCATCTTCCAAAGTGGTTAATAAACAATTCATATTTTCCCCAACGCACCTTCTCGAAGTTCTGCGTATGTGCGTGTGTGTGTGTTCATATGCGCGCACGCACCGCGCAGAATCGCTAACGAGCGGCGGACGTTGGCCAGCGGAGAAAGCGAGCAGGATCAGCTGATCGATGGGTGACACTGTTATCCTTCGTCTCTAGTCCACACAGATCTAAGATTACCTTAAAGTCAATCATTGAGATATGATCTCAAGTGTGTCAAGATGTGTCAAGTTATTGCTAGATTTGTTACCTAACATTGTTTTGCTACTTCATTTAGTAAATTGGACTAACAATTGCTCGTAGAGACTGTTTTATCATTGTAAGTAGTTTGATTCTGATTATAAATTATCTATGTTTTTTACTATTATAAATATTTTATAATACCTATGTGAATATGACAAGTCATCACATACTGTCAAATGTAAACGAAACATATAAGAAGCGTCTTAAAGATTTGAAATTATGTTGAATTTTACCTTTCGGGGTAAGGCGACTGTGATTTGGTAGTGAACTAAAATACCCGTAATGTTTGAGGATAATCTAAAACCAACTTGTACCTAGGCGTCTCAGTCGCAGTAAGTCCATAGCCATCAGAATAAGTTACTAGCATCTCGCCCGACCGGCTGCGGAGAAAGCGGCGTCTGCCAGTGACTGGCTGAGCCCCTCTCCCTCCCCCCAACTCTAGTCTAGACCTGGTTCTAGCCTAGACGTGGCTTTGACCTATATCTCTGCAAGACCTTAGCACTACAGACATTTTACAGGATGATCATAAGAAGTGTAACTTATTTATATACATAAAATACAAGTAATGGTTTTCATATAAGGTATATCTCAATGTCCAGGTTTCAAATATGACAAAGAAGATTTTTTACAGAATATACTTAATACTTATAATATGTTTATAATGTATAATCATCATATAAAACTTACTCTTTAAAAGTTATTGAATGTAAATGAAAAGGTGTTTACAAACGATTGCTTTGAAATCTAACAAAAACTAATTTCGAATAACAAGATTATATGAATCGTATATCTGTTCACTATAAAGATATTTCCATAAGCACAGAAGTCATACTAAGCCGATGGCTTAGTATGACTTCTATATTTATACGTTATAACTTCTCGTGTCGTTTCATTCGATCAACCCGATTGTAATGTTATTGGAAGGCAAGTTTATTGTACCTCAATGGAAGACAACCTCATTTTATCGCAATGCACATTTCACCTTTGTCAATGTCGACAAAGGTTACACATTCGTAACCCTTTCAGCGCCCAAGACACCATTAACCTACAAAAGATGCAGGATACGGCAACAGCGAGAGGCGGGTAACGTAGGTTGCATTCCCACGCACACGTGAATACCTGCCGAATTCAAATATTGATTGAAGGGTTCCAGCGCATCTGTCGCCTCATCCCTCAGAGAAAGTCCCAAGAAAGCCCTCATTTTCGGTAACATGTGTTTCTTTGTGCGCACATGTTTTGGTGCTGAATGTAATGTGTTATTAGTTGTTTTCGGGTATGGACTCCTTTGTTGCGCAACGCTTTATTGTTCGATCGAAGATTGTCGTTGAGAGAATGACGATGTGCCGCGTGCGGTGTGCCTGCCAGCAAAAGACATCAACGGGATATTGATCGGAAGATTAGAGAAATCTTTATTAAACGAGTACCTATTATGTATCTTGGATTAAATACAAAGATTTAAAATAATATATCGACGATGTTTATAACTGTAACAAATAATCTAATCATAATTTCGGACTACATTTTGTAACAACAGATTTGCCACAATATATCAACAAATGGTACAAAACAAAAAAGGGACGCAAAATATACAGAGGCACATTAAATACAACGCATCACTCGTATACTTTTTAAACATATAACCGAACTAAGCATATCAATTAACTGCGAATTGTTGTTGGCTCTATGAATCTGTAAAAATAAATCGAACAGACGTTTCAAAAAACGAGACGTGGATTACACGCATGTTTCGCTGGCTCTTTATTATCCTATCGATAGTAATGATAATTGTAAAATGATAATATTCGTCAAGGGGTTACAATAAAGACCGGTTAGGTTAATTTAAAATATGAGAAATAAACCTATAGTAAGTCATGTTGAACCCTCTGTAAATATTATTAAAGGTTCTGTTTTTTTAAGAATAAAAGGGTTGTATTTTTTCAATTACTCAAAAAAAGTTCGTTCCTCTAACCTATTAAAGGATGCGAGGCGTCAAGTTACACGTGACGTCACTTCCTTTTATTAAATCGATATCCGGTGTAGTCCGGAATCGAACCTATGTAAATAGGGCTGTTTACCCTGATATTGTTAAGACGTAATAATGGGTTCTAAGAGGGGGTGGAGCAATATTCATTATTAAAAAGGGTTTCAACTTCCAAGTTGAGGAAAAAATAAATGCGACGGTTTTCGACCTGTTTATTTCGATGGCGGTCATTAAGAGGGTTTACGCATTTCGGTTTCCCATACAAACTTCCAAGTCGACATTTTTAAAAACCATTAAGCCAATTTTGATGAAACTTTGCATGCCTAAGTAAAACACAGGGAACTTAATAGTTTGTTGAAAACATTTTAAAAAAACGGTTATTTAAGTGAGTTATTGCGATTTTAAACTTTCTATAGTGGACTTTAAATCGCAATAACTCTGCTAAATAAACTTTTTTTTTTAATGTTTCAACAAATTATTTAGATCCCTGTATTTTACTTTAGCATGCAACGTTTCATTAAAATTGGCTTAGTGGTTTTTAAAAATTTCGACTTGGAAATTTGTATGGGATACCGAAATGCGTAAACCCTCTTAAAGGAAATGATACGGGTGTCATCATTTAATTCAAGCTAATAAAAGGAAAATAATTTCATTTATGTCAATAAGTACCTGAATTTATGAATTTCCTTTCAAGTATGTGAATAATGTTACCTGAATTTATTAGGGTCTATAAAAAACTTTAGACAAATCGGTAAAGACACCACGAACAAAACATAAAGACAAAACATCCAAAAAAGATAAACTAACAATTAGGCCCATTAATTCAAATCGTGTAGCAATCTCTCGCGCTGTCGGAACTAAGGTTTTATCAACCCGAGTCCTACAGCCTCTGGAGGCGAGGCGAGCGAGAAGGTGCTATAGGTGTAAGCGAGAGGGCGCGCGGGCAACGTCCTGATTTGTCAATAAACTTGACCCACATTTCATTGAGCGCGCCCGCCTGGAATTTTTGTAAAGGCTAATGCATAACGACGCAGCACCTGTGACCGCTATGAAACAATCGCATTGTATCAAAACAAATAGATAAAGCACTATAGTATTAACACACTAACAAAACAGAACAAAAAGAACAACGATTACTTAGACTTAAAACTATAGTATTTGTATAACTTAAATATCCTAACTAATATTATAAATGCGAAGTATTTTTTGAAACAAAACAGAAAAAAACAACGATTACTTAAACTTAAAACAATTTTCCCGTTTAAACAGCTGAATCGAAGGCTGTTTGTAAAAAGATAGATGGAGATGGGTCCTTGGAAACGGCTACAGACAATTTTTTCTCGCGAAAATAAAACCTGAAGGAGGTTTTACGAAGGATTAAACGTTGAATAAAAACATTATCGCGTAGTCCGGTTTGCATTAACTTTGCAGATATAATGTTTAAAACAAATAACCGTTTCACACACTCTCTAACGTCAGTTGTCATTGTCATTAAGACACTTCCATCCAAACTGTTTTACTCTAAGGTATCAGTAATTAAATTCTTACTTATCTAGATACCTTCTTTACATAAAATCGAATAAGAACTAAATTATCAATGTTTTCAAAAAACAAGCGAACTGTCTACTTAAAACATCAAACTTAGTCATGTTCATCAAAATATAATGCTTTAATAATAAGGAGTGAACACCCTTTTGTTCACATATAAAATGGTAACATGGTAAGGGCCTTCCTACGGTGTGTGCACTCAGCCTCAGCCGAGGTCCTTGTCCTACGTAACGGTGCCAGGTTCGAGTCCGGCGCGCGGTGAATTCGTCGGCTGCGATACCTCACGGGGCCACCAAGCCGTGAACGGTTATTTTTTCACCCACCTGTTTTAGTGCTATAATTAAATGCGTTGTAGCATATAATGGCTTTACTCCCAACATAGATATGCAGGTTCGTGTTGTTGAATCGGACATACGAAGTTATTTTTAGAAATGCTTCACTGAAGTTATCATATTGAAACTTTAATGTTGTGTGAACGTTACGTACTCTGGATCTAACTGCACTTTATATTTTGAATAGTTAAATATGGTAATTACAATGCTATATTTATACCGTAAATAAATATTGCATTTAAAATAAGACAACTTAGATACCTCAGATGAAATGAAACACTTTTTACGGATTAACTCGCGTTTAATTTACTACTACATAGTTTCCTATATTATCCTGACGTTTGGAATCCTTTACTGGGTCCGTTGTCACAGGAAGACTGGGGTGTTGGTCGTCTCATAGTTAGAAGTTGTTTGCTTACCGTCAATCATTTTTATATTAAACCGGGTGCGTTCAGGTTTACACAATACGAGCTAACAATATTTTTAGGTGTTGCAATGTTTTACTGTTGGGGCTGGGATTTGATGACCTGTATGCGGGGACAATTTTGTTACGAGCCTTTCTATTTAATCAGTTCACGTCAAACTGATGAGAAATTTGCCTTTGCCTCCCTTTTTAACGTCATTTGTGTTCCTTTGCCTACCTAATCCACTGTTCTCCGACAAGTCCTGGCTGTTTGCCAGTACACGCGCTAAGTTACAATTTAAAAACAAATGCTACCGACGCCCGGCTACCATGATTTAAAAAACATTTGATAGCGTGCGCGCATTTCATGACTTGAAACAAAATAGTAGAAGTGTCTCCTCTGAGCGTAGATGCGTCCCCTCACGCGCGGCCGCCCGTGCGCGCGGAGTGCGGTTGCCGCCGCCCGCCGCGCCCCGCGACAAGGACGTTCGCCGCCCACGCCGCGCCACGTGCCCGTCACATACGACACTAGATTGTCGTACGGACTAGTCGGTATTTGTTGCAGATTTAGTGTTTGCTAATAATCTTTTAACAGTTTTACCCACGAAACCGGTTTGGAGTCATTGAAAAGAGGCGGGAAGATGAGGAAGTCTAGTAGGTAACAATGCAGCTACATGAGCTACCTTCCTACTAAGTCATTTGCCTACTCCAAAACTCAAACATTCATATTGCGACTGATCTGCAGTGCAGTTGTTATGTGACGCCAGAGATGGCCGCCGCCTATTGTGCACGCACCGCCGTGCTCCAGTGACACTGGTCCATGGCAGCTAACGGCACCGCGCGTGGCCCGGCATTGCGCCGCCGCCGCACCGGCACCGCAGCCGCCGCGCCGCCGCGCCGCCGGTCGCGCTTCGCCGCGCTGACGTACGCGCTAACGCTACTTCTAACTGGCCGCTCAGATGGGAACTGAGCATACTTAATGAGCTTGACATCCACGAAAACTACTTACGTATTGTTTATTTTAAGTAGTGGTTCTCGCTGCGAATCGTTTTAATTCTAAGAAAAGCTGATAAGCAACTCAATGAATATTATATATAAATGCTATTTAGAAGATTTGGTGCAATGAGTAAATATCAAAAACCCCACGACATGGTTAAACTGAGCTCCTAGCCTTTACAGACACCCTCGGGTTTCCACTAACTCAAAACCCTATAAAATCTTTTGCTGGCGTAACATCATCCCATAATGGCTTCGGACCTGACGTTTGTCATCGCCTCTAAGTCCGGTTACGTTGTTAAGGCTATGTGTCATACAATACCGCAATCTCGTAAAAAAAACAGCCAATATCAAATTGAGAGCGGCATTCGACACCCGCTGTAGACCCTCGCGGTGGACTTCATGAGAGAAACCTAATATGAATGTCGCTTCATCACCATAGCCATCATAAAACTGTAAACGTTTCACTGCTGGGCAGGCCTTTCCTTTTGGACAACGGCATATGTGGATGGGCCATAACCCACCATGCTGGCCCAATGCGTTAGTTGGTGGGGTGGCGGGGTGGCGTCACTGTCCCTTAAGTTAATAAATTTTTCTACTCCCTACTATTAAAGTGACAGGGACATAGAAAATCCTCGACGAATTCACGGAATTTGCTTGTTTAACGTTTACTGTACAGGCAAATGTTATTCCTAGATTTGGTGATTGTTGTTTCTTTATATGTCTTATTTAGTAGTTTTTTCACCAAAAAATTTCATCACGTCACGATAAGTATTACGCTGCAGAAACAGTATTGTTGAATATTCGTGTAGTTGTTAGCAATCTAGTTAACTTCGTAGCGGGCAGCGCGCCGGACTATTAACTTTGGTTCTAACCGACCAACACGTTGGTTTGTGCTGAGGCCGTTGTTTAGCAATACAGAAAAATATAACAGAACTTTTCCATGTAAAGAATCTACAAGATCTAGCCTTAAATAATATCTACGGTTATTTATTTAAAGCCAGAATATCAATGATTAAAATGAGCCATAATATAAACTTTTTAAATAAATCTATTAAATAAATGCTACGTATAAAATAAAGTAATGCGCGATCATACATTATGATCGCGCATTACTTTAAAACGGCCACACATATTTGGTTTATTCGTTTATTGTTGTATTTATAATTGTCAGAAAAAGGTTTGTAGGAGAGATATTTTTTTGAAATTTACTAGAGGATATGAAGTGTTTAAAAGAAACATTTGAAAAAACAAAGCATAGAGCATAAAGTGGTTTCGGCGAGGTACAGAGACGTTTAAGCAAGTATTTAAAAAAAAACTCTTGCACTTTATACACTTTGTTTAAAAGACACACTTTTTCAATCCGTTTATATAGTAAAGAATGGGAGATATCAGATTTTCCTTAAGTTACGTTTATGAATAGTTATTCTCCATATAACGATCAATACAATGTCAAACAAATACAGAAGATGTAAGTAAGTTATCAAATTCATATTGGAACTTTTCTTAACGAAGATTCCTATTTATATACTATTTAAATTCCTATTATACCATTCCTATTTAAATACGAAATGAGTCGAAACGTGTGGCAAATGTGTAACGAGGATATTTTTGTTGCCAGTCATCTCGTCAACCGTCCTTTAGAGAAAACAATTGCAAGTCAACGTGAAAGCCGAGGGCGTCTCCGTAGCGCGGGACACTAAACAGAGAATCGTAAACTATGTATATTACCGATCGCTCCATTGAGCCGGCATCAACCGTTGCAGCGAAAGTCGCCGGCGGTTAATAAGCGTAATTTATACAGCTTATGAGCGGCGAGATTAATCCGCGGAGATAGCGCGATGTGCCGGCCAATGGGGCTTGTGGTAGGTCGAGCCTTCTACGTGGACTTGTTCTATCTGTTTCTATTGTCAAAATTATTACCGGTGATTTACACTGAAACAAAAACTATTATTCTTAATTTATTCTTCTTCACAATTATTATCATCATGAGCCTTCCCACGTGGAAAACCATATATGGTGAGCCCAAAAATACTTACCAAGCTCCAATGTGAGTTTTAAAGGCTATTTTACGACTACTACAACCAGGGCCAACGGCTTAACGTATCTGCCGAAGCACGAAGTAATCTAAGATGTTTTAATTTGATCACCTATGTATGCAGTCACCCGGCATTTCGAATGTGTCTTTACTTGTAAATCGAATACCTCATCTTCACAAAACATTAAAATAATCGGGTGTTAAGGTTTCAAAACAAAACTCTTCTCTTTCCTCGACTACTCGTAGTAGGAAACAAGGTTAAATTTAAAATGAGGCTTTCGATGAAAAGTTTTGATTTAACCTCATTTAGCAATCCGGGCAAAATCCAAAATGAATTAGCGCAATGAGACGCCAAGTTTTTGCAGAACAATCGCAAGAAACCGGCACGAATCAGGCGCCGGCTCCGGCGACCCAACTGGGTTACACTCACTCTGGGTTTTTCACACTGAAACTGTGAAAACTGTACACTTGAAAAAACTAAAACACACAGACAGACCGCTCTAGCTCCAAACTCCTGTCGGAATCCGGTTACAGTTATGGCCGTTGTAAATAAGGATTATCCTCACGAATTTCTAAAGTCGTAAAAAGTCTTCTCGCATAACGTGTTTTACTGTACTTAGTTAACGGCAGCTTCTTCTTTATTACTTTTTATTAAACGCCTGTAACGATAACGTTCTCTAGAGAAAATAACCAACATCATCTTATTACGATTGTATCCTGGTGGGGTATCCCAAGATGCTGTCTTGGGATACCCCACCAAGATAAAATAATCTACAAAATCAAGATTGTGGAAATAAACGATATTTCCCATAATGTCACAGCAAGTATTCTCTCCTATTTCTAAATCTAATATTCGGAGTGTGAAATTCTCCTAATAATGTAACGTTTGTGCCTAATACAGTATTAACCTCCATAAACATTATAAAAAACGAACAAATCGACGTCTGTGAAAGATTCAACGCCTTTTCAAACTAAACCAATTCAATTCGGCGCGGAAAGAGATCAAACGCAAACGCAACTCCAACTCGTTCATTTTCAAGTTCAAATCTGAATGTCATGTTCAAAAAGCATCACGTGTTAACACTTGACTTTCAATTGAGGTTTCGCGGCCACCAGCCTCCTTGGAACTGGGTCTCGGCGGGGGGAGAGGGGAGGCGGTCCGTCTCAAAAAGTGAAACGAACGTAACTGTAAACTGATTCACGGATTATAATGAATGTTGCTAATCGCCGAAGATTATGCCTCCTCTAGATGTTTATGATCTATTGCTGTGTCATTGTTAATGGCTTCGTGTTTGAGGTTCGGTTAGGATTGATAGATTGGTTTTAAGTAATTGATGGATAGACGGGCGTAGAATTAATATCCATGTGCTTTAAAATAATACTTACAGCCTATAAACGTCCTACTACTGGGACTTCCCACATGTTGAATATCACATGGGCATGTCGGGCCATAGCCCAGCAGGCGGGCCCAATGCAATTCAAACCCACCGGCTTTAACGAAGGACTGCAATCTTACGGCTACGAGTAGTACAACCATTTTTTTTTCCCGGTGTAATCCCTGCTTATGGATTCCAGCCTGAAGGGAGACTGGATATGTGGGACTCTCCCGTCCCCCTTTCCACGGCGTAATCGTCGGGCGAGAGGGAGGAGCCTACAAACTAATCACCGGGGGACCAAACTCCGAGAGCGTAAGGCTGAGGTGGCGGTCACGGGACCTAATCCACGGGGGCAATGACCACGCGAGAGCCACCCCGTCGCCGTGTGTTAGCCTAAAATCGCTGCCTGGCAGCCATTACGCGCCATCACACGGCGACTACAGACCACAACGACCTGGACTGACATGCCCGGACGAGTAGTACAACCAAGACTAACCTACCAAAGCAAGCACGGAGGAGTTTCAGATATTTCAATTTGGCATTGTAAAATAGTAAAATAATAAAAACTTTCTTACAATCACACCAATTATCTAGTCCAATAGAAGCTTCGAAGAAACTCGTTAAATGGTTACTAGACAACGGATAAACATACCTAAATTACTTAACCTCCTGAGACCCTGAGTACTCAAATGATGACATAAACTTATTAAAAATACAGAGCTCACCTGTAAGCACGAATTTAAATTTGGCACGGTTTAGGATGCAGATCAGGAGTGCCAATATAATAAAAAAAACACATTACTTGGTTTTTGAACGCCTATCTGTCATGGCGACGGAGACAGTGTAAGGAAGAGGAGTCATCCTGCCGCGGGGTGAGTTTAATCAATTTGAATCCATACATATGTACATTATTTTCATAGTTCTTTGAATAAAACCAATAGAGGTGCTATTTACCTAATTTTGTAAACCATTTTTTCAAGCAAAACATTAGTTTATTGTAAACGCCATAACCTCAAAATTAATGTCATCATTCGATGACACTCGTTTTCAATTCAAATTTTTAAATGTCATCACTTGACGACATCAGTTCTCAAGTTGGTTATTTTTTATAGATATGGAAGCAGATATTTTGAAATGGAAGCAGATATTTTGAAATGGCTGCAAAAATCTGACAATGAGGCATTGTCAGAGGAAGAGCAAGATGGTGGAGTTGCGTTAAACCAAGTCGAAGGGAATTTCCAGCTCAGATGATAAGGTAAAATATATATTCGTCAGATGCAGATACTGCCAGTACAAGTACTCCTCGGCTTCCACCAGTTTTAGCTAGACGTGGTCGATCAAGAGGTAGAGGAAGAACTTTGGCAAGAGGGATAGGAAGAGGATGGAATTCACAACGGATATCCTCAACTAGGAGTCGTATCGTGCGTCAACTCGGACGTTGTCGCGGTATCAGTCGTGGCCGAGGCTGCAGCACCGAAACTAACAGATTAACCAAGACTGAACCCGAATTTCTTTCACGCCCAACATCAAAGACTTACTGCAACCAGCATACCTGATTCGTGACCGATCGGAGTGGAATGCCACGGATTTCTTGCTGGAATATATAGACGATGAGATTCTGGATGATATGGTTAATGCTAGAAACAGTCCTGTTTGTACCAATGTTGCTGTATCAAAAACCGGTAAATCGTTGATGCCCACTTTGAAAGAGAAAAATACTGGAACCAAAACACTAAAGAAGGAAGATAGCAATTGTCCCACATCCATTAGATCATAAAAGGACCAAAAAAGCCTCTCACGTACCGGTAAAGACTTCAGTTCAAAACATTTACAACTGTTGTCGCCTAGCGGGCTGCAAACACAAAAGCAGGACCAACTGCTCAAAATGTAACGTTTACTTATGTAACACAATGCAACGTAATTGCTACCAAAGTTTCCATTCGTTAAGTGTTATTATTAGACTATTTCAAAATGTCAAAAACCTGATTTTACTTCTTTTATTCAAGGTATAATTAGTAATACAATAAAAATCGATTGATATAGTTTATGTCATCATACGAGGACTAACGCCGAGTGACCTCATATGAGCACATAATATAAAACGGGGAGGGGATTTTTTTCACTGTTTTTCTTGAAGTCACTACTACATTAATATTCATAAAACATAACTTTTTTACACATAATCCGAAAAAAGTAGTCCTGGGTCTCAGGAGGTTAAATACATACTTATTATACATCGAAAACACCCAGACCCGAGACAATTTAGAAAAACAATAATTTTTAAATTGACCCGACCGGGGATCGAACCCGGGACCTCAGAAATAGCGAAACAATGAAAACCGGTGTACAAACCACTCGACCAAGGAGGTCGTCATAGGAGGTAGTGAAAGTTGCGTAACATGAAAAATCGCAACCATAACGCCTTCGAGCTCCATAATCCACTGTTAGAAAGAAGAAAAATTTAAATTTTGGAAAATCAAATCGGTAAAGATGTTAATACTACAGACGAGAACTTCTAGCACATGCAAATTGTGTGCGATGATCAGAACATTATGTAAACTTGAGAATAACGAAACATTAAAAAAATGACTACCTCAGGTGAAAAGTGGGAAGTTTATTTTCCAACGTTTCGTTATGTTCGAGTTTATTTGAGCATTATTACCGCAAAAAATCTAATATTAATAATTATGTAAACTTGTTAAAAAACAAAACCATGTCGACCGTATCAACTTGAATCATTTGCATACTCACATCATACACACGGGTCCCCTACGTAGTATCGAATGCGACTGTTGCGACAAACGCTGTTCCGAATTTTTTTTTCCACTCTTCATAGGTTCGAAAGCTTACGGACTCGAATGCTATAGTCGCGAATGACGCTGCTTCGAAAAACATTTACACTACTTACCTCATATACGCTTGAATGCTTGTGACGTCGATTTATCAGTCATAATGTGTATAAAAAAAATATTCAAGTAGTATATAAAAAACGTGCTTCGGAGAAACGTTAAGCCGTTGGTCCCGGTTGTTGTCGTAAGGTGACAGTCGTTAAAACCCGACCCGAATTGGGCCAGCGTGGTGGGTTATGGCGCAATACCCCCACGTGCATTAACCACGTGGGAGGCCTGTGCCCAGCAGTGGGACGTTTATAGGCTGATGATGATGTTGAAATAAAAACAACATATTCGGTGTCAATCAACATTTATTATTATTAACAAATTGTAACGATGAAAAAACAATGAAAAATTCTGTGTAACGCAAAATCTAGGACTGATCTTTAAAACAATTGTCTACTCAAGTGGTAAGTATCTGTTATTGGAATGAATCAAACATAATTATAAATAATCAAACATAAATATTAGTATATACGAGTACTTAAAGCTAAAGCCCTTATAAATTCAAGAGTGACCAATTGTACTTTTCTTGTACAAAATTGATGAAACAGCATTTTCTGCAACTCTTTGCATTTTCTAAGTGGTGTCTGAGGTAGAATTACGTCCGTCAGTCGGCTTTTACGACACCCAAGGGTAGAGAGGGGGTAGGTTGTGGTATTCTTTCACCGCTACGCAACACGGTCACTTACAAACGAGAACAATACCACAATTAATAACGTTTTTAGTTAGATCCTAATATTATGAAAGTTGCAAAATTATTTTTACATTTAATATTTGTTATACATTTCAATTATGAATTACTGGTAGTACCTACCTAATAAATGTTGATTAACACTGAAATGTTGTTTTTTATTTACTACTTAAATATTTTTTATATATATCATGACTAATAAACCGAAATCGCAAGCATTCGAGCGTATTAGGTAGTGAAAATGTTTTTCGAAACAGCGTCGTTCGCGACTACGTCATTCGAGTCCATAAGATTACGAACCTATGAAGCAGTGGAAAAAAAATCACAACAGCGATTGTCGCAATAGTGGCATTCGATACTACGTAGGGGACCCCATACACACACATACATGCACGGCTATTGCCCTCAAGCAATCATCAATATATTATCTCAAAAAAGAGTATTGTCATTAAAACCAATGAATCGGTAGTCATTTTGTTTAATTGATTTTCTCCTTCACTAACTGCTTTTAAAATAATCATGTATTTGTTCGTCAACAGGTGTGCCGTCCCCGCCACGGCCCGTTTCCGCAGTGACCCGAAGCCTCCGCAATACTGGCCAGAGCACTTCTCCGCGGGGCGCACCGCTATGCTATTCCGTGGCTGATACAAACAAAGGCATACTGTAAAAGGTCCGTGCTACTGTTATTTTTCTGTATACATACACTCACGCGTTTTACCGATAGAGGGTTGGTCAGAGCCCAGGCAGTGCGCACCACCGAAGCACTGCACCGCCACGCCCCACGGCACATCAAACTACAACTGCACATGTCCTCAGCGTGATAGGTAGTAAGCCTGTGTGTGCAGTCTTTAGTCCGATAGTCGCCTTTTACGACACCTAAGGGAAGAGATTGATTTGTGTCCGCCGCTACACATCTTTTTATTTTTTTTAATCTTCTATTTATCCATCAATTAGACTTGAAGCTCGCAGAATTACCAATATTACCCGTTTATGAGATAGAATAATTATGTAATAGTTAATGTTACTAAAAATCTCACCAAATAAAGCTGGTTTTATTAATAGTAGACAACGGATGAGGCTAATTATATGTAAATGAATACAAACACATCAAATATACATGTATTATCATTGCACTTGCTGGTTGTATAAAATATTTAAATTGTCAAAACTATTAACTCTTTCTTTAAAATCCAAAGACGCCTTCATTAAATGTCAACAACTACCTACGTCATCAACAATCGGTAGAAAACTCTTTAAATTATTTTGAAAGAGTCTTCTTTTAAGTTAGGAGCCGCGCTGTAGTCGACGTGCCTCCTCGTTTCATCTATGTCCCATCCTAAGCCAATTCCTTCATTTCTTGTTTAGACACGATGGTAATCTTGTCTTTCATCTATTCAGGCTATTCTTGTTCCTCTCCATCATTTTAAGTTCCTTTCCTCGATATTTTTATTAATAAAATTAATACATCGTCATTTTTCAACATGGCTTACTTCTGTTTACTTTTTGGAATAACATGCAGAAAGTGTAACGCAATGTTAAGTTAAATTTATTGCGCCATCACCGAGTCAAAGACCAATCAACAACGTTTACGAGTATTTATTTCCCTTTGTCTATAATAATAAGTTAGAATGACGGCTTTATGTTTTATTGTGATTATTATCATTAGCCTGTTTTGTCCCACTGCAGGGCAAAAGTTATTAGTATCTATTAAATTAATTCTCATTAGAGTAGAAATTATTTTATTATTATGATTTGAAACGCAAAATGACCTAAATTTCTCAAAACTCTTAACAAACCGTTGTCCCAATTCCCATCGTGCTCTGTCAGGCTCCATTCTTGCCATAACTCAGCGCTAACACTTATAAGGCGCATTATCCGCACAAAACGAGAAACGATACGGACTTTCTCCGCGAGTGACGTCACCTCCCGGATCCCTCGCGTGACTAACAGGATGCAGCCGAAACGGAGGCGCTGAGACGAACCTGCGCCCAGCGAATTGCAATCACACTTTTAAGGGATCTTCATATACTTACACCCCCTCTCTTCTCTTAGGTGTCGTAAAAGGCGACTTACGGACTAAAGACTGCACAAACATCCATAAGCTTAGAGCGGCGATGGGCTCACCACCTGTCCACCACGATGAGCATAATATGTACAGTCGCTATTTAGCGAAAAGTGGACTATGGCAGAGGACTGCTTTTGCGGTCCTCATTGCCTAGTCTCTGACTAACCCTTCGGGGATAAAGGTTGTGATTATATGTATGTATGTAATTAATTTATGTGATAAAAATATTTTGTAATCGCTATGCGAGCTTTAGAGAGCTTCATTTCATTATGTTATGGGTGGCATAAAACGTAACAGTTCCTAAAACAGTAGTAACCGATCCAACCTCTGAAGTTTTTAGGCGTCTTCTGTAGCGTGTTAACCTTACTATTTTCTTCAGCGCATTCGATTCGGATATCTGTGAACTCCCAGAGGCACCTCTAAAGACCAAGACATACATACATTAATATAATCGCGACTATTATCCCCGAAGGGTTAGTCAGGGACTGGAGATTATTATTCATAATAAAATCTTTCAAAATAGATCAAAATTTAAGTTCCGATTATACGTTACTTAAAATAAGAATAAGAATTAAAGTAAGGTGTAAGAAGTTAAATAAAATATTTCAATATAAAAATCTGATACGATTCGTCCAGTCTTGATTTTAATTATACACTTTTAAACTTTCGCGTTCCATTATATAGAGATTATTTATAGTCAGCCCGTGACCACGGCCGGTGCAATTCGGTCGAAACGTCGGGTATAAAAGGTATGCCTAGGATGCCTTTACTAAATAGTTTTGCGTTAAATCCCGTTTATATATGTGTTGATTTTAATTGTTTTGTCTTGTCCTAATGGCACGGTTCATAGAATGTTATTATGATTTTCACAAACACAAATTCTGTAACATAGCATTTAGCATAGCTAGTGATTATCTTAATCTCAACAAGCTTAACTTCTTCTACTTCTGTGTATATATTTGTGTATTATGTTACTAAGCTACCTAAGCTAAGCTACCTAGTAACTTATATGCTACCTAAGTTTGTTCTATTTACTGTTGCTATTAGAAAACATTGTAAAATGTGTATGTTTACGATTATGACAATATATTTGGTAAGAAGTCTTTTACATTTTCCTCATTGAACCGACTGCGATCACGTCGCCAAATATCATGCCCCTGCGCAGGCTGCATACGAAGCCTTGTGACGCCTTCAAAAAAGCGTGTATTGGGGTCACGAGCGCGGGCGTCCCGTTACAACCTGTCCGGCAGCGCCGCCCGCACCGGCCGACGCGCACGCACTGATTCGGGGAGGCACCGAAATGCCCTGACTCTGGGATGTGAGCTTTACAAATTTATATAAAAGTAAAGTTCAGCCCGTTTGCTGCCCCACAGCAGGGCAAAGGTCTCCGTCTCTCGTAAAGGAATCAGTGAAGTCAGGTTATCGCCACAATTGATTGGTGCGCTTGCCAAAACACACTTTGCCCGGCCAGGGTAGGAAAGTGAACCTCCGGATGTTGAGCCAAGCGTTTGCACACTCGGCCACCGACGCATTACATAATAACAGTCCTCTATATTATCTTCAAAACAACATCATCATCTCAAGCCTTCTTCGACAAATTTGGGGTAGGCCTCCTTCGACCTCCTGCGCTTCGTTCTATTTTGGTCTACAGTTCCAGTTCAAGTTTATTTGGGCAGGATACGAACCAAAAACAGGCACAAATCAAAAAAGTCTCTGGATTTGGTTTTGTACGTACCTATTCAAATATTTTAAAATAACTTCAAAACAAATAGTTCAAACTTAATTGGGCGATTGGGTGGAATACGAAGTTACAAACCGAAAAGATGCCTTTTGTAGTCCCACCCAACAGATTTTCGATAATTTTACCAATTTTAATTTCTATGTGTTTCATTCGTGCTTGGTTTTGTAACCAAAACTTTTCTTTGTCCTCTTAATATGAGAAAACGGAAAAGTTAAATCTCAAATAAACAATTATCAAGTCAATTAACACATTTTTATATTTCAATGCGATAAGATGTTGATTACTCAAATTAACGCAAAGCAGTAGGACGCAAACGGCTCACAAATCACACAATACAAGATAATCGAAGCTTTGCACTTGAAAATTAAAATTGTGATTAACATTGTGCCGAACTGCCAACCGTAAGGAGCACACTATTGGGGGTATCGTATGGCGAATGTGATCCGCGTTTTTTGCACGCCGCCCGCAATCAAACCGCGATTCATACGCTACGTCACTCGTCGATAACAATATAGGTACATGTCGGGGCTCAATAGCGAATTTACGGTACAAAGCGCAACAATACTAGTGTTTGCCGAAGCGGCCGCGCCGTGACAGGTGTAGCGGGCTCGCGGGCTCACGCGCGGAATCTGACACTATTATGTTTATTGTAATGAACGCGTATGATGCACGTGTTTTTGTGATAGTTATCAATTGGGTCGCTAACATGCTAGCATGGTGGGCGCGCTTATAACTTCTTCTTAGAAAAAGTCAAGTAAACGATTAGTTATATAGGTGAGAAGACTTCATAGGCTTTGACTGTTAATTAACACATTTTGCCTTAGCAAATTTATGCTTTAATACTTAAAAAGCGGATGAGGTTTAAGTTTTCTGCAGTTATAAAGAAACTCAATAATTGTATTCGATATAAAAGTAAAATTATATAAAATCATGGTTCACTGTGGATCCGCTGGATCTTAAATGCTGAATTTTGTAGACACATCATCATTCTTATGCAAGAGATAAAACAAGATTTTCTTAAATTGCTTCGGGATCAGCTGTGCACGCCGACGAAGTAGTGTCCAGTAACTTGTATGTTGCAAAGCAATATTTGTATATTACTATAAATCATTTCATTGTAGTTATAATAAATAACATGAAAATTACTTTTCACAGTTGACAAATGTTCGTAATATCAATGTTAAAAATGTACACGACTCGAGTCCACGAAGTCCGATTGATGATGCGCGGGCGACGAGTTTTGTCACGAATCACGCAAACCACTTCAAAACTAGCTTCTAAGCTAAACTAAGGCTTCCTCCAAAATAATAGACTTCATTTTTCCAAATCAAATTATCAGGATTTGTTGACACGCCATCACAGTTATCATTAGGATCGAACACAACTCTTATTACAAGGCACATAAAGGTGTATTTCGTAAGTGCGTCACGTTTGATACGTTACTGTATGTAAGTACGCACAGTACTTAGGTGCCGTTTTTTGGATGCCTCCTGTCGTCAAAAGAACAAGCACAGCAACGGTCACGAACTACGACAGTTTAAAAAAAACTGTGATGGACACGTACGCCTCATGACGTTGCGTGTGAAATGCGATTCTAAGCATTGAACGTATTTTGCGAAAACTTTGACTGCCGTACGTAAGTCAGGACAGTCAATAGACGTTACAAATTCGGTTACATTTTGAAATATTTCAGTTTTATAAACTTATTCTTTTTAAAAAACGATCTCTTTAAGTATTTCCTTTGACTTGCGTGCTTCCGTGTAGTGCTTCACTCTTTGTCATTGGTTCGTAGACCAACAACTCTTTTTAAGTACAGGCTTAATTTTTTGTAACCTAAATTTCTTTGATTTTAATAAAAACATGAAGATACAAAATACATCATGAATTAATTACATCAATTACATGAAGAAGAACAATATTGTAGTAGCATAAAACCATTTCTTCACTATTTTAATATAGGTTTAAAGAGTTTCTTTCTCATAAGAAATTTACATTTCACTTAGTACTTGATGCTGCTATGCATAACTTAAGCTTACTTTTGACAGTTCTCACAATCTTTCAAATAACTGTGCTCCCTCAAATAGCAATGTCTTTTTGCAATAGTTGGTCCTTGGCGTTACTGTTTTGAGTTTATATGTATTACTTTGTATGTTCTATGTTAGTTTTAATAGTGTTATTTAGTTAGATATAAAAAATCTATTAGTAGTGTTTGAATCGCACCGCTTAATACTTAATGTGATCTGTAAGATAGGAATTGCACCATGGCAGGGATCTTCCTAGAATCCGACTGGATTTTTTACATTGCTGTGTTCCGTTTTGAAGGTTCAATGAAATTGCTGGACATAGAAGCATAAGAAATAAAGTTTGAGCATCGGCCATGCACCTGATGACCTTAGCATCGCGGACGATTATCGGCTTAG
This sequence comes from Scoparia ambigualis, assembly GCA_963921215.1. Lineage (NCBI taxonomy): Eukaryota > Metazoa > Arthropoda > Insecta > Lepidoptera > Crambidae > Scoparia > Scoparia ambigualis. The sequence continues at coordinate 1,447,092 of OY992503.1, forward strand.
GTGGCCGCTTTCCATCTGGCGGGCCGAAAGCTGTGCCGGCTCAGTAACATAACATCACGATCATCATCTAAAGGAATGCAAATATGCGAACATTCTTGCCGCCGCCGACCCCCGAATGTGAGCTAACCGTTGGGCCGCCCAATTACAGCGCCTCTGCTCCGTTACGCGATTATTATTCCGCGCGCGCCCGCCGCCGGTGTAAAGGCCGCTAATGATTGACGTCACGAGATATCGCTATCACGCGGCCGCGGCCGGCGGGAGTTAAACGTCACTCGTCACTTATCAACAACCTTGGAACCTTGAGGAAGGAGACTGTCTTCCTCTACTTGTGCCATCTCTTTAGGCCCGTGAAGTTGCGACTCTGAAGAATTGAGTACCGAGTTCTCAAATTGTTCCAGCCGGTGAGGTTCTGTAGCCATTAAGTCTTACTTTAGACCTACTCTGCCCTCGTAAATGAAAACACACAAACTCTGAAAAACCTGTTTTGATTAAAAAGTTAGATCGTTTCGTTAAGAACAAATTATTTAAGTTAGGTCTAAAATTGCATTAAAAATACTCAGAGCTTTAATTCTGGATATAAATAACAAAATAATTTATTAAAATACATTTTTAAGCTATAACACAGTAATTGCATGGTCACTGTGTTTTACATGTAACTGAATTTTAACCATTTAAATACACTAACTCTAGTGTTTTTCAACACAGTAACTGTACACCTACTCATACTGGGTTCAAAACTAATAATAAGAAGCTTTAATTACTTAGCTCAATATCTAGTAAGTGAATATGCTGTATTATAGACTAAATTACGATTAAAAAACTTAAATGCAATTTGAAGTATCTAAACATACTGTGTTTTTTTGTTGTTTTATTTTATAGCAGAAGGAAGCAAACGAGCAGGTGGGTCACCTGATGAAAAGTAATCACCGCCGCCCATGGACAGCCGCAAAACCAGAGAAATCGCAGGCGCGTTGCCGGCCTTTAAGAGAGGAATAAGCTCGTTTCTTGAAGATCCCTAAGTCGTAACGGTCCGGAAATACCGCCGCCGAGAGCTGGTTTCACAATACTGTAGTTTGAGGCAAGAAATTTCTTGAAAAACGCACAGCATTAGACCGCCATCCATGAAGGTGATGTGGATGGAATGAGAGTCGATTGCGTGTAGTGCGGTGAAGGAAATCAGCTGCAGGGATCAAGCCGAACAATTCCTCTGAACACTCCCCATGATATATACGGTACAATATACAGAGAGACGCAACGTCTCTCCGAAGAGCCAGTGGATCGAGCCGACCTGAAATAACCACGTCGTCGACAACTCGAGCAGCTCTGCGTTGAATGCGGTCAAATGGAAGGAGTTGGTATTGGGGTGCTCCAGCCCAGAGATGGGAGCAGTATTCCATGTGCGGCCTGACCTGTGCTTTATACAGTTGTAAACGGTGGGCCGGCGTGAAATACTGACCCGCTCTATTAAGCACACCCAGCTTTTTCGAAGCTAATTTAACTTTACCTTCCAAATGACCACGAAACTGAACGTCACTCGAAATATCGACGCCAAGAATTCCAATAGTCGGATTGGTGTCAAGGGGAGCTCCCTCAAAGTTCAGAGGACGACGAAGGGATGTTTTTTCACGGTAAATGCGCAAACTTGTGTTTTGGAGGGGTTAAAGTGGACTAGGTTATGTCGGCCCCAATCCGAGACATGACTTAACATGTTCTCGGTGTCAGTCACAAGTTTATTCCGGCTCTAGATGACGCTTTCCAGAGAAATATTAGCTCGCCCGGTGTAGAGCGTATCGCCAGTACTGTCGTCTGCATAGCAATGAATGCTGTTGTTATGCAGCATGTCATTGATATGCAGAAGAAACAGAGTAGGGGACAACACACACCCCTGCGGGACTCCAGCATTCCCGGGCTTCATGTCGAAGCACGAACCCTCGACTGCGACTCTGATGCTTCACCCAGTAAGAAAGCTGGAAACCCATGAACACAATTTCTCAGGAAGCCCGTATGATGGAAGTTTAGAGAGAAGAGCCCTGTGCCATACCCTGTCAAAAGCTTTCGCTACGTTCAAGCTAACTGCCAGTGCCTCCCCTTTACTTTCCCCTGCCTCCGCCCATCGGTGAGTAAGGTACATTAAAAGATCACCAGCCGAACGACCGCGACGAAAACCATACTGACGATCACTTAGTAGCTGGTTCTCTTCTAGGTACCTTAAGAGCTGGCGGTTTGTAATAGACTCCATTACTTTGGAGAGTAAAGAGGTAATAGCTATTGGCCTGTAGTTGGACGGATCTGAGTGTTATAAGTTAATCTTTTTACATTTGCTTACGTAGGTCACACTATAAACTTTGCGTAACTTAAAAAAACAACATGTTATAGCCAAAATATTATGTTTATTGCGTTTCAAAATACTCTCCTTTACATTTTAAACATTTTTTCATGCGATCGAACCATTTTTTAAAACAGGAGGACCACAGATCTGAAGGCATGTTTTTTACGTGCTGATTGAACGCTATCACTGCCTCTTCGGAGTTGGTAAAAGTGAAACCTCCCATCAAGTCTTTGATTTTGGAGAAAATACAGAAATCACAGGGTGCTAGGTCGGGGCTATGCGCAGGATGGGTGACGAGTTGTACTTTTTCGGAAGCTAAAAATGACTTTGTTTTGTTGGCCGTGTGTGAAGAAGCGTTGTCATGATGTTGGAGAACGCGGCTTTTGGGTCGTCATTCGCGAACTTTTTCTAACACCCTGGGTAAACAAATGGTAGAACGGCATTAACACTCTTTTGATCTTCAAGTGGAATTGTACAGATGCGACCCGTAGCTGAGAAAAAAAACGCAATCATTTTTTTACCAACGTTTCTCGCCTGCCTCACTTTTGTTGGCCTGTTCTCATTTTCAAACACCCATTTACAAGATTGCTTTTTTTTCGGGTTCAAAACTATAAATCCACGTTTCGTCTCCTGTGACAATGTCATAAACAGCATTAGAATGTCCATGGTCGTACTTCAGTAGCATCTGTGAGCACCATTCCACGCGTGCCCACTTCTGCTCCGCTGTCAGTTCATGAGGGATCCAACGGCAACAAAGTTTCTGAACTTTCAATTCTTCGTGTAAAATTTTCTGAATTTGGCTCATACCAATCCCCAACAAATGATTTCCCGCCAATGTTTTTTTTTATTACTAAGAAGGTTGCAAGGTTTAAAAAAATAAAACATTCGAAATTCAAATAGTTCCGATTAGCTAGAAGTGCAAAACTTTTAGTGTGCCCCATGTATAATCACTAAAAATAAAAGTGTGTCCGCGATACGCGGAGCAATTAATTATTCTAAATATACTTAATAATGAGCTATATGCAGAGATCTGACCTGGACACGTGTACTGCAGCTCTTCACCTTTGTGAAGAGCTGCAGTCCTCCTTCAGCCTTTGCTCTTCTGTCTTGCTGTATTCACCAATAATTAACATACAACCACCGAAACCACCGATTTATCCGAATTAACACAATCCAATCTAATACAATATAATTCGAAACATAATTACGCACGCAACATGTTCTACCGAAACTGATTTGACAGGTGTAACAAGTGACGTCTGTCAGCTGACAGATGACAATCCGTTCCAATTCACAAGAATATGGTGTGGCAAGGATTCGCTTATGCAGCCTTAAAACGGAACATTACCCCCGCCCAATCAGAACCGTCTGATTAGGCCTAAAATTACCGACCGAATAAAAAGAAACCGAAACCTAATCTATAGGCAAACGCGATAATTTGCTTATAGACCGTTTTAAAACACCCTGAGCTACGCGAACATCCGCGAGCCCAACCACACCGTCCGAACCTATATACAAATGAACTATACGACCGCGTTGCCAGTGAAGAGGAGGGACATTCTCCTCCTTTAATAAAATCAAATCTACTTCCTTAGGAGGTAGGTACAGTACAACCCATTCCGTCCACTTTTCTTGCTGTTGCAGGGTGTGGAGGTATTCTAAGTGCCAACGATGCCAAAAGTTAACTGTTGTAACAACTGAAAGCGTGATAACCGATACATCTTCACATCCTGCAAATAATATTAAGGAACAGCATTTAAAGGCTGTCCAATCAAAAATGACCCGGTGTCAAAACTTCAAGATCATTGAGATCCGATGATGCACAGTGGCCTTGAATTTAATACCGCTTTCACTTTACAGAAAACCGTACTTAGCTCTTTGAAGGTGAGCTTTGTTTTACCGATACAACGTTTGAGATGCGTTTTTACCGACTTACCGCAGCTTTGAACAAACGGGCCCCTGAAGGACAACCGGGTGGATCAAATATCCAGGTAATACCGCGACTCGACAGTTCTTGCCTGACGGCATTCTCATTTTTCTCAAGAAAAGCGTACAGTTCTCGTTCACGCTCACAAATAATTTTATTTGAGTCAATTTTCGCTTGGGGCAGCATTTGGCTGGTACGCCAGTGTTCAGCCATTGCGATGAGCGTTTTCGATTATCGTACAGGATCCACTTTTCATCACAGGTTATGATTCGATTTAAAATCTCTTCATTATTGTGCCGGTTGAGTAAAGTAACGCAGCAGTCGACGCGCGTTTGTCGGTTTGCTGCACTCATTCACCTTTCAAGCTTTTTCATCTTCCCAATTTGCTTCAAGTGGATTAAAACAGTTTTATCACTAACACAACAGCCTGCAGCTAACTCGGACGTAGTTTGCGATGGATCCGCTTCCACAATAGCCTTAAATTCTTCGTTATCAACTTTGGTCTCCGGCCGTCCACGGGGCTTGTTCTGCAGGTCGACCAGAACGAAAACGTTGGAATCAAAGAGGCACTGTGTTTTCTTTTGCGACACCGCCGCCATACACATCATTAATCTTTCGAGCCGTTTCTGCAGTACTGGTGCCACGATGGAACTCGTACTCGTAAATAACGCGATATTTCAAGTTTTTCATTTTTTAACTGAGTGACGCAAAGAAAGAACTAAAAGAGGAAAAAACAAATGAATTACAGTTTTCAAAACACAAAAGCATGAGTAAATAGCTGTATAAATTTGAAATTGGAATTCCTAACCAAAGAGGAGATATTTAAGATCAAAGTGGCCAGTACGACAAAACGCAAATGGAAGGACCTAATATCTCCTTCACATCGATGGTTCTTTGCAGACAATAACAAACATGTTGGAGGAGATTTACTAGTAACACCGCACCACACAACTCCAATTTTGGTTGTGAGTCGAGTTCTGAGAGGGGTCACTTTACTTTTGCTCATTAGCAAATTTACCGAGACCCTGCCGTCATCCCTTTCAGTTCATAGGTATACGACTACTGCTGGTTTCTCGGATGCTTCGGAATTAGGTTACCTAATTCCGAAGCATCCGAGAAACCATAAACACAAAAATGACTAACATTTCCGGGGATGATGTGCCTAGGCAAAGCCACATTCCGAATATTCCCTAAGTCCGTTTGGAACTTAATCCATTCCCGCTCCAAACCGAGATCTAGTGGATCGATCCAATCGAGACCCCGTGTCCACAACTGCTGTAAGAAGCATTTGGCCCAAAATAAAACTGGTGAGATCCAACCGTTTGGATCATAAAACGCCTGAACGCCTAATACCGAAACCGTATGATAAATATCTGGATCCGTAAACAAAAGAGGCACTTGCTTGTGCTCATCAGGTAGGTTTTCTAAAACTTTAGGACTATTCGATAGCCATTTCGCAAGTTCATAGCCTCTCGCATGATATCTAGCTAGAAGCTCTTTTTAAACTTCTAGAGCTTCCGTTCCCGAGCTAGCCCCGTAATGTATGTCGTCAACGTAAGTACATTGTTCCAAGGCCACTGCTGCACGAGGATACCGCTCACATTCCTGTGCCGCCAATTCCAATAACAACGTCTGTCGGAACATCATCCGGATATCCGAAACCAACACCGTATGATGACACCGAAAATTTAAAAAAATCTAAGTTATATCTCTTTGTAGCTTAGATCCCGAATGTAAGTACTGATTCAAAGAGACACCCGAAGACAACGTACAACTGCCGTTAAATACAACCCGAATTTTAGAATAATCTGAATTTTAAAAACACCATGATGTGGAATATAAAAATGTTCTTCTCCCGAATGTAAGTAAAAGTTCGAAGCTGACATGTGACCTAAGGTCAGATATTCCCGCATGAATTCCACATATTTCTTCCTGAGAACCGAGTTTTGCCTTAAACGTCTCTCTATTGCTAGAAACCGCTTCTTAGCGATGGGACGTGACTACCCGAGTAGAGGCCGCGAAGATAAAAGAGGTAACCGAGTCACAAATCTACCATCTTCTAACCGAACCTTAGTATTGTTATATAATGCTAAATATATTATATATGCTGACAATGATATTATGTTATTGTAACATCATTGTATGCTGAGATCTGACCTAGACACGTGTACTGCCGCTCTTCACAAAGGCCTTTGCTCTTTTGTCTGGCTGTATTCACCAATAATTAACATAAATATAATTTGCTAACAACCACCGAAACCACGGATTAATCCGAATTAACACAATCCAATAAATATTATCCGAAAAATAATAACGCACGCAACGTGTTCTACCGAAACCGATTTGACAAGTGTAATAAGTGACGTCTGTCAGCTGACAGATTATAATCCATTCCAATTCACAAGAATATGGTGTGGCAAGGATTCGCTCATACAGTCTTAGAACGGAGCAAAGAGAAACCCTACTTTTGTCATAAAATCATAAGTAATTAAATACGAAAACAATAAATAGTCTTTATCTTTTATTTTTTAATCAAGTTAGACTATAATCACGTTTTAATTTATTTAAAATCTGTCTTCTTTTTTAAGTCTTTATCTATCTTTTATATATGAAACAACGACAAGTTCTAGACGATCAATTATTATTTACTATCCTAAGACGTAGACGTAATGCTATTAGCTACTATTTATTTTAAATTTTTAAAATTAAATAAAATAAAAATTTTTAGTAATAAGTCACTTTGGATATTATTACATTAATTTTAACAGAAAAAACACTAACAAAACTCTATTTCCACCCAACATAAGCTCGAGTGAAGTCATATTATATCCCCATGTGCTGTTGTTCATACGGGCCTCTGCCTAGTAGTGGTACGTTCAAAGGCATCAACCTTAATAATGATAAATCTAATTGTTCGTCTGTGTAAATATAAAGTAACTTGCATTTTTTGTAGAATGAATTTCGTGTAAAAATTCCTTGTCTTTCATGGTGTCTTTTTATATTAAACTTGTGGTATTTCCTTTTTTTTCTTTGTTTTCACACAGAAAACCTACTTTACGTTTTCCAAAATTATCCATTTTTATAAAAATACATTAGATTTTTTTGGCGGAGTCATAGAAAACACAATGTCATTAACTTCTCTACTAAATAAAAAATAATTGCTGTTCGTCATACTACGGTAAACTTATAATTGGCCAAACCAATTTGAATATTTTTTGTTTTATTTTGTTTGTTTTAATACAGGGGTCTTAGAGAAAAATATAATAGGGCAAATCAGAAACAAAAAACTTAAAAAAAAAATGTGTTATTATTGATCGATAATAATGTTTGCTGTTTCTTACTTCTTTTCCGCGATATATTTTATCTTTTTCCTGTCAGTTGAATTGTCATTATGATTTGGACAAGACAACGTCTTTCGGGTCTACTAGTAAGTAATAAAAAATAATTTGATGGTGGTCTAATGCAACCAAGCGAACATAAAAATAAAGTATTATCTCCTCAAACTACACAAATTAATACTTCTGCCGTAAAAAATGAATATCAATATAATTATGACAAAATATACCGCCAGATAAATTTTTAGCGATCATCCGACCCTCCATACATGTGTATCGATCCATCAACGGATCGTATGCTGTTGTATCGATACAAATATCGGGCGAATTGTTTTGCATTGTATCGATCCATACAAGTATCAGATCGGATTGAACATCCCGATTACAAGCAAAAGGTTAGCTTTAAACACAGTAAATCAACAGTTACTATGGTTTAGCTATGGTTTTTTTAAATCTATAACTGAAACTGCAGGCATCTTAAATCCAGTAACTAAGATACTTGTGATTAACATATGTAAACCATATAATAATTTCATGGAAATTTTACGTAAAATCACAGTATTTAAAAATGCCGTGTTATAACTAAACAAAACATACTTATAAAAATACATGTACACATGTTACAAAACAGTAAATAGTAAAATACTGTGTTTTTACCAAAACACTCTACCGCACAGTGGTTTTTTTAAATGTCTTGATTTATAACAACTTACTGTGTTTTTATTTATCGTATCTCCTTAACGATGGTAGATATAGACAAATCGAAAATTTTCACAGATAGAGCTCGGTCTCGTAATTAGAACCAAAACATGTATAAACACAGTAAGCGAAGTTAATAACCACAGATTTAGAATAAATACAGTAACTGAAGTTACTGTGATTTCATTTACGACGGCAGTACTGTAGCCCTGTATTTTCATAATCATAATTATATTTTTTTTATTTTGTGTTGTATACAGCTTTTTGCCTTGGAATGTGATACGATTAACCGTGTCGTATAGCGGTAAAAGAATACTACCACCCCCTCTCTTCCCTTGGATGTCGTAAAAGGCGACTAACGGACTAAAGACTGCACACACATCCAACAGCATAGAGCGGAGATGGGCTCACCACCTGTTACGCTGAGTCAGTCGCTATTTGGTGAAAAGTGGACTACGGTAGAGGACTGCTTTTGCAGTCCTCATTGCCTAGTCTCTGACTAAGCCTTCGAGGATAATATTGAATGAATGAATGAATTTCTTCATTTCATAAATACGGTACAAAATAGGGTGTGATAAATAACGCTCCAGAGTGTTACGTCAAAGTCGTAATTTAGCGTATTTGCCAGAAAGCGGCGTAGAAACATAAGCACAATTAAAATAATTACTTATTAATGTAATCAATTATTAAATTATATAAAATCAATTAAAATTACCAACATCATAATATTACATTAAAATTAACATTATAATATGCAAATACAATAAGAATTACGTAATTAATAAAAAAAAGTGTCAAAATTAAATAATGTCATCACAATAAAACAAACCCACAGACCCACAGGTCCCGGGTTCGATTCCCAGCGGGGGTGCATCTTTGTGTGCCCGGTTTGGTTGGTAGTAGGGCTGTTAAGTTCGCCTGGCTTGCTATCACCATCTTATCTAAGTCTGTCGCCATAACAACGATGTTTATAGCATTGTTGTATTCCGACAGTTTGAGATAAGATAGCCAGCTCCTCAGTGGTTGAGGTTTCCGGGTGAGGCGCGCTTCCACCTTCAGCCTTATCGTCACTTACCATCAGGTAAGATGAAGGCTAAGCGCTTACCCGTTGTAGATAAAGAAAATACCAACAAAAGACAAATAAAATTCAAATATTATTATAATAAACTAAAATGTATCATTAAGGAATTCATTTATGGTACATATATTATAGTAAATTTTTTTATTAAAATTGAACTCAGCTTATACATCATGGTATTTTATTATAAATTATTGGTGCCATACCCATAACGTTTTTCCTTAACAAAGCTGTATTGTAACCTCCTGTTAATAATAACTTACAATATTGTGGTCGCATGGGTCTTGTTCTGACATCGGATAACTTTTTAAACAATTCTAAATTTTACAAATTACGTACTTATTCCTAATTTTTAAATATAAGGTAAAGTTAAAAATCGGAGCGACTTAAACACAGGTACGCAACTTTCTGTCGATTTCATCCCATATATTGCTCTAACACATATTATTTGGGATATTAATATTATTTCTCTTGCACTACAGTTTCACAAAATATAACACCAAATCTCAGTGTAGAGGCTACCAAACCGGAATGCTACTACGGTAAATTCCAATTTAACCTTCTTAGACAAAGCATAGAGTGCATATGCAGATTGGCTAAGTTTCTTGCAAAGTTCATCAGCTTGAGATTTCCACGTTAGCTAACTATCTATACTTAAAAAAAAATAACTTTAGTGATATGTACCTCTTATATCTCTTACCCTTGGTATTTAATAATGACGTTTTTAACTATATCCTCTGATGAAACTGCATAATTTTAGTTTTCTCCAAATATATTTTCAAATTATTAGCTTTCAGCGAAGTAATGATATTAGCAACAGCGTCATTGATTTTGCTTTCATGTTTTCGGAGGCTTCTATTCTGACTTAATTATGGCAGTGCAATCATCGTCTGCAAATAAAACCATTTGATAGTCCATTATCGCCCTCGGCAAGTCATTAATACAAAGTAGGAATAACATTGGTTCTGATAAAAACGACTCTTCAAGTTTTTATTTTTAATTTATTTATGTAAGGAAAATTTACAGCAATATAAATAGAATTAGACTAAGATAATTGATGACTGGAAGCCATTTACAAATTTTCACTAATAAATTACAAATTTAAAAAAAACAAAAGATACTTTAGAATTATAATATGACTAAAATACAAATACATGCTTTGAATACTAATAAAAGAAATCCAAATAAATAAATAAAAATTATAAGTAACAAAATTATTTTTTAAATTAACTCTTATTGCTCAGTTAATAGCCGTCTAACTAATTTAGCCGAATTACAAAAACGATCAACGTCTATTGTTAATTTATTAGGCTGATTGCCATTCGCGTTACGTCTGTAGTAGATACTGACCAATTTAATATTAACAGATGCTGAGCCACGTAGCATTTTGCCCGGTACCTTTAGACAGATTTTAGAAAGTAACTCTGGACAAACCCACCAACCACCCATGGCCTGGCTCAACTATCCGGTTATGCAGGCCGAAGCGCGGGAGATACGCGCGGAATGGGCTCCACCGCGCGTACTTCTTCACTCCCTACAAGTTTGCATCTATGTCCTTGTCCCTATTGTCCCTCTCCCCTTTCTGGGGCGGACGATACACGAAACGCCTTCAGTGTCTTCCAGGTCGTCCCGTGCCCACTGTATGGTGGTACCGCTGGCTACTTTTTGTTTCGGTCGTTTTTGGTACTCGGTTCTAGTCTTCGCCTCTCTCTCTCTCAAGGGCACTCCGAATCCTGTGCCACGCGCGCGCGAAATCCCGTAGCCGCCTGAAGTTCGCCTCAGATCCCACGAGGTCGCAGTAGTACACCGGGCCCACCTCCAGCACCTTCACATTATCTAATAAAGTCCTACGCGCGTCCTCATACAACGTGCACTCCTACAAAGCGTGGTGTGCGTCCTCCACACTGCAGTCCCCGCAGTAGCAGGAACTGACGTCCGACAGCTTCATCCGATGAAGCCTGCCCCTAAAACACCCATGTCCCGATAGCAATTGCGAGATTTCGTAGTCAGGCTCGATCCAAGTCGCCTTGATTCGAGCCCTCACATCCGGGAAGAACCGATATAGCTCCCTACCCTTGTCCGACGTGTCCCAACGCTCCTGCCAAGCGGCAGCAGCGGACTCAGCAAACCTGAGTTTGGCACCACGAAGCTCCTCCTTGGTCGCGAACTCGCGTGCCTCACCTAGTCTACCTACCCGGATTACCTCGAGGTCGGCCGGGAGAACCCCTGCCAAGACCGGCAGAGCGGCAGAGCTCGTCGAGCGATACGCCTTGGTCAGAAGGATCAAAGCGGGTCTCTGGGTGCGCAGAAGCGCACTCCGCACAACGTGAAGGGACGCCCGCTCATACCAACATGCCGCAGCATACGTTACCGTGGCGATGTAAGTGCCACGGTACAGCACGCGCAGCGCCCTGTACCGTATCCCCCAAGAGTTAGCCGATACTCTAGCCATCTTGCCGAAGCAATTGGCTGCCCTCTCCCCTATCGACACTGCATGCTGCGCGAACGAGAGACTCGAGTCGACCACCACCCCAAGTACCGTGGTCGACGTGACACTCCGAACAGAATCCCCCCGAAACTTGATGACGGGCGGCCTCTGGAACTTTCCCCTGATAGTCATAGTTAGCGACTTGCTAGGGGAGAAATCCAGTCGATTACGGGCCCCCCAGTCATCGACGAGCCGGAGAACGGTAGAGGCGGTAGCCTCTATGCTCGCCCGGGCTGCAGATTCTATAAGGATCGTCACGTCGTCGGCATATGCCACCATACTTACCCCCCCCCGGGAGCGGCAGCCGAAGCAAGTCGTCCATAAGCACGTTCCAGAGCGTCGGTCCCAACACCGATCCCTGCGGGCAACCCATCGTTGCTGCCTTCCACATCACCCGGCTACCCACGAACAGGCCCACCCGGCGTCGCACGAAGTAGTCCGCCAACATCTTATAGATGTTTGGCGGGCAGCCTCCCCGCTTCACCTTAAGCATGATCATGGGCCACCACGCGTTGTCGAAGGCCCCAGAGATATCCAAAAATATCGCCTGCACATACTTCGACGAGCTCTCCCTAGCCACGCGAAGGACAGTCCCCAGCGCAGACTCCGTAGACCGACCCCGAGTGAAGCCGTGCTGGCAGTCCGATAGCCCCCTAGCTATTTGCGGGGCACACCTTAACATTACGCGTTCCAAAATCTTACCTAGGATTGGCAACAGAGTGACGGGGCGATATGCTTTTGGGTCGGTAAGCGGCTTGTCATTCCCTTTCGGGAGGACAATCAGCCTACCGTCCTTCCACACATCCGGGAAACACCCCTCCTGGACACATCGCCTATACATTTCAGTAAACTCAACCGGCGCGGCTGCCCATGTGTGTCTGATAATACGAGCGGTGATCCCATCGATACCCGGGGCAGTGTTGGGGAGACCCCTGACTATCCCCGCAACTACATCTTCGGTCGGAGGCGGCGCATCTTCTCCTGAGGGGGTGAACGATGCCATAACCCGCACTTGCCTGTGATACTGTGTGTCCCTGGACACATCGTCGTCCGGACAGAGAGCACACATTAGGCTGTGCATGGCCTCATCCACACCCACAGCATACCCTTCGGCGAATTTCGTGCCATTTATTACGTTACGGGGAGGACGTGTCCTCCCACTCGCGACTCGGTAGGCCTGGCCCCATGGGTCCAGGTTTCCGGAATTGGCGATTTTCCTATTGTGCAAAAGTTGCGCTTCCTCCATAGCATCCCTGTACTGTCTCCTATGCGCATGAAACCGGTCCTTAGCGTCGGCCTCGGCAGGCCCCCCAGCCTTTCGAGTCGACTGCCAGGCTCTTCGTAACCTGTTATTACCGCAACGCAGTCTGTCCAGGTCAGGTGTCCACCACTCATGTCCGCCGTTCGATTTCCTAACTTTAGCCACTCCAAGCGTCTGCTTTGCGGTGCCCCCTACCAAAGCGGTGAACTGGGCACAGACGTCTGAAGCAGGACGATTCCATCTGATATTACCCACCCTCCCATGTATCCGGCGCTCGAAACAAGCCCAGTCCACCCCGCGATCCCGAAGTCTCGTTGGCTCTTCTAGCAGCTCTGCGCGTGGAGTGCCCTTACTTGCCACTTCGTATGTTATGAGACGGTGGTCGCTCTCTATACTGTCTTCCCATACCCTCCATCCCGTCACCGGGATGCCTCTGGTTGTTAATGTGAGGTCGATGTTAGACGATCCATTTCCACTGCAAAACGTGGCTGGTTCACCCTCTTGGTTATTAACCAGTAGCCCCCGGGCCAGGACAAACGCCTCCATGGACTCACGGCGGTGCGTGACGTCTGGCCCTCGTCCAGTATATTGCCTCGGTTCGCAATACCACATCGGAGAGTGGGCATTAGAGTCTACCCCAATGACAACTCTCCTCCCCTTCAGGGAGTCCAGCACCATGCCTAGATGTTCAAGGTGTATGTCTATGTCGTCGCTGTACTGGAAGTACGCGGACACCATGTAGATACCCTCTTGGTCAATTAGTACATGACACACTGTACAGTGTGTGTTTGACAGATGGTGTAATAGGGCACATGGGAGGTCCTGTCGACCAACATACACACATGCCTTGGCTCTGTCTCCGCACTGCAGAAATCTGCTCGCGGAGTCCATATGGGCAGTGGGATAATGCTCTTGAGCCAGAACGACGTCCAAGCCCATCTTCTGCGCAACTACGGGTAACTCTATTGTGGCAAGTTCTGCCCCTGCCAGATTTATTTGGCCGACTGTACACATGGTAGCCATTTGTGTAGAGGTAACTCTGGACAGTCAATTGATCCATTAGCTATGCTTGCAAGGGTACTTACATATATCGCTAATATTTCGTCTGTAGTGTACGGGCAGAAAGTAATAGCGATGACAACGGTTTCTTCTTATTCCGTAATATTCCAGTTTCTTTAAAAACTTTAGCTTTAACCAATAGTCGTAATTACTCGTATTATGTATGTATATGACACGATAAGACAGAAATATAGAATGAAAAAGATGGTTCGTTTGGAAAATACTGTAATCAATTCAAAATACATTGCAATCGTAATAAAGAACGATTCTAAAAACAAAGGTAAAATTAAAGAATAAATATAAAAGGTTTTGCATTGCTATATTCTGGTTCAAAGATGATCATCCATTAACAAATGTTGTTAAGCGCTCGGCTTGATATCCCGAGGTCCTGGGTTCAATTCCCTGGTTAAACAATAATGAGCTGGGGTGGTTGTTCCTAGAGTACAATGATTATAATTGAAAGAGCCCAAAGATCAGTACTTAAAATGGGGTGAATAGGGGAAATACTCAACTTCGCCACGTGTTTACAAACTCGTTTTCTTATGTAAATTAATGTTATATGATTCAAAAGATGAATCTTGACAGTGGCTTTATATAAAATATATCAAAAATCTATTATTATCAAGACTTGCACAAAAAATGCTAGAATTTATGCAATCCCTATTCACCCTGAGTTTGGGGTCCATAGGGATGAGAGAAGTCTCAATAGGGAAATTTGTTAGAGTTGGCACTAGTAATGAATTCCATCTAACCGTTTTATGGGCTCAGCCTTAGATTAAGTAACACCAGATATTAGCACCATATTTTTTTATAGATAGGTTTCCTAAAAAATATAATTTACCCAAATTTCACGGCGCGGAAATGCATAGTTTTTACGTTAGAATTTATTGAAAATTGCAAATAGTAGTCAAGTATTGAACAAACTAGCTGACTTACTCCTGTAGGTCACGTAATAGGTTAGAAATTTAAGTTAGTTTATTTGTACTACTTTTGTATCACTTTCGTTGCTAATCATACTTGAAACGTTCCCATTCACCTGGGGTTGCTAGATGATAATTTGGTAAAGGAGAGCAGATAGGTCTAAAAAGAAGGATTTTCTGTAAAAAAGGAGGACATTCACAATTAAACAAGTTTTTTATATGATTTTACTTTATTTTAATCATATTTAGCTGAGCTGCCAATTTTTGCAAGATGTTATTGGTTTTTTAATAAATAATTATGAAAATCTTTACATGTCATGTTTTTGAAGTTGTATTGAGCAATAATTAAAGATTTAACAGACTGCACACTTAGTCTGTTCCTCTCTTTGCCCCACTGAGTATTAATCAGTGAAAAACCTCTTTCCACATTTGCGCTATGTGCGCTTATACAAAAATAAAACTCGCAGATATTGAGCACTTCTGAGAACCATTCAATGTTTTTAGCACTTAGGGTGGATTCTACCAAACTGGAATAAGACTTACTCCGAAATTAGTCTATACAAATTCGGCGTTTAATCTAGCTATAAGACCTTATTCCAGTTTGGCCGAATCCACCCTTAGACGTTTAGCAAAAAGGAGGACTTACAGTAGGAAAGGGAAGACGGGAGGATAAAACATGGAAAAGTAGGACATGTCTACCTTTTGGATACCATCTGGCAACCCTACATTCGCCCCAAAATAAACAGATTTTAATGTATCTTACAATTACCAAAAAATCTTATAAAATAACCAAAACTTTACCTTACTTAAGATAAAGTTCTATCTTAGCTTACCTCGTTTAAATATGTTGGTCCAAACACTTTTTAATGTTGTTATTCATCAATTAACCACAAAAGATATGAAATGTAAAAGTTTATATCAGAGGTGCTGCGAGAGGTTACTTTTAAATGAAGTAAAAGACAGCTTGCGGCTCACTTCATACAGATTCAATGTTGCCATACAATATTCTGGATAATCTACTATTGCCACACGAAAAAATATTTTAAGTTGAAATAATTTTGACGAGAATACTCGGTGTTGAAAAACTTTCCAAGACTTTTCCCTATTCGCCCCTGGATCCCTATACACCCCATTTGTTGTACATACCATACAGGTATCCAACAGCAGATTTATTTATGGACAGTACAGTCTTAACCGTTCGACAGTTTTTTGTCCTAAAATCAACTACCTATATTTACTCTTACTATTACTTGAGGAGGTCGATGGCGCAGCGGCTAGCGCGTTCGGCTTGCGATCTTGCCCGCTAAGCAACTTTCGCATTGCCGGGTCGCCGGGTGACCAATTGGTCACCCGGCGACCCGGCAATGCGAAAGTTGCTTTTAATTAAAAACATCTCGAACTCCTCCGTACTTCGGAAGGCACTTTAAGCCGTTGGTCCCGGTTGTTGTCATAAGATGGCAGCCGTTAAAACCCACCAACCCGCATTGGGCCAGCGTGGTGGGTTATTTTCCAATATCCCCACGTGCTATTGTTCACGTTTGAGGCCTGTGCCCAGCAGTGGGACGTTTATATACTGATGATGATGATGGTGATTATATTTACTCATAAAATAACTCTTTAATCAGAAAACTACAACCACTTGCTATTACAGGGAGTATTCATAATACCAGTCCACCCAGTTAATACCTCTTTCGCCCAACGTTTTCCTCCTTTTATAAATCGTGTGATTTACAACAAAGCTGTTTCTTTTTGTAATCTGGAATCTGCTACAGTATATGACGCCAAAAAAGTCGTAGCAAATGGCTCTCAACCCTTACTTACGACCACAGAGAAAATATTTGTAATGCTGTCATAATTCAAAATTACAAATTTTATTTTTTATAAATTTTATAAATTGTGTGTTATGCCAATTTGTGTTAAAAAATGTGTGTTATGCCAATTTACATCTATTATAAATTATCATATTCTATTTACTTTATTGTATTTTATATACGTAACAATATTTTTTTCAGTAACAAATGGAATATAAAAATATATAATTAACAAATTTTATGTAACTTTACGATAAGTTGAGGCAATTTTTCTTGTTAATCGTACTGGCATCAACGATACAAAATTTTTTAGTGATGATTAAAGTAGGATGTAATGTTGCTACTGTATAATTCTGTATTATCCTATTTTTGTTGAAATAATCATTTCTCATTTTCAACAAAGTGTGTTTCGGATTTTTAGATGCATAGCCCATATCATCATTACCAACCCACATTTGGAAAGCGTGGTATTAAGTGGTATTAAGTGGTAATAAGTGGTATTAAGTGGTAATAAGCCAATACCGATGGGTATTGGTTTCAATACAATTGCAGATGACGTGATTTCAATGATGAAGGCATTTATCCTGTAGTGGGACAATATGTTGGCTGTTCTATACATATAGTGACCCTAAATGGATTCAAAGCTAAAATTGAATACTAATTGAATACGATCATTAGTGGTAAAACGCCATTGTCAGGATCAATCAAACAACCGCTCATAAACTACGAATTTTAGAGCACGCGATAATTTCTCTATCGCCTCTCAGCCCCGATCTCCAAGGGGGTCAAGCTATCTTTACTGCGTATCGAGCGCTCGACAAGCAATAAAGATCTATAGATCCGCCGCCTCGATCCATAGATCATTCGCGTCGATCGCGGAGCAATTAATCTCTGACATAGTTTGTCATCGGCGGTTAGTGGTGACGAGTTTATCTTATAATTTGGGTCGATTGCTTCTTTTGATTTATTGACGATTGCCAATTATGTTGCTACTCCCAATTTAGAAACGAGATTTAATGTCGATTGACTTTATTGATCATAATTATGTCTCTATTAAGTATCACTTCATTAGAGACAAATAAGGAAGGAGGTTAAGCCTAATCTTATTTTGTAGATAGGCTGTAATCTAACTTTACAATTATTGTTTACAGCCTATCTACAGACTTATCACAAATAATTTCCTTTCCTTCTATCTAAGTCATATTCTACAACAATGCTCAAAACTGAACAAACGTTGTCAAGTACTTTAAAGTTAATGTTACCAGTCACTCACTCAAATGAGCTCAGCACGCAAGTGCATCGGTCGCAGAAGAAAGTCGGAGCTCGCATAAACACCACATATGCTATATATATGTGTCGTGGCTTCACACGCACTTAGGAAAGTTGCAAGATCAGAATACATAGATTAAATTGACTGTGAGGTAGTGAGGGTTGACATACATACACACATATAATCACGACTATTATCCCCGAAGGGTTAGTCAGAGACTAGGCAATGAGGACAGCAAAAGCTGTCCTTTACCATAGTCCACTTTTCACCGAATAGCGACTGCACATGTGCTCAGCGTGACAGGTGGTGAGAAGTGACAAGGGAAGAGAGGGGGTGGTATTCTTTCACCGCAACGCGACTCGGTTAAGGGTGGACATGCAAAACCCGCCAACCCGCATTCAGCCAGCGTGGTGGGTAACGGCCCGATCTCCCCATGTGTTAGGAAGTCCATGTGGGAAGGCCGGTGCCCAGCAGTGGGCCGTACACTCATATAGGTTGATGATAAGGGTGGATGCATTGCTAAGTTCCACCGGAGTATTCCCCGCTCAGCTGCCGGCTAAGCGTCAAAACAATTAATATGATGTTTCATTATAGGTACTAGTATATATCCGTATCACAAAACAATATTTATAATACATTGAACTATGTATATATCACTATCTGTCAGACATATTCACGCACATGTAATATTCATTTAATTACGATTTACAAAAACCGGGTAATTGTAAATTAGTGAAGAAAGAACTATGTAAAACTTTGTGAAGCCATAAATGAGTTATGTCTTAATTACATTATATGCAGTATGTTTTAAAAGATACGGAAAGCTTTGACTTCAATGCATATAAGTAGAAAAGTTACTAACAATTGTTGAATTTGTATGAGACCACCTGTTAAAATGTTCATTCTCATTATAAACCTTGTATTATATAGAGACATGATAAAATATTTAATTAAAATAATTAAAAGACTATTAGTATTTAGTAGTAGTTACAAAGAGCTTACTTTTGTGTCAATAATGACTTCATAATGTCAACAGCAGTCCGGAGGCATTTTCGTCATTATTTAATTATTTGACTTTACTCAGACAATTTCAGATAGTTCCTGCCTTTTAGTTTTTATTTTTCTCATTTGATATTTTTTAGTTTTTGACCTTTATAGGTACCTACGTTCATTATCAAAATGTCTAGCTTTTCGTGGCGATAAAACATGGTTAAACTTTTATTAACCTATTCTAGTATGAAGATAATCATTTCATATTATAAATAAGTTACGTGTGTAAGATATAGTGTGCAGTCAACAGGGTACTTTACGACAGAAACCATCCACTTTCGTAATGACATTGCGATAATAACTATTGAGGCAGCGAGTGTGGCGCGTTGATGTCTTTTCTATGTTCTTCCATCACGCAGCATGATCAGTAATAATAAGTAATAATGCTTCTGCATAATTGCAATGTATTAAATGCAAAACCGTAAACTTGTTTAAATTTATGTAGACTGTTTATTATTAAAGACATTTTTAAACATCTCTGAAACGGAATATTACAAGCGACCGACGACCGCAACCTGGAAAAACAAATAAATATTCTCACAAATCACTATGTTGTTTAACAATTATGCGAAATAACTTTATGACAAACCTGTTATGCCATATTATGCTAACATTGTGAATTCAGATTGTAATACAAACTAGTGGGCCTCCAAGATAAACACAATTGTTTATACAAAGTTGCACAGTCCCTCACTACGCAAGCATAATATGTGTAAATGTAAGAAATCTAAATTGGATACACAAATTAAGCTTCTAATAGTAATAGAATGAAGTTGGCTTGCTATAAAAAAATGTCAATAGTGTCAAACAAAACAGTGAAAAGTCAACGATAGGTGATCGTATTAGCGAGAATACGCGAAATGTAAAAGTTGTCAACCCATGACAAGGCAGAACGCGTACCGAGCCGAGTATTAATTTTGAACTCTATTTGAAAGGAATAAGAACGGTACCTCTGACGAGTTTTCTATTTGCCAAGTAAAAGTTGTGTTACACATTCGTAATGTTGACGAAAATCGCGAAGCTGATCCGGTTCACATATCGCACCACCAGAACTGCAATGTCTCAAATCAATATTTTAAGTGCAAACAATTTTATATTTTGTGCATCTGTGGTATTTAAAGCATACGCCAGCATAAAACCTATAGCTGCCTAAGCCGTTGTGACCGCGCAAATCCCGGAGGTTTTGTAGTGCCATCTCACAAGCGTGTGGGTACCTGACTCAATTCTCCGAGGTTTTCAAATCTAAAGACGAGAGCGCAAAACTGCCCGCCAAGAATGACCTCGGCTCGAGTGTCGTGGGAGAATCAATTAAGTGAGGGAATATACATTAATGATTTATTAATTGGATTCAGAGTAAAAACTCATACATATTTACTGCTAAATGCTCTTTATTGCTACAAAAGGTTAAAAACTCTAATATTACAAAAATAATACTTTTTTTCGAACAATTAACGAGCTGTCATCGAATCTGCACCTGCGAGGTAAAGTCAATGACATATCAACCTTTATCCGTGCCTTACAAATATGACTCTTATTACAATGTACTAAGTCATCTGTTCAATTTAGGTGCTACTTCAATACAAATGAAAATAATTACGGTAGTATTGAACGAACTCAGAAACAGGGCCCTTAAAACTTATCGCTGGTTGCACGACTTAATTAATTCTGTAAAGACTGTAATTTATAATTTATACATGGTTTGGGTTTGCTGGAATCATAATATTTTAAGAAAATAAATGTACAAGTAGTAAGAATGCGTTCAGCAGTGGACCGACTTTTCAGAGCAGTTAGCGATACACACGGCAGGCATCGGTTTAAATAGAAGCTAGAAGGTTCGAATGAGCAAGAGACAAATATTTCTGTGATGGTCAAGGTTTAGCATTTACAACTGATATAATGGATGCTAATATACGACAGCGATGTATTTAATAAGATTTAATTTATTTTATAATAGATATATAAAATGTTAATTAGAATAGGTTTTATTTAAAAATATCGTAAAAGAATGCAGACATGCAGAAGGCGAAGTTCGCCGAATAGCAACCGATAATTGGGCAATAGTACAATGGCTTGTTAGACTTAGAGTCGATCAAATCACCGCCGCATCAGTGCCGTGATTTACTTCCTTAGGACCGAGTGATGTCGGCCGAACAATGGCTAACTGTACCTCGGCCGCCGCCGCCCTACGAACCTGCGGATCAGGTTACGCGGCTCTGCATTCGCTTTACTTCTGTTTGTTATGATTTTTTAAGAATATACATGCAACTGTATAGACTGTTATGTGCACTGCCATTTTGACTGCCGAAATATCTCAAAAACAACAAAAATTATAAATATAAGCAATAATACCGTTAACAATCATACGTGTAAACTACGTGATAAAATTTTAAAAAGTACATAAAAAATGAAGAAAGATATAGTAGCATAAAAAATTAAGGAAGACTTTTTAAATAATTTTATGAAATATAATTTTAATTTAATCGGACATACCAGTATGATTTAGCTCAGTAAATAGACACATGTTAGGAGAACCTATGCTCAGCATTAGGGCAGCACGGAAAAAGCTATACTGAAAAAAGTGAAAGAAAAAAATGTATCTACAAAAATTTATGTCACATTAACAAAAAGTCTCATTATGACATTGTAACAAGTGTGTTACATTGTCATAATACGTCAACGTTGTTTGTAAACAACCAATTGACATCGAAGGTCCATCCATTCATCCAGAAAAATACACACACCCTATCCGATCCGTCATCGGTCACCGACCGGTAAAACTAAAAAAATATGTAAAAGGAAACACAAGCGCAAGGCTGCGCGGGAGTGTCGCTACGTCACGGCGCTCTAGCGCGTGCCTCACCCACACACGCGGCACCGGTACTCGGCGTAAACGAATGTGGACTGTAGGACTGAAGATAGCCTTGAAGATATTAGCCGTCATTCAAATGTAGCAAAAAATATACAAAGACAGGTAGATATACCGTAACATCAGAAAAATAAGTCGACGAAATAACTTTATACGCAATTTAAATGTCTTATCGCCTTTAAGGTTTCCTAAAATATATGTACAACTACAAGCTTATATTTAGAAATTCTAGCTTACTTCATTACCCAACAATTCTTAGTGCCCTAACGATAACACAGCACGTTGGCCCACACCGCGGCCACAAGTTCACGGACACGCTGTGCCGGTGCGCGCGCATGTGGACACGCGGCATAATTTGTTCCCGCTCATTACGGGCTTGTATTAAGCCTTAATTAGTCCATAGCTCAAGTTTTTTAAACTTTCTTCCGTTCGGACATCGCCAATGGGTTGGGTGTAACGTTAGTAGAATGTGTGATTAATGTTAAATGATCGTTTGCCATTTTTAAAGTACCTTCGACATTATTGAACAGCTGTCGCTTGGCAAGCAAAATGTAAAGTTATTTTTGAAAAGTAAAATAAAGGTCTCGATATCTTTATACATTGTTGACAACAAAATAAAGCAAATAAGGCAAAATTAGGGAATAACATTATGTTGGAGAATAATATTAAATTTCAACTCTTTATTTTTTGTATTAAATCGTCTGTGTTACTAGATGATAGGTTGTGATTGCGATGTCCATGCATACTTATCAGGTTACCTGTATAGAGTAAGGTAAGCGCCCGTTACGTCACTCGCGTACCCTCACTCATTATGCGCAGGAGCGCCTCCAAGGCCGGAGTGAGGTCGGTCACCCTGCCGACACGAATAGGC
Source organism: Scoparia ambigualis (assembly GCA_963921215.1). Taxonomy (NCBI): domain Eukaryota; kingdom Metazoa; phylum Arthropoda; class Insecta; order Lepidoptera; family Crambidae; genus Scoparia; species Scoparia ambigualis. The sequence goes on from OY992503.1 coordinate 1,470,056, forward strand.
AATATCACCACGTCATCAATGGCTCGTGTACAACTTTTAAACTTAGACAAATGTTAAAAAATGATGTTACATAATTTTAGTGTCGATTGTGAATATGCAATACCAAAATAAAATTTAGTAGACTAGACTTAAATATCATACTAAATATTTTGAACATAGTCATCGCGCCCGCTTTCCGGAGAGTAGGCATAGACCACAACAATTATACCCAGATTACCCTGAAAATATTTATCGTCTACAAAGTTTATATTTTTTTAATATGTGCGTTAGTTAGGGTTCTATAGACTTAGGGAAAATACTCCAAAAATCTAGCTCAACTGGAAAGTCGGAAAGTGACGGGTGTTTAAACGCCACGTAGGGGAATCCACTACTAAGATAAAGTATAAAAGGTAGTAAGGAAACCTATGTACCCTTAAAATTTACAAACTAAAAATTTGTAACTTAGAATTAAAATAAAAATCAAACAACAAAACATGGCTTCAGGGTGCAGGGAAATGGGTATATTTGTTACAAAACAAATTTGTTTTGTCCTTAAATATTTGATATTTTATCAATTTTATAATATTTCTGTTTTCAACCAAATGGCTAAACAAATAATGAAGTTTCGCTATAGTTTTTTTGTATAGGAGTTACACACGCTTTGCTGTTCTTTTGTACAATTTGAGCAAGCTTCTTGCTACTACCCTGCGGTATGACCAGACGGTCGTACTCTGGTAAGTGTCGGTATGAACTTATTTTTAATTAATTTTTTATTATTTTGTAGCTTTTAGTACATTATTTACATCATCATTATCTTTCTTTTCAATAAAACCGTTTAACTTTAAAAAAAAATACTTATTTTTTTATTTGCATATATTATTATTATGTACGCCTGAGCTCTCAGTTGCGAGTCTGTTGCAATTTCTTTATCGTCAGAACCTCGTCTGTGATTTTTGCATAAGCATTATCTGTAGGTAAAATGGCTACGCCGCTTACCACTTAATCCTTGGCATCAATCTACTCCAGTTCTTCAATCATTTCGTAAACTTTCATCGGTTACCTATGCCAAGCTCTGAAGAATATAACAGACGTTGATTCCCCTACATGGCGTTTTAACGGCCATAAACTTTAGAGACGGATATTGTTAATTAAAACTCAAAGCTAAGTTTTATTTTCAATTCACTTACTAAATAGTAGCGGATATAGATCAATAAAAAAATAGGTATCGTAACATTTTTGAGCAAAATATGAGTAGAAAATTACCTTTTCGAAGCCATGGTGCAAGCAAATATTCTCACTAAACTTAAAAACCAAAGAAACAACAAAAAATATAATTTTAAATGTCGCCTACTACTTACTTGTCACCTACAAAAACAAAGATCTGTAGTATCTCTAATCAATATTCAAGAAAAAGTAGATCTAAACACACTAAAACTACATTTAATTGAGGGTAGAATAGATACTTGTTTTTTGGGCGTTTAAAAGGCTCCTAGGCGAATCTGGGTAACAATATTGTGTTAATACAAAAATTATGGCGTTTGAAAATTTCTAGATGAGTATAATGCCTCAGACTAGATTTATTTTCATGTAAGTATTAACTTTTATTTGTGACTAATTTGTTGGTGTAATAATTACTTCATCCGTATTAGAGACATACTATGACATAGTACTCGTACATATAATTATATCGATGGTTACAACCCGTTTAAAATGCTAATACATTTCCTAAGCGGCAATGAGTTTACCTACGCAGGACTTAGACAAGTGAAGTGTCCGTTGCGCGGTGACGTCACCGCTCCAGCCGCTGGGCCAAGGGCGAGTGAGGTCGATCGCCCGGCCGTCCGTCCGTCGCCCCGCTAACTGTAAACAGATCCCATCCCGAAAACAGGGCCAATGAACCCGGCCCTTCGTCCTTACGCCACGCCGCCGCCCGCGCCGCCGCCCGGGTCGGTGTTCCCGTGTTGCTATTTATTTAAACTGGACTTTGTGTTTTAGGGATGAAATAAAATTCAAAATTATAATTAGTAATGCTACAGTTTAATAAAAAAAAATAAGGGTTATTATAAATAATCCTTATTTTTAGCTAATAATGAGTTGTGTTTATGGTTGTTCCAATACTTAAAAACAGTTATTGAAATTTATACTAAATTTAAAACCGTATATGACAGATGGGTATGGTAATACGTGCATTAAAAGACCTTTAGTTTTTCGATCTTAACCATTTCTCTGTGAAAATAGTAAAATAGTCTGTAAAAATTATTCTCTGTAATTTAAAGAACCATTGTTAGCTAGTCTGGTAGTCCACATAAGTTAAAAAAAAACAAACTTTCTGTTAGATACCTTCAAACGTAAGTTGAATGACTAAGTAGGATATAAATTGTTTTATTCGTCTTTCTCTTTATTTAAGCGTAAGTAAAGTATAGCAACCTAGCAAACACAAAACCATTCTACAGTCTGTTCCTTTACGATAAACAATTTAGACAAAACAGTACATGTTCTTTGGTTGGTGGTATGGCTGTTAAGTTCGCCTGGCTAGCTACCACCATCTTATCTAAGTCTGTCGCCATAACAACGATGTTTATACCATAGCGTAAAAAAAAATTGTGCCGAATGACTTCTACGAGACATACGTCAAAGAGAAAATTGGTAATTTATTACAAATCATAAAACGTATTTCCATAACACTGTGGGCACGCATCGCAAATGTAGAAACATCCTCATTGTGCTACCACCATTGTATACAAATAAATAATAGGTATCGGTATAAAACTTTTGTTTAAACAATCATTTTGTTATCCATTTTGCTTGTGATGCTAATGATGCCGTATCTTCTAGGTAGCCTATTTACATTGTAATGCGATGAAGGCAGAAGAGCAATAAAACCATGCCAGGCCCGCGGACATTTAGCCAAACAAAAACTGTTACGCTTGTATTGTGGTTGCAATATAATGCTAAACGGACTAATTTGCATTAAATTTAGAGTAACTCCTCAAAATTATAGTTACTTTATGAATTATAAACGTAAAAAGTTTCCATAAAATAATAGTTGAAATTGAATAAAGCAAAATTCATTTTGGTGGACTATCCGCCCATTACGCACATTACGTTGCGGTTGCGAATGACCCTAACATCAGATTATTATTAAAAAAAAAATACTCTATAAACATTCACCTCTCATAAAAATTTTTAAACCATTTGGCGACATTAAACCTCCTTTGGCGACTGCACAGCCAGTGCGAAGCCCATTAAGGCGCGTCACAGTCAATTTAAGAGCCTCGTGAAGTGCAATCGAGGCGGTCGCGGCGATTGTTTTCCCACAGCGGAGGCATACCGACACCAGCACCACTCCCAAAAAAACCCGTTGCGCCTGTAACGGTACGGACCGACAAACAGTTTTATATTAGGCAATTAGGCGCAAGGACCAAACGGCCGGCGAGCAAACAATACTCTTGTTGAACGCTAAGGATTAGACCGCCTTTACGGTTATGAATGCATTTTTTTCTGTGTTTTTTTAAACTTATTTTACAGCTGTTTTGTTTTTTCTATTGTAGTACGTTCTTTGTTTTTGGTCGCCTTTGGTGTTAATACTCGTAGTCTTTTATTTGCGTTACTTAGATACCTGCCTTTATAACTCTTGTAAAAGAAAAATCAATGACATTTAGAAGCAACATGGAAGTTAACCTACGCATCTATAAAAATAATATACTTACAGAAAAGACAAAAACACAAATTAAAACTAAACAATGGTCAATGGCTAATTAGCTATGCCAATAGTTGTAGTGCTTTTTAAAATACTATCCAACAACAGTTTAAATAACAAAATAAATTAGTCGGTCGGATGATGGAAGCGAACCGATGTAGTTCTTGACTCTTGAGATATTGCCAATATAATTTACTTTATCTCATAATCATGCTGTAAAGTTTATAGGATTCAAATAGCAAGTATTATCAAAAGCAAAAGATTTGCTATAAAGTATATTTTCAATTACGTACAATGTTTTTTAGTCTTTGGCACACTGAAAGCTTTATATATAAAGCTCTTAAAAAGTTACAACCTACTGTGAGTTGGTTTTGTAGTTTAGTCTTTGAAAAAATAATTGTAGAGCTAGTAAATCGCTAGCTAAACGATTGGCGATAACCAGCGCCATAAGCCACGCCCGACCCACTATCCACCCCAGGCCCGCCACCACTGAAAAAATCGAATCACGAATTTAATTTTTAGGCCAACCCACACACGGCGCTATGGTTGTCGACTTGTAGGAAAAAATTCAGAGATTCAGTACGCATGCATATCAACATAAAAAATAAGTATTATAATTTAATTTCTAAAAATTGTTGAATTAACATCAAGTAACCATGTGTATTTATCCAATAATGTATACCTAACTAAAATACATTTCGATTTATTGAATTCATATGAATTTTTGGGTTTTTTCTAAAACTATTTATGTAAAAACAATAGTAATGTATTTTGGTATATTTTTACATTAAAATAAGTGCAATTAATTTGTTTCGGCAACCCTAAATAGAGCCCGCATCGAAATTTTGTCGCGCGCAGAGCGGGACGACTATACCAACGAGAGTGAAAGAGATGGCTATAAGCGAAACAGGGCCGGCTAACGGTACACCCACGGAAGTGTGTCAGTGGCGTAAAGCGGTCTCTGGCGCAGGCAGGGCGTAAGCGACGCCGCGTGCGCAACGCAATACCAACCTTGACCTACTGGCTTACGGTCGAATGTCGTGTGGCGACCGATCTGGTTTTCGTTTTTCACGGTGCTGATTCACGACAATAGCAATGTCCGCTTCTGTTTGACGATTACTTAGACAGTCCAGTTTTAAACCTACCTCAAGGCTGGGCGTGATTATTACTTTAATTCTTCGTTAACCGTTAGCAATTACAGGATAATTAAGCTTTATGGTTTTCAAAAAGAAAGGAACTTTGAATTAATTGATGTTACTGAAACAAAAGAGAATTCAAAAGCTTTCAATATTTACGTAAAATAAAAGGCATTTTTTTCTTAATATCAAGTTTGAAATAATTAGTATTAGTAGTCAAAATGCAACAATTTCGACAGAAATAGGCAAGATAAACGCAAAAAAATAAATAAAAATACACACTATAAACCAACTCAAACAAATTCGTACAGAACACCTGATAGCTTATCAATGAAGCTGCTAACGAGCGATAACGCGCCACAGCTGCGCCCTTGAACGTGAGCCGTCTTGTGTCGTTAGCCTCACGTGACGACGACGCGGCCGGCTACGCGTCGAAGCCTTCAACGGGCTGTAGCTCATTGCACGGAACTAAGTATTGTGTTGTCGGTCCGTTTTGATGCCGTCCAGAACACCATACAACACAACAACTCGACTGTAACCACCTATTTGGTCCATTAGACCCCGGTCTCAGACCTTATAGGTCACGGCTACGATTTACGCAGCCACAGTCATGTTAGGGGACTAGTTAATCAGGTTTGCTTTCCGAAATATTTTTTTTAATCTCAAGTCATGATACATGGTTTTGGAAAGGGATCAAAATCACAAATTATGTGTCTTTTTCGGTACTTACCTACTTTATACTTAAAAAGATAGCTCAAAACCCATTTTTCTCACAGCTCGCTAAACGTTTGTCCGATATTTAATACACGATTTAGAGCGGAAAACATAATTACCTAAAGGCTAAAACTTAAGTCTACTCTTCAATAATTCAGCAGGAAAGTACCTATTTACGACAAAAAATATTTTGCTTGTGAATGGATAGACAAAAATCTTGTAACGCAAAACAGTGTTAAAGGTTATAGAGAAAAGCGTTAAATCGAATAATCTAACGAAAACATATTTCTATCATAACAACTTTCACTCTCCGTCTCATGGGAGCGTGTAATAGCTGTGACAATTTCACGAAAACTCAAAGAAATGCTAATTTTGGTGCCGTTTTAGAGCGGAGCAAATGAATTCTGCAAGAGCGACCTCCTAAAGGGATAATCACGATTCATTCACAATCACAACGCGTCGAAGGGCCTTTTGTTGTGTTTGTAAAAATTTACTGTTACATGATCATCTGAAAATGTATTTGCATTTGTGTTAATCCTTAGACAGAGATTTCAAAGTACGAGGACAAAACTCATGAAAACTTTTATATTTAGATGCATAAAGATAGTTAAAGTTCAAAATTTTATGAAAAAGAGACTAATGACTTTAATCAAATTCGAAATAGAGGAAAGTGTAACTGTTCAATTAACTTCGTAGCTAAAATTAAGGCTTGTTTAAGTTTAAGAGGTTGATAATGAATAATATTCAACCTTTTTATTACTACAATAAATAATAATAAAGAGGTTAAATCCACAGAAATTATTTTATCACAAAATACCACCATTTTTTAACACTCACACCAATTATCTAGCCCAAGAGAAGCTTCGTTAAGAAACTCGTTAAATGGTTACTAGACAACGGATAAACATACTTAAATACATACTTATTATACATAGAAAACAACCAGACCCTAGACAATTTAGAAAAACAATAATTTCTAAATTGACCCGACCGGGGATCGAACCCGGAACCTCAGAGATGGCGGCACCATGAAAACCGGTCTACAAACCACTCGACCAAGGAGGTCGTCGTAGGATTGATAACCGTCAACTAGAAAACGCGAAAACTAAAGTCCACGTGGACACAGTAACCAGCACAGCTAGTAAGCAAAAAAATTGAGTCAAACTAATTTAGCACCGGAATATGAATTTCCTCATTATTGAACAAACAAAATTGGAAGCTATGCTGATTTTGGCTCCACCGACTTATTTACTAGAGCGCGGCGAATGAGCCTTAGACCGAGCCATTGTAATGAGACAACTCCGTCACTCATTTCGCTACGAGTGTTCCTTCACTACTATGATTCTAGTTTGTGCTTATATTAAGTGTGCATCGGCCACGATTGATTTTTTTATATCTGTAGGAATTGGTAGAATATGAGCGCGTTTGTATAATTCAAATCTTAAATAATATGATTTACAGAAAACATGAGAAAATTATTTATATCTTTATTGTTGAAATTTTGCATTCACAATGCTATATTCGATATTTTTTTTCTAGTAAACCTTTTTTTTAAAGATATTTATAAGCAATTACGTCTTTATCGATTGTTAAATACTTGCAATAGTATTTCTTTCGAATGTGAGGGTAGACTTCACAGTCACGGTATACGCTGGCTTGCAGCGTAAATCAAACTACTAGGAAAAATTCAACGAGTCTTCTGGGGTCTCGGTAGCTCAGCGGTTAAAGCAGTGGACCGGCAATCCAAAGGTCGTGGGTTCGAATCCCACTCGAGCTTCCTGAGACTGGCTGATTTTTTTTTCTAGTACCTAAACATTTTATCCTAAAATTATTTATGTGTGAGTTTCACTTTCTTCGAGGATTCTTGCCATCACAAGGTTTTCTTAAAAACTCTAACATTGTATTATAATTTAAATGTCTTCCACCTTAGTCTAAAAGTTCTATTTTTAATACATTTTAAGTACACACTTGTCAATCAAGACGAATCAACATTATGAAAAATCTATAGTTTTTCGAAGCTAGTTCTTTTCTTCTTTCGAAGTTCTTAATTGAGAATAGCTGCATAGTTGATATTAATTATTTTCCGAGGATAGTTCAGTTTGATATAATGATACTTACTTTTTAAACAATTAGTTATCGTGTTGAAGTACCTATTTATAACTATACGGCAGCAATTTACCAGAAAAATGAACATCATGCATTAACGTTCACGATACGTTCATGATACATGACGTGTTTTTTCGTTACTCCTTTTTACTAACAATAATGACATATGGTTATAGATTCCACAAACCTTAATCATCTGTGGCAACGTTCTTCAGATAGTATTCATCATTTTAATAGTGAAAATAGAAGTGAGTGTACAAGATGCTTAATATAATAAGTAAGGCTTTAGTCTAGTAAAGTCATAATTTTAAAAAATACCTTATTTTTCTTAGATATTTTTGTAATTAAGCGAAAATACTAGAGTTTGTTAAATATAAAGGGTAATTAATACTCGTATCTAAATAATTTCAACTCTATAAGAAACTTACTTATATTTTAATTCCATTGTAGTCTTATATTGCAAGTCCTTAACAGCAGTACTTTTGATTTGCACAACTGAGTACCTACGTCATGAAAACATTAGTCAAACAAAAATTGCAATCCAACCTGACAAAAGCCCATGCAAAGTTTTGCAAAACGTGTCAAAAAGCAGCCAAAAAAAAGGAAAATTACAAACAAATGCTATCGGTTTTGGCGTCACGTTCGGAACGCAATCGGGAGTCTTGTAATTTGTATATTTTTTCAGTGTGTTGCACCACCGGCCGCAGCCGCGGCCGCAGCAGTCCGTCGACCCCAGCAACAAACCTTTTATTTACACCATTTGCGAAAATCTTAGCCAAGGCCACGCTCTTGGCAGCCGAAACAAATCTATATTTTAATAGCGTTTTTTTGCGGCGACTGTTGCGAGGCGTTGCGTGCCCGCGTTGACCAATAGTGTGCGTGTTTTCGTTCGCGCCTTTTTAGCGCAAAATGGCGAAATCACCATGGTTCAAAGTTTAATAACAGTCATGGCTATTTAAAATGCTTTAGGCTGGATTGTTTCAATAATTTATTATTTGAGGTAGAAATAAGTAACAACTTACTGATAATTGTATTCGCATCTTTTGAAAATGAAAATGATTTTAATTATAAAAACAATGTATTTATAATATAAATCCAACTAGCTGTAATGACGAATATACAAATAGATTGCATTATTTTATTTAACGAATTAAGTTCGTTTCTTTAACAAAAATGATTGCATGGTGGACTTAAAAACTTTTAGCTTACATTTTTTTATTGAAATGAAACACTTTTTTACGGATTAACTCGCGTTTAATTTACTATTTACATAGTTTTTATATTATCCTGACGTTTCGAACCCCTTACAACTTCTAACTATGAGACGACCAACACCTCAGTCTCCCTGTGACCACGGACCCTGTAAAGGGTTCGAAACGTCAGGATAATATAAAAACTATGTAAATAGTAAATTAAACGCGAGTTAATCCGTAAAAAAAGTGTTTCATTTCAATGTGAAGTGCTCGCTTAAATCTCAGAAAACAATTACATTTTTTAAATAGTATTATTCGTACTTTCAAAATATCTCTATAAAAATGATTAACGAGTTAGTATTTTCCTGAGCTGCTTTGTTGTCGAAGCAATATAGAACTTCGCACCACGATTTCGTCGTTTGCATCGTACTTTGAAACAATACGGTCAGCTAACTCGAATAACTCGGTTAATTGCGCATTACATACACAAGTAGATCGCTGAATGCAGCGCACTCAAGCTATCTGTCTAACCATCGGCAATGGCCTCTGTTATGGCCTGTCTATATATCTGACGTGTATAAAATATTTTGTATTTGATATACGTTGGGATATGAATAGATAACTGTGTAGGAAAATAATTACGGTTACTTATTCGGCGCTCTTAAGTCTTAGTCTCCTAAGCCATCTTCAATTATAGATTTGTGAATTATTTTAAATCTAAGCATCAAATGCATGAGCTACAAAATAATAAGTAGGTTTTATCTGTAGGCCTTGTAAATAAACAGAAATAAAAAAGTGTTGGTATATAAGGCACCGTTGCCTAGTCGAGCGGAGCGGCGCGCGCAGGCAAATTGGAAACAATTATTAAGCTATATCTTTGATTGCGCCAGCCGCTCCGTACAATCATTTGGTGTGTTTTCCTACCGGCGTTAGCTAATATTAAATTATTTCAAAAGTCTTAACAAAAGATCGACATTTTCTTAAGTTTTACAATTTAATAATTCTAAAGGTTAAATATTTAGAAGTTGCACGACATTTACTGAAAGGTGTTATATAACATTCACTGTTCATAATTATTCAATTATTGAGTCAGTATATTACTTACTTGCTTGATGATGACATTAGTTGACATGGAATAATTCGCCTTCACACGTGTTGTGTAGGCCGTGCGTGTAGAGGCTTACTAAAATAAATACTACCAACCCCTTTCTTCTGTGCTCATCCATCAAAATAAATTTAGACGATTCAAAATGCTTATTTTAAGTTTATTGAATAAAGAATTTTTGAACTTTGAACTTCAATTGGGTCGCAAAAGGCGACTAACGGACTAATGCTGCACATACATCCAAGCACATCTATTGATCCAGCACAGATTGGCGATGGGCTCACCACCTATCACGCTGAGCACATGTGTAATAGTAATTTCGTGAAACGTGGGCTATTACAGTGGACTGATTCGGCGGTCCTCATGGCCTAGTCTCTGACTTTCGAGTACCCTTTGGAGATAATAGTCGTGTATGTGCATACGTACATGTTTTCTTTCTGGGTTGTGTTGTTTGTGGCCGTTGTATAGTGATTTATAACTAAACTGTGTCCGTCTGTTGTTGCAGATAGCGCGGCAGGGTGGCGGCGTCCAAGTATGGCGGCGGCGGCGGCGGCGGCGGCGGCGTGGCGCTGCGGCGCGGCATGAAGTGCGGCGACGAGCTGCTGCTGGGCGCCTGCTGGCTGGACGGCAAGCTGGACGCGCCCGCGCCCCCGCACGACCTGCTCGACTCGCTGCTGGCCCCGCCCCCCCTCGCCGAGCTCAAGCCCCTCCCGCCCTTCACCAACTACACCGGCCACCTGTCCATCAACGGCATCTCCGGGCACCACTTCCATGCTATAGCGCAACGACTACCAGAAGAGAACAACAACTATCCCACCCAGAGCGGCTACGGCGCCGACCACGATGTCGTCTCCTCTTCCACGTGCGCCGCGGACGCTGAGCCTCCAGATTTGGAAGACGTCAAACCTTTTCTTGACGCGCCCGATACAAAACCTTTCGCAGAGACGACGGCGTCCGCTGCCGACTCCTGCGCCGCGTCTTGTTCACCCCCTGCTAAACTATTCGACGAAAGTCAGAAACAAGAGATGTACGACATCAGCTCGATAGAAGACATCGCCGCTATCATCGGCTCCGCCATCGCGGACACGACGGTTCCCTCGCAGCCCGAAGACCCGGAACGGAATGATTCTCGCGACAGTTGGATGGACATAGACGCCTGGATAGCGGGTGCTTGTAACCAACACGGCGACAAGATAGTGCCCCACGACCTAAACGAGTTTGTGCTGCCGACCTCGCCACCGCCGCAGAACCACCAGGGCCACCACGGCCTCGAATTCTCGTGTAAAGGGCAGGACTTCGCGAAAAGCCAGGAGTTCATTCAGAAAAACTTGGGTCAAGCAGGATCCACCCTACAAACTTTGCTGACGCATGGGTACATGCCATTGCTGCAGAATCGATTACAGAACGGTCCTCCGGTAAAGCAAGAGGCGCCGAGCTCCACCAGCTACGGCATGGATGTGATATCGACGTCGTCGCCGCCCGGCAACGTGGTGTCGACGACGGACGGCGTCAGCGGGATCCTTAACGGGCGGTACGCGACGCACTACGCGCTGGGCCTGAAGCCCGATGGGCTGTGCAGCCCCGACCGGCTGCTGGGCTACCCGCACGCGCACACCACCACCTCCACGCCCTCCAGCAAGAGCAAACGAAGCAGAGTGAAGGCGAAACAGTCGAGCGGGAGCATGCACGGCGGCTCGCTGTCCTTCCCCTCGGCGACGGCCGCCGAGCTGAGCGGCCTGCTCGGCAAAGAGAAGCCGGTGCACCGCTGCGGCATCTGCAACCGCGGCTTCCTTAACAAATCCAACATCAAAGTGCATCTGCGCACGCACACGGGCGAGAAGCCCTTCCGCTGCGACGTATGCGCGAAAGCCTTCAGGCAGAAAGCGCACCTTATCAAACATCAACAGATACACAAGAGGATCGGGAGAGACTAACATAGCTTAATGATAAGTCGGCACTAGCTCAAAATGAAAGCATTTTAATAGATCATAGTTGTGCGTGTGTGAATGTCGCGTGAATACCTCGTCCCGAGAATCTCATTCTTTGATATTTTGTGTGTGTGAGTCTCATTGTCTTCTAACTTAGTTAAGAGCGATGTTTATATACTATTTTATATTAACCCTTAGCATAACATTCCTAAGGACAAGTGCAATGTTAACTAGTTTTAAGCGAACAGACTCTACTTGTAGATAATTCTTTATATTTCGTTGCGCGGTGACGGACGGTCGCCGGGCTCCCGCTCCGCTCTGAAGCGCTGTTGTATAGTTGTGTCCGTCTCGTTAGGTTTAAGTCTCGTGGTGATTCGGTTAGAGGTCTTGTACCTTCGTGGGATGCTGCCAACTGATGTGTTCGTAAGGCATAGTTATAAAAGTGGATGAAAACGGAACATGAACGAATTAATTTCAAATCTATTATTATTTATATATATTTGTATGTGAATGGTTACTCCGATTACCTACTTATAGTCAAATTATTATGTAGTTTTACGATGTATATTGTTTAGTACTTAAATATTATTAAAGGAACAAAGACGACAAAGCATACGAGGCTATAAATAAAACTCTTTTCATAATTTTGTTCATGTTATCTCACTAAACGCTAATGATTATTTACTCTCGCTAAACGCATTTTCGTGTAGATATCATTTCACCATTAACTTTATTATTTCATTTTCATTTCATTTAATAATCAATGTCGTTAAATTAAAATCTTAATGTCACAAACTTGACTCATTCTGATTATTGTCTTTACTGTATTGTGTGGTGTATGTCTGGTATGTTATGTGAATGTGTAACTGTTTTAATATATTATGTTTAAAACTGCCAATTCATTTCATAAACTTTTATTATTTTCACCGCACCATATTTCATTTAGAGCATCTACCAGAATTTTTATAAAGTAGTAATTAGATTCTGCTATGATAACATTTACATTTTTTGGATACATCATAATTATTGTAGTTACATTGCATTACGATCGATATATAATAATGTTTTTTTATCGATCATTAATTGATCGTGATCCTTCGCGATGCGCGGGCGCACGCGAGCAGCGGAACCGCCGCGTCCGGGAAGCGGACGGCAAAAACTAAACCTACGGCTCTAATGGCACCGATCCGCTGTTGCACAATGCGCGCTATTAGCCGGCCGCAGCGGTGGATGCAACGTTATCCCAAATATTACTTGACCTACATTCTATGGCTAAGGGCGTCCGCTAAAACTCGCGCGGCCGGGGGTCAACGCTGACTGGCATCTGAGACTTCGTGGCGGGAAAGTGAAGCGTCACGTTTGCAGATTTGTTTTATTTTTATTTATGTTTCATCGAGTATTAATGTAAAGTAATAGTGGATTATAAACCGTTGACTGTTCGTTAACATGCATGAATGTTAGCAAATCACTAAGAACAGCGCAACATCACTCTTCAAATTCTCACAAGTCCGCGTGAGATCTCAGTAAAGTCCCACACTTTTACTAAAATTTAAAGAGTTTGGGGGAAATATCATTTACATTTATCATTTCTACCACACTAATTATCATTAACTATCATCATTATCATATACTTGACACTGGCTAATAGTTCAAACTGCATTAAGCCTAAGGGCATTGGTATTAAAGGCCTAAGAAGAAAAAAAGTAGCATTGTTTGGTGCAAAACCGAACACTTAGTTTAGTTTTCTATACTTACCTACTATCGTCATCGGCGCCGCGCGCCTTAAACTTGGTCATTGGCCGCGGTCGCCGTGTATGGATTGTCATCATAATAACAATTGAATAATTGAGTGTCTATTTCACCGTTATTGCAATCGGATGCACTCATCAACATTCATTATCATTTAACATTATCATCAACTTTTAAGAACATTTTTGTAACATTTAATAAATCAGTAGTTTCGTAAACATTTTATCATTTTAACCATTCCACCAAGCTCAGGCTCCAACAGGCATATTTTGTGTCTTTCTCTTAGAATACACTCTTTAAACGTAAACTTATTAGCCAGCACGTGACACGCGCCCGCGCCGATTGGCGCTGCCCAAAGTATTTTCGAATCAGACACGTGAGCGCGCTCGCATGAGTTTTAGCTGACATTTTATTGAAAGCCCATTTGGAAATTTTACCCTCCGATTTATTGGGTTAATGTAAGTAGTGGTTAGGGCACAAATTACATTCCTAAAATGGAAGTGAGTAGGTACAGATAGAATATTATATTATTAGGTGGTAAGTTTTCCTTTTAGGGATTATTTCATCATCACATAAAGCTTCTTAAATTATCCAAAAACATTTTCACATCACAATTCCATTTCATTTTCATCCAAATAACTCGTAATTTTATCAACTATGTCATTCATGATGTAGCTTTTTTCATTGTACCTCGTTTTATTTCATAAATTCATCCATAAATAGATAGAATTAAGGAAAGGTTCAGAGTTCGTTCGTTTGTTCGCTCGCCTTAGCCCTAAGGTAAGAGTGGTTGCTAGGCACGCCGTGAGATAAAAGCTAAGTTGTAAGTAGTGAAACATTTTGTCAATTTCACTAAGCAAAATAAAAAAACATGTAAAGTAAATGTAACTTAAATTTCCTTGTACAAATTTTTTTCAATTTAATAAGATATTGGGTTAGTTTTGAGAACAAAATAGATGTTACGATTTTTTTAATGCTCACATATCAATTTGTAAAGGCAATATAAAACCTGTTGACGCTTTTATGAAAGAAATGTTAGAATTTTGGTGCTAAATCAGTAAAGATATAAATATATAACAATTCTGCTCAGTCAGAAATGTGTTTTGACGCATCTCACGCGTGCGTAGTAGAACCTTAAAAGTACCTTTTTAGTAGCAATTAGACGTTTAGAAGTTAAGTATTTATTTTTAATTGTAATATGATTGTAATTATTTTTATGTACATTCTTCCGCGCGGTGTGTCCGTGTTCTTATGACTTCTACACACGGTTACAATACAGTTATTAAGCAGAGAACGTTATATTTTTAAAGAGGTTTTTGTCCATTCGTGTATAAGTAAAATGTAAATTAATGTAAAATAAACGAGATTTTTTTGTTAACGATATTTTTTGGTTTTATTTAAAGAAGCCGATAATGAGCGATGAGGGCAGAGTAAGTATAAAATCTAATATCTTTTATAAAGCGTTCCTTCACTTTGTTTTAGATAACATGATAAAAGCAACGTTAAAAACGGTAACTTTCAAATAAAGTCATCAGTGGAAATCTTCACACAAATATTACTACTTAATTATTTTGAAAAAAAAAACTGATTTATTTCACAAACGGACTTCGTACTCTATGTTTGGTATAAAAGAATGGATAAAATTAAAAAAAAAAACAAAAAGTTAGTTTTGTTATCGTAACGTAATATTACAAAATCAACCTCAAAACTTACGTGGCTTCGTAAGCCAGCCCAGTGTGTAACCTGCTAAAATTTTTTATCTATAATCTACTAAAAGTTTTACAAGACAAAATGGAACCTTCAAGCGGTATGAAACCCAGCATACCCAGTGTGTCATCTCAACTTCACCAACCGCACAATTGCGCAAAAACCAAATCAGCTTTAACCGATCACAGGAAACAAAAACCAATCGATCAACAATAAACAACGAGTCATCTAGTGTTCCCACGCAATAATGCTAGATTTTCTAAAAATAAATGCAAACAGAACTGGGTCACACTAGACATCGATGGCAAACAAAGGCGGGCCGAGAGATCCGCGGTTCACAGGCGCCGAAGAAAGTCGGATGTGAAAATTGACACCAAGCAACTATTTGCCAAGAAAAGCACCACTTGTGCGGCTTCGACACGATTGCGAAATCTCTCAATAAGTTGTAAAGGACATTTACCTAATTGGCTAATTAGCCGTCGATAATCAGGTAGATTCATAGCGAATCTCAACCAGCGGTGCTGATCGCCAACTTTAAACAAAAATCCTTGGCTGAGATGTGATAAATAAAGTTCTTTTTACAATTTTAAGAAGGTAGGTACACTACAAGGGTTTCTTTATTTCTTTATAACCATAGCATATTTCGTTATGTCGCATAGCGGTCTAAGAATTCTACCACCCCCTAGTCCCATGGGTGTCGTAAAAGGCGACTAACAGACTAAAGTTTGCACATAAATCCAACAGCATAAAGCAGCGATGGGTTCATCACCTGTAACGTTAAGCACATCGTTATTTGGTGAAAAGTGGATGAAAACATGGTAGACGTCTGCTGTTGCTGACCTCTTTGCCTAGTCTCTGACTACCACTTCGGGGATAATAGTCGTGATTATAGGTATACAAGCGGCTGCTCGCGGTTTCACCCGCGTGGTTCCCGTTCCCATGAGAATATCGAGATAAAAAGTATTGTATGTGTTAATCCAGGTTATAAACTATCGGTATGCCGAATTTTATCCAAATCCATTCAGTAGTTTTTACGATAAAGAGTAACAAACATCCATGCATACGTTCCCGTGGGAATATCGGGTTAAAAAGTATCCTTTGTGTTAATCCAGGTTATAAACTATCTGAATGCCGAATTTCATTCAAATTCATTCAGTAGTTTTTACGTGAAAGAGTAACAAATATCCATACATACTTACAAACTTTCGCGTTTATAATATTAGTAGGTTAAGTAATAAGTATCTTTATTTCCAAAATCCTGTAATCAGTCACTTGGTACGGTTATTTGTTAATGGCCATTTACATCAGTTAAATTAGACGAGTCTGAGGCTACTAATCTTTGATTTTAGGTTAGACCAAAACAAAAGGATTTTCGGGTTTCATTTAGCTATTTCTATTTAAATGGAAAACCGAATGACCGGGTAAGCTGTCATAGATCATAATTATCCTTTCAGTATAGAACGCCCACAGTTGAACCAAGGGATTTTCCATTGCCGGCCAGCACGAACTAAATAGACATTAACCTCGGGGCAATGTGTATACATTTTTGGTATCCTGGAAATCACCATCCATCTATAAAGCTAACAGGCATCAGATCGTCACTATTATAACATAACTTAGTAGACAGTTACAGTAATATTATCAAGTTATTAATGTAATGTACGAACGATGAAAAGTCAATAATGTGTTTTCTTATGTCTGTGTAGCCGTATAATTTTGATATCTAAGTCTGTCACGATTATTACAATGTTAGGCATTGTCTTGGCCTTTAAAACGTTTTCATTGCTCACTATTATAATACACAACGTGAAATAGTTTCACATTCATCACACCCAATGACAATTGACGTTACGGCCAATGGCGGAAGCACACTTTATTCAAAATTTATAACCACTGAATTACTGGCTAAATTATCTATGATTATAGTAATCGCGACAGATTTAGATATCAAAATGACACGGCGTCACAACATCATTACAACATATAACAGAAAAAAATACATAGTTAGAACAGAACTACTTAGTTCTAATTGTGTACATTTTTACTGATAAATGTTATCCCTGAAGGGATCGACTGAGATTGGAGTGAGCTGAATGTATAAACAGTAGGTACCAGTCCACTATTCATGGAAGCTGCAGCATGACATGGTGCACCTGTGGCTGCTCTGTAACATTTTAATTGTCCAGTTTTGATTTAGGAGTCAACTTTACCAGAAAAAGTTTAATGGTTGTAATATTTTATGTGCCAAGGCACCTCTTTAGAACACGATCTCGCATTGCGATCGCGCGAGTTCCGCCAGTCGTCTAATCTAAAATATAAGTAGTAATAATACCTACAAACTCACAGGCGTGGGGGCGCCAGTATGGAACGATGTCCCTATTTGTTATTAGTCCACGCATAAACCACACGGGAAGCCCTGTGCCTAGCAATGGGATGGGATAAGCTGATCATTGTAAAGTAGGTACAGCCAAGCTGGGATCATTTTCGCTAAGAAAAGAAATATAATACATCTTAGTTTCGGCGTCACGCCAGCATGTTTTCCTACCATATCTTACTAGATTCTCCGAAACATAATAGAAAAATCGGAAAACCTAAAAACAGTTGTAAAAAGGACTAAGTATCACATTTCTGTTTCTGAAGATTCTTAGATCTTAATAAATTTAAAATCAAAATCAAAGAAAAGCTTTATAAAAAAGCTTATTATAAAGTGTCAGATTACACAGAAGACAAAACAGCTTGGATCTGAAATGCTCCAAGCACTCCAAGAGCTATTTCTAATTGTCTTTATTTAATTGATACTACATTGTATTGTAATTTTGTATTGCATCATTTTTTTTTATTTTTAAATTCATATTTTGTATTGACCTGGTAACGACATACTCTTTTTTTTGTTTGTAAATGTCGTTGCTTTTGTGCGCTGTGGTTTCTTGCACCCATTCTTTGCCACAGTTAAAAAATTATGTCCTGAATGGGTGGTAGGTTAAAAAGATTTGGACGATTCAAAGTACTTATTAATTGAGTTTATTGAATAAATATATTTTGACTTGACTTGACTTGACTTGACTTGAAGGTACGTAAAACCGTTAGTCCCGGTTGTTGTAGTAAGGTAGCAGTCTAAACCTACCAACCTTCTTTGGGCCGGTATGGAGGGTTATCGAGTTACCCAGTCTCCTCATCCATTCGGGAATGCCTTTGCCCAGTAGTGGAATGTTTATAGTTTGAAGATGAAAGTCTCACGTTGAATCGGAATAATCACGATGATCATAAAGGTTTCACACAAAATTATCAGCTATTTATGGTATTGTCTTAAAACGTCCTTTACAGGTATTGATCGCTACGCCTGCAGCCAGTAGTGGCATGGCAGTAGTGTCTCGCAGCGGCCGTGCGATGACAAGTTATTTCGCGCGGCGCGGGCGGATTCTTTCTCCAACCCACTTACATAGAGAGGTTTGATTTCACCGCCGCTAACTGCTATGCGCGGCGGGCGCGGACGCTGCGAACTTGACCACTGCTTGCGATGACAAGTTTATTTTATTAAAGGCGACTGTTAGTGTTATTATAGTCATGTATAGCTACTCCACGAAGACTGTGTGGGCAAGGCGTTTTGTGAAGAGAGGTTAATGAATATACTATCTAACTAAACTACGTCTGCGCTGCGCAATATACTTACTACCTCAAATTGTGTTGCAAGGTTCTTAGTTGTATCAAATTTACTGTATTAATTATTTTTTATTTAAATGTAAAATAAAGTTTAGAATAAACCCCAAATACTATGTTTTGTAAAAACACGACTCTATTAAAAAAAACATCAATAGAAAAAAATTGGAAAGTTGGGCTTAAAACAAAATTATAAACAGCTAGCATTCACAAAATACAGAACAGAATAAAATACAAAATACAGACACACTTGACTTTGTACCGTGTTGTCATAGACTTACAGACTACTTTAGTATGAACAAGGTCGATTATTTCGGTTCTGTGGTACATTTTATGCATCGCGATCGCAAAATATCGCATAGTCTATGCTCGATTCTGTCAAATTCGACGTTGATAGTTTCGCCAATTTCTGTGTCTGAAAATTTCCACGAGTGAGTGGTATCATGAAACTTTCTGAAATAACGTAAATATATTATTCCACTGAATATTATTTCAAATTGAAATGTTATGGTACAAAAGACATCAACGAATGTCTGTTGAATGAACTTAGCTGTAACGTATTTTTAAATCATTTTTTGGGATTACCCTTTGGGTACGGAACCCTAAAAATGTAGAAGATCAATACAATATTATTAGAATTTAATTATGGAATTGAAAATTGAAAAAAAATTGAAAGCGTATAATGAATGATTCTTACATGTATTATTGTTACGCAACTGTGCCAAAATATCGGAATATAGGGTACTCAAAGTCAACAAAGAGAATGATTAAATTCATATCAATTACGATGTTCGTTAGTGATCAAGTTTTTGTTCATAGTTTAAATTGTGTATGCTATGTCTTAAAGCTGGGCAAAGGCCTCCAAACGCCAAAATATTTTTTTATACCCCAATACATTTATTGATATATCGTTAAATGTATTATACACATAATGCATAGTCCGCAGTCGCGGTGCCCGCCGCCGGGTTCGTATGGAGTGCACTGTAGAATGCACGCGACACGAATCTGCGCCTGCGCACCACAGCCGCCGCGCCGCGACAGCCGGCCGCGCGGGAAAGGTTACGGCAGGCGGAGTTCTCACACGCGGTTTCACATGCACATGTACATACACACATATCCATATACACATTATACCTAAGGGTTAGTCAGATACTAGGCAATGAGGTCCACGGCACACCAAATCATAACTGCACATGTGCTCAGCGTGGTGAGCCCATCGCTGCTCTATGATGTTGGTGCAGTCTTTGGTCCGTTAGTCGCCTTTTACGATACCCAAGGAAAGAGATGGGGGAGTAGCATTCATTCTTTTAGTTAACCGCTACACGACACGGCGTATAAACATAGGTATATACCACAATTTTAGTATAAAATAAAATATGTATAGAATAATGCTAAAACAAAGACAACTAAGTACACTTAATAATAAATATAAGACAAACGCAACTGCTGCAGCATAAGTTAGTCGAATTCTGGATCATTCTTTTGAGATCAGTCTTCTCAGTTGGTCGGATTCTGGATCAGTCAATGCTGTGTTTCAGCCACTTGTTTATAGTTTCTTGTTAATAAAATACACATTTTTGGAAACAAATGTAAGAGGGGCGTGCTAGGTTATCGTGGTTTATCTCTACCGCTTATAGCAAAAACTACTGATAATGGCGGCAGTTGGGACAGAGTTTGGGATCAGTGGCATGCGTGGCATGCTTGCCACTGATCAAAAACATGGCATGCTGTCGTGTCCAGCAGCAGACGGATTATGATGAATTGATGATGATGGCATAACAGCTGCACGCAACAACAATGTGATTTGCTAGTTAGTCAATAACAATATGATGTACAAAAAGTCTTGATCGCTTAGGTACTACTGGCAATATAGAATTTGGTAGGGATGTATAGTTTAGTAGCCTTGTATATCTAAGCTGAAAATTTATTCGTTGCTCCGTTTTAATAAATTGGTACAAACTTTAGTTTCAAGTTAAAACAAACACTAACATAAATTAAGTCAGCTAACCAGGCGTTTGATTTAAGAGCATCTTCTCGGGTCACTCCCACAACGGAGCTGAATGGAGAAAGGTCACGGTGGCCTTTACGCGAAGATCAAGTGAAATGCTCGCGAATTATATGCATGAGGCGCGCCTTGCCCTTCATACTTGAACCCGGCGCGACCTTTCGTGCCGACTGATACATTACAGAACGTTCACTGCGAACTGAGGAACGTTTTAGATTAAGATGTTCGAGACATTAAGTGATGTGCCGAGTCCGACATTGTCATATGGTCATAAGACTGGACAGCACCAGGCTCATACTTTTTTTCATAGACAAGAGAGCACATGGTAGACAAAGGGAGTAAGAAAACCCATCATACTTCTCCATTGCAAGTTATAGCTCTTGACAACCCGCAAACGATAACAACTGGAACTAACAGCGTTACGTGTGTTGTCTGTTAGGTTACGCACAGCGAATATTGCTCTTCAAAATCACAGCCCGACCCTAATAATATTATTTATGAAAATAAATACTTGTTTTATTTAAGTTTATGTACACAACTCTTGCACACCCAATTACAATGTTCTAGCTGTAACTATATTAATATTTTGTCAATTTTACATATCCTTAAACCCGCTCCTCTCTCATCCCTTGAACTTGACCTGCCGTCCCACCGTCCCAGTTTTGGGCTCCTCGTAATTACAAGATCCGCGTGTGGGCGCGACTGATGGCGAACTTTGCAGGTCAGGCTTTATGTATGTACGAACATAGCATGTGCTTGAAATATTTATGGAACTCGATAGGTACTCGTATAATTAAGTATATATAGTTAAATAATTACGTTAATCTTTCTATAATTACGTTAATATAAATAAATACATATTAGAATAAACATAGACATGTTAAATGACGCTATTAAAAAAAACAAATAAATATGATCAAGATACTTAAGACACCTATTAAAATAAATAAAATTTACTGAATTATTTCCAGCTAAATTGTTTCTGATAAAAAGATGGGAATCTCGAATATTTCATTCATTTATACGGTAACTACTTATTATGACAATTATAATATTAAAGGTAAGGAAAATGTAGCTATTTATCTTGTTAGGAACTTACTAAGATTTGTCAGTCAGTGACACCTTAAATAAAAAAATGGTAACATCAAAAAGTAAGTTAGTTCGTTAAATCATTTATAAGCTTAATTGAGTTATAGCCAGCGCTTCAAGTTCTAATCGCGATAAACCATTTCCCTATATCAGTGGATGTCGGAAAAGTCTGGATGGACTACATATTTTAATCTCAAGCTCTTCCCACGCCATGCCCAGTCGTTGGACCCCGCTGGTATCTTAAGATATGAGTCGTTAACCCAAAGACACCTGATTGAGTTCGTGTGGTGGTTAGTAGGACAATATGCCCACGTATATACTTGGCCAAGAAATCGTTCTACCACTTTTTAAAAATTTTCGCAATAAAAAGAACAAGGGCTGGTAGTTTTAAGGGGGGCAGAAGCCAAATATTCTATCGTTTTATGACGTGCTAGTTGTCGTGCAACATAAAGTCAGCTTTAAGTTGTACAGAAAAGCACCTACATAAAAAATAAAAGTATTGAGATTAATGAGTAAACTTCAATTTGTATGTATCCCCATCTCTTGCGATCTCCTCATCTGCTAAAATTTATAGGAAGCCTAGCAGTGGGCCGTTTCCAAGCTAATGGTAATGACAGACAATAAATTCAAATGAAACCTTAATCCGTCACTCCCAGTTTACATTGTAAAATGGCGGTCATTAACAACAACTAAACTATTAGGCCAGCGTTGCGAGTGAGAACCAATTTTTCTATTTTCAACAATCGTGGTAAGGCCTGACTTGAGCCCTACAGATGTTTATATCATCACAAAATTTTATCAAAACAAGTCAAGCAAATCAGAAAGAAAAATGCATTTAACCCCGTTCAAATATTTGTTTTTAAGGAACACGAAAGTATAAAAGTGTATTGTCAAAAAGAGGCTCGCATCGCAATTTGAGCGCCAATAAAAAGCAAAACAATGAACGCGTGCACTACAACCTTGACTTGACCATAACCTCGACTTCCGTCCGCTAGGAAGCTGCGCGAGCGAGAGGCGCGCACGAGTAGGACGGCGATAGTGGAAAGTGTGCCAGTGACACAGTTCGCGCGCCCGCCTGTGCCACATCCGCAAACACCAACGCCATAGGCTCTGATAGACTATCTGAATACTCCAAGTCGTGGCCAATGTGGAATTATGTATGTTAATCAACATAGGTGGTTTTAAATCATGTTTTAGCATTCAGTCGGCTAAACGACAAATTTGACAAATTAATAGTTTGAAAACTAAGATAAATTATTTAAGTTATGATAATTTATTGTAATGCATAACATAACAATTATAATTGTGAATAATTAATACTTAATTGTTAAAAAAATATTCTGGCACACTTGCAATAACAATTTGTAATCATGACAAATGACAATTTCAAAGTAACAATATAACCGTTGAACGGTGGCTGCCAACCCAATAACAATATACTTTAGCTTTAGAAGAAACATTGTCGTCTTGTCAAAAGACTGTCCTATATTTGAATTGAGTTGTGTTATTATACTATATGTTACCGAATCCCCAGTAGCTCTGTCTGTATACGTACAGTTTATCCACATAGACTATTTCACCTAAAGAAAACTAACACTAATGCTGGTTTGCGTGCACCTTTGTAATTCTATCTTCATATAACAAAGATTTTCAGGACGTTGATATGTTTGCACTTACAACTAGATCGTTCAAATGGGAGGTGTGCGTCAAGGCGTCCGCTGAATTGTAATGTGGTGTGAAAATAAATAAATTGTAGATTTAGGGTAAAACTTATATCAACATTTATTATAGTTTTAAGTATAAAGTAATATTCTAGTATTTTATTCTTGTTCTTAATCTGATAATAGCTGCTGTATATGAATTCTTTATATTATTTGTGACAGCGATAACTGCTTGTTTTTAGGTATAAAGAAATATAAAATAAGATGTGGATAATGGTGCTGGTTGTACAATCATTAAGATTGTAAATATTGTACTTATTAAGTAAGACACATTGTACAATTGTTTATTGTCCTAAACAAATAAAATAATATAATATAGCAAAGCGGTAGTTAGAATACAATGAGTGTGACATCAAAAAAGATAAGCTCTAGTCCCAGAGATAAATGTAGCTGTCTTTTAAGACAGGAGAGTTGTTGGTACTCTTTATTTTTAATTTTTAAGAAGACAATGAGTTATATACTTTTCTTGTATTTTCTCATTTGATTATGTACTTTCTGTACGCTTTCAATCGCTGTGTTAAGTTTCTGGATTTAATAGGCAGTTCCAAGATTTATGGCTGGGATCTGACTGGTGGACGAACATATCGCTGATTTTAGAGGGACGCAACCGGCTTTGAGTAAATAGTTTCCAGAATTTTCCAATTAAAGAAGGAAGGAGTTAAATGAATTATAACTGAATTGCTAAGAACAGTACATTATACAAGATGAAAAGTTACATACATTGCAATATTTCCCGCTACAAATTAATAATTATTTTATAATACTTAATCGGGTTGCATTACATTAGAAGATTAAAATTTATATCAATTGTGACAAATAAAGTTTGTAGAGTAAAAAACGCAAGGGGCATTACCACATTGAGAGCTGTAGCGAAATTCGTAGCATTAGTGCTACGGCGTAGACGATTAAAGGACCTACGACAGTTAGTGCACAGCACAAGATCCGCTTCATGTATCTTACCTTCTCAAATTATTAAAATGTAACTATGTAGTTACACGTTGGTTAATATAAAATAGTCTCATCACTATCTAAAAAGGAGCATGATAAAATTTTCTACAAACGTACAGTCATTATTTTGTACAAAATGTCCTCAAGATTTTACGATAATAGACCTTTGTTCGCAAGAATCCAACTTTCTCATAATTCCAACTTTTGTGATGTCCATAAATTTGTTTTCTTACACCATTTCCTATTTCCAAGCTATACAAACTAAAGTCCTGCAGCTCTAACACAGAGGATAGAACTTCAGCCCATCCGTTTGTTGCTCTCCAAGTAACCGTGTAGCCGTGTATACGAACAGAAAAAGCCAGTCACAGCGCAGCCAAGAAAATTTGCCTTACGCACGCGTCGGGGGGCCGGGGCGGGGGGTAAAAGTAAAAGTCGCGGCTAACAGTACCCGCATTCGCTCTCGTGCGGGTGACACACTTCGCGGCGGCATCGGCAGGTTGGCAGCGCCGTTTAAAACTAGCTTGCTCCACACAGTTGAGGTATTATAACTAGAGCCCACGCTGCAAACGCCTCAGTAATTTTGAGTGATCTAAGCGATTATGAAAATCAGTGCGCAAAAATTGCTACGCGATGTCGTTTCTAGTTATAGTACCTAAATGCTCAACATACAGTGTGCGTTCCAAATCAATTAAAACAAAAATGCTATCTCGTTTTACTAACAAAATATGTTAAACAAAATATCTGACCGGGCCTGGAGTGTAGCGTCAATCGAACTCGAATAGTAACGTCATGCGAGTGCCATCAATATACAATGAGATGTTAATCCGTCGATTGTTAGTTCCGCTACTTTGTGGCGTTGTAACGAATTCCACACAAAACAACTGTAGCATGTTCAATTCGCATACTAGTGGTCGTTTATGGCGGTCTGCTTATAAATGTATTTCTTTCAGTTAAAAAGAAAAAAATAAGATACACGCACTACTACACGGCATACAGATTTTGTGAAATTGCAACAAAGCCACATGTATTAGAACAGAATAAAAAATCAGTTAAGTACTACTGAGTATATGACGGCATGACGGCGGAATCGTCGTACGTCTGACAGCAGAAATTGTAAACAGCACGTGCACCGATCACGCCACCCAGCGCGCCACTCGATTTCCCCCACCGCCCCCGCTACTCGACTTGTTTCGCAACGGGTATAAAACAGCCGCATAGCGGACGGAGCAGGCAGTCTTGGCTCTGGCTTGACTCGGTGCACTGGTTGTACCCAGCTAGCTTATCCTAGACGCTCTCGGATAATTAATTTAAAATTAATTATTATTGATTGATTATAAATGCCTTGGTGCAATTTATAATTAATAAAAACTGTCTTCACTTGTGGTAAAACCCTAGGTATTTGCCACAAGTGATAATTAGGTTTTAATTATAGTAATTAGGGATACTGTCTAAAAGTTAATAAATCTGAATATTATCTTGACATTCCTGACTACTTATTCGGCATGTCCGACCCCCTTCCTACATCAGAAGTGGGATCGGATCCACCCCCACCCCTTAATGTCTTGGCACAACCGCAAATGTCATTCTTCTCTGGAATGGAAGCCATGTTTAAAAAAATGGCTGATAGCATGAACTCACGACAGATCTCCTTACCTACCATACCGACAATGTTGATAGCTTTTGATCCCGATGTCCCTGAGTCTGATATCACCAATTGGTGCGCGTTAAGCGAAATGATTATTGAAAAAAGGAAATTAGAAGGAGTTGACCTAATTATTGCACTAACTCATTCCCTTAAGGGGCGTGCTGCTACCTGTCTAACGAAAATACAACCTGACAGAATTTCTTGGCCTACCATAAAGGACATACTTATCTCAAATTTTTCTAAACTCATGATGATGCAAGATCATTTCGATCAAATAATTAATTTTCGCCTTAGTAATAAAGATAGTCCCGCTGAGGCAGGCTTGCGTCTATGGCAACTGATCGAAAATATCCCTGATGCCAATTTACCTAAACACGTTATCACAGGTTTTGTGGTCTCAGTTTTATCTAAATGCGACGACAAAATTCGTCGTGAACTGAATTCCGTTGTCATAAACGATAAACTTCAACTTTTCCGTATCTTGCGGGGATTTTCACTAAAAAGGTGCAATGATGAGTCTATTTTATCAGAAATAGATTCTAAAAAAATTCGAATACCCACAAGCTTTAAGGGTAATTGCCACTTCTGTGGAAAAGTTGGGCACCGTGGTTTTGAATGTCGCGACAAGCATCGTTTTACTAATAATCATAACTTTGTACCACACAAGCCTGAGCAAGCGAAGACGATGACGACGTAGTGTTACATCAAGTTGATATTAATGATCATGAAGTCAATGCCTACCTTGATAATACCTCTGAAGCTGATACTGCTAGCTCTAGTACTTTGACTAGAGAAAATGACGACTATCATACCTCTAGTTCACGTACGATTTCAATAGATTCTGAAAATGCCATGTCTGTTCATTCTCAACCTACACTTATAGTTACACAAGCTGATATCCATAGAGCTAATGATAGTGATTAACATGTGTCTGGTAAATCATCATTGAAGGGCTTATCCGATCCAATGATAGTAGTAAAAAAAAAAAAAAAAAAAAAAGGGAGAAGTAGTTTTGAAGGGCATATTGCCGGACCAAAACTGATTAGTGTTGCAGGGTACAATGAAACCGGTCCAATACTAATTGCCTGAAGGGTCTATATAGACCGGACCTGAGCTGATTGTTATCTATCTGAAGGGTCGATGTAGACCGGACCAGACTACATTGTTGAGTGTATGAAGATATACGAATTTTGTCAGGATAACCGAGCAATAATTATTGTTTCAGAACCTTATTGATTCTGTTGCGGCGTACGAGGACGTCCGCATGTCAGCATGGCCGTGACGGCATGACGGCGGAATCGTCGTACGTCTGACAGCAGAAATTGTAAACAGCACGTGCACCGATCACGCCACCCAGCGCGCCACTCGATTTCCCCCACCGCCCCCGCTACTCGACTTGTTTCGCAACGGGTATAAAACAGCCGCATAGCGGACGGAGCAGGCAGTCTTGGCTCTGGCTTGACTCGGTGCACTGGTTGTACCCAGCTAGCTTATCCTAGACGCTCTCGGATAATTAATTTAAAATTAATTATTATTGATTGATTATAAATGCCTTGGTGCAATTTAGGATAGGATTTGCAGGATACTGTCTAAAAAGTTAATAAATCTGAATATTATCTTGACATTCCTGACTACTTATTCGGCATGGCCTACCCCCTTCCTACATATACAATTAAATAAAACAAAATCATATAAAAATATAATAACTTATTGTAAAATATAATAAAACCATTAAAAATAAAACGTTTCACTACCAAAACGCTTTCAAACTGAAATACGATACTTAACTACAGTATCGATAAAACCAAATGTATGTATCCGGTCTGCTTTTTTCTAGTTCACATTAATTTAAGAGCTATAGAAATATAACTATGTTTACAACATAACTTTTTAAACTATCATGGTGAATAATATTATAATGATAAATTAATTAATAAATGGTTTATTAATATCGGAGACTCAAAAATTATAATATGCTGACGATTTTTAGTTCCTCCTCCTCTCGTCGTGCTCCTCATTACTGAGGGTCGTGACTCCCCCGCAGATGTTTAGTTAATCCATATTTAATGCAAATTACACAAAAAGAATAGAAAGAGGGTAGGGAGGCCTTTGTCTAGCACAGGGACAATCTAGTCTTAAATATTAAAGTAAAGTACATCCTGTAGACTGTCTCACTGCTGGGCAAAGGCCTTTGGAATCAAGTCATCGCTACAATATATGGGTATTGGCTTAATCACCACGCTTTCCTAATCCGGGTTGGTGATCACAAACCCGGGTTATGAATTGAAAAAAAAACGAAATCGCACATTGCCCGACCAGGGAATTGAACGCGGCCCCCCAAATATCGAGCGCGCTTTGCCACGTGGCCGGCCACACCGAAGCGTTACAATAAATAAAATGCTAATTATAGAACTCTCGGACCTCTTGCTAGGGTTGAATGCGAGAAATTGTGGTTCAATATTTGTTTGGACGACCTCCGTGGTCGAGTGGTTAGCGCGCCGGGTGTGGCGCCGCGCCATCTCTGAGGTCCCGGGTTCAATTTCCGGTCGAGTAAATTTAGAGAAAACTGTTTTTCTTAATTGTTTTCGGGTCTTAGTGTTTTTCTATGTTTTTGTATATTTATCCGTTATATAGTTTAACCATAATAACGAGTTTCAATAGAAGCTTATCTTGGGCTAAATAATTGGTGTGAGTGTAAACAAAGAAGATGGACATAAAAATTCTAGAGTCGACAGAAACGAAAGTGTGCCAATAGATTAAATAATTAATGGTTTTTTTAAAATCTTTATTTAAGGAGCTTTATCAGCCTTGACAATGTCGTTTTCAGGTATAGCTCACCTACATATTATTTATAAACTTGCAAATACAATTTGTAAAGTGCTATGGCAGCATCCGACATAGGTGCCGAGAAAGCATATTTATCTCCCCAACGTTGTAAGTGCCACTATTACTCTGGCGTAGCCGGCTACGCATTTCTTCATTTCGGCCACACTCCATCAAGACATGATATACGTCGTCCAATAATTAATGGTTGACGTCACCAAAAGGGCAACCTTAAGATCGGTATAGTTTATGAGCAGCCAACAAAAATAGCATAAAAACCGGAGATTTTATGCTATTTTAACCACCATACTGCGAATTTTATCGAAATGATCGATAGAAACATGGACAGACCTAACCTACTGGTCGAATATGTCGAACAAAATCGTTTAACGCACAAAGAAATGTTGCTTTCAAAGACCAGGCAATGAGGACCGCTAAAGCAGTTTTCTGTCATAGTCCACGGCACACCAAATAGCGACTGCACATGTGCCCAGTGTGACAGGTGGTGAGCACATCGCCGCTCTATGCTGTTGGAAATATGTGCAGTCTTTAGTCCGTTAGTCGCCTTTCACGTGACCGTGTCGCGTAGCGGTGAAAGAATACTCTTCCACCACCCCCTCTCTTCGCTTGGGACAGATTACTGATAAAACAATATAAAATAATAACAAAACTATTTATTGTTTTTCTTTTGTCCATCTATAACAGCAGAATAACCAACAATACTACAATTTATTATCAGTAACACATGTTACTTTTAAGTTATTACAACAAAATAAATACGAGTACAACATCATATTTAAGTCACAATATAAGGAAGTCTTCGATTTTTGTACCTATTTTGGTTGTAGTGACGACAGGTAGTGAGCCCATCGCCGCTCTATGCTGTTAGAAGTATGTGCAGTCTGTAGTCCATTAGTCGCCTTTTACGACACCCAAGGGAAGTGGTAATATTCTTTCACCGCTACGTGACACGGTTGACACCATCTTTAGAAAACCGATATTTTATACGAAACTCTTCGCCATTAGACAAATTAAACGAATTTTCTCTGATTTTAAATGACTTTATTTTTCTCTCTCTTTCTATGTGGTTAATTATATTATTAACTCGCTTTATTTCTATTATTGTAATAATAAAAAAGTTAATCTATGAGTTTACATCAAATATAATTTTCAAACACAACAAAAAAAATGAAGAAAAGGTTCTATGCTACTAAAAAGTATTATAGCCGTTTCTATGCTACTAAAAAGTATTATAGCCGTTTCTATTCTACTAAAAAGTATTATAGCCGTTTCTATGCTACTAAAAAGTATTATAGCCGTTTCTATTCTACTAAAAAGTATTATAGCCGTTTCTATGCTACTAAAAAGTATTATAGCCGTTTCTATGCTACTGAAAAGTATTATAGCCGTTTCTATGCTACTAAAAAGTATTATAGCCGTTTCTTTGCATCTCCCCCTCAGAGAGAAACAAATGCAACTGACAATGCATGCTATTGTTTATTTACTAACCAACACTGGTGATAGTTCTATAACATGGTAGAAGTTCGATTCTGCTTTCTTGTGTCCGGTATCAATATTGAAAAATAGAAACATTCCAAATTAGATTTTTAAAACTACTTGTTGACAAAAATACCAAGGCAAAGTGTAAAGGGGTAAAATGTAAACTATTTAAAATATGTAAAATACTATAGCTTGACCGCGACCGCTATACCGCTGCTGCCATTCTTACTTGTATGGCAGCAGCTTTATACCAGCCGGTATCAAGCATAAGTACCTGTTAGCAGTCAATCAGCATGGCAATCGAGAGCATAGCCTATCTCTTGCGAACCATAACCACAGTACAAGGGCAGTGTCTGTTAGCAAGTATGACGTACCTAGGGTTAATAATTATTTTGGAGATATAACCATCAAAAAGCGCCTACTCTGTGTACTAAACTGTCAGACATTAGATAAGAACCAAACAAAATCAAATTAAAAAATTAAGTAAAAAGTATTTAATTGATAATTTAATGTAATAAAATAGTTAAAAATAGTATAATAATATTGTTTATTAATTTTGTTTATTAATGTAGATTATGAAGATGATATTTTCTTGCCTTATCTTTTAATGGAGTAGGTTTTTTTCTTAATGGTAATGGTGGGTGGTGGTATCCTGGAGCCGCTGCGCGACACGGCAAATTAAATAACTGTGATATTATATTATAACTCCTGATAGCTGCGGCCATTTCATTGATTTGTGATAACTTCACAGGTAAATGTGTCAAACCTTGTATTAAATATTGTTGGTTTACTGATTATAAATGAAATAAAATAATGTTATTACTGAAAAGGAAACTGTCCACCTTTTTCGACAAACATACTTAATTTTTCATCCGGAAATAAAATGTGCGAATAACTGCGTCTTTTTGAGTGTGACACTTGCAAACAAAAGACTGTAACGTTACTTTTCTACTTTTTGGAAATGTTGAGTAGGTAGAATCGCGGTTTGGCCGAAATAAAGGAACGATATACTATATAACCAAATCAGAATACGATAATAAGTTTTTTGAACTCGGCAGACAAAGCGATCGTTGTGTAGGTGATAATTATGGGCCGGCAACGCGAACTCAACCTAGTTATTGATGACGTCAATGGGAACAGCCACGAAAAGATCTCGAAATTTGGTTAAACCGGCGTTTAGAAAACTTTTGATGCACATGACATGAAACAAAATAGTAGTTTATTTTTTTTAAGGTTTACGCAAACACAACGTACCTAGATATTGAAATAAAACACTTTTTACGCGACTGCGCCAGAAGGCGAGTTATGGTTTTTGGACTTTAGCTTGAGAGGTGTCGTTAGATTGGTATTTACTGTAAGAGTGACTCTGGGTATATCAAAATAAAAAATAAAAAGGCGGATTTTTGGCGCCAAATTTAAATGTTTGGTACGCTCTGCAGCCTGAACGGCTCGATGGACTTTAGCTTCAAAGTATTTGTGTGTCATGTGTAGGTTACTATACAAATTCATTCAATAATAAAACTATACAAAAAAAAACGGTAATTTAATCCGACTGCGTTTCTTTGTAATTTGGAAATGAAAAAACCCTAAACAAGAAAGTCGTCATACCCGATTGCACTTAACATAAGAATCGCCAAAGTTGCAAAGAAAAATTGTAGCAGTCGGGGCCCATTCTAGAAAGTCAGCCGTCTAGTCAGTAGATTGGAGTAATCTGCAATGTAATATAGGTATGTGCTCTCAATTCTCTAAGCCTCCATTTCTAGAATGGGTTCCGACTACTACAATTTTTCTTTGCAACTTTGGCGATTCTTATGTTAAGTGCGATCGGGTATGATGACTTTCTTGTTTTAGGGTTTTTCATTTCCAAATTACACAGAAACGCAGTCGGGTTTTTTATCACCAGTTATTTCTACATTGATAGATTGGTAGATCTGAGATCTGAGTGGTAGAGCCACGCTGCGTTGCAGCACGATTTGGTAAGGTATAGGTAGATCACAACCCGGACCTGTTAGCCACTGCGCCATGGAGCTCCTCTGTTTCAATAGGTAGGTACAAAAAATTAAATTACTCGTAAGTCCTAAGTTATTCAACAATTATAAAAATAAGTACGTAAAATAGAAAAATGGGGTTATAAAAACAGCAACGTTAAATCTACTATCACAAATTCATGGTGACACATTGAAACGCAGAATGTTTATTGCCTTATTTTTAATTGACATACATCATACGGCATAAATTCAAAAAGCATTATAGTTTGTAGCAAACGCAGAATCGTTGAAAGACATATTAATATAAACCATAATCATTAGAATCTACATTATTGTTTGTCATAATTTTATTAAGCATACTTTAAAACGCATAATTGTATTATTCATAATTTTGTTAGACATACTCTTACAAAGCATAATTCATAAAAGTCAAAGTTTTATAAAGCATAATTGTAAATGTCCATAAATTAATTTTCAATTATTACTATGATGCATACTTATATACATTAGGCAGTAAGTTTGTGCTTAAAAAGTCAGTGAAGAAACGAATCGAGGCAAAACCGACTCCACCTAACTAGTCTTGTCTGCCCTACGCAAGAGTGTAATTCAAGCCTACGTAGCCGTGACAGAAAACATGCCTGCAGCATGCTTGCCTGCATGCTACATGCTTGCCTGCATGCTGCATGTTTGCCTGCACGCTGCACGCTTGTTTGCTCATTATATCAATAAGTTTTATATCATTAGATTATTATAATTATCAAATGTATATTAAATCAAATGTACAAAATGTATGCTTTTTGAAATTATGGTAAATAAAATAAGTGTTATCCTGTAAGAGTTTAGGGATTTTGTCAGTTATTCTTATTGCATGTATGCTTTTTGAATATTATGGTTTCTAGACATTATGGCAAATAAAAAATATGCCCTTTGTTACTATGCTTATCAAAATTATGCTTTTCTATGATTATGCCTTTTAAATTTTGGCCATTTATGTTATGCGTTATAAAGCTATGCTATATAGACATATGGCAAATGACGATTATGGCCATTAACATGATGCATTATCAGTTTATGGCGAAAAACTTTATGCGTTTCAATAAGTAACCCAAATTCATGGGCATTTATGTTTCCTACATATTATTCTATTTGCAATGTGAATTTATTTGATTGCGCTTGTAAATGTTTTTAACACGAAATTGAAGTCTCATCGACCTAGCTATTCAAAAGATCTTTAATATAACATCATATCTATTATCATAGGCTTCTCATGGAGTCTCGAGTCAGCTTTCCTTCTCCCCCGCCCCCTTCCCCGCTACTCCCCGCGACGCACACATACAGCAAACACGTGCGCGGGCGCAAGTCTAGCCTCTACAATGCTTAGGCCACTGTAACTTGATGCTAGCTTACTTCAGATATGTCTTAGCATGCTTGGCGTTTACTTGTTTTAAAATTTGTTTTAATTAAGCAAAATAGCGAAACAATGTCACGTTTCTCAACTAAAATACTAACGTAGTGCAAACAAACTGTGCAGCAGAGCTGGAACTCTTGGATGTCAATGCCGCGCCGCTCTTGCGCCCGCGCAGCTTATAGTATTTACGCCGCGAGCGCCGTCAGCCGGCGGACATCAATGGGCGCTCAATTACACCGCTCATTGGCTTCAATTCAATGAATTTCCTCCGCGCATTTCTAGTTGTGGCAATAATTTACCTGGAGCTTACAAATCTCAATCTGTGTTACTGCTTTAATATACAGTACTAGAAGATAGCTAAAACAATCTTACTTAAAATCATCTGATTTTGATTAATTTATATTTTGCTCTCGTGGAATCTGGTCTAAATTAGACCCAGGAACAACACTCCTAGATTCGTTTTGATGTAAAGGAAGGACAAAAATATCACCATTTAGCGTTTCTAATTTTACGTAGCCATCAATGTAATGTATCATGGAAGGATAATACTTAACTCTTCTACCTTCGAAGTTAAACTTATGTAGAGATAATTTTACTCTATTTCTATAACAACTGTAAGTAAGTAAGAACTTGCATTTTATAATCCAAGTGCCAAGAAACCTAGTTCAGCAGTAGGTGGATGAGCTTTCGACGACTGAGCGGGTGGATAGGTTCAGATAGGTTTGCGGGAACTTTATTTTCCTGGGAGGCCTGCCCTCATGTATCCGACAAGTTTTTCGCACATGAAGCTTTCTGCAATGGCCGTCCGTCAAGCGATCGTCCATTTAAACAAAATAGGTAATTGGCACAGCTCGCCGGCCGCTGTCATTAATATTATTAAACTGAGAATAATGACGTTTTGCATCGCGAGTGCGCGAAAGTGGCGCGCGGTGGTGATTAACTCAAACCTGGCTTGCGGCAAATTATTAATCGATTCTGCTAACGTATGGTCTATGGTTTCAATAGAAGTA
Source organism: Scoparia ambigualis (assembly GCA_963921215.1). NCBI lineage: Eukaryota > Metazoa > Arthropoda > Insecta > Lepidoptera > Crambidae > Scoparia > Scoparia ambigualis. The sequence goes on from OY992503.1 coordinate 1,505,167, forward strand.
GCTAATGGAATCATGAGTTGGATCTTCTTTTGTTACAACTCTTTTCTAATGATGTGTTCATAGCTCCGATTGGAATATGTTGAAAAATTAATCAACATTTCATTTTTTATATTCTAATACTTTTAAAGTGCGAGGGTTCCTAGATGTACTTTGACAAGACAGTCGAAGCCAACAGACTGCGCATTCATCATTAGCATATGCCGAAGAACGTCTACTGCTGGACCAAAGCCTACCCGACGAATCTCCACCACGACCGGTGTTGTGCTGCTCGCATCCAGCGGCTACCCGCGACCTTCACCACATCGTCAGACACCCTTGTTGGAGACCTGCCCGCACTACGTCTTTCGTTGTGCGGTTGCCTCTCAAAAACCCGTTCTTCCTGGTGTGTTTAGTTTCACGCAAAAAATTGCTTACATATCCTTTGACATTGCCGTGTGGTGTGGTTAAATAATCCATCGGGTGGTAAAATAGAAAATAATAGAAAAATCTTTATTTGGTAGTTTTATTTGTTACTCTCTGTCAACCATCATCTCTATAATTTTATTGAATTTCTGTAGCCTCGGTAGGCGTAGCATCTTAAAGGGATGAATCGTTGTTCATAAGCGATTAATTGGGGGTTTGTTGAATCTTTTAATGATGACCCACTGCAGATTAAGCAACTGCTTATTACACTCGTATAAAATTACAAAATGATACCAACATTACTATCGACGATATCATCAATAAATAGGCATACATACATAACTTATTGGTATGCCCTACATACTTAGGCACTGCTAGTGTCTCGTAACTGCAATCCGATTGTTCCAGCGCTACGCACAGAGCCTCGAGCTGGTCCGGGCTCAGGTCCCTAATGATGACTTATTAGGCCCCGATCAGGCCATCTGCGGTGCTCCATCTAAATCTACGCCCACGCAGCCCTGCCCCGCACTCGCCTTGCCTCCGCTGCGGCCAGGGCTAGCACTCGTTAGTAGACTTCTGAGGGTTACGACCAGAAACTCCCCAGAATGGGGAGCCTAGCTGTAAGACACAGGGGCTTCCTACATAAGCCCATGCTCTATTTTTATATGCAATATAATGCGTTTGGCACTTGTCTAGAGGGGCTTGTCGCAAACTCGCAAGTGCCCGTGCAGCGCGTGTCAGCCCTGCGCGAAGAGAAATGGCGCGACCTTGTTTGTTGACCCACTGCCGACGTCTCCGCCGAGCACGGCTGCGAACCGCGCTAGCAAGGCCTACTCGGAACAATAACATAGGAGGAACATCAATGCATATAGGATAGGTTCATCTATATATTATTTTATAAAAAGACATATCACTTGGGACAGGAAAGTCAGGAGAAATAGGTACTTCTCCTGAATTTCCTGTCCTTATTCATACGTATGTAGGTTAGTACCTACAATCATAAAAAAGGTTGTGCGAACAGCTAAACCACTGGATCTCGACCACCAACACATTACAGGCAAGTTTTGTTTGTTCATTTCATTATCATCATCAGCCTATGAACATCCCACGTGAACAGGTTTGCCGAGCCTGTGCCGAGTTTGTGGATGGCGGCTCACTTAAAGAATACTGCCAACCTCTCTCTTCCCTTGGGTGTCGCAAAAGGCGACTAACGGACTAAAGACTGCACATACATCCAATAGCATAGAGCGGCGATGGGCTCACCACCTGTCACGCTGAGCACATGTGCAGTTATTTGGTGAAACGTGTACTGTGGCAAACCCTTCTGGGGGTAAAAGCCGTGACTATTTATGTATGTATATAAAAGAACAGTTCACTAAAGACAATTCAGTCATAAGTACAATCAATATCGCACATGCAGCCCAAACCTCTGGACGTCGGACATCAAAATGCAGGCCAGTTTTATTTGTTCATATCATAATCATCAACGGCCTATAAACATCCCACTGCTGGGCACAGGCCTTTCCATGGGACAACAACACGTGAGGAGATTGGGTCATAGCCCCCCACGATGGCCCAAAGTGGGTTGTGGGTTTTAACGACTGCCATTTTACGATAACAACTGGGACCGGGAATTTCTTCGGCTTTCATGCCTGCCGAAGCACAGGAGACGACTTGTTCGTCTTTTCATGTATCATGGACATGAGATAAGACATGATGTTTTAAAATTCCTTATTCCAAAGGCCGTGGAAAAGGAATTTTAAAACATCACGTTTTTTTCCATGCCGGGATACGGGTGTTTCTTGAAGATGAATGATGTGGGAAGCACTTGGACTGCATTTCACCTAATAGTAAATGACGATAAAAGCAAAGCTTGTGTTAGCAATATTTTGTAGATAGTTTCTCTCTACTATTCTGACTAAGTTGTCTCTAACTGTCGGAACACATAACAATGCTAGTAACATTGGTGACAGACATAGATAAGACTATGTAGCTAACCTGAGCTCGATGGCGCAGCGGCTAGCGCGTTCGGCTTGCGATCTTGCCCGCTAAGCAACTTTCTCAAAGCCGTGTCGCTGGATGGGTGATCAAATTAAAAAAAACATCTCGAGCTCCTCCGTGCTTCGGAAGGCACGTTAAGCTGTTGGTCCCGGTTGTTGTCAGACGTTAAAACTCACCAACCCGCATTGGGCCCGCGTGGTGGGTTATGGCCCAATATCCCCACGTGCTATTGTCCACGTGGGAGGCCTGTGCCCAGCAGTGGGACGTTTATAGGTTAATGATGATGATGACTGTAGTTAACCAGGCGGATTATTCCTACCACGAGCCAAACTGAGTGCACACGCCGCCAGATCAACCTATTCAAACTGCCTTACTTTTTGAATCAAGATTGGTCCTTACACCCGAGTGACAAAGTTCAAAACGTTTTGAAGAAATTTGGCGTTTTGTGGTAGGTTATAGTACTGGCGTCGTCTGTAATATGGGATACCATATCATGAGCTGGGAACAGGCTGGGAATCACCTGGCTGGGTACAGCCGTAGAACTACTGCCGTACGAGTATTACTACTGCGCTGGGGCGCAGAGACGGTTAAAATGTTGTAATGCAAAAAAGTTCAATTCAATATCTGACAATTTAAATTCTTTACTACTTATTAGATCGTGCTAAAAACTTTTCCTACGCTCTGTATATACAAAACAAACGTGCCTCGTGCCAATACTCCCTATTACCGGATAAATAAACAGTTAGACGTCGACAGACGGTAACTTTTATTTGCACCAGCCATTGCGAAGTTGGTGCGAAACGCTCGCAAAAGACAGCCTCAGCGGCCTACCCGCAATTATGAATATTTAGTGTTATTCTAATGAGGTGTAAATGAATTCATTTTTTCATCTCCTATAAGCAGCAAGTAGTAGGCGGCTAATTAAACTATTGACCCCAATTTTAACGGTACACAACGTGTCACCGTGACAATGTTATGTAGGCGATTCTAAACCACCTATGTATGGGAGGTAATGCGTTTGAAAAAAACAATAGTTAACCGTTGTATACAAAAACTTTGAATGTACAAAATATTAGTACAATGATTTTACTTTACAAATGTGCCAAGTACATTTTTGTTACTAGAGTCGTCTAATTACTATTTATTTAAATTTATCAAGCTTGTAGGTACCGTTTCATTAACGGAATACTGATTCACCAAAATATGACTTCGCGCATACCGTTCAAACAAATTAATAACGCGAAACCATAGACCTAAATAAATTTCAGAAATAAACGATACATGCCAAACTCAATTGCCTTACCGAAGCTGTGTCTACCGCAATTTTGGTGTCATTTCACCAAACCAGCAAACCATGAGAGCAGCTATTAAAATATCTTATTATACGTTACAGAGATCTGCATAATGTTAACGAAGCCCCCCGCCCCCTTTCACCTGCCCCGCTGCCCCCCGAGGCCTACTTCAACGGCACACATTCCCAAATCAACCGGATTGAGGTCTACATATTTTGGAACTAATTCTGCAAGCCAAAGAACACCTTATGGACTAGCAACAGGGTACACTATTTCTTTCAAGTAAACACACAGACCATAATCAACTTTACTACCTATAAAATGAGGTAGTAACTTGAATAAAGACTGATCTCCTTCAATGAATTCAAAACGGTATGCGGCGCGTATGCGGTGTCGGCGGCGTCTCGATGCGCGCGGCGTGAGTTTAAATTCGGTCGTTTTTTAAAAAGACTTTTTCGCTGTATGTATTTTTTTAGAAAGTGGACTCTACGCCATTTCATTCAAGGTTTGTTATAATTTTATACCACTTCGGTTAGAGAGTATGTCACATTGGACTTTGCATATTGAAGCGAGCGCGGCGTGCGACTTTTTTTTAATTGTTTGTGTTCGTATGATCTTGGACGCGCGAGGCTTCGTTTGACACAGATTTACTAACTTTTACTATCTGTGGACGTCCGTACTAATAAGTGCTAATGGCTTGTTAATGGTGACCATGCCAAACATAATAGTGGCTGAAAGAAAAAACGAAAACGTCAAAAAAATTGAAATGTTCATCGCAATTCGTTCAGCAGTGTGCCAAATCGTTACTTATTCTGCTAACTTTGGACACGTACTTTGCCAAAGGAGATGTTCCATTCCCCATACATTGTCCGCCCCACAAAAAGATTTAACGTTACTTGATCAAAATTAAATTTCTGTACTTATTGGTTTTTCATTCTGTTCTAAGAATCAAAAGTAGTTTTTGCTGTAAACAGAGGAGTTTTACAGATATAAACAAAAAAAAAAATAATTATTTGTAACATTTGACATTGCCGCCGAAGATTTTATTACAATTCATATTTTTAAACACCGGATAAGCAAAGGGATTAATCTTATACATACTTAATATAATCTGATACGTTAATTTGTGCTATGCACAGTTAGCATAAGTTTTCGAATAAATGCGAAAAAATTTCGAATTTTTTCGCATTTATTCGAATAATTTTCACTTATTTCTTTACTTTCGAACTTTACCTTTTTTCTTAACTTTCTAAGAATAAAATGAATATTGATTAGATTTTTTACTTATTTATAAGATTAGGCTCAAAAATCCTTGATGCCAGAGACGTAAATTATTACAAAATGGCAGATGTGGTCATGAACACGATGTGGTAGATAGGAAATGACACATTATTAGTAAGTCTAACTTTAATTTCTTTTTAAACGTAATTTCCAACAAAACTTTAAACACCGCTTGGTACGAAGTACCTGTCTTTAAGTCAGTTGTGGTCGTATAATTAGGAACGGGTAGTATTCAATTTGATTTTATGAAATCTAGTTAATTTTGCACTGATTTATTATCAATTACATTTAACATGTGTATTTATCATGACTAAAGTTACAACTCAGAATATTTTATACAAATAAATAAAGTTTTATCATGTTTCGAGCTTTGACTATAATGTATATAATCAAAGGTTTCGAGACAATAAAAAACAACACATGTTTTTGCAATGTACATACTGGCCGCTGGACAAATAATAAGGAACGCGATACGCGATATGATTTCGTTTTAAAATGGTTCTAAATTGAAATTTTAAATAATATTTTTTTTATTGCTATAATTCGTGCTATAATTCGGGAGTGTTGTGGCGCCATTTTTTCAAGTCTACAATTACTTACAAGTTGTTATGAGGTCTATGACATCTCGACTGTGATTTTTGCGCAAAATGCCCATTTTCGTATTTTGTAGTAATTTTGCAGTTGTATTTATCGTTTTCATCGAAATAGAATAAGTAATAAATTCATGCTTAACATTACAAATCTCCACGCTGCGACAATAAGCTGATTCCGGACGGCCGGCGCATCGCATTTTGTAGTAATTATGCAGTTGTATTTATGGTTTTTATCGAAATAGGATAATAAATTCATTATTAAATCTTTATTCCTCATGAAGTAACAAATACTCTGGTATAAATTTTGCTCAATAATATTATCGTAGATAGGATAAATTTACAGATAACTTAAAACAATTTTCGAAGTTTTTTGGTTTAGAATAAGATTTATTTTCTATATAAAATCAATGATATCTAAAAGTTCCGAGGCCGCTACGCACTATACGACCATATAAGAGATAACATTCTATTTTTTTTATTTTATTTGTTTAGAACAGTAGTTCAATCTAGGAGCTCAAAAGGGTGCCTTCGAGCACTTTATGAAAATCTTTATCTGCAATTTTAAAATTTATTAAAAAGTTAAGTAAGCAAAAATTAAAAAAGCAAGGCCGCTAAGAACTATGCCAATATTGCCAATAGCTATTCTACACTATTCAATAAGTCAAAATTGTTAATGCATTTTTGTTTCTGAGATCAAGAACGCCAAAATTGGCCAATTTACGCAAAAATCACAGTCGTGATATAATTGGCCTCTTATAGTAGGTACATTATGATACTAGTGTGCTAAGTTGGTCATTACAATCGAGGCGGGTTATGAGCCCGAGCCGAACGAAGGCAGAGCCGAGGATTGTAATTACCAATGCACACGCGTTTCATACGACGTTTTTCAACACACGTCTTGTGAGGAAAAGAAATGTATTTTCTGAAACCCGCCTGCTTATTTTTGTTATTTTTCTAGTGTATAAATCTTTGGTAAGCCAACATATATTTTCCTTTGGACTTAGATGGTAATAGGCTGTCAATAACATTTTGTGCTTCACTTATTATTTCTGGCGGTGTAGACTGTAAATTTAGTTCTTCATTACTAAAACTAGACATATTTATTTTTAAACTTTCAAAGTAATAAGAATTGAAGAAGCCGATGTTTGAATCGACAAAATATAGGAATGTGATTGGTAGGAAGTCAATCACTTTAAGAAATTTCACACTACCAATAACGTATCCAAAAAACCTAAATTTCTGAAAACGACGTTACGAGAGGATTCTATGATTGTTCGGGCAGCAAAGACTGATCCCTTTAGGGGCTCAGATACGATAAGAAGGGAAGTTTTTGGCAGCAGGCAAGGAGTATCCGCACGTACAATTAGTAGACGATTAAATGATGCATATTTATTTGGAAGAATCGCAGCTGAACGGAAAATCAATGGAATGGAATTATTTTCTAATAAGTCGAAGATAATAATGAGTTCTGATGGTAAACTGTATGTGCGACGTCCTGCAAAGCAAGCGTTGAATAATAAATAAATACACCACAAAACAAGTAAAGCATGCAGGAGAAAGTTTGGGGATGTTTCTCTGGATATGGTGTGTGTCTAGTGAAAAAAACTGAAGGTAATCTAGATCAATTAAAATACAAGAACATTTTGGAAGAAACAATGCTTTCTTATGCTGATGAGACGCGATACCAGTGATCCAGACATTTCAACATGGTAATGACACACAAACACACTGAACATTCTGTTAAAAAAAATCTTAGGGAGCAATCAGTTTTGATGCTAGACTGGCCTGCACATAGCCCATATCTCAATCCCATTGAAAGATTGTGGTGCGAAGTGAAGAGGAGCGTTCCGCTAAAAGAACAAGTGATCTAAACGAGCTTTACGATGCGTTTGTGGAATCGAGGAACGCCATATTCTAGTGAAACTTGCCAAACTCTAATAGCCTCGATGCCTTGTAGATGCAGTGCGGTAATTGCAAACAATGGTACCAAATTTTTATTTTTATTTTTATAAACTACAGTGATACCTCCTACATTTACGTTATTCAATTCATTAAATTTTATTGTATTTAATTTAATAATATTAGTTTCAGTTTGTGTTCTTAATTATTTGTCCATGCAGTGATTAAACGTATTACAATATGAGTTATCGAACTTTTTATTACTTAGGTACTTTCATAAAAATAATTTTTAACCGACTTCAAAAAAAGAGGAGGTTCTCAATTCGGTTGTATGTTTTTTTTATGCTTGTTATCTCAGAACTCAGTCATTTATACACCGATTTAGAAAATTATTTTTTATTTGAAAGGACATACTTCCAGATTGGTCCCATTTTTATCAAAATCCAGTTCTGATGATGGCATCCTCAGGAATTGAGGGAAATCCTCAAATATTGTAGGTATACCTATAGCGATTTTGGTATTTTTAGCAATATGTCAAGAATTTGCATTCAGAAAGTATCATTTGATGAAGTAGAACTTATGAAGAAGACCACGGAATGTCATTGGAACTCCTCAATAATAAGTATTTCACGGGTGGCGATAAGATATCTCGATTAAGATAGTTAAGCGACTATGACGAATTAAAAGAATTCAGGTACCGGAACTCAGTTCTGATTGTGGAATCCTTGAGGAATTGAGGGAACTCCTCAACAAATATTGTAGGCATACCTATAGCGATTTTGGTATTTTCAGCCATAGGTCAAATGAGATCCACTCCGGCAATAAATCCTTCCTAACTAATATAGTAAATGAGAAAGCGTGTTTGTTTGTTTGTCCGTCTCTCACTTGCGCATCGACCTGTTTTTGCACATAGATAGCTGAAGAACAATAGTGACATAGACCACTTTTTATCACTCCTTCCGAAACATTTCTATTAGGATTTAAAAATACACTATTTACACTATTAATTCTGTCACTTCTTGTCTAAATTCTTCTTAAAATCTTTATGCCGATGACTTACAAATTTACTCTCAGGCCTCGGCTGAGAACCTCTCAGAAGTGATTGAGCAGATCAATGGTGACTTGGCTACGATCTACGACTGGAGCAAGTCAAAAACGTCCCTCTAGTTTGCCTAACGGTGAACCCTAGTAACTCGCAAGTCATCTTCGTAGGGGGTCATACAGCGTTCAAGAGTAAATCCGGGTAACTTGCCGTCTGTTTTGGATGTTGATTTCCTACTTTGTGATAGGCGTTTCTCGTTTCTTTGGCTTGTCGCATTTATACGGCGCTGTCTCATACAAGTAGCACGTTTTGTAGGTTTACCAATATTCGCTTTCGATAAATAGATCGGAACGATTCACTAAAAAGCGAGAAACAAACAAAAATTTTAACAAAATATTTTTTTTTTACTGAAATAAATGCACTCAAACGTAAAAAATAATTGCGTAGTTTAGTTTGTTCAATTTACTTGCAATATTAACCTTTATTTTACTCAATCTTATAATTTTAAAAAAATATTTTTGGAGTCGGTGCCAGCTTAATACGACAATGTAGCAATACCTAATAAAATCTATTTACTAATGAACACGACAACTGGCAAAGACTAATTAAACATATTTACAAATAAAAACGACAATGGGGTTAAACGGCAGCATTTTCGACCCAGACGGAGGTGGAGAGATGAGCTTGATGCTTACGCGAAGGATTGGCAAACACACGCAAAAGACCGTGAATACTGGAAGGGGGGGGCTAGCAATGGGACAATATGGACTAATATAATAATTATATAGTATGTCTTTTAATGTTATGTTTACATTGTCTGGCACCGACTCCAAAAATATTTTTTAACATTTTAGGATTGAGTAAAATAAAGGTTAATATTGCAAGTAAATTGAACAAACTAAACTACGCAATTATTTGTTACGTTTGAGTGCATTTATTTCAGTAACATTTTTTGGAGTCGGTTTTTTATTTTCTTAAAATTTTTGTATGTCATATGGTTTAGTAAATCGGGTATGTTAGTGGGGGAGTTGGGAGTATCTCGCTGCCAATGTTAGTGACGTAAGTAGTTTAAGAACAAATAATTAGATTATTCAATTATTCAATTGTACTTATACATTCTGTCAAAAAAGTTTCGGGAACGGATGATTTGTTTATGTCTAGTGTGTATTGCGAATTTCACAATGGATAAAAACATTGAACAAAGAGTTTCTTAAATTTTGGGTCAATAATGGAATTTCGTGTTCGGATTCGGAGTCACTGAAAATATTACAGAAGGCTTACCGTGAATCGACTTTATCAAAAACACGTGCTTATGAGTAGTACAAAGCGTTCAAAAGCGGTCGAGATGTGATGGAAGATTTGTTTCGCTCTGGTAGGCCATCAACGTCTTCAATTGAAGTTAACGTCGCAAAAGTGATGGAAATGGTGATTGAAAATCCTTATTCAAGTTTGAGAGAGATAGCCGCTGAACTTTCTGTGTCTCACGAGTCGATCCGTACCATTTTAAATAATAACTTGGGTATGAAACATGTTGCCGCTCGGCTAGTCCCAAAATACCTGTTTTTTCTCCAAAAACTCAATCGCATAAGAGTCGCTGACAACATTTATGCAACGCATTGTTACTGGTGACGAGACGTGGGTTTACGAATTTGACATGCAAACTAGTCAACAAGCTTCGGAATGGCGCCTTTCGACTGAACCGAAACCGAAAAAACCACGCCAAATTCGATCAAAAGTCAAAGTTATGTTGACTGTTTTCTTTGACTATCGCGGTGTTGTGCACTCGGAATTCTTGCCGGAAAAACGGTAAATAAAGAATATTATTTGAGCGGTATGCGGCGTTTAAGGGAGCAAATTCGACGAAAAAAGCCAAATTTGTGGAAAGAAAATTCTTGGATTTTGCACCCTGATAATGCGCCTTCACACAAGGCCATCATTGTGAACGAATTTTTGACCAAAAACTCAACAAACACCATCGAGCAACCACCTTATTCACCAGATATGGCTCCAGCCGACTTCTTTCTTTTTCCTAAACTGAAATTATCACTTCGTGGCACCCGTTTCCATTCGGTAGGAGACTTATGTAAAGGAGAATTCTCAGCGAGAACTGAACTCAATTCCGGAAAAAGCGTTTAAAAATGTTTTGATGATTGGATTATTCGTTGGCGTAAGTGTATCGTTTCTGAAGGACCATACTTTGAAGGCAATAAAAAAAGAATGAATAACTAACATTTTGTGTATTATTGTGTATTATTGATCTTTTCCCGGTACTTTCTTGACAGAGTAGTATATAAATAGCTTTCATACATTGTAATCAGTACGAGCTGTTCTTAATTCTATGACCACAACTGTATATACGTTTACTATAAATTAGACTGCAATTTATTGAAATTATGTTTATCATGGTGGCACGCAATTTTTTTTACTATCGAAACATTGAATCGTCTCTAGGGCAGAAATGGAAAGTCTCCTTTGTCCTTAGCTAATAAAAGTTAATAGTATCAAAATATTAGGTAAGTAGGTAGTTATAAATAATATAATAAAGGTAATGTACCTATTTATAATATTAGCTCAGTACAACCCAGCAGGCAGCATTGGGCCAGCGTGTGGTGGGGTTTAGTTTGGGCCAATCTCCCGGATGTTGGGATGTTGTCAGCAGTGGGAACTGTTATCAGCAGTGGCTCGTTGTTAGGCTAATCATAAATAGTAGGTACATAGCACTGAGTAAATACATTGGTACCTACTAATCGTCAAAATACACTTCTACAGAAATACAGATTGTCAGCACCCTTTAAAATAATGTCAGTATGCCGTTTTCAGTAATTAAATTATAACCACAAACCAATATTAATTATCTTGAAGTAACCAAGCTAACGAGAGGGATAGGGCGTAACTTTATGGCCCCTGCAAAATACTGTACGAAGCTTCGATAAATAAAGTATGAAGTGTCACATTTATTGCACAGTTGTTGAATAAGAAAACAACCACTTGATTGGTATTGTTTATTGAACCCAAAAGATACCAGCACCCTAGAAAGTCGTATAATTAGAAAATACAAATCACTTATTGTTGTAAACAAAAACAATAAAAAACTGATACTTAAATGAGTATTTCTCCGTATAAATTAATCAACAATAATACGCATAAGGTCTCTCACTTACAACGATTACAGACTTTATGGAAACTCAACATTATTAATAATTATGATTTATACAACATTAATAGTTATTATTACAATAGTATATTGGACACTTTAAAACAATGTCATTGCATTATTGAGCGACATGCGGATAGCATTTTATATGAGTTTGATTTTATTTTAAAATAAATTACTTATGGTATTATTTTAAGAAATAAGTCGAGTAATTTTCATAATTACCGACTTAATTCAATCAAGAAGTTTGAAGCGGTAATACGTAATATCTGATTTATGTAGCGAAGTTGATATTATTACATTTTAATAAACTTCTTTTCAATTATTTTTGCAAAAATAGGTAAGTAGGTATGTGAAAAAATTATTGTAAATAAATCAGCTTGATTGTAAATTCATTGCAAACATTTAAATGTATGAAATGTCTTCAAACATTTCAAAATTCAAAATGTTTTTAATGTTTTAAATTAAAAGCTGAATGGTTATTTCAAATTTAATGATATTATTAAAATCCGCAGTCACCCGAAATTGTGTTAAAATGTAGATTGAGTATTTGGTGGACATTCAATAATAAACTTATATCAAATAAGTAAGTACCTACAATATCAGAAAATGAGTCTGCAAATAATTGTCTTATCGTCTAACTCGATTCCGATACATTTAAGTCTTATCTATAAAACTAATCAACAATAACTTTAGCAATATTGTTTGAGCGTTAGACATCATCTAACATAAATCAAGCAAAAATATTTGCTAACAATAAAAATACTAGATCTGTAAGAATATCAAAATAACACGATACTAAAAATACGAGTCAAATGTTTATAATCTATAAAGAAGTCAATTTTAACAATACAAAATACATTAAATACGTAGGTACTTGAATGTTTTTGTAGAAAAAACATTAAACATTACAATAGAAATCTATATTTTTATAAGTTTCAGCGCCATCTCTCACTGATTTTAATCAACTTTATGGTTCTCAATCATCCATGTAAGCAGTAAGCGTGGACACAAAAAATGCAGTAGATGGCAGTATCACTAAGTTTTCCAAGGCTTAACTTCAATTTACAATTGTTGTAATATTGTTTTTGTATGTTCGATCATTACTTTCAGTCGCATTTATAATGTTAGAAAACTAATATGCATACTACATTTGTTTATTTATCAACATATAATAACTTATTTATCGTACTATAAGTGGTGTAGCTCAAAGGAACGCCTACTAAACTTGTATGGGCAATGTGAACGTGCGACTGCGGGCAAGATCGTAGATCGCAGCAGGCTATAATATAACCTGCTGCGATCTACAATTAGGTTAGATCATTAAATAAAATTTAATTAATATTTTATTTTTTTGATTTTATTTAATGACCTAACCTTACAACCTAACAGCAGGACCGCCATCCTAGTCAATAAAGTACACGAAAACAGTAGGAACAGCAGTCTCGGATCAAAGGGAAACTAGGAAAGGAAACTTACACCAACACGACCGTCGTGGATCATGGAGAACCTCTCGCTCTAGCAACGCTTCTGTGGATGATAGTAATACACTACAGCATGAGTTTCTGCTCGAGCGCGGCCCAGCGCGGGTCGAGCGGCGCGGCGGCGGCGTGCGGGCCCGGCGCGCCCGGCCACACCCCCCCGCCGCCCCCGCCCCCCGCGCCCCCCCACACCCCCCCGCCCGCGCCCCCCGCGCCCCCCGCGCCCCCCGCGCCCCCCGCGCCCCCCGCGCCCGGCAGCGCGCGCCGCCGCCCCGACGCCAGGCGCACGCTGCGCATCATCGCGGCCGACTGCATGCGCTCTGCGGGTATAATGGGGCAGCTTGAGGGGCGATTTGCAAAACTTGGCTATGATACCATCCTTTTTAATTTTAAGTAAAATGCTTTTAAATCCGCGGCGGCGGCGAACGCCGGGCCCGCAACGGCCCGCAGGACTCTGCTGCAACGGCCCCAGCATAACTCGGGGCCGAGGCGAGCTTCCCTTGCTACACTGAAAAAAGGTTTTGCTTACAGTAGCATAAGTTTTAGCTACTAGTAACATAGTAGCATTCGCTAAAACCTTAACTTACTAGTTATAAAAGTTTTGCCACCCTCCAACGCGTGTTGAAATTCACCAGCGACTGATGTAATTGACAGTTATTTTTTTTTGCACTAGTATAACATGAGGTTGCATGTCTTCAAACTTCTCGGTGGCTCGGTTGGATGACACCAACGTTTCAGTACTTACCTTTTACTATTATGTCAGAACGATTGCAGCAGAACCTTACCATCCGAATAGTTTCCGGTTTACCCAGACGGCACGTGAGGAAAGTGGAAGGTGAACATGAAAATGTGGACCTCCATATTATGGTAGTTTGTTAATAAAAAAAGAAAGCAAACCAGAAGATTGATGAAAGACCTGATGAAGCATAATGACTGCCACCATGGTCACCCGCAAAACTAGAGGAATCGCGGATGCGTCGCCTTAAGGGTCGTCACATAACCTGCATATGCTAGCCGTACCTTCGTTGGAGCTGAGCGGGCAGTACTTGATGGTGTGCGCGGTGTCGCCCCTGGCGCCGCAGCGGCGGCACACGAAGGCGCGCAGCACGGGGCAGCGCACGCGCCCCAGGGCGTCCTTCAGCACGTGCGAGCGGTAGTACGACTCGCGCTCGCCGTTGTTCTTGCAGAAGCGACACTCCTGATCGGGAAGAGAAAAAGTTATGCTAATAATACCTCTTTAACATCTTTATCGTCATATATGCCTTTTCAGTGTCACATAGGTAATATTGTTCATTGTAATTTAATGTTAAATGTAATGTAATTTTTATTAACATACATAATAACAACAACCAGAGCAAAAATCCTTTTTGAAATATCAAACAAAACGTTGTTTTCCAAACGCCTGTGGTAAAAGTTACAGCAAAGTTGACTGTAGTCGATTTACATACATAGAAACAACGACAGCTTAGAAACTGTAAATAAAATGCAGTGAATGAGCCTAGAGGTTTTTTGTAACATTCTCAGCGTGATTAGACGTCCATAATGCTTCACTTTCAATTACATCTTCATCGTCATCATCAATTTCCAACTCCATAAACCTGTCCACTTTTGCAACATTCGTGATGAAATGAATTAGTAAGTACAATGATATTTCATTGAGTAAGTATTTATAAAAGTCGTACGAATATCACCCTTCCCGCGCTCACCTCAGGGTGCCTCTTCTTCGGCTTGCGGTAGTCGCGGCCCAGCTCCATCTCCCGCAGCAGCGAGTACAGCACCGTGTTGGGCAGGGCGGCAAGCACGCGCAGCTGCTCCTCGGTTATGACGTCGCTGGGCGTTTGAGGGCGCGTGTCTGGGACAACTTTAAAAAATAACAAAATTAAATAAAGAAACCACATAATTTTTCCCACCACTTGTAGTTTTTATTGGATTTATTACTCTGGGCATACATTTATCTATTGGAAGGCATAACATCAATTCATTATCAAAAAAAAATCAAAAGTATTAGCGTGAAGGGGTAGGAGAGACCCTCCCAAACCGAGGTCGCTCATGACTCCAGTGCATGGGTAATACAGAATTTTTGGTTTTACCAATGGGTCGGCACGCCAGCAGGCCGCAGAGTGCAACTCCGATTCAGACACACATGATTGCTATCATGTGTGTCTGAATCAGCTAGGTGTAAAGACTTTGACACACAACGGACTTTGAAGTCGACGCGCCAATGCGCTGGCCGACGCGCGATGAGTCTGCTCCGAGTGCCCCGACTCGTATCCGGCGGCACACTAGCGGGGTGGCGGCTGGCCACTCCTGTTCAGACTCTAATGCTTGCTTGCTAAGTGTAGTATAAGTGATAGGTAGTAGCGGAGGCCCATCTCCACCCCTCCGTCTTCAAAAATCCTACTCCTCAAGGCCGGCAACCGGCAACACATCGGCGATGATTACTTTTCATCAAGTGAACCAACTGCTCGTTAGCCTTCTTTTAACATAAAAAAGGTTATACTTAAGGTGCTGGCCGGGGCTGGCGCGGGCGGCGTGACGGTGCCGGCTAAGATGCTTGCTGAAGTGCAGTATAAGCGGTAGGTCTAACCAAAGGTGTTTGCCGGGGCTGCGGGCGGCGTCACAGCGCTGGCGCGCCAGCGGGCGGGCAGCCTTTGGACGGGCGTGCGCTCGGGCTCCGGCCACGACTTCTGCCGCAGGTACGCGCCCGACGGGCCCATGCCCGACAACTCGTCTGTTGGGGTTGAAACGGATTCGTAAATATGAGAATATTTACAACATGACGCGAAAACTATAGCAATAAGCATTTAAAGTAACTGACCTATTTGGGTTGCCTTACATGCGTACCTTCTTTACTCCTCCAGACACAACCTCTCCCAGATACGAGACCCTCTTTTGTTTTTTTATTAATTACGACGATAACTCTTATTGTGTAGCTTTAGTGTAATTTAAAAAGAAAACGAATTATTATTTCAAAACATTGGCTATCAATAAAGGTCGATGCACACATATCTTAGCAGTGAAGTCACAGTTCCGTCAACGTGTCCGCTCAGTTCAGTAACAGTCAGTGCTACTGTAGCACTGACGCAACACTGTAACAGTGTTGCGTCAGTGATTACTTATATCCTCTTAGATTATTATTATTGTTAATCTTAATTATTGGCTTCGCATTTAGCATTAAGCCAATTTCAGGGTTATATTGGCTCACATAAAACTATTATTCCTATTTATTATTTTACTACGGATTTGTGTTCATAATAATCACTCTTCCTAATTTTTATCCTTATACTTTTTTTGTTCATAAATTTTTATTACTACTATCGGAACTCATAACAGACAGTTATCATATATTTTTTATTAATACTGTCATTACTAAGAACAAGCTTAAACTCATAATCTTTTTTTTCATAATTGTTTCCTTCATAACAGTCAATTAACATAATATTCTTTTTAATAATGTCATTACTAAAAAAATATTTACACTCATAATATTGTTTTAAATACATAAATTCAAATTCAAAATATATTTATTCAATAAACTCATATTGTTTTCTGAGGTTTAAGCGAGCACTACACACTGAAATGAAACACTTTTTTACGGATTAACTCGCCTTTAATTTACTATTTAAGGTCAATGTGGGGAAGTCCGGCACATTAATACTATATAAAGTAACTTGTGTCGTCGGAAATTATACTTTAAAATTACAATATAACCAAAACTTGTGACGCAATATGTTTGAAAACAGTTTGTATCAGTGATGTACAACTGGCGTTGAAATGTGTGTTTCATGAATTCGTCTATAAGGTTTAAATTTCAATGATAATTTACTTTATTTCATTTTAAGGCATGGTGACAGTGGCTGCAAACATTTTTAATAAAATAGTAACGAATTTCCTTTTTTGTAAAATAAAATACTAAGTAAAAACATAAATCATTATTTCTTATTGAACATTATAAGAAGTGCTGCAAAATGAACAAATACCTTCCCTCATTATCATTTAAGGGGTCAGAAATTTTTTAAATATATTTTTTGCACACCTGTCAACTTTCCTTGGTTTTTTAATAAAAATCAACATTTGTATTTTTTTTGTTTAAGTATTTGTCCCATGTACGCCGCCGTTTTGAGCTAAAAAACAAAGAAATTTGACAGGTATACCAAAAGATTCGAACCTGTATTAGACATTAGCTTAAAGTAAGCAAAAAAAAATAAGAAAAGAAATCAGTATAATAAGTTTGCAAGTCTTTAGATTATTACTTTGAAAATCAAGTCGTTTCTGGCAGCAACTTTTCTAAATCTAAATCAAAGTTAGGGTTCGGGTGTCGCAAAGGGGTTGCAGGACTTAAAAAGTTTTCGAGCAATAATTTACTTTTTTTCACAAACCGCCGAAAAACACTGCCATCAAAAGAGATTGAAAAAAATTAAAAAAATTGAGAATGGCTTGGAAAAATTTATGTATGACTGCCCTACTCATGTAGGTAATTTAAGACAATCCCGAAGCGCAGCGTAGCGATGCCTGTTTTAAAGAAATATAGAGATACCTTAGATAGATAAATAGATTAGGTAGATACTTAAGTTGGTACATACATACTATATTTATTAATAAGGAAAAATAATAAATGACAAAATTCAGCAATGTGCTTGAATGAAAAGCTTTCTTAGCAACTCGTTTCAAGATCTGCTTAAGACAATCAAAATTTTCTATCCTAGTCTATAACAGTAATGATAGTCCCGCCGCTGAGCATTCCTCACCTGCATAGATGTCTCGTAGCCAGACAGACAATACAGCTTGAATATAAATAGGTGCCTATTGATAGTTTTCATTGGGCGACTACTTTTAAGTAGTACCTAGCAAATACAAAGAATCGTACAGTAACATAAAATACGTGCAGCTGAAAAGGTTGACAATATCTGCAATCGAGGCAAGACCCGGCATATGACGGACTTTCCTTATGCATGTAGACGGACTTCCCAACTATTGCATTTTGAGTTTAGACATTTGTTGCAGGTAATAATTACGAAACTCAAGGGTTAATGAATTCATCACCAGAAATAAGTATATGGATCACTAAATGACTTACGTAATCAAGGAAACTCCAAAAATTCCTTTGATTTTCTACTTTTTTTTTAGTTTTTTGAAGAGACGTTACACTCCAACTTCAAGTACACAACGCGAAAAAAAATGGCCTACCGATTTCTTTCGACCTAATGATGTTAGCGTCGTAGCGACATTATGATTCTCAGTTCGAACTAGCTCCGTAATACTGTTTTACCGACCGAGGCATAAGAACCTAGCCGTTCAAATATGCAAGTTATTGCTGCTAGACGGGCTTACCTCCTAGACGGACTTCCCCACATTGACCTTACATAGTTTTTATTAGGGTTCGAAACGTCAGGATAATATAAAAACTATGTAAATAGTAAATTAAACGCAAGTTAATCCGTAAAAAAGTGTTTCATTTCAATAAACTCAAATAATAAGTACTTTGAATCGTCCAAATCTTTTTAACCTACCACCCATTCAGGACGTCATTTTTAACTGTGGCAAAGAACGGGCGCAAGAAACCACAGCGCACAGAAGCAACGACATTTACAAAAAAAAAAAAATATGTTGTTACCAGGTCATAAAATACAAAATATGAATTAAAAAAATAATAAATTAAGCAATACAAAACTACAATACAATGTAGTATCAATTAATTATAGACAATTAGAAATAGCTGTTGGAGTAATTGGAGCATTTCAGATCCAAGCTGTTTTGTCTTCTGTGTAATCTGACACTTTATAATAAAAGCTTAGTTTTTAAATAAGGTAAGTCATTAATATAAACCAAAAACAAGAATGGACCAAGTATTGAACCCTGCGGAACTCCCATTGTAACCACTGATCCCGGAGATCTTTTACCGTTAATGTCGACCTTCTGAATACTGTTACTCAAGTAATACTCAAGTAATAAGTACTCAAGTATGATTAAGAAATAGGGGGGGTCGGGGGGCCTGCGGCCCCCCTCCTTTATTTGTCAAAAGTCTAACCTGACCTAACCGACAGACCTATAATGTGCCTATACTGCCCCCGATAGTTGAAAAGCCGCATCTAACAAAAAGTCAAAACGGAGAAAAAAATGGTTGAATTAATGAAACGGGAAATCGTCTGCTGTTCTTAAGTAAAGGAAAATAATTACATGTTAAAAAAAATCGAATATTAGCAACGATATTTGTCTTTGATTTCCATTTATAAAATGTAATGTTTTTTAAATTATTTAATTAGAAATAATCATAAAACCTTTTCATTCTAGTAAAAAAAGTTGGAAAAAATACTACATCCTTAATTGAATAGACGCAAATAGCCAGGTGCGCCCTTTCAACCTCGAACGCCTAATATATTACTTTTTTACTAAATATCAAGTTTATTCGGGTATTGTATTCCCAAGAAGAATATGCGCATTTGGCTATATCCGCCTTTTTCCTTATGTATCCAAAATCATACTGATAATCCTTGACTAAGATAAAAAGTACTCAAAATTATCTATTTAAACCCTATTTATTTTTGAAAAAGAAAAATACAACATCTAATGTGAAATTGGATAAAATAAATAATATTAATATTATTTTATAATAATCATCATAAAATTGGCTTTTGAAACAAACAACAAAAATTCCTTATCTATGGCACAGTAACAAAAAAAATCCAAAATAAATGTCATTTATTCTTGATATGAGTTCCACTTAAGAATCAAGTATGTACTTGTGAGATAATTATTAATTCCTTAAACTTAGAACTTAAACAAAATATGCGCATGGGAAAAATTTACTTTACGAAGTAGAAAAGGCGGAAGTGGCAGATGTTGATTTTTTTCCTTAGTTTTTATGCTGTTTCCAAGTACTGTGTAAGGCGCAAATGGGTAACTGCGCCTCTTTAATTTCTTCTTATAAATTGGATCACTTAAGCGTCTTTCTAATTTCCGAACTTACACAAAAATATCAAACCAAAAGGGCATTTATACGTAAATGTGACTTTTCAATTAAGCTTAAGGCAAATTCGTCTTTTCATCTTTAATCAGGTGCAAAAAAGTGTGCAGAAGCGCCTTTTTTTGTTGCGCTAAAACTGCAATGGAACGACATAGAAAAATATAAAAAATATTGGAAGAAGCGCCTTTTTTGCCTGATTCCGGCAATCTATGTAACTCAATTTGGCAAAAAATGTTAGATACGTCTTTTCAACTAACGGGGGCAGTATAGTTTTGCATACTATTTTTTTTCTTATAGCGGGGGGCCTCAGGTCCCCGACCTCCCCGAGCAGGGGGGCCAGCCCCTGCACCCCCCGGCATGCAGGCAAATCGATATTTGAAATGAATAAATTAATAATTATGTTTGAATGGAATGTACGTAAGTATTTATGTAAGAAGTGTGTGTTTCAGTATATGTATGTGGGGATGGTAGTATGTATGCTTCAGAGCTCGATGGCGCATCGGCTGGCACGTTCGGCTTGCGATCTTGCCCGCTAAGCAACTTTAGGGGGGGTCGGGGGGCCTGCGGCCCCCCTCCTTTATTTGTCAAAAGTCTAACCTGACCTAACCGACAGACCTATAATGTGCCTATACTGCCCCCGATAGTTGAAAAGCCGCATCTAACAAAAAGTCAAAACGGAGAAAAAAATGGTTGAATTAATGAAACGGGAAATCGTCTGCTGTTCTTAAGTAAAGGAAAATAATTACATGTTAAAAAAAATCGAATATTAGCAACGATATTTGTCTTTGATTTCCATTTATAAAATGTAATGTTTTTTAAATTATTTAATTAGAAATAATCATAAAACCTTTTCATTCTAGTAAAAAAAGTTGGAAAAAATACTACATCCTTAATTGAATAGACGCAAATAGCCAGGTGCGCCCTTTCAACCTCGAACGCCTAATATATTACTTTTTTACTAAATATCAAGTTTATTCGGGTATTGTATTCCCAAGAAGAATATGCGCATTTGGCTATATCCGCCTTTTTCCTTATGTATCCAAAATCATACTGATAATCCTTGACTAAGATAAAAAGTACTCAAAATTATCTATTTAAACCCTATTTATTTTTGAAAAAGAAAAATACAACATCTAATGTGAAATTGGATAAAATAAATAATATTAATATTATTTTATAATAATCATCATAAAATTGGCTTTTGAAACAAACAACAAAAATTCCTTATCTATGGCACAGTAACAAAAAAAATCCAAAATAAATGTCATTTATTCTTGATATGAGTTCCACTTAAGAATCAAGTATGTACTTGTGAGATAATTATTAATTCCTTAAACTTAGAACTTAAACAAAATATGCGCATGGGAAAAATTTACTTTACGAAGTAGAAAAGGCGGAAGTGGCAGATGTTGATTTTTTTCCTTAGTTTTTATGCTGTTTCCAATTACTGTGTAAGGCGCAAATGGGTAACTGCGCCTCTTTAATTTCTTCTTATAAATTGGATCACTTAAGCGTCTTTCTAATTTCCGAACTTACACAAAAATATCAAACCAAAAGGGCATTTATACGTAAATGTGACTTTTCAATTAAGCTTAAGGCAAATTCGTCTTTTCATCTTTAATCAGGTGCAAAAAAGTGTGCAGAAGCGCCTTTTTTTGTTGCGCTAAAACTGCAATGGAACGACATAGAAAAATATAAAAAATATTGGAAGAAGCGCCTTTTTTGCCTGATTCCGGCAATCTATGTAACTCAATTTGGCAAAAAATGTTAGATACGTCTTTTCAACTAACGGGGGCAGTATAGTTTTGCATACTATTTTTTTTCTTATAGCGGGGGGCCTCAGGTCCCCGACCTCCCCGAGCAGGGGGGCCAGCCCCTGCACCCCCCGGCATGCAGGCAAATCGATATTTGAAATGAATAAATTAATAATTATGTTTGAATGGAATGTACGTAAGTATTTATGTAAGAAGTGTGTGTTTCAGTATATGTATGTGGGGATGGTAGTATGTATGCTTCAGAGCTCGATGGCGCATCGGCTGGCACGTTCGGCTTGCGATCTTGCCCGCTAAGCAACTTTAGGGGGGGTCGGGGGGCCTGCGGCCCCCCTCCTTTATTTGTCAAAAGTCTAACCTGACCTAACCGACAGACCTATAATGTGCCTATACTGCCCCCGATAGTTGAAAAGCCGCATCTAACAAAAAGTCAAAACGGAGAAAAAAATGGTTGAATTAATGAAACGGGAAATCGTCTGCTGTTCTTAAGTAAAGGAAAATAATTACATGTTAAAAAAAATCGAATATTAGCAACGATATTTGTCTTTGATTTCCATTTATAAAATGTAATGTTTTTTAAATTATTTAATTAGAAATAATCATAAAACCTTTTCATTCTAGTAAAAAAAGTTGGAAAAAATACTACATCCTTAATTGAATAGACGCAAATAGCCAGGTGCGCCCTTTCAACCTCGAACGCCTAATATATTACTTTTTTACTAAATATCAAGTTTATTCGGGTATTGTATTCCCAAGAAGAATATGCGCATTTGGCTATATCCGCCTTTTTCCTTATGTATCCAAAATCATACTGATAATCCTTGACTAAGATAAAAAGTACTCAAAATTATCTATTTAAACCCTATTTATTTTTGAAAAAGAAAAATACAACATCTAATGTGAAATTGGATAAAATAAATAATATTAATATTATTTTATAATAATCATCATAAAATTGGCTTTTGAAACAAACAACAAAAATTCCTTATCTATGGCACAGTAACAAAAAAAATCCAAAATAAATGTCATTTATTCTTGATATGAGTTCCACTTAAGAATCAAGTATGTACTTGTGAGATAATTATTAATTCCTTAAACTTAGAACTTAAACAAAATATGCGCATGGGAAAAATTTACTTTACGAAGTAGAAAAGGCGGAAGTGGCAGATGTTGATTTTTTTCCTTAGTTTTTATGCTGTTTCCAATTACTGTGTAAGGCGCAAATGGGTAACTGCGCCTCTTTAATTTCTTCTTATAAATTGGATCACTTAAGCGTCTTTCTAATTTCCGAACTTACACAAAAATATCAAACCAAAAGGGCATTTATACGTAAATGTGACTTTTCAATTAAGCTTAAGGCAAATTCGTCTTTTCATCTTTAATCAGGTGCAAAAAAGTGTGCAGAAGCGCCTTTTTTTGTTGCGCTAAAACTGCAATGGAACGACATAGAAAAATATAAAAAATATTGGAAGAAGCGCCTTTTTTGCCTGATTCCGGCAATCTATGTAACTCAATTTGGCAAAAAATGTTAGATACGTCTTTTCAACTAACGGGGGCAGTATAGTTTTGCATACTATTTTTTTTCTTATAGCGGGGGGCCTCAGGTCCCCGACCTCCCCGAGCAGGGGGGCCAGCCCCTGCACCCCCCGGCATGCAGGCAAATCGATATTTGAAATGAATAAATTAATAATTATGTTTGAATGGAATGTACGTAAGTATTTATGTAAGAAGTGTGTGTTTCAGTATATGTATGTGGGGATGGTAGTATGTATGCTTCAGAGCTCGATGGCGCATCGGCTGGCACGTTCGGCTTGCGATCTTGCCCGCTAAGCAACTTTCGCAATGCTGGGTCGCTGGATGGGTGACTAAATTTAAAACATCTCGAGCTCCTCCGTGCTTCGCAAGGCCCGTTAAGCCGTTGTTCCTGTTTGTTGTCGTAAGATGACAGTCGTTAAAACCCACCAACACGCATTGAGCCAGCGTGTAGGGGTTATAGCCTAATATCCCCACGTGCTACGTCCACGTGGGAAGCCTGTGCCAAGCAGTGTGATGTTTATAGGCTGATGATGATGATTGAGAAAGTGCGGGTGTATGTTTGTGCCCCTAAAAGTTCAATATTTTCAGGTAAACTACTGGACACGGATATTGATGAGCCGTCATCACATTATGTAAACTTTGCAACTGTTTGACCACATAGCAAACATTTTAATTTTCAGATTCCCAACTGATCCGGTAGAAAGAAGTCGTTGTCGAAATATTTAACTATAATGTATAATGTAAGAGAACGCCATTAATTGTTTTGATTTTAATTTAAAATACTTAAATTACTAATTAAGAAATCTATTTTGATTAAGTATTAAATGTAAATCATCCTACCTGTTGCTTCTATTTCGTCCCTATTACAAACATATCACACGCACGCAGGCTTCCATTAGCGCATTATTGTATTGTACTCGCCCTTGCCTTCTATCATCCATTTCTTCTAAACACACCAGCTTCTTTTAAGCGTTATACCTACATATTAAACGATAGCCATACCTAATTTAAAAAGTTATGTTATGTAATGAATCATTTTAAAATTGTATTGTGCATAAATATTTTTTTCCTACTTTATCGGAAACTAGGCATTCGCTGGCAACCATTCGCGCTAGTGTCAGTCATACACTGCTGTCACGCACACTTCAAATTCAATACAAAAACCGGGCGGATTTTGAGAAGCGTTTGTATCGCGATGCTCCGTCTAGACATGTATATAGTCAAAGCTAAAAACTTATATTTACAAAAGAGACATTTTTGCAAATATGAAAATTTATTGTTACAGCTTTATTAGGAATAGAGATTGTTGCCGATTTTATATTCTGCGTGTTTGAAATAATGTCTGAATCTGGCTCATTTTGAGGAAAATGTGACGGTGAATCTCGTTGTTTGGATGTAGATGGGCGCGGCGACAGTGGCATGGATGGATTAACTGAAGGTTGCAATTTAATGTTCTACACGATGCGTTCACGCGTTCGTGTCACTGACACTGACAAGTGGGGATGCGTTCATAGAGAACAGTGCTTCCACAATGAGGGGAAATTACGGTCCAGAGGGGAAAAAAAAGGGGAAAGGGGAAATTGAGCGGAAATCATGGGTAAAGCCTAACCAAAAAAAATAAAAAAACCTTGCCATTTTGCGGAAAGGAGACCCGGCCTTTTATGCTTAAGTTATACACTTTTTTATTTTTTTACGCATTTGACGAAAGTAGCATTTCAGCCTCCAATGAGTCATGCATGTGTCATGTGTAACGGGGAACAATTTTTTTATTTTAACTGTCGGCAAAAATGATATTAAGTATGAACACTGCATAACGGAACGTAAAACAATCATTATCATCATCATCATCATCATCATCATCATCATCAATCATGCAGTATATTAGGCTACCCACCTGGCGATGAGCTTTTTTTGGATAGTAGTAATTTTAACCTTTTGAAAACTATAGCAGAATATAATTTTTGAAGGGAAAAAAGTCCTGAGAAGGGGAAATCTCAATTGGCTACTAGACAATTTTCGAAAAAGTATTGTAAAAATTACAAACGCTTATTTTATACCCCGTACAATATTTTCTATCTCGAAAAAGCTTTATTTAATAGATAAAAACATATTTTCCGTATTGATTTCTATATGTATTTTCCGTATGGATATTGGGCAGATCAGGGAAACTTATTGCTTTACTGTACACTAACGAAAATATGACCAATAGTCAATAGTCAAAATATATTTATTCAATAAACTCAATTAATAAGTACTTTGAAACGTCCAAATATTTTTTAACCTACCACCCATTCAGGACATCATTTTTTAACTATGACAAAGAACGGGCGCAAGAAACCACAGCGCACAGAAGCAACGACATTTACAAAATATATATATATTATATGTCGTTACCAGGTCACAAAATACAAAATATGAATTTGAATGTAAATAGTTTAATTAAATATGGTGCTCTATATAAATTAATTATAGGAAATTAGAAATAGCTGTTGGAGTAGGTACTTGGAGCATTTCAGACCCAAGCAGTTTTGTCTTCTGTATAATCCGACACTTTATAATAAGCTTTTTTATAAAGCTTTTGTTTGATTTTGATTTTAAATTTATCAAGATCTAATTTCTGAATATCATTTGGTACTTTGTTGTATAATCGTACACACAGACCCTTAAAAGAATTATTTATTTTATGGAGCCTAGTATAAGGCACTGCTAATTTGTTCTTACTTCTAGTATTTAATTTGTGAATATCACTGTTTTTTGCAAACATTTCAATATTTTTATGAACATACACAAGATTTTCATAAATATATTGTGATGCAACTGTCATTATACTTATATCCTTAAATCTCTCTCTGAGAGAGTCACCAGCCTTTAGGTTATATATTGCTCGAATAGCCCTCTTCTGCAGCACAAAGATAGTTTGAATGTCGGCAGCATTTCCCCACAGTAAAATGGCGTACGACATTACACTATGAAAGTAACTGAAATAAACTAATCTCGCTGTATCAACGTCAGTTAACTGACGGATCTTCATTACTGCATAAGCCGCAGAGCTAAGTCTATTCGACAATTTAGCTATATGTGGGCCCCACTGAAGCTTGGCATCCAACGTGATGCCTAGAAACACAGTGGTGTCCATAGGGTTCACATTCTTATCTTTAATTTGTACACTAGTTATTACCTGCTTAACATTAGGCAATACAAATCTTACACATTTGGTTTTTCCCTCGTTTAATAGCAAGTTATTAACACTAAACCAGTGAACAATCTTTGAGACCGCATTATTCACATCGTCATAATTTGGGTGTCGTCGTTTCACTTTGAATAAAAGTGAAGTATCATCAGCAAACAATACTATCTCATGACTGTCTTTTACAAAATAAGGTAAGTCGTTAATATAAACCAAAAACAAGAATGGACCAAGTATTGAACCCTGCGGAACTCCCATTTTAACCACTGATCCCGGAGATCTTTTACCGCTAATGTCGACCTTTTGAATCCTGTTACTCAAGTATGAGATTAGAAGACTCAAAGAAGCATCCCTAATTCCATAGTGGTTAAGCTTCCTGACCAAAGTTTCATGTAAAACACAATCAAAAGCCTTGGATAAATCACAAAATACCCCTAGGGCATCCTGTGATTCCTTATCAAATATTTGGATTAAAAGCTCAACACCGGCGTCAGTTGTAGAGCGACCCCTAGTAAAACCATATTGTTTACAATGTAAAAGTTTATTTTTATAAAAATGAATTTGCATTTGATCTAGCATTAACTTTTCAAAATTTTTACTAAATGTGGGTAGCACAGAAATAGGTCTAAAGTTAGAATGGAATTATTTTACTATATTTCATGAGGTCAGGAAAAACACCACAGTCAATGCATTCATTAAATATGCAAGCTAAAACTGGAGCTATTGTCATAATTACAGATTTAGCGACGTCCACGGAATTACCCCACAGATCAGCAGTTTTCTTTTTATTGAGAGTGTTAAATGTTTTTATTATATCTATAACACAAATTTTTTGAAAACTGAAATTATTTTCACAATCTTTAACATTCTCCTTCAAAACAGATTCAGCTACAGTGGGGGAGGAAATCGAGGCTTTTGTAGTTGAAACTGGAATGTCAGTAAAAAACCTCTCAAATGCGGCAGCAACATCAGCATCAGAAGTCAAGGTTTTATTATCACAATTTAAATTGTACTCATTATTACGACTTTTGACCTTTCCTGTTTCACTATTTATAATATTCCATGTCATTTTTATTTTGTCATTACTATTCTTAATCTTAGAACTCAGATAGTTTGCCTTGGCTAATGGACATACTTTTTTGAATAACTTTGAATAATTTTTAACATATAATTTGAAGTCATCGCTGGTGTTATAGTTGCGTTCACCATAAAGTTCATAAAGGCGTTTCCTACTTCTGTGAATACCAATTGTAGCCCATTCATTAAAAGTTACAGTACCACTAACTGAGATCTTTTTTGGAATAAAAGTTTTATTAAATTCTGAACAATAAATGTTAAAAAAATTATTATAAAAGACATTAGGGTTGTCATTGTATTCTAAATAATTTAATTTTGTATCTAGATTGCTTTTAAAGCGTTCCAGCCGACCTGCAGTTTTTGGTACAACAGTGATATTCTTTTTCGTCACTTGTTTACGCTGGTGTGGAAAGCTGACCATTTGGCCACAATGATCAGTGATCAGAGTCCAGGTTATTAATAATTTGCTTAGCCAGTGGTTTTACATTTGTATATATGTTATCAATACAGGTGGCCGAAGTGGCAGTTATTCTTGTCGGCTCCAAAAATAAATGATTCACGTTGTATGATAGAAATAGGTTTTTAATTTTAGTTGACATCGTGGAATTTTCTAACAAATTAATATTAAAATCCCCGCAAACAATTATTGTTTTACCTACATTACGGACTTTATGTAATGCCTCATCCATAACTTTTTCGAAAAAAACATATGATGCTGAAGGAGGTCTGTACACACTTAATACAACAAACTGCTCCAACTCCACACAAGCTATTTCTATTGTTCGCTCAACCGAGAGGCTCACTATGTCTTTGCGTTCCTTTAATTTAAACTTTTTACTAACAATAATTAAGGAGCCACCATGTATTGCATTTCCTCGACTGAACGAACTTCCTACCAAATGATTCTTAAAATTGAACATGAACTGATGGTCTTTAAGCCAGTGTTCTGTTATGCAAAGAATATCAATTTTATTACAGTTCATGAACAATTCAATCTCCAAATCTTTGCCCATCATTCCTTGAATGTTCTGGTGGACAATGTTTAAAGATTGTACATTTTTTAAGTTTAATGATTGACATGGGCTTTTGCTAAAGCTATTTTTACATTCATTTAATTTCATTTTATTAACAAACATTTCGCAAGAGTTTTCCTCTTTTGTCATATAATTTAATTTAAATAATTAATTGGAATGTCAGTAGAAACACTACTGACGTCTATGTCAAATATACATTGCTCAATAGAAGCAACTTGTTTAGCCAAGTTTTTGGCTGACTTTTGAATACAATAGGATAGCGATAAAGCTATTTGTCGCTTAAAATAATTTGGCAGATAATAACTATCTCTTGTCAAATAAAAATTACTAACATAATTGTTAGTGTCAATTAAATGCATTATGTCATTTTTGCAAAATAAATGTAATGTCAGGTTAAGCTTATGTCTAATAGAATTTTCCTCCTGTGGCAAACTACTACAATAAGGTAATGTAAACAATATAATTTTCTTTACAATTAACTTATTCAAACATTCTAAACATTTTAGAAGGCTTGTTTTGTTCAGATTACCTCTATTACCAACAAATAATAATAAGGTGCTATTGGGTTTATATTTATGTTCTACAGCTTTTTTCAAAATATGTTGATAAGAAGCACCCGGTATACAATAATTGATAACTGAATGTCCCAAGTCAGATAACAACCGACCCATGTTTTTACCAAATTCATCACTAAATATTACCAAGTCACTATTACAATCTGTCTTACATGGAATCTGGTTGGTTGGTATAAGTTGTGGTACATTTTTAATTGTGCACTGAGTAAGGGAACCTTTGGAAGAAACAACACCGAAAATCCTTATATAACTAAAGGTGACACAATGCAAAGTATTACAATTTTCTTTACTGTTTGATAAATGTAAAAACTTTTAAGAACACGTTTGACTCAAGCGAGAAAAAACGATACAGGCACCATTTAAAAAAACAACAAACTACACCTGATAAAGTGTTTCGAAACAAAGACTCAAGTTCCTAATATTCGTCTACTAATGTTATCAGTAAGTTTTTCTAATATTAAAATAACTAGTTTCAATTATTTTATTTTATAAAAAAAATTAATGTTGTTAATAATGCCATCTGGCGCAGACAAGGGGATTTAGCAAGGAATGTAATCTGCACAATCGTTGCACTAACTCTTGTTTTATATATTTATAGATAGATTTCGCTAGAACCGCTGTTTGCATAATGTGTTAAGTTGGGCTTCTGTATGATGCCTTGAAGTAATTATGTATAAAACTGCGAGTTATACCAAGAGCCCAACGCATTTAAATTAACCTAAAACCAGTAGATATTCTTATACAAAGATCATAAAAAGAGGTTGTGTTTCTTATTCAAAGTCGGGTTTTATCAGCTCAGACGGTACGGATTTTATTGAAAAAAATAAATTGCTTAAAGCACGTTAAATTAGAAATATTTTAATGCATATTTGGCCGATGTACAAAAATCCTATGCTCGTCCCCGAGCGCCATACAAAGATGCCCAATCTATTTTCGTGCGAAAACGGTCGGTGGCGTGACATTTTGCTCAGTGACGTCACACTTCAATAAATATAGAAACTTATCTTGAAACCTGACAGATAGTTTTTGATAATTTGTGAAATGTGACGTCACATGAAGCTCAATCATGGCCGTCCGTGTTTCGGGTCTTGTAATCCACAGATAAAAAAATCGCAAATTTATTTTGTAAAAATAAAACATTTACAAATTATCTTAATAAAAAAACTATTGGATAATTAACGTTAAATCATAAACCATTTCCGGCATATTTCATATTTTATTGTTACAACTGTCAAATAGCCAATTGTGGCGTGGGGAAAGGAAATCATTAAAGTGGAAACACTGAAAGAGAATGAATGAAAGAATATTTCGCACTCTGCCGGTCCTCTTACTTGTACTACCTATTATGTTTTCTATGGTCCAGTATCGCATCTATGATATGATATGTGTGAATCGACTATAAGGCTCAGAATAATATTTAGTTTTTGTTCTGAGCCTTATGGTAACACCAAAGAGTAGAGTTATTAAGTATATTAATATTATACAATGTAATAGGGGTGGTACTTCTAACCCGTTAAGGCTAAGTACTACATCTAAATTCATCGACAAAAAAAAGAATATGGGGGTTCCAACTCAGTGAGTGAGTGAGTAATCTGTGAAAACATAAAAAAGTGATTTTAAATCACAAAATAATTAAGTAATGATTTTTTTCTCACCAAAATCATCTCAAACATACTTATTTATTTATTTATTTATTACTATTAGGGAAACAGACAATTTTAATAATACATACAAAAGACACATAACAAAACACATAAATCAGTAAAGTTTCCACCATTATACAAAACAGACATATCAATAAAATTAAATAAGTTAATTGTTACAAAACCAAAGAATAAAAAATTAAAAGTGATTACATACATTAAATGGAATTAAATTGAATTGAATTGCATGTAAAATTATAACAAATGACACAAAATTCAAATACTTAATATAAAAACAAAAACTATAATTAAATTTAAGATTACATTAAAATAATAAACAAATTAAAATTAAGATTAGAAAATGTCAAAATAACGCAACAGTTACAATTGAAAGTGGAATAAATGGTCATACATTGCAAGTCAACTCTCGCACAAGTTTTTTATAGGACTGTAAATTAAAATTAAAGATATCAATTGAGTTTAATTTAGTGTCATAGTATTTGCACGATCTGAATATAAAATTATTACTTGCGTAATTGGTCCTAGTAAGAGGAACTGAAAAAAGTTTTGTGGAACGCGAACCTGCACGAGGACATCTTAATTTAATATTGCTTAGCAAAAAAGATGAATCTATATGATTTCTCAGAATTTTGTAGAGAAAGACTTGATCTCTCTCATAACGACGGTCCAAAAGAGATGGCACAATAGGAGACACTTCACCATTTCTAGAAGCCCTAAAATTTAAGTGCTTTTGCATCTTCTTATTAATCCTTTCAATCGCGCCAATATAAACCACATATTGTGGGTTCCAGACGGTGGACGCGTATTCTAATACAGAACGGACATATGAACTGTATAGCAGCAAAAGAGTGGAACAATGTTTGAAGTCTTTGCCAGTTCTAAACACGAATCCAAGCATTCGGTATGCCTTGGCAGTTATATGTTCAACATGATTGCTAAATGTCAATTTGCAGTCCAATTGAATACCCAAATCCTTTATCACAGAGACTCTATTGAGACATTCATTATTTAAATGGTAATTGTATTTAATAGGTTTCGATTTCCGGGAAAACGTATTCGTACTACATTTATTAGGGTTAAGAGTCAAATGATTATTTACACAATAGGCACAAAGTTCATCAAGGTCATTTTGTAATAAGAGACAGTCACTAGAAGATTTAATATTTTTAAAAATTTTCATGTCGTCAGCATAAATAAGTATGTCAGAATGTTTAATAATAGAAACTGCGTCATTAACAAATATATTGAACAGAAGGGGACCGAGATGAGAGCCCTGAGGCACCCCTGACGATACCGGTACAAACGTTGAACAAAAACCACTGACGGTAACTGCCTGACTGCGTTGCCTTAAATAAGATTCAAACCATCGAAGAAGATCACCGTGTATACCTACCTCACAAATCTTATGTATGAGAATAGAGTGCGAAATTTTGTCAAATGCCTTGGAGTAATCTGTGTACACGGCATCCACCTGACAACCCTGATCCATTGCTACTGTCACCCGATGAACAAATTCACAGAGATTGGTTTCAGTGGATCTCTTGTTGATAAAGCCATGCTGCTGATCAACAATTATGGGCCGTAAAATTGGGAATATTGTATCGTAAACACTTTTTTCGAAAAGTTTTGGGATAGTACTTAATTTAGTTATTGGCCTGTAATTCTGGATATTGTGTCTATCACCAGACTTGTAAATAGGAATGACATGACACTGTTTCCATAAATCTGGCATTTTTCCGCTCAACAAAGAGAAATTGAATAATAAGGATAAGGGGAGAGCCAGAGAATCGCGACATATTTTCAGGAATATTGGCGGAATCCCATCAGGCCCGCATCCTTTTGTTATATCAAGGGTCTTCACATATTTTTTCACTAAATCCGTTGAAATGTTAATAGAGCTAATTGTAGTCAACGGGTTAGAAACACCTGTCTGCGATGTAT
Source organism: Scoparia ambigualis (assembly GCA_963921215.1). Classification (NCBI taxonomy): domain Eukaryota; kingdom Metazoa; phylum Arthropoda; class Insecta; order Lepidoptera; family Crambidae; genus Scoparia; species Scoparia ambigualis. Next base: position 1,538,062 of record OY992503.1, read on the forward strand.
ACGGAGAGTCAGGAACAGAAGGTTCAAAAACAGAGTGAAAGTAATAATTAAACATATTGCAGATAGCTCCCCCATCCCCTGAAACACTGTCATTGAGGAACATTGTATCCGGTAAATTGGAAGAAGACTTTTTCGATTTAACAAAGGTCCAAAAATATTTACAATTAATGTTTATTTTTTGTTCTGCTGTCCAAATAAACCTATTATAACACTCCCGTTGCACCCGCTTCTGCCGCTCACGCAAAAGACAAAAAGCATTAAAGTCACCCTGTCGACCATAAACTTTCCATTTCTTGTGAAACTTCAGTTTCTCCTTAATAATCTTAATAAGAGCGGACGAAAACCATGGCGGGTAACGATTATCACATCGAAATGTTCTGATAGGAACATGCTTTGAGATAACATCATTTAAGATCTCATAAAACTTAGCCACGGCTACATCGATATCCTTACACTCATTTAAAACCTGCTAATTAATACACATCAATTCACTGTTTATTTTGTCGTATTCAGCTTTTGCAAACAGACGTACAGTACGTGGCACAGACCGAAGCATATACTGAGACAAGGACTTTACATGCACTACCAAGGCAGGATGGTGAGAGTCCTCATATGTCAATGGCTCCTTACACTGAGCAACTACACAGTCCACACTACAAATTACAAGATCCAGAACTCTATTGCAAGCGTTGAGAATACCATTGTATTGTTTTAGATTATTAAAACTCAGAAAACTTCGCAACACTTGTGTTAGTTTATCACAGTTGTTTAACGAGATACTCATATTTGAATCACAACCAATGCGAGTCCATTGAGCTGAAGATACGAAACAAAATACCTAATTGATTAGTTAACCAGTGTCATTAGCTACCGATTGCCATTTTTTTCATGTTTCTACGACGTATGAAACCTTTGATATCGCATAGCGCCGCAGTACATTAAAAAAATAAAAATGTCATAAATTATAGGGGGAGGGGGGTTTTTTGTCGATGAATTTAGATGTAGTACTTAGCCTTAACAGGTTAGAAGTACCATCCCTATCACATTGTATAGAGGAAAGTTAAGTTACACTTTCGATATAAGAAGATTAAGAAGTTGATAGAAGAGTAACAAATCACAATACAGCAAGTTCTGTATTCTGAGGATAACACCTTAGATTTTATTTATCCGTGTCGCGGACAGACTACACATACTTCCAACAGCATAGAGCGGCGATGGGCTCGCCACATGTCTCACTGAGCACCATGCGCAGTCGCTATTTGTTGAAAAGTGGACTATCGTAGAGGACTGCTTTTGCTGTCCTCATTGCCTAGTCTCTATTGGTGTAAATCAAAAAAGTTGACGTGTCAAAGTGTTCGTTATGGTACTTATTGAATAAATGACTTTTTATCTTTATCTTTATCTTTCTCTAACCCTTCAGGGATAATAGTCTTGATTATACCTACATTACATATGTATGTATTTTATTTAAATTGCACACTGGCTGGCACTCTACACGCTTTGTAAATAAAAAAGTTAACTTGGTTCTCTCCTTTAGAACAAATAATAACATATTTCGTGGTTCTCTCGAAACTCATCGATTCCCTAAGGAAGTATATAATACCTTATGTGATTATTATGAAATGATCGAAACGCTGAGTGTAAGTTGAAATTGTGCAAACGTTACTATCGCGTTTGAGTTAAGAGTTTTGATTCTCGATCTTATTTACTTAGCATTAAGATCTATCTGTCAAAACTTAACTCAAACGCGATAGTAACGTTTGCACATTTACAAACTTAACTCGGCTCTCTGACCTGCGAGGTGTGAGGCGTCGTCGTCGGGCGTGTACGGCGCGTCGGAGCCGTTCCGCTGGAACTCCTGCATCACGTCGTCTAGCGTGCAGCGCCCCATCACCACTGCGAATACAAACTTTAAGGCGAACGCTACACGCAAGATCCATATTGTGATCCGTCAATATATGCTGACGGATCACGATAATTATTGACGTGTAGTGTAGTGTATTGACGGATCACAATATTTATCGCAGGATTTCTGGAAATCCAGTGATCCAATGTTAGATCCAAGATCGTGATATTTATCTTGCGTGTAGTGTCACGCGTCAATATTTAGCGTGTCTAGGGTTCCACCTTTTTTTAGAATGAATAAAGTATTTTTTATTCCTCATACACGGAAAGTAGGTTTGAAGTTCCTGAGGAGCGGGTGGAAAGTAATACTTTTCTACCAACTACCAACAAAACATATAGTAATTCGAATGTAACAAAAAACAAGTTTATCTTAATGCTAAGTGCTGTCTCAATTATAGGTAGTCACGACATGCAATATCAAAATACAATCATATTTGTTGAACAGTAACTCATGTGTAGTTCTGACTTACTATTAAAATAATACTAACAACCCATCGCATGGCTGGCGTAAAGGGCGACTAACGGACTAAAGACTGCACATACATCCAACAGCATAGAGCGGCGATGGACTCATCAAAATAATACTACCAACCCCTCTCTTCCCTTCGGTGTCGTATAAGACGACTAACGGACTAAATTCTGCACATACATCCAACAGCATAGAGCGGCGATGGGCTCATCAAAATAATACTACCAACCTCTCGCTTCCCTTGGGTATCATAAAAGGCGACTAACGGACTAAATTCTGCACATGAAAATAAAACTACCAAACCCTCTCTTCCCTTGTGTGTAGTAAAAGCGATTAACGGGCTAAATTCTGCACATCAAAATAAAACTACCAACCCCTGTCTTCCCTTGTGTGTAGTAAAAGCGACTAACGGGCTAAAGGCTCACCTCACCACCTAAGCACATGTGCAAACTGTGCAGTAGTTTCTTGCTGAAGTGTGGTCTGTGTGGGCGTGGCCTGTGTTGTCCATAGATTCAAATTATTACTAATTTTACCATTAACTCTAACTAAATATCTCAATAAAGTTGTAGATTTATGTAAAATAAAACTCACTCGTTTTTTTAGCTAATTCATGTTTTTATTTTTAGTTACTTACCATTCGTAATTAAAAGCACAGTGTTTACCTCGGGTGAATGAAAGACTTATTTTCTCCCTCGAACTATTGCCGTTCGAGGAAGTAAATAAGCTACTTTCAGCCCTATAGGGTAACAAACAATGTACTATTTACATTTTGTTAGAACAAAAATAAAGTATATAGCATAAAAAAGAGTACTTATTTATTTGTCCTTAAAAACGTTTTTTTTTGTTGCTTTTGTAGCAAGTGGCACCAATGTTGGTCATGACACCGGTCATGGTCAGTTTTAATTTAAATTATTGATAACTGAAGTAAATCTTCGTCTTTTAATACCGGCAACATTTAATCATAGAGCTTAGACTGTCAGCTGTCATTTGACAAGAAATGATCTGTGTCGGCCATTAGGAATAAAACCGGCGAACTCTCGGACCAAATATAATATTTGGTCCGAGGGCGAACTAAACCGTAACGTCGCGAGTGAAGAAACTTAAAAAATCTCTTTTTTTAAGGAAATCACTAAGGAGGTACATGATTAATTTGGCTTACAATTTTGCTTTGGTGGCATGTTTGTGGAATTGCGATTTTTTCCATGTTTCCTAATGAAACATAGAATGCGTTTTGATTATTAGGATATGTAAAATTAACTCAGTGTTGAATTTGAAGCCGGTGCCCATGACTGGTTCAGGCAAACGTCTATTATCCAATAATGGTCAAAATGCCCATGACTGGATGACCATCACTGGCTTTAATATTCAAACGTAGGCCGAATGCCCATTATTGTATGACCATCACTGGCTTTAATGTTTAAACATTGTCCTAACGCCCATAAATGGATGACCATTACTGGTTTTAACATTATCTTAGCAATATAATAATATTGCTCGAGTTTTCTAATGAAACTTTCTCAAAACTGTTATCGACTAATGGTGATGATTTTTAACCACCTGTGGTCTAGTGGTATGACTGCTTGTCTCAGATCCAGGGGTGCCGGGTTTGATTCCCAGCGGGGCCAAAAAATTAAAGTATGTCTCAAAGAGTTTACTTATTCTTCGAGTTAAACTTATGACTTTAACCATTCTTCAAATTTCCCAGATACTGTTTTCATTCTTTTTAGATGGCACCTAAAAAGAGATATTCGAGCGACCAAATGCTGAAGGCTATATCAGCAGGTACAAAGAGGACAAAAAGTATCTGCAGCTGCAAAGCAGTATGGTGTTCCCCCGTACTCCACAATAAAATTACTGGAAAAAGTCCAATGGAATGCCCTATGGGACCTAGCACCATTCTATCAAGACAAGCATTTTCCTATGACTAGGGATCAGCTTTTGGACAGCGTTCAAAGTATCAGTATGGAAGGAAATAAGCCCAACCCTTTCACCAGGCCCATAGCAATCACATCCCTCCTCTCAAAGGTCATAGAGCGCATCATCAACAAGCAGCTCCTCCTATATCTCGAGGATCGCCAGTTGATTTCCGACCGCCAATACGGCTTCCGTCATGGGCGATCAACAAGTGATCTCCTGGTACATCTCACACACCGTTGGGCAGAGGCCATAGAGCGTCGAGGTGAAGCTCTAGCGGCTAGCTTAGACATTACAAAGGCTTTCGATAGGATCTGGCACAGAGCGCTTCTCGCGAAGTTACCAGCATACGGAATACCCGAGGGAATATATAAATGGGTCGCTAGCTTTCTTTGTGGGCGCAGCATTAAGGTCGCTATCGACGGTTGCTGCTCTGATGTTATGCCCATAAATGCTGGCGTTCCCCAAGCCTCGGTTCTGTGTTCCACGCTGTTTCTGCTGCATATAAATGATATGGCCAACATTAAGAGTATGCATTGCTATGCGGATGACAGTACGAGAGACGCCCTGTACATCGGAAGACCTAATGTGCCCCGGACTTTTACACAGGAGAATCGGCTGAAACTTGTGTCCAAAGTTGAGAACTACTGGGAAAGGGTATCAAAATGGGGTGAATCGAACTTAGTTCAGTTCAACCACTCCAAGATACAGGTTTGCGTGTTCACCGCCAAAAGGGATCTATTTAGCACCACAGTTCCAGAGCACTCCACTTAACATCTCAAGCAGCATTGGGATCCTTGGTGTTGACATATCAAGTGATTTACCTACAGTCCCGCAGGTATCTAGAGGACAAAGCGAAGATGGCATCCAAGAAATTAGAAGTTCTTAGGAAAGCGAGACGGTACTTCACGTCTAACCAGCTTTTACAGTTGTACAAAGCCCAAGTTAGACCTAACATGGAGTACTGTTCTCATCTTTGGTCCGGAACTCCTAAATGCCAGCTTGACCCTCTGGAATCTTTGCAGCGACTCGCCATTCGATTGGTCAACGATCCCAAACTCACAGACCGGTTAGAACCTCAAGCCTTGCGACGTGACATCGGCTCATTGTGTGTGTTCTACCGCCTGTATAATGGAGAATGCTCTGAGGAACTCTTTGATTTGGTGCTCACTTCTTCCTTCCACCATCGCACCGCTCGCCATCGGAATAAAGCACACGCACATTTCCTGGAGCCACTGTTCTCTTGAACGGTTCGCTTCCAGAAGTGCTTTATTCCACGCACTATTAAACTGTGGAATGAGCTGCCATCAGAAGTTTTCCCATTAAACTACGACATGGACTCTTTCAGAAGGGGTGTAAAGAGGTTTTTCTCAGGTCGGCAACGCAAAAGCAACACCTCTGGTGTTGCTGATATCCTTGGGCGGCGGTGACCGCTCACCACCAGGCAGCTCGCCTGCTCGTTTGCCTTCTTTTTATATATTTTTTAACATTGAAAATGTTTTTTCTATCGCTTCTGTAGGGGCCCCGTTTTCAACAAAATTGCGACATGCCGATTTTCCCGTTATTTCTAGGTCAATATAGTTAATTGAGGTGTCAAAATATTTGTATTGACGAAATTAATAATTTACAAAAAAAAATAAAACTGATATAGTCATGTATTTCTTTCATAAATAAAAAAAAAATGCTCTAAAATGGTCATTTTTGGTTACTCTTATTTGTTATATTTTTTACACAATCTCAACATGTACATGTTCAGAAACGTTATATCTCGGGATGTTTTTCGAAGTTTATGAAAATAATAATAAGTTTGGGAGTTATGAAAATTTTACGATCTAGGTTTGTGCGTCTCGGGCGCGTGGGTTTTGAAGTAACATATTCGGGGTTTTGATATTACGATTACGAGTATATAGTTATTAAATCCGTAATATTTAAAAATTATTTATTAATGTTACGTGAAACCTGAAAATTAAGTTTTTTAATTAGACCAGTGGTTCCGGCATTGCGTTGATAGGTAAGCCAGTTAACAAACAAACTCTGAAAATTATTTGAACAAATTGATACCTGCATAAGTTAAAAGCAACCGAATTCAAACGCAAAAACTACAATTTTAATACTGATTGTAAACACTAAAGAATTATTATTTAAGACATGACTACCTGACTGACACAAGTTTCGGGTGCTTTGTTCCCTCCCCACCAACACCCGCACCGTATGCGTTTATACCCGTGACGTGTACATTGTCTAAGCACAAAATAGTTTCTTAAAGTAATTTAGTTTTTTAAAAAGTACAATAAAAATAAGTATGTCATGTTACAACAAAGCTATAGTAAATAGAATTGATGTAGTACTGAAATCTCTGTATTTTAAATAAATGTAAAATACATATAATTATTTCTTATAATGTTTAATGATAACTATTTTCTGTAGTATGTAGTGTAGAAGTAGTATAAAACCTCTATAATTCTTAAAGTAAATTAGTTTTTTATAAGTTCAATAAAAATTGTACCTATTGCGACCTACTTAAACATATAGCTTTTAAATAGGTATAATCTGGTTTTCATTAACTTATCTAGTACTCATGCTACAACAAAGCTATAGGAGATTAATTGATGTAGTACGTACTGATATCTCTGTATTTTCTTAAATTAAAATAATGTTTGCAAAAATAAATATTAGGTACATGTTTGTACAACAAAACTGTAGACTACGCCTATATAGTATGAGTAGTATTGAAACCTTTGTATTTTCCATTATGAATTAAAATAAAATATTTTGAAGAATAAAATAGATTTTCTGTTTTTTTTATTACCGAAGTTCATTTCCAATGCTATTTGTAGGTCATGTGGTGCATGAGATCTGTGAAATTTTTTTGCTAGCATATACTGTCCCGCTGCTGGGCAAAGGCCTCCCCCAAGTCCCTCCATCCATCTCTATCCTGAGCCACCTCATGCCCGTCAGTCTGGTGTGCGTCCAGATCGCCACGCTATTTCTTTCTAGGCCGACCTCGGCGGCGGCATCCATCTCCAGGGACCCATTGTATAGTGATCCTTGCTCAGCGGTCGGGATGCATGCGGCTAACGTGACCAGCCCAATCCCATTTGAGCTTGGCAGCTTTGTAGCCTAGTCGGTTAAGCCCGTTGTAGAACGCAGGTCACTATTACGCACTCTGTCAGTTCGCTTTACCCCCAAGATGCTGCGCTCCATTGCTCGTTGGCAAACCCCAAGGCGAAACTTTCTATATAAAAAAATATTTTTCTTCTTATATATAAAAAAAAGTCACTTAGATTAAGATTTGCCTTTGCTCGATTCAATAGTTTTACAGTAAAAGCTTGTAATAATAAGTAAAATTAGCGGTTACCTAGAAGAAAAGCTGATCCCAAAACTTGCATCGAAGGGCAATTAATAATCATCATCAGCCTTTTGTGATATCCCCACTGCTGGGTCACAGGCTGGGGCAAAATCCATACATGTCTACATAATAATTCTTACCTACCACAATGTCGCACATTTTATACTGTAAGTACATTTCTTTATAGTTAACTCATGACCATTACTGGGTGCCCATTAACCCTTTCGAAGGCAAAAGCAGCTATATTGCCACTAAATATTGAACCTTATGCTCTTGGAATACGATTGAAAAGCAATTAAAAATTTAAACTGTACTGCCCGTGAAAGGGTTAATGGATTTTGAATGACCATCATTGGTGTATTTTGAGTTTTCAAGTATTTATTTTTTTAATAAAAAAGTGTTCAAAGAATATAAATAAAAAGTATGTAAAACGATTCCCTGAAATTTCGGCTCAAATCACAATTTTTTTTCTGTTCTCTGGCTCAAACAGGATAGGACCCCCTAACCCCTTCCATTCCATCTATTTCCCACGTCTAGCTATTCGAACGGTGGGCGAGAAGAGGAGAGTCTCTAATAATAACACGCAGTCACACACACCTGGCTCTGTATGAGTAAAATATTATTTTTCTTAATAAAAATGCACCCCTCAAACCCCAAGCGGTCTCATGCGACCGCACCTACAAAACACACACTTAACTTTGTACCGTGTTGTCATAGACTTACAGACTACTTTAGTATGAACAAGTTGGATTATTTCGGTTCTGTGGTACATTTTATGCATCGTGATCTCAAAATATCGCATAGTCTATGCTCGATTCTGTCAAATTTGACGTTGACAGTTGCGCCAATTTTTGTGTAAGAAATTTTCCACTAGGGTAGGTAGGTACTCACAGTCAACAAAACTGGAGGACCTCTGCTTGTTCTGCCGCAAGACCTCGTGCAGGTCAGGCCTCGCCCACTTCTCTGGTCCCCCCCACGACATTGATGACTGTAACAAAATTAAACTTAGTGAAACATTGTTTAATATAAATCACATACTTACAGTAAATTTACATAGATAAAAAAATTAATGCATTAAACTTACCTACTAAGAAGTATGTAGTCTGTATGTAGGTAAGTACCACCTACCTAGTACCTAGCTAAGGCCTGTAATCACAGACATGGTTGTATTGTCTGTGCCTGTAAAGTATACTGCCCCACAGCAGGGCAAAGGTCTCCGTCACTAAAATTCAGTCACCCAGGCTCTGCATGCCACGTATGCATCCAAAAAACCGAAAACACACTTTGCCCTACCTGGGAATTGAACCCGCAGGCCCCCCGGATCAGTCCGGATATCGATCCGAGCGCTAACAACTCGGCCATCGAGGCGTTTGCCTACCTATTAGCTTAAGGTACGCTTCACGGGCAATGAAAATTGATCAATTATGGAGCAATACTAGGCGATTGTGACGTGATAAAATATCGAGCAATTTTACGGCAACAGCAACAAGCATCAATTTGAAAAAAGGTTTTGCATCCACATATATTGAGCAATATGGAGAAACTCCAAGTAACTAGGCAATACCACGCAACGCAATACTTTCATACACGTACAAGACTATCGCTCGCCATGGAGGACGATTTTCTTACCTAGCTAGCCTAGCCTAGCCGCGCTGGCTGGCGCCACATGACATGAGTAACTTCATGTGCTGGTGGCGCCCGGCCGATAAGTGTGGCCACGGCATTACGTGATTGCGCGTGATTCAAGCGATTGCGTTCTTGCTTCGCGGTGTCTTCTCTAGTTTATTGTACCATAAAGTTACAAGTGAAGTAAGTAGTTAAGTAGTATAGTTACTATCTGACAAAACTTACAACTTGTAAGTCACTTTTCATAAAGAATCTGATAACTACCAACGTTTTAGTTCATTAACATCAGCCTATAAACGTCCCACTGTCTCACGTGGACAACAGCACGTGGGGATATTGGGCCATAACCCACCACGCTGGCCCAATGCGGGTTGGTGGGTTTTAACGACTGTCATCTTACGACAACAACCGGGACCACAGATATCTATATCTGTGAAGTGACCAGGACCAACGGCTTAACGTCCCTTTCGAAGCACGGAGGAGCTAGATATGTTTAATTTTAGACACCCATCATCCAGCGACCTGGCATTGCGAAACTTGCTTATCGGGCAAGATCGCAAGCCGAACGCGCTAGCCGCTGCGCCATCGAGTCGAGCTTCTCTACAACGTTTAAGTTACATTGTTACAATACAAAGTAACTCGATAGCTTTATACTTAATAACAAAACAATAGCATTAGGTACTTACAGAATCCGAGGTGTTCCCGCTGCCATAGTCACTGAAATTATTGTTGTTTAGACGCAGCCCCATTTTGAAAGACTTGCCTGGTGCCAGATTTGTCACAACTTGTTCTAAATTCAAATGTCGCTTGAGACCCGCGCACGCGACTACGCGTCCTCCGAGCTAAGTGGCGCAAGCGGGAATGGACGACGTCATCATTGGCTATTAAGTTGAAAAGGGCACCGGTTGGCCGAACCGAAATATGACAGGAGGGCAAAACACGAGCGGGCGGTAGTAAGCAAAAAAACACAATAGCACGCCGACACGTAACGTAAACAAATGATTAGTTACATTAGTGGGTATGATGATGACCGTAAATCCCTTATCGTTGATTAACTTAATGGACGCTTTGTATGAAAGTTTGTATTACAGAATCGATTGTTGTATGCAGTTAATAGTACCTACTTAGGTAAGCAGTTAAAACTTAAAAGGGCGATGTTGTTGGCTTATCTTGCTTATGTAAGTACTTACTTTTTGTTCCAAAGAGTAGGTTCAAGTAGGTTATATTGTAGGTAAATAATAATTGTATTCCCTATTTCCTCAATACCTACTTACTTATAATTAACTTGGGCAATGCTAAATACCTATTTGTACGGTGTTGTAGATAGGTAACAATATTGAACTCGTAAAGGGATAAGTACCTAAAAACAACAAAAATTATTGGAAATAGGTAAGTAAGTAGGTAGGTCCTACCTACTTGGGTAAGACCGGCATAGGTACCTTCTTTATTAATAGTTATAATTGATTTGCCCTATGTCTCTTTTAATTATTCTAGAAAGACGGAGTATAAAGCAGATTACAAAGTAGCAAAGAGATTTAAATAGTTTGTCTTTGCAAAGTAGTCATTTGTGCACATTACAATTAGAGCGAATGTCCGGGTAATGTAAAATGTCTTGGCAAATACGGACGGTAAGTATTTTAAAAACGGTGTCCAATCATTTGACAAAAAACAAACCTAAGTAACAAATTTTCATTTGAAAAATAACATTTGACAAAATTATACCTAAGGTGCTTTGGGGTAATTCCGACATATTTTTCGATTAGTTGACATCATGCCTATATTTTTATTTTTATCTTTTTATATGTTCTAGTTTACTACATACTAGTAAATTGTTGAATGAATGAAATGAATTTAGAGTTCCATTCGGAATTACCCCGCGGTATTTCGGAATTACACCGAACATGAAAATATATATAAGATCTATATAAGATATATATATATATATATATATAAGATCTTTCCATAAACTGCTTTTTGAAATGTCATTGTATTCCGTACAAGCATTTAAAATTTTGTGTTTTTTTCTTTTGGTTCGGTGTAATTCCGAAATACCCCGGGGTAATTCCGAATGGAACTCTAAATTCATCTTTGAAGACTTTGACTAAAGTCATAAATTTGCTTTTCATTCCTCTTTACCCTTCTATAAAAAATAACCTGATGTCCTTTATAGTTTGGCCTAAACACATTTGATCACTTCGATTTTCGGAATTACCCCATGTAAAGTCCAATGGTTCTAAACCTGTGTTTGTTAAAATGATTGAGCAATCAGTTAGAAGCTTTTGGAATGTGGGTATGAGAGAGTGCTGCAGACTCGCCTAATAAAGGATCATGGTCAAACATACCCCGAACAGAAACGGGACAAAGCGCGAAATTCGAAATTACCCCACTGGGATATTTTCGAAAAAAAGCATAAAATTTATAGATAGCCTATCATAACCTACAACATAAAGCAACAAAAACGATTATCTATCGATGAATCAAACAATCAATAAAATAACTTACCAAATTTGTTAGATATTGGATGCGGGGTAATGACGAAAACCCACAAAAAGTTTCTTACGAAAAGTAAATTTTTCTCACGCACATTCGTCTTAAGCTACATGATGTAAGTAAAGAGGGGAAGAAAAATAAGATGACGTCTCGATAAATGTTGACAAAGCAACAAATATTGTCTGGTTTAATAGTAATTTGTAATTTTCAGAATAACCCCATTTTTGGAATTACCATAATGCACCTTACTTGATAAATTTATCATTTTACAAACTATTGTTTAATAAACTACTTATTAGACAATATATTTACTTAAGTAAGTAGGTAAGTAGTACTAAAAAAAACCAAGTACTTACTAAAAAAAAATCATTAAGCTAAAACATTATTTCACAAATTGATTATCTTTTAAACAATGATATTTTATGTTTAGATACGTTTTGCCTGGCCTCCGTAGTGGCAAGGACAGTTTCACTCAGTCACACGTCAGTCAGTGTCACGTCAACACGATTTACACACGATCGTTACCTTTATAAGTTTTTGATTCGTTAATTGGTTAAAATGCCTTCCTATGTACCCAGAAATTGTAAAAAATTATACTGCAACGAGAGTTGAGTAAGAGACAATAAAAATGTCTTTTTTCATTCGTAAGTATTGTAAATATAAATTTAAAATACAAATTTTCATTAAGTGATGACATTTGCCATGTTGCCAATCCGATATGCATGAGTGAGGAGCGTATACTATGTTTTCTGTAAGAGTGAAAGAGAAAAACAATGGCGGCCGAGATACACAATTCTATGACCACGGCTTAAATTTCGGTTCGACGCGATTCTGTTTCGGCGTGCAGTGGTACTGGGGGTAGCGATGCGCATTTTGTCTGGCACAGACTATAGCTCGTTAGATTAGTTGTTAAGTCTTAACTATAAGTTAGTTAACTGTTTTTTTATTATTATTATTATTGACGTCAATAAGTGCCTGTAAAGGTTTACATTGAATAAATAATTTGACTTTGAAATTGATAGCGCATAAATTCTATGAGCTCATTGGTCAACTACCAAAAGTCAAAATATTGTCTATCTCTTTTTAAAATAGGCTTTTAATATGATTTTCCCTTTCGACGTGTATTACGTCATAAAAACAATTTCGCCATTTTAAAATGCAATTCATTCACGTATAACTAGTCTATTTATAAAAGGTCATTGCTTTTAAACATGTTGGTTGGCAAAACAACGTAAAGCATAAATAACATTTAACAAATACTAGCTGCTCTACTCCTGTAGGTCACGTGATAGGTTAGATATTTATGATTAGCGTAGCGATTGTCTGACTGACGTGACTGACGATCAGTTTTTCCCATCAGTTGAACTGACGTCAGTCCAAAATTTGATCGTGAATGTCGAATCGTCAATCCAGGGCCCTGGACTTCTGTAACGATTCCTTGTTTCAAAACCACGTTAATTCCTTAAAAAGTTACGATATCTTCCCAAAAACGTAATGCGTTTGACGTTTGTGCGCGGTAAGGTTTAGGTGTGGAATCTATAGATTGCGATACAGAATCAGGGCCCAGAGTTTTAACTGACGGCGCGACACGTAAAGCCGGCGCGTCGCGCCAAACTGACCGTGAGTGTGTGATCGTCACTCCAATCGCGTCAGTTCGAATTTTTCCAATGAATATAGATCCTTAGCACCAAACAATAAAGTTCAAAATTGATTGTTTCGCGTCAGTTCGAGCTTCTCCAATGAATATTGATCCTTAGAGCCAAACACTAAAGTTTTTTATTTTTATTTTTTTTTATTTAAATTGTAACAGCATATACAGTTTACAATGTTGTTGTCTCTCGCCAAACTGCAAAAGCAGTTTGTTGGCAAGTTAGCACTCTTAACAATATTATTGTATATACCAAATTAACCTATTGTAACGTATTATAAACACTTACATACTTAACCATTACATTACCATGACTAATATAACCCAATTACAACAAAACATCAAGTAGACGCGCTTTAAGTTTTCTTTTTAAGGTAATTTTACAAATTTTGTTACCATCCCTTAAAAAATCTATTTTGTAAAAAGATTTGGCAGAAAATATTTATTGCTTCTTTCGCCATAATAATTTTTAAATTTAGGACATACATATTTATTTTGTCTTACTCTCTTTGAATTAAACCTGTTGCTTATGCTAATTCTATATTTATTATCGTAAAAGTTATAATTCGTAAAATATAAACGTAGAAGTTTAAAATTGATTGTACCGGCCGGTCGAGACTGACGAGCCGGCGTGACGCCAGTGAGTGGGGAAATCTGTTTGGCGTAAAATCATTTCGAGTGACGCCACAGTTTTACGCCTGGACTGACGCGCAAACCTGATCGTCAGTGGCCAGCTTTAAGGTGGCCACTGACGATCAGTTTTTCCCATCAGTTGAACTGACGTCAGTCCAAAATTTGATTGTGAATATCGAATCGTTACTCCAGAGTTTTAACTGACGGCGCGACCGGAATAGCCGGCGCGTCGCGCCAAACTGACCTTGAGTGTGTGATCGTCACTCCAATCGCGTCAGTTCGAATTTCTCCAATGAAAAGAGATCCTTAGCACCTAACAATAAAGTTCAAAATTGATTGTTTCGCGTCAGTTCGAACTTCTCCAATGAATATTGATCCTTAGAGCCAAACACTAAAGTACAAAATCGATTGTAGCGGCCGGGTGAGACTGACGAGAAGGCGTGACGCCAGTGAGTGGGGAAATCTGTTTGGCGTAAAACCATCTGGAGGGACGCCACAGTTTTACGCCTGGACTGACGCGCAAAACTGATCGTCAGTGGCCAGCTTTAAATTTTGAGGTAATTTTTTTAGGCAACAGAAATACTAGCTGCCCTACTCCTGTAGGTCACGTGATACGTTAGAAATTTAAGACAATCGCGAAGCGCAGCGTAGCGATTGTCTTAAATTTCGAGGATGTTTCGAGGTTATTTTTTTATTAGACAACAGTAATACCGTAAACTGGGGCTTTTTGGTACAAAATTTGGTGAAAAACTCTTAATGTAACGAAGTATGTACATATATAATCCGGGTTTTATACTTGTTTTTAACAGATTCCATTGTGATACTCCAGAGACTGGTAATATCGACCGTCTTTTGATTAAAATACCGTAGATAACCTTTTTCAAAAGTGCTGTTCCAATTATCGCAACTTAGGGGCTATCCGGAATTCAACACAAATTGTTAAATATTTAACCAAATATTTAAGCAAATTTTGCGATATTCGGAACGATACTTAGGTAAATGGCCTTAATATTAATAGTGCACTTGTTTCGTTTTTTTGGAAAAACCAACGTAGTACATAATAACTCAATGGGAAAAACTTAGATTATAAAAGTATGGTGCCAGGATATTGGGGTTATTTGGAATTAGTATGGTCATTTCTTTGAACCTATAGTGAAGAATGTAGGGTATATTTGGTACAATTTAAGGGGAAGTAATAATAAAGTGATGTACTTTTAATATGTTTATTAAATTAAAATTAAATTTGTTTAAGCTCATACCAATTATCTAGACCAAGATGAGTATTCTTTTGAATCGTTAAATGGTAAGATAACGGATAAATATACATACACATAGAAAAAACAAACAGACCCGAAATCAATTTAGAAAAACAGTTTTTCTCTTAATTGACCCGAACGGGAATTGAACAATTAAACCCGAGACCTCAGAGATGGCGCGACGCCAGACCCGGCGTGCTAACCACTCGACCACGGAGGTCGTTGTTTATTTATGTAGGTATCTGGATTAAGCATATTACGCCAAAGAGAGTAAAACATAGATATTAAACGAAAATTAAACAATGGAAATCTTCCAAATTAAAATATAGTAATTATAAAGTAAATCTAGGTAAGTAGTATCAATTTAATCAGGTGAAAATAATGTCGGATGGCCTGCCTTCTCTTGTGTGCAGTTGATATTTCTGGTCTTTCTACTCAAGGTACTCTTTGTTTTATGTACGCACCTCCTCCTCGCGTCGTGCTCCTCATTACTGAGGGTCGTGACTCCCCCGCAGAATCACCCTCTCTCTGATAAGTGCCCTCCAGCGGCTTCGGTCTTTGGCCCCGTGAAGGGCTTTGTGAAGGCTGGCGCCTAGACAAGATCGGACTTGGTCAGCCCATCTCGTGGGGCTGCGCCCTCTTGGTCGTTTGCCATCCACCTTGCCTGTCACCATCAGCTGTTCGAGGTTATGACCATCCTTTCGAGCGATGTGCCCGAAGAATTCTAATATTCTGCGAAGACAGATGGTGGACAGCCTGGCTTTTACATTTAGCTCCCGCAGAATGGACGCATTGGTGCGGAAGGCAGTCCAAGGGATTTGCAACATCTTCCTCCAACACCACATCTCAAAGGCGTCGATGCGGCTTCTATCGGACTTCTTCATAGGCCATGTCTCGGAGCCGTAACTGAAAATGGAGAACACCAGGAAGTTGACAATTTTGATTTTTGTCTTGCGTGAGATGTGAGATGTACGCACCATGGTCATTTAAACTGAAACAAAAAAAGCAGAACTTCCCCTTAAATACATGAAAGTTATGTTTGGGGCTATTTGGCACATCACTTAAACTTAACTCTTAGCAAAACAATCGCCAGGCATGGAAGAGGGCTATTTGAAATTCTGTTTCAAATAGCCCCAAAACGGTTCAAAAAGCCCCTTTTGGAAAAACTAAACAAATATGGTAAACTAACCTAGTTAGAATAAGCCGACAGAATCCATTTAAATCACAAGAAAGCGTATGATATAAGACATATCTTATATTCGACTTACCTCCAAAAATAGCCTAATTACATTATTATCTCTTGGTGTAATAATTTAAGAAATAAAATATTAATAACTAATTTAAATGATAAAAAATATTAAAAATAATATAAATAGGTACTTATAAGTACAAAATATTTTTTATTTTTATTATTCAATTGTTCGCAAAATGCAAATGACAAGTTATTTATCAGAGTCATAATATGTGATAGGTAGGTCGCCAGCACGAAGTTATAACAGCAAAGGCTGGGCTACATTACGAAATTCATTGCATCTCTTTGCACAAAATTAATGTGACATGAAATGAGTATAACAATCATATCGATACTTCGGTGTTTTATTCATCTTAGGTATTAATATTTCACTCACTCATATTTCGACGATAAAAGGTGTTGCAATACTAGCAGTGTGACTAACAGGAAAAATATTCCTGATTTTCACACTGGTGTGACATGTTGGTGTGACCACGAGTCTGTACTCAGCAAAAGTAGTCCACACATAAATTAAGCACAATTTTTGTATTTTTTTCAAAGAACATACGGCGCATTTCTAACCTTAAAATTTTGACCCGTAGTACTGCTTTAGTATAAGTGTTGCTGGGCGATAAAAAAAATATTCCATTGGTAGAAAAAAATAATTTTACGAGCTACCAAATCTTTTTTTTACAAGATTCTAATTAGCCCCGTGGATTCTAAATAGCCCCACCTTACGTTACTACCTGCCCTACACCTGTAGGTTCTCCAGTTGAAATTGAAAAATTGAAATAGCTTACATCCTAAATAGGGTCCTTCAAACGAGGCGTGAAGAAGCACTTTGTGGGCCGGCAGAGTGAGGATGACTGATGCTACGTCTCTTACGCTGCACCAGTTGTCCTCTCGCCTGGAACTCATTTCCACTTAACATCAGGTGGAGTGAGGTCATTTGCCGGGCTTAGTATTAAAAAAAAATCCTTGCATATATACACCGAGATTTTTCATTGGTTTTGGAGCCGAAAACGTTATAATACAAAAAAAGTGTTGTACCTATTTATGAAATAATAATCGCTTTACGAGCTATGTAAAAAAAAGTTGTAAAAGTGACTTTTTGTCGAAAACACGTAGTAACGTTCTTCTTAACTACTCACTACACCGTGACCCCTATGAACTCACGGCCGGCCGCCTGCGCCGGCGGCGGGGCGGGGGATAGGCAGAGCGTTTGAAGCGCCTCGGTCATTGACTTTCGTAAGATCGTCCGGTACTAAGGGGTCTTACATTTTTTATGAATATGTTTTTAATGATTTTTTTATGCTCATATTTTGAGTTTTTCATGCTAAATAGCTTCTACTAATGATAAACGTGAACAGGGTTTCGGCTCCAAAACCAATGAAAAATCTCGGTGTATATAATATGTCATACCTAATATACCATATTTTTTGTAAAATCACCCATAATTGGCAAACTAATTATTTAGTCAAGTGAATATTATTAAAATAATATTTTAACAGTAGAAATATTTCATAAGTAAAACATTTGCGAAACCTGTTATTTGGAATTAGTATGGTCATTTCTTTGAACCTATAGTGAAGAATGTAGGGTATATTTGGTACAATTTAAGGGGAAGTAATAATAAAGTGATGTACTTTTAATATGTTTATTAAATTAAAATTAAATTTGTTTAAGCTCATACCAATTATCTAGACCAAGATGAGTATTCTTTTGAATCGTTAAATGGTAAGATAACGGATAAATATACATACACATAGAAAAAACAAACAGACCCGAAATCAATTTAGAAAAACAGTTTTTCTCTTAATTGACCCGAACGGGAATTGAACAATTGAACCCGAGACTTCAGAGATGGCGCGACGCCAGACCCGGCATGCTAACCACTCGACCACGGAGGTCGTTGTTTATTTATGTAGGTATCTGGATTAAGCATATTACGCCAAAGAGAGTAAATATTTAGTAATTGGCAAACTAATTATTTAGTCAAGTTGCGAAACCTGTATTATGTCAAATGATTTTTTTTAAAGTAATATATTTGCGAAAAGAAAGTTTGTCAAATGATTAGTTTTTCAAACGTTGTTTGTAAAATGCTCTGTTAAAATACGTTTTTTGTTAAACAATAGTAAACCTTTAAAAACACATCTTCTAGACGTACTTCCCCGTGACGAGGGGCAAGATCGTCTAGTGAAAGTATTCAACGTTGTGCGTACAAAAATTAACTAATAACCAGTCAGTGATATGCACATGTGGATAGTGATGAATAAAAAACTTTACGGCTATCAATTTATGGTGTAAATTCGTCTCAATTTAAAAACCAAAAAAAATGAGACAACTCCGTCATATGACTGGGTAAAGGGGTGTTAAACATTTTTTCACATGGATAGTTAATTTTAGACAATTATATTAATTTACTTAATAAAAAATAGTCCTTATTTTAAATGAAACCCTGTTTATAAGTAACTATTACTTTGTAATTCAGAGGCAAAGGTTTTTATAAGCTAAACAAAAACTGTGTTCTTTGTATAATAAATGGCAATAAAGTCGCATAACATACTACATAAGTCTTTGTCGGACTTATAGCCTAGGCATGAAAGTAATAATAACATTTTGTGAGAAGAAACTTATTTTATATTATTATGCTTACATATTAATTGAGTTCAATGTAATAAAGAACGAAATAGTAACAGCTTAAAAATATTAAGACATGTTTATTTAAAAAAAAATGCATATATTAATGCGTGCTATATTACTTTTAAAGTTTTGCTGCTTTATAGCCACTGAGTTAACCACTTTGAGATGCTCGCACTGCTTCTCTTATTTTTTCTTTAGCTTTGTCAGTTATCCTGAATTATTTCTTACCATATTAAATTATTTTACTGAAAAATAAAAACTTGTGTTAATAATAGACTAACTACAATGCAACGGGAAAATCCAATTTTACCATTATTTGGAAAAATAAATATAGGTAGAATTAAGCTAGATATAAATCATCAGTTATCAAGCAAAGCCATTTAGTAAGTAGGTAAGTGCTAAAACAGAAAAGGTTTGTAACACATGTTTTGAGGCAAGACCGGCTTGCCTCAGATGGTCTGGACGGACTTCCCCACTATTAGTTTTTTAGGTTAGAAAAAATTACATCAAATTAATTTAATAACTATACTAGTTTTCCTATAGAACCAGTACAGCAAATTGCTTAAGTAGACATTTTAAAAGCTACTCACCATAATCTTTATTAAAAACACTGATTAAATCAAATAAAAAATATTATTTTCCGAAGCACGTATAGGTCGGTATGCTGTTTCAAAACTTCAATAATTTGGTGCTTTACTTTTTTTCCAAAGTACGCCCAGCCCAGTAGCGCCTCTATCTAAGACTATTGGAATCAAAAATCGATTACTGTTTTACCGACAGAACAATAAACAACGAAGAGGTGTTGTAAGCTGCAAAAAGTCGTGTAGACGGGCTTGCCCCCTAGACGGTGTTCCCCAAGTTGACCATAATAACTATCTCAAAAAAGTTGTTAATTTAAGAGGGCACCGCGCGGAGCCGCGCGATCGCAACAACTGACATAAGTCTCATAATGAACTTCAATAAGCAAAATCAATCATATTAAAATTTAAAATTAGAACAATTCTGCTTTGAAGATTCAGACCTAGTAATTTGTAGATATGAGTCGTTACGCGATTCTAAAGAAACGAAACGTAACCAGTTATTCCGATGTCGTCACCTGTTTCGAAACGAGTGATTTTTCGTAACCAGTGATTTTTACAAGTGATTTGACAATGATTAACCTTATAACAGCCCGACTAGTGACACCACATGCATGAGTATGCTGTAGCTAGTTACAGTTATTTAGTTATTATCGGAACTTAGTGACAATTTAAACAAGTTTTATATATTTTTATATTTTTGTGTGTACAAATAAAGCGTTATATCTATCTATCAATATAATTATTGTAGAAGTAAGTAAGCATTGATCTAATGAACTTTCCTTCATATTTTATCCAGGCTTAGGACTAACTGCATTAACTATGTAGGAAAGATAAATTGTGTTTTAAAGTTCATTCTATACAATAATTTGAAATTAATACAATAATATACAGTTACGAGTATTTAAACATTTTCACTTAAAGGTTTTAAAAGTTATATAAAGAATCGTTTCTGTCTTTTTACACCTTTTGATTATTAACAAATTTTCATAGTTCTTTCTAGCCTTTTACACATTTTTACATTAATTACGTTTTTTTGTTCTTTGTTACATTACGTTTTTTTTGTGTCAGTCACATTTGTCACCGGTCGGCGTTACTCGCGCTTTGTGCATAACGTCGTTGCTCTATGAAACTGGTTACGAAAAATCACCGGTTCATTGTTCAAGCCGAAACTAGTGATTCCGTTACAGGCTGCATAACCTGTTACTGAAACTGGTTACGTTAAATAACGCCCATACCTAGTAATTTGATTAGAGCAATGTTTTTATTCTGCAAAATGTACAAAACCATCACGCGCTTGTGTTAAAAATTAAAATTATTTTTTTTAAGATGGAGGCGACCTGCGGAATATCAATACAAATATTTTCATGTAAGAATTATTGTTTCATGCGTAAAATTAAGAAAGTTGTCGAAGAAAAATCTTTTTAGGAGTCATTAGATTTATGTAAGGTCAGTGTGGGGAAGTGTAGCTATGGGGCAAGTGTGGATGCCCTTTATATTTCGAAAACTATTTGAGCTTTTGTTGTCTCAATGACGTGACTGTTGTTGTGATTAAAACAAATTTCAGTTTACTCAATTTAAATCTAGATGGCATTGTCAAACACTTTTGAAGCTATCGCCATTTTAAAATCTGACAATTTTTTAAGACGAATTTGAGTTACACGTGCTTTTTCCATCGATAAAAATATTAGTGATTTTGAAGAAATTGTATATTTTGTCCCAATAAGTACTTTTTATACTAACCAACCTTATTATTACTTTTGTAATTTTGTTGGAATCGCTGATAGCAAGAGAAAATGACCACTAAAAAAAATTTTACCTCAAAATTAAGTGGCTGGGGAAGTGTGCCTACTTTGCATGAGGCAAGTGTATCTATATGTTACACTTGCCTCAAATCAGGGGCCCAAGTCTGCTAATTTACAAATGGCATAATTGAATCGCAATTGGATCGTATTGTAATTGTTTGACACATTTGGTATTCTCTTACTCATATAAGAATACCAAATGTGTCAAACAATTACAATGCAATACAATTGCGATACAATTACGATTCAATTATGCCATTCGTAAATTAGTAGACTTGGGCCCCAGGGCTTACACACATTTTATTTGAAATTAGCGATAGGTATTTTCTATTTGCTTGTTGCATAAGTAATAAATGATGGGAAATTTTCTATGAAATCTGGGCGTAAAACCAACAGAAATGTTACTCCCATCAAAAGTTAGGACTTGTTACTAGAAACAATTTTCTCGTATAAAACTACTCTAAGCCCCTGGGTTTGTTGTTCCATAAAAAATACCAATACCCACTTGGTGAATAAGTGTGTATGGACAGCCGTTTTGTTTTTCACGATTTTGTTGTTGGCTACATAGTAAAAGTTGTTCGTATTAATGAATACTACCTCCCTCTAAAGTAAAAACTTCATGCATTTAAACTATTTTTAATATCTTAGTGTTGTTGATTACTTTTGAAACTTTTAACATTCAATGGCCTCCAACTCCGTATTTCGGTGTATTTCATGATTGTCATAGTATGTAATCTTCAACTAAGTAGCTTTCATTTAGCGAATTAAGATTTTTACTTAAAAATGTTTTCTATCCCTGCCCAATGTAGTATGACACACTTACTTCATAATCTTTGCTCCCATAAGTGATATAGTCGTCAAAAGATTGGATCCCACGATCGAGTAGAAGACTTTGCATTTTTGAATAAAAAATAACTGTCTATTGTACTTCAATGATATAGTCACACTTGCCTCACTTTGTCGGGGAAGTGTGTCTACCATAGCACTTAGACCTTCAAAACTAATGATTAAATAGACAATATTGCGTAAAACACTTTGTTTTCAGCCAATTATGAACCTCATTTTAGTTTGTTTACGCAGAGAGTTAGAAATTATACCCTAAACTACATGATTTTTAAGTTCAAAACAAACTTCGAAAAAAGTATAACACACATCCCCATATTGACCTTATTGTTCGTTATTGTTTAAATAATTTGTTTCAAATTTCAACAAGGCCACGACCTTGTGCAATAATCAGGCTAACTTACGTAAGTTCTTTTAATGTATTTAACTAATTCAGCGCATGTGTGACTTAAAAATACGTAAATTTTCACAATTTCGTGCAGGATCCCCTTAAGTAGGAACAGTAATAAGTCGAGTCTTCGAGAGATTATTCTACATAAGACTAAAGACATTTTCGTTTTTGTTGGCTCATTGTCATTTTTGTCAGGCAAAAATTTAAAAAAAAATCTTTTTCCCATGGCAAGAAAAGCTATTTTATCCTCGCTCTGGAACGCTACATTGACGGTCTTTTTGAGCAAGAGTGAAAAAATATTTACCATCCATGTATGTAGGTAACTAGTACCTACCTCCCTAATAGCATTTGCCGTTGGCTTCCATTCGCCAACTGTTGGCAGATGGTTAGTTTACTTGCCAACTTAAATTCAAAATAGGCCCAATGGTTATAACTTGCGCAATTTAACCAGCGGATAGCCTACCACGGGCCTGATGTTATTTTATTACAGTTGGGCAATTTTTGTAGGTATAAAATATAAGGTAACACCATTGCGCCAACAAAAAGAAACTTTATCTATTACTACCATGTTATTCCTACCATCGGGTAATTACTGTAGGCATTTCAGCAAAATAATGTTGGGATTTTGCGAAAGTGGTACTGAGACCCCGAGGGGTGTGATGCAAGGGGAGGTGAGAGGGGGGAAGTGCGGTGAGGGGCAGGGGACAACATTTTAAAAAGTTAGATACTAAGTTCATTAATGTTTGTAGTTCCGATATTTCTTCATAGATGGCGCTGTACTGTTTTGTACCATTTCTGAATCGCGGTAAAGAGATTTTTGTGGCCTTAGATATATACCCATCGTATTCGAATTATTTATCAAGCAAGTCTCGCTGGACTCTGGACTAGTCTGGACTATAGGATCCGAGTGTCGCGTCAATCGGAACGGCAGGTCGGGAGTGTGTCACACACTCCACACTGTGTGTATGGAGTAGGGAGGGACTTCACTCCTACTTTTAAATTAACAATCTCTGATTTTGAGGACTGCGGCCGTTCGTTGGGTGGGACAGTACCTATTAGAGTAGAGATTGATCATTCATACTACTCGTACTAGGTAAATTTGATACTAGGTGCACCTGTTATCTAATACTCGATCGACCATAAGTTGGCAAGTCCATCGTTGGCCCTACTGATAGTTGGGCCTTTGTAGGTAATCTTACTTTGGCCATCAGTTATGGGCCCAACGGGTAAACTGCGCGCCAATTATACTTGTTGGCCAACAAACCGAAGGTACGTGGCCCAACTTAATGCCAACAAAAAATGCTATTAGGGCTACTACCGTAGTACTATTATTTATTCTGTGCTACTACTGCGCAAACTGAAAAGTCTGGTTTTATTTGCTCAAGGGGTTAACATATTTTATTCTATGTTGGAAAAGTTGCAGTCTTCGATAGTGTGTGTGGTTACCTACCTACTTACTTACATACAAATAGATATAGCTTAGAAATAAAAGACCGGCTTACCCTGTTTGTCCCTGAAGCTTTTTGTAAATATCTCTTTTTTACAACAATGTTAAGTACCCACTCTGAAAAGAAAAACAAAACAAATAGGTATCGATAAGAGCAAACAAAAAACCCATCATCATGAACCTATTTATTTTTACTTAAAGCTTTTATTAAGTTGTCAATGATATACTAGATAGACTTTATGCTTTGCTAATACGACCCCAATCTTTTTATATCATTCGAGTTTATCGAGTTACAAGTGCGGGAAGCAAAGGTAAAGTTGTAGGTGAACGACACAACTTTGCCTAGAAGAGTATCTCGATAAATAGGATGTCGACAGTCTTAGTTTTTTTTACGTGTTCATGACACGCCGTGCCAATCAAAATATAATACAAATACCGCAAGACTCTTTAGGTACATACTAAAGCAGGTCGCATAGCCAGGGTGCATTAAGTCTACTTAAGGGTGCACTTAAATCACCTGGGTGAATTAAGTATACTATTTGGTAGACTTAACGCACCCAGGTGATATCAGGTGAATTAAGTCTACTTAACCGTTTGTAATCGTCAGGACAAGGTTCGTATGAAAGAAATATTGAAAATTCGCCAGCGGCGTGGCACGTCCTGGCCCCGCCACGGCGTGTCACGGTCTGGCCCGGCCACGGCGTGTCACGGTCTGGCCCGGCCACGGCGTGTCACGGCCTGGCCCGGCCACGGCGTGTCACGGCCTGGCCCGGCCACGGCGTGTCACGGCCTGGCCCCGCCACGGCGTCACGGTCTGGCCCGGCCACGGCGTGTCACGGCCTGGCCTGGCCACGGCGTGTCACGGCCTGGCCCGGCCACGGCGTGTCACTGCCTGGCCCGGCCACGGCGTGTCACTGCCTGGCCCGGCCACGGCGTGTCACGGCCTGGCCCGGCCACGGCGTGTCACGGCCTGGCCCGGCCACGGCGTGTCACTGCCTGGCCCGGCCACGGCGTGTCACGGCCTGGCCCGGCCACGGCGTGTCACTGCCTGGCCCGGCCACGGCGTGTCACGGCCTGGCCCGGCCACGGCGTGTCACTGCCTGGCCCGGCCACGGCGTGTCACGGCCTGGCCCGGCCACGGCGTGTCACGGCCTGGCCCCGCCACGGCGTGTCACGGTCTGGCCCGGCCACGGCGTGTCACGGCCTGGCCCGGCCACGGCGTGTCACTGCCTGGCCCGGCCACGGCGTGTCACTGCCTGGCCCGGCCACGGCGTGTCACGGCCTGGCCCGGCCACGGCGTGTCACTGCCTGGCCCGGCCACGGCGTGTCACTGCCTGGCCCGGCCACGGCGTGTCACGGCCTGGCCCGGCCACGGCGTGTCACGGCCTGGCCCCGCCACGGCGTGTCACGGTCTGGCCCGGCCACGGCGTGTCACGGCCTGGCCCGGCCACGGCGTGTCACTGCCTGGCCCGGCCACGGCGTGTCACTGCCTGGCCCGGCCACGGCGTGTCACGGCCTGGCCCGGCCACGGCGTGTCACTGCCTGGCCTGGCCACGGCGTGTCACGGCCTGGCCCGGCCACGGCGTGTCACGGCCTGGCCCGGCCACGGCGTGTCACTGCCTGGTCCGGACACGGCGTGTCACGGCCTAGCCCGGCCACGGCGTGTCACTGCCTGGCCCGGCCACGGCGTGTCACGGCCTGGCCCGGCCACGGCGTGTCACTGCCTGGCCCGGCCACGGCGTGTCACTGCCTGGCCCGGCCACGGCGTGTCACGGCCTGGCCCGGCCACGGCGCCGAAAAAGGCAGTGGCATTGTCAGTAAGGTGTATGGGTGTGTACTTTATATTATAGTTATCAAAAGGGAAAAAGTTGTACCGCAGTATTTCGCCAGATAAAGCACATTTTTTGTGGCCGGGCTGAAACGTGTACGTCCCAGCACGACCACGCTTGTATCTAAAAAACTTGGTAACTTTATGATATCATTTAGATATGTGATAATTGTACGTATTATGTATCGCCTGAAACATGTCGATTTTCTTCTAAAAAAGGAAGTGAAATACATTTTATCTAGGAATTAAACTTTGTGAGATATTACGCCTGGCATGAATGTTAGAGCAAAAACGAAAATTGACTTATTTTTTTAATAACGTACGTTTTGATATTGTAAATAAGTATGTATGTACAAAATAAGTTACCTAATTGAGAAAAAAAGTTCAATAAATTGACTAGTAAGTTATTAAAAACATTGACTAGTAATTCAAAACATTAAAAGTTCCCCTAAGTAGACTTTTTAATTTCATAATATTCTACTCTACATAACGTCACCCAAAGTAATGAACATTGGGTCCAATAATTATATTTGGTTGTAGACACTGAATAAAAATGATTATAGACAAGAATATTATACATTTTATCATATTTGAGTTAATTACCCAATGAGCTTTTGCGCCTACATAAAAAACTCGTTCACAAAAGTCAATTTTCGTTTTTGCTCTAACATTCATGTCAGGCGTTATATCTCACAAAGTTTGATTTCTAAATAAATTGTATTTAAAACTACCTTTTTTAGAAGAACATCGACATATTTCAGGCGGTACATAATACGTACAAATTATCACATATCTAAATGATATCATAAAGTTAACAAGTTTTTTAGATAGAAGCGTGGCCGTGCTGGGACGCACACGTTTCAGCGGCCACAAAAAATGTGCTTTATCTGGTGAAATACTGCGGTACAATTTTTTCCTTTTGAGTACTACAAAGTACACACCCGTACACCTTATTGGCATGACCAGTTGCCCACTGCCTTAACCGGCGTCATTGAAACAGAATTGCATTAATCAATTTCCAATCACAAATCTAAAAAATGTCACATGGCACTTATGTAAGCGACAATAGCGCCACATTGGAATTAAATTGCGTGGAAATTGATTCAATAAATTATTATCGAGATGGGCGTTCCGGAATTATCTTTACTTATCCCAATATCAATACATATAAAACGCATTGGAATTGTATTAAGATTGAGTTTGCGTTCGAGAGTAACCCCCCAGGACACGCAACTCGCCACAGCATCACAGGACGCCCCGGACGAAGTCGCGGGCGCGACCGCTAGTAGTAAAATAAAACAACTACGTTAATAACAAAGCATTTATTACAGCCTCAATAATTCACGGTTGCATTAACACATGATCTCGGTGAATACTGGTCATTTGCGAGGTATTACACCTACTTATTGTCAGACAGAGACAGCATATATGCGCTGAGATTCGCTATATGTACGCTGAATGAAACTCATAATTTAATTATAAACTAACAGCGACTGCACTAACAGATCTACGACATTCATTTCCGGTCAACGGAATATTCGACAAATACTTTTAATACAATCTATTCGTGCAGAGCTGCATTATTTTGTAAAGATGTCGCCAATTAAATGTTTCTTAAGCAGTGCGATTTTTTCCATAGCGCCATGTTTTATTTACCATTTGACCTACCGTGCGATTGTCTAAGCTAAAGCCTTGATAGTTGCGGCTGCCGCAGCGCTGAGAAATGACTCTGTTTCTTACATATTCATATAATTGGAAAGAGACAGCAGATCACAGCCAAGCGCGCAGCGTTTATGTGTCGCTTAGAGAATCGCATAGCTAGTGTGAACTAGAATTCGTATAACTTCTTTTTACCAGTGGCGTTTCCCTTTGGATTTCGCCAATATCCAGTTTTTGGCTCAGTTGTTTGTTTTTACAGACTCATTGCTTGTATCGGTTTCTCGTAAGAGCATAATGTACAAGTACAGAGGTGGTGAGAGGTGATAGACCCAGTTGATGATCTGTACTCTGTAATGTCTATGGTCAAACACAATACTAACAACGAACCTGTTTCAAGTCGGTGACAAACGTCTGACACGCTGACACGATCCAATACAAATTGAAAGTTAACTTTACTCATTCGAATGGTAAAACACAAGCACTGTTTATGCGTTATTCATTGCGTTAAGACGTTTAAATAAACACATAGGTACATAGTATGACGTATTTTGTATAAATCATTTTGACGCAGCGAATATCGTACACATGGTTTTAAAATGGTACACTGCTCAAGAAACCATTCGGCAGCGACATGAACCCTAAACCAGGCGCCTAGTTGGCGTCCTCGAAGTACTCCTGCGCGGCCTTGGCGTCGGGCTTGATGGCGCGGGCGCCGGGCCGCCAGTTGGCGGGGCACACCTCGCCGTGCGCGTCCGTGTACTGGAACGCCTGCACCAGCCGCAGCGTCTCCTCCACGGACCTGAGGGCCAACGCACACATATTCACGAACATTCTAAACAACACTTCTTGGCGGGAAAGTGAAGCGCATGTCTGCAGTTTTCTCTTAACTTCTAGAAGATGTTCAATTTTTTGCCAAAACCATGTACACCTACTCAAAAAATAGTATAAAAAACATGTATTTGATTGATATAAGTCATATTCCGATATGCTTTACCATTTTTACGTAAGAATAAAAAATGAACTATAATTTTTAATAACATGTCAACTCGAGATGTCTTTCTGAGATTAAAATCAAGTGTTCAAAGCTATAAAGAACGTAATTAAAAGTGTAACTATCACCATGATTTAAAAAAATAGACAGGCTTTGTTTTTCATTTCGTTTTTTACGTGGATTCTGAGTCGCTGTGGTTTTGTGCTGTGCTGTTTTTCTATTCTGATTTGGACCGATTACCTGCTAACCGTTTACTGCCTCGTAAGTAAATAAAGGCCATTGCTCGTAAGTACTTTTGTTTTTACAGCTACTTGACATGACATGACATTAACAGAATACCGCCTGCGATCACGAAACTTGCCATAATTAGTTAATAAGTATTTAAAATACTTCTTACGTAAAAACTATTCATTTATTTAAAGAAAATCATTTCGCATAAGCTTATTCCATGCATTAGCTACATTTTGGTATTATGTACAAGGTGTTGGAATTTTCTCCATACAAAATTAAACATCTCTTTTGTGCTTTGTCGAATATTAATGTGAAATCATGGTGGATTATTAACCGTTGTATTCGTAGACGAGTGTTGTCATATAAAACAAAACAGTGCAACATCACTTTTCAAATTCTCTTAAGAAATCCGTGTGAGATCTCAGTAAAGTCCACAGCTTTACTGAAACTCAAGGAATATAATTTTAATTTACCATTATTAAACGTTCATATTATCATTCATTATCATCTACTTTATGCAAAGTAAATATGTACCTACTATTATATCTTACTTGACACTGGCTAACAAGCCATTATAAAAGGAAAAAAAACACATTCAAAGTTCTAACAGTGGTTTTGTGCTGTGCTGAGCTGAGCTCGAAACTCGAAAACCTAAATAGTTAAATTGGCCATTAACCCCCTCGTCTGTGACGAACACTTTTAGAGGATACTTACAATTGAATTTCTGCTGTGTCTGGTTTTACGACAGAAGAGCATTTAATAGAATTGTGTATAAAAACGGATTTTTACCATGTAATAGTTTATTTTAAGTCTCCGATATTTCGGCTCGGTTGCACGCGCCATGATTACGAAGAAACTGAAAGGACATTGTGTTTTTGGTAGGTACTAAAATAAAAATAAAATTAAGCAATATAATTTCTGCACCTCCTTATTCAAGAGATTAAATACAATAATCCTAAATAATTTCTAGATTTTAAAAGAAGCCCATTTAATTATTAAAAATATATTTATATTGTACGTAACTCATACTTTTGTATGTATCCGAACGTAAATTGTATGTATCTGAACGTAATTTCTGTTTAAATCTGCTTTTATTTTGACTTGACAGTTTGTTTACATAACAATGACACTGACTGATGGTTGTGTTAATTTATCATCATCAGCCTATATTAGTCCACTGCGCTGGACATAGGCCTCCCCCAATGTGCGCCATTTTACCCTGTCTTCGGCTTGCCACATGCAGTCTCTAATTAAAATAACTTATTTCTCTTCCTATAGGTATTCTCATTTTATGTTAACATTTTTTTTAATGTTTTTATAAGAATAAATTCCTTGAACCCATTTTAATTTACGTTGTATGTGGTTATTATTTGTGTTTGTGTGTATGTGCGCGAACGCTATCAAGCAGAGTGTTTATAATAATAATTATAATTGTTACTACAACAACAGTGAACAAAACACTTATCTCGGTGACTGACGCATAAGGTGGTATAAACCCGCGCCAAACTTCTAGCTCGCTGTGAACACGAGGCGATTCGCGTAATCGCGTCGCAATAGCACTTATATTGGTATCTCAGTAGAACGTGTGGTGGTCGTTTAATAACATTATTTTCAATAACTTTTTTTTTTATATTTGTTCCGTGAAGGAACAGGCTAAGATCAGAGACCATACTGCCTAGTCATTAGTATTGTTATTTCTTTTTTCCCCCTTGATGATAATGAGTGGTGATTAAGATGATGAATGATAAATGATGTTCCCCAAACCCCTTGAGTCCTCAGTAAAGATGTGGAACTTTACTGAGGTCTCACGCGGACTTCTTGAGAGAATTTAAAAAGTGATGTTGCACTGTTTTGTTTCATTTGCCAACACTCATGCACGTTAACAAACACTTAGCGGTTAATAATCCACTATTATTTCACACTAATGTTCAAAAAAACATAAATTTTAGAAAATAAAACAAAACTGCAGACATGACGCTTCACTTTCCCGCCAAGAAGTCAAATATTTTCAATAACGAAAGGTGACGTTATGAAAACGTCAATTAAACGTCATTTGCGTTTTATTGTGGAAAAAGTAAATATTCTAATACTTTGGTTGAAAAAGACACGTTGAATAAGACACGCCGAATATTTGTATAGCGCTGTCTCATTCACACAGCGCTTACAGCAAAAATAAAACGTTGTTTATTTGAATCGCAGGTGTTGCCAATAAAAGACTTGCTATTTGAAAGGAAAAAATAAACTTGTTTTATTAAATAATAAAAAACGGGGGTCTTTAATTTTTTTTTACTTTTATGTATGAGATGGAGGTAATTTAGTCTTCTGATTTTTACATAACATTATTTGGTTCAAAGAGTTTTGATTTTAGTACCAAACTACATACAAAAAAAATTGTCCTTTGTACAGATGGATGTTAGCCATCCATTATACACTTCTGGACACATCTATTGGCCCACCTTGCATTTTCAGTTTCGTTTAGTCCTAGCTAAAAAATATTAGGTCGAGCAAAAAGTTTTTATACAGTTTTGAGCCAGGCACATTCATAATTTTTCATCCCCCCATCTCGGAAAGAGTATTTTTACTCTTCGATATCTGAGTGCAAAAGCCGTTTTTACCCGCTAGAGGACAAAGTAAATTGAATTTATAACATCGTGTGCACTTAGTATGTGTATTCAAAACATCATTAAACCTATTTTCTTCTTCCTCCATGGTGCCGATTTATCATACGACCTTTTTAAATTGTTAAAAACTCAAGACTCGGAACCTTTTTGGTGCACCTACTTTTTTAATTTGGTTGGTAATTTCCTCGTTGAGGTGGGATGAAAAGTTACGTGTTGCACTCGAGTGCAAAGATTTTTCACCTCGTGCTCTTTTGATTCCCTCGGTAACGCTCAGGATTCTAATTTTTTAATCACTCGCTGCGCTCGTGATTCAATTTTAGAATCCTTTGCTTGCTCGGTCATCAAAATTGAGCACGCGGTTAAAAAGCAAGTTTGCACTCTTGTATAACAAATAACAATTATTCAATAGTCTTTTTTTAAATTTCGAACACAGAATTTAAAGAAACAAAAGACAATTTGGAGCCTGTTCGTTGATATCAATCAATCGAATACTTAGAAAACTTGATTTTATTGGTTTACTTGGATTTAATTCTTGAAAGTGTGATTTTTCTTTTTGGTTTTGCAACAAACATTACTTATTCTTAACATTAAGGTAAGGTTCTATCAATAATCTATGGATACTTCGCCTGAAGTCGCCGCCCAAGCTGTGGCACTTGTCCAGGCCGGACACAGCCAAAGAAATATGAGTGCTCACCTTAATTTAAGTCGATCTGCGGTCCGAAATGTTTATCGGAGGTACCTAGAGACTGGGGGCTTTGTTCGTCGCCAAGGAAGGCCACGATCTCGGGTCACAACTGAAAGGCAGGATCGATTCATTGTGACGACCAGCTTGAGAAATCGTCACCTTACCTCCATTGAGATACAAAACCAACTTAGCGACTTCCACGGAGTATCTGTGAGCCCTCGAACTGTTCGGAGAAGATTAAAAGAACACGATATGGTACCACACAAGCCAGCTAATGGCCCCAAACTAACGCGAGCCCACCGAACAGCGCGTCTTCATTTCGCGCGCACTCATTTAAATTGGACTCAGCAGCATTGGAGCCGTGTACTCTTTTCTGATGAGTCTAAAATTGCGTTACATGGCAATGATGGAAGGAAGAAGGTCTACCGACGTAAGGGAGAGCGTTTAGCACAATGCTGCTTTGAAGAGAGGGTTGCTTATGGCGGTGGCTCATGGACTGTCTGGGGCGATATATCCGCGAGCGGCAAGACTCAACTTGAGGTTATTACGGGACCACGGCTGCCAACATTAAATGCTGAAAGGTCCATTCGTGAGTGCTTAGAACCTCACGTGATGCCATACGTGGACCATGTGGGCCCAAATTTCCTTTTTATGCATGATAATGCAAGAACCCATACAGCCGGCATCGTCAGGGAATATCTTCGGGATGTGAACGTCACAGTTATGGACTGGCCAGCCAGAAGCCCAGACATGAACCCGATTGAGCACATGTGGGACGAGCTAAAAAGACGTGTTAGGGCTCGTCAGCCAGTTGCCCAGACGATGCAGGAGTTGAAAACTGCCATAGAAGAGGAATGGGAGAAGATCCCTCAAAATTTCACAGAGCGGTTGATAAACTCTATGCCTAATCGTATGAGAGCTGTCGTAGATGCCCATGGAGGCAACACGCGTTATTAAATTAAACCTTTATTTGATAAAACATGTTTTTTATTCAAAAATCAACTGCCTTCATCAAGGCGCATACCCGACTTGTTAGGCGTAGCTCCATGTCGTGTGGTATTCTGAATTCAAATTTAAAACAATACGATCGAAAAAGATGGTAAAATGTATCAGGTTTAAAACTGCATCAATAGTTTTTGTTCAATCTAGCAATCATATTTAAGTAGGGGCCATAGAAACCTAAACTCTAGTGGGCCAATATATGTGTCCAGAAGTGTAGTTAGGGACCATACGATCCGATCACCCTCTTTCGCAATCATTTTCTGCGAAAACCATGCAGAAATATCGGTGACTCAAACTACTACTCCCACTAATGAAATGGTAGCACGGAATTTCAAACAGGAAAATCATAAAAATTTTTCATGTTAGTTTCTACTATTTTGTTTAAGCCGAGCGCGAATGACACAGCACATCGCCGCGCCGTCACGCTATCAGCGTTGCATCACGCGCGCGCGAATCAGCTGATGGCTGATGGCCCGCAGCAATACGACTGCTGATTGCGTGCCCAAGGCCGCAGTTATCACTACTACGTGATAAACACCAGACGGAGACGCGACGCGATACAGTTGCAAAGCGCCGGGTTGTGTTTCGAATATAATGAATGAAAGATAGTAATAATAAATTGTGTATTTCGGATCACTTTAAATCAGATTTGAAATAATTTTTATTTGTAGTAATAGTAATTGATACATATACCTAATAGTTTTGCCAAGAGACTGAAGAAAATAGAAAATAATTAATAGAAACACATTTGCATTCATACAAAACGACATAAAATGATGATTCAATTGTTCTATTTATATATAAATCAACTGCCACAAATAAATGTTCTGTTCGTGCATTACTTCAGGACGGCTGCACCTATTTGGCTAATAATTTTTTTGTAGTGTTTGTAATTGTCAAAACAAGGTTTAAATTGAAAAAAATTCACGCGTGAACACCAACTTCACGCGGACGAAGACGCGGGCGGGCCGCTGGTATAAGACAAGAAGTACCTATTGTGGCCATTATAGTTACACTCAGCACATTATTATTTATTAGTATTGTGGCCATTACAGTTGCACTCAGCACATTATTAGTATTGTGGCCTTTATAGTTGCACTCAGCACATTATTAGTTTTGTGGACATTATAGTTGCACTCAGCACATTATTAGTATTGTGGCCTTTATAGTTGCACTCAGCACATTATTAGTTTTGTGGACATTATAGTTGCACTCAGCACATTATTACTTTTGTGGACATTATAGTTGCACTCAGCACATTATTAGTATTGTAGCCATTTTATAGTTGCACTCAGCACATTAAAAGTATTGTGGCCGTTATAGTTGCACTCAGCACATTATTAGTACATATTTAGCAAGCCTTGACGCTGTTGATCCAGAACAAAGCGGAATAACAAAACATACAATTTTAGTACGGCCTATAAATCTAAAGAGGATAAATATTTATTTGATAAATTTTAGACT
This sequence comes from Scoparia ambigualis, assembly GCA_963921215.1. NCBI lineage: Eukaryota > Metazoa > Arthropoda > Insecta > Lepidoptera > Crambidae > Scoparia > Scoparia ambigualis. Next base: position 1,572,771 of record OY992503.1, read on the forward strand.
ACTGAGCTGAATCATAAACAAAATCAGCAAAATCAAAAGGCAACCCTAAAAACGAATCAATTGCCCGTCTGGCGATAACGATGTTCGCGTCATGTGTTCCAGTTGGAATTTGACTTACCGACCTGATAAGTCGCCGATTGCTTATAATTATCATAAGAATATAAAACCGTTGCAGACAGATATGACGTACTCGAAACACACGTGTTCGTAAAAATTTATTGGTCACGCATACTGTCATGTCATATTGTGATGTCCTCCAGTTACGCGTTTGTAGATCGATGCCAGTTCTTTGGAGTAGATAGGCGGAATCTAAAGTTATACACTATCAGAAATACATAATTGTACGGGCACCATTGCGGGATTATAATATGCCTATTACCATTACCAAACACCCTGCAAGCGGTAGATGGGTGTTCTCGCCAACAAACACGGAGGCGGTCCGCTTGTGGCATCGTACTAGCATGCATGTAAATATTTGTTTATTGTTATATGTTAGTCTGTAAAGTATACGAATATTTTTATTATAAGTGCACATATATTTTTTAAATTATAGAGTAACTTAATCTAGAGCTACAGATTTAATTTTAATTTTTTTTAGTGAATAATAAAGAAACTAAAATTGATCAAACATATCCACAAAAATACGGTTGATCATGGTAAATCGAGCGGGACCGCGAAATTGAACTCTAACACATTACGATACCAGGCGGCCGGGCGGGCCAATGCACTTGCACCGACACGTGACCTTTCGTCCGCCCGGTATCCACGAGTTATTTTGTTATTGTGCCGGACTAATTATATAAATAATAAATTAATTAAAAAAAATTAAAATGATGTCTATTAACGTTACTGAATGATATAAAAATTATGTGCACTGATAAAAAAAATCGTGTATACACCTAGATTTTTCATTGGTTTTGGAGCCGAAAACGTTATACTTAATACAAAACAAGTGTTGTACCTATTTATGAAATAATAATCGCTTTAAGAGCTAGGTAAAAAAAGTTGTAAAGTGATTTTTTGTCGAAAACACGTAGTAACGTTCTCCTTATCTACGAGGACACCGTGACCCCTATGAACTTTCCCGGTCGGCCGCCCGCGCCGGCGGCGGGGCAGGGGGTAGGCGGAGCGTTTGAAGCGCCTCGGTCATTGACTTTCGTAAGATCGTCCGGTACTAAGGGTTCTTACATTTTTAATGAATATTTTTTTAATTATATTTTTATGCTCATATTTTTAGTTTTACATGCTAAATAGCTTCTACTGATGATAAACATGAACAGGGTTTCGGCTCCAAAACCAATGAAAAATCTCGGTGTATGTATTTTGCTTAGTCTGCTGCTGCTTTTTTATTATTATATTATACGGGCATTTATGTATGTTACAAGCAATTGAACTACTAATGTGTCTGTTTTGCGGCAGCTGAGCTCCTATACATTAAGTTGGCTATAAACGATGCCGACTCACCGTCCGACGGGCAGGTCGTTGACGGTGACCTGGCGCAGGTTCTGCGCGCCGTCGATGATGAACAGGCCGCGGTAGGGGATGCCGGTCTCCTCGTTGAGCACGCCGTAGTCGCGCGCCACGCGGTGCGACTTGTCGCTCAGCAGCGGGATGTTCATGGGGCCCAGGCCGCCTGCGGCACGAACACAAGTCAAGTCAAGTCAAGTCAAAATATATTTATTCAATAAACTCAATTAATAAGTACTTTGAATCGTCCAAATGTTTTTTGACCTACCACCCATTCAGGACATAATTTTTTAACTGTGGCAAAGAATGGGCGCAAGAAACCACAGCGCACAAAAGCAACGACATTTACACACAAAAAAAAGAGTATGTCGTTACCAGGTCAATACAAAATATGAATTTAAAATATAAAAAAAATGATGCAATACAAAATTACAATACAATGTAGTATCAATTAAATAAAGACAATTAGAAATAGCTGTTGGAGTGCTTGGAGCATTTCAGATCCAAGCTGTTTTGTCTTCTGTGTAATCTGACACTTTATAATAAGCTTTTTTATAAAGCTTTTCTTTGATTTTGATTTTAAATTTATTAAGATCTAATTTCTGAATATCATTTGGTACTTTGTTGTCTTACACACAGACCCTTAAAAGAATTATTTATTTTATGGAGCCTAGTATAAGGTACTGCTAATTTGTTCTTACTTCTAGTGTTTACATTGTGAATATCACTGTTTTTTGAAAACATTCCAGTATTTTTATGAGCATAAATCAAATTTTCATAAATGTATTGTGATGCAACTATCATTATATTTATAATCTTAAATCTCTCTCTGAGAGAGTCGCCAGCCTTTAGGTTATAGATTGCTCGAATAGCCCTCTACACGGTATACATGTTAAAGGGCGCGGTACTCGGTACTCACTAGCGAGCCATAACCGTAACCGTTGCGTGCACTGCACTGTTACCAAACAAACATAGTGTGTACGTAGTTCTCAATCCTGCTGCGAGCGGTATGAGTTCCGAGGATTGTCGGTTTTTGGCTCGAATCAAAGGGCGCTCGCAGTGCGTACACACTAGAACCTCGTTATTCTATTGGTTATAGTTACAAAACGCAAAATGAGTACGCGTAGTAGGTTAAAGCGATCGTTCGACTTTATGAGCGTAAACTGCAGCACGCGTACACACTAAAACCTAGAAAAACAAATATCAAGTTCTGCCGTGCTCCGGAAAGAACGTAAAGCTGTTGGTCCCGGTTGTAGTTCTAAAATGGCAGTCATTAAAACTTGCCAACTCGCATTGGCCCGGCGTGATGGGTTATGCCCAAATCTTCCCATATGTGCAGTTGGTTGTCGAGTTCAAAATCGATTGCAGAACTACATATTGGGGTAATATGACGTGCTGTTGTGCGTCAAACCAAAACATACTTACGCCTGCAGGCCCATCTACCTCCGCATATACCCTTGTGAACGAGTTCAAAGGAGAATGACCTTTTTACTATGGGAGTTAGGCTATTTTTTAGCTAGCTAGCATAACACAGCGCTTTAATGAATTAAGTAGTAATCAATAGCAGCAATGCTCTGAAGTATGAAAAAAAAATTACATTACAATATCATGCAGGAGTTTGAAGCTATCTTCATTTTTAGCTTAAGACTTTTTAGGTATTTTTAGGTAATGACCACTGTACTTTTTATATGAAATTATTTAAATGCTTAAGTATCTACCTATTTACTTACTGGTCCTACTTTAAGAAAAAGATCTATAGAATAAAACAAGTTTCTAGATCATAGAATAGACTTAGTCTATTATCGTATGTTGACTATCAGTCAGTACAGCATTTATTTATCACTTGACTCTTAACGCGGCGTTCTATAGAAAACCTATTTAACAGTAATCATTATAATTTAAGAGAACATTTTTGATATGTGAATGATTAAGACGCAATAGATATCGAATAGGCTGGTTTGGTCATTCTACTTTATTTAAATTTGACATTTTGTGGTAGGTTGAAGTACTGACACGTCTGTATTAACAATAATGTTCACAATATATTAAACGAACTAAAGAATCAAATAAAAACACGACGTCAAAAAGATTCCTTAAAAAGGCATGCAAATCATGCAATAAATAAAATACCTTTAAGCTTAAAATACCATGCTAAACCTAAATTATTATAATACAATAATACAAGTAGTACATAAGTAAAGTAGTAAAAAGTATTTTTGTAATAAATATCAATTGAATGCAGTGTCACATCACGAGCACGGCTACGCAAACACTTTACCGTGTGCGTGACTCTTATCTCATTATTGAAGTGACAGTGTAATAGGTGCAGGGTGTGTGCATACCTTGCTAGCGGGGCGTGTTGATCCACGCGAGGTGCGTGAAGTGCGAGTCGGTGGAGGCGCCGATCACATCGCAGCCGATCTTGTGCGTGACTCTTATCTCGTTGCATTAAGAGTCATTATTGTGTAACGTGTGTGTGTTCGTACCTTGCTTGCGGGGCGTGTTGATCCACGCGAGGTGCGTGAAGTGCGAGTCGGTAAAGGCGCCGATCACCTCGCAGCCGATCTTGTGCGTGACTCTTATCTCGTTGCATTAAGAGTCATTATTGTGTAGCGTGTGTGTTCGTACCTTGCTAGCGGGGCGTGTTGATCCACGCGAGGTGCGTGAAGTGCGAGTCGGTAAAGGCGCCGATCACCTCGCAGCCGATCTTGTGCGTGACTCTTATCTCGGTGCATTAAGAGTCATTATTGTGTAACGGGTGTGTTCGTACCTTGCTTGCGGGGCGTGTTGATTCACGCGAGGTGCGTGAAGTGCGAGTCGGTGGAGGCGCCGATCACCTCGCAGCCGATCTTGTGCGTAACTCTTATCTCATTGCATTAAGAGTCATTATTGTGTAACGGGTGTGTGTTCGTACCTTGCTTGCGGGGCGTGTTGATCCACGCGAGGTGCGTGAAGTGCGAGTCGATGGAGGCGCCGATCACCTCGCAGCCGATCTTGTGCGTAACTCTTATCTCATTGCATTAAGAGTCATTATTGTGTAACGGGTGTGTGTTCGTACCTTGCTTGCGGGGCGTGTTGATCCACGCGAGGTGCGTGAAGTGCGAGTCGGTGGAGGCGCCGATCACCTCGCAGCCGATCTTGCGGAAGTCGTCCGCGCGGTCCGAGAACGCGATGATCTCGGTGGGGCACACGAACGTGCTGGATAAGACACAATTATCTCATTATTATGTTTATAATAATCTTCATAATTATCTTGCGCGCGAGGGTGAGCGCACGCACCTAGAACTATAGGATATAAAAAGCAAGCAAAAAATTGTATTTAAAAAAGAAAACATTTATTATTTTTCGTCAAATATTTGATTATTACTTTTTTACCACATATTTACTTTTGGCGGGGGATCCAAAATTCATCCTGTAAGTATGTAGGTAAATTCCAAATCAAACATAAACACATAATACAATGACGACTATTATCCCCGAAGGGTTAGTCGAAGACTAGGCAACAATGAGGACCGCAAAAGCAGTCCTCTACCATTTTCCACTTTTCACCAAATAGCGACTGCACATGTTCTCAGCGTGACAGGTGGTGAGCCCATCGCCGCTCTATGCTGTTGGATATATGTGCAGTCTTAAGTCCGTTAGTCGCCTTTTACGACACCTAAGGAAGGAGAAGGGGGGGGGGGTAGTATTCTTTCACCGCATCGCGACTCGGTTGTTGACCTTAAATAAATACCTAAATAAAATGATTTAATATTTCTAAGGAATTAAAGTAACTTTTTCGATTTAATCCGAAAGCAGCCGGGGATTATTCCCCGGCTGCTATCAAGCAATAATACCTAAATACCATAAGAATTATGATAGTCACACCGGAAAAAAATGCTATTGATGTCAATCAATAACAGAAAGCATTTATTATTAATTTGCTACAAAATGCACAACAAATGGTACAGCAAATTATTTTAAACCTATTGGCACTGAAATGATCCCCAGTAGCCCCCACTCAGCTTATATCGCCGTAACTGTTGGATTAGCATTGTCGCTGGTCTGAAGACTTAACACCAAATGGGAAAATAACGGCACTGCAAGAATAAATTAGTGATTGGTAGGAAAAGAGTATTATAACATTCTGAAAAGAGACAAACTCCGAAATCAACTAATCACCAAGCAGATTACTAGATAAAAGTTTGTGAACAGTATTACAAAATAAGTTATAGCAAATAAATAATATGTAGTACGAATAATATTCCGATTCGCGTGCCCAAATAGATAAATTCCATAGGCAATGGAAATAAAGAGTTATCATGAGCACAGAATAACTAATAGTACTACGTACAGAAGGTTCACTCTCTAACGACTTTCACGCGAAATTGAAACTTATCGTGTGACCCGCGCGTTCATATTCCGTTAAGCAACACTGACTCGATATCGATTTGACGTCATGACGTTACAGAGCCTAGGGTTAGTAGGGTAGGACGCGCTCGGTGTTCGGTGCTCTTGCGCTCGCGGCAACCTTTACTGCCATACGCCTAGGCGGCCTGCCTGGGAGGCCCGCCAAACGAACCTACCTAAACTGCGAAGTGACACTCCCCTGCCATGAGTTAATGACAAAACAGAAAAAGAAAATCGTCGCAACAATAAGCTATATACTTAGTAGGTATACTATACGTCATATATATATGTGTCATCAATACTTTGTCACATCAAGTCACTGATTGATCCATTCGTTATTCCAGTGCAGTTAATTATAATCATAATAACTATCATTGCTTACGAACTGAATGACGCAACGTGCACAGCTCAAGTAGATAATGCAACGAAGGTCACCAAAGATTCCGAGTTCTATTTAATTACTTTGGTTTATATAACTAATCACGAATTAGAATTCGATTAAGTAGGTATAAGAATCCAATTAACTACTTGGCTAAACAATTTGAATCGGGATTCGCAACATGGAATAAGGCTGGGATCATGATATTTTAAAATGTCTACAATAATGTCTCAGTGGTCTAATTTTGACGGTAGAATGGGGGACAAGATTGTAGACATTTTAAAATAATTGAATCAAAGCCTTGCTTTCAATATATCAGAATTACTTGAGAAAGCACTACAAGCTATGATAAGCGATGGCTAAGTACCTTACGAAACAAATACATTTGCTCCTTCAAAGATATCTACATGTTTTTATTTCTTTACAACTAGTGTGTTTAATACAAAACATCTTGAAGTGAAGTATTAAAGAATTAAAGGGTGACAAGCGACGAGTCCTTACAGTGACAAGTTGTTACCTCTGTCAGATAAAGATACTCTAGCGACGAAAGAAGCCTCTATGTGTAAGCTGGCTTTTTGATATTAATATAAGTGGAGATAAAGAAACTCAAATGGCCTTGACTGCCAATGAACAATTACATCATAGAATAGATTAGAATTATTGATTTGCTTCAGAAACTTACAACGGTATACAAAACTACGCTGGGCTGTTTCGAATGGAAAAGTTTCCGATGTGGGTTTTGTGCATAGAACCCTTATGGCTGTCTTTGGTTTGGATGTAACGTGCCGTCAATGATCGAGTCATATCCAGTGTAGCAAGCGAAGCGTCGACTCTATAAAATGCGGTGTCAGCTTACCATAACGCGGACCGAATTTCTGCGTGCCGAGTGCCGACTCAATCGAATAGAATCACAGAATACATAATAGTACTTGTATAGAATGACAAGCCAGGCCATTAATAATTCACTGAGACGTAATCGATGACAGTAGTCTAGCTAGTGCATTGTTGTTTCACTAATAATAACATAATCGCGAGGAGATCGATAGCGCATACTTACGCCGCCGCCGCCAGTGTCAAACTATTTAAAATATTTTCCACTTTAGCTCGATAGCTAAACGATGACAAACGATTTTTGAACTCAATAGTCAATACTATTTTTGATTTTTGAACTCAATAGTCAATACTATTGAGTTCAAAAATCGTTTGCAGAAAAAACTGTTTACTAAACTGTTTGTATATACGACATAATATATTATGTAAACTTAGTAATTAATGTCGTCACTTCTATGTAAGGCTGTGAAGTTTCTTGCGTTCGTTCTTCTCCACAGTTAAAATAGCGGTCCTCTGCCATACCGATTGACGACCTCCTTGGTCGAGTGGTTTGTACACCGGTTTTCATGGTGTCGCCATCTCTGAGGTCCCGGGTTCGATCCCCGGTCGGGTCAATTTAGAAATTATTGTTTTTCTAAATTGTCTCGGGTCTGGATGTTTTCTATGTATAATAAGTATGTATTTAAGTATTTTAAGTATGTTTATCCGTTGTCTAGTAACCATTTAACGAGTTTCTTCGAAGCTTCTCTTTGGCTAGATAATTGGTGTGATTGTAGGTAAGATTTATTATTATTATTATAGATTTATTATTATTATTATACCTAGTCCACTTTTCATTAAATAGCGACTGCACATGTGAACAGCGTGACAGGTGGTAAGCCCATCGCCGCTCTTTGCTGTCGGATGTATGTGCAGTCTTTAGTCCGTTAGTCGCCCTTTACGACACTCAAGGGAAGAGAGGTGGGTTTAGTATACTTTCACCGCGATTCGCGACGCGGTCGGTATTTATTAAGTTTACTTGAATAAAGAGATTAATGAGTATGGTGAATTGGTGATATACTCACAAGTCGAGCGGGTAGAAGAACAGCACGACGTATTTGCCCTTGTAGTCGGAGAGCGCGATGTCCTTGAACTCGCCGTTCACCACCGCCGTGGTCTTGAACTGCGGCGCGGGCTTGGTCAGCTGCAGGGGCATCTTGTTGAAGCTGCAACACACCAATGTTACATATAGGTAACACTTATTAAGGGTCAAAATAGTAACATTACTTATAATGTTCACATGTCTTAGAGTCAGCATGTTTACTGACAAAGATTTGTTTTCTGGTGTATCGTAATCGTATCTATGGTTGAGATAATTATTTAATGTTCGATAATTTAATTATTTTTTTTCACATTTTAATCGAGTTAAGTAAGGCTGAAGTAGTACTTACATCTATATAATTATATAAAACAAATAGCTGAGTGTTTGTCTCGCTAAAACTCGTGAATGGCTGAACCGATTTGGCTAATTTCGATTTTGAAATATTTGTGGAAGCTCAGGGGAGCTATAAACGGTGAGAACCATAAATAATAAGTAACGGAAAATACTAAAAAACTACAATTTAATTTTCCAATACAAAATGTTTCCAGAGGTTTCCAGCTGTGAAACATTTGCTGTCTTTTGTCTTTTTATAAATAAAGTTTAGAAAGTCTGTTTCATAACAGCTGTAGCTTACCCTGGCTGTAGTATGAGGTCCGACCTCTTTGGTCTGTTTTGTTGGAATACAAAACATTTCTGATTCAGAAATATAAAATCTAAAAGTGACAGATGGTTGTCGAAAAAAGAAAAATAAATACATTTCAAGACGAATAATAGAATCTATCATTAGTTTGTCAGTGCGCGAGGTCACTTATTGGTTGTCAAATATTTATAATAATAATACTTTATTGCACAAACACACGTTACACAGGACATATACAAAGGCGAGCTTATCTCTAGAAGAGATCTCTTCCAGCCAACCCTAGCTGTGGTGATAAAAATTTAATATACTTACTACGGACTTATTGCGCTAAACTTATATATATACATAAATTAAATATATTTATTTAAATAAATAGACATACACAGATACAATATTAAACAAACAAATTACTTATACTTACATAATACATTATTATTATGTTACTGATTATCGCATAAGTTTGATAGGTAGTGGTCTTTGAGATGGTGTTTGAACGACTCTACCGATGGCCTCTCACGAATGCTAGCCGGTAGTTTGTTCCACAATCTAGCTGCATAAACGGTGAAGGAATATAGGATAATAGGAAGGAATAAGAATATATTTATAGGTGCGTTATAAGTAGCTGTAGTATGTGAGGTCCGATTTCTTTGGTCTGTTTTGTTGGAATACAAAACAGTTTTGTTTCAGAAATAAAAAAGTGTAAAAGTGGAATTTTTGGCGGGAAAGTTAAGCGTCATGTCTGCAGTTTTGTTTATTTTCTTTAATTTGTGTTTTGTCGAATAGTAGCGGATTAATAAATAACTGTTAAGTGTTCGTGAACGTGCATGAGTTTTGGCAAATAAAACAAAACCGTGCAACATCACTTTTCAGATTCTCTCAAGAAGTCCGTGTGAGATCTCAAATAAGTCCCACAGCTTTATTGAGTCTTATGGGGTTGGGGAATATCATTTACCATTAATCGTTATATATTATCCCTCATTATCATCTATCATATCATCATCTACTTTAAGCAATTACTTATTAGGTAACTTGACACTGGCTAAATGTGCTGACCGAAAAATGTTTTAATAAGTGTGTAATTAAGTTTTTTGACCATATTTTTCTCAAATATAATGTAGGTGATACAAAGTGTGCCGGGTCATCTAGTTAAAAGGAATGTTTGTAAACAAATTACATTCATATTTTCTTTGTGCAATATCTAGTGTTACCTACTCGGATTTTTAATGTTTTTTGAAAGAAAGACACCACCCATGTTAGCTGTTGTCTCGTCAATCTCCCACAAGAAAAAGTCAAAATTCCAGTAACACTACACGGCACGTATTTGCACAAATTCAAACTAATGATAATAGTTTGTTTACAAACATTCTTTATAGAATTTTGGCCGTAGTATAAGACCCAGTAAGTCACTAGGTAGCGCTGGTGGTCAATCCCATACAAAGGAGAGTTAATTAATTAAGTACTTCAATACTCTGACTGAGCTCTTTGTTCAAAACGCAATAAAATGTAGCGTAATTTATAAAGCTTTTAGGGATTGCTTGTTAACAGTTACATAAGTCTGCGGTCAAGGCTAAGCAGCGTCGCTAAGTTCAAAGATAGAGTTTTTTGTCAGTTTATGGTTAAAGTTTTTGCCGATAAAACTGACTAAAAAATACCTATCATTTTATTAAAAGATTACCTTCAACCATTCGCGTTACATTTGAAACATGCACCTTGCTATAAATAATTCGACCATACCCTATATCTAAATTATCCTGTGTCCAGTGTGTGCCTGTGTGAGGAGCGCCCGCGCCCTCAGCCTCCGAGCTCGAGGTGCTCGAGGGCCTGGGCAGCTGCTTCTCTAAGGGGTCGCCAAGGGCAACAACGTGGCGGTTTCCACAAGTGCTGCACTTGCAACATAACCAATTCAGCATTGCCAATTAGTGCTTCACAAATCCCTAAAAAATCATTGAAATGTACACTAAAAAAATACCTACTATGGTGTTGAGGCGTTTTAATTTTACGGCCATTTAATTAAGAACCTAAATAATAATTTAATTAAAGGAAATTAAAGACGTTGAAAAAATACCAGTTACCTACCAATTATTTTTTTATAATGACACGTCATAGTGACTGCATCCTGCCTGATGGTAAGCAGCCGATGCAGTCCAAAATAATGAAAGCGCTCCCCACCGTGGAATAAGCACGATAACGAGCGCACCCACTCATGACGGCCTACATAAATGCCGTTTCACGCCCCGCTTAAAAGACCCGGGACTGTAGGAGCTGGGAAACACATGCGCCGGCAAAAAATTCCAAATCCGGTCTTACAGAGGAACGACTTGCCAAATTTTTTGGTACGAGTACTGATAGTCTGTACACTATGATGGTGGTTCCTGAGACCAGCACGTGTAGTCCGGGACAGGAAAGGAGAGGGCGGAATAAGATCAAAAAGTTCTTCAGAACACTCTCCGTAGTAGTTCCGGTAGAAGACACTGAGAGATGCAATGTCTCTTCGCAGCTGGAGGTCCTCAAGGGAGGCTGTAACCTCAGCATCTCTAATAATGCGTACCGCTCGCCTTTGCAGTCTATCAAGTGCATCGAGGAGGTATTTAGCGGAGCCGTCCTATAGATAGGAACAATACTCCATACTCGATCGCACCTGGGTTTTGTACAGCAAACAGCGCTGCTCGGGAGTCAAAAACCGCATCACCTTATTGAGAATACCCAACTTCCGGGAGGCAGTTAAAATAGCACTCTCGATGTAGCATTTTGGATTCAGTTCCTGGCCGATGTCCATGCCAAGAATGCTGAGGTTCACCGAAATGGGTAACGGAGAGTTCTGAAGAGAGGGAGGGAGGAGTAAGGAAGGGAGTTACCTTGGACGAGAATGCACAAACCTGGGTTTTGCTAGCATTAAACTCGACCAGGTTTTTAGATCCCCACTTAAGAGACACGATCGAGAGTCAGGTTCAGTTTGGCAACCAGTTCTTGCCTTTTCACCATGATATCGGCTTGTTTTGCCGCAGGATGTCCCAAGTACCGCTCATGCATCGCACTGTCATCCGCATAACAATGAATATTGCCCAAGGACAACATGTCATTAATATGCAGAAGAAATAGAGTAGGTGAGAGCACAGAACCCTGCGGCACTCCGGCATTGACATTGTAGAACGCGGAGGAACTACCCTCACAAAGGACACGAATCCTCCGCCCTTCTAGAAAGTTTGCAACCCAGGAGCACAAACACAGGAGCGGCACACCGAAGGCCGGCAACTTGGAAAGAAGGGAACGATGCCACACTCTATCGAAAGCTTTGGCGATATCAAGGCTAACCACACCGAAGGCCGGCAACTTGGAAAGAAGGGAACGATGCCACACTCTATCGAAAGCTTTGGCGATATCAAGGCTAACCGCCAGGGATTCGCCATGCTTGTCCATCGCTTCACTCCACGCGTGAGAAACGTACGATAAAAGATCACCCGTTGATCGCTTAGGTCTGAACCCATACTGGCGATCATGGAGCAGCGAGTGATCCTCTAGGTAGTGAATGAGCTGGGAATTAATTATCCGCTCAAACACCTTGCACAGCACAGAAGTTACAGCGATTTGTTTCAAATTGTAAACTTAAATCACATCCTCCAAAACATTAAACATTCTTAGATTTTATCAGTAAGTAATGAACGTGTGACAACCATCCCTATTATACCTAAGTAGGTACATATTGTCTATGGTGCATGTACCGTTATAGGTACCGTTTTCAATGTTAGATTCAAAATACAAATGAGTGAAATGTTGACAAAAGTGTGAACAATTATTCGCTATGTTCAGGTTAACTATCTAGGTAGGGTGTACCTACCAACAAATGGTTTTTATTGGTCATCAGCACTGGATGACATTGTACGAGTATATGGTTCAGTATTAATTTTGAATCTACCTATTATTGTAGCCTATATTACCGTGCCTACGCTATGCTGTGATGCAGTGTCCTTCCACGGGCTCAGATAAATAATGAAATGCTTGGAATTCATGAAACGAATTCGAAACGATATTGTGTGTATCAACAATTTACAAACAGGCAGCTGTTTTAAGAGTGCCTATGTCGTCACTTGCGCACCAGAACATTCCACTACATCACAATCATGTTATGTAAATTGTTATCAGCATAATTATTATGGACTTATTACGTAAATAAATATCTAACATGTTATGTTATGATGTATTAGAGAGGTCGGAGTTCAGGTGACAGGCAGAGATAGGTAGGTACTTACTTCAAAATACTAAAAAGGATTTAACACTTTTCTAAGTATCTCAATAAAATTACATTCTAAATCAAAGTAAAGTATTGGCTAATTAAAGTAAAATAATTTCCTATACTTTAGTACTTACCTACTTATTAAAAACAATATTAGGTAGGTACCTACCTACCTACACTACACATAGGTCTACATCTACCAGAAGAACTACTACCTACCTAGGTTCTAGTCGAATTTCGATGGTCTACGTCTACCAGAACTATACCTAGGTAAGTACCTAGTCGAATTTCGATCATGATTTGTCTAAATACAAACGTTGGCCATTCTATCTAAGAAATAGTACATTCGCCCAACATCTCCTTCGACGGACCTAGCAAAATCGTGAAACACTCCGTGCCAAAATCTGCTGTCATACTCGCAGACTTCGTGTTCTATGTCGCCAACGCCTCTCCAAATGGAGACCAGCAGTTGTCCGTCCCCGCGGTACAGATACGCCGTGAGCTGTCCACATGTGAACATGTTCTTTAGCGTGCTCTCGAGGTTACTGACCCTGGGAACAACTTGGGCTTTTAACAAACCGGTTCCAGCCGGTTACAGCCGAGTTTCGGTAACCTAGCAGACGGAGACAATGGGATTGTGAACTTGGTTGCTGTCAAAGATTTAATCTAAGTAGGTGGGTACATACCTGTATAATCTACCTATAAATCACGTTATTTAGAGCATTAGGATTCTCACACTTTCCAAACGAAAGTACCGGAGGAGGTAGGAAACTATTGTAAAGCATGATTCACATTAGGTACCTATTATGTAGAGAAAAATAAAAGAAAATAATAACTAAGTATCACAATAAATGACCGTAAAAGTAAAACAAAAATTAGTTTCAAGTAATAGCACATAAGAATGTTCAAAAATATATTATGTAGGTACCTACTTCAATTAATAAAATTGTGTAGGTAGGGTAAGTATGGAACTTACTGGATTCCTGAATAACTTGTAGAAAGTGGATGGGTCACTATTATAATAAATTCGCACCTTCAATGACCGATTATATCGACATTACTAAACCAAAAGCTTCCTATTTAATAGAAATCCTAATTATCTAATCTAGACTTGCGAATAAGTACCTACTTTATTTTAATCTTCACGTCTGGCATTACAGATAAGCAATACAAATAAAAGTATGCGTTTAAAAGTAAATTATGGAGCTAAGTACCTAATTATTAGTGGATTTGTAAAAATAAATGAATTATCTAGCAGTTAGGTACCTAACAAAACCGCCAACAAATAAAGAACTAGACCTAAACAACAGAATCAGCATTTCTATAAGCTCCTCAAATATTATTAAAAAACACAGGAAAGAACCCCACAATAATTAAGTCTTATAGAATCTTAATCTAAATTGTCAATTAAAGTACTAACCTACCCTACATTTCAGAAATGGTTCGCTTTATCCGCAAAAGATTAATAAGATTTATATTATTATCAATAAAATAAATATTTCCTCGTAATCAAACAAATTTGATGTTGTTAGCGATTAAGTATAATGATTATTTTTTTAGCTATTAAAAGATTTGCTATCCGTTATACCTACATTTTGCTAAATCAAAACTCCGGGACAGTTTCAAATAAAAAATTGCCATGTTAAAGACTAGGTGCACTGCACTAGGTGGCTTGCAGCAAATGGCCTAGTATTATGGTTTAAGTCTAAATATATATTTAAATAAAGAAATAACCGCCAATAGAGTTATGGACAAAACTATTTCTAGGACTTTAGGACACAAAAGTGACTTGAAAGGGATCAATGTTTTATATTTTAGCGTTTTATTAACGCTTAAATATACTTAAGTAAAATTTTAAACACTGAAAAAAGACGACAACCTCAGGCGAGAATCGAACCACGCACCTTCCGCATTCCGGGCGGCTACCTTAACCACTTGGCTACCGAGGTCTGGCTTTCAACCGTCGAATTGTCAGTGCTTGATGCTTATGTTTTTAGTCAACATTGCTTTATCAAATCTTAGAAGTTTTCACCTCTCGTCTTTTTTCAGTGTTTAAAATTTTGACTTGAACGTGATTTATTATTATTTTTATATAAAACAAGGAGGCAAACGAGCAGGCGGGTCACCTGATGGAGAGTAATCACCGCCGCCCATGGACACAACCAGAGGAATCGCCGTGCATTATTTCACGCCAAATATTCGTGAGACCGGGCGAGTCGGCCCAATGCATGTCAAAAATAAATCAAAATCATTGTAATGCATGCTAATAAACCTGTACGCACATAACTTCAGGACGGCTGCTCCTATTTGGCTAATTATTGTTGTGTTGTGTTTGTAAATTATCAGGACAAGGTATGTATGAGCTATTGGAAATTCGTCGCGCTCGTGGGGTGCGGAGCCGCGCGGACTAAGTCGTGGGCGAGCCGCTAATATACCTAACAATCTAAGATAAAAAATACGTCAAATGTTGCATAAAAAATAATGTGGTTAAGCTTTACTCCCTTATCACAAGAACAAAGTTTTAACTTGGCGGCAATTTGATGGCGCGTTTTTAAATCGATAGAACCTGCTTATTAGAACTCTTTAATTATTTATATGTGCATATTGAAGGATTGCGTGACCTGAAGTCGGAGCTATAAATTTAAAATTCTAAACAACCTTTTAGGAACTTGAATTCACGTTTAAATGTTAGTTATTTTTCTATTGTATGCATAATATGATATAAAAAATATGGTAGGCTCATTAAAACCTTTAAAAATTACTAAACAATTGTTTTAATAAAAAATACTACAGATCTAAATTAATTGCAAAGAAGTTATCAAATGAATTGAGTATTTATAAATGTACTTAGTACAATTTACCTTATATGTAAAGGATTATATATATTTACTTAGATAAATATTAATCAATGTATTCTAAGAAAATACTGTTTGCTAACTACACACCAACTCACTTACTAGGTACTTCAATATTATTACTATCTACTCTTAGTAAACATTGTCTAGATTACTCAATCAACAGTGTTTAACTGAGTTACGGTTAACTCAATAACTACAAGAACAGACAGTTGAACCTCATGGAGAAAGGTCTCATCATGGGCATCAGGTGTGCAGGCTTCTCCAGGTTGAGGCTCGTGCCCGCGTCTCCACGACAGTAACACTTGTGTTCCATGGACATCTCAGCAGCTGTCACTTGCCAATTTAATCTATTGCCAATGTTTAACAGATTAGTTTTGTGACATTTAACTTGATCTGTTGTCCTCTGCCATAGTAAACTTTTCACCAAATAGCCGAGCATGTGCTCAGCATGGCAGGTGGTGAGCCCTTCGCCACTCTATGCTGTTGAACGTATGTGCAGATACAAGGGAAGAGAGGGGGTGGTATTATTCTTTCACTGCTACTCGACACGGTTAGTGATAAACTGATAAGTGATAAATGTTAGGTTCTATATTAAATTATTAACCAATAAATAAGTACCTACTTACTTTATTTTAAACAAACGGTAAATATTAAATTGTGAAACAATTTTATAGTTTCTGTCTAGGTACTGTAATGAAGGTGATATGCATGCAAGATTCAATAATGCATTTAAAATTTAAAATTTTAAGATATTTGTTTCGCCATAGCTAATTATTAATACTAAACATATTGACATGGCTTTATTAACCATTCCAGCATAATAATTAGGATAGGAGCATTCTCACTGTGACCATAGAACTTGGAAAGGGTTTGAAGTAAATGATAAAGTAATAAATGCATTTAAAAACAAAAAATAACAAATCTTTTTTAAGAATAGGTAAGTATTATACTTTGTCCCCTAAATAGGTATAGATTGAATAATAGAAAAATATAATTTAGGTAATTCTTTAAACCAGTCCCAAATTGTTCAAGTGAACAACATGCCAGTCCCAGCACCGATTCATCATACCTGTCCAGATTTAGTTTTTTTGCTACATTCCCATTAACTTTATCTTGTGAGTCACTGCGAAGCCTTTTCCTACTATTTGCCTGCTCTTGCATCATTTTGACCTTTGATTACAATTTGAAGTCATATCAGTTATACATAATATCATTAGACATATAAAGATGAGATACTTAACCATTAAAACTTTAGTTCTAGAAAAGTTAAATTAATCATTGAAGGTAGGTAGATAACCTACAAGTTTCGAATTAAAATTTGTAATAATTGGAATAACACGATGATTGTACAAAGCGGCCGGCAGCAGAGCTGATTATTGCTGTGCCACGGCCACAAAGCACCAAAGTAACGTAGGTAGTTACGTGCCTTAAGTTTTTCTAGACGTATCCATTCACCAAGACAATAGGAAACAATAGGTAGGTAAAGCAATTTAAAACCCGCAAGATAATTATTACTTCTCGAAGCATTAAATTAAGAATAGACAATAATTGTAAAATGATTATTATTATAAATTATTTTTTCTACTCACTTTTAAAATGTGGTGCTTGACTAATTCAACCGTAATGTAAACTTGCTCAGCTCACGCAGCCACTCACTTCGCTTCGTTGAAAGACGACGCGCGCGACAGCGACAATGACTGAAATAAAATGAATGAAATGAAACTGACTGATCAGACTGTCTGTCATTGTCAATTTGTCATGCATACGCCGGCCGGCGAGAAAATTTTGTGCCGCGTCCGCACGCTTGGCATTGGCACTTGCCGCAAACTCCAAACCTCTACAAACGTTTGGACTTGTGATTTGTTTGTTCGACGGATCGGTTAGGTTTTTGTGACGGCTTGTTGAGGTTTGCCAAGCGTGTGTGACTGTGTGTCAGTGTGTGTGTGGTCGCGCGCGGCAGGAAGGAATGTGGGATATTCATGAACCTATTTAATTATAATGCTCGCACTCGCACCACACATAGCTATTTGTATTTGCGTATAATTGCTGTATTTGACAAAAAACTTGGAGAGTATATTTACCAAATATATTGCCTTATTTTCCTATTTGGCAAATAAAGCCAATAACAAATACGGCTTACCGAACGTCTGTCGGTTATTCAAGGCACATCAAAGGAGACAAATAGGCAAATACGCAAATATACCGGTTGCACAAGCGCGCTAACTGTCAACCAGTGTACGGACCTCCGTAGAACCTCCGAAAGAACGTGATAAGAGATTATTATATCTTGTAAAGCGCCCTCAGGAAAAAAAAATCTTATAATCAATAATCGAGAAGTCCCCTGGGTGACAAAAGTTCCCAGTCAAAAAAATAAAAAAATAGTTGCAATAATCTTCTGTTGAAAAATGTTTAGTGTTGTGTGTAGCCGTCTTTATGTGTAGGCCGTACGAAACGAATCCCTTGTCCTCTTTAATCCACTTTAAGACAATAACAAAAAGTGACAGAGACATTTTTTAGTTATTTAATTCCGTGCATTGAGATAGATACTATCTCGGACCAAATATTACATGGTCCGAGGATACTATCATTGAGATAGATACTATAGAGCTAACTTCGATGTGCAAAATTTTCACACATGCACAAAAAAAGGCGCCTATGTGTGCGTTAATAAAATATTGCCAGCTCACAGTTGTCACTCCCTAAATATGGGTAAATGTTACACAATGTCAAGAACAAATACCACGTCTCGAGCTCTCGACATAACACCTCTCATTTTTGTGTCGGATGTAGAACGGTTAGGATAAAAGAAACGAAAATATAAAATCAACAACAGTGTTTTGTGGATCAAATATCAATCAATCTTTGAGAAATTTTATACAATATAAAATAAAATAACACGTGAAGCCAAATTATAATGACTGTTATTTATGAAACAATCCGTGGCCTAAATTGTTTCTTTCTAACTTTAATTTCAACGTAAGTTTAACTTTTAATCGCTGTTTTTAGATAAGTATCAATCTGAATAACAAAGTCAAGATTATTTAATTGAAAAAGATGCATTGCTGCTTTGGTTCTAATGTTTCTTCAGTACTGCAACTACTGCATGATAAAACAACCTGTAACAAAAATACTTCATCCTAACTTTGCGGAATACCGAAAATTCATAATAAAATAAAGTAGTATTTTGCGAAATAGCGGTCACTGATAAAACCAATAGAGGAGTTAACACAAACAAAAATTTTGATGTTAAGGGAAAAATATCATCATTATCATCAGCCTATAAACGTCCCACTGCTGGGCACAGGCCTCTCACGTGAACAGTAGCACGTGGGGATAGCGGGCCATAAACCACCACCCTGGAATAATACGGGTTGGTGAGTTTTTAACGACTGCCATCTTTACGACAACAACCGGGACCAATGGCTTAATGTGCCTTTCGAAGCACGGAGGAGCTCGAGATGTTTTTTATTGGTCACCCATCAGGCGACCCAGCATTGCGAAAGTTGCTTACCGGGCAATATCGCAAGCCGAACGCGCTAGCCGCTGCGCCATCGAGCTCCTCAAGGAAAAAAATTATAAAATACACCGAGATTTTTCATTGGTTTTGGAGCCGAAACCCTTTTCATGTTTATCATCAGTAGAAGCTATTTAGCTTGTAAAACTAAAAATATGAGCATAAAAACATCATTAAAAAAATGTCAATAAAAAATGTAAGAATCCTTAGTACCCGACGATCTTATCAAAGTCAACGACCGAGGCGCTTCAAACGCGCCGTCTACCCCCCGGCAGGCTTGCATTAGTGCAAAGTGTATTTTTTTACCGGCAGGCTGGCTAGTCTCGCGAAATTAGGTCAACAGGTCGTACGTAATTTTGGCTGTAGTCAGTGTTTCGCCGCGAGTGCATTGTTGTAATGGATCGACACTATGAATACTCAAACATTGAGTATTTAGCGATGATTCGATTTTATGCCTTATCTGGCGATAACATTAACGAAGCCAGGGCGACGCTACGCAGCACCCGAGCATCTGCAGTCGCTGCGCATGCAAGGGATTCGCTCTCCTCAAGTCGCGATAGTGGACGCTTTTAGTGTGGTAAAAAGTGACGGAGACACACTAAAGTCGGGTCCGCTGCGCCAGATTTTTGAACAGAACATTGTTCGAAAACATAAATAAGGGGCGTGGCCCATTGAGTAATAATGTGGCCCATTGAGTAATTTATGTTTTCGAACAATGTTCTGTTCAAAATCTGGCGCAGCGGACCCGGCTTAAGAAGATTAAAAACCAATTCAATGAAACGTGCGAGAATGTGCATCCAAGTTTATGGTAGACATTTTGAACAATTGTTACCTACGGTACAGAGAAGTGTAAAGTTGTGTTTTAGTGTTTATAAAAGACTCACCAAATTAAGGTAATTTAATTGATTATTAATTATTGTAAATAGGTCGATTCAAATTTTTAAATACGCCGGAAATAAGTAACTCGTTTAGTACCTAAATAATGAATGTAATAAAAAGTAGTTACGTACTTATTTTACTTAATTCGTATTTTTTAAAGTAATTTAGTACTTACCTAACTTATTTCTGACGGTCCAAAGCCCGTAAAAAGTGTGAAGGAAAAGTTTGAATCGTATTTCAATAGTGATTAGAATAACAAATAGAACAAAAATCAGCTGTTAAGTAGGTACATACGCACACTCGATCGACTGCGAGTTGCGACTTGCGCTCGAATGCGTGAGTTCATAGGGGTCACGGTCACGGTGTGTACAATTTGATAAGGAGAACGTTACTACGTGTTTTTGACAAAAAGTCACTTTTACAACTTTTTTATATTTGCTCGTAAAGCGATTATTATTTCATAAATAGGTACAACACTTTTTTTGTATTATAACGTTTTCGGCTCCAAAACCAATGAAAAATCTCGCTGTATAAAAAAATGCAAGTTTTGATACCAAAATCTCATAAGCGACACACTTTATGATTTGTGATAATTACTTCTTGATTATTTTTTTGTCAGTATTCAAGACCTCAATAGTGTTCGTGTTATCAAGTTTTGATAAGTGGCCGCGATTTCGCTAAGATTTAATTTTTCTTTATTTTTATGTCTCTATCATCATTTTTTGAGTGTTTCATCATTTGGAAATCTAAAATAATAAAAAAAAATCGTTAATTTACACTAGGCTGGCTTGATTCTCGTGAGGCCCCTAAAACCTTAAAACTAAATTTAGTATTTTCTACCACGCTTAGTCTAACGCTCGAATAGATAGGAAAGGTAAAAAGTACAGGTGGATATAATTCAATTAGATAATTTATTTTATGCTATTCGTTCCATATTAAACCCATTGATATAAATACACTAGATTAGCAATTACCGCGCGAAAGCGTTGCCACCTCACATATGGCCACAGCCATATGCCTAGCTAATGTCAGCTCAGTCCTCAGTGTGACGCCGCCCAGGGGCCCAAGTCTGCTAATTTACGAATGGCATAATTGAATCGCAATTGGATCGCATTGTAATTGTTTGACACATTTGGTATTCTTAAATGAGTAAGAGAATACCAAATGTGTCAAACAATTACAATACGATCCAATTGCGATTCAATTATGCCATTCGTAAATTAGCAGACTTGGGCCCCAGGTTGAACCAGACGGAAAATGCGTAAATGCATAGTGAAAGAGTGCGATTAAAGGTCACAGAGCCATCATAACTCAAGCGGAATTACTTTCCATACGTATGTACATTGTAAATGTATTGATATTGACGTAAAAACACACAAAAAAAAAACAAATATTGTGATTTATGTTCAGTGTTGCCATTAAAAACCTCGTTTTGGTTTCCCACTTTAATGGGAGTAACAAATTAATCAATGGATGAAGTTGTAACCTCCGATTTTAAATAATAATATGAAATTATATTTTAAGTTTCGTTCAAAAGATTAATGCAATCTTATTAATTTGTAGTATATTTAATCAATAAAATTATCTAATAATCATATTATATTTTCTATTTAATATGATCAATTTTGCAGGGTGCCTAAATATGCAGGACGCCGTGAGAAGAAATATTTAAAACAAGATTATAGCATGAAAACATACAAATTGCAAAAAAGAGACTAAACACAAAACTAATGCTTCATAGCGAAGTTTGATTACTGTTTGTATAAATAAACTACCATTATGGCTAGTGATGGGTTTACGCCCGAGCGTTTTGGATGCATTAGATAAATGCCCGATAAATGTCTGTATATGCCGAATAAATGTCTAGCTAGGTAGCTAGCCCCAATCTAAGCCGAAGCTTGTACTATGGCGGCTAGTTAACGGATATCCATACTTAAATACATATAAACAACATATTAAAACTATGTCAACGGGATAAATCGCGACACACATTGCAAGCAAATGCCTACTTAGTACTGCTTGACATTCGGCCGCAGCACCGCAAGCAGTAAGTAAGCATTCACTCAGAAAACGCATCGCGTCCTGGGGGGCTATCATGCTAAATAATCTCAACCGAACCACAACTGAAATGCAGTCGTTAGACGTACTTTTATAGTCAATAGTCAAAATATATTTATTCAATAAACTCAATTAATAAGTACTTTGAAACGTCCAAATATTTGTACCACCCATTCAGGACATCATTTTTTAACTGTGGCAAAGAACGGCGCAAGAAACCACAGCGCACAGAAGCAACGACATTTACAAAAATATATATATTATATGTCGTTACCAGGTGACAAAATACAAAATATGAATTTGAATGTAAATAGTTTAATTAAATATGGTGCTCTATATAAATTAATTATAGGCAATTAGAAATAGCTGTTGGAGTAGGTACTTGGAGCATTTCAGACCCAAGCTGTTTTGTCTTCTGTATAATCCGACACTTTATAATAAG
Organism: Scoparia ambigualis; assembly: GCA_963921215.1. Lineage (NCBI taxonomy): Eukaryota > Metazoa > Arthropoda > Insecta > Lepidoptera > Crambidae > Scoparia > Scoparia ambigualis. The sequence goes on from OY992503.1 coordinate 1,595,540, forward strand.
CTTTTTTATAAAGCTTTTCTTTGATTTTGATTTTAAATTTATCAAGATCTAATTTCTGAATATCATCTGGTACTTTGTTGTATAATCGTACACACAGACCCTTAAAAGAATTATTTATTTTATGGAGCCTAGTATAAGGCACTGCTAATTTGTTCTTACTTCTAGTATTTAATTTGTGAATATCACTGTTTTTTGAAAACATTTCAATATTTTTATGAACATACACAAGATTTTCATAAATATATTGTGATGCAACTGTCATTATACTTATATCCTTAAATCTCTCTCTGAGAGAGTCACCAGCCTGTAGGTTATATATTGCTCGAATAGCCCTCTTCTGCAGCACAAAGATAGTTTGAATCAAAATCGGCAGGATTTCCCCACAGTAAAATGGCGTACGACATTACACTATGACAGTAACTGAAATAAACTAATCTAGCTGTATCAACATCAGTTAACTGACAGATCTTCATTACTGCATAAGCCGCAGAGCTAAGTCTATTCGACAATTTAGCTATATGTGGGTCCCACTGAAGCTTGGCATCCAACGTGATGCCTAGAAACACAGTGGTGTCCACAGGATTCACATTCTTATCTTTAATTTGTACACTAGTTATTACCTGCTTAACATTAGGCAATACAAATCTTACACATTTGGTTTTTCCCCCGTTTAATAGCAAGTTATTAACACTAAACTAGTGAACAATCTTTGAGACCGCATTATTCATATCGTCATAATTTGGGTGTCGTCGTTTCACTTTGAATAAAAGTGAAGTATCATCAGCAAACAATACTATCTTATGACTAGGTAAGTCATTAATATAAACCAAAAACAAGAATGGACCAAGTATTGAACCCTGCGGAACTCCCATTTTAACCACTGATCCCGGAGATCTTTTACCGTTAAACCTTTTGAATCCTGTTACTCAAGTATGAGATTAGAAGGCTTAAAGAAGCATCCCTAATTCCATAGTGGTTAAGCTTCCTGACCAAAGTTTCATGTAAAACACAATCAAAAGCCTTGGATAAATCACAAAATACCCCTAAGGCATCCTGTGATTCCTCCCAGGTATCAAATATTTGGATTAAAAGCTCAACACCGGCGTCAGTTGTAGAGCTACCCCTAGTAAAACCATATTGTTTACAATGTAAAAGTTTATTTTTATAAAAATGAATTTGCATTTGGTCTAGCATTAACTTTTCAAAAATTTTACTAAATGTGGGTAGCACAGAAATAGGTCTAAAATTAGAGGGGTCAGAAGTGCTACTTACCTGATTAAAATAATGGAATTATTTAACTATATTTCATGAGGTCAGGAAAAACACCACAGTCAATGCATTCATTAAATATGCAAGCTAAAACTGGAGCTATTGTCATAATTACAGATTTAGCGACGTCCACGGAATTACCCCACAGATCAGCAGTTTTCTTTTTATTGAGAGTGTTAAATGTTTTCATTATATCTATAACACAAATTTTATAAAAACTGAAATTACTTTCACAATTTTTAACATTCTCCTTCAAAACAGATTCAGCTATGCTATATGCTATGTTCAGCTACAGTGGGGGAGGAAATTAAGGCTTTTGTAGTTGAAACTGGAATGTCAGTAAAAAATCTCTCAAATGCTGCAGCAACATCAGCATCAGAAGTCAAGGTTTTATTATCACAGTTTAAATTGTACTCATTATTACGACTTTTGACCTTTCCTGTTTCACTATTTATAACATTCCATGTCATTTTTATTTTGTCATTACTATTCTTAATCTTAGAACTCAGATAGTTTGCCTTGGCTAATCGATATACTCTTTTGAATAACTTTGAATAATTTTTAACATATAATTTGAAGTCATCGCTGGTGTTATAGTTGCGTTCACCATAAAGTTCATAAAGGCGTTTCCTACTTCTGTGAATACCAATTGTAGCCCTTTCATTATAAGTTACAGTACCACTAACTGAGATCTTTTTTGGAATAAAAGTTTTATTAAATTCTGAACAATAAATGTTAAAAAAATTATTATAAAAGACATTAGGGTTGTCATTGTATTCTAAATAATTTAATTTTGTATCTAGATTGCTTTTAAAGCGTTCCAGCCGACCTGCAGTTTTTGGTACAACAGTGATATTCTTTTTCGTCACTTGTTTACGCTGGTGTGGAAAGCTGACCATTTGGCCACAATGATCAGAGTCCAGGTTATTAATAATTTGCTTAGCCAGTGGTTTTACATTTGTATATATGTTATCAATACAGGTGGCCGAAGTGGCAGTTATTCTTGTCGGCTCCAAAAATAAATGATTTAAGTTGTATGATAGAAATAGGTTTTTAATTTTAGTTGACATTGTGGAATTTTCTAACAAATTAATATTAAAATCCCCGCAAACAATTATTGTTTTACCTACATTACGGACTTTATGTAATGCCTCATTCATAACTTTTTCGAAAAAATCATATGATGCTGAAGGAGGTCTGTACACACTTAATACAACAAACTGCTCCAACTCCACACAAGCTATTTCTATTGTTCGCTCAACCGAGAGGCTCACTATGTCTTTGCGTTCCTTTAATTTAAACTTTTTACTAACAATAATTACGGAGATTGCATTTCCTCGACTGAACGAACTTCCTACCAAATGATTCTTAAAATTGAACATGAACTGATGGTCTTTAAGCCAGTGTTCTGTTATGCAAAGAATATCAATTTTATTACAGTTCATGAACAATTCAATCTCCAAATCTTTGCCCATCATTCCTTGGATGTTCTGGTGGACAATGTTTAAAGATTGTACATTTTTTTAATTTAATGATTGACATGGGCTTTTGCTAAAGCTATTTTTACATTCATTTAATTTCATTTTATTAACAAACATTTCGCAAGAGTTTTTCTCTTTTGTCATATAATTTAATTTAAATAATTAATTGAATGTCAGTAGAAACACTACTGACGTCTATGTCAAATATACATTGCTCAATAGAAGCAACTTGTTTAGCCAAGTTTTTGGCTGACGTTTGAAAACAATAGGATAGCGATAAAGCTATTTGTCGCTTAAAATAATTTGGCAGATAATAACTATCTCTTGTCAAATAAAAATTACTAACATAATTGTTAGTGTCAATTAAATGCATTATGTCGTTTTTGCAAAATAAATGTAATGTCAGGTTAAGCTTATGTCTAATAGAATTTTCCTCCTGTGGCAAACTACTACATTAGGGTAATGTAAACAATATAATTTTCTTTACAATTAACTTATTCAAACATTCTAAACATTTTATAAGGCTTGTTTTGTTCAGATTACCTCTATTACCAACAAATAATAATAAGGTGCTATTGGGGTTATATTTATGTTCTACAGCTTTTTTCAAAATATGTTGATAAGAAGCACCCGGTATACAATAATTGATAACTGAATGTCCCAAGTCAAATAACAACCGACCCATGTTTTTACCAAATTCATCACTAAATATTACCAAGTCACTATTACAATCTGTCTTACATGGAATCTGGTTGGTTGGTATAAGTTGTGGTACATTTTTAATTGTGCACTGAGTAAGGGAACCTTTGGAAGAAACATCAATCAATTCGACAGAGGAAGAATCACATGGGATTGATGAACGGCTTGGTAACTGTTTACATTTACAATTACTTGTGAGTGAATCAATCCCTTCATTGTTACCATTACACTGGACTACCAGTTCATCAATGGCTAACATGTGTTCTTTTATTTGACCTTGTGAAAGATCATATTGCTTAGTAATAGATATAAGCGAGTCCTCTAGGTGTGCAATTTTAGTTTGTAGAATTTGTATATCATTTTTATATTTTAAATTTTTATTGTGTAGTTGTGACGAGTATATATCTAATTTGTCAATTAAGTACAATCTTTCTCTATTTCATTTTACATTTTTAATAAAAAAATAGTGCTTCTAAACTAATTTTTGCGTTTTCTTAATGTACTTATTTATCTTAATATATTTTTTTAGTTTATTTTTGCTACAGCCAGCAATCTTCACCGAGTGGTTGCTATTTTTATTTTCCTTACATGTAAGATCTATAGTGACAGTGGGCTGACTGCTAGCTGTCTATATTTTTTTAGTTTATTTTTGCTAAAGCCAGCAATCTTCACCGAGTGGTTGCTATTTTTATTTTCCTCACATGTAAGATCTATAGTGACAGTGGGCTGACTGCTAGCTGTCGCAGAAACCATGGAGGGGGCACAGACTACCAACTCATCAAACAAGCTTTAATTTAATGAGGCAGTCATATTAAGTTTAGATGTTTCCAATAAAGTAATTTTATTATTGGCCTCATGCAATTGTTTTTTCAACTCATCTATGCAGTTCAGAGCCTGGTCATACTCTGAACTACATTGGTCGAACCTGTCCACAATGTTTTGGAGCCTGTCCCGGGCATCAATAGCATCGATATAACGGTCATTTAACTGTACCAACTCATTTTTTAACTTATGATGCCTGTCTAATGATTCCAAAAGTTCCCTTTCGTTGTCATCTCGCTCTCTGTTTAGTTGATCACACAACTCTTTCGAAGCCTTCAATTCATTTAATGTCAGTTGGAGTTTGGACTCCTCCTGACGAGACAAGGCCTTGCGAGTCATCATTATGGGAAAACTTAAAAATTGAACCGTATAAAAGAGAAATACAATTTTTTAAATACTATGTAGGTTACAAGTAAACAGCTTTACGAGTAGTCGCGTAACCAACAAACAGAGGTTATGTTTACGTATGTTAATCGCAACTAAAGTGGTTGGAATTAAACAAGATACGTATAATAATTAACAAATCGTCAATTTATACAAATTTATAAGATTTGAAGTGAAATAATGGTAGGTACCATAAAGATGACAACGGTTCACTTACATGCCGGTAACTGTCACTAAACAGTTATACTTAAATTTTTGATTTTGCACATGAAATACACTAAAACACAACTTAACTTAATGGTTGAATTGGATAATGGGCGTAAAATGAGTAAATAATAAATTAAATTTCAAATTTTACACAGGAGACATTCAGATCAGCTGTTTACAAAAGTGTTGCCACAGAAGAAAAAAATATAGTGCTATCGCGTTTGACACATGCGTTAGCGCTATACGAAGTCGGCTGAACGGTAAAGGTATAGTTTTGGTAATATCGTTGGTGCTTAGTGTGCCGTGTCCTGCTAACATAGTTTAAATTATGTTAAAATAGTAGCATATTAATGGTCAAAAATAATATTAAAATCGATCAGTAGCTCCCGAGTTTATCGGCTACATGCAAACAAATAAACAAATAATTCTTCTTTATAATAAAAGTATTATTTAAATTCATATATTTTATAAAACAATTGCTTTCAAAAATATTCTATTTTTTTTTCTTATTTTGGGGTAAAATTCATATGGCAGGCAACACTAGCCCGCCAGCGCATGACTATGTATCTGTCTTTGTCTAATTTTAGTGACAGCATGGTTCTTGCGACTTGTGTAGATGGGACAGTTATATGTTTACATTAAAATGTTTATTGGTTTCAAAGCTACGTCGTCGCGGTTAAATAGTGGTTACATTTTTTAGGACGCGCGGTAATGAGGTTTGCTTCTCTATTAGTTTAACTCAATGATTAAACCTAAGTATTTTTGGGGTAAACTTTGCGAAGTACCTGACAATACTGATTACTGGTTATGTTGAAATATTTTTATGAAATTTCCGTATTAAACCAAAAGCACACATATTTAAGACTAGAGTTAGAGACTTGCAAACATTTATTAGCATTTTGAATAGAAACAAATCAAATATTGCATGGTAAATTGCTAATAATCATCACGAAACCAGACTAACAAAACTTACTTAGGAAACGATATTCCAGGCACTTGCCACTTACTTCTATTACTGCAATATTTGGCTGAACAACTCATTGTTCAATTAAGCCTGCCGGAATAATATGTACACTTAAAATAAACTCAACTACAAAAACAAATAATTATTTGGTAGGTAAAATAAATGACAGCGATTTGTTTGGGGCCAAGTGTCGCTGGCTCCATGTAAAAACGTTGCAGTTTCACCGACACGGTCCTTTCATCCTTTGTTTTGTCTTTGTTTTACTTAGGGTAAACATGATGTGCCGAAACGGAACAAAAGTAATAATGGATTAAGGCAGAAAGAGATAGCAAACATAAGCTCTCTCTATAGTTATAGATCCAACGGTTCCGTGAAGGAACAGGCTAAGGTCTGAGACCATACTGCCTAGTCATTAGTTACTTTATTTCTTTTTTTCCCTTGATGATAATGAGTGGCGATTAAGATGATGAATGATAAATGATGTTCCCCTAACCCCTTGTGTCCTCAGTAAAGATGTGGGACTTTACTGAGATCTCACGCGGACTTATTGAGAGAATTTGAAAAGTGATGTTGCAGTGTTTTGATTCATTTGCCAACACTCATGCACGTTCACAAACACATATCGGTTAATAATCCACTATTATGAGCCTGTCGAAAACACAGCGTCGCTTATGAAGAAGCAGTGTGTACTCACCTTATCTCCATCACATTACTTACGGTTTTTTTTAGTGTTTCTACAACTGATTTCTAAACGTAGATCCATCTGTCAAATTCCCGTCACCTGAAGGCGCGAATCGCGCTATGTTGTCATTGCGTGTGTTACTCGCCGCCATTACTATTTGTTCGAACTTAAATTTAGATAAATAGAAGTTAAAGAGGTGTTAAATACAACGAAAAAGTGTTCAAAGAGTGCAGTGTTTATTAGACTATCGTAATAACGTAACATAATGAGTGAGGACGCCGTATTATACGCGGTTCCAAACGCCGGTGATAGTGAGGCAGGTAGTGCCGGTAAACAGACCGCCGGTACCGCCGTAAACAACTCATCGAGTTCAAGCTCGTCCTCTTCGTCCTCGGAGAGCGAGCGACCGGCTCATAAGAAGAAACACTGCCGATCATCCGATCCGCGGATTGATACACTGATGACTCAGGTGAGTTATCTTTCCAATTTGTATATGCAGAGTCTCGGCGGCTCGTATCAAATCGAACGTCAATATTCGGATACACCGCAGAATATTGCAAATGATAACGCTTCTACAGAATTTATCACTAACCCTAATGACAACAGAAGGGTGTTAGAGTTGGGTAAAATTGAGACAGATTATAATAAGTCAAAGGTGATCAAGGCTGCGTCAGCCGACAGAGTTTCGCAGCTTAAAGAGCTACAGCATTTTGGAGACCCACTTTGGAAGCATATAAGGTATTCCAGGGCGTTGCAAACATTTGCAGCAACACCGGCTTTCGTAGAATTAAAGTTAAATGATGAACTTTGTCATCTAAATAAGGACAAAGATTTTTTAGCGGGAACTGAGGCTGTAGTAGCTGCATTGTCAAATGCTGTTTTAGAACAAAGAGAGTTATTACGAGCTGGTTTACAGGACATAGTTGACTGGGCTTGTCGATCACCCCAGGAGCTCAATCCTCAGAACTTATTTGAAAAGATATCAACAAGTTTTAGCAATAGTTCTGACACATACAAAAACATTGAGGAGACACTTCAGATAATTTGTGGAAAACGGGCTGAGTGTGTTGAGATAAGACGGGAGAGAATTTTGAAGGAGATCTCAAATAAGCCTATACAATCAGCTCTTCGTAACATTCCACCCAGCGTTGAACATCTTTTTGATAGAGAAAAGTTGTTAACCTTAATTCAATCACTTGGTGGACCTCAGTCATGGCTCAGTCCTTCGCTACCTAGAGAACCCAGATTTTCCTTAAAAAGAAAGCAGGGGGAGCCCGGCCCATCAACCTCTGCTTATAATACAAAGAAATTTAAACATTCTTCTAGAAATCCGAAATTTAACGATAAGAAGGGGAAGGGTCAGTTGAAGAAATCTTCCTTTCGTTCCCGTCAGGAGGGAACTGCAAAGGATCAGACCAGATGACTATCAGATGAATTTCAAGGGGGGATGCTTAGTGGATTATCAGACAATATGGAGAGAGCTCGGAGCCAACCAATTTGTTATGAAAACTATAACAGCGTCTCGAATACCATTTATAAGGAAACCTCCCCTAGTGTATCCATCAATAAGTGTGATCCAGAGGTATGCCACCAGACCATCTCCCCAAATGACAAATCAGATACTAGAATTAAAAAAACTAAAGATCTTAGAGACCCCTACAGATGCGACACCCAGCTACTTCTCGAGGATGTTTCTTTTAAAAAAGAGCGATGGAGGAGTGAGACCTATAATAGATTTGAGAGGTCTCAACAGGTTCGTAGCAAACAAACCTTTTCACCTGATCTCACAAGCATCCGTTCCAGATTTTTTACAACGAGACGACTGGCTTATCAAAATCGACTTATCCCAAGCATATTTCCACGTCCCAGTGGCCCTATCTCACAGGCCCTTTTTACGGGTCAGTTATTTAGGTCAGATTTTGCAGATGACTTGCCTACCTTTTGGCCTTTCATCAGCCCCGCGATTATTCGCCGCAATCACTTGCTGGGTCGCGGAGACCCTGCGCAAGCGAGGATGTCGAGTTCTAGTGTACTTAGACGACTTCCTCCTAGCTCATCAGGACAGGTCTTTACTGACCCTCCAGGCCGCGGAGGCCGTGGAGCTCCTGAGAGCACTGGGCTGGCAAGTCAACTTCAAAAAGTCCATACTAGTACCTACCCAGGTCATAGAGTTTTTAGGGATCGAGTGGAAGACGCACCAAAATCTCATGTGCTTACCACCGAAAAAACGTCTGGATGTGACAAAAGCCCTAGTCAAAATGACAAGTCAGGGCGCTTGCAAGCTACGTCAATTACAACAGCTTTTAGGTCTTCTAAACTTTGCATGCATGGTAGTCGCCAGAGGTCGTCTTCATTGCCGCCACATGCAGATGTTAGTTCGGCAATTTCAAAACGACCCCCGGAGGGTTGTTCAATTATCCAACATGTCTCTGACAGCGATGCAATGGTGGCTCGGAGCCATAGACACAGCTGCTGTTCCAATACATCTGCCCAAGGTTCGCCATTTTCTAAGCACGGATGCTTCAGACATTGGTTGGGGAGCACAATTAGATCAGATTCCCATGGCAGGCACTTGGAGGAGACATCAACGGAGCTGGCACAGCAACAAGAAGGAGATGTTTGCAGTCCTTTCTGCGATAAAAAGTCAGGCACACAGAATAAGAGAATCCCATGTCCTTCTACAGTCAGACAACCGTACCCTCATCGCTTATATACGCAAGGAGGGGGGAACTCGGTCGATAGGGCTTCTGGCACTGACTTTTCAGCTCTTAGTTCTCCTAGACCAGTGGAACATAACCTTATCTGCTCAGTACCTTCCGGGAAGGTACAATTTAATCGCAGACCGGTTGTCGCGGAGACGACCGATACCAGAGTGGCATCTTTCACAAGTTGCAACCAAGAAGATCTTCTGCTTATGGGGAACTCCAAACATAGACCTTTTTGCCTCGGAGCGCTCTGCCGTGGTGCCAAGGTATGTCACCTTAGACACAAGAGATCGTGGAGCAGAATATATAGACGCCTTCAGTCAAGACTGGGATTATCGCCTGGCTTGGATATTTCCACCTCCCAGTTTAATACCACGTGTCCTGGCTCATCTCAACAGGGCTCGGGGAACGTATTTGCTGGTAGCGCCGGATTGGGAGCGCCCATTCTGGAGAGCAGATCTAGAGTCCAGAGTACAAGATCCCCCACAAACAATTACAGAACTTCAGGAGGTTCTGACAGATCTCACGACCGGCCTTCCTCCACCTTGTCTAGATCAACTAACTTTACAAGTTTGGAGAGTTGGGGGTGGGGCCAACAAATAGTTGATTGGACTGAAGAACAGAAATCTCTACTGCAGGGATGTTGGAGACAGTCAACAATTAATACATATGTCCCAGCGTTAAACAGATGGGTTTTATGGTGTTCAAGGAATAACTTAGATGCCAAATCCCCGAGGCCAGAGAATGTGGCAAAATTTCTTGCAGATACCTTTTTGTCTGAGGGACTATCATATAAGACCATGCTTCTTCATAAATCGGCTGTCTCGACATATTGTGGCCAGGATGACAGAATATTTTCCCATTTTCTAGTTAAGAGTGTTTTAAGAGCTATTCAGAATGCTAAACCAGTTTCACATAAGTGCCCTATTTGGGATCCCAGACAGGTTTTTGACTGGTTAATTAATAACCCTGGTAATAATTCACTCTTTGAAGCAGCTCGTAGAACTGCTACAATACTACTGCTGGCCTCGGGTAGGAGACTACATGATCTCACCTTGCTAGAGCTCTCAGACTCGCAATATCAGGACAGGGGTGAGAACATCAGACTGTGGCCCTCATATGGATCTAAGACTGATAGGGGGTCAAAGAGACAGTCAGGATGGGAGCTTAAGAAACATAAGCTTGAAGGTATTTGTCCCGTTACATGGATTCGTCGTTATCTAGAACAGAGTAACAGTAGAAGAGAGGAGAACAAAGAAATTAAATCTTTATTCTTAACAGTACGTGGACAGGTCAAAACAGCTTCTAAAACCATAATTGGTGGTTGGATTAGATCAGTACTGAAAGATGCAGGGATTGACGCTTCTCCGGGCAGTTGCCGTCCAGCGGTTGCTTCACTTGCATGGTTAGAGAATCGCCCAATAGAGGAGATACTTGAAAGGGGCAATTGGAGGTGTGAGAATACATTTAAGAAATACTACTGCCGAGAGATTGACACACAGGCACGCGACCTTAATGATTACAACTTATTTAATAATTTTTCAAGTATTTAAGATTGTCTAACTGTTTACCTATACAATTAGTACAAAACTATTTTATTTAGCAAAAGGATTGCTATTTTTAGTTATTATCATTATTATTTATTTTTCTTTTAACTTGTTTTTGTTTATTAAGAGATTTAATATCTGTTACCTTAATCATTGATTGCATTTGATTTTTATAATTATTTTAATCACATATCAGATGTTACCTTCTATCAGATTTTTTAAAGACCTTATTGATATTACAGTTACAATAATTAATATAATTCTTATTCTCAACATTGCGTGTATTCTTTTAGTCACCAGCAGATAACAAACACGTCTTCATAAGCGACGCTGTGTTTTCGACAGGCTCATAATATAACCGTTTTACACTACAATAAAACGATTATTATGAGCCGAGAGAAAACACAGCGTCGCCGGAAAGTTCTTCCTGGTGAAGACTGCAATGACAACATAGCGCGATTCGCGCCTTCAGGTGACGGGAATTTGACAGATGGATCTACGTTTAGAAATCAGTTGTAGAAACACTAAAAAAAACCGTAAGTAATGTGATGGAGATAAGGTGAGTACACACTGCTTCTTCATAAGCGACGCTGTGTTTTCTCTCGGCTCATAATAATCGTTTTATTGTAGTGTAAAACGGTTATATTATTTCACATTAATGTTCGAAAAACATTTTTAGAAAATAAAACAAAACTGCAGACATGACGCTTCACTTTCGCGCCAAGAAGTCTCAGTGACAGAGACATTGAAATAGTTAGCAGAGACATAGAGAAAAACAATATTTAAATACGGCAACGGGCGATTTTCTGACAGCCCAAATTAAAAAATATAAATTAGTTCAAAAACACTCGATAGATGGCGTTTTATGAAAGCCGAGCCGAGCCGTACACAAATGGTGCACTTTTGTTTGTCAACCAAAAAATAAAAAAAAGTATTTTCATTTCAGGACAAGTATTTCTATGTTTCTTCGTTCACAGTATGACAGTTGCAATATATTGATATCTTCCAAAGAGATTTAAATAGTAATATAGAGCGGCTATTAAACACTATTTCATACAAAACTTTGAGCTGGTGCTCAAGTTACGCCATCTAACGTTGAAAGGCAAAACCTTCTATTAAGATTTTTTTAAAGTTTACTAAGAACAATTAGAATAAGTTTTACCTACCCCAAGGTAGGTGGATCATTCTTTAAGGCGCAGGACAAACGCGGGCGCGGCGCGGGCGAGGCGCGGGCGAGGCGCCCGCTCATTCGTATTTCATATGAATCGTATAGAAGCGGCGGGGCGCGGGACATATACATGCGGCGAGGCGCGGGCGGGGTGCTCGTACGCCGCTTTCTCGCCCGCGCCGCACCACACTTGGCAGCGGCGCACTGGATAAGGGTGGACATTATATCGGAAAGTTTTCAGTATCGATACTGATTTTCGATACTGGGCCTCAATATCGGAATTCCGATACTAGTATCGGAACTACACACATTTTTAATAAATGTGTACAAATAAAAAAGCAAAATTAATTTGAAATAAAATTTTTACAATAATTAACAAATCGACTTTAAAAAACGTCTCTCGCTTGTGAGGACACAATCACAAATCTCAAAACAATTAAATAATATTGATAATAATGTACCTTTAAGCATGCAATGCAATTGACTAGCTAGCACTGTCATAATGTTCATAAATAACTGAAAAAATATATTTATTCTGTTTAAAATCATATACATATAAATATAACGATATAATTTAACGATAGGTACGTATGAAAGAATACTAATATGAACAATAAACTTTAATATTAACTATTTATCAGTCTACTTCGTCAGAAGATGAAGACATGTTGTTTTGTCGAAACTAAATGCTAAAATGCCCGCCCGCCCTATTGCCTCGCCTTTTCGACATCGTTTGCACACTTCTTCTGCATCGCATCGGCGCCGCGCCCGCGCCTCACCCGCGCCTCGCCGGCACCGCGCCCACGCCTGACGCCGCTTGTGTTTGTCCTGCGCCATACGTTTTTCAAGCGGCATCACCTTAAAAAAATAGAAATCGAAAAGTCTGCAAGACACTTTTTATTTTGAGCAAACTTTTAATCCTCTCTTAACTGGGTTATTGATTATTATTCAATTATCTTTATATTTAATATCATAAAAAAATAAAACAGCCCCATTCTTTGATTTTAATCCCGATCTACTCACTTAGTAAATTACATATTTTAAACTAAACGGTACATGCTTACCCAAAAAAAAACCACTAAAGCGCAGGACAAACACAACGGCGTCGGGCGCGGGCGCGGCGCGGGCGAGGCGCGGGCGTCATTCGTATTTCATATGAATCGTATAGAAGCGGCGGGGCGCGGGACATATACATGCGGCGTGGCACGGGCGGGGTGCTCATACGCCTCGCCCGCGCCTCGCCCGCGCCGCGCCCGCACCTCGCCCGACGCCGCTTGTGTTTGTCCTGCGCCTAAGAGTGGAGTTCACGAACTACAACGTAACCAAGGATTTTATAATCATTAGGTTATTTTGTAACAATTGTTTAAACAAGCCGCGTTTTTTTTATGTTCACCAGGACTTTTTAATCAGCTGTATACTTACCAAATGTTTTTTAAATGAATATGTCAAAAAGACCGAATGGTATTATCATTACTTGTAAAGATGTCAGTGTGTCTTAAAATGGTAGTATAGCATTATAATACTATGAAATAAAATCTCTGTTTAGTCCATTGAGATAAATGAACTAGAGAAGACGTCCCATACAATAAATGTGCAGTTGTGCACAGCTACATTGATACTTGTACCGTGGTGCGGGGCTTAACTAGTTGTCATAGAAATGTCTAAGCGCGCAGATGCGACACACTATTCAAACAGTTTTATTACCGAGTTGTAAAGTTGTAAGATAATGTTTTTATTGTTGTTAATTGTAATATTGAAATGCAATTAAGTAAATTAATGCCAAACATAAAAGTAAGTAAATAATTGATTAAAAAAACTTTTTCAATTATTTAAGAAAAATATTTATTTAAGTAGGTATACGTGTAAAAATATTACTGAGTATCAAAGGTAGGTATGTAATGATCTCTCATAAAACGGTCAATTTGAATAATAAAAAAATATTCTAAGTAAGTATTATAATTCTAACGAAATCCCCAATCAAAATGCCATCATAATTCCAACCCTAGTAATTATTTCACTTATAGCGTTAAAAGTGTCACATCTGTACAAAACAGAAATATTGTTACTCTATGCAATGCTATTACCGAAACATGGCCGCCGCTTCATGGCTGGCGATTTTACAAAATAATTAGTCAAATGCATGTTAAAACGTTAATTCAATGCGTACTTACAGGTGAAAAGTGATTCCATTGTTTTTATTTGTGTTTCCTGAGTTTATTAAACAGAACAGAATTACACACGTATTTGCATCTAGCGCTTACCACAGACTAGAGCTGGCTCTAACGCGTGTTGCAAACAATCTAGTTGAGATGTCTTCTCTAGGTAGAAGTACCGGTATTCGGCCACTTAAGAGACTTGCTGACTTTAGCGTTAATTTTTTATATGATTATGTACACCAAAAAATATTAATAATTCATTAATTTTTTGGTACTAGTACTGATAGTCTGTACAGTATGATGGTGGTTCCTAAAACCAGCACTCGATTCCGGAAGAGGAAAGGAGTAGGCGGGATTAATTAAAAAGTTCTTCAGAACACTGAGAGAAGCAATGTCTACGCAGCTGGAGGTCCTGAAGAGAGGCTGTAACCTCAGCATCTCCAATAATGCGTACCGTTTGCCTTTGCAGTCTATCAAGTACATCGAGGAGGTATTTAGCGGAGCCGTCCCAGAGAAGAGAAAATTGCTCCATATTCGATTGCACCTGAGTCTTGTACAGCAAACAGCGCTGCTCGGCAGTGAAAAACCACCTCAGCTTATTGAGAATACCCAAATTACGAGAGGCAGTAAAAATAACACTCTCGATGTAGCATTTTGGATTAAGTTCCTGGCCGATGTCCATGCCAAGAATGATGAGGTTCACCAAAATGCGCAACGGGGAGTTCTTAAGAGAGCTAGGAGTAAGGAAGAGAGTTACCTTGGACGAGAATGCACTAACCTGGGTTTTGCTGACATTAAACTCGACCAGGGCCCTGTTTAATAAAACTTACAAATTGTAAATTGTAATTGTCAATTACAGGCTACAATTCTACATGTTTCTGTTCAATAAAGAATACAATTTACAATTTTACCATGGTGGAAAATCTATAAAATTGTAAAATTGTAGATACAAATTCACATATTTCTGTTCAATATACATTTTTTATAACACATTCGCTCGTAAAGAAGCTCTTATTACACCGATTTCAGTATCGTAATGTAATAAGTTTCGCACTAGTGCGGTAATGTAATTTAAAAATTAGTAATCATTTGAATCTATGGACAACATAGGCCTTTAGCCCGTTAGTAGCTTTTACGACACCCAAGGGAAGAGAGGGGTTGGTAGTATTATTTTGATCAGCCCATCGCCGCTCTATGCTGTTGGATGTATGTGCAGTCTTTAGTCCGTTAGTCGCCTTTTACGACACCGAAGGGAAGAGAGAAGTTTGTAGTATTTTTTTGATGAGCTTATCGCCGATCTATGCTGTTGGATGTATATGCAGTCTTTAGTCCGTTAGTCGCCTTTTACGACAACCAAGGGAAGAAAGGGGTTGGTAGTATTATTTTGATGAGCCCATCGCCGCTCTATGATGTTGGAAGTATGTGCAGTCTTTAGTCCGTTAGTCGCCTTTTACGACACCCAAGGGAAGAGAGGGGTTGGTGGTATTATTTTGATGAGCCCATCTACGCTCTATGCTGTTGGATGTATATGCAGTCTTTAGTCCGTTAGTCGCCTTTTACGACAACCAAGGGAAGAAAGGGGTTGGTAGTATTATTTTGATGAGCCCATCGCCGCTCTATGCTGTTGGATGTATGTGCAATCTTTAGTCCGTTAGTCGCCTTTTACGACTTCCAAGGGAAGAGAGGGGTTGGTAGTATTATTTTGATGAGCCCATCGCCGCTCTATGCTGTTGGATGTATGTGCAGTCTTTAGTCCGTTAGTCGCCTTTTACGACACCCAAGGAAAGACAGGGGTTGGTAGTATTATTTTGATGAGTCCATCGCCGCTCTATGCTGTTGGATGTATGTGCAGTCTTTAGTCCGTTAGTCGCCTTTTACGACACCCAAGGGAAGAGAGGGGTCGGTGGTATTATTTTGATGAGCCCATCTACGCTCTATGCTGTTGGGCAAAGAAAAATATATGTTGGCTTACCAAAGATTCATGCACTAGAGAAACAACAAAAAAACGCAGTCATTTTCTAATATTTTTTTTCCTCACAAATATGTTATAAAACGTCGTATGGCATACGTGCGCTTTGATAATTACAGCCTCTGCTTTCTTGTAGCCCTCGCCTACGGCTCGGGCCAGCAATATCGCCTCGGCTGTAATTTTCATCTTACCGCACTTATATCATAATGTACTATTACAGGTGATAATTTACGTATTTTCAGGGAAAACTGTTTTATTGAACGCAAATTGTATATAAAATTCTACATATTTTGTAAATTGTAGTACGATTTCTACAGGTGGACTCGTCGTGTGTCAGAAATTTACAATTTAGTGTAATGGTGTACAAATTTGTAGATACAATATTTCATCGAAATCTACAGGCGTTTTCTACACATGTAAAGGTTTATTAAACAGCATTTGTAATTGTAAAATTTTTAGATTTTTATATGTAAAATTCTTACATAATTGTGAAGTTTATTAAACAGCACTTTTCATAGAACTTTATTTACAAAATTGTCGAAATGTAACGTTTATTAAACAGGGCCCCGGTTTTTAGATCCCCACTTAGAGACACGATCGAGAGCCAGGTTCAGTTTGGCAACCAGTTAGTTTTTTTTCCTTTTCACCACGATTTCGGTTTGCTTTTCCGCAAGATGTCCCACGTACCGCTCATGCACCGTACTGTCATCATTATAACAATGAATATTGCCCAAGGACAACACGCCATTTATATATGCAGAAGAAATAGAGAAGGTGAGAGCACAAAACCTTGCGGCACTCCGGCATTGGCTTTGTAGAACGCGTAGGAACTACCCTCACAAAGGACACGAATCCTCCGCTCTTCTAGAAAGTCTGCTGTCTTAAAATCACGATGGGATCAAAAAAGCCTAACAAAAGCCGGACAGGCCGGACACGTAAATATTTGGCCGGACACGACCGTAAAAAGCCAAACACGTCTGGCTAAAGCCGGACACCTGGCAACCCTAGTTGTAGCATAACTACGTACAATTCTAAAAAGATAAAAAACAATCTGCGAGTCCGCTTCACAACTGTATTTTTTTTTATTGTGGCACGCTATAATGGCTTCACTCTGCCTGATGAAAAGCAGCCAGTGAAGCCCAAGAAGTGAAAGCGTTCATCACAGCGCTACCACGCTATGCCGAACGCTCTCACTATGGCGGCCTGCATAAATGCTTTTTCACGCCCCGCTTAAATAACCCGGGAGAGAAAGAGGAAGGAAACACGTGTGCGGGAAGCGCATTCCACATACGGGCAGTTCGGCAAAAGAACGATTGTCCAAACTTTTTGGTACGTGTCTTGATGGTCAGCACGGTATGAGGGTGGCTTCTAAGACCTGCACGCGTCGATCTGAAAAGGAAAGGAGAGGGAGGGATGAGGTCAAAGAGCTCCTCAGAGCATTCACCGTGGTAAAGGCGGTAGAAAGCACTAAGGAAAACAATGTCCCTACGCAGCTGTAACGGTTCCAGACTGGTCGTAACGTCATCGTTACCGATAATACGGACAGCACGTCTTTGCAACCTGTCAAGAGCTTCGAGCAAGTACTTGGCGGATCCGTCCCAAAGATAAGAGCAATACTCCACGCAGGAGCGCACCTGGGTCTTATACAAAAGACAACGTTGCTCCGGCGTGAAGAACCGCTTCACCTTGTTCAGGATTCCGAGTTTACGTGAGGCTGTGGTTATAATGCTCTCAATATAGCTCTTCGGGTTGAGGTCGCTGTGTATGTCCATACCTAAGAGACTGAGACCAGTCTGGATGGGTAATAGGTTGCTCTGGAAGGAGGGTTGGGGGAGAAATGCGGACTTTTTAGCAGTGACAGCGCAGACCTGTGTTTTTTGGCATTGAACTGGACTAGGTTATCAGAGCCCCATTTATAAATGCGGTCTAACTCCTCGTCCAGCTCAATGACAATCTTCCGTCTCGACTCCACTACATCGGCCTGCTTTGCCGCAGGGTGACCCAAATAACGCCGATGTACTGTACTGTCGTCTGCATAGCAATGAATGTTACCCCAGGATAACATATCATTGATATGCAGAAGGAACAGCGTGGGCAATATTATAGAACCCTGCGGCACTCCGGCGTTCACCTGCAGAAACTGTGAGGCACTGCTTTCGCAGAGTACGCGAATGCTGCGCTCATGCAGAAACCCAATCGCATAGGAGAGGTGGCAAGCCGTATGACGAAAGCTTGGAGAGAAGCGAACGATGCCAAACTCGATCGAAAGCCTTGGAGATGTCCAGGCTAACAGCCAGTGCTTCTCCGTGCTTGTCCATTGCTTCACCCTACAGGTGTGTTATGAACGCCAGGAGATCACCCGTTGATCGTTTCGGTCTTAACTCGTATTGTCGACCATGAATCAGGGAGTGATCTTCTAGGTAGCGAATGAGTTGCCTGTTTATGATTCGCTCAAAAACCTTGCAAAGGACAGAGGTGACAGCAATAGGTCGATAGTTGGCTGGGTCAGCCCTATCCCCTTTTTTGGGGACCGGCTGGACGTTCGCCTTTCTCCAAGCCTTCGGCACAATTCCAGTAGAGTACGAGAGGTGGTATAGGCGTGTCAGTACTTGAGACAACTCGGGAGCACATTTTTTAAGGACGACTGCCGTTATACCGTCAGGACCGCTAGCCTTCCGCACATCAAGTGACTGCAGCACGGCACGGACGTCACGTTGTCTGATTTGGACGTCAGGCATTGAGGAACCACAGTGAGGGATGGTAGGTGGTTCCGCGCCGCAGTCATCGACACGCGAATTCGCCGCAAAGAGCTTCGCTAAGAGGTTAGCCTTGTCTAGCGGCCGATGGGCCAACGAGCCATCAGGGTACCGCAGTGGGGGTAGAGAAGGCGCGCAAAAGTTGGCTTGCACCGCTTTGGCCATTCGCCAATAACTTCGGCTACCCGTTGGGTGCGACAACAGCTCTTGGCCAACGCGAGCAACGCGCTGGGCATTCGCTCTCGAGAGAGCTCTCTTGCAGACTTTGGTAGCCTTGTTGAAGACTACCTTGAGGGAAGAGATGTTACGATCGTTGAGCGTGCGAGCCTCCAAGCGCGATACGCCGCCTGTTTAAGTTTAACAGCTTTGGCGCATTCGCGATTGAACCAAAGGCTCGCCTTACTTCCGCTGACGACATCAGTGTAGGGAATGTAATATTCCATCCCCAACATAACCTCGTCAGCGACAGCAGAGGCACTCTCCGACGGGTCCCTACCCACAAAGCAGCGCTGGCCCCACGGGATGGACGAAAAATAGTCGCGCATACCATCCCAATCTGCCGACGAGTAGTGCCATAAACGCCGTTTAGACTCCACTGAGGGAGAGCTTTTACGGCGCAGTACGGTGGCACCAACCAGGCAATGGTCAGAAGTGCCCAACGGAGCACTTATCGACACTCTGTACCCGGCTGGTCGACACGTCACCAGTAAGTCTAGCAGGGAAGGCGCTTGACCCGATATATCTGGAATCCTGGTGGGCTGGAGAACCAGTTGAGTCAGATCATGCGTGAGAGCGAATGCGTGGGCAGTTCGGCCTGCGTGATCTGTTTTGGAAGAGCCCAACCAGGTCTCATGGTGGGCATTAAAATCTCCCAAAAGTACCACGTCGGCAGACGGAAACCGCTCCTGTACGTCGTCAACTGCTTGGCTCAGGTAGTCGAATAACCGAGTTTTCTCGTGGTCTCCGGAGTGGGAACGGTACAGGCAAGCGTAGACATGGCTCTCGGAACCAAGATCCACGTGTACCCATAGGATGGAGAAGGAGGGGTCCTCCAAGCAGCGCAAACGTCGACAGCAAACGTCCGTCCTGACGAAAAGGCATACTCCGGCTTTCGCGAGGAAGCATTCCTCAAGCACGTAGCCGGGGTAGTGCAGATATGCAATGTCGGCAGGACGGCGGATCTGTGTCTCCGTCAGAAAGAGCAATGCAGACCGGGCCGTCTCAAGGTGTTGGTGGACGGCGTTGAGGTTTGAATGGAGTCCACGGATGTTAGTGAACTCCACCTCAAAAAGCGACTTGGTGGTGAGGAAGAGGGATGCCGCTGTCTGACCTGCATTGTTTTTAGACACTGACATGGTGGTTGGATGGGGGCGTGAGTAAAAGGAGATGCTGTGACGGCAAGGGGGAAAAGACAAAGTGTGGGAGACTAACATGAACTGGTGCATGTGGTTGTTCGGTAAGACGTAAATCGACCCGCCGGACGGAAGGGCCCTCGTACCCCCCCCGAAAGTAGTCGCCGGGTCCCACCAATCCGGTCACCAACCGGCACGACGAGCCACTTCGGGATTATGCGCGACCTGGTGGAGCAGCCTCCTAGGGTGGTAAGCCCTAGTTGGGCTCCTGTACTATGCCGAGGGCGGCCAGCGGCACCACCGTTTCTACGGGTCTCCCTGGCCGGCGAATCGACCCAAGTCAACCGAACAATGCGTCCCAAAGACTCCCACCGGACCTTGACCCTGCCGCCACCGCACCTCCCCAAGCTCCGGTATTACGGCTCTGAACCCGGAACGCGTCCTGTGTCGAGCACCGAACACTTGGCGGGTTTTACGAGTCCGCATGGTGGTAGCGCCGGACGAGCAAAGCTCTCCCACCAGCAAAATCCCTTTAGTCGCCTCTTACGACACCCGCTAAGATACAGGAGAGGGGGTGGTGCAATTCTGACCCGGCACCACACGGTGAGTATGCGGTTCACACCACAGGTTTCAACGCACTCTTACGCCGATGTCACAGTATAAATATTTTATATACAGTATGTATAAATATTTTATACTCTGCAGATGTGATAATGACCGGCAGACGCTTACTATCTTCGTATCTCGACGCCCCGCACCTTTCTCCAGTAAAGGGCGCGCACTCTGCAGTTTCCCGCCAAATACGAAACACAAAATCTCATGTTGAATGATGATGCGCGTGTGCCTTGCCGTGAAAAACGTGATTTTAATGTTCTTTTGTCAGCTAAAATCCCTAAATAAAAAACCCAGCAAGTGTCAATTATCAACAAAAAACACAGTAAGTCATGCGACTTACTGTGTTTCATATTGGTAGCTGTCCCTAAAGGGTCACACAGACGATCAGGTCGCCTGTAGGTATCGGCCTGTCAGTTAGTAGTACAACGCACGGGCGGCGGTGGCGGCGGAACGGCTTAACTGTGATTTTATTATGGGAATCTTGTGTCAGTCCGTGCCCTTACTGTGTTTTGTCATTTTGTAATTAGTTTGGAAAAAGTATTTTTAATTATTTATTTTTGATTAAATAGGTATTTACATTTTAACCTAAAATATGACATTAAATTTTTTTCTGTAGCCCTTCAAAATACTTCAGAATATTTTTTTTAAAAGATTCATAAAAATTACCACGCGCTATGGTTTTTGTGACAATCAAAATGCGCGCGAAACCCGCGGCGTGACGTCATCGGATTCCATTCTCTCGTCGTGGCGCGACTCGCCCGTGTAACAATTGGTGTAACATCGTTGTATTCCTGAATATTACCAACATGTCTTCACAAAGTACGGTATCTAAATATTGTATTGTATTGTACCTCAATGTAGGAATACTTCGATCAGTACACCGCATAAAATCTTTATTAATATGTGCCAAACTTAGAGCATTATGCTCTAAGGTGCCAAAAGGTGGAAAAGTTCGAAAAAATTGGTGTAATGCGATGAAAAGGGACTCAAAAAAAAACCTTTATCGAATATAAGCATGCGCACCGCGCTTATAGCTATTGTTCGAAGCAAAATAACTGCCATCATTATAGAGTCTATTTGCGGCAAGTTATCCGATTGACATCGCTTAAATCCTTGCTCCTTAATATTATCGACATCACCCACGTGTAATGATGGACTAGATGGACTTAATAATAAATCAACTAAAAAAACAAGACTTCTGTCTGCTCCAAGTGCAGTTGTGCCACAGATTACTTAATAATTAAAATTAATAGTTACCTAGTTGTGCGAGTAGATAAGTAAATGTAATCGGACACCCGCCGCCGAGTGCGGGCGAAAAGAGCGGCGGCGGCCGGCGGGGGCTATCGGATACGATGACGTCACGTCATCACGTGGTATAAGTCGAGTGCCAGCGAACTTAGCTAGGTAATAGCTGGGTAAAATAGTAGTAAAATAGCACATACTATGGTATTAGAGTGTTAACTATAAACAACTAATTATTTACAATAACTTTGTAAATACTTCTCGTATCGAAGTGAAATAAAAACTATTGGCTTTAGAATAACGACTTCTACTTGTAATGGTATAAGCTAAAACTGATTTTTTTTACCTACCTAAGTCCATTCCGAAACTACGGCCTCCATGTTGAACAAGGATCTTTGCATATTGTAGGAAATTAGGTACTGTGTTATTTTGATTTTGAGTACAATGTCCCTTACTATGTTTATATTTGGGACAGCCGATCGTCCGACACATAGGTAATTGGTCACCTGACAGTCCGATGTAAAATCGAAAACAATTAGGTACCTAGGTACTTATTGATTTAAATTTTTTGAGCTGTTAGATACAATTTTAACTTAGAATACAGGATTTTATGAAATATTAAATTACAACTTCATCCCGGTAACCAAACCGACATCAACGGCCACAATAGAAAAATTACCGGTTACAAAATGTCAAACTCAAAGACATTAAACTATTACTATTTAAATCTCTTTGGTCAAACTACACCTTATTGACACAACTCCACCCAAAGAGATTAAAATAGTAGGTAATTAGGTAACGCGGGGGATGCAGATGTTTTCCACAAACTCCGGCAAACAGGTTCAAGCAATGACATATAATATCATTGGGTTCAAGCACAGTATAAATATGAGCTAATATTTATACTGTGGTTCAAGTGTATTTGTTGTTCGTTAACATTTAGGCCACGCCCCTTATTTATGTTTCAAATTTCGAACAGTTTTCTGTTCAAAACATGGCGCAGCGGACACGGCTTTACTTCAATTACTTACTTGGAGTAGAGTTATTGAGCTATTATAAATAATAATTTATAGCTCAATGGAGTAGATTACTCTTTTTCTCTTCACAGTCAAAGTTTAATGAGATGGCTTGCGTTTAACTGCTACATCGATCACGGAAATATGAATTAATGTAAGGGACAATTTCCCGAAAATGAGTTATATAGGTACACCGTTGGATTCGGAATTTTACGCGCCATCGAATGGTATACTTGAAAAGTTGATATCTTCAAAAAAAAAACTAGTTTATGTCCCTTACATTACACATTTTAGGAGGTCCTAAACAAATCTTTATCACAAATTTTGACGTATCATGCACTTGTATAAAATATTATTTTAATTTTAAGGTATGTCTCATAATAAATTGTAGATGGCCTTTACCGTAATCAAGTTTTCGTTTTCCTAAACCTTACTAAATAATACTTACCGTATAATTTTACCGTGTATGAATCTAAAACGCAGAAAGGACACATGGGGAGAGGCAGATGGTAAACGTGGTCGTGGTTATTGCGAAATTGCAACATGCCTTTTACGCTATCTCAAAGAAATTGATGGTAGAGAGGTAAATACTTTGGTACTACAAGTACCTACTGTAAATTGCAAGTACAGCGCAAGATTATTTAGATGGTCACCCCTTACTTTACGAAAAACTTATCACAAGAATTACTTAAGTATACCTTATGAAAATAAAATTTAAGAATCTTTATAGGAGACTGATGAGGAAGACTCTAGTAGGGAATAAGTTCCTCCACTTATTTAAATGTTTATGATTTTCATTCTTATTATTAATCGCATCGCGACCTGTTTCAGCTTTTATTGGATTGTTGATAACGTTGTTATGATGTTTATTTTCAATGGATTGTTGATAATGCAAACTGCTGCAGTTAATAATCAGGTTGTATTAGGTAGTATTTTCGCTTTAGGCAGATTTTTCCTAAGTCATATTTTTAGTCGTAGAGTAAGCTCTAACCATCGTTATATGCCATCGTTCGTATTACTTACATAAAATTTACTCTACGATTAAATTTTACCTGACTTTGGAACAATCGGCCTTTAATTAATATGGTTAAGTATAAATTAGTAGTGTGAATATTGTTAATATCTTTCTTAAGTTCTTTATATACTATATTACTAACATTTCAAATTGAATTGTTTTTTTAAGTTATTATTTAATAATCATAATTACTTAGGTACTTTTGATATTTTGGAAAATACTTTTTTTTAGATTAAATACCTACCTATTTTAATGATTAATTTTAGTTTCATTTTATGTTTTTACAATAAAATTCACAAGGATAGCAATATTTTTTTTATTTAAAGTAAATCAAGTTAACCAATTAGCTTTTGAAAGTAGAATTTTATTATAGGATTTGGTTAAGATACAGCAATAACTAAACCAAAAAGGGTACCTTACTTCAAAAATTACTAATATTATTTTTGTCAATATGACTGTTACATTAATGCAGAGTATTTTGTGTTAAATGCAATTAAGGCATATAACGCATTTACATTTATTTTTAATGTAAGAGACATGCTATTTCGGAATCCATTAAGATACTCTTAGTTTTGCTTGCAATAGCTTTATAGAGCTCTCAAACCTAAGCAACTTTGCCATAGACAACAAGTAAGTAGATTAAGAAGTAAATAAAATACAAGCAATTATTATAAATAAAATATGTTTTTTGCTTCTCCTGAAAAGTAGACCCTTGTCCCTTACATTACTTCATATTTCCATAATCGACATTCACGCCATCTAGTTTTAGATTGCAAAACTAAGAGCAAGTTGAAAGCATACGTACGTGCGTGCGTGACATTCGCGACTAGTGAACGTTGTGGTTTTAGATGTATTTCATAGATGGCGCTTTGTTTAATGCATAAGCTAAAATAAAATTGTTGTGTGGAAGGTTGCCGAAATAAACAGAAAAATTCGAAGATATCTTTCTTTACGTTACCGAAAGATTCTGGAAGTTAAGATTATATTTAATTTATTTTACACTTAGTTTGTTTAAAAAACAAATAGGTAAGTAATGCAAAAGTAAAGGTTAGGTTAGGTTAGAGCATTTGGTGTTGGTTTAATGCTCTAAGGTAGGCAGGTGTTTATTTCATACTTATTTAAGTAAATTTCAAATACATTGTTATCTATGCTCACGAGGGTGAGTTTTATTTTTTGAGTGTGAGTGCTGTCGGTCGCAGATGACCTTTACAGCGTTACCGGGCTTGTTTGGGGGCGGCGAGAAACTTAAAGCGTTCCTCAAGCCGTGAGTGGTCGAAATTCCCCAGAGGGATTCTGGTGGGGGATGGCATCTCGCAAGCGAGTCTCCGATCGATCCCCCCCCCCCCCACCCCGGAGCCTCTGGGGGTTCGAGCCGGAAGAGAGCGGCTAAACCCGAGGGTGCCTCTAGGAGGCACGGTACCTCGGCTCGGGATGAGGGTGAGCGCACGCACCTAGCAATATAGGATATTAAAAGCTGTCAAAGATTAAAAGCAGGCAAAAAATGTACCTATTCATAAAAAGAAAACATTCATTATTTTTACTTCAAATATTTATTGATTCCTTTTTAGGGTTCCGTACCTCAAAAGAAAAAAAACGGAACCCTAAATCACTTTGTTGTCCGTCTATCGTGTCTGTCAAGACCCTTTATCCCAGGAGCGCGTCGAGGTATCCAGTTGAAGTTAAAACGATGTACTCAGGTCTACAGTCCCTTGAAGCTGTAAAAAAAATCAAATTCCTAAGTTAACGTAAAAAAAGATACGGCCGTTTATGCCGCAAAAAAACGTATATTTCGATACTCTCAAGGGAATCATACTTCGGATCTCACTCAACCGAAGACGATTACATTACATGCAGCAGTAAGTACATGAGATGGTGCTATCTTCTTCACACTTTTAGATAATATCCTAAAAAGAAATATCTTATTTCCGTTTCTTGCACTGGCAACCCCGCGTCAGAAGACGTCATTACGTGTTTTTGTGTTAAATCACACGTAACGAAATTAAATTAGTATTTAATATGATGGGAAAATGTTAAAGTTCGAAGTTGAGAGACAGTGATCATTATGATATTCTTCGTAAAGTACAGAAATCATTTTTAATACCAAAAACGTGGACGTTTATCATCATCGGTGTCGGTAAATAGTGATAAATGTCGTACCAACGATTATACGACACGCAGGTATTGGAACATAACGGGGTTTGAGACAAAATAAATCTACTTTTCTCACATGATTCTTGTGAGAAACATTTCTCACGTTTCTCACAAGAATCAAACACATTTCTCACAAAGATTCGTTCACATAGGTAACGTTTTACTGCTGAACGAATTGGTATGACATGACACGATTCAGTCGTACAGGAACTCAGAACAATAATTGTTTGCATTGCACATAGAGTAAAGGAACGGAGACAAGCCAGAATGATGTGCGGGGGTTTGAAGAGTGAGGTTGTTACTGGAGCGAAGGTCACGGTAATGAGAGGCTCCATAGAAACCTAGATTTCAGGTATCCTGGGGATCGTGGATCCTTAAGGATGTTGGAAAGCATACAGACAACTCTAAGGTTCCTACGCTCACGGATAGGCAGCCATTTGAGTTGTCTTCTGTAGTGAGAAATGTAGTCGAACTTACGCAAACAGAAGATAAAACGGATACAGGCTGTATCCGTTTATACAGCTGTTTAGCAAACGATACAACTTATTCAGAAGAAGTTGATTAATGTCAGAGAAACAGACGTCGGCGTAGGAATATGAAACACGAGAGCCTGTACTAGTGCGATTTTAGTGCTGGATGGGAGAAAAAAAATCAGTCTAAGTTCACCAGTTTACGAGAGATCTCGTTCACTTGATCTTCCCAACTGAGAGAGCAGTCAATAACGAGACCTAGGAATTAGAATAAAACAGACGTCGGCGTAGGAATAGGAAACACGAGAGCCTGTACTGGCGCGATTTTAGTGCTGGATGGGAGAAAAAATTTCAGTCTATACAAGGACTGTAGCACGGAGTTGACTGACCATTTTACGAGAGATCTCGTTCACTTGATCTTCCCAACTGAGAGAGCAGTCAATAACGAGACCTAGGTAGACTCATTGAACACTAAACTAAGCACCGAGCTTAGCTTAGTGTTCAATGCCCGGCTTAAAATATTTTAATGAATATATTAGCGTTTAGCAGTTCTCAACCATCCGATTGCAGCCATTCCTAGCGGTTTTAAAAGCATCCCAGTTAGAAAAGGTTCGGCATCTTTTGAACGTACGAAAGTATTTTGTTGCGCCTGGTATTTTGTAATGGCCGTGCGTACACCAGATGTAATTCAAGGCGCAGGAGGCCGACGTAGCTTGACGAGCTTTTTGGTACATGCTAATAAAACAGAATCAAGTATAAACTGTTGAAGTACGCAACCATGTTGTCGACAGAATCAGCCTCAATAACAGGTGTCCAGTGCAAAGCGTACGTGTCACTATGAAGTGTTTCCACATCCAGTCTAGCGAAATTACGCATTTTTACGAGCGATGATGGACGAGAGATGAGGGATTTGGGTTTAGGAGGCTTAGCCTTATAAGCTACAAAAATGAGGTGAAGAAGCCAGGAGCAGGTAATTGGCCATGTTGGACGACATGGGAAGATGAAGAAATTAAAATGTGATTGATCCAGAAGTCGTTAGATTATGGTAAGTTGGATCTAGTGGAAGAATTCGGAAGTTGGCTGACTCAACTATGGATCGATACTTGCGCGACTGTACAGAAACCTTTAAAAGGTCGGTGTTGAAATCACCCATAATAATTTGGTGGGAATAGTTGGTAGCGAATAAGTTAAGAAGGGAATCGAAGTCAGGCTGAAATTCAACGGAAGGAGGGCAATGAAAAACTCCCAGGACAACCTTCATACCTTTTACATCAATCTCAAGGAAGAGATATTCCATTCAGCCTTGGCGGGAGGCAGAGGAGGCTAAAAGCTTGTGGGAAAAGCTGTGAGATAAGTTGATAGCCATCCCGCTAGCACTCTTGCCAATGCGATCATTGCGGATGAGATTATAAGATAAGGAGTTCAGACTCAAGAGTGCTCGGTTGTTCTGTGGCACTAGATGGTAACCAAACAATGCCACGTGCCGGGAGTCACCTGTTACGATGTATAATGCTATTACGCTCGTGCTGAGTGCGAACTCAGGTCTAGGCGTGTAAGGGAAAAGAATGGCAGTGCTCCCGCATCTTACAAGCTTTGAACTAATAAGCGATTACTCTTTTCTGTATTCCGTGGATTAGTCAGTAACGCCACAGTATAAATACTCATATTTATACTGTGGTAACGCCGCACCATATCTTCCGCGAATAAAATGGTAATGCGCTATTACAATTATTTTGCCGATATGTATTTTCGCGAATATTATTATAATGGCTCTAGACATAAAAGTTACTAGGTGAACTTTATACTAACCGACTGCTTTAATTTTATTCGTGTAAAAATAGATATGGGTATAAATTATGAATACTATTGTAATATTTTATATTTTATAACTTTTTTAATTTTAGAAAATAAAATCTACAAAAAATATATGTCGTGTATTAACACTTATAGATTTAAAAAATACAATAAAAGGAAAAAGAGTATTACAGCCATTGTCATTTTATTCGCCGGGGACGGTGAATTATTGTTCTGAGTACAGGAAGGTAGGTAATAAAAAGTCGAATGTCAATCAATTTGTATAGTCTTACTAATGTACTTCGAATTACTTTGAATCACATCGAATTACTCTGATTTATTTCGAATTACTTTAAATAATTACAAATAACTTCTTTCGTTAATTCCTTTAAATTATATAGAATTACTTCGAATAACCTTCAATTAATTCGAATTATTTCGGTTTACGAGTCACGACTTAAACTACCGCCCGCCGGTAAAAAAAGCTCATTCTAATACGGCGGATTATTGGAGAAAATTTTGAAACCCAAAATTAAGAAAATTCGTATTATTTTAATACTATTGCACAGAAGTGTTTTCTAATTGCTCTATAATGTGCATCGTTGGTGATTCTATCTACCGCATAAGTTTATTTCATAATTATTTTAACATTTTGTACGTTAAGAACTTTTTCGTTTTGTTCCGGAAAAAAAAGGGCAATTTCAAAATTTTGTATCTCAGGCCCTACGCATAATATAGACACGGGAATTTTTGTTTTACATTTGGATTAATTCAAACTATAGGAATTTGGAATAAAAAGGGGATGTCACAAAATGGGTTCTTATAAAACACTGTACAGTACTTACCGAAATTCCATACAATTTTGTTGTTGACTCTTTGAGTCGAACAAGCAAGGCCGATTTTGCAAGAAAGTTGTGAAAATAGACCACATTCCTGGCATTTTTGAGTATAACACTTTAGGTTACGTAAATCTAAATACTTTGAGAAACAGTCGATCATGTGTGAAATAATTAACCAGAACGACGAGTACATTACGTGTAAAATAAGATCTTACTAACATAGATAATAAATATTTTATACTAACAAAATTGTTTTATATTGTATGTATGTTAGCGTGTAAGGTATTTATTATATGGGCCTCTTTGTATCTTTACCATCCTGTACATTGTTTGTTGCCTGAAATAAAGAGATTTATTATTATTATGCTCTTTATTTAAAATATAATCTTAATTAAAAATTTTTACAATATTTTAAATAAAAAAAAACATATTTACAATATAAAATATTATAAAAAACTTAACCTAGGTTGCCACCGGCAGCGGGGATAGACCCAAGTTACCGGTGGTTAGGGCTGCAGAGTGAGGAACCTCCTGACAATACGTGCCGTGTCAAGGAGTACTGCCTTCTGTATCTGACCCTTGACCCAACCTTTTAGCGAGAGCCTCTCTAGGTGTTGATCGAGGCTCTTAGCTAAAAGACCGTTTGCCGAAACGACTATCGGTACAATAATGGTTGAATCCACATCCCACATGGCGGTAACCTCGTGAGCCAAGTCAAGGTACTTACTGAGCTTGTCCTTCTCGGCTTTCACGAGGTTCTCATCATGAGGTACGGTAATATCAACCAATATTGCCCGGCGCTGAGATCGGTCGACCACCACGATATCAGGCTTATTGGGGACAATAGTCCTGTCCGTGATGATAGAGCGATCCCAGTAGAGCGTTGCATGACCATTTTCGAGAACTGGCGCAGGTGCGTACTTATAGTACGGCACCTCTGATTCAACAAGGCCATATTGAAGAGCAAGTTGCTGGTGAATTATTCTGGCTACTTGGTTGTGTCTGTGCAAATACTCTCCGTTAGCAAGATGAGAACAACCGGAAATAATATGTCGGAGTGATTCTCCAGGACGGCGGCATGCCCGACAGATGTCGACCATACCATCCTTCATAATATATTTCCGGTAGTTATTCGTCTTGATAACTTCATCTTCAATGGCACAGACAAAACCTTCGGTTTCCCCAAAGAGGTCACCGAAACGTAGCCAGTTCACCGAGGCAGGCAAATCTACATCAGGCCCAGTTAGAGCCCGATAGTAGCGCCCGTGTAGCACCTTGCTCTTCCATATGTCCTTGCGATCGAGAGTGCTTAGCACCACTGGTTTGCGCCAGTTTTCTGTTGCCAAGGAGAGCGGCGTGAAGTGTCTATCAACTGCCACGACATCCAAATGCATCCCGCAATCACTGTTTAGGAAATAATCCCTGAGACTGCACACCTCACGGTTATGTAGGTCCTTGGCATTTAAAAAGCCGCGACCCCCACATCTCCGCGGGATGTACAGCCTCATAACAGATGAGCGCGGGTGTAGCAGTCTGGAAGTCGTGAGCATTTGACGGACTCTTCTATCCAAGGCGTCCAATTCGGTCTGAGTCCATTTTAGTATGCCATAGGAGTATGTGAGCAGAGGCATAACCTAGCCATTAAAAGCACGCGTCTTATTGCCACCCGATAAAAGACTGTTAAGTACTTTTCTCAGGCGGCAAAAGAATCGCTGCCGTAATGGCTGTTTTATGTCCCCATCCTCAACACCCAAAGACTGTGACATACCAAGATATTTATATGTTTCAACTTCGGAGAGAGATCTGAAGTTTATCGTTTCGGAGAGTTGTAAATTGGTTAAATTTACTACTCTCCCACGCTGTACATGCATAACCGCACACTTATCCACACCAAACTCCATCTTGATGGCACTGCTGAAAGTCTCAGTAATTTTCAGCAGTTTCACCAAGTCTTGGCGGTTTGGTGCGAATAACTTGAGGTCATCCATGTACAACAAATGCGACATAACTTCACCCCCTCTCCGCAGTCAACAGCCTAACCTTGAATTTCTCAATAAAGTACTGAGAGAATTCAAAGCTAGGCAAAACCATAAAGGACTCAGACTGTCGCCCTGGAATATGCCACGCTCTATCCTTATAAGATCCTGCGTGGCAAAAACACTATCTCGACATCCTGGTTGACGCAAGACCGTGGTCCACTGCCGCATACATGACATCAAAAAGGATTTTAAAGTTATATCAATTTTATATAACTCTAAAATCCTCACCAACCATGTATGCGGCACCGAATCATAGGCCTTCTTATAGTCAATCCAGGCTGTGGAGAGAGTCCCTCTGGCACGCCGAACCTTCTGGCATATGGTCATGTCAATGAGGAGAAGCTCCTTAGTACCACGGGACCCAACCCTACATCCATTCTGAGTCACGTCCAAAATATTATTTGCAACAATGTGCGAGTTAATTTTTGTTCTCAGAATGGATGTAAGGAGCTTGTATAAAGTAGATATGCACGTGATGGGTCTATAATTTTTCGGTTCCGTGGTACTACCTGATTTATGGAGCAGAAAAGTGACACCAGTAGTCAACAAACTTCTTCTAAATGGCTTCTTGGAATTGTGTTGCCAGTAACTCGTGTGAACATCGAAACCATTTGATCCAGAAGTTGTGCAATCCGTCCGGTCCTGGGCATTTATTATTATTATTATTATAACGAACCTTATCTTTACATTTATGTTCGATTATTTCTCACAGCCATACCAACATGCATATTTGATAAGCTACACAGTAAAATATTAATAAAATAGAAGCCCAAGTACCATACTAATTAATTATAAGTTCCTTTGGAAAGAAGAATGGGCGATTTGTATGAAACCCGTCCCACCCCTTGTAAGTTCCCACATGGTAAGTTTCGAAATAAATAGTGTTTTTTTCTTGTAAAGACAGCAAATATGAACGAGTGAATAAATGAATACAAGAAAGAAAAAAAAGGGAAAATTTAAAAAAATATTAAAAATGAGGGTGTATTGTTAAATTGAAGAAAAAGTATTATCGTTATTAAAGTTTGTGTTAATAGGTTACAATAAAAGTGTTATCTATCTATCTGTCTTTTATCATTTATTATTTTAATTTTCTTCTTTTCAATAACTTTTTCTCCAATACCTGACAGATTTGCTGTTTTGCAATAAAATGCTTCACTTTTCAAGTAGGTACTTTTATTTAATGCATAGATGTAAGTGTTACAAGGGGGGGGGGGGGACGTTTTGTCCATTCTTCTTTTGAGCTATTATCGTAACGAGGCAGTGCGGTGGACATATTTCATATGTATGTACAAAAAAGTTAAAAAAATAATATTTCTATTTAAAAGAAAACTGTGAATGTCAGTGTAAATATGACACCATTTTTTTAAATGTAAGTATATGGTCCATTGTAATTTAAAAATAATTGAATTATTTTTAATGCAATTTAGACAAGCCACAAATAAGGGTTAAAGACGGTGGACACGATATTTTTTACAAAAGTACATTTATTTTGAAACTTATAAAACGCTAATTTACCAGGAAAATTAACCATTAAGGAACGTATCATAGTTGTAAGGAAGATCATTTGTCATTAAAATTATCTACCCTATTACATTGAGTTATTATGTCTACGTACTAGAGAAGACATCTCAACTAGATTGTTTGTAACACGCGTTAGAGCCAGCTCGCTCCAACTGTAGTAGTCTGTGGCAGGCGCTAGACGCAACAATAAGTGTGTATTCTGTGTTCTATTTTATTAAAATATACCTATATGTGTGCTGAACAACTCAGGAAATAAAAATAAAACCAAAGGAAACACTTTTCACCTGGAAATACGTACTAAATTATCGATGTAACATGCATTTGACTAATTATTTTATCAAATCGCCGAGACATGAAGCGGCGGCCATGTTTCGGTAAAATGCATATAGAGTAACAATATTTCTGTTTTGTGCAGAAGTGACACTTTTAACGCTTGATGTGAAATAATTACTTACTAGCTAGGGTTAAGATTATGGTGGCAGTTTGATTGGGGATTTTGTTATAATTAATAAACTTACCTAAAATACTTTTTTATTAATGAACTTGACCTTTTTTCGAGATCATAGATATATTAATAAATATTAGATATTTACCTTCGGGGTTTCACAGGATTCACACGGCGTGGAAAATAACTTTATTCTTTAGCTCCGATGCATCGTTTCTGTGATATTTTTATTTATATTTTAGTACCTACTACCTAGGCAGAAGAAATAGTATGTATGTATATAAATGTATTTGGTCATAAATAAACGCAAAGAGTTTCTTTCATTTTATCAAACCATAGTATTATCTGTGGTTTAATCTGAAATAAAATGTAATAAAGATTGAATTCTAATTAAAGGTAGGTAGAAAACATGCACAACAAATATGTCCATTCTGCAGTGTAAAATCTATTATCTGTTGCACTACGTTGAATATGGTTGAACAAAACGCGTAAGCGCGCCGTGCAAATGGCGGCGCTTTTGAACTTTTGGCCGCGAGAAAACAACACTCTAGAAGCGGTGTAGCGCTGTTAATTGTATATGGTTAAAGAGTAATATGTTGTCAAATAATACACAATTTCACTCCCATTGTCTGTCTCGAAAACACGTAGAGGTTACTAACCATTAAGGTGCAATAAACTAGGAAGACCTGTTTAGTCTTTACCTGCTACACCTTGTTTAGTCACCTAGTATTATATCTTAATTAATGGCTATCGCGTGTAGCATTAAGCCAATTTCAAGTGTTTAATTTTTTTTAAAGTTTATTTTTTCTACCGTACAATACGGTAGATAGAAATAAAATGGAGTCTCACAACACGTGTTGTTGCTAAAAGAACACGGGAGAAACGCTGTTTAGTCACTTCCCAGCGATTACGTTGCCTATATTATTGTGAATAATAGGAGTCAAGGACAATTTTTTCCAAAAAGTCGTGTCCTAATTTTAAATAAAAATTGGAACGCGATTTTTTTATTTTACTTTATGGCTGTGAGTAATTAAACTAATATTCGTAAAATAAGTAATTCAGATGAAGCGGGCAGGACTCAAATACGATTTTTAATCTCATCTCAATAATGCTTGAAAAATTTGAGCATCTGAATATTTGATACTCAGTAATATTTTTACACGTACCTACTTAAATAAATATTTTTCCAAAATAATTGAAAAAGATTTTTTTTTGATTAATATTTTATATTTTAGCGTTTTATCAACGCTATATACTTAAGTAATTTTTTTTAAAAACACTGAAAAAAAGACGACAACCTCAGGCGGGAATCGAACCACGCACCTTCCGCATTCCGGGCGGAGATTTTTATTATTTTTATGAAATATTTATTAACTAAATTATTTACTTACTTTTATTTTTGGCATTAATTTACTTATTTTCATTTCCATATTACAATTACAACAATCAATAAATATAAAAACTAACATATTAGTTTTTAAACAACATTAACTTACAACTTTACAACTCTGTAATAAATTTGAATGAACAGTGTGTCGCATCTGCGCTTAGACATTTCTATGACAACTAGGTAAGCCCCGCACCACGGTACAAGTATCATTGTAGCTGTGCGCAACTGCACATTTATTGTATGGGACGTCTACTCTAGTATATTTACCTCAATGCCCTATTATAATATTTTTTTTGGTTTTTTCTTGGGTTCTAAAATAATGATTGTAACAAAATTAAAAGCCACAACAAGAATTTTTTTAAATACTAAATTACTTACTTAAACACCACTGTAACAGTGTTTAACTTACTGAACGTACTATTGACTATGAAATACTACTTACTCGTTTGGCACGTGCCCAGCCCCCCCACCCCCCCCTATGGGGAGGAAAGGTCAGGGGGGCGCCCCCCCCCCACCCACGGAGAGGAAAGGTCTATTTGCATGTGTATATCTATGTACCTAAGTATTGCTCTATCGAAGGCTAAGAGGCCGTAAGCTGCATTAAAACTATTTTAACGAGACCTAACACGACTTATTTTGTAAATAAGTACATATCTATCTACTTACTGCTTGACGTTTGCTGCGGCCGTGGTCACAAGCGTGGTCATGTTAGATCCCGTTAAAATAGTTTTAATGCAATGCAACGCGATAGTTTAAAGTCTGGCCTTACTGAAGTCTGTATTTATTGTATCTATAGATTAACCATGATCAAGAGCTACTGTAAGGTCCTCGATGAGAGAAATAAGATTAGTCGCAGTGTATTTATGCTCAACAAAACCATGTTGTTGTCTAGCAATAATGTTTAAATAGAGATGCTAAAACTGGATAAACAAGCGACTCGAAAACCTTTGCAAATACAGGTAAGATAGAGATAGGCCTGTAACTTCCAACAGAGCACCTGTCACCAATCTTGAACAGTGGCAAAATAAGCGATTCCTTTCAGGCGCAAGGAAAACTCCATCCGTTAAAGACCTGTTAAAAATTAACGTATGGGGTAATGCCAAGCCTTTTGCGCAATTAGGGTGGATTCAACCAAACTGGAATAAGACTTACTCCGAGATTAGTCTATATAAATTCAGCGTTTAATGTAGGTATAAGACCTTATTCCAGTTTGGTCGAATCCACCCTTAGTGACAAAGAAAACCGGGATGCCATCCGCTCCGGCGCTCTTAGTGGAGTGAAGTCTTTTAAACCCTTGTAAAATTCATCCGTAGTAAACAACAAAGAGCTAAGATAGTCATAACAACAGGCAACCGCTGGAGAATGAGGTGATGGATCCGACTTATTGAAGACTGATGCGAAATAATCAGCGTGAAGATTGCAAATATCCGGCCTTTCGATGGAATCGATGTATTTTACCTTTGCGCTTATTCTTAATAAAAGTCCACACGAGCTTCGGGTTTGACTATAACGAATTCTTCATACGAGCCAAGTATACAGCATAGAAAGAAGGCAACAGTGAATCACACCTTTTTTTTCCTCAGAAACGGAGTTTGAACGTTAAAACATCACGGGGGTTATTATTGTACTTCCGCATTCTAACACGATATTAATTTTTTTCTTTAAGAGACCTTACTAAAAACGCCGTGAACGTATTTTTCACGATCAAACTCCTTATCATGCCATAAAATACCTCCAGCATCTCACCAACAGACCATCAACCACAAAGTAACTCCTTTCAATTGATAGTGTTACGACGACCTCCTTGGTCGAGTGGTTTGTACACCGGTTTAAATGGTGTCGCCATCTCTGAGGTCCCGGGTTCGATCCCCGGTCGGGTCAATTTAGAGAAAAACTGTTTTTCTAAATTGATTTCGGGTCTGGGTGTTTTTTCTATGTTTATGTATATTTATCCGTTATCTTACCATATAAACGAGTTTCACAAGAATACTCATCTTGGTCTAGATAATTGGTGTAAGCGTAAACAAAATTAATTATTAATTAAATTAATTAGTGTGCAAATCTTTAATGACACTGGTATGACTGTACCTTGCCGGCCTTGCTAAAACAAAATATGGCGTCGTTATTGGGTGATAAAGTATCATTCCATAAGTATGTAAGGGATAGAAAAGCTCATTGGAGGGTGCAGCGGGTCCACAATAGACAAGGGGTCAGGAATGCCTGCAATATCGGCGACTGCTATGTTGCACAAAATTAAACTCAAGATTTTCCATTGAGTTATGCCATTGTACTGTTTAAAATTTTCAAGGGAAAGAAAATCTATTAACATATTGTGTGTTCGCTGTTCGAGTAACCTGGTAAAAGATCATTACACGCTCCCGCAATTCATAACATACTATGCCTAAATTGAAGTCACCCACTATGAACGAGCCGACCAGTGCATCTAAAACACGGTTACAATTGTCTATAGTGTTTCAAAATATGTTTTTGAATAGGAGGTGCCAGGTATAGGTACACCGCAAATGTTCCACCTCGCGGAATCGGTCCTGTCACTCCCGACACACACCCACAAGTCCTCACAGTCAGATTCACATGAAGAATAACTGAGTTAAGTCGTTTAGTAGCAGCAATTAACAACCCTCCACCATTCTTTGAAGGATGGAAACCACTGCTTCGGCGATCACGTTGTATCTATTATCAAGGATTTCAGAATCAGAAACGCCGTCATTCAACCACGTTTCAGTCAAGAATTACAAATTATTTTATTTAAAATATCGACAGGCTTTGTTCGCAAACCTCTTACATTTTTGTAATAAACAATTATGTTATTTACAATCCTTTTTGTGCAAAAAAAATTACCTTAGCGCACTTTATGATAAAGTTTTGAAAGTCTCGATGCGTACATAATTGAATTCCTTGTTCTTCCGCACAAAAATTTTTCCGTCGCGTACGATACATTTATACTTTAGCTCCCTGGCAGTGCGATGAGTCGCCGCATGCATCAATTTAGTTTTCGGAGTCAGGTGCTCTGTTACATAGACTGAGGTCTTCTAGTTGCTGCCACCGATACCTAGATGACTGGTGTTAATTTTTTCGCTGTAATTGTTCAGGAACATTGAAAACTTGCCGCCGACTCGAGACGCTATAACTCAGCATCTATTGCGAGCTGTCTACTAAGGAGGGAATTTATGGGGTGAAATCTTACGACCCCCATCAAGATCTGACATGTCCTTCTAAGTGGGGATGGTACAAATAAGACTAAACTTGGAAGCCTGTTTGGTCCACATTACCTCTCGCTGAAAAAGCATGTTTAGAACTGATAAGATGCAAGTGCAAGGTGACCTGCGGAAATAACAGATGCAACTGTACCAAAAGTGACCAAAAGTGATCTTACATGTGAGGAAAATAAAAATAGCAACCACTCAGTGAAGATTGCTGGCTGTAGCAAAAATAAACTAAAAAAATATATTAAGACAAATAAGTACATTAAGAAAACGCAAAAATTAGTTAAGAAGCACAAATTTTTATTAAAAATGTAAAATTAAATAGAGAAAGATTGTACTTAATTGACAAATTGGATATATACTCGTCACAACTACATAATAAAAATTTAAAATATAAAAATGATACACAAACTCTACAAACTAAAAGTGCACACTTAGAGGACTCGCTTATATCTATTTATAAGCAATATGATCTTTCACAAAGTCAAATGAAAGAATACATGTTGGCCATTGATGAACTGGTAGTCCTGTGTAACGGTAACAATGAAGGGTTTGATTCACTCACAAGTAACCGTAATTGTAAATGTAAACAGTTACCAAGCCGTTCATCAATCCCATGTCATTTTTCCTCTGTCGAATTGATTGATGTTTCTTCCAAAGGTTCCCTTACTCAGTGCACAATTAAAAATGTACCACAACTCATACCGACCAACCAGATTCCATGTAGGACAGATTGTAATAGTGACTTGGTTATATTTAGTGATGAATTTGGTAAAAACATGGGTCGGTTGTTATTTAACTTGGGACATTCAGTTATCAATTATTGTATACCGGGTGCTTCTTATCAACATATTTTGAAAAAAGCTGTAGAACATAAATATAACCCCAATAGCACCTTATTATTATTTGTTGGTAATAGAGGTAATCTGAACAAAACAAGCCTTATAAAATGTTTAGAATGTTTGGATAAGTTAATTGTAAAGAAAATTATATTGTTCACATTACCGTATTGTAGTAGTTTGCCAAAAGAGGAAAATTCTATTAGATATAAGCTTAACCTGACATTACATTTACAAAAATGACATATTGCATTTAATTGACACTAACAATTATGTTAGTAATTTTTATTTGACAAGAGATAGTTATTATCTGCCAAATTATTTTAAGCGACAAATAGCTTTATCGCAATCCTATTGTATTCAAACGTCAGCCAAAAACTTGGCTAAACAAGTTGCTTCTATTGAGCAATGTATATTGGATATTGATTTTTTTAACCGCCTCTGTGGTCTAGTGGCCAAGCCACCGGTCTCAGACCCAGAGGTCCCGGGTTCGATTCCTAGCGGGGGGTACATCTTTGTGTGCTCGGTTTGGTTGGTGGTAGGGTTGTTAAGTCCGCTTGGCTAGCTACCACCATCTTATCTAAGTCTGTCGCCATAACAACGATGTTTATAGCATTGTTGTGTTCCGGCAGTTTGAGATAAGATAGCCAGTTCCTCAGCGGTTTAGGATTCCGGGTGAAGCGCGCTTCCACCTTCAGCCTTATCGTCACTTACCGTCAAGTGAGATGAAGGCCAAGCGCTTACCCATTGCCAATAATAAAAAAAAAGACATAGACGTCAGTAGTGTTTCTACTGACATTCCAATTAATTATTTAAATTAAATTATAGGACAAAAGAGGAACACTCTTGCGAAATGTTTGTTTATAAAATGAAATTAAATTAATGTAAAAATAGCTTTAGAAAAAATCTATGTCAATCATTAAATTTAAAAAATGTACAATCTTTGAACATTGTCCACCAGAACATCCATGGAATGATGGGCAAAGATTTAGAGATTGAATTGTTCATGAACTGTGATAAAATTGATATTCTTTGCATAACAGAACACTGGCTTAAAGACCAGTTCATGTTCAATTTTAAGAATCATTTGGTAGGAAGTTCGTTCAGTCGAGGAAATGCAATACATGGCTTAATTATTATTAATAAAAAGTTTAAATTAAAGGAACGCAAAGACATAGTGAGCCTCTCGGTTGAGCGAACAATAGAAATAGCTTGTGTGGAGTTGGAGCAGTTTGTTGTATTATGTGTATACAGACCTCCTTCAGCGTCATATGATTTTTTCGAAAAAGTTATGGATGAGGCATTACATAAAGTCCGCAATGTAGGTAAAACAATAATTGTTTGCGGTGATTTTAATATTAATTTGTTAGAAAATTGTCACAACACTATGTCAACTAAAATGAAAAACCTATTTCTATCATACAACTTAAATCATTTATTTTTGGAGCCGACAAGAATAACTGCCACTTCGGCCACCTGTATTGATAACATAAATACAAATGTAAAGCCACTGGCTAATCATTGCTGATCATTGTGGCCAAATGGTCTGCATTCCACACCAGCGTAAGCAAGTAATGAAAAAGAATATCACTGTTGTGCCAAAAACTGCAGGTTGGCTGGAACGCTTTAAAAGCAATCTACATACAAAATTAAATTATTTAGAATACAATAACAACCATAATGTCTTTTATAATGATTTTTTTAACATATATTGTTCAGAATTTAATAAAACTTTTGTTCCAAAAAAGAACTCGGTTAGTGGTACTGTAACTTTTAATGAATGGGCTACAATCGGTATTCACAAAAGTAGGAAACGCCTTTATGAACTTTATGGTGAACGCAACTATAATACCAGCGATGACTTCAAATTATAAGTTAAAAATTATTCAAAGTTATTCAAAAGAGTATGCCGATTAGCCAAGGCAAACTATCTGAGTTCTAAGATTAAGAATAGTAATGACAAAATAAAAATGACATATATTATAAATAGTGAAACAGGAAAGGTCAAAAGTCGTAATAATGAGTACAATTTAAATTGTGATAATAAAACCTTGACTTCTGATGCTGATGTTGCTGCAGCATTTGAGAGGTTTTTACTGACATTCCAGTTTCAACTACAAACGCCTTGATTTCCTCCCCCACTGTAGCTGAATCTGTTTTGAAAGAGAATGTTAAAGATTGTGAAAGTAATTTTGTTTTCAAAAAATTTGTGTTTTAGATATAATAAAAACATTTAACACTCTCAATAAAAAGAAAACTGCTGATCTGTGGGGTAATTCCGTGGACGTCGCTAAATCTGGAATTTATTTAGCATTAAGCATATTTAATGAATGCATTGACTGTGGTGTTTTTCCTGACCTCATGAAATGTAGTAAAATAATTCCATTATTTAAATCAGGTAGCACTTCTGACCCCTCTAATTTTAGACCTATTTCTGTGCTACCCACATTTAGTAAAATTTTTGAAAAGTTGATGCTAGACCTAATGCAAATTCATTTTTATAGAAATAAACTTTACATTGTAAACAGTATGGTTTTACTAGGGGTCGCTGTACAACTGACGCCGGTGTTGAGCTTTTAATCCAAATATTTAATACCTGGGAGGAATCACAGGATGCCCTAGGGGTATTTTGTGATTTATCCAAGGCTTTTGATTGTGTTTTACATGAAACTTTGGTCAGGAAGCTTAACCACTATGGAATTAGGGATGCTTCTTTGAACCTTCTAATCTCATACTTAAGTAACAGGATTCAAAAGGTCGACATTAACGGTAAAAGATCTCCGGGATCAGTGGTTAAAATGGGAGTTCCGCAGGGTTCAATACTTGGTCCATTCTTTTTTTTGGTTTATATTAATGACTTACCTTATTTTGTAAAAGACAGTCATGAGATAGTATTGCTTGCTGATGATACTTCACTTGTATTCAAAGTGAAACGACGACACCCAAATTACGACGATGTGAATAATGCGGTCTCAAAGATTGTTCACTGGTTTAGTATTATTAACTTGCTATTAAACGAGGGAAAAACCAAATGTGTAAGATTTGTATTGCCTAATGTTAAGCAGGTAATAACTAGTGTACAAATTAAAGATAAGAATGTGAATCCTGTGGACACCACTGTGTTTCTAGGCATCACGTTGGATGCCAAGCTTCAGTGGGGCCCACATATAGCTAAATTGTCGAATAGACTTAGCTCTGCGGCTTATGCAGTAATGAAGATCCGTCAGTTAACTGACGTTGATACAGCTAGATTAGTTTATTTCAGTTACTTTCATAGTGTAATTTCGTACGGCATTTTACTGTGGGGAAATGCTGCCGACATTCAAACTATCTTTGTGCTGCAGAAGAGGGCTATTCGAGCAATATATAACCTACAGGCTGGTGACTCTCTCAGAGAGAGATTTAAGGATATAAGTATAATGACAGTTGCTTCACAATACATTTATGAAAATCTGATGTATGTTCTTAAAAATATTGAAATGTTTTCAAAAAACAGTGATATTCACAAATTAAACACTAGAAGTAAGAACAAATTAGCAGTACCTTATACTAGGCTCCATAAAATAAATAATTCTTTTAAGGGTCTGTGTGTACGCTTATACAACATAGTACCAAATGATATTCAGAAATTAGATCTTGATAAATTTAAAATGAAAATCAAAGAAAAGCTTTATAAAAAAGCCTATTATAAAGTGTCAGATTATACAGAAGACAAAACAGCTTGGGTCTGAAATGCTCCAAGTACTCCAACAGCTATTTCTAATTGTCTATAATTAATTTATATATAGCACCGCATTTAATTAAACTATTTACATTCAAATTCATATTTTGTATTTTGTGACCTGGTAACGACACATAATATATATATTTTTTGTAAATGTCGTTGCTTCTGTGCGCTGTGGTTTCTTGCGCCCGTTCTTCGCCACAGTTAAAAAATGATGTCCTGAATGGGTGGTAGGTTAAAAAATATTTGGACGTTTCAAAGTACTTATTAATTGAGTTTATTGAATAAATATATTTTGACTATTGACTATTGACTATTGAGTAATATAAAAGTGTTTCGTCTTGGTGCACCGAAGGCCCGCACTGGAGCTCCACGCCCTATTAAAGTAGTCATGAGCAGCAAGATTAATGCTATCGAGGTATTACGTAACAAAAATAAAACGAATAAACCTTCGTCTATTAAAACAGATCAAACTCCAATGCAACGAGAATATCTGAAACATCTCCGCGATGAACTTGAAAAACGCAGCAATAGTGGTGAACCGGATCTGACAATAAAATACATACAGGGACAGCCAAAAATTTTTAGCAAGACTCATCTAAAAAACTAGATTATGCCCTAGATGCAACCGGCCCACAACAAGTAAATAAAAATGACACAGGCAATGCAACAGGTTATATTATATCATCGGAACTTTTAACAATAACTATTCTATATACAAACATACAATCAATCACTTCAAAATTGGACTTACTTATTGCAAGGATACAATCAGAGAAGCCGTCAATAATAGTACTCACAGAGACATGGTTCAAACCAGCTATACATGATTCTTTGATTAAAATAACGGGCTATGACGTGTACAGAGATGACCGCATTGGCAAACGAAGTGGTAGAGTAGCTATCTATACATCAAACCAAATTAATTATATGAGTACAAAGCGAAATAATAAATATAAAACTAAGTATGATACTTCAGAATGCGTATGTCTACCACATTGAAGTAGGAGAACAAAAAATCCTGATTTGTGGAGTATACCGGGGCCATGAATCAACTATAGATCACGACAACATGATTTATCAAGAACTACAGCTAGCTGCCCAGTCCAACACAGTAGTAATTATGGGCGATTTCAACTTTGGAGGAATAAAGTGGCCGCTTCAAGATTGTGGTTACCTTCTGCCGAAGGATAATAAATTTCCAGCAATGGTACAAAGACAGTGACTTCTATCAGTTAGTAAATAAACACACAAGATTTCGCCAGGGTAACCAGCCATCTTTTTTGGATTTGATCATAACTAATGATGAGTTACTCATAGCCAATATTAGTTATGAAGCAGCTATTGGCAAAAGTGATCACACATATATAATTTCAACAATACAGCTACAAGTACAAAAACAGAACCGGCAACAAACAACACCTAAGCGAAATTACAGTAAAGCAGACTTTGATAAAATTAATGTAGAGCTAAAGCGTATTTTGACAGGGTTTTCTGTATACTTGAACTGCGCAAAAAACCAGTACAAAACTCTGCATGAGGCGATTACGAATACTATAAACACCCACGTGCCTTTTATAAAGATAC
Organism: Scoparia ambigualis; assembly: GCA_963921215.1. Lineage (NCBI taxonomy): Eukaryota > Metazoa > Arthropoda > Insecta > Lepidoptera > Crambidae > Scoparia > Scoparia ambigualis. Next base: position 1,639,612 of record OY992503.1, read on the forward strand.
CAAGAAAGAAAAGATTTAATAGACCCTGGGTAACGTTTGAAACATGTCAATTAATTAGACAAAAAAAGTTATTATGGAAGAGGTATACCTTAACTGGGTCCAATGACCTTTACAAACATCTCTTAAAGGCAGGACCAAAAAAATTTTACTCGTATATCAGACAGCAAATCACTTCTAAAGTCAGTATACCACCCGTTATAAGGAACATTCAAGGACAAGATGTCACGCAACCAAAAGATATAGCTGAAGTTTTTGCTGATCAATTTTCTAGCGTATTTGAAAAAGAACCTGTAGGAACGCTTCCATTTTTGGATCCAAGCCTCAGAGTTGCAGAGTCAATCGAAGATCTTATATTTAATGAAAATCAAGTACAATCTGCTATTAAAAGAATGAAAGCAGACTCTTCACCTGAGCCGGATGAGATACCAGTGGTCATACTGAAGAATTGTGACCTTGATAACCAATTGGTATCTATAATGCAAACGTCCTATGACACCGGAATTTTGCCAGACTTATGGAAAACCGCAATAGTAACCCCTGTGTACAAAAAGGGAAACAAGCTACAGGCAGTAAATTATAGACCAATAAGCCTAACTAGCGTGATATGTAAAGTCATGGAGAAGATAATAGTCAAACACATCAGACAGTTTCTTGACAAGGTGCGAGTCATCAGCAACCAACAACATGGTTTTTGCCCACATAGATCCACAATATCGAACTTGTTATCTTGCCTATCATCTTGGACCACAAGTCAGAATGCTCGACAACTTGTAGATGTGATTTACCTCGTTTATGAAAAAGCATTTGACAAAGTACCGATAAGTAGACTTCTGCAAAAAATAGAATACGTAGGAATACGTGGAAAACTTCTAAAGTGGATTGAGGCCTTTTTGCGACATAGGACATTTCGAGTGAGAATTGGTGACACTCTTTCAGATAAAAGAGACCAAAGAGGTGTTCCCCAAGGCTCTGTCCTAGGGCCATTATCATATATTATTTTCACTTTTGATCTACCGCAACATTTGAATTGCAAAGTTAGTATGTTTGCTGACGACACAAAGATTTTTGCAGACCCAGAAATGGATTTTGAACGGCTTCAAGCGGATCTAAATCAAATAGTAAGCTGGTCAAGGGAGTGGCTCATAAAACTAAATTCAGCTAAATGCACAGTTCTCCTTATAGGAAATCGGAATCCCCATCTTACATTTACAATAAATGATGAACCATTAAGAGAAACAAGTGTCCAAACTGACCTGGGTGTACATATATGTGAAAATCTCAAATGGGAACACCATATTGCAGCAATAACTGAAAAAGCTAATAGCTTTATATACCTTATCAGAAAAGCGTTTGGACAGTTAACACCCGATATGATGCTCAAAATTCACAAAGCGTATGTTCGGCCTATCTTGGAATACGCTTTCCAAGTCTGGAACCCATATTTCAAGAAGGATATGGAATTACTAGAAAGAGTACAGGGGCGATTTTCCAAAGTACCTAAATCTTTAAAAGCAAAACCATATAATGAGAGACTGGATGTGTTGAAACTCACTACTCTTGAAAAACGCAGAAAACGAGGAGATCTGATTGAAACCTTTAAAATATTACATGGACACTACAATCATGAAGGTTTTGATAAACAGATGTTTCAATACTCAAAGAATACACATCTTAGAGGACACCATCTTAAGCTGTCAAAAACTGCATCACATAATAACCCACACAAACATTTTCTAAGCAGCAGAGTAATTGAAGCTTGGAACAGGCTGCCCAAAGAAGTGGTATCAGCACAAACAATAAACCAATTTAAAAACAGGCTAGACAAGCATTTGAATATGAACAAATAACCAGACTAAGACATTAAAAGGAGGAAACAGGATACAGACTATACCAGTTGTCTCAACTGCCTGTCTGTTAAACAATAATAATAATAATAATAATAATTTTCCTTACAAAGATTCATTTTCGTACGTAACCTGACAGATTCCAATCGACGCTGTGACTAAACAATAGCATTAATCCTAACACTTTCAACTGTTCAATTCAAGGTTCAAAATTTTCAACACATTCGAATATAGAACAGTTCCAAATTCAAAATTGCCGGGAAATATGGAAACGACAGAACTTAAAAGGCATGCCTAGTACGTATTGTTGCGTCTAGCGCCTGCCACAGACTACCACAGTTGGAGCGAGCTGGCTCTAACGCGTGTTACAAACAATCTAGTTGAGACGTCTTCTCTAGTACGTAGTACATTATAACTCAATGTTTATTGTTAGCTTTTTCTTCTTTTTTATTATGGCCAAAAACAAGGGAGTATAATTTATACCAGCAAAAGCATAGTAGATTATTAACCAAGGGGATAAAGCAGTGTCTTCTGTCGCGGGTGATGATTTAAATCGCGATCATAACGGGTTTAGGACTCGAGGTTTACTCCCGAGCGTAGCGAGAGTGTGACGAGCCCTGAGTGTAGCGAGGGATTTAAGTTCACCCAAGACTAAGACAGCTTTATCACCAAAGAAAATACTCTACTTTCCGTACCATTTGCGAAAAATTAACACAATAATAATATGAGAAAAAAAAATGTCTTAATAAATTCCTAGACTAATATTTTTTTGTCGGAAAAGCAAAGGCATCAAGCTCATACGGCCTCGTCGGTTTTCGTAATTTTAGTTAATAATCATAACTGCATAATAAATGCGTATTCCTTTTTCAAAAAGATGTATAATGCTTTATATACAAACTCAATGGTGTAAACACAGATGTAGTTCAGTATAAATTTCGGTAAGTATTCTAAATTTAAATCACATTCTCGCCCTAGAGGATGAATGAAATTCAGTACAATTTTCTTTCCCTATTTTTAACAGATTAAAAAAGTATTTTACAAAGCTGTTTGCCCATGTATGATTCTGTATTACAGAAAGTGATTTACATTTTCGTAAAAGCTTAGCGAAAAATTAAAGTGACAATGTCAATCATTTTAATGACAAGAACAGTAAGCTTATAAATTTATTTTTCATCCCACCATCTCGGAAAGAGTATTTTTAATCTTCAATATCTGAATGGAAAAGCCGTTTTTATTCTCTAGAGGATAAAGTAAATTGAATTTAGAACATCGTGTGCACTAAGTTTGTGAATTAAAAAAAACATTAAACCTATTTACTGCTACCTCTATGGTGCCGAATATATCATACAACTTTTTTTTAATTTGTTAAAAAATAACTGTAGCAACGTTACTTTAAAATTTTCTTAATTATACCTTAGTATTATTTTGTTATAATTTAAAGATTATTCTGTAATACTTACCTGTCATAATGTAGTAGTTAATACCTAAACTGAAATAAAAGTATCTTGTGAATGTAAATGTTTTTTTTTTTGCATTTAGTCATTTCCTCGCTGAGGTGGGATGAAAAGTTACGTGTTTCACTCGATTGCAAAGATTTTTCACCTCGTGCTCTTTTGATTCCCTCGCTAACGCTCAGGATTCTAATGTTAGAATCACTCGCTGCACTCGTGATTCAATTTTAGAATCCTTCGCTTGCTCGGTCATCAAAATTGAGCACGCGGTTAAAAAGCAACTTTGCAATCTTGTATAACAAATAACTATTTCACACCACCTGCTCGACAACGTCAAATTATATGTCATGCAAACCTAACCTAAAGTAAGTCACTAATAGACCTGAGGTCTAGCAGGGCAATAATATTGTACTGAATTTCATTATGACCCGCTGGTCATTAAGGTGATTTGAATTTGGAACATAAATAGAAATCGCATACGAACATTTACTATATAGGTAGTAGGTAGGTGTGCAGTCTTTAGTTCGTATACGCCTTTTACGACACTCAAGGGACGAGAAGAGGTTGGTAGTATTATTTTGATGAGCCCAACGCCGCTCTATGCTGTTGGATGTATGTGCAATCTTTAGCCCGTTAGTCGCTTTTACGACACCCAAGGGAAGAGGGGTTTGGTAGTATTATTTTGATGAGCCCATCGCCGCTCTATGCTGTTGGATGTATGTGCAGTCTTTAGTCCGTTTGGGTCATTTTAGCTCCTTGTATAACAATCTACTATTGTTTTACTGTTGCTTTTTATTGTCTCGTAGATGGTGTGAAAAGTAGAGTATTCTCCTCATGGATAAAGGTGCCTTGGTCTTGGGCGACCTTGAATCCCACGCTGCACTCAGAATTCTTGTCTTATCTCCCTCGCTTTGCTCGGGAGTTAAACTCTAAGCACCCTCGCTACGCTCGGGAGTTAACGCTAGAATTCTTCGTTTTGCTCGGGATTCAATACGGGACGCCCGCTACATAAGACACTACTTTATCGCCTTGGTGCATAATCTACTATTATGTTGTTACTGAATATGTGCTTATACCTATATAGTGAAAACGGTGTGGGAATTTAAATGCATGGCAAAATGTGGTACGCAGTAGGGCATGTAATATCGGAAAGTTTTTAGTATCGATACTGATTTCCGATACTGGATCTCAATATCGGAATTCCGATAATAGTGTCGGAACTACACAAAGTAAAATCAAATTGTTTTATAATAAAAAATGACATTAAAAAAACGTCTCTCGCTCCTCACAATCACACGGATCTCAAAAATATTTAACAATACAAAATAAAGTCTTATTTGTAAATCAGTCTACTTAACATTTTGGTAAAAAAATTTGTTTAACAATCACGGCTCCCTAATTCTTTATTTCAATTAAATAAAAACAACTCTAAATTATTTATCAGTCTACTTGACATTTTGGCATTTTGCAAATTAGGTTTAACAAATCGCAAGTTTCTCATTTATAGGTACTAATTAAAAATAAAAACTCAACGTCGGCCGATATTTAACAATAAAACCAACATAAATTGTTATTTCTTATCCACTTTAAAATGTGTGAAATGAAATAACATATCAAATCTTTTATTATTCTAATAAAGTGAAGCTCAAAATGAAACTTCTCAATATGTACTTATAATAATTTAAATAACTGAAATTTTAAAAAATGGACTAAACAAAAATCAACATTTCATAATCAACTATTTCTAATCAAATGAACGCTTTTTATTACCAAGAAAATGTCCTTAAAAATGACAAAGCATCTAAACGGGAAATCGCTATTGTTGTCTTGCATGCATTGCAATAATAACTATTGTTCTGAGCATTGCATCGACCGCATAGCGGGGCGGCTGGCAACAAGGAAGAGACGGTTACGTTTTATTTGAAAATTTCACAGTACACTTCGACTTTTTATTTATTGCAGTAAAATGACACTTCGAACTGTCAAATCGCAATACAATTATATTACGATTTGTCAGGTCGAAGTGTCATTTTACTGCATCAAATAAAAAGTTGAAGTATAGTTCTGCCGTTTCCGATATTACGGTACTGGACCACTCAGTATCGGAACTGTAGTATCGGATATAGTGTTAAAACTATTTTAACGGGACCTAACACGATTAATTTTTGTAAGTAAGTACATATCTACTTACTGCTTGACGTTTCGGCCGCGATGGTAGATAGATATGTACTTACTTACAAAAATTAATCGTGTTAGGTCCCGTTAAAATAGTTTTAATGCAATGCAACGCGACAGTTTAAAGTCTTATCGGATATAGTGGTCCGAGATTCCGATATTACGATACTACGAGATTCCGATATTCATGCCCTAGTACGCAGTGTGTTATATTATCAACGTGCCCTTGAATTTAGACTGTTTTGTGATATAAAAATGGTTAATTATTTATTCATGTTTTTAATAAAGCTATTTTATGGGGAAATGGAATCGCACATAAGGAAATTTACGTTTATGCTATTGCCATTTTGTATATATTTAGGGTTCTTTTTTTCACCAGTAAAACCCCTTCCCGGACACAAATGTCGTGTTAATTAAAACATATTTCCAAGACTATCCTTAGAATCAGATTCAAATCATTGATTTGTCACATACGATTCTTACACTATATTTTAATGTAAGAATCTTATGTGACAAATCTTATTAAATTATAATGGGTCATTTTAACCCCTTGTATAACAATCTACTATTTCATTCTTCATACCGGAAAGTAGGTCTGAAGTTGCCTGAGGAGCGGGAGGAAAGTAGTACTTTTCCTCCCTAGGGAGAATCGTTTTTCTGACATGAGTAATTGTGACTAATTATTAAAATATTACTACCAACCCCTTTCTTCCCTTGGGTGTCGTAAATGCGACTAACGGGCTAAAGGCTCACCACTTAAGCACATTTGCAGTCTGGGCAGTGGTTTCTTGCTGAAGCGTGGACTGTGTGGGCGTGGTCTGTGTTGTCCATGATTCAAATGATTACTAATTTTACCATAAACTTTAATAATAACTATCTCAAAAAAGTGGTTGATTTAAATAAACAGTAATACGTCGAGTCTTTATTCATGACTATTCTACTTAAGACTAAAATAATTTTTCGTCTTTGTAGGCTCATTGTCCTGTGACAGACAAAACTTAAAAAAAAAAACTTTTTCCAGTAGGGCAAAAGCTATTATAGCCTCGCTCTAGAACGCTACAATGACGGTCTTTTTGAGCAAGAGGAGTGAAAAAGTATTTGTTAATACTTTTGGAGAAATGTTTAGGTATTACAAAGAAGAATGGGCGTTTTTGTATGAAATCCGTCCCACCCCATGTAAGTTCCCACATGGTAAGTTTCGAAATAAATAAGTGTGTTTTGTTGTAAGGACAGCAAATATGAACGAGCGAATGAATGAATGAAAAAAAAAGAAAAAAAGGGAAAATGAATGAATAATGAAGGTGTATAGGCCCAAGAAGCTTGTAGGTAAGGCTTGACTTACCTACAAGCTTCTTGTATAGGCCTCATTTTTCATTTTTTTGACGTGACAACGTCTTATAAATTGGTTTGCCGGGTGACACTTCAAGAAACTGCGTTACGCTCCGCTCACGTTATGCGCTCACAATGAGAGCGAGTGAGAGGCACGCGTCCCTTCCACTCGGGCATGGTTAGCCCGCCTGTAACGGACAGATTAATCGGTGATCAAATTAATGGTTAGGTACGTAGAGAACGAACAAGTTAATGTAACTATTAGGTTCGGAATCAATTAGGGATTGGAATTTGTATAATGATTGATTTGATAAACAATTTGGCGATACCGCATCGCATCCGCTTGCGTTTGATCGTATACGCATACTAGGTATGGGCGTTATTTAACGTAATCAGTTTCAGTAACAGGTTATGCAGCCTGTAACGGAATCACTAGTTTCGGCTTGAACAATGAACCGGTGATTTTTCGTAACCAGTTCCATAGAGCAACGACGTTATGTGCAGAGCGCGAGTAACGCCGACCGGTGACGAATGTGACCGACACAAATTAAAACGTAATGTAAAAAAGAACAAAAAAACTTAATTTAAAAATGTGTAAAAGGCTAAAAAGAACTACTCATTAAAAATTTACAATAATCAAAAGTTGTAAATAGACAGAAACGATACAAATTTGAATAACTTTTAAATCCTTTATGTATGTGGAAATGTGTAGCCCTAAGCCTGGTTAAAGTATGAAGGAAAGTTCATTAGATCAATGCTTACTTACTTCTATAATAATGATAAAAAACTTGTCACTAAGTCCTGATAACTAAATAACGGTAGCTAGCTACATAATACTCATGAGTGATAGGTCGGTTGGTGTCACCTAGTCAGGCTGTAAGGTTAATAAGCTCATTGTCAAAGCACTTGTAAAAATAACAGGTTACGAAAAATCACTCGTTTCAAAACAGGTGACTATATCGGAATAACTAGTTACGTTTCGTTTTAATAAAATCACGTAACGACACATAGGTAACGCATACAATGTGAATAAAATAAAATCTTAGAAAATTTTAGCCGCGGTACTTATGTAACGAATAAAAAATGTTACCATCGCCTTCTAGAAATTTGCACGTTTGCTACAACGCCCTCTCTTGATAAAAAACTGAAGCTGTTATTTACGTAATTATGAAGTTTTACTTATTGTTACGAAATTGATTGGTATTGATGTTTAAATTAACAAGTAGCTTCTCTAGAGGATAGATACTCATACCATGTAAGCATAGCCGTTTGCGTGTGATTGTATACGAATAAAAGAAAAACTTAGAAAATTTTAGCCGTCGTATTTACGTAGCGGTTAAAAAAGTTACCATCGCCATCTAGAAATTTGCATGTTTGCTACAGCTCCCTCTCTTGATGAGTAGATGAAGCTGCTATTTACGTAATTTGAAAGTTTTAATAATTGTCACGAATTTGATTGTTATCGATTGTTATTGATGGGCAGCTTAACAAGTAGCCTCTTTAAATGATAATTAGTCATACAATGTAAGCATAGTACGAACGGAATAACAATAGGAGATAAAACTAATATGGCGATCGTGGTAAACTTGTAAATGTTTTATGGTCGGACAACGTATTGTATTGTTCCTCCGAAACGGCTAAGCCCACGTGAATGGCGTTTATCTAGAATTATGGTAGACATAACGCCCGACGTGGTGGTGAAGTCAAAATTAGCCGCGCGGAATTATTGTAATCTGCACGTAGCATTGTTTAGGAATAATTCTCGCAAAAACTAGACTAGCGCTCTAAAATATGCAATTGCTTAGATGTGTTATAACGAATCGCATACGCAAATATATTTTAAGATAGGTCTAGACTTATATTTTGTTGTATAACTTAGAATCAGAGCGTTTGGATATAAATGGAATTTTAGTCGATTTTAAAGTGTCAGTTCATAGAGGATCTGAATGTGCATTCAGAATATTTTTGTAATTAAAAAGGGGCGACTACCTCTACTTCTCTGCTCTCTAATTGGCTAGAATAATTCAAATCTTCTAGAAGCTTTTTTGTATAAAAGGGCCGAGCGGGATTTCGGTCTTCATGTTCACTTCAAGCAGTCTACCGAGCAGCAACTAGCTGGAACCTTTGGAAAATCAGAAAACTGAAGAAGTAATTGAGATATACCTAGAGCAGTTTAGAGCCAGTGTGAAAGTTGAGTATTTAGGGAAACTTTATAAACACTGTATAAATTGTGCTTTGTGTATCTGACTGACGTGTAATTACTAACTTGGATTTGACCATTTATGTACCTGTGTGTGTGTGTGCGTGTATATAACCTTGTGCGTATAACTTTTGTGCCTGACTTTAATTTGCATGGACCTTACGTGTATTGTGTGTGCATGACCATATGTGTATTACCTACTGTGTGTGTGTGTGTGTATTACCTTATGTGCGTGTAACCTTGTTATATATTGTGTATTGACTATTGTGTACATAGATGTTTTGTGAGTCAAATAAATAAATCTCCGGTCGAGGGGGTATAAGTTGCATTCGTGTTTTGTTCATACTTATTGGCGGAGCACTGACGTCGTGGTTCTGCCAGGAGCCCTACCCTCGACATTGTGGTCCTTCGAGCCGGATCCTGCACAGGAAGTGAACATCAAGTGAACATCAAATCGAAGACCTTAACTTTAGGATGCCGCAGACAAGGAGCGGTGTTCGCCGGAAGGAGGATGCAGAGGCATTATTGGAGCAAGCTGGACGAGGTACGTACGAGTTACCACCCACCTCACCCTCAGTGCCTGAACCGAGCATCGAGCATGAGGGGGGTCGACCCCTACCCCGGATCGATGGAGGGGAACGACCAGAACCTAGTGGGGGTGCACAGTCTAGGCTTACCGACGCTGCTGAAGAGCAACGCGCGCCCGCAGCATCACGGCCAGCTGCACGAGCAGCTTCAATACGATCGACGACAAGCATCACTTCCCGCCTTAGAAAGTCGGAATACGAGGCGGAAAGAATGCTGATGGAACTGAAGCGAAAAGAACTTCAGATGGAAGCGTAGCTTATAAAGAAGAAGCTGGCATGGGAGACAGCCGTCATTGAAGAAGATGGGGTTGAGAGCGTGGCCGATAACACGAATTCGGAAGATCGTGTCGACACATGGCTCAACCAGCATTCATCGACGATGCTGCCAGAATCCAGAACAGCTCCAAATCCAGAATACTGCCGCGACCCAGGCCACATACGGGGGGAGTCAAGACGACCCGCGCCGCCGCTGAAGACTCAAGAGGACCTTCGTCGACGACCATCCCCGACGCCCGGCAGGAATAGAGGGATCGATCGACTGGCAGATCTCTTTCAAAACATGGTACAGACGAGGCCACGCCCAAGACAGGCCACCGAGTTGCCCATATTTACGGGTGCAGCTACGGAGTGGCTCCCATTCAAGGCGGCTATGAGAGAGACCTCCGAGATGTATCAATTTACGCCAGTAGAGAACATTGCCCGGTTACGCAACTGTTTGCAAGGTGAAGCAAGAGAGTGCGTGTCGGCGTTATTGGCTACAACTACGGACCCAGCTGTAATCATGCGGACTTTGGAGCAGTGTTACGGGCGTCCGGAAGTTATTATAGATCGGGCCTTGGAGCAGCTAAGAAGATTGCCAAGGCCGGGTCCCGCCGCACCAGCCTTGAATAGTTTTGCGATTAAACTACAGAACGTAGTATGTGTACTGATGCAGGTGGACCAAAGAGGCTACTTAAGTAACCCAATGCTGACCAGAGAAGTGGTCGCGAAACTAAGCCCGCATATCGTATCCCGATGGTGTGATTATGCCGAAGAATACGGATCGTATACGGAACCTGAGATAGTTACGCTATCGAAATTTTTAATGCGTGAAGCAGACCGCGCTTTACGCCACGCCTACTCACCGGCACCCAGCACCCTAAAAAAAAGAGACGACCGCAGAGAGGAGCGTAAGCCGCGCCCAGCTGTTACGATGCGACGTGCAGCTACGTATAACGTTAGTGAAGAGAGCGATAAAATGCGTTGTTGCTGCTGCCAAGGTGAGCACGTATTGACTAGATGCAAGAAGTTTGCCGCTTTAAGTCTGAATGAAAGATGGCAAGTAGTTAGAAAGGAACGGTTGTGTTTTAAATGCATAGTTAGCAATCATCGACGACCATCGTGTCAAGCGAGGCCCTGCGGCGTGAACGAGTGTTGCCGGCCTCATCATAGACTTCTACACTCAGATGTCGCTCCATCTATTCCAGTCATCGCTGCCGATACAAGTAACAGTGATGGAAAGGAAACAGTAGCTACGACGGTCACCTCAAGTGGAGGTCGACAAGTACTGTTGAAAGTTTGCCCGGTTATAATAAAGGGACCGGCAGGCGAGATGGAGGCATACGCCTTATTGGATGAAGGATCTACGATTTCACTGATCGACAAGGATGCAGCAAGAAGTATTCAAGCCGATGGACCTGTCCAGAATATACACCTGCACGGGGTAAACAGCGTGACGAGGGATCCGGACAGCCGCAGAGTCAAGTTTCAGATTAGAGGTATAAACACTAGTTTCTTTGATTTGGAAGCAAGGACGATCGAGGGCATCAGCTTGCGTGGACAAACCGTTCCTAAGTCCGTACTTAGATATCCACATTTGAGCAAGCTTAACGCAAAGGAGGTATGCTACGAGATGGCACGACCGCAGCTGTTGATAGGTGCCGACCATTGGCATCTTATAGTGACCAGACAGCTGCTACCCGGCAGAAGATTGCAACCCGTAGCATCTCGCACCAGCTTGGGGTGGGTACTGCTTGGACATATGCCTCGGACTACCTTTACTGGAGACCATGAAGCAGTGGTTCACATCCGACTGTCGGATTCACCACCATCCAGGAACACCGATGGCCTTGAAGAGGAACACCTAGACAATCTCATCAAGGAACACTACGAGATAGACGCCCTTATAGTATCTTTGAGGAAGAAGCCAAGGGCTGAAGATGAACGTGCCCTCGAGATCATAAAGAGGACAGCCTGTTGCGTGGGCGGTAGGTACGAGGTAGGTTTACCATGGCGTAAAGATCAGACTACCATGCCACCGAGTTATGGCAATGTGTTAAGGCGCCTGAAGGGAATCGAGAAGAAGATGGACCGGGATCCAGTATTCGCTTCGGACTACAGTGCTCAGATAGAGAATCTGCTAGACAAGAAATACGCAGCGCTATCTGACCGCACCGACAGGAGCAGTTCGAAAAGTTGGTACCTACCGCACTTTGCCGTAAGAAATCCGAACAAACCAGGGAAGATACGTCTGGTGTTCGACGCAGCAGCTGTCACGAGCGACGTGAGCCTGAACCAGAAGCTATTGGAAGGACCGAACCTCTTGACATCACTGCCAGGGATACTATACAGGTTCAGGGAAAAGCCTGTTGCAGTAACCGCCGATATACAGGAAATGTTCCTTCAGGCCAAGATAAGAAAAGAGGATCAACCGGCGCAACTCTTCCTATGGCGAGGACGAGATCGCGTAAGTCTGCCGCCCATTTACAAACTGTGGGCTGAACTACTTCAGGCCTATGAGCGTAACTGTTGGACGACGGCACGAAAAGCGGTGGTGAGCGTTATTCACCTGCCTCACTACAAGGGCAGTGCATATGGAGCTCGTCACAAGCTTGAGCACCGACTTTGCGATTATGGCCCTGCGTCGCATGGCAGCGCGACGCGGGTGGCCTCATCGTGCTGAACGTCGCCGATGACTGCGCCTCCTCCGGACCAGAGGGGAGGGACCAAGAACCATCCGCGCCTACCCCAGATGCAGAGGGGAGGCTGTGCTGCGGTCCTGAGCATCTGTAGCCAGCGTGCCAGGACCTGCCTACCTGCGCCTCCCCCGGACCAGAGGGGAGGGATACGCTTTGCTCCTGAGCGCCGCTACACAGCGAGCTAAGAGCCGCTACACCGCGCCTCCCCTGATGCAGAGGGGAGGCTGTGCTGCATCCTGAGCATCTGTAGCCAGCGTGCCAGGACCTGCCTACCGCGCCTCCCTGGATGCAGAGGGGAGGCTGTGCTGCATCCTGAGCATCTGTAGCCAGCGTGCCAGGACCTGCCTACCGCGCCTCCCTGGATGCAGAGGGGAGGCTGTGCTGCATCATGAGCATCTGTAGCCAGCGTGCCAGGACCTGCCTACCTGCGCCTCCCCCCGACCCGAGAGGAGGGATACGCTGTGCTCCTGAGCGCCGCTACACCGCGAGCTAGGAGCAGCTACACGTCGAGCTAGGAGCCGCTACACCGCAAGCTAGGAGCCGCTACACGTCGAGCTAGGAGCCGCTACACCGCGAGCTAGGAGCCGCTACACGTCGAGCTAGGAGCCGCTACGCCGCGAGCCTGAGCACCATTAACCGTCATGCTGTCCTACCGGGAAGAATGGGCTTCGAGAAAATCTTCGCCGGGGGGAGAATTGTAACGGACAGATTAATCGGTGATCAAATTAATGGTTAGGTACGTAGAGAACGAACAAGTTAATGTAACTATTAGGTTCGGAATCAATTAGGGATTGGAATTTGTATAATAATTGATTTGATAAACAATTTGGCGATACCGCATCGCATCCGCTTGCGTTTGATCGTATACGCATACAATGTGAATAAAATAAAATCTTAGAAAATTTTAGCCGCGGTACTTATGTAACGAATAAAAAATGTTACCATCGCCTTCTAGAAATTTGCACGTTTGCTACAACGCCCTCTCTTGATAAAAAACTGAAGCTGTTATTTACGTAATTATGAAGTTTTACTTATTGTTACGAAATTGATTGGTGTTGATGTTTAAATTAACAAGTAGCTTCTCTAGAGGATAGATACTCATACCATGTAAGCATAGCCGTTTGCGTGTGATTGTATACGAATAAAAGAAAAACTTAGAAAATTTTAGCCGTCGTATTTACGTAGCGGTTAAAAAAGTTACCATCGCCATCTAGAAATTTGCATGTTTGCTACAGCTCCCTCTCTTGATGAGTAGATGAAGCTGCTATTTACGTAATTTGAAAGTTTTAATAATTGTCACGAATTTGATTGTTATCGATTGTTATTGATGGGCAGCTTAACAAGTAGCCTCTTTAAATGATAATTAGTCATACAATGTAAGCATAGTACGAACGGAATAACAATAGGAGATAAAACTAATATGGCGATCGTGGTAAACTTGTAAATGTTTTATGGTCGGACAACGTATTGTATTGTTCCTCCGAAACGGCTAAGCCCACGTGAATGGCGTTTATCTAGAATTATGGTAGACATAACGCCCGACGTGGTGGTGAAGTCAAAATTAGCCGCGCGGAATTATTGTAATCTGCACGTAGCATTGTTTAGGAATAATTCTCGCAAAAACTAGACTAGCGCTCTAAAATATGCAATTGCTTAGATGTGTTATAACGAATCGCATACGCAAATATATTTTAAGATAGGTCTAGACTTATATTTTGTTGTATAACTTAGAATCAGAGCGTTTGGATATAAATGGAATTTTAGTCGATTTTAAAGTGTCAGTTCATAGAGGATCTGAATGTGCATTCAGAATATTTTTGTAATTAAAAAGGGGCGACTACCTCTACTTCTCTGCTCTCTAATTGGCTAGAATAATTCAAATCTTCTAGAAGCTTTTTTGTATAAAAGGGCCGAGCGGGATTTCGGTCTTCATGTTCACTTCAAGCAGTCTACCGAGCAGCAACTAGCTGGAACCTTTGGAAAATCAGAAAACTGAAGAAGTAATTGAGATATACCTAGAGCAGTTTAGAGCCAGTGTGAAAGTTGAGTATTTAGGGAAACTTTATAAACACTGTATAAATTGTGCTTTGTGTATCTGACTGACGTGTAATTACTAACTTGGATTTGACCATTTATGTACCTGTGTGTGTGTGTGCGTGTATATAACCTTGTGCGTATAACTTTTGTGCCTGACTTTAATTTGCATGGACCTTACGTGTATTGTGTGTGCATGACCATATGTGTATTACCTACTGTGTGTGTGTGTGTGTATTACCTTATGTGCGTGTAACCTTGTTATATATTGTGTATTGACTATTGTGTACATAGATGTTTTGTGAGTCAAATAAATAAATCTCCGGTCGAGGGGGTATAAGTTGCATTCGTGTTTTGTTCATACTTATTGGCGGAGCACTGACGTCGTGGTTCTGCCAGGAGCCCTACCCTCGACATTGTGGTCCTTCGAGCCGGATCCTGCACAGGAAGTGAACATCAAGTGAACATCAAATCGAAGACCTTAACTTTAGGATGCCGCAGACAAGGAGCGGTGTTCGCCGGAAGGAGGATGCAGAGGCATTATTGGAGCAAGCTGGACGAGGTACGTACGAGTTACCACCCACCTCACCCTCAGTGCCTGAACCGAGCATCGAGCATGAGGGGGGTCGACCCCTACCCCGGATCGATGGAGGGGAACGACCAGAACCTAGTGGGGGTGCACAGTCTAGGCTTACCGACGCTGCTGAAGAGCAACGCGCGCCCGCAGCATCACGGCCAGCTGCACGAGCAGCTTCAATACGATCGACGACAAGCATCACTTCCCGCCTTAGAAAGTCGGAATACGAGGCGGAAAGAATGCTGATGGAACTGAAGCGAAAAGAACTTCAGATGGAAGCGTAGCTTATAAAGAAGAAGCTGGCATGGGAGACAGCCGTCATTGAAGAAGATGGGGTTGAGAGCGTGGCCGATAACACGAATTCGGAAGATCGTGTCGACACATGGCTCAACCAGCATTCATCGACGATGCTGCCAGAATCCAGAACAGCTCCAAATCCAGAATACTGCCGCGACCCAGGCCACATACGGGGGGAGTCAAGACGACCCGCGCCGCCGCTGAAGACTCAAGAGGACCTTCGTCGACGACCATCCCCGACGCCCGGCAGGAATAGAGGGATCGATCGACTGGCAGATCTCTTTCAAAACATGGTACAGACGAGGCCACGCCCAAGACAGGCCACCGAGTTGCCCATATTTACGGGTGCAGCTACGGAGTGGCTCCCATTCAAGGCGGCTATGAGAGAGACCTCCGAGATGTATCAATTTACGCCAGTAGAGAACATTGCCCGGTTACGCAACTGTTTGCAAGGTGAAGCAAGAGAGTGCGTGTCGGCGTTATTGGCTACAACTACGGACCCAGCTGTAATCATGCGGACTTTGGAGCAGTGTTACGGGCGTCCGGAAGTTATTATAGATCGGGCCTTGGAGCAGCTAAGAAGATTGCCAAGGCCGGGTCCCGCCGCACCAGCCTTGAATAGTTTTGCGATTAAACTACAGAACGTAGTATGTGTACTGATGCAGGTGGACCAAAGAGGCTACTTAAGTAACCCAATGCTGACCAGAGAAGTGGTCGCGAAACTAAGCCCGCATATCGTATCCCGATGGTGTGATTATGCCGAAGAATACGGATCGTATACGGAACCTGAGATAGTTACGCTATCGAAATTTTTAATGCGTGAAGCAGACCGCGCTTTACGCCACGCCTACTCACCGGCACCCAGCACCCTAAAAAAAAGAGACGACCGCAGAGAGGAGCGTAAGCCGCGCCCAGCTGTTACGATGCGACGTGCAGCTACGTATAACGTTAGTGAAGAGAGCGATAAAATGCGTTGTTGCTGCTGCCAAGGTGAGCACGTATTGACTAGATGCAAGAAGTTTGCCGCTTTAAGTCTGAATGAAAGATGGCAAGTAGTTAGAAAGGAACGGTTGTGTTTTAAATGCATAGTTAGCAATCATCGACGACCATCGTGTCAAGCGAGGCCCTGCGGCGTGAACGAGTGTTGCCGGCCTCATCATAGACTTCTACACTCAGATGTCGCTCCATCTATTCCAGTCATCGCTGCCGATACAAGTAACAGTGATGGAAAGGAAACAGTAGCTACGACGGTCACCTCAAGTGGAGGTCGACAAGTACTGTTGAAAGTTTGCCCGGTTATAATAAAGGGACCGGCAGGCGAGATGGAGGCATACGCCTTATTGGATGAAGGATCTACGATTTCACTGATCGACAAGGATGCAGCAAGAAGTATTCAAGCCGATGGACCTGTCCAGAATATACACCTGCACGGGGTAAACAGCGTGACGAGGGATCCGGACAGCCGCAGAGTCAAGTTTCAGATTAGAGGTATAAACACTAGTTTCTTTGATTTGGAAGCAAGGACGATCGAGGGCATCAGCTTGCGTGGACAAACCGTTCCTAAGTCCGTACTTAGATATCCACATTTGAGCAAGCTTAACGCAAAGGAGGTATGCTACGAGATGGCACGACCGCAGCTGTTGATAGGTGCCGACCATTGGCATCTTATAGTGACCAGACAGCTGCTACCCGGCAGAAGATTGCAACCCGTAGCATCTCGCACCAGCTTGGGGTGGGTACTGCTTGGACATATGCCTCGGACTACCTTTACTGGAGACCATGAAGCAGTGGTTCACATCCGACTGTCGGATTCACCACCATCCAGGAACACCGATGGCCTTGAAGAGGAACACCTAGACAATCTCATCAAGGAACACTACGAGATAGACGCCCTTATAGTATCTTTGAGGAAGAAGCCAAGGGCTGAAGATGAACGTGCCCTCGAGATCATAAAGAGGACAGCCTGTTGCGTGGGCGGTAGGTACGAGGTAGGTTTACCATGGCGTAAAGATCAGACTACCATGCCACCGAGTTATGGCAATGTGTTAAGGCGCCTGAAGGGAATCGAGAAGAAGATGGACCGGGATCCAGTATTCGCTTCGGACTACAGTGCTCAGATAGAGAATCTGCTAGACAAGAAATACGCAGCGCTATCTGACCGCACCGACAGGAGCAGTTCGAAAAGTTGGTACCTACCGCACTTTGCCGTAAGAAATCCGAACAAACCAGGGAAGATACGTCTGGTGTTCGACGCAGCAGCTGTCACGAGCGACGTGAGCCTGAACCAGAAGCTATTGGAAGGACCGAACCTCTTGACATCACTGCCAGGGATACTATACAGGTTCAGGGAAAAGCCTGTTGCAGTAACCGCCGATATACAGGAAATGTTCCTTCAGGCCAAGATAAGAAAAGAGGATCAACCGGCGCAACTCTTCCTATGGCGAGGACGAGATCGCGTAAGTCTGCCGCCCATTTACAAACTGTGGGCTGAACTACTTCAGGCCTATGAGCGTAACTGTTGGACGACGGCACGAAAAGCGGTGGTGAGCGTTATTCACCTGCCTCACTACAAGGGCAGTGCATATGGAGCTCGTCACAAGCTTGAGCACCGACTTTGCGATTATGGCCCTGCGTCGCATGGCAGCGCGACGCGGGTGGCCTCATCGTGCTGAACGTCGCCGATGACTGCGCCTCCTCCGGACCAGAGGGGAGGGACCAAGAACCATCCGCGCCTACCCCAGATGCAGAGGGGAGGCTGTGCTGCGGTCCTGAGCATCTGTAGCCAGCGTGCCAGGACCTGCCTACCTGCGCCTCCCCCGGACCAGAGGGGAGGGATACGCTTTGCTCCTGAGCGCCGCTACACAGCGAGCTAAGAGCCGCTACACCGCGCCTCCCCTGATGCAGAGGGGAGGCTGTGCTGCATCCTGAGCATCTGTAGCCAGCGTGCCAGGACCTGCCTACCGCGCCTCCCTGGATGCAGAGGGGAGGCTGTGCTGCATCCTGAGCATCTGTAGCCAGCGTGCCAGGACCTGCCTACCGCGCCTCCCTGGATGCAGAGGGGAGGCTGTGCTGCATCATGAGCATCTGTAGCCAGCGTGCCAGGACCTGCCTACCTGCGCCTCCCCCCGACCCGAGAGGAGGGATACGCTGTGCTCCTGAGCGCCGCTACACCGCGAGCTAGGAGCAGCTACACGTCGAGCTAGGAGCCGCTACACCGCAAGCTAGGAGCCGCTACACGTCGAGCTAGGAGCCGCTACACCGCGAGCTAGGAGCCGCTACACGTCGAGCTAGGAGCCGCTACGCCGCGAGCCTGAGCACCATTAACCGTCATGCTGTCCTACCGGGAAGAATGGGCTTCGAGAAAATCTTCGCCGGGGGGAGAATTGTAACGGACAGATTAATCGGTGATCAAATTAATGGTTAGGTACGTAGAGAACGAACAAGTTAATGTAACTATTAGGTTCGGAATCAATTAGGGATTGGAATTTGTATAATAATTGATTTGATAAACAATTTGGCGATACCGCATCGCATCCGCTTGCGTTTGATCGTATACGCATACAATGTGAATAAAATAAAATCTTAGAAAATTTTAGCCGCGGTACTTATGTAACGAATAAAAAATGTTACCATCGCCTTCTAGAAATTTGCACGTTTGCTACAACGCCCTCTCTTGATAAAAAACTGAAGCTGTTATTTACGTAATTATGAAGTTTTACTTATTGTTACGAAATTGATTGGTGTTGATGTTTAAATTAACAAGTAGCTTCTCTAGAGGATAGATACTCATACCATGTAAGCATAGCCGTTTGCGTGTGATTGTATACGAATAAAAGAAAAACTTAGAAAATTTTAGCCGTCGTATTTACGTAGCGGTTAAAAAAGTTACCATCGCCATCTAGAAATTTGCATGTTTGCTACAGCTCCCTCTCTTGATGAGTAGATGAAGCTGCTATTTACGTAATTTGAAAGTTTTAATAATTGTCACGAATTTGATTGTTATCGATTGTTATTGATGGGCAGCTTAACAAGTAGCCTCTTTAAATGATAATTAGTCATACAATGTAAGCATAGTACGAACGGAATAACAATAGGAGATAAAACTAATATGGCGATCGTGGTAAACTTGTAAATGTTTTATGGTCGGACAACGTATTGTATTGTTCCTCCGAAACGGCTAAGCCCACGTGAATGGCGTTTATCTAGAATTATGGTAGACATAACGCCCGACGTGGTGGTGAAGTCAAAATTAGCCGCGCGGAATTATTGTAATCTGCACGTAGCATTGTTTAGGAATAATTCTCGCAAAAACTAGACTAGCGCTCTAAAATATGCAATTGCTTAGATGTGTTATAACGAATCGCATACGCAAATATATTTTAAGATAGGTCTAGACTTATATTTTGTTGTATAACTTAGAATCAGAGCGTTTGGATATAAATGGAATTTTAGTCGATTTTAAAGTGTCAGTTCATAGAGGATCTGAATGTGCATTCAGAATATTTTTGTAATTAAAAAGGGGCGACTACCTCTACTTCTCTGCTCTCTAATTGGCTAGAATAATTCAAATCTTCTAGAAGCTTTTTTGTATAAAAGGGCCGAGCGGGATTTCGGTCTTCATGTTCACTTCAAGCAGTCTACCGAGCAGCAACTAGCTGGAACCTTTGGAAAATCAGAAAACTGAAGAAGTAATTGAGATATACCTAGAGCAGTTTAGAGCCAGTGTGAAAGTTGAGTATTTAGGGAAACTTTATAAACACTGTATAAATTGTGCTTTGTGTATCTGACTGACGTGTAATTACTAACTTGGATTTGACCATTTATGTACCTGTGTGTGTGTGTGCGTGTATATAACCTTGTGCGTATAACTTTTGTGCCTGACTTTAATTTGCATGGACCTTACGTGTATTGTGTGTGCATGACCATATGTGTATTACCTACTGTGTGTGTGTGTGTGTATTACCTTATGTGCGTGTAACCTTGTTATATATTGTGTATTGACTATTGTGTACATAGATGTTTTGTGAGTCAAATAAATAAATCTCCGGTCGAGGGGGTATAAGTTGCATTCGTGTTTTGTTCATACTTATTGGCGGAGCACTGACGTCGTGGTTCTGCCAGGAGCCCTACCCTCGACATTGTGGTCCTTCGAGCCGGATCCTGCACAGGAAGTGAACATCAAGTGAACATCAAATCGAAGACCTTAACTTTAGGATGCCGCAGACAAGGAGCGGTGTTCGCCGGAAGGAGGATGCAGAGGCATTATTGGAGCAAGCTGGACGAGGTACGTACGAGTTACCACCCACCTCACCCTCAGTGCCTGAACCGAGCATCGAGCATGAGGGGGGTCGACCCCTACCCCGGATCGATGGAGGGGAACGACCAGAACCTAGTGGGGGTGCACAGTCTAGGCTTACCGACGCTGCTGAAGAGCAACGCGCGCCCGCAGCATCACGGCCAGCTGCACGAGCAGCTTCAATACGATCGACGACAAGCATCACTTCCCGCCTTAGAAAGTCGGAATACGAGGCGGAAAGAATGCTGATGGAACTGAAGCGAAAAGAACTTCAGATGGAAGCGTAGCTTATAAAGAAGAAGCTGGCATGGGAGACAGCCGTCATTGAAGAAGATGGGGTTGAGAGCGTGGCCGATAACACGAATTCGGAAGATCGTGTCGACACATGGCTCAACCAGCATTCATCGACGATGCTGCCAGAATCCAGAACAGCTCCAAATCCAGAATACTGCCGCGACCCAGGCCACATACGGGGGGAGTCAAGACGACCCGCGCCGCCGCTGAAGACTCAAGAGGACCTTCGTCGACGACCATCCCCGACGCCCGGCAGGAATAGAGGGATCGATCGACTGGCAGATCTCTTTCAAAACATGGTACAGACGAGGCCACGCCCAAGACAGGCCACCGAGTTGCCCATATTTACGGGTGCAGCTACGGAGTGGCTCCCATTCAAGGCGGCTATGAGAGAGACCTCCGAGATGTATCAATTTACGCCAGTAGAGAACATTGCCCGGTTACGCAACTGTTTGCAAGGTGAAGCAAGAGAGTGCGTGTCGGCGTTATTGGCTACAACTACGGACCCAGCTGTAATCATGCGGACTTTGGAGCAGTGTTACGGGCGTCCGGAAGTTATTATAGATCGGGCCTTGGAGCAGCTAAGAAGATTGCCAAGGCCGGGTCCCGCCGCACCAGACTTGAATAGTTTTGCGATTAAACTACAGAACGTAGTATGTGTACTGATGCAGGTGGACCAAAGAGGCTACTTAAGTAACCCAATGCTGACCAGAGAAGTGGTCGCGAAACTAAGCCCGCATATCGTATCCCGATGGTGTGATTATGCCGAAGAATACGGATCGTATACGGAACCTGAGATAGTTACGCTATCGAAATTTTTAATGCGTGAAGCAGACCGCGCTTTACGCCACGCCTACTCACCGGCACCCAGCACCCTAAAAAAAAGAGACGACCGCAGAGAGGAGCGTAAGCCGCGCCCAGCTGTTACGATGCGACGTGCAGCTACGTATAACGTTAGTGAAGAGAGCGATAAAATGCGTTGTTGCTGCTGCCAAGGTGAGCACGTATTGACTAGATGCAAGAAGTTTGCCGCTTTAAGTCTGAATGAAAGATGGCAAGTAGTTAGAAAGGAACGGTTGTGTTTTAAATGCATAGTTAGCAATCATCGACGACCATCGTGTCAAGCGAGGCCCTGCGGCGTGAACGAGTGTTGCCGGCCTCATCATAGACTTCTACACTCAGATGTCGCTCCATCTATTCCAGTCATCGCTGCCGATACAAGTAACAGTGATGGAAAGGAAACAGTAGCTACGACGGTCACCTCAAGTGGAGGTCGACAAGTACTGTTGAAAGTTTGCCCGGTTATAATAAAGGGACCGGCAGGCGAGATGGAGGCATACGCCTTATTGGATGAAGGATCTACGATTTCACTGATCGACAAGGATGCAGCAAGAAGTATTCAAGCCGATGGACCTGTCCAGAATATACACCTGCACGGGGTAAACAGCGTGACGAGGGATCCGGACAGCCGCAGAGTCAAGTTTCAGATTAGAGGTATAAACACTAGTTTCTTTGATTTGGAAGCAAGGACGATCGAGGGCATCAGCTTGCGTGGACAAACCGTTCCTAAGTCCGTACTTAGATATCCACATTTGAGCAAGCTTAACGCAAAGGAGGTATGCTACGAGATGGCACGACCGCAGCTGTTGATAGGTGCCGACCATTGGCATCTTATAGTGACCAGACAGCTGCTACCCGGCAGAAGATTGCAACCCGTAGCATCTCGCACCAGCTTGGGGTGGGTACTGCTTGGACATATGCCTCGGACTACCTTTACTGGAGACCATGAAGCAGTGGTTCACATCCGACTGTCGGATTCACCACCATCCAGGAACACCGATGGCCTTGAAGAGGAACACCTAGACAATCTCATCAAGGAACACTACGAGATAGACGCCCTTATAGTATCTTTGAGGAAGAAGCCAAGGGCTGAAGATGAACGTGCCCTCGAGATCATAAAGAGGACAGCCTGTTGCGTGGGCGGTAGGTACGAGGTAGGTTTACCATGGCGTAAAGATCAGACTACCATGCCACCGAGTTATGGCAATGTGTTAAGGCGCCTGAAGGGAATCGAGAAGAAGATGGACCGGGATCCAGTATTCGCTTCGGACTACAGTGCTCAGATAGAGAATCTGCTAGACAAGAAATACGCAGCGCTATCTGACCGCACCGACAGGAGCAGTTCGAAAAGTTGGTACCTACCGCACTTTGCCGTAAGAAATCCGAACAAACCAGGGAAGATACGTCTGGTGTTCGACGCAGCAGCTGTCACGAGCGACGTGAGCCTGAACCAGAAGCTATTGGAAGGACCGAACCTCTTGACATCACTGCCAGGGATACTATACAGGTTCAGGGAAAAGCATGTTGCAGTAACCGCCGATATACAGGAAATGTTCCTTCAGGCCAAGATAAGAAAAGAGGATCAACCGGCGCAACTCTTCCTATGGCGAGGACGAGATCGCGTAAGTCTGCCGCCCATTTACAAACTGTGGGCTGAACTACTTCAGGCCTATGAGCGTAACTGTTGGACGACGGCACGAAAAGCGGTGGTGAGCGTTATTCACCTGCCTCACTACAAGGGCAGTGCATATGGAGCTCGTCACAAGCTTGAGCACCGACTTTGCGATTATGGCCCTGCGTCGCATGGCAGCGCGACGCGGGTGGCCTCATCGTGCTGAACGTCGCCGATGACTGCGCCTCCTCCGGACCAGAGGGGAGGGACCAAGAACCATCCGCGCCTACCCCAGATGCAGAGGGGAGGCTGTGCTGCGGTCCTGAGCATCTGTAGCCAGCGTGCCAGGACCTGCCTACCTGCGCCTCCCCCGGACCAGAGGGGAGGGATACGCTTTGCTCCTGAGCGCCGCTACACAGCGAGCTAAGAGCCGCTACACCGCGCCTCCCCTGATGCAGAGGGGAGGCTGTGCTGCATCCTGAGCATCTGTAGCCAGCGTGCCAGGACCTGCCTACCGCGCCTCCCTGGATGCAGAGGGGAGGCTGTGCTGCATCCTGAGCATCTGTAGCCAGCGTGCCAGGACCTGCCTACCGCGCCTCCCTGGATGCAGAGGGGAGGCTGTGCTGCATCATGAGCATCTGTAGCCAGCGTGCCAGGACCTGCCTACCTGCGCCTCCCCCCGACCCGAGAGGAGGGATACGCTGTGCTCCTGAGCGCCGCTACACCGCGAGCTAGGAGCAGCTACACGTCGAGCTAGGAGCCGCTACACCGCAAGCTAGGAGCCGCTACACGTCGAGCTAGGAGCCGCTACACCGCGAGCTAGGAGCCGCTACACGTCGAGCTAGGAGCCGCTACGCCGCGAGCCTGAGCACCATTAACCGTCATGCTGTCCTACCGGGAAGAATGGGCTTCGAGAAAATCTTCGCCGGGGGGAGAATTGTAACGGACAGATTAATCGGTGATCAAATTAATGGTTAGGTACGTAGAGAACGAACAAGTTAATGTAACTATTAGGTTCGGAATCAATTAGGGATTGGAATTTGTATAATAATTGATTTGATAAACAATTTGGCGATACCGCATCGCATCCGCTTGCGTTTGATTGTATACGCATACAATGTGAATAAAATAAAATCTTAGAAAATTTTAGCCGCGGTACTTATGTAACGAATAAAAAATGTTACCATCGCCTTCTAGAAATTTGCACGATTGCTACAGCGCCCTCTCTTGATAAAAAACTGAAGCTGTTATTTACGTAATTATGAAGTTTTACTTATTGTTACGAAATTGATTGGTATTGATGTTTAAATTAACAAGTAGCTTCTCTAGAGGATAGATACTCATACCATGTAAGCATAGCCGTTTGCGTGTGATTGTATACGAATAAAAGAAAAACTTAGAAAATTTTAGCCGTCGTATTTACGTAGCGGTTAAAAAAGTTACCATCGCCATCTAGAAATTTGCATGTTTGCTACAGCTCCCTCTCTTGATGAGTAGATGAAGCTGCTATTTACGTAATTTGAAAGTTTTAATAATTGTCACGAATTTGATTGTTATCGATTGTTATTGATGGGCAGCTTAACAAGTAGCCTCTTTAAATGATAATTAGTCATACAATGTAAGCATAGTACGAACGGAATAACAATAGGAGATAAAACTAATATGGCGATCGTGGTAAACTTGTAAATGTTTTATGGTCGGACAACGTATTGTATTGTTCCTCCGAAACGGCTAAGCCCACGTGAATGGCGTTTATCTAGAATTATGGTAGGCATAACGCCCGACGTGGTGGTGAAGTCAAAATTAGCCGCGCGGAATTATTGTAATCTGCACGTAGCATTGTTTAGGAATAATTCTCGCAAAAACTAGACTAGCGCTCTAAAATATGCAATTGCTTAGATGTGTTATAACGAATCGCATACGCAAATATATTTTAAGATAGGTCTAGACTTATATTTTGTTGTATAACTTAGAATCAGAGCGTTTGGATATAAATGGAATTTTAGTCGATTTTAAAGTGTCAGTTCATAGAGGATCTGAATGTGCATTCAGAATATTTTTGTAATTAAAAAGGGGCGACTACCTCTACTTCTCTGCTCTCTAATTGGCTAGAATAATTCAAATCTTCTAGAAGCTTTTTTGTATAAAAGGGCCGAGCGGGATTTCGGTCTTCATGTTCACTTCAAGCAGTCTACCGAGCAGCAACTAGCTGGAACCTTTGGAAAATCAGAAAACTGAAGAAGTAATTGAGATATACCTAGAGCAGTTTAGAGCCAGTGTGAAAGTTGAGTATTTAGGGAAACTTTATAAACACTGTATAAATTGTGCTTTGTGTATCTGACTGACGTGTAATTACTAACTTGGATTTGACCATTTATGTACCTGTGTGTGTGTGTGCGTGTATATAACCTTGTGCGTATAACTTTTGTGCCTGACTTTAATTTGCATGGACCTTACGTGTATTGTGTGTGCATGACCATATGTGTATTACCTAATGTGTGTGTGTGTGTGTATTACCTTATGTGCGTGTAACCTTGTTATATATTGTGTATTGACTATTGTGTACATAGATGTTTTGTGAGTCAAATAAATAAATCTCCGGTCGAGGGGGTATAAGTTGCATTCGTGTTTTGTTCATACTTCTTGGCGGAGCACTGACGTCGTGGTTCTGCCAGGAGCCCTACCCTCGACACCGCCTAAGAGCGAGAGAGACAGACATAAAAAGTGAAAGGCACCCGTCCCTTTCCTATTTCATCCTTCTTCCTACTATACGAATGAATATTCACATTAAAATTATTTTACCACTCAAAGTCGTTGTCACGTAAAACTTTCGCCCGTATACCGACTTTACATTTTATATATACAATAGGCAACCAATTTTTTCATTTTATACGTCTCCTATAAATCAAAGGAATCTGCGAGGGAGGAGTTTACATTCAAGAAAAAATCTTGACTTAAATTTTATATTATCATTTATTTAATTTTCTTCTTCTCAATAACTTTTTTCTCCAATACCTGACAGATTTGCAGTCATACAATAAAATGCTTCATTTTTCAAGTACTTTTATTTGATGCATAGATGACCCGTTTTTGATGGGTGGTGAGCGGTGGTAGTTTGGTGGACGTGAATAAATTTTGTATTCAGTGAGATGAACAGATGCAAAACGTGTCCGTAATTTCCGTGCCCGACATTTAAGTAAGTACTCGTATTTTAATACTTATTTAAAAAAAATCATACTTAGTTAAAATCAATCACATCTAGTTAGGTATTTAATTCACTTGTTTATTTGTACATATTAGTATATTATTGTAGTGAATCGCGCGACAACCTTTCATACCATATAAATTGTGTAATGACGTTAAAAGTTGATAGTAAAAGTTTTAAAGTAAAAGTTTATTTTTTTCTTTTTGGTGCATTTAAATAAAAGCTTGTTTTTTAAAAAGGTTTTTACTTTTATATTTATTGATTTTTACGTAGTGACGCCCGTCAACGAAAAAAAAGTAATGAATTTGACAGATGACAGCGAAATAGGCAGGCCGCGCTCGCGCTGCGTTCCGTTTCAGCATAATATTGTTTTTTTTTTTTATAATGCTTTGAAATTCGTGACGCTGGATCGATGGAAAAAGGGAGACTACACTAGTGATCATCGAAAGACGTCTGATATGTAATATAAGCTTTCAAATTCTATACTTTTATTTTAACACAAGATGTACCTACGAATTGGTAATTTAAGTAAACTATGTCATAAATAGTTGAAATTTTATTAATTTAGTGTAAAAGTTACCAAAATAATGTCCGCTGGAGGTTTCTTTGCAGCTTGATTGTACAAATACAAATACAAATACAAAATTCTTTATTTATCACAAACTTAAGTCTAGATAACAGACGTGGTGTCCTCAACTGCAAAAGTTTTAAACTGCAGCGCAGTGAGGGCGCCCTCTCCCAAACAGTAAATAAAGGTACCTTAAAACTATTACAGGCATATTATGCATAACAATTTTTGGTTTACAAATATATAAATAATGTGAAAACAAAAAGTGTGTGTGTGTGTGTGTGTATATATGTGTATGCTGTATGCGTGTGTGTGTGTGGGGGGGGGGGGTGTAGGGGTGTGTGTGTGTATGGATTTGCGTGTGTATGAGTGAGATACGGAGCTGCACATGTTACTGTATATGTTTTAATAGATTTTCTGATTGCTGGTAAGAGAGTAACACAAGCCAAGCAAATAATTTACGTCGGCATGGACTTGAAGCCAGGTGATAAATTTGGAGTTCTTTGTTGGCATAGTTATATAGCATACCACTAAGGTGTAGGTAGTGGCGAGCAGCAGATGCAGTGTTACGTCTCATAGTAGGACATACTAAGTCTCCTCGGCGTTTTGTATTTGAAAACTGACAGTCAAAAATTAGTTCAGTGTGCTTCCGGAGAATAGTTTGCTGTATGAACAGTCTTCGAATGGATAGGACATTACAGTCTGCAAATAGGCTATCAGTTGGATAACGAAAAGGCTTGAATGTCATTACTTTTAAGACAGCTCTCTGAGCCACCTCCACCTTTAACATGTGTGTTTGCGCAGCTGCTCCCCACACTGTGATGCAGTAAGAGATAACTGACTGCGCAAGCGAGAAGTAAATCATTTTCAGTAGAGCAATGTCGGCAATATAACGCAATTTTTTAAACACATGGATTAATTTTCGGATTTTTGGCGTCAAAGAAGCAGTTTGATCCCTCCAGGATAATGATGGATCAAGCCATACACCAAGGTACTTAATGTTTGGAACACGTTCTAGAATTGGGCAGCCACAAGAGATATCAGGAGACATACAAGCATGCACACGAACCGTAAGATGATCTGGTGGCTGAGTCCTCTTGGTATAAGAGAAAGTCAGGCATTTACTCTTTGAGACATTTAAGGTTAGCAGATTTGAGTTTAACCAAAGAGTGACGGTTCTCAACGCTAATTGAGCATAACTATAAACTTCGTTCCAATCCTTCCCTGAAACAAGGATGGCTGTGTCGTCGGCATAAGTAATCAGTTTACAGTTTTTCATATAGAGGTCACATAGATCGTTCACATAAACGAGGAATAATGTTGGACCGAGGACACTGCCCTGAGGGACTCCGAATATGATATTTTCCTCCTCACTAGTAACGTCACCGATCACAACAGCCTGCCTACGGTCCGAAAGATAACTCCCAAACATCTCCAGTGATGAACCTCGTATGCCAACCGCTTCCAACTTTCTTAAAAGGATATTGTGGCTGAAGTAAGGAGACGTTAGAAGAATGTTTTTTGTTTCTTGAACAAAACAATTACATATCTAAAAGTTAATACCAATTTATAGTTCATCAGCCATAACTTTGGTAAATATCTCGCTGGTCGGTTAGAAAACTTTATACTTATTTCCGTTTTTATACGGAACAAATTCTGTTTTCAGCATAATTTAGTAGAACATATCCAGATCTAATTCTCTGCATCACTCATAAGTCTCCCAGATATGGGATCCCGCTGGGTGTAGACACATCTAAAAGTATTCACTACTTTAAAATACAATACAGCTGTTTATGGGTTTAATTTTCGGTTAATAACTTTGATTTTGCAAAGGGAAACGCCTTATTTTACCAACGCTCTTCAACCTTTCACCATCGTAGGGCAGGCTATCTTATTAACGGTTACAATGCAATGCATGTAAGACAACAATGCTAACTAAAACATTGTGGTTTGAGACAAGATGATTCTTTAGCTAGCGTAAAATAAACCAAAAGACTAACCAAACGAAATACGATAAAGGTACCTAATAGCAATATACAACTTCTCATTGGGAATCCAACTTGTGTCCTCTTAGTCTAACACCGATGGTGTACAGGCTAAATCACAAATGCGGCAGAAGAAATGATTTTTTGGACGCAATGTTTGTTCACTAATTAGAGTAAGTAATTTTGGTTCCATGTAAGTACCAAATTTTTTAAAATATTTTATATCTATGAACTTGCTCGTTAAGATAGACGATGTCTAGCATTTGTTATCAGAGTTTGAGAAAAACAGGAGTGCAAGGGAGTCATTGGTGCAAAACCATAACCTAAACATGTGCCAAGTAGGTGTATTTTTGGAAATATTAGCGCAACCTAACTCTGTTATGGCAAGGTCGGTGTATGATATGGTTTTGGCATCAATAACTCTTAATTCAGGTTAGACTTTAAGTTTCTTAAAATTATTTTAGATTAGGATATAATTGATGGTTAAACAAACTTACCTGAAGTGAAGTTTGACCGTAATTGTACGAGACGTTGCATCCGAAGAGATTTATATTCACAAGGTAGTCCACTCTTCAATGTACCAGGCATCCAACACATATTAAGAGCTATCTAAAAGAAATTTTATTAAAAAAAAACATAAAACGTTACCCATAGTATAGACAGAGGCGCCATCTAGTGAATACCAACCGAGCGCACGAGTTTGTCACCCGCGCTGTCATCGTCATTCACTTATAGAGCTTTTTTGCAAAATTAATTTATATGGGGCCAGCATGTAAGGGAAAGGAGAGATCATTATATAAATCTCTTCGGATGCAACGTCTCGTACAATTACGGTCAAACTTCACTTCAGGTAAGTTTGTTTAACCATCAATTGTACTTCGACGTTGCATCCTCGAGATTTATATTCACAAGGTAGATGTTTAGAACACAAATTTTGCGAAATAATTTAAGTACCTATATGATTTAATTCAACTATTATAATTGAGTATTTACGAGTATAACCGATTAAATATAATTAGGTAGGTACCATATTAGTACAAACCAGTATGATATATTATAATGAATGATAAGCTAGAAATTAATCAATGTAAATAGCCGCTGCAAAGGCATTATCGTCATTCTCAATGGTAAGGGTTCGATTGTAAAACCGTGCAAACACCAGAGAATTACCAGTCCATCCTGCAGTTATTGAAAGGCCTTTTCTGTTTGCTGCAGAGGTGGACGTGGACGCGTGTCTTACACGTGTGTGCTGAGAATAAAGAAGTGTCAATACCGCTGTTAAATAGGGTGTTTTTAAACTAACGACTTAATGTAGAACTAGTTGAATTATGAATAGGTTTCAGGTTAGCAATACCCTTTCCGTTCTAGGTTTATCTCTGTAAACTTTAGTCATATCAAAGTGGGACAGTAATGTTTTTGCAGGGCAGATCTCAATCTTATTTAGAAAAAATAGTATAAATAAACAAGGCGGTCGTCGCCCTGGAGCAGATGTTCTAATTAAATCATATACAATGGTTTCGACATAGTTATTATTTATTTTTAAATTAGAAATTCGAAGATAACGTCTGTACTCGTTGTGCGGTTGACAATGCAAGCAGAGTTACTAATTTTTTAGTAATAAACTCCAGAGCAAGTTCCTCATTTGGATATAAATTACTAAGGTGATCGATTACAATCGTTGGATCTCACGTCTCCGAATATTTCGGATGACTAGGTTTAGTCCTGTAAATATCTTTAAAAAATCGAACAACTAAATCAGCTTCACTATAACGTTTGCCATAAATAGCTAGAGCAGAACGATGCATATTTAATGAACTACAACCAATTTTTGCTTTTAACAGTTGACCGTAAGGAATTTTGATAGAATTGAAAGTGGGAAGTTATAGAAATCAACTTTATAAATATCACAATAACTCCACCATTTCGTAAAAGCGACATTGTATTGTTTTAGTGAGGATGTAGATAATGAGGAAATCATCACCTCGATGGTTTCATTACATAACGATTGTCTTTGAAATGCTTTTCTGATAATTTGTATGCTACCAGGATAAGTTTCTTGCAAAGGGGGTGCTGGGTCCTGAAAGGTGATAATAACATATCGTCACTTGGGCCGAAGTATATTGGTGGTGAGCTACTGAGGTAAGTAGGGGATACCAGGGTTGACTCGGCCAATACGATACGACTAGTACACCAGTGGCTTCGTCGTTAATTATTTTCCTGAAGCATTTTAATATGAGCGAGAAAGGGGGAAAAGAATAAAAATAAAATATATTCCAATTTAAGGTGAATGCATCTATGTCAAAGGCATAGATCTCGTTGCCATGAGACGTATTAAGTAGCAAAGAGATCTTTAAGAGGGGTCCCAAACGATTGAACAATTTTTTCGAACACAGGTGCCGACATTTGCCATTCTGTATCGATATTCATACGCCGTGACTCCTTATCCACCTCGAAATTATCTTTAGATTTTACTAGCGGCCGCTCGCGGTTTCACCCGCGTTGTTCCCGTTTCCATGGGAATAACGGGATAAAAAGTATCCTATGTGTTAATCCAGGTTATAAACTATCAGTTTGCCGAATTTCATCCAAATCCATTCTGTAGTTTTAACGTGAAAGAGTAACAAACATGCACACTCACAAACTTTCGCCTTTATAATATTAGTGTGATGTAGGATGCAAAGACAAATATTTTGCGTTTCTCGCACCATTGCCATAGACAAGAAGTGATATTATTTAAAGGAACTTATTGTACTCCACCCATTCTATTGATATTTATTTGTTCAAGAATGCGTTTTCGTTTTCCTATTTGGCAATTGCAAACACATATTTTCTGAATTTAATTCATAACCGAGAAATTTTCTAGTCTTTTGTGGTTCCAAGCTACTCTTTTTGAAGTTTTTAACAAAGCCTAGATTTTGTAATAAACAAACAGTTTCGAGAACAAAACTTTTACATTCTTCATAAGAATGGCCAAGGCACAAGATCTAAATATATTAGAATTAAAAAACCTCTGTTTCTAAGATAAATCCGGTAGATAGACCGGACTCATGAGTTTCGTAAAGACATAATAAGGTGCTGAACTAAGTCCAAACGGTAGGCACTAAAATTCATACGTATTACTTTTGTGTCCTAAAAATTTTAACCTTAAATACTTTTTGTAGTTTTGATCAATAGGAACTAAAGAAAAAATACGCGTCTTTGATATCAACATTGGCCATATAATTGTCTTGGAACAATAATTTGCTTGCTGTTCGTATGTCCTCCATTTTAAAGTAGTATCAGGCGACAGCTTTATTCTATGATTTTAGGTTCAAGATAAATCTGGACGATCCATCACTTTTAGGTGTTAAGAATATGGGAGAAATAAATTGGTCTTTGACATCCTCTCATATGCATATTACTCCTGACTGGCACAAGTCAGATATAGCTGTGATTAACTTACTTATTTCAGCCGAAGAAAAGTTAGGAGTCATAGGTTCAGTAGCTTGCTTTACAGTATTATTAAATGGTATTTTGTAACCCGTGACGTACTGTCAGACTACCGGGTCATATGCGATTGAACACCATGTGTCAACAAAAAAAAATTTATACGATCAGCGTGTAAGGTTACCTTGGTTGTTACTTACGCAACATCGGTCTGTATGACGGTCTCACTGCTGTCGTGGTGTGATAGCGGGCGGACGTCGGTGCTTGCGCTTTTCGCCTCGGAGGTGGATACGGGAATCTTTGCTTGCTCCAACCCGGCCTGACAACCCATGACCTTGTTGCTTGGATGGGTCTTGCCACTTTCCCTGCTGGGCGACGTAGTTCTTAGTGAAGTTGACGGTCCAATGTTGTTAGTATTCCGTATTTGCAAACCAGATTTTTCAGCGGCTAAGACCGCTGAAAAAGCTTCTATCTTTTCTCCCAAATTTTCTCCAAAAGAGTGTGCTTTTAACATCTTGTGTCATTGAGAAGATTTTTTTATCAAGAGTAGGCAGGTAGTGTAAGCATTTTTCTATTCATGGTATTTTCGTAATGTAAATGCAGCATAATTTGGCCAACTTCAAACAAGTATCAAAGTTGTTGCTAACAGTTCTTTTTTATTATCTTTGTTCATACCATCTATGAGGATTTCCCTAGCGTTTAGAGACTTCTTCTGGTATTTTGGGTCCCAATGGTACCTCCTTCACTTTAGAAACTCCAAGAACGTCAAGAAAATCCGACGATATTGGATTTACAACTGAAAACTCCTCTGCTGCGCTTGGATTATTACGACTAGGTATCCCTAGCGTCCTGGATGGTCTGGGTAAGATCCGGACTGTGTACTTGTGCTACGGTCATGACAGATCGTAAGTCTTTTTCAATATTAGATTTATATACGTCCGTTATTTACGGTTCTTTATTGAAATCGGAGTCACTAAGCCTTGTGGTAGGCGAGAGGCCTCGCGCAAACGAAGTCATTTGAAAGGAATGATCAAAGAATAGAATTGCCGTAATCGCGTCACAGCATAGGGTAGGTACCCGTAATATCGATCGTAATCGCGTCACGATACTAGATTTCATATTAGCACTGACCGTAATTACGTCACGGTACTACATAAGTGTGCAGTATGTAAGGCGGAACTGTAAGATTTTGTAGAAATCACTTGCACACAAAAAACCCTCCAATAAAAAGATTAGTAAAAAATTAAATAGAATGTAGGTACTGCCTCGCGCAAACGAAGCGTCATTTAGAAGGAATGACCGTGGAATATAATTGCCGTAATCGCGTCACAGCATAGGGTAGGTACCCGTAATATCGATCGTAATCTCGTCACGATACTATATTTCATATTAGCACTGACCGTAATCACATCACGGTAATACATAAATGTGCAGGATGTAAGGCGGCACTGTAGGATTTTGTAGAAAACACTTGCATACGAAAAAACGCTCCAATAAAAAGATTAGTAAAAAAAAAAATAGAATGTAGGTAACTACTGCCTCGCGCAAACAATGAGTCATTTGGAAGGAATGACCGAAGAATAGAATTACCGTAATCGCGTCACAGCATAGGGAGGTACCCCTAATATCGATCGTAATCTCGTCACGATACTAGATTTCATACTAGCACTGACCGTAATCACTTCGCGGTACTACTTATGTGTTTTTTACTTTTTATTATTAATTAAATAAGCTAAACGTCTTATGTATTCTTGAAAATCGATAAATAGTGAAAAAGTCAAAAAATGTGGGTTACCACAAAGGCACTAGCGAAAGTATTTATCGAAATTAAGAAGGAAACGTACTATGAAATATATTTCAATAACGTTTCTACTTTGAATGTCTCACTAAGAGGTTCTGAATCGTATATTCGCTAACGAATCACATAATTTTTTAAAAATCGTTTGTCTTTGTAATTTAATCATAACATCGACAAAATGTAATATTTAAAACACTGACTGACCTGATTTACTTGGCGATCGTCGTTTACGCAGTTTTTCCACATGCGTATATAATGATTATCCATGCTTCCTTTTGCACAAGTTTTTTGCTACAAAAACACTTTTAGGGTAACCATGTGCGAATGCCCGAACACGAAAAGCGAATGACGATGACAGCGCGGGTGACAAACTCGTGCACTCGGTTGGTATTCACTAGATGGCGCCTGTGTTTATACTATGGGTAACGTTTTATGTTTTTTTTAATAAAATTTCTTTTAGATAGCTCTTAATATGTGTTGGATGCCTGGTACATTGAAGAGTGGACTACCTTGTGAATATAAATCTCGAGGATGCAACGTCGAAGTACAATGAGGCTGACATGCTTTTGTAAAGCAAAAGCCTCTAAAAAAACATAGATTAAAAAAAAACTTGCTCGTAATGATCCATTTGGAACGCTCACCTTTATAACATGGATTCATGTTATTATGAATTACGTACACCGAATAGGTGGTAATAAAATCCACGGTAATAAAGCGTTCGGCTCTATAAATAGCAGGCGACGGTCAAACGGCGCATTACCGGCAGATTTACGGAGCCTTCCGGAGGCTTCCACGGATGGCTGCCTTTGACTTGTGATTTTGTTTTCTAAAATGCATGTAGCTTTATACGTAAAGGTGCTGGATGACGCAGCGTTAAGGCACTCGGTTTGCGACCTGGATTAGGGCAGTCAAAGTAAGATGGCAGTCGTTAAAACCTACCAACCCGCATTGAGCCAGTCGCGGCGTGTTGTTAAAGCCCATCTCCCCACGTGCTGTTATCCATGTAGGTAGGCCTGTGCCCAGCAGTGGGACGTTAAGGCCGATGAGGATGATGATTGTATGTAAATACCAATGTCGGCAGGGAATTCATCCACAGAACCATTCACACCCTGGCCGCGGTAGTGTATATATTCTTTGCCCTGGCACCGAAAAGGTCGCGTACTGTGCGAACGCGTAAGCTTCAGCGCTAGTGAACCTTAGGCCTTTACGTCATTTACCATCAGGAGGGGTGAAGGCCAACCGCATCTTTATTGTAGAATATGTAAATAGAACACAATTTTCTGTCTAAAACACTGTCTGCTACGATTTGTACACGTTAACGGGTCGGAAATCAAACCTTGCCGCCCCCGGGGCTCGGGACGGGACTACTCGGGCGCTTGTTAACATCGACATGCAATTTATGTGCGACACCCACCGCTTGTACAGTCTACAGCTAAACTCGAACATCATAACTAGAATACCGTGATAAACTAAATAGCTACCAGCGATAATTCACAATTGACATAGTTTTTTAATAACGTACAGACGCCAGCCACTACAAGCTATCACAAAAGGCTTTCTTCAATACATTTTGAACTTTATCACTTATGTATAAAGATTAATATCGCTTGGAGAAATTTGACAGTTTTGGGTAGGCAGATCGCAAGCATGTGTTCCAAATTTTTTTTTGACTTTTGTTTTTATTATTATTGCCACTTCGGTTTGGATCATCGCCTTTAGCTGCTGGCTGTACTGCTGCAGTGCTCTGATATTAGGCCGCATGCTCAAAAGCCTCACGTGACATACCTGTGCCAGCTGTTAATTAATCTGTGTCCGAATTGCCCGGGCAATACTGTCCCAACGTCCCAAGACATTGCTAGCAAGTATATAGGTTTGATTGATTTAAATCTCCCTATTACGAGTAAGTATGCTTATAAATTAGGGCAGGTAAATAATATATGTTTATTTGTTGCTAACAATTTTTTTATTGCAACAATTCAGACAAGGGATTCGTTTCATTTTAGAATATTTTTTTAACTTTTCGGTTTTTATACATGGGGAAGTAAATGCTAAGCATATTACAACAGATGGCGCTGCATTCGTCAGACCCAAAGACTGTGGTCAGACCCATTACAAACTATCTGTCACTTTGAGTTTATCGTTTGGTGGTTATTTTTGAGTTATTTGGTAAAATTGGAATATTTTTCTTTTTACAAATAAAATTATGTAAGTACAATAATTGGACTGTGAAACAGATAAAAGAAAAGTTGAAAGCCCGAGGGCGGGCCTAGTCAGTAGTAAGTAATAGGTAAAATAAGCTAGAAAACAAGTATAATCAAAAAATCTTATGTCGTACTTGGTACATTATAGTATATTTCAAGTAAATTATGTAAAAAGTTAAACGTTCTGTCCATTTTAGCACTGTATCCTGTATTTAAAACCATGTAAACATAACCTAAAATAATATTTTTATGTTGCAGACTGGAGTCTTTTGACCGCAATTTTAACTTTGGGATACCTCAGGATCATGATACTGAAGATATTAAAATTGTATATACCACAAGCGGAAAGCTATCGTGATATAAATACTGCCTCCTTTGACCAGCCAGCATATTCGACTGTATTTTGCCTTGTTCATCCTTGGGAAAGTGGTGGTTACCATTTTTATTACATCCAATTGCCACACAACGCGGCATTATAATGATAAAATGATAAAATTTAAACGTAAACAACTATTTGTATGGATTTGAACAGGTATCGTGGGCCCGACGTTCGCAGCGCCTCTTTTTAACTTTAAAAGGTTCATCAAGCCATGTGACAGAACACACCCAGAGGTTTTCAAGCGGTGGATGCTGGCATTCGGCAAGCAAGTTCCCATCCCCTACTAGATTTTCCGGGGGTTCGAGTTGGTTGACTAAAGCACGGTGTATATGAGTAACTAGGGCGGAAAAGCCGTATGCGCCTCTAAAGGCACTGCCATATACCTCTATAGCACATGTGAACTGGATCTACGTACTCTTGATCTACGAGTATGGTCTCTTAGTCATAAGTTAGTGTGTATGTAGTGGCGCATTGTGCATTTAGTGTTCACATTGGACGGCCTGATCCCGTCAGGAATACTACTCAAACAAACAAATGTTACATTCCTTACTACTAGGGTTAATAAGGAGTCGAGGATGTGGAAGAAGATGCAAAAGAGGAAGTGTATAGAGAGGATGCAAGTTAGGAAGGGGGTTTTATAGGTTGCGAGGATGAAGTCAGGGAAAGGATGCGGAAAATAATGTTATAGTGAATTAGTTAAGTAGGTAGGTACCACGGAATTGATATTAACTATTCTATGGTAGGTACACACGCCCGTCAATCAGTAATAAACTGTCAAATTTCTGTTTAATATTGATCCATATACCCAAAAGCTAAAGATCAAAATTGAAGAAAATTTACAGTTTGTAGTAGGTTGACCTGCTGCAGCTGGCGTCTTTTTTATATTAAGCCCGGCAAATGATTTCACTCCACCTGATGTTAAGTGGAAGTGAAGTCCAGGCGCGAGGACAACTGGTGCAGCGTAAGAGACGTAGCATCAGTCACTCTTACTCTGCCGGCCCACAAAGTGCTTCTTCACGCCTCGTT
Organism: Scoparia ambigualis; assembly: GCA_963921215.1. Taxonomy (NCBI): domain Eukaryota; kingdom Metazoa; phylum Arthropoda; class Insecta; order Lepidoptera; family Crambidae; genus Scoparia; species Scoparia ambigualis. Next base: position 1,677,693 of record OY992503.1, read on the forward strand.
TGAAGGAACTTATATCATAGGTAAGAGGGAATACGTGTGCTGGTTGACTATTCTATGTTTTGGAGGTGCGACAAAAAAAACGAGTCACCAAATTTCTTTGTGCGTGATGGAATATTCGAGACTGTAAATTGGTGATTCCGCAGAGCAGCACGCGTACTCCTATGTAGAAAGGGAGAAGGAGGGATGAGGTCAAAGAGCTCTTCAGAGCACTCGCCATAATATGGTCTGCACTTTTATACAATTATTGAGAAAGTTTAGACTATACTTTTTCTCCCTCACTCTTTAACTCTTATACATAGATTCACGACTATTATCCCCAAAGGGTCAGCCAGAGTCTAGACAGTCCCCTGCCATAGTTCACGTTCCACCAAGTTACAACTGCACATATGTGAGCATATGTTCAGTTGTGACCGTGACCGTGGTGAGCCCATCGCCGCTCTATGCTGTTGGATGTGTGTGCAATCTTTAGTCCGTTAGTCGCCTTTACGACACCCAAGGGAAGAGAGGGGTGGTAGTGGTAGTATTCCTTCACCGTTACGCGACATGGTTTTACTCTTGAACACTTCTTGAAAAGGACAATGTACTTCACAGGCCGCCATACGAACTAATGCCGATGCAGCAAAGTGGGTAAAAGTACCTACTTATTCCTATAAAATTCCTGTTGAATAGGAACAATCGAGGAAGTTGCTGCACGTACTGCACGCTACGGCACGTACTGCACGCTACGGCACGTACTGCACGCTACGGCTCGTACTGCATGCTACGGCACGTACTGCACGCTACGGCACGTACTGCACGCAACGGCACGTACTGCACGCTACGTCACGTACTGCACGCTACGGCGCGTACTGCACGCTACTGCACGTACTGCACGCTACGGTACGTACTGCACGCTACTGCACGTACTGCACGCTACGGCTCGTACTGCATGCTACGGCACGTACTGCACGCTACGGCACGTACTGCACGCAACGGCACGTACTGCACGCTACGTCACGTACTGCACGCTACGTCACGTACTGCACACTACGGCACGTACTGCACGCTACGGCACGTACTGCACGGTACTGCACGCTACGGCACGTACTGCACGCTACGGCACGTACTGCACGCTACGTCACGTACTGCACGCTACGGCACGTACGCGCGCAATGAATGGAGCGCAGGCGAATATCGCCGAAAAGTGGTCGACCGGAAACTTCCTCAATTATTGTCCATCATGAGGATGAAGAAGAGGACATGGAGTATTTTACTTCGTTTCTTGTTTTGAGAAAGTAAATTAAGTATTTTAAAATATGAGGAACTTCTGCAGTATGAGGAAGATAATGAGGAATCCTCATCAACTGTAATACCTACCCAGCTACCCACGTAAGAAGGGTAGGGGCAATAAATCAGCGGCATTCGCGGAAGGCGGCCATTGTCCCGCGCGGGACCGGATGCGGTGTAATCGTACCGGATGCTCATTGCAGTTTTATTGTCTGTGCCTTTGCTAAGCTTTTATATAATTTAGCTGTGTGGTGGCGGCTCATTATTAAAAGAATATTCCCGACCCATCTCTTCTCTTAGGTGTCGTAAAAGGTGACTAACGGACTAATCACACATACATCCAACAGCATAGAGCTATAGAGCTGCTATGGGCTCACCACGTATCACGCTGACCACACGTGTAGGTAGTTGTTATTTTGTGAAACGTGAACTGTGGACTGTTTTTGAGGTCCTCGTTGACTATAGTCTCTGACTGACCCTTTGGGAATAATAGTCCTGAGTCGTGAGTGTTGTACTCGTATGGACGTTATTTAATTTAAGGCTGTGAAAAGAGTGCCACAAGCGGCATTGTATCTCAATCGGTTTGGGTAGGTGTCGTAACATATTTTTTATTTGCCATAATCTTCAGAAGACAGAATCCAAAAGATATTTTTGTATGGAGTCAGATTTCTGTAGTCTAATAAAAAAAAATTACCTCGAAATTCAAGACAATCCCTATACGCTGCGCTTCGTATCACGTAACCTACAGGAGTAGGGCAGCTAGTACTTTTGTTGTCAAATAAAAAACTTTACGGCAGATTAGGCGGCGTCACTATTATACCGCAAAACTTACGGTTCCCGAACAGATTAAGATAGAGTGCCGCTTGTGGCACTGTATACACTTCCTTAATTTAATTCCCTTTCAAACAACAGTGCGGACATGCGTAAGAGAAGACGAGCAGACGACTTTTGTATTTAATCTCATTCTTCTAGCAAGCAAAAATAGTTTTGCATAAAGAAAAGTATCCTTTCACATTTAACCCCCTTTATGGTGTGGTGGTTAGTAGTTAGGTAGTTCGTTCGTTAGTAGGTCGTCAGTTATCTTCGGTCTCAGCCCCGGGTTTGATTCCCAGCGGCGGTACATGTTTGTATATGTTTGAGTTGGTGTATCCCTTGTTTTAAGTCCTCCGTGCTAGCCACCACTACATGACTACATCACAGATCACAGTGATGCATTGTTGTGTTCCGTCAGTTACAGTACTACAGCAGTTACGCAGTAGTTGAGGATTCCGGGTAAAGTGCATTTCCGCCTGATATGAAGGCCAAGTGCTTACCCGTTACAGAATAAAAAAAACATTTATAAAATAATTTGTTCCGTCGCGTCACTGTTATCTTGATCACGTTAATTATCCGTGTCGCGTAGCGGTGAAAGAATACGACCACCCCCTCTCTTCCCTTGGGTGTCGTAAAAGGCGACTAACGGACTTAAAACTGCACATACATCCAACAGCATAAAGCGGCGATGGGCTCACCACTTGTCACGCTAAGCACATGTGCTGTCGCTATTTGGTGAAAAGTGGACTATGGTAGAGGGCTGCTTTTGCGGTCCCCATTGCCTAGTCTCTGACTAACCCTTTGGGGATAATAGCCGTGATTTTATGTATGTATGTAGGTATGTATGTAAGATCACGTTTGATTGACATACGAAAGCTTTCTCCATATGTACTAGATTAGCATAGACTTTGGTATTAGGTACTATCCATGTTAAAAAGTATTGGGGTTTTGTAGAAGGCTGTAGGCCTTGCAAAAGCTTTGGGTCCTTATTAAAATAATGGTTACATTATGATTAAATCGGTTGTTACAATGCAAAATCAAAATTGCTTATATAAATAAACTGGAAAACAAAACAAAACTTAAAAGGAGGCCATTCGTACCTACCGGTGTCCGACAAGAAACAAAAAATACGGGAAATACATAAAGTAATTCTGAATACAAATCCGTGGATCCCAATGTTTTATTGATAAGGCTTGAGCTTTTAAGAGATTTATCGCCGCGGCCGCCCGTACTGCGTACCTGCGCACCAGTTATGAAGGGCGAAACTTTCGTGGCTCTGTGCGAATTCTTCGATTCAGTACGAGCTCGAAATTGTTTTTTTTAAAGAAAATTTTATGTTGCATGCCTTTTTTCACTGTCAGTGACCGAGTTTTGACACCGCAGTGGTAGAGCAGTACCTATAGGCTAAGCGCTCGGACCGATAGCTGGAGATCAGTGTACAATTCCCAGCTCGAGTAAACTGTGATCGTGGATCCGGACCCGGGATCGTGATCAATAATAATTGTAATAATATGTGAACTAGAATATTTATTTAAATTGTTTAGCCTTTATCCATCTTATTTAAAAACATGGACTGTAGTTAAAAATGGTTTAAACCTTATGCTGAAAGGCATAGACGAGTAGCAGTGGCATAATCAGTTTTAAACCAGTTTTCAATTTAGTTCATGTTTCGTAATAACAGGGTACCTATTAGTTTAGGTTAGACTTATCGACTAATGAGTAATAGGTTTTAATAACACCATAGAGTCTGTCGTTTACTATCAAAATATTTTGTAGTGAAATGTCGTAATTTCTCCACAATAACGGTTTTCAATTTCTGTAAAAAAAAACATGATCCCAGTGCATTGTTTTCCCATTCGGCTAGTTTCAGAGATGGAGACCGCACCATCCGTCATCAGAGCACAGCCTGGCCGCGGCCACCAGTTCATTCATTCGTCACGCGCCCGCCCGCGCGATGGCCGGATTTGCAATCGCAAAGTAATCAAAGCGATCTCATCACAGATTGCACATTTACTACATAGTACCTAGTACATAATACATACATCACGCCCGTTTTCAAGAGGGGTAGGCTGAGCCTATATAGGTTTCCATTAGTTACCCATTTACCCTCTTAAAAGAATAAGAAGGATATAAATATATTTTAATTCTCCAACATTAATTTGAAACTCTGCAACAAAAACAACAGAAATAGACTTACAAATACATCAACATACTGGGTGGGTGACCATATAAAAAAACATCTCGAGCTCCTCCTTGCTTCGGAAGGACGTAAAGTCGCTGTTCTCGGTCGTTGTCGTAAGATGACAGTCGCTAAAAACCGGCATTGGATCAGTGAGGCGTGTTCTAACCCAAACTCCTTATGTTCTGTTGTTCTTGTGGGAATACCTGTGCCAGCAGCGGGGTGTTTACAGGCTGATGATGATGACAACTCAATTCATCCGTCACGTGCCAGCCCTCGCGCTCACCAGGCTTACCCGCAATGTAATTAACGCGTTCGCACTGCTTTTAAGCCGCTCCTGTGGAAATTGAGTTTTTAGTTATTGGTTCGGTCGGCCATACTATTTGCAGTTTCGCTTTGTTTGGCTATAACCGCAAGCGGATTGACGCGCGGCCACCTGACGCGTCAAGCTGATGATGACTGATTTGTTGAATAATAAATTTTTGAGTGCATAATGGTATTGACCCCTATAACGTCACTTCACGCGGATTTCTCGGGATAAGAATACATACGAAGCCCCTTAAATCCGATGTAAAGGCCAATGGCCTTTACATTGAAATAAGACTTACCTCTGCTGCGCCATTCGCCCATCGTCGGGCGGCATGCCCGACAGATGTCGACCGTACCGTCCTTAATAATATATTTCCGGTAGTTATTCGTCTTGACCTTGCTCTTCCATATATGTCCTTGCCATCGAGAGTGCTTAGCACTACTAGTTTGCGCCAGTTTTCTGTTGCCAAGGAGAGCGGCGTAAAGTGTCCATCAACTGCCACGACATCCAAATGCATCCCGCACTCACTGTTAAGGAAATAATCCCTGAGACTGCACACCTCACGGTTATGTACATCCTTGGCATTTAAAAAGCCGCGACTCCCACATCTCCGCGGGATGTACAGCCTCATAACAGATGAGCGCGGGTGTAACATCCTGAAAGTCACTAGCATTTGACGGACTCTTCTATCCAAGGCGTCAAATTCGGTCTGAGTCCATCTTAGATGCCAAAGGAGTAAGTGAGCAGTGCCATAACCCAGCCATTAAAAGCACGCGTCTTATTATCACCCGATAAAAGACTGTTAGGAGGCCTATTACATCTCGAATGTGATTTTTGCGTAAAATTGCCATTTTCGCATTTTGTAGTAATTTTGCAGTTGTATTTATCGTTTTTATCGAAATAGGATAATAATTTCATTATAAAATCTATATTCCTCATGAAGTAACAATTACTCTGGTATAATTTTTGCTCAATAAAATTATCGTAGATAGGAGAAAATTACAGTTTACTTAAAGGTGACTTAAAGCAATTTTTGAAGTTTTATGGTTTAGAATAAGATTTTTCTCTATTCGACTATATAAGAGATAACATTATAATTTTTTTATTTCACTTGTTTAGAACAGTAGTTCAATCGATGAGCTCAAAAAAGTGCCTTTTCGCATTTTATGAAAATCTTTCTCTGCAATTTTGGGTTTATTAAAAAGTTAAGCAAAATTTACAAAAAGCGAGGCCGCTACGCACTATTCCAATAGCTATTCTACACTATTCAATAATACATAATTGTTAATGTATTTTTGTTTCTGAGATCCATAATGCCAAAATTGGCCATTTTACGCAAAAATCACAGTCGAGATGTAATAGGCCTCTTAAGTACTTTTCTTAGGCGGCAAAAGAATCGCTCCCGTATGACTGTTTTATGTCCCTGTCCTCAACACTCAAAAACTGAGACATACCAAGATATTTATAAGTTTCAACTTCAGAGAGAGATCTGAAGTTTATCATTTCGGAAAGTTGTAAATTGGTTGAATTTACTACTCTCCCACGCTATACATGCATAACCGCACACTTATCCACACCAAACTCCATCTTGATGGCACTGCTGAAAGTCTCAGTAATTTTCAGCAGTTTCACCAAGTCTTGGCGGTTTGGTGCGAACAACTTGAGGTCATTCATGTACAACGAATGCGACATAACTTCACCCCCTCTCCGTAGTCGACAGCCTAACCTTGAATTTCTCAATAAAGTACTGAGAGAATTCAAAGCTAGGCAAAACCATAAAGGACTCAGACTGTCGCCCTGGAATAAGCCACGCTCTATCCTTATAAGATCCTGCGTGGCAAAAACACAATCTCGACATGCTGGTTGACACAAGACCGTGGTCCACTGCCGCATACATGACATCAAAAAGGATTTTAAAGTTACATAAATTTTATATAACTCTAAAATCCTCACCAACCATGTATGCGGCACCGAATCATAGGCCTTCTTATAGTCAATCCAGGCTGTGGAGAGAGTCCCCCTGCCACGCCGAATCTTCTGGCATATAGTCATGTCAATGAGGAGAAGCTCCTTAGTACCACGGGACTCAACCCTACATCCACTCTGAATCACGTCTAAAATATTGTTTGCAACAATGTGCGAGTTAATTTTTGTTCTCAGAATGGATGTAAGGAGCTTGTATAAAGTAGGTAAGCACGTGATGGGTCTATAATTTTTCGGTTCCGTGGTACTACTTGTAATTGCGTTGCCAGTAACTCGTGTGAACATCGCAACCTGCATTTTATCCAGAAGGCAGGCCGATCCTGCACCGAAGAAGAAGCCGTACAAATACGTAGTAACTCCAGGCGTAGCCGATCAAGTGCTGACTGATCCAGCAAGTTGTTACGCTGGATCACCCGCACTTGATCCGACAGTCGTTGGGCAGACACGTCGATGGTCAGTTCAAGGGCCTGAAACAAAGACAGCATTCTAACACGATACGCAGTAAGGTTAATTCCTCCCTCTGTAGCCCTGTAGTAGGGGCGCATGCAGTTCTCATTTGTTCAGATTGCCCCTGACCCCAAGCGTGCCGGCAGCGGCGGTCGTCCACGTCGCGCAGGTCGTTGTGGCGGCGGCGGGGACGGCGATCGCCCGCTCGCGCTGCTCGACTCGTCTCTGGTGAAGTCATCAGACGAGGAGCTTGAGGTTGGCGGAGCAGGCGATGGTGGAGGGCGTGCGCTTCGCTTGGCTCTTGTTTGCATCATGTCATTTTCATATTAGTTGGTCGTTGACGTGTAAACGTCAAATTGTTTTTCCTTATTTTTGATTTTTTCCAGTGTTTTGAAAACATTTTTGTTGTTTTTCATTGTTGTTATTTTCAAACTATATTTTTAAACGGTTGTAAATCAAATGATTGTTAAAAAATCAAGTTATAGAAATAAAATAAAATTCCGATAAAAATCCATGACGTTATGATGACATTGACCAGAGAGCAATATTATTATTATTATTATTAAAAGAACTGCCAAGTCAACCACCAGGACTAACGGCTCTACGTGCAGAAGCTGATGTTATCAACTTAGTCACCCATCCAGTGCGCTGTCATCGCAATCCGAACGCCAGGTCTTGCCGCTGCGCCAACGAGCTCCTCTTACTTAGCGCAAGTTGCAACTCGACCACAGACAATCAGAAAAACATAATTATTTGTACAGGAACTTCGATGACGTGTAAACTGTGTAAGTTGTGAAACTATCAAAGTTGGCCGCTTCCATTAACGTAGCAAGGTTATGTGTGAGGTAGTTAGGGAGTGCACCTTGCTCTGCGCAGTTTCAATTAACCGCCATTTTGCGCCTGATAGATAGTCTGCGGCTGTAAGTGATTTCACATCACGGGCTCATGTTGCACACGGGCTAATGTCGTTACCCTGGTATGGCGTCGACTGGATAGACTATGGTCGGCACTCGGAACTCGAGACGAAGTTTCGTGTAGCTCGCTGTATTTTTGGACAAAGTAGACTAATTTCCTTCGCTGTCAGAGAGATATGTACGAGAGCGACTGAATAATTTACTATTAAAAATGTAATAATTCTATTTAAAAAAGGCGCACACTTACAGATGGCCGCAAGTGCCAAATTCAATGCTATATTTGTATGAAAACAGTTTGGTAGTAACATTGTTGTAGTTACAAACTTTGTGACGAGTTGCAGAAATAACATAAAAAATATTATAAAGTTCTTAATCAAAAATGTGAGACAGACTTAAAAAAAAATCTCTTTTGAATTTATTGAAACTCATAGATTTGAGAAATATTACGGATGAGAATTACTATTGCCCACGATCCAAAACTGTTAAGTATGACTGTAAAAGTGTCGTCGCAAGTCCTTCATTTTTCCCAATAACTCGGCCGAAGCGTTAAAAAAAGATGCTCCACGAAATCGGGAGCGTTTTAATAGCGACGCGGTTATCTTCCTCAGATGAAGGATGTCCCGTTAAGCTGTGGATACATTTGGTGCTATTAATTAAATTAATAACGTTTTGTGATTTTTATCGTCGACACGGTCGTCAAGCCACCGGTTTGAGAGTTTGATACCCAGAGGATCAGGGTTCTGATTTCAGCGCGGATAGATATTGTACTCGGTTTGCTTGGTGATAGGGCTTGTCCTAAGTCTGCCTTAGCTACCATTATCATTTGTAAGTCTGTTGCTATAACAACAATGTATGTAGACTTGTATAGCCACAGTTGGTCGAGCCTTCAACACGTCTCGCGTGTAAGCAAGTTGATTGCGGCTCAGATCTTCTAAAGCTTGCACTTTATATACCTTCGGTATAAGTAATGTAGTGTGTCTATGTCGTTTTTGTCAGTATATATCTATATGCCAGTTGATATCTTTTATCTCTAGTTGTTTTGCTCGACTTTCATCCATTTTAAGATACTCTTCCTTATTTTCTTATTAGTCTTATTTATTTTCTTTAGTATATTTTTAAATACCTACTCTTATCGATTAAGATTACCGAAACTAGCGCATCGCTCAGTGTGCCTCCCACTTTGTCTCGCGATAAGTCCAATTTGCTCATATCACGCGCGCGGCTGCGTAGGGGGACTTTTAAAAACTCAAAGTTCTCCTTAAAAAAAATGAGTCGACATTTTCTCACGTTGCGGCATTTTCTCGGAATATTTTATTGCGCTTCAAAAGGATTTCTATGCTATGTTAGAACCGTGGCTGGGCTTTTGTAGTTCTTTGTTCCTATGCATTTATTTGAGCTCATTTGATAAATACTGTATGTTATGTTTACCACAATCACGAGATTAAAGATAATAAATAAGGAAAAGTAGTACAACTAAAACTGTAAAAATGTTTAATCAGGTTTAACGCGAACTACTTAGTAAGTAAATATATTAGTAAATATCCTATGCATACCTTTACAAGTACGTAGGTAGGCATTTCATCAATGTAGGCATGACTCTCGATAGTTTCAAAGTTAAAGTAAAACAGTCATACATTATGAAAAAAAAATGATAAAAATTCACATCATACTAATTCTGCTTAATAAATCGAAATTAAAGCTTGCCTTCTCATCCGTGACTGAGTTTCACCACGATTAGGTACACTGAATGTCCGCCAGACTTTGTTGTTAGTCTAAAAGTTTACACGCATGCCCGAATGTGTCCGTTAGCTACTACCAATAATGCAGTGGACTGCGTACAAGCACCCATTGGCCGTCCACATAACGAGGCGTCCACAGTGGAAGATCCATTTGCCTCGCTACGAACAACTTTGGAATGTTCGCAAACTTTCTTCATATGCCTCTCGCAGCCGTTTCTGGATGACGTGCCATGTTTTGTGAGCGCTGAGCGGCTAGCGATTCTAAATAAATCTATCCATGATATGCTACAATAAATAAGCACCATTAAATGTCACGATATCGGTTCGTCAATCTACCTTGCAATTAGATGAACCAACAAGAAACTCATAAAGGGCTTTCCGTACGTCCTTTTTTTTACAATGATAAATATTGAAAAATGTCCTCCCTAATATAAGAGGACACTTTCACTAACGTACGTGGTGGGATGTGTTACCAATTTTAGTACATAAGTCTATTGATAAGCCAATTTATGTAACCGAATTGTTTGTAATCCCTAAAATAAATAAATAAATAACAATAAAAAAACAAAATTTTAATTAGGGATTTGGTTAATAAAATAACTCTTACAATTTTAAATAAACAATAAGTTTATTTAAAATTGTAAGAGTTATTTTATACGTTCATTTCGATAATGAAAATAGTCTCTGAAGATTACGCTGGTCGTTGCTTCAAGTCCAACCTAAGTGCAAGTGGTCTCTTTTCTTGTACTATTTTCAAATTAAATGATGCTTGAATAACTAATTTAAGTAGCACAGCTGTTTGTGTGCTTTAATGCAGTTTGGTTTAAAAATCAACACTTTGGGGTTGTGATCGCATAAAGCACAATTACTTACAATGTAACACACTGAAAGTTTAGTAGTTTCTCATTTAAGTGTGAAATAAAAAATGAAAGTCCAGTTGAATTCACAGTTATCTTAAAAAATAACACTGTTAAATAAATAATAAAGTTGTTCTTGCCAAAATCGTCTCTTCAAAAGCCTATGGAAGAGTTCAGATGTGTCTTGTTCTGCATTTATATATAATAGCAAGTATATTTTTGTCTTTTAGATGTAATACGTAAGTTGTACTGTGTATAATCTATAACGCTAGTAGTTAGTACCGTAACGAGTCGAGCTTGGCCCGCCGCATTCCGTGGCTTGGGCCACCGGCCCCTATATTGTTGTAGTTTTGTGCAGAGTCGCGCGGGTTACGCTAATAATTTGTTGCTCGCTCCGAATTTTTCTTGCTCGCAGTCGCAGCCCGTTGACAATGGCCCGACAAATATTTTGTTTGCGCACGAAAATATGGGGCGAGTGAGCTTCTTGTGACTTTATTTCCACTTTCTTTTGAGCCGATTCGGGCTTACTGTAGTTGTACTTAGTTTTTATTAAAGTTGGTGCTCTTTTATGTGGATTCTCTGAAGTGAGCATATTATTAACCCCGGTTCCTCGGGAACTTTGAATTTAACTTTCCCCTTTTAAGTGTGTCTGAGGAGTTTTGGAGTGTAGCAGAAAGATAATGTACCTACAGTGAAGTAAAAGTAGCTTCTAGTCCTTGTAGAAAGTAGAAGGAAAGGGTGCACCAGCTGATTATTATGAAAACTTTTCCGGTAGAATTTAAAATGTTTATTTAAAAGTTTATGACTTGAATAACTTACCTGTTCTACTTTAAATTAAAGTAACTTGATCAAAAGTTAAAATTGTTTTAGTGCAAAGTAATTTATAAGTATTTTCAGCATCGATGACCGCCTATCAAATTGAAAATAGGTACTTATATATTTGAACTCTTACCACTTCAACGCCTGATGCAGGAGCGGTTAGTTTTCCATCCAGCTCGACCGCAAAGCGTTCAATTCACTTGACAGTTAATTACAACATAGTGCCCTTTACCCGATTAAATTATAAAGTCCAATTGAATTACCAGCTGGCCCGCCGCGCTCGAGAGCGGCGCGGCCGATCCGCTGCATAATCGCACGTTTAGTCTCAGTGCACATTTGGATACTTTTCCATTGAGCAAATCCTTTGAAATTAAACATAAGTTTGTTTTAAGAATCTAACCACATTCAAAGGACATAATTTTTTTTGGTACTAAAATAAAAGAAAAAATAACTGCAACAATTCATATACTTCCTTGCCCAAGAGACTAAATGCTATCATTCTGTATATTTTTTAGATTTTTAATTACCTCCGTTAAAGAATACTGTATTTTGTTATGTTTTGTACGTTTCTGAACGAAGTTCCGGTTTTTTTAATGTTAACGAACGCAGGGTTATTAAGTAGGTAAGTCTATGAGGTCTATGGTAATGTAGAAACGTTAATAACGATATCACATTTAACTTTTTCGCACTTAAAATATTTAGCAACGATACACACAACTAACACAACGAAAGCGCGGCCGGGAATCGTCTGGCGGCTGACAGTCTGACATCTGTCTACGATGCGTATTGACATATAAAACGTCAGACAAGCGTCACTTTTTCGTTTTTAATAACATAAAGTGTCACAATCCTACTATAATGTTGCCATTTTCGAGTAGAAATCAATGTTGGTTTTTAATTTATATAAAAAAACGGAGGTCTTTAAATTAATAATATGATCATAAATATGTTGATAATAATGTATTCTTCAAGTATTTATACATTGGCGTCAAGAAAAAAAACTTTGGAATTTAGTACCAAGCCCCATAGTAAAAAAAATATGTCCTTTCTGCGTCAAAACTAACTCTTAACTACGTATTTCACGAAGTGATTCTCGTGTTGCATTTAAATAGTCTTTTTTACTTAGCTTTAAAAAAAAATAGATTTTACATTTTCATCGAATCATTGTTTATTCTATTGTTATTTGTATCTATACCAATTTATATTTAGCACTGTAGGTTAACGTCACGTTACGGCTAACTATCGCATTTGCAGTGGTTAATTATGTTTAATACTTTTTACTCCTAACTAGAATTCATCACACACATCACATCACACGTTGTCCAACACCTAGGGCTTATTTAACATCATTTAAAAGATTTTGTCTTTTAACATTAAATTACATCTACAGTCTACAAACGACATCATTTTAGGGTGGGAAAACTTTCGTTAAGTGAAACAAACAAACTCGCATGCAATCCACTCCACAACGTTCTTTTCGCGCGAACGCAACGTAACGAATTACAAAATGGCGTCGCGTTTCACCTGTCAACTGTCAACCGGCGCAATCCATCATGGCCGCCCCGCCGAAATGAAACGCTTTGTCCGCGCAAAATGGCGGGCTGTCTTTAATAAATGCATGTAAACCTTGTCCCGGGCAGAAATAAATGTGTTTTCGATCTAAATACACGTCGAAACAGCGGTTTATTTTAAAGTGGTTTATGTAAAAGTATTGTTTTTATCTATCCGTATAATTTGCTCCTTCAAGTCTTAGGTTTCTCTTGAAAAACTTAAAAATGTTCTGGTCTATCTGTCATAGTTTTGCGTATGAAATATCTTTTTAAAGAGTTTAATACTGTTTAATAATTATGTAAAAGATCAAGGCGACGCGAATAGCGATTCAAACGTTATTAAGCAGTAAGCACGTTTAAGGCAACCGCAAGACGAGTACTATCCGGCGACATAGTAATACTTTCAGCAGGCGCAATAATGGAGAATGTTTACAATACCGAGCCCTCCGGAGCGTCGTTTCGTTTATCAAAGCCAGCCGAGTGCCGAGATGCTGTCTGAGATACCCCGCGGTGGGTACAGTTACTGCTCCCAGTTTCAATTGTGGTACTTCAAGTTAAACGATGTAGTGAGAAGTTTAGTGTAGATTCCTTATAAATGCTGCAGCCAAACGTTAATATACACAGACAGTTTAAGGAAAAATAAAAGCTGCGTTATGGAATATAAGTTTATAGTGGATCATACGTGAGCGTCAAGTTGGCAGGCACACCACGGAATTAGAGGGTTTTGACTATGTCAAAAAATTGTGTATAAATAGTGATAAATAGTGACGTATAGCATATAAATAGTGATACTATGGTTCAAAAGATATTTGAGTATCTTGGTGTGCCTGCTAACTTGACGTCAAGATAGCAGGCACCTTAGGAAATACAGTTCGTATCAATGTGATTTATATGTCAAAAAACTGTGTATAAATAGTGAATCCTATACGCAAAATTTCAACAATTGTACTTCAATACAAACCGAGATATTACGGTCTCTAAGTGGGCTGCCAACTTGACGATTCTTGCGATGGCGATTCCAGAGACAACCGTATCGTGATGTTGTTCATTTTGTAAACAGTTTCGCTATATTGTGCGTTCCAGTGACAGTGAGATATAATTAAACAATTTGGTACACTGCTGCTTAAATAGAGGAGTGTCATGTTTTTATGTGTGCAAGCTTAATTCTACCACAAATTCTTAGCGCCTGAACTGATTCTCAGCTCAGCTCATTCGTTGGAAAAGCTAGTGTAAAAACTTAAGAAAGGTACATTGTTAAGTTGTCATTCTCACCATTGTCTGTATTTCATTATTTTCTGTATATGTTTTAGTGTATAAATATTACTAAATAAAAAAAACTCCGTAAAAACATTTAAAACACTGCTAACCGTAAAATGGTTATTATTTGTGTCACTCCTTTAAATTTTTTGTCTAGTTTTTATAACACTTTGTCGTTCAATAACGAAAACATTTTATCAAAGAAGGTATCTCGTCGTCATTACCGGAAATGTTTATGAAGTTACCAATTTATAATTCCAGATAATAACGTGGCAAAATAAGGCATGTGTGTATGATATCGTTAATTCGGTATCACACGCGTCCGTGATAAATTGGAATTTCGTTATTGGCGCGGCGCAATTATGCCTCTTTGTTCGATTTCGGACGTGATTGATGAGCTAAATATTGAGCGCCTCTATAGAAACGGACAGAAGGGTCTCAAAGGGGATCGTCAGGCGCCAAGAAGTAGTGTATCAATCAATTGTTTTAAATCTTAGCCGGATTTTTAGATTTGGGGTCTGGCTTGATTCTCTGAAGTGGTTCTCTTAAGCAGTCAAGTATTTTCGAACTAATTCGTCGTGGCACACCCCCAACACTTAATACAAGCGAACCGATTTGGGTAATTATAGTGGACCTATCCATCAAGGGAGGAACAAGGACGACGCTATGTGAGAATCAGACGAGCACGCTCGACATTGTATTTTTTTAGGAATGTTTTTCTGTTAGCCGCCGTGTAGTTAACCTATATGGCATATGCACGGTCGGCCTCACATATAGCTTAACACTTTAGCACCTTGTTACCGGTACCCATGTCATATTGGGCGTCGAGAGAATTATGATTCATCTGGCCATAGCTAGCCTTCGATCAATTGAGATCATGAAGGTTTTTTAAGATTTCTTAGCTTTTCTCAATACTCAATATTGGTAATAAACCTAAGGATCGCAACACAATATAAGCGGACCAATCTCTCCATAGCTTACCATTACTTTTTAGTTTTTTTAGTGATTAATAAAAAAAACATCTTTTAAGTCGGTCTTAACAATATTGCACGAATGTATTCCTTTCTAAAACTAGTATCTATAGGAAATAATCGAAAAATTAATAGTATATTATAAGCATGCTACGTCATCAGACTTACCTACACAATGTCTAGTTACATTTGTTTATAATTCTGCAAACCATTCTTGATAGCTTGGCTGGTACTGCCTATAAAGTTATAAAAGAGTGTTATCTAAAATAAGAACCCTGAACGATTCGCGCTGCAGTAGCCAACAACTTTAGACCTGTTGAGCTTATAAAATCTAATCCGTTTGGCAGACCTTATTTTATAAGCTCGCTCTGAAGATCACTAAATTATATTATTACAGTAAAAGAATTTGTTTAAACCATGTTCATACAGTTTAAATAATAAGTAACCAATTTTGTAGTGTAATTTCAGACCAAGAAGGAATTAGTGATCCACTTATACGTACTCATAGTCTATTGTGTGTGAATAGGTATTTTTATTATTCACACCTCCAGCTCCGCCTGTTATCTAAAAGGGTTAATGTAACGGAATTGTAGATAACACTATATTATGTAATGCGGAATATATTACGGAGCTGCGTAACACAGAACACATTAACTGTACACGTGACAGCGGAGCATTAATAATCGTCCCGTGACGTGACGCTGCTCCGGCCGCGTTACGCGTGCTGCGAGCTGCGAGACGAGCGAGCGCGAAGGGCCCGCGCCCACTGTGATTGGCGACCCGGGGCCGTAGCTTCAGATGTAAGGTACTGGACTTCGGGCACATAGGAAAGCCCACCTTATTTAAAATCTCAATAAAAAATTATGTTTTAATAGTTGTTTTTCTGTCCTTCTAAAAAAAATTACAATTCGTCTTCTTTTTACTGAAAACTATATAAAATAAGGTTTTTTAAAAACACTGTAGTGGGCCTAGTTAAAGACACAGGCCCTTACTAAAGCCCGTTTTTGACTAACTGTTACTCAAACTCTACCTAATATTTCAAAAAAATAATTCACAAATCACGTTAAGCAGTTTCAAATATAAGTTTTTCAACCTATATATTTAGAGAGAGAGAGATATAATAAAATATTGCACACTTGACCCATGTAGCCCATAGGGTCCTATGTAGGCCCGAGCCATACTACGGACTTTTCATAGTGGCGGAAAAATAAACATAAAATCACAAATAACTAAATAATCGGTAAACTTACCATTGTGTTTCTATTCTCCAATGATTATTTAACAATATGATGATAGAATCACTCGAAAGCTGACGCTATTTGTGGAGAAATTGGCAAGAACAATCACAACGAGGTTATAAACACGCGACATATAGCGGGGCGGAAGTGATTTGGCGCTACTGCACATTTATTATAGGACCAAGGTGAATGTGTGTGTGTGTGTGTGTGTGTGTGTGTGTGTGTGTGTGTGTGTGTGTGGGGTGTGTGTGTGTGTGTGTGTGTGTGTGTGTGTGTGTGTGTGGGTGTGTGTGTGTGTGTGTGTGTGTGTGTGGGGGTGTGTGTGTGTGTGTGTCGGAGTGTGTGTGTGGGGGTGTGTGTGTGTGTGTATAGATAAACAATTAAAGGTAACGAAGCGTTAATAAAAATTACTACTTTAGGTGGGAATCGATCCTCATTGCAGAGGACCTGGTTGGTTATCCTCCAGTTTATTTTAGCGTTATTAAGCGTTTTTAAAAAACATAAATAATAAGATAAACTCTTTCTACACAAGAAAACACACATTACAAAATTTTCAGTTCATATTTGTAAGTGTGGACTATTCTCATGTTTTTTTAATGCCCATTGTGCTGACATTAAGACACTATTATCTAAAGAAATTTCTGAAGGAGCAAGTATCGTAACTCATAACACGGGATACAAGTTTAGGGGATCAGCTAATTTATTGTTCTGTGTAAAGTGGATAACACTAATATCTACTTCTGCCGCTAAACAGCTAAGTTTATAGCTGGATTTATTAATATTGCTGCATTCCGGTTTGAAGAGTACTATTTCCAGTAAATAACAGTGCATAAAGGAATAATAACTGAAGCTTCATGAACGTGCCAGTAGTAGAATAACGACTTTTAAAATTTGAAAAGTTAGACTAGTTTTAAAAGAAGTTTTGATATTTAGGGGAGGGAGTTCACTCAGACGAAAATAATTTTTACTTTCACTTGGGTTTAGCGTTATTACTGAGTGAGAAAATAATGCAAACAACACTGCTTTGTCGTAGTCTCAGCTCATCTAACTACACAACTAAAACTCTTACGGCTAATTTTTGAATCGTTAGATAAAACTTATCCATTTGATAAAGTATGACGCGATCAACTTAAAATGTCGCGTGTAAAATAAGAAAAGACTTGATTAGACTTATTGATCTTAACTTGAACTTATTGATTTTCTTAATCCACTTATTCGATACAAAGTCGATGCTTAAGAAAGATTACCATAAACATAAACGTTAAAAAATTTGTCTCAGTGAACGATCGGCCTTAGACTTCATACAATAGATTATTATATAAATGCATCAATAGGTCTATCTAGTATACTTTATTAGTTCTTTTTTAGACTTTTTATTTAAAGTTTTTATTTATTGTGTAAAAAATGGACCTTCAAATGGACTCACCATTTGAAGGTCCATTTTTACACAATGAAAATCTAAATTACTTATAGAATTGAAATATCAGTTGAATCATTCGCGTTGACAAAAGAACTCATCAAATACTGCAGAAAGCTTTTTATTCAAGTGATTGTAGTTGGAATCATTTTTAAAAGATCTGATCTATCGTATTAAAAGATGAAGGAGTACCTAATGTTCACTACGATTATTCTCTAATAGCGCTTGCCAAAGCTTAATAGCTCATTGTTTAAAGCAGTTTAAGCATAATGATCTTTAAATATACCATAGGTATATTTAAAGGTCATTTGCCTACATTATAAAACCGATCTGCAGGAGTTGGAAGGTGTAAAATCACGGAGCATACAGCATTAGTTAGTGTAGTTACAGGCTGCGATTATTACTTTTCGGTATGGTTGCATCCACGGAATAGAAAAGTAGTTACATCCAAGCATCCAAGGACTTACAAAGAATAAAGTCTTACAAATATTTAAAAATTGACATAGAGATTAATACTTAAAATTGTCAAAAATGAAATGACACAAATGTATCAAAATTACAATAAACAGTTTCCAACTTAAGGTTGAGTATCTCCCGTGTTCTTTTAGCAATAACACGTGTTGCGAGACTTCATTTGAATTCAATCTAACGTACAATAAAATGTACTAAAAATACTTGAAATTGGCTCGATGCTAAACGCGAAGCCATTAATTGAAGTAAAATATAAAATCTTAAGGTTATATTATAAGGTAACAGCGGCAGTGGTGCCTTGGATCTACCTATATTCTACACACAACAAAAATGTCTAGGGATCAAGTACATTTTACAGTATCGTTGCGTTACAGAATAAAATTTTTAACTTTTTTGGATCGTTATTGATTCTTTTTAGTGAATTCCTATCTGTCAAATCCTGTCAATCTGAATTCCTATAAAAGATACGCTCTTTACAAAAGCAGTACAATTTCTGCACTGGAAGTGAAAAAATTTACAACGATATGGAGCGACGGCGTCATTTATCATTTGTCAATGTTGAGAGCCGTTGGAATGTTGGAAGCTGGTTCCAGGCAACGTACTGTGGCTGCCGTCATTGGCACTACATAGAGTGTCATAGACCGCCTCTGGACACGCTATCGTATCACGGGCAGCGTGGCCGAGCGACATGGAGGAAGATCTCGTATCACCACTCGAAGACAAGACCGGTACATCCGAAACACTGCTCGACGGAATCGTACCATGACCGCTATTATGTTGGCCACAAGGCTCCACAGCACTTCAGGCTTGCTGATAAGCGACCAAACCATCGGGAATCGATTACGCTAAGTGCGTCTGCATTCCCGAAGGCCGCTAAGGGTTCCACCCGTTACAATGGGCTCGCGAACACCGAAATTGGAACGAAGAAGACTGGCACTGCGTTTGCTTCTCTGATGAATCACGTTTAAGTATAAGAGCGGATACTAGACGCACTCGAGTTTGGAGGACATCTGGGCGTCAAGAACGCTTGAGATTTTGTCAGTAAGTTCATCCACATGGAGGGGGAACAATCATTGGGCCGGTATTTGGATCGCTGGAAGAACCGATCATATTTGGAGCAGGGGCACCCTCAATGCTCAAATCTACGCAGAGAGGATTGTTTCAGATGTGATCATCCTCGTGCGAGGCCGATTGGGTGATTCGTTTCGACTAATACATGACAATGCACGTCCACACACGGCTAGAGTCGTAACACGCACTCTTGGCCGATTCTCATAATATCAACATCCTCCCTTGGCCTGCACAATCACCAGACCTCAAGCCAATTGAGCATGCATGGGACATGCTTCAAAGAAGAGCTCTGCCGAGTATGGATGCCGTGCACACCCCACAACAACTTTTTGACTTGTTAGAAAGAACATGGGCGACTATTTAATTCATCAAAGTGATTTGGATGAACTGATTTTAAGCATGCTAAATGCCTGTGCTTGTGTAGTTCGTGTGAATGGTAGAAATACAGATTATTATTTTTTTATTTTTAAAATAAAATTTTACAAAATATAAACCTTATTCTTGCTTTTTACCCATTAGGTGACGACCTTAACGTAAGCTAAGTTTCCCCAATTTGTTAAAATTACATTTTTTCTTAATTTTTTCAACATAATAGGGATAAAATTGTTAACTAAAACATAAAAAATATAGTAAGAAGTCTAGTCTAGTCTGGAAAACCAGATTGGGTAAATATTATTAGATTTTTTTATAGGTAAAGTGTACTTGACCCCTAGACACTTTTGATGTGTGTACACTTTTAAACTTTCGCGTTCCATTATAAATACACATTTAGACGGGGATTAACGCTAACTAAATAATATTATAGGCATACTACGCATACCTTTTTATACCCGACACTATAATTATAAGTATATAATTTTAAGTACATTGCTCTCCACATAGTCATGTTCCGTGGTTGCCCGTGATGATACGGCTGCAATTAATAATGAATCTGTCTGTAGTTTTGTCAATTAGAGTTAGAAAAAGCTTCATCCAATTTCTGAATGTAGGCGAAAAACAAGATAGATTGATTATTCATTTCGGCTAATAGTGTTTATGGGTTCATTATAAAAACAGGACTGCTTAACACATTTACTGCCCAATACACGACGCCGTGGGTCTTCTATTGTTTCAATTGTGTCTGGTTATGTGGCAGTCAATGTGTTAAGCAATAGTCCAGCTTCGCTAATTTGTTGTTGTAGTCTCAAATAAACTAGTAAAAATGTGTGAATTACCTAATAAATCAACAAGTTATCTTGAACAAAGAGAGTTTTAGGACAAATGAATTGTTACTTTGTCGCAAGCAGTTAGCCGCCAGCGAGGTGTGACTTGGGGGCAGACGTGACACGCAGGCGGCGCTGCTGTCTGCTGTCATCACTAACTTTCACTCGTTTATGAAGTCTTACGGCCGAAATTAATACCTAACCTATCTGTCTGTTTTTTGCCTGCTATAGTCATAAATTTGACATACTTAGATTATGTATATAACCTATGTCAAATGATCTGTAAAGATCAGTTTTGATTTTCTCGATTTAATTCCAATTTTGAGCAAGTAAACAAATATTATTTTTACTTTTTTCGAGATATTTACCATGATAATTCTTGAGTTGGTCCTCCCGATATTTCGGCGCGGTTGCACGCACCATGGTCACGGAAAATAAAAGGATAATCATGGTAAATATCTCCGTAAAAGTAAAAATAATGTTTGCAACCATGATAGTTATAAAAGTAAACAAATGCTTTCTCTGATCTTTACCGTTGCGTAAAGCTTGGTCTTTATCGTGTTTGTTTATTTTAATGGTAACTGATGATTACTTTCCCCGTTGTGGGATAAGAATTATTTAATAAATAACGCATTGAAGTTAAACAAATTACGATTGCATAATTATATCATTTCTGTTTTATAAGTGTATAATATTTTAAATCTTATTTAAATAATAACGCTCATTAAAATAGCTCAATGCATTATCTAAGCTAAGTTGAGCGTTGATCGAACGGCGCGCAATGTATTTCATAGCTCTATCAAATGGTGTCCATTGCATTGTTTCGTGAACTAAGACAATTGCCGGAGAACCAGAGAAATATAGACGCAATTTAACGGCGGGAATAATGCAGGACTTACATTGAAGCGGCAATATTTGCAACGCTGCTGGAGTGTCGCGGTGGGAATTGTGTCGAGCTCCCGACACCGGTATTGCACATTATAAGGCGATCGTCAGTCGCCGAGGGGCCTATTATGAAAATCGACTTATCAACATCGACGGATGTGTAGTCGTCCCAACTTTACTGGAGCAGTAGCGTCAATTAAGCCATTTTTGTGAAAGATGAGATTTTTTGTATTCGTTTTTAAAGTTGGTTAAGTATTTGTAAATCGGTGGATTTACTAACGAGTGCAGCGTAATTCTGTAATAATTATTTTATCATAGGATTCTTTAATGACCTGGGAAGTAGTACAGAAGATGGAGACTCGCTACCTGCAACTTGCAGCGGTCAGGGCAGTTTGATCATTTGAAAAGCGAGACCTTGTCGCGTAGCGGTGAAAGAATACTACCACCCCCTCTCAGTAAAAGGTGACTAACGGACTAAAGATTGCACACACATCCAACAGCATAGAGCGGCGATGGGCTCACCACCTGTCATGCTGAGCACATGTACAGTCGCTATTTGGTGAAAAGTGGACTATGGTAGAGGAATGCTTCTGCGGTCCTCATTACCTAGTCTCTGACTAACCCTTCGGGGATAATAGCCGTGATTATATGTAGGTATGTCTGAAAAGCGTGACATTTTAGTACCTATATTCTTACGAGACCATAATAAAAATATCTGTCAAGTCATCATAGTCAAGACTTTTTTTAGAATCCGTTGTTACATAATAACGTTAACGTATTCCTAGTACAAGCATATTCGTCTTTAGATGGGTTATCGGAACTATCGTTAATGTTACTGAGTGATTATTTATAAATGTTCAGTATTTATCAATCAATCAATCAAATAATTTATTCGTATTAAATGCGGTAGATTATAGTGATGGTAAGTGTGAGGTTGAGAATCGCACATTTAGCTAACATGTTGGCATACAAATAGTAAATTAAATTAATTTAATTAAAATGAAATTAGAATTAATTAAGTATACATGTCACAAGATTGTTTATCAAGCATTACATTTGTATATAAATTCATCAATAGTATAAAATGCGTAACAATTATTCTGATAACATGCGGTTCTAGGAGTACTCTCTAATATTAGTCTATGTGGGTTTCTGGTATTAGTCCTATAATGGTACTTTGCTTCAGTAAACAACTTAAAATTCAGTTTCACAAATTTTCCTATCTCCATTAAATAAATGGAAGCTAATGTTAATATTCCTAACGTCATAAAATACGGCCTGCATGTTGTATCAGGAGCAATGCCACATAATGCTCTATAAACATCGCTTCTGAGCAATAAAAACTTTTTTAGCACCAACACTATTTCCCCATAATATGACACCGTGTTGTGTTTGCTCCAGTAATAAAATGGTCATTGAACAATGTAGCAATAGCAGTTGGATCAGTCTCAATATTGTCACCTAGTGTGATCTCTCGAATATGTTCTCGTAACATCTTTGCACAAATCTCTCCCTTAATTATATCCCAAGTGGCTTTGCCCTTATTTCTACTCGCTAGCACAATTCTATTATTATTATATCGTTTCGCTTCAGAAATACAAATTTTTAATAATTTCTTTTATTTAAGGTAATTTATTTTGTCAGATTTTAATTTACTTCTGTAATATTTGTATCGATAAACTCTTTAATAATACAACTCTTTTTTTTTCCTTTTGTAATCCAATTTGCTTGACCCGGTGACTGCTTAAATGTAACTTTGCTTTTAACATTTATAGCTAAAAAAAAATACTTTAATAACTGGCAGTTGCGCGTGGTTTCTTGGTGTGTAAATGTGCGAGTAGACTGTAGTAGACCCCCAGTTAACAAGTACTGAATAAAGCTTATAAGCCACCGCTATATTCGCTCTCAATATCGAGTAATTTACCGATTGGTATTGTTAAGTACGTAGTTTAGTTTCAGAGTCTCGTTACGTTAGCAGCTAAGGGGTTTCAAATAAATGTGATTGGTCTATAATTGCGTAGGCATATCGAGTTTGTTCATAACTTACATAATATCAGAATATAATGTTAAGATACCACTATCATTCATCCTTTTTAGGTATGCTCGATTATTACTTCAACAATTTATTATAGCCCTTTGTTATTTATTATACAAACAAAAATTACACGGCCCAACACTTAGTATAAAGCGCGTGTCTAAGGATGGATTCGACAAAACTGGAATAAGGTCGTATACCTAGATTAAGCGCCGAATTTGTATAGACTAATCTCGGAGTAAGTCTTATTCCAGTTTGGTTGAATCCACCCTTAGACTACGAAGCTTTAATTATTATGATACTATCAAAGTCAAGACACATTAAAAATGTATCAACGGGATTACGTATTACAATGTTTATTACGACGACTATCTAGGGTAAATCGTTTTGTCTACTAATCCACTCGCAGTAACTTCAGAGGCCCTTTCTCTTCGCCGTCCAAAACTTTAATGCGTGCGAAGCTTCGGATGCGTTTAAAGGCCCCGGTAAATTACTCGTCTATTAAATGACATTGATCCTTCGTTTTTTTAATAGCATAACAAAAAATATTATAAAGAAAAAAATTAAATTGCATTTTTTGAACATCCTGTAGCCAACGCAAAAAAATGTTGCCATTATCTTATGTTTTGTGGCTCGGACGGGCTAACCTCACTATAGCACGGTATAACTATAGAACATCTATCTAGCTTGTATCTCTTTCTTACGTAGTGCAGGTGGCCTGACGCGATTAATTTGTATCGCATTTTACTTGTTAAGTGTGTTAATTTAAAGTACCTACCTAGCTTATGTTTACTTTTATTGTCATTGCATTTTGTTGATGTTAATTATGTGCAGATGTTGAGCTCAACTTATTTGTAGCACACCGGACAAATCCCCGTGATTTATGGTTTGCTTTATCGTTTAATCTCATTGTAATATTATTCAATAAATAAAAAAAAACAAGCAGCTGCGGCGTAATATCGGATACTCAAACACGATCAAAACATAGTAATTGTGATAAATAATTCTACTAATGTAAGTGACTATAGAATGAGCTTTTTTGGATTGGCTGCCGAAAACACACAAGAGGAGCGCTGGCAGACCACTTGCCAGATGTGTCAGAGACAGCGTTGGGCGCTGGAAAACACTTGGAAACATCCGTGTGTTTTAATGAGGTAGTGCCGTATCATCTTGGCGAGTCCCACATAACCCGCGTTGGCGCCCCAGTCACGCGGGTATGCATAAAAGCATTTCAATTGGTCAAAAAAAAGCTCAAAACAGAAGGGAATAGCATAACAGAAGAGGCCTATGGCCTGCAGTGGGTAGTTACATACATACATACATGGATACGTCATCACGCCCGTTTCCCGGCGAGGCCGGGTAGGCAGAGAGAGACCACCGCTTTCCATTTGCTGCGATCCTGACACAGGTAGGTAGATACGACTACGTAACGTAGTAATTAACCATGATAGTTTGAAAAGTGGTGTACACACATGTATTTAGATCAGAATGGGACACAGAAACGCCTAAGCAAATCCTAGTTTAGTTACAAACAAAATAATTGGGCGGCTTGATCCGGCTGGTTTTGCATCGCAACCAACACAGCCTCAATTATTGTAGCGAGCGCGTGCGCGCCCTGACTTGGAGGTGTGTTCCTATCGGTCCTGCTGAAGTTGTCCCTGGAAGAGACTACTGGGATTTTTCTTTCCAGTAGTTCCATTCACGGGACAGCAACGGAAAGAAGAAGAAAATTTCCAGAGATTGCATTAACAGGTCCTGTAGTCCTGGACTACCTAGAAAAAAAGTCAAAGTTTACTTTGTAGATACACCGATGCACAAAATGTGTAATTAATAAGGAATAAATTCTCTTAGTGTGCCATGAACAGTACTTTGCTAAAACTTCTTGATAACAGGACAAGATAATTAAGCAGATGCATTATGATTTATAGGGCCAATCAAATAAAAAAAACGTTTTAAGTACGAATGTTTCGTTAGTCTTCAATATTATTAAATGGCTATTAAAATTAAGTGACTCATTACAAGTAGTTTTACATTAGTTAGGTAGAACCAAATCTGAAACTTGCGACTGCAAACTAATAACGGGAAAAAATCCCAGTAGTCCCGCACCGGGACAATATATGGTTTCTGATGGGAACACACCGACTTGGTTGTAGCTAGAACAATGGGCGTTAGTTTTTTTCGCGGGCCGATTGATCGATCTCGGCCAAACGGCGGACGAGCGGACGCGAGTAGATTTTTTTATCCGACCCGATGGATCAATATCACGTGAAGGGTTGTTAGTTTTGGCGACTCGTTGCTCCCTTTGCTGGTCAGTTTGTGTGTTTTGCTGTTACCCTCTTTTGGTTAAAATTTGGTACGGTAAAACCGTTCGTGGCCGGCGGTCGAATGATCCTTGACGGGTTAAGTTTACTTAAATAAGGAGATTATGATTTGATTTGAATTGTATTGTATTTTCTTAGAGAATTTGAGTTTTAGCTGCTAGCACCAGTTGGATAAAAACAAAAGAAGATCTGTCCCAGTAGCATGCATTGGCACAGTCGATCTCCAGCAGTACAATGATAAGGACTGATTATAATGATGATGAAGTACTTTAATGTATGTTTAGTTAGGACAAGAAAAAGAAAATGCCTTCCCAAAAACTAAACTTTTATGTTATAATGAGTACTCCGGTGAATACATATCGTGACCCAATTCAGTGAAACTATACGGACTCTAAGCGAAACAATTACAGCGGGCCCACACAAAGGCCGGCCCAGCGGCCCGACGGCCTGGCGGCCCAATCCGGGCGGCCCGCACCAAATGAAATTATGGTATTATTTACCTACATTCATTCCTTATTACGGTCCGCCGCCAGGTCGCAATTGCCGTTCGACGACTCAGGGCTACCACGTACACCAATTAGACAGTACGTAAGTAATAATAACAACTATGTCTGATTTAAAAAAATCTTAGCTTTGAGCTAAGATTTTTTTTATTTATTCAGCCGGGCAGCAGGCGTGTTTCATACATACGTCACGCCTGTTGCCCGGGGGGTAGGCAGACACCACAGCTTTCCATCTGACATCGGACACATCTTTTTCCTCACTTACCCTCATAACTAAAAAATATCTTAGAATAAGAAGAATATTTATTTGTCAATAACATGTGTGGTTACATAATAAAAGTTGGTACCTATAAGTTTTAATTGCATCAACATGTTTTGCCAATTTGGCGTACAAATTTTATTTATAAAAAGCGTCTATTGTCAATTAGTCAAAAGAATTAAATATCAACGTAAAAAGTGCAAGTCAAATAACGAATACAAATAATAATTTAAAAAAAAATAATGTCGTATACATTACATTACTACAAAATACAAATGTCAAAATAAAAATATCGGAATGAATAAATTAAATTAAATAAGTTTATCATTTAAATAATCAGTAATATTGTAGTAGCATTTGTCAATCAATAAGCATTTCATTTTATTTTTAAAGTGGTTTAATGGCAGTTCTCTGTACATCTTGGGAATTTTGTTATAAATTTTAGGTCCCATACAAAATACACTTTTAGACATCAATGTAGTATTAGCTGTATTAGTTGTAAACTGTCATTGTTGCGTCTATTACGGACAACACCATCTGACATTTTAGGGAACAGTTCAGGGTGTAATTTTATAAATACAGCAGTTTCATAGATGTACATGGATGACAACGTAAGTGTTCGGAACAAATGGCCACTTACGGCTGGCAACCTTTTTTGTCGTTTTAATTTATATTTGACAGACGGCTGTCAGTGTCAGTGTGACACACACTCACATTGGAGTTAGGTTAGGAACCTTGACCGCGGGGTCGCGTAGAAAGTAATTTGGTCTTGATGTGTAGGGCACATAATAAGTTAAAATCGACGGACCGTAGGGATTAGTAAACAGTGCAACAGTGAACTTTAATAAGTTTAAACTCAGTGAGTTGTTTGGTGGCGTGAACGGTGCTATGTGGTATTGTGCACGGCGGTACGTATTTGTCTGGGTTCAGCGCTGAGGGGTAGACGGGACGCCTAGGGCCTTTCCATACCACAGCAGCAGCCAGAGACAGTCGCCGGGGAGGCGAGTTACCACCACCACCACAGCAGCCCGAAGCCAGCCGGCGCGGCGGACTGCAGCCGAGCTGCAACGAGGCGGAGCGGCGTCGGGACGCGCAGCCACCGTCTTCATAGTACGTAAGTTAGTTTATATACATTATAATTTAGTATAGATTTAAGTTGGCTAGAAATAGCCTGGTAGCAGGGCAGATTAGACTATCTATATCAAACAATTTTTGGTAGCAGAGCGTGGTTAATCTACGGACCTGAATTAGGTAGTAATTAGTTATTAGTTTAGTGTTAAGATTGTTTGCAACCGCATATTAAATTGTATTCAGAATGCAATGTTGTAATATGTAGGTTTTGTTTTGTTAATTATAGCAAGTAGTGTAACAATAATTAATTTGGGTTTTGTATCGCATTTAGAATGCGTGGATTATTTCATTGCGGAAAGTCATTGCAAGAATGCAATAATTGTCATACCTAACTTGCTATAATTGCATTTTGGTTACACATTTAGAATGTATTTATTTGAGTTTATTTTAATTTAGTAAAAACGCAGAACATACAAAGAGGACTGTTCTGTTTTATTTTAATCTTTTTTTTTTTTATACTAAGCCCGGCAAAGACCCCACTCCAACTGATGTTAAGTGGAAATGAGGTCCAGGCGCGAGGACAACTGGTGCAGCGTAAGAGACGTAGCATCAGTCATCCTCACTCTGCCGGCCCACAAAGTGCTTCTTCACGCCTCGTTTGAAGGACCCTATGTCATAGGTAGGAGGGAATACGTGTGCTGGTAGACTATTCCATCTTTTGGAAGTGCGGCAAAGAAACGAGTCACCAAATTTCTTTGTGCGAGATGGAATGTTAGAGACTGTAAATTGGTGACTCCGCAGAGCAGCACGCGTACTCCTATGGAGGAAGGGAGAAGGAGGGATGAGGTCAAAGAGTTCTTCAGAGCACTCGCCATGGTATAAACGGTAAAAGACGCTGAGTGACGCAATATCTCTACGCAATTGCAAAGGCTCGAGAGTTTTAGTGACCTCTGCATTGCCGATAATGCGCACAGCGCGGCGCTGCAATCTGTCCAAGGCATCGAGAAGGTACTTTGCGGAGCCGTCCCAAAGGTGAGAGCAATACTCCACGCAAGACCGCACCTGTGTCTTGTATAATAGACACAACTAATCAGGCGTGAAGAATCGCCGCACCTTGTTCAGGACACCGAGTTTACGTGAGGCATTTTTAATCACGGTTTCGATGTAGTCCTTTTGGTTCAGATCGCAGCGGATCCATACCGAGCATGTTAATACTGCTCTGCAGGCCTAGAGATGGACCCTGAAGAGAGGGAAGGGGAAGGAATGGCGACTTTTTCGCTGTGAACGCGCACACCTGTGTTTTCTTGGCATTGAACTCCACCAGATTATCGGAGCCCCATCTAGAAATGAGGTCCAACACCCGATCGAGCTCAATGACAAGATTTGCTCGCTTCATTTCGGTGTCTACCCGCCCAGCCGTTGGGTACCCGTTATATCCCCCATGCACTGTGCTATCATCTGCATAGCAATTAATGTTTCCAAGAGGAAGCATGTCATTGATATGCAGAAGGAACAGCGTGGGGGATAGAACGGAGCCTTGAGGAACACCAGCGTTCACTGACATGAACCGCGAAGCGCATCCATCCGAAAGGACACGGATTCTACGCTCATGCAGGAAGCTGGCAATCCAGGTACAGAACTGAGCGGGCAAACCGTATGCCGGGAGCTTGGATAGAAGAGCTTTGTGCCAGACCCGATCAAAAGCCTTGGCTATGTCAAGGCTAACTGCCAGTGACTCGCCACGCTTGTCAATAGCCTCACCCCAGAGATGTGTGACGTACGCTAGAAGATCACCCGTTGACCGTTTTGGCCGAAACCCATATTGACGGTCGTGAATTAGGGAGTGACCTTCTAGGTATCGAATAAGCTGTTTGTTCAATATTCGTTCTAGGATCTTACACAACACTGAAGTTACGGCTATAGGGCGGTAATTAGTCGGATCTGACCGATCTCCTTTTTAGGGATCGGTTGCACATTAGCTTCTCTCCAAGATTCCGGCACACAACCCGAAGAGAGCGAGAGACGGTACAGACGCGTTAACACAGGGGACAACTCCGCTGCACACATTTTCAGGACTATTGCTGGGATGCCATCAGGACCGTTAGCTTTCCGGACATCGATTGACTGCATTTCCGCACGGACATCACACTGCCTGATTTTAATATCAGACATTGTGTGGCCACAGTGAGGAATCAGTGAGGAATTGAGGGTGGAATTAGTCTCGCTAGGGTAGTGCAAATTTGTGACAACAAATAAATGTTTTGATTATGTTTGTTGTATTTGTTGTGCAAACTGAATTTTAAGATTCTAGCGGTTTGCAAATAATTAAACATTTTGTTTGTTCCTTGATTGTTTGAAAACTTAATTTAGAATTTAAAGTTAAAGCATTGAAAATTGTGGTAATTTTGATTTGGTTTGTTGTTTCACTTTGAAAACATATTTAAATATTGTAGGCATTTGATTCACAATACTTGTAGTTAGGTTGTCTAGCGATTGCAAGGCTGTAGACACATATATTAATATTGCAGTTATGTTACCATATAAATTGTTTGTTTACATAGTAAATTTGGCCTATGTATAATTAAATATTATTTTGTTTATTGTAGTTTTCTTCGGGAAACTAATTTGAGTTCCAATTATTTGTAACATTTGTTTGGTAAATGATTGAGGATGATTTGTTTACATAGTGGCGTATGTAATATTAAGAAACATTTTTATTTGAATTTTTATTTTTCTTTGGAAATTCTTTGGAACCGATTAGATTTGCTTTGTTCTACACAGCGGCATATGTGAAATTTGGTTGGATTATTATATAACGGTTTATACAATAATAATGGCATATTTTGTTTTGTTGGTGCCTTCATTTTTGAAAACCAATTTTAAATTTAATTAGATTATTACATTGGTTTTAACTTGATTGATTTATGCATAGGGACTATGTAATAATAATACTTGTACATTATATTTGTTAGTGCGCCTCTTGTAGCAAACACGTATAAGTTTATTTTGTACTTATTAATTTGGTTGTGCCTACATTGTAATTGAAAGGGTATGTGTGTAGGAAATATTGTTCTGCCATATTTGTGCTATTGTTGGACATAGAATCTAATTCCTCGTTATTTGTTTTTTGTTGACAACGCGATGGCGGAGGCAGTCTTTGCAACGCAGCTGCGCTGGTTCGTGCATACGCAGGATCTGCTGTCTCGGAGGGGTTGCGATGATGTCATCCACGGAAACCACGGACGGTTTTGCTTTATACTACGGCGGCCGCGGTTTGAAAGATTTAAGGAAACCTTAAATGTGAAATTTATTTGAAAGATTTTAAAGAAATCTTAAATTTGAAATTTTAATTTGTGCGACATTGTTTGGTGGCATGTTTACCGGGAGTTTGACGGGGCTAACACAAGTCACCCTCTCCTCGGTACATGCATCTGTGTGAGAATGTCAATTTCAGAAACGGTAATGAAATTCGCCCGCAGGGATAACGGCACAGACATTGGTCTAGATCGGGCAGACCCACACTTTGTCACCTGGCCCAATTGACCTGCTCTTGGGCTCGGGTGTACTAGGACGGGTCCTACTAGGCACCCAGATAGCTCTGGGTCGCTCTACACTGCTGGCAGTGCCAACTATTTTGGTTTTATTTCTATTATGTACACAGTTTGACGACTCGACTCCGCATAGTCTAGACTAGAGTCATTGCGTTTGTGTACCATTTCCATAACTATGCACAAGTTTGGGAAATTGAGAAACCTCCCATGGTCTACATGGTAGCCCATGCCCATGAGGATTGTGAAGCCTTTCAATAGGCCAGTACGTCACGGTTGACGTCTGTTGGATGTGTTACTAGGTAACGTAATTTGTAATTTTGAATATTGTTTGTTCAAAGAGCTTTATTTGTGTAGTGCTCTTTCGGTGTATATTTTGTCACAGTGGACGTCTTCACCCGTGCAGCCGCAGACATCTGGGGTCTGCCTTCGGACCGAGTCACTCAGTCTCGTCCGTTTTTGGTGGTCGCACGCAACGGGTTCTGCTGGACCTTTCTCGGTAAAACCGATCAACTTTTGCAACTCTCGGGTTGTACGTAAATATTTTGTGTTTTTTTTTTTGTGCCTGGCTACTAAGGCCGTCCTCTTGGGTGATTCTTCGTTATCCACGGAGGTCTCCGTCGTCGCGTTGGATCGTTTCGTGTCGCGTAAGGGTCTACCTTCACTTATTCGCTCCGACAATGGCACAAAATGGCAAGGGCACAGGTGTATTTAACTGATGTTTGTAAATTTTTAGAAAATAAGCTTTGGTAAATAAGATAATTTAATATTATTTTAATTTGGCTAATTAGACTTAGTATGTTGTTGAAGGAGAATAACTTGCTCTCCTTGCTTGTAGCTAGGGCAGCATTGTAAAGTTGTTTGTTGGCGAGTATGGGACTGCGGTTATTCCGCGATGAGCCACAGCAGCTGTCTCTCCTTGCCCGATGGATTGAGCTAACGATCGGAGCTTTCCGATCGGGGCAAGGGTCTGTTCGGAACAAATGGCCACTTACGGCTGGCAACCTTTTTTGTCGTTTTAATTTATATTTGACAGACGGCTGTCAGTGTCAGTGACACACACACTCACATTGGAGTTAGGTTAGGAACCTTGACCGCGGGGTGGCGTAGAAAGTAATTTGGTCTTGATGTGTAGGGCACATAGTCAGTAAAAATCAGAGGACCGTAGGGATTAGTAAACAGTGCAACAGTGAACTTTAATAAGTTTAAACTCAGTGAGTTGTTTGGTGGCGTGAACGGTGCTATGTGGTATTGTGCACGGCGGTACGTATTTGTCTGGGTTCAGCGCTGAGGGGTAGACGGGACGCCTAGGGCCTTTCCATACCACAGCAGCAGCCAGAGACAGTCGCCGGGGAGGCGAGCTACCACCACCACCACAGCAGCCCGAAGCCAGCCGGCGCGGCGGACTGCGGCCGAGCTACAACGAGGCGGAGCGGCGTCGGGACGCGCAGCCACCGTCTTCATAGTAGAGAGAGAGAGAGAGAGAGAGAGAAACATTTATTGACAATGAAAAAAAGAATAATAACAAAAGATCACATACAAAAAAATAATAATTTGTCAATCAGGACCCCGCCTCAGCTTGTGTTGTTGCGACCAGAACGTATCGCAACAACGCTGGTATTCTGGCGGGGCCTGTCGGTGCACGGTACACGAACAACATACAGATTTATATGAAACACATACACATTACAATAAACTATACATAGACATAGACAATACTAACAGACAATAAAAATAAAAAAATTATGGGCAGAATGACCTTGACTCCTTAGCAACTTAGACAACTGTAAAAGTCTTGTTCTGCTTGTCCATGTCATTCATTGTTGAAATTGATCTCAGAAAAATTATCTAATCTATAGAATTGATGCCTTGCTCTATGAATTGATGTCATCATTTCATTTGATTTGATCTTACATTTGAGGCCAAGCCAAAGTTATGTTACTACTACTATTATCAAAGTGTTATCTTTACAATTCAATTAACGTAGCAGTGATTACATCCTCTCAGCTTGTTCAGATGATCGAAGCG
The DNA here is from genome assembly GCA_963921215.1 of Scoparia ambigualis. NCBI lineage: Eukaryota > Metazoa > Arthropoda > Insecta > Lepidoptera > Crambidae > Scoparia > Scoparia ambigualis. The sequence goes on from OY992503.1 coordinate 1,710,847, forward strand.
TTCCATACAAAACCAAAAAAACAACAATTCCACTCAATTATTCATAGGTACTTGTTCCTTGGTTTTAATGTTGACAAAACTTGGTGAAGCTAGAGAATAAAGCAGCGACGCAAATGGGAAGAACGCGTTATACGAAACAGCAGACATTTCCCACGCCCGTCGAGAGCCACCATGAAGTAAGTAAAGTACATAATTACTCTTACAAATATATGAATTTATGCCTAAACAGTACAGACACGTATGAAAAACTAGCCCGTTCCACAGCCATTTAAACCGGTTTTTTATTTCAGGTCTCGCCGCTCGGGAAAAGAAATTCCATACAAAAGTTCCATAAAACAATAATAACAAAATAACAATTCACAGGTATGTAAAAAAAAATAAAAAATAATAATAATTAAAGCTGCATATTTTGCGACGACATTAAGTAGCTAGCTAGTACGTAAGTTAGTTTATATACATTATAATTTAGTATAGATTTAAGTTGGCTAGAAATAGCCTGGTAGCAGGGCAGATGTAGACTATCTATATCAAACAGTAAGAATTTTGTGTTTTAAAAATAGAGGCTTACAACTTTCTATGCTATTAAGACCAAACATAGACCTCAAACAGCGTTTTTGCATTTTAAATGCCAATACTACGTCAGTGGAGTTACCCCAAAACATTATGCCGTATCTAATAATGGAGGCAACCAATCCATGGTATGCAGTAAGCAAAGCGTTAGTGCCTAAAACTTGGGCAAGTTTATACAATGCGTACGAAGAGCTGCTGATTCTTTTACATAAATAGTCAATGTGCTCTTTCCAATTTAATTTACTATCAATAATTAATCCTAAAATTTTTGTTGAGTTTGTCTCAGTTATTAATAATTTAATATTATCTAGTGGCATTCCTGGTTGTCTTTGTCTTATCTGCATAAATTGAGTTTTATTCAAATTTATTTTTAATTTATTATTTTCCAACTAAGATATTACTAATGTCAAAGAGTTCAAAATGTCAAATTCACAGGTATCTAGATTATTACATGGTATTGTCATTGTACTGTCATCTGCGAAAAGTGTCAAAGGGTAGGGGATTTTTTTAGGCAAATCATTAATGTACATAATAAATAATAAAGGACCCAAAACACTTCCTTGAGGTACTCCAAATTTTACCAAACGTTCGCTGGAAGTGAAGGCTTCATCTATGTTTGTCTGTTTATTAATTTTTGATACCACTGTGTACTGTTTTCTATTTGTTAAATATGATTGTAACAACTTGAGCGCATTTCCTCTAATACCATACAATTCCAATTTTTTTAATAATATATGTGATCAAAAGCCTGTGTCATATCACAATACACAACGCAGACGGGATTTTTTCTATCAACATTTGACATCACTGTCTGTAAAAATTCAAATATTGCCAAATTAACAGTTTTGCATTTTCGAAAACCTTTTTGTTCATCGCATAATATTTTATTTTTTTCGAGATACGCGTAAATTTCATTAAATATAAACTTTTCAAAAAGTTTTGATAAAATTGGTACGAGTGTAATAGCTCTAAAGTTTATAATATCATTCTTATCTTCCTTTTTGAACAACGGCTTAACAACAGATAATTTTAAGTAATCTGGATACACACCAGTTTCTAGACAAATATTAATTATATGTGATAATGGAACACATATTTCGTCACTTACAGCTTTTATTACTTTGGTTGATATGCCATCGAAACCCTCGCTTTTTGTGTTTTTTAGACTAGTGATTGTTTTTTTTATGTCACAAGGTATGCACGGTGGCATAAACATCGACCGCTGCTTTGAAGGAAAACTCGACGTTGCAGATTTATTAGACTCTTTTATACAAGTAACCCTATCAATAAAAAAGTTATTAACCTTATTAGCTATTGCTATCGGATCAGTAATAACTTTGTCATCAACCTTAATTTGAGATATGTCATTTTTTGGTAGGTTAAATTTAGATTTGTTTATTATTTCCCATGTCGTTTTCTGTTTGTTGTCCGATATTTTAATATTGTAATTATTTTGTGTCAAATTTATAATTCTTTTAAATAATCTGGTATATTTCAAGTAGATCTGTTTATTATTTACAGTCGGTTTATGTCTATAGTTCCATAATAGTTGTCTTTTTTTCTTACTGCAGCATTTTATACCCCGCGATATCCATCTAAGTTTTTTTATGATAGGTATAGATTTAGTAAATATAGGGAAGCATAAATTGTAGAATAATTTAAAGTCTTCTATAAATTCATTGAATGCTGAATTGGCGTCATTTGCCCTAAAAACATCAACAAATGAAAGACGTTTCAAGCATTCTTTAAATTTAGTAATATTTTCGAGGCTATAATCCCTGTGTTTTTTTTCAATGTTTAATCAGTGGTAGACCCTTTATTGTACATCGCATGAGCTGCGCAGTGTGATCTGACAAGGCTAGTTCAAGGATTCTTAAAGGTTCTTAATTAAGTATGAGTTTCACCCGTGTTCTTTTTAGCGTACACGTGTTGTGAGACACCATTTTATTTCAATGTACAGTACAATACTTAATGTACTTTAAAAATATATACCATTTGAAATTGTCTTAATGCTAAACGCGCCATTAATTAAGAATAATAATAATAATCTTAATTATTTAGCAATCTTTAGTTTCTTTACAGCCCATTTTCTTGAGGAGCACGATGGCGCAGCGGCTAAAGCGTTCGATTTGCGATCTTGCCAGTTAAGAATTTTTGCAATGTCGAATGACCAAATTAAAACATCCCGAGCTCCTCCGTGCTTCGTACGTAAAGCTGTTGGTCTCGGCCGTCGCCGAAAGTTAGCAGTCGTCCAAACCAACCAACCCGCATTGGGCCGGCGTGGTGGGGTTATGGTAAACTAAATTACTTTAATTAAATTTAGTTTTAAACCTAACTATACAATATAACATTTTAAAAGAAGCTTTGCTATGATCGAAGGTTAAACTAAACTAATATCAAAACAAAAAATATCTGTGACATCCTTAACTCGGCCTTACGGAATTAGCGGAAACTTGATTTGGCTCTAACTGTATGGAGGGATCACTCTGTAGAATGCGGATTGCCGCCGCCGCGTCTGAGGCTGTTTCGGCTCCTGCGAAGTGGCATGCACTTAATGTGAATTTGACGAAGGTTATGTAGCACACTTGAATATCATAAAAGGCGAGCCGCTTCTATCTCGCTCGAGTACACCGTTTGAGTTCCGCGGCGGACTGACTGTCTAAGGTATCGTTTAGCCAGACATTGGGGGTTTGAGCTTTTAATGCGACAGCATAAGATCATTTCTTTGATGAGACAATAAAGTAGCAAGCTATTGAATTTTTATGAAGTAGGTAGTAACGAGTAGTGTGTGTTTAAATCTATTAACTCAATCAAAGAAACATTTTATGTGTAATTTATTTATTTATTTATTCAGCATACAATGTGAACTTACAGCTAAACCAAAACATTCACATTGGGCAATTTAGCTATACAAAAAAACAATTTCCAATAAATGCAACTAATAGGGCCAGCATGGATGACCCTATCAGTTGCAATGGTCCCTGACTGATTTATACTAGTGCCAAATTCGATGTAGAATGTTAACAAATTATTGACAATTGTTTGTGCAAATATCTCCTAGTGCTATTAGTTATTCTGAGGTCTAGCATAATCATATAACCGTGTCGCGCAGCGGTAAAAGAATAATACCACCCTCTTCCTTTGGGTGTCGTAAAAGGCGACTAACGGACCAAAGACTGCACATACATCCAACAGCATAGAGCGGCGATGGGCTCACCACCTGCCATGCTGTGCACATGTGTAGTCGCTATTTGGTGAAAAGTGGACTATGGTAGAGGACTGTTTTTGCTGTCCACATTGCCTAGTCTCCGACTAACCCTTCGGGGATCATAGTCGTGATTATATGTATGTATCTACTAACATTTTTCATCGAATTTGGCCCAAGCATAAGTTGGGATGTTGAACATATAACTATTGTTACCCAACCCAACATTCACTAGAGCAACGTTGGCTTGACGAGATCGTGGGTTGATTGGAGAGCTTCCACACGTGCGCACAGCCAACACGTGCTCATTTGCATAATATACTTCATTAGATTCAATTTTTTCGACCGTAAAACCGTCGGTGCATTTAAAAGACTACAGCCTACCGAAATTCTTTAAAAAAAATGACGTGTAAATTGCAGATGCCAATGATTTTGATTGTGGTTTCGCGTAGGCTGTGGGCAACAAAAGGTTTAATATCCTCAGTTGTTTTGGGGTAGCTGAATTTACATATTAATGATGTGAGTGAGTGGGAAATTCAGTGGTGCCCAACAAATATCAATGACAAGTCTTGTTTGCACCGGAAAGTTGCGGACCGCGCTCCGCCCGCGCCGTTGAAATTGAAGAAGTTGTATTTTATGTTATTTTCCGAAACAGTGTTATCCCAAATGTTTTGGTACAATTATAACTTGCTGTTGTATATTATTTAAATTGAACTGTTATATTAGCATGACCCTCATTATTTAAGTACTTTATGTATTAGCAATTGCAGAGTTGTTATATAATTCGAAGCTTTTAATTCCAAATAAACACGCAAACTTGAATTCGTTGGCAAATGGTAAATATGAAGCAGGAATCAATTATGAACCCGTCATCCGCTACATTACGATACCGGATTGGTTCGGAAAGTTATCCCAAATGCGCGTATGTTTATATTAATATAGGAGTAGGGATAATGATGCCGATTTGAACTGGCAGGTTTCATTTGAACTTGTACTGATTTACCAAAACAGGAAATAATATAACATACGAGTAGGTACTCGAAAGAGACTCGATGGCGCAGTGGGTAAGACGTTCGATTTGCGATTTTGATGTTAAGCAACTTTGACAATGCTGGGTCACTGGATGGGTCCCCAAATTGAAAAAAAAAACGTCTCGAGCTTTTTTTGTGCTTGGAAAGATATTTAAAGACTATAGTCGCGGTTGTTGCAAGATACATACATACATTATAATCACGACTAATATTATCCCCGATGGGATAGTCAGAGACTAGGCAACAAGGACAGCAAAGGCAGTCCTCTACCATAGTCCACTTTTCACCAAATAGCGACTGCACATGTGCTCAGCGTGACAGGTGGTGAGTCCATCGCCGCTCTATGCTGTTGGAAGTATGTGCAGCCTTTAGTCCAATAGTGCCTTGTAATCGTACAAAGAATACTAGCAACCCTCTCTCCCCTTACATGTCGACCTAAGGGGAGAGAGGGTTGCTAGTATTTAGTGACACCCGCTAACCCACATTGGTCCTGTGGGGTGAGCTATGACCCAATCTCCGATGTGCTGTTGCCTAGGTGGCAATAAGCCTGTGCCCCTCAGTGGGATGGTTATTAGACTGATGATGAAGATGATGATGACTTAAATTTACTGTAATATTTTAGTAAACTATTGGGGATATTGTTACTAAAGTGTGTGAAAAATACCGCCCTGCCTTTTTATCTCCGGAGTTTGCTACATAGAAAACCGGAAAGTACTTTTACTTATAATTTATTTCTCGGAAAAATAAAGAAGAAGTTTTAAAATATTATCAGAAAGTTAGCGTAATTTATAGCAAATACTAAAAGGTAGTTATTACTTTAGAATACCTCTCTTTACTGCTAGTAGAACGTGCACATTCAGGTTTAAATGTTAAACCGGCATATCTTAAAAAGTCACCTTATGACGTACTGAGTAATACGGTCGAAAGTTGTATTGCTCAGTCTCGTATCTATTTCCTAAAGCAAAAAAACATAAATAACTATCCTGGCAGTTGCGTTGTTGCGGATTGCAGAGGACGCGGGTTCGATTCCCTCCTGAGGTAGACATTTTTTTAAACGTTTTGTTATCTTTGAGTTTATTATAGCGTTATTTAACGCAAATAATGAAATACTACGGATAAATAACTATGTTTAAAGACAGGTTTCGATTAAAAAATCTTTGTCGTCTTCGTTGAATCACATTCTCAACAAAATAGGTATCGGTAGGCTTGTCCACTCCCATTTAAATTTTATTAAAAACCTATCTATTAATTTCGGCCAATTCAATTTGTCAACACAATGTAGGCAGTGGCGGAGTTAGGAACACACCGGAGGGCAAATTTTCAGGGTCTCTAAACAGCGTTCAGCTTACGCGTTACCGATCCGCTGTCAGTTCGAATAAATGGAAATTAATGGTGCCAGCCCTGCCCTGCCTGCCTCATGCGCCGCCCGCGCGCGCTCTACTGGAACACAGTAACTTGGGTGATAATCATAACTACATTTAGTCTAAGTACCCTATTAGACGTATCTAGCGAAGAATTTCAAAATATATTTTTTTAAATATGGTGTTGTAAATTTATTTAGGCTACGGTAACCGATTACTATCAGTTAGGTTGTATGCCTGATTGCAATCGTAGTTTACTTCATTTAGCTTCATCTATATATTTTACGAAAGTCACCTTCGGTGTGTAACTCTCACGGGAGACCTTGTTAACAGAAAAGGCAATAAACTCCACAAGCGGCAACTTTCTCTCTTTCTTTTAGTGTCAGAAATATTGGAAAATGCAGTATCAAATAATACACTTTTCATCACAAATCTTTATACAAATAGATCTTTGGATACTTAGAATAAGTAAATGTAATTTGCTACAAAGCGTCCTAAAATGAAACAATGTCATACAGTACTGGTAATAACATACATGCATACATAGATTCACGGCTATTATTGGAACGGGTTGGTATTGGTAGTATCCTTTAGTAGCCTACACACACAGCAAGTTGTTAATAATACAACGTCTAGCTGTAAAGAAAAAACTTATTAACAATTAAATTTTTTTTTTATAGCAGAAGGAGGCAAACAAACAAGCGGGTCACCTGATGAAGAGTAATCACCGCCACCCATGGACACCCGCAAAACCAGAGGAATCGCAGACGCGTTGCCGGCCTTTAAGGAATGAATAGGCTCGTTTCTTGAAGATCTCTAAAAGTCGTAACGGTCCGAAAATACCGCCGCTGAGAGCTGGTTCCACAACACTGTAGTTCGAGGCAAGAAATTTCTTGAAAAACGCACAGTAGTAGACCGCCATCCATCAAGGTAATGTGGATGGAATGACAGTCGTTTGCGTGTAGTGTGGTGAAGGAAATCAGCGGCGGGGATCAAGCCGAACAATTCCTCAGAACATTCCCCATGTTATATACGGTACAACATACAGAGAGACGCAACGTCTCTTCGAAGAGCCAGTGGATCGAGCCGACCTGAAATAACCACGTCGTCGACAATTCGAGCAGCTCTACGTTAAATGCGGTCAAATGGAAGGAGTTGGTATTAGGGTGCTCCAACCCAAAGATGAGAGCAGTATTCCATAAAATATGATGTAGCTTTGGTAGAAGTTGTGTTACATTATTATTTTCAAATAAACTCCATCCTATTGTCTATTTTTATACTTTTACTGAATAAACACAAATCTTTATTACTTACTGTGATCAATTTTGAAATATATGTTGCCTTTTTTTCTTCCAAACTTTACGCAAACACTACACATAGAAATGGAACAATTCATACGACTCGTCTTGCTTTAATTTTACATATTTATTCCGGATTTTAAGCTTTTTACAGGAGGGTCCGCATGGTCATACTGAAGCTGAAGTGTTTTTTAATAAAAAATATTTTTATTCACCTTTGTTGTCAAGTGTGACACTTCTGAGAGCCTCCCCTTAACCCTTCCACGCAACTCTATACTTAGGCCTTCCAATTTCCAACGGGTGCATTTTGCTGTTCCATAAAAGAAACGTTTCAACAACAGTTCGTTTTTATTTATCGTTTTGGAAATTAGCCACGCAGCCTCCGCACGCACACTTACTGAGGATATCTCCGTTACTGTGACCGCCTCGAACCCTCGTCAGAAGCCAAAGCAGCTGAGAGCTAATAAAACGTCACTAGTCTTTTGTAGAATTAGCACAAAAATACGAAACAATCGTTTGACGTAGGTTAGGTCTGCTGCGGCCTAGTTTCTGAATAATGGTTTTGAGTTAGATAGAGGTGTTACTCGTACGTGAACAGTTGCAGCGAAAAATATGGTTTAAGAATGGCCGACTAAGAAAATGTATTAAAGTCAAAGTCAAAATATATTTATTCAATAAACTCAATTAATAAGTACTTTGAATCGTCCAAATCTTTTTTAACCTACATCACTTTTTAATTTTGGCAAAGAACGGGCGCAAGAAACCACAGCCCACAGAAGAAATGAAATTTACAAAAAAAATATGTCGTTATCAGCCCCCTTACTCTTTGGATTGGTATTGTGAATTTTCGTGTTTTTAAGTTACGACACCAGCGCTAATATGGATTCATATTGCGTGGATATTGAGTGAAAAAAATGCATAATTCAATGCCATTTAGTTCACCCAATATGAATCCAAATTAGCGCTGGTGTCGTAACTTAAAAATACGAAAACTCACAATACCAATCCGATCCAATAGCGATCGGGTTCAAGAGTAAGGAGGCAGGTCCTCAAATACAAAATAAGAATTTGAATGTAAATAGCTTAATTAATAATGGTGCCTTTTTAATTATAGACCATTAGAAATAGCTGTTAGAGTACTTAGAGTATTAGGTAGGTGTGCAGTTGTTACCTGCTGAATCGTGGACTGTTGCGGTGCACTGCCTTAGCAGTCCTCATAGCCTAGTCTCTGACTACCTCTTTTGGTGATATAGTCGTATGAGTAGTGTAAGTTGTAAATCATTTTGTAAAGTCCATGACTAACGACTAAACACTCACTCGTGGAAATTTTCTGACACAAAAATTGGCGCAACTGTCAACGTCAAATTTGACAGAATCGAGCATAGACTAAGCGATATTTTGCTATCACAATGCATAAAATGTACCACAGAACCGTAATAATCAAACTTGTTCATACTCAAGTAGTCTGTAAGTCTATGAAAACACGGTACAAAGTCAACTGTGTTTTTGTAGGTGCGGTCTCATGCGACCGCTTGGGGGCTGAGGGGTTTGTGAGAATCTTTATGCGTGTGCGTATACGTTCGTTTGGGTCTGTTTCTTTAATTTTTTACGCGAAATAGCCGCTCCGTCAAAATTATTAAGCACTCATGCCATCAATATTTGACGATTTAATTCGATTAGAGCATACCCTTCACTATTTATTAGATCGTCGGCATCCACAGCATCATTACACGTAGAGATTTCACTATCTCCATTGATTCATGCCGTCGGGCTGACGAGCCGAACGCTGTGCAAATCTGCTGTCAACCCGCGTCGGCCGACGGCCAAAGCCTTCAGATTAACTTTGGCCTTAGCGGCGTGAACTAAGACTATGATTTCAACTGGACACTAATGAGAAAACTGGTTATATGAAAATAGACAATGGATTTGGTCAGTTTGAGCAATGTTTCATGAAAATTTTGTAACACACATTGTTTATGAATATTGATAAGAGATTACGGAAGATACATGTCGACGATAGATATATTGTTTTTTTATAGTGCACAGTGCCAAAACAATTGAGGAGGCTAGGACTAAAACCACAACATATCTACATTTAACAGTAAGGCAGAAATTAAAAAACTTAATAAATTATGAACACATACTTTAGTAGTACTTTTAAGGATGCCATGATAACTTGAGGTAAATTGGTCATTAAAAACCGTTTTTGCTATTTTGATAACTTGCACCGCTGGCGATTAATCAAACTCAAACTCAAACTCAAACTCTTTATTTGCGAAATATGGGTAAGTACAAACATTTAGGTCTTATGGCTAAGTAATAGAGCGACCATATCCAACCAATGATGGTGTGCAAATTTTAAAAATACAAACATCAGAAGTAGTTTTATAAATAAATAAAAGAATGATGTACAAAATTAATAAAATTGAATTAAAATGTTATAAACAATCATTTAAAAATAAAATGTCTTTATATAATATTAATTAAATTAAATTAAATTAAATTGATTATAAAATGACAATATACCTAATGTTTGAATTGAATAATTTACATTATATTTTATAAATATTAATCATAAGTTAATATCGTACAAAGTCTTTATCATTAATTAATTCATTAATTGAGTAATATGCTTTTTCAGCCAAAAAAATCTTTAATTTATATTTGAAAACATCTAGTACTTCAGTATCTTTAATACTTTTTGGCAAGCTGTTAAATATAGATACTTGCATTACAAAAACACTATTTCCTAACAAGCAAGTCTTAGATGCTATAGCCTTTAATCTCTTGTTATGTCGCTTACTCCTTAGTGTACCATAATCTTTAATATTCTTTTTTACAAAAAGAGATGCTTCTAGTATATACATTGAAGCGAGGGTCAATATTTTAAATTTTTTGAAGTAGGGTTTACAAGAGTCTGTCTGTTTCAGATTGCATATTGCCCTGATACATTTTTTTTGGGCTTTAAAAGCTTTCTCTTTATCAGTGGCGTTTCCCCAGCACAAGACGCCATATTTTAGCACAGAACCCGCATAGGCATGATAAGCAGTTAGTAGAGTATTAATGTTTACTGTTTTTCGTAACATGTATAATGCATAGGAGCATTTGCTAAGCTTACCACAAACATAGTCGATGTGTGGTTTCCATGATAGTTTTGAGTCGATAAGAACCCCTAAAAATTTAGTATTTATTATTTCATTAATTTTTTTGCCCAAGTAGTTTATATTTAAATTATTGAATTTAGTATTTTTATTTTTAAAAGTTATGGTATTCGTTTTATCAAGATTAATTAACAGATTATTGTGATTTAGCCAATTTATAATAGAAGTAAGAGATTCATTAATTTCATTTTCATACCCTTCGAAATTATTATCCATAAAAAGTACTGTGCTATCGTCTGCAAACAGAAACATGGGATGGTTGACAACTTTAGGAAAATCGTTAATATAGATAAGGAAAAGTAGGGGTCCTAGGATGCTCCCTTGAGGCACACCGAACTTAACAGTTTTACAACCTGAGTGGTATTTGGTATTAGTTTTAGATGTTGGGTTTATCTTAGTTATTTCAGTGATTTGGTTTCGGTTTGTAAGGTATGACTTTATTAGATTTAGTGTAATGCCTCTTATTCCATATGATTCCAATTTAGTGAGCAGGATGTCATGATGCACGTGATCAAAAGCTTTGGTCATATCCATAAAGAGCGCCGTGACTCTCTTTTTATTATCAAGTGCTTTTAAAACTTGTTCTAGGAAATCTAGTAGCGCCATATTTGTTGATTTATTTTTGCGAAAGCCCGCTTGTTCCCTAGCAAAAATATTATTCTTTTCAAAATAACAGTTTATACTATCATAAATTACTCTTTCGAAAATTTTTGAAAATACTGGGATAAGGGCAATCGGTCTGTAAAATTTCATATCTTCTTTGTCGCCTTTTTTATGTAATGGTATTATGATAGATGTCTTTAGTTTATCAGGATAGACACCATGTTCGATACTTTTATTTATAATGTGACAAAGAATGGGTGTAATAATTTTTGATGATCGTTTAACTATCTTCGTACTTATCTCATCATAACCTGTACTGTTTGTGTTTTTTAATTTTCTGATGATGTTTAAGATTTCATGGTCATTTGTGGGTGCGATAAAACATGAGTGCAATTGACAATTATTTATTGATGTTTAGTGATTAGGATCGGATCTAATATCCTTTAATTGATGTATAAAATAATTATTGAAGGTTTCAGCAATTTCATCTAGATTTGTTATATTTTTGTCATTAATTTTCACCTTCATTATTTCGTCTTTTATATTATTCTGTTTATTTTTATTTATAATCTCCCAAATAGCTTTTGGTTTGTTTGCCGCCTGTTGAACATGATAATTGTTTTGGGCTTTTTGAGTTAATTTCAAAATAGCCTTTAGTCTTCGGGAGTATTGCTTAAAGGTTGTTTTGTTTAGCGAAGTGGGTGAGTGCCTATATTTCCATAGAAAATCACGTTACTTTTGGTGCAACGTTTTATGCCTCGGCTTAGCCACGAAGGTCTTTTTCTGACAGGTATTCTCGCTTTATAGAAAGGAAAGCAGAGGTCATAGAATAGCTTAAACGTTTCAATAAAGTTGTCATATGCAATGTTAGGGTCTTCTGTGTTATATACGTCTTGGAAGGATAAGCTACTTAGGGTCTGTATAAACTTTTCTATATTCTCTTCGCAAATATCTCTTTTCACAGTGTAGAAACATTTATAAGAAAAACTTTTTTGAACAGGACATCTTAAAATTTGGGCCGTATGATCAGATAATGCAAGTTCTGTGACCGAAGTCTCACATTTTCCTAGATTATGTGCGAAGTTATCCAAACAGGTCTTACTGCTAATTCTGGTTGGCTGATTTATAGATAAGTTAAGATTATATGCTGCCAATATATGTTCAAATTCTATAGAGGCATTGTTCCTTGTAAGTCTGTCGATGTTAAAGTCACCGCAAACAACGACTTTTTTATTTTTAAAACAGATTTTACTCAACACTTGTTCAAGTTTAGCAAAGAAAAAATCAAATTCACAGGTTTTCACTTTTGGGGGCCGGTATATACATACAATGATTATTCCATGTTCAACCAATTCGATTCCACATATTTCTATAAGGTTGCTTATGCTAAGAGAGTTTATTTCTTTAATTTCTTTAAATTTGTGTTGATTATAAATTAAGATACAAGAACCCCCATTTCTATTAGATCTACAGAAATCGGCTGCTAGAGTATAGTTTAGTATATTAAGTAATGTTTTATCATCGTTAATCATGTTGTGTTCCGTTATACATAATATATCTAGAATATATATATCTAGAAACTGACGATATATTTTGGAAAAGTGCGGTTTTGTGCTACTTTGTACCAGAAGAAAGTGACAACCTGTCACTTTCTGTCGTTCAGCAAAACTTGTTATATTTTCAGATTTAAAAAAATACAGGATATGTGTGGTGCAAAATGTTTCATGGTAACATATTTGTAGGATAAGGTGTGGTTTTGAATCAACTTCAAAAATATATCCAGGTTTTGAACAAAACCTTGATATTTAAACATCGTTTTACGAAAAACGTGCTGTTTTGAATTATCTGACTTTCCTAAGGGGTACATTTTAGAATTTAGAGTACAAATAAATACAAAAGTGGATGTTGCGGTTTTGATTGTAGCCTCCTCAATTGTAGTTATTAGGACCGCTTCGCCAAGAGTTCAGAGTACGATCAACGAAGCTTAGAAGTTAAGAATAAGTTACTGCAAGGGTTAAGGTCGATTGATGGCTTGATGGGTGACCAAAATAAAATTACGCGAGCTCGTCCTTTCATCTGTAAGCACGTGGTTAAGGTCGATTGATGGCTTGATGGGTGACCAAAATAAAATTACGCGAGCTCGTCCTTTCATCTGTAAGCACGTAAAGTCATAGATCCCGGTTGTTTTCCTAAGAAAGTAGTCATTAAAAACCTACTTACCGCATTAACGACGACTCTCATAATCATTTAGATAAAATGTTTATGTGATCGAAGAAAAATAGAATATCGCCGCTTTTTTAAGAAAAAATAGATGTTACTAATTTACTTCAGTAACAATTCTTTTGTCAGCTGTAATGTATTTGAAAGGGGAACGGAACTTCAAATCAAAGAAATAAGATCGTAGACTTAATCAAAAGCAGTTTCTTGTTCCTATAAAAGTGCGGTGGGAAGTACTTAACAATAGCGTAACAATGGTAGGAAGCCTTGAATGGAGGTGGAAAAAAATTCAATTCCGATCCTGAAGCGGCGCTAAATAGAAAACTCATAAACCGCTTACGTTGTATAGAGAAATGTTATTTTGTCCTTATTCCGCCCGCAGGCGCTGCCACTTGCAGGCGAGGAAGGTTCCTAAATAAGTCAATAGCTAGTTTTTTTAAAGTTTGCATTAAAAATATGAGCGTCAAAGGTTTATCTGGTTTTTTAATTTTGTGTTTTATCGATGAAAATAAATAGCATATTGTAATGATAACAAGATTGCAATGTTTTCAACCTTCTAAGAAAAGGGCGTAAGTATCACAATGAAACACTATCTATTCGCGTATATTTTGTTCCTATATACAATAGGATACAGAGACCTAATAAATACGTTAGAAAAAAATAATATCACGTGAATGAAAACGCGAAAAGATTTGTGTAAACTGTTTCATTCCCATAAACTTTAGAAAACAATAGAGGCGTGACAGCTCCGAAGCGGGTAGATCAATAGAAACGGATTGGCCATTTCCCGTCAAACTCTTCGGGCACTCCCCTGATTTAGCGCGGGGGTCAGCCAGCCAGTACTGCGACGCGCTGCAGAAACAACACGGTTGTGTGTTGCGTGGTTCCAAGTCGCAGGTCCGATTACGGTGCGTCGAAGTATATAGAGGTTTCAGTAGCCATCTGAATATATATTAGTAAATTAAATTAGAGATGGAGTGGAGAGCGTTCGGGGAGGCCTTTAACCGGCAGTGGACGCTTATTTCGATTATATAGTACAAAATAGTTATTTTTTGTAATATATTTTAAACAGTTACTTCCACTGTTCATTATTTATTAGAGCTTATGATGATACAGGCCAGTCACATAGTTTATTAAAGGCGCCATAAAATAAACGCTTCGTAATGATGCGTAATAGAGATAAACGCGCCGGATAGAGTGAAATCTATCGCAGCTGCTCGCACTTGTGATTGGACTATTAATAAATGTAGGTATTTTCTTGTTTTTCTTCTTTCTTTTCTAATCGATTCAAAACATGGATTTTTATTAAAAGGTGTAATCGTTCTTACGATTCCGTCCGGTAATTGACTGAATGGAGAGCACTACAGACCAGAAGCTTCTCTGTGGCAACCATCCTAATATCTATTTCTGCCGCAAATGTTTTGTATGGTTTTGTAGCAGCGTTGTTTTGTTTTGCTGTGTTCCGGTTGGAAGTGTACTTGAACCTGTCTAATTACAAGGCAAAGAAGCAAAAAACTAAAACTCTAGGTTCAGCAAGGCGGGCATTAACACCAACTGTGATAATCGCAAGTGTCTCTATGGTCTGCGGTCACAAACTTAATCATCTTAAGCCTGTAAACGTGGCACTGCTGGCCACGTACCTTTCCAGATGGACAATAGAACATGAGGAAAGGTGTGTGGCTTCATATCACGGCTGGCTCAATGCGGGTTGTTGGATTTCAACCAAACGTCTTAGACGCTGCGCATTCGAGCTTTTCGAACAAGAACATAATAGAAATTAATTAAACCTGTTTTAAACAACCTCTCTTAATCATTCATGAGTGAAGCATGCCAGGCCCGTAGCAAGTGGAGGTCCATGAGCTCACTATACATTGCCTACTTACACCAGCGTTCGTTGCCAATCGATTTCTATTTTTGTTTAAAATTTATTTCCCCCCTAGCTTTTATGGTGGGAGAGAAAAAAAACCAATTTAAACTTCCAATGTTCACCGGACCGGTACAATGCTTAAACGGTCCGACAATATTTTATTATGAAATAAATTTCCTTACCAATTTAGCTCTTTTTTCCGCTATTGGCTACGCGAATCAATTATGACTTAGAGGAATTCGGGCGAAAAACTAATTACTGCATGTAAGGTTCTGACTATTAAATGATGTGCAAGGACATACTTAGTTTCGAAGTTTTTATTGAAGTTATTTCCATAGTAACCTAGGTTTATTACTTAGCTAATTGAGATTAGTTCGTAGAAATACTGGATCTTTGACCTAATTCAAAAATATAGGTTATTTACGGTCGAAATTAATAATCAATGAACTGTTGTTTTGCCTACAGTTGGAAATATTACTTAAGCTCCATACGAAACCATAAGCTCAATACTCTACAAGGCAAAACTAGAATTATGCTTACTTCTGCCATTAGACATTCGTGATCTTTATTTCACGAATTTAATACATAGACACATAGATTCATCTATTGTCTGTAAAGGGTTAGTTTAAGACTAGGCAATGAAAACCGCAGAAGCAGCCCACTGCCATAGCACAGTATAAATATTTAGCTTATATTTATGCTGTAGCCATAGTTCACGTTTCAACAAATTACAACTGCACATGTGCTCAACGTGATAAGTGATGAGCTCTATGCTGTTGGATGTATGTGCAGTGTTTAGTCCGTTAGTCATCTTTTAAGACACCCAGGGGTTTGGCAGTATTTTGTAGTGAACCGCTATACCGCACGGGTCTGGGCAACAAACGTGCTTTATAAAATACTTTTATTAAACAAATAATGTTGGTACGTTTATGTTCTAACATAATATAAGTACCTACCGTATTATATATTTTATATATTTCATTCTTTCTAAATGACGTCACGTCCTCACCCTGTCGCCGCCGCGCTGTTGGAAACGGTAGAACCATTTTAACTCTCTATGGGAAGAACTAAGTTATAATAAAATATAATATATTATTACAAATATCCGACCTGGAGGAGGCGGGGCCAAGCGGCTTACGTCATGGTGGCGTGAGGTGACGAAGCGCTGCGCCAGCGTTGCACGTGCGATAATTATCGTAGATCCACGATAATTTGGAGGGGCATGCGATAAAAAATAATAATTAAGTATCGCACGATAATTTGTATAATTCGTCGACTTTCCACGATATTTTTTGTCAGTTCTACGATAATTTTGTGACAAACCTGGTTTAGCATCAGTCGTTCAGTCACAGTTTGGAAATAACGAAATTTAAGGTACCACAGTCAGTCCTTTTTCTAGGTGATGAGCTTTTTTTTTTTTTTTAGCTCGTGACGTTGGATGTTACCATATTTGGAGTGCCCAGTCGTATAAATTCTGTCTTTTTGAATGCGATAAAAACACGATAATTTTGCAGTAAATCTAGGATAGTTGTGACCTACGGATCTGGCAACACTGCGCTGCGCTTAGGAAGGGAAGACGGAGCGGAGCGTCACTTTTTGGGCGGCGGTCGAACGTGCTGGACGTGTTCTCTATGGAGTTGTATTACTAATTATTATTATTGTCTTAGTTTTTGATTAAAGATAGTTCGGGTTTGAATTCGTTTCTTTTTAAAAAACTAACATTGCTACTGGTTTATAAAAATATGTTTAATATAGATTAGTTTTACCCATAGACTTCTCATAGACACTATATATATCCACATTCGTGCAAGATTCATCAGCAGCTTATACATATAGTACGTCTTACGTCTCGTCGGCACCGGCCACATGGACAGCGCACGGGAAGAATATCATTTGGTGGATTGTAATGCCTGCCACCTGACGACAACAAGTCAACAACCGCGACCAACGCTTTTCGTGTCTTCCGAAGTAAAGAAGATTAATTAGATTAATCTTTAAAATGAAGTTACTTAATATATTTTAACGAGTTACATTTCCTAACAATGATTGATAGTATATAAATAAGTTAATTAGGCCCTAGTTGTCGACAGTGCGCATCTTGCCACAGATTAAGAAATAGTTACGGGACACTAAAACTCAAACATTTTAAACTTTCATCGTCACTACAATTATTATTATGAAAAAACGGGATTTTTACCATATCTGAGTTGTTAGTTTTGAGTCCCCGATATTTCGGCGCAGTTGCATGCACCATGATCACGGAGTAACTGCAGCTAATGCGGGTGGATGTTAGGAGCAGACGAAACGGTCTACCCTCTTTCTTGTTCGTTAATTGCGCTCGCCACCCGTACCACTGTTTTCGATCGCACTGTCAACTCGAACTTGTTCACGACACACATAACTCACGGTATCACTACGAGAAACGCCACCGCCATAACTGAATCACTGGACGTTTGAAATTATTTTTATGCTTTTTTATTTCAATAGCTTCTCTGACCAGTCTTGGTACATAGTGGCGTTCTGTCGAAATAATCTGAAGGTTATAAAACTCTAAATGTTGTGCAATGGCTGATTTCTGAGAAATCAGCCATTGCAGAACATCTTATTCACTCAGGCTGGACCGAATCACTGGATGGAGTTTTATAACCTTCAGATTATTTCGATACTCCGTGATCATGGTGCATGCAACTGCGCCGAAATATGGGGGACTCAAAACTAACAACTCAGACGTGGTGAAACACGTTTTTTCATAATAACAAGTTATTATTATATTTGTTTAGTAAATTCGAGTATTTTCTTTTTTCTTAGATGCACGCAGATGCAAATAATATTGTTTGATTAACAGGGTTGTTTAAATAATACGGCAAAGCGCTTTTATCGCGAAGGAAATTTCAGTCCCTATGTAAGTATATCATGCGTTTTTTGGGGAAATACAACTTTTACTTATAATCATTTCCTTGTCAAATTCGGAAAAGGACAGATGTTGAAAGAAATCAACGATCAGGGTTCGAACCTATCTCTACCGAATTGTAATTTATTTGCAACAAAATATGCGTATAACATAAACCATATTTGTTCGTGACAAAGAAGGCATAATATTAACTGTGACGTAATATTTTTTACACATTTCCAAAAGACGTCGTTGCCCGTAAAGCTGTCTGTAAATGTACTGTTATTGGTTCGCGTAACGCACATCAGCCTCCTCAAATATACGAGGTACAGGTGGGGCAAATAATGACACGCCCTATTAACAATTACCCCGCAATGCAAACGCGCGTCGCGGGGCACAGTCATTGCGCTATTATAAACAGAGACAACCGGCACTGCCAAGCTATTTGTTGCGCGTTAAGTTGCGGCCCATGACTTGATGCCACAGACCATAAGTAGTCTGTGTGTGATGCACACGCACCGCTAGTAACCACTCAACCGTCGACGGTAGGTTTAACACTCACTGCCCACTACTACTACTCTCTCTGTCACACCACACTTACGCTGGGCGGAGTGACGCACAGAGAGAGACATAGGCGCAGTCCTATTCTCACATTTTGAGCGAGTGTTTGACTCTATTGTTGGCGTCTGCAGTCTATGAGCCGCATATCTTAGCCGAAAAATAGCTTCGCGGTTGTCGTCTCTAGTTAACCTCAACGGGCGCAGTCGTAAATCGACAGCGCCGGGAATCACGTTCCCCACAATAAAGCTCGCTCTTTACGCGACTGAAAACAAACTTGATAGACCGTTAAATTTGCATCGGACAATTTTACGCGACTTTTTGTGGCCGCAGAGATACGGTCGTCGGGGTCCGATAAAAATGTTGTAAAACGCGCCGAATCCGTGCGCAAGTGTGGCTAACGTTCGATAACTTTTCTATCTGCCGTTTCTATCTGTCTTTAGATACGTGATGGTGATAGATAGTCTTGTCACTGGGGGCTTCTCTCATTTATACAAACAAGGTTTAATTAATTCTTTATAACAATTATATATTGTAAATTTCTTTGTCTCTTGAAGAAGTAAACTCAATCCATTTACATGTTTAGAGCAGCTAGCCAGTTCCTCAGTGGTTGAGGATTCCGGGTAAAGCGCGCTTCCACCTCCGGCCTTATCGTCACTTACTATCAGGTCACACGAAGGCCAAGCGCTTGCCCGTTGTAGAATAAAAAAGCATGTAACATGCTCGTACATATCAGATAGAAAAAAACTAAAAAAGTGAAGTGAAGTTTTATATTTCAGTTATTATTTACGTAAGTAAATGGTAAATACAAAGTAATATTTTAAATATATTGTTAAAATGTACTTTTAGTCTTCTTTCGGTAATTAATTATGATGTTAGAACAATAAAAGGCATTAATTAATTTTAAAAATAACCATTGTACAATCTTTGTTTGACGTTAGAGATACTTACAATCAAAAAGTGATAAGTTGTCAAATGAATGTTTTTGCAATTTAATTTGTTTGCTAAATCTTATTCAAGTTAAAATAATTTGCTTTAAGTACGAGTAATGTTGTTTAAACATTTAAACGAACCCTTGTCACTGTCACTCTTATAGCTTTAGAAATAAATGCATTCACATTGTTACAACTACAGTACGCTTAGAGCCACGATCATTAGAAAGTACCTTTCAAAGAGTTTTCTAAATATTTTTAGGTATTTTATTGAATGACCTTCATCGACCGATTACGCAGACGAAGTCGGGGGCATTCCGCTAATTCAATACAACAATCATCAAGTAGAATATGGAAATAGGATATCATTTGGTTACACGCACAAGGGTGATCTATCGATAGATGTCGTTATATTATACAGGTGAAAAGGAATATAAGTTTAATATCAGACATTTGTACCGTGTCGCGTAGGATGTAAGAATACTAATCGCGTGTAAGAATACTACCACCCCCATAATAGTCGTGATTATGTATGTACGTCAAAACATTACAGAAAAATAACGAAAAAACAAAATTCCGCTAACAGATTGATGCAAAAAGTTCCAATACTCGTATAACCGTTTTCATAGCCTGGAACATTTCTAACCTCACTCAGTCCTAACACATCATTTCGTTCGGCCAGGGACTATCATAATAAGCCTACAATAACACAGGGGACCCCAAATTTACCCCAAATATTAGCCGGGGACGCGCAATTATGCAGATTTACCCACCTGAAACAATTTTATATGAAAATTCATGATAGTCATATAGAAATAATACGTTTAGGATGATAAATTATACTGCGTGTAGTGTTAGTTTTAATTAGCTAAAATAATTTTATAATAATTGTACTCACTGTTGGAAACTAACTGTTGGAAAACAACAAAACTACTACCAAGTTGGTACTTGGAATTAGGTATCACTAGGATAAAAAAAATGTAAAGCTCGTAGCTCCGTGCAGAAACGCAATTACAAGCGTATGACGTCACACCTACAACTCAATACCGCCCGAAGCGCCATAAAAGTACCCAAGCTATGTACTCGCGTCGGCGCTCTTTGTCGTCACTAGATTTATCTGTTACATTAGCTGGCTGGCGAATAAAACTCACTTTATTACTCGGCGAGTTTGTTTTTTGATGGTGTCCTTTTCAGCGGCATTGGTGGCGTATAGCGAAATCACTCGATATTTCCAATAGGTAGGGTTTTTTCGTAAATTTTTAGGCTAAATAGTATAATGCCAAATCTGAATGCGCTTTTCTCAATCAAGCCTTAAAAATGGTTAAAGAGCGTCCACTAGCCAATGAATAAAATCCTCTATAATGTTATATACAGGCGGGTTTCGCCAGCTCCTTCCATTCTCTCGTTGTCACGATTGTTAGGTATAATAATTATTATTACTAATACGAGTACATCTGCAAGCGTACAACGAAGCCTTTGCAAGGACAATATCAAAAGTATTTGGAAAGAGGTGTGGACGCTACATCATTTGAAAAAGAATGGATGTCACGCTAAATGGACGTAGTGGACAAATTAAGACAGGTCAAATTGGAAATGAAATATGAACTAAACCGAATTAAATGTGACCGTAACTGTAAAAACGGTGATGATTGTTATTATGCCATAAAACAAAATTAAGTGATATAACTACATAATATGGTAGCGTTGCTCCTGAAAGTGGACCAGTTATGTTTGTAAGCAATGATTTAAGTGTATTGATTGGTGGGAAAATCAATCCAAAAAGTGTTATACTTACTTAACTTTTCTGAATGTAATTTTAGTTAGTAGATTAGTGGTTCGAGTGATTTATGACTAAAGCATCTTTTTGTGTAAGATCTTGAATCTTCACAATGAATTTCAACTGAACAGATATAGTATGGCGAATACTAAGACAATAAAAAGTTGTCTAGACACAGAAATATGACCGATGATGTGACTTTGACACGAACTACAAGTACCTACAACCGACACAACAAAAAACCTTTTTATTCACACTTTTTTAATGCTGATAGAGAGTTTTTTTGTAACGGGAGAACTTGCAAGCTAAGCAAGTTTCAAAGCGACGCATTATCAGATATGTCGAGCTCCTCCACGGGGCCGTGGACTTGAGCCCAGCAATGCCACATTTAGACTAATATTAACTATAAAAAATCATCAAAAACATCTTAACAATATCTAACACTAATATTACCAAACAGTAATTCTATAAGTATCTTTATTATTGAAATTTTTGCATTCACAATGCTATATAGATATAGGATAAAATGTTTACTAGAAAAAAAGAAAAAAACAACCGTTCGAGCTTTCCTGAGACTGGTTGTTTTTTTGTTCTAGTAAACATTTTACTTCTATAATTCTTTGAAATAATATGCTAACTCGTAGCTACATTATTTTCGAATAAAGAAACACGTGCCGAGTAGAGTATACTTTAAAAAGGTTTTTAGTAATTTTGAAGAAAAACCTTTAACACTAAAATAATACCAATAACTTCTCAACCAAACCAAAGCTCAATGAGCTACGTAGTCAATGTCCTGCGACCACGGAGGATTTGCTCCGTGGTTGCAGGTCATTGACTCTTTATATTTACAAAGCCTGCGGCACCCGACGCGACAGAATGCATTGAACACTAGCGTAAGGTAATTTGCGTAATCGATTTGAACTAATTACGTTGTCTTTACCCGATTAGTTTGGAACACTACGTGACTGCGAGGCGTTTAATTAATTTTATTAATCGAGAGTGTCGCGCAGGCGTGAAATTCAAATTTAGTCGGGGCCGGGATAGCCCTTAATAACCGATGTTAAAACAATGCTTGTTTACATGAAAATGAGGCTTCAAGCAAAAGTTCACAGATGGTATGAGGCTGTCAGACTAGACAGGTTTAGGTTTAGTTTGTGCCTAGTAATAGGCTTGCTATTGGTCTTAAGATACAAAAAACATAGATGATTTTCATGCTGTTGGTTTATTTATAACTTTAATCGGTCATTGGGAAATTTGTTGTTGCAGTAATATGTCGAATACACATCATCATCTGCATCAAAGCGTCCCACTGCTGGGCACAGGCCTCCCCGAATCGCCAGCACGGGGACAATTTTGACGGCCTCATTTTACAAGGAGCCTAAGGTTTGGTGATGTGAGGATTTTTAAAGCTTTTCCCTATAACGTCAAATCGTAAGTTTACGCAGTAGGCCGTAGACTCTACGACCACAGACATTACATTAAATAGACTCTCTATATCTCCTACCTTTTTATGTGTTTTTTTTGTATTATTGAAGAGTATGATCACAGCACAGAAAAGAAGTTCTGTTCGGTAGATCAGGGTAAGCAGCAATTTTACATTAAAAAATAAAAATCAATTAAATAGAAAAAAAAAACTTGTAATTTCAATCAATCCAATCTAAAATCTAATACAGCTTGAAATCAAATTCTGTTAGACCTGTCTCATCTGCTATGTTCATCATTGACAAAATGGTATCCAACCTGTGTCAGCATATGCCGGAAATGAGTTTGGACAACATTGAAACATGTACTTATGTGTTAAATATCCGCACTGAAACCTTTCTGATACATTCAGATATTTTTATGGTATGTCGATTTGCATATTAATATTTGAAACATAGATTGTGTAATGGAAAGTGTCCTTCTATGCAAAGGAGGGCATTTTCCAATGTTTAAGCAACGCTGTAAAGGAAAGGCAGAAATGAAATGCACTTCTTGTTACTTACCTGTTCTACCCGGAGTAAGTTAGACCTACAAGCGACCGTCGTCGTAGAGACGTTAATAAGTGCTGCATTTAGAATTTGTGTAAACGGTATTCTACCGCCCAATAGTTTTAGAGGTCTCGTTAAAAGCTTTCGAACGAGGCGTATAAAATATTAAAACCAAAACGTAACAATGAAGTTGAAATAAGTCTATCAAACGAAGCAAAGATTATTTTATTATCATAAATAAAATTTTAGTACTGTAGACGAAATAAAGGCGTTAGTGCTAAGTTTATTTTTTATTACGTATAAATCTTCTTATGTAAGCAACTATTCTTATTAATTTAAATGAACTTATCAGACAGATTATCAGACAGATTTTTGTCACACCTTTTTAATGTCAGGTGGTACCACTGGTTCTAACTGAACAAGACAATGAATGCTTACACAAGGAGTAAAATTTGAAGGTAAAAAATATACGATATTATGCTTGCGGATTGTAGTTAAATAACTAGTAAAAGTTAAAGGTAAAAAGTATCCGATATTATGCTTGCGGATTTTAGTTAAATAAGTAGTAAAAATGAAAGGTAAAAAGCATCCGATATAATGCTTGCGGATTTTTGTTAAATAACTAGGGATTTAGATTCAAACCTGCCATCAGGTAAGTGACAGGTATTTTTAATAAAATGTTTTTCGCAATGCTCTTTTGGCGACATGGTTAATTTTGAAGGTGGAACTACTAAAGGGGGCGCCGGAGTTGTCTTTGTCTAATGATGACAAATCAAATTTGTGTAATTAATTGGTAAAAACGGCAGGACCCTTTTCACAACGCTTCAACAAATATCAAATGCCCATGTGCTTGTGTTTTTTCAAGTGGTATTTTAATTTTTTTTCATAATATATCATGATGGTTGTCCAAAAATGTTTCGGCCAGCCCGGCGCAGGGCCCCCGCCATGGTTTATTCATTTCTTCCAACGACGCGATCAATGCGCGCAGGGACTCGTTGCGTTACGGTTTTATTTGGTTAAATTATTTATTAGGCCGTTTATTTTGTTTTAATTGATC
Organism: Scoparia ambigualis; assembly: GCA_963921215.1. Taxonomy (NCBI): domain Eukaryota; kingdom Metazoa; phylum Arthropoda; class Insecta; order Lepidoptera; family Crambidae; genus Scoparia; species Scoparia ambigualis. The sequence goes on from OY992503.1 coordinate 1,735,344, forward strand.
CTTGTTTTGGAAATAGCTATTATAGCCATCACAATCGTGTAAAGGAAGAAGGCGATTATATACCACAGTTCGCCTTAATTGAAAATGTATTTGATTATACGGAAAATGAAGAAAACGAAGGTAATATTATTATTATTTGAATTTACTTAAGAGTCCTGCAACCGTTATTACTAAAATATTCGCTTCGTTTAGTCAATAGTCGTTGTTGTCGTTTCAAAGCTGTTCCTTAGCAAACTGTTGCTCCGTGCAGTAGTTCCATCGATCAGCCGGTCCAACATAAAACGTATTACTGCAAAACTCGCAGCTTATCAGGGCTATTGTTCCATTCGAGAGCTATTCTTATTGGAGTGCCGTTCGCCGCCCCGCGTGCCGATGTCATATATTACTCAAGTACTTACAAATGTTTTAGGGTGAAAGACTAGCGGAGATTGCTTTTTGGACCAGCGAGGGAAGGAGTGCAATGGTCGTTACTGTAGTATGGAACAAACGATTTAAACAAGGAATGCCAATACAATAATTATGAATGTGTTGTTGGTGTGTTCTGATATTATTGCCAAATTGATTAGCAGTTTGTGAGCGAGATGCATTCACATTTACATCATACAATTTTTATGTAAAACATAAATAATTTGATTTAATTTTTAAATTTCGCTTGAAAATTTACCTTTATTCTGTGAATTGAAGCCTCCGAATATCGCACCCAGCGCTTGGTCACTCAGTCTTATTCAAACTACACTTTTGTATAAAGTCGAACGCTGTAGACGAACTCACAAAAATCCTTCTTCCTAATAATAAGTAACCTACGTATTGTCGATCAAAGATGGTAGGTAGGTAGATGACGCAGCTTATCAAGATATAAGTATTATTTCTCAAACAAAAGAGAGCGCGCACCGTCTCGGCGTCGTTTCGCCCACGTTTATCTAACGAGCGTTGCAAAAACGCCGGTTCATTTGTTTCTCTAGTAGCAATCCAGCGTTCCGAATCATAGCCAGAGCTGTCATTTCGTCGGCAGCAGACACGGACTGGTCAGTCAGCACTCCATAAATCACTCTAGCCTCTGCCAGTAATTATCGAAAAACCCCCGAACCATTCGACAGTGGGGCTAGTGACAAAGCAGATTCGTAATTGATGACTAACAAAGGTATGCTGGCTGAGAAAGAATGGCAGTCAGTATTCGCACTGGCCTGTCTAAGTAATGGACCTAATAGATAGCTAGTAATGATTGATCGATCTTAGTTATGGGCATAATTGGTTAATTAATTATGTGAAACAGTTCTGAAAATGATTGGGATTGCATTGAAGAGAAAAACTTAAAATAATTAAACTTACTACTCTTGAACTTAGGTATTTATTGAAACTAAACTAATGAAAGTTAAAAGACCGACGAAGGGACGCCGTTTTACAAAACTAATACTATTATTTTTTAAGTTAACTTTTGTTCACATTTCATAATGAAAGAAGATTTACTATTAAGTTTTTGTCACCGTCAGACGAAAGCTGATTAAAAAGCAAAATAAAGTTGAGTGATAACAATAACGATAAAATATTTCGGTATAAATAAAAAATTCCTCGTGATATTCAATCCTGATTCTTTTTTGTTAAGCATATATACATATATTTAATTACGACTATTATCCCCGAAGGGTTAGTCAGAGGCTAGGCAATGAGGACAGCAAAATCATAGCGACTGCACATGTGCTTAGCGTGACAGGTGGTGAGCCCATCGCCGCTCTATGAAGTTGGATGTATGTGCAGTCTTTAGTCCGTTAGTCGCCTTTTACGACACCAAGGGAAGAGGGTGGTAGTATTCTTTCACCGCTACGCGACATGGTTAGTCAGTTAGTTAATCACTCTGAATTGGACCTTGCTTTAATAATAGTAAGCTCTACTTTTATATGAAACCAGCAACACAGTCGTCGTCGTATCGCCGTCGTCTATTGTAAAAAAGACTAAACTTCGGTAAAGTAATAAAAATAGAAGATATATATCAAAGGCAAGTTTCGGGCTTCGCGGGCCCTGGGGGCAGCAACTCGTAAGTGCCAGCCCATGAATTAATATCATATCTGTTTGCGTAGTTAAAGTAACTCGAATAACTTTGTAACAGGCTTGTAAGAAATTTTTTCAAGTAATTAGTATCTGTACTCTTTTTTATTTGCAGTACAGCTGTTGTACTCGTAACAGTATTAAAAGCCAGTGACAGGATAGAGATAACAATTTATGACAGTGAATTATGATAACCATAAACAATTATGAACAAAACCTATTTTGGCCTTGATGGCTTGCGGCCGAAACGTCAAGCAGTAAGTAGATATTTACTTACTTACAAAATTAATAGTGTTAAGTTCTGTTAAAATAGTTTAGTGTAATGCAACGCGAAACTTTAAAGTCTTAAATTATGAACTAATATGATTTCGCAATCTATTAATTTTAAATTTGCAGCAATATGCTTTTAAAATTTAGTAGAGTAGAGAAAATGAAGCAAAGCAAGTTTTAATCAGGATCGCAGCAATCGGGCGTGATGAGTGTTTGTATTATTGTAAATAATAGGTACTTACACTAATAATTGTAATGTCACTTTTATCTAGTGTCGTTTTGTTTAATTAATGGCACAAATCCCGCCCGTGAAAAGAAAAACTAAACTTATTTCTATATAAAAATCAAATTGTAATAAAACTAAAAAAACATTTAAGAAAACTACTATTAGAACTTGAAAAGTTTGAGATTCGCTATCGCTGGAAACAAATCAAATTACACACAACTTTCCGAATTTAACTGCACTCGGCAACACATATACTTTACACACACACACGTACTGCACTACATTCAAATATAAAATATTTTATTATGGATTCTTAACGGATTAACCGAGTTCGTAGCTGTTATTCGAATGATTTGAGGTAATTTGTCAGCTTCAAATTGAAATAAATCACATTACCTACGTTATTTATGGGAGCTTAGGCAGGCTTGTGGCTTGAATAATCGTATATTTATGTCCGTGTTCTGAAAATTTTAACAACTAATAATTGTATGTTTGTTACTCCTATGAAAATGGATTCTAACCAAATTATAATTTGATAAGTAAAAAAAATAATGCCTCGTGCGTGAACCCAATTACACCTCGGTAGCCGAGTGTAGCAAAGAGCTCGATCCAGTATCCCCAATATCCTGTTCTCAATTCCCAGGTAAGGCAACAGCATGATTTATTTTATTTTATTTTATTTATTAGGACAACCAACAAGGCATACACTACAAAAGACTTATGTAGTGAACTGTATCGCATTCTAAGTGCTGACTTAATTAAAGGTTGCCACGGCATGCAAACGTGAACTCAATATTTTATTTAATAACCTAAAATTTAACTAAGATTTAACGTAAAAGCTGGATAAACATTAAAAACACAAGAAGGAAAATGGAGATAATAGCTAACTAAACAGACCCGGGCGAGAAAGAAGTAAGTATGTTACGTTTAAATTTTTGCAGATTATCTGTGAATATATCAATAGATTCGCTTTTATGTGCGTTGTATTGTCGCTGAAGTCTATTCATGGTGGCGTGGCGACCAAGATTAGTTTAAGAACCCCTTATTGAAAATGGAACGTATCTGCAGGTACAAGTGATAGTGATAATGTTTTTTTATAAAGTTATTTATCTTTATTATTGAAATTTTGCATTCAAAATGCTATATAGATATAGAATAAAATGTTTACTAGAAAAAAATCAACGAGTCTCAAGAAGCTCAAATGGGATTCGAACCCATGACCTTTTAATTGCCGGTCCACTGCTCTAACCGCTAAGCTACCGAGACTTGAAGACTCGTTGAATTCTTTCTAGTAGTTGATGATTTACGCTGCAAGCCAGCGGTATTACTTCACTGTGAAGGTTAACCTACCCTCACAGTCGAAAGAAATACTTACTATTGCAAGTATTTAACAATCGATATAGACGTAATTGCTTATAAATATCTTTATTATTGAAATTTTGCATTCACAATGCTATATAGATATAGGATAAAATGTTTACCAGAAAAAATCAACAAGTCTCAGGAAGCTCGAATGGGATTCGAACCCATGACCTTTGGATTGCGGTCTACTGCTCTAACCGCTGAGCTACCGAGACCCCAGGAGACTCGTTGAATTATTTCTAGTAGTTGATGATTTGCGCTGCAAGCGTAAGTAAACATTTTATCTTATCTAAATTAGCATTGTGAATGCAAAATTTCAATAATAAAGTTATTTGTTTTATTTATCTATTAAGAATCGAGTATTTTTGTCAAATTGTGACTGTGTATTTTACCTATTTTCATGTTTGGTATGTATCTGTATATGTAAACTGTTGCAATAAAAGAATTATCTAATCTAATATATTTCATTAATTCATAAACTATTGAGGCTGAAGCAATCAAAAGCAAGAGAACATCGACAAATTGTAAAACCGCCAGTAAAATGTAGTATAATATGTTCTAGTGATCAACGATAAAGTTAAATAATGTTTTACGGCTACCAATTTTATGGACAGCAACCCTGACCAAGGGTTGTTTCATGTAATTATCATCTATCCGGCTATCGACAGTCGCAAGTGCTTCACTTTTGCATTCGTTGCAAATAACACATTACCGCAGCGCTGCTAACCACATTACGAGTACCTAATATTATTTAAAACATAAGTAATAGCCACGCCAAAACCTAGCGTTATTACTAACAAAATCTCTTATAAATTTTTGGCATAACCTCTCAACTGTGGCGGCCATTTTGTCCTTTGTTTTAGCATGATAAAAGTAAAAAAACGTTCAAAACGTGCCCGGTGTCGTGCCAATGAGTCCCGAGCAGTCTTTGATCTCATTTTAATTTGCAAGCGAAAAAAATACCAACCTGCCTTCCTATTAATCTGATCCGGGAATCGCCACACACCGCGCGCCGTTATTTACTCGATTCCACACGTTTTTACACAATACCGGAGATATCCTGGCGCTCTGTTCTTACCTTTTTACGATGGTCCTTAAAAGAAATTGCCGCCCATAGCCTAGAAATTGACTAACGAAAGCTTTCACTAGTAGCGCGGTACGCAAAAAGTTTCCAATAACACTGATATTAGCTGCGTTGAAAGTTTTTCTTCTCAAGGCGGCTTATCGTATTACAGGGCCCTTTTTCCTTCGTTAACTTTTGAGGAGGCTTTTTTTCCTCTAATGAGGGATGAGTCCCGAGTGTCAACACTGGAAGGATTAGCGGCCCTCCCAGGGTGCTATTATCGGAAAGATTTTGCTTTAAGACATTCTGTTTTTATGGCAGATAATGAGAGGTTGTCAAAGTTTTTAAGCCTACAAATATTGAATTGTTTCTACTTGCCAGATGCTGCAATTTAAAATACATTTAGAAACGACATACTCTTAAAAATTTTTAGAAGTAGCGGGCTCGGGGTCCCAGGGGCTCCTAATTGCTTGGAAGTAGCCAAATACGAGTAAAGTAAGTGCTTGGTACTATATATTTTAATGTTTCTTACGAAGGAACAACTGGAAGGGCACCGGATCCTGCGTGAAATCCTCTAAAATTCTTTAACCAGGTGATTAAGAAGAGGAACTATAAAGCATATAAACACAACATTTTGTCGTATACACGGCATGACTAAGGTGAGTCATACGCGGATGACTTACTTTCAACTTATCTTGGCGTATTAAAGCCAGAACTCAATACGGTACTACTACAGCAATTAATTCCTAGGAAATTAGGAAAAGTTCAGTTCTGTAAGCGTTTCTTTACACTCAGCACGGGGCGAATGTTATCAACACGTAGACTACTTTGTGTAATTTATTAATATCATCTTCGCTGCTAAAGCACACTTATGTGGATAACCATTCTGCCGAACAAGCTATTTACGGTGTAACGTTCTCCAGCACTCATAATATCTTTCGACAGCTTTTCCGCAGAAAATGTGTAAGTTAACTCTTCACATTTTCGTTGAGCTCATCTTTTTTCACGTCACCTATTTTTGTCGTCAGATTCGGGTCAATATTCCTGATTATCCGAGCGTGCCACTGACCTCTTTCAGGTGAGCTACCTAACTTCGCTTCGTGTGGCCAGCGGCGATCGCCACGAACATAACCTTTAAAAAACCAGTATAATTAACACAACTGAAAAATTGCGTTGAGTTTGTTGGATGCTCGCGTCGGCGTTCGTGGCAATTTCGAATGCTGCTTCGTAAGCGTTAGTGTTCCAGCTTAATAATCAAACTATGGTAAACTGCACTTATGAACGAAATCGTTTCACTGTTAACGGTGATTCACTTAATGTTCCTAAGGAGGGTTGTACATTTAAACAGACGTTATATTAGGCGGTGACAATAAATAGTGTAAGTTAGGTTTTAAAAACAAATTCGCCAGCCTGGTAGAATCAACTGCTCGCTTTTGCCAGGCGAGTAGAATAGACACAAGTGGTTTGTACGAACGAGCCATTTGAAAAGATCACTTATTTTTTTTTGCCTAAATTACATTAATTTTACAGTTGTTAAAATAACAAATCTCATCTTATTTTTTGAGTACTCATGACTGAGGGTTGTGTGATCTCTCTCTCTCTCTCTCTCTCTCTTCTGGATTACCAAGAACTCCTTTCCTAGATAGCTTTCCATGAGCCCATCGCCCGCCTGTCGTTTGCCCGCTAGCCGCCCGCCCGCTTTACCGTCCGCACAGCGACCGCGACCGCATGTGCAGGCAATGCTAACGACCTCGCTCAATGGCCGGCTGCAGTTGTTTAATGCATACTTAGCTCACCAACAGACGCTAAGTAACACAGCTTAGAAGCAAACCTACTTGACTTGACAACGACACACTAAATAAACATTAAATGTATCTACAGGTAGAACCGTGCTCACTTAGGTCTCGGCTGTCGTCGAAAGATGGAAGTTGTCAGAATCCACCATCGCGCGTTAAGCTAGTTTGGTGGATAATGGCCTGAACTTCTCCCTCAGTGGGGAGGCATGAGCCCAGCAGTTGGGACGTTTATATAATAAAGATAATATCCAGATTCGCGATTCTTACGCTTTAAAGCCCATAGGCAACCAGTCTTTAAAGCGTAGAGCAGCGGCTGCTTACCATCGGACAAACCGAATGTTTAATTGCCAACTCATTCTAATAAAGAAAAATCAATTCTAATTAATTGGCCGTCAAACATTTTTTTAAAACAGACTCATAAAAAGTATTCGAAAACTTAAAGCATCTCTTAATTAATCCTTCGATTGACTGAGATCAAAGATGAAAATAATTTAAGTTATAAAAAATGATTAGTTATCTGCGATCACCTAATCGAATATCTACTTAATGAAATTTAATTATAGGATAACTTTTACACTGTTGAAGTTATGCTTTCAAGATTTCTTTTACATTTCATCAAAGTAAAGTTTAATTATACGAAGGTTTAAAAAAATAATCTTGATATTGATTTTATTTATGTGCTCATAAGTACAAACTTTACACACCTCGGTGTCCAAGTGGCTAAGTGTTTAGCCCCATAACCGAAGGTCTAGGGTTCGATTCCTAGGGCAGGCGAAGTGTATTTCGGATTATTCGATGCATAGCCCGAGTTTGTGATCATCGACCCGCATTTGGCAAGCGCAGTGGTTCAGCCATCACTAGTAGCGATGACTTGATTCCAATCATGGCAGCCTTTGCCCAGCTGTGGACAGTATGATTCACTTCACTTATTTTTTTTCAAGAAAGCCTGCGTATGATCCACGCATGACTTTCTCCTTCATCACGTAATTATCCTATCTGATATTTGTGATTTTACTGAGTAATCGTAAACAGAAACTCCACCTGTATGTGATTAAATTTTTTAGTGTGAAATACACATTGTTACACAGACTAAACACATAAAAAAATCTGAATTCAGTTATCTCTCAGCACTTCAACGGGCACAATTAGCCACAATTTAGCGCGAGAAGGGTGCTTGAAGAGTAACGGGTCCGCCCGACCGATTGGCAGGCTATGCGGGGCGGATAATTTCTATTTAATTCCAACTAAACTACATTTGTAATCGACTTGGAAACGTCCGTCAGACCGAATTGGAGGCCCGTTAGCTGTCTAACGTTAATTACGGCGCCTAGCTCTAGGCAGCGCAAGGCACGAGATCAAGAGGTTTGCTACAGACTGCATTATAATTGTTTCTATACTTTTTGAGAGATTACAAATTTCAAGATGTTATTTCGTGTTGTATAATTATATATTTGGTCCATATGTTATTGTTGTAACTAATTATTGTGGAAAATTATGTGTATAAGTACCTGTAATTGGCGAACATATTTATTCCTAAGCTAAACCTTGGATTTCTTAAAATGTAGTGTCCTTGACCTTTGTTGACCTTGTGTCCCTTTCACATTATAACACAATTGACCGATAAATTATTTCCTAGACCCATAACGTCACTTCTGCTAGGGTAGTAATTTTTAAATGTTTATATTTTCATAATAGTAATTAGTGAAATTTTTGCTTTTATGTTAAAATAAAGATTAAAGTTGTAGTTTAAAAATAAATATCTTATTTTTTTATTCAAGAAGAACTATACAATGTAACAGGATGTTGAATTTTCAAATGCTTCTCCTGAAAAATTACGTCAGATGCATAAGTGACGTTATAGCACCGTAGGTGCGAGTCAGTCCACGTTACATATACCGAAGCATATTTTATTCAGCAAGGCTGCCCTACTGTACTACGAATCTAGGAACCCTGCATTCAATACTCACCACCCATCAAACTTTTATGTTATTATTCATTTATAATTTATTATTACTGTCTCCTCTTTTATATCCCTGATCCTTTTTTAGTCATCTGTCGCTCACAGTTCCCAACTTGCGCCGTGCCGCGGCCCCGCCCGCCGATATTTGCCCAGTGCAGACCCAAATCAATTAGTGGAAGCGTGGTTTTCCGATCGACACCTCGACCGGGAAGTTTTCTGACGTCACCGGTGCCCCTTTACAGGCCGGCTGGAGGTGAGGGCTAATTGACTTTTACAATCCGCACTAACTAGATAAGTGCACGAACTGGCGTATCCATCGAGGGGCTCATACAATTATACACAGCAAGAAATTCGCTTTTACTGAGGCCTTGTACTTTGTTGACATTAATCGTCATCATCAACATCATCGATATACATCCCACTGCTGGGCACAGGCCTCCCCGCTTTAATAACAGCTCATGGGAGATTGGGCTTTATTACCTCACACCATGCTGGCGCCACACACACCACGTTTCCTTGAATTAATTGCAACAAGCTTAATATTCGTATTATAAAAGCTTAAAGGGGTACGCTATAAATACTTATATGACAGGCGGAATTTAATAGTCCAATGTATAACATGAAAAAAACACAAGGAAAGGTATTTCTAAAAAGTATTTTGCAGCGAAGTAATGTGACTTCATTATTTTAAGACCTATTACAAACAGGGGGTTAATAAAGGTGAGGGGGATAATTGACTTTTATAATCCGTGTTGGGTAGAGCCTTAGTGTGAATACAGCTACAGTAGAACAAACTTTCGATAAAATTAGGTTTATGAAATTTTAAGATGAATAATTTCAGTACAACTTTTGTTTTATTTGTTTACTTCACAGCTTAGCTTATACGAGTATCTCACCTGATGGTTAGCGATAATGCATAGGAAGTGGAAAAGCAGAATCCCCACTTTTAACTGATACATAGCCTGATCTACAATAGTTAAAATGTTCGTTGAAAACCTGGCTAATTATTAATATTTTTTACAGTTTTGATGAATATTGACACCACTGAATCAAAACATGTTTTACGGATGAAAGTCGTACGTATATATAAAATAGGTATTAAAATAAAATGACTATATTGTAACAGACAGATTATCGTGGACAGTGCACATTATTTACCGAAACAGTATGTACTATGAAACAGCCCAGGGACAAGCTAATTTAGGTGGTGCCATTAGCTGTATTAGCGGCACGTGAAAGCCCTGAACATATTTCTAATTTAATTTCAAGATCCGTTTCACATAGTAGCGTATTTTGCTTTTCAATACTTAATGAAAATGTACATTATGCCATCAAACTATTATAAGCACAGGTAAACACACAGTCGTTTTGAATTCGTTTGTTATCTGCTCTAAATAACTCTAAGAAAATTTTAAGTAACTTCGACCACTCGAGCGTCGGCCTACCGACTATCGCCAAATACAATTAAAATTCTTTGTGTCTGGTCTGGCTGTGTCTGGCGCGCGACGCTCGAGAGAACTGATTATTTTTAAACTAAAGTGGTTATCATACAGCAGCTAATAACTAAGTTTTATTATTATTATTACCTTGATCATGCTATGCTCACTCAGTCAATAATTACTTAAATTTTCTATTATTCTGACGCTGTGAAAAACTTCAAAACTTGTGCATTCCATAAAAAATAACATTACATTAAAAATTACATCGTGTACCATTTCGATCAAAATTTTCTTGCATGGAAAGCGTCTATTTCGATCTGAACACAAGCTAATCTTTTCGTCACCTTTAAACAAGGCAGTTCAATTTCTCCTGCGCTACTATTCGTAAGTTCGCATTAAAAATTCAATACAACGAAAACCTCAGCAGGAGCTTAATTAGTTTTTCCCCGCGATTTAGTTCAGCGTCCAAGTCATTAGTGGCCGACCGAGCCCTGGATGTTTGCTAACACGTACCAACGGCAAATATCAAATTATCCGGCGGTTTCGGAGGGAGATGCGATGCCACAGTTTCATGCAAAATATTGACTCAAATGCCGGGACTTGCAGCGGAGCCGACGACTCGACTGTTTGTTGTTTAAAATGTTGTAAGCTGCTAGTATGACGATTTTGATTTATTTACTCGCCAGATTTTAGTGATGCTGTCTCTGTCGTATTTGTCTCTCTCGTCTCATCTCACCGCTCGTTTATTTTTACCGCTGTCGGTCGGACGGGGGTGGTTGTCTTTTGTCTTTCGTTGTAGTTTAAAAATATTATTTGTACTCAAATTTTATGAAAAAAAGGCAAGTCTTGCAATTTTCTGATAAGTGGCATGGTGCATGCTATTCAGAACGTATATATCTAATGTGTCTGGTTGTATTAAATATGTTTTATTGATCATTATACTTTTGTTGCAATACCAGAATAAATTACATTGAATAAATTACTAAGGGTGGATTCGACCAAACTGGAATAAGGTCTTACATCTAGATTAAACGCCGACTTTGTATGGACTAATCTCGGAGTAAGTCTTATTCCAGTTTGGTCGAATCCAGGGTGGTACTCAAACAAAGCTAAGAAACAAAATGGCTGTCTTAATACTATAAAAAATCTTATCCATCTTTTTGCTACTGTTGTATTATGTGCAGTGGTCCATGTGGGAAGGCCGGTGCCCAGCAGTGGGACGTTTATGGGCTGATGATGACAACTAAAACCGTGATTAATTACTCAGTTGGAGTGACTGGGAGCGCACACGCATGCACGATTGCATTTTAGTCGTCCAAGAACGTTGTGCGCCATTAGCCGCGTCTATTGACGACTGCCGCCATCGTTAATCTCCGTCGTTACACTTACTAGCTTTTGTTTGCTCGAATCTACTTCTCTTTGCATACTTTGTTAGTTGTAAATAACTAACTTTTTTGTTGCGTGATTGCAATGTGAGTTGAAGGTACTGTATATTAAATTTATAGTCATTTTTAATTGTTATAACATGTTCTTTTTGTAGGTATAACTTTCATAGGTAAGTTTTATGTCGTATGAGAAAATCAGATTAAAATTTCAAGGTGGCGGGTGGCCCGGTTTATTTGATGTCCAGTGTATAAGAACATGTTCATTGACAAACTATTCCACCATTACATACATACATACATATTTATATTTATACACTACGTATACAGATACATACATGGTCCAAAATAAATAAATAAAATAAACAAAATCACGACTATTATCCTCGTCAGGACTGCAAAGGCAGTCCACGGCCGGAGTCCACGTGTCACCAAATGATAACTGCACATGTGCTCAGCTTGACATGTAGTGAGCCCATCGCCGCTCTATGCTGTTGGATGTATGTGCAGTCTTTGATCCGTTAGTCGCCTTTTGCGACACCCAAGGGAAGAAATGGTGCGTTATTATGCCGCTACCATAACAGTAAGACTGAATTATATTAAACAGTAATATTATATCTTAATCATTAATAGAGGCCAATTGCAGGTTCGTTGAGTGAACGAACACGCTTTCATAATACAAAATTAATTTACTAGTTCAGGTTTAAATGACTGTCATATCGTGACAATAAGTTAAACTACACTTACACCCATAACCCGGAACAACGGCTTAACGAGCCTTCCGAACCAGCTCTAGATATTTAATTTAGTCACCTCTACAATACGTGACGCGGCCTTGCGAATTATGTTACTTGCAAATTCTCAATCCGTAGCTAGCCGCTACGTACCCTTTGCACCATACTTTAATAGTTAGTGAAATAAAATATGTTAGTGAACTGTTACGTTATTCCTGAATGCGCTAATAATTAATCGTTAGTGCATTGGATATAAGCTACTGATGATTATAAATAACAAACAATAAAGGGAATGTAATGATGTGACAGAAAGTCAATTGATAGCTCACTTTATGGGCAGCAATTCCAAAAATACCCATTTTAAAGCTTTGACAAAAAATTTGTTTTTCGTAAACAAATGTATTTTATAATTTTGATGGTTGCGAGAATTTTTTTGCCTCCCTAGTACATAAGTACACATACATACACATACATATCTGCAGCTAATCCTCACAACATAAACTGTAAGCATAAAACAAATCTCTCTATCAAAATAACTAAATACATCAAAACTCCCGCTACGAATCTAATACGGCACCTCTGGGTTAGACGCCCGGTGGTCGGACCACTAGATCAAAGTAGCTCCTTTTGATGTGGACTGTACATGATCGCAGCCACTCCACTCCTAATGCTATCGGTTCTAGTGAAAAATCGGACAGTGCTCCAGTACCATGAGTTTTCGAACGTACACCCTTACTAATGAACAATTAACCGAGAGTTACTTGACAAAAGTGACTTATACTATACAGACACCAGCACTTCAGTGTACAACAAAATGTTAAATTTATTCTATAAAGTTTGAACTTTGAGATTAGAAATATTAGACAGTTTTGTGTAGGTTGATCAGCAGGCGTGTACACAAAACGTGTTAACTGAGCCCTTTAGTCTTTCGTACGTACTATTATAGACTCAAACGTAGTAAGTAACTGAGCTCTTTAATCTTTAGTACGTACTATTATAAACTCAAACATAGTAACTGAGCCCTTTAGTCTTTAGTACGTACTATTATAGTTGAGCCCTTTAGTCTTTAGTACGTATTATTATAGACTCAAACGTAGTAACTGAGCTCTTTAGTACGTACTATTATAGACTCAAACGTAGTAACTGAGCTCTTTAGTACGTACTATTATAGACTCAAACGTAGTAACTGAGCTCTTTAGTCTTTAGTACATACTATTATAGACTCAAACGTAGTAACTGAGCTCTTTAGTACGTACTATTATAGACTCAAACGTAGTAACTGAGCTCTTTAGTCTTTAGTACGTTCTATTATAGACTCAAACGTAGTAACTTAGCTCTTTAGTTTTTAGTACGTACTATTATAGACTCAAACTTAGTAATTGAGTCCTTTAGTCTTTAGTACGTACTATTATAGACTCAAACGTAGTAACTTAGCACTTGAGTCTTTAGTATGTACTATTATAGGCTCTAACGTAGTAACTGAGCTCTTTAGTCTTTAGTGCGTACTATTATACACTCAGAAAAAAATCCTGAGACAAGGCTGCAGTTTTACATTGCGAGCAGATTATTGCGAAATTAACAAAAGATTTTTGTGAATGCAGCAACATACCCTTTGCTGCCCCAGCAACTTTTTTTTTGTGAAACGCAATTATTGTGAATGCAACAATATAATTATTGTGGCATTAACAATTTTTAGGCTTCTTTGATAAAACCGCAAAGGAGTATTTTGCGAAGATCACATTGTTATCAGTTGTCTCGTTGACAATGTAAGCCGCACATTGTTTTTAATGTTGTGGCATTAGCAATTTTCTGGGCTGTGATAATATCCCAAAGTCGGTATTCTGCGGTATTCGCATAGTTCAAGTTTGTGTGATTCACAAGGTAAGCCTGAATAAGTTGCAGTCTTAACAACTTTTAAAACTTTGACAATACCACAAAGTCGGTATTCTGCGGGATTCGCATAGTTCAAGTTTGTGTGATTCACAAGGTAAGCCTGAATAAGTTGCAGTTTTAACAACTTTTAAAACTTTGACAATACCACAAAGTCGGTATTCTGCGGGATTCGCATAGTTCAAGTTTGTGTGATTCACAAGGTAAGCCAAACATTGACTGTATAAGTTGTGGTTTTAACAACTTTTAGGACTTTGATAAAATCGCAAGTGTGGTAATCTGCGAGTTTCGCATAGTTCAAGTTTGTGTGATTCACAAGGTAAGCCTGAATAAGTTGCAGTTTTAACAACTTTTAAAACTTTGACAATACCACAAAGTCGGTATTCTGCGGGATTCGCATAGTTCAAGTTTGTGTGATTCACAAGGTAAGCCTGAATAAGTTGCAGTTTTAACAACTTTTAAAACTTTGACAATATCGCATAGTCCGTATTTTGCGGGATTCGCATAGTTCAAGTTTGTGTGATTCACAAGGTAAGCCTGAATAAGTTGCAGTTTTAACAACTTTTAAAACTTTGACAATACCACAAAGTCGGTATTCTGCGGGATTCGCATAGTTCAAGTTTGTGTGATTCACAAGGTAAGCCAAACATTGACTGTATAAGTTGTGGTTTTAACAACTTTTAGGACTTTGATAAAATCGCAAGTGTGGTAATCTGCGAGTTTCGCATAGTTTGAGTTTGTGTGATTCACAAGGTAAGCCTGAATAAGTTGTAGTTTTAACAACTTTTAAAACTTTGACAATACCACAAAGTCGGTATTCTGCGGGATTCGCATAGTTCAAGTTTGTGTGATTCACAAGGTAAGCCAAACATTGACTGTATAAGTTGTGGTTTTAACAACTTTTAGGACTTTGATAAAATCGCAAGTGTGGTAATCTGCGAGTTTCGCATAGTTTGAGTTTGTGTGATTCACAAGGTAAGCCTGAATAAGTTGCAGTTTTAACAACTTTTAAAACTTTGACAATACCACAAAATCGGTATTCTGCGGGATTCGCATAGTTCAAGTTTGTGTGATTCACAAGGTAAGCCTGAATAAGTTGCAGTTTTAACAACTTTTAAAACTTTGACAATACCACAAAGTCGGTATTTTGCGGGATTCGCATAGTTCAAGTTTGTGTGATTCACAAGGTAAGCCAAACATTGACTGTATAAGTTGTGGTTTTAACAACTTTTAGGACTTTGATAAAATCGCAAGTGTGGTAATCTGCGAGTTTCGCATAGTTTGAGTTTGTGTGATTCACAAGGTAAGCCTGAATAAGTTGCAGTTTTAACAACTTTTATAACTTTGACAATATCGCAAAGTTGGTATTTTGCGGGATTCGCATAGTTCAAGTGTGAGTGATTCACAAGGTAAGCCTGAATAAGTTGCAGTTTTAACAACTTTTAAAATTTTTACAATACCACAAAGTCGGTATTCTGCGGGATTCGCATAGTTTAAGTTTGTGTGATTCACAAGGTAAGCCAAACATTGACTGTATACGTTGGGGTTTTAACAACTTTTAAGACTTTGATAAAATCGCAAAAGTGGTCATCTGCGGGGTTCGCGTAGTGCCTAAAGATGCAGGACGCCGTGAGAAGAAATATTGTGTTTTAAATATTAAACAGGATTATACCATGAAAACATACAAAAAAGAGACTGAACACAAAACTGATGCTTCATAGCGGAGTTTGATTACTGTTTGTATAAATAAACTACCATTATGGCAATCATAGTGGTATAGGTATAATTTATTAATAATCATAACATTTAATAAAACTCAATAAAAAATATTAAAACAAGATAGATCCTCATTATTTCATTACTTATTCTTACTTTTATGTATCTAGTAAGCAAGACATGTCATTTAAATAATAATAGCTGTTCCTCGCAACTTTATCTTCGTAAAGTAAATAATTAATAAATAAATATATTTCAACAATCACACCAATGAGCTAGCCTCAAACTAAGCCGAAGCTTGTACTATGGCGGCCAGTTAACGGATATCCATACTTAAATACATATAATGTGACTGCTAGAAACTGCAAGAAACTTCAAGGGCTGGTCAGGTCAAGTGTTTTAAACATGACAAAAATGACAAAAAAAGATTGCAGACTAACGTAGATACTTATCGCCCAGCTGACGCGGACGTTTTAACAGACGGGTGGGTCCACGGCCGGCCGCTGCCCGCGCGTTGTAAATAATAGTTCAATTCTTTTATTTTATCTTTCATTATTTATTATTGCTTTAAAATAAATTAGATACTCAAAGACTATCAAATTAAAAATCATAAAATGAATTATTTAATGAAAAATAAAAATGCACGAATTTCTCTTTTCTTATTTTTGTCATGTCTAAAACACTTGACCTGACCAGCCCTTGAAGTTTCTTGCGGTTTCTAGCTGTCACCTTATATTTATAAACATCATATTAAAACTATGTCAACGGCATAAATCGCGACACACATTGCAAGCAAATGCCTACTTACTACTGTTTGACATTTCGTATGGTAAAAAATAATATTAAAATCGATTCAGTAGTTCCCGAGTTTATCGGCTACATGCAAACAAACAAACAAAATCTTTCCTCTTAAAATATTAGTATTTATTTAAATTCATGTATTTTATAAAACAATTGCTTTCAAAAATATTCTTTTTTTTCTTATTTTGGGGTAAAATTCATATGGCAGGCAACACTAGCCCGCCAGCGCATGACTATGTATCTGTCTTTGTCTTATTTTAGTGACAGCATGGTTCTTGCGACTTGTGTAGATGAGACAGTTATATGTTTACATTGAAATGTTTATTGGTTTCAAAGCTACGTCGTCGCGGTTAAATAGTGGTTACATTTTTTAGGACGCGCGGTAATGAGCAGAGGTGGGCGTTAAAAGCAAAAGCACTTAAAAAAGTATACTTTTAGACAAAAGTACTAGGCATGCTTTTAGGTTTACACTTAATAAGCTTTTCACTTATAAAAGTGTACGTCCCGCCATCTATGAGGTATGAGGACTTCCAGTATTTCAGATTTTTTTTAGCAGATCCACGATGATAAATTGCCGAATGTAATAATGAAAGAAAAATATAAAAAAGTCAAAACTTAAATGCTGTTTGCTTTTTAGCTTTTTACTTACAAAAAGCTGGCAACGTTATGTTTAAACGAAAAACGAGAAGCAGACAGACAACTTTACGTTTTTCATTTAAATACGTAGCCAGCTTTTTCTAAGCAAAACAGCAAAAAGCATTTTTAATGGCATGCTTTTTGAAAATCGTACAATGCTTATACGTTAAAATAAAATAAGCACTTTTTCCCAACTCTAGTAATGAGGTTTGCTCCTCTATTAGTTTAACTCAATACTAGGCGATAACTCGGGTGGCGGTATTTTTTGGAGATCAAAGAGATTTACTTTTTATTTATTTATTTAGATTTTTTTCTGTCAAATTTTCCCAATTGATAAACCTTATTCCTTTGACGTAAAATTGAAAATCTATCAAAGAAATTTGACAAATTGGGGTAGCTTGATGTGCTGGCCTCTGTACCTATAATGTACTCTGGAACATCGCCAATTTTACCACGCCACCAATGAATGAGCATTGACGTTGACCGTTCAGGTGTGGCCACTCAATTTGTCGCGAGAATTATTGGAATAATTATCGCGATGTTTATTGCAATCATGGGCATTTGACGTTGACGGTACAGTAGTGTGGCCCGGGCATGAAAATCGTATTCATACAACAAGAAATCTAAGTAGGTAGATACTACTAATAGGAAGAATCTAGTAGGTAAGGTAGGTATGCTTAAGCCCTAAGGTATATACCTATACCAACCTACTTTAAATTCGAAATTGTTAACAACGCAACTCAAACATGGCGTGATGTAAAAACTTAGATAAAAATACAGATCCATGCTTGTGAAAATGACAACATGGATTCCCGAATATTGAGAAAGACACAGTGTAAAGTTATTCTAACAATGTTTTTATTGATAAAATAACAATATAGCCATTGCGAAGGCAAATATACAAAAAGTAGTTAAAAACGCAAATTTAGGCTTGTAAAAACCACAACGTTTATTTTCGAAAATAAAGAATGTCGCAATGTAAAAAAATTAGCAATGTCTATTATTGTTAAAACGATATTCTAACATTGCGAGGGATCCCTAACATAGATAAAAACGCATTTTAAGCTTGTGAATATTACAACGTTATTTTCTCGATTTTATGGCAACATTGTCATTCTTGTTTGTCATTCGCATTTCCGCAATTTCCGCTGCCATTGCTGCTAGCGTCTTCGGGGGTATCGCATCGTTTAAAGTAATTACACCTCGTAAAACGCATAAATGGATCAGCAAGACACGCTGGCAGACTTTTTACTCGACAACAACCTCATCAGCCTGCTGCAACCGCTCACGGGTAAGTTTTTATTCTAGCCAAGTATACCTAGTCCCCGGCACGTAACTTGGCGAAAGTCGTTAGATGCGCAGAAGTAATTTTTTAGGTATCTTTGGTTGTAAAGCCTATGCGCAAACTTGTAGCCATACGTGCCGGCGACTCTATCTAGCTAAAAAGAAAATGTAGGTAAGTTGTACGACGCGACGCTGCGTCTCGTCGCCATGTTTTTTTTGCATGTTTTGCATGGTCGAGTAAAGCCGGGTCCGCTACGCCAGATTTTGAACAGAACATTGTTCGGAAACATAAATTACTCAATGGGCCACATTATTACTCAATGGGCCACGCCCCTTAAACATGTTTTCGAACAAGGTTCTGTTCAAAATCTGGCGCAGCGGAGCGATGACGCGACGCGACTTGTTTGAACTTGAAAACGAATCGTTTTGTTCCGTGGTGCTCTTTCCATCTGGCTTTCTATATTGCAGTGTATGCGTTTTTTTATCCAAAACCGCACCCTTTTTCATCCATAAAGTCCGTTGGTACCTACCTGTACTTATCTACTTCGCTGCAGGTCATGGTTTTTTTATGCTTCTAGATCAGGAAGCAGACCTAGACTTTCTTCTGCAGGCAAATGACCACGAATTATCCCTGCTGGTCCCAGGGGTGGTAAATAAAGGAAAGTTGCGATTAGCACTAGCCCGATATAAAGAATTAGTAAGTTACTTTGCTTGCTTACTTATCCTACTACCTACCTTGCAACTTAGTTCATCACATGCATCATGTCATAATGTTATTTTACAGATGCTTCAGGAAAAGCCGGTGCATGTGACTCCTCCATTTAGGGCTGGTCATTTGACATCTGATTCTGACCTATCAACGTGGACTCTTGAAACTTCAGAGGTATGTACAAATACAATTTATTGTTTTATGGTAGTACATATTGGCTGACAATCAATGCACAGCCTTAACCTATAGTCCTAGCAGTATGAAATTTCAAGGGTAACTTCCTTATGTAGTGTACATATGGTAGCATTATGACTAATCAAGTTCTTTCTTTGTTACAGACAAATCTAGTGGACCCAGGTTCTAATTGCTCCCCTGGTCTACCAACCACTGTGGACACTGCTCCGCCTGCTGCTGAGTCATCTTCCACATCCCGAAAGCCTGACACATTTTTGTCACCTGTGATAGTCTCCAATGCCAGTAGTGGATTTAATTCTCCTGGAATAACAGTCATAGACACGGGCTGTGCTGTAAGTTTAAAAATTACTTGATTTATTTATAACAGCCCTCATAGCTTGTTGGTAGTAGCTGTGCTTTCGCCGTTGTAGGTTGTGGGTTCGATCCCCACCGATAACAAACATTTGTATGATGAACTTATAAATGTTTAAAAATATATAAGTATTATATTAGCTATCTGGTTCCTTAATACAAGCTTTTCTTAGTTTGGGGCTAGATAGTGATGTGTGGAATGTCCGTAAATATTTATTTATTGGTTTATCTGTACATAGTAAACAAAGTCTGTCTATCTGTAGGTATATCCGCCAACTCCTAAACCAGCCAACAGATTTTGGAAGGAACGGAGATTGTGCTGTGGGAATCGGATAGCTGATAGAATAATTGTGTATGCTTTTTTGATTTGTATTTTTAATCAAACATTTTCTCTTGTTTCAGGAGTGGGAAATCGCAGATGAAATAATAACTTCGGTAGATTTTTTTAACACAGGGTCTGCAAGTCTAAAGACCATTTTAGAAAACACGTCAGCGGGAAAACCAATTTTAAGCAGAACATTTTTAACAACAAAAGATCGAAAAATACTCACTGCCATAATTGTGGAGGCGGAGATCCGCAAATTAAAAAAAATATCAGACCCTATCAGAAAAGAAGTGTGGGAAAATTGGACAACTGAAATAATCACACTATTCCCAGGGGAAACGAAAGCAGTCTATTACAGTCCCTTTCGTATACTAGATGGTCGGGTTTTGCAGGCCAGCGGCCTCATTGTTAATCGGCTTATCACAGTTCGGCGAAGACTAGTACCTGCAGAAAACCGCCGCAGCAGGAGTCGCAGCAGTGACGATAGCAGTGATAGCAGCACTAAAAAGAAAGCCAGGACAAGTACAGAACCAGTACGGGTTCGGCCCCTGCCAGAATCATTTAATTCAAAGAAAATTGGAGATCAGGAAGAGTCTGGAGAGAGCTATTTGCAGTGGCTGAAGGCCTCGTCTTCACCCAGGGATTTAGTCAACTCCAAATGGAAGAACTGTCTTAGGGGAAGAATAGATATACTCAAGGAAAGCGACCATATAACCTACTTTAAAGAATTCCCTGCACTTCAATGTCCATGGGGTTATGAATTGGTGAGTGATGTTGTTTATTTTTAACCGACTTCAAGTAAAAAAGTAGGAGGTTTGTCAAGTTTTTTAACTTAATTATCACAAAATAACTATGATCAGCTCTTGTAAGTGTCACTGAAGATTATACTGTTGTGATTTAAGTACCTAATATTGTTTTTTTTTTGTTTCATGAAGCTGGCAAGCGACTTCGATGAAATTTATCCAAACACCAAAGAAAAGTTTGAAGAAAAGTTCCCAATACTAAAAGGCCGTTTGCTAGCATTATTGGATGAAAAATCCCAACAACTGACACGAGCTGACATTTCTATACAGTCTGTCTTAGAACTTGGAACTTGTGAGTAAAGTTGGATTCAATAAATGTCATATCATGATTAAGTAGGCTAGGCTAAGCCCTGATTTCACCAAGCTCTGTTAGTTAACTAACGGTTGATATCACAATATTAACCATCTGACGTAGGATATGTTACTGAGACGTTTGAAAATTAACAAAGCTTTACTAAATCAACCGTTACTTTAACTTACAGAGCATGGCGAAATGACTTACAGGTGCAAAATTTTTAACAGACAAGGAGCTCCTCAATTTTGTTGTATTTTTAAGTTAAATGTTTGTTACTGCATTACTTTGTCATTTAAAAACCACTTTTAAAAGTTCTGTTATACCAATTTAAAAGTTCTTGGTGCGGATAGAACCCACAACCTAGAGCCAGTAAGCAAAACTCCTTCTAACTGAGCTGTGAGGAAGTTCAAAATTATATTTAAAATTAATAATTTAAGATTATTAGTATGTACTAATAACAAATAAAATTATTTCCAGTGGGAGAGGAACAAGCAAATGTGGCAGCTTTCCTATCCATACCCTTGCTATTGAAGCAAATGCATACGATTCCTGTTAAAGGTACAAGAAAACCTTGGAATCCGTCACGAGCAGAAGTTAGCAGTGCCTTTTTGAGTTTAGTGGCATCTTCTTCTGACGTTGAAACCCATCGCTTAGAACGGCAAGCGAAACTCATAGATAAAAAGGTACCTGTACTTCCGTATATTGTTGCCATAGGCCCTGGTTGGAATGATGTTTCGTCAAACATCAGTTGACATTAAATGATACTTTTCTAAAGGGAACTACGGTATCGCCTTCTGTAACTTTCGGTATAAAAAAAAAAATACTTAGTAGAAAAGTTAAACAGATTGTAGATATATTAAAAATAACCAATATTCATAGTTTATATAAAGTCAGCTGGGCTGAGAAGTGTTCTGAGCGGTATAAATTAAATTCTATAATTGTTTCATCCATCGAGGAGGAAAATGTATGCTTCGCTAAGGTACAAGAAGTCTATGTTGATGGATTATGTAAAATAATAATTAGGGCTAAGCTCTTAAAAACAATCGGTTTTGATGATCATTATCACGCATATAATGTTCTGGACTCATCTCAAGAGTCAATATATATTGATCAGGATTCCATGCAACATCCGTTTGTATGCAATTCTGTAGTCATTGGATGTGACATTAATCATCCCGAGCTCCATATTGTACTGACTAAACCGATTTAACCAACCTAAATAGCATACGGCCCTATGTACTACCATGTATAATTGGCGTCGTTTACTTAATTCACCTGCGTTATTGCACCCAGGTGAATTAAATATTCTATTTGTAATCTTAATTCACCTAGGTACATTATGTATACTTCGTTTACTTAATTCACCTGCGGTTATTCATCTAGGTATAGAAAAAAGAATTTTTTTTTAATAAATATAGAATATTAATTCACCTGGGTGCATTAACGCGTGCAAATTAAGTAAACGAAGTATACATGATGTACCTAGGTGAATTAAGATTACAAATAGAATATTTAATTCACCTGGGTGCAATAACGCAGGTGAATTAAGTAAACGACGGGGTATAATTTTATTATTAAGTATAATTTTGTTATAATAGTTAGTTTTGTTTTATTATAATTTTGTTTAAGGTGGTATGATTTTATTACAAATTGATTTTACCATCTAGGGGCGAAGATTGTTTGTATGCTGAAATAACAAGAGTTAGAGAAAACAGTGGATTAATAGATATATTAACCACACTAATTATTATCAAATACAGACCAAAATAATAGCCTATTACAGTTATTTCAGTATACAAACAATCTTCGCTCCTAGATGGTAAAATCCATTTTAATACAAATCCTCCACCGTAAGTATATTTTTAGTTATTAGATCTTCTTCAGAATATTTCATAATATTATAAATGGAAATCAATCTCATCAGGTTATATTCACTGGGCTCATACAATCAAACATATTAATAAAGCAGTAGGTATAACCTGGTAGGAATAGTATTATCATGTGTTTTTAAAGGTAGCAAGTACCTAATTGAATAATGTAACTGTATAAGGCTGCGTTTCCACCAGAGATATGTAGCAAGGGATGTGTTTTTAAGAACCATTATAATCACTGCGCTCATTGAGGCTAGGTAACTGCTGTGATTCTATTGGAACACATCCCTCGCTACAAATCTCTGGTGGAAACGCAGCCTTGTACCAATAGATCTATCCAATCCCACTGCTGGGTATAGATCTACCCGAGATAGTGTTCCTATAATATTATAAGATTATTGTGTTTACTTAACCTGTAAAAAAGACATGAAAAATAAACATTGATTACTTTTAATACTTTATTGTTTCATTTTTTAGGAAGAGGACAGTGCAGCAACAGAGATGTGCTATAAATGTTGCGATTCATGCAAAATCACCTTGTCGTTCTTGGTACGTATTTTGCTTTATTAGATACTTTCGAGTTGCGGTTCTGACAGCTGTCATATTAAAGTTGCGATTCACGCAAAGTCGCCTTTCAACCTTGTGGTTCTAGCTAAGTGTACTTTGCGTTATTAAAGACTTTCAAGTTGTGATTCTAACAGAGCTGTCATATTAAAGTTGCGATTCATGCAAAATCGCCTTTCAACCTTGTGGTTCTTGGTACGTATTTTGCTTTATTAGATACTTTCGAGTTGCGGTTCTGACAGAGTTGTGATATTAAAGTTGCGATTCACGCAGTCCCCTTACGTTGTGGTTCTTCCACAAGGTTGTAAGGAGACTGAATCGCAACTTTAATATCACACCTTTGTTAGAATCACAACTTGAAGGTCTCTAATAACGCAAAGTACACATAGTTAGAACCACAAGGTTGAAAGGCGACTTTGCGTGAATCGCAACTTTAATATCACACCTCTGTTAGAATTACAACTTGAAAGTCTTTAATAACGCAAAGTACACATAGCTAGAACCACAAGGTTGAAAGGCGACTTTGCGTGAATCGCAACTTTAATATCACACCTCTGTTAGAATCACAACTTGAAAGTCTCTAATAACGCAAAGTACACATAGCCAGAACCACAAGGTTGAAAAGCGACTTTGCGTGAATCGCAACTTTAATATCACAGCTCTGTTAGAATCACAACTTAAAAGTCTCTAATAACGCAAAGTACACATAGCCAGAACCACAAGGTTGAAAAGCAACTTTGCGTGAATCGCAATTTTAATATCACAGCTCTGTTAGAATCACAACTTGAAAGTCTAATAACGCAAAGTACACATAGCCAGAACCACAAGGTTGAAAAGCGACTTTGCGTGAAACGCAACTTTAATATCACAGCTCTGTTAGAATCACAACTTGAAAGTCTCTAATAACGCAAAGTACACATAGCTAGAACCACAAGGTTGAAAAGCGACTTTGCGTGAATTGCAACTTTAATATCACAGCTCTGTTAGAATCACAACTTGAAAGTCTCTAATAACGCAAAGTACACATAGCCAGAACCACAAGGTTGAAAGGCGACTTTGCGTGAATCGCAACTTTAATATCACAGCTCTGTTAGAATCACAACTTGAAAGTCTCTAATATCGCAAAGTACACATAGCTAGAACCACAAGGTTGAAAAGCGACTTTGCGTGAAACGCAACTTTAATATCACACCTCTGTTAGAATCACAACTTGAAAGTCTTTAATAACGCAAAGTACACATAGCTAGAACCACAAGGTTGAAAGGCGACTTTGCGTGAATCGCAACTTTAATATCACACCTCTGTTAGAATCACAACTTGAAAGTCTTTAATAACGCAAAGTACACATAGCTAGAACCACAAGGTTGAAAGTTGACTTTGCGTGAATCGCAACTTTAATATCACAGCTCTGTTAGAATCACAACTTTAAAGTCTCTAATAACGCAAAGTACACATAGCTAGAACCACAAGGTTGAAAGGTGACTTTGCGTGAATCGCAACTTTAATATCACTGCTCTGTTAGAATCACAACTTGAAAGTCTCTAATAACGCAAAGTACACATAGCCAGAACCACAAGGTTGAAGAGCGACTTTGCGTGAATCGCAACTTTAATATCACAGCTCTGTTAGAATCACAACTTGAAAGTCTATTATAACGCATAGTACACATAGCCAGAACCACAAGGTTGAAGAGCGACTTTGCGTGAATCGCAACTTTAATATCACACCTCTGCTAGAATCACAACTTGAAAGTCTTTAATAACGCAAAGTACACATAGCTAGAACCACAAGGTTGAAAGGCGACTTTGCGTGAATCGCAACTTTAATATCACACCTCTGTTAGAATCACAACTTGAAAGTCTTTAATAACGCAAAGTACACATAGCTAGAACCACAAGGTTGAAAGGTGACTTTGCGTGAATCGCAACTTTAATATCACTGCTCTGTTAGAATCGCAACTTGAAAGTCTCTAATAACGCAAAGTACACATAGCCAGAACCACAAGGTTGAAAAGCGACTTTGCGTGAATCGCAACTTTAATATCACAGCTCTGTTAGAATCACAACTTGAAAGTCTCTAATAACGCAAAGTACACATAGCTAGAATCACAAGGTTGAAAGGCGATATTGCGTGAATCACAACTGTGAGTCTTTAGTTAAGAACTGTTATTTTCACAAGGTTCAGTTTGCGAAGCAGCAGTTAATATCAAGCAAAGTTAACATAAGTAGAACCACAAAGTTTAACATTGTGTGAATCACAACCGCAAGATTGCTACTGTAGCAAACCGTGCATTGCTAG
The DNA here is from genome assembly GCA_963921215.1 of Scoparia ambigualis. NCBI lineage: Eukaryota > Metazoa > Arthropoda > Insecta > Lepidoptera > Crambidae > Scoparia > Scoparia ambigualis. Next base: position 1,761,357 of record OY992503.1, read on the forward strand.
ATAACACAAGTATAACACTGCGATATTCACACGCTTAACTTTGTTAGCCAGGAGCCAACAGAGTAAAATTGTGAAAACATGCCTTTGTGAAATTAGATAAGTCCATATTGTGAAAATTAGTATTTCCACTTTGTTTGATTCGCAATATTTTTTCGCAAAATTGGAGTAGCTGCGCCAGCAACCCTACTCTGTTGGCTCCTGGCTAACAACCTTTTCCTGTTGATTTCACAACTTTTTTTTCTGAGTGTAGACTCAAACGTAGTAACTGAGCTCTTTACTATTTAGTACGTACTATTATAGACTCAAACGTAGTAACTGAGCTCTTTAGTCTTTAGTACGTACTATTATAGAATCCGACGATTCATGACGTTCTCGTGAAAGGTCAAGAATACCTTAAAGTGACAAGAGTACCATGAAGAATATTTTAAGAATAAATCAACCAAAGAACTCTAGAATAGTAGATTTGACTTCTTGGCGGGAAAGAGAAGCGTCATGTCTGCAGTTTTGTGTTATTTTCTATAATTTGTGTTTTGTCGAATATTAATGAGAAATAATGGTTGATTATTTACTGTTAAGTGTTCATGAACGTGCATGAGCATTAGCAAATAAAACAAAACAGTGCAACATCACTTTTCAAATTCTCTCAAGTAGTCCGTGTGAGACCTCAATAAAGTCCCACAGCTTTATTGAGTCTCGAGGGGTTTGGGGAAAACCATTTACCATTAAACATTCATTATCACTCATTATCATTCACTTAATGTAAAGAAAATAATAATAACTATTAAAAACTTGACACTGGCTAAATATGCTGATCGCACTAAGCCATTATTTAAGATAAAAAAATTTGTAGCAATTGGAAAGCTGTGGTCTCTATTTACCACTTCGTGAACCGGCGTAACATATTATAAACTGTAACGCTAATAAGAGAAAGGCGCTGATAACAGTAGGACAAAGTTAATTTAAAAATCTAAAACTCAGCAAAATACCAAGAGAAAGGAAAAGCAGAGAATTTATTTCCTAGTTTTTCCATTGTAACGGACTACTCGTACGAAAAGATTACTCACCGACTCTAAAGAGACGTCACTCAAACAAAAAATAAAGAAAGATCAAAAAATAAACAACGTAACGTTTACAAAGGAGCTCGCAACAGGTACTTCACCTGTTACAAACATCGCCTTACGAAATAATGACGCCCTCTAGAATGTAGCGAGTAGCGCGCCAGTGGTAGGGTTTCCGCACTCGAGCCGATGTTGATCCCGCGCGCTGACTAATGTGCCGGTCGGGGCTGCATTTAAATCAATGTTGGGGAGTTGATTAATTTCGCGACGAAGAGCGGCTCTTCGAAGTTATCACTAGGAAATGTAACAGGGATTTATGCCTTTTTAGTTTTGCTGTGATGATGTGCGCATCGACTTGTCGGCTGTTTTCAGCGTGGTGGGTTGAGGCCTGATCTCTCCAGCAGTGGGCCGAACGTAGTAATTGTAGGTTGAAATGAAAAATAACGTCAGATCTTTAGGTTTATTAAGTACTTCATGTAAATAAAATTAGTATTGCAGCGACGTGTGCACACCCGCAGAGGTGAGTAAGAAGAGGCGGGCTCTCTAACAAACGTTACATTTGACAAGCGATGATGTGCATTTAACAAATGTTTTGCAATGGCATTTTATCTAAATGTATTTAAAGTTATACAAAGTATTTATTTTATACAGGTGAAAATGCATTAGCAAACCCACCTTTCCAAAGGAGCATCCCAACTGAAAACTCTTGTACTTCCGCTTTAATGGTAATCCATAAACACTAATACAAGCAATTACCGGGGTATACGAGTGAACCTACGTACGTTTGCAAGTGGTTTGACTTGTAAAGTTGTCTCTTCAAGTAATAAACAAGAGTTAACTTAGCGTTTGTGTCTGAGCAAACTGCGAGAAAAAAAGCAGCGCGCAACACACAAACAATGGAACACAAAGCGATGAAATGAAACTGTTGGAAATTAATATCAGTTGCCCGCCGCACCGGCCGGGTGAACAATCATATCCGTTATGGTTGCCAGCGCTGAAACTGTAAAAAATATTTTAAGGTGTCCGAGAGGACAACAGCTTAGTTACTCTATATATTTATGGTAAGCGATCACTGCTGTCCTTACTGGAGAGTAAAGCCACGATTAATTGTGAGTAATGTTGTGTGGGTTTCTTCTTTGAGTGTAAAAGAACTGTTTTTTAAGAGACCTCCTACTTAAAATTGGTATTTCTTTGGTATAATATATTCCTTTTGTATACTCAAATTTCAACAAAATTTAATTTCCCGTTTAATACGAACTATGTCGAACACAATAGAACTGTTAAGAAATCCTAACCAATTTATAATTCATTTGTTTAATGGGATAAGTTATCATACATACCTACGCTTATGACATTACTCCCAAAGAGTTATTTAGAGACTAAGCAACGAGGACAACAAACACAGCGCACTGCCACAACCAAAGTTATCAAATAACAGCTGGGCATGTGCTCAGCGAGATAGGTGTTGAGCTTAATGCTGGCTGTCACTTGCCTTTTACGACACACAACAGTATATATGGGTTGGTAGTAGGTATTCACTACAGCATATTATATTCAAATGGTAAGTATGGGTATTTTTATAGTAATATCTTCTTGCATCGCATAACAAACGAGTAAAAATTGATTTGATATAAATTATTATAATAACGTGGCGACTGTCAGCCCTAATGTGAGTTTTTATATAAGTTTGCTGTGAAGATGAGAAGCAACTCGTTTCTTGTTGTGTGCACGCGGACATGCATTTCCACTCGGGCCGACCGCTAAAAGAAGGTAATTGATTTCAGACTCTCCTACTTCAGTTACTGGAAACGGAGACTTCAGTTGTTGAAGAAATCAGTCATTAAATAACACGTCTTGTTCTTTTTAAAAAACATGTAAGTGTAATAGCTGAAAACCGTGAGTATCAACAATTCTTTTTTCATTATGAGAGCATTATATTAAGATAAAATAACTACCTGTCGATATATTCTCAAAGGAGTACAGCAATAGTTCTTCTAAAATGGGTTGAAACGATTTTTAAGTTCCGGCATTGCGTTGGTGATACCTCTGGTGTTGCAAAACGTCTATAGATACGCGATGCTGACCGCCTACTTATAGACTGATTGACTGATATCTTAATTATTGAAATTTTGCATTCACAATGCTATATAGATACAGGATAAATTGACTGATGATCAATCACATAATCTAAGGAAACTGTAATTCATCTTATGAAGGATTTTAAAATATTTTATCGTTTATATTCATACCACGGCATCACATAAAACGAAAAATATAAAAAATCTGTAAGCTGAGCAAAGTATGATTTTTTTTGATAATCTTACCAGTAAACAGCCACCATTTTATGAATATCAAAAGTGCACTTGTGTGGTGGTAAATAAATAATTTATGCTCATTACATTGTTCATATTAAATAAAATTATTGTCTGTCGCTACTGAATTTTAATTATTATTTTGAAAACGGCTTTATAAGGCAAGTTGTTTAATGAATAAATTCTCAACCATCTCTGCTCTGATGACTGTCAATGAAAAAGCCGCCCGACATTTAAATTACGGAGTTTAATTATATTCAAATGCGTCATTTGATGTTTCCCAGCAAACGAATGTTATTTCAAGATTGTTGGCGTAACCCAAAGATTTGTAGTCGCGATAAATCGGTCATATTATGTTTGGGACGAACCTTGAATCCTGATGAAGTTGTCCATTATCAATATTGCTTGTAAACCTATTGATAAACTATGCCCAAATAAATCAGAACACTTGTTTATGGAGTTGTAAAAGAAAACATACATACAGTACTCGACGTTAAACTTAATTGCTTCATCTTTTTCCATAAACTTTTATGTATTTTCTATTGTCTGTTGTCTGTAGGGGGAAACCGATAAAAATAGTATATACCTTACTCTGTAAGCTAATGAAAATGGTCAGAATGATTTCAACACAGTTTGAAATCTAAATTATTTACAATATAATAATGCTAAAATCAATCTACTCTTATATGCTAATACTTTATTAGCTTCACAAACTCGGCTTTCCTCATTAACTAAAGTTCAGTAAAGACCAACAAAATGGCGTCTTTATTGTACCATGAGATTAAAAGTTACCGCTAAATCACTTGGGCGCTAAAGCAATTACAGGGTTGTTGCTGCATTTTATATTTACTTTACTCAGCCGAGGTGCTGGGACAAAAGGGCCCGGCGATAATGAAGTCGGGTCAGAGCGACCGCGATCCGCAATTTTAATAAAGCTCGTTCTTTGATGCCTTTGACACGACTGCAAGGAGCACGTCTGACGGGTTAAGCAACAGACATGCCGTGCGGAGCAATGCGAGCCTGCAACGCGTTAGTTACCAATTTCGGTTCACAAAGCTTCACAAAGCTGGCTTAGTGAAGTATAACCGATCATTCCACGACCCTGAACCGTACAGGAACCATTGTGTTGCATCTGAGAACATGCCGACCATACTATTTCTGATAGATAATATCTCCTTTGATACTATAATAGAATAAAACGTCATGTACCAATATGAGTCACGCGGGTGCGCTTCATTTGTTACGTTCATATTATATAATGAACAATATATATAACAACTAATATCATAATTCTATTTATTATAACAGTTGTTTATTATCTACATCATCATAAAACCGTTTAACTTAAAAAAATATATAATTTTTTTTATTTTCATGTTTTTTTGTTTTTATTTTGTTATTGTTTAACTAAACTATATGATCCCCCATGTACTGTGTTCTACTTGTAAAGCCCTTTCATTTGATACCTATTACCCATATTAAGAGTATAAAAAGAAATATGAAATCCGTCATTTTGTGATAGTGGTCATCTCAAATTTGTTTTTCAGGTTTTTTATAATATAATGTAGGTACTGTATACTACACTAGTCAAGCCCTTTCATTTGATACCCATATTGAGGTAGTTGAACAAAAAAACGTAATCCACCATTTTGTGGAGGCGGCCATTTTGGATTTACTATGATACTGAACATACATAATTGTATAGTCATCAGATCTAAAGGTGTGTGTGTACCTTTCAGATCAATCAGTCAACAGGGAGGGGGCAGATTTTAAGTACTAAATTTGACCCAACAAACAGGACACGCTAAATAAAACCGTTAATTAAAAAACAAATCTTCGATTTCTACATTTGATGGGAATTGGTTTAATCGCCATGCTTATCGCCTTAAAGCCTAGAAGAAGAAAATACTAATAAAAATATCGTTAATGCCGTGATGCCCTAGACTTCTAACTAATGTAGTTACCGAATAAACATAATTTCAATTGGGCCTTTACTCAAAAGTGGACTAAATACGGCTAAATAAAACATTTAATTTTATTAACACAGGCAGCATTTTGATTCAAGCAAACAAAGGCAATCTTTTCGATAAATGAGTAGGTATCTTTTTATGACAAACAACCATTATTATATGAAATGAAACCTTATCCAGCTACTACAAATAGGTACTGTATATCGAGTACCAGTAAAATTAAAGCTGAAATTTCTTCAGATCAAGCACACGTGCCAGATTTGTGAGCTATATGCAATTTAATGGATTTGCTAATGACACGCTGGAGACACAGTGGCGCCGCCGCCGGTGCGGCGGTCTCGTTTCGACGGCTGTTTATCGAGCCTTTGAGGCTTTGACGGCTGATTGCGAGTGCTGACCACGAGCCACTTGTTGGAATACCTCCGAGGCTTAGAGTGAAGCGGTGCAGTGGTGAAAATTAGAGTACTAAAGCCAACGTGAGAGAGATCAATAGCTTAAGATGTCTTTCTTGAAAAGGTATAAATAGTATACTATACAACTTAGTGCCAACAGAAGACCTCAACTTATACAAAAAAGTCCCGTTCATGAGCAGGATTTAAAAAAAAGAACTACTCGTAATCTTCCCTAGTAATATGCCAATTATACCATTTCGTTTCGTACTTAATAATTGATAATTGTAAACTAACAGTTTATTGTGACTATTATTATTATTATTTCAGAAAATTTCTGCATGCAAACATTGCTTCACATTTCTTTTCAAGCATTCCCATTTTAACCATAAAAACCACAATGACTCGAGAAATGATAATGTTTTGTCACTGAGTACACCCCATTCGGGGGTTCCTTTCAGCGTAAGAGTTTTTTAGAGATCCTTATGACCGAAGTGCGTATGTTAAGTACTAGATTGAAGTGTCGTGTGGATTTCTATCTGCCCAACATACAAACAGATTTTGGGTTTCAATAAGATTAAAGTTATGTGGTTGTGAAAACGTTGTGTGTGTCCCTTTCGTTTGCCCCAATATTTGCAAACAATCTCAAACTACGAAAACCTATTTGTTCATTATTATTTTTCATCTTATTCATCTATTCTCTGCATGCAGTGCATGAATTGTCGAATTTGTCCATCGTGTTGACGTTCATAATTCTATTCGATGTTTTTCCGATTTTACTTTTTCTTTTTTTTTCTCATGTGTATATTATCCTCTGTGTTCTCACGGACGAGTAAAAAAAGAAGGACTTCGCGTCACCTACTTTTAAATTGACGCGGTGTACCAAGCCAGTATGTAAATACGGCACAACCTTACACAAAGGTAAGCCGATCGGCCGTCATTGTGATGTCCAACCCGGTAATACTAGAGGCCATGAGGCTGCGGGTGCCGGACGGGTACGTGGCACGAAGGCGGCGTCCGAAGTTATTCGCGGTTCCAATAGCGAGAACTAATTTGTTGGCTAAATGTTCTTTGACAAGGGCGTTGCGCACTTTCAATTCAAGTCAAGTCAAGTCAAAATATATTTATTCAATAAACTCAATTAATAAGTACTTTACGTGAGCACTCTGGTGACCAGTAATACGGGTTTCTTTTAAAGAAACCTATCTCGGGCACCAGTCTCTCACATTTTGGCTGGTAACATATTGTATAAGATGGTTTATATTGTTAAATCAAATATTATGTAAGTACCTAAACATGTGAGAGAAAATAAATTATTATTTATTATTAATATTTATTACTTTGAATCGTCCAAATCTTTTTTAACCTACACGACATAATTTTTTAACTGTGGCAAAGAATGGGCGCAAGAAACCACAGCGCACAAAACCATCGACATTTACAAACAAAAAAAAAGAATATGTCGTTTCCAGGTCAATACAAAATATGAATTTAAAAAAAAATGATGCAATACAAAATTACAATACAATGAAGTATCAATTAAATAAAGACAATTAGAAATAGCTGTTGGAGTGCTTGGAGCATTTCAGATCCAAGCTGTTTTGTCTTCTGTGTAATCTGACACTTTATAATAAGTTTTTTTATAAAGCTTTTCTTTGATTTTGATTTTAAATTTATTAAGATCTAGTTTCTGAATATCATTTGGTACTTTGTTGTAAAATCTTACACACAGACCCTTAAAAGAATTATTTATTTTATGGAGCCTAGTATAATGTACTGCTAATTTGTTCTTACTTCTAGTGTTACATTGTGAATATCACTGTTTTTAAAAAAAATTCCAGTATTTTTATGAACATAAATCAAATTTTCATAAATGTATTGTGATGCAACTGTCATTATATTTATATTCTTAAATCTCCCTCTGAGAGAGTCGCCAGCCTTTAGGTTATAGATTGCTCGAATAGCCCTCTTCTGAAGCACAAAGATAGTTTGAATGTCGGCAGCATTTCCCCACAGTAAAATGCCGTACGACATTACACTATGAAAGTAACTGAAATAAACTAATCTAGCTGTATCAACGTCAGTTAACTGACGGATCTTCATTACTGCATAAGCTGCATTACTGCAGAGCTAAGTCCATTCGACAATTTAGCTATATGTGGGCCCCATTTAAGCTTGGCATCTAACGTGATGCCTAGAAACACAGTGGTGTCCACAGGATTCACATTCTTATCTTTAATTTGTACACTAGTTGTTACTTGCTTAACATTAGGCAATACAAATCTTACACATTTGGTTTTTCCCTCGTTTAAAAGCAAGTTATTTACACTAAACCAGTGAACAGTCTTTGAGATCGCATTATTCACATCGTCATAATTTGGGTGTCGTCGTTTCATTTTGAATAAAAGTGAAGTATCATCAGCAAACAATACTATCTCATGACTGTCTTTTACAAAATAAGGTAAGTCATTAATATAAACCAAAAACAAGAATGGACCTAGTATTGAACCCTGCGGAACTCCCATTGTAACCACTGATCCCGGAGATCTTTTACCGTTAATGTTGACCTTCTGAATCCTGTTACTCAAGTATGAGATTAGAAGGCTCAAAGAAGCATCCCTAATTCCATAGTGGTTAAGCTTCCTGACCAAAGTTTAATGTAAAACACAATCGAAAGCCTTGGATAAATCACAAAATACCCCAAGGGCATCCTGTGATTCCTCCCAGGTATCAAATATTTGGATTAAAAGCTAAACACCGGCGTCAGATGTTGAGCGACCCCTAGTAAAACCATACTGTTTACAATGTAAAAGTTTATTTCTATGATAATGAATTTGAATTTGGTCTAGCATCAACTTTTCAAAAAATTTACTAAATGTGGGTAGCACAGAAATAGGTCTAAAATTAGAGGGGTCAGAAGTGCTACCTGATTTAAACAATGGAATTAATTTACTATGTTTCATTAGGTCAGGAAAAACACCACAGTCAATGCATTCGTTAAATATGCAAGCTAAAACTGGAGCTATTGTCATAATTACTGATTTAGCGACATCCACGGAATTACCCCACAGATCAGCAGTTTTCTTTTTATTGAGAGTGTTAAATAGGCTTTTGTAGTTGAAACTGAAATGTCAGTAAAAAACCTCTCAAATGCTGCAGCAACATCAGCATCAGAAGTCAAGGTTTTATTATCACAATTTAAATTGTACTCATTATTACGACTTCTGACCTTTCCTGTTTCACTATTTATAATATTCCATGTCATTTTTATTTTGTCATTACTATTTTTAATCTTAGAACTCAGGTAGTTTGCCTTGGCTAATCTGCATACTCTTTTAAATAACTTTGAATAATTTTTAACATACAATTTGAAGTCGTCGCTGGTGTTATAGTTGCGTTCACCATAAAGTTCATTAAGGCGTTTCCTACTTTTTTGAATACCAATTGTAGCCCATTCATTAAAAGATGCAGTACCACTAACCGAGATCTTTTTTGGAACAAAAGATTTATTAAATTCTGAACAATATATGTTAAAAAAATCATTATAAAAGACATCAGGGTTGTCATTGTATTCTAAATAATTTAATTTTGTATCTAGATTGCTTTTAAAGCGTTCCAGCCGACCTGCAGTTTTTGGCACAACAGTGATATTCTTTTTCATCACTTGCTTACGCTGGTGTGGAAAGCTGACCATTTGGCCACAATGAGCAGAGTCCAGGTTATTAATAATTTGCTTAGCCAGTGGGTTTACATTTGTATATATGTTATCAATACAGGTGGCCGAAGTGGCAGTTATTCTTGTCGGCTACAAAAATAAATTATTCAAATTGTATGATAGAAATAAGTTTTTTTTTAGTTGAATATGTGGAGTTTTCTAGCAAATTTATATTAAAATCACCGCAAACAATTATTGTTTTACCTACATTGCGGACCTTACGCAATGTCTAATCCATAACTTTTTCAAAAAAATCATACAATGCTGAAGGAGGTCTGCATACACTTATCACAACAAACTGCTCCAACTCCACACAAGCTATTTCTATTGTTCGCTCAACCGAGAGGCTCACTATGTCTTTGCGTTCCATTAATTTAAACTTTTTACTAACAATAATTAAGGAGCCACCATGTATTGCATTTCCTCGACTGAACGAACTTCCAAATGAATGTTCAAAGATTTTACATTTAAAATTTAATGATTGACCAGGGCTTTTTATAAAACTATTTTAACATTGATTTAATTTCATTTTATTTGCAAACATTTTGCAAGAGAGTTCCTCTTTTGTCTCATAATTTAATTCCAATAATTTGCTAGAGGTGTCCTCTATTGTCTTATAATCTTATTTAAATTAGTTGGGACATATTCCAAAGTCTGAATTGGCATGTCAGTATGTTGCAGCTCAATAGAAGCCGCTGAGCTAGCCATGTTATTGGCTAAATACTTAAAATAAAATGATAGCGAATTTGTTATCTGTCGCTTAAAATAAGTCTTATGATAATATTTATCTTTTGTCAATATAAAATTATTATCTAATAATTTATTTATGTCTATTATTTCTACTTTCTTTTCATAGAAAGCCATTGTATTCAATGTCAAATTAAGCTTAAATCTATAATTATTTTCTTCGTGTGGCAAGTTTTTACTGTAAGGAAGTGTGAACATTATAATTTTTGGAATATTTAAAGAAAGTAATTTTTCATAAAAGTTAACTAATACTTTTTTGTTCACATTTCCCCTTTTCCCAATTATAATAATAACAGTTCCTACATTATTAAGGTCAAATTTTCTTTTTCTTTAAATCTAGTTGCCGAAAGTATCGACTTGTGTATTTGTTCAGTACCTGATTTTAAAAGAGCTGTATTATCAGAACTTTGTTATAGAAATGGCTAGTTATTTTTAATTTTGTTTAATTTGTGTAGGTGATTTTAATGATGATGTTTTTTTTTGTTTTTAATTGTAATAACAATGTTTAATAATAGTTATGTTTAGTATTACTTACACTATTGCATTAGGATTAAGTGCTGTAATGATAGTTGTAATTTGTATTTGAAATAAATAAATAAACTGTCCCCGTGACAGCACACACACCAACCAAGAGGTTATTAATTTTTTTTTATTTGACTCGTCATAGTGATAACATCCTGCCGATTCCTGCCTGACAAGACAAGACACTGAGAGAAGCAATGTCTCTACGCAGGTGGAGGTCCTCAAGAGAGGCTGTAACCTCAGCATCTCCAATACTGCGTATCGCTCTCCTTTGCAGTCAATCAAGTGCATTGAAGAGGTATTTAACGGAACCGTCCCATAGATGGGAACAATACTTCATACTCGATTGCACCTGAGTCTTGTGCAGCAAACAGCGCTGTTTGGGAGTGAAAAACCGCCTCACCTTATTGAGAATACCCAACTTACGGGACGCAGTTAAAATAATACTCTCGATGTAACATTTTGGATTCAGTTTCTGGACGATATCCATGCCAAGAATGCTGAGGTCTATCGAAATGGGTAACGGAGACTTCTGAGTGGTTCGGGAGGAGTAAGGAAGGGAGTTACGTTGGACGAAATTGCAGAAACCTGGGTTTTGCTGGCATTAAACTCGACCAGGTTTTCAGATCCCCACTTAGAGACACAATCGAGAGTCAGGTTCAGTTTGGCAATCAGTTCTTGCCTTTTTACCACAATATCGGCTTGCTTTGCCGCAGGATGTCCCAAGTACCGTTCAAACACCGTACTGCCATCCGCATAACAATGAATATTACCCAAGGAAAACATGTCATTAATATGCAGAAGAAATAGAGTAGGTAAGAGCACAGAACCCTGCGGGACTCCGGCATTGACTTCGTAGAACTCGGAGGAACTACCCCTGTTGAAGTCTGCAAAAAGTTGCTTCACTTGTAATATCGCGGCGCGGAAGCCTTCTTTGTTGTTTCTTGTGGTTGTGTGGTTTCTCTATCTTTATCGTTTTTATTTTTACTATCCCTATCGTAAGGTTTGATTGGACATACGCATACCTTAAAAAGCCTAGGGTATCTAAACCAGTTTGTGTTAAACCGCGTTTTACATTTCTAATCACAAAAAAAGCGTAAACTTTAAAAGCTTACGGAAATATTTCAGTCATATTGTTAAAAAGAACACTCCCACTTGACCGTTCATTTTCGATTACGAGTTGACAGCTGACAGCTGTCATTTGTAGAGCCGTCCTCTTTGTGTATTCCAAAAAGCACGTGGGCGGCGGCGGCGCGGCGGCGTGAGTGCTTTATCCACCCCAGTTCTTCACTGGGAAGAGATGAAACCATTTGTATTTTGCGTGCCTATTTTGGATAAAGCTACGCGGCGTTGCTTCTGCTGAGATGTTGAATGAGAGAGTGTTATGGGGATATATTAGTTAAGTTAATAAAATATTATAAATGTATTTGTACATTAAAAACGATATTATTTATAATTGAGTCTACTACAACTTTGGCAGAGCACTGCTTTTGCGGTCCTCATTGCCTAGTCTCTGGCTACCCTTCGGGGACAATAATCGTGTATATATGAATGGAAATATATATCCTACATTACAATTGCACCAAAAAGATTACCTTATTTTTCGGTAGCCGACGCACTAATATCTCCAAAAAAATATTTATAATAAAAATAACAGGACTTTAGTGAACTTTCATAAAGTTATTTCCCACATAGCTAAAATATAAACATACTTATCTTTAAAAAAAATTAAGGAGCGACTCTTGGTTGCTCTTAAAATGTTCAAACTCAAACCTTTCATCGTAAATGATAGGAAGACAGCAAGAAAAGAAAAAAATATTATATTATTTTGCTTAAAATCTTAAAAACTAAGCGAAGGCAAAAATTACCTTATAAAATAATTAAAAACTTGTGAAGTCCGAGCGCTGAAGCCGCCCCCCGGGCAGTTCCTCCGCAATGGTCAGCTCAGTACAGTATTATAAAGCAGAGTAGTTCCGTACCATGTTTTTATACTATTCAGTATAGTAATAAATCAAAATCGGTATTTACTTCCTGCAACACATCCTGTAAAAAAATATAGTGGGAAGGCCTAAAGGTTAATCAGAGAAATGTTAATAGATTGATAACGTTAATAATGATAAAATTAAGACTTTGTGTATTTAATTCCAATTGAGACAAAATATTTACGCCGTGTGACGTTAACGAATAGTCGATGCCTGCGACCCGTGCGAATACGTAAATATTTGTCGGGCATATGCGAGCCGGATAGCTATTCGACACATTCATGGCAGTCTAACAAAATCGTTTGGTAAGGTACTAATTTCAATTTTAAATCGTAATTTAAGATTTGTGTGTTCTTCCCAGTCGTGCACTCTTGACAAAGTGGTCGCGGTCAATCTTGGTCGCTTCAGTAGTCACCGCTTCCCTTGTGATGCGTCACCGTGTGTCCCGATGCTGGGCAGTGATTTTTTGAGTTATTAACGTTCAAATAAACTCGAAGATATCGAACGTTGAAAATAATGACTACATCAGATGGGAATAAAAACCCACGTCTTCCGCAATCCGGGGGCTGCGTTGGCCACTGCGTTACCGACGTATTTGTTAAACCTGTTGGAATTTTTCAACGCTTTTGACTTTATGTTTATAAAGCAGAGTAGTTACTGAGTGGTAGAACCACGCTGCGTTGCAGCACGCATTGGGCCGGCTCGCCCGGCGTAATACGAATATTCGGCGTGAAATAATGGCACTTGGTGCTGTTGTGTTTTGTCCGACCAGTAAGGGTTCCGGAGGCCCCTCCCCTCCCCTCTTCCTAATTCCTATTCCTTCCTTAAACCTATTTCTCCCTTAAAGGCCGGCAACGCGTCTGCGATTCCTCTGGTTTTGCGGGTGTCCATGGGCGGCGGTGATTACTCTCCATCAGGTAACCCGCCTGCTCGTTTGCCTCCCTCTTTTATAAAAACAAAAAAAAAGCAACAGTGTTAATTATAGCAACCACTTACAATTTACAGCTTAAGCGATCTTAATAAAAATATTATACAATGATATATACATTCAGTTAAAATAAAACTGCTTTATGAAAAAGGGATCACATAATTTTATGCAAATAATCAAATATTACGAATCTTTAAAGCAGTCTTATCTTAACTGAATGTTTAAAATATTTACGATAGTTTATTTCGAATGTTTGATAGTTTTTGTTTAATAGCTAGCGTGTGCTCGCAAAAAGTGAACTTGCAACTTATATCTCATTGTACGCCTTATTATTCTAGTTCGAGGATCTCTAAAAATTACTGTCACCTTCCCGCTTATTAGAGCACGGCCCCATAGCTATCAACTTATTGACAAGCCGTGTTTAGTTAGGTACCTACTAACTTTGACTTGTTGCCTTGTCCGCAAGATATCGAGCTAAATGTGTTTACAACAAATTGTGCCTACAGCATTACAACAATAATAAAACTTTGTAGTGGTTGTATTAACCAAAAGTTGAAGGATTTCCAAAACTAAACACCGCTTGTATTAAATACTCCAGGTTTGGGAGAATCTAATTAAACGACCGCAACGTATACAATAAAAAAATATATGTTAATAATATGTTAATAAATAGAAATGTGTAATTCGAAAAAAATCTGCTGAAGGTTTCCAAGTATTATATCGTAATCAAAGACTTATCTCAACAGAATTACGTGAAGTAAAAGTATTTTATAACACACATACTCATGCTCAAGACTCAAGACAAACGACAGGAAATTAAAAGCACGTTCAAAGGATTCCATCAGTTTATTCCCTTATGCCCCGCAAAGGACTTAATGATGTTCCTATCTGTTTGGAAGTCGCGTACAATTAACTGTAAAAATATTTCTTTATGTTAGAAAAAAGTTGAATGTTTTTCTTTGAAATAAAGCAAATGGAATGCGGTACTTCGCGCGGGAGGGGGATAAAAGTGAAAAAGGGACGGCTGTCTCGGGCGTAGGAGGGTAATTTAATGTGTCGAGGTTTTTAAAGCTTAACTATTGATTATGTTGTTTATTTCTTGACGAGCTGTTTCTCTCAGACTACGACGATGTCAGATAGCTTGTCATATTGATATTAGGAAGGAGCAACTTCAACGGCTTAATTAAACATTTAAATATTCTATTGTTTTAATTGGATTTCGCAAATTATTTATGATGTTAATAAATGTATGTAATAATTAACTCAAGAAGCTTTTACAGGAATATAGACATTTGCTATTTTACAGTATTCTGGTTAATCTTACGACACCCCTTCTATCTCAAAAACCGTTTACAAATCGTCTGTGACTCGTTTTATGGCTTGTATTAAATTCCATCAATATTAAAATTCTAGAATAAAATTACCCAGGAGAACCCAGTGCACACTATTAAACCTTATGAATGACTAGTCTTTTACAGTACTGGTTTCGATTCTGATAATTTTAAAACTTTCACATTTGTATCTCAAAGGCTGTTTAATCTATTGGACTGTTTGAAAAACTCTGGAAACGTTAGTAGTGTGCACTGTGCAGTGTGCAATGTTCATGCACTTCTCGTATCAATCAGAACTGTTCTAATGCTAACAATTTTTTAAAGATTGGGCTTCATTGGACAAACATTTTTTTATCCCTATAACCATAAGTTTGCATAAATACCAGTAAATATTAGACAGTATTATTACTGTTCTAATCCTTATTTTATCATCCAGCCGAAAGACGTCCATGTTGCACTGCACAAAGGCCTCTTCTAAGGATTTCCAGCTATTTGTGCTGCTCGCATCCAGCTACCCCCCTTCGGTCGGTCCACGTGTTAAAGGTCTGCCTCAATTGTACGTCTTTCGGAGTTTATAGAAAACTATATTCATACATACATCACGCCCATTTCTCGTCTTGGACTAGTTTCCTGTATGAATATTAATTTAATTCAATTCAATATAGTTTATTTTATCATCACAAGGTATAAGTTGTACAGAGAGAATGACACATCAAGTATATGGAACCCTTAAGTATCAATGTTAGTTAACTGTTTATTAAGCTTTTAATATCCACCTAAGACACGGTTACGTTGTTGAGTTTTACGAATACAGTTTTAAATATGACTATATGGCTTGCTTCGTCGGTTAAACATTCACTCGTCTGAGCTTTATAAATTTAAGCTGTCCTCCGCAGGTGCATGTGCACAAGGCTTATTTATTATATAACATACTGAAACATTTCAAGTTACGTTTCACAAAGCAGCATGTATAACTTGCAAAATGATTGTACTAAAAACAAATGCTCTAAAAGTTGAAAAAAAATGCTATAGGGTAAGACCGACTAACTTTGCCGATTTTTTATGATTGACAATGTCCACACCTTTGAGTAATATTATGAAAAAAATGGTAAAGATTTTTCATGAACTAATTATTGTCATAATTAAGTTAACAATTTATTTGTAAAAGTAAAAAGAAATAAAGTTTGTACAATGTATTTAAATAGATGCATTTTTTAAAACACTGCGTTCTAGTTCCATACAAAATTCTAGTGTCTTCATGAGACCTTGCATTGGATAATGTTGATTAATTTGAGTACTAAGGTAAACATACACAAATTATTGTGTTTTCTTAATAGGGTGACATAAATGTAGGAAAAGTAAATTGCGATTTAGTAACTTTTATTATATTTTAAAATAAAATCATTGAAAATAAAACGTGTCTCCAAATATTTTGCGTCCGTTACATTTTTCATCCGCTACCGTTTTTGGCAGATTTCACTTTAAAACATTTACTTTTTTTAGGAAACGCCATCACTGCTTAGGTTAAAGTTTATCGATTCTACCATTCGACTTATCTTATCTTATCGATCTATTCGACCATTTTGTTTGAAGAAAAGTGTTGAACGAATTTGTGTTCTCAGCGCGACCAACAGATGTTTTCGTGAAAAAATCTGTTTTCGTTAAAGTAAGTGAATGTTTTATCAAAATTTGCTTTAAAAAGTGTGGCTAATGGTCAGTTACAAAGGATTTGTGCAAAAAATTATGTAAAATACAATAGAATTAAAAGTGAGGACATATTAACCACGTAGCATGGGCGTCCGTTACCGTCCGTAACTCAAATCCGTTACCGTCCGTTACCTAAATCTTAGTTTACACCAGGGTTTTCTTAAATCGGAGAATATAAAAATAATCATGATATTGCACCTCCGCTACAATACTGTCATAAACTTGAAATAAAAAATCTTCTATAATTCTTTGAAGAGTCAGGTTGATGTTAGATAATATAATTATTTTTAAAAATGTGTTAAATGACGGTATTATTTTAAAAAATGTGTTAAATAACGGTATTTTAGCGCGACACCGATTAACTGTAATGTGTAATTGTGTTATAATACCTGAAAAAGAACTTAAATACTAAAAATATGAGCAAGTGTAATATGCATAAAATTAAATCTAAAAAAGAAATTAATTCTAAAAAAACGGGTTATTGTAATATGTATAAACCTGAAAAAGAACCTATACCTACTAAAAATGTGGGCAATTGTGATATGCATAGACCTGAATGAGCTTAAATGCTAAATAGCTTTATCTTGGTGTAATTTAAACATTTTAATCAAGAATTCGATACTGCTAGACCTTTCGGAATGCTTTGTTTACTGCAATTTGTGCGAGCTTTTAACGTCTTTACAGATGCAGAGAGCGAATTACACTAAGCGTAGTACCTACCTGAAGAACATGAAGCTTATTTTGATTAATACCTACCTATAATTATTGTGAGTTGTTGCACACTTAGTTGTGAGAGGAAACTGTTACTTATGTTCATTTT
Source organism: Scoparia ambigualis (assembly GCA_963921215.1). Lineage (NCBI taxonomy): Eukaryota > Metazoa > Arthropoda > Insecta > Lepidoptera > Crambidae > Scoparia > Scoparia ambigualis. The sequence goes on from OY992503.1 coordinate 1,778,838, forward strand.
ATATTTTAAGAAATGCCTACTTTTTTTGTTGTTTTCATACTTCAAAAACTTTTCTAAGCAATAATAAACAGATAATAAAAAAAATTTACTAAGTTGATATTTTTATTTTGCAGTTTTGATCTTTTTTATAGTACGTGACCTAGGCTTTACAATTTTGTCGTGTAACCGTCCGTTACCGACCGTCCCCGTCCGTAACCGCGTTAGTGGCAAAGTTTCTCGGCCTTACCTTAAAGAAAACAAAAAAAATGCCTTGATGTAGCAGACTAAGGAATAATGAAAACATACGCAAAATCTTTAATTTTTAAAAAGTACTATCCTCTTTTTTATTTTTATATATAAAATACATACATATCGACTATTATCCCCGAAGGGTTGGTCAGAGAATAGGCACTTAGGACAGCAAAAGCAGTCCTCTACCATAATCCACTTTTCACCAAATCGCACTGCACATGTGCTCAGCGTGACAGGTGGCGAGCCCATCGCCGTTCTAAGCTGTTGGATGCTTGTGCAGTCTTTAGTCCGTTAGTCGCCTTTTACGGCACCTAAGGAAAGAGAGGGGGTGGTAGGCAGTATTCTTTCACCGCTACGCGACACTGTTTGTCGGTTGTCGGTTATTTTCATAAAACAGAAAAGAACACAATTACATAAATAAGTTACATGTAAACGAAAACTTTAATTTCAGACTCAGTTTTTCATTAGTTTGCGACTTTATACATAAAGCCCCGCCGGCTTAGAAAAAAAACGTGTGACTTGTGTAGTGACGATAAACTAGTTTCATTTTTCAATCGAATGGCGTTTGATAGATTGGTGTATCAAAGATTGTCGCCTCCCATATGTCGTTGGCTGTACATATGAAACACAAAATAGTTGAGTCGCGCTCGTAAGAATTCATTCCGTTGAGCTCTTAGCGCGAAATTATTCAATGTTTCCGCGCAAAATGCCTGCGCCCGTCCTGCGGGCAAATGTATGCGGCCGCGGACGTAAAGGCTGCTGGAAGTAACTGTTTAGTTCTGCAGTGTAATACTAGATGGCGTTGATAGACAATTCATAGTATACGCATGTTGCGTTCAAAATATAGAGTTTTATTTCTTGTTTATTTCAGTAAGTTTGGCTGTATTCTTTATGTGTAATAGTATGTAGCATACTAATATACAAAAAATTGTTATAATAGGCAATACTCTGAGGGAGTCGAACTCACCACCTTTTGCTATTCAGTTTAAACTACCGAGACATTTGTTCCCCTGCAATATTTTTGAAGATTGTTTTAATTTGATTGGTCAGTGTTTTATTTAAGTACTGTTACTAGTAGGTACTTACTCGTAAGTAAATTTAGAAAGTACAGTTTTGTAAAAGAAAAAAAAACATTGTCAAATATGTATAAGATGAAGCAAACATTTTAGCTGTAAAGCTGTCGCTTATTACAATCTACTAGAAATCACTTTACACCTCCATCGATCGGGTGTCAAAGTGCCGCTTCCAGTCCGCAGTGCCGTCAGCGTCGGGGTGATTCAGCACTCGGGCGAGGCTCGCCCGGGCATTATTCTACAAACATAACTCCATGCACCCGGCTCACACGGGTGCGCGGGCTCGCCCGGCCCACATTCACAACTTTACTTCTTTTTATACCTACACAGTTGCGTTTAATTGTTGTAAAACGAGATGGATAAATGTTTGGAGACATGTTTAATCATTATTGCCCCACTGCTGGGCTCTGGCCTTCCCACGCTGGCTCAATGTAGATGAGATGGGTTGGTTTCGATAATCCAAAGCTTGGAGGAGATACTTTAATATGGACACACATTTGCCGAACCGGCATTTCAAAGTTGATTTACTTGTCAGAATCAAATCAAATCAAATCAAATCAAAAGTTTATTGCAAACTAAGTGTACATACATGACAATGATATATATGTGATATATATAAAAGGTCATTGGTACATGATGGTGAATACAAAAGAAGTGCTTTAAACTTAGTTACCGTTTGGGTATTGCAAATCGAGGACAGCTTAAAAACTTAATTATTAAATTTTATATAAAAATGAGACAAAACATTATTATGCAGTATTGGAGCACATAGTCGATATGACGTACAATAATATTAGGTGCCTAGGTACACTTATGAATTTCCCAAGCTACTATAAATATATACCTACTTATAATTAATATCACTATTCGGCTGATTACGATGTAGATATTCATTCAAAGAATAGTAGCATTCGGCGGTTAAATGAGATTTCAAAGTTTTTGAGAATTTTTTTTTAATATCCGCTGGTAATTTATTAAAAAAATTTACTGACATGTAATAAGGGCTGGTATTAAGCATTTTAATTCTAGATGGTTGTAGGTATAATCTGTTCCTCTGTGTCTAGTATTATTTTTATGCGTATCTTTTACCTTAGTGAAGCTCTGAATACTTTTAAATGTAAACATACATTATCGTATATGTATACATGGTAGGGCAAGTAAATGAAATTTTTTGAAGTAAGGTTTACAAGATTGGGTATTGTCAATTTGGGCTATTACTCTTACACATTTTTTTGCATTATGAAGAGATCGTTCGTGTTTGTGCTGTTAACCCACAACATAACTCGAAATTCAATCGAAACGCGTAGGCGCCATTGAGTTCTTCGTCATCTCAAATAATTATTTTTTCTGGAAAATGTAAGAGTTATCGTTTTGCTTTTTTGCTAATGATATTTAACAAATTACCAAACAAACAAATCTATAGTCTGTCTTTGTGTATCAGATATTCGTGTTGATGTTTGCCACTTGTATCCAATACGATCTTAGAACTCTCTTGACATTATCTTCCACAACCGGGTAGGGTCCATTACGATGTTCCAACGCGGATTGCAACTACACTTTGAAATCTATAATATTGTGAAGTGAATGGTATAGCAGTATACGCATCGCTAACCTTGCTTCAGCGTCCAGTCAGCCGGAATTACATGCATGTGTCTAAACTTTAAGCTAACATTTTGTGCACCGCAAGCGCTCTGTGCAGCTTCAGATTTGCACCCCACAGACAAATTATAGTCATGCCGTGACAAGGCAATTTATTACTCAATGCAAAACAATAGACTACAAGTCAGTCATTCAGACTACAGACTAATATTTATCTTATTCTTGAGACGGCTTGCATATTTACCTTTTTTAAGATTTTACGGGATGGTACTTACCCACTCGTAAAAGGAACGATAAGGTAATTGAAAATGAATTGTTGGACGGTTATTGTTTATGTTGGTAGCAAATGACTCCATTCCACTTGATGTGTGCAGCGTCAAGGACGTAGCACCAGTCACCTTCACCCTGCCGGCCTATAAGGTGCCTCTTCACGCCTCGTTTGATGGACCCCATATCAAAGGAAGGGAAAACGTGTGCTAGTAAAGTATTCCATCTTTTGTAGGTGCGTTAAAGAAACGAGTTACCAAAGGACAATGGCGAAATCATTTGCTGAATGAATTCTTTAGCGTCTATAAATTTCACTATTACAACTACGGATGAAATAAATTCGTAAGATTTTTGAAACCATAGGAAAAACCTGTCTAAGTCTCGAAATAAAACAAGTTTAAAAGACACGTAAATTACTAGTTAGTGTTGTTCTGTTTAGGGCAAGGACGAGGTGTTTATTTTTTTTTCTCTTAAATAATGGTTTCGTGCGGTCAGCACATTTAGCCAGTATATTAAAGTGAATATTTTCTTTGCATAAAGTCTCAATAATGTAGATGATAATGAGTGATAATTAACGTTTAATGGTAAATGATATTCCCCCAAATCCCTTGATACTCAATAAAGCTGTGGGACTTTATTGAGATCTCACACGGACTTCTTGGGAGAATTTGAAAAGTGATGTTGCACTTAAGTAAAATTTTAAACACTGTAAAAAGACGACAACCTGAGGCTAGAATCGAACCACGCACCTTCCGCCTTCCTTCCTTCCTTGTCGTCTTTTTTCAGTGTTTAAATATTTAAGCGTTAATAAAACGCTAAAATATAAAACATTGATGTTGCACTGTTTTGTTTTATTTGCCAACACTCGTGCACGTTCACAAACACTTAACAGTAAATAATCCACCATTATTTCACATCAATATTCGACAAAACACAAATTATAGAAAATAAAACTAAACTGCCGACATGACGGTTCAATTTATTTGGCAAATTGTATTCTTTCCACTTTTCGCGGTGTGTTGCTTGTGCTGGCCAATCCTTGAAAGGATAACACAACTAGGCAGGTAAGTACTTGTTTTATCCAATTATGATAGGTACATTACAAACTCTATACCAACATGTTTTTTTCATTTATAGACGCTTAAAAAAAGAGTTGACAAAACTTTGAATGGGGGTTCGCCAATGTCCTTTATTTTTTGTGCACGATGGAATGTCAAATACTGTAAGTTTAGATATTAATCAGGCAATGTATTCAAATGATGTAAAAATGCATTAGCTCATTTAAAAATTTAACATTTATATTATTGAACCACCTACCAACCCGCATTGGGCCAGCGTGGTGGGTTATGGCCCAATATCCCCACGTGCTATTGTTCACGTGGGAGGCCTGTGCCCAGTAGTGGGACGTTTATAGGCTGATGATGATTAATATTGTATTTATCACTAAGTAAACGGTAAAATTTTTTGTAAAGCCAACCGCATAATTTTGTAAAAAAAATGTCCAAAGCGCCAAAAACGCAAATTAATTCAGCTCCCAACCTGGAGGGACTTAATTTTAGGAACTAAAGCTTGTTATAGAGACATCAGATGCTTAATCCTGGGAGCAGGTAGGGTCAGGCCACAAAAGTAATTAAAGAACAGGTTTTTGCGCGCAGTCTCCTTTGTTGAGAGCAAATTAGAGCGCTGTTCGGGATGGGATTAGCAAGTTAAATCGTACGGGGCCATGGTGCTTCCTGGTTCTTTGAGTTTAAGCTTTTCAGCTCAAGCCTAACAGTGAGTACGTTTGTGGAACATTGTAAGCTTTCACGTTGCATTGCTTTAAATTCGTAAGACAAAAGGGTAGATCTAAAATCTAAAATCTTAAATTTATGAAACAAAATATTGAAAAATGAGTGTTAGCTGTGCGACATATCGTAGGCTCGAGTTGTACCTGAGGTAAGTCCTCTATTTAAGCAACATAGTTTTAGTTTCGAACTAAGTAAAACTATACTAAAACTACACCGACCTTTCTTAAGTAGGTACTTATGTTTACTTAGGCCGCACCTAACAGCTAATAAGATACGGTAAGCACCGATTGCAAATCCAACACTTGCATAGCCAGCCCTCAAATAGTACCTAAATCGCAAGCAGTAATGTCTACAACAATTAGTAGATCGAATAGACCAAAAACACTTTTAAGATAACCCTAGTCACGCAATCCCCGGCCTTTTTGCTGAACCTTCAAAGTACCTAAAATACAAACTACAATGTCTAAAACGTTGAATGGATGGAATAGCCCAAACCAGTGGTATGATAACCCTGGTCCGCCCCCCGCCGCTGTCTCCGGCGTACACCCACACTTTATGGGTCACGCTCGGCCGACGTCCGCGCTCATACGTCGTGTACGTCGACGGCGTTCGTCCCTCAACTCGCACGTCTGCGAACCGTACGTTTTCGGAGCGCTCCGTTTGGTTTCTGTGTTATTCAAAATGTTTATTGTGATATTCATAAGATATTTCAACCGCCGCTGTGGTCTAGTGGCTATGCCCATCGGTTTAAGAGCCAGAGGTCTGTGCTTGAGTGGCTAAGCCATCAGTCTTAAGATCAGGCACACCCAGAGGTCCCGGGTTCGATTCTCAGCAGTGGGTACATCTTTGTGTACTTGGTTTGGTTGGTGGGTAGGGTTTGTTAAGTCCGCCTGGCTAGCTACCACCACCTTAATAAAGGCGCCATTTACAGCAATGTTAAAAGCATTGTTGTTTACCGACAGGACAGATTAGAGATAAAACAGTCATGTCCCGGTAGGGTACCATCCGTCCGGATTAGTCCAGACATGTCCGGACCTTGTCCGGCTCTTTAATTTGTCCGGATTTTGGAATATGTAAATAAAAGTGATTAATGTTTCATTTTTGTCACTAAAAAGTCCGGACTTTTATCGAAATGTCAGACTTTTTTGTCAGGACTTTTCAAATTCCTAAATGGTAGCCATATGTCCCGGTCATGAGGATTCATATATCATCATCATATATCATAAGGTGAGATGAAGGCCAAATGCGTATTGGATAAAAATAAAAGATTGTACACCATGTCATGTCATCCATCACCACCCCTCATTCGGTGCGTGGTGATCAAGCAAATGCCCATCGGTTGTAGACTGAGGAGCTGAAGGCGCAGGGGCTGAGGGCTTGCGATCTTGCCTGTTAAGTAACTTTCGCATTACCGGGTCTGTATGGGTGACTAAATTAAATGATACCCATGTTAAGCTCCTTAGTAAATAGGAAGGCCATTAGTGGTGTTATGATGTTTAAAGTGTGTAATGCCGGTGTCTTATTTTAGTATCACCTTTCTTTTGAAATAGTAATAATAAGTTTAATAACAGCTCTTGTCTGTAGGAATTTATGAAAATTAATTTGTTAATGACAGATAACGTTTATTATTAAGAAAACTCCAACAATAAAATTTCAAAGCAATAACGAAGTCAATATTTTTAATTATCATACTCCAGTCGGGCAAATATCTCTTCGTACTAAGCTTTAGAACGCGCGGAATAATACCAAGGATCCGAGATTAAAGAGAACGTTCCTGTTTCATATTCGGGATTCGATTCACCGCCGGGATCTTTATTTTGTATATTTTTTGTTCCGGGCCAATCGCATTATTCAGGCATCAAAGGAAACTCGAAGACGATACCTCACTTGGATGTCCTTTCATTACTAAAATTGCATAGATCTTTTGTTGTGCGGAGTACCTATTTGATTGAAGTTCAAAGTAATATTCGGAGTTAGAGATTTTAGAAATACAAAGGATGCTTTAAAAAGTGTTTCAATTTATGAAGTAGGTATGTAAGTTAACGTTGTACATACTGTTTACATAATATATGTATCTACCATTTTACTCTCGGACTACTTCTATGATCTGGATAAGTACCTACCATTTTACTTACTGCATAAAACGTAACAATAACAAACCAAAAAAAAACAAACCAACTCAATTTCACATGTATTATATTAGTTAGGATAGAAGTCAGATAGTTCGTTACTCGCCTTTTACGACTCCAACGGAAAGATGGGTTGGTAGCGTTCTTTGAACCTGAGCAGCACGACACAGCTCTAGTCAAATGGAATAGTATTAGCTTGGTAATGATTGAGATATATTTACGCATAACAGTATAAAACATAACTCAACTATGTATTATATTATGTATGTATATTTGTTACTTACTTATAAATACACTAATTATCTAGCCTTAAAATAAGCTAATTTTGAAACTCGTTAATATGGTTAAACTAGATAACGGATAAACAAACACAAACATAGAAAAATGCCCAGACCCGAAAACAATTTTGAAAAACAGTTTTCTCTTAATTAACTCGACCGGGATTGGAACCCGGGACCTCGGAGATAGCGCGACGCTAGACCCGACGTGCTAACCACTCGACCACAGAGGTCATCAAACTTAGATTACATATAATTAAAAAATAAATAATATACTTATTGAGCAGTGGATTTTTAACTGAGGTAGAGTTTCGTATCGAGTTCTATAAGCAGATTAAACTGCGACCATAATGGATTATTGTTAGCCGACTCCCGCCCAGACCTGCTAACAGCGAAAGGGAGGTGCGGTAAGAAATCAATTTCCACTCTCGGAACTTACAACGCGCCGAATTAGCGCGCAAACGAGTCACCACTGTGAAGTATGGGTCTTTATCAGAACATAAACGTCCCACTGCTGGGCACATGAATGATAGTGGGCCATAACCGCGATGAGACACCGCGCTGGCTGAATGCGGGTTAGTGGGAACGACTGTCATCATAGTACGAGTACAATACAACCATAGTACCGACAACGTTTTAACGTGTCTTCCTAAAGCAAACATTCGGTGATTGCAAGATGTGAACGCACTAGCTGCTTCATAATCGAACAAGTATTTCTCTCTTAAAATCATTCACACGTAGACCGAAAACTTCGCAGACTTGATGCAGGCCAAGATCACCGTCGACTGGGTCTTCTGAAAAACAAACAAACTTTCCTAGTCATATTTCAGTCATATATAGATCTATTGCAGCCGCCAATCAGTATTGTTTTGCATTCCTGGTTTAAACCATTGACATTACGTGACATAAGAACTGAAGTCGACCCTAGGATTGACAAAACGCGTTATAACCTTGGCGTCACAAGCGTCCACGGGCTGTGGTAGCCGCTTTCCATGCTAACATAAATTTAAAAAACACTAGAAAAACACGCTTTTATAAATGCACGTCAAACAAAAAATAAATTATGGATCGTTCAAGTTGTCTCTATTTCTGGGCTGAAGTGTAATAAAATATGTGCTTTTAATTATAATATTTGATTGTAAAAGCGTGGGGCGCTGGAAAAGGAAAGACTTTTAGTATAACTTGCTGAGAAATCAAGTTAGGCAATGTTACGGGAAGCAGGTTACACAGATTGGCGCTCTAACTGGGATTGCAGCACAACTAGTAGGTGACTCTACATTAAACAGTCTGTTCAAAGTAACAGTTTGTCGAACTCAGACAAAACATGCGCCAGCAGCGAGGAGATACGACATTCACCGACATTTTTAACGCCTCTTCTATCAGGAAATTAAGTACTGCGTCGTCGTGGTAATGCGTCAACAGTGGCAAAATGTACAGTTCTTGTTCGTGGACGAGATAGCTTTGGTTCCCTTTGGTAACCCTTTGGCGGCATAAACGTTATGCTCTCGTGCGACCTCATGCAGCTTCCGCCAGGAAGTTAGTATTAGTATTAATGTTTTATATTTTAGCGTTTTATTAAAGCTTAAATATACTTAAGTAAACTTTTAAACACTGAAAAAGACGACAACCTCAGGCGGGAATCGAACCACGCACCTTCCGCATTCCGGGCGGCTGCCTTAACCACTTGGCTGCCGAGGTCTGGCTTTCAACCGTCGAAATTTGTCAGTGCTTGATGCTCATGTTTTTAGTCAACAAAAAAATATTTTTTTACTTAGTATTAGTATTTGTTAACAAGAAAGTCTTTCCTGTTCCAGCGCCCCACGCTTTTACAATCAAATATTATAGTTAAAAGCACATAGTTTACACTTTAGCCCAGAAATAGAGACAACTTGAACGATCCATAATTATTTTTTTGTTTTGACGTGCATTTATAAAAGCGTGTTTTTTTGTGTTTTTTAAACTATTAATTTATTTTATACTTTTTGGTCTAACCTTGAAACCTGATCGTGTTCAAAGTCCATTACGTGGCCTTTCTCACAAGTGCAAACACGACTATGATACGATACTCTATCATGGAATGCCAATGCCTATCTTCCAGCTTCATCATCAGACCTTGAAACCTAATCGTGGTCTAACCTTGAAACCTGATCGTGTTGAAAGTCCGTTACGTGGCCTTTCTTACAAGTGCAAACACGACTATGATACGACACACTATCATGGAATGCCAGTGCCTATCTTCCGGCTTCATCATCAGCTCTTGAAACCTAATCATGGTCTAACCTTGAAACCTGATCGTGTTCAAAGTCCATTACGTGGCCTTTCTCACAAGTGCAAACACGACTATGATACGATACTCTATCATGGAATGCCAGTGCCTATCTTCCGGCTTCATTATCAGAACTTAAAACCTAATCGTGGTCTAACCTTGAAACCTGATCGTGTTCAAAGTCCATTACGTAGCCTTTCTCACAAGTGCAAACACGACTATGGAACGATACTCTATCATGGAATGCCAGTGCCTATCTTCCAGCGTCAAAGTTCATTACAAGACTTTTCTAAGAAAACCAAAACAGCTATGATACGATTTTCCATCATGAAGTTCTAGTTCATATCTTCCGGCTCCATCATCAGATCAGTTCGACAGTACCATATTATTGTATTGTCATCAGAACTACATACAGCTGCCAATTTTCATTACGCTACGACCCTTGGAAGATGGTTAAATTAGTTACCTTAGATTCCATTACATAGTTTGCTACATACAGGTCGACCTAATAAAAGCGTGTTAAAAATATGAGAAAGTATAGAAACCATTTCTGATAAGTCATACAGCATGAAGCTGTGGGGAACTTGTTTCAGCTACAACCAAGTGCAGCAAACATTGTCAATCAATTGTACTTAACAAAGAGATATAAGAACTGAAACTTCAGGATAGACATCGTGCATAATAACCTTTTGGCTGCGGTGGCCTTACCTCCTCGTTTAAGGACTTTGTTACAAAAACAAAGGGCAGTTTAATATAAGCCATCTCCGATAAGCCATACTGCAGCTGCGGGAACTTGTTTCAGCTACAGTTACAACCCAGTACAGCAGAGATAGTTTAGTTTAGCCACTGTACAGTTCTGCAGTTGCAAACGACGCTCCCGTGTCGGCGTGACGCAACCCGCGGCGCAACTTTTAAATGTAGTTTTTTGAACTCGTTACTGGCACTGCATATACTACACCGAATTAGCCTTTAATTGTAAACTTCACTTCGTCTAAATGTTAATTTAAAATATAAACTACTTCTTATTATGTAAAAAGGTCCAAATCTGCAACTGCAAATTCCTTTTGTCGGCTTTATTTAGTTAAATTTGTATATTTTGTTGTTTAAATATACGATAAAGTAAATTAAATGTTTGTGTAATTTTATTTTCCGTGAACAACAATTCAGTATTATACAAAAAAAAAGAAAGCAAAATGATTTATATTCCCATTTCGCAATTTAATCCATTTACAGTGGACTTTGGATCGTTGATGAGACACAGGGGAGTATCTTCCATTGTTCCCGGCTTCGTAAAACAATTAGCGTTACCCTTGAATTTTAAATAATTCACCACTTTTTGCGAAAATTAAGAGACTTTTAAAACAACGTAGACTATAGTATTGATTTAGGTTTATTTCACTGTTTGCCAGCAATCTTTTTATCTTGTGATGATAACTTTTTTCTAGAAAACGGTCGAAAAAGTATTGACGATTTCAGGGTGACATTTTTTTCGATTGCACGAGCATTATTCTTAATATTGTTATTTATTAGTTTACAAGATGGAGAATAGCTGTCATCGTATTCGACTTTTGTTATACCACAGTATAGCTAGCGCGTGGTCAGCATACAGTGATGATGGCTCAATGCCCAATAATTCTAATCACATCCTACAACTCGCTGTTGAAATAGTTATAAATAGGTATACCCTACTCGGCTTTGATACCAGTCTTAATCTTACCTGTCACGCCAATATTTTAATAGGATTTTTATAGCACGCGAAAAAGCGAGTGAAAAATTTATTACTTTGGATATTGACTTGACTTTCTCTCACCGCGATGGATAACTATAATACATAAATGTAAGCAATTTTTCAACTATGTAGAGATGTAAAGAGATATAAAACATTATGTAACCTAACTAAAATCATATTAAATTGGAGTTTCTTTTCTACGCAAAGGGCCTTTTCTACTTTAATTTTCCTTTAATGGCTAAATGTTTAGTAAAAGTTATGTAAGCATAATAATTATAAAAAGGATCATAAGTTTCATAAGTACCTAATAAATGAAATCAAAACTAATGCGCTCGTTTAAAGAGTACCTTCTCTTAAGCCTTTACGCGAAAATTCCAGGACACTTATTCCAACTCAATTCAAACCGTTTCCTCAACAAGCTACCAGTTTGATGCCAGCCACGTCATTTGTAACAGCCGCATCCAAATGTCTCGTGTCTTCGCAGGCAGTAGAGCCTCCCCGATGCGAAAGCCATCTATCAGACAAAGTCGCCGATTGACCAAGCCAACGACTCTTTTGTTTCGCCGATATCCGTTCCTCGGGGTTATATGAGCCATCTGTCATTGTCGATGGGGAGCCGCGCGGCATGTTTTATTTATCGGCACCCATTATGGGCCCATCGAAATATATGGCCGTCCAATAGACCAGCGCAGAATGGACCATTTAAGTTCGTTTTATTGTTTACAACGCCATCTAGCGGCGGGCGTGGTGACGTAGTTTGTAAATGGTTTGAAAAAGGAAACTGGTTACATTAGTGACAATTTGCGAAAAGTAATAGATATTGCGCTAGTTCGAGGTGATTTCACCGCTCTACCGCTAAATTACAGAGGCCAATTGTCTAATTTGGACAGGTCCAACTAATACCTCAGTGGCGAAATAGTCAACGCAGCCGCCCACTATGCGGAGGACATGGGTTCGATTCTTATCTGAGCTAGCCATTTTTACAACGTTTTACTATTCTTAAGCACTAATGTATCTGTACTATCATACGAAAATTCTTTTCTACCGTCGTCAAGAGTAGTATCTGTCGCAAATACGTTGCATACGATACGTATATTGGTGCAAACAAAACTGACCGTCGATTTACTCATTAGTGGAAGGCCAATAGAAGGTCACATAGCCCCATTTCCAAGTAGTAAGTAAATCGATCTGCATTTCTCACAGTGATGACACAGATACGACCCAGTTCCAGAATTCAATACAGTGCAGACCAAAACGCAATAAATGGAACTACATCCAGAAACGGCCCGTCTAGACTTAAGTTATTATGGTTAAAAGGTAGATTGTACCCAATTATACATACCTACATGTATTACTCATAAAAACAGGTATAATGAAAGAAATCAATTATCCGTCAGGTAATAACAAAATATATAACATGTGTATAGTTTAACCATGTCGCGTGGCGGTGAAAGAATACTACCACCCCCTCTCTTTCCTTGGGTGTCGTATAAGGTGATTAACGGACTAAATACTGCACATACATCCAACAGCATAGAGCGGCGATGGGCTCACCACGCTGAGCTCACGTATAGTCGCTATTTGGTGAAAAGTGGACTATGGTAGAGGACTGCTATTAGCTGTCCTCATTGCCTAGTCTCTGACTAACCTTTCCGCGATAATAATCGTGAACTCGTGATTACACCAATATTACATTATCACCAATATAATATTGCTTTTTAAAACATGGTAAAGCGTGCCCAGAGTTTCAACTAACCAAAGTAATCGTAATCCGTCCGTAAGTGTTATTTTAGTTTGGTTCATGCAATCGGTTTGTGTGGAAGTTCGGAGACACACGGAGGAGGCCCTGGTTTTAATTTAGGATGGACATGTCTTTCGGATTTTTCAATGGATAGGTATCAGGTTTGTGATCACCGACTCGCAATTTGGTAAGCGTGGCGTGCTCATGGTATTCATTTAATGTATGTAATTATGTTACTAAATTTGTAAGAAAATAGCTGTCTGTCCTACTATAGTGAATTAGGTATAATTCCAATCAATCTTTCATCGACTTTTGAATAACGTGCTGAACAATGGGTCGCAAACAGGCGTTCAGGGAAGAATAGGTATTTTTTCATTAGCGTGACGCGGCGTTCACGCGCGCCACAATGGATTGATTAGTCGGGATGCCCTCATGACGCGACGTGGTTAGCGGTGAATGCGCGCCGGCCACCCGTGAAATGTCAGCCATTTGCGTTTTGGGGGTGGGGGCTATGCATCGAGTTAGAGCTTAGCTGATTCTGATGGTATGGAAAGGAGTAAGTATACAAATTTTGTTTTAATTTTATGAATTTTAATAATATCGATCGAACACTTGACGCGCTGCTTGATGAAGACCGAAAATCTATACTTATGAACAAAATTAAAAAGAAAAATCATAACGCGCGCGTTTAAAAAAAGGCTATTTATTAAGGCATTGAAAACAAAATAGGCAAGTAGTGTCATATAAATTATCGTTTTTGATAACACGCTCAAATGGTGAAAAACTCACATTCTGACCAAGATATTTGCAACTGAATGGAATTATCAAAAACAAAAGGAATATTCAAGTAACAGTTCTAATAAAACTCTATACAAGATATGACTCACAAAAGCCGTTATTGTGAAAATCTCTTCCGTTTCCTGAGGTATTTAATATTTCTCGTATTGCTCTTGAGAAAAATAAGGAAAACGTCTTTATTTTTGACGCTTTTCTTTTTTATATTGGTTTACATGTGATCAGATTAAATTAGGGGCCAAATAAAATGCCACACAATTGAATTGCAATATTAAGTTTTTTATACGAATCTGTTTTAAATTAGCATGAGGACCCACTTAGTTTGCTAAACTGGTCTTTGGTTGCAAACACTTTGAAAGAACAGTGAAATAACAGGGGAAATGTCAGGTTAAAACAATATGTAAAACAGGAATAGATCGATATAAAGTTAAACACTTGGCCTTCGTTTTATACGGACATAGAATACATACGTCACGCTCGTTTACCGGAGACGCAGCCAGAGATCACAGCTAACAATTTGCTACGATTCTAACACACTCTTTTTGCTTTCAATTCTATTTCACCTATTTGTAACAGAACTCAACATCGTTTGTTTTAACGTTGTTGTTTTGTAACATTGTTAACGGTCGGAATTAATAATGAACCTATTTGGATTGGAAATTTAAACCCCCCCCCCCCCTTTATATTTGCCGTTTTGAATCTTATCTTTTTAATTTCAATGCGTCAATTATGTTCGCGTAAACTTTAGATAACAAACGGGCAATAGCAACACAACTTCAATTGAAATCGTACTCTGGCGCTACAGTAGATCTCTTAACGACCCACGCACATCATTACGCAATAAATTCGTAACTAATTAGTCGTTGTGACGGTGATTAATGCGACGGGCTGCCGGTGCCGTTTGCTGCGTGTTTATTGTTGGCATGTGACGCTGTGGCTTGGGACACGACGCCAACGGTACAATAGAAAATTTAACAACAGTTCTCATGTTAAAGATATAGGATATGCATGTCATCATCAACGTTTGCAGCCCGTATCCACCCACTGCTGGATAGGCCTCCTCCATTCCAGGTCTTTCCAGACACCAGCTCTGACTTTGACCCATCTGGCAAGTGCTGTGCCAGCGCATAACATTCATTTTTTTATGTGAATAGGAGGCAAATGAGCAGGCGGGTCACCTGGTGGGAAGTAATCGACGCCCATTGGCCAAAGCAAAACGAGAGTAGTCACAAATGCGTTACAGGCGTTGAGGAGGGAGTAGGAACTTTTAGAAGGAAGTAGCGATTGTGGAAGGGGGGAAAGGGAAAGATCTCCGGTAGTTTCATGTGGCTCTACCACTCAGTCAGTGTCACTCATTTAGCACCACTGGGTGGGCTGGGTGCGGTCACGTGTAGGGTCTCAAGGGTAAACATATGGACGCGAGTGACTTTTATCCTCAGAACCCCTCATTCAATTCGAGCTCTACAGGGAAAGGTGAATTTCTCTAACGTCTTTAGCAAATAATAATTTTAGTATAAATCAGAAATGAAAAGATTTTTTAACCAAATTTAACTCTTAACAAGGGCCAGTCCGTATTGTGCCCGTTACTGGGTAAAGAATTTTTTCGTTAATTGACACCTTTTACTGCATACTGTTGAGGGTCTTTTGTGTTTGGATTTTTTTTAGACACCGTCTTCTTTCTTGAGCTGCTATTTGGCTTGGTATTTTTCTTTAATTTAATTTTTACTTTGTTAAGTTTTACTTTCCTCATATATTTAAACATACGTTTTACTTACCTTTTCTCCGTCCTTAAATACAGTCCACTACTATATTTATTTCTACTCCTTTGTTATTTTTTCTTACGTAATTCAGCTAATTATTTTGGTTATGTGACTTAAGCATAGCTGTTAATATGACAACGGCACTTGAAATACTTACAGCTTTTTAAATGAAAACTAGATAGTAGCTTGAACCGCAGCTACTAGATAGTAGCTTGAATTAGACTCAGCAATATAAGCACAATAGACTGACATTACATAGGGCTGAAGTGAAGTGAATACTGTAGTAGTTAGCAAACCTAGCCTTAATAGCAGCTCGAGAGTCCTACTTTACGTATAAATTCGTAATTAGGGCCGGGGCGACGTAGATTGATGTTCCGATGGTACGTCGTATTCATGGAAGCCACGCGGGTGACACACGGGGTTTAGGCGCCGTGCGGAAATTATGGCGACCTAAGAGACGTTGACGATAACGATCGATTCATTGATATTCGTAATACATTATTATTTTTAATGCAAGATTAATTTGTTTTCATTCTTAGTTTTTAAACGCAACTATGGTCTTGTGATTTAAAAAAAAATAAACTAAATTTGTTTACGCTCACACCAATTATCTAGCACAGATAAGTATTATCTTTGAAACTCGTTAATATGGTTAGATAACGGTTAAATATACATAAACATAGAAAAAACACCCAGACCAGAAATCAATTTAGAAAAACAGTGTTTCTCTACATTGACTCGACCGGGAACTGAACCCGGAACCTCAGAGATGGCGCGGCGCCAGACCCGGCGTGCTAACCAGTCGAGCACGGAGGTCGTTATAGTCATTAGACCACCGGTCTCAGTCTCAGAGAACCCGGGTTCGATTCTCCGCAGGCGGTACATGTTTTGGTGTTGGATGGTGGGAGGGCTTGCTTTGAGTCCGCCTGGCTAGCTACCACCGTTGTCTAAATTATGTCGCCATAACATCATTGTTTTTAGCATTATTGTTGGAACTGCCTGTCTTATCTCTAAACTGTCGGACAATTCAGACATAAGACAGGCAGTTCCCAGTTTTGTAGAATTCCGGGTATGGAATGCACGTTCTTCTTCCTAATCGTCACTTACATTCAGGTGAGGTGAAGGCCAAGCACCTTACCGTAGTGGAAAAAAAACCAAAAAAAAAATAACGAGTCAGTCAAGAGATTAGTTAGCCAGCTCTTCACTAGTTGAGGGATTGGGGTAAAGTGCATTCCCACCATGAGCCTTAACAACATCCGGTGAAATGAAGGCCAAGTGTTTATATGTAACTTTCTGCTTTCACTCAGTCATCTCCTTGTTTATTATTATTATTTTTTTTTTAATTTGTGACGTTATTAAATAACTAATTGGTGAAATATAATATTTCCTTAACAAGCTTCTGTTTATGTAATCATGTTCCATGAATATCCTTACATTCACGGGTAAAATTAATTCATTACTATTTAATTAGATATGTAATGTGTTCAGATAATATTATATATTTTGAAAGCTTACTGAACATATCCATTGTTTACCTTATCATACAAGATTCACTCGTGTTTTAGAAAACACAACGGTGTAATATTTAAACACCGGTTGAAGTAAGTATTAGGTAATACAATGTCTGTTTTGGTAAATTTTAGAAACTAGCTAACTAACTTAGTTAGGATGGTACTGAATCTCCCCACTAACCCGCACCGGGCCAGTGTGGTGCGTCATAGCCCAATTTGCCCATGTGCTGATGTCCACGCGGGAAGGTGATGGGGTGGTAGATGATAATAAATGAAAGTGGTAGACGAAGATGAATTTAAATACTATTATAGACTTTTCAGATCTCGGCAGTAAAAAAACAGCAAAATTGAATAAACGAATTTATTTTATTTTATTTATTAAAGAATAACAACAACCATTATTTATTCTTTATTAAATGTGATCTGAATTATGAAGGATAGTGACAATAGTAAAAATATAGGGTCTATCTCATAGCATTTAGTTTAACATTGATTTGTCTAGGCCACACAAACGTCATGTTCAGCAATGTTTAAATAAAAATTGTTTAAATAGCGTTTATAAGTAAGGCCTATAACTACTTGATCCTAGGCTCGTAATGTTTTATTGCATTTTTTGTGGAAATAAAAATAAGCAGCTCACATGGCGGCGGCATTGTATTTTTACAAGAAATGGGTCTAGGAATCGCAAGGAACCATGGGCATGTTATTAAGTCCATGAAAGGAACCAGCCTTACAATTATAATTAAAAAAAAACTTAGAATAAAATTATTTACAAGCGTGTCGCTTACAAGTATGACGATTCGAAAACAAGCCGATTTCAACGTATCGGTTTTAGATATGAATTGCATGTCAGTCATGATGACACAAAAATATGGTTTTTTGGACTTGTATTTATTTGAAAGTTTAAAACACAAACAACTTACGTTAAGGCGTAAATATTATACTAGAAAGCAAAGCTAATGCCTATATTGTGTTTGATAAACAAGGTTACCGTGTCGCATCGCGGTGGAAGAATACCCCCTCTCGTCCCTTGGGTGTTGGTGTTTGTGTCTTCGTATGACCGTTTTATTTTTGTCTGTTTGATGTTATTTACGACGTAGTATGTAGGTACATATTAAAAATAACATCAAACAGACAAAAACAAAACGGTCATACGAAGAAACAAACACCAACACCCAAGGGAAGAGAGGGGGCGGTAGTAACTTGTGTTTTGGAATATTGTAACTCTTTTTTGTCGACCTCCTTGGTAGAGTGGTTTGTACACCGGTTTTCATGGTGTCGCCATCTCTGAGGTCCCGGATTCGATCCCCGGTCGGGTCAATTTAGAATTTTTTCTAAATTGTCTCGGGTCTGGGTGTTTTCTATGTATAATAAGTATGTATTTTAAGTATGTTTATCCTTTGTCTAGTAACCACTTAACGAGTTTCTTCGAAGCTTCTCTTGGGCTAGATAATTGGTGTGATTGTAGGAAAGATTTATTTATTATTATTATTTATTTTCTCATGTGTCGTACCGTGATGTCACTACTGTGTACAGCAGAATACCAGTGCAGCGGGCCCCGCTTGCTGCTTATACTGAGTTGTGCACAGTGTTGATGTATCACACAACAGGACGCAATGTATTGTTTATTAAATTTTATGTTTTGTTAAGTATATATTGTAAGTATTGTTCATTTGTGTGTTTGTTGTGTGATTTTCAATTTATAATAAATGTTTTTCAATTTCAATTTCTATTTCGTAAAAAGCAACTAACGGACTAAAAACTGCACATACATTCAATAGCATGGAGCGGCGATGGGCTCACCATCTGTCACGCTTAGCACATGTGCAGTCGCTATTTGGTGAAAAGTGGACTATGGTAGAGGACTGCTTTTGCTGTCCTCATTGCCCAGTATCTGACTAACCCTTCGGGGATAATAGTCGTGATTATGTGTATGTATGTGTATATGTATGTAAATGTATGCATAAACAAAGGTGCTCATCAACCTGTACACAAGTACATTTTGAAGTGTAAACTCCCCATTCCGTAGCCCCGCGATTCCATTCGAAGTTGGCCAGAAGAAAAATTATTCAAATTACAACTTTTAAGAGTCGATTAAGAGATGGGATAGAATTGTTCCGTTTTAATTAAAAGTAGGAAACGAAAAAACGTTGCCCATCGGGATCGCTCCCGTCCAATGCAAATAGAGAGCCCCGGAGAGCGAATGGAAACGGATATTAGGTTAAAGTTCATATTTATTATTATGTGGCGTTTTAATCAGGTTACGTAAAGACTTCTCAGTCCGCTTACTTTAATTATTTCGGGTCTGCTTTGGGGATATTTTAAATAACTGCATCTTCCAAAAAGGCATTAAAAGTTTTTTATAGGGTCAGTAACGCGCGAAGTAAAGGCGACTAACAGATTTTTAAGACTACACATACATCAAACAGCATAGAGCGGCGTTGGGCTCACCACTTGTCACGCTGAGCACATGTGCAGTTATTATTTGGTGAAACGTGGACTGTGGCAGTGGACTGCTTTTGCGATTCTCGTTGCCGTGATTGTATGTAAGTATGTATTTTAGTAAATTTTTAAACACTGAAAAAAGACGACAACCTCAGGCGGGAATTGAACCACGCACCTTCCGCATTCCGCACCCGTCGAAATTTATCAGTACTTGATGCTTATGTTTTTTTATGTACTTATGTATATTTTGATTTCATATGGCTTTTTAGATTTTATCAAATGGAACAAAACTTAATAACATGTATCTACAGAGATAAGCAATAACTCTAGAATAATAAAACAATTAATTGCTTTTACCATCACAAAGCAAACATATTCAAACAAACATTTGAGGTTTCCATTGGCGTGTAAATTAAAATAACAATTTGCCAAAGCCTGCGCAGCGGCGCGTATCACTTGATTTAAATACAAATAATATCAGAAAACCGCGGAATAGTCGACCGCTGGCTTTCCATGCGGAAACGGTAGTGTACACAGCTCAACACCGATTTGTTTTAATAATGCTAACTGCAGTGATAATGCTTACTGTAAAGCAATAGCATTTGTGTGAAATTGAAATGTCGCCCTATCATATAATCCTACATTTAATGACATACAAAAAAAAAATACTTTTTTTAACCGGCTCTGTGGTCTAGTGGCTAAGCCACCGGTCTCAATCCCAGAGGTCGCGGGTTCGATTCCCTGCGGGAGGTACATCTTTGTGTGCTCGGTTTGGTTGGTGGTAGGGCTGTTAAGTCCGCCTGGCTAGCTACCACCATCTTATTTAAGTCTGTCGCCATAACAACAATTTTTATAGCATTGTTGTGTTCCGACAATAGAGATAAGGTAGCCAGTTCCTCAGTGATTTCAAACCCAGCGCTTTCCCGTACCATAATAAAAAATAAAAGAAAATAAGAAGCCCGGCATAATGTGCCTTCACTTCACCTGATCTTAAATATGAGAGTCCAGGCGCGAGGAGAACTGGTGCAGCGCTAGAGACGTATCATTAGTCACACTCACACTGCCGGCCCACAAAGTGACTGCTACCGAACACAAGACAATAAATGTCGATCAGGATCCCGCCTTAACTTGAAGTGGGGGTATAAGAAGGCTAGTTACTTTCCACAGAGGAATAGTGGCATAAAATGAGGCTATGTTTTTATACATGATCAAAGAGGCTATGCAACTTTCTGGAGGCCTGTAGATTACTTTTCCGATCTATAAAGTCTTACATTAGTATTTTTCTCTAGAAGATATTAACCCATCTGTCAAACTTGTAACATAATACTGGTACTAAGTATTTTTTAAGTTGTACTATCTGAGTACATGTACGAGTATATCGGAATATAACTGCCGCCTCTTTAAAGACGTGTCGTTATCACGTTTTTGGAATAAACAGTGTTATAAGTACTACGTTAACTGTTACTTAGTACCTATAATTTTTAACTGTTATCGTTATACCTATTAATTTATGTTAATTGACGTCTTTAGGTGCGGCAGTAACACTTTCATTCGCCGACTAATTGTCATGCCGTTTGGTAAACTTTTCATAAGTATTATCAAAAAAAATTAAGAGTTAAATAAAAAAGAACGTTGGCCAAATTCTCTTCGCAAGAAGGGCTTCAAAATAATGAAAGGAAAACATGAAAACCGTGAACTTGAGAGCCTAGAGCTTACAAAAGGCTATGTTCAATTAAGATTTTTTGTTGCAAAGAATATACACTAAAACTATAAAACTGTCGCATATAAGCGGAACTTTGCGGTGGCGGTTCATTACAACAATAATACTAACAACACATCTCTTCTCTTGGGTGTCGCAAAAGACGACTAACGGACTAAAGACTGCTCATAAGTACATTTAACAGTATGAACAGAGGTGGCGCACCCCCTATTACGTTGAGCGCATGCAGGTAACATTTGGTGAAGAGTGGACTGTGACAGGGACGCTGCTTTGCGGTCCTCATCACTGCCTAGTCTCTGACTTACCCTTCGGGGAAATTAAATGTGATTGTATGTATGTATGTATAACTCCATTAAATCTTTCATCGACTTGATTGATTTTTAAGAGAACGGAAAATAAAAAATATACATCCGCAAGTTTTCAATTTAACTCTATGTCATGACCAGAAAAGGTCACGCAAGCTAAAAAACCTTTCATCTGCTGTACCTGACGTTGTAATTACAACTACGCACATACGCAAACACTTTCTTTTTCTAACAATCTACATGTAGCGTCCTATTTTGAATAACAATAATTACGGTAACAAATATGTTTTTCTAACAAAACTATAAATATATCCTTAAGTAAAATTTTTAAACACTGAAAAAAAAGACAACAACCTCAGGCGGGAATCGATCTCAGAGGTGAAAACTTCTAAGATTTGATAAAGCAATGTTGATTAAAGACATAAGCATCAAGCACTGACAAATTTCGACGGCTGAAAGCCAGACCTCGGTAGCCAAGTGGTTAAGGCAGCCGCCTGGAATGCGGAAGGTGCGTGGTTCGATTCCCGCCTGAGGTTGTCGTCTTTTTTCAATGTTTAAAGACTTTACTTAAGTATATTTAAGCGTTAATAAAACTCTAAAATATAAAACATTAATCTATAATATATCCAATAAAGGTTGAAAGTAGTGTACTAGCCCGGGTTCCGGTGCATGGATCAGTGATATATTAGCTAATTACCATGCTGATCAGTTGAAAGGGTAACAATTGCTGCACTAATTAGTTACTTGCGTGCTGATTATTGATTGTGTTTGTGTAATACAATGGCAATAGTTACTGTCAGTCGTTAATATCCAAGTTCTAAGTTAAGGATGACTGACACATTACGTTTACGGCATAAATAAAAATAAACATCTACCTATTTAATATACAATATAGTAATTTGAAAAATACGTAACAACTTGTTCTTTTGGCAAGACAAGATCCTTCCAAGGGGTCTAACGAGTTAAGTAAAGCATATTTTGGAGAAAACAACTCTTCAACGATCTCAGCACGAACTATTCGGAGACGTTTGATAGAAGAAAAGTTGCTCGGACGTACAGCAAGAAAGGCATCCATGTTGAAACAGTGTCATAGGCAAAAGCCCGTCTTGCATTTGCAAGAAAGTATGAAAACTGTTCAGCTCGACAGTGGAAAAACGTTTTTTTTTCTGATGAAACCAAAACAAACAGAGTATGTTCTGATGGCAAACGTTAGGTACGTACGGCGTCCTTTGAAAAAGTATTTGACCCCAAATTCATGGCAGTGGAAATGTGAAAATTTGGGGGTGCTTTTCTGGTCACGGAATCGGACCTACTA
Organism: Scoparia ambigualis; assembly: GCA_963921215.1. Taxonomy (NCBI): domain Eukaryota; kingdom Metazoa; phylum Arthropoda; class Insecta; order Lepidoptera; family Crambidae; genus Scoparia; species Scoparia ambigualis. Next base: position 1,801,789 of record OY992503.1, read on the forward strand.
AGCTAAGAAGGTAACATGAATCAAATTCAGTACAAAAATATATTGGAAACAACAATGTTACCTTAAGCTGAAGAGGTTATTTCGGTAATTTGGATATTTCAGCACGATACTGATCCTAAACATACGGCACGTTCAGTAAAGAATTTCTTGAATCACAATAAGTTTCTGTCTAAGACTGGCCAGCTAACAGCCCAGATCTAAATCCAATAGAACATCTTTGGTGTGAAGTCAAGAAAAGAGTATCAAATCGACAATGCGGCAATTTGAGAGAGCTATATGATGTTTTTTTAGAAGAATGGAATTTAATTTCTTTTGAAAAATGTAAGAAATTAATAGAATCGATGCCTCAACGCTGCAAAGCAGTTATTAAGAGCCATGGACATGCCACGAAATATTAATTATAGTTTGAACTATTTTTATAAACTTATTTCACATAATTAATGTTTTTTTACTTAGCCTATGTTCCATAAAAATAAATTTTCAAATAATTTAATCTTCGTTTTTAATTATTTGTCCAGCTTTGTTTGAAAAAAAATTTGTTACTCTTCAGAAAAAAGGTATTTTTGTGAAAAATCCATCATTATTTTACATATGTTTTCCTAATTTCTTTTCGTTTTAGTCATTTGTGAATATTTCATAATAAAATATAATAATATCAGAGAAAACACAAAAAATATTACATGATTTGTTCAATAACTTTTTGTTTTATAAATCGTTCTTAATGACCACCACTTGACTGTATGTGCAGTCGTAATTTGGTGAAAAGTGGACTATGGCATAGGAATTTGTTTTTTTTTAATGATAAGCCCGGCAAATGACCCCACTCCACCTGATGTTAAGTGGAAATGAAGTCCAGGCGCGAGGACAACTGGTGCAGCGTAAGAGACGTAGCATCAGTCACCCTCACTCTGCCGGCCCACAAAGTGCTTCTTCACGCCTCGTTTGATTGCTTTTGCTGTCCTCATTGCCTAGTCTCTGACTAACCCTTCGGGGATAATAGTCGTGATTATGTATGTATGAAAAGATATGGACTATGTTATGTCATTTAGTAAAGACTTTATTATTACGTCATATTAAAAATCACACCTCTTCTGGCACCCTAGTACCAACTAAACCCATCCTCGATTCTCATTAGTCATTTCGGCGCACAGCATCCACGAAGGGGTATGTATCATTGTAGGGTCTCCCACATAATGTACGGGATCGTTCAATACCCACCGGGGAAACCTTAAATAATTACGCACAAACAAAATCCTTGCTAAATTACTACCTTTCCGACCCTCATCCACAATACATATTATTACGGGTTAGTACGCTGTTCTCTCACCATAATTTGGTACTTTGTTGCTAGATGTAGGCCCTCGAATTCATTCGAAACTTTGAAATCTCCGCTTCAATATAGAGTCGAACTTTTTTCCGTAAAACTTTGTGCTTCAACCAAATTACGTTACATTGTAAATTCTAAGAAATGGACTGTATAAAACGTGGTGCCGTGATGTATTCGTGCTTCTAGTCTACAGAGTTGGTATATTATTCACTTTTTATACACAAACTGACTTAAGACTTAAGTATTCTAGATTAAATTTAGTTTTTCTTTTTTGGTCCTGACATGTAAATATAGACCACAAATCGCCACTTGTTTAGCCTAAAAATTAAGTTTTTTTATTTAAAAAACTTAATTTTTAGGCTGTACTTTACATAGTTCCTAATTTCGGCCGACTACGGCACAGGAGATTTTCTATAGAGAAGAACGGTGTTCTTTCACATCCTTTCTTTTACAGTGTCAGAAACATTGTAACATGCCTCTACTGCCATCTACCTTTTCATATGTCTAAAACACAAATAAATGAAAGAATACCTAATTTTACAGATTTTAATTCTTACTTAGCATCAGCATTAATCTCTTAGGTCTATTTAATTAAATCTTTTCGAAGAACTCTCTACCAGCCTCTATATAAAGTTTCATGCGTCTGAACCAATTTTCGAAACATTTTTTTCAGTCCGCCGCTGACACCTCTTCCACGGCCTTCTCGAACGTTGTAACCAGATATCCCGTCAAAGTGAAGAAACTAGCGATAACAATTTTCCCTGCGCTTCTCGATCGCTTCACTTTCGTAGGTGTTGGTTCATTTTGAAACAGCCAAACTGTTGACTGACGATTTGTTTCTGGATCGTATTGATAAATCCAGGATTTGTCACCTGTCACAATGTCTTAAACTAGCCTGCTTCAAATTTTTCAATCATACGGAACCACTCCACACGGGCCTGCTTCTAAGCTTCAGTGAGGTTGTGCGGCACCCAGAGCGAAACTATTCTAATCACGCGAAGGTGCTCGTGTAGAATCTTGCGGACACTTCTCGATCCAATCTGCAGTGTATGCTGATTCTCTTCGTATGTGATTCGCCTGTTTTCTTGAATATTTTTTTTAAAGCTAGCACACTTTCTTCCGTGACAGCCGTGATATGAAGACCACTTCTATGTTCATCCCACAAAATAAGGCAACCGCGCTTGAACTCGCTATGCCAACGGTAGATGGTTGCTTTTGAAGGTCCTTCATCCATAAAAGCCATTTGAAGTATATCAAATGTCTCATCAGGTTATATGCCACATTTAAAATCGTAGAAAATTATCGCACGAAAATGTTCTCGATGCAGATCCATTTTTGAATGAGACACAAAAGCAGTCCTCTACAATAGGCCACTTTTCACCAAATAGCGACTGCACATGTGCTCAGCGTGACAGGTGGTGAGCCCATTGCCGCTCTATGCTGTTGGATGTATAAGCAGTCATTAGTCCATTACACGGTAAAACGGTAAAAAAGAACTTATATAGATCTCATCAAAGTTATTTAGATAGCATAGCACGGCAAACATGCAGATAGCATAAACTCCTCCGGTCCTTTATTTTAAATAGCAAGAGGTGTAAAACAAGGTGACCCACTCTCTCCCAAAATATTTCCTCGTACCCTTGAGGAAATTTTTAAAACACTGGCAAATTCCTAGGCAACAAAGGGCATGGAAATCGGTAGCAATCGTCTGACAAACTTACGAATTGCAGATGATATCCTCCTTTTTCCTCCATCGGCAACGAAACTAGAACAAGCTTCTTAGCACGTAAGCCTTGAGTGGGACTTTTGATGAACCGGTCTAAAACACGACTAATGATCTATAGCACGAAGCGCACGGTAGAGGTAGATGGGCAATTAATACACTATGTCGACGATTCCGTCTATTTGGGCTAGATGGTTTCTTTCGACAACAGGCAGGATAAAGAAATCGATCACCGAATTGATAACGCCTGGAAAAGTTACTGGTCCATGCATGAAGACGCTAACGAAGGGAGACATGTGACATCCTGCCCATTCTTACCTGCTGTGCACAAACCAGGGGGGGTTACTCTCGAACGCAAACTCAATACAATTTCAATGCGATTAATATGTAACGATATTGGGATAAGTAAAGATAATTCCGGAACGCCATCTCGATAATAATTTGTTCAATCAATTTCCACGTAATTTAATTCCAATGTGGCGCTATTGTCGCTTACAAAAGTGCCATTTGATATTTTTCAGATTTGTGATCGGAAATTGATTAATGCAATTCTGTTTCAAGAGTAGCCTACCTGGTCGCTAACCGAATCACAAAAGTCCCGATTCATGGTTTGTCAAAGAGCCATAGAACGCAGTTCTCGGCATCAAGAGAGGAAGTGGGGACGACATTTGCCCAGCCGTGGGACACTAAAGGTTAAGTAAAAGAAATAATGTTATTAGTTCTAATTTTGCGTTAACAATGTAACTGTAAAAAGCAATTGTAAAAACGATTAGCCTGAGGTGGTACTCGATTATTAAATATTTGTAACGTTGTCTAAATTGCGAGACGGCTTCAGTCCACAAGTGCTATGTTTTCACAATTTAAGTTGTAAAAGTATTAAAAAATGTAAAAGAAACTATATGAGTCACCTATATTATATATGTTTAATACATATAATTTATGCTGCTTACGCTACGTACGTTGACTTTCTTATTACTGGTACACATGGTTGATCCTGTCTCTCGCATACACAGTGACACGCCGCGTTGTCAAATCGTTACAACTTGCGAGTAGCCGTCGAGTGCGCAACTTGCTCGACGCCGGCACAAACTTGCGTTATTAGTTTCGGACACCATATATTGTCACTCTCACTTTGGAATAACTCTCTAACTTATAATAAGACGAGGTGTGATACGTGTTGGTGGAATACATCGTTATTTATATGCTGTATTGGTTAGGTTAGGTTAGGACCCCGTGACGAATTTTCAAAATGACTCCCCTCGCGTACCCCAGTGACGACGCCTACATCGCATTTGTTCTATCATCAATAGTCATCAAGGAATTTATTAGAGTTTTAGTAAGGATCCCTAAATTTTTTGGAAATATATTGTAACCTATGACACTCGGAGATAGTGTAGCTTCCCAACGGTGAAAGAATTTTTTAAATCAGACTAGTAGTTCCTGAGCCTATTCGATACAAACAAACAATCAAATCTTCCTCTTTATAATATTAGTATAGATGAAAATTACACAATTTCCGATCTACCACGTTCAACGACCGATTTCAGCAAAAAAAAGTCCCATCTAGTACATCTTTTTTTGTATTAGTATGAAAGCATATTTGGTTGGGCAGTTTTTGAGACTAGTCAGAAACTATGGAAAATGTTTTTTAATTTTTTTATCGAAGTTGAAAATTCCATTCTGTTCTGATTAACCCAATTTTTAAAGTTAGGATCAAAATTTTAGTACTATACATTAAAGTTAGGAAGGAGATTTTTTTACTACTAAAAGTGCAATCAATAGGCATTGTTTAAAAAAAAAAACATCATGGAAAAGTCGACCCAAAAAAAAGATATAATTTTTTTAGAGACGTCTCGTCGTTGAATCATAAAATAACGAAAAAAAATTATAACTCGTAAACTACAAAAAATCGTAGAACATACATGGGGGTCCAATGAATAGGTATGGTAGGTCCCTATCACCATACATCGGCTTGACACCTTACAAGAAACACGCTGTATAGATAATACTTTTATTGTAACTTATTGACACATACACTTACAATGCATTATGAAATAGTACATTATGATACAAGTGTGCTAAGTTGGTCATTACAATCGAGGCGGCTTATGAGCCCGAGCCGAAGGCGAGGGTTTAATGGAGCCGAGGATTGTAATTTTTGTTCACAATGATGGCCATGTGCGAAGGAATTTTCTTTTCACAAATTTGGCCTTTTTCGTCGAATTTGCTCTCTTTAACGCTGCATAACGTTTAAATAATATTCTTTTTTTACCGTTTGACCTTCATGCAAGAATTCCAAGTGCACAACACCGCGATAGTCAATGAAAACAGTCAACATGACTTTGACTTTTGATCGACTTTGGCGTGGTTTTTTCGGTTTCGGTTCAGTCGGAAGGCGCCACTCCGAAACTTGTTGACTAGTTTGCATGTTAAACTCGTAAACCTACGTCTCGTCACCAGTAACAATGCGTTACATTAATGTTGGGTCGGAATTGACTAGCTCTAGCATGTCCTCAGCGACTCTTATGTGATTTAGGTTTTGGAGAAAATTCAGGTCTTTTGGGACTAGCCGAGCGGCAACATGTTTCATACCCAAGTGATTATTTAAAATGGTACGGATCGACTCGTGAGACACAAAAACATCAGCGGCTATCTCTCTCAAACTTGAATGAGGATTTTCAGTCACCATTTACTTCACTTTTGCGATGTTAACTTTAGTTAAAGACGTTGATGGCCTGCCAGAGCGAAGCAAATCTTCCATCACATCTCGACGGCTTTTGAACGCTTTGTACCATTCATAAGCACGTGTTTTTGATAAAATCGATTCACCGCCTTCTGTAATATTTTCAGTGACTCTGAACACGAAATTCCATTGGCGACCATTATGAAATTCGCAATACTCACTAGATATAAACTAACTAAAAACAGCACTGTATTTAATCTAAATAACAGATGCAACTCAAACTCCACGTCAAAATTGATAACAGTTGTGCCAATCTAACATCAAAAAAAAAATTATTTGGAATTATAAACAAATCATCCGTTCCCGAAACTATTTTGACAGAATGTACATTACGATGCTGAAATCAGTGTAAAAAGAGCCACTTTACGAGCAAGTGTGTTGAAAAAACTATTTTATTTTATTATGAATCATCATTATAATCATTAGTTCAGAAACAGTGTGATGCTGTGTTTCCAATAATCAATATCGGATAAGTTTGATAAGGAGATAAGTCATTAATCATGATCCACCACAATGGCCTAATGCGGGTTGTTACCTAGGTATGTATGATAGTAATTTACCGTAACAATCGGTATCAAATGGCTTACATAAACATACTTATAATCATACGAAGGGTTAGTCAGAGACTAGGCAATGAGGACAGTAAAAGCAGTCCTCTACCATAGTACACTTTTCACTAAAACGCGACTGCACATGTGCTCAGCGTGACGGGTGGTGAGCCTGTCACTGCTCTATGCTGTTGGATGTATGTGCAGTTTTCAGTCCGTTAATCTCATTTAACGACACCCAAGCGAAGTGAGTGGGGTTGTAGTAATCCTTCACCCCTACCCGACACGGCTGTCAACAAATGTATTAATAACCAAATAAGGAGAAACTTGTAATCCCCCTAGCAACTCAGCATTGCAGCAGTTGGTGAGGAATAAATACGTGAGCACGTCAAACGCGATTACCGTCTTGTAATTTTTTTAACATTGTTTCAAGTGCTCCAGCTAACGCGCTGCCTACGGTACTGTGAAGTTATCACAGCAGGCTGTAAGTAGCGCCGCGCTGGCCGCAAGTACGCCGGAGCCGTCCGAGGCCGGCCGCCAGCTTGTTTATTAGTTTCCCACCGGAGACGCCGTGGACGGGGGACGGTTGGCTGCTCGTGTAAGAACTCGTGTTTGTCTACACTTCATTTAAGCCTATCTTAGCAAGTTAAACTTTTGCAATTTCTTTACGTGTGTACCTAATTTGGAATATAGCGAACATAATATTACAACAAAAATAGCCAAATCTCCTAGACATACTGAAGTGATGGGTTAACCAATGAACAATTTTTTTTTATTAACATAGATAAAGTTAGACCTTGTTACAACAATGCGAAGCAATGCAAAACAGGCATAGGGCCAGTCTGCCCAGCCTATTTAGCGGGGTCCTGCTAAAATAGTACTACTCAATTCTGATTTAGATCGGCGGCGTTACTTTATTAAAAAACAAGAATCATTAAACATATTTTGAAGCTTTTGTACTCATAACCACTATTCAAGCATTTATTGTCAAACATTGTTTGTTTACGTCAGACAAACATCATTTTCAATTTGAATAAAAGAAACAAAACAATGTTTAGGTAACTAAATAATGCTTGAATATGTAGTTATTTTACGTTAGGCCCTTCGTATTTGTCTATTAATACATTCTCGACGAATCGCCACCGCTTGCTAAATCCATTTTTGTTGCTAGAACGTCACAACTCATTTGTTTTTCACAAGCTACCCAAGTTCATTACCAGCGTCAAAGTTGATCGTCGCCAAACCAAAATGCTAATACAACGTGAGACGCCAATTTGCTTCCCATTTGCCGTCTGCGAGGTCTGATGCGAGGCTTCCATCGGCCCTAGACGAAGGCTGATCTAATTGGCCCGGATTGCGCCCAGATCACGACTCGCCACAGCTACATCTCGTGGCTGCGAAATCGTTGGCCATATTGAATTTGTGGTAAGGTTGCTACTAAAATTTTATTATTATGTAACTTAATATTAATGGAATGATATTAATTTTTTAATGTACACAAGTCAAATTATGATTGTAATAAAGGTATAGATTAAACTATTTATTCAGTTTTAATTTAGACTGGAATTCAATAATACATTTTTTTTTTATAGCAGAAGGAGGCAAACGAGCAAGCGGGTCACCTGATGGAAAGTAATCACCGCCGCCCATGGACACCCGCAAAACCAGAGGAATCGCAGGCGCGTTGCCGGCCTTTAAGGAAGGAATAGGCTCGTTTCTTGAAGATCCCTAAGTCGTAACGGTCCGGAAATACCGCCGCCGAGAGCTGGTTCCACAACACTGTAGTTCGAGGCAAGAAATTTCTTGAAAAACGCACAGTAGTAGACCGCCATCCATCAAGGTGATGTGGATGGAATGACAGTCGATTGCGTGTAGTGCGGTGAAGGAAATTAGCGGCAGGGATCAAGCCGAACAATTCCTCAGAACACTCCCCATGATATATACGGTACAATATACAGAGAGACGCAACGTCTCTCCGAAGAGCCAGTGGATCGAGCCGACCTGAAATAACCACGTCGCCGACAATTCGAGCAGCTCTGCGTTGAATGCGGTCAAATGGAAGGAGTTGGTATTGGGGTGCTCCAGCCCAGAGATGGGAGCAGTATTCCATATGCGGCCTGACCTGTGCTTTATACAGTTGTAAACGGTGGGCCGGCGTGAAATACTGACCCGCTCTATTAAGCACACCCAGCTTTTTCGAAGCTAATTTAGCTTTACCTTCCAAATGACCACGAAACTGAACGTCACTCGAAATATCGACGCCAAGGATTCCAATAATCGGATTGGTATCAAGGGGAGCTCCCTCAAAGTTCAGAGGTACGACGAAGGGATGTTTTTTCGCGGTAAATGCGCAAACTTGTGTTTTGGAGGGGTTAAAGCGGACCAGGTTATGTCGGCCCCAATCCGAGACATGACTTAACATGTTCTCGGTGTCAGTCACAAGTTTATTCCGGCTCTCGATGACGCTTTCCAGAGAAATATTAGCTCGCCCGGTGTAGAGCGTATCCCCAGTACTGTCATCCGCATAGCAATGAATGCTGTTGTTATGCAGCATGTCATTGATATGCAGAAGAAACAAAGTAGGGGACAACACACACCCCTGCGGGACTCCAGCATTCACGGGCTTCATGTCGGAGCACGAACCGTCGACTGCGACTCTGATGCTACGGCCAGTAAGAAAGCTGGCAACCCATGAACACAATTTCTCAGGAAGCCCGTATGATGGAAGTTTAGAGAAAAGAGCCCTGTGCCATACCCTGTCAAAAGCTTTCGCTACGTCCAAGCTAACTGCCAGTGCCTCCCCCTTACTCTCGACTGCCTCCGCCCATCGGTGAGTAAGGTACACTAAAAGATCACCAGCCGATCGACCGCGACGAAAACCATACTGGCGATCACTTAGTAGCTGGTTCTCTTCTAGGTACCTTAAGAGCTGGCGGTTTATAATGGACTCCATTACTTTGGAGAGTAAAGAGGTAATAGCTATTGGCCTGTAGTTAGACGGATCTGAGCGATCGCCTTTTTTTGGAATCGGGTGGACAAGGGCTGTCTTCCAAGAGCTCGGGACGACGCCAGTGGTGTAAGAGAGCTGGAAAAGGCGCGTTAGAACTGGTGCCAATTCAGGAGCACACGTCCGAAGCACAATGGGTGGAACTGCATCAGGCCCACTCGCCTTATGGATATCAAGGGAAAAAAGAGCCTTACGAACTGACCTTTGCAGGAACTGAACGTTTGGCATTGTACAAGCGCAATGCAGTATGGTTGGTGGAGAGTTTTCCCCATCGTCCAAGGTCGAGTTTGATGCGAAAAGAGAGCCCAAGAGATCGGCTTTCTCCTTTGCAGTATAGGCCAGGCAGTCATCGGTCTTGTGCAATGGTGGTAGGGACGGCTGACAAAAATTCCGTAAGATAGCTTTGGCGAGAGACCAGAACGCACGCGTCCCCGAAGGAAGACGCACTAGCCTCTCGCCAATTCTACCTATGAATGATGACTTCGCCTTGGCATTTATATGTATCTAAAAAAATATAATGAGTTACCGTTTCGCAGATACGAATACCTGCCTACTTAAATTAAGTAAGCAAAATAAGTGTGTTAGGATCCTAGCAAATGGAAAGTGTTCGTCTCTGCCTGCCTCTCCGCGTCATCATGTGTAGGGAATGTAACATTTCTTATTTTATCTTATCTAGTGGGGCCTGCAGAGGTCTCCCTCTCGCAGTAGCACGTCGACCCATTAGGATCTTTTGTGCAACCCCGTCCTATCACTCTGCCTCCTCAGTGAAGATAATTGCCATAAGCTTGGCAATGTCCTTGAGGGCGCAGAGCCTAAAATCATTTGTCTGACGCTTTGTTTTTGGATCGTTTTTGGAAGGTTTGGGGTAGGCCGATCCCAGAAGACTCATTCTTTTCCTGGCATAAGAGTCGCAGTCACACAGTAGGTGCTGCATAGACTCCGTTTCCCCTCTACATGCCCTGCACAGGTTGTCTGTTGTTATTATATTACATGAATATGCATAATAATATAATGACGGCTATTGTCCCCGAAGGGTTAGTCAGAGACTAGGCAATGAGGACCGCAAAAGAAGTCCTCTGCCATAGTCCACTTTTCACCAAATAGCGTGACAGGTAGTGAGCCTATCGCCGCTCTAAGATGTTGCATGTGACTATGTGCAGTCTTTGGTCCGTTAGTCGCCTTTTACGACAAGGGAAGAGAGGGGGTGGTAGTATTCTTTCACCGCTACGCGTGACACGGTTGTATTTATATTAAATAAATTACAATCATATTTTAATACTGAACAACGCTTTTTAAAGTTTTGATATTACAAAGGCGTAGTACTATTTACATACACTTGCCAATTATTTAGCCCAAGTTAAGCTTCTTTTGAAAGTTGTTACTTATAAAAGTTAAACTAGTTAAACCGGGTAAACATACTTATTATACATAGAAAACACCTAGACCCGAAATCAACATAGATTTCAATTATTTCCTAAATGGACTCGACCGGGAATCTAACCCGGGACCTCAGAGATGATGACGCCAGAACCGGCGTGCCAACCACGCGACCACGGAGGCCATCAAACTATCCCCAACAGAGACAAGGCAGTGAAGACCGCAGAATAAGTTGACTGCCGCAGTCCATGGCCTTTCATCAAATGACAACTGCACATTTACTCAGCTGTATAGGTATTGAGCCCATCGCCACTGCTGTTGTATGTATAGTCTTTAGTTCGTTAGTCGCCTTTTATGACATCCAAGCAAACATTTTGGTTAGTAGTATTATTTTAATGATAAGCCGTCACCTAGTAACAATTGATTTTAAAGAACCGATTTCAGTCCACACCCGACGCCTTCTGCACAGCGCCTACAAATCACACCTTACATTTAATACTCATTCGACCAGCCAACGACCAAGTGCTCGTTAAATATCAACACGGCCATTTTATTGGTCGTCGCGGCGGTAAAATGGCCGCACTAGAACTTTCGGTACTGAAACTTTTATAACCCGAAAGCAATATTTTAAATCTCCGCAAAGGCGAACTTTTGAAGGAGTTTTTTATGGTTGGTTCCTTTTTGGCTTCACACATGCAGGTGCGAGTTGAGGGTAATATTTCGTTTGAAATTCATAATAATTTGAGTTTCATAGTACTACGCCACGACGGCAGAGTGGAAAAGCAAAAGCGCTCGGGCCTAAATCCGAAAGTCCTGGGTTCATCTGGTGTTTCGGATGTTTTGCCCTTGTTTGTGATTACTAATTCGCATTTGGTAAGCGTTATGAGTAAACGAGTTGAAGCAATAACTTAATATTAACGATAGACGCTTTGCTCCCATAGTAGTAAACAGTAGTTTTGCAGAATAAAAAGCAAGAATATCTTTATAAAGAAGGGACAAAATAATAAAAGAAGTGAAACACTTCAATTGTTTAACTGAATAATGTAAATCGTAAAAAATATACCTACGTATTGAAGGCTTTCTGTCGGAGGGTGCTAGATAGTCAGAATATATTTAAATAAGCCTCAACAGGCTGCCTATTGAATACAGAAGTAGCTAATATGCCGCTGAAAAGCCATAATTTTGATTGTAGTTGTAAAACTAAATATAATATTAAATACTACTTGAAGTCGTTTAGTAGACCAAGTAGATTGCGGGTTGTATCTGGGTAGCAATAATATTATTAATGTTTCGAACTCACGAGTTCAGAACTATTAAAATGTCTATTGAACTCATTCAGGAGACTATGGGCTCTTACCTCGTAATCTGTAAAGCAGTAAAGAGTAGTCTGTTTCGGAAACGGCAAATATTTTGGTGGTAATAAATATATATACCTATATAAAAAAAGCTTCCGACAAATTGAGAACCTCCTTCTTTGTTGTTGTTTGGAAGTCGGTTAAAAATACAATATGCTATATAAACTATATACTAAATAAATTAAGCCGTAAATAAAAAAATATAAAAAATCGAAAAGATAGGGTTGTTAAAAAAATACCACAAGAAAGTTTTTTAGTTAATAAACATTCTTTTTTAAATTTTATTTTCATTGGATCTTTAATCAGTGTTCAATAAAATTTTCAATATTGAATAAATATTTAAAATTATGATGATATTATTAATACTTACTATTTTACAAACATCTAAAAATTCATTGTATTCGTTGTGCCGTGACGTGACAGAAAATTCATGACTTCCTCACAATAGCATCGCTAAGGTCAAACAGCGGCATCTTAGCGGCCCGCTTTGCATATTTATAGGCTTCGGCATAGAAATGAGCCCGGCTTCCTCGAGATTGCATTTCTCTCACACCCAATATTTCTTTTTGCTTGCACATTCCGATTGCAACAATTTAACGTTATTTGCAAATTGCTTAGACACGGCCGCGGGCGGTACTAATCCGTTTGTTATATATTTTTATTTTTCCACGTTCAGATTTATGTTTTTCAATGTTTACGCGAACATTACACGATGAAATCAAAAACTTTAAAGTGGTAATTTGATATCAGGGGGGCGACCACGCTAAATAATATATGATCAAACGAACTTCTAAGTGAAGTTTGATCATTACTACTATATGAGTCACTTAATTCGAAGATATAGTATAATTACCAGGTAGTCCCTTTAACCTACTGGTAACACCGCACGTTGTTAGAAAAAAACGATATTCGATTAATCGTTTGTTTTAAAAGTTCGCGAATACACGGCCGCTTGGCCCTCCCTAGGCGGCCATGTCCTAGTCCTTTTTTAGAGTTTATGCAAAGCTAAACTTTATTTTGGGTTTGAAAGACATGCACTATGCTGTGTTTTTCTTAGGGTGGGAGGGTAACTATATCTTCGAATGAAGTGACTCTTAAAATAATGATCGCACTTCATTTAGAAGTTCGTTTGATCATTTACTATATTTCGTCACTTCATTCTTCAGATAAAGTCTAATTACCAGGTATATTATTAGAGACAAAGTTTTGTTTTTCTGCATGTGTGTATTTTTAATTATTAGTTTAGAAAACAAGAATAATTTCTCTCATACTTGCGGGTTAATCAGAGAAACCAATAATATAGTTTTCAACGATTTTATATTTCCCAAAAAGAACTCAACATAAATTTTATATTTTAGTAAGTAATCAAAAGTAACAAAACGGTATTTTATTCTCATACGTCATCATAATTGTTCAATTACTAACATTTCTTAGATAAGTTGATTGAAAACATCTTTTGAAATCACCATCCGCATTAATGATCGGTCTGTTATAATAACGCTCAAAAGAATTAGATGTGGAAGTCCATCCAGCTGTCTTCCTAATCGCGTCCACGCTAAGCCCAGCGGAGCGAGCGGCGGACGTGGCCGCTGAGCGCGCTGAACGTGCGCGTGTCCACGCCGCTCTCCGACAGCACCGCCTTGATCCACCGACTCACAGATTGAGCGGTAGCAGCCTTGTGTGGCTTTTTTATGGTCGACAACAGATTACCCACGTTCTCCATTCTCAAATTTTTTGTTAAATAAATATAGTCCTTGAGGACGGAAGCGGGGCAGATGTTAAAATTTTCCTAAAAATATGGTAAATATGGCACCGGTTGATTGCGACCGGGTCCGGATGTGTGTCCGTGATGGGTATTTTAACGCCGCTGTCAGTTATTACGGTATTCTCAATCTTAATTAAAGAAATAGTTTGAACCCTGTGCGCGGTGCACAGTGCTTAGAGAACGCATAATTTCTTTGTAATTTTTCCCAGAGGTAATTCTAAATTTGTATGTTGGATATATGATTAAGTACCACTTAAGGACCCCAAGTAGAGTGATACTTAGGGCAATTTGGTTTGCTTTTATAAGCTCCTTTGAGAATACGCTTGATACGGTCGTCGGAGCCGATCTTGTCTCCTAAAAGGAGCGACAAAGCTGAAAGGTGGCTGTTAAGGGACCCATACGAACACCCCTTGTTAAACTGTTCCGTTAAAAAAGACATCACGTAAGGAATAATATTGTCAAAAACATTATGTTGTTGACCATACAAAACCAGCCACCAGAGTTTCAACGAGACGCTATATTGTTTGATTGTGTTGTCGGATAGCGACGCCAGCATTAGGTCGAGCGCGGCAGGCGTGACGTCTTTGCGTGCGAACGCCGTCCGCAGAGCTTTGCGGCACCCAGGATAAGGGTGTTGTGCAGGGGACGGTACTCCCTGAAATAAGAATGTAGGAGATTTTTACTGAGTGTAAAGTATTGTACTTTAAACGCAAACAAATTTTGTTAAATTTGGAACCAGGGCTGTGAAGGCCAGTGTGGAAATACTAACATGCCAGTAGCTTGGTCGTCGATGATTTTTCTTAGACATTTTAATATTAGACAAAAAGGTGGGAAAGCATAAAAATATTTAGATTTCCAATTAACAGTGAAGGCATCGACGGTAAAAGCGTCTGGGTCCTGATACCATGAAATAAATGTATTACACTTGGCATTGTGGCGAGAGGCAAAAAGATCTACTTATACCTTATGAGCCGTGAAGTTTAGTTTATTTCTTAAAACGCTCTGTCTGATAACTCCATGTTGATCGAAAATTAACATATTTGTATATATTTCATTGTGTATCATCTTGATGTTTGGCGCCTTTGCGTTATCGATCTTACGTTCAAAAAAAAAACAATCACTTGTCATTCAATCAAAAACCTGTCTAGTTCATAGAATATAGGTGTGAAAAAAGATGGCAGTCGGCCATGCATTGGTTTTCTCCTTAAAAAGGGGTGTGGACGCCATGTAATATTAATTAGATTAGTAAAATCAGTTGTTCATTGGTTTTGTCATCAAGGCGTGTGGATGCCAGTTCAATATTAATTATAGTCATTCATTGGTTTTCAAATTCAAAGGCGTGTGGACGCCATTTCATGTTACTTATAGTAGTTAAATCTTGTTACCTATTAAAATCAGTGTGACAAAGTAAAGTGTTTATTTTTCATCATCCGAATCATCATCATCAATTATCAACGTCTCAAGGGCCTAAAGCGACGCTTCGAACCCGCCGGACGCGGCTCCTTGAGAAAGTCATCATCAACGTGTACGATCCTTGGCCGTCGCGATCACGGCTGGCCGAGAAAATCTACGCACAATATATTGGTGGAACCCACGAGGGGAATCGCACATTTTTGGGAACCCAGGACGGGAATCGTTTAAACCCAGGAAGGGATAAACAGCATTATAGGTACTGGACACGCGGTTGCCGTCCAAGGTCATTGCCGGCAAACTCGCGTATAAGCTGAAGTCAAGATTATAAGTTCAGTGTGAAATACCGAATATCAAGTCAATCTCGGAGTGTTTCAGTGTTTAAATTCAGTGGTCGTAATAATTCATCATAATTATCACCTTCATCAAAGGGTCAAGATTCGACGGGGCGTATTTATTGAAGATAAAGATACGCCATTTTGTGATTTTGTATCGCATCGCTACGCTACGCAACGGGAACACAGATAGCCGACGCAAGAGGGCGCGCGCTGCGGTTCACTCATTCTTACGGACTCATAAGTTAGTGTTATTGTGTTGTGATTGGCCAATAATTCATGTAAGTACATTCATTCTCATCAAACCAATCTCAATCGGTCTAACTTCATTCAATCTTTACGAATATTGAATCACTCATTCAGTCAATGTCACTGTCATGTCAAGTGTCTGTCAATTAAATAACTAGGTTATCTTGTGTTTACATATTCTAAATTTATGTTTCGTTAGTTTTAAATTTGTTACAAGTGTATCTCAAGTGTTACTGTTTATTACGTGCATTAGTCAGTAGATAGTCATCATGGCTTCGCGTAGGACTAGAAATCAGTTTAGAACTCATCATAGAATGTTGTTGGATTTTGCCGCGACAATCGACGATAAGGCTGGGTCTGTCTCTGCTTCAGTAGCAACAAAACACTTTAATACCTACTATAAAGATTTGGTTTTAGCCTACGAAACCTTATTGGGTTTCTCAACTGACGAAGTGTCTGAATCAGACATGTCGCTGTTCGAAACACAATTCACGGAAGTCAACAAACTGTTGATAAGACTGGACCAGGCGACGTCGGAGTCAACCGCTGGTACATCCAAATCACACAAGTTCACATCAAACCAGGTAATGGCCAAATTACCACTTATAGAACTTCCCAAGTTTACAGGGAACCTCATGGACTGGGTTCCATTCTATGACTTGTTTCTTTCATTAGTTCATGAACGTGATTTATCGGATGATAAGAATTATTCAGTGGCGCTTAATTTACTTAAGTCTAGGTATCAGAATACTAGATTACTACTGGATGCTTATATTGGTAGGATAGTAAATTTACCTATCATCACATCATCAGTCACTCACCTGCGTTCACAATTGTATGATCCACTGCAGGAAGCCCTTCAGGCTTTGGAAAAGCTAGATCAGCCTGTCAAAGAGTGGTCATATGTTAAATTGTATTTAACATTACAGAAACTGCCTGTTAAGCAGCGGTCACTGTTTGAGGAACGCTACGGCACGAACCCTGATGCTTTGCCTACCATTAGTCAACTAATGGAGTTGTTGGACGAACAGTGCCGACTACAGCTGACAGTGGCATCAGCACCCGAGCCTGTCAGGAGACCACCTCTGGCTTCACTACCAACGGTGCGTCTACCAGCTCCACGATCAAGTCAACATCGGATGACATCAGGCAAGGCATACCAGGCCAATCAGGTGATGTCATCATCAACAGATCAAGGATCATCAGCTCGTCAGGTGAGGCCTTCTTGTTCATTTTGTAGTGCCCAGGGACACTCACTTTATAGGTGCCCTGACTTTCAACAGTTGTCACGACCTAGTCGTAAGTCGTGGGCGACTAAGTCGGGACATTGCTATCGATGCTTACGGAAGCACTATGCAAGTAACTGTACTCATAGGAACTGGTGTTCTCATTGTGGCTCCCAGGATCATAACTCACTCATTTGCAACGCAGATGAGAACATCGGTGCTCCCCGGCAGCAAAGTCAACCTGCTGCTCGGCTGATCACCCAATGCGCAGGTGGTCGAGACACGCCAACTTCGTCAAAAGCGCGTCATGTCTCATCACCAGTGCATATCACTGGTGTGATCCAGGAAGAAGCGAACCCATCTTCAGCAAATCATCATCATGAGGCACCAACGGTGCAGTCCATGGCTCATCACCAGCCAAGGCCACGAGTTGGTGACAGAGCACATCTGGCTCAGACCACCTTTCATTCACTCAGGTTTGGCTCACGGATGAGCCCTGATAGGGCATGAGATAAGGTAACTGTTGGTGCATCTATGGGACCATCACTCCCCATAACTATTTGTCCTACTGCAATAGTAATGGTCAGGTCAGGTGATGGTCAATTTGTCAAGGTTCGGGTCCTGTTAGATACAGGAGCCTGTGTTTCAATCATCAAACAATCATTAGTTCATCATTTAAAATTGCACCAACAGGGTAATAGTAATATTCTTTACGGAGTAGGTCATCAAGCAGTTACTACACCGGGCACTGTTGTCAAATTAGTCATTAAACCAGTGGGAGCACAATTACCAATAGTTGGTACCCGGGCAATGGTTATGTTCACATTATCAGGAAATATTCCACCATATGATATTAAATTAAAGAATCAGTTAAAGTCATCAAATATTATCCTTGCTGATAGCAAATTTGATAAAGCCCGAGATGTAGATATCATACTTGGTACAGATGTGCTCAATTATGTACTTAATGGTTCAAAGATTTCAACCAACATTCCAGGGATAGCGGCTTATGGATCATGTTTCGGTCACGTCATCATGGGAGCGATACACACTCAACAGTCACCATCGACGGTCACATCACCCGAGCAGTCGGCAGGCACTTCAGTAGAAGACTATGGACTCCATGCAGTCAGACTGGAGGAAGTCTTAGAAAAGTTTTGTTCATCCGGATTACTTGGAATGTGAAAGGTTGCATAATTCAAGTACTCAACGTATGCCAGATGGCAAATATTTGGTTAGGTTACCATTACTTTCAACAAGGCCACCATTTGGTGAATCAAAGGCTTTAGCCATTCAACGATTGCGATCTTTAGAAAAAAAGATGGCAAAAAATTCAGTATTCGCAAGTAAATACAAAGAATTCATGAAGGAATATAAAACTCTCGGTCATATGTCAAAATCGGACTTTCAGTTAGACTCCGAACATTTCATCATCCCTCATCATGGCATATTCAAAAAGGGAACGGATAAGATCCATGTAGTATTCGACGGGAGTGCTCGTTCATCAACAGGAACATCACTAAACCAGTGTCTTCACACCGGTCCACCACTTCAAAATGATATTACCCAAATATTGTTAAATTTCAGACGGCATCAAATAGTCTTCACAACCGACATCAAGCAGATGTTTCGAATGACCTGGATACACCCTGAAGATAGGAAGTACCAGCTCATCTTGTGGAGAGAGGACCCGTCTGACCAAATTCAGGTATATGAGTTGAATACTAATACCTACGGCCTACGATCAAGTCCATTCATTGCAATCCAAACATTGTTACAACTCGCCGATGGTTGGGAGGCTAGTCATCATGAATCATCAGCTTCAACCGTCATCAGACGAGACACCTTCGTTGACCATATTCTCACGGGCGCAGACTCGTTATCAGAGGCTCAACACCTCAAATCAGAACTCATCGCACTAATGAAAAGCGCCAAATATGAGCTCAGGAAATGGTCATCAAATTGCAATGAATTACTGCAGGATTTGCCGCAGGAACACTGCGAGCTGCCCCATCAGTTTGATACTGACGATAAAAGCTTTATTAAAGTATTAGGTATTCAATGGGACCCAGTATCAGACTCAATGTCATATCAGATCAATGTACCGCTAGGACAAGCAATTACTAAGCGTCATATCCTTAGTACAATAGCACGCCTGTATGACCCGTGTGGATATTGTGCGCCTATTGTGTTTCGATTCAAGGTGTTTCTTCAGACACTATTTTCACATGGAGTCAAATGGGACGAACCTGTCAGTAATAGTCAATGTCATCAGTGGGACGAACTCATTCAAGACCTTAATTATTTGTCAAACTTGCAGATACCTAGATGTGTTGCACTGCCACAGACTGTCTCATATTCACTTCACGGATTCGGAGACGCTGCAGAGACTGGTTTTGCCGCGAGCGTCTACCTCAGGACCGTGAACGCGTCAGGAAATGTCATGGTACGTTTACTTATAGCTAAATCAAGAGTAGCTTCTCAGAGATCAAAGCAAACGATACCAAAACTGGAACTCAGTGCCGCTCACCTAGTGTTCAAATTATTGAATCATGTATCAGAGTCATATGACAGTTCAATTCAATTTGACAGCATCAATGCTTGGTCAGATAGCACAATCGTGTTATCTTGGATAAACACAAAACCATACATGCTTCAAACATTCGAATGTAACAGAGTTCAAGACATTCAAAATTCAAAACGTTCTATGATATGGAGACATGTACGTTCCGAATTAAACCCTGCAGATGTCGCCTCACGAGGCATGGCGGCTGAAGATCTCATACATTTCAATTTATGGTGGTCCCCAGACTGGTTACTTAAGAAGGAGTCACAATGGCCTGCGTTACCAGTTACTATGCCTTACGATTTACCTGGATTGTTACCCCTGTCGAACCATGGGAAGACGCGCGGTTATCACGTGTCAGCTCGTTCAGTAAGCTCATCAATATTACCTCATTGGTACTTAGATTTTGCCGAAATATTAGATTGCCTAAAGAAAGACGGAATCTTAACTCTACACTCTCATTAGACGAGACTCGTGAAGCAACCAGACATTGGATTAAGAAAATTCAAATGGATTCATATAAAGATGAAATTATATTAATCAAGCAAGGAAAATTGGTCTGTAAATCGCTACAGAAATTAAGTGTCTTCGTGGATGAAGATCACTTTATCCGAGTCAGCGGCCGACTACGGAAATCAACATTGCCTTACGGAGCCAGGCATCCATATTTGATACCTAAGGATCATAGGTGGGGTCAATTACTCATAGAATATTATCACAAGTCATATTGTCATGCGGCGACAAACGCGCTCATTGCTATACTGCGGCGAGAGTATTGGATTACGTCAGTCAGACGTCAAGTATCAAAGGTCATAAGAAATTGTTTAGTTTGTTTCAGGTTCAATGCTTCATCTCAGCCACCATTTATGGCAGACCTACCAGCTGATAGAGTCACGGCCGCACGACCATTTTCAGGCGTAGCGACTGACTTTGCTTACTACTGACCTTTCTTAGTCAAAAGCAGTTTACTAAGAAATGCGAAATCACTCAAAGCTTACCTGTGTGTTTTTGTATGTTTAGGTACAAAAGCTGTTCATCTCGAAGTGGTCTCTGCATTGACCATCGAGGCCTTCATCGCGTCATTCACCAGGTTTGTCAGCCGACGAGGGCTGCCTTCACTAATCAGATCGGACCGAGGTACCAATTTTACTGGTTCTAATTCGTATCTAAAGGAGATCACTCAGTTCTTGTTGGACAACCAGATTATCCTCAAGGAGGAGTTCAGAAAACAGAGCATTCGCTGGGAGTTCAATCCTTCTGCATCGCCCCATATGGGGGGACTATTTGAGGCTGCAGTCAAAAGCGCTAAAAACCTCCTCAAGAGAGAGGTGGGCGATACCATTTTAACATTCGAGGAACTGTCTACTCTATTTACTAAAATAGAGTCTATACTTAATTCACGGCCTCTTGTGCCTATGTCAGAGGACCCCAGTGATTTAGAGGTTCTCACGCCAGGTCATTTCATCATAGATCAGCCACTAGTTGCCTTGCCAGAAGCTCACTGGAAGGAAACTAAAATGTCGCGATTGTCCCGTTTTCAAGTTATTCAGAAATTGTACCAGACGATCTGGTCGCGCTGGCATGTTGAGTATCTCAGTACACTACAGTCACGTAAAAAATGGTATAAGCATATTAACAATATAGAGCTCAACGATTTAGTTCTTATTATTGACGAGAACTCACCCCCTCTTCACTGGCGAAAGGGTAGAGTTATTGAATTGTTTAAGGGATCAGATCACATTGTTAGATCAGTTAAATTAAGGACTCAAAGCGGAGAGCTTGTAAGACCAGTCGTCAAATTGTGTAAATTACCGATACCAATAGAAGGTAATTTAAGTTAACCATTGCACTTCTGTGTATATATAGTATTTTCATTCTTAAAGTTAAGTCATGTGTATGAGTCATATTATGTGTTATTGTTACTATAAGTCGAGCGAATTAAGGACTTCAAGTATTCAGTTCATTTCCCCCTGGTGGCGGGAGGAATGTTAATCGAAAATTAACATGTTTGTATATATTTCATTGTGTATCATCTTGATGTTTGGCGCCTTTGCGTTATCGATCTTACGTTCAAAAAAAAAACAATCACTTGTCATTCAATCAAAAACCTGTCTAGTTCATAGAATATAGGTGTGAAAAAATATGGCAGTCGGCCATGCATTGGTTTTCTCCTTAAAAAGGGGTGTTGACGCCATGTAATATTAATTAGATTAGTAAAATCAGTTGTTCATTGGTTTTGTCATCAAGGCGTGTGGATACCAGTTCAATATTAATTATAGTCATTCATTGGTTTTCAAATTCAAAGGCGTGTGGACGCTATTTCATGTTACTTATAGTAGTTAAATCTTGTTACCTATTAAAATCAGTTTGACAAAGTAAAGTGTTTATTTTTCATCATCTGAATCATCATCATCAATTATCAACGTCTCAAGGGCCTATAGCGACGCTTCGAACCCGCCGGACGCGGCTCCTTGAGAAAGTCATCATCAACGTGTACGATCCTTGGCCGTCGCGATCACGGCTGGCCGAGAAAATCTACGCACACTCCCATTATCAGGATTATTTTTTTCTGGATTCCGCGTCTGCGCATTTAATTGTCCTTGGTATTAACGTAAGAAGCAAATAACCAGATATTGCGATCTCTCGCACCATTGCCAAATGTCCCTAGTTATTTAGATGAGGAAACTGTAAAGAAACTGTTCACATAACTAATCGTTGTGGTGTTATCAATGCGTAATAATGGTTCGCTTATACGTTTGAAAATGTTGTAAATATGCTATCTCTCCACCAGTTCAGGTCTTCCAAGATAATGCTTGGGAGACAAACTTTAGCTTCATAGTTACTATAGTAATCAAGAAGGGCAAGGTACTTTTATCGTTCTAAAGTTTTTGTGTATAGGAATCCATATTCAGATTCTGGGCAAGCTGCGATCAGGACCCCATTTACTTGGGTAAACTCTCGAATAGTCTAGGCAGGCCTGAGTATTTATGAACTAAATGAGCAATATTATTTCGTTTTTCTGTTGGCAAAGACATTGTAAGACTTTTTAAATCATTTAAAAAACCTAAAAAATTTTTGACTTGTTCGGGGCGCAAGGAATTTTTTTCGTAATTTATAACAAAACCTAAACATTGTAATAAATTTAAAGTTGCTCTTACATTGTTTTTGTATTCATCCCTATCGTTTCCTAGGCATAATAGATCATATAAAAACATAACCGACTTGTAGCCCTGTGTTCTCAGGTAAGTAACTACTTCTTTCATTATTTTAGTGAAGACCCTTGGAGCTACGGAAAGGCCATAGGGATAAAGCTTTTTTTTTTTGGTATTTCGGTACAAAAAATTACCAATTTTTTAGATCATAAAATCTCAATTTTATACCCCCAGGCCTACCCGTTTCGGTCTCCTTTATAATTATTCTAAGGTCTTGTCTTTCTCTTGTCCGTTACAATAATTTTAAATTGATTACTACTACCATCGCTGGCTCGGCCACCTTGAGAAGATAGGAGAAGATCGTGTGGTGAAGGGAGGCTAGTGGCCGACGGCCAGTTAGTCGACCCAGATGCGGGAGCTAAGGTCGGAAACTTGCGTGGAGCCCACGCAAGTCCTTCCCACGCCGCCTACGCTGTCTACTTCTACGTCAGAAGGTAGCGCAGAACAAACCC
Organism: Scoparia ambigualis; assembly: GCA_963921215.1. NCBI lineage: Eukaryota > Metazoa > Arthropoda > Insecta > Lepidoptera > Crambidae > Scoparia > Scoparia ambigualis. The sequence goes on from OY992503.1 coordinate 1,825,084, forward strand.
AGATGGACATTTTTATTATCGGAGATACTGATTTTAGGTCGCTGCGAATACTAAGGTTTTTAGTTGATTATTAGCTTGTTTTATAGTTGAATTTGACTATCCGATATTTCTTCACTGTTGCACGAGCCATGATCGATCACGGTTACACTGAATCTACGGATATTTGAAATAAAAAAAATATATAAAGAGCAGAACGACCAACCCTTATTCTTAGCTGTCTTCTGCCAATTTGAATCGTTGTGGTGATCACGAAGTCAAAGGCAGCGTTTTCAAAGTATTTCTCTGTGTCGTGTCGTCAGAATGCACCAATAACAATTGAAAACAGTAGTTCCAACGCTTCAATTGGTGTAAGCGGGGGCCGTTCACCGACAGGCGAGAAGATTGCAAAGCTAAGTCTCGAACTGCGGAACATTCCAGAAGCCACGGCGCGTCATTAGTAACAACGGAAAACAATAAATAGTTGCGAGCGGGAGCTGCACGGCTTATGTATCTCGTTATAAGGTCATGCAATTGAGTGGCGTAAGTTGGAAACTGACAAGGGTACTTGGGATACTGATGATGTTCCTGTATTTGGCTTATTAAGTCGATTCGGTTTTTACGTAAATAAAAGTATACCTGTGATTCTTTGCCTTTCTGAGGCGGGACATACCCGCGATATCAAAGTCTTTATGCTAGAATCAGAAGGCAACTGACAAGAAGCTATAAGGTTTTTATTACGCGTTAGTACTTAACTGCGTCCGATTACTTAATAAATAACTTTGTTTTTATTTTATTTTATAAAGTTTAAATTTTTTGTTACTTTGATCTCATTGAAAGGTTACCAGTTAAACAATTACCGATTTGCGCTACTCACATAGGTACAGGTACTATGTGTAAGTGTAATACTAAACACGTTCAATATATAATGTGTCACCATAGTAGGCACACCACCCTCATACGCTACGTCTCCGAACATGGGGCGTGTCTGTAATGTGGTCGCGTTCTCAAATTGCGAGCTCCCGTGTTTGGTCGCAGTTAGTCGGTTGGCCTGCTGCCAGTCGCCGTGCCTCCTCGGATTCCTTGCGGGATACATAAATCAACAGCTCGTTCCAACCATTAATATTGGGACAGCCGATTTTGTGGGCCCGCCTTTATATTTTTGTCGGGGCTGGTGTAATGCAGACGTTCGCCGGAATGCAGCTGAGGGTTACTCGGGAATGTAGTTACCGTTTAGGTAGTTTGTTGAACCCTTGAATGTTGTTATGCGGACTTTGAAAAGCCTTATTTGTTGTTAAGATATGACAGTTATGAATTTATTTTAAATTGAATACATTAAACGTGTAGAAAATATATATTACCCAGTCTACGTTCAATATCGAAATGCACAAAAGATGTAATATTTGATGAATGCGCGACGCTGCTGTCTGCAGTTACTAAATGCTTGAATGGAACATTTCCAATTACATCTGCTCCTATTAACTTTAACGAACGTTACCTCCACATGCGCAAGTTTCCAATTATATTATGGTGTTGTGCAACTTCATGTGGACGTCTACATCGGAGCACATTATATTTAACTACTTCAATTGAGTATTCCCAAAAGCATATAAAAGACACCCACCGTGAATACAGTTCGTTCGAACTTGTTACTGTGTTCATTCTGGTTGTGTGCATTGCGTTGCTTTAAAGTTCCCAAATGTTATTAGTGTCCAGATGTTGGGTTGTTACGGTCTCGTTGTCATGATAATATTACGCTTTTGTCGCTGTTTATGTTTGTTTGTACCGTTAGGTAGGGTAATTAACTAGTTAAATAACATGGTACCTTTACAACCCCTGTCAAAACGATATGATTTTACAGAACTTGTATGGGAATAGCGAACTATGACGTCACTATTATGCTCCACTGAATCTTCCATCTTCTTATAACTTTATTCGTGGAGCGGCTCATATTGTTTTTAATAATCATAATATTTGTAAAATTATAATTAAATAACAAACGCTTGTATTACTTACTGACTGTTTTTTTGTCATTAAAATTGTAGAGGGTACAGTATCATTTACACAATAGCTTGAAATAAATATGAACGTCTATAGGCTATTTACAAGCCCTCCACTAAACGTACATTAGCGAAAATTCTATACTAGTATAAATTAATTCTTTAATCAGATTTGAAAAACGACGTTATGAGAACTATGAGTCTACGAGTGTATACTGCACAGAACATAAGATACCTACTTGCCTGGCAAAGTCAGCTATAAAGATAGTTAGAGAGAAATTAGTGAAGGCAGCCCTCGTCGGCTGACAAACCTGGTGAATGACGCGATGAAGGCCTCGATGGTCAATGCAGAGACCACTTCGAGATGAACAGCTTTTGTACCTAAACATACAAAAACACACAGGTAAGCTTTGAGTGATTTCGCATTTCTTAGTAAACTGCTTTTGACTAAGAAAGGTCAGTAGTAAGCAAAGTCAGTCGCTACGCCTGAAAATGGTCGTGCGGCCGTGACTCTATCAGCTAGTAGGTCTGCCATAAATGGTGGCTGAGATGAAGCATTGAACCTGAAACAAACTAAACAATTTCTTATGACTTTTGATACTTGACGTCTGACTGACGTAATCCAATACTCTCGCCGCAGTATAGCAATGAGCGCGTTGGTCGCCGCATGACAATATGACTTGTGATAATATTCTATGAGTAATTGACCCCACCTATGATCCTTAGGTATCAAATATGGATGCCTGGCTCCGTAAGGCAATGTTGATTTCAGTAGTCGGCCGCCGACTCGGATAAAGTGATCTTCATCCACGAAGACACTTAATTTCTGTAGCGATTTACAGACCAATTTTCCTTGCTTGATTAATATAATTTCATCTTTATATGAATCCATTTGAATTTTCTTAATCCAATGTCTGGTTGCTTCACGAGTCTCGTCTAATGAAAGTGTAGAGTTAAGATTCCGTCTTTCTTTAGGCAATCTAATATTTCGGCAAAATCTAAGTACCAATGAGGTAATATTGATGAGCTTACTGAACGAGCTGACACGTGATAACCGCGCGTCTTCCCATGGTTCGACAGGGGTAACAATCCAGGTAAATCGTAAGGCATAGTAACTGGTAACGCAGGCCATTGTGACTCCTTCTTAAGTAACCAGTCTGGGGACCACTATAAATTGAAATGTATGAGATCTTCAGCCGCCATGCCTCGTGAGGCGACATCTGCAGGGTTTAATTCGGAACGTACATGTCTCCATATCATAGAACGTTTTGAATTTTGAATGTCTTGAACTCTGTTACATTCGAATGTTTGAAGCATGTATGGTTTTGTGTTTATCCAAGATAACACGATTGTGCTATCTGACCAAGCATTGATGCTGTCAAATTGAATTGAACTGTCATATGACTCTGATACATGATTCAATAATTTGAACACTAGGTGAGCGGCACTGAGTTCCAGTTTTGGTATCGTTTACTTTGATCTCTGAGAAGCTACTCTTGATTTAGCTATAAGTAAACGTACCATGACATTTCCTGACGCGTTCACAGTCCTGAGGTAGACGCTCGCGGCAAAACCAGTCTCTGCAGCGTCTCCGAATCCGTGAAGTGAATATGAGACAGTCTGTGGCAGTGCAACACATCTAGGTATCTGCAAGTTTGACAAATAATTAAGGTCTTGAATGAGTTCGTCCCACTGACGACATTGACTATTACTGACAGGTTCGTTCCATTTGACTCCATGTGAAAATAGTGTCTGAAGAAACACCTTGAATCGAAACACAATAGGCGCACAATATCCACACGGGTCATACAGGCGTGCTATTGTACTAAGGATATGACGCTTAGTAATTGCTTGTCCTAGCGGTACATTGATCTGATATGACATTGAGTCAGATACTGGGTCCCATTGAATACCTAATACTTTAATAAAGCTTTTATCGTCAGTATCAAACTGATGGGGCAGCTCGCAGTGTTCCTGCGGCAAATCCTGCAGTAATTCATTGCAATTTGATGACCATTTCCTGAGCTCATATTTGGCGCTTTTCATTAGTGCGATGAGTTCTGATTTGAGGTGTTGAGCCTCTGATAACGAGTCTGCGCCCGTGAGAATATCGTCAACGAAGGTGTCTCGTCTGATGACGGTTGAAGCTGATGATTCATGATGACTAGCCTCCCAATCATCGGCGAGTTGTAACAATGTTTGGATTGCAATGAATGGACTTGATCGTAGGCCGTAGGTATTAGTATTCAACTCATATACCTGAATTTGGTCAGACGGGTCCTCTCTCCACAAGATGAGCTGGTACTTCCTGTCTTCAGGGTGTATCCAGGTCATTCGAAACATCTGCTTGATGTCGGTCGTGAAGACTATTTGATGCCGTCTGAAATTTAACAATATTTGGGTAATATCATTTTGAAGTGGTGGACCGGTGTGACACTGGTTTAGTGATGTTCCTGTTGATGAACGAGCACTCCCGTCGAATACTACACGGATCTTATCCGTTCCCTTTTTGAATATGCCATGATGAGGGATGATGAAATGTTCGGAGTCTAACTGATAGTCCGATTTTGACATATGACCGAGAGTTTTATATTCCTTCATGAATTCTTTGTATTTACTTGTGAATACTGAATTTTTTGCATCTTTTTTTCTAAAGATCTCAATCGTTAAATGGCTAAAGCCTTTGATTCACCAAATGGTGGCCTTGTTGAAAGTAATGGTAACCTAACCAAATATTTGCCATCTGGCATACGTTGAGTACTTGAATTATGCAACCTTTCACATTTTAAGTAATCCGGATGAACAGCTGGCTTCGAAGGGGGCTGTTCCACCTTCCAAAACTTTTCTAAGACTTCCTCCAGTCTGACTGCATGGAGTAAATAGTCTTCTACTGAAGTGCCTGCCGACTGGTCGGGTGATGTGACCGTCGATGGTGACTGTTGAGTGTGTATCGCTCCCATGATGACGTGACCGAAACATGATCCATAAGCCGCTATCCCTGGAATGTTGGTTGAAATCTTTGAACCATCAAGTACATAATTGAGCACATCTGTACCAAGTATGATATCTACATCTCGAGCTTTATCAAAGTTGCTATCAGCAAGAATAATATTTGATGCCTTTAACTGATTCTTTAATTTAATATCATATGGTGGAATATTTCCTGATAATGTGAACATAACCATTGCCCGGGTACCAACTATTGGTAATTGTGCTCCCACTGGTTTAATGACTAATTTGACAACAGTGCCCGGTGTAGTAACTGCTTGATGACCTACTCCGTAAAGAATATTACTATTACCCTGTTGGTGCAATTTTAAATGATGAACTAATGATTGTTTGATGATTGAAACACAGGCTCCTGTATCTAACAGGACCCGAACCTTGACAAATTGACCATCACCTGACCTGACCATTACTATTGCAGTAGGACAAATAGTTATGGGGAGTGATGGTCCCATAGATGCACCAACAGTTACCTGATCTCATGCCCTATCAGGGCTCATCCTTGACCCAAACCTGAGTGAATGAAAGGTGGTCTGAGCCAGATGTGCTCTGTCACCAACTCGTGGCCTTGGCTGGTGATGAGCCATGGACTGCACCGTTGGTGCCTCATGATGATGATGTGCTGACGATGGGTTCGCTTCTTCCTGGATCACACCAGTGATATGCACTGGTGATGAGACATGACGCGCTTTTGACGAAGTTGGCGAGTCTCGACCACCTGCGCATTGGGTGATCAGTCGAGCAGCAGGTTGATTTAGCTGCCGGGGAGCACCGATGTTCTCATCTGCGTTGCAAATGAGTGAGTTATGATCCTGGGAGCCACAATGAGAACACAAGTTCCTATGAGTACAGTCACTTGCATAATGCTTCCTCAAGCATCGATAGCAGTGTCCCGACTTAGTCGCCCACGACTTACGACCAGATCGTGACAACCGTTGAAAGGCAGGGCATCTATAAAGTGAGTGTCCCTGGGCACTACAAAATGAACATGAAGGCCTCACCTGACGAGCTGATGATCCTTGATCTGTTGATGATGACATCACCTGATTGGCCTGGTATGCCTTGCCTGATGTCATCCGATGTTGACTTAATCGTGGAGCTGGTGGACGCACCGTTGGTAGTGATGCCAGAGGTGGTCTCCTGACAGGCTCGGGTGCTGATGCCACTGTCAGCTGCAGTCGGCACTGTTCGTCCAACAACTCCATTAGTTGACTAATGGTAAGCAAAGCATCAGGATTCGTGCCGTAGCGTTCCTCGAACAGTGACCGCAGCTTAACAGGCAGTTTCTGTAATGTTAAATACAATATAACATATGACCACTCTTTGACAGGCTGATCTAGCTTTTCTAACGCCTGAAGGGCTTCTTGAAGAGGATCATAAAATTGTGAACGCAGGTGAGTGACTGATGATGTGATGATAGGTAAATTTACTATCCTACCGATATAAGCATCAAGTAGTAATCTAGCATTCTGATACCTAGACTTAAGTAAATTAAGCGCCACTGAATAATTCTTGTCATCTACCGGCAGCTGTCTGACAATGTGAAGGGCTTCACCTGACAATGATGATCTAAGATAATAATGCTTTTCAGCATCCGACAAATCACGCTCATGAACCAATGAATGAAATAAGTCATAGAATGGAACCCAGTCCATGAGGTTACCGGAAAACTTGGGAAGTTCTATAAGTGGTAATTTGGCCATTACCTGGTTTGATGTGAACTTGTGTGATTTTGAAGTACCAGCGGTTGACTCCGACGACGCCTGGTCCAGTTTTATCAATAGTTTGTTGACCTCCGTGAATTGCACCTCGAACAGCGACATGTCTGTTTCAGATACTTCGTCGCTAGAAAAACCCAATAATGTTTCGTAGGCCAAAACCAAATCCTTATAGTAGGTATTAAAATGCAGTTTTGCCACTGAAGCAGAGACAGACCCAGTTTGTTCGTCGATCGTTGCGGCAAAATCCAACAACATTCTATGATGAGTTCTAAACTGATTTCTTGTTCTACGCGAAGCCATGATGACTATCTACCGACTAATGCACGTAATAAACAGTAACACTTGAGATAAGTTACACTTGTAACAAATTTAAAACTAACAAAACATAAATTTAGAATATGTAAACAAACAAGATAATAACCTAGTTATTTAATTGACAGACACTTGACATGACAGTGACATTGACTGAATGAGTGATTCAATATTCGTCAAGATTGAATGAAGTTAGACCGATTGAGATTGGTTTGATGAGAATGAATGTACTTACATGAATTATTGGCCAATCACAACACAATAACACTAACTTATGAGTCCGTAAGAATGAGTGAACCGCAGCGCGCGCCCTCTTGCGTCGGCTGTCTGTGTTCCCATTGCGTAGCGTAGCGATGCGATACACAATTACAAAATGGCGTATCTTTATCTTCAATAAATACGCCCCGTCGAATCTCGACCCTTTGATGAAGGTGATAATTATGATGAATTATTACGACCACTGAATTTAGTCACTGAAACACTCCGAGATTGACTTGATATTCGGTATTTCACACTGAACTTATAATCTTGACGGCAGCTTATACGCGAGTTTACCGGCAATGACCTTGGACGGCAACCGCGTGTCCAGTACCTATAATGCTGTTTATCCCTTCCTGGGTTTAAACGATTCCCGTCCTGGGTTTTTTAACGGTTCCCCTCGTGGGTACCACCAAAATATTGTGCGTAGATTTCCTCGGCCAGCCGTGATCGCGACGGCCAAGGATCGTACACTTTGATGATGACTATCTCAAGGACCGCGGTACGGCGGGTTCGAAGCGTCGCTTTAGGCCCTTAAGTCGTTGATAATTGATGATGATGATTCGGATGATGAAAAATAAACACTTTACTTTGTCACACTGATTTTAATAGGTAACACGATTTAACTACTATAATTTACATGAAATGGCATCCACGCGCCTTTGAATTTGAAAACCAATGAATGACTATAATGAATGTTGAACTGGCATCCACACGCCTTGATGACAAAACCATTGAACAACTGATTTAACTAATATAATTAATATTACATGGCGTACACACACGCCCTTTTATGAGAAAACCAATGCATGGCCGACTGCCATCTTTTTCACATCTTTCTTTAAACTAGACAGGTTTTTGATTGAATGACAAGTGATTCTTTTTTTTTGAACGTAAGATCGATAACGCAAAGGCGTTAAACATTAAGATGATACACAATGAAATATATACAAACATGTTAATTTTCGATTAACAGATAGTTCAAAATCTCCATTACTATTTCCCTGCCGGTATTCCCAGTCATCTTAAACAAGTGAAATTCAGATATTTTAAAACTGGCGCGCCGTATTTACCCAGCGGAGCGGCACAAGGAGCCACGCCAACTCTTTCGGGTGCGATCGACTCCACAGAAGGATGCCACATTTTCAACATTCACAAATAAAATGCAGCCTTCGAATGTTGTATAAAATGTTTCGTTCGACAGCTTTATTCAGTTACACCGAAGCTCAAAAACTTGCTGGGAGAGCTTAGATCGATGGCTAGCGTTATCTTTTCACGATTGTGTAAGCTGAGGTGTCTTTGTAATGTCGGTTCCCATGGGTGACCATATTTGCAGTATCTTAATCACTTCGTAGTTCAGAAGGCATTTTAGGCTAATGGTCTTGATGTTGTCGTAAGAGAGCTCTTGCACTAGTATATACCCACCAAACAGCTTAGGCTAGTTTGGTAGATCTAATCTTTCCAAGGTATTTGGTCTGAGCCCAGAAATAAGACTGCAGACGTTTGTATGTTCATTGATTATGCGAAATCTCAAAACATTTTCATTGGCCTAAGATGATAATTTTAGTTGGATTGGACGCCAATGGTTAACAAACCATTTCCTTTTGGTCAGGTATGGTATTACAAAGTTAGACCCTAGACATATCTCTGGGTCAGCTAGTAAAACATGAAAAAGCCACGTTCTAAATCTTTTAATCACGAATGAAACTAAGCTAACGTCAGATTTGTGACAGCCCTACCCCCGGGACAAATGAGGCGAAGATTTTTCCACCTTTTAACGTTGGATCTTAATGGTATGAAGCGATGTGGCTCCGACTGGAAATAGGTGCTATTTCCTAAAAATGGTGTAGTGATCCTGAAGTTTTGAACAAAAGAAGCCATACTACAATTTCCTGAAAGTATATTAAAATAAGAAAACACATCATCTTAACTCTTTATGGCTTTAGAAGACAAGAGACCTCTGCGTACTTTAGTCCTTCGAAAATTGTCAATTAAGAATAATTTGACATTTACTTTATTAAGTCTGCCTCTAGTGCGTTATTCGATGTAGTTCTGAGTACATAATTATATATACATCAAGTTCATTTACCGGAAAAGGGGAGACGGAGATCTAAGCCATAGCTACTAGCCATTCCATTTGCTACCACCCAGACACAGTAATTATTAAGTTAACTAATACAACAAAGAAAAAATACTTCTAGGAATGTTCCTTTTTTGCGCAGATTTATTGTCAACTTGAAACCACAGAATACATAATAGTACAAGTCAACCTACAAAAACAATATCCACATATTTTTATATATTGCCTTAGTGCCCTTAGAAGCATTATGGAATTTCTATCTTTATGAGGCTCTAAATCTTTATGTCCGGCACAAACATTAAGGATACCTACTCTGGGTGTATGCCAAAATGAGGAAATCATTCGCCGCGGGGTGCCTAAGTAATGCTACCGTCGCGTCTTGCGGTATTCCGAACCAGACCGAGAATAACACGGACGTAAGTTCGCGACCATTGTAGTAATAACGTCCCACAGAATTTATTTTTATTCATTCCATTGTATGTCGTTCTATTGTGATTTTAATAATCGTAATTTCATTATCAACCTCGTTGCCGGTCGTATAATCACAGCTGAACTTATGCTTTCGTCGTTCATATACGAATTTGTGTTGTACAGCCACAGTGTAACCTTATTTAAATGCAAATAAATACATTTTATTTCATTTCATTTAGATTTATTTCCGTTTCGGTGCACGTTTCCTGACTCCTCCCAAAATGCACACTTAACAAAAACGCTATTCGGGTGTAGAAAATAGGTGATTTGGGTAACCAAATCACCTATTTTCTACTGCACCTATATGCCATTTCCTGTAATGTGCACTTTTAATTACTTATCCAATTTACCTATTTTCTACTGCCTATAAATGTCATTTCCTGAAATGCACACTTTTTATACCCACGACCTATTTGTGACCTACCTTTAATGTGATTTCTTGACCTATATTTACTGTATTTGACCTGTAATATATGATACTGACTGTATTGTCCTTCGATATTGCAACTTTCGATATAACGTACCTTTGTGGCGTACCGTAGCGTAGATGCAGCCATCAATCGATACACCGTTGTCGATATCGCGACATTTGATATGGCAACTTTCGATATTACGTATGTAACCCCAATGTAGGAGATACTAGAGTTTATAAAAAGTTGGAATTTTAGGAAGTGAATAATTAAGAAGTTAGGAAACATTCGCAATAGTACTTTGAAGACAGTGTGGTTATTAATAAATGAACATTTCCAGGAAGTGTCCAATGTAATAATGTACCCCATATAAAATTGTGAATTTTGGGAATTGATCATCAGACGTTTCCTGACTGGAAACGTGCACCGAAACGGATTACAGGTCAAATACAGGGACTACAGGTCAAGAAAAGCACATAAAAGGTAGGTCACAACTAGGTCGCGGGTATGTAAATAAAAAGTGTGCATTTCAGGAAAATACATTTATATGCAGTAGAAAATAGTGAAATTGGATAATTAATTAAAAGTGCACATTTCAGGAAATGGCATATAGAGGCAGTAGAAAATGGGCGAATTGGGTACCGAAACGTTACCATTGTCGAATTTTAAAATGTTATGCTCCAGTGTTGGCTCTGCGTTCACGAACATCGGATTTTTTGTAACGATGTTTGCTGCAAATAGGCCTTGCAGCGTCGTTTTCGGGCGTTAGTAATCTAATCATGTAGCTGTGGCAATTTCTACATCGAGAAACCCGACCATGTTTTCGTGTCGAAGCTGTTGCAGAGATTTGTTACAAATATAGTTGGGACGTTATGCAAGTATCCTTAGTAAAGAATAAATAAAAAAAGTATCATTACATTTCTCCTGTAATCAAAAACATCATAAAATCGCAGATGCCTTGCCGAGCCGTAAATTTGATAAAGGAAACCAAAGAAGAATTAGAATAACTAAACGATTCCAAGTAGACAATATAAGCTACTTATGCTTCATGCAGAAGTTACGAAGTTGATACAACCGGACAGTTCCATATAACTGTTTAAGTGCTGTGTTGCGTGGCGACTGTTCAGTTGTTCGGTCGAGCCAGTTCTGTTGACTCGACGTACTGTAGCGGCAGAGGCATGTTTGAGAGCTAATGCAAAGTTTGGAAAGCTTGAAAACATTGAAAGAATAAAACATGCATAAAAGCTCTTTGAGACGAGTTTGGTTGGACTGTTGCAAACTGTCGCGTTTGAGAGCAGATGTTACGAAATACTTGTATGTTGTAAATTTAAACAGCTATTTAACAAAATCCTAATAAATTTTAATCATCATTTTTCTTGGTAGCAAAACAATCGTCGACTCAACTGGTTCTACAGCCCACCAGGATTCCAGATATATCGGGTCAAGCGCCTTCCCTGCTAGTCTTACTGGTGACGAGTCGACCAGCCGGGTACAGAGTGTCGATAAGTGCTCCATTGGGCACTCCTGACCATTGCCTGGTTGGTGCCACCGTACTGCGCCGTAAAAGTTCTCCCTCAGTGGAGTCTAAACGGCGTTTATGGCACTACTCGTCGGCAGATTGGGATGGTATGCGCGACTATTTTGCGTCCATCCCGTGGGGCCAGCGCTGCTTTGTGGGTAGGGACCCATCGGAGAGTGCCTCTGCTGTCGCTGACGAGATCATGTTGGGGATGGAATATTACATTCCCTACACTGATGTCGTCAGCGGAAGTAAGGCGCGCCCTTGGTTCAATCGCGAATGCGCCAAAGCTGTTGAACTTAAACAGGCGGCGTATCGCGCTTGGACCAAGGCTCGCACGCTCAACGATCGTAACATCTCTTCCCTCAAGGTAATCTTCAACAAGGCTACCAAAGTCTGCAAGAGAGCTCTCTCGAGAGCGAATGCCCAGCGCGTTGCTCGCGTTGGTCAAGAGCTGTTGTCGCACCCAACGGGTAGCCGAAGTTATTGGCGACTGGCTAAAGCGGTGCAAGCCAACTTTTTCGCGCCTTCTCTGCCCCCCCTGCGGTACCCTGATAGCTCGTTGGCCCATCGGCCGCTAGGCAAGGCTAACCTCTTAGCGAAGCTCTTTGCGGCGAATTCGCGTGTCGATGACTGCGGCGCGGAACCACCTACCATCCCTCACTGTGGTTCCTCAATGCCTGACGTCCAAATCAGACAACGTGACGTCCGTGCCGTGCTGCAGTCACTTGATGTGCGGAAGACTAGCGGTCCTGACGGTATACCGGCAGTCGTCCTTAAAAAACGTGCTCCCGAGTTGTCTCCAGTACTGACACGCCTATACCACCTCTCGTACTCTACTGGAATTGTGCCGGAGGCTTGGAGAAAGGCGAACGTCCAGCCGGTCCCCAAAAAAGGGGATAGGTTAAAGCCAGCCAACTATCGACCTATTGCTGTCACCTCTGTCCTTTGCAAGGTTTTTGAGCGAATCATAAACAGACAACTCATTCGCTACCTAGAAGATCACTCCCTGATTCATGATCGACAATACCGGTTCAGACCAAAACGATTAACGGGTGATCTCCTGGCGTTCATAACACACCTGTGGGGTGAAGCAATGGACAAGCATGGAGAAACACTGGCTGTTAGCCTGGACATCTCCAAGGCTTTTGATCGAGTTTGGCATCGTTCGCTTCTCTCCAAGCTTTCGTCATACGGCTTGCCACCTCGCCTATGCGATTGGGTCGCCGGGTTCCTGCATGAGCGCAGCATTCGCGTACTCTGCGAAAGCAGTGCCTCACAGTCTCTGCAGGTGAACGCCGGAGTGCCGCAGGGTTCTATAATATCGCCCACGCTGTTCCTTCTGCATATCAATGATATGTTATCCTTGGGTAACATTCATTGCTATGCAGACGACAGTACAGTACATCGGCGTTATTTGGGTCACCCTGCGGCAAAGCAGGCCGATGTTGTGGAGTCGAGACGGAAGATTGTCATTGAGCTGGACGAGGAGTTAGACCGCATTTATAAATGGGGCTCTAATAACCTGGTCCAGTTCAATGCCAAAAAAACACAGGTCTGCGCTGTCACTGCTAAAAAGTCCGCATTTCTCCCCCAACCCTCCTTCCAGAGCAACCTATTACCCATCCAGACTGGTCTCAGTCTCTTAGGTATGGACATACACAGCGACCTCAACCCGAAGAGCTATATTGAGAGCATTATAACCACAGCCTCACGTAAACTCGGAATCCTGAACAAGGTGAAGCGGTTCTTCACGCCGGAGCAACGTTGTCTTTTGTATAAGACTCAGGTGCGCTCCTGCGTGGAGTATTGCTCTCATCTTTGGGAGGGATCCGCCAAGTACTTGCTCGAAGCTCTTGACAGGTTGCAAAGACGTGCTGTCCGTATTATCGGTAACGATGACGTTACGACCAGTCTGGAGCCGTTACAGCTACGTAGGGACATTGCTTCCCTTAGTGCTTTCTACCGCCTTTACCACGGTGAATGCTCTGAGGAGCTCTTTGACCTCATCCCTCCCTCTCCTTTCCTTTCCAGATCGACGCGTGCAGGTCTTAGAAGCCACCCTTATACCGTGCTGACCATCAAGACACGTACCAAAAAGTTTGGACAATCGTTCTTTTGCCGAACTGCCCGTATGTGGAATGCGCTTCCCGCACACGTGTTTCCTTCCTCTTTCTCTCCCGGGTTATTTAAGCGGGGCGTGAAATACATTTATGCAGGCCGCCATAGTGAGAGCGTTCGGCATAGCATGGTAGCGCTGTGATGAACGCTTTCACTTCTTGGGCTTCACTGGCTGCTTTTCATGAGGCAGAGTAAAGCCATTATGGCGTGCCACAATAAAAAATAAAAAAATCAAAACAATACAGTCCATTGACTGTACAAGAGAAAAACCCTCTTATTAGTGAACTAAACTCAGACGTTTGCTTTTTGGAATGCATTGAGCCACATTGCATATGTTAGTTTTAACATACAGCCTATGTGAAGCTTTCTAATACCAAATTACAAATATAAATATCTCTCAAACATCTCTCTGTGTTAGTTTCGGCGAGCGAGCGTCTCGAATGTCTGCCGAATTGTCCCACTTAACTAAATTCGGGACACGCTCAAGTTTCCGAGTGTTAACCGCTCAGTTGTCTTTAGGGGTATCTGGGACATCCTCTGGGGAGGTCCGCTTGTGTACTAAACGGGGCGACCAAATGTTTGGCCTTTCCTGGACAGGGCAGGGATGTAGATAAGTCAAATTTTTTTTATTGTTTAAATTTATTATCTGTCTTGTAAGTCTATTAATTACTACTTGCGCACTTCCTCTTTCTCCTTCTTGCGCCAATAAAACGAAGGCTGGATAAATGCAGCGCCAAAGCGTTGTCTCTATCCTAAATGACGGTCACCGTCGCAGTCTTATGGCCTGTGTTGTACTCGTACTTGTCTTAATTTTTTTTTATAAATATATTAATTAAAGAGTTATTCTATCTAAGTCTTAATAAAACGCTTTGTACTGAAGAAACAAACATTGACTAAACTAACTTACGTGTAACACGATGTTAAAAATTTTGTGCAAGAGAACAATACCATTTACAATAATATTTACAAAAAGACGTTATGCAACTAGTATTTTTATTCTTGTCACTATTTGTAGAACTTTTTTGTAGCTACCCTACTGGCGCGAGGTCATCCCAGCCTAGCTTTTTCCTGGAGTGTCCGGGTTAATTAGGAATGTCTCGGGTTGACGGATTTTGTAGCGTTAACGAAAAATACTACTTAAGATTTAGAGGTTTTAGTTGAAAAGAGGTTTAGATTGCATTAGCGAGCTGTGGGGAATTCTCAGAAATTGTTATTTAGGTAGAGACAGTATTTTAAAAGTTCGGTAACGGGTTTGCTGTTTTTTTAAAAATAGGTATGTGATTTTTCTTGATTTGCGATACTTTTACAAAATCTTCAGCTGACATTGTCAACGCTTACGAGTTTTATTCTTCAAGAGCCTCACTCCAGAAAATCAAGATTCGATCAAAATATCTTGATAAACTCATCACTCAAAAAATATAAAAATACTAGAGGCCGTTCGTGGTGTCACTCGCGTAGTTCCAGTTCCCATGGGAATATCGGGATAAAAAGTATTCTATGTGTTAATTCAGGTTATAAACTATCTCTTTGCCGAATTTCATCCAAATCCAATTAGTAGTTTTTACGTGAAAGAGTAACAAACATTCATCCTACTTATACTTACAATCTTTCGCGTTTATTAGCTTGTTAATTTGACGCTGATATCTCGTATCCTCGCCTGGCGGCTGAGTGGCCAAGTCCTCGCGGTCCGATGTTCGGAGTTGACTGGTTAAATATCATTTGGTCATGCAAATGACATTTTGGATTTTACTAAGCATATCCCGGGTTTTCGAACAGGTTTGTGATTAAGCCAACACCCATTCATTGTAGCGATGACTTGATTTCAATGATGGCCTTTGCCCAGCAGTGGGACCGTCAGTAAGCTACTATTGATATACACTATGATAGATACTAGATACTAATGATAATATCTTTTTTGTATTTTGGCATAACCACAAAAATTACAAGAAACTTTGTTACTTCAAATTAAGCCATCAAATTGAGCAGGACAGCTTGGTGATTTTATTTATAAGTCACATTTCCAGTTGCAGGGTCCGCGCGCCCAGGCGTGCACACTGCACAGTCATCGGCCTCGTAAAAGTGAATATTTTATGTCGCCCTGCGCCCTCCATCGCTTTTTATTCCGATGATTTATGCGCGAACGTTGCACACTCCACTGTTTTTTGTGACTCTCCGTTGCGTGAGGTGTTATTCTTTTCCGATGAAGAGTAATGTTTCTATTTTATGATTCGTACGGATGCGGAATTTCTGAGTTATTTCAATTGTCTTCTGATGTTTATGAGTCGAACAATATTGGAAGTATGCTATTTCATCGTGATATCATTAAATATATTAAAGGTTTTAGCACAGGGTTTTAGAATAGAATAATGTTTGTTTATTATTATTTGAACAATTAATTATCCTTAACCGAATATTGTTTGTCATAGTAAATGTGCAGTTTTTATTACAAAGGACAAGTAACTTTTTAAAGGTCAGCGACAAAGACAAACAAATATTTATTGGGGGTGCGTTCCATTATGAAATTACAAAAATGTTTTTAACAGCAACAATTTTTTTTTTATATTAACGGATATGTTAAAGATAGTTTAGAACGAAAACTTTTGTGACGTTGCTATTGCATATTGCATATTTTTGCTGTTCACTATTTCGATCAGACTCTATCTATATGAAGCACGTTTCCGTCAGGTGGCAGTTACAAAGAATCAAATCGATCCAATACATTATCTACAAGCGTCCTGTAATTGGGGCGAGTAATAAAAAAGTAAGTATAGCATAAAATAATGGCCCCGCCGAGATTCCATTATACAGAATGAGCACAAATCTAATACGGAACCCATAAAAGATGTCATAAAAATCAGACGAAATTACTCTGCGCGAAAAAAACAGACTTAGTTAATTTTCATGTCAGCTCCGCACTGCAGACGTGGGCAGCAGATTAAGGCTGCTGTTTGGTGAAAGGTTTGGTGTATTGAAATTAAATTTAGTGCTATTTGTATTTTAATAGGGTTAAGATGAAGACGTCAATAATTCGTCTGCCTTCGATTGACCTTTAGTAGCATGTTCAGTTGCGTTGCGTTGTAAGCAACGAAAGCTTGTAGTTGTAGCCGCAACAGTTAAAATTATGATACCTATTAGATTTATTTGAAGAACTATCTCGACGTGAGTACATAAGAATTTAGGGAAGACTGAGACGCATAGTAAAATTTGGGGTACACCTTAGTCCAGCAGTAGGACAACGTTTAAATAAATAATGAAAACTATTCTACTTGTCAACTGTTCTTTAAATAATAGTGTTATTAAAGAATATTTTTCAAAGTGCCGTTGATTACAATCACGCTTTCTTACACGTCCAACTTTGGGGAAATAAAAGAAAAACAGCCGCGAACCTCAGCAGTGGGACTTTAATCTCGGGAGCTGTCTAAAACAATAGTAGTCTGTGGCACCGCAACTAGAAAAGAGATAGCGCGACGCCCGACGCCGCCCGCCGCCATCCGCACACAAAACGCTCCAATTACGCGCTACGCTATTTCGCCTTGTGCCACACTGCAGGATATCATAGCAGGATGAGGTACGACATACATCCAAGCAAATATCTTGAAAAATAAAAAAATGTTTTTGATACCCGACGTTTTGACCGAGTTGTACCGGTCATGGTCACGGACTGACTGAAAAAGGTATGTGTAGAATGCCCATACTTAATACCTAGTTAGCGTCAATTTCCCGCGGAAATATCTTATTTCAAAGTAAATATTCAATCGCCTGTGGGTCTCTTTTAGTATTTAAAACTACTTTATGCTTAGAATATAGTGATAATATGTTGATAGTTAGTTATTTATTATGTTACAGGCAGGCACATGTTTAATTAATAGGGTTTAAAGCTTTTAAAATAATTAGTTACCTGATATTGCGTCTAAATTGCTAGCCAGCTATCAGCTATGGTCGCAGGCTAAGCAGCCACTCAGTTTGCTTTAAGCTTCGTTATTTTAAGTATGCATAAAATCTAAAATTATATTTTTATCCTTATAAGTATCGCAACGCTGCCACTGTAGCAGACGCCTCAAACTATTTCTGTGTGCGATTTTAATTAACGACCATCATCCGAGTATTAAAGAGTGGGTTTAGCACCAGCGGATTGAATGAGGAGCCGAAAGGCAATTAGCACAAGGTCCAAATTAAGGCTCACCTCCTTTAATTGAGTTAGCTTTTTCAAATACATAGTCCCAATGACTTTTATGTTAACGGAATGTTTGACAGTTCAAATAAATCCCTTCGGGATTTATATCGGGACCTAAAGGTGCAGATCTTACGTCCAGCTTTGCAATTTCACTGGATCTTGTACCTTCAAATCTGGAATACAGCTGTGCAAGTTTACATAGACATTGTGCATGTAACTTGCACAGCTTTAAAATGTCTACAAGCCTGGCTTAATTTAATTTAAATTATTTGAAAGTATTCGTTGATTATTTATAACCATGTCGCGTAGCAGTGAAATACAACCATCCCCTCTCTTCTCTTGGTGGCGACTAACGGACTAAAGACTGCACATCCATCCAACAGCATATAGCGGCGATGGGCTTACCACCTGTCACACTGAACAAATGTGAAGTCGCTATTTGGTGAAAAGTGGACTATGGTAGAGGACTGCTTTTGCTGTCCTCATTGCCTAGTCTCTGACTAACTGACTATGAATGAATTCGTTGTTTTTTATCGTATCCCAACTAAAATGCTCCGCTCTCAGTGATTCCTTCGAGTATTTCCAATAGTCTGTCACGGCATCCGCGAGTCTGGTGCCTCGAGGCATGCTCCGGCAATTCTTTTCCAATATTCAGTTTCATGCATCTTACTTTTGCGAGAGATAATGGGTTTTTAATAGGTTTTTCGATCGTTGCAATAGTACTATGGCTATCATTACTAAAATATTGAACAACTGTGTTTGCTTGACGAACTGCTTTTTGGATTTACTTTGTTGGAGGGTCTAAATGCGTGTTGCACCTTAGTGACTTTTTAACCGGAGAAACATCTTCAGGAGTTCCCGACAGCTCAAATTTAAAAATAAAGAAACATAGTCAAATACCATTTAGATAACTGTGAAAATAATCAACAAAGACATCCCGAAACAAAGTTTCTCTTTAGCCAAGATAAAGAAATAACTTTACCTAAATTCGTATTCCATACAAGCATAGAATCGTCAACAAAGGCATATTTTGGAACAAATGATGAGTAAGCGACTTATAATGATTATAAATCGTTGAACTTAGTAACGAGCGCTTCGACGAGGAGGGTTAATTTATCATCGAATCTAATTACTGTATGTGTTATAGAAGTGAAATTTCTAAGTTATCCTAAAAACATTTCACATTATAACGTGAGGCCTACTCGGTTGGATAGCGTTTTGCATTATATCTCTTAACTCTACTTAGGCCTTTTCGCAAGCTTTTATAATATTTATAGAGCCGATCTTTAAATATATTTCTGTGTTTCAATCGTAACTTACTGATTTGTCTCGCTATTATCACTAGTTCACACAAATATTTTTTCTTACTAATGGTTTCTTCATTACGACTAAGTCGAAGATTGCCTAATGTAATGTAACTCACAACCGGAGGGGGATGTTGACAGGGGGTTGTTGGAAATAAAATGGAACCCGGGATTTGATTCCCAGTAGTGGCATCATAAGGTTTGATTGATGTTTATAGTTATGCTTATTTTTGTAGATTTATATTCGTTATTTAATTCAAAGAGAAAATTATTTAGTATCTTATATAAAAATGTATGCTTAATTTTAGTCTGGGCTTACAAATTATAAGATTATTATTTGATAAATCAAAAAAAAATGGAAAAGGTTAACCGTACACATTTCATCACAACCTGTAATGAGACAAGCCGCCTCAAACACGGCTCATTATATTTTTGAATCCACTCCGGGCTTAACGTTAATACCCCTCATTTTCTCTGAAACGCAACTTAACATAATTCGCGAGAGTTGATGTAATAATAATCCTTCGGTGAGCGGTGTGAAGGGGCCCTTACGCTAGTTTATTCCCCTCTCGACAAGCTTTTGTGCGAACCATATTAAATTACAGTAAAAGCCAACTTGAAATATTAAAATCACTATTTATATTGTGTTAAGCTACACAAATGTGCGAATATCTTACCCGTTGGCAGCAATTATTGTTATCGTATTTTTCTGATTTATTAAGACGTGTCTTTGCGAGTTTCTTATTGCCAATATTAAGCTTTACCCGATCAATAATGTAGTGGACTTCTGTGATTGACTTATGTATTTATCATTAAAATAAGGCAACTTGCTTATGAATTAGGACTCGTACCTTAATTTCTTTTCACAAACTAGGCGGCTGATTTTCCAACTAAACTGGTTGTAGTTGTTGTTACCTAATGTTTCGTGATACTTATGCTATTACCGAGAGTTCATAGTTGGGACCGTGTTGTTATTTAGTTGTCAACCGTGTCGCTTAGCGGTGAAAGAATACTACCACCCCCTCTCTTCCCTTGGGTATTGTAAAAGGCGACTAACGGACTAAAGACTGCAAATACATTCAACAGCATAGAGCGGTGATGGGCTCACCACCTGTCACGCTGAGCACATGTGTAGTCGCTATTTGGTGAAAAGTGGACTATGGTAGAGGACTGCTTTTGCTGTCCTCATTGCCTAGTCTCTGACTAACCCTTCGGGGATAATAGTTGTGATTATATTTATGTATGTATGTATGTAAGTCATAGTTCGGATTTAAGCATTGTGTAGTGACGAGGAACTGAAGCAGGGACCAAAAGTCATACTCAGTGGCATGCATCGGGAGACGCATATTTTCACAGTTGCACAGACAGACTGATTATGTTAATAATAGATGGAAAAAGGAGTTTGTTGATTAGTTCCCAAACAATAGCGGTCGTTAGGACTAAACCTAACTCGCGGCTTAAATGGAACGCAACCACACGGAAACTTGGCAAATGGCTCTGCATATTTGCTTTACAAATATATGTATCTTGTATACATAACTGTTATTTATCTGCGCGAGCGTTGTTAGCTTTTAACTTTTCTAATCTTAACGATGAGTTATGTGCGAGGCTACTGTTTTCGTATGCATGTCTCATCTTATGCTTATTAAAATAAACGTGTTCTACAATGAATTTGATAATAAGTATAATAATCCCGCAACTTGGTATTCTTATTAAGTACCAAGAACAACTATATTTTGTATTGGAGCAGCCCTGAAATTGCGAAAAAAAATTCAGCAGTTCCATACAAAAGTGCAAATACTATTCGACTTAAATGTATGAAGCAACCGAATCAGTAGTTTAGGTCAAGTAAGAAAAACAAACCGAGCGTGTAGCGCTCACTAAAATAATAGGTGCTACCATTCCTTCTCTTTGATTGCGTTTCGTAAAAAGCAACTAACGGACTAAAGACTGCACATATTATTATACATCCAACAACATAGAACGGCGATGTTCTCACCACCTATCACGCTGAACACATGTGCAGTTGTACTTTGGTAAAACGGCAGTGCACAGCTCTTGCGGTCCTAGTCCCTGACTAACCCATTGACTTTTGGGATAATATTCATGAATCTATGTATTTAAGAAAAACAAATAAAATTGCACACATGTTTCGGCGCGGCTGAGTTCGCCATTGTTCTCCGTATTTCCGCATTTGCGTTATAGTACAATACTTTTTCACTCTTAAATAAACGGTCGTCTCTAAACGGCTCAGGCTGTTCGGGCACAACATAGTGGAAAGACGAACAGTGTCTCAAGTAGTGACTGTCGTATTTATGGTCAAATTACATTTTTTTAATAAAACTTTGTTACATTTTATACTTAACGACCTCTGGTCTACTTAAAGTTATGCGATCATAGATTGCATGAATCGCCGAGGTATCTTGCGGCTTGCGGGGTACCCCAAATGCCTTAAATGTGATAACCTTAACTCATGCGATCACACAGCAGCATACCACGACATGAGCTCATTTTAAGGTTTAAAGAGTAAAAAATTCCACATGCCGCATCACTTTATTTTTGTTGAGAAAGAGAGACAGAAATGCGTCATTGAAAGTAAGTGGACATACTGTGATAGCTCCACTGCGGTCCTACTTACTAATACCTTAAGTGCACGCCCCGCCCTGCGAGCTAGCGTTAGGTTTACTGCGAACCGATTTGATTACGATGCCGAAATTTAATTAGAGGTGAAGTTAGAACTTAGGCAAATGAAATTACTGCTACACGGACGGACCCAATGATTTGTTGCTGTTGCCTTAGCGATGCGGAAATGAAGGTCATCTTAGTACCAGGGGTGATGGTGGTATTGAAACTGTTCGCAATGGCTAAAATGAAAGCTCTATTGCAAAGGGCAGTGTTTGGATGGGGTATCAAAATGGTTATTATCTTAACGCCTTTTTAAGGTTCTGTACACAAAGGGTATATTACTAGCACTCCACTGTCCGTCCGTCTGTCTGTTTGTCACCAGGCTACATCTCATGAACCGTGATAGCTAGACAGTTGAAATTTTTAATGATGTATTTCTGTTGCCGCTATAACAACAAATACTGAAAACAGAATAAAATAATTATTTAAGGTTTACGCCCGTCGTGCGCGAGTCCGACTTGCAGTTGTTTTTTTTTAAAACACCGGTTTTTTAAAATCTTTGCCACAAGTTAGAAATGGCCAATAGATTTATTTCTGATGTAATTATTTCCCCGTTTCCTAATTATTTAGATTATCGAAAATTATTGAAGAATGCAAAACATAAAAAACAAAGTTAATCCCTTGTCTGTCTAGAGACCACCTTAAGGCCCAAAACAAATTGTTTGGACAGTCTAGCACACAGTTGTATTAAAAGTGTTTTTAAATAATAAATATTAAACCATCAAAGTATTTACTGTTATATAATATAGTATTTAACCTTGAGAGGATTTTTACTGCGAAATATGGGTGGATTTAGAGCTAAGCCCGTCTTATATTTGGCGGTAAACAAGTGTACTGAAACGAAGTTTAGTGTTTCCTTAAGTCATCACACTTTCGACTTGAGTTCTTTAAATCATAAAAAATACGGCAGAATATTTTCCAAAGAAGAAAGTTCAAGCAACTTCATTTTAAACGACATAACATTATATTTAGTAGCTGTGTAATTTTATTTTCTCATACTTTTTTCTATTTTCAACAGTTTCATATACCTAGTGGTTTCGAAATAATCTATAGACAGCCTTTAGACCTCTATTATAGACGTTGTAAAATGTAAAACAAATTTATCGAGTTATACCCGATAGGTATGATTAGGTAATCTGTGGTTATACAGCAAGATTGGGTTGATATTGCTATAGAGCTACAGAACTGATATTGATATAGATATACTGACACAGAGCATAAGATGCTGCTACGAAATCGTAGTACTGTTCCGATCGCCTACTACAAAATAAAAACGTCGTAGCAGCATGTATCAACCGTAGCTACGGCTTTAACGCCGTTGTGAATTATAAAAGATAATAGCGGGCTCATTGTTTAAAACCAATAAGTACCGTATGTGTTACGTTGGCTAGAATCCAGTAAATGTTCCCAAGCTTGCTACAAAATACTGTAGGACAAAATCCAAAACTTCCATAAACATTAATTAACGTACTCACTACAATGTTTCATACGGAAATGTCGCTTCGCATAACTAAATCATGTGAAGACAATTACGGTACACTACGCCTTGATGAATTGAGACAGTAAGAAGCTCAGTATAAATTATTAGTCGCGTGCTGCTAATGTACCAACTCCGGAGTTTCAGCCGTTCGCGACGGCTGGCGCGGTCGCGGGTGTCGCGCCTAGGTTTATGTGGGAAGTGGGAAGATGTGGGAACATTTGGGAAGTTAATCTTATATCAAAGGTCTTCATGCACTGGTAGCAAAAAAACTTGCTTTTCTATTTTATTAGTGGTACATCGAGTGGTCGGACTTAACCATTAGTGCTAGCGTATTAAAATAAAAGTTCTTGGTAGTTTTCTCATCAAGTTTTCTCATCAGTTATCGTTGTTATTTTTAAGAAAAATCATAAAAAAGTCTAACGTCCTAATTTGATAGTTTTGATGTCACATTAGGGGAGATTAACGCAAAGCCATTTTGAATTTAACTAAAGTCTCAATTGCTCCACTAGAGCGGTACTATTAAATCTGGTCCTCGTTTTCTACTTTTACGCTGAAGTCATCACACGGCACTTGCACATTCACTAGCGTATGCAAATAGACATCGTCTGCGTTTGGTCTGAAGCAAGCCCATCGCTCGCCACTCGCATGTAATCAAATATCGCGTTGATGATAGTTGTTTGTGAATCAAACAATACTAATGTAAAACACTTATGTTGTAGATTAGTATTGTTATCTTAAATCAGTGATTGTATTAGTCTGTTATACTGCTCTTGGAATGCGTTCCGGGCATGATCCTCAAAAATATTTCACTTTTTTTAAAAAGTAACTTTTTACAGTATAAACTATGTGGTAGAGCGTTTTGTATCTAGATAATATGAACGAATTACTAGCAGATGCGACGTTTGCGCCCGCCATTTTTTAAAAACATAATATAAGACATAATGAAGAGAAAATATAGGTAGGCATAACGGCTTTATAACTGTGTTATAAAATCCTTGTAAAAAAGCCTCTAGTAGATGTGTCTGTTTTCGAAAAGTTTATGACGGATAATCTGACTATAACCTAACAATTCAGTGTATATCAATGAATTACCTCCCACGCTTCATCCGATAATTCAACTATACAAACAAATAGCATTAGTTGGGTAAACGGCCAAAATTACCGAATAACGAACAGCAACAACCGAATTCAAACTTCCGATTTAACCGGAAAATCGCTCGCGAATACAACGGATGTAACGCACCACACTGAAAAAAATAAAACGGGACTTTTAACTGTTGATGTACAGTAAAAAAAAAAACGGTTAAGTAAACTTATTTTTATGTTGACATAATTGATTACTGACAGTACTCTTAAATGGGCATATCCAGTAAAGAGCTAAACAGTTATTTCAATTGTATGAACATTAAAGTTCACTGAAACAAACAGTTACTTTTAAGTATTGCCCTTTTCAGAGCTTTACTGATATCGCAGCAGTTATTCTTACTGACTTCTAAACAGTTATTGTAGCATACAGTAATGAGTGAAACAGTAATTTCAATTGTTTGAACATTAACGTTTACTAAAACAAACAGTTTTTTTAGTATTGCCGAGTTCATGAGCTTTATTGATATCGTAGCAGTTACTTTTACTGTTTCTGAACAGTTTCTGTAGCATACAGTTAGGAGCTAAACAGTAAATAACAACTGTTTTTACAATAACGTTTACTGATACAAGCAGTTTCTTTCAAGTCTTGCTGTGTTCAGACTTTACTGATATTGTAGCAGTTACTTTTACTGCTTCTAAACAGTTTTTGTGGCAAACTGTTAGAAGCTAAACAGTAAAAATCAACTGTTTGAACATGTAACGTTTACTGATACAAGCAGTTTCTTTCAAGTATTGCGATGTTCGGGCTTTTCTGATATCAAAGCAGTTATTTAAACTGCTTTTGAACAGTTTCTTTAGCATACTGTAAGGAAATAAACAGTTAATATCAACTGTTTAAACATGAAACGTGCACTGATACAAGCCTTTTTTTTAAAAGTATTACTGAAATCAAAGCAGTTATTTTTACTGCTTCTGAACAGTTTCTGTAGCATACAGTAGGGAGCTAAATAGCTTAAATTAATTGTTGAACATGTAACGTTTACTAATACAAGCAGTTTGTTTTAAGTATTGCCGTGTTTAGGCTGTACTGATATCGTAGCAGTTATTTATACTGCTTCTGAACAGTTTCTGTAACGTACTGTAAGGAACTAAACAGTTAATATCAACTGTTTGAACATGTAACGTTTACTGATACAAGCAGTTTCTTTTAAGTATTACTGATATCAAAACAGTTATTTTTACTGCTTTCGAACAGTTTTTGTAAAATGCGGTAAAGAGCTAAATAGTTAAAATTAACTGTTTTAACATGTAACGTTTACTGATATAAGCAGTTTCTTTCAAGTATTGCCGTGTTTAAGCTTTAATGATATCGAAGCAGTTATTTTTACTGCTTCTGAACAGTTTCTGTAGCATTTTGTAAGGATATAAACATTTAATATCAACTGTTTAAACAAGTAAAGTTAACTGATACAAGCACTTTCTTTTAAGTATTACTGATGTCAAAGCAGTTATTTTAACTGCTTCTGAACAGTTTCTGTAGCACGCGGAAAAGAGCTAAATAATTAAAATTAACTGTTTGAACCTGTAACGTTTACTGATACAATCAGTTTCTTATAAGTGTTGCCGTGTTTAATCTTTACTGATATCGTAGCAGTTATTTAAACTGCTTCTAAACAGTTTCTGTAGCGTACTGTAAGGAACTAAATAGTTAATATCAACTGTTTGAACATGTTACGTTTACTGTTACAAGCAGTTTTTTTTAAGTATTACTGATGTCAAAGCAGTTATTTTTACTGCTGCTGAACAGTTTCCGTAGCATACAGTAAGGAGCTAAATAGCTAAAACTAACTGTTTGAACACGTAAAGTTTACTGATGCAAGCAATTTCTTTTAAGTATTGCTTTGTTTAGGCTGTACTGATATCGAAGCAGTTATTTTTACTGCTCCTGAACAGTTTCGTGGCATACTGTAAGGAAATAATCAGTTAATATCAACTGTTTAAACATGTAACGTTTACTGATACATGCAGTTTCTTTTAAGTATTACTGATATCGAAGCTGTTAATTTTGAATGCTTTTGAACAGTTTTTGTAGCATGCGGTAAAGAGCTAAATAGTTAAAATTTACTGTTTGAACCTGTAACGTTTACTGATACAAGCAGTTTCTTTTAAGTGTTGCCGTGTTTAATCTTTACAGATATCGTAGCAGTTATTTAAACTGCTTCTAAACAGTTTCTGTAGCGTACTGTAAGGAACTAAACAGTTAATATCAACTGTTTAAACAGGTAATGTTATTGATACAAGCAGTTTATTTTAAGTATTACTGATATCAAATCAGTTATTTTTACTGCTTCAGAACAGATTCTGAAGCATACAGTAAGGAGCTAAATAGCTTAAATTAATTGTTTAAACATGTAACGTTTGCTAATACAAGCAGTTTGTTTTAAGTATTGCCGTGTTTAGGCTGTACTGATATCGTAGCAGTTATTTATACTGCTTCTGAACAGTTTCTGTAACGTACTGTAAGGAACTAAACAGTTAATATCAACTGTTTTAACATGTAACATTTACTGATACAAGCAGTTTCTTTTAAGTATTGCCGTGTTTAAGCTTTAATGATATCGATGCAGTTATTTTTACTGCTTCTGAACAGTTTCTGTAGCATTTTGTAACGATATAAACATTTAATATCAACTGTTTAAACATGTAAAGTTAACTGATACAAGCAGTTTCTTTTAAGTATTACTGATGTCAAAGCAGTTATTTTAACTGCTTCTGAACAGTTTCTGTAGCACGCGGTAAAGAGCTAAATAATTAAAATTAACTGTTTGAACCTGTAACGTTTACTGATACAAGCAGTTTCTTTTAAGGGTTGCCGTGTTTAATCTTTACTGATATCGTAGCAGTTATTTAAACTGCTTCTAAACAGTTTCTGTAGCGTACTGTAAGGAACTAAATAGTTAATATCAACTGTTTGAACATGTAACGTTTACTGTTACAAGCAGTTTTTTTTAAGTATTACTCATATCAAAGCAGTTATTTTTACTGCTGCTGAACAGTTTCCGTAGCACACAGTAAGGAGCTAAATAGCTAAAACTAACTGTTTGAACACGTAAAGTTTACTGATGCACGCAGTTTCTTTTAAGTATTGCTTTGTTTAAGCTGTACTGATATCGAAGCAGTTATTTTTACTGCTCCTGAACAGTTTCCGTAGCATACTGTAAGGAAATAATCAGTTAATATCAACTGTTTAAACATGTAACGTTTACTGATACATGCAGTTTCTTTGAAGTATTACTGATATCGAAGCAGTTATTTTGAATGATTTTGAACAGTTTTTGTAGCATGCGGTAAGAAGCTAAATAGTTAAAATTAACTGTTTTAACATGTAACGTTTACTGATACAAGCAGTTTCTTTTAAGTATTGCCGTGTTTAAGCTTTAATGATATCGAAGCAGTTAATGTCACTGCTTCTGAACAGTTTCTGTAGCATACTGTAAGGATATAAACATTTAATATCAACTGTTTAAACTTGTAAAGTTAACTGATACAAGCAGTTTCTTTTAAGTATTACTGATATCAAAACAGTTATTTTTACTGCTTCAAAACAGATTCTGAAGCATAAAGTAAGGAGCTAAATAGCTTAAATTAATTGTTTAAACATGTAACGTTTACTAATATAAGCATTTTCTTTTAAGTATTGCCGTGTTTAGGCTTTACTGATATCGTAGCAGTTATTTTTACTGCTTCTGAACAGTTTCTGTAGCATACTATAAGGAACTAAACAGTTAATATCAACTGTTTGAATATGTAACGTTTACTGATACAAGCAGTTTTTTTTAACATGTTCAAACAGTTAATTTTAACTATTTAGCTCCTTAGCTAAATAGTTAAAATTATTTGTTAGAACATGTAAAGTTTACTGATACAAGCAGTTTCTTTTAAGTATTGCCGTGTTTAGGCTGTACTGATATCGTAGCAGTTATTTTGACTGCTTCTGGAAAGTTTCTGTAGCATACTGTAAGGAAATATACAGTTAATATAAACTGTTTGAACATGTAACGTTTACTGATACAAGCAGTTTCTTTAAAGTATTACTGATATCAAAGCAGATATTTTTAATGCTTCTAAACAGTTTTTGTAGCACGCGGTAAGGAGCTAAATAGTTAAAAATAAGTGTTCGATTACGTAACGTTTACTGATACAAGCAGTTTCTTTTAAGTATTGCCGTGTTTAGGCTGTACTGATATCGTAGCAGTTATTTTTAATGCTTCTGAACTGTCTCTGTAGCACACGTAAGGAACTAAACAGTTAATATCAACTGTTTGAACATGTAGCGTTTACTGATACAAGCAGTTTCTTTTAAGTATTACTAATATCGAAGCAGTTATTTTTACTGCTTCTGAACAGTTTCTGTAGCATACTGTAAGGAATTAAACAGTTTAGTTTAAAATCACAATAGATAGGATTCTCTTTTCCATCTGATATAAGCGTGTTTGGTTTTGGGCAAATATTACCTAAAAAACTTAATTTATTTTTACATATTTTTAAAAAACAAGCTTTTATTTAGATGTGCTAAAAGGAAAACACGTGAAAATTGTGTAATTACAATACAATTTATACGATATAAAAGGTCGTCGCGAGATTTAAGTATGTTCTCGTATTTACTTAGCCTTTTATATAAGTAATATAAATTGTATAATGACGTTTCAAGTGAATAGTAAAAGTTTTTTTTTCTTTTTAGCGCATACAAATAAAAGAGAGGTTTTTACTTTTTTTTACTTTTTAGTCATCCCTTTCGATCCCTTTCCCCATCGTTTTTCATCTGTTCAACTCATTGAACGTGTAGGTAGGTATACAGAATTTATTTACGTCCACCAAACCACCACCACTCGCCACCTATCAAAAACGGTCTACCCATTAAGACAAATCAATCTCGACGCGGTCGTGTCGCTTAATTACTGAGTTTCTATGGCCACCTTGCAGCTCCATCATCAGATCCTGGTTACCATCTAGCACCAAAGTACTCGTCAAGACGAATCAAACGAGCCCATACTCGATGGGGTTATGTCGTTTAATTACTTATTGAGTTTCTATGGCCACCTTACATCAGACTCTGGTTACCATCTAGCACCAAAGTACTCGTCAAGACGAATCAAACGAGCCCATACTCGATGGGGTTATGTCGTTTAATTACTGAGTTCCTACGGCCATCTTCCAGCTCCATTATCAGACTCTGGTTACCATCTAGCACCAAAGTACTCGTCAATACGAATCAAACTAGCTTAGACTCGATGGGGTTGCGTCGATTCTTTACTGAGTTCCTATGACCACCTTCCAGCTCCATCATCAGATCAGACCCTGTAAAAGTTTGAAAACAAAGTACTCGTCAAGACGAATGAAACGAGCCGAAACTCGATGGGGTTGCGTCGTTTCATTACAGAGTTCCTATGACCACCTCCCAGCTCCATCATCAGACCCTGGTTACCATTGAAAGACAAACTATTCGTCAAGACGATTCAAACGAGCCCAAACTCGATGAGGTTGTGTTCTTTCATTGCGAAGTTATTATAGCCACCTTCCAGTACCATCATCCAGATCACCACCATGTCATCATAATTGCATTGTCAGGCGACTTACACAGGTATGCAAAATTTCAGCTCAATCGGTTGAAGATAATCTGCTTCAAAATTGAGTTGCAAGATTTCACCCGAACAAATATACATGCTAGTTAAATAAAAGCTTGTACCTATGTGATATAAAATTTATAAATAACTAGCTGACCCTACAGACGTTGTCCTGTTAATTAATTAATTTAATTATGAATATAGAATTAGAATTTAAAAAGAAAAAAAAAATTCTTTAATAAGAACCTTCTCCTGACAATAACAAACAACAAAGTAATAAAGGTCCAGCCGTTCACGCGTGATGTTGTTACCTCTAAAATATTCATAACAATTTGCTGTTGTGGGCTCATGTTAAAGCTGTATAACATACCTATTTACATAAGACTTTCTTATGTAGGTATTTACAAACTATCTTGAATCATGATTGATGAGTTTTCGATTTGTGCTAGGTAGGTACTACGTAGTTACCTACTTAGCCAATAGGCTATTTGATTACCTACTATTGGGAAATAATTCTGACGTATTGGCTGATAAATAATAAATCGAATGTTAAGTACTAATATTTCTTCCAGTAGGTAATTGGTATAAAATCTAATTTTAAAGTTTGAAAACGCTCATCAACGTCATGGCTCCATTGACATGACTCCGTCACACCTACATAGTTAAGTATAAGTAGTAAGTTTGACGACGAAGTCATATGAATATTGTTGTTTTAACCTTTCAACTGCGGCAGCGCACTGATCAAGTGTACAATGAAAAGAATTTCTATTGTGTAGTGGCGGCGCGTTCTAAGTGTTAAGCTTTATGAAACTGGAGAATTAATCTTTCTACAAGTCGTGTATTGTGCCGAATGGGAAAGTACAACCTACCTACCTACCACAACAAATTTATTCACCCGAAAAACTATTTCTATCAGTTCTATCGTTTCTGTCGGTGCCCAAGAGAAAAAAAAGTGTCTCGAACTAGCTCATAAAACAATAAAATCATTGAAGTCAATACTCTAGTAAGTAGGTACCTACTTGCTACATCTTGCTAACTTATGTGTGAAATCAAAACTATTAAGTATAATTACCTAACCCAAATCTGAGCGCGAGTGACGGAGCACTGATATTACCTACCTACCCGATGCATCTAGGTACTCCAGATTTATCAGACTCCGCTAGGTTAGTAGGTAGGTACATATTTGGCATTTTGGGTAAGTTATATCAGACCCATTGAGGTACCAGACCCTACTGTTTCTTTTAGGTAGGTAACAAGAGCAATTTTGCATCTCTGCTTAACTAAAGTACCTAAACAAAAGAAAGGTATTTTTATGGCCTTCCGCCATAACTGTTTAAAACATTAGAATCATAGCATAGCAAAACATTTAAAATAACTGTCTAACCGCGGCCGCACGTTGCATCGTTAATTAGTGATGTACCTACTCACCTCGTCTCGAGTTTCGATGTCATTACGATTTATATTAAAAATAAAACGCAATAACAATTGTGTACATGACGAAATCCCAGGATCACTGATAGTTTATTGCGTAGATGAGCTTGTGCCACCTTTAACATTACTTATAAATCAGTCTTAAAACGAAATTTATTAATTTAATAATTAAATTATCTAACCATGTTTTCCCAATGCCTTGAAAAAGTAAATTTGTGACTAGCATAACACCTTTCTAACACAAACATATTTCTGTATGTTATTGTACTTTTTGTTACAAATTTAAGTGGAATAAATGGATATGAATATGAATATGACATTGTTGACATGTCACGCTTACAAATTAAAACACTCCGTATTCAATCGTAGTACTATCTACAATGAACAAAATTACCTATGATGTTCTTGCGGCGGTATAAAATAAACAAATATTAATTCAGGTCTATCTTCATTTCATTTCATACTCACGGCAGTCTTACTTATGTACGTAACTCGAGACTATTTCAACAAATAGGTGTAGGTAATCTTACTTTGTTGTAGATCCTAAATTCGAAACTTTCCTGTACGAATTACAATTGTTCGAGAACGGTATGAGGAAGTTTTAAATACCAGATTTTACATAATTTTGTTAATCCATAAACTTATCATACAAACGTTTAATTTTCCAGAAAAACTATTAGCCGATTATCAAAACTACTTTTTTTCTTTTGGAAGATGTTATGGAAAACAAAAAATTACAAAACGTTTTCGGCCAAAAAAATTCGTACAGGCAAATTTCGAATTTATGATACGTAACCGTTGTAGATACATCGTCTCCGCTGAAGTGTTAGTGTTGCCAAAGATCATAAGTATCGTGTAGTTTGCATTATTTTTGTATTTGATTGATACGATTTTTTCATACGATCTTCCAAGCATACGATTCGATCTGAGCAAAGATCGTTCCTGTTGAATCGATAAAAAAAATCGGCAGATTGTATTGCCGTGAATCGATTAAGATCGGGCATCCCTAGCTCGCACGCGCCACAATCTGAAGCTAGTCAGTTCGCGCCCGCTGTAAGAGATAGTCGCAATTCACGAAAACAATTAAATAGTGACAAAGCAGTGTACCACGTGTGAAAAGGAACCATGGAACTTTTATTTAAAGAGTGGGGCTTTAAGAAATATCTCGACCAATTTATTGGTAAGTGACTGGTAAGTAGGTACTTTGCAGCGTACGTTCCTACCAATATTATGGCCAAATTTAATAAGATTTTATGTTACAGAGATGACTTAACTTGTTGGAGTCCATT
Source organism: Scoparia ambigualis (assembly GCA_963921215.1). Taxonomy (NCBI): domain Eukaryota; kingdom Metazoa; phylum Arthropoda; class Insecta; order Lepidoptera; family Crambidae; genus Scoparia; species Scoparia ambigualis. Next base: position 1,858,031 of record OY992503.1, read on the forward strand.
CATTCACGTCTAAGAGAGTTTAATGGTAATAATAATAACCTACACACTATATTATGGAAAGCTTCTTGTGTTATTTTTCACATTGTGGAGATTCAGATTATCCTAAATGTGTCCCCCGTGGACACGGTATTATGGCCGATTCACACATCCACAAGGAAGTAGTAAGTTAAACTTACTTACTTACTTATGGATGTGTGAATCTGCCATAATATGAATCTTCCTTTAAGTTGGGAATGGGTTTGCTTGGTTCCATTGCACCTCTGTGGCGTTTGTTATGTCTAGGTTAGAATGGCATGGCTAGTTTATACTTGTACCTACATGTAGGTACGCTACACAGTCGGATAAACCTGGGACCTGGGACACCACTAATTTGACTTGCGCAGTAGGTAGACGATTTCTCTGCGCAAGTCGAACCACGTGATCCGTCAGGTCTCATCTTTCGTGACGCGGATTGTAAGTACTCGTGCACTGTGCAGTCAGTAGCTTGACAGGTTTGAACTGTTTACATGACTGTGTTGCGAGCTTGCTTACTGCACAGTCAGTTGAGTGCGTAATGCCCGATATAGACGTATTAACTAAGTTAAGTTAACAACTAAAGAGCTAAAATAGAATTTTGTCTATTTTTCGGTTAAGTTGGTGGGCAGGGCTTGTCACTTGACATGTTTGGACAGACACAATTTAGGCTGGCCTCACACAGCCGGAATGGCTTTCTGAATTCAGTTTGATCAGTAGTCTTGTGATTCCCGGCACATGCAAAATTGCAAACGTCTCTGGGACGTTAACCGCTTGCTGTGTCAACGTGTTGGCAAATAAAACAAAACCGTGCAACATCACTTTTCATATTCTCTCAAGAAATCCGTGTGAGATCTCAATACTACTTAAAACGTGTAAATCGGACATATGGTAAAATGTAAAATAACTAAAAAATTTTGCTAATGAAAATCTGTGTTGAGATTGCTGTGGGTGCCGCTGTCTGTATATATGTATTATTCTCTATGCAAGACTGTAATTAATTCTTTATTAAGTCTGAAGGGGTTTGGTTTGGGTTTGGTTAATTTTTTAAACGTTCATAATCACTCATTTTCATTATCATCTAGTTTATGCAAAAAAAATATTCACTTTAATATCTTACTTGACACTGGCTAAATGTGCTGACCACACAGAGCCATTATTTAAGCACAGAATTTACGACTTCATTACGTTGTTGATCGTCCTTCTTGAGTGAACTAAAGAGCTTAACTACTTAAATATGTATGGACACACACTTAAATTTAAGTCACTTAAAATTTAGTTAAAATTTAGTTAACCACTAAACTACTTAATACGTGTAAATTGGGCATGAGGTAAAATGTAATATTACTAATAACTACTTACTAATAAATTTTACTTATGAAAATTTGTGTTGAGATTGCTGTGGGTGCCGCTGCCTGTATATATATGTATTATTCTGTATGCAAGACTGTAATTAATTATAAATGTTTGTTATTCAAGAACATGAAGTTGACATAGAGGCGCTGTCTTTGCTCGATGATCAGCAAATCCGGGTGCTACTACCAGCTAGTACCAGCTATTGGCCCTCAAGCCAAATTTAGAAGAGCGCTTCAGAAGTGGAAGGCTTCCAAACTAAATTCCGATGTAAGCACACAGCATGGTTAAGTCAAAAAGGGGTGCAGGACTTACAAAAAATTTTAAGCAAAATTAACTTTTTTTCACAATCTGACGGAAAACATTGCTATCAAAAAGAGATTAAAAAAATTCCAAAAAAATAAGGTTTCGAGGTTATTTTTTTATTAGACAACAGAAATCCAGCTCCATACAAAAATTAATGTTTATTTTTATCCTAAAAATACTTTATATCTCTTTTTGATAGCAATGTTTGCCGTCAGTTAGTGAAAACAAATTAGAGTGTATTTTTTATGCAACGCCTTCGCGACACCCGGTCTTAATTTATGTATAAAAATATGGGCACGCCTTGGAATCTTTTTTTTTGTGAACATAATTTGTTTTTATTTTACAGATTTATGACAATCTTGAAAACCTTGTGGAAGTGTACGGAGAGAATGTTGGTGGACTTACAAATTCACCAATAACTTCGGTATTATCGTCACCAAGCACCTCGTCGTCATGCAGATCCATGTCCCTATATCTCGATGTAAGTTATCTATCAATTAACACTATTCATAAGGACCCTGTATCAGCCAAATATTTTTAGTGCTTGGGCGAAGCTTTAGCTCAATCGCCGTGCAAACTCATAGCTCCAAACTAGTTCCGTTTCCCCCATAACACCTACTTTTTTCATGCCTATCTTATTAAGGCAAATAATACAAGCAAGCTTTCTAGATTTTTTTTTCTGCGGTTATGTTTTTCGAGATTTTTGACCTTAACGTTTACTTACGTTTTTTTAATTTTTAAATATTTTGTAAACTATGAGACTGCGATATATCATGTACATAAAATATGTTTTTTGGGCCACCTATAGCGACTCTAAGGCTATAACTCCAACTGTTACTAAGACGATACTCTGACCCTAAACTCGCAATATTAACAATCTTCCCCGTTTTCAGAATCTCACAACGCTGCTCGAAAAGACTCCCGATGGCTTACAGCTTCTTAAAGAAAGGCAACAACCATTGGGAGAACAAAACCGTAAGGTACTAGTTCGAGAAATAGCTACACACACACTTCGGGCAAATTTCGATGACTTGATTGCTGCTGACAATGACAACGACACTAACCAGGAGATACAGGAAATTATAGAATGGCTAAAAAGCAATGTTCACGATTACAGTTTATGTGCAGAAAAATTTGACAAAACTAACAAGGAACGACTAAAACGCATTTTATCAAATGAAAACGAATCGTACATCCAGGAATTTCCCTGTATTAGACCTTGGTATGTATTTATCACATTATTAAAGTTTGTGTCTGTTTATGTTTGTCACCTCATTAAACCAAATTGGCCGAACGAAATAAGATTAAGTTAATCAAGATCCACGAGGGCCATTACCTACATAAAATTATACAATAGTTTACTAAAAAATCTTAATATAATATAATACAATATAATATAGGTTCCTAATATCACAGTAATTTCGGTTTCAGCTAATTGCCGACTTCCATGCATGGTACCCAGGAAACGAAACCTCATTCGATGACAAATTCCCTCTGCTCAAAGTAAAGTTGCTTGCAGCATTTGACAAGATCGCAAGAAAGAACACACACCTGGCAGAGTTGAAACAACTTGCTCGTGGTGAGTTGTTCTTGTGTAATTTTTATTTAATTACCTACTAGACAAGCTACGCCCCGCGGTGTTAATCGAGCTTACCAGGCATAAAAGTAGCCTACACTGTGTTAATCCAACACGTTTAAGTTGTCTCCTTATCAAATTCATCAAAATCCGTCCAGCCGTTTTAGCATGAAAGAGTTACAAATATACATACATGCACATTACAAACATTTTACATTTACATTTTCTATTGTAGAATTGACAGCTTGTTTATCACTTTTCAGTTACCTACTATATATTTTAAAACGCAGTCGGTTTTAATGATTTTTTTTTAATTCGTGAGTAATTTATTTAAAAAAATATTTTAAAACTAGCGGTCCATCCCGGCTTCACACGGGTGGACATTTATTTTAATAAATATATTACTTATGTTATGTACTCAGAGATAATGTAGCATTCTAATGGTAAAAGATTTTTTAAATTGGTTCAGTAGTTTTTAAGATTCGTTACATACATACATGACGACCTCCTTGGTCGGGTGGTTTGCACACCGGTTTTCATGGTGTCACCATCTCTGAGGTCCCGGGTTCGATCCCCGGTCGGGTCAATTCAGAAATTATTGTTTTTCTAAATTGTCTCGGGTCTGGGTGTTTTCTATCTATAATAAGTATGTATTTAAGTATTTTAAGTATGTTTATCCGTTGTCTAGTAACCATTTAACGAGTTTCTTCGAAGCTTCTCTTGGGCTAGATAATTGGTGTGATTGTAGGAAAGATTTATTTTATTTATTTAATTCAAAAACACAAATCTTACCTCTTTATAATTTTAGTACAGATATGAAAACTATGCACTATACAAAACAATAAAATATTTTTTCGAAGATATTTTTTAATTACTTACTAAATGATTACTTTTATTTTTCAGACCCAGATCCTGAGACGAGCAATCTTGCGGTTCTTCTGCTAATTCCGCATATACTTGGACCTTCTTATATAAAGAAAAAACTTTATCCTACATATTGAAGAAGAGCTAAAGCTTCAAGAACAGCAGCAAACACGCCAGGAAAAGTTTTTACATGTAAGGTTAACAATTCAGCCATACATAATAATTGCAGGCACTCTGAATAAAATTTCAGCCAGGTATGTGATTGTCGACAATATTGTTTATGAAATGCCAAACATTAGGTATCAAGGCTGTGGATACGTGTTTCAAGATAATTTGGGCTCTCAATTTGGAATATCCTATTGAATGCTTGCCTGTTTGGCAGTTTTTGCAACGTGTAATTTATACATTTTCTGACATAGCAATCCCAAAGGACAAAGTTTCTGTATCCGTCTTGGGCTTGATCGATGTAATATAAACAAAATGGTAACATGTTTTATCTGCAAAACTTTATTGACTGACTTAAGAGCACTTCGAACACATTTCCATTTCTTTCATACACACCACACATTTGATCAATATCGCTGCGTTGAAAATGGTTGTTCTCGACCTTATACCATCTGTTTAATTCTTTCCGTCGACATTTCTTAAAAAATCACTGTACGCTAGCTACCGCGACCACCACAACCTCACAGTCTAATGAATATAGACAGCTATGCGATTCTCTAAGCGACACATAGACGCTGCGCGCATGGCTGTGATCTGCTGTCTCTTTCCAATTCTATGAATATGAAAGAGACAGAGTCATTTCTCAGCGCTGCGGCAGCCGCAGCTATCAAGGCTTTAGCTTAGAGAATCGCACGGCTGTGCTCATCAACTTATTATGATGCTCATTATGAATGCTCTACAAGTAATGCTGTTGAAAATAATATCCAACTGTTATGTACTTAATTTAGCACCAGAAGTGTCTGTGCCAGACAGTTAAATAATTGATGTTCAAAATGGTAAATATTTTCTTGAATTATTCACGAGTTTATGCGTTTTCTCATACAATTCACGGCTTTCCTTAACACGACGTGATTTATTCTTGATAATATTTATTCTAAGGACCTTTTTAAACTTTCAACAGTGTCGTAGTTAGTTTTAAAACGTGGTAATTAAATGTATGAAAATTATAAGTTATAATTTTATTAAAAGTTCCTTAGTGGTTTGATCAATCACATACCTACGTCTTCACTTGGTACACTGCACTGTCACTATTTATTCTAAAATTATTATATTAAACAGCGGACGCGAACTGACTCAATTTTCCGACTGTCTAAATATATATTTTATAAATTTTTGTATTATATTTTAATACTAAGACACAAATGTAACTGGAATATTAAAAATAACGCTAAATTAAGCGAGGGAGAGCGTTGCGCGCTGGAAGCGCAATATTAAGTTATGGCGAGACGTCCGCGCAGTATGTACATTTTGTATGACTACATATTATACTTATATAAAATATACAATTGAGTAAGTGTTTTTAAAAATATTAGTTTAACATTAATATTAGTCATACACAATGCACATCGTGCGCGGACCTCTCGCCATAACTTAATATTGCGCTACCAGCGCGCAACTCTCTATCTCGCTTAATTTAGCGTCATTTTTAGTAAAAAAATTTTTTTTTTGTTTAAATTATTGGCGAATATTTTGTACATTATTTCAAAAGTATTTCCGTTTTGTTATCTTTTATTGATGGAGGAGTATCACAAAAAGTGATTTTTTAATGTGTTTAAACTTCTCTGTCAATACATAAAGGAAATATGAAAATGGCAATACTTTCACAAAAGCTTTTTTTTTACGTTTTATTTAAAAATTAGTTTTTTTTATAATTATGTGGGCGAGCTGCAAGCAGCTCGCGGTTATTGTGTTAGTAGAGATTTTTTTAGTTAAGTTGCCATGGACGTACCTAGCCTAGTCTTAAATTTTGTCTAAATCGAAATCAATGTGTAAATTTTGCGATTAAATAATGTCAGCCATCTTGGATTTCAAAATGGACATCTTTTTCGTAATCTATGTGTTTCAGTTGACCGAAAACGATACCCATCTAAGTTGATGTGTTCGCTTCGCTCACCGCAATACGACTCCGCTCTTGCTGAGCGACGCATGTCACCTCAGTGACCTCCGTAACGCTGCAAGGTGATCAAAACGAGCCGCGCTTTCTGGTCGTCACGCGTCACACAGCAAGAGCGGAGTCGTATTGTGATAGCCATGTAGGTAGGTACACTTTTTGCCAGAAGGCATTTTTCTTAGAAGCATAGTAATTAAGTCTAATCTTGATTATAATTTATGTTTAAATATTAAATAGGTTGCAGGTGTAGGTACCTTTTATGTACGCAGTAAGTTAAAATGTTATAGTCATACTTTTATTCATAGTAGTAGAAGATCCGAGTATACAACGACCTTCACCGGGCCCGTTTAATGAATAAAAATATTTTTTGTCAAATTTAATATGTTAAAAAATATATTGAGAGTGGGTTGGCTGAAAAGTTTCAGTCCAGTATAATTGATTAATTAAATATTTACAAAGACACACACCAAACCAGTACATTATTTGTTTAATTATTTATAATAGGTACTGGACTGAAATTTTTCAGCCTACCCACTCGCGATATATTTTTTAACATATTAATTTGATATAAAATACTTTTCATACATTAACCGGCCCGGTAAAGGTCGTTCTATACTCGGATCTTAGACTATAGCTTTCTTCCGCTGCGATATCATAATATAATCTGTTAATATAAATAAAATTAAGAGAGAGAAACAGTATTTTGTTTTTTAGATGTGGTGTGTTCCTCCTCACCACCACCACACCTCTCCAAACGTTCTTTCTTTCTTTTACTGTGGTGCTCTCTTTCTTCCCGAAATTGATCCGACGCCGCCGAGTCGTGGATAAATGATTGCCGAAGAGAGAGAGGAAAACTTACTGAAAGTACCAAAGTAACAGAAAGAGGGAGAATAAAGAGAGGTGTGGCGGTAGTGAGGAGGAACACACCAAACCTAAAAACAAAATATTGTTTTTCTCTCGCAATATCACAGAATATCGCAGCGGAAGAAGACTATAGATACTGACATTTATTAACTTACTTCTAACTTGTTCATTAATTAAAAATTAATTATAGTACATTAATGTAATTATAATCTAATATTTAAAATAATAATTATTAAAAATAAATCCGTATACTTTTTACAAGTTTTTGCATTTATTACTAATATTCCTACTGAAATAAAACTGTATATTGTATAATGTTTAATATTACGATATACAGTAATTACTACCGTATATCGTAGTATTCAATATTACGGTATATCGCAATGTTCAAGCATTACGATATAGAGTAGTTATTACTGGGATGGGTACCCAGTAATTACTGTAATGTAATAGTACCTGTCACTGCGAATGAACAGTTGTAAGTACTGTAACCAAACTTTTTCGGAACTGTTCATTCGCAGTGACAGGTACTGTTACATCACAGTAATTACTGTGTACCCAACCCAGTAATTACTACTGTATTTCGTAATGTTATACAGTAGTTATTACTGGGTTAGGTACCCAGTAATTACTGTGATGTAACAGTACCTGCCACTGCGGATGAACAGTTGTAAGTACTGTAAGCGAACTTTATTGGGAACTGTTCATTCGCAGTGACAGGTACTGTTACATCACAGTAATTACTGGGTACCCAACCCAGTAATTACTACTGTTTTTCGTAATGGTATACAGTAGTAATTACTGGGTTGGGTACCCAGTAATTACTGTGATGTAACAGTATATGTTACTGCGAATGAACAGTTGTAAGTACTGTAAGCGAACTTTATTGGGAACTGTTCATTCGCAGTGACAGGTACTGTTACATCACAGTAATTACTGGGTACCCAACCCAGTAATTACTACTGTTTTTCGTAATGGTATACAGTAGTAATTACTGGGTTGGGTACCCAGTAATTACTGTGATGTAACAGTATATGTTACTGCGAATGAACAGTTGTAAGTACTGTAAGCGAACTTTATTCGGAACTGTTCATTTGCAGTGACAGGTACTGTTACATCACAGTAATTACTACTGTATTTTTTAAATGTTATACAGTAGTAATAACTGGGTTGGGTACCCAGTAATTACTGTGATGTAACAGTACCTGTCAATGCGAATGAACAGTTCGGAATAAAGTTCCCTTACAGTACTTACAACTTAGCTTCTACAGTACCCGTTAATGTGACAATACGTTATAGTAACTGAGTCGCACAGTACTAAGTAATGCACGGTCATTGCATGTTACTGTGGAATTATGTAATTAAACCTGTGAGGCACAGTTTCTTTTAATGGATCCACAGTTGTTATAACTGATAATCACGGTATATCTTAATGAGCCCACATTTCCTAATAGCGACCTTCACAGTATCTTTTAAAGTATTCTCACAGTATCTAATACCAGACAGCCAGTATTTGTTACTGTTTTCGCACAGTAACTATTAAGTATCTCCACTGTACAAATAACTGAGAGGGAACGGTTGTTATTAATGTGTACTATCAATTATTATAACTGATATCTGAAGGTACTTCAAACTGGACAGCAAGGTATATTTTAATGAGCAACCAAAGTATACCTTACTGTGTATTTAGATACCTGTTACTGTGAGGAAACGGTCACTATTAATGCATACTTACAATGAACAGAACTGGTTGCTTACAGTTTGTTCTACTGGATCGCACAGTACTCATTAATGTTGTCCTATGTAGTTCGTACTCTGTAAACACAGTAAAATCAACTGTAAGCTTAAACTTTATGACAGTTATAAGTACTATCATAGTTCAGTTAAACCTACTGTTAGACACCTTTTTTTTTTTTACTGTTTAAAACAGTAAAACAAAAAAACAGTTCATAAGAGGACTATTACTGTTATCATTTACTGTCTTACAAACAGTTAGAATTACCGGCCTGAAAACAGTTGCAGATGCACAGTAAAATCTACTGTTCTAACTTAACAGTTAGTTTTACTTCTTTGGACAATAGGCTCTATTTTTACTGACCAAAGCGGTGAATATTACCGAAAAATCGATTGGGTTTACCGATTTTTTTTTTCAGTGCAATCACGCGGCGCGCATCAAAGCAAAACCGGCAATGGAAGCCGCTAGGGCTGGCGACTCAATGGAAAGGGTCGTCGGCTCTTTGAATTGTTTATGAACAAAATTAATGGTAACTGTAGGCTCTTCAAGACTCGCCGGTAATGAAACAGCAACAATGAATGAACGATTTTAATTGGATTGTTAGTTGAATAATTAGACGACCTTCGGGGTCGAATGGTTAGCACGCTGGTTAAGGGTTTGCGCTATCTTTGAGGTCCAGAGTTCAATACCCGGTCAACAAATAAAAATTTAGTTCTCAGGTCTCGGATTCAATTCCTGGGCGGGACAATTAAAAAATAACTGTTTTTCTTAATTGATTTCGGGTCTGGGTGCTTTCTATGTTTATATAACTTATTTATCCTTTATCAAGTTAAACATTTCAAACATTTCAAACCAAGCTTAACTTGGGCTAAGCTTAACCAAGCTTATTTGGTGTGAGCGTAGAAAGTTACTTTGAAAAAAATAAATACTTACAATTAAAAAAATAGAGTGACGCGGGCGATAGGCATTGCTTGCAGAGCCAATATGGCGACATTGGCGACTGGCCTAACGCGAGCGCATCCCCGGCGGCGTATTCCGTTCCCGTGTATAGTAGGAGGCAACACTGCCTTGAATCCTACACGGGTTTGATAAGCTAACTCCCTTTCAAAACTCGTGTTCTATTCAAGGCTGGAGTCCTCCAACCGTACATGGGATTGCAACGGAAAATTTTTTTCCTAAACACGTGTACGCATGGCGATGCATGAACTTAACCATCGACGGTCCCTAAGTATAGATGTGGCACATCCATGATTTTCAGTTTTTTGTTTAATTGTCTTCTCCTGATTTAATTAACACTATTGGTCTATGAAACAAACAAGTGAAAAAGTTTAATAATTATCTAGATTCCGAAGTATGTCAAATACTATATCTGCTATTTAAATTAAAGTTTAATGTATATGTGACTTGGATCTAGTTATGTAAAAATTATAAAAGTTAATTTAAATATATTATGTACCTACACTACAATTTATTTTATTTGTCTAATACTCTATCTTAAATTAAAGCAATAAGTTTCTACACAAAATTTAAAGATAATAATGAGCTTCCAGCCAAAAAACATTGACTTCGTAAAATTACGTTATGTATTTTTATTTTTTGTAAGGAACGTTGATTGCCATACATTATAATTATAGTATTACATCGTTGAATGCATATTTCTTTTGCCATAATATAAAATTAAAGCCTAATTTAGTTTTCTTGCCCTAATGCCGTCAAACAAACATGGATTCCGTTGGTCATATGTGCACAGAAAAGATAATAGTACTACGTATGTGTGTTAAGTCTGCCTCCTATTAAACACGGAAAGAAATACGTCAATCAGAGCGTATAATAATTACAAACTTCTGTGCTATTGGAGGACTCCAGCCTTGAATAGAACACGAGTTTGGAAAGGGAGTTAGCTTAACAGTCTGCTTTGCAAACCCGTTCGCGATTGGAGGACTTCTGCCTTGAATTATACACGAGTTTGAAAAGAGAGTTAGCTTATCAAACCCGTATAGGGTTCAACGCAGTGCTGCCTCCTACTGTACACGGGTACGGAAATACGCGGCGGCGGCTTTTTAGCAATAGGGCGGCTGCTTTGGCCACTCCGCTCTTTATAACTATGTATTATCCTGTCGAAATTTTTCAACGTTTTTACTTTACGTTTTCACGAGTATTTTGTCCATATTTTTCGAACGCCTTCATGGCAGGTAGACTGATGCGTTGGTAGTTTAATAATTAGTATTAAACTTGCTACCGTCAAGTATTTTAATTGTATGAGTTTTAATGTCATGACATATACTTCCAATTATATTTACGAGTGTCTTTACTGTGAGATTGTAACTTAGTTTCCTACTCTTTTGACATTATTTTCTGGGGCCCTACTGTTTCCTTTTAGAGCAGTGCAGTGTGCAGATATGTGAATTCTCATACTAATTTTGCATTGTAATATTAAAGTAATACTGCTCGTAATAGGCCTCCTGATCACTACTGTAACAAGTATATGAGGATTCTGGGTAAAATGCGGTTTCGCTTTCGCCATGTTGTCAATGCTGTCATGTACGGTGCGATTTTCGATCGTAAACTCGCGCTCACTTCGACCCTCCCGTTCTAATAACCTTTCGTGACGCTAGCGTAGCGAGAGGATTCCCTACACACGGCTCACTATCACGCTATTTAACCTTTCAAGGATCATTAGACCGTCGGCGCTCGCAAAACAATAGGTTTTCAATTGTGTCTGGTTTCATGTTGCTTTAAGGATTAATTGAATATGATAGATTTTCGTGGTGTCACTGTCGTTTTTTTGGCATCCCTCACGCGCGAGTGATGCATTTGCATGACAAACACCGAGATAAATTCGCACTAAATGCTTTGTAGAGCTAAATTGCTCATGTCAGGTTGGCGCGGCAACCGGGCGAGTCGCAGAGTCATTAACCGGCGTTAACTTTTAAACGGATTCTGGGACAAACCGTTGTTTTAGATGACCCGTTTCAGTGTTATATTAATGTAGAGTGGTGTCGACTCATTGTTTAAAGAATACTACTAACCCATCTCTGCTCTTGCGTGTCGTAAAAAGCAACTGGTGAACTCAAGACTGCACTTACACCCAACAGCACAAAGCGGCGATTGGTTCACCACTTATCACATTGAGCACATGTGTGCAGGTGTTACTAACCGTTTGGCGATAATACTTGTGAGTGTATGTGTAACTTTCAAACGGATTCTGGGAAAATAGATAAACCGTTTCAGTGTAATGTTAACCTATTAGTACATTACACACTCATAGCTACGTACCTACTACCTACTAACCTAAATTAGACAAAGTTACAAATTTACAAAAATATTTACAGATCAATAGAAGCTCGATGGCGTTTGACGGACTGATGTACATCAAGCCGAGCCTGTATGAAGAATGTAAGGTGAATGCACTATTTTTTTATTTTTTATTATTTATCTATTACTCTCTTATTTTATTCAAAAAGTTAGCGTGAATATCATCCGGATCTTCTGTGCTGATGGGGGTTCCACAAGGGTCAATACTAGGTCCCATTTTTATTCTTAATTTATATAAATGATTTACCATTTTATGCGGAAAACTTTTGCAATATTGTTTTGTTTGCTGACGATACATCTTTGATATTTAAGACTGATCGAAATAAAAATAGTTTTGATGACATCAACAGTGCCTTAACAGATGTGTTGAATTGGTTTACTGCTAATAATCTTCAATTAAAAGCGAAGAAAACCAAATGTATAAACTTTACTCTACCTAACGTAAAGAATATTATAGTAAATAAAATTAAACTGAATGGTGAACTGTTGGACCTTGTTCATTCAACAGTTTTCTTAGGTATTACCTTAGATTCAAAAATACAGTGGTACCCTCACATTAGCACCCTTGCGGGGAGACTTAGTTCAGCTGCTTATGCTGTTAGAAAAATTAGGCATATCACAGACGTGGAAACTGCTCGATTAGTCTATTTTAGTTACTTTCACAGTGTTATGTCCTATGGTATTCTACTTTGGGGTAAAGCAGCAGATATAGAAAACCATTTTCATTTTACAGAAAAGAGCAATAAGGTCCATATATAACCTAGGATCACGTGACTCCCTTAAGGAGCTGTTCAAAGAAATAAATATTCTTACAGTTGCATCACAATTTATTTAAAACTGTATTATTTACGTGCGTCAAAACATTACTCATTTCAAAAAAAATTGCGATATACACAAACTAAATACTAGAAATAAGTATAAACTTCTAATTCCTAAATTTCGACTTCAGAAAGTTTATGGATCATTTATGGGACAAAGTGTCGTATTTTACAATACAATCCCGAACGATGTTATAATTTTGCCCTTTGACAAATTTAAGACACATGTTAAGGACAGACTTTTAGAAAAGGGCTATTACACTGTAAGCGATTACATCAATGACAAAAATGCATGGAATTAACATTCCTCTAGTTTCGCACACATTGTTCTAATGCGTTCATAGTGCCCGAGTAAAACTTTTAGATTCACTTTTGTTTATATCTTTTATTTTATTATATAATTGTTTTATTAACTGCTATTTTTATGATTATTGATTGTATAATTTGGTAACGACATATGTTTTTGTAAATGTGTGTTAATTGCGAAAGCTTATTATAAGATCAATGACTATGTTGCAGACAAAAATGCATGGAAATAAGTCTACTCTGTACTAGTGTTTATTATTAGTATTTTTAGTCTATTATTAACTATTGCTTCATTCAATTATTATGAATTGTTGAAATTATTTAATTTAGTTATTATTAATTTTATTGATGAGTACAAATTATGTTTATTAAATTGTACCTACTTAATTAGATCTATGACACTGTAAAGTAACATTGTTACTTAGAGGGAGAAAAAAGTAAGGCCTCCTGAGTTTCTTGCCAGCTCTTCTCGGTCGAAGGCTCTCAGAAAATCCGAACTGGTGGTAGATTGTTTAGGTAGGTAGATTAGGTAGGTAGAGTAGATTATGGTCTGTGCCAGCTAGATGTGTATGAAAGGTCATTTACCCCACTTGTACCAGTGGGGTGCTGCAGTTTAGGTACGTTCGGCCGGCGTACCTCCCGGGAGGGCTGCCTGGGCGTATGACAGTAAAGGTTGCCGCTCGGCTCGCACGCTCCACGTCGCGCGTCGTCGCTTAAGGCCAGGTATTTCTCTCTCGCGGCTTCTCTCTTGCTCTCTCATGGTGCGACGGTGCGGGACGGGTATAACAGCGAAGCGGCGCGTTTTATAGGTTTTATTGCCTATATGTATAGACTTTATAGGATTATCTGCTAATTTATCTGCGAATTATTTGTCTTTCGTTGAGTACAAAAATTAAATGTGAAGTATCAGTAGTTTAGTCATAATATTGAAAAAACATTAAAAAAGGGGTAACTTTGGGTTTTCTTTTTCTATCGAGTGTAGTTCATTGGATCTTGTAACTGAATGAGACTTTGAATAGATTGGATCCTTAACTAATTCATACTTTTTTTTTCCAGAATTTAAACCATTATTTTCTATGTCTCAGATGGTTTGAAAAAACTCAAAGCGCGATCTATCTAGCCTTAACTTGTAATCCCTACGCGCGCGCGTAAACTTTGCGCTCCTGACGGACGTCAAATCTATATCGGGTCGGTTGTGCTTATCGAAATATGAACGCTCGGGTCACGCGATGGGTTTCGGTTTCGCGTGGGGGTCGTTGGAGGGTGAACTTTCTGTACGGTAGTAATATTAGTTATTAGTGCTTGTACCAAGACGAAAAACGAATAAATTTATGCTTGTTAATTTTGGACGTTTTTTTATTCTTAAGTTTTTATAAAAAAATATATTTGAATGATTAAAAATGTCAACCTTATTGGTTAGGTACTAATGTTTTCCAAAACTCATTTCAGCCGTTACTTTATTTTACTTCAAAAACTCTCCAATTTCTATTACTTACCACAATATCAAGACGATAATTGGAGGTCATATTTAATTTTATTCCAATAAGTAATAACTTAAGTTAACAATTCATTATGATTTATCATTTTTCACCTTTCATCCCAAAAAAAACGATAAATTACCTATAAATTTTAGCCGTTTGTGTCGTTAGGGGAGAGACACTTGCCCGTTATTTTTTTCTCGTACCAGGATGCGTATGGTTACACAGTTCTATGACCACGGCTTATATTTCGGTTCAGCGCGATTCTGTTTCGGCGTGCAGTGGTACTGGGGGTAGCGATGCGCATTTATCTGACACAGACTATAGCTCGTTAGATTAGTTGTTAAGTCTTAACTATAAGTTAGTTAACTGTTTTTTTATTATTATTAGTATTGACGTCAATAAGTGCCTGTAAAGGTTTACATTGAATAAATAATTTGACTTTGACTCTGATTTATTACTCACGATACATTCTTCATACAGGCTCGTCGGTTTAGGGTACCTACTCTGGTAGGACCTTACATGAGAGCGTCTCCGATCTGAACGTAATGTAATGCTTGAACAATAAAATTATGTTACGCTTACGCTGTTACGCTTTTAGTGATAAGGCCGCCCGTTGTACGACTTCTTTAATAACCATGTATAAAAAGAAGTCATATAACGGGCAGCAAATTATCTGTGTGTACAATAAATAATACTAATTTCATATGTTATCATTTCTACATATTCGTGTCAGAGTCGTAGCAAATAGATTTGGTCTCTGCGTACCCCTCCTGGAATATTTGAATTATATAACATGTGTTGATCAAATTTCTATTGTTTAAACTAACCTGTTACGAAGGTTCGTGTACCATTATTCGTAATCACAAAGAATCAATAACATTTACCTGCAATTAACACCTAGCACGTATTGCTTAATAACTTAGGTATAACATTAACGACGAATTCTTGTCATAACCACAATCGTGACTTAATAATCCTTTCACCTTAACATCAGCGATAATTAAATTATACCAGTTGAGCGTGACAACCAGCGATCACACTATGTACAGTTACGGGCTCAGATACGTAAACCATTTTTGCCGAAAATGCCTCTTATCTCGTTACATTAAGAGTTACAGACTGAATAAAGTGCAAACATAGACATGCTGAAGACTATACGATAGAGTTACAGAAACGTTTAACACTTTCGAGGTTAATAAAATTTAACTCTTTAGTTTTCTTATCAAGTTCTTTAGTTGTAAGCATTATTTTTGTTAGTTTTAGCGTCGTCAAATATTTACTGCCAATGAAATGCTTATTGGCGATGAAGTTAAGCGTCATGTCTGCAGTTTTGTTCTATTTCGTGAAATAATGGTGGATTATTAACTGTTAAGTGATCGTGAACGTGCATGAGTGAAGTGAATGAAACAATGCAACATAGCTTGTCAAAAGTGTCAAGAAGTCCGTGTCAGATCTCTTTAAAATACTGCAACTTAGGGGGTCTGGGGGAATATCATTTACCATTAAACATGAATATTTCTAGCTCACCATCATCTACTTTATACAAAGAAAATATTTGCTATTAAATCTTATTTGACACTGACCGAATGTGTTAACCGCACCAAGCCATTATTTAAAAAGAAGAAAATGCGCAGTCAGTGGAATGAGCTAAATCCATTATTGTATGTTTATTTAAATCCATTTATTTAGCTGAAGTTTAAACGACCCTTTTGACATGCCGGGTCAGGCGCACTACGAATGCTATCGTGGCGTACTAGATCCAGTAATATAATGTTATATTATGTTACATCCAAAACTGCAATACCTATGCGACCTAAATGCCTAGAACAGCTTTTTTTCGCATTTTTAGAGTTGCTCTCATACAAATAGTTGGTTGTTGCAGTTACTAGGGTGGCCCAGTTTCAGGGTTATATACCTATTAATTTAACACAGTCATTTATTTAATTATTTATTAAAGGACAACCAACAAAACAAACACCATGTACGTACATTTATAAACAACAGATATTGGGTTACATGCTAAGGCGCTGTCTTTTTTAGAGGTTGCCACGACATGCAAAAAATAAAATAAAGCAATTAGGAAGCAAACTATGCACACACTATCATTCACTTAAACCAACTACTTAAGAACTACAACATTTATTCAAGAAACCACAAGCCGATTTTGTATTAATCACATTGTGGTTATGGCCCGTCCAGGCAATTGATTATCTAATTCGGTTATCAATATGGATCTAAACTTACGTTCAGGATAAGACATGTCAATGTTAACTACAGACGGGCGTGACAAGTGACTGTATTGTGCTTGCATTCTGTTAATAGCAGAGAAATGTCCAAGATAGATCTTTGAGCACCTCGCTTTAAATGGTAAGTATCGTGACGGTCGAGCCAGTTTATATGGTACATTAAAGTTTACTTCCTTCAACAAATCTGAACAATCTAAATATCCATTAACTAATTTAAATAGAAACAAATGATCAGAAATCTTTCTTCGACTGACGAGGCTGAGAAGTTTATAATATTTTAAGCGTGAGCTATATGAAGGAAGCTGCTTAGCCATTCCACACTTATTCGATAATCACAGTACTTAAAATAAAGTTTTTAATAATTCACTAAACAGATAAAACTGCGACAGTGTAAGAAAAAATAATAAAATAAAATGATCAAAATGCATAATGAACTAGCGGCCCGCCCGGCCCGCGCCTTCGTGAAAAATAAAAAAAAATGAAAGTGAAAAATTATTTATTTGTACATCCATTTGCACATTCATTTGTACATTCATTTGCATTGCTTAACTCTAGTTGACGAAGTCTCCTTTTAAGCATCAACTGCCTATTACAAATAACTTAAGTATGACGTAGGTACTCGTAAGCCTCCTTCTATCTTGTAAAATAGTAACATATTTTATTGTTTTGTGTTTTTTTAATACTACGTGAGTAATGTATAGTTTCCAGACAGACAATAGATTGGTAACTAAGTAAAGATTCTTTTTTTTTAATACAATAACCTTTAACAAGATTCGCTGGGCTCTTTCTACCTCCAAGAAGCGTGTTTTAAGCGAGACCCGGGACGATATACCTCAAGGTTTTGAACATCCAAATAAATTTACGTATTCTGGACGTAACTTTTTTAATTTGGGGGTACCAGGATAATCTCTGGTCTAAATCTAAATCTCTGGATCTTCGTTCGCTTGAAATCCACTCATATCTCGCTATGGCGAAATGTTCAAAGATTTCCTTTCACACAGACCTTGTACTGAACATTGCGAACACAACAAAACATAATTAGCCAAATAGGTAGGTAGTAGGCAGAAGTCTGAAGTCTGAAGAGGTCTGAAATGTTCTAATTCGAGGCAATCGATTTTTATTTTTATACAGATAACAGTGTTTTTCTTACCGCATTGGCATCGTTCTAAATCAAAGATAATTCTCTGCTATTTAATTTTATATTCTACGGTCCGAGGTAAGCACAGTGTTAGCTACGCCTCGAGCTCCAAAAGCAATTACATTACATGAATGACAACAAAGCTTGGCTTTGTAACTTTTATAATGGTAAAAAGATTCAGCGTTAATTTCCTGTGATAATACGTGTTTTGTTTCGTGGAAACAAACATTGCAAATATCATAAAGCTGATGTTTGAATAGAATTACGTTTGTTGGTAGTCAAAAGTCTGTGGTTTCTATTTTGTTTGTATTATAATTCTAATTCTAGAGCTGTGTGGCATAGCGGCTCTCAATAAGAATACTACCACCCCCTTTCTTACCTTGGGTGTCGTAAAAGGCGACTAACGGACTAAAGACTGCACGTGTATCAAACAGCATAGAGCTGCGATAGGCTCACCATCTACTATAAGCACATGTGTGCTGAGCATCTATTATAAGCACATGTGTGCTGAGCATCTATTATAACTTGGTGCGCCGCGGACTATGGCAGGGGACTGCTTCTGCGGCCCCATTGCCTAATCTCTGGCTAACCCTTAGGGGTTGAAAGTCGTGCATCTATGTATGTACAGTCACGAGCAAAAATATGTAAACAATTGTGACTCTTAATACAATGGAATAAGAGTCAAAGTGTATACATAGTGGTGCTCGTGACTGTACGTATGTGTTATTCTAATAAATGTTATACATATGTGCGTTTATTCGTCTTAAACGGAGCAACTGATAAAGGGCGGAAACGTGAGAGAGGGGGGTTTAACAAAGAATAAAGTACTTTTAAAAGCTTTTGTCAAACATTTTATAGCTCTGTTAATGAAATACTATTCAATGCGCTAACAAACGACATCAGTCAAAACCAACCGCCTAATGTGTTTCTCAAAACTTGGACGAGCTCTAGATATTTTAACTTACCTATCCACTAACCTGGAGTTGCAAAAGTTACTTTACTTGCTAGATCGCAACCAGAAAAAACACTAGCTGCTGCACTTTGAGCTTGTTTATAAAATGTAAAGAACGTTAATTGCTCGCCATTACGAGATCACAGTCAAAGGGCATCTCTAGTTACTTAAATTAAAACTTCCTTTGTCTTGCATTAAAAGGCCAATAACTTAAGACCAGTTTTTTATATCTTAATCATCATTCTTTAACTTAACTTTTTATTATGAGTCGTACCGCTTCTGTTTTTTGTAGCGCATCGTAGTGGAGCATACAGCTAAAATATTACAATAGCGTACGTCGTCGAGTGAGGCTTACCTCGTTTCTGTAACAACGAACACGCTGCGAATAGATTTTTTATGCATCGTAAACTGGCAAACAACTAGATCGCTGCAACTAAAGGTTGCCTTTTGCCGCATCGTAAGAAATACAAACAATGTCGGCGCGGCAGCGTTTACACGGCACGACACGACTGCGATTGTACTTTGTTTTCAAACATATTACTTTTTTTTATTCTCTATTGTAAGCGCTTGGTGAGTCTTCAATCACTGAGGAACCATAATTCGATTGACATTTGCATGCCTACAAAAATAAGGCAGAGTTTGAGTTGAGGAACTGGCTATCTGATCCCTAATCTGTCGGAATACAACAATGCTATCAACATTGTTTTTATGGCGACAGACTTTAAATAGGATGGTGGTAGCTCGCTATGCGGACTTAACAAGCCCTACCACCAAATAAACCAAGTACACAAAGATGTACTCCACGGTTGGAATCGAACGTGGAACCTCTGGGTCTTAGATCGGTAATTTAGCCACTGGAGAACAGAGGCGATATTTACATACATCACGCCCGTCACCAAGAGCGGTAGGCCGAAACCACAGCTTTGCATTGACAGCGATCCTGAAGTTTATTACTTTATGAATAGACATAAACCAGAGGAAATTCGGAAATTCGGCCCATTTTCGATTGCTATTTACAGCGGTTTCTATTCCTTTCGAAATTTCGTACATACAAAATAGGTTTGACATTTAATTTTGGATCATACATTTTTAGAAAACTGTTTGAAATTTAAAAAATAATTTAAAGCGCTCTATATATCATATGAAAATCGGCCATAATTTCGTTTTGGAGAAAGAGAGTAGACCCTCTGAGGCGACATCAAAGCAACTCTGCACCAGCTGCCGCAAAGCTTTTTCAGTCAGACTTGTGGTGATCATGCCATAAGTATAATGCTCCGTGACGTAATCATGCCGCTCTCGCATCAGTCTATTTAGCCATCAAATGCGATGTCTGTCAGATGTTGCACCGTAAATCATCTGCTGAGTCACAAACTACAATTGACCTTCAATTGAATTGTATGAACAACGTTCCGTTTCCAGTCGTGTCGTATCTGTAAAGCATGCTGCGGGGTGCAGCGCTAGTAATGCGTATGCAAGCTCGCTCGCTCCAGTGACATCACTAAGGGCCATCGAGATCGCGCACGGCTCACGCGAGCGCGACGCGGCGCTCGTTTTTTGATAAATCATGCTGCTTGACGGCACAAAATTGAAGATACAAGCTATGGTCCGTCGATTGACTACTTACTACCTAAGATAAAGTTTCAAAATTCACATACATACCATCCATCCGAATGGTTGTCTGGCAGAGATCGCTTTAGAGCGATCCCTCCTCCTCCTTGCGTCGTATTCCTCAATTCTGAGGGTCGTGACCTCCCGGATATGCTACTTTCTCCCTCACGATGTCACGCCATTCGTTTCTGTCCGAGGCAACGTGGAAAGCATCGTGAAATTTGAAGTCGAGTGTGGTGCGGATCTGGTCAGACCATCGCATCGGACTGCGCCCCCTGGGTCTTTTGCCGTTTACTTTGCCAGTGACAAGTAGACGTTGGAGGTTGTCACCGTTTTTCCTGGCTATGTGACCGAAAACTCAAAGATCCTTCGAAGGCAGATGGTGGATAGCCTCATCTTGATGTTAAGCTCCTTGAGGATCGATGCGTTAGTCCGACGTGCTGTCCAGGGAATCCGCAGCACTTTCCTCCAACACCACATCTCGAAGGCATTGATGCGTGCGAGGTCTGCTTTCTTCAGTGTCCAAGTCTCGGCACCGTAAAAAAGATTGAGAACACTAAGGTTGTCACTAGCTTGGACTTAGTCTTCAGTGTGATGTTTCTGTCCGCCCATATCTTGTGCAGTTGCGACATAGCACTTTTCGCCATTCCGATACGCCTGCGCACATCTTCTTTAAAGCGATAAGACCGCCAAATTGTAACTTTGTATTTGTGCTTATTGTTATGTGTTATGTAAATGTTTGTGGTGTTAAGTTACAATAAAAGTATTCCAAATTGTAACTTTGTATTTGTGCTTATTGTTATGTGTTATGTAAATGTTTGTGGTGTTAAGTTACAATAAAAGTATTTTCTATCTATCTATCTACACACACGTCACCAGTCCGCTTCCCGGCGAGGTAGGCCGGGACCACTGATTTCCGTTTGCTACGATCCTGGTACACATCCTTTTGCTTCACTTACTCTCATAACGTTCTACATCCATGCTCGTCGGTTCACCGATCTAAGTATGTTTGCCGAGATTTCTCCATTCAAGTTATACACATCGTCTGACATCTGTATGACATGTCGACTGTGGTTTATAGCTGTAATTTTTTTTTATTATTTGTTATTAAGCAGTGCTTACAGCAAAAAAATATAAATGGACACAAATTAGATATTACAAAACAACAAGTTAATATGTCAGCCTATTATAAGTAACGACAGCATTTTATTTTGTTATCAAAAAAATAGTACCTACCTATAATATGGACGTATTTTTTCAAGGAGTCGAATTGGGTCCATATTGGCTCACCTAAAATTCTTTACCCGAAATTGTTCTTCCTACCGATTTGTAATCCGAATGATCACTCTTCCTAAAATTTTTCTTTCTAAAGTTTTCATTCACACTATCTGTAGTACATACTACCGACGATGTTCATAACACTCATGTTTCCGAAAATTGTAATTAATAATATCACTAATGAAAATATATTTAAACTCTCAAAACAAATCTGTGGTTTTCCATAACGCTTATGCTACGCTAAACATAATTTCCATAATATTTTTACTCATATTAAAAGAAAATACAACGGTGACCTACAGGAATAGGGCAGCTAGTATTTCTGTTGTCTAATAAAAAAATAGCCTCGAAATTCAAGTTTAAATTTCAAACCTATCACGTGACCTAACAGGAGTAGGGCAGCTTAGTATCTTCAATATTAGTGTAAAAGAAGGATAAGTTGAAGAATTATAGGAAAACAAATAATAGTATAATAGATGTTTATTGCTACTGACATTATGAAGTTGAATGATTCGGAATTATGAACATTAGAAACAGAGTAGTTAGGAATTGTGATTGTTAGGATGAAAAATGTTAGGAAGAATATTTTTGGAGTTTGATTATTGGACTTGAATATTTAGGTGAACTTTTACGCACCCAGTGGAATTGCTACTTAAAGAGGGAAACCTCGGCAAGCCCCACTTGGACAGATCACCTTTATTGCGTGCCATCTTCATACTAAAGTTTAGAGGTAAGCTAGATGGACGTAAGGAAAACAGTGTTCAATAAAACAATTATTTCTAACATTCGCAAATGGAATAAAACAGCTTGCCGTCGCCAGTGCGCCAAGGAGCCGATCTTTTGGCGTGAAGTGTCACGTATGCGATGCCATTAGTAATTGCATGCGGCGGTGATGCGCGTCTCGGGACAAATGCGCCGTGAAATACCGCACGGGCGCGAGCCGGCGGTGGCGGGTGGACAACTCTCACAATTTAGTAGGACACTTTTTAGATTTTCCGACAACGTTTGAAAATAATTAAAAATGGTCCGAAGAAAAATAAATAAAGTTATTGACATGTTCCAACGTCAGTTTATAGTCACCCACTGCTGCAGGTCTTTACATTATGCACGCCATTCTTTTCTATCTTAAATTCTTTTACAACTAGTTATTTCCCTTGAGCTTGGAGTTTGAGTTCAGGGTTAGACGCGCATCTATTCTGACATCTAACAGTAGTTCCTAATTTATATTACATTCGTAATGAAGGCGCATGCAATGGTACTGTTATATTCACAAAATTTTTGTTCGGTAAAGACATATCTATCAACAACGTTCATATTAGGTCAGCTGTTGAAATATGCATATCATCATTATGTGCACATCTATTACTACTATGACTAAAACGACTTGATCAACAAAACATTATGCACACATATTTAAAAGAGATTTAACACAGAACTACTTTGTAAATGTGTTTATAACAAAATATTACGTGGAAAATAGTGAATAGTAATATCCACACAGATTAAGTAAAAAGTTCACATTTAAAATCAAATCATATGCACCCTTAGAGCATCCAATGCTCTAAGTATGCACCTTTTATGTGCTGAAATCATAGGTGACCGTAGGCTTAAATTGATAAAAGAAAATTACAATGTACATGTATATAAACAGTATATTCTTCACACGGTACTTACAAAGACAAACTGTACTGGTGTAATAACAGTGTAAGAAGAACAGCATAATCATTTATACAAAGGTCCTGTGACCGACTTCAAGTTCCGGCCTCATTTATCCTGTAACCAGAGCCTCTGAAAACGGTTCAAAACGTCGTCAGTCTTCCGTTTAGTTTCCTTCCGTAATGCCAGTTAGCCCCATTCTGATCAGAATGATACAGAAGACTTTGTCTTACTCGTTCGGCTTGCCGACGTCTTTACAATGATATTGTGATTTTGTTAGAAAACACCCCCATCACTTTTCATTTTACTCTCGTAACAATACCTAAATAAAATCGGAGTGCAAAACATGGAAATGTACTTAGTAATGTCGAAGAAAGACTTCAATAAGATACCCAGTGACATTGGAAGGAAAATAATCTCAAACTCAACAAAAAAAATTACGTGTTACATAAGTTTTTTTAGTATTTTCTAATGGACATATTCTTTTTTTTGTTTAATTATGTATTTAACTTTAATATAGGATTGATGTGCTCTTGTTTACGTTATGCTTCAACAGCTGACACGTGTTACAAGTGACGACGTCATATATTTTCTACAACATGAGATTCAATTAATATTTTGAACTTTACACTGTTTATAGCCTTAGGTTTGCTTTACTAAAATATGTGAATTTAATGAAAGCATCACATTAATTTCACCTTCATCAGATCAGAGAATCAAATGAAATTAAACTAAATTACAAATCCATTTCGAATTAAGTAACCATTCACTAAATAATGTCCTGTCGTTTTCCAATTACGTATCTACCCTATCGCGCGTATTGCTACCCGACCGCAGCAAGTTTCCCAATATACGCGGTTATACGCCACCTCGTGTCGGATCGGGATCTCCTATTTGCACTCTTATTACAAAGCTTTAAGACTTACTTTCGAAAAGCATGATAATTGAATTAAAGAATGTTAAAAAAACGTATGTGGTGTTTTTTACCGGATCGATTTGGTGATAATTTGAATAAGTTTAAGATGGGGGATTTTCTATAATAATCACTTAATGTCGAGAGTACAAATAAGTAGTAGTTATAAACAAATAATATAAAAAAATGGTTTAACTTAAATTATTACTGTATAGTATACTCGTAATATTTGATTATTTGCGTTAAAAAACGCTCAAATAAAGTCAAAAGTATTGAAAAATTTTGTCAGGTCTAACCAATACCTCGGCGGCGGAATGAAAAACGCAGCCGCCCGGATTGCGAAGGACGTGGGTTTTATTTCCGTCTTTAAGTATACTCTTAAAAAAGTAAGTAGCATTCAGCAGCATTTAAAATTCCTTTTCCAATTGTATTTCAATTCCGATTTTGTGCTGTGCAGTTTCTTGCGCCCATTCTTCTCATCAGCTAAAAGACGTGAATATTTTTGGATGATTCAAAAATTTTTTCCTGCCCAGTGAGCTGCCATGTCACCAGTCCTCTAGTTGGCCTCGACCAAATCCTCCATCGTGCATGAAGTTGGCCATAAGGTACAGGTGAGCAGGTGTTGCATCGACTGAGGGGACGTTCTACACTAGCATTCATTTGCGCCAACAAGAAACCCCCAGTTGCTACGGTTTTGCCTACAGCTATCGACCGGGGCTCGCAGACGATTAAAAGTCTTCCAGATTAGCTATGGGAGTTCAGCGCCAGTCGGCAAGACTTCTTGGATAGGCAATAAAGCTTCTTCAGAAAAAACCTCCTTCCAGAGCTTAACCCTTGCCTTCGGTGGGTCCTCATTAGTTTCCAGCGCAGTCTCGCTATTTAAAAACCCTTTACGACTCTTAAGTCGGGAAGCGGCAAAAGTATGGGAATAAAGGTAGGTAGCTAGGTACTTAATTTATTAAGTTAACCTAAAATATATTTTGACAATGACTGTAATTTGCGTTAGTCTGCAAACTAATATTGACAATGCATCGAAAAAGCAATGAGCGATCCAGCATTGACTTCCGGAACATCCAATTCTTATATCGAGTGAGTAACCTCTTGGTTGAAAAACAAAAGTGCCGACTGACGTCTGTTTCTGATCTCGCAGCAGCAGACCATCCGTTTGGCAAAGTTCAAAGGTGCTGGCCACTCCGAGATCAATTAGCGGCCGAGCGCGGCTGACGAGGCGCGAAATTCTCTCGCAACGGCTCTCGAGCTGTTAACTTTTCCAATATCTCGGCTCTGAACGGCTCGATGTGTAGTGCTATGTGTGGAGCTGCAGTGTAAGTGACAGCGACTTTGTAATATTTTTTTTTATTTTATGACGGCAGCCGCGCTTGGAATTTATTTCACTTGATTAGTGCGAGTTTTATTTAGCTTTTTATCATGATAGGGAAAACGTCAATTTGTATAGTTATGTATGTAACTTAATGCCTTGTTACTTACATAACTATACAAGTTGCAATTTTGTTGCACTAGGAAGTCTGATAAGAGAGGATAGGTGACGATTAAGTACGGTTTATGGAGCGCTTCCGGAATCTTAAACTATAAGTTTTTTTTAAAGGGAAGTAGTATAATAAGTAGTAAACAGCCTGTATTTATTAAGCCACTGCTAGGTGAAGGTCTCCATCATTAAAATTAAGTTATTGTAAAAAAAATATGTACATAAGTAATACGCTTGCCCAATACGAGTAGGCGAATAGAAACGCGGTCTATGTATCGAACTTTCGGAAATACACCTTGCACGACCGAGAAATGATCCCAGGACCTGCCGGATGCTTTGCTGCTTGGCTACCGAGGCAAAACTTGTACGATAAATAAATACACCAGCGTAAACTATACATTTCATTTTACTGGAAAATTAACCCGATCTTCAAAAGTTTGCTTTGAATGGAATATAATATGTATTATAACCATGATTTAATATCATAAACCACCATTAGTCTATAAACATAACACTGTTAGGCTATCTCTCACATGAATGAACATATCAAAACAAGTGGTATTTAATATAGTAATAAATAAAATTTTAATAAATGTTTGAAAAACCGCGTCAACTCCCAACTTGGCCCCCTCTTAGTTTTCAAGGAGGTATTTATAAAGTGAGCTTTAAAAATCCTCTCAAACAAAAGGGTTAGGATTAAAAGATCCTTTGATTGCGCGCTGCTTTGTTGTTGGTTTTCGGTACATAGCAAGTTTATTTTTGTTCTGATGGAAATCGTTTGGCCCGTTACAAGCAATAGGGGTTGTGAACTAGGGAACTTTGCCTCCTTTTTTGTCGCCTTTTCCGCCGCTTTATCGTGACATCTTTCAACTTCTTCTGATTTAGCAATGTTTATATTTGGCTTGGTATAGATTATATTTGGTGGAAGAGTTGTGACCACAGAACAGGAGACCTCTTTTTTCTGTTTTGTGGTTGTAACAACTCCCTCTCATTTGTTTCTGCCGCGGAGCAGTCCTATTTTGCTGTGATGGCATTTGAAAGGTTACAGTTAAATACCAACGGCCTTACTTATAAACACTATATAAGCATTATTTAGTTAAATATTGTTTTGTCTACGTCACCAAACATCATTTTGAATTTAAACTAAAAATTAATAATAATGGTTTAGTTTAGTTTATAAGTAAGGCCCTAACTGCGTTTCACTGAGTGTAGAGGCATAGTAGGAGTTGCTAACCTATAAGTAAGGGCTGCGGAAACCGCTTACTGGTAGGAGGACCTATGTTTAAGGACTGTTCAATGAGTCTAAATTATAAACACACAAAAATTTACAATTACTACTTTCGTAATCGTTAAGGAAGGGCTTTTTAAACTACAGACTTCGTAATGCTTTTAATACTTCCAAAGTTTCTAGTTTACTTCGGAACCTTGAAAATAGTGTATCGTAATTCAGTATGTACTATAAGCTAGAATCAAAGTACCTACGCAAACTCAATAGCACAGCGGTTAGTACGAATGGGTTTGGTCCAAGTTTTTACAACTGGCATGACAACAATGTGCCCTACGAAACAAAAAGGAACTCGAAGTAATTTAATTCGGTCACCCATCCAGCGCTACGGCCTTGGGAGTTGCGCAAGCCGCTGCGCCAATGAGCTACTTCGCATTTCGCGTTATACCATTAAACCTAATTACTTTAAAAGAACCTATCCTAAAAACAGCTCCCAAGAACAAAGGACAGTGTTGCAAAGATAAATTAACTGAAAACTACAGAGAGACGGACTCTTTTGTGTCGTTTAAAATGTAAGCACGTAAATAAAAACAAATGAAGTGGGCCAGCCAGTTGCTTAACTCGCTCCTTTTAAAAAGATAGAACTGTATCTCAGTTAGGTCTGGCGAAACCGGAGGACCGGAAAGACGGATCGGATCGACGGCACGAAACCGGAAACAATCGCGACCGGAAAAGATACGAGCGCCGAGTCTTTATTGGTGCGGCGAGTGGGGGGGATAGTTTTTGCCATTGAGGTATTATAACTAAAGACAACACCGCGTAGCAAGAGACTGTTTGCCGCAAGGTCACTCACAATCACTGTGGCGTTCGCAGCCCATGGGTAGCAACTTATTGCGCAATAACTTGCTTCGCGGTGTCGACTTTAGTGATAATACCTCAATGGATTTTGCCGTCGCCCGCCGTCGCTCGGTCGGAGTCAGCTGAGACGCGTAAATCCTCCAAGACATTTTAGTGCTGAGCGAACTAAAGCACTATTAGATTGTTGAAGTACTGCAAATTTTACTGTTTTCAATCAGTTTTTCACATACATACATTCATACATATAATCATGACTATTATCCCCGAAGGGTTAGTCAGAGACTAGGCAATGAAAACAGCAAAAGAGTCCTCCACCATAGTCCACTTTTCACCAAATAGCGACTGCACTTGTGCACAGCGTGACAGGTTGAGCTCATCGCCGCTCCATGCTATTGGCTGTATATGCAGTCTTTAGTCTGTTAGTCGCCTTTTACGACACCTAAGGGAGAGAGGGGGTGGCAGTAGTCTATAAATGCACCGCTACGCGACTCGGCAACTCTTCTTTAATCTGTGACACGGCTCTTATAAAATTTAAGGGTTACCTATCATAAATTCGAAATTTGCCTGTACGAATTTTATTTGGCCGAAAACGTTTTGTAATTTTATGTTTTCCATAATTTTCTTTAACCGAAAACACAATTTACAAAGTTTTGAAATGCCGATTATCGATTGTTATTTTTTTCAAAATCTCTATTGAAATCCCACTCAACGTTTGGCCGAAGCTATCAATGCTAGACGATTCGTTTTCCAGAAACACGTTTCCAATATTATTAAAACACAACATTTCAAATAATTGAAATCCATAATATCATCGAACAACTTGTAATCGTAGTAACGTTTAAGCATGCAAACAAGCATGCAGCATGGAAGCAAGTATGCACCACGCAAGCAAGCATGCACCACGCAAGCAAGCATGCAGCATGCAAACAAGCATGCAGCATGTAAGCAAGCCAGCTGCGGCATGCAAGCAAGCATGCATGCAGCATGCAAGCAAGCATGCAGCATGTAAACAAGCAAGCAACCAAGCATGCAGCAAGCGTGCAGAAAGCATGCAGCATGCAACCAAGCATGCAGCAGGCATGGTTTCTGTCACGGCTCCGGCGCTGCGAGGCTCCGGCGTACCCACGCGAGCTTATCGTCGCAGATGGCTTACGCTCACCACCGCAGCTTCGGCAAGCTCAGCCGCGGCGGTGAGCGTTAAACCCACCTACCTGCTCCTCAGCTCGCGGGCCGCCTCGTCCCTCCGCGCATAGGCGGGCTTGAATTACACTCTAGCGTAGGGCAGACAAGACTACGTGGAGTCGGTTTTGCCGCCTAATAATATGAATATATGAAAAACAAAAAAAAACTGGGTATGAGTATGACATTTTAGAAAAAAAGTTACTTCGAATTTTAATACTTAGTCTTCTAGATATGAAATTTATTGTAAACAAAACATCTTCCAAAAGAAAAAAAAGTAGTTTTGATAATCGGCTAATAGTTTTTCTGGAAAATGAAACGTATGTATGATAAGTTTATGGATTAACAAAATTATGTAAAAGCAACGATCTGGTATTTAAAACTTCGTCATACCGTTTTCGAACAATTGAAATTCGTACAGGAAAGTTTCGAATTTATGATAGGTTACCAATTTAAGACTATGAAATTTAAAAATGTGGAAATTTAAAGCGTATGTAGTAATATTCTGTGGAAATAGAAAAATTGACAAATAGTTATAGGTTTTTATCACTGATGAAACCAACAACTAAAGACACCCAAAATTCAAGTACCTACGCAGCCCCAGCTGCAGCGCAGTGGACTAAACATCTGTAAATGAACACGCGAATCTCTCCAGCAAACACCGAGTCCGAGATATTTTTCAGCTAGTTTAAAAGTCTTTCATCGCAGCTGAAACCATTCCGCTTGTAATGAGGCGACTGTATTTTACCGGGCGCTCAAAGAGAAAACTTCTTCGGACTAATTTAGTGTCGCAAACGATAAGTTCTTGAAAAATTACACTCATGAACTCCGCTAATGAGTCACCTGATAGGGCCTTTTTAGTAGGTATGGAAATAAGGAAAGTGATTACATTACTATGATGGCTTACTAATAAAAAAATCATACGGTGTCAATAATGACACCGTATGATTTATATAAATTAAACAGTTCGTGATATCGAATGCAAAGAAAATGAAATAAGAAAATAATTAAAGTTAAAATAAAGTCAAACACAGGAAAAATAAGTTTTTAAATAATAATCAAATGCCAAGTATCGGAGTGGGAACGGTTCGACCGAACTGTCTGATTTCTGTTTTAGTTATGATTGTGATAGTCAGGATAAGGTTTGTATGAAAACATGCATCATGTTAAATTTTCAGAGCATTAATATAAACTTCACGGGTACAGTACATTTATGTAAACTTATTTTCAGTAGTCATAATTCTACTATCGGTACTAAACGATGTAATCCAATCATAATAAGAAAAGTTCGCCAAGAAACTCTACAATAAATCTTATCAAAGGTATTATAACATACACACATATAATCACGACTATTATCCCCGAAGGGTTAGTCAGAGACTAGGCAATGAGGACAGCAAAAGCAGTCCTCTACCATAGTCCACTTTTCACCAAATAGCGACTGCACACGTGCTCAGCTTGACAGGTGGTGAGACCATCGCCGCTCTATGCTATTGGAAGTATGTGCGGTATTTAGTCCGATAGTCGCCTTTTACGACACCCAATTGAAGAGAGGGGTGGTGGTATTCTTTTACCGCTACGATACACGGTTAAAAGGTATTATAATTTTTAATAAATCTAAATGATTGTTAACATAATATTGTATTATTCCTATTATACATGTACATTACTGTATCACTCAGCAATACAATGTTTCAGTCGGATTTTCATATTAGAAAAGATGGAACAAATCTCATTACATTAATTGTTACCAAAAATCGAATTGCCTCTAATATTAATTCCAAATTCAATTGCGAGAACAAAAATACTTAAAATATTTCGCGGCCTGATACCGAAAATGTTCAGCCCATTTACGATAAGAAATGACGGTTCCAACGAACCATACACATTTTCTTAATGACATTAATGTGTGATACAGTATTTAATTAAAGACACCTCCAGCCTAAATTGGTGTACATTCTCAAATTATTTAACGAGCGCTTTAAATAATTGGATAAGCGATTCCCTAAAATGAATATGAATGGAAAAGAGAAACCGTATTTCTTATTGTTGCACGAATTTAATTTGTAAATTAAAATCTTATTTCAGCAAGTAATTTCACCTTCTCCCAATGTATACTGGGAAAACGCTTTAAAAATTGTAAATTGGAGAGTGGTCGTTGTTAATAAGCTGCAGTTGGCGATCGACTGCAAAGTAAACATAATTATAGAACCTGCTGATATCGTCACCCACCACGTCACCCCTTAGTAAATACTATATGAGATCTGGAAATTTCCACATAGTTAAAAATCAAATCGGCTTTTAAAATATCATTATCTACTTATTTTTTTAATATTATTATTTCTTATATTCTATAAACGTATACAGGTACTATCGCACACAATTTTTGAACAGTCTTTTGTAATAATAAAGAAATTTACTTATTATTAATTTTTTTTTTTGCGAAAGTCTTAAACTAATTGTAAAACTCTTGCGATTATTTTAAGACATTTGATTGGCTTTAAGACAGTTCAAACGTTTCCAGGTTAAGCGTGAGTGTATTCCCTTTATTTTGTATAGCAGTTTAAGTAAACTGTATCATATATCTCTTGGACTTTTAATACTGACTCATTTGGATTGCTCACTGGGGCTTGTAGCTTCAGGCTTCGGCCTCAAGCACGAATGTCTTGCGACGCGTCTAGCAGATTTTTAGTTTATTGCGCGTTATACTACGGCCTTAGCACAAGGTAATAGAAAAAAACGTAAGGAACAGAAAAAAAAACATGCGTTACGCAGCAAACCGCCAGGGGTAGTGGCGGCAAGTAAAGCATAGAAAGATACTTTACTTATAACTCATGAAGTATTATGCTTTGGTTTTATTTCTATTTTCTACTACTTTAGAGTTTATTGATGGTAATATAGTTTACTTACTTACTCACATATTAAGATTGGTGCTTGCTTGCAATCAACCACGTCTGTGGTCGAGAGGCTAAGTCACCGGTCTCAGACCCAGAGGTCCCGAGTGCGATTCCCAGCATCATTCAGTACATCTTTTGTACTTGGTTTGGTTGGTGGTAGAGCTATTAAGTCCGCCTGGTTAGCTACCACCATCTTATCTAAGTCTGTCGCCATAACAGCGACGTTTATAGCATTGTTGTGTTCCGGCAGTTTGAGATAAGATAGCCAGTTCCTCAGTGGTTGAAGATTCCGGGTTCGCGCGCTTCCACCTTCGGCCTTATCATCACTTACTGTCAGGCAGGCCAAGTGCTTACACGTTGTAAATAAAAATAATATTAAAAAAATTGTTAATAAAGAAATGTTTTATTCTGTGTTGTGTACCGAGCCTAATACATCTGATATACATAATATAAGTGTTGATTGGTTGAAAGTTTTTTACAAAGTATACCATCACTTCCAATTCTCGTCAAATTGTGATCACAATCTTATTCAGCCTTATGTGACTTATGCTGAAAGAAAAGTCTGTCCGGACGGCGCGCGAGAAATCTCGTAAGTGGAATAGTCGGGGAAACATTAATTTCGCTCCGTCACACGTAAGCTTAACTCGAAGTAATTAATAGTACTATATTTGAAATAGCCAACCGATAATAATGTAACTCACTAAAGACCCGACTCCATACTTAACATCCGTAACAAATCAAATCAAATCAATATCTCTTTATTCAGTAAACTTAGAATAAGCATTTTGAATCGTCAAAAGTTAAAGGATGGACGGGCACCCGCCCACCCACCCCGCCCATTCAGGAAGTCTTTTAACTGTGGAGAAGAACGGGCGCAAGAAACTCCACAGGTTTATAATAATATAGAAGTAACGACATTTACAAAACAATATGTCGTTACCAAATCATACAACATACAATTAAACAAATTATGAGCGTCAATACAAGTTGGAACATGCCCTCCCTGTCATAGAAGGACATTTTCCATTACAACAAAAAAAAACATTTGATACGATTACAAAAAACAGGTATTGCTCGATTTTAAATAAAACGAACAACGTCTTACAGTATCTTTGAAATAAAAAGAAAAACTATTAAATACTACCAATAAAAAAAATAAGATTGCAAGAGCAGACCAGCCTCCACAGGCGGCACCCGTTCACGAGTATGACATGTGAATCAGCCATCGCTTCGCTCAACCATGTTTTAGGGAACGTAACGACCCGACGCACATGCCACCACCACAGAGACACTTTAAGAGAGCATGACACACTCGAGCAACTCCAACGAAAGCAAGAGAACAATAAGACAACTTTAAACGCAACATAAATTTTGAGTGGGTACCTTTGTCTGTAAGACACTGCTGTTAAAGGCTATCATACCAGCGTAAAATTAATTATTAAAAAAAAAATATTGCTAAGAAAATAAAATGTGAAAATATTATTATAATCAGGCTGTTTTGTCTTCTAAATATTCTTTGACTGTATAATAACCTTTCTTATGTAAACAAGATTTTACATGATTCTTAAACTTATCTAAAGGTAAATCTTGTACAGTACTTGGTATTTTATTATAATAGTGTATACCTTGCCCCAAGAAAGAGCCAAGAACCTTTTGTAACCTAAACAGTGGCATTACTAGTTTTGACTTACTTCTAGTATTGAAATTGTGTACATCACCGTGTTTAGAAAAAGAGTTAATATTGCACCGCACAAAAACTATACAATTATAAATATATTGCGATGCAACAGTAAGAACACCAACTTCCTTAAAAATATTTCTCAGAGAAGTTTGTGATCCCAGTCTATAAATGGTTCTTATTGCTCGTTTCTGTAAAATAAATATAGTTTTAATATCAGCCGCTGTTCCCCACAAAAGGACGCCATACGACATGACACTGTGAAAATAACTAAAGTAAACAGTCCTAGCAGTTTCAACATCTGTTAATTGCCTAATTTTTCTAATGGCGTAAGCTGCTGAACTGAGTTTGCCGGCCAAATTCGATATATGCGGATTCCATTGGAGTTTTGAGTCCAGGGTTATCCCTAGGAAAACTGTCGAATCTACCAAATCTAATTTATCACCATTCATTCTAACATCGGTTTGTTCGGTCTTGACATTTGGTAGTGTAAATTTAATACATTTCGTTTTTTTAGCGTTTAGCTGTAAATTGTTAGCAGTAAACCAACTAAGTACCTCTGAGAGAGCATTGTTTACATCGTCAAAATTATTCTTATTCCTAGTCACATTAAAAATGAGTGAAGTATCATCTGCAAACAATACAATATCACAGAAGTTTTCTACAAAGAATGGCAAGTCATTGATATATATCAAAAATAAGAAAGGGCCAAGAATTGACCCTTGTGGAACTCCCATTTTTACATGTGAACCGGATGACTTAGTTCCATTAACATCGACAGTTTGTGTTCTAGAACTAAGATAAGACTGTATTAATTTAAGCGCAAAACCTTTGAGACCATAATAATTTAACTTCATCGCCAGTGTTCGGTGCTCAACGCAATCGAAAGCCTTGGACAGGTCGCAGAAAACTCCAAGAGCGTTCTGAGACCCCTCCCAGGCATCAAATATATGTTTTATTAGAGCAACACCTGCATCAGTAGTGGAACGACCCTTTGTAAAACCAAATTGCTTACTATGTAAAAGATTATTTAAGTTAAAGTATTCTACTAACTGTTCGAGAATAATTTTTTCATAAATCTTACTAAGTGCTGGTAGTATTGAAATTGGTCGATAGTTACTGGGGTCTTCTTTATTTCCCGATTTAAATAAAGGTATAACCTTACTAAACTTCATAAGATCAGGAAAGATTCCCTTATCAATACAGTTATTAAATATGTCAGCAAGATAGGGTGCAATAGAATATATAATATTCTTAATTATCTTTATAGACATGCCCCACAAATCACCTGTGTTTTTCATTTTTAGTGATTTGAAACTTTTAATAATATTATTAGAGTTAATATATTGAAAATTAAAAGAAAATTTACATTTGGGTACATGTTCTTCGAGAAAAGATTGTGCCGCCACTGGTGATGAATTCAAATTAGAGGTTGTTACCACAGGTATATTTATGAAGAAATCATCAAAAATATTAGCAATTTGTGCATCCGAATTGACAAGGTTGTCATTAACTTTTAGAGTAAAAGTGTTGTCCCGTGGTTTTAATTTACCAGTTTCACGGTTGATGATATCCCAAGAGGCTTGCGACGCCACGCCGCGCGCCGCGCAAGGAACACAGAGATGCCGGACAGCTGCGTGACGTCACAGCCGCGAGCCGTATAAAAAGCGGCCGCGCACGCGGCTCGCAGTCAGTCGCTGCCTCGGCGCCGTCGCCGAAGCATCGTCTGACCCGACCTAGGCTGCGCGGTAAGGGCTTTCACCGTATGTGCGCGTCTGGGCCGATAGGGACCTCGGG
This sequence comes from Scoparia ambigualis, assembly GCA_963921215.1. Lineage (NCBI taxonomy): Eukaryota > Metazoa > Arthropoda > Insecta > Lepidoptera > Crambidae > Scoparia > Scoparia ambigualis. The sequence goes on from OY992503.1 coordinate 1,893,688, forward strand.
TTGTAGCGGTACGGGCTTTCACCGTATCTCAGCTCACCTGGCCTCCGTCCTCAGGGACGTTTGAGTCTACTCGCGAGCAGTCGTTGCCTCGACGCCGTCGTCGAAGCATCGTCTGACCCGGCCTCGGCTGCGCGGTACGGGCTTTCACCGTATGTGCGCGTCTGGGCCGATAGGGACCTCGGGTTGTAGCGGTACGGGCTTTCACCGTATCTCAGCTCACCTGGCCTCTGTCCTTAGGGACGTTTGAGTCGATCCGCGATAGTTGTAGATCCCGTAGACGGGCGTGAGTTAGTGGTTGTGGGTACGTAGTATCGGTGTAGACAGGTATCCTCAGGTTGGAGCAGTGCGGGTACCACCGAAGGTTTGCTCACCTGGATTTCCCTGTCTATAGATTAGTGGAGTGTTCTCTTACCGTAGCTGTGACCGTGCGGGCACGCCCGCACTCGCTCGTCTGAGACCTCCGTTCCCCAGGAACTGTTCAAGTAGGGCCGTATGCCGTTTCAGTAGAAACCCCACGATCACTATCATCACGCCTACCGTAGACGTAGCTTAAGACTTAAGTTAAATAAAGGGGCGTAACAGACCCGCCCGTCCGATAAATATCTACCTGTGTTTGTTTGTCGCATACCCGTGGCTAACCCTTCTAACGCTGAGCTAGCTAGGAAACCTTCCAAGCCCCTCCGGCGGAAGGAAATGTAGGATTCACTCTCGGCGCGCTCCCACCGCGAGAGTCCGGGGTTCGACCCCCCGCCAGTAATCCATTACATTTGGCGCCCAACTATAAAACTCACATAAGAGTTCATTAGCTCAGAGGGGAGCCACGGAAAGAAATACAAGCTCGCCACGTGTAGTGAACGCGACGCTTCCCGCCCACCCAATTTAGGGGGGAGTAGGTAATATAACCGTAATAATCACTTCTTCCCATTTAGCCCGCCGTTCAACCCGCCCGCCAGGATAGATTGGCCCCTGGCCGCCCGCCGTATGCACCAGCAACTGGGTGAGTTTAGAATTAAGAGTGAAAATTAGTGCGCCCCGTAAAAACCCAACGCGTCGCTCCGACACACCGACCGACCGACCGACCGACACCGAAATAAGCTATTTAGAGCACCCCGAAGGAATGCAGACAGCGTGGATATATCAATTACGGAAGCCAGAATTAATTGAAGAAGCCGAGAAAAGAGACCTACCTACAGAGGGGCTAACAGTGGACGAATTAAGGAAATTGCTCGTAGACGTAGTAAAAGAAGGCGAAGAATTTAAAACACCAAACAAGGGACACACGGAGAGAATGTCCGACAGCGAAAACAGAGACATAAGCAAAATGATTAACAAACTCATAAAAGAATGGAATCTGACCTTCAAACCATGGGATAACGCGGTGGAATTCATCGAAAGACTCGAGGAGCTCGTAACGGCCAGCGACATACAAAAGGAAGACGTACTACCGGCACTACCACGAATATTACAAGGAAAAGCGTTAATGTGGTACAGGAACAACGCGGAGTCATGTGACACGTGGAAAAATTTCTTAGAGCTGTTCAAACTTTATTATTACCCACCAAATTACCAGGAGGACCTCATTGTAAGGATTGTCGCCCGAAAACAAAGATACAGAGAGAGCTTCACAAACTACCTAACCGACCTACAAACACTAATGCGAAGGTACGGCAAACTCTCGAAGGACGAACAAATCCACCGGATACACGAGAATATGGCTAAGGAGTATAAGCTATATATCAAGAAGCAGGACTACAAAGACCTCCCAGGACTTCTGAATCTAGCCGCAGAGTACGAGAACATATCCACAACACCGTACAAAAACCAGGATATAGGATACCGGGAGCCACGCAACACCGACACCGGCACGTACCCACAGGGATATAGGGAGACCAATCGCGCAACTACACAAGCAGGGCCAAGCAGAGACAGGTACGATAACCGAGAACAAAATACATACCAGTCTAGAAGCAGTAAAGGGAAACAGACAAAAATACATCCCCAGTACGACGCGAAATCCTGCTGCTGGTCATGCGGGAAACCAGGTCATGACGCGAGGAACTGCCGGTCAAGGCGCCAGATATTCTGCAGCAGTTGTGGAAACATGGGAGTCCTCAGTAAAAATTGCTGCAGGAAAGACACCGTGGGAGCCGCCAACGACCAAAACAAAGAAGACAACAGAGTCTACGTAGAAGCAGAATTCATGGGAACCAAGCACCGGTGCCTAGTAGACACGGGAGCCACAAACACATACATAAACCAGACAGTATATAAAGACTGCATAGCACGGGGAGCAATAGAAATGCCGGCCCGAAAAGAGATCATACTCGCGGATGGAACAAAAACACAAGTGGGAAAGACAGTCGTGGCGGAACTCCAAATGAAAAACGTGCGAATAAAACATTGTGTGGGGGTACTACCGACAGCAGCATGCACGATAATAGGCATGGACGTGTTGAAGAGGATAGGCATGGTAATAACCTGGGCAGGCGAAAGAGTGACACCGGAAAAGAAAAAAATCCCCGAACAAAACAACGAGACGTCGCCAGTGGTGGCCAAGAGTGAGCCAGCCATACCCGCCACGCAAAAGAACACACAACCACACCGGACGCTAACGGCCGAACAACAAAAACGCCTTGAAGAAATAATCCGACAAGAATTCGATCTCTGCGAGAAGAGCCCAAAGGGAAACACGTGGGTTGAGCACAAGATCAAGATGATACACAACGAACCGGTAAAACAAAAGTATTATCCAAGGAATCCAAAACAACAACAAATAATAGACGCACACGTAAAGGAAATGCTAGGGCAAGGCGTAATAGAAAAATCAAACAGCCCGTACAGTTCACCGGTTGTGCTAGTAAAAAAAGGAGATGGCCAGTACAGATTCTGCATAGACTTCCGGAAAATCAATGAAATATCAGAGAAAGACGCGTACCCGCTCCCGCAAATAGACGACACACTAGAAAAGCTCAGGAACGCACAATTTTTCTCAAAATTTGACTTAAAAAACGGATATTGGAATGTAAAGCTAGCAGAGACTAGCAAACCGGTCACAGCGTTCACAGCAGGCCGAGGACTGTACCATTTCAAGGTCATGCCCTTCGGATTGCACTCAAGCGGGGCCACGTTCCAAAGACTACTGGATAGGGTGATAGGACCAGAACTAGAACCACACGCATACGTGTACCAAGATGACATAATCGTCTGCAGCGCCACGTACGAGGAACATATACAACACCTCCAGGACATATTTAAAAGAATAAGACAAGCAGGACTACAAATTAATCAAAAGAAATGCGAATTCGCAAAAGCCGAAATAGAATACTTAGGGCACACAGTCAATAGAGAAGGGATCAAGATGAACGGGGGCAAGATAAAAGCAATACACGAGTTACAAGCGCCTAAAAATGTAAAACAAGTAAGAAGACTAATCGGGATGACATCCTGGTATAGGAAATTTATACCAAATTATGCGGAACTAACCGCTCCACTAACGAAACTGCTAAAGAAAAACGAACCTTTCCGGTGGCAACCAGAACAAGAAGAAGCGGTCAACAAGATCAAGCAACTCATCACAACAGACCCAATTTTAACAAGAGCGGATTTTACAAAACCATTCTACCTAGAAACAGACGCAAGTGACGTCGGGATAGGAGCAGTGCTTCTGCAGCCGGTTGACGGCAACCTAAAAGTCATCATGTATGCAAGCAGGTCACTGACACCACCAGAAACAAGGTACTCGGTAACGGAAAGGGAATGCCTGGCGATTGTGTGGGGAATACGCAAAATGAGACCGTTCCTAGAAGGATACTACTTCACGGTAAGAACCGATCACCAAGCCTTGAAATGGTTGAACACCATGAAAAGCCCCGCAGGGAGACTAGCGCGCTGGGCATTAGAACTCCAACAGTACCAATTTGACGTGATATACAGAAGCGGAAAACAGAACGTCATAGCAGACGAACTATCACGGAACCCAGCTTGCACCGTAACAGAACAAACTTGGTACAGTAAGAAACGAGAACAAGTCGAAAAAGGGCTGGAGTCACCACAAGAATATTGCATAAGAGAAGACAAGCTGTACAAGAGAATACAGCACCACGCATACAATAAACTTACAGATCCCGAATCCGAATGGAAGATTTGTGTGCCGGAGGCAGACAAGACACAAATCATACAACAAAACCACGACGTACCCAGCGCCGGACATCAGGGCAGAGCCAAAACAACAAAGAGGATAATGCAAAGGTACTATTGGCCAAAGATGAGACAAGACATACTCAAATACGTGAAAAAGTGCGACACCTGCCAAAAACATAAAACGCTACAACAAAAGACATACGGACTGATGCACATAAAAAACGCGGAAGACCCGTGGCAGATAGTAACCGCCGACCTCATAGGGCCATTACCAAGGTCATCAAGAGGATATCACTGGATCATAGTATTCCACGACAAATTCACAAAATGGAACGAAATTATACCATTAAGAAATGCCACGGCGAACGGAGTAACAAGAGCATTCGTGGAAAACATAGCCCTACGCCACGGAACCCCGCAAATACTAGTGACCGATAATGGGAGACAATTTACCAGCAAAATATTCACAGAAAAATTAAAGTCATATGGCACAGAACATAGACTGACCCCGCCGTACTCACCACAGTGTAACCCCACCGAGAGAACCAACAAAACACTAGAAACAATGATATCAACATTTATCAAGGAAAACCATAAACAATGGGACAGGTACCTACCGGAATTCAATTTCGCCATCAATACATCCGAACAAGCCACGACAAAATACACACCGGCATTTCTATTATACGGAAGGGAGCTCAGGAGTCCGAACGATAAAAACAGATTCCCAACACCGCAACTAAAAGAAAAAGCAAAAATACAACAAATATACACCCTAGTCCGCGAACACCAGAGGAAAGCATCCGAAAATCAAAAAAACTACTACGACAGACATCGAAAACATTGGGAACCACAGCTCGGAGACCTAGTCCTCAAGAAAAACCATGTCCTATCCAACGCTAGTAAGAACTTCTGCGCAAAGTTAGCCCCAAAGTTTGTAGGACCATACAAGATACGCGAAAGAAAATCCCCAGTGATATACGGATTACAAAGCATGGAGGGAGCCAGACGGACAATAACGGCACATATAAAGGATTTGAAAGCGTATATACAATAACAACGAACTACCAACAAACTATACATACCTACCGGGTTGAGAGAGAAAAAAAAAAAATATAATAAGCAAAAACAAAAAGAATATCCCGGAGGGATTTGAACCCGCCCGCGCTGGGGAAGGGCCGCCGGACCCGATGAGTTATCCGCCAGACCACCGACAAGCGTTACGCCACGTTTAAAATAAAGGATCAGTAGCAACAAACGTACCAACGCGATAGCATGCTTTGCGCGGACCATAGGCTACAAGCGCACAAACGTACCAACGCGATAGCATGCTTTGCGCGGGCCATATGCTACAAGCACAACAGTAAGCGCAATACGCAAACGGAAAAAAAAAAGTACAACGGGCGGCCGCAAGAGGGCAGTTACCGGCCGTAAAATATAAATCCCAGGGTAACAATAATAGATAAACTATCAGGTGTTGTTCAAAAAAAAAAAAAAAAAAGAGAAAACAAAAGGGTAAAAATGCCCACAGGAAGAAAAACAATGTAGGGAGAAAGTCTGGCCCACATCAGCGAAAACAAGCATTAAATCAAAGGGGGTAGAAAGAAATAGCCCAGATACAAACTTACCCGCGACAAAATAATTAATTAAGAATTCAACCTATATAAGGCACGGACGAAGAGGGACGCCCATAGCCAAACACAATGAACGCGAACGCTAATCAGCCACCCAGAAGGAAGACAGGAGGAGCGCGGGTCGTAAGGGGGACACCGGCGAATCTGCGGCTGCACAACACGGGGGAAGTGACATGCACCCACGACTCCAACAAGCCGCAAACGACGGCGACACGCGACCCGGAAATGCCGGAACTAAACCCGGAGGCGGTGTCCACCTACCTCGCTTCCATCCAGGGGGACGAAGACGGACTAATCGGCTCCATACAGGAGTACATGGCCGATTACAGAGAGTTCATCTGCAAGGAACTGGGCGAGGACGAAGGGAGTGAGGAAGCCATAGACAGGCGGCCCAACCAAGTGGGAGATAGAAGTACCCACAGGGAAGCGAACCAAGGCAAAGAGGCGGCGCAGGAGGACCCACATCCGCCAGGACCGGTCCACAAGAAAAAGACGCGCAGGGCGGGCCGGAAGCGGAACGGCGGGCAAAGGAGGGGACTCGGCCGCCTCCCAAAAACCAGGCGAGCACCGGAGTAGGCGAAACAGTCCTGTTTGGGTTTTGTTTTTTTTGCTCGTTTTTTTTTAATTAATGTTAATATTGTTCGTTATTTTTATTATACGTTATATCGGTATGACGCATGTTGTTGAACCATTATTTTCCACAAACCAACTCCGCACCGTTTCTCGTTCAATCGATCTAAACTGTTAATGGTCGTTAAATTGTTCACATACAAAGTACATATTCATTTGTTCGGTATCAGTACCGGGAAGCAAAGTCCAGGCTTCAACGAATTACATTAAGAATAATAAGTAGGAAGTGCTAAGGTATAAGAATGGAAGCCGTAATAATTAGGCTTCAAGGCAGATATATCGCATTTGTTTACGGTGATTTTTCCCGTAGGTAAAAATCTCCAGGGAGGGGGAGGCAGTGCGACGCCACGCCGCGCGCCGCGCAAGGAACACAGAGATGCCGGACAGCTGCGTGACGTCACAGCCGCGAGCCGTATAAAAAGCGGCCGCGCACGCGGCTCGCAGTCAGTCGCTGCCTCGGCGCCGTCGCCGAAGCATCGTCTGACCCGACCTAGGCTGCGCGGTAAGGGCTTTCACCGTATGTGCGCGTCTGGGCCGATAGGGACCTCGGGTTGTAGCGGTACGGGCTTTCACCGTATCTCAGCTCACCTGGCCTCCGTCCTCAGGGACGTTTGAGTCTACTCGCGAGCAGTCGTTGCCTCGACGCCGTCGTCGAAGCATCGTCTGACCCGGCCTCGGCTGCGCGGTACGGGCTTTCACCGTATGTGCGCGTCTGGGCCGATAGGGACCTCGGGTTGTAGCGGTACGGGCTTTCACCGTATCTCAGCTCACCTGGCCTCTGTCCTTAGGGACGTTTGAGTCGATCCGCGATAGTTGTAGATCCCGTAGACGGGCGTGAGTTAGTGGTTGTGGGTACGTAGTATCGGTGTAGACAGGTATCCTCAGGTTGGAGCAGTGCGGGTACCACCGAAGGTTTGCTCACCTGGATTTCCCTGTCTATAGATTAGTGGAGTGTTCTCTTACCGTAGCTGTGACCGTGCGGGCACGCCCGCACTCGCTCGTCTGAGACCTCCGTTCCCCAGGAACTGTTCAAGTAGGGCCGTATGCCGTTTCAGTAGAAACCCCACGATCACTATCATCACGCCTACCGTAGACGTAGCTTAAGACTTAAGTTAAATAAAGGGGCGTAACAGACCCGCCCGTCCGATAAATATATACCTGTGTTTGTTTGTCGCATACCCGTGGCTAACCCTTCTAACGCTGAGCTAGCTAGGAAACCTTCCAAGCCCCTCCGGCGGAAGGAAATGTAGGATTCACTCTCGGCGCGCTCCCACCGCGAGAGTCCGGGGTTCGACCCCCCGCCAGTAATCCATTACAGGCTTTTATTTTATTATTAGACTTTTTAATTTTATCTTTAATGAAATTTGATTTTGCTAGTATGCACACTTGTTCGCGCCACAGCGCGACGGATAACCGTCTCTGCGCCGGTCAATTAAGATGCATATTGGTGCAACGACTGGGCAACGAATGATCGGCCAATCACAGCGAGTTGACAATTATACTCGACGAAGTGTTCGCCGGCGCCGCGCAACGGCAGTGTGTTTCGAGTGTGCTTCGACCTTTTAGAGAGAATCCACGCGCGCGCGCGACCTAGAACTCAGCCCGTGATCACCGTCATCTGTGTGCAGTGTGTGTGCAGTGACCTAGAGCTAGGACCACCAGCTCAACTATCCCTAAAACGCCTACGACCAGTGCCCCTGAGTGAACTGTGTTGTGTGTTGCTGCCTTCAAGCCCGCGCCCCCGCGCCTGCCTTCAGCTCCAACCAGCTCCAGCCCGAACCAGGTAAGCCCCAGAAATTCCCTTACCTCCTGCCTAACCCATATTCCGTCGCTGTTACGGCGAACGCCTTTCGCCGTAACATTTTGGTCCTTCGAGCCGGATACATACAGTCCACTAGTTTTTAAACCCTACCGTACACATTTCACTTTTTGCCTCGACTCGTGCCGCCACCCATACACGTCTACACAACTGCACACAACACCCACACAATGCACGCCAGCCCAAACACCCCTTACTGCCCTTACTGTAGGACTAGGGGGTATAGATTAATAGCGTGCGCTACCTACAATGCCCAGCCGACGCAGGGCCGGTGGGACTTTGTGGTGTCGCGCGAGCGCTGTCCCCGCTGTCTCGGACCACATTACCCGGACGAATACAAGTCGGTGAAGGCATGCAGAGTGTGTGGCATCGCAGATCACCACACATCCCTTCACCGACCGGACGATGCCACACAGCATTACCAGCCGGAATCGGCGGCGCGGTGGCTTCCGCCCGCGCTACGGGAAACTCCGGCAAAGCGACCCAGCGACAGAACGCTGCATGTGTCCTCGCATGCACAGCGGTCGCATGAGGGGTCGCAGGAGTAGGTACATGTTACCGTAGACATTCAGTTCCACATTATTAATACAGTCCACTATTATATATATATATAGGATAACTATTTCAGCCCATTAACGATTTCATTACATGTTGGTCATTCGACCCGTTAAAATAATATTTACTCATATTTCGTAGTTATCACGTAACTTAATTTTAATTTCTGATTTTTAAATCTTATCGCGTAACATTCCTAATTTCATTACCTTATATGACCCTTTCTGCACGATAGACGTTGCAAAGTGCATTGCGAAATATTATTAACCTACCTACAAAAATAAATTAAGAACGTGTTCAAAGAACAGTGTTCGATTCGTGTTATATTTTTTCTTACTAATTAGATTGCACATATAACTTTAGTTGGGTATAACACACCCGCGTCTAGACGACGATATTGTTGTTTTTCCCGTTTTATTTTGTAATGAAATTTTTATGGTCTTGCCTTGGCAATCGACTCAATCTCGTGAGTGCTCACCACAAGAGCATAGTACTTCTACACACGTGCACCCACACATCAGCCTTCAGCACACAAACACATGTAGTCAGCCCGCACCTATACGGTGCATGACATCAGACGCGCTTTTGCGCCCCCGCGCCGCCTGCGCTTCTGCGCCCCCGCGCCCCCACGCCTTTGCGTTGACTGCGGCTCCCGCGCTTATGCGCCCCCTGCGCTTCTGCGCCCCCGCGCCTTTGCGTTGACTGCGGCCCCCGCGCCCCCGCGCCTTTGCGTTGACTGCGGCCCCCGCGCCCCCACGCCTTTGCGTTGACTGCGGCCCCCGCGCTTATGCGCCCCCTGCGCTTCTGCGCCCCCGCGCCCCCACGCCTTTGCGTTGACTGCGGCCCCCGCGCCCCCACGCCTTTGCGTTGACGCGGCCCTTTGCGCTTACGCGCCCCCGGCGCCCTCTGCGCCCCCGCGCCCCCACGCCTCTGCGCTTACGCGCCCCGTGCGCCTATGCGCCTTCGGCGCTTCGCGCCCCCGCGCCCCCTGTGCTTCGTGACACAGGCTTTCAGCCCTCATACAATTGTACTCATACAGTCACACACGTGCATTCCTCCCAGCTCATCATATACACACCCACTCGACATTAACTCAACACAGCACGAATCGGGGCTGTAGTTCCCCTTTAACTTCCATTCCTTCCCCCCCCCCCCCCCCTCCTACCCTCTGGGGCCCGGGAAGATGTTCGCGCCACAGCGCGACGGATAACCGTCTCTGCGCCGGTCAATTAAGATGCATATTGGTGCAACGACTGGGCAACGAATGATCGGCCAATCACAGCGAGTTGACAATTATACTCGACGAAGTGTTCGCCGGCGCCGCGCAACGGCAGTGTGCTTCGAGTGTGCTTCGACCTTTTAGAGAGAATCCACGCGCGCGCGCGACCTAGAACTCAGCCCGTGATCACCGTCATCTGTGTGCAGTGTGTGTGCAGTGACCTAGAGCTAGGACCACCAGCTCAACTATCCCTAAAACGCCTACGACCAGTGCCCCTGAGTGAACTGTGTTGTGTGTTGCTGCCTTCAAGCCCGCGCCCCCGCGCCTGCCTTCAGCTCCAACCAGCTCCAGCCCGAACCAGGTAAGCCCCAGAAATTCCCTTACCTCCTGCCTAACCCATATTCCGTCGCTGTTACGGCGAACGCCTTTCGCCGTAACAACACTTTCTTAAACAATTTAGAGTATTTTTTTACATATTCTGTAAAATTTAAATTATGGTTATATTGTCTTAGATTATATAGCTCAAACAGTTTATTTCTACTTTTATAAATACCAGGCGTGGCCCAGTCACAGAACTTATGTTTTTGTGAAAACTTTATTGTTTTAGAGGTAAACACCTGGTTGTATTCTGTCTTTATTAAATCAAAGAGATTACTATATAGTTCATCCGGATCATCTTGTACAAAGAGCAAAGTATCAATTTTACAAGCTACATTGTTTTTAAAATACTCCATTCGCTTTTTTGTAACTGGTTTACATGTTACAGTTTTAGGCTCCTCCTTAACATCAATATCATAGCTCACCTTCAAACCGCAATGGTCAGATGTAAGACTACTAATAACTGACTTAGATACAGGGTCATAGTCTGTAAAAATATTATCGAGACAAGTGGCCGAATGTGAAGTTATTCTAGTGGGTTCAAGAAATAGATTTTTTAAATTAAAACATTTAAATAAAGCTAGAAGACTAACACTCACTGAAGTGTTTTCTAAAATATTTACATTAAAATCCCCACATACTAAAACAAATTTATTTGTTAATTTTATTTTATTAAGTACATCTTCCATTACCGATTCAAAAACTTCGAAATTGCCCGAGGGGGGTCGGTATACACACACTATTATAAACCTATTTAACTCTACGCATGATAGCTCAATATTACGCTCCTTTGAAAGACATACAATATCATTTCGCTCTTTGTATTTAATATTATTACTAACAAGTATTAAAGAACCGCCGTGAATAGCTGTGCTTCGTACGTACGCACTTGCTAGTTGGAAATTATTTACATGGAAAGACGTGTCATGTGTTTTTAGCCAATGCTCAGTTATACAAAATATATGAATAGCCTGACTTTTTGCAATTAATTCTAATTCTAAGTCCTTGCCAGCCAAACCCTGAATGTTTTGATTTGTAATATTAATGGATGTGGACTTGGCTTTTGTCTTAGACCTCAGTTTAAAGTAGAGGTAGTCACCTTACTACTAGTTATAAAAGATGCATTAGTAGAACTACTAATGATGACATTACTATCAATAGACTTTGTTATACCAGGTATAACTGGGTCTTGTATATTATAAGCTAATAAATTAGCTATCTGGGTCTTATATTTCTTTGGCAAATACATAGTATCTGAAGTCAAAATAAAATTATTAATAAATTTATTAATGTCAAAAAATAAAATATTGTCACTATGACGCCATAATAAATTATATAATAATAAATTTAAGTCAAAAATACGTTTGTTTTGTTCCCAGGTTAAGTTTTTTCAGTAGGGAAAAGCACTAACAATTAACCTGCAATTTGTATTCGCTTGAAATTGTAACAAATAAGTTATGTTTTCTATTATGTCACGTTTCTTAATTTGTGAACTGTCACCACATAAAATAATTACATTAGTGGAACTGGTCAATGACTGCTGAGATATGCTACGTACTATAGCATTCATTGATAAACCTGGGGCACAGACATTCGTTACTTGTTGATTTAAACTTCCATTCAAAAGCAACCCCAACCCCTGACCCAGTCTATCAGAGAACATAACTGTTTTTCTTTTTAATTCATTAGCATTGTTTATGATCAAGCTATTTAAATCATAAGTAGGTATAATTTCTGTACAGGCCGTTAACAGACTGGGATCCATGACAGACAAGTTAGTCGACTGAATACTTGAGTTTGATAATAAAGGACTTTCACATCTGTTTATCTCATTATTAACTAAAGAGTCGTACCGATCAGCATTGTATTTGCATAAATCAATCAACTCTGTAGCTGATTGAATATGCTCTTCGATTTCCTTTTGTGCAGTTGAATATTTATTGTTTACACTATCAAGTGTCTCGGTCATACATTTCCCTACTTTTAATTAATTTATTATTATAAATCTCTAAAGAATCTAAAAGGCTCATACGTTCTTTCCTAAGAGCAATATTTTTGTAAAAACAGTTGTTCTTTTTGATTAATTTTTCAGTTTTCCTTATAAATCTATGGATTTTAACATATTTCTTAATTTTATTGTTGCTTAACTTATTAGTGTTGTGGTTGTTAAGTGGAAGTCGTTCTGCTGAGATTCCACCAGGTGATGCCATAAGCTCCTCGAACAAAGATTGAGTATGTTCCACTTCATGCTGCTGCTGCTTCTCAACGAATTGAGAAATCTGATGGTTGACTGCACTGAGGTGCCTTTCCAGCTCTGTGATGCGGTCCAAAGCCCTTTCATAAGTGCTGTATTGCTCCTCGAAGTTGGAGACCACCCCTTGTAGATGGTTATGCTGGTGAAGCACATCCTGATGTTGAATGTGCAGTTGGCTTAATTCATTCTTAAGCTGTGAGTTTTTGTCAATAATGGACTTTATTTCCATCTCACTCTCTTCTCTCTCTCGTAGCAGCTGATTGAAGGAATCCTTGGATACTTTCAACTCCTGAAGTGTCTGTCTGAGCTTGAGTTCAGTACTTTGTGTAACTGCCTTACGGGTAAGCATTTTGAGTTTTTATTTGTACTCACCTGAAAGTATTAAAACAAGATTAAGATCTTATTTATTGTAATACCACTATGTATATTTATCTTTTATGAATAGCTATATACTAGAAAGATTATTGGATAACAATATACTAATATAACTACTGGGGGGTAGATGTGTCTCACATAAAAAGGTGCATAAAAGAAGCTATTATATTATAATAACTATATTAGGTACTGATCTAGATTTAATTGAATTGAATAATTCGATGTACTTATTTAGTATAGAAGTAATTTTAACTAGCAAAAAAAATAAAAAAATAAAAATGATAAACTACAAGTAAAACCAAATTATGTAGGCAACTGTAGTTTCTAAATTGTACAAAGTTACAATATCTTTTAACATGTGCCTCTAAAATCTAGTGATATAATTGAAACAGCTAAGAAGTACCACTATTTGAGGTGTTGTTATTATGTAAAAAACAAATAACCAGCTTAGTACATTGGCACTTGCAAATCAAATGTAAGTAAGTACATATAGTGTTTTGGGATTGTTAAAAATAGCTATTATATAACAAGAGACAAAAACTAACCATAAACATTTTACAAGAGAATAATACAGAAAGTCCTACGCGTAGTTAATTGGAATAACACAAGCACAGCCTACGCTTCTTTGTGCTACAATCAGAGTGGAGTAACAAACTTTGCTCAAGTTCACGTAGGTAAGTCATTCAGAAAGTCGGGATGGCAGGCGCCTCTGCATGTTTAATACTGGCCCCGCCTTGAGAGGCAATTTGACGGGCGCCTGACACTGCGCAATGAACAAGCAACCAGCGGAAAGGCTATCTTAATATTCATGAAACATTTTTTTCTATACAAGGTGACGTGACACATGAAAAAGTTGAAAGATTTGTTCGTGTCGGAGTGCGAATCAAGGAATTGTAAAGGTTAATAAAGTTTAGATAAATATAATATCAGATACGAATCTGTTCCAGATTCGTTTCTGATATTTTATCGTAGTTAGTACGCTTGTGTAACATATAGGTAGGTACTAATTATACAGTGTAGGCCGTTGCGTTAGACTCAGCAACCTGTAAATCACCATGTACTTGTTATTATCATAGACAAATACTATATAATCGTCCTTGGTATTATTCACACATATTTAGACGAAATCTTAGTAAAGGCATTCTACGCATTCCTATTGGTCGTGGCCGTGGTCACGTTCTGACTCAACGCCACCGGCCGTGGTCAGCCCGTGACCACGGCCGGTGCAACTCGGTCGAACTCGGTAGAAACGTCGAGTACAAAAGGTATGCACAGAATACTAAATAGTTTTGCGCGAAATCCCGTCTAAATATAATGCTTATTGGAACGCGAAAGTTTAAAGTGTATATAATATAAATATTTTATAAAAGAAGGAGGTAATCGAGCAGGCGGGTCACCTGATGGAGTGTCATCACCGCCGCCCATGGACACCCGCAAAACCATAGGAATCGCAAGCGCGTTGCCGTCCTGTAAGGAAGAAAGAGAGTTAAGGAAGGAATAGGAATTGTAAGAGGGGTGGGGGGGGGGGGAGAATGGGCCTCCGGAACCCTCACTGGCCGGATGAAACACTGCAGCACTAAGTGCCATTATTTCACGCCGGATATTCGTGAGAGGGTGGTATTACGCCGGGCGAGCCGGCCCAATGCGTACTGCAACGCACCATGGCTCTACCACTCAGTATATAGTTGTATTATTATTGTTGTTACCTTCTGTAAAAGTAATAATTTTCTTTATTGTGCAAATTAATCAACTTCACCACCTGTCACGCTGAGCACATGTTCAGTCGCTACTTGGTGAAAAGTGGCAGATATAATATGGCAGAGGACTGGCAGTCTTGCGTCCTCATTGCCTAGTCTCTGACTAACTCTTCTGGGATAATAGTCGTGATTATATTAATCAACTTAAAATTAAACACACATCCTCTATAGCCCCAAAATTAAACTGCCGAGCAAATATACGATAAGAACTGTAATATCTTCCTCACAAACCTAATTTAAAGTGAATCCTTCGAATCGGGGCTTACTTAAAAATTCTCAGTGCCGCTTAAAATTTGATAAGGTCCACTGAAGTTTGCGACTTGTCAGACTTCGGAGTTTTGAGGCAACGCAGATAATGTTTATGGGTGTTGCTCAGATTTTATGGCCGATTTAAGTAAGGTATGAACATACCTTATGTAAAAAAAAGTTTCGACTTTTATGCGTCTTTTACGCAGTAAACTTTCCTTAGAAAGTCTCAGTGGTGTTAGGTTGTTTTATAGAAACGAATATTGTAGCATTGAGTTATAATGTACTACGTACTAGAGAAGACTTCTCAACCAGATTGTTTGTAACACGCGTTAGAGCCAGCTCGCTCCAACTATATTAGTCTGTGGCAGGCGCTAGACGCAACAATACGTCTGCATTATGTTTTCTATTTTATTAAAATATGCCTTCATGTGTGCCACAGACCAAGTGGTCTGTGATGTGTGCTAAGGCACAGAATAAATAATAGTACTACGTAGCTAAGGTACTTAACTGTTTTAACAACTTAGGAAATACAAATAAAACCAAAGGAATCACTTTTCACCTGGAAATACGTACTAAATTATCTATATAACATGCATTTGACTAATTATTTTTTCAAATCGCCGAGACATGAAGCGGCGGCCATGTTTCGGTAAAATGCATAGAGTAACAATATCTGTTTTGTGCATCGAGATAAATGAACTAGAGAAGACGGTCCATACAATAAATGTGCAGTTGTTCACAGCTACAACGATACTTGTACCGTGGCGCGGGGCTTACCTAGTTGTCATAGAAATGTCTAAGCGCGCAGATGCGACACACTGTTCATACAGTTTCATTACCGAGTTGTAAAATTGTAAGATAATGTTGTTTAAAAAACTAACATGTTAGTTTTTATATTAATTGATTGTTTTTAATTGTAACATTGAAATGAGAATAAGTGAATTAATGCCAAAAAAAAAGTAAATAATTTAAAACATTAATTCATAATAATAATATGTAATAATCATTTTCAATTATTTTAGAAAAATATTATTGAAGTAGGTACTCTACGTATAAAAATATTACTGAGTATCAAATATTCAGATGCTTAAATTTTTCAAGCATTATTGAGATGAGATTAAAAATCGTATTTAAGTCCTGCCCGCTTCATCTGAATTACTTATTTTACTAGTTAATTAGGTACTCACAGCACATAAAGTAAAATAAAAAAGTCGCGTTCCGATTATTTTTTTTTAATTAGGACACGACTTTTTGAAAAAAAATATCCTTGACTCCTATTATTCACAATTATATTGGCAACGTTATCTTTCTTGAGTGATTGAAAACCACTTTTCTGTGAAAAAGAATGCATTTTTTTTTATTTTGAGACGTCTATGTCTAGTCACCCCAATCGCTGGGAAGTGACTAAACATAGTGCAGCAGGTAAAGACTAAACAGGTCTTCCAAGTTTATTGCACCGTAATGGTTAGTAACCTCTACGAGTTTTTGTGACAGACAATGGGAGTGAAATTGTGTATTATTTAACAACATATTTCTCTTTAACCATATAAATACAGGATGCCTGAAAAGGTGGTCATAAACATTGAGTTATAATCTACGAGTACTACGTACTAGAGGAGCTATCCCAAGAAAAAGTCTTGTTCTATTTTTTTAAAAGTTATAACAAAAGTGCGTTGCAGCGCTAAAACAATAATTTATCGTATTTCTGAACAATCTAAACATACAGCGCTAGACCGCTTCTAGAGTGTTGTTTTCTCGCGGCCAATAGGTCAAAGACCATTTGCACGGTACGAGGTACTTAAATATAAATAAGAATATCACAGAAAAGGTGCGTCGGAGCTAAAGAATAAGGTTATTTTCCATGCCGTGTGAATCCTGTGATACCCCGAAGGTAAATATCTAATATATAATAATTTATCTAATAATGTCGAAAAAAAATGGTCAAGTTCATTAATAAAAAAGTATTTTAGGTAACTTTATTGTTGAAATTTTGCATTCACAATGCTATACATATAGATATAAGATGAAATGTTTACTAGAAAAAAATCAACTAGTCTCAGGAAGCTCGAGTGGGATTCGAACCCACGACCTTTGGATTGCCGGTCCACTGCTCTAACTGCTGAGCTACCGAGACCCCTCAGAGAGATAGCTCAGCGGTTAGAGCAGTGGACTGGCAATCCAAAGGACGTGGGTTCGAATCCCACTCGAGCTTCCTGAGACTGGTTGACTTTTTTCTAGTAAACATTTTATCCTATATTTTAGGTAAGTTTATTATTTCTAACGAAATCCCCAATCAAACTGCCACCATAATCCTAACCCTAGTTATTATTTCACATAAAGCGTTTTAAGTGTCACTTCTGCACAAAACAGAAATATTGTTACTCTATGCATTTTACCGAAACATGGCCGTCGCTTCATGTCTCGGCGATTTGATAAAATAATTAGTCAAATGCATGTTACATCGATAATTTAGTACGTATTTCCAGGTGAAAAGTGATTCCTTTGGTTTTATTTGTATTTCCTGAGTTGTTTAAACAGTACCTTAGCACACATAAAGGCATATTTTAATAAAATAGAACACAGAATGCGTGTATTATTGCGTCTAGCGCCTGCCACAGACTAATATAGTTGGAGCGAGCTGGCTCTAACGCGTGTTACAAACAATCTAGTTGAGATGTCTTCTCTAGTACGTAGTACATAATAACTCAATGGTTTTGTGCAGAAGATGACAACTAAGCCCCGCACCACGGTACAAGTATCATTGTGTCGTGCCCGCAACGTACCACGCACTAGATGCCCGCTGTCATCTAGCTGTGCACATTTATTGTATGGGACGTCTTCTCTAGTTTATTGAACTCAATGTATTGTAGGCCGTCGTTTAGTCTAGTAACCGAATAGAGTATTAGTTGATTGGTATTCATATTTACCGTGTCGCGTAGCGGTAAAAATATTACCACATCTCTTGGGGTGTCGTAAAGGCGACTAACGGACTAAAGACTGCACATACATTCAACAGCATAGAGCGGCGATGGGCTCACCACCTGTCACGCTGAGCACATGTGCAATCGCTATTAGGTGAAAACTATCTGCTGAGAGCTGCCGACTGGCAGCAATGCGGGTTGGTAGGTTTTAACAACTGTCATCTGTCATAACAACCGGGACTGACGGCTTAACGTGCCTTCCGAAGCACGGAAGGCACGTTAAGCCATCCAGCAACTTTTAATGTACTTATGTATCTATAACATTAGATTCTATGCATCAATGCAATATGATCCCGACGTTACAGTCTACTTCACTAATTACGGCATAGTTAATTATGATCATAATGCGAAGTTTAATTATATTTAATTTTCTTAGGTGACGTAATTTATCCCTATTTCTAGCGCTTGGCTTTATCTCGCCTGTTCCACCTATCCCCTTAAGTGATGGTAAGTGACGATGAATTCTACCGATAATCTTTAGACTTAGATAAGATTGCTGTAGCTAGCCAATTCAAAAACAGTAACAACCTATTGCTGATCCAACTCTGGTCTGACGGTTAAAAAACTACTTACAAAGACATAAAACGGCTTTTGAAAAGGCCCTTTACCTAGATGACCTAAAATAAAATTTGTCTATTCATCCTTTCCGTTCAAGTATATTGTTCTGTTTTGTACAAAATGAAATATTTAGAACAAATTTAAGCTTCAGGGACAGATGTCAGAAGCACCTTTGTTAACGGCTGAAGAGTTGTAATTAATCGATGTTTGAACGCGACCCAAATTGTTTGGGATAACTTCCTTTTGTCGGGGCCTTTGATGTTTCTGTTATTGTTTGAATAGTTGGTGGGTTCAATTGTCTCCTGTTACTCGCTGGAGTTGAAATAGTACGTTTTTCTGCTCATCCGCCCCTTCGGTATTAAATGAAGTCTTTAATAAATAATAAAATAATAATAATAAATCTTTATTTGCATAAAACATGGTATTAAAAGATGTTACAAAATTTAATGTGCATAGACATAAATTGCGAATTAATATTGCATGCAAATTTTTAAACATTTATGTAAAAACTAATTAATTGAATAAAATCATTGTAACAATCACAATCCATTATTTGTTATTGCCATCAAAAAAGAAAAAATCCTTTAGATCATAGAAAGTATTCTCATGTAACCAACTATAAAGATTCCTTTTGAATAAGTACGTGTTCAATTCTATAATTTCCACGAGAATTTTATTATCAATTCGAACACACATGGTAAGACAGCTTTTCCCATATTTATCTGACCTCGGTATGTCCTTTAAGACAAGTCTCTGAGGATGTCTTGTTAGTCTGGCGTGAACCTCATATGTCTTTGTAAATAAGGCTTTATGACTATTCACAAAATTACTGATTTCATGCAAATACAGTGATGGCAGAGGCAATAAACCGAGGTCCCTAAACACTGTCTTTTATCGGATTGTGCAGGTTTAGATCGGGAAAGTTTGTTTTACTATTGTCTCCGTTTCTGATGATCCTTTGTGCCTACAATTCTATCAGGACCGTGAAATTTTAGAGCACACTCCATAAGAGCGAACAGTTCTCTCCTCAGCTACATTCTGGCAGCAACTATTCGCTAAGATTGCACACTGCCCAAGATGGTCGCAGCCATGCTGAGCAACGAGTCCATCGACAGGTGACTGCCAAGGTGGGTAACAGCAGGCTAGTTAGCAGACTCGTGATCCACTACCATCATTGTGGTGTCAAAACATCCGCAGGATTTCACACAGTTTTATCTTGCCCGCTGTCTTAGCATCGAAGAAAAGGTTACGTGCGAACCACACAAATCAGAACCGAACCTAAGCAGTTGAAAACCAACTGGTGGATTTGTCTTAAGGCAAACAAGAAAAGTACCGTTTTCTGTATGCTAAACTAAGGTTCAAGCATATTTAAGAAGTTTGAAAAAAAAAGTTAAATATGCTCACGCTCTCAAGAGTATCCACGGTATCCCTATATAAAGCTTTTATAGTCAGAGACTGAGCAACAGTATAGTCACAATACAGAGTCGTACACATTTATGCTTAAGCTTATTTCTACTCAGTGTTCCCCGCCTGCATGACGGATGGCAAGCACATAGCCGCTTCAACATGTTACTTGTACATTACATTACACTTATGTACTCGTACCTATAGACTTCTTACTTTTATGATGCCTACGTGAATACATTTTTCGAGAGGCTTTTACTTCACATCCAAAGCCAGCGCAGCAATCGAAAAATCCTGTCCATTCGGGTGCCTACTATGCTGAAGGCTAAAGTTTTCCTTCTTTCTCTAAATTATTCTTATAATTTGTTCTAATTTTGTTTAAAATAAATGTAATAAGCATAACGGTATCAGTTAAGTTTCTTATACAAGAAATAGCCATTTAATAAAAAAAAACTTTAATCTGGCTTACCCTTAGTTTCGTTATTCAAAACTTTGAGCGTGTCTATACTCTAAAGAAAAACGCCAGTATTTAACTTTAAGCATTACTATGGCGTAATATAATATACTGAACGACCATCGTTGTCCAAGTTTCATACAAAAAGCTAAAAAAGGCTATCACGGACAAGTTCGGTTAGATTAGAACAATGCCCATAACGCGCGAGCCGAGCGGCGCGGCGTGCCTTGGAACCCAACTTTATAACTATAGAAAACTAGCGTTTGCCCGCGTTGATCGCGTTAATATTTTTTCGGGACAAAATCACCTCTATCAACCGTGTCATAGTCGTGAAATAAATACGACCGGGAGGGGCGGTCCTCTCTTCCCGTGGGTGTCGTAAAAGGTGACTCACCACCTGTCACGCTGAGCACATGTGCAGTCGCTGTTTGGTGTAAAGTGGACTACGGTAGAGGATTGCTTTTGCTGTCCCCATTGCCTAGTCTCTGACTAACCCTTCGAGGGATATAAGTCATGATTATATGTACGTATGTAAGTAACCTTCTTCTCCCGTCTTTATGGTCCCACCTATCTCTATGCAAAAATTTATCAAAATCGGTTTAGCGGTTTAAAAGTTAAAACGTACAGACAAACAAAGTCAATACGCATTTTTAATATTATTTAGAATGATTAATAAATTATTACCATTCCAGAAAGTTAACTGGCATTTAGTTGGCGTACAGGCATTGTTTTGAATTCAGCTTTAGTTTTGTTAAATGTTACTGAGAACTTCAGAACTGTCTCACATTCACTTAGTCTTCATAGACAGAGCAACTGTCTTGGACAGGTTTATTGTTAAGCCAATGTAAGTGTGTCAGTGAAAGATGCTTTTTGTAATGAATTAGCAAGTTAGGTCATACCTGTTCATGAAGATTCACACAAGTAAATTCAATCAATTGCTTTCAATTTGAACTTTGACAGTTTTTTATCCAAAATACGCTCATGATTACTACAGTAAATTAATTTAGACTGCCTCGCTCTCATTCGTATAACTTTAATGTACCGTAAAATGAGTTTTTGTCAATTTTAATATAATTCAACTGCTCATGAATCTCCAAATGACCACAAAGGACATTATCACCTTTATAACACCATTACTTCTACAATGAAAATGAAAAGAGACGTGTCGAACCAAAGCGGTCTGCCGTCGGTACGATAATCGAATTTATATCGCGTAATAACAATATATTATTTTTTATGACCATTTTCAAAGTATTCTGAGTCGACCCGAAGACATATTTCACGAAAAATGGAATGGATGAGGTGACGTGTTTTCTGTGGACGTTTGTCTCAATGATATATTTGTTAGATTCACAGGGGATTTGCTTCAGGTGTTTCGGTGTGCCATGTAAATGTATACGAGCAAATTACAAATGGGGGATACGGAGGGATAGATTGTTAGGTATGATTGTTAAAGCGATGCGAATTTGTTAAAACTGCTGACGTCACCGTGTGCGTGTTTCAGAGCACCTTTTATTTTGTAAAAACGTTTAAAATATTGTTTTAGTTGGCGCAGCGGCTTGCATGAATTGGTTGCTATCGTGCATGTTAGTAACCTTTGCTGTGCCAGAAGCTAGGATGGGTGACTACAATAAAATATCGTAAGGCTATCCGTTCTTTGGAAAGAAAGTTTGTTTCGGTATCAGACGTAGTAAGACTAATCTTTTTATTTTTTTTAAACCACATAGCGAACCTGCTGTGGATACACACGCAAGGGATAAATGTAAAAAATATGCTTTCAATCTTCTAAAATTACTTTACTGCAGATAATTATAAGCAGCCCTGAAAGACAAAGCGAAAAGCGTCCGTGTCACACAAATAATTCCCAATTCATGTATTCACTCCTAGAAATAAAGTGCTTCAAAAATGTCAGGAATATAATTACGCATACTCAGAGAGGCGTGGGATGACCCGCGAAGAATATGAAATTCAACCCTTTTAAGGCAAGGCATAAAAAATTTACGCGCCCCGTAAAGTTGTGAACAATCACGGCGCCTCATACCCGGGGTTAACAGCTTATAAATATTGAGATAGTCATTACTGAGCGGCTTGATCTGGTCATCTGCCAAGAAGTGGATGGCTCTGGAAGATATTACGAAAGAAATATTGCTTAGGCTTTTTTCCTAATTTCGGCTTGCAGTGACATCGAGTGGTTTATTCAGCTACTTTGTGTACTTTATCTTTGGAAGCATTTATGAAATGTGATCCTGTCATATTCAGCCTTTTTTGTGTTTGTTCAAATAGTAAGTAAATTACAAGATAATATTAGCTACAAAGTTCTAGAATTTTTATACGAATAACAGTAGTATTGGTTTTAAATTATCTTACAAATGTCAAACAACTATAATTGAAAAATGAATCTTGAAAATATTACCTATATAACGAAAATTTTACATTGTAAATGTTGGTGGAACGTTGCCAATGTGAGGAGAGCACCTAGGAGTCGTACACGAAAAATTTATCATTATAATTATTACCAAAGAGTGTATGGATAAGTAAAATTTTAAACACTGAAAAAAGAAGTGTATGGATAATCAAATTATTTAAAATGTTTTACAGAAATTGAACGTCACCTGTTTATCGTCCAGTGCAAAGAGAACGAAGAAATCACTAACTTATTATATAATTATTACTTTAATATCAAAAATAACTTGAATGTTTTTATCAAATTCTTTTAATTTTTCATTGACTTCAATATTATTTATATTTTAAAAAAAAATTTGAAGTCAACATTCCTGTGTGAGCAATAACGTAAGCAAAATTGTTTCACCAAAAAGCTATTACTTTAATATCAAAAATAACTTGAATGTTTTTTATCAAATTCTTTTCATTTTTCATTGACTTCAATATTATTTATATTTTATAAAAAAAAATTAAGTCAACATTCCTGTGTGAGCAATAACGTAAGCAAAATTGTTTCACCAAAAAGCTATTACTTTAATATCAAAAATAACTTGAATGTTTTTTATCAAATTCTTTTCATTTTTCATTGACTTCAATATTATTTATATTTTATAAAAAAAAATTAAGTCAACATTCCTGTGTGAGCAATAACGTAAGCAAAATGACCAAAAAAACATGAAATACTTCTATTATTTGTAGTTCAAGCGAAACTTTGTGCCTCGGTGTGCCGCCGTACATTGTTTCAGCTCGAACGAAAAGTTTTTTTCAATTCGAACATTGTTCTATGTGGGACAAACACCGCACGCCAACTTGCACGCCTATACTCGTATTTTTCAAATATGAACGTTGTAAATGCATGAATGAGGTCGGAAATTGCATTTGAAATAAAAATTGTTGCGGATTACATTTTTTTTATGGTTTTCCTCTAAGACTTTATTGGAAAAAAGAATTTCACATTTTTTGATTTATCACATTTAGTATGAAATATAAATCTTATAAATGAATCTATTACTTTAAGTTTCTATTTCCACTATATCTTACTTCCCAGTATAATTCCCAAATACTACTTTTATTACGAAATGGTAATCCAAATCAAAAGTTTAAATTCAAAGAGGAGTCGTGTCATTATCGTCACCTAAAGCAAAGATAAGCCAATCGGTGTAACTGAAAGCTTCAGTCGTTATCTTAAAAAGTTTCCTCAATTTTATCTCGTTAAATTCATTTCGCGATTGTACCAAGAATTCCACCATTCCCTATCAGATGTCGTAACAGAGTAAATCTACAGTGAAAACGCCTTTGCAAAGTTCATTGCTAGTTCCAACCTAGATGTTTTGAGTCCGTTGCGCAACGGTGTCCATGAAACTTTGTCGTTTAACTTTCTTTGAGTTATAATGAATAGTTTTATGAAATAGTAATATTGTATCTATCTCTCCAGGGATCGTTATTACTAGAACTATAATATCTCAAGGTCTTTCGTTTAAGTCGTAGGTCCCTTCATAATAATATAATAATGACACTTATGGAGGAGCTCGATGGCGCAGCGGCTAGCGCGTTCGGCTTGCGATCTTGCCCGCTAAGCAATTGCCGCAATGCCGGGTCGCTGGATGGGTGACATAATTTAAAATATCTCTAACTCCTCCGTGCTTCTGAAGGCACGTTAAGCCGTTGGTCCCGGTTGTTGTCGTAAGATGACAGTCGTTAAAACCCACCAACCCGCATTGGGCCAGCGTGGTAGGTTATGGCCCAATATTCTCACGTGCTATTCTCCACGTGGAGGCCTGTGCCCAGTAGTGGGACATTTATAGGCTGATGATGATGTTGACTTAAGGTTTAGTTTTAAAATATTTGTCATATAAAATAAGGTTTAAAGTAGAGTCAGGCATACACAATCCGTTTACACATATATGTAAAGCTCTTGAAATTGTTGTATCCTACCGATGAACTGTGTCCAAAGCTGATATTTTTGCTATTGAATTGTAACCTTGTACTGTCACGAGCAAAAAATATGTAAACAATTGTAGCTCTTAATACAATATAATAAGAGTCAAAGTGTATACATGTTGGTGCTCGAGACTGTACCTACACAATATACTCACGACTATTAGCCCCAAAGGGTTAGTCAGAGACAGGTAATAAGGACCGAACAAAGGGCACTGCCACAGTCCACGTTTCACCAAACTACTACTGCACATGTGCTCAGCGTGGAGGTGGTGAGCCCATCGCCGCTATATTCTGTTGGGTGTATGCGCATTCTTCAGTTCATTAGTCGCTTTCTACGACTCCCAGGAGAAAGATAGGTTGGCAGTATTCTTTTAGTCATGAGCCGCCACCACATATCTGTAACTTTGTACTCTAAGATATATTTTCTTTAATATTATTATTTCTAAGACCACAACTACCTCATGTGGAGCTTGCAAACATAAGGCGTTTAGTGCTATTTTTACTTTTTACTTGTGTCACAATTACTTAGTAACGAAAATTACAACATTTTACTAAACCAAACCCGTAAGAAGAAGCCGTTTATAAAACCTTCTTTCATGAAATTTCTAAATACTTATTGTAACTTTTCTAGCTGTTACCAATACACTCTACACTTGCGCGGAACATAACAAATTCGATACAACCTCTTATATTATTCCTCAAAGCAACTTCAAAGGTAGTTCATGGAACACGTTTAACTTTGCCAGAGCAAGAGTTTGCTTTAACCAAATTTGTAAAGCGTCTGCAACATTTTGTCGAACGACAAAAACCGCCAATTCAGCTGACACTATTAAAGCATTTGTGGTGCCTTGGCCGTTGCAGTTAATACAAATTTAAAAATAAACAATTTAATACAAAATACACATACACACGTCAAAGGAATATTAATGTTAATGTTGGAACGATTTATATTATTAGTATTTATGATTTTCCTACTTGTATATTTACAGAGTTATCACAGACTATCTGAAAGAAAAATTACTTACCAACTACAATTTAACACCTATGTTTGATGTTCTTATAATAAAGGTTGTAGGTTTTGGAGAAAAAAAATGAGGAGAACCAAGCTGTTCAAGCGAAGAGTTTTTTTACGCATGGCTTTTCAACTTCCATAAATAATTAGTTATTTGTTCAGTATTTAGCATCTAGATTACCCGACAAGTTCTACTGCAGGTAGAATGAAATAGACTAGATTTCAGACTGATCTGGGCAAGCCGCTAGTCATAGAAACTAAATGTTTTTTTTTCGAGTTTCTAACGCATTAAACGCTAAGGAATTTCAATTTTAGCACAGAATCTTTTATATTTTTAAATTTGCCATCTTACTTAGGACCTGCGGTCATTCTTCAATTATGCTAAATTCCTCTTTCGCTAATCGAACTTATGACTAGAACTTACAAAATTAATAATAAGATAAGCTTCCTTTGAAGATGGCTTAGCTAAGACGTTTGTCATTAAACCAACATCACACAACATCGTGTTTATTCACATTAATTGAACTATAAACTATGTAGGTAACGACTCCACTCACATTCTGTTAATAAATTATAGACGTTCTCAGCACACCGCATAGTTCGGAGACTACGAGCATACTGTGCTTCAATTTGTCCACTCAACTGTGTTTTGTTTCAGATTCTGGTAACTTTAACTTGAAAGACACACACAATATTGCACACCCACGACAGACTTACAACACCATTCTGTGAACAAACAATGTTTTGCAGAGCTAATACGAAGTCGGGAGGTTCAAAACAATAGAAGGAGAATCAAAACAACCTAATAAACTAGTGCGATTTAAAGTTCAACTTCAACTGCACGTCGAGTAAAAACAACAGCGGTCCAGCAATCTGAAATTCAACATCGCTATTTATAAATTGCACACACGCTCAAAAATTAAGCAACGCTATTGTCGTACAGTTTATTAATAACATTACATACATAGTGTGATGTCCACAAAATCTATGTTCAGAACGAATTTGAATGAGATACCCTGCTTTATCACACGTAAAGCTAGTGAAAGAGCACGATATACGGTACCCTCGTTTTCGCTCGCTTGCCTCAGACAAGGGTCCCTTCCTTCCTGGTGAAAAACAATTTTGATGGCGTTTTATATTGGGTTCCCGGGTTGTCTCCTACTGTGAGGTAAATATGTTTGTGGGTAAGACAAGCAATTTTTTAGCCTCATCTTTTTGTAGTCTTGGCAAAAATAACGACACACTGTCATCGTTAAGAGTTTGAAGTTATGCTCCTTCAAGTGTATGAGACTTTTTGTTCATTGCGAATTTTGTCTTTATGTTATTAATATGGAAACTAACCAGTAACCCCTAACTATATTAATAATTAAACTCTCAAGCACATATCAGCAAAGTATAAGGTACCAAAAAAGCATTTGCTTAGCTTATTGCAATTATTTTAAGTCTACGGTCACCTACCGTTAACCGACAAAACAAATGCATTGCACGAAAGATGCAGAAAAGTTTCGTACAAATTTAGTATCTTCAGATCTTCATTAAATATAGTTATTTTATTATAAGCATTTATCGACGAATCTAAATTATTTCCCTAAAGAGCTATGGCAAAGCGTAAACTATTTCAGAAAATTATAAACATCGAAAATGAAAAAAGAACATGAAGTGCTGATGGGACTTAAACCGACACCGAGGCATTGGTTTCCCTCACGAATTTCACAAGTGCTTAGCGTTGACAAGAAAGAGTGAAGGGACGTCCAGCTGTGGACTGATTATGATGATGATGATAAAACTAGGTTCATATGAATAGCATAGCATATAGCATTGTGAATTCAAAAATAACAAATGACAAACTACAGATATCAATTTATGTGTCATACTATTCCAAGAGTATACAGCTTATAAAATATTAGCGCGACTAAGAGGCTGCGCGTTCGGAACGTTTTACACGAAGGCAGTATTTATGAGCTTTGATCCGGAGCTAAATACTAAGTACTTGAGTTTAAGGAGTTGCTGATAATATAAATCACACGCTTTCCGCTTAAAGACATCACTTGCTAAGCAGGATTAAACGCCAAAGTTTTAAATTAATGCTTCAAGTTTGGAGTGTACTTTTTTTGAAGTAATAAATGTAACAGTGTAGGAGACTTTTAATACGCCAATGAATTGCACCACTGGCCTTAAAATTAAAACAATAATTTTTAGGTTAAAGTTCTAGTTTTGTTTTCTCAAATAGGATTTAAATAAAATATATTTATTAACCGTGTCGCGTGGTGGTGAAAGAATACTACCACCCCCTCTCTTCCCTTGGGTGTCGTAAAAGGCGACTAACGGACTACAATGGCCTGCAAAAATAAGTATAACACTTTCAAAATTTTTTTTTTTCTAAACTTTAGAAGTTTGAGATTTAAAATAAAAAATGTTTTATAGCAATGTTTTCAGCTTTCTTTGAAACTATAGTAAATTATACAATAGTCTTGGTGTCTTGTTTATCTTGTGTACTTTAAAAGTTATTACAATTTTAAACGTGTGATACTTATTTTTGCCGGCCAGTGTATATAGTCGTGATTATATGTAGGTATGTAGTTAATTTTATTATTTTTTTGGGAGTAACCTCTTAACTCATACGTATACTTTATTAGCCAAGGTAATGTCTCCGTGATGGTTACCTATCATAAATTTGAAATTTTCCTGTACGAATTTTATTTGGCCGAAAACATTTTTTAATTTTTTGTTTTACTACAACCTTACCTAAAAAACAAAGTATTAACTTTTTAAGACAATTTAGTTTATTTACCTAATAAGTAGTTTTGATAATCGGCTAATAGTTTTTATGGAAAATGAAACGTACGAGTATGTAGTATGATAAGTTTATGGGTTAACAAAATTATATAAAAGCAACAATCTAGTAAGTATTTAAAACTTCGTCATACCATTTTCGTACAATTGAAATTCGTACAGGAAAGTTTAAAATTTTTAATAGGTAACCCTCCGTGATCTATTGGTTAAACTACCGGTCTCAGATTCGTTTCCTATCATTATTATTGTACTCTTTTTAGGGTTCCGTAGCCAAATGGCAAAAAACGGAACCCTTATGGATTCGTCATGTCTGTCTGTCTGTCCGTCCGTATGTCACAGCCACTTTTTTCCGAAACTGTAAGAACTATACTGTTGAAACTTGGTGAGTAGATGTATTCTGTGAACCGCATTAAGATTTTCACACAAAAATAGAAAAAAAAAACCAATACATTTTGGGGGTTCCCCATACTTAGAACTAAAACTCAAATTTGTTTTTTATCTAACCCATCCGTGTGGGGTATCTATGGATAGGTCTTCAAAAATGATATTGAGGTTTCTATTATCATTTTTTCTAAACTGAATAGTTTGCGTGAGAGACACTTGCAAAGTGGTAAAATGTGTGCCCCCCCCCCCTGTAACTTCTAAAATAAGAAAATGATTAAACTAAAAAAAATATATAATGTACATTACTATGGAAACTTCCACCGAAAATTGGTTTGAACGAGATCTAGTAAGTAGTATTTTTTAATACGTCGTAAATTAATTAGTTTAAAAAAATACACTATTATTAAAACATCGATCAAAGTTACAACGAACTACAAGAACTTTTATATGATGTTACTTCCTGCTACGGAACCCTTCATGGGCGAGTCCAACTTGCACTTGGGCGGTTTTTTTTAGTAACGGGGCTTCTTTTTACGACGACCTCCTTGGTCGAGTGGTTTGTACACCGGCTTTCATGGTGTCGCCATCTCTGAGGTCCCGGGTTCGATCCCCGGTCGGGTCAATTTAGAGAAAAACTGTTTTTCTAAATTGATTTCGGGTCTGGGTATTTTTTCTATGTTTATGTATATTTACCCGTTATCTTACCATACTAACGAGTTTCACAAGAATACTCATCTTGGTCTAGATAATTGGTGTGAGCGTAAACAAATTTTACTTTCGCATTGCTAGTCACCTTCTTAACTAAATCCATTGCTGTAACAGCAATGTTGTGTTTCGACAGTTAAAGTTCTGTTATGATAGCCAGTACCTCATTAGTTAATAAGTCTTTTGTTGTTACAAAAATCAAATTCGGAAAAGATAATGAAACCAATTTAGCTCTGTAGTGGCGAATGGCATTAAAATAATATTACTAACCCATCTTATCCCTTAGGTGTCCTCAAAGGCGATTAACGGACTGAAGACTGCTTACATACAACCAGCAGCATACAGGGGTGATGGGCTCACCACCTACCACGCTGAGCACGTGTGCAGTCATTTGTGCTTTTGAGAGACTAGGCAAGGACCTCTTTGCTTAGTCTCTGACTAACCCCTTGGGGATAATAGTTGTGAGTGTATGTACGTTGAAACCAAACCGGGATTAGAACCCGTTCCATTCGACCCGACCTGAATCGCCAGGAGGTGCTGGCTTAAATTCAGCTCGATGGTAATTTAGTTTTATAAGGGTTGCCTCACACATATCAGTGAAGTCACAGTTCCGGCACAGTACCGGCACAGTGAAAAATATTCTTTCATCCATTCTCTATGAATTTTGTCAAAACGAATACGTCTGTGAATTGCCGATGGCGGTACTTAAGAGCATTATCACTGACAATTTTGGATGCGTTCATAGAGAATGTATGAAAAACACTGTGCTGGTACTGTGTCGGAACTGTGGCTTCACTGATATGTGTGAAGTAACCCTAACGGGTCACACACACATTTTATGACTTCATTACTAGCACAAAGCTGCTGTTTAGCGTTCTAGATATAAAGGAGGTAGCGACGTCTAAAACAATGGCTGTCTTATCAGCCACATAAACTTTATCTAGGTCGGCTCCCAACCCTGGACGGGGCTGGTTTCGGATCGCCCGATCCGGTCAGTTTCATCGCAGGAAGATCGAATGCCGGATAGGGTTGATTAAGCTTAAACAACATTGTAACGTTGTTTTAGGTTATGTTGAGTTAAGGGTATCTTTAGGTTATAGTGGTGTAATCTAGGTTTAGTATATACACTTTTAAACTTCTGCGTTCCATTATGCACACATATATAAACGGGATTTAACGCAAAACTATTTACTAAAGGCATCCTACACATACCTGTTATACCCGACGTTTCGACCGAATTGCACCGGCCGTGGTCACGGGCTGACTGCTGTCGCGGTGTATCGCCTCTGTTGGCGCCGAAGAGTCTTCATCCAGCGTCACATTATCTAACCAACTACCGTCACACACAACACTAACGGTGTCCCTATTCCGTATACAAGCCTTATTTTGATAGTTAGCAGATTGCGAGCTAAAACGAAGTTGCGTTTTTGCAAACACGTAGGATGCCTTTACTAAATAGTTTTGCGTTAAATCCCGTTTATATATGTAGGTTTAGTATCTTGAAAAAATATAGTTTTCAAGTTTATCCTGTGAAAATATTAATTTATTATTTTGAAACGTTTAGAACTTACATTGTTGATGTGTCACGTAAAATTAAGTTATTAAAAATGCCCATATTTTAATTATCGATTGTTTCTATTTGTATTTTAAAGCAGTAAAACGTTTTTGTTGTGAAGATTTCTTACTTTTTTACTAGCGGCCCGCCCACCACTTCTTTTTCGTGAAATTTACAAAAAAAACCTTTCATTTTCTTTAATTTTTCATCCCATATCTTAAGGCGAGAGCTCTAACAGTCTTAGAAAATGTAATAAAGATTTAATAAAAATGGAAGCACATCCTTTATATTGTGTTACCATTGAAGCATTGCCAGATCCTGACTGGCAGTGGCCAACAAACGCTACATCTAAGCCACGCCAGCTCTCAAAGGAGACGGACACATAAATGCAGCACAGACACATTAATAAACTGGGGACGAGTGAATGCTGTGGTATATTCCCCTTTCATATATGTGTGTATCATATATTATAGTAGGTTCAGTTGCGTTTAGTGCATTTTACTCGCAGTGCTTAGAATTTTTTGAGAGTATTTTGATTTTACAAACAAGATTTTATGCATAATTAAAGATAACATAATGATCAGATGACTACATCTGTAATAGTTTCAATGGTTGTCAAATGTGACAACTGGTTATCGTAAGTATATAATAATATACGCTTGTAGCGTATGATGAGTTTATTCAGGTTACCGGATGCTGGATTGGTGATGATAATAAATCAGGTACACACCCGAGAAACTAAACTAAGGAGAGTGTTACTCTACTAAGATACTCGGCCACCCAGGCAATTGGAAGTATCAAGAAAACCTTGAATCAAAATGTTCCGGCGAAACTGCAAAGAACATCACCCAAATCCGCAACTTGAACTGCCGTAGTTGTAGTAAACAATGTTACAGCAATTATTGTTCCAATTGAGACAAACGACATCCGATAAAGTAAAAAAGTCGTTAAATCGACGACTTTGGCAAACTTTTGAATTCCACCGAGGAATGTTGGAGCGCTCTCAAACTCCTTCTGACCGTAGTCCTTTGATGAATTGAAAACAAGTTTGGGATCTGGCGCAAGTAACGACGCCTTCCTAGACTGGGGTGTTGTTTGCTTAAGAACTTTTCCGTTTTTTTTTGTAATAGCACGTAGACTTCAACTTTCGCTGCTAGAACTGAGGTTAGCCTGGCACGCGAAAATTTAAAAGCTTCTGTTAGATATTTAGTTTTGGTTTGAATGTGAGTAAGCAAGATCTACAGAAAGAAACGGTTTTCAAATCTTGTAGTCGTAAGCAGTTATTTAGAACCTTATTCCTATGTTATTATTATCAGTAACTTCACAGATTATTTGCAAATTTAAGCTGTGGTGTTATTGTGCTGAGACTTGAAAAGTAGACTACCTTTTTAAATTATTAAAAATATGAGTACCTAAATCTTGTATGTCTTTTATGACTTTGACCAACACCGAATCACAGTACGACGTTTCAGTTTAAAAGTTTCGAGTGCCCTCTTGTTAGGCTCCTTTGAATGTATAATTTAAGAAAGAACATTTTATAAAGTTTCTTTCTGATTGTTTATATGTATTTATTTACGCGACAACTTGCCAACATAGTTAAGTAAGACCTTTGAGTTCATTGACAACTTTTTTCTTGTGATTAACTTTTGTCCAAGATCGTTTATTACAGCTGTGTAAAATAAGGAGAGTATTTTTGTGACAAGAATTAAGATTTTATTATTTTAGGTTAAAAAGGTATCTTTACTGTCAGCTTATTATGTCTCATTACACTTACGGGTTTAACGTAGATCGAGGCATGTATTACGGCGCGACGACGGCCATTATAAAGCCTAAAGAAACAGAAAACAACAATCGTATCTTATAAATTTGGCAAAATTAACCGATTTATGGAAGAAAAAAAATTCGATACTGCGACTCTGCACGTTCTCAGGTACACGCAGGTTGGTCTATTTGTTAACCCCGAAAATGCCTGTATTTCAGGTTGGGTCAGGGCTCCCGATAAATCTAACCCTACTAAAGTTGTTGCCCCATAAAGTGCGGGGTCGATCTGGCCCGCTGCTATCTCGATTGCTTTTATCGAATATTGCCTATTTGGTAACGTTTATTTATTTATATTTTTGTTGTGTTCCGCGCGCACGTTGGGTTGGTTAATAGGATATAATTTTGGGTATGAATTGTGCGGTGCTTGTGTGTGTTGGTTGCTGTTCTATGAATACGCGATGTGTTCCAGTGATTTATGTCTGGTATTTTAAAAAATACATAGCTCCTAATTTATGAAAATAATGTTAGTATAAATTACAATTATATGGATGTAAGTATTACAATTAAGTATAGATATAATTCTCTTTTTACTTAATTATATCTAGTAATGACGCTGGCAAACTTATTCTCATATTATTGTTTTCTGAGGTTTAAGCGAGCACTACACATTGAAATGAAACACTTTTTTAAAATGAAGCACGAAATATAAACTCAGTTGAAATGATTGAAAGGAAGCTTTATTAAAGTAAAAAAAACAAGAGTTTTTAGAAGATTGCCATCAAGACCCAGTGATGACTTTCATTCTTTGTGCGCTGATTTATAGTAGAAGTACCCAATTAAGCCCTTAACATACAAAATTAAAGGTTGGAATAACGACCCCAAATTACAAACGAACAAATGCGAGCAGGATTCGTGCAGTTGGTTCCGTTGAAGATGTTTTCATTAAAATATTTAGAGAGTCCAAAACGACTGCTACATAAACGTAGTCTGAAATAAACTTTTGAATTAAATTAAAGAGCCACAAATAATTTAAAAAAAAAAAAAAATATTTTCAAGAAATTAACCACACTGAAAGAAAATACTTAATAAATACTCGTAGATCCTTATATCTGAAATGTTCAATTTAAAACAGGCATACTTTATGTATAAAATAAAATGTCGATCAACTTTTATAGTAAAAGGTTACCTTGACTTCACCTTCGACTGCCTATCTCCAAAAAGGTGAAACCTGATCGACTCCGCGGCGTCTCAGCTTATTTTTTAATCTACGGAACAAGAACCTCGCGGAATACATTATTACGTCTACCGAGCATGACGTCTATGGAAACAGGAAGAATACAAATTAGGAGCCCTTAATTCTTGAACAGCGCGCAGAGTAATCTCAACTTTAGAATTAAAGCATTAAAGGTTAAAGTTGTTTGTTTGGTTTTGTGTGTATTCTCCAAAAGGTCATCATCGTTACAGCCTAATCGCGCACAGGTCCTCGTTATGTTAATACCTATTTGCCATCAGGCGATCGCTCCACTATAGGCCATTCGAGACGTCGAACTTTGTGTATACTTAAATCGGCTAATTTGTCTTTGTCAACTGCCATAATACCGCCGAATTGTGAAGAGAAAATTAGCAGGTGCCAATTAAGAAGCAAACTTTTGTCTATAGAAAGGTAAATTTTGTATAATGAAAGAAAGAAAATTAATAGACTCATTTGCATAATTACTTAGGCTTACTTAGGAATAAATTAGGCTTAATTTTTATTAATCTAGTCGTTTAAATCGAATACCTAAATCGTTAGGGGACATAATAAGTTTTATCACAAGGAGTTATCTAATGATGTTAGCTTTGTTCTAGATTTAAAAAAGAATAAGGAAGCCTACACAAATGATGCCTGACTTGATCCTGGTCTGAAGAAATGATGTTAGACAAAGCCTCAAACTAAAATATGGCTAAGCTAAGCAAGTCATTAAAGTAACAAGTTACCTCCTACGCGGTGAGAGCACATAATATAATTAGATAATTTTTTTTGGCAAGTGGCAACAGGAAAGGAATACGTACATTCAGCTTAAGTAGTTTAACACTTATTACCATGTCAAACGAACCACTGCGTTCATTCAGGCTGTTTCGGTTCGGTTGCACGAGCGCGATTTCGAAGCCGACACTGTACCATCATCCATCCACTTTACATCCCACTGCTAGCCATGAATAAATCAATCAATATATTAAATGTAATGTATAGACTCGATATTGAAATAAAATTAAATATAACGTTATTCGATGACGCAAAAACACTGAAATTGAAAAAAAAAATAAGCCATTCCAAAATCCATCAATCCTCGGCCTATGCATTGCGTCATCATGCAGACTCGTAATCAACTTCAAAAATGAACGTAACTATTTTCGTGGCATAAATCAGGAACTGAACGGTGACAAACAACATTGATCCGATATTGTCGGGATGTCGGTCGCCGGCGTCAGCTTTATTTACGTCGAGCTACCTGTAATGTTTGACTGACAAACAATAAATACGGCTGACTAACACAAATACATTAATATCGGGAATCCGCAGCTTTTGCCCGAGTACCGCGCTGCACAAACTTATAAATCAAATTTGGCCAAATTCAATTTCTGCGAGTGTTCACGGCCTAATCCTATCAGTTGCCGCAAATCGATTCGCCGAATAAGACAATAAATTATTGTGCCACTTCAGCCTCTTCCGGCGAATTCAAGAAAATTAACGTAGTTCATCAATGTTCAAATGGCTCAATTCCTTTCATTTAAACTGGCATTTTATAAGCAACGGAAGTTAATTGAAATTGGCTGGTCATATCCTGTGGCATGATAAGGGGGTTGAAATGACTGCTCTTGCTTACTTATTTTTATTATTAGTATATTAATAGTTGTAGTCTTACTTTTTACTTTTCTGTACTGTAAGACATTGACACCCGTATTCACAAACATTACTTGTCTAAGCAAAGTAGAAATGCTATGCGAAGTAAGACATTTCTTAGTGCGTTTCGTATGACAAGCCTGGCTACCTTACTATGCGTTCAAGTATAGGTTTTTGAGACCCTGTGCGTCCGAGCGCACTGTGAGACTTCATAGTAATGTTTGTGAATACGGGTGTTATTACATTGCTAACTTTATGATGAATACCTGAACTTTTTACTTTTTATTTTTATGTCGTTGTCGTTGTTTTATGTTTTTTATGTTTTTATTAATGTAATAGAAAGTGCCATTTTATGATAGGAGGGCATTTTTCAATTCTAAATGACGCTATAAAAGAAATGGAGAAAAGAAATGCCCTTGCAGATATTCAGAGATTCTTGGCGGTTCTTCTCAGTACAAGGCTCCCGCCCCATAGATAGACTAACAAACCGATGGCATAATGCCATTCATAAGTGCTGTAACCTAAACATGACCTAAACCTAAATAAATGATATTGATTCTTGATTCTTCTTGATTTTAAAAAGTAGGTCCCAAACAATAATCATCAGCACGCCAAGTACAGGAAGAGCCGTCTCTTAAAGAGCCTTGTGTTGATGCCAATAAAGCCGTTTTAAAGATAAGCAGCAGCTGCTTATACAGGATGGTTGGTAATTGGTAATATCATAATCCCACAAGAGTAAGAGTCCCGTTAGAGTAGTTAATACGCATTTATGTAAGTAACATTGTACACCAACGTTGGCTGACCTTAATGAATAAATTAATAAATAGAAAAGAGGGCCAACCTGCTAAGTACAAAGAGCAACCAATTGACACACACATCAAGCGCTAACTAGTAGCAGTGCCTCATTTATTAAGTAATTACTAAATGAACGAACTACCTCTGACGTAGGTATTTATCACTTTGTCACATAGCGTGTCGGGATATCACGTGCGTCACTAGATCTCGGCTTATACCAGTGTTTGCAAACACACTAGACGTGACTCGACTGGCAACAACATAGAAATGGAAGCAAAAAACAGCGTTCGCCAATAAAAATGCGCGGTTAAATGATAACTGTTCCATTTCCTGATATTTTCGTGCACGATATTTTATGTACGAACAGCGTAGTTTTTTCCATACATAGAAGTTATTGGAAGATTCGCCTCACTGGTTTCGTAGTTACCGCTCTCTTAGGCTTTGAGGTTTCAGGTTCGCATTCCAGAGAGAGAACACACATACATAGATTCATGTCTATTATTACCCAAAGGGTTAGCTAGCTAGGCCCATTGACCTAGAAGTATAGACAAGAACGTTCATACAAACCATTTGTTCAAATTCTGGAATGAGAGACCTAAAGTTCGCTGCAGCCGCTGCAGAGCTTAAACATTTAAATGTCGTCTAATCAACAGACAGACATCGCAGCGGCGCAGCGCCAGATCGGTCAAAGACAACATAGTGTGTATCAAGATGGCGTCAAAAATATCTTTTCTATTCTAATAATACGATATAACTACATAATAGTGACTTGAATAACAATTAATTTCACTAACTTGATAACTGAATAGTAGTAAACGTCTAGGTGTACACTTTGAAAAGAAACAAAGAATTATTTTCGCCACACCACACGCGCGAATGTCAAAGCCACACTAAAGCAAGGTGCCGAGTCGACTCCGCAGATGAGTGGAACATAGTGCGTGTTGGGAAAGGCTTATCTAGTGTAACGTATATATCGCTGGCTAGGCCACGAGGACCGCAGAAGCAGTCCACTGCCATGGTACACGTCTCAACACATTACAACTGCACATGTGCTCAGAATGATAGGTGGTGAGCCCATCGCCGCACTATGCTGTTATATGTATGTCCATTTAGCCCGCTCGTCGCCTTTTAACCCAAGGATACTTCTATTATACTGTGGCCAAGGGACGAGAGGTCGGTAGTATTCTTTTAGGGAGCTGCTATACCAGCGTGTCACAGTGTTACAGAAAAATCCCAGTAACTCCAAACAGAACGATAAGAGGTACCCTAGGTTCCATTTCTATTTCTAATACATTCAACGCGCGACTGCACCGCAACACTATCTTTTGTAAAAATAACCGGTACAACTGACATTCTACTGTGTATAGAATGTCATTGGGTGCAACGATTGAATCGCTGCAAACAAGCTGCAAAAAGTTGCAGAGTGTAGCTATAACCTACTCGATAGCGCAGCGGCTGGCATGTTTGGTTTGCAATCGTGCAAGTTTAGCAATTTGCTAAACCTGGCTATCGAATATATCCAGTTTAATAATCCCGAGTTTTGAAGTCACTTTGAGCCGTTCTTGCTGGTTTTTGTCGTAAAGTGGCAGTCGTTACCAACTCGACTATGAGCCATTACCACAGTAAAAATATGAGCTAAAGCAGTACGGAAGCTGGGCCTGTTTCTTTTCTTATATACCTACGCGCCAATTGAGCGTTAGGGTTGTCTTCTTATTTTTGTAAAATTGAAAAAGTTTTTGCTTAGTTAGCGATGTCTGTCAGCTAGTTAGCGCTTTTTTTGAGATAACTACGAGTAGCAAAGCTTAAGGTTTGTCACTTTTAATTTTTATAAAATTAAAAGGTAATTTTTCTATTATTTATCAAAACGTTTCTTTGGGTTCCATAATGATCAAATAATCGAATGAATTGACTAGTTTACGAACAAAATTGTGTACTTTAAAAAATCTTTAACATTTTAAGAAGTCTTTATTTTTCGTTAGACTTATTATAAATTACTCACTGAAAAATACTTTCGCCTGCTACGACACGTTCGAAAAGCTTTATTATTAAATTTTATAGTGTAAAAAATTCTCATTCTAATGAATAGCTTTTTTAAATAAATTATCGGAAAACATGGACACGGCACTATAAAACTGATTTTGTCTACTTCTTTATAAATTAATACAGCTACTTTACAATTAATGTGTTCTCTTTGAAAACCCCTGATATCGATTTTTAAAGCAATCGGAAGAATAACTAAAAAGTTCAAGATGGAGGCTATTTTGTCTCATACTAATAACGGAGTCGTTGTCAGAAACCACACAGATCCCTAGATATCGATTTTCAAAGCAATCGGTTGAATAACTAATAAGTTAAAGATGGAGGCTACTTTCCTCATTCTATTATCAGATTCATTGTCGGAAACCACACAGATCCCCTGATATCGATTTTTAAAGCAATCGGTTAAATAACTAAAAAGTTTAATATGACGCTCGCGCTCAAAAAATATACTTAAGTAGGTAAGTACTCTAAATATCACCTAAACAACCAAACGATTTATTTAAAAGAAAAAGCTTTTTATTTAGTAATAATAAATCATTCTTACCTTTCAATATCAGCAGGAAGTTTAAAAAACGAAAGCTCCGGTTTTGAAGCAGCCGTATACTACGCAATACACTCGCGGCATTTTTAAAAATCGCGCGCACAGCGCACGCAACATGCAACAGTGAACACTCGGTTCGACGCCACACGCGCTACTGAGAGCACTGCGATGTCCGCTTAGGGGCCCTGTAAAGACGTGCGTCTGTGGGCGTGCGTCGATTCGAGCTTTTGTACGTAGCTTCCTTACTGCTTTAGCTCATATTTATACTGTGCCATTACTTTCTCACTAGTCATATACCTACGAACATGTAATATGGATATACTTAAATGAAACACGGATACCAGTGTCTCGACAGCACAATTAGAACAACATGCAGCAGTCGAATAAAATGCGAAAAGTGGTGGGTTCGAGTCTTACCTTCCTCACCCAGTACCTATCTTTTTTCAAGTGTCATTAGTTTAATTTATTTAATAATAAATTTACTAATTCATGTTATTCTTAAATTTTGTTTGACCTGTAGCCTAATTCACGTAACAAAACTTCAACGACATGCAAGCGATTTGATCGCTGAAGTCACTCTTCGTATTCACGTAAGTATCAATCGCACGATTTTATTTAAGTCGGTTTTGTTTAAGCGTATTCACGTGCAGTAATCGAAGCTCGATCGTTGCCTCCGCGGTATTCACCTATTATTTCGACGTTTAGTTTGATCGGATGTCAGCGATTACACGTCAAATTAGACAATTTCCAAGTCGTTGGAAAAAAATAATAAATATTTCTGCATTTTTTCGTAACAAAAAGTATTTGAATTTGTTTGGTAGAATTGTAATGGCAACATTAAATTGAAATAGTTGACAAATCGCTGAGTTGCGAATTTGCGATCCTATCGTGATTTCGTTTTATCGAAATGACAGGTGAATACGGATTTATGACTGTTTTTCAATAGGACGACTTCTAAACGTGAGCGACATTTTGACTATTACGAAATACGTGAATTGGGCCACAGTTTTACTCAATTTCATACCTACATATATACATCAAGCCTGGAACTTTCCTTACACAATTACAATTAGGTACATCATTACTAGCGGCCCGTCCGCGCCGTCGTGCACGCTAACTTAGAAAGACCGTCATATAAAAAAATGTATGTATAAAATATAAACAAAAACCATCCTCAGTTAACGCTCTATCATTTAGTGAAAATCGCATGAAAATCCATTGCGTGGTGTAGGAGAATAGTGCGGTGCCACAGACAGAGGAAAACGGCGACTTACTTTATATGTATATATAATATGTATATACCTAAGCGCGGTGGTTCAGCCAATAGCCATCCATTGCAGCGATGCCTTGATTTCAAAGATGGAGGCCTTTGCCCAGCAGTGGGACAGTATACAGGGTGTACTTTACTTAATGTATTATGTTTAAAACAATGCTATTAAGAGGCAACATCTATAGACTTTTTAATTTTTTAAAGGTTTCATTCTTCCCTCCCGAAGGTCCGCCAATATTGAATTCGCGCTAACTCAACTTATAAGTCCATCTCCCGTCAGATCAAGTCTTGCCTCGTCATCATTTCGATATTGTAAATCCCCGGCGCGACTAGCGATAAGCC
The DNA here is from genome assembly GCA_963921215.1 of Scoparia ambigualis. Taxonomy (NCBI): domain Eukaryota; kingdom Metazoa; phylum Arthropoda; class Insecta; order Lepidoptera; family Crambidae; genus Scoparia; species Scoparia ambigualis. The sequence continues at coordinate 1,934,560 of OY992503.1, forward strand.
GATTTATTAAAAGCCGTAGATGGAGGCAACATTTTTATGCGCCGAGATTCGCAGCGGAATTGAATAAAGTGAGTATTTTCTGTGCGAGCGGCGACTCCGATACTGCATGACTGTATCGAATTTTAAAGGATGTGCAAACGACGGAATCGCAATGGCTATGAGCGGTGTGTTTAAAACGTCACGCAAAATTAACGGACCATGTTAATCTACATACATACATAATCAAGACTATTATCCCCGAAGGGTTAGTCAGAGACTAGGCAATGAGGACTACGAAAGCAGTCCACGTTTCACTAATTAATAATAACTGAACACGGTGCTCAGCGTGATAGGTGGTGAGTCCATCGCCGCTCAATGCTGTTGGATGTATGTGCAGTCTTTAGTCCGTTAGTTACTCTTACGACACCCAAGTGAAGAGAGGGGGTGGTAGTATTCTTTTAGAGAGTCACTACACGCACGGCTCTTATATAATTAATATTTAAAATTAGTTTAGCCTATATACTGTCGACTGCTGGGTGAAGGCCTCCATCATTGAAAATAAGTATTTGCTACAATAGATGAGTATCTTGTTTAATCACTGCTTAATCACCACACTTGCCAAATCCGGGTTGGTGATCACAAGCCCGGGCTAGCTATGCATCCAAAAGGTAAGACCAGTAAGACTTTTTTTATAAAAGAAGGATGCAAATGCCACGAGCAGTCACCTGATGGACAGTAATCACCGCCGCCCATGGACACCCGCAAAACCAGAGGAATCGCAGGCGCGTTGCCGGCCTTTAAGGAAGGAATAACTTTAAGGAAGGAAAAGGAATTGAGAGGGGGGGGGGGAGGGGTGGCTTCCGGAACCCTCACTGACCGGATGAAACACAACAGCACCAAGTGTCATTTTTTTACGCCGGATATTCGTGAGAGGGTGGTATTACGCCGGGCGATCCGGCCTAATACGTGTTGCAACGCAGCGTGGCTCTACCACTTCGTCAGTGTCACTCATTTAGCACCACCCCAGAACCCACGTGTAGGGTCTCAAGGGTAAACCTACGGACGCGAGTAACTTTAACCACTAAAAAGACTAAACATCAGGGGAGATAAACGCCAAGTGCCAACATCAACGTAACTTTGACGAAATGCTTAACACTTCCTTTTTACGCCTCTACGTATGTTTCCTTTTGCTTGAAATTTCAAAATATTTAAAACAATGAAGTGGACATAAGGTAGTGGTTTCTATAAAAAATCCCTAGTGATAATAATTTCGCTATTCTGCCGTACTTAAGCTAAAAAAGGGTTAACCCTCATTTGATCAATTTTGAGTTAATAATGCAAAGTTACAAAGCGCAAAATTCTTTACATTTTGATCTAGGTACCATACCTGTATCATTATTAGTTATAGAGATACAGCTTGTCGGTGAACAGTTAAGTGACACTATTTTTACGATTTACTTAATTAAAAATCAGCTAAGCCACAATACTAGTCTATAAGGGGGCTAAAGTATCATAACTTAACGAAGTCTAGATATTTTTGTATTAATTGCTTAGCTTTAATAGGGTTATTAATTTATGCTAGACTTAAATTAAGTTAAGGGACTTTAACCCTGCTAAAGGCTAGTATACTTTAAGCTAATGTTCGTACAAAACTAAACTATAAATAGGTTGACAACAAAAACTTAATTACAAATCAGTTAAGATCCTTTAACCCTGCTAATGCCAAGTATAATAAATTCATTACTCATAATCATACACGTCATCCTTGGTTTAAAAAAGGTTAAGCCTCTTTAATAGGCTAGAACACAGTTATCTGCAGTAGCATCTCGTGCCACGGACGCACACGGCAGTTGCAATAATTGTCAATATTTGACAATCATTGTATTGTGTATTGTTAAGTTTATGTATATTTGTCAATATTTGACAATTATTGTCAAATCTATTTCCATTAGAGTATATTGTTCTATCTGTGATTTGGCCGGAGAGCCTATGAGCGGCGAATTTCGTCGCGATCCCGCTAAAACACAATGTCTCGTAATATGGAAAGGTAAGTCATTTCTTAAATATAGGTTTTTATTATAGACATTATGATTTTACTTGTATAGCTTGACCACGACCGCTGTAACGCTGCTGCCATACAAGTTAGTAGGTATGTACTTGCTGCCATACAAGTTATATATACAGCTATGCGATTCTTTAAGCGACATATAGACGCTGCGCGCATGGGTGTGGTCATAGATGTTACAGCCGTCACATCTTTGCTGCGGTCACGGCTGTGGTCAAAGTTGAGGCTGTTTTATTTACAGAATACCAATTGTATACCTACAAGAAAGGTCAAAGAAGTGATTCCCTATCACACCGCGCGCCGCTTACAGCCGTGCAGAGCTTGCGTCGAACAGCGTTGAAAACTGTTTATAGGTACGTACATTTTCAACGACATAATAGCATCTTCAGGATGAAACAAAACACTAATTTATCTAAAACTAAATTCTCGCGGGTGAAGCTGTGCACAAATATTGGTAACCTTCCTAAAAACTATTACCTACATTTGTTCAAAAAGGTAATAAAATAACATTTACAACTTAAATTATGATTGTTGATTGATTTTATTAAAAATTCCGTTTGAAATAAATAATAATGTTTTAGTGAACAAAGGCCATAGCAAAAGAGAACAACAAAATTCTAACATTTCGATTTTAAAAACATCTCAAAATCCCAAGGAAAGCAATAATAGTATTGAAAAAGTCATACGTTGTTTGACAAGTTTTATTTCTCTTTTTATTAATAACATGAATGGAGGATTTTCACAATAACTAAAATACCTACCTGTACCTATACTTAAATATGAAACGTTTTTTTTTCTTTTAGATGACTTGATGGAAAAACTTTCTAATTGGTATTTGGAAAATACGTTTAAGAAAACCCTTCATGAGACTGCTAATAATGGATCGGAAGTTAATCTTGACTACAATAGCGACGATTCTGTTAAGGACAAAAATTATGAACCTAATGAAGACAACTATGATTCAAGCTGTAGTGAATCTTATAGGTCCTACAAAGAAATCATCTGACAGTGCTAATTACTTTCTACCTCCTACAAAGAAGCCATGTCTGGAGACTGTTGTAAGCGCCAATGTAATTTCAAAGGGTTATTCGAGCAGTGATTCTGATAACGAAGAAAGTTTTATCTTACCACGACAATCTAAATATTGCAAAACTATAGTTGTCCATAAACCAAATAACTGTGCCTAATATTTAATGCTTCACCCAAAAATGTTGTTGATTCGAGGGGAGTTGACAGCTTGAATCGCGATTCAAATATACCTACTTATGGTATCATGGCTTAATAAGACAATTAATTTGCCAAATTCAATAAACAGCAATAACACTCAGGAGACAGGTACAAATAACAGCTATAAGTCAGAAATGTCGCAAAAAGTATAAAAGAAAGTTGTGACTCCAGCTAAATGGAAAAGAAACGCAAGCAAGTTAGCGAGATTGCAAGGATCTCCGTATCATTCTACAATGGCCAAAAAGAAACCTGATGATGTAGGGAGTCGTATGCTCCAAGCTCATTGTTCATGCATAATTTACTTTTAAGTCATCAAGAACATACTTATATCAGCCGTTTACCATCGTTAGAAGTTAAAACCATAAAGCTGCATTGAAACATAAAATTACAGTGCAGTCATATACATTGTCAGCATTAATCGTACAATAATATAACGTAAACAAAGTACTTCATAAACTATATTATTTCAGATATAAAGTCGAATTTAGGCAAAAAAATTAAAAAATATATTTTTATTATTTAAAGATTTAAATGAGTCTTTAAAATATTAGAGGTAAGAATGGTTACCATAAGTAAGACTCAAAAAACTGTTACATATAATTGATTTTGTATTAAGATTTGACAAAAATATTTCAAAATTTTGTTTGGCTCTCTTGAAAACCTGACTTTTTCTAGATACGACCTTATGCTTTCATGTTCAGAAGTATTAAGTATGTAATGTTGTGTGACTACGTGAAATTTTATGGATCTAATTTTGATAATTATTATGCTAAGTACTTACAGATTTTTAATTTTATAATGTATAATTGAAACAATTTTAAAACAGAATTATTTTAAGCTTTTGCAAAATTTTTGTGATCTCATGTTAAACGTTTTCGAGAGTTTTAATAACTTTAAAATACGACGTGGAAGATACGATGTAACTATGTTAAGGTAAAATTTTATGATGTTGTTTAATTGGCTTGAAGAGAGCTTTTATTTTTTTTATTAAAGTTTTATGGTTTTATTACAAATTTTCTTTGAAATAATGGTTTTATTTTTTCAACTTATCAATGATCTTTGCTAAACTATAACAGGGTTAACCACGAATAATACATACATAACTTTATTTTAGCTAAGTAATGTCTTGTAAATTCTTGCTATACTTTTTAAAATATTTTCTTTTCTTAGTTACATATAGGTTACAATACCTTAGCCATTATCTTATTTAGGATTGTGCTGCTGTTTTTCATATAGAAAGCTTAGTTATAAACCAGTTAAGAAGCTTAGCTATCTTATAGCTAAGCATTTCTGAATAACTTTGAAGTAAATTATTGGTTGTGACAGTTACCCGAAATTACTACGCTAAAAGTCAGTTACGGTATGGTTAACCCTGTTTTAGTGCCGTAATTATTTTAACTTTAGAAAAAAATACTTAGCTAAATTAAAAAAAAACATTTTTAGGCATTGTACTGTCAATATTTTAAAACGGGAATAATACCCTAAGGTAGAGTACAATATGACCTATTTTTGTGTAGAAGAACGTTTTCTCTATCTAATATAGTTGTTTAGAGACATCATTTCCCACGTTTTTTGACGATATCTCAAAATCGACTACTTGGGGTTAACCCTTTTCTAGCTTAAGTACGGCAGTATTTGCAAGCCAAACTTGCGTGACATAAACAAAGTATAAAATTTGATAGAGGAGACATTATAATTTTACCAAAGCCTCAAGTCACACTTTATTCTTATTTAGGGCACGTTCGAGTAGCTTTAGTAGGGACGGGTCGCCGTAAAACACTTTTTACGACAAATTTTGGAGGTAACGCGATTTCCTAACGGCGGCCCTGTAGATGTATTCTTGCTCCGTTGCAGCGTAATAGTTGGACGTGTCTTTTGATTTGGTTATCTATGTGCAAATTTTTTATTTTCAATATCCATACCCCCGTAATTTTTACCACTTGTACACATTACATACTAGCCAGCGCTAGCTAGCCAGGTGGACTTAACAAGCCCTACACAACTAGGGTTACCATCCGTCCGGATTCCGAGTCTGGACATGCCTGGACTTTTAGACTATAGTCCGGACATTGTCCGGCTCCTCAATTTGTCCGGATTTTGGAATATGAGTAGTATAAAAACTACTTATTAAGTAATATCAAATAAGTCTTTAATTTATTAACTTCTCATTTAATTAGGTAGGTATCTAAAAACAAATAAAAAGTGAGTAATGTTTCCATTTTGTGACTAAAAAGTCCGGACTTTTATCCAAATGTCAGGCTTTTTGTCAGAACTTTTCAAATTCCTAAATAGTAACCCTGTACACAACGAAAGCACGTACAGTTTTAAAACATTATTTTCCCAATAGATGTAAGATAAATAATTGATAAAGGATAGGCAAAATAACAAGCGTAGGGCCCAGAAAAAGCGGACCACCCACCGCTATAATAAGGAATGAACACAGACCACTTATGGTCTGTGGGAATGAATGAGGATGAATGAATGCCTCGTATGCAGTATCCAAGTACGAGAGGTAAAAAAGCGAGAACTTGTATGAAAGAGAATTAGACAATAAGTAGTAGACACCGATGATGTTGGAAAAGTGAGCAAGTAATAAAAAAAACCAAGTACACAAAAATGTACCCCCCGCTGGGAATCGAAAATTATTGACGGAGCCCATTGAAAACCAGCGTCAGGCTCCATTGGACCTGACAAAATGCTGAATTGGCTACCTGTTTAACTGCGGCCTTGAGACAGTAATGCGTTAAGTATTGCTATTATTTTTAATAAGTGTTCTCATATTAATCTGTTTTTTTAAAATCTATATTTTGATAAACTGTGATTGTTGTAACTGTCTCGTGTGTTGTAGCTAAATAAATTAGTTTTCATTTCGTTTCATTTTCATTTCATTTTTTTCAATTCAACCCAGGACCTCTGAGTCTTATACCGGTGTGGTGGCTTAGGCGGTTTAAAGTATTCTACCAATAATAAGCCCCTACCACACAGCGCTTCAAAGAGGTTTCAAAAAGACGTGACAATGTGTTTACTGGGTTGGCAACGTGTGAGTGATACCTCTGGTGTTGCATTGCAAACGTCCATAGGCCTGGGTGACCGCTTACTATCTGGCCAAATCGTCTAATTGCTTCTTCGTTATACAATAAAAAAGCAATATGATTTCGCAATATCACCTTTCGAAGCTTCCATCGCGTGACGTGACAAGTCCACGGGCAAAAGTCATAACGCCGGTGGTTCCCGTGATTTGTTTAAGTGAAACTAAACTACGCCGTCAGACGCGCGCCCCACTTTACCTGTCACAGTGTTTTATATTAACGACAAAACGACGCCAGGAGCCCAGCATGTGTCGGTAATTACCATTTTAATAACTTAACGTACGACGCTAGTGATGGAGCGGTGTCACTATTTAGTTTGCTTCTAAAAAACAGGAATTTATTTCAATGGGCGATTTTCTGACAGCCCAAATTAAAAAGTAAAAATTAGTTCAAAAACACTCGATAGATGTCGTTTTATGAAAGCTGGGCTACTTATGGGCTGTAATAAATTCTACACTTTTACTTGTCTACCAAAAGAATAAAAAAATAGTATTTACTTACCTATTTATATTCAGGACATCCAGAACCTATTTCTATTTTGGAATAGAATAAATATTACGCAGCCATACACGTGCTCTTCATGAACCCGCCTTTTACTAAGCGCCATACTAATCTATGCTAAGCGCCATCTATGAAGTCATTTACGAACCAATTTCTTTTTTTTTGATCTCGGAAAATCGCCCATTGTTTTCTAACGTTTACGCGAACACTACACATTGAAATGATACACTATTTTACGGATGAAACTAGCGTTTATTAACAACATTTAAAGTATTGTTTTCTAAGGTTTACGCGAATACTACACATTGATTTAAAACACTTTTACGGTATGCAAATTGCTTTTAACTTTGAGTCGACCAACACCTCAAACTCCCTGTGACCACGGGCCCTATAAAGGATCCGGAACCTCAGGACTAAACAAAAAACCTAAAAACAGAACAAATGGGAGTCGGACTCATCCACCGAGGGTTCCGTACAAATTTGTAGGTGATTATTTAAAAAAATGTTTTTATTCTTCGTCATAAATTAAAACTATACTTAGGTACATCATAAAAATAATTAAAAATCGGTTTAAGCTTGTGCCCATGAAGCCCTTTCATACGCTACCCCACGATTGTGTCAAAATAGTGGTCGGTGAAGTAGAACCCGGATAAAATAGCTGCCGAGAACACACAAGCGATGTGCTGGCAGACCACCGACCATATGGGTCAAGCACATAGAGCTAGCTGATCGCTGGAGAAACCTAGATGCGATCGGCCCAAAACAAGAGAAAACGGCATAACACGGGGGAGCCCATGCTCAGCAGTGGGTGGACACGGGCTGACGTGATGATGATGGAAGTCAAAGCCAAATAAGAAGCAGTAGTATAAAGTAGAAAAAATATTATAAATACTACGAAGTAAACAAAATCTAAGGTACATACTGCCATAGACAAATTAAATTGTCCTTGGTACTACTTATTATTATTATTTTTATGCTTAATAAGACAGCTCTTGACCTCGATCTCGTCTGATGGTGAGCGTAGATGAGGTCTACGATGGAGCGAGCTGCCCCAAAAGATGCCTATTAACTCTCGCGTTGAAGGCATTCAGGTTATAAGTTTTTGGGAAAACAGACTATGGCAGAGAATTCCACTCCTTGCCAGTGCGCAACAAAAATGATGACATGAAGCGTTTAGTGCGACATAGTGGAACTTCTAGTAGGTGGGGATGATATCCTCCAGTACGTCTGGAGGTTCGGTGGTAAAAGGGTGATGATAATATGAGCTCGAAAAGCTCACCGGCACACTCTCCGTGGTAAAGTCGGTAAAAGACACACAGGCAGGCGACACGATGCCGGTGTGCGAGGCTGGTAAGCTTGGCCTCGACAAGCGCGTCATCACCAATGAGCCTTATAGCTCTGCGTTCCACCGAGTCGAGTGCAGCCAACTAGTATTTGGCAGATCCGTCCCAAAGGTGACTGCAGTATTCCATGCACGATCGGACTTGAGGCTTGTACAGGCTGAGGATCTACTCGGGTGTGAAATACTGCCGCACCATGTTCAGGATGCCTAACTTTTTTGCTGCAGTCTGAGCTTTGGACTCGATGGTTGAGCCGAAGTTGAGAGTTGCAGTCAACTCTATGCCTAACAGCTCAAGGGTGCCCTTGATTGGGATGGACGTACCACGGAAAGTAGGAGTCAGATGAAATGGACTCCTTTTGGCGGAGAATAGACACGCTTGTGTTTTGGAGGCGTTAAAACGGACAAGGTTGTCATCCCCCCAATTGGAGACGAGGTTTAAGGTCGTGTCTGCTTGCTCGACCGTGGCCTCTCTTAGAGAGTGAATGTTTTCCTCTCTGGCTCCCGCAGCCGGAATGTATCTTTCTGCAACAGTACTGTCGTCTGCGTACCCAACTTTACTTCCGTCTTCCGGTCAAGAAAGATCCCTCAGTGCCTGAAGACCCGTTTCTATAACCAGTGTGTCTTGCCAACTATGACGTACGGTGCCGAGACATGGACGCTCACTAAGAAGACTGTACACCAAGTACGAGTTGCACAACGTGCCATGGAGCGAGCCATGCTCGGCATCAACCTTCTCGACCGTGTCCGCAATACGGAGATTCGTCGCCGAACGAAAGTCTTCGACGTTGGTGACAGGGCGTTCAACCTAAATTGGAGTTGGGCAGGACACCTGGTAAGACGTGGTGATTGCCGATAGAACAAAACTTTGTCGGAGTGGTGGCCAAAATCTGGCCAAAGAAATCGAGGACGTCCGAGGGCACGCTGGGTTGATGACATCGCCAGGGTCACTGGCAGCACCTGGATGAGATCGGCACGGAACAGAAGGGACTGGCATAAATTAAGGGAGCAGCCTATACCCAGCAGTGGATGGTTGCGGGCTGATTGATTGACTATACTTATACAATTTAACCATCAAAGCAACGGAATGTAAATTGTTAATAGAACATGCTTATGCACACACTACGGCAAGGGAAAGATTACCTATATACGGCTGCAGAGTTTTAGAAATACAAATTATTTTCCTATGATAGTTCTTACTTTCCAGATTCATATAACAAAATTGAATAGTTTGATTCCTGCTTGTAGAATTTTTATAACATTGAGTGTTTTCAATTTTTTATTAGTTCAAAACAAAGTTGCGTTAAGTTATATATTTGTTACACTAACAAAGCAAACACTTACACATGAACAAGAGGTACAATACTGCATTACAAAAAATCAATTACAGGTACAAACAACATGAAAGCTGGACAAAAATTAATTAATTCCTATACATACCAAAGCGGCTCAATGAAATAATACTACCAACCCCACTCTTCCCTTGGGTGTCGTAAAAGACGGCTAATGGACTAAATCCTGCACATACATCCAACAGCATTGAGCAGCGATTGGCTCACACAATATATATATGATTGAATTTTTAAAATTGAATAGTTTAAAATTACAGTATATTTTTAATGTTAGTCAGTACCTAGTATCGCACATCACCAGGCGCGCCCACGACGCGTTCCATTTAAGCGCTGTCACTGATAACGCGCCAGTATTTAGCTGAAACGTGTTTTTTGCGCTCTTATGAAAATGACTCGGTCAGCATTATTGCGTTACAGCATCGGCGGCGGCGGCGGCGGGCTGGACAATTTTGTGCTACCATCTGATTGGATGTGACTTTGAATAAATTGTTCCTAGATATTATTAGGATTACACAAAATTCAAGCAATTTGGTTCGAGTTAGTAGTAGAAAGAATAGTATAAATAATACAAAGTAAATAAAATCTTAGGTACATACTGCCATAGACAAATTTTAATTTGACACATTGACATTCACATGGACAATTTATTGTCCTTGGCACTACTTAAACAATTTGACAATCAAAACAATGGAATGTAAATTGTTAATAGAACATGCTTATGCATAAAGACTACATACGGTTGCAGCAGTTTTAGAAATGTAAATGGGTTTGCGATCTTACTTGTTACGCATCTTTATATCTATCTTATGTACCTTATCATTGTGCTTGTGGCTACAGCCGAAATGAGATGATAGCAGATTCGAAGGCTACTATCGAAACCACCACCGCTGGAGTGTCTGGTTCAAAGGTAAAATAATTGTGCCCTCGGGTTTGATTGTGAGATACTGTCAAACTTATGTGAACAAATATACATTTAAAACAATTGGCCAATTACATAAACCGTGCGGAGAAAAAAGAGAAACAATTGTCATATTCACAGTGTTACCTTCATCTATGTGCGTTTCATTTGCGTTCCGTTACGTGCTGCGGTTTATTATTGGTTTGTTATTATATTTTAGACTCACAAAGCTTGTCTGCAGTGCCTTTTTGAAACCGGTGACAGTAAGTTATCTAACTGTGATATCAGTAACCAATGCTTCAGAAAAGTCACCGAGGACTGATTCCGTAATGAATATTCTGGAATGGTATGTAGGCACCAAAAAAACTAATAGTAAATACTAAACGATTATTATATTTCTTTGTATTTGCTTGACGTGCCGGTAATCCTTGTTTGAAATTATTGAAATATTTTTGGTAAATTCCTTTACTAACCCAGTTAATAGGTCAAGGATCATAAGCCCGCCGGCGGTCGCTAAACAATTGATTTTCAATTGTGTCTGGTTTTACGGTGCTTAAAGGGTTAAGAAAGTTATAAAAAGTAAAATTTCTAACACTGAAATAAGACGCCAAACTCAGGCGGAAATCGAACCACGCACCTTCCGCATTCTGGGTGGCTGCCTTAACCACTTGGCTACCGAGGTCTGGTTTTCACCCGTCGAAATTTGTCAGTGCTTGATGCTTATGTTTTTTTTAGTCAACATTGCTTCATCAAATCTTAGAAGTTTTCACCTCTGAGATCCGAAAGAAATATTTTTACAAATATTTTAACATTCGGTTAAGATGAAGCTGCGTTATAGATTAATGTTTTTTTTATATTTTAGCGTTTTATTAACCTTTAAATATACTTAAGTAAATTTTTTTTTTACTACTGAAAAAAGACGTCAACCCCAGGCGGGAATCGAACCATGCACCGTCCGCATTCCGGGAGGCTACCTTAACCACTTGGCTACCGAGGTCTGGTTATCCTGTCGAAATTTGACAGTGCTTGATGCTTATGTTTTTTAGTCAACATTGTTTCATCAATCTTAGAAGTTTTCACCTCTGAGATCATCTTAACCGAATGTTCAAATATTTGTAAAAGTATTTCTTTCGGATCTTAAAGGTGAACATTTCTAAGATTTGATGAAGCAATGTTGACTAAAAAAACATAAGCATCAAGCACTGACAAATTTCGACGGGTGAAAACCAGACATCGGTAGCCAAGTGGTTAAGGCAGCCTACCGGAATGCGGACGGTGCGTGGTTCGATTCCCGCCAGAGGTTGTTGTATTTTTCAGTGTTAAAAATTTAACATGTGTATTTAAGCGTTAATAAAACGCTAAAATATATAAAAAAAACATTAATCTATAACGCAGCTTCATTTTTTTTATTTTTTTTATTGTGGCACGCCATAATGGCTTCACTCTGCCTGATGAAAAGCAGCCAGTGAAGCCCAAGAAGTGAAAGCGTTCATCACAGCGCTACCACGCTTTGCCGAACGCTCTCACTATTGCGGCCTGCATAAATGCTTTTTCACGCCCCGCTTAAATAACCCGGGAGAGAAAGAGGAAGGAAACACGTGTGCGGGAAGCGCATTCCACATACGGGCAGTTCGGCAAAAGAACGATTGTCCAAACTTTTTGGTACGTGTCTTGATGGTCAGCACGGTATGAGGGTGGCTTCTTAGACCTGCACGCGTCGATCTGGAAAGGAAAGGAGAGGAAGGGATGCGGTCAAAGAGCTCCTCAGAGCATTCACCGTGGTAAAGGCGGTAAAAAGCACTAAGGGAAACAATGTCCCTACGTAGCTGTAACGGCTCCAGACTGGTCGTAACGTCATCTTTACCGATAATACAGACAGCACGTCTTTGCAACCTGTCAAGAGCTTCGAGCAAGTACTTGGCGGATCCGTCCCAAAGATGAGAGCAATACTCCACGCAGGAGCGCACCTGAGTCTTATACAAAAGACAACGTTGCACCGGCGTGAAGAATCGTTCACCTTGTTCAGGATTCCGAGTTTACGTGAGGCTGTGGTTATAATGCTCTCAATATAGCTCTTCGGGTTGAGGTCGCTGTGTATGTCCATACCTAAGAGACTGAGACCAGTCTGGATGGGTAATAGGTTGCTCTGGAAGGAGGGTTGGGGGAGAAATGCGGACTTTTTAGCAGTGACAGCGCAGACCTGTGTTTTTTTTGGCATTGAACTGATCAGAGCCCCATTTATAAATGCGGTCTAACTCCTCGTCTAGCTCAATGACAATCTTCCGTCTCGACTCCACTACATCGGCCTGCTTTGCCGCAGGGTGACCCAAATAACGCCAATGTACTGTACTGTCGTCTGCATAGCAATGAATGTTACCCAAGGATAACATATCATTGATATGCAGAAGGAACAGCGTGGGCGATATTATAGAACCCTGCGGCACTCCGGCGTTCACCTGCAGAAACTGTGAGGCACTGCTTTCGCAGAGTACGCGAATGCTGCGCTCATGCAGGAACCCGGCGACCCAATCGCATAGGCGAGGTGGCAAGCCGTATGACGAAAGCTTGGAGAGAAGCGAACGATGCCAAACTCGATCGAAAGCCTTGGAGATGTCCAGGCTAACAGCCAGTGCTTCTCCGTGCTTGTCCATTGCTTTACCCCACAGGTGTGTTATGAACGCCAGGAGATCACCCGTTGATCGTTTCGGTCTGAACCCGTATTGTCGATCATAAATCAGGGAGTGATCTTCTAGGTAGCGAATGAGTTGTCTGTTTATGATTCGCTCAAAAACCTTGCAAAGGACAGAGGTGACAGCAATAGGTCGATAGTTGGCTGGCTTTAACCTATCCCCTTTTTTGGGGACCGGCTGGACGTTTGCCTTTCTCCAAGCCTCCGGCACAATTCCAGTAGAGTACGAGAGGTGGTATAGGCGTGTCAGTACTGGAGACAACTCGGGAGCACATTTTTTAAGGACGACTGCCGGTATACCGTCAGGACCGCTAGCCTTCCGCACATCAAGTGACTGCAACACGGCACGGACGTCACGTTGTCTGATTTGGACGTCAGGCATTGAGGAACCACAGTGAGGGATAGTAGGTGGTTCCGCGCCGCCATCGACACGCGAATTCGCCGCAAAGAGCTTCGCTAAGAGGGAAAAGATGTAACGATCGTTGAGCGTGCGAGCCTTGGTCCAAGCGCGATACGCTGCCTGTTTAAGTTCAACAGCTTTGGCGCATTCGCGATTGAACCAAGGGCGCGCCTTACTTCCGCTGACGACATCAGTGTAGGGAATGTAATATTCCATCCCCAACATGATGTCGCCAGCGACAGCAGAGGCACTCTCCGATGGGTCCCTACCCACAAAGCAGCGCTGGCCCCACGGGATGGACGCAAAATAGTCGCGCATACCATCCCAATCTGCCGACGAGTAGTGCCATAAACGCCGTTTAGACTCCACTGAGGGAAAGCTTTTACGGCGCAGTACGGTGGCACAAACCAGGCAATGGTCAGAAGTGCCCAACGGAGCACTTATCGATACTCTGTACCCGGCTGGTCGACTCGTCACCAGTAAGTCTAGCAGGGCAGGCGCTTGACCCGATATATCTGGAATCCTGGTGGGCTGGAGAACCAGTTGAGTCAAATCATGCGTGAGAGCGAATGCGTGGGCAGTTCGGCCTGCGTGATCTGTGTTGGAAGAGCCCAACCAGGTCTCATCGTGGGCATTAAAATCTCCCAAAAGCACCACATCGGCAGACGGAAACCGCTCCTGTACGTCGTCAACTGCTTGGCTCAGGTAGTCGAATAACCGAGTTGTCTCGTGGTCTCCGGAGTGGGAACGGTACAGGCAAGCGTAGACATGGCTCTCGAAACCAAGATCCACGTGTACCCATAGGATGGAGAAGGAGGGGTCTCCAAGCAGCGCTAACGTCGACAGCAAACGTCCGTCCTGACGAAAAGGCATACTCCGACTTTCGCGAGGAAGCATTCCTCAAGCACGTAGCCGGGGTAGTGCAGATATGCAATGTCGGCAGGACGGCGGATCTGTGTCTCCGTCAGAAAGAGCAATGCAGGCCGGGCCGTCTCAAGGTGTTGGTGGACGGCGTTGAGGTTTGAATGGAGTCCACGGATGTTAGTGAACTCCACCTCAAAAAGCGACTTGGTGGTGGGGAAATGGGATGCCGCTGTCTGACCTGCATTATTTTAGACACTGACATGGTGGTTGGATGGGGGCGTGAGTAAAAGGAGATGCTGTGGCGGCAAGGGGGAAAAGACAAAGTGTGGGAGACTAACATGAACTGGTGCATGTGCTGGTAGTTCTTCGGTAAGACGTTAATCGACCCGCCGGACGGAAGCTTCATCTTAACTGAATGTTCAAATATTTGTAAAAATATTTCTTTCGGATCTCAGAGGTGAAAATTTCTAAGATTGATGAAGCAATGTTGACTAAAAAAACATAAGCATCAAGCACTAACAAATTGCGACGGGTGAAAACCAGACCTCGGTAGCCAAGTGGTTAAGGCAGCCGCCCGGAATGCGAAAGGTGCGTGGTTCGATTCCCGCCTGAGTCTTTTTTTCAGTGCAAAAATTTTACTTAAGTATATTTAAGCGTTAATAAAACGCTAAAATATATAAAAAACATTAAGTTATAAAAACAAAAGACAACGTAGCCATTCGATATGAAACTCATGCGTGAAAACATTTCGTAAGCAAATTTGAAAAGTCATCGGCGCTATTGAAACACCGACTACCAGCAGTAAGTACCTACGTCGCGGCGGTGATATGACATCTCATTCGCATATTGATTAGGGCTGCAATAAGCTGACGCGCGTACCAGTGCTGCCAGCCATTCATTCCACCCACATGTCCATATCGAGCGAAATGAGTAATGCCACGGGAAAAAAAGTATCCAAGCGCAGCGCAGCACATCCGAATAACCACTATAAATGCAAATGAAACGTATCTTGATAATGGCAGCTGAAACAGCTCAAAGTGATTGTAAAGTGAAAAGTAAAAATGATTCAAAAAAACTACGACTGCAATTTAAAATGCGCATACATTTTATTTTATTCAATTAATTAGTACTTTATTTTTTTGCGTGTTCGTTTTGAATGCTAACTGCGGGGGGCCTGGTGACCTGTGGGACAGGTTTTTCTAAAACCATTATCAGGCACCAGACTCTTACAAATGTAGTGTTCAATACATCTCATAGGGTCCTTCAAACGAGGCGTGAAGAAGCACTTTGTGGGCCGGCAGAGTGAGGGTGACTGATGCTACGTCTCTTACGCTGCACCAGTTGTCCTCGCGCCTGGACTTCATTTCCACTTAACATCAGGTGGAGTGGGGTCATTTGCCGGGCTTAGTATAAAAAAAATCTCCTGTTCAATCTTAGCCTTAAGTAAATTTGTGAAGAGTAAATAAAGTTATTATATTACTATTCTCGCATTTATTTCTTTCCATAAATCTAGGTTTTTTATTCATATATAAATAATAAACAAAACTACTATAAAACATTAAACATTATAAAAAACCTAAACCTAAAGTGCCGCCGGCAGCGGGGCAGGGCCCAAACTACCGGTGGTTAAGGCTGCAGAGAGAGGAACCTCCTGACGATGCGTGCCATGTCAAGAAGTACCGCCTTCTGTATCTGGCCCTTGATCCAGCCGTCTAGCGAGAGTCTCTTGAGATGTTGGTCGAGACTCTTCGCTATTAGGCCGTTTGCAGATACGACTATCGGGACAATGATAGTCGAGTCAACATCCCACATGGCGGTAACCTCGTAAGCCAAGTCAAGGTACTTGCTCAGCTTGTCCTTCTCAGCCTTCACGAGGTTCTCATCATGTGGGACGGTGATGTCGACTAGCACTGCCCGCCGCTGGGACCGATCGACTATCACGATGTCAGGCTTATTGGCAACAATAGTCCTGTCCGTGATAACCGATCGGTCCCAATAGAGCAAAGCACGACCATTTTCGAGAACTGACTCAGGTGTGTACTTATAGTACGACACCTCGGACTCAACAAGACCGTATTGAAGAGCAAGTTGCTGGTGAATGATCCTGGCTACAAGATTGTGTCTGTGCAAGTACGCGCCGTTGGCAAGATGAGAACAACCGGAAATAATATGCCTGAGTGACTCTCCGGGACGGCGGCATGCTCGACATATGTCGACCGTACCGTCCTTCATGATATACTTCCGGTAGTTGTTCGTCTTGATAACTTCGTCCGCAATTGCACAGACAAAACCTTCGGTTTCCCCAAAGAGGTCCCCGAATCGTAGCCAGTTCACCGACGCGAGCAGGTCCACATCGGGCCCTGTTAAGGCTCGATAGAACCAGCCGTGCAGCTCCTTGCTCTTCCATACGTCCTTGCGGCCCTCGGTGCTCAGCACCTGAGGCTTGCGCCAGTTCTCTTTGCCTAAGGAGACAGGCGTAAAGGTCCTGTCAACCGACACCACATCGCGATGCATCCCACACTCGTTGTTGAGGAAATATTCTCAAAGACTGCACACCTCACGGTTGTGGAGGGTCTTGGCGTTTAAAAAGCCTCGACCACCCCATTTCCGCGGGATGTACAGTCTCATAACAGACGAGCGTGGGTGGAGCATGCGATGTAATATCAGTTGCTGTCGAACCTTTCTGTCCAGGGCGTCTAACTCGGTCTGAGTCCACCTTAGTATGCCAAAGGTGTATACCAGTAAGGGCATAACCCAGCCGTTGAAAGCGCGCACCCTGTTGCCTCCTGACAAAAGACTGTTAAGTACCTTTGTCAGGCGACCAAAGAAGCGTTCCTTCACCGACTGTTTTATACCCCCACTATCTATACCCAATGACTGTGACATACCAAGGTATTTGTAGGTGTCGGCTTCGGAGAGAGATCTGAAAGTCATTGTCTCAGAAAGTTGCAAATTCGTAGAATTTACAACTTTCCCCCGCTGTACGTGCATGACCGCGCACTTGTCTACACCGAACCCCATGTTGATGGCCTTGCTAAAAGTCTCAGTGACTTTCAGCAACGCCACCAATTCATGACGTTTTGGTGCAAACAGTTTGAGGTCATCCATGTACAGCAAGTGCGAAATAACTTCACCCTGTCTCCTAAGCCGATAGCCCAGCCCTGAATCCTCTAGCAATATGCTGAGAGGATTCAGGGCTAGGCAGAACCACAACGGACTCAGACTATCACCTTGGAAGATGCCTCGCTCAATCCTTACGAAGTCCTGCGGACCAGAGGGGCTGTCTCCACCACCCGATTGACGAAGGACTGTGGTCCACTGTCTCATACAAGAACCTAGAAAAGATCTCAGAGTTGTATTAATTTTATACAGCTCTAAGATCTTCTCTAACCAGGTATGAGGCACCGAATCATAGGTCTTCTTATAGTCAATCCAGGCGGTGGAGAGAGCCCCTCTGTTCCGCCGGACTTGTTGGCAAATGGTCGTGTCAATGAGGAGGAGCTCCTTAGTACCACGGGACCCAACCTTACATCCATTCTGAGTGGGAGCCAAAATATTTTGCGCAACAATGTGCGAATTAATTTTAATTCTCAGAATGGATGTAAGGAGCTTGTAAAGCGTTGACAAGCATGTGATGGGTCTATAGTTCTTCGGTTCCGTGGTACTACCGGACTTGTGGAGCAGGAAGGTGACACCGGTTGTCATAAATGTTGGCAAGGAACAGACCTCGACGGCTTCTTGGAATTGCGTCGCTAAGCAGTCGTGTGAGCATCTAATCCACTTTATCCAAAAGTTATGCAACCCGTCCGGCCCAGGACTCTTCCAGTTCTGAGCCGTACGCACATCGCACAACTGACGTCTTCGGGGCTAATAGTCACAGGCCCCATGGATTCGATAGGCTCACACGCACGCTTAACGACGCTAATCCAATCACCCTCAGTGTGTTCGACGGGTACCGACCAGATACTACGCCAAAAGTTATTCATGGTAGTAGCATCCGGACACTACCCGTCGTTTACACATTGGTCGGCTCCTTCCCAACTCCGGTACACCTTCCTTTGGTCATTTTGGAAGAGGCGATTTTGACAATATCAATATAAACTTTCTGCTTCAGAAAGTCAATGCGTTCCGTGGCACAAGCTATGTAGTCCCGGGGTCTAATCCCGGTCCCAGCAAAGGCCTGGTTCACGAAACGCATAACTCGGGGACGATGTTTGCCCCCTCTGAAGCATATTAATTTTGCAATGAGAGTCCTAAACGAGTTGATACGACACTCGATTCTTCTTTGCCACGCGGGGACAGCGGGGTGTCGCGGCGCTCGGTCAGTATCCGGAAACTTAACACGAGCGACGCGACATGCCGCTATGGCAGCGCAGTACAAAATCGAGTGTGTATCAACTAATGTTTCGCTAGTCCGCATAAACGGGACTAGCAAAACGTTTAGGGCTCTCATTAATGCCAGATTGCGTTTATTCGTTGGCAAGCGTGGTAGTCTCGGCCTAGAGTCGGTGGAACGATATTCCAAAATCGCGTCTTCCAAAGCCCTCCTCAATTGCTCATTAGTCTGGGTACTTACGTTCATATTCATACAATCATCTATGTCCAGCGCGGGATCCGCCAGGGCAGGCGTCAAAGCCGAGCCTCTCGGCCCCTGCGTCAACAACGCAACATGCGAGTCCCGCGCTAAAGTAGAAGTGGTACGAATAGGTAACGCCTCCAGACGCAGGCGATCAAGCGTAGAGTCGTCCAACAGCTTGAGCCGCTGGATGGCCCGCACCTGATCCGACAGTCGTTGTGCAAAGACGACGGCGGCTGGTTCAAGAGCCTGAAGCAGAGGCAGTATCCTATTGCGGTACGCGGTCAGGTTCGTTCCTCCCTCTGTAACCCCGTAGTAGGCGCGCATGCAGTTCTCATTTATAGGCTGAGTCCATCGCATGCGGCGCACTACACCACCGGTAGCGGGGGTCGTACGCGGGGCAGATTGCCCCACTGATCCCAAGCGTGCCTGCAGCGGTGGTCGTCCACGTCGCGCAGGTCGTTGTGGCGGCGGGGACGGCGATCGCCCGCTTGCGCTGCTTGACTCGTCCCTGGTGAGATCTTCATCAGACGAGGAGCTTAAGGTCGGCGGAGCGGGCGATGGTGGAGGGCGTGCGCTTCGTCTCGCTCTATTTCGACTTCTCGTCAACATTTTTCATGGTTTAGATAATTTGGTTTTGGTTTTGACATTGCACGTCAACATGTCGATATTGTTGATTTTTCATTTTGTATCGGGCAAATATTGGTTTGGTATTTTCTTGACTCTTTGTAGGTAATCAGTAGTAAGTAAGTAGCACAAAATAACTTGTATATACTGAGTTAGTAGTAATGTTATGTTACTGATATTAAAAATTAGTATGAATAGCAAAATAAAATAAAATAGGTCTAAGAAAAAATGTGACGTATGAATGACATGAGAGCTTTTTCTTCTTCTTAATATTATTATTATTATTACATAATGTTACATAGCTACCAAAGAAATAAATTGCTTGTAGGGTTTTAGAAATGTAAATGGTTCCAGTGACAATAAAGTGTGTCATCATTGACTGAGTAATGGATGTACTCGTATTTAAAAATCTAAATGAAGAGATTTTTTATTTCCTTATTGCAAGACAAACTGTTATACATAAAACGAAAAATACATATTTAGAAATCAAAGTCAAACCCATAACAATAGTTAAGTGTACCTACATGAGGTTTTAAAAGTATTAAGTGCCAACAATGTTATAGTTTATTTAATTTTAATGCAAAATAATAATATTACCTTTTTCAATTTTTCAAATGCTAACAGCTTTATATAGCTACTGTCTTATAATATAAATCTAAAGTACCTAATATTTTAGAAGATTAATTGCTGTTACAAATTACATTCGCGAGGGATAATGTCATCATCGTCAGTCAATAAACTGAAACCACAATACCTGGTTTGATACACTTCTTTGAAGATGATTCACCAGTTGCTATATAAGTAATGCAAAGCTTTCTCAGCCTACACGTCGCAATCGAAACATAAGAGCACTTGTAGTATATTCTTCTCTTAACTCGAGTTACAATTGAACTAGAACCGTATCTGGAGCGCCTTCGTATTTAAAAAAAGTTTTTTCATCCGGAAATGGGAGAAACAAAAGGCTGTGAGCGTTTGTTTGAACGACCGACAGTCGGGTGATATCGCGCGCGTCGTTTAGACACCAATGGATGGATAGAGAATAAATTGTGAAAAACTTCGATGGATCGAAGTTATTCTCAAATAAATTGTGAAAAAGTTTGGATAGCGCCCTCGGCTCCGCCCGTGTTTCAAATCCATTCGGTATTTTTCAAACTCGCGAACGTTCGAGTGGGAGGAGATTGATTTTATGGGTTACACTCATTTTTATAAGCGTAATTTTAAAAGTTAAAGGGCTGTTTGTTTTCAACTTCCTCACTATAAATTTTTCGAATAGGTTTTTAACTAATACGTGTAGGACTCGTTTCGAATAAAAAGTTGATACCCAACCTTTTCGTAATGTAATGATTAAAATAGGAGTACAGTGAGCGAGTTATTAATAATAAAAAAGAAATAATAATAACAGGTTAGCCAAAAGATTTATTGGCAAACTTTTCGCTTCAACCAAATATCACATTTCGCTACACAAATCTGTTTTATTACAAACATACCCCAAAAACTGTTCCGCCGAAATCGAAATACCAATAAAAGCATTCATATATGAATGTCACAAGAAAATTTGTTACTACTCGTATCAAAGAAAGGGGTCGTGACGAAACTTTTATCGAATCCGAAAACAATAAGCGGCCGATGCTTCCCGGAGCCACTCACTCAAACGTATCAATTTGATGGGACATCCATTTCTCTAAGGCTCTACATGCACATCACATACAACGCCTTAACTCTATTTTGAAAAGAAATAGTTGTGCTTGTAAGAAAACTATTTGAAAATAATTAAATGTTGAAAGCAAATGAGTGGCCAGCGTGGTGGGTTATGGCCAAATGTTCACTTCCTTGGTTCCCATGTGGGAAGACTCTGGGACGTTTATTGGCTGATGATGATGATGTTGAACAGAATTATTTATAAAAATATATTAATTGTTTTTTTTCAATAAATTCTTTTAAGTGCTGCTTACTCACAAGGACAAATAGGTATTTTGACTAAATTATCAATTCAGTACATAAGTAATGCTTTTAAAACAACCTCGGCTGCCGGTAAGTTAAAATTTCTGTCACTGACGGAACACAGAAATGGTGTTAACATAATGCCGACTACCTTAATAATAAGATGACGGTCAGTCACTACACAACAAGGGCTGTTTTAGAAGAGAGCTTCTGGATAATAACTACACATTAAATGGAGGAAGACGCAAAAAAAAAAAGATTTCAAGGCAATTAAAATCAAATGCTGGAAACCTTTTTAAAAAACAGGAAAAAAACGTGTGATTGACGCATATTAATCAGTACGTTCTCAATTGGGCTGTGTTAATGAACGCTTGCTGAGCCTCTCATTAAAACTAATGAACTTCAACGTTTGACGCTTACGCCTTTTGAGCTGCGTCTGAGCTGTTAACGCACACACGGACCGTTCCAATGCTAGTGTTTTGATTACTCACATGGATGAACTTAACTATCCTTTCATTAAGTGAAATTCTACGAAGATGAAGACTTTAAAAAAAAAATTGTTTATATGGCTATTTTGAGCATCGCTGCCTACGTAGCCTTTTTTTTTTTTTTTGTGGAAACGCATAGCCGGGGCCCTCGCGTGGGGGCCCGCCCGGGTTATGTGGGACTCTCCCCCCATCTCCCGCTTCTCCGTCCAGGCCCACTAAAACCTACACACCTACCACTACACACCGTCGTGACCGGTGGGAGCCGGGCGGGAACACGGTAGTGATTCACCCGCCCCAACCCCCTGGTCGCGGACTGTTGAGCCCCCGGTCAGGTGGCACTGCGTGCCACAAATCCCCTCAGGTTATCCTCTCAGGCTTGGTGTGATTTACTTAGCACAAACTCGGCGGCGGCGATGGGCTGTGCCTGGACGCGCGGAGCGACGTGCTCAGCGCTGCGTCCGGAAAGTCGTCCCCGTCCAGCCCGGTATCTCTCGAAGGAGAGATATTGGGGCTGGGAATCGAGGAGTGGATGACCTCCCGAGATGCGTGGGCACTGGTCGAAGCCACGGGCTCCTCCAGCATCTCGGCCTCCTCACACTCTGGTCTCCGCTGCGCCCTCTGCGCGTTGGGAAGTCCCAGGGTAACACCGTCCCTCACCCTTTTCAGGGGAGGGTCGCAGCGCCTACTGCCCATGACGTGGGCGTGGGGCCTTTCAGCATTTTCACAGACGGCACAGTAGGGCGCCGTCGCCGTACATGTGGCCATCATATGCCCTGGCCGCCCGCACGGAAGCACAGCGAGCTTCGGTCAAACGCCGTGCACCTCATCCTTGCATGACCCACGCCCATGCACCGATAACAGCGCAGTGGGCGTGGGCCCAGAACCGTCACCCTCGCCGTGTTCCAGCCGAGGTGCAACTTCCCCTCTCTGCCCAGGGTCCTCGCCGCCAAGATGGGGCAACGGACCATCGCCGAAAACGACTGGTTTGGGCCCGGACGCAGCGCCCCTCACCTTCACGCGCTTGATAGCGCAACCGCACTTGCTGGAGATCGCAGTAGCAATGTCCTCGACCGTGACTGTGTCGTCCAGGCCCGAGACGCGCACGTCAGCGCCTTTCTCAGGTCGGACGACATCAGCCACATCCAACACTATTTGCCGCAATCGCACGGCAAGCCTATCGGCCAACTCGCCGCTATCCGCGCCCGGGAATTCGATAAGCCGAGAGCCGTTCTGGGCGGTGCGGGACCTCAGGCCTGTGATACCTTCGTCGGCCAGATTTACGGTCTCGATAGCCCTCTTTAGGGTTGAGGCGTATGTGACGCCTCCCTCTATGGCTTCAGGCCGCAGCTGAATAACCACGGCCGTGGACCGTGGCCTCTTCAGGCCGACCCTCTTCGCCCTCTTCTTCGGGGCAGCGGGCGGCCCCGGAGGGACCCTCGAGTTGGAGGCAGGCGCGCGACCGCCTGCCGCCAGGCGCCGCGCTCCAGTTGGCCCTCTTCCGCCGTCTGCGGGAGAAGTGCGTCCACATATCGGCCGCGGGAGCCGCAACTGATACCCCGCTGGTATTCGGGTCGGGTCGAGGCGCCGGAGCACGCATGCTCGACGGTGGAGCCGCTCCGGGCGAGGGGAGAGGGGGAAACTCCTCCCGTCTCCTCCGATCAGCCGCACGGGGCGGGCGCATCATTTCTGGCCTTTGAAGGGCCAGCCTACCCTCTAGGCCGCTGATGCGCGAACCTAGGCCCTCGATCGCCGCGTTGAAGGTCCTGGAAAGTTCCCTTTAACGTGACGACCGCTTCCTCCTCTAATGGGGGTGGAGCGGGAGTCTCCCTTATTGGGGACCGGCGCTCCTCCAACACCTCGCGCATGTGGGCCACCTCCACCCTGAGCGCCTCCATCTCCTCCCTCAACTGGGCGTTGGCGCACCTCTCCTCCGCTAACGCCTTCTCCATCTTGTCTTTCGCCTCGGCCCATTTGGCGTTGCAGGCCTCGAGCCTGGCGCGGATCCTCACTTTTTTCGCCTTGTATTTTTCCGCCGTGAGGCGTTCAAGGCGCTCATCCTCCGAGTCGGAAAAAGTGGGGTCAGGCTCAGGGAGACTACCCCGGGCAGACCCATCCTGAACGCTCGGGAAGCCAAGCACCAGGCCTTGACCCAATGCTCGGCCTCGCCGCGCCGAAGAGATCTTCGCGGCGGCGGTCACCCTCTCTTCGTCACCCGACCGATCTTCGTCGGGGACCTTCTTCTGGCCGACGGGTCGCTTTCGACTCTTCGTCACCACCTCCGCGGAAAAGCCCTCTGGCTCCATCGCCTCCACGTTCACTACCTTTTCACTCCGCAACACTTTCCCCCCCTCAGACTCGGGCATGCCCGAAGCACCCTCACTCCTCCAGGAACATTACTGGTCCCTGAGGCCTGATCGCCTACCTCAGGGCAGTCTTCGGTAATACATTTCACACCCGCAGGCCCGGATACCTGCGAGCGCCGGGCGTCAGCCGGACCACATGACAGAACGCACTTCTTATTACTAGACATTTTTCATAAAAAGTGGGGGTAGCAATTTGAGGGTTGCGATCCCCTTTGGTCGCTAGGGGGTGGGCTGTTAGCCGCCCACCAACCCATCCGAAGACGGGCGCCCGTCGCCGCGCCCCGCAACGACGGCACTTTTGCCTGAAAGGCGCCCAGAAGGGGCGCCAACTACCCCGTTCCCACCCCGTGTAACAACGTCCAAAAGGGGCGCCGTCAAAACTCCCCTCAAAGCCGCTCAAGAGTGAGCGGCGAGCGTGCGGCCGCACGTGGAGTTCCCCCCGCAGGTCCAAGTGACCCGCTGTGCGGTCCAGAAGGGACGCGCTTTGAAGGGGGTGCAATGCCCAGAAGGGGCACCGCCTACGTTATTCGACGCCCAGAAGGGGCGCCAGGGATTTGCATAAGGCCCCTTGTCCCACGCTGAACGTGGGCCGAGAGGCCTTACCCCAGGGTGCACCACGAGGAGGTTCCCAAATTTGCACCCCTACGTAGCCTAACCAACTTGTGTTCACCTTTCTTTTTATACATAGCTGCGCTCTTATCCTCGAGTAATGCATACTTAGTTTCTACTGCGTTGAAGAAAACTACCTCTTCCAAGACGGACCGCAGACTGCAAACTGCAGCTGCAGGCTGCAAGCGACACTACTGGTTTCTATGCATTTCTATGAAATTTATTCCAAGCGCGGCAACACTGTGGCCTGTGGCCGCGGCGCGCGGCGACCACAGGGTGCAGCACCAGTGATGTGGCGAACCGCAGAGAGTTTACACGTGTCACGTGTAAAAATGGCGACTTTTTTGGCAGATGATGAAGAGAAATTAATTAACTTTGTTGCGGGTCATCCAGTCCTTTACAACACATCTTTTTTTATAAATACTTTACATATAAAATAAAGACCTTTAAATAAAAGATCAGGTGCATTTCTTTTTTTTCTGACATAAAGTAACAACAAGTCGTCATCATCTTCCTCTTCTAACAAAAGACACATTAGTAAACTATCAGTAGCGTTGTCCGACATTCTGTCTCGCACAAAGGCACTGAAGTGACTGAGGCATCGTTCTATGCATTGTGCAGCCGCAGCATGCCGCGGCGCTTAGAAATAGAAGCAACCACGACCGCAGGCAGCACTGCGGTCAAACGCAGCCGCTAGCCGACAATTTCGCTTGCGGATGCAGCCTGCAGCCCATCTCGGTAACATACCTTTAGTGTTCCATTATATCTCGTCATCAATTTTTTGTGTGTAACGACCGTAGCAGATGGGTATACTCTCTGCCTCTATGGAAACAAGCGTGTGTTTATGTATGTAGGTACCTTTTTATAAAACTGGTAGAGTACCTGTGTCGCGACTGCGCTGTTTGTATTTCAGCGGAGTACAGCGCCTTCTCGTCGCATGAGAGAGTCAAAATGTAGCTGAAACTGAACAGCGTAATTTGTCACTAAAAGAAATTATGTGTGACAACTTACTTACTTACTACGATGGCGCAGCGACCCAAAGTGGGTCTTGGCCTCCGACAATAAGAGCCGCCATTTCGGTCTGTCGTGCGCTATCGCCCTCCAATCTTGAACTTGGAGCTCGTACAAATCCCGCATGACCTGATCTTCCCAGCGGTACCTAGGCCGACCGACCGGTCTTCGGCCGTTCGATCGTCCCAAGTACGCGCGCTTGACGGCACGATCACTCCCCATTCTCTCCAGTGGCCTGATTCACGTATTTCGTAATAGTCGAAATGTCGTTTACGTTTAGAAGTCGTCCTATTGAAAAACAGTTAAAATTCCGTATTCACCTGTCATTTCGATAGAACGATTACTCGATAGGAACGCAACTCAGCGATTTGTCAAGTATTTAAACTTAATGTTGCCATTACAGTTCTACCAAATAAATTCAAATACTTTTTGTTAACAAAACATGCAGAAATGTTTATTGTTTTTTTCCAACGACTTGGAAATTGTCTAATTTTAAGTGTAATCGCTGAAATCCGATAAAACTGAACGTCAAAATAATAGTTGAATACCGCGAAGGCAACGATCGAACTTCGATTAATGCACGTGAATACGCTTAAACAAAACCGACTTAAACAAAATCGTGCGATTGAACGTGAATACGAAAAGTGACTTCAGCGATCAAATCGCTTGCATGTCGTTGAAGTTTTGTTACGTGTATTAGGCTACAGGTGACCGAGCCAGCGAAGTTTGTGTGCTTTTATCTCGCCGATTATGTTGGGCCCGGCCATCAGTTGCTCGATTTCCTCGTTCTTCCTTCTTCGCCATATTTCCTCTGCCGTGCGCGTGACAAGCTGTGACAAGCTCATAGCAAATAGAAAGCGGTGGCTTTCTGCTCTTCAGGAAGCGGGCACGATGTATGACAGCAGACTTTATTATTTTTTACGATGTTTAGTTACTTAAGAGGAGCGCGGCTAGCGCGTTCGGTTTGCGAGCTTGGCCGCTAAGCAACTTTCGCAATGCCGGGGCTGGATGGGTGATCAAATCGACAACATCTCGAGCTGCTCCGTGCTTCGGAAGGCGCGTAAAGCCGTTGGTCCCGGTTGTCGTAGAAAAGATGGCAGTCGGTAAAACCACCAACCTGCATTGGGCCAGCGTGGTGTGTTATGGCCCAACCTCCCCATGTGATGTTGTCCATGTGGAAAGGCCTAGGCCAAGCAGTGGGACGTTTATAGGCTGATGATGATGATTTAATCTTTTTATTTCAATTAGGTATACATTTAATAAGTTTACTTATAGAAAAACTAAGAATAGCACTTTTTTTTCTATTTTGACTCGTCATAGTGACTGCATCCTGCCTGATGGGAAGCAGCTGATGCAGTCCAAAATAATGAGAGCGCTCCCCACCGTGGAATAAGCACGGTGACAAGCGCACCCATTCATGATGGCCTGCATAAATGCCGTTTCACGCCCCGCTTAAAAGACCTGGGACTGTAGGAGCTGGGAAACACATGCGCCGGTAAAAAAATCCAAAGCCGAATGGTCTTAAAGAGGAACGACTTGCCAATTGTTTTGGTACGTGTACTGATAGTCTGTACAGTATGATGGTGGTTCCTAAGACCAGCACGTGTAGTCCGGGAGAGAAAAGGAGAGGGCGGGATAACATTCACTTGTAAAAGAGCAACGCATTCAGTTCTTCTTTCGTCTTAGTAATGCTTTTAAGTAATTCCAATTTGATTTGTATGTTTGTTGTTGTTTGATTTGTTGTTCATTCATCACATCATCTTATAAACGTCCCACTGCACTGGGCACAGGCCTCCCACGTGGACAATAGCAATAGTGGGGATATTGGGCCATAACCCACCACCCTGGCCCAATGTTGGTTGGTGGGTTTTAAAGACTGTCATCTTACGACAACAACCCGGACCAACGGCTTAACGTGCCTTTCGAAGCACGGAGGAGCTCAAGATCTTTTTCTTTTAGTCACCCATCCAGCGACCCGGCATTGCGAAAGTTGCTTAGCGGGCAAGATTGCATGCCGAACGCGCTAGGCGCTGCGCAATCGAGCTCCTCAGCTCCTCATTCATCATATGTCAGGAACAAACATGTAGGCATTTGAGGTATTTTTTCATATTATTGTAAGTACCAAACTGTTTGTTGTAAAGAAGAACTAGTTTGTAGTAAATGTAATTCCAACATTTAGAAAAATTTCATTGCTACGGAGTTCAAGTTGCAAGATCAGCATTTAGCATTCGTATTTTATTCAAAAATAATATTATGCATCTCGTCTTAGCATTTACTACAACCGCATAATAGAAAGGTCTGCAAAACATGAGATGCGGAGTCAAGTGGCTTTTGAAAACATCGACTTACCTACTTAGATACTCCTTGCTGGTATTACCATTCAGCGATAGAACCAGAGTGAACCAGTAATATCCGCCCCATGCGCACAAGACAAATTTCAGCCAACCAAAGACTTAGCTGAAATAATACTTGCGTCCTTTACTTAAGCATATGATGAGCGGTATTCAGAAATTTGCGAAAAGCAGCCAGTGTTATGCGGCACCCTTGCCTGTCAAATAAAGGTTGCCACAGGTCAAGTTGTGCTGGCCATGCATCTATACAATTCATATGAAGCAGGAAATTGTTTGCACTATATCCGGGATTTCGTCTGGAGATTTCCGAGTCTCATCGCGTTAGCAGCGTAAGGTCTCTGGGGGTTATTGAATATTCGTAAATTTTGGAGCAACATTGGTAGTAGACCAAATGGGGCGATATATTATTCGGTAGTGTGTGCAAATCATGTGTACAATTCCAACGACTTATTTCTTTGCCGCCTCAACCTATTGACCCCTTTTTTGATTGAAAATTTGATTTGTAGCTACTTACTACTATTTTATGGCAAAAGAAACTTCAAAAGCTGCAATAAAAACAAAAAGTTTCTAAATATATGCAGACAATAGAGTGTTTTACAACAAAAGAAAATTAGTATTAAGTAACTTAATGTCCGAAAATTCAAAGTTCAATTAGTCGTTTAATCAAACGGAAATTGAAAAGACGGACTGAAAAATTTGTACTCACAAAATCCTATCGAGACTACGATTTAACATCTTAACCAATTATTAATATACAGAAAAATATATTAATACTTTAAATATTAAATATAACTGGGACCCTTACATCGTCAGGATCGCTGGCAGTACCATAATGAGATCGGCACAGAACAGAAGGGACTGGCACGTACTACGGAATGCCTGTACCCAGCCGTGGGTGGTTGCGGGCTGATTGATGATGATGATGATATTAAATATGCTTACCTAGGTATTAAAACATTCGTTGAGGTAGTTTGATTGATTAGGTCTTATAAAAGTCAGTATAGAAGTACCATCAAAAAAAATTTCTTCACCATAACAGTTTAATTTTTCGTAGACACACAAACATAAACCACTTTTCTAAATGAAACAGCTCTCAGGGAAATAAGAACCAAATTAATAAAGCAGTTAGCTGCACACAATAAAAGTAAACAGTCTTATTATGAAGAAAACAGTCTGGCGTATCATCGGAATGGCTAATAACGCTGCATCCAGCCAACAATGGGGCAATTTAAAGATCTTGCCAGCCAAAGAGGATTACGCACGCTGCCCAAAGGAAAATGTTTGCGGATACATTGCAAGTGATTTTTATTTAAATATATTTTGCATTAACAATGGAGATGTGCTTGGACTCCATGGTGGTAACGACAAAGCTTTAGAAGTAGTATAGGATTACGGGTATAGTGCGCTACACCCGTAATCCTATACTATTAGTCACACAGAGTAGTCTACTATGGACTGTATCCGTGACCCGCAACAGGTAAACGGAATTGAAGAATACCGTAAAATGATTTAATAATAATAATAATAATAATAATAATAATAATCATTTAATTCAGGCAACAAAATGTACAGATGGTAAATTACATAGGCCCATATAATATATACCTTACAGACTAACATACATACAAATAAAATACAATGTTTTGTTAGTAAATAACTTAATAACTAACGTTAGTATTATTTAATTGGCACCTGCGGTACCAACTCGGTAGCAACAGGCAGCTTCCCTCGGAAACGCCTGTAGACTACACCCTTAGGCCAGAAGTCCTCCTTCAAAAAGATGTCCAGCTTTGATGTCGGGATTCGCACCACAAACGCCTTGAAGCTCGTGTTATGGCGCGACTCCAGCTGTCCAATCCTCAAATTGAAGTTAGACTTCATGCGAATGTACTCTGCTACCTCCTGCGATGTGGTGGTGTAGTGCAGGCGGGACAGGTACACGGCCGTGGTCGGTGTCGCGGCACGCAGCAGGAAGGCGGGCCCTGTCGGTGCAGTACCGCAGCGGTTCTGGCTCGCTCGCTGACGACGTCGCTTCTTGCTTCGAACCTCGACGAAGCCATCCTCGTCTTGATCCGAGAGCGCGACGTTTCGTGGAGCGGCCTTTGTCTCGGCGACAGGTCGCTGCGACCGTGTTTTTGCCTTAGCGGCAACAACAGCGGCGAAATCACGGCGTCGGCAGTTGACGGGCGCACACGTGATAGGCGCATGCGTCGTCACTGCGTGCAGCGAGGCGGCGGCGGCGGCGGCAGGCGCGCGGGGCGTAAAGACTACGCTCGCGGCTGACAACTGCGCCGGCGGCGCTCGGCTAGGCTCGGGTCGTATCGGAGACGGGGCCGAAACTGCTGACTTGCAGCTCGACATCGACGTATCGAGGCAGGCCCCTCGTCGAGTGTTGACGTATGTGCCCGCGATCGATGACCTACTTACCGCGAGCGATTCGCGTAGAAAATCAACTTCCTTGCGCAACTCACTCACGGTATTTTCGGATGTCTGAAATTTCAGCATCACTTCAGCCAAACTCGCCTTTAGGGACACGATGTCCTTCAGTAAGCAGGTGACGTCTACATGGTCGAAGGTGACGGGAGGCAACTTGTTGAGGTCTCTCGCCACAAACGTCGGCATGTCATCTGGATCGGTTGCCTTGATCAGTGTTATGATCTCATGCAGACTCTTCTGCGTCCCGTCTCGTCTCCGGGACACCATCTGGTCGCTCTTGCCGACAGACTCGTAGAGCAGCTTCTTCGCACCAGCCACGTCATCTTCACTGAAGCTGGACTTGCAAATTTGCACTGCGCTCACCTCGTCCATGACGTCCAGCTTTTGTTGCAGGAACGCCAGGAGTTCATTTGCCACGAGTTTGTCACTCATGACGTTAGTCGAGCAGCGGCATGCGCCGCGCTACGCGTAATATTATTTATTTTAATTTGATGCGTCTGCACCGATCCGCATCGCTTACACGACTGATTAATGACTGATGACTGACTTAATGACAAAAACTTAGATTAGACGGTGATACGGTGATGCGGACTTGAAATAAGTGGAAGGGGCCTCCGGAACTCTCACTAGCCGGACGAAACACAACAGCACCAAGTGCCATTATTTCACGCCGGATATTCGTGAGAGGGTGGTATTACGCCCGCCGGGCGAGCCGGCCCAATGCGTGCTGCAGCGCAGCGTGGCTTTACCACTCAGTCAGTCACTCATTTAGCACCACCCAGGGGTCACGTGTAGGGTCTCAAGGGTAAACCAACGGACGCGAGTAACTTTAACCCCCAACTAATGCCCCTAACTTGCCGCCTATGTAGGCGGCAACCTACTTATGTTAAAATTGTTGTAATCCATAGGCTCTCTCCAGTGGCTACAAGTAGCTGTCCTGCATGCAGCAGCCACACCCCCGAAAAAACCACGTTGAGGACATGGAAGTACGGCAAAAGTTACATACGCCTTAAGCATCATAACATCTGGTGTCAATCTTGTTGAAAGCCAGCCTAGAGGAGGATTGGCAGGATCTATCATCACAAATTATGTACACTGCTAAGGAAGTTCTTGGTTTGAAACCCCGTGTCCATGCCGACTGGTACGATGATAATGACTCTATTCTCACCAAGGCCATAGCAAAGCACCGTGCTCTTCTTTGTTAGCATAGCTCGGAGAGTCACAATGTTAAAGCTAAGATCAAGAAGAGTGCATCAGAGCTAAGAAAACTGACAAGAACTATAAAAGAAGAGTGTTGGTTGAATAAAGCTCAGTACATTCAATGGTTGTCAGATACTAACCAGCTCCGACTTTCTTTGAAGAAGTGTGTAAATTGATCAGGACGTCGTATCATGTAAACACGCCTCTCAAGTCTAAAGACGGCACTCTCCTCTCTAATAAGAGTGAGTTTTTGGAACGTTGGGCACAACAATTTAAACCATGTGCTTAACGTAGATCGTTAAGTTGGTCTAACCTAAGTACCTTCCTTATTTATAACGTCTCTTATCTGCTATCTCTACAAAAACAAGGGTGATCGCGCGGCCTGCAACTCGTATAGAGGTATATCACTTTTATCCGCCCCTGGTAAAGTCTAATTGCAAGAGTGCTTCTTGGTCGTCTTGTGGAGCTATTCAAGGATATACTACCTGAAACCCAATTTGGGTTTCGGCTCAACCGAGGTACCTATGAAGCAATCTTCTCACTGCGTCAAATACAGGAAAAGAGCAGAGAAAAAGGTCAGTCTTTGTACTTCTGTTTTGTAGTCTTGGAGAAAGCATAGACATTGTACCTCGAGTTGCCCTCTGGGTGGTTTTTCATAAGCATGGGTGTACTGAAAAGTTTATACGGATGTTGAGGCTTTTACATGACAATATGACCTATTGTGTGTTAGCAAATGGTCAGCAGTCTGAAGAATTTTCTGTCACTTGTGGAGTGATTCAGGGTGGTGTGCTGGCACCCCTTTGTATGCTCTGTATTTCTCAGTGGTTGTCAGAGAAGCTCAACGTGACAATTTAGTGGGCATTTGAATACCTTTTCGCACAAATGGTGGCATTTTCAACTTGGCCAGGCTTAAGGCAACCACCAAAGCCTCATTGGATACGGTCACAGAGATTGTATAATTATGCTGTAACATGTGCTTCGTTTCCGAGTCTTTCGGTGGGTGACACATTGAAATGGAGAAAGTTTATTGCCATAATTTTATTTGACATACATCATATGGCATACAATTCAAAAAGCATAATAGCTTGTAGCAGTTTTTTTATTACGCATAAACATAATAACGCAGAATCTTTGAAAGACATATTATTAAAAACCATAATCATTAAAATCTATATGATTGTTTGTCATAATTTTATTAAGCATACTTTAAAACGCAATATTGTAATATTCATAATTTGGTCAGACATACTCTTACAAAGCATAATTAAAAAAAGTCATAGTTTAATAAAGCATAATTGTAAATGTCCATAAATTGATTTTCTATTAATACTACGATGCATACTTACATACGTTAAGCAGTGCTCTTAAAAAGTCAGTGACAGAAACGAATCGCGGCAAAACCGACCACGTAGTCTTGTCTGCCCTACGCTATAGTGTAAATTCAAGCCCGCGTAGGCGCGGAGGGACGCGGCGACCCGCGAGCCGAGCGCCGGCCAGCAAGCCGAAGCCGCGGTGGTGAGCGAAAACCATCCGCGACGATAAGCTCGCGTGGGACCGCCGGAGCCTCGCAGCGCCGGAGCCGTGACAGAAAACATGCCTGCTGCATGCTTCCCTGCATGCTGCATGCCTGCCTGCCTAAGTAGATCAAATGTATCAAATGTATGCTTTTTGAAATTATGGTAAATAAAATAAGTGTTATCCTGCAAGAGTTAGGGTTTTTGTCAGTTTTTCTTATTGCATGTATGCTTTTTGAATATTATGTCTTCTGAACATTATGGCAAATAAAAAATATGCCATTTGTTACTTATGCTTATCGAAATTATGCCATTCAATAGTAACGCCTTTTAAATTTTGGCTATTTATGTTAACCACTTAAACGTCGAGTCCCGTATATACAATATGGCGTCTAACGTTCAGCCATTCTGACAGCTGTCAGAAAGTTGGCCGAAGCTGACCGAGACTACCCGAGCTGACAATAAAGCTTAGAACTAAACCATTGCTAAAGCTATATCAAAACCTAAAATACGTACCAAATGCTTAAAAAACGCAGTATTTTAAAAAGTTAACAAGTTTTAATAAGTTCATTACGAAAATCTATACCAAAAATGACAATCATAAAGATTCCAAGACCAAAAAACAAAAATATTTTTTTTTATATCGACATGTAGAAGTCGTTATTACTTGGAAGTCACTGTTTAAAACTATTAAGAATCATATCATTTTCGATAGCAAAACCATAAAACGATTGTTTTGATGTGCACATTATTAAGAAGAACGATGATTACGAGAGTAATTAACACATTATTAGCACAAAAAAATCCTATGCAAAAAAAATGGCAAACCGTCAAAATTGTCAACAATTTAATTTTTTTACTAAAGGTACTCGTACACTATGCCATAGTTTCTGTTGCTCTACGGATCAAACAATATCCTTAGAGCCACCTTAAATTTTCTTGCGGAACTAAGAACTAAGTGTAGTGAGCAACAACCATAACAAAAAAGGTTGCCGTGTTTATGGCGCTTGATCAGAAAAAAATATATATTGGAATGTCACTGTCTACAAATGTGAACTAACATAATCCATAACGATAATTAGTATGCGATTGTTTTAATGTGCACTTATTTAGGAAATACGGTGAGTGGAAGAGTATTTCGACATTTTTAAAAGCGCTTACGCTGCAAAATTCCGTTTTGGCGAACTGTCAATTTTCGTCAGTTTCATTATTTTTTTCTGTGAAATTATGTTTGCCATTAGATAGATTTCTTTTTTTTTATAATGAATTAGTAACCACAGAATCACCTTAAATTTTTTGATGAACCTACGGACCTGCTACGTGTTATGGGTGACTACACTCACCGTGGACGAATGCGAGTAAAAAATTCGCAACTGTCCACGGGTGACTATGCTTACCTTGGACGTATGCGAAATTTTTACGCTCGGTGACTATACTCACCTTGGATATGAAGTTATGCTATAAAGACATATAGCAAGTGACGATTATGGCCATTAACATGATGCATTATCAGTTTATGGCGAAAAACTTTGTGCGTTTCAATAGGTAACCCTACCGGTGGTCTCCAGGAACTGATGAGCAAACTTGACACTACAATACATGTTGTAAATTCGGTCATAAATTCAACGTTGCTAAGACTAAAGTGATGGTGATGGATGCACTGCAACCAAGAGCGCCGAATTTATTTATTTGTGACAAAGTTTTGAAACATGTGGAAAATTCAAATATCTGGGCAGCACCATAACTTCTAACTTCGATCTTGACTCTGAAATAAAACCTAGGATTGGTTCTGCGTCTGTTGCTTTTAGGAAACTACGTGTCAAAGTTTTCCGCTCGCACCAAATCAAGTTCAGTACAAAAATTAAGGTGTACATGGAGATTATTCTTCCGAGCATCCTTTACTCCGCGGAAACATGGTGTCTGTACCGTAAGCATATACGAACCCTTGATCGGTTCCATCTCAAATGCTTCCGTCACATTATGAATATAATTTGGTATATAACAGATCGTGTTAGAAATACTGATGTTCTTCGACGTGCAAATGTCTTTAAAATGGAGGCATATTTTATGCGCCGACAACTGCGTTGGTGCGGACACCTATCACGAATGTCCAACGAAAGAGTAGCGAAGCGCATTTTCTATTCTGAACTCCGTGATTGAAAACGCAAAAGCGATGGCCAACTCTTCCGTTATAAGGATGCTCAGACAAGAAATATGAAAAAGTGCATGATTGAGCCCTCTCGTTGGGTAGCCTTGGCAGGAAACCGGCCAGAGTGGAACCCTCCACTCTGGCCGGTTTCCTACCAACTAGTGCGGTAAAATGTCTGCATCTTTAAAAACGAACGAAGGCGCGATCTAGATCAAAAACGTGACCAGCTGAAAAGTAAACCGCCTGCAAATATACAGTACAATAACATCAACGGTACGTGCACTATGCGCTTTTAAAGCCAAAATCGGTTATATTAGTCACATAGGAGCTCACCAAAAAAAGTAGGCAGAAATAGTGTCGCCTTAGCCGAAATCGGCATGGATGACATCATCATAGGTTTAGGCGCGGGGTAGAGCATTGGCGAGAAATGAAATATTTGACATAACTGGACTAGTTAAATTGCTAGCGATTTATAAAGTTTAATGCGGGCGAAGCCGCGGACAAAAGTCAGTTCCATGTTATTTCTCGATCTCGCTAATAACTTATATTGCTAAATGTCCGTCCGTCTAATTGACCTCCTTCGTCATTGGATATACAAACAATGTAAGTAAAGCCGCAAGTTGGTACAGACGTATCGGCTTCCTAAATGCTCTGTGTTCAGAAGCCGTCTCGAATTACTGAACGCAAACCCGAATTCCCTTTCACAGAATTCCGAGAAAAGTCTCGCTACTTCTGAGAAAGGAAACAGTGGTATAAGGATCTCTATTATTTTGTTGCCATTTGATAACTAAAGTAAACCGTTTTATGTGTTTCATGTTCTGTGAAAAAAACTGCAACATGTTTGTTTATCTTTGACAACATGTTGGAGAAAGGTCCTCTTTCAAATGCCTGGCTATCTAGCATATTATTATAGCCATAACATAACAAAATGTGAGAAGCATTGTGTTAACACAGAGTGAAGTGGGCTTTTTATTAAAGCATATCGTCATTTACCATCATCAAAGGCTAAGCGTATTCTCGATGTAAGTAAAAAACCGAACGTAAAATTTGTGAATTAAATATTCAAAATGCTGCCTAAACTTATGATATGTTTGACATAAAGGTAAGTTTACATATTGTAACCATGTTGTGTAGCGGTGAAAAAATGCTACCTCTAGTATTTGTTACAAAATACTTCTTCAAACAACTATATTATAAAATAACGATGCCGATCTTAAACTTGCGAGCAGCATTCCTCTGTACAGTCATTCTGTTCGGAGCACACAACCAACATTCCAAAGTCACAGTAAGCACGAAGAAAGTAATTAACTTTGTAGATTGTGAAAAAATACGAATGGGCGTGGCCTCGCCTGCTGAAATCCGCGCAGCTGAAAACTGAGAAGATTAACAAGACGCGCATTTTTTTCGTATTAAGGCGCTGACAACGGCCGATAAGCTTGCTTATACGATGTTTTTGCTTCTCTCAAAATGAAAAAACTTCTCAAACGAACTGACAAAAAAACTATTTTTTTTGTGTAACTAATTAGAATACCTATTGTTTTCTGAGTTTAATAGGTCAAGGATCGTAAGACCGCCGGCGGTCGGGAAGCAATTGATTTTTAATTGTGTCGAGTTTTACGATCGTCAAGGGGTTAAGCGAGCGCTAAACATTGAAAGGAAACACTTTTTTATACTTTGGTTTGTGTACCTACTTAATTTCATCGTCATGATTTATTTACCAATAATAATATGCTTGAACATGCTGGATAATGTTTTTAATCAGTAACTTTAGAATTATTTTCGATCACGAAAACCCAACATAGAACTCTGTTTTGGTAACTCTAATAGATTTTTTGTAAATATATTAGCAAATAATTTTAAGTTTCTTGGTGCTGTAAGTTCTATACTTTATAAAACATGTTTAAGTGAAACGCATTTGGGCGTCGTCAGGGCCTTAAGTAAATTGTTATCCGCCTCCCATCTCACGAAGACACGCGGGGGACGTGGAAAAAGCCTCCGCCGACTGAAACCCCGGCGAGAGTTCTGTATGCAAATATATTTAGGCCACTGTAGATACGAAGACTATTTTTTTGTTCGTTGTTGAAATAATAAGGCGCCTGTATATACTCCGGAGTTTCAAGGCTCTTTTCAGCTGTCCCGAAATCCGAGCTTTTTAGTAGTTCGGATTGAACTCAATTTTAGTTAACTATTATTTAATAAGTTTTTACGTCAATACGTGCCAGAGGAAAGCCGGATGTTTTCTTGCCACCTTAGTGGTAAATAAAAAACTTATGAAAACGAAAATAATTTACCAATTCTTGCTTACGATACGTTTTTAAATGTTTCCTTACCTACTACATAACACCATAATCTGCGATTTACATACAAATCGTGGTCAGAATGTTAAGTGATTATTATTTAATATACAAAGCACCTTCAATATCAAAAGGAGATGAAACGAAAACAGCAGAACCCTAAAGATAGTGACTAAACGTCGAAAAAAATGACCTCTATTGAGAATCTAGCATGGGGTAGTAAATTATTTTCAACGTTTTACTATCTTTAAATTTATTTAAACTTTATTTACGTAAAAACATCAAAATATTACAACAGGATCTGTAAAACAACGGTGAGCGTAAGATAAAGCGCGGGCGAAGGCGCTGAACTGACGCCGTTGCCCAATCGAGTTAGCAAACTTCGCTGAACCCAATGTGTATAGTAATGCCATGAACAGCTTGGTTGTTTAAAAATAAAACCGTCTAGTGGTTCAGACCACCGATCTAAGACCAAGAGATCCCAATCTATCCCCAGCGAGGATGTACCTATATGTTTGTAATTGGTTTGGTTGGTTGTAGGGCTTGTTAAATCACCATCACCATTACCACCATCTTATCTGAATGTGTCTCGGCAGTTAGAGATAAGATAGCCAGCTCCTCAGTAACGGGTGAAGTGCGCTTCTATCGTCGGTCCTATCAATACTTAACATCAGGTGTGATATTATTTATTATTTTTTCTATCAGCATAGCAACGTGGGGACCGGGAGAGACTAAATGCAAACGATTATTTCGTATTAAGTATGCTATATTACTTATTATTATGTTATGACAGTTAACCAACGATAATGCGTGTCACACACTACAAAGAAGTACGGCATTCCTTAAGATGCCTATAATATATACGTAATGCGTAGTCTGCCACATAGTTTCATTATAAAACTAATGAATAATCACACGTTAAGTTACTCCTTAATAATGTGTTGCGTTCAAAATGATATCATTTTATTTTATTTTTGGGGGCTAAAGTTACTCGCGTCCTTAGGTTTACCCTTGAGACCCTACACGTGACCCCTGGGTGGTGCAAAATGAGTGACACTGACTGAGTAATAGAGCCACGCTGCGTTGCAGCACGCTTTGGGCCGGCTCGCCCGGCGTAATACCACCCTCTCACGAATATCCGGCGTGTAATAATGGCACTTGGTGCTGTTGTGTTTCTTCCGGCCAGTGAGAGTTTCGGAGGCCCCTTCCCCCCTCACAATTTCTATTCCTTCCATAGTCCTATTCCTTTCTTAAAGGTCGGCAACGCATCTGCGACTCTTCTGGTTTTGGGCGGCGGTGATTGCTCCCCATCAGGTGACCCGCCCGCTCGTTTGCCTCCTTCTTCGTAAAATTAACACTAGTAATATAAGCATATCATCATCCGCTTATAAACGACTCACTGCTGGGCACAGGCCTCGCGAATGGACAGCGTATGGGGATATTGGCCTTAACCCACCACACTGGCCCATTGCGGGTTAATGGGTTGTAATAAGCACACTTGCAACATATAAGGCTCAAATTTTGTCGCAAATTATTTTCAATTTAGCTCTAAGAATGAAAATGTGTAACCCAATGCCTTTTCATATTTCTGCGATAAGTGAATCAAAGAACTGTGAGCGGTGGTTTGTGTCTCATCGTATTATTGGGGCTTTTTAGGCACATTTTAATGTTATTCGACGCGTCCTCTTTTATATGGGTTTCTTTAATAATATTAAATAGAATATTCAAGAGCCCAATGTATAAAACTGGCCATTCAAAAAGAGAAGGTAAAAGCTAAGAGAAAAAAAATGTTTCATCAATATTTAGAATGGACCTTCAGGGTGACCAAATAGTTCTTTTACACTTATTAGATGGTGCTAGTTGCGGGGTTATATTAGTTAATAGTTATTACATGGATTTCAGGAGTGTAGACAATCGGTGCAGCTTTAAAGACACAGAATTCATAGCAGTCACCTACTCTGCAGTGTTTTATTATAAGCATTCAGGTCATTCACGAAGCTGCTAGCCGGCGGCGCGCCAATTTACAAAACAAGTTTGGAAACCAATACTGCCGGCGCACTCATCATTCTGGCGCGTCACTCCAACACGGCCAGATGGAAATTGTTAATATTAAGCACTGGGATATTATAACTAGAGACGACATCTTTTAAGGAGTCTTCACGCGTAGAGGTTCATTAAAAGATAACTACCACCCCCTCTCTTCCCGAGGTGGTCGTAAACGGCGACTAACAGACTAAAGACTGCACAGATAAACAAAGATAGAAATAGAGCGGTGATGGGCTCACCACCTGTCACGCTGAGCATGTGTGCAGTTCTAACTTAGTGAAACGTGGACTAGACCTTATTGCCTGTCTCTGACTAACCACTTGGGGATAATAATCGTGAAGCTCAGTCTTTACCCGTGGTCCCGGTGGGTCGATCCATTACCGGGTCCACGGGTAATTTTAATTACCCGTGGTCCCATGGCACTAGGGATTACATTTGGATGAATATTTCGACTTCGATTATATCGATATTAAATTAATTACAACCATGAACTTTAACTTAAAACCTAAATACAAATCCATGTAACAACATAATAGGTACTTTTTTTTTTTTTTTTTTACTAGGTATGGGTTTGCTCTTGATCCCAATCAAGCCCAGGGGCTAAGACAGGATCTATGATGGTGCGAGTTTACCCAGAAGGTGCCTATTTACTCTTACTTTGAAGATGGACGGGTTATATGTACTCGGAAACACAGACGCAGGGAGGGAGTTCCACTCCTTTGCTGTACGCAGTATAAAAGATGTTGTGTAACGCTTTGTGCGACATTTAGGAATATCCACCAAGAAAGGGTGGTAGCCCGCAGTGCGCCTGGATGTCCGATGGAAGAAGGGGGATGGCGGTATGAGCTCATGCAGCTCCAGAGCACACTCTCCGAAGTACAGTCTGTAAAAGACCGACAGACAGGCAACTTTGCGGCGGTGAGCTAGGGTGTGAAATTTGCTCTTCACTAGTTCTTTGTCGCCAATTAGCCTCTCAGCTCTGCGTTGAATCGTGTCCAGTGCAGCTAGTTGGTATTTAGCTGAGCCGTCCCACAGGTGACTGCAATATTCCATGCAAGATCGGACTTGAGCTTTATAGAGAGTTAAAAGCTGTCCCGGCATGAAATATCACTTGACTCTATTTAAGACGCCCAGCTTTTTAGCTGCAGTTTGTGCCTTGGACTCGATGCTGGTGCCGAAGTTGAGGTCTGAAGACAACTCCATGCCCAGAAGGACGAGACTATCGGTAACAGGCACAGATGCACCCCGAAAAGTAGGAGTCAGGTTAAAGGGACTCCTTTTAGCGGTGAATAAACACGCTTGCGTTTTGGTGGCGTTGAAATTTACCAGGTTACTGTCACCCCACTGGCAAACGTGAATTAATGTCTGGTTCGTTCGCTCAACCATGGCCTCTCTCATCAACATCACGTCATCACCACTAGCTTTTGCATCCGAAAGGAATCTCTCTACGACAGTACTGTCATCTGCATACCCAACAACTCCCGGTATCAACAGGTCATTGATGTGCAACAGGAAAAGCGTCGCAGAGAGAACAGACCCCTGAGGAACTCCGGCATCAATAGCCACTGAGTCAGAGGAGCAGCCATCGATGACTACTCTGATCGACCGTTCCGTCAGGAAATCAGCTATCCAACTACAAAAGTCAGCGGGGATACCATACGCTGGAAGCTTGTGCAGTAGACTTGCGTGCCAGACCCTGTCAAAAGCCTTTGAGATGTCAAGTGATACGGCGAGTGCTTCGCCGTGCATCTCGAGGGCCTCACCCCAGTAGTGCGTCAGATAAACTAGAAGATCCCCAGTCGATCGTCTTCGGCGAAACCCATATTGACGGTCACTGAGGAGGTCATTAACTTCTAGGTATGAGAGCAACTTACAGTTTAGAACTCTGTCCATGACCTTACAGAGTATGGAAGTGATGGCGATCGGTCGGTAGTTGCATGGGTCGGCACGACTTCCTTTTTTGGGTACTGGCTGCACATTAGCAAGCTTCCAGCATTTAGGTACGGTTTTTGCCTCGAGAGAAAGGCGATACAAGCGCGTTAGCACTGGTGACAACTCAGGCGCACAACACCTCAGTACCCTTGCTGGTATGCCATCAGGACCACTGGCCTTGTTCACGTCCAGACTAAGCAGGGCTCTACGGACCTCTTTATTGTGGATTGTGATCTCCGGCATCGAAAAATCACAGCGAGGTAAATTTGGTGGTTGTTGAGAGCCGGTGTCTAGACGCGAGTTGCTCGCAAACAGAGAGGCAAATAAACTTGCTTTCTCAGCTGCAGAATGAGCCAGCGACCCGTCAGGTTTCTGCATGGGTGGTAACATAGGACGGCAGAAATTCGCCTCGGCTGACTTCGAAAGGGACCAGAACTGTTTACTACCGCTCGGGTAGGATGACAACTTTGTCCCTATTCGGCTGATGTGATCGAATCTGGCCTTTCGATTAACCCTTTTGCACGACTTGGCGGCCGAATTAAAGGCTCTCTTCTTTGCTCGGATTCTCCGTGCACGGACTTTGCAATCCCGGGCTTGCACCCAAGCCTGGTAAGCAGACTGTTTTCGGGCCTCAGCACGAGTACAGTCCGCATTATACCAAGGGCGGGACTTGTAACCGAGCGGGATGTCGGAGAATGGAATAAAAAACTCCATTCCCTGCCGGATTACATCCGTAATCGCATCGGCCGTACACGAAGGGTCGTTAGAAGAGAAGCATGTTTGCCGCCAGGGATAAGATGCAAGGAAAATACGCATCTCGTCCCAATCTGCTGACTCGTATCGCCATACTCGTCTCGTGCCCCTAGGGCTCATATCCGGAGGAGAGCAAATCGATACGGATTTCACCACACAATGGTCGGACGTTCCCAGCGGGGCTGAGACCGATATCGAATGCTTGTGTGGATCGGTTGTCAGCAGTAAGTCAAGACAATTGGGTGTGTGGCCAGCGATATCCGGAATTCGCGTCGCTTGATCCACCAGCTGAGTGAGATTTAGTGCTAGGGAAAACCTTCGCACTTCTCTCCCAGCATGGTCAGTCTTCTGGAACGGGTACAGCCACTCTTTGTGGCGAGCGTTGAAGTCCCCCAGAAAGACAAGCTCCGCCGCTGGATACCGCTGAGTTGTTAAGTCTGCCGTCTCAGTGAGGTAGTCAATGAGCCGAGTCGCCTCCTGATCACCGCTGTGCGATCGGTAGACACAGACGTAGATTATCTTCTCTACCCCAGTGTCCACCAGAAGCCAAATAACGGAGAACCCGGATTTTTCAAAGCAACGGAGACGCCTACAGCAAATGTCATCGCGGACGTACACACAGACCCCTGCACGCTTTTTGAACTTATGCTCAATTGAGTAGCCAGGGTAGTTGAGGTACGCCACGTCCGACGGGGTTGCTATTTGCGTCTCCGTCAAGAAGAATAGGTGTGGCTTCTCAGTCTCAAGATGGTGATGGACCGGATCGAGATTTGAGTGCAATCCTCTGATGTTCGCGAGGTGCACTTTTAATGGGAGGAAGTGCAGCCGTTGTTTACACACTTTCTTCTTGCTTTGCCTTGTCATGTTTT
Source organism: Scoparia ambigualis (assembly GCA_963921215.1). NCBI lineage: Eukaryota > Metazoa > Arthropoda > Insecta > Lepidoptera > Crambidae > Scoparia > Scoparia ambigualis. The sequence continues at coordinate 1,978,122 of OY992503.1, forward strand.
GTGATGAGTGTTGGGGAGAAGGATTTTCAGTCGAGGCGCTACTTAGTCGACCATCGATGTTGCCCTAGGCAAATCTGACCAAAGGGGAACTCACCTGGAGACTGCGGGGACGCCCGAACCCCCCCGAAATGGCCACCGGGTCCTCCCGTCCAGTCGCCAACTGGCACGGTGGAGCATTTCGGGATTTTTCGCGAGTTGGCGGGGCAGCCTTTCACACGTGGCTAGCGCGCTAGTTGGGCCCCCTACTAACTGCGGTCGGCCAACGGCTAAAACCGTGCTTCGGATCCCGCTACCCTCCAGAATGAGTTACCCGGTACAGCAATGCTAAGGCTTCAAGACCGGTCCTAATCTGCGCAACTGACTTCTAACCAACCCCCATTGGCACTGGCACTCCCGCACGCCGACGGAACGCAGCGGACTGCTTGGCGCCGGATTTCGGCAGGATGGTGGTCGCGAGCCAGGCGGCTCCTTGCGGAGCCTACCACCGCCACTGGGATCTTCAGCCGTCACCACGGGCCATGTTGGTCCGTGATGTCGTTGCCCGGGGTGGACCGCTAGGAGGTAGATCCCAACCACCCCTTCACTTCAAAAGAGATCGCAAATTACAAAGAGAGTATCCTTTTTCCTGTATTTCGTCATGTTGTCATGACTAGTAGGATCTTTATTCATTTTGTTCTCTTTCGTAATTTTGACATAATTATTATATGCAAGTTACGCATTGAAATTGAATAATTTTATTTTTTTTATGTTTATAATTTTATGTATGGTTTGTTCCTAAGGATGGAATTATTTTATTTGATTGAGTAAACTTTGTGTGTGACTGATGGTTATTATTATCTATCGATACAGTCAGAGGTCCAGGAAACAATCCCTAGTGCCATGGGACCACGAGTAATTAAAATTACCCGTAGACCCGGTAATGGGTCGACCCACCGGGACCACGGGTAAACAGTGGTGAATCTATGTATGTATGTATGTACCACGAAAAGTTGTTTGCGCACTGAGTTGCGGCCCATGGGTTGCAAACGCTTCAGTGACTTTGAGTGGTCAAAGCGATTGTAGCCGCAAAACCGTGCGCAAACAATAGCTTTGCGGTATCGTCTCTAGTTATAATTATTAAGCGCCGCGCGGCCGCCGCCGCTCGGAAGGACCCGAGCTCAATTTTGTAGCCAAATAAATCGAGTCGTTATGAATGACAATTTCTCTGTTGCGTCGATTTGGTGCGATAAGCCACGCTTTTTTGTTTTCGGTCATATAATAGGTTGGATGTTAATAATATTTTTTTTTAACGGCGGCGGTGTGCTTTATAGTTTTTGTTTTGTTGGCTTTTATGGTAAAAAAATAATATTCAGTTTTTGTAAAGCGGTATGCCGCTCTTAATGACATCACAGCTGATACCTTAGTTAGCTTATAAAGTTCCCTCCCCAAATGGACAACAGTACATAGGCAGAACGGGATATAACCCACCATTCTGGCCCAATGTTGGTTTTTTCAATATTTTTTTTTTATAAAAGAAGGAGGCAAACGAGTAGGCGGGTCACCTGATGAAGAGTGATCACCGCCGCCCATGGACACCCGCAAAACCGTAGGAATCGCAGGCGCGTTGCCGTCCTTTAAAGAAGGAATAGGGTTAAGGAAGGAATAGGAATTGTGAGAGGGAGGGGGAGGGGGGGCATGGGCCTCCGGAACCCTCACTGGCCGGACGAAACACAACAGCACCAAGTGCCATTATTTCACGCCGGATATTTGTGAGAGGGTGGAGGGTGGTATTACGCCGGGCGAGCCGGCCCAATGCGTGCTGCAACGCAGCGTGGCTTGACCACTTAGTAATTTACACTTGGTTGGTGGATTTCAGGGACCTTGCGACAGCAATTGCAACCAACAGCTTAAACTTATTTCCAAAGCATGAAGGAGCTCGAGGTATTATATGTTGGTCATCCATCTGAGGTCCCGATATTGCGAATCTTGTCTCATGAACTTGCAAGACCGCTACCCGAATGCGCAAACTGCTAGGCCATCGAACACACCGCCTAATACTACTATTCACAAATTAACTTTCAAGATACTTAATGAAACGTTGAAAAAATGACTGGAAAGGTGGAAATCGAACACGCTTTTGATTTTATGTTTTTATAGCAACAGTGTCTCGTCAAACCTCTTTGAATTTATATCCAAAGAGAACTGAATGGAAATATTTTTACAAATACTAAACATTCAGCTATGATAATACTGCTAAAAGGTTCGTAATATAATTGAAACGATGATTTAAACGTAGTAATTTTTTTCAACGTCTCAATATCTTAAAGTACCTAGTATGGGTTTATTCACGCAAAAAACATAAAATGTTACAAATTAACTTACACATTTTAATAATTTAAGAAATAAATATAGTATTTCAGCTGTGTGACCTGACTTGCAATCTTAAACACGAGATCGAGTTATTTCAATAAAGAACTGACTTCGACATCATCAAGACGAAAGTCAAAGCCTGCTTACAGCTGCGCCGGTCACAGGACCCTTTGTTGAACCTAAAACCTATTTTGGAGGTTCAATCTAGTGGCTCTATTTTTAACGTGTTATTTAAATTGCACAAAACTTGGAATTAGTTTGTTCAGAAATCAGAATAGAGAGTGGAATCAATCAAGCACGAACATCAATATAGGGAACTACCAGACATCGCAAAGTGCTCACTCAAGGGAACCTTGGAATGTTGTGCTGTAGAATTAACTAAAAACCAATTAATTATTTTGTGTATTTATAGACCTCCAATTTTAACCAATATAAATGATTTTTATGATAGATTAGATGTAGTTATGAAATTAATAAGTAAAAATACAAATAAAATCATTGTAATCTGTGGTGATTTCAACATAGACACGCTAAAAAGAAATAGGTTGGCTTTAGACTTTGAATGTTTTCTTTTAAACTACAATCTCAAACTAGCAATAAAAGAACCAACCAGGCTAATAAGTAATACTTGCATCGATAATTTTGCGCACAATTCTCGATATGGATGTAAAGCTGAAGCGATTGATCTTCACTTGTCCGATCACACTGCACAAATATTGCAAATACCGGTAAAAAGGACGTGTTTGCTAAGGTTTTGGCGGAGAAAGGTTCGAGATATCTCCTTGAACAACCTACAATTATTTAAAAAACACCTACAAAGCCTTTCTTTTAACAATATCTATAAAGCAACAAATTCAAACTCGGCTTATGATGAGTTTATAGATTTATTTCACCTTCTTTACAACCTGTGTTTTCCATTTAAAACAGTAACAGTTAAGCTTGACAAAGAAACGAAATGGATATCGAAAGGTATAAAGATGTGCAGTAAGAGAAAGAGACAATTGCTATGGACATATCGTCGTTATCCATCAGTACAAAACGCCAATTCTCTTAAGACTTATTCCAGAAGGTTTAAAAAGATTATTAAACTTACACAAAGGGCCCAAAACACTCATTTTATATTAACGTCACAAAACAAATCAAAAGCAACTTGGCAATTAATAAATGGACCTAAGAAACTTCACGAACCTATAAATGTAATTAAACAAGACGGAATAACTGTTACAAGCCCGACAAAAATAGCGAACGCATTTAATCAACATTTCATACATCAAATCCCAAATTTACCAACATCAAAGAAATCTGAAAAAAACATTATTGAAGAATTTCCAAAATCAATGTTTATGGTACCGGTTATTCCATATGATGTAATGATTGCAATAAAAAAACTAAAAAATAAGTGTAGTGTCGGATATGACGGGTTTTCCACTAAGGTCATAAAATATGTGTCCGAAGTTATATGCGGTCCTCTCAGCCATGTTTTCAATTTATGCATTACTCAAGGTTCATACCCAGAAGAAATGAAACCGGTTATAGTGAAACCACTATTTAAAAGAAACAATAAAAACGATATGACTAATTATAGGCCAGTAGCGTTAATTTCAATTTTTTCAAAAATATTTGAATATATAATTTATAATTCTATGTATATGTACCTCAATAAATTCGACCTTTTATGCGACGAACAAATGGGATTTAGGAAAAATAGAAACATTAATATGGCAATTTTTAAGTTACTTAACATAATTATGACTAATGTAGATATAAAAAATCCAGTATGTGCTATATATACGGATATGACTAAAGCCTTTGACTATGTGGAACATAAGAAACTACTCCGAAAACTCAATGCTTATGGAATAAGAGGAAATATTTTAAAACTTTTAGAATCGTATCTTAGCAGTAGGAAACAATACACTGAAGTTACAAGAATATGCCAAAAAACAAAATTTGAACTTTCATATCGATCAGAGCCAAAGATCATAAAATTTGGAGTCCCACAGGGCAGCATCCTTGGCCCTTTATTATTCCTCATTTATATAAATGACTTGCCTAAATCTATTAAAAATCACAACATGGTTTTATTCGCCGATGATAGCACCTCTATAATTGAATCAGATGGTAATAACACAAACTTACATACGAAAAACATTAATGATTCCCTTACCCAAATAATTAATTGGCTTGAAGAAAATCATTTAAAAATAAATTTAGAGAAAACAAAAATTATGCATTTTTATCAAAAACTCGTTGTTAATAATTTAAAAGTAGAACATCAAGGGCAAAAGGTGAAAGAGGTGCATGTGATTAAATTCTTGGGAGTGGTGCTGGACAGTCAGCTTACTTGGAAACCCCAAGCGGAAGAAATTTGTAAGAAGCTTAATAGATGTGCTTATGCTCTCTATTCTTTGTCCAGAAAAGTAAAACTTGAGTCAGTGGTAGTGGCATACCATGGGCTGGTTGCATCAACTTTGAGGTTTGGAGTTATCTTTTGGGGTAACTGTTGTGAAAGAGAGAGCATTTTCAAGTCACAAAAAAGATGTATACGAGCTATTTGTGGTATAAATCCCAGAGAAAGTTGTGTGCCTGTGTTTAAATCTCTAAAGATATTAACATTGCCATCTATTTATATTTTAGAAGTTAGTATATTTGTAAAAACAAACCAACATCAATTTGTAAAAAGAACAGATGCAACAAAAAGACATTTACGTGCTCAATATCAAAACCTACTAGTTACTGGTGGATATAGCACAGCACTGTTGAAAAAGAGCATATTTGGTATGGCACCAGTTATTTATAATAAGATACCAAATAATATTAGGGCATTGCCATTGTCACTCTTTAAGAAGAGATTAAAGTCCATCTTGTTGGACAGATGTTATTATTCTGTTAGTGACTTTTTAAATGATGATTTATAATATTTTAATTTAGCTATTTTTTCTTTTTTTATTATGTAAATTCAATGCAATATATCCAATGAAAATTTTTATATAATAATTAATTTATTTTATTATTTTAAACTCGCATGACAAATATACTTAAACTATTTAATTTTGTTATGATTCTATGTTTTACTTGTATTAACTTTTAATTTCTAAACATTTCTACGCTGTTTTACGGCAAAATATGTGATACCGAAATTTTTACTGATCCATCTTATTTATGTTACCATATTTTATTAGAAATAAATTATGAATTATGAATTATTAATTATGAATTATGAATTATGAATTATTATTATGAATAATCGATTCCACAAATCGGTAATAACAAAAATCAATATTCGAAATGTTTGTTCGCGCATCATTTCAGAACAGCTGCACCGATTTGGCTAATTATTTTTTTGTTGTGTTCGTAATTGTAAGGACATGGTTTGTGTAAATGATTTTTTAAATGTTTTATTTCACGGGATACGGGGTGTGCACGCGGACAAAGTCGTGGGCGGCCCGCTGGGTTAAAATAATACATACATACATAATTTAATATAATCACGACTATTATCCCCGATGGGATAGTCAGAGACTAGGCAATGACGACCGCAAAAGCAGCCCTCTGACATAGTATACAATCATCAAATTGCGACTGCACATATGTTCAGTGTGACAGGTGGTAAGCCCATCGCCGCTTTATGCTGTTGGATGTATGTTTTTTTTTTTTTATTTGACTTGTCATAATGACTACATCCTGCCTAATGGTAAGCAGCCGATGCAGTCCAAAATAATGAGAGCGCTCCTCACCGTGGAACAGCACGGTAGCAAGCGCACCCATTCATGACAGCCTGCATAAATGCTGTTTCATCCCCCGCTTAAAAGACCCGGGACTAATAGGAGTTGAGAAACACATGCGCCGGCATAGAATTCCAAAGCCGAATGGTCCTACAGAGGAACGACTTGCCAAATTTTTTTGGTACGAGTGCTGATAGTTTGCACAGTATGATGGTGGTTCCTAAGACCAACACGTGTAGTCCGGGACAGGAAAGGAGAGGGCGTGATTAGATCAAAAAGTTCGTCAGAACACTCTCCGTAGTAATTCCGGTAGAAGACACTGAGAGAAGCAATGTGTCTACGCAACTGGTGGTCCTCAAGAGAGGCTGTAACCTCAGCATGTCCAATAATGCGTACCGCTCGCCTTTGAAGTCTATCAAGTGCATCGGGGAGGTATTTAGCGGAGTCGTCCCATAGATGGGAACAATACTCCACACTCAATCGCACCTGAGTCTTGTACAGCAAACAGCGCTGCTCGGGAGTGAAAAACCGCCTCACCTTATTGAGAATACCCAACTTACGTGAGGCAGTTAAAATAACACTCTCCATGTAGCATTTTGGATTTAGTTCCTGGCCGATGTCCATGCCAATAATGCTGAGGTGCACCGAAATGGGTAATGGAGAGTTCTGAAGAGAGGGAGGAGTAAGGAAGGGAGTTACCTTGGAGGATAATGCACAAACTTGGGTTTTGCTGGCATTCAACTCGACCAGGTATGTGCAGTCTTTAGTCCGATAGTCGCCTTTTACGACACCCAAGGGAAGAGAGGGGTTGGTAGTATTCTTTAATAAAACGCTACGCGTCAAGGCTCTAAAAATTATTGACTAAGTAGGTAGGTAGGTACCTTCATTTTTTACTCGTTTTAATGAAATTAAGGGTGAGTTCCACCCATGAAACTGATCAACTTTCCCCAAGAAACATATGTGCATAAATGACAAAAAAATTTCGACCTCTCATACTATTGTCGTCAGCTGATCGAACAGTTTTGTATGGGAGGTTGAAATTTTTGGCATTTTTGCAATATAGTAGTAGAAGTAATAAAGTTCTTTTGTAATGTAACGTAACAATGTGATAAATCATACAGTGTTGCAAAAAAAAAACAGCAAAATGATCAACATACGTAATCATCAGCAAGAGCGGCAAACTTCCCGCGAATCATCCATCATGGTGCCAAGTGTTCGACTGTTCATAATCAGATTCAGCGCGCCTTCATAATTAGCACCGGAATGACCCGATAGCACCGCGACCTTGCCCCGAGCGCTCAACTTTCCCAATTTATAAAACTGAGTTATACACGAAATTAAATAACGTTTATATCGAACGAAACTTCGGCAATAATTTTCTTGGGCGTCTAACTCGCCCCGTCTCCTACTTCCCGTAATTAATAGGATCGGGTTTTGATTAAGCAAATAAATGATTCCGTTACGATTTTGAACATTCCAGTTTGGACTTTTCTTGGGTGGGTGCAATTAAAATGTTTTTGTGTGACTTGAGTGATGGTTGCCGCGGAACGCCGACGGCGGGTAAGCGACGTCTTGCGGCGTGTTTGAGTTGACGCTGAGTTAGCGCGACGTGGCTTTTACGCGCGCCACTGCCGTCTCGGCCCAACATGCTGTTTAAGTTGAAAAATGTGTCAACAAACGTGTATTGGCAATGTTTCAGCTTTAAGGATTACTGAAAGGAGTCACTTTAATATTTGAGGAACTGTCAATTTACGTAGATTGGTGTCTTCAGACTTTTGATTACATACTTATCATCCAGATTATTCATGCTCATAAACGTCCCACTGCTGATTCACATGGACAACAGCGTCATCATTATCCACCACAATAGCTTATTGCGGGATTTCTAGATCTGAGACCCGGTGGCTTAGCTGCTAACTAGACCACAGAGGCGGTTGGTGCGTTTTAACTAGTCATCTAACGACAGAAACGGCTTAACGTTCTAATTGTATAGGTAGCACTGGAGCGGAGAGCTAATAGAGGAGTATAATAGTTCGTTTGGTCACCGTTCTCCTAACCCCGGCATAGTGAAGTTGCTTCGCTTTCTATATCGCAACTCAAACGTGAAAGCCGCACCGCCATCAAGCCTCTAAAGCAGGTTCGGCCATTACTTTATCGCGTTACAGCGCTCCGCAACAGGATCGCTTAATTGCGTCAATTTGTTTCGTTCAGAGAATATTCGGCGGTCTCATAGGGTAGCCGGAAACATATATGACTCACGGGGGAAAGCTTTCGCAGTGATTTTTATAAATTATCATACTTATTTTGTTGTCTGATCAAATTATTATTTGAATAAGAGTAGTAGAATTCTGTATTAGGTGAAGGTATCCGTAAGAAACGCCTTGTAGTCCGGGTGGTAGATAGTCCTGGGTTCGCTGCCCAGGTCAGGCAAAGTATTGTTTTTCGAAACTTAAACCGTGTTTATGTATGCCCATAATCGTTTTTTTTGTGGTAATACGTAGTGTAGGACACACTTCGGAGTCTGCTGGCTTTCATCTTGAGCCAATGCTTATGCTAAATTATTACAAATAAAACTAAATTACACATAAATACTTCTAAATTCACAGTAGCTGATTATCCAGGAAGTATGCTCACTTGCTGTACTTACTACTAAAGATATCTAACATCTATTACCGTGAAGCAACATTTTTTTTATTTTAAATTAAAGTATTATGACTTAAAATAATACATAATCTCCTTTAACCGACAACACATGCTGAATGCAAATACCTTTCACTTAGTAAAGAGTAATAGCACAGATAAGTAGCCTCTGACTTAGCACATTTACTGGCTCGATAATGCCCCCAAACGATGTTTCCCCAACATCCAAGCTAAGCTGACCTGCGGCTGAAAAACGATCTTCCGCCATGTGATTCGTGTCGGTGAAGCTGTAAGAACGGGGAGAGTCCTCGCTACGCTGGCCACATCTGGAGAGATCGCTGAAGTTATGGGTGAGCATTTGTCAAAGTCCTGCTTGCAGTGATCGTAACATATGTATGTGGCTGCATGGTTATAGTTTGTAATTCTAAGTTGCACTTTTAGTTTAGATAGGTTAAGGAGTGAATATATTATTTTATTAATTTATTTTAATTAGGGACGTGTCAACCTGGTAATACGTACACACATTGCAGCAAAGACGGATGAGTTTAAACAGCTTAAGTTTTATTTAGAATTACAAGGATTTAAAAATAATGTAAAATAGTCACATATGATAGTAATATCATTGTTCAAAATTATGATACGTGTATTTTTAATTAATCTGTTTGACAAATTTGTAATAACCTGCTTAACAGAATTATAAAAATGTACTCAAGGAAACATTTTTAATTTTGAAATTATATTAGATTGTGTTGGAAACAGTTGCATTGGACCATTTGGCTATGCGTCCACAGGCATTCAATTACACGTCACGATCGCTCAATGAACGGCCTAGTCGGCCAACCAACGCACCGCTCCAACAATCGGGCCGCTACATCAATAATTCCTAGCTTAGTTATGAGCTGAACAATATGGAGTACAAGGTTACCTCTTTATTCCCCCTAGTGTCCGTAGAACTAATTAAAACTTCCTTTGGCGGGTAATAGCTTTTGTTTTTGCGCTTATGAATTCATAACTCGAAATAACAGCACCTAATTACAGCTGGAGCTTCGTTGACATTGGGCCGAACGCCATTTTTAATGATAATGAGAGTTTCATGATGAAAGAGTGTCATAAGAATTGTAAAAGTTGACTGATTGTTTCGTAAACTTTAAGCGAACACTACGTCACAAGGCCCTTTGACCACAGACGGTGCAGGGGATTCGAAAGGTCAAGACAAATGAATATGTATAAAATAAAAGCTAGCAGATCTGTATAAAGTTCTGCTTTCATTTATAAGTTTTGTTACAGAGTTGTCTAACTCTGAAACGCTTTATAAAATTGCACCATAAAAACTTACCTACGGTACATTACTCGTATCTCTTATATTACAAAAACAACTCGGACATTAATAAAATGGGCTGTAGAGCTAGCTATGCGTACTAAGAAAACACTTATTATCATTAACAAGGCCAATCACTAATATTCCTCCAATGGCTATTAAACCCAGGTGTGGGTGTGTGAGAATCTAACACAATACATAGGTTAAAAATTGTTGTTAGCATAAGGAACCAACGTTAGGCAAAAAACTATTTTTAATAAAAAATATTCTTTAGCTCCTCTAACAAATAAAAATGTAATAAAGATGAGAAAGATGGTTGTTCACACAGTTATCACGGTGAACGCATAACTCTCGAGGCATGCAAAGGGAACGTCATTTCGAATAAACCCACTCGCGAACTATTCCGCCTAGGAATTTGTGGTGTCATAAACATCACTGTTGTACGGCCACGTACGCCTGAACATTTGAATTACGTCAGTGACAGAGTGACGTGATTTTATCAATTTGATTCTGCAAATCCAGTCGCGCGTTTTGTTTGGGTTTTCTCATTTTTTTTCTTACGCTGCTCACGAAAAGGGGTGCGTAGTAAGATCTCAGTTGAATCAGATTAGAGTTTAGTGGTCGCGGGAACGTGGGCCTAAATCATATTTTGCTTGGTTGAATTTACTTGGAATCCCATCCATCCTATTTACATTACCATTACCTATTTTTGTGGTGTCACTCAGTATTACTACTACGTTTTATAAGAAAAGTGCCAACCCTGTGTAGGCATTAGTTCGTCAGCTATAGTTTAGACTTTTGACAGAACACAATACAGACAAATTTCTATAGTGCTGACCCCACCTTAACTCGGTGCTTGCTATCCGTAGTCCCGGACCGTCCCCATGGGCTAGGCTGAGCTAGGCTGGGCTAGGGCCCACGCCTGCCAGGAGACGGAGGCGCAGAAGGAGGCGGAGAGACGCGGATCTCCACCCTCTGTAGGGTGGTGTTTGGAGCGCGGCGTGTCCGATGCTGGGCTCTGTCCCTGGCACCGGTCGAACCTGCCAGTGAGGGTTGTATGTGAGTGCGTGTGATGATCGTTGATGTGTTTTTGTCGTATACTTGCCGTCGCTGCGGCAACCCATTTGAGTGAGTGGGTTGCCGCAGCGACGGCAAGCTTCTGTGTGTAAGATGCTGGTTACATGGTCTCGGACCATGTAACCCCAAGAGGGAACCTCCTTGAGGTTAAGCCACAACGCGCCCCCACGGGGGAGCGGTGTGGCAAAAGTCGTCGCGTACGCGTTCCGCCCGGGTGACCGCGCGTGCCGGCCCCCAACGCACCAACGTGCGAGGGGGCCGACACGGGTGATCACACGGGCGTCAGGGTGAATCGTGCGGTTCAATTCCCCAGGATAGGTCCCGCGGCCTTCACCTTTTATCGGAGTTTGGTCCTCCAGAGGTTTAGTGAGTATTCCCCTCCGTCTCACCCTTCCCAGCCGGGGCTTCTCCCTGGCAGCTGACTGGGGACAATGTCGTCCTCTAGAAAAAAAAATGGCTGGGCTAGGGCACCCTTCTTCGGAGCGATTCGGTCCGTCTTGGAGCGATGGGTCGATCGCAAGGGGGGCTCCCTCTCCTTCCGCTTAGTGCAGGTCCTCTCGGGGCACGGCTGCTTCGGGAGGTATCTGTGCCGTATAGCGGGGAGAGAACCGACGACGGCGTGCCACCAGTGCGGCATGTCTAACGACACTGCCCCGCACACGCTGGAGGCATGCCCAGCCTGGTCGGCGGAGCGCGCGCAGCTTTGCGCGGTGGTGGGTCCCAACCTGTTCCTGCCAGCCGTAGTGAAGGCTATGGTGATGAGCAGGCAGGCCTGGGACGCGGTCCTCTCCTTCTGCGAGACCACCATGACGCAGAAGGAGGCGGCGGAGAGGGCAAGGGAAGCAGACCCGCTTTCTTACGTCATCCGCCGGAGGCGCGCTGGGAAAAGGAGGCGTGGTTTTGCCCAGCTCCTTCCACCCCCTTAGCGAACCGCGGGTGTACGGGCAAGGGGAGCCCTACACCCGCGTGTGTGGTTCGCAGCTGTATCGGAGGGCAACCTGATATGCTCCAGGTTGCCCTCCGGTGAGGCCTGACCTCAAGGTGTCCGTCCGCGGTGACGGCCCGCCGACCCGGCTGCGGTAGAACCGCTACGTGAATTCCCGTGGCGTCAGGGTCTCTTTGGCGGAGGTTGAGCATCCCTAGGTTTTAGTGGGTAGGGCCCTACAGGCGAGTCCCACATAATCCACCGGGCGCCCCAGTCCGGTGGGTATGCGTAAGGGCATTTCCTAGGGTTAAAAAAAAAAAAAAGGCACCCTTCTTCAGGTCGAGCTTTTCTGGGTGACGGAGGTTAAGGAGAGTCCTATTTAACCAAAGTCAAAGTCAAAGTCAAATTATTTATTCAATGTAAACCTTTACAGGCACTTATTGACGTCAATACTAATAATAATAAAAAAACAGTTAACTAACTTATAGTTAAGACTTAATAACTAATCTAACGAGCTATTATAGTCTGTGCCAGACAAATGCGCATTGCTACCCCCAGTACCACTGCACGCCGAAACAGAATCGCGTCGAACCGAAATATAAGCCGTGGTCATAGAATTGTGTAATATGATTTCCAATTATCGTATTGATACTGTGGTAAGTAATATAAATTGGAGAGTTTTTGAAGTAAAATAAAGTAGCGGCTGAAATGAGTTTTGGAAAACATTAGTACCTAACCAATAAGGTTGACATTTTTAATCATTCAAATATCTTTTTTTATATAAACTTAAGCATAAAAAAACGTCAAAAATTAATAAACATAAACTTGTGTGTTTTAAAATTGTTTCGTTTTTCGTCTTGGTACAAGCACAGAATAACTAATACTACTACCGTACAGAAGGTTCACCCTCCAACGACCCCCACGCGAAACTGAAACCTATCTCGTGACCCGAGCGTTCATATTCCGATAAGCACAGCCGACTCGATATCGATTTGACGTCCGTCAGGAGCGCAGAGTTTACGCGCGCGCGTAGGGATTACGAGTTAAGAGGAAACAGCACGCCGACGCGACACCCAAAACTCCCACACAAAACACAGAAAAACGACGCCCCGCAGCCCCCTTCCAAAACCGGACCAACCCCCACCACCCCTTCAGCAACGGTTAAAGAAAGAGACCCTTCACGTCCGTATGCTTGATTCCTTTGCATTAAGTCATTTATTTAATAACCAGGAGCCTTCAAAATTAAGCGAAATCACTTCGTTTTAAGGCGTCTTCAGAAACATTAGGTAACTCGTTTAAAAAAAAAAAAATCAAACACACAGACACAGAAAACCTCCTCCCCCAACCGACGCAAAATTGGTCCACCTCTGAAGGAGGAAACAGGGGACCACGAAACGCCGCTCCCCCGCGCCCCGCATGAGAATCCCGAACGCCACGCCGACGCAGTGTTTCCTCTCAAGGCTAGATAGATCGCGCTTTAAGTTTTTTCAAACCATCTGAGACATAGAAAATAATGGTTTAAATGGAAAAAAAAAACTATGTATTAGTTAAGGATCCAATCTATTCAAAGTCTCATTCAGTTACAAAATCCAATAAACATCACTCGATAAAAAAAAAAAAAAAAAACCCGAGGTCCCCTTGGCCTCGGTGTGTAAGAAAGCATTTTACCTAGTTAAAAAGGGCTTACTCCACCAGGCTCCTAGATGTAGGGTCACCGACACTAAGCCACCTCACACTTCCTAACAAGGTCCTTCACGGCACTAGGGGTTAACCGCAATAGGGTCTCAAATATTGAGAGGGTCTTTAAAGATCGGGTTAACAATTGAAATTGTAACGCCATAACTAGCTCTTTGATGCTTATAGAAGTAAGACATATCCACGCAAAGTATAAGTCACTAAGATTTCACAATCTTGTTTGAAAGCGAGTTTGGGAAACGAACATTTCTTAACCTAACACTTCACAAGAGGAAAGAAAAATGAACAGTGTGAAGCTACTGCTGGGAAATTAAATTTCTAATATTTATAAAAATATATGTGAAAACCGTGTCGCGTAACGGTGAAAGAATACTATAACCACCTCCTCTCTTCCCTTGGGTGTCGTAAAAGGCGACTCACGGACTAAAGACCGCACACACTTCCAACAGCATAGAGCGGCGATGGGCTCACCACCTGTCACGCTGAGCACATGTGCAGTCGTTATTTGGTGAAAAGTGGACTATGGTAGAGGACTGATTTTGCGGTCCTCATTGCCTACTCTCTGGCTAACCCTTCTGGGATAATAGTCGTGATTATATTATGTATGTAATTTCGGAAAACTACGTAGCCTTTACATGGCTATCTCCTCATCCCTTTACGAAAAAGTCATTGAAATGTCTAACAATACAATTTCAAGCTTCTTGGAATATATCAGTCGGTAATAATTGGCTCGAGGACTGCCAATTCTAAAAGTTTCCTTTGTTTTCGTAGAAATCTATGCCGGTAGCTACGTCGAATTGTGAAGATTCAAGATCTATCGAAAGTTTAAGAGACGGTTATTTAATTAAAGCTTGTGATTTCAATTCTCTCTTGAGCACCAGTTCTATCAGTATTTCTACTCGGTCTTGGATGCGTAGCAATTCGATCACTCCCAGCATACAGTTGTTTAGATAATAAGTCTAGTTGGTTTTGGAATTATTCATGTTTCTGTGTCTCGAGTAGGTACCGGAAAGTATGTTCAACAATTATTTAATCTGGTTATCTTTTTTTTATACATCGCATCCCGGCAAAAATGTGTCACATTATAAAAATAACTGTTTCGAGAAAATGTAACTTTAATAGTTTTCTGTTCATTTATACGTCAATGATTAAAAAACTATAATAGTCAGATTACTGATTTTTTTTGTGTAAATAGCTTATTTATATGTTTACTAGCGGCCGCTCGCGGTTTCACCTGCGTGGTTCCTGTTCCCGTGGGAATATCGGGATAAAAAGTATCCTATGTGTTAATCCAGGTTATAAACTATCTGTACGCCGAATTTCCTCTAAATCCATTTAGTAGTTTTTACGTACAAACATCCATTTATACTTACAAACTTTCGCGTTTTATTAGTAGGATTATAGGGCTTTAAATTTAACAGCAAAATTGTATTTTTTTAAAAGTAACTTTTAAGAAACTTTTAATTTGATGTATATTATGACTCTTTTTTCGATGAAAATTTTTGTAGGCACTATTTCTTTTATGAAAAGGCTTCAATATTAATAAAGAATAAAAAAAGCAAATTATAAACTTCTCAATAAAATAAAATAAAAAACATGAAAAAAGAAAATTAAAAATCACATCACATGATAATACGCTTTTCTTGCCAAACAGTACACGTCTACTCTGTATTAGCTCACCACGAGTGCCGTACCGCGGTACTAACTTGTATGGTAGCAGCGGTATAGCGGTCGTGGTCTAACTATATCACATATATAATGACACCACAGAATACAATTTGTGACACTGTTCCCGCCTGTGATCGGAGCGAAACAGTTCCGAGAGAAAGAGAACTTAGTGCCATCTAGCGGTAACCATGCGCAACATAATAACGACGTTTTTGCAGCCGAACAAATGTAATACGCGCTATTTAATGCTTTGATTATGTCATTTTGTACCTAATATGTGTTGTGACACTTTTCTTGCCGGGAGGCGACATACATATTCTCCCCGAAGGGTTAGTCAGAGACTAGGCAATGAGGACCGCAAAAGCAGTCCTCTGCCTGCACAGTGCTCAGCGTGACAGATGGTGAGCCCATCGCCGCTCTTTGCTGTTGGATGTATTTAGTCCGTTATTCGCCTTTTACGCCCGAGGGAAGAGAGGGGGTGATGGTCGTATTCTTTTACGCCCGAGGGAAGAGAGGGGGTGATGGTCGTATTCTTTTACGCCCGAGGGAAGAGAGGGGGTGATGGTCGTATTCTTTTACGCCCAAGGGAAGAGAGGGGGTGATGGTCGTATTCTTTTACGCCCAAGGGAAGAGAGGGGGTGATGGTCGTATTCTTTTACGCCCAAGGGAAGAGAGGGGGTGATGGTCGTATTCTTTTACGCCCAAGGGAAGAGAGGGGGTGATGGTCGTATTCTTTTACGCCCAAGGGAAGAGAGGGGGTGATGGTCGTATTCTTTTACGCCCAAGGGAAGAGAGGGGGTGATGGTCGTATTCTTTTACGCCCAAGGGAAGAGAGGGGGTGATGGTCGTATTCTTTTACGCCCAAGGGAAGAGAGGGGGTGATGGTCGTATTCTTTTACGCCCAAGGGAAGAGAGGGGGTGATGGTCGTATTCTTTTACGCCCAAGGGAAGAGAGGGGGTGATGGTCGTATTCTTTTACGCCCAAGGGAAGAGAGGGGGTGATGGTCGTATTCTTTTACGCCCAAGGGAAGGTGATGGTCGTATTCTTTTACGCCCAAGGGAAGAGAGGGGGTGATGGTCGTATTCTTTTACGCCCAAGGGAAGAGAGGGGGTGATGGTCGTATTCTTTTACGCCCAAGGGAAGGTGATGGTCGTATTCTTTTACGCCCAAGGGAAGAGAGGGGGTGATGGTCGTATTCTTTTACGCCCAAGGGAAGAGAGGGGGTGATGGTCGTATTCTTTTACGCCCAAGGGAAGAGAGGGGGTGATGGTCGTATTCTTTTACGCCCAAGGGAAGAGAGGGGGTGATGGTCGTATTCTTTTACGCCCAAGGGAAGAGAGGGGGTGATGGTCGTATTCTTTTACGCCCAAGGGAAGAGAGGGGGTGATGGTCGTATTCTTTCACCGCCACGCGACACGGCCGGTTAGCACATTTATTTTTATAAATATTGGAAATTTAATTTCTCAGCAGCAGCTTCATACATTTCATTTTTCAAAAGTGCTTTATCTGAGAGGAAGCCAACATTAAGGATAACAATACAAAGATACATGTCGACAATAACAGCGTTGCGCTATTTTCTTGGAGAATCGCACGGTAAACTCTTTGAAGTGAAACTCATTTGCCATTTCCTTGGTACTGATAAAAATGTGAAGTGTTATTTGAATTGTTCTCGATTTGTAGTATATTCATGAATTATAAATATCTATTATTGTGGTTTCAACTTCCATCTAAAGTTTTTTATGTTGCTAAGTCTAGGTATCAGCGAATTTACAAAGATTATTATGCTAGGTAACAGAATACTTAGAACATTAAGGGGACTATTTTATTAGGACACCAAGGTGGCGAAACCATGGTGGCGCAACCAACAAAATGTTTTCGGCTGTATGGAGGCTATCTCATCCGGCGACCGCTTGGTTTCGCTAGAGCTGTATTATACATTTTGATGGTGGCGGCGCTGGTGGCGGCACCATGGTGTACTAATAAAATATGGTCCTATTACTCTTAGCAGTATTGTGATTAATTTAAATGCCAAAGTTTTCCTAAAGGTGTTTTCTATTTGGATTGTAAATAAATGTTTATTGTAATGACACCACCACCATGTCATTTCAGTTATGTGTACAACAATGTAGTGTTTGTAATAAAAGCACGTAATTGATCCAACCATTTATTCGAGATTGACCTGACACAAGCCCAACGTCACTTTATCAATTTACTCGTCTGTCTTCCATAGCCAATATACAACAATAAAGAAGATAAGCAGTTTAAATAATAAGCAAAAACAAGCCGAAGGAAGTGTAACTAAAGCTGTGGCTTCTACTAAAAGCTCTTGTTCCCGACGGGTGTAGTCGCCGAACAGTTTAGCCGTTGTGCTTCGATGTGGACTGTATGTTCTTCAATAAAACTCGGTTCTTGATTAGTGCTTCTTTATTCTTCTAGGTGGGGTCCGGTGAGCTTACAAATTCTGCTCTGACCGGCCGTGACTTAAACACATTATGGGTTGGCAACTAGCAGCCTTGTGGGACAGCTGCCGGCTCATGTGGGCAGTTTTACATTTTACCATAACTAACTACCCACATGAACCGTCGTAATTTGTGCAGCTGTCCCTTTCGTTCGGACTTCTCTTTTTATCTTAAATTTATTACCTACCCTACGGTATCACTCGTAATCTGGATACCCTACTTATTTATTTTCTTAATTACATTGATATTCCTAACAATAGAAACCTATAATTACGAAAACTAATCTCTTACTTTCCTAACTTTAATTACCTTAGAGAGGCGTAAGGCCCCTGGGCACGTATACCTGGCCCTTTACCTTGTCAAAACCATTACCTGTTTAATAACTTTTACCTTTTGTTAAAATGAAACGCAAAAAAATAATTATTTATTATCAAAAAACCTTTACACATATGAGACTTAATCTACTTATGCAAATACACATACCTAAATTTAGCCGTATTATATCTAACTATATAATATCATAAAGTCGAGACTTCTGTCCGTAACAGGCTCCCCCCGGCGCAGCATCCGCGTAGCCTCTTCACTCCATCGGCAGGACAGCCAGTCTCGTCGTCGGTCGTCGGAACGTGCCGCCTTTGGTGCGCACCTCTACGTTGCGTACTTCTTTGTCAGGTCCAGGAAATGTCTTCGTGACGACGCCTTTAGGCCATACATTGCGGGGTAGTGTGTTATCCACAATTATGACCACGTCGCCCTCTCGTACGTTGCGTCGCTCGGAGTCGCGCGTGCCGCCGCGCGGTATGAGTAGTGGTAGATACTCGCGCAGCCAACGTCGCCAGTACTCGTCCGCCAGCGCCTGCGCCGCCCGCCATGTGTTTCGGTCGGCGCGCTCGCACGGCCCAGTGGTGGGCAGGCCGCTCGAGCTACCCAAAAGGAAGTGATTGGGTGTCAGCGCTTCCGGGTCGTCGATGCTCACAGGGACGTGAGTTAGAGGCCGAGCGTTGACAGTGTGCTCGGCTTCGGCTAGTAGCGTCATAAGTACTTCTTCACGCGGTGACTTCTCGTTGAGCGTAGTGCGCAGCGCCGTTTTAACTGTTCTCACCAGCCGTTCCCATGCGCCGCCTTGGTGTGGCGCGCCTGGCGAAATGTAACGCCACTCTGTGCGTTGCGTTAGCGCGTATTCTCGTAGCGCTGGCGCCCATTCTTCGTATGCGGCCTTTAATTCTCGGTCCGCGCCTTTAAAATTCGTAGCGTTGTCACTATATATAACGTGGGGCCATCCCCTCCTGGCCGCCATTCGTCTTAGAGCCATAATCGCTGAGTCGGTAGATAAGCTCGCCGTAAGTTCTGCTGCCCGCGCGTAGTTTGCGGGATGTCGTCTGCGAAGCTCTCTCGTTGCGATTCAATGGTTAGTAGGCGCTCGGCCTCGTTGATATGTTCAATTGTCATGTTACTAGCGCGGCGGCGGCATCTCTGAGTGAATAGTAGCACGTTCGCCATCGTTCTAACTAAACGCTCGTAGGAAGAGAAGCGTCGAGCGTCTGGCACTACGCTACTATCACTCCGCCACGTATGCGTGTGCGTCACGCAGTGTTCACTCTCCGCGCTGTGTTCGTTGTTGATGACGTCACTCGTAGGCCATTCGGTTTCGTTTGCATATAAAAATGCCGGTCCGACAAACCACCGATCATTCTTCGTTTTCATAATCTCACTGCCGCGCGTTACGTCGTCCGCGACATTGTGAGCCGTAGGGACCCATCGCCATTGTGACGGCATCGTCGTTTCTGTGATCTCAGTTAAGCGATGCGCTACATAGGGGGTGTAACGCACCGTGTCGTTATTAATCCATTTCAACACTGTTTGTGAATCGGTCCAATATACGACTCTCTCAGGTTGCCATCTTTGTTCATTCAATACTGAGCTTGCTAGTCGCGTAGCTATCAACGCCGCTTGCAACTCCATTCTCGGAATACTTTGTTGCTTTATCGGTGCCACTCTGGCCTTAGCAGCGGCGAGTGCGACTTGTATTTCGCCATTTTCACCCTTCATTCTCCAATATACTGCAACGCCGTAAGCGACCTCGCTGGCGTCACAAAAAACATGTAGCTGCTTTCTCGTCACTCCCCCCGTATGTAGACGCCGGGGTAGACGCAGACTACGTAATGCCCTCAATCCGTTCAACCATTCATGGAACTCGCCGGCCTCGTAATCGGGTAAGACCTCGTCCCATTCTATTTTTAACCGCCATATGCCTTGTAAGATGATCTTCGCTCGTATAGTATAATAACTCAACAGTCCGAGTGGGTCAAATATTGACATAACCGCACTCAGCGCCTCTCGTTTAGTAGGAGCGCGCCTCATTTGCTTCACGTCGTCGTGCACGCGAACCATCTCGGTGTTAAACGCTAACTCGTCTGTAGCAGCGTCCCATAGTAAACCGAGCGTTCTGCCCCATTGCTGAAGACTAGCGCCGAGCTGTCGAGGTGATGTGTCACGGCTTTCTGCTGGCAGCTCACGCAACACGCACGGTCCGTTAGAGTTATAACCGGCCAGCGTGAATCCTGCCTGCGCGTGAACCTTCACGACCTCCTTTATCGTTTCAATCGTTTCTTGCTCGGTGTCGTAGCAGTCGACGTAGTCGTCCATATAATGGTTTCTCGTAATTGCTTCGTATGCGCGCGGATACTCGGCAGCGTGCGTTTCAGCGTTCAAATCTCTCACGCTGTGCGCTAAGAAAGGTGAACTCTTAGCTCCGAATATCATTGACGTCATCTTGTAGCGCGTAGGTGGCTTCGTTCGGTCGGCGCCCCTCCATAGGAACATCTGAGCGGGTTGGTCACCTTTAAATATCTTAATTGCGATAGCTCGTTCGCAAAATCGTAGTAGCAGGCCCGCCAGGTCGCGTAGTAAGTCGGGACCCTCCAAAAGCTCGTCATTCAGACAAACTCCGTTTGCTTCGGCGGCCGCGTCAAAGACAACTCGTAGTTTTCCGGGTTTATTCGGATTTGTTACGGCGAAGTGAGGTAAGTACCATAAATGCGGGCTCATCAAATCGCTCTCGCTACTTTCCTCGGCGTAGTGTTTATCAAATAGATTCTCTATTTGATTCGTATAAGCTCGTTTGAATTCGTCAGACTTGTCCATCTTCCGTTCTATGGATTTCAATCGTCTCAATGCTGACTCGTAACTTGGCGGCAGCGTGACGTCATCACGTCGCCACGGTAATCTAACTTCGTATTTTCCGTTGACTTTCTTTGTCGTCGTTCTAAACGATTCCACGGCGCGTGCATCACTCGGGCTCACTCGCTCCTTCTTTGTTATTCCCAGTGAGTCAATTTCGAAGTGCTTCTTTACCATAGCATGGAGTTCGTTGTCGGGTAAAAGAGTGCGCGAGATCGTCGCGCACTGCGGCGTGTTTACGTATAACACCGCAGCCGTATTACTCTCCATCAGCACGCTTGACCGTGGCGCTGATCCGTGTATTACCCACCCCAGCTTCGTGAGCGATGCGATCGGTTCGTCTCGCTTGCCCTGTAGCAATCTTCGTGTGACTATGAGATGCCAATTGTCTGCCCCAATCAGTATTCGAGGCTTGACATGTCCGTAGCAGACGTTGCTGTTTGATAACTCTTTCATATGAGTGTATCTCAAACAGTCGTTGTGCACCGTCTGTCCGTTGAGTGATAAATCTTTCATCGTTCTAGCTTTAATGTCGAATTGTCGTTTATTCGTAGTTGCAATTAACTTTAAATTCACCGTCTTGGTTTCGCACGTCGTTTGTGTATTCACGCTTCGTATTTTCAAATCGTTCGCCGGCCCGTCCGCGCCTACGTAGTCCGCCAGGTCTTGGTCGATTAGCGTAACAGTCGACCCCTCGTCGAGCAAGGCGTATGTGTCGATTGACCCCTTTGGTCCCTTGATGGTAACAGGACATACTTTCAGTAACACCTTGGTAGCATCGGTCGAGTGATTAACCGACGCCACCATCTCGGTTTCGTTC
Organism: Scoparia ambigualis; assembly: GCA_963921215.1. Taxonomy (NCBI): domain Eukaryota; kingdom Metazoa; phylum Arthropoda; class Insecta; order Lepidoptera; family Crambidae; genus Scoparia; species Scoparia ambigualis. Next base: position 1,999,979 of record OY992503.1, read on the forward strand.
GGCCTGGTGCGGTGTTCGTGTAGCAAGGCGTGGTGGGGATGGCGGCAATCATCAACTCCGCACACATCGCGTTTATCGCATTGTAGGCGACAGTGTTTCTTATTCGCACAACGGAAACACACTCCGCTTTTCTTTATCCATTCCCATCGTTGTTTAACCGTCATGGTTTTAAAGCGATCACATTGCGGCACGTCATGACGTCCTCCACAACATAGACATTCTTTGTTTATGACGTCATCACTTGTTGCGTATACAGCCGTATTTTTCTTTCGCTCGATTTGTTGTTTCACATTCGCTCGTGTTTCCGTAATAACGTTCTTTCGCGTAGGGTTGTAGCTCACGTATGCATACTGTAGGGCTCTGTCGGCTTCTCTCATGAGGAAGTGGGATAGCGTGACGATCTCAGGCTCAGCATAGCTTCCGTAGCCAGTTGCGTAGTCGCACCACCTTGAGCGTAGGTGCGGTCCGAGCTTGTCCACCACTTCTCGCGTTAACATTGGATTTCGTAAGTACCCTCTGTTGTCGATATTATCGAGTATGCACACAATGTTCTGCAGTTTGATCGCAAACGTGTTCAATTCACTGGCCGTCGTGCCGGGACGCGGCAGTCTCTTAATGTCGTCCAGCGCTCGATCAATTATTACTTCTGGCCGTCCGAAGCATTGCTCGAGTGTTTTCATAACCACTTCCGGGTCCACGGCCGTATATAAAAGAGCGGACACCGCTTCCTTTGCTTCATCTTTAAGACAGCTTCTTAATCGTGCCAAGTTCTCGGCTTTGCTAAAGTTAAATTGTTTAGTCGTGTCGCGCATCGCCGCTTTAAACGGCAACCATTCGGCCGGCGAGCCGCTGAATATAGGCAAATCCAGCGCCTGTCGTGGTACCGGTCGATTATGCATCATTTTCTCTAGTGTAAGTGCGAGCTTAACCATCCCCGTGTCGTCTTTGCTCGTTTGATCACGGTTCGCTGCCTCTTTCACTACGTTTTCGTTTTCAACATATGGCGAATCAGTGAGGTGGCGACCTCTGTCCATCTCACTTGCGCGCGCATCCTTTTGTCTTTGTCGCACATTTCCGACTTTATCTGTGTCGGGCTCATGCACGTTCCGACGCCGATCCAACCATTCATCCACTCTCTGTTGGGCAATATCGGCGGGTAAGCTCTCCGGTTCTAAATCCGTTTCTTCTTCAATAACGGCGATTTCGTATGCAAGTCTCTTCTTAATCATTTCCGTTTCCAATTGTAACTCTCGCCGACGTACTTCAGCGAGCCGCTCCTCCGCTTGAAGTTGCGCTTGTTTCACTCGTGAGGCGACGCTCGTTGTCGATCGTACCGACGGCGGCCCGGCTCTGGGCGCGTCGGGTGGGGGTGCGTCGTCGTTGCGTCTAACTTCCGTAGTGGCGGTGATGCCGCGTTCAGCGGTCTCTTGTTGCGGTTCCATTGGCGTCACGGTTGAGGCAAGGTTTGAGGGTGATGCGGGTGGTCTGTCGAACGTTCGTAGTCCCGTTGTCGTCTCGGCTTGGCTTTGTCTTCGGGTGGTCGGCATCTTCTTTCTTGCTGCCCCTACTCCTAACAATCTCAAACGGGCACGCTATGTGGGGAGCCCGTCCAAGGATGGAGTTCGTGCGGGAGTGGAAAGGTAGGACCTACCCAGCAGAGAGTCGACGTGGACAACGGGGCGCTCGCGAATCGGCTGGAGTGTCCGACAGCTTAGGCAGTGCCTACAGAAAGGACCCCTGCTCCACGACAAACCGTACTGGCGTAGCTGGACTCTTAAGCTTGCCCTAAAAAGGACAAACTGACGACCCCGTCCGATAAGTCGTCCCGCCTTGAACGGCGTTTACTCAGAACGCACACCGTTTGGCACCGTTAGGTGATGTGACGTTTTGAGCCGCGGTCCGCCCGCGTTAGCACTTGTTGCAGAACACAAGTGTTGTGGTTACAATACGTTGGTGGTTACGTTGGTGGTTACGTTGGTGGTTACGTTGGTGGTTACGTTAGTGGTTACGTAGATCTTCTATCTTCAAATGGACGAAGGCTTCAGTTCTTCAAATCCGGCTCCGAAGGTCCAAAGAAATTGTTCCCGACGGGTGTAGTCGCCGAACAGTTTAGCCGTTGTGCTTCGATGTGGACTGTATGTTCTTCAATAAAACTCGGTTCTTGATTAGTGCTTCTTTATTCTTCAAGGTGGGGTCCGGAGAGCTTACAAATTCTGCTCTGACCGGCCGTGACTTAAACACATTATGGGTTGGCAACTAGCAGCCTTGTGGGACAGCTGCCGGCTCATGTGGGCAGTTTTACATTTTACCATAACTAACTACCTACATGAACCGTCGTAATTTGTGCAGCTGTCCCTTTCGTTCGGACTTCTCTTTTTATCTTAAATTTATTACCTACCCTACGGTATCACTCGTAATCTGGATACCCTACTTATTTATTTTCTTAATTACATTGATATTCCTAACAATAGAAACCTATAATTACGAAAACTAATCTCTTACTTTCCTAACTTTAATTACCTTAGAGAGGCGTAAGGCCCCTGGGCACGTATACCTGGCCCTTTACCTTGTCAAAACCATTACCTGTTTAATAACTTTTACCTTTTGTTAAAATGAAACGCAAAAAAATAATTATTTATTATCAAAAAACCTTTACACATATGAGACTTAATCTACTTATGCAAATACACATACCTAAATTTAGCCGTATTATATCTAACTATATAATATCATAAAGTCGAGACTTCTGTCCGTAACAGCTCTTAATGAAACATTCAAACTTTTCTCATTGCGAAACCTTAGTTCCACATGCTAACAAAAATCACGGCTACCTGTACAAGGATAGGAAAAAGGAAACAACCTAGGAAACAAGCTAGCGTGCCTTTGACCTGCAACCTGTTTTACACTCAATTTCCTACGTGCAGCACTGTATCTGCATGAAAATAAAAGTCATGTTTGCTTGAATTAGTCGAGTGTAGCAGCAAAGCCTTGTTATGCTAATACAAATCCTACATGCAGTCTCTTTACTGACAGAAACACTTTAAGGCTTGAGTTTAAGGTTCACAATTCATCAGCTGACAAAAGATCACGTCTAGATTCACAGCTCGCCAGAAGTATGTTCTGCAGACTTGAGGTCGGTGCATTATTTACGGTTTTTCGTAATTCGCTGCGAGTTCCTTTTGAGAAACTGTAGATTCCTACTTTGACAATTGCTGGTTCTTTTACGTTACTCCTCAGATGCATTTACCGTAGAAAGTGTAGATTTTTTTTTATTAACAGCTCGCCTTTGTAGTGAATGCATGAAATGTGTTTTTGATTACCGTTTCCTGGTACCATTATAACAGGGAAACGAGTAGCTGTGAAAGAGAGATATTATGGGAAACGATGTATTTATATTATCTTTCTTAAAATCGGGAATGACAAGTGTTAGTGTGTGTGTTTGTGTCCATAAACTATTTCCCCAATAAGCTTAGATTAGTAATATATCCTAATATTTCTCAAAAAACTAGATATAAATATTTTTATGCGTTAGTAGACGAAAACGAGATAATTACACTGTATTAATAGTTTCCACATAACATTTTTAGTTTCCAAAAACAAAGCGCCATTATTAGCAAAGGGAAATTAGGTAACTTCAGGAATACAACTCGAAAAAAACATAAAAAGCTACGCTTGTGCCCTATTTGTATCAATTACTTCCAACTTGTGTTTCTAAGACAAACTACTTAATTAGTGAGAGTAGAATAACAATTAAGTCGCAGCAAAATTAAGTGTTCGTGGAAAGAATTCTTAGGGATGAGTATTAGTTGTGCGACTAGTTCTTATTAAGCACAATTAAAGAGTAGGTGGTACGGCAATCTATTGGAAATGTTAGGTAAAGATATCAAGTGCTTTAGCGCTGCTTGCGCCATTAAGTTTAAAAATATTATGGACTTGTACTCGTACGTGCATGCATATTATGACGTTTTATAACATTATTTTAGGAACAAGCTGAACCACCAGGTTTGTCCTGTCCAAATTCTAACAATTTATTAGGTAGTAATATTTTATAGTCCTTCTTAAATTTTAGAACAGTTAAATATTCAGCCTAACGATATATCTTTTGGCTTATTAGAATACTTCATTTTAAGTTAGTGCTATTCTCGGCTTAGTTAAACTTTATAATAAATCTATAAATTTAGTTATTTTTATGCTGTTTTTATAAAATATAGAAATGTAGTAAAATAGTCAACAGCACATAACGGCGCTTGATAACTTAAATCTGGCAATGATACAAGAGAGCGAATCTATTAGTAATGCAACTATTTTGTCGGCTTAAAATATTCCCTCCCGGTGACCCCTAGAACTCTAACCGACATACTAATTAATACATTTTACTTAAAATTTTACCACCATCCCTAGTTTGATAATTTCCGATGAAATGGGTCGTGACGTGACAATGTGAACACAGACCGACACCCGCCATAATTATACCTAGCTTTGATCCCCGAAGCGGAAGTGACAAACATAATGTCTGTGTAATAAACGAGTAGGAAAGTTATTCTTCCTTCATTGCTAGATATTACTACTAGCTGTCATTATTGTAACTTTGAAGACTTTCCGTAAATATTTTAAATGAAAATCCAAGAAGGCTGGTGTTAACCCTAAAGGTAACACAGACAACTATTCCTACCTTTGACAACCACTATTGATATTTATGTAAAATGTTAAAGGTTGAGAACACTGCAGTGAAGTTTAGTGTCCCCTCAGTAATTGAAATACAAGAGTAATCTATTATAAGTAATTAAAAAAACTGCCTATTTTGAACCGATTGCTATCAAAATGTGACCTCCATTTGAAGGATTTACGTCCTGCGTTATTATTATGACGTCCAATTAATTTTGACTTTTTAATAAATTGCTATTACATTTTAAGTTCAATAAACGAACTCGTACGTGAATTGAAGTCGCAGATCAATTATTATTGTGATGATTATGAATAGTTCAGTCTGTTCATCGAAAGCTTGAAAGGTAAAGTTGTAACTTGAAGGGTATCATTGAAATTTACATACATTTGTACTGAACCGTGTCGGGTAGCGGTGGAAGAATACTACCACCCCCTACTTCTGTTGGGTGTCGTGAAAGGCGACTAACGGACTAAAGACTGCACATACATTCAGCTGCATAGAGCGGCGATGGGCTCACCACCTGTCACGCTGAGCACATGTGCAGTCGCTATTTGGTAAACAGTGGACTATGATAGCGGACTGCTTTTGCGGTCCTCATTGCCTAGTCTCTGACTAACCCTTCGGAGATAATAGTCGTGATCATATTAATATGTATATTATGTATTTGTACTGTTTGATATGAATAACAAAGTTACTATTAAATTTCTTACGATGAATTTCAAGTTATATAGGCAACAATATAATTTATTTATTTTTATTTGAAAAAGCAACACTGGATTGCGCCTTCAAGGTGCGATATTGCAAGTTAAGAAACTGGCACAATGTCGGTTCCACTGTCAGATGACAAACATAAAATATCTCTAGCTCTTCTTTGCTTAGGACGGCACGTTATGTAGTTGCTATTGGTTGTTTTCGTAAAATGGATATTGTTAGTCGATGGTCGATAAAGGTGTGAGTCTGTCAGTGTGTTGTTTAAAGAGGATAGAAAAGATAATGACGAAGCCCATGTGCTTGCAATGTTTAAATAGGTGCGTATGCCAATTTAGCCATATCTACTATAACTTGGGTTTTTAATTTTTACTTTTTGAAAGAAACTAGGTCATTAATCTATTATTTATGTCCTTTGTGAATAGTATAGGAGTATAGGGTATTTGCCAAATACCACCATTATACATGGCGACCTATGGTGATTTCAAGATGAAGTCAGAGCGCCAGTTTTTTCTTATCAGTCAATTTAACGAGATCAATGACTCAAAGTTTACTGGGTGACCATTACACTCGATTATTTATGTGCTACGAAAAAAACTCTTCTCTTAACGTGAGAATAAATTTTGTTCCTATGACAAGCAAAGCTATGTAATATAAGGTATACTTATCATAACATCTCAACTCTTAAACATATTATATAGCACGTGGCGCGATATAACTCACAACAAGCACTCTATGAAGTATGAGCTCGCTGCACACTTTCAGGGGTTCTCCCATAGCTTCAGTTTACACTTACGAGTTTGTTCGCTAATATGAATATGATATAACACTTCTTCCGCTCATGAAATAACTTGCATTGATGTTACTTACAAACAAAGTAGGTAAGATAATAGCTATTTAAGCGCACCAAGTACATGAAGTTGAATATCATTGACAACGTTATTAGAACTTCAAAATGTGGGATGTGATAATTAATGGGGAAATTTTAAATTTAATAGCAAGTACATGAAGTTGAATATCATTGACAGCTTTAATAAAACAGTAAAATAATTGCTGAAATTTTAAACGTGGTAAGGTAACAAGCAGTAACTTTTATACAACATTTCTATTACAGAAATTAGTGAACAAAGATTTTAGAAAGGATTATGTTTTATTTGCTTAACTAAATATTTTTTTGAATACTTAGCACAGTAACCAGTACCTACTTTTAGAAATTACTCAAGATTTCTTTACTTTTACCTGAAATATGAACCGAGTTGTAACATTTGTCCATTTTTATTAATAAGACGATATGAGTTTATAAGAATTAAACTGAGTGTAGCCTTCTATTAACACATTCTTTCGTCTTATTTGTCTAACACCGAACCTGATGAAATGCAAGGTTGCATAAGTGAAACTTCATGGAGCGTAAAAATATTTGAAATTTTGTTCACAAGCGAAACGCGGCCCTCCTCCGTATCTCGCATATTTATGAGAATTTGCTTGCATTATCGAGATGTGCATACACAACACCGGGTAGGCTTGAAACTTCAAAATTGTGTACCAAAAGGATCGTTATTGGGGCATCATTTATAAATATTTGTTTTTTTTTTATAACAAGGGCATTTAGTAAAAACTAGTTATAAATAGTGAAAATGCGTTTTAACTAAAAACGGGTTTTATCTGTAACATAACCATATAAATCGTACTGTATTAGATAACAATCCGTAAGACGTTCTGGAGCATGTCATTTTTCATAAAGATTCTTAATGCCACCGATGCAGTGCCTTGCAAACTGTTTTCCAAAGCTCAGGAAACATCTCTCTTTGTTGAATCAAGTTTAATCCTATACGCTCTCGAAACTTGTCCGCGATTGAAAATTGAATTCGTAGAGATAAAAAGTTTGTTGTAACCTAATAACGGATAAGCCAATACAAACCCAAACACATTCGGAAGTTTTATCTCGATCGGAAATATCTATAGGCAACAAAATTGATTTAAGTTAGCGGAATTTTGTACGTAGCGGATAATAAGAAGATAAGACTTATGCAGACGTCATTAAAGCGATGCTGTCGCAGTGTAATAATAATTTTAAAATTCCGAAACAAAAAGTCCAGTGGCAAATTCAAACACTAAATCATGAAACATCTGACGATGTTATATATGACATTTTTTTTAATATACCACAGAAATATAAGAAATCGCTTACTGTCATCATCTCGCATTAATCGGCTTAGCTTATCATGGAGTCAAAGGTTTTTGGATTAGGAGGATTAACGCAGCGGCGTGGACATTTGTCGTCCAACGCCCCATTTTCCTGTTATCTATATACTCTATATAAAAACAACTTCATCTAAACTTTGTGTAGTTGTAATAAGAGTTGAAATAGGAAAGTAAGGTGACAGTGTAATAGGGAACATGATATATAAAGACATAACGACAGCAATATTAAGTAGATTCTTGATTCATTCGGTATAATGAAGTAGGTTGTTCCGATGTTAATGCGTAGTACCGCTTCCGGGTATTCACTTATTATATTTTATGAGCATAGGTTATGAATCATTTTCAAATATTCTTTGATGTGACTGCAATAGGCTGTTTGGGAGGTAGCTCTAGGCATTGCTGGTAAGGCGAATTTGGTATTTGCAGCTCTCCGCAAACGTGAACAGTGTTGGTTTGCCTCTAGCAAGGTTGATTTATTGATCTTAGGTATTATACATAATGTTTGCGCGGTGTTTATAATGTCAACAATATGAAAACTAATAAGATCGATGGATATTAAAAAAAACTTTTTTTACTAACACTCATGGGTTTCAACATAAATAGTCACTTAAGCCACCCTCTGTAATTCATGTACCGAATCAGATTTGTTAGCAATAGTTGCCAATAGACCAGTCATCCCTTCAATTTAAACAAGACAACGTAAATGTTAAATAGAACATTTTATTTTAAATTTATCAAGTAAGCTATCAATTTTCGAAAATAACTTTGTACTTGTTTGACATCTTAATCATGTAAATGTATAATTATATTGTCAGTGCTAAGCTACTTCCTTCGTCATCGTCAGTCGTCATATGCGTTAAGAATGGATTTAGTACTTTAATCATGCTGAAAATCAAAAACTCACATAGCTACGATGGCGTCACAACATAAAAAACAAAATTTTAAGAGTTTAGAAGAAAACCAAAAGCCAAATAAGTAGCGGCAAGTAACTTTCAACTAAAAGTACACGAAAGAAAAAGTTTAAATGACAAATATAATTGGCAATGAAACTATTTTTGCGTTAATTGTTTAATTGTTTGCTTTTATTTCCAACCCTCCACTGAAGTTTTAGAGAGAAATTGTTTTTTATATTATAATGTCTATTTTGGGGGTCAATGCAGTTAGGGTCTACAGGTCTAAGCCCTCGATGACCTGCACGTGACCCCTGGGTGGCGCCAAATGAGCTGCACTTACTGGTGGTAGGTTTCGGCCGCAGCAAATTCTCACCCACCGAACAAAGGCATGTCGCCAAACGACTATTGTCGTGTTCCGCCGTGATGTACAGTGAAGCCTAAAAGAAAATGGGTCTGATCAGTTGCTTAGTACGACTGTATACCGGTTTTGGTGTGATTTAGTATCTGCGCCGGGAGACTCGTTATGGAGGGTAGCGGGATCCGTAGCACGGTTCTCCGCTGGCCGACCGCAGGTTGTAAGTAGCTGATAAGCCGCGAAAGGCTGCCCTGCTACCTGTGAAACATCCTGAAATGGCTCCACCATGCCGGTTGGCGACCGGATGAGAGGACCCGGCGGTTATTCTCAGGGGAGTACGGGCGTCTCCGCGCTCTCCATGCGAGTCCCCTATCAGCAAGAATGCTCCACTTCCATTGGGGTTAGTAGTGCTGTGCCTCCATCAACTTCTGTTTCCGTGCCTTTAAAAACACTCCAATCAACATGCCGAGGATAAATAAGAATAAGAAGTTTGGACAGCGGAAGCACTTCCTCTCACTAAAAGTCTCTCTAACATTCACGGTCTGGTCGACCCTGTCCACCACATCTCGAGACAGAAAAGCCACTCCTTCTTTTCCTGACCGAGACACAGATCAGATGTCCAGCTGACGCAGCATATCTCCACTACCTAGGTTACACCCTGGAACACAATTTAAACAACGTGCTGGCATCTGCGTTTATGCTCGCACTGACATCTTCTACCAGCATCTCCGAAATCTCGAAGACCCCAATTTCTCTGTTTTGTGGGTACTCGTGGATACTGGTTTGGAACAAACACTCTATGCCTGTGTTTACTGATCGCACACTGGCGACCTAGAGACAACCAGGCTCTTTGATTACCTGATGCAACTGGCGGTCACTGCCCAGCAAAGTATCCCACTGCGCAGTTGGTATTTCTGGGTGATTTCCATGCTCACCATAGGGAGTGGCTGTGCCCATTTCAGAAATCGGATCACACTCGTAGAGAATCGTACAAATTCGCACTTACGCTGGATCTTACCCAGCTGATTGACCAACCTACGCATATACCTGACACTGCAGGCCACACATCTAATTGCTTGGACCTGCTGCTTACAACTGATCCACATCGCTTCTCGGTGTCGGTGACAGCTCCCCTTGGGACCTCCGACCACTGTCTGGTGAAGTCTGTTTGTTACTCTCCTTCTAATACCAGGTCATCAGTATCAAAGAGAGCGTGGAAATACAAGTCAGCAGGTTGGGATGAGATGCGGCATTTTTTGCATCTTATCCTTGGCGGCATATTTGTTCCTCAATTGCTGCTGAAGCCGTTGCAGATGTGATATTTGTTCCTTAAGGCCATGGAATATTTTATTCCTTTATCCGACGTCTCACCTCTTGGCAATGCTCGCCCTTGGTACAACGCCGATTGTGGTCGTGCTGATGCACTGAAGCAAGCAGCTTACCATGCTTAGGCAGCAGCTCGTAGCCGCAAAGCTTCGGATACTCACCTTAAAAAGGTGGCTTTCAATTAAGCCGCCAAGTCATGCAAGAAGACACTACGCAAAGTCGGGTTACTTACCCGGCTTACCCAGCGGGTAGCTTTTCGGTCTCTTGCCAAATCAGTCCAATTGAACTTTTGCCGTCCGTCATTGCCTCTCATGCTGAAGATGTCGATAGATCGCTGGCACATACCGTAGTAGAGAAGGCGAACTTGTTTGCCTCTCTATTTGCGTCCAATTCCCATCTGAATGCTGGCAGTCTCTCTCCACCTTTATAACCTTACAGCGGATCACAAATGCCTGAGCGGATCTCAGGACCTCAGGACCTCATTTAATTTTTTTTCTGTGTTTTTGGTGTAGTGTCAGTTCTGGCAATAAAAAGTTTTATTATTATTATTATTATTTACCAAAAAGAGATACTTAAGACACTTCGCACTTCAAATGTGAACAAAACCAGTGGGCCTGACGCTATTCCAGCAATTGTTCTGTGGACTGCGCGCCCGAGCTGTCACGCCTATTTCGACTCTCTTTAAAGGCTGGCCTTGCTCCTAGAGCTTGGAAGTCTGCTAATGTGCAACCAGTTCCGAAAAAAGGTAGCCGATCTGACCCTACTAACTGTCGACCCATCGTAATCACTTTGTAAATGTTTAGAACGTGTTTTAAACAACAAACCCCTTTCATATCTAGAAATGAACGATCTCCTTAGCGACCGTCAATTCGGATTTCGTCCAGGGCGGTCTGCGGGAGATCTACTAATCTATGCAACACATCTGTGGAGTGAAGCGATTGAAAAGCACGGTGAAGCTCTTGCCGTGTCATTAAACATTTCTAAGGCTTTTGATATGGTGTAGCATGCAAGCTTACTTAGCAAACTTCCAAGTCATGGGATCACCGTCGGCTTGTGCATTTGAATACAAGACTTCTTGAGAGAACGATCAATTTAAGTGGTCTTCAATGGCCAATCTTCCAATTTAATGGCGATAGATGACAGCGTACCTCAAGGGTCCGTTCTGTCTGCAACGCTTTTCCTGCGACACATAAATGATCTGCTGAAACTCGGTATTATTGGGTATGCAGATGACAGCACATTTGTGGACAGATACTTTTCCAAAGCACGAGCTACCAAGAACGAAACTCACGCCCTGAGATTAGATTTGGTCGAGCCTATTGACTTGGCCCTCCAAGTTGTCTCCGAATGGGGCGAGGCCAATTTGGTCAAGATTAACGCCACCAAGACGCAAGCGTGTTTATTTAGCGCCAAGCGGAGTCTATTTAACCTGACTCCGACTTTCCGGAATGTGCCTGTAGATATTAGACCCTTTTAAATCTTCTTGGCTTAGATTTGTCACCGGACCTCAATTTCGGCCGCTCTATAGAAAATATAGCCAAAACCGCTGCAAAAAAGCTGGGTATTCTCTTAAAGGTGAGACGGTACTTTACCCCGGGACAGCTTCTTAAACTTTACCAAGCTCAGGTCCGATCGTGCATGGAGTACTGTTCTCATCTTTGGGATGGATCTGCAAAGCACCAGCTGGCTGCCCAGGATTCTATAGAGCGCCGAGCAAAGAGGCTGATTGGTGACGATGAGCTGGTCGATAACGGACTTTTATGTCTGGAACACCGACGCAAAGTGGCTTGCTTATCAGTTTTCTACAGGTTATATTTTGAGAGTGTGCTCAAGTGTTACATAACCTCATACCTCCTTCCCCGTTCCATCATCGGACTACTAGACGTAGGGTAGGCTTTCATCTCTATGTCGTCGATATTCCACCCGCCCGGACAAAGTGATTTCCTTCTAGTTTCCTCATTAGGACAGCTAGGATGTGGAATGACCTCCCTGCGTCTGTTTTTCCTGAACGCTACAACTTGGGCGTCTTTAAGACCAGAGTAAACGGACTGCGCGTGCTCCATCTTCGTCCTCATTATCACTTTCCAACAGGTGAAATCGAGGACAAACGCGTACCAATAAAAAAACTCTTAAGAGGTTTTACACATTTCGGTTTCCCATACACCAAGTTGAAATTTTAAAATCCCGTAAGCCAATATTGATGAAACTCTGTATGCATAAGTAAAATATAGAGATCTAAATAGTTTTTTGAAAACATTTTTAAAAAACGTTTATTTAACTGAGTTATTGCTATTTTAAACTTTTTATAGTGGACTTTAAATCTAAATAACTCAGCCAATTATCCGTTTTTTAAAAATGTTGTCAACAAATTTAGATCCCTGTATTTTACTATGACATGCAAAGTTTCATAAAAATTACTTAAGTTATAGGTCTTTAAAAATTTCGACTTGAAAGATTGTATGGGAAACCGAAATGGCTGGCTTGATCCAAGACAATATTATGTTACGTACCTTAAACATTTAGACCTTCAATATGTTTGACAATTTATTATGCTAATGACATATTGGATAATGAGTTAATTACTATCTTTAAGCATAAATTAGCAAAAAAAATATGTTATTTTGCTGATTGATTATATTGCTAAAGACTTAATTAAATCTATGCAAGAAAGCCAAACATTGTCTTACCATTCGTTACTAAAAGTTTCGTCTTAATTTATTAGTAACATTGCATGTCAATGACTTCTTTTCGTCTGATATTGTGTAGAAATGAAGTCCAAGCGTGAAGTATATCGGAGACAGTAAATGGGTGACTCCGGAGAGCAGCACGCGTACTCCGATAAAAACAGGGAGGTGGCATGAGGTCAAAGAGTTCTTCTTGAATAATAAGCTCATTTCGATTCAAGATAGTAAATAACTAAAAGTAAAAAAAGAAATATAATTTATTTAAGATGGCTTACCGCTATTTGACTGGAACTAGTATTCCAGGAACAAGTAATTTAGATTTGAAGATCGAGCTCGACTCATGCCAGAGTCGATTGCAAGAAGCCTCTCCAAGTAAAACTGCGAACGAACTCGCTTGAGCAGACTGTAGTGAGACACAGCCTAGTTTCCAACTTCGTTGAACTTAATCTCGCCAGTACACACGAGATAAAACTTGCTCCGCGCCGCGTCCTGAATTTATTTAGCGATTCCTGCTTGTGTTAATTTCATTGTTTTGTTGTACTTGTCTGTTTGAATGATAACAGTATTGGTTTTGGTGCAAGGAATAACTGCCAAATGTGATAACTCACTTTAAATTGAACATGAAATTGACCTTTTATCCTTAATCAGCCCATAAACGTACAAGTACCTTTGCAGAGTTCTGGCAGGGTAATATAATAGCTCTGGGGCCCTATAGTCACTTCTAATTATGCTATATCAAACGAAAATCTTTCTATGTTACTTACTGCCCTTTATGAGGTCAGAAGAGCAGTGCCCTGGCCCGACCTACGTGGCAGAGACATTGAGACTCCACACCCTGCACTACACTAACCACACCCGGCCAAACATACAACACTAGAGCTCACGCCGATCACGCAGAACATTCAGATAAACACACATATGCCCGACATTCGCATTTACACAAGAAAAATTAATAGTTTAAAAACACTAGAAAAACACGCTTTTATAAATGAACGTAAAAACAAAAAATAAATTATGGATCGTTCAAGTTGTCTCTGATTCTGAGCTAAAGTGTAAACTATGTGCTTTTAATAATAATATTTGATTGTAAAAGCGTAGGGCGCTGGAACAGGAAATAATTTCTTGTTAACAAATACTAATACTAACTTCCTGGCGGAAGCTGCATGAGGTCGCATAAGAGATAACGTTATGCCGCCAAAGGGTTACCAAAACTAAAGATATCTCGTCCATGAACAAGAACTTTACATTTTGCCGCTGTTGACGCATTACCCTTATATACTTAATTTCCTGAAAGAAGAGGCGTTAAAAATGTCGATAAATGTCATCTCTCCCCGCTGCTGGCGCATGTTTTGTCTGAGTCCGACAAACTGTTACTTTGAACAGACTGTTTAATGCTACTAGACAAAACATTGAACAATTAATACTTAGTAAATACATAAGTACATCATCATCACCATCATCCGCCTATAAAAACCTCTCACTGCTAGGCAAAGGCCATCCCACAAGTACAACAGAACATGGGTGGAAGGGGTTATAAATAACCCACCATGCTGGCTCACATATCAAATAAGTCAGTGTTGTCTTAATTCGAAAACAAATTTCAATAGCAACATTGCTCCGACTATACTCGTAATCACCTCGAGTAACACGAATCAGGTCAGTCACACAAACAGTTGAACATCTTAAAACTTTCGTTGAAGCACAAATATTAACAAAAGCCCTCCTTATCTAAATAGCAGAACTTGAATTATTAATTCGGAACAAACGAATTATTGTCTTAGTTATACATAATGGTGGTGAACTTCGGGGTCCTAAGAATTATTATTGTGTACACAGGGATCTATTCGATCCTTTGAAGTTTCGTTACTTCACTCACTGTAAGTAAGTCCACAAATCTGATTTTGATTCATCAAAGTTTTGTTTTCATGAACAACTTTGGACGACGGTTTTTTTAGTTATATTTTTAGAGGTATGTTTTTTGAATTGCCTATTGTAAGTCTATTGAAATTTTAGTATAGTAGCAATTTCATTGAAGTAAAAATGTATTCGTAAAACATGTAGTCGTTTTTCTTGCTTCAGATTAATCATCATTTAATATTTTAGCAAATACTGGTTTTAAAGAATCGACTAGTCAGAGCAAATAAAAAAAATGTAGTGGTAAGCTTAAGGTGTAAGTGTGAGCAGTAATTACGCTGGCTCGCCCATAGATTATTAATTTAGGTTGATGTTGCTAGTGTAGTCGTCGATTTCCTAAAAGTTATTGAAAAAAAATTATTAGTAGGTATAGTAAAAACTTTATGTAAAGAAGATTTACTTTACGTATCTCCCGACTGCTAAACTTTTTGGACAAAAGTTCTGTAGGTACTTTCGGCCTCAGTAATAGCAACTACAGCGTTCATACAGTCATAATTGTTGCACGAGTGCGATTGTTCCGATTGAGTTAGTGTGACTAAAAAGTTTAGCTACGTCTGAGACCGATTGTACATACAGCGCTATATAGAAAGTTAGACAAAACTTCTGTGGGATTCTCAAGGTTAGCCAACAAACCTTGGAGGTTTCTAGCGATGGTCATCTCACAGGGAAGTGTCACAATAACTTAGGGGGGTATAAGGGTATAACGT
The DNA here is from genome assembly GCA_963921215.1 of Scoparia ambigualis. Lineage (NCBI taxonomy): Eukaryota > Metazoa > Arthropoda > Insecta > Lepidoptera > Crambidae > Scoparia > Scoparia ambigualis. The sequence goes on from OY992503.1 coordinate 2,015,434, forward strand.
TGGGGGTCAAAGTTGCTCGCGTCTGTAGGTTTACCCTTGAGACCCTACACGTGATCCCTGGGTGGTGCTAAATGAGTGACACTAACTGAGTGGTAGAGCCACGCTGCGTTGCAGCACACATTGGGCCGGCTCGCCCGGCGTAATACCACCCTCTCACTAATATTCGGCGTGAAATAATGGCACTTGGTGCTGTTGTGTTTCGTCCGACCAGTGAGGGTTCCGGAGGCCCCCCCCCCCTCCTCCCAATTCCTATTCCTCCCTTAAAGGCCGGCAACGCGTCTGCGATTCCTCTGGTTTTGCGGGTGTCCATGGGCGGCGGTGATTACTCTCCATCAGGTGACCCGCCTGCTCATTTGCCTCCCTCTTTTATAAAAAAAAAAAAACTTAATATTCACTGAGACATCTACGGAATAATCATTATTTCGTGGGCGCTAATAAGAGCTCCTTAAGATTTTAAAGTTAGAGCCAAAGAATATTTAAGTAGTTACCTTTTTAGAAACAGCCGATTGAGTAATTTTAAAAACAAATACTTTAGAAAAAGGTTAACGTTAGGTTAATCATTACAAGCCTTTAAACGTGCCACTGCTGGACGTCGGCCTGCCCACATGGATGACAGCACGTGAGGAGACAATCGTTTATTATAATGATATTATTCTTATTAGTTTTAAAACGATATCATACGATTCATTGTTATTTTTAGCCTCATGGGAGAAACTTCAGCTGTTGTCTATTACAAATCAGAATACATAGAAAGTTACTTCCATTATTAAACTTAAGTAGTTCATTCAATAGATACCTACTATATACATAGTTTCACTGTATTCAGACATTGAAGCGACCTGATTTAAGTACGAGTATAAATTCTATTGCGTCTTATGCTTATTTTTAAGGTGACAGTAAAGTGGTATAGATATATTCCATCATTAGACTACAGAATAGTTAACACTTTAAGCGCCATGGCAGACACTGGTAACCGACAAACAATTAAATTTCAATTGTCTGGTTTTATGGCAGTCAATGTGTTAAGAAAGCTGTTTAACAGTTCTTAAGTGATACATCATCAAGACGTGAGTCTCTTGAGAAATGGAACATAAGGTACAGGTCGAGCGACACAGCCGAGGTTTCAAAGACCTTCTTCCCAGACGCCATAATAGCTTACTAGACCACCCGGAAGCTGACACATACTCACCTCACCATACAGGCTCTCACAGGACACGGCGGGTTTTCCGCATACTTGAACAGGTTCAAGTGTAAGGATAGCCCGTCGTGCGCCTGTGACCATGCCACGCCTGAAACGATCATACAATATCCTCTCCGAGTGCCCGGACAGGATATTGTATACACGCTCTAGATAGGCTAAACACAAAAATACAGGCAGGTGTCAAGATGGAGCCGAGCTTCGATGACCTCATTAAGGGCGAAAATGGAGAACTGTTTCTCAATGTGTTAAGAAGCTATTTAACAATTCTTAAGTGACACATCATCGTCATCGTCATCCCGTGTCGCTCCACTGCTGGCATGCGACTGATGCGGCATGTGACCGGCACTTGGCTTATCTAAGTGACGCGTTCAATTAAGAATCTGCGTATGTTTTCTTCCTATTGTCTGACGTAAACCGCTATAAACATTGAACTTGTTAATTATCAAATTGCTTTTATTGTTAGAGACGACTTAAGCCGAACAGACGTTAGTGCATTACGATACTTACCCATATATTCAACTTCAAAAATAGACAGAACAGCAATGGTGGGTTTGCGTGTGTTTAAGCAGTCCTTTAAGCGTGGGGCTACGGTGTGTGGGGCCCCATTTTCCGATGTGTAGTGTCCATGTTGAAAGGCCTAGTGCCCAGCAGTGTGACGTTTACAAGCTGATTATGATAACGTGGCGTATTACTTCTTATATTATAGTTTGTTTTGTTGCTAACATTTACAAATCGCAGGATATTTCGGGATTTCATTTGACCCATATAACTCTTTGAATTCGATTTATTGACCGTAAACAGGATGAGCGATGCTTACGTCTGTAATCCTATCAAGGCTATTGGAGATTGACTAATAGATGCATGAAAAGGATCTAAATGCATGAATAGGATGAATGGGAGGGATGTGAATACCGTAATCCACGCATTATCCTAAGAATTTGGCAAGTACCTACGTTGCTAATACATTATAGAATATGGACAATGTCCATTGGACATGACTAACATGTATTTTATAACCGGTCCAGTAGTTATTACCGGGTCTTAGACACATAGGTTAGGTCTTTTTCTAAGTCCACTTTGCTAGCTAGCTTTTTCTAGAAAAAGCCTACTAGCGACCAAACTGATTCCGATATTATAACATCGTATTAAAATAACCGTTGACCTAACCTATGTGTCTAAAACCCGGTAAAAACTACTGGACCGGTTATAAAATCTTCATCCTTTTAGTCTGTTGTCATAGCCACAAATTTGCTGTGATCCAATAATTAAGAGGTCATCATCAGTTATTTAGAATCCCTTAACTTTATTGCTGTAGTCGAGGCGCAATACTTTGTAAGGGATCAGGTAAGATAATGGTAAAACTATGGCAACGTTTCTTTTCCGCTGTGTATTAAAAACACTCTTAAAGTAAAGCTTTCTTGACTATAACAGTTAAAAGACTGTAACCAATAACAAACGTTAGAATCGTTAGTTCCTGTACGTGCCCCACACTGCAGAGTGACTAAAAATGTTTTCACTAACAAAGGGCTCTCAAAGATTGTGCCAGAATAAAGACACCACAGTTCTTTCATATGCACTGCATCCAGTTAAAACTGCAGTTAAAACTTCGAACTGTAGAACACGAAAGCTATGAACTTCTTTAATTTACATTTCCTCTTTGTAGACTCAATAGTATTTGTATGGCAACAGCTTGTGTAAAATATGTGGTGGAAAAACGTTCATGCAGCACCTATTGCGTGACTCTCTTGCCAGAAAAAGAATAGTCTCCTGGAATAGACAAAGACATTGCCAAACTTATGGCAGTCATTTTCATTGACGGTAGTTCCTTATATCCAATTCCTCATCCCATAGTAATAGGATAAGGTTACACAAAATAACCCGATAGGAATTACTGTCAGAGGGGAACCTCGTCAGGCCTCACTAAGATATGGTAAGATTTGTGTGCGAGCTGGCGGTTTCTTAACATAACTATGATTGAAGATTTTCTAAATATTGAATAAAAAATCTTGGTTCTACATTATGTAAGGTCATCATTCATGAAAGTATACAAGGACTCCATTAATGTATGCAATAAATTAATTTCATAAAAGTTTTCTCAAAAAATCTGAATAGGCAATAGGGAAAGCTCTCGACTGTAGACGGCAACATTGAAAAAAGTTTTGATTGGCTTTGATTGAAGCTGATCCCTAACTGAATAAATCGGGAAGTCGGTCGTTAAGTGCAAACGTCGAAATTAATTTCACATATCGGTGGAAGCCGATAACTTTCGATTGCTGTAGCTAAGACCAAAGTTTGCGCATCCGTATTTTTCCTTATTGTTCTACACAAAGTTTTGGAGAAAAATAACATAGAACTTACATATTATGTTAGCGGAGTGAGTCAGCTAAATCCATGCTGGAACGCTCAAAATTACTTGTTTGTTTTGTAAAAGATTCTTCGGTATTAATATTTTAAGAGCATACTTTTAAAGTTTCGAGGCGATTTTGTATTGTGCGCCAAGCCGTGTTGTAGTTTGAATGGATTAAAAGTATCAGTCACCGCGGTGGTAGCGAGCGATTATTTCAAACCTAAAATTGCCGTTGTCGTTTAGAATGTTTATAATAAAGGTTCGCTTGTGGCTTTGGCATGAATATTTTGTTTCCTCTCATTCATTTGTTTAGTTAATAAGGGCGCTATTTAGGCAGCGTTATTTATTAATAAATATAAATTGGATGAACAGTAGCCCGACTCGCGAAAGGGTTCGAATCGCAGCTCGTTCCTTAATGGGCGAGCCTTTAACGGTCCCACGCCTACCTGATATTTCTTTAATTGTTTCAAACTCGAGCCGTCTCATACAACACTGCGTTTAATGTTTCTGAAATAGCTGAAGTTCTAAATATCTTTAGCAACGTTTTAAATGGTTTTAGGACAGCGTTAATTCATTCCTTGGACGTATTAATTAATATATATCCTTTTTTAATCTGTGTCCTATAAATATATCAAAATATCTTGTCAACGTGATTAAAGAGTTACTGAATTCTGTAATTTTTGTTTATTTTAATTTCCAACTTATTCAAAGTGAAAGTAATTGTAAGCTTCTACAAAATCCTAGGTGAACCTATTCTTGTAACAACATCAATTTGATAAATTAATGACTTTCGTTACTATGAAGATTTCTTACTTATCGCAAACTGGCGGTTAGGCAAATATTATTAGAGCTCTGAGAATCCGTACAATGCTAATATTCTCCTTCTAAAATATACCTTAAACGGTGTTCGTGATATTAGATAATTATATAAGTAACATCGCAACCTACGTTGCCAATTACGTCAAAACCGGCCTCGTTACACGATATTAATAACGCATCACGTGGGACCTGCGAGATGTTGCGTCATCTCAGGCTCAACGCACACTGGGGTTGGTTATACCAGGTACATACATACATACATAAATACTTACATACATACTTGAATTCATGACTAGTATCCCCGAAGGGTTAGTCAGAGCAAAAGCATTCTACTGCCACTGTCCACGTTTCACCAAATAGCAATGGGCTATTTGACAGTTGTAACAATAAAATATGAAATATGTCGGAAATGGTAGTTAATGATTAAACGATAAATATCTAATAGTTTTTTTTATTAGGATAATTTGTAAATATTTTATTTTTACAAAATAAATTTGATCTGTGGATTACAAGACCCGAAACACGGGCGGCAAGGGGCGGCCATGATTGAGCTTCATGTGACGTCACATTTCACAAAATTATCAAAAACTACCTGTCAGGTTTCAAGATAAGTTTCTATATTTATTGAAATGTGACGTCACAGAGCAAAATGTCACGTGACCAACCGTTTTCGCACGAAATTTGAAATCAATAAAGAAAAATATTATGTTTTTTTTCTGATAAATAAAAGTTTTTTCGAGAAAGAAAATATCGTACGAGGTATAAAATAAGCGTTTGTAACTTTTTAAATACTTTTTCAAAAACTGTCAAGTGGGGAGCATCACAGGTGGAGAGCCCATTTGTTCTCTTAGGTGTCGTAAATGGCGACTAAGTTTTGGGGGTCCTGCACGAAATTGTGAAAATTTGCGTATTTTTAAGTCATTTGTACTATGCGCTGAATTAGTTTGCATGGAAATAAGTCTACTCTGTACTAGTGTTTATTATTAGTATTTTTAGTCTATTATTAACTATTCTTTCATTCAATTATTATGAATTGTTGAAATTATTTAGTTTAGTTATTATTAATTTTATTGATGCGTACAAATTGTACTTAATTATGTTTAATAATTTGTACCTACTTAATTAGATCTATGACACTGTAAAGTAACATTGTTACTTAGAGGGAGAAAAAAGTAAGGCCTCCTGAGTTTCTTGCCAGCTCTTTTCGGTCGAAGGCTCTCCCAAAATCCGAACTGGTGGTAGATTGGTTAGGTAGGTAGATTAGGTAGGTAGAGTAGGTTATGGTCTGTGCCAGCAAGATGTGCATGAAGGGTCATTTACCCCATTTGTACCAGTGGGGTGCTGCAGTTTAGGTACGTTCGGCCGGCGTGCCTCCCAGGAAGGCCGCCTAGGCGTATGACAGTAAAGGTTGCCGCTCGGCTCTCACGCTCCACGTCGCGCGTCGTCGCTTAAGGCCAGGTATTTCTCTCTCGCGGCTTCTCTCTCGCTCTCTCGATGGTACGACGGTACGGGACGGGTATAACAGCGAAGCGGCGCGTTTTATAGGTTTTATTGCCTATATTTATAGACTTTATATATAGGATTCTCTGCTAATTTATCTGCGAATTATTTGTCTTTCGTTGAGTACAAAAATTAAATGTAAAGTATCAGTATCGTATTTATATATGTGTATAGTGTGTATGAATGTATTGTATGTGTGTATATTTATGTATGCATGTATATATATTATATTTTAAAATAATTTTATATCTTATTTGGTGGATTTGGATCAGTCGTATTCGGTTGCATTCGCATCACTGTCGATCGAGTTCGACTTGTGCCGTTGCTGCGTCCCTAGCCTGGCTTCTGCTACCCTCGTCATTTTTTGTCCTCGGTCCTGTGGGGGTGAACCGGTGTCGCGTCGTGTCGCGTAGGCAGGCTGGATCGGAAGTGAATATGGCCGGCGCGACGCGACGCGATGTTGGTTTGCCCCCGTAGGGTCGGGGATGGGGAGTGGTGGGGGTGGTGGAGGTTGGGTTGGGGGCGTGGCGTCGGTGCGGGTCTGGTTCGATTGATGGTGATGTGAATGTGGTTGAGTGTGATTGATCTAAATCTACCACTTATTTATTATTATTTTTATTTTTTATCGAGTGATGTTTATTGGATTTTGTAACTGAATGAGACTTTGAATAGATTGGATCCTTAACTAATACATAGTTTTTTTTTTTCCAGAATTTAAACCATTATTTTCTATGTCTCAGATGGTTTGAAAAAACTTAAAGCGCGATCTATCTAGCCTTGAGAGCAAACACTGCGTCGGCGTGGCGTTCGGGATTCTCATGCGGGGCGCGGGGGAGCGGCGTTTCGTGGTCCGCTGTTTCCTCCTTCAGAGGTGGACCAATTTTTATTTAAGCGTCGGTTGGGGGAGGAGGTTTTCTGTATCTGTGTGTTTAATTTTTTTTTTTTTTAAACGAGTTACTTAATGTTTTTGAAGACGCCTTAAAACGAAGTGATTTCGCTTAATTTTGAAGGTTCCTCGTTATTAAATAAATGACTTAATGCAAAGGAATCAAGCATACGGACGTGAAGGGTCTCTTTCTTCAACCGTTGCTGAAGGGGTGGTGGGGGTTGGTCCGGTTTTGGAAGGGGGCTGCGGCGCGTCGTTTTTCTGTGTTTGGTGTGGGAGTTTTGGGTGCCGCGTCGGCGTGGTGTTTCCTCTTAACTCGTAATCCCTACGCGCGCGCGTAAACCCTGCGCTCCTGACGGACGTCAAATCGATATCGAGTCGGCTGTGCTTATCGGAATATGAACGCTCAGGTCACGAGATAGGTTTCAGTTTCGCGTGGGGGTCGTTGGAGGGTGAACCTTCTGTACGGTAGTAGTATTGGTTATTCTGTGCTTGTACCAAGACGAATAACGAAACAATTTTAAAACACATAAGTTTATGCTTATTAATTTTTGACGTTTTTTTATGCTTAAGTTTTTATAAAAAAAGATATTTGAATGATTAAAAATGTCAACCTTATTGGTTAGGTATTAATGTTTTCCAAAACTCATTTCAGCCGCTACTTTATTTTACTTCAATAACTCTCCAATTTATATTACTTACCACAGTATCAATACGATAATTGGAAATCATATTACACAATTCTATGACCACGGCTTATATTTCGGTTCGACGCGATTCTGTTTCGGCGTGCAGTGGTACTGGGGGTAGCAATGCGCATTTGTCTGGCACAGACTATAATAGCTCGTTAGATTAGTTATTAAGTCTTAACTATAAGTTAGTTAACTGTTTTTTTATTATTATTAGTATTGACGTCAATAAGTGCCTGTAAAGGTTTACATTGAATAAATAATTTGACTTTGACTTTGAGTTAAATACATTAAAAGAATATATGTAAGTTAGCCTGATCATTGCACAAGGTCATGACCTTGTTTAAATTTGATACAAATTCTTTAAACAATAACAAGCAATACATAAATCTAATGACTCCTAAAAACATATTTCTTCGACAACTTTCTTCATTTTACGCATGAAACAATAATTCGTACATGAAAATATTTGTACTGATATTCCGCAGGGCACCCTTTTCTTTAGAAAGTAAATTTTAATTTTTAAACAAGCGCGTGATGGTTTTGCACATTTCGCCGAAAAAAAATATTGCTTCGATTAAATTACTAGGTCTGAAACTTCAAAGCAGAATTGTTCTAATTATAATAATGCCGTGCCGCTGGATGGGTGACTAAATTAAAAACATCTCGAGCTCCTCCGTGCTTCGAAAGGCACGTTAAGCCGTTGGTCCCGGTTGTTGTCGTAAGATGGCAGTCGTTAAAATCCACCAACCCGCATTGGGCCAGCGTGGTGGGTTATGGCCCAATATCCCCACGTGCTATTGTCTACGTGGGAGGGCTGTGCCCAGCAGTGGGACGTTTATAGATTGATGATATAAGTAAGTAAGCGACGCGCAGTGACTTTATCTTTTTTTCTTTTTTATCAATAATCAACGTCAAATGTAATTTCCATCAAATTGCTGCTTTTGCGGTCATCATTGCCTAGTCTCTGACTAACCCTTCGGGGATAATAGTCGTGATTATATGTATCTATGTTTATATTACCGATTTGCGATTGTATCTTGGAAGCACCCTATGACCCCATTCGCAATGAGGGTGAAAAGAGTCTGTCAGTTCCTTTTAGAAATTTAATACCACCCTGGATCCTTCAGGATAAATGGGAACTGAGCGACGTCGAATATTATTTGTGATCGAAAAGTTCTATAACGACGTAATTTGGTTAAGCTTTTATTAACATATCTAAAAAGTTTTTATCTTGAATACATTTCTATTTTTTGTAAGTATTTAAAGTTCAACGCGCTATGTCTACAAATTACGACGCGAAATGTGCACAAAACACTAAATCTAAAAACTAATCAAAGAGTCGAATAAAGATTTGTTTAACATAAAATTTCTTTTTTTATTTAACTTATACAAATACAAACTCTTATCATAGAATTTCTGTAAACTTCGGAGCAGTGGCCATATGGGATATAGCTTGTTTGGTAATTTCTAGCAAAGTATAAATCATTTTTAAAACCTAAATATACAATACTCACGAACTGGTTTTAAATGAAAAGTATCATGAAATAAGAAGAGATAGAAGCTACCTCCTTTGCTATGCAAAGAAGTATTTTATGTATATATTCTCCTAAGTAATAGTGTCAAACTGTCAATCAATAATTGTTTATAATAGTGTATTAGACTCGGGTATTAGATGTATACAAAGAGTATGGTCCATCGATGAACGTCATCATAGCCAGTCGTTGACTTGTGATTTTTATAGTTATCGAAAAGCCTTGCATGCTGACGATGCTTGTGATAATCCGTTATTTTTTAAACAATTTTAATTGACTAAAAACTAAAGTTTGCCATTCTGGTTATTGAACCCTAAAACCGTAGGAGGTTTTTATGAAGCTCTTAAATGTATTCTTATTAAATTCTACTTGAATGTTTCAAGTTGTTTGATGCTGAGAAAGTAATTAGAAGCTTCTTTGTGATCGCTTTGCTAAATAAAAACAAGATGCTACAAAGCACTTAAAACTTTCGCTAGTAATTATTAATGTTTTCTATTTTGTTATTTTAATTGCATGATACTTTTAAGGGCAATGGCAGGACAGGCTTTTTTTTATTTACATTTAATTTGATATGTCTTTTTCGATGAATAGCCGGTGATACTGTTCGCGCAAGTGGTTTTTTTAATAGTATGAGTCGTCATCAGCTGTTTTTCTATGGTAAATCTTACCAGGAAAATATTTATACATAATAAGAACAGCAAAAGCGTGGAATAGGACTAGAACTTTGTAACACCTAAATTTATTTTTTATTTCCTATTCTGAAGTAGGGACTTAACCGCGTCAGTATCCTCTACCAAAGTCCACTTTTCACCCTATCGCCGCTCTGTTACTGTTGGAGGAAGCCCTGACTTTTGAAGAAAAATTGCTTGTGTTACAAAAGTCAGTTCCTTCCTAAGATGACAAACTCACTGGCATTTGTAATAAAAGGATACATAAACCAAGACAATTAAATGTTATAAAATAAAATTACTTTAACCTTATCATAACATGTGCAGTCTTTAGTCCGTTAGTCGCCGTTTACGATACCCAAGGAAAGAGAGGGGGTGGTAGTATTTTTTCACCGCTGCGCGACGCGGTTTAAAATATTTATTTAGGTTTTTAGTCAAAAGTTCAGATCAGAAGAAAGTACATCTTGTTCCAACGTATATGCACAAATAAACAGTCAAATAAAACAGTAAGCATTAATTGCTAGTTTTGATTTAGATTAATCAGAATGAATAAAGATCATTTAAATTAGATCAACACAAAACAAATTAGAGACCTATATTTTATAAAGCTGAAAACATTACTATCGATGAAAAACTGATAAACATGCATATTTTACTTGAGACGAGGGCTAGAGTTAAAAATAAGGACACTGTCAACTTTTTTTATAAAATAATTAAAATGTTTTGTGCTCATACGAATTAAATGTAGTATCGGCATATTTTACATCAACTTGTTTATCTTCTCAATTATTTTCATTTCAATAAAATGGTAGAGTCCATTGACTGCAACATAATACAACAAATTGAGTGCAACCTTCTACATTGTAAATTACTTTTTTCAGTTGCACTTAAATTGTAAAATCGAACAATAGGATACAAACTCATAAGTATTCACAAACAAAATGTTATATAGAAATCCCGGCTAGTTCTCTCATCTCTCAAAAATGCCTGCCCACCTTTCAATCTGCAACATAAAAGCTATTTTACAAAGCAGTCTAAGCTCAGATTTGAGGCTTGGAATCGCGAGGGCCGTAATAGGCTCATCAGGGTGGAATTAACTTTAATGTAAGCAGTTATCAACGCTTGCTTGAAGACAATTGCGCTCCAAATGAATGTAAAGTATTCTTATTAGCAAAAGCTACGAAACACTTTGAAATTGTATTAAAGGCATTTTCAAAGCCTCAACACCAATTGGTGCGTGTAGTCAATCAGGCATTGATAAGTGAATTGCGTGAGATAGTAGAAATGTTAAGAAGCGATTGGTCCAGGCAGGGCGAACTGACACAGCGTATAGATAGTCATATCTACTATCTTATCATTGTACCTAAGTACTAGTATAATGTTAAACGGGGCGGTTTAACGCAAACTCATAGGATCCCTACAAACAAAGTACTTTTTTTTGTAACAATCCAATAAACATTCGCATATTACAAAGTTGGCGGTCTTATCGCTTTAAGTGATTTTATCCAGACAATCAGTTGAATGTAGAGGACTTAATTATACCTTTAAGATTGGAGGTGCAAACTATCAAAACTTACAAATTGTTAAGAGTGCTTAATCCTGGCCTTAATCTTAGTGTCTAAATTTTAGTACTCTATTCCATTACATTTAAGTATCCGACGTTTTGGCTGAATTGCACGGACCGTGGTCAGCCAGTCTACTTAGCAATTAGCGTAAGCCTTTAGTGGCAGTAATTTCTAAGCCCTGTAATTTCAACCGGAATACAGTAGGACGAAGCTATTTTTTATAAATTTTGTAAAATGTTTAAATATTTTTGATGATTTGACAACGTTTGATGTCATGCGGGCTTCCATCACCTATAAAAACCAGGCGGATCGTATGCTCTCTTCCAGCTAACTAACATGAAAAAAAACTGGTAGTACTCTCAAAAACGAAACGTTTCATATACAGCGTACGGTCAATGGCTATTTTTTTTTTTTTTCTTTAAATTGGCTTGAGTCTCCGGGCTATTTTGAGGCAAATGTTTCCTTTAAGAGGTACAGTATGGAACTTAGGTATTTTTCTAACATAATCAGAAATATGACAATTTGGGCGATATTTTTCTAACATAATCAGAACTATAACGAAATGGGGATTTTAAGGATCAATTTTGGATAAGGGAATTTTTGGGGATATTAAGGAATTTTTCAGGGACAGTTGGGAAAAACGGGAATTTAGAATTGTTATTGCCAGAATTTTTGAGGGGACTTAGAAGTCCTACATTTATTTAAAATTTTTAAGTGGACTTAAGGTCCACTTCTAGTGAATTGCGGGGCGCTTAGATTCGAAGTTAAAGAATGAAGGGGAAGGAAGAAGTAAGAAAAGGAAGTAAGAGGAATTTTGGGATTAAAGCTGATATTATTTAATTTATTAAAGTTTTTAATTTTTGTTGAGTTCATTTGGTGTTCTTTTGTTATTGGTTATTTAAAAAAAAGTTACTTTTAAGTTTAAAATAAGTATCGATGGTTAGTTTTTAATTTAAGAGATATTTTTGTGGCTTTAGTTTTATTTGTAGTTAGGTTAGTTTATTTTAATTTAATATGTTAATTAAAGTTACTTTCAATTTGTATGTTAAATGCTTGTTATTTATTATTTAAGTTAATTTTAATTATTTAAGACGTTTTTGTATTTTCAGTTTTAATTATTAAAATTTTGTTTATTTAAGTTTAAATTTGTTAAGTTGAAATTTGTCTAGGTTAAGTTTAAGTTATCAAGTTGATTTTAGAGATTTTAAGTTTTATTTAATAGTACAAAGGATTTAAGTCTAGTTGTCAATTTCCGTAATCGGTTTGGTTCTGCAGACGCAGAACCATTGATTTGATACGGGGACACTCGCGGTTATTTGTGGCATTGTGAGCAACATCCACCTTTGTGCCCATGCGCAAGTTATGTGCTGAACAATTGTAGCATTTTGGTTTATCGGTTTTGTTTGGGCACTCTGATATTCTGTGACCTGGGCTGGCGCAGTGGGCACAAGGCTTCTTCTCCGACTTGCATTTAGCCTTTGTGTGTCCGTATTGCAGGCACTGGTGGCACTGCACAAAACGGGAGAAGTCCTCAACGTGGACCCTACTGTGATCCACGTTGAGCTTCCCGAGTGCGAGAATGACTTTGCGCATCTCGGGGGTCACCTCTACGACCGCATTGTACAGCACCGGGTTCTTGTTCGAGGTCAAGAAGCAGATGCGGGACAGCTCGACGTCATTTTGTGTCACGAGGACCTCCACTAACTCGTCGCGGGCGACGTCCTTAGAGATTCCCTTAAGGATAAGTAGTGGTGGTCGTCGCTTCGCTTGTTCGGCAACGAAGTTAGGGCTATCGTTATGACGGGCTATGGTCTCTTCGCACTGCTTCTTGGTCTCGAATTCGATCCTTAGTTTAGCATTAGGGATGGGAAGGATTTTTAGGGGAGCATATTTATGCTTCCGGAAGGACATCTCCTTTTTCCAAAGGGACATCACTTCCGGGGGCTTAAGGGTGCAATCGTAGGAGGACACAATCATGGCGGGAAAAGTTTCAGGATTAGGGGGCACAGATTTTGCGGCGATACTAGCGTAGGTTGGGATAGAGGTAGGGGTAGGAGTTTTGGGAGCTAATTGGGCTTCGGACAGCGAGCTATGTGCCAAAGGGTTCTGTTGTTGCTCCTTGAGCGCGGCCGACAGCATATTGCCAGAGAGGCGCACGAGGTCTTCGAGACGTTCACCCTGCTTTAACAGCTCGTCAACCTTCTGTGAGACTTCTCGACGAACCTCCGCAGCCATCTCATTTTGTACGCTGAGGACCGCGTCCATACCGTTATCTAGCTTATCGCTAAGTTCACGCATGCTTTGGTCGCTGGGTTGTTGTTCAGGTAGACATAATGTGGGCAGCAACTCAAGACAATTTTCGATCTCGCTAGCAGCATCGACAATGAGCTCTTTATGAGCTTTGATGACAGACTTCCCCGCACTCACCGCCCTCCTGATCTGGAAGCAGAGGTGACCGACGACTTCCATAAAGGACGGCACGTCTTTCACCTTCTCCTGCCTCTGACAGATCAGGATGGGCGTTGCGCTACGTTCGGGAGGCCCGTCACGAGACAGTCGACGATCGGCGGACGACATTTTTGGAGTTAGGTTAGGGTTAGGTTAGGTTTACTGAAAATTTTTAAAGTGGATTTTCTGAAGAATTTCATCTGAAAAATTTTGCCGAAAAGTTTGTTTTTATGTATTTTTAGGTCCAAATTATGTTTATATTAAGTTTTAGAAGAATTGAAATTTTGATGTTTTTGGTCGAAAATTTTTTAAGTGTTTTTGCACTTTTTTGTTTTTTTTAATTATAAAAAATTAGTATTTATAATTATAAAAAACCTTAAGTTAGCAATTTGGGGTATTTGGGTTATTTCCAAGTAGTTAATTTAAGAGTTGGTGGCTATTACAATCTGTAACATAACACGGGACCGACTAAAAGACTGCCTGTCATAAATTTAAAACAGCGCTCCGTAAGTGGCTAATGGGGTACGCTGTGTAGCATTGACGAATTCGGAAAATATAGCAAATAAAGTGTCCATTAAACAAATTGATGAATGGACTAACTAACGTTTTCTTTTTTAGAATCTAATAGAAAAGAAATAAATTTATTCAGCATCATAAACACACCATATAAAATGGCAAATAACAATAATAAGTGACACTGAATAGGCATCTACTTAGTATTGTGTCGTAGCAGTTTAGTAATGCCACGATGCTGGTCTTCCGTAGATAGGTACCGGATATACTTTTTCAGAAAAGGTTTAATTTCCATGAACGGGATTTGAACTATCAAGGACAATAATATGACAACAGGCGTGAGTTTATGTATGTATGTGTATATGGTCAATATTGTCTCATCTTAGTGGCGCCTGCAGATATACCTCTTGCCGGAGCACGCCGACCCATTGGGATCTTCAGTATAAATCATGTATAATGATCTCGTCACTTCTAATGCGCTGTGCCCTGGCCCATAATGTACTATAAAATAAATAAAAACGTAATTATTTTATTGATGACAAGCAATAAAGCATTGAATTGAAAACAGATGGTGTTCTGACAAACAATTGCTTTTGTCAACAATCACGAGTCAACAAACTAATACCATTGGTATTAGTTTTTGGTATTAGAAAGGAATAGATCGTCACAACAGCAAGTTATTCAGAAAGAGCAAGTTGTAATTATTTGCGCTATTCGTCTTCATTCATAATGCGTACAGCAGCTATGGAATTCCCTGCCGGCGTCTGTGTTATCGAGTGCATATAGCCCCAACATCTTTACAGCCCGAGTGAATAGGCTGCTTCTAGGCAAGCTCGCACCATCGTCGGCCACTTCTTAATCCTACGGATAAGAATGTGGCCAAGAGCAAGCCCATTTATTATATAAAAAAATTGCAATTACGATCATTACTGTACAATAAAAAAATAAAAAAATAAACTTACCTTTACTTAAATTGCGTAATAGCATTGACATTATTGTTTGCCTAAGTTTTCACCTCTACAACAAACTCATTAATGTTGTTTTGTCGATGGCATAACATATCGGGCCGCAGCCAGAACTAAGATAGTCACCATAAGTAGCGGCCATAAACAAGCCTAATTGGCAGCTGGGGCCATCGCGATACCATCTCCGATCGCCTCCCTTCCCCCCAGGAGATTTGCGGGTCTGCGGGACGCGCCTGTCTCGGGAGATGTGAAGATAGTTCGCAGTGGGCTAACCGCCCAATTATCACAATAATAAAAAAAATACTTGTTACGCTCACAACATTAATAGCCCAAGTTAAGCTTTTTTTGAAACTTGTTAAAACTAGATAAAACATAAACATACGTAAACTTAAAAAAGACACAGATGATAACGAAACCTAAAAAAAATTATGAAACGTTGAAAAGATAACTACTGTCGAACCCGCGTTCTCCGCAATCCGGGCGGCTGCGTTGACCACTGCACCGCCGAGGTGTTGGTTAGAACACCCAGATTATTTTTGTAAATTTGCACTAACAGTTTTTCTATATTGACCCGACCGGGAATTTAACCCGTCCCTCAGCGGTGACGCGACGCCAAAGCCGGCGTGCTAACCACTTGACCACGGAAGTCATCTTTAATAAAATATATGTAACCAGGGGGGCAATCACGATAAATAATCTCAACCAAACCACAACTGAAACACAGTCGTTAGATGTACTTTATTGTGCTATCGCGTTTGACACACGCGACAGCGCTATGCGAAGTCGGCTGAACGGTCGAGGTTTAGTTTGGTTATGTCGTTGGTACTTAGTGTGATTGAGGCCCAGATAAAACCAGGTCCATTTCCCATTCCCAGGTCAAGTAAAGTGTTTTGCGGATTTTACGATGCCCTAGTTCGCGATCCACTGAAAATAGGTGTAAATCTATGTAAATGACAATGAAATGCTGGTTTAAACGCATTACTTGGTCAGCTAACCCGTTTTGGCTATTTTTTGATACAAAATGTTCATAGTAAGAGAAGGAAAACTTGGAAATGTTTCCCAGAATATCTTGGAATATTAGAAAAACTGAACCTCTTTATTCAATGGGATTTTTACATGAACTCAAAAGCATGACTTTTTTACGTATTTACCACTATTCCTTTTTTTATATATTAACAGTGAAACAATAGTTACATACAGTTTTTATAAAATTACCTGTGCGAAGAATTGAAGTAACTAAAATTCAATAAATAACACGCTTCCTATTTTATTGTGCCTATATCTATTGGATCTACGATAAGAATTCAACATTTTCAATAAATCCTCTTACAACTTCAAACACAATCAAAAAAATAAAGAAGACCTTAAAAATTGTATAGTATAATAACAATATACAATTTTTAAATTCTTCTGTCGGCTCAGCTAGTAAGAAATACAATTGGACCAGAGATTTATAATAACAACAACAACACGCTAGCATTTTTAAACAAGTTTAAAAACAAAGTTGAATTGTTGTTTCTCAAAGTTTATTTTGCTGTTGTTTTAGCTTACACGGTTTTGGTTTGTTAATGCGGGGTAATTGTTTATTTGCCATTAAGCCTTCACAAACAATAAATTTGAGATTGAAAACAGATTTGAAATGTGTTGAAATACATAATTAATTTAGTTGCTGTTTTTATTTAGTTTTTGAGTTTATCTTAAAATAATTGAGTCAACGTACAACGCGCTATACATACGGAGCGAATGCTATACATAAAGTATGTATTGCTACAACTGGTAAAACATGTGTGTTTTTTTACTGTGGTATTAAACGAATATACACGGGATTGTGTATGATTGTATTTACCAGACAACCTTAAAAAAAGACGGGAATAAAAGTGTTTGTTCCGTCGGGCGTAGAATGCGATGTTGTGATGATGGTAGGTTCCATGGCGATGGTAAATAACGACTGCGTCCTTAGGGTGATGTTTGTATATTTACAGTGACTACATTGTGACTAACTTATTATCTAAACCTTACAAGACTATTTATACAGTAATACTACGTAGATGTTGGAGGGAGGATGCCATGACATATCTTTATCGGATCTGCACGCGTTTAGGAATGTGCTTACAAACTCTTTAACCGATACGTGATGATAATAAATTATGTGGCGACTCTGGCCGCCACAGTACTCCCCCTCTTGAAAAAGGGAATGAAAAAAAACATCAGGTCTTCAGCTTGGAGATGCCAGTGGTGCTCTAATCCACGTTAAGTCGTGATGAGCGTGCTCAAGTCTTCATTGACAAAACGAGCGTTCTCCGGTCTACATGACTCGAGACGAGCGTGTGCTACCATGTCTGCTGTGAGTCGAGACGTGTGGAGTGCGACGGTACTTATTTTGACCGTCGAGTGATGCCGAGGATCCAGGAAGCGTTACGTTGCTGCGATGGAACCTTGAGGCAGGCTGGCAGGCTGAATGCTGCTAAGAGAGCTGTTTCCTTGTATTTGAACAAAATACTTATTATAGGTATATCTTTTAAAAAAAAACCTACTACACGAATAATTTTTATAAGAAACTTGATTTTTCTTTAAAATGTCTAAAATTCCTCTCAACATCTTAATATTGTTACTAAAATATTTTTTTTATCACGTTATACCAAGACTATATTATACACACAAATTAAGTGGCATAAACAAGTACAACTTTAAATTATGCATATTCTTACAGTGAACTTTAAATTACGCATTACATGTTAATAATAAATTGAACTAATAGACTTAATAAAATACATAATAACAAAACATAAAAATTTGATTTGACTAAGATTAAGCATTAAGTACATAGAGATAAGACATGTTGCATTCAATATATTATAAGGAAATACGTAAATAACAAAAAAAATAATTAAAATTGACTAAAATCTTATTATTACAATAGTTACCCAAACATGGTTCATTTTTGTGCTTATTTATTCTACTGTATTCTTATTGCACAATCAAAGCATTTTAAACTTGTTGAATATCTTCATTTTGAGTACAACTTTATTAAAGCTTCATAATTATCCTCAGACTGGCGTATTCCTTGGCTCTTTGTCAGATAACCGGAGAAATCAATTCGCACTGGAGGTAGCTAGTAGCATTTAAGTGTCTTATGAAGTGTCATAATATCTCATAAAACAATCGACTGGTAAAATAATGCTTCTAAATATCTCTTCCCGTAATTATAAATAACATACCTCAAACCACTTTGTCAGTCGGTAAAAGTGAGGCGGTTAAACGGGTGAATACTCGTTGTATACATATTATTCTATTTTCCTTTGGATATTATTTATTTACTTCTATAGAAAAATCCACAACTCTGTACAAAATTGTTTCCGTATAGCAGTATAGTCATTAATGCCGTGAACTTGACTTTTGCGCAAGCGTAGAGCAAACGGCGAAAAGTGCTGCGTCGGAAATTCTTGCGCGTTCGCTGCGCCGCACAATTTATGACATAATGTGTGCAGTTATGAAATCGTTAGTACATTTTATCTCGCATTGTTTTTCTGGGTACCTTATTTCTTTGCCTTGGTCGATGAAACGTTCTTGATACGATGTGCCGGAAAGGAAGCCAAAGTTGTGGGAGCCATAAGAATGATGTTAAATGACGTAGTCGTAGCTCGGTGTGGCTCGGTGTAGTGAAAATCTTGTTGTGTCCGTCGCTGAATAGAATTTTGCTGCCATGGTTAATGTGTAGATGTTGCAAATGACTCACGTGTTCTTTTCGGGGTACTCCGTTCGAAGGTTGCTTGTTGCTTGAGCGGGGTCACCAGTGTTCCGTCGGGCGTAGAATGCGATGTTGTGATGATGGTAGGTTCCATGGCGATGGTAAATAACGACTGCGTCCTTAGGGTGATGTTTGTATATTTACAGTGACTACATTGTGACTAACTTATTATCTAAACCTTACAAGACTATTTATATAGTAATACTACGTAGATGTTGGAGGGAGGATGCCGTGACATATCTTTATCGGATCTGCACGCGTTTAGGAATGTGCTTACAAACTCTTTAACCGATACGTGATGATAATAAATTATGTGGCGACTCTGGCCGCCACAGTGTTTAACACAATTTTTTTTATGAATACCGCACTGCACCTTTCGAGATAATATGAACACTGTTTGTTTGAACTTCTTAACTAGCGTTGCGTTGAAAATTGCGAAAGATATATTTTGTTATTTTCGATAGGACTTTGTATCTTTCTTTCGAAATACATCTCATTTTCGGAAAAAAACGAAGAGGTTCGTCTGAAAAATACAATCATACACGTATACGACCGTGTTTGTTTGTATTTTTCAGTTACACATAGTATTGTGAGACTTGTTTATTACTAGACTTATAAGTCTTAAAAGACTCGTTTAATACTGTGTTTTTAACAATTTGTAACAATAAAAGATGCATGTCACTCTCAACGCTAATCTGAACTCTGCTTGCATTGCAATTAAACGCATTTTCTGCTACATTCATTTACCTTCGTTGACAATAGTGTACTTAATTAATTTCTCAGAGAATGCTTGAAGCAGAAAATTTGCTGACAATCCGGTTTGGCCACTTGACCCGCAGCAGACAAACTAATATAACTACGTGTGCTCTGATAAGCACTCTCGTTTATAAAGCTACGTAGTTGTTGGCAAGCTTTAGCGGTGCACATTATTTTTTAATGTATTACCTTTATTTTTTTGGAGAGAACTTGCCTTGGCCGCTGGCCGGACTTTTCAGAGAGGGAGTGAAGAAACCTGAAGTGTGACTGAACTTCCCAGTTCCCAGAGGATTTCTGGCGGGCATCGTTAATTTATCTTATATAAATAAAAATCAATTTTCACGATACATCCCTAATGTATCGCTACAGAACGGCTGCACCTTTTTAGATTTTTTTTTTGTTGGCTTGTACGAAAGATATTTTTTATAATTTGTCACGTAGTGCGAAGTCGGGGGCGGGCTGCTGTACATACTTAACTACCGAGGGGTAGTTCCATAAAATGCTTAACTTTATACAAAAACTTATTTTTCATTAATAAGTGTTGCCTTTTTGACTGATTATGAAGAGACGAAATAATAATCTCAAATTGTGATACAATTTAATAGTGAATGCATTTGCTTCTATTCATATTGTGCATATTATATTCATATTGCACGTAATTAAATATTTATATGTTTGTATATGTTTTACATGTTATTAGAGGTATAATGTTTTAATAATATTTTGTACGGAATATAAGTAAGTATTACCTTGTCGCGTAGCGGTGAAGGAATACTACCCATCACTCCCTCTATTCCCGGATTAACGGGCTAAAGACTACAAATACATCCAACAGCTTAGAGCGGCGATGGGCTGACCGCCTGTCACGCTGAGTGTGAAGTCGCTATTTGGTAAAAAGTGGACTATGGCAGAGGACTGCTTTTGCCCTCACTGCCTAGTCTCTAACTAACCCTTCGGGGATAATAGTTGTGATAAGAATTATGAAGTATATGGCGACCACTCTGGCACCAATTTCTGCCACCAAAATTCATTGTTTTGCATTGCTGTTTTCCGGTAAGGCGAGTCCTTTCGAGCGGTACGGGACGCGTATAACAGCGAAACGGCGCAAATAGGCGCGTTTTATAGGTTTTTATGGGTTTTTTGCCTATGTAGACTTTATAGGATTTAACGAATTTAGCAGGTTCTATGTAGTACTTCAAAATAAATATATACATGTAAAATTATGTTGAAAATTTTAAAAAAATGTAAGAAATCTTCCGTTTTATACTTTTATTTGGCCAGTTTTCGGGACTTTTTATAATCGAGTAAAGTAGGTACAGTCGAACCAACTGAATCATGACCCACTTCGCCGATCATTCCTTTAAAATCATAAATGTAGTTAGGTTTCTTCGCTTTTATTCATGTTGCACTTAGTACGTTTTAAATATGAATAAAAATGCGTCAATACGCGTCAGTTATGTATGCAATTTTAACCTTTGTTATCACTGCACTAGATATGTTTTAGACAAAGCAGTCTTAATTTGAATTTCTATTAAGATGTCATTCATACATAATCCAAACTCTTTTCACTACGGAGAAAAGGTATTATAATTTTAAAAATAAAGTGACGTTGCGTCTGATGTCAAGTTGTAGTCTGTCTGAAAAAATTGAAACAATAATTGAATTGAATTAAAACAAATCGTATAATGGCCAATTTGGCAGAACAAAGAGCTCGGACAGTAGTGCTCAGTGAACACGGCTCTAGCATTCGGGAAATATCACGAGAGTTAAATATAAGTCGGAACACAGTTAGAACCTGGATCAGAAGGCACGCTAAAGATGGTACCCTTGAAGACAGACGACGATATAATCATGGCGTTCGTCGGATCACGAACCAACAGAGAACGGAAATGCAACACCATTACGAAGAACATCCTTTTACTGATACCCGGTATTTTGCGGCACGTTACGACGTATGTCTACAAACAATAAGAAATAATTTGCACCGCACTGGGCTGCATTACAGGCATTATGCTAAGAAAGCTCACTTAACGGATGCACACAAAATTGCGAGATTAAATTTTGAACGTAATTACTTAGACTTCGACTGGACAAACACCATCTTTACAGACGATAAATCGTTTTGCTTTTCTCAATATGGTCGCTTAACTTTGTGGCGTTACGATAACACTTGATACACACAGGATCACGTAGTGCCCAACCAATTATCTGGCCGAATTTCAGCTAACATGTGGGCCTGTATGGATGCTGGAAGTGTAGGCGAACTTGTTCAAATTTATCCTCGTCAAAATGCTAAGAACTATGTCGATTTATTGGAAGAATCAATGTTACCGACTTTGCGAACAGTTTACCCGCGTGAAGAAGTGCCAGTATTCTCCTACGTTCATGATAATTGTCCAGTGCATACTGCCAGAATTGTCTCCAATTGGTTTACCCAACATGAAGATCAAAACCACAATGTTTTTATAAAGTTATTTTCTATTTTTTCAGTTTACCTAGTGAATGCCTTTTTTTTAAACTTAATAAAACCTATTGATGATATTAATAAAATAAAGTTTATAATTCTTCAACTTTACTATTTTATTATATAGTGACCACCACATGTTCCAAATGTGATTTTATAAAGAAACTGGGCCTGTTACAGACTAGGGATGTAAAGCGGTAAAATTACCCCGCTAAAATACGGTAATATTCGGTAAAAAACGTTTTAAACGTACTCATACCCACTAGGCCACTAACTAACTACTATTACGATTACACTATTATTACGAAAGTGAGTATGTTTGTGTAAATGTCTTTACGCTTTAACAAATAAATGTATTGAATGAGATTTGACAGATATATAAGAAATTTTGGAATTTTAAAAGACAGACAATGGGCTCGTTCGTACTAAAAACCCCAAAAACATTCGAGATACGAATCACATCACACCTTTCGTGCGTTCAACATGTGAACTGTCGGTGTCGAGTGGAATTTCAAGTACGAATTTGTCTAAAATATGTTGCCAAAATACCATCCCAAATTAACTTGATTTTGTGGCATATAAATTTTTACAAATAATGTAGGTAGTTTTTCGAATAGACGTTCAGATAATTTAGTTTGTTCAGTCCTCAGAACCATAACTAAATATTGTTCTGAGTTTCAGTCGCTCACCGTCACCGACAGCGGAACGGCAAGAGCGCTTATCACCGCACAACACAGCACAATATGGTCAATTGCACTAATCGGCAACGTCGCATAATGGTTTTCATATTTGCCTTGTCAGCTGTCAGTGTCTTATAAAATGATAACAGGTTCGTTACATGCGTTACATGTAATGTATGTTCAAGCGAATTTCAACCTACTCGTATCAAAATGACTGTAGGAAAATGACCTTAAGGTGGGTCATGATTCAATTTGGTCGACTGTACATCTAATCGCGTAACAGATTAGTACATTTTTTGGGCAATATCCTTAAGTGTATTATATATTTTTTATAAAAGCTTAATTGAACAGTAAATAGAATAGAATAGAAAAGAATATTTTTTTATTTGAACAACACTGTACATACAACAAAGAGAAATAAACAAAAGATTTAAAATCAAAACAAAAAAAAATAAAAATAAAATTTATATAAAAGTAATTATATATTTTTTTTTTAAATACGTAAACCATTTGATCTATCAAAACAGTTTTGCCCGTGACTCGTCTAAGTTCTAGATTCAGTGAAATTCAGTCGCTGTTTTTCATCAGGCCACAAGGCCGTGTGCTGGTATGGCGATCATAATCGTGCGCGCGCTGTTGACCCCAGAGTCAACAGCGCGCAAGCTCCAGAGCTTTAGTT
The DNA here is from genome assembly GCA_963921215.1 of Scoparia ambigualis. Taxonomy (NCBI): domain Eukaryota; kingdom Metazoa; phylum Arthropoda; class Insecta; order Lepidoptera; family Crambidae; genus Scoparia; species Scoparia ambigualis. The sequence continues at coordinate 2,038,897 of OY992503.1, forward strand.
CTTATGCAATCTCCAGAGCTTTAGTTCTTATGCCTCTATGCCCTGAAATTTCGCTGGATCTAAAAACAATATGCCAAGCATACATACATACGTACATACAATATTATTTCCAAAGGGTTAGTCAGAGACCAGGCAATGAGGACCGCAAAAGCAGTCCACTGCCATAGGCCACGTTTTACCAAACGATAACTGCACATGTGTTCAGCGTGACAGGTATGTGCAGTCTTTAGCGCGTTAGTCGCTTTTTATGACACTCAAGCAGGGGGGTGTCACTCCGGAGTTTAGGAACGTTCGGCTGGCGCGTCTCCCAGGCAGGCCGGCTGGGCGTGAGGCAGTAAAGGTTGCCGCTCGGCGCACACGCTCCACGTCGTGCGTTGTTCGTCGCTTATATCGTAATCATACTTAAATATATCAACCCTACGCTCCTGACGTCAATCGATATCGATTCGGCGTTGCTAAACGGAATATGAACGCTCGGGTCACACGATAACTTTAAATTTCGCGTGAAAGTCGGTTAGAGCGTGAACCTTCTGTAGTACTATTAGTTATTCTGTGGCTCAAGGGAAGATATAAGACGGCAGTATTCTATCATTGATCCGCTACCAACACAGCACTTTCAGCTTGGCGACAAGAAGGTAAAGTAATTGGTACATACGAAGTATGTATTGCGTTCGTGGCGACTGTGCCCTGTTGTTCGTGGCGACTGTGCCCTGTTGTTCCCGTCCTTATTTACGCCTCTCTCAGCCCCCAGCCGTGGCCTGAACGTCTCGCTAATGGGCAATAACAGTGTATGCCGGAGGTACCTCCGCACGAGTACCTAGCTATTACGTCACCATGTATGTTATCTTGATTCTGCTCCAAAATGGATTGGAAACAGCGTTTAACTGAGAGCGTATGTTATCGTATTGGTTTCTAGTGATAATATGTCGTTATTGATATCGATTGTGTCAGTACGGTCAAAAAGTTATGCGTATTTTATTTTCAGTAGTATAGTCACTTCAAGTAAGATAAAGATTAAGCAAAATAATATTTGCTGTTTTGTTTTTTTTAAAGTTACTTTAGTATTTCGAATATAAATCATTATCATCATCATCATCAGCCTATAAACGTCCCACTGCTGGGCACAGGCCTCTCACGTGGACAATGCACGAGGGGATATTGGACCATAACCCACCACACTGGCCCAATGCGGGTTGGTGGGTTTTAACGACTGTCATCTTACGACAACAACCGGGACCAACGGCGTAACGTGCCTTCCGAAGCACGGAGGAGCTCGAGATGTTTTTAAATTTGGTCACCCATCCAGCGACCAGGCATTGCGAAAGTTGCTTAACGGGCAAGTTCGCAAGCCGAACGCGCTAGCCGCTGCGCCATCGAGCTCCTCAAAAAGCTACTAAAAGATAATATTTAATAATTTAAATATTATAAAAAAATATCTTTTAGTATTGGCAGATGGAACAAAACCTTAACACTTTAAAAGTTCTTTCAAGAAGTCCGCGTAACATTTTGTCAATAAACATTTTGTTTTAAAGTATTAAGTAGGTTAAGTTTATAGATTGATATGAGTTCTTGGATTTTTTAATATTCGTCTCAAGTTAAGGATGATAAAGAAAATATTTAATGTGATTATCAATTACATTAGGTACGAGCATGTTTTGGAAGTGAGATGGGCCGTCACAATTTATGGCGCGCGAATGGATTCTGCGAGACAGTTTTTTCACGAGTCTACCTTTTTTTTTTTTAAGTTAGAGCTTTATTACCTTGACATTGCCTATAAATCTTTACGTGATATAACGCATTCACTGCCAACAACGCACATACGCGTTTTCGTTACTCTTGTGCCTTGAACGCACAGACGCGTTCATAATATTTAGTGACTTTCGCTCTGTGCCCTCAACGCATAATATGTGAGTTCTGTACTCTGAAATGTTCTACTTTTATGCTTATATGTCTAATATGTAACTCTTGGATCAGAATATATAAATACGAGGGTGACACTGAAAGTGTTTAGAACTGGCCACTTGTAAACAATATAATTAAAAATAAAGTTTGTATTTTGTAAATGGAACTCTTTGTCTCTCAGTTTAAATTTCATTAGTTTGTCATTTGTCTTCGATTTGGCGGCAAATTGAAAATTGGCTGTTTGACGTCAGCATGAATCTAAGCCGGGAAAATTTACGTGCAATGATTTTCTATGACTTCCAATGTCAATTAAGTCAACAAGAAATTTACGATAGACTTCGATTGGCCTTTCACGATGAAGCCCCATCTCGTGCCACTGTCTACAACTGGTTCAATGAATTTAAGCGTGGCCGCACTAATCTCACCGATGATCTGCGTGAGGGACGGCCTTCTACGGCGACTACTGAAGATAACATCAGTGTTGTGCGGCGTATGATAGAGACTGACAAACGAGTGACCTATCAGCAGATTCGGGCAAGCTTAGGCATCGGTATGAGTCAAGTGCACAAAATCCTCCACGAATATTTAGCTGTCAGGAAGCTTTGCGCCCGGTGGATACCTCACAATTTGACCGAGGCCCAAAAACTCCGTCGTGTTGATTGGTGCCGTGAAATGCTTCAAAGATTTAACGGAGGTGACTCGAATGCTGTGTTCGACATAGTTACTTATACTTATCAAATATTTTTCAACACACTTCTTGTGAATACACACACACCCGAAACAACCTGCGAGGGGAGGGGGTATTTAAAAAAAAAGTCGCCTCCGCCATCTTGGATCTCGAACTAGATGTTGTGTTCAAAATCGGCACCGCTGAAAAACATGGAAATGATACCTATATAAAAAGAAAATAATTTATTATTATTATTAGGTAAGAATAAATAAATAAATTAATTTATCAACTGCGTGCGCCGCCACTGTAGCGCCTGTGGAGCAAGGAGCACCCGATGATTTTTGGCGTTGGTGATCCGTCATATGCCACCTACCTTCTGTCACAACACATCAAGCTGCCTTTCGTCGCCTTGACGACGGCTCCGCTTCGGCCAATAGTGTAGCGTTGAGCCTACATTTTTTCGTGCTGCTGACGTTTCGCGCCTGCGCTTGCCATACTTAAAGACTGTGTCGAGGGTAGGGCTCCTGGCAGAACCACGACGTCAGTGCTCCGCCAATAAGTATGAACAAAACACGAATGCAACTTAGACCCCCTCGACCGGAGATTTATTTATTTGACTCACAAAACATCTATGTACACAATAGTCAATACACAATATATAACAAGGTTACACGCACACAAGGTAATACACACACACACACACACAGTAGGTAATACACATATGGTCATGCACACACAATACACGTAAGGTCCATGCAAATTAAAGTCAGGCACAAAAGTTATACGCACAAGGTTATATACACGCACACACACACACAGGTACATAAATGGTCAAATCCAAGTTAGTAATTACACGTCAGTCAGATACACGTTGGCTCTAAACTTTACTAGGTATATCTAATACTTCTTCAGTTTTCTGATTTTCCATAAGTTTCTGGTTCATTAGCTACTATAAGCTACTCGGATTGCTGCTTGAAGTGAACACACACAAAGCACAATTTATACAGTGTTTATAAAGTTTCCCTATATACTCAACTTTCACACTAGCTCTAAACTGCTCTAGGTATATCTCAATTACATCTTCAGTTTTCTGATTTTCCAAAGGTTCCAGCTAGTTGCTGCTCGGTTGACTGCTTGAAGTGAACTTAAAGACCGAAACCGTCTAGAAGATTTGTATTATTCTAGCCAATTAGAGAGCAGAGAAGTAGAGGTAGTCGCCCCTTTTCAATTACAAAAATATTCTGAATGCACTTTCAGATCCGCTATGAACTGATACTTTAAAATCGACTAAAATTCCATTTATATCCAAACGCTCTGATTATAAGTTATACAACAAAATATAAGTCTAGACCTATCTTAAAATATATCTGCGCATGCGATTCGTTATAACACATCTAAGCAATTGCATATCTTAGAGCGCTAGTCTAGTTTTTGCGAGAATTATTCCTAAACAATGCTACGTGCAGATTACAATAATTCCGCGCGGCTAATTTTCACCACCACGTCGGGCGTTATGTCTACCATAATTCTAGATAAACGCCATTCACGTGAGCTTAGCCGTTTCGGAGGAACAATAAAATACGTTGTCCAACCATAAAACATTTACAAGTTTACCACGATCGCCATGTTAGTTTTATCTCCTATTGTTATTCTCTTCGTACTATGCTTACATTGTATGACTAGTTATCATTTACAGAGGCTACTTGTTAAGCTGCCCATCAATAACAATCGATAACAATCAAATTCGTGACAATTTTTAAAACTTTCAAATTACGTAAATAGCAGCTTCATCTACTCGTCAAGAGAGGGAGCTGTAGCAAACATGCAAATTCCTAGAAGGCGATGGTAACTTTTTTAACCGCTACGTAAATACGACGTCTTAAATTTTCTAAGCTTTTCTCTTATTCGTATAAAATCACACGCAAACGGCTATGCTTACATGGTATGAATATCTATCCTATACAGAAGCTACTTGTTAATTTAAACATCATTAACAATCATTTTCGTAACAATAAGTAAAACTTCATAATTACGTAAATAGCAGCTTCAGTTTTTTATCAAGAGAGGGCGCTGTAGCAAACGTGCAATTCCTAGAAGGCGATCTAACATTTTTTATTCGTTACATAAGTACCGCGGCTAAAGTTATCTAAGATTTCTTTTATTCACATTGTATGCGTATACTATCAAACGCAAGCGAATGCGGTATCGCCCTATTGTTTATCAAATCAATCATAATACAAATTCCAATCCCTAATTGATTCCGAAACTAATAGTTACAATTAACTTGTTCGTTCTTTACGTACCTAACCATTAATTTGATCACCGATTAATCTGTCCGTTACAGACTGTCTGCCTGTTTTATATTTATTTGTTTACTTTTTCTTAGGGTTTATTAATGTTTGTAGTTACATATTGTAAGTTATAAGTGTTTTCGAATGCAAACTCAAAGAAAAGATGCAGAAACTTCCACTGATAACGCGATCGTGTCTGTAGAAAATCTTGTACAGTGCTTACAATGCCCCCAGGCCCGTCTGTTCAAAAGTGAAAGAGGCCTGCGCATTCACATTGGCAAATGCCACAAACAGCCCACGGCACCGGCTCCAACACCCACGCCACCTGTTTCTATGCCCAACTCCATCGCTGCTGATCAACCCTTTTGGCAAACAATATCTGCACTAAAACATTCCGTGCCAGTTTTAAAACGTATACCTACCGCGAGGTGCGAGAGTGGCAGTCTCCAAGAAGCTCGCCGAAACTGTTCGCAAGACAGTGCATGAGAACACAAGACAGGCTTGGGAGCACTTATTAACTTTTCCATACCGCGTCCTGCATGTTTCCAGAGATCCACTCAATAATGCCTCCCTCACTTTTCGTGTTAAGCAAAATTGTATTTCGGACTGCTTAGATAGCAATATTAGTATCTATTCTGTCTCTCCAAATTATAATATTTATAAGTATGTAGAAAACAATATAAGTGAGGGAGACATTAAGGGGGCAGCGCGGCTCCTTTTTTCTAATGACACGATCGATCCTGACTGCCCAGAAACCCTCACCGCCTTACGTAGTTAGCACCTACGCATGTACCACTTACACATATTTCTGCGCGTGCGCACTCCACCGCTGTTGACGCCTCATCTACACCTATACAAGCGTTAGTAGATACAGTTCGCGGTGCCATCTTTTCTTTTCTTCCAGGCTCTGCGGGCGGTCTTGACGGCCTCACCCCACAGCATCTTAAAGATCTCACCAGCGGTTGTTGCGGTGAGGCAGGCAATTCCCTGCTTCAGGCGTTGACAAGCCTATTGTAGCTGATGGGTCGTGGCTTCGTTTGGTGGAGAGAAAAACAAACTCAATTTCGGTGGTAAAAGGTTAGTGGCAATCCGTGACCGCGCGTGCGCTTTGTCCCCGTGTATTTTTCAACTGGCTCGCTGATGGCTTCCAGAACGTTCTACCCGTACAAAGGCGTAGTGGTAGGGCGTGAGAGGGGTAGCTCCGCGCGGGGCAGTGAAAATGGCCGCGCGGGCGCGTATTGCCGCTATTAAGTTTTATTAAAAACAATACGTGTAGGCATAGACAAAATATAGGTTTCTACAATTACATAGCATTTAGAAAATTCATACATAGGTATACATTAGAATTTAACTAAATGGAGCCGTCCGTCGTCTACATCCTCCCCCCCAGTGTTGCCTGACAACGCTCATTCCTAATCGCAATCTATACGCGCAACTTTGGTAGCTGATCGTCTTAAAATTCCCGCTTTAGTTCGAATTTCTACCACTCTTACCCTTCCATCGGCGCCAGGGTACACTGCGGTTACAACGCCCTTAGACCAAGCGTTGCGTGGACCAGCTGGAGTGAGGACCAAATCACTTACCTTTAATTGAGCTCCCTCTCTGTGCCACTTTTGGTGCGGGATTAGCGTAGGCAGGACCTCTCGAAGCCAGCGGCTCCAGAAATGATCAGCGAGAAATGATCGTTAAACTCTCCAGGTACGGGTAAGTTAGAAGACGTTCCTATTAAACAATGGTTGGGTGTTAATGTTTCCTGGCTACAGGGGTCTACAGATACGTGCGTTAACGGTCGGCTATTTACCATATTTTCTACTTCACTTAACAATGTTATTTTTATCAGGCCATAAAAATCTAAATGCATGTTTATCGCTATCTTTAATCCTTATTCTTAAAAACATGTCCTTTATGTCACCTATCACACCTATCGCATGTTCGCGGAATCTGAACATGATTCCGTATAATGATCGTAACAAATCAGGTCCTTGAATCAAAAAATCATTTAAAGACAGGCCTTGGGTTTTAGCAGCAGCGTCAAACACCAAACGCAGCTTTTCTTTTCTCGGGTTTTCGACCCCAAAATGCGGCAAGTACCAAATATGAGGACTAGGTTCGTTTGGGTCTACTTCACTCGCATAATTATTTATTATTAAGTGCTCGATACGATCACGATAACGAGCCTCGTATGACGCGTTTGCCGTCATTTTTCGCATAATAGCTTTTAAACGGTTGAACGCGGTAAGGTAGGAGTCAGGCATTGCAAAAACAGATCAGCTGACCATTTCTCATAATTATTCCGTACGTTGCCGTGAACACACCATCCTAGCTTAGTTTCTGTAGTCAATAGTCAATAGTCAAAATATATTTATTCAATAAACTCAATTAATAAGTACTTTGAAACGTCCAAATATTTTTTAACCTACCACCCATTCAGGACATCATTTTTTAACTGTGGCAAAGAACGGGCGCAAGAAACCACAGCGCACAGAAGCAACGACATTTACAAAATATATATATATATTATATGTCGTTACCAGGTCACAAAATACAAAATATGAATTTGAATGTAAATAGTTTAATTAAATATGGTGCTCTATATAAATTAATTATAGGCAATTAGAAATAGCTGTTGGAGTAGGTACTTGGAGCATTTCAGACCCAAGCTGTTTTGTCTTCTGTATAATCCGACACTTTATAATAAGCTTTTTTATAAAGCTTTTCTTTGATTTTGATTTTAAATTTATCAAGATCTAATTTCTGAATATCATTTGGTACTTTGTTGTATAATCGTACACACAGACCCTTAAAAGAATTATTTATTTTATGGAGCCTAGTATAAGGCACTGCTAATTTGTTCTTACTTCTAGTATTTAATTTGTGAATATCACTGTTTTTTGAAAACATTTCAATATTTTTATGAACATACACAAGATTTTCATAAATATATTGTGATGCAACTGTCATTATACTTATATCCTTAAATCTCTCTCTGAGAGAGTCACCAGCCTGTAGGTTATATATTGCTCGAATAGCCCTCTTCTGCAGCACAAAGATAGTTTGAATGTCGGCAGCATTTCCCCACAGTAAAATGGCGTACGACATTACACTATGAATGTAACTGAAATAAATTAATCTAGCTGTATCAACGTCAGTTAACTGACGGATCTTCATTACTGCATAAGCCGCAGAGCTAAGTCTATTCGACAATTTAGCTATATGTGGGCCCCACTGAAGCTTGGCATCCAGCGTGATGCCTAGAAACACAGTGGTGTCCACAGGATTCACATTCTTATCTTTAATTTGTACACTAGTTATTACCTGCTTAACATTAGGCAATACAAATCTTACACATTTGGTTTTTCCCTCGTTTAATAGCAAGTTATTAACACTAAACCAGTGAACAATCTTTGAGACCGCATTATTCACATCGTCATAATTTGGGTGTCGTCGTTTCACTTTGAATAAAAGTGAAGTATCATCAGCAAACAATACTATCTCATGACTGTCTTTTACAAAATAAGGTAAGTCATTAATATAAACCAAAAACAAGAATGGACCAAGTATTGAACCCTGCGGAACTCCCATTTTAACCACTGATGTAATAAACGGCTCCCCTTTAATACAAGTTATTGGAACAATCAAATCACAATGATCCTGTCCCATGAGTAATTCTGGCTTAGCATTGCATTTACACAAGTTTAACTCATCGTAGACACTTTCATTTGCAGAAAAATGCTGTACAGGTAAATCTAAATCGCGTAATTTCCGCGCGCTTATCGTAAAACATTTGCCGTTATAATTTATAAGAGTAAAGTTTAATAGTTCTGTTTCACAAACTAACTCACCGGAGTGCCAGGCGCTGCGCGCGCGCATTGTAACGCGTTTACCTTGTAATCCGGCCTTATCAGCGAGATCAGCTGATATCAACGACACTGTGGCACCATCATCTAACAACGCGTGCGTGTGTATATCACCGTTAGGTCCACGAATAGTAACCGGCACTACTTTTAATAACACTTGGCTATGAACATTAGACACAAGGGTATCGTTACTGGCGGCGTGCGCGACCGTCTCGGTCCCGTGGATGGCGGCGGTGTCCCGCTCGTCGTAGGGCTCGGCGCTGTCTGCTGGCGCGGTCGGCTGGCTCGGCTTCCAGTGGAGTAGGCAGTGGTGTTGACGTCCACATCCTTCAATTTCACAGTCTGGGGCTACGCAGGTAAATGAATCAGTGTGTCGTGTTCCGAAACATTTGTAACATAATTTATTTGTACGCACAAAGCGCCAACGATCTCTGCGCAACGCTCGCTTAAACATTCCGCAATCTTTTAAAGAATGAGGTGAACCTCTACAGAATTTGCACCTTTCACTTTCAGATCTTGTTTCTGTGCACAGTAGGACATTGTGTTGTGTTCTAAATTCCGTTTTGCGCCTTGTCTCAGACTGACTATTTATATAACTGACTCCTGAGGTTGCGGTCTTCATAGCTTCGGTGTACAGAAAATCACAAAGTGTTTGCAGCTTAGGTGTGTGATCGTCGCGGCGCTCAAACGCGTGATCGGCCCATTTAGTGATCAGAGCTGATGGAAGCTTGCTTACTATTGTTGTGACCAACTCGGGGCTTCTTAAATAGTCTGGCTGGTTGATCGCTTGAATAGCGGCGACAAGATTCTTTATCTTTATGGAGAATACGACTATATCAGAGTGATAAGCCGGTGAAAGTGGTTGTAGCTTTCTTAGATGGAATAGTACATTACTTATAATTGTTTCAGGTCTTCCAAATCTAAGTTCGAGTGTGTCAATGATAGCCTGAGGCGTGGTGGTACCGATAAGCAGTGACGAAACAGCTTCTTTAGCCTCACCGCGGAGACATTTTCGTAGGCGCCACACATTCTCTGTATCGCTGTACCGACACAAGCTGGTCGACTCGTGAAACGCTGCCTTGAATTGCAGCCACTCCATCGGGTCACCGAAAAACATAGGTAAGTCTTTTGATGTTGCTAATCTCGTAAGTAATTCTCTATTTTGTATTCCAGGTGGTGTGGGTAACAAATGTGGACTCTGCGATATCGGAGGTGGCGAGCGGCGTGGTGCCTGCGGCGGTACAAGTGGCAGTAGCGGCGGCGGCGGTGGCTCTAGTGGCGGCTGTGGCAGCGGCTTTGGTGGTGGTGGCGACTTGTCACCTCTTTCAAATTTACCAGGGTCACACTTTGACAGCCACTCGCTAACAGCACTCACACTGCACATTGATCTATCATCTTCTTCAAGTTGCGCCAGGTCTACCTCCAGCTTCTTAGCCACCAATTCCTTTTGCAGCTGAACTTTCTTGTCTAACAGTGCTTGGTTGGCTTTGAAAGCTTCTTCCACTGCTTTTAACTCTATTTCAGCCTGGGCTTGAGCTGCTTGGTACTCCAGTTTTTTCCGGACCGCGTGCGATGCCGACGACCGCGTGGAGCGGGCCGAGCGAGGCGCGGACTCGCGCCTGCTTACCACCTGACCGCCCGCGGCGTTAGCAGACTCCGGTGTTTCACCCGCTTTTTGAGCTTCTAATTTGGTTTGGTTTGATGGGTCGTGGCTTTTTATTTTTATTTTTTTTATTTTTTTTTTATTATTGTGGCACGCCATAGTGGCTTCACTCTGCCTGATGAAAAGCAGCCAGTGAAGCCCAAGAAGTGAAAGCGTTCGTCACAGCGCTACCACGCTATGCCGAACGCTCTCACTATGGCGGCCTGCATAAATGCTTTTTCACGCCCCGCTTAAATAACCCGGGAGAGAAAGAGGAAGGAAACACGTGTGCGGGAAGCGCATTCCACATACGGGTAGTTCGGCAAAAGAACGATTGTCTAAACTTTTTGGTACGTGTCTTGATGGTCAGCACGGTATGAGGGTGGCTTCTAAGACCTGCACGCGTCGATCTGGAAAGGAAAGGAGAGGGAGGGATGAGGTCAAAGAGCTCCTCAGAGCATTCACCGTGGTAAAGGCGGTAGAAAGCACTAAGGGAAGCAATGTCCCTACGTAGCTGTAACGGCTCCAGACTGGTCGTAACGTCATCGTTACCGATAATACGGACAGCACGTCTTTGCAACCTGTCAAGAGCTTCGAGCAAGTACTTGGCGGATCCGTCCCAAAGATGAGAGCAATACTCCACGCAGGAGCGCACCTGAGTCTTATACAAAAGACAACGTTGCTCCGGCATGAAGAACCGCTTCACCTTGTTCAGGATTCCGAGTTTACGTGAGGCTGTGGTTATAATGCTCTCAATATAGCTCTTCGGGTTGAGGTCGCTTTGTATGTCCATACCTAAGAGACTGAGACCAGTCTGGATGGGTAATAGGTTGCTCTGGAAGGAGGGTTGGGGGAAAAATGCGGACTTTTTAGCCGTGACAGCGCAGACCTGTGTTTTTTTGGCATTGAACTGGACCAGGTTATCAGAGCCCCATTTATAAATGCGGTCTAACTCCTCGTCCAGCTCAATGACAATCTTCCGTCTCGACTCCACTACATCGGCCTGCTTTGCCGCAGGGTGACCCAAATAACGCCGATGTACTGTACTGTCGTCTACATAGCAATGAATGTTACCCAAGGATAACATATCATTGATATGCAGAAGGAACAGCGTGGGCGATATTATAGAACTCTGCGGCACTCCGGCGTTCACCTGCAGAAACTGTGAGGCACTGCTTTCGCAGAGTACGCGAATGCTGCGCTCATGCAGGAACCCGGCGACCCAATCGCATAGGCGAGGTGGCAAGCCGTATGACGAAAGCTTGGAGAGAAGCGAACGATGCCAAACTCGATCGAAAGCCTTGGAGATGTCCAGGCTAACAGCCAGTGCTTCTCCATGCTTATCCATTGCTTCACCCCACAGGTGTGTTATGAACGCCAGGAGATCACCCGTTGATCGTTTCGGTCTGAACCCGTATTGTCGATCATGAATCAGGGAGTGATCTTCTAGGTAGCGAATGAGTTGTCTGTTTATGATTCGCTCAAAAACCTTGCAAAGGACAGAGGTGGCTTCGTTTGGTGGAGAGAAAAACAAACTCAATTTCGGTGGTAAAAGGTTAGTGGCAATCCGTGACTGCGCGTGCGCTTTGTCCCCGTGTATTTTTCAACTGGCTCGCTGATGGCTTCCAGAACGTTCTACCCGTACAAAGGCGTAGTGGTAGGGCGTGAGAGGGGTAGCTCCGCGCGGGGCAGTGAAAATGGCCGCGCGGGCGCGTATTGCCGCTATTAAGTTTTATTAAAAACAATACGTGTAGGCATAGACAAAATATAGGTTTCTAAAATTACATAGCATTTAGAAAATACATACATAGGTATACATTACAATTTAACTAAAGGGAGCCGTCCGTCGTCTACACCTATGTAATCTGATGTTGCGGGGTGAGGTAGCTCAAGATGTTGTGGATATTTTATATGGAGCAAACCTCTGCGCTCTGAGGAAGAGGGATGGTGGCATTCGCCCCATTGCCATTGGCTCTACTTACCGGCGCCGCACAGCTAAAATTTGTTGCCAATCTGTAAATTTTCTAACAAATTACTTCCAACCGAAGCAGCTAGGTTTTGGCAGCAAAGGAGGCTGTGAGGCAGCTGTCCACTCACTCCGATCATTTTTATTTAATCAGGGCGGTGAGGTGGTATTAAAAGTCGACGTTAAAAACGCTTTTAACTCTGTCGACAGGGTCGCTATGTTGGATTAAATAAAATCAAAAGCTCCTGCATTATTACCATTCATGATGCAGTGTTATAACAACCCATCCAATCTTTTGTATAAGAAACACCTCATCTCATCTGCCGTAGGATGCCAACAGGGCGACCCTTTGGGCCCAGCTATTTTTAGTCTCGCCATTCACCCGGTCATCGAGCAACTAAATTCAAAATTTAACGTGTGGTATCTAGATGATGGGACTCTAGGCGGCGATGCATCAACTGTCCTTTCGGACCTCCTAATCCTAGTCCGCGAGTTCCAAGCCATTGGTTTGGAGCTTAATTTTGCTAAGTGCGAAATTTTCATAGCGGACAGTTGCGTCGACAGACACAGTATAATATCCAGCTTTAGAGACGTTGCTCCTCTCTTAAAAGTGATAGACGAAAGTTCTCTTCACCTCCTGGGGTCTCCTATTCTAGATGATTCTTTCCAAAATTTTATATCATCAAAATTACAAAATTTTAGTGATACATTAGACCGCCTTTTCAAATTAATTGTCACATGGCTTTCGCTTTAATTCGCTTATTCACTTTTCGTTCTTAAGTTCACGTATGTCTTGCGGTGCTGTCAGCTGTGGAAGTTTCCTGACCTTCTTGCCAGCCTAGATAGCACCATAAAACATACACTGTCTTCCATTTTAAACATTAACTTCAGTGACCGCTCTTGGACCCAAGCATCACTTCCAATTAGATTCGGTGGCCTGGGTATCCGTAAAACTGCTGACGTTTCCCTCCCGGCGTTCTTGTCCTCGGTCCATGCTTCCCTACCACTTACAAACAAAATACTGGACCGAACATCCAATTCCTTTTTGATACCCTACATGGACGAGGCCAAGGCCGCCTGGAGCGCATCTTGCCCGTGTTTTGATCTTCCAAACAACACCTCCTCCCAAAGGCTTTGGGACGGGCCACTCTGCGAACTGTTACGAAATAACCTTGTCAACACGTCTTCTAGTTCCGCAGAGCGTGCCCGCCTTTTAGCTGTAGGAAGATGGGAGTCGGGTCTTTGGCTGCAGGTACTACCCTCATCGAACACGGGTACTTTGCTAGACCGCAGCACTTTTCGCCTAGCCACTGCCCTGCGTCTTGGCGCCCCCAGTATCGTCCCCCATCAATGTCGTTGTGGCGCACCGGCAGACACCCTCGGACACCACGGGCTGTCCTGTACACGGAGCGCTGGCTGCATTGTCCGCCATCATTCTATGAATGACATCGTTCGTCGAGCTCTAGTCACCGCTGGAGTGCCTGCCGTACTAGAGCCCGCCGACCTGGCACGCGATGATGGCAAGAGGCCGGACGGCATGACCCTGGTACCTTGGAGGGTGGGACGGGCACTGGTGTGGGATGCTACATGTGTCGACACGCTTGCCCCGTCCCATCTTCCAAGTTCATGCATCAATGCTGGCTCGGCTGCAATTAATGCGGAGAACCTCAAACGGCGCAAGTATGAGAATCTGACTGATGATTTCATATTTGAGCCGTTTGGGGTAGAGACGTTAGGACCATGGGGTTTGGGTGCCCACCAGCTCTTTAGAGATATTTCTAAAAAACTGGTGGAAGCCACCCGAGACCCCAGAGCCAGCAGCTATCTGGGTCAACGCCTAAGCCTCGCCATCCAGCGCGGCAATGCGGCTAGTATTCTGGGTACTCTGCCTGATGGGGATGATCTGGGTGAATTCTTTTTTTTATAGTTTTCTATTTATCTTTTTAAGTTGTAAATATTTTAATTTTAATATTAGATGTTACTTTTGTTATTTTTTATAATAATACCTATATTGATTTTACATTAAAAAGTCACATTCGCCATCTTGGATCCCGAAATAGATGTTGTATTCTACATCGGCATCTCCGACAACTAGGGAAGTGATACCCATAATTATTTTACATAAAAATGTCGCGTCCGCCATCTTGAATCTCGAAATAGATGTTGTATTCGAAATCGGCACCCCTGGAAAATATGGAAATGATACCCATATTGATATTACATAAAAAGTCACGTCCGCCGTCTTGGATTTCGAAATAGATGTTGTATTCGAAATCGGCACCCCCGAAAACCATAAAAAAATAATATCGATATTATATCAAAAAGTTGCGTCCACCATTTTATTTTTATAAAAGAAGGAGGCAAACGACCAGGCGGGTCACCTGATGGAGAGTAATCACCGCCGCCCATGGACACTCGTAAATCCAGATGAATCTCAGATGCGTTGCCAGCCTTTAAGGTAGGAATAGGAATTGTGAGGGGGGGAGGAGGAGGGCCTCCGGAACCTCACTGACCGGACAAAACACAACAGCACCAAGTGCTATTATTTCACGCCGAATATACGTGAAGGGTGGTATTACGCCGAGCGAGCCGGCCCAATGTGTGCTGCTACGCAGCGTGGCTCTACCACTCAGTAAATCTTGCCTAAATAATTAGCGAATTCTAAAATGGCGTTTAACCATAAAAAAATATTTAAAAAATCTTAAGCATTTATAATGCATGTGTTATGCATTAAATATTACCTTTCAATGTTCATAAAAAAGTACATTAAAATTGACTACATGCATTTTAATGCATTGCGCCACTCCTGACTCGTGTGTCCCGAGTGAAGTGTATGGAAAGCCCGAGTCGCACCGCGCTCCGCTCGCCCCGCACACCCCTCACGATTGCCCTGTCTAGACGTGCCCGTTGGCCGACTGTAAATTAACTATAATATAGACTGTGCTTGTATCATAATGTACTAAAATACCATGTTTTATTCAAAACACTGGCGGTTGGCGTTCCTCGTGTTAGAATAATTACCTAGTTCCAACTTGGTTACAATGGGAACAAACCAATGTCAAATTAGCATGCACTCATACTCGTACGTTGGAGGCACTAGGTAATAGTTGGTTGAACTCACATGTGCGTTTGGGGCACAGAGAAAAGTGCGGCACCTTGCGAATCTCTCGGAAAAGGAGTGGCGCAGTGAATGCGCTAAAATTGTGTAACACTCAAAGACCTTTGCGTCTTTGACAACTGATAATAATGTAGCAACTGACAGACAAATGGTTTGGTAGCTGAATAGTCTGATGCAAGAGAAACGCACCTGAAAAAAAACATCCTGTATTTTATAATACCAACCGAAAGAGTAATTCATAAGGATCAATTTCTTTTGAACAACATAGTATCTTAAATTAAAGAATGACCAAGAAAAATAACGAAATATAATGAATTCAGTCGAAAAATGCGTCTGGCATACGTGAAAATGGGTCTTATTTTGAGCAATTCATAAGTTAAGTGAACTATTTTCTTTAGATAGTAAGTATATGCTTTACGATAAAAAAATATTTTTCTTGGTCATTCTAATTTAATTACTATGTTGTTTAAAATAAATTGATCATTATGAATTACTCTTTCGGTTGGTATCATAAAATACAGGTGTTTTTTTCACATTTCACCGGTTCGATTCCCTGCTCAAACAGGTTATTTTTCAAAAAAATCTTTAAATAAGATAGATAAGATAAAAGATAAAAATGATTTATTGCCACAATTCAGCTACAAAGGTATAAAAGAAAAATGATTACAATCTAAAACCTAATACTAACCAACTTATAACTATGTAGGTACCTTATTGTGGGCAATGGATAACAGACTCAGCATAATGCTGAACTAGGTTCAGCGCCGATTTTCAGTCTGTCCCACTTGAGGAGAGGTCGGATTTGGATATGGTGTTAAAAAGGTGTGCTTGTGAGGAGGGTAAAAAAGAAAGGATTTAAAAATGTGCCAGTGTGTGTATGTGTGTATGTGTTTTTGTGTGCGTGTGTTTTTCCCGCTTGAGAGATTTATGAGCGTCTCTGGTGGAAGTGGTTCTATGTCGTAAGTGCAGTTGTGGAGTTTCTCTGGTTTTGTATAAGATAAATGGTGAAGTGTTTTTTATATGTACATAATGGCATAGGTTCTCTTAGTGGCGGCGGCAGGTCGTTCCAAATTTTGGTGGCCCCCCCTGAATAATTTGGTTTTGTGTTTAGGAATCACCAAATTGGTTTCCCTAGTACTTCTCAAAGACTTTGTATGAGAGCATTTAACCCAATCCAATTTTTCAAAAAGATACTGCGGTCTTTCAAACTCAATCACTTTGCGAAGTGTGAGCGCCAAATGCAACAGCCTTCGATTCGCCATGTTTAAGATCCCTTTACTGTTTAGGTACGGCGATATGTGCGATCTTTTCGGGATATTGTAGCAAAAACGAATGCATGCATTTTGTATACGTTGTATTGATTTTTGTGTCTCTTTTAGTATTCTTGGTCCATACACGATATCACAATAATTAAATTGAGAGAGAACCAGGGATTCCACGAGTGTTTCCCTAATTTTCTCTGAGAGACAGTTTCTTATGTTATACAATAACTTCAGTCGATAAAACGCATTCCTTATCCTCGTGTTAATGTGATCAATATATCGCATTTCCCCATCTACTATCAGACCTAGGTTCCTGACGCTTTCTACTCTGGGTATGGCTTCGTTTCCTATATATATTTTAGGGTCTTGCTCAGTTATTTTACGACATTGCCATTTGCTGCCCATAATAAGATATTGTGACTTTGCTGGATTCAAAACAAGATTGTTCTTGGTCGACCAGCTCGCCACTGCCATCAGATCTTCGTTTATTTTATCGAGCGAGGCTTTCAGATTGTCAGGTGCAAAAGAGTAATATAGTTGGGTGTCGTCCGCATAAAGATGAACTTCACAGTGCTTTATACTCCGCTCCAGGTCTGCTGTGTAAAGTACAAATAATAAAGGACTAATTATTGAGCCCTGTGGCGTTCCACGGCTGATACTTTTTTGTTCTGATTTTTAATTGTTCCCTCATCATCTTGAATTTCCACAAATTGCCTTCTGCCTGTTAAGAATGATTGAAACCAATCGCGCGATGGCTTTGAAATTCCGTAGTATGCCATTTTTGACAGTAACAAATCCACATTGAGACAGTCAAAAGCTCGAGAGAAATCCAGCAATACGAGCGCAGTTCCCATCCCTTTGTCTGCCGCATCAATTAAATCGTCTGTAACTTTCGCCAGCGCTGTCGCTGTTCCATATTTACTACAGAAACCTGACTGCGTCTTTGGGAGCAGATCATTACGTTCAAGGTACCTCGTGAGTTGCTCACAGACTACCCTTTCTATTATTTTAGATAGCATTGGAAGAATGCTAATTGGTCGCAGCTCTTTAAGGTCCCTAACCTCGCTTGACTTTGGTAAAGGTCTAACTTTAGCAAGTTTCCAGGTATCTGGGAAAATATTTAATGTAATAGATGAATTAACTATATGTGTTATTATCGACAGGGTAGCATGCAAGGTTAATCGGATCATATCAGCTGAAATTTCATCGTGCCAAGAAGCCTGTGTTTTTATAGACATTATTATCTTAAGTACTTGTTGTTCTGTACAGGGTTCAATAAAGAATTGACTCATGCTCACTTCACTATTCTTAAAAGCTGACTGTGTATCCAAATGGGTATTTGCGTTTCCTGGTATTTCTAGAAAGAAATCATTAATTTTATTTGGGTTGCATAGGTACTAGATAGACATAGAACTAGACTCGTTTACCATTCTGGTCGGTTCTTGGACTAACTGATTTAGGTTTCGCTGTGTCAAAAATGACAAAACCTTTTTTGTGTTTGGGTTGTCTAGAGACGACATGTTTACATTAAAATCAGTTAGTAAAAAAATATTTTTCCAACCGGCAAACTCATCCATTGACTCGCTCAAGGCATCAATGGCGTCATCCACGGGAACAGATTCCGGTCTGTACGCAGTACCAATTACCAAACTACCTACTCCCTTAATATGTAGCACCAACCACATCTGCTCTAATATAGAAGGAGGGTGTTTTCTCATACGAATATGCAAATCTTTGCGAACATAAAACCCCACCCCACCTCCTCTGCGGCCCGTCTGACGTGGGTTACTTTTCAGCATATATCCAGAAATGGTGGGAGTAAAGTTCTCCTCGCCTTTCCTCAACCATGTTTCATTTAGCGCTAATATGTCCGGTTTATACATATCCATAGCGGCACAGAACTCATCTCGGCCAGTATTTAGAGAACGCACGTTTAGCAGTCCTAAGGTCAAAAAACGTGACTTATTTCGTGTCATTGTTAATGTCTAAGTGTGAGTAAAGATGAGTAGACAATGGAAGGCACGGTGAAAAACAAGGCGAGAAATAAACATGAAAATAAACACTTTGCTTATAAGAGTACATTGGGACTGCAGTTACATTATTCTTAGCAGTGTAAGTTAGGTCCACATCAATATTATTAATACAATAGTAAATTCTACAAAATAATTTAAAATCATACAATAGTCTGCATATTTTTACATTGAAACCGGGTACAACAGCAACGGACATTCGCAACAACAACTCCACATGGTTTTTTTAGAGAGACATGGCACTGTTTTTTATTAAGAAACCGATATCTATTAATATTATGGGTGATGGAAGATATTTGAGAACTAGATTTATTAATGTTATTTAGCAAATGAACTATTAATAAATGATACTAATAATAAATGCAGTTTTAATAATTTTTGAAAATAAAGGAATGTTTCTTTTCAGTAAAATTTGCCATCATCAATATTAAGGGTACATTTCCTCCAACCTCCGTCTTTTGACGTGACAACGTCTTAAATTAGGTTGCGGCTGGGAGTCACTTATGAAAAAGTGTAACGCTCGGTAACGTTACGATGAGTCACCGAACGAGAGAGAGGCCCGCCGAATGCCTTGCGTCTCTCTCCCACTCAACTATGATCGGTCTGCATATTTGTTTTAAATATAATTCTTTTTATAAATAAATGTTTTAAATTGTTACTATTATTTCATCCTTCTTCCTACTATACGAATGAATATTCACATTAAAATTATTTTACCACTCAAAGTCGTTGTCACGTAAAACTTTCGCCCGTATACCGACTTTACAGGCAACCAATTTTTTTTTTCCATTCTGTATAATAAATATGTACTTAGTCAAAACTCATTTTTTAATGGAAATATTTTGTATTTAACATACAAATCTGGTTCACGGATTTCATTTTAAGAACGTCAAAAATAATTTCTACTTTATTATAGGAGAAGATCTACAGTCATAACTATCAACTGAGATTATAAAAACACGCCGTAAAAATGTATTTGTCGATCAAAATACATCTACCAAGAGACGCGTCCTTAGCACCTTGAGGATAAAGTTGAAAATGGATGTTGCTTTGCTTGATCCATGGTACCCTAGTATAACTTCGTTTGGGCGTTATGCGTAATGGCCTTCAATGGAAAATAACCTTAAAATTTAAACATTATTTTCTTGATAGGGAAATGTAATGAAATATTGGAGCGTATCGTGTTTTCGTAACTTTAAGTCGTTTTATTTGAAACTGTTTTCAGGTTATTGGAATTATATGATTGTTCAAGCTTATGGCAGATTGAACCAAGAAACTGTAATATTTTAAGGTACTTTTTGATATTTGTTGTTTGATATTGTTGATCATGGCCGAAATATAGATATAGATAATACTTGTATACAATTTGTTTACCTTAAAACAAAACTAAAAATAGGTTGGTAGGTAGATACCATAATTACAATAAAATAAGGAAATATCCATAGCATTAGTCAATTTCGGAACAAAACATTTGGGACGAAGCGTCCGAAATATTTGACCATCGTATTGAGTTCGAGCGAATTACATTCTGAGCCGTTATGGGGAGCAATTCGATTTACATAACAAAAGGTTACGGCTGTCTAAGCCGCTATAAGCTGGGGTAATGATTCCGATTATCTGATTTGGTCACATTATGGTAATATTTGTTGTCTTTGTTATGACTAATTGTTGTCGTTGCAGACTGAGCGTTAGCAGGCTGGTCTCTTATGAGGGTATTAGGTGAACATACTGTAAGCAAATCTCAAATTAAATTTCTTTGGAATGATGTTCCTTTTCTAAAACTGAGCAATCTTGTTCAAAGAGTTTTCTTAAACTAAGACATCATTCCAAATCGGGGTGGTAGAATCATGACTATTTTAAAAACCGTCAGTTCTCTCACTTACGAAACAGTCACATACTTTTACAGAATAATGAACTACATAATTTGGCATGAACTATTGATTGATATTTCACAAAATATTTGACCGATTCGCTCATCACGTCGACTAATAAACGTAGCGCTATGCTTCAAATTGCTACGTGACAATGTGCAGTAATTCCCATTGTCAGAGTATGCAGCGAATGTAACCGGTGTTCAATCAATGAGCTTTCGGAAGATCCTCCTGTTACCAAAGCACCGATATTCGATGCCAATTAAAGTGAACGAAACAATGCAATTGAATAAACAATGCCGCTGCGGTGCGACCGGGATGCAAACTGTGGCTGTGTGTGCAGCTGTGGCTCTTCGGAATATCGTGAACTGTTCTCTGTTATTTTTTTATTACCTACAATGATTGTATTTTGTTTCGAATTTAAATGTATTTTACTGGTAATAAGTTTTGATATAAATGCAATGTATGTTTATACGGCTCACTGCTTCACAGGCCTTCCCACATGGACAACATCACATGGGGAGTTTAGAATGATATAAATATTTTTTTTAAATAATTTGTCAATTGGTATCTAAATTTCGACTGATAATTAAATTAAATAAAAATATCGCACAACCCTAAACTCTGGTAAACTCAATGCGTAATCACGCCCTGTACAACTCATTCATCGTCATTGTCATCAGCTATTTTCAAGTCACACTGCTGGGCAAGTGCCTCCATTTTCAAAGTCAAGTTACAGTGCCATTGATGTACTGTCTGATGTTATTGCCATAAGTATCACTTACTAATTTGCAATGTCTACAAATTTATAAAAGCTTTCTTGCTGCTAAACCTCCGACTCAGAGAGCTTTGGCGTCACCGAAATTTAAACCCAAGACCTTCGAATATCGGCCGAGAGCTTTAACACTCTGCGAAACCAAGGCATGACCATTTTGGACCAAATGCTGCCCAAGCATGGGAATACTTTTATTTCTTTCCTAATATGAAAAGATATTTAAAAAAAAACAATAAAAAAAACCACGGGGTTATATTGTACCTAAAAACATATCTTAAGGCTTTTTGGTGCTTTAAATTTTGATATATTTTTTTAACGTTGTTGTTTACGTTATACTATAATATTATTATCTTACTTAGTGCCTTTGCACACGGCGTAATAAGACGTTTGTTATTATTTTGCGTTATTGTAAAATAGGACAACAGATTTTTTTCTCAATACTCCTCGGATAGATTCTGAAGCGCTTTGGGTTACATACTAGTATTAGTCTAAAGTCTAAGGAACATTATGCACTATGATTCAATGTTAGGCAGCACTCTTGGTCCAACGTCCATACAAAAATGGTCAATCTCCTTTATTATTGAAAAAATATTATTAAATTTATATCTGAGAGGTTAATTTCATGTTAGCCAATCGCGTAAAGGTTCAAATTATACCTCAACAAACCTGCCCGAGCCGGAATAACCGACACACAATTAACCGAGCGCTGTTTACTGGATAAACTGACTGATTTAAAGCGCTGATTAAACTTAATTGAATTTTGTATAGTTGGCCAATGGTCTGGGCTCGTTACGGTATTGCAACAGGTCCCTTCTTAGTGACTGCCAATTAGGTTAGGCATTTCGTTGCAATGATTTTTAAGCATCCTAAATTCTTTTGATTTTGGTACATACCTATCTTTGCTACCCTAGCAATAAGACCGCCTTTTGTAAAACTGATCTCTTTATTCTGTATTGTTTTATGTTGTTTAGTGTTATGAAGTATTTTTAATACATATCTATCTACAGCTACTATAATATGTAAATATTATTTTGTTATTAGTTACGTTTAAGTACTGTCTTTTTTTTCTTTCTTTCTATATTTGACACTTTGTTGCTCAATGTTAAAGCTGCTAAATGACATTCTCTACCTACTCAACCATAGCCTTGTTCTCACTAGACGAGTTATTTCGTAAAGAGGCGAGTACTTTGTTAAGTTGCTTCTTCACTTTGCTTAATTAAAACTAACTTTAAAATAAAATATCATCCTAGAAAAACAAAGCTTTCGCTTACTAAATCCTAACCTGGCAAATAGCTCAGCAGAACGACAAAAGCATAGGTAGGTACTAACAGTAACACACATTAAACAAATTACATCTTTGTTAATGAGAGAAAGGGCTGTTATTAAATAAATGAATTAGCTACGTAAACTATACATTGCACTCATTACAACTTTATTAATGAGAAACAAGATCGTTGTAAACAAAATAATAAGTAGCTAGCTCAACTTTACAATCAAAACGTATTGAACCACTCCGTCAATTGTTTACAAACCGAAAACCAGTCTCGCATAAATAGTTGAGTTATTATCCATCCCCTCTGTTGGGCAGGTCTTGGGGGACGAAAGGTTGGCCTAAAAGTTGGGCATTTGTTTACCTTGTACTGCTTGTACTTTAGTTAGGGCACGGGGGGAAAAGGGATCTGATAAACAGTGCGCGGAAACAGCGGCGGATGAGCCCTTATTGCCCAGACAGGATGACCTGAGGTAGACAACTGAGGAGCATTGGAACAAAAACCGATACATCTACTTCACCATATTTTTCACAAATTAAAAAAAACTTCATAAGTTTTTTTAATGTTACAATAGTGGAAAAATATTTTATGTTAATTTGCAGTTAAAAGTGACACAAACTGATGTGTTAAACTAAACGGAAGGTAGATTCATAATTAGGTGAGATATTGGGCGAACAAGTTTGCTTAAATCGGGTTTAGACGCGATCATTTGGATGTTATCGGTTTTTGACTAAACCAGAATGGATATAGACAACGAGTAGACAGATGACTGACCTGACAGTGACATTACGACATTAACACCTAGCCAATCACGTGATGCTAAGGTGAGGTGTTTACGAAGAGCATTCAGATTTTATTTTTAGAGAATCGATGTAAGCAGTTACTACAAAAACGATTAAACATGTATTAGTAGGCATTTGAAACAACCATTGTTAAATTGTGTTAAACTTCATAAAAATTATCAGTTCTTGATCCGACAACTAGAACCTCTTGAACCTGAACATTTTTTGACGGGTTTTGATTTGACCACAGTATTTTGATATTTTTTTAGAGCTTGATATAACGGTTTTTAAATAGATTTCTTTCCTGGAGGCTGTTTAGTTGAACATTTGATAACGGAAAAAAATTAAAAATAAATATGGCATGCGATTTATTGGTTTTTGTTCCGACGTTCCTCAACTTATTTTAACGTTTTAATATCTTACAGACAGGATAAAGTCAGAGTACTTAAACTTGGCATGTAAATTCCTAATTAGTTATGTAAAGCACAGAAAGCGGATATGGTTGATCATATTTTGTTAAGTTACGACGAATACATGAAACAAACATCATGGACGAAAATATACTATAATAGAATATCTCTAAGTACGTAGAAGGAAAAACAGGAAAAGGAAGACCAAGAATAGCCTATATGGAACAGATTAAAGAGAAGGTGATCGGCGTCAAGAAGAAATCCAAAAGTCAAGGAATTGGCTTGGAACATAGTTGAATGGAGGAGCGCGATTCCTAAGTTCCAAGAAGAGGCATATTATTAATATTAGCTTAATGCAGACATAGAATAAATCAAAATTACAGACTTAGAACAAGCCAGCCAAGCAGACTTAGAACATGCTAGCAGTGTAAACTTAGAACAAGCCTGCCACGAAGACTTAGTACAAGCCAGCTTAGCAGACTTAGAACAAGCCAGCCAAGCAGACTAAGAACAAGTTAGTCAAGCAGATTTAAAATAAACCAACCAAGCAGACTTAGAACAAGCCAACCATGCAGACCTAGAAGAATCCAGCCATGCAGACTTAGAACAAGCCTGCCATGCAGACTTAAAACAAGCTAACCAAAGAGACTTAGAACAAACCAACCATGCAGAACTAGAACAAGCCTACCATGCAGACTAAGAAAAGCTAGCCAAGTAGACTAAGAACAAGCCAACCAAGCAGACTAGGATCAAGCCAACCATGCAGACTAAGAAAAAGCTAGCCAAGTAGACTAAGAACAAGCCCACCAAACAGACTTAGACCAATTCAGCCATGCAGACTAAGAACAAGCCCTAGCACTAAACATCCTTAGTACACTACTATACCTCCAGTTAGGAATCGTACCTCTCTCGGTTAGACGGAGACGATTGAAACTTTCTGTTATTTTTATTCGTTACATTATTTATTAAAGTGAGTTTAGAAATCTCTCATATTATATAGGTACTGCTTTCATATTAATCTGAATATATCTGAAAAACGATTAAATCTCATTATACTAATCTGACCTTTTTGAAGGTTCGTACTCAATGTTATTACAACATCAAGGCCAAATATTTTCGCCTATAAATACAATTGTGTGTGTTATTAATAAAAACAAGCATCCTTTTACCGTCATTGGCAAATTATTAATATGCAAATGCTTCCCATACGTACATCAATCTATCGGGGTGCAGATACCAGCGGCGGCGGCATTTTTATTTTTAATGAGTTTTTGATGGATCGGTGAGCTTGTTGTCTGCGTCACGGTAACAATTTGATTGTGTTTCGTCAAAGTTCAATTATTGAATCGATTTTTGGTGGACACATCGACTGATTATGACGCCTAACACAATAAAAAATTCAATTGGTTTTAATTACTTACCGCTTAAAATGTAATGCGAAATTATTTCTTAACAGTGTCACATTGGTTTTGAACTAGATATGTACGCTGTAAAACCAA
The DNA here is from genome assembly GCA_963921215.1 of Scoparia ambigualis. Classification (NCBI taxonomy): domain Eukaryota; kingdom Metazoa; phylum Arthropoda; class Insecta; order Lepidoptera; family Crambidae; genus Scoparia; species Scoparia ambigualis. Next base: position 2,064,243 of record OY992503.1, read on the forward strand.
ACTTTATAGCTAATTCCTTAATGTTAAACGTTTTTCCCTCCGCTATGCAAAAAGGTAATAAGGCAAAACATTTACTAAGATCAGATTTTTCTAGGTTACCCTTCCCCATAGTTTTTGATTTCTCTAATGTATTAAATACAAAAGTGACATTGAACAAAGTCTATGCTAATGGTTTAAGGCCAGCCTGTTCTATATTCAGCAGCATTTTTCTAAACACTGCACCACCATTCTGCAATCGTCAACCCACTTACTATAGTAATGGAATTTTCTTTTTTACAGAAATCATTTTAATAGTAGGTAACATTCCACCGAAAGCATTATCGAAAAATTGATTAATGTCTTTCGCTGCAGCTGCAGACAGCCGGATACATAGTTGAAGTAGTATTAACAGTAAAACAACTTTCAAGACAGTTATGTTATGAGATGCTATTAGGAACGCCTTAAATTACCATTTCCGATTTATACAGATATATCTTGTGCCTTAATAATATTTTTTTATGTTATTTTGCATTCACAATGTTGATTTGTATCGAATATAACAGTCATTAAAGAAGGATGTATTGACCGTAGGTGCAAAAAACGACTAAAGGTGAAAACCTTCTGCGTTACATAGCTTTTATTGAAATTTTGCGTTTTTTAACTCTAGTCGTTTGCTTTTTTCTTTTGTTATTGGAATGAAATAACAAATAATACATTACATTACATTTACATTTATACATTGTCAAAATAGTTACGTCAGATTTCCATTAATTAAATAAAAAAAACTTGAGTCAACATTTTACGGTTGTTTTGTGTAGATTAACCACTTGAGGATCGTAAAACCAGATACAATTAAAAATCAATTGTTTCGCGACCGCCGGCGGTCTTATGATCATTGACCTATAAGAATTCCTAACATTAACATAAAATAAATGCGTCTATATGTGTAATGGCCTTTTGCTAAATTCTGTTTTATAATCTTATAACAAATAAAACTAGCTATTAATCTCACTTCCTCAGTATCACCATTAATGGACGTGGACATAGACTTTCCAGACTCAGTAGGTACTCATCAATGATATTTTATGTTACTCATCTTGTAAAATTTCATCTGAAGAATAATGTCTCAGAAGTACGTTTATCCATGACAGGGCACTTTGAACCACCAGTAAACACTTTCAAATGTTAAAATTTTCGATTTTACTTCAGTGCGCAACTACTTCGTTCAACTTCTAAACACAAACAATAACTTTTGCCAAAAACGAGGGTACTTTAAAATAAATAGGTAAATTGAAAACGCAGTTAAGTGTGTCTTGTACTGAATACAAAAATGTTAACATATAAATGAATCTTTGTTTTGCAGAACCCAACCAAAAGATGAATCGTTTTCTGCAGATCAAATAACATTACTATCATTAGTAAAAATAGATTGTGTGGTAAGTTGGCTGCTTTTAACATTTTATAGCATGATATTCTCTATTGGTCGTTTATGCCAAAAAACTGTATTTTATTAAGTTGAAAGCGTAAAAATTTGACTGTATTTGCAGATTGTGGAGTAAGAAATCTAGGTGTTAATAAAGTATTTAATAGGTCAAAGATCATAAGACCGCCGGCGGTCGTGAAACAATTGATTTTCAATTGTGTCTGGTTTTACGGTGCTCAAGGAGTTAACTCATTTTTGTAAAATTAGACTTTAGCCGTTTTTTACATAACTGCGGTCAATTATTATTTTACCTATTATTGTATTTTCGAATTTACCTATTGGCTATATTGTAAAACACTGACGTTTCATCTATTATTATGTGTAATTCTGGCATTGACTTTATAAAATCTATGAAAGCAGTATGTACCTAAGTAACACAGAAAGCTGTATATTTAATCACTTGTGGTCATAAATGTTGCATACAGAGTATTAAAACCGTTAATTTAATTCACTGGTGATCCTTAAGCTGAATATTAGTACACAAGGAGCTATATTCTGAATAAGAACTAAATAATGGTAGATATTCTTCACCCTCAAACAGCAAGATGCGTTTATTTGGTATATAACCTACGCTTTTATTCAGCCGTTTTAAATTTTCAAGCCTACTTACTGAATAAGGGCAATTAAGTAGTGGCAAATATGTCATATGCTGTATAATAGAGTAACTGTGTACCCCTAAACGCTGCCTTCTAAAGAGAGTACATGTGTACTGTTACACAGATATATGAAATTTAAAGGAGTACATTTCGTGTGTTATTCAGTAAATGGTGTAACTTTTCCCTGTTTATCCGTATCTATAATGCTATTATTTACGACTGAATAGTGGCTGTTTACAAGTTCATCTGAACGTTCTTATTACTCTTGAAGAGCACTTCGAGTATTTTATAACATCAGTTGATTTAATCTGGTGATGACTGAATGAGTATGTGAATCTTGTCACGGATCAATTCATTTACGTAACAAGTCCCTAAAATGGATCAGTCTATATTATGCGGATCCTTAAAAGTGTATTTTAGCACACATTTTATCGATGCTAGTTCGAACGAATATTCAGCCAGTAATCAGTTTATTGCCGTATATGGATTCACATGTAAGACTTTATTACGTTTATTACTAAGTTTGAATAAGCAGACATATGTGCCCCAATACGCGGACTACGACAGTAATGTTGAAGTATAACGGTTCACATCGCTCTTTAATTTCAACACCATTTTTTATTCTGTATAACCTTTAATATCTACACTGGTATACATAATTTTATTTATTTAACACGAACTTAGTAAAGTAAGGAATTACAAATAAATATTTTTAATGTGATTATTGGTGACAGACTAGAATAATGACACAATCAATCAATTTTTACCGGAAATGTTTTCGATTAAATGTGTTTATTTTAGTATAATTTGTAGTAAAAAGTTATTTATGCACTGGCGCTTGGAAATTTTCTTAGAAATATAAGTATACTCTAACAGTAATTTTGAATTCCCACTAGCTTTCACGTAAAACAATGAAGTTATTAACAAAAGGAACATTATACCGATATCATACAATCATTTTAAAAACTTATCTTCTCTCACTGTCATAAATATGAATCATCTGCCACTAAAAGTATTAATAGACGTTCTTACAGAACAAATCGTGAACCTTTAACTTAATTACTATTAATATAAAAGCGTACATAGACGACAATTGTCTAAATAAAGGGTAACTAGTGTTTCCTTAATTTGCTAGTATTTTACCTTGTTACCACCTGTTACACCTTATACTGCGATTATAACGTTACTATAATGATATTACTCAGTAATTGCGAAATAATTTGTGCCCATTTAAGCAGTGTAGTGGCTGAATAGCATGCTACTCTGCTTTTATTCAGTAACTTTATTCAGCGCTAAGTATACAATAATCCATTATTCATCTAGTATTCAGCCTATGTGTGTTACTTGGGTAGGTACCTTAACTCTTCTAGAGCAGTTACTCATGTGCTCTAATTACGAAAGGGCGTAGCTTCGACCCACTTAAGTCATTTTTCCACCTAGTATTATTCTATTACCCATTACATTTCCACATAATAAAACAAAAGCGTAAATCAAAGCACTCTTTGCGTGGAAAATGAAATTAAAACAATGAGTGCCGTGACCCAGCTGTATGATGCAATCTGCTGATTTTTTTTACTACTTATCAAGTTAACTGTGCTAAACATATTAGCTGGACATGGAAGGATGATGCTACGGAAGCAATTTGTTCATTTCCGAGTTGGAGTCGAGGGAAAGTTGTCCTCTTCGATGGCGATGGTTAAAGAGCATTAAAGTGATATTTTTACCATAGCACTTCAGATCAACCTACCCCAACCTGACAAATTTCTCTTTACAACATTAAAATTAATTTACAAAACTTCACTTAGACTTCTGTACATTCGTCGGGATTAGCGCTTAGAGTAATTATAATTATTTTTAAGCAAACAACGTGGATGCAGTTGGCTTGTATAATTATCACCTTAAACGGCGTAACGGTGTGAAAGCGTAGGTACTTGACTTTACTCTGTTTCCTTATTGAAGCAGAATCAAGCTCTTTTATCTACAACTGCACGTGAACTCTCCGCTCAATTATGGCATAACATCCCAACTGAATAAAATGAATAAATCCGATTAAAAAAGAACCAGAGATCCTAATTATGTAGTAATTATGCTAAAATTATAGCCGGTGTGGTTATTTTATATTGTTAACGTACAGTAAATATCATTTAATTCCGATGCTAGGTAAAGACACAATTGACTTCATGTCATCGGTACAATGATTTAATCATTACAGAAGAAGCTATTATTGCTATTTTGCCTACAACCTAATCACTAATATTGTACGTTACCTCAGTGGTCGAATGGCTGCGCTCGGCCCATTGTTTGATGCCCAGGTGTTTGATTTAATTCCCAGGTCGGGCATAGTGTGTTTCGGGTTTTTTCGATACCTAACTAGGGTTTGTTATCAGTGTTATTTTAACATACTCATCCTGAGTGACAGCCAAGCCGCGCTTAAGTCACTTATATCGCTTCAAATCAACTCCAGCCTTGTGCTCGAAACCACGAAATCCTTGAACAAGCTAGGTAGGCACAACAAGGTCAGGTTGATCTGCGTACCAGGCCACATGGGAATTCAATTCAATGAGATGGCCGATGCACTTGCTAGAGAGGGCTCAGAGACCATATATTGGTCCTGAGCCGTTAGTGGCACTATCATCGAGTACCATCAACAAAGCCTTCAAGGACCACATCCAAAACAGGCTTAAAACCAAATGAAAAGAGCTACCCGGCATAAGACACTCAAAGTCCTTCATAGGCGAAGGCACCCTAGGACGGAGTAACATCATATACGGAGGTAGCAGAAGGCAGGCCCGACTAATCATCGGTGCCCTGACTGGGCACTATACCACAAAACAAAGCACTCCACAAAATGCAACTAGCAATAAACAACCTGTGCAGGGCATGTGGAGGGGAAACGGAGTCCATGCAGCACCTACTGTGTGACTGCGACTCTTTTGCCTGGAAAAGAATGAATGTTCTGGGATCGGTCAACCCGAAACGAGAAGATTTTAGGCTCTTCGCCCTCAAGGACATGAACAAGTTTATGGCAATTATCTTCACTGATGAGGCAGAGTGATAGGACGGGGTTACACAAAAGATCCCAATGCCTCGACGTGCTGCTGCGAGAAAGAGAACTCGGAGGGCCCCACTAGATAAGATAAGATAAGCCAATGCTAGTTCTAGTGAAGATTCGATTTCAACGATGAAGACCATTGCCCAGCAGTGGGACAGTACATAGGTCATACTTTGCTTCCACTTTACGTACTTCCACTTCGATTATCCCCAAAAGTGCAGAGTTCAAGGCAACATTCGAGTAATTAATACATTATTAAGCTCGTATATTACAAGATGCCGCAAGTTAGACGAGCCGGCGCCTGGTAATTTATGTTGTGTCGAGAAGGGCCTTAAATATTACCTTCCTGCGACACTTTGGTACAATGAGGACTTAGGGCGGGAATTATGTCAGTGACAGGGAGATGATGGAAACTTTGATTTTGCGATACGCCCGCCCGAGTTATAATTACTACGGACAGTTGGTGTTATTTGTCGGTTTTGTCTTTTCTAATGGGTTGGAATTTGTGAATAACAAGCTGCCAAATTTGCTAGAATTAGGGTTAATTCTTTTCGAAAGTTCGGCAATAGGTATAAAACAAAGAATTATGCTTGTTTGTTTACTTCTAACTTCCGGACGCCATCAAAAAATCCGAAACACACTTTGGCCGACTTGGGAATTGAACCCTGGACCTCCGAATATTGCGACAAACGATTTGCCACACGGCCAGCACCGAAGCGAAAATATGAGACACATTCTGAAACACACTAGCGGCCCGCTCGCGACTCCATCCGCTTGAACACCTCGGTCCCATGAAAAATATCCATAAAATGTTTCTTACATAATTTCTTTTATTGTACTATATAAATCTAACTGTGTCGCGTAGCGGTGATAGAATACTACCAACCCCTCTCTTCCCTTGGGTGTCGTTAAAGGCGACTAATGGACTAAAGACTGCACATACATCCAACAGCTTAGAGCGGAGATAGGATCACCACCTGTCACGCTGAATTTGGTGAAAAATGGACTATAGCAGAGGACTGTTTTTGCGGCCCTCATTAGTCTAATCATTAGTCTAGTCTCTGACTAACCCTTTGAGGAATATAGTCGTGATTATAATATGTATGTATGTATGTAAATACAACAATAAAATAATCAGTAACATCAGACGAGCTGTCCTCAAGTGATGCGCGAACAAACATTCATGGGAAAAGATTTTTATTTAAAAGCACCTGTAACCAAATGGGTAGTCGCTCGCGTTAATTACGAGAAATCGTGGTTAACTTAAAGACTAATGAAGTGGACCCATACTTGACACGAGAATATAACTTTCTAGATGGGTTCACAGTAGTTCTCACTACCTATTACAAGTTAAAAGTCCGTAATAAATGCACCCACAGACGGGGACTAGAAGTTAGATTGAGACAGACACGTTTAATATTCAGCGACTGTCTGGATAGTTATTGAACATTCGCTGCACTTAACAACTAACTGCAATGGCTATGTTAAAATTTGCATCCAGTTAGAGCATTGATTAGTAATTTTATTTGTATTTACATCTGAAACAACACTTGCTTCACTTGTTTTTGGAGAGTTTTAACATTTGATTGCATTCTCTTCCTCTTTTAGTTATTTCTTGTTTTACAGTCTAAAATGGTTTCATTTATGCACTATTGAAACTAAATAAAGTGGTAATGGTGTCGTACTTTCTATACAAGGCATAGGTACAGCTCTATATTAGCCTTAATGCTGTACCACTGCTAGGAAAAGTTCCAACATTAAAATCTTACCATCATCGCAAAAAATTAGGTATTAAATATTAACCGTGTCACGTAACGGTGAAATATGCTTCCACCCTCTCTCTTCTCTTGGGCGTCGTTCTCTTGACTGCACATACATCCAACAGCATAAAGCGGCGATGGGCTCACCACCAGTCATGCTGAGCACATGTACAATCGCTATTTGGTGAAAAGTGGACTATTGCTTTTGCGGCCCTCATTGCCTAGCGTCTGACTTTCGTCGTCTGACCCTTCGGGGATAATAGTCCTGATTAATGTACGTTATATGAAAATATATATATTGATTAAATTACCAACCTTGTCAAATTACAATCATGTATATTTCAAAAAATCTGAAGCACAATTTACCCGACCTGAGAATAGGATTGAACTTAATACCGCGCCCTTTTAAGCTCGCTAGTCGGCCATCGTAGATTAAAAACTAAGTATTATACCTACTCTATAAAAATATTGTTGTACGTACGTACAAACTACTTAACCACATTTTGCAATTTATATTTTGTCCCCCTAATTGATAAAACGCTAATATTCCACAAATCCTACTAAAACAAAAGCGCATTAACCAACTTTGGACAACTACGAGCATTAGCGCCCAATCAGCACTTGACCAATCATCTCTACTAAAACGAATTTGCCTCAGCCAATTGTTTACCCTTCATTAGCCGGCGATTGCGCCCAGTGGAGAGGAACCAAACATCCAGATCGGGTCTCGTTTAATATTCAATGGTCGTCCACACAGTTATACAAGATTTGGTGCAATACGAACACGGAGAATTCCGCTGCGACCGGCTAAACGCTATGCAAATCGGTCGGCTTATCGACGGAGGAGTTAGGAAGCGTCAGATATCGAGTGACGTAATTAATAATCGTTTTTAAGTTGTTTTTTATTGAATTCATTGATTTATCATCTTCATTATCAGTTCATAAAGGTTATCACAGCAAGCCTCTGGGATTCCTGCATACAAAGCACATGACTAGAGTGGGTATAACCCCCCAGCAGCTAAAACTTTATTACACTATGCACATACCTTCATACAACAATGAGTTTAAACATTATGTTTTTTTGCTGTCAAGTCTGTTGTCTGATCGTGCATAGAGACACAAACTAATGCCTAGTCGCGTCGGATTAAACTTTACAAATACCTTACAAATTGGTTTAAATTTAATTAAAGCATCGTTCTTTGACTGCTTGATATTAAATTGACATAAGTAATTATAATTTAAAATTCTAAGTTATTTATTCAAGATGGAAATGTAGTAAGTATTACTTTTTTTTACTAACACCACCAATGCACCAATGTAAGCAAACCTCGGTAACAAACAAATATTTCTATTTCTATTTCCATGTTCAGCGACAATGCAGTCTTAACTATACATATACCTACAGCGGAGGGCGGAATAACTATACTGTTCGACGACGGTAAATAGGCTTACAGCTAAGCCTCAATACACAACAGATATAGCAGACACAGCGATAGTTATTTAAATCGGCCACTTGTCAGAGAGTATCGCTTAATATTCACGTAGTGGAGCGGAAGGCTACAGCCCTGATTGGAAGGACTGAATGGAGTTGGTATCGGGCATCTAGCGAACCTAGTAGAGGCGGTTATCAAAATTATTTATTAGAATGCCTCTGATCCAAGACGGAGTGCTCTAAGATAGTTAGATAAGGGACGGTGGTAACTGAGAGGTAGCTATTAGTTGAAATAGAAGCATTAATAACAAATATGCTGCAAACCTCTTTTGCTTATATCTATGGCTGCATATATACAAAATTATACTTATCACTAGAAAAAGAAGCTTAATATGTGAAGATCAAGCCATAACCACCACACTGGCCTAATGAGGGGTGGTGTTATCTTACCGAAGGTTGGCGACAATCGGTGAGTTTGAACGACTGCTATCTTTCTAAGAATATATTATATTGTTACGAACAAAGCCTTAACGTGCCTTCTGAAGCCAGAGGAAAAACGAGAAATGAAGGCGCTAGCTCTAGAGGTAGTTGAACCAGAGACCGCCAAGTCAGAGACTGTTGTTTAATAACTAGACCTAACAGACAGCTAAAGCTCAACGTGTATTACGTAAAATAAAGTAATATAATATTCCTTTTTCAAGTTTGACTTAGCGTATAGATTCACAACATGCCTTACAAGTTTCAAAACTAGATTCTGCCGTATCGAGGGGCTTACAGGCAAGTTGGAGATCCATTGCTAAGTTTTAATAAGACAAGCGGAGGTACGTATACAGTTGCTGTGTAGTTAGGCGAGGATTTCGCTTTGACATCATAGTTCGGTATCTGATCATTAAAATTCGATACGACAGAATAGACTTTTATACAGAAAAGTTTTCTAACAAACTTAAGTTGAATTAAGTTTGAAGGTTTTGTTGATTTATAAAATCGGATTATGACTTAACCGAACGCGCTTTTAAATCTTTGTCGATTTCGTTTCTGTCTTTTTGTGTAACTTTTAAAAGGATCGGGCCCGTACAGCTTAATTTTCAGTTAATTTTTCCCTATTTAATGGTGATTGATGGATGTTTCCCCCGATTTCCTTGAGTCTCTACTGAGACGCTATATTGACTTCTCATATTGTAATGTCAAAATGGACGTCCCGCTGTTTGCTTGCATTAGCAAAAATAGAGTTTACTACACTCGAGTTCTTTTCTTATCAAAACACGTGTTGCGAGACTCCATATCGATCCAAAATTGAATTTAGTAATTACTAATCTAATCTAAATCTAAGCTAATAATCTTCCGTATTAATAAAAATTTACTAAATGCATTTAACGCGAAACATATTCCATAGCTCAATTTCCTCCTTCCTTCCTTAAAAGATGGCAACGCGCCTGCGATTCCTCTGGTTTTGCCCATGGTGTCCATGGGCGGCTTTGATTACTCTCTATCAGGTGACCCGACTGCTCGTTTGCCTCCTTCTTTTATAAAAAATAAAACCATAAAAGATAGAAGACGGGTTGACTTCTTGCGGGAAAGTGAAGCGTCATGTCTGCAGTTTTGTTTTATTTTCTATAATTTGTGTTTTGTAGAATATTCATGTGAAATAATGATGGATTATTTAATGTTAAGTGTTCGTAAACGCGCATGTCTAAGCAAATAAAAAAAACAGTGCAACATCACTTTTCAAATTCTCTCAAGAAGTCCGTGTGAGACCTCAATAAAGTCCCACAGCTATATTGAGTCTCGAGGGGTTTGGGTTTACCATTAAACGTTCATTATCACTCATTATCATCCACTTAATGTAAAGAAAATAATAATTACTATTAAACACTTGACACTGGCTAAATGTGCAGATCGCACGAAGCCATTATTTAAGAGAAAAAAAGACGGATTTACAATATTCATCATTGGCCTATCAACGCCCTACTGCTGGGCACAGGCCTTACCACATGGACAATGTGCCTTCCAAAGAACGGAAGGGCTCGAAGTTTTAATGTTGGTCACCCATCCAGTGAGCCGGCATTGCGAAAGCTGCTTAACTGGCAACTTTGCGAACCGGACGCTTTAGCCACTGCGCCGTCAAGCTTCAACTTCATAATATTACAGGTTCACTGTCCAAAAAATATAATAATAGGGTAATTAGTTATTATGGACCATAATATGGTCCATAATTATATCCATAATTATATTAATATAACACTACCAAAGTTCAGACAAGCATTTTTGAAGCTTATGAGACATGACATGGATTAATAAAATTATCATATTCTAATTTCAATTATTTTCGTTAAGTTAACAATATGGTTTATGCGGTTAAGTAAATTTTAGTTTTTCTGTGTTTTAATTTTGCTTTTTGTGTCCGCCTATAATTAGTTCACACATTTAGCTAATTATTTAATTAATAATTATACATATATCACTAATTTGTTATATTTAAAATTAATAATGTAGCAACTGTTAGCTGACTAAAATAAAAAATATTAGTCCAAAGATAATCTCTTTCCACTTTCATTATTAACGTGATATTTTAAAGTTGTTACATCTAAACTGGACTACAGAATTAGGCTCCCACCCACCTGTGGGGTATTTTTACCTGAGCCGGTCAGCGCTCGATTAGGATTATCGATCATCGGCCGGTCGCGGGTCTCGGTCAACCCTGGCGAACTGGCTACTGAAACGGGCACAAGTCGTAAATTACTCCTACTGCTTAGTTTTGGTAATTAATGACAACGGCCATTTGTATAGTCATATTTTTTTTTCTTTTATTCACGAAGCACAATTTTGTTTTTATATAAAAAAAGTAAAAAAGGTTAGTTATGAGATATTAAATAGCCTACACTCGTAAACTGTCTCTCTGTAGGGCATAGGCATCTATCATCAAAATCAAGCCATCGCTACATTGTTAGGGTGCTTAAGCGATAAGATACCAACTTTGCCCTTACTGAGCTTAAGATTATGTCATGTGGCTCCTGTGTCACATGCCATCAGTAGAAGATAAAAAAGCAGGTAAGCAATTACATACATATAAATAGCTGGCTATGCACTATTGTATTGTTATCCTCGCGAATACCAAGTTTCAGATTTCACGCCAGGCCTAGAGGCACGACGTAGAAATACGCCGGCAGCTTTAAATTTTAAAGGTATGCGCGAACGCTTGCGTGACAAAATTTATTTTGGCAGCACAGACGATATTTCAACTGTTTGTAACGAATGCAATGAAACTGTTTGCTTTGTGATGTTGACACAGAACAATTTGGAGGTTAAGGACCGGGCTGACAGCTTGCACGTTTTTGTTGTGATCGTATACTCACTTTTGCAATGGCTGTTTTTTTCTGAATGGGTGATTTTATTAAACACCTACATTTAAAATACAATTTGAGTAGGTACCTAAAAAAAAATCAGAAATGAAAATTTCATTTCATTTCTGTTTTTTTTTAAGTAGTACCTACTCATTTAATGTATTTATTTGCATTTGAAAAAGGTTACACTGTGGAAGTTTACAATAAAATTGGATTCATCTTATTCAGCTATAAAAATAGCACGCAAAGTTCAAAGCAGTAACTAGTCAGATTAATTAATTATAAATTACAGAATGTCAAGAAATTATAATACACAGAATGTCATCAAATCATTAAAATCAGGAAGTCAAAATTATAATAATAACAATCTATAACACCACATTATCATCATAATCCGTACAATAACAAAATATAAAATATCAACATGCAAGTCAATGGCAATTAATATAATTCAATAGGTGCAATGTCAAAATTAAACGGAAACAATCTATTAATTAATAATTGTGAATAAGAAATTCTTGCACTGTATAAAATGTGTGTTTAATAAGCCAGTTGTGCAAAGTCTTTGTAAACTTATTCAAGGGCAGATTTTTAATATCTTGAAGAATCTTATTATATATTTTTAAACAAATATTAAAACCATTTTTCTGAAATCGGGCACTACGTGGGACAAAATCAAGTACTAACCTATCAGTGTTATATAATAATGAGATGTGCTGATTATTATATTGTTTTCTATTTATTTAATCGCCTTTTACGACACCCAAGGGAAGAGAGGGGGTGGTAGTATTCTTTCACCGCTACGCGACAGGGAACGGACTAAAGTCTGCATTACTATGCATATACATTCTGTCAAAAAAAAATCGGGAACGGATGATTTGTCTAAGATTTCAAATACAATTTTTTGTTCTTTTTTTGTTGTTAGATTCAATTTTGGCGCGGAGTTTGAGTTGCATCTGTTATTTAGATTAAATACAGTGCTGTTTTTAGTTAGTTTATATCTATTGTGTGTTGCGAATTTCATAATGGATAAAAACATCGAACACAGAGATTTGTCTTAAATTTTGCGTCGCCAATGGAATTTTGTGTTCGGAGTCACTGAAAATGTTACAGAAGGCTTAAGGTGAATCGACTTTATTACAAAAACACGTGCTTTTGAGTGGTACAAAGCGTTCAAAAGCGGTCGAGATGTGTTGGAAGATTTGCTTCGCTCTGGTAGGCCATCTACGTCTTCAACTGAAGTTAACATCGCAAAAGTGAAGGAAATGGTGACTGAAAATCCTCGTACAAGTTTGAGAGAAATAGTCGCTGAACTTTCTGTAACTCATAAGTCGATCTGTATAATTTTAAATAATCACTTAGGTATGAAACATATTACCGCTCGGCTAGTCCCAAAAAACCTGAATTTTCTCCAAAAACTCAATCGCTTATGAGTCGCTGAGGACATGCTAGAACGAGTTAATTCCGACCCAACATTCATGCAACGCATTGTTACTAGTGACGAGACGTGGGTTTACGAGTTTGACATGCAAACTAGTCAACAAACTTCGGAGTGGCGCCTTCCGACTGAACCGAAACCGAAAAAACCACGCCAAAGTCGATCAAAAGTCAAAGTCATGTTGACTGTTTTCTTTAACTATCGCGGTGTTGTGCACTCGAAATTCTAGCCGAAAGGTCAAACGGTAAATAAAGAATATAATTTGAGCATTATGCGGCGTTTAAGAGAGCAAATTCGACGAAAAAGGCCAAATTTGTGAAAAGAAAATTCTTGGATTTTGCACCACGATAATGCGCCTTCGCACAAGGCCGTCATTGTGAACGAATTTTTGACCAAAAACTCAACAAATACCATCGAGCAACCACCTTATTCACCAGATATGGCTCCAGCCGACTTCTTTCTTTTTCTTAAACTCAAATTACCACTTCGTGGCACCCGTTTTCATTCGGTAGAAGACGTAAAGGAGAATTCGCGGCGAGAACTGAACTCAATTCCGGAAAAAGCGTTTAAAAATGTTTTGATGATTGGATTATTCGTTGGCGTAAGTATATATCGTTTCTGAAGGAGCATACTTTAAAGGCGATAAAATTAATTTGAATTAATAACTAAGATTTTGTGTATTATTGGTCTTTTCCCGGTACTTTCTTGACAGACTAGTACATCCAACAGCATAGAGCGGCGATGAGCTCACCACCTGTCACGCTGAGCACATGTATTTCGATTAAAATTGATTAAAGTTGGTTAAAAAAATATTGTACGAATATCCTTTTTGATATACTCATTACTGAGTATCAACACGCCCGGGGTGGCACAGGTGGTTATGTGGAGTTCTCCTCCCCAGCTCTGAGAATGTTTGAGCGTGGTCCAAACGACGTAGGTGGTTATTATAGCGATCTCTTTAACAACTTTTGGTTTATGGACCTAAGAAAGAGATAGAGGAAGTGCGCAAATTCTAATGAATAGGTTAATAAAATAATTCTGATCCCAGTGTCCGTATCCAAAAGCCCACAACCCCATGAACTTATGGTTATAAAGATATCTCAAGGGCTGATTTCAAGCTTTATGTTGAGATTACCCATTCTTCACAAATGTAAAAACTGTAAAACTCGAAGGCAGTCAAACTAATGAGCAATACGCTTTGAAAATTATTTATTGACAAAGAAATACCACTTTCCGTGACTACCGATGCTTTGAGATGTTTTCCTATCACATAGTAGGCACAAGGGTTATAGCCTACAAGACCCTTTCTGTACGTAAAGCTTACTACCGACTTAACTCTTAGCGATACGTCCCCAGTGAATAATTACAATGTCTCTTTATTGTATGCGTGCGAACTTCCCATTTTAGTTTGATCTGTAGAATTGGTGACTGGAATGATTAAGACTGGCACGTCGCACTGCGCTGACGTCATGAATGTAGCTAATAATAATATTGACAAGGTAAGTGTACTAGGCGCCGGATAATGGGTTTGCTTGCACGCTGCACTGGTCAGCAGCATACGTAATGTATATATGTTAATGCAGATTGACGTATTCGATGTGGCGGAGATATTCTGTCATCTTGAATAAACTTATGTCTGACGGTGTTACGGCTGCCTGAGCCAAATTAAGTTTAGATAAATATTGTATTAAAACAAAATCATATAATGATCGATGAACTGTGGAAGATTTGTAAAAGTGTCACATGTATTTTTAAATTGATAGATTTTTTTTACAATGCTTTAATTATATCGAAAATGAGTGTTACAAAGAACGACTGCGTTTTGTATTTATATCGAAAATGAGTGTTACAAAGAACGACTGTGTTTTGTGCGACTCGAACAGACGAGAAAAGAAGCCTGGATTTGAGTCACAGTTGAAGCAATCGCTTTTTTCAAGATCGTTTTATTTATTTATTTATTAAACACACAATCCTAATATAATTGCATAATTATATTTCTTACTACAAAGTAGTACCAATAACTTACGATATCTCCATTAAAAGTTGTGTCAACGTTGTGTGGGTCTGGTTTTAAGTCCGCTTAAGTTATTCTGTTTCTAACCATTCAAATAATTTTTGTAAGTATTTTCTTAGTAGTTTAAAATTTGTGATTTCAGCCTTACCGTGGCTCACATACAAATAGCTGTTTGTTGCACTTAGTAGGCGCCCAGTCGAGGGGTTATATACCTATTATCAAACACCCTGTATAAAGCAATAACGTCCCTATCAAGTTAAGAAAATAATCAACTAGCAAGCAATATCTTCCCATGGTCTTTTAATATGACTTAAACCAACAGTCGTTTTTCATAAGCGTAATGAAGTGGAAAACCTCGGGAGATAAAGGTATTATTATCTGGAAATCATTTCTTTCTAAATGTGACACAGTGAAAGTAGCGAGATGTCTGGAAAACTCTAATAAACGGCACAAAAGATTTCACCGCCTCCTATTGCTAACATTAATAAAATTGAGATTAAGCATACATAAAGAAAAGTATGTTTCTATAATACAACGTTTCAAGACATCAAATCTATACAACTATTTTATTAGGAACGGCTACAATCTTCTAAGTAAAATGGTGCATAGCACAAGCTTGAGCGATTTCGAGTAAAAGTCGAATGCTGGTTAACGTATGCTTGGTGCTTGTGTTTCATACAGTCTAACTCCTTAGATAAATATGTAACTAATTCATTTTTAAGCGATACAAGATACATTTTGTTTTACATGTATACAATAATGTAAAACAAACAGTTTTCACAAATATTTTTCAAACATAACAAAAGAAGGATTTGTTTAGTTATTAATTATAAAGTTTATGGTATGAATTTTTTTGTCCATGTTAGACCTAAATAAAATAAATAAATAATAAATAAAAACAACAAGCAAAAAACAACGAAAAATAAACACTTAAATGAAACAACATTAGCATTTAAAAGTATGACACTGTAAAATACAGTACAGAATTCATCTTAAACCGTACGATTTATTACAGAAAACTTATAACAAACTTCTAGGAGTAGTACTTACTGTCCTACTGCGAGCCAAATACTTCCATCATTGAAATCTTAGGCTTAATGACCACGCTTCTCAAATGCGGGCCGTACATCGAAAAATCCAAAACACACGCCGACCTGAAAACTAAACCAGGGCCCTCCGGATATCGGACAGAGCGCTTTGCCTCAGCCACCGCGTAGCAGTAGTAGATAGATGTCTTCAATACTCTTGCATCCGCCATCGCTTTATAATTGGTCCACCGATACTACTTTCACATAGAGAAATTCGATCAATCCGTGTGAAAGCATCGGCTCTACCTGCCGCGTTTTCTACCTAATGGCTCGGAATTGTTCCTTGGAGCTCTTCAGACCTTCGGGGATGCACCCGACTCTATACAGGGTGGAAAAAAAGACCGTGGTAAGAGGAAAAGTGTCCTTAATATTGATGATTGCAAATTTTACTCAAAGGAAAGAAAAAATAATTAAAAGCGCATTTAAAGATTTTTGAAAATCACCTGCTTTAGCCGGGAATCGAACCGGTGAAATGTGAAAAAAAAACACCAGTATTTTATGATACCAACCGAAAGAGTCATTCTTATGGATCAATTTCTTTTAAACAACAGTAGGTAAGTATCTTAAATTAAAGAAAGAACAGAAAAATATTTTTTTTATTTTAGAGCTTACCTACTCACCATCAGAAAATAGTTCACTTAACTTATGAATTTGCTCAAAATGAGACCCACTTTCATGTATGCACAAACGTATTCTTTGACTGAATTCGCTACGTGTCGCTTTATATCGAGTTATGGCGAATATTTAAAACATTAGTTCAAAATATTATTTACGTTGGTATCATAAAATACAAGGTGCTTTTTTTACATTTTGCCGGTTCGATTTCCGGCTCAAGTAGGTGATTTTTCAAATATCTATAAATGCAGTTTTTATTATTTTTAAAAATAAAGCAATGTTTTCTTTCAGTAAAATTTGCCATCATTAATATTAAGAGTACTTTTCCTCCAACCACGGTCTTTTTTTCCACCCTCTTGGCCTCTTTGGGGTTATCTGATAATGCCCCCGTGTTTTTAGAAACGGTAAAAATTAAAAGTTTCTGTATAATCATCATCATCACCAGTTTGTTAATGTATCACTGTTTGGTTCAAGCTCTCTCAGATGGGAAGGGACAGAACAGCTGCTGACCAAATGTTGTTGCAATTTTGCTGTTAGTTGCAGACAGGTTTTCTTTTCAATATTATACAAACACTGCTTACGTTTAGCGCCTAATTTATGCAAATCAATACAAAAATAATTGTTTTTAGAATTTTTCTTTGACTATGACTGCACATGACGAAGGCCGTATTCGTTTTACGACTAAATAAGTACAAATAAAGTGTTTTTCCGTGTAAAACGTCCTATTTTTCTTCATGCTCATTTATGAGATATTTTATCTTATTATCATCTAAAGTTCTTTAAATGAAGTTGGTAAGGTTTTCTTACCTTCTTCTATTAGGTATGTAACCATTCGCCATTCCTTGTTTTACAGACTTACTACTTGCGTTAATTCTCTTCGAGGAATTCAATCAACCGGTTTGAAAGCATCTGATTCGACTGAAAGGGTTCATTTCTACCTAATGGCTTGGAATTGTTACCGGGTCCCTTAGATCTTGGATGCATCTTGCAATTTAGCAATCCATTGAGCCTATCGCAAGCACCCGAAATAGATATATTAGGTTCTATTTAGTGTTTCGACATTAAACTGTATTAAATTTGTGTAACTCAATAATTACATACATCTATCAAATAGTCACACCCAAGACAGCTGGTTTTAGGATTTAGTAATACTATTTCTCAAAACAAACAACTTTACTGAATGTATCTTTATTGTTGAAAGTTTGCATTCACAATGCTATATAAATATAGGATAAAATGTTTACTAGAATAAAAAAAATTTTTTTGATACCCACTCGAGCTTCCTGAGACTGGTTGATTTTTTTTTCTAGTAAACATTTTATGCTTTACTGAATGTATTAATATACAAACAGTGTAAGTATGTAATGAGTTCAACATTTTTCATTTGGACCCAAATGCTTTAGGAATAATTTGTTTAAAATTACTTTTGTCTAAAACAATATTTTTTATTTAACGAAGCTTAAGTGTAACTATTTTTATTTTTCCATTTTTATGAAAAGAACCAGACGTATCTGCATTAAGAAAGTGATTTAGTTTAGTGTTAGAAGGCTGAATACTTTAACAACTACCGTGAGTCAATTAATGGTAATTTAATGGTAACTAATTATAAAGTCAAAATGTTTCATCAATTAAATATTATTAGCTAGTTTGTTGTTTATTTTTTATTATTTATTTATTTGTTGATGGACACAACTTAGAAACTTAAAAATAACACCAGGAAGCTAATAATAGGTCCGCGCTGATAAATATAGGTACGAACCAATTCATTATGTTTTTCTAAATAACATGAACAGACTTAATTAAAGCTGTGCAGCAACCTCTTCAATGATCCAACTCGCCCTTGTCCGGTATATTTTTAAATAAGCGAGCAAACATCGGAAAATCGCCTCATTCCGGAGCTGCGAGCCCGAGTATTGTTACTGTAAATTACGGGGTGGCCTCTACAGAGGAAATTAGTTCCATTCGATTCTGGTGAAATTGCCTGTTTCATTCGACTCTTCGATTAAGGATTTCTTTCGTTTGTTTGATAAACAGATTTTCCTACTTAGAAAATTTAGCTATAAATATAAATTATGTTTAGTCATTTATAGCTGATCCCGGTGTATGTGCAATAAAGTGTTTATTAATGTAGATAGATAAATAAATGTCGTACAAAATTTGAAATTGTATTTTATATGGCAGTACAAGCTATAGATTCTTAACTAAAAATTAGAATACGTTTATAAATAGATATCTATGTATGTTGAATGGTATAAGGCACATATTATATATGACCCCAAGAAGCTTATTGACTTAAAAATATGTAATACAGACAACTATGATAATTCACAAAGCAAGTAGTGAGAAAATTTCAATGGAGTTTGACAGAAAACAAGCAAAGCGTTTTTATCTCAATTAAGACATCATTTTGGTTTGTGCCTTATATTTATAACATACTTCCTTTTACTATCAGTGCATTCTTTCTACTAATGGTAAAAGTATAATTATTCATAACTGGTATTTTATTTTTGCCGATCTGTACCAGATTCACTGTTGACCAAGCTGGTTGGAGGAGGATTGGAGAGGCGTACGTCTAGTAGTGGACGATGATACGCTGATGAAGAAGAATATTTTATTTTTAATTAATACTCGTACCTCCTATTCATATTGCCATGTTAAATTCATTTTCTTATTTTCTGCAACACTACATTCCCTTAGTACGATCATTTATTTGAAAGCTTAAAAAGGTATTATACCTACATAACATCGTTGGGTAAAAGTAATCAAAAATTTCCAACTTACGTTACAAAACTTTTGCTTGTGTCCAGTAAAATGGTGAAAAGCCGAAATGTTCACCGCAACCGTAGGAAATGGCAGCCATAATTACTTGATGCGACAAATTCGCTAAGCCATTATCGTTACCAGTAAAGTGGCATTTAAAATAAAAATATTCGAACCGCTACTGCCTATCATAAACATGTAATTTGTAATTTAAATATAAATATTTCGACTAGCACGAGAAGTTCGTAAGTTATAAAAAAAACAAGTAGAAATATTTATTTTTAAAATTAACTTCAATAAAGATAGTTTTAAGTAAATATGAACATACACACTTGTTTGAGAATTCGAAGTATCGTCGGAATAATTAAAGCGGAATGCCCACCAACAACAGTTTATAACGATGCCAGAATTGGTCGACCGCACGAAATCTCATGGACGAATGATATACCATTTTCTGTCAGCACTTTTAATGCTGCTTAATTATCTGTACAACGAAATTGTCGGTTGATAAATTAACTGAACTGGTTTGCGCGGCGGCAATGGTGACGCGTATTGTATTTAACGGGACAAAACTGCAATTATTTTCTACTTTTGTCATCGGTATTAGCTGTTAATTTGGTGACAAAATTGAAGCTCGCTCAAGAGGTATTCGTTTAATTAAGTGCCAAAGTAAATTACGAGAGCGATATTGCTTTGATTAGAATTTTTTAAATAATATTCGTTGTAGGCAAAAAGTTTTTCAGCTAATTGAAATATTGGTATGCTTTTTGAAGAAGCTAATTTAAATTGAAATAATATAACTGAAGACTTTTCAAAATAACAAAAACCCAATTAATTGAGTATTTTTATAAAATGTTTTTTATTACTTCTTTCATAATAAACTAAATCTAATATTACTCATAGTTAATGTTAGTGGTTATAACTATACAAAAGAAAAGTATTGAGTTAGTAACAATAATTGTAATCAGCCCCGCCCTCCTTCACATTATCCTCTATTCAGCCTATAATGGGTGACGCAACGGCTCTGGTTTCAACAACAGCCGAACAGGAAACAAAGAGCTCGTCCCCTTTATTGTGAAAAAGAAATGAAGTGGATTAAACGAGTGTACCATAACGTCTAGTTAGCTTCAAACGTTTCGAGAATCGTAATCCCCAGATATTGCCTGACGATTTCGAGCCGGATTTGTGTGGGCGTTTACCTTTGTTTCTGTCATCGACGCTGCTACATTCAATTGCTGGCAGCCTTTGTGTAATTGTATACTGTCTCCGTTTTATTTTTCCGCAGAGCGTTTTGATTGTGCGACCGTTTTGGTGAGATTGTGTAACGGGCGTCACTTTACCTATGTTCCATTTTTGTTACTGTTTGTAACACGATAACATTGAAATTTTTGCAGTTCCCTGAAACGATAATGTCATTAAAACCAACATTTTGCTGTTTATCATGTCTCATGCTAAGGGAAGCTACTTCCTAAGCACGTATTTTAATTAGTGCAGATTAATGATCATAGATTAATAATTATCGGTAGGTACTTATATGAACATAATTATGCTGAGATCTAAACACTAATTGTTCGGTAATTATCTCATCAAAATGATGTTACGATATTAACAGCTGATGTTAAGTCCAATGTACAATAATTGTGCATACTCACTTGCTTAAACAGCAAAAACAAATCATTATGCAGCAACAAGATACTTTTGAATCTGTAAATGTATCTACTATGACTTTGGAAGTTATCGTGATAACAGTAAAATATTCACTACATTTTCTATAGATGCGATTACGATTAACATATTATATTATCTGTAAGTTTGAAACATTATTAATTAGTGATGAGATTGATGAGTGATTAATTGATTTTTAACGATTAATGAGATGTCTAAATAAGGAATAGGCTTGAATTCAATAATCCATCGAAATACAAATTATATAAGTAGCTTGGTTTTTATATTTCTACCTTATATTTATTTTATTATAAACCAGCAAAAATAAAACACCGTTGTCATTAAAATAGTCAGTAAAACTAAGAAAAGACGAGTGAAGTAGATTAGTAGAACATTGCATTCAGTGAACATAAAATTGAGTCTTTTATTGCGCTTGAAAACATCAAAGTCTCATTCTGCGGACTCAAATTTGACATGCCAAATTAAAACGGGGAAAAAATGAATAGCAAATTCTTTTCATAACAAAATATGATTCCGTCGCTTTGTAAAGTGAAAATGTCCAAACAATTACCCTTAAAAGGCGTGCCGAGTGAAAAACTCCAAAACCCGTTAGCCATTTTGTAAATAACGTTGGTTGTCAACGAAGCGTAACACAACACAACACTACATCAAGACATTTGCACACCTGTACGCTGGTTGCATATCATTGTACTTAATTAAAAACGTTGCACTTACTTACCAAGATAATTAGTAATTATTGTAAGAAAGGTACAAGTTGAGCAACTGTTGGAATTGCCAGTTTCCACTCAACATTGATGATTTTTACCCACTTGGGTTGATTTGATTTCTTGCTGGGATATTGTGGTCAGTCTGGTTAGTAGTAGAGTAGTAAGATGCGTTGTTGTGATTCGTCAGTTTGAGGTTAGATAGCCAGTTGCTCGGTGGTTAAGAATTTCGGGTGAAATGCAATTTCATTTTTTGAACTATCTTGTCTCTTACTGTAAAACACAACCGCCTTACATTGTTGTCACGAAATACTTTGTAAATAAGGTCGTAGATAGCCGAAGATGAACCGAAAATTGTTCATAAAAATACAATTTAACTTAAACTAAAAGATTTGTTAGTGCCAGTGTAGTGGATATTCACAGGGCGTAGAAGAGTTTGAACCAAGACATAACAGATTTAAATTATTTTTTATATCTATTGGTTCCCAACAACTTTGGTCTTTTTGTATGTTTGTAAGACGATGTACGTTATCATGAACTACAGCATAAAAGTGTACATTCATTAACTAAAGAATAAAATGTTCACATAATGATCAAAAACAAAATTGTCGTCGGCAGTGTCACTGGTAAAACATCAAGCAAACAGGTTTTAGACACAAACTATTTGTCATACGAAAGGGGTTCTCCCGAACATTTCGCGCGCAACATCTTTACTTACAACACATTCTAGTATTTCACACGTTCACGAGTTTCCCTTCAACCGCCAAAATTGTTTCACCGCACTCACAAGTAAATATATTCACGTTGGTTGACAAAAGATATAAATTACTTACATAAGCGCACACTGTTGTTCATTCCTACGATATGAGCCCTAATGTTTTATGGACGATATTGTTGTAAGGTGAGCCTTCGCGAGGCAATTTTTCTTCTGCGTAAAGGTACTGTCATCATTTTTGATTACGCTGTAATGTGTTGTTATTGCTGTTTGTTGTTGTGTATCTACTTCAAGTTCGGTCGTCGTTAGGTATACTCGTTTGATGAGTTTCAATTGCGGCTTTAGTGTTAAGTAGAAATAATATAAAGGTTTTAGAACCTTCTACATCCATAGATATATTAATTCTCGTGACTAAAATTACAGACGTTGTGAAGCATATTACGAATTTTTTGTTAGCGTGACAGCATATTTTAAATTACTTATTAGACTCTTAATTATGATTTACTAAAAACTATATATTATTTTCGATAAATAAGCATTTTTAAAACTTAACTCGAAATCTTTGCTCGAAATCTTATACGAAAATGCTTTTGAATCTGAAATTGATAAACAAACAATTCAAATTCGCGTGAACTTCAATTATGTACGAATATACGCATTTCGTATTGAATGCTGGTCACGTTAATAGTCAAATCGTTAGCCGCAACAGTGGTGTTTGCAGCGTGACATTGTGTTAAACGCAGTTTGTGGTGTTAGAACGAGTTAGGTTTTGACCGCGAGACCAACCCATTTGTTCAGTAGTAAGTTTGCCGCTCTCAAGCTTTTCTCGTTATATTATTTGTTTACAGAACCTAACTTCCCAACTAATAAATGTGAAAGTAAGTTTAATGTTGGTATGTTTGTTACGCGTCCATGCTTAAATCGCTAAGCTAATTTTGATGAATTTTGGTGTATGATAATTTTTTTGCGAAAAATTAAGGTATACAAAGTCGCGGGCAAAAGCTACACATATTTTGTAG
Organism: Scoparia ambigualis; assembly: GCA_963921215.1. Classification (NCBI taxonomy): domain Eukaryota; kingdom Metazoa; phylum Arthropoda; class Insecta; order Lepidoptera; family Crambidae; genus Scoparia; species Scoparia ambigualis. The sequence goes on from OY992503.1 coordinate 2,087,925, forward strand.
AACGATTTTTTTATAATTTATATAAGTATGAAAAGATTAACTGTAACTTTATTGTGAAATAAATTGATAAAACTACTTACACCTTACAATATAACGGACTCCCGGCAACAGAAACGTTAATATATAAATTCTATTAAACTTTATACTTTAATAGAATTTGTATTTGCTTGCAACTATGAATTTGAAAACTGGTTAGTGATCCGCAGCGAGCCTAAAGTATTCAATTTACGTAAAGCTGTAAATACCGAAAATGACATGATAAAATACGGCGTGATTAACCTAACCAACGCTTATAATTAATCGGAACAGTTAATCATAGCAATCCCACAAATAGCTATACCGTATCGCGTGACGTGACTGGCAATAAATAAAACAAATGAAACGCGCCCAATCTTTTGTTTGCGTTCAAACAAAACAATTTCGTCATCGGCTAAAAGCATCGATACATGTCTAGAGCGATAAAAGAAAATTACAATACGTAGAGTTTCCGTGACTGGTTGTTGTTAGTAAGTTAAAGGAGGATTGCTTGGATACTCAAATCGGATATGAAAATGGAAATTTTGCTTTTTTATTTTTTTGTTGAGATAAAGTATCAGAGCTGTGTTAAGTTCGGTCGATCTACTATTTAGAACGAATACAAAGCTTAAGCTTTTAATATTTCTCTTGACCAAATTCCAATTGCGTTCTACATTTTCAGTCGCCGTGATGCACATAACTCGCCATGCTCACACTCCAAGCGCTTTTCCTACCACTAAGCCTGCATTCTTAGAATAATAACGCTATAGAAAGATAGTCTTCATACAAGCGCTCTGTCAAAAATAAAGCACTAAACCGATTCACACACGCGTGAAGTGCGCGCATGGCCGTGATCTGCTGTCTCTTTCCAATTCTATGAATATGAAAGAGACAGCACTGCGGCAGCCGCTGCTACCGATGCTTTAACTTAGAGAATCACACTGCAGTACGTTTATATTTTGACCTAATTAACTACAAGATACTATGAAATACTGAAAGCTTACCTGTGAAAAGTGATGTTATTACACTTCTTTTGTTTTTCAGATGTGTTGTGACACAATTTAACTGCACAAACCGTCATTTTTTTTTGTTTTCGCGAGACACGTTCGGCGCTCTGTGACATTGAACACTACGGAGCGGTCCGGCGTTTGGTGCCATTTCTGGCTCCAATTTATGTGCTTCAAAATAGGCGCGCGAACTTGGTTTCTATAGCGTTATTATTCTAAGCCTGCATTACTGTGTTCTGGCTTGAGGACTCTGAGTACCAAAAAAATAACTATTCCAGCTAAAAGTCTGCTAAAGGTCGGTAACGCACAAACGATTTGTAATCCTATCGTTCACTTGAGTATTCACACAGACACAAAATGAAACAAAATGACGATTTTTTATAAAACGGAGCGATCTTGATATGAAACTTTTATTATTGCGAGGTACGCTGACTCTGTGCTGAATGTAAAATATTCTTTTGTTATGTTAGTTGTCTGAAGCTGGCTCCAAACAGTTCCTCCTTTAGAAAATTCCATTTTATACACAAATAAAGAGAAACTCGCTACATTGTCCAAGTTTGTACAATTAAGCAGATGCGTTGCTGATATTCAAATGTTCAACGGATTTTTCCATTAGCCGAGGGAAAGTTTTGTCGCGAGAATTACGTATGGACGCGGTTGCTAATAGCGTCGGGAAGCGGTGAGCTGGAAGTTGTTAACGAATTAAACTTTGCTTCAAAATCGTGCGATTTTGAAGCAAAGTTTTTCATCGATGATATTATACAAGTAAAAGAGTACCTATGTTAGTTTTAATTGCTAGCAGATGCTTTGTAAGGCACTAAAGTCCCCTGTTTCTTTCTTCAGAACTGGACCAATTTTTATGTTTTTTTTTTAAGCATCGGTTAAAGAAAGAGATTTTCTACGTCTTTTAGTTTAACTTTTTTGCATCAAGGAACCTTCAAAATTTTGCGAAATCAATCCGTTTTAAGGCGTCTTTAGAAATATGAAGTAACCGGTTAAAAAAAATCAGACATACAGACATAGAAAATCTCTTTCTTTAACCGATGCTGAAAAAGTAAGAAAAAGTGGTCCAGTTCTGAAGGAGGAAACAGGGGACTACGAAACGTCGGTTTACTGTGTTTCGTATGAGAATTTTGCATGACACTTCCACGTAGTGTTTCCTCTTAAGCGTCCACATTAGGTACTAATTTTAGAATGTACATAGGTACCGTACTACCTACAGACATTCTTACACGAGTGTACTGAATCACAATAACATCAGATCCTTAAAAACCGCTGCATTCCAAGCGCCAACCTTCCACTGTTCCTCAAGTTTTCCATTCAGGGGGTTTATTTCAACAGGTTTGAAAGTCAATAGCGCTTTGAATGTTTGCTGAGCCATTAAAGGGCTACAAAAGCCGAGCCTTTTATGCTTTCCATGTTTGCTTGTTTTAGCACACGACGAGCTTATTCGTGTGGGCTGTTTGCTGTGACTGAATAAATACTAATGGATAGCTTTAATGGTTGCATTGGATGTTGTTCTGTCTTAATCTGGAGGTAGATTGTGCATCTGCTAGCTTGTTTCATTGCTCTTTTGCAATTGGATGAGTGAACAAAGTAAGTGTCTCGAGCTTTGAAAGATTTGTTATCCGGAAGACTCTGTGTCGCTATTATAAGGTTTAAAGACATTTATTCTCATTAAGACATATTTTACATCATTTACATGAGAACGTAAATATAAAAACAAATAAATAAATACATTTGTTGACATACTGATTAATTAGATGAAAGTAATAATTTTAACAATTTAAAATTACGTACTTGGCCTATCGCTTTTTAAATACGACGTACGAGTTAGTTTTTTTTTAATGACCGAGGGTATCTTGTTAAAAAGGCGCGCAGCTTCATAAGTTACTGTGGTTAGGCCGTACTTTGTGCGTGGCTTAGGCAAGACAATGAAGCTCGCGCGTCGAGTGCAGGGGCGCCCAACTTGTTTTCGCTTGGTGAAATGCAGGTCGGTGCGGACGTTTTTACTAATGGTTTTACGTATGAAAATGCAAATGTTATAAATATATAATTGTTTAATATTTATTAAATTTGTTTCGTGATAGATTTTTTTTGTTGCTGTTTGAAAGTTATAATTAAATAGCGTTTTTTTATATTTTATTTTGCGATAATTGTAATTCGTCTAATCTTGTTTTGGTGGCGCTTCCCCAGATTTCGATAAGGTATAACAGGTGTGGTTTTATTAGAGCATTATATATTTTGTAACGTAAATTGCGTGGTATGTATCGAATATTTATCCGGAGAGAGGCATGTAATGATATTAATTTAGTTATTAAGTTTTTAATGTGACTATTCCACGTTAAATTGGTATCTATGAGGAGGCCTAGATATTTTTCTGTACTTTTTTCTTGTAAAGGTGTATTATTATCGTGAAATCATCTTTAAATCTTACAATAGGCAACAGCCTTCTTCTCAAGTCCATCTGACGATCTTCATGAAAATAAAATTTTGACTGAAAGTTGACTGTTCCAGATAAAGAAATTGGTTGTTACTCACCTCCCGTCCTTACGTTCAAAAAGTGTTGAGTTATTTTTTCATTATTGTGTTGCGTCTGTAATGCGTTTATGTAACTATGGGCTATTGTTACCTGTTACGAGTATAAGTGAAAGAAATATTTATAGCAGACAACAATAAATAGTATAACGCTTTCTTAAAACATGAAACCTGCGTCATTCTATTGCCCCAAGTATTCGCCCTTCAGGCTCCAACGATAACACATTCGCAAGTTTGTTATGAATGTTGACATAAATTACGTGGATTTCGTCACATTGTGTGTTTTATCTCGAGGTGAATCAACATTTGCGTAAAGCAGAAGTCTCTTTGTTTGGTTACTATACATGAGTGGAAGGTTTATAGAAAGTTACAAGCTCGATGTGCGGAAATATAACATTTTTTTTGCCAGGCGTTGAATGTGAGGTAGGTACTAACTAGAGCAGTATTTTCGACCTAATTTGCTGTTTAGCGGCTATGGTTATAATCTGCGATGAATTATAGGGAGGTTTATATTTTTTGTAAACATAAAAATAAAAAAATATCTAAAAGGTAAAGTTTAGGTATTTTTATTTATTTAGTTCAGTTGTGCTATTGTTTTGATTCTTTCTAATAAACAGTAATAGCTACAGTGCATAGATATAGTGCAAAAATAGTAACTCAATAGTGGAAGACTCCCGACTTCAGCCTTATCGTCACTTAACATGAAGTGAGAAAAGGCTTTCCTGTTGAATAATAATAAATCTTGTTTTTGCGTTACATCGACATGCATTATTATTATTATTATTATATTGGCACACACAACAGGTAACAATCAAATAAAAGTAGAAAAATAAATTACAATGGATTGAAACTAGATCGAGACCCAAAAAACGTATATGCACAGCATTATAAATTTTTGGCGCAAACATTCTTGTCACCACGATAGAATTAAACATTTAATTAGAGACTTTTAAATTTCTCATTGCGCTTAATAACGCTGTTTTGCACCTGCTTACTCGCCATGAAATTGTCTACGGTATAACAACAGAATGCAGTCATTTTCTTCAGGAAATTTCTCACAAAATCCTTCACAAATATCCGCGTCATCCGTGCACTAAGTTATTTCACGTTCCTTGCAGCAAAGCCGACTTGGGCTTACATAAGCCACTTTCTGGATTGTGCTCAAAAAACAACAAGATAAACGCAAAATTGTCGCGGTATCGGCATTTTCAATAATAATTTGAATACATTTAATAAATAATCCAATTTGGATTGGTGGTTATTATCCAATGTGTGTTGGTGGTTATAACTACGTATCACTGGTTAAGTTCAAAAATCCCGACAGCTCGTCGTGGTAGAGGCACAGCGGCACAGCGTTTTGCGCGTTTAGAACTGGCTCACGAAACCCGAGATGCTGAAAACTGCCGTGCATTCGCGGAGGAGTTCAAGCACCACGGAGAAGCTCAGGTGGAGAAAGGCCTCAAACTGTTGAGGGAAATCCAGGAGCACAAACGCCAGGAGCGATTGCGAGAGGGAGGCATAACGGCCCCAAGCGCTAGTCTCGGCGCCAAGAGGGTCCCGAAAGACCAGGTCCAGCCAGACCAGGATCGGGAGAGGGTAGCGGATCCCCCTCAGATAACGAACGCCAATAAATAGAGGGAGACGGCAAAGGCCCTAGCGGAGAAAATTCCGAGGTCTGCCGAGGTCGAGGGCATGACGGCCGAAGAGGTGTACAAGCAGGGTATCCTGTGCACGCGCGCCGTACAAGAGGTGTCTCGAAAGTCGGGACACCACAAGGGCACCAGGCTGAGAACACTGAATGAGGCATGCTTGAACATTCAGTGGGCGTGACTCTCGCTCCCTCCGCACTGAAGAAAGAAGCGGTCGTCGCGTTGAGGGAACATTCCAGGACCTCCAACTCGGCGATCGAGGATCTAGGTTCGCGTATGAGCGGCCTAGAGAGTAGGCTAGCCCCTCAAAGGCCCGAGACAGAGCGCCCGCCTCTAGCGGCTGACCGGAGGAGACGGGAGGACTTCCCCGCTCTCTCCTCGCCCAGAGCAGCCCCGCCGCCGAGCATACGTGCTTCGGCGCCCCCGAAGACCTGCTCAAGAGCGGCCCATGGAATGTTGGCCCATCGGCCAACCCGTCCCAGCAGACCACCAGCTGGGCATCGGTCGCAGCTTCTGCGACCGATGAATGAACGACGGCGGTCTCCCGCAAACGGCGGAAGAAGACCAGACGGAATTCGGTGCCAAATGCGACAGACGGCTGCACGCCCGCTTCCAATCCGAGGGTCCGGCAAGTAGTGTCCGACGTGGCTGATATCGTCCCACCCGAGAAGAGCGCACACATCGCGAGACCCCGAGACGCGCGGGCCTGGACGACACAGTCACAGGCGAGGACATCGCTTTGGCGGTGGCACAGTGGTGCGGTTGCGCAATTGAGTGCGTTAAGGTGGGGGCGCTGCGCCCAGGCCCAAACCAATCGTTCTCGGCGTTGGTCCGATGCCCCATTGTGGCAGCGAGAACCTTGGGCAGTGCGGGGAGGCTGTTTCTTGGGTGGAACACCGCAAAAGTGACGGTCCTTGGCTCCCGCCCGTTGCGCTGTTTTAGGTGCATGGGCGTGGGTCATGCGAGGACGAGGCGTACGGAGATGAACCGCAGCGGATTATGTTTTCGTTGTGGCTTGCCAGGCCACAAGATGGCCACATGCACGGCGACGGAGCCCTACTGCGCCGTCTGCGAGGATGCAGGAAGGCCCCACGCCCACGTCATGGGTATTAGGCGTTGCGATCCCCCCACGAAAAGGGTGAGGGATGAGGTTCCCCGGACCAAATCCATCGCGCAGAGGGCGCAGAGGAGGCCGGAGGTGGAGGAGACCGGAAGTGGAGGAGGTGGAGATGCTGGAGGAGGCCGTGGCTTCGACCAGTGCCCCAGCATCTCGAGAAGTGGTGTACTCTCCAATTCCCAGCCCCTTCGAGAGATACCGGGCTGGACGGGGACTACTTTTCGGACGCGGCATCGAGTGAGTGGAGCATTCGACCGCTCAGCCAAGCTCAGGCGATGCCCACCGCCTACGCCAAGCTCCGATTAAAACACACCATGATAGCACGATAGCATAGCCTGAGGGGGATTTGTGGCACATGAGTCTCACTTGACCTGGGCCGAGAGCATGGGGCTGGAGTGAATGAGGTCACTGACCGTGTTCCCATTCCGGTTCCCGCCAGGTCACGATGGTGTGTAGTGAAGGTTTTAGTGAGTAGGCCCCCCTCCTCCTGAGTCCCCGTCAAGGCCGCAGGGCCTGCACGGGGAAGTGGGAGTTGGGGGGAGAGTCCTACATAACCCGCACGGGTCCCCACGTGCAGACCCCGAGTATTCGTAAAGCATTTCCTCCACTATAAGAAAAAAAAACTTTATTCTTATGGTGGTTTGATTGAGGTGGTTTTGGTTTTCATCATTTCTGACTGATTTGACTAATAAACACCGTAACCCAAACTTAACCGTTCTCAAATTATAGTACTTTGAAGTTTTTATATAAAAATTGCTTGTCTATTGTCCTTTTTTTGTGTATTGTGCGTCTAACTTTTTAGTTTTGGTATTTTTGTATAGAAGATTATTTGCTTAATTATTCTAAACACTAAATTTTGCAAGTAGTTTTACCAACTGAGTCGTAGTAGGCGATGAACAGTATAAAAAAGAAATAAATTTGGAAAAAAATGTTATTTCTTTCTTCGATATTAAAAAAAGTCTATGACAGTTGTGCTGCAGATAATCGTAAAAATATCTACGGTTCCTTAGCTTTCTGTTAAAGTATAACAAGCTAGGGTATTATCAGGATTCTCGGAAAAAACTTTGATGAAAGACTCCCAGGTAGTAATCAAAATAGCGGCATGACGTTAAGTTACTCCCTGCGCCTATTATCCTTTATATTACGGTGGTTTGGGGTACGGTGTTTCATAGTCAAATTTGTCAGAAATGATGGAAACTCCCCCTATATCCCCTTAAAGGATATAGGCCGAATTAACCTTCAACCCTATGGCGGTGGTTTCCGTGCTTCGGAAGGCAAGTAAAGCCGTAAAGCACGTTAAGAAGTGAAAACACAATTAGATATACGAAAAAGAGGAAGCAGCAGTTACTGCTGCTTCCTCTTTATTATTCATTATTATTTATTATTCTTATCATCATCAGCCTATGTTTATAGGCTGATGATAAGATAGATTTGTCACACCACTATTGGTTTTAAACCACTTTGAAGAATATGGTTGCATTTATCAATAAAATTGTATATATAGTCTAGCGTGTCGCACTCAAGGGCTATGGCCAACGGGTGACTGTTAGTCATCCAAAAAGTCATTTGTCTGATGCTATCACAATGATGTTAATTTGCAATATGCGTGTAGCTAAAGTTAATTACGTTTCACCTTATTGTTCTCTATTTCGCGGCAGTTTCGTGTTCACACAAAGCAGATGTGCCTTTCGGTATGATATATTGTGATCTGTCAAAATATGTGTGAATGTATTTAATAATAATGTAATGCAGGCTTGTTTCTCTTAAGGAAACCAAATTTTTGAGGTTTTTGTGCATTTTGGCGCTGTTACTTAAGACGCATATTGGTTTAAACCACTAAATGGTTAAACTATATCGGTACCTCAGACCCAGAGGTCTCGGTTTTGATTCCTAGTGGAGGTTAGGTAATATTGTAAGAGTATTCGTTTTGCTTAGTGTTAGAGCTAGTTTTAATTCAGCTTGTTACCAACATCTTATCGAAGTCTCAGACAACAAAATTTGTAAACAAATTTTGTAAAATTAAATGTGTTCCGAAAGTTACAGATAAGATAGCCTCAGCCGATGACAATTTATGTAATGTGTGCGTTCTTTTGGCTTTATCGTCAATAAAAAAAAGAAGTTTAAGTGATTTAACTTCATTGTATACAGAACGTTGAAAAGCATTCTAACCATAGAACAGAATAGTCAGATTTTTTTTTTCATTCTAAACGTTTCAACGCATTCAACACCCGGTGCGAGTGTTATCTAATTATGATGATCTCCACTTTATATGCTTTACGTGCTCGTCGGTGGGCCTTTATGAAAAGCGTCTGTCAAAGCAAAAATGTCCGATGTCCCGTTGGTTGGCGGAAATTAACTTCGCCCAGCGGCCAGGGTTTCGTATGGCAGGCGAAATTTTTAATTTCGCATAGGGACGTCTTTGCGTGATATCGATAATTCATTACGTATAGCTTGTATGCTTCGTTAGGATAATCGGATTAACTTTGTTCGAGAACAAGAGTGGCAAAGAGAAAACGTGGAGGACTCCTCATTAAGGCTTCTAGAGATTTTTACCTTGTAATTCAGGGTTGTAACGATGTATGAACGTACATGTAGTATAGTTTTGGTACTAAACCTTTTGTAGTTATTTTTGTTATTGGTAGAACTTTGGAACCTTACCGGGCCTCAGTTAAAAAGGAAGCTTTGTTTAAGAAAATAAAAGACACACTTCACACTTTTTATCAAATAGGAAAAATACCCGTATTCTGAACATCGACATTTATAGTGTACCAAATAATTTAAACAAAAAGAAATATTCAGGTCCATTATCGGTAAAAAACTTAATGGTAGAAATGTTAAATAGTTATACTGATTTCAAACTAGAATTAAAAATTATCGACATTGTTGACTCTACTTAGCACATCACTAAATGCTATCCAAAAATTGCTGACCAAACTTGACAACAAGCTGGCGCGGATAAACTTAGTCGTTAGCACCCACACGGTTTTTTTATGTTCTCACGGGGCTACTCACTATCGCAATTATTGACAGAGTAGAGGGCGTGACACTTATGAGAAACATAATTATACAGATAACTATTATATACAGTATCGTAGAGTCAACTAAATCGTTTATCATTACATACATATAATCACGACTATTATCCCCGAAAGGTTAGTCAGAGACTATGCAACGAGGACCACAAAAGCAGTCCTGTGCCATATAGTCCACTTTTCACCAAATAGCGACAGCACATGCGCTCACCGTGACAGGTGGTGAGCCCGTCGCCGCTCTATGCTGTCGGATGTGTATGGAGTATTTAGTCCATTAGTCGCTTTTTACGACAAACAAAGGAAGAGAGGGGGGTAGTATTCTTTAACCGTTACGCGACACGGTCCCTAACTGTCATTAACAGTTTTACCGTTTTAAGAGTGTTGCTTTTGAAACATCCAAAATAATTATTTTATATGTACCTATTGCGTTTTATATAACAAAATAAGCTTCATCTACACGTGTAAGTACTGTTTTTGTTGTATTGTAAGGTTTACGCGATCACTACAATTTTTTTAATGAAATATCGCGGTAAGTAATTTTACATAGTACTCGTAATTCTAAATGTTTATGACAATGATTACTGAGAAAACCAAGTATATAGCAAAAATTGTTGTTGTAGGTGACATTCATATAAATACTTTAAAACCTGGGAAATACACAAATTATCTTTAAGATCTTTGTGACAATTATAATTTGTAAAATTTATATTGACGTACAGTCACGAGCAAAAACATGTAAACAATTGTAACTCTTAATACGATGGAATAAGAGACAAATTGTTTACATATTGGTGCTCGAGACTGTACTTACAAGAAGAAACTCGTGTATTGATCACATTTTGAGCAACATAAAGAACTCAACCACAACAGTTCTTCCTCTTTATTTATCAGACCACAAAACTGCACAAAGTTGAGCTTTCCAGTCAAGTCAAGTAAAAATATATTTATTCAATAAACTCAATTAATAAGTACTTTGAATCGTCCAAATCTTTTTTAACCTACCACCCATTCAGTCAGTACATAAGAAAACAACGAAACTTAAAACATACTTAATAAAGTATGTACACCCCTCAAACCCCAAGCAGTCGCATGAGACCGCACCTACAAAAACACACTTGACTTTGCACCGTGTTTTCATAGACTTACAGACTACTTTAGTATGAACAAGTTTGGTTATTTCGGTTCGGTGGTTCATCTTATGTATTGTTATCGCACAATATCGCATAGTCTATGCTCCATTCTGTCAAATTTGACGTTGACAGTTACAGTCAAAAAAGTGTCGAAAAAAAATCCAAGAGTGAGTGGTTAATAAACTTGTAAATATACAAGAAGGATTATTCATGCGACAATATAAATAAATTCAGGTAATCCTTAAAAAGTCTGTCATATTCAGACGTCCATGAAGAACCTAATTTGAATATAGCCTTTAATAATTTTCATACGAACTTTTGTCTGTGTTATAACTTGTGCTTCCCAAACGTTAGAATAAAAATCTGTGACAAAAAAACAATAAATGGATGAGTCGAGGCATATTAAAAGTTGTAAAACTAAAAGACTGCTTTGATACCGATTCTATAAGCGGAAAACTACACTAGATAAAAGAGCATATTTGACATACCTACTCAAAAATTCTTAAGAAATGTTTGGAAGAGAGAATTTTTTGTAATCTGTACCTCTTTTTTTCATTTGTTCATTATTTTTAATACGACAAAATGTAATTTGTAATATTCATACATTTTTATATATTTTAATTTAATTAAACTACTAGTTATTACTTAAGTAATTTTCTTGTGATATTCTGTCTTTATTGTCTGTCTAATTAGTGGCTCTAGATAAACAAAGACCAAATTATTAAACAATATTAAACTAAGTTATAGGCACTATAGGTCTTTATCTTTACTTACTATGTAATAACTTCATGTGGATGACTGTTTATTGCCTTAAATAAATAAAAAAGTAGATATTAACTAAATAGTCTGCCTAGTCTGTATGTTAATTTTATTATCAATATAAGTGGAAGCTTCTAAAGGACGCCTTTGCTCAGCAGTGGGTTGATTTATTATATATAATATATATAATAGGAATAAAAATATGTAACTAAAATATTGTTTATACCGTGAAAAGGTAATGCGCTTATAGCTGCAACGAGGAAGCGATGTCAATAAGTCAGAAGACTGAATCTTACTTTACTAAGATTCCTCAACAACTGAAAAGCTGGCCATTTTGACAAAACCCAACAATGATGCTATCATTGTTCGTGAATGATAATCATGAGATCATCTTACAATCAGTAAGAATATCACCTAACATCTAAACTATATTATCTATTGACTAGTAGTTTATCTCAAAACATTTAGTTCGCCTTTTGCAGCAACAAACAAAAACTTTCACAATTATCTCCTTAAGTACGATTAAAATGGTACATTGATATCACAACGCAATTGATAATTCAGAGCCCACTGATTAAAAGATTAACGAAAGCGGAAACCTCACCCTACTTCAATTATTAAAAGCATTGCGCGGCTTATCCGGTGTATAAATTATTAAATACTCAACTGTTAACAATATCTGTACTTATTTGAGTCGTCGGAGGCGCGGGCCAGACTCTTCACATTAATTTCCCTTTCTCGCTGCGTGGTACAAGGCACAAGACTCTATCCTATTTTTTTGCATATAATTCTGCACGTCTGGGGCCTCCTTTATCCACTACTCAAGGAAGCAACTAAACCATAAAACTTACATATTATATTGTGTAATAAAATGTTACGTCAGTGAAGATTGAATTCTAAGCAAGGCAATAGTCTTACCTCTTCTGATTTCCTCCTTTTATTAATTTCCTACTTACAGTATATGGTTAAGTTAACCAATTAAAGACAAAGATATCATAAATATTTAAAAAAAATGTGTTATTTATTCCTAAGCAGGTGTAATTTTATTTTTAATTTTTTTAAATGTAGACGATAAGCTATCTCTGTGAAGGCGACTTGAAGCAAGATTTTTCACATAAATTCCCCCTAATACTCCGTCGATCCAGGTTCGGACTTTAATGGAAACCATTACAAAACTAAATAAAGTCCAAGTTTTACGCGAAAAACTTATAAAATCAGTATTTAAAATAAAATTAAAAACAATAAAAGTAAAGTAAAAAGTTTATTATCAATGTATACGTAGAGCTTTTAACTAACTCAGGATGTCTAATGCGCTTATAGCTGCAATGGGAAGCGATATCGATGAGTTTGAAGAGTGAACCTTACTTCGCTAAGAATTCTTACCAAATAAGAAGTTGGCTACTTATGCTACATTAAAATATGGTTGAGCGAAGCGATGGCTGATTCACATGTCATACTCATGAACGCGTATGACATGTGAATACGCCTGTGGAGGCTGGTCTGCTCTTGCAATCTTATTTTTATTGGTAGGTAGTAGTAATAAATAATCTTTCCTTTTTCTTGTTTCAAAGATACTGTAAGACGATGTTTATTTTATTTTAAATTGAGCTTGTTTTTATTAGATATTCTTATGTATGTGTTGTGTTGTCTTGTTAAATGTTTTTTTTATGTTGTTATGGAAAATGTCCTTCTATGATAGGGAGGGCAATTTCCAATTTGTATTGACGCTGTAAAAGAAAAGTGAAAAGAAATGCCCTTGCTGAGTTTGTTGCCGGTTCTTCTCAGTACAAGGCTCCCGCCCCATAGTTAGGACTTACGAACCGATGGCATAGCGACATTCATAACTGCTGAATATTGTAGCCTAAATTGAATAAATGATATTGAATTTTGAATTAAATTAAAAAAAAAACCACAAACCCTAACAATTATGTTAACATTGTTCCGCTACAGACTTCATCCGGATAGTTAATTAAAGGTATTCAGGCGGATTTTAAAACATATAATTATACTACGAATATACTCGGTCTATTAACCCGACAGACTTTGTCCTATCCAAATCACAATGACAACTTAACTGACAGGAGAAAGATCAATGTCGCGAAAAATAAGTAAGAAAACAGCAAAAAGTTATAAGAAACCAATCAATGCCTACCTTGCATAACGCCTTTTTATTTTTATTATAGTATTATTATAGTATTTTTGAGGATTATTATTATTTTTTCTCACCGCTTAAATCTTCCCTGAACTTCCACAAATATTTCTAGAACAAAATTAGCCAAATCGGTCCAGTCATTGTCGAGTTTAGCAAGACAAACGAACAGCAATTCATTTTATATATGTATATAGATTGCGCTTGGTTTGGTTCATTCAGCTGGTAATCTAACCCGGGTCATCTGGGCTTAAAGACTGGACTTAGTAACAGAAGCTGTAAAGCAATATTATTATTATACTCTACTTGGTAGGGGTCTTTTTATTTGTTTTGGGTTAAAATAAGATAAATCGACGTTTCAAGAAATCCATTCGTCCGTGTTTCGATTTAGGTAGACTACTTAAGATAATTGTAAGAACGCGGTTATCTGAATCATAAAACACAAGAAAATGTCGATAAAAAACCCATTTAAACTTGGACCATCAAACAAAGAGGCTTGCTAACAGAAAATTACATCGTTATAGTTAATGACTCAACATTTGTTTACAGCACGCGAACCTCAAGTTTCATTAATTCTGGTAATAACTAGAGATAGTTCGATAGACGTTATGGCCCACTAGAGGTCGTAATTGGCATCTGGAATTCGTAAATACACACTAAAATAAATAAATGAATAGACAAAAAGTGAAATTCATTAGTATGAGTATAATTTTAGTTATTTAGTTCTTCACAAATTTGCACCTCCAGTGGCAAAAAGGGCATAAGTCGTGTTACGTCGAAATGTCGATTTTTATCATAATTTAAAAGTAGGTTCAAGTTACATATTATGCAATATTTTTTTTTAAAATTTTTCTTAATAAAATTGACGATTTTAGGGAAGAAAGACAGTTTTATGAATTTTGATTACTTAAATGATAATTTTTCTTAGGGAAAAGTGGAATATGCTTAATACGCAAACAATAAATTGAGGAATAACGTATTACCGGTGGTTATGCTTTTCGCTAAGATTTAATGTAGAATATAAAAAGTAAGGTTGTTGTCGTAAGATGACAGTCGTTAAAACCCACCAACCCGCATGGGCCACCGTGGTGGGTTATGGCCCTGTGCCCAGCAGTGGGACGTTAATAGGCTGATGATGATAAAGATAAAAGTAACCAATATTATGATTTTAATCAATTTTTTTTTTTTTATTATGCTTGTCGTGTATACACGATTAGGCTTTATTTGTTGTACTAACTAGGTAACATTTAAACATAAATGCACATACTGCGTGAATAATGGCACTTGGTGCTGTTGTTTTTCGTCCGGCCAGTGAGAGTTCCGGAGGTCCCCCCCCCCCCTTACAATTCCTATTCCTTCCTTAACCCTATTCCTTTCTTAACACTCCATTACACGCGCTCTATATAGTTACACGATTCCACGCGCGGGGCACATGTGTGGCCCAAAATATCATGACTTTTTAGTAACATAGGCATAGAAATAAAATAATTTAGTTTTTTATATATATTCAGTCTTTAGTGACTTATCAAAATATAACAGAAAAATAGTCACTTCTGAACTTAATCGAAAAATAAAAAGCATTTGGCTTCATATCGAAAAACAAAGAAAAATGGCGCTTATACTTATAATTAAGGTTTTCGTCATAATCCGACTATTCTTTGGGCTCGGTTATATAATTATTATAACAACTAAGGCATACAGCATATTTATGGTCATTGCACACTGGATTCTGAGTCTTCCGACATTTCTACATACATAATTAATACCAAAATAGGCCGCGTACCACTAGTTACGTAATTACACGCGTGGGGCACTGGTGTGCCCCACGGATGGGAAAATACTTACACAGGACACATCCGAGGGCCGGTGCAGTCGACGCGATACTGAAGGTCACGCAAACAGACTTGCAACAGCTACTCAAAAAATCAAAATACTGGTTGTTAAGTTTTGTAATTTACAGGAAAAAATATGCAGATGGGGCACGCCTGTGCCCCGAGCGTGTAACGAAGTGTTAAAGGTCGGCATCGCATCTGCGACTCCTCTGGTTTTGCGGGTGTCCATGGGCGGCAGTGATTTCTCTCGATCAGGTGACGCGAATGTAATTATTTGCGAATATAATATTTCACTAATGTAATATTATGAGAACAAGCCATTTCAGTGCACCTAAACGCAAGACTGAATAGGTAGGTACATCGGCGCGGGAGTAGACGGCAAGTACGTAAGAGTGAATACGTCGAGTGGAAAGCCAGCGGACTTAATTAAAGTTTTGGAAGATTTGCGAATTGCTAATAAACTGACAATGTGGGCATTAATAGAATCCTAAACTATTAAGAAATAAAATAACGCTCTTATTAAAAATTATTTACAAGTAATTCTATCACGAATTTTTCATTTTTCTATTCATTACGTAAAAGTACAAAGTACGCAGTAATACATACATATAATCACGACTATTATCCCCAAAGGGTTAGTCAGAGACTAGGCAATGAGGACCGCAAAAGCAGTCCTCTGCCACAGTCCACTTTTTCCAAAAAAGCAACTGTACATGTGCTTAGCGTGATAGGTAGTGAGTCCATCTCTCAATGCTGTTAAATGTATATGCAGTCTTTAGTCCGTTAGTCACCTTTTACGACACCCAAGGGAAGAGAGGGGGGGGTAGTATTATTTCACCGCCACGCGACACGGTTATGCGGTTAACCAGTAATACTAGTACAAAAGCTAGTTAAATTATATTATATGTATATAAAAAATTACTCAATTCTCAACAAAAACGACACCAACAAAATCGTCTCTTTCAAAGTGACTAAAGAAAAGTTTATAGACGTCAGGAAGGAGCTGATCAACGTATGATTGACGGAAAGCTGAATGTTAGTGGTATGACTAATTTCTAAAGCAGCATTTGGTCGGCGCCCGTCGAACACACGGAAGACGAATGGATGATTGTTACCAGAGAGGCGCGTGAACCTATCGAGACCACACCTATGCCCTATACATTTATTAGTACCAACAGCAGACGTAAGTTGCACTATCCATAGGATAGGCCATAAGGCCTAAAATTGAAAATGTCCAGGGCCGGACAGCTTCTGGATCAAATAGTATCGATGTTCACACGGGTTTCTGGCAACACAATTTCAAGATGCCATAGAGCCAGACTCACTCCCAAGGTTTTGTCTTTGCAATTTAAGATGAAGTTATCAAGACGAATAACTACCGGAAGTACGGTTGACATCTGTCGGGCATTTAAAAATAAAAGATGGAAACGGTTAATAATAATAATAATAAGAACAAACAAAAAAAGTGTAGAATGAAGTGGTTGAGGATGTGGTGTGAATGGAGGTGATGATGGTCAAGAAGAAGGATGAGATTTAGATGAAGACGCAAACGCAGAGGCAGGTGCAGATATACAGGCAGGTGCAGCTGACGCGGAGACAGGCGAAGGTGTAGAGGCAAGCGCTGACGTAGAGGCAGGCAGAAGAGACAGGCGCTGTCGACCGATCTCAGCCCTGTTCAACATTGGTTAACTGATATCACCTCATGATGAGAACCTCTTGTAAGCCGAGAACGACAAGTTCAGTAAAAATACCTTC
Organism: Scoparia ambigualis; assembly: GCA_963921215.1. Lineage (NCBI taxonomy): Eukaryota > Metazoa > Arthropoda > Insecta > Lepidoptera > Crambidae > Scoparia > Scoparia ambigualis. The sequence goes on from OY992503.1 coordinate 2,104,908, forward strand.
GCATAGCTCTCGAGCTGACCGCCATGTAGGCTGTTGATTTAACCATTATTGTACCGATAGTCGTTTCAGCAAACGGTCTTATATAGCTAAGGCATTGTTCAGACCAAACGTATTGTCCGCCGCGGACTGTGAGTATGCGTGAACGTGGACTCAGCCTGCTGTATGCGTTCTCACCGAGCCTAGAGTCAGCGACAACGCAAACTATTACGTAGTGCTTTACTATTACGCAAACTATTGCGCGTTGTCGCTGACTCTAGGCTTGGTGAGAACGCATACAGCAGACTAAGTCCCCGTTCACATTGGGGCTGCCAGTGATGGCATGGTGAACTCACGATGCTCACGCATACTCACAGTTCGCGGCGAACAATACGTGCATAGTCTGTTCGGTGTGAACGAGAAGTTAAATATTACATGGAAAAACGATAAACTGCGTAACACGCGCTCATAGTCAGTTGCAGGCAAAACGTTTGGTCTGAACAATGCTTAAGGGCCTCGAACAGCATCTAGAGACGCTCTCGCTGAAAAGGTTGAATGACGGATACAAAAAGCAATACCTCTTGAAATGGCCGTTGTCCAGAACGTTGCAGTGCAAAGCGTTGCAGCACAGCGCGTTGCGTTGCGTAGCGGCTACTTGCGACTGGCCGCGCGGCTGGTGTGACATCGCTACGCAACGCGCTGCGCTGCAACGTGCTGTCCTGCAACGCTCTAGACTGCAACGTTCTGGACAAGGGCCATTTTCGTTTGAAAATGGAAGATAGTGTGAGCATTTCTGAGTATTCTGACAAAGAATGGTTGGGTAGTAGCTCATCTGATGAAGAACTGCTGCTTTTTACGATCTATCAGGTCGGAATAAATAAAAGAATATGGGCACAGTATAAATATGAGCTAAAACAGTAAGGAAGCTACGTACAAACGCTCGAATCGACGCACGCCCACAGACGCACGTCTTTACAGGGCCCCTAAGCGGACATCGCAGTGCTCTCAGTAGCGCGTGTGGCGTCGAACCGAGTGTTCACTGTTGCATGTTGCGTGCGCTGTGCGCGCGATTTTTAAAAATGCCGCGAGTGTATTGCGTAGGATACGGCTGCTTGAACTCGGCTGCTTCAAAACCGAAGCTTTCGTTTTTTAAACTTCCTGCTGATGTTGAAAGGTAAGAATGATTTATTATTACTAAATAAAAAGCTTTTTCTTTTATATAAATCGTTTGGTTGTTTAGGTGATATTTGGAGTACTTACTTAAGTATATTTTTTGAGCGCGTGTTATTTTAGTGGTGAAAAATAATAAGAATTGATACTACAAAACTTCATAGTTAATAAACATGGCTTTGAAAATCGATATCTGAGGATCTGTGTGGTTTCTGACATTGAATCCGTTATTAGAATGAGGAAAGTAGCTGCCATCTATAACTTATTAGTTATTCAACCGATTGCTTTGAAAATCGATATCTAGGGATCTGTGTGGTTTCTGATAACGACTTCGTTATTAGTATGAGACAAAATAGCCTCCATCTTGAACTTTTTAGTTATTCTACCGATTGCTTTAAAATCGATATCAGGGTTTTTCAAAGAGAACACATTAATTATAAAGTAGCTGTATTAATTTATAAACAAGTAGACAAAATCAGTTTTATAGTGCCGTGTCCATGTTTTCCGATAATTTATTTAAAAAAGCTATTCATTAGAATGAGAATTTTTTACACTATAAAATTTAATAATAAAGCTTTTCGAACGTGTCGTAGCAGGCAAAAGTATTTTTCAGTGAGTAATTTATAATAACTAACGAAAAATAAAGACTTCTTAAAATGTTAAAGATTTTTAATTACACAATTTTGTTTGTAAACTAGTCAATTCATTCGATTATTTGATCATTATAGAACCCAAACAAACGTTTTGATAAATAATAGAAAAATTACCTATTAATTTTATAAAAATTAAAAGTGTCATTCCTTAGCTTTGCTAGTTATCTCAAAAAAGCGCTAACTAGCCGAGATACATCGCTAACTAAACAAAAACTTTATCAATTTTACAAAAATAAGAAGACAACCCTAACGCTCAATTGGCGCGTAGGTATATAAAACAAGAAACAGGCCCAGCTTCCGTACTGCTTTAGCTCATATTTCTACTGTGATATGGGTGCATGACATAAATAAAAAAATTGTTTCATACTTTAATCAGTGAAAAATAAGATTCTGTAAAAAATAACTCATTTTACAACGACTTACCATCAATATTCAGCTGCCTTCTAATATTTAGCCATAATAAAGTTTTATATTGCGTATTTTTGTAGTTCTTGTCTTTCGGAACTTATAAACTCTTGTGTTTCCGAACTAATTCTATTAATGTTTCCTTAACTCCCGCATCCATTTGTGTATTTAAATACAAACCACCGTTTTCCTGCTGCACGGCGCTGCACGTCTACGCGCGTAGTCGTCCGCGGTGTGACGTCCACTAAAGAAAGCTATTTATTACTACGTCATCATGGCACGTAGTGCGCGCTATGTTGCCAAACCGCCTGTTGCGTTCGCGCGCTCGGTTGGTCCCTGCGTGGCTTGATGCGCGGGGGGACGCGGATAGCTGCGCAGCGCTGTGCAGCATTGTGCGTTTGGTTCGTCATGTCTCATTATGATGCATATATTACAACGTCATAAGCTGCGCCGCGCTGTGCTGTGATGCTACGCAACGCATCTGGTTTGACCCACGCTTAAATGTTAGTAACCGGCTTCACATCTATAGTTATGTCACATGTGACATGACACACCAAACGCACGATGCTGCACAGCGCTGCGCAGCTACGCGCATCAAGCCACGCAGGGACAAACGTAGCGCGCGTACGCGCGTAAACGCAGCAGACGGTTTGGCAACGTCGCGCGCGCTACGTGCCATGATGACGTTGTATTATGTGCAATGATATTATATGTGTAGATACGTTGCCTGCCCTCCGTAGTGACTAGAACAAATCCAGGTAATTGACTGGACCTCATTTAGTCACACGTCAGTCATTGTCACGTCAATACGATCGTTACCGTTATAAGTTTTGTGTTGTTATTTGGATAAAACCTTCCTGTGTATACAGAAATTGTAAAAAATTATACTGCAACCATGAAACAAGATTTTTTTTTTAATTTCACTCGTAATTATTGTAAAAACAAATTTAAAATAGAAATTTTAGAGATAGAGGATATTTGCCCTGTTGCCAATTCGATATGCATGAGACTATGTAAGAGGGAGACGTTTCTGTAAGAGTGAAAGAGAGAAAACAATGGCGGCCGAGATGGCGCATAAATTCAATGAGCTCATTGGTCAACTCAACTACCTTAAAGAGTATACAAAAGTTAAAATATATGTTTATCTCTTTTTAACAATAGGCTAATATATGATTGCATTTATTTTCTTTCCCTTTCGACGTGATTACGTCATAGAAACCATTTTTAAATGCAATTTGTTCAGGTGTAACTAGTCTATATATTAAAGGTCATTGATTATATGGCTTTCTTTAGTTGGCGTCACACCGCGGGCGACTACGCGCGTTGACGTGCAGCGCTGTGCAGCAGGAAAACGGTGATTTGTATTTAAATACAAAAATGGATGTGGATGTTAAGGAAAAATAAATTAATTTGGATCGGAAACAAGATTTGATTACATTTTATAAATTAAATTTTGTCATGCTAGTTTTGATTTCTAAGTCATAAGTACAACCTATCTAAAATTTATAAATACTTAATTATTTTAATAATTATAATTAAATTGATGTTTAACTATGAAACTGTTAAACTATAATATAGATGTTTAGTTATTTATATTTTTGTAAGCAAACCCTAAAATAGGTGCTTTATAGTTCATGTTTTCCGTTTGCTTTGGAGTTTTTATATAATTTAACCAAAACGATATTCGTAATATTTGATTATTTGCGTTAAAAAACGCTCAATTAAACTCAAAGATAACGAAACGTTGAAAAAATGTCTACCTCAGGCGGGAATCGAACCCGCGTCTTCCGCAATCCGGGCGGCTGCGTTGACCAGGCCACTACCGAGATATTGGTCAGTCAGACCGACGAAATTTCCCGCCTGGTTTGATTCCCGCCTGAGGTAGACATTTTTATCAACATTTCGTTATCTTCAAAAATATATTACCAAATCAGAAAGCTTTATTTCCTACGTAAGAGCAAAATATCTATATAAATTAACTTCTATAAATTATTACCGACAGCATTCCCTCGAAAAGATAGCTTCCCGGTAGTTTGTGGTCTGCTTAATTATGTAAGGTTTAATTAGTTCGTGTAACTCCTCAAAAGACGACTAAGCCATATGGAAATACCAGTTAAATCGGTCTACATGTGACTCCGATTGTATTCCTTCGTTCGTTCCTTCTTTTATTTATGTCATGCACCCATATTCTTTTATTTCTTCTGACCTGATGGATCGTGAGAAGCAGCAGTTCTTCATCAGATGAGCTACTACCCAGCCATCCTTCGTCAGAATACTCAGAAATGCTCAAACTATCTTCCATTTCTCAAACAAAACTGGCCGATGTCCAGAACGTTGCAACGCAGAGCGTTGCAGTGCAGAGCGTTGCAGCACACACAGCGCGTTGCGGCCATTTACGACTGGCCGCACGGCCAGTGTGCCATCGCTACGCAAAGCGCTGCACTACAACGTGCTGTGGTGCAAAGCAACGCATCTGGTTTGACCCACGCTTACAGGGTGTTTTGAACTAACTTGTACCAATACCATTATTTTCTATTTTATAGTAGGTATTATGGAATATGCACAAGCATAGATTTTGTGCTGAATGTGTGTACTGTATTTGATGAGCTGTGTATCAATTATTGTCAATACGAATTGCTAATTGGAACAACTGCCACTAAATTAATAGGAAGCACGAAGCGTAGAGATTGTTTCGGTAAATAGTTAAAAATAATTTAACATCTGACATCTGATATCTAACATCTAACGCGAAATAAACATAGATTTTACTTACCACCATCTACAATAAATATGACTAATCGTAGTCCACATTTTATAAAAGTATTTAATAAATTGCCACTCAGTATTAAAAATGAAGAGAATCCAATCATGTTTAAAAGAAAATTAAATTTATTTTTATTTAGTTAATGTTTCTATTCAGTAGATAAATATTTTAATGTTAAATACTGATTATTTTATTTGTTGTCAGATGTTTATTTAAATGGATTTTTTTATTTCTTACTTTTTATACAACTAAATTAATAATTTTAATTTTGTTATTTTTAACTTTGTTTCTTATTTTAATAGAACTCATTAAAAAATAATAATAGTGCAGTACAGATAACTGCATAATATTTGCAATACCTGCAAGAGGTTATTAAGTTATTAAGCTGCTTAAATTATATTCCACCTATGTATTACACTTAGTTTGGCAAATAAATGATTTGATTTGATCTGCCGCCGCTGTAAAGTCCATCTGCAGCAATCGGAAAATAAATAAAACAACCTTCTTTTCAATGTATTTTATTAAAAATTTTAGTCTGTATTTCAGTAAGTATATTAGTAGAAGTCATTTTGCCGACTTCGTAACTATACACTAGTTAAAAAAATTGTGCATGGTTTCAAAGGAATGTCGAAAACCAAGACTCACACACTCACTCACAAGATGTTCTCAAACACTTTACAATATAATAATATATGAAAACTATAACTACTAAATAAATCGTGGCTAAATCAAATAACTTAAGAAATTGATAAAAACCAAATTCATAAAACTCGCACACAACAGACAATTGGTATCCATTTTTGACAGAGAGAATAGAATTTTACGTATTCCCTTACACCAACGTGCACGTTCTACAAAAAGTCAGTCCAACAAAAAATTGGTATCCGGCACTCATACGATCCGACTGTAGGACATAAATGAATCATTCGACGAGGTTTGCACGTTGAGGCAGTCGAAAGGTTGGAAAGAAAGTAGGACACCAACAATCGGTCCCACAAAATGTCGGTCGTGTGCAAGTTTACAAATTTTTTAATTATACTTTCACAAGAATTGAAATTGCGGTATCAACGATACCACACCTGGCTCAGTCACTCGTGGTTCGATTTAACATGTCAATGGATCAATACAACCTGTTACACCGTTTTCTCTAATCCTATTTACATATTTACAATCACTATTGGTCCATCTATGCAAAGAACAAAATGTACAAAATGCATTTGAAGGAACATGTCGAACTCTACCTTAATTCCGACAATGCCCCAGTTTCAAACCATCACCAAAAACCCAGAGACACTAAAACTGACCTCTCTCAACAGAGGTTTATTGCTAAGTCGATAAATCATTCGGCGATAAATTGGTGTCTCGTAAACTTTTATAACTCTTAATATTAAATTCCCGTACATTAAATTACTTCAGTCGTTTATCAAACTCGAGTTCTTGCGCCAAGCGTAAAACTCTACTCCAATTTAGACTGATTGTTAACCATTTAATTTTCATCACAAATAGTCTTATACCTCCACTATTCAAGATTACAAATGTATTTAGGATGGATATGCGGCTGAGCTGCTGTTTTATATACAATTTTCACATAAAATCAATATTTACAATCATTTACATCGAAATTACATAACTTTTCATATCGTCCGGTATTCGAATAAACACTTTTTAATTCCACTGTCACTTGTTCGTATCAACGTTTTTTAAAGATATGATTTAATCTATGAGTTCAAATTGTCACTACACTATTCGCCTTCTTCTAGCCTGTGCACAGACACTTTCAAAGTTATATATAGTCTGTGACGCACCTGAGAAGGTCCGGCTCGAGTCACACGATCTCGTCGTGGTGCACCACGTCACTGCAACTGCCGGCCCGTTGCAGTCAGGCACGCTGACGTCACACCCTCAGCTCCTCCATAGTCACATTCGATTTAGCGTTCAGCTGCGTATTCTTCTTTGTAAGAGTACTCGTGTTTATCATCTGCATCTGATGAGCAGACAGTAAGGGCTGGTTCTCCTGCAACTGTCCGGTAGCAAGAGTATTTATATTAGTTTTCCCAATTTTAGGCGGAGGGGGTGCCCTCGGTAGTGTAGCCATACCAGCTACATTGTTGCTAGGAAGATCGGCGAACTCAGGTGGAGGTAGTTGGTGATGAGAATGCGTATGATGATGACTCAAAATTGTAGCTGGATCATTTTTAAGACTGGTTTGATATGTTAACGCGCCTTCTAAATCGCCGCAAATGTTATTAGGCATTTGTCCGTTCTCAACTCGTTTTTTCAAATGAGATCCATTTGCGTGGTCTTGACCGTTCATTCTTGTTTTGTCTCTTTGGTAGTATACTCCAGCAAAAATTAGCACGTTAAGTATTAGTAAGGAACAACCGATAGCAATAGTAACACTCAAAGCTGTAGAATAAGCAGCAAACCCATCTTCAGGGGGAGATGTGGTCGAAGAATCTGATTTGTGTACATCTGTTCCTGTTGTGCTTTGTGTTGGTGGGTTTAATCCAATTATGTTAAAGTTCAAAGGTGACGTTATGTTCAAGACGCTTACGATTGGCACTCTTGTCGCTAAACCAGTTTCGGCTACTATTTCGGTAGTCTTTTTATATGGCGGGCTGAATGTTTTTATGGTTGGTTGTAGCGCCGTTTCTTCATTTTCCAACTGATGATGAGATGCAGGCACGTCTTCCCCTCCAGGACGGTGTAAGTCTGGCACCAAGTTTAACCAGAAAGATAACCTGTAAAAGGAAGAAATATTGTGGTTATTGAGCACAAAATGGTGACATCTCGTCGGAATTCAACTTTGCATGCCGATAAAATGTGCATAATAAATTAGTAGTCTCTTAAACGACATCAATGTTGGATTGTTAATTTAATATAAGACTAAAGTGAAAAACCAATTATTCTACACACTAACCTATGGGCTCTGTAATGATTCTTCAACTTGGATTTTGTGTCAATACTTAGATACTTCTTGTGAACAGCTTCATACGCCGTCCATTCTATGTTCTTCAATCTCACTCTCTCTTGTCGGCCGGCTCGGATGGGATCGTTGTCTTGGCCCTCATTTGGATTCCTAAGACAGAAAAAAAATGTTAATATTTGAAGTACCTACTTACTTTAGTGTCTTGCAATGTAGTAGCGTAGCTAGTAGGTTTTGTGTATATTGTAAACTGTTGCAATAAAAGTATTGTCTATCAATCAATCTAGCTTTTTTAGTTTGACGAAGGGTTGTCTTTATTAGTATCATATTTTTTATAATTCAATGTATTTTTCATTATTTATTAAACTGTTAGATGTTTATTATCAAATATTTGGTAAAAAGTGGACTTTGGTAGAGGATTGCTTTTACTGTCCTCATTGCCTAGTATCTGACTAACCCTTCGGGGATAACAGTATTATTATAATGTATTTCAAATATTAAGACTATACAGAATTATCAACATCGAATGACTCTTCCTATAAAACAGTACATTATGAACACTACATATAGTTATCATCACGGAGCAAATTGCTCTTCGTGGTTATCACGCTTTTCTTTTTTCACAGCATATAAGTGCTTATAACCGATGAATTTCAAAATTGAGTTCTCTTATCGATACCGAGTGAAACAAAATATTGCCTCCAAAATGGATCCGCAAATTTTTTACGGATATTGTTTGACTTATGCCTTGTTTGCTTTTTTATTAATCGTATCGTTGGAACATTTTTTAATCTAACTGTCGCAATTGGCCGAAACCATTTTAAAAGGAGATAAATAGCTGTTTGCTGGAAGCTATTTGTTGTTAATTTAAATAACAAAAAAAAATTGATATTTAGAACTGCTCGAGCATACTGCCTGAATTTGCCTGAAGTGTTTGTCTCACCTAAATATATTAATATAATCTAGTAATAAAAGTGTATTTGTGTGTACGAACGTTGGCATAAATAAATAAATAAAAAGCTAAGTACATTTTACTTTTCTTTTTATCAAACAAATCAAATGTGGCAATTGAGAATATGGTGTTGGTGACTTTATTATTTTGTTACGTCAATAATGAAAAAAGACCTATTCATTACCAAATACCAAAGTACTAATTTGGGAACTGAACTATAACGGCATGTATTTAATCGCCTAACTAATAATTCCCTCTTGTCAAACAAAATAAATCAAAAATAGCACCAAAAACAAAGTCAGTACTTGCACACGAAAAACGCACTCTGTGTAATTGTGGTCTAAGCAAAACTATTTGAATTGCATGCTCATCTGTTTTCGGAAGGATCTAATAATTTATTCGTTTAGCAATATAAGTCGGTCTATTCAATCAAACATCACTTATTTTGAAAAGAACATCATTTATATCACGTGACCTACACAGGAGTAGGGCAACTAGTATTTTTGTTGTTTAATAAAAAAGTAACCTCGAAATTCAAGACAATTGCTACGCTGCGCTTCGCGACTGTCTTAAATTTCTAACCTATCACGTGACCTACAGGAGTAGACAGACTTAGACCGATAGAATCAGGCAATTTAGTGTGCAAGTCAGTACCTTTGATGCTATTAGTATTTTTGTTTTAAGAAAAATAAGTCTGTTGTATGAACTAAATTTTAGCTGTGAATAGATTTAAAAAGATAAGTTTTGGTATACTTTTTAAGTTTTTTAGAGAACATGTTTTATAGTCATAGTCATAGATATTTATTGCCTCATGTTGTACAGAGATCTTACAAAAAATATTAGTCTCAAACATGGCCCTGCAAGGGCATTGCAACAATGAAATTAATTACTATCGACATTTTAACTTAATTATTGCATATAATTGAAATCTTTACTTATTAACTCTGTTAAACTATAAAAACCGTTAACTGTTAAATATTTTTGTGACATTGTATAGAATGCTCTTTCTTTAGTAACATTTTTTATTTCGGTAGGTATTTTGTTAAATATTTTAATTGGCATGTGGATGAACTGATATGGAGTTTAGTAAAGGCTATCTATTTTCTATTGTCTATTTTCTGGGTTTTGATTATTGTTCTTTAGCCTGTGTATATAAATTCTTGTTTTTTCTGACAAGTTTACAAATTTCAAATAACTGACATTAGTGTAAGAATATTAAGTTTTATGAATTGTTCGGATGTTTCTTAATTTCAATCGCTTCACGCACTACTCTTGAATAAAAGTGGCGATCTGTGGAGAGGACTTGCGTACGATGAAATTCGATCCAGTGATTTGCGCCCCTTCAAGTAAATGCTCCGCAATGGCTGATTTGTCAGACTGGCGCTTTTTCACAGCCGCAATATGTTCCTTGACCTTCTCATGGATAGTCCGTTTTAAAACGGACTATCCGTGAGAGGGTCAAGGAACATGAAGCGATTGAAATTAAGAAACATCGGAACTATTTCAATCGGGAAGATGGTCACAAACTATCATCAGCGTGGAATCCAGTGTTTGCAAAAACGCCACTTCATTTTAGTCTGCAATCGGCTAACTACCAGAACGTGATGGTGGATGAAGACTCAGCGACGCAAACGGAGGCGATACACCGCGACAGCAGTCCACCCGTGACCACGGCCGGTGCAACTCGGTCGAAACGTCGGGTATAAAAGTTATGCGTAGAATGTACGTACTAACGTACTTAACTAAGTAGTTTTGCGTTAAATCCCGTCTAAATATGTGTGGAGATTGTTATGTTTGCATAATATTTTAACAGAGATACAATTAAAAATATAACAAAAGTTACTAGTGTGTCCCTATAATACTCACCCAGTTTTAGCAAAGTTTCCCCAGAAGGTCATGACAGACTCGGACAAGGCTATCTCTGCCTTGGTGTAGTTTCGGGAGAAGTGGGCTAGGCCGCCTACCAGTGGGGCGCCGAATATGTACGGCAACTCTTCTCCGTGGATGCAACCTTGGCGCTGTAGAAATACACTAATATAGTTTCTTTGTTTGTTGTTTGTCTAGAAAATTTTACATAAAACAATTAAGTCACGGTAACTGAGAAACTAAACTTTATTTTGAGACCAAACTAGACGTACAATAACTTCGTCATGTACCTAACTGCTTCAGCAGGTTCACTTCAAACGATAGGTAGCACAGTGTAAAATCAGATTGGGTTTACGAATAACAACTTATTGGACCAATAAACGTGCCTTCCAAGGCACTGAGGAGATAAAAAAATCATAATTTGGTAACCCATTCGGTAATGCAGCATTGCTAAAGATGCTAACTTGCAAGAAAGTAAGCTACGCTAGCTGCCGCACCATCGCCATCCGCCAGAGGACTAATAAATCTACCCAATTACTTTGTTGATTGAAGCCTCAGACCGTTTAATGTTTTATTGACTGGCTGTCTCGTTAGCAACGAAGCAAGGTAACTCGAGTTTACAAGTATTAATAACAGGGCGTCGCTGACTGCATCCTACCCATTAAGCTCAGACTTCCATCGCGGAGTTAATAATAACGTGCGGGGTGCCAGGCTTAATTTGTCCCCCGTTAATTACTCCGAAAATTAAGTTATTATCGAGACGAGCGCACTGGATAATTACAAGTAACGCGTCATGCTCGGTGCAGCATTAAGGAGCTAAATCGAGATGTTTATGATGGAAAATGGCGTCGCGGCTTTACAGCAGTGCCGCCTTATCAAATGTAAATGCTGAAAGGTGCCCTCTTTGGAAACTCCAGTTTCAACATCGCCGAAATGTTTATATTTCTTTTTAATGCGTTTGCTTGAGTGTACCGGCGCCGTAAATACTAGAAGTAACGGGCTTGAGCTCGAGTTTAATTTAGAAAATTAGTTAATTCTCACAAACAAATGAGTTCGTGTTTTAGCTGTAGGAAATACCGGTGCTACTAATGGCTTTAGTCTGTAGGCTAAACATTATCGCAGCCAATGTAATTATTAACCAGTTTATTACCAAGTTTTTGGTTGTCTTTACGTAAAAGATATTTGCCATAAGAGAGATGACAAGTTTGTTAACAGTATCTCGCGGTCAGGAAAGTGAAAATATCCCTGCCGACGCCCCCAGTGGTAGTGAAGAAATTAGCTTTTATACAATGCCTGAATGGCCTCTATTATTGGAATGAAGTCATCGCTAATAACCGTGCTTTCTAAATGCAACTTGATGATCAGGTACCAGAGCAATTAATCAAAAATCCAAAAAAAGCATCAATCGACAATTGAATTTTAAGTCCTAGCTTCAGAACCTCCGGAGTCAAGATCGAGTTATTCCAATTACATAAGGTCCAATTCACAATAGAATTACCATTATTAGCTAAAGGGCCTTACCTGGGGGTAATCTCCATACTTCGTCTGGTAGTCGAACACATACAGGTAAGAGTTCCTCCTCAGGGCGGAGTGCGTGTCCGCTGTAAGCACGATCGGAGCCACAACTTGCGCGTCGCTCAACGCCTCTAATGTTTCATCCCTACGACAAAATATTATTATAAGTGAAAATATAACATGCAATTAAGCACAATTACTATTTTATTTATACTTTATTTTTATTTATTTTTTATTATTATTAACCGTGTTGCGTAGCGGTAAAAGAATACTATCACCCCCCTCTCTTCACTTGGGTGTCGTAAAAGGCGACAAACGGACTAAATACTCCATAGAGCGGCGATGAGGCTCATCGCCTGTCACGCTGAGCACATGTGCAGTCGCAATTTGGTGAAACGTGGACTATGGTAGAAGAATGCTTTTGCCGTCCTCAATGCCTAGTCTCTGACTTACCCTTTGGGGATAATAGTCGTAATTATTATAATGTATATTACATGCCTTAAAATGCCTTAAATGTTCGTAGTATTTGCGTTAACAAACGCTGAAATAAACTCAAACCTAACGAAGCGTTGAAAAAAATTTCTACCTCAGTTCAGGTAGGCTACTCTTGAAACAGAATTGCATTAATCAATATCCAATCACAAATCTAAAAGATATCAAATGGCACTTTTGTAAGCGACAATAGCGCCACATTGGAATTTAATTGCGTGGAAATTGATTGAACAAATTATTATCGAGATGGCGTTCCGGAATTATCTTTACTTATCCCAATATCGATACATATTAATCGCATTGGAATTGTATTAAGATTGAGTTTGCGTTCGAGAGTAACCCCCCAGTACTGTTGCTATAAAAAAAACAAAGTCAAAAGCGTTAAAAAATTAGGGCGGCGCAGCAGCCCTTATTGCGGAGGACGCGGGTTCGATTCCTGCCTGAGGTAGACATTTTCGTTTCGTTATCTTTGATGTCTTAAATGGTCACATTAATTAATTCTTTGCATGAAAACTTACACTACTTTCTTATACAATAGGCTTTTTTAGATTCTTGTCATATCCCATGTCTTCTGTTTTTTGAAGTGCTTCAATATCATGTTATCAGAACCTAGCCAACGTCTGCTGGTATTAGGCCTTTTACAAGAATAGTGGCACATGAAGAGATTTTGCCGTAACGAGTTGGTAAGTTTTCAAATAGAACCAACGTCGTTCTTACGTTCTTATTTTAATTTGGTCACTCGTCGGCTAACCTATTGCTAGATCGCTACCTAAATGCGGTAACCGCTACTTTAATATGCTATTTTTATTTTCTTATTGAGCCACTTTCGTTCCACTCACAATCACTCACAAACCTCACCCTTCCACATTTCTCGATCCTTGCTAATTTTCCAACATCCCTTTTACCTTTTCCGTGCTATTTCTGTATATTCAATTTTATATGTGTGACGAGAATAAATCATTATTAAGTATTCGTTCGATAACATCATCTAGGTATATATAAAAATCAATTGCAGTTTGTTTATCTCGCTAAAACTCGAGAAAGACTGGACCGGTTTGGCTAATTTGGATTTTGAAATATTTGTGGAAGCTCAGGGAAGGTTTAAATGATGAGAAACATAAATAATAAGTAACGAAAAATACTGAAGACGACAATTTAATTTTCCAATACAAAATGTTCCTAGGCTGTGAAACATTTAATGTCTTTTGTCTATTTTTGAAATAAAAAATTGTCACTTGGTTGTCAAATATTTATAGGTGCGTTCAGAAATTTGTCGGTTTCATAGCTGTAGTATGAGGTCCGATTTTTTGGTCTGTTTTGTTGGAATACAATACAGTTCTGTTTCATAAATAAAAAAAGTGTTAAAAATGCTAACATTGACATTATGGAGACAATAGTGGTGTCAGTAGGCCAGGCGGGCTAAAAACCATAAGTTTTTGTTTAAACTTAATTTTTGATACCAAATGTCAGATTGTCTACAAGACTCACAAAACTAATACACATTTGTATAATATATTTAAAAATCTAACAATTATGATAACTGTGTTGCATTTAATGTAGATAAAAATGTTTTATTAAGTTTTAGACCATTAGTTCACAAATACCTATTATGGTGATACGAAGCTCACCGGGTCATCTTGGAAATAAATATTTGTTATAATTATTATTATAAGCGTCCCACTGCTGGGAACAAGCTTTCCCACACCGACAAAAGCGTGTGGGGAGATTCAGCCATAACCGACCACGGTAGCCCAACGCAGGTTAGTAATTCAATTAATATTAATCAATTTGACTTTTTTATTGTGACATTTTATTTATTTATTTGTTATACTTATGTCAATTAGTCTTTATTTATATTAATGTCCATTCACATGTTTTAATTTAATGTAATTTTTCATTCTTACTTTATTTTTCATTAAAGGTAAATCCGTTTCCGCGGCCTAGCGGGTTCTCTAGGCAAAAACTGAAAACCAGTGCTTTGCTCTTTTAGCGAAGGTATCACTGAGTTTTTGCCCTTTTGTATCGCTGCGGCACACATGCTACCAACTACTAGCATGTTATTTAAATGTTTATATTTGTACCTAAGCATGTGTGTTTTATGCAAATAAATGTATTATCTATCTATCTATTTCATTCGTTCATATCTTACCTTATATTGATTGGGTGCTGCACCGGCCTCTCCCAGTCCGTGTACTCGTTGATGATGGTGGCGAGGATCTCGGACAGGTGGTAGCTGTACGTGTTCCTGACGAAGGACTTCAGTATCTTGGAGCGGCGGTCCGCCTCGATGCCGTATTGGACGTCGTCGCCGCTGAACGCGAAGTAAGCCTCCGCCTTCGTCACGCCTAACATTAAATCGTACCTGATGACAATACGTTGTAATGAATGAAGTTATAAGCAAATTTCTAAAAGATAAGTGTTTGCTCTATTTATGCATGGACTACCCGGAAACATTAAAATATTGCAATCGATTTTGAACTCTACACCAAACAGATATATTTGAAAACCGATTGATGTATAACCTTATATAGTCATTTTACAGGTACGTAAGTAAGTATAGTACCGAGTTATCCCCGTGGCAGAGGGTATTCAAAAGAAAATAATATATTCAACACTTTAGTCGCACTCCACATCTATATTTTGAAATTGCTTCTTGCGCTGTATAATATTTGTTTATGATAAGACGACATCAATTATGTACGAAAGATATGAATGTAAGTATGTTTTCTTCAAATCGGACAAACGGCCGCCTGATGGTAAGCGGGCTAGCAACTAAACTATTAAATTACTTAGAAACAGGATAACAGCCCCCCAACTTCTATAAAACCTGGTACACGTACTTGGTAAGCTGGGCGACCGCGCTCTTCCTCATGAACACCGCGTTGATGATGTTGATCGCGTTCTGCGCCTGGCGGCCGGTGGGCGCGCGCGCGATCGGCTGCCCGCCCCACTCGTAACCATTCTCTGGCGACACAAGCAGGTCACCTGTGTCTAGCCAAAAAGCAAATATTCATATTTCAATAAAAAACAACCGCCAAGATGACGTGGCGAGCTGGATGGCCTACTGCAGCGGCTGACAGATAAAAGTGGATAAGCAGTAAGGCTTTTATTGGTTAGTTTGGTCAATTGGAGGTGTGAAAATTCTTGCGAGCACTCTAATATTGTCCACAGTTAAAAGAAGTCTTATGACATTGAATTGGCTCTGCAGTGGGATAATATAGGCTGATAATATTTAGTACCTTCTGCCTCCAATAAAGAAGCATTGTGTTCGATTTCCAGCAAGAGATACAATGTATTTTTCTCTTAGAATAATAACGCTATAGAAACCAAGTTCGCGCGACTATTTTGAAGCACATTAATTGGAGCCAGAAATGGCACCAAACGCCGGACCGCTCCGTAGTGTTCAATGTCACAGCGCGCCGAACGTGTCTCGCGAAAACAAAAAAAAAATGACGGTTTGTGCAGTTAAATTGTGTCACAACACATCTGAAAAACAAAAGAAGTGTAATAACATCACTTTTCACAGGTAAGCTTTCAGTATTTCATAGTATCTTGTAGTTAATTAGGTCAAAATATAAACGTACTGCAGTGTGATTCTCTAAGTTAAAGCCTCGGTAGCAGCGGCCTGCGCAGTGCTGTCTCTTTCATATTCATAGAATTGGAAAGAGACAGCAGATCACGGCCATGCGCGCACGTCACGCGTGTGTGAATCGGTTTAATGCTTCATTTTTGACAGAGCGCTTGTATGAAGACTATCTTTCTATAGCGTTATTATTTTAAGATTTTTCTCGTTCGATTTGTTGCCTGCTTATTTTAAATCCTTGCTAGCTACAACCATATTATCTAAGTTTATCGCCATAATTGATATGACCAGTTCCTGATTAGTTGAGGTGTTTTGGTGAAGACGGAAATCTTTGGCCTTATTGTCACTTACCATCAGGTGATATAAAGGCCAGGCGCTTTCCTCTAGTAAAATTATAAAAAAGGGTCTCAAACTATATAACAACTGATTTTACTGTTGTTGTCTGTAGGCGGCATTAAAAGCGCCTCATCAATATTGATATTTATGGAAATCTTATTGTGTCTTCAAGCCAGTCATGCACTGTCATCCTACTCTATCATTTAGACAAATATCAAGAATCAGTTAAGAATATACAAGCTTTATTTATAAAAATATGTATATTACGAGTATAAATACCTAATTTTATTGCAAACTAATATTATTGGAAACAGTGTTACAATTCTTTTTAGTTACAATCTGGAAAAGAGAATTTTTAACACCGATTCTGATTTGCTATTTGCGTAAAGTTTCAATACATTTGTGCGAAATATAAGGTGTAAATACTTTTCTTTGTAGTTCTGACTAAGCATAATGTGGAATGCCACATTGATAAATATTTAGATTGTACGACGAATTTCCATCAGAAAACTGATTAAAATAAAAGAAACACAATGCTTATAAAATGTTGGTGTTACGCTCAAGGTTCATTTAAGGAATGTTAATAATAACTTCCATCAAAGAAATACTCCATAAAAGTTCAATAGAAATTGTTAATGTAAAAAAGTAATACAAAAGATTTACAAGAGTAAATGCGATAAAAACATAATTTCCACAACAAAGCTAACAAACAAACAGAGCAACAAAAAAAGCAACTTCCTAAAATTCACACAACGGAGTGAGTTGAATTACCGTTCCACAAAAATTACGCAACAGCGAGCATTTGAACTCGCGTAATTCACTATTTCAGAGTAAAGAGCTTCCTTTAAACACGCTCTGAGTGGACTATAATGGGGTGTTTAACTTCCGAAAATAGAGGCGGAACAAAAAATGCCCCACAAAGTGAGCCGTTGTTGAGATGAGAAAAGTTTGCTGAGACAATTTAATAACGAGCGAACGACAACGGCGGCGGAAAGAGTGCTGCTGAAGCAAAAAGCGGTGATATTGCAACCGGGAAGCGATACAGCTCATACGGCCCCCCGCCTAGCGGGTGCGGCAGGAAGGGAATCAACACTTTGGACCGGCTTACTGTTGTAGTTTGAACAACTTCGAGCGAAACATTCATTATGATTGAAAGAAAAACAAATTAATAGCTAGCTTAAACTTTGTAGGGCATGAAATAAACAGTGCTGCTGAGTTAGTTATATATATATTAAGAACAATTTAAGTAATATAGCGAAAAGGTTTCAAGAACCTTTAAATTTCAAGTTATAGGCAAACGTTCACCACAAATATTTTGTCTGTAATGTCTCTAGCAACTTATTTTATTAATAATATTAAATGAGCTATTTATTAGAAGTTACGTATTAAGATAACCGTGTCACTAACGGACTAAAGAACTGCACTCACTTCAAACAGCATAGAGCGGCGATGGGCTCACCACATGTCAGTCGCTATTTGGTGAAAAGCGGACTATGGTACAGGATTGCGTTTGCTGTCTTAATTGCCTAGTCTCTGACTAACCATTCGGGGATAATGGTCCTGAATATGTATTTAAACTGGTAAAGCGACGGAGGCCGAACAATATGTGAGCATATTTCTCACATTTTGATAAAAAAATTATAAGCTCTTCTGACGATCGCTATGACTAAGGGTTAGTTATTTGAAATAGATTAAATAACTACGAGTATAACACACCATTCTATACACGAGACATTGATTTTAATTTCACTAATTAAAATAGTTAAAATAGCTTTATTCTTATCTCGCTAAAGCCTACTTCATCAATTGCGTTCCGCTTAATAAAGGTACGTTTGGGGCAGGTCCGTCCTATAATTGAAATTCCTACTCCCTTGTGTTTCGGGGGCCCTTAAGGCCTACGGGCTTAGCATTCTAACAATTTTGGAATGACAAACTGGCAGATGTCTTGTAGTTTATACTTTAAGTCAGCCGATGGTTGGACTAACTTTCCCTTTGTACTTAAGAATAACCTGCCAGCAGCCGTAAAGCCAGACACAATACAAATGAAATTGTTAGTAACTGATTTAAGGTTTTCACACAGACAAGAGGATAATAATATATTATCAGTTTCAAAATATATTCATTACAATGACAATTTCAGTTTCACTTAATCATTTTTTTTTCAGATTTTCTTTTTAACGAAGCGTCTACTATAATATTTTATTTGGTAGGATTAAATGTTTAAAATATCACAAACGTGACCTACGCTTTTATAACAGTTTGTTACAAATTCCCGTTTATGAAATTAAATTATCGTAATAGAACGCGAATCTATAAAATCTTATCAAGTTACTTGTTATCCAAATTGACTAAAAGATTAATAAGGAAAATATGCCACATTTACAATTTCCGACTAGACAAATTAGCGAAATAAAGTGTGGCGGCAACAACTTACGCCGACAATCGAAAAGAAATCCTAAGTAATGGCGATAAATCCGTGAATGGCACCGCACTACATCTTCCGAAGTTCCACATAAAACCACCGAATCCCATACAAAGATGAACAGAAGTTTTTTTTTCTCATTGCCCAATAAAAATGATTGATTACGTTGTACTAATAAAACAATTTCAGTTATAAACAACTCTACTGCGATGAAATAAGTTAGAGCGATTCCCGCATAGGTCTCGGTCAGCGATAAAACAAAGTTAGCCAGTTGCTGACTAGATGAGTGCTCTATTGTTGGCAATAGATGAGTTCGATTATTTCGCTTGTTCGCCGAAGTTAGCTCTTATCTACAAGGACAAAAGTAAGAAACACCTTTAAGATAACAGAGAAACTTGCCACCGATAATGGATGATTGTTATCGGGGACGAAAAATACCTCGTACTCGAAGGTTATGCTAGTAAGCTAATCTGTGGACTTCATAGCAAACACTATTGACCTCATGAGGCCCCCGACTTTTTGAGCTTACACAACTTTTCATTATTTGTTTTGTGTAAGTAACAATAATATTTTCGGTGGATGGTAAGTCGTAAGACCAGCGGTTGCAGAGCCATCGGGTGTGATTTCCAGCAGTGGGTATGGTAACATGGAACATGGTAACATGAAATTTTACTCTGTTTTGTTACTTAAGTCTTGGCGGCCGTAATGAATTATAAAGATACATAGGCATCCAAATGGGAACTGCGTTACCATATCACTGGAAATTGAATGTACCTGATTATTTGACCTCTGGGAACATGGAATGTTTTATCAACGTAAAAATTATTATTCAACCTGTTTGAACTTTTTAAACTTTTTAAAAATAACAAAATAAAAAATATACAAATAATTATGACAATTCCAAAATAAACACTATAAGCGGTATCCAAATAAAAATAATACAGCGTCCAAAGTGTTTACCGAATTCTATCCGAAAATGAAACGAACAATAACAAACAGCAAAGAATCTCGTGCAAACAACTCGCAATCAGAATACAAAAAATGTCTAAAGTGTCTCTTCATTTAATTAACCTGTTTGTTATCCGGCGACATTAATTTTTTCTCCCTCATTTCGCTAACAGGAAAACTGGTAATTGGAATGGCAAAACATTGGATAAATAATTGTAAGAGTAATAACGCACAAAATCTCAGCTGAGAAATGTTTTAACTTCGATAATACCGAAGTTAAAACATTTAAGTTGCTGTTGAATTTGGTAGCCAGTCTCCATTTCGATGATTGTGTTGGATAACGCGTAATCAACTCTCTCTTACTTCCTCAGAATTCAGTTTAAATGTATTATTCCGAAAACTGGTTCCTCAAGCCAAGTGACTATCAATCAATAGAGGTTTATAGACTCACAAAACTCAATAACAAAAGGGTTTTTATGTGGCCACAGTTTAAGTGAGTTACGGAAATCTTTCTGGTGAAACGTTCAGTCATATGTACCTCATATACTTACTCGTTCATTCTAGCCGAGTCAGGCGCTGTAAATCAGAATACGCCCCCAAAATGATTGGATTGTGCCTAGCAATTGTGCCCATGGGTTGTTATTCCGTCATGTTGAAATACCCAAACGGGAGATTGAACCAGTCTAATATTTATACAAAATAATGTATATAATTATTTATATAACATTATAAAGAGGAAAGGTTTGATTGTTTGTTTGCATTGATTATGCTCCGAAAATACTAGACCGATTAAAAAAAATATTTCACCGTTGAAGTTACACTATCTTCTGGTGACACAGGATATTTAGATTTAAAAAAAAAATGGAATTCTTACTACAATAAACTTCAATAAGGTAACCCAATTTGTAAAAAAAAACCTAAAAATTCTTTACATCGCATGCGCTGCGAAAACTATTGATGATAGAACAAAATAATATACTATGACTTTGCACAACACATCATTATCTACAAAAAGTGTTGCGACAGCATAATAATATGTCTAACTATTATAGTTATGTCACAATTACAAGTGGTCGTATATTTTAAATATTTATTTATTTATTTATTTATTTATTTATTTATTTATTTAGGACAACCAACAAGACAAACACAAGTACAAGCAATAATTAGTTAGAACATATGGACTTAAAACTAAGTGTCGTCTCAATTATAGGCTGCCACGGCATGCAACGTGGTTTACAGTATTTTTATTTTTTTAAAACTACTTACTACTACTTCTTACTTACAGCATCTTTATGTAGGTTAGGTATCATAAAGTATTTTTATTTAATTAATACTACTTACTTACTAGGTACTGTTTGTGGGTATCAATACTATATTCGACTATAGCAAAAAAAAAAAAAAACATTAATTTACAGTAATAATTACTTAACTATAACTTAAAATTGAAACAGATCAACCAGGTGCCAATCCAAAAGACCGCAATATTTTGTGCTTGAATATCTGCGGCTTATCAGCAAAGACATCCATATCACAAGCCCTGCAGATCTTGTTGTATTGCCTTTGCAACCTGTTCATCGTTGCGTGGTGACCCAGATTGCTCTTGCTGCCCTGTACCGAGAAGGGGATATACCTTCCGGCACGCGCTAACTTATATGGAGCATTAAAATTTATTAAGCTCAAAAGAAACGGACTATCCACATTTCCATTTATTAACTTATGCAATGCCATAAGATCCAGCAAAAGCCTTCTCTCCCTCAAACTGTTCATTTTAAAAAAAGCCAGCTGCTTCTCGTACGAGGGCAATTCCCTCGCTTTATTAGTTTGGTACGAAAGGTGCCACAAGAATCGCTTCTGTATACGCTCCAAACGTTTAATGTGGACGTCATAATGAGGACACCAAACTTGACTGCAATACTCATTATGGGAGCGGACAAGAGATGTGTACAAAATGATTTTTGTTGCAGGCTTTTTGAATTCTTTCGCGTTCCGCAATACGAATCCCAGCATTTGGAAGCCCTTAGTCGTAATGTGGTCAATGTGTTTATGAAACCGTAATTTTTTGTCTAAAACTACGCCCAGGTCTCGAATATACTCAACCTCCTCTAAGGAGTAACCATTTATATTATAGACAGGCGGGGAAACGTTAACGCATCTTGTAAATCTCATATATTTACATTTTTCTAGGTTCAAAGACAATTTATTTTCATTGCACCACAGAGCCAGTCGGTCCAGATCCTTTTGCATTAACTGGGAGTCACTATTGTCTTTGATTTGCATGGATAGCTTCATGTCGTCTGCGTATAGAAAGCAGGTGGCATGGTTGAAAATAGACACAATGTCATTTATGAAAATGTTGAATAGCACCGGACCAAGGTGAGAACCCTGAGGGACGCCTGATGTGGACATGAAAGGCTCGGAAGAAAATCCGTTTACCACCACTCTCGCCTTTCTTTGATAAAGGTATGAAGAAAACCAAGCAAGAAGATTACCATTGACACCGAAAGATGAAAGTTTCTGAAGAAGGATGTTGTGGTCTACGGTGTCAAAGGCCTTACTGATATCTGTGTAAATGGTATCTACAGATAAACGGGAGTCAAGCGATTTAGATACATATGTCACAAATGAAATAAGATTGGTAGCCGTAGAGCGAGACGCCAAAAAACCAGATTGCTGAGGCGAAATTATATGCTTAATATGCCAAGTTAAAACGGGACACACGAGCGACTCGAAAACCTTACCAAAAACACATAGAATAGATATTGGTCTGTAGTTATGAACAGAACTAGTATCACCTGATTTAAATATAGGGACAATTCGTGCCTCTTTCCAGGCCGAAGGAAAGGTGCCAGTTTTTAATGAGATGTTGAAAATAACAGTCAGGGGCAAAGATATCGCTTCGCGACAATTGACTACGAATAGGGGAGGTATACCGTCAGGTCCCGCTCCCTTAGTCCTATCTAGACCCTTGAGCACCTTGAGTACCTCATCTTGCGAAAAGCATAGATTGGCGAGATTGCTAGTGGTAGATGTCAGGTCATTAACCAAGGTGGTCGTACCTAATCTGGAGCTAGTCTTATACACCGATGCAAAAAAGGAGGCAAAAAGATTGCAGATACCTCCACCACTGTCCGCCGAAACATCGCCAGAAGTCATGATTGAGGGATAAGTGGTACCATTACGCTTTTTAGTCTTTAAGAATGTCCAGAACAACTTAGGGTTATCGAGCAGCGATTTTTCTAAAGTGGTAATGTAATTATTGTGGCAAACGTTTATTAAATCTGCGCATCTTTTCTTAAGCACACACAAAGCCAGTTCGTCCAATGGGTTTTTATATTTGCGATACTTCAATCGTAGCTTATATTTTTCCTTTAGCAAGTGAATGAGTTCCCTTGTGTACCAAACTGGATACTTTTTTGTAAACGGTTTACCCTTTGGGACGTACTTGGTAATTGCATCCCTTATAATACTATAAAATTTGTCCACCATTACATCAACCGAGGCGCACGAAGATAGCTCACCTTCCCAAGATATCAAACTTAAATGAGTAATAATTGAATCATAGTCCGCCTTGTGAAAATTAAATCTATTGTTGGAAGCATTAGGCGCTAAACTGGGAGGACTACAACATGACAGTGTTATTTCTAGGGGAGGATGATAAGAGTCAAGGATACTTAATAGGTAGTCACTACGTACTACTCTTTCGACAGTCATGTTAGAAAGAACGAGGTCAAGAATTTTGCACTTTTCATTTAAGACGTTGTTAAATTGTGAGAGATTGTTTAGAGCGATAAAGTCTAGAAGGGTAGTGTCCAGTAAACTTTCAGTGACACGTGACGATGGTTTGTCGTTATTCCAAACAATGCTACTTAAATTAAAGTCGCCCAATATCAAAGCTTTCGCATTTGTTTCCAAGACACGGCTCGTGTTGTCAATATAATGATCTAAAATATTTTTCTGCAGGGGTGAGGGAAGATAAACGCCACATAATAATAATTTATCTAAGGTGTTACCTCTCCCGCTTATCTCTAATTCTATCCATAGGTCTTCGCAATCACTCTCCAGCTGGGGTAGCCTACGAGAACAGATATGCCTGGAAACCGCTATAAGGACCCCTCCACCAGACTTACCCCTATGGAAACCACTAGTCTCTCGGTCGCGTCTGTATACAACATACCGGTCACAAAAGAGTTCACCATCGAATATAGTATTGTTTAGCCAAGTTTCGCAGAGTACAATAACGTCGTAATCAGAGGATAATACATTTTTATAAAAATCTGTGGTCTTCGTACGAAGACCACGAACATTTTGGTAATAACAATTTAGTTTATCGTATTTTACGCCTTAATAATTGTACGCTATGCTCAACTAACAATATCAAAAGTTACGCTAATTGTTCCAAAGTCGACAGATTTCGCACAAGCACATATTCTGACGTGTCAGTTTTGCGCATATAAATACGGCCACCGCGAACCCAAACATGTTTATATTGCAGCTCCTTCGCTCGAGCGCGCGCCGATGCATGTAGATTTTTATTTTCCGGCGAAAGGTTCTCCGTGACATAAACGGCCGCAGTCGTCCCCCTGCCGGACTCAAAGCCTAGATGCCCCGCGTTTAGTCTTGCCTGAGGGTGATTCTTATTATATTTGATAGTGGCGGCTAAAAGTGTGTCCCGCGAGCGGGGGCTATTTAGCTTGATCAATATTGATCGTGGACGCAGACTATCTGGGTTTTTTTTCGCAATGCGTGAGCAATAAAAGATATCGGAATCATTAACAGGGCAGGATACGGTCTTACCTAATTGCTTGACGATAGCCAGTAGGTTTTCAGACTTCCGCTCAGGAACGCATTGGATTTCGAGGTTTGATGCACGGGAAACCTGTTCAAGCTGGTTAAAACGATTGGTGATAGCATTCAAATCGCTGCGCAGTTCTTCCTTCTCCTTCATTATGGATTCTATTTTAGATTTGCAGGATGTAATGTCGATATTCAGTTTATCAAAGGAATCGCTCATATAGTTAATTGAGTCCCTCAAGGAACCAACCTCGCCTCCAATAGCCTTCAGTTCACGGTTTAAATCACTCTTGAGTTCCCTTACGCATTCCTTTATAAATCCCCGAAGCTCCTCCTGCATGATGGTACGCAGCTCCGAGCGCGACACGCATGAACCCGAGCAGTCAGACGGCGCATGAGCGGGCGCAGGTGCGGCCGCAGGCGCGCGCGTAGGCGCGGCCGCAGGCACGCGCGCATGCGCAGCCGCGGGCGCGGGCGCGTGTGTGGGCGCAGGCGCGGATGAGGCCAGCTTTTTAGTCAGGCCCTGTTTTCCACGGCGTATGGTCACATTTGGGTCAGCGCACCTACCAGCAGATGTTGACGATTGAACTGGAGTATTTGAGTTGTCGCTTCGCGGTTTTTTATTGCGACACTCTGGGCACAACCAACTTGCTTTTACGTCAGAGGATAGCTTCTCCAACTCGATGTGCGATATGCCGACACATATACCGTGATAGACGGAGGAGCAGGTGCAGCATTCTAAGCAATCTTCATCTTCAATAGTAGACTGGCAAGCGGCGCATTGATGCATGGTCGAGCTCAGGCACAAGAATTAATTTAGTCAAAGAAAACAAAAACTAAGCTTCAGAAAGCAACAAAAAAAAATTAACACGAAAAAGAAACAAAAAAAAAAAAAAAAAAACCAATACAAAAAAATAAAAAACCTAACACAAAAAAGCTGTAGCTGGAATCGATCTTGAGATTCTTGAGTCGCCAGTCCGTCGTTCAACGCGCTGCACCAAACAGGAATATTTTGAGATGGCGAAGTGTAGCCTTGTACAACAGCAGTACGTTGCTTTTGTTCACTGTGATAGTGTTGAAGGTCAAGTTCTTTTGTTCGCAGATTCAAAAGTTATATGAAATAACTTACGAATACCCACGAAGTATCACTGGATCTTGATTGTACTGTCCTGTTTTTCTAGTTTTGCATCACTTTCACCATGTTATTCCGTACAAATATTAGCTTATTGGATGGGATTTAGTCCAAGCATTATGTAGCATGTAAGCTTACTTTACCAAAGTAACTCTTTCCAACTTTTTAGAATTAAAAATACGCGAGCACTTAAAAACACGTATTCCACTTATGAAAGTTGCGCGGGTATGATTGTTATTTAATTGAAATGCCGATAGAAAAGGCTCTTTATTTTGTATCTTGGTATTAATCCTTTTCAAAATAAATTACTTCATATTAAAAACTGTTTCCAGTGCAGAAATTGTACTGATTTAGTAAAATTGTCATTACCCTCTTTTATAGGAATTCAGATTGACAGTTGCTTTTCCATATTTAAAGAAAGTAAAAAAAATATTTTTCATTCAAATCGTGAAATTTACTTAAGAATCAATAACGATCCAAAACAGTTAAAATATTAATTCTCTAAACGCAACGATACTTTAAAATGTACTTGATCCCTAGACATTTTTGATGTGTGTAGTAATTTTGACATCTTCAACGGTGATATTTTTCGAGTAGTAGGTATAGACATTTTGGAAAATGGTGGTTAAGCCCATACCCATCGATTCTAACGATGACTTCATTTCAATAATAGAGGCCCAACAGCGGCAGAGCATATAGACTGTTACTTTATTCTGGAAAATACCTTGTTACACATCGCATGGGGAAAGAAGCCTACTGGGCTTGACGACACTTTTAAGTTCAACAACAAACATCGTTCAATGACGCAGCGGCTAAGCCGGCTAAGGCGATCGGTTTGCGATGCCAGTTACGCAACTTTTGTAATACCGGTATATTGGATGTGTCGCTGTTTTCTAAGTGGGAAGGTCTGTGCCCAGTATTAATATAAACGCTATCTACAGTCAACAACAAGTAACTATGATTATGATTTATTAGGAAAAGGACGTTCTGACACATTATCGTTTCGATAGTATTGTTCTGATCCTTTTTCATTAACTTTCTTACCAATGACAACTCCATCTACGCTCGGGCCGAACGCGTAGGCAAAGTCGGGCGCTAGCACTGGCGCGGACAGCAGCGCCTCTAGCGGTCGTTCCCGTAAACACCGCAGTAAGGCAGGAGGGGTTAATTCTGTTGAAAAATTAAACCTTCAGAATGTGTGTGTGTAATTTAGATATTTAGAGAAAAGTGGACTATGGTAGAGGACTGCTTTTGCAGTTCTCATTACCTAGTCTCTGACTAATATTTCGGGGATCATAATCGTGATTATGTATGTAAGAATGTTACAATGATTTTAGAACCTTGTCCATTTAAATACTTCAGAGTCGAAGAACATTTGTGTTGATGTTAGAGATAAAATCATCAGACTAACTTCAAAAATAATCATTATTAAAAGAAACTAACCCATATTTTCCCATGAGTGCCGTAACAGACCACATAAGCTCTGTGGCTGTCGTAAAAGGCAACTAACGAACTAAAGACTGAACATACATCAAGCAAGCGTTGATGGGATCACCACCTATCACGTTGAGCATGTGCTCAACACATGTGTGCAGTGTTAATTGGTGAAAGGTGTGGCATTGGACTATTTTAGCGGTACATTGCCTAGTCTTTGACTAATCCTTCGGGGATAACATTCGTGAGTACGTATTAACTTTACCTGGAGAGCAATTGGCGTGCATGGCGACGATTGCTGCGTATTTGTTGGGATCCGCCACCAGGGACCACGGGCTGAGACCCGACCCTGACATCAGCACTGCTCTGTGAAAGAGGAGACCTGGAACAAGAGCGACTATGTAATTGTGACTATACTTAGCTCTTAGTAAAACATATCAGTAACTGATTGAAAAAGACAGTTTCAAAAAAATTCCACTTGCAGGATTCGAACCCGCTCCCTTCTGGCAATCCGGGGCCAGGTGCTCTTTCCAGTTGAGCTACCGTGGAACATATCCAGTCCGCCGATATTAATCAATATTAACTTTATTTTTTATTTTGCAAGCCAAAGGCGCCTATTCAATGTCAACAAACTACGTTGTTAACATCCGATCTTAATATTTTTACAATCATTAAATATCAGTTAAGAAATAGGCAAACTATGAAATGTTATTGTTTAAATAATTTTTAACAAACTGTTCTACAGTTTAGCAGGTTTAATATAACGTTTTTTGTTTAAAAAAAATAATATACGTGGTACTATTTAGTTATTCTGTGATAATACCTAATAATCAAGATTGATAATAAAAGCTTCTGACAGTGAGGTTACTTAATATTAATATGGTTTTCGTTGTTTAAAGTGCACGCGAACACTCAGTATCGTAAAATAAAAAAAGATAATTAATCTGACCACTGTGAAGTATTTTAAACTTAACAATAATTAAATAAAGGACTTATTTTTGCTACTACGCTGTTTGTTGGTGTGTGGTAGAGGTCACACATGAAAAACAACAAGCTAGCCGTCGTAGCTAAGCCGCCGTAACTACGCCGCGCTGTAGCTACGGCGCATTTTGCGAAAAACCAATGAAAATAAAGGCTTTGTAACTTACAAAATTGTTAAACGTGTAACCGAATCTTTTTTGGTCTTGGCATTTTAGCATTGCCAACAAAAGAAATGGAAATTACCAATTATTGTCTGCTTCCAAAGAAATATTCAACAACAAAAACATATTACTTATCTTGATATCTATTTTATTTTGAGATTCGTCGTAATTTTATTTATTATGTGTAAAAGAAAGAGGATAAAGTATTCAAATCCAAAATAATAAAGTTTTCACTTTTATTAATGTGGCATAAAGTAGACACTGAAAATGGTAAAACATTTTGGAGTTCAAAAGTTACGGCTTTACGTAAGAATTATCTGGGGATGAAAACTAGTAGTAGTCGAGTGAGAGATAACCAAACGACGAGGTGGTGGTTTTGGGGGACTTCAAAAACATGGTTGGGCTCTTCCAAAACTGATCACGCTGGTAGAATTGCTCATGCCTTCGCTCTGACGAAGACCTGACACAACTAGTAGACCAGCCCACCATGATACCGAATATCGTAGGTCACGCGCCCTCCTTGTTGTACTTACTGTTGACGAGTCGCCCTGCAGGGTATAGAGTTTCGGTTCTTGCACCTCTAGGCTCGTCAGACCACTGCTTGGTCATTGCCACAGCACTGCATAGGATTGGGCTACTAAAAACGGTGAAGACCAAGTGTCGTCTGTGGCACTACTCTTCGACAGATTGAGATGGATTGCGTGATTACTTTGCATCCGTCTCATGGGGCCAGAGCTGCTTTCTTGGAAAGGACCCGTCGGAGTGCCCTTCCGCCATCGCTGATGAGATCTTGTTGGGTATGGAATATTATATTCCGTTCACAGATCTTGCCAGTATTGGTAGACAACGGATTTGGTTCAATGCGAATGCGCCAAAGTTGCTGAATGCAAATAGGTGGCGTATTGTGCTTGGACGAGGGCTTGCGCACTAAATGACTCTAGTACCAGCTCCTTGAAGGCGGCTTACAACAAGGCCTCTAAGTCTAACAAGAGAGCTCTCGCAGGAGCGGATGCACAAAGAGTGGCGAGGGTAGAAGGAGTTGATCTCGCGTCCTGCGGATAGCCGTAGCTAATGGCGGCTTGCTAAAGCCGTGCAGGCCGACTTCTGCTCTCCCTTGCAGCCCTTGTTGAAAAATGCAGATGGCTCGTTAGCTTACCAGTCGCTTGATAAGGCAAATTTTTTGGCTGACATTTTCGCGGTTAATTCGCGCGTCGACGATTGCGGCGCCGGTCCAGCTATTTTAGCACATTGTGGGGCCACCATGCCTGATATTCGTATACCTGATGTACGTGCCGTGCTGCGGTCGCTCGACGTGCGGAAGCGGGCTGGATGGTGTTCCGGCAATTATTGTGATACTTAGATGCGCTGCTGAGTTGAGGAAGCGAACATAAAACCCATCCCCAAAAAAGGGGATCGCTCGGATCCAGCCAACTATCGACCCATCTCTGTAACTTCTGTGTTGTGCTAGGTCTTTGTGCAGATAATTAATTCTCAGCTTATTCACTAACTAAACGATCTGACTGATCGCCAGTATAGGTTCAGACTGAAGCGATCAACGGGTGATCTTATAGCCTACGTTACTCACGCATGCGGTGAAGCAATGGACAAGCATGGTGAATCTCTGGCAGTTATCACTGATGTCTACAAAGCTTTCGATAGAGTGTGGCAACGTTCCCTTCTTTCCAATTTGCTGGCCTTCGGTTTACCGCCCCGTTTGTGCGCCTGGGTTGCAGACTTTCTAGGAGAGCGGAGGATTCGTGTCCTTTGTGAGGGTAGTTCCTCCGAGTTCTATAAAGTAAATGCCGGTATGTCGCAGGGTTCCTGGGCAATACTCATTGCTATGCGGATGACAGTACGCATGCCAAGCAAAGCATGCCGATATCGTGGTGAAAAGGCACGAACTGGTTGCCAAACTGAACCTGACTTTCGATCGTATTTCTTAGAGAGGAACTGAAAACCTGGTCAAGTTGAATGCCAGCAAAACCCAGTTTTGTGCATTCTTGTCCAAGGTAACTCCTTTCCTTACTTCTCCCCCTCTTCAGAACTCTCCGTTACCCATTTTGGTGAACCTCAGCATTCTTGGCATTGACATCGCCCAGGAACTGAATCCAAAATGCTACATCGAGAGTGTCATTTTAACTGCCTCCCGTAAGTTGGGCATTCTCAATAGGGTGAGGCGATTTTTCACTCCCGAGCAGCGCTGTTTGCTGTACAAGACTCAGGTATGATCGAGTCTGGCGTATAATTGTTCATCTAGGGGGCAGCTCCGCTAAATACCTCCTCGATACACTTGATAGATTGCAAAGGCAGTATTGGAGATGCTGAGGTTACAGCCTCTCTTGAGGACCTCCAGCTGCTTAGAGACATTGCTTTCCTCTGTGTCTTCTACCGGAATTACTAGGTACAGAGGGTGTTCTGAAAACTTTTTGATCTAATCCCGCCCTCTCCTTTCCTGTCCCGAACTACACGTGCTGGTCTTAGGAACCATCATCATACTGTACAGACCAACAGCACTCGTACGAAAAAATTTGGCAAGTCGTTCCTCTGTAAGACCATTCGACGTTGGAATTCTTTGCTGGTGCATGTGTTTCTCAGCTCCTATAGTCCCGGGTCTTGTAAGCGGGACGTGGAACGGCATTTGTGCAGGCCGTGATGAATGGGTGCGCTGGTTCCACAGTGGGGAGCACAGCAACTCATTATTTTGGACTGCATCGGCTGCTTATCATCGGGCAGGATGTGGCTACTATGACGAGTCCCATTAAAAAAAATCTTTTATTCATAGTTTAGTTTAGTTATTACTAAAAATTCAAAACACTTGGCAAGGAGCAATGGCTTTAAATCTACTTCTAATAAGATAACGTTGCATTCTGAATGGATGCGCTTATTTTAGCAATCCCTATTTTTAAAACATTAAGTAAAGTCCCTCTACTGCCGTTTTTTCTTTTACATTTATGGCCGATATACCAAGTACGTATAATCATTTAAAAAAGAATTTCCTACAACAGTAAATGTTAATATATTGTGGTCACTGTCTCTTCTAATTTGTGTTTTATGGTTATTGGGAATAGTACCTACTTTCGGCGAGCAAACATGATCATCATTATGTTTCTAATATAATATGTCACCCCTTACAGATCGGTTGTTTGACGGACGCGTTGGCTAAGCTGTTGTATAATTGACGTAACAGTATTCTTAAACATTTGTTTACACAGAATTCTATCGCCACGGCTTATATTTCGGTACGACGCGATTCTGTTTCGGCGTGCAGTGGTACTGGGGGTAGCGATGCGCGTTTGTCTGGCACAGACTATAGTTAGTTAGTTAGATTAGTTGTTAAATCTTAACTACAAGTTAGTTAACTGTTGTTTTTAATTATTTTAGTATTGACGTCAATAAGTGCCTGTAAGGGTTTACATTGAATAAATAATTTGACTTTGACTTTAAACTAAGTAGATACGTACTCTGGCGCACAGAATGTAAAAATATTATCAACGTCACCATCAGCATAGGCTGTGGGTGGATGGGTCGTTATAGAAACGACCTACTGCTGGGCACAGGCAGAACCAACCACGCTGGCTTAATTAAGGTCCAAATACACTGTCCAACATTATAAACGTGGTTTTTGATGGCTTAACGCAAATTTAATGGTATCCAAGGGATACTGTTTTCTCTAATCTACGCTTCAGTCTTGTTGCACAGGCCGTAGTCATTAGTAATCGAGTTATTTCTCATATTTTAGCTATTATTTAATTAAAGAAAACAATGTAAATAAGAAAAAATTATAGTTTAAAGAAATATTTGTATGATCCGATGATTTTGTTGGATAATAAAAATAGAACAGTGATACAAAAAATACCAACGTTGACATATTACATTTATCATTTAATATTGAAAATTAACGCAATTCTCTACCACCATTTTTCAATAGAGATTTTCGATGAAAACACGTACATCTTACTATTCTGCGCGGATTCCCAGGGACTTCATCCAATCCCGTTCTAGACGCGAAGATTTGCTGCAGAAATGACATGGGAAATTGCACGAGCCATTCTTATCGAGTTAGGGCAAAATTGTATCAAAATGGTAAGTGTTTTATAGCAATACTTCATTCCATTTTTATTTACATTAGAAGTTGGATTGTTCTATGGCTTACGATCTTAAACGCTACGCAGCAGGCAATGCGCTGACTAGATGGCTATATAAGTATAAATATTTGGTACTCCTCTGTGTTTCGGAAGTCACGTTATAGCGTTGTCTCGGTTGTTGTCGTAAGATAGCTGTCGTTAAAACCTACTAACCTGCATTTATGTTACGGTTCCTTTTATCTCTGTGCATTTTTTAAAGCCTAAACCGCGTTTTGCTTCCCTGGGATCATTAGTGTCTCCCACTGGGGACTGATAATACTTATATTCACAAATTTATTACAATGCAATAGATTATACCTACATCATGCTCGCTTCTTGGACGGGTAGGCAGAAACCGTTCTTAAAACGTTCTTCATACATGCTCATCGGTTTAGCGTACTCATGACCTATTCTTTAACGATAACGACACCGATCTGTACCCCAAGCACGTACCATTATGGTACTAGTTAAGGTAATCGTAATCGTATTATTTTGTATGAAAAAGGTTTAATAACTTTATGGTTTTCATACAAAATAATACGATTACGATTACCTTAACTAGTACCATAATGGTTCGTGCTTGGGGTACTGATCTAAGTACGTTCGCCGAAGTCTTCCCCTAATTCTTTTTTCATTCATACTCTCTGCATGAGCAAACCATTTTAGCGTGCATCTAGCATGCATGCAACCATCTAGCATAGATTAGACATTTTTTTTTATAAAAGAAGGAGACAAACGAGCAGGCGGGTCACCTGATGGAGAGTAATCACCACCGCCCATGGACACCTGCAAAACCAGAGGAATCGCAGACGCGTTGCCGGCCTTTAAGAAAGGAATAGGTTTAAGGTTGGAATAGGAATTGTGAGGGGGGAGAGGGGCAAGAGCCTCCGGAACCCTCACTGGCCGGACGAAACACAACAGCACCAAGTGCCATTATTTTACGACGAATATTCGTGAAGGGGTGGTATTAAGTATTACGCCGGGCGAGCCGGCCCAATGCGTGCTGCAACGCAGCGTGGCTCTACCACTCAGTCAGTGTAACTCATTTAGGACCACTCAGGGGTCACGAGTAGGGTCTCAAGGGTATACCTACGGACGCGAGTAACTTTAACCCCCAAATACATACATAGTAATATAGTGTAACATGTTCAAAGGATTTACAACATGATTAAATAAATTGTATTTAATTTGTACGCTGTAATAACTGACGGAGACAGATAAACTTATTCCAGCTTTAAAGCTATAATTTTTATGTTTTTATTTTATTGAATAGGAATAACAACAGCCAACTTAAGTCAACTACTATACAAATAAGGGTATTAGGTACAGCTAAATACTTAGATTAGTCCAGAATCGTTATTCATCATTATATGTTATGTTAATAGACCAATTAACATAACAACCATCTAGCGGTGAAAGAATACTACCACCCCTGTCTTCCCTTGGGTGTCCACCACCAGTCACGCTAAGCACATGTGCAGTCGCTATTCGGTGAAAAGTAGACTATGGCAGAAGACTGCTTTTGCTGTCCTCATTGCCTATTGGCCGGCGGAGCCGGCCAGCAAGCCGAAGCAGCGGTGGTGAGCGAAACCCATCTGCGACAATAAGCTCACGTGGGACCGCCGGAGCCTCGCAGCGGCGGAGCCGTGACAGAAACCTTGCATGCTGCATGCTTGGATGATGCTGCATGCTTGGTTGCATGCTGCATGCTTGGTTGCTTGGTGCATGCTTGCTTGCATGCTGCATGCTTGCTTGTATACTGCACGCTTGCTTGCATGCTACATGCTTGTTTGCATGCTTAAACGTTACTACGATTACAAGTTGTTCGATGATATTATGGATTTCAATTATTTGAAATGTTGTATTTTTATAATATTGGAAACGTGTTTCTGAAAAATGAATCATCTAGCATTAATAGCTTCGGCTAAACGTTGAGTGGGATTTTATAACATAAAGATTTTGAAAAAAATAACATCTATAATCGGCATTTCAAAACTTTGTCAATTGTATTTTCGGTAAAAAGAAAATTATGGAAAACAAAAAAATAACAAAACGTTTTCGACCAAATAAAATTCGTACAAGAAAATTTCGAATTTATGATAGGTAACCATGGTTTACATTTACGCATAGTAAATCCTAGACTACGATATGATCTTTTTACAATATTGTCTACATGGTTGCAGAACGACAACTTAAGAGTCCAGCCACACACAAAAATCGCGAACCAAATCCACCCTTGGTTTTTTTTTCGTGTAAAGCTTATACTCTGACAATTTAGTAAATTGATGCTTAGATTGTTTTTAGAATAGTAAGTCATTAAGTTATTGAGATCTTGTTGCATCAATTTACAATTAGCCAATGAAAACGCCTTTTCAAAGTCCGTGTAGATCACACCAACCTGTCCACCGATATCCATTTGTTCAAGAGTAAAGAAAGATAAATTGGATACTGTGGATCTACCCCTTGTGAAGCCATATTGTGATGCTGGTACGGCACGAATAATAACCTGATAGATTTGGTCATAAACTATCTTCTCGAACACTTTGGCTATTGTATTAAAAATAGATACGGGACGGTAGTTGGAGATCATGAACTTGGACCCTTTTTTATGGATTGGAATTATATGCACTTTCTTCCATATAGCCGGAAAATTACATTTTCGTAAAAAAATATTTCTTTGAGAAAATTTACTTTTCCGGCTAGAAAAGAGAAGCGATAACGGAAAAGACAAAGTATTGGCACAAAATACTCATTATTATCATATTATCTCATTAGAAGGAAGGATAATAATATAAAGACCTAACCAGCACTAAATGGCGCTAAAGTCATAAAAGTAAGTTTGTTTGATAGGTAATGTAGCATTAAGTTAATAAATAAAACTATAAAAGATAATATTATAGTGTTCACTACCAGCTAAAACAAAAAGTATCTACAAACAGAATTTGGTCGGAGGACCTACTATTAGTATTATTATTATGATACTAGCGGCCGCTCGCGGTTTCACCCGCGTGGTTCCCGTTCCCGTAAGAATATTGGAATAAAAAGTATGCTATGTGTTAATCCAGGTTATAAACTATATGTATGCCGAATTTCATCCAAATCCATTCAGTAGTTTTTACGTGAAAGAGTAACAAACATCCATCCATACTTACAAACTTTCGCGTTTCTAATATAAGTAGGATATTATTATTAGTGGGTTACTATGTTTAATACTAACTTGGTGAAAAACGTGTTGATCAAAACAATTTTTATATTATAGGTACCTAAATTGTTGTTATTTTGCCTGTTGATCCAATGAACTGTCGATCTTTTGAACTGTAGATATTTTAAACTGTTGATATTTTGATCAGTCGATCTTTTAAATTTTTTAAGTTGTTGCTATTAGGGCGTTGATTATTTAAACGTTGATCATATGATTGTTGACATTGGGTATCAATTCCTTTTCTTTGCCCTACCTCCATGTATTTTTTTCTACTCTCCTCTATTTAAAACATCACCATCCACCACCTAAACAGTAGCACTATATATCACCCTCACATAATCCTTAATACCTTTCCCCCCTTTATCCATTAACACTTATCATGCAGCAAAGTAGTTACTAATGAATAATAAATTTCGTAATAGGTACTTTCTGTAGTAGATGAAAATATGTTCTTAAATATTCATTTTATAACCAGTAAAGTTAAAACGGCGACTAATTACCCGACATTCTGCAATATTACAAGCTCCGTTTGTTTATGGAGAACTAGTTGTTCATTCAAAGCCCGTTTCAATTGCTGGAGATATGGAAATTACTTTATTTCATTCGCCGCTCCGCTTTGGAAACGGTTTTTTGTGAGGACCGCATTATTTTCCTGCACCAAAATACTGTTACAAAATTTTGTTTTAAAGAGAGTAATAAAGTAAAAAAAAAACATTTATGTTAACGCAACACATGACGTATTATAATAAATTACTCATATACCTACATGGTTGAAAAATAAAACAGGCACCTATTTAATCTTTTTTATCTATTCTGCATACAAATAATTTATGTAAGTTTTAGACTAAGCAATATCATAGTAACATATAATCTCAAAGATACTTGGCATATTAAACTATTTGTAACTGTACAATTTCGATGACCACAAAAAGAAGGAAGTGAGATCATCGTCGATGCAAATTTTGGTGTCTGTAAATTAGTGAATAATATAAAACGTAAATGTTTAAATGGTTTTTTACAATGCTATATTATTTATATCTAAAACGCAGTCCCAACGACGGCTCTTCCGACTGATCTACAGAGACATATTTTAATCTAGGTATCGAATTAATTTATCAAGTGCTTATTCATCGTGGTGGTCGAGTGTAATTCCCAGTTCGGAAAAATTATGTTTCCGATTTTTCGGACAACCCCAGCATTTGGCAAACGTAAGCTAATACCTCAATCAATTTAGTATGAGATTCGATGACTTGATTTTCATGACGGAGGCCTTATTGCCCAGCAGTGGGACAATATCTAAGATAGACTTTACTCTTATTTTTAATAGGCTATTGTTGTTTTGTTTCATCAGTGTTCAAATAAAAATATGTATTTATACGACTTACAATTATTCCAAAAATATAGATTTAAAATCTGCCCAGAAAAGCTAATATGGGTTCGCTAAGCTAAGAACATTGACAAATTAACGCGGCCACAAAGACGCAATCGCAAAGAATTCCTTGCCAGCAGTCGCAGAATTGCGTTATTCTTCAGATATTCCTACGATACACCACAAGATAATAGCTTCGTTTGTTTGTGTCGCTAGTTATTTATTCAGAGCTCGTTCGTCGCGCTGGAGATATGGAAAATGGGTTCGTTCCATTCGTTTTTCCCGCTCCGCCTCAGTAATGATTTTGTTCCAGGCACTGCTGAGGACTGCCGGGACTCCCACGGCGATTTTACTTAATCAGCAAGTTTTTTCTTTGTTCTTTTCGCTTTTATCGTTGCGTCGATAAATATATTAAATGCATTTGGTGTTTTGTTGATTCCTTTTCTCTTAGGTAGACGCTACTACTACTCAGATGTTAGCGCTTTGCTAAAAGATAACATTAATTTGTTGTATTTTACTAGGTAACCAAAACAGATTGCTTCGTTATGAAAGTTTGTCAAGATTATTACCAAGTTTTTAAGCATTGTCTTTGAGTAAGTATACGATATTTCGGTACAGTTGCATGCAATATATTTTATCAATTAAATCATCCGTTGCGTAAGTGTAAGCTTCAGAAGTTAAATACACTGATTACCATCGTTATAATGATAACTGTATTAAGTTAATATGTTTTAAAAAAAGTTTGATCTTATTTATATTTGATTTGACTGCACAAATGATAGTTGTCATTTTAATATTCCTACAAAAAAATCATAGGTTGTCAAACTTTACAGTTTTATAAATTGGGTATCTATTAAGTCACAACGAGTTGCCGTACGAATTCATCGTTATTTGATTCATTTATTCACGGTAAAACAAATGAAAGTCAGCAGCGGAAATGCAAACGAATCGTATTTCGCGTTTGCCAATCTAATCGAAACACGTCAGCGTATCCATAAGTGGAATGAGGAGTCACCTCCACAGCTTACATCGAGCTACAGATATTTGCGAGTAATTTGCGTCTGCAGCATTCAGCTCGATACGTCCCCAAGGTTTTAATGCACCGACTACGTATCTTATTTATTCACAGCCAGTCGGAACTCGAGATAATACAGCGCTCCATTTTGCGAATGCATCTGCGGTATTGCTGCTAATAGTGTGTACATTAATCGTCGCTTATTGTGCTAGCGCAAGTCGCTGAGCGGTTATAAATTCGTCGTGTAATCTGGTGTTAAATTCCGACATTCGGTCCAAGTTGCACCGTCCGCGGTCACGGGATGACGGACATCACTGTAGATCACGGTCGAAACATCGCGTCGACTACTTACTTGAAACTGTGGCCTGATTCACGTGTTTCGTAATAGTCGAAATGTCGTTTACGTTTAGCAGTCGTTCTATTGAAAAACAGTCACAAAGCCGTATTCACCTGTCATTTCGCTAGAACCATTACTCGATAGGAACGCAACTCAGCGATTTGCCAACTATTTAAACTTAATGTTGCCATTACAGTTCTACCAAACAAATTCAAATACTTTTTGTTAACAAAACATGCAGAAATGTTTAATATTTTTTTCGAACGACTTGGAAATTGTCTAATTTGACGTGTAATCGCTGAAATCCGATAAAACTAAACGTCAAAATAATAAGTGAATACCGCGGAGGCAACGATCGAACTTCAATTAATGCACGTGAATACGCTGAAACAAAACTGACTTAAACAAAATCGTGCGATTGATACCTGAATACGAAAAGTGACTTCAGCGATCAAATCGCTTGCATGTCGTTGAAGTTTTGTTACGTGAATTAGGCTACTGTATGCCCAGGATACCTGTACCAGTTACATTTGTGTAACAGGTGATTCTGACCTGATAAGCTCTGTCGCCCGAGTCAAGATCTATGCGGACCTGTCCAGGCCTACATTTAAACACCATAGGTGAGGATAAATTAGCGCTGTAGTCTGTCAGTCATTTAATAGTGGCAGATTGCCCATCATGAGATATCTCATCGACTCCTAATACTTGTAACTAGGTAATTTATTGCTTCATAAATAGAATTTCAATAACTTAACTTATTGAATCGCCTCTGAGGGCTCTCTATCTTCAAAATGAAATTGCGGCCGATTTTCATTCTATTTACAGCGTTTTGCATTCAAGTCAAGTCAAGTCAAATTATTTATTCAATGTAAACCTTTACAGGCACTTATTGACGTCAATTTTTTTATTTATTTTTTTTATTTTTATTGGCAACGGGTAAGCGCTTGGCCTTCATCTCACCTGATGGTAAGTGACGATAAGGCCGAAGGTGGAAGCGCGCTACACCCGGAATCCTCAACCACTGAGGAACTGTCTATCTTATCTCAAACTGCCGGAACACAACAATGCTATAAACATCGTTGTTATGGCGACAGACTTAGATAAGATGGTGGTAGCTAGCCAGGCGGACTTAACAGCCCTACCACCAACCAAACCGAGCACACAAAGATGTACTCCCCGCTGGGAATCGAACCCGGGACCTCTGGATCTAAAACATGTAGCTTAGCCACTAGACCACAGAGGCGGTTAAAATACTATAATAATATAAATACTAATAATAATAAAAAAACAGTTAACTAACTTATAGTTAAGACTTAATAACTAATCTAACGAGCTATTATAGTCTGTGCCAGACAAATGCGCATTGCTACCCCCAGTACCACTGCACGCCGAAACAGAATCGCGTCGAACCGAAATATAAGCCGTGGTCATAGAATTGTGTAATATGATTTCCAATTATCGTATTGATACTGTGGTAAGTAATATAAATTGGAGTTATTGAAGTAAAATAAAGTAGCGGCTGAAATGAGTTTTGGAAAACATTAGTACCTAACCAATAAGGTTGACATTTTTAATCATTCAAATATCTTTTTTTTATAAAAACTTAAGCATAAAAAAACGTCAAAAATTAATAAGCATAAACTTGTGTGTTTTAAAATTGTTTCGTTTTTCGTCTTGGTACAAGCACAGAATAACTAATACTACTACCGTACAGAAGGTTCACCCTCCAACGACCCCCACGCGAAACTGAAACCTATCTCGTGACCCGAGCGTTCATATTCCGATAAGCACAGCCGACTCGATATCGATTTGACGTCCGTCAGGAGCGCAGGGTTTACGCGGGCGCGTAGGGATTACGAGTTAAGAGGAAACACCACGCCGACGCGGCACACAAAACTCCCACACCAAACACAGAAAAACGACGCCCCGCAGCCCCCTTCCAAAACCGGACCAACCCCCACCACCCCTTCAGCAACGGTTAAAGAAAGAGACCCTTCACGTCCGTATGCTTGATTCCTTTGCATTAAGTCATTTATTTAATAACCAGGAGCCTTCAAAATTAAGCGAAATCACTTCGTTTTAAGGCGTCTTCAGAAACATTAGGTAACTCGTTTAAAAAAAAAAAAAATCAAACACACAGACACAGAAAACCTCCTCCCCCAACCGACGCTTAAATAAAAATTGGTCCACCTCTGAAGGAGGAAACAAGGGACCACGAAACGCCGCTCCCCCGCGCCCCGCATGAGAATCCCGAACGCCACGCCGACGCAGTGTTTCCTCTCAAGGCTAGATAGATCGCGCTTTAAGTTTTTTCAAACCATCTGAGACATAGAAAATAATGGTTTAAATTCTGGAAAAAAAAAAACTAATATTAGTTAAGGATCCAATCTATTCAAAGTCTCATTCAGTTACAAAATCCAATAACATCACTCGATAAAAAAATAAAAAAATAATAATAATAATAAATAAGTGGTAGATTTAGATCAATCACACTCAACCACATTCACATCACCATCAATCGAACCAGACCCGCACCGACGCCACGTCCCCAACCCAACCCCCACCACCCCCACCACTCCCCACCCCCGATCCTACGGGGGCAAACCAACATCGCGTCGCGTCGCGCCGGCCATATTCACTTCCGATCCAGCCTGCCTACGCGACACGACGCGACACCGGTCCACCCCCACAGGACCGAGGACAAAAAATGACGAGGGTAGCAGAAGCCAGGCTAGGGACGCAGCATCGGCACAAGTCCAACTCGATCGACAGTGATGCGAATGCAACCGAATACGACCGATCCAAATCCACCTAATAAGATATAAAATTATTTTAAAATATAATATATATACATGCATACATATATATACACACATACAATACATTCATACACACTATACACATATATAAATACGATACTGATACTTTACATTTAATTTTTGTACTCAACGAAAGACAAATAATTCGCAAATAAATTAGCAGAGAATCCTATATATAAAGTCTATAAATATAGGCAATATAACCTATAAAACGCGCCGCTTCGCTGTTATACCCGTCCCGTACCGTCGTACCATCGAGAGAGCGAGAGAGAAGCCGCGAGAGAGAAATACCTGGCCTTAAGCGACGACGCGCGACGTGGAGCGTGAGAGCCGAGCGGCAACCTTTACTGTCATACGCCTAGGCGGCCTTCCTGGGAGGCACGCCGGCCGAACGTACCTAAACTGCAGCACCCCACTGGTACAAATGGGGTAAATGACCCTTCATGCACATCTAGCTGGCACAGACCATAACCTACTCTACCTACCTAATCTACCTACCTAACCAATCTACCACCAGTTCGGATTTTGGGAGAGCCTTCGACCGAGAAGAGCTGGCAAGAAACTCAGGAGGCCTTACTTTTTTCTCCCTCTAAGTAACAATGTTACTTTACAGTGTCATAGATCTAATTAAGTAGGTACAAATTATTAAACATAATTAAGTACAATTTGTACGCATCAATAAAATTAATAATAACTAAACTAAATAATTTCAACAATTCATAATAATTGAATGAAAGAATAGTTAATAATAGACTAAAAATACTAATAATAAACACTAGTACAGAGTAGACTTATTTCCATGCATTTTTGTCTGCAACATAGTCATTGATCTTATAATAAGCTTTCGCAATTAACACACGTTTAATGTGCGTTTTGAATTTGTTGTCTGTCAATGCAGTGATGTCGTCAGGTATTTTGTTATAAAAACGAATTGAGTTGCATTTAAAAGATTTACTACTTTTGCTAAGTCTGAACTTCGGAGCACACAGTTTGTTCCTGTTCCTTGTGTTATATCCGTGAACCTCATTGTTTCTGGTATAAAGGTGTAGATTTTTACGAGCGTACATAATATTTACAAATATGTACAAGGACGGTAAAGTAATGATATCTATATCTTTAAATAATTCCTTCAAAGAATCACGTGCTTTTAACTGATATATAAACCGAACTGCTCTTTTCTGGAGAATGAAAATTCTACTAACGTCTGCTGCTGTTCCCCATAGTAGTAATCCATATGACATAACGCTATGGAAATAAGCAAAATAAACCAGCCTAGCAGTAGACTGATTTGTAATTTTTCTTATATTTTGAACAGCAAAAGCAGCCGAACTGAGCCTCTTTGCCAGACCCTCGATATGAGAACCCCACTGTAATTTAGAGTCTATCCTAATACCAAGAAAAGACGTTTCATTAACAATTTCTAACGTTTCCGAATCTAATTCAATATTTAAATGACTGAGCCGTGTATTAGGTGGAGAAAATTTAAGAAATTTAGTTTTATTAGCATTCAGTGCTAAGTTATTAACAGAAAACCATTGTGATACTCTGTTAAGTGTTTCGTTAATTTTTCCTTCTCCAACCTTTGGGTCTTTCCTATCTAAAGAAAATATTAAAGAAGTGTCGTCAGCGAATAACGCTATTTCCGACATTTCCTTAACCATGAATGGAAGGTCATTAAGATAAACAAGAAACAGAAAGGGACCGAGAATAGATCCCTGGGTACCCCCATTTTGACTATCGAACCTCCTGATACTACATTATTTATACCTACTTTCTGACTTCTATTGTGCAGATAAGATTTTATTAATTCTAGTGCATTACCACGAACGCCATATTGAAATAATTTACCAACTAAAGTTGAATGATCAACACAATCAAAGGCTTTAGAGAGGTCGCAGAAAATACCTACTGTATCCTGCGAAGATTCCCAAGTGTCAAGTATGTTTTTGACCAGTTTTGCTCCAGCATCTATAGTTGACCGTCCTTTCGTGAAACCAAACTGATCACAGTGTAAAATTTTATTCATTCTAAAGTGTGCATTCATTTGCGTATAGATTATAGATTCGAAAATTTTACTAAGTGCCGGAAGAACAGAAACCGGTCTATAGTTAGCAGCGTTAAATTTATCACCTGATTTATAAATGGGAGTTACTTTACTATTTTTCATTAAATCTGGAAATGAACCTACTTCGATACATTTATTAAATATTCCTGCTAAAAACGGTGCGATTACTTCTATAATAGGCTCCAAAACTGTCACAGAGAGACCCCATAAATCTTCCGTTCTTTTCTTATTCAAGCTTTTGTACGTTTTTATTATGTCTAAATATGTTATATCTCTAAAATTAAAGATCGGTACTTTTTTCTTAAAATTAAGTTTTAATAAACTTTGTGCTACAGTAGAGGACGATTCTAAATGTCTAGTTGTTTTAATAGGTATATTGGCAAAAAAGGAATCAAAAATGTCAGCAACTTTAAGATTATCTTTAATAAGCTCATCATTCAACTTAAGCAGAAAGCCTGACTCATTTTTACTCACTTTGCCAGTCTCTGAATTAATAATTTTCCAAGTAGTCTTGACTTTATCTTTAGACTTTATAATTTTGTTGCTAATAAATTTAGACTTTGCAATAAAACATACATTTTTAAATATTTTGGAATATCGTCTAACATAATCATGAAAAGCTGGATTAGAATTGAAAGATTTCTTGTCATACAGATCATAAAGAAAATCCCTACTTTGTCTTATTCTCTTCGTAGCCCAGTCACTAAACACTGTCTTTTCCTTTACATTAACTTTTTTTTTTGTATATATTTTGTCAAATTCTTTAGTAATCACACCAATGTCTAGCATTAATTCAACATGTAATATTTTGCCA
This sequence comes from Scoparia ambigualis, assembly GCA_963921215.1. Classification (NCBI taxonomy): domain Eukaryota; kingdom Metazoa; phylum Arthropoda; class Insecta; order Lepidoptera; family Crambidae; genus Scoparia; species Scoparia ambigualis. Next base: position 2,149,163 of record OY992503.1, read on the forward strand.
GAGAAGCGATTTACATTTTGGTGAACTAAAGTAAAATTATTATTACACTTCTCTTTAGTCAACCTTACATTCCTAAAAAAGAGTTTGCCTCAGTGCCTTTAGTGGTACTACTATTGGTCACTGTCTTGTCATTGCATTCTATGTTGATATTATTTGCTAATAGAGTAGCTATATTATGTTTACATCGTCTAGACAGATACATATTATCTTTAGTCAAGAAAAAGTTTTTAATAAATAAATTGCTATCAAATAGCTGGAAGTCACCACTGTGACGACTGATCATGTGATGTAACATATTTTAAAGTTTCAAATATTTTAAAAGTTTTTAAAGTTTCAAATATTTTTTTTTAATTAATTATCTAAATGCCAAACCTATTTAGTTTGAACGAAATTTCGGGAGGAATGGTAGCCGCTGTAAATAGCAAACGAAAATCGGTTGAAATTTCGTTTCGGAGAAAGAGAATAGTCGTTTGGGGTCTAGTGGTTTCAGACACATACAGACACAGGTCCCGGGTTCGATTCCCAGTGGGGGGTACATCTTTGTGTGGTTTGGTTGGTGGTAGGGCTGTTAAGTCCGCCTGGCCAGCTACCACCATCTTAACTAAGTCTGTCGCCATAACAACGATGTTTATAGCATTGTTGTGTTCCTACAGTTTGAGATTAGATAGCCAGTTCCTCAGCGGTTGTACCCGTTATAAATTAAAAACTACTGCTTCAATTAATTTATTTTAAAACTAATGAAATAAACAGCTGTAATAGGCGTCAGTTGACACATTAATGCTTAAAGCTTGAGTAACTTACTCAGAGTACAGGCAACTTCATAATAAATCTACTACAACGCAGCGCTGAGTGGTTACACCGTATATCTCCGCCGTGTTGGGATCCTGGTCGTATAACAAATTGCCCAAAAGCTACTACTACAGTTTAAAGAGGACTGTTTGCTTTACTTGATTTTAGTGTGCCTACGTGCGGCGATTAGTCGCCTCATGAATATTTAGTTGTATTAAAATAACTGAGTCGGCAACGTGCGATTATTATTCAACGGTTAGCTGAATTTCAATTTTATTTGTGCTATGTAAATATAGTTGGGAGCTGTGTTGTAAGTGAGGGATGAAAACGATACGAAAAACAATTTGAAATATTCATCGTATTTTTCTTTGTTGTGTGTTTATCTCTTCGTTTTGCTTAAATTACATTTCAAACATTCAAGTAGATTGATAGAAATCTCTGTCTGTGTAGTGACAGCTTGAAAAATGTAACTGAATTTGTTAAGTATTTCTATTTTATTTATTTTTATAGCCATATTTTTTTAAATGATGCTGTTTTTTTAAACTGTACTCTCAAGTGTTATTGTTTTGATGAATCAATTAGTTAAAGAAGATAAGTAGTGGCTTTTGTAATGGTGTGAAAACAGACAAACTTAATAATTAAACATAACATTATGTTAAAATATTATCGATAATATAAACAAATGATCGAAGGAAAATATGACAAAAATCTTTCAGCCGTAAAAACAAAATAGTGTACAAATACGTATTGTTTACTCTTTATTAAGAAACTTGGTTGAGCTTCTTTAGTTGTTCTCTTTAAGTTTTTTTGGAAGTGGTTGTTTTATATGTCCCGAACGGTGAAACTATAGCCAATTAAAAGAAGGCATTAAAGAGAAAGAGGTGCATGTGTGTTATGTAATGATGATTAAACAAAAGATAACACTGACGCCTACCTTCAGGCACAGCTAATGACGTCAGCAGAAAGTGGACGCAGGCCGCCCCAGTCCCGTGGCCCATCAACGTGACGTTTGTGGGATCGCCGCCGAACACGGCGACGTTCTCCTTGATCCAGTGGAGGGCGGCGATCTGATCCATCAACCCGTAGTTGGCTGGGGAGCGGGGGAACTCGTCCGATCGGGGGTTCAGGAAACCTGAGGACAAAAAAAGAATTCGTTGCAACTCCTTAGACAAGATTTGCCAAAAAACTAAGTTGTATGGGCGGCCTTATGTCTGCCGTCTGTACATGCCTACTATATACATACCTACTAGCCATGTCTACTCGTACTCTTTCCATGTAGGTACCTACTATTTTCATATGTGGAAAAGTAAGTTTAGCAGTAGCAAGTTTATAGGCTAATGATGATGATGATGATTAAAAACTAAATTGTTTATTCTTACGCCTTCGTCAACTTAAAAACCTTCGTTACGTAATTCCGAAGGCATTTTGAATAGTTGTTTGTTAGTCTAAACTCTTTATAGGACTCATCGCTTCTTTGCTACTATTGATGACTATTGCCTCACTACGCGTGTCAAATGTGGGTTGGTGATCTCTAACCCGGGCTGTATGATGTATCGAAACCCGGGCTATGTATCACAGACAGATAGAGACGCTTTATCCCACTTAGGTATTGAAACTGGACCTCCGGTTATTGAACCAACCCCTTGGCCAGTATCACGGCGGCCATGGAGTAAAATTTAAGGGTTACTTATTAATTTGATAGTCCCTAAAATCTCGTAAATAGTCAGAACCAGAGGGGTAGGAATATCACTCATATTAATTGGACTAACTTATATCAGGCCGCATGAGTATTAAATACAAATAATGATGCTGTTGAAATCTTCAATTTACTACGTTAAAGTAGGTAACAATTAATGTAAAACATTTAACATTTAATTAATGGCAAACAGATTTTAATATTGTCAAATATTTATTGAAACTTTATCAAACGGTTTGTCCTTAACGGTATCAATTAACGTTTCTTTTAATGAGCCGATCCAAATTTGTAATTCTGATGGCTTCAAAGAAAACTGTAAGAGGATTAGTTACTTCATTTCGAATTTCGAATGTTTCAATGAAGAATAAATCATTTATTGTCACTGTCCTATATCTTTGATAATTAAGTTCCATTGAAGTTTTATCTGCGAAATAAAATGTACACTGCAGTTTTCATTGACAATTATTTATTTCCATTTGTTACGAAACAAATAACAGATGCAAGCCATCTAGTTGAATTTAAAAAATATTCTGCACTAGTCCAACTAATATATTTTTTGGATCCTTTAAAGTTTACTGGTGATAGGGAGAATAAATACTGTATGAACTATACTTTTGCGGTCCTCATTGCCTAGTCTCTGACTAACCCTTCGGGGATAATAGTCGTGATTATATGTTTGCACTTAAAACCGGGACCTCGGGTTTGGTCTAACCACTAGACACTGCGATAGTATATTTATTATTTATTTTAATACCTTTGCTATGTTTCCTTATATTAATAGCCTTGTTTTCGTTGTCTACATTTCGCACAGCACCGAGAAGCTAATTTCAGGCTACTCAACAATTCCGGATCGGCCCTGAATATTACCAGCGTCCGTCCCAAAACAGTCATTAATTTACATAAATGCCTAATCATTCAAAACATTATACCAAGATTGTTCCATGAACTACGATCCCTCGGGGATAAAAGTTAATGTTTATATTTAATTTGTTTGCAAATAAAATATCGAGTTACTTATCAGAATAAGAATTTGACGACTCCTACACAAATCATGTCTGGAAAAGCAATAACAAAACTTATGATATGTTATAAATTAGATGATGTTTGTGTACAATAATTAGACATAACATATTATTGTAAATATAATATAAATATTTAATAAATATAATATTATAAACAACTAGGAAAATGACAGAAAAATAGTGCTGGCAAAAATTTTTAGAAAGAGAAAAATGAATTGTCTTTAATTTTATAAACATTATAAATGTGATTTACAAGTAACTATAACGACATTATAAGATCTGTCAATTAAAATAGAAGCAGAAAAACTGATTTAAGTGTTTTGTTAAAGCGATAGAATATAAAATAATGTGTTAATTACAAAAGTATATTTTAAAAACTACAAGCGTTCATTTATACATGTACACGTCAACCGAAAGTATTATACAATTGATACTATTACGACCAGCTACAATACAATTAAATGACGAGATCTGGCGACAGCTAGATACAAACAAATGCTTCACATTATTTGCATGACAACCCAAGGATGAGCGACAGATAATAAGCTAAACTTGGTCATTGAGACGGATTTCAATGAAGGCTCGTTGACTTTTGAATGGAATGATTTCGACCCACGCAGCGATGGGAGGGCGAACAATGAGTATTAAGCTGGACTGAAAAAGAATCGCTATGAATTGCCATTGCGATTTTTTGAATGGCCTGTGTTACTGTTCTATTTCATCCGGCTTGATGTATTCAAATGTGTATTGGAAATCTTTTATCTGTTACGTACACTTCATTGTTGGCGGTTTATAAAGTTAGTTACAAATAAGTCATTTAGGCAGCGCATGGCCTTTCTAAATACGGACCATACGTTTGTCAGACAGCTATGTTTGTAAAGAGAAAAGTAGTAAAATCTTTTTTATATACATAGGTACATAATCACGACTATTATCCCCGAAGGGTTAGTCAGAGAATAGGCAATGAGGACCGCAAAAACAGTCTTCTGCCATAGTCCACTTTTGTGTGCAAAAGTGACTGCACATGTGCTCAGCGCGACAGGTGGTGAGCCCATCGCCGCTCTTTGCAGTTGGATGTATGTTCAGTCTTTAGTCCGTTAGTCGCCTTTTGCGACACCTAATGGTAGAGAAGGGGTGACAGTATTTTTTAACCGTTATTCGTAAAAGTTAAGCTATTTTTTTAATGCCGGTCACCAATCCAAAATAGCAAAATGGAAATAGATCAAGCTTCTCCAAGTTTCTCATAAAAATCAGAGTAATCGTATTTTTGGTTTTACGACGTAGTCGAATAAAAGCGACTGGACGTTGTAATTAACACTTTGAATAACTATCAACCAAATAAAAATATTTTTTTGTGTTTGCCGATCTCCGGTGACAGGTATGATGTTTAACACTAGTAAGTACATACTTTAGTATCTTTGTAATTTATTATTTAGACCGAGGTTGAAAGTCTTCAAAGGAACAAAAATGAATCCCACCTAAATAGCAGCTAATTTATTAAATACTTTCTCCTCCTAAATATTCGGACCGCAGCATCCGCGGCTTATGGCGCTTCATAAAATTTTTAATTAAAATTAACAGGCAAACTTGTAATAAACTTTTACCGACCGACCGGGCACACTTGACACGGATCCTTTAGTTCGCTGAAGGCTTTGTTTGGTAAAGGTTTAAAGTTCTCTCCCCTAAGACGGCATTAAATTACAGGCTGAATAATTTGTTTTGCATCTTACGTAAGTAGCAATGTTGCTAAAGAAGAATGGGCGTTTTTGTATGAAACCCGTCCCACCCCTTGTAAGTTCCCACATGATAAGTTTCGAAATAAATAGTGTTTTTTGTTGTAAGGTCAGCAAATATGAATAAGCGAATGAATGAATGAAAAAAAAAATAGAAAAATGAGGGTATAGTTAAATTCAAGAAAAAATCTTGACTTCAATTTTATATTATCGTTATTAATGGTTGTGTTATTATGTTACAATAAAAATATTATCTATCTATCTATCCATTATCATTTATTATTTTAATTTTCTTCTTCTCAATAACTTTTTTCTCCAATACCTGACAGATTTGATGTCATACAATAAAATGCTTCACTTTTCAAGTACTTTTATTTGATGCATAGATGTAAGTGTTACACACAAGGGAGGGGGACGTTTTGCCCATTCTTCTTAGTTGCTTTCAACACTGTGGTTTAGTGATTCTGAGACTCTGAGATCCTGGATTCAATTTTCAGCTGCGTGTACGTAAAGTTCGGTTAAGTACAGACGTACATACATATAATCCCGAGTGGTTAGTCAGAGACAACACAAAATTCAACTTAACACCAAATAGCGACTGCACATGTGCTCAGCGTGGCATTTACTATCTATAAATCTGAATATACTCAACTATCTGGGTTAGTAGTTTCAACTGTCCCCTACATTTGAAAATGTAGGAGATGAGGAAATTTGTTTTAAGTAACTCTACCGTTAATCAATTATGCAATGAATTAGAATTGCATTTGAAAATGAAAAAATATTATGTTACTAAATAAAAATTATTTTCTCTACGTAGAGTACTACAGTCTAGTGGTAGGTCTCTCGTATATATTTCATATTTTGTATTTTATGACCTAATAACGACATTTTTTTTGTAGATGTCGTTGCTTCTGTGCGCTGTGGTTTCTTGCACCCGTTCTTTGCCACAGTTAAAAAATGACGTCCTGAATGGTTAAAAAAGATTTGGACGATTCAAAGTACTTATTAATTGAATTTATAAATATATTTTAAAATTTAGTTTGAGTAGTATTTATTAAAAAATTTTTGTTAATTAATGTTTTTTATATATTGTAGCGTTTTATTAACGCAAAATTTGAATGTAAATGTTGACTAAAAACATAAGCATCCTGACAAATTTGAACGGGTGAAACTTCGGTAGCCAAGTGGTTAAGGCAGCCAGCCGCCCGGAATGCGGAAGGTGCGTAATTCGATTCCTGCCTGAGGTTGTCGTCTTTTTTCAGTGTTTAAAAAAATACTTAAGTATATTTAAGCCATAATAAAACGCTAAAATATATAAAAAACAATAATCTATAAACGCAGCTTTATCTTAAGCGAATGTTATATTTGTAAAAATATTTCTTTCGGATCTCAGAGGTGAAAACTTCTACGATTTGATGAAGCAATGTTGACTAAAATACATAAGCATAAAGAACTGACAAATTTCGACGGGTGAAAACCAGACCTCGGTAGCCAAGTGGTTAAGGCAGCTGCACGGAATGCGGAAGGTGCGTGGTTCGATACTCGCCTGGGCCCTTATTCTGTAACGATTCCTTGTTTTAAAACCACGTTAATTCCTTAAAAAGTTACGATATCTTCCCAAAAACGTATGCGTTTTGATGTTTGTGCGCGATAAGGTTTAGGTGTGGAATCTATATATTGCGATACAGAATCAGGGCCCAGATGTTGTCGTCTTTTTTCAGTGTTTAAAAAAACTATTTTCGTTGGTTTTAACAGCTCTATGTAATTTTAGTCATTTCAACCGGTGTGAATTAGTTCCGAGAACTTTTCAGTCCTACCAAGTCATGGCTCTGAGTTAAAAACAATCCGAAGAAACTGTGCATGAGCTCGGGTCAAAGAAATACTCCGCGTAGTTCCAGCATACTCTGTGTATGGAACTCTCCATACGTCGGTTGGTATACGTGGAAATTTTGCCAGAATGCGTCAACTTTGTTTCGCCTTTTGTGCACAGCAGCGTGCCGCGGGGAGAATGTCAACATTGTTTAATAAAGTGTTTCATTAAAAGATGCAGGAACGGGCCAAATATGTACGTTTTATAAAAGGAATAAAATATGTGCCTAGGTAGACGTATGTAACGAAGTCTTATTGTCATCCGCCGTAAAAAAAAGTTAACATACAAAAAAAATATTTTGTATTATTTACATCATGATAATTATGATAAGCCTATAAACGTCTCCTGCTTAGCATAGGTCTTTCTTGATGATAACAGCACATGGGGAGACCAGGCTTATACCAGCTTATACCAGCTTATACCAGCCTTATGCTGATTGGTTTTACCGACTCTCATCTTACGCCATTAACCATCAGGAGCAACGGCATTACGTCAAAATTTAAATAAATAATTAGCTATGAAACCACATGCAATATTAAGTAGTATCTAATGACAGAATCGGTTCACTAATTTAAAAACTACCTTTTATAAGAAATTGTTTTATTCAAATTATCTCCCAATGACATTAATTCTATCACTAACAAAGCTAAAACCAAATGATTCAATTACCAAGCTCTTCAAGACGAATCCAGCAAACCTTGAAATTGTGAAACTTCACAAAATTATTTTCACCGAAAACTTGACAACAAAATTTGGAACTCTTTACTTTGAGCAGAATATAAGACGTTTTATAACAAGCCACTCTATTAGAATATTCATTAAAATTGCAGTAAGTAGTTTCACTTAACCTTTAAGTAGAGAAACTTTGATGAAATTTGATAGTTATTTTCTTAAAACTTGTTTTTTTTCCAGTAAATATTTAAAAATACCTATTTGTTTACTTTTTTTATTATGCACGCTGTCCTTTCGAATGTTCATAATTAAACGCAAATATTATGAACTTAACTTTCGACGAAATTTTGATTAATCTAAGTAATTTTAAGAAATAACAAAAACTAACCGTGTTGCATAGTGAATGAATACTCCTACCCCCCTCTCTTCCCTTGGGTTTTGTAAAAGGCGACTAACGGACTAAGGAATGCATACGCATCCAATAGCATAGAGCGGCGATGGGCTCACCATCTGTAACGCTGAGCATATGTGCAGTCGCTATTTGGTGAAAAGTGGACTACGGTAGAGGACTGCTTTTGCTGTCCTCATCGCCTGGTCTCTGACTATTCCTCCGAGGATAACAATCGTGATTATACAGCTGTGGTCATAGAATTGGCTACTTGACAGTTTTCGAAAAAGTTTCTTAAAAATTATAAACGCTTATTTTATACCTCTTACAATTTTTTTTTCTCGAAGAAGCTTTATATAATAGAAAAAAACATATTTTTTTTCATTAATTTAAAATTTCGTGCGAAAACGGTTGGTCACGTGACATTTTGCCCTGTGACGTCACACTTCATTAATGAAACAAAATCTTGAAACCTGACAGATAGTTTCTGATAGTTTTGTGAAATGGTGACGTCACTCGAAGCACAATCATGGCCGCCCGTGTTTTGGGTCTTGTAATCCACAGATAAAAAATCGCAAATATAAATTATCTTACTTAACAAAACTATTGGATAATTATCGTTAAATGATAAACCATTATTTTCGACATATTTCATATTTTATTGTTACAACTGTCAAATAGCCAATTAAGAACAGCTCGTACCGAAAACAATGTAATCAATTTTTTTATTATTTACTAGCAGACCGCCGCCGGCGATTGAGACTGGAAAAAATGGCGCCAAAACACTCCCGAATTATATAATATTTATTTTTATATTTTGTATTTAGTACCATTTGAAAACGAAATGTTAATGCGTTCCTAATTATTTGTCCAGCGGCCAGTATATTACAAAAACATGTCTTGTTTGTCTCGAAACATGATCAAAGTTTATTTGATTTGTATAGAATATTCTGAGTAAAGGATTCTGAGGAACTTAAATTGTGGGAGCCCTTTCGGTCGCATAATCTCTTTTGTCATAATGCAGTTTGGTATAACAGTTTCAGCATAAAGTTTTTTCGCATAAATTATGATAATTATGCATATCCGTCGTACTCAGAGCAAAGTAGTGTTTAAAGGACTGGTGCGTGAGCACTACTTAAACCCTGTTTAGAAGTCACACAATCTGATTTTTATTTTTATTTTTTTGTTATGTATGTATTGTATGTATATTAGTATTTTGCAGTATTTATGCAAGCCCTGTATATTCATTTGTTATGCTGTTTGTAATTGTTGTTATTAATCTAACTGTATTTAATATCGCCCAACTTCAAGTCTCCCACATCCTTACCGGTTGACTGGTAGAGAATGCCTTGTGGCGTTAAGTCCGCCTTTTGCTGTTTAATTAGTAAAGAAGGTTCAATAAATAAATAAATAAATAATTAAGCAGAGTGTTATAAAACCATAATGGTTTCATCGGCATAATTTTAACTTACTATAATTGTCTTTAGCATAATTTTAATTAGCATAAATGTAAACATAACTGCTATACGTCTAAATTTAATTTATCATAAAATACGAAACGCATAGGTAATAGATAATGCGCAGCGTAACGAATGTCTTGAATTTCGAGGTAATTTTTTTATTAGGCAACAGAAATACGAGCTGCCCCACTCCTGTAATAGGTCACGTGATAGGTTTATTTCTACGTAGTTAAAAGTAACTGATAACAAATGAGTTGTCTATCGGCCGGAGCCGTTAACAAGACGAAACTTTCATACTATCACGCATTCCTGTTTACAATTTAGTGTTAATTTGCAAAGCCAATAAAGTTGTGGAGTTAACAAAACGTGTGACTGAATAACAGCATCCCTCTGGGATAGATCGAGGCCAGTGTCAGAGCAGAGCGCTGCCTTAAATCCCTCAAATGTCTCTTTCCCTTTACATAACTCGTTATCTGTAGGGCCCTCCGGCTATTACGGGCGCAAACGGCTGGCGAGAGAATGCCAGACAGCTACAGTCTGACTTATCGCGCTATTATTATTAAGCTTAAGGGGGGTCAAGTTTGTAAGCCAAATTATATTTAGATCTCGAAAAGGTCTTAGTCGTCTGTACAGTTTTAAATGGACGGTTTCAGTCGTTCACATGCAAATCCTATGTACAATTTGTGTAAGAGTGATTTTACCAATTCACGCGTTAACGGTTGGACAGAAAATTATGGTATCGTTTTGTTGGGGTCGGGGCAAGCGTGGCCGAAAATTATACATAAATTTTACAATATTATTATGTTAACTTGCTAGCTAGGTTGTAACTGTAAATACATTGCAAATGCTTGCAACATTCATTATGTTTGCCAACCCTAAAGCTTCCTTTAGAATTATTAAGGTTTAATCAACTTATTATATCTTCCGAGTAAAGATCTAAGCAAATCAAAGAGTTATAAAAAAAAATTGAAAATATTTTGTAAAATTTAAATTTATTTATAACAGCCCAAGAACACAGACGTGCTGAATAAAGATTGATTAGGAGCACTCATCAAGAGCATAAGCTGAATACTAATCTGAATAACGCCTGAGTACCGTCTATTCAGCTGTTATTCAAGCAAAAAGGGCCCCAATTTTGAATGCTTAAAGCTGAATAACATCTGAGTAACAATTGAGTAGGAGCTTAATAATGTTTCAATTAGCTTAATAACTTTTGAATAACTGCACACATTGCTTTTATAAAGCTTTTACAACTCAGTTATTCAGCTACGTCGAATTAGTTAGAGTATTCAGAATTTATTAAGCATTTAATTTATTGTTGACATTTATGCAAGCAATATTCATAGAAATTGGGAAAAGAAGAAATAAATTGGGTTCAATAATTTAATGTCGATATATTATTTGACATGACGTGAACTTTATGTTATTCGGTAAGTAAATTTTAATTTACAAGTTAGCGATCTGCTACATGTTAATTATTAGTGCGCAAATCATTTTGTCGTGAAAAGTACGTGTTTTGTTTTCATTTTTATGACGCGCCTCGCTAATAATCAAGATAATTAGTTGTAAATAGTATTTTCATACATACATACTAGGTCTGACAAAAGTGCTTGTGATGAATTATCTAATTCTAGCAATTCTAACCAACAATATAACATGATTTGAGTTGGAAATGTTGTAGTTGTAAGATTAATAAGCATTTTGGTGATGTCGTAAATTCCTTGTAAGAATTAATTACAAAGATTTCAATGGCGATCGATGTTTTGTTTTATAATGCTGTGTAACTAAACTATAAGTTGAAAAAGAGTAGTCTCTTTACACTTACTTATGAATAACATTTATATAGTTGACCACATTTCTATATTAGTTACTCACATTTTTAGGGTTCTCTAATCGAACGAACAAAAACCTTTTATAATATGTAACTTTCCCATCAGGCTTTCACTAAATTGATTACTTACATTTAAAATCACAGCATCTTTGTTATTTTTTTTTCGTGAAAAAGACTATTATATTAATAGTATCTATTATGTTTAAAAAAAATTGCAGGTTTCGTGTGTGTGGTGTGCACTGGGCCCTAGTTTATTTAATCTTTATTGCACAACAATAGGATGTACAAATGGCGGACTTATTATTATATTATTAATTATAATTTATATTTCGTTTCAGAAAAATGACGTTCAAAGAAATTTCAACACGTTGTAAGGGTCATTCAGATTTGTGTACTGTGCCGACCCAATGGGAGAACAAAGAACAATTTCGATGGCCAAGATATAATGCGGATTTATTAATTAAGTAAAGACAGCAGTGTCCAACCTCGCGCAGATTGGCTTGCATGAAACAAACAAACAACGCAAATAAAACATTTTATCGCAACGTTAATTTTATTTTCTTGTATTGCGATACCTTCTGCTAATAAAATAACCATTTCAGAAATGAATTTTTCTGTATACTTACTTAAATTTTTAGATCTTTCGGTTTTCCAATCCCAAAATCTGTTATTTTTTTTTGGGGACGGAACCCTCATCATTAAAGGGAAAACACGCTTGCTGATTGGGACCGGGTTTAGTTTTGTTTAAACTATTTTCACAAATCCTGTCATGATAATTACTGCTGATGACACTTGGACAATTATATGACTGCTGATATTTAATATTCTTTTAGAAATATTCTTTCACGACTCATACACGACTTTCGATCCATGATTCAAACAACGCATAAAATAAATACGTACAAAAATATTGTAATTGCTGGTATTAAGCTATGGGCGCTACATCAATACAAATGTGGTATTTAATTTGAATAAGTTAGTTGAAACTCTTTATTATACTGAAATAAGCTTATTAAAAACACAAATAATATTGTTTATTCAGCAGCTGAATAATTAGTAAAACATAGAATCTTATAAAGTTTAAAGATAAAGTAAAAACAATTATTCAGTATCAAGCTGTATACCAGAATTATGTAAACAATATTATTCAGAAGGTGATACTTTATTCAGCAATTAGCTGTTTCAAACGCTACAAGCTTAGTACTGCTTTAGTAATAGCAGTATAGATTATTGTTAATCAGATAAATGCTGCCAAAGGCACTGTTTTTCAGATTTAAGCCACCTGGAATGCGTAATGCTTAATAACGTCTGTCTAATAATCTTACGGAGATTGGTTATTAAGCGTAAAGAAGGAAAGGACAGAAATACAGAATTTATTAAGCGTTAAGTATTTTAAGGGTCCGTACTCAAGCTTATTCAGTATATGGCTATTCCCAAAGCTCTTACACAAACCATATTAATCTTTGAACTGTTAAAAGTTCTAAATGTGTGCTGTTATCTTGCATAAGTGTTACTTGGGAGTGGTTGGTTATGGCATTCATAAGCTCAGTCTTCTTGTTTTTTATAACAATAAATTTATATTTATTTGCTAATTGTAAATACTTAAAATAGGAGTACTTATTTGCAAGGTTGCAACTCTACCAGCCTAGTTTAAGGTGCAGATTCAATGAAGTAAGTGAGATATGGCATAGTAACATCAAGATCCGGACCTCTTTTCTTCTCAGCACCCGGTTTACTAGCCAGAATTTTAACCGAAGAGCCTTAAGCTATTAAAAGCGCGTCACAAACGGTTGGCACAGAGCAGCGCATCAGGCTTCCACAACTCGAATAATACTGACATAAACTTGAATCGCCGACGCTAAGTGGCATATTATCCTTTGAGACAATCGTTCCGGTGCGGTAAGTGCGCCCTATTTTTAGTCAACAACGCAAGCAACTCGCTGTAATGTGTTGACGATCCGCAGTATTGTAAGTTTGGGACTGCCCGGCCAAGATGGTGAACCTCTTTATGGCTGGTCGGGAATGTTGGAGCAAACTACCTATATTTTTTCTCTATTGTTACTCTGTTTGGTAACGAAACTTTTTTATTACCATACGTGACGCGTATTTTATACAATAAATAGAAATGCATAATACAGACGCAACACATTCATAATTGTGTACGTTAAGTACTCGTTGATAGTTTTGTGTGTTGTAGTTTACAAAGAACGGTATCAGTCCTGCCATAGAACGTAAGTATTAGAGATTGATTTAGAGTTTAATTGGTATGTAATCGATTTGAACGTTGTATAGTAGCCGCCCTGACAAAGTGAAATAGTGGAGTGACGATATACGGGAAGCGGTTGGCAGAAATTGGATTGAATGAAAAATAGCAACGACATGCGGGACATGCGTGAGAGCCTGGAGAGGTCCAGCAGTGAACTGACAATTATAAGCTGATTTCAATGTACGAGTAAGTATTTATTTTTTAATAATTTATTTTTAAATATTATTAAGAAAATGTCCTTCTATGATAGGGAGGGCATTATCCAACATGTATTGACGCTGTAAAAGAAAGGGAGAAAAGAAATGCCCTTGCAGAGTTTTTTGCTGGTTCTACTCAGTACAAGGCTCTCGCCCCATAGTTAGGACTTACGAATCGATGGCATAGCGACATTCATAAGTGCTCAATTATTTTAGCCTGAATTGAATTAATGTTATTGAAATTTAAAATAATAGTTAATTAAATGGTTTTTGTAGGCAAAAGATGCTCACATATACCGACTCTAAAGACATTAGTAATAATGGTATTACGGTTTTCTCGCTACAATATATACGTGGGTTTATCGAAATAGGCTTTGAGTGTCATTATCAGCTACCAACGCCGGATGTGCCTCCATAACGCAAAAGTTTAATAACCTCCGTAACAAAGCAGTGCCCGTTCCAACGGATATAGTTTGTCTAATTTCACAAACAGAAGTATCCCAATTTCAGCTATACGCGACGAAACCTAAAATGGGTCGCGGTCACAGATGAACAAAATGGCGAACATGCAGAAGGCGCAGCGACTCATTAAAAGGTCTATTTACATCTGTGCGAGCGGCGTTCGGCTTGCAGATTGCTTTGCGTAATTGACAGAAACATATGCCAAAATGAACTCGTTCGGATTATATTATAAATATGAATGACGAGTTTCTCCCGTGTTATTTTAGCAACAACACATGTTATTTATATAAATATGTTTTTTAAATAAAATATTGTAAAAAAATTTACTGGTGTGGTGACACAGTTGGTAAAGTTGCGTGTAAGCAAATTCGTTCTCGGCTAACGTTGATTGACTAGTCATCCCTCAATCCTCGCCTTAGGTACTCGCGCGTCTGCGTTACGCGCCGCGTAGTATTACTTAAATGTAAAGTGTCTAAAAATAGCTTTATAGAGTTCAATATTAACTGTAGTGCATAACTAACTGTTTCATTTCTTCGACCCGATACTCACTCCAGATTGATAGCAGACACGATCCTTCTGATAACAAAGAATAGACTAAAGTGAACATATTATTAAAAAGGGAATAATAATAAATATGAATGTTTCTATGTTGGTCTCATATTGTGTTCATTTACCATTTATCCGCCTGCGATGAAGTTTTCAGGTCAGTCCATCGCGGGACTCGGATGTTCACGCGGACGAAGTCCAGGGCGGGTTTTATATTTTTCGTGGCACAGCCCTGGATATGTGATTGATTAGGTACCAACCCTCATTTGAAGCTTAATGATTAAGCTAATGCTCATTCATCGTAGCGATGACTTCAATGATGGAGGCGTTTGCTCAGCAGTGGGACAGTTTAAGAACAAGCTGTCTTAGTGTTAAACTTAGTGTAACACAAGTTTTCCGTGATAAAAATATAAACACAGATGTTACAAAAATGAGCTTGAAAGAACACTACCACCCCTCTCTTCCCTTGGGTGTCGTAAAAGGCGACTAACGGACTAAAGACTGCATATACATCCAACAGCATAAAGCGGCGATGGACTAACCACCTGTCACGCTGAGCACATGTGCATTCGCTATTTGGTGAAAAGTGGACTATGATAGAGGACTGCTTTTGCTGTCCTCATTGCCTAATCTCTGGCTAACCCTGTTGGCATAATAGTTGTGATTATATGGATACCTATGTTTGTTTGTTTGTTTGTTTGTTTGTTTGTTTGTTACAAAACTGTTTTTTCAACAACTAAACTTTTTTTGCGGGTACTTTGGAATAGATAGAAGCTTTAAAAGTTGCTCTGCAAAGTTTTATTTATTTAAATATAATAGAGTTGCTTACAGTCCTATATTTTACTCAAATGTATTAGTTAATATACCAGTGAGTGTTGGCAATAACATTTTTCACTCCACTTCCACTGCAACAACAATCTCACACCACTTCACCTATTCTCATCTTCTCGGCACATCAACTTCAGTCCTAGAGTGCTTGCTTGCTGAACATGGACACTGTCAATGTCAACGAGACAATTCAAGACCTTACTACATTGTTTCACACCCGCATGGAGGAGTTTGAGAAGGCACTGCATCAGCACACGGTATCGTCAGTTCCTGGGGCGCAACTACAGACCGTCAAAGCTTTATCTGCAGACTACCAGCAGTTTAAAACGTTTGTGGTGAAGGCGGTGAACACGTTGAAGATGCAGCTCGATCTTCTCAACAACAGTATGGATCGTCTGGAAACACACTCTCGGCGTAAGGTATTGCTGCTCCATGGTTTGCCAGAGGACCCCAAGGAGAATGACTCAGCTAGAGTATTCGAAACGCTGAAGAAAATGAAGCTAACTCAACTTCAGCCAGACTGCGTTGAGACTTGTCACCGTCTTGGAGCTGCCAAGAAGGACAGGGCTCGACCTGTGTTAGTTCGTTTCTCAACATATGGACACAGATCCACTGTGTGGAACGCTAAGACGGCACTGAAGGGAACCAGAACATCACTATCGGAATTTCTTACGAAGGACAGGCAGAACATATTTGCGGCTGCTCGTAGGCATTTCGGAATGAGAAATTGTTGGACGTCGGATGGAAGTATAGTGGTGCTGCTGCCGGACAAAAGTAGACGCAAGATAACGGCAATGGCAGAATTACATCAACTACAGGCCAGTTTTCCATCCACGGCAGGCAGCTAAGTTCTTTTTCTTCCTTTTCTTGAAACATCACGGTTATATTTAATTTACGCTGGTATTCGAACAATTGCAAATTGGTAGGGTATCATCATTTTAACATTCACTTTTTGCATTTCTTTTTAAAGGTATTCCTATTTTGTCATAATAGTAATTATTTTTACTTCTTGTTTTGTATTCGTACCTAATCGTATTAATGTACCGTGTCGTGTCAGACTGTCAGTGTCTGATAAATGTCAATGTCATTCATTAGTCAATGTCAATATAGTGCGTCGTTCAGAAACTGTTTGAAACAACACATAAAACACATAAAGCCTAGTTCGCACCTGTCCTGGTAGTTTGGTTGGATGGTGGTTCACTGCTTCGCTGCTATTTTGGTTAATTTAAAGTATTATTTACGCAGTGCAGTGGGGCAGTGTGTATCGCTGCCTGGCTAGATTGCTGGCGTGGATGTGAACCTTAATCTTTGTCGACGTTCTGTTACTTTATTGTTTTTGTGTAGTGCATTTATGTCTGTGGTTTGTACTTGAATATTATATTGATTGCGTTTTGTTTGATGTTTCGCCAACGCTCGCCGGGGTTAGTTATTTATTGTTATTTTTGTTTAAGTTTTTATATATATATTTTTTATATTATTTATTTTGTAGTTTAGTTATATTTTATGTCTATTTGTTCTGATTATTTTACTGATGGCTCATCCGATGAATTTGAGAGTGCTTGCAGCGATATTTCTACATCATCTGATAATGATGATCTTTCTTTGGATGTCAAGCTACGATCAATATTTCACAATAAATCCAACTACCTTAACCTAGTGCATATCAACGCGCAGAGTGTCCCTGCACACATCACTGACCTAAATGTATCATTTAACAGCGGGCTAGTCGATGGAATTTTGATTTCCGAATCCTGGCTCAAACCGTCTCTTCCGTCCCCTCTTTTCACGCTAAATGGGTATAAGCTATTCCGAAACGACAGAGTGGGTGCTGGTGGTGGTGGTGTATGTATCTACATTAAAGACCACATACCATGCTCTGTTGTCAGTCAGTCTCCAAGTACTTACAATGGATCATTGGAGTACTTATTTTTAAAGCTTACTTTACACCATACTAGTATTCTAGTAGGGGCTGCTTATAGCCCTAGCATTAATGTTAACTATTTTGACTCTTTTGAAACCACTCTTGAATCCCTTAGCTCTTCTTACGAACATGTAATATTGATGGGTGATCTCAATACTTGTTTATTGAAGGATAACTCTCGCTCGTCCCGTCTTAATTCCATTGTAACTTCTGTCAATTTTGTGTTGCTTCCACTCACTGCCACCCATCATTCTCCTAATTGTCAGCCATCTCTCTTAGACGTACAGATAGTTTCAAAACCAGATTCTGTCCTTTTACATGGACAAACTACAGCTCCATTCTCCTACCACGACCTCCTCTATCTATCTTATCGTGTACGTGCCCCCAAATCCAAAACCAAAGTAATTTTCCGACGTAATTTTGGTGGTGTATGTGTGGATCGCTTGAGGGAAAGCTTTTCTGGGGTGGACTGGTCTGGCCTCTTTGTGGCCGACTCTGTAGATGAGAAGGTTGCAATACTAAATAAAAATTTAACACAACTTTTTGATTTGCATGCTCCTCTCAGACCAGTCCGCGTAAGGCATCTACCTGCGCCTTGGCTGACTCCTGCGATAAAGAGAACTATGCAGCGTAGGGATAAGGCTAAATCAATATTAAAGAGATTTCCAAGTGATGTCAACCTGCTCACATACAAAAGGCTGCGCAATCTCTGCAATCGACTATGCCGGGATGCTAAGAGGCGCTACATCCACTCTGCTATAGATGGCTTACCTCCGAGTCAAACCTGGAGATTTTTAAAATCCCTCGGCATTGGTGGGGACCGCAACAGTTCGGTGGATTTACCTAATCTTAACCAGCTTAACAGCCATTTTACAAGTTCACCGATTACTCTTGATGACTCCATCAAAGCGGATACGCTTATTTATTTAGAAGCGGTGACTCGTCCTGACTGTGAGCCCTTCTCATTCCGCGAAGTCACTGAGGGGGAGGTTAAGAAGAATATCCTATCCATAACTTCCAGGGCCGTGGGTGAGGATGGTATTTGTCGTGATATGCTGATGCCTATCCTGGAAGATGTTGTACCCATAATCACACACATTTTAAACCATTCACTGACAACCAACGTCTTCCCTTCCGATTGGAAATTAGCCCACGTCATTCCTATTCCTAAGTCCGCTTCCCCTACTGCTTTCTCTGAATTCCGTCCTATTTCTATCCTACCATTCCTGTCCAAAGTCCTGGAAAGCGCTGTTCAAAAACAACTATTTTCATATGTATCTCAGCACAAGCTAATAGGTCCGTACCAATCTGGTTTTCGTCCTGGCCATAGCACAGTAACAGCCTTGTTAAATGTCACAGATGATATCCGCTACGCCATGGACAACCGGTTGTTTACGATTCTTATTCTACTGGATTTCAGCAGCGCTTTCAATTCTGTTGACCATGACATCCTTCTTGCCATTCTCCATTCTCTTAACCTTACCCCTGCGGTACTCGGTTGGTTCTCGGACTATCTACGCAATCGCTGCCAGAGGATCAGGAGTGGGGACTCGCTCTCAGATTGGTCTCCCATTACAGCGGGAGTGCCACAAGGTGGGGTACTTTCACCTCTCCTCTTTTCAATTTTTGTTAATGAGCTCGCTAAAGTTCTATCTTGTCCGTACCACCTTTATGCGGATGACTTACAGATGTATAGGCATTTCGATGTATCCAACACTCACACTACAATCGAAACAATTAATAAGGATCTCCTCGCGGTGAAGGCTTGGGCGAGTGCTTTTGGATTGCTAGTGAACCCTACCAAATCACAAGCTATTATTATTGGTAGCAATAGGCTGTACGACAGGTTGGATTTAGATGGACTCCCCAAGGTTACGTATGATGGAGTGAATCTTGCTTATGCACAGAAAACCAAAAATCTTGGCCTCGTTATTGATCGCAATCTGTCCTGGAGATCACAGGTAAATGAAGTGAGTAGGCGCATGCATTATTCTTATCATTCTCTCAAGCGACTCCAGTTTTTCCTACCATACAACACCAAAATTATGCTCGCTCAGTCTCTTCTTCTCCCTCTTCTCGACTATGCCGATGTCTGTTATTTAGATGCGACTGAAGAGCTGCTTAACAAACTGGAGCGCCTGCAAAATTTGGCCATTCGGTTTATATTCGGTTTGCGAAAATATGACCATATTTCCGAGTTCCGGTTGCGGTTAAAGTGGCTCCCTATACGCCTTCGCCGAGATATGCACATCCTATGCCTCCTTTACAAAATCCTTCACTACCCCCAGCTCCCACATTACCTACTTTCCCGTTTCACCCTCTTATCCGCTTCTTCGCGCCCCAAACGGTCATGTGATACAAGAACCCTATCCTATCCACAATCGAATTCCAAATTTTTTCAAAATTCCTTCACTGTTTATGCAGCTAGATTGTGGAACAAACTACCGGCTAGCATTCGTGAGAGGTCATCGGTAGAGTCGTTTAAACACCATCTCAAAGAGCACTACCTATCAAACTTATGTGATAATCAGTAACATAATAATAATGTATTATGTAAGTATAAGTAATTTGTTTGTTATAATATTTTATATGTGTATGTCTATTTATTTCAATAAATATATTTAATTTATGTATATACTTATATAAGTTTAGCGCAATAAGTCCCGCATATTAAATTTTTATCACCACAGCTAGGGTTGGCTGGAAGAGATCTCTTCTAGAGATAAGCTCGCCTTTGTATATGTCCTGTGTAACGTGTGTCTTAATGTAATATATTTGTGCAATAAAGTATTATTATATGAATAAATACAACATAGTTTATAAATGTACAAAATCTCTTAGTACATACTTTTCTATGTAGTCAGAGACTAGGCAATGAGGACCGCAAGAGCAGTCCTATACCATAGTCCACTTTTCACTAAACAGCGACTGCACATGTGCTCAGCGAGACCGGTGGTGAGCCCATTGCTGCTCTATGCTGTTCGAAGTAGGTATTTGTAGTGTTTAGTCCGTTAGTCGCCTTTTACGACATCCAAGAGAAGAGGGGGGGTGGTGTTTTCATTTTTTGAGCCGCTACGCGATACGGCTCCAATTTCATAATTGTTTAATAATAAATATTAATAATAATAATATTTATTTATTCAAGCAACAAGGACTCTTAAGGTTAGTAACAAAGGGACCTAAGAGCTATGTTAGTACATACATAATATAATTTAAATTGAATTAAATAAAGTGTCAGGCTTCATGTTAATGTTAATATTGAAATAAATTAATGCAATTATTAAGAATTAATACAATTTGAATTATTATAAGATAAAAAAAATTACATGAGCATGACAATATTATCATCAGCCTATAAACGTCCCACTACTGGGCACAGGCCTCCCACGTGGACAATAGCACATGGGGATATTGGGCCATAACCCACCACGCTGGCCCAAAGCGGGTTGGTGGGTTTTAACGACTACCATCTTACGACAACAACCGCGACCAACGGCTTAACGTGCCTTCCGAAGCACGGAGGAAGCTCGAGATGTTTTTAATTGGTCACCTTTCAGGCGACTCGGCATTGCCAAAGTTGCTTAGCGGGCAAGATCGCAAGCCAAACGCGCTAGCCGCTGCGCCATCGAGCTCCTCATGACAATATAATTTAAGTTAATACAAAAAGAATACAAGAATTTTAATATTCATCAATTTATGAATAAAATGATACATAGAGATCGTCGTGGTAGAGGAATGTCTTATGTTCACAGTTATTTGAATTCGGGTCCAACTAATCCCCTCACTTTGTCACCTGTACGTTGCATGATGGACAAGGGTAAGAAAGAAAAGGATTCGATATCGGTTGGCGGAACTTTTAAAAACTAGTTTGTAACTTGTCACGATAATTCGTGAATAAACATGGATGGTTTAGATTTCGTTGCTACTTTTGTTTGGTCTTTACAAAGAAAAAAAAAGGTTTGTGGTATACAAATAAAGAATATATTGATAAAAACAGACTATTCTATTGGTTTAGGTGATAGAGAATTGATTAAGCAAAATACCTTTCGTACAAATAACGGGAAGCACTTAAATGTTGTCATTAAAAGTCAGGTCAAGAGTACCCTAATCCGACGAGCGTGTATGAAGAATGTTAAGAGAGTAAATGAAGCAAGGGATGTGTATATAAAAAGCTATTAACTTTAACTTTCCTACACTCACACCAATTATCTAGCCCACGAGAAGCTTCGTTATGAAACTCGTTAAATGGTTACTAAACAATGGATAAACATACTTAAAATACTTAAATACATACTTATTATAAGACTTCAAACTATCGCGTTGCATTGCATTAAAACCATTTTAAGTAGATTATGTACTTACTTACAAAAATTAATCGTGTTAGGTCCCGTTAAAATAGTTTTAATACTTATTATACATAAAAAACACCCAGACCCCAGACAATTTAGAAAAACAATCGTTTCTGAATTGACCTGACCGGGGATCGAACCCGAGACCTCAAAGATGGCGACACACAAAGGAGGGAGTCGCTGTTGTAGTGTGTGACTCGCCCTATATTGCCATTACTAATTGATAGAACAGTATTAAATCGAGTACCTAACATCTGCCAACTATCGATCGGTAGTTGTAAGTCTTTAATATTTTGAAAAAATAATGATCATGTGTATGCAGTTATTTGATGTGTGTTTGTTAGCGATTGCTTGATATAATTTATTGTTTTGATGATTTTTATTCTGATTTAGTAATTTTCGATATTTTTTGTTCTAGCCTATTTCATTTTTATTTCTATTTTATGAATAAATAAAGGTTTCGATTATATTAGTGAATTTTTTAAATGTTTTTTAATTAGTTATTAATCTATATATATTTTAATATGAATTGTTATTATAAGTTTTTTATTATTGTAGTTTAATTTTGTCGTTTTTTATGTAGTGTTAAGTATTCGATTAAGCATGTTATATATGTGCAGTCTTCAGTCCGTAATCGCCTTTTACGACACCCAAGAGAAGGTATTAGTTTGTGGTATTATTTTATTAATGTGCTGCCACCTCAGTGCTCCATCATCATCAGTTAGAGGACGTCCACTGCTGAAGAAAGGCCTCCTTCAAATATCTCCATCACGACCGGTCCTGTGCTGCTCGCATCCTGTGGCTACCCGCGACTTTCACCAGATCGTCGGACTACCTTGTTGGTGGAAATAAAAGAATAATCCACACAGCTCCACTCGTTGACCAATACAAATGGCGTGAGCACTCACCCAAGATCCCCAGCCGGTAATTGATGGTGACCACAACCAGCCCCGCGTGCGACGCCAGCACCGTGCCATCGTAGGGGTTGCCCGAGCTCCACTCGTAACTCTCGCCGTGAACGAATACGAGCACAGGGTAACGCGCTACCGCGTCTCTTACTCCAGCTGTGGACCAAACGTTATCGGTTATCAATCATATCAACCTTAGATTAAAACAGGAAGGCACGGTATGCCCTTAGTAGTATGATATATCATTCGCTCATCTAACAATCTTCTTCTCGCTATTCCCATTCACCATTCAGGTTTCGTGGGCAATTCCTTTACGGTTCAGGCCATCCGTTTATGGAACGCTCTCCCTGAAGAAGTTAGATGGGCCCCGAGCAAATTTGTATTTAAGAAAAGAATCTACAATATGCTTCTCCAAGAGTCTTCATCATTACCGTAAGAGTTTTCTATCACCGTATCTTTATTATAACTAAGTAAGCTCATGTGGTTTATCTTTAATTTATTGTGTAAGATTATTTTTATTGTATAATTATTTGCCTATGTAAGTTGATTTGTGTAGTTTTTATTAGTTCACAATTACGATTTTATATTGCACCGCCTACAACTCTTTCTGCGTAGCCCTAAGTTTGACTGGTAGAGAATGCCATTTGGCATTAAGTCCGTCTTTTGTGCATTTTGTTTTTTTGTGCAATTTAGGTTAAAATAAATAAATATATAAAAGTAAAACTATATAGATACCTCACACGCACATTTGTTACAGTCTATCTATACATAGCCTATGGGCTGTTATCTGCCGCCGCTGTAAATACATAGGTACATCACACTAATATTATAAAGGTAAAAGTTTCTGAATGTGTATGTTTGTTACTTCTTCACATCTAAACGGCTGTATGTTTGTTACTTCTTCACATCTAAACGGCTGGAGCGATTTTAATTAAATTTGATTTGGAGTTAGCTGACACCCTGGATTAACACATAGGATACTTTTTATCCCGATATTTTCACGGGAACGGGAACGGATATATATTTGTACTAGCGGCTGCTAGTACAAATATATATTCACGACTATTATCCCCCGAAGGGTTACCGCAAAAGCAGTCTACTGTGACATTCCACGTTTCACCAAATGACAACTGCTCATGTGCTCAGCACGACAGGTGGTGAGCCCATCGCTGTAAAGCCAGATACAATAGTAATTCAATGGCTAGTAAGTTTTTTCACAGACGAGAGGATGTATTGTCCTATCGCTAGGCAATGGTATCTATCCATTAAAATTGTCTCCTACTAGGTAATCAAATTAAAATATCAGAAGCAATGTTAAAATTGATTCAAAAGTTACTTCGGCTTTATTAAAGTAGGCGATGTTTAGTCGCGGTAAAATTATAAAAGAAATGTAACATAATAATCAATTTTTTTCTAGTAAACATTTTATCCTATATCTATAAGGCATTGCGAATGCAAAATTTCAACAATAAAGATAAGTATAATAATCCCCTTAATTATCCCATTAAGTCCAGTTACAGACATATTTGTAACAAGTACACTCTCATCACCTGCGACAAAAGAAAAACATCTACGAACTGATTACAACATCATCGGCGTGATCTTGTTCGATCTTTATATCACGTAACATAATATTTCTTACAATCGCGGATCGTGTGATTTGCGATACCAAGAAATATTATATTCAGAAGTTGAACAGGCTTTGTACATTTTTTCCTTTTTTAAATATAATTTCTCCGTTCACTTCTCTCCCTTGGTCCTTGAAGAGTTGGATAAAAAAACCCTGCTTTGAATTCACGTGTTTCCCTTTGACTGATTTTGAACAGGAAACTTTTGTGACTTGACTCCAGTATAATACTCGTAAAATTGCGTCTAATTCGGAATTTTTCGTTTGTGGCTTGCTGGTGGCTGGCCATTACATATTTGCTTCTGAATAGATATTTCCTATAACTTATTGAACCGTCTGCTTACTTACATCAGCATGTTAGTTATGACGCAATATTAAGAAAATATGTGAAATGAGGACCAGCCCTAACACCAACATAACTGTCTGGCACTTTAGACCGCAGAGGTATATAAACAGAGCACGGTGTTACAACCAAAGCTGTAAAGTTTCACTTCATAAAACATCTTAACTAAGCGCTAACTGCCCCACTTAAGCGTGCGCCAAACGAACGCAATAATCGCTAAACTTTTAACGTTACTACATCGCCAATAGCGTTCAACAATAAGAGCTCTAATAAGTTTCGCTAAGAAGCGGGGCCGAGAACAGTTGTATTGTATTGATTACTTTCACGGGCCGAGCGACTAATAAACAATAATAGGCTATAATTGCAGTTGCGAACATCGTGTCGTCGCATACGTTCAATTAGGTAATGTTGAAATGGATATTTTTTTGTTAACAAAAATAAAAATGAAAATGTTTAGTGTTAATTCCATTAACTAGTTTATCAAGCTTGAAAGCAGCATGTAAGCAACACCCTCCCGCTCACGAGTGGAGGGGAGGTGCGGGAGCTAGAGGAATTAATACCACATATTTTAATTTCATTTTTGTGTTACGTTTTCTACCTTAGTGTGTGCGTGTCAGTAACAGTATCGTATAGCGTTGAAAGAATACTACCTCCCCCTCTCTTCCCTTGGGTGTCGTAAAAGGCGACTAACGGACTAAAGACTGCACATACATCGAACAGCGTAGAGCGGCGATGGGCTCACCACCTGTCACGCTGAGCACATAATTTGTGCAGTCGCTATTTGGTGAAAAGTGGACTACGGCATAGGACTGCTTTACAGTCCTCATTGCCCAGTCTCTGCATGACTAAGCCTTCGGGGATAATATTCGTGATTTTAATAAGTATCTATGTATATGGCCTACCGTTGTGATTCCTACCCCAAACTTTTAGGTGGCCATGTTTTGGTGACGGTTTTATTCTGGAAAATTACACTTAGGTTTTATGCCTAACTCATAGAATAACAGCATTTTTAGTCAATGTTGAATAATGATGTCGTGACTGTATAAACGTATGTATGTTGTCGATATTTTCCAACCAAATTCCAGCAGCTACCGAGACAGCTCTCTATCAGGAGGACAAAGCTTCGGGTACACGGAAAGAAATTTTTAGTTGGTTTTACCATATTTCAACAAAATTTTAGGGTTAATATAGCACCTACTCTTGAGTTTTGTTGAATGAACAAAAACTGTATTGTTGATCAGTTACGGTAATTTTAACTTATTACATATTTGTTGATTCAACATTTCATTAAAATGGAAATGGTGCTAAATTAACCCTCTAACAAGGGGTTAATATAGCACCAACCCGTGGAATTTAGTTGTTTTTACCAGTAGCACAATGGTAATTTTAACCGTCTAGCAATATGTTAATTCATAAAAACAACCAACCATGACAGTAAAATTGACCTTCTAACAAGGTTTGCTTTAACGTACTCGAAATGTTAAAAATAGATGTATGTTTGTGTTGAATCTACTTGCTTTTAATGGTTAGTTTTACTGGTTTGCACTTGGTGCAAACTTGTAAAAACAACCAACTATGACAGTAAAATTGACTCTCTAACAAGGTTTGCTTTAACTTAGTCAAAATGTTAAAAATTCAAGTTTGTTTGTGTTGAACCTACTTGCTTTAAATGGTTAGTTTTACTGGTTTGCACTTGGTGCAAACATGTAAAAACAACAAACCATGACAGTAAAATTAACTCTCTAACAAGGCTTGCTTTAACGTACTCGAAATGTTAAAAACACGAGTGTGTTTGTGTTAAAT
The DNA here is from genome assembly GCA_963921215.1 of Scoparia ambigualis. Classification (NCBI taxonomy): domain Eukaryota; kingdom Metazoa; phylum Arthropoda; class Insecta; order Lepidoptera; family Crambidae; genus Scoparia; species Scoparia ambigualis. The sequence goes on from OY992503.1 coordinate 2,175,874, forward strand.
CTACTTGCTTTTAATGTTAGATAAACCTTCGAACTCAAGGTTGTGTTAACTGATTTACTATATTGGATCAACTCGTACTATATTGTTGGGGCAACCCAAAATATTTTGGGTAAATCCAACAGTATTTTAGCAAAATCGTTTTGTTGATTCGATCAATGTCAAGGTGTTGAACTAACCCACTTTAAAGGTTAAATGTACTGTACAAAAATGGGTAGGGTTAACAGTCCTGCACTGTTGAACCAACTTTTGCTGTAATAGTTAGATCTATATGTATGTTTTGTTGAATTAACCTCAATTAAATGGTAAAATTAACAGTGTAGTTTTGTTGAGGCAATAAGTGTCTTGGTGTTGTATTAACCCGTAATCAATAGTAATTTTAACATACCAGTTTTGTTGTGTCAACATCTACTAACTTAGTTGGGAACACTCAAAATATTTTGTAGTATCAACCTAGACATAATAGTATTTTCAACAAAACAGTTTTGTTGTTTCAATAAGTGCGTTTGTGTTGCATCTACCTGATAAAATACTATTGAATCAACCTTTTGAAGTAGAGGTTGGATTAACACGAGCTACAATGTTGTATCAACTTTCGCTATAATTGTTAGGACAAAAACATGGATTATATTGTCAAATAGTTATTCAACTTAGGGTGATATACTTAAGAGGGTTTACTCATTTCGGTTTCCCATACAAATTTCCAAGTCGACATTTTTATAAACCAGTAAGCCAATTTTGATGAAACTCTGCATGTTGAAATAAAATATAAAGATCTAAATAGTTTGTTGAAAACATTTCCAAAAAACGTTTATTTTACTGAGTTATTGCGATTTTAAACTTTAAATCGCAATAACTCAGCCAAATAAAACTTTTTTTTTAAATGTTATCAACATACTATTTAAATCCCTGTATTTTACTTTAGCATGCAAAGTTTCATTAAAATTGGCGTCTTGGTCTTTAAAAATTTCGTTTTGAAAAATTGTATGGGAAACCGAAATGCGTAAACCCTCTTAATGGATCACCTTAACTTGAATCATGTTGAAATATACCTCGTATACTCGTACGTATAACATTATAAAGTAGTTAATTTGACAATATAATTCAAATAGTCCTAACAATTATAGCGGAAGTTGATTCAACATTGTACCTCGTGTTAAGCCAACATTTACTTCGAGATGTTGATTTAATAGTTTTTTTATCTGTGAGGCTAGTACGCTAAGTTATGTGGGACATAAAGCATTCGTCCCTTTCTGGCAAATATGCGTGTGCGAGAGGGACAAATGCTTTACGTCGGACATATAACCGAGCGTGCTAGGGGGACAGGTAGATGCAACAAAAAATATTGACACAACAAAACTGTTTTGTTGAAAATACTATTATGTCTGTTTGATAATAGGTACAAAAAATGTTTAGTATTACCAACTAAATTTGTAGAAGTTTACACTACAAAACGGCTTTTTCATAAATACTATAGGTTCTAGGTTATTACAACACTTAAGACACTAAAATAGAATGACCTAATATTATTTAAATCACACAGATAGAAGGTAGACACGACACTAAACAAAAGCATCTTCTAGCTAATACATAGATATACATATCTTTAGCCTAACTAAGAAAACAAGTTGGTTCAACATAGCAAGTACTGTAAAAAGAACATTAAAAAGCGATTCATACGGTAAAAAGTTTATTCTTAAACAATTTGGTGACGGTTTTTACAATCTTTAAACGATATTAAATAACGTACACAGTACTTAAAGTCTAAATTACTCAGCCGCGCGTCGCAGCATACTTTTGGCTACGATTAGGTGTCGCGGAAGACATCCGCTGTCAAGCTGCTAAACAGTCCCCCGACGCGACGACGGACGCCTGGAAAATAAAAATAATTGAACTTACATATATATGTGACGATAATAATTAAAAAAGGTTTAAAATATTATTTGTTAGTTTTTACAGTTTATTTTTTGTGTCGAGGGGGTTTTCAAATTTTTATTTTATTTTTATTTTGTCTTTTTTAAAGTGATGATCTTCAAATGGCTGATCAGGTCATGGTAACCTTATCATATACTTTCAACATTATTGAAGTAACACGATACCAAATTTCGAATCGATAGGACATATTAATGGTAGTCAGATCCCCTCATCAACTATTAAAGAGCTGATGATCTTCAAATGGCTGATCAGGTCATGTTAACCTTACCATACCATTTTTAATTATTATTATTATTTATTGTTCTAGGATAGCTAACAGCTTATAAAAAGTAATTAATTACAAAAATAGAAACAAAAAGCTATTGATAAGCTACCACATATAGAATTAGAATTAGTCTACGCTATCCCACTAGTGGGCAAAGGTCTCCTTAATTTTTTTTGTTTTTTTCATATTAACATTAAACCTTCTGGATTTATAGATGGGTCTGGTAATAAGTATAGTATCATAAACTTTCTACGGCAAATAAAGTTATTATTTTTAATGCATATTTATTTTGATAAATAATTTTGCTTAAAACAGATTATTGTATCTCGGATAAGCCTCCATCAAAACTAATGCAGAAGATTGGTGGTAGGTAGTGAGTAGGTAGGCGTTTGTCTGGCACAGACTATAGTTCGCTAGATTAGTTGTTTTTTTATTATTATTATTAGTATTGACGTCAATAAGTGCCTGTAAAGGTTTACATTGAAAAATAATTTGACTTTAACTTTGACTTTGACATATATTTACTTTCAATATCATTGAAGTAACACGGTACCAAATTTCGAATCGATCGGACATAAGGAAGTTAGTCAAATCCCCTCATCAACTAGAAAAGAGCATATTCAAACGGCTGAACAGATCTTCATGAAACATGGCTAAGAACACTCGGGATAAAACCATAAAGTTACTATACCTAACGGAATAGTAACTTTATGGATAAAACTATCTATGACACAAAAAAAACTAAACGAAAATCGGTTCATCCGTTTGGGAGCTACGATATCACAGATAGATACACAGACAGACACGTTATGCTTGTAATATGTTAAAAAAATTTACAAGTAATGTTTCATTCCAACACTTACGCGTGATATTCCTCTTGATTTCGAGTGTTTGTTACTATTGGATGCCGGGCTCGACGGCGTTGATATTATATCATAAACATTATCACTTGCTGTTGCCACCTCCAAAGATGTGTCCTGTAAACACAAACATTTAAATAAGGATAGGAAAACTGTGGTTTAACAAAAATTATGTGTTATTTTAACTAAAGGAAAGCTTTTTATTCAACTGATATATATTAGTTGAATCAAAAGCTTTCCTTTAGTTAAAATAACACATTATTTTTGTTTGATTCAACTGATATATATCAGTTGAATCAAAAGCTTTGCTTTAGTTAAAATAACACATCATTTTTCGGTAAAACCACAGTTTTCCTTTCCCTTCCCTTAGTTAAAGTAACACATTATTTTTCGTTAAAACCAGTTTTCCTTTCTTACAATACAAAGCTTTGTATTGAACGTGGCGACACGCGGGACTGAAGGCCGATTTACACACCCATAAGTAAGTAAGTAAGTTAGTTGAACTTACTACTTTCTTGCTTACCTACTTAATGCGATAGGTAGACAGACTTACTTGCGGCCCGGCGTCCACACGTAGTTTTTACTTACTTGTGCTATGGACATGTAAATCGGCTATGAACTAATGTAACCTTGTTCTTGCAAAATGTATGTAACCGATTGCGTTGCGAGTTGCGACACGCAGCGTGGCGCTAAGCTAAGCAGACAACGAAAACAATAAACACGTAGGTACCTTCAAAACGTTTGACTGTTTCCGCCGAAATATACGAGACCTTAAAAACAAAATAAGTATTTAACTAAGGTACCCATGCCGTTCACGTTTTACGGCGAAAGACACTATACACGATAAAACTTATGTGCTGGGTAGATACACGTTTTTATATTATAACACATTTATATGTCCGCACACTTACTTAAATCCATTACACACTGAACTGACCACCTCACCTCCGCAAACCGTGCACTTTATTCAAATATTCATTTTCAACTAAGCAGTCGGCAGCACAGCGCGCCGCCGGCGCGCGCGCGGTCTTGTTTGATATGAACGGCAACGTCGCTTCGTCAATCGATAATTTTTGTACAGGACCTTAACCTGTTTATATATTTATTTTAACCCTAGCCCGTGAGTTAGTTTAACTATGTGAATTCGTTGACTTAGTTATAAATCTTGCTGTTGTTTTTAACTGTTTATATTGTTATCCCAACTGTTTATGTAACGGTTAAAACAAACATTTGAAAGGGAGAGTTTATACATAATTTTATCCAGTGCGTTGCAAGTATTAACACGATGAATTTTTCTTTGTAGACTAACGACACGCCCTTTTTGTATACAGCTTAATCTACAAGGCTGAGCTAGATGGAATACGAGCTTGGTTAGGCAGAATATCCAGTTGAACATCTGACGAAAATTCTCTTCTCTTTTTGTCTTAATTTAATTTGGCATAACGTGTTAGGCTTATTTTTATTTGTCATAATAATATTTTGACTTAATTGTTTTTGGCATACTATTTCAGTAAGCATAAATATGGTTTAGGCTAATGTTTTTTGCTCTAATTTTGGTTTCCATACAGTTACAAGGCATATTGTTTATTCGTCTAATAGTTATTAGGTATAAAGATAGTCTGGTAGATTAGATAAGACAGAAGGTGAGGTTACAGTTTCAAAATCCGCTATAATTTGGATTGGTTTTTTAACAGGTTTTGTCTTTGCAATATTTTTTATTTTATTTATAGCTATTTGAATCTGAAAAACCAAATGTAGCTATTAGGTATATTAAATATAAATTGGCTACCGTAGTGTAATAATAGGTTAGGGTGCGGCGGGGGTGTAAGCTGCCAACATGTTTATTTTATATACGAAAAGTATTTTATTAAATGCAAACACAAAGTTTCCAAACCTTACTTTTTCCTTATATAATTATAATGCCTAACAAAATTATGCTTAAATATCATTATGCGTAAGCAAATTTAGGCTTTAAAATAGTATATTTAACAATTTATTATGCTAATAGTAGTTATGCTTAAAAAATGTGAATAAAAAGTTATGCCTAATTAATATTGTGCGTAACTATTATTAGGATAAGTAAAAGTATGATGATAAATTATGACATAAAATTTTATGCAAAAAAATAGGTAACCTATTTTAACACCTAGGACAACCCATAACAATAGTAGCATGACAGTGATGTCATGCTACATTATCGGGCAAAAATTCGTGTCGCATTGACGCGATAAAAACTTCGTGTTTTTTCTACGGCAAACTATTACCTATATAATTATATCCTACTAATATTATAAACGCGAAAGTTTGTAAGTATGGATGGATGTTTGTTACTCTTTCACGCAAAAACTACTGAATGGATTTGGATAAAATTCGGCATACAGATAGTTTATAACCTGGATTAACACATAGAATACTTTTTATCCCGATATTCCCACGAGAACGGGAACCACGCGGGTAAAACCGCGAGCGGCCGCTTGTAATTATATAAAACTAGCGGCCGCTCGCGGTTTCACCCGCGTGGTTCCCATTCCCGTAGGAATATCGAGATAAAAAGTATCCTATGTGTAAATCCAGGGTGTCAGCTAACTCCATACCAAATTTTAATTAAATCGCTACAGCTGTTTAGACGTGAAGAAGTAACAAACATACACACTCACAAACTTTCGCCTTTATAATATTAGTGTGATGATTTTCGGGCGAACTACATTGGATCAAATGAAAACAATGGGCCTGCGTTTAAAAACAAAAGACGGTTGTTTTACGGGCCTAGGTAGGTGTATTAGGCTGTATGAAATTCCTTTACATATCATCTTCACTCATTGCACCGGTTACCTAGTATTTCCGGACCTAATTGAAGCAACATTTCATTGCAAGTTTGAGAAAATATCCCTTAGATGTGCGGTAGGATCAGCAAACTGTTTGGCTATAGGTACACGTCGCGATAGGTCAAATATTCGCCGAATCCCGATAATGTAACCGTAACATCATAAGTGTCCACTCACTTATGTAATTGTCAATGGCAGTGCGATTCTCTAAGTTAAATAAAGCCTTAATAGCAGCGGCTGCCGCAGTGCTGAGAATTAACTCTGTCTCTCTTATATTCATAGAATTGGAAAGAGAAAGCAGATCACAGCCATGCGCGCAGCGTCTGTGTCGCTTAGAGAATCGCATAGCCGACCTTATCGTGAATAGACGCCCTTGCTTCTAGAGCGCGCGCAGATAGTAATTTGCGACGTTGCCAGCAGATCAGCACAAATTATTTAAATTGTTATTTCAACTATTTGTGAAAGGGTTAAAACAAACATTTGAGAAGTTTGTGTCCTGTTAAAGCACTAATTATATCATAAATTTCATGAAAATCGTTAAGTACAGCCGTTTTCGACAATCCATTAAAAAAAACCAAAAAATTTTCGTTTAACAGTAGGTACCTACTTACCTATTAAGGTAGGTAAGTATATGGCGTTTAATTCAACTTTTCATCTTGTTATCTTCCAAAACAAGATCATAGGGCCGGACATACAAATGCATTTTGCCCTAACTATAAATCGGTATCGAACTCGATCACAAATTTTTACTAGAATCGGTTGAGAGAGCGACCTATACTATAAAAGCTGAACAACCAGACATACGAAAGCAAATACAAATATAGTTTTAGTTTCACCATGTCAGTTTGTCTGTATTGTAGGTAGGTATGTGACACAATAATTTTATCTCAGATAGCATTTAGGTAGCGTTTAATTTAACAACATACATTTGAAAACGTTAGCTCAATCATTCGAACACGTTGATTTTGCTTTTTGTCATGCTGTTGTTTTTACCTGATTATATTGATGGGTATCCTAACTGTTTGTGTGACGGTTAAAACAAACATTTGAAAGGATCAGTTTAACAATTCGAACAGGTTGATTTGGCTTTATGTGTTTGCTGTTGTTTGTACCAGTGTATATTGTTATCCCAACTGTTTGTGTGACAGTTCAAACAAACACTTGCAAGAGTTGTGTGAATCGTTTTTTTTGTATAGGACTACATTTGTTTATATTATTATTTTAACCCTAGCTCGTGAGTTAGTTTATCCATTCAAACATGTTGATTAGGCTTCATGTGTTGCTGTTATTTTTACGTGTTTTATTGCTATACCAACTGTTCGTGTGACGGGTATAACATACATTCAAAAGCGTTAGCTCAACCATTCAAACTTGTTGATTTAGTTTTTTTGTCTTGGTGTTGTTTTTACCTGTTTATATTGCTATCCCAACTGTTTGTGTGACTGTTAAAACAAACATTTGATAGGGTTGTGTGAATTGTTTTTTTGTGTGTAGGACTTAACTTGTTTATATTATTATTTTAACCCGTAAGTTAGTTTATCCATTCAAACATGTTGATTTGGCTTAATGTGTTGCTGTTGTTTTTACCTGTTTTATTGCTATCCCAACTGTTTGCGTGATGGTTAAAACTAACATTTGAAAGAGAATTTTAACCCTAGCTCCTGAGTTAGTTTTACCAATCGAACATATTGATTAAGCTTTATGTGTCGCTGTTGCTTTTACCTGTTTATTACTGTTATCCCAACTGTTTGTGTGACGGTTAAAACAAACATTTCAAAGGGTTGTGTCAATCGATAATTTTTGTACAGGACTTAACCTGTTTATTTTTTTTTTAACCCCAGATCGTGAGTTAGTTTAACTATTTGAATTTGTTGATTTAATTATAAATCTTGCTGTTGTTTTTAACTGTTTATATTGTTATCCTAACTGTTTATGTGACGGTTAAATCAAACACTCTGAAGAGCTAGTTTAAACATTAAAACAGGTTAAGTTAGCTTTTTGTATTGGTGTTTTTTTACCGGTGTACATTGCTATCCCAACGGTATGTGTGACAGTTGAAACAAGCACTTGAAAGGGTTGTGTCAATCGTTTTTTTTTTTTGTATAGGACCTAACCTGTTTATGTTGTTATTTTAACCCTTGCTCGTGAGTTAGTTTTATCATTCGAACATATTGATTAAGCTTTATGTGTTGCTGTTGTTTTTACTTGTTTAATACTGTTATCTCAACAGTTTGTGTGACGGTTAAAACAAACATTTTAATGGGTCCTGTCAATTACTTTTTTTGTATAGGATTTAACCTGTTCATATCATTATTTTAACCATCATTCGGAAGTTCGTTTAACCCTTCGAACGTTTTGGTTTAACTTTATGTCTTGCTGTGTTTTTTACATGCTTATATTGTTATCCCAACTGTTTGTGGATCGGTTGAGACAAACATTTGAAAGGGTTATGCCAATCAGCTTGGTTCCAACATTAAAATTTACATTAAATCAACTATTGGGAATAGGCATAATTAACAAATTTATTTTGTTGCTTCTGGTAATCGACAAATGGTTAAATATCTTTTGTTGTATTAACGTATTTAATATGTAAATTTAACTTTAAAAATGGTTATTTCAACAACTTGAACAGTAGAATCAACAATTACCTATTGAATTAACCATGAATTGTTACGCCAACATGTACAAATAGGTAAAAACAACTGTTTTCATATCAACAAAAACTTATCTGTGAAAACAACAATTTGTTCATGTTGCTTTAACCCATCACTTTGTTAATTCAACTAATGTGTCGCCAACCCGTGCAAAATCAACCTTTTTGTTCTTTCAGTGTATCTCCGCCTTATCGCCGTGATGGATAGGGGGGCGGATAAGTCAAGTTTTTGTTCTATCATCACAAACCAAGGGAGATGAGCGATGGGATGTTTTCCCACTTTTTTGGTAGGTACTTGATTTGATTGGATTAATTAATCTGAACACTTTTTTTAATGCAATTTATAACTTTATCACGCCTTGGCAGCAGAGTATCAAAGCGGAGCGCTTCGGCCCGAAATCTGGAGGACTTGAGTTCAATCCCTTGGTTTGGCTAGGTATGTTGCAAATTGTTGCTCGGGTTCATCAACATAAACTCGCGTTTAGCAAGCATTGTGGTTAACTAATACCCATTAATTGTAGTGTTGACTTGATTAAAAAGTACTTATTTTTATTTACATTTTCCAAACAAAGCTTATATTCTTCTCATAAAATTAAATAATTTACAACAACGTCCATCCCTGAGTCTACGCAAAAGCAAAGTGTTTCAAACGTTAGCTACTGTATGCGGAATGCAAGTACGATAGAAATAATTGATAGAACTGGAATGAAAGAGAAATACAGAGCAAATAAGAACACCAATAATGTTAGAGGTGTAGCTATAAAAAAATGTTAGTTAAAAAAACGGAATAAACGAATCGCGATCTGTATAAAAATAAATATTGATTCAGTAATGTTGTTTTCTTTGTTTTTGGGTATAAACATTGCTTTATTTATATATAAACAGTAGTTAACGAGTGAAGAAGGATACACCCTCCTCATATTTATTCAACGATTTAATGATACATTATGTAGGTATGAAATAGCATAGTTTTTCGTCAAAGATTCTTCGTCATCAGTTATTCCAGACATGATGTATTAGGTTTGTTGATGTATTATTCCTGCTGATCAAGAAATGGTAGCAAAACCTTTTTTTTAAATACTTATCTAATTATGATACGGTCGTTTTATTTTGCTTTTGTTTTTCGTTGTACCTATTTCAAATTTAATTAAGTTTAATCCATTTCTTAATCATGCACTACTTTAACATATATTATTAAACTGTTAACATACAGAGGAATACACTGTTTAGCATAATGTAGTATGTATTTAAGGCTAGGTGTTAGTGAAAAACTAAAATAACACGTTCTTAGAACTACTTTTTGAAGTAGTAAACAGTAAGATTAAAATCTGCAAAAATATGAAGTATTGTTGAGGCTTTATTCTGTGAAATACACCCGATGGAAACACGATTTTATAAAGTTGTTTCGATAGAATAAATTCACAAAGTTACATATTTTTGTGTCATTTTATCTTCTTTTCCAGGTTTTATTCTTAAAATAAGTGATTTGATATTATGAGTCATTTACTAAAATGAAGCTCGTAAATAAATTGAGTTATTATAACCGATGGTTTTTTATTTATTACATCTATCAATTTTTTTAAATATAAAACGCGATTATTCGCGCCGCTTCGCTGTTATACCCGTCCCTTACCGTTGTACCGTCGAGAGAACGAGAGGGAAGCGCTCGAAATACCTCCCCTTAACCCTAGAGTGGTCGCGCGGATGACATTAGTCATCCACGCTGACTAAATGGCCGAGATTTTTTGATTTTTATGTGGAAACACATCACTGGCGCCCAGTTTAGGATTGCTTATAGTACCCTGCGTGACGTCAGTAACTGCCGTGCACTTGAGTGGTTTGGTTGAGTCAGGGGAAGTGCATATTCGTAGGTGGAGGACACATGTCATCCGCGCGACCGTTTACGTAAGTAATTTTATTACTTTTTTAATGATTTTGTAATTGTTATGATATATTTATAGCGCCTTTTATGGTTAATGATATTTAATTAATGAAACTAGTAATTTCTTGTACCCATTTTGCAAAAATATGGTTTTTAATGTTTATTTTAAAGTTAAAAATGGCAAACCGAGATCAGCAAATCGAGTAATAGTTATTGGAGAAAGATGAAGACATTTTAGAGGGTATCCCGTTTTTTCAATTTGATGAATATAAGTGCCATAAATGCTTTATGCATATACAAAGCAAACAATGGACAAATGAAAGTATTACGTCGAGAGTTTATTTCAGATATTGCGTTGGGTATGATGAAACCTTTGGCTAGTAGACGAATGAGTACTGGTTGTATTATATTATAATATTGATTGTACCCAAGGTCCTCAAACTTAAAATAAGCGTTTTTTTGGGTATTCCATTGAAAGAACAACCACAAGAAGTGGCAAGTTCTCCTTGTGGAGGCGCGCGTGGTCGCTGTTTTTTGTGTGGAAAGAAACGTAATAAAACCACGCGTATATCTTGCCAATTATGGGACAAATTTACTTGTCCCGACCATTGCAAGTATATGTGCAACAGTTGTTATGAAAATCATACCTAACAATATTTTTAGTCTCCCATATTTATAGTTATTATCAAAAGTTGATCTCAGAGGCAAAGAAATTATAGTTACTCGTTTATATGTTCCTAATTTTTTATAAAACCCTTCTTTTTTATTTATTTTGTTCTATTAAGTAGGTGATTTTATGTCTGTAACTTACAATAAAAATATGCACCCAAAATATTGGTATTATTATTACAAATTATCATTGGCAAATGGATGACGCACGTCATCCGCGCGACCTCATATGGTATATTTATATGCGCGACCGCTCTAGGGTTAAAAGTATAGTTTGTTTTACTCTGTGTGTTTGGTTTTATGTTTATTCGAAAGCTGAAAGTTGTTCTAACCTCTGTACATTTAGTTGAACCTGTCTGGCAAATATAAATATAGGATCGGTATTTACTCAAAAAAATTAGTATCACAATAATTTTGTATGTTTTGTAATTTTGTGTATTATTTTTATATTTTTGACTTTTTTAATCAGATTTGATTTAATCAGAAAAACCTTTGTTTGTTAAAAGTAGCAGAAGAATATCAAATATTTTTTATGTATTATTTACTGATACTTAAATTACTGAATACCTTCAATGTTCAAGACACTGAAGCCTTTTAAAATTTAAACAGTGTCTATGTTTAAATTTTTTTTTCAAACCCATTTAAAGAGCCACTTCGCCACAATCAAATCATGAACCGGCCAGATTTATATCACAACTCTACACAGTTCGTGATAGTTCGGTAACAGTTCCAAGACAGCTTAATTGCGAGCACTCAAATCAAACGTCACTGTCTAGTATAGCATTTAACGTTGTCTGTCTGTTACAAGAAAAAAAGCCAGTTAATAAATTATAGTACCTTACTAACATACAAAAAATTGTATGAATTTTTTGTAATAAACAGGATTTTTCCTCCGCCATTATCTCACCTATTGTTTAGGAGAAAACTGTTTTTAAATTTGCAACTTTGGGCCATAATAATCATTAATTTGATTATGTGGGTAGCCAGGTAAAGTGCAAAAATAACAGACATTTCAAAAAATATTTAATCCATATTCTTCATGAAAGGATAAAAATAATAAATCTCAAAGCTGAGCATGACAATCTCTATTCTTTTATTAGACTTTTCTTTATTGCCACACATATTTAATTTACAAAGTCGATTTCACATTCCATCCGACTTGATGGATGAGTAAAGAGCGGAAAATTCCAAGTTCTTTTTCTCTGCGCCGCCGTAAGTAATGAGACATGGCCAATTGACAGTTTTTTGTTTTATGTGTTTGAGTCTTTTTTTTAATTTACTTTTTCTGTTTTATTCTTACTTCAGTGATTTTTAATTAGAATGCTAATATATTTTGAACTACTTTTTTATTGTTTTTTCCATAATGCTAATACTATCAAATCAAAATATTCAAGCCACACATTGCTTCTAAATATAAACCGAATTCACCTTTTCGTTTTCATCTTACATTTAGAGTCAACAACAGAATCACATATAAAAGGCAACATAGCGAAATATGCACAGGAAATTGCGTTCTATTGACCAGGCTTCATTTTCTTGTGTTCAGGTCACGCCACCTGACGCACGGAAGTGGAAACTTTCGTGGCGTTATTTGGTTTTCGGGGTTCACTATTATAGAACTGAATAAATAAAATAAGGGAAAACGGAAACGCTCTTGTTGAGTTTTTGCCGGTTATTTGTTATGTTATGTTAAATACTTTTAAATACCTATACTTATTGCGATTTGTATGGTAAAAATGTCATAGGTAAGTACTTCCTTTTCCAGTGACAACATAATAAAACTGTATTTCCATACGGTTGTATAGATATGATAAATCCTTATAATATTATAAAATGTTTGGATTTGGCCAATGTTTATTATTCAATCACGCCCAATTACCTAACTTACCAGAAACTAATTTAATATAAGAACAGAGGAGTTTCCTAACACAGGTACGTATAAACTCTACTTCAAAGAAACCCGACAATGGAATAAATTAACTCTTTATTGGATAAATAAATTGGACACCATAAATTGCACTTTATTCGTTTGACAAAAAGGTCGAAAACCAATGATAAAAAGCAGCTTGTTCGGCCCGTTAAAGGGCTTTACAACTTTATAATCTGTCTGTATTTTACGTAAATATGCAATATATTATAAACAAGCGAGCCGCCCGCGACTTCGTCTGCGTAAACACTTTGTATGTCGTGACGAATTCACAAAAAAATATTAGTACTAGTCCAAGTACAATTACGAACACAACAAAAAATAATTAGCTACTTATGTGCAGCCGTTCTAAAGTGATTCGCGTACATACAAACATTTCGGCAATCGATATTTTTTAATATAGATTGAATAATATCGCCCGAAATTGTCTAATATTTATTTATTTTCTCCCTATAAGGTCGACATTATAATTATTACTGTTACTAGCTGGTCGAGTTTAATGCCAGCCAAACCTAAATAGGTTTGCGCATTCTCATCCAAGGTAATACCCTTCCTTACTCCTCCCTCTCTTCAGAACACTCCGTTACCCATTTCAGTGAACCTCAGCATTCTTGGCATGAACATCGACCAGGAACTGAATCCAATGTGCTACATCGAGAGTGTTATTTTAACTGCCTCTGTAAGTTGGGTGTTCTCAATAAGGTTAGGCGGTTTTTTACTCCCGAGCAGCGCTGTTTGCTGAACAAGATGGTTGCGATCGAGTATGGAGTATTGTTCCCATCTTTTTTTTATATTCTACAACGGGTAAGCGCTTGTTCTTCATCTAACCTGATAGTAAGTGACGATAAGGCCGAAGGTGGAAGTGCGCTTCACCCGGAATCCTTAACCACTGAGGAACAGCCAGTTCCTTCCATCTTATCTCAAACTGTTGGAACACAACAATGCTATAAACATCGTTGTTATGGCGACAGACTTAGATAAGATGGTGGTAGCTAGGCAGGCGGACTTATCAGCCCTACCACCAACCACACCGAGCACGCAAAGATGTACCCCCGCCGGGAATCCAACCCGGGACCTCTGGGTCTGAAACCGGTGGCTTAGCCACTAGAAAACAGAGGTGGCTGGGACTATGGGACGGCTCTGCTAAATACCTCCTCGGTGCACTTGATAGACTGCAAAGGCGAGCGCTACTCATTATTGAAGATGCTGAGGTTACAGCCTCTCTTGAGGACCTCCAGCTGTGTAGAGACATTGATTCTCTCAGTGTCTTCTACCGGAACTACTACGGAGAGTCTTCTGAAGAACTTTTTGATCTAATCTCGCTCTCTCCTTTCCTGTCCCGGACTATACGTGCTGGTCTTAGGAACCACCATCATACTGTGCAGACTATCAGCACTCGTACAAAAAAAAATAGCAAGTGTTTCCTATGTAAGACCATTCGGCTCTGGAATTCTTTGCCGGCGCATGTGTTTCCCAGGACGGGTCTTTTAAGCGGGGCGTGAAGCCGCATTTATGCAGACCGTCATGAATGGGTGCGCTTGTCAACGTGCTTGTTTCACGGTGAGGAGAGCTCTTGTTATTTTGGACTGCATCGGCTGCTTACCATCAGGCAGGATGTAGTCACTATGACGAGTCACATAATAAAAATGAAAACGTTTTAACTACATTATTATTATTATTAAAATCAAGTAATATAGTAAAGTTAAGTAAACTTAAACTACTTACGCGTAATTAGTAATTATTTTGACATTTTCTGTGTCGTTATCAGCGTATCAGTGACTTAAATGCGTTATCGCTCTTTATAAATGTACATATTTATTTTTCCATATCCAGAACCACGAACATGCGAAATGGCCTCACACTTGAATAGCTACGAAACATTAAGGCGTATCGTGAATGTTATCAATTGTTTCCGCGATAATGTAAAATATTACAGTTAACAAATGACTAGTTAGTTTTGGGGCGAAATGTTTGGAGTGTCAATGACATACATACCACCGACTAATCACCTCTATGGGTTAGTGGTTTAACAGTGTCAGACCTGGATGTTCCAGGTTAGCTTCCCAACGAGGAGTACTTATTAATGTTTAATTAGTTTTAGTTGCTGGTGAAGCTGTTAAGAGTCTTATTCTAGTTTCCATTTAGTCAAAATCTTAATTTTAGTAGCACCGTTATGAGCATCGACAGTCAGCGAGATAAGCAGTTTCTCATTAGTGAGAATTCTGACTGAAGCATACTTCTACTTTTGGCCTTATCGTTCTCCATTCGTGAGATAAAGGCCAAGCGCTTACTTTTATGTTGTAAAAAAATAAAAATGTACTCATGTCATATGCACGATTACAAGAATTATATACTTACATATTTAAATGCCTTACAAAGTTGCAATACCTACAAGATATTATAAGCAACCTTAAAGACGGTACTTAGCTACATGAAAACCATATTCAACCCTCGCCAAAGTACATATTACGTAATCCAAACTCCACAATATCAGGCTGTTCCTTTAATGAGTTGCCCAAGGAAAACATTAAATTAATTCGCCGTAATTATTTGTAAGCACGTCAGACCCTGTTTACACCAGAATAACTTGAACCGAACGCGTCTAAACACCCCGTGTGTAATTTCATTCAATGCTTAAATTACCGTTGTAATAACAAGCATTGAGACGGGTCGGACCGGGGTCACAGTCTGCGCCATAGTGTTGATAAATCGAACGCTAACAGACAGCGCATTGTTGAAAATCCATCATGTGTAATGGATAAGTAATCAAAATATTATTATGACAAAAATATGCCTAAGTCGTAATGCCAAATTAAAATAGGACAAAAAAAATTGTCGAAAAAAAGGATCCCGTCTGCGGACCCCTCCGTTATTTATCAGAAGTCTAACCTAACCTAACCGACAGAACTATGGTTTTGCATACTTCTCTTTTTCCCCCCGACCCCCCCGAGCAGGCCCCCTCCCATGCATACAAGCATGCAGTATTTTAAATAAATCGGGAAGCATGAATTCAACTTGCATGCAAGCACATGAAAATTCATGAAAATATATAATATGGCTTTAAAAAATACTTTGGCATCCAAAATTAAAACAAATATTCTCGTCATTAATAATGCGATATAAAAAGAAAGTTATTCAGGTAATTTTTTTTAAAGTAACTTGTTTAATAAACTCTTATTGTCTAATGATGAAATGACAAATCATGTTTTTTTCAATGGTTAGTTGAATAATGAAAATTTGTCACGTAAAGTTTGGTGAAAGAAAGTGGGGTCCCACAAAGTACACAAGCGATAGATTATAGACACACGGTATTAGTCTCAAGTATTTTATTGGAAAAATGTCGTTCTAAGCTAGTCAAGGTTGCAATTACTATATAAAATTATGAATGTCACAAAAATATTTTCTTGTTTCGTAGTTCTGGATTTTAATCAAATGACAGTGTTGGCATTTTCGTGTTTCTGGGGCGTCTTCATATCGAATCCTGGTGTACGTAATCACTTTCTGGCTTCACCCAACACGTTCTTTACTTACGCCTAGCAAAACCTTCATAAACACAGCTCAAATTCGGCCCATCCCTCTGCAAATGTGCACGGTAATGAGGGCTAAGAAAAGGACGGATATATGTCTCGCAGCTGCCGTTACTTCACGTGGTGAAGTTTGCTAACGACCTTAAAAAGAATAGGAAAAAAGGATTTATGGGTCACAATGGCTGCCATCGACATTGTGACCGTTAAATTCTAGGATTTCTTTTCATTTGGCGCGTTTGGTGTTTGAACGAAGATATGCCTATTCGGTATTGTATTTCATAAATCTAATAACAGCTATAATATTCAAGGTGTCATCAGCTTCGAAACGTCCCCACATCATGACTTTGGGCTTCCCACAAAACCAAATAGCACATAACCCACTAAGCTGGCCTAATAAGATTCTTGGAAGATCGCATAGAATCTGCTTGGAAGACACAATGCCACAAAAAGACACACAAACCCAGACGTCAAACATGTCACCCATTTTTAGTATAAGAGTTGAAAACAAAGTTCACCTTTCCTAATGTCCAAAACAATATTCATCAATGAGCCCACCGATGGTTGTCCAATCCCAATAAATCTTCCGTGAACACTATCTGCTGTTGGATGGATCCGTGAGCGAGCATAAATCAGTCGACGAATCCGTGAGGTTTTCGTGCCTTCGTATTTCGAAACACCTCCAACTTAGTTGGTAAAGTTTTATATTTTTGTTACCTCTCGTAGCTCGTAGTTGACACTTAGCGCAGGTATAATGAGGGTTTTTGTTTTAAAATTGCCTACTGAGCAAAAACATGCTACCATTGCATACATTGTTAGGTAAAAAGTAAAAAAAATGTGTGTTCTCTACACAGAAAACATAATTTGCAGTTAGATAACTTTAATACATACAATGAGATAGTTTTCAATCCTTGACAATTCTAAGAGTTTGTCATCTTTTAGGTTTGTTAGCTAAGTTTAAGTTATAATCATTCACCTTAGTACTCATAAATCCGACTTTTTATTCTTCTACAGCCTTTGCATCGTGTTCTGTACACAATGTTGAATTCGTTAATAATATAATACTGTTTTTCATTCTCTGTTGTACCAAACAATGCCTCATTGTAAATTCCGCTTTGAATTCAACCTTCATTTTATAAAGCATTGATGCCTTTTAACTATTCCATCACTGTCTAAACCAAAAGCGTTATGCCCGATATGCATATTAGAAGATAACCGTATGACGGCGCCCGATATCGGAAAGGATTTATAGATGTAACGGCTGATTTATGTGGCTCGTTTGATCCATCGCATGGAATAATAGGGAGACGTGATTTTTAAAATGTCTGGATGTTTTCGCGTTAAGTGTTGTATGATGCTAATATTGTAGATGTGGATTTAGATTTTGGAAAAGTGAGACTTTTGTTCAATTTTGATAAGCCATCAAGTTTCTACAAGTATTTTTGTTTTTTAATTCCGTTTATGCGATTTATAAATCGCTGTGGAAAGTTTCATAGAATGAAGAATCAAGGCGAAAACTCTTCCAGTTGTATTATGGTTGTGTAGCCAAATCCCACTTACAGAACAGAAGAAATAACTTCTGATCTGTGAGTCCCACCTGAGCAAAATACATATTTTTTCAACTGCTCTTTATGGTTACTAAATGTTGATCAGTATCACGACCCGAACACAACGAAAACAGATTGTTACTAAGTATTTCCCAAACAAATGGCCCTGTATAATAAATCACAAAAAAAGCTGCGCCACGTTAAAGTGTCAAGATAAATGATGTTGTACTAAAAGTGACCAAACGTGAGTTAAGTCCTCCACTTACGCCATAAATTTCCAGCTGACATATTATAATATTGTAAAAACCGTTATGACCCGTTATGCATATTAGCGGGTAACCGCTGAATGCTGGTCGCGCCGCCGGCGGGAACGGATTTATAGATTCCACACTTGATTTACGTCGAGCGCCTGATCCGTATTGCAGAATAGACCAACTTGACATTTTAAAGTTTATATGTGGATTCCAATGTGAAAATTCTAATACGTGACTTTCGAAGTCTAAATTACAAGTTACGCTCTTGTCGATGTAGCCACTTCCATTCCTTATTAATATTAAATAAATAAATAATTAATGAATTTTTGTCCTTTTCTCCCAAGTCAATTTCTTGACTTCTTGATAAGGCACGACATTAATATGCCATAATGAACAATTTAAAGCATATTACATAACGGAGTGTACAAAGGACATATTTTTTTTACTATGGGGTTTGGTACTAAATTCCAAAGTATTTTAACTTGACGCCAATGTATAAATACTTGAAAAATATATTATTACTAACATATTTTTGACCGTATTAGTATATACGTATTAGAATATAACATTTAAAGGCCTCGGTTTTTTATATAAACTAAAAACCAACATTGATTTCTACTCGAAAAAGGCAACATTATATTCGTTTCGTGACACTTTATGTTATTAAAATAAAATGTGACGCTTGTTTGTCGTTTTTTATGTCAATATACATCGTAGACAGATGTCAGACTGTCAGCCGCCAGCCAGACTATTACCGGCCGCGCATTCGTTGTGATATTGTGTCATTGCTAAATACTATAAGTGCGAAAAAGATAAAAAATTAACATTAAGAAAACCGAAACTTTCGTTTAGAAACGAACTTAACTTATCAAAATACAGTATAATACTGTATTATTTACCGGAGGTAATTTAAAATCTAAAAAATATACAGAATGATAGCATTTGGTCTCTTGAACAAGAAAGTATATAAATTGTTGCAGTTAATTTTTCTTCTATTTCAGTACCAAAAAAAAAATGTCCTTTTAATCAAAAATCAAAATCAAAATATTTTTTATTCAGAAAAAATCCTTACAATTTGTTGACGGGGCTTCCCGGTTAGTAGTCAGAGACACTGGTGTATGGAATGCCTCGCTCTTCATCCATTGGTTTATGTCTAGGATTTTAGTGTTACTTATTAACTAGCTAGCATAACAACACAATAACAATCAAAATATTATTTTCGAGTAACTTATTGTGTGCGTGTGTATGCGTGTGTGTGTGTGTGTGTGAAATTTACATCAAGTTTTAATGCATGTTTGGATTACCATAATGATAGTCTTATTAATATGTGTTTTAAATACATAAATAGGTACTTTATATGTCGACCTACCTACCTACCCTTTACAAATAATAAATAAATGTAAGTCTCTCATCAAACGATGTAGAAATTTATTTTCCAAATACCTCTAAGCTACTACTTAAATACTTTGTAGCCACTAAAATGTAGACAGACACTTATTTGGTTCGTAAAGACCTTTTCTATATTTTTTAATTAAAAGGTTTATAATTAGAATCCAGTAAATATTCGACAACTAAATTGTTTAACAGTTCGAAACGTCTGTCAAGGAGAAACACGATGGTGAACAGTCTTTTATCCTGATTAAAGAAATGTATAAGTAATGGAAGTATAGTGTGTGTACAATATGTCGACGCGCACACATCTCTTATTTATTCCGCTCAACCAGGAACTAAAAAGAGATATTACGCTAGAAAAAAGAGAAATAACTTATACGTACTACCGATTGTGCTCTGTTCTCTTTCGCCATTCCTTTATTTGACAAAGTGTAATTTTGGCAATTTCTCTTTTTTTATTATACATATACACATATTTTATTGTTGTTCTTGCAAAGTTCCGAAGTAGTTATAAACTACTTGTATAAGATATCAAAAATAACATCACTAGAACGTTGAATAAGTTAAGTTACAAGCTTTATGGTAAAATTATTAAAAACTTTAATAAAATATAAAAATGTACATGTCTCCAAGACTATAAAACTTTAGTCAGAGGTAAGTAAGCTTCAATAGTTAGCAAATACCCTACTCCATATGTGATTTTGCTATGTATCAATCACCCGGTATTTGGTAACAAGTAGGTACTTTGTATACTAACATAGTAAATAGTAAGCGCACAAAACAATCCCTCAACTTATCTGCTGTGCCGGTTATGCAGATAATCTCGGGGCTGCTGTTCAATTAGCCGAGTTTGCTTAACGGACCTCCATACTGATTGTTATTGATACAGCGGCAACTAATGCCTATCTGATGTACACCACGAAGGAGCAAGCAAAGTCTATAATACAATTTTGTTATACGACTATAAATTATGGTTGTAATAAATTTGTTTTATTTTGTAAGTATAACTTTAATATAAAACGTAGAGAAAAATTAATGTGGACATGAGTCAGCCGGATTCGTTATAATTTTCTTATGATCCATGCAATTTTTTTGAAGGAGTAAATGTAGTAAATCTGAACCCTTCAGACGCATACAACCATATACGTGAAACACCAACTCTAGTTTTTGTGGTGTTTTGCGGATTAGTAGAAATAATTACGTAAAATTACCAACTACCACTTCTTTTGTAACTAAGTTATATCAATGTAATAGCATTTTAAACTTTTATAGTCACTACAATAACTTTTAAGAAAAAACGGGATTTAACATGTTTTTGTTGTTGTTGTTGCTGAGTTACTGAGTAACTGAGTTACTCCGTAATTATGGTGCTTGCAACTGCGCCGAAATATCAAGGACTCAAACACAACAACAAAAACATGGTAAAAATCCCGTTTTTCCTAAAAGTTATATTAATATATTTTTTTATTATTCTACCATATTTATAAATACGTTCGAGGTTTTTTATATGCGGCTAAGACTTAATCTCACGTACTTACCTAAAGCTAAAATGTACTAGTACTGACTCCATGTAGTTACTACCGAAGTTACGGAGTTTCAGGAATTCCAATTCCTACCATACAACAACTTGGAGTCTGACAACGGGAAGATGTACCCTATACACAGGCATTCGAGGAGACTTTATGGTGTCTTGAGTTTTAGTTTAGCAAAAGTTCTAATATACATGTATATTTTTACCACCCCTGTGGTCTAGTGGCTAAGCCACATCTTTGTGTGCTCGGTTTGATTGAAGGTAGGGCTGTTAAGTCCGCCTGGCTAGCTACCACCATCTTATCTAAGTCTAGCGCCATAACATTACGATGTTTATAGCATTGTTGTGTTCGAGCAGTTTTATATAACCGGGTTCACGCGCTTCCACCTTCGGCCTTATCGTCACTTACAATCAGGTGAGATGAAGGCCAAGCGCTTACCCGTTGCCGAATTTAAAAAAAAAACACATTGTCGACCCGCTGAACTCCTTTTGCTGTCAAAACGTACGTGTGTAATACTCGTTCGTCATATTTTCTAAAGAGAAGATGGTTGGAATTTATCACCCTGTCTGAAATCCCATCCTACAGGTTATTAAATCCCAGTGTCAGGAACATACTGCAAGACTAAAATATAATGTGAGCTCATTTTGCGTGAAATGGAACGCACCCGATTAAAAGATAATTGACGGAGTCATGCTACAAATTAATTTAGAGACCTCGGTTCATTTTGAAACTATGGACTGTGCAAAAGGTTCGCACCCTTAGGATATTATAATGATATGTAAAGATAAGGTAAGTAGATCCGTATAAAGTATAATAAAAAAACTAAGTAGGTAATAAATAATCAGATTTAGGTAGTGCTCCCGTAAACTTAGTATACATATAAAAAAATTACTTTGTAAAAAAAATATGAGGAGAATAATAATCATCGATGCGAGATCATAAGTGGATTGAAAATGCAAGCGAAAGAAAGGCGTAACTGAAAGTATGTGCTGGGCATTTACCTATTGTTTGTTACGTAAGAAAAAAAATATGAAAAACTTTTTGATTGCACCTCACTGTAAATACGAAACGAAACAGATAAGCTGTCTCGTTAAAAGATCACACGATCAAGAAGTCTTCAACTTCACCAAATTAAATTTGTTTACGACTTCTCATACCGTGCGGCTAAGTTCTACAATAAAATTAACCTGCCTAAATGCCTAATTTTGATCTCTATATTCTTTCGAAATAAATTAGTTGTTGAACCCAACGGAATGCTAATGTTTACGTAGGACCCTTTGTAAATTGGCCGGTACTACTACGCTATCTGTGTTGTGCCAGCCACTGTTATTTACATAAGGAATCGACTCATTTCCCGTTGTTTGAATGGAAAGTGTAATTTAACACCTTGATGATATAATATAGGTCAGTGGCCGGTGTTACCAAACTGACCACGATGACCTCAAACTGTATCAACAAACTATTATCACTTGTAAATTTTAGAAATAAGAGGCAGATTACAGAGGGTTGTTTAAATTTAATCCAATAACTTTGTTGCTTGTTTTTTTGTTTTTGACACTTATTTAAGAAACTACTCTAACTGAAGGTAAGCATTGTACTATATCACTAAGACAAAATCCCTGCTTTATTGCTGTTTCTGCAAAGGCGCGTTGAAATAAGTTGTATAATATTTAGTAACTTTATCAGATTTGTAAAATGTTCAAAATATCCAAGACCTACTCGTCGACTACCAAAACCAAGCCAGTAACTTGGTAGTAGAGATTCTACTTGTACCTTTGGCGTCATCCTTACTTATCATCCAGTGAGATAAAAAACAAGCACTGCTGTAGAACAAAATGAAAAAGTTTTACAGTCCTGCACATCCTGCTGACGAGCTTCCGAAGGTTTTAAAATAATCTTTATTTATGATCCTCTCAAACGAACACTCGCAGCGCCCCATTTATTTGTTAGAGAATCTGTACCTAATAAGCTAATGTATGTAAATCTCTTCTGGCATTGGAAAAAGTTTTATCATGACTCAAGACGATTTCACTGATTGGAATAATAAATAATCAATACGGCCTTCCTGCGTATACTCGTACTTTAAGCTTTACTCATTCTTTTGAGCAAAAGATTTATTGAGGTTTTTTTTTTGCCTTTTGTATTAAAGTTACTTCGCTGTGTGCTTCCGTTTTTCCTTTTTATGAATATTAAGTAGTTTTTGAATTTCGCAATAACTTGTCTATGGACAATAATTACAATACCTACTATAGTATAGGTAACGCCATCTTTGAGGTAATTTTGGATACATTAAAACTTCTGAAAGACTATTTATGGGTTGTTTTTTGAAGTTCTTAGGAAGAGTAAATTAATTTATATAAGGAGTGGTCAAAAAACCGCTCTTGTTTAAAAATAAATTTGTACGCAAGTAAGTATACCAAATTTCCCTATTACCTATATTTCTATATTTATAGCAATAAATAAAAACTTAAAAGGACAGTTACAGATAAGATCTGTTTTTCCTCAGTAATTAGTTGAGAATTCCGACTAATTGCACTTCTAACTTTTACCTTATCGTTACTTAACATCAGGTGAAACGAAGACCAAGCTGTTACGAACTCCTTCGTATTAAAATTATTGCTTTTTTTCTTTCAATTTATTCAATCATCATTATTATTTCATAGCTTTATTACTTTAAAATATAATTCTTCTTTCTGTATAGTCTATTAAATTAAGCTTTATTATTATTTTACACCGGTACCCATTTATTAGTTACACAGTTCGTAACACAAGATTTGCCGTTGCAAGATCAAAATAGAATAAAAGTTTTGGCTAACAAAACACCTGCCAAGAACTTAATATTCCCAATCGTTTACCGCAACTGCAGGCGAGAAGTAATTAAAAATATCCAAACAGTAATTACGCGGTCCACAACAACAAGTTTCATTAGCGTTTATTCGAAAACTTTCATACTGCGGCGGGCATTATTTTTACACAAAACAAAACTGGAGATGTTATTATTTAAGTGAGATTTTCTCATTAATTGTGTAAGTCTTACTTTACATCAAATAGTTTCTTAACTGTAATAATACACGCTTCACTCATGAGTTGTTAGGTATATGATTTTATATCACAACTATTAATTATCATATATATCATACTAATAATTATAATATTAATCCCTATAGGGTTAGTTAGAGAAAAGGCAATGAGAAGCGCAAAGCGTGGACTGCCACTGTCCACGCTTCACCGCACAACAACTGCACATGTGCTCAGCGTGACAGGACGTGGCGAGCCTGTCACCGCTCTATGCTGTAAGATGAATGTAGTAAGACATGTTGTCGCCTTTTACCATACCCAATATAATATTCAAACTTTCTAAATTTTATAAAAACTCACAGTGTCACACTTTCGGATTCAGGAGGTTAACCCGTTAAGCACCGTTAAACCAGACATAATTGAAAATCAATTGTTTCGCGACCGCCAGCGGTCTTATGATCCTTGACCTATTAAATCTCTGGGGTCCAGGCACATTACATAAAACCGTATTTTTATACACACTTCAGTCTAGACTTTTACTTACCAGTGATTAACACTAACGCGAAAGCCCGCCCTCGAGCCCGCGGCCCCATTTTACAGTTATTAAAACGCCAAAGACTATTTCGGAGAAAATGCGTCCCACAGCGGAGCAGCGGTTTATCACAGCGCAATTCAAAGGAGGTAGGACGTGTCGTTTCTAAAGGTTGCAGTTTCAGCTCCACAGTTAGCAAACCGGATTGGTTGCGCTTTGAATGGGTTAATTAGATTTTTAATTTGGCTTCGCGTCGCTTCTAATTATGATGGCAATCATTAACGTGTATACTATTACGAGTATATTATGAAAGTTTCTCTAAAAGAATTAATGTTATTTAGGGAAGGTTTTGCTTAGCAATGCATATTCATAATTACAAATTACAGACACAAAAAAGAATAATTGCCAAATAGGCCGTTTTGAAGTGATGCGCGAATATACATTTGTGGCAAATTTGAGATACGATGCTAATATTTTTTTCTGCTAATGTAGCAGAAAAAAATGATGGGAAACCGCAGATAACCGTATGAGGCGATTTCGACAAAACAAATAAAAAAATAGGAAATAAACGACATAAAAATTTCATGAAATGGTGCTAAGTAGGAAGTGCCGTTACTATGATGGCGAATCGACCGATGGGACTCCTCATTGTTGGAGCACTGGTTACGCCTGCATGCAAAGCCTATAGGGCGTCAGTGAGCTGAGCATTTAGGGCGTGGCTTGTGTTTTGATAATGGACTGATATTCATGTACGTACGATTTTACTTTAATGTTGATTTTATTTCATTTAATATGGTTTTATTTGATGTAATTTTCATTTATTTTTATTACTTATTTATTTTTGTTCGATTTATTTTATTTTGTTTTGTATTTATTTTATTTTGATTTTATTTTTGATTATGATTTATTTTATGATTTTATTTTGAAAGTGATGTTATTTTATTTCTGTATTGATTTCATTTTATTATTATTGAATTTATTTGATGTTGATATAACTATTATAATAATCTTATTAACTTAGTTTAAGAAACATTGTTACTAACACTCTATGGACCATGTGTCTGAAATAAATTGTTTATTATTATTATTATAAAAACACAAACGTCATTTTATTTAGAGGTTTTAGCATATACACAATATAATAACGAGAGGTATATCTAAACAATATATAGGCACGAAAACATAAGTAAAATAATAATGCCATCATAGTTGTCCGCTTCATACTACTTTTTGCACTAACACCAAAGCGGGTAGGTGCAAAAAAATCTTCACTCTTACGTAGATATACCCACAAAAAGCAGCAGGGAAAGCGAGCAGACACTGGAAAAACCGTCGGCTGTGGGATTTCACCGTAATATTCGGGCTCAAACAGCCCAAGGGACTTTTTTGGAATTCGCCCTTTGTTCCAGGACTTTTTTGGGCACGTACCATGTGTAAGAAGCCTGTGCGCGCATGTTTAAGCCCCTTCATATGCCTTGATCTTTGGTGGAATACGTGAGAGGATTACATGATGTGTGTTGAGGTAATCCACTCCGAGATTTGGGCGGCTTATTAGGCATGGTGTTAGTTAGGTTCTTTTAATGATACTTGCAGAGCTGCTGTGCATTCATAAAATTTACTTTATAAAATTATAATCGTATGTAAAAATAATTCTTATTAGGTATCTACCTATGCTGTTTTCATATAATTATTTCCACCAAGGCATTTGTTAACTTTTAGCCTGACCTGTTTAGTATGCAAATCCTAAAGTATTATGTCACTTTACTTCAGCTTAATAACCCCTTTGTTCTTAAACATATTCTATTCTATTCAGTGTTTTTGTAAAACACTTAAAATTGGTGAAGAGATAATACATTATAATCTATTACGGTTAAAATACCGTAGAGACTTTACTTTAGACTTTAAGATTTAAAAAAAATCTAATCTGAGCTAAAACTTCAAAACTTTTGCTTCTTCGCAGATAAAAGTTTTAAATATCATACATTTATATCAATATAACTCGTACCTATTCATCTAAATTCAAGCAAGAGTAAAAAAAACCTGATTTGCAGCTGTTCCGCACAGTTCAGAGACAAACTGCAATACCATCAATATTCTGTAGCCTTGATCCAATCACTCGGGCAGTCAACATTGGTTCAAGTCTAGATGTTAACTGAATGTAGCGATCTTGACGCCGAGTACTCGACCTCGGCCTAAGTGCTATCACCTGTGTCACGATAACGTCTCTAGACCCGTCAAATTACATTTCCATTCGATAGACATCGAATTGCCGGGCAACGACTAATAGAATCTTTTCCATTTAGAACACTCCTTAAGCTCTTTGCATCTTTTCCATGACTACGCTGTAATACTTATGTTTGTAACTCATGATTTTCGATCACGATACACGCCCTATTAGATTTCAATTTCAAGATTTTTAAACGAAAAACTAATAAATTAATGAAAAACAAATGAAAACGTAATGGTAAAATAAAGTGTTTTATTTTAACATTTTATCCAGCTTTTATTTTCTTGTTTCTAGTCACAATCCGTTCAAAAGTTTTATTATCCAAAGACAGTTTGCAACAAAGAAAAAATATTCTAACAAATCATGTTTGTTCAATGCTGGAGATGGACGTGTGTGTGTTAACTGCAAATATTAGTTTTATTAGCAATTTCGTTTACATTTAGACAAAATGGTGGACCTACGCATGTAAAATAGGCCGCAACGCCCCTTAGCTTTGACGCAGATATTTATTTGAAGTCATCCGACAGGCTCCCAGCAGATTTTTCCCATTTGATCTATAACAATGACGACCCATTTCCAGCACGGGCTCACCTTTTTATCTCTCCCATTCGGCACGCAAATAAACTTTATTTCCGTCGGTTACAACCTTAATTGCTTCCTCTCCGTATCCAATTAGACACATCCGTAAATTTTGTAATAGAACGCGTTCGTTCCATTTTGAGGTTCATTGTGGATCTGATTTTTGGTCAAACGTTAATCTTGGTTTCAATCAATTTGGTGTTCTAATCTAATTTATATCAAACCGTTTACTTTTAATTACTTCGTAATTGTAATTAGAGTCGCAGAACTTGGAAAGCGTATTCAAAAACTTCTGTAACAAGTTTCATTTACAAAAGCTTACTTGGTATCAAATAAATTATTTGTTCCAAAGCAATAAATTATTCTTACTGAGGATTTACTTGAAAACGCACAGATACTCTCTTGAACCAGTTCAGCTCACACTTGACCTGTTTTAATTTTGTCCTCTCACCATTCAGACATTTTTCCATCCGGTCCTCTTTACAGCGAAATGAATGCTATTTCCCAAGGACGATACTCTTTTCAAAATTAGTCCCGCGGTCCCTTTTCACTGGCATATAAATCAAGTTTTTGTTTAACGCTCGGTACAGCTTTTTTGAGGTCTGTGCGATTGGCTGCGTGTTTCTGCCTTTAAGGAAGGGCTTAATTAAATTTTGGATATGTGGAAGAATTGTATGTAATTGTAACCTGCACTCATCATTATGTAAATTAAATTGCTGATCGACTCCAGCGTATTACCCAGCGTTATTACTAAAAAAAACACTTTGGGTTACAATTCTAAAACTAGTTTTTGTACGAAACGTTGTTTGTTTTCTTTTGATGTGACGATGGTATTAAGAAAACATGTTGTGGATTATAATCAGAATAAAAAAATCTAATTTAGTAAATAAACATGGAGAAGGTCGATGGGCGGATTGCACGTTAGGGTTGCTATTCAATTACAGCAATTTTCCAAATTCTGCCTAGTTAAAAACTGTTCTTTTTACATCTGAAGGTGCGATAAGCCGTTGGTCTTGGTTGTTGTTGTATGATAGTCATTGAAACCTTCCTTAAGGAAGGTCTTAGCCCAGCAGTTTTAAAGCTGATGATGTTGATAAAATAAATACATACCTTGTGCAGGTGCGTAGATATTCAGATATAGGCAGTCTTCTGACTGGTTCGTCAGGAACGGTAGTATCCTCTTCAAATACTCGAACCTTCCTTTCGATATCCTCTTCAGTACTGCTGTCTCATTCCTTATATCTGGAAGCACTTGTGGGCACACAGGACTAAATTCTTCAGCTATCTTCACTCCAGACCATTGGGCCCCTGATACAGGAGGCATGAATCTGAGAGAGCCGACCGGGGGTGAAGCGTACGGGACGCCTCGGAATACCTCAACTGGCTCCAAGAACCTCGACTCGGGCGTCACAATGAACCCTCTTATGTCTCCGTATTTGGTGCGTACAACCCTCGAACTTATCAGCGGCTGCGGATGCTTCTCCTCTATTGCGGACTCCCCCATCACAAACCGGGATGTTAGCACGGGAAGCGAAATGAAGTACGCAATGGTCAGTATTAACATTTTTCCGCTTCCGCCGCCACCGCTCCTGATATTGTCCGGGGTTGGTTCGTGCTATAAGTTGATCATCTTGTTTGGCGGGTCTGCTTCTGCGAACCATTTACTGGGCTGTCTGTAACAAATAAACAAGGACTTTTAGTGTAAAATTAAAAATGTGAATAATAATGAAATGTGAATGTGAAAAACTCCTTATCACATTTTTTTCTTGTCAGACATAGTATATTATTACTGAGGTTTGGAAACAATGTCACTAACTCACAGATAGAGTGTTTCAGACCGTAAGGTGTAGACGTATATTTTCTATTTCTATCAATGTAATTAAATATTCCTATATGTAATCTGTAACTTTAGATTTTTGTTTATTTATTTTTACGTAATGTTTATTCCAAATTAAGTTTATTTAAAATTCTATTTTACGTCTATGTTAAAACCATGACCTTATCAAACCCAACGGGGGAGAACAAGACGCAAGTAGAGCGACAAGAGCCATTCCTTTACTTAAGGTATAACTTTAATAAAGATTTAGATAACTTTACTTTAAAATAATATTCAACGCTTTAAGTATTATGTCCATTTCCTTTCTCCTTTCATTTCATTCCTCGCCCAATTCTGTCCCAACGTTACAGAAACTTTGAACACAACCGCGCATTCAGTTACGATGATCACGTATTTCAGTCACGAAACTTCAGCTCTCATTACAAGGATGTGTTCAATCAAAACTTGCTATATGCCAGTTATTATAGTCATGTTTCTAAAATACTGTTTCTAAAGCAGCTTTATAATCCGTAAAACCTTTATTTGCTAGAAGAATTCAGCGCAATGGAGCAGAAGGCAGTTTTTATTATTTTTTATTATTAATTCTTATTTTAAACACTTATTAATAATCACGGAATGGTTAATAATTATTCATTCCTCGTTGACTCTCTTTCTTTCATTAGCAAATTATAATTTGACTGAAGACAAAATATGGTATAGCGAATAGTGATTTGTGACACGCTTATTTGTAAAGCGGTTAAGAGGATCCTGCACGAAATTGTGAAAATTTACGTATTTTGAAGTTACTTGTACTATGCGCTGAATCAGTTAAATACTTTAAAAGAACTAACGTATGTTAGCCTGATCATTGCACAAGGTCGTGGCCTTGTTGAAATTTGAAACAAATTCTTTAAACAATAACAAACAATACATAAATCTAATGACTTCTAAAAACATTCTTTTTCGACAACTTTCTTAATGTTACGCATAAAACAATAATTCTTACATGATAATATTTGTATTGATATTACGCTGGTCACCCGCATCTTAAATTTTTTTTTTATTTTTAACACAAGTGCGTGATGGTTTTGTACATTTCGCAGAATAAAAACATTGCTCTTATCAAATTACTAGGTCTGAAACTTCAAAGCAGAATTGTTCTAATTTTAAATATCATTATGGTTGATTTTGCTTTGAAGTTCATTATGAGACTTATGTCGGTTTTGCGATCGCGCGGCACCCCCATAACGGTTAGACAGACTCACAACTCAACTCACAAATCGAGTCATCAACCTCTTCACTGCATAAAATATAAATTAAAGTGTAAAATGACCCAAAAAGATATATTCCTTCAATATAAACGAATAATTATAATAATATACAATCGTTGACACCCTAAGGTATACATAAGTGGTATAATTATGCCTCTGCACATTGTGATGATCCCGTATCCCAGACACGAACGCCCGGTGCTCATTACAAAAACACGTTCAATCAAAACTCGAGTAGCATCTCATTATAATACCCTTAATGTCATCTTTTGTTGTCTCCCAGGTGATTAAGTGCTGCGGCTTGTACAAGTTTCGAACGTTTCAGGACAAAGTCGGTTTTCTTATAATGGGCTTTCGTTTAAGAAACGTAACAAACGGACTCTTCTACCGTTTTTTGTGTTTGAAAGTCACTTATATAATGTAAAATAGTTACTAACGAGACTATGTATCATAATTATTTTCTTAAGTAAAATTTTAAACACTGAAAAAAGACGACAACCTCGGGCGGGTATCGAACCACGCACCTTCCGCATTCCGGGCGGCTGCCTTAAACACTTGGCTACCGAGGTCTGGTTTTCACCCGTCGAAATTTGTCAGTGCTTGATCAACATTGCTTCATCAAATCTTAAAAAATTTCACTTCTGAGATCCGAAAGAAATATTTTTACAAATATTTGAGCATTCGGTTAGGATGAAGCTGCGTTATACATTAATGTTTTTTATATTTTAGCGTTTTATTAACGACGTGACGACGAAAAAGACGTAAGGTTGTTGTCTTTTTTTAGTGTTAAAAATTTTACTTAAGTATATTAAGCGTTAATAAAACGCTAAAATATATAAAAACATTAATTATTTTCTTGTTTTTAAATCTAAATCCGATATGATTGACTTTTATATACCTCAGATATTTTCCACAGAACGTTACGCTAACTACTACGTACCTATAGGATAGTATTGAACGGAGAAACAAATTGAAATAGCGTAATACAAAAAGTTCAATCACGAAGATGGCTTTAGACTGTCTCGGGTCTGGAATCCAGTGATAAGTGTATGTTAAAACCGCAAAAAGGATAAAAGTGCCGTTTCATGTTCGGATCTGTAAGTGTAGTGTGTCGAGCTCCAGTGAAAAGTGTCTTTGGAAACAGTGCACTGTTTAACAATGCAGTGTTAGGATTATCGAGCCCAAAAACACGACCAAAACGAAATATAGACGGTTTTGTTTGCTCATTTAGATTCATCCGCAGATACTTTAGCATATTCGTGATCATGGCAGATACAACAATAAAAATATCGGTAAATAAAAAACACCAAACAAATTGCAATATTCTCGTTTATAATTACTCAATCAAATATTACTGTAAAATGTTAGAAGCAAATTCATTGTTAAAGATAAATGCAAAAGGTTCAAATTCAAGTAGAAACTTATTTAAACCTAACATCTACGATGTTTGATTACTAACCGATGTGACTCGAATTCTCACAATCGTGTTCCATTCCAAAAGTCGTTATAGAAACTCAATTTGGTATTGTAAAAGACACAATATCGAAATCTTCCAAGTTTAAAGTGGTTATACCGGCCGATTCACAAAGTTGCGGCCACTAAATGTGTTAAACTAAAACAGCAGTAAAGTCTGGCTACAACACAATACTTAGATATTCCTTTCGATAGTACCGAGTTATTGGTGCAATAAATCCAATGCAGATAAACATACCAATAAACATCTGAACAGTTTTCCTCGTAAACGTCCTCTACAAAGGAACAGCTTCCTTCTTCGCCTTGGACGCGGACATAAAGTCTGGAGATAGGGATTTTGTGAATATTTATTGTAAGCGGATCCGCAAACAAACAAACGTGTAGCCAATTATTTAGATAGAATATGTGGACGTCCGGCACATGTGGGAATTGGCCTCTTTGGTCTGGACGTAAGTGAATTACTTCATTAAGGCTCGAATGATTTAACATAATTACAATAAACATGATAATGGTGGCTTTGAAACATAAAAAATGTATAAATTGTCTCGCTTTAAAAAATAGGGAAGGGGCCTTGAAGATTACTAATTTTGGATTATTTAAAAGTATCACTTTTTTATATAATGCAATATCCAAAACGTATATTGGTCACAAAACGAAATTTTATGAAGTTTTTATACGACTGGCTCTGACGATTATGTGATTCGGCTCTCAATAATCAAAGCCCATTAAAAATAATAAAGTGCTATTTAAGTATTACTTGGCTTACTAAATCTGAAATAATAATATGCGCCATACACTTTATTGTTGGTACTAAAACTCCTCAATAAATGAGATAACAATGTTACGAATGTTGTTTGTATTGTTTGGAATGGTAAAGTTTCATTCATTGGGACGTATAAATACCGAAGCGCATTTCTGCTTAGAATTGCAAATTTTCACCACGTTACGAATCAATATTCATAATACCTGTGAATTCCCAATAAATGTTTCATGAGAATTTAACCACACTAACATTCTGTATTTGGTATGTAACGTAAAAGGATCGATTTCGTGGTTGTTATGAAAATACAGACTAGTATGCGAATAAGCAATTACTCAATGTAAAAATCAGTAACCGAATGTATAGAAAATAGGTAAATTGAATAATTAATTAAAAGTGCACATTTCAGGAAATGGCATATAGAGGCAGTAAAGGATAGGTGAATTGGGTAATACCCGAATAGCTATTATGATAAGTGTGAATTTTGGGAATTGATCATCAGAGGAGTCAGGAAACGTGCACCGAAACGGACGCCTGTCTACGCCTGTTTCTTGGACCTGTCCAAAGCGTTCGATCTGGTTGATTTCGACATGCTCTGGCTATAGCTGAGATAGATTAGCTTACCGACGGAATACATTTCTATGTTCGAATACTGGTATAGGAACCAACGCAACCGTGTAAGATGGGGCAATGTCCACTCTGAGGAGTATAGGATGGATTGTGGAGTTAGGCAAGGGGGGCTAACTTGACCCAAGTTATTTAACTTGTACATCAACGCGCTGGTCGAGGAGCTCAGCGGCATAATAACGCGTTCAGGGCATTGCTGTGGCTGCCGCGACATTGTAGTGCGTCAGGGATGTTTGCGAATGCGCTGGTGGATAGTTTCCCGGCCATACTGCGGAAAAAAGCAGGTTCTATGCTGCGACGCGTTCGTGGCAGCCGCAACAGTGTCTTGGAGCGTATAGCTAATCGTGGGGACTGTCCGCTGATTAGCCAGCTAGTGTGTAGGGTTAAGTCTCTTTTTAAAATCATTTACTAACTTATAATTTAATTTAAAGTATACTAACACTGGCTAGTATACACGCTGGGTTGATGACATCGTCAGGGTCACTGGCAGCACCTGGATGAGATCGGCACGGAACAGAAGGGACTGGCATAAATTAAGGGAGGCCTATACTGAGCCAGCAGTGGGTGGTTGCGGGCTGATTGATGATGATACTAACACTGGATCTTTGTTGTCTTTCAAATGACAAATTCAAATGTTTCACAGCTTAGGAACATTTTGTAATAGAAAAATAAACTGTCGTTTTTAGTATTTTCCGTTACTTATAATTTATGTTTCTCACCGTTTAAACCTTCCCTGAGCTTCCAAAAATATTTCAAAATAGAAATTAGCCAAGTCGGTCAGGCCATTCTCGAGTTTTAGCGAGACAAACGAACAGCAATTGATTTTATATACCTATATATAGAAGATTTGAATTTAAAAAAGACGAACACTTGAAGTAATCCATATTACGTCAACTACAATTCTGAAAGCGCTATTACATTAGTCGTCATACAATTAAAAACCACAACAGCGTTTACATTTAATACGTCCATTAAGCAAATCTTATTAAGCGCGATTTGCATTTCACTGCACGGCAATTACCCGGTACAACCTCTAAATGCTAATTTGAAACGTCTACTGTCGCTAATTGTGCTTCTCTAAAACATCCATTGAGACTGAATCGCGAAGCAAAGTAAACACCTGAATATAGATAACGTTTAATTTTATTATTGATACTAAATAATGAACGTCATGATCAAATAAGTTGTTCAAAATTGAGCGATTGTACATAATACATGCATATAATCACGACTATTATCCCCGAAGGGTTAGTCAGAGACTAGGCAATGAGGACCGCAGAAGCAGTCCTCTGCCATAGTCTACTTTTCTCCAGAAAGTGACATTTGCTCAGCGTATCGTGACCGGTGGTGAGCCCATCGTCGCTCTATGCTATTGGATGTATGAAATGAAATGAAAATGAAATGAAAAATATTTATTCGTGCAGTAGGTATTTAGTCCGTTAGTTGCCTTTTACGACACCTAGGGAAGAGAGGGGGTGTTAGTATTCTTTCACCGACACGGTTTTATAAACGTCTTTTTTTTTTAATAAATTGTATATAAAATATAAACGCCAATAATCGCACAGATCAAAACCACTGGTGTTTACTTGAATAAACTCGCTGGTAGTTACTAGTTTCAATAAAACAGAGCACGAACTCAAGTTATATTAATGCGATTAGTAAGTATAGCTGTCGATATACTTAATCATCGTAAACATAAACGAGCGCGTTGGTTTTCAGTACTATCAGTAGGTAATAAGCTATTTACTGTTGAACCTAATGCTAGACAAAATCCTGGGAATTGGCTCTCCCTCACTTAGGCTTTAATCATGTATTTTGTTTGTGCAATACACACACATAATTATAAAATAACATACACAGAGAAAATAAAACATAATTTTAGAACACATTTAACAGAATCAAAACAAAACCACGTTAAAAACGCAAACATTAATTATCCGAGAAAAGAATATGTGTGTACCGCAGCATCGCAAGAAAGGTCGCAGCTCAGCGTCATATAAAAATCCTTTTCATTTATTAATTTTCTTTTAACAACCTAATAATAAAATGTGGGAAGTGCCAAACTTCCATAATCCCACATTCACTTTAATAAAACAACCTAGCAAAGTATTATCCCAACATTTCCATCAGAGACCCTTTTGGATTAGTTTAAAACAAAACCTTCGTTCAGGACAGGCGTCATAGCTTTTTATGACCGGACGATGCGACGCCTAGTTCCAATAATGGCACGAAGACACAATCGTTGTGATGGAATTTAGATACGAGTATATATAAAATAGGGTCAGTTAAGATGTATAAAATATATTTTTTTATGTTACCGAGCTGGCAAACGAGCACCCACTGATTAAAACGGTCACAGCAGCCTTCTACCCAACACCGTCGATTCCGAAGCTTTAGTTCTTTAGCTGCCATGGCCTGATATTTTATTGGATCAACAAACCCTTAAGAGGCCTATTACATCTCGACTGTGATTTTTGCGTAAAATGGGCAATTTTGGTGCTATGGATATCAGAAACAAAAATACATTAACAATTATGACTTATTGAATAGTGTAGAATAGCTATTGGAATAGTGCGTAGCGGCCTCGCTTTTTGTAAATTTTGCTTAACTTTTTAATTAAACCCAAAATTGCAGAGAAAGATTTTCATAAAGTGCGCGAAGGCACTTTTTTGAGCTCATCGATTGAATTACTGTTCTAAACAAGTGAAATAAAAAAATATAATGTTATCTCTTATATAGTCGAATAGTGCGTAGCGGCCACGAATTTTTAGATATCATTGATTTTACATAGGAAATAAATCTTATTCTAAACCAAAAAACTTCGAAAATCGCTATAAGTTAACTGTGAATTTCTCCTATTTACGATAATATTACTGAGCAAAATTTATACCAGAGTAATTGTTACTTCATGAGGAATAAAGATTTTATAATGAATTTATTATTCTATTTCGATAAAAACGATAAATACAACTGCAAAATTACTACTAAATGCAAAAATAGGCATTTTACGCAAAAATCACATTCGAGATGTAATAGGCCTCTTAAGCCAACCATTTAAACTGAAAGCAACGCTGCTTGAAGGCAGAAATAGTTATTATAGTAGGAGCAAGCAAAACGTTTCTTTACGAAAGAGTCTGAAATAAAATTAAAAGAAAAGGGAATCGTATTGAGCTCCTATAGCTAATTAGTTTATTAATCTTGTACTTGCCTACTGGATAAGCCTACTGGTCATGTAATTTTAATTTTATTTAATATCGCAACTTTTTCATCTACACTCTAATGAAACTTGTTCACAAGTGAGTGCTATTAATCAATTTTATTTTCTATTTCCAAATTTGGCGAATCGACGACTTCCACTGTGGTGTGAACTGGAACCATTTTGACCCAATGTTTCAAATAGAATGTAATATTCTGCTGATTAGTGCAACGCCACTTCAAAACTCGAAAAATCCATCCGCCAAAATTCTCCCATAAACGTGTATGTCAAGGTTCGTTTAGATTTTGAACATTTGCGTTCTAATTCGTAGTTAAAAATACATGAAGCTTTTAAATTTCTATTACGGTGTCAAAGGACGCGGCTCAAACGGTATATCAAGCCCGATACAGAAGGAATTTCCTAAAAATTATTCGCAACTTTAAGGAAAAATCCCGGATATACGCGCCATTACAATATTGCCTGACGATAACCCTTGCCGCACGTTCAAAACAAAATCGCCTTACCCTCATGCGGGGCAAACGTCATTGGCTTTTATGCCGGGACGCCCCAGCCCCGGAGATAAGTCGGCTGGCACAATGGCCCCCAACAACCTGATACTGAGTTCGCTCGAAGAGGGAAGTTTTCGAAGGTTACTCGCTCGGGTTTTGTCCAAAATATATGTGGCGACGTAAAGTTGTCTCAGCCAAATTATTACGCAACATCTTTACGATGTAACCGATAGTTTGTTACGGGACATTCTGATCGCTCGTAACGATTAAACGCCTATGTTAATTTAGTTTGAATCTCTGCCATGTTTTATATTTTAATTATCACTCGAACATTCAAATGTACTCTGAAACCATTGAGGTAAAATAAACTAGAGAAGACACCGGGAAGCAAGTTTGTGCGCACTAAGGTGCTGCCCGTGGGATGCCAACGCCTCAGTGATTGCGCGTGATTCAAGCGATTGTAGACCTTGCGGCTGTACCTTAGTTGCGGAAAAAACTTGCTTCGCGGTGTCTTCTCTAGTTTATTGTACCTCCATGTTTGAAACTAACTTTACTGTTTTTTACACTACAAACTACAAGTTAAGATTAATTAAAACTCTTAACAGTTCTTTTTAAGTCACACTTCAGAATTCCATTAGTATTTCAGATTTTACTAATCCTATCCAAAATGAGGTTTTCTAGTAAATAGTAACCGCATTTAAAAATGTAATCTGTTTGAAACCTACGAAGCTACTGACTGAAAGACAGCCAAAACATCTTTGTTCAAATAAGAAATTGAATTGAATGCTTAAAAGTGAACGTAAGCTCGTAGCTTGATGTGGCTTTGTGGAAAGCATAGAACATATATTTCATTATTGACTGAAGGAAAATATTTAATAAATACACAGACCATACTAACAAACTTGCTGAACTTTGCAAACGTTTATTGTACAAAGCGATAATTCTTTATTTGTTTGCTGTTGCTGCGTATTTCACACTTACCTACACTGCAAAACCAGCACCCAACACTACTCTCATAGATATGAAATTCCACTCTTATCAATTGCTCACCGTGTAAGGTTTTGCAAAATATCCTCTATGTAGTAAGTCATTATTAGGTAGTTATATCGTAATAATAGAATAGAAAAGATATTTTTCATTTCTGTGCCACGGCTTCTACAATCATAGACACCATCTTGATACACACTACGTTTATTTGACCGATCTGGCGCTGCGGCGCTGCAATAACTGTCTCTTGATTAGACGACATTTAAATGTTTAAGCGCTGCAGTGGCTACAGCGAACTTTAGGTCTCTCATTCCAGAATTTGAACAAATGGATTGTATGAAAGTTCTTGTCTATCTCTTCTAGGTCAATGGTATTTTCAAACTCATTCCATCAAAGACAATTTTTATTGTGATAGAGACGACAAAGGACTGATAGTAATTAATTCAATATAAATTATTGCACTAATTGATAAGAAGACTCCCTACTGGAGGTCATATTTTGACCTCGAACTCAGTCAAGGGCGAGAGAGGGGTTAAGCTGAATTTGATTTATTCATTAAATCAGGAGAGCTCTCTTAAAATAATTTCGAAGCTGACAAATGCTTTCAGATAGAAAAAAAAATGTGTAGGAATGGTTTGTTTTGGTGGTAAATAAAGCTTCTCCGATCATAAGTACGGTATAAATTATTCTTTAATAAAAAGAATCAAATTGGAAGTTAAATTACCTTTGAGTATACAAAACAATGTAGTTGTAAGCAAAGTTTGGGGGTTAAAGTTACCCGCGTTCGTAGGTTTACCCTTGAGACCTTACACGTGACCCCTGGGTGGTGCTAAATGAGTGACACTGACTGAGTGGTAGAGCCACGCTGCGTTGCAGCACGCATTAGGACGGTTCGCCCGGGGTAATACCACCGTCTCGCGAATATCCGGCGTGAAATAATGGCACTTAGTGCTGTTGTGTTTCGTCCGGCCAGTGAGAGTTCCGAATGCCCCTTTCCCCTCCCCTTCCGCCATTGTGAGGGCACAATTCCTATTCTTTCCTTAACCCTACCTTTTCTAAAGGTCAGCAACGCATCTGCGACTCCTCTGGTTTTGCGGGTGTCCATGGGCGGCGGTGATAGCTCTCCATCAGGTGACCCGCCTGCTCGTTTGGCTCCTTCTTATAAATAAAAAAAGTGATCAGTGCTGTGGTTTGGACGGGAGTGGTGACCGCACCCGACTATATTGGAGCGGTCCGGGGTTACAGCTACAGGGGTGTCTTGATGAGTCCCGCTGTGCTGCGCTGGTCCATGACTATTTGAGGCAGTGTGCCTCAACCGGCGCTGCGCTTGATACGTGCAACATTGACCATTATGATAATGGCGCTATGACGGCCGCGCCCTCATGCAAGTATTTCGTGCGTGGACAGGTTATTTAAATACAGAATCCAAAATTGTGTTTTGACACGAAATGTTTGAAGAATTACATTATTCCTATTATAATAAGAATTTGAATAATAAACAAAAAATTGTGATTTTAATAATATAAAAAATCTAAACATATTTGTTTTATATTCGGTTTTTTTAATAAAATAGATTATTATTAATGTGCGTTTAACAAATGAACAATAGAACTGTTAACCCATCCTGTTAATCCAAAAACGACTTTGTCGGAGGGGGTTCACGTTAGCAGTGTAACGGATCTATGCTGGGTATTGAACCACGATTTCTCGCATTTAACCCGAGCATCTATCCGCTCGGCCACCGATGCCTCTTTTGACATCAGCCTTAAAAATGTCCCACTGCTAGGCTCAGTTGGGAGATCCACATGAATAACACAAAAAGAGGGAGATATACTCGTATTTCAACAAAAAATGTAGCACAACTTTAACTTTAACTCGAAATCATATAACTCACATAGCGAGAACCCATCTGATGTCAAGCACCAAGAAATACATCAAGTCGCTGACATCAAAGTTAAACAATTGAATTCTCAAGGAAGACACAGTGGCATCTGAGCTCATGAACTTCAGATAAAGGCTCGACGTTACCTAAAATCTAAGTGAGGCAAGTTGTAAAGTTATCTAAACCTAACGTGCCGCATTAGCGAGAACATTCGGGAGCGACGGGGAACTTTTGCTTTGCGGGCCGAAGTTGGAGCATTAACCGCAGTAAAGCAATTTTCTTCTGGTGTCATGGCTGTACCTGATGTTAGGTCTCGGCTCCGTCGCAGTACGTTATCGCGGAAGCTGAAGCGTTCGATAGTTTCAACGACATTATGGATTCCATGGAGACGTTGAAGTTTTGCTGTAGTTTTATATGTGTGCTAGCAGTTGTATAGTCATACCCTAGAGCTTGAGATCTAACTACGTTGTTAGTTCCAATGTCGCCTGTAGTTAATTAAGTGAAGTGATGTTTGTATCAAATATTATTACAAGCTTTTAAAAGTTTAGAGATATTGAATCACGACAAAGC
The DNA here is from genome assembly GCA_963921215.1 of Scoparia ambigualis. Classification (NCBI taxonomy): domain Eukaryota; kingdom Metazoa; phylum Arthropoda; class Insecta; order Lepidoptera; family Crambidae; genus Scoparia; species Scoparia ambigualis. The sequence goes on from OY992503.1 coordinate 2,216,583, forward strand.
CAACAAGTAAAGCAGTTTTGAAAGCATTGTTGTAAATATCCACGAAAATGGCGTCAAGATATTTTGGTAAAGCCGCGACCGAGTAAAAAGAGCTCTCTGCTTTCGGCTCTGTGTTTTATCACCAGCTGGCCTAGCATGCGCAACTGGAAGACTCTTCTCGCCCCGTTTTATCGTGTTTTATTAATTTATCTCTAATGTCTATCGACACTAAAGACACAAGGATTCGCTTAGAACTCTACATAATATGTCAAAAGTAGAATTAATTGTAGTTTTTGCATAAACTGTGGTATTTTTGTCTACAAACCCTAACATGACAACATAAAATGATTTGTCATCTCTCGTCCGCGACATATCTCGTGTTGCGATTGCTAGGCCTACAACAGGTCGTGCAAATTGTGTTTCAGATTTTTTGATGGTTGGCCCTGGTTTTGAACTTGCATTTAGCAAGCGTTGCCGAAACATAATGATAATTACTTACTTATTACCTACTACATATTGTGATTAAACCCAAAATGTCGGTCGAAAACGTCAACTATACAACACACGAGAATCTGCTTCTAAAAAGCGAGGTTTCTCGAAGGATTTTTATGGCAGTCGTTAAACACCCATCAGCCCCATTATCTTGGCATGGTGAATTAATGGTCGAATCCCTTAATGCGCCTCGTAAGACCCTCGCTCTGCAGTGGAACGTAAATGCGCTTATAAACATTAGCTTAATTATCTAATGTAATTTTTACACAGAACGAAATACATTGTGCGAATATAACTAACAACCATTTGATGCCATCAAATCAGATACTACATGAATAGGACAAACCACGAGTAAATAGTACGTACATATATAAAAAGGAACTATTCCTTTTACGTCTCACATGAAAATATTTGTCTGTGTCTAGCTTGCGAGGACGAGCTTTCACGCTCCAGAAATCGTTCGAATTTAGAAAGCAACGCTAAAGGCGACGCAGCACACATGTTTCACTGCTATTTGGTATTGCACTTTCAGTGACACTCCGTTTTGCTCAGCAAATATTAGCTTTATACGCTTTTCGTAAATAATTGGAATTGGTAACATTGATATAAAATGAGTTCTTATAATATGGCTACTGTAGATGAAGGCTGCAAAGAATTAAACACATTTAAAGTCAACATTCATTTATATTCTACATAATTTTTTCAACATACTTTGTAAATGATACATAAATAACAACAATACAAAATAGTTCAAGTAAATTTACAAAATATGTTGTAAAATATTGGGAACCCGCACTTTTTGACAATACGGGTAAATCAATGCAATCGTGGCTGTATCCGACCCTTGCAAAAGTTCCTTATATCTTGCATTGTAAATTAAACGCTGCAAACAACATAGGTAGCAGCACATCGCTATTTGTAGTCACCAGATCTTATATTCAAGTCTATTCCAGTATATTGCTTATGTCGGATAACCTCGTAAACATGAAAAACTGCACATTTCTATTGATACATGGCCGTGTGCCCGTAGCCAACAAAGTCGTGTACGTTATGACGCAGTAGATACATATTTGATGGCGTTGGCGACCTGCAACGACGCACCGAGCTTTGAAGGTTTCCTATTTTACATTTAGAAAAAAGACAAATTAAATTACTGTTGTTTATGAATTTTGCAGACGAATTTTGTTAATACTTCTCACAAAATCGCAGGAGTTTTAATAATAATAATAATAATAAATAACCGTAACCGTGTCGCGCAGCGATGAAAGAATACTACCCCCCCCCTCTCTTCTCTTGGGCGTCGTAAAAGGCGACTAACGAACTAATGGCTGCATAATATACATCCAACAGCATAGAGCGGCGATGGGCTCACCACCTGTCACGCTTAGCACAGGTGCAGTCACTATTTGGTGAAAAGTGGACTATGGTAAAGAAATGCTTTTGCTGTCCTCATTGCCTAGTCTCTGACTAACCCTTCGGGGATAATAGTCGTGATTATATGTATGTATGTAATAATAAATAGTACTAGCCCTCTCGTTAAGTCTAATATAGTTTATATTTATCTAAAATAACTTACAATTTAAATAATGAACACAAAATGTTACTAAGTATGTTCAAATTATTAGATTCATAAAAGATTAAAGTGCATACAAGTACTATAACACCCAAAGTGAAAGTCAGTATATTAAAGTCTATTAATTGAGAGCTTTCACTAAGAAGGAAAGTCACTAAGACATCTATTACATTTTCATCAAAAGTATCTCATAAGACAAATAAAATTCCGATTGTATTTATAAAGGAGAATATAAGTTTTGGGTGAAACATAGACACTACAACTTTGGATGGCTTATGGATGATTGCTTGGTTGCTGTCTCCTGGAGTCACCGAATAGCACTTCAGGGATAAAAAGTTTTTCCGAGCAACTAAATATTTTATGGAACAAAAAGGACACTTTGTGACACAATTTATTGTGCTAATGTGGGGCATTCCGGTTCCATTTTGGTCCTTCGAGCCGAATGGAAACTCAAGAAACACATTCGCGAACTCAAATAAAACATGACGCTGGCTCGTAAAATCGAACTTATGAGAGTCGGAGCCGATTTATAAAGGCAACAAAACTGCAACGCCTCCGATGCAGTGGAAGATTCAGAGCTGTTTCTTAAATTTATCGCTCTGTCGTCCCAGTAAGGTACGAGAGAATCTTTGATGGAAATCCTGACCTAGTTACTTCGTGTATTCTTCCACCAAAACAGTTTTGAAATGTTGCGTTTTAAGTCTGCTGCTGTTTTGTTAGCGTAGTTTTTACTATTGAAAATGGATATCAGATGCAAATCGCCTGAGACGTATTTTTGGCCAATGCTCCAAGGATTTTGGGAGGATCGAGATAGGAATAAAATTAAAAGTTGAGGAATTTATAAAGACAAGTGAAAGCGTTTGAATTTGAAAATTGACTGGTAACTTTTATTTGATATTTAAAAAAAAAAGGGTTTTTGAGTGGTTGTTTGTTTACTAAATTGTAAATATTTCTGAAAAAACAGACTTAAGAAAAAAATGAAGAAAAGGGTCCTAGGGTATTAGTTTAGCTACAAATATGGGAAAGTTTTTGAGAATCGGTTAATAATAACCTGTAGGTGGTCCCTTTAGATTTGACATTGTATAAAAACGGGTATTTCCGTATATAAAGGTGATGTAGCTTCTATGACTATTGACCGATCGTTATGGTAATGGTGTTAAAAGATGCGGTTGCAGGCGAGAAGTGCAATCAAGTTAGAATTTCAAAAATGAAAGTGAAATTCATCCGAATTTTATTATTTGCATCCTAATTTTATTCATTATAACCTAAGTGAATGAACTACACCTAGGTTTTAATACATTCGTATGTTATACGAGTAATTCGACTTGTAAGTAATGTAGTTATGTAATTTTAGGGAAGCATACCTAAATAAAATGTTCTTATTATTCAACTTGTAATGTGTCATTCAAAATAAAATAAATGTTTGTATTTATTTTCAATGCTCCGATTATTGTGGGGCTGTGAAATGTGTGATATTTTTAAAACCATTCCTTTAGTACCTATGTTTTTAGTTGAATATTGAACAAAAAATATATTGTTGTCTTTTTTTATTCGTTTAAATTTACGTGTACTTGATGTATGGTAGCTTATATATTTAATATATAAGTCAATGTCAACAAATTTTTATTTTTCTTAAACCATAAGTACTTAATTGTAAGTAAGACATTTAAATAATACGATGAGGCCATAAAGCAAAGCGTCCTATATCACCGTTCCAATAAGCACGTTATTTGCCAGACAATTGCCGTTATTCCCGGAGAATGGGTGCGTCTAGGAAATTGCGGTTCGAGCTCCGTATTCAACTGCGCTCGCAGTATCTGAATACGTATAACGGGTAGCATGTGAAGTTAAACATTTTCAAATGATACGATATATGCGAAAAAAAATTTAAATTACCTTCATATTCCGTAACATGGATCTAGAATCAAACCGTTTAACCGTTATGGCTTGTTTATAAGTGGCTAACGTATTAATATTATCATTAAATTAACCAGTTTACTGTCCTGCATACCAAATATAACAATAGTTGTACATACAAATTGATTTAACTTTTGCTTAAATCTTTGGTCTGACAAGGAATTAACAGTGATTAACGCCGTACATTGACTGATTTAAGAATAAGAATAAGAACATTTTATTGAAACTCACACACATATTCACACAATACAGCACATTAACAGTAATAATATAAAATAACAAAATAACACAGGATCACAAAATTAAAATTATACAATAAAAAAAAATATAAAAAAATAAAAACAGGTGGTTAGTATGTGAGGCCAACAAGAACCCTGTCTCAGCAATATGGTGCCACGTCCCTCAAAGTTGGACAGAGTGACGAAGCAGTGCTGATATTCTGACAGGGCCTTTATAGGGAGGTGACGTTAAATAACAAAAAATGATTAGATGCTTAAATCATATATTGATAAGCATACGTACAAAATGAGCTTGGGAACAGTATTTTTATTATGACATTAAGAGACATAAAATATGACATTAAATTTTTTTCTGTAGCCCTTCAAAATACTTCACAAAATTTTTTTAAAGATTCATAAAAATGACCACGTGCTATTGTTTTTGTGACAATCAAAATACGCGCGAAACCCGTGGCGTGACGTCATCGGATTCCATTCTCTCGCACGGGTGGCGCAAATCGCGTGACTTCGTTTTATTAATATGTCTGCTCTGAACCAGTGCAGTTGTGCCACAGATTACTTAAATAATTAATTATGCAAATAGTTAAGTAATGTGGCGAGAGCGGCGGCGAGCGGGGGCTCTCGGATACGATGACGACAGTCGAGTGCCAGCGAACTAAGCGAGGTAGTAGTGTTTTATGCAATTATTTATGTACAATAACTTCTATACGAGAAGTATTTGTAAATACTTCTCGTATCGAAGTGAAATAAAAGTATTGGTTTTTGAATAACGACTTTTATAATGGTATAAAGTAAAAATTATTATTTTTTTCATTTTTCCCAAGTCTATTGTGGAAGAATAAACAAGTAAGTTATGGTATAGATAAATGTAACTAAATATTTCTGGACTACATAAATAATAATTGTGGCTATATGCACTACATTCCTTGCATTGCGGAAAAAACGAGTAACAAAAACCAAACCGTAAAAAAATGTAATGTAAACAAATAAATTAGAAGGTGTAATGTGCAACATGCAAAACTGCAAAATGAAAGATGCTAGTAAATGTTTTTAAGAAGATGCTGCATTATCGTGCAACAGCAAAGGCGTACCACGAGACAGTATCTAACCTGCCTGCTGAGGTGGCTTGGAGGTTATATGTAGAAGATTGGTGGAAGATAAACAGTTGAATACGGAGGACACAGGAGGAAGAAAGAAAAACTCGCTTGCCTCATCGGCGCCGGCCAGTGTAGGGACGCTATCTCCACCCTGCGACGCCCGTGTGCATAACTTAAAGGTGATTTATTAATTATACGTCACTTAACTGCAATGTCAGAAGAAGCGTTTTTCGTTTTCAGGTCACGCAACGGCGGCGGAAGATCGTTCCAGCACCGAGAGGCAGCAAATCTACACGATCCACAGAAGGCCATAGTGCGATGTTTAGGAGTGGAAAAGATGTGAGTATACATTCTTTTTGGATACCTACTATGGACCTGGGCACATTCAGCTTGTCGAAAAGATAACTTGGCTTCCCTGCGTTAACCACGCCAAACAGAAGTGTCGACAAATGAAGCTTTCTTCGTGCCTCCATCTTCAGTAATTTTGCGGCATTGAGGAAAGGCATAACACTAGTGCGTGGTGGAATGTGAAAGCAGAAACAAGCTCAAGCGTTTTGCACTCGCTGGATAAGCTTGGTTGACCAGGTTTAGAAGTCATGGACCATACACTGTGTCACAGTAATTGATCTTTGATAAGATCAATGCTTCACACAATCTAATTCTGAGCTCTTCACAGATGTAGGGTCTAATCTTATAAAACAATTTAAGACTATAGAAGCAACTTTGAGTGCATTCAATGACATGACTCTCGAAGTTAAGGTGGCGGTCGATAGTGCACCCCAGATTCATGACTTCATCCACATGCTCAATCACCTCTCCGTTAATAGTAATATTTGTGAAAGTACCAGTATTATTAAGGATTTCATATTCAGAAATCTAAATACTTTGTATACTACTAAGATGGCAAATAAGGCATACTGTCCGTCTGATGGCAAGCGGTTACCGTAGCCTATGGACATTCGCGACACCAGAGCTATCATACGTGCGTGATATCGAGCGTGCAGATTGCAACTATGCCGAGTCGTATTCAAAACTACTGAAAATATATAAGTGCTGGAATCGCCAAGCTTAAGTGGAAATGGACGGGGCGCGTGGCGAGACAACACAACGGCTGATAGATGAAGGCAATCACAGAATGGTGGCCACATAAAGCGGGAAGACCACCGAGCCATGTCGGAGAGCAATGGATCAGGCTGGCACAGGACAGAATAAAATAGCGTAAAAAAGAGACTTATACTCAGCAGTGAGTAAATGTAGGCAGATTAGATTTAAAACACTTTTTAGGTAGGTATCTATCTACTACAAACATCCCTCTTCTTATTCACTTAGTTTTATTTGTACTGGCACCTCGAGACCAACCGTTAGGTTATGCAAGAAGTGCCAGACGTCCCTGCGCCAGTAGAACACTCGCGCAGGAGACCATCTGCGTTAGGTCTTGACGCCAAATCAGTGCCCGCCGCAGCGCGCTCTTCATTCGGTACTCATAAAACTAGTGTCTCGGGAGAGTCTCCCCGTGAACACGTGTAGTTCACTGCCTATTGTCCAGATAGGTAACCAGAGCTGTCAAGCTCGCTCACTTCTCGTTGCACGAAGTGCACAACTCGCAGTTGCCACTGCTCGGGTCGTCGACTCTAAAGGTGACTCCCAAGTGTCCACCTTGGTCGCGAAGTAGTAAGCACACTCACTTCTCGGAACCCATCCGGGCGCCCAGCCAGTTTCCACGTCCTACGCGGCTGGCTGGACCGGAGGCTACGGCATCTAGAGGGCCACCTCTTCTAGTTCTCCTGACAAGTACCGGAGATGTCAACAAGAATGTCCAATGAGAACCACCGGACACAGCTGTTAACTATAAGGGAAACTCACGTTCCACGCTGGACTTTTCGCTGCTGGCCCCCACAGAGACCGCTACTAGGCCCCGCTCGCTGTGCGCGAGTTTGGAAGTCCCGGCACACAATACCAGAACAAACGAACATTCCCAAACTCTACAGCTAACCACAAGCCACTAGAGTCCAACCCGCGTCCGGATCCCGCCGGAGGCGCCGGTCAAGGCACAGTCAGCGGGGGGCATGAACCGGAACCCCATAGTACTCCTGAGAAACACAGCCGGACCTGTAGTTCCAGCTGCGATACAAAGGGGTCGGTAGATAGGATCTACTACGAACAGTCTATTAAACTTTTCTCTTTTTGTTTGTATCAAGACTGAAAAGAATGTCTGGGCGCCCGCCAACTCGAGCAAAAATGCTCGGCCGCCTTTTCAGTTTTCTGAAGGAATTCCAGAGTACTTTGACCCCCTCAAACATTGGTATTGATAAGAAATAAAAGCGTCGGTTGTGACTAGACCGTTGGATTTGGTTTGTCTTATTAATTTCAATATCTATATTTGTTTTGAAAGTATAATTCTACAATTTGTTACTTTATTTAATCAGAACTTAACTTACAATAACATTAGAAACCAAATAATAAGTATCTAATACATTGTACATTGTAATATGAGGAGCTCGATGACGCAGCGGCTAGCGCGTTCGGCTTGCGATCTTGCTCGCTAAGCCACTTTCTCAATGCCGAGTCGCTGGATGGGTGACCAAATTAAAAACATCTCGAACTCCTCCGTGCTTCGGAAGGCACGTTAAGCCGTTGGACCCGGTTGTTGTCGTAAGATGACAGTCGTTAAAACCCACCAACCCGCATTGGGCCAGCGTGGTGGGTTATGGCCCAATATCCCCACGTGCTATTGTCCACGTGGGAGGCCTGTGCCCAGTAGTGGGACGTCAATAGGCTGATGATGATGACATTGTAATATAATAATAAAGGGTTTATAGACACGCCCATTACTCACATGGTTACCTATATTAATTTGATAAAATGAAAGTGACAAAGATTGTCTATTATAAGCAATGGATCAAAGATTTTTTGTAGATACACATACGTATGCATACATCAACAGGGATCCGTCCCGGAGATCATACCTTTTCATTTAAGCCCCGATACATTTTGCTTCATTTTTTCTCATAACCTTCTTCTTATGTACTTAAGATCGGCAGAAGAACACAATGTAGGCTACTTAAAAAAATAAGATCGAGGGCCGACCGAAGCATTTCACATAGAGTCGTATGCCAAGAAGTTGCGGATGACTGGATGACCCCGAGGTGATTTCAGCCTTTCCTGAGCAAGTATAAATCAAAATCCAAATTCCAAGAAACGAATAGCTTTCAATCGCATAGGCCTTAGAATTTAGGCTAGTAACTTTCCTTCTTAAATTTACTTTGTACAGTATAGCAGTACAAATTTATTTGAGGAGAAATTTCGTGAATTTTTCAATAGGTAATCCTTAATTAAACTGCTATAAGTTGTAGAAAAGTTTAGTATAGGGGACAATGACCAAGTAGGTAAGTAATTAATAACATGTCTACCCATCTTTCATCCTTTAATAGTAAGATATCAAACTACCTTGTTCTATCTCAGAGTAGGTGTTAGTTTTTTTCTCGCTGGATTTGTTTAAAATCTTCACAACTCAATTTTTCTGAATACACTTTGAAACTTTCACGTTCCATTAAAAACTAAATATTTTATAATGTTTTAACGAGCTACCTACTACTTTAAATAGTTAACCTAACTCTCTACTATATAGTTCTGATATAAAACTTAATTGCGTGAAAATTGTGTAAAATTTATCCTACTAATATTATAAACGCGAAAGTTTGTAAGTATGGATGGATGTTTGTTACTCTTTCACGTAAAAACTACAAAATGTATTTGGATGAAATTCGCCATACATATAGTTTATAATATGGATTAACACATAGGAAACTTTTTATCTCTATATTCCCACGGGAACGAGAACCATGCGGGTGAAACCGCGAGCGGCCGCTAGTTATATATACTTCACACCGTTTTAGCTAGTAAATAAACCCACGACTTCCTGTGCTTTAAAACGAGCCAAACCACTGGACTGAAGCCAAGCAATCATCCGTTCCATCAGCGCACACGTCCAACCCGACACCTACAACTTTCTCTAAATGGCTTGTCATTTGTCTGGCGATGTTAGAAATTGGTAGTTTCAAAACGTAGCTTCTACGTTTAAAGTTTATCACACTTTTCTTCATATGCGATTGATTGACGGGTTAGAGCTGAGTTTACGACAAATGTGCTTTGAGAGAAAAAGATTTATTGGCACACATACAAAAAAAAAAGACATGACAGACTTGGAAGTTCCTTGAAGCAGTTGAACACGTTTGTTGTCGTAAAATATATGTCGTTAAAACAACTTGACCTCATGTTAGCTTATGGCCCAAATCCTCATGGAAAAGGGCCAGAGCTCAGCAGTGCAACGATTTGGGACTGACGATGATAGTCATGATTGTGATATATCGCAACTAAGTGTTCTCGAGGACTGTATGCTATTCGCTCTAAAAAACTTATCCTTTATAGAGCTATGCTAATAAAGCAGGGCTTAAAAATTGCCTATTAGCCATTATAAACCTTATGGCCTTTTTTTCCTCTTATGTAAAAGAATTAGAGTCGATACGAATTATACCGGGTGCGTATAATGATACGTATAATGATATGAAATGTCATATAATGACAAATGAACTAATTTCAAAGGACATGACATTCATAAGATATAATTTTTACTTGTTCTAAATAAATTTTTACTTGTTCTAAATACACGACCTCCTTGGTCGAGTGGTTTGTACACCGGTTTTCATGGTGTCGCCATCTCTGAGGTCCCGGGTTCGATCCCCGGTCGGGTCAATTTAGAAATTATTGTTTTTCTAAATTGTCTTGAGTCTGGGTGTTTTCTTTGTATAATAAGTATGTATTTAAGTATTTTAAGTATGTTTATCCTTTGTCTAGTAACCACTTAACGAGTTTCTTCGAAGCTTCTCTTGGGCTAGATAATTGGTGTGATTGTAGGAAAGATTTATTTATTATTTATTTATTTATTTATTTCCTATAACAACATTACGTAGGTATATTATTCATTTGATATGATAACACCCATATTCTCTAACAACTTTTTCATTAAAGCTATATTGGTAGAAAAATCATATTCTATAACTTCATTTGATATAATTTTGTTTTTTAAATAAAAATGACATTTTAACCCTAATAAATAATATGTTAAAAAGTTAATACGTTGTGTTTTCGGTAAGGTTGTGCTAAAAAGTCAGTGACAAAAATGAATCGCGGCAAAACCGACTCCACGTAGACTTGTCTACCCTACGCTAGAGTGTAATTTAAGCCCGCGTAGGAGCGGAGGAGCGAGGCGGCCCGCGAGCTGAGGAGCAGGTAGGTTTAAAGCTCGCCGTCGTAGCTGAGGCTGGCCGGCAAAGCCGGCCAGTAAGCTACGGTGGTGAGCGAAGGCATTTGCGACGATAAGCTCGTGTGGGACCGCCGCCGAAGTCCCGCAGCGCCGGAGCCGTGACAGAAACCATGCCAGCTGCATGCCAGCCTGCATGCTACATACCTACTTGCATGCTGCATTCTTGCTTAAATAATGCATGCTTGCTTGCATGTTGCTTGCTTGCTTGCATGCTGCTTGCTTATTATTACATGAATAATGTTGTATATATTTAGGTTATTATATCAAATGTATTTTATATCAAAAATACATTATATCAAATGTAATTATAGAATCTAAAATTATATTAAATGTTTATCAAATTTAGTCAATTGTTATATGAAATGAAATTATATTATCTAAACGTTAGACCAAAAGTATTTATATGTAACATTACACACCCAATTATACCTTTAATATTAGTAATAATATTTTCATTAAATTATAGTTGTTGTACTTGTATATTACCATACTGTTTTGTTAAAGAATCACGACAGTAATTCTCGTTTTATTATTACCCCGGATTCTACAATATGACCTGAGGCCGCTGTCTAAAAAATACAATGTGCGCGGTGTTACGTGATGAAAACATTGTTACAGTCCGAATTTCACGCAATGGCAATTGCAGGCATAAGCTAGTAAATAATAATATAGTATTGGAACAGTTACACGATAATTATTATTTCGTTTTGTTTTGCTAAACGTTTAAATCGGTACAATTGTAAACTTTATAGCACCTAAAAGAATCTCACTGATATATTACAACTGTTTTATGAGCAATTCGAATTTAATGACTACCTTAGCGGAATTGCTTTCGATACAAGGTAGCAGTGGCAGGTGAGTTACAAATCTTTACTAAGTTGTGAACGGAGCAATAAAAGTTTCAACAAACTCGAATGAGCAGGTTTCTTGGAAATGGTCTGACAGTGAAAAATCTAAAAGTTTGATCGGTCCAGGTTAGTTGAAAAAAGGAGATATTTCTCACTGTCAATAGTTTAACTACAATGTATTTTTTGATCAAAAATTTATTTTGTCTTTTCAAGCTGTTTTTATTCCATTGCTATTTCTTATGTCTTGTCGAATTCATTAAATTAAGTTAATTTGCCCTATACGGTTCTAATATAAATATGTAGGGTATGATTTCATTATGTAGATGTACTAGTCATAATTAGTGAATTGGTAAAAACCTCACAGGAAAAAATGTTGATTAATTTGTACAGAAACAATAATTAATATAATTAAAGCCATCATAGCATTTTCTCTAAGCTTATTTAATAAAAAAGTATTTTAAGCATGATTTTACAACGTAGTTACATATTCGAGTCATGACGTGTGCCTTAGGGATGTATGTAGTCAGTAGAATTGTTTCAGTCCGCTCTTGCGCTAATTTTAAACAGAACGAAACATACAACGTAGGTAGATGTTGCTATGTGAAGCGATGACTTGTAGATATACTACGTAAAGTTATAACTCGTAGATGTTGCTACGTAATGTGATAGCTCGTAGATGCTGCTACGTAAAGTGATAACTCGTAGATACTGCTACGTAAAGTGAATACTCGTAGATGCTGCTACGTAAAGTGATAACTCGTAGATGCTGTCACGTAAAGTGATAGCTCGTAGATGCTGCTACGTAAAGTGATAACTCGTAAATGCTGCTACGTAAAGTGATAGCTCGTAGATTCTGCTACGTAAAGTGATAGCTTGTAGATGCTGCTACGTAAAGTGACAACACGTAGATGCTGCTACGTAAAGTGATAGCTTGTAGATGCTGCTACGTAAAGTGATAACTCGTAGATGCTGCTACGTAAAGTGATAGCTCGTAGATGCTGCTACGTAAATATTATATCACCTTGGGAAAGACTGGTTTTTTGTAGAATTATAGTATTTTGGATTAGTAAATTTCTCTTAAAAATAATGACATGATTACATACATACATATAATCACGACTATTATCCCGTAGGGCTAGTCAGAGACTAGGCAACGAGGACAGCAAAAGTAGTCCTATACCATAGTTCACTTTTCATCAAATAGCGACTGCACATTTGCTCAGCGTGACCGGTGGTGAGCCCATCGCCGCTCTATGCTGTTGGATGTACGTGCAGTATTTAGTCCGATAGCAGCCTTTTACGACACCTATGAGAAGAGAGGGGGTTTTAGTATTCTTTCACCGCTACGCGACACAGTTATGACATGACATCAATTATGATAGGAAAAAAATACGAAACTATATAATTTTTTTTTTTTAGGATACAAAATGCTGTCTAAATAATCATTAAATCTCTAAACATACCAGGCCAAACTTGAAATTTAAGCAAGCTAGTTTCTGTAGACAGCTTAAAGAATAGATTTTTAAAATACCATCGGGATTACTTGATACAGGCGTCCAGACGAATTCATGGGTGTTTTAAAAATAAAATTACCTTGCACGTAAAGGAACTTCTCACCTTAAAATAAAAAAAACTGTTTCTTCATAAATACGTACTTACTCGAGTAAGTATAAGAAAATCCTAATATATATTTATAGAGTTTGCATGATACACTAAACTACACCGAATTTTCGAAATCTATTTTTAAAGTTAAAATATTCAAAAATAAATTGTTGCATAATGTTATTAAAGTTCATATAAAAATAAAGATTTGTTTTTTCATGAATATTCACATAGTACCCTACTATGGTCGTTAATTACAAACAAACCGCATAAGGCTTACAATTTTATTATGCATAGGTCAACCACAATCCTCGGACGTGGTGGAACCCTTAAAACACGCTTTGCATAATTAAAACATGCGACTATTTTTAAATCATTGTAAGTCGCGTGACCACTACTTCTGTAACGACGTTAATTAATGTATATGGCGTAACATGACTCTATTAGTTAATGTTCACTAATGAAACTTTACTTAGTGAACTCAAATGAGGCAGCGATACTTAGTCATTGTCATTTTGGAAGTTTGATTTATTTCGACATTTATTCATTGTTGTTTTTTTTATAGGATCATAATACGTGCATTAGCTACAATAGCAAAAATAGCAATACCTATACGGTCAGGATTTTTTTATAAATATCTCCATTCAAAAATGGAAATAAAATCTCAGACCGTTAGATTTGCGAGTTTTTAAAATAAAATAATATAAATTGTAAAATTATCACGAGGAGAATTAAAAACAATATAATATAGTTATACCTGCTTACTCATTATTCCCTCAATATTTAATTACTTACTTGATTTTTTTTTATAAAATTATAAACCAAAGTTGATAAAAGATAACTTATCAATTACCTATTATATTAGAACTTATTATTGTACAATCTCTCTTTGCTGTCCGACGGTCTATAATCCATTATCGAGTATTAATGATTAATCGATTAAAGCTCAGATGACAAGCGTGTCGTTAATCAACTCGGCGATTTGAGGCTATCGAGTCGTGAAGGTTATTGATTTGACCATCTCGGTGACATTGACTGTTAGATGTCTAAGTGATAATAAAATCAAAAGAGATAATGCTGCAGACTTTTTGTTATCGGCTCAGCAAGTTGGTATGAAATTTAATAATGGCCGACCAACCAATTTTATTATGCCGACATACTGCCGAATTTAGCAAGATCACTTAGCACCCTCATCTATATTTGTTTCAGCTAAGGCTGTGTCCTTTGGCCTCGCAATTTGCCTCAAAATAAAAAAGGATTGTCAGCTATCAAATTCTCTTTCTTGTCTCTGGGGTCGGTGGCCGCGTGTGCATTTATTTTACGGTTTCGCATTTTATATATTTTGAACAGGATATAAGTTGTTATATTTATTTATGCTTACAATATTGTGAAATTTAAATCAAAAACGAACGGTTCAAGAGAGGAGGGCAAAGTCTTCGGAGCTGCGCATTGCCACGAGATTATTAGTTTCTTAGATCTATTTATTCACGTATCCGTTATGGCCCCGCGTATAGCGGAAGAACAATATTAACAAAGATCAATTGCCAAAATGTTTGTACGCGCATCACTTCCGAACGACTACACCTATATCAATCAATCATTCAATCAATCAATTCATTTATTTCGATCAACTTAGGACCATACATTGCATTAAAATAACATTCATATTTAAATATTAATAACAATAAAATAATAATAAAATTAAGAATTTAAATAAAAATTACAATTAAAACTACAATTAAAATAATAATAATAGAATTACAATAACAAAACAATCACAAACAAAATTATAATAAAATAAAAATAAAAATACTATTAATTCCAAAATATTAAAAACTATAAATATATGGCTAATTCTTTTTTGTTGTGTTTGTTATGGGCAGGACAAGGTTTGAAAGAATTTTTTTAGAAACTCGTCATGGGGCACGGGGCCACGCGGACGTAGACGTGGCCGGCCCGATAGTTATAGATTAAGATTAAACACCCATTAACTAGACCAAGATGAGTACTTATTAAATAAATAAGTAAATAAACTTCCCTACACTCACAATTCTAGCCCAAGAGAAGCTTCGTTATGAAACTCGTTAAATGGTTACTAGACAACGGATAAACATACTTAAAATACATACTTATTATACATAGAAAACACCCACACCCGAAACAATTTAGAAAAACAATAATTTCTAAATTGACCCGACCGGGGATCGAACCCGGGACCTCAGAGACGGCGACACCTTGAAAACCGGTGTACAAACCACTCGACCAAGGAAGTTGTCGGAGTATTCTTTTGAAACTCATTAATAATTATGGTAAGTCGGATAAATATACATAAACATAGAAAAATACCCAGACCCGAAATTAATTTAGAAAAATATAATAACTTCATCATCTTATAGACGTCCCACTGCTGGTGTAAAACCTTCCCCCGAGCTCAAAGGATACCTTGTAATTTAGACAACTTTTTACCCAATTATGGATTGAGTCCTTTCGGCTTGACTACGTGTTATTTATGTTCAAATCAAGGTAAGGCAGTTTCGCTATTTTGAATACCACTGTTGACCAAATTTAAACTATGTCGAGCTGAAACATGATTCGGAAAGAATGAGAAGCTGTTGATGCTGGTTGTTTCCTTAAAACAGCACTGCAGTCGTCAAAACAGATTTGGGTCAGTGTGGTTAAGGCACATATATAATATACGAGACATACACAGCGGGTGTATACTTAATAAGTATGTGTTTATGTATGTTTATCCGTTTTCTAGTTTAGTCATTAAAAACAAGTTTAAAAAAAGGCTTAAAATGAGCTATATAATTAGTGCAAGAGTTAGACAATTTTATTATTTATTAAATTAACTCTATTTATCATTAAATATTATATGATTACTCTATTAAATTAACCTTAGATGTTACCGTTTGGCGCACGAGAAACTCTTTGAATGTAAATCAGCAATAACACCGTGACTGTTGAAATTTATCTTCATGCTCAACATCAGGACTGTCTTAAATATTAATGTAGCTGAGCTGGCCACTTTTAAATATTGGCTGCAATTTTTATCTCTACGTTCAGAGTTCCGTAGTAAACCCACATCGATTACATAGCCATTTAAAATGTTAAAAGGCTGTCAATAGCAAAAATACCTACGTGCTAAGGGTACCTCTGCAAAATATTAGATTTTATTGAATAGCAATGATAGGTTTCACAGATCGGTTCGCTATTTTAAAAGGTTGGCTAAGCTGTTGATTAGTCAACACCTGATATTAGCACCATATTTTTGGATAGGTTTGCTAAAGAACTATAATTTACTAAAATTTCACGGCGCATAGTTTTTACGCTAGAATTTATTGAAAATTGCAAAGTAGTCTAGAATTGAAGGAAAATCGACATGTTGTTTGACGTAAAATATTAAAATATTTAGTTTTAAGCAACTAGCTGCCCTACTCTTGTAGGTCAAATGATAGGTTAGAAATTTAAGACTGAATTTCGAGGTTATTTTTTATTAGACAACAGAAAACTAGCTCCATTGAAAAATATTTTAGGAGGGACGGGAATAGAGGGGGTGCGGCAATGGTAACTTGTTAGATTATTTTTTTTTCCTAAAAATAACCTAATTAAATAACCTATAATAACCTATCACAACCTCAAAATAAAAATATCTTAAAAACTATGCATTTCCACACTTTCGCTCCCCCATTGAGGTTCCCGCCTTCTCCCCCCCTTTTTGGTGTTGCTTAATCTAAAGTGCTTCCAAAAGGTTTATACTTTTGGACGTATCTTTTATCATCAGCCTATATCCGTCCCACTGCTGGGCACAGTCGTTTCCGCATGTACAACAGCATTGGAGATTGGTCCCTGACAGCCAGCCAGCAAACCACGTTGGCCCTATGCGGGTTCTCTAATAAACTAATTTAGATACTATTTTTTTTCTTAGTTTTTTTTGTGCGTCTTTATGCATCTTAAAGAAATAAATAAAGAAAATTATAATATAATTCTAAGGGTGGATTCGACCAAACTGAAATATGACTTACTCCGAAGATTTGTCTATTCAAATTCGGCGTTTAATCTAGGTATAAGACCTTATTCCAGTTTGGTCAAATCCACCCTTAATCATTAACAGTCCCAAAAAAAATAAATATTTCTTTAGATTTAGACTGTACTGAACCGGAAACGACGCGACTGAAACACGCACTCTGCCAGTTTTTCAATTAGTTGACGCCAGTGGTATAATAGCTCGTATATAAACGTTGAAACGTTATGCCCTCTCTTTTCGAGAGCGGTTAATGAAAAATGGATTCCGCAAACAATGAACAATTAAAATTTTGTACGAAATATAAATTTTTCGTAACATTATGGTTTCTGGGCGGCAGAAATATTTTAAACGATGATTAATTGAAGCGGCTAAATTACATTTGTTTTATCATTTTATTTTTTAAATAATCCGGGTCATGTCGTGAGCTACGGTGTAACTGTATCGTCATTAATTAAAAGATATAAGACTTCACAGTTACATATTAAATATTTTTATTTTATTCTCTACTTTTATAAATTACTTATTTTAAATGAAGACAGTTTGATTGGTTATATGTAAATGAGATTTCATTATCAGTAAAATGCGCTCGAAAGAAAAACTGATGTCTTACGTCTCATGGCTGTTAATGCCCTCATGCTTTGCCTGCGTAAAATTCCGCAAAAGTCTGCGTAAAAGTCTATTAAAAACTATTCAACTTATTAGAATTAGCCTATCCCGGCGTTAAGAGTTTTCATTTGATAATCGAGGCTTTACTTGTGCACCAAATTATATCCACCTAAATCTTTTGTGCTATTCTGTTATTATTTATTTTTAAAAAAACAAACGAACGAAATTCCGTTTAAAAAAACCATTACTGGTTTCAAAGAGTTCCATTCTGAAAGCTGCAAGTGACGTCAAATCGAAACAGTATCTTACACATTTGAATTGGGCATCAATTGGGTCACCAACACGTCAGAATCAGTCGGCTCCGACCCATATCCGTTCGGAAGCTCATGGCGATATTCGAAATTAATGCTTTTTAATTAACACCGACAATGCACAATTTAATTTATTTCCATTCAGTTTGCATTACGATAGATATTGTGTCATCGTCATGATATCTGATCTCATTATCTCCTTTACAATTCGTATTATATTTGTTATTGAACATTATATTTGTAATTTAATCATTAATAATGCCAGTGTCATACTGGTCAACAGTTTGTAGTATAATTAGATGGCAATTGGTGGATAACATACGTCATTCAAAATTCGAAAGCTAAACATCAATGCTGTGCGATGCGCGCTCGTAAACGGTCGCGCTCCATTGTGCAGTGAGAATTTTTAATTCGCGATTTGCGCGGCAATAGCCGCTGGACGTGTTTTGACTATGAGTTTCCAAGTCAAAGCCAATGTGCTGTTGGTGTTTATTCAAAACGCCATCGACACCGTGGATGAGGTCAGCATCCTGCAGATTTGCAAAGATCTGCCGTAACAGTCACTTTTAAAATGTTTCGAGCGAACAAGGCTATGTTTTTTAAAAAAAATATTTGGGACGAGAAATAGCAGCTATTCATCTGTGCTGCATGTTATCATCCGTGGGAAAATTGCAGAAAAACACACTATACTATGAAAACCGACAACATCTTCAGACCCCAAACCTCGCGCACGAAGATCAAGTGCCTTACCGCACTAGCACCGTGTTGGTATACTAGAGAAGAAAGCTAATTTGGGCAAAACAGTAAATTTTAACGAGTCCTGCCAGACCTGAGACTGAGTGAAATTAGACGACGCCGACGGGGACCTGGTCCAAGCGCTAGAGGCGAGTACTTTATTCGTCCTAAAAAAAGGTGGCAACCCTAGCCACAGTCCACGTTTCACCAAATAACAACTGCTCATGTGCTCAGCATTACAGGTGCTGAGCACATAGGCGCTCTTTGCTTTTGGGAGTATGTGCAGTGTTTTGTCCGTTAGTAGCTTTTTACGACACCCTAAAGAAGAGATGGGTTGGCATACTGCTAACTATTATCTATATTATCGGTAATGCAGCACAAATATACAGCACAACATTATTGAACATGATGAACAAAATTGGTAAATATCAAGAATACTTATAAATTATTGAATCAAATGGCCTGCAGCCTTGTTTAAAATATGACTACAGCATAATAAAGTTTAATTACTAGATATTATTGCACTTCTGTACAGATTTTTAGCAAATTATTGGATTTTTGTCTTTTCACCGATGGAAGCTGATGGGTTCAGCTTCATTTTTAATTCGGGAGTTGTGATTTACATCCCACAATAATGCAGGACATTTTTGTAACGCTGGGCTTAAATTTACTAGCACTAGCCCTGCGTTATAATTTCGATATCTAATTAAATTTTACAAAATTATGTGACATGCACACGCAAAAATATAACATAACTAAATTACACGGGCGCATTATATCAAATATTACCCTTGTAATATTTGACATCGAATCACATTGTGTAGATTTTCTTTTTCGCTTTTAATTTTTTTTTTTCACTGGACCTTTGAAATTTTCAGCAACTTATTTTGGCCCTTTCCTTTCAACGAGTCTCATTTGGACTCCTTCTATGCTTTAGTTATTTTTCTATGAGTCATCCTCCACCCCTGTGGGGACGTCACGCGTTTGCACGTCAACACCTCAACGTGCCTACGCAGCTGCGGCCGCCAGCCGACCTTTTGGCGCTGCTGCCGCCGCCGCTCCAGAACCTGAGCGGCGACCGCCTCAAGAGAGAAAGAAAAGTAGCCAGGGAGACATCCACGGAGCGACTTCTGCGGCACCGCAGGTTCACCATCGAGACGAGGAGGGCTTTACCACAGTGGAAAGGAAGAAGACGCCTGTCACAACCTATGCGGTGTTGCACCGACCAGACCGAACCACTTGCTGCGTCCAGCTATACCGACGACGCTGCTGTATGTGTCCCGATTCCATTACTCTACGAAGGCAGAGGAGATCGTAGAGTACATACGGATCAAGAGAAAACTCACTCTAAGGGTCGAGCGGTTGGAGTCCCGCCACAATGTGAAGTTTAATTCACTTGTGGCGAGACCATCAGAATTCTATCGGCCTTTATAAAAAGAGGAGTTTTGGCCGAAGGGTGTCCTGTTGTAAACCCTTGTACTAGGGTTTTAATACTGACCTTTTGAGCACAACTTCACTGCCACAAAAATAAGAGGTACGCACCTAGTTCAAGTTGAGGGGATCATCGACTTTCAGGCCCTTCTAAAACATAATATTTCACTAACTATAAATATTTGAGAGTATACTTAACAATATCACTAACAATTTTGTGTCCTTTTGAATGTGCGTTTTAATTAACTCCACATCTACATAGGTACGAGCACAGTCATCGCCTGGTTGAGGAATGCCAGTCGAATTCAGATGCACAGTTGGCAGGCACAAACAACTGTTATTAAGACCTTACGCTGCCCACGGAAATGGCGACGTGACCCGAAACTGTCTCGCCGCCGCCACATCGGCTTAATCGTTTTTAATTAAGTCACACGAGCGTAGCGTGTATTGACTTTCGTTGCCGAAGTGTAATTATATTGTGCTTATGAAGCGCAGTGTTGACTTTGGGCAGGGCAATTAACCCGTGCATTGTTCTGGCTTACGCAGCAAAATGTATGTCACAATGACGTTTCGGTAAAGCCGTAGCGCGCTGTGCCACTTCCGAATTGACTTTCATTATTTCGCTCTTTTTCGACTGCTGCAAACGCGCTGTATTTACGTATACAGTAAGAAACAAAAAAAGTTAGACAGCGTTGTAACAAATGTTTTGTGTGAATATTAATAATAGTGTTTTTAAAGATTACAAAATTGTATAATAGGTGTCAACTCATGAGTAATGCTTCAATATAAGTAACGTCTTGTTAAGTAAATACACTTTAAACTTTTGTAGTAAAATTAAAATATGTTTGACAGGGCTTCACGTAAATTTATTCGACCCTCACCAACCCCCATTAGGCCAGCGTGGTGGGTTATGCACCAATCTCCCCACGTGTTGATGTCCATGTGCGAAAGCATGTGCTTAGCAGTTGGACGCTTACAGACTGATGATGGGTTGATAGGTAGGTATAATTCAGCCCGTGATCAAGGCCGTTGCAACTCGGCAAAAATTTGCGGTCGGATCCTCGTAATGTTCGAGAATATCTAAACTTAGTCAGTATGATCACTGCTAGTCTCTAGAATATCAAGACATTAATATTGCAAAAGCCTTTTATATGAGCTGATTAAAATAAAAATTAACAAGGTAAAGCTTAATTAAATAAATGTATTTAATTAAAAGTAATATATAATACCTTATGAACACAAATCATGAAAAATGTATACTAATAACCGGATAACGCCTCTACGTGCAGTAATTAACAATTTAATTAATTAATTAATTATATTTCATCTGCTACTTTAATACTATCCACAGTTAATTTAAAAGCAAATACTACGTGTTTTAAAACAGTGAACTACGGTGTCTGTGGTCTCTTGACATGTGGTTCCAACTTCTATTCCCAGCGGATGTAGGTACAATTCTAATAGGTTTGGTTGATAGTAAAAGATGTTTTTAGTTTTCTTGTCTTATGAATTAGGTTATACGAGTAGTGGTTGCATCTGAGACGTACTTATTTAGTCAACACGGTCTTATAAAGGAACGTTAAGAACACGCAAAATGTACATACAATACAATGACATGTTACGTTGTACAGTAAGTACCTATGTAAAACGTTTAGGGACGCGACGCAATCATATGATATAAAATTCGATAGATTTATTTCTTAGATCCAAAATAAAATCAAAACTGATCACCACCTTCGTGGATCTATCAGGATTTTTGTAATGTGTAGTAAGTGTATATCTATAAGACTTTAAACTTTCGCGTTACATTAAGGGGTCTTAACTAGTGATGGGTCGCGAGAAAATTCTCCAAGTAAGAATATTCTCCAATCGGGAATATTCTAGAATTTTCTTTTTAATTGAGAATATTCTCAGAACAAGGAGAATTTAAGAGAATTTAAAATTGGATAAAGATTTTCTTATTTTTAGAAAAAAAATATGTATTCTTTTAGAGGTTTTGAACAACGATGGCAGTATTGTATAAAATAAGTAGGTATCTCAGTTTATTTAGCTAATAATGCTTATAATTATCACAGCAACATCGTTTTTTCCGATAACCTTGCGATTAAAAATTGATTTTATGTTTACACCGCAATATTTTTAGGTACCGCTTCTGTGGTCTAGTGGCTAAGCCACCGGTTTCAGACCCAGAGGCAGGCCTCCGTCACTCCATATACTTGCGCTATAATTACCTACCGCCCGGCCGAGCGGTCTCGGGCCGTTTGCGGACCAAATTCAGTGCGGTTTTCGTAAGCAAGCGCACGCACGTTGTTCAATTTTAATTCGTTTTACGCATACCTACGATGCCGTCTGGTGCCTTATGTGCAGTAGATGGGTTTGTTGTGCAGTAGTAGTTTTTTATTTTAAATACACACTGACCTCTATTTAGTTTTGATGATGATTCCAGCACCAATATGTAAAAAAAATATATTTTATAAACGATACAATTTTAAACTACCACCTATAGTCAGAACATATTCACAGTTCTCAATAAATAGACACAAATAGTTATTTATGATAATTTAATTTTATCGAAGAGGCAGCCCTGCGATTGCTGTGGGATCGCGCGGTAGGTTAATATAGTTTATTATAGTAGTAGGTATTGGTAATTTTCTACTGAGTGAAGTATCTGTTAACTCTTCTTTAATCTGTGCCAGAGGTCCCGGGTTCGATTCCCAGCGGGTGGTACATCTTTGTGAGCTCGGTTTGGTTGGTGGTAGGGCTGTTAAGTCCACCTCGCTAGCTACCACCATCTTATCTAAGTCTGTCGCCATAACAACGATGTTTATAGCAGTGTTGTGTTCAGACAGTTTGAGATAAGATAGCCAGTACCTCAGTGGTTGAGGATTTTGGGTGAAGCGCGCTTCAACCTTCGGCCTTATCATCACATACTATCAGGTCAGTTGAAGGCCAAGCGCTTACCCGTTGTAGAATAATAAAATAAAAAACAAACGTTTTGTTTAGTCGCGCTAGTAGCGTAGCATGTCCGCGCCCCCTCCCCGCGCCTGTTTTTCGTATTTCAGATTACATGTTATTAAAATTTCTTGTCAGAATTAGTCTTTTTCATGTTGATTTTGAAGAATTTTAATTATTTAGAGTTGTTAAATCTTGAGATCTCTATTAAAGCTGATAGTTCGAAAATATTGATGTGTCTATTTAATCGCCAAAATGATATATTAAACTTTGCAGGAAATTTAAAAAGAACTTACGAGAATTTTCTTCAAAATATTCTCGAGAATATTCTCGCTTAGAAGAATTTAACCTCAGGAAAGACAATAATTTAAATTTTCCATGTGAAATATTTATAAATAAAGCAGAAATACAATCGCAGTTCTATTAATTTAAATAGATTATTGAGATAGCCATCCAATTTATAAAATCTCTTAAATTCTCTTCCAAAAGAATATTCTCGAGAACTTAACAGCAAAGTTCTCACTGAAAGAATATTCTCGAGAATTTCCCATCACTGGTCTTAACACGATTAATTTTGTAAGGAAGTACAATCTACTTACTGCATGACACAAACACTATACTAAATTAATCGTGTTATGACCAGTTAAAGTAAATTGAGTGTATATCTTTGTTCATAACATTCCATTGACACGCTAGCAGCCAGTAATGTAGTAGTACAAGCTTCTACCAGCTTCGTGGATCTAAAAGGGTATTTGTAACAAAGTGTACATTTCTGTTCATATCATTCCAGCCACACGCTAGCAGCAGTACAAGCTCCGAAGGGTCCACAAGGCTCCGGTGCAAATCGTCCTATTCAAAATTCAATGCTTACAAATGTCTAAAAATGAAGCATTGATGCCTGGAAGTGGATCAGTGGCACAATCCCAAGGTCCACGACTGGTATTGATTTCCGCTGGCGCGCCCCTTCCCGATCCGTTACGTATGTTTGTGACATTTTGTTTGCGGGCTGACGTGGGATTGCGTTAATTTGATACATGCCGCGCTGAGATTTTGATTATGACCCGTTATATTTTAAAAGAGATTGATGAATTTGGGTTTTGTGTAATTTGCTGTAGGAATTAAGGTTTTCGATTATAATACAATTATCAGACACTTAACAATTTTGAAAATTAAAATATAAAAAAAACAAAATGACGTTTTAACCGTGCCTCTGTGGACGAGTGGCTTAGCCACCGGTATTAGACCCAAAGGTCGATTTCCAGCAGGGGTACACCTACTCAGTTTGGATGGCGGTAGGACTTGTTA
This sequence comes from Scoparia ambigualis, assembly GCA_963921215.1. Taxonomy (NCBI): domain Eukaryota; kingdom Metazoa; phylum Arthropoda; class Insecta; order Lepidoptera; family Crambidae; genus Scoparia; species Scoparia ambigualis. Next base: position 2,241,020 of record OY992503.1, read on the forward strand.
AGTCCGCCGTGTAAGCTACCACCATCTAATCCAAAGTCTGGTGCCTTATCAATATTGTTGTGATAGATAGTTCGTGAAAGGTTGAGGATTCCGGGTGAAGCGCGCTTCCATCCGGCCTTATCGTCACTTACCGTCAGGTGAGAGGAATGCCAAGGTGCATACCCATATTGGAAAAATAAAAATCGTCACAGATTCATCTGTAATCGTAGCTTTGTAAGCTACTAAATCGTCTCTGTGGCCTGGTCGTTAGACCGCGTCTGTAATCGAAGTTACTAAACCTATGTGTGAGACTATGTGTCTAGTGGTTAGACCGGTGCGGTGTCACACCTAGATGTTATTAGTTGGATGCCCATTGTACTCGATTTGGTTGGCGGTAAGGCTTTTGTCTATCTACAATCATCTTAAATCAGTTTTACGTCATTTTTTTATAATAGATTAGCTTGCTCTTGGCCACATTCTTATCCGTAGGATTAAGAAGAGGCCGATGATGGAGCGAGCTTGCTCAGAAGCAGCCTATTCACTCGAGTTTTAAACATGTTGGGCCTATAAGCACTCGGGAACACAGACGCTGGCAGGGAATTCCACTCTTTTGCTGTACGCATTACGAATGAAGACGAATAGCGCTTGGTGCGTATGAGTGGAATATCAATCAAGTAAGAGTGGTAACCCGCCGTACGTCTGGACTCCCGATGGTTCAAGGGGGACGGTGGAATGAGCTCGTGCAGCTCAATAGCACACTATCCAAAGTACAACCTGTAAAATACCGACATGCAAGCGAGACTGAATGAGACAGTGATGCTTGGTTTTCACAAGCTTATCGTCACCATTTCCTGGCTCTGGGTTCCACCGAATCGAGCGCGAGCAAGTTGATATTTTGCTGAACCGTCCCAAAGGTGGCAGCAATACTCCATGCACGACCGGACTTGTGCTTTATATAGAGTTAGTAGCTGTCCTGTGTGAAATATCGCTTAATCTTATTTAGAACACCCAGCTTTTTCGCCGCAGTTTGAGCCTTGATTTTGATGTTGTCACCGAAGTTGAGATAAAAGTCAACTTTATGCCGAGGAGATCGAGGTGGTCGAGGTACGCTGAAAGCTTGCTTATCAAGCTAGCGTGCCAGACCCGTTCAAAGGCTTTAGATGTCAAGCGGTAAGGCCAGTACTTCCCATGCTTCTCGATAGCCTCGTCCCAGCAATGTGTAACGTACACCAGAGGTCCCCCGTGGAACGGCCCCCCGAAAGTCATATTGGCAGTTGCTGAGGAGGTCGTGGGATTCTAGATACGACAAAAGCTTGCTATTCAGTACCCTTTCCATAACTTTTCAAAGTACGGAAGTGATGGCAATTGATCTGTAGTTGGTGGGGTCAGCACGATCGCCCTTCTTGGGCCCTGGCTGCACATTTGCAAGCTTCTATGACTGAACTAAACAACAAGCCTGATCATCAGTATTGAAGATTCTAGCTGAAGATCCACTATTGGTTTTATTTGTACCTATCACCGGACACGATGAAAGTCGATCGAAGTGATATAAAACAGGAATCTAGGTGATCTACCTACACTCTCAACTAGTTTAAAGTAATCATTAATTTTATTACCCAAATTTTATCGCTGCAAACACACATTTCTAATTCTAACTCCGTTTTTACAGCCAAACTTATTTGTCGAATGTAGTAGTTAAATTGGCAATAAACTTTACGGCTCGCGTCTAATCATAAACCGAACGTTTTCCATACGATTTAACTAATGCTGTGTCCCCGGAGTCGTTCGGTGCGGCGTTCAATCCTTTGAGGCGGTTTGACTTAAGATCCATCGTTTGACTTACGAACTTACGCAATTTGCCGTGTAAAGCCGAGCTCACTATGCAAATTGTAATTGGAGGAGCGCAGGATTGGACCCACTCGCTAAAGACGTAAGGACACTACCCGCCCTTTGCCACCATCACTTCATAGTTTTGTGGTGCGCTAAATCAAACGATAATGGTTAAGGCTTTATGCAGGATATCGAGACGATGAATTTGTCAAGTGGATTAAGATCGTGTGGATAGTGTTTTCTATTTCATTATGGGCATGCAGAATAAACCGAATATAATAATTTAAGCAAGCAAGCGGCAAGCAAGACGCCCGCGGTTGTGGCCGAGCTAAAGGCAAGTCACACGTCGCGTTGTCTGTCACGAAGTCACCTAAAGGTTGTTAACGATTGAAATTCTATTGCGTCCGGTATTACGATAGCTGAGCTCACATTTTAATTTCCCGGTAGAACATAATCCCTAAACAGGGTTCTTCGGGAATCGGCAGTCGCGAATTAAGTACCTAGTGAGTGATGCACTACCCTCATTTCTGTGTTGTAACCGGTTGAATTTCCGGGAGCTGATAGAGCGCCCGGCTTTGAACTCCAATATAAAGTAAACGAAGCGTCGCCGGGTAATTTTTTACACCCTGCCTCGGCCCCAATTTCGAGAACGATTATTTTGGCGTCTCGCTCGGCCCTTGCCATTAGTGAAGATTTGGTCACAGTGGAAGCAGTCAGTAACGCACCTTGACTCATTGGATTTACCGATAGACGAGAATATGTTTTTGATTGTATAAGTTTTTGTACTAGGTACTAAGGTGGCAAATAAGCGGTTATCGTAGCCTATAGACGATTGTGTCACCGGAAGATTTACTAACGCTCTGCCGACGTGTAGACATAAATCTAAATATATTATTAAAACCTAATCATTTAGTAAGAATACAAACATTTACATGGTCTGATCGTGTTTACATGGCTGCATAATGAAATAATGCTTGTAGTGAATAACTACATTTCACAAATAACCTTTTTGGTTTTTCCTTGTACCACTACCGTAAAAAGGCTCTTGGCTTTCATTTTACCTGATTTTAAGTGCCAAAGATCAAGCCCTACCACTGAACAAACCTACAAGTGCTTAATGTACCTACTTACCTGGGAACCTAAACCGAGACCTCCAAGCCAATGCTGGCACAAGACATAAGATTTGATAATCACATTAGGAAATAACAAATAGGTACACATTCTCAGCTTAACCGAAATCTACCATTAAAAAGGTTTTGTTACAGCTAAGAGCGTATTATTCATTCGCACTTTGATTACTCACTAGCTTAATAATACATTTAAGTCGTTATGCCAACGAGATCCTTCCTACTGTAAAATTTATAGGAATTTACTGCCAGTATCTGTTTACTGCGCTCCGTTGTCTCTGTCTTGGGCTGCGATGTTACTTTAGACTACAACCCAACCCTCATTTTGTATTCAGTTTTAATTAAATATTGTTTAACTTTGACAACATTCCATACCTTTTGAAAGCAGTCTTTATTTAGGACGTTAAACAGTGTGAAACTCTTAAACCACGTGCTTCTGTTAAGTTTACTAACTTGAATTTTAGCATCGTTTAAACTAATATTGTTAAAGAACAAACACAAGCAAAACGTACTATTTATTTGCTAAAATCAATTTATTTATCCGTGTCGCGTGGCGGTGAAATAATACTACCACCCCCTCTCTTCCCTTGGGTGTCGTAAAGGGCGACTAACGGACTAAAGACTGCACAAACATTCAACAGCATAGAGCGGCGATGGGCTCACCACCTGTCACGCTGAGCACATGTGCAGTCGCTATTTGGTGAAAAGTGGACTATGGTAGAGGACTGCTTTTGCTGTCTTCATTGCCTTCTAACTAACCCTTCGTGGATAATAGTCGTGATTATTATGTATTATTATTATGTACCTATGTAAAATCAATTTTTATTAAGTAAGTACTTATTAAGAAAACACTATTCGAAGTTTAAAAAAAGACGTAGAAGCCAAAGTTACTCACCCTTATCTAAAACAAGGTTTTTATCGGAGCCGAACTATCCATAAAAGATCAATACTTAATGCCCACCTATTCCACGTCATCACTGATTCACAATATCCTACGGGATCTCTTTCAGGAATATTTTATGCTCCAACCCAGCGAGGGATAGATTAATTCGTGAATTGGACATTACTAAGAAATGGTACCGTCCTACTTGATTGGAAAACGTCGCAGGTTGAATTAAGGAGACCACTTTGCGGAGGTCGGAGACTCTAAACTGGGTCCACGCGGGATTGAGTAGGGAAAGAGATTCGCTGATTTTTATCTTTGAACAGGAAATTTTCGGCGACAAAAGTTGATTTGATTGCTAAAGATGTGACCGCTCGTAAATTGCATGTTTGACATAAAATATATTGGTGATACCTACTCGTGAAGGTCAGTTTAAAGATTTTAGATACTGGCAGTATTATCTATAAGTACACTTTTATACTATTTTTGTTCAATTGCTGATTGGCAGCCCGTAACTTCGGCCGAATCATGTGTCGAATGTCATCAATACGAATTTTGAAAAAGAAACGCTGATGATTTAAAGGTAACCACCGTACCGTTTGTAGGAACAGTCAGCATCAAAAGTAGCTTAGCATATGAAATTTTCAAATGATTGTTACGGTTGAAATGAGCAAAATTGTCTGACATAGCTGATGAGTCAAAGTACATGACCGTCACTATAGGTAATTACAGAGAAGTTTTAATTATGAACACAAGAATGTCATATAATTCTGAAATGTTAAATGTGAGTATGTAAAGATACTTACACTTTTGCCACCTTGTTTTTGTTCAGTTACTTTTGATGCCAACTGTACATACTATTTCTTATAGGTCTCTGATATTTTTTGCATATCAGTAACATGTTATGGTGCAGCCGTAATAAAGTGATGCGCGAATATACTATTCGTATATAATATTCGTGGAAATAATAATTGATTTTTAATTATTTAGATTTCATTGTAATTGCTATTTTAAATCGACTTTTGTCACCACTAACGGAGCAAGTTTTTGAGTAAAATTAATCAGGACTACAGTTAATAGAAGAATAAGCTACACTTAGTAAGTATTCAGGATTACAAAAAAGAATTTTATTTCAATTTAGTCTAGAGAGCTATGTTACAACATCGAACGTGCCAACGAGTGCAACCCTCACGAATAAATATCTGTTAGAGACACAATGCTTAAGCGAAATGAAAATATCAATATAGAAATCAAGAATTAATTTCTCAAGCGCTTATTTGAGCCCCAGGAGATAAAAGGAAAGGGAATTGTATGCGTAATGAGACGCAATCATACTTATAATCGATTTAATCGCTCGCAGCCGGAATATCGATACAGACTCTTGGATATTTGACTGTAACAAAGATTTCAACTCGAATTTACTTAATAAATAGGTACTTGAGTTTTGGCGTTTAATCTGAAACGTACACAAGTCAGTCCGTTTGATAATTGATTGGCAGCAATGAATTTGTAGCTGAGATCAGTGTCCTAGACTGAAAGAGAATAATATTATGTCGTTAAGTAACTTTAGATAGCAAAGCTAAAGGTGGTGGTAACTTCCAGACGGATAAACAGATCTTTCAATTATCATTATTAGATACACGGACGTTCCACTTTTAGACTTAAGCCTACCTATACCCCATAGCACATGAAAAATAGTTGTGTATGAGGAGGTGGACCAAAACTTATCACCCTCAGAAAATGCAGGTGGTCCGATTGAACAGACCCATACTAAGAGTATCTTTTATAAAACAGGTATTGCTCAATTTAAAATAAAATAAACAACGTCTTACAGTATCTTTGAAACATGGAAAAGAAAGATTATTACTACTACCAATAAAAATAAGATTGCAAGAGCAGACCAGCCTTCATATTATTATGCGGCAGCCGTTCACGAGTATGACATGTGAATCAGCCATCGCTTCGCTCAATCATGTTTTAGGGAACGTAACGACCCGACGCACATGCCACCACCGCAGATACACTTTGAGAGAGCATGCTGCATGACACACTCGACTCGAGCAACACCAACGAAAGCAAGAAAACATTTAGACAACGTTATACGCAACATAAATTTTGAGTAGGTACGTTTGTCTATAAGACACTGCTGATAAAGGCTATTATACCAGCGTAAAATTAATTAGAAAAGAAAATGGACTAAGAAAATGCAATGTGAAATTTCGTCCCATTGGAATAATAATGTTTTATCATCACATGTAGCAAAAGTAGTTTTATTACATAATCGTATTCAAATTAACGTAAGATTCGATTGATTTTTTTTTTATAAATTTTATGCAAGTATTTTTAACATTTAATAATGTTGTTTCTGCACCGGCTACCTAAAATAATGTCGCGCGATTACATACTTCCTTAGTCTACGATCTGCTCGACCGCGCGGAATCGCGCGCGCGGCGTCGTTTCACACACAAGCTGCGTTTTTTGACAAAATTGCCGCGTCAGTGCAATTATAGATTCCTATAAACGATCGTAAATGTAGGGAAATGTTTTCATATTTGTTATTATAGGTATATAAATGTACAGAAAGAATTTTTTTGTATCTTTAATACAAATACAAGACGATTTGTATAGGTAAACTGTAACTTACAAAAACGAAATTACCTCAATTATTTATGATTAAAGTGATATTTGTTTATGTTTATCTTGATGTTTTGATATGTACTAATTACTTCAATGAAAATATTCAATTTCTACAGTATACTATTTAATATTATAAAAGAAGACATTAAAATTTTGTAGCTTTGCTAAAAACAGTAGTCACGATCACATGAAACATTCTTCTACCAAGTCATAAGGAAATATTTTATTACAATGAAAATAATAATTTAACGTTGATATCAAATGATTAGCATAATTATAAATAGTAAAAACTGATAATGAGTTTTTCCAATTTTTTATTTTTTTGTGTTTTTTATGACTTTAAAACATTTTACGTGGCATAATTTTGTTAACTTGTCCGTTTTATGCACACATAAAACATTAATCTTCCAATCCATAATGCATAATGCATATGACACTTTTTTCTTTTAATCGGTTCTTTTTATGACAATCTTCTTAAACTTGTACTGAACTTGTACTGAATTCAAGTTATGCTATTTTTAGGAACATTGCGTTTAAAAATAATGATTACTTAGACTAAATAATAAAAAATATCATTATCTAAGAATTTGTCATTAAAAATCCATAAAGTTACCTTTCTACGTAGTACGTAGTAACTTTGTGTAAAAATCTCCTTAATGCTTGACAACAAATTATTTAAATATAAAACAAAATATGAATAATAAATGTTGTCTCCTCAGAACAATGAGGTTGTCTCTACGTTATTTGTGGACAGAAAAATAAAAAAAAAGTTATCTATCAAATGCCTCGGTAGCCGAGTGGCAAAGCGCTCAGCACGATAATCGGAGTTTCAGGGTTCAATTCCCTGGTAGGGCAAATTGTGTTTCGGATTTTTCGATGACGATTTCCATTATTATGTGCCCGGATTCGTAATCACCAACTAGCATTTCTATAGCGTGGTGAATTGTGTAAAAATCTCCTTAATGCTTGACAACAAATTATTTAAATATAAAACAAAATATGAATAATAAATGTTGTCTCCTCAGAACAATGAGGTTGTCTCTACGTTATTTGTGGACAGAAAAATAAAAAAAGTTATCTATCAAATGCCTCGGTAGCCGAGTGGCAAAGCGCTCAGCACGATAATCGGAGTTTCAGGATTCAATTCCCTGGTAGGGCAAATTGTGTTTCGGAGTTTTCGATGACGATTTCCATTATTATGTGCCCGGATTCGTAATCACCAACTAGCATTTCGATAGCGTGGTGAATGTATATTTTAACCGCCTTTGTGGTCTAGTGTCTAAGCCACCGGTCTTAGACCCAGGGGTCCCGGGTTCAAGTCCGCCTGGATAGCTACCACCATCTTATCTAAAGAAAATTGATAATAGCATTGTTGTGTTCTGACAGCTTATTGCTAGTTGCTGAGTGGTTGAGGATTCCGGGTAAAGCACGCTTCCACCTTCGGCCTTATCGTCACTTACCATCAGGTGAGATGAAGGATGAAAATGAAGTAGGTACTTTACACAAACACGACACACAGAATGACCTACTACTTAATAAAAACTAGTAGGAAGGTTCCTAGGTTGTATCTACTTACGTACTAGGTTACTTACATGTGTTTTTGAATTAGACGAAATATCACTATGAAGTGATTATGATAGTAATGTGGTAGGTAAGTTAAGTACTTAGTACATACCTAGTAATAACATTTACATAAAGTAAGTCTTTGTAGTATGTGTTCCCGCCAAAGCCGGGACGGCCATTCAAACCATACCGCCATCTGTATGGCGGTTGACTCAGCGGTTGTTGACGACCGCGTCCGCCTGTCTGCCGCGGCGCCACCGCTGCGCGACCCGCCGCCGCTAGCTTCGTGAGCCGAGCGGGCGACTCGTGTGTCTGCTAGCTAACGCGAGACGCCCACAAAATACGCGCGCTGGTATCTGCCTTTATTATAGTGACTCCTGAACCTAATGTGAAGAGACCGCCTAAATGCCTATTGTGTAGTGTAGTGACTGTGCGCCAGGAAACCAACCTACCTCGCCGCCCGTGGTCAGCTCGCCCCCCCGGTTCCTGTAAGTACTTTATTCCCTTATACCTCCTGCCTAACCCTTATTTCGCCGCTGTTACTGCGAACGCCTTTCGCCGTAACATTCTGGTCATCTTCGAACCGGTAATATTAATGCCGGCGACCTTCCCGTAACAAGTTTTCTTTTACCATTTCACCATAACTTGGTCTCACGTTCCATCAGCTCCTTTACTTACAGTCCACTAAAAAATAATTGTTTCCGCCCATAATCTAATTTGTGCCATCATTTCTAAATTCGTTTGTTCACATAACTTTACCCTGTCCCAATAAAAATTTGGTGAGGTAGTTATGAATCATTTGTGTTAGTATAGCTGGCCAACGTACACTTATATTATTTTATTTTTATTGTTGATTTTGTGTATGCATCCAATTGTCTGATCACAAATCGAAAGTGTGATGCAATGATGTAATGTTGTTGTAATCTGAGCGGGCTTGTGTGTGTACCCAAACGATTTTTGCCTAACGATACGTTGTTCATACTCCTAACGGTGACTTAATTAGTAGTTAAATTATTACGTTACGTAGGGTAATATGACGAGAGATTTATTTTTCCGTTTTACTTTGTAATGAAGTTTTTATGTTCGTGTCGTGTTAAATCGGCTCAGATCTCGTGCATGCTCACCACGCGTGTCAAGTAGCGTGCTTTATTTTTCGCTAGTATTAATTTTATATTTTTTTTGGTTTTAATTTTTGCCTTGGCAATCGGCTCATTCTTGTGCGTGCTCACCACAAGAGCATAGTACTTCTACACACGTTCACACGTTTGCCCATTTGTGGGACACAGACAGAGTGTCCCAAACTTTTTAGTTAAGTTTTTATTATTAGTTTATTTTTATTTTTTTTGTTTGCGACTGACTCATTCTTCGCGCTAGCGTCGGCAACAGGTCTGCCCGACTGTGAGCGCCTTGCCCAACAGTGGGCTACGGATAACGTGATTTTTTTGTTTTTGTTGTTTTGTTTGCTTTTTGTTTTGTGGTCGGCTAATGTTACGTACGCGCGTTCAATAAGCATACATACACATACACAGACATACACATACACACGCGTTTGCACCACCCGTGGGCCATATACAAGGCGTCCCAACTTAGTTTTGCTCTCTTTATTGTTGCGTTAATTTTAGCCCATTTGCCCTTACCTTAGTAAACAAATACATCCAGCCCAACTATAGAATATATACAGGGTGTTGTTCCTTTTACTGCCTTTAAATTTGTTAATTTTTTTTTATTTTTTTTATTTTTTCTTGTCTCCTTTTATTCATCGCGATGCCGACCAAGTCACAAGCCGTGATTTTTAGGGAGGCCGCCAAAGCAATACACCAACTCCTAGAGGTGGGGTCACGGATCATTGCTGGCGACACCAAACATTCCATAACGGAATTTAACGTGCGTTTCGCACAGGTACAGGGTATTAAGGAGAAGCTGGATTCAGTATATTACAGCATTCTTGACGAGGAGAACTTAGACGAGGGGGTTGAGAGGACATACACTGAGAACCACACAAAGGCCTCCGGGGCATACCTGGGGATACTTGTGGCTAGGGAGGAAATCTTACCCTCTTCCACGTCGTCCCCAACCCATAACGCTCAGCCCAGTCTCGGCGTCAATACGCCTACAGCCGTCCTCCCCAAGATAGCGCTGCCCAGGTTCAGCTCAAAGGTGGAGGACTGGCCTTCCTTTATTGCACTGTTCAGGAGTTTGACTGACGACATGGCGACCTTGTCGGAAGCAGTCAAGCTCCACTATCTCTTCTCAAGTCTCAGCGGTGAGGCATTAAGCATGGTGTCCCACCTAAAGGTCACCAATGAAAATTTTGCCGTGGCCATGGACATCCTTACCAAGCGGTACGAGAACCGCCGGGTTCTCATCGATAGTTTCGTCGACATAATCCTGGGGCTGCCGAGCATCCACACGCGCTCTAACATACGCACACTTTTCCTCACTCCGCTGGTGTCCGCCCAGTGTGCCCTTAGTAATTTGGATCTGCCCATAGGAGACGACTACGTGTTTGTGTCGATAGTGGTGCGAAAGCTTAAGGGTGAGCTCCGCACGTTATTTGAACGCAGACACGGGTCTAGCAGCACCCTGCCCACGTTGAGTGACCTCATCTCCTACCTCGAGGAGCACGCGCGCTGTGTGGAGACAGAGTTCTCCAACATAGCCCAGCCGCAGCCCATTCACGCCCTGCCCGGCCCTTCTCGTAGCCGCGCGCCTCCACAGTTGCCCCATCGCACTTATGCTCAGATGGCTCAGCAACAACCCGACCATTACCGTGGCCGCTCCTCAGCTCCATCGCCTCACCGCGCCTACGATCAGCCTACTCACCAACCGTCACGCCCAGCGCAGCAAATGCGTCACCGCCCATCCACCTCCCCGGCTCGCAGTCAGCCCTTCCCCGTCTACTCGGCCTACCAGCAAAGCTGCTCCTCATCATCGTCCTCGTCCTCTTCCTCACGCTCGACGTCCTACTGTCCCTATTGTGCCACTAGGGGACATACGCTCATGACGTGCAGATGGTACAATGCCCAGCCAACACCGGGCCGTTGGGACTTTGTACAGGCACGCGAGCGCTGCCAGCGTTGTCTCGGCCGTCACTACGAGAGCGAGTGCAGGTCAAGGGGGGCATGCAAGAACTGTGGGAGCACGAACCACCACACGTCCCTCCATCGACCAGACGGCCCAACGCACTCAGCTCATTCGTCGTCTGTACATGTACCCCCACCACAGCTGACAGAGCACTCGAGGGAGCGTCCCAGACACAGCAGGCGGCACGAACCCGCACAGGCTAAACAGGTGCGACCCAGCTCTGCTCACAGAGCCAGCCCGCCCAGGTCCGGTTCGCCAGGTAGGCCCCGCGAACGCCGCCAGCAATTATGACTCCCTACTATCACAGAGCACCCTAGCGAAGAGGTAGATTTAGCCCATGCCCAGTCAACCCATGCCCACACAGCTGATACATACTCAGCTCATACAATTTCAGCTGATACCCAATCAGCTCACTCACCTTCTGTGCCCACTGGCACAACCGTCTCACTAAGAGTCGCGGACGTACATGGCCATCTTCACACAGCCAGAGCTTTATTGGACTGTGGCAGTATGCTGACGTTAATAACGTCACGCATGGCACGACTTTTGAACCTGCCATCAAAACCCACTTCTTTAAAAATTATAGGAGTTGGGAATCAGCACAAACATGAGTCAAAGGCGGCAATAACAATAGTATGCCGACCCACTCACAATGATACTCCTACAATTACTGCCACAGCTCACATTTTAAAAAACGTCACTGGCTACCTTCCCTTAGAGAAGGTACCAAACATTTCCCACGTACTAGGCCAGCCACCCGTGCCATTGGCTGACCAGCTTTACCACACACCAGCCCCGATCGACCTCTTATTGGGGTCGGACGTTCTTGGCCAAGTGTTGGACGGGACTAAGGTCTCGTTGGGCCCGGGCAAGCCCATAGCCTTCGGCACGATTTTCGACTTCGCGTTGATAGGACCCATTGAGGACTTGTATGCGCAGCCGGCGCAGCAGGTTAACTCAGCTCACGTCGTCAGCTCACAACCAGACTCAGCTGAATCAGCCCAGGACATACGTCAGAGTCTGGAAAGGTTCTGGGAGTCTGAGGAGCCCCTCCCTCAATCTCACACTCATAATGATCCCCTGGAGGAACAATGCGAGGAAATCTTCCGCTCTACCACTACACGCGATCCCTCAGGCAGATATACGGTCGCTCTGCCCTTTCTAAAGGACGCCCCTCAACTAGGTAAAACTCACCCTATCGCATTACGCAGATTCCTCAATATTGAGAAGAAGCTAATGGCGAACCCGTCTCTGCGTTCTAAATACGTCGACTTTATGGCCGAATACATCGATTTAGGGCACATGGCTCCCTGTCACCCAAATACATTCGCCCATAAACCTCACTTCTACATCCCTCACCATGGCGTATTTAAGTCAGGGTCGGACAAGCTGCGCATTGTTTTTGATGGTAGCTGCAAAAGCTCCAATGGTGTCAGCATAAATGAATGCCTACACACAGGCCCCGCCCTTCAACAGGACATTGTGGACATCATCATGTCCTTCAGAACGCATCCAGTCGTTTTCAGCACTGACATCCAAAGGATGTTCAGAAATGTGCTGGTTGCCCCAGACCAGAGACGGTATCAGCTGATACTATGGCGGTCCTCACCAGATCACCCTCTGCTCACCTACGCCCTCAATACAGTCACGTACGGCTTAAGATTAAGCCCATATCATGCAATCCGCACTCTGCTCCAGCTGGCTGATGATGAAGGCCATCGCTACCCTGGAGCCGCTCAGGTTCTTCGCAAGTCTATCTTCGTTGATGACATCTTGTGTGGTCATGACACGGTTGAATCCGCCCAAGCACTTCAGGACGAGTTGATAAGTCTGCTAGACCTGGGCGGCTTTCAGCTCAGTAAGTGGACATCTAACTCGCCTAGGCTGCTCGAGAGATTTCCCGACAACCAATGCGACATGCCCAAGGACTTCGACATGAACCCAGAGTCCACGTCCATTAAGGTCTTGGGTATACAGTGGAGCCCTCAGTCAGACGAGTTCACCTACCGCATCTCTCTGCCCCCCATCACACATGTCACAAAGCGGTCTATTTTAAGTACCGTAGCCTCACTTTATGACCCAAACGGCTGGGTTTCTCCCGTTATCTTCCGCGCAAAGCTGCTGCTTCAGCAATTGTGGCTACTGAAGCTGGAATGGGATGAGCCCACTCCCTCTGAAGTACAAACGGAGTGGCACCACATCTCAGAGGATCTGCCGCTGTTGTCTAGCATTCGCTTCCCTCGGCACGTTTGTGCAAACAAAGGCTCAGCTGCATACTCGCTTCACGGGTTTGCAGATGCCTCTGAGGCCGGGTTTGCCGCCGTTGTTTATCTCCATGAGCTCAATGCCTCCGGAGATACTTTAGTACACTTGATTGTCGCCAAGTCGCGAGTCGCACCAATCAAGAAACACCTCACATTCGAGGAATTCTCCACACTTTTAGCTCGAATTGAAGCGGTCCTCAACTCAAGACCTCTCTGCCCACTTTCGTCTGATCCCTCAGACTTTGAGCCGCTTACAGCCGGACATTTCCTCATAGGCCGCCCACTAACGGCCCTTCCCGAACTATCCGTGGAAGATAGGCCGATCTCCACACGTAAGCGATTCCAGATAGTACAGGCCCTTTCCCAGCGCTTCTGGACGCTGTGGACCCAGTCCTACCTTCATACCCTCCAAACCCGCTCCAAATGGTTGTCCCCATTCTCCCCTCCCCGAGTTGGCGAGCTCGTCCTCATCAAGGAGGACAACCTGCCTGCCCTCCAATGGAGACTGGGGCGCATTGCTCGCACCCTGCCTGGGAAGGATGGCGTCGTGCGGGTGGTAGACCTGGACACCGCGAATTGACATCTTCGGAGGCCTGTATTCCGGATCGCCAGGCTCCCAGTGGATGAGCCTCCCCTGGCCCCCGGAGGATGTTCCCGCCAAAGCCGGGACGGCCATTCAAACCATACCGCCATCTGTATGGCGGTTGACTCAGCGGTTGTTGACGACCGCGTCCGCCTGTCTGCCGCGGCGCCACCGCTGCGCGACCCGCCGCCGCTAGCTTCGTGAGCCGAGCGGGCGACTCGTGTGTCTGCTACCTAACGCGAGACGCCCACAAAATACGCGCGCTGGTATCTGCCCTTATTATAGTGACTCCTGAACCTAATGTGAAGAGACCGCCTAAATGCCTATTGTGTAGTGTAGTGACTGTGCGCCAGGAAACCAACCTACCTCGCCGCCCGTGGTCAGCTCGCCCCCCCGGTTCCTGTAAGTACTTTATTCCCTTATACCTCCTGCCTAACCCTTATTTCGCCGCTGTTACTGCGAACGCCTTTCGCCGTAACAGTATGTAAGTACCAAGTTAGAGGTACGATCCCTGCATGTACCTACCAGTGTTGCGAGTTTGATTCTTACATCAAAGCAAACGTTTATATCTACTTATGTGATGTAATATTGTATACGCCTTCAGATCAACCTATTTGAAACTGCCAAATTTCACCAATCGATATTGATATTTATTCCCAAGAAACAAAATTCCAAATTAATTTAAGAAATTAGACGATTTGTGGTAAATTGAACTGACCTCACCTGATGGTAAGTGACGATAAGGACAAAGGTGGAAGCGCGTCACTCGGAATCCTCAACCACTGAGAAACTGGCTATCTTATATTTAAACTGTCGGAACACAACAATGCTATATAAACATCGTTGTTATAGCGAAAGACCAAGACCATCACCATCTTATCCCTACCACCAACCAAACCAAGCACACAAAGATGTGCCCCCTGGGACTAAACCCGGGACCTCTGGGTCTGAGACCGGTGGCTTAGCCACTAGTCCACAGGGCCCGTTAGTTTGCCTGTTTCTGGCTATTTTTAAGTATAATTATAATATACGTAGTTAAGTATTGGTATATTGACGCTCCGCGAAATGTCCACTAAATATTGTTAGAATTAGTTTTATTTATATTTATTTATTTATTATTACAATCACATGCAGTTTATATTACAAGAGGAGTTTGACGGCCGGTGCCGTGGTAAGCTTACCCGCGATGAGATGGTTAATTCATAATAATTCATAATTCATAATTTATTTCTAATAAAATATGGTAACATAAATAAGATGGATCAGTAAATATTTCGGTATCACATATTTTGCCGTAAAACAGCGTAGAAATGTTTAGAAATTAAAAGTTAATACAAGTAAAACATAGAATCATAACAAAATTAAATAGTTTAAATATATTTGTCATGCGAGTTTAAAATAATAAAATAAATTAATTATTATATAAAAATTTTCATTGGATATATTGCATTGAATTTACATAATAAAAAAAGAAAAAATAGCTAAATTAAAATATTATAAATCATCATTTAAAAAGTCACTAACAGAATAATAACATCTGTCCAACAAGATGGACTTTAATCTCTTCTTAAAGAGTGACAATGGCAATGCCCTAATATTATTTGGTATCTTATTATAAATAACTGGTGCCATACCAAATATGCTCTTTTTCAACAGTGCTGTGCTATATCCACCAGTAACTAGTAGGTTTTGATATTGAGCACGTAAATGTCTTTTTGTTGCATCTTACTTTGGTTGATGTTATGCAATGTTCAACGGTTCGACATCAGATAGGTGACCAAAACAAATTGTTTCATCGATTTACTATATCGGATGGGTGTACAAAAATAATAGTTGTTTTGATTTGATCCGTACTTTAATGGTCCTTTCACCGCTACACGCCACGGTTACTGATTTTACATCTTCAATCAATCAATCAATCAATCATCATTCTTTTTAATTGAAAATAAAATCTGGTTTTAAAAGTTTTTTTTACTTTTAATTTTTTTCTTCTTTTTAGTTGGAAATATTTCTCAGTTTTTCCACTTCAAGGTTATAGTTTTAGTCAAAACCAATTAAATGAGCCCAAACAAAACGGGTTTACCAAATGTTGCTTAGGAGTTCCTATAGCCATCTTCGTCACCAGACCCTGGGCACCACTATAGGTTATGTCAAGGCGAATCAAAGAAAATACGGCGGGGATATCTTGTTTTATTGCAGAGTTCCTATGATCACCTTCCGACAGCATCATCAGACCAGCTCCATAGTGTTATTTTATTGTATTGTCATCAAACTTACGTAGGTATGCTAAATTTCAGCTTGATCGGTACACGGTTGTTCTTTAAATCTATCTTGTAAGATTCCTCCTAAACACACGTACAAACATTGTAAGTTAAATAAAACCTTTTTAAAACATCACGATGATCCTGGAATTTGCGTAGAATATTGTTTTACAAACATTTGGATCATGATTGCTTTTGTCAAATAAGGTTTTTTGTACATATGTAACAACCAATGGAACGACTGATTTTGGTAGTATAATGTTTTATGTACAAATAGGACCTACTATCTTTTTACAGGTGCGTTTTTTAATATAAACAAGGATATAGCATAATACGGTATTGTCTTCCTTGCATAATGTGAAAATTTCAAGCGGCTAGTGCATGTCTTAGCCGAGTTAAATATCTGCGCGCAAAACTTCAACACGCTCTACTGAAAAGTTGATGTTTTGCAGATGTAACGTTATTATTCTAATGGGACGTCTAATCAGGTGTTTAATCAGTCAGGGTTTTTCTTTACTAATAATTCGTACACCTCTAGCCAGTTTATTAATGTTATGCATCAAAATATCGCTGGACTGATTAATAAGTCTGACGCTCTAGTCGTGTGTTTAGAGGAACTATCAGACAAGAACACAAATGTTGATGTTATTTGTGTGTCGGAACACTTTATTATGTCCGGCTATGAAGATTTTTTGTCTATTGCAAATTATCAATTGGCTTCCTACTTTAGCAGGAAACATTCAAAGAGAGGTGGGACATGTATTTTAGTAAAAAACGGTCATCAATGGAAGGTTTTACCCGAGGTCTCGGAATTCTCCATTCCTGGTATTTTTGAGTGTTGTGCAATCGAATTAACATGCTATAAGATAGTAATTGTATGTATTTATAGAGTTCCGAATGGTGCATACCTAAAGATGTTTTATTCAAAAATGGACCAGGTACTGTTACATATAAGTAAAAAAAGGCTTAATAATATTATATTAACAGGAGATTTTAATATTAATGTAATGAAAACTAATTATGTCACATTAGAATTAGAGTGTCTTCTTTTAAACTACAACTTAAAATTAGCACTAAGAGAGCCAACTAGATTGAAAAGTCAAACATGTATAGATAACTTTGCTCACAATTTCCAAAAAAAATGCAGGGCGGAGGTGATGGAATTTGCTTTATCGGACCACACCGCCCAACTCTTAAGGTGTCCCGTAATGAATTTACCATCGTTTAAATACTGGCGGAAAAAACAAAAAGATTATAGCCTTGATAATGTTTCAAAGTTTAGAGACTCGCTAGTGCAGCTATCTTTCTCGGAAATCTACGCTACGGATGATCCTGATATAGCGTTTAATTTGTTTATGGAGAATTTCAAGTTATTTTATGAATTATGTTTTCCTTTCAAGTTTACTATCATACCCGTTATCAAAAAACCGAAATGGGTTTCACGAGGGATAAAAATTTGCAGTAAAAGGAAAAGACATCTTCTTTGGAATTATAGACTCAAACCAACAAAAGAAAATAAAGTAACTTTAGCTAAATATACAAAATTGTGTAAGAAAATTATCAGACTTACACAACGTGCCCAAAATGATTATTTTATAAAGAAATCTGACAATAAAGCTAAATCAACTTGGGCAATTATAAATAATTCTAAGCTTAGTATTCCTAAGGACCATATCTCACAAATATGTATTAATAACAACATTTTGACTAATCCAGAATCGATAGCCAATAGTTTTAACAATTATTTTATTGGTAAAGTTATACCAATATCTGGTTCCGGAAAAGAAGTAATATCTAATTTGAAAACTAGACGAGATTATATGTTTATGTCCCCAAGCTTACCAAACGATATTTTAATGATAATAAAACAATTAAAACAGACTAATGCTGAGGGATACGACGGCATATCCACTAAAATTGTCAAATCAGTTGCCGATATAATTTGTAGTCATTTAAGTTTTATTATAAATCTTTGCATTAGTGCTGGGAAGTATCCAGAAAAGCTCAAAACAGCTATAATTAAACCATTGTTTAAAAAAGGCAATAAGCAATTAATGCAAAATTATAGACCAATTGCTTTGATACCTATTATGTCTAAGATTTTTGAAAAATATTTTTATAATGAATTGTATAGGTATTTAGAGAAAAATAATATTTTATGTGAAGAGCAAAATGGTTTTAGGCAAAAAAGGAATATCAATATGGCTGTATTTAAATTTCTCAAGAACGTCATGCTGAATGTAGATAAGAGAAACCCCGTCTGTGCTGTTTTTTGTGACATGACGCAAGCCTTTGACTACGTCAAGCATGACATATTAATAAAAAAACTTGAGGCATATGGAGTTAGAGGAAACATTTTAGAATTAATTGGTAATTACTTGACGAATAGAAAGCAGTACACTGCAATATCACGAATTAATCCTGGCACGAAATTGGAAGAAATGTATTTATCTAAAACAAAAAATATCAAATATGGTGTACCCCAAGGAAATATATTAGGGCCGCTGCTTTTCTTAATTTATATTAATGACTTACCTAAATTATTAAATCATCCTTTTACTCTTTTTGCAGACGATAGTACAATGACCATTGCGTGCAAAGAACCCGATTTTTATGAACATGACATTAATGAATCTTTGACATCGATTGTTACTTGGTTAGATAACAACAACTTAAAAATTAATCTTAGTAAGACGCAAATAATGAAATTCTACCAAAGAGAGTATACAGGACCGCCATTTAAGGCAATTTATCAGACCACAGAAGTCAGTGAGGTTAATAATGCTAAATTCCTGGGACTTATAATTGATGGTAGACTGGATTGGAAGGCACACATAGAATATCTTTGTAAGAGAATCAGTGGCTGTGCTTACGCATTATATAGGCTATCTTCGGTACTAAATGTAGATGCTCTGCTTACAGCGTATCATGGATTAGTGGCGGCGACTCTGAGATATGGTATTATTTTCTGGGGTAACTCGACTAATAAAGATATAGCATTTAAAATGCAAAAACAGTGCTTAAGAGCTATGTTTGGGCTAAAAACCACAGAAAGTTGCCAACCTTATTTTTTAAAACATAAGCTTCTAACGCTTTCGTCTATGTATATTTTGGAAGTTGCTCTTTTTGTCAAATCGAATCCTGAATTTTTCGTGCGTATGACGGATATTGTCGAACGTAACCGTCGCGACAACAGTCGCCTTTGTATGCCTCGGGCGAAAACTGCTTTAATGAGTAAAAGCATATTTTGTATGGCCCCTAGAATTTACAACAAATTACCTGTGAAGTTTAAAGAATTGAATTTTAGTCAATTTAGAAATAGAATAAAAAAATTACTCTGCGAAAAAAGTTATTACACCATATCAGATTTTTTTAACGATACTTTGTGACATAGTGAAATTTTATTGTTGTTATATCTTTTATTTTCTATTATTTATTAATTTTATACAATTTAATATTATTGACATATCTATTATTTTACATTAATTTAATATTGTTTAAAAAATGTAATTATAATGTATTAATATTTTGATTTTATTATGAAGCATGGATTTATTAAAGTTTTTATTTAATTTGTACACCGATTATGGTATGGCATGTTGAAGCAACGATTAATTTTAATATCTCTTTATACACGTGTCCAAACAAATAAAGTATCTTTATCTTTATCTTTATCTTTATCAGGCTGTTATGCCTTCTAAATATTCCTTAACTGTATAATAACCTTTCTTATGTAAACAAGATTTTACATGATTTTTAAACTTATCTAAAGGTAAATCTAGTACAGTACTTGGTATTTTATTAAAATAGTGTATTAAGAAGAAAGAGCCGAGAACCTTTTGTAACCTAAACAATAGCATTACTAATTTTGACTTACTTTCTTATAAAGGATAAACAACTTTATCACAGTAATTATAAAAAGAGCGTAGTACGGGGAAAAGTAAGTGACAGAGCCACTTCATTGAATCCAACAACCATTGCGAGCTTTAATAATTGCCGTAGTCTGTGTGTGTCTATAGTATATCTGCGGCTGAGTACACGATAAACATACATTTAATTTTGTTACGTTGTTATTATTTTTGTACTCGTAGTATGTCATTGCTTTTCCAACCTATTTACTTTACTGCACAGGTCTGGTAAGTGTGTTACGGATTTTATATGCATAGCCTGGGTTTTGGTTCACCAATACGCGCATTAACAGTGTCGCGTTGCGGTGAAACAATGCTACCACCCCCTCTCTTCCATTGGGTAAGGGTTATCGTTAAAGGCGACTAACGAACTAAACACTGCACATGCATCTAACAGCATAGAGCGGCGATGGGCTCACCACCTGTCACGCTGAGCAAATGTGCAGTCGATATTTGGTGAAAGTGGACTATTGCAGAGGACTGCTTTTGCGGTACTCGTTGCCTAGTCTCTGACTAACCTTTTAGGGATAATAGTTGTGAAATATGTATGTTATACGCATTTGGCAAAAATGGTCAACGATGTAGTCACACGAACTGTAGGTATGACTTAATTTCAATATTAAATGCCCTTTGCCCAGTAGTGGCACTCCACTGCTTTCAAACATCCTATATACCGTATAAAGAATGTTTGGTAAAAGGTATATAATCCCCCAACGGGGCCATCCTTTTAAGTGCAAAGCAGAACAACTATTGTATGGAAGCAACTCCGAAAATGCGAAAAATAAATCAGCTGTTTCTTACATTAAGCTTGAATAGTATTCGCAGTTCAAGATAGAACAGTTTCAACATCATATGTCTTTTACCAAATACGCTGTATATAGACTATACTTAACTTTTTGACCCAATGCATAAGTAGATTTCCATCATTCAAAATAAATGGTATTTTGGTGTAATTCCGCGCCAGCAAAAGTCAAAGCAGTCACCGAGTTATATTCGCATCGGTCACGGAATCGTCTTAGCGGGTACAACGTATTTCAATTTGCCGTCCATGTTTCACAAAACCAATTACCCTGCTCAGTGAACGTGCCTACTCGAACACGAATACACCGGTTGTTTACAGCGTCTGATGTGATTGTGTGAGAATTGGGGAATTATTTCTAGGCGTAAGTTTATGGCGTTAGTTGGTTGGTGCCCTAAACTTTTGTTACGATCTATGTGTTCACAAGATAAGCTTTAAAAGTAGAGAAAGTAAATCAAAATGACTTTACAAATTGAAAAAAAAAATGTGTTGAAAAAAAAATCCACGAGCAGGATTCAATCCCGCACTTTTCTGGCAATCCGGGTGCTCTTTCTTTGACAGTTGTCTACTTTGTTGACATTGAAGGCGCCGTCGGCTTTCTATGTAAAAAATAAAGATGGTGTTGATTTATTTCGGCGGGCTGGATAAGCCAACGGTAGTTCAACTGGATAGAACACCTGGCCCAGATTGCCAGAAGGGTGCGGGTTCGAATCCTGTTCGTGGTTTTTTTTTCGACACTGTCTTTGCGTAAAAATTACATAAACAATAACATTACAAAATGGCTTTGATTTATGTTGACAAATAATTTAAATGTAATTACAGTCTTTTAGTCGTCATGTTTGGTTCACCTTCCTTTATACGGTTTTACTGAATATTAATATAAACAAACGCACTGCTGAGAAAATTTCTACCAAAAATACCCAAATGCCTACGCAAAAACACAATTCGAGTTTTTTTTTGTCAAAAATACGTTTATGGTACCCAAACAACCAACACGCATTTGGCCCGCGTCATAGGTTGTAGCCCCATCTCTCTATGAGCCATGAGCCATCGTCACATGGCCGATGGGTAGGCATTGTGTCTAGCAGTAGGATGTTTATGATGATAATGATGATGATGATACAATTAAAGTTATTATTTCAAAAGTTTTTGAGAATCTTTATCTGTCAGGATCGTCATAATTAATCGCCTATAAAAGCCTAATTAAAAGATTTTTTTTATAAATAAAAACAAATTGAGCCTCATAAAACAAAGATTGGGCCACATTACCTGCCAACAAAGTTACATAGGCAAGTCACCCTGCAGTAACGTTCTAATTGGCTATAAGTAACTCTTCCAGGTATTTTCTATTCAACGACTAATTTCAGCATCAAGATGCTTACAAGCAAGCCTGTTTTACAGTTACAATAATTTCAATCTGAAGTTGAATTAATCAAATTTTAACGCACAATGTCATGGTTTCGTGGGCAGAGTCGTCTCAGGCAACCGACGGCGTTGTGCTATAAAAACAGCGAAACAAGTGATAGCAGCTTATTATTTTTCGGTGATAAATAGAGTAAAGAACACATAAATTGAATAAAATATCTTCTGGTTTTGTTGCACCATCTCTACAAAAACATTTTCTTTTATTTAAACATTATTTTTTTAATTACACCACTTTCAATGAACATAAAAACGTAAATTAAGTAGTATTACTTTACTGTTGATGGGGTAATACCACCCTCTTACGAATATCCGGCGTGAAATAATGGCACTTGGTGCTGTTGTGTTTGGTCCGGCCAGTGAGAGTTCCGGAGACACCTCCCCCCCCACCTCTCACAATTCATATTCCTTCCTTAACCCTATTCCTTTCCTAAAGGTCGGCAACGCATCTGCGACTCCTTTGATTTTGCGGGTGTCCATAGGCAGCGGTGATTGCTCTTCATCAGGTGACCCGCCTGCTCATTTGCCTCTTTCTTAAATAAAAAAATAAATCAAAAAACAACAAGGTGGCAATCATACATACCGCTTGATGGTAAGCGATATGTCTTATCTTAGCTATCCTAGTGGAGCCTGCGTTAGGTCTCCCTTTCACAGTAGCAGTCACCATAAACTATATAGACGTTTGCAACACCAGAGGTATCACTCACACGTTGTCGTTAGCTTTTGTTTCAAAGATATTCAACTACAACAACGCTTTACTATACAAGGGACATAACAACATTAATAAAGGACTTTTTTCATCGCCGAGCTCATATCCAACGTCTTTATTTTAAGTATGGCGGATCTCTAACAAAAGCTAGTTCCTGACGAAATGGGGGGTAATTTTGTAAACCTCTAGAGGGCAATGCCGGTTAATAACAGTCCCTTCTACTTCCTCGAGCAATATAAAAGCGTGACAGCACTATTACGGTCGGTTTATCTCGGCAAACGAGAATTGCATGACGGTTGGATTTCGTCCGCGAAGGCACCGAAGAACTAGGATAGATATGGCACGGTCAGCAACGTAATAGTTTTGCAAAGTTTACTAATACCCAATCATATAACTAAACTCATCAAGTAAATATATAATATAGTAGATTTGATACAAGAGTTATTCGTATAGTGTAAAATCTAATGAAAAAACGCAGAAAACAGTTTAGTGATTAACACCCTTCCCGGGTGTCGTAATTTTCAAAAACAGCGTAGAGCGGCGATGGACACCACCTGTCACGCTGAGCACATGTACAGTTGTAACTTGGTGAAACGTGGACTATGGCAGTGAACTACTTCTGCGGGGATAATCCCTTTGGGGATAAAAGCCTATGTACGAGTATGTATGTATATTTTTAAATAAACCTAATTTAATTT
This sequence comes from Scoparia ambigualis, assembly GCA_963921215.1. Lineage (NCBI taxonomy): Eukaryota > Metazoa > Arthropoda > Insecta > Lepidoptera > Crambidae > Scoparia > Scoparia ambigualis. The sequence continues at coordinate 2,264,767 of OY992503.1, forward strand.
TTTTTTTAATTGCAGTCCATATCGTAAATTAATTTATAAATTGTTACGTTTAGATTATAAACAAGTGGAAGATATAATTACATTTTACTAGGAGTAAAAGGAATGAAAGGTCGAAGCGCAAAACATACCGTTATAAAACATTTTAATGGTTTTTTTTTACCACCTCTACTATAGTAAGTATATTTTTGAAGGAACTACGTTTCCATTGCAGCTAAATATTGTAAAGGAAGTTAAGATTACTATTTAGATTATTATGTGCGCACCCACTACATCAAGCAGTCAACTTTACAGCAGACGGTGAACGGTTTGTTGTAGGAAAACAAATTTAGTTGTTAAGAAACAGGTTTACCTAGATCGAGTAGAACTCTTTGGAGACATTTATTTTCTAATGTTAAATGGGAAAAAGACGTTTAATTACCTACTGCTTCTTTGACTTAACTTTAAGTTTATCCTAAGGTATTTGGTTCTTAGTCTCAGCTAGAAAAATAAAAAAAATCGTTTAAAAGTTATATTTTTACTAACGTTCGGGCTCTAAACTTTTATATATTTTGATGTCATACAACTAAATCCACTTTATACCTAAATTGAAAAGAAAACCCTTTGATTTCAGTTGTCTGAATTCTAAAAAATAGACTTGTAAATATTATAGTAATATTTATGATATTATTTGTACGACCAGGTAAATAGTTCAATATTTATTAGAATTATTATCTTTTTTACTCATTCAATTGATAAAAATACGAGTCAAGTTTTATGACACATGCCTAGACCTTGTGACCAACCGTTTGGAACGAAAGCATTTTCAGACGTTAAGTCGAGCATGCATTAGGCATATATACGCGTCCTTATCCGGTTACTATGTAAAATATGGAAGTCACACGTATCACCGGACATGAGCTTTGCTCGGCTTATCATTTCACGTGAACGGTTTTTTTTTTCTTGAAAGGGGAAACGAACGTGCGATTACTACTTTTACTACTTTCATGATGTATCTCGATTTCGTTTTAATTTACGGTCGTGACATTTTATACACTTAATTAAATGCTTAACATAGGCAGGATACATTTTTTATAACACCTATACAAAGTCGACGCTTTTTGACTTCAACGCATCTGATGATAATTGACGATAAAGCACACAATAATCATCATCCGGATCACTAAAAACTAAAAAAATCATGCTACATACTAACTGAAGTGGCATAGCATGCCCCTTCATTGACACTACAAGTAAAATATATTTACAATGCATCATTTTGTTCTAGCGCAGATGTATGCATTCTGGAAATTTAGGTCAGACTTAAACAAAAAAATAAATATGTCGAACTCCTCTTTATACGCACACACACGTTAAAATAAATTTACTAGCTACTGACTAAGAATATGTTGTACAACCAAACTAAGTTAATTGCTCAACAACGGGAAGCTTGTCCTTCATATCACCTGATGGTAAGCAATGCTAATGCTGAAAGGTGTTAATCCATAATGGGTCTAAACGATAGAGGCTACAAGTATTGCCAGCCGTTACAAAACAGTCGTAGAAACAGCTTTGAAGCTCGCCGCTGTCTTTTGCTTGATCTACTGCTTCGTAGCAGTCATTAGGTGTGGCAAAAATTAGTTATTCCAATCCAATTAGTTATCTATATAGAATTATGAATGCAAAATTTTATTAATAAAAAGTTATTCCAATTCAAATACATAGTAACGTGCATGCACTATGACATCAATACGTACTACAAATATATATTTAGGGGTGGGTGTATTTATGTTATTGTATTTTTTGACAAAATTGTTTGCTAAAGTTATTACTGTTGACAGTGCTGAAACAAGTCTTATTTAATCAACTTTTTTTGTGTTTATATTGTGTGTTATTACATTGTGTTTAAGCTGTATAGCTTTGACAACTACCAACGAATTTATTATACTTATAGAGGGTGGTACAATTAATAATAGCACTTGTTCATCAGTTTTGCATTATAGTTCACCATTTTAAATATCATCATAGTCAGCTTACAAACGTATCCTTGGGCTGTAACCAGGCATAACCACATAAGCAAGATCCTATTGAGAGAGTCAGCCATAACCACTACCCTACCACTAACTACCTTGGCCCATGTGGGTTGGGAGGTATTTTTGGAAATGTTATAAGGATTTATAAGGGTTTGGAGTATCTCCAATTTTCTTTTGCAACATCACGTGTTGTGAGACTCTATTTTTATACAATCTACCGTATAAAACTAAATGTACTTTAAAAATATATCCCATTTGAAATTGGCTTAATGCTAAATGCGAAGCTAATAATTATGTTATTTTAATAACCTAAGAATTTCTTTTTGAGTTTTGTTTACCACTAATTTTTTAAACGTGATTTATTTAGTGGGTTATGACCCAATATCACCACTTCCTATTGTCCACGTGGGAGGCCTGTGCCTGTGTTTAAATGATGATGATGATTTTTTTATTTATCACATTTTTTTTCATTCATAAAGCTGCGGCTGCGTTTAACTGTCGTACAATCCATAAATAAATATTTTTTGTTTTCTCATGTATCATCAATTCATCATTTGCCTATTCTATAAATAAATAAAACAACATTAAAAGGGAGTAGACTGTCACTACAAAGGTGATGTAAAATTTACACGCAAACGGGATTGGCAGCAGTGAATCCATAAGGCGAGTACATATTTCACCATAAATCATGGCGCGCTCGTTACCCGAGGTCAATCGATATTTACGATCAACTCCCCTGAAACTTTATGCGTCCACATTTGCTATTTCATTGGAGTAAAGTCTATGGGAATGCATTTAATGTTGTAGTTAAAAATTAATAGTTTTAAAGTTCGATGGCGCAGCGTCGGTTTGCGGTTTGGCCATAAGCAACTGTTGCAACGCCGAGTGACTTGGTGACCAAATTATATACATCTTGAGCTCCTCCGTGCTTCGGAAGGCATGTAAATCCGTTAGTTCTGGTTTTCATCTAAAGGTATCATTTATTTAAACCCACAGTGTGCTGCAGTTGTTAATATCGGATGGTCTGTGCCCTGCAGTGGGGCGTTTGAGCTGATGACGAGGACTTCGAAAGTATACCTGTCTTTAATGAGGCGGTGTGTATTCTAGATAGAAGATGAGCATCTATTGCAGTTTTTCAATCGATCTTAGTGACAGTATATTATACCATCTTAAGCTGTCCTCTATTGTCTTGTACTTAGTATTGTACAGTCACAAGCAAAAATATATAAACAACTGTAAATCTTAATGCAATGGAATAAGAGTCAAAGTGTATGCTTGGTGCTAGTGACTGTAGTTATAAGTATGTCTTAGGTGATTAAATATAACAGATTTTGCAAGCTAACATAATTTAAAACCCAGTAAGAAAATTGAAAAAAATATTTGAACAAATAACAAAACAGAAAGATGTAACTGAATAAATTAAAGATATCCCGGACAAAGAATTACTTTTCACGTTTATCACAAATCCGCAGGAAGGATGAATAGGCAGAGACCCGAAAAGTGTAAAGGGTATGATAAAAATCTTTGAGCGGCCCCCGATTCTATAAATTTCTGTAAAAGCAACGCTATTGATACATAAAATACAGATCCAACTATAAATCAGGTGCAGCTCGTTATTCGACGCCAATCGATATTTACGATCGCTCCTGAAACTTTATACGCGGCACATTCGTTACATCGCAGCGACTACATTCGCCACTGTACTTTGGCGTGACCGATGGAAGCATTTGGTGGACTAACGCTGCTAACTGTGAAAGTCACCGGTGCTTTTGCACAATTGAAACTGGTGACCAACCTATTGATTTTGTTCGTGAGCACCGCAAGCTTGTTTTCATATTTAAAAAAAATATCGACAATTACTTAAAGTGACGGGTCTGTCAGACCCACCAGGCACCCTAAGGGTTAACGCTTAGAAACCCTCTTGTGAAACTTGTAACCCCCTGTTCTCTATAAAGGTAGCTGTCTACATGCGCGGAAAAGAGAAGAAAAGGCCCGAGCTGTGCCAATATTAAGCAATAGAATGCGTCCGATACAGTAGAGCTGAGATTGGCATTGGTCATTTCCTCTCATTTCTTCTCTACACGTCCAGTGTCCACGTGGGAAGGCCCGTGAACAGCAGTGGTACGTTTGTAGACTGATTATGAAGGAACAGAGATATCGTCCGCCACGTCTCCGTAAACCGCTATCAGTCGTGGCCTAGCGATCAGCTTCATATCGAATAAATTCAGTTTAACAAAAGTTTTAAAATATTTTCTATTGATTTGCAAGGTCTCTAAGAAGTTTTGTATGTATGATTTTTGAAAAATATTGAACTAGTTAGTATGTAGAATAAGTAAAGTCGCTAAAGCATTTGCAAGTTGTGCTTTAGCGACTTTTTCATAATTTACATAATACTTTTACATAATATTCTTGCTCTCTACATCGAACTTAGTCGGACACATGTTATATGGTCAGCAAATGGTTTGAAGATTATTCTTACAAAAGTAAATAAAGCGTAAGACGCACATCTTTTATACGGCCACAAGATTACCCTTTTCAAAGCTGATATGTATCTTTCTTCGTACTGTATCCTGAATATATAAATAATTACTCAACGTAAAAATAAAATTTGTAGAGATAAAAAACATGGATAATATTTTGTTTGTGGCCAATTAATTCGTCTGTTTACAGTTTGTACGCCGACGCAGATTCTGAGTTCTCCGAATAACCTTTTTAATGAAAACAACAAATATAATTTAATGTATAATATCATCAAAACAAAATAACAAAAGGTCAAGTCTTTGAATTCTGTATAGTATGTTGACGTGGTAAGCAAGCACAAAGAGTCATATTACAATCGATGCTTACGTGTTTTTTTTATACACATGTGATTAGTTACTCATTTTCTTCTTACGTTTTGTCCGGTTGGCAAGAAAAATAAGCCTACCTACAAATAAACACAGAACAATAAAAATGTAAAAAAAGAATCGATCCTGTCACGAAAGTCTGGTTGCAAGACCGATGGATTAACTAAAAGTAATTGAAAACTATTCGTTCATTTTTATTGAATGTAACCAACAACGTAGCGTTTGAGTGAAACAACAAAACGGGCGCAACGTCCCTCCAAAGGGGATAATAACAATTCTAGTGGAGTGCGCGGTTATATCACCGATTTACATAACCGGACGAGATACGACAGGTGTCAACCCTAGCGGCGCGCGATTTGCACGGCCTTTCCCGTGATTACGCAGCCCTGGGCACTGTGACAAATTATCTTTACACTCTAGCAGTTATTTCACGTTAAGCATTTCAGGGGCAACTTTGTGATTGTAAAAAAGCTTTTAAAACAAAAATCGGGTAACTTCTTATCAAGCTTATGAGCAATTACTCTTTCTTGTACAACTAGGTAAAGCTGAAATAGGTCAAGGATCATAAGACCGCCGGCGGTCGCTAAACAATTGATTTTTAATTGTGTCTGGTTTGACGATCCAAGAGGTTAATAAAATGTACTTCCTACTACCATAGAACCAGAGATAAAAGCAAAATGTCTTACCATTGCGATGCGATTGAGAGTACAAGCAACGGCAGAAAATTTTTAACATCCAAAAGAAACACGCGCCTAAACCTTTTCAATTGCGGCCGTGCATCAGTGCTCAATGAATTGAATTTCTATTATGTCTAGTGGCACCGCGTTCCACGTGTTAACATGAGGAACGTGTGTGACAACGTTTCTGAATGAACGCTAATATACCAGCGTATGTTTCGTTTGGGCGTGTAAAGTGATGCAAAACACGCCATCGCGTCACCCTACAAAAGGACATATTCACGAAACTAGAAGTAAAAGAAATTTTAAAAAAGCAATGTATTTTTCACGTTGTAATGGTGAAATGCCTAATGTTCCATTATTTCTGACAAATAACCGGACACCGATTTATCTGCCGTGTGTGTAGTGCACTAACTCACTGCACACGGCAAACATAATAAGTTAAAACAAACAACGTCGCTTTTAGTTTCATGTGATCGTACTTGATTGATCATGACGCGCAACACGCCGCGCGACGCATATCATCTGAATGAGAAGAGAACTACCAAAATAAAAGAAGCTGAAAAAAGGTATCTCGCTAAGCGTTCAAGCCACAAAACACTTAACCGGAATTAGACACTAACGGTTGAAAACCTTCAACGTTCAGTGACAACCCTTGTCTGTTCAGCTTAACTAAAATAATGAAATGTCAGTGTCAGCCTTTGCAGAGTTCGAATAATAGCATTAAAGCACAGTAGGTATTCAATCCGTGTTTAATCGAGAGGCAGTCAGCAGTTTCGGTACTGTTTTTCATTAATAATGTCAATTATAAATAATACTATCTGTTTTTTTATTCTTTACAGTTATTGAATTTGTTAGCTTTCATTATTATTACGTAAAAAATATAGCTTAACTATGTCTTATTATAAGAGATGTGTCAGCAAGTACAGTTTTCATACCCGTTACAGCTCATGAGTTATGAAAATATTTTTTCGACATTCACAGATTTGTAGTAGGTTCTTCCTGTTCTAGAAGTATTATTAGAAATGCCAGAGTTCACGGAAAACGTTTACCTTACATTTATTGGAGGGACGTTTGATATAGGTAGATAATTAAGTTGTCAATATGGGCAGCAACATAAATAAAACATTTGTATTGACAACGTTATAGAAAAGCTGTTAAAAAAGACACGAGTGAGAACTGCACTGAATCATTAAAACTTATCAATTGTGGTAAAGAGCGATTCAACACATTTGCCAAAATGGTAATTGATTCGATTGATTGTTATCTTTGCAATTTTACTTTCTTACCCAATTAGAATAACGTAATAAAATGTATTTTTTTTTAATCAGTGAAAAAATAAAATTAATTATAAGAGAAAATATTAATAAGTGCTTAAATGTAATACCAACGATTTTGTTAGAAACAAACTAAGAGGTTAAAGTCCTCGTAATACATTCTCTCAAAAGTCAAGCATAATAAAATCTATCTGAAATGAACGAACAATTTCATACAGCAAACAAAGGTCTCTAACATTGTTGAAACCATTTTATTGCAACAGTCTCAAGTTTTTATGATACACAAGCAAATTTTAAAGTCCATCTCTAACGGAGTAAAACTAGAAATTAATTTGAGACTTTGTAGCTTTGAATAGCGACAGAATATTAAGTTTGTGTCTATGTAGTGTGGAGCAATTAAGGCGGCAGTATAATACACTTTGATTACATTTTTAATACGTTAACCTAGATAGTTAAACGATGTTAGTGACTTAATCATTACGTAAAAATGCTATAGACTGCAGCTGATAAAACATACATTTATAGCCATTATGACAAACCCGTTCACATTGCATCTGCCTATTATAAATTCTAATCTTATAACATGCATACATAAATTTATATTATCGTGACTGAGATTACGGCATTGAGATAATAGAATGTCTGTAATTGAATGGAGCATCATATCTGCATCCATAGCTGTCACGTGTGTATTGACTGATATCAGAGGGACAATGTGATCGAGATATACATACATATAACTGACGATTACAAACCTTACTGCCGTACTCAGAGACGTCAATTAAGTTTTAATGACAATTAAGTCTCTTGCTTGTCACTTTCAAGTATAGTGCTAAATAGAGAAGGAAAGACATTTAATTGTCATTAAAACTTAGATGACGTCTTTGATTACGGCAGTTAATGTAATAGAGTCAGAAATAATATTATGTAAATACAGAAATAGAACTAAGTAGAAGCGGCATGACGCATGTGTACGTACTTTGCGTGCCAAAAAGGTGTCAAAATGATGGTAAAATCCCATCTTTCGACCGTTTTTCCTTTCGATGGCTTCAATAAACACTACGCTAACTCCAAAATTGAAGGTTTACGAAGGAGCATTTGAATGAAAAAAGTTGATATAATCTTTAATATTGGAGATATATTTATATATTTTTTATGTGACTAGCAGGCTGATATACTGTTTCTTCATATTACCCCATTAATAATATTTTATAAATCTTTTTAGTTTATAAGTCAGCCCTACTTAGCGGAATGTAACAGGAAAAACTCTAAGTTCAAAATTAAGATACACTCCACTAACTCACAGTTGGCGGAATATATAAGGGAATATTAGAGAATACAGAACAATAAAATAAATCCTTGTAATAACAAAATAGCTTATTAGTTACGTCAAAAATCGAATTTGTATCTAATTTACAGTATCTTATCCATTATTTTCTGGAAATAAGACCTACTTTTGTCAATTTATTAAAGTTGGCGTTCTGTAGTTGGAATAACAAGAATATCTTCTGCCGTGTTACATGCCGCTGACAATTATATAGCGTAATGTAACTCAAAATGTGTATGTACTTAGCATTATTTTTTAGTAAATATCAAAGAAAATTATAGGATTTCACCCAACTATTTTTAGCTTTAAAGTAACAAGAAAATTAAAAAGTGCTAATGTAATGTATTTTTAGCAAGTTATGATATTGCTAAAAAATATTGTTAAAATTTTATTTTATGTAGTACGTATACATGGGGCTAAAATTTAGATTTAAACAGATATTTATTTATTTATTTTATTTGAAGTTTTAAAATAAATCACAGCATGTACGTAGGAACTTATGAAGAGATATCAAGCAACATGCCATTGACAATTTGAAATATATACCTATTATAATTTATTATTAAATAAGTATGTATAAATAATAATATATATTATTCATACTTACTTAAACTAACTAAATCACAATTTGAAGTTAGAAATAGGAACTTACAAGGCACACATGAGATCAATCAACATGTTTACGTAGCTACAAATAATTATTTTAACAAAAATTATAATCGTTTATGCTCTTGAAGAGCAAAGTGCAGGACGTTGGCTTTAAAGTGGCTAGGCTGAAGTGGGCATGGGCTGGCCACATTGCAGGAAAATTTGATTTCTGTTGCAAGAGAGTTCTAGAATGGCGGATCAAAAGCGCCCAAAATGAAGACCACAAATGAGGTGGAAGTATGACATCAAGAAGGTGGCCGATTTCAACTGGACCCTTACTGCTTAGGATATAAATAAATGGAAAACTTTAAAGGAGGCTTATACTAGATCTCTGGTTGACAATAGCTTAAACGAAGAATAGAAGATAATCGTTTTATTCAAAATTAAACAAAATAAAAAATGCTTTGAACTATTCTTAGTCACTTGTATCCTTTTCGTAAATTTGTGTCTAGTACCCAATTTTTTGAAGCATTGATTATGCTGCCTTTCTTTATCACCTAAGCTATATTTATTATCCAAAACTCCTTCATTCTCTGATAATTTTATTCCAAGAAACATTATCATTGCAAAAATTCTTGGTCCAATATTTTGCAACAATGCCGTTTTAAAGTCTAGAATCATATTTTGTTTATTCTTTAGAACGGTTTAAGGCTTTCCGTTTGCTTTGGCCCATCGAACTAGTGAATACCATTCATCTGGCGAATGAATCTTTACCTTTAGCCGACACGATTGCCGAAAGTACACATACTTAGCGTTATGTAAACCTCAAAACTGTCTTGTTTCTCATGACATTTCTATAAAATTTGGAGGGTTTAATACTTATAAACTAGTGAAGCGATTTACGTAAAAAACAAAAAAAACAAAATTTTAAGTTAGATTAGTGTTCATTGGAGACATCGATTTAGCCGTTCTCAACACCGGACAGAAGTAGAATTTTATTCTAGAAAAATACTAGGTACTTGCGCTTGAGCTGTAAAAACTTTACAAGAAAGGTTAGCCGAGATAATAAACAAGTTTCATACATCGGTAAGTAATTTTGTTATTAAATTGACACCGAAAAAGTGACACGCTTGGTTTTCAGGTAACATGTCGCTTCTATTTAAATCTATTTCTCTATATTATGAACAAAAGGCCACATTTTCTAAATTTTCCGAAAAAAATATCTATATAAGGTAAAATTTTACATCACTATACCTACTGGCAAAACTAGCAATATTCTGCATAAATAAAAGTTGCTGCCTCAGTCTCTAGAAGTTTGCTGATACCTCGGCAGAAACCTACTACTAGTCACTCAGGTATGTACAAAATACCGTCAGCCTTAGATTATGTTACGGCTCCCAATTTTTTTATCGTTATGGTCTAACGGCTTATTCTAAGTCATATGCTAGCACTAGTGTATTAGTGTGGTAATATTGTTGTGTTTCGAAAGGACATGGCTAAGTAACTGCCCGCAAATGTATGAAAATGTATATGAACTTCTCACTAGCTCGAATCATTAAAATATTGATTAATTAATTATGACGTGTTTATTATTTTCTTAGAACTTTCGTGAAAAAATCAATAATTTAAAAGATTTTAACTTGTTTTTATGGTTTGGTTTGACAGTGAAACCATAAATATAGATTAGAAAATATAAAGGTGCGCGTCCACTGAGTCGGAGTCATAACGGACTGGTTCGTTGATTTGAATTGATTTCTATGAGACTGCGTGCACTGGATCGGTAAATCTGAATTGGTTACCAGTATGTTTGCCGATGAAGTCATAATGCAGCTAACGCGTCTGGGATGGCAATTCTTCAACATAAGATTGATTTTTAGATCGATTCATTAAATACGCTTTTTAGGGATGCAATAGATACAATTAATTTAGGTATCGTATGTATGAGCAGTCTTCAATCGTTAGTCGTCTTTTACGACACCCAAGAGATAAGATGGGTTGGTAGTATTCTTTTGATAATGAGCCCAGCACAGCCCTGACCCCCTAGACAACTGACAAACGCTCACCCTTTCAACTGAATTGTGGTACATTGCTGTGTACTGTGCCATTTGCTTGTGAAAAATATAGCAACGCGCGCGCAATGTACGGCAAACTACGTTACGACGGGGGGTGAGCGTTTACCAGTTGTCTAGGCCCTCTCGATGGAGTTACCCCAATGACATCCTTTACACATGGGCATCGCATCGGCACGCTGTCTAAGGTAAAGCCAAAGTACGCTCAATGGCGGCACTTTCGTTATTAATCGTGTGTGATCGCGCTGTCAAAGGTTACCGGAGTGTATCATAAAAAAGTTTCGAAATAGTACCCGAACAACGCAAATAAAAGTTAGTGCGACCATCCACCGATAAATTGTTAAGTACTTACTTAGATAAAAATATTTATATTTGTGAAAGATAAGACTTAAAATAATTAAGAAAACCATTGAATTTTCAATAAATACTGTAGATAATTATTATTATTACGCCCGTCAGAACGACAGTCAAAAAATACAGTTTCTAAAATCAGCCTATGTAGCTTTGAGTGCATATTTTAATACATTACTTCATAAAGACAGAACGTTTTGTAAGTGAGCACTAAAAGCTAATAATGGTAGAATTCAAGACATGTTCCATAGTTTGACTGCGTTATTTTACGAAGTGATTAGTCCATGTATATAAATGTCATTGACTTACCCTTTCAAGAGTTTTGAAATGGGGTCAAGCTATTTTAATCTTTACGAGTACATAGCTCATTCGATTTACTAATTGCTCTAATAGACTACTATGAAAATACCGATGCGAAATCAAGATGCAGTGTATGCACCTTACGACAAATCCGTAATACTGATACGTTCTGATTCCGAATCAGTGGACGCGCACCTTAAGTAGGAGCTGCAGTGCAGTCTAGTCTATGATCTATAAAAAAAAACTTCAGACGTCGTTTGATCGCTCTGCTGTTTCGTTCGTTCGTTGTGCTTTCCTAATTTTCGTTGATACCTTTGACCCTCGCTTGTTTACCGGACGTATTGTGTGTGATTACCTATCTACTGACCTCTCGCTACCCTACACGGACTTGCCTTGCACACCGATTGATCTCTCGCTACTCTACACGGACTTGCCTTGCCCACCGATTCATCATGAGATGCATCAACTGTGGGATTGCCACGCAAAGACTGCGAAGGCATATCACCGCTTCTTTGCCTCGACTTCTACTCACTATACTAGCAGGATGGTTAACAACCGAGGTAAGTAATTTAAAGTCATTCTACAAGAAATTACCTATTAAATCATGAAGCAAATGTGTTTGCAGCTTTCTAACGTGTTTCTAAAAGTGTATTGAAGGAGTTTCTCCCGTGTTCTTTTAGCAACAACACGTGTTGTGAGACTCCATTTTATTTCTATCTACCGTACAATACTAAAAATACCTTAAAAATTAAAACACTTGAAACTGGCTTAATGCTACACGCGATAGCCATTAATTAAGATATAATAATAATAAAAAGTGTATTGAAAACTCAATGACAATGGATCTTATAGACTCATCTTGTAATTGTCACGACGATTGACTAATTGCCATAAATATCCGATATAGTAAAAATGTTAAACATTCTGATTTATACAAGTGTATATTTAATAGTACCTATGTATGTTTGTTCTAGGTTCCAATAGATGCTAACATTTGTCATCCATGTTTTGAACATCTGAGCTTAGAAAGAGCTGGTGATATGCGTTTATTTGGGCATACAATGGTTTGCATTACTTGTGGCCGTTCAGTGAGAAATGCACAACATCATGCAGTGGAAAGAAATAATTCAATGTTGCAGAATTTACCAAGGTCACATCCAGCTTTCCATCAGGTAATTAAAATAAAACATAGTGTGTTCATTTGTATTTATATGCCCGTGCAATTGATGGATGGAACATGTTCCTTTATCACAACAATCGTTTCAATAGCCTGCAATCGTCGGCCTTGTACCTGACCTGTGCAATTGATGGATGGAACATCTTCCTTTATCACAACAATCGTTTCAATAGCCTGCAATCGTCGGTCCTGTACCTGACCTCTATTATGTATGCTTTTGGAGTCTCCTGGTATGGGCATTGTTATGCTTAAAATGAGGCTATGCCAATCCCCCTTTGTATTACTCTTATGTATTTACTTTATGAAGAATAAATCATATTTTCCTTTTAGGTTATGAATTATGCTTGCCATGCCTGTTGGATGAGACATCAACGGGGATCAAATCAGGATCAAAACAGATTTAATATACCTGGACCTGAACCACAACCAGTACCAGAACCAGAACCTGAACCTGAACCAGCACTTAGACCTGTGTCGGAACCAGTAATAAATCTGCCAACATATAAGCGAGCTGCGAACACCTCCACACACTGTGTGTTTAATGGTTGTTTCTTTGGAGAGCAATTACATGTAATTCCAGGATTTATAAAAAAAATGCTTATTGAAAATCATAATTTTTATGTTCCTCGCAGTACAAGGGTGTGTGAGACACATTTAACTTTGAATGTTTGGCACATGTTGCTTGAAAACAACAATGTTTTCTCTAATTTTACTGCAAACCAAATTGAAGATATAATTTCAATCGCAAAAAGTGAAAAGTCAATATTTAATTTTGAAAAGGTCACTGAAATGCAAAATGTTATTTGCCACTATTGGACAGGTTTAAGCATAGCCAATTTTTTGAGTATATTTAATAGTTTGCATGGCCTCAATTTTAAGAGGCCTAAAAATGCGCTAGCTATTTATCTGGCAAAATTAAGAACCGGTGAAACTGACAGACGACTTTCCACTATATTTGCAGTGTCACGCCCCACGATATCCCTAATATTAAAAAAAGTCAGACAGTGTTTAACACAATATTTTGTACCTAACCATATAGGCCCTAACCACATGACCCATTTGGACATTGTAAATAGGAACTTAAACATACCAAATGCTCTTTTTGGCAATGAAAATAGACCTGCCATAGCCATATTTGATGGCACATATGTATACCTACAAAAAAGTTCCAACTATCTGTTTCAAAAAAAGACATACAGCTTGCATAAATATGATAATCTTGTGAAACCATTTATGATTGTTTCTTGTGATGGGCATATTATTGATGTTGTAGGACCATTCGCTGCTACTCAAACTGATGCCGACATTATGACTTATTTATTTCAAGAGGAAGATAGTCCATATCGTCAACTCTTTCAGCAAAATGATGTTTTTATTTTAGATAGGGGATTCAGGGATGCCATACCACTATTAGAAAGAATAGGCTTTCAGATTCGTAAACCTGAGTCACTGGACCATGGTCAAACTCAATTGACAAGTGACCAAGCAAATAAAAGTAGAAAAGTTACTTTATGCAGGTGGGTGGTAGAAGTGGTTAATGGACGTTTCAAACGTGATTTTAAATTATTTCGCCAAAGATTTTTTAATTTAGCTTCACCCCACCTGATGGAAGATTTTAAAATTGCAGCTGCTATATTAAACAAATACCATATGGTTATAGAGGATGGTCCAAACTCAGGTGAAATTATTCAAAGAGTGGAACAGTACATGGAGCAGCCCAATTATTTAGGAATGTTTGTAAGAGACAGAAATCTAAATAGGCAAAGAGCTATTTTTTCTAGAGTGGATGGAAACCTGCCCCAGTTAGAGGATTTTCCTATCTTGGAACACAATCAGTTATTGTTGTTGGCATTAGGACCTTATCAAATAAAACAAGCCCGGTCATACTACGGAGAGCATATTAGATTTAATGGTGTTTACGAAGTCGAAGTGTGCCCGGACCTAGACAATTTTATGCATTTAGGTGGAACAAGACCTCAATTATTAAGAGGCCGAATTAAATCGAGGCATATTAGCCAAAGAATATATTATGTGTATATTTTATACGAAAGCGAAAGAACTAATAATTCTTTAGAGGAGATTGTTGCATATTACTGCAGCTGTATTGTCGGGAACAGAACTGTTGGCTGTTGCTGTCATGTTATGACAGTAATCTGGTATTTGGGATGGGCGAGACATCAGAACATGTTGTCTGCTCCGGCTTTATTTTTAGACGATGTACTTGTGAGATTAACAGAATAATGTACATTGTTTTATTAATCTCACAAGTACATTTAGAATTGAAGACATCAGATGGTAAAGGCACTATGTAACTTATAAAAAATGTTCTGAGTTATCATGCAATTCGCTAGTAATGCTGTCTTTTTTATATATATTATATTAATCAAAGAATGAGACTGGTATTGAAAGAAACATTAAAACATTGCAATTATTTGCTTTGTATGGTTTAGTTCACATAACGCCTTTAACCAGTTAATAAAATGTATTTTTTATTAAATGTTACATAGTGCCTTTATCAACTGATGTCTTCAATTATATGATGTTTATGACCTTTGATGTAAGAGGCCTATGATAATGATGACGTAATAAAAAGTAAATCTCGTTCTTGCTGTTTTATTTAATTTATTTCATTCCTCAAAATAATGATAAGGCTGAAGGTAGGAGTGCACTTGTCCTAGAATCTTAAATTACTAAGGCACTTGCTTTCTTATTCTGTTGAACCACAAAAAAAAAGAAAATCAATGTGCGATGTTATGGCGACTTATTAATTGTAGATTGTGATAGCTAGTCAGGGCGCCATAAAACAAGCCACCAACCAAGAGTACAAACATGTACTCTCCCCTGGGAATCCAACATAGGACGTCTGGTCTGGGTGTGATTAGATTAAACATTGGACCAAAGAGGCGGATAATATTGTTTCCTATTATTCATATTATCATATTATCTTTAACCAGTGTGGCGTAAATACTATTTGTAATTTATTTAATAGGGCACGTAAATAGATTACAGTCAATGCCCGAGTACAATAACATATTTGGTTAATCTAAAAACTAAAACACGAACGATATTTTGTATGTGTGTGGGATTATATTAATACCTTTATATTATCATCAGGCAGGCAGTTGAAATAATATTAATTGTTGTTTATCATTGATAATTTAGTTTTTCCAAGCAAAATATACTTTTTTACCTAGTTGTTATAGTCTCTAAACAAACGCCTAGCTAAAGTTTATTAGCAAACTGTCTAATTGAAGTTTGTTAACCTATTTACATGATAGGAGTTTCTGTGATTTATTTTCAGGATTGCAAAGATTTGAAAAGTTCCTTTATTGTTTTTCTTTTCAAATAACAATATTTAGCTATCCAGCATTAAGTACTACTAGATACGATGTTTATACATTGCACTTTATTTCAGGGCAATCGTCCATACTGTATTTAGCCATGTCCTTTACGGGTAAGTTACGATAGATAGATTTCAAACTTCACTCTTGGATTTGAAACATCGGATTATCCGTAGTACCATAACTGTAATAATTATACCAAAGATACTTCGTGCATACATCTTAATTTGAGAACTAGATCCAACTAAATTAAGCCCGATTATCATTGACGTAATTACAGTTATTGACACCACTCAAATGCGGTACATTATCTTGTCACGGCACTAACAGAATTCTAATCTTGTAATAGACAGCTTATTATGCGCACGTTCCTCGCTTTGCTGAACACTGATTATTGGGATCACTAATAATATATTGTTACAATTGTATTTCAATTAATAAATAGACAAGTAACATTAATGCATAAGTTCATGGAAATCGGCTACAAAATCTTTTATGAATTAAACAGAAACAACCCGTAGTAATAATACTCGTAGTGGTTAGAAACGTTACTTAATTCAACGATTTTTTTATTTATTTCTTTAATAAAAACAATAAATAATTATACTTTTAATCCATAAATCTACAGAATAATATGACGATCAATTACCCCCAGTGTTTCAGAGGAAATCGTTAAAAGGTTTTCCTCTTGCTCTTCCGTCTAATTTATCCTCGTTTTCCATTCCATATGCAAATCAAAATGTTATGAACAAGTAACTTTACACGAATTTAGTTAGTAACAATGATATATCTCCTAATTTACAACATAAATTATTCAAGCAGTTATCAAAACTACGTTACCGTCGTAAAACCGAGGTTTATCGGAACTTTACGTCATGTTACAATGTTGGATGAGTTGGCTTAAGTAAGCACGTAACGATATTTAATTTAATAACGATCTACTTATTTATATATCTTACAAAATATTGGACTTTAGAAATAAACCCACAGATATACCAGTATTAGGTGAGTTGTATATGTGTGTTGAGTGACTAACAAACGTTTTGTTCGATCATTCATGAATTCCAACGAGTGTAAAAAAATAAACAAGATAACAAGAAGGTCAGCATAAACATTTTTTTATAATAGCTCGTTTATAAGTAGAATAAGTTCAAATAGTGCATTAAAAAGAGCCAATTTTGTAACATAAATGTATTCATTTACATAATTTCTATTTTCAGTAAAACGCAAGACGAACGTACTTTCAAGATTGTTAAACGTTCAGCAGCAACTATTATCCATCGCTAAGCCTAAGCTAAATTAAAGTCACTGCATTAATATACACGAAATAGAGTGTTAGAATTAAACAGTCTCAATTTAGAGATTTGCCAAATTCAAAGGGTGAATCCAGGCGTGTGTAACAAGTACATAATGTAACAATTCAATTGAAATCGTTTCATGTGGACACCCCTGAAAGCTGTTAATTTAATTAAATCCTTCGAAAAAGCTTACTGCATTTGCTTGGAGGCATTCTGTAATCTTTATGGTTTCACTTGGGACAGCAAAGTATTAACTGTATTTATTTTAATGTCATGTCCAGAACTAAATTTTATGTATAAAAACATCAAGGACGTCTTTGCCACGTAATTGTCTTCGATTTTGTCATTGGAAAAGTTATTATTTGAAACAAGAAACAAGTTGAAAACGTAATATTTTATTATTTTAACATTGAAAATGTTTTTTCGATCGCTCCGGTAGGGCCCCATTTTCGCTGAAAGTGTGTTTGCCCCGTGGTATATAGTGGTTTAGGGCCATGAAGACGTATGAAGCTCAAAAGACGCAGAATTCGAATAGCTTTCAGATGGTGAATAAATTTTTTGTAAAAGTCGAACAAAAAAAATCCTTTTTTTTTTAACACTTTCCCTCGGAATATCTTCGATATCTCGTGAGCGAGGTTGAAAATCGAAAAACTGAGAGAGACGCCTAGATATTGAGACGAGGAACATTTTATGTCTTATACTTTTTTGTGGGAGTAATAGGGGGGGCGGTATGCTTCCCCTTAGCGGCACGTGGAGCGTCGCCGTGCGGTATTACTCGGGCGTCCTAGCCCTGTGGAACTTCGCAGCTTTGTGATACGAAGATCTATTAGGACTTAATAGACGCGGAAAATTAAGGGCTGTAGGATAGTTTAAACAAACTATGAAAAAGTCGATAATTTTTTTTGAAAAAAAAAAAAATATAAATTTTCATTTTTAATCTATACTAGGTTCATTTTCAATGCCCTTTGAAGTCGTGTAGAGCACGAGATCTGTGAATTTTTTGCGTTAGTACGCTCAAATAAACTCAAAGATTATGAAACGTTAAAAAACTGCAATCAGGTCAATTTAGTAGATAATTATGGTCGTTCCAAATTCTTTCATTATTTGTTAAGGTGCTACACATTCTAAATTAAGACATGCTTCACTGGAATAATTCAGAATGGCAGTCTAATGTAACTGCGGGAATGAACCACGACTTCTCGTGTTCAGACCGAGCTCGCCTCTGTTCGGTAGCCGATTTAAACATTACCTATTTACCAGAGCAAAATCTATGGCTACCTCAGAGTGGGTAGTAAAAACTTTTTCCTTCGAAATTTCTCCACTTTAGTAAAGTTAAGCACAAAATGGGAGTGATCAGTCAAAAATTTCCTACCTGAATACACCAAAAGGCTATAAGCAAGGACGAAAAATCATATTACAGAACTCATTCCCAAGAAACTGGGGTGGGGAGTGCGTCAAAGTTTGATATTAGAGTGAAATTGATGGATCGCAACGTGGGCGTAGTGAAACGCAAGCAGTGTACAAACTTACTTAGAAACATAACCTTTTTTCGAATATTATTTGTTGAAGTTTGTTTTATTCTTTGGAGGTAATTGGCAGTGAAATCAGTGGTTGGAGTGGTTTTTGTAAACGATCGCAAGTGGCCGCCTGAACGAGTGTTAAAAAATGATATCTTTATTTTTCTTCGTCCTACAAAGAGCAAATAAGCTCTATCTGACAGAAGATTTGCATGCGTGAAAACAAGGTTGTTAGAGGCCCGAATATCTACACAAGCTGTGCTTAAAAAATATGAACGCCAGGATAACCAATTTCAGTTAAAAATAACTTAATTTAAGCTGACCTACGCTTATGACCAGTATAGACCACAAGCTGATGGCATTATAAATAATGTTGACTGCAAACATTATGTTTGATTTTGAGTGAAGTGTGTTGTAAGTAAGCTAATTCAATAGTCTTTTTAAGAGGGTTTACGTATTTCGGTTTCCCATACAAATTTCCAAGTTGAAATTTTTAAGAACCAATAAGCCAATTTTTATAATACTTTGCATGCTGAAGTACAATACAGGGATCTAAATAGTTTGTTGAAATGAAACACTTTTTACGGATTAACTCGCGTTTAATTTACTATTTAGCAACACATTGCCAGACCTAAAAATATTGTTAGCTCGTATTGTGTAAACTTGAACGCACCCGGTAAAATATAAAAATTATTGACGGTAGGCAAATAACTTCTAACAATGAGACGACCAACACCTCAGTCTCCCTGTGACCACGGACCCTGTTTGAAACGTCAGGATAATATAAATACTATGTAAATAGTAAATTAAACGCGAGTTAATCCGTAAAAAGTGTTTCATTTCAATGTGTGGTGCTCGCTTAAAACTCAGAAAACAATAGTTTGTTGAAAACATTTTTTAAAAACGTTAAATAAACGATTTTTAAAAATGTTTTCATAAACTATTTAGATCCTTTGAGATTTAGATAGATTGTACTTCAGCATGCAAAGTATTATAAAAAATGGTTTATTGACTTTTAAAAATTTCGACTTGGAAGATTGTATGGGAAACCGAAATGCGTAAACCCTCTTTGATATAAAAAAAACATTACGATACCATAAAATCAATATAATTATATATAATCACGACTATTATCCCGAAGGGTTGGTCAGAGACTTGGCAATGAGAACAGTAAAAGCATAGTCTACTTCCTAGTCTACTTTTAACCAAATAGGCTCGGCTCTGCTACAGGACACGGCTCAACACAATTCAAACGTACAACAGTATACGTACAACGTGTTCCCGTAGTGGCGTAGATGAATGAGAGAGTTCTAAACTGTTCTGTTGATGTTATCATACTCTCCAACACACACTGTGGTTCGGATTGTTTGCAACTTGTTTAGATTGCTCTCGGTGTAGATCGGTCAAGTGTGAGACTGGTTTGAAGTTGTCCAACAGCGTTATAACTTCGTCAAAGGGTATGTTGGAAAATTATTAAACTTTTCACGTAGCTAATGATGCAGGAAGCAGGCGCCGTCGTTAACTAATATCAATTATTATTGATTGGTATCAGTAATGGACACCAGGTTTTTATTGATGTTTTTTATCACCCTGAGTGGCCGTGTAGGTAACTGCTCGGCATGATAACAGGTGGTCCAGGGTTCAATTCCTAAGTGGGACAAATTGTGTTTCGGAAGGAGCTGGGCTAATATTTGTTTTATGTACAACGGGTAACTGCTTGGCTTTTATCTCACCTGATGGTTAGTGGCGATAAGGTCAAAGATACAGTCTGGAATCTTCAACTACTAACATAACATTTTTGTTATGGAACCAGACTTAAATAAGATGGTAGTGGTTATTTGGTCACCTATCCAAATGTTGTTAAGTTACAAAGTTGCCAGGAACTGCGCGATCAAGCTCCTGCTTTTTTGTGTATCGCTTATTTTTTTATTAGGAAAAGTCATATTATTATGTTAAATTAAAGACGAGTATGTAGAAAAGACGTAAAAAGGATTTCGTTCGAGTATGTAGTTCACTTTCTAACATATAACCCCAGGTTTGATTAGCAAAATATTAAACGCCACTCCATCCGCCTTATTACCGGAAAAAAAAATGGCAGATCAGGACGCAAATCGAGTCTCACATTAGCCGATTTTTTATCCTTACAATGAATTAGACAAGGGATGTGGGACCATTAATTTGGCATTGTCGCCAGGCCTCCGGAGGGAGGGGAATCTGTACAGTCCTCGAAGCGGGCGCCGAAGTACTTATAAATCTCGCCGAATGGTTTGCCGTAATGAATCGCACGAAAAATTTTGTAGCGAAACGAAAATGTTTGAAGTGGCTCTCATAAATATATTCTTTTTTTTTATAATTTTTATACCTCGTACAGCGATCGCGATTGTGTGGCTGTAGATCTATACAATAGCTCTTAACTTGTGTTATTTTTTAAATGTTACGTCGGAATATATGCGTCGGTAATATTAAACAGTTTGTTTTTTAATACGATTAAAGTTAGGTATGTTGATATCGCTTGATAGCTTTGTCTTTTCATCATTGTTTTTTCTTCTGTGGCCACACTGTGTAAACAGCTGATCTAAATGTCTCTGTGTAAAATTTCAAATATAATTAAATATTTACTAATTTTACGCCTATTATCTGATTCAATCATTAAGTTGGTCAGTGACTGTTACCGGCATCTATGTCAATCGTTGTCGTCTTCAAGGTACCCTTATTTTTCATATTACTATTTTAATTAAAACATAGAAATTAGCGTAAATTGACGATTTGGTACCAAGATTTGCCCCCTTACTCTTGAAACCGATCGCTATTGGATCGGATTGGTATTGTGAATATTCATACTCCTAAGATATGACACCAGAGCTAATATGGATTCATATTGCGTGGATATTGAGTGAAAAAAATACAAAACTCAATGCCATTTAGTTCACCCAATATGAATGCAAATTAGCGCTGGTGTCGTAACTTAAAAATACGAAATTCACAATACCAATCCGAGAGCGATTATCCAATAGCGATCGGTTTCGAGAGTGAGGGGGCTGATCGTTCAAGATCAAGATCGTTTACTGTTTATTGGTCTAAAGTCAGACTGTTTATTAAAATCCAGAGTTATGTGAGAGAAAGCTTAAAAATAACAATTTTAATTTTGCGGTCGGACATTGCTTTTTTGAAGTTTTTCGGCAAAATACAAACATAGCTAAACTCTTTTATACCGCTTTTGTTTCAATTATTCATCTACAACACATATTTATAAATAAAGTAGCCAATAATCAAGGCTATGCATGAGTTTCATTATACTAAAAATAACAAATCGGACAACCACAGACATCAGTGACAGAAAGAGTTTTACAGTAGTTCATCTTTACGAATTGATTGAACGGTTATCCGTTCAATTAATTCGTAATTATTATGTATTATTTATTTTAATTTTATTCAATTTTATGTTATTTTAAATTTTGATTTTTTTTTATGTTGTAATTTTATCATATTTGTAATTGGTCCATTTGTTGACTTTGAATAAAGTATTGTTTAATTGATTGATTATTATTTATTATTTATTTCTTATGGTAAGCATACAGCCAATCACATAATAACAATCGAATCACTAAAGCATTGTCAGAAATTACATATGTGCAGGCCTATTATCTGCTTACACAGCATTCATTAGCAAGAAAATCATAATTTTAACGAAAATGATAAACTACTGTGTTAATAATTCTTCTTAACAGCTGTTTAGCGTGTTGATTGCGATGATAACAATATTCTTAAAAAAGAGAACTAGAATATAGTTTCATAAACATGAAATTAATTATGTATAAGGTGGAACGAAACGCTTTGAGTGGCAGAGTGCGTTCAAGAACCTTAAATTGGTTCTGCCTTGGGAAAATAAAACTTAGTAAGTAATGTATTTTTTTCTAACTTTAAAGGGAAACTATGATAACATGGTTAGATTGAGTGAATTTTGAGCTATTTTTGTCAATATGATTTTTATTTATACATTCTCAAAATAAAAAAGGTCCAAAAGGGGCATTGTCCTTTAAAAAATGCACAATCTACGAACATTGTCCACCAGGTACATCCAAGGAATGATGGGCAAAGATTTAGAGATTAAATTGTTCTTGAACTATTATAAAATTAATATTCTTTGCATTACCGAACACTGTTCAATTTTAAGAACCATTTGGTAGGAAGTTCGTTCAATCGAGGAAATGCAATACATAGTAGCTTCATAATGATTGTTAATAAAAAGTTTAAATTAATGGAAAGTAAAGACATAGTGAGCCTCTCGGTTGAACGAACAATAGAAATAGCTTCTGTGGAGTTGGAGCAGTTTGTTGTATTAAGTGGATACAGTACGCAATGTAGGTAAAACAATAGTTGTTTGCGGTGATTATAATATAAAGTTAGAAAATTACACATTGTCAATTAAAATTAAAAACTTATGATTTTTATCATACAACTTGAATCATTTATTTTTGAAGCAAACAAGAACAACTGCCACGTCGGTTACATGTATTGATAAAATATTATATACTAATGTATTTCCACTGGCTCAGCATAATATTATTAAAAACCTGAACTCTAAACATTGTGGCCAAATGCTCAGCTTCTCACACCAGCAGCAAGTGATGAAAAAGAATATCACGGTTGTACCAAAAACTGCAGGTCAGCGGGAATGCTTGGCTTAGAATACAATGACAACCGTAATGTCTTATAAAATTATTTTTTAAAACATTGTTGAGAATTTAATAAATCTCTTGTTCCAAAAAAGATCTCGGTTAGTGGTACTGTAACTTTTAATGAATTTGCTACAATTGGTATTCACAAAAGTAGGAAACGCCTTTATGAACTTTATGGTGAACGCAACTTTAACACCAGTGATGATTTCAAATTATATGTTAAAAATTATTCAAAGTTATTCAAAAGAGTTTATCGATTAGCCAAGGCAAACTATCTGAGTTCTAAGATTAAGTATAGTAATAAAAAAAAACCGGACAAGTGGGAGTCGGACTCGCCCACCGAGAGTTCCGTACAAATTTGTAGTATAGGTACTTATAAAAAAGAAAGAGATTTTTATTCATTCATCGTCATAGTCCGAAAACTGTACCTACATCTTAAAAATAAATAATAATAAATAGGGTTGAGAATCTGTTTAAGCTTGTGCCAATGAAGCTCTTTCATACGATACCCCACATGACACGGTTAAACTCAATTTAAAATTTAGACCGCCGCGCCGGTCCTGTCATAAGACCCTGTTTTTTAATGATTTAATTACATATTTAAAGTTTTCTGATTTTTCCCTATACTTGTAGTTTAAGAGGGTAATACTTCTCAAATTCTATAGTTCTAGGTCAACGGAAAATATTCTACGAATTTTGATTTCCTGATGATGCCCTAGGGGTATTTTGTGATTTCTCCAAGGCTTTTGATTGTGTTTTACATGAAACATTGGTAAGGAAGCTTCACCACTATGGTATTAGAGATACTTCTTCGAGTCTTCTAATCTCATAATTGAGTAACAGGATACAGAAGGTTGACATTAACGGTAAAAGATCTCCAGGATCAGTGGTCACAATGGGAGTTCCGCAGGGTTCAATACTTGGTTCATTTTTATTTTTGGTTTATATTAATGACTTAGATACCTTATTTTGTAAAAGACAGCCATGATATAGGATTATTTGCTGATGATACTTCACTTTTATTCAAAGTGAAACGTCGACATCCAAATTAAGACGATAGGAATAACGCGGTTTCACAAATTGTTCACTAGTTTAATGTAAATAACTTGCTATTAAACTAGGGAAAAACCAAATGTGTAAAATTTGTATTGCCTAATGTTAAGCAGGTAATAACTTGTGTACAAATTAAAGATAAGAGTGTGAATCCTGTAGACACTTCTTTGTTTCTAGGCATCACGTTGGATGCCAAGCTTCAGTAGGGCCGACATATAGCTAAATAGTCGGATAGACTTAACTCTGCGGCTTATGCAGTAATTAAGATCCGTCAGTTCACTGCCGTTGATACAGCTAGATTAGTTTATTTCAGTTACTTTCATAGTGTAATGACGTACGGCATTTTACTACGGGGAAATGCTGCCGACATTCAAATTATCTTTGTGCTGCAGAAGAAGGCTATTCGAGCAATATATTATTACCTAAAGGCTGGTGACACTTTCAGAAAGAGATTTAAGGATATACGTTTCTAGAAACGGGAATCAGTTCTAGGGGCGGGCGTCACATGCCGTCAGTGCAACTCGTTGAAACGTTGGGTATAAAAGTCTATAAACACTATATAATTTATGATACAGCGCAGCGCAGTGGTACCGAAATTGCTCGAGCAAGTAAACAAAAGTCTACCTATCAAACCCCAGAGAAGCATGAGGCTCTTCAAGGATAATGTTAAAATGTTTTACTAGTGTCCACAACGGTACGTCTGGTAACCGCTTAGCATCAGAGCTTTAATGCCAAATTGTCAAATTACCCCCTTTATTATTATTGTTTTACCAGTGTCCACAACGGTACGTCTGGTAACCGCTTAGCATCAGAGCTTTAATGCCAAATTGTCAAATTACCCCCTTTATTATTATTGTGGCTCAAGTATTCGCAAGATCTAAAATCTATAAGTAGCTTTTTAATAGGTACTGAAGCTTTAAATAAAAATTATTAAATCTCTAAACAAGGCTACACTTAAAACCAAAATATATTTATTCAATAAACTCAATTAATAAGTACTTTGAATCGTCGAAATCTTTTGTAATAGGTCAAGGATCATAAGACCGCCGGCGGTCGCGAAACAATTGATTTTTTTTATAATGACTCGTCATAGTGACTGCATCCTGTCTGATGGTAAGCAGCTGATGCAGTCCAAAATAATGAGAGCGTTCCCCACCGTGGAATAAGCACGATAAGATTTTCAATATTGTCTGGTTTTACGGTGCTCAAAGGGATCCTACCACCCATTCAGGATGCCATTTTTTAACTGTGGCAAAGAACCACAACCACAACAAAACCACAGCGCACAGAAGTAACGACATTTACAAAAAAATATAATGTCGTTACCAGGTCATAAAATACAAAATATTAATTTGAATGAAAACTACATAATAATATGGTATGTAAGTACTCTATTTAAATTAATTATAAACAATTAGAAATAGCCGTTGGAGTACTTGGAGCATTTCAGACCCAGCTGTTTTGTCTTCTGTGTAATCTGATACTATAAAATAAGCTTTTCTATAAAGTTTTCTTTGATTTGGATTTTAAATTTTACAACATCTAATTTCTGAATATCTTGGTACTTTGTTGTAAAATCGTACACACAGGCCCTTAAAAAATATTTATTTTATGAAGCCTATATACTGCTAATTTGTTTTTACTTCTAGTGTTTAAAATGAGAATATCACTGTCTTTAAAACTGTTCAATATTTTTATGAACATACATCAGATTTTCATAAATGTATTGTGATGCAACTGTCGTACTTATAGATTTTAGATCTTGCGAATGCTTGAGCCACGATAATAATAAAGGGGCTAATTTGACAATTTGGCATTAAAGCTCTGATGCAAAGCGGTTACCAGACGTACCGTTGTGGACACTGGTAAAACATTTTAACATTATCCTTGAAGAGCCTCATGCTTCTCTGGGGTTTGATAGGTAGACTTTTGCTTACTTGCTCGAGCAATTTCGGTACCACTGCGCTGCGCTGTATCATAAATTATATAGTGTTTATAGACTTTTATACCCAACGTTTCAACGGGTTGCACTGACGGCATGTGACGCCCGCCCCTAGGACTGATTCCCGTTGCTAGAAACGGGAATCAGTTTTCCATTTACTGCGATCCTACACACACCGAGGAACTAGTTATTTTATCTCTAACTACTATTTGTAGTAACACATAATTTTACTAACACAGGTACCAGTAATACATATACATCTGTAAAATTAACCCGAAAATCTAGGTCTTCGACCGGTGATCAATAGCAACCGCAGTAGCTGTAGATTAGTAGTGAAGTAACAAATGTTTAATATGGTTTTCCTTCCGAGCATGGTAGACAATAAAAATGCATAGCCATTCCTGCCTCACCTTTGAACTGTTAGAATAAATTAATAAAGATGTAACAAATTAAACTACTAGCGCCATCTAGTGTGATGTGTGTGAAACTTTGTTTGTAAGTGTCACCGTTGTGAGTTTGAATATTTTTTTTTATAATAAAATTAAAGTCATTCTGTTGCCATCAACTGAAGTTTTAATAGGTTATGGGCCCAGTCTCGTGTAAAAAATAGTTTTGTGGAAGCTTTTTCCGTGTTAAAAGTATACAAAATGAGTTCTAATTTTCTGGCGAACGTGCCGAAACTTAAAGGTCATGAGAATTACGACGATTGGGCGTTCGCAGTGGAAAATTTGCTGATACTTGAAGGCGCGGACAAGTACCTGAAGCAAGAAGGAACTCATGCTGGAGAAGCAGTCGACGCGGCAGATGTAAAAGCGCGGGCAAAAGTGATTTTAACGATTGATTCATCGTTATTTGTTCATATAAAGCATGCAAAGACCACGAAGGAATTATGGACGACGCTAAAGACTTTGTTCGACGATTCAGGATTTTCGAGACGGATTACTTTGCTTCGACATTTGATCTCAATCAGATTAGAAAACTGTGAGAACATGACGAATTATGTGACACAAATAGTAGAAACCTCGCAACGTTTATGTGGAACGGGTTTTGAGATTAACGATGAGTGGGTCGGATCACTAATGCTTGCCGGATTACCAGAACGATTCATGCCTATGATCATGGCGATCGAGCACTCTGGTATAAATATTACAGCCGATACCATTAAAACCAAATTATTGGATATGGAGTCTGTCGATGTGAATGATTCGGCGGATTGCAATTCGGCGTTAGTTGCAAAAAGTTGGCCTAAAAGAAGACATTTTAAACATGGCGTCCCTAGCAAACAAGGACAGCAAACTCCGGCCGTTCCAGTTTCGCATCTGTCAAACTCAAATGTCAAAAACACGAAAACAGTAACTTGTTACAAATGCAAGGAAACCGGCCATTACCGTAATCAGTGTCCACTTTTACATGAACAATCAGATAAGAAAAAACAGACTAACGCTTTCAACGTTGTTTTTCTTAGTGGAAACTTCAATAGAAGTGATTGGTATGTGGATTCCGGGGCCAGTATGCATATGACTGCAAATGAGAATTGGTTGAAAAATCCACAGTATTCACCAAGTATTTCAGAAATCATTGTTGCAAATCAGTCAAAAGTACCTGTTTTGTGTTCCGGAAACGTCGAAATCACAACAAATCACGATTACAATATTAACGTGAAAGATGTATTGTGTGTGCCGAGTCTTACGACTAACCTCTTATCAGTCAGTGAATTGATCAAAAACGGTAACAGTGTCGTCTTTGAGCCAAACAAATGCCTTATACTCAACAGAATAGGCCATTTAGTTGCAGATGCTGAACTTATTGATGGAGTTTATAGGTTGAACCTAAAATCAACACAGACACAGACATGTCTACTAACTCCGTCAATGGCAGATAGTGACGCATGGCACAGGCGTCTAGGTCATATTAACGCTAATGACCTGAACAAGATGACAAATGGAGTGGTTGAAGGTGTGTCATTCCGTGGCAAGGTTAATAAATCCAGCTGTACAGTATGCTGCGAAGGAAAGCAAACAAGGCTGCCTTTCCCTCTGAGTGCTAGCAAAAGTAAGGAAGTGCTGGAATTGGTCCATACAGACGTATGTGGCCCAATGGAACACAGGTCACTTGGAATGGCCAGATATTTTTTGTTATTTGTAGATGACTATAGTCGAATGTGTTTTGTGTACTTTCTTCAGTCAAAACATCAAACATTCAAATGCTTCAAGGAATTTAAAAAGTTAGTTGAGAACCAGCAATCCAAGAAGATAAAGATATTAAGATCTGATAATGGTGGTGAGTTCTGTTCGGCTGATATGCAGAATTACTTGAAGCAGAGTGGAATAGTGCATCAGAAAACAAATGCATATACTCCAGAGCAAAATGGCGTAGCAGAAAGATACAACAGATCAATTGTTGAGAAAGCACGCTGTCTTCTATTTGACGCTGAATTTGAAAAACAGTTCTGGGCAGAGGCTGTGAACACAGCGGTATATATAAAGAATAAATCACCAGCAGCGGGATTGGATCATGATAAGACACCTTATGAAGTATGGACAGGCAGAAAACCAAATCTTAGCCATTTAAGAGTATTTGGTAGCCCAGTGATGGTACATATACCGAAAGAAAAGCGCAGAAAGTGGGACAAAAAGGCTATTAAAATGTTCCTAGTTGGCTATTCAGATAATACCAAAGGTTATCGTTTGTATGATCCAGAAATAAGAAAAATAATTGTTGCTAGAGATGTTGTGGTCATGGAGAAAACTAATGACAGTCCACCAGCATGTATTTTAATAGAAGACAAGCAGGAACCTGAATTCACACAGGATAGTCAGTTAGATAGGACAGACATTGAAAGAGACAATACCAGTGATGCAACATACGTTCCTAGTGAATCAACCAGTGAATCTGATGACAGTTTTCATGATCCTGTTTCCCCAGTCAAAACAAATGTTGTTACACATGCAGATACTTTGGATGTTCCAGAAAAACGTATTAGACATAAACCAGAGCGTTTAACCTATGGGAACTTGTGCGTGGAATCAGGTGAACAGATTTCTCTACCTGAGGCAGTGAATGGACCTGAGAAAATGCAGTGGAAACGTGCAATCAAAGAAGAGCTGCAATCTTTCAATGATAATGACACTTGGAAACTTGTAGACAGGCCAGCCAATGGCACAGTGGTAAAAAACAGATGGGTGTTCAAAAAGAAATACAGTAGTGATGGTGAAGTGCGTTTTAGAGCCAGACTTGTTGCTAAGGGTTTTACACAGAAGAAAGGCATAGACTTTACCGAGACCTTCTCTCCAGTGTTAAGGTATTCAACTTTAAGACTATTGTTTGCTTTGAGTGTGCAACTTAATCTGAATATGAATCACCGTGATGTACCTACAGCATTTTTAAATGGTTTTTTAAAAGAAAATGTATTTATGGAAATACCGGAATGCTCTGATTTTGTTAACTGTGAAAATAAAGTTCTAAAATTGAATAAAGCTGTATATGGGCTCAAACAGTCTGCTAGGGCCTGGTATACTAGAGTTGAAGACTGTTTGTTGAAGTTAGAATTTAAAAAGTCTAAATATGAACCTTGTCTTTTTATAAAATGTAATGATAATGTTAAAATATTTGTTGCGTTATTTGTAGACGACTTTTTTGTATTTTACAATTGCCAAATTTCATATGAACATTTAAAGAGTGAATTAATTAATAAATTTAATATTAAAGATTTAGGTCAGATTAAACAGTGTCTAGGAATGAGAGTAAATGTACAAAAAGACTGCATTACTGTTGACCAGGAGCAATTTGTAAATAATATTTTAAATAAATTTAATATGTCAGATTGTCATAGTTCAGTTACACCTATGGAAGTAAATTTAAAATTGGAAAGGGAAGTTAATAGTTGTTATAAAAAATATCCATATCAACAGTTGGTAGGGAGCCTTATGTACCTATCTGTATTAACTAGACCTGATATTGCTTATAGTGTAAGTTACCTAAGCCAATATAACAATTGTTTTAATGACACCCATTGGAAGCACTTGAAAAGATTGTTAAAATATTTACAGAAGACTAAAAGCTATGGTCTAATATATAAGAAAAGTCATTCCTTATTGCATGGTTTTGTAGACGCTGATTGGGCATCTTGTACTTTAGATAGAAGGTCCTATACAGGGTTCTGCTTCATAATGTCTGGCTGTGTCATATCATATGAGTCAAGAAAGCAAAGAACTGTAGCACTCTCCAGTACCGAAGCAGAGTATATGGCTCTCTCCGAAGCCTGTAAAGAGGCTATTTACTTAAAGAATATTTTGTGTGAAATGATAGGATTATATGAAAATGAGTCAATATGTTTATATAGTGATAGTCAAAGTTCACTTAAGTTAGCTGTTAATCCATTGTTTCATAAGCGCACCAAACATATTGATGTGAGGCATCATTTTACCAGAGAATGTGTGTATGATGATAAGGTTAAGCTTGAATATGTATCAACCTCCAATATGCCAGCTGATTTGTTGACAAAAAGTCTTTGTGTTGTTAAACATTATAAATTTTTAAATTCTATGGGCATTGGTAGGATTTAAATGTACGAAGTCTGTTTACTTTGTTATGTTTTGCATTGTTACAATAGTGTGTAGTTTATTTTGTTAGGAGAGAATGTTAGAATAAATTAATAAAGATGTAACAAATTAAACTACTAGCGCCATCTAGTGTGATGTGTGTGAAACTTTGTTTGTAAGTGTCACCGTTGTGAGTTTGAATATTTTTTTTTTATAATAAAATTAAAGTCATTCTGTTGCCATCAACTGAAGTTTTAATATGAACGAGGACCGCTATAATCTGTTATTTTTAATTAATTTCTGACAGTTGATCCTAATAACGATCAAAGTTAAGGGTTCGTAGGTTTGTTCGAAATGAAAATACCTTTTTTTAATGCATATTTATGGCATGAGTTTTTTTTCGTAGATTACATTCGTGGCTCCGAAGAAAAAAAATCAATTTAACTTTTTTGTTATTAGTTAATTTAATTTAATTAGGTGAAAGTTAAAGGAAATACGTTTTTAATGTGATTTTGTAATTATTGTCATAGCCAAAACACAAACCTTAACGTTTTTAATGTGATTTTGTAATTATTGTCATAGCCAAAACACAAACCTTACAATCAAACTTAACAAAAATGTCGTTAAAGGGTTTGATTAGCCAATGCGTGTTTATAATATATTGTACAGAAGTATGGTGACAGTGTAATTGTACAAATTGTTATAGAACACCCCCGATCGATATGGGGAAGTACAAAACCAAAAACGATATGGACATGACTGAGTTCTAGGAGAGCGTGGCTACAATTTTATATAATAAAATAATATTCTGACTATTTCAATAGTTCTGTTATTTAATATGTAATAAGTAATGGTTTTGTGGAGGCCTTTGCTCAACAGTGGGATAAAATGAGCTAAATAAAAAAAAAGTAATGGTATACTTACAAAACTAAAAAAAAAAGAAAAGTAAAGGCCAGCTGGGCCAATGCGATGATCATTGAAATGATGGAAATTATTGAAATCAAATTCTTGCTACTATTGGTGGCTTCATCATCACGCTATACAAATACGGGATGCTGAGCACAATCCCGGACGTTACATCAAAAAATCCGAAATACCCTTTGCCCGACCTGGAAATTGAACTCGTTTTCCTTACTTATGGCCGAATAGTGAATAAATAAATTAATAAAATAAACGATTTTTTATTTTCTTTATTGAACAAACATATAAGCTAAAAACATTTTAAACACACAAAAAATCACGGAGATTTGTCTCGTGTGCTAGGAGTTGCACAGTTTGTATAAATAAACATTATTAGTGAAAAGAAATGATAAAATGAACCTTAATAATAAGAATGATACACATTTTAATGGGCCTTCAAATACCTTTTTCGAGAATTAAATGGGAGGTGCTAATACTAATCTTATTTATGTAACGCCAAAGTCTTTATCCACCCGTGCGAAGCTGCGGCGGTATTGGCAAGAGACATTGTCAAAGGGAGGACTTATCAGGGACGTTAATGGACCAAGCAGCTGTATCGCTTTTAGCGCAAATAACTGACACTGTGAATTTAATTTTATCGGTGAATTGTGTTTAACCTTGACAATTGGGCCAACTTCGTTAAGATTCACTTTGGTGAGGAATTCCATTTGCTAACATGGTGCGAGCTTTCTTCAACTTGAGATGTATAATAAACACCAGTTTGTTCAACCGACCAAATTAATCGTATGAGCATACGAGAGTGGTTTCTGGATTGTTCAAGAGTTAGCGAAATGTTATTTTTTTGTGCTTGATAGTTACTTTTTTTTTATTATGGAAAAACATCAGCTTTTTTTAACAAACATGTAATTGCAAAATGAATGTCTGTTTTTTGGTATAGTTATTTATTTTAACTAAATATCATGTGTTTCTTTGATCGAAGTGGTATAAAATAAGTGCATAATTCTCTCATCATTAGTAGCCTGTAATAAATGTCCCAATGCTTGACACAGGCCTTTCCACGTGGACTGCACATTAAGATGATATCTCTCGCAATAATAAGATTTTATATTTTCATCAGTTAGTAGGTAATAAATGTTCTAGATTTCCTTTTTTAATCATTTTTGTTAATTCACTTTATGTTGTGACAGTGACATTTTCACACTATTTGAATTACAGCCATGTGTTTTACAGCGATATTAAAAAAAACATTGAATACTTAGATGAATAATTAAAATGTATTAATATTATAGTTTCAGTTTGAATTAAAGGCGACCAATACCTCGACAAATAAACCATGTCTCAGTAGTTGAGGAGCTTAGGTCACGGGTTCCACCTAAACATTTTACAAGTTTTTTTTAAGTAAAATATATTATTATGCTGACTTTTTATTTCACCGAACAATACAGAAAACACACTTATCGCAAAATTCAAGAGAATCTTAAAGACGAGTTGGAGCAAAAGAAAGTTTTGAAATCCCCTTTCTTATTTCATTACATGTGCGTCTAATATTCACTCGACTTCACATCGATCTTAAAGGTCTATTCGACTTTCAGGTCAAGCACCACTAGAATGGAGCGATAGAAAAGTAATGTACTCTTGAGCGAGACAAGTGGCTCACAAATTATATTATCTATTGTTTTATTTATTAGAGGTATCGGTGTAGACTTTACTGTCTGAGGACAAAACAGGATCTCTTATTCTTATTTAAAGTACGTTCAATATAAATACTACTAAAATATAAATGAGTATTAAACTTGAAAGATGATGACTCTTCTCAAGTAGGACATCAATGACGATGACGCAAGCTTCTATTTATCAAGAACTTTACATTTCTAACATACATATATATAATCACAACTTTTATCCCTGAAGGGTTAGTCGGAGACAAGGCAATAAGGACGGCAAAAGCAGTCCTCTATCATAGACCACTATTCACCAAATATCGACAGCACATATTGTGTTTAGCGTGACAGGTGTTGAGCCCATCGCCGCTCTATGCTGTTAGATGCTGTTAGTCGTCTTTTACGACAACCAATAGAAGAGATGGGGTGGTAGTATTCTTTCACAGCTACGAGACATGGTTACGCTTTTTAGCAATAAAAAACAAGTACCTATTCTAATAGGTAAATGATATTTATAGGTTTATATTGACTAAAAAATAGTACATGTTTACCAAAAAATATAAATTGCTAACCTAACGTTAGTTATAGTTTTTACCAAAGATTAGTGTGCAAAAATGTGTGTTCCTTTAGATAAATAATGATATTACATGTATTACATGTGTAAAATATGACACATGATTGTTAGAAGTCTGTCTAACGAAAGTGGAACCAGGTAAAACGCGGCAAATTCAAGAAAATCATGACTGGGTAACAAAGGGTCACTTACACAGCTGCAATTTTCTCAGAAAAAAATCAATTTGACATACGACATGACACCTCAGATAGACACACATAGAGACAAAGTGTTGCCAATGAAATAACTACGAAGTTCAGCTTTTGTTGGCCAGACTTACGTACTTTATTCGTTTTGATATGGTTGATACATCGAAGAATAGCAGAAATGTAAATATTCGTTGGATCCTATTATTGATACTCTAAGGTTGGATCACTACACATTGGCCACTGAACTTTATAAGTCCCTGACACAATGGTAACTATAACAGTTATAATCATTGACAAAGCCTTTGAGGACTACCTCAGAGCTATGAGTTCAGGGCAGTGGTAAATGTTTGTCCGACTAACACGGGCAACGTTACCGACTACTAATAGGTAGCAAATAGTACAATCATCGTCATATCTGCGATGTTGACCTGCTTATTCCCAAAATTACCACTGCAAGTAGATATATTTTGAACGGACCTTTGCTAAAGATTCAAAGCCTTATAATATCAATATAAAAAAAGTTTTTTTTAAATATGTATCCGCAATATCACAAAATAACCAAGACAAGGATGGAGAGTGGCAACTTTTAACTATTGACGATTGCATGCATGAGTTTCTGATTATATCGTGAACAAACTTTTATTACTTTCGATAACTTACAACCTGCCACTTTTTTCTTCGTACGCCCTTTCAACGAGCAGGCGAATAGAATATAATAGAATAGTACAAATTATTACATTTAACAGTTACTTATACGAGTATGTTGTGTCTCTTCACCGAAGATAGACAAATGGCTGTTAAAAGTCAGTGATCATGCTGATAAGTTGCACATGCGAAAAACTACGTCATGTGCCTGATTACTGACTAAAATCTTTTTTTAAAGTATTTGCAGTGAAAAAGTAAGAAAATTACATAATTTCTACAAAGAAGGAATTTGTGAACTAAAGAAATTCATACCTCTCTTTAGAATCAGAAATACCAAATCACTCCGTAAAGTAGAAACCCAAGTTTTTCTATTGTAACTCAGTTGAGTACTGCTGTGTTGTATGGCGCCTTTATTACTCTGCCTGTACACAGTCTTAGAATTGAACGTATCCAAAAACGCCTATTATTTTAAAACGAAAACTTTAGAATGTAGAAGAAACATATTATTAGATTTATTGTTTTTATCCAAAATTTAAATTTTAATTTTAATTGGTAGGTAAAATTAGTTATCCTGATTTTTAGCGTAATTTAAATTCAGAGTTTCCAATAGATATCATCGAAATCCCATTAATCTCCTATCACCCCTTCCGTAAATCCGTACTAGGTTCTAACTCCCCGGTTCCAAGACTATGTAGGTTCCATAATAAATGTAACTGTCAATTAGATAGATTTTAGTCATCATTAAGTAAGCTTCAATGTCAACTTTAACAACTGTTGAATGCGGGACTAATACCTTATATATACTAACTACTACTATTTTATTTTGTACGACTATTAAAAATGGTAAACACTTACAAATTAATATTTCATGCATGCAGTGTTCACCGACTTACTTGTACACTTAGCTTTATTTGTATTACTTCGTAAATATAAATTTATTAGTGTAATAATTACTGGTAAACCTAATAAAGAAATAAATAAATACCTCTTTCTATTTTGACGACCTCCTTGGTCGAGTGGTTTGTACACCGGTTTTCATGGTGTCACCATCTCTGAGGTCCCGGGTTCGATCCCCGGTCGGGTCAATTTAGAAACTATTGTTTTTTCTAAATTGTCTCGGGTCTGGGTGTTTTCTATGCATAATAAGTATGTATTTAAGTATGTTTATCCGTTGTCTATTAACCATTTAACGAGTTTCATAACGAAGCTTCTCTTGGGCTAGAGAATTGGTGTAAGTGTTGGAAAGTTTTAAAATAAAAAAAAAATTTTTTAAATTAAAATTAAAAAATTATATCTCTAGTGACATTTAATAACCTCCTGTCAGGGTGACTCCCGGCTGACGGTATCTAACTTCTGATAACAACTTAAAGTGAATCTCGAAGCATGCAGGAAAGCCTAAATAAAATCGTATGTCACCCATACAAGTCTAGACTACGCTAGTTGTAGCATAACATCTACTATCACTATGAGAAATGCTCCAGGCACCTTTGACTAATTATAAAAAATCGAAACCGTATTTTTATCGCACTCGTAACCATCAATAAAAATGTATCAGTCAGTTTTTATGACAAAGATATGGTTTTGTAATGAAAGCTTTTAAAGTTTTATTACAGACCGTGACAAAGAAAATCTTTTCTTAGGAAAAAATGAAAATGAAAAAAGTACTTTTTAAAAACAAGCTTTTCATATTCATTCATATTCATATCTTTATTGCACTCCATAAGTTACACAGATGTTAAAAATATAAGTAGGTACATTTATGGACCCTGTAAGGCCTACAGAGTCCATAAATTATTAATTACCCTTTTATTATGTTCTTGTTAATAAAAAGAACTAAAAATTAAAAAATAATATTTAAAACCTGAAAAGAAAAATATCATTATGTAGGTATCATTATATGTCCACCCATTAAGATGAATTAAAATCGAAGCGTTTGGGTACGGTACTGAGTTTCTATGGCCACCTTCAAGCTCCATCATCAGGACCTGGCTACCATCTCAAATAGAACCAAAGTACTCGTCAAGAGGAATCAAACGAGCCCATACTCGGTGGGGTTATGTCGTTTAATTACTGAGTACCTATGGCAACCTTCCAGGTCCAT
Source organism: Scoparia ambigualis (assembly GCA_963921215.1). Lineage (NCBI taxonomy): Eukaryota > Metazoa > Arthropoda > Insecta > Lepidoptera > Crambidae > Scoparia > Scoparia ambigualis. Next base: position 2,301,849 of record OY992503.1, read on the forward strand.
CATCAGATCAGCACCATGTCATCATAATATTGCATTGTCACGCGATTTACACAATATGCAAAATTTCAGCTCAATCGGTAACCGGGAAGTGGATCAAATTTAATTTGCGAGATTCGGGACAGGTGAAACTAAATAAAAGCTTGTAACAATCGGACAGGTAAAACTAAATAAAATTTGTAAAAATGGTGACAATTTACAAAACATTATTATTTTAACCCTTGTTACAAAACGGCTCCTAAGGCTCATAAGCTTTGTGGCTATGAAGCTTAAAATTTATTCTGTCACATAATAACATAATAATATGTTTCATCAATATAGTTGTCAGTACAGCCTGAACAAAACCTTGAATGTTTGTTTGTTAGTATTATTCAAATTACCATCTATGTTACTTTTATAATTGTGATTAAAAATTTATGACTAAATTATATTTTTTAATATTCGTATATTGACAATTTAATGAAATTTGATTAAATTACAATTTGATTAAATTTATGCCAGCCAATACATTATAATCACCCACAGCAAGGTATACCTTAATACATATACCTTAACATACTGTACTGTATATTATAATTTATAATACATACTTTAAACTCGTATATATATTATAGCTCACTACTCCATTACTGTTATTAGTGTTTCGCGCGACTATTGAAATTAGCTTGCGTGTGCGAATCATTAACAGCATTAATTAGCAGACATTAACACATTTATCATCAACTGTTTTCAGAGCTTAAGCCAGTCAGTAAAGTGTTTTATCTTTAGATTTGTATATTCATTTGTGTGTCAGGATTAGGGTTGCCACTCGTACCCTAAAATAGAGTATTGTCCTCTTTTTCATGTAGGCGTACTTTATAATCTACGACACCAATAAAGTACGTACGTACGTATACTCTATTTACGTAAGACTTTTTACGTAAAAAACAAATATTTTGTTCAAAGTGAGCAAGACAGCGTTCAACTACATGTTAATAAAACGGAAGACAGTAACTAGGCCGATTGGCGCGTGTCATGTAAGTTCAAACGCTGACATGCAAACGAACGATTTGTGCTTGGACCATTAACGAAATTGAGCTTACTATTTTTTTTTATAAATAAAAGTAACTCTTTTATTTTTGCGAAAATGATAATGTTCGTGACCTACTTTTTTATTTCTGTTTGCCTAAAATGTAGTTCGATAGAGATGATTGATGAGTTGTTTTATTCGTTATAGGAAAGTACTAATTTTCTAGGCTTAGTTTATATTTACAAAAAATTGAGCATTTAGTTTGAGTACTTCTGAATTTTTACATCAATCTTGTAGTAAATTCAGTGGGTGTCAATAACATATTAATGTTTTGTATCACATAAAAATACAGATGTCATATGTGCCACAAATTCTAATTCATATTTTATACAGACAATTTAGGTTAAGTGCACTGTACGACGCTACTTGGCAATATAAAGCCGTCCCATCCCGTAACTCCGAGCACAGCGCATATAAAGTAGACGGCATATTTAACAGACTTAGGTTATGTTCCATATAAAAGCTTTACTTACCATATGAAATATCCGTGTCCAATCGACGACGGAATCGTCAAAGTCTCGCGCACATCACAACATACACTTCACTGCACAAACACTTCACGTTCCTCTAGAAATATACACTCGTCAACAAAAGTCGTACGTCCGTTTGTCTCCCAAGAGGTTGGTTATGTCTCACCTCCGCGACATGGTTCCAAATTGTTCAAATGATGCATCAATGGTCGCGATTCGCGTCCGTCGGGCGGCGTGGCGCGGTGCGGCGGTTGGCGCCGCTCACTGACGGCGTTTGACGGGGCGCGCGCCTCTGCGCATGCCTGCCCGCGCAGCCTCGCGACAGAGATGAGAGCCGATGGCCCCCGAATGCCGGCGAACGCTGACGAACGCCCTCAGCCGGCGTGACGTAGCCCTCGTTAACAGTACCACCGAAACGTCGCTCGGCGATAAATCGTAGTTAATTCTGTTATTGTGTTACGGATTTATGAGAATGTTAGCTTATTGTGAATGCGTATTGCCTTACTATTTGTCACTTTGGGCACATCTTATGTCCGTTTGATGTGTTGTTTTTTTCCAGTTCATTGAATATTCTTTCTTGGTAAGATATTAGGGCACATTAACCTATTGCTAACATTATTGCATAATGCTTTTTATTACTCATGTCCACAACGAGAAACCCCTTACCCTTCATATCACATGATAGTAAGTGACGATAAGGTGCATTTCATCCGGTATTTCGTCAACACTGAGAAATTCATTAATCAGAGTAGTTATGACAACATCGTTCGTAGTTACACAAAAAAAAATCATTAAAAAGACAATATTCATAATATTTTTATTTCATGGAAGCACTTGGTTTGTTTGCCACCAAATTTTACTCTAGTCTTGAATATTTACTGAGAAACTAACAATCTTACTTCTAACAGTCGACAACAAAAGGACAACGCCATTAAACAAACATATATATTGGTAGAAGCTGGCCAGTCTAATTTAGAACAAACCCTGCCACCAACCAAACCAAACACAATGTAACCAACGACCGCTCGGAATCGACTTCAGTGTAAAAGCGTTGGTATCAAAGATCTCAATAGGTCTCGGTACATCATTATCATCATTACAATTATCATCGTCAGCCAACTAGACGTCCCACTGCTGGGCACAGGCCTTCACAACATGGATAACAGCACGGGCCATATCCCACCACGCTGGCCTGATGTGTCTTGCGACCGCCATGTTACGACAACAACCAGGAACAACTGCAAAACGTCCCTTCAAAGCACGGAGCAGTTCGAAATGTTTAAAAAAATTTTTGACTCAACATTGCAAAAGTTGGTTAACTGACAAGATCGCAAACCTAAATCCTTAGTTACTATGCAATCGAGCTTCTTCCAACCATCATCAGATAATAAACGGCGCTATTCCGGGTACAGTAGACTTACTCTTGAGAAACAATTGCATTAGTCAATTTCCAATCACAAATCTAAAAAATGTCAAATGGCACCTTTGCAAGCGACAATATTGGAATTAAATTGCGTGGAAATTGATTGACCAAATTATTATCGAGATGGCGTTCATGAATTATTCTTTACTTATGCCAATATCGATACATATTAATCGCATTGGAATTGTATTGAGATTGAGTTTGCGTTCAAGAGTAACCCCCCAGACATTCCAACAGCACATGGGGAAATTGGGTCATAGCCCACCACACACTAAAAAAAACTAAACTGTGGTATCTGCCTACCCCTCCGAAAAACAGGGAAATAGACGTTATGTCACTATGTTTATGAAAAGAGACTAGGCAATGAAGAGAGACTAAGCAATGAGAGCAAAAACAGTGCACTGCCACCTTTGATCGAATACTGCCACACTCCGCGGCACACCAGATACCAACTGCACATGTGCTCAGCGTGATACTCGGTGAGCCTATCACCGTTTTAAGCCTTCAGTCCGTTAGTCTCCGTTAGTCCCCTATGAATGCAAAAGGAAATCTATGTTGTTCTAAACTAATTTGCTCTAACAAAAATATTATACGAGGTGATAATGTATTATAATCAAATATCGTCGTAAAACGGAAACGCCTACTTATACATTTACACCCTTCTCCCCGAGGGGATTACTTTACACTGAAAGTTTACGTTGATCCAAATGAATTTGCAAGTCACAATTGTAAAGCAAATGCTATGAAAAATTTCAAAAACTTTTCCCCGCTACGCTGCCGGCAAGAAGGCGGGTGACTTCGGAGGCTTCGGGCAGCTTCGGGCCGCTTCGGCAATCTTCGGCCATCATCGGACAACTGTAAACGGAACGCTATTTTACGACGTAGTTACGTATCCCTCCTCGAAACCCATTATGACGTTTGCGCTTTGCGGACACAGAGATAAGGTTCAAATTGAAATGTCCCGGGAATTACGTTATTTTTTGTGACGCTGCGGCAAATCGCACTGTGATAGCCTTTTCTGATTTTTTTCCGGCTATCTTTCTTTGAGCAAAGGGATAAACATGTGTGCACAGTTTGTTGTCAGGAAATTTATTCATCTCTTGTTATAGTTTCTCATGATACATGTGAAGCCACTTTTCACTAGGTTGTACGTACAAGGAATGATTGTGATGTTTATTTGTTTTAAGGTAGATAGATACGTGACAAGTAGGTAATGTACTTACTGAAGAACTGAAAACATATGTTTATTTATTACAGTACACTCAGGTGTCTACGGTATACGTCACAGTTGTGTCCTTTTTATCTTTATTGTAGGTTTTAAATAAAATAATATATTCTTAGCAATTCCTCGCGAAGAATCTGAAAATAATGTAATAAGATTTATTTTGAAGCAGCATATGAAGTATTTTGCAATTGAGAAAACTATAGATCTACAATCAACCTTGTCGTTAAATCTGATGTTATTCCTATAAAGCTAAGCACATACATTCTGTAAGTTCAAAAATAATTCACGAACGGGATTCGATCCTTTTGACCATCCAAATCAGGTTCACGCCAAGATATCCCTAAGGTAAACTCGATTTTAAATAATGCGTTAAATTTGTTTAACAATGCTAGACATTAACATTAAATTTAAAATTCATTCTTTTCTTAGCAAAAGAGTCAAAGTCACACAGTAGGGTATGGTATGGGTAGGGTAGGGTAGGGTATGGACTCCGTCTCCTCTCCACATGCGTTGAACAGGTTGTCTGTTGCTATTTATATCATTTGTTTACACTAAAATAAAACAAGAGCTCATTGGTGCACCGGCTAAAGCGTTCAGTTTGCGGTCTTGCCAGTTAAGCAACTTTCGGAAAGCATTGTTTAAAGGATGGGTAACCAATTTTAAAAAAAATCGAGCTTTTCCGTGTTCCATCATCATGAGCCTATAACCGTCTCATTGCTAGGCACAGGCCTTCCCACATGGACATAGACAACTGCCCAAGAAAGAGATGATGTCCGTGCTAAAGCCTTTGGTCCCTGTTGTTGTCATACGATGGCAGTCTTTAATATCCACCAACCTGCATTGGGCTAGCGTGGCAGGTAATGACCAATTTTCCATCGTAATCCATAAATTATGTCTTCTTATTAAGCCTAAGCCGCCCGAGTTAAAGGGAGAACAAAGGCTCCAGGTATTAATAAAATCTGAAAAGGGACCTAGTCCTCACGTCATGCGCTAATTGACTTTACATCGTTATATGAAGTGTTATTAAAGTTAAACCTAGACGTCCGACGCCGACGACGGGATATTCGTATTTTCTATAATGTTATACGTGTAGCTTTTAGATAAACGGAAAATAAAGTTTTGGTACTCAGTGAATAAATCAATAATAAAACTTTTAAAGGTTTTTGAAAAAATATCTTAAATTAATAAAATATATTATTATCTAATTAAAGCTGCAATTGTTTTTGCACTTCCAGTTTTAAAAAGCAAAGGACATAGTACTCGTAAATAGTTTAAATTAATTTCAAGACTTTTGCTTAACTGATAGTACCTACCAATAATTGGGAAAGTGGGAATAAGTAGTCTTAGTAACCGTGTCGCCCCAACAAAAAATTTAACATCATTCAGTCAGTTTAATAAACGTTATCTTATTATCACTATGTTCGCAAAAGCTAGGTCACACTAAAGTTATAAAAACGTTTGCTAAACGCGGAAAGGGCCCCATTTATATGACCTACATTGTTGTTTAATGGTCATACAAAAGTCACAAGATGAGTTCGTTAACGTCATTCAAAAGTCGTGTGCACGTTATGGAATTACTACTTTTATCGCGCAGTAGTCGCTTCAAAACTTTACAACGACTCGTTTCGTTATATTGTGGCCATACAGGTGTTTTTGAATCATCATCATCATCATCATCATCATCAGCCAGAAAACGTCCACTGCTGGACAAAGGCCTCCCCCAAGGATCTCCACCACGACCGGTCCTGTGCTGCTTGCATCCAGCGGCTACCTGCGACCTTCACCAGATCGTCGGACCACCTTGTTGGAGGCCTGCCCACACTGCGTCTTCCGGTGCGCGGTCGCCACTCGAGAACCGTTCTGCCCCAACGGCCATCGGTTCTACGGGCGATGTGCCCTGCCCATTGCCACTTGAGCTTGGCGACTCTTTCGTCTACGAATCTCCTCATTTCTGATTCGATCACGTAGAGAAACCCCGAGCATAGCCCTCTCCATTGCTCTTTGCGTGACTTTGAGCCTGCTAATAAGGCCCATAGTTTTTGAATGACAAAAACATTACACACAATAAAAGGTAATTTAACTTTCATATCTTGCTAACCGTATCTACCGTACCGTTTAGTTCGACTGGGAATAAAAATTTTATGATATTTATCTGTGCAAATACTATTCTCATTAAAACATTAAATCTCAAACATTAAATTTTTGTTTATTTCTAAAAATGTAAAACATGTTGCTTTTATCGCACTCTTATCTCTTCAAGATATAGTAAAGACCATACAATACGCCATTGCCGCTAAATATTAGGGTATTTTAAATAATTATAAATCCTTTTTTAATTTTGTCAATGTTCACCAAAATAATTTATCTTTTAAGTTATTTCAGGCAAAAACTGGTCGTAGTAAAAGTTCAGTGCAGATTACGAAACATTCTAACATATTCAAGTAAGTTTTATCTGAAACATGATTTATTATTTGGATATAGATAAATTTCTATCCAGAGCAGATTTAAGACTTCTTAATAGATTGATTTGGCCATGGGACAGCACTCATTTTATAATATCGGACATGTGCTATGGTTGCCACAGTATAACTGAATTTCATACACTGCTGCCAATTCATTTCATTCTATCAAATAATAAAAACAAAATAAGAGATTTGTTGCATTGTAAGGAATTTTGAAGCAACAACTGTTTAAAGTTAACGGTGTACAATTAATTATTTTGTGCAATTCCTGAAGGATCTGAAAAACGGTACCTACTTTAATACCTTCTATAATAACATATTTTTTACTCAAGTACCATCCCACTATGACGCATGTTGATGATTAGTCATGTTTAGTTTAGTCTAGTATATTTAATTTAGCTACATAATATTTTTATAGTAAATAAAATAAATAGACCTATACTGAATCTCCTTTTTGTTCATGTATTGTACACTTTTCTTCTTCAACATTTGTGACCAATGCCACGGTTGTAGCTGCAAGACGCATTAAAGTCAAAATTTGACTCAAATACAAGGTTGATTAAAGTCAGGGCATGACATTAAAAGGACATCACGTAATACGAAGGTTATATTCTCAGAATAATAACTAAAACATATTTATTCTATGGTTATATTTGAGTCATACATAAACAACCAAGTCATCTAAGTGTCTCAAATTGGCTGCTGTAAAACAAAATATTGGTCGTTTTATAAACGTCACCGTAAAACCGTGTATTATATTCACGACAGGTCCTCGGTAATAAAATGGATCGTACTTGATGGATTTAAAGCTAAATGTATCGTTTTAACAAATCTTGTTTATTGAAGGCAGTTTGGAGGAAGTTAATAGCAAACGCAAAAAAGCTTCTTGCAAAACTTTTGCCCTTTATTTCAATATATTTATTTATAGGATCACCAACAAGATTACATTAAAACTAAGTAGGTACAAGTGTACAATAGTCAACAAAGTACGATACGAAATTACAAATTTTTACGGGTCGAACTAAATAACGACAGGCTAATTGATAATATAAAGAGTGCTGGTTCGAATCCCACTTGGGGAACATATTTTTCTAAATAGACTTTTCTTTACAACAGGTTGCGGTCTATGCTACAAATTAGAATTACAAATAGTATATGTAACTTTTATATTTTGCCAAAAACGTTTAGCAAATATCTGTATGTTACCTTACATAAAATTTTACGTATAACATATTTGAAAACACACTACATTACTGTGAAGTTATTAAGACGTTAAACGCTTGCCTTTGAAATTCTTACTACATAAAGGTTTTGTTTAAAACGTTAGGCAAAACCGGCGGCGTAAGTAAATCGTTAATTTCTCAGAGACGCTTGACCCAATTCCACAGTCTTGCCTCCACAGGGACAAAGATTAAAAACGAGATTGGCAAATCCTTTCAATTCTCAGACGTAGACGAAAAAAAGGATTTTGTTAAATAAAAGCAATTCCTTTAGAATTTGAACAACAACAAGTAAATCTTGATGATGATACTGATCCTTTTTTATATTGGTTAAAATACATGACGTATATGGGTCCAGGGTAATCTGTGGGTTTGTGGGATTATTTTTGTAGAATCAAGAAGAATCAAGAATCAATATCATTTATTTAGTTTAGGCTACATCACTGCACTTATGAATGTTATTACCTTATTAACTGTACCCAGTAGCTGCAGAAAAGCTAACTTTTTAACTTTTTACGAAATTGGTTTACCCACTAAAACCCCAGCAGCTACCATTTCGCTAGTCCAGTATCGCCTCCAATTGCGCGTCAGAGTCATCAAACGGAGTAACAACGAGACAGTAGTCAGCCCGTGATCACAACCGGTGCAACTCGGTCGAAACGCCGGGTATAAAAGGTATGCGTAGGATGCCTTCACAAAATATTAGTTAAGCGTTGAACCCCGTTAAAATATTTATATGATTTAGTTGATGCCATGTAGACTACATAACAACAACAAAAGGTATATATATATATATATTGATTTTCTTTTTATGTCGGCACATAAATAATTAATAATTATATATATATTTTGTTTTGCTTTACTACCCTTATAAATTTAACATAATTTGTAAGGAGATTAAGTCACATTTCTAAATCCAGTAGGCAAAACAACACATACATTGGTTATAAATTTCAGCCGTTAGACTCTAGTGCATGATTATGTTCTACCTATCTGTTTGCTACAGAATTTTGCGGACAAAAGCTTACCAGGTAGAGCAGCATGCTCCTATCATAATGCCCTCTTTTAGGAACCTCTTTTATGGCTAGGCTCTATCAGTCCTTTAGCTCAATCTGAGAAGTGTTCATTTAATTCTAGTACTTTATAAACAGTATTTGAATACTTTTATCTAACTATACGCTTTTAGAAATAGTGTTCCTTTTATTGATATTACCTATCTGTTTTAATGTGATTTTAGTTACATACATATAATAATGACTATATTATCCGAGACCAGACAAATTAGACAGACATTTTAGTTGCTTCATTTATTTACTATAACTAAACTTGAATAAAGACGGCTGCCTTAGGCGGGACTCCTTTATGTCATTAGTGCAATTAAGTTTTTGTCACTATACAGTAATAAAAATCACAAAAGTGCACACATATAAAATAATAAATTGGCGGTCACTGCATGTATGTTAATTTCTTCCTTTAGCCCAGTCTACGCTTCCATTATTCTGTGGAACTCCGGTACACACAGCTTTCATGCACCGCTTGACTTATGATTTACTTTGCAAATACTGCCTTTAGGTTATTGTTTTGTTTTCTTTATTAGAACTAGTGAGGTTTATTGTTGGCCAAATAAATTACGAGCGTTTTCCCCCTGCTCTGTTCACGGTTATTTATAAATGGGGATGTAATAATGTTCTGTGCATTATTTAGGAAGTATGGCGGACTACTTATTTAGTTTGGGTTTTTGAGATTACTATTTTGGTATGGTATATTTTACGTTTATTATGTTTGTTTGAGTTTTGAGTGATATATTTTGTTCAAAAAGCAAAATAAATAAAAAATCATAAAATGAAATTTGAAGAGGTGATAATATAAAATATAGGGATGATGATTGATGAAGATAATATCCATTCGACACACATATTTCAAACCGTCCTAGCTTCGAAAGCACCTACTCTAACATAAATTATGATACTCGGACATTGTTCTGGGAAATAACTCATATACACGGAGGGCGTAATTAATTGTTAATATTAATCTAAAGGGTGGGCCGAATCGTTATTGAACTTCGAAACTACTAGTTCCGGTTAACAATACCTTGGCACGTAATCTTGATTCCCACTGACAAGTGAAATATATATTTTGAACAATACAGACGACCCATTACGCTCAACCAGCGCTCATTTGAAACGTCTTCACATTAAGACAATACTCACGATTCCATGGAAGAGACACATATTCCCTGGAAACCGCCTTGAGGGTTTTTCATGTGAGGTCTAAGTGTCGAACTTGTCATCGAATTTTGTGTCTTTGATTAAATAAATTAAAATAAGTAATTTGATTGTTTATATAAAGGCAATTTTCAATAAGAGTGATTTGATCCAGACACTCTAGCTATACGCGTATGTGAGTGCTCCAAACATCTTTATCAAGAACGAACCGACGACGTGCAGTGTTAATGTCATTCTCTCATTCATCATCATCATCAGCCGAAAGACGTCCACTGTTGGACAAAGGCCTCTCCCAAGGATATTCACTGGTCGAAGGAAACGACCGGTTTGTGCTGCTCGCATCTAGAGGGTTGCCGGATTACTAAATTTGAATTGCTGTTCTACTATATCCGCCTGTCTATCTATCTAAAATATTATAAAGTGCTTTAATAAAATACCCTCACGACTGATATAACCGGCTACCAATAGGCACATTAAAGTCTATCTCAAATCCGCTACCGCCAGTGCCTCGGCCAGCGCCCGCTGGTCTGAATAGCAGGTAATAAAGTTTCGGCGGCTCACCCCATCGGACTAGTACCCACGGGTTTTGTAATGTACCCCCCATTTTTTCTAAGCAATAAAATTGTTTGATGTCAACAGGACTATATTTTTCAGATTGCATTACATTCTGCGAATAGTCTTATGAATTTTTTTACCCTTTGTCGAGGGATGTTTATGGCTCAGTATTTTATAGATGTGTGTACATTTTGCGGGCGGAGTCCGCTTGGTGAGTAGAATCAGGATTGCCCGGGAAACGTCGACTTTACGCAGAGACGCTTACGCACACTTTGCGCTAGGTAGAGTTTGCTATCATCATCATCATCATCAGCCTTTAAACGTCTTTCTGCTGGGCAAAGGTCTTCCCACATGGTCACCGCGTTGGAGCAATGCGGGTTGGTAGGTTTTGTCAATATCGTTTATTAGCATTTATTGGCTGTGCCCGAATCAAAAGTCAGGTTAGAATTATAATGGAAAGTAAAAGTTATTAAATCCGTATAACATGTTTCATTTCAACAGTAAAGTCGTGCCAAGTACGAAAGTAAAATAAACAAATTGCTTTGTAAACCAATCGCAGTTTACTAAAATGCTGATCGGCAACTGTGCTGTACAAAGTCCGCACAATCCGGGCAGTGTTGACTCCGCACAATACATACTCACACTAACCAATACAGGATAGTTAGATTTAGGTTGCGGAATTTTAGTTTATATAAATGAGGGAGGCAAACTAGCAAGCGGGTCACCTGATGGAGAGTAATCACCGCCGCCCATGAACACCCGTGAAACCAGAGGAATCGCAGATGCGTTGTCGGCCTTTAAGGAAGGAATAGGAATTATGAGGGGGCGGGGGGGAGGGGGGGGAGGCTCCGGAACCCTCACTGGCCGGACGAAACACAACAGCACCAAGTGCCATTATTTCACGCCGAATATTCGTGTGATATAACGTATATCTTTGACATAGAGGTTTGGGTTAGTTTCGGTTCTTAGGTCTAAGTAGCTTGCTGACCAGTGATGGTCGCACTGGTTATTTTCGTACTTATTCAGATAGATAGCCTAATAGTTTAAGATTTGGTAAAGTCCCAAGTACACTGCAAGTATACAAAATCAGTAAAATTTTGTCTCTCATACATTCATCATCACATCCGTTTCCTGGAGAAGTAAGAAGAAGCCACTACTTTCCATTTGCAATACTATCCTGACACAGTTCTTTTGCTTCATTTACTCTAGTAACATTCCGATTCTCTTTTGTTATTTTAATAAGAAAAAAAGAGAGATAATTACTCTTTTTTTTATTAAATAGACAAAAGAGAAAACCAAATGCGGAAATAAAAAGCACCTATCAATGTTTCCGTTTACTGTTAGTACTCTCCACCTTGATTAACATGTGGATGCCAGACTTGGAAATATACTGCCAAAACAAAACACAAAATCAACACGTTTACTAATAATAAAACCACGGTTAAGTATTTATATCTGAACCGAAATTAAATTCGATGCTCCTTTTAATACCTGGAATTCTCACTTAAAATGTAAACGTATGTATAAATACACTACGCAACGACTATTAAATAAGTAAATTCGTTGGAAACCTCTCAAGTAGGAGGGTCAAAAAGAGCTTACAAAGACGGCATTAATTGTTTAATTCATTTTCGTGACACATTCCGGGGATCGCACCCTGTGACCGGGAATTACAAGGTAAAGCCCAGTCTGGAATATGTATTGAAGGTCTCTAGGTGTAGTTACGTATAAGTAGGTAGAACTCGTCCATCATAAGCTACGACATATTTATAACACTAGCTGATGATTTAAGTCAACTGTAATTTTTTATTATTTTTTATTTTGACTCGTCATAGTGACTGCATCCTGCCTGATGGTAAGCAGCCGATGCAGTCCAAAATAATGAGAGCGCTCCCCACCGTGGAATAAGCACGATAACGAGCACACGCCCCGCTTAAACGACCCGGGACTGTAAGAGCTGGGAAACATGCGCCGGCAAAGAATTCCAAAGCCGAATGGTCTTACAGAGGAACGACTTGCCAAATTTTTTAGTACGAGTACTGATAGTCTGTACAGTATGATGGTGGTTCCTAAGACCAGCGTGTAGTCCGGGAGACGAAAAGAGAGGGCGGGATAAGATCAAAAAGTTCTTCAGAACACTCTCCGTAGTAATTCCGGTAGAAGAGAGAAGCAATATCTCTACGCAGCTGGAGGTCCTTAAGGGAGGCTGTTACCTCAGCATCTCCAATAATGCGTACCGCTCGCCTTTGCAGTCTATCAAGTGCATTGAGGAGGTATTTAGGGGAGCCGTCCCATTGATGGGAACAATACCTTAAACTCAATCGCACCTGAGTTTTGTACAGCAAACAGCGCTGCTCGGGAGTAAAAAACCGCCTCACCTTATTGAGAATACCCAACTTCCGGGAGGCAGCAAAAATAGCACTCTCGATGTAGCATTTCGGATTCAATTCCGGGCCGATGTCTATGATAAGAATGCTGAGGTTCACCGAAATTGGTAACGGAGAGTTCTGAAGAGAGGGAGGAGAAGGAAGGGAGTTACCTTGGACGAGAATGCACAAACCTGGGTTTTGCTAGCATTAAACTCGACCAGGTTTTAAGATCCCCACTTAGAGACACGATCTAGAGTCAGGTTCAGTTTGCCAAGCAGTTCTTGCCTTTTCACCATGATATCGGCTTGCTTTGCCGCAGGATGTCCCAAGTACCGCTCATGCACCGTACTGTCATCCACATAACAATGAATATTGCCCAAGGACAACATGTCATTAATATGCAGAAGAAATAGAGTAGGTGAGAGCACAGAACCCTGTGGCACTCCGGCATTAACTTTGTAGAACGCGGAGGAACTACCCTCACAAAGGACACGAATCCTCCGCCCTTCTAGAAAGTCTGCAACCCAGGCACACAAACGGGGCGGCACACTGAAAGCCGGCAACTTGCAAAGAAGGGAACGATGCCACACTCTATCGAAAGCTTTGGCGATATCAAGGCTAACTGCCAGGGATTCACCATGCTTGTCCATCGCTTCACCCCACACGTGAAAAACGTACGCTAGAAGATCACCCGTTGATCGATTTGGTCCGAACCCATACTGGCGATCATGGAGCAGCGAGTGATCCTCTAAGTAGTGAATAAGCTGTGAATTTATTATTCGCTCAAACACCTTGCACAGCACAGAAGTCACAGCGATGGGTCGATAGTTGGCCGGATCCGAGCGATCCCCTTTTTTGGGGATGGGTTGTATGTATAATTGTTTAACAAATAATAAATTATTTAAATATTGTTTACCATTCTATGTATTTGTAGATTATTGCGAGAATAAATAAAAAAATAAGGAATCTAACTCGTTACCGGGCTCTCCTCGATAGAAGATTGCATTATCCGTATCTGCAGCGGCTTTAGAATCACGACTATTTAATAAATGCTTATGCTAATAGTGTGCATGCTTTAATAGAAACAATTTGTATTTTACTTTACTTTAAAAGAAAAATACTTACAACCTCTTAGGGTACTCATGAGTCATATTATGGGAATTTGTTACTTTGGGAAATTGCTACTCACAAAAGACAATCGGTGTAATAATATGTATCTAGGTGTCAGATGCGACCGGAGCGTAGTTGCGTAGTTGCTCTCGCATCTCTCTCATTAAAAAGTTGCACAGCCGCCAAGAAGTTTGATTCGCACTGTGCACCAAAGAAGAAGTGTTGTTATAATTTGGACAGCCATTTTTGAAATTGGCACAACTCGGTCCGCAATATCAACTTTGGAAGGATTTTAGAGGCCTTTTCCTAGAAATAGGACTATCCACAGGCTACGTGAAAAAATAAAGAAACAAATGATGAATGAAGTGTAAAACTACTTGAAATAAAAGGGCTTATTCGAGCGGACCCGTCGGAGGAAACACTAGACGATTAATTGTGTAACGCCGGAGAGGCTTTCAAATGGCCGGGGCCCTTCGGAGGGACGTGTAATTCGGGGCACAGGAGAGCTGTGATTGATTGCGTCACTTGATATAAGGGTTTAATATTTCTTTAACAAGTACAATTTGTGTAAAGTGTTTTACTTTGTGTCACTCTTACGGCACAATTAATAAATAATTTACATTTGGATACTTTGATTTTTAGCAACTCTTTTGAAACATTATCTAAAGTGCCACTAACTGATTCTGTGATATATGCCGAGTCAGGTTGGTCTTGGGCGGCTTCAGCGGAATGCAATAGATAGCGACACCTAGTAGTAGCTATACGTCTCGATCCCACACTTTTTTGTTAGCATTAGGCAGTTGTCCCACTGCCGACGATGAACGAGAAGCAAGTCGAGCTAGAACTAGAAACGCGTTGGCGAGCGGCGGAAAGCGAGTGTGTAGTTCCGATAGTTTTGTCGCTGGGCTATATGCGAGTGTACACTCGTACACTGACGAGCGATTACTCGCGCCACTCGTTCGCTGCGGCGGCCGAGTCGAGCGTACAGGAGTGTGATTCCCTTAGTTAAAGCCTTGGTAGCAGCGACTGATGCAGCGCTGAAAATTTACTCAATTTCTTTTATATTCATGGAATTTGAAAGAGACAGCAGATTACAGTCATGCGCGCAGCCTCTATGTATCGCTTAGAAAATCGCATAGCAGTCCTCTTGGCGGGAAATGACCGCTGCCGCTGGTTGGTCCCTCGGCGTGAGTTTTGATCGCTGAGCGAGTATCACTAAGCGAGAATATCTTTGATAGCTCTTGTCGCTCAGCGCCAAACTAGTGTAGCGAGTCCTCGCCGGCAGTGTGAACAGTCAGCGATCAACTATTTATATATGCATCTCTTTTGTTTACACGGAATGTATATCTATTGTACGTTTCTTGAGCGAGAAAATAGCCGATAGTTAGTCCATTACTCGCCGTTGGTGGGACAACTGCCTTAATTCCAACTTCTAACTTTTTTTTTCTGTCCTGGTCCCACTTTACTTGGGGTCGGTGCAAAATGTTTATTTTCGTCACCCACTATCAGTCGTCATCTGAGCAGTCACTTCTTTTTCATTCATCATCTTATATACAATCCATCCATCTTTTCTTTAATCTCCCTACCTCTCCATCACACTTTTTTATTACATGCGTTTCATCCCTTTTCATCAAATGTCCATACCAAGACAAACGACTTTAACATCTTTGACTCATACATACATAGAGACCACAACTTTCCATATTTGAATTTGACTGTGTATTTAAAAACCCATCAACCCGCATTGAGCCAGCTTGTACCACAGTGTATATAACTCTTACAGTCTGCCAACGGGCAGGTCTAGACAGGGCAATCGCGAGGGATTTTTCCCGTTTTTTAAAACCCAAGAAAATAGAAATAAAACCATTATTAAAGAAGTATTTGTTTAAGATAAAATATTTACTAGAAAAAATCAGCCAGTCTCAGGAAGCTCGAATGGGATTCGAACCCATGCCCTTTGGATTGCCGGCCCAATGCTCTAAAAGCTTAACTACCGAGACCCCAGAAGAATCATTGAATTCTTTCTAGTAGTTGATGATTGACGCTGCAAGCGAGCGGTAATCATTTTATCAGTAAAAATTTTATCCTATATGTATATAGCATTGTGAATGCAAAATTTCAATAATCAAGAGTATTTGTTTAATTTATAACATTATACATTATTGTGCAATAATTTGTCAAAATAAAATTATTACATAAACCAATATGCGAAATATGAAATAGACTAAAAAATAAATGTGACAACCCTGCGACGATGACGAATGTCTACTCGATGGCGGCATTTCGCGCAACTTCAAAGCCGTTGGACCACTGTAGTAGTACGTACCATATGGCCAAATCTCCTTTTGTGCTGTTGTCCATATGGAAAGGCTGTACCCAGCAGCGAGACGATATTAAGCTGATGATGATAATGAGATATTTAAAAAACTCGCCGTAGCATTTGAAAGCCTGCTGCAATCAGCAGGCTTTCAAATGCCAGCCACTTTGTTATCGCAACTTGTATTCGAGAGCAGAAGAAGTGAGATTGGATGTCACTTGATGTTTGGAGCACACAGTTACAGCCACGTTACAGCGAACACGTCTGATTGGGACGTTGAAGTGTCACTAACGGAATGCGAGTACAGTCACGAGCACAACAATTTCAACAGTCTCTAGCGTTTGTAAATTTCTATTCCATTAAATGTGCCAAATTATAAAAAGCTAATGTAATGGTTGTTTAAGTGTAGGTGTGTACAACGCTGGCTAAATACGTTATATAATTGGCTATTAAAATAATACAAACACATAAAAAACCGATCTGCTTTTGCGCTAGCGCAAGTTCTTGTTCTTGAGAATCACGCAAGACAACGTGTCGTCGTTATGAAAATGCTATTTTTCGTTTCAACGTGTAATATTATTTGCGTAAAATGTTGAAAACAATTTAAATGAATGCACAAACTAGAATTAGAATCAGTATACATTTTCAATGTAGTTATACTAAAGCGTTTCTCTATTCACTATATATTCAACTATTCAATTCACATGAAACTACCAGGACTTCATGAGTCGCCGAGAGATCGACGCGTTACAATGATGATCACGAACTAAGTACTATTCCGCCAGGTCCACACAAAGGCTTAGTATTACTCGCCACAGCGAATCAAGTATGAAAATTCGAATGCCTCGGCTCGTATCAATGCCCAAGGCACCGGTATCCGGAGCGAAACTCGGTCGGGGCGGAACACCATTACGGCAAACGGTACATTCAGTTATTCCACTACACCCTAATTTCGACAACATGCGATCTGGAAGCCATAAAATGAAATTAAAGTGCGCCCGCGAGATTAGACGCCGAAAGTTTGCGTTCGATTGGATGTACGGAACACTATTATTGTCTATTGTTTTCCTTATTTACCTATAATGAGTGTACAGACAAACAGATAAAGTGACAAAACTACAAGGGCGCAGGTTATTACAGAATGAACACAATAATAGTGTAATAGACGAAGTATGCACTACACACAGTGCAGTAAAGAAAATAGAAATAAGTTAATATGTCAAAAATAAAAAAATGTTTTTTTTTATTTCTTTATTCAGTAATCTTAAAATAAATATTTTGAATCGTCAAAAATTTAAGATTAAATTTACTTCTCTATATGGATGTATGTGCATGATATAAATCTTATAAACTCAGCACGTTAATGTTCTCACTGAGCATAAAGGAAACATCTTTATCATTATTCGCTAAGGGGAATGAACCACAATATTTCGCATTTTACAATCCGAGCGACTATACTAAACACACTAACACTTCTTGACAAAAATGATAGAATTATCTTAAAACTAATCATTTTAATATTATAATTATAATATAATAGCTAAAGCGCTGCTCAAACGTATTTCCAACACGAAGCAAACGTGTTGCCGACACTGCACACTATTATACAAGAAACCGTAGTTGCTGTATCCGGAAGCGGCGACAACCGACAACGCACACCACAGGAAACCGTCGTCATTTATCAATTAGCCTCTTCGTACACAAGGCTACGCAAATCTTCGATACTCGACGATTTTAGATTTTATATTGTTTCTGAGGTGGAGAAATATCCTTGCCTATATATACAACATTAGTATCGGAGATTTGCGTAGTCTTGTGTACGAAGGGCCTTATAGCACCACAGATACTGTGACAGCACCATACGTTTTGTTAATATTGCTCGAGTCGCAACTGACGACTTTTGGATGGCAGTCGCCTACACCGACCACTTTTTTATTTACGATCGCGATATGACAGGCGGAAGCGACTGGACTCAGAATGTGTCTACGTCTGCGCGGTTGCTGGTTGATCTCAAATTGATTGCATGAAAATAAAATATTCACTGGTCACACCAAAAGTATACTCGTTTGCGCAGCGCCTAGGCGTTCGGTTTGCGATCGTTGCGCAATGCCGGGTAATCAATTAAAAAAACACATCTCGAGCTCTTTCGTGCTTCGTAAAGCAGGTAACGCCGTCGGTCCCGATTGTTATCATAAGTTGGTAATCATTAAAACCCACCAACCCGCATTGAGCCAACATTTGATGTTTCCCATAAGTTTCCGTTTATAGGCTGAATCTTTTAAATTAAACAGAAAATCACTTGACCTTATTTCTTCTTTTTACCTAATGATAAATGACGATAAAGCAAAGGTGGAAGTAAGTTTATTTCTCCCGAAACTCTTAACGACTATCTTATCTCTAACTGTCGGGACACAACATCACTACGCAAACAAGCTACTTAAAACAGTCCCTATCATCAACCAAACTTCGGTTTAGAAGTAGATTTGCCATTCGAAGACATCAATTTATGTATCCAAGATTAAAAAACCAATTTACTAATTTGGGCAAACAACAAGACAAACCTACACCTTAAAAGCTTACATTTAATAAATAAATAAACATTATTAATAATATTTTTTGATTTTTCAGAATCTAGAACAATATATAAGAGAATACAAATTAGGTTTTAAGAGATTCGACAAAATTCTTAAGATTAATTATCATGGTAAAGATCCCACCATTTCCTAATCATTCTTAAGGATTTAGGCTTGAAAGCCTCGTCAAAGTACCGACGAAAATTGGGTTTTGTCGGTAACATAATATTATTATACATTACGCTGCAGACATTATGCTCGTGGCTGTACGATGTCAAACACACGCGTTGTTTACTAACATTTAATAAGAATCTCTACCTTAAGGGCGTCCTATTAACAAATTAAAATAAGGGACTCTACTTTCATAAGTTTGATCTCTTCAGGAAATCATCTTACAAAACTAATTTGCCTAAATACTATCCTACTTCTGAGCGAAAGCGTTATCGATGAAATCAATACATCGATCGCGACAACTGATGGGTAATGCGCGTTTACCAAATACGGCTTGGTGTTCTTGTGATCGGATTTTTTGTTGTTTAGCTCTTTTTTTCTATAAAAGAAGGAAGCAAACGAGCAGGCGGGTCACCTGATGGAAAGTAATCACCGCCGCCCATAGACACCCGCAAAACAAGAGGAATCGCGTTTCCGGCCTTTAAGGAAGGAATAGGCTCGTTTCATGAAGATCCCTAAGTCGTAACGGTCCGGAAATACCGCCGACGAGAGCTGGTTCCACCACACTGTAGTTCGAGGCAAGAAATTTCGTGAAGAACGCAAAGTAGTAGACCGCCATCCATCAATGTGATGTTGATGGAATGATAGTCGATTGCGTGTAGTGCGGTGAAGGAAATCGGCGGCAAGGATCAAGCCGAACAATTCTTCAGAACACTCCCCATGATATATTATGCGGTACAATATACAGAGAGACGCAACGTCTCTCCGAAGAGCCAGTGGATCGAGTCAACCTGAAATAGCCACGGCGCGGCGTCGACAATTCGAGCAGCTATGTCTTGAATGCGGTCAAATGGAAGGAGTTGAAACGGGGGTGCTCCAGCCCAAAGATGGGAGCAGTATTCCATATGCGGCCTGACCTGTGCTTTGTACAGTTGTAAGCGGTGGGCCGGCTTAAAATACTGACCCGCTTCATTAAGCATACCCAGCTTTTTCAAAGCTAATTTAGCTTTACCATCCTAATGACCCCGAAACTGAACATCACTTGAAATATCGACGCCAAGGATTCCAATAGTCGGGTTGCTCGTATCAAGGAGAGCTCCCTCAAAGTTCAGAGGTGCGACAAAGGGATGTTTTTTCGCGGTAAATATTCAAACTCGTGTTTTGGAAGGGTTAAACTGGATTTGGTTACATCGGCCCCAATTCGAACATGACTTAACATGTTCTCCGTGTTAGTCACAAGTTTATTCCGGCTCTCAATGACGCTTTCCCGAGAAATATTAGCTCGTCCGGTGTAGAGCGTATCCCCAGTACTGTCATCCGCATAGCAATGAATGTTGTCGTTATGCAACATGTCATTGATATGCAGAAGAAACAGAGTAAGGGATAACACACACCCCTGCGGGACTCCAGCATTCACGGGCTTCATATCAGAGCACGAACCGTCGACTACGACTTTGATGCTACGCCCAGAAAGAAAGCTGGCGACCCACGAACACAATTTCTCAGGAAGCCCGTATGATGGCAGTTTAGAGAGAAGAGCCCTGTGCCATACTCTGCCAAAGGCTTTCGCTACGTCCAAGCTTACCGCCAGTGCATCCCCTTTACAAGAGTAAAGGCAGTCAAGAGACTGCCTGCGCCTTTCGGTGAGTAAGGTACACTAAAAGATCACCTGCCGATTGACCGCGATGAAAACCATACTGGCGATCACTTAGTAGCTGATTCTTTTCTAGGTACCCCAAGAGCTGGTGGTTTATAATGGACTCCATTACTTTTGAGAGCAAAGAGGTGATGGCTATTGCCTGTAGTTGGACGGATCTGAGGTGGACAAGGGCTGTCTTCCACAAACTCGGGGCAACGCCAGTAGTGTAAGAGAGCCGGAAAAGCCGCGTTAGAACCGTCGCCAACTCAGGAGCACACGTCAGAAGCACAATGGGAGGAACTGCATAGGGCCCACTCGACTTATGGATATCAAGGGAAAAAAGAGCCTTACAAACTGTCCTTTGTAGGAACCGAACGTTTGTCGGATATATTTAAAAAAAAACAGCTTATTTGAGCTATTCGTGAGAGAAAACAAAAGCAGCTTAAGCCAAGTGGATATTACGGCTCTCTTAATTTACATTCCGCCGGGTACAACGCTTCGATTTTCAAGAGAGGCGACCGATAGTAGTAAAAGTGAGCGGACGCTCTGTAACTTAATTTGTTCGGCTTATTGCTTCCACCGGGCTCTATTCGGAGTCGGTGGGCGGATTTTTGCCACGTTTTGTAATGAAAGGACGTGTTTGAAAGCTCCGAACGAATCTGTGCCAGGATTGTGTTGAAGGAAATGTTACACAGAAAAGTAATAACTACTTTGGAAGATTTAGCTTAGGAGGACGATGAAAATTAAAACGAAGATTCTTTGAAGATAGTAAAACGTTGGTTTGTAAAAAAAAATATAGTAAGGATTAATATTTTTACCGTCATTGCATGTGATCTATTTGTAGGCGGTTATACAATTAGTCTACCACTCAGATTTCTTGCGTTCGATTGCCAGCGAAGGATACTAATTGAAGGTAGTTATGAGGTCCTTTAGGGTAGCTTTGTATTTATGCTACTATAATAATAATGACAGTAGCATTGTAAATGTGTTCCTACAGCTAGAGATCCAACGGTTAGCCAGTTTCCCAGTAATTAGATAACATCCTAGGCAAAGCCATGAATTAAATAATTAAAAACTTATTTTTAATGCAATAGCAGGTCTTCAATTCAATATTTAATTTAAAGAATAAATAACTGGCTCAAAGCAAAATTATAACATTTTTTTTTCGCCTTTCAGAGATTTTCATCAAACCCTCAACTTGAACGAGGTAAAATATCAGCGCATGATCCCTTATTACAACAAGTGCCCTCCAAGGTTAGATTACAAGCAAAGAATTTAATGAAAAAACTTTCCTTACTCTGGTGCGGCCCATCAAAAACTCCTCACGTACACACTGGCATTATAAATTTATATTCGCTTAATAATTTTGATGCATGTGGAGGAACAACATCGTGCGTGACTCGGCAAAATGCGGCCGGCATTAGCTGCTTATAACGAGGTCCTTGTGGCTAAACCACAGAAGGATGAATGGTGCAGAACGTTCAATCTCTTAAAATGAACGATAATATTTTCAACCGAATAAATAACCTAAAAGTCGAAATGCTTTAACTGGTGCTTGTAGTGTTAACCAGTCGCAGCATAGAAAGTTTAAACCGACTTGAAAAAATCTTATTTTTTCCTGCCTGCTATTCGTGGTCCATTCCATTTGGATTGTACTGCGTTTTTAGGGCGTATGCCCTCGCGCATCCCGTCGAACTCATAGCAGTTAGGCGTGTTGCAAGAGGGCTTCACATAATCTAATGCTTGCCCTTTACCCACGAGTATGCAACCTAAGGCATTGCTTGCATGCTTGCCCCTTACCCACGAGTATGCATTCTAAGGCATTATTGCAGTTAAAAAAGGGCATAGACGAGGTGTTTCAATGCCGGCATCGCGCGTTGTGCCATCGGTGTCCATGGCTGCGGTAGCCGCTTCTCACCAGGCAAACCGTATGCTGGATTGCCGGCTTAGTACCATAAAAAAATAAGATGGGTTTAAATCAGACGCGAGTTAAACCAGCCTGACTGAAGGGAGCTTTCCTATCAACAATTCGCACTAATATTATTCACTGTCAAATTATCCGAAGTAACGGTGGTGCGTTGATGGCATGTTTGTGCGGTGTCCAAAGTTAAACAGGATGAGTGGGGTAACAAATGATCAGACATAAAAGTGGCTCGGATATAAAAGTTCAGTAAAAGCTTTAGAACAAGAAAGCGGAATACCTTCACTGGTTCCGAATTCAATTTGATTTTTGTACTTCATATGTACTTCTTTAATTCGAGCAAAAAAAATAAATCTGCCTTACTTTATCTTCTTCTTATGTCCACGACGAGGTACCTAAAGCTGGCCTAGAAAAGTCCTTATGGCGATAAGACCGCCTTTGGCCATAACAGCGTTAAGATAATGTCGTACTCGGTTTATTTCGTGTTAAAGTTTAGTAGAAAATATTATGAAAATACATTTTGGGACTTTTAGACTGCTACTGAAAAGAGTGTACATTTTTGATAATTTGAAAATGCTATCGCTTCATGAAACTTATTACGAGTATACGACGCGTTCTATATTTTCCTGCTTATGACCCATGTCAGGGGTAACCTTTCAATACGATGTGTTGATAATATTGTGAGAGCACATCATTTTGTTTGATGGCGGCCGCGCCAACAACTTGTACGAGAAAATAGAAATGCTGCGAATTTATTGGTAGTTTTCTTTCATGAGTGTGTCAGTGATACGTTGTCTGAAAATAAGTCAAGTGACGGAGCACCTTATTTCAACTGGCACAAGATCTATTTTAAAACAATATAATAATCTTAGTTAAAAATTATATTCGTATCGTTGCAATAAAGATAGAAGCGATAACCATAATTCCATTATTAAAAAATATATAGCTGCGCCTCCTAAAACAGTACAAGGTAGACGTAGTTTTTCTTTTAAAAATATAGTAGGTAAGTATGTTTTCAATTATGGTATACTCGTATAGATATAAATACTTCTAGCAAAGTCGTACCAAGCCCGGCAATCACATGGTATCGTTTGTATAAATTATAAAAACCGGAGTCAGAAAAGTGGAGCAAGTGAAATAGTTTATGTATCTGAGCACGATTTAAACATAGGGATGGAAAGCATGAAAAAGGGGATCCCTACTTTCTACTAATATTTTTTGTCCTAATTTAATTAGGCATACCGAGTTAGGCATATTTTTTATCATTATAATATTTTGTCATTAATTGTTTTTTGGCATATTATTTCAGTAAGCTTACAATATATGGTTTAGGCTAATGTTGTTTGACCTAATTTCGATTTGCATAAAGTTATAAGGTATTTGTTTATTCGTCTAATAGTTATAAGGCATAACGATCTGGTAGATTAGATAAGACAGAATGGCGCGTTATAGTTTCAAAATGCACTATAATTTGGAGTGATTTTTTATCAGGATTTGCCTTTGCATTATTTTTATTTTATTGAAAGCTGTTACAATCTGAAAAACGAAAAATAGGTATTAGGTATATCAAATATAACTTAGGTACCATAGTGTTAAAGTAGGTTATGGTGCGGCGGGGGTGGCCCAACGCCAACATGTTTATTTTAAATACGAAAAGTATTTTATTAAATGCAAACGCACAATTTACAAAACTTACTTTTTCCTATATAATTATTATGATTGAAGAGAAGTGTGGAATGAATGAAGATGTAGTGCCAAAAATTAAGAAAGGCATGCTAAGATGGTTTGGTCGTGTATAGAGGATGGATGAAAAACGAATTACAAAAACCCGGTCAAGTGCGAGTCGGACTCGCGCACCAAGAGTACCGTACCATAATATATAAAACATTAGTCACACGGCAAAAACATCACTTTTGTTGTATGGAAGCTCCCCTTAAATATTTATTATATTCTGTTTTTAGTATTTGTTGTTATAACGGCAGCTCTCGGCGGCGGTATTTCCGGACCGTTACGACTTAGGGATCTTCAAGAAACGAGCCTATTCCTTCCTAAAGGCCGGCAACGCGCCTGCGATTCCTCTGGTTTTGCGGGTGTCCATGGGCGGCGGTGATTACTTTCCATCAGGTGACCCGCTTGCTCGTTTGCCTCCTTCTGCTATAAAAAAAAAAAAAAGAAATACATCATGTGTAAAAATTTCCACTATCTAGCTATCACGGTTCATGACACGGTTCCTACAGCCTGGTAATCATATTTTATGATAACGTATGATATGATAATTATGATTTTTAAGGAAATACACGTGTAGATTATGAAGGTATCTTACCACTTCAAACAAAAACAAATAATAAACCTTGTTTCAATATCGCATTAATTTGAACTGGCTAAAAAGCAACGCACTATAAATTTACCAAAAAAAAAGTAACTTTTTGTTATTGGTTCTAAATTCAAAACTCCGACCCGCGATCAAGATTTTCATACTAAATGTATGGGAGTGTTTAATGTCAAAATTTTGATTTTTTTTCTTTTGAGCGCATTTAAATAAAAGCTTGTTTTTTAAAAAGGCTTTTACTTTTAATTTATTTTTTACTTTTTAGTTATTCCTGGACACGTTTTTCATCTGTTCATCTCACTGAATACAAATAATTATGTAAACAAAATTTATTCACGTCCACTAAACCACCACCACTCACCTCCTCATTAAACAGTCCACCCATTAAGACGAATCAAACTCGACGCGGTTGTGTCGCTTAATTACTGAGTTCCTATGGCCACCCTCCAGCTCCATCATCAGATCAGCACTATGTCATCATAATATTGCATTGTCACGCGATTTACACATGTATGCAAAATTTCAGCTCAATTGGTAACTGTGAAGTGGATCAAAATTGAGTTGCAAAATTCCACCCGAACAAGACATACATACATACATACATTGCATGTAAATAAAAGCTTGTAAAATGAAACAAAACTGGGTGTCAACAAGACCTATCCTTTAACTTTTCTCATTTATAAACAAATTAAAGTTAGTCAAAAAGCAACAAATTTTACAAAACATAACGAACACAATACACAGCAATACTACATAACAATAATTAAATTGTTGAATGAATATAAGATGTATTTTGTATTTATGTTTTAAAGACTGACTGTTAAAACGTTTTTAATTGGAGGCGGAACGTTGTTCCAGCTTTTCGTGGCTGAATACCGAAAACTGCCACGAAATGCCACTGTGCTATGCCGAGGACAGGATAACAGAGTCGCTGCTCGTAGTGGACGTTGCGAAAACTGGAGTTTGTCATAGAGATATGACGGTGTTTGTGTCTTCAAAATTCCAAACAACAGACAAGCCAGATGAAGAATATAAATAAAAATAATTATGTACATATTTACATAAAACTAGTCTAAGTATGGCTCGGCTAGCGTATTAGCCTGGCAATTCAGAGAGGTAATGTTGCTAGCATTCATGGGACCGTACCTGCGTGCCCACAGCTTGAGGACATTTTTTTAAATATTTTTTTAAGACCAAGATGTGCTGTTTCTTTTTCTATAAACATAATTTACCTATGTAGTCAAAGTATAAATAAATCTTAAACCGTTTAGCGGCATGCGTCTCGAAGCAAAGTTGCTAATACCCCGTCCGATCGGCGCGGGCGGGCGGGACGGTAAAATAAAATGTCTCGAACGCGACGGCGACTGTTATGGAATTGGAAGTGACAGCTCCATTATACCGAGTTTCTGCACTATTAGCGCACCGACACTTAAAAGGCTGACGTGGAAACTGTGGCGGAACTATTTCCCCCGGCTGGCTTATAATAGGGGTAATGCTTTATGGTTTCCGTTATCATTTCCTTGACGCATAAATTGGTTGGTGCGCTTTTAGTCGTAATGTTTACTTAAACTGAAAAACTGAAACTTTAAAGATAATTATTCAATAAACTCAATTAATAAGTACTTTGAATCGTCAAAATCTTTTTTAACCTATAACCTATTCAGGACGTCATTTTTTAACTAAGGCAAAGAACGGGCGCAAGAAACCCGCAGCGCACAGAAGCAACGACATTTACAAAAAAAAAATTTGTTACCAGATCATGAAATACAAAATATGAATTTGAATGTAAACTATGTAAATGGTACTCTGTATAAATTATTTATAGATAATTCTTAGATTAAAACAAAAATAAATCTAAGAGATAATTAGAAATAGCTGTTGCAGTAGGTACTTGGAGCATTTCAGACCCAAGCTGTTCTGACTTCTGTATAATCGGACACATTATGATAATAAGCTTTTTTATAAAGCTTTCCTTTGATTTTGATTTTAAATTTATCAAGATCTAATTTCTTAATATCTTTTTTTTTTATATAAAAGAAGGAAGCAAACGAGCAGGCGGGTCACCTGATGGAGAGTAATCACCGCCGCCCATGGACACCCGCAACACCAGAGGAATCGCAGACGCGTTGCCGGCCTTTGAGGAAAGAATAGGGTTAAAGAAGGAATAGGAATTGTGAGAGGGAGGGAGGGAATGGGCCTCCGGAACCCTCACTGGCCGGACGAAACACAACAGCACCAAGTGCCATTATTTCACGCCGGATATTCGTGAGACGGTTATATTACGCCGGGCGAGCCGGTCCAAGCGTGCTGCAACGCAGCGTGGCTCTACCACACAGAGAAATTATTATCATTGTACTTTGTTGTAAATTCGTACACACAGTCCCTTAAAAGAATTATTTATTTTATGAAGCCTAATATGAGGTGTTACGATCGTCGCGACAGTCGCAAATGAAAAGATGTGGTTTCTTCTTACCATGACTAACTAGCATGACACCAATCAGAACGATTCAGTGAGGTAACGGGGCATAGAGGCATAATGCCTGATTCTTTAGTACCCTGGACCCTGCGACACGGCAAAAAAAGTTGTTCCACATAATAACTGACAATACTATTCGACTTAAATGTATGGAACAGCATATCCACCGGCCATAACATCACCCAACAACAGCAGGTAACATGAAGACCAAGTGCTTTGCCGTAGTTAAAAAATATTTCATTTTATAAATTTACCGTGTGGAAACAACTACAAAATTGCTGCCACGAACTTGCCGGCTTCTCTACAGTGCGCCATTTTGAACGAATGACTGATGAATGACTAACGGAAGACGTCACATGTCCAATTCAAGGTGACAGTGTCTGCTACCTACCACCCTGATGTCCTCCTCGGTGCTGCGTGCTTCTATGGGCCGTTTTGTAGCCACTCTCTGTCAAGCGGCGGGCCGAAGCTCGTTTGCCAGATCAGAGTCTTAAAGAAATAAGGAGCTTAAATATGTATATTAGCCAAATTAACCCAATAAAAACCATCATTATGAACCAGAAAGCTGAGTGGTGGCGGCTCATTAAAAGAATACTGCCGAAGTGCCGACTCTTCTCTTAGGTGTCGTGAAAGGCGACAAACGGACTAAAGACTGCAAATACATCCAGTAGCATATAGCAGCGATGGGTTCACCACCTCTCACGCTGAGCACATGTGCACTCGCTATTTAATGAAAAGTGGACTATGGGAGAGGATTGATTTCGCAGTCCTCATTGCCTAGTCTCTGACTAACCCTTAGGGGATAATAGTCGTGATTATTTGTATGTATTATTATCAGTGCTGTACAATTATTTACGCAACAAATGGAAACACTGAACACAAGGTAAACTTAATAAATCATTATTATATCTCCAGTCCAAATGTAAAGATTTGCTCTGGCAGTTCATAACTTGTTAAATGAACATCGTTACAAATATCAAAATACAATACAAATAAAATAACAATACAGCGACTACAATAAAACTCTTGTGCAGCCTTTTAAAGTGTTCGCACAAAAAGCTTCGGGTCTCAATGCAAAAATAATGACACTTCGGGAAGAGTTAAAAAGCTCGTTACACGTCGTTATGACAATTTCGAATTGTGTGAACGTATTGACGAGTATCATTCTTGAAAATAACGAAACACTCCAATCACGCGACGCTGGGCACTTAACGATTTTGCTTTTGTATATTTTCCCATCATTAATAAGATTTTATTTTAATTATTATGTGTGTGTTGTCACTGTGGCTGTCTCATACGGCAACGTATCTACCTAAAATGTGAGAAAACGCAAGAGTTGTCAATCTGAAAATCTTAGTAGAGCATTGTATCAGCATTATATTCTTTTCCTTATACTTGTTAGACTACAATTACTATCGTGGTATATAATACAATGTAATCGTAGTATTTGATATTTTTGCAAAGCAATAAAGATACACTTTAGGATAGTAAAACCTTGTAAAAACTTAATATACTTTAGATGAGAATCTAACCGAGACGCGACGTCCTTGCGATCCGGGCGGCAGCTTTGTTGCTATAAAAAATATAAAGTCAAAGGCAACCACAACAACATAGACACAAAAGTAGCTTATTATTAATTATATTAAAATTTCTATTAAATTTGTTATGATTTCAGATATAGTAGTGTAGGGTACGAGAATCATACTTGGGACTCCTCGTAAACGGTTTATTTGTTAGATAGACACAAAACAGTGAAAATTTCATATTCATATTTCATATTAATATTTATTTATTTTTCATATAAAATCACACATATAAACAGAACAGATAATATATTCTTATAGATAAAACATATTAAATTTTTGCCCGAACTAGGAAAATCCTGTATATCAGGCGACAATAACGCTAGTAAGTACCTATATTAAAAGAAAAAAATAAATTTAAAAAAATAAAAACACAATTTATCACTTACAATTAAATCCACATAGTATGTGTCTAATTAAAGTTTTAACAATTTTAAATGGATTTACAAAAGCTTTATAAACTATAATAGTACCTCGTAATTCTAACCCAACATAAATAAAATAATTATAAATTACAAACCTTATTTTAATACCACAAGTAACTTCTCCGTATCTTCATAGGACATGGGTTGCAACATATTTTTCACTGTGTTCTTACAGTTAGTATAAGTGAGAGGAAATATGTCACCGATTTTATTTAATCGGTTGTAGAGAAAAGGACCTAGGAAAAAATAGAACCTTTCTGTAAAAGAATATTTGATGCGTAGTTTTTGAGTACATACGATATCTTTTCGTCTTTTCATTGTTAATTCAGTGCTAAATGGAATGGCTGCGTGCTGTTTTAATACTATGTGCATTATAAATAATTGTCGAACTGTCAATAAGTTGCAGGACTTATATAAGAGGTTAGTAGGCAAGAGATAGTCAATAGTCAATAGTCAAAATATATTTATTCAATAAACTCAATTAATAAGTACTTTGAAACGTCCAATTATTTTTTAACCTACCACCCATTCAGGACATCATTTTTTAACTGTGGCAAAGAACGGGCGCAAGAAACCACAGCGCACAGAAGCAACGACATTTACAAAAAAATATATATTATATTATGTCGTATATGGTGCTCTATATAAATTAATTAGTGACAATTAGAAATAGCTGTTGGAGTACTTGGAGCATTTCAGACCCAAGCTGTTTTGTCTTCTGTATAATCTGACACTTTATAATAAGCTTTTTTATAAATCTTTTCTTTGATTTTCATTTTAAATTTAAATATAGGGACGGATAGGGACGGCAATTCGACACCTTGAGGATCGCTCGCTGAGCTCTTTCTATTGTTAGTAGTAAGGTTTTATTTACACCACCCCAAGTAGTAATGCAGTAGGTTAATATTGATTCACAAAGAGCAAAATGAACTTGTTTTATTTTAGCTGAATCTGCAATATGTCGTATCTTCTTGAATACAAATATTAACTTACGCAACTTGTTATTTAAAGCAATAATATGTGGTTTGAAAGAAGGTGTTTCATCTATTAAAATTCCCAGATATTTTAGGGCACTCACACGGGTTTTGTATTGGCCCTTTACAATAATGAGCACGAAGTGTTGAAACCGACATCGACACCGATTTTTTACTTATACATAACTTAATATATTATTATTTAGGTTTTTCGGCATTTAGTATTAGTATATTTTTATGAAGCCAGTTATTTACATCATTGAAACCGCTTTGCGCATACATATTAACATCTTCTTCTGAGTCAGCCGCAAAAACAAGGGCGGTGTCATCAGCGTAGGATATGATTTTACCATGATCTAGCTGGATATTACACAGGTCATTAATGTAAATTGAGAACAGGGTGGGTCCTAAAATACTTCCTTGAGGAATTCCATAGGATGTGTTATCCTGCTCATCAAAAAGGACACTGTCAATTCTCACACATTGCGTTCGTTCTTTTAGATAACTCGTAAAAAGGTCTAACTGGGTGTCTCTTATACCTATAGCTTCAAGCTTGCGTAAAAGGATAGGAATGGAAACTGCATCGAATGCTTTCGCGAGATCGAGGAAGATACCAACAGTATGCTTACTTATATTAATCTTTTGTACAATATATTCAGTCAGGTGGTGTACAGCATCAGCAGTAGACATTTTTGGCCTAAAACCAAACTGAAAATTAGACAAAATAGAATTGTTTTCCAAAAAAATTACTAATCTCGAATTAATAATTTTTTCTAATATTTTTGACAAGGATGGTAATAACGATATAGGTCTGTAATTTGATATTTGACTCTTATCGCCATTTTTATAAATAGGTATAACAATGGTTTTTTAAACATTTTGGAAAAATGCCGGTAGACAGACCTAATTGAAAGATATATGTTAAGGGAGGTATCAAAATATGCCTGAACTGCTTAATTATTTTGTTAGGTATATTGTCCCAAACAACAGCACAATTATC
Organism: Scoparia ambigualis; assembly: GCA_963921215.1. Lineage (NCBI taxonomy): Eukaryota > Metazoa > Arthropoda > Insecta > Lepidoptera > Crambidae > Scoparia > Scoparia ambigualis. The sequence goes on from OY992503.1 coordinate 2,333,382, forward strand.
TTTCAAACTCATAATAATTTTTTCAACTTCGACTTCGTCAGTATCTAGCATAACAAATGATTTAAGCAGTGATTTAATGCTACAATCAGCAGAGGTGTATACCGGGGTCTGCAAAAGTGTCTGTTTTATATCCGCCACATCTTTACCGGTGTTGATAAAATAATTATTTGCATTATTAGCAGTTATTTAATGAGTTGGGTGCGCTTTAAGCAAACTTAATGAGTCATGTTTTTGTTTCGACATGTAAGTGATGTTTTTAATATGTTATACAGAATATTGTTTTTAATATGTTATATTAATATACAGAAATTTCTGTATCTTTGTATGTTAATTGCAATATTGGACACTGAGGATTCCGTTTAGCGGACATATGCAATTTGTCTCTATGTTTTATACAACGAATAAGTCCTGGAGTAATCCATGGTTTTAAATTATACAATTTCTTGCTTAATTTAATATTTGATGTATTTTTATGAATAGCTTGTTGTATATTTTCTACTAAGTATGACATGCAAAAATGCGGATCAGTGGAATTAAAAAGTGGGTCGAGATCAATATGACGTAAGTCTACTTCAAGTTTGTTTAAATTTAGCTTAGCGATTGTGCGAGTATTGTTTACTTTAGGTAATTTACAATTTAAGGCTAGTAGGGCAGCTGAATAGTCGGTTATTGTTGAGTTAGTAACAAGTGCAGAGGATGAAAAGTTAGATTTAAGACATGATATGATCCAAACATGAATCACTTTGGTGAGTAGCCAAAGTGTGCGCAGGAAGTAATCCATGAAAGGAGCACACATTGAGGTAGTCTTGGGCGTTTGAATCGATTTTTTCGGGTCTTATAATAATATTTATGTCTCCAATTACAATTAAATTTCTATAAGAGGATAAACTTTGAAGTTTACTGCTTAGAGAGTCGACAAAGTTTTTAGTGTGTTTGAAGGAGGGTGGCCTATATAATCCTAAAATTGCAAAGACACATTCAATTTTTATTAGTAAACTATTGCAATCTAATATGTTAAGTTCCTCCGCAGTAAGATTTAGATAGTCCTTACTATAAATTACAATTGTTTTGGTTATAAGTTTTGCAATTCTTAAACATATTATAACCTGGTATTTGGGGTATGTTATATTGTTTGTCAAGCCAACATTCGGTCAGAATTATTATATCTAAATTAACTTCTAATCTCTTATGAAATATAGAAAAATTATCAACATTTTTAAATATAATGCGAATATTTTGTGTAAGTATTGTTAGTGGATTATTATAAACGGAAAGATATTGTTTGCAATTCTCTACATCACACAACTTAGCCTCAGATGCAGAGAAGTTGTCTAAGTCTTCAATTAAATTATTTATCATCTATGTAATATACAAATAATGTTAAAATAATAAAATAGATTTAAAATGAAAGATTAACTAAGACTAAAGTATTTATAAATATAAAAATATAAAATTGGAAAAGGGTCGATTTTTTTCAACTTCTTTATGTCTTCTTTGGTTTCTGTACTTATTATAACCCCACCATTTCTTGTTTTACCCAGGCCTCTTACATGGAGATTCATCTCTTCGGGACAAATGATTTTTTGAACAAGGGTTTTTGTCTCCTCGCTAGATTTTGCCTTATCATTCAGGTAAATGGCCACGGAACTTATATCTATGGGCTTAAAAAAGTTATTCGGTCCCCTTTTTACCATGTCAGAAAAGGAAGGGCTTGTATGGAGGAGTGAGCTTTCACGATTCTCACTTTCAGGGACTGATATTGGACAGCCATCTGAGATGTTCCATGGGACACTTTACGACACAGATTATGAATTCGTAACTTTTGTTCCGAATTTAGTTTGCCCTCAGAAGATATATGGCAAACTTCATTTAGGCATTGCTCTATGGTGGTCCTCCAGTTTTGTATTTCTGATGTAGCAATAACTTTGAGAGTGCCTTCTTCCTTGTTTTGCAAACTGTGATCCTGGGATAGATGGGCAAGAGGGCGAAGATGTTGGTGGCGGAGATTGAGCAATCATGCTGCTCCGGTTGAATGGACTATCCATCTTATGAGAAACTACTTATTTATTTTCCATACACTAATCATATTCACTAAAACTTATTAACTTTAATTAAATGTATTATATCACGTGAGTCACAGTTTACAGTTCAAATTCAGCGCGATCGCTGAAAAAACGAGGTCACGAATTATGCAAGTGATTAATTAAATATTTTTATTGTTATTTATAGACACGTCAGTTCGCAATGGTGCAACTAACAAAATTAAAAATGTCTTAGATCACACGCTCACACTCACACTCACTCGGATACACATCATACTTCATGCGTTTTTATTTACCTTTCATGCGTTCGGATTCATACCATTTCCACAGTAGTATCGTTATTAATTTAATTTAATCATAAAGACCCAAATCATCATCAGCCTATAAACGTTCCACTGCTAGGCACAGACCTTCCCACTTGGATTAATTGCGAGTAAAGTGCTTTTATTTATCTAGGTTGTGAACTTTACAAATACTTGAATCACACTACCGTTGGCTTACAATTGTACCAATCTAAACCCATTTCTAGGAAGCCTAATAGCACAACATGCAGCCTAGTTCATTTATCGGGAGCACGGGCGGCCACAAAAAGCCCGCGGAAGTCATTAGGAAGTTTTTCCCAGCGCGGTTGGCCCGACAATGACGGATTGCCGGATCCGTCGAACCTTGGACCTTTTTATCTGACGATTGTGGATTGTGTAGTTGCTTGATAAGAATTGTTGGTAATGTTTCTTCTGTTTGACGATTTCGGGACCAATTGTCTGGTTTTACCTGGTACTGATAATTGCGGCAATTTGTGGAAACGTTATCTACGTTTCTAAAATCTTTTTCTGCTCTATTTGAACATTATTAGTTTAGCTTTGTTATAATAATTAGTATACTGCTTAAGGTTTAATAAAAAAAATAATAGTATCTACTTAAACTATCTTTTGTGTTATAAAAAATGTCGTCAGTCCCTATTTTCTGTGATATTATAAATAATGACAATAGCGACTACTCTTTTAAAATTTTACACCATGTTAATTTTTATTAAAAGTGTTTTGTTATTTTATAAACATAAATTTATTTATTTATTATTGTGGACAGTCAACAAAAACATAACATACTAACAAAAATAGTGATACTGTTACAAACAAAAGCCTAAGGACAGTTTTTACACTAAGGTAAGGGAACATTTCTTCAATTAAGCGCAAAGTAAAATAATTCATGAGCTGTGTAAGGTTATTTTATAATTAGTAATTTCTGGCTGAATTTTGCCATCTCACAGACTAGAGGATAATATAATCTACTTCAACCCACTTCAACTGATATTGCGTTCATTTAAGTAACCGCTACCCTACATCCTTAATAAGTTCGAATCATTTATTTATAGCACAGCGCGGGCGTCTTAGAGCCAAGGGAAGTGTTAGAAAAATCGAAAGAAACAAGTGTACAAGACTATTCCATTTGAAAGTCTCTCTTCATTTGTAAGCGTTTCGTTGTATGTTCGTAAAGTTGGACTCGGTATAAAATCTTTGGAGCAGAGTTGATTAGGATAAAAGAATAAAGTACTTAACTTTATTCTTGCGATTTTTTCAAATGAGGACCGCAGATAGAAGCAGTCCACTGCCATAGTCCACGTTTCATACAAAATTTAGATAAAATGTAACAACTTTTTAAATCTGTGTCTGGCAATAAACTTGATTTGACGTTATAATAATAAAATTAAATTATATGAAAGTAAACGCGAGAAGATCGATATCAAGTGTTTCATTTCGAGGCGTGCCCTTGTTAAAATAGCCATTTACAACATGAATAATTTACCGCCACACTTAGATATCGCGTACAGCGTCGGCTCTGAATTAAGTGTCGCCGAAAAGTTAAGTTTTCTACACGTCATGCCGGGCTCTTAGGGCTCTTATGAATTGAGCGTTTTTAAGTGGGGCGTTTAGCACGCTTCAGTGAATGCTCGTATTTTTTACCAAAAAAAGGTCGGGTAAGGGCGTACAGAATATGAGAACCTCTAGTCTGTGAAGTGGCAGAATTTAACCAGAAATTACCTTACACTAATTATTAAAAAAAAAACCATAAACCGCTCATGAATTAAAGATAAAATGGGAAAATTAAACTTTGCATATTTAGCGTATTACTATATTTTTATACAATCGACGACATGGGACGCCAACGCCAGGCAGATACAAAGAAATATTGTAACTTAAAAGTGATATAACAAGAATAATTATTATAATGTCTTAGTTATGCTATGATAAGATTTAACACTAAGATACTCGTGTGGGAATTTATATAATTATGCAAAATTTAACAAAAAAAAAGGGTTTGGTTTGTCAGACGTTTAACCTTCCCCTTCTAAGCACAGGCTCTTTATAGGAAAAAATGGGAAATCGAACTGAACCGTTGGTCACTTCAAAACTTTATTCTTTTACAACGGTTCCCGCCCCTGAGTTTGCAGAAAGCCTTACAATAATACGGGACATGGGCGGACCAGCTGTCTTGACCAGAAATTTTATTGCCGGAATGGGTCCGAAGGCTGTATAATGTGTTATATTTTTCCTAGTATTTTTAAATATTAATGTAATGTTTGATTGGAGAGTTTTATATAACGACCAGTATTTTTAATGTGGATAGGTACATTATTGAATAAAAAAACAACTTTAGAGACTTTTTTTCCTGAGACACCTTATCATGAGCTGAAAAAGTTCACATGTTCGGATCGAATCACCTACTAATTTGTAAAGACCACAGAACAGATATATTTCGTGGGTTAGACCATCATAACCCACCACGCTGGCTCATTGCAGATTTGTGGGTTTAAGCGACTTACATTGTTCGATAAAATTCGGGACAAATTCGAGCTCAAATTGTTAAAATTTGGTCACCCATCCATCTGCCACTGCAAATGTTACTTTCTTTTTTTTTGAATCGATAACCGAATCTAAAATCTGATGCACTATCGATGCGAGCAGTTTTAGACTAAGAAAATAACAGAAGGTAAGAGGTAATAGAAGCGCAAAACTTAGTAGGCATTATTCATTATTTAATAACTCCAGTTGATTTATTTTCAGCTATCATGAAAGGCACGCGAGTCCGAGTGCCTTCGACGAAATTAATGACGTCACTCAGTGGACCCTTTGATGGATACCCGAGTTATCGATATTCAAACTAGTTAAATATCAAACGACGTAGACTTATTGAAGGGTTGTACTTGCTCTCGTAAAGGTTCGCGTAGACGTAGATCGTTCCTCAAGAAATTAGTATAACGTACTACTTAATGAAACCGAATGATATTATTATAATTATTGAAACAGTTGAAAAGGGAAGAGCTCGGCGAATGGCTCGGCTGGTCTATTCGTAATTCGTCGTACACTGCTGTGTATGTACTGATCACTGAGAGATTGGCCTATAACCCATCGCGCTGGCCCAATGCGGGTTGGTAGGTTTCAACGACTACCATCTAACGACTACAACCGGGACTAACGTTTTTACGTGCCTTCCAAAGCAAGGAGGAGCTGCAAACGATTTTGATCTCCTAAACTGTAAAAACAAAAAAGTTTAGTTTGCTTAACTGTAAAAAAAACTCCGTAAGTTATGGAAAAACGAACGAAAAGCGACCAAATAAAGACTCATTATTTATCAAACCCCGTTTCCACAAATCGCAACTACCTACAGAGTTTTTGAGCGGAATTACGTATACGAGTACGCTTAAATTTTTTGACTCTCATCGCTAGATGGTTTGCTTGCTCTTCCAAAACGGTGTTTGCTCTCGCCAGCGCCGGCCGCTGTCAATAAAGGGAATTGGATAGCTGTTGGTGGCCGCTTGCAGTTAGACAGCTGTGATATGTTCAAGCTTGCAATTTGTGAAACATATTTGTAGGGTAAGTGCACCAGTGAATGAACCAATCCAATGAATGAACAAAACGTCGATTTTTCTTAATAATAAGAAATCCGCTTTTTCCAACTAAACTCACTATTTTTTTTTGCAACACTTTTTGATTTGACAACGTCTTATAAATTGGTTTGCCGGGTGACACTTCAAGAAACTGCGTTACGCTCCGCTCACGTTATGCGCTCACAATGAGAGCGAGTGAGAGGCACGCGTCCCTTCCACTCGGGCATGGTTAGCCCGCCTAAGAGCGAGAGAGACAGACATAAAAAGTGAAAGGCACGCGTCCCTTCCATATAATTCTTTGTATAAATAAATGTTTTAAATTGTTACTATTATTTCATCCTTCTTCCTACTATACGAATGAATATTCACATTAAAATTATTTTACCACTCAAAGTCGTTGTCACGTAAAACTTTCGCCCGTTTACCGACTTTACAGGCAACCAATTTTTTACGTCAACTAGTCATACAGGAATCATCCTGAAATCCGTAGTTCTAAAATAACGAAGGTCCAAACGGACGCTCGATGGTGTTTTGTGGTTTGTATGGGATCCGTAATAAGGAGTCGGGTAAGTCATAGTGTTTTGATGTTAACTTTGTAGACGTTATATGTGTGCTAGTGAAAATAAAATTATGTCACAGGATAGTAGAACGGTTGCTTTATCTAATAGACATGAGATTTTGTAGAATTTCATGCATTTATAAAAAAAAATTAGGGAGTTCGAATATAATATGAACACGAAAACAAGCATAATCCAGTGAATGATCATGTGGTTTATTCATAGGAAGCCTGTGATTTTTCAAAATCTAACAAATTTATATTTTATTGCTATTCAAATTGGGTCGTTTTCTGTACATAGCTTTAATTAACGGTTGGCGTATTTTAGGCTAATGTTCGAACTAGGTATTAATTTACTGATATTTTTTGGTTTGTATGAACTCTAACGTTGATTACTACGTTCGTTTATTGGTTACGTAAATCCAGTGAATGAACAATGGTAGGTCATTATAATTATAATATTACGTGATTTTGAGCTGCCACGTAATTAAAAATATAAGATTGGAATCTGTTATATTATTATTTCTATCCAATTATTTTTAAAATTATGTTTTAAAATCTTTTGTAAGGTATCAATTATTTTTTCTAAGACTTTTAAAATTTAGACATTAGAACATGGGTGAAGTGTGAGTGCACGCGGTTAAAGGCATTTAGTCGGTTAACTATATATCCTGAAGGATAAATGAATGAAGATATTTATTAATTGATTAATTGACTGCCTATTACTGGTATTTTTTTTCTTAATCATTTAAAAACAATACTAATTTCGGGGGCTTTGAAAGTGTACATAATACTTAATAATTTTTATACCTTGATTTTTATAATAAAATTAAAGTATTTCTATTTAGGAAAGTTATAAATAAACCACTTCGAACCGGTATACATTATTTTCTATCGAAATTAGCTATTATTTAAAGATATCTTAATTTGGCTGGTAGTTCATTTATAGGAAATCAGGTGGTTCATTTATTGAAGATTTTCGTTCATTCACTGGTGGTTTAGGGTCTTTTTGCATAAATTATCCAAAATCTCTAAAAATAAGAGTTTAATTCAAAAACGGAGAAATTATATTCTTCTTCAATAAATTTGGAATACCAGACAATATTGTTTTATCTAAGATACCCAGAAGTATGTTAGTTATATTTTTAACGTTCTGGAATTCCTTAACTGTTCATTTACTGGTGCACTTACCCTACCTAAGTATTTAAGGGGAATAAACTAATTCTTCACATACATAAATTCTAATAGGCTTGTGTCCACTAAGAATAAATCAGGTGAATTGGCGTTTCTAATGATCAATTATGATTTCATCATCATCAGCCTAAAACGTCTCACTACTGGGCACAGGCCTCCCACGTGGACAATAGCACATGGGGATATTGGGCCATAACCCGCCACGCTGGCCCAATGCGGTTTGGTGGGTTTTAACGACTGCCATCTTTCAACAATAACTAGGACCAACTGCTTAACGTGCCTTCCGAAGCACGGAGGAGCTCGAGATGTTTTTGATTTAGTCACCCATCTATGGACCTGGCATTGCAAAATTGCTTAGCGTCAAGATCGCAAGCCGAAAGCGCTAGTCGCTGCACCATCGAGCTCTTCAATTATGATTTATAAAAACAAAATATCTAAAATATTCAATATAAAAAATTGTGATTATAAATATTTTTAAAGAAAAAAATCGACAATAATGCGCATTTATATGAAATTAAATGAAAATCAAAAGCCGTGCCGTCACGCCGTGCCAATTCTCATTTTATTGTTGTGACATTTCTATATAGAACAAGCCTTGAACGAAACAGATGTTTGGCATGGCGTGACGTCATTCACTGAACATGGCGGTATAAGCGTTTTTTCGGTAAATATATATCGGAATAAAAAGACGCAAAATAAATATTGTATAAAATGTTTACTAGAAAAAATCAACTAGTCTCAGGAAGCTCGAATGGGATTCGAACACACGACCTTTGGATTGCCGGTCCACTGCTCTAACCGCTGAGCTACCGCGATCCCAGAAGACTCGCTGAATTTTTCCTAGTAGTTTTGATTTACGCTCGCTTTATCTTCTGTCTAACAGTATAGTTAAGCCTGAAAGAATACCACGGGGGTTAAAGTTACTCGCGTCCGTAGGTTTACTTTACCTTACCCTTGAGACCCTACGCGTGACCCCTGGGTGGTGCTAAATGGGTGACACTGACTGACTGGTAGAGCCACGCTACGTTGCAGCACGCATTGGGCCGGCTCGCCCCGCGTAATACCACCCTCTCATGTCCGGCGTGAATTATTAGCACTTGGTGCTGTTGTGTTTCGACCGGCCAGTGAGGGTTCCGGAGACCCTTCCCCCCTCACAATTCCTATTCCTTCCTTAAAGGCCAGCAACGCATCTGCGATTCCTCGGTGTTGCGGGTGTCCATGGTCGGCAGAGATTACTCTCCATCAGGTAACCCGCTCGTTTGCCTCCATCTATTATAAAAAAAAACCACCCCTCTTCCCTTGGCTGTCGTAAAAGACGACTAACGGTCGTCTTTTACGTCATGCGCATACATCCAACAGCATTAAGCCGGCCAACTTCGCTGAACTCATAAGAGGAGAGCATAGAGAAATCTTTTTGGCATATTGTGTAAAAATTGTTATCATAGTGAAAAATAGAAATAAGACATAATTTAAGAAATAGTTCAATAAAAAGAGAGTAATGCATAATATACCTGTGCGTATATACCTACATCAAATTTTCCAACTAAATTGTATTGAGGAGCTCGATGGCGCAGCGGCTAGCGCGTTCGGCTTGCGAACTTGCCCGTTCAGCAACTTTCGCAAAGCTTGGTCGCTAGATGGGTGACCACATTTAAAACATCTTAAGCTTTTCCGTGCTTCGGAAGCACGTTAAGCCGTTGATCCCGGTTGTTGTCGTAAGATGACAGCCATTTAAACCCACCAACCCGCATTGGGCCAGCGTGGTGGGTTATGGCCCAATATCCCCTCGTGCATTGTCCATGTGGGAGGCCTGTGCCCAGCAGTGGGACGTTTATAGGCTGATGATGATGATGAATAATAATAAATCAAGAGTACAACACTTACTTTCTTACAACACTATAAGAAGAAACAAAATAAAAGGATACGATAGTAGCTAGCATAGGGTAGAAATAAGCGGAACACCCACCGCTAAAGAATGAATGGTGATGCATGAATGTGTGGTATGCGGAATAAAAGTGCGAGCAGAATTATTGCGAGAACTTGTATGAAAGAGGATTAGCGCAAATAAGGGCTCCGGCGACTGTAGGTGGAGGTCGAATTTAAAAAAAACAGCATTGAGTGTCGACGTGCTCACCACCTATCACCTGAGCACATGTGCTGTTGTAATTTGGTGAAACGTGGACTATGGCAGTCGACTACTTGTGGTCCTAATTGCCTATAGTCACTCACTAACCCTTTATGGAAATTGTCGTGAACCTATATAATATGTATTTTAGCCCGATTGCCCGTTTGCGATCATGCAGTTAAGCAGCTTTTGAAAAAACAGGGCCTTTGGATGGGTGACCAAATTATAAACGTCGCGAGCTCCTCCGTGCTTCGAAGGCGCGTAAAGCCGTTGTTCTTGTTGGAATATACGAAAATACTCTATTCAATTGTATCTATTGATTATACCATACGATTACTTTGTCTAACACCACTACTTTTGTATTAGTCACTCAAACGACTTTTCATTATAAAACCGTTTTGCCAACGGACCGACACACACTTTAATAAACGCATTCGTTCAGACAACTACGAAGTTTTACTTTGCCGTCACTGCGTCCCTGCCAACAGGTCTTAGTTGTTCTCGTAAGTAAAACCAACCAACATACATTGGGCCAGCGTGGTGCCTTATATACACACATCAACAGTGTCTAGGGATCAACATATATTTTTGCAATAACTTTTCTCCTGATTGATTATAATTAAAATTTTCTTTAAGGATTCATCAAATAAAGTGTTTTCGTTTGTCTACAGTAACGATAAACCAAGTCACCTTTGCATTAATAAAGAAATTTGCCATTTTCTTAATAAAGGGATTTTTGACATTTGAACCACTAACATTAAAGTTCGAAAAAAAGACTGAAATAACAGTTTTCTTTAAAATTTTATTGGGTAACTTAAACAATTAATAATCCGTGTTTCTACCGCGAACACTAACAACACAAGAACATCGGTTTGGCATACTCAAAATGAGTTCATCCAAATCACGCTGTGGAATGGCCGCCCATGTTCGTTGCAACAACAAAAAAAGGTCTTCTTGCGACTGGATACCCTCCATATTCGGCAGAGCTCTTCTCTGTGGCATATCCCATGCATGCTCAATCGGGTCCAAGTCTGGCGACTGAGCAGGCCAGGGCATGACATTGATGTTAGCTGCGGCGAGAGTCTGTCTTACAACTCTTGCGGTGTGCGGTCGTGCATTATCATGCATTAACTGAAATAAGGGACCGATTTGCACTTGTAGAGGAACGATGACGTCTGATACAATCGTCTCAGCATAAATTTGAGCGTTGAGGTTGCCTCTGATCCAAATCAACTCAGTTCTTCCGCCAATCCAAATACCCGCCCATACCATGATGGTTCCACCACTATAAGGATGGACTTCCTGGCAGGATTTTAATCGCTGTTGGCGTCCAGGGGTTCTCCAGTGTCGTATACGTCTTGTATCCGGTCTCATACCAAAACGAGACTCATCAGAAAAGCACACGAAACGCCATTGTTCTTCTGCCCAATTTCTGTGTTCAAGAGCCCATTGATATCGAATCCTACGATTGTGCATTGCTATAGGTGGTACCCTTAGCGGTCTTCGGGAATGAAGGTTCACTTCATGCAAGCGGTTTCTGACTGTTTGGTCGCTAATTAAGTTCCCTGAAGAGTGATGAAGCCTCACGGCTAACATCATGGCGGTTATTGTTGGAGCTCTTCGAGTTGTGATTTGAATGTATCGGTCTTGTCTCCGTGTGGTGCAGCGATACCGTCCTCCATGGCGCTCAGCCACGGTACCAGTGCTTCGGTAACGTGTCCAAAGTCGACTCACTCTGTCGTCGATAACACTCTGACTTGTATTCAGAGCTAAAGCCACAGTACGTTGCCGGGAACCAGCTTCTATCATTCCCACGGCTCTGAGCATTTCTTCCCTGCTTAAATGACGTCGCCGCTCCATAATAACGTTGGTTTTAATCAGTAGTAGGGAAACAGTAGCACTAATAATGTCTTCAATGCGTTGTATGTTTTTATAGGGAAAATATTGACAGCTGATTTTCATCTTTTACTAGAAATTGATTGAAAGTTCCTGTTTCAAATTATGAAATGCACCAAAAAGGATCCATATAAATTTATAAAATCATAAATTTATTACAAAGCCACATCTCAATCTCAAGAAATCCGCATTAAAATGCTTGATCCCTAGACACTTTTGATGTGTGTAGGTACCTAAAGTATGTATAATTCTCCCCATGTACTGCCCACGTGGGAAGGATAGAGCAAACTTTTTGAATGTTTATGAAAACATCTACAATTTTTAAATACGAAACGAGATACCTAATTAAAAACATTTCTTAAATTTTTTTACTACAACAACATATTTTATCAAACATTGGCTGGCTATATTAATTCACTATGGGTTGATAAGTGGCTAGTAAGATCCAAACATACAACAACCTGATTGATAAGCCAGCGAATCAAATGGATCAAATAGAGCCCATAAAATAAATCTATAAACTATATCACCGAGAATGGGGGGCTATGAGTATCTTATATATTCGTTAATCTTGTACTGTCAATGACGAATAATGGATAGGTACGTGTTTGATAAATTATGCGGAAATATGATAGTCTATATAATATATAGACAATGGTATTTTTTTCTCCCAGTTACATAAAAAAAACATACTTATAGTACCATTCTCGGTTATTTAGTATGAAGATTAATTTTATGGGCGCCATTTAATTTGCAAGGCGTTTAGACGTTAAAACAGTTTTAATGCAATTGGAAATGTTTTTAATTAGGTATCTCGTATTTAAAAATTGGTTATAATAACTATACATATCAATGAGACAACGGACAAGAAAGAGAGAATTAGTAAAATGTCTGCTGCAGACATTTAAATAATTCATCAGGTGAGATGAAAACCAAGTGCTTACCTGTAAAAGAATAATAGAAAAAAGACACTTAATTAAACGTGTCGCTTAGTTGTGAAAGAATAGGTACTACCACCTTCTCTCTTCCCTTGGGTATCGTAAAAGGCGAATAACGAACTAAATACTGCACATACATCCAACAGCTTAAGCGCGATGGGCTCACCTTCTGTCACGCTGAGCACATGTGCTGTCGCTATTTGGTAAAAAGTGAACTATGGCAGAAGACCACTATTGCGTTCAAAGGACTAGGCATAAAGATGCCTAGTCCATGACTAACCCTTCGGGGATAATGGGAGTGGTTATACGTATGTAAGTGTGTACATTTAATTTTTGCGTAAACAAAAATGTTTTAAAAATTTATTGGAATTTCTTGTAAAGCATCAGTGTTAAATTTAAAATATTACGATACCTATCATAAAAGGAAACGAGAAATTGATTTAATGTTATTTTCAAACTATAAATATTTAAATTTCTTCATGGAATCACCTAGTTTATCGCTGTTTTATAAATGATACCCGGTTTTCTATTCTTACAAATAAAAATATCTAACAATGCAAAACACAAGTCTTTAGCTGGAAATCAAGAATCGATCGACTGCAAATCCTGTCCCCCAAACGACGGGAAGCTTGATTGATAACCCAGGACTACTAGAGTTACGTGGGGCTCGTAAATTTGCCACGATCCTGATATGAAGGCATTACAATTAGGCTTTGTATCGCTTAACTGATCAATGGGATAATCTTTGTGAGTTATAGTTATCATACACATACATACATACAAAGATACCCGAAGGATTAGTCAGAGACTAGGCAATGAGGATCGCAGAAGCAGTCCACGTTTCACCATATTATAACTGCACATGTGCTCAGAGTGATAGGTGGTCAGCCTATCACCGCTCTATACAGTTAGATGTATAGTCTTTATATCCGTTAATCGCTCTTCACGACAACAGCCGTTATACCACACGGCTCCTATAGCACACGGTTCCTATACCATACGGCTTCTATACCACACGGTTCCTATACCACACGGTTCCTATACGACACGATTCATATACCACATGGTCCCTATACCACACGGCTCCTACACCACACGGTCCTTATACCACACGGCTCCTATACCACACGGCTCCTATAACACAAGGTTCCTATACCACACGGCTCTTATACCACACGGTTCCTATACCACACGGTTCCTATACCACACGGTTCCTATACCACACGGTTCCTATACCACACGGTTCCTATACCACACGATTCCTATACCACACGGTTCCTATACCACACGGTCCCTATACCACATGGTCCCTATACCACACGGCTCCTATACCACACGGTCCTTATACCACACGGCTCCTATACCACACGGCTCCTATAACACAAGGTTCCTATACCACACGGCTCTTATACCACACGGTTCCTATACCACACGGTCCCTATACCACACGGTTCCTATACCATACGGTCCCTATACCACACGGCTCCTATACAACACGGTTCCTATATCACACGGCTCCTATACCACACGGTTCCTATACCACACGGCTCCTATACCAAACGGCTCCTATACCACACGGCTCCTATACCACACGGCTCCTATACCACACGGTTCCTACACCACACGGCTCCTATACTACACAGTTCCTATACTACACAGTCCCTATACCACACGGTTCCTATACCACACGGTTCCTATACCACACGGCTCCTATACCAAACGGTTCCTATACCACACGGCTCCTATACCACACGGCTCCTATACCACACGGCTCTTACACCACACGGTTTATATTACCACATGCTTTATATCGTTATAAGCCTGAAAACATCCCACTACTGGGTTTGCTTTTCCAGATGGGGCAGTTGGGTCGTAACCCTCCACGCCGGTTCATTACGGGTCGGTGAGTGCAGAAAGTTATGTAGATTTTCATAAAATGTTTTACCTTACCACTAATCATTATGGTTACGGCGTATACGTTATAATTATTTGACATCATTTAGAAAAGTTGTTTGCCTGTTGTTTGTGCTTTGTTAACCTATTCAAGGCTGTTTCTTGTTATCTTTCTATATTATATAAATAAAAATCTAGCCACATGCATGACGGACATTATTTGAGAACGGCTCAACCGGTATGGTTGATTTCTTTTTCGTTGTGTTTATGATTAAAATGTTGATGAGAAAAATGACAAATTAAAATCTTAATGGTAAATTTTGCTGTTTTGATATTATAAAAGTCATTACGACTAGATGAGTCACAATTTGAGAGTTACGGTGTCGTAAAGGTTTCTGATTACATTTTTATCAAAATCCATCATGGGTGATTGCGCGAACTAATTTGCGGGCGGGCCACTAGTTAGTGATATAAATACTGCCTGTAGAAAACCCGTGCCTGAGAAAAAAGCAGGACCTAAATTAGGGTCTTCAATCAGCTATCGAAAACCGATTGACACCAAATCGTGAGCTCGCACGAAGAGAAGCTTGATTGATAACCAGGAGTTATGTGGCGGTCATAAATTAACTGGCGAGCCCCGCTCGATGGCTTCAGAATTAGGTTTTGCGTTGGTATACGATGCAATAGATCCATCGTTTATTAAATACAATGATGGATGAATTTCATTTATTCAAATGTGTGAGGTTGGTAACGTCATCGACTATTTTGTGCTTCTAGTAAAGCTTTAGACTTGTGGATATATTTCAAGACGTTTTAAAGATTTATCACGAATGATATTTTGTGCATTTGCATTTTCGAGATTAGTAGCAAGGTAAACTTTAAAAAAATAACCTGCAAGACTAGTATAAAGTTTCACTAAGCACTTCAAATTAACTGTCTATTAAAAACTTACAACAACTTGATATAAAACGGTGCCGTGTGCGTTTTGATTGTATGTACAAAAGTAAATAAAAAATAAAAATATTTTTGTCTATTTTAATCAGACAGTTATTTTTTACGCTCCATATAACCGAAAGAAAACCAACCTTACTATTTTGTTTTTAATAATGGCAGAGGTAAAGCGGACGCGCTTTGGGCTTGTTGACTCTACAGCTAACTGAACCTAACTTATAAAAACTCTTGTAAACAAACCAAGGAGTACGCCGAAAGTAAGATCAAGTCTCCCTCGGAGGAATGGTTATATTACCGTATGGTTACAGTATACATATAATTTACCATTTTGTTTATACTATGGTATAGGTAATGTAACTCGTTAACGATTCGTCTAATAAAACGTAAGAATCACCACTCTTGTTATCCAATGTTTTCGGTATGAAGGATTTCGCAAAAGGTAAGATCAGTTATGCAGCACCGAACGAAAGCCAAGATTAAGATCAAGTTTCTCTCAAAGATAACCAAACGTTGAAAAAAGTGTCTTCCTCAGGTGGAAAACGAAGGTAAAATTTTTTTTATCGTTTCGTTATTAACGCAAACAACAAGTATTACGAAGTTCCTCTTAGCTCACTGGTTAGTCAACTTACTATTTCGTATATTCTATGGCACTGGTAATGCAACTCATTTACGTTTCATTACTATACGTAACAATAACCACTCTTGTTATCACATTAATCCGATAAGAAAGAGGTTGAAAGTAAGATCATGCCTGGTTGCTCAAAGTGAGATTTTGGACGATTCAAAAGTGCTTATAAACTAAATCTCCTTAATAGGTCAAGGATCATAAGACCGCTGGCGGCGGTCGCGAAGCAATTGATTTTCAATTGTGTCTGGTTTTACGATCCTGCAGAGGTTAAATATAAAATGGTATGTTTTGCTCTTAATTTAATCGTTCTCCAAGTCAGTCGAGATACTTACTATTACGTCTATACTATGGCAGAGGTAGCGCGAAGCAGACGCGCCCGAGGCAAGCCATTCACTCTTCGCCGCCGCCGCCGCCACCGCGCCTTTCATTCGCGACCATTGTGTCTCGCATGTTAGGCGAATGCCGGAGACGTCGCCAAATAATTCATTTAAAAGGCACATTCTGGGGATTTTTAATCAGTAATCCTTTTCTGTTGACATGAAGTTTTGTTAGTTACATAAATGAAGAGCGCTTTGACCTGCTCGAGCGAAGGTTTGCACGGTTTTGGACTTTTTACTATGTTATCATTGCGGATTGTTACCATTTTCTAACAAAAAAATATGTCGTAAATATATCAAAACGGTTGAAATTTCGTTTTAATCTAGTGATACCCATGGTAACTGTTTCATTCCACAATACAAAACTCTATTATTTGTATCCATCGCGCGACTTTACAAAAAACCAAATCTTAACTCTGTTGCGACATACCCACGTGGACAAAAAAATCAAACCCTAAATTAAATAACCAGAATAAAAACCTTGATGCGTTCTCACTAACGAGTGAGTATGTGTATATATAGGAGGAGCTCGATGGCGCAGCGGCTGGCGCGTTCGGCAACTTTTGCAATGCCGGGTCGCTGTGCTGGATGAATGACCAAATTAAAAAAATCTCGAGCTCCTCCCCTCCGTGCTACGGAAGGCACGTTAAGCCGTTGGTCCCGGTTGTTGTCGTAAGATGGCAGTCGTTAAAACCTACCAACCCGCATTGGGCTAGCGTGGTGGGTTATGGCCCAATATCCTCACGTGCTATTGTTCACATGGGAGGCCTGTGCCCAGCAGAAATGATGAGGTAATGTATATATCGACAATGCCAAACGTGGCATTGTGAGGGCAGGGCACAAGCAACAATATGTTACGGCTCCCTGAAGTCATTCATCGAGTCATTCACGAAAAGGATCGAATTTAAATTTGGGTAATGCCATGCCCTGCTTTGACAGGCACGTTATGTCGTTTTAGTGGAGTTTGCTGTCGTGTGTCGTTTAAACCCAAGGATAGTCAGATAGATCATAACAGAAACATTTATGTTAATTATCGCTTGGCGTTCATCTCATTTGATGGTAGGTTAGTGACGATTATGTGAAAGAGCATTTATTGTCTCAGTCCTAGATTCTCAAGTACTCAGGAACTGCCTATTTTATGTCTCAACTGTTGGTACACAGCAATGCTACGAACTTTGTTGATATTGCAACAGACAATAAAGTTGATAAGTGCATTAAACAGTAAATTTAATATCCTATAAAACAGTTATACTATTTCCATAGACAGTATGTGCTCGTTTATAGAGAAACACAAAACGAAATAAATAAAAAAGGACTTCTAAAGAGACGTTTCCTTACTGTAATGTAAACACTGCGGTACAATCCCCCACAAAATGTATGGGCACACACAATGCTCCGTATGAAAGGATGCTGTGATGGACAAATGAGTTGCCTCCAGCTAGTGTCCCCAAGGTTTTTTGTACGCAAACGCACCTGTGTAACATTTTTTATTACACTTTTGATGGAACTTTACACCATTTGAACTACTCTTGTTGGCGCATACCTACTACTCGTGTTGCTGCTTACATTTGAACAGTTTGTTATAGCTATTAATATTTCAAAATGACGATGTGTTATGGTATTTATTTGCAAGAACAATGAAAAACTAAAAACCTTAAAAAATATAATATAATAACTAAAAAATATTATTAAAAGGAGTCCCTTTAGGCAAGGTTCCGAAGATACTGGCAGCGTTCCCCCTTTGAATAGCAAGACTAATTCTTTGTCCGAGGTAGCTGCCAGTTCTTCGGTCTCCTGTGATGTCGACTAACCTTTTTACCATTTCCTTAAAAAGCCTTATAGCGCTAGGACCCCACGGACCAAGGGTCTCGACACCGAACGGGACAAAATCATATTCGGAGCCTAGACCCCTGTATTTGCAAGTTTTAGCTTTTTCAGCCGCTTCACAAGCCGCGCCAGCTCTGTTGTTGGTTCCATGTAGATGGGAAGGGGCCAGCGTGTCTGAACAGGTTGCATCCCATACCAGTGTTATTCTTTCGTTATGCAAATGTGCCAAAATTGGTTGTCGTTGGTGTGTAAAACTACCATTATTATCTGGTTTAGTTTTTTTTTTAAATAAGCACTCAGTTTTTCATATTACAACGTATTTATACATAAGTAATTTAATAATACTGTGGCTTGTTTCGTAAGATAATAACTCGCAATTCTTTGTGGTATAAAGAATAAACCTTGTTTGTAAAAACTGAACAAACAAGATATAACCTAAATGTAAGGATGATTTTGTAACGTAGGTACTTTGTACAAGAGAAAGCCCTAATTTTCCTTTCGTATATTTAAGTGACTGCCAACACAAGATCTTTTAATAAAAATAAGAACGCAAACGAACACGGCATGATTTATTTCTGTCGCATACTAAGTTGATTCATCATTTTCATGCGATAAAACTGCGTTATTTTTCGCGTTATAATTCAAACAGGAATGACTAATGACCCCACCACAGAAATAACAATGCGAAGTCCTCGAAGGAAACGCCATAAATGCCATGCCTTCCCCATAGAAAGAAAGCAATTTGAGTTGATAAAAGTCGTAATACGCAACGGTTAATTTGCTTTTGAAATGTTGTATGACGTTCGTATCATTTGCGTTGGCGTTTACATGATGCATTTTGTGTTAGCTATGCATACAATTAGTCGACAAAAAAGTTTTATTTTTCATTTATAATTTATTTATGAATTGCAACTTCGTAACGAGTAAGTTTAAACTGCCTTATAACTTAAAGGAAGACAATGCAACTACGGTTTTTAGATAATACGTACGTAGTTATTGATTTATAACGAACAACATATAAATTCATTTAAATAGGCTTTTAAACATCTAAAACAGTAATACTTTCTCAGAAAAAAGAATGTAAATAATTAAATAATGATAATTTTGTAATGATATATAAGATACAGAATAAATAAAACAATATTATATAAAATTGAAGTTCAGAATTTCAGTTTCATATCAAGGAAATTATTAGGTACCATGTCGAATATTCCCTACCTCCATTATCGAGCAACAAATTTAACTAATCAAAATGTCAAAAACAACAAACACTATATAAAATGTTGTGAAACTGCTAATCAACTTGAGGTGTTAATTAAAAGGTAATGAAACAACACAACGACTTGTCATCATTTAATTTGCTTCGGAAGCGTGGCAGCTGACACGCAGTTACGTCGCTTGAATTATTCCCATTTGTACTTGCAAATTGCTGTGAAAAAATGACAACAGGAAACTTAGGTAACGTGCAATCTACAGGTGATAATTTGAGGGCGAAAACGAGCGCCCTGGGGTATTTTTTATAGCACACACGAGAGCTCTTCATAAAGGTAAAACTCGACGTTAGGTACTGCCTTATTGGGAAAACGAATCACCTTTTTATTTTAACATCATCTTTCATGAATTATTTTATTGGTGCCATGAGGTTTATTGATTGAGTTCGAACCCTAAGTTAAGTAGGTTAGAAAGTAACAAGCATTAACTGTTATAATACTTTATTATATCTATAGGTACTGTAAATAAAAATATTATAATAAAATATTATAACAGTAATAAAACGTAATTATAATTGTAAATGAAGAAAAGGATGATTGTCACGGGCGTGATTTAATATTTGTTTATTTATACTTTATTGCACAAAAACAAGTACAAATGGCGGACTTAATGCTAAAAACATTATCTGCGTATGTACGTATAAAAAAAATCTTTACAATATATTACCACCACATTACAGTCTCAATATAATTTTGTTGGCAATATTGAAATAATAATAATGATGTCTCAGTCCAGCTATCTAGCACTAGACATGACGGAACTATAAAGGCAGCTGCGTAAAAATTCATGTCAATATGAACGAACGCCAGGTGTAACGAGAAAATTACGAAAACTGGTATACCCGTCCGGCTGGTGATTCGGGCCGGAAGCGAGCGAGAGCGGCGCAGGCACTCATTTCCGGGTTTGTTTATCGTGTGCGCCGGCAGAGGGCGTTGAGGGGAATAAAACGGGAGGAAACTCAAATAAATTATGAAAGGAATAATGAGGCCACAATGCGACGTGACGTAGCTATTTTTCTGTTGTTTTATAGCGTATCCTTTAATTGTGGCGCACTATTTGTCGTTTTATTTCGCCTTTACTTACTATTATGGCGCAGCGACCCAACCCAAAGTGGGCCTTGGCCTCCGACAATAAGAGTCGCCAGTTTAATTCGCCTTTAGGAGTTGTTAAATGCGGAACCCTTAATTTTTAATTATTCTTAAATCATTCTAACCGACTTTACGAACTCTAACGTTAAACATTTTTATGAGACGTTTGACATTGCTTAGAATGTATACTCTTTAATTACCTATGTGTTAAGTTTAATATACGTGAGTTTTTTTAGTTTCCTTGGTTGACAGTACTAGGTGTTGCTCTTTTCCTGTGTTGAATTGAACGAACTCAAAGCATGAAATATTTTGCATATTTAAGGAATACTTTTGATTATTCTTCCACAAAACGAAAAGAAAAAGTAAAGAACTAAAGAAAAGTAAATATTCACCAAAAAAGTAAAATTCGCACAAAACGTTAGCAATTTAAATATATTTTTGGTAAACATCAACTATTTTTTGGTGTTCATTTGAACATGAACAAAGCCTTGTTTATAAATCTACGCATCTTATTATAATGTATTTAATTACCTGTCACGCTGTCACGCTGATCACATGTGCAGTTGCTATTTGGTGCAACGTGGACTATGGGAGAGGACTGCTTTTGCGGTTCTCATTGCCTAGTCTCTGACTAACCCTTCGGGAATAATAGTCGCAATTATTATGTATGCATGTAAGATTTATTAAGGTTCTATTATACAATTCTGGACTATTGGCCTATTCATCTATTGGGCCCACCTTAGAGTTTAGGTTTCTATGGCCCCTACTTAAATATGATTGCTAGATTGAACAAAACCTATTGATGCAGTTTTAAAACTGATACATTTTACCATCTTTTTCGATCGTATTGTTTTAAATTTGAATTCAGAATACCACACGACATGGAGCTACGCCTAACAAGTCGGGTATGCGCCTTGATGAAGGCAGTTGATGTTTGAATAAAAAAACATGTTTTATCAAATAAAGGTTTAATTTAATAACGCGTGTTGTCTCCATGGGCATCTACGACAGCTCTCATACGATTAGGCATAGAGTTTATCAACCGCTCTATAAAATTTTGAGGGATCATCTCCCATTCCTCTTCTATGGCAGTTTTCAACTCTTGCATCGTCTGGGCAACTGGCTGCCCAGTCCATAACTGTGATGTTCACATCCCGAAGATACTCCTTGACGATGCCGGCCTTACGGGCTCTTGCATTATCATGCATAAAAAGGAAATTTGGGCCCACATGGTCCACGTATGGCATCACGTGAGGTTCTAAGCACTCACGAATGTATCTTTCAGTATTTAATGTTGGCAGCCGTGGTTCCGTAATAACCTCAAGTTGAGTTTTGCCGCTCGCGGACATACCGCCCCAGACAGTCCATGAGCCACCGCCATAAGCAACCCTCTCTTCAAAGCAGCATTGTGCTTTAGACTCATCAGAAAAGAGTAGACGGCTCCAATGCTGCTGAATCCAATTTAAATGAGTGCGCGCGAAATGAAGACGCGCTGTTCGGTGGGCTCGCGTTAGTTTGGGGCCATTAGCTGGCTTGTGTGTACCATATCGCGTTCTTTTAACCTTCTTTGAACAGTTCGAGCGCTCACAGATACTCCGTGGAAGTCGCGAAGTTGGTTTTGTATCTCAATGGAGGTAAGCTGACGATTTCTCAAGCTGGTCGTCACGATGAATCGATCCTGCCTTTCAGTTGTGACCCGAGGTCGTGGCCTTCCTTGGCGACGAACAAAACCGCCAGTCTCTAGGTACCTCCGATAAACATTTCGGACCGCAGATCGACTTAAATTAAGTTGAGCACTCACATTTCTTTGGCTGTGTCCGGCCTGGATAAGTGCCACAGCTTGGGCGGCGACTTCAGGCGAAGTATCCATAGATTATTGATAGAACCTCACTTTAATGTTAAGAATAAGTAATGTTTGTTGCAAAACTAAAGAGAAAAATTACACTTTCAAGAATTAAATCCAAGTAAACCAATAAAATCAAGTTTTCTTAGTATTCGATTGATTGATATCAACGAACAGGCTCCAAATTGTCTTTTGTTTCTTTAAATTCTGTGTTCGAAATTTAAAAAAATACTATTGAATAAAATTATGAATGTGCTTGGTTCAAAACTCTATAAAAACTTTTTGCTCGACCTAATATAAATTTTTAGCTAGGACTAAACGTAACTGAAAATGCAAGGTGGGCCAATAGATGTGTCCAGAAGTGTATTATGCTGAATGTGCAGTGTCTAGTCAAACCCTAATCGGGTTTTTGGACACAAAATAATTGTGAAATTGTATTAGTATTTGTGTTATCTTTGTTTCATATGAAAAGTAAAATAAAAAAAATTACAATCAAACAAAACATACACTTCAGCTTTTTAGCGCATCTGCTTGTATTCAGATCTTACCAGTTAAACAACTTTAATGATGCCAGTTTACCGGATAAACTAAAACCAACATCTGCACTTTCATCTTTAATTTGTCATGTCAGGTGTCAGGTGAAATGAAAGCCAATTGATTTTGCCGTCTTACAAAATGAAATTAACAACTTCTAAGAACCCATTAACATCAAAAGTACGACATTGCGAAAAGAGAAACAAATTAACATTGGTTATTCATGTAGTTATTCGTCATAATTGAACTAATTAAAGTGATTATTGTTGGTTTATTCTTATGAGCACGACATTCGGCAATTAAGATTACTTTTGTAATTATTCGTCTGGCCGCTAACAAATTGTTTAAATATGTTTAACTACCGGTCTTAACAACCATGAGCGACTTGCTCGATAAAGCCTTAATCGATCGTTAAACACATATCAGATGTTTGATTGACATCATTAATTTAAGTAACAAGCAGTGGGGTTTATGCTTTAGGTAAGTCATAATAATGATAAGGTTCAACGTAATAATCTCAAAAGATACGGAACAGATGTTCATAAGCAAAATCTGTGACTGTTGGTACCCATGAAATTTTGAAGTTTTTTAACAAATTTCAGTGCTTTAATATAGTTATAAAGAAACTCACTTTTAATCATGCATTCTAACATCTGAATAATTTTATGTAATAAAATAATTGTCACATGATTAAATTTATTACATTAGCTGTTAATAAGTCAAATATCATACACCGCCGGCGGTCGCGAAACAATTGATTTTCAATTGTGTCTGGTTTTACGGTGCTCAAGAGGTTAATAACTAAAACATTATTAATCCTACCAGCAAAAATTAAGAAATATGAAAGGTTGTTTGTTCTTCGATCACTTTATATTTGCTTAATAGATTTATTGTAAATAGATAAGTTTCAATGTTTGAGCTTTCAATGTTTTATTACAGTGCTATATATTTTAGTTCCGAGAAAATATTTTTATTACTTATACGCCAATGATACCATTTTTTTTAATGAAGTTAATAAAAGAAGAAAGAATACATAAATGCTGAACACATTAGCTAAAAAAAACCCCTTTGAGATTTTATTTCAAACAAAAAGACACCTTTTAAATTTTTACTAAATAGTGCTGAAGTAGGTTGTAGATACCGCTATATTCAATATTGCTAATTTAGAGCCTTGGTTCATGTTCATTTAGTTTTACACATGTATATGTCAGTAGAACTAAATTGAATTTTTGACAAAACGGGGAAGTAAAGTGATTGTCCTATATACAACCTGATGATAAGTGTCGATAAGACTGAGACGGTCGTTACCACAAACAAAGTGACTTATTGAGTTGATGTTACTGATAATTATATAGATGTGCCCAGCAGTGGGACGTTTTTTGGCTAATAATGGTGAAGCGGACTTAAACCAAATCGAGCACATAATTTAATCCTGCTGAGTATCGAACACGCGTCGTCTAGGTCTGACAATTGAAAACATGATTTTAAGTCTTCTAAGTATATTTCTTTTTCTAATTTGGTTAAGGAGTTACTTTAATTTGTTTTAAATTAATCACCTCTGTGGTCTAGTGGCTAAGCCACCGGTTTCAGACCCAGAGGCCCCGGGTTCGATTCCCAGCGGGGGGTACATCTTTGTGTGCTCGGTTTGGTTGGTGGTAGGGCTAATAAGTTCGCCTGGCTAGCTACCACCATCTTATCTAAGTCTGTCGCCATAACAATGATGTTTATAGCTTTGTTGTGTTCCGTACAGTTTGAGATAAGATAGCCAGTTCCTCAGTGGTTGAGGATTCCGGGTTCGCGCGCTTCTACCTTCGGCCTTATCGTCACTTACCATCAGGTGAGATGAAGGCCAAGCGCTGACCCGTTGTAGAAAAAAAAATACAAGTTACTAGTTTATCGTATGTATTATTTGTATGTATATATCGTATGATTTTTTTTGTTTTGTTTTCCGCATGTCACTTTTATAGTTATTCAATGTCAAAGTCAAATTATTTGTTCAATGTTAATCTTTACAGACACTCATCGACGTCAATACTAATAATAATAAAAAAACAGTTAACTAACTTGTAGATAAGACTTAACAAATAATCTAACGAACTATAGTCTGTGCCAGACAAACACGCATCGCTACCTCCAGTACCACTGCACGCCGAAACAGGATCGCGTCGGGCCGAAATAGAGCCGTGGCGATAGAATTCTGTGTAAACAAACGTATCCTGGTACGAGACAAAATGGCGGACAAGTGGTAATAGAAATTGGAAATAACTAAGTTTTTGAAGTAAAATAAAGTAACTTCTGATATGAGTTTTGGAAAAAATTAGTAATAAGGTTGACATTTTCAATCATTCAAAATATCTTTTTTTTTATAAAAGTTTATTAAAAAAAATTGAAAAATTTGAAAATATTACTAATGTTTTCCAAAACTTATTTCAGCCGTTACTTTATTTTACTTCAAAAACTCTATTATAATTTAGTATAGTAATGATAGAAGCCTTTGCCTAACTGTATTTAGAATATTTTTTAACTGCGTCGCAGCAACATCCACCAGTTCTGCTCGTATGTGAAAAGTTGAAGTTTTTTAATAGAAAAAGTTTGAGCATACGTCGCGCGCGAAGTTGCCCGTCGATCGGCAACATCGATTTGGTGTTTCAGTTTTTAATTTCATAAACTTCTGCCGCCCGCGGAATACGTAACGTGATTTCTGGCGGTCGCGATGCGCCAACTTAGTTGCGGTTTCGCACGAGAGTTAGTAGAATATGTCACTTTTATTATATTTAGTAATTTTAAATACATATTAATAATGTTGACAATGAATAGGGAACTCTGTACAAAATTGCTGTGTTTGAAAAATTTGACATAGTATTAGACTATTGTGTAACATACAAATATAGGTATCAAACTGCCGTACTCCTCTGAGTACGGCAGTTTGATACGACGTCTCTACGTCAATTAAGTTTTAATGACAATTAAATGTCATTCCTTCTCTATTTAGCACCATATCAGAAAGTGACAGCAACAGACTTAATTGTCACTAAAACTTAACTGACGTCTCTGAGTACGGCAGTAAGTTCTATTTATATTGTGTGGGCATCTCCGTACACGTGGTTTGGAAAAAGATTCTTAATTGTTATGTAATAAGGCGGAAACCTGCTATTCATACACATACATACACTCACCACTTTTATAAATAAATAAATAAGATTTGTTTACGCTCACACCAATTATCTAGGCCAAGATAAGTATTCTATTGAAACTCGTTAATATGGTAAGATAACGGATAAATATACATAAAACAACCAAACCCGAAAATGACGGTTTTCCTCTAAATTGGCCCGACCGGGAATTAAACCCGGGACTTCAGAGATGGCGCGACGCCAGACAAGGCGTGCTAACCACTCGAGCACGGAGGTCGTCATTATCCCCAAAGAGTTAGTCAGAGACTAGGCAATAAAGGCCGCAAAAGCAGTCCACTACCAACAATCAACGTTTCACCTAATAACAACTTTACATGAGCTCAATGTGGTAGGCGGTGAGTCCATCACCGCTCTATGTTGTTGGATAATGTGCAGTCTTAAGTCCGTTAGTCGCCTTTAACGACACTCGAGCGAAGAATAAAATGTTTACCAGAAAACAACAACCAGTCTCAGGAAAGCTCGAATGAGAATCGAACCCATGTCCTTTAGATTGCCGGTCCACTGCTCTAACCGCTAAGCTACCGAGACCCCAGAAGACTCGTTTACTTTTTTCTAGTACTGAGCTTTTGATACGCTGCAAGCCAGCGGTATTACGTCGAGTGTGGCGATGACTTTCCGAAATCGAATTTTACTGCAAGCGATTTTTCCATTCGTATGATTTCCCAATCGAATCGTTTTGTAAATATCTTTATTGGGTGAATTTCAACAGGTCCGTTAAAATCTTCATTTCCGTGGATTTTTTTATCTTTAAGTTTTTTTAGGAAAAAAATCAAGTTTTTGATAATGTATGTATTTCTATGGTATATATTATGTAGGTAGTGATAGAAAATATAACATGACAATGTAAGGTAGGTAGGCCCCTCAGTCTTGCAATAAACGCTGCCTAGTCATTACGTGTCTTATTTACCATTGGCGACGAGGAGTTTGACGTACAGCACGCGGAAGTGAAACACGTGTGTTATGTCCTTCCACGTCGAGCACTTAGGCGGCACTGATATGCAACGTTTAGCGCACAGGAGGAAGGCCGCAAGTCGTTAGATAAAACAATATTCTTAAACATGTTTAGGACACGGCGATGAAAGGTAGTTCTGGGACAAATAATTTTTTATTAAGCATTCGTTGTATTATTTAAATATTTGAATAAATGTATTCCGTAACATTACTTTTACTATTCGAGTATCAAATAAAATTAGGTTTTAACATAAATAACCAGTAAATTTTTATCAATGAGGTATAATACACATCAAGGTGACATGTGGACAAACACTTCAATGAAAGATTTCCAGGTTTAATTATTTTTTTTGGAGTACCTATAAATCCCATTAATAAAGTATTTAATGCCGCACATAGATGACTATTTCACCTAACCAGTAATAGTAGATTGTTATACAAGGGGCTAAAATGACAAATTATATACGAGGTAGTTTTACTCCAGAGCTTTGGAGCGAGGGAGTAAATAGAAACCGAGTTTTAATGGGTTTTAGCGCCGTGTGTTACACTCTGCTTTTCACTACGAATGCGAAAAAATAAAATAATCCAATACAATATGAATTGGTTTATTTTATTAAAAATTAACCCGTTAGTAGCTTTAACGACACCCAAGGGAAGAGAATGGTTGGTAGTTTTATTTTGATGAGCCCATCGCTGCTCTAGCCTGTTGGATAGTAGGTTTGTGCAGTCTTTCCATCTCTTCCCTAGGGTGTCGTCAAAGGCGACTAACGGACTAATGACTGCACATACATCCTACAACATAGAGCGGCGATGGGCTCATCAAAATAATACTACCCACCCGTCTCTTCCTTTCGGTGTCGTAAAAGGCGACTAACGGACTAAAGACTGCGCATACATCCAACAGCATAGAGCGGCGATTGGCTCATCAAAATAATACTACCAACCCCTTTCTTTCCTTGGATGTCGTATAAGGCGATTATCGGACTAAAGACTGCACATACATCCAACAGCATAGAGCGGCGATGGGCTCATCAAAATAATATTACCGACCCTTCACTTTTCTTCGATTTCGTAAAAAAGGATTAACGGACTAAAGACTGCACATACATCCAACAGCATAGAGCGGCGATGGGCTCATCCAAATAATACTACCAACCCCTCCCTTCCCTTGAGTCTCGTAAAAGGTGACTAATGGACTAAAGACTGTACATACCTGCAACGGCATAGAGCGGCGATGGGCTCATCAAAATAATACTACCAACCCCTCTCTTCCCTTGGGTGTCGTAAAAGCGACTAAAGGGCTAAAGGCTCACCACCACAGCACATGTGCAGACTGTGCAGTTTTTTCTTGCTGAAGCGTGGTCTGTGTTGTCCATAGATTCAAATGATTACTAATTTTACCATAAACATTAATTAATGTTTTATATTTTAACGTTTTATTAACGCTTAAATATACTTAAGTAAAATTTTAAACACTGAAAAAAGACGACAACCTCAGGCGGGAATCGAACCACGCACCTTCCGCATTCCGGGCGGCCTTAACCACTTGGCTACCGAGGTCTGGCTTTCAACCGTCGAAATTTGTCAGTGTTTGATGCTTTTTTTTTTGTTTTTTTATGTTTTTTTAGTCAACATTGCTTTATCAAATCTTAGAAGTTTTCACCTCTGAGATCCGAAAGAAATATTTTTACAAATATTTGAAAATTCGGTTAAGATGAAGCTTTAATAATAACTATCTCAAAAAAGTTGTTGATCTAAGTAAACAGTAATAAGTCGAGTCTTTATTTATAATTATTCTACAACACTAAATACTTTTTCGTTTTTGTAGGCTCATTGTCATGTGACAGACAAAAATTAAAAAAAAAAAACTTTTTCCCCTAGGCCAAGAAAAGCTATTTTAGCCCCGCCCTAGAACGCTACAATGACGGTCTTTTTGAGCAAGAGGAGTGAAAAATGTTAGAACATTATAACTATGTTTTTAAGTACCGATTTCATCGATGCCACGCAATTTTTGGTCCCGGGAAATTCACCCTATTATTAAATATTTTGCATTCACAATGCTATACAGATACATGATAAAATGTTTACCAGAAAAGAAAAAGAAAAGATACAGGTTTTTTTTCTCTTTATTAAGTATCTTGTATTTTCTCTTGAGTGTCGTAAAAGGCTACTGCCAGCCTCATTGTATCTTCCCTATTACACTGTTAAATTAATGAAATACATGATTAATAAGTTACATGAATCACTGTTCAGCTATCTTTACCAACATACAACATTTTTTTTGCCACATCTGATTTACGTTTTGATAAAATATTGTGAATGAATACAGGTTGGTAATGTTTTAATATTAAACTGCCACCACGCAGCACTGTTCAATTTGAAAAATGTTAAAAATGTTTGGCTTGTGTTTTTTTGTGTACGATCTAAATATGTGCTACATGTTGTCGTACAGTATGGTACGATTTTAAGCTAAAAATAAACAGATATCGTCTCAATTTCTACAGAGCGAAGACTTGTATCTTTCGTTACTTATTCACACGTTTCAATGAAGCTGTGAACAGCACAATTTCCATATCAATGTTTGCTATTTCCTTTGCCGAGTCGTGTTTGTTCGGGCTATCGGACCAAACAGCTTTGTGTACTAACGACACGATCTTGAGGTTAACACAACTTATAACAAGGAATATTATGACTTTTTTACCGAAAATTTTATTTTGACCTGATATACGGAGTAACCGGATGTTACTTGCAGCAAGAAATTTAGGAGAAGCTCGATGGGGCGCTGCGCTGAGGCGTTTGGTTTGCGATCTCGCCAGTTAAGCAACTTTCAAACGTCGGGTCACTGGATGGATGCTTCGGAAGGCACATTAAGAGGAAACACTACGTCGACGTGGCATGCAAAATTCTATTACTTTTACAGCATCGGTTAAAGAAAGAGATTTTCTATGTCTGTATGTTTGATTTTGTTTTAAACCAGCCACTTAATGTGCCTGAAGACGCCTTAAAACGGAGTAATTTCGATAAATTTTGAAGGCTCCTGGAGGAGAACTTTGCATGCCACATCGACGAAGTGTTTCCTCTTAATCCCGATTGGTCTCGTAAGATAGTACTTGTTAAAACCCACTAAACCCGCATTGGTTGGCCCAATGCGGGTATAAGGGGTTTTAACAAGTACTATCTTACGATAACAATCGGGTAGTGGGTTATAGCCCAATCTCCCTATTTGCTATCATCAATGCGGGAAAGCATGTGCCCAGCTCAGTAAGATGTTTATAGGCTGATGGAAAGAAACTTATGGGACATCAAGCCATTCAATCGTTTAGTAACCAAACTATCTTTAGAATAGAACCTCGACTCGGGTTTAAAGTGTTGTGGGGGAAGATAGTAGCTCCATGGCCATACTTTGTAAAGTGAACTTGTGAAGTGAGACTTTGTACTCTTTAGTAACGAGAACCAACGGGGTCTTGCACCTCTGCGTATGTATAAAAATGTGTTTATTGGGACTTGAAGAATTAGGGGAGGGTGGAGGGATAGGCAAACCGAGATATGCGCAGGCCTTTGCCTATTCACACTATCGGTGTCAATACCTCCTACATAATAAAAGGTTTTATATCCCCACGTGCTTATGTCCACGTGGGAGGCCTGTGCCCAGCAGTGGGACGTTTATAGGCTGATGATGATGATGATTCCTTGTACGAAAACTGAACCTTTTTTTCTAATATTACTTTTGATAATTACCGTGTCGCGTAGAGGTGACAGAATACTACCACCCCCTCTCTTCCCTTGGGGGTCGTAAAAGGCGAATAACGGGCTAAAGACGGCACATACATCCTACATACAGCATAGATCGGCGATGGCATAGGACTGCTTTTGCGGTCCTCATTGCCTAGTCTCTGACTAACCCTTCGGATAATAGTCGTGACTATACCTATGTATGATAAATTAAAAAAAAAACTGCAGTGAACACTAAGCTGCGCTGGACCTGGAAACATTGGGGTTATTACATAAAATGGAATAGAGACAGGGAGATAATAAATGTGTCACTATAATAATAATAATAATCATTTAATTCAGGCAACAAAATGTACAGATGGTAAATTACATAGGCCCATATAATATATACCTTACAGACTAACATACATACAAATAAAATACAATGTTTTGTTAGTAAATAACTTAATAACTAACGTTAGTATTATTTAATTGGCACCTGCGGTACCAACTCGGTAGCAACAGGCAGCTTCCCTCGGAAACGCCTGTAGACTACACCCTTAGGCCAGAAGTCCTCCTTCAAAAAGATGTCCAGCTTTGATGTCGGGATTCGCACCACAAACGCCTTGAAGCTCGTGTTATGGCGCGACTCCAGCTGTCCAATCCTCAAATTGAAGTTAGACTTCATGCGAATGTACTCTGCTACCTCCTGCGATGTGGTGGTGTAGTGCAGGCGGGACAGGTACACGGCCGTGGTCGGTGTCGCGGCACGCAGCAGGAAGGCGGGCCCTGTCGGTGCAGTACCGCAGCGGTTCTGGCTCGCTCGCTGACGACGTCGCTTCTTGCTTCGAACCTCGACGAAGCCATCCTCGTCTTGATCCGAGAGCGCGACGTTTCGTGGAGCGGCCTTTGTCTCGGCGACAGGTCGCTGCGACCGTGTTTTTGCCTTAGCGGCAACAACAGCGGCGAAATCACGGCGTCGGCAGTTGACGGGCGCACACGTGATAGGCGCATGCGTCGTCACTGCGTGCAGCAAGGCGGCGGCGGCGGCGGCAGGCGCGCGGGGCGTAAAGACTGCGCTCGCGGCTGACAGCTGCGCCAGAGCGCTCGGCTAGGCTCGGGTCGTATCGGAGACGGGGCCGAAACTGCTGACTTGCAGCTCGACATCGACGTATCGAGGCAGGCCCCTCGTCGAGTGTTGACGTATGTGCCCGCGATCGATGACCTACTTACCGCGAGCGATTCGCGTAGAAAATCAACTTCCTTGCGCAACTCACTCACGCTATTTTCGGATGTCTGAAATTTCAGCATCACTTCAGCCAAACTCGCCTTTAGGGACACGATGTCCTTCAGTAAGCAGGTGACGTCTACATGGTCGAAGGTGACGGGAGGCAACTTGTTGAGGTCTCTCGCCACAAACGTCGGCATGTCATCTGGATCGGTTGCCTTGATCAGTGTTATGATCTCATGCAGACTCTTCTGCGTCCCGTCTCGTCTCCGGGACACCATCTGGTCGCTCTTGCCGACAGACTCGTAGAGCAGCTTCTTCGCACCAGCCACGTCATCTTCACTGAAGCTGGACTTGCAAATTTGCACTGCGCTCACCTCGTCCATGACGTCCAGCTTTTGTTGCAAGAACGCCAGGAGTTCATTTGCCACGAGTTTGTCACTCATGACGTTAGTCGAGCAGCGGCATGCGCCGCGCTACGCGTAATATTATTTATTTTAATTTGATGCGTCTGCACCGATCCGCATCGCTTACACGACTTGACGACGTCACTAAAGATGTGTTGCTGTTAGTACCGCTGTACTCAGTGTGTGCGATCTTAAGTCAATTTGCCTTTATGATCTGCGTGCTCTAACGGCCCTGCAGCATGTTAAATCTATGGTCTTATAAACATCTGGGACGTTAGCATAATGTTTGTACAACTTAAAGCGTGTGTGCAGTTAGTAGTCGGTGCATAATTTTGTTTTATTTAACAAATGTCATTAACAGTGACGTCATTTAATGACTGTAATGATCAATTCAAAGAATTAGACTAGTTTATTCCATGTTGCACTTATAGATACTTTAGCACGTATTCCACCTTAGATTTGCTAGATAAGATCTCTAGAAATAAATTTACCATTACTCAGCATAATATAGTATGTACTTTGTTTTTTGTATGTGTGATTTTGTGCATTCACTAATACAGTGTAGCAAACTTTTATGTATAAGTGATTACCAACACAAAGTGATCACATACACATAAATATACACACGAACGATAGTATGTGTTTATAAACAATCACATACACATAAATATGAATGTTAACTCATGACTTTGCTTTAATACAAATCTCGGATTTACTGAAAGCAGCACCGATACAAATTCGCGACTGCAAATGCTGACTGCGAAGCCTTACACGCGTTGCTTGTATCCACGGAAGTAGTATAACTGGAAGTGACAGCGCGAAGCAATTAATGGTGCAATGAATTTGGTCTAATAGGCTGCAAGCGCACTGCAACCGTTAAGAAGTGACGACCTCTTTGGTCGAGTGGTTTGTACACCGGTTTTCATGGTGTCGCCATCTCTGAGGTCCCGGGTTCGATCCCCGGTCGGGTCAATTTAGAAATTATTGTTTTTCTAAATTGTCTCGGGTCTGGGTGTTTTCTATGTATAATAAGTATGATTTAAGTATTTTAAGTATGTTTATCCGTTGTCTAGTAACCAATTAACGAGTTTCTTCGAAGCTTCTCTTGGGCTAGATAATTGGTGTGATTGTAGGAAAGTTAATTTTAATTTTTTTTTAATTTTAAGAAGTGACATGCGTTTGCAACTCATGGGCCTTCATTGCGCGAAAAATGGTTTTGCGATGTCGTTTCTAGTTGTAGTACCTCAACGCCTGTACCAGCATTAATTTAGCAATTAACTCACGGCTCGGCGGCTCGCTGTTGTTCAAAAGGCGTTGTCGCGGCCATGTCGTTGCGAGGCTGCCACTGACGCTGCAAGCAAAATGAACGAGTAATATCTAACTTTGTATAGGTACCTACGTAAAGGTTTGTGCAGCTTATTCACAACCGCTCCAAATTGTTTTTTTAAATTGTATTTCTCAGTACATTACTTAACATGAGTAAGTTAGTTACTTAGTTAGTTAGACAACTACATCATCAACATCTTATCTAAAGAATGAGTATGAGTTAGGATAAAATGTTTTCTAGAAAAAAACCAACCAGTCTCAGGAAACTCGAGTGGGATTCGAACCCACGACCTTTGGATTGCCGGTCCACTGCTCTAACCGCTGAGCCACCGAGACCCCAGGAGACTCGCTGAATTTTTCCTAGTAGTTTGATTTACGCTGCAAGCCAGCGGTATTACGTCACTGTGACTGTGTGTTTTTTCTAGTAAACATTTTATCCTATATCTATAGAGCATTGTGAATGCCAAATTTCAGTAATAAAGATATTTATAAGCAATTACGTCTTTATTGATTGTTAAATACTTGCAATAGTATTTCTTTCGACTGTGAGGGTAGACTTCACAGTGACGTAATACCGCTGACTTGCAGCGTAAATCAAACTACTAGGAAGAGTTCAGCGAGTCTTCTGGGGTATCGCAGCTCAGCGGTTAGAGCAGTGGACCGGCAATCCAAAGGTCGTGGGTTCGAATCCCACTCGAGCTTCCTGAGACTGGTTGATTTTTTCTAGTAAACATTTTATCATATATCTTTAAAGCATTGTGAATGCAAAATTTCAGTAATAAAGATGAGTATGAGTATCATAAATCTGTTTATATACCCAGAAAACATTGCGTGGTAATAGCAGTTGCAAATTTTTTAAAATTTTGATAAATTTATCTATTTTAAACTCACACTTGGTATTTGTTAAAACGTGTAAAGTGCTATTCAATTTACAAGTTGATGTTGTAATAAAAGTCGTTTGTAAAGCACTCAGGTCAAAGATTTAACTGGCCAAGAGTACGGACTCTAAGGTAATCCCCAAGGATTCCCACAAGCCTCTTGTATCCCTGCCCGATCACTGCTAACCTTAAACACAAACTATGGCCACATTTATCTCAACCAACTATCAACCTTACCAGTGACATCACAAGACCTATGAGGCTGCAACACGAAGATTTTCCGATCACGTTTAGCTTTAACGCCAGCGTTATAAGCCGTTTAGATCGATCTATTAACAACTTTATTGCTTTCATGTTAAGAGCTGTAGGAGCTGCTCAAGTTTTGAGCTAGTCATCTTCAAAATAAGCGATAGTATTGGAAGTAAAGGAAAATTAGTATACAACTTAAAGTTTAATCTGTTTGAATCGTCTAATCTTCGGATTCAGTAGGGGTTTGTGATTAGCTTAAAGTTCGGGAACGATTGTTTAGTCATGGAGACAAGGTCTATGTTGAACTTTTGGGACTATACCTACTATCCTATATCGAAGTTAGTGTTGAGATGAATCTCCTTTACTGATTGTATAATTACAAAGTTATTAGAGAGAATACCTACTGTATAATTTCCTACAGTACACCAATTGTATGTAATAACGACTCAATGTCAAACACTAATACTAGTGTCTACTTTAGGAAGAATTTGTCAACTGTACAACCTTAATTTTTCTCTATACAAAACCAAATAACCCCTCAGTCTTGGATTTTTTTTGACACTTTTTTGGCGCAACTGTCAACGTCAAATTTGACAGCATCGAGCATAGATTATGCAATATTTTGCGATAACAATACATAAGATGAACCACAGAACCGAAATAACCAAACTGTTCATACTAAAGTAGTCTGTAAGCCTATGAAAACACGGTACAAAGTCAAGTGTGTTTTTGTAGGTGCGGTCGCATGAGACCGCTTGGGGTTTGAGGGGTGGGTGAGTTCCAGCTATTGATCTGAACTACTTTCCCCAAGAAACCTATGTGCAAAAATGACAAAAAAAATTCGAACTCCTATACAAAACGGTCCGATCAGCTGAAATATTTTTGTAATTTTTACATATAGGTTTCTTGGGGAAAGTTGTTCAGTTTCATGGGTAGAACTCACCCTTAATTGGTTATGAATAAAGAAAAATTAAGGTTGTATATCGGTTCCTAAAGTTCTAAATGTACCCAACGTTGCTACAATTCGAAGCTATATTAGCATTATATAAAGTTTATCTACTTATATTAATAAAATTGCCGAAACGTTTGTACGCTCATCACTATAGGACGGCTGCACCTAATTGGCTAATTATTTTTTTGTTAAGTTTATAATTCTTAGGACTTATAAACATAACAAAAAAAGTTTTTTTTTTGTTATGGTTTGTATGTAAGAAAATCTTTGGAAAATCGTCACGGGGTACAGACTCCACGCGAACGTAATCGCGGGCGGGCCGCTAGTAAATTATAAAACAGGACTTTCTTACAGAAAGTTACTTAATAAAAGTAGACAAAATAAAATCTTACTTTATTAACTAAGGGGTTTACACGTTTCGATTTTCCATACAAAACATTAAGATAAAATTTTTACAAACCTTTATGCATATTTTAATGTAACTTTACGTACATATATACATATAGGTACATATTGTGGGAGTTAATGTTCACCTAAATAGTTTGAAGCAAAGTTTTGCTTTATGTTTCTTTTTGAATTGATTATAAAATTGATTTAGGCTAGGAAGATGAAGTATTATGTTATGCATTTTTGACAAGTAATCAGGATGTACCACAAAATTTTTAAAGTTTTAAAGGAAAGAGTTATTAACAGCACTGTGAAAAGTATCACAGGAATTAAATACTTTAAAGGAAAACGAAACATGGATGATTGTTTAGATACCGAATAATGACCAAAAACTACTAGACACTAAATGGATATTTGTAAAAAAAGACGTAGGAGAAAAATAAATATGTAAAGCAAGGCTAGTAGTAAAAGTATTTCAACAGAAAGAAAAACCAGTACAAAAACTTTATACAATAAGAGTTATAGCATCAATTGCAGCTTAAAGAGAATATAAAGTAAATCAGATGGACATGACAGGGGTTTTTTTGTATGGACAAATTGACGAAGACGTTTATTTAAAGCCTCCGGAAGAATTATTTGTCCCAGAAGGTCGAGTGTTGAAGCTTACAAAGTCCCTATAATTATGGTCTTAGGAAATCTTTGAAAAATGGTATGAAAAATTCACGCAAGTTATAAGAAGCAATGGATTTCATCGATTTCAAAATGGCTATTGTCTGTATTATAAGGATAACATTATATAATTTTATAAGTTGATGATTTACTTATCTCTAGGCCCAGTGATTAGGATATAACAAAGGTTAAAATTACTTGATTACTGACTTTAAAACCTGACTTTAAGACCGTAATTTAACATATCTCGGTATTTCAATTATAAAGAACTCAAGTGGAACTTTTATTAATCAAACTAAATATTTCTAGAATGTTTTAGAGAAGTATAATATGGACAGTTGTAAAGGTGCTTGAACACCTATGGAATACAACTTTAAACTTGACTTTGAAGACTGGGATATTGACATGAATTTAGACTACCAATGTAAATCAGTTAGCAGTAGACCTGAATTGGCTACAGCTGTGTCATAATTTAAGTCGTTTTTAGTCAAGACCCTCATTAAATTCGTAGCAAGCTTTATTTAAAACATTATGTCAAACTGTTATTTATAATTTAGTGTATACAAAAACTGATAAGTGAAAACTTACTGGCTATGCAGATGCAGACTTACATACATACATAATTATACGGTACATGTTTAAATTGTTTGGTAATAGAATTACTTGGAGATCAAAGAAACAGACTACTGTGGCTCTGAGTACAACAGAGGCGGAGCTTATTTCGTTATGTGACGCATCTGTTGAAGCCTGTTGGTTACTAAAATTACTGTCAGTTTTGATGTTATTAAAAAAAAGGTTACTATATTTGAGAATTATCAAAGTACGATGAAAACTGCTACAAATCCAGATCAGAAACGTTTGAAACATGTGGACGCGTTAAGATTAATTTTATAAAACAATAAATAGAGGAGGGTATGAGAACTGTTGTATGTATTCCTACTACTAGTCAAATAGCTGATGTTCTAGACATTGATGGAAAGTGTTGGAGTCAATGTTCAACCAAATAGTTTAAAGCAAAGAAGTTTTGCTTTATGTTCCTTTTTGAATACTTATCTTTGAGTTGTCAAAGTTGTTAAAAGAGAGACTCGATTGAACATGCGTGACGGAGTTTCTCCCGTGTTCTTTTAGCAACAACATGTGTTGCGAGACTCCATTTTATTTCTATATACCGTACAATAACGAATATACTTTAAAAATCAAACTACTTGAAATTGACTTATTGCTACACGCGTTAGCCATTAATTAAGAATAATAATAATAACAAGCGTGACAGATGGTGAGCCCATCGCCGCTCTATGCTGTCAGATGTATGTGCAGTTTTTAGTCCGTTAGTCGCCTTTTACGATGCCCAATGGAAGAGAGGGGTTGGTGACAATGTAACTTTACTAAAGTAAAATACAGAGTTCGAAATAGCTATCAGAACACATTAAAAAGAGCGATATATATTTTTTACAACAACTATCACCAAAACTAAATTAATTCACTACAGGGGACGCCGCCGTCAATAATAATATGAAAAATCAAAGTGTACATAGTGAAAATATCCAAATGAGGTATGGTCAACGGACCTTCATAATGGAGGCAAATTAATTAAAACATAATGTAGAATAACACAGCTCGTGTAACGTGTCGTCAATAGCTCTTTTGAAACATCTCACTAATTTAGTCCCAGAATGTGTACGATTTAAGTCCCGCCCAATTTGATTAGCTCGACTTAATATTACCCTGTTTAAGTATAACCAAGGAACCCTTTTATAGTGAAGTATAGTGTTGTATTTATGTAAGTTGCTGCTGTGATATCGATACATTATGCATTGGAAAATTAGAATAATAGAATTACAAAAACCTTTTGAAAAATAACTACATTTTGGGCTATATTAAAATTAGTAGTATTGTGTATGTTGATAAATAAACCAAAAACTACAGTTTTTGGTTTATTTGCTTACACTGCACTGCCACTTTAAATTACTAATATTATATATTTTAAAATCATTCAGTTAAGCGTGTTAACAGAATTAATTAAAATAAATTTAAAAATACATTTATTTGGTCATTACTCTACAATAAAACTATAGTTTACACTAATATTATATTATACATTAATTTTACTATGGAAATTATTATTTTAAATAAGATCCATGTTCTAAATTAATATGTTTTTGTGTTGAGTTCAATTCGAAATAATATTAATATTTGAAACTATCGATAATTATAGTCTTTAAAAACATCACTATCTCACCTTTATTTAATTCAAGTGTTGGTGATTTAGTGAATCACCCACCAGGCTTCGAGATAACTTAGCACTTAACTCGGGTAAGTATTATTGCCAGTGTGGGGGCATGTAAGATTTGGATGATAAAATTTCAGTATACGTGTAAGTGGTTCGCTTGGTGAGAGCTCCTCGTGTCTCCTCAGGGCGCTCTTGTATTTAAGAAGAATTCATAACCTCTTTTTGAGAACAAAATCGTCAGCTGTTTTGTTTGCAAATTGTGAAATCTCAATTATTATATTGTTGGTCGAAAGCCAAATGATTGTTTGAATGGAACTTTTGAAGGTTGCACTTGAGTTTAAAAAAGAATTGATGTTATTCGAGATGTAGATTAAAAACGTATTCAGTACTAAGAATTAATGTTATCCGAGATGTAGTAAAAAAACAAAGTCCTGATACTAGGCAGCGAGTACGCACAGCTGCGAATGATTAGACATTCTGGAAGTTAAGACATTCTTTGTTCTTTATTGTGTTTCACAATGGGTAAGCGTTTTGTCTAAATATCACCTGACCTTAAGTGACGATAAGGCTTTAGACAAAAGTGCACTTCATCCAGAAGCGGAAGTAATTGACTCATGAGGAACTGGCTATGGGGCTATCTTAAACATGACAATGCTATTAACATTATTTATATCGCGATAGGCTTGGATAAATTAGTGTACTAAGTCGTTTTAGAAGGGTCCGTAAATAAAGGTTTTATGACTATAATATACATCATGCAAAACATAAGTTTTGTTTGAATCACACAACGTGTAAATTAAATAGCTCAAATCCTCAGACACCCCAACTCATATAAAAATAATAAATAAATAATAAATGATTTATTTTCTCTCACATGTTTAGGTACTTACTTACTACTTACATAATATTTGATTTAACAATATAAACCATCTTATATAATATGTTACCAGCCAAAATGTGAGAGACTGGTGCCCGAGATAGGTTTCTTTAAAAGAAACCCGTATTAATGAGGAAAGTATATGATAAACGCGCGATTTTAGACTGAAAGTGCCAGCAATTGGAGCTAAGAAGACGATAGTTTTAAAAGCGACGTAGACATTTTTTTTTAAATGTAATAACATTTTGTTTAATTTCAATCGATTGTACTTACTCTCAATACAAAACTAATTTCAGGTTTTTAACACGTTGTTAAGGAAAATTATTGAATTATTGTTTGTAATGTAATTAGCTACTAGACACACCAAAAAAGGAATTTTTTGATCTCATTTGAATTGCCAGTCAGGTGAGTAAAAAGCATCGTATTGAAAAATGAGCTAGAATACCGTGGTTGCTTTCCAGCTTCACGAGCCGACCATTTGTTCAAGCCTCTCGTTCCGCTCGTTTTCCGACACTATTTTACCTATTTTGGCATCTACAAGGATACACGAAAAAAAAGTTAAAAATAGCGAATGTTAACCGGCATCGGGCGATATATCATATGTTCAGACAGTGGAACGTCGGCGAGCCAAAGGTTTTATTTTACTTCGGAACGAATTTATCGTTTCCAACTTCCTGCGTGTTTGCGGTACACCGGGATATATCTCTGCACCGGTATTATGTACCGGTTCGCGTATCTCTACCGGTATTTACCGATGCTTGTCGAATATTAATAAACTGTTTACCGGTATTATAATTGGGGTAAATCATCAGTGCCATCCACGACTAGGGGTCAGTAAGCTAAACTCTGGATGCCTTTTCTAGCTACAACCCATGTCCAAGAGGCATTAGTTGAATGCATGGCTTACGGGAGTATTTTATTTGTTTAATCGCTAAGTTTAGTAAATAGGGGTGGGTGATCGCAAACCCAGGCTTTAAAAAGCTATGCATCAAAAAGTCTGAAGCACACTTTGCCTGACCCGC
The DNA here is from genome assembly GCA_963921215.1 of Scoparia ambigualis. Lineage (NCBI taxonomy): Eukaryota > Metazoa > Arthropoda > Insecta > Lepidoptera > Crambidae > Scoparia > Scoparia ambigualis. The sequence continues at coordinate 2,374,513 of OY992503.1, forward strand.
AAATTGAACCCGGGACCTCCAGTTATTGCCCCTAGCTCTACACTAGGCTAATATGTAGTGAAGATGAATACCAAAAAATAATGTATTCGAATCCTTAGACATGAAGTCTCTCTTCATAATTGAAGTGAAGGCCTATTAACATTTTACTGCGCGACAAATCTTGGAGCATAATTTACGATAGACGTTAAGTTTAGGAGTACCTCAATATGTTTTGTTGGGCCTGTTGTTTAGTACCGTATATTAAGTTGATAGCTAAATTTTAATGACATACCAAAAGCGTATTAATTTCAAAGTTAATTTGCTAGCTATGGTTATGTGCCCAGTTCTCGTCATGCTGAGGCCGGCAGTGGAATGAAATTGTCATTATTAAAAGTAAAATCGCAATGCTTGTTTTTCCATTTATTTATCTAAAACAATTTGTAATTATTACAAGTAAGTGTTAACTGTGTTGCGCAGCGGTGAAAGATTACTACGACCCCGTCTCTTCCCTTGGGTGTCGTTAAAGGCGACTAACGGACTAAAGACTTCCCATACACACATCATCAGAATCTAGGGATATTTTATATTTCATCAAATATCAAAAAATCTATGAACAATTCTGATATAGTAAATGGAGGAATGATAGGTTATATTAAGGTCATTAATAAAAAATAAAAATAAAAACGTGATTTTTATGATTTTAATAAAAATGTTAATTTTTTTAATCGCCGTAGAAAATTAGTATGATAAAAAAATGAACTCTTATAAAAATACTAAGTTTTCAATTAAAATTGTTTTTTATTAAATCTTATTATTAATTATCAGTGTTGCCACCTCTTACATTAATTACAAATCGACATCGATTGTTCATACTTAAAATTAAATTGTCAATGTCTTGCTGCGGTATGAGGTCCCATGTTCTTTGCAAGTGTACGTAAAGTTGTTGTTCCGATGGCAAATTTGGCGGGAAATCTCTCAATGCTTTTCGTTGCAACATATCCCAGGCATGCTCGATAGGATTTAAGTCGGGTGACTGTGCAGGCCAATCCAAAACGTGAAGATCGTGGTCTCGGAGAGCGGCCGACACTAGGCGCGCCGTATGGGAAGTAGCATTATCGTGCATGAGTACAAATTCCTGGCCCATTTGGATTCTGTGTGGGACAATAACAGGCTCTACTACCTCCTCGTAGTATTTTTGTGCAGTCATGCTGCCTTGGATCCAAACGAGCTAGGTTCGTCCGCCAAGACGAATTCTTGCCTACACCATAATTGTTCCGCCTTTGTATGAGCGGACCTCCTGAGGGTGCCGTAGACGGCTTACTCTCCCTGGAGTTCTCCAAACATCATCATCATCATCAGTCACACAACGACAGGAAGTTTACAGGCTTTTTTGTATTCCCAAAGAATTTGTAATTAGCCTACTATATGGTAGGTATATATTTTGTATTTAAAAGATTTTGTATGTACTGGATTTAAACACAGCACGCAAACTATTTGTATGTATAACAACATTGTAATAAAGTTAAATTATTTACTTGCAAACTAGACTATCACAAACAATGCTTATTTCGCAGAATTATTTTGAATATGAAACGTTTTATTTGTATGTAGCAAATAATTTTACTTTTAATATAAAATATTAAATGGAAAACCCGTAGCCGCCTGAGGCGTTCGGTTTGCGTTATTGCCAGTCAAAGTTAAAGTCAAAGTCAATTATCATTTCTCCGAATAAAGTTTTTTAAAACGGCATAAGAATCAACCATTTTTTATGATGTATGTTGATCTGCGTGCAGTTTCTTGTGGTCGATTCAGTATCCGTAATTTTAGTTGTTAAAACAGCAAGTTAAAGAAATTGACGTCACATCGCCTAATTACATGCTTATTAGGGTTTGCTACGAGAAGTGGGTCTAGTGCGATTTTTTAACCATTTGATAATCTCAAACGCTATAATGTATGCATTTGTTTGGTCTTTTGTAATTTTATAGGTTTTTATTTTGTTATGAATCATCTTTGATATTTTTATTTGATGCTCCTAAAGACAGAGAGAAATGAAATGCCCTATCTGAGTTTCTTGACGGCCTTTTCTTACCCAAGTAACACATAAGCAAGATAACAGTACACACTTAGAACTTTTAACAGTTCAAAGATGAATATGGTTTGTGTAAGAGCTTTGGGAATAGCCATATACTGAATAAGGTTAAGTACGGACCCTTAAAATACTTAACGCTTAATAAATTCTGTATTTCTGTCCTTTCCTTCTTTACGCTTAATAACCAATCTCCGTAAGATTATTAGACAGACGTTATTAAGCATTACGCATTCCAGGTGGCTTAAATCTGAAAAACAGTGCCTTCGGCAGCATTTATCTGATTAACAATAATCTATACTGCTATTATTAAAGCAGTACTTAGCTTGTAGCGTTTGAAACAGCTAATTGCTGAATAAAGTATCACCTTCTGAATAATATTTTTTTTTTTTAGGGGTTGGCTTGAAAACAGTTAACACAGTTTAAAGGTCACTCTGTATTTATTTAAATAAATAAATAGAATAAGTGATAATTCAATAAAAGATTTAATAATAATATTATGTACTGACACCGATTAGTACCTGCAGTTGTTATTTCCTTTCTTGTCAATCACAAACCGTATAAACACTGCACTTCAATATCACTGCACATATGATGGAGGATTTAAAGCAAACAATCGAGTCTCTGTCACTATCGTTTTCACAAAGGATGACTGCCTTCGAGGATGAGCTTAGGAGATCTCCGAGCATGTCACATCAACCTTCTGTCTCATCGCTGTCGCAAGAGTTTGAAGCGTTCCGAGGTTTTGTGATGGCCACGTTAAGGAATCTCGAAGGGCAAGTGGCAGCATTACATTTGGAGTGTGACAACATGGAGATGAGGAGCCGTCGAGGGATGCTGCTGCTGCATGGAGTTCCGGAAATGAAAAACGAGCAGGCAGCTGAAGTTTTTCTGCAGGTAACATCTCAGCATCTGGGCGCTGCCAACATTGGCAGAGCTGATGTTAACCGAGCTAACCGCTTGGGCAAGCCTCGACCAGATAAGCCGCGTCCCCTGCTGGTTAAGTTCCATTCGGAAATAGCTCGGGACAGACTGTGGGTGGCGAAGTCTGGCTTGAAAGGTTCCGGCATTACTATGTCGGAATTCTTGACGAAGTTTCGACGCAAGATCTTCGTTGCTGCACGGGAGCGGCTGGGTGTTCCGCGCTGCTGGACGAGTGCGGGACGCATAGTCGCCGTGGACGGCGATGGCAAGCGGCACCGCATATCGTCACTATCTGACGTCGAGAGGCTGGCCGCTGCAGGCGAGACAACACCGACAGTTACGGCCATGATACCAGCTGCTGCGCAGACGGCTCCACAACCTTCAGCTCCAATAACAAAAAGCCGCAGGGCTGCCTCTGTAATCAAGAGGAAATAGGCGTAAGTTTGTGACTAGTTAGTACTGTGTCGCGTTCATTTAGTTGTAAATTCATTGTTTAGAATCCTTACTTTGTGTCTTGTCAGCTCCATGTATCTGTTTTAATTGTTTATATACTTAATGCTTCTTGTTTGTTTCACTTTTCTTTCTTTGAATTACCTTCACTTTTCTGTCGTTCGTATTGTTTTTGTTTATTTGTCTGGTGTGGTGACAGTGACAGTGACATGACGACCAAGCATAAAAATAAAACACTATTTTAACGCCTGTCATGTGATACTGTCACTGTGACCGGATACTAGTGCTTTTAAGTAACTTGTGTTTATTTAATTTTTGTTTGTTCATTTATTTTTTATTTTTCGTTTGTTGTTGTGTTTTTTTTTAATACGTTATTCCTGTGTGCATTTGTTGTAACTTTCAGACAACCTGTGGGTACTGATATACTGATATACTGTGTCAGTTTATTTTTATTGTATTTTTATTATATTTGTACTTACTTACATTTATTTATACTAAATTTCATTGTTATGGATATATCTTTGGACTGTAGTGACCCTTTTCTATCTTGTTCTTCTACATCTTCTGATTCTGACTTGAGCTTCCAAAGCATAGATCGCCCCCTTAGTGAGTTACTTGATGATACTTTCTCGGATGTTCGCAAGAACTTTAATGTTGTTCATATTAATGCGCAAAGTATTCCTGCTCATTTTCCTTCCATGCTTGCGTCATTTGACATTAAAAACTTACATGCTATCCTTATTTCAGAAACATTCCTTAATCCTTGTCTTTCTTCTGTATCTTACTCCTTACCTGGTTTCCAATTAATACGTAATGATCGTGTTAGTTCCTCACATGGAGGGGTGGCTATATATCTACGTTCTCATATTCCTTTTTCTATCTTAAGCCGTTCTCCACAGCCACCGCCTTCCAATAGCGCCGAACATCTCCTGATTGAAGTATGTCTTGCCCATACTAAAGTTCTTCTTGGTGTCTTTTATAGCCCATCTCTTCGTGTTGACTATTTTGAGTCACTCGAACAGCTCCTTGAAAATTTTGCTCCCTCCTTTTCCCACACCATCATTTTGGGTGATTTCAACACATGCCTCATTAAAGATGATACCCGTGCCAAAAAACTAATGTCTGTGGTCAATTCCTCTAATTTACACATTTTACCATTAAAGGCGACGCATCACTTTCCTAATTGTACTCCCTCTCTTCTTGATCTCATGATCGTCTCCTCTCCCACCCTAGCTGCAAAGCATGGGCAATATTCTGCAGACGCATTTTCTTACCATGATCTGGTCTATTTGTCGTACCGCATTCGTCCACCTAAACCAAAACCAACTGTGCAACTTCACCGTAGTTTTAATAGTATAGATCAAGACCGGCTAATCGATGATGCTACAAACATGGACTGGTCGGCTATTTCTTCCTCTAATTCAGTTGATGAGCAGGTTGAGCTTTTTAACAGACTCCTTATAGAGCTCTACGACAAACACGCTCCGCTCCGACCAGTTAAGATTAAGCATCTGCCTGCACCTTGGTTAACTGACGAGATACGGAAATTGATGGCCAAAAGGGACAGATGTAAGACTAAATTCAAACTCGATCCTTCGAATCGAAATGAAACGAAATACAACCGTACTAGAAACCGATGCAATACGGTGATAAGGGACGCTCAAAGACGCCACATACATAAATCCCTAGAAAACGAAGATCCAAGTAAGCAATGGAAATTTTTAAAATCACTTGGGATTGGCAAATCTCACAACAACAGCCTCAATTTCAAAGTAGATATTAACCAACTTAATTGTCACTTCTGCTCGTCTACGCCTATTGATAGCGACTGCAAAGCTCAAACTTTGCAAAATCTTTCAAATTTGCCAACCCCCGATTCTTTTTTTATTCTACATCAATTTACAGACTGTGATGTTAAGAGAACAATACTTTCTTTTAACTCTGCTGCTGTAGGAGTGGATTCCATTAGTCGGAAAATGATCCTTCCCATTCTTGACGTCTTACTTCCCATAATTACCCATATCCTCAATACATCTGTTTTAACCGGTACTTTTCCTGCAGCCTGGAAAGATGCAAATGTTACCCCACTTCCAAAAAAACCTAACCCTACCTTTTTCTCCGAGTTTCGACCTATTTCTATTCTTCCCTTCCTCTCCAAAGTCCTTGAAAAGCTTGTTCATCACCAGCTTAATTCATACCTTAATACTAATAACCTCTTTAATCCTTTCTTGTCTGGATTCCGCAGGGGCCACAGTACAGCTACTGCTTTAGTCAAGATAACGGATGACATACGCCAGGGTATGGAAAACCGGCAGCTCACACTTTTGACATTACTTGACTTTAGCAATGCCTTTAACTCTGTAGATTATGACATCCTCCTTGGCGTTTTACGTTCTCTTAACATATCTCCAGCTGCAATTGATTGGTTTCAAAGTTACCTGCTAGGGCGTCGGCAGCGTATCCGGCTTGGAGATTCATTCTCTGGCTGGTGCGACATTAGTGCCGGAGTTCCTCAGGGTGGCGTCTTATCTCCACTTCTTTTTTCTATATTTATAAACACTATCACTGACTCAATTTCAAGTTCCTATCACCTATACGCGGATGACCTACAGATTTATACACAAGCTACCTTATCTGAACTCCCATGCGCTGTGGCCGTCACAAATTCAGATCTAGCGCAAATTGACAACTGGAGTAAATCTTATGGTTTGACCGTAAATCCATCCAAGACGCAAACTATTATTATTGGAAGTCCTTATTTTGTTTCGAGGATCGATTTTGAACAACTTCCTGCAGTAACTTTTGATGATACAATAATCCCATACTCCAAATCCGTCAGAAACCTCGGTGTTATTTTTGACCAGAACCTTTCGTGGAGACCTCAGGTGGATGCTGTTAGAAAGAAGATTTTCAGGGCATATAGCTCGCTAAACCGCCTGCGTAACTTTCTGCCAACCAGCACCAAAATTACTCTAGCGCAATCTCTTATGCTGTCTATTATCGACTACGGTGATGTCTGCTACACTGATTTGTCAGAGGAATTGCTAAACAAAATGGAGCGTCTGCAGAATGTTTGTATAAGATTCATCTTCAACCTTCGTAAATTTGACCACGTGTCTTACTATCGTTCCAAACTTAACTGGCTCCCAATTCGACGGCGCAGGGACCTACACGCTCTTACGCTCCTTTATTCCACACTTTTTCTTCCAACAGCCCCACTTTACCTTAAAGATTGCTTTTCCTTCCGTTCCTCAGCTTTGCATTGTACTTTGCGTTCCTCTTCCAACCTTTCCTTAAATATTCCTCAACGCTCTACCGACTTCTTCTCCTATTCATTCACTGTCCATGCTGTCCGCTTGTGGAATTCACTTCCTGAAAGTATCAGAAAAGCTCAAACTCCTAGGTCTTTCGGAGATCAAGTTAGAAGTTATTTTCTTTCTTCTGCTTCTAACTAACTGTATATATTTTCTTTCCTTATCTTCTATTTTTCCGTATTCCGTATTTAGTATATAGATAACTATATATTTTTTAATCCTTTCTTTCTTTAGATGCACCCACTCCCCCTACTATTTTATAATATTATCTCTCTCTTCACCCAAGGTTGCCTGGAAGAGATTGCTTTTAAGCAATAAGGCCGCCTAATTGTACTGTACTACTGTTTACTGTTTTTGTAATTGTTGTTTTTTCTGTTTGTGCAAATAAAGTGTCTATTATTAATATTGTTTACATAATTCTGGTATACAGCTTGATACTGAATAATTGTTTTTACTTTATCTTTAAACTGTATAATATTCTATGTTTTACTAATTATTCAGCTGCTGAATAAACAATATTATTTGTGTTTTTAATAAGCTTATTTCAGTATAATGAAGAGTTTCAACTAACTTATTCAAATTAAAGACCACATTTGTATTGATATAGCGCCCCTAGCTTAATACCAGCAATTAGAATATTATTGTTCGTAATTATTTTATGCGTTGTTTGAATCATAACAAAAGCGTAAAGAACCGGTCATATCGAAAGAAAATTGTTAAAAGAATATTTAAATATCAGCAGTAGTAATTGTCCAAGTGTCATCAGAAGTAATGATCATGACAGGATTTGTGAAAATAGTTTAAACAAAACTAAACCCGGTCCCAATCAGCAAGCGTGTTTTACCTTTAATGATGAGGGTTCCGTCCCCAAAAATAAATATAACAGATTTTGGGATTGGAAAACCGAAAGATCTAAAAATTGAAGTATAAAGAAAATTTAATTTCTGAAATGGTTATTTTAAAGAATATAAAATATAATACAAGAAAATAAAATTAACGTTGCGATAAAATGTTTTATTTGCGTTGTTTGTTTGTTTCATCGTAAGCCAATCTACGCGAGGTTGGACACTGCTGTCTTTACTTAATTAATAAATCCGCATTATATCTTGGCCATCAAAGTTGTTCTTTGTTCTCCCATTAGGTCGGCACAGTACACTAATCTGAATGACCCTTACAACGTGTTGAAATTATTTTAAACGTCATTTTTCTGAAACGAAATATAAATTGTTATTAATAATATAATAATAAGTCCGCCATTTGTACATCCTATTGTTGTGCAATAAAGATTAAATAAACTTGGGCCCAGTGCACACCACAACACACGAAACCTGCAATTTTTTTTAAACATAATAGATACTATTAATATAATAGTCTTTTTCACGAAAAAAAAATAACAAAGTTGCTGTGATTTTAAATGTAAGTAATCAATTTAGTGAAAGCCTGATGGAAAAGTTACACATTATAAAAGGTTTTTGTTCGTTCGATTAGAGAACCCTAAAAATGTGAGTAACTGATATAGAAATGTGGTCAACTATATAAATGTTATTCATAAGTAAGTGTAAAGAAACTACTCTTTTTCAAGTTATAGTTTAGTAACAAAACATGTGTGCACTTTTATTCAGCATTATAAAACAAAACATCGATCGCCATTGAAATCTTTGTAATTAATTCTTACAAGGAATTTACGAGATCACCAAAATGCTTATTAATCTTACAACTACAACATTTCCAACTTAAATCATGTTATTTTGTTGGATAAAATTGCTAGAATTAGATAATTCATCACAAGCACTATTGTCAGACCTAGTATGTATGTATGAAAATACTATTTACAACTAATTATCTTGATTATTAGCGAGGCGCGTCATAAAAATGAAAACAAAACACGTACTATTCACGACAAAATTACTTGCGCACTAATAATTAACATGTAGCAGACCGCTAACTTGTAAATTAAAATTTACTTACCGAATAACTTAAAGTTCACGTCATGTCAAATAAAGGTATCGACATTAAATTATTGAACCCAATTTATTTCTTCTTTTCCCAATTTCTATGAATATTGCTTGCATAAATGTCAACAATAAATTAAATGCTTAATAAATTCTGAATACTCTAACCAATTCGACGTAACTGAATAACTGAGTTGTAAAAGCTTTATAAAAGCAATGTGTGCAGTTATTCAAAAGTTATTAAGCTAATTGAAACATTATTAAGCTCCTACTCAATTGTTACTCAGATGTTATTCAGCGTTAAGCATTCAAAGTTGGGGCCCTTTTTGCTTGAATAACAGCTGAATAGACGGTACTCAGGCGTTATTCGGCTTAGTATTCAGCTTATGCTCTTGATGAGTGCTCTTAATCAATCTTTATTCAGCACGTCTGTGTTACTTGGGTTAGTACAAGGTCTCCCAAGCCGAACTGACGCAATTATGGCGTAGAGACATTCTTAGTTGCTCAATTATTGCAGCCTTTGGTTCTTGTATCACTAAATCCATACAAATTCTCATTAACGTGATCGGACGGTGAATAAAACTCGCACTCAACTGTAAGCAGGTCAAGCACAAACTATTCGGACAAAAGCATACTTCATACACTATTGTAACAAGTAACAACCTCGGTACTTCGCGCAGCACACTCCAGCCCGGCTGGCTGGCTGAGAATGCCCGCGATTGGCTCCAGTGCACCGTTCCCGATCGAACCGGCAATTATGCCGTAATCAGCCCGCGGTATTGTTTGTTTTGTTGCTCCCCGGTACGGTTACCTGTTGTTAGTGGTCCTTTCGTTATTTTAGTTTGGTACGCAATGTATCGCTGATTGTTTTCTTTCCGATCACGATTTATGGTAATTGGGATGTTTTTGGTGGGGCCTGTTTCGGTTATGACTCTGTTGGTTTACCTGGATTAAGTCATATATATTTTGTAAATGTTTCATTTTGTACTACAACAGCTTTATGATAACTACACACATCAAAAGTGTCTAGGGATCAAGCATTTTTATGCGGATTTCTTGAGATTGAGATGTGGCTTTGTAATAAATTTATGATTTTATAAATTTATATGGATCCTTTTTGGTGCATTTCATAATTTGAAACAGGAACTTTCAATCAATTTCTAGTAAAAGATGAAAATCAGCTGTCAATATTTTCCCTATAAAAACATACAACGCATTGAAGACATTATTAGTGCTACTGTTTCCCTACTACTGATTAAAACCAACGTTATTATGGAGCGGCGACGTCATTTAAGCAGGGAAAAAATGCTCAGAGCCGTGGGAATGATAGAAGCTGGTTCCCGGCAGCGTACTGTGGCTTTAGCTCTGAATACAAGTCAGAGTGTTATCAGTCGACTTTGGACACGTTACCGAAGCACTGGTACCGTGGCTGAGCGCCATGGAGGACGGTATCGCTGCACCACACGGAGACAAGACCGATACATTCAAATCACAACTCGAAGAGCTCCAACAATAACCGCCATGATGTTAGCCGTGAGGCTTCATCACTCTTCAGGGAACTTAATTAGCGACCAAACAGTCAGAAACCGCTTGCATGAAGTGAACCTTCATTCCCGAAGACCGCTAAGGGTACCACCTATAGCAATGCACAATCGTAGGATTCGATATCAATGGGCTCTTGAACACAGAAATTGGGCAGAAGAACAATGGCGTTTCGTGTGCTTTTCTGATGAGTCTCGTTTTGGTATGAGACCGGATACAAGACGTATACGACACTGGAGAACCCCTGGACGCCAACAGCGATTAAAATCCTGCCAGGAAGTCCATCCTTATAGTGGTGGAACCATCATGGTATGGGCGGGTATTTGGATCGGCGGAAGAACTGAGTTGATTTGGATCAGAGGCAACCTCAACGCTCAAATTTATGCTGAGACGATTGTATCAGACGTCATCGTTCCTCTACAAGTGCAAATCGGTCCCTTATTTCAGTTAATGCATGATAATGCACGATCGCACACCGCAAGAGTTGTAAGACAGACTCTCGCCGCAGCTAACATCAATGTCATGCCCTGGCCTGCTCAGTCGCCAGACTTGAACCCGATTGAGCATGCATGGGATATGCTACAGAGAAGAGCTCTGCCGAATATGGAGGGTATCCAGTCGCAAGAAGACCTTTTTTTGTTGTTGCAACGAACATGGGCGGCCATTCCACAGCGTGATTTGGATGAACTCATTTTGAGTATGCCAAACCGATGTTCTTGAGTTGTTAGTGTTCGCGGTAGAAACACGGATTATTAATTGTTTAAGTTACCCAATAAAATTTTAAAGAAAACTGTTATTTCAGTCTTTTTTTCGAACTTTAATGTTAGTGGTTCAAATGTCAAAAATCCCTTTATTAAGAAAATGGCAAATTTCTTTATTAATGCAAAGGTGACTTGGTTTATCGTTACTGTAGACAAACGAAAACACTTTATTTGATGAATCTTTAAAGAAAATTTAATTAATATCAATCAGGAGAAAAGTTATTGCAAAAATATATGTTGATCCCTAGACACTTTTGATGTGTGTATTTAAATAAAACGTGATTTTGATTTGAACTATACCTACTCTAAAAATACTTAAATTTCGCGTTATTTGTTACTTGACATTAGGATTAAAACCAGCGAGCGAAACAAACATAGGACCTTTTTAATAATTATACTTTCTAATCGTCATCTACGAAGTGCTTCGCACGGCACAGCTAGGCAAGCGGTTCTTTCTTTTCCTTTCCATCACGTCAAAATAGAGTAGTTGATTAAATAAAACGTAATAAAGCAAAGACGCAAGGCCGACGAGTGGAATTTGGCTTTTTATCCCATTCATTTTATAATATTTCTAGTGACTTATAATAAATACAAACTGAATTTAGCTCATGCAAAAGTTAGTTCATAATAAAACAAGGAAACTAATATTGTTCCCAAAATATTATCTATACATACTTATCTCAAAGGAAAAATAATCAATGCCCATGTAAATGTGACAAAGCGTCGCTGCATAGAAAGCTGTGGGGCACGAATATTTTAATTTCCGATAGCCTGGCCCCGGACTCTGCGGACTAAAAGGTTATTTTCGTAAGAATTCAGTTTTCCTTACTTTTCATGAATTTATAGCTTGACGTGTATGTAATTGATGGTTCATTAATATTAATATTTTGTCATCTACATTTTATTTTATTTTATCTATTCTTTGATTGTAATGTTACAATAATCTCAAAACATTACAATCTTTAAATCTTACAAATTATGACACGAGTTCATTTAACTTTCTCTGACTGAATCTGACTTAAAAAAGAGATTCTTAACTCATCGATATCTTTTAGTTTACCTCGTTTTGTTCATGTCGTTCTGAAATAAGAATTTAGATTAAAAAAGTGAGCATCTATTTGTGCATTATTATCATCGCTACGAATGCTACGAAAATGCTACGACGCATGCTACGCGTAGTACAGGACAAATGATTTGCCTGATAGTAGCAGGATTAAGCCCAGAATTGGCCTTTACGACTTGGTTATCGCCTTACTGGTGATTTGCGGATTCCTTTGTTTATTGCGTCCTTTCTATGACTTTTAGATGACACTTTCGTAATGGTCACAGAATTTGGCGCTGCCTCGCTCACAGTAGCGCAAGGCTCCCGGGCATTTGAAGTATTGCATTGCTATTTCAGTTCAAAGGGTTCTTGGTTTATTGCAAGTACTACCAATATTTTCAGTATCAAAACGTAACGTAATTCACTGCTAATAATTTCTGCATTATTCAAATTTTACACTTAAAGTGCTAGTTTAGCTTATACTCCTAGAAAGAACAGCATAACCCGCCATTTATAAATTTTATTCACGGTTAATAATAATCACGGCGTGCGTGCAAAGCCAGCCTGACAGTTGAAACCGCGCCACAATCCTGTGTTTCCTTCCATAAATACGAACGCCAAGCTTTCATTACTTCTAATAAATAACACAGAGAAACTTGCAATTGCTTGCAGAAACAGGCGCAAATAAAAATGGTAAGCGTATTATTTGATTAGGTCACGTCAGTTATGAAGTTGTGCAAACGGCCCTTTGTTTCTTGAAATACTTATTGCAGTCTTTTCTACGCTTTTGTGCAGGTGTTTTGACGTGGATAAGGTGTTTTACCTAAATCTAAAACTGGTTAACAATGATCTTTATCTTATTTGATGTTAGTTGATAATAAGGCCTATGGTGAAAGCGCACTTTACCTAGAATCCTCAATTACTGAGAAACTGGCTATCTTATCCCTAATTGTAGGAACAAAACAATCAAATGTCACTAAAGTTGATATAGTTATACTTACCGACATATTTAGAAAGAATGTCGGTAACTGGTCAGGCGGACGGAAAAGCAGTTGTGTTATAACGTCTCGTTAGCTGAGTGGTAAAGCGCTTTTTACGGTATTTGAAGGTCCCGGGATCATTTCTTAGGTTAGGCAAAGTCTTATGTAATATGTTTCGATGCATGGGCCATATTAATACACATTTGGTAAGCATGGTGATTAATTCAAGCCCATCAACTGTAGCGATGTCTTGATTTCAACGATAAAGGTCTTTGCCCAACTGTGGGACAGTTTTTATGCTGTAAAAATAAATAAAGCCGATAAAAATAAAGAATTTTATAGCATCTTAAAAAGTAACTAATAAGTAACAAGAACTGTGCAGGAGCGGTCAATTAGGGGTAATCAAGGAGGGTCGATGAAGAAAAAGTAGGTTAAAGTAATTAACATAGAGTTTGCATTGAGTTATTTAAAAGCGAAGACTTATTGACAAAGTAATAATGGTCGCCTATTTGTATTTAAAAATGTTAAGCTGCAATGGTAAATATAATTAAAGTAAAAGTAATTAAGTTTTATGTTGTCATTACCCATCAATCGTAGTGATGTCTTTATCCAATGACAGAGACCCAGCAATTGGGCAGTACACAGTCTTTACTTTGTTTACTATTAAGCTTCATCATCAGTGTGGTGATAATCAAAAGTCTGGTAATAAATCAAAACTGAATTTCCCTAAAACATTGTTGAGCGAAGCGATGGCTGATTGACATGTCATACTCTAGAACGGGTGCCGCCTGTGGAGGCTAGTCTGCTCTTGCAATCTTATTTTTATTTGTAATAGAACTAGTTCTTCTTTTTCTTGTTTCAAAGATACTGTAAGATTGTAAATTTTATTTTAAATTGAGCAATATATTCTTTTGTATGTGTTGTGTTGTCTTGTAATCGTATTAAATGTTGTTTTTATGTTGAAATGGAAAATGTCCTTCTATGATAGGAAGGGCATTATCCAATTTGTATTGACGCTGTGAAAGAAAGGGAGAAAAGAAATGCCCTTGCCGAGTTTCTTGCCGGTTTTTCTCAGTACAAGGCTCCCGCCCCATAGTTGGGACTTACGAACCGATGGCATAGCGACATTTATACGTGCTCAATTATTTTAGCCTAAATTGATTAAATGAATTTGACTTTGACTTTGATCTCTTTATTGTTGAAATTTTGCATTCCCAATGCTATATAGATATAGGATAAAATGTTTTCTAGAAAAAAAATCAACCAGTCTCAGGAAGCTCGAGTGGGATCCGATCGTATCCCACTCGAGCTTCCTGAGACTGGTTGATTTTTTTTCTAGTAAACATTTTATTGACTTTGATCGTTTAACTAGTTGATATCTGGCAGAGACATCCTATATGAAAACACGACTATCCTTCGACTTTTATGACAACAGCCGGTCTTGATGACCGACTCGAAGTATGTTATGAGTATACGCTTGCGTGATGCCCAACCCTTGAAAACTTCCAAGGTCTGATCGGTCACATGCAGCTACTTTTTCGCCGCTCATAACCCTGGCTGCAAAAGCCGTATGTGGCCAAGATATTTTTACCATAAAAATATATCAACAGGGTCATTGCCTTAACGTGTCTTCCCGAGCAAGGGCGAGCTAAATTATTTAATAAGAGTAGCAAAAGTGGCCTAGCTTTTAAGAACTTCAGCGGCTAGTTTTACTGCACACTATGTATTATCCTCGTATTAAGAAACTAAAAATAATAAAGCTCACTGCATTGAAACTAAAAGATAAATATAAACTTTTTTTGTTATAATTCTCAGTTATTTAAAAAGTTCCTATCCAACATTGAGTGATTTTAGGTGTTTATTGTCAGCCCGATTTAATCTACTTTAAATATCAACTAGTAAAAGAGTTTACTGTTAAGAAGAAGAGTGGTGTGAAGTGGTTGAGTGCGGGGCAGTGGTCCAACTGCTCTGTCCAACTAGTTGGACCACGGGTATTTACTAGGGGCAGTTGTCCAACTTTAAAAATAGTTGGACCACAGCACCTTTTGAGAGTTCCGTGGTCCAATTCATCTAAAAACCTCAAACTGTAACTTTATCACCTATTCCACAAACTGGTAGTTCAACTAATTGGACAAAAAAATCCAAATATCCAACTTTGTAATTTATTTTAAAAGCACAAAGTTGAACTTTTTGGACTAAATTGATCCTATTACTTCAACTTTATAGTATTGACGACAATCCCGTAGCATCACCGTTCCACCTTTTGTTTCCACATAAACAAACGCAACCTCTTCATCCATTATTTTCTTAAAAATAATATTTTTGATTTCTGTACAATTTTATTTCAATCAAAGTTTTACAATCTTTACTGACACACAAATTGTGCGACGTAGGGGTGTATTAAAATGATACAACCCTTACGGTCATACAATTTTTTTTTTATTTTTTTTATAGTAGAAGGGGGCAAACGAGCAAGCGGGACACCTGATGAAAAGTAATCACCGCCGCCCATGGACACCCGCAAAACCAGAGGAATCGCAGGCGCGTTGCCGGCCTTTAAGGAAATTTAACTTGGTCTCAGGGCGTGGAGTACATAAAGGCCTAGCTGGGTAGTTTGCTCTCGTCCCTGACTTAGCTTGGGGAACGCCGAGGTGTTTTGAGGCGCGTCGCTGTACTGGAGCTGCGAGCTGCGTGGTGTGTTCACAAAATGGCGGCCGCGTCGAAATGCGAAGACGGTCGCGTAGAATTCTTCCAAACTCCGAACGTAGAACTCCAAACGTAGAACGTGGAACGTAGAACGTAGAATGTAGAACTCCAATCCAAGCGTTGAACCCTGGAACACAACGCAGCGTGAGCCGGTTTGTCCAGCAGCCGCCGATTGCGATAGCCGCCTCACCCCAAGCCAATCCGAAAAAGTCAGATGAGAAGAGACTGTAGTGTGAGGTGGGAAGCGATCACAATCAGAGCGGAGTGCACAAAACTATTAAATCTAAAACCTAGCTAAAAAGCATTGCGAGAAGCGCTAACAACTAAATCATGTTCCAAAGAAAAGAAATTAAAATTAAATTATTTAAGTGCGGGTTCGAATCCCGGTCGAGGGTACTTTTAAAACATTTAATTCCTCTCCGTAATTGAAAGTTGAACTAAATAAGAGATCGACCGTATTAATTCCGGTCTTAACAGAAATTAAATAATTAACAACCTCTAGAAGTCTTCCTGACAGACAAGGAAACAAATAGAAATTAGCAAACGAGTTGCACAACTAAAAAATTAACATTATACAATGACGGTCACCCATTAACGGTTACATGTTATAACACTTTTGAAAATCACCGTTATATATTTAAATCTTTGATTTGAAATTATAAACAAACCTTCGCACGCTTAGTAATGCTATCTACACGCACTGCATAAGCGAGCCAAGGCTAAAACAAAGGATTAACACACATCTAAATACTTACTAGCTAATAACTACTCTAATTTTAAAAACTGTTCAACACTTACCCCAACGGGGATTAAGTAGCACAATTATCGTAGAATGACGATAAGGCTGGATACTTTATAAAAATAATAGCTTTGGTCAAATACGTGACCTATTAAATATTTATAAAAAAAACGTATGAAATTGCACAAATTTACAAAAGCAACGTCTGTGTAGTATGGCTTGTCTCTCGAGCGTATGAGACGACGCCAACTGCCACCGCGCAGGTAAATTTTAACCTACCTACTTTCATCAAATAAAAATATACGAAAGGCATTTTAGGGTACCGTGCGCGCAATGATAAAACCATATGAAATAAAATACTTTTGTTTTGCAGTTATCTAAACTATTAAGACTTTATTTCTTTGTAGTTATTAGATAAGTAATTTGGTTTAAAGTAATATTTAGAATTAAGTTAATTAGGATAAGATAATCTACGTTTGTTTATTTATAAATTAATATTTTATATAAGTATTTAATAGCTATACGTTTACAACGTTACAATTGACACAAAATTATGACAAATGCAATTAGTATGTATTATTATTTGATAACAGCCACCCAGTACCTACCTATTTACTGCAAAGAGGTTCAATATAACAGTAAACCTGTACCATTCACACATAATGTTGCAGTTTGAGGATTTTAAGGGTTGGCAAGATATTTTTTAAATGTATTGGACCACGGAACTCTCAAAAGATGATGTGGTCCAACTATTTCTAAAGTACGACAACTGCCCCTAGTAAAGACCCATGGTCCAACTAGTAGGACAGAGCAGTTGGACCACTGCCCCGCACTGAAGTGGTTGTCGCTGCGCCCATTTCATAAGCTAGAGCTGCTAAAGCTAAACTGCAGTGGCACTTGAGCAACGCTTTAACCCTGTCATTAATAAACGTTGATTAAAGTTACACTTACCATTAAATTGACGCTATCTCTATGTGTCTTCTTTAACAAACGTCAGTTTAAACCGAGGTGTGAGGTGAGGTCTAACATTCGTGCACGTTTTTTTTTCTATTTCCCCAACATGGACGGTTGAGGGCTTTCTTATTGCTATTTTACTCTTTTATTCCAGTTCTATGTTGTATGCTTCTCGCACTTTTATTCTTCATACTTCACATTCATAATTCCAAATTTTTTTTGCGGTTGGGAGTACCGCCTACACCAATGCTAGCTTCTTATCCTTTATTCACGTATTTCTTATATCTTAGGATAACTGGGGGTTCGTGCACGTTTATTATTAATAAACACGGTAAGAGTAAATATTGTAAAATTTTAGCCAAGCGCCATCTCACCAACCCTTTATTAATTAACGTTGGGGTAAACCGTCTACCCTTATTCCTGAGGCATGTCACCCAACCGCACTTGCCATGCTCACAGCATCGATTGCTATTAACGAATCCCTAATGAATATCAAGGACTCAAACCTTCCCCTTCTACTGTGTCGTCTACATAAATCTTACATTTCAGACGCACGCGATAGCAGCATAACTTACTAGTTATGGGACGTATCTGACAAGTGTGACTTGATTTATTTTTGGCATAGCACCGATTATAGGCGGGCTTAATGGAGTTATGCTGTTATGTAATTAGGATGCATGAAAGTGGGTGGCGCCATCTAGTTAAAAAGTGGGAAATGCGTGTTGAAATATTTTAGAATGTACCTTGTTACCTTGTGAATTCCAATTAAGTAGTTTATAAAAATATTTAGTCCTAGTATTCTATTACATTTTTTAACAAAAAAATATTGTGCTTTTACATAAACAGAGTAAGTAAATAATGAAATTTAAGTAGTAAGCTTGAGCGCAGACCCAAAGTTGTAGGTTTCGATCCCGCAGGCACTACGTGATAAGAATCTCATCTTGTTATATTTTCATAAGAGTAATCCGTTAACAAGCCGGCTTAATTAGAGGTAATTGTTGGCCATAAAGGAACCAACAAAGATTTTACTTGTTTATTTTTATTTATATAAGGCAACACATATTTACAAAATGTAGCTTAAACCGCAAAACTTACACTCATCAATTTCTTCAACAAAAAAGTTATTTACAAGTAAAATCTTTAACTTTCTAATAAATATATTATATTTTAATTACCTACTAAGTAGATTTTTTTCGTACAAAAGGCGTTTGTCTTATACATAAAGGCTACGCAGTTTATGTATTGCTACAACGTACTATAAATAGGCTACAAAGCCTCGTGCAGTCATCGACCTTGCGCTTAATTGATTTGGTAATAGATTCAGGATTAATTGTTAAACGTCTGTGACGTAATTGGTATGGCAGTGCTATAATTGTCTCTTTGTAGATATGAAGCAAGGTGCATTACAGTTAATGATAAATTGACAATATTAGAAAGGCAAGCAATGCAATGTTAAGTTGAAAGGGTTATAATGATTGTTAATACTAGGAGTAATCATTTCAAACTACTTACTGTAAACAAAATTTTTTCGTTTAAGAACACTTGTATTAAATAAAAGTGTTCTTAAACGACATAAATTTGTTATTTAGTAAGCTGTAAACATAGTATTTTATTATTTTCAAGCCAAAACTACGTCATTAGATACTTCAATGATCTTTTAATTTGTATGGTAATTTAATTTTCGTGTAGACTAATATGTATTCTGCAAAACTTCAATTAAAACGTTTGCAAAAGAAGCAAAAAAAACATTCGATGTTTTGATTAAAAAATACCTTTTTTTCTCAAAATCGCGTCATCATCGCCATCACAAAAGGCCGTGATGTTATTAATACAAACGTTCGTGAGCGCATTCCAAAAAAGGGGTTCGCATGTTTGCCGGGAAAAGGCGCCGGCGCTCGCTCTATTTGTATATGAAAATTGTGCCTAATCCGTATTTGTTCAGCCCGCACTCGCAAACACTGTGGAAACGGAATAGTAGGACTTTAGTGAAGTACCAACGGGCTTTTGGTAAAGTGACTTGCTCAATCCTAGAGAGAATCAAAAATGTGAAACGTTACCCACTGCGATTACCTTCGGCGAGATTCTTGCAACTTGTTCTTGGTACTGAGGTTTACGAGTATAGTAAAAAAATAAAATGTGCAGGCATTAGAAACTAAATTTTATTAATTCAATTAATTATCATGGTCAACCGAGGAAGCGTTGGCAAGGCGATTTCAATGCCTTTGTGGGAGACTAATGCAAAACCGCCAAGGATAGAGATGCATGGAAGGGTTTGGGGGAGGCCTTTCCACATTAGTAGGTAAAAATTAAATAAAAATAATGATTTAAGATTCAATATTTATTTAGTTTAGATCACAAATACATTGAGCACTTATGAATATCGCTACGCCATCGATTCGTAATTGTATGTAGGGCGGGAAACCTTGCACTGAGTAGAACCATTGACCTAGAAGATGTAGACAAGAACGTTCATACAAACCATTGTTCCAATCCTATATTGAGAGACCTAAAGTTCGCTGCAGCTGCTGCAGCACTTATACATTTATGTTGTACATTCAACAGACAGACATCGCAGCGCCGCAGCGCCAGATCGGTCAAAGACAACGTAGTGTGTATCAAGATGGCGTCCTAAATAGATTGTCAATAACAATAATTGAAAAAATGTCTTTTCTATTCTAATAATACGGTATAACTACATAATAATGACTTGTATAACAATTAATTTCACTTATTTTCGCCGCTCCGCACGCGCCTAAGCCGTGTGAATGTCGAAGCCACGCTAAAGCAAGCCTCCGCAGATGAGTGTAACATAGCGCGTGTTTGGAACGGCCTATCCATTGTAACGTATAAATCGTTGATTAGAACCGACAGGAAACTCAGCAAGGGCCATTAATTATCATCATATATTAATGTGAAAATAAATTTAAAAAATGTAAGCAATAACATTTCAATAGCTTCTCTCCAGATAAAAGGAGAGAAAGCGAATTGTATTTTAGATAATCTATTAATTAACATTATCAAGATTAACGATCATGGTCAATAACAAAGAAATCTACCTTTTGTATCTGTAAAGTATACTATACTAACAAATGCTCAGTGCTCACTGCACTATGCCGCAAACATCTATCGCGAAGCGAAATGAATATGTAACGGAATTCCGACGCATAGTTTATGGTGTTTTTTTGCTAGGTAGTGCTCTGTTTTTAATGCTGGCTTTCAAACATTTTTTTTAAATATCAGTACCGTACCAATACAGAAGACCAAATATCTGTGAAAACTATCCTTTTCACCTTCCATCAATATATTTTCAAACCGAACTATATTGAAATTGAAACTATATTGAAACAAAATTTTAATATCGCAGAATCTGCATACAACGATAACCTTTATTCGTCAATAATACATGCAGGCATTTCGAACCAAATATCTGCCCTAAGCTACAGTCACATCAATAGCGTTTAAACTAAAACTGCAATCAAATGCTGCCATTATAATACCGATCGCTTCTTCGATTCGGAATTGCAGCGATATGGCTCCTCATATCATAGCCTATACTAAAATACAACGTTCACTTCATCTCTGGCTCGGCTCCAAAACCATTATAAAACTTTCTGCGCAGCTAAGTAGGGCGGTAATAAAATATTAAAGTGGGCAGAATGAAAACTGCGTAGCTTTTCGTGGGTCGATGCCCCTGGATTTTTTGATTTACGCAGCGTTGGTGGCCAATAAAATTGTCTGTCTTTAAACGCCACGCTTGAGATAAAAATGTTGGAGTTAAATGTTTCTATCAGAGAGTTAAATAAAAACGGTTTAAAATATCAAAAATGGAAAAACAACCTTAAAATCTTAAACAAAAACAAACAGACCCAACTGAAAAACAAATTTATTAATGTTTTGTTCAGTGACAATAAAAATGAATGAATTCGATTTAAAATATATCTTAACTTTCTATTAATGTTGCATTGTGTCACTGACACAGATTAACTATCAAAGCCATCGTTATAACACACATAGCGCACAAATCGGTTATGGCCAAGAAGCAGATCAACGTCTAACGCCACAAACAGTCGTAAAAATCTATCGGAAAATATAAATTGCAGAAGAGCGGGCACATTGTTCTTGACAAAAATAGCATGCGAAATTCTTGCAGATGGCAATTTAGCTATTTGTTCAAACGTACGTGACGAGCTCGACCCGTATCGTATGAACGGAGAGATCTAGTCTATTGGGCGCCAAGTAGTGAAACCAATATTTGGATCATCCGGCTCATAGGACCGTCGACCTTCGCCTTTGGGAATAAGTGTTATTGTATTCGGAAAAGTACTTTGGCACCGTTCATTGACTCAATCTCTAAAGCAAACGTATTGGTTGAGATATTGTGAACCTACGACATGCGATGTCAAGGTTTATCAAGGGCGAATCGGATTTGTTTATGTAATTCAGCGTAGGGAACAAGATTAAACATTGATTTATTCATAGTGACGTTGGACTCTAGGAGAAAAACTTCGATTGTATAAGTTTGATATTGTTACAGATTTAGATATATTGGCAAGTAAAATTTGTCACATTTATTTTATGTTTTTGAAGAATGTATCACATAATATAAGTCAAAAATTCTTAATTATGACTCAAACAAGCGAGATTTGATCTCCAAATACCTACCTGCCCCATCAATCTCGTCCCTTTTTCAAACCTCTTTAACTATTCCTCAGATAAATGTTGAAATATACGCAAATAAAAATCACGAATTTGACCGTTTTCATATGTTAACAACTTGTGTCTTGTCGTCTGGAAAATTTATTAGAGTTGTATAAAGAACTAAAAAGAACATTCAAGACATTTGTACAAATGGCTACGTAGTTACAAGTTTATATTAAAAATATAACTTATACAAATGGTAGTTGTTTGTGAATAAAAACAATATAAGTTTTTCCTACATTTAATAAGAGATACAATAACTTTGATTCAATCAGTTTGACAATCAGATAAACTTGATTCATTGAAAAAATATTTAGTGATCTTCTTGCGTTTAATAAACATTTAGTTTACGACTACCGCACTGACTAAAGTATCCGATGACATACGTCTGGGAATGTCGAATCAACGGTTGACAGCGCTTGTTCTTTTGGACTTTTCAAATGCTTTTAATACTGTTGACTTCGACATACTTTTGGCAATGCTTAAGAGGCCTATTACATTTTGAATGTGATTTTTGCGTAAAATGCTCATTTTCGCATTTTGTAGTAATTTTGCAGTTGTATTTATCGTTTTTATCGAAATAGGATAATAAATTCATTATAAAATCTTTATTCCTTATGAAGTAACAATTCCTCTGGTATAAATTTTGCTCAAATAATATTATCGTAGATATGAGATATTCACAGTTAACTTATAGCAATTTTCGAAGTTTTTTGGTTTAGAATAAGATTTTTTTTCTATATAAAATTAATGATATTTAAAAGTTTCGAGGCCGCTACGCACTATTCGACTATATAAGAGACAACACTATAATTATTTTATTTCACTTGTTCAGAACAGTAGTTCAATCGATGAGCTCAAAAAAGTGCCTTCGCGCACTTTATGAAAATCTTTCTCTGCAATTTTGGATTTAATTATAAAGTTAAGCAAAATTTACAAAAAGCGAGGCCGCTACGCACTATTCCAATAGCTATTCTACACTATTCAATAAGTCATAATTGTTAATGTATTTTTGTTTCAGAGATCCATAACGCCAAAATTGACCAATTTACGCAAAAATCACAGTCGAGATGTAATAGGCCTCTTAAGTCTCTCCTGGTGTCAGACTCGGTACTGGGGTGGTTGCGCTGCTACCTTTTTGGGCGGCGGCAGTGTGTGCGTGCCAATGACAAACTGTCATGTGCCAGCGATGTCAGAGCCGGTGTACCCCAGGGCGGTGTCCTTTCTCCTTTCCTTTTTTCTATATTTATCAAATTTTCTGACTCCACTCCTCTCATGTAAATTCCACTTGTATGCTGACGACCTGCAAATCTATTCGCAGTCCTCCGTCGATGATATTGCGAGCATGATCGCCGACCTCAATGATGACCTTGCCACTATTCATGAATGGAGTCAAATCCATGGCTTAACGGTCAACCCCAACAAATCACAGGCCATCATCATTGGGGGCTATAAGCAGATTGCTAAATTGGACAAGATCTCAATCCCCACACTGATGTTCAATGGTGTCTCATTAACATATAGTAACACTGTTAAAAATCTTGGTGTCCTCTTCGACGGTACTCTTTCCTGGTCTCCTCAAGTGTCTGAGATGAGTCAAAAAGTGTTCGCTGCCTCCGGGTCACTTAGAAGGTGGAGAAACTTGCTTCCTGTTAGGACCAAGGTTGAGCTTGCGCAATCACTCCTTCTACCGATCTTAGATTATGCCGATGTCTGCCTAGTGGATTTGAACGAAGACCTGCTTAATAAGCTGCAACGCCTGCAGAATCTCTGTATCAGATTTATCTACGGATTGCGTAAGTTCGACCATGTGTCTGAATTCAGGCAAAGGCTTGAATGGCTACCGATAAGGTTGCGCCGTGAGGAACATATCCTCACTCTTGTTTTTAACGTGCTGTATGATGGTCGTACTCCTTCTTACCTTAAAGAATGTTTTCGGTTCCTCGGGGAGGATCACAATTGTGGTCTTCGGTCCAAATCGGATAACGTGCTAAAGGCTCCCTTTACACGGTCAGGATACTATTAGGATTCTTTTACTGTCCAGGCCACATTCCTTTGGAACAACTTACCACCTGAAATCCGTCACTCCAAGTCCCTGTCCTTGTTTAAATCTAGACTGCATAAACACCTTTTAGCTAAGTCATCTGCTCGTAACATGTTATAGGTTTTAGTAATCTTTTTTTTATTTATTTTTTATTTGTTTATTTTATTTGAATATGTATACACATATTATTTTATATTACTTATAAGTATGTGTAAGTAATTATTTAAAAATGTATATTTTTTAATTAATTTATATCTTATGTTAATTTGTTTATCAATTTATTAATTAGTACTTGCGCACTTCCTCTATCCTCTTTCCCAGGTTCCATAAACCAAAGGTTGTCTGGAAGAGATCGCTTTTAGCGATAAGACCGCCTTTGCCCATACTAGCTCTAAGATTATGTAATGTGTGTGTTCCTTGTGTATGTGCAATAAAGTGTTTATCTATCTATCTATCTATCTTTCTCTAGTTTTGGCGAATTGGCGAAACAGTGCGAGCATCTGTTTTCTACCTTTACGACAGTAAACGAGACTACGAGTATATATACATATTTTTGTGGTAAGATAGTTGAGCGAGTTTAGAGTAGTTTGTCAAAATTTACGTATAGGTAATGCTTTCACGTTCACCTGTGGTTAGTTCCTCACGTTACAGTACTATGCCATGGAATACAGTAGCCAGGCGTTAGGTGTCACAGACGCTACGTGCCCACAGAAACATAGATTTACCTACGGTAGCCAGTTGGTCTAAGAGGTCTACCTGGACCTCTTAGGCCAACTTTCCTTTACAAATTCTGTGGTGATAATATTGATGGAAGCATCTTACAACAACATTGTGAGATGACCAACGTATCGTCTTCTAACGTTAACGCAAACACTACACCTTGGAATGAAACACTCTATAAGAGCAACGTATTAGCCGCCGGGGTAGAAATAACAATAATTATAAAAAAATCAATTTTTTTTTATCATGACCTATAAACTAGCCTTTTTAGAAGACTACAAAGTACCAACATTAAGCTGCCCAACACTTTTATAAATTAATTTGTACAAAACCAAAATCTTAATTACCGAAGGTTAACTAAGTTTTGAGTTAAATTGTTAGCCAAAGTTTCTGTGGGCCCTTCAATTTGTCTATGTCGTTTGTGGAAACTTCCATTCAACATTTCCAATTTGAGACCCCCGAATGTAAGACTAAATTTGAATATCTCCATTAATATTCAAACTAGGCGTTGATTAAATGGCCCCAAGAGTAAGAAAATATAACTATATTTACCTAATTAGTCTATTTCGTGAACTCACCGTTTTGTCAAACCAATTTGGCTTTAACAAAATGCTACTACGAATACAAAGATTTCGCTTTATTATAACGAAAGCATGTTTACATTAAAAATATTAAGTTCTTAAACGTCACTGCTGCCTTTGAAATCCATCTTATGTATTTCCATTGTGCTACGGATGTGCTTCCATTGTGCTACAGTAATTATTTTAAAACAGATGTAAAGTTTTCTTTCTAGTAGGGAACGCAAAAAACAATATAATCTGATGTAGCTGATGATCATGGGCTCACCATTCTCACTCACTGATGGCAGTTAAAAAACAATTTTACTTTGACGATTAATTGCTTGCTAAATGTTGTTGTGCTGTATGCAATCGGATTATGAATCTGAAATCTAAAATAATGTTACTATTTTTGTTTATTGTGGCAATGACTTGAATTCAACGTTGATGCCGTTACCCATCACTGGGACAGTGTATACGCTTATTACATAACATAACAATTTGTTAATCACCGACAGAAATTTAAATTTTATAACGTTTTCAGTATTGAGTTTTGACTCGTGGGAAAAAACGTCCAACCAAGATCCTATAGTAGACGAGTAGAGCACCCACAAATTTCCCACCTAATTAAATTACCTTCCTCCATAAATGTCCTTCAAAGCTTTCAAACAAAAACAAAGTCCTCCCTAAAATATGTTTAAACTGCTCCGCGCATGATTTATCATAATTTACTTCATTCATTTCACCATAAATAAAAAACGTCGTTATTATGTAATACGTACTAACAGCATGAAAGTTGTGTTATGCTAAATTCCTTCTCGTCTTTCTTATAGTAAACACTCAATGCACGTTAATAAAAATATTTTTTAAGTGTAATAATATCTAAGGATTAAGATAAACTATAAGATCGAAAATCTAGTGTCCGAGCCCAACATTTTTGAAGAGATCAAAGTGGCTAGACTTCGCTGGCTCAGCCTCGAGGGTCGTAGAGTATCTGGGGCGACTGAGGGGACTGAGGGGACGTAGACCGGTCGGATTTCCCAGGTATCGCTAAAGCGACGAGGTGCAAAAGGACCTGCAGTGCCTCGATGCTGATTGCTGACAAGAACCTATATTATTAGTATACTTACTTAATGCCGCAACAGTACGTACGTATACTAATAATAAAGGTAGAAATTGATTAACCAATCGGCAGAGTAAAAACAAACTTACGTACTTATACTTCTAAAAAACTACAAATCCTTATGGGTACTTTACTTACGATTAACGCCTAGAACTTGTTGTAGGCGTGTCGATGTTTTAACTTACACAGATAATTGAACAAACTTTACGACAAAATGAATATAAAAACTTGTTTCTGGTACGTTTACGAGGATAAGGTAATTCTGATTCAATGTCTAAAATAAATATGTTTCTTTTCACGTAAAGTAAGTCGTCAGTTTATATTCCTGCAATGATTATATTTTCTAGCTAGGGTAAAAAATACTCGTGCTTTGATAAGATCTGTTTTTCTATATTTTTATTCGTTTTCTTCATTTGTATTTGAGGCAAATGAAATGAATTTTTCCTTTACAAATTCAGTGTCAACCCTTTGCGTGACTAAGTTATATCATGTCTGTACTTCGGTGCGATACGTGTCTCTAACGTGTTTTTTTTAAGTGTATCTGTCTTATCCAATGTCAGTTAGTGTTGCGATAGCTATTTCATGTGAAAATTTGTTTTTTTCTTTATAACTCTATTGTAGGTAACTGAACTTGGATTCATTTACATATTTTATGAAGTGACAGTTTACAAATACAATTCTCATTTTAAGTGGTTAAATAAAGTTACACTTGGCTCCAGCCAAGTTTAAGTTTATTTAACCACTTATACGATACGATTAACTATAATACTTTAAACACACTTACTATCATATCACTTTTAAATCGTATAAAGCATGTTTACCCCTCCAGGAAGTCTTTTAACCATAGAGGAGAGTATGCACAAAACACTGCACCGCTTTTTAAAGAATTATAACATCCTAAAGTAATTGGCTAATTGACAGTTGTAACAATAAAATATGAAATATGTCGGAAATGGTAGTTTATAATTATCCCATAGTTTTTTTTATTATGATAATTTGTAAATATTTTATGTTTACAAAATAAATTTTCGATTTTTTTTTTTGTGGATTACAAGACCCGAAACACGGGCGGCCATGATTGAGCTTCATGAGACGTCACATTTCTCAAAATTATCAATAACTATCTGTCAGGTTTTAAGATAAGTTTCTATATATATTGAAATGTGACGTCACTCAGCAAAATGTCACGTTACCAACCGTTCTCGCACGAAATTTAAAATCAATAAAGAAAAATATGTTTTTTTTCTGTTAAATAAAGCTTTTTAGAGAAAGAAAGTATTGTACGGGGTATTAAATAAGCGTTTGTGATTTTTTAAATACTTTTTCGAAAACTGTCAAGTAGCCAATTACATGACGTAGAATTAAGATAGGTACTAAATAATCCACCAACCTGCAATGGGGGGTGCTGGGCTATGGCCTTACCTCCCCATGTGCAAGCAGTTGTCCATGTGGGAGGCCAGAGCCCAGCAGTGGGACGGCTATAGGCTGATGACAAAGATACTATAACATTAATTAAATTGTTAAAAATATTTTTTAAATACTAAATTAAACTACACCCTTTTTTATGTTCGTATAACTTGTACAGTATTCTGAAATTCGTTTTATGTATGTCTTTTTTGGTTTACAGCCGTGTGGAAGCGGCTCACTTAAATATTTTTCTTTACTATTTTTTTTTATGTAAGAAGGAGGCAAACAAGCAGGCGGGTCACCTGATAGAGAGCAATCACCGTCGCCCATGGACACCCGCAAAACCAGAGGAGTCGCAGACGCGTTGCCGACCTTAGGGTTAAGGAAGGAATAGGAATTGTGAGGGGGGGGGGGAGGGGCCTCCGGAATTCGTACTGGTCGGACGAAACAAAACAGCACCAAGTGCCATTATGAGCCACGCCACGCTGAGCACATGTGGAGTTGTAATTTGGTGAAGAGTGGACTATCTGTGGTAGAGGACACAGCTTCTGAAGTCCTCATTGCGTAGTAGCAATACTCGTGAATCTATGTACATATGTTTAATGTATTTAAAGCAAATCGAGTGCACAAACACTCTCATCACAGAATGCCCACCAGACTAATGCCGCGGTCGTCCGAGGCCGCTTTTTGTTACTGACCGAGATACCACTCGTGGCCTACTCAAAATCACTTGCTATTGGATAAAATGTTTACTAGAAAAAAATCAACCAGTCTCAGGAAGCTCGAGTGGGATTCGAACCCAAGACCTTTGGATTGCTGGTCCACTGCTCTAACCGCTGAGCTACCGAGACCCCAGAAGACTCGTTGAATTTTTCCTAGTAGTTTGATTACGCTGCAAGCCAGCGGTATTACGTCACTGTGTAGTCTAACCTCAAATTCGAAAGAAATACTATTGCAAGTATTTAACAATCGTTAAAGACGTTATTGCTTATAAATATCTTTATTATTGAAACTTTGCAATTTGAGCTCGAGTGGGATCCCACTCGAGCTTCCTGAGACTGGTTGATTTTTTTCTAGTAAACATTTTATCTGTTATCTATATAGCATTGTGAATGCAAAATTTCAATAATAAAGTCACTTGCTATTAACTTAAGTCGAGAAAAACATTTAGACAATGAAGAAGTTGTTGATTATATTATGTATAGCAATTCTAAAACATGGATATTGAGATAACTTAATACATTTAATCACGACATCTGTAATAGGGCATTTTCCAAAAAGTTGACGCTGTAAAAAGGTAGTAAAGAGATATCCTTCGTGTGTTTCTAGCCTTGAATATCTCTTGACAGTAGAACGAGCATAGTTATATATTCCTAGACGCTCAATTATTGTACCTTAAACTGAATTAAACTTTTAGTTCTTAGTAGTATTTTTTATACTTAATAACAATAAAAATGCGTTAATTGCTCTTCACACGTAGGTACATGAATTACCTACGCATACATTTAAAACTATGATATACATTTTGAATACAGTTTTTCATTGCAGAAAGAGAAACACAAGTAGAAAATCAATCGGATGTGTCTTAGCATACCTGTCCCGTAACCAAGATCACGGTCAGTGCTGGTTTTAGTGCAACCACGATATACGATGACGTTACGACCAGTCTGGAGCCGTTACAGCTACCTAGGGACATTGCTTCCCTTAGTGCTCTCTACCGCCTTTACCACGATGAATGCTCTGAGCTTTTTGACCTCATCCCTCCTTCTCCATTTCTTTCCAGATCGACGCGTGCAGGTCTAAGAAGCCACCCTCATACGTGCTGACCATCAGGACACGTACCAAAAAGTTTGGACAATCGTTCCTTTGCCGGACTGCCCGTATGTGGATTGCGCTTTCCGCACACGTGTTGCCCTCCTCTTTCTCTCCCGGGTTATTTAAACGGGGCGTGAAAAAGCATTTATGCAGGCCGCCATAGTGTGAGCGTCCGGCAGAGCGTAGTAGCGCTGTGATGAACGCTTTCACTTCTTAGGCCTCACTGACTGCTTTTCATCAGGCAGAATGGGGCCATTTTGGCGTGCCACAATATATATATATCGTATTTCTTTATAAACTAACTTCTCTCTTATGAGTTTACGCAATAATTGAGACATTACAAAATTAATGGATCAAAGAGTTTCCCTTTTTTATGATTAGCTCCTCCTTTATCCCAACAAAGTTGGCACTGGGCATTTTAAAGCGGCCCATTGTGCCCAGCACCGGACAAATTAAAAATGTCTTGAGCACCAAAGTGCACTATAACTCAACATCTTTGAGGGTCCTTCACGGCATTATCTGACTTTTCCATTTCGTTTTTTCGGGGTTCCACCGTCGTTAGTGTGCACGACTTGTTATGTAGGTACTTTGGACTATAAGGGGTTCTCCAATTGGAATATTACTTATGTTTCATGCAAGCATATTATACTCCCTTAAAAAGTAATAAAGGGATTTTTTAAGGACAAAATTATACAGAAGTCTTAATATTGTACCTGCACGTGCACCTGATACTTTTGTATTTGATAATTAAATGTGGTAGCCAAAATGGCTTTAATGTTACATATTTTAGTTATTAATTTGTTTTTTTCTAAAACAGTAAATACATTTTGATGTAATAATGTAAAAATATATTAAAAATATAAATATATTATATAGCTTTGATATTGACGATCTAGTTATACTTTTTAAAAAGTTATATGAAATAAAAATACTTTTATTGTTTATTTTATACTTAGGACTCGCTAAGGCTATTTTATGCGTTTTTTCTTCGATAAGTATTTTTAGTACAACCAGTAACAACAAGACACTGTCATGGACAGGTTTTTACTTTCGTAGATAAAGAATAGGTCACTATTACAGACATGTAGTTTAAAAAACATAGTTTAATGTAGGTTGACATTTCCCTATGATTAAAACTAATTTGAACAGTTACGTAAAATGTTCCAATTAAGAGCAGTGGATGTTATTAAACTTAAACGACGGGCCCTTCCATTCAGGCCTTACTCATTCTTGTCCTGTTTTTTTGTACGGTTGGCTTCACTCCAGATGCCATTATAAGTTCTCGCTTTTTTGCCTAGAGCGCTGTTGCTAGGTTACCAACGTTCCTGTACGTTATTATTATAGTGCTGAGATATTGTTTTTACTTCCGCAACGTGATATTAAAGAGTGCTTAAGCAAATTTTAATCGTGACCTATAAACCTGTTTTCGGAATGCGACTACATTTTTTTGTTTCATATTTTCTACGAATAGCAATCTTACGAAAGAATGCGAAAAAAATTATCACAGAAATAAAAATAATTAAACAACAGCCAGACGACAGAAGACAATATCTTAAATTGATTGGAAGATACCTAGAATCGAGTAATAGAACTTCGAGTTCGCGATACCGTTAGATTAAAACCTCTTAGCTGTTAAGCTAGATAATTGTATTTTTTGCACCAACTCCTTTTTCAATAATAATTACAGAACCCACTTGTTACGTGAAAATAAAGTCGTCCGATTTTAATATATTTATAAAACAAAACCTATTGAGGTCTCAATATCAACAGAAAAATAAGAAAAAAAATCTTCTTTTACTGGAAAATCCGGAAAATGGTGTCGTTTTAAACCAACGCTAGTAAAATGTACTGCTATGATGTTAAGGTATGGAAAATAAGACTAATTCGATAACGAAAGCATTTATTTCAAAGTTATGATCCGAAATCGCAGCATATTGTTTTTTTATGTAATGAGAATTATTTTTAACAGAATCACTTATTTATTTTGGGTGTGATTTAATTGAAAACAATCTTTTGGATGCAAAGTAACTTTACATTTTTTTTGCGTGTTCGTGGCAGAATCCACAACGCAGTTATGTTTTGCGATCCATAACTATATGACCAATTTCATAATATCGTGATGACTCATGTAGATATAGAAGAACGTCCTGGCTTTCACATATCTGATTTTTTAAATGTTCCTAACACTCCGTCTAAATTTCAAATAATCGTAACAATGATGGTAACCGTTGATCCTATAGAGCAGCCAAGAGTTGTGCAATGCTATATCAAGGCAGTGTGTAATCAGAGGAAAATACCATTTTTGCTAATTTTCATTTGCTTCTAGGTTATTATTGTCACAACAATGCAAATTACTCAATATAAATGAAAAGCGATTTCTAGTGATTGCATTGTAGATTATGGGCATGCTACAGTCTGCAGAATTCTCCCGATACATGTATCTTCTCTGAATAATAATGTAGCCACTAAAAAGGAGAACTCCCAAAAAGCATTGCATCTCATCGACAGCTATATTACCTACTTTATTAATTTGCATTCTATACATATTAGCGTACCTTACTAACACTGTATGATGCTATTATCAAACATGGACTGAAAATAGTACAAAGGACTTTGTAGAATATTTGCAGTCTGCTTAGGTAGCCAAATCTCAGATAAAGGTCTGATGTCTCTAGATACTTAATTTCTGGGCACTACTTTTTTCTCAGCGACTTCGCTTGATTCAATAATAGTTATAGACGTACAAGTAGCAGTAGACGTTGAAGCCGTGAAATCTCATCAATTCATGGACGTTTAGAAAGTTGAACTAACGGTACCTCATCTTCACTGTCATCAGAATTATCATACATCACCTCAACTGGGGCTCGAAGTTGTGAACCGGGTAGGTTACGATTAGTAAAACGTCATTTTTGTTACAGAGTCTTCATCCGTTACATTACCGTTGGAGTTATCAGGTGGAAATATTGTTACAAAAGTTGGTACAGACTCATTATCATCCGCTTTTAACTATTCAACGATTTCACAAAGTTATAAACGCTTAAATATACCCTTTAAGATTCGATCTAAAAAAAAATATTTGAATCGACAAAAATGATTCATAGTAGTTCATTTTACTACTGGCGTTTATAAACAACACCTACATTTTTTACAAATAACATTGATGAAATTTATATTATTACTAAGGTTTTTCGTATATAATAGAAGAGTGTTGCATTAGCTATCGAATTTTAGTAGAAATGAGACAATAACAAAAATAACAATATATTTTACTCACCTTTGAAAACTCATTATAAAAACTTGAAAACAAAAGCAGGGATTACGCTGATATAAACACTTTTAGATCACAACAAACTCTAAGCAAAAGGTCCGAGCAATATTAATGTTTATTAGAAAGAGCGGACAAAGAGGTGCAAGCATCCCGAAGTTAGCAGGCACCCGGCCTACATGCCTTATGTCAAGGGAGTGACGGACAAGATCGGCCACATATTACGTCAGTACTCAATACCGACAATATACACTCCAGGCATAAAGGTCCACGACATTGTGGGCTCTCCGAAGGATGTTTTGCCACTTTAAACACCAGGCGTATACAAGATAGACTGCAGCTGCGGTAGTTCCTACATAGGCCAGACAAAACGGACGATCCATGAGAGGGTCAATGAACATATTGCGGCTGTAAAAAACTGCCAGTCTAACAAATCAGCCATTGCAGAACATTTACTTGAAAGAGGCGCAAATCACTGGATTGAATTTCATCGTACGCAAGTCCTCTCCACAGATCGCCACTTTTATTCAAGAGTAGTGCAAGAAGCGATTGAAATTAAGAAACATCCCAACAATTTCAATCGGGAAGATGGTCACAAACTATCATCAGCGTGGAATCCAGTGTTTGCAAAAACGCAACTTCGTTTTAGCTCGCAATCGGCTAACTATCAGAATAAGACTTGTATACGGAATAGGGACACCGTTAGTGTTGTGTGTGACGGTAGTTTGTTAAATAATGTGACGGTGGATGAAGACTCTTCGACGCCAACGGAGGCGATACACCGCGACAGCAGTCAGCCCGTGACCACGACCGGTGCAATTCGGTCGAAACGTCGGGTATAAAAGGTATGCCTAGGATGCCTTTACTAAATAGTTTTGAGTTAAATTCCGTTTATATATGTGTGTAATATTAATGTTACTAGTGACATAAACCATTTTTTTCAAAACTACCTGCAATTTTCGATATATTTTTTATTTTGACTTGTTGTTTTAAAACGACAGTAGCAACAACTGGGTTAAAACGAAGACTTTTTTTAATTAAGTCGTAGTTAACAAAACATTTTATTAGTACGTATCACATAATTATATATCCCTAATTATAATAATAAATGAACACGTTTATTTCTACTTACTGCTTGACGTTTCGGCCGCATACTTACAAAATAAATCGTGTTCAATCGCGTTAACATAATTTTAATCAAAGTCAAAGTCAGATTATTTATTCAATGTAAACCTTTACAGGCACTTATTGACGTCAATACTAATAATAATAAAAAAAACAATTAACTAACTTGTAGTTTAGACTAAACAACTAATCTAACGAGCTATAGTCTGTAAGATTAGTTGGGTTAGTTAACTGGTTTTTTTTATAATTTAATACAATGCAACGCGAAAGTTTAAAGTCTTATCTACATAAATAAAAATCAATTGCCTAAATGTTTGTACGCCCAACATTTCAGAACGGCTGCACCATTTTGGCTATTTTATTTTGTTGTGTTCATAATTGTTAGGACAAGGTTTGTGCGAAAGAAATTGTTTAAAACAATAGGGAAAATAGGAATTGAAAATCTCCATGTAAAGTGATTGAGTGATTGACATAGAAGACAGCAAAGAGGACGAAGTAATGAAAACAGTTTCTTTTTATTCTGCAACGGGTAAGCGCTTGGCCTTCATCTCACCTGATGGTAAGTGACGATAAGGCCGAAGGTGGAAGCGCGCGAACCCGGAATCCTCAACCACTGAGGAACTGGCTATCTTACCTCAAACTGTCGGAACACAACAACGCTATAAACATCGTTGTTATGGCGACAGACATAGATAAGATGGTGGTAGCTAGCTAGGCGGACTTAACAGCCCTACCACCAACCAAACCGAGCACACAAAGATGTACCCGCCGCTAGGAATCGAACCCGGGACCTCTGGGTCTGAAACCGGTGGCATAGCCACTAGACCACAAAGGCGGCGGTTCGAAGATATTCGAAATTGAAGAGCTGACTTCGACAGTTTTACTTTATTGCTATCATTATCTATACGCTATTTAAATTAATAAAATTTTAAATAAAAACATAAATAAATCCATTTTTTTTTACTAATAGTTGACACTACATTCATCGACTGTTAACCGGTACGAAGTTGGCCAGAACAACTCATATTGTAATAAAACCAATATCAACTTATATATAAACACCTGATAAAAGTAGGTAATTGGTTTCCAAGTTACAAATTAATTGTTATGAGATGGTCGAAACCTACGACTTCCTGTGACCACGTACTTAAACTTAATGTAAGTAGATGTTAATCTGAATGTCATAAATCTTTCCAGCTATATTATATTGGCACATATTTTTTACTTGTATACCTACTCACATTACTTGTTACATTGCCAGCCAATATTAGTCTATGTGGGTGCAAATAAATTACATAGAAAATGATACGCCTAGTTTCACAGACCGTTTGATCTGATTTATTGGGAGATCCATTGGAGTTATTCGCCCGTGACTGGAGGTAGACATTAGTAGTCGTTTATATTGGCAACGGGTTTGACTATACGATCAACATTAAAATGGTATCAGGGACTAACGAGATTTTGGCGCTTTTTGTAAATGAAAAATCCAAAAAAAATATAACAGAAGCACATCAATCGAATTATACAATAAAATTGTGTCTCGTTTGTTATAAAGAGTGAAACTAAATGCTTCACACAGGTTTTTTAAAATTTTCGATAAACTTTATTTTGTTATGAGGAACTCAGTCAAATCCAGGATTATTATGTATATCCTACTAATATTATAAACGCGAAAGTTTGTAAGTATGGATGGATTTTTGTTACTCTTTCATGTAAAAACTACTGAATGAATTTGGATCAAATTTAGCATACATATACTTTATAACCTGGATTAGCACATAAGATTCTTTTTATCCCGATATTCCCACTGGAACGGGAACCACGCGGGTGAACCGCGAGCGGCCGCTAGTTATATTATAAATACAAAACCATTCTTGATTTTATTAACAAAATGAACACCGCTAGCCAACACTACTAATTAATTCTAATCAAATGTAGCGAAGACTTGAATTCAATTATGAAGGCTTTTTCCTAGTAGTGTGACTGAATGCATAGGCTTTTCTTTACTTACTATTACTGCAACCAGACTCCTCGCCCAGTGGTCAAGTAGCTGAGCGCTCGGCCCGATAACCGGAAGTCCAGGCTTGAATTCCCAAATTGTGCTAAGTGTGTTTATAATATTTATCGATAAATAGGCCGGATTTATAAGATACATTAGGCAAGCATGGTGATTTAGCTAATACCCTAAATTGCAGCGATGACTGAATTTCAATGAAGGAGGCCTATGCCCTACAGTGGGACAGAATGTAGGCTGTATTTACTTTACTGCAACCAGAACGTGGAAGCCACTGCGCCATCAAGCTCCCCTTACAATATGGATACATAATTAAACGAAGCTATGCGGACTATTCAAGTACTTTGCCATGACTTTTCGTTTTGGCAAACTTCCAACCACCAGAAATACGCAGGTGCAACGTGATGACCTGTGAGTGGAAAGAATGCTGGCAGATGGACGTTAAAGAGCCAATACTGTTTATAAGATAAGATAATTTTATTGCTGTTTAAAAACTAAGCCTAAATACGAAAGACTTATGTTAAGAAATTAGGGTTAGTGTACATAAGTACTAATACGTAAAACTGATCTGAAGTAGGCTTGAGAAACCTCCCCTAAAAATTCTTAGCTTATTTGTCTCTATCATTTTACTAATTACAATCGATCACCGATTACCTAATAATTTGATTCGATGACGATTCCTGTAGCACTAGGATGCAACCCAGCAGTTAGATAAAAATCTAAAAAGTCAAAAAGTCAAATTATTTATGCAATGTAAACCTTTACAGGCACTTATTGACGTCAATACTAATAATAATAAAATAACAGATAACTAACTTATAGTTAAGACTTAACAACTAATCTAACGAGCTATTATAGTCTGTGCCAGACAAATGCGCATCGCTACCTCCAGTACCACTGCACGCCGAAACAGAATCGCGTCGAACCGAAATATAAGCCGTGGTCATAGAATTGTGTACACATACGTATCCTGGTACGAGAAAAAATAGTGGGCAAGTGTCTCTCCCCTAGCGACACAAACGGCTAAAATTTATAGGTAATTTATCGTTTTTTTTGGATGAAAGGTGAAAAATGATAAATCAAAATGAATTATTAACTTAAGTTATTACTTAATGGAATAAAATTAAATATGATTTCCAATTATCGTATTGATATTGTGGTAAGTAATAGAAATAGGAGAGTTTTTGAAGTAAAATAAAGTAAAGGCTAACTTATGCGGTAAGCTCATTTTTTTTGCGAAATTAGCCCCATTAAATTAATGCATGTTAAAACAAATGTCGACTATCAACACTGCACCCTGCTTAATCATTAACACTGCAAAAAAATTAAAAAAGATGCTGCTCTAATGCTGGAAAATCATAAAAGCAAGTGGATCCTAATAAAGAGTTACAAACAAAGCAAACCGAGATACAGCGCATCCAGATTAATTTCGCTCACTGCACATTAATGGAGCGCGATAATCAATTTCCATTAGCAAAATTAAAACAGTCAACAAAATAATACAAATATCACAACTGGATACTGTTAATTAAACAAAACGCACAATATAACCACAAAGTTTATAAGCCCGTTCAATATTAAATTAAGTGTCCCTCATTGTACAAAACTGTACGCTTCATTAATTATTTTGCCGATGACTTCATTATAATACTGAATCAAAACAGTTATATTTAAATAGTAATATTTTAATTTATCATTTTCATACAATCAACATGGAACTGACTGCATTGTTTCATGTCACTGGGTGATAAGGGCCACCGTCTGGTGGCGCTACCGATAAACAATGAAACTAACAAATTGCGAAGAGTTAAAACGGTATACCAACATTTCAACAGAAATATTTAGAGCGATGGCGTGATATTTATCGGTGTCGTAAACAGCCATGAACACCACGATGGTATCGCGCAAAACAGAAAAAAGAGGTGTATTGCGTTTTAACTCGCTAACATTTAAAAGTGATTGTCTAACGAGTTTAAAAGGAAAAGCCCTGTGTTAGAAAGTTTTATGATTATACGGCATAATAGGTACATAGTTGACAACGTATTTTGTTGTAAGTCCTAAGAAAAACGAAGCTGTCTGTATTTTGTAATATTTACTTTACCGTCCCAACTTAATACCTTATTATGTAAACAATTTTATGTCGATTTTTGTTTTAAAGGGTCGTATTTGCTAGACACGTGTACAGACTTAAGTGTAGAGTATGTAAATGAGCTATTTTTAGCATCTGACGCGTTCGGGTAGCGATCCTGCCAGTTAAACAACTCACTCATTTTCGGATCCTATGATAGTGATATACTATCTATCCTATAGGATATTATCTTATAGGACATATCCTATGATATACTTTACAGCAGGTATACAACTCATCATCATCTTCAGCCCAAAAATGTCACAGGCCTTACCACAACACTATAAACTAACAGAGCGCCATTCTCCCCTGTTGGAAAAGCGAATCGAGGATCTCTGACTCTGAGAAACAATGATATTATAAACTTATAGATACGTTACGTTCATAGTAATTTGCGTTTAAAATCTGTTCCGAGCAATCCAAAACTACACACACTGACAAGTAGATACGCAACGCGGCAAGACCGGCTCTCACATGCACGAGAGGTTAGAGTAACATTTAGTCGTAGAGTGGACACTTGATTGAAAAGTCAGTACATAGGTAAGAAATAAAACGTCTTACAAAAGTAAATCATATTTGTTGGAAATTTGAACAATGAAATAATTAATAATAAAATTTAAAAATGAGTCAAAACATTAGAATACAAACGTTTTTTAAAATGCGGCACTTTAATTCTCTACGTCTTCATTGCTAGCAAAATGTAACCTTTTTTCATTTAAATGAGATTTTATGACAAATTCGCTTATTTGTACATGAACTGACCTAATCACTCAGAAACCTAATTCATTAAAAGAAAAAACATTAATAATCCTTAATTATCAGTATAATGTATTATATATAGTAGAAAAACAAATTGGCTACTTGACAGTTTTCGGAAAAGTATTTTGAAAATAACAAACGCTTGTTTTATACCACGCAATGATATTATAGTTATTTTAATAATATCATTGACACCACGTACAATTTTTTTTTTCAAAAAGCTTCATTTAATAGAAAGTACATATTTTTCTTTATTCATTTAAAGTTTCTGCGGAAACGGTTGGTCATGTGACATTTGGCTAAATGTCTGTGACCTCACGATACAATAAACATTTATCTTGAAACCTAAAAGATAGTTTTTGTTTTTTTTGTGAAATGTGGCGTCACACGAAGCTCAATCATGGCCCCTGTTTCTGGTCTTGTAATCCACAGAAAAATAATCGCAAATTTATTCTGTAATAATAAAATATTTACAAATTATCTTAATAAAAAAAACTATTGGATAATTATCCTAAAATTATAAACTGCCATAATCGACATATTTCATATTTTATTGTTACAACAGCCAAGCCAGTGAAACTATTTTAATGTTTATAATATTAGTTCATTACATACAATAGATAGCTTTACAAAACGAATTAAAAATAAAGAACAACTGGCTTTAATTGTAGGCATTTAAGTCAATATTAATATTCGATTCTGCACTATGTTATATTCTATGTCCGCAGCGCACGCATCCTTATCGCTCTAGCGTCAAAACTAGATTGCTCTCTCTTTCTTCACCTGAAAATGGCGTCTTTGTGTCAATTATTAGATTGTTCGGAAAAATAATTGAAATATACTAAATATATTTGCATATTCATATGTGGTAAGCGAACCCTTGTATTTTGTTTACTTTAGAGTCATAATTGGTGCACTTTCGAAACACATACGATGGCATTTTTGATTTATTTTGGTAAGGACACGGGAACTATGGTGCGACACGCTAGTGATTGTGCTCGACGCAGACTAAACACAAGACGTCCCAATTAGGACGTATTTGAGGGTGAGATTTATAGAGCGTGCTTACGAGAAACTTTGACTTTACTTATGGCGAACTCGGCTCAGTGCATACTAAGTACGAGCTTTGATTTCGAATTGATAGTCATACAAAAGTTGAGACTAGGCTGAGCTTAGTGTTCCATTTCAAGCATAACCTTCTTAATTGTTCTTTAAACTTAAAAGAAAATAAAATGATTTAAAAAGTACTTTTAACTTGTACTAAATTTAATCATTAATTTGAATCATTAACAGTTATAAATTACAATATTTTCATAAGCTTAATTAAAATAAGTCAAAAACTTTTTGTCGGTGTTGGCTAACATATTTTTTGAAACGGAACGCACTGGCCCCTCTGACAGTGACATGACAACTGCAGTCTGTCAAGTCAAATAAATTGGCTTTTGGGCGTTGTTTTTTACGATCCGTACGATCCATAACGAATGTTTAGTCAATTGTCTCGTATAATTAAATCAATTTGCTATGAAATACAATAACTATCCTTAAATTAAAATCAATTAATTGAAGAGATACTGTTTTGACAGAAAGATATCTTGTTTTGA
Organism: Scoparia ambigualis; assembly: GCA_963921215.1. Lineage (NCBI taxonomy): Eukaryota > Metazoa > Arthropoda > Insecta > Lepidoptera > Crambidae > Scoparia > Scoparia ambigualis. The sequence continues at coordinate 2,415,198 of OY992503.1, forward strand.
CAGAAAGATAACCCGTAAAATTTAAAAAGGCACGGAAACGCCGTAGAGCTGTTGACGTAGTGTGCTATTATTCACGTTCGGTTAATGTCCTGAGTTTTTCGTAAGTCACCGATTTCGGTGACTTCGAAGCGTTGATTATAAATTCCAATTTTGTCTTAGCTCGCTAGATAAGTCTGAGTAAAGTGTAAGTACGATCTATAGATCCTCAGCCTCAGGCTGAGATCCTCAGATTAAAAGATTAAGAAGTTATGAAAACGGCAAGATACTACTGCATTATATCAAACAACTCTATACTATAGTTAACACGCGGACAGCATACCTTACTTTATCATTTGGCCAAACCGGCTGGAGTCAGCGTTTTTTCCTGTCACATTACTGACGGCGGGCACATTGTTTCCCGAGCGGTGCAAACACAAAAATAAATTATGGCCGCAAACAATGCGGGATCGCTTTGCGAACGACGAATTTGTAACGATATTTTAATTTCATTTGCCGGTTGCTGCACTGGCAGGTACGACTTTTATGTTATACAGTGTCTCTGGTCACCGGTGTCCGACCCGTTAGGGCGCAATAACATGATCAATTTTATCGACAAATCCACTGTTACAAAACATTTTATCCCTATTGTTAAAACATTGTAGATATTTTAATATTTTTTACTGAGTCCGGCTGGGTTCATTTATTTAGCAATATCTACCGATGTAGAGGACCTATAAGCATTAAAGTAAATTCGTTCGACAGCTAAAGGAGTAGGCAATAAGTTGATATCAAAATGGTTATCAAAAGCTCCCATTAAAATCTTTAAAAAACACTTGAAACGTAAAAAATAAAATAAAAAAAATTGTTTTTTTTATATATTTCAATGTTACAAAAAAAACTAGACCGTGAACATTCTTTTTTTTTCACTTTATAGATGCACTAAGTCTTTACCTTACTGATGTTAAAACCTTAGCTTTAAGTCAACTAGTCTAGGCGTTATGATTAATTGAATATGACTCTATCAAAAGCGAATTCATCACTATAATAGTTTTCCCTACTTTTAATGGGAGCTTTTGAAAATCTTTTTGATGTCAACTTATAGCCTACTTTTTTAACTGTCAAACGAATTTACTTTTATGCTTCTAGGTCCTCTACATCGGTAGATATTGCTAAATAAATGAACCCACCCGGACTCAGTAACAAAAAAAAATATCTGCAATTTTTAACAGTAGGGATAAAATGTTTAATTACAGTGAATTTGTCGATAAAATTGATCATTTATTTTTTATGTTCTTACTACGGGAAGACAGAGACCACAGCTTTCCATTTGTTATGATCCTAACATACAATTTTACTTTTTTTTTAAAGTAAGTGTTGACTGTTAAGGGGTTAAAATAACAAACTCGAGACGGCGCAAGCGCCCCCTCCAGCGAGCGACGTCGAAAGCAAAACAAAACATAGCCTAGTACAAACAAAACACAACAAAGATGTAACGTAAAACCTTATAGACAGTTTACCTAACAAGAATTGCAGAACTGCAATACGATGAACAAGTTTCTAACCGAGTAAAAAAGTTTGAAAACTTACAAGTGTACGAAGATTCGGTTATGCCCGTGTCTGGGGCGGAGGCTTCACGTCGCAGGCTGCATCGCCAATGGCATCTGCTAAGGCTCACGTGGTGCCAAACTATCACAATACGACGTATGAAATATCCATTGCGCTCACATAAAATGTTTTTGCGTGAAATAAATGTTAGTAGTAGGCATACGTGTAATATTACTTGCAGATAGAAATTGCTTTTACACGGTGCTCTGTGTTATATTATAAGGGTGAGGGTATGGTGGTGTGACGTGAATGAATCTTCTAATAATTTTCATGAGAACATTTGAGTTATGTTTTACCTGCCTCAGTGATCTAGTGGTTAGACCACCGGTCTCATACCCTTGATTTGGATAGTGGTAAGACTTGTTTTAAATCCGCCTGGTTATCTAATATCTTATTTAAATATGTCGTTGCCAATAGTGTTCCGACAGTTTGATATAAGATAGACAGCGCCTCAGTAGATTAGGCATCCGGATGAAGAGCACTTCTATCATCACCTTTATCATCAGCTAACATCGGGCGAAGTCAAGTGCTTACCCGTAGCGAAGAAAAATAGGTAAGTACCATTACTTAATTTTAAAGAGCCACAAAGATTTACATCTTTATCTAAACTCAGGTTAGTTAAGTATAACCGTGTCGGTAAACGGTAAAAGAATACTACCACCCCCTCTCTTCCCTTGGGTGTCCTAGAAGGCGACTAACGCACTAAAGACTGCACATACATCCAACAGCATAGAGCGGCGATAAGCTCAGCACCTGTCACGCGTAGCACATGTGCAGTCGCTATTTGGTGAAAAGTGAACTATGGTAAAGGATTGCTTTTGCTGTCCTCATTGCCTAGTCTCTGACTAACCCTTCGGGGATAATAGCCGTGATTATAATGTACCTATGTAGGTTAGATTAAAAGCTATTTGTAATCTCTAGGATTAATACTAGTTCGCTTATTTAGCATCTTTTCTTATGGTAATTAATATATTATATTTTACACCACATTTCGCTTTATAATTTAACTAATGTAAAAATAAAAATGCTCTAACAATATCTAAAATTACATATTTTAATAAGATTATTAGTCATCGCGCAGCCTTATCCACTATCGCTTACGCGCCAGCTTCTCTCTAGCCGCTATACGACGCGCCTAAAACTAGATTCCCCCGTAGACACGTGCATTATAAATGCTTTGCGGATATCACAATCCGCAAGGCAAACGAATTCGACGGAATTTTATTTCCCAATACACGAATACGTTATTGAGTAGTTCTTTCTTCTTTTATTTTAGTGCACTATGGCTGTTGTATTTTGCCAGGTTATGTGTTATGAGACGGTGTTCGCATGATTTAGTCTGTTCTGCACTTTCATTTTGTTTACCCGAGTTTCTATAAAGAGCGCGTAGTTTTTAATTTAATATAAAGTGTTTTTAATTGAGGAACTCCAGTGCGCAACGGTCAAGTCTCTTTAATCAGTTAAGCAAAATTTCGCAAAAGTCACTAGATTGTGACCAAAAAAAAACAACTCGATCACCTCCGTGCTTCAAAGGACACGTAAAATTAGTTGTTGTCGTAAGGCGGCCGTCGATTAAACCCACCAACCCGCATTGAGCCAGCGTGTAGGTAACTTACCTTAGGTTAATAAAAAAAAATGAATTATATAAAATATAGTTTGAACTTCGATAATTTGTTCGTTAGTTAGTTAATTATTGTGCTCTATGGTATATACGCGAACACTTCACATTTAAAACATAATTTTTTTAACGTGAATTAAATATTGCGATTAAGGCGAGTTATACCTTTTCAAAGATATTTATTTTCAACATTTTATTAATTTTAACTTATATTCTTTTTACATTTTCATCAACTACCAACTTAGATTAAAACAAAAAGGCTTCCCTTTTTATCTTCATACGGCATAACCGTCTCGTGAGTAAACCGCTAAAATTAGGCCTAAAGGCACAATTTCACTTCAGTCGCAATTTGCCGAGCGAACAGGCTACATCGTACTATTGCGGACATTCTGCTGTGTGAACAAAAAGAAAAACCGACTCCAAAAAATTTGACAGAAATAAATGCACTAAAACGTAAAAAATAATTGCGTTGTTAATTTGTTTAATTTACTTGCAATATTAACCTTTATTCTACTCAATCTTATAATCTTAAAAAATATTTTTTAAGCGATACCAGCCAAGGTAAATTTAACATTATACAACATACTATATTATTATTATATTAGCCCATATTGTCGCATTGCTAGGCAAAGGCCTCTCCCCCCCCCCCCCCCCCCCCTTCCAGCATTCGCGGCCTTTTGCGTGTGTTGGCCAATCCTTCGCGTAAGCATCAAGCTCATTTTTTATAAGGTTTTATAAGGTATTGCTACATTGTCGTATTGGGCTGGCACCGACTCCAAAAATATTTTTTAAGATTATAAGATTGAGTAGAATAAAGGTTAATATTGCAAGTAAATTGAACAAACTAAACAACGCAATTATTTTTTACGTTTTAGTGCATTTATTTCAGTCAATTTTTTTGGAATCGGTTTTTCATTTTGTCAAAATTAATTATCGTTAAAATTACTTATCGAAAGCGAATATTGGTAAACCTACAAAACGCGCTGCTCGTATGAGATAGCGCCGTTTAAATACGACAAGCGAAGAAAACGAGAAATGCCTATCATAGGGAGGAAATCTACTTCCAAAACAGACGGCAAGTTACCCAGATTCTATCTAGATACTCGTGAAAGCTGTATAGACACACCCCCCCCCCACCCCGATGATGACTTGCGAGTTACTAGGATTCACCGTTAGGTAAACTACAGGGACGTTTTTGACTTGCTCCAGTCGTGGATCGTAGTGAAGTCACCATTGATGAAGTGACAGAATTAATAGTGTGAACAGTGTATTTTTAAATCATAATAGAAATGTTTTGGAAGGAGTGATAAAAAGTGGCCTATGTCACAATTTTTTTTTATCTTAGAAGGAGGCAAACGAGCAGGCGGGTCACCTGATGGAGAGCAATCACCGCCGCCCATGGACACCCGCAAATCCAGAGGTCGTAAATGCGTTGCCGATCTTTACACCGACGCGAGTAACTTTAACCCCCCACATTTTATTATATATAGATATTTGTCCTTCAGCTATCTTGGTGCAAAATCAGGTCAATGCGCAAGTAAGATACGGACAAACAAACAAACACGCTTTCGCATTTACAATATTAGTTAGGAAGGATTTATTGCTGGAGTGGATCTCATTTGACTAATGGCTGAAAATACCAAAATCGCTAAAAGTATGCCTACAATATTTGAGGAGTACCCTCAATTCCTCAAGGAATTGAGGGAATTCCATCAGAATTAAGTTCCGCTACCTGCCTTCTTTTGCTTCGTCATAGATATCTTATCGCCACCCGTAAAATACTTATCATTGAGGAGTTCCAATGGCATTCTGTGGTCTTCTTCATCAGTTCTACTTCATCAAATTATACTTTCTGAATGCAAATGCTTGATTTATTGCTGAAAATACCAAAATCGCTATAGGTATGTCTACAATATTTGAGGAGTTCCCTCAATTCCTTGAGGATTCCATCATCAAAACTGGATTTTAATAAAAATGAGACCAATCTGGAAGTATATCCTTTCAAATAAAAAAATAATTTTCTAAATCAGTGTATAAATGACAGAGTTCTGAGGTAACAAACATAAAAAAAACATACAGCCGAATTGAGAACCTCCTCTTACTTACTGCTCTGTCTCGCTCGCTCGATTTACACTTTTATAGGTGTGCGTGTGTGAGTGTTTGCATATGTAGTTGAGTAGGACTATATTTTGATTGACTACAAGTAGAAGCATGCCGTATCTTCCCTTTTTGTTTTAATCTAAGACTACCAAACATGTATCTATAAATTGAAATGAAACACTTTTTTACGGATTAACTCGCGTTTAATTTACTATTTACATAGTTTTTATATTATCCTAACGTTTCGAACCCTTTACAGGGTCCGTGGTCACAGGGTCACAGTCTCCCTGTAATCCGTAAAAAAAGTGTTTCATTTCAATGTGTAGTGCTCGCTTAAACCTCAGAAAACAATATGTATCTATAAAATGAGTTTATTATATTACATATCCACTTCCATTAAATTTATAAAAACTGTATTTACACTGTTCAAATCATGTTTAGGAAGGTAATGGAATTTTAGAGCTATTGTTTAAATACATAATTATGTTACCGACCTCTCGTCAATTACCAAGAGTTAACCGAATAATAAGCAACAAATTGAATTTCCTGGCATTCAATAATTATATCAATCAAACAACGTGAAAAAGCTAATGTTACCGCGATATTAGCAAAATTATATAAATGTTTTGTTGTGTGTTGAAATATGTTGCTAAGTTGATAGGATGATGATGATTATTCGTAGATAATACTTGATTTTTTGTAAACGCTCAAATAAACTCGAAGATATTAACGATCAATCGATCGGGTTCGATTCTCACCTGAGGTAGTTAAATGATTTCAACGTTTCGTTATCTTCGATGTTGATTATTATTATTAATTGAATTGATAACAGCAAATTAATAATAGTCCTATTAACCTATCTAGAGAGCTAAAACTCGTACGCTAAAGTTAGGTATGTGTAACCTTTATGGCCCCTTTTCTCCCGAGTCCCTGTCAAGGCCTTAGCACCTGGACAGGGAAGCGGGCGCTGGGAGGAGAGTCCCACATGGGCTTCTCTAGGCCCGCTGTGTACCTATCTGTAAAAGGATATCACCTTGTATAAAATAAAAAAGGTACCTATGTGTAACCGAGCTATGGGAAATTGAATCATGATTTCCCGCATTCTGAGCATCAATCCATTTAACTATCGTCGTTACTTACGCTACGATTTAAAATATTTTCTATGTGAATGAAGTGGGAACTACATTTTGTAATAGTTCCCTCCGCAACTTCGACGATCCTGCCACACATCCTTTGCTTCATTCACTCCTATAACATTCTTCATGCATGCTCGTCGGTGTAGGGTACTCTTGACCTGACTTGGTGGGTTTTAACAACTACTATTACGACAACGTAAAAAAATTAAAAGACGGGTTTTTACGAAACAAATTTCGAAAAAACTAACCAACCCAGAAAGCAATGGAGACGCCTGGTCTATCACTGAGGGACAGGAAAACAAACGCGTGGCTTCGCCGACAAATCGGTGTCACAGACATAACAACTGTGGAGTGTCTTCACGGCCCCGCAAGGGGCCGGGGAGACCGTTCGGGGCAACGGCCCCCTTCGGTGGTGGCAAACGCCATCCGCAAAAACGGATGGGGCGTTGGGTGGGCTCTTGTGTCCTAGTACTGTTTGCTTCTTGCCGCTAGCGAGGTACCAACCCGCCGGGTGAGTCCATATTGATGGAGGCCCAGCGAGCGACCTACGAGCCAGCGGCGATGGTGTCGAATCCGGTGTCCGTTGGCGAGGCTTGCGCCTGCAAGCCAGCGGAGGGGTGTCATCGCTGGGTGGGGGGGGGGGGGGGGGGGGGTTGTCGGCGAGGCTAGCGCCTACGAGCCGACAACGCGCTCGGTCTGAGTCGCGCCTGCTAAGGGGGACCACTGTCCTAACTACTCGACTAGGAGTAGTGGATGTGGTCCGCCCGGGGCGTCGTTTGTGCTGCGGTCTTCACGGTAGTGGTGTTGTGTACGCCAGCATGCCCGCTATTCCGTTGAGAATAATGGGCACGGGGTTCTCTCCGGTGTTGAGTGCTACCAATATGTCTTGCAGCAGTCGGATGCAGTCTTGTGCGGCGATCATGTAGTTTCCTGTCTTTGCCGGCCTTATTCGCTCTTGCTCGGTCGCGGCTCCATTGCTGGCGCTAACGGCGGCCTTCGCTTGAGCGATCTCGGCGTGGGGACTGGGTTTTCTTTTCTGCCTGCGACGTCTAGCCGTTCGGGGGCGGCCTCCGTCGTTTGCAGCGGCCATAAGGGAGCCCGGTGCGTTGGGCTCGGCGCTTACGGGGTCGGCTGGCGGTGTAGGGTTCCCGGCGGTAGTGCGGGCTACCGTGCCTGCGGTCTTTTGTCGTGCTTCCTTGCGGTAGACCGGGCAGTTGGCGTTGTTCGCCGTGTGATCTCCCTTGCAGTTGGCGCAGGTGGGCGGCTCAGTTAGGGGGCGTGGGCAGTCGCGGGCGGCATGCTCCTCGCCGCATTTCACGCATGCTTGTTTTCGGTGGCAGTGGATGGACGAGTGGCGGAAGGACTGGCAGCGATGGCATTGCGCGGGTCCTTGACGCCCCCTCCAGGCTTCAATCTTGATGCCGGGCATGTCGAGTATCTCGGCGACTTCATATATATCCGGGATGGTGGTGGCCGTTCTGTGTATTTGGGCGTAGAATAGGCAGCCCGGTCTGCCGCTTCTAGCCCGTACTGGCCGTATGTATTCCGGGGAGAAGCCTTTCTCCCGGAGGTCTTGTTCAATGGCGGCGGGTTCGGTGTTGCCAGGGAGGCCTCTGATGGCGATCTTCAGGTTGCGCTCCGCTGGCAAGGAATAACAAAACCAAGATAGCTTGGTATGTTTGGCCAGATTGGTGACGTACCTCTGTACGGTACGGAATTCGTTCTCGTGCTTCGGCAGAAACCTTATGGCTCTGCCGTATGGTCTGGCGTTGGGCGGGTGGCCCAGTAGTCGTCGGAGCTCCTTGAAATGTAGCGGCCAGTCGGGCAGAGTTTCCACGACGATGGGCGGGTATCTCTGCTTTTTGGCTGGCGGCGCGGCTGTCGTAGTCTGGGGCGGGGTTCGCGGCGCTTGTGCCGTGTCCATGGGCGACTGTGGCGGTATTAGTCGCCGTGGTGCTGGGGACGGGGGCGATTTAGTAGTCGCGGTCGTCACGGTGGTCACGCGCTTTACCTCAGCGAGCTCGCGCGCGGGTGCTCGAGCTGAGGTAGAGGGGCGTGCGGTTACAATGTCCGTGGGCGTAGTCGTAATGCTTGTGGGCGTGGTGTCTCGGGTATTCACGGGCGCGGCGCGAGAGGGCGCGCGCGCGGGCGCGTTTGTTGGTGGCGCGGCGGCGGGGGCACTCGCAGGTGCCGGGCGCACAGGCGCAGGCGTCGATCGTGCGGGCGCGGGCATTGTGCGAACGGCAATGCGGGACTTCTTGGTTTCCTTTTTAGGGGCATCAGGCGGCGACTCTCGAACGGTGATGAATTCTTTAGTTGCTTTGAAGAACTCGTTCCGGAGTGTCGCAGCATTTCTCTCAAAACATTCAGCGGGAGTCGGCGTGCGGCGGAAAATCAATGGTCTTTCCCTTTTCTTTATCTTCGTTTTGCTCCGCACTAAAAACAAACACTTCCGAGGGTGGGCGAAAAATAAATTTTTCGGTGGGTAAGTTATCGCGGTGGCGCAGCAACAGTAACCTTTTGCGTTGCGAGCAATCTGGCAGCTATCGCGAGCCCTTCCCGGTGAGACCCGCTGGTGGGAGGCCGGGTTGGGTCCGCAGATTCGCCGTCAGATGCTGCTGCGGGCCAATCCAGACATAACAAAGCCGATGGCCAAACTTAAGTGGGAGTGGGCTGGTCATGTCGCCCGCAAGCATGGCTCATGGTGCAATAGGCTCGTAGAGTGGAGACCTTGGGAAGAAAAAAGACCTCCAGGCAGACTTCTAATTTTTTTTTATATATGAAGGAGGCAAACGAGCAGGCGGGTCACCTGATGGAGAGCAATCACCGCCGCCCATGGACACCCGCAAAACCAGAGGAGTTGCAGTTGCGTTGCCGACCTTTAAGAAAGGAATAGGGTTAAGGAAGGAATAGGAATTGTGAGGGGAGGAGGAGGGAAGGGGCCTCCGGAACTCTCACTGGCCGGACGAAACACAACAGCACCAAGTGCCATTATTTCACGCCGGATGGATGAAAGGAGCACAGGATAGGGACGTGTGGCATAATTTGAAGGAAGCGCAATTGAGGAAGGCTGAGAAGAAGAAGAGAAGGGGAATTACGACAACAACCGGGACCAACGGCTTTACGTGTCGCCTAAGCATCGAAGTCCGACGCACATCCAGTAACACATTCATGTCCAGTCCAGTCCATGAAAATTACTTAACTGGCAAGATCTCAAGTTGAACGCCTTAACCGCTGCGCCATAGCGGTAAAGGATTGGACCATCTTTCAAAAATCAAAATTTCTTTATTAAGTAAACTTAAGATAAGCATTTTGAGTCGTTTAAACTTAAATTTACTTCTCTTTAAGCATGGATGGGCACCCAAGTCAGGTCGTCTTTTATCTGTGGAGAAGAACGGGCGCAAGAAACTCCACAGCTTTGTAATATTATAGAAGTAACGACATTTACAAAACAATATGTCGTTACCAAATTATACATTAAATAATCATAAAACAATTATATAATAAAAGAAAAGATAAAACAAAAGTGAATCTAAAAGTTTTACTCGGGCACTATGAACGAACTTTATTATCAAAGTTGAAAATATAAGCTTCAAGATGTGTTTCACCTTGCTCAAAGTCCTACAAACACCATCGAAAGAGTACGAGTACCTGTAAACAAACGGGTAAGGAATTGAATTATTGAGTATGACGAAACATTCTAAATGGAGTTACACAAAATCAATTTTGCCAATTATGTAGGTACTCGTCTCCTTCCTGTTACCATTTTACGGCGCAAATAAAATTATGTAATGTAATAGAACCAGTATATGCTACCTAATTGATGTAAGTAAATAAAGGAATAACAACCAACCTGAATGGGGCTAGTGTGGTGGGTTATGGCCTAATCTTCCCACGTACCTAGCAGTGGAACGTTTATAGGCTGATGATGAAATTAAGGAATTAGTAACTGTTCTTGAATAAGGGTTTCATTTACCTGCTGTCCAATGAAACAACTTTCATAGAAAGGCCACCATAAAACTCTCTTGTTTAGCCTCGGTCGCCTCGGTGGCCGAGTGACAAAGTCCGATATTCTCGAGGTTCTTGGTTCAATTCCCAGGTCAGGCTAAATGTGTTACGGACTTTAACACGCGTGACCCGCGGTTGAGATCATTAATCCGCATAACGCAAGCGAGGTGATTAATGTTCATCAATAACAACTTGATCTCCATATCCATAATGGCGGTCTTTGCCTAGCAGTGGTCTGGCTAATAAGTCAATTGAAGATAGTGCTTTTTGGCGATGTCTTATAGACCATTAAGTGCGACGCGACGCGACTACGTTTACCAAAATGTCAACTAAACAAAACAGTAAAAATTTAAAGGAACCAACCCAGTTTACAATCCGATACCCTGACAACGGCACAAAGGAGGCGCGGCCCGCATAAATCAAAACATGTCATCTAGGCTTTTATGTTATGAGACTTCATTTTGTGCCTCAAACCAGCTTAACTAAACCTACGGTCAAGCGGCCGGTAAAGGCTGAAGGAGGTCTCACCAAACTGGTATTTCATGCAAAGAAATCGGCTGCGATTAGAACGCTTTTGGCTTTGATTTTTACTTTTAAAATATGGCAGGAACGTTCAGTATAGTTGATGCTTCGAACTTTTAGTATAAAACACGTTGAGGATACCGGCGCGTTTTTTTATGATATGTGGGTTATAACTCGATCTCCCCTTGTAAGCTTCAACGCAGCACTGGGATGTTTGTTTATAGGCTGATTATTATTTTATTTATTCTATATTTAGCAGTATATCCAAAATAGTACGGCTGATAAACTATGTTACAGTATCTACTGGTATCCGTCAAAACTTAGTTGTAAATTTAATTGTGAAACTAATTCTCAGTGAAGACTTTATTAGCGAAATGTAAACTAGAAATGAATTGGAATAACTTGGTGTAACTTTACCCTTTTGACGGAACTGCCAACCCTTCCACTTTAAAGGTTGTTAGGAACATTGCTTTTGTTTTTCTTACTGACAGTTCTTTGGATAATTGAAAAAGTTTCGTCCTCGATCTTCGACCTCTGGGCCTTTCCTCGTAAAAATTGACATCGAATCAAGCCAATAAAGTCTTTGGTGAAATGTTAAATGGTTTAACTTGCCCTTATTTATCTGTATTAGTATTTTTAATCAATTTGTAAACATAACGAAGGTTTCATTCTATCATAATAGGTACGTAGATAAGCTTTAACATTTATGCCCAAAAGAAGAAACATTATGTTTTAACGGAACATTATGTATGTATGTAAGTTTCTTTTTGACCATAATTTCTAAATACTTTAACCGATTTAGATGATATTACATTGCATGCTATAATTTTATTTCTTCTTAATCTTTAAATTATTGTGATAAATAGTAAAATTAAAATAAAACGTATAAAATTAATGTAGTCATTGTGCTCTAGAAACAGAAATGAAAAACATAATTTAGCAAGTATAAAAAAACACTTTATGTTTGTGTGGAAGATGTGTATTTTCTCCAATAAATGATGTTATCACGGACGCTTACAATTTAGACATAAAAATAAAATAGTAAAAAATTTGTCTGTTTAAAAATATCCAATCCATAACTAAAAAAAATACGTAAGTTGGTTTAATGATCGTAAACCAGACGCTAAAGCTTTACAAATATGAACAGTCAACAGCACGATCCACTAAGGGGCTTTGAACGGCAAATTATAATACCAATCTCATAATATTTCGAGTCAAACGTACCGCTGCGATTAGCCACAGCAGCCACTATTTATAGGTAAAATGACCGCTTTAATAGACACCAACTAGCCACGGAAAATTGAATGTTTCAGACCCTACCATAGTTATGTTTCAGGTGAGTTAGTCACTTCTGAGCTGGTTAAAACATAGATATTGATGTGGGTAATAGATTTTTTTTAAAGTTCATGACGCAGCAAATCTCAATAACTATCGACCTATTTCGCTGCTAAGTCATATCTATAAGCTGTTCACAAAAATTTTGACATTGCGCCTTACACACAGACTCGACTCAGCCCAACCGGTGGAACAAGCAAGCTTTCGTAGCGGATTCTCGACGCTAGATCACATCCAGACCGTAAGACAGGTTATAAAGAAGTGTAACGAGTACAATCAGCCCCTCGTAGTAGCTTTCGTCGATTTTTTTTTTTTTTATTGGCAACGGGTAAGCGCTTGGCCTTTATCTCACCTGATGGTAAGTGACGATAAGGCCGAAGGTGGAAGCGCGCTTCACCCGGAATCCTCAACCACTGAGGAACTGGCTATCTTATCTCAAACTGCCGGAACACAACAATGCTATAAACATCGTTGTTATGGCGACAGACTTAGATAAGATGGTGGTAGCTAGCCAGGCGGACTTAACAGCCCTACCACCAACCAAACCGAGCACACAAAGATGTACCCCCCGCTGGGAATCGAACCCGGGACTTCTGGGTCTGAAACAGGTAGCTTAGCCACTAGACCACAGAGGCGGTTAAAAGCGATTACGAGAAAGCTTTCAATAGCGTTGAACATTGGGCTGTACTACACTACCTGAAGAGAAGCCTTGTAGACACGAGGTATGTGGACCTTCTACGTAAGATCTGCAGTGATGCTACATTGCAAGTGAAGCTGCATGAACTAACAAGGCGTATCCTAGTGAGGAGAGGTAAAGGCAGGGCGACACTATATCTCCTAAATTATTTACCGCCTGTCTGGAAGACGTATTTAAGCTCCTCGACTGGGCTGATAGGGAAATAAACATAAATGGTGAGCGTCTGAGCCACCTCCGCTTTGCCGACGACATTATTGTTTTCGCTGAAACTGCTGACGAACTCCAGAGTATGATGGAAGAACTTTATCTGGTCTTGATAAGTGTTGGTCTACGTATAAACACCTCAAAAACAAAAATCATATGCAAGGACCTCATCGTGAATGGCATCATGGTTAATGGTAAAAAGCTAGAGCGGGTCGACGAATAAGTCTACTTAGGGCAACTGGTTACGCTTGGAAAGAAAGGACAGGCAAGAGAAATTCAACGCCGCATCGGACTCAGTTGAGGAGCGTTCGGTAAGCTGCCCGAAATTTTCAAGAGTAAGGAAGTGCCCCTCTCCCTAAAACGAAGGGTATATGAGCAGTGTATTCAGCCGGTCATGGTCTACGAGGCAGAAACTTGGATCCTTACACAACAACATATCCAAAAGCTGCAGGTAGCCCAAAGGAAGATGGAACGCGCCATGTTGGGTATCACTCTGAGTGACAAAATAAGAAACACATAAATCTGGAGTCGCACTAAAATAAACGACGTGGGGCGTATCATTGCGCAAAGGAAGTGGCGATGGGCGGGTCGCATAAACCGCAGAGACGATGGCCGGTGGAGCAAAAAGGTGCTTGAGTGGACACCGAAAACCGGCACCAGAAGCGTTGGCCGCCAGAAGGCTAGATGGGCGGATGACATCACAAAAGTAACGGGCAAAAAGTGGTTACAGAAAGCCCAAGACCGATCAGGATGGCGTGCAAATGAGGAGGCCTCCACTCAGCAGTGGGTGATCATGGGCTGAAGAAGACGAAGAAGACACTAATCATTAAAACGAAATATTGTTTACTGATAAACGCAGTACGAGACTGATTGTCTCCCTGTGACCAGGGACCTTGCAAGGATTCGTCACTTCAGGTTATAATAATAAACAATTATGTAGTAATTTAAAACATGAGAAGATCCGTAAATTATTTTTCAAGTGTTTAAGTTAAACATATTTCATTATGAGCTTAGGATTGTTTAGGCCGTTATGCTGGACAACCTTCCTGAAGAAACTTATAAAATAATATTATGACAACAATACTATAAACCTCCAAACAAAGTACATAGGGTTCATCTAGGTGAGCGTGCTACATCTTCGACCGTATCAATGCTTAACATTCTGGTACGAGAGTGAAACATTTTTTGAGAGCTAATAACGTAAAAAATCTTAGATTTTCAAACCTGGTGAGATAGTGATAAAATGCAAACTTATAAAAAATTAAAAGTTTAATAAAAAAAGATCTTGCTTGGAAGTCAAAATCAAGAATGCGCACAGCGGGACACGATCTGAGCCACATCGGAGCGCAATGGCGTGATACAATGACAAATAAATGTTAAGTAAAAAACCTTTTTTTTATAAAAAAACAAGCTTTTATTTAAATGCGATAAAAAGAAATAAATAAACTTTTTCTTTAAAACTTTTACTATCAACTTATATCGTCATTATTAAATTTTTTATGATATAAAAGGTTGTCGCGAAATTTAAGTACGTAGGTACTTGTATTTTCTTTGATTGAAAACTTTAATAGATAAAATCAACCACATCAAGTTATTTAATTTCCTTGTTTATTTACACATATAGTATATAGTAAATCTCGCGACAACCTTTTACATCATATAAATTGTATAATGACGTTAGTAGTTAATAGTAAAAGTTTTAAGTTAAAAGTTGTTTTTTTCTTTTTAGCGCATTTAAAGAAAATAATGTTTTTTAACAAAGGTTTTTTACTTTTAATTTATTTTTTACTATTTAGTTATCAATGGATTTTCATCTGTTTATCTCACTGAACGTGTATACAAGAATTATTCACGTCCATCAAACCACCACCACTCACCACCCATCAATACGGTCCACCCATTAAGACGAATCAAACTTGACGCGGTTGTGCCGCTTAATTACTGACTTCCTTTGGCCACCTTCCAGCTCCATCATCAGACCCTGGTTACCATCTAGCACCAAAGTACTTGTCAAGACGAATCAAACTAGCCGAGATCGATGGGGGGGCTCGATCGGGGTTGCATCGTTTCTTTACTGAGTTCCTAGGACCACCTTCCAGCTCCATTATTATACCAGATTCTGGTAACCATCTAAAAACAAAGTACTCGTCAAGACGAATGAAACGAGCCGAAACTCGATAGGGTTGCGTCGATTCATTGCAGAGTTCCTATGACCGCTTTCCATCTCCATCATCAGCCCCTGGTTACCATTGAAAGACAAACTACTCGATTCAAACGAACCCAAACACGACGAGGTTGTGTTGTTTCATTGAATAGTTCCTATAGCCACCTTCCAGCTCCATCATCAGATCAGCATTATGTCATCATAATGTTGCATTGGCACGCGATTTACACATGTAGGTATGCAAAATTTCAGCTTAATCGGTACTGGAAAGTGAATCAAAATAAGTTGCAAGCAAATGCTTGTAAAAATATCAAACTTTCTTGTTTCTTCGGTTCGATCACAAATGTTCTTCAAATAGGTTGATATTTTTCCAGTAGAATGAATCACAATACGTAGTCAAAATAGTATTTTAAATTGAGAATAACTACTCGGTGAAAAGGTCACAACCGTTTGCAACCAACAACGTAACAGAGTCACTCACTTCTGTTATTTTCATAATGTAGGTACCTACTGTAAGTTTTAACTAATGAAAGTAGCAATTTTTAGTTACAACTACAGATTGTTTGCGACCACCACACAGAGGAGTATTTTACCTCAAAAGTTGACCAAAACTATTTTTTTATTAATTAATTTATTATGTATTAAAAACCAAGTAAGGATCTTAATTTTGAATAAAAAATATGTTAAAAAATAATAACTAATAAATTTGTCACAAATTTTTCTGTCCAAACATTATTTTAAGACGCGTAGAGTGATTTTCTAGTCGTCTCCATCGCCATCGGTGATGATTCTGGAATAAAAATATAAAATAATAAAATTTTTTCAAATAAAGTTTGTTTTTCTCTTGTTAGCTACAACTATTTAAAAAAATGGCGGGTAGGTCTAATTCCAGCGAAGTACATGCGGAACATTTCTCTTTGAAAACATTATCAGCATAATGTAAGGTCCACGTTTCACCTAAAATTGTTAACTCTTGGCTTGGCTTAACTCATATACAAAAACACCTTTTTACGTAGTGGTTACAAAAAAAAATATTTATGTAATATATTTTTATGTAAAACTCTAAGACGAAGATACATTACTTAATCACGTACAATAACAAAAATAAACATTTGTAATTTAAGTACGTACCTTCCTCTTCAACACACAAACACAAAATATGTTTTGATGATGATTTTTTAAAATTTTCAGACAAGTGTATTGCACAATGACTGGGTTCCGACTGCAGTTACGGTTAAAGGTAGAGAGGGGCATTACCAACATGACCATTTAGTGATGTAACCGTTAGTATACTTCAAGAATAAACGATTTTAATAGACTTTAAACTAATTCGAGTTTTCGACTTTTGATCGACTCTTACTCCTCTGTGCACCAGTGAGATAACCGACTGGATAGCTACCAATCCCATATTATTTCAGTTGCAAAGCAGCTGTGACCAGCATTGCTGAATTTTGATTTGGGTTTGAGATCTATGTTAGTAAAACTACTTAGCATGGAAACGTTGAGACTAAGGCCTAAGAGGTGGCTATAGTATTAGATAACTATCTGATGACGTCTTCATCTTGTTCATAATAGAGGTGTTAAAAATCTGATATAATGGAAGTTAGTAGTAAGTCGATAGAAATAAAAAAAATACCTACCTCCATAATTCAGTTCTTGCTCACGCCTTCAGACCGATAAATGCTGATTCCTCGGTTGGTTTCTGTAGTGGATTTATTTAAATACCTTTTTAGGTAATATACACTCTGGCAATAATATTTTAAGGTAAAACTGTTCCAGAGGTCAGCTATCCTACTAATATTATAAACGCGAAAGTTTGTAAGTATGGATGGATGTTTGTTACTCTTTCACGTAAAAACTACTGAATGGATTTGGATGAAATTCGGCATACAGATAGTTTATAACCTGGAACAATACATAGGATACTTTTTATCTTGATATTTTTACGGGAACAGGAACTACGCGGGTGAAACCGCGAGCCGCCGCTAGTAACTAATAAATTTCTAGACATATCCTTGGTTACATAATAATAATAAACGATTGACAAAGAAAAACTAATTCATTGTACATGTTTCACTTTAAAAAGTATTTCGTGCTGCTAATCCCGTAACTTTCGGTAGAGAACCTAAAGTACCGCCTCGAAATTTATTTCTAACAGAGCAGGGTAAAACTTGAATTTATAGCGAGGCTCGAAGCAGCTTAAAATCTGCTGCAGTATTTGGCTAATTTGGCCTGACTTATGGTATGCGCACAGAATCATATTTGTGTAAAATATTGGCGGTGTTACTTTGAATCGCATCCAAATATTTGCTTTGCTCATTTTTGGTTAAATAAACAGGCTGGCGACACTGTTGGCTTTAGGTGAATATGAGATGGGCACAAATGGATATGAGAATAAAGGGCCTTACTTATAAACACTATTTAAGCATTATATTATACATTATACATTCACGCCTATTATATCAATAGGGTTAGACTAGGCAATGCGGACCGCATTATTCAGTTAAACATTGATTTGTCTCATTTGCTCAAATTCAAAATGACGTTTGCTTCCTCAAATAGTCTTTATAAGTTAAGCCGTAAGTCTTTCTAAAATAACGTAAACAAAGTAACATTTTTAGAAAAACTACTTTAACGCAACTTAAACTACTTTGGTAACAACTACCCACGAGTTCATTTTTCAACAAATTAAATAGTTTAGTTTATTTGATATTACTTGAGTATTCATTTTTTAAATTAGATAAATAGTTTAATCTCTGCCATAGTATTAAGCTTGACATTTTTTAAATTAGATAAATAGTTTAATCTCTGCCATAGTATTAAGCTTGACATTTTTTTAAATTAGATAAATAGTTTAATCTCTGTCATAATATTAAGCTTGACATTTTTTAAATTAGATAAATAGTTTAATCTCTGTCATAGTATTAAGCTTGACATTTTTTAAATTAGATAAATAGTTTAATCTCTGTCATAGTATTAAGCTTGATATTTTTTAAATTAGATAAATAGTTTAATCTCTGTCATAGTATTAAGCTTGACATTTTTTAAATTAGATAAATAGTTTAATCTCTGTCATAGTATTAAGCTTGACATTTTTTAAATTATATAAATAGTTTAATCTCTGTCATAGTATTAAGCTTGACATTTTTTAAATTAGATAAATAGTTTAATTTCTGTCATAGTATTAAGCTTGACATTTTTTAAATTAGATAAATAGTTTAATCTCTGTCATAGTTTTAAGCTTGACATTTTTTAAATTAGATAAATAGTTTAATCTCTGTCATAGTATTAAGCTTGACATTTTTTTTTCTAATTTTATTATTGTTTCGGTTTAATTACAATTTTATCTGTTTTAATTTAAGCTGACACTGCATATACTTTTATTTTTATCGGTATTTAATTTCCGACATAAGTATATTTTTAAGTATGATATTTTTGTTTCTTTGTATTCAATTTCCATTTGTATTAATATCATTTTTGATTCGATTCTCATTTTTATGTACAATAATTTATGTAATCACTATTTTGTTGACTAGCATTCTGGTGTGTTGGATGCACTGCTCTGTAAACCAGCATGTGAAATTGATAAATAAATAAATAAAACGAAAACTGCTTCATTTTTACAAAAGTATTTTATAATATATAAATTGCGGATTTTTTTTC
Organism: Scoparia ambigualis; assembly: GCA_963921215.1. Taxonomy (NCBI): domain Eukaryota; kingdom Metazoa; phylum Arthropoda; class Insecta; order Lepidoptera; family Crambidae; genus Scoparia; species Scoparia ambigualis. The sequence goes on from OY992503.1 coordinate 2,434,229, forward strand.
AAATACTCACTTTGTAAGTGAGTTTACTTAAAAATGAACAATATTCTCTTTTTTGATGGTAAAACCTCTTCGTCTGCTGACAGACAGACAGAACTGATTCTTTGATAATTATTGTAATCGTTTAAAAATAAGAAAATAATTATAGTAGTAGCTTTAATGTTATAAATATTGTTTTTATAATTTAAACGCAAATTTTGTTGCAAACAAATTCTCAAATTGGATTGGAACCCGAACCTTTCTGGCAATGCTAGGTGCTCTTTCATTGTAATGTCCGCAATAAAATTTGCGTTAAAATTATATAAACAATATTTATAACATTTAAACATAGCTTGCCTATTTCTTAACTGATCTTTGTGTTTGTAAAAATATTAAGATCAGATGTTGATGACGTAGTTTGTTGACATTTCGGCGGGCTGGATAAGTCCACGAGTGAGAGTTTGAATCCTGCTCGTGGAAATTTTTTCAACACTTATCAATTTGTAATAGTAAATAGCTTTCAAAAGTTAACGCGAATAATAGCAATGGACTTTATTTGGATCTAGCCGGGTTTATCGGGTACACATGGGTGGCCAAGTCGCTAAACGCTCGGCCCATTAACTGGAAGTCCAGAGTTTAGATTTGGATAAGATAGAACAAGTCAAACCATGCACCATCTTCTAGGAATCTACCCGGAAGGTCTTGGTTTGAGACTGTTGGTCTAACCACTTGGCCAGAGAGGTAATTATAACGTCGTGATTATTTGTATGTATGTTATACATACAAATAATCACGACTATTATCCCCGAAGGGTTAGTCAGAGACTAGGCAATGAGGACCGCAAAAGCATTCCTCTGCTATAGTCTACTTTTCACCAAATAGTGACTGCACATGTGCTCAGCGTGACATGTGGCGAGCCCATCGCCACTTTATGCTGTTGGATTACAGTCTTTAGTGTTATTTTTACTCTTTTTGAGATCATGGTAAATATCTCGACAAAAGTAAAATAATGTTTGCAGCCATGATAGTTATAAAAGTTATAATCTTTAGTATGTTAGTCGCCATTTACGACAACAAAAGTAAGAGAGGGGCTGGTAGTATTCTTTCACCGCTACGCGGTAGAACGTAGAACCACGGTAAAATAGTTATATTACCGTGGTAGAACAAAATCTGGGTACTTAGCAGATTTTGGTTTAACAACGACGATACCCTGTTTCAGACTTGCTGCTATTTTCATATTTACATTTTGGTACTACAAAATGTGTTTAACCTTATTACGTAACTTCCGACATTCTTTGAAAGTTGATTTTTTATCAAGTCACCACTAATGGGCTCGTTATCAAAAAGCAAACTTTTCTCAGCTCTCTCCACATTTCCAACGCAGATATTGTTAATCTACCACGCTTGTTAAAGACTCGAGTATCCTAGTAAAATTTGACTCAAGACAACGAACAAAGCTCGGTTTAATTTTGATAGACGCCTTCCCGTTTTTTCGGGACATTCCACTAATTCAGCCACGACTACCTTTTGCCGTGACAAATCCGAGAAGACAGTTGCACCATAAATCACGTTTACCGAGCTCCCTGCGAAGAGCTGAGTGCTAGCGCAGGTACGGACTTAGGGCGATGCGAGCTCCGAGCAAACAATACACAACGCTAGCTTGTTTACAACGCAATCATCAACAGCTTATTAGCGGTCCACCGCCGGGCTTCTGGGTTCCGGGTTTCCCATGAGAGCAATGACAAATGGAGAGATCGGGGAAACCCCGACGCTGTTACGATATTATGCATCATGCCCAATATTTTGCTGCTATCTTATGACAACACTGTAAAGCACTTCTTTCATCCTCACGTTCAACAAGCAATGTTATTAAACTACAGACGCACGCACCGTATAGTCCACCATCCTACTAATATTATAAACGTGAAAGTTTGTAAGTATGGATATTTGTTACTCTTTCACGTAAAAACTACTGAGTGGATTAAAATGAAATTCGGCATACAGATAGTTTATAACCTGGATTAACACATAGGATACTTTTTATCCCGATATTCCCACGGGAACGTATGGATGGATGTTTGTTACTCTTTTACGTAAAAACTACTGGAAGGATTTTGATGAAATTCGTCATACAGATAGTTTATAACCTGGATTAACATAAGGATACTTTTTATCTCGATATTCCCACGGGAACGGGAACCACGCGGGTAAAACCGCGAGCGGCCGCTTGTTTAAAATATATCTTAATGTTAAGTAAACATATTTTTTGTTACCCACAAAACGTCTTAATGATAACATATAATAGTTAAAAAATTTTAAGCTTGTCATAAATTTTCTAATGATAGGTATTAACATATTACAGTTATCCTTTGAATTGGCTACTTGACAGTTTTCGAAAAAGTATTTTAATAATTGCAAACGCTTATTTTATACCCCGTACAATATTTTCTTTCTCGAAAAAGCTTTATTTAATTGAAAAAAACATATTTATCTTTATTCATTTAAAATTTTGTGCGAAAACGTTGGTCACGTGACATATTGCTCTGTGACGTCATATTTCAATAAATATAGAATTTTTTTTAGAAACCTTACAGACAGTTTTTGATAATTTTGTGAAATGTGACGTCACATGAAGCTCAATCATGGCCGCCCGTGTTTCGGGTCTTGTAATCCACACATAAGAAATCGAAAATTTATTTTGTAAAAATAAAATATTTACAAATTATCTTAATAAAAAAAACAATTGGATAATTATTGTTAAATCATAAACTACCATTTCTGACATTTTTCATATTTTATTGTTACAACTGTCAAATAGCCAATTGCTTCTATAATATGCCCTAGTTTGTAAGTGCCTATTGTATTAAAGTACATTTTCTACGTCAATACTTGTGGTCCAGGGAAAATTACCAGTTGCACGTCTAACAACTGGCGCACCGTTTGAATCCTTCCTATTGGAGTACAGCCCTGCCCGCTCCTTTGAAAAACTCTAAGAGCTTCCGCTGTCGGCCGCATGTGGAATGAGCTCTTTTGTACCTTGATGTCATTTGAGCAGGCCAGCGGGGTTGTTTGAATACGAACCAATATTCACCTCTAGCGTTCCTAGCAAATTGCTTTTATAGGCACCTAAAGGAACGTTTTGGACGAATATGAGCGGTCGACTTTATTGGATGAGGTTCGCCTGTTTTATGAAGTGTGCTAAAGAAAGCGGTATGGCGTCGTTTCGCGTTCTACATAGAACATGGTGCTTTCGTCAAGTTATCATATGAGTTTGAGTAATAAGTAGTTGCGATTGGTTGTATTCTACGACTCCGTACTGCTCGTACCTTCTACTACTACTACCTCAGGTACTAGTTATGAATTCCTTATTCGCTAACAATAAGTCGAGTTTACATGTTAATAATAATATTAAAAAAAATCTATTCACAATACTTAGTATAAGGGGTTTTTGTATCGTTTTTAGTGTTTTTTTTAAATACTATAATGTAAGTATGTAAATAAATACACAATGGCAGTTATATTAATAAATCTTTCAATAGTGCGAAATAATTCAGGTTCTTAGAAATGCATAACTAAGTACCAAATGATATCTTTTATTTACTTAATGAAATAAGTCACGCATCATTTTAGCAGGAATATCGGCAAACGATATCTATTATATCGTCTGATATTTTCCAACAAAATAACAAGTAATACATTCTCCCAACAATATTATGACTTCGCTGGAATCAGACCGTGTAAGAACTCGACACTGCCTTACAGACATTTTATCCGGATGTGATAAAAACATCTACCCAGCAGACATGTAAATACACTCATGAATGGCAAAAAATACCTACCCCTTACTTAAAGGTCTCTGAAGTATCTTATGAGGTTAACAATGGCAACGCGAATAGTGAGTAAATTTAGACTAACGCTCTCAACGGATATTTTTAACAATACTGAGCACTTATCTGTAGTCTGATTTTGACATTTTAGACTATGGAGACAATGTCAGAATCGGGCCTATGAAAAAATGGAAGAATTGAATTTATAAAATTGGAGGTGCACATGACCGAAAATGACAGAGAGGTGCAGGTTCGAATCTTGCTCGTGGAAATTGTTCAATATTTTCCAAATTGTATTTTGTCCGCAACACAATTTGCGTAAAATTATACTCACTTTGAACTCATCATAATAAATAACTAAAAACTTTTAATATCTTTATTATAGAATTTTCGCATTCACAATGCTATATAATTATAGAATAAAACGTTGACTAGAAAAACAACCTATTTTCATTGCTATAACAATAGAATATATTTATTTTGACTTTAAAATTGTTAGTATAAAATGTTTACTAGAAAAAAAATCAACCAGTCTCAGGAAGCTCGAATGGGATTCGAACCCATGACCTTTGGATTGCCGGTTCGCTGCTCTTAGAGCGCTTAGATAGCAATAGATAGCTCAGATAGCAATGAAAATAGGTAGGTACTACCAACCATCTCTTCCCATGAGTGTCGTAAAAGGCGACTAAAGGCTGCATAAAGCAGCGATAAGCTCACCACCTATCAGGCTGAGCACATGCGCAGTTGTTATTTGGAGAAACGTGAACTGTGGCAGTGTACTGCTTTTGCGGTTTTTTTTATTTTTTTTTAATATTCTACAACGGGTAAGCGCTTGGCCTTTGTCTCACCTGATAGTAAGTGACGATAAGGCCGAAGGTGGAAACGCGCTTGACCCGGAATCCCCAACCACTGAGGAACCGGCTATCTAATGACAAACTGTCGGAACACAACAATGCTATAAACATCGTTATTATAACGACAGACTTAGATAAGATGGTGGTAGCTAGCCAGCCGGACTTAACAGCCCTACCACCAACCAAACCAAGCACAAAGATGTACCCCCCGCTGGGAATCTTACCCGGGACCTCTGGGTCTGAAACCGCTGGCTTAGCCACTAGAGCACAGAGGCGTCCCCATTGTAACCACTGAGAACAGCTAGCCAGGTGGACTGAACACTTGGTATGCTGACAATAAAAATGATACATAGATAAAGCGTTTGAAGAGGAAAGCTAATCTTCGCATCAGGTTGCTAGTGGGAGTTATTTTTAATTAATTTGTCTGTGTTTTTTTTAATGTTATGCAACCTTATCCTTTCGCTCCTTGCCACCAACTTTTACCTACCACCTGTTACTTCTTTTATAAAAGAAGGAGGCAAGAGAGCAGGCGGGTCACCCGATGGAGAGTAATCACCGCCGCTCATGGACACCCACAAAACCAGGATCGCAGGCGTGTTGCCATCCTTTAAGGAAGGAATAGGAATTGTGAGAGGGGGGGGGGGCTTCGGAAACTCTACCCTTACTAACCCTTTGGTGATTTATTCGTGAATGTATGCATTACGTATGTGTATGCATATTAAAGAAACAATATAGGTTTTTTTCTCTAAGTGCACATAATTTTTTATATCATTCAATAGCGTTAATAGACATCACTTTAATTTTTTTTAAATTAATTATTATTCATATTTTATTTAATATGTGCGGCACAATAAAAAATAACTCGGGGATACCGGGCGACCGAAAGTTCACGTGTAACGTAAAGGTAACCTAACCTAGGTATCCTGTGGTATCGTATCGTGTCAGAGCTCAATTGCGCGGTCCTGGTCGATTGACCATGATTAACAGTACTTTTGTGAATATGTTAATAGATAAATTTTATAGGTACCAATCGAAAGTATGAAGCCTATAGAATATGCAAGCGTTACGTTGACTTTTTTTTTCCTGTCATAACATTGGGTAGGCAGGTGTAAACAGGCAAGTCAATATTAGTAATTTGCAACCGTCTGGTTAAATAAATAAAATTTATGTTTTATATAAAGATAAGCTCATTATAAATACACACACACTAAACCAGTGCAATGTAAATTTTTTTATTTTTTTTAAAATATTAAATTAATCATTAAAGGTACTGGACTGAATTTTTTTAGCCAATCCACTCGCGATATATTATTTAACATATTAAATTTGATATAAAATACTTTTCATCCATTAACCTTCCCGGTGAAGGTCGTTCTATACTCGGATCTTAGACTATTAAAGAAGATAAAATTAAATCTGTAGCTCTAGATTAAGTTACTCTATAATTTAAAAATATATGTGCGCAAATAAAAAAAATCTTGTATAGTACGTATCAAAATTATTTATACTATTTAGTACGTACATACATTATTTATAAGCAATCTGAATATGAGTTGCAACTAAATTTAGATAAAATTCTTCGGGTTGAGCTGCACGACACAAGATACATCCTAATTACTCGAATATACACATATGCAGCTTAGGGCGCTTTCAGATAGGGTGCCTTTAAGGAATCATTTTAATACGATGGTGAACGAAAGTAAAGAATTGTGTTGTTTGTGAAGGTATACAAAGTAAGTAACTTCTAAGTAGGTGAAACAATTTGTTTTTTCTAATGGCATTAAGTGTTTCATTACTTAAATTAACTGAATATATTAAAATCTCTACATAAGCTAAAACCGAAATTAGTTAGGACCAGCACAGCCCAGCCCATTGGCCCAGAGAGTTTGTCTAAAGCTCAATCTCCATATATTTTGTTTTTAAGGCTTGATCCAGAATCAATAGATCAGAGTGCACGATTTCTCCAAACAAATCGGCCTGATAGATAGCCGCACTCGTCTCCTAGACTCACCAGGTGCGGGCACAAAACGCTGAGACCCTCACGTCCGGTTAACCCCATCCAGATTTATATCGGGGTCACCCCGGCCCGTCGTCCCGGCAAATCGGTACAATGATATGTGGCGAAACGAACGAGCCATCTCTTTGATATAGCGATACAGCACTTAGATTTATAAGCACTACGATGGAGCACATGAGTGACAAAGTGAAGATTACTGTAGATTTTTCTACACAAATCTTGGTACAGATTCTCTTTATGTATTGTGTGATATCGCTTCTGTGGTTTAGTGTTTAAACTAGCTTTGGTTCTGAAACGGAACTCAGGCCCAGTGTTGAAACCAATGGTCTTATAGCAAAAAATCACAGATTTATGCTTGGATTGACCTCGATTTGGTTGCTAGTTCTAAATCCAAATGATTGACGAATGAATGACCTTCTCGCCATATCTAAAATGCATAAGTAGTATTAATGTATTCAGAAGTAATGTAAATGTCAGTTTTTCAGCAGTCAAAGATGCAGCCTATAGTGCCTTTTTATTTGCCTAAATGAATAGCATAGCGTTTTTATCCCCTGTGGAAATAAAAAAAAGCTCATATGTATTGCACGGTAGTATTTGGCAATAGGTACATAATCCATAGTTACGCAACAAGACCATTCTTTCAAATGCAAAGAACAACAGAACTATTGGTACCTATGGGAGCTTATCTGAAATTGCAAAATAATTGTTGTGTGTAACTTCAGAATTTCTCCTATGCAAATAGTCGTTTTTTGCTGCTAAAGATATTGTATAAAGCTTAATAGTGTAGTTCTATATTATCTTAATTTCAATGATGGAGCAGTTTGCCCAGCAGTGAGACTATACTTTTCAGTATGTCAGTATGCCCGCCGCCTTACACATTGGCAGCTCGGCGCATTCAGCGTTAAATTTGGCGTTACGGGCGTCGCGTCGCGTCTTCGGGACAATTCTGGTTAATTGCGCCGAAACACTTCAAGTTTTATGCAGTACAGCAAGCTGTACGACGTTTCATGTGTTTGATTTTATTTTAGTGTGTGTCATGATCATGAGGTCGCTTTCAAACAAAATTAACATAAAAATACACACAAACATACGTAAATGTCTAGCGTTTCCTATATATAGGTAGGGGTAAAAAGAGACCACAATCATAAAAGCTGTCTAGTTGAAATTAAAAAAGATTTTCTTGGTGATTTGTTAATAATATACATCAGTATCGTACTGTAGGACTACGACCTTTCATATAAATGGGAGCACGTGGAGAGTTCTAGCAATAACCCACCACGCAGGCCCAAAATAGGTTTTTGGGATAAACTCAATTTTTTTAATTTTGTCCCCACCTAGTGACCCGGCATTGCGAAAGTTGCTTAACTTGTAAAATTTGGCTTGCCTGCTTTTCATCAGTTATGATGACATGCAAACAGCTAAAGAGTAAATCTCGTTGCCTGCTGATGCTGATGTGTTCCCTGGAAGTTTTAATTTGGACGTTTTGGAGTTAGTTGAGTGTATCGTCTATGTAGGCTACTTAATCTATTAACATCAGACAACATTGTAGTCATATGGAACGGATAGATACCCGGAATGAAAGCCACACCTTACACTGGGTTAGGCAGTTATTGTGTGAGATATTGCTTGTCTAGTGTGGTGTAAGCTTAAAAAAAAAAAAAGTTATTTAAAAACAAACCTTAACTTAATAAACAATTTTAAATAGCTATACAGATACAAGAACCGTTCGAACCATTCATATCTGTACCTTGTTTAACCAAGCAGCCTTCTATAATCCGCCATGTTTAATCACCGCAATAAAAGAAGATTACGCGAAGCGAGTCGCGTTAAACCTTAAAGTCTCAAAGAGTGGTGAAAGAAGCTCTGCGGGCGGAGAAAATCTCCACTGGATTGAATTAATGCCACCACCTTTGGAATAAGAGCGATGCACAATAGTTTCTTTTATGTACTCTGGTACAGATTTTTGTGTGTGAGATTCAGAGTTTGTTACATTTAGTTTATATATTTAGCTTGAAGAGAACAATAGTGTATATACAATAGTTTTAAACTATGTTCAACTGCATGACATCACGTGTGAGTTCACAAATTGGAACTTTTGGTGTACTTACTCATTTCATTTTGAAATGATTCCAAGCAGGAAAAAAATATCATAAATAAATTCCACTTTAATCACCCAGGTGAACATGTGACAATATAAAAAGGCCGATCATCGGCCTCAGGCCGCGCCTCCAGCTGATGGTGACTGCGGTCAGAGAGCGACTCCTGGCCGTTGGTGGCGAGTAGAATTGCCCTAGACTACCCCGCCTACCCCTCAGAGCTCTGTTCCTATAAGAGTGATGATCACCTCACCGGGTAGGACAACTATTAGTGCGGTCGTAACTCCTCGGCCCACTGCCCAGCAGTTGGACTACACCATCACAAATCAAACACAATAATACGGTGTAACTTAAGTCCGCTTTAGTTCACTTAATAGTATATAATATTGAGTTTACAATCAAGTTGGATACAGACCACGTGCTTCGTGACGGCCACCGGCAACTCATATCAAATTTCCATTACTCGCGAACAAACCGTTGTCGCAGTATGCGACCGCGAATTAATTATTTAACCAAGATACATTTAACTATTACGTTAGCCCTGATGCGACTTGTAAAGTTAAAGAATATGTATGGCCACGCCGTCACCATTTACACACTCAAAAAGACCAAAAGCATAAGTGAGACGTCACTTACAAAATAAGAATTGTTGTCATACATTTGACACGTTCTGGTACACTGTTATTTAATCCGAACATCCCCCCGTTTTGGGCTGAAGGTTCAGACCGCTAGCTCAAACAATCGCGAGACGAGAGAGAGTTGCTACTTGCTATGGCTCGTCGCAGAGTCGAACCGCAGACCAACACCTCCGCGACGCGTGGAGTCCCATCCTCGCCAACTAGCAACTATGAAATGCGGCCCCGGCGCCAAAACAAGGATGGCAAGTTAGCCTCCTTCAATAGTACCAAATCTCCTTCAATAGGAGGCTCAGTTCTGTCTGTCCACTTCACCCTTTGCTACAGCAAATGCAAATACTCAACCACTCAGCGATTCCAAAAGTCTTGGACCATTTGCTGCAACATTAATTGATAGTGTGACAACCGTGTCGTACGTTCTACCCTCCATGGGTATTCCGGCAGAGCAGTGAGCGGCTGCCCAACCAAAAAATGACCAGAAGTCAGGACCTCTGGGGGTTAAAGTTACTCGCGTCCGTAGGTTTACCCTTGAGACCCTACACGTGACCTCTGGGTGGTGCTAAATGAGTGACACTGACTGAGTGGTAGAGCCACGCTGCGTTACAGCACGCATTGGGCCGGCTCGCCCGGCGTAATACCACCCTATCCGGCGTGAAATAATGGCACTTGGTGCTGTTGTGTTTCGTCCGGCCAGTGAGAGTTCCGGAGGCCCTTCCCCCTTCCCCCTCCCCTACAATTCCTATTCCTTCCTTAATCCTAAATGATAAATGATTTTATTTTGTAAGTAAGTAGGTTTGTACAAACACTTTTACAAGTCAATCATGTTTTTTTTTAAACTAGATGAGGTCGGCGTTTCCTATCTGACTACTCTGAGAAGATAGGCCGAAACAAACTCAGAGGTCACAGTCTCTTTTAAAGTCCAGACATAATCTTGGTCAGGTTATATGAAGACCATGTAGATCGATGTCTGAGATGGTCTTTTGAGAAAAGAACCACACAGATTGAGGGGACCTGTCCAGTCAGTGCACGCATTTGTCAGAAATCGTTCAGCTCAACTCAAGACTTAAGGAGCTAAACGATTCGACGAACAATACCAAAGAAAGGACATTTGGGTAGGCCACTTAAATTACTCAAACTGCCAGACCATGAAAAAAAAAACTAACAGAACAGAGAGAATAATAAAAAAAAAATTAATAAAATTAATTTATACCCATATATATATTCCTTTCTTAAAGGCCGGCAACGCATCTGCGATACCTCTGGTGTTACGGGTGTCCATGGGCGGCGGAGATTACTATCGATTGGGTCAGGGGACAAAAGACAAAAATTGAGGACCGCCTCTACTTTACAAAATACCGCAGCAAGCTCCTCAAACGTCAGGACCATTTTTCCTATTACACGTAGGTAGGTCTTTGCTGACTGGACGGCAGCCCCAAAGATTCCTCCTCAGTAGGGGCGATTTTACATTGGACAAATATACCTTCACAACCCGAGCGTTGCGAAGGGTGGTCGTTTTTACCGAGAAAGGTCCAGCAAAATCCGTTGCGACCCCCGAAAATGGACGAGACTGATTGACTCGGTTCGAAGGCAGATCTCCCCCTCTGCGGCTGCATGAGTAAAGCCCTTATCCTGTAACAAGGCAAACGCCGGAAGAGCACTCCACAAATGGCTCTTCGAGCAGATTATCCATAACTCCTTTTGTAGGATAGCTAGTAACGCGCCACACCCTAAGTGCGCATTACGAATGTGTCGATCAGACACTAAAAGCCAAACCACAGGTCCATCCTTCGGTAAGAGTAGGAGGTGGCGACTTCCGTAAGGCAGGTCAGCTTTTCGAAGTCTGCTTCCAACACGCAGAAGCCCCTCCACATCTGTAAAAGGATTCAACTGCTCCCTTCAGCTTTGCGCGATCCTCACGCAAAACACGATGTCGACAGTTGTGGATAAACCTTTTCAGCCAGCTGGTCACCACCAGCAACTTGTCCAGACTGCTGTACTGCCCAGTTAGGCAGTTGGGGTCCAGGGTCGTCTACACGGCCAGGGCATTCACACACATCCCAGGTAAAATCTAAACCGTCCTGTCCAGTAGCTGGACAGGCCAAGAAGTCTCGGCGACTCCAGCGACGCTGGTCCACACCAGAGATGGTGAGCTGCCAACTCCGGAGCAGTGCAGCCCCTGGAAGCACAGTCCGATGCGGTAATATCACCTGGGACGTATTTCCAGATGATAGGAATTCCAATGTTTTGTATAATTGGGAAACCCGGTTTCCCACGAAGATCTCCAAAGTATATCATAAATATCCATAGTTGCATACTATGCTTACGTAGAGTCGATACTTCGATACGGTGTCATATTATGGGGAAATAGTGTTGGTGCCAAAAAAGTTTTCATTGCTCAGAAGCGATGTATTAGAGCACTATGTGGCATTGCTCCTGATACAACATGCAGACCGTATTTTATAACGTTAGGGATATTAACATTGCCTTCCATTTATTTAACCCTTAACCACTGACCATTATTTATTTTCATTAACACTGACGTACGTCACTCTGACGTACGGCTTTTTTAAATAGTCTTTATTATTATTATATTATTATTTATATATTAGTTTCTTTAATTATCGTTACTCTAGCATAAAGGGTACCAAATTAATACGAAAACGCGTTATTTATATAGAAAGTATTTAACTTTCCTGTAACAACCTTTCCAACTCATTCCAATCTGGTTTTCGACCCGGTCATAGTACGACTACCGCGCTAGTCAGAGTCACGGATGATGTGCGTATAGGCATGGAAAACCGAGAAATTACTGTACTGACGCTGCTGAATTTCAGCAACGCGTTTAACACCGTCGACTTTGATATCTTGCTGGCTATGCTGCACTCTCTCAATGTATCTCCACCGGTGATTGCGTGTTTTCGTAGTTACCTGTTTGGACGACAGCAACGCATTAGTATTGAAGACAATTTTTCGTCATGGTGCGACACTGCTGCTGGCGTCCCACAGGGTGGCGTTCTGTCTCCTCTCCTATTTTCTATATTAATAAATTCTATCACGCTACCTCTTTCTTCTTCCTATCATATGTATGCAGACGATCTTCAAATCTACACTCGGGCTCCTGTTGAGAGGTTGTCCGAAGCCTTTAACACAACCAATGATGACCTGGAACACATCTCGAGTTGGAGTCGACGTCATGGTTTGCAGGTAAACCCCAGTAAAACCCAAGCAAATATAATTGGTAGCCACTGGTATCTGTCTAGAGTTAACTCTAACGCTTTGCCACCGATTGTTTTCAATGGAGTACAGATACCTTTGAATCTGGGTATCTGGATCGATAACCGTCTGTCCTGGGACCATCAGGTTCAAGAGGTTAGCAAGAGGGTATTTAGGGCCTAAGCTTCTAACCGCCTCTGTGGTCTAGTGGCTAAGCTACCTGTTTCAGACCCAGAAGTCCCGGGTTCGATTCCCAGCGGGGGGTACATCTTTGTGTGCTCGGTTTGGTTGGTGGTAGGGCTGTTAAGTCCGCCTGGCTAGCTACCACCATCTTATCTAAGTCTGTCGCCATAACAACGATGTTTATAGCATTGTTGTGTTCCGGCAGTTTGAGATAAGATAGCCAGTTCCTCAGTGGTTGAGGATTCCGGGTGAAGCGCGCTTCCACCTTCGGCCTTATCGTCACTTACCATCAGGTGAGATAAAGGCCAAGCGCTTACCCGTAGCCAATAAAAAAAAAAAAAAAAGCGGTGGAAAAATCTGTTGCCAACCAAAACTAAAATTTTACTTGCGCAGTCCCTTCTTCTTCCTTTACTGGATTTTGCCGACGCGTGTTACCCTGACCTCAGCGTTGTCCTATGTAATAAACTTGAGCGTCTGCAGAACCTTTGTATCCGCTTCATTTACGGCTTACGTAAATACGACCATATTTCTTATTATCGATCTCAACTTCACTGGCTATCTATCTCCCGAAGACGAGACTGCCACGCGTTGTCCCTCCTCTACTCCATCCTTTTTCATCCACATTCACCTCGCTATCTAAAAACCACTTTGTCTTTCGCTCTTCTACTCTTGTCCGTGACCTTCGTTCCTCTAGTTGCCTGTCCCTTAATGTTCCTCCTCATTCCACTGACTTCGTAGCCAAGTCTTATACTGTGCATGCTACCCACCTATGGAACTCCCTGCCAGAGAGTATCAGGCGGGCGAAGACTCGGGACTCTTTTAACCAACAAACCAAAGAGTACTTCCTTAGACTGGACTCTTCATCCTAACCTTATACATTGACCTATCACTATGTAATGTATCTCCTCCATATTTAGTCCATTTAGTCTTTTTCTATAATTTTCTGATATTCATCAAATCTACGAGTATATTTTATTAACATAGTATTTTCCTCCTTATACGTACTGTGCACTAGCCCGTGATTGTTTCTTCAACTATATGGTTTCTTATGCCCAAAGGTTGCCTGGTAGAAAATGCTACCCTAGCATTAAGGCCGCCTTTTGTCATACTGTTTTTCTTTGTATTGTTTTAAATTGTTTTTATAGTGCAATAAAGTATTTTTCATTCATTCATTCATTAATTAAACTCAAAATACAAAATCTTGAAAAATCAACGGAAACAAAAATTGCCTTTTTTCTAACTCAAAAACTTAACTTATTAGTCTAAAATGATCACAGAGCTGAATTGATAGTATCTTACATGTAAATAGTTCTCATTAATTGAAAACAAATAAATGGCACATTTTTAGGAACTTCACACTTTTTAACGACATGACGCTACGTCTCACAGACGCCAGGAAGGCTATACTTACCAAATCGAGGCGCACCGCACGTCGCTCACACCCGCTGCGAGCGCGTCACTGGTTCTTAGGAAGGTACAAGAAAGGACAAGATCGTGCGCGTTTGATGTAAAAAGATATGACCGCTCTAATTGTGCACCTACGTCTCTCAGACGTACGTCAGTGGTTAAGGGTTAATGGAGATAAGAAAATTTGTGAAACTGAATTTTAAGTTGTTTACTGAAGCAAAGTACTATTATGGACTAATTCCAGAAACCCACATAGACTCATATTAGAGAGTACTCCTAGAACCGCGTGTTATCAAAATAATTGTTACGCAATGTGCATAAAAATTTATAATAAAATACCAGTACATTGAAATGAAACACTTTTTACGGATTAACTCGCGTTTAATTTACTATTTACATAGTTTTTATCCTGACGTTTCGTTTAATTACGCCGTAGCCCCTCGCAGGATACCGTATGAAAGCATCATTAGTAACGTAGAGGATTGCTTAGTTAAAAATAATATTAGGAAGGCTGATGCTGAAGCACTACGTCAAGACGGGTCCTTCAAACGAGGCGTGAAGAAGCACTTTGTGGGCCGGCAGAGTGAGGGTGACTGATGCTACGTCTCTTACGCTGCAGCAGTTGTCCTCGCGCCTGGACTTCATTTCCACTTAACATCAGGTGGAGTGGAGTCATTTGCCGGGCTTAGTATAAAAAAAAGACATATCGTCTGTCTTGCGCCGGAGCAAAGTGCCGAAATAATTCAACTTTTATCAGATGACAAGACCTACAAACGCGTTAAATGCGATCAAACTAACAAAATATTAAAGGAAACCAGTAATCTTGTTAAACAACACTGAAACGTTAAATCTAGACACTAATTATTTAATACCTTCCTGCCCTTAACCACCTAAACTGTATGGGTAACCAAAAATCCACAAACCTAAGGCTCCGCTACGTCCGATTGTAAGCCAGATCGACTCACCAACTTACCGTTTGGCCCGGCATGTAGCAAAAATACTTTCCCCACTAGGAGGTAATACAACAGCTTATGTGAAGGATTCTTACCAGTTTGTCGGTGATATTAAAGACCTACATCTTGCTGACAATGAAACCATGGTTAGTTTTGATGTCCAGTCCCTATTTACATGTCTACCAGTACAGGACTGCATTGAAATTACCAAGACTAGTTGAACAAAATATGCCCAACGAATATGCAGTACTATTTGAGCATTGTCTAACATCTGGCTACCTTTTGTGGAATGAAGTTTACTACTTGCAAATAGAGGGTGTTGCTATGGGGTCCCCTGTATCACCAGTTGTCGCCGATATTTTCATGGAAGACTTCGAGGAGCGGGCCCTAAGCACAGCACCCGTAACCCCAAGGTTCTATAAGCGGTACGTAGATGACACTTTCACTATCTTACCAACTGATAAAGTATCTGCTTTTCTAAGTCATCTTAACTCCATACACCCTAAAATACAGTTCACAATGGAGTTAGAGGCAGATAATAAGTTAGCTTTCTTGGACACTTTAATCATCAGAAATTCTGACCATAGTTTGAGCCACACTGTGTTTCGTAAAGTAACCCATACAGATAGGTACCTCAATGGTGATTCTCACCACCATCCTAGACAGTTGGCTACTGTAGGGAAATCTTTGTTTCAGGAGCACGCGGCATTTGTGACACCCAACACCTGGCTGCTGAACTTCAGCATGTCAAGCATGTACTACAGGATAACAAACTGCAAGTACCACGGCTTCGTCACAAAAAACGCAAAAAACCAACCACAGTCGAGCGCCAACCTGCAGTACTTCCATATATGAAAGGTGTCACTGACAAGATTGGTCGAATCTGGAAGCGAGCTTCAATCAATACTTACTTTAAGCCGCCAAAGAAGATAAACCAGTTCTTACGACCTGTCAAGTGCAATATACCCCTTCAAGATGGAGGCGTGTACAAACTGGACTGCGACTGTGGGCTCTCGTACATCGGGCAAACAAAGAGAAGTGTAGGAACCCGCGTAAAAGAACATAAAGTCGACGTCAAGCATAGGCGCGAAAATAAGTCTGCAGTGTGTGAACATGCTCTCGAGGGACCCAACTATTACATCAGATTTGACAAACCTCAAATACTCGCCAAGGAACAACGATTCATCCCTAGGATGATACGCGAGGCTATTGAAATTAAAAAACATCGTAATTTCAATAGAGAGGATGGTTGGAATTTACCACCTACCTTACCATCATACAGGTTATCAAATCCCAGCCCCAACAGCAACACATTGCCAGACCTAAAATATTGTTAGCTCGTATTGTGTAAACTTGAACGCACCCGGTTAAATATAAAAATTATTGACGGTAGGCAAATAACTTCTAACAATGAGACGACCAACACCTCAGTCTCCCTGTGACCACGGACCCTGTAAAGGGTTCGAAACGTCAGGATAATATAAAAACTATGTAAATAGTAAATTAAACGCGAGTTAATCCGTAAAAAGTGTTTCATTTCAATGTGTAGTGCTCGCTTAAACCTCAGAAAACAATACCAGTACATATAAAAGAACTCCCATATACTAGATTTAAGTTGACATTTCGAAAATGGTTAATACAAAATACATTTTATACCATTGATGAATTTCTAAATAACAAATGTAATGCTTGAAAACAATCTTTTGATATGTATACTTAATTAATTCTAATTTCATTTTAATTATATTTAATTTAATTTAATTTACTATTTGTATGCTAACATGTTAGCTAAATGTGCGATTCTCAACCTCACACTTACCATCACTATAATGTGCCGCATTTATTACGAATAAATTATTGAATAATAATAATAATAAATAAAATGTTTTGATTGATTTGATTTGATATGGCGAGAGCGAGAACGAGTTGTTTGTTGTTTAACAGATACAAATTGACTCATTCCGGTACACTTTTATTTCGAACATTTGCACTTATTTATTTCTTGTATTTATTCATTAGTTTCTGTCTGTATTTAATTTTATTGAAATAAACCAGAGTTGGTGATTAGGAGCCACACCCGCATCGGACAACTACAAACCCTGGAGAGCACCTATTAGAGGTACCTAGACAGCCGAACTACCTACGTGACAAACACAGTGGAAAAAACCGACAAACAAAACAAAGTACTTATTACGTTGTAGACATAAATGCAAGATTTAGAAATAATTGTTGTCCTAAATATAAATAATCACTTTCAGTTTAATATTTTTCGTCTCTCACGCCGTAAATAAAAGTCACCTAGGTTGGCTTTAAAAGGTATAAAGAGCGTTGGTAATGTGGGATTCCTTTTACCTTTTTCTCACCTAGTCACGAAAAACTAGAAAGGGTGATCGAAAGCTAAGAATCTAACCAGGTTCACTGGGGCTCAGACCAGTAATCTGACCTATAGACCACAGAAGATATTAAAACTCTAAGCAGTTACAACTCCTCACTATGATAAGTAGGCCCCATGATAAAAAAATATAGCTTCAGTAAAAATATTTAAGACACGACGATTAACGCTTGTATACACGTATTTGTTTAGTGTAGGAAGGTACACTTATGCTTTGTTTCGGGTATTTTGCGAAAAATCACGAAAATCTTTTTTGTGGGCCTTTCAGTTTTAAAGATAAAGCACGTAACATCATTCAGTCTTATATTTTCTCCTTTGTGGAACTTACTGCAAAGAAAAACAAGTCGACTAGCTAACACTAAAAAAAACATGTTTAAACATCTTAAAAATGTTAGTAGCATTGTTGTATTTCTGTTTAGTCAGTGTAGAATCTTTTTATTATGAACGCTGGAGCCAAGTAGGTACCACTTATCACTTTCAAACGCAACGATATTTGAAAATTTTCTTGTTGATGCAAAGTTCCTCTTTGTATGTTCTGCGTTTTTACTAAATTAAAATGAAACAGAACAGATTAATCATTGTTCTAATAATACTGAAATACAAAAATGTCTATGTGAGAAGACCTGTACTAACAGTGGAACGGTTATAGGCTTCTGTTCTTCATGGCATCATACGCATCTAATCGTATCTTTTAATCTTGTACCGGCGAATAACTTTGAGTTTACCCGGTTTTCTTGATTTTTGATTTATTCAAATTGGTTGGCAAGGGTCTTTAAATTGTGCTTTACTCATGGGATAACAGCGATAGGGAAAAAAGGGGACGGTTTGAATTAGGATGACGATTCGTTGAGTTCTTTTCACCGTCAAATTATTGTATCACACATTCGATTTGAATTAAGAGAAACTAAGACAATTTTTTTACGCAACATTACACGAAACAGAATAGTTACTTTATACGGATGAACCAGCCTATTTTCTTTTCACGTCCATTTTAAATATTATTTTCGCCAAAGGTATGTAACAGCAATAGTACTTTTGCAGGGGCGGAGCTTACAAAAGTTTCAATACATTGGCTAAAATTATTTATTATTATTGAGAGATCTGTTCGTTAAGTAACTGCTAAAATAATAATTCTTTTCTTAGCACTTAATAATATGAGAAAGTGTAAACGCAATATAAGTATTCAATTATCTAACTAGTAACCATATCGCGTAACCGTGAAAGAATATTACCACCCCCTTTTCTTCCCTTGGGTGTCGTAAAAGGCGAGTAACGGACTAAAGACTGCACATACATCCAACACCACAGAGCGGCGATTGGCTCAGCACCTGTCACGCTGAACACATGTGTAGTTGCTATTTGGTGAAAAGTGGACTATGGCAGAGGACTACTTTTGCAGTCATCATTGTCTAGTCTCTGACTAACCATTTGAGGATTATAGTCGTGAGTATAATGTAATTATCGTACAAACTAAGATCAATGTGTGAAAACAAAAAGCGATCGCACGCATTCAACCCGATGAATTCAAAACATCTTTAATGCCGTTTGTAATAACACACAAACTGTTCGCAAAAAGGCCATTATCCATTTCACACACGTAACGGACGGATATTTGTGGATATGCGAGATGACGATATTTAGTGGCGGGATGTGAACGGAACGTAGATCGGCCGTAAAATCGATTGTACGATCTCGCGGATACGATAATGGTTGAACTGCCTATATTGTAAAGTTTGGGAAGCGGTGGCGACGTTCTAACCGCTTCATTTATAATAAGTTTTTAAACCGATTACGGTGGTCTTTTAGGTTAAAAGAACAATTTTTTTTCAATTATTCTGTTCAAATTCAGAATGTCGACAATCATGTCTTTGTCTGCATTGGTTGGCTGTATTCCGGTTTGAAGAGTACTAGATTTATAGTGCTTAGAAGTGTAAGAACTGACCTGATATTCTGTCAAGCCTCTATTTAGTACCGCCATTAAGCGAGCCTCATGCTCGTTTTCCGGTAGTAGAGTAGTAGTAGTAGGTATATAGTTTCAGACACAACTGTGTCTGAAACTATATACCTACTACTACTGCTACTGTTGTGTATTCCATTGAATTCACCTAAGTTATCTAAGCATCATTTTGTATTGATAAAAAAATTAAGAACCTACAAATATTTAAGCAAGCGTCAAACATTGAGCTCCGTAGTACCAAAATCGAATGCGCGCGCGTATTCGCCGCCACACCCTTACCCCTCTTCACCCTTCAACATGATCCATTAAAAACACCGTCAAAGGAGACCCTAGATACATGCAACGGTACACGGGCCACATCCACCCGCCGTTATTCGTAGCCAACTAGCCGTGAAGCGGTCACGGGACGTGGTTTGATCGAAACGGTAAAAGCCGCGCTACCTCCGCTTTGCCCACTTTTGTTTGCGACAAAACGGTAGACATGCTCAACTATTTGCGTTATGTGGCGGCGCCTTTATGTTTATTCTATCGTTTGGTGTGACGTGGAGATTTCACAGATTACTTACATAGGTACACGATAATAATTTCACTCGATTCAGTTTGGACTTCATCATTCCATTACAAACATTTAGTTAAATGGTAATAGCTTAGTAGAGGTATTAAAGAATATGTTTCAGTCGTGTTTCATCGACTTTTTTCATATCTAAGCAGATTCTTATATATCATCGTCACAATGTCGACTACTCACTTGAAAAGTTATGTTTAGGGTACTTACCTACCAGATTTTTTCAAGAATTTTGCATAGCAAAAAAGAACAAAAATTATTATAAAGTGTATAAAAGATAAAATTTATAATAATGTGACAGGTACCTACATAATCATAATCATTTCGTGTCAGTCCACAGCTGGGCAATTGGGCAATGGCCTCTCCCAATGCATGCCACAAAGCGTGAGTGTATCTTACGCATAGTACTGAACTAAAACAGCATTTAGCCAAATACAACAATATCTGCTTGCAGTTATAAAAATAATTATGTTTAAACGTTCCATTACAAATGCAACAATTACAACCAGTCATGTAAAATATTCATAGCGCAAACCATCGTGCAATTGTAAACGAAACTGGATATTTTTATTGCAACTCCTTATCTGCAACGCAGAAGCCATAATTTTAAAAGCATTTTTTATAATAATAGCTTCCATGTTTATCTGGGGCGGTTGCTCGTTGTATTTTGGACCTAATTTACATAATCGCTCTGTTAGTTTTAGCATAACCTCGTTCCTGTTTTACATTTATCCTTGTAACTGTTGGCTATTGAACTTCAAAAGTAAGAACTGTATTTCCGTTAATGATTTTGCTCTATATCAGAGGAAAAGCTAACAATCTTAAAAGTCATTACAGTTATAAGCATTGTTACTATTGAATGGTGCCATTACATAACAATAAATAAGCAAGTTCCATGTTCCTATTCATTATTAGGTCCTTTTAAGTTATAGACTGAACTTCATAAAATTTAGAAAACGGTGCTAATCTACGATAGTGCTAAGAGCTTACACACATAATCTGTACACGATTGTGCCAGCTACTAGGCTATGCACCAGTATAGCAGTCAATGTCAGGGGGATATAGCATCTGTTGTTATGAGACAGTACCTGTACATTTGAAACCCTTATCATTTCCCAGCTCACATTGCGATAAATAAACGATAATGGATTACTCGAGGATTCTTTAATGTACAAAGAAATTACACTAAATCCATTTATACACTGTAGCTTTAAATGGCCATGCAAACGCGCGTCATTAAAACGCACGACTGCTTCGCGACACTTACGATTCTTTCGATACTAACGCTCGTTTGTAGCGATCTAATAGCGCATTCGTATTGCGTATTGATACATATCAGTGACATTGTGCATTGAACAAGCAGTGTATCGCAACTGCATTGATATAAATGTGTCGCAAAAAGTCGCACTCGTGTTAAGGTAAGCGGCTAGCGGCTGAGTCTTTACAACATACGAGTCGTGCGACTGTATTGCGTTTGCATAGCTGCAAAAAGCCGCAGTGCGTTATTGGCCTAAGACATACGTTATACAAGACATATAATAATAACAAGGTTGAGATGGTCATTATAACCCACTAAGCTGACCCAACGTACGGATTAGTGGGTTTCAAAGATTGCTGTTATGAAAACAAACGTAGCCACCAGCTTGTCATGCCTTTCGAAGCACGAGGAGTTTTTTAAGATATTAATTTGATCACCTATCGGATAATCCGTCATTGCGAAAGTTAAAACTATCTTTTGCGCCATCAAGCTCCTCAAAGAAGCTAGACATTAAAAAAATTCTACCGATTTTAAGGTTGTTAATATGCTATTTATAATAAAATTGTGCTGTCTGTCTGTATAGAACAATTCAAGAATTAGCAACTCCCGTTTTCCGTAATGCAATATTGTCATCCCGCTGGATCGTTTCAAAGTAACAGTCTAAAGACCAAATCTTGGAAGTGTCGTTAACTTAATCGCTTCCATTACCTTAATGATGAAGTAAACGGTGCTGTAACGAAGCAACTTGGACAGTATACTGATATACTGCCCCGGGGCGGTATCTATTAAACTGCGATTGCATGAGCTGTTCGTATACCTTAATGTCTTGGTGCTTGAGCTTAGGGCTTCTGATTGAATACTTAGAACTTACAAAGTGGCTGTGAAACTTAAATCCAACCACTCTGGGTGTCTAATTTTGTTTATTCGTTATCTATTGCACATGAACGCAGTTCTCGGTGCGCCTAGTAAATTTGTTAGAGCAGTTGTGACAACCAGCGCTTACTACTGATAAACAAAGTGTTAGTTTGTGTTAATAGCTAAAAATCCTAAAGACCCCTCATCCTATTTTGATTAAAAATATAATTAGGTATATAAATTATTTAATTAAAATGCGGCTAATTTTAAAGGCATTTGTTTGACCCAAGCATCTCTAATATTGAGACCGGTGATCTTACCACTACACCTCAGAGAAAGAATCATACACAAGTAAAGCAAAATAACCGTTATGCTTATGACAAAAGAGTGCAAAGAACTAAACGACGAATATTTCGATCGCAGCTTCTTACGAAAATTTCCGAGTGTCTGCATTTTAAGATGTCAGTAGCAGATCCTTAGTCTACAGTTCTATTGGAATAAATCTCTCAGATTCCATTCATGGAAGCGTTTTCATTTCAGTGACATTTGTTTTAACCAAGAAAGTCCATTGGCAGTTTTCTGGGATTTAGTGGCAAATGGCTGTGTGGGAATTCGATTTATTGCTTGTGTAACATGATCCAGTATGGATTTTTAATTGAGATTTTTATATAGTTTTGAGCTATAGTATATTCGAGGTACAATCTTGACTACTGACCCTATCCCATGACTCACGTTTTGAACATAGTACATAACAATTGATTTTCAATTATTTAATTGTTGGACAGCGAACTTTAACGTCTTCTCATTAAGGATGTAAAAACAAAATTTTAGGTGAGCGGGCGGCACAGATATACTGCCCCGGTTGTTGGTTTTGGTTGCACAAAAGATCCCAAGGGGTCGACGTGCTGCTGCGAGAGGGAGACCTCAGCAGGCCCCACTAGATAAGATAAGATAAGAGCGGGTGGCAGATCTGAAAACTTTTAAATTTTTCATTATTTGATCGTTTTTACGTATAGAGTTTAAACTCCACGTTAATCACATAATTATATGCGTTAACAAAGCTTGTACTTGACACTAATAACAGTGATTATTTTGTACTACAGCTTATTTGATAATACACAAGTTACAGTTTTTTAACAAGCTAACATATAGCAATATAGCACTGCACAACGCAAACAGTAGGTAATTAACTATTTTGTTTCTATACACATACATATAACATTTATATTGTACAGTTCACAGTTCACAGCCGCTTTCTTTGTGTGCATACATTATTTACGTTAGTAAGTATATAATAAACAAGATAAATCTATCAAGTCTATGTAAAGTAGTAAATCATTTGCTCAAACAGATAGGCACTGCCAGTCCTACATAGATACCAGAGAGAGACAACCTAGCCATAGATTAACTTATTTTCATTTATACATATTCTGAAACATGAAACAGAATAATCGAGACAAAATGATTATACAGATATTTTTAAACTCCGTTACAAAATTGTGCTAACAATTACAAGTATGACACTACAGCTTAAAACTACAACTTAACCTTGTCATACCGGTGCACTACTAATCAGGGAAGCTCGAACGTTCGAGCTTCCCTGAAACTGGTTGTTTTTTTTCTAGCAAACATTTTATCCTATATCTATAAAGAACTTTTACTTTACTTTTGCTGTTAAATATAGGCCTCCACCATTAAAATCAAGTCACCGCTACAATTGACGGGTTTGAATAACAGTAAAAGCATAAATTAAATGGTGTCATTTTGCCGCCAGTTTTGCTGGCAGTTGACTCACTACAGAGCACTCGGCAATTCAATTGAAGATATCAATAAAATGTGCATTGACACAATTAATTCACAATATTGAGGGCAAGCAGCTGTAAAAACCATAAATTTTGATTTGACTGGACATAAATATTATATTGTTATTTACTATGAAAAAATTACACGATGATACGTATGATGCTCGAAGAGTGAATTATGATTGTTGATGGATGGAAAGGAACATCCAGCTAAGAAAAGATTTAAAATTACTAATCGAAATAGCATTAATAATAATACTATATTATTATCCGTCTTTGAAGTGTCATCATTTAATTTTGTGAACGTCTTTGCTTTTGATGCCTTTCGTGTATTCAATATGTCGGCACAGTTTCATGCACCATAATAACGGAGTCACATCCATTACAACTAAAAATCTGGTAAGTAATCATTTTTAAAATATTTGCTCATTGCCTTCTAAATCCAATAATAATTGCAAAGGATTCTCTATTTCCTTAAACCGTAACATAAAGTAAGCAGACGTACGTAAACTTAATAAAATTTTATAACGTCCGTATTAACGTCTATTGCAATTAACATTTTAATGAAATTTCTCAATCTACAGTTAATCTTAATTCAATTTGCCTTTCGCTAATAATAAGAGCGTACTTTAATGAAATTATGTTCAGTCGAATATGAATTGTAGATTTGGAGAATCGAATCGACCGCTTCATTACATACCTCTACGTCTCGAGTGAAACGAACGAACTTAATATGTATTGGCGCGTATACAGCTTTTCACTAATAAGAACCCTATTAATGAACAAGCCTGTTACGTTAATGAACAGGGCCTAAATTATGTATATTCGAGTTTATGAATTTAAATATACATGCATACATACAAATCACGACTATTATCCCCTAAGGGTAAGTCAGAGACTAGGCAATGAGGACAGCAAATGCAGTCCTCTACAATAGTTCACTTTTCATCAAATGGCGACTGCATTATGTGCTCAGCGTGACAGGTGGTGAGCCTGTCGCCGCTCTATGATGTTGGATGTATTTGCAGTCTTTAGTCCGTTAGTCGCCTTTCACGACACCCAAGAGAAGAGAGGAGGTAATAGTATTCTTTCACCGCTACACGACACGGTTTCTTCGCGGAATTTCAAGGGCTTTGAAATATCCGTACAACTATGGGTACAAGATGTGTAGCGTGTAATACGATACGTTACGTCATCAACGTCCAATCTTGTTAAGATAGGATGTTGATGAGTTTAACCGCCTCTGCGGTCAAGTGGCTAAGGCACTGGTCTTAGCCCCAGTCGTTCCGGTTTCGATTCCCAGCGGGGGGTACATCCTGCTAGATGGCTAGTTCCTCAGTGGTTGAGGATTCCGGGTGAATCGCGCTTCCGCCCACGGCCTTATCGGCACTTCCCAACACGTGAGATGAAGGGGTTAAGCGCTTACCCGTAGTGAATGAAAAAATTAGGTAATTGTTGACATTCAATAAGGGCCTTTGGCTAACAGCGTAAGTGTGGATAGTGTAGATTGCAAAGGCTGGACAGAGCCACAAAAGGATAGTAAGTAGTGCGCCTAACCCAGTATGTTAAATAGTGCAACACCAATCAAATTATGTCTTATTTTTAATGTGACCTTAACGCGTCACACATGCGTTAAATATCAACAAAAATCAAAGTTATATGTGCTGAAGTACGTAACACCTACATACTTCATCAAAATCTCATTATACTGTTCCGGGTAAGACAATTCGCTAAACTTGAATCAAGATCAAATTGGCATTAATTTCTTGGAATACAAAATAGCAGGTTACGAAAAACGTTCGCTGACGGGAAGTTGCTAACAACAGTATTAGATGAAATTTAAATTTAACGTTAAATAATTAACGGGATCTCAAACAATGGCCTTCAAAAACACGCCGCCAGAGACGAGTGGGATAAGTAAGAACAATTTTCGCTTCCCGAGACACACTAAACAACTCGGTGGTCTGAGTGACTAAAGAAGCGTTTGGGATACCTACATTTATCGTAAAGAAACAGTAATTAAAATTTTGTAAATATAGTGAATCTGAACACAAAACTAATGTTAAAATTCAACTTTATAATATTAACTTAGCAAGATAACAACTAAGTAAGTTAAGCTTGTAGGTACGAGTATACAGTTGTCCCACTGCTATGTATGAAATACAGATTTTTTATTATTAATCGGTATTAGCTTAACCATCACTAAATAACAAAACTCAATAAAAAAATGTAATTAGCAAAAAAATATCCTTTAACTGTAATAAACCATCAACAAAGTTGTCTAATAATAATTATATTGTTAGGCAGATGATGCAGAGATATTGAAAGAGAGAGAGACATTAATACTTTTGAAGTCTATGAAAGCTTGTCCCTTGTACCTCAACACAAAAGTAATTTCACGGCTGTAGCTCGAGTTGCATTTATTGTGAGAAACACAAAAGCACTAATAAAATATCAAGTCAAAGGCTTCACCGGATACAATCATTGTTTTGGTGACACTTTAATTCGCTCTCATTTATCGAGTCCTATTAATAGGTCTGCGTAGACGTAAACGTACAGTATTTTAATTGTATCCTTTGTGTCGATCAGATATAATTACCTATATCGGAAAATGATAAATAGGTACCTATAATTTTCACCTTTTTGTAGTGCTGTCTACTTTACTTTGTTCGTTTTGAATTTAAAATTTCTTAGTCATATATTATAGCATTTGCCCCGACTTCGAATGCGTAGAAAACATTAATATAACACAGAAACCTTTTACTTTTTACTGTGAATCAGTTGAAGTGTGAGAGCGGAGCAAACAAATTCACACTCGCATAATAATTTTAGAAAAGGATACCTCATATAGAGCGTTTATAACAGTACTTCATGTTTTACGAGTATTATAGCCATTATTCCTTTTACGAGTACATACGCATTATAAATTCAAATATAACAGTAAAAATAATCACACCGGCCTCTTGTTTTTAATTTTAATCGCAACGATTTGTGAATCCTCTGCCGCTTTCCACCTCACCCTCGCCCTAACAAGTGACATTACAGCATATATGACGCACTGCACCCGTGGGAAATTTATGCCCCAAAACCTGAAAATTGAATTCTAAAGTAAGCAGTTATCATTTCCGCGATAAATTATTAAATTCCGTGTAACATGAGCTGATGTGCTGTTTGTCAAGTTGTATTTTGTCGGGTATTTCCGCATTCATTTCTCAATGTCGAGTTTGCAGGTATACTTTATGAAAGGTTTCTCTGTTATGTTACATTACTGTGATTAGTTTCTAGAGTTCTAGATGCAGTAAAATAATTGGGCATAAAGGCATATGAGCTGTGAGCTTTAGAGTCGCGCGTCAATATAAGCATAACGTAACATGGTGTCAGAAGTAAAAGTAAGTAAAATATGATGAACTCTGTTGGCGTTGACCACGTGCAGCGCATGCAGATGACGCTGGGATGTCTGAAAATATCATCAGATAATTCGACAAATAATGCTGAAGCATGGAAAAAGTAGTAGCAGCAGCTGGATCTATATCTTCTGGCGACAGGTCTGGATAAAACCGAAGAGAAGAGGAAAATCGCCATTTTGCTTCACCACGTTGCTCCTAAAAGTATAGAAATATTCAATTCATTCAACACCGAAATTAATGTCAGCAAGCTTGCAGAGATCAAAGAGAAATTCGACAATTATTTCGAGCCACGCAAAAATGTCACAATGTGCAGGTACACATTTTTCACCCGGAGGCAGGAAAAATCCGAAAGTATTGATGAATTTTTAACCGATCTTGAGAATAAAAGCAATGTGAATTCGGAACCATTAAGGAATCGCTCATCAGGAATATTTTTATAGCTAACCTCAATTTGGAGTATGAACACATGTCATTCAGAGATTGTTGCAGGAACCAAATCTGACGTACCAAAGTATAAGAGAGCTAGCAAAGACACTGATAGTCGCTCAGCATGCTGCCGAAAAGATGGTAAAAGAAAGCACCAGTGAAAATGTCGACAGCGAACACCGAGTAGGAACAGGTCAGGTCAGACGTCAACTTGGGCTAACAAGAAGACTCCAAGTCCAATCAGGCAGCCTGGAAAGTCATCGTGTGGTCGCTGTGGGCAGTTTCATTGTTTCAAGTGCCTCGCTGCAGGAATAAAGTGCAGGTCAAGTAACAGTTTTGATTATTTTATAGGCACTTTAAGTAGCCAGTCCAGTTACAAACAGTCATGTCAAAGCCTTAAGCTAAGTCAGTCGAGTCATAATTATAATTGTAATCGTCGGTCGCATAAGGGTCAGACAAACAACAGGTACACATTACACAACAGGGTAGGTCATCGATCGGTCACTCAGGCAGGTGTAAGTCGGTCAGATCTCGATGATTACAATGTAAATGCTGAATGCGATGAGAGTTCTGTCCTAAAAAAACAATAAGAAGCACTCAGGTAACACGAGTGAAAAATTTGCCAGTCAGGCAGGAGTAAGTTGGGCAGATCTTGATGATTACAAGGTTAATGCTGAATACGATGACAGTTCTGTCCTAAAAAATAACAAAAAGAACAATGTAACACGAGTCAAAAGTTAGTCAGTCAGGCAGGAGTAAGTCGGTTAGATCTCGATGATTACAATGTAAATGCTGAATGCGATGAGAGTTCTGTCCTAAAGAATAATAAAAAGTACACAGGGAACTTTAGTCAAAAATTTGTCGGACAGGCAGGCGTAAGCAGGTCAGATCTCGATGATTATAAAGCAAAGGCCGAATGCGATGAGAGTTCTGTCCCACAAAATAATAAAAAGTACACGGGTAACACTCAGAACAATAACTATTGTTCTGAGGTAACATTAGTTAAAAAATAAGTAATGAGTCGTGTAATATATCAACTTTGTCAAACACTTCAATTTTAAATTATTTGAGTTGAGAGAAGGTGAAATTTATGTAATTAAAATCTTAATTTTTAAAGGTTCTAAACTGATAGTGCCACCTATGTACAAAGAAATGGTAGAAAAAATTCACAAATGTTACCAAGGGATTAATAAATGTTTAAAATTAGCTAGAGAATCTTTGTATTGGTCTAATATGTCAGTTGATATACAAAACTTAATAGAACAATGTCTTGTGTGTGCTAAATTCAAACCTAGCAAATAGAAATAAACATTAGATAATTTTGAAATAACCAAATATCCATGGCAACAAGTAAGTATTGATTTAATGTATTTTGATAAGTTAACTTATTTAATTGTGACAGATTACTATTCCAAATTTATTGAAATTGCTTTGTTAAACAAAAATAGTCGATCTAGCAATGTGATCACTAACTTAAAGTTAATTTTTGCCCGTCATGGAATACCTATGTCTTTAGTGTCAGATGATGGTGGACCGCCCGCCATTCCAATCTTTAGAATTCAAAAATTTTGTTTATGAGTGGGACATAGAACATATTGTAACTGATCCATATCATCCACAGTCAAATGGACAGGCAGAAAGTTAAGTAAAAATTGTCAAAAATATGTTGAAGAAATGTAAAAAGACAGGAACGGATCCATATATGTATAGCATTATTACACTATAGAAATATTTAAAAAAAAAATTTCAACTCCAGCTCAATTGTTAATGTCTAGAAGTCTAAGAAATAATATTTCTATGTCCAACAAAAAGTTAACACCTAAAATTGTAAAATTAAAAGATTATAAAAAATCTGTAGAAAAAAATAATGTACAAAAGTCTAAATACTTTAAAAGAACTAAATACTAGTGTTGTCTTGAATAACGAAAATTAATCCCTTCAGATAACTGTTAAATTAAACTTACATAAAACATTAAGCCATTGTCATTGTTACACACGAACGATCATGTTTATTTTAAGAGAAATCCTGTAAGTAACTGGGAACATGCAGTAATAAAACAATGATTAGGTAATAATAGGACTTTCATTGTAGAAATGTTAATAACGTTAGGTATAGGCGTAATAGGGTTCACCTGAGACAAAAGTTCAATTGTAATGACTGTGACCACCCTCCTATGCAGTCCAGCTCATCGCAGGAGAGGGATGAGGTGAGACCCCGAGAAGCCCCATGTACAGAAACTGTAACTCGTACTGGTCGTGTTGCAAGTCCGCCCAGAAGGAGGATTGAGAAAATAGACTAATAATAAATGATGATGATGATGATGATGCAATCCTGTTATCCCTCATCAGGGACATAGGGCTCGAAGAAGAGATATCCACTGCTGTCGATCTTGTGCGGCAACCTCCAGGTCCTTCCAGCCGATATCAGCTGATGCAGCCTCTTTTTCAACTGATCGCCTCCAGGTGGTACGGGGGCGGCCCGGCCTTCTTTTTCCATACGATTGCCACGTTAAAAAATTATAGTAACTTAAACTCTATTTATATTGTAACTAGCGGCCGCTCGCGGTTTCACCCGCGTGGTTCCCGTTTCCGTGAGAATATCGGGATAAAAAGTATTCTATGTGTTAATCCAGGTTATAAACTATCTGTATGCCGAATTTCATCCAAATCCATTCAGTAGTTTTTACGTGAAAGAGTAACAAACATACACACTCACAAACTTCCGCATTTATAATATTAGTGTGATGTGATAAGAATTAAGAAGGGGGATGTTAGGTACATCACTATATAGATGGTGCGTAGTGGTACATCCCTACAGAGCCGCCATTTTTGATAACTTGTGTCTGAGCGGCCGACGACAGCGGCCATACCGTATTTATAATGCGTATTGTGTAATTAATAAATAATGTGCACCTTAAGAAAATATTATCATTGAGAAGACCTGAACCTCAACAAAGCATAACGTAACAGGGCTGAGTAGCCGCTTTTCGCCAGGAATGATACCTTCAAACATGCATACATAAACTCACGACTATATCCCCAAAGGGTTAGTCAGAGACTATGCAGCGAAGACCACAAAAGCATAGGCCATTGTCACAGTTCACGTTTCACCAAATGCAACAACTGCACTTGTGCGCAGCGTCATAAGCAATAAGTCCATCGCAGCTCGATATTATCGAGCATGTTTGATATTATGTACAGTCTTTAGTCCGTTAGTCGCCTTTTACGACACCCAAGAGAAGAAATGGGTTGGTAGTATTCTTATAATAATTTGCAACCGTCACAGTTTAAATACTTTAAGACAAAACAAACATACTGTTCAAACACGTTAGACATTACGCAGTTGGGCAACCAGTGTTTGCAGATAAATCGTGTTTTTGCAACGGATCAATGCGTGCAAATGACATGCAAATGTTTGCAACTTGTTAGCAGTTGTACGGGGATTGTGCGCAGTTTTATTGTAGAAACGTAGATGAAATTGAAGTTTGTAAAGATTGTATTTGGTGTAACCATTAGATTAATCTATCGTTTTTAGTTTGTGGTCAAATGTATTCGTCAATCGAGAGATTTTGAGATATATTCAAAGCAGGATGGTCAGATGACAATTAGAGACTGTTTTACAATGATAAATCATAGGAGCTGAGGTATCATTAACGTTAATTCACATTTCTAAGTGCGGGAGCAAATGTATAACCATTATCACAGATTATAATTTTCGAACTTACGAGTATGTTTAATTGCTCTTTGCTCTAATAAGTTTATGTCATTAGTGTATCCGTCAGTGCAGACTTCTTAATAATTATTATCATATTTCACAACTTTCTTTCATAAGTCGAAATTGTTCCCAATAAATAATTAAATAATAAGTACCAATAACAAGGCATTCGTAATGTACACATTGTTACATCGATGGAATAGCGCAAACATTGGGCGTTTTATTCGTGTTCATAAACCGGCCGTAACACAAGGCATTGATAATAAAATTCGCTCTCACGCTCCGCTTATTAAAACGGAATCGCGATACGTTACGATAACTGTTACGTTTAATTAAACTAATAAATTGTACGCGTGTAGTTCGTATGTTACGAGGAGCCCGGCTATATTTTGGAACAACGAAACTTTAAAGAAATTACATTTTGTGGAAGATAAATATTATACGTACCTACTTACAGCTAGTGGTAAAACAAAATTATACTGAACGATAAGCGCGTTTTTCATTTTGTTAATAATCTGGCAAATCAAACAAAGGTTAAAGTTTTTTTACGGGGTCTATAAGAATCCTTTTGCTTAGTACTACTCCTAAATGCTTTTTAGTTTAGAGAATACTACTCGTAGATCCAGTGAAATAGCACAGAGCATAGAGGCATAAGACCGATGACACCGTTGCCGTTGGTGCAGAAATAAAATCATTTTCTTGATTTAGTCACCAATTAGTATTTTTGACAATTTTTATTGCAATAATTTCTTACAGCAATTTTTTTTCGCCACTACAATCTCAACTCAACATTCTGGTTGTGATTGACCGACCCTGGGTTAATATACTGACGATTTGACAGAAAAAGCCAATATGGCGACGGTAAGGCTAGCTTACAAAATATTAACAAAAGTTGTTGCTTTAGTAATTTAAGGTAATTGAACCCTCCAGATCTTGAGCCGCGGACTTGACCAGTCGGCCACCGATGCGTTAAATAAAAGTCTACCTTTATGACTAGCTTCTGCAAGATGGTTTAGCCCAAGTGAAAAAATAAAATTGTCCGTGTTTTTTTTAAATAACATAGTTTTAATATAAAATAAAACATTTTTATACCACTTTGACCTATTAGTTAGTTACTACAAGATTAGTTATGTAGTAAATACCAAAAAATTAATGACCTAATTTGTGAACATCGTTGTTGGATAACAAATCACACTTCATTTTGTTTCATTTAATATGAATTTTTTTAACGTAATAGGCAAAAACATTGCGAAAATAAACCTTAAACCTTTTAGGAGCAACCTTTTGCAGGCCTCTACCCACCCGGCCTAACTACCCAATTTTTTGGCGACATATAGTGCAAAACCGCTCCTAGATAAATTTTATACCCTTCATAACCCCATGCGCCGAAGGCTGTATCAAGGAAAATTTAGTAACCAGAGGAGAAAATTCTATCACGATGAAATAACGAAATCACCTTATATATCACAATTTATATGGAAAAATAAATTGCAATTTAGCAACGGTGGAGGACAGGTTGGAATGAGGAAGAGCGTTGACTTGATGAATTACTGTGTTAACATCTTATGTCATACATTCTTAATATAATAATACATTATTTATTTCAGATATGATTGATACATACAATTTGTTTGTAGTGCAGTTAGTAACAATTGTACTTAGTTAATACAGTATGTAAATGAACGAAAGGCAAACCTTAAAACCAGTCGATGTTAAAAACGGGTATAATACAATGAACCACTTTTCGTTTTAATCCAATCATTTTTTTTTATAATTTTACTAAATGTAGTAATTTAACCACTTTCTCATCAGTCGGTTAACGAGTTTAATAAAATCCTGTGATGCAAGTATGACATCAGTTATCAGTTGTTATTTATATACCATTTATTATACCCGTTTTTAACATCCACCGGTTTTAAGGTTTGACTTTCGTTTATTTACATACTGTATTGTTTGTAGTCATTAATGTTGTTAAGTGACAAGATTCAATATGTATAAGAAAATTCATGCCATGGTTTCTGATTACAAAAATAAAGTACTTAGCTTTACATGCTATAGTTATGGCTACCTAATATCTTTTATATCTAAAAATTTATCAAAACGTTACTTTTATTGATAACAGCGGCCCACTGGCGACTCCGTTGACGTGAGCGCCTTACCCCGCGACAAATTAGCCAAATCGGTGCCGCCGCCGGCCGTTCTAAAGTGGTGCGCGAACAAACATTCATGGCAATTGATTTATATTTATGTAGATAAGACCTCATATTAAGTACGTCTATATTCTTATGTTTTTTGTCAATAATGTTATTATTGTAGTACTTATACTAATTTTATTAATTAGGGATATTTTCAACACACTTGCTCGTAAAGTAAGCCTTATCACATCGTTCTTAGGGCCATAAACCGAACTTTAACACACACTAGTGCGTAATAGAATTATCCCTACAAAGTTGAGTTTGTATCTAACTGCAAATTTTATGCGAGTAAAGAGGGCATTTTCAATTTAACCGGGTAATACAGTTTTTTTTGTAACAACAAAGAAGTTTTATGCCGCTGAAAATCCATTTACATTTGAATTAGAATAAATAAATGTGTTATCGGCGGCTCCATTAAGCTTCGGCTTCATAACCCGCCTCGATTGTAATGACCAACATTGCACACTTGTATCATAATGTACTATTATTATCTTATCACATAAATGTCCCTATATATTTAACGCAATCTTTGACCGTAACTATACAAAATCATATAAGTACCTAGACGAAAGTGATGTCAACATTAATTTATTCTAACATCCACTACGTCTGTGGCTTGCCGTTTTTTGAGGTATTTGATGTTCCATTACACGCCCCTCTGCCCACTGTACCGACATTTATTCGGTTACATTTTAATTTTGGGGAAATTTCTCATCACCAGCCTTCTGCAAGCGACCAGGGGGCTCTCTACAAAAAAGGAAATGTCGACGCTTTCGCTCTCTCACCACACATCGCTGCTTAAGTTCCTAACGTACCTTTAACATTTGCATAGCCACAGGACTATGTATACCGAATGAAGCGCACGCTCGTATAAATTTCAGTATCGGTCTCCACACGTTGATTTATAGCCCTCAACCACGAGCGTTAGACGAAACTCAAATAATATTTCGCGACCATACAAAGCGACGTTTTCAACTGAAATTATGAACGTTAATAAGAATGTGGCGGAGTGAATGGTTGTGATTTTAGTTGATGGATATGAATAAAGCAATGAGTTTAACTACGAAATGTTATTATAAGTACTTCCATCTGTTGGTGATCCAAAATATAATATTATTCAATTTACATATTTTCTAGCCACGTCGTAAGATGCCTGCCTATTGAGTACTCACACAAATATGAACGCTGCAGGGTTACGATTTGTGATTAAGTGAATTTAACATAATATTTTCTATCCAGGTAGTAAGATGCTTGCCTATTGAGTGCTCCCACATAAAATATATGGTTTCTCTTTCTGCCACCTTTTCTGCATGTTTTACACTGTAGTGTTACGATTTGTGAAAGTGAATTTACTGGAGAAAAAAGAATTGAAGCTTCAAAGTCCGTAAGGCGTGTTATGCCCTCTCGGTGTCTCAATCGTCCGCATCCAATACGCGGGCAGTATGATCGTCGTCTCAGTGACATTAAAGAGATAACAATATATCTGATTATTTAAAATCATTATAAAGTATTTAAAATAATTCTTAAACATAGTGACAATGACACGTCGATGCACTGTATGTAAATTATGTTAAAAAGGTATGCGTAGGATGCCTTTACAAAGTAGTTTTGCGTTGAACCTCGTTAAAATAATTGTGTAGGTTATGTTTTAAACAAAAATGTTTTCTTCTAACAAAGTACGGTTTAGCCTCTTTTAGCGGTAGAAACCGTTTCAATAGCTTCAAAATGGCGACGGTTTAAAGGCTTTAATGAATCGTTCCAACTGGACTTTCACCTTTTCAAACATCGAATAAAGCCAAAGGGTTTTAAATTCTATTCGGACATTTATTTAGGTGCACTACAACTGTATACAGTTTCGACTGTGCGTTCTGATCTTTAGACAGATATCGAATATCAGTAAAAATAAATATCATAGGAAAATACGTATTTAACATAATATTTTCTATCCAGGTAGTAAGATGCTTGCCTATTGAGTGCTCCCACATAAAATATATGGTTTCTCTTTCTGCCACCCTTTCTGCATGTTTTACACTGCAGTGTTACGATTTGTGAAAGTGAATTTACTGGAGAAAAAAGAATTGAAGCTTCAAAGTCCGTAAGGCGTGTTATGCCCTCTCGGTGTCTCAATCGTCCGCATCCAATACGCGGGCAGTATGATCGTCGTCTCAGTGACATTAAAGAGATAACAATATATCTGATTATTTAAAATCATTATAAAGTATTTAAAATAATTCTTAAACATAGTGACAATGACACGTCGATGCACTGTATGTAAATTATGTTAAAAAGGTATGCGTAGGATGCCTTTACAAAGTAGTTTTGCGTTGAACCTCGTTAAAATAATTGTGTAGGTTATGTTTTAAACAAAAATGTTTTCTTCTAACAAAGTACGGTTTAGCCTCTTTTAGCGGTTGAAACCGTTTCAATAGCTTCAAAATGGCGACGGTTTAAAGGCTTTAATGAATCGTTCCAACTGGACTTTCACCTTTTCAAACATCGAATAAAGCCAAAGGGTTTTAAATTCTATTCGGACATTTATTTAGGTGCACTACAACTGTATACAGTTTCGACTGTGCGTTCTGATCTTTAGACAGATATCGAATATCAGTAAAAATAAATATCATAGGAAAATACGTATTTAACATAATATTTTCTATCCAGGTAGTAAGATGCTTGCCTATTGAGTGCTCCCACATAAAATATATGGTTTCTCTTTCTGCCACCCTTTCTGCATGTTTTACACTGCAGTGTTACGATTTGTGAAAGTGAATTTACTGGAGAAAAAAGAATTGAAGCTTCAAAGTCCGTAAGGCGTGTTATGCCCTCTCGGTGTCTCAATCGTCCGCATCCAATACGCGGGCAGTATGATCGTCGTCTCAGTGACATTAAAGAGATAACAATATATCTGATTATTTAAAATCATTATAAAGTATTTAAAATAATTCTTAAACATAGTGACAATGACACGTCGATGCACTGTATGTAAATTATGTTAAAAAGGTATGCGTAGGATGCCTTTACAAAGTAGTTTTGCGTTGAACCTCGTTAAAATAATTGTGTAGGTTATGTTTTAAACAAAAATGTTTTCTTCTAACAAAGTACGGTTTAGCCTCTTCTAGCGGTTGAAACCGTTTCAATAGCTTCAAAATGGCGACGGTTTAAAGGCTTTAATGAATCGTTCCAACTGGACTTTCACCTTTTCAAACATCGAATAAAGCCAAAGGGTTTTAAATTCTATTCGGACATTTATTTAGGTGCACTACAACTGTATACAGTTTCGACTGTGCGTTCTGATCTTTAGACAGATATCGAATATCAGTAAAAATTAAATATCATAGGAAAATATTTTTACTTCAATTAAAACTTTTAATAACCCTGCCTTATTAACCTTTAAGTAATTTATTAACCTTTACGTCTAAAATGCGATATGTTTTAAACTTATTATGGTCAGCAAGTAATAAACAATATTACGTCTATCTTAATCCAGAGATATAGATACTATATATCTCTGTGTAAACTGTGTAAGTGAATGAATTGAGTTATGTGTAATATTCTTTCTTTTGACGACCTCTGTGGTCGAGTGGTTAGTGCGCCGGGTCTAGCGCCATCTCTGAGGTCCCGGGTTCCATTCCCGGTCGGGTTAATTTAGAGAAAACTGATTTTTGAATTGTTTTCGGGTCTTGGTGTTATTTCATGGATAACAATCCGTTATCTAGTTATACCATATTTAACGAGTTTCAATAGAAGCTTATCTTGGGCTAGATAATTGGTGTGAGTCTGTAAACAAAATATTTATATTTAAATACTCAGACGCATTAACATCGGTAAAGTCGGTTAATTCCAAACTCGTCGTATCTTTCAATCGGACTTTATCAAAAGAAAGTTGGACAGATACTATAACAATAAACCGGCTCACAGCAGTACGTATAGGGAGTGTGTCGGACTAATAAAAGTTGTGTATCGAACGATCGTGGGTCCCTTCCTGTTTGTTCCATATCACAAATGGGTTTTATTCGGTATAATTTGTTCACTGACTTCGTTTACAAACTTATGAGAACGAGAATTACCATTCGTGGAAACGAACTTTAATTGTTTGGGTTATTCGTTTTTTTTGTATTTAAGTTTTGACATTTGTTCTGTGAATGGTAGAAAGAAACAGGTTCAAGATTCAGATTCAATATCATTTATTCAGGTTAGGCCATGTTTAGATTACAGCACTTAAGAATGTCATTATGCCATCGGTTCGTAAGTCTAACTATGGGGCGGGTGCCTTGTACTGAGAAGAACCGGCAAGAAACTCAGCAAGGGCATTTCTTTTCTCCCTTTCTTTTACAGCGTCAATTAGAGTTGAAAAATGCCCTCCCTGTCATAGAAGGGCACTTTCCATTACAATAATAAAAATATAAAAAACATAAAACAACTACAACGACATAAAAAAAAAAATATAATAAAAAAAACAGCTCAGGTATTTTACCTACAGCTGTTTTTTTATAAAATACTTTAAAAAATATATCTGAAGGACGGTGTTATGATTATCCTCAACCTACGCAATCAAAGCTTCGGGTTTTCTTTAATGCTCAGATAAATTGTTTATAGGCTGTTATAATTACACATAATATGTTTTAATACATGTGGCAAATTAACTTTCAATGGATGGAGTGTACAAAATGTGACGAAATTACTTTGTGGCTAATGAGTAGGTAGTTATTGGGCATTCTACCCCACCTTCATTCGTTCGGGCTCGTGCCGAGCCCTCACTCACTGCGGTGGGGTAGAATACCCAATAACTCATATTGGTGATCCCTTTCAGATTCCTATCAGGTGACGGTGCAAGCCTGTGGTAAGATCACACACCATACATTTCCTAACTGTTCGGTTGGGGGAAACCATGGTAAGTAACTCCCTGCGGCCCGTGGGTAAGATCACGCACCGAACAGATTCCTATCAGGCGACGGTGCGAGCCCGTGGTAAGATCACACACCGAACACCTCCTAACTGTTCGGTTGGGGGAAACCATGGTAAGTAACTCCCTGCGGCCCGTGGGTAAGATCACGCACCAAACAGTTCCTATCAGGTGTCGGTGCGAGCCCGTGGTAAGATCACACACCATACACCTCCTAACTGTTCGGTTGGGGGAAACCATGGTAAGTAACTCCCTGCGGCCCGTGGGTAAGATCACGCACCGAACAGATTCCTATCAGGCGACGGTGCGAGCCCGTGGTAAGATCACACACCGAACACCTCCTAACTGTTCGGTTGGGGGAAACCATGGTAAGTAACTCCCTGCAGCCCGTGGGTAAGATCACGCACCGAACAGATTCCTATCAGGCGACGGTGCGAGCCCGTGGTAAGATCACACACCGAACACCAACCTACCTAATGAGACAAAGCTAAACTGCTACTTGCTTTCACACACCATACACCTCCTAACTGTTCGGTTGGGGGAAACCATGGTAAGTAACTCCCTGCGGCCCGTGGGTAAGATCACGCACCGAACAGATTCCTATCAGGCGACGGTGCGAGCCCGTGGTAAAATCACACACCGAACACCTCCTAACTGTTCGGTTGGGGGAAACCATGGTAAGTAACTCCCTGCGGCCCGTGGGTAAGATCACGCACCAAACAGTTCCTATCAGGTGTCGGTGCGAGCCCATGGTAAGATCACACACCATACACCTCCTAACTGTTCGGTTGGGGGAAACCATGGTAAGTAACTACCTGCGGCCCGTGGGTAAGATTACGCACCAAACAGTTCCTATCAGGCGACGGTGCGAGCCCGTGGTAAGATCAAACACCGAACACCTCCTAACTGTTCGGTTGGGGGAAACCATGGTAAGTAACTCCCTGCGGCCCGTGGGTAAGATCACGCACCGAACAGATTCCTATCAGGCGACGGTGCGAGCCCGTGGTAAGATCACACACCGAACACCACCTAACTGTTCGGTTGGGGGAAACCATGGTAAGTAACTCCCTGCGGCCCGTGGGTAAGATCACGCACCGAACAGATTCCTATCAGGTGACGGTGCGAGCCCGTGGTAAGATCACACACCGAACACCTCCTAACTGTTCGGTTGGGGGAAACCATGGTAAGTAACTCCCTGCGGCCCGTGGGTAAGATCACGCACCAAACAGATTCCTATCAGGCGACGGTGTGAGCCCGTGGTAAGATCACACACCGAACACCTCCTAACTGTTCGGTTGGGGGAAACCATGGTAAGTAACTCCCTGCGGCCCGTGGGTAAGATCACGCACCGAACAGATTCCTATCAGGCGACGGTGCGAGCCCGTGGTAAGATCACACACCGAACACCAACCTACCTAATGAGACAAAGCTAAACTGCTACTTGCTTAAACGAATCTACTTCTGTCTAGACAGCAATACATGGTCAGAAAAAAAAAAAAAACTTTACCTTTAGCAAAACCTTACCAAATACCAACCTTATTAACCGTACCAAGTATAACTTTACCATTACCTCAGCTACCACATACTTGTATGTAAACTTAGTATGTGATAGCCTACCTTTATAGGATTTGGGATGGGTTGTATTGTATTTATTAATTATTTTTTATAAATATTAGTCATACAAACATTCATAAAATATAAATTTTTATCTTTTCTTCAACGAGACACGCTGATAGCAGGTTCATCCATCAACATCTGAAAAAAAAACATGTTTAATTATGTAATTAAATATGTCTGATATTGTTCAATATTTATTTATTCAAAAACTTACAAATTATAAGATGAGCTTCCACTTGGTTGAAATATTTGCACATAGGTTGAAAAGATTCCACTCTCCAGGACCTTAAAATAAAACATGGACATTAAAATCATTTGTGACGGACACAAAAATATGGTAAGTACTGTAAAATTAAACTTCCTAAAAGATTTAAATACATTTTATGGGTTTTTACAACAATTTAACTTCAAAAAGCTTGGTAGGAAAATACTATCAATGCCAGTGAATTTTCTCCTTAGATGAGAATTTTATTATGAGAAATTATTCTTGTACATTATAGATACTTCAATCATTGAAACATCGAGTAAAAGTGAAAAGTAAAAACCATTTTATATTAAAATTACTAACAAGGCAACGAAAATTATTAGCTTTGCATAATACTGCGACTCGAAGCATTTATTCTGTGAGATTTTTCTAGATTCAATGAATAAACAAAAGTGTTTAAACAATATTTTTGATATGTTAAACATTTTTTAAGACGAAAAAAATTATCTTATTATGTATGTACTTACATGATTTTCTTCTTTTTACAATTCATATAGTTCTAGTTGAATTAGACACTTTCTATATTAATTATAGATTTATAAACACATGCACTTGAGAGGCATATGTCCAGCAGTGGACTAGTATAGGCTGATGATGATGATGATGAAACACACGTAACGTAGCGTAGCGTGTCGGTGCCTTGCGCGTCGCATAATGGTTCAAAACGTGGGAAGCGAATGAAACGAATATGAACCCCACGCATTGCACTAGAGCTGCTTATATCACTGATCATACATCCGAGTAATCGATGCTCAAACATAAATCGATGTTGTGTAATCTATATTTCAAATTTGAAGTATCAATCAATTAGTATGAAATTTAAAAATAATAACAAAACTAGTCTACATAAAAAGGAGAATCAGTACCTATCAAAATATAGTATCTTTCTTGTTATTTCTATTTCGTTTAGATAAGATAAAATGATAGATACTTACCTTACCTAAAAAAGAACACAATTTCATGAACTTATAGAACTGTTTAATAATAAATAACACATAATAATATGTAAGTATATAAAATTATCGGAGCTATATCTTGAAGTTAACTCCAATATATAACTCAATTAAAAACAAGTATTAGTATGAAAAGTAAATAGGTATGACCTACATACAAATCGATGTTTATTATCGAAAACTCGTAGGAACACGTCTCTACTAGTTATACTGCAAAGACAGCAATTACACAAACAGCGGCTGCGATAATATTACAAAGACGATTGTTTGATCGAATAATATTGCAAAGTAGTAAAAAATAATGTGAAGCATTTAAAATGTCAATTATGTATATTTTAATTTCAATATAATAATATTTCCAAGGTTTGCTTCTCTTGTCTATTTGTTCCAGCTAATCTCTGAAACGGTTGGACTGATTTTGATGATACTTTAACTAGCAGATAGCTGATATTATATTATAAGGCTTAATCTAGACTACATTTTTAGAAAGTTTTATGTAGTAGGTACCTACATAGTTACTTAATGTCTACGCGAACGAAGTCACAGTCAACAGCAAGTCATAAATATAATTAAGTTTAATAGAATAATGTGAAGCATTTAAAATGTTAATTATGTATATTTCATTTCAATATAACAATTTTCCAGGGTTTGCTTCTCTTGTCTATTAGTTTCAGCTAATCTCTGAAACGGTTGGACTGATTTTGATGATACTTTGACTAGCAGATAGCTGATATTATATTATAAGGCTTATTCTAGATTACATTTTTAGAAAGTTTTATGTAGTACCTACATAGTCACATAGTTTCTACGCGAACGAAGTCACAGTCAACAACAAGTCATAAATATATTTTTAATTTATAATAATGACTAAGTGCTGTCTTATTTCTTAGGATAAAAATACACATTTTAAAAATACAATAAATATTATTTTTACGTCATTAGAACTCACGCTTGACCACTTTTTGCTGACAATGGACTTTTTTCTGCATAAAACCACTGGCATCGAAAAAAAATCATTATAATTTTCATGAACTTGGGTGTGCTTGTTACACAGTTATAATTTTAATTCGATTTTAGTGATAAATATAAAGTCTATTTTTTAAACGGTTCAACAGTGTGTTTAAGTGTTATTCTGCGAATATCTTCATCAATTTAACAATGTGCGTAAGTAAAATAAAACCTTTAAATATTTATATTTTTACAGCGAGTTGTGTTTGCGTTTAAGTTTGTGTTTTCGATAGTCAATTTGCATTAATTATCAAATACGAAAACTTGTATACCAACCAGTTAGCCAACGAAAACACTTTGTTGTTACGTTTATCCGTTTGAATAGGTGTACCACGCGAAATAAGCTTACAGGTTCGAGTATAGTCTAAAACATAATTTATTTATTTCATAGGTCTGACTCCGAGTACGAAGCACCTTCCGTGATTTCGGAGGTACCTCCTCCTAAAAAGAAGAGCAAGTCTTCGCCAGCCACAACCAAACGCAAAACTGTTAAAACCTGTGAGACTTCGCCTCATGAGACTGTCTCTGGCTCCCGCAGGTAAATTTGTTATTACTTATCATTATTAACTCTAAGTCTGGTTTAGTAGTAACTTATGAAAACAACTCAACTGTGTTCTTTATAATTTATTTATTTATTTAATTAAAACAGTAAAAACCAATTACTTTAATTAACAAAAAAAATTACATTAACTACATTCAAAACAATTCATAAAAATAAAAAATAATACAACTTTAATAAGTCCAAATTATATATATATAT
This sequence comes from Scoparia ambigualis, assembly GCA_963921215.1. NCBI lineage: Eukaryota > Metazoa > Arthropoda > Insecta > Lepidoptera > Crambidae > Scoparia > Scoparia ambigualis. Next base: position 2,477,468 of record OY992503.1, read on the forward strand.
TTAGTACCTTGCCACAGTACAGTGTTATGAAATTAAATGTTTCTAGAACAATGCTTTCGTCAACACATCAGTGGTTGAGTGGCAAAGCGCTCGGTTCGATACCTGAATGTTACGGGTTCAATTCCCAGGTCGGACAAAGTGTGTTTCGGATTTTTCGATGCATAGCTGGGTTTGTCATCACCAACCCACATTTGACAAGCATGCTGATTAAGCCATTACCCATCAATTGTAGTGATGACTTGAGTTTAATGATGAAGGCCTTTGCCTAGCAGTGGGTCATAGACCTCTTCAAGTACATGTCCTTGTCGTCGCTGTCTGACACCGGGCTGAACAATACTTTACTTATATCTAATATACTCGTATAATAATTTACAGAAAACAGCCGAAGCGTGACCTCTTCAATATTTTGCGGTCGGAGGAAACTGCTAGCAGCCGACGGAAGCCGAGTGCTGGAACAGCGACATCATCGTTTGCCAGCGGGTCTCGACAGGAATTTCTCGTCGCACTGCGGTGCAGCGGTGAATTTTTTGTAGACCTGAAGGTTTACAAAACGAATGACTACGTGTCAAACCCCGTCGAGGTTCGATACAAGACAGCGCTAGCGTCGGTAAGGTTGCAGTGTGACGACACCTCTCCGTCCTGGGAAGCACTGCAGGGCTTCCTGGCACAAGCCTGGGAGGTATTTGAGAATTCGGAACCGGTTTACTATTCTGATAAAATTAATTTTAAATAATATTATAATTTTTATAGGTTATAGGTACTTATTTTATTATTATTAGGTCCGAACTCTGAATGTAGTACATACTATATTTAAGTAATATATTCATTTGGTTAAGACATTGATTGATCATTTAACTCATCCGTTAAAATATATTTTAATCGTAATTAAAATGCCTTTCTGTACGACATGTAACACGTCAATCCATAGTAAATTGTGGGTGGGTCATTTGAGAAGTAATTTGCATAAGCAAAATTGTGAGTCAATAAAACATAGTGAAGGTATTGAAATAGTTACATCCGCATTTCGCAATTGTATCGTGACATATAAAATAGTAGCCATACAAGATTTTCAGTTAACGTCAGTGGATAGGTTTTTAGATGGAATTCGTAACAAATTAAAGTCGCTCTTAGATGAATTTCTTATAAAACATACATGTGCGAAAATAAATTTTGAATTATTTGCAACATTTTTACAATTTAAAGATAATTCACAATCAATTAAATCGTTCGGAACGAAAAATAAAATATTATACTACAATTACGACTTTGAAAATATGTACTCTGAGGTAGTTAATTACCTAAAAAAACGCATTGAAGAATTTGAAGATCGTGATAGTGGATGGACATTTTTAAACAATTTGCATATTGAGGTCAATCTTAACAAATATCAGCCACTTGGAGGCTCAAGTTTCATTCCATTGCCTAAATCAATTCAATTAAAAAAGGCATGTCTTAATATTGCTAATAAAGATCAGTGTTGTTTTTTATGGTGCGTGACAGCTGCTCTCCACCCAGCTAGGACACATGCAGAAAGAGTTTCATCTTATCCTCATTATCGTGAGTTGTTTAATATTTCTGGAATGTGTTTTCCTGTTACTTTTCGCGATATAAAGATCTTTGAAAATAATAATCCAAATATAAAGTTTATAATTTATGGCTTAAAAAATAATAAAACAATTATAGGTCCTCTATATAAATCAGACATTGATATGAAATGCAAAAACAAAATTATACATTTATTGTTTCTCGAAGATGGTAGTAACACTCATTACTGTTTGATTAAAGACCGTTCCAGACTTTTTAGAAGTCAAATCACTTCCCACCACAACAAGTTATACTTCTGTGATTTGTGTCTTATATTTTTCAATACTTCAGAAGAAGTCGATAGCCATTTGTGTAGCGGTGTAGTGACAGTATTACCCGATAAAGGTTCGGTTATTAAATTTAAAAACTATAACCGTAAACAAAATATACCATTTTGTATCTATGCTGATTTTGAATCAATGTTGCAAACTAATTCTGATACCACATGTTCTACTAGTAACACGACAACGTTACATCACCATGTACCTGTAGCGTTTGCATATTATATTGTTTGTTGTGATGATTCGAGTTATAATCGTTACGTATCACATCGAGGACCTGATTGTGTTATGCGATTTGTAGAGTTAGTACTAAAAGATGTTAAAAAAATATATGAAATAGTAAGTTCAAACGCTCCGATGATATTTACCGACAAGGACCAATCCGATTTTAATGAAGCAACACAATGCCACATTTGTCAAAATTTTGTGTTTTCTGATAAAGTTCGCGATCACTGCCACGTGACTGGTCGATTTCGCGGAGCAGCCCATCCTTTTTGCAATTTGCAATATAAACGACCTTCATTTGTTCCTATATTTTTTCACAATTTAGCTGGATACGACTGCCATTTATTTATTAAAGCGTTAGGTGAGGCTCCTGGAAGCATAAAAATAATTCCAAAAACTAAAGAAAATTATATTTCATTTACAAAGTTTGTGCCAGTTTCAAATAACGAGTTTTTTCAACTTTGTTTTGTAGATTCATTCAAGTTTTTGGGAACCAGCTTAAGCAAATTAGCAGATACTTTGGAACCAGAAGACTTCAAATATTTAAAAAAAAACTTTCCTTGTGAACTTAAATTAAAGCTGCTCACTCGTAAGGGCATATATCCATATGAATATATGAACTCGTGGGAACGATATCAAGAACAGTCACTTCCAGAAAAAAAATATTTTTATAGTTCACTCATTGATCAAGATATTTCTGAAGATGATTACCGTCATGCACATTTAATTTGGTCAACATTTAATATTTCAGATTTAGGAAGTTACACAGATTTATATTTGAAAACTGATGTGCTTTTATTAGCAGATATTTTCGAAAAGTTTAGACGGACTTGCAAACGTCACTATCAATTAGATCCAGCTTTCTACTTAACCGCGCCGAGTTTATCCTTTGACGCGATGTTATTAAAGACAGGGATACAGCTCGAACTTATTGATAATTTAGCTATGGTCCGAATGTTACAGAGTGGTATCAGAGGTGGTGTTTGTTTATGCTCTCATAGATATGCTAAAGCAAATAATGTATTTTTACCAGATTATGACAATTCTGTACCTAGTTCTTATATAACATATATTGATTGCAATAATTTGTATGGTCATAGTATGTCTCAATACTTACCATTGAACAGTTTTCGGTTTCTAGATCAACATGAGATTGATAATTTAGATGTTTGTCAAATTTCAACAGAGGCAGAGTATGGTTTTATACTTGAAGTGGATTTAGAATATCCAAAGCATTTACATAATTTACATAACGATTTACCATTTTGTCCAGAAAAATGCATTCCACCAGGAGGAAAAAATCATAAACTCGTTCCTAATTTATATGACAAATTTTTATATGTTATACATTATATTCATTTAAAAACTTGTTTAAAACATGGATTGATACTGAAGAAAATTCATCGGGTTATCACTTTCAGACAAAGTCCGTATCTGAAACAATACATTGATTTAAATACAACAATTAGGCAAAATAGTTCATCAACTTTTGAACAAGATTTTTTCAAACTTTTGAATAATAGTGTGTTTGGAAAAACATTAGAAAATACTGAAAAACGTGTCAAAGTTCATTTAGTTAATCAGTGGTTAGATCAGGACAATGTAACTAAAAAACGAAAAAGTGCGCAACAGCTTATTGCACGTCCAAATTTTCATAGCTCCTCGGTATTTACAGAAAATTTAGTAGCAGTGCAGTTAAAACCCGAGCAAATATTTATGAATAAACGAATATACATTGGCTTCACTGTTTTAGAATTATCAAAAAGCCTTATGTATAATTTCCATTATTCTATTATTAAACCTTTTTACAACACCAATGTGCGGATGTGTTACACGGACACCGACAGTTTTGTTTACCACATACAAACAGATGATTTTTATAAAGATTTAAAAAATAATTTTTTACCTTACTTTGATACAAGTAATTATTGTAAAACGAATCAATTTGCCTTACCAATTCAAAATAAAAAAGTTCCAGGTTTATTTAAAGATGAAATGGGAGGAAAAATTATATCTGAATTTGTAGGGCTTCGCTCAAAGCTATACTGCATTAAAACTACAGACAGCACAATTAAGAAAGCAAAGGGTATTAAAAAAAACATCGTACGTAAGTTCAATGTCACGGATTATGAAAAAACACTTTTTAATGGAGACATTGTTCGTAGAACAAATATTCTGTTTAAAACAATTAAACACGAAATTTTTACATGTGCTGTGAATAAAATTGCCCTATCTAGCGATGATGATAAGCGGTTAATATCAAATGACAAAGTTTCTACTAAAGCATGGGGACATACAAGTATATTGAATTTTTAACATTTTTCTTGTTATAAATTTTTTATAAATTGTTGAGTTATATTTAATATTTGTTAATTTAAAAAAGATATGTTATGTCTTAGATTAGTAAATTCAAAGTGCGAGTATATCTCCAATGATATGTTAATATGTGCTACATGCTTTAATAAAGTTTATAAATTATTAATAGAATAATAATGTTTGTCTTGCATAAAATATAATGTAATTATGCTACATTATACGTACCTACTAAAGTTCATAAAATATTAATAGAACATAAGTTTGTCTTGTATGGTAAATATCGCTTTCCCCGAGTGGTGAAACCTGGAAATAGACAAGCGCTGTTTAATGATTGTTTATCGGCATAATAGTTTTTCATATGTGTACTTATCTGTACTGTTTAGACCTATTTCAAGTATTTTTAAGGGTATTTATGTATTTCACTTACTGGAAATGTCCACCGTTTCGTAACACGTTGTTGCTAGCTTCACCAAGTTTTTAACAACATAAAACCAAGGAACGAGTGAGCAATTATGTAGAATTGTTATTTTTGGCTTGTGTATGGAACGCATTGATTTCTGACCACTAATTGTGAGGATGTAATCATTACATTACGTAATAATGTTATGCTTAAGTCCATGGACAAGAAAACAAAATGACATAACAGTATTTTTCAAACTACAGTTCATATAGGTTAAGGAGTCTGGTACATTCTGCCAATGGTTGTTTTGATAGTTTGTCTGTTAGTTTTCTCTATGTATACTTTTATTATTATGTGTTTTATGTAAATCTGTACCTATGTTTTTTATGTTAATTAAATTTAAGTTCGCCTTGTATAAAATATAATGTAATTGTGCTACATCAATATTACGTACCTAATAAAATTCATGAAATATTAATATTTGTTTTCTTTATAAAACCTTAATACTTCATCATCATCAGCTCATTTTATGTCCCCACTGCTGGGACATGATTCTTCCCTATGGATGGATAGGGAAAACGGGTCAAACCACCACGCGGGTCAATTGTGGATTGGTGGTTGCTGATTATTGCTAATGCAGCCGGGACTAGCAGCTTAACAAGCCTTCCGAAGCACGGAGGAGCTCGAGATTATAAGTTTTTGGTCACCCATCAGACGACCTACTTTGCAAAAGTTGCTTAACCTTTCTACTTACCTTATAAAATTTAGGTTCTAATCATCATCTACACAATTATTGTTTTTTCATGATATCAAGAATGCTATAAAGACAAGTGCGAACGTGAATTGCACAGCGACACAAACATGCATCATTGTAATAAGAACCACACCAATAAATCTGTAATGATGTGTGAGTCAATAGCTAACAAAACTGCATATTGTGCAATTAAATTACGATATCAATAATTCACTCTATAGTTGAAAATAGGTAACGAGTTCGAGTCCTGACAAGTTTGTGTTTCATGACATGCGTTTGCTGCTGCCTCAGCAATAGGAATTATTTTACATACACACTCACACCTAAGTCAATGCCTATATAAGTACTTACTTAGAGTATAAAATAGCATCATATTGAAATACAAATTTATTTACATAAAAACAGCGGAGTAAACAGCAACAAAGCAGCGTTTCAATAACATGGTAAGTTATTTTAAAAAGTTCAACGTGATGATTAAAATTTTATTCTTCTCTATAGTAGATTTACAGTAAATAACTCATTTTTATTTTTTATTTTTTCAGAATTTCCAAGGCAATAGTACCCAAGACATCGTGCCAAGCCAAAGCTTGCTCCATGTGACAATCAAAGGCCTTGAACGATCACCTTCTCCGGTTTTGCAAGATGCGCAAGACCCGCTAGAGGGATTCAGCCAAATGTTCCCGCCTTGGTTGGTAGAACGACCGGATTCGCCGTTACTTCATAAGATCCGCAAACAACAAACGGCTTCCAAAAGGCAACCGAAGAAAAGAAGCTTTTTGAAGAATTTTCATGGGCAGCAGCAATCGTTTGTTTTAAAAAGTGATAAAACTAAAGGACGGCGGCTGATAAAGATCCAAATAATAGACTTAGAATCACAAGTGTCTAGTGAGTCGGACGATAATAATACTCTCCTTAGTGCACAATATGTGGTAACCGATGACGTGGACCAAATTATGGACCAAACGAAGAGTGTTATAAACAATATCTCAAAAAAGTTGTGTGGGTATAGCTATAGTTTTTAAAACTATCACTAGACAATTATTTGTAAATTAAATTTCTCAAGTAAACGTTATGCGTAACAATTTTGTTACGTATAAGTCTACAGAGATACATTTTATTAATAGAGTTATGATATATCACAAAATAGATAATAAAAGTCGGCTATAATTATGTTTAACGTATTAGTTTAGTAAGTTTTCATGTATTTCTTATTTTTCAGTAATAAATCTAATTAAATAAGATTGTATTGTTTCATTAATGATTACCTATTTAAGTTTAAAAATAAAACACAAAAACAAAATTAGTATTTTTTATTTAAATTATTATTTATTACAATTTTTCAAACGATAACTGTGAAAAGGTACATTTTGCATTTTAAAATTAAATTAGTCTTATCCTATGATTTAAAAAATACTTTTTTATTTTTATAAAAGCAAATTTTATTTAAACTTATAATTATATTTTAAAGAACATTATAGTTATGAGAATACCACATTTTTAGACACAACACATTTTTTAATGCACAAATTTTTTTATGATGGACACAATTCAAAGTTTTATTTTCCTTTTCACAATAATCATTAAATAACGTTAAAAACTTGGGACAACCTTTTTCTCCTAGTTCTATTATTTCACAATCTTGACATAGCTCTCGAATCCACTCAATTTTTTCCAATCCTTTGATTAACATTTTTTTTCCACTTAAATACGGAACAATTAGCCTTCGAAATTCATAATAATCGATGAATCCTTCCCTCCAAGTGAGTCCACGATTTTTTTCCAACCATCTTACTTGCTTTTTTTCTTCAACTATGAGTTTTTTAAAAGTATAGGGAGGTTTGATTAAGAATGTCTGTGTATGATCTTTAGTTGCTATTGCTAACTCTTTAATAATAAATTTATTTTTAAAATCTTTAAATCCTTGCAAATCCACGATTATCGTATTACCGTTCATGATATCTTCTTCACAATATTGCTTAAAGGTTTTTATTCAAATATACAATCGTTCAATATCAGACAATATGCTGCGGTCTGATCAGGAATCTCTTGATCTGCTTCGATTTCAACTCTCACATCAATTGATCCTTTTAGCGTTTCGTGTTGGCGAGAACAGTCAACAACAAATAAGGGTGCAATATCTTTGAATTCTTTTGGGCTCATCAACGGTTCTGGCCGACGTCCGTGATAAGAATGTTGGAATCTAGCATACTGTTCATATATTAATGAAAACTTATTGTCTGCAAAATTGATATTCAGTCCTTCATAAGGGTAATATGATGAATTTAAAAATACTCTTACATCACGTATTAAGCAATGATCAAACTCTGCCAACGACATTACCGCATTATGTTTACGGTTCGTTTGTAAAGCGATAATAACAAATCGTGGTTTCTCTATTTGTGACGAAGTTTTAATAGACCAAGTATGTTTACGGGTTTTGGGAAGTAATGGATACTCATACAAGTCCCAATTACGAAATGCTACGGTTATAGGACGATCTTTTTCTAAATACTTTAATAGATTTATTCTTTCACGATCCGACACCTTAATGTGAGGAACTCGCCAAACGATTTTACTTATTACAATATCCTCCACAACTTCACCTGCATTTAATTTTAAAACATTAAGATTTGTATTGCTTCTCAAAAGTACTAACTCATGTTTACAGTTCATTACAATTTTGTCATAATCTTCTGCAAAACCTAATATTTTATTCAATGGTATAGATGTGGAAAATACTCCATTGTTGCCAGTGTTTGTACCTGTAGTAGACCATCCCCAAACTTTTGCACATTTGGACTCATTTTCATTCAACGAAAGATAAGACTTGATAGTTGTAGTAATTCCTGCATTTTTAACTTTATCTATTTCTACTCCGTTGAGTTCATATCGGATGTCTTGAAAAAGAAATAACGCTGGGTTATTCACAAAATGCACACTCGTCGCACTTTCTTTTTCTTTAGTAGTGCTGTTGTATTTGTAAACATCCGCTCTGCCCTCAATATACAAACTGCTGAGTGCAGGCAGAACGTATAAATCTTGCTGATTAATGGGTATTCGTATTTCATCGTTCTTGTTGAAACTTGTCACGTATGGTTTGTACGAATGGTACTCAAAACTTTCAATACGGTTATCATATGACGCTGGTTGACAAATATTTAAAATAGATAGATAGATAGACAATACTTTTATTGTAACTTAACACCACAAACATTTACATAACACATAACAATGAGCACAAATACAAAGTTACAATTTGGCGGTCTTATCGCTTTAAAGCGATCTCTGCCAGACAACCATTCGGATGGAGAGAACTTATACACTCAAAGATCGGAGGTGCATACCACAGTAAAACAATTAAAAACAAAAGCAAATTAATAAGAACCAAAACATAATACATAATATTATAAAATAAATAAATAATAGGGTGTAACAATTATATATACATACATATAAATACTTAAATATAATAGTCTCAGGTAGGATGTAGCGGACAATGACAGCTATGCAGCAGGATAGGGTTAAAGGGAAAGGTAGAAATTCTTCACGTGCACCTTAAATGCGTGAATTGTTTTAGCACGCCTGATCGCAACTGGAAGCGAGTTCCAGAGACGAACAGCTTCAACGGTGAATGAACAATCGTAAAAGGTAGTGTTGTGAAGAGGGGTTTTAAGGGATAGATTTTCTGATGACCGTAAGGAGCGCGAGGATGAACAATAAAGGAAACTGAAGCGTTCCTTTAGATAGGAAGGATAGGTGGGATTAAACAATATGTTATATAGAAGGGAGAGGATGTGAGTATTCCGGCGAAGACGAATAGGAAGCCACTTGAGTTTAGCGCGGTATTCAGAAACATGATCATACTTGCGTAAGCCAAATATGAATCGAATACAAAGATTTTGAAGGCGCTCAAGTTTATTTAGCTGGTCCTCCGAGAGATCAAGATAGCAGGCGTCGGCATAGTCTAAAACGGGAAGAAGCAGCGAATGTGCTAGCGCAATTTTAGTGGCAGTGGGTAAAAAGTTGCGCAGTCTTCTTAAAGAAGCCGAAGATGCGTAGAGCTTGCGACTGACAGCTTGTAGTTATTAATAGGCTTGTTAAAATATTCATTTTAACAAGCCTATTAATTGAAGGAATTCCTTATTACTTTTAGTTAGCTTCTTTTTTATACGGAGCGTTGTTCCTTTAGGAGATGACCTCTTAGAACTGACTTGAACAGTAGATGGAGGTAAGTTTATATTAAAATTTATCATTTTTTAAAAAAATGTAAATACAACTGTACTTCTTCACCACGCAAATTGATTGGCTTATTTTCAGCGTCTAACAACCTTATATTAATTGCACTTATTGTACTTTGGTTGACTGGAAAATAAATTAAGTTTTTAGGTATTTCAATAATTCTATAACCTGGTGGTACGTTTGGTATAAATTCATAAATTATATGACTTGCTTTTCCGTTCACAAATGATCCGCTGATTACATCGCATTCGATGCGCACGATAGTTGTTGATAAAATGCTGACAGGATACCGAGAATCAGTACTTATATTAGCCTTTACTGTTTCCATACCAAATCCCAAAATTTTGCTTAGGGAGTCATTTTTATCGAAGCGAACATCTTCAGTACAATAAATTCTTGTTTTTAATGTATTGTTATTGCAAGTTAATTTTAATACAGCATTCTTGATGTTACTTTTAAGAAAATCACAAATATCTTGAAGTTCATATGATCCTTCAGGTATTTCAATAACTCCATCTTTACCATAATAAAATTTATTATTTCTTTCATCAATATTAGGAATGGAGTTAAAAGTAGAAAAATACAAGAGTCCACACTCATATTCTCCTTGTAATTGTAAAGTAGGGGAGTAGTTTGTTATCAAGGATTCTCCTCTACCAGTTATTGACACAGTGAAAGACATTTTTGTACTGACAAAGTTTTTTATTTCATACTTATTATAAATGATTTTTCCAAAATTCTCTTAAAAATTTTAAACAAAGGTGACCACAGTTTACTGTATCAAATGTTTGATACTGTACATAATTATAGTTCATAGACATGTTTCTTAACTAATTTATCAATTCTAATGGTGGCTTTAAATTACCAAAACTATCATAATATTCACAATAGTCATTTTGTTTAACGTAGGCTACCCAATGAGTTCCAGGATTATCAGATCTATCTAAATTTATTATAGCACACTCTATTTTTCTTGGTTTCAAAGGTAATTTATCTCTCATAAAAACTCCTCGAAAGTATGGAATGTCGGTAGCATGTTCTAAAATATCTAAATTAGTGAGAGCTCGTTTAGGTAGCCGATGAATTAGTTTTTTGAAGGATTAAGGTATAAACCAGCTCCTTTTTTATGAGACTTGATATACAGTCCTTTTCCGAGAGCAACAGCTTCCATCATCTTGTTATGTCGTTCAGATTCTTGAAGGTTTTTTTGAGCAACCTTGTAATCATTGACAGCTTTTGCTATACCTGCTGCACCTCCAGCAAGTGAACCAAGGGCTGATAATCCAGCGAAAATTGGAATAAGAGGCAAAATGCCTCCCCTTTTCGGAATAGGAATACATCGCGGCAAGCGTGTACTTTTTTTATTAGTGAATAGTTTTTTTGCAGCAGCATATGCGAAGTTTATAGCGATATGGTTGTCTTTAGATTTGATTTTTTTTAACTGATTTTTTATTTTTTTCACTTTTGACATAAACGACCGTACTCCAGAACCAGCTTTAAGTTTTGCTTTCATCGCATTTTTTACAATCCATGATGCAACTTTTTCTCCTTTTCCAGCATTCTTTGATTTCAATCTTTTCTTAGCCATATTTAAAAGTTCTAAATCTGCTTTATGTCGAATATTCAAATCGTTGTTATTGTAGGCAATGTCGTGGTGCATACAAGCTTGATCCAACTTATTTACACCCCGATCACCTCTCAGTAAGCGTTTCTGAAGTTTTGTGCCAGGACCACAAAATTGGTATCCCGGTAGATGTAACTCAAACGGTAGATTATTTATAAGGTTATTAATAATACCACTTCCTTCCTTCATCGATTTTTTCAAACTGATTGCATACAGATAGAATGCCTAATTTATATCATAAAACCAATTCATTCTTGTTAATCCAACTATTCTCTTTGTCACTAAGACCCAACCATTTCACAAAAAGCTTATTTCCTTTTCTCTTTATTACTTTTTCGATCAAATAAAGATCTGGAAAATTTGTTCTCTGTAATTCATATTCGTAAAAAGATCCCAAGATTTTCTGTTTATGTGTATCTTAAATAAATAAATAAATAAATAAATCTTTCCTACAATCACACCAATTATCTAGCCCAAGAGAAGCTTCGAAGAAACTCGTTAAATGGTTACTAGACAACGGATAAACATACTTAAAATACTTAAATACATACTTATTATACATAGAAAACACCCAGACCCGAGACAATTTAGAAAACAATTATTTCTAAATTGACCCGACCGGGGTTCGAACCCGGGACCTCAGAGATGGCGACACCATGAAAACCGGTGTACAAAGCCACTCGACCAAGGAGGCCGTCAAATCTTCTAAATGATAAGTCGATGGGTTCGTATGATTCACTCTCACTATCCTAAATATTTCTGTAGACCAGTTAGGAGTGTAACCTTTGTAAAAATCTCCTTTGTATTTACTAACACGCACATGATCACCAATTTGAAATTTCGGTTTCTTATTTATCTTATGTCTTTGTGATTTAATAATATTAGATTTAACAACCATTTGGTTTGCTCTATTAACATCAATAGGTTTAAATTTTGTGATACGATAAATAGTGTTATTATAACATTGCACCACACGATTCAAATTTTTTTCAATCCATTGTTATCGACCACATAAACTAAATAGTTTGTAAATGTTACATTTCAATGTCCTTATTACTCTTTCTACTATACATGCTTTTTTTGTAGAATAACTGGAATAGTGATTAATATTATAATTTCTCATTAATTGTTCAAAAATAACATTGTAAAACTCTTTGCCTTGATCTGTTTGTAAATTTTTAGGTTTTCGAGATGAATTAGTTAATATATTTTGCATTGCATTCGAAACACAATTCATCGCTTTTGATTTCAGAGGATACACCCACACATACTTTGACAATGCATCAATTACTACTAAAATGTACTTTTATCCTTTATTGAAATGTGAATATTTTTGGAAATCTATAAGATCAGCTTGCCATAAATCATCTATTCCTTTTATTATTGTACATCGACGACTAAAATTCTTTCTTGCCGCTCTGTGGAGTTCGTCGACTATATCCTTTTTACTCATTTTTACTTTGTTTTGTCTTAATCATGTAATCTATTTCAGACTTTGTATAAAACGTAGTAAACAAACGTTCTGAACTTGCTGTTTCTAAGTTCTTTATGTAGACTTGAACAAGACTATGAACCTTATTTATTTCATTTCTGAGCTCTTGAACAGTTTTATCCATATATGCTTTATTTACGGCTTCATCGTCCTTCTCTGGTGACGTCAGACCTTTCAATTTTGAAGATTTCAAATCGTAATGACCCGTTTCTGATTTTTTTAACGCATCATTCAAAGTATCAATGTATTCTGTTAGTCGTAAACGCTTGTGAACGTGATGGCCAATTTTGTCTAAATTCATTACCGTGTTTATACGCTGTGTACTACAGTACACAGCGTATAAACAATTAATAATTGAATTACAATTCAACTGCTGAAATTTAGAGTTGCATGCTACTTATATTTTTTTTTTGTTAATGATGCCAGCTTCGTAAAGCTCTTCGATTATTGCAATAACTTCATTATCCAAACCAGTGTTACCTGCATTTCGTGATGCAAATAATAGTTTTAACCGGTCAACTAGCTCATTTGGATCATCCCAATAAGCATAATCAGTGTCTTTCATAACTTTTTTTAAAAGCTTAATACCTTTTCCCTGTGAAAGACTTTCGAGACTAGTAGCTGCATTTCGTGAGAATTTAAACATTGGCTTAATAATATTCATGTATTTAAATCCTTTGTTGCTAATTAATTGTTTTGATGGATCAAAATTACGTCTGTGTGCATTGGTATCGATTAGTAGCATTTTGTAATTTTGTAAGTCATTGTCTGTGATAACATCTAAATTAGGTTTCTTTTTGTACAATAATTCTTTTAAGCCAGGAGTTTTCTTAAAGCTTTGGTTCCCAATTTTCAAAATGTCGCCATCGTTGTAAACGCGATTTTTTCCAAGCATCAGTTTTCCTCGATCGTTTTTAATCCCATAAGGTACGTCTTTCATTACTTCAGATGATGTAGACCATGACAGCGATTGATTTTTATCGTTCGGTGATGACTGAAGAGATTTAAACGATCCTTCGCTTACATTGTGTTCATCACAAGGTACACTTAGGGTTTTGTTAGATTTTTGATACAATTCATTATCAGTATCATCTTCTTCTTCAGTGCTAATTTCATTAAAATCATCGCTAGAATAGTGTAATGCCTCGCTTTCATTACTTTTACTTTTTTTTGGAACAATTTCATTATTCAAACCTTCTTCATGATGCTGCTCATTGTTTTTGTTTGCTAACAGGTTAAGCGGTTCAACGATGGGTTTCAATATTGTTTTCAAGGTCATGTCACTTGTATTTTTTAAATCCTTTATCATTTTAACCTTTCTTTTTACAGCCTTTGCAGATTTTACAATTTTTTGTTTAAGATCTCTTTCCATTTTAGTAGGATTCCACTCGGTTCCAAATCATGAATGAAAGTGGTGCAATATCAGTACAACAGCCATTTATGTATTTTAATCTGGCACAATAAATGTATCAAAAGCCATTCTGTAACATCCATTATTTCGTTCACAGTCCTTATTGATTACAAGATAACTGAAAGGTTTATTCCAAGCAGTTGAGCACATTTTACGGAATTGAGACCATGTCATGTCTGACCCTACATGTTCATCATAAACATGTTTTAAGTTAATATCGTCTTGTTTAAATAATATTATTAGGTTAGAATTGTCCCTTACCAGTTGCTTAGGTATTTTGGTATAAGTTTGGTTAATATAGAAACAATCAATGTTCTGGTGACGCCCCATCGCAAAATAATCTCTAATATTATTTTGATTTTCACAAGCAACATCGTCGAATAAAATAATTGAATTTGGCATAGCTTCGTGTGGACTCAAAATGTCGTTGTTATTACTGTATTTGTTATAAGATGTGCCTGCAACCATACCCAACACCTTTTCTAGGTATATGTATTTAGGTTGATATAAAGATTTTGAATACACGTAAAGGTTACGAAAGCGTGGACCATCTTCATGTAATAGCAAACTTATAACTAAGTTGGTCTTCCCACAGTTTGATGGACCACAAACAATACAACGTATAGTGTTTGGTAATAAATTACCATGACGCTTTGGCTTATTTGAAACCGGAGGACATATACACTCTAATTTTAATGATTCCTTTTGTTTCACAAATTTCATTACAAAGTATGAAACCGACCGCAGTGTTTAGTGTGTTTCAATAAAATGAGCTTAAAGTATATTTCTACAATATTTAAACAGTCCTGTATATAAGAAAGGGATCACCAATATGAGTTATTGGGTATTCTACCCCACCGCAGTGAGTGAGGGCTCGGCACGAGCCCGAACGAATGAAGGTGGGGTAGAATGCCCAATAACTACCTACTCTAATGTACAATAACCCTTCAAAGTCAAAGTCGAAATGTATTTATTCAATAAACTCAATTAATAAGTACATTGAATCGTCCAAATCTTTTTTAACCTACCATCCATTCAGGACGTCATTTTTTAACTTCAAGACTTGCTGTTGCCCGCAACAACTACACTCGTCAACAGAAACGTCTTACCATGATAAAAAGTTTCTTAATTATGGCCTGCGGGTCCTTATTATGTCCTTATTATGGGCATATTATGGGCTTCAAATGTCAAATGAAGCCCATGTCCATATTCATATTTTTAGCCGATAGACCCCCAGGACCGGATATTGGTATGCCTATGTGCAAAATTTAATTTGAGAAAAATAAAAAGCCTAAATTAAGTTTTACTCAGAAGATAAGTTCACTTCGTAAAATTTAGACGATATGATTGTGTGATGGCAAATAAAACAAGAAAACTAAATTTTCAAAATGTAACTTCAAACACTTATCATCCAATAACCGTCACCAAAAAAGTCTTAAAACAATGCGTGTTAGTTCATTTAAGGTAAGTAATAAGTAAGCTACAATGATCTCAATACAAGTCCAGCAACGTACAACTATTATACCAATTTCTTATTCCAAAGAGTTTCTAAATCGTATTACAGCCTCAATTGTTCGATACCCAACCTACACGACAGAAGCGGTGTATGCTAAGCGTACGAAGTATACTTTAGAGTGCATTCAAATACACAGGATATTTGAAATCTTCGATTTCGAGTTCCAAAAGTGAGAAATTTATTTTCTTTATTGTGTAGCACCGTCGAATTTCATAACGTCCAACTCAGCATTCGTATTGGCCTTTGAATTTTTATTGTGCGCCCACTATCCGTTCCATTTGAATTTTATACCCACACTTGAATTTTATGGGGCAAAATTCTGCAGAGACGTAAGTAAAAGAGGTAATCGCTTTGCAGTAATTTTCTTGATCTAGAAAATACACTTGAACAGTTGGAGAACGTTTAGTAAAAATAAAACATATTATGTTTATCTTCGCTCAGTCATTCAGTAGCATTTTCAAATAGAGTTCTACTTAAAAATGCTACTGGGACTAGAGCTGTTAAGCTAACGTAAACAAAAAAAACTTCTAACAAACAAGTGAATTTCATAGATCAGGAGAATTACTAATTCTCGATAGATAATTATTCTAGTATTACCACGATTGATACCTAAGCAAAATGTTAGTGGTTGCTATAATTAATCTGCTAGTGACCTGAAATTAGTTACTAGTAAAGCTATGCTCTGAAATATCATTATTTTTCTTTTTGCGATTGTAAGTAACGGTATAAACGTTAGAATAACGATATAATAGAAATAGGAGGTAGTCATGATAATTACGCAAATAATGTTTCATAAAAACTAACCAAAAAATATATAAATACACTTTATATCACAAAACAAAAAGTAATGAGCAACACTAAAAGTTACATAAAAGATAACAATACACCTCGCAAGCGCATCAAATAGTCATAACTGCAAAAGTATGATACTCACCGCGAAGAAGCAGCCGCTCTACGATTGGTTAAGCCAACGGCAGAGTTGGCTAAGAAGTTTAAGTTAATTAATATACGCGATAATTTAAAAAATACAACAATTATTTTGTATATTAATTAATACGCGATAATTTAAAAAATACAACAATTATATTGTTTGACCCGTGGGCGCCTTTGCGCATCATCATCCTCTCCTCATCATCATCATCATCACACATCTTTCTGAATGCGTGATCAGATTAGATACTGTAAAACAAGTTAATGTTTTTTCTTTCTTTAAAATGCTTTCTAGGCATACAATCTAGGTTTATTTCAGTTAATTTCTAACATAGATAACCGCAGAAAATTAGCTTGCCTGAGGGTTTTTTATAGAGAGACATTTCAGAGAGTGAGCGAAGGAATTCCTTAAAATAATTTCACCCCTTTTACCAGATACTAAACAAAGGTTAGTAAGCCTTTACGCTGTTGATATTCTAACCATCTACACAAAGCGCTTTGCTGGCTCTGTTAAAAGGCCCACAGTTAATAAGTTGAATTATTTGCTAGCTGATATGATTCCTAAACATTTCAACTTGCATCTCTGCAAGGCTACTGTCAAAAAGCCCTTTCTAGATGCTTGCATGTTGCATAGCATGTTGAACTATAGTCTACATGCCTCGGTGGCCGAGTGGTTAAGCGCACGGCTCGATATAAGGAGGTCCCGGGTTCAATTTACAGGTCAGGCAAAGTGTGTTTTCGGATTTTTTGATACATAGCCCGGGTTTATTATCAAAAACCCGCATTTTGCAAGCGTGGTGACTTAGCCAATACCCATAAATGGAAGCGATGACTTGATTTCAATGATAGAGGCCTTCGCCCTACAGCAGGGCAGTACACAGGCTGTACTTTACTTGCTTTGCTTTTTCTACAAGATGTCTAAAAAAAGACTTTCACACACGATAAAGATTATGCATTTAGGAAGTGCAAGAAGGGAGGAGCTCAATGGCGCAGCAGCTAGCGCTTTCGGCTTGCGATCTTGCGCGCTAAGCAAATTTCGCAATGCCGGGTTGCTGGATGGGTGACCATATTTAAAAACATCTTGAGCTCCTCCGTACTTCGAAAGGCACGTTAAGCCGTTGGTCCCGGTTGTTGTCGTAAGATGACAGTCGTTAAAATCCACGAATCCGCATTGAGCCAGCGTGGTGGGTTATGGCCCAATATCCCCACGTGCTATTTTCCACGTGGGAGGCCTGTGCCCAGCTGTGGGACGTTTATAGGCTGATGATGATGATGATGAAGAATTCAAAACATAAAAAGAAAACCTGTTCCATAATGTTGTCATTACTGTGCACAAACTTTAAAGAACAAAATTAAATTAAATGAATATTATGATTATTCTAAAAGTAAAACCAACAATTTATTCATAGCAAATGACGAAACGACATACATTGGCAAATACATTTTTTTCCTTCCGTTCGAGAACTTATATTGAGCAGCTTCCGAAGTTTAACTTAACCTGCCAAAGTTCGGTTTTATCTGTAGCTTAAACATTCATGAATTCAGAGTTCGACAACTTATAATCTAACTTGAAACTGAATAAATAATATACTTTGAAAATATTTTCTGATCGGAAAATCTTGTTTTCAACTACACCTTCCGGGTGAGTCTGCGGATAAATAATAATACTTCCTGTTTTATTGGAGGTATTAAGGCAGCCATAGTGTCATTAACCCTTGCCTTTTCAAATACAACTCCAATAAAAAGGTGCAGATTAGATAACATAATTGAAACGCCTTTCAAAGTCAATAATGCAAACAATGCATTTGACCGGGAAATTCTTACAACAAAAATGTACTTAGAATGAGAATTAGATTAAAACTCACCTTCAACGAAACTTGATATGTAAATTAAAAAATGTTACCAGTTTATATAAAAGTATTAATGTGTCTTGATATTTTTATGTTACGTAATTATCATAATATTGATAAATGTAGCAGAATTCACGTTTACAGTGCTTCTAGGAAAAACAATATTAACTTGCATACAACGAAAAATTTGAATTAATTGACTGATTTACTTTGGCATATTTAATTTACAAACAAGAGTTAACATCGTTCAACCGCCTGGATAATCCTCATCCTATTATACGGCAGTACATAATCGTCTAGTAGCAAAACTTTAAACAGTACACACATGAGTCACGTCTGTGCAAGTAGATTAATTAACTGAATTACTCTGGCGGTTGACCACTTTCCTAATTTATGCATTTTACCGGAGATCCCGTTACGTCAGGCTGGAATAATTTAGCAGCCAGTACTAGCGGTACATGTAAATTAAAATTTAATATTTAAGCGACTCGGATCAGAGTGTAAGATGCCTAAGTAAAGGTCAAGGTTTAAAAAAGTTTTCTTTTTTGACACAGTTTTCACAATCATATTAATTTACCAGAAAAACTTGTGTTATTTACATTAAAACCGGATTCCTATTGTGAATATTTTGCTGGTTGTCTGGAAGAAATCGCTTTATAGGCTCAAGACAATGGGATGATCAGCATAATGCTGCTACTCGACTTCTTACGCGCTTTTGATTCCATAAATTCAAATCTTCTTCTTTCAAAGCTTTCCTATTATGTAGTCGATCCCGGGGCCCTAAAATGGTTTCACAGCTACCTGTCACATATGCAACAGTATGTTGAATTGGTAAAGATGGATGGGAGCAAATCTTACTCGGAACCTCTTTCTGTAACACGAAGTGTTCCACAAGGGGCTATCCTTGGTCCCATCCTCTATATCTTGTACAGCGCAGACATCATACGAAACATCACACATTGTCATTACCATTTGTGAGCTGATAATCTGCAGCTGTATTTATCTTTTCCACCTTGTGACCATGTAAAAGCTGTTTGTCAGGTTAATGAGGACCTGTCACGCTTATCTGCTTGGTGCAACTCAAACTGTCTAGTCTTGAACCCCCCGAAATCCAACCTAATTCTATTTGGCACAAAAGCGAAATGATATAACCTCAACAATACTGGTAGTCAGGAATCTGGGGTTGACCATCGACGGCCGCCTTAACTTCGAGAGTCATATCATTGAATGCACTCGGAGTTGCTTCTATCGCCTTAAATTGCTTTATAATATTAGACCCTACATCTGTGAAGAGCTCAGAATTAGATTGAGCGAGTGCAGAACGCTTGTGCTCTTTTCTGCTTTAAAATTACTGAAGAAGGAGGCACGGAGAAAGCTTCATTTGTCAACACTGTTATTTGGCGTGGTTACCACAGGGAAGCCACTTGGCTTAGCTTATCTTAGGCAAGTTATCTTTTCGACAAACTTGAATAGGCCCAGAACCACAGTAGGTATCCAAAGAGAATATGTACTCACATCTTTTTCACTCCTAAGCATCGCACTATGGCCTTCCGTGGATCGTTTAGATGTGCTGCCTCTCTGTGCTGGAACGACCTCCCCCCGCCGTTGCGTGACCTGAAAACGAAAAACGCGTTTAGCAGAGGCCACAAAAAGCTTCTTTTGACATTGCAGTTATGTGACGTATAATTAATAGATCTGATTAATAGATCTTCTCGTCTGGAGTAATTGTCCCTACGCCGGCGCTGATGAGGCAAGCGTGTTTTTCATTCTTCCTTCTGTGTCCTCCGTATTCATCTTCCACCAATCACCCACACATGACCTCCAAGCCACCTCAGATACAGGTTGATATACCGTTTCGTATTAAGTACCTGCCCATTTGCTGTTGCACACTAAAATAAAGCAGCATTTTTCATTTTTAGTTTCACTGCAATTGTTTGTTTGTGAGGATAATTATGTTTGTTGTTTATTTTTTTTGTACATATATTTTTATTCAGTCTTTTTTACAACAATGCAAGGAATTTAGTGCGTACAGCAACTACTTTTATTTGTGTAGCTTAGCAATTTTTAATTACATTTAATTTTATCCATCCTTCTTTTACTTGTTTATTTTTTACACTATTTTGTACGAATGTTTATCAATATACGAGCTTTATATTTAATTATATCTTTATTTTTTTTATTTTAGACCTAATTTTTTATTATAATGTACTGTTGCTATTTTGTTTTCTGTTATAATTTTCTGTTTTAATGTGCTGTATTGTGTGAATCTGTGTGTAAGCGTAATTAAAAAAAAATCTTATTCTTATAGCGACAAGACCACCAAATTGTAACAGTGTATCGTACTTGTCTCTTTTTATATGTTTATTGTATACCTAATGTAATGTATAACTGTTGCAATAAAAGTATTTTCTATCTATCTATCTAATATTGGATTATGCCTGTAGCTTTCACCGGTCTGTCAAAAAAGTCTTTATCGCATGCCCCAAAGAATATTTCATTTGTCCGGGATTTTGTACACTTAGGCACGGCAGATCACTCTGCTCCACTTGATGTTTAGTGAAAATGGAGTCCAGGCGCGAAGACAACTGGTGCAACGTTAACAAGACGAAGCATCTAGTCGCCCTCACCCTCCCGACAGACAAAGTGCCTTTTCACGCCTCGTTTGAAGGACCAAACGTTTAAAGGATACAAATTAGTCTGTGATATTTCGCTCTAACTAGCTTTACCTTATTAAAAATTACATCAATTCGCAGCCTTGAAGCGCAAGACAGCCCAACGAACACAATTTTATTTTATTGATTAAGATAAAACGTCATTATACGTTGTGATTTTTTTATCTATTCTACTCACGATTACGCATACTCCGTCTGGTAGTAAGTACTTAAGCTTATTACCATTATACCTACGTATAAAACACTTTCTAGCGGCACTAGAGATAACAATATTGTATTGCCATAGTTAAATAAATGGTAGACGTCAAGACTGATTATGTTCCGCTACGATCGGCTTATTAAAGTTAAGTATAGTATTATGTTGATGTTAAAAAGCTATTATTATTTCCTAATAGTGTGAATTTAAGAAACATTTATACTTTATGTCGTGTATAAAACCTACAAAACTCTGACCTATTTGAAAGGCATGTCCAAATTAAAGGCTCTAAAATCAACGAATAGGCGCTCACAGCCACTCTGTCACTCGTTCGTCGTAAAGCAGGCTTTACTTTGTCAATAAAATGCGTACAAAATGAAATTGTCAGACGTGTATCTCTAAACGTGCAAGATGAGACGGCAAATAGGCATCGTAAAGCTAATTAAGGAACTGATTGATTTATCAGAATGAAAATTTTGTAAAAACGAAAGTCCGACTAGCTAGCTAGAAACAGTAGATCAAGACTGCCGCCAGCCGTAACAACCATGTTTGACGGATAGCTATATGGTATAAGGAACAATTAGTTAATCTGTGACAAGATAGAATTCCTGAGTAGTTGACGGTTCCGGGTTTTGTTCTACAACTTCATTTCGTAATATTATTATTTGATGGTAAACACTAATAATGGAAGCGCACTTCAAGCAGAATTTTCAACGGCTTAGTTCCTAGTTAATCTAACTATCGAAACACAACAATACAACATTTTTGTAGGGACTTTTGGTGGTACTAGCCATGCGAACTAAGAACAAGCCTAAACACAAAAGGCATGCTCCAGTATACGTATAAGAAGTCATATATATTATAATACAAATGTTTATTTCGCTCATGCAACTACTTTCCATTTCCTTGCCACACATTACTTCAAATATCCGCTTTACGTACGCGAAAGCTTTGAGAGCGAACAAAAAACACATTTTATATACAACGTGCTCTTTTTGATTTAGGGAAAATTGAGGTAGTAAGTCAGACGGCCTAATTAATGACATGAGAAAAATATTATTCCGATTCTTGCATTTTCGCTTTTTTCCGTTTTCACACAAAATAATTAAATTATTGCAATGGACTCGGTGTGGCTCGGACTGACTTTAAGATACTACCTACAACTCATCGTGAATATCGTGCCCGCCCACAAAACAGACACGGTCACATCCCTAGTTGAGTGAAACACGTCTTGTTCTGTTGTTTACTACAACTAGAGGCGTATTTATTAATGAAAATAAACTACTACGCGGTAAATGGAAACACTGAGTGCCCATAGTGTCAAATTTACCTTAGAAAAATTAATATCACGTGTATTATGCGATTAATAGAAAACTTTCTTAAGTCAATACCATTATTTTAAGGTAAGGAATCGTTGTTTAAAATTTCCCTAAATCAAAATAAGCACTCTGTATACTGCTGAACTAAGAATAAAATATTATATGTGACAAAGAAATCAGACGTCTGTGCCGTTTTCAATGGTTGGCATGCAATTGGGAAATCTCATTAATGTGGTCTTTGAGCTCGATCATTATTATAGCAAAGAAGGTTATTATAACAACATTTATTGATATAATAGAACCAATCACCTTTTTAACAGTGTCGCGTAGCGGTGAAAGAATACTACCACCCCCTCTCCTCCCTTGAGTGTCGTAAAAGTCGACTAGTGGACTAAAGACTGCACATATATCCAATAGCATAGAGCGGCGATGGGCTCACCATCTGTCACGCTAAGCACAATGTGCAGTGACTATTTGGTGAAAAGTGGACTATGGTAGAGGACTGCTTTTCCTGTCCTCGTTGTCTAGTCTCTGACTTACCCTTCGTGGATAATATTTGTGATTATTATGTATGTATGTAATTACTTATTCAATTAATATTTTTATTTTAAATCTCTTACTGGTGTATTATTTAGAAATTTTAACACACATCAAGGTGAGGTAGCTCAACAAATTTCCACGAGCAGGATTCGAACCCGCACCCTTCTGACAATTCGGGCCAGGTGTTCTTTTCAGTTGAGCTACCGTGGAACTTATCCAGCCCGCCGAAATTAATTAACGCTATATTTTACAAGCTTTTAATTAACCTGTAAGGTCTGTATGTATGTTTGTTCGAGTGGAATCTTGCAACTCAATTTTGAAGCAGATATATTCAACCGATTGAGCTGATTTTTTTTACACACGTTCAGTTTGGATGACAAAGTACGGTTAATTGTGTGACGTCATTCTAAATCCATTAGTGCGGCAAACCCAAGATGGCGGACTAATTATTTTTATTGCAGTCCTACAATATCCAAATGAAATGAAAGGGCTTTGAGAATAACTAGAAAAATAAAGTAACGTCCAGGGAAAAAAAAATTAAAAGGAAAAAACCTTTTTAAAAAACAAGCTTTTATTTAAATGCGCTGAAAAGAAAAAAAAATACTTTAAAGCTTTTACTATCATCTTTTAACGTCATTACACAATTTATATGATATTAAAGGTTGTCTCGTATTTACTTAGATTGAAAATTGTAATACACTCTCAAGCAAAAGTATGGAATCACTTGCTTAGAATTAATTCCGCGGGATCTTGAGTACTAAATCACTAACTAGTGATTTATGGCATTACAAATAATTAATATAAAACCATTTTAAATGTTAAACTGTTAACTTTAAATTGATACCAAACTCATTTGAATCACACCAGAATTTAAGGAGCTATCCCGGATTAAGTGAAAGATTTAGGAAAACAAGGAAATATGGAAAAATAATGAATAAAGAAAACAACAAAAAATTATATATAATAAAATTATTTGGCCTTAAAACTCAGTTTCAATATTTTGTGTTCCCTCCCCTATCCCTAATAACTGCTCGAAGGCGATTCTTCATTGGCCTAATCAGCTTCTAAATCGATTCTTGCAGGATACCTTCCCACTCCTCTATCAAAACCGATTTTAGCTCATTCACACTTGATTGATTTCTGGAACGAACCCTCCTCTTCAGTTCCTCCCACATGTGCTCAATGAGATTCAAGTCTGGGCTGAGCGCTGGCCAGTCCAATGTGGCGATACCGACTTCTTCGAGGTATTCAGTTGTGACACGGGAAGTGTGTCAACGAACGTCATCGTATCGTGCATAAGGAGGAAGTCATCACCGATATATCCCGTATAGAATATCGGAAATGTAGCGGTCTGAAGTTAGACCGCCTCCTCGTCCCCCGCCAGGCACGAAAACAAGCTCCGTTTTACCGTCGAAAGAAATTCCGGCCCACACCATACAAGAACCGCCCCCTTAAGCCACTGTCTCGGCGAAACAGCACTGCGCAAATCGTTCCCCAGGCCGCCTGTAGACCCGACCTCTTCGGTCGCTGCCGTGCAAACACATTCTACACTCGTCGGAGATGGGTGCGAGCAAATTGAGGGCGTGCCTGTCGGTGACTTGCCGTCAGTTTTGGGCCTGTGGCAGGCCTTTTTGGAGTAAAATTTGCTTGCTTGAGTCTTCGACAAACTGTCCACTCGCTGGCGGCTACCCCACGAACATTTCTGAGCTCCTGCTAGACGTCGACACGAGTCAAATGACGATTTCGAAGAGAGGTTGACACGATAAAACGGCAAACGGATGTGCACCAGCACCGTCCAGATCTTGGTCTCGGGACAACGCCACCAGTCTCCCGAAAGCGTTTATAAACTTTCGAAACACAGGACTGGCTTATGTTGAGCTGACGTGCGACAGCCCGCTAGCAGAGCCCTTCTTGCAATAGGGCGACGATTTGTGCTGCTTCAGTAGGTGTAGTATCCATTTTCATCCAAGGTCAAGAGATGTGTATGGGTCAACGTGTGTAAGCCACTGATAAACAAAATCCGATATCTGTGTTTCTATAAGGTGTCAATTCGCCGCAACTCGCGGCGTATCAAACATTTGAAACATGTCTTTTTCCTTACTTCTTCTCGTAATCTGGGATAGCTTCTTAAATACTAGCGTGATTTGAATGACTTTGGTGTTAATTTAAAGTCAACAGTTTAACCTTTAAAATGGTGCCATTTTTATTATTACTAACCAATTATTTATTACTCAAAATTGCGCGGAACCAATTTCAAGTAAGTGTTTCCATACTTTTGCTCGCGAGTGTAGTTAAAATCAATCACATCAAGTTATATAATTTACTTGTTTATTTACACAAGAAAATCTTGCGACAACCTTTTATATCATATAAATTGTGTAATGACGTTCTAAGTTGACAGTAAAAGTTTTAAAGCAAAAGTTTATTATTTTACTTTATAAAGGTTTTTTACTTTTAACTTTTTACTTTGAAAGCCAAAGACTCCCATTCATTGTCAACAAACTACGTTATCAACACCCAATCTAAATATTTTACAAACATTAAAGATCAGTTAAGAAATAGGCAAGCTATGTTATAATGTTATTGTTTATATAATTTCAACGCAAATTTTGTTGCGAACAAATTACAAATTGAAAAAAACAGTTTCGAATAAATTTTCATGAGCAAGATTCGAACCCGCACACTTCTGGCAATGGGCAAAGGGCAAATGACAATTTGTTGACAACAAAATTTGCGTTAAAATTTTATAAGCAATAACATCAAGTGAGATAGCTCAATAAAAATAAATGTAATGACTTAGGGGAGGTCTTTGCCCAACAGTGGGATAGCTTAGCAAAGAAAAAAGTCCTTAAAACAAATTAACAGCAAAAGTTAAGAAATAAACTGAGTCATAATTATTATAGTTTATTCTATAATAATTTATATAATATTTATTAAACCACTACTACTACCAAAATATATTCACTTCAACAAACCTTTTCTCGACTACGTCTATAACGGTTTTTCAAATTCAGTGTTAAAATCAAATGACTTAGCAGTGAACCTCATTTCAAATTAAGCAGTAACTGCACTCTTTCCAGATTCCCCCTTTCCTTTCCAGTAATTCACAGAATGCATTGTATTAAAAAGTCCCGCTGCATACTGCTAGATGATCTCGAACAAAACCGGTTTCATATTTCAGGAAATCCATTTACTGAGCATGCAGCCACGGCTTTTGTTGTAAAATTTCTCCCTTAGCTTTTTAAGGCGATACCACACAGCTCGTTTTATTTAAAAAAAGGGTACTTCCTATTTATGACTGCTTATCCAGTAGAGTGCGCAGAACGTGCTTGCATCTCTCCGCAGTTAATTTTGTGTCAAATAAATTTTTTATATGATTATTATTACAATCAGTTAGTAAGAGCTGAGTTTTATAATTAATCAGAAAAATCTTACTGACTTTGTAGCCTAGCGGTTAGATCTCCGGTGCGAATATTGTTGTATTCAGTTTGTTTGGATAGTGGTAGGAGTGGCTTTAAGCCCGCCTGCCTAGCTACCGCCATAATTATTAAAGTGCACTGAAGAGATGAGATGAAAGCCAAGCGTTACCGTCAGCTGAATTTAAATTCAGAAATATGGTTTCTAAGGTTTACGCGAACACTACACATTGAAATGAAGTACGTTTTATTACTACTTTAGGTTTTTGTTTTAGTCCTCACGTGTTTGACTCTTTACAGGGCCCGTCATGTATCCGTGGTCACCACGGACCACGGACACATAGACACATATTATTATTTCAATTTTACACATCTCATTAACGAATTAAAGTTGTTATAAATTTCAATCTGAGAATATATTACGAGACCATCCCTTTATACAGATTGCGACTGAAATCTCCTCTTACATAAGACATTTACCTTTGCTAGACTGCTGAAGAAAATGTTAAGAAGATTACCGAGTATTTAACGCTCCCGGTGAAAGTAGCCGGTTGCACTGAACCAGTATAAGATATTAACCGGATAAAACCGGGATAACCGGGCTCGAGGACTCCTGCATACTTTAAAACTCGGATGCCGAGTGAATAAATCATTGGATGCGAAGCGCTGAGGTCTTCGTGTTTTGGTGAACACATATTGAGCAGATGTTATGACCGTTTTAAACTATGTTGTATGTACCATGTTTTAAATTTGTGGTCTATTATGAAAAGCTTAAACAATTACCAAATATATACATTATATGTATGTGAAACGCCGAATAAATGCTTACTTTACTTTACTTTACTTTACATACATAATAAATGCTTATGTTTATTAAACGAGCATTTTCCCATTGCGGCCAAGCTGGCATAGAACCAGCGACCGTGAATTCCACATTACAATTAGTATCGCTAACCGCTTGTCCAATCAAATTGGTCAAATTGTTACAGCATTGATCGTGAAATTGATTTTGGAATATATAGAAGTACCTTTACTTTTTTAAATTCCAAAATGGTGTCTTTGTAAGAGAACTTTTTACAATATAACAACCGTTAAATTGGCAGACACTTGAAACCAGGTAGTTAAATATTATTATTAAAACTAAAAACAAAATAAATCGATAGTCAAGTATTTAATTGAACCAATCTGAAAATGCCGTTAAAAACTGACCACAATTTTATGACAGACATTGCATTTCATTGGTGCGAATCGAGCGTTTATTATAAATTAATGGATATAAAAGAGGTTTAAAATATTTCAGAATTAAAGGATGTTTACCGTTAAAATAAAATTTTACTTACTATAGAAAAATTATCACTATAGAGTATTAACTAGAAAGGAACTCTAGAACTGTTTACGTGTTGTTTTTCATTTCTTTTCGTAATTAATTATTTAAATTATTTCTGTAGCTTTGTAATAATATGGGTCCTATGTGAGATTGAATAATTTTGAATCTTTAATATTATTCTATATTATTTATTCAGTTAAGGCTACAATCATTGATCGTTTATGAATGCCACTACGCCATCAGTTCGTAAGTCTAGTCAGGGGGTGAACGACCTTGTGTTGCGATAAACCAGCAACAAATCAGCAAGGGCATTTCTTTTTTTCCTTTCTTTTACATCGTCGTTCACAAATTAGAATATCTCTATCATAGAAGGACACTTTTCGTTAGAATATAAAAACATAATTATGACAACCATCATAAAGTTTTCTGTAGTTTCAAGTTACTAGATTCAATGTGCCTAACCGCTGTTCTTTTCACGTGTTAATACTAAAATAATGCAAGTGATACCATTTACATAAGCTGTAGGTCAATCCAATCCAATAACCCTTGAACAGGCGCACCAATTAAGTGCATCGCGCTGTTGCGGTTACAGACCCCTACAATGCGGGTTCGTAAAGACCCTCCGTGTAGGCAAACTAATGACTGATAGGCTTCCCTGCAAATAGTTACCGTTACTAGTTCAATTGTCATGCCAACATAGGGTCAGCTAGGTTTAAATTGAATTGGTAATTACGGAAACAAACTTGACGTAAATTGTGTTGATGTTTATAAAATAAAAATGTAATCAAATAAATAAATGACTAGCACAAATGGTCGTATCAGTGGCAATGGCCTATACCACTAGGTAGCTAGGTCGCTAGTTAGGTTGTTATCAACGATAATAAGTTGGATAAATTATGTTGGCAAGCGGTTATGAAATATAACATAATTTACTGTTATTTGGACCGGCATCGGCAGGGTGAGATGACTGATGCTGCGTCCTGTTAACGCTGCACCGGTTGTCTTCGCGCCTGGACTCTTTTTCCACTTAACGTCAGGTAGAGCGAAGCAATATGCCAAGTTAAACATTAAAAAAAACATTAAAATAAAGATATGGCTTCGTTATTAAAAAAAAATAAGGATCGAGGTAGGATT
This sequence comes from Scoparia ambigualis, assembly GCA_963921215.1. Taxonomy (NCBI): domain Eukaryota; kingdom Metazoa; phylum Arthropoda; class Insecta; order Lepidoptera; family Crambidae; genus Scoparia; species Scoparia ambigualis. Next base: position 2,506,694 of record OY992503.1, read on the forward strand.
ACCAACAATTCTAATATACTTGCTAATAAACTTAATTTCAAAAATTATGTAAGATAATGTCTTAAGATGAGGTTAGCTGGTAAAAGTCACCAACCCGTATTGTGCCATCCTGGTGGGTTATGGCCCAATCTTTCATGTACTGTTGCACATGTAATGTGGGAAATCTTATGCCCAGCAGTGGGACGTTTGAAATGCTAATAAGGATGAGTATTTTAAATAGTTTCAATGAATCGTCCATAGTGCAACTGTATTCAATTGTTTCATTTTACAACTCTTTCATTTCGTATACGTACAAAGTAGAAACGGCAAAAGTAGAAAATAAAACCTCCCCACTTGAAAAGTGTTTTAGTTAGTCGCAGCATTGTCCGCCATCTTGCAATCTGGGCCACGCACGACCAGAAAATACGGCACGATAACTTAATGAAACCTCTTTATTCCCGTTTATGCGACGCTCAGTCTTTATCTGAAATTAAAATCGTTGTGTTTACGTCGATACGACCGTACGAGATATAGTTTACGGAAATAACAACATAATAGAGTGGGGCTTTTTTATTGCAGCCATTGAGTGTTTATGGTGGCATTGTTTTAATAATATGCCTGCTAGCGGGATGCTGGCCACCAGAAGTCGGTCGATGGCAACCATTCAGTTTATTTCTTCTGCGGAAAATACGTAGATAATATATACACATACAGAGTGTATCGTAATAGGTAAAGGTATAGGCTAGCAGCTGGGCCATAATCTTAAGTGCAAAGGACAAATATTTGTATGCATGCTTGCATACTCAGAAAGTGCGAAAAAATACAACCGTTATACAAAACTACAGAACTGCAAATACAATTATTCCATTAGAACGATGGTCTCGTATTAGAAAACTGAGGCAAGAAAAAAAGGATGTATGGCTTGGTTTTACTTGCCTTATTTATCGTGTTTGTTCTCGGTTTCTATGCGTTATTATTCTAAGATTACATCTAACCACCTGTCGTGATGAGCACATGTGCAGTTACTATTATTTGGTAAAACGTGGACTGTGGCAGTGGACAGATTTTGTGGTCCTCGTTGCCTGGTCTCTCTCTCTGATCTATGATTCACGGTTTTATCCATAAAGGGTTAATCAAAGACAGAGGCAATGAGGAGCAGTCCACTATCATAGCCTACGTTTCACCAAATTACAATGCACATTATTGTGCTCAGCGGGTTAGGTGGTGAGCCTTTCGCCGCTCTGGTGTAGATGTATGTGCAGTCTTTAGTCCGTTGGTCGCCTTTTACAAAGAAAGAAGAAGAAGAGATGGGTTGCGCGGTAGAGAGACGCTATAAGAACCACACATCTCAGTTTTAAATTTATAAAATAATTTGTTATTTAGTTGTAAACTTTTTTTTTGTCGTAATCTCATTGATGAGGATTACGACTTTTAAGAAGCCGTTTGATTGAAATTTACTTTTTTCTTTCCTTAAATCTATTAATGATGCTGTTCAAATGAAATTTACTAAGTAACGGAAAACAACCTTTTTCCTATTAAGTCTTTCAATAAAAAGTCTAAATAAAATAAATTCTCTTGAAGGAAAAGCCTTGCAATCGGACATTGTAGAGATCAGTGAACTGAATCAGTCTAATTAGCTACAGTTTAAGTTGCTGGCCCGCTTTTATTAACGAAATCAGAAGCAACGTTAACACCACAACGCAGTGCGTTAGCGCAAGACAATGCATGCCCGTTTTATTAATAGAGCCATATCCAGAAAAGGCATTCCATTGAAAGGGAAAATCTTATTTATAAAAGCACAGGTACAAGAACGTACCTGTATTAAAGTTAAACTACTGTCTCTGTCTAAAAGTATTTTAGTGAAAGTAAAAGTGCGAGCTTTTGTTTTATACATTGTCAGATAAGAGAAGATTTGAATTTAGACAATATTACAGTACAGCTTTAAGCAATGCTTAGCTATGATATGATAGCAGAAAAATACATAACATTGATTCAGAGCTAGAATATTAACAAACTATGACAATTTTTAAATTGCTCTAACCGCTGAGCTACCGAGACCCCAGAAGACTCCTTGAATTTTTTCTAGTAGTTTGTGATTTACGCTGCAAGCCAGCGGTATTACGTCACTGTGAAGTCTACCCTCACAGTGGAAAGAAATACTATTGCAAGTATTTAACAATCGATAAAGACGAAATTGCTTATAAATGTCTTTATTATTGAATTTTTTGCATTCACAATGCTATATAGATATAGGATAAAATGTTAAATCAACCAGTCTCAGGAAGCTCGAATGGGATTTGAACCCATGACCTTTGGATTTGCGACCCTCGGTTTCTTGGTTCTATTTGACCCTCTATTTGGCCTGTTTAAAAAGACAAAATCAACCAGTCTCAGGAAGCTCGAATGGGATTCGAACCCATGACCTTTGGATTTGCGACCCTCGGTTCCTTGATTCTTTTTTCCCCCTATATTTGGTCTGTATAGAAGGACTAAAACTGTTTTAATGCAATACAACGCGATAGTTTAAAGTCTTATGTATAGAAGGACATTTAAAATTTTCGGTTATCCTTTATGTCCAGCTGACTCAAACTTTCTCGTAGATTTCTAGGCCTAAAATGTACCTCTGGTTTAGCTGCATAGAAATTTATGATACCCGTTTGAATGTACCAATTCCCACACTAACATTCTGTGTGCAGTCAGGTCAGTGTTGTGAAAAATAGAAAACTTAGCCACTTCACTTGTTGGAAACAACAGGGAAATGTTATACTTTCCACGCTCAGAAAACGTGAACATTACCATGTTTTGTCACAAACTACCACTTTGAAGCTGTATTCTTAGATATCCTATAATAGCGTTTGTGTTCCAAACAAGGTAATTTATTTAATTAAATTAAGAGAACGATTCTGGAGCTCAATGGCGCAGCAGGTAAGATGTTGAATTTACGACCCTGCACGTTAGGCAACTCGCAATACCGGGTTTTTTTGTGAATTGCGAGTTGGATTGCATTCACTGGATGTGTGCCCAAATTAAAAACATCTCGAGCTATTCTGTGCTCCGGAAGGCATGTAAATCCATAGGTCACGGTTGTTGTCGTAAGATGACAGTCGTCAAAACCCACCAACCTGCATTCGGCAATTCTGCAACCTGTGTTTGCATTATGAAGATAGCTCTTATTGTATCCAAGCTAACAATAAAGTTTACAATGAAAACCAAACAATTAAAAATTGACTCTGTATACAATTAAACACATTTAGAGCATTGAGGAAACTGCTAGACATTATAGAACCCGCTATTAAAATCGCGCTAGTGCAATCTTGTAGACTGCTAACGCCTTTTATCTTGATAGATCTTACGGAGGACCAACTACTTGTAAATAAATTTCTGTGTAAGTGTCTTCAAAATATTTAGTGGTACTTGTAGTGTAATTTGTATTCAATTCGTATTCAGCATGACCAAGTATGATATTCCTGTAAGTATGATTAAGTTTATGTATAATTTCTACCTATTTTGTTGTTTTCGTAGGTCTAGCCCAAGGCCTAGGCTATCTCGAGTTTTGTGGGACTCCCCCCTCTCCCCTGCCCAGTCAGAAAAACTTAACGGGGGAAGAAAGGTATTGTACCCACCAAGTACCTACGCAATGAAAGGTTAATGTCAATTTATTGTAAAATTTTATGATTGTAGGAAATGCACACACGTCATATAACTGTACAGATATGTACAGATCACAGGTAGTAAGATGACTTGCGGAAAGGGAAAAGGGGAATGTGAAAGCCTTCTCTTCAAACCCTTAGTAAACATTGGCGGGACTTTAAGTATACTACATAAACACGTTTAGCATGCCGTACTTGTAAAAACAGATATTTCTTTCTAAAAGTGTTTTAGATAGATAGATAAATTCTTTATAGAAAATACATTGAGAAACAGTATTTTACATGAGATTTATCTTAAATCTAGAATGAGCAAAGTGTTTTTTATTAAGTTATTCAATACTTAAATTTGACTCTCATTTATATCATACTTTTGTATCAGATAAATGCATGTTCAAAGTGTCAGTAAAATGTTTGTAATCAGTAAATATTATTTGATATACTTTTTTATATAACCAACTTAACAGTCCAATGAAATAGACAAGAGTTTTGTTAAGTGATAATGTATTCAGTAAAAGCTTGATTGCGTGACTATAAATTAAAATTCAATCTTTTGAATCATAACCATCTTCAGCTTTATACATATCAAAAAGTTTCGCAAAGAAGCTTTGTCACATGAACAAACGGCTTTTTTTACGGAATAAAGTATTTAAAACATTATTTCATGAACTAATAATATTGTATGGTTTTCCAGCCAGTGTGTCGCATAGAAAAAAACTCGATCGTTCTCTTTGAAACTTTTTAGTTAGGTACCTACCAGGAGATTGCATTTTCGATCGCACATCTTAAAGCCGAGGATTTTATGTCTCAAGTGTCGTGGATGACGCTCAGTCTGGGCCAATGTGTGTGTTGGCACGGCATTATGGCGTTTGTCCCGGTTGTTGTCGTACGATGGCAGGCGTTAAAAAAGACTCAGGTGCGATCGAGTATGGAGTATTGTTCCCATCTATGGGACGGCTCCGGTAAATACCTCCTCGATGCACTTGATAGACTGCATGCAAAGGCGAGCGGTACGCATTATTGGAGATGCTGAGGTTACAGCCTCTCTTGAGGACCTCCAGCTGCGTAGAGACATTGCTTCTCTCAGTGTCTTCTACCGAAATTACTACGGAGAGTGTTCTGAAGAACTTTTTGATCTAATCCCACCCTCTCCTTTCCTGTCCCGGACTACACGTGCTGGTCTTAGGAACCACCATCATACTGTGCAGAATATCAGCACTCGTACCAAAAAATTTGACAAGTCGTTCCTCTGTAAGACCATTCGGCTTTGGAATTCTCTGCCGGCGCATGTTTTTTTTTAAATTTTTTATATAGCAGAAGGAGGCAAACGAGCAAGCGGGTCACCTGATGGAAAGTAATCACCGCTGCCCATGGACACCCGCAAAACCAGAGGAATCGCAGGCGCGTTGCCGGCCTTTAAGAAAGGAATAGGCTCGTTTCTTGAAGATCCCTAAGTCGTAACGGTCCGGAAATACCGCCGCCGAGAGCTGGTTCCACAACACTGTAGTTCGAGGTCAGAAATTTCTTGAAAAACGCACAGTAGTAGACCGCCATCCATCAAGGTGATGTGGATGGAATGACAGTCGATTGCGTGTAGTGCGGTGAAGGAAATCAGCGGCAGGGATCAAGCTGAATTCCTCAGAACACTCCCCATGATATATACGGTACAATATACAGAGAGACGCCACGTCTCTTCGAAGAGCCAGTGGATCGAGCCGACCTGAAATAACCACGTCGCCGACAACTCGAGCAGCTCTGCGTTGGAAGCGGTCAAATGGAAGGAGTTGGTATTGGGGTGCTCCAGCCCAGAGATGGGAGCAGTATTCCATATGCGGCCTGACCTGTGCTTTATACAGTTGTAAACGGTGGGCCGGCGTGAAATACTGACCCGCTCTATTCAGCACACCCAGTTTTTTCGAAGCTAATTTAGCTTTACCTTCCAAATGACCAAGAAACTGAACGTCACTCGAAATATCGACGCCAAGGATTCTAATAGTCGGATTGGTATCAAGGGGAGCTCCCTCAAAGTTCAGAGGTACAACGAAGGGATGTTTTTTCGCGGTAAATGCGCAAACTTGTGTTTTAGAGGGGTTAAAGTGGACTTGGTTATATCGGCCCCAATCCGAGACATGACTTAACATGTTCTCGGTGTCAGTCACAAGTTTATTCCGGCTCTCGATGACGCTTTCCAGAGAAATATTAGCTCGCCCGGTGTAGAGCGTATCCCTAGTACTGTCGTCTGCATAGAAATGAATGCTGTTGTTATGCAGCATGTCATTGATATGCAGAAGAAACAGAGTAGGGAACAACACACACCCCTGCGGGACTCCAGCATTCACGGGCTTTATGTCGGAGCACAAACCGTCGACTGCGACTCTGATGCTACGCCCAGTAAGAAAGCTGGCAACCCATGAACACAATTTCTCAGGAAGCCCGTATGATGGAAGTTTAAAGAGAAGAGCAATGTGCCATACCCTGTCAAAAGCTTTCGCTATGTCCAAGCTAACTGCCAGTGCCTCCCCTTTACTCTCGACTGCCTCCGCCCATCGGTGAGTAAGATACACTAAAAGATCACCAGCCGAACGACCGCGACGAAAACCATACTGGCGATCACTTAGTAGCTGGTTCTCTTCTAGGTACCTTAAGAGCTGGCGGTTTGTAATGGACTCCATTACTTTAGAGAGTAAAGAGGTAATAGCTATTGGCCTGTAGTTGGACGGATCTGAGCGATCGCCTTTTTTTGGAATCGGGTGGACAAGGGCTGTCTTCCAAGAGCTCGGGGCGACGCCAGTAGTGTAAGAGAGCCGGAAAAGGCGCGTTAGAACTGGTGCCAATTCAGGAGCACACGTCCGAAGCACAATGGGTGGAACTGCATCAGGCCTACTCGCCTTATGGATATCAAGGAAAAAAAGAGCCTTACGAACTGACCTTTGCAGGAACTGAACGTTTGGCATTGAACAAGCGCAATGCGGTATGGTTGGTGGAGAGTTTTCCCCATCGTCCAAGGTCGAGTTTGATGATAAAAGAGAGCCCAAGAGATCGGCTTTCTCCTTTGCAGTATAGGCCAGGCAGTCATCGGTCTTGTGCAATGGTGGTAGGGACGGCTGACAAAAATTCCCTAAGATAGCTTTGGCGAGAGACCAGAACGCACGCGTTCCCGAAGGAAGACGCACTAGCCTCTCACCAATTCTACCTATGAATGATGACTTCGCCTTGGCAATGTCCTTCTTAAAGGATCTGGTGGCAAAGTTGTACTTTTCTTTGAGCGCACTGGTGTTTGGATCCTTTGATGACACCGCATTAGCCCAGGCTTGGTAATGTTGTCGCTTTTGGCGAGACGCCATTTTGCAGCCACGACCAAACCATGGTTGGGACTTGCCGCCAATGGGAACCACAGAGTTTGGAATGAAAAGTTCCATTCCCTGCAGTATCACATCAACGACAGAGTCAGCGGCGACATCAGGATCATCCAGCGAGAAGCAAACTCGCCACCACGGGTAGGACGCAAAGAAACTTCGCATCCCATCTCAGTCTGCTGACCTATAATGCCAGACTCGACGGCTAGCCGCTGGTTGCGGTTTTGAAGTTTCTGTGAAAGGCACAGTGCTGTGAATCAGACAGTGGTCTGATGAACCTAGTGGTGTATCAACAGAAACTTGATAACCGTCTGGGTGCGAGGTCAGCAGAAGGTCCAATAAAGAAGGTGCATGGCCCTCCACATCTGGAACCCGTGTTGGCTCGGTTACCAATTGGGACAGACTGTAGGCTAAAGCGAAGTCATGAACGGCTCTACCCGCGTGGTCAGTTGTGCGTGAACCAAGCCATTCGAAGTGGTGGGCATTGAAGTCTCCCAATACCACAATCTCGGCCGAGGGGATCCGTTGGAGAAGGGAGTCTGTCGCTGTTTAGACGGTCTCCATAAGTTGGTCAGTTCCGATGTTACCGCAGTGGGACCTATACAGGCACGCGTAGACGCGAGGATGACGTCCGCAGTCAACGTGTAGCCATAAGATGAATAGGTCCCTATCTTCAAGATTGCCAAGGCGACGGACGCACATATCCCAATTCCTATAATCCCGGGTCTTTTAAACAGGGCGTGAAACGGCATTTATGCGGGCCGTCATGAATGGGTGCGCTTGTTACCGTGCTTGTTCCACGGTGGGGAGCGCTCTCATTATTTTGGACTACATCGGCTGCTTACCATCAGGCAGGATGTACGAGTAGTCACTATGACGTGTCACATTAAAAAAAAAACACCAACCCGCAATGGGCCAGCTTGGTGGGTTATGACCTAATCTCTTTAAGTGTATATTTTAATAGGCTAAGGGATGATGATTTTTTTTGTTCGCCTTCGTTATGTAGCTATACTTGTTAGCCGAATAATTCCAAGAAAACGTTGCTAGAGAAGTAACCAGCTTCAAATGATTTATAAAAATCTCTTTTATTCAGAACAACAAAGGTTTTTATTATCTCTTTCATTTGATTCCATATCTGTTATCTAAATTTGTAAAGGAAAGATTCAGATAAACCAAAGGAGACATCCTTGAGGATTTAAAAAATAGCGCTCTTTTCGATCCAAGAATTTATAGCGCTATTATCAGCAAAAAAAACGTCAATTCAAATTTGGTGCGGCGTTACTTGGAAGCACGTTCACCTGGTTTGTAAACACACGGCCTTGAGTTCTGAATGGTAAGTACATTTTTATGTAGAACATAAAAGTATAATTTAATTATTAAATAACAATTTGTTATAGGAAGCTACGAGACATTACTTTGTATATTATATACTCAATATCAATAGAAACTGATCAGTCAGCACTTTTTAAAGCCATTAAACTTATTTAAAATCCTTTTAAAATGAAAAAGCTTGGGACATTAAGTAAAAAGATTAAGACAGTCATTTTGTATTAATAACAGCAATATAGCCGCTATGCCATCAAATGCGACGATAAAACTGCACAGTAATATAGAATAATAGCGCGTTTCATCAGAATTATTTAATAACAAGAACATGAGACAGGTAATGCATTCATAAAAAAATTTGAGTAATGAACACATTAAGTTTTTATTTAAGATTTTACTAATATTGTACACACTTGTTATCATTTCATATATAATTTTATAAAATTAATTATTTATTTCAACTCGATATCCTTCATTTGTAACACTTAAAAATTTCTTATACCTAGTAATAGTCAATGCAGTAGGATAGTTTCCGTAGCGTTACCGCACGCAATTTGTATCCTTATATCATTCTTTCACTAGGTGTTCCACTCACGTGCTCATTCTCCACTCAATATATCAGGCTCGGCAGTGATTGCGGCACACGTCAATAATAATGTATGGATTTGGGAATAAGAGATTGGGCTCAGAATGTGGCCTCGGCTGTAAGCATCAATATCAATGAGCCGCGTCGCGTTTACGAGTGCATCTGTTTGAGACGTGTTGTCTTGATCTGAGATCGATGTATCGACTTTTTGTGATGATATGATTTGTACGAATAATATGTTTTGGGGTGTAATTTATGTTTTTAATGGATTAATGAGTTTGGTAGCGACAAATATTTTTTGGTAGACCGTTGAAGTTCAGCTACTTTGGGCGTAGTTGCTATCTGGATAGGTACGGTCGGGGTCGCCGTCGCTTTACCACTTCGCAGCGATTTTCGTATGAAGCGCACCGATCGCCCGGGTACGTGCCCGTACCAAATAGACGACGCGGTGTGCAAGGGATTTTAAACTTTAGACTGGTAAAGCGACGGAGTCCACCATTGTACATACATACAATCCCGACTATTATCTCCGAAGGGTTAGTCAGAGACTAGGCAATGAGGACAGCAAAAGCAATCGTCTGCCATAGTCCACTTTTCACCAAATAGTGACTGCACATGTGCTCAGCGTGACAGGTGGAGAGCCTATCGCCGCTCTATGCTGTTATATGTACGTTCAGTCTTTAGTACGTTAGTAGCTTTTTATTGTACCCGAGGGAAGAGGGGGTGGTAGTATTCTTTCACCGCCACGCGACACGGTTCTAAGGTTCTGGATAGGCAATCAAAGTTTTCTTTCTTTAACTTTGTGTTTTAAAAAGTTAGTAAAGCCTTTGGTAAATTATGCATTTTGATTGTATGGTTGTACTTGTATCTTAGGTATACAGTATTTGTGCAGTTATAGTGTAAGAACATTTTATTAAATGTTAATAATTGATATTTTGGCTATCACTGGTGATTTTACTGATCCAAACAGTTGTCATTCAAAGTATTTCTTGTAATTACATACTTCTTGACCCACATTAAAGAGTATGAAACTCCATTAACGTAAAACATAGCAAAACTTCTCAAAATAAAGCAGAAAATAGGTTTTTCTTTGTGAAGCGGCGCAGTGTGTCACGTTCCGCGCAGTGTGTCACGTTCCCCCAAACTTAATCTTGTCAATTGTTCTCCCATCGTCGGCTCCCCAGAAACTGTGTTAGTTTCCCCACAGTCTATTTTGTGTTGGTAATACTGGCGTTCTATTTGGCTTCGCGTGGAAAAAAGCTTTTTGCGTTATGTTTTTAAGGTGAACTTAAAAAGAGTGTCCGTAATTGCGTTGTTTTCTTGATATATGATGTTACAGTTAAACAAATACTAAACGCTTTGAATTGTTTTGTTAAGCTTGCCTGGCTAGCTAAACTGATGACGATAAGAGTGTAGTTTTCTTAGAAAAACCTTAAAGAGAATATCGGGGATAAAAATTCAGGTACCTATTTAGGATTGAGTAGATAAGTTGCAAACAAATGCAAATGATATAAAATAGAGCATAGTGGACTGATATAGCTGCTCGAAAATACATATTTAGAGTCAGAGCACGGACAATAGTCACAATCTTGTATAGTGTCAATAAATCAAGTACCAATGGTACTTATATTCACTTTGTAAATAACATAAAATATTTTAAATCTATCTATTTTCTACTTTAGATATTGAATTTCACATATTAAATAATATCATGTGGGTAGCCAAGCTACGGCTAAAAGCATTGTTGTGTTCCGTCAGTTGGAGAGAGAGAGTTAATTCATTAAGTATTTAATGTTAAGTGCGCTCACATCTTCAGCCGTATGTTATCATCACTTAGGTACGATTTTGCCGGACGGTGGTAAGATTCCGTCCCGTATTCAACTAGGCGGCGACCCACCTTATTATATATTTCTGCCAATAAGCTGCAATGTTCTCTGATGTATTCCGGGTTGAAGAGTATCAGATACAGGAAATATTTTAGTGTTTAGAATAAGAACTAAACCTTCATGGTTTAAAACTTTGGTGTCATAAGCGCCCATGAGCTACGGTAACCGCTTTCTATTATGTGGCTTTATACCTACTCGTTTGAGTCCGATTGCTTTGACCAATCGTATTGAGTGGTGGTGGGTTATAGCTCAATCACTTATGTGCTATTTTCTATGTGGAAAGGTATTTGTAGTCAGCAGTAGAACTTTTTTATGCCCATGATTATAATAATCGTTTGCCGGATCCGTAGCGTAAAAAATGAGATAAAAGCCAAACGCTTTCCCGTGGTGTAACAAAAAATAACCATTCTTGAATCAAAACGTCCAAAACTGATTGTAACTTATGTCGAATGAGAACAACGTGTAACTGCACAGGATAACGAGACAAAACGGCCGCAAGTGCACTTTCGTACAATTTGCGACAAACACTTTTACACTATGACGGCGCATGACGATACTAAGGAAAACTACTTTTAGAAGTTTCTTTTGTTTGATAGATTTTATAATTTTTAAAATCAATAATCTAAAATTGAATTCAGTGACCATGGATGGTGCCACTCCTCGAAATGTAGTAAGTGAGTAATACATACTTGAAAAAGCATGCATAGGATATCCGTCCATCAGCCATTAAAAGCGATGTCAGTCTGATGTTGCACCATTAATCGTGTGCTTTAGATGCAAAGGCTGGTGTTAACTAATATTGTAGCTATTATTTCGAATGTCTTTAAAATTTATCAAAACCTGTCCATAAGACTATATAGATAACTTTACATAGAAAATGCTTATTTTAATGTTTCAATAATATTTTTTAACACAGCGTTAATATTAAGCTTGTCAGCTAACACAAGTATTCAGTAACACAATAATTATATCGCTGAGTACGCACCCCTGAAATGGTGGAACAACAATCAAAACAGACCGCACAAAAATGCACGGCGCGGGCGCGCCACAAAACGACAGAATGTTAAGCAAACAGTTTCACTTAAAACGAGTCTCATCAAACGGGCCAAAAAAAAGAAGCGAGCTGAAAAACAGAACAGCATCACAAAACAGACTATTACACGGAATTTGCGCCGTAACTTCTGGGCGGTGAAATAAAACTGTGACGTCACCGGGCACGATGTAATTTTATTCCGGACTTTTGAGCGAATAAAAACGCTTTGTCGCTGTTCCGGGATACGTGACTTCGCCGAAGTTTCACTTGCAGACCCGCTGCAACTGCTAGGTTAGGCACTGCGTCGCACAACGAGACTTTAATAGGTATGTCCCTTTTAAAGTGCTTGTTAGTTGCGTGGTCAGACATGTTCGGCTCTACTTAAAAACGTTACATTATAAGTAAAGGGTTATGTTTTGGCCGAATGGTAACCTAAGCTAGTGGATTGTTTTTTCTGCCTCTTTATTTTTCTGGTACAGCGGACATTAGGCTACAAGCAGCATCAACTATGTGGTATCCACTTTTAACAGTTTGAAAGTCTCAATAAGAGGAAAAGGGGAAAAGCATAATGACATGATACAATAAAAATTATGTGGATCCTATATAGTCCATAGCATTTACTGTTTCCAGAAGTTTCACAAACATTATACTTTGAAATGAAATACTTGAAACGAAACAAGTTCTACTCAATCTACTCGTATTTTTTACATAGCTATTTGGGATTCCGGTTTAAAATAAAGGAAAAATAGAATAGGATTAAAATTATCAGACTTAATTGATAGGTTTCATAACTAAACAAAAAATTAAAATATTTTAAAAGCAGTAGCTAATCAATATTTTAAACAAAGTTGCTAAAAATATTGCCGTAAAATCATATTAGAAAATGAGTAATGCAACGGCATCAAGTTGACCAGTAGGTATAAGTACATAAGTTCTTTAAAAACGCTGCAAAATTAACAAGATATACTCAAACCATGCTTCAAATATAACTTTACGTAGCTACAAAACCGTAAGCGAATAACAATCGAACAGCAAAAACGTAAAATAATATACAAATCCAGCGAGAAACTGTCGCAATCCATCATGGCGCACATTGCACGACGTTCCGTGTTTGCGGTTGCTATCGAAAAACTCCAGCTTAGTGCCTATAACCGCAACGCTTACCCTACACACGTCCATGACACAGCATAAAAAACCTACATCAAACATAATCATTTGGAAGCAGTACTCAACTATTTACTATCGCATTTCTGTAGACTGTGTACACATGTAGGGTATGAGGTACAATATCGGACAGTCACGCTAACTTTGCCGACCCAGCTGGCATTTGTTCGCGAACTAATATGATTAATGGATGAAACTTCAACACTCTTTGCTCTTTGTACAGCGTTGTAATATTTATAGCGAACAGCCGTATATTAAAAGTGTTAGAACATTAGAGCATCTGCGCGAGCTAATGGCGCGAAGTGATTGTTGGTTTAATAGATTTTAGGGGAAGTTATTGCCGTTTTGTATCTGTACAGGAAACGTGGTGGGCACGAGTTATCGGAGATTTTGAAAGGTACTTCTTCTGTTTCAGATTTGATATTATGTTGCAGTATCTCTTTAGTAACTGGTGCACGTGTTTGTATTTGGCGATTAGTTGGAACGATGCTTTCAATTCCATCCATTTTCATCCGTTGCATGTCTTACATGCGTACCTATATATTTTTATTTGAAGCTGGCTGACCGGACAGACGTTGTTGTCATATCTAAATTTTAAGGTCTTCGGTAACTTTAAGAGGTTATGTTTACTGACAAAGATTTTATCCTTATCTTTGGCCAGATCTTTAGGCCTGATTAGTTAGTTCGGTTCTTGATGCGCAAGTCATGATCGTCTGTAAGCGCATCATTTGCACACTTTATTTATATCTAGCCAGTTAAGAAACCTCACAATGCCGCAACCGTTGGTTTCGCAGTCAGGGACGTTTGCCACTCGACCACCCGGCCATCAACAGGCACCATATTCCAGCTGGTGTAGTGTTTGTGTATAGATAGATAAGATATTATATATAATATAATAGATAAGATAATATAATATGTGTAACAGATATAGTCATATATATATTACGGCATTAAATTCCACACACACACACAGGCAGATAGACAGATAGACGTAAATTTAACAAATTTGTGGTTTTGGATTCCGTTGCTCTAATGAAGTTACCTCATGAAGACAAATATATTTTTTTTCCAACATCTATACAATGTACAGACATCGGCCTGTTACAATTTTACAAGACATTAGATATTGTCCTCGTTACAGAGCATGCGGTTTTTGTCTGTAACTAGTTGTGCCTGTTAGTAAGCCATTGTAAATTGTTTTTTTATTGTCAAATATGTAATGTAATGACTGTTGGTAAAACAGATATGGAAATAAATAAATACATAGTCTCATAAGTAGCATGACAGCTGTCAAGTGAGGGCGACGAGATTGGAAGAGCGTCGGCGCTTAGGACTTGGTGTAACGGTGAGCCTGTGCGGTGAGCCAATGATTTAGATATGTCACAGCTGGGATAACATCGATCAATAGAAAATATTAAGAAAAAGCAAATATTGAAAACCTTTAACCCTGTATAAGAACAATTGGATTTCAACAGCGAACAATATATCACAGTCCACATACTTACTTCATTATCAAGCTCATGTTCTAACCGAGACGCTGCGATAAACTTGTTCGTTCTAAGTGAATAAATTTAACCTGCACTGTTCGCAAGCAGCAAGATATCGGTACGTTAGGGGGTGTGGCTACCAACGCTCTGTCTCCCTTAGAACGAATTACGAAGCGAACAAACGTTCATAAGACACTTATGGTTACACACGGACTGCTTGAACGAATTTTATACGTTTCTTGTGACCACGACTCCATGCATGCACATTATGATTTTAAAATCCAATATTTAGAAACGATTTTGGGTAAGGAATACTAGTTACACTTAAACTTCTAAATAAATTTTAGGCTAAAGTTTAGGTCGTTTGTGAATGTTACTACGCCTTACCATTGGTTCTTATGTCAACGGGAACTTTGTACCAAAGAACTGGTAAGAAAATGATCATCATAAAAAGGCATCTCTAGAAATATTGGCAAGCGCCAATCATAGACTTTCCTTTTTCCATTACAATATAAAACAAATAAATCTGAGAGTTAAATGTCTCGCAGCGAATATATAATGTTACGTTGGTCCTAAATTCCTAATTGATGAATAAAAACTTAGCTACCTACAACGCGCATTATTTTCTTTTTTTCTTAACTTCACAATACAAATTCAAAGAATCTTTTTAATTATTAAGATACCAACGCGCTGACAAAACTGTCTCAAGGAGAATTCCAGCCATCATATTTCACAGGCCTCCCCCGAGAAATCAGAGTTTCGAAGGAAAACGCTGTTTCACATTGTTTTCGTTTGCAATCGATGGATCAATATTGGTTGTAGCCGGAGAGAGCCTGTATTTTCGAAATAATTTCGGTCTAGCGGGTGAAGATTCTAACTGTAGACCTAGCTTTCATCATGCTGCCTGTCTATTGGATTTCTTTATCAGGAAACATGCACATTTGTGCCATATAACATCTAGCTAGAGGATACATAAAAATACAAGAAAAATGTAAATAATACCGTTAATAATTATTGTAATCTAAATATTGATAGTTTAGTTATCAAGAAGGGACGTTTCTTTATTAAGAAATAAATGTAACAACGCACAATCACTGTTATGTATATAGTTTGTGATACACGTATGAACTTTTTTTACACGTACCTTATACTCGTATATATTTACAATACTTACACGGCATTTGTACAAACATAAGGTATTCTAAAGTGTTCCTATTATCATAAAAGGTTAGTTAGGACCTATATCTTAGAATAATAACGCTATAGAAAGATAGTCTTCATACAAGCGCTCTGTCAAAAATGAAGCACTAAACCGATTCACACACGCGTGACGTGCGCGCATGGCCGTGATCTGCTGTCTCTTTCCAATTCTATGAATATGAAAGAGACAGCACTGCGGCAGCCGCTGCTACCGATGCTTTAACTTAGAGAATCACACTGCAGTACGTTTATATTTTGACCTAATTAACTACAAGATACTATGAAATACTGAAAGCTTACCTGTGAAAAGTGATGTTATTACACTTCTTTTGTTTTTCAGATGTGTGTGACACAATTTAACTGCACAAACCGTCATTTTTTTTTTGTTTTCGCGAGACACATTCGGCGCGCTGTGACATTGAACACTACGGAGCGGTCCGGCGTTTGGTGCCATTACTGGCTCCAATTAATGTGCTTCAAAATAGGCGCGCGAACTTGGTTTCTATAGCGTTATTATTCTAAGACCTATATATATATAGGACTTCGAGTGGCTACAAAGAATAATTGTGGTTATCATGCCTATATTATAAACGTATATTATCATAACACCTATAAATGTTTACTTCACTTAAATAGTAGATGCTTTAAATTATTCAATTAAAAAGTTTCCAAGTGAATTACAACACGAAATAATATATCAAAACTCTACAGAATACGACTTTCAATTTTGCATAGCGAACGATATAACAGTCCTTAACTTTAGCTCTAACTTTAACACTAGTACAAAGCACTACAACTTGTTTCAACAATTCAAAGGCGTGAACTCAGAACTTAACAATGTCTATTATAACTAAGAAAGTTGATGCATGTATTAGGGTTGGTCTAGTTTGTTATCACGGCCGGCCCGAACACCGTACCAAAGGAATCGACCTCAATTTATGCTTAGTGAAATTGCGGTGCATCGGTCATGCACTGTTTGTAACAATCACCGAAGTTAAGCTACCCTAGGTGTGGTCAGTGCCAAGATGGGAGACCAATATTTTTTTAATATTTATTCTTTATGCAGCAAGTAACATTCTCTTTAAATCACAGAATTAGATATAAATTTATATATATATGATTAGATACAAAACTACATACTTAAAAAAGTAAAATATCTCACGGCGTATTATTTGTAAAGAAATCAAATCTTGAATCATAAACCGTATTTTAATCAAGCTTTGGTTCTGAAAGATGAAAAAAATCTTTAAGATACCTAGGTACCTACCTAATTAGCTGGTAGAGCTAAATAAAAGTAGGTACTAATTATTTCGATTCTTTGTTATTTATCATCGGCAGAGACGTTGAGATAATCTGACGTTGAAAGAAAAAATGTTTACAATATGACTAACTTAATAGAAAATAAAATTCATCTGTCATCGTTGTTGTCGACATGCGACTGAAAAGAATGAACCCTTCGTTTTTTAGCTCAATCGACTGAATTTATTTGGTATTTTTATTTTTGCTTAATTTTACGGTAACAGTTTTATTTTTATTTTTCAAAGAATTTATATAATTCAGAGAGACATTTTAAAGTTAGATAGAAACAAGCTAGACATGACAACAACGACTATCAGAAACAAACCTACTCTATAAACAAAAAAAGAAGAACTACAGGATGTTAGGTAATAAATAAATTAAATTAAATTAAATTTATTAACGCTCACACCAATTTTCTAGCCCAAGATAAGCTTACATTGTAACTCGTTAATATGGTTAAACTAGATATCGGATAAATATACATAAACATAGAAAAATACCCAGACCCAAAACCAATTCAGAAAAACAGTTTTCTCTAAATTAACCCGACCGGGAATTGAACCCGGGACCTCAGAGATGGCGCGACGCCAGACCCGGCGCGCTAACCATTCGACCACGGAGGTCGTCAAGGTATATAATCCATAAACTGGGCCACCTATGAAGTGCAAAGAACAACTGACAGCTGTGTATATTTAAGTAAGTCTACTTACGAAAAAAGCTACCGTCCTTTATTACACAATATTTATTCATGACGTCCTTCTTGCAAGATAGTCAAGTAGATATGTCAAAAAGTTTATGTAGTTTTGTATGGAACTGCTTACTTTTGTGACACTCTAAAGTCAAAAGATATTTATTTAGTAAACTCAATTAATGCATACTTTGAATCGTCCAAATCTTTTTTACCTACCACCCATTCAGAACGTCATTTTTTTACTGTAGCATAGAACGGGAGCAAGTAACACGCATACGTTTTATTACCCGATATTTCAACCGAGTTGCACTGGGCGTGGTCACTAAATGTGTCTATGTGACATTCCGAAAAAATACAACAGAACTCTATCTATTTCGGGCAAAATATGGAATACTAATAATATTATACGTATCTATTAGGATTTCCCAGATCTCCATTCGAGAATCCTGCTAAAAAGCAATTAGAAGGCGAAACATTCGCGAGCGCGTGGTACTTACTCATAAGAAAGTTACAACGTTTTAAGAGTGGCCCTCCACGCCAAGATCGAGTTGAAACCGAGATGCGAGATGCACGTGAGGTGAATGAATAAGTGGTAAGGCTATTTTGACAATTGAAGATTAATTTGTTTCTTGAAGTGAATAATATTGTCAATATATAATTTTGTACCGCTGCGCTCGCTGGTTGCTTGATTGTTACCTAAGTAAGTACATGGCATACTACGCCTTTAAATATAACATGGTATTATGTAAGTACCATATTTACGAGAGTGTTTTTGTTTCTAATAACTGTTCAAGTTTTTTCGAGCGAATGAAATTTCAAAGTTATTATTATTATATCGCATATATTTATTTTCTTAAGTCTAGGTTTTTTATAATATTATAATAAACCTAGACCTAACCTTATATTATTATTATTTTATTATTATTCTCTTTATTAAATATGCATCTTTAGATTTTTTTTGTAATATAAAATATTATAAAAAACTTAACCTAGGTTGCTGCCGGCAGCGAGGATAGACCCAAGCTATCGGTGGTTAGGGCTGCAGAGTGAGGAACCTCCTGACAATACGTGCCGTGTCAAGGAGTACTGCCTTCTGTATCTGACCCTTGACCCAACCTTTTAGTGAGAGCCACTCTAGATGTTGATCGAGACTCTTAGCTATAAGGCCGTGTGCCGAAACGACTATCGGTACAATAATAGTTGAATCCACATGCCACATGGCGGCAACCTCGTGAGCCAAGTCAAGGTACTTACTGAGCTTGTCCTTCTCGGCTTTCACGAGGATCTCGCTTTAGCTATTGCTCGGTGCTGAGATCGGTTGATCACCACGATATCAGGCTTATTAGCGATAATAATCCTATCCGTGATGATAGAGCGATCCCAGTAGAGCGTTGCATGACCATATTCGAGAACTGGCGCAGGTGCGTACTTATAGTACGGCACCTCTGATTCAACAAGGCCATATCGAAGAGCAAGTTGCTGGTGAATTATTCTGGCTACTTGGTTGTGTCTGTGCAAATACTCTCTGTTAGCAAGATGAGAACAACCGGAAATAATATGTCGTAGTGATTCTCCTGGACGGCGGCATGCTCGAGAGATGTCGACCGTACCGTCCTTCATTATATGTTTTCGGTAGTTATTCGTCTTGACCTTGCTCTTCCATATGACCTTGCCATCGAGAGTGCTTAGCACCAATGGTTTGCGCCAGTTTTCTGTTGCCAAGGAGAGCGGCGTAAAGTGTCTATCAACTGCCACGACATCCAAATGCATCCCACACTCACTGTTAAGGAAATAATCCCTGAGACTGCACACCACACGGTTATGTAGGTCCCAGGCATTTAAAAAGACGCGACCCCCACATCTCCTTGGGATGTACTGCCTCATAACAGATGAGCGCGGGTGTAACATTCCGGAAGTCACGAGTATTTGACGGACTCTGCTATCCAAGGCGTCCAATTCGGCCTGAGTCCATCTTAGTATGCCAAAGGAGTATGTGAGCAGAGGCATAACCCAGCCCTTAAAAGCATGCGTCTTATTGCCATCCGATAAAAGACTGTTAAGTACTTTTCTTAGGCGGCAAAAGAATCGCTCCCGTAATGACTGTTTTATATCCCCATCCGCAACACCCAAAGACTGTGACATACCAAGATATTTATATGTTTCAACTTGGGAGAGTGATCTAAAGTTTACCGTTTCGGAGAGTTGTAAATTGGTTGAATTTACTACTCTCCCACGCTGTACATGCATCACTGCACACTTATCCACACCAAACTCCATCTTATATTTATAGGCTGCATGGTCTCGATAGGTTCACACGCCTCCCTGACAACACTCATCCATTCACCTTCCGTGTGCTCGACGGGCACCGACCAAATGCTGCGCCAGAAGTTAGTCATGGGATCAACATCTGGTAGCTGCCCGTCGCTCTGACGTTGATCAGCTCCTTCCCAACGTCTGTATACTTTTTTTTGGTAACCTTGAAAAAGGCGATTTTGTTGGTATCGGTCCACACGTACTCTGTAGTGACGTATACGGTTTGCCCACGCATAGACTTTTTGCTTCAGAAAGTCAATACGTTCCGTCACACAAGCCATAATAGTTTTCCGGACGAACGTCAGTCCCAACAAAGGTTTGTGTGACGAATCGCATGACGCGAGGCCGATTATTGCCATTTCTGAAGCAAATTCGCTTTGCAATGAGTGTCCTAAACCTATTTATACGCCACTCGATCCTCAATTGCCAAGCAGGGGCAGTCCCGGTTCGCCACGGTACTCGGTCTTAATCCTGGAATATGACACGATCTACGCGACACACCGCGATGGCCCCACAATAAAGGATCGAGTGGGTATCAATTAAATTTTCACTGGTTCCAAGATAAGGAACCAGTAAATCGTTCAAGGCACTCATTAACGCCAAATTATGACTATTCGTGGTCAAACAAGGTATACGCGTGTATGTTACGCGTGTCACGATACTGTAGAATGGCATCGTTCAAAGCGCTCCTCATTTGCTCATTCACCTGTGTACTTACATACGTATTTATGAGCTCTTTATCGTCGGGTACCGGATCTACTCGCGCCACCAAAACCGGCATCACGGCCGGTAATTGTGGGGCAGGGCGATCCTGCTACGAAGAAGAAGCCGCACAAATACGTAGTGACTCCAGGCGTAGCCGATCAAGTGCTGACTGATCCAGCAAGTTGTTACGCTGGATCACCCGTACTTAGTCCGACAATCGTTGGGCAGACACATCTATGGTCGGTTCAAGTGCCTGAAACAAAGACAGTAGCCTAACACGATAGCCGACAGCCTAGCCTCTGTTGCCCTGTAGTAGGCGCGCATGCAGTTCTCATTTATTTGGTGAGTCCATCGCATGCGGCGCACTACACCACCGGTAGCGGGGGTCGTACGCGGGGCAGATTTTCCCACTGATCCCAAGCGTGCCGGCAGCGGTGGTCGTCCACGTCGCGCAGGTCGTTGTGGCGGCGGAGACGGTGATCGCCCGCTCGCGCTGTTCGACTCGTCTCTGGTGAAATCATCAGACGAGGAGCCTGACGTCGGCAGAGCAGGCGATGGTGGAGGGCAGCCATGGTCTTCCCACTGCAGGGCAAAGGCCTCCCTTCCCTTTTTCCAAACTTCTTAAAAATTGCTTCTATATACATTATTAACTAAAACCAATCAATAAAGTAAGTATACTAATTTCGTACATTTATTTAAAATTATAACAAAATTGCCATAATTTTGGTATTTAATATTGGCATAGTTGCCAATTTCACTAAAGCAGTCCAAGACGTCAAAGAAGAGCGATTTGGAAGGGTAGTGGGTAGTTGGGTTGCAGTAGGGGTCACAAATTAGAAAGTATATTTGAAAACCGGGTTTACGGTCTTGAAGGTTTTAATGGTGGTTTCGATTCTATTACTTAAAAATGGAATGTCAGTGAACTGGGCAGTTATGCTTAATATCATCTGTTGTCAGCATGAAGTTGAAGATATCTCATGGTTGACTGTACCTTCATAGCTTCAGCTCTAGGTTCAGTTTAGGTCACTTCAAACAAGCTAGAGATGTTTTCCCTAGAAATACTAGAAATTGTAATAGGTTAGTACTTGGTTTTGTCCCACGTAGTGCCCGATTTCAAAAAAATTGTTTTAATATGTGTATAAAAATATATAATAAGATTCCTCAAGATATTAAAGATCTGCCCTTGAATAAGTTTACAAAGACTTTGCACAACTGGCTTATTAAACACACATTTTATACAGTGCAAGAATTTCTTTTTCACAATTATTAATTAATTAGTTTCCGTTTAATTTTGACATTACACCTATTGAATTATACTAATTGCCATTGACTTGCATGTTGCTATTTTATATTTTCTTATTCTTCGGATTATGATGAAAATGTGGTGTTATAGATTGTTATTATTATAATTTTGACTTCCTGATTTTAATGATTTGATGACACTCTGTATTTTATAATTCCTTGACATTCTGTAATTTATAATTAATTAATCTGACTAGTTACTGCTTTGAACTTTGCGTGCTATTTTTATGGCTGAATAAGATGAATCTAATTTTATTGTAAACATCCACAGTGTAACCTTATTCAAATGCAAATAAATACATTTCATTTCATTTCTATAGTTTGTCTTGGTTTTTAACAAAACCTCTTTTTATATATTTTTTTTAATATTTTATATTGTGTTAAACATACGTCCACTAACAACTATTATCCTCGAATTGTTAGTCAGAGACTAGGCAATGAGGACCTCAAAATCAATCCTCTGCCATATTCCACGTTTCAACAAATAACAACTTCACATGTGCTTAGCGTTTTAATCCCATCGCCGCTCGTTGCTGTTGGATGTATGTGCAGTCTTTAGTCCGTTAGTCGCTTATTACGACACCCAAGGGAAGAGATGGGTCGGTAATATTCTTTTAATGTGCCGCCACCACACCACACACAGCTGTATATTGTGTCGAAAAACCAAATCTAATATGCAGCTATGCGATTCTCTAAGCGACACATAGACGCTGCGCGCATGGCTGTGATCTGCTGTCTCTTTCCAATTATATGAATATGTAAGAAACAGAGTAATTTCTCAGCGCTGCGGCAGCCGCAGCTATCAAGGCTTTAGCTTAGAGAATCGCACGGCAGAACGCGCTTGAGCAAACACCAAAAAAACAATTAGAAGTCGCCACGTTCGAGATCCCGTCGTACTCGGTAGAAGTTTCAATGGTGTGAGGGCGGCTTTCTGCCAACTTCCAGATAAGACCGCGGTGCGCGTGAGGAGAATACCACTCGAAACGTTTAGCTCTTGCGAATCGCGATACGCTTCCCGACATTTGCTCAATACGTTCACAGACCATAAAACAAAACAATGGGATTTGTTTCATTTGTTTTAAACTCTGATAGGTATGGGGATGGGATGAGTTCAACCTTAATAAAAAATATATTTAACAGTTTTAAACTTGGATCTTGCAGCCTCATATTACCTGTTTTATAATGTAACTCAAAAAACTTTTAAAGGTCGATTCACACATATCAGTAAAGTCACAGTTCCGTCAACGTGTTCGCTCAGTTCAGTATCAGTGCTACAGTGTTGCCTAAGTGATTCAATTCACACGTGCCAGTACCCAGTTCACGAAGCTTCAGTGAAAACATGTCCGTCGTCAAGTATCGTGATTGTTGCTATGGCTCTGTTAAATACTACGGAGCTAGCAATGATAGCTATTGCTTTAGACGAAGAAGAAGAGAAGCATCAACACTGAAAGCACTTTGTCGTCAATGACACTGACATGTGAGGATGCGTTCATGGAGAATGTATGAAAAAATATTTCGCACTGTGCCGGTACTGTGTCGGAACTGTGACTTCACTGATGTGTGAAATTGACCTTAATAAGATATTTTGTCATGTTTTAGAGTTTTAGATTTAATATTCATACATACACTCACGACTTATCCCCAACGGGTTAGTCATAGAGTAGGCAATTAATAAAGACCACAAAAGCCACTGCTTTTGCACTTCCACAGTTCACGTTTCAACAAATAACGACTGCTTGAGAGCGCTTTCACATATAGGCGTTTAAGTCGCGCGGCTGCAGCGCTGCACGTCGAATCCCTTCACACCACAGCGGCTGTAGCGCGGCTAAGTCGCGACGCCGCCCCGTCGCTAGCGACAGCCGCGCTTCACAGTCGCGCTGTAGAGGATCCGAGTATACAACGACCTTCACCGAGCGGTTAATGGATGAAAAGTATTTTATATCAAATTTAATATGTTAAAAAATATATATGCGAGTGGGTTAGCTGAAAAATTTCAGTCCAGTATATTATTAATTAAATATTTAAAAATATTTTTTTTAATATTGCACTTGTTTCGATAATAGATAAATTAAATAGGTACTAATCGAAAGTATGAAGCCTATAGAATATGCAAACGTTAGGTTGACAATTTTTTTCCTGTCATAACATTGGGTAGGCAGGTGTAAATAGGCAAGTCAATATTTGTAACTTGCAACCGTCTGGTTAAATAAATAAAATTTATGTTTTTAAAAAGATAAGCTCATTACAAACACACACACACACCAAACCAATGCAATGTAAAAAAATATTTTTTTTAAAATATAAATTAATCATTAATGGTACTGGACTGAAATTTTTTAGCCAACCCACTCGCGATATATTATTTAACATATTAAATTTGATATAAAATACTTTTCATCCATTAATCTTCTCGGTGAAGGTCGTTCTATACTCGGATCTTAGACTAACAGACGTGCGTTGAACGTGGGGGTGACTAGTTCATTTCCAATATGGATTCCAACGGTATTTCATCATTCTTCTTTGTTTATTATTTTGGTATCAAACATGATATGACATAGGTAATTTGCAACTTGCAACAGATGCGCTCGCAACGCTGATCTAACGCCGACTGATCGCACGCGCGCGGCTACGCGGCGTTTCCGCCACCACAAGCTCGGAGCGTTGCACTCGCGCTTCTGTCGCGCGGCTGTCGCGCTGCAGCCGCGCTTAAATATGTATGGATACCCAGTCGTGCTACTGCAGCGCTACTTAGAAGCGCTGCAGTCGCGCGACTAAGAGCGCTTTCACATATAGGCGTTTCAGTCGCGCGACAGAAACGTTTCGATCTTGTGGTGGCGGATATGCCGCGTAGCCGCCTGCGATCAGTCAGCGTAATCGGCGTTACATCAGTGTTGCGAGCTCATCTGTAGCATGTTGCAAATTACCTACGTCATAATCTTAAGCATGTTTGATACCGAAATAATAAACGAAGAAGAATGAAGAAATACCGTTGGAATCCATATTGGAAATGAGCTAGTCACTCCCACGTTCAACGCGCGTCTGTAGCGTGACGGGCGTCGCGACTTAGCCGCGCTACAGCCGCTGTGATGTGAAGGGATTCGACGTGCAGCGCTGCAGAAGCGCACTAAAACGCCTTTATGTGTAAAAGCGCTCTTAGTGTTTAGCGTAATATGTAGTTGGTTAGCCCATCGCCGCTTTATTAGTAACACCCAAGGGAATATTAGTTGTTGGTTTTCCTTTAAAGAACCGTCACTAGCTCTTTATGATTTTGATTGATGTTAAATTTATTTTTTTATTATAACGACGCAATTCTTCCATCTATCCCAATATTAAAGGTTCTCTAGTAATTTCCTATAGGTAATGTAATATGACAGTTTTTCCCCGACGACTTAACTTTTCCAATAACATGTGAAATATCGGATGCGGTTCAACATGCATCTATTTCCCCATGGAAATCCTGGTAAGTAGCGTGACATATTATCGGTTCGATAGCACTCGCGCCAGATACCTTGTAACACTACTGCATACAATTATTTTTGTAGAACCAATTTTTTAATCTATCTATTTTCATTTATAAGTAAAAATCAATTGACACGAATACAATATTATGTTCGCGCATCACTTAAGAACGGTGGTACCTATTTGGCTAATTCCTTTTTGTTGTATTTTTCATTGAGATATAATTAATTTCAGCATAGAGTGGCGATGGACCACTACCTGCCACGCTAAGTACAATGTGCAGTCACTATTCGGTGGAAAGTGGAATATGGTAGAAGACTGCTTTTGCTATCCTCATTGCCTAGTCTCTGACTAACCCCCTTCGGGGATCATAGTCGTGATTGTATGTATGTATGTATGTATTTATTTTGTCACGATAAGATTTGTATGCAAAAACATAATATTTGGTTTATCACAGAATGATATAAAATGACACTTTCTATTACAAATCAACATACATCATAAAAAACAAGAACCTATGTTCCATCTATTATCTCGTGGAAATAGACTAGTCTTAATGCGTATTAGCATGTGTTTACCACTGCTACAAAGCTATGAAACAAGCGGCTTGACAAGCTTTTCGAAGAAGTTGATTCGGCCACCCATCTTATAACAGGCATTGAAAAAGTTGCTTAATTTTCACGATCGTTATCCGATAGCCACTGCGTCTCCAAGCAAACAGTTGAAACTGTCTATCAACATTTTCCATTGTTTGCATTCAGTGGTGGGCTGTACCGTAACTGAGTTATGTCGCTTTTATTGCCGTAATACCACGAACAAACTTAATTTACGGCAACATATTACCTTTAATATAGAAAGGGTCTATCACCAACATAGGATTTATAGTTCCCCAGAGCTATGAATGAGTAAAATGCATGGCGAAGGAAAATTGTGTTCATATTACGCTATACACCTACCAATTTAGACAGCAAAATGAACTAGGTACTTCACTTTTTAATAATTTAAATAATAAATAGGATTTCTACGCTAATACAGTGTTGTTTAAAAATAATGAAGATATAGAACACACTCGGAGAATGTCTTGTTAGTCATAAAATTTCATCGCCTAAGGCAAGGACATCAGCCCCCCTACACTAGTGGCAAAAGCTTATTCCCTGCGATGTCTATTCGAAATTCGTCGTATATTGCTCCTCCGCTACAGTATTTTTACTAGCAATTGGCACAGTACACAGCAGTGTATGATGAACTACGTTTAGGCCCTCAGGTTAATTATCACAGTAACATTTATTATAATAAAAAAATTCAACCCTCATAATATTTTCGGAACCCAAAAGTTTGCATTTCGTGTTCACAGAATTGTCGATATCAACTTTTCTCACCGAGCTCGGCCGCGACAGAAATTGTCAACCGTTAAAACACAAAGAAGGAGTGAATTAAAAAGGCGACCATTTGAAAATTGCGTCCGCAGGCCGTCCACAATTATGCGGGGCGCCGAATCTTAATTACGCCGCCGCTAAACAACGCTTAGTAATTAATTCTGTATTACTGGCGCAAGACCGTTGGAAAATGCGGTTAAAGGATTGAGTATTTGCATTTGAATAATGGCCGCTCTGGTTTTAGTACCAGATAAACCTGAATAGTATACCTACATATTATATGATTTTATGCAATGGTAAAGTTCGTTGATTTTTAGCTGTAACTTTTCAGAAGTACACAAGAGGAAAGATGTAGTATATTTGCTTATTGACTGTCGAGTGAACAACTGCAAGGTTATATTTGCTTAGGTTTTTTTTTGCCTTTTATTGTCTCCATAATATTATTTAATAAATAGTGACAATTGATTAAGTAGAAGCACAAAGGCACTCACAAATTACAAAAAAAAAGACAATTATACTTGTACAATATTTTAGGTGTTTCCTGTTTTATTTCGTTGTTTATTACACCATTGTGTACTTACACGAAACGAAATAAAACAATTAAGTCTATAAAGCCTCACGTTGTACTTACATTTAATTTCCGCATTTAGTTGTCCACATCCGACAGTCAGTTTTATAACTAGTGAGAGCTATAGACTCGGCGGATTGCACTCGCGGTTATTTCTCGGGGGAGCGCGCCGGTGGCGACGCGACGTAAATGTTTTAACAAACAATAACTTTGGAAGAAATCTCTTTGATGTTTTGTGGCTCGAAAACTATTCTGCTGAGGCTTCAACAATTTGCAGGTAATGGTTTAACTTCAATCCACTACGAGTGGCGATAGAAATGAAAAAGACTAAATGGAATCTAACAATAATTTATGATGATTAATCTCATTTATCATCACCTTATTTGGTAACTAACAGAGCCGAGTAGTGGCGCCTTATTATTAAAGAAATCCTATTAATCTATCTCTTCCATTGGGTGTCGTAAAAGGCGACTAACGGACCAAATGCTGACATCCAACAACATAGAGCGGCGATGGGTTCACCACCTGTCACGCTGAGCACATGTGCAGGCGCTATTTGGTAAAAAGTGGACTATGGTAGAGGACTGCTTTTTTGCTGTCTGTTCATTGCCTAGTCCCTGACTAACCCTTAGGGGATAATAGTTGTGAGTGCTTGTTTGTTTGGTAATTGAATGGGTGACCATATTACTATATCTTGAGCTCCTCCGTGCTTCGCAATGCAGGGGTATACACCCTTAATGTGTTAGTTACAAATTTTCTTAAAACTAAGTTAGTAAAATATTTCATAGTTCACAGTTGTCTCAGTTTTACAGTTTACAAATGAAATTCAAAAATGAAATAAAAATATAAAATTGGAAACAATATACAAATGAATATAGAAATTAAAAATCAAAAATAATAATAATAGCACCTATTATTATGTTAGTCTATCTTCGTTTTAACCAGCTACCGCATTTTATTCGAGATTTTTTTTTACAGAAATATGGTAGTGATAGCGAACCTCATAACATAGGTTTATTATTGTTATGGTTGCCCGTGATTTAGAGTTGTAATCTTAAGCCCTTCATCTATATCTGTCCTATATTTATCTTAAATATTTCATTGACAACATGGTTCCTTAGAACAATATCTCCTATACTCGTAGCTTAGAGTATCAATATTAGGTATCTATAGACTTGTAGGTTCAGACTTACAAAATACATAGGGCACTTTCACA
The DNA here is from genome assembly GCA_963921215.1 of Scoparia ambigualis. Lineage (NCBI taxonomy): Eukaryota > Metazoa > Arthropoda > Insecta > Lepidoptera > Crambidae > Scoparia > Scoparia ambigualis. The sequence goes on from OY992503.1 coordinate 2,535,287, forward strand.
CGTACTACGCAGTGGGCGTACAAACTTGTATTAAATTGCGTAGTCCTATTCACACCATAACCACTGCTTTCTGCTGTGGTGTGGTCGTGTTGTGGTACGGTAGTAAGTATGTGTAAAAGTGCCTCAACCCATTGTGATGGCTCTTTTTGGATAACCAATATTATACCAAATCCCTCACCAATTTACCGAACAGCAAAATTTCCTCTTATACACATCCCAAGAGTATAATTTTACCAGTCTTATATAACTCCGATAGACTGCTATAATTACTGGATTTAGGCGCACTTAATAAATCTATTCACCCTTAAATATACCTTAAAATGGTCTCGAGAAGTGTATTTTCAATCTTACAAAATTCTTATCGATGCTTTGATAATACCAAACAGACTTACAAATGACTTGTAAAGGCATTCTTTATAGGCTTAATAATTTCCTTATAATGCACTTACTAATGCTCTTCTAAGTTGATATCACTAGTAGTGCTCTTAGCGAGCTTTTAGTAAGACTGTAATCAAAGTCCGCCAAATGGATTGAAAAGGATTAAGAAAAATATCGAAATGTCGCAATTACCACCAACCATGCCTTATAAGGGCTTTAACAGAACAAATATAAGTGCATTACCATTGTTTAAGATGTATACCGCACTTCTAAAATCAAATTCAACCACATTTTTTAATCCACGCAGCCATGGCTCATAAACTTTAGGGTTTTTATTAAAGTAAAAATAGGCTAAAATACAAACAGGGAAGTTCCATGGTCAACCACCTTTTGACTTTTTGCAATACATTAGAATTGTAATTGCAATTTATCTAAGCTTCTAAGACATTTGACGTGCTAGTACTCTTTACTATCTTTTACTTATTCACTTATAAGAGTTTATAAAGAATCAAGGGTAATTAGGTTTATAAAGTGCGCTTAAAATACTACTGTTCTTTCAAATGTTATATAAAGTAAGCTTATATAAATCTTTAAGAATAAGTTATAAGTAGCAGACGATATCTAACAAAACACTTAGTAACGTCTCTTCTAAGATCAAGTTGTCTTATAAAGTGCATGTATAAGTGTTAATTAAGAATTAGGCTTACAGAGTGCGTTTATAACGGTACTGTTTTTGTTGATGTCATTTCTCGTTTTCTTGTATACTTCTAAAAGTATGTTTTACAAGTATATATGCTCTTATAGCTTAAAAAGACTTAATGATTTGCCATTATTATTAGGTAGGTAGGTAGGTATTAATATGTGGTATTACATTTCGACTGTGATTTTTGCGTAAAATGGCCAATTTTGGCGTTCTTGATCTCAGAAACAAAAATACATTAACAATGTTGACTTATTGAATAGTGTAGAATAGCTATTAGCATAGTGCGTAGCGGCCTCGCTTTTTGTAAATTTTGCTTAACTTTTTAATTATTCCCAAAATTGCAGAGAAAGATTTTCATAAAATGCGCGAATGCACTTTTTTAAACTCATCGATTGAACTACTGTTCTAAACAAATAAAATAAAAAAAATAGAATGTTATCTCCTATATAGTCGAATAGTGCGTAGCGGCCTCGGAATGTTTAGATATCATTGATTTTATATAGAAAAAAAATCTTATTCTAAACCAAAAATCTTCGAAAATCGCTTTAAGTTAACTGTGAATTTCTCCTATCTACGATAATAATTTTGTGCAAAATTTATGCCAGAATAATTGTAACTTCATGAATAATAAAGATTTTATAAAGAATTTATTATCCTTTTTCTATAAAAACGATAAAAACAACTTCAAAATTACTACAAAATGCGATGTACCGGCCGTCCCAATTCAGTTAATTCTCGCAGAGTGGAGATTTGTTATATTATGCATGAATTTATTATTCTATTTCTATAAAAACGATAAATACAACTGCAAAATTACTACAAAATGCAAAAATGGGCATTTTACGCAAAAATCACATTTGAGATGTAACAGGCCTCTTGATCAGAACGTATATAAAATACCGTATATAACATATATAACGTATATAACGTATATAAAATAAATATTTAAGGACATAGCTCAGCTTTGTTTCTAAGGGTATTTTGCGATTTGGGTTATCAACACTCTCTTTTAAGCCTAAGATGCCTTTATTCACTGTCTACATAAGAATTCAATGTTAGATCAATTCCTGCTAGTGGATTTTTTTCATTCCAAAATGTATTTTTATTTTCACAAAATTTTTATTAAAACTCTTCTAACTAACCTTACAAAAACCATATTTATATTACAAACAAAAGAATGTGCATTTTAATCCCACAAAAGGAAGGAACTAACTCAAAATGAAAGACAAAAACGGTTGCATAATTTCCGACCGAAACGTTCTAATAAATTTGTGCAAGTAATTTGCACATACGCGACCGCAACCACAGCGATTTATTTATTTGTTGGTGCAAATTAAGAACCTAAGGAGTGTTTTCTTTTTAATTAAGAACCTAAAAGCGTTTGTTATTTATCTCACCTACCTGTAAGTTACGATAAGGCATAACTTCGTTCGGAATCCTCAACAGCTGAAGAACTGGATATTTTTCCTCTAATTGTAATAATAATACTTTATTGCACAAATTGATTACATAAATACACACGTTACATAGGACATATACAAAGATGAGCTTGTCTCTAGAAGAGATCTATTCCAGCCAACCCTAGCTGTGGTGATAAAAATTAAATATGCGGGACTTACTGCGCTAAACTTATATACATATATAAATTAAATATATTTATATAAATAAATGGACATACACATATTGTGGTGAAACCACTTACCTTTTCCACTTCCCAGGTACCTTTTTATTTCATGTAATCATCTCATATTTTAACATTTGTCTTAGTTATATATTTGCCTTTATTTTTCCTCGCTTCTGCAACGATACATAATGATTTAGTAACTACACACTACACTACACACATCGCAATTCCTTTATCTAAACACATTTACTTACGTGATCTAAATCACGAAACTTCGGACACTATTTTTCGACACTTTTACGTATCCCACAAGTTTCGGATCACTTCGATAATCTTATTATGCGTTTTTCCTTGTAATATTTACATTTATCTCAACTTAATTGTTTTCTATTTACTAAATATTGTGTTTTGGTTACGTTTTGACCTATCTGACAACTTATTTTTGCTTCGTTGCTATGCAACTTATCAACATAATTCAATCAAACTTTTTAGTTTCTTATTTTTTACATTTGGCCATCTAGATTTCAGCGTTTTAAAAATATTATTTTGAAATTTATGCAGAACTCAGAAACCGAGGTTTCATTATAAAGTTCAGCCGACGACTAATCATTACATCTCTAGCTTTGGATTCAAAAGGATAGTCTACTGAGACGATCACCAGCTTCCGAATTGGAAGGTCAAGACTCCTTACTTTCCTCTTCCAAATTGGAAGGACTAGTCTTAAAGTACGATCACCAGCTTCCGAATTGGAAGACTACAGCCTCCAGTCATCGCGTGCGCCTACGCCTGCCTGTGCCTGTCTCGCCTGTCAGCCGGCACCTTCGCCCGCCTGCTGCCTTCGCCTGCCTGCGCCTGGTGGCGCCTGCCTGCCTGCACCTTCGCCAGCCTGCGCCTGCTGGCGCCTGCTGCCTGCGCCTGCATGCGCCTACCTGCGCCTGCCTGTCGGCGCCTGCCTGCCTTCGCTTGCCTTCGCTTCCCGGCGCCTGCCTACCGGCGCCTGCCTGTCTTCACTTGCCTGCGCCCTTCGACGACTGCCAAGTTCAGCGCTTGCCTCCACCCACACCTTCGCCTGCCTCCACGTCAGCTGCACGTCAATTGTGGAAAAATTTGGAGTTCGATTGTGGCTAGGATAGGGTTCTTGTATCATTAGGGCGGGAAGAAGCTGGTAAAATGGTGAAGCGGGAAAGTAAGTAATGAGGAAGCTGGGAGTAGTGAAAGACTTTGTAAAGGAGGCATAGGATGTGCATATCTCTGTAACCGTGTCGCGTAGAGGTGAAAGAATACTACCACCCCCTCTCTTCCTTTGGGTGTCGTAGAAGGCGACTACAGGACCAAATACTGCACATACATCTAACGGCATAGAGCAGCGATGGGCTCACCACCTGCCACGCTGAGCACATGTGCAGTCACAATTTGGTGAAAAGTGGACTATGGTAGAGGACTGCTTTTGCTGTCCTCATTGCCTGGTCTCTGACTAACCCTTCGGGGATAATAGTCATGATTATATGTAGCTATGTATGTATGCAGTTGTCAGAAAAATAAATACTGAATAATAATACCAAAGTATTATAAGTATTTAGTTTTTAAAGTATTTAGTGCTCTTAGATATCGAATCATTCAAAGAAATGACTACCTCAAGTGAGATGTAATTTTTTTCAACGTTTCGTTATCTTTGAGTTTATTTGAGCGCTAGTAACACAAAAAAAATAAACATTTGTTACGTATACGTTATATTTTGGAAATAAAGAATGACAACACAAAATTAGGATATTGTTTGTCTAATGTTTTACCTAGGACTTTAATCAAGATCGTGATATCGTACTAGTACATACGCTATGTAGGTTTGGCTACCATTGTTATTATTATAATCTATACCAAAATTGATTAAAATTTACATAACAGCTTTAGTGTGAAAACGTAGCTTATATATAAGTAAACAAACTCACTTTCGCATTTATAATATTCTAAGATTAAAAGCAGTTTATTTTACTGTTGTTTGATCGCCGTCAGCTTATCACTCGATCGGGCGCTCCTAGCACTGACAAATGAACTGCGCCTTGCTTGTTTATTAGCGAATGCGAACACACTTTATGTGACTTATAGTAACTGTCTTAAACGTCATCAAGCGAGGGAGTCTTAAGCATACGCTTTAAAGATTCAGGCAAAGGATTTTGTTACGTATATAGAGAATTGTTACATCCTGACAAATCAAAGTGGATTACTTATGGCACTGCAAAACTTAGGCTCTTTCTGTTGCCGACAGGGGACACCATCTTACAAAAACGCAATTACAGTGTCTGCAATTGTGCAAAGCTACATTTAATTACCGCCAAGGGTACTTGGGGTCACTGTAAGCGTGTACCTAATATAAAGCCTATGGGATAAGCATATTCCTTTATTTTTGCCTGGAAAACAGGATAGTCCTAGTTCACTTGTGTATTATTGTCACTAATAGTATGTTTAGTGTTCGGGATACGTTGTAAAGTAAGTTATTCAATGAAGATTTTATTTATTTATATTTTTATATAGGCCAAAAAGCGGGCACATGCGGTCATAAATAATGTTAAATATAACGCGGAGTTCGGTCCGTGACTTATTTTCGTCACCCATCCGTTGACCCGATATAGTAAAATATGCTCAACTTTCATGATCGCTACCTGAAATTTCAAGCCTATGCGCCATTTATCTGCAAAACTGAAAAATTTACTTTTTTTAATTTTAGTATTATTTTCAACAATAATTTCGTTAATATGTATACCAACATTTGTAAAAAGATATTCTTTCTCTTCTTTACTTCTACATGGTCTTCTTCTTTTTATTAATACAATAACTAGGTACTACTAAAACACAGAACAGTCTGAGGAAAGTTCTCAGTAAATAGAATTTATTTTAACCACAAAGTGAGAACAGATTAAACATTTTTTTGCCTTATCTACTACGAGCGACACGTTTTCTCACCTTCTTTTGTCAGGTACGTGCCCAGATCCTAAATAAACCGCAGCACGAGATAAAATTATTCCAGAGAATCTTTAATAATTAATTTATTCAATATTTTATACGGAGAGCTACAAACCTGTAGAGAGACGGCAGTTTAAAGTAGAATTTATTGGTTTATATTTTTAAGTACAGCCAGTTTTCCAGTATTTTATGGTGAAATAAGTTAATGTTTTTTTTATTAACTATATAAAGTTAATGTCCCGGTGATGTTTATTTAACCTTATAACTTTTTTATTTATATTTTTTTTTTAATTTAATGATTTTGTTTTAAGAATCTGGAAGATAAAATATTATTAAATTATTAAATCACTCAACAATCGTTTGTGCTTTATTATACATATTCTCAGTCTTGCTAAATTGTTAAGTAAACTTTCTGTCACTTAACTCTAATGTATCAATTAGAAAAAGGAAATAATAGAATTAGTCCTGCTATAGATAATATGTAAAAAAATAGAACCACATTCGCACACGAATTTGAAATTTTATACAGAATTACACCTTATGTGTGTAGATATAGAATAAATAATACTAATTAAAAAACCTCATTTACACCTATTATCTAGCCTATAAGTTTTTAAATAAAAACTTGACCACTCAAACCCCAAGCGGTCGCATGAGACCGCACCTACAAAAACACACTTGACTTTGTACCGTGTTCTCATAGACTTACAGACTACTTTAGTATGAACAAGTTTGATTATTTCGGTTCTGTGGTACATTTTATGCTTCGTGATCGCAAAATATCGCATAGTCTATGCTCGATTCTGCCAAATTTGACGTTGACAGTTGCGCCAATTTTTGTGTCAGAAAATTTCCACGAGTGAGTGGTTAAATGGTTAGATAACGGATAAACTTACTACAAAACTTAAATGCATACTGATACATATATAAATAAAATTCAATTGCCACGAATGTATATTCATCACTTCAGAACATCTATACTTGGCTAGTTTTTGTTTTGATGTGTTTGTAAACTGTCAGGACGAGGTTTTTTTTAAAGCAAAAAATCTAAAAAATTGTTAGAGAACACGGTGCTAGTGATATATAAAACGGTTACCTAATGAAACCCACAACGTTTTTTGCCAATAACTGACAATGCATAATGTTTCGCCATAAACTGCAATAACTAACAATGCATAATGTTAATGGCCATAATCGTCACTTGCCATAAGTCTTTATAGCATAACTTTATAACACATAACATCAAATGACCAAAATTTGTAAGGCATAACCATAGAAAGACATAATTTCGATAAGCATAAGTAACAAAAGGCATATTTTTTATTTTCCATAATATTCAAAAGACATAATATTCAAAAAGCAAACAAGCAATAAGGATAACTGACAAAATCCTTGTTATTTACCATAATTTGAAAAAGCATCCATTTGCTATGCATAACAGACATTCTTTTAAATTGATTATACATAATTTCACTTCATACAACTGACCTAATGTAATAAATAAACATTTAACATAATTTTAGATTCTATAACTTCATGTGCTATAATGTACATATGATATAATTATCTACATTTGGATGATTCTGATAATATAAAATATTGTTAATTTAATGAGCAACCAGCATGCTGGCAAGCTTGCAGCATACAGGGAAGCTTGCATCATGCAACAGGCATGGTATCTGTCACGGCTCCGGGGCTGCGAGGCTCCGGCGATCCCACGCGAGCTTATCATCACAGATGGTTTTGCTCACCACCGCAGCTTAGGCTTGCTGGTCGGCTCCGCAGGCTAGCTTTAGCCACAGCGGCGAGCGATGAACCCACCTGTTCTCGGCTCGCAGGCCGCCTCGCCCCTCCGCGCCTACGCGGGCTTAAATTACACTCTATAGGGTAGGGCAGACAAGACTACGTGGAGTCGGCTTTGCCGCGATTCGTGTCTGTCATTGACTTTTGTAGCACAACCTTACTGCATAACGTATATAAATGGGTATGCATCATAGTAATAAATAAATGATCTCCTTTCGAGTTATTATTGGGGGAGGCAGACCGAGTATTTTTTACTATTAGAACATATCTCTACTAATATTCCTTCTCCTAATAATTGAAGTAGATTTTTAAACATTTTAATTTAAATAATAAAAATATTTCTGTACTATGAAGTCGTTACGATTTTATTATATTGCCATAGACAGTAAACTAGAAACTAAAAAAAGATTAAACAATTCGAAAAAGTCGTTCCCAAGTTAAAGCGCGTGCGTCTCCAAGGTACTCGTAAATAGGAATTTATTTTCATATAATATAATGCCTAGTCAGAACTGCAGGATATTGTTCACACGTCGTGTGTATAGTTTGGTATACTTATGCAAGGTATGTCCGCATTTAAGCACTCCGGTGTTATTTTATGACATAGTGGTACAAGCTGTCAACATTTAGATTTAGTTAGGGATACCTCTAGAGCTCCGCTGTATTCTTAAGTATGCGAACATTTCATGTTACTTTTATATAAGTCATAATTATTTTGTGATCTAATCCATGGCTTTATGTATGTTATTATATAGCTAAGCTTTGTTGATGTTAATAAAAGTTTGAACTGCAATAGTACACTGAAAGAACAAAAAGGTTGATTTTGCATGGGTTGGCGACACATTAGTTGAATTAACAAAGTGATGGGTTAAAGCAACATGAACAATTTATTGTTTTCACAGAAAAAAAATTGTTGAAATGAAAACAGTTGTTTTTACCTATTTGTACATGTTAGCGTAACAATTCATGCATAATTCAATAGGTAATTGTTCATTTTACTGTTCAAGTTGTTGAAATAACCATTTTTAAAGTTAAATTTACAAAATAAATGCGTTAAAACAACAAAAGATATATGTAATAAGTTCAAATTACCGTAACTGATCAACAATACAGTTTTTGTTCATTCAACAAAACTCAAGAGTAGGTGCTATGTTAACCCTAAAATTTTGTTGAAGTATGGTAAAACCAACTAATAATTTCTTTCCGTGTATTCCTTTATTTAGCTCTTGAAAATCCATCTACAACCTCACCACATTACTTTTTACGCCAGTAAAATGAATAAGTATATTTTTAATTAATTTAGAATAAAAATAGATTTTTATACTCCAAATATCAGAACTAGGACTAGTTGTTGAGGTTTACTGTCATATAGTAAAAAATGTTCGGAATTACTGCCCCAACAATAATTACCAATTTTTTTTCGTTGGCCGGCACTTTTACTTTTGGGCCCAGACTTGTATGAAACGTGAATGACCGTACCGGGTGAAGGTCGCAACAGGACTTGACGGGCGGTGACGGTGACGTCGCAGGCGCGGTCGCGAGCCGCGGTTGCTAAGAATGCAAATTGTTTAGGTACTGTACATGGATATTTACAACTTATGCTTTATAAAACCTATGACTTAATTAAATTACGCGTTTTATAGTATGCTTAATAAAATTATGACAAACAATAATATAGATTTTAACGATTATGGTTTTTAAGATTATTCGTAATAAAAAGTTTGCTACAAGCTATTATGCTTTTTGAATTGTATGCCATAATATTATAATGTATGTCTATGATAATTATGGCAATAAACAATATGCGTTTAAATGTGTCACCTTAGAAAACACATATACTCGAGACAATTTTACTGAAACAGGACCGACGTCGTAATGACCACACGACCACATACAGAGGTCGTCAGAAAAGGAATTTGGATTTTACCATATTTCCATATTATAACTGAATACGGCTGTTAAGGTAAGGTGACACGAGTGAGGTCGCGAAATGTCGCTAGTCTAATATAAATCAATTCACTGCCCGTTAAAAGCACTTAATATTTGACGATGTCAATGCCAAAACTTAAGGAATAATCACTTCCAATCCAGCTGATGTCCGATAATTGTCCTTTGTGTAATCATTGAACTCAAACCCGTGGAAGCTTAGTAACCAAATACATTTGCTTTGTCCAAGCTCGGCAACTGGCGGGGCTTATCTTGAAGTAGCGCGGTTTAACCGACTCAGGAAGGATACTGTCCACTACTATCTCCAACCGAGTTGACTGGAGTTGGGCTTTCCACTTTGATAAAACATCGCAATTCGAAATATTATAGCAAGCTGGGTAGCTAGGGACTTCATGGAATCGCTTGTCACGTAATAATCTGCGATTTGAATTTGTAAAAAAACACACGATTTTTTTCTACATTATTATGATTTTAGAGCTATATAGATTTTTTTATAATTTCATATTATTCAATCATAGAAAAAAAAACGAATTTTGAATAAAACAAGTCTAATAAAGTATTGTGTGGCCATGTCGTAAAATTAGCCATATCATGAAAAATATAAATCACAACGGGAGAAGAACCTTGTATAATAATAATTATACATCTTGACAGATCAAATTTGATGCCCTAAAAATGGTTTAATGATGGTTAATGAAAAATGCTCACAAAAACTTTCGCAGCTCACTTTTCGTCTTAATCTCCAAACCACAGGGCCACAACTTTGGCATCAAGTATTTTAATTATCTTAATCCTCCAGCAAAACTCCTTAAATTCCCCCGAGTGATTTAGAAGTATTTTGATACGTAAGTCACGCGCGAAGGCGATGCAACGTGCCTAAACATACAGGACGAGATGACGGAAGAGAAAATGTCCGCAGGTCGATTGCTTATAGACTTTTGGAAAATATAAGAGATAGTTTAAACAGATAAAAATGGTACATTATTTATAAAAAAAATTCAAATGCCTGTAGACATCATGTTGGAGAAGGTACTTGACTTTCTTATGTAACCTTCAGTATAGGTTGTCAAGTTCAGCATCTGCTGTACAATTGGAATAAAACACTTTCATAACCGACCCGCATTGGGCCAGCGTGGGTTATTGCCCAATCTCGCCATGTGCTGTAGAAGTTGTGTGCCCAGCATTAGGTTGTTTATAGGCTGATGATGAGTTTCAAAACTTTATACACTCCGTTATACAAATGCCGAAAATCATGAAAAGTAACACAGAAAAGCCAATACACTTATTAATATGGCACTAGCTTTTGCCAGTGGCTACACTCGCATTAACTTTTTAAAAGAAAAAGTAGATTACAGCCGTCTCCAGGGTCTAATCTAGTTATTACCAAAATTCATCAAAATCGGATTAGCGTGAAAGCATAACAAACAAACAAACTCACTTTTATTTTTAATATTAAATCAGGATTAGTGTGGAATTCAGTCATTGAAAAACATAAACCACGAGTCGCAGTTAGATAAGAACCTTGATAAGTCAGTAATGTGTGGCAGTGATATATATTTTTTAAATGACAATTCGAGGGTGGATAAAGACACGCGACGCCCGCTAGCAAACGACCGAGACGCCCCGGCGCGCTACGTTATACCACTCGTAATCAAAGACACGCCACTTGAAGCAGTAAGTGTCGGCACGAAATCGCTAATCGATACGTATATACGAGTACGTTTAATATACTAAACTGAATATTTTAAGTATCGATTGATGATCAATAAGTCTCTGAGCCGAACATTGCAGAAAAAAATCATACGCCTCTAATAAAACTGCAGAAATGATTTATTTTTTACATTGTTTCCTTTTGCAATGTTTTAAATACCTCCATTTCAAATGCCTAGACACCGTTCTAGAAAATCCTATAGAAAAAAATCAGTTGAAATAACAAACGTTTTGGCGAAAAACTTTCAATGTACGCTGGGGCGAGAACTCGTTGAGTCGAAATCCATGAGGTCAAATAACCCTACAACGACGACCGATGTGGCAAAAATCTTTCTGCGTGGTAAGCTGTGGCATCTGAGGGATCCCAATCTTTTATCTTTGTGAGTCAAAGTATCATTCGATTTGTACATTTCGGCTACAGATGTTTCACCATAGCGTACTATGCATAAAATTTTTAATCACAGCGTTTTCGCTGTTGCGTAGTTCGATCTCATGGATTTCAACTGAACTAGTTTTCGCCACAGAAACCCTGAAAGTTTTTTTGCCATAACATTTGTTGCAAGACATTCTAAAATGCATACTGGACCCGTTCTGGAAGACTTTATCCGGGTTTTCACTTCTTTTCTGTCTCCTTCCACAATTCCTACTACTTCCTCGAAGGTGCCCACCCCACCCACTCCTTCTTCAAGGCTGGCAACGCATCTGCGGCTCCACTACGCTTTGCGGATGTTCATAGCAGCGGTGATTACTTCCCATCAGGTTATCTGTTTGCTCGTTCGAAATTAATAAATAAATTCTGTCTTTTTTGATTTTTTAAGGTTTTGTAATTAGTAAATCGCAGGGGGCCAAGTCTGGCGAGCAAGGTGTGGGTAATGCAAAAGTTAATGCAAGTTGGCTACTGTAACTAAATATTTTTCAGCAGCAGTCGCTTTACCTTGATTTCATCGCCCAATTTTATTGTGAAGTAGACTTGAACATACCTGCAAATATTGTTTAAATAAAGTAAGTAAGTAAGTGCCAAAAAATACAGTCAGTGTACATAAAATATGTCTATTGCAATAAATAATAGAATAGATAGAGCAATAATAATATTGTGATTGCAAAAGCGTTCTAAAGCACAATGCTATTACTTTGTCATTTAATTTCTTCCTAGTCTTTTTTAGACATGGCATTAAATTTCTTTTTTTTAAATAATGTTTTGTCTCTACGCTATTGGTCTATCGAATACCCATTCACCGTTAACCATTGCAAAAACACGAAAATTACCAGTAAAGTCCACAAACTCGTCCTCGAACTCGTGTCTACCTAACTTTAATGTCGGTCTGCAGTGAAAAAACTTGGCACCCAATAGGAGTAGATTTTTATCATACATATTTCATGATAAAATGTTAAAAACACGTTCAGAAGAAAATAATGTTTACCGTCAATTGCTATTGTTATCTTCCTCTGTAAGTTGCGGTTTTCTCTTCAATATATAAAACTTCACTACCGGATATAAGTTTTATTTTTTGTAGAAGTTGAAAAATGGTCTAAATAATCAAATCGCTAAAGCCTTCTGCTTGTAATCCACAGTTTATTGTGAATGTTCTGGGTTGAATTTTGGACAATCCCTGGTGGACTTACCATAACGGTGACCATCGGGAAGTGGAAAGGCTTGTTTGAATTAATTTAAGGTTGCCGCTGTTAGCGTTAGCGTGAAAGTTATTTGAGTTGATTAGTGTTACAAATTACATTTCATTGTCACTTTACTTTAGTAAGTGCTTTTAATTGTATTTGGCTCCGCAATTTCACATAATAGTAGTATAAAGCTAAATTGGTCAAAATAATAAACTAAATTATAAAAAAATCTCTTTAGTTGCAAACAATTTGTGTTATTATTATTATTTCATAAAAAGCTCAGAGTCACACAGCGAGCAATGGAGAGAGCTATGCTCGGAGTTTCTTTGCGCGATAGAATCCGAAACGAGGATATTCGCCAAAAAACCGGAGTTGCCGACATAGCTCGTAAGATTTGCAAGCTGAAGTGGCAATGGGCAGGCCACATCGCTCGACGAACCGACAACCGTTGGGGAAGAAAGGTTCTCGAGTGGAGACCACGCACTGGAAGACGCAGTGTTGGTAGGCCTCCCACTAGGTGGACCGACGACATCGTGAGAGTCGCAGGCAACCGGTGGATGCGAGTGGCGAGTTGTCGGTCAGGATGGAGGTCAAAGGGGGAGGCCTATGTTCAGCAGTGGACGTCTTCAGGCTGGTGATGATGATGATGATGTGTGAGTGTCAATAAATATTTTCTTATTCTTATTCTTATTCTTATTAACTGGATACTCTTAGCCTACATCATTATAAACTTTACAGTTTTACAAATTTTTATTGTAAATAAATTTGCTTCTTTATGTTTACATTATTCACAAGTATTAAAATTTGTGTTATTTATTTCATATAAACATTATTGCAAATCTATTTTTAAAGTATTATAATAGGGCTGATTAAGATCAAGTATTATCCTACATTAATATAAAATATAACATAAATTATACAAACTAAATACATTATACCTTAGCATTATACATAAATTTAGTTTAGTCTAGCATCAAAACTTTAAATTTCACCGTGACTATTATGATATATCATGTATGTCATTAAAACACAAACGGAAATATCAATGCGTGGAAATGAATGCGATGCGTTTGGCAACCGATGGATTTATTAACAGCGACGAACGATTCTCAATTCGGTTTCGATTGCAAAAAAAACAGAGAACTTATGAATAATTGTGACGTGTGATGTTTGCCACGGCATTCAATTATTATGTAATTCATCTTGTTTCAGCTTCTTTGATTTACTAACTACTAGAGATAAACCACGAAAAAATAGCTCGCTCCTCCACAATTTGTTTTAAATGTGTGTGTGCATATACGTCACGTTGTACAGTAAAGCTAATTAAACTAACTGCTGAAAGGATGCATCAATGTACCAAAAAGATGGTTATTGTTGTAAGTAATGCATCTTATCACAATACTTTAGCGAAGAAAATATCTACTTCAAATAGCAATAAACCAGAAACGCATAAATGGCTAAAAATAATAACTTATCTTTTAACGAATCCATCAAAAAGATCGATCGTGACGTTATCATTATAAGGAACAAATATGACAAAATGGGTGTTTGCTATTGGTTATATTGCAAAACAGTAAGAGTGCATAATTTACATTATTTTAAAAAAAAACATCCTATTTTCTCCTCCACTCGATGAGACGGGCGTGTGTCAGTCATACAAAAATGTTAAGAGGTCCCATTCTAATAAATGATTTTGACCTCTTTGGTCGAGTGGTTTGTACACCGGTTTTCATGGTGTCGCCACCTCTGAGGTCCCGGGTTCGATCCCCGGTCGGGTCAATTTAGAAATTATTGTTTTTCTAAATTGTCTCGGGTCTGGGTGTTTTCTATGTATAATAAGTATGTATTTATGTATTTTAAGTATGTTTATCCATTATCTAGTAACCATTTAACGAGTTTCATAACGAAGCTTCTCTTGGGCTAGATAATTGGTGTGAGTGTAGGAAAAAAAAAAATTTATTTAATTAATGACGTTGAGTACTTATTTTCAAAGTAGACTTTATTTTTATTATTGAAATGTTTGCATTCACAATGCTATAAAGATATAGGATAACATGTTTACTAGAAAAAAGAAAAATATATTGATAAGCAATTGCGTCTTACTTGCAATAGTATTTCTTTCGACTGTGAGGGTAGGTAAAACCTTCACAGTGACGTAAGTAATACCGCTGGCTTGCAGAGTAAATCACAAACTACTAGAAAGAATTCAACGAGTTTTCTGGGGTCTCGGTAGCTTAGCGGCCAGAGCAGTGGACCGGCAATCCAAAGGTCATGGGTTCGAATCCCATTAGAGCTTTCCTGAGACTGGTTAATTTTTTTAAAAACATTTTATCTTAGATTTTATTTGTGAATCTCATTAGCAATACATTACGTAAGAAATAACAACAGGTATTGTGTCGATCCTACCAATCTTTTGCTCAACTGTGACAAAGACCTGTGCCCTATCGGAAATTGAAAATGTCACTCGCAATTTTGCAAGCTTTTGTATAATATTCTTAACCTCTTAAGTAAAACCAGACACAATTAAAAATCAATTGTTTCGCGACCGCCGGCGGTCTTATGATCCTTGACCTATCAACAATCAGTACTCATTAGCGTTCCGAGAATATCAGGCAGGTCTATGTCTATTTTCGACCATTGTATACTTTATCTACCGCTTTATCAGACTATATTATTTCAATATATTTAAAAATATAAACGAGTATTCTAAAGTTTTGCCAAATTTAAAAATGTCTTAGAATTTAACAAAGCAGCAACATTTTATTTGTTTTATTGTTTCCATGTAGGTATTTAAGTATGTCCTTTTTTCCTTTTTAGAGAGCAAAAATTCCATAGGAAATTCTTATCTCGAATAACTCTCAGGGGAAATATTCCAGCTATTTCTGAACACAGCATAATCAATAAAATATCGACGTAACCTGTCCAAATCTTACCCCCTTATCACTATCAGCACTTTTTATGAAACCGTCGTCGGTCGGACACAAAGCGCTTTTCCGCTTTAATGTCAGCAAAATATGGGGTCAGACAACGTTCTGTTGAAAACAAACCTATATCATCAAGAGGAAAGGTGTACCAAATAAAGGGAATTTATGAAATGGACACTTTCCTATTTATAGAAAACAGATGGTAAGGGGTCACCTTTCGGAATCTTTGGCGCTGTAAGATTTTTACAAGAAACACAAATAGAAATAGGTTCTTTGTTACATGAAACATTATTATTAGCCTTATAAAAAAATTCAAATTAAATTTTCCATTTGCAATTATTGTTATGTAAATTTGTTGTGTTGTCGACCTAAGGAACTGATAGAAAGAAAGTACCTATGCCGTTTAAAAAGTAATAGTTACCACTAACAAAACAGTAATCCGGTTAATAACCTTTGGGAATACAAACTATGCTCATGAATCAACATGCATGCTTGTACACCCGGATCAAGAATCAGCCGCAAATTCACCGGCCCTTCCTAAAATACCCCGCGACCGACGACGCTAGCAAAAAGCCCAAAAAGCGTATTTGTCCGCTCATCTTGTTAGGGACGCTATTCATGATACTAGAATAATAATTGTTATGAATACCATTTTATACGTCTTTGAATAAAAAAATAGGTTACAGCAATAAGTATTGTTCATACAAATTGGTTAATAAAAGGTTACACATATTGAATATTAAATTCGGTACCGAGTTATTATTACTTAATATTATATATTACCGAGGAAAAAAGTTGTGACACAGAAATGCCTATTATAGTAGGTATTATTTAAAAAAAAATTGCAATGGTAGTTTTGTCAAACAATATTCAATACGACAGTTTCAACTAAAAACGAAGGACAACCAGAAAACATTTCCAATAGAATCAGCAAACATCGATGCCAAACCAGAATCAACACCTAGGAATTCTCAAAGCAAAAGTAATAATATTCTGGAAAAATATTACGACGGGCGGGCGGAACGTATCCGACGTCGAATTGTATTCAAAGACATGTAAAATATGATACTTCCATTTTAAGATTCCTCAAGATATACTGCTGGCGTAAAATATTAGAACGCTCCCTGTATTTCATTGATATCTGCCTCTCCGGCTATGACAGAATAATGGCCGTTTATAATGGAACGAGATTTTTAAACTAAGGTTGGCGGCGGCAGCTCAGATTTTCTTTTCGCATTTTGCATTCGACGCGAGTACAGAGGGCCTCTATCTAAGCGAATCCGTAACTTCGTTGGCCAGTAATTCGTCGTACAATGCACGCGCGCTCATTGAGTTATAATGTACTATGCACTAGAGAAGACGTAACAACTAGATTTGCTACACGCGTTAGAGCCAACTCGCTCCAACTATATTAGTCTGTGGCAGGCGCTAGACGCAACAATACGTGTGTATTCTTTGTTGTATTTTATTAAAATATGCCTTCATGTGTGCTAAGGTACTGTTTAAAGAATTCAGGAAATACAAATAAAACTAAAGGAATCACATTTCACCTGTAAATACGCACTAAATTATCGATATATCATGCATGTGACTAATTATTTTATCAAATCGCCGAGACATAAGCGGCGGCCAAGTTTTGGCGCTTTAGACCTTAGACCTTAATCGCGAGAAAAGAAGCGGTCTAGCGCTGTATGTTTGGATTGTTCAGAAAGACGATAAATTAGCGCACTTTTATTTAACTTAAAAAAAAATAGAACAAGACTTTTGGTTGGGATAGCTCCTCTAGTACGTAGTACATTATAACTCAATGCGCGCGCTTTTGTTTTTTTCACTAGCGGTTAGCGCAGTACATGCACACAGCACACAGCAGCCGTATACGATGAGTTACGGGCAGACGAAGTTTCGGACGAGGTTAGAGAGTAGAGCCTCAGGTACGGTTACTTTCACATGACTCTCACATTTTTAACAATTTGTAGTTTAAAGAGACCTTTTTATGTTAGTCATGTGAACTCGTTTTTAACGTGCTGAACATTTATTTTGTTGCCAAGCGTATGCAAGGAGCTAGCTGGATATTTTATAATTGCTACAATCATGATGAATAATGCTTTCTGCTGTAATTACGTTATAATTTCAATGTTTAAATGTCTTCATTGCATATCACAGTTTAACGATTTCAATGTTTAAATGTCTTCATCGGATATCACAGTTTTTTTATTTTAATTATTATATTATCGTCTTTTCCTATAAATGTATAGTATTGAACCGTAATCTTACCGATAGTAAGTAATGATTAGGCTTAAGGCAGAATCTAACCTCTCCCGGAATATTTAATCAGGCAGAGCGTTATTTATAAATACTTACCGTAGGTATTAAATTATTTATTGTTTTACAATAAATAAGAACGCCTGAACTTAATTTTCATTAACATTATCATTATTATCAGGCCATAAACGTCTCTTTGCAGGGCATAGGTCTTTCCTCATGAAGTATAACACTTGGGCAGATTGATTATTTAATGACTGTCATATTATTACAACCAACGGGACCAATGGCTAAAGGTGCCTCTTAATGGATGAAGGAACTCGAAGTGTCGCAATTTGATCACCCGTCTAGTGTCGCGGTATCGCCAAAATTGCATAACTTACAAGATTTTTTGCTTGATAGTAAAACGCATTTGTTGCCCACCGCTCGTCTTATCATTATCAAATATCAACATTTATAAAAACAGAGACTGGTGTACAAATCGCCTTATGCGTCACAGCTGCTGTATTCCCGGGATATCTTTAGCAAAAAGCGCAGACAAACTGACAACCTAACGGCGTGTACACAGACAGAGCTCCGATTTCTGGGTCAAGATGAGAACTCGATAGAGCATCGGCCAATAAGGAAATATTCCAAGTTTGCTTTGGTATTGTGAAAGGAGTATCGTCTTCTGTTAGTAAAGCAACAATGAAAATGGTATAGTTTCATTTCTGCGATGCTGGAACGCTGAAACATTTTAAAAGTAGTGACGTGTTTGAATTACAGTTATTGTTATTTTCTAAGTTATGTTTCAGTTTATTAAATAGATGAAATGTCAAACCTTATAATTATTATTAATGGCTTCGCGTTCAACTCTAAGCCAATTTCAAGTGGTATATTGTTTTAAAAGTATTGTACGGTAGATTGAATTATAATTAAGTTTCAGAAAACGTGTTGTTGCTAAAAGAACCGTACAATTAAATTTATATGGAGAACAGCCACGTCAGACTACCTTAAAACGTCTAAATTCTGCAGTCGATTTTAAACTCAACACTCAAAAGTTAAAGTTTCAAACTTATTGGGGAATTCGACCGTTTTGTAAAGCCTGAAATACAGTTGTGTGAACACCCAGGTCTCTTAATAACTAGATATCTGTTATATGCGGCTACAGAACAAAAACATAACATACTCGTACGTAGTTGAATGTAAAATACATTTGAAATGTAATGAGCTTTATGATAGTGACCAACAGTTAAATTCGAGCCGTTATCGTTAAATATGATGTCTTTCGTGTTTGATAATAATACAAAAAAATTGCTGATACTTCGTTTAAAAATAATCAGTTGGTAAATTACCTTTAACTGATGGTCACTATCATAAAGCTCATTGCATTTCAAATGTAAGTTAATCGTCGTTAGTTTATAGTACGAATAGATAGTACATCGTTAGATTTCAACTGATAGTTAATTTTTAACCTAAATTGAATGAGCACTGAAAACGCATTGCCGGCCTTTAAGGAAGAAGTAGGTTTAAGGAAGGAATAAGAATTGTGAGGGGGAGGTGGGGGGAGGGGACAAAACAGAACAGCACCGAGTGCCATTATTTCGCGCCGAATATTCGTGAGAGGGTGGTATTACCCCGGACGAGCCGGCCCAATGCGTGCTGCAACGCAGCGTGGCTCTACTACCCTTATTTAATAGCATTTTTTTACTATTCATAAATATTTTATTAAAATTTTTACGAAAATTTCTTACATCGCAATTTGAAAATGCTGAAAACATTTTCATAAATAATATCGAACCTGCACTTTTCGATCTGAAATTCCGGGTCAGGTGTGTACTACCAAGTATGTGTATCATAGTTCTGTCCAGCCAGCGCAAATTTATCGACACTACTTATTCTTACTTTAAAAGCCAAATACCTACGCCTTTATTTAACGTCAACAGCTACTCTAGTCAAGAGTCAAGAGCATCAACGTCCGATCCTACATTTGTGCTGATTATTTTATTACAGTAATCAATGTGCATGCGCCTTTACCCAAGTCTTTATAGGGAATAATAAATATTAGCACGCAGATTATAGCAGATGTGTCGTGGGCGGTCCTCTACCTCCTTGGCGTAGGGTAGGGAGGAAACCTTATTCGGTTTGAGGATTACCAGGAATCATGAGAGATAAGGCGGTACTTAAGATTACTTTTTATTAGCGCTGTATGGCGGCAATCCTTTGAAGCGTTTTGAATAATGTTTCGTTTTCGTTGCTTTTGGTTTTTTTTTTGTATTATTATCTAATATTGTATTACTAAAGTAAGAGTATTATGCAAAGGGACTTTTATAATACATACCAATATCAATAATTGTTATTATTTCATTATTGCTGTAATTATACTGTGTGGTGGCGGTTATTTAATAAAATAATACTATTATAACACATCTCTCACTTTGAGTGTAGTAGGGGAATAAAAGGCGACTTACGGACTTTTTTATGCCTGGCCTTTGCTTAAAAAAGTCCGTCAACAACCCTGGGGCTGTGATCACCTACCCGTATTTAGCAAGCGAGGGGATTTAGGCAATACCCATCAATATTGTAGCAAAGATTTGATTACAATGATGGAGGTTTTTGCCCAGCAGTTGGATAGTATGTAGAGTAGAGTATACTTTTTTTAATAAAAACAAACTGTCGCATCGTCTCTGTCAGCTGAAGCTATTGAATTGTCTAGTTTTTTTGTCATAATGTGCCAGGGTAGACACAAATTTAAGAAAGTAGGCCAGCCAACGTCTTAACAAAGGGAAGATTTCTGCAGCGCCAGAAATTAGGGCAAGAACAGAATAATTTCAAGGAAAACTATTATATTCTCAGATGTATGTAAGTAAAATGTACCTTGATCTACCTATAGAGACGTAAATCATACAAGGTATGCACCACAAGAAATAGATTTAAATAGAAGCGGCATGTTAGCTCAATTATATGAAAACCAAGCGTGTCATTTTTTTCGGTGTCAATTTAAGAGGGTTTACGCAATTCGGTTTCCTATACACACTTCCAAGACGAAATTTTTAAAAACCAATAAGCCAATTTTCATGAAACTTTGCATGCTAGGGTAAAATACAGAGATCTAATGTCTAGTTTGTTGAAAACATTTTTAATAAACGTTTGTTTAACTGAGTTGTTGCGATTTTAAACTTTCTATGGTGGACTTTAAATCGCAATAACTCAGCTAAATAAACGTTTTTTAAAAATGTTTTCAGCAAACTATTTAGATCTTTGTATTTTAGTTTAGCATGCAAAGTTTCATTAAAATTGGCTTATTAGTTTTTTAAAATTTCGACTTGGGAGTTAGTATGGGAAGCTGAAATGTGTAAACTCTCTTAACAACAAAAAAACTTACCGATGTATGAAACTTGTTGATTATCTCGGCAAACCTTTCTTGTACAGTTTTTACAGCTCGATACAGCGCAAGTAGTATTTTTTTCGAATTCTTCTTATGTCCGGTGCTGACAACGGCTAAATGAAACGCGGTCGAAAGATGGCATAATACCATCCTTTTGACACTATTTTAGCACCAAAAGTACGTGCACATGCCGCTTCTACTTAGATCTATTTCTGTGTTATGCACCATTACATTTATCTTAATGAGTTATAATATAATTCATAAATAGTTTCAGACCGTTTCTGTGGTTCTTAAGTGCAACATAAGAGGTCAAAAATGTTGGCGTTTAAGAATAAAAACTTTACAATTAAGTATGTAAAGAATGTTCTGACTAACATTTTTAACAATTTTCGTTTATTTTACTACATGGCTGCTTTTTTAGAAGGTTTATGAAGTACTTACTTGTCATCATCAACTTTTAAGACGCTTAGCATATTTGAGAAAACATACTAAAACACAAGACTCTATAAAAAAATCGCTATGCAAGTAAGAAATTGAAACCTATTTGGTATTCAAATAAAATTCGGCAAAAATGACTAGTCTCGGACGAGCGAGGTGCCGTCTGCCCCCTGATATTAAGGCCCCATTAACGATCGTACCGCGATAAAACAACGGCAGAATATCCAAGGAGCCCATTAAGCTTTGTTTTTTCACTGTATTTATTCAAATTAATTGTTTTTTTTATGGCGCCGAATCTGGACTCTCCCAGTGGGGATTACTCATATTTAAATGATTGTTTGATAATGCTAGTAACGGGAATTTGTTATTCGGTGTGTTTTAGCTGGCGGCATGTTGTATCAACAAACACCTATTACCTTTTACTTGAACCTACTTAGGTCTAGTGAAACCGGTCAAACTCCCTCTGGTTGTAACTCCTAGTATTGCGTAGGTCATACAGGCTCATCTAAATCTAAAATATCATGGAATCCGCTTGACTAACTTCTATAATCGTAATAATAACTATAATTGTTTTACAACAGAGATAAGAAAAGCAGTTCCTCAGTGTAAGGTTTTCGGTTCAAGTGCGCATTGATATTGAGCTTTGCCGTCACCTATCATCAGAGGAGATTGCAAAGCACTACCCCGTTGGAAAAAAGAAGAACTTATCGTAGCTCCCCTATAGTCACTGCAATATATAGACAGATTATTTTTGAGGTTTATTTAGATTCAACTCAAACTCACAATCAAAAAAGTGGGATTTAGTATATATCTAAGTAAAATAAAGGTACATAAAAATTTAGAGATAACATTTTCATCGAGCTTGGCTTAAAATTATGATAGTGTCGAAAAAGGGAATTGCATAATGTTTAACACTTTGACCGCCGCGTGGCAGACACCGGTGACCGACGAACAATAACATTTCTAATGTGATAATGGTTTTGTAGCAGTATGTTAATAAATTAAAAAAGGAAATAAAATCGTCAATTCTAATAAAAAAATGTTATTAACTATCAAAAAAGAGTAATTATTCGTAACTTCCTTTTCGTTTAATGGTTAAATATTTTATGATCCATTAGGAAATTAATTGACATCGTTGAAGGAAATTTTGTTTTTGCACATTTTTTTTAATGGAGTCAGGCAAATTTTATTGCTTGCTATAAAGGTTTATTGTCTCACAATTTTAGGTTGGTAATTTAATCGCCTTTGTGAACCAGTGTCTCCTCCTAGAAATATTGGATCTGGATCCAAAAACCTACCACTAGATGTTGTAGATTGAGAACATGGAGGCGGGCTGTCAGGCTTAATGTATATAATTATAAGTAAATCAGTTACTTTGAATAAATACCATATTTACTTTAAATGTATGGATGACATACTAACATAAAAACACAGCTTATTTGGACGACAATTTGTTTAAATTTATTGGCGCGGCTTATTTTTGAAATAACTACTACCAACCCATCTCTTCCCTTCGGGTGTCGTAAAAGGCGACTAATAGACTGGAACCATTATCTAACAGCAGTTGGTGTTTAGTGAAACGTGGACTATGCCAGTGCATTGCTTTTGCGATCCTTATAGCCTAGTATCTGACTGACCCTTTTGGTATAATAGTCCTAAATATATGTATATCATCCAAATACCCAATTATATGAACCTAGAAACCTAATATATTGGCAACCATAATATACACAACGATTCTATAGAATTTATATGTTGCAAAGGCTTAGGTACTTATTTTCTGACCAGAAAAAACCTGAGAAACTTGTTAAAATCATCAGCATAATCAATAACCCCATTGCAAGGCGCAAGCCTTACCGCTTATGTCGTATCACAATTAGTGACTAAGGCCATCATACACTATGACACAATGCAGTTTGCAGAATGTTCATAATCGGATTAGTGCGAGGAAAATTTTTGGGGAGATTGTGAAGTTAGCTTCGAGCGTAACACTTCGTGTATTGGGTGACATCGACTTTGACGAATATTGGCTCACTTCACAACTGCCATTGAGTTTACACTAGCCTTTAGGGATCAGTATTCGGTGGTTCGATTCACGTGTTAGGCAAAGGGTATTTCAGATTTTTCACACTTCAACAACAACACTCTTGCATGGTAAAGATGACTTGATTCATTGCGTGACGCCTTTGCATAACGGGAGAATATTTTGGTCTATACTTTAAAAGCCACTGCAAAATATGAATACCGCTTACGATTGTAACTCACCATGCTTTACGCACAGCTCATAAATCCTTTAACCCTTTATATCTGCGTGTTATTCTGAGCAACATAAGACTCTTTTCTCTTGAGCCACGCCTGATCACACAATGTCAAACCTTCATTATGTAAAGTTGTTTGCTGAGGACAGCGCAAACAGCGACATGGCGTTAGGTGTGTGTACTTTTAGTGGCTTGTATTCGACTGGCGTTGGTTGCGACTTCTTTCCTGTCATCTCGTTCTTCCAGCAAATTGGATTTTTCCTAATAAAGGTCGACAAGAAAATTTTGACCTCCTATACTGAATCGGTAAGCTAAGTTTTTTTGTTATACAGGCATTAGCCTGTATAACAAAAAACTGTTGTTTGGTAATAGGTTTACAACCTGTTTTGTACAGGTCTTCCCGCACTATGCTCGATAATGCGGGTGGGTAAGTTTCAATAAATGTCATCTTACGACAACAACCGGGATCAACGGATTAACTTGCTCTCCAAAGCGGAGGAGCTTTTAATTTGGGCACCCACCCAGTGGCATAGGCCACTGGGTGTGTAGTGTAAAAGATATTGAATTTGAAATACAATCATCACTGCTTTATAAATAAACTCAGCAGACGGTTTTGAATATTTTTTCGCAACATTTTGGTCAACTTGATTAATGGTGTCTGCAATTGCTTTAAAAATAGACCAACACAAATACCAGACCGTCTTAATTGATCACCAGACTAGAACAACTAGTAAACTTTCTTCATAGTTTTATAAAAATATACAAGTAAACTTTTAACGTCATCTGTATCAGTCTACCTAGGTACCTAAAAAAGAAAAAGTGTTGATAATTTTCCCGCAAGCAGGATTCGAACCTACACAGCACTGAGACCTAGACCTGTGAGATTGCTATTGTTCTTTTGTTTTGCATTTTTGGTTCTTTTGTTTTGGTGCCTTTTATTATTAATAAATAAATTCACCGAGTGCAATGATATTACAAACTATAGATATGTAACGTTCACAGTAATTTGCGTTTTAAATGTGTTCCGAGCTGCACACATTGACAAGTTTCACTGATAAGTAAAACAAAAGATACGAAATAGCACGCAAGTGAAAGAGATAGCTATAATTTAAATGATTGCACTTCAATTTTTTCTTGTGCATAAAGTTACATACAAGACGTCCCAATTGGGACGTATGTGAGTCTTCACTTCGCGCGCGTTTATAACATATCTGATTCTTGTTTTATATAATATCATTGACCAAGTGCCTACTTTCCGTTCTGTGACATAAAGTTTTGACAGCGCGTCACTGTCACACTCACCTGTCAACCTGTCATGTCGTCCCACTAATAAGGCACGACGACGCGACGGTTTCGGCACCAGATTTAGAACTTCTTAAAAAAAACTACAAAATATAAACTTAGGTAACGAGCTACACGGAACATGCACATTCTAATGACCAAAAATTGTGCCGTGCACAAGTTAGAGTTTCAGCTTTAGAATAAGGTAAAAATCGCGTTTTCCTTATGTTTTTTCGAAACTATTATTAATCTATTATAAGTTATTTTTATTTTAATGGCACTAAACTTTATATAAAATTTACTTTAAAAAAAACTTAAACTTGAATTAAATATAAAATTGAGTTTAAGTGACTATGACTGCGTTGTAATATTTTGTCTAATTCGTGGTGCACCGTCGACGCAAGACGACTCGACAACGAATCCTATTTTTATCTAAAATACCTGGTTCGTACGTAGGTTGTCTGAAAGAGATCACTTTCAGTGATAACACCGCTCCTTGTACCATAATTTTCTATGACTTTTTATCTTTATGTTTATTCATCTGACCTAATACTTTATATAAATTGTAAATAGTTTATTTACAAAAATTTTTCTACTTATTATTTAAAAGAAGTAAGTAGTTTTTATTAATAAATTAGAGCTTTCTCAGAAAGTTTAAAAGTCCATATCCGTACTTCCTAACCCGAAGCTGTCCGGATGTTTACCGTGGACACGTGGCACGGGGCCGAAAATACCCCGGTTTATAACGATGCGCGTCGCCAAAGAAAACCCGCCCTATTTTAAGTTGGACGTGATACATTTTTGTGATGTGTCTCAAGATTTTTTTAATATTTTTGTCATAACCCGCAATACTATTCTTTCATAATAAGATTACAATTTATTTAGTAATGTAATATCTTCAGCAATATTGACGTAGAACATTATTAACCACGTCAGATCACATACGTAAATCAATTTCTCTGTTATTTCTAAACTTAATTTGAACATAGAATAAAACTGATGTAATCTCTATTTGCCTTTCTTAATGAGAAAATAATTTAAAACTTGTGATAAAACTGATTAATGGTTCTTAATTTTGTGCTCTAACAAAAAAACAGTTTTACTTTTAACTAATGTTAACTTTAGTTACCAATAATTGATGATTTTAAACCGTATTTCTAGTAGTTATTTGTAATCTTAAATTTAATGTTCTATCTGTTTTACTTCTTTAGATATAAACAAATAATTTATGTCGTTTCTTTAAATTCACATTCAGCTTTATGTTACCATATTTCACCTACTCACCTATCATTCCGAATCAATATTCGTGCTATTGTAATGGAATGTGGAGCTGCTTAGAGATCTGTCGTAGAATGCTTCGACGTCTGCAGCCGTTCCCGCCGTAGTATTTCGGTATTAGAATCCCGCGGGGACATTTTGGATGCGGTCCAGTCGTGTGCGTAACTCGCGAACGTGCTAACGCTATCGATTCACCGACTAGATCGATATTTGGAGTACGGTGAATTTATAATAAAATACCTATAGTGAAATTTAGAATTGCTCCGATATCTTTTAGTGAGAAATTGTTAGTGATGTTTTTTAGTGAAAAATCTAATTAAAATTTTAGTTAGTTAGTTAGATTTGGATAAAGCTTTGATTTAATTTTATTATGTGTTTAAGAACAAACAATGCTTACAATATTGATTCCAAAACGTGTGTGTTTTTATATTTGTATCAGACAAATAAATGAAGTGAACAAAACCTTTTAAGTAAAAAAACTTCAAAAGCTCCGCCATGACTCAGTGAGAGCAAACGCCAAACAAACAGTAAAACTGCAACTATTTTGAGAGCATGCGCCAATAAAACGAACATACAGAAGCACATAAACAAAATGGCTACTGAACGGCACGCGACTTCGTTTATAAATCACAAGATGTTTATTTGTGTTGTTGTCTCGCTCTTGCTGCCGATGGCTAACGAAGGTGCACCGGGGATGTACGGCGACGCCCGAGGATACCCGAACGATGACGGCAAAAGGCTTACGAGAGAGTACCATTTGAGGCAAGGCGCATTGAGAGGGTTGATTGCAAAACCAAGTCGCCATTACGATTTGCAGCCCGTGGAAATGTTTCTGGGGATACCGTATGCTGCGGCACCTGTTGGTAGCTTAAGGTTCATGCCTCCAGGTAAGCGAATGAACTTAATTTAGGTTATATTGTTTTCATAATTTTATGGTTGAAGCTTTAAGAGCCACCGCACACACAATACTTTTAGCATCGGCGATCGGCGATTTCGCGACTGGCATCGCGTTTTGGCGACTCTCTGCGTTCGATTGCAGTATCGAAATTGCGAGTTTTAGCCATTCAGCCCACAGACGTATATATTATACGTCTGTGATTCAGCCGCTGCATTCAGCTTCTAAAAAACGTCTAAATCGCCGATCGCCGCGCGCCGCTGCTAAAAGTATCGTATGTGCTCTGGCCTTTATAGATATGAATAAAAAATTATTAAAGAAAATATATTTCCTTGTTTGTCAGGAAGACTCCAGATATTACTGATAATTTAATATCTATTGTGTCTGGTTTACGGCAGCTGAACTCATATCCGAATGCCTTGAGGACTATTTGACGTATGAACTCATATCCGAATGCCTTGAGGACTATTTGACGTATAATAGCTCATGGATAAAAAATGAATTTTAATAAGCAACTTTAGTCAGGTCTATTTTAGGGTTAGATATGAATTAAGAATTGCATACCAAAACATAAAGTACTATACTTTAAAATATGTATTTCTAGCGGCCCACCCGCGCCTTCGTCCACGCTAACTTAGAAAGACCGTCATAGTTCAGTCATTTAAAAAAAATTATATCTACAAAATATAAACAAAAACCATCCTCAGTTATCGCTCTATCTTAAAGTGAAAACCGCATAAAAATCCATTGCGTGGTTTAGGAGAATAGTGCGGTGTCACAGACAAAAGAAAACGGCGACTTTACTTTATAATATGTAATAATTTTTGGCAGTTTCCTTGAAAAATAACAATGATAATTATTATGTTAACTGCTTGCCAGTTCATGCGTTATTAATTTCTGTCTATATTTTAATAGTTTCATCACTATATTATTGAACAGTACCTTTTAATTGTGTATTACATGGAAACACCTATTCGAGCGAACGATTATTAGCAATCAACTCTAATTGGTGGTTGAGCGTGCTAATTGCTTGACTACTAGCATTTGCAAACGGTCAAACAATTGACCGGCTATTAGGTTTTATCAAGTGTTTCTATTTAATTTATTTGTGATATAAACAGATAGAAACACTTTGGTGTTTCAATGTCTTAAAATTTATGAATTAATTAATTTCTTTATTTCTTAAAAAATAGGATATCAATATTATATTTTAACCCCTCAGTCTTGGATTTTTTTGACACTTTTTTTTTCGCAACTGTCAACGTTAAATTTGACAGAATCGAGCATAGACTAAGCGATATTTTGCGATAACAATACATAAGATGAACCACAGAACCGAAATAACCAAACTTGTTCATACTAAAGTAGTCTGTAAGTCTATGAAAACACGGTACAGAGTCAAGTGTGTTTTTGTAGGTGCGCTCTCATGCGACCGCTTGGGGTTTGAGGATATTTTACTTTGAGCCTTGTGTGTGGCTGCTCACTAAAAGAATACTACCAACCCCTTTCTTCCCTTGGGTGTCGTAAAAGGCGACTAACGGACTAAAGACTGCATTTACATCCAACAGCATAGAGCGGCGATGGGCTCACCACCTATCATACTGAGCATTTGTGTGCAGTTGTAATTTGGTGTAGACTTTAGCAGTGGATTGCTACCGCGATCCTCAGTGCCTATAGTCTCTGACTAACCCTTTGAGGACAATAGTCGTAAATCATAAGTATGTAATATTCCCCTCAGGCCCCAAGCGGTCGCATGAGACCGCACCTACAAAAACACACTTGACTTTGTACCGTGTTTTCATAGACTTACAGACTACTTTAGCATGAACAAGTTTTATTATTTCGGTTCTGTGGTACATCTTATGTATCGTGATAGCAAAATATCGCATAGTCTATGCTCGATTCTGTCAAATTTGACGTTGACAGATGCGCCAATTTTTTTGTTAGAAAAGTGCCACGAGTGATTGGTAACATTTGCACGCAAAGTGACAAAGTTTAGCTGGTTTTAAAATTGAGATACAGATGTTATGAAATATTATCTCCTATGAGCAGTAACACGGAACTTTTAGTTAATCTGTGGTAATACTCCATTATTGATGAGTTAATGTAATGGTTCGCATGTAGGCGTAACATTTGCATGCTACTCTTTAAAATAAACACTGAAACACGTTTACTTTATGTACCTACATACGTAGGTGCTCATTTATTCAATATATTACTTTCAATTTATTGAATAATTTATTCAATATATTCATACGTAGGTTCAATAAAAAAAATAAAAATAATGAAATAACCTTTTTAATAGAATGGGTAATGTTAATTTAATAAAAAATGAAGCGCATTAGTGTTTGTAATTAAGGCTATGCACAATTATATGTTTTCTGCTCGCATGTGCTACATGGCGTGTAAGAAATAATACTTACAGATTAAAGTTCATATTACGCATATTTACCAGAAACTTCCATTTATGTTTTAAAGCCCACTAAATAAAATCTTTATTATAAAAAAAACCATCTGTTTGGAAGTCTAAACTTGACTAGGTCAATGACAAGACTTCGTGAAACACATGAAAACACTTTAATGTAAAAGCACTTTCGTATACAACTAATTCAAGGCATTTAAAGCTTTACATTATTTAAAAATGCTCGTACAAAATGTTGTTTATATTAAGAAGGAAATTGGCTTCTAAATATTATTACAGCGTAATGTGTACTATCTAAACACATTAAACCGTTTTAGTTTATCTAAACTTTGAGCGTTAAACAAATACTGAGTACCCCAATTCATTGAACTGTTAGCAATATGCGGCAGACATAACATGGGATCAAGTATACATATTTTGAGTACAGGTTATTTACGCTTCATTAATCAAATGAAGATGGGTAATTTATCCTGTTAGCTGCCTTAAAACCAGACACAAAAGAAATTCAATTTTATTCCCCCGTCTCCAATTTTACATGGCTAGTGGCACACAGCAGTCAGCGTGGTCAGCACTTTACTGACTATATTAAAAATAAATAAGAAAAATACATGCTGTATACTGTCCCACAGCTGGGCAAATGCCTCCACCATTGGAATCAAGTTTAGTACTCGTTACAATTTTATAAATTTTTATTTTTCTTATAAAAGAAAGAGGCAAACGAGCAGGCGGGTCACCTGATGGAGAGCAATCACCGCCGCCAATGGACACCCGCAAAACCAGAGGAATCGCAGACGCGTGTCCGGGCCTTTAAGAAAGGAATAGGAATTGTGAGGGGGGAGGGCCTCCGGAACTAGCCGGACGAAATTGTTGTATTTCGTCCGGCACAAAGTACCTCGGCGAGCCGGCGCAATACGTGCTGCAACGCTGCGTGGCTCTACCACTCAGTCAAGATGATATGTGTAGTCTTATTGTGGGATATTGGCCTCGCCAAATGCGGGTTATTTATCACAAACTCGGGCTATGCCTCCAAAAATCATATTTTGCCTGACCTGAGAATTGAACCTGGAACCGCTGATAACAACCGACCAAACCAAGTACCCTCCGCTGGGATTTGAACCCGAGATTGACCTCTGGGTCTACACAAATTCGGACTATGCCTCCAAAAATGATACTTTGCCTGACCTGAGAGTTGAATGAACCTGGGGCCGCTGAATATAAATCCAAAAGCTTAACCACACAGCCACCGAGACGTATGAGGAGACTGTATTAAAATAAAACAATATTTCTCTGTCAGTCAGTGCACCACCTTGGCCCGGTGTCAAGATGGCGACACAGTTCGGAGCTGTGTGCCCACAGTCGCTGCCCTCGATAAGGAAGGGAGACCCCCCCACGTTGGAGCGCCAGCACTACATGACGAAGCTCAAGGCATTTCTGAGAAACGAGTCTGAGGATTGTCTGCATTTGAACATTTATGTGCCTTATAGAGGTGAGTAGTCTTTTTGTTAACGGCTCTTAAAACGTCCACTTCGCAAAATGTCTACTGGTCGCAAAAGGTCCATTTCGCAGTATGTCTCTTTCTCAAAATGTCCACTTCGCAGTACGTCTCTTTCTCAAAATGTACACTTCGCAGAATGTCTCTTTCTCAAAATGTCCATTTCTCAGAATGCCCATTTCGCAAAACGTCAATTTCGCAGAAAGTCTTTTTCTCAAAACGCGCACTTTTATCTCTGCTTGCTAGCAGAGAAATAAAAGCCAGAAACAAAAACAAAACGAAAGCTTTATAAATATAAAATAATGAGTTTATTCAGTAGTTACACACATTTAACGACTTAGGGGATGGACTTAATTAGGTTTTTTGTATACGATGTTGATTCCTTGTTAGTTGTTATATCTAAATCATCTGTTTGGTGGTGGTATTTTTATATTTTATAAAAAATACGTTAATAACATGCATACGTTTCGATAAAAGTAGGCGTTTTGAGAAAAAGACTTTCTGCGAAATTGACGATTTGCGAAATAATAATTAAAAAAACAGTTAACTAACTTGTAGTTAAGACTTAACAACTAATCTATACTAAACTAATAATAAACTAAAAACATTGTTGTTATGGCGAGAGACTTTAGATAAGATCGTGGTAGCTAGCCAGGCGGACTTAACAAGCTCTACCCACCAACCAAACCAAGTACACAAAGATGTACCCCCGCTGGGAATTGAACCCGGGATCTCTGGGTCTAACACCGGTGGCTTAGCCACTAGACCACAGAGGCGGTTAATCATAGTCTTTATAGTTAGTTTGTCATATTTTATTTTGATATTCTTACCTAATTTATTTATTTATTATAATTATGAGGTACACCAACAGCAATACAAATAAACAATTAAAATAAATTTTACAAAGGTAACATCTTAATTATGTTTGCCAATTATGAGTATACACAGCATTCGGTGTACAGTTGTCTTCCAATAAGTAAACTTAAATTGAATACAAAATATATTATGCCAATTATAATCTAACTAACTTTATACAATACATTATTTTACTTGACTTGTGTGCTTGCAGACAAAAGGTAATAATAACCAGTCAATTTATTTTTGAAAATTCCAGAAGAGTCGTTAAAATGTAAATTGTAGGGATTCTAAGGGAAATCTCGTTGTACTCCTTACATAATATAATGGTAAGCAACAAAATGGGCGATGGTGGAAGCGTGCTAACTGGAATCCTCAAGTCACTCTCTAACACAACTATCCTACAAACATTGTTATTTACGATAGACTTAGATACGATAGTGGTAGGAAGCAACCACTATATACCTAATGTTGTTGGCAATAATTATGATCTGGTTTTCTGGGCAAATGCCTCCACCAAGTCTTTTCATGTTTTTTTAAAGCCAGTCGGTCCGGTGGTGGTCCGGTGTGTCCATCTCACGGAGCAATTTGCTCCGTGGTCCGTCCGTATTATCTCACTTAAAACAATGTTTTTAAAAATTATTTTCCTTTGTTTTCTAATCATTTTAAACCGATAGATTGCGGGTTGTGGCCTTAGGTTGTCGCGCTGTTGCTAGCGTATAGGTGCTCATTCTAGAATCAAATACATGACACAAACAGTGTGATTAATTCACTGTTTTTCATTTATTCAGTCAGAGGAATGATTCACACATTTTTTACGGTTTCGTTCTTGTGAGCCTTTATCAAACTACTCGTGAATTCTTAGAATATATTTCTTATTCATGTGTGACAAGGTCATCATTATAGAAGTAACAATCTTGAATTCAGTAACATCAAATATAATAAGCAGGTATAGGAAAAGTATGTTGATACTTAATATCCTTGACACGTATGAGATGAAACACGTCTTATTGTTGACATTTTTTTTTATGACATTATTGTTATCAGTACAATATTAATAACGAAAATACGAACACATTGAATTAGTAGCTAGCGGGCTGCATAATGATCTGATGCAAGCTTTTTATTATTAAAAAATACTTAAGTAAACCAATTATTTTAATGTAACGACTCAATCCTTCAAGATACAAGTTAATGGCATATTCCCACAGCTGCGCAACCCATTATTGCTACATTCCTACGAACAGTTAAAGTGTACTATTCTATTTATAAGACGGTTAAGAATTTGGACACAGAAACGGGACGGAAGTTCTTTTAATAGACGCTGGGTGGCGCCAAGTTTCGGTATCACTAATAACGTTTAGTTGACATGCTCCCTTTGATTCTGTTACTAATTTCAAAATAGTTCGTCGTGCTTTATGATTTCATTTTTTGTGAGCTCGTCGTAAAATTAACGCTTTGACACGTATTTGGAGAACGCTACTCAGCCTTTGAGTCTTGGTGCCGTGGTGTCTTTTGAGTTAGTATTTTAGTTACTCTCTTGATTCATATAGATCTAGTACTTTATTTTTATAATATAGGTCAATCGATAGTAAGATAGTATTTGTCATTATTTATCGTTTTTTTGATTTCAGAAAAGATAATACTTATTAAGTCTCTTAAAAGAAACAGATAAACAGATTTTACTAAATTAATGAAATATAACATAATTTTCAACATTAAACATTAGGTATTCTTGAATAACGACCGTGCACTGGAAGACAAAGAGGAGGCAGGCCTCCAACAAGGTGGTCCGACGGTTTAGTGAAGGTCGCGGGTAGCCGCTGGATGCGAGCAGCACAAGACAGGTTGTGGTACAGATCCTTGGAGCAGGCTTTTGTCCAACAGAGGACGACCTCGGCTAATGATGATGACACTTTATTTAGTCTCTGTATAAGGTCCATTTTTCTATAAATTAACAACCGAGGGTACCCCTATACTTTACTATTTAAACTCTTGCTGCAATACCTAGTCAGATTTAATCATCGATGATTTGCTTATCATAACATTCCGGGCGACCCAAGTGGGAGTGGGTTGCGGGAAGTGGAGCGGGCAGCGAGAGCGATCTTAAACATATCACACCGGCTCATCGCTCTCTCCATTCGGGTTGTTATAGTTTGATCCCGTCTGTTAGAAAGTTTAAATACAGCTCCAAATCCGATTTTATGGCGACTACCCTAATATTTGTTTCTGTCACCAAATAGTATCTATCATTGCTATGTTCCCCTATCAACGGTACAAGATAAAGTACAATATATGGCAAAACGGTACAAGAAACTTTAGATTCTTCATAACATGCGAGATGAAACGTTCATCGGTTGCACTGGTCATTTACATCCTAGTTGTAGGACTTAGTCTATTGAAAACGTTCCATCGATTGCTATACTATACATTTTGCAACTTAGGCTCTAATACTTCTTACCGTCTTAGTAAAAATAAAAAAGAATTCAACTACTTCTCTGTCCTTTGAGTCACATGTAAGTCATAACTTTTGGACAGAGAGTTGTTAATCCTAACGCCCGCTACCCGCTCCCGCTCTTATTTGGGCTGCTGGCTTAGTCTCGGTGTGTTCATCTTAAAAAGGTGTTATTTCAAGATATTTCCGTTCACCGGCGCGCCGAGTGATTGGCGTGTATTTACGCGAAAAATTGGGGCTCTGCTGGTTGCTCAATCAAATAATACATGGGCCTCGGGCGCCAGATGTACGCTAGTCAAGCAGTGTTTGCGATGGATGAGACAAGATTATGTGATTAGAAAAGGAAGGATTTTGTTATTTCAAGCCTTATCTCCCATAATAATAATAATAATTAAGTCGTTTAATATTCTTAAAGAAATGAATCAAAACCAATCGAAATCAAGTATAATGTAACAAGTGAGACAAAATGGTTTATCACTATCGGTCAGAACTGAAAACAGTAATGGAATAAGAACGACTTGTGACGCAGGTGGGATTCGACCCACATTTTGTAAAGTTATATAATTTTCTTTTACAGAAAACATAGTTTGATGTATTAATTTTCATTGTTTGACTGTTTAATATATTCGAGCTCCACCTGGCTTCAAATATGAGATGAAAGCTAAGTGTGGCAAGTTATATTATTTTTAAGACGTAGGAAAGCCTGAGTCTAGAAATATAGTTTTTCTGACCTAACGATGATCCTTTAATCAAAGGACGAGTATTGGCCGACGTCATTTCGTACCGTTGCTATCGTCATCCCCATTCATTATCGTAACGAGAGATCGGCAAAATGATTGACGTGTATTTACACAGAAAATTGGGTTTCTGTTGTACTGTTTGCTGTATCAAAAATAATCCGTTTTCGTATATACGATCAATACGGGGCACACCTACCTGCCGACCTCTGGTGAAAACTGATGCGGCTCAAATTATAAAAAAGAAATTTAATTTACAGAAAAATAAGAGAAGTTTGAGTGAAATAGAGGAGAGAACAGAAAGATAAAAAAGAAGTGAGAATAATATTAGTAGGAAAAATAATTTATTTTTATTCAACTAAACATAATTACTACGAATTCAGAACTTTATTGAGCTGTAATAAAAGCGCATGGAACTGCACAGGTTTATACACAAATAGTGTACACACACATACTATCTACACCAATACCAAAACCTATGTATTAAACAAGCTCTTTCAAATGTTGACAGGGAAACAAATATCTTTTTTTGCTTAGTTGAAAAAGTGTTCAAGTGGACTGCAAAAGGTCGCAATATCCAGTTCAACCTGATCAAGTCATCTTTTTCCAGCAGTGAAGGAAGTCTTACCAACAAATACTAAAATTTTAAATGTTAGTTAGGACCTAGGCTGCAGTTTGATAACTCACGTGTTCAAGACGGCTCATAGTAAAATCAAGAGAAAATTTCAAGTTATTTCCTAAAACAAAGCGACCATGAACAAAGAGAACGGAGTAAACAATGAAGGTAGACGGGCCAATCCAAGGGTTTGGAAGCTTTTGTTTGTGAGCGTTCGCTCTAGAGTTCCGCAACAAAAAGTTAAATCTTATTCGAACATTTTAGTACCATTTGTAGCGACTTTATGAGAGCCTAAACTTTGAGTTAAACTGTTCAAAGTGCTTAAATCTGGTCTTTTTCACATAAGACGGAAGCGCTTCTGTCATATCAAAAATCCTCAAGCTTTAATCTTAAAAGGAACTGGCAATCTGATGTCTAACTAGATAGGCTAAAGATTTGATCGTAACTATCCAAGCGGACTTAGAGCAAACCCAAGAACCGACCAAACCAAGTATAATAGATGAAATTAAACCCAAGCCCACATTTGTATATCTGGTTTGATCATTAAACCATAGAGGCTACAATTCATCATCCCACAGACTTCTTTGGAACACGTGATTACTGGGCTTTGCAGTCAGAATATCTAATTGCTAGACCAACACGGCTACAGTCCAATTTTTGTCTTAGGTAACTTTAAATATAAATGCCTGATAAAGAGAGAGAGAGAGCCAGGTGTCTGAAGACGATGTTGAAGTGAAGTGGTAGAGAAAATTTATAAGGGCTGACCCCACTACCACTGTCTTAATATGACAAAAGTTCTTTGTTATTAATTTTATGCTGACCCTCAGTTATTTGTGAGCTTATCACACTTTACCGGTTTAACTTTTATTGTCTCAATCT
Organism: Scoparia ambigualis; assembly: GCA_963921215.1. NCBI lineage: Eukaryota > Metazoa > Arthropoda > Insecta > Lepidoptera > Crambidae > Scoparia > Scoparia ambigualis. The sequence goes on from OY992503.1 coordinate 2,572,183, forward strand.
TAATTACCTAACGAAATGTGAAGGAGTTTTTAACCGACTGCGAATAAAAGGGTACTCGGCGTTGGATTGCATTCAGTACGAATTGTACTTAGCAGCACACTGTTTGAGTCTTGAAGCATAGAATTCTCAATTGTTTTCTAAGTCCAGAATCGCTGTGACCAGAATATACTCTGTAAATGATTTGAAATGTCAGAATAAAATAATAATAATATGTAGAATAAACGCGTGGAGATCCGTGTGAAGTGTTTCATTTAAATGCAAAGAATTCTGCTCGAAGCACTCTCAGAAGATTTAGTTGGCAACTCTCTGAAAATGCTTTTGTCACAATAAGATTAAAACTTGGTGCTTATCTTTTTTGATTATTCCACGCTTATTTTACAACGATTTTACTTTATTTTTTAAGTTAACAAATAGAAAACCTATACTTGGAGTCAAGTGAATACTTTAACAGACTTAAAAGATTTTAATTGAGATATTAATATGCCCTAACAGGGCAAGATTATGTTTGTTTACTTATGTCTAGACTAACCGAGAGACGTCTATAAAAAGATAATCAGATACTCATATTACACTTAGGAATAACGTTTTATCATTGTGTTTTATTTTATATAAAAATAAATATTAATTTTGGTCAACACTAGGTGGCACACCATAGTAAATTTTGTATATGAATATTAGTGTTTCATAGTGTACAATGAATGAAATCAAATCATAGCTATAGTGTTTCACAAGGAAGCTATTCTGGAACCAACCTTGTTTGTGATGTGTCTATGGGTAGTGTATTACTAGATTAGAGGCAACATAACTTTGGTGAATGCCAGAAGATCTCACCTGATGATGTGGTAAGCATTTCACCCGCACTGATTAACGTCTCGTCTGTGACATAACCTCAAATCAGTATCGGACAACTGAATTTATATTGTGTCTGGTTTAAGAGCAGTTAAAGGTTAACTTATCAAAATAACTGTCTATTTTATCGAACTATGTTTTTGAAGCGTCAGCTTTTGATAAAATAGTGGCTAGCTAAGCGTTCTAAGAAACAAGCCCAATTACCAATTTAAAGAATAACTCACTTCTCTCTCGTCCTCCTTCATCCTTTTATTCTCTAGAAAAAGAACCCAAGATTAAAGGTGTAAGACTGGTGGTCTAACCATTGGGTGAATTGGGTCATAGAGGCAGTAAGACATAATATTACTCATTTCCATTTAAAAATAGTGTGACTGGTAACACCAAGTCTGCTGACAATAGACAAGTATTCATGTAATAAGCTGTATATGTATACGTTAACAGTTAACACTCAAACAAATTGACGAAACTCTGTACATTCACACGACTTTTTAGCTACAGCACGAAGTTCATTAACAAACCTAAACAAAAGCTCGTGAAAGCTTAACGCCGCCGTCAAAGGGGAGCCGGCGATTTGAGACGCGACTCATTTCCGCCCGCGCCTAGATGTTTCAGACTTGCGTTTTTTCGGCACGCCGAATAAAAGCTCGTTTTCGGAAACGCGTGTAGGCGCGTATACATACACACATACATACTAATGTATACATTATACTCGTACACGTTTTCCGGAGGGGTAGGTAGAGAGACCACAGCATCCCATTTACTATGATCCTGAATTCCTGACACACTTACTTTGTTTTGTAGACACGCGTATATGAGTGCCAATATCACGCGCGCGCTTATAAGCTGACCATGACGATCCATATTGCTACTGCCTGACCCACGCACTGCGCACCGGTATATTGTAGTATACCGGTGTAAGAATAAGAAATGTATTTCTTTAACCTTTTTTTCTTACAGTGCTATTAACCGTTCTGTGTCAGTTAGGCTAACATAATACTATCGTTGCAGCGTATTGCATGTCCTTGTAGCACAAGCTGAGGCTAGTTGGGATCTAAGCTGTTGGCCACATGCCACAATATAATTTTTTTGTTTAACCTTTTTGCTTCTTCCTAATGGTTAACAACTATCACATTCGGTCTATATTCCACAATTGCAATATGCTAACTGCCTTTGTGGTCTAGTGGCTAAGCCACCGGTCTAAGACCCAGAGGTCACCGGTTCGATTCCCAGCGGCGAGCACATCTTTGTGTGCTCGGTTTGGTTGGTGGTCGGGCTGTTAAATCCGTCTAGCTAGCTACCACCATTTTATCTAAGTCTGTCGCCATATCAACGACGTTTATAGCATTGTTGTGTTCCGACATTTTAAGATAAGATAGCCAGTTCCTCAGTGGTTTAGGAATCCGGGTGAAACGTGCTCCACTTCGGCCTTTTTGTCACTTACTATCAGGTGAGATGAAAGCCAAGCGCTTACCCGTAGTAAAATAAAAAAATAATAATTTGTGCATAAAGTCAATATAATATTTTTATTCATCATTATCTATATCTTTAACGAATAAGCGCGTGTAAAACGCGTTCAATTTTTTGCATTACTAATGTGGCGCGTTTGTAAGCGCGTAAACCGATATACACGCAAAGAAAAACGCTGGTATGAAACCGCCCTTACTCGTGGAAGTGGCTTTAGCTCGGAACGCAGCGTGCATCGCCTCTTTAATGGGCTGGCAAATGTGAAATTATAATGTAGTTTTGTTTATTTGACTTTCTGTGGTGCGTGTTTCCCCTTCATATGCAATAAGAACAATAGGGAATTCTCGTTTATGAAAGACCTCGTCTTTAAATACTCCTATGTAGCTTTCTTCTTTAAAAGTTTAAAAGTAACCTTTGATATACGGTGAAATAATCTGAAATCAAGGGTTTGGTTACCCATCTGAATACTATCCACGTCTAAGGTAGCTTAATACTTGTATTAAAAATGTTTTATGCAATGTGTTATTCTTAGTGGTTTAATTATTATTGTCTTGTTTGTATTTTTTTTTAATGTACTTATTGTGTTTGGAAACTTCACTATCGCTTTGGGGTAGAACATGTACCTAATGATAGAATATGTAAGTATTACATAGTTGTAAATAAATAAATAAACTTTGTAGTAAAATTTTAATATTTGCAACCTAAAAACGCATAACCGCTGAGTTGCCGACTTCCATAACTTTTTTATGTTGAGCTAATTTACACTTACGTGCCTTTCATAGCTCATGGAGATTTGACCATATAGCCCACTTCACAGGCATAATGCATGTTTGCTGGTCTTTAACGAATGCTCTAGATTTTTAATATGTACATCCAACCGCCGGTGACCAGGCATATTGAAAGTTGCTTGACTTGCATTATTGCATCCCAAAAATACAAGCAGTAATAAAAGAACGTTTTGTATTACAACACATCATACACTGTGGTTGTTCAGTACACAGTGTCAGAACAGCGTAAAACAGCTTTTGAACAAACTATTTAGAAAGTTAGAACTAAAACATGACCTTAATGCCTATTGGCGAACGTCCATTTACCCTAAATATTCAATTTCACTGTTCAGCTGAATAATGCCGACCCGCAGACCATTAAATAGTTGATCTGTAGCCGACCCCAATATTTTTTTTACTATGTTGTGCTTTCACAAATCAGCGCCATCTATCAGGTTTTCCAAACATTACAACGAAAGCTTTAAAAGGAGGAAAAGTAAGCGTACCCTATTCCTTACAGATACATATTAGTACCACCCAGCTACGTAGGAATGAGCTTATTAATACACTCGCTGTTCAAAAGATGGCGCTACTAGTACTTTAAGTAAATGAAAGCCTATTAAAAGGAATTGAAAGTGCATTTTAGTGAAATTACGAATAACACCGTCTTGCCGTCTGGTATTTAAAGGGACTCACTAAAAGAATACTATACCAAACCCTCTCTTATCTTGGGTGTCGAAAAAGGCGTAACTTAACGTAGGTACTAAAGATTACACTCATCTGTGTGTCATATTGCGTGTCTGTCATTATGCGTGTGTGTCATTGTGCGTGTGTGTCATATTGCGTGTGTGTCATTATGCGTATAGGTAAATTTGTGTACATTTGTCATTATGCGTGTAACCCCTAACAGCATAGAGCAGCCGTAGGCGGCCACCTATTACGCTCAGCACGCCGGATATTAGTGAGAGGGTGGTATTACCCCGGGCGAGCCGGCTCAATGCGTGCTGCAACGCAGCGTAGCTCTATCACTCAGTCATTGTTACTCATTTAGCACCACTCAGGGGTCCCGTGTAGGGTCTCAAGGGTAAACCTACGGACGCGAGTAACTTTAACCCCCAAATTATAGTGTTTATATTACACTATACATCATTTAAGTGATGTCGTCTCATAATATAGTTGATGTATAGTGTAATAAAAACACTATACATCAACTTAATTATGAAACGACAAACACTTCAATCTCCTTCAGTTACGATTATAGTATTAGCTATCTTTGTTTTAAGCTAAACTTATATTGTTGCAGATCAGAAATCAAAGAGATTTCCTGTGCTGGTGTTTATACATGGAGACTCCTTCGAGTGGAGCTCTGGGAACCCGTACGATGGGAGGATCTTGGCCTCCTACGGCAATATCATGGTCATCACAATCAACTTCAGACTTGGGATCTTGGGTAAGGTTTCAGAAAAAAAAAACGTATTATGGTTCAAGTGTTAGTAGTTAACTGTGTCGCTTAGCAATAAAAAAATACTAACACCCCCTTCCTTCCCTTGGGTGTCGTAAAAGGCGACTAACGGACTAAAGACTGCTCATAATTTTAACAGCATAGAGCGGCGATGGGCTCACCACCACGTGTCACGCTGCACATATGTAGTCGCTATTTATTGAAAAGTGGACTATGTTAGGTTTGCTTGTGTTGTCCTCATTGCCTAGTCTCGGACTAACTGTTCGGGGAAATTAGTCGTGATTATATGTATGTATGATTGTATGTTTGTATGTTAGTAGTTAAAGAAGTGATTGTCGAATTTAACTCTTTTTTATTGATTAATAAAACATTAAAATAAAGTAAGTTTATAGATATCGGCTTGTCAATTGGCGACCATACTTTGTCTGACCTGGGAATCGCACCCGGGATCTCCAAATGCCGGGCTAAGCGGTTTACCACTCGTCCACCAAGGCGACGCTGAATGTAGTACTAATGTAGTAATCACAGTGATAACTTTGTATTAAATAACAAGTTACCTTGTATTGTGTTGAAAAACCATGAAAAACAAGTTTTTTTTATGGACAGTGAGGATCAATTACAAATTTCTATAAGGCTATTTACAAAAACCTAGTTACAAACTACGAATTCTCTTTTTAAATGATGAAACTAAACACACTAAAGAGTCGACTTAAAAAGTCGCTTAAACCAGAATCAATATTGGGGGAAATTCCACTTGTTGAACCTAAACAAGTTACACAGTTCACGAACTTTTTTCAAGGTTGTAAAAACCTTTTACATGAAAAGAAGATCCTTTGGGTATTGCTAGATTGGTTTTTCTACGAAAATAATTAATGTAATGAAAAGGTCTTAATTTAATAAGTGTAAATAAAGTGTTCTTTAATAGATATAAAACACGTCTAAACTTTTGGAATCTTAGTAGGTAGATTAAAATGAAGGCAAATGTTTGGTGTTTCTGAACGATTCGCAAATGAGAATAATTTTATAATTAACACATAAGGCGCGTAATTTTCTCATTTAATTATAGTTATAATTTCAGGTTACAGTGTATTCTGTGTTACGAGTATAAATACTTGATTTACCACACCTTCTCTTTATTAAGATTTGTTAAAACCTGTTAATCCAAGCTACATTTAGATTTTAAAACTTTGATTATTATCTCATTCTTTCAATTGTTTATTTCAAACCATTAAACTACATCCTTCACAAACATTTATAAAGGGTGTCTCACTAAGAACTTAAATTTAAAAAATTAAAAAATATTATATTTATTTAATATTTTACTAACATTTTTTTCTACATATTATGTATGGAGGTAGTGATGACATTTATACATGAAACAAAATATCGATTAAATTGCCACCGTTGGTTTTATGACAGGTATGCACTCTTTTGACGAAATTTTGCAGAACATTTTGCAGCAAAGGCTGCTGGATTTGACGAATCTGACGTGCAATTTCTTCTTTGAGTTCCTCAGTTGTCTCAGGGTGGTTCGCATAGACCTTTCTTTTCAAAAAACTTTAGAGAAAATAGTCCAAACAAGTTAAATCGCAACTTGTTGGCGGCCAGTTTTGGTCTCCAAAACAAGAAATTACTCGACCTGAAAACTTGGTTTGTAACAAAGTCATTGTTTCCTTTGCGGTGTGACAGGTAGCGCCATCTTGTTGAAACCACATCTCATTTAAGTCAATTCAGTCTAATTCTTGCCAAAAAAAGTCTGTCAATATGGCCCGTTAACGATTGCCGAAAATGTACTGCAAAATTTTATCAAAAGAGTGCATACCTGCTAAGAGACCAACGGTGACCAGTTAACCGATGTTTTGTTTCACGTGTAAATATCATCACTTGGTAGTGATGGTGGTCCATATTATGTAGAAAAAAAATATTAATAAAATTTTAAATAAAGATAACATTTTTAATTTTTAAAATTCAAGTTCTTATTAAGACACCCTTTAGTACTGAAAGTGAAGTGATTCACGAAGTTATTTCAAATATTTTTGCTTCTTAGGATTCATAAAACCAAGTCTCACCGAGCATGTGTACGGTAACAACGGTCTACTGGACCAGTTGGCTGCACTGCAGTGGATCAAGGACAACATCCAAGACCTCAACGGGGACCCCAACTCTGTCACTTTGATGGGACACGGCACGGGGGCGGCGTGCGTCAACTATCTCATGCTATCGCCTATATCAAACGGTAAGCTTATCATTAGTCTTATTTTCATATACGGAATCTAGAATACAGGCATCTGAGGCTATCTCACATATATTTTTTTTAATTCCTATTTTGCTAACGATTTACTCCCACACTATGGCAGTCATTATATGCTATTTTATCTCTATCATATACCATTTCCGGCCAGTTTTGGTCTCCAAAACAAGAAATTAAACGACCTAAAAAATTGGTTTTTAACAAAGTCATTGTTTCCCTTGCGGTGTGACAGGTAGCGCCAACCTGTTGAAACCACATCTCATTTGAGTCAATTACGTCTAATTCTTGCCAAAAAAAGTCTGTCAACATGGCCTTTTAACTATTGCCGAAAATGTACTGCAAAATTTCATCAAAAGAGTATATACTTGCCAACAGACCAACGGTGACCATTTAACCGATATAATATTTGATGATAGAGGCAAAAAGAGACAGCATCAGTTTTAAACTAGATTTTCCATTAGCCCAGCTTTGTATTGTGTCTAGGTAAGTGTTAACATCTAGCTACCTTTATTACCTATTTTTACAAACACCTTGTCGATTAATTAGCTAAAAACCTTACTTTACTTACGTCTACTTACTTACAGGTATACTGGAACAAGCGATGGTTTAAAGATATTTTTTTTCCAGGTCTCTTCCACAGAGCCATCTTGATGTCTGGATCTGCGCTATCAGACTGGGCGATGACGAGGAATCCGACGCAGTACACGCTGCAGGTAGCCCAGAGCCTGGAATGCAACCCGAGCTCGAAGGACATGATGACGTGCCTCCAGAAAAAGCCGTAAGATATTCATCAATATTAACTAACCGTTACGTTGAGCATATTAACTTACAACTAGTGGGTAGCCCGAGCAAAGGCGCTGTCTGATATAGCAATTTTGTACACATCATCAAAATAACACTTCAACCACTTTTTCCCTTCCGGCTAATCTCATAATATGGGCTCACACAAAAACCCTATTACCAACGAGTATAAAAATATTAAGGACGAATATAAAGTTGTAATTATGCGGTGATGTCGATATAAAGCGATTTTTTAATTTTATTCATACAACTATTTTTTTAATTTACCTTTTTAGATGCAGATTTTGAATAAATAAATCTCGAAATTTAATAATGTAAAGACTTTTTAATATATTTAGCACACCAATAATCACAATAAATAAAATAACAAATAAGAGTCTAGTAGTTATAATTAGAAGACATTATGCCAGATATAACCAAATAGTCATTTGAATATACCTAATTTCAAGCTAGAACAAAATAGAGTTAACACTAATTGCCTTCATTAATATAATTAAAACGTTCCCTAAACGGTGTTTTTTTTTAAGTACCGAATTGCGTAAGATTCGCTCATTTTGTAGAAGTTTATGATTGCCAATTAGCTTAAAGCTCCTTAAATTACATACAGTCTTTCTGATGTTTCATTCAAATTTACCGCGTGTTGACGTGACTAAGCAATATGCTAAGTCGAGCGAAAGGCTGCTCTGGGTATGTACAAGGTAATTTAATGAGATTATGTCTGCAGAATATGTTTACGTCCATATGAATAATGTTTTAATTTGGAATAAGTGAATTCGCTTATTATTCAAACAAGTTCAAGCATGTCATTTAAAGTACTACACTGAAGAAGATATTAAAATAACTTTGTGGCAAATTTGATCTAAGAACCTACCTACTTCAACATTTTGCGCTTAACATTCAAGTTTTACAGTAGCGTAAAGTTGGGATAATACACAAGTATTATAACTAGGTTCTCCATTCAATTTATTAAGTCATATGACTGAGTGGTAGAGCCACGCTGCGTTGCAGCACGCATTAGGCCGGCTCGCCCGGGGTAATACCACCCTCTTACGAATATCCGGCGCGAAATAATGGCACTTGGTGCTGTTGTGTTTCGTCCAGGTAGTGAGAGTTCCGGAGGCCCCTTCCCCCCCACCCCTCACCATTCCTATTCCTTCCTTAACCCTATTCCTTTCTTAAAGGTCGGCAACGAATCTGCGACTCTTTGGTTTTGCGGGTGTCCATGGGCGGCAGTGATTGCTCTCCATTAGGTGACCCGCCTGCTAGTTTGCCTACTTCTTATATATTAAAAAAAAATTGTTTTAATTGACAATTACAATATAAAACAGCATTTTGCTATTACCACCTCGGTGGCTAAGTGGCGCGCTCGGCCCGATAACTCTAAGTCCAGGTGTCAATTCCCTGGTTGGGCAAAGTGTATTTTGGATTTTCCGATGCATAGCCCGGATTCGTGATGGCCAACCCGCTTTAATTTATAATGTGCTAAATATTATTAAAGTTGTAGTTAGAATTTTTTGAGCTATTAATGAACCTCGCGTACTTCCTCAGATTGTCCGAGATAAAGAAAGTGCAGATACTAGCGCGTGAGTTCGAGACTCCATTGGGTCCGACGGTGGCAGGCTCATTCATTCCGAGCGAGCCAGCCAAAACAATGGAGTCGTTCCCTAACCTGTTAAGCAAGTAAGTACCGCCATCAACGTCAACCTATAAACGTCCCACCAGTGGGCACAGGCTTTACCAAATGGACATGGCACTTGGAGAGATAGATAGATAGATAGATAAACAACACTTTAATTGCAACATTACAAAGATTTACATAGAACTTAATAAAAACAATAATTAGCGATTAAAAATAAAACGATAAAAAATACAGTTACAATTTGGCGGTCTCATCGCTTTAAGCTTCCAGACAACCAACAGGAGATAGGACCTTCAGATACATACCCCACTAATGTGGCTGCTGGGTGGATGGGTATTAACAACTACTTTCTTACGACAACAACCGGGACCAACGGCTTCACGAGCCTTCCGTAATTTGGTCACCCATCCATGTATTCGGCATTATCAAAGTTGCTTAACTGGCTAAGTCGCAATCCGAATGCCTTAATGTTTTACATCCTTAATAACACTGTATGTTTTTAATGTGTTTTAACGTGCAATTGCATATTTTAGGTACCAATTATTAATTGGAGTAACAGAATTAGAAAACTACCACGAGTTTGGGGCTTTGGAGCTTAATCAGGGAGTGCTGGAGAACCAGAGAGACGACTTTATTACCAAGTACATAAAGATCGTTTTCGAAGGTGCAGAAGAGGAAGCTTTGAAAGAAATATTGAAACAGTGAGTAACGAAGTCATTCTGTTTTTAATTAAAAGATTTCTCAGAAACACCACAATGATAACAAAAACAACGATTTCTTATTTCAAAGGGAGACTTACACGTTCAAGTGGCGGCTGAAATTTCAATTTTGTTTCATAATATTATTATTTAATAATTAAAAGTTGTTAAAATTAATTACCAACGTTGTTTATTTAAATTCAAAGATTGGTACTAAGTCTGTCCCCATAGCAACAATGTTAGGATTGTTAGCAATAAAAGTTAACTTTTAAAGTAGGTAGTAAAGGATTCTGGTTGAATGGCTGCACGCTTTTATTTCAATGAGGCCGATCTTATCGCCACTTATCCTTATCGTCCTATGAACGTCGCACTGCTGGGAACATACCTTCTCACATGGGCAACAGCAGACATGGAGGTTGGGGTGGCCTAATGACCAAAACACACCACGATGACCCAATTCATACATACATACATACTAGGGTTGTTGAGGATAAGGAAGAGGAAGGGGAAGAGGAATTATATAGCGCAAAGAAAGAGGATGCAGATGAGGATGCGGAACATTTATTTATGAGGAAGAGGATGCGGATGAGGAAGAGGAAGAATAAGAAAGTGTGATAAAACAGGCACATTATTAGGTGTATTTCATCACACTCTTCGTTTTTATTTTAGTTATTAATAAAAACAACGTACTTAATTTTATTTATTTGTTATTTATTTGTTGCGGGCCGCAGATTTCGAGCGAAATTTCAATTCCTCCTTAATTCCTCTTAATTTATGAGGTAGCGATAACGGAAGAGGAATTTTTAGCTTTCATTTATGGGGAAGCGATAGCGGTAGGGGAACTGTAATAATTGCGGAACTTCCGCAACATGTGGAAGCGGAAGAGGAATCCTCATCAACCCTAATACATACGTATACACATACATACAGACATCACGCCTGCTTCCCGGATGGGTAAGCAGACACCTCAGCTTCAGTTACTGTGTCTAAACTTGTTTTGGTATATTTGTGTTTATACACAAAGACTAGACATAGACAGGAAGTAATACGGAAGTAATCTGACAGATGCGCCTTTAATGGCCAAGATGGCCGCGACAGACAAGTGGTTAAAGCTCAGAACAATAGTTATTGTTCTGAGGGTTAAAGTAACTTACTCATCACAATTTTTTTGCGTAAAAGTGGTTCAAGGGAGTAGGAACCTGACGACTTGAAATCACGTTTCATATTCATTCATGGCGTTTCATATCTTCTCAGGCAACAGTCTCACACAAACATAATTTGTACGAATATTTTGTGCACACCATTTTTGCTGTGTAAGTTTGTGATGAGTGATAAATGTATATCATAATTATCTTTTAGGTATTCCCCATCGAAACTGGATCCGCAGAGGTGGAGTGTGGAGACCAACCGAGATGTCATCCTGAACCTGTTCAGCGACGCGAGGACGCTGGCGCCCGTCGTGCGCTTCGCAAACTACCAATCGAAGGCCAACATGCAGTCGTACTTCTACGTTTTTGGACACAACTCCGTGAGCACAGACTATGCACAAGTAAGCTTTACGTATTTTTAAGTTTTTTCTTATCTACTACGGTTCAGCAATTGGCCTACATCTCACACGATCGTAAGTGACGACAAGGCCAAACGTAGATACGCGCTTCACCCGGAATCCTCAACCACTGAGGCATGGTTGTCTTATATATCATGTGGAGTGTTCTGAGGAATTGTTCGGCTTGATCTCTGCCGCTGATTTTCTACACCGCACTCATTCCATCCACATCACCTTGATGGATGTCGATCTATTACTGTGCGTTTTTCACGAAATTTCTTACCTCGAACTGCAGTGTTGAGGAACCAGCTCTTGGCGGCGGTATTTCCGGACCGTTACGACTTAGGGATCCTCAAGAAACGAGCCTATTCTTTCCTTAAAGGCCGGCAACGTGTCTGCGATTCCTCTGGTTTTGCGGGTGTCCATGGGCGACGGTGATTACTTTCCATCAGGTGACCAGCTTGCTCGTTTGCCTCCTTCTGCTGTAAAAAAATATCTAAACTGTCGGAACACAACTTGAACATGGTGGTAGCCAGCCAGGCGAACTTAATAAGCCCTACCATTAACCAAACAAAATACTGGGAATCGAACCCGGGAATCGAATCGGGACCTCTGGGTCTAAGACCGGTGGCTTAGATCACAGAGACGGTTGTATTATGACAACCTATAGGTAATCATCGGCTATATTCACGCTATATTCCATTATCGCTGATAATAGGTATAAAAACCCCGCAACTGAGCCGTCCTATTAAGCATACAAAATAACAAATAGTATGGGAAAAACTCTGAAATAGCATAATAAACATATTTTTCATAAATTTAGATTGAATTTGAAAGAAGAGACCTTTCCATTTGCTACGATCCTGACATAATAATAAAATAAACTTTCCTACACTCACACCAATTATCTAGCCCAAGAGAAGCTTCGTTATGAAACTCGTTAAATGGTTACTAGACAACGGATAAACATACTTAAAATATATACTTATTATACATAGAAAACACCCAGACCCGAGACAATTTAGAAAAACAATAATTTCTAAATTGACCCGACCGGGATCGAACCCGGGACCTCAGAGATGGCGACACCATGAAAACCGGTGTACAAACCACTCGACCAAGGAGGTCATCCAATATACATACTTCTTTGACTTAATTTACTCTTATTAAATTTTCATACACACTCGTCGGTTTTGAAAACTTTGGACTTTTTTCGTGAAAGGTTAGTCTCTGTCGGACGGCGTGCGAACATGTGAAATGGGGTGTCATTTCCTGTATTTATTATTAGTGCAAATACAATCCCCGTATAGTAAAAAAATAACTGTTGCAGTCAGTAATTATGCTAGACATACATTATTCTATTTACCTAACAGATACTCAGAACAGAAGCATGTTTTTAATTAAGTTTCGTTTTAAATTAGAGAATTTCGACTACAGATTCATCCTTTCATTTTCGAGTTTGTCAAAGTGGAATTCAGCTCGTTTCATAGAAAAGCAACAAGGAAAGGAAACACGAAAAAGAATTATCTCATTTAGAGAATTACACTATTTACTTTTTGACCACGTTATTGTGATTTTATATTTTGAGAGTAACAAAATGAGGTTTTCCAAGTTTAATATTCATATTCATTTTTTATATACGAGTATAATATACGAGTAATTATGGGTACACTATGTAAACAAAGAATACAGTAAAGTTAACAGCTGATATACTGCTAGGTCTCTATCTTTGAAATCGGATTTGAAATTGCTACAAATTATATAAAAAATGTTCTTTAATGTGTTACTTATGTTTTTTTTATTAAATTGTCGGATTTTATGAATTGCGGCCTTGTATGAATGTTGTGAGGTTTTTTTTAAAAAAACTTGTGCGTCAGCTCATTGCAGCTTCTAACTGTCGTGTATTAAGCAAAGTAACTCACAAAATATAATTTTAACCGCCTCCGTGGTCTAGTGGCTAAGCCACCGGTTTCAGATTTAGAGGTCCCGAGTTCGATTCCCAGTGGGGGGTACATAATATGTACCCCCCAAATAAGCATACAAATATTATTTGTGTGCTTGGTTTGGTTGGTGGTAGGGCTGTTAAGTCCGCCTGGCTAGCTACCACCATCTTATCTAAGTCTGTCGCCATAACAACGATGTTTATAGCATAGTTGTGTTCCGACAGTTAGAGATAAGATAGCCAGTTCCTCAGTGGCTAAGGATTCCGGGTGAAGCGCGCTTCCACCTTCGGCCTTATCGTCACTTACTATCAAAGGCTTACCCGTTACCCGTAAAAAAAAAAGTCACCTCGAATGTGAAAAAAATATAATTTATCAAGATCTATCGAGCTTTGAAAGCACGTTTTGTCGTAAGTCCCGTGTTTCTGCTGTCATAAGTAAGTTGTAAACACTTATCCGGTTAGGCGAGTAATTAAGTTGTAGTAGGAGTAGGTACATTGCTTCCTTATTATGATTATTTAAAAATTTGTTTTAAATAATAATCAAACTAACGAAGCAATGTATTGCTATTCGACTAAAGTACTAGCATAGGTGTGAACCAGGCTTTATCGACGTGCATTGTTCTGTGTGATGTATTACCTACGTCTAAGCCTATCTATGGGTACCAATCTAATATCGACACTAAAGTTTTCATCATTAGGTCTAAATTCTGTTTTAACTCCACAGCTATAGTCGATTTGCATATCCCCACCATTCACAAAGATCGTCTTAAGCGGCAGTATTCGTGTCGAATACCACTCACGCGCGAATGTTCACGGTGAGAAAGCGCCTTAACCGCTTGTGTCTGCTCAAAGTGATCCTACCTTACCCAGTAACTTACTCATCCGTGCAGTATTCGATTCTGTTTGCGTATTTACTATGTGTATACAATTTTGTAATATAAGACGGTTTTGGTATTCTTATAACTTATAAAAAGTAAATAAAAGTATTATTTAATACTGTGCCAATGCTGGGTAAAGGCTTTTTTTGTTGAATTAAGGGAAACAAACAGCGTAATAATAATTCTTAAAGATAAAAAGTAGTGGGTAACACATAAGCTAAAACAGTTTCCACGGTTAATTAACAACTATAACTATTGAGTAAACAATTGTACGAATGAACTAATAATATTATAAAATGATATGAATTAATAGTACTTGTTACTTATGTATACAGGCTTCATAAATGGACAGTGTACTCACACAAGGTAAATTTGATATAAACATTCATAAAAAAGGCAAACCATTAAAAACCAAATGTTACAAGTAATAATACTATGCATGTGTGTTTGTAACATTTTTTGAACTTAAGAAATCTGAGCTCGAATATGTTAATTTGTTGTTTATATTTTATTGTACTGTTCACACGCTCTAATAATGAAGCGATTTTTAGCATAATTGGTGCTACATAAAAGTTTTAGTGGATCTTAGCAACAATGGTTGGTATTGGTACAATCACCATGCTTGCCTAATGCATGTTGGTGATTGGTGATTGGTGATCGCAAACTTGGGCGGTCTTATGCATCGAAAAATAAGAAACACACGCATATATACCCGACCTGGGAATCGAGCCCTGGACCTCCGGTTGATAGAAGAGGTTTAAGAAGAAAGAGATTGACATACATAATGGTAATACGCACGCATTATGTAGCATGGCGCCTATTTTTTTTAAGTGAAAGTGGAGTGGCAATATCAAAACTTTGTTTAATCCGTGCAAACTGTTTCACACACTTAAGCTCAAAAGAGTAACAGTCGCTGATGATAATTACAATACCGTATATCTATCATTTTAAAACTGTTTTAACGGGACTAAACACGATTAATTTTGTAAGTAAGTATATATCTACTTACTGCTTGACGTTTCGGCCGCGATGCTGCGGCCGTGGTCACAAGCGAACTCGCTTTTATGCAATGCAACGCGATAGTTTAAAGTCTATTTTTTTATGAGAAATTAATCTCTTTGTAGTTCAGAAAAGTTTTCTCTAAAGAGTGTTTGATAATGTGCATCTAAGCTTGAAGCAGCAGCGAACATGTTTAAATCACTGCTCAGCAACGTTCAGCGTTGATAGCGCTCGCAGACTTGTCTTTACAAGCATACACTGCGCTTTCTATGACAGGTTTTGTTTGGAACTTTTGAGTTTCGGATGGGAACAAAGCTTGTGTTTAGCAAAGGCTAGTTGTTTGTAGGTGATATAAACTAGTGTTAATAGTTTTAGTGCATCATTTTGTAGTAAGATTTAGAACATTGAACGTTCTAAACTAAATAAATTGATGACTTACTGCATTGACTGATAATTTGGAGCTGTCATGTAGGTGAGAGTGAGACTCACCTGTTCCAAGAAAAAAGGTTTGTAAAAATTCGGATGAGATCACCTCTGGAATTAGTTTAAAAACGGAGCGACATTGCATTTAGACCCGTGTTACTAAGTCTCTATTATGATATCTTGTGGCAGAATATTACAATAACATATTAAATGTAATTGTTACAGCTCAACAAAAGCGTGCACGGCCAAGAGCTGCCGTACGTCCTCGGAGTGCCGCTGGGAGGAGCAAACACACATTTCCCTGGAGTCTACACTCAGAGCGAGAAGTTGCTTAGTGAAGTTGTTATGAGGCTGTGGACTAACTTCGTTAAAATCGGGCAAGTGTTTTGTGCTACCTACTCTAGAATAATGTTTTATAACCATTTTAATGCTACCTATTAAACTAAAAGATCCGTGTCGCGTAGCAGCTCATCAAGAGACTACTGCTACCCCCTCTCTTCCCTTTGGTGTCGTAAAAGGCGACTAATGATCTAAAGACTGCTAACACATCCAACAGCATAGAGCAACGATGGGCTAACCAGCTGACACGCTGAGCACATGTGTAGTTGTAACTTGGTGAAACGTGGACTAAGGCAGTGGATGACATGGACTGTGGCTTCTGCGGTCCACATTGCCTAGTGTCTGGCTAACTCTCTCTTCTCCCTTTCGGAGAACAAAATTCGAGTCAAACTCACCGGTCCCGCGATTATGCAAACTGTGGCCACTCAGCAAAATCACCGACATTCATTCAGTGTCATTGAATACATTCATGAATTCACATTCGGCATTTTAGTGGACTTAACACTTAAACCTATAAATTATTTTAATTTTTAATTAATATTCCACATTTTTTCTTTGTTTAAATAAAAAAAAAATACTCAGTTAAAAAAATATACCTATACCTACTTATTAGGTATATTACTTTAAATAATATGTTGTTTATCATACCTACCTACTTCATTAGCTTTATTAGTGGATGCAAGTGGTATTTACCTGATTATTTGTTCGTTTAGCTATAGTAATATTTAAGTATTATGCATGTATGAAATGGAAAAAATGTTGATGGGTCAATAAATAAATAATAAAACCCTTTGGGGTTAATACATACATATACGAGTACATACATATGATCACGACTTTAATCCCCGAAGGGGTTAGTCAGAGACTAGATAATGAGGACAGCAAAAGCAGTCCTCTACCATAGTCCATTTTTCACCAAATAGCGACTGCATATTTGCTCAGCGTGACAGGTGGTAAGCCCATCGCCTCTCTAAGCTGTTGGATGTATGTGCAATGGGATAATAGTCGTGAACCTACGTCTGTAGTAAACTAAACTATATTACAAGTGCCGTCTAGGAGCTGATGCGTGATATTGCCGCAGTCCCCGATGCATTCAGTTGCAAATAAAATTGATACCTACTTACAAACACTAATTAGTTCACTTTACACAGAACATCGTTCATGATTTGTTGGGCTGTTTAAAATTTGTTATTCATGCTCACATTAACATTTTCAATGTACCCAATTAGTATCAGCTATTGAGCATTGAATTGAATATTGAATTGAAACTTTTAACGTAGTTCAATTGGTTCACACTCAGTATCAGTACAGTATTGAATGGAATGTTCCAATTTATATTTCCGCTGCTCGAATCTAACTTTGGAATAAGCTAAAGATATTTAAGGCTTTCAATTGGGCATAAATTGCAAGTTGGTCAATGGCTGATGTGGCATCGACAAAATAGCTTCAAGTACTTTTTAACTTTTGAAAACGTATAACTTGAGCGTACATAATAATATATGGTATTCAACAATAAATGGCGAATATTTATATCATCAGTATATATATATACATTTATATATACATATATATATATATAGACATGTATCATCAGAATTAGTCTTTAAACATTCCACTGCTGGGCTCGGGCCGTCCCCTTTAAACAATAATTTAATGAGAGATTGAGTCATAGTCCACAGTGCTAGTTCAAAGCAAGATTTTACAGACTGTCATCTTACGACAACAACCGGGACCAACAGCATGACGTTATTTTTTTAATTAATGGCGTTTAGCACCATTTTAGCCAGTGTAAGTAAAAATGAATAGAAAACACTTTTATGTCGTCAATATAATAATCAATGATAATATGAATGTTTATTGGTAAACGATATTTTCTTAAATCCTTAAAGATGTGTGACTTTACTGCGACCTCACACGGACTTGAGAGAATTTAAAAAGTGAAATTGCAATTTTTCGTTTTATTTTCGATTATGCACATTCACAAACTTTTCACTTTAAATAAAATGTGTTGAGGTTGACTCGCTCTTTTCCAAGACCGTTGCTATTTGAGCTATTGATGTACATAATAATTAAATATGATGACTTTAAACTTCTAATATCACCGGCCAGATAAACAAGCTGTTTATCTGGCCTGTTGCACTTCGATCTGTGCTATACTTAAATTTCTTATGCATCTCCCCATGTTAAAAGAGGTCTATAAAAAATCTCCTGACTTTTTGCCAGCGCCTAGATTGAACCATCTCCTAAAATCTCTGATTGTGAATTCAAAAATTTTGCTCAAGTTTTAAGAAATTAAATAGTTAGCTTGTACTAATCTTGAATAACTGAGTTTTGGCATTTCTTTCAGAACCCCAAACACGCAGAGCGTTAACAAATATTTCACGTCAGACAAGCAGCAATGGAACCAGTACAACGTGGAATGGCCCGAGTACGACGTTGAGCACCAATCGTTCCTGAAACTAGGTAAATACATACACATACATATTATCACGACTATTTATCCCCGAAGTCAGAGACAAAGCAAAAGCAGTCCACTACTATAGTCTACTTTTCACCAAATATCGACTGCACATGTGCTCAGCGTGAATACTGACATTTACGTACTGCATCTTACCTTCTAAATTGAATTTCTACACAAAGGAGAACCGGCACTTTCCATAGAAAAATGCTTAATTTGTATACAATAGAATTTGGTCATAAAGTAAAGCTAATATTATTTGCTACCTAAACCAAGTTTTGTCTTATTTTTATCGAATCGCGGATAAGAGTTATTTAATTATTAATATTTTTAATATGGAAACACTAAGTCTTCGAAAAACAGACATGTTACTTTAAAAATGTCTAACGTGGCTGCATAAACCATAATTCTTTTGCTTTTAAAAAAGGAAATGTCAACAATGCCGTCACGTCATGTTTGATTTGACAGCTAGCGGCTGTCATTTGTTGACAGATATTGTCAGTTGAATAATGAATAACAGATAAAAAAATTAAAAAAGTATACAACTAAAGCGTAAAACGCCGGGTCTCCTTTAAGTTTGTGTAACATCATTTTTAGGACACAAAAATAACAGGAATCATAACAAAAAAAAAAATCTCTAGCTTATACTTACTTCCTTCCATAATAATTAATAAAGAAGTAAAGTAAAATATTTAGGTGCACATTCGATTTCAGTGAACTTTGCCTCATTATACCAAAATGCCTTTGCTTACCTTACTTTAAAGGTAAATGTTTAAAATTGTAAAATAGTTTTTAAAATAATATAGCAGATTTTATAATTATTTAAATGTAATTCTATTTCGTTTTAAGATATTTACCTTCATTTTAGATAAATAGACACTTATTTTTCATTTAATTTATTTGATTCTTCTTCAATACAAAGTATGAAGAGCAATATGTCTTATGAAATTTTAATTAAATGTTACTACAGCGGCAAATTCAATAGTTCACCAAACTCATTCATTATTTCGCAAGTTTCCGAAACAGTTGGAAATGTGCATGTTTGCCTTTGAACTTCTATATCTAAGTGCCAAAAGTCTTACTTTAATTGAATTTCTCGATGTAAATGGTAACTGTTTGAATTTGTAGAGTTTGTGAATAAGGTTTCAACTAGCGAAATGCCGTTTATTGAGTTTTATTAGCATTATCCATTGTTGGTCTTTTATTATAATTACAGTTACTTAATAAAAAAAAATATTTTGATAGGTAAACCTTAAAAACTGCATACTACATTTAATTGTGAATAAAACCAATATACTCGTAAGTCTAAAGCACAAACACATTATAAAAATAAATAGTTAAAAAGTAATGGTTCTTATGTAATAGTATACAAGAACCATTTTTTTTTCTTTCAATGGTAAAAATATATATGAGTTATTTAAATATTTCATACAAATAAGGCTAATCAATATCATAATTTTGTCAAAACTGTCATGACGTAGTCTCTGCCTGCCCGTCCGGAATTCGGGCGTGATAAATGTACATATTTTTTGATATTTGTAATATACTCTTACTAACATAGCATAAGTCTTACTAACAATAAATGGATTTTTGGTCTGAAATAAAAGCTTATTATTATTCCATTTATTCATTTATATACATACTATTTACATTTTTAATATTTCTATAATTTTTTTTTTTTTTTTATAAAAGAGGGAGGCAAACGAGCAGGCGGGTCACCTGATGGAGAGTAATCACCGCCGCCCATGGACACCTGCAAAACCACAGGAATCGCAGACGCGTTGCCAGCCTTTAAGGGAGCAATAGGTATAAGGAAGGAATAGGAATTGGGAGGAGGGAGGGGGGGAGGGGCCTCCGGAACCCTCACTGGTCGGACGAAACACAACAGCACCAAGTGCTATTATTTCACGCCGAATGTTCGTGAGAGGGTGGTATTACGCCGGGCGAGCCGGCCCAATGCGTGCTGCAACGCAGCGTGGCTCTACCACTCAGTCAGTGTCACTCATTTAGCACCACCCAGGGATCACGTGTAGGGTCTCAAGGGTAAACCTACGGACGCGAGCAACTTTAACCCCCAAAAATAATACAAAAAACATTTAAAAATATAAAAAATAGTAGCCCACCGGTATCGGGAACAGGGTCCAAGCTACCGGTGGTCAGGGCTCCTGAGAGAGGAACCTCCTAACTATGCGCGCCGTGTCCAAAAGTACTGCTTTATTATTATTATTATTTTTATTAATATCAATTGACGTAAAGCACAAAACTCGACTTTACAAGAGAGCCAAAATAAGTTTTTTTTTTAGATTTAAATTCATTACGCTTGTGTCTCGAGATGCAGGCGATGACATATTTAGTTTTTAGTCTAGTATGTTATTTTAGAAAATAGATGTGCTTTACATCTAAGAAAATTCATTAAAATGTTTTTTACGTCCATTTTTATGTAGAGTAAATGGTTGGGCTTTAAAACGAAATAAGATTTTGACGTTATTTACGTTATGTATTAATTTAATGAACATCACACACTACTTAAATTTTATAATTTGACAGTGAAAATAAATATGTGTCTAAAATCGTTATTAATGGCCGTATTGCTACATGGATTAGACAGAAAAAAGAGGGAAAAAAACAAAGTAAGATGGCAGCTCGTTTTGGCCAAAATGTGCTTTACGTCAATTGAAATTACAGGTATCGATTTATTTATCCAGAAAAGTTGAGAAACTTTTCTTATTTTTACAGATATGCCTCCTCATATAAGCAGTTTATATAGGTCAAATTACACTAATTTCTGGCTCGAGAGTCTGCCTAAGAAGATTAGCAGATACGTGGTGGATCCTTTGTTCGAGTACACGGCTACACCGTCCACTCAAAAGCCTAAACCAACATTTAGAAGCACAGGTAATTGTTCGTATAATATATCCATATAATGAAAACTGATATAGACTGTTTTGATAATTGATTAGAAAAGTGATATTGTTATGCTTTTTTTTTAATTAATTATTTTGATAACGTTATTTCTCAATTTCAACTTAAGTTCCTGTTTTTTTTAAAACAGGATTAGTATAGCTAGCTAATTTAATCTAGCTTAGTACAGCTAGATTAAATTTAAGTCCATTTGTAGCTTAGGTTAACATAAATTAACCCAACAGTAACTACAGGAACCCCTTGTTTTCAGTGAAAAAGTATGTACTTTATGTTTTATTATCGTTTTTGTTTTCAGATATCGTTCGTAAGATATGGGCGCCCAGAGTAGTGGATACCCCTCATTACAGCTCACCCGGAAGAATACAATCCAACTCACGGTTCGATTACCCGCCCAGTCTGCCAGTCGGCCGCCTGCAACCAAACCCCCCGCACTTGTACAAGCCAGACACAGATTCTATTTATCGACAAATACAGTCAATAAAACATTTGCCTCCAAGGCCAGTACCACCGAACCTATTAGATAAAGTCGAACTATATATAACTACTGTCAAACCCAAAGTCAATATTATGCCCGTAAAAACGTCAAGTGCAACAATCACACTCGTTATATCGCTCGGAATTTTATTCCTTTTAGTAAATGTAGGTATTTGCTCTATTTTGTATTTCAAAAAACGAAAATTAAGACTGAGAGAGCGCACTATGGAAGTAAGTCATAATTCTCGCGCTGACGTTGGTGAAGTAGATGTGATTGGTCAGAAAAGCGCAAAAGATGATAAAAGTGCTTTGCAAACACTTAAAAATAGTTGCAGTGTGATTAAGTCAATGAGTTTTAATAAAATTAAAACGAATAATAAGAAAAGTAAAAAGAAATCTGATCTATGCAAAACGCCTAAGTCAGATGACTCTGGTGGATTTCGTGAAAGGTTTCAACTAAGACGCCATTTGTCAACTAGTACTTTAGATGCTCACACTAAAGTAAGAGATTGGATAACGAATGAAGTAATGCATAGATGCTCCCCAGGTATACTGAGGAAATCAAATTCTGATCTAAACAACGATAAACAGTTGACCTTACCTAAACCTTTTACAAGATCTGAAGAGTTACTACCTGACTCAAAAAAACCTACAAAAGATATTTTGAAAATATCTGATATTCAAAATACAACACTAAACAATCCAGGTGGCCATAAAACGCGTACTTCGGAAAAAACTACTTCAACTTCTGCTCTTGGATCACATTCTTCTCTGAACAGTAACAAACACTCCTCATGTGCTAAAAATGTCAGCAAATCAACAGATTCCATAAAAAGCAAAGGGACTGAGAGCACTAAATCCAGAAAAGTTTCTATAGCTATAGACGCTACACCGGCAGCAAGAACAAATTCAATTCTTAAACAAGAACCTATAGAAATCACAAAGTCTTTTGATAACAGTGAACAAGAAGGTACTAAAAGTGACAGTAAGTTACAAAGATCAAAAACTGATACTGAAATTCAGACTGATTGTTTAAAAACACAACAAAATGAAAATGAAACCAAAAATAAAGTTTACACAAATGTTGTAACTTTGTCATTGGCACAGGGTAAGCCTTTAAAAATATCACACAAACATTCAACATCTGATCCAGTCACAGATGTTAACTATGAAAAAATTATCAAAGATAAATTGGAGAAGGGTTCACAAATAATTGATATACTACCTCCGGTCACTTTTCGAAATGACATTAATGTCACATCTCGCGATGAAGTACGTAAACTTGAACCATTGACAGCAGCAGAAGCATTGTTGACTATCAAGAAAAGAAACTTTCCAAAAGTACTTCCAGACTTACCAAAAGCACAAAAAAGATTATCACTTCAACCAAATTCCTTACAAAGTTTTAGAAACTTTGCCAGTAGCACTGATAGTCAATCAGATCGTTTGAAAGTGCCTCCTCAACCTCCACCAAGAACCACGACGTTAGATCGACGCTTTGCCTATAAAAATTCAAAACCAATAACCTCATTTAGTAGTTCAACTTTCAAAGGTATTGCTGAAACAGCCCAAATTCCTAAAAACTACGAAAACATAGATATGCTTTCACCTTACATCAAACAGCCGTTCAGTAGATCTTTTGAAGTACAAAGTAATTTGGATCAAGTCGATTCATCCAAACCGGTAATTGCAAAGGAAAGAGATTATCCAAAAGTTATAATTGCCTCAAGTAACAATCCAACTTCTGACCCACAGATAACAATAAATACATCTCAAAGCCAAACCGATATTCCCTTGAATGTACCAAGAATTAGGTTGCCTGATGATTTCCATTCGCAAACGACGGGGTCTGTAACGTCATTTTCTTCATTTTATTCAGAAGATGATGAAGATAACGATGACATAGATAATATTCTTGATGAAATGGGTGAAGATAAACTTATAAAAGAACTTGTAGGTGGTGTAGAGTCACCCACAGAACACATGCTTGATTCCAAGGGGCCAGAAACAGCATTAGAAAGAAAGTTAGATATAATTTCTGTCAAAATAAATCCTGGTCACATAATGCCTAAAATCAAGGACGACTATATTTGTATTACAGATTTACATTTACCAGATGTTAGTGATTTAGAAAAAACCGCTCAAATAAAGCCCAATTTTGGATTGCATAAATTGCAACACAGAACTGAAAGTATTAACAGACCTCCTGAGAAAGTTGTTAAAGTTAAACAAAAAAGATCAAACTCAATCTTAAACAGAAGCCTTAGAAATAAAAGAAAAAGTGATAAAAATAAAAGTAATACTAGCGCCTTAGAGCATTCAAATTCTGGATCTTCAAATGATACAGAAACCAGTACTGGGACTGTTAGGAAAGTTGAAATCAAGAAAGGTAGCTAGAAAAAATACAATGTTTTAAATAATTAATAGAGCTAGCACTTTTTACGTTTCAATTGAATGTTGATGTTGGATTATATTATTATCGTAAGTAAAACAACAAACTAGACAAGTACAAGATGTTAATTTTAGCATCGTTAAATCTAAACCTAGATTTAAAATGTTGGTTTAGATAACGACACATTGTTTTTATAATTATTACTAAATGTACTTACGCGTCCAATGATAAAAATTGTAATACAAAATATCAATCTCATATTGCTTAGTGAGATTATAATGGACCAAATATTTTTTATGTAACTCATCTTTTATGCAGATTAAGCGTTATTATCTACATGTAATCATAATTTATAAACTTTACAAATAAACTTATAGCTTTACGTAACCTTTGTATACCAAAGACACCTTCATAAAAATTGTAATATGCATTTACATAATAATATAAGTTTTTATACAAAGCCAGTTTTATTTTTCATCCCTTCACAGACTACTTACAGGCAAAGTTTACTCATTATAACGAGATTCGGATGACGTCGAAAGATCTACAGAATGGTCTTAAGTTGTTTCAACTTTACGAGGATGTATTATTACAGCCTTAACAAAATCTGTATAATAAAACGCAAGTAGAAATTAAACAATCTTCCCTGGTATCGAGATCTTTATTATCATTACAAGCAATGTCACTTTTGAGTAGTCATTTTGATCTCTTGGATTGGTCTAAGCGTTAGGAATATGTAATAAAATAAAATAATTTAATTTATTTTATGGATCAGTAATGTATTGCCAATATTCTGATTGCCTGGTTTACAGAGTATTAATTTCATATGCCGCTATATTATCATGTATGAGGTAAAATAATTTAAATCAGTTCGTATACACAAACGCCATCTCGAATGTAGACAACGTCATCTGAATGTTACTCTGTTATCTTGAATTAAATATGATAATTTATAATTCATATCACAAGGATCCTAACTCTGAATTCATATAAATTATGTATGATTTTGTAAAAACCTACACATAAGTTATATATCGTTAAACCTAACATATTATACAAACAAATAAACTTTCCGCTGTCAGTTCACCACATAAACTCGGAGACTGTTAAAGTCAGCATTAAGCCCCGTTATCGGGGGCTCTAAGTTTGTAACTGTAATTCTGAACTCATGATTCCCGTTGAAAGAGCTTGCTCCATGACAACTCACGCCAATTAGGCTCGATCCCGTGGTCGTGAATACGAAAACTTTAAGCAATTAAAATTTCACCCTTTCTTCGGGTGCTGACGAAATAGAAACGTGAGGCATTAAAAACTCACTGAGAATTTGTTGATGAAAGGATTTACAGAATCAGGCTAAGAAGAATGGCATTGAAAATATTAAGACGTGAAATTGTAAATAGCTTATAAGAACGCCACAAAAATAAGAGCGTCAAACGGAGTGGTAAATAAATTCAAGTAAAATAAGCTTTTAAATATGTTAATGTCGGGAATTGTTGCGTCAGGTTAGAATCACGTGTAGGTTTGTTAAGTTTCTACTAATTTAGGAAGACACCTCATTTATTGGCCATAATATTCAAAATGCATAATAACTATTGGAATGGGATATTTACGCTGAGCTCAGTAATTAAAAACCAATTTAAGACTAGACCACCAGCTTAATACAGATACAGAGGGAATACAAACATATCGGAATTGCATTAGTACTTTTAACAGCAAAACTGATTATAACACTACACAGCGCATCAACAGAACACGTTAGTCAAAGTACTTGACATATACAGCACATTTATGTAAAATTTTCTAAAAATTTTATTCGGAGTTGAATCCGTATGCGACCCATGAGTGGTTGCTAGAATCTCGTAAATGTCCTTAATATTTTAGGAGACTTTGTAAATGTGATGTAGGTCGTAGCCACATGCAGCTGTCGTATGGATCCTACTCAATGTTTTATGATGACGCAAATAACCCGTGAGATGAAATATTATTACTGAACAGTAAATTAGTTGTAATTAAGTATGCATTTTTATTTAATTTTAATTTTGAAGGTAACGCGAAAATTACACGTTGAAAACTTTACTCATATAATCGCATTTAGTTTACATATTAGGTAACATTTACCTCTGTACCCAAATACATGCGGGATAAAACCTTGGTTTAGTTTGGTTTAATAAACTTGAACTAAACTAACTGCTACCAAAAGTTCACAATACGGACAGACAGTAACTTTTATATCAAAATCTTAACCTACATAAAAGCAAAGTAACTCCCGTTTAGGCTAAAGGACTGATCACGAATACCGAGAAACAGTTAATCCTAAATATTAAAAAAAAGTTTTTTTTATTTTATTTGAATTACCCGAGATACGGGTGTTTACCCAGGCAAAGTCACGGGCGTTCCGCTAGTAATGTAATATCAGAACCCGTGTCGTGAAATGTAAAGGTCCCAAAAATATCAGCACTTACCATATTTCGCTTCTACCGTGAATATATTTTGTGTGCCTTCGGTACACTGAACAAACTCCAAGGCAAAAAAGGAAACACAACAAAAACGCGATCGCTCTCACTTAGTGTTTTTATGCGCTAAGAAAATACTGTCAAATTATTAGATAAGAGAAGAGCCTATTGCTGGTACTTTTCCACTGTGCCCATCTCTGGCTACTCCTATAATGGTATAGGCTAAGTTATGGCGAGCTTCATCGTCATCATCAGCCCAATAACGTCGTAACAGGCAACTTGCAGGTCGGCAACGTTAGGACGGGTACTATGTCTCAAAACTTCAATAACTGTCTTTAAAAAATCTAAACATCCCTTCCGATTAACTTCAGATCGGAGCGTAGCGGAGGCATCTTCTTTTGTTAAAATCAACGTTTTTACTTTTTTCTTAAATAAATTGGACGTGTGGAGATTGGCCCTACACGAAATCCTACTTACAATATAAATTAAAAACTACCTCTATCAATTTGCCTTGTTCCAAAGTAATATATTTGGAACACCGAGTAACTTTAGATCAAACTTAGCTATTATCCTAAAGTTCACAGAGTTTCATTAACTTTTCAATACAAAGTAATCGGAAACTATTAGTTGATGCGCTAGATGAGTCTAACTTAGCTCCGGTGGAGAAATTCACACGTGTAAGCGTAAGCACAAGACATAATTGTTGTAACCTCATTCCTCAACACATGAGCTTTGAAGGCAGTGATTTAAGAGCCTGTTTCGATTGAGACGTACGAACGAATATCTTTGCAAGAGACCAAACGAAAGTTTGGTGGTGGGAAAATTAAAATTAGTTCTTACCGCCATACTTTTAAGGTTTGAAGCCCCAATTTGCTGTATGTGACATGCGGTGTGTAGACGCGATCGTTAATAAATTTTATAGAACTTTTAATAGCTTCAGGATGGTGGAGTTTTATAATTTTTCGTTGCAAACTTTTTCACCCCTCGCTCCTCGAGTACGGAGCTGTTATATTTCGTATGAGACTTCAATCGTGCCTAAAAAAGTTTAATTTAAGGGACCGTCTCTAATATTGGACGTTGTAATAGCTTTCAGAAATGCTTTTAAAATACTCGGCCGGTGGCGCGTATATTCACAAGGTAGTCCACTCTTCAATGTACCAGGCAATCCAACACATATTAAGAGCTATCTAAAATAAATTTTATTAAAAAAACATAAAACGTTACCCATAGTATAGACACAGGCGCCATCTAGTGAATACCAACCGAGTGCACGAGTTTGTCACCCGCGCTGTCATCGTCATTCACTTTTAGAGCTTTTTTGCAAAATTAATTTATATGGGGCCAGCATGTAAGGGAAGGGAGGGATCTTTATATAAATCTCTTCGGATGCAACGTCTCGTACAATTACGGTCAAACTTCACTTCAGGTAGGTAAGGGGTCGATTGTAAAACCGTGCAAACACTAGGGAATTACCAGTCCATCTTGCAGTTATTGAAAGGTCTTTTCTGTTTGCTGCCGAGGTGGACGTGGACGCGTGTCTTACACGTGTGTGCTCAGAATAAAGAAGCGTCAATACCGCTGTTCAATAGGGTGTTTTTAAACTAACGACTTAATGTAGAACTAGTTGAATTATGAATAGGCTTCAGGTGAGCAATAACCTTTCCGTTCTAGGTTTATCTCTGTAAACTTTAGTCATATCTAAGTAGGACAGTAATGTTTTTGCAGGGCAGATCTCAATCTTATTTAGAAAAATGGTATAAATAAACAAGGCGGTCGTCGCCCTGGAGCAGATGTTTTAATTAAATCATCCACAATGGTTTCGACATAGCTATTATTTATTTTTAAATTAGAAATTCGAAGATAACGTCTGTACTCGTTGTGCGGTTGACAATGCGAGCAGAGTTACTAACTTTTTAGTAATAAACTCCAAAACAAGTTCCTCATTTGGATATAAATTACTAAGGTGATCGATTACAATCTTTGGATCTCACGTCTCCGAATATTTCGGATGACTAGGTTTAGTCCTGTAAATACCTTTAAAAAGTCGAACAACTAAATCAGCTTCACTATAACGTTTGCCCTAAATAGCTAGAGCAGAACGATGCATATTTAATGAACTACAACCAATTTTTGCTGTTAACAGTTGACCGTAAGGAATTTTGATAGAATTGGAAGTGGGGAGTTATAGAAATCAACTTTATAAATATCATAATAACTCCACCATTTCGTAAAAGCGACATTGTATTGTTTTAGTGAGGATGTAGACAATGAGGAAATCATCACCTCGATGGTTTCATTACATAACGATTGTCTTTGAAATGCCTTTCTGATAATTTGTATGCTACCAGGATAAGTTTATTGCAAAGGGGGTGCTGGGTCCTGAAAGGTGATAATAACATATCGTCACTTGGGCCGAAGTATATTGGTGGTGAGCTACTGAGCTAAGTAGGGGATACCAGGGTTGACTCGGCCAATACGATACGACTAGTACACCAGTGGCTTCGTCGTTAATCATTTTCCTGAAGCATTTTAATATGAGCGAGAAAGGGGGGAAAGCATAAAAATAAAATATATTCCAATTTAAGGTGAATGCATCTATGTCAAAGGCATAGGGATCTCGTTGCCATGAGACGTATTTATTGCATTTATAATTTTGGTAAGTAGCAAAGAGATCTTTAAGAGGTGTCCCAAACGATTGAACAATTTTTTCGAACACAGTTGCCGACATTTGCTATTCTGTATCGATATTCATACGCCGTAACTCCTTATCCGCCTCGAAGTTATCTTTAGATTTTATGTAGGATGCAAAGACAAATATTTTGCGTTTCTCGCACCATTGCCATAGACGACAAGTGATATTATTTAAAGGAACTTATTGTACTCCACCCATTCTATTGATATTTATTTGTTCAAGAATGCGTTTTCGTTTTCCTATTGGCAATTGCAAACACATATTTTCTGAATTTAATTCAAAACCGAGAAATTTTCTAGTCTTTTGTGGTTTCAAGCTACTCTCTTTGAAGTTTTTATCAAAGCCTAGATTTTGTAATAAACAAACAGTCTCGAGAACAAAACTTTTATTTTCTTCATAGGAATGGCCAAGGCACAAGATCTAAATATACTAAAATTAAAAAACCTCTGTTTCCAAGATAAATCCGGTAGATAGACCGGTTTCATGAGTTTCGTAAAGACATAATAAGGTGCTGAACCAAGTCCAAACGGTAGGCACTAAAATTCATACGTATTACTTTTGTGTCCCAAAAATTTGAACCTTAAATACTTTTTGTAGTTTTCATCAATAGGAATTAAAGAAAAAATACGCGTCTTTGATATCAACATTGGCCATATAACTATCTTGGAACAATAATTTGCTTGCTGTCCGTATGTCCTCCATTTTAAAGTGGTATGAGGCGACAGCTTTATTCTATGATTTTAGGTTCAAGATAAATCTGGACGATCCATCATTTTTAGGTGTTAAGAATATGGGAGAAATAAATTAGTCTTTGACATCGTCTCATATGCATATTACTCCTGACTGGCACAAGTCAGATATAGCTGTGATTAACTTACTTATTTCAGCCGAAGAAAAGTTAGGAGTGATAGGTTCAGTAGCTTGCTTTACAGTTTTATTAAATGGTATTTTGTAACTCGTAACGTACTGTCTGACTACCGGGTCATTTGCGATTGAAAACCATGTGTCAACAAAAAAAAATATACGACCAGCTTGTAAGGTTACCTTGGTTGTTACTTACGCAACATCGGTCTGTATGACGGTCTCACTGCTGTCGTGGTGTGATAGCGGGCGGACATCGGTGCTTGCGCTGATCGCCTCGGAGGTGGATACGGGAATCTTTGCTTGCTCCCACCCGGCCTGGCAACCCATGACCTTGTTGCTTGGATGGGTCTTGCCACTTTCCCTGCTGGGCGACGTAGTTTTTAGTGAAATTGACGGTCCAACGTTGTTAGTATTCCGTATTTGTAAACCAGATTTTTCAGCGGCCTTAGCAGCTTCTATCTTTTCTCCCAAATTTTCTCCAAAAGAGTGTGCGTCTCTTTTAACATCTTGTGTCATTGACAAGACTTTTTTATCAAGAGTAAGCAGGTAGTGTAAGCATTTTTCAATACATGGTATTTTCATAATGTAAATGCAGCATAATTTGGCCAACTCCATACAGGTATCAAAGTTGTTGATAACAGTTCTTTTTTATTATCTTTGTTCATATCATCTATGAGGATTTCCCTAGCGTTTAGAGTTCTCTTCTTGTATTTTGGGTCCCAATGGTACCTCCTTCACTTTAGAAACTCCAAGAACGTCAAGAAAATCTGACGATATTGGATTTACAACTGGGAACTCCTCTGCTGCGCTTGGATTATTACGACTAGGTATCCCTAGCGTCCTGGATGGTCTGGGTAAGATCCGGGCTGTGTACTTGTGCTACGGTCATGACAGATCGTAAGTCTTTTTCAATATTAGATTTATATACGTCCGTTATTTACGGTTCTTTATTGAAATCGGAGTCACTAAGCCTTGTGGTAGGTGCGAGGCCTCGCGCAAACGAAGTCATTTGAGAGGAATGATCAAAGAATAGGGTAGGTACCCGTAATATCGATCGTAATCGCGTGACGATACTAGATTTCATATTAGCACTGACCGTAATCACGTCACGGTACTACATAAGTGTGCAGTATGTAAGGCGGAACTGTAAGATTTTGTAGAAATCCCTTGCACACAAAAAAACACTCCAATAAAAAGATTAGTAAAAAATAAAATAGAATGTAGGTACTGCCTCGCGCAAACGAAGCGTCATTTTGAAGGAATGACCGAGGAATATAATTGCCGTAATGGCGTCACAGCATAGGGTAGGTACCCGTAATATCGATCGTAATCTCGTCACGATACTATATTTCATATTAGCACTGACCGTAATCAAATCACGGTAATACATAAATGTGCAGTATGTAAGGCGGCACTGTAGGATTTTGTAGAAAACACTTGCATACGAAAAAACGCTCCAATAAAAAGATTAGTAAAAAAAAATAGAATGTAGGTAACTACTGCCTCGCGCAAACAAAGAGTCATTTGGAAGGAATGACCGTAGAATAGAATTACCGTAATCGCGTCACAGCATAGGGTAGGTACCCCTAATATCGATCGTAATCTCGCCACGATACTAGATTTCATACTAGCACTGACCGTAATCACTTCACGGTACTACTTATGTGTTTTTTACTTTTTATTATTATTTAAAAAAGCTTAATGTCTTATGTATTCTTGAAAATCGATTAATAGTGAAAAAGTCAAAAAATGTGGGTAAGCACAAAGGCACTTGCAAAAGTATTAATCGAAATTAAGAAGGAAACGTACTATGAAATATATTTCAATAACGTTTCTACTTTGAATGTCTCACTAAGAGGTTCTGAGTCGTATATTCGCTAACGAATCACATAGTTTTTAAAAAAATCGTTTGTCTTTAATTTAACCATAACATCGACAAAATGTAATATTTAAAACACTGACTGACCTGGGGGGTTACTCTTGAACGCAAACTCAATCTCAATACAATTCCAATGCGTTTAATATGTATCGATATTGGGATAAGTAAAGATAATTCCGAAACGCCATGTCGATAATAATTTGTTCAATCAATTTCCACCCAATTTAATTCCAATGTGGAGCTATTGTCGCTTACAAAAGTGCCATTTGACATTTTTTAGATTTGCGATTGGAAATTGATTAATGCAATTGTGTTTCAAGAGTAAGCCTACTAATTTACTTGGCGATCGTCGTTTACGCTGTTTTTCCACATGCGTATATAATGATTATCCA
Organism: Scoparia ambigualis; assembly: GCA_963921215.1. Classification (NCBI taxonomy): domain Eukaryota; kingdom Metazoa; phylum Arthropoda; class Insecta; order Lepidoptera; family Crambidae; genus Scoparia; species Scoparia ambigualis. The sequence goes on from OY992503.1 coordinate 2,604,767, forward strand.
TGCTTCCTTTTGCACATAGTTTTTTGCTACACAAAACACTTTTAGGGTAACGATGTGCGGATGCCCGAACACGAAAAGCGAATAACGATGACAGCGCGGGTGACAAACTCGTCCACTCGGTTGGTATTCACTAGATGGCGCCTGTGTCTATACTATGGGTAACGTTTTATGTTTTTTTAATAAAATTTCTTTTAGATAGCTCTTAATATGTGATGGATGCCTGGTACATTGAAGAGTGGACTACCTTGTGAATATAAATCTCGAGGATGCAACGTCGAAGTACAATTGTTTATTACTGTTATTTCAGATGCACCAGTTGGTTTCATTTGAAAATTCATAGATATTCAAACTCCTATACGCCTGTATCGCTATGAGCAATGTAAGCTGCCTTTCTATAACCAAACATTAGTTTCTAACCGCTATGAAGTCGTAAATGAGGACCTACTACATTCTGTGTTCTCGTACGAAGCTTCCGCGTGCGATAAAATTTTATTGAGTCGCGTGAGGTGCCATTAAGATAGTGGGGTCGATAGTAGTGTCGCAGTCAAACTGGAAGGATATGGCAAATTAAGAAATGTCTACACAATTATGACAACGCAAAGGTGTGGAGTGTGATTGTTGAGTTTACACTATTTCCTTGCGGGAGGATCGTCCTATGATAGGAAAACGACCTTAGAACAAGTCTTACATACCTACATATATATAATCACGACTATTATCCCTGAAGGGTTAGTCAGAGAGGATAGCAAAAGCAGTCCTCTGCCATAGTCCACTTTTCACCAAATAGCGATTGCACATGTGTTCAGCGATTCCGGTGGTGCGCCCTTTGCCAATCTATGCTGTTGGATGTATGTGCAGTATTTAGTCCGTTAGTCGCCTTTTACGATACCCAAGGGAAGAGAGGGGGTGGTAGTATTCTTTCACCGCTACGCGACAACAAGTCTTTATTGTAAGTCACACTGGGTTTGAAAAACCGTTGTGTATTACCTATAAACCACACACACCTGCAGTTAAATAAAAGTTTTATGGGAGTTATAGTTTTAGATTACTATTAGTATTCATTCACACCGAAATAGACACCAAATACGCAGCAACTACTGCGCATGCCACGTTTACGTTAGTTGACATTTGTGATAAATACCAAACAGTCAACTACTTTACAATGTAAAGTCCTTTATTTAGGACAATTATATAGACAATATCAATTACTACAATTGTGTAATGGTAGCCGTTTGCTATTATAATGTATTATTGTAGTAGATAGAGTTGAAAACAAGCAACCGACCGTCAAAAGTATAGCCAACTATGATGTTTTCCAGAGCTATTTACTTGGGCTCCAACATTACAAATATCGTAGGCTGTGAAGAGGAGATACGAAGGCGTTGTGCTGTAACGTGATCTGCCGTCGAGAGGTTCAAGAAAATTTGGAAAGACCGCAGAATAACAAAAACCACTAAAGTGCGACTGATGCGAAGTCTTGTCTTTCCGATTTTACTTTACTGAGCAGAGACGTGGACCTTGAGGCTAAAGGAGAAAAGGAAAATCGATGCTGTGGAGATGTGGTGCTGGAGACGTCTTCTGAGGATTCCATGCTCACCGTATCAATGTATCGATTCTAAAAGAGCTTCACATAAAGGCAAGATTATCGTCGACTGTTCAAATACGAATACTGAAGTTCTTTGAGCACTTAACTCGCAACGAAGACTTAATGGAGCGTCTCGTAGTTCAGGGCCGAATGGAGGGCAAGAGATCCCGTGGTCGCTCTCCAACCAGATGGGTAGACCTCATTAGATCCCTCACTCAATCTACCATGAGCGACTGCTCACACAATGCCGCTAACAGAGCCGAATGGAGACGAATAACGAGAGCCTCATTTACCCATAACCACGACCACTCTGACAAGAGTGCCCGACTAAGACGAAGAAGAGAAAAATGTATTACAGATTAAGTCCGATTATGCAAACGTACTTTTATTTAGAAGTACTATTTCTCATAGTTCCCGTTACAGGAATCGAGGAGTCACTTACGCTTACTTCGCTATATAATAAACTTTTGTAGTGTCATGATACTCCTGCATCTGCGTTTCAAACGGTAAGAACACATGTCAAGGGAGCTATTAAGGGTGAATAATATTTATTTTGAAAAGCGCTTATAGGTGTAAATTGTATGAAGGAAACAGTAACCGAATTTGTATACCTTGAACTTTACTTTAGTCGTCCGACTTCTCTCCAGTAGTCCTTGAAACTGGGTACCTTATGGTAGGCAAGATATCAGTTTCTAGTCCATTTAATTATTGTACTGTAATTTACATATCTCCATTAGGTAATGATGAGTTATGGCCTGGTCAAGTTTATGCTGACTACCACAGTAGTGAGACGTTTATCCTTACAATATTTATGTAAAATTAAAGTAAAGCCTATTATTTATAAATACTATATAAATATTAAACACGCTTTGCCCTACCAGGAAGTTGAACCCAGGACCTCCGGATATCCTCAACATGATACATGACATGACATACTTAACGCCTCATCCATTAAGTTTGCCATGTTGCCTCATGCATTAAGTATCTAATGTTACTAAAGTAATACTTTTTTTAAACTGTTTTTTTTCCCTCTCCCACAACTCTGTGCAACAATCACGTAGCCATTCCACGGCGACCTATTCACTCATTCAGACCACTATCGGTTCATTACACCGCACCAAAGTAAATCTACAGTCAAGCGTGGTACCTAATTAAAAAGGCACAAAACCCTCTCACAGGGGTGCGATTCAGTGGAAGCCGTTTACAAAGACCAAAATAACGTAACCGTCGGCTAGTTGCACCCGAGAGTGTATTTGGTGGGAAAATGCTCCTTGTTTCCATTATAGAGTGTGCAATTCTGCTTAGTGGAACGGCGAGTGTAAGCTTTGCAAAGATAATGTTTTCAATCAGTAGTTAAACTTGAAAGGCGATTTGGGGGTTACGTAACACCATCGAAACATGATTCTTTAACTGAACAAGGTCAGTTGAGATTGCTGTATAACATTAATAAGCGTAGTCATCATCATGTTAAGCTTTTGAGTTACGAATATTGGTAATGTATGTCATTGGCAATCTTAATTCAGATAGGTACAAATTTATAAGTCTGCCTTTATAAATAACGTTTTGTTTATTTTGACGTGACAACGTCTTATAAATTGGTTTGCCGGGTGACACTTCAAGAAACTGCGTTACGCTCCGCTCACGTTATGCGCTCACAATGAGAGCGAGTGAGAGGCACGCGTCCCTTCCACTCGGGCATGGTTAGCCCGCCTAAGAGCGAGAGAGACAGACATAAAAAGTGAAAGGCACGCGTCCCTTCCACTCGAGCACAGTTAGCCCGCCTAAGAGCGAGAGAGACAGAGCGAGAGAGATTTCATCCTTCTTCCTACTATACGAATGAATATTCACATTAAAATTATTTTACCACTCAAAGTCGTTGTCACGTAAAACTTTCGCCCGTATACCGACTTTACAGGCAACCAATTTTTTTTATTAGTGGTTCGCTTCTTTCTTCTTCTTCTTTTGTTTAAAGTAATACTGCTTTCTCTAGTTCTGACTCTTTCATTCTTAGTTTTTCTTTTAAAAATTTCTAAAGTGATTTTTTTTCTATTTAATTTTTTTTTATTTATTCTATTTTACGAGTAGATATGTTTTTATTTCGTTGCTTCTCACTGTGAGGTCACAAGGCACAGCAAGTGTTAGTCACGTTTGTTATCATAATAATATGGTGGTGGTTGGTAAAAATACATATACACAATGGGTCAGCTTAAGATAGATCAAAACTATACTACCAATAGGGCAATTCGACTACAAAAAGCCGTATTATTGTCATTGCATTAATTAATCAGTTTTTTAATTTATTTTTTATTTACTAACTACTAATAAAACAAGAAAAAAACAAAACTATCACACTTCTTACCTAGATACCCAAATGGAATCTGACGCCCCGCCATGCGCATTATTTCAGCAAAACTGACGTAGGTACATTTATTTCCTACCGTTTAACTGCATTCCTGCGATCAATTTACTACCTTCAGACTGATCGTAAAAACCGGGAGAATTTGATAAACTCCCATCAGCCCACTCGTCCACCCGCCATCTTGGCGAAATAGATTAAAAATGACGCTCCAGACGAGTTTTGCGCCGTTACCGATAACATTGTTACCGACTGAAAGATGACGGCGGGCACTGATTTTTTATGACTTATTACCGGTTGAGTGGAGACGGGACCGGTTGACGGAAGCCTGCGACGTTTTGTATTAAGTTTTATTATTTTTGCGGTAACTTTTTATTTATAATAAGCTGCGAATAGCTGCGGATAAAAAAAGACGTTTGTAGTGTTAGTATCTACTCAAAAGTTGTACCTAGGATATCTGTCTTAGGTACAACTTTTTAAATGTCCGTCGTTTCATAATTACCTTTATTTAAAAAAAAACTGCCTTTTTAAATGGCACCCGACCGCGCGGTTAGTAGATCCACATGAGTAATTCCGTTTCGTTACTCATGTGGTAGATCATCAAAGAGATAGGCGGATCAGGTTAATGCAGCCGTGGATAGCTGCTTCTATGTGTGCACTGGCAAGGCGGCCTCTAGAAAAGAATTGCAACTGTTGTGAGGCGGGTCACTAACTGCTCAAATGATGATCAAGAGCATTCTATTATTAGTGTAGCGTGTGATAACAAATTAATATAAAGGATTTTTTCATAACCATGTACCTATATTAATTGTTCATTCCTATTTTAGTAGCGCGTTCGGCTAGCAATCTTGCTCGCTAAGCAACTTTCGCAATGCCGGGTCGCCTGATGGGTGACCATTAAATACATCTCGAGCTCCTCCGTGCTTCGGAAGGCACGTTAAGCCTTGATGTTGTCGTAAGATGGCAGTCGTTAAAACCCACCAACCCGCATTGGGCCAGCGTGGTGGGTTATGGCCCAATATCCCCACGTGCTATTGTTCACGTGGGAGGCCTGTGCCCAGCAGTGGGACGTTTATAGGCTGATGATGATGATGATATTTGTAACTATGTATTCGTTTCTCGTCTGTGTGCTTTTTACTAAGTTTGACTTGAATTCAAAATACGTACAGACATTTTGGTACTCTAAAGCTCAGAAGAGCCATAATAAAGCTATTAACGGAATTTCCTGTAAAATCTTTAACAACAGCCTTGTTATAAAAAAACTCCGCAGAATGTCACGGCCGTGCAATTAATTATGTCATTATGAATCTGCCGTACAACATTAAAAAAGTCCCTTGCGCCTCGTCTAATTACTCTCGATGATTTAGGTACTCTTACACTGCTGGCTATAAAATATTGTGATTTAATACTACGGGAGTTAAACGGATAAGTAAATGTTCCGGTCACAAGCGTGAAGTTGTGGTTTTATCATCGTAGCTTGTTTTATTATCACCACAACTAAGTACTGATGTAAACCCAAACACACTTCTATGATCAGCACGCTGGATTTGTCATCCTTTCATTCGTACAAGCACACGCATACACATACTCACTCAAACACTCGGGAAGAATTTCCATTTTTCAGGGTTTAATACGAAGAACGCGACACCATTAAACACAATTCATTGAGCACTGATCAGTGCGCTGCCGCAGTTAAAAGGTTAAGGATTCTGGGAAAGCATTTCCATTTTTGTCCTGTAAAAGGTTAAATCTAAAGCTAGATATTATGTGATCGTAACAATTTGCCACAAATATCTTGAATAAAGCCAGATAGTCGTTGTTCACGATCTTTATACCTACTCGTATTTCCATACAAGTGGCGAGCGAGTACTGTAGCATCATCTTTCAAACCATTAATCATTAACACGCTCAACTTTTAATTCCGTTTAATGACTTGACATAATTTATGACCTTTAATTGATCCTTTGAAGCTTTTATAAAGTTTTATTTTAAGAACTAAAAAGCAGATAAATTAGATTCTGATTTGTGCGGTAAAAGGTTCAGTAAAGTTGTTTATAGTCATAAATTATAGTAAGCACCAGAAAGAAGATTAGCCTAACGGTTTTTTCTGGTAGCTATAAGTTTGTACACGAAATTTTTTTATCACATTTCAAGTATAAAAGTAGCAAACGTCAATAACAAATTTCTAAGCATTTTTTCCTAACTAAATATTCTTATGATCCTTGATATTTGGAATGTTATGATATAATTTCGATAGCATAGTTGTTGACATCGAATGATTTACCGAGCAATTTGATAGTGTTAATAACAAGATATTATCTTAATTGGTGAAGCGGTTCATCCGATTGTAAAAGAATACCTACAAATACACAATAAGAAATACGTACGTTTTTGTCAAATTTAATAAAAACTTATTATTGGCTTTCACCTTAGAGCATTATTAATGCTCTAAGGCTTTCACGTATGTGGACCATGGAAACAAAAAAAGCTGTTTAAAAAAAAGTTTATCCCCAAAGAAGTGAAATATGTTTTGCTATTATTACGTAGGGACCGAAATTCGTCATCGTACAACACGAGAATTCGTTCAGTGAGATCTGCGTGCCCCGGGCGTCCTCGGGGATTTGAGTGTTTCTATTGGACATATTTCAGAGATGTAGCAATTCTTTATCATTTGACTACTGTGTATTTGCTTAACAATCCTCTGTTCTATTGCTGAGCAATGATATATCCTAAATTTATTTCAAAGTGGCGTCAGTGAAAGCAAAGTTAAAAAAAAATCGTTAGTCTTAGTATGGGTATGTGATGAGAAGGGTGGAAACGCATCCGTTGTAACCCTTCTAAAGCGATATGAGCACTTTGATGATTAGAAGGGGTGAGGAAACAAAAGAAATGATAACTTATTGGGAGTTAATATAAATAAAAGAGGTCCTATTCAAGGGACGGCTGACAAAGGAAAGAGGAAGAAAAATTCATTTGGCTCTGACATCAAGTTATACGGAACCAGGGCAGGAAGGAGGTGTACCATCAACTTCCATCTATTTTAGGTATTTAAGTCATATCGATAAGAGTTTATAAACATTAAGGTCAATATTGAAGTCACCAGGTACATCAGTTAGACAACCACATTTTATCCAAAATAGCTCAAAGCGACGCAAGTTATTTCAAACCCAACGAAATAATTCTAAACGGTTGTTCAGACTATTAATCTTCGTAGAAAAATGTCACCATTCGGGAGACACTAATAAAGCTGTTTTGGTGGACAGATGTATCTAAGTCTGGATCCAAGACAGCGATCTGAGTTAAGAAACAATTTATATTGTTCCTTCTTTACTAAAATAAGTATACTTTAAGATTTAATAATTTTTGTGAGCGTCATTTTGAACGAGTTTAAATTATTTTAACATTGACACAAATAAAAAAAACTATTGATGTTTACTACTGCTTTCTGGATTAACCACAAATTCGATTTTTAGGTTAATTTGCAAGCAAACGAACATTCAATGCCTGATGGAAAGCAACCATTGCAGGCTGCGGAGAAATTATTTCACTCCGGAAGGTCGGGAGGTTAGCCACTATTACTGGAGACTCCCGGGCAATCCGGGAGGGTTGGGAACCCTATCTGCAGCCCCTGCAGATAGGGTTCCTAGATAGGTATCCACACCACACCTACTTGGTGTGGTGTGGATATATGGTGTTGACCAAGGTGTTAACGCGCCCGTTGCCGACCGCAGAGCTTTAGTTATTAAGCCTCTATGCCCTATAATTTTGACCTTAGAACGGGTTTGACCTTTGCCAACGAAACACGGCATTGGAGAGACATTGCTGCTTGACCTCAGAAATAGGTATTGGGGTGATCGTCATTCACTCAGATTCTATCGCATATAAATAGTGAAGAGGCTTACGAAACCAAATTAGGTCTATCTTCGCAGATACAATAAACAGCTTACTTATTATTTAAATATTCACACAGATATTTTTATCTCGACAATTCGATGGAATGATAATTATTATGTTTAACGTGATAATAATATGATGAAATAAAAATGTTACTCAGGTATAGCAGCATACAAATTTATATCGATGTCTCCTACATCTACATAATCTGAGCAGTTTGTCTGTTGTGTAATCTGTTAGAAGACGAATTACACAGATAACGGATTTAACTGTCCTTATACTTAGGCGAAGGGATTTTAACCATACATATAAGTTGAACAGTTAAAATAATATTAATCGACGCATACTAAACAGTCAGAGAGATCTTCAGGGTCATTATGTATTTATTTATTTTATTTAGGAGGATCAACAAGGTTTGAATCAATACATTTGTTGGGTCGATAGCTCAATTAAAGAGTGGACTGTATTTTATAGGTTTAATTTTTACAATAAACTGATTCATGTGCCCGTACAAAATGTGATCGCCCGGTGCCTATGCGGTCGTGTGAAGCAAAGGCTTGTCCCACCATCGCCGCGCCGCGCCGTTGACATGCGCCGCGCCGTTCGCGCGCCGCGCCGTGTGCTGTCGTGCGCCGCCGCTCGCGCGCCTACATGCTCATCGGGTTGTAGTGGGAAGAGAAGAGATGACTTCAAGGAGATGATGGTAGAGGGCAGATGCAGTTGTAGGCTCGCCGTATTGTGCTCTTCTTCGTCTTGACCTTGGCTACCTGCGTGACGCCGTCCACACCTGGATACGTCTTCGTCACTCGCCCCAAGCACCACATCAGTGGTGGCGTGGTCCGATCTTTGACGAGGACGAGTGACCCGTCTTTGACCTCGCCTGTGGAGAAGTACCATTTTGTTTTGTTCTGCAGCAGAGAAATATACTCGTTAGTAAATCGCCTCCAGAAGTGCTGCGCGATGTACTGCGTTCTTCTCCATCTGTCCAGGCGGGAGATGTTGTTGCTGGTCACCTGTGGGTTTGGTACAGTTAAAAGCGGTCGTCCAATTAAGAAGTGAGCGGGGGTAAGAGCCGAAAAATCATGCGGATCTGAAGAGAGAGGAGTGAGTGGGCGAGAATTGAGTACTGCCTCTATTTGGGAAAGACAAGTTGTCATTTCCTCGTAGGTGAAATAAGCCTCTGCTAGTGAGTTAAAATGGGGAGAATAGGCAGGGGTGAAAAAAAAGTCGATGCCCTCCTGCGCTATCGCAGCTGCAACGTTTGACGAACGTAAGAACCTACGCATTTCATTTGATGCGCCAACAAAGTTTGTCCCATTATCGGACGTGATGCTTCGAGGCTTGCCCCGACGCGCCACGAACCGATTGAGTGCGGCCACGTAAGATTCAGACGTGTGGTCCGTAACGAGCTCCAAATGAACAGCTTTCACTGCGGAGCAAACAAAGATGCACAGGTAAGATTTTAAAAGTTTACACCCGCGCCCCTTTCGATCAGCTATAAGTACTGGCCCTGCATAGTCAACGTAACAGTGTTGAAACAGAAAGTCAAGATATGTCCTTGAACTAGGTAGCTGACCCATAATGGGCTGCACGCTTTGAGCTCTGTGCCTGAAACAGGTAACACATTTGTTTACGGTGACCTTGGATAGGTTTCTGCCTTTAAGAGGCCAATAAGTTTGGCGTATGCTAGCCAAAAGAAGCTGGGGACCGGCGTGTAAAAGGGTTTTATGTTGCATTTGAAATATAAGTTTTGTTAAGACATGTTTACTACAAATTAAAATGGGATGTTTAATATTAAAATCATATGGCGAATTATCAATCCCGCCAACGCGAATGAGGTTATTGTCGTCTAAAAAGGGTGATAAACAAATTAATCGATTTTTGCGCTACAATGTCTTTTCACTCTTAAGAATTTCATATTCCTGTGGGAACATGGCAAGTTGAGCGCAATGTAAAATGTAATTAAATGAATTTTGCAACTTCATTGTTGAGAGATTGCCACACAATTTATTATTTTTATTTTTTAAGTTAAATAAATATATTTTTATGTAAGCGACTACTATTTTTAATTTTGTAAAACTAGAGTACTTTTCTACCAAACTTTGCACTACGGAATGGTTATTAAGCGGAAAGCAGCTACTACTAATGCTACGAGCACTACCGTTACTATTGAAATGCGTAACTACTTCAGATTGATCCTGTTTCACGTCGTGTGGCATTTTAGGCCATTCTATTTCATTGCATAATAAAAATAAAGCCCCAGTCCACCATAATGACGTATGGCCAATGATGTCGGCCCTAAGACCACGTGAAACGAGATCTGCTGGGTTGTCTTTCGACGGTACGTAGCTCCAGGTATGACCACAGGTACTCTCTTGAATTTCATGAATCCTATTGCGCACAAAGGGTTTTAATTGAGTAGTTGGAGTAGCTAGCCATCCTAAGACGATGGTTGATTCACACCAGAACCTACATGTGTTGATACGCAAACTAAGGGATTCTAAAACCTTAGTACACAGTCTTACTCTTAACAAGGCTCCGCAAAGTTCGAGCCGTGGCATTGTTGTTGGCTTAAATTGATAATTTTCTAAAAGATTGAAATGTAAATAAAGATTGAGATTGGGAGCAAAGCGGACTAATTATTGTATTTATTTTGTTACGATTAAAAGGTTTATTATTAATATTTAAATTTTCGTTATTTAAAAGATTATTATTTGATGTATAATGACTATTGTTTAAGGTCACTATTGAGTTATTAGACATGCTATTGTAGTTCGATTCCATTGATTCTAATAAGTCGGTTTTCCTGCTTATGAAAATGCAAAATTGTGACAAAGTGGGATCCTCAGTCAAACTATTGCGATACTCCTCCCAATGACGACTTGTAACTATGTCTAATTTCTTAGCCATAATAAAAATTAGAAGAGTATCCCAATGCTTGGTAGACTGATTTAAGGTTGTGAGCGCCCTTATGTTTTTATTTGTGATGTCAACAAGGTTACGAAGAGAAATACTGGATTCCTTTGATGGGATGGGTTGAACATCAAAAAGTGCCTGAATGTGGTTATTAATTAAAAGACGGTTGTCGTTAAAACGCTCACATAAATAAGTCCCATGCAATTTTGACATGCGCCGCGCCGGTCGCGCGCCGCGCCGTGTGTTGTCGTGCGCCGCTGCTCGCGCGCCGACACATTATAAAAAAAACAATCCTTAACAAGGTTCTGGTTTTGGCTTAGGCTTTGGCTAAAATAGTAAGAATATATAAAATAAAATATATTGTTTTTGTGTTTGTAATATTCAAAAATTGTACAAAGATTTTTTTTAAATTGCGGCACGCCGCGCCTGGGTACGGATTATTCTCGCGGACGTAGTCGTAGTCTAGTAAAAAATAAAAGGTAGAATACTATTTTAATAATGTTTTGATAAAATGCTTAGCCTGATATCTTGAAATCTCGGGATCATATCCCGAGTCCGGTAAAGTGGGTTACATATGTTTGCATAACCCGTGTTTATTTTTTACGAATTGGACGAGTGTGGTGATTAAACTAGTACCCTAAAATCAAAGTGAGCGATGACTTTTAACGATAAAGGCCTTTGCTTAGTTGTGAGACAGTATTTTAGGCTGTACTTTACTTTTAATTATACTATTTTTCGCTTGTAAAAGTTATATCACTTTTATAAAAACTTTTTTTATTTTTAGAATCCTCCCATAAGTTTAACCCCTTGAGCACCGTAAAACCAGACACAATTGAAAATCAATTGTTTCGCGACCGCCGGCGGTCTTATGATCCTTGACCTATTACAGTGAGATTCTATCACGAACGTTCGAAGTCTAATAATGAGGGTAATTCAAATTCGGCAGTTCCAAATTCAATAACAATTTTGTCTTAAATTCTATTACGGAAGACAAAAAAGAAACGAGACAACCCTTTCATATCGCGCCTCACTATGAACAGCGTCTGATTGTAAAGGACGCAGGTGTTAGAACATCCGCCGATCAGATCCGCATTCGTGCTATGATTACCGAATAGTTATTTTTCGTAATATAAAACGAGGCATACGGTATGGGGGGGAATAAGTTACGAAGAACAGAGAGAGAACGCACAGAGATTTGAGAGATTTAAATCTTCCTAAACCTTTTTTTAGCCTACCACAAACTTTTAGTCAACAAACTTTAATTTAAATAAATTATATTACTTAGTTATAAACGTCCCGCTGCTCGGGACAGATTATCCGGAGGAGATGGAGCTAGTTATGGTTTTCTTTGATTTGGTCACCCATCCAAATGACCGTCGTTCACTGTGAAAATTTTTTAGCTGGCAATATCGCAAACCGAACGCCTTTTTTACGAGCACTAGTTACTAGACATGATATAGTAAATACAATACTCCAAAAGCTTTTAGCCAAACTATATTTATACTGATTACATGGAATTAGGCATCAAAACCTTCTTACATATTTCATTTGATGTGATTTGTGATTCTTCCGCTCCTTTCTTAGTCAACATCAGTTTACAAACGCACTATGGAAAATGGTAGATCAACGACATATCAAAAAACATTTTAAACAATGTTGTTATTTATATGCCTTTTTTAATTTTATCTTGTAGTTTAAAGACCCAACTAAATTATGTAGTACGATTTTTCGATAAATAAACTACATTTTTTTTTACAAAATTTCAAACACGTTTGTAATAAAAAGTTTTATTTTGAGCGCGCTCACTACTCATCTTTGCAAGTTAATTTAAATGATAAATTTTGTAGAAAGTTATAAAGTATTATACATTTTTGGAAAGGTATTTGAACACAATACTTTATTTATATTTTATATTAAAAATAACGTTTAAATTATTAAAGAAGTTAATTAGGGCCAAAAAACGTGTTTTTAAAATTCATCGTGACTTGACACTTACCCACGTCGATTCGATTCGAATGTTAAATGGTAGCCTAGTTCTTCAACAAAAAAATTTATTAAAATTGGCTGCGGATATTTGCAGTTTCAGAAGTTATTGAATAATTGTGACTACAGTCAGGGAAACGGAAAACTACTACCTACTGCGGTTTCAAGTTGACTTTTTGTATTGATTGTGTGTGGTATGTTTTTTATTTATTAATAAAAAGTAGAAAATTCTTGTACAAAAAGGTTTTAGTGATGATCAACCACGTCAAGGAACTGGAACTAATGATGGAAAAACTACTAGAAGATTTTTTTATAATGCAAGTTGCTCTGTTGAAATAACTGGTGTGAATGTGACTTTGATAAAACGTCTTTACATAATATACTACAAGCACTTTCACCAGGTGTGATGATAGATGCGGAAAAATTAGGTAGTTATACTATGGAGACTGCCAGGATTTATGTAAGTAACCCTCAGTCCAGAAAATAATTTTAATTCACGGAGAAAGTATTATACTCGTACAAGCATTTTGCAGTGCTTCCAATTGATCAACTTTCGGATGACGACCAAGAATCCCGTAACAAGGATTATAAAAATTTTCGGCTTACCTACCATGAACGAAAATGCTTCCGAGCAGCCACAAGTCAAAGACGGACTTCGTAATTTTCTCTATATATCAGATCCATATAGAACTAGTAAAAACACTAAAGAACTCAATGAGGATACACTACATCTTTTGAAGGTGAACGAATTAATTTTAGATCGCGTAGCTCAGCAACTTTAAATACTATGACCATAAATCTTATAATAAATATAAACTTTATGTGCATTTTTTATCAAATGTTATTGTTTTAAATTAATGTTAATTACTTTTTCAAAAATATTTTTTACAGTGATTATTTAGTAAATTTTATTATAATTAGCATATTATGTTTTATGTTTTTCCGTTTATATTAATGTTTATTAGTAATGTAATTGTCTATTAATGTTTGATTGCTAGTTTTTGTACATTATTTGTCTATGATAGTAGGTACTAACATATAAAATAAATAAATACCGTTAATTAATCTTTTCTACTGGACTTTGATCACAGTTGATCACAGTCCTTTCCACATGAACAACAGCCCATGGGAAGATTGGGTGTAACCCAGCGGGCTGGCCCAAAGCCGGTCATTCTTATTAATAGACCGGTCAAAAACTAAGAAAACTATCAAACTGACAATACTTCTGCTGCATTCTAAAAATATACCGAAGAGACGTCACCAATGCGGAATGCTAGAAGTCGGACGCACTATCACAGCAGCTGCAAATTGACAGCGCATAACTGCACACATTGGCACTACGGAGCCCGATCCAATCAAACCAGAACCTTTAAAAGAGAAACACGTTCCAAATTCGTCTGTAGTCATCGTAAATTACAATTTTGGAACCGGATCGAGCCGGTTTCATTCGGAATTTACCGCTCTTCAGTGGGTCTAGGCGCGTGACGGGAATAAGCTTATGCAAATGAGGTGCTACGTCACAGGTTCGGTTCGTTATCGGGCACAATTTTTCCGCTAGATAAAGCGTTGGGTCCTCTTATCACTTTGGAGTGATGTAGCAAATAAAGTGTGTGTAACACGATTTTATGGAAGTAATTAAGGCCCGTTTTAGTACAGAAGGCTACGCGGTAAAACATGTTTTTTCATGAAAATGTCCTTTTATTTCATGTACACCGTTACATAAACTTTTATTGAATCTCTACTTAAGGAAGTAACGTTTTTTAATACTAAACAAAACACATGATCATCAGTATTCTTTAAACAATAGGAATTTCATTATTTTACAGTTTAAATAGGTAATTTAAGGGTTTATATTATTGTATAACTTTGGCCAACTTATTTAAGTTGTTATTTAGTTTAATTTAAATTTAGGTGTGGAAACAATTATTGATAGCCTGGCAATAAGAAAAAGCAAAACAAAAGACAGGCTAGCGGCCCGCCCGCAAATTCGTCCACGTTAAAAACCCCGCATAGCGCAACAAATTTTTAATGACAATGACAAACCCGGGTCAATCTATTAGAACGACCAAGCATATTACCTATAACATAGGTATCTAGATCGTTTCAACCGACATTAGTTTTGACATGGCACTAAACTATTTAGCAACTCCTGAAACCGACCAGACCTACGCATAACTCATTCACAATCAACGAAAAGCACAATGTAGGCACCGTTTTTAGCTGCGCAACTTTCAGAATCTACAATTCAGATACAATGAAACTTTAAATAAACGAGATTTTTTCCCTGAATTCAAAGCGGGGAAGCACGGAAAGTTTGCTAATGCTTTCGCGGCGGCATTACCATTCGCCATTGGAAAGGATTCAGATAGAACGCAATTAGTGGATTTGTATCGCTCTTTTAGTTCCAATACGCTGTGTCAGCAATTTTACTGTTTGTTGACGTTTTGTGAAAGTTATTTGATAGTCCGATCTCGAATACTTGGCAATCAATGCAATAAAGCGTTATTACATATTATCTCTTCTCTTTGTATTATAATATTCGGCCACCTATCTTTGGTATTGCGAACTGCCATAGACTGCGGTAACTGCTTACCATAATAATATAGTATACCATAGAATGTAATAATAATTAAGGAAATAATAAAAAGATAAAGTCAAAATTAGGAGCATTGCACTGTGACAATTTAAGTAAACGTGTGAGGGCGGATAAAGAAACAAATACTCGCCCGAGCCGACGACACCGCGCACCGCCAATTGGCTTGTGACCACGGCCGCAGCATCGCGGCCGAAACGTCAAGCAGTAAGTAGATATGTACTTACTTACAAAATTAATCGTGTTAGGTCCCGTTAAAACAGTTTTAAATCTGTAGAGTTTATTTTCGCCCATTTTTCTACACAGTCACCTGAATGCTACCTGAAGCACAAAAACACAAAAGCACATAAAAATATTTGAATAGTTGATTTTTTTACTTTAAATACAACCTTCAACAATCTTTGAATTTAAAAGCTTAAAAACAAATACAAAAAACTGAAAAGCATCGCACAGTCAACAAAATCAACATTAAGCAAACGCTTCATGAGTTGTAACCAGAACGCTTTCATTCAGAACGACAAATGAGTCCCATTCCCCTTTCACTCCCTTTTATGAGGAAAAAGTGACGCTAGCAATCGTCTTAGGGCTACCTCGTTTATCAATGTTGTCCTGTCATATATCACTTGGAGGTAAACCTCAGAAATAATGGCCGAGATCCAGTCTAAATGTTCATTCCTCCTTTGACACGGAAACAGAGAAAATTATGTCCCCTAATAAATGTTGCGTTGCTTAGTGAAAAGGTTTTATTCTAATGTTATGTTCAGTTTATTTACCCACCAACCCACATCTACAGAGCTAAATGAAAAATGTTTCAAAGAATGAGAATTAAAAGCCGCAATTTTAAAATGCATTGTATCAAAGAACAGGTAATAATGATAGTTAGGTATAGATAATACACAAAACACTGAAAAGAAAAGCTACAAATAACAATTAGCTAAACATGAATAGGAATTGTTACGAAACAGTACTATGTAACTATGAATTAAATAAATAATTGTTATTTGCTTTGGTTGTGTTGTCTGTGTTTGCTTTTTATGAAATAAAACAAACGCGAATACGAGAAGATAACTATAATAATAATATTTAAATAAGATGCCGAGAATATGAAGAATTGTTCGCGAACAATTCAATAAAGCAAATATTGCGGCCGGTTAAGGAATTTCCTAATATTGTAGGACATGATAGATTTATGTTTATTTATAGTACATTAATAAAATAACATGTTGACTATGAGAGTTCTTTAACTTGGTGGTTGACTTTCTAATTTATTTTCCTGAAGACATCCTACTTGGTAATAATGACAGAATTCGGAGACGCGCTCAAATCGGTAGAATGTAGCTAAGCTAAATAATAGAAATAGCTAAACACCAAATCCGATGGATTAATATTCTAATGAGTTTAGTTAAAATAGTCCAACAATTTAATTTTTACTTGTTTTTTCTTGCAATATTTAAATTTCTGAAACATAAACGCATACATGGATAAACCGAAATCGTTTAACAAATTCAAACTAAACGCAGGAAGACATTACATGCCTATCAATATCCATTTATTGTGTGACGTAATAAAGATGGATGGAGCCTTCAATATTCGGTGGAAGGAAGTTGTGCGCCATTAGGCAATTAGTTTGTTTGTTATTTCAGTATTGAATCCGGCGGAGCGTTCGTCGGCAACCGATAGAATCGATATATCTTTAATTGATTTCTCGTAGCGTGGCATAGGCGTGATTGGAAACATTTTTGTAGCTGGTAAACAAGTTTCTTTCACTACGTTTAGTCCGCTTTTTAAATGTCTGTGGCAAATATTAGCTAAAATATTAACAGCTTACCTAACTTCTTTTATATCACTGAGCCGGAAAATTAGGCATGCGATTCTCTAACTCGCCGCGGATCAAGTATGTCGACACCAAATCCGCATTCTTAAAATTCGACTCTACGCTAACGTCACAAAGGTAATTTTTGATCGGCACCTCTGGGTCGAAGTGAGCGCTGGTTTACAATTGAGCGTTCAAGAATCAACATGCAGCATTCGGCCGTTCTGATGTAAAGCGGCGGGCTACAATTATACTGGATCTAGTATTAAACCGGAACGCAGCAATATAAGACATTGCTGCAAAGGAACAGAAATAAACATTTCTATTTTATAACCTACTCTTTTAGATAAAAAGCTAATTTTCCTACGTGCTGTTGAATGTGAGAGGCCTGTGCCCAGCAGTGGGACGTTTATGGGCTGATAATGACGATAAAGAAACAGAATACATTCAAATGTCTCTAAGGCGGCTTGCAACGAAAGAAAGCGAAACCATGAACCGCTTATCTTATCTTATGTAAAATTTTTTAAACACTGAAAAAAAACTTAAGCATCAAGCACTGACAAATTTCGACTTATGAAAACCAGACCTCGGTAGCCAAGTGGTTAAGGCAGCCACCCGGAATGCGGAAGGTGCGTGGTTCGATTCCCGCCTGAGGTTGTCATCTTTTTTCATTGTTTAAAAATTTTACTTAAGTATATTTAAGCGTTATTTAAATGCTAAAATATATGAAAAACATTATCTTTTGTTTCTTAAAACATCAAGGTTCAGTTACGAACATAGAGATACTTGCACTTTTATTGCAAGGAGACAAGATAGAACAAAAAACATAAAGTATTCAACACTTCTGTTATCCTCAAAGGGTTAGTCAGCGACTAGTCAATGAGGACCGCAAAATGAATGCACTGTTACAGTCCACGAATAACAATTGCACATGTGCACATGTATGTGCTACTAAGCGTGGTAGATGGTGAGCCCATCGCCGCTTTTTACGACACCAAACATCAAACTAGAGATGGGTACTGATACTTCCATATTATTATAAAAAATGAGCTGCCACCACAAAGCTCATTTAGCAGCGACCGGTCGCCGAGACAAAGGCCGCTCTACTAAACGTCGCACACCCGGATCAAGACGAGGATGACTTAGATGAGGTTCGAAGCAAGAAGCGACGTCGTCAGCGAGCGAGCCAGAACCACTGCGGTACTGCACCGACAGGGCCCGCCTTCCTGCTGCGTGCCGCATCACCCACCACGGCCGTGTATAAATATCCTGCCTGCATCACACCACCACAGGAGGTAGCAGAGTACATTCGTATGAAGTCTAACTTCAATTTGACGATTGGACAGCTGGAGTAGCGCCATAACACGAACTTCAAGGCGTTTGTGGTGCGAATCCCGACATCAAAGCTGGACTTCTTTTTGAAGGAGGACTTCTATCCTACTAAGGGTGTAGTCTACAGGCATTTCCGAGGGAAGTTGCCTGTTGCTACCGAGTTAATACCGCAGTTGCCAATTAAATAATACTAACATAGTTATTAATTACTAATATTTTATTTGTATGTATGTTATTTGAGTAAAAATTAAAATGTTTAGAAAATAATAAATATTTTTTTTTTTATAAAAGAGGGAGGCAAACGAGAAGGAGGGTCACCTGATGGAGAGTAATCACCGCCGCCCATGGACACCCGCAAAACCAGAGGAAACGCGTCTGCGTTGCCGGCCTTTAAGGAAGGAATAGGTTTAAAGAAGGAATAGGAATTGGAGGGGGGGGGGGGGGGAGGGGCCTCCGGAACCCTCACTTTTCGGACGAAACACAACAGCACCAAGTGCCATTATTTTACGCCGAATATTAGTAAGAGGGTGGTATTACGCCGGGCGAGCCGGCCCAATGCGTGCTGCAACGCAGCGTGGCTCTACCACTCAGTCAGTGTCACTCATGTAGCACCACCCAGGGATCACGTGTAGGGTCTCAAGGGTAAACCTACGGACGCGAGCAACTTTGACCCCCAAAAAATAAATTTAATTAATACTTACTGATTTTTTATCTCATATTATCCAATTTTCAAGAAGTTTATGTTTTTGTTGATTTTTAGAAGAATTTTGTTCATTTTGAGTTTCTTTTCAGTTATATTGAGAAGTAGATAAGTTTACACGAAATATTAATAAAAAAATGATTAAAAATATTAAAAAACATGAAACTAAAACAGACTACACATGTAATCTTCTTTATATAGATTGTAATTTAGCGTATAAGGAACCTGTTATATTCATTTATGTTTTGATTTATATTAAATTTAGCCTACATTCGCATGAAAAACAGGGTTTAACTAGCTCTGGCATTTAATTTACTTTAGATTATTAGATAAGAGCTATTTGTAAACTATAGATATAAGCGTATTTAAATAAAGATAATATTATTATTATCCTCTTTATTTAACATAATTCTTAAGATTATTTTTTTACAATATTTTATATAAAAACCTATTTACAATATAAAATATTATAAAAACTTAACCTAGGTTGCCACCGGCAGCGGGGATACACCCAAGCTATCGGTGGTTAGGGCTGCAGAGTGAGGAACCTCCTGACAATACGTGCCGTGTCAAGGAGTACGCCTTTTGCATCTGACCCTTGACCCAACCTTTCAGCGAGAGCCTCTCTAGGTGTTGATCGAGGCTCTTCGCTATAAGGCCGTGTGCCGAAACGACTATCGGTACAATAATGGTTGAATCCACATCCCACATGGCGGTAACCTCGTGAGCCAAGTCAAGGTACTTACTGAGCTTGTCCTTCTCGGCTTTCACGAGGTTCTTATTATTATTATCGTATTTTTTTATTTTCTTAAGTCTAGGTTTTTTATAATATTCCATATAAAAATAATAAACAAAACTACTATAAAAAATAAAACATTTAACATTATAAAAAACCTAAACCTAGGGTGCCGCCGGCAGCGGGGCAGAGCCCATTATTATTATTATATTATTATTATAATTCGCGCGACCAGTTGTGTGACTTTTGGGGGCGCGACCACTGTCGGGTTAAGTAATAGTTTCCCTTGCAAATTAAAACATTACGTAAAGTGAAATCTTTTCGCTTTTACTAGTGGCGTCACCATCAACATTTATCGTAACAAATTATAAGAAGAACTCTTAAGGTAAACCCAGTAAAGTACTTACGTGGTACTTACTTAGAAATGTGAACACGAGGAAGGAAAATAATTAATTCCTTAGACCAGTATACTAAAGCTCCTCAAAAAATGCTGGATTATCAGCCTTTTAAGTCCATTAAATAAAGTTCACCTTTATAAAAGGGTATTTAATTAGTTTTAACTCCAATTACAATATAGGCATTCTCAAGCCGCCCGTAATATAATCACCCTTTTGTGCTTCTTTTATCATCGGAATTTGGAGGTATTTCTGTGACTACAAAGACGAAAGTATAAAAACAATACCTACTATGAGTTTTACAATGTTATTTTCAAAGGAATATAGCGAAGTTACTTATAAATAAAGTTAAGACCTTAAGGAAAGACAGTTTGAAAAACTTGTCAATTTCATATCGTGCATATTTGGCTTAATAACATTTTAGACGCAAACAATTTACTCGCTGTTGTTCTTCAAAATTCACTAGGTAATTAAAATTTTGACGCAATCGTTACATATTTTAAATTATTTGTCACCATCATTAGGCTATTAACGTCTCACATTGACAACTTACTAACTTACAGCACATAGAGAGCTTGGGACAGAACCCACCGCTCTGGCCCAATGCGGGTGGGTAAAGTTGGTCAACGGGCTTGTTTCAAACTGTTAATCACTATAAATTGACGCGATCCGTGCATTAATAACCAGTCACCCGCCAATATTTTATGCTTCCGGTTTGAGTTAAAACGTCGTGTGATTCGGATTGTACGACCCAATTATCATTGAGTGCACTTTTTAAATTGACCGTATGACAGTGAAAGAATTTCAAGTGATCCGAATATGTCAATCTACTATTTATTATAGTTAAGTATAATACCAATTCTTTCTTCCTACTAAATATACGAAGCCAAGCCTACTATTTAAACCGACGCTAAACCTCTAATTTACGAAATAGCAAGACACATGAAATTTTAAGTGATCCCTTTAAACTAATGACGTCAGCGGCTCCCACATAAAACATGTCCGACATAAGTTCAGTGACGTGCGCCGACACGGGGGTTACTGTCTAATTAAGGGCGTCAAGTGACCACATTACACATGACATAAACTGAGGGACTGCGTACTCGTATAAATCCGAAACAGCCGTGACGTTTTATAGCCACTTTGGGCCCAAACGGGTTAAGATAGCAGCTTATAGCGGAAACATGCAACTTTTGGCGTATACAGCTATTTATAAGTCAAAAACTGCAAGTTTCCGATTTCGTTCGACTTTGTTTACAACTTCCAGACTTATATCAAAAAATGTTTAATTGAGAAGGGTTACTCATTAAGGATCATTATAACTGAGGCGAAACCGCGATGCAATTTTTCGCGCACTTGTTTGCGGCTGTACGGACCACAATCGCTTGGATCATTCACAATCACCGAGACGTTTGTAGCCCACGGGCCGCAACTTAGTGCGCAAAAACTTGCTTCGCGTTGTCGTCTCTAGTTATGATAACTCAATGGGTATACACAGATACAAAAATGACCCCGACACAAAAATGAAATATAAGTTTGAAGTAATGTTAATATTGATGTGTGAGCGATAACTGAGTAAGAGAATTGTGAAAGTTGTTTGAAAACTTTAATAAAAAGACATTTAATTGATTGTGAAGAAAAGTTCATTCAAATTCTATTAAATTATCTCTAAACAAATCCATTGTTAACCCGCGACGCACACTGTAGCGAATAGACGTTTTTCATACAATTATGTGTCAAGCGCCGCATGCCGCATACCGCAGCGTTGTGCGTTACGATCAAGAGACCAAAGCTTAACGCATCTACCTTTTTTTTATTGTAACATAGGCAATGGCCTATTACCGTGTCGGGTTGGGTAGCGCTGAAAGAATACTACCACCCCATCTCTTGTGTCGTAAAAGGCGACTAACGTACTAAAACCTGCAACGTAAAGACTGCACATACATCTATTAGCATAGAGCGGCAATGGGCTCACCTACTGTTACGCTGAGCACATGTGCAGCCGCTATTTGGTGTAAAGTGGACTATGGCAGAGGACTGCTGCGGTCCTCATTGCCTAGTCTCTGACTAACCCTTCGGGGATAATAGTCGTGATTATGTTCATATTCCTTTCTTTAAAGGTTTTCACCATCACGTATAGTCGCTGTCCGCTTGCCCTTTGCACTGTCTTCCAATTACTACTGTTGTGGTTTTTCCCAACTACACAAATGTTATATGGCGCCGATATTTTATTCACCGGAGCATGGCCCCGCGGTCGGAGGCATGATTGATATTCTCAATTGTAACATTTAGCGGTGTTGTTGCAATTTTCTATTAAATTTTAATCGGTCCGTTCTGTATTGAATTTACGTCGCTTCATTATAGAACTTTCAGCCTTGTCGCTGTCGCTATTTTTATTTGGTGTCCTAACCGATATTATACTTGACATTGACATTTAGTTCTCTTGAGACCAATATAATTATTATCTCTAGGATCTAAATTATATAATTTATACAAACATTTTAAACATTGTCATATTGTGGTTAGGCTAAGTAGGTAGTGAATTGTAGGTAATAAATATATAGTAATCTAGTATCTATAATAATTGCTGTTTTACACTAATATTTTATTTTTTTATCTAATTCAATTTAAACTTTGTTTTATGTTATTTATCAAATTTAACTTTAATTCACAAGTAAAATTTTTAATTTTACAACTATACATAACTTTATTTTTATATTATAATATATATGTTATATTATAACTTCTCAAATGCACTTGTAATTAAACTGTACCCTAACTTGAGAATATAAACAAATTGCAACAGGACACTAACCATCATAACATCGCCAAACACGACACCAACATCGCTCACTCACTACACGCAAGCATTGCCGCGGGGCCTGTTCCTACCTGTCCTTCCATCGTTCCTTTGTTCGCTCCAGTCACTGTAGAGTCTAGTGTAATAAACAAAACTTTGTCCGTCCAATTTATACCGTTAGTATCTGCAGTAAAATTGATAGTTTCGTTAATTTTTTGTTGCTACTGCGATTTGTGTTGATATAATAAAAATTTTAATCAAATTGCTTTTGCACCATCCAATTCCAGAAGTTTTTTTAAAATACTTTTCATCCATATTAAAACAACAGTAACTTCTGAATACGGGGAGAAAACTAATTTCGAGATAATGGCTGTAGGCGATCTAAGCATGTCATAACTGAAATTTAAAATTGAATAAGTAATTTTTTTTTTAAAATAATTTTTGTTTACTTTTTTACAAAACAGTCGTATGAAGTAATCTACAGAGTTAGCGAGAAAAAAATGTCAACTCAACTAGTGGGAATAAAGGAATTTAGCTGAGAATCCGTCCAGCTGAGAATCCGTCCAGCTGAGAATCTGTCTAGTTGCGAATCTGTCCACTTGCTACGGAGGCATAATTTTAACCTTTCTTTACATTTTAATTACCAATATCATTTAAATTTAAATCTTTTTTTCTTTATTTTAAAATATTATAGATATGGACAAAATTGATCTACCCAGAAGGGTTAAGGGAAAAAATGTTAGGGAGATCAGCATGATGCATGGGATGCTCACGGAACACGGCTGGTTCTCCAGCTATCTGCACCGCTTCAAGTGCAAGGACAGCTCGCTGTGTGTCTTGGTACCGGTAAAGAGGGGGACAGACCTCACCTGCTCTTTGAGTGTATACACGACAGGCTGAGGTACAACCTACAACAAAAATTGGACGCAATACTTAATGATACAAAAGATTCCATGATACAAGAGATATGATATCGATACCCGCATCGGATAAGGCAGTAATTTGGGTTACTTCCAATTTTAGTTACGACCATAGGCGTCAAGTCCGTGAAAAAAGCTACACGACAGTGAAATCGACGTATCTCTAGCATAGGTAGTTTCTAAGATAGCCGGTCGAAAAAGGTAGTAACTGTCATGTTGACTTCGAAAGAAACAGAAGCATTTCAAATTACAGCCTTTTTCTAGTTTTTGACTGGAAAGTTTCAGCAGTGACATAGACGTATTTTGGGTTAGGTCACGATTGTTAAATATTTAAAACTACTTTATATAATTTTTATTTACATAGATGATGAAAAACAAACTACGCTTTACAATATTGAGCTACACTTTATAATTTGTTTACAACAATAAATTCAGTCTAGACTTGTAACAATATTTTTTTAAACCGAATATTTTTTGTCATTTAAGCTTATGCTGCTCAAAAATATAATAAGTATTGACATTACCCACATTTATTTTGAAGTTGATACGCAGAATGAGGGTGATTCTATCTATGCATAGTGTGATTGAGAAAAATAAACAAAATCAAGTGATTTATGTACCGGATCAATGAATTACGATTGTACGCTGTGCGAAAATTACC
Organism: Scoparia ambigualis; assembly: GCA_963921215.1. Classification (NCBI taxonomy): domain Eukaryota; kingdom Metazoa; phylum Arthropoda; class Insecta; order Lepidoptera; family Crambidae; genus Scoparia; species Scoparia ambigualis. The sequence goes on from OY992503.1 coordinate 2,629,451, forward strand.
GGCAAACCTTGTGTTGTATTTGAAGTCAGTCAACAAGAGATATTTGATTTTAAAATTCTGATGAACAGTTAACCAAACGCGGATTGTAGTACTGACAACTCCAAAATTAAATGGACTGAGGTCAGTCATATAAAATTTTGTAAAAATTCCAGTATAGTACAGATTGGATATACGGAAGATGTTATTTTGATTGATTTCTGTAACAAACCATCATCGCAGCGGAAAAGCAGAAAACTAATTGTACCTTTTACCCCACTGATCCCAACATTGCTTATAAAGAAATTATTCCCGTGTCGTTGTTAAAATATAAAGATCTCATGCATTTATGTAATACGAATGCCATCCCCGTTCAATATCATGATTATTACAAGAACTTAAAACACATACATCTAACCAAAAGAATGATGCAGATGATTCGGAATAATATCAAGCCATGAAGTGTTGGTTTTATTGTGTTTTGTTTTTTTAGAGGACGAGTAACTTGTTCCAAATATTATACGAAGTATTTAAGTTTAATAATATTATTTTTTTAAATATATGTTATGTTGTTTCAGTTTAAATTTTATGAAACAAAAAAAAATCTTATGTTAATTATTTTAAAAATATGTAATAATTTAGTTACATTTGACTCATTTAGAAGTGTTCAGTTTAAAATAGTTCAACAAGATTTAGTGGTTATGTCAATAAAAATATATAAACATTTATGTGTTTTACTTAAATTATTTTTTACATTACAATTACTTACTTCCCATATAAGTAGGTAGGTAGGTACCTTTAAATACGGACAAGGTAGTAACTTGCTAGATACAACCTTGTTACTGTTAAAGTTGTCCAAAACCGTGGGTTTTAACTGTTGCTATCTTTGCATCTAACAGTTTATTTTGAGATACACATGTAGTAAAATAAAGTATTTATCCTTATTTAATTGACGCATATACTCCTTCTTCAGCAAACCTTATACTTTTTTTTATACAAATAGTTCAAACACAAAGTTATCACTTTTTGCTTATTCTGATAAGTTACTGAATTAAAGTTACAACCTTATCTGATGCGGGTGTCGATATAAAGGTGTTTTATTTAAGTAAATTACAACAATTGTAATAGATGTAAAAAATAAGAATAAAACTGTATAGCGTAAGAACTTTAGCCTTAAGATTCATTAGTGTATGTAAGCATAATAATGCATTAGTAAATGTAAATAATGACTCTTTTCTTGAAGGGGATTAAGGTAACAAATATTAATAAAAAAACCGATGTTAGAAATGCGGAAGTGATTTGTTTGTTTTTTATTCTTTCACGCTGAAACTTTCTGTGCATAAGAAATTTAAATGTAAGTAGTGATTAATCTGTGCGTAAAAAATTACGAAAAAGTAAAGATTTTTAAAAGCATATAATTCGTTCATCATTATCATCATCAACCAGAAGACGTCCACTGCTGGACAAGTACCCCAAGGATCTCCACCACGACCGGTCCTGTGCTGCTTGCATCCAGCGGCTACCCGCGACCTTCACCAGATCGTCGGACCACCTTGTTGGAGGCCTGCCCACACTGCGTCTTCCGGTGCGCGGTCGCCAGTCGAGAACCATTATGCCCCAACGGCCATCGGTTCCACGGGCGATGTGCCCTGCCCATTGCCACTTGAGCTTGGCGACTCTTTGGGCTATGTCGGTTACTTTAGTTCGTCTACGAATCTCCTCATTTCTGATTCGATCACGTAGAGAAACCCCGAGCATAGCCCTCTCCATTGCTCTTTGCGTGACTTTGAGCCTTCTAATAAGGCCCATAGTGAGCGACCACGTTTCGGTACCGTATGTCATCACTGGCAACACACACTGGTCGAAGACTTTCGTCTTGAGACACTGCGGTATTTTGGACGAGAAGATATTACGTAGCTTACCGAACGCTGCCCAGCCGAGTTGGATTCGACGATTGACCTCTTTCTTAAAGTTGGACCTACCTGGTTGGACTGTTTGTCCCAGGTATACATATTCGTCAACAACTTCAAGAGCAGAGTCTCCAACCTTCAGAGGAGTGGGTACGACACTTGAGTTAGACATGATTTTCGTCTTCTCCATGTTTATTTTAAAGCCCACTTGTTGAGAGACTCTGTTGAGATCACCGAGCATTGTGCCGAGTTCCTCCATGGTCTCAGCCATGACTACTATATCGTCGGCAAATCGAAGGTGACTGATGTACACGCCGTTAATATTGATGCCGAGTCCGCTCCAGTCCAGAAGCTTAAACACGTCCTCCAGTGCAGCAGTGAAGAGTTTTGGAGAAATGACATCTCCTTGTCTCACTCCACGCTGCAGCTGGACTGGCTTTGAGCTCCGGTCCTGAAGACGAACTGTCATAGTGGCGTTTTCGTACAAACACTTCAACACTTCGATGTACCGGTAGTCAATTTGGCACCGCTGGAGAGACTGTAGCACGGCCCATGTTTCGATCGAATCAAAGGCTTTCTCATAGTCCACAAACGCTAAGCAAAGAGGCCGGTTATACTCTTCGGTCTTCTGTATAACCTACCGCAGCGTATGTATGTGGTCTATGGTGCTAAAGCCTTTTCGGAATCCGGCTTGTTCGATTGGCTGGAAGTCATCAAACCTGCTTGCGAGACGATTAGTTATAACTCTCGAGAACAGCTTATAAACGTGACTTAGAAGTGACATGGGTCTGTAGTTCCTTAGTAGGGCCTTGTTGCCCTTCTTAAAGAACAACACAACCACACTTTCCTGCCACGCTTCTGGCGTTCTACCTCCGAGTACGACGGAATTAAATAGTCTCTGAAGAGCTGCGAGTACCGGTCTTCCGCCTGCTTTCAGAAGCTCAGCCGTAATTCCCTCAGCACCCGATGCCTTGCTGTTCTTAAGCTGCTTGAGAGCTATACCAATCTCGTACAGGCTGATGTCCGGGATATCTTCGGTGTAGTGTCGGGTTAGCTTAGCTCTAGGGTCTGTAGCTAAGCTTTGTACAGGTGGCCCCGTGGATGTGTATAGCTGTCCATAGAACTTCTCGACCTCTCCCTTAACTTCGGACCTGGACGTGACAGTTCTGCCGTCATCAGTTTTCAGCGTCGTCAGTTGGCTCTGCCCAATACCCAAATCTCTTGCAAACACTTTCGAACCTTTGTTTCGCTCGATAGCCTCTTTAATACGGTCGGTATTAAATTGGCGAGTGTCGCGAGTCAAAGACTAATAAAGATAATTAAGTTACATAAACTTAATAATATGCTTTTAAAAATTTAAAACTTACTATGGATAGTTTGAAATACTTGTAGCATTGTATTAGTTTTAAATTTCTTTTTGATTTTTTTTTTAAACAATTTCATAAAAAATTATCAAAAGTGACTAACCTAATAGCTATAAATAAATGGCTGCCATTCAAATAACATTCAAAGCAATAACTTCAAAACAGTTACCGCAGAAGTTTGCAACAGAGGCAAGACTTAGGCGCTGTTCTATGCTCCAAACATAAAACGGACCAACTGCTTTATATTGTATGTAGTTAGTTTCATATAATAACCCCTTTTAGACACCAGTGAGCCATTCAGTTTTGAAGTACCACGTATCGGAAACTTGGTACTGAGAAGTTTTGAAATTATGGTCGTATGGTTTGAGAATGGCTTGTATTTTAAAGCGTTATTTGTGTTATGGAGCTTTTATACATTTCGATGTCAGATAAAAACTCCAAATTTCTATTTTTGGTTTCAGAAATAACCAATTTAAAAATTCGGATGAATACTATATTCGTAAAATTTTTAAATGGCTTGTATTTCAAAGCGTTATTTGTGTTATGGAGCTTTTATACATTTCGATGTCAGATAAAAACTGCAAATTTCTATTTTTGGTTTCAGAAATAACCAATTTAAAAATTCGGATGAATACTATATTCGTAAAATTTTTAAAACTGAAAAAAGACGACAACCTCAGGGGATTCGACGGGTGAAAACCAGACCTCGGTTGCCAAGTGGTTAAGGCATCCGCCCGGATTGCGGAAAGTGTGAGGTTCGATTCCCGCCCTGAGTTTGTCGTCTTTTTTTCAGTGTTAAAAATTTTACCTATGTATATTTAAGCGTTAATATAACGCTAAACTAAATAAAAACATTACTATATTCGTGTTTTCTGGAGTACTAAATATAAAAGTTAATCTTATTTTACATTTTGTTGATTATAATATTTTTAATTGTTTTCAAAAACGAATGCCTCGGTGGCCGAGTCGTCACGCGCTCGGCTCGAAATCTGAAGGTCCCGGGTTCGTTACCAAGGTCTCTTGACTCCTTGATCTGTTAAAATCTGCACCGCGTTGGATAGGGTTAGTATCAAATGGTGAAAAACGCAACTAGTCTACCACATCAACTCACCTAAAAATCATTTGGGTAAATTTGTAGATAGTCGAATACGTAATCGGTCTATGAAGCAACTCGTCGCAAAATTATTTCGTCCACTGACTGTAAATGCATGTGGTCTAAATAGCTGGTCGCCGACAAAAGTTGCGTTTTTGACCAGCTGCGTATTAGACCAGTTGCGATTTGGACCAGTTGCGATTTAGACCAGTAGACCAGTTGCGTTTTAGACCACTGATACTAAACCGTTGGATACACTGTCCATGAAGCTTTGCACGACGCCGGCAACTGGTCCAGATGGCGCTCCATCATGAAGTGCCGCATCAAATTAAAGTGGTCACGACCCTCAGCAATGATGTTGGTAGATGGTCAATATTTATTTGGAAGCTCATTTAGCGGGAATTGAAAGGCAACCGAATAATCATTGTTTACGGTAGTGATTTAATTATGAAGAGTTAATGCAGTTTCTCCTATAACCATCATTTTTCTCCGTTAACCCATAAGGTAGGGTCGGCACAACACGTATTTCTAATAGCGAGTTTTTTAGGTGCGGCCAAATATGGCCGCTTGGGGCTTGAGGGGTTAAATCCTCCTCTATCACTTATAATGTCCTGCCAAGTCCGGTCGTGCTAATTATAACCTGCTAAGAGTTTACTGCTGCGTTGCAGCACGCATTGGAACGGTTCGCCGGGGGTAATTCATAATAAATAATAATAAACACGAATATCCGGCGTGAAATAATGGCACTTGGTGATGTGTCCGGCCAGTGAGAGTTCCGGAGGCCCCCCCCACCCCTCAAAATTCCTATTCCTTCCTTATCCCTATTCCTTTCTTAAATGTCGGCAACGCATCTGCGACTCCTCTGGTTTTGCGGGTGTCCATGGGCGACGGTGATTGCTCTCCATCAGGTGACCCGCCTGCTCGTTTGCCTCCTTCTTACATAAAAAAACTTACTTACTTACGACTGAAGTGGATCTTGGCCTCCAAAGTTAAAGTACGCCACTTTCTTTGGTCCTTTGCCAGTTGCGATGATTCAGTTATGTTGAGCTCTTTTAGGCCTTTGACGATTCTCGGACAGCCCATCAGACGACGCGACCGCCCAGTCGGTTGCCCACGATACGCTAATAGTTTATACACGTTAAATATTATAACAAGTTGGGGAATGTTCCACGAGCCAATAAAGTTTCCAACACGCACACGTGCTGCAAACTTTGCCTGGAAATTCCACAATTACGCCCGTTCCCAAGTTGAAATACTTGGAGAATGCGAAAATTACTTGTTGCGACCTGTTTTAAAATGTTCTAACAGTTCACTTTTTTGTTAAGTACTTTTTTAGTCGTTTTTTGAAAGTCAGTTTTTCCTCATTTTCCCTTTATCTGTTTTAATCAAATCCGTATTTTATGCTCACTTTAAAAAAACTAGCCTAGAATATTTTATGAAAACGTGACAGGCGATGAAGCACCATCAATAATAAAACCAACGCAGCCTGTAATGTGCTGGGTTCATTATTATTGATTGTGTTTCCTCTTTTATACATACAATATATAGATAAAATTTTACAATATAATTATACATATGATCACGACTATTATTCTCGAAGGGTTAGTCAGAGACCAGGCAATGAGGACAGTACAAGCAGTCCTCTAAAGTAAAATAATAAAAAAATCCGATTATAAAGAACGAAAAAACTTGTTTGACTTGTACCCAAATAACAATTAATACTAATAAATAAATAAAATAAAGAAGGGAACCGCGTCGCGAAGCGGTGAAACAATACTACCACTTCTTTTCTTGGGTGCGACACCCACTAAGGCGTCTAACGGACTGTCACGGTGACTACATGTGCAGTCTCTATTTGGTGAAAAGTGGACTTTGGTAAGGGACTGCTTTTGCTGTCCTCATTGCCTAATCTCTGACTAACCCTTCGGGGGTAATAGTCGTGATTATAATAATAAGTCTGTATGTAAAGCATAACATTGTTACAATGTCGGTGCGGATCAAAGGCAAAGGTGAGGTAATGTGCGCCCACCTGTTGCGACACATTTTAAAGTTTCCTGAGATTTGTCAAAGCTATCTCATAAACAAAAGCTGGATAGCCACTACTGAAATACAAGCTGTCCGCAAGAAGCCGTTCGGGATATTTATTTAGCATTATTGTTACGGCGAGCGCTATTAGTGAACGCCAGGTATCCGCGGGAATTGCATGCAATCTCCCTGCTCCGCTTTGGTTTCAGTGGATTTCAGGGAATCCACCTTACCTGAGCTAGAATGTGTTCGTGATTTGTTTCGGTGGTACGCGCACCGGTTTGTTCAACTGTAGCATTTGTTATAATTGCAATGGCGCTTGATATCTAAGTATTTTTTTAATCAAATGGAAACTCTTTATTTACTTCTTTATGGTGGCGAGTTTCATAAGCTTATCCATCCATCCATAAAAGTAAAATTAAATTTAGACGATTCAAAATGCTTATTTTAAGCTTACTAAATAAAGAAATTTTGATTTCTGATTTTTGATTTTTGATATGGCACTTGTAGATGACAGGAAAAAATTGACAATAAAGAGAAACGTCATAACAGCGATTTCACACTGGTAGTTTTAGTTGTCCGACAGCCGCGTGACTGAAGCCAGGGATATACTAGGGGAGAAATGTCCTGCGACACGTGTTGCCAGCGACATCGAGTGAAATGGCGCGAACGATGAGTAAAGTGGCGCGACGTTGCCAGACTTCGCTCAACATGACAGACAAGTTTCGCGAAGTCACACGACTTCGCTTAACGTCGCTACGGACATAAGTCGCGGGATGTCGTGTCAAGCCAAATCGCCTGGCTTCGCTTGACGTGTCGCCTACGCGTGTCGTGGGACACTTGTCCCCTAGTGTATCACTGGCTTTAGAAGTGCTGCTGTCTCGTGGCTGGGCATCCATATGTGAAGGCGCTCTTGGGGTAGACTTCTGCTATTTGAAAACGTAAGCAAATTCGTGTTTCAATGGTCGTACTTTGATATTTGGACTATCTGCAGAGCTCAGCACGTTTATAAGCTGATAACAATTAATCTAATGAGTAGTTTCGATAAAATTTGGGTAATTAAAATTTCCCCAAATTGTGTTCTAATAGCATTACAATTCGGTAAAAATACACAAATCTACATGTTAATTGGATTGAAAGGAGATCATAGCGAATAATATGTTACATAAATTGGCATAGAGGTGTTTATAGGAAAACACAGAAAAAAAAGTGTCACGAGTGGTCATTTTCCACCAATCTCGCTCGCATTTCGATAATGGGCTCCCATCATTGGCCCATTGGCTGTTATAGATATTGCCCATGCCCCCCATTAACGGGTCGTTAGAATAATGTGCCAGTGAATGGGAGCTATTTCGCACTGTATTACTATTATTATGACATTTTTAGATTAAATACAGTCCAGTGCGAGTAAGAGGACTTTAAATGTATGAAGAATGTTAAGAGTGAATGGATCAATAGAAGTGTGCTTAGCCGGGATCTTAGCAAATGGGAAACGGGCGGGAGGTAAAAGGAAACGGGATGAGGACCGCAAAAGCAGTTCTCTGCCATAGTCCCCTTTTCACCAAATAGCGACTGCACATCTGCTCAGCGTGACAGGCGGTGAGCTCAACGCGGCTCTATGCTGTTGAAACCTTGTTGAAACTATGTGCAGTCTTTAGTCCGTAGTCGCCTTTTACGACACCCAAGGGAAGAGAGGGAATGGTAATATTCTTTATATTGAAACCTTTTTTGGTACACATATCGCTGCCTTCTCCATTGTGCAATATCTAGGTCTATGCACGGTAAAATCCTTTACAGAAATGTGCAGCTTGCAGAAATGCAAGGCAGCCCGCAAGACGTGTGGCGTGACACACAGCGTTATCTCCGCACCCGCTCCACACGGCGCTGTGCTGCGATTTATAACTGGGAAATGAACTTGTCCGAACCACCGTGAGTTATACTATTACTATGTTTGGTCAGTTTAGTGCTTAAATTTAATAATATGGCGCGTATACGTTAGGGAGCATTAGAGCTACGGGAATACTCTAGCGCGGTACTCCGATGACTACCTAAACTTATGTTGGGCACAAATTGTTTACTACAAAGTTTAGTTCAGGTAAAATAACCACAGATGGCGCTGTTATTGCTTCTGAATCACGCTATAAAGAATTCAATCTGACCATGTAAAATTTCACATCGAGCACTTTATTTTGATTACAACTCAAAAAATATTGCAAGTTTCAACCGAATAATAACCAGTTTCGCAACACGTGTTGTGAAACTTGTAATTATTATGTTTAGTTCAATTTACCGTACTATTAGAAAATATACCACTTTAGATTGACTTTGATTAAGATAGTTATAATGATAACACATATTGCACACGCACTGCGCCCGACCTAGCAAGTACACCAAGGACCTCTACCGGATATTGAGACGAGCACCCGCAGGCGTCTGAGTTGTTCTTGGTCTCATAATTAATTTTGTCATGTCGTTGTTCAAAACTTTAGGAAAAATTACTGATACATTTTAGATTTTGTCCCTCTTGGGGAAAAGGAAGAAAATCCCAAAAGCAAGCTTCAGTGGGTTTGTTATTAAATAAAATCATAATATGTTTCACGGCTAGGTAGCATTTTGTATAAGAACACAACCTAAATCACACAAAATCAAATTCTGTATCATTAAAATAAAAACATGAATTTTCATTTATTTCCCTATTTAGTTAGGGGATTAGTTACAATTTTTTCTTAAATATTAAATTAGTTGGTTAGCATTGACATTCGTTATTTTAATTTATTTGGCCGAAAATATAAAAAAAACTATTGGTCGAAATTGCCCCGACGGGTCAATGCCAAATTTAATTTATTTATATAAATTTATAAATATAAATAAATTTTATTATTATTTTGTTACCTTTAATTATCCGTATAAACAATCTAAAGCTTCTTACGAAACTATTACACACCCTAAAACACAAGAAAATCCTATGGGTCGAAAGTGACCCAGCAGATTTAAACAAAGTGTCGAGCCAAGTGTTATTCAAAGCTACAAATCTATATTATGAAGAAATAACGAATTCAATTTAACGCACTACTCGGTAATTATTTTTAATTATTGCAGTTCCCTGTACAGGTTAGCAAAGGCTGACAGGGGCCAGTATTTACAACGAAACAATACTTATTATTCGCGCTAACTTAACATTTATTAATCCTTCATTGCACATAGAAACATACATAAAAAAACACGTTAGACAAGACATATACAAAGGTGAGCTTATCTCTAGAAGAGATCTCTTCCAGCCAACCCTAGCTGTAGTTCGGAGAAAAAGTCTGCGGGACTAATGATTACGAAATAATTACTTAGAAGACTATTAAATAATTTAATACACACTAATTATTTTATATAAATATACATATACTTATATACATACATTTTATTATATAATAATCAGTTAAGAAATTTCTAATTGTCATTGTTGGATAGGTAGTGCTCTTTTAGCTTAAGTTTGAATGATGCCACCGATGGTCTCTCACGCACATCAGCGGGCAGCTTATTCCACAATCTGGTTGCGTGGACGGTGAATGAGCTATGGAAATATTTGGAGTTGGATTGTGGAAATAAAAGGGTTCTTGTGTCACATGAACGTTTGGGGCGGGAAGTGACTGGCAAGAGAGTAAAACGGGACTTAGTGCGATCGCGCGATCAAACCTTTTGAATGGGTGTCCTAACTGAGATTTGCGCAATGCCTAAGAGAGATATATTTTTTTTTATTGGCATCGGGTAAGCGCTTTGCCTTAATCTCACCTGATGGTAAGTGACGATAAGGCCGAAGGTGGAAGCGCGCTTCACCCGGAATCCTCAACCACTGAGGAACTGGCTATCTTATCTCAAACTGCCGGAACACAACAATGCTATAAACATCGTTGTTATGGCGACAGACTTAGATAAGATGGTGGTAGCTAGCCAGGCGGACTTGACAGCCCTACCACCAACCAAACCGAGCACACAAACATGTACCCCCCGCTGGGAATCGAACCCGGGACCTCTGGGTCTGAAACCGGTAGCTCAGCCACTAGACCACAGAGGTGGTAAAAATAGATATCAAAAATAGATATCTCTTAGGCATCGCGCAAACCTCAGTTAGGATACGGATACGTGTTTGATTGTCGCCCCCTCACAACAAACGTCACACCCAGCACCTTCGGATATCGAGCCGAGCAGTTTGCTATCCAGCTACCGTGACGTCACTATAATCTAATACAAATTTGGAGCGTGTTAATTCCCTATTCCCGAGCATCACCTGGCGTGTAATTCCGCGAAGCGACAACGGGACGTCTCGTTCAGGTCACGGCACACAGAGGGAATCTCTGAGCTGACGGGAGCTGGATTCATGACCTTTGCAGTGTCAGCTTAAGTTAGGCATTCTAGATTGTTCGATGTTACATTTTAGAGGATGGTATTTAAGTCATTTAAGAAGTGGAATGACTAAAATTTATCAACGTTTTGATAAAGGGATATCATCATTCTTACATTATTTTAAGTCTCATAATAAAGTTCTTAAGAAATAAAATGGAAAATATAAATTGAACATTATGGACATTATGCAACCGAAATGGTCACAATTCAGCTCATGCCGTAACATTAAAATGACATCGCGCTGGTATTCTGTGAAACCAGTAAATAGGATTATTGTAAAATTTATTTTTTAAAGTTAAATATCACAACACTATCACAACAAGAAGGTTTTTTATTTTATTGGAATTGAAAGTCAACCTAAAACCAAGTTTGTCTGTCTTATGTCAACCTTAAACAATGTCTTGTTGTTTAAGGTTAGTAAGCCGAAGCTGCGGTGGTGAGCGAAATCCATGTGCGACGATAAGCTCGCGTGGGACCGCCGGAGTCAAGCAGCGCCGGAGCCCTGACAGAAACCATGCCTGCTGCATGCTGCATGCCTGTGTGCAATTGATGCAGTTCGTAAAAACGTACATAGGTGATGAAAAAATTGCAACTGAGTAAAAATTCTGAATTGTCTACTAGGATGGAATTTCATCCGAGTTCTTTCTATTAACAATGAAAGAGAGGTTTTGTGAGACTCCATTTTTTATTAACTCTAGCGTACAATTCTAAAATGGATTAAAGAATATACTTTTAACCGCCTCAGTGTTCTTGTGGCTGTGCCACCGGTCTTAAACCCAGAAATACCGGGTTCGATTCACAGGGGTCCATATTGCGTTGCATTAATTAAAGAGGCATATTTTAAGGCTGCATAACGTTTTTTTGGCATTCTCTTCGTTCCGCATGTGTTACGTTCGTTATGTTCATTCAGAATAAATCATTAGGCATACTTTATTTCCCCATAACTTCTTTTATATAATGTAATAATGATGTTTCAGCATCAAATGTTCATGCAATGTTTTTACTATAACGATTACTAATCATAATTTTATTGGCAGTCATACATATCGAATACCAAAGTGTTAACATTTAGAATATCACAAGAGTATAACGCCTAATCGTCTACCTATCACGTGACCTACATGAGTAGGGCAGCTAATATTTCTGTTGTCTAATAAAAAAAACATAAACTCACAATTCAAGACATAGTATTTCAGTTGTCTAATAAAAAAATAACCTCTAAATTCAATAGAATCGCTACGTTGCACTTCATCTATTAAACGTTTCGTGTTTTATGGTAAATTAAATTTACACGTATAGCAATTATGTTCTTTACATTTACGCTGATATGAAAGGCTCATTATGATAAAGACAATACAAGACAATTATATTTACACAATTCTATGACCACGGCTTATATTTCGGTTCGACGCGATTCTGTTTCGGCGTGCAGTGGTACTGGGAGTAGCGATGCGCATTTGTCTGGTACAGACTATAAGCTCGTTAGATTAGTTGTTAAGTTTTAACTATAAGTTAGTTAACTGTTTTTTTTATTATTATTTGTATTGACGTCAATAAGTGCCTGTAAAGGTTTACATTGAATAAATAATTTGACTTTGACTTTTGACATTGACTATAGTGAGTTAAAATTATGCCGATGAAACCATTATGTGTATATATCACTCTGATTAATTATCATAATTTATGCGAAAAAACTTTATGCCGAAACTGTTATGCCAAACTACAATAAGACGAAAAAGATTAAACGACCGAAAGAGCTCCCAGCGGAGGGTTGGTTTGATTTGGTTAGTGGTAGGGCTTGTCTGCCTGGCTACCTACCACCATCTTATCTAAAGTCTAATGCCTTATCAACAATATTAATAGCATTGTTGCGTTCTGACAGTTTAGAGCTAAGATAGCCAGTTCCTCAGAGGTCGAGAATTACGGGTGAAGCGTAGCGGTGAAAGAATATTACCACCCCCTCCCTTCTCTTGGGTGTCGTAAAAGGCGACTAACGGACTAAAGACTGCACATACATCTAACAGCATAGAGCGGCGATGGGCTCACCATCAGTCATGCTTAGCACATGTGCAGTAGCTATTTGGTAAAAAGTGGATTAGGGTAGAGGAATGCTTTTGTTCTTCTCATTGCCTAGTCTCTGACTAACCCTTCGGGGGTAATAGTCGATCTTTCACCTTTCGTCACTTACCATCAGAATTAAGGTTTGACAATAGCTGCAGAGATAAAAGGTTTGTAATTAGTATACGTAATATTAATAATATGAAAACACAGCGAGTCCAGGTTTGCATGCCGTAGCAACCAAATATTTAATAAGTGTTGTTATGTCCTGTATGTTTTGTAAGATTTCGCTAAAAATTATTAAAAAAAACGTTATGTTAAAAAGTGAGTTAAACAAAGTTCAAATTACATTTACATTTAAAACCCAAGCAATTCCAACATTTCACGGAATAAGAATGACAGTAATTACACCCCATCCCGTCACAGAGGAATTGAAATTAAATATTTAATTATATAATTTCAAAATCAAAAGACTTGGCAACAGCAAGCTCGTTAAACTGATTAGCCCAAAAATTAAAAAGGATTGTGTTGGATTATGACGTGGGAATAAACAAAATCCCGTGAATTTAGGCCGCTCGCTGTCACGTTTCCCGCCTTGGGACGGAATTAACTCTCTCCGCACTCTAGAAACAAAAGACACGTACCAAATTCACTCATGTGTAGTGGTACACGTCGTAAGGTGTACTTTTTAAAAAATAGAAAAAGGTTGAGGATTTCCCTTTATGGTTTATGCTCTCTCAATAACAATGGGGATTACAGATTACAGCACAGCAACTGCTCTCGCAGATGTTGTGGATCAGTTATTATTAGCTACTCAAGACCGGGAGAACCTAAATATTTTGTTGCTGCTTGACTTCTCGTGGGCATTTGACTCTATAAATGTGGATCTATTATTGTCAAAACTATTCTATTATGGAGTCGATACCAATGCGTTAAAATAGTTTCATAGTTTCCTGGAGAAAAGACAACAGTATGTTGAGTTGGACAAGCAGATGGCGCAAGACTGTGTTCAGCCAAACTTTCTGTAACTCGTGAGGTACCTCAGGGGTCCATTTTAGGGCCAATCTTCTACATCCTGTATATACAGCGCTGATATTACGAAAGTCATCCGTCACTGCCAATATCACTTATATGCAGATAATCTGCAATTGGATCTTCCCCTTAAATATGCAGATCATGCTGCTGCTGTAACGAAGGTAAACGAGGCTTTAACTCGAATTTCTACTTGATGCAGGTCAAACTGCCTAGTCCTCAATCCAAAAAAGTCCAAGTTAATGTTAATTGGCACAAGAAAGAATATTGGTCGCTTTAGCAATATTTCTCTGAATGTTTGCACAAATGGAGAGAAAATAGAACGAGTAGACAGTGTTAGGAATCTGGGTTTGACATTGAATGAACACCTTACCTTTGAGAGTCATATCGCCGAGTGCTCACGCAATTGTTTTTATAGACTAAAACTTTTATAAAAGATTACGCCTTATCTGAGCGAGGAACTGAGGGTCTCATAATGCGAAGCACTGATATTGTCACGGTTGAACTATTGCGACACAGTTTACGGGCCGTGTCTGATGTCTAAGACGAGCAAGTTTATCCAGCGTGTGCAGAATGTCTGAGCGCATTTCTGTTTTTCTATACCACCTCGATCACATGTTACTCCTTTTCTGAATACGGCAAACATGATGAAGACTACTATTTTTACCGCCTCTGTGGTCTAGTGGCTAAACCACCGGTTTTAGACCCAGAGGTCCCGGGTTGGATTCCCAGCGGGGGGTACATGTCCTCGGTTTGGTTCCGATTGTGTTCCGACAGTTTGAGATAAGATAGCCAGTTCCTCAGTAGTTGAGGATTCCGGGTGAAGCGCGCTTCCACCTTCGGCCTTATCGTCACTTACCATCAGGTGAGATGAAGGCCAAGAGCTTACCCGTTGTTGATAAAAAAAGAAAAAAAAGATGGTTGCGCGTAGAAGACTCCACCTTGCCAGTTTTCTTTTTGGCGTAATAGAGGCGAGAAGGCCGTGTTACCTGTATGAGAAGCTGGCATGGGCTAGTGACAGCAGTAAATACCCCAAAAGAATGACGGTTAACATCTTTGTGACTGCGCATTATAGGACGGAGGCTTTTCGTGGTTCTTTTAGGTTCGCTGTTTCGAGGTGCTGGAACGATCTCCCGCCGCCGGTACGTGACCTAAAAACAGTAAATACTTTTAAAAAACACCTCAAGAAATATCTTATTGACATGTAGAAAACAGCAAACTAGTCTTACTTTTGGTTTTGCCACGATAGGCATTACATTTTCGGGACTCGCGTTCCGGCACCATTGCAGCGAACATAGTTTTATTACTTTGCTCTGATGTGTTTCCTCCATTCGTTCTATGTTTCAAATAGCCTGCCACGAACTTGTCTATTATTTTAAGTAGCCTGTCTATCTGTTCATGTTAGCCACGTGTTGTAATGTGTATGTGTATAAAATAACAACGCTATGGTTGTTATTTTATACCACCATTTTGCCGATTGTGTACTGTCAAATGTCACCATAGTGCAAACTTTTTATTTTTGTTTGTTGTACTATTTTAAGCACAGGAAGGCAAACAAATAGCCAAGATAGTGCCGAGTAGTGTTTAATGTATTTTATACTATCATTGTTTTTTTTGTGTGTTTTTTTGTCTATGTTAGTTATCTTTGTTTTGTAAACACGCTACCAATTTGGCCCCTTCATAATACCAGCGTTGCAGCGGCTTATGTCACTGTAGCACGTGGTGAGGCTGGGGCCAAGTTGGCCACACTTTGTCTGTTTTTGCTTTGTATTGTTACTGTAAAAATCGTACTTTTGTCTTTAATCGTTTAATATTAATAATTTTTTAAATGTATGTAATTTTGTAGTGTTTTTTTTTTTTATAAAGGAGCGAGGCAAATGAGCAGGCGGGTCACCTGATGGAGAGTAATCACTGCCGCCCATGGACACCCGCAAAACCAGAGGAATCGCAGACGCGTTGCCGGCCTTTAAGGGAGGAATAGGTTTAAGGAAGGAATAGGAATTGGGAGGAGGGGGAGGGGAAGGGGCCTCCGGAACCCTCACTGGTCGGACGAAACACAACAGCACCAAGTGCCATTATTTCACGCCGAATATTAGAGAGAGGGTGGTATTACGCCGGGCGAGCCGTCCCAACGTGTGCTGCAACGCAGCGTGGCTCTACCACTCAGTTGGTGTCACTCATTTAGCACCATCCAGGGATCACGTGTAGGGTCTCAAGGGTAAACCTGCGGACGCGAGCAACTTTGACCCCCCAAAAAAGTGTGTGCCAATAAATGTATTATCTTTCTTCTTTCTTTCGTACACTCTAGAAATAAAAGACATGTACCGAATTTAAGTCTTTACATTTATGTGCACGGCAAAAGGTGAACTTTAAAAAAAAATTTAAACAGTTGATAATTGCCTCTGCGATTGTTTACATCGTTATTTTTTTAAATAAGTTCTTGTAACGGAATTTACTATATAAACTGCGCGGTCTTGAAACAAAAGACACATACCAAATTCAATCGTGTGATGGGGTAAACGTCGTAAGGCGTACTTTCTAAAAATAGAAAACAGTTGAGGTTCGCCTTTTACGAACAAATCTGAAGTTACAGTCCTATTTTACTATTAGACCTTGTGATGGAATTAAACTCCGCACTCTACAAATAAAATACACGTTCCAAATTCACTTGGTATATGTATACACTAGCTGCCGCTCGCGGTTTCACACGCGTGGTTCCCGTTCCCGTGGGAATATCGGGATAAAAAGTATTCTATGTGTTAATCCCGGTTATAAACTATCAGTATGCCGAATTTCATCCAAATCCATTTAGTCGTTTTAACGTCAAAGAGTAACAAACATCCATCCATACTTACAAACTTTCGCGTTTATAATATAAGTACGATTTGTCGCAATAGAAAACAGTTCAAAATTACCTTTACGATCATTTACCAAGTTTTTTGTTTTATATAGTTCTTGTCGTCACAAAATTTATCAGTACACTCCGACTTCATAAATAAAATACACTACAAAACGAAGGTTTTAGACATGTATTATTTTAATTAGGTTTATACGGTGCTTCACTTCTCTACTCTGACTTCGAATAGGAATACACAAAAATCCAGTAAACCGACATCCGTAATTCAGCCTACGTTAGTGATATACCCGGGGGTGTAATACGTATCCTTTTGCTAACTTTGACAAGCTGAAAGAAACAGTCGTTTGGAGGTTAAACTCGAAGCTTTTAACCGTCAACAAAATATGCGTTGGGTTCAGAAAACAAAGAAGGATTTTTACAAAAGCGGTAAAAAAGACACTTCACACTCTTTGTACTTTTCAGCTATTATATTCGAGTATTAAATTGTTTCTTTATGCCCCAAACCCGTGGTCCAAGGGACTCGTCTCCTTAAGTTTCAAGATGACTTCACTGAAACCTTAGATGTTCTAGTAAAAACCCATAAAGTAGGTAATACATATTATGCATTTTCGATTTGCATATTTAAAATTTGAAACGGCAATGTCATTTTTATGACATCATTAAATTTTAAAAGTATGGCTGATCAAGTGTATGGGAGACCGTTTTTTATCTCTAAAGAAATCTGTCTGTTTTAATAGACATACATACATCACGGCCGCTTCCCGGAGGGGTAGGCAGACACCACAGATTTCCATCTGCTACGATCCTGGCACACAGCCTTTTCTGCACTCACTTTCATAACATTATTCATACATGCTCGTCGTTTCAGGTTACTCTTGACCTGACTTTTGAAGAGAAGGTCACCGATCTGCTCCCTTGATCTTGAAACCGATCCAGATCCATCGAGATTGGTATTGTGAAGTTTTGTACTCCTAGGTTACGACACCAGGGATAATAATATAATGGATTCATATTGCGCGGATATTGAGTGAAGCAAATACAAAACTCAATGCTATTTAGTTCACCTAATATGAATCCAATTTAGCGCTGGTGTCGTAACTTAAAAGTACAAAATTTAAAAAAAAATCCGATCAAATACCGATCGGTTTCAAAAGTAAGGGGGCTGATCTATGTTCGTTCGTTGAGATCTTCCTCTTCCAACTATCCCATTCACTCTCACCTCATGCACCTTCTTTGAATATAATTAAAGTTCTTATGTTTTCTTATATTTTTAACATAATTGATTATTTTCTGTGGGTTTGCAAATAAAATGAAATACTGAAATAAGTTTTTACATGAAACTAGGCGTAGGCCTCTATGTTTGTACAGTGCATGCCCTTAAAATTTTAATAATAGAAACGTTGAGAGTATCTTTCAAAATTTTTCATTTCATGAGTTCCTTAACTCGGCGCTGCTCGCTATCGGTGAATTTTACCCAACCGTATATATTTTTGCCCAATTTTTTAAAATCAATCACAGCGTGCCGTGCTTCTAAGTACCTTCGAGTTGTGTCTTTGACTTGCTATTTACCAGTAAAACATTTAGTTAGAGAGCAGTGCCTTTGCGAGTTCTGTGCAAAGTGAGTATGGGTGCTTGCGACTATATGTGATGTGTACTTTTGGCACAAATTTCTTTAGTTTCTTCAGATTTAGTAATTTTTCGTACGTAATTAGTACATAACATTACGCCAGCAAATAAATGATAAAGAAACATAACAGTATTTACAGTTATACCACAGCAGTTCTTATGAGATTGACGATTTTGAATAGTTTAATTTTAAAGGTGAGATTTTTCAAGTACTTTTATCAGATGATGTGATAATTGCTGTACAGATTACGACGCATTAGCCTGACTTCATGCCTGAATATTTGAATCATGACTGTGTAAGTAGCTTATTACAGTGTGGATATTATTTAGGAAAGGATTGATTATCCCGATGGGACATTTGTACCACAAACCAAGAGTTTGGCATTAGCTCTTATCAAGCCCCAGATCAACTATATCCAACTTATCTGTATTTGAAAGTTAATAAACTTTTTAACAGATTAAACTTCGTGAATGATGTAAGGAAAGTTATAGCATCGACTTCAAGAAAAAGTAACATCAAGATGCCAAGAATGCCCACCTAAAATGGATCGTAAGACCAACTCTTGTTATAACAAAAAGTATTCAAATTGTTCTCAAATTTGTAATAAAATGGCATACCGAGAGCATGCGGTACTTGTTTGTGCTAAATGCATCAAAAAAACTTTGTAAATCTCAGATACAAAATATCTTTCCACGCACAAAAGGCCAATTAGTAGTTCTTATTGTAGATTTTATTATTGTTATATTCATGTAAATTTTTTATGAAAATGTAAAGCATTAGTAGAACAATTTTGGTTTACATTCGAAGCTACACTATTATATTATAAAAAAAGATAACAAGTTTACACTTATTCTAAGTAAAAGGGTTGTTTTTTTTAATAATTAAGTTGGGGGTAACAATTCATTGTTATTTTTAAATATATTTAGTAATCTATTTTTAATAGTCAAATAAAAGCATTGAAATATAACTTATTATTAATATTTAACACTTTATTAAGCATACCTTAGGTATACGAAATATCTTAAACCAATAAAGCAATAAATATTGATAAATACCTTGATTAAAATCGGGGGTATTTTTTACCCATAGCGAGGGGTGCGACGAGCGCCGAGCTAAGGAAACAATCATTGAGAACTCTGCGCTAAGTCTTAATTTATAATTTTAATGTTCGGAAATTTTCATGGACTTAAGCAAAGTTTTAAAGCGACAAAGAATTATTTAAGCTGATGTTAAGTGTTTTAATTAAGGGCATGTTGATTGTAAGGTGCGACTTTAAAATTGTATTGCATAAAAAAAAATCTGGAATTCATGTTATTTTATTGAGAGAAAATATGGTATTTAAAATTTAGGAATCTCAAAACCACAGACAACACAATTTGTATTTCAATTCGGCCTGGTTAGTGGTAAGGCTAGTTCGCGTGGCCTCTTTGTGTGAAAATTCACAAGGACAGACTCCCTTGTGTATATTATTTTATTTCAAAGTCTAAATGGTTCCGTAAACTTATGAAAACCAAATAATGATAACCATGCATAGATTACATACATCAATCCGGTTTCCCAGCATTGCAAGCAGACAGGAGAGACAAAAGCTTCCCATAAAAAAATATGATAAAAATAACAAATAGATTTTAGCGATAAGGCCGCTAATTGTATGTTACTTTGTGTTTGTCCTTTTGTCGTTTATTATAATTTGCCTACTACCCTTCTAGACATTTTATCCGCCCAATAAGTATATTATGACATTGTTGGTATACCTCGTTAATCAAGTCACGTCATCTCCAAAACGTGTTAAGACTACGTGTCCGTAAAAACGATGTTATATTTTATCTCAATTTTTAAACAAAAACAATGTTAGTGAACACGCTTCGCCTTAAGGGTGCCATTTATTTACAAGCTCAGACTGGTAACCGTTGACAAAGGCATCGCATATTCATGACCCAATCCATTGTTGCCTTTATGAATAAAAGTGAAAGGAAATTTGCGCCTAATATTGGGCTTTTTGGTGAAAAACTTGTGGTCAACCGCCTGATGAAGTGTACACTCTATTACGAGTGAAGTGAAAGTAATGTTGAATGTTAATTTTATGCAACTTAGTCGAAATGTCTGGTATAAAGGGTATGCTTAGGATGCCTGTACTAAGTAATTTTGCGTTAAATGTAGTTTAAATACCTATTATTATGTGTGCATAATGAAACTGCGTTGCTGCACGCATTGGGCCCGCTCGCCCGGGATAATACCACCATCTCACTAATATCTGGCGTGAAATAATGGCACTTGGTGCTGTTGTGTTTCGTACGGCCAGTGAGAGTTCCGGAGGCACCTCCCCCCTCCCCCCGTCACAATTCCTATTCCTTCCTTAACTCTATTCCTTTCTTAAAGGTCGGCAACGCATCTGCGACTCCTCTGGTTTTGCGGGTGTCCATGGGCGGCGGTGATTGCTCTCCATCAGGTGACCCGCCTGCTCGTTTGCCTCTTTCTTATATAAACAAAAAAAAAACGCTAAAGTTTAAAACAGTGTAATTTTAATTGTGTTATTGTTTCGCAGTTTATTATCAGGTATTGAACAACTACGTTATTTACTCGAAGGTTCAAAATGGTCATTGACAACTCTGAAATAGCAACTAGTTTTTTGTGAAAGTTTCTTAATTACTTTATTCAGACTTTTTATTCAACGATTAATTCTCAGAATTTGTGGATTCACAATTAATTAGCGGTAATTAGGAGATGGGAACAATTTAATTTATCGTCGTTATAGTCGCATCCGTGGTCTAGTATTAGACCTATGTATAGATATAACTGGTAGAATATTATACTTAGTTTGGTTGCTAAACATGTTTCTTTAACTTTGGCCAGAAATCTAATTATTGAATTGTTCCAAGCCACGTCTACGTAGCACTTAAACTCCGCTCCAATTGCAAGTGCATCCAACTTGATAGGTGGACAATCGCACAAAGGTTTGATTCACCAAATTCTAACTAAACTGAGTTGCTATCTGAAACTTCCGAATGCCTTGATAATACTTACATGGTTCATTACATCGTTACTTGAGAAGCTCGATGGTGCAGTGGCTAGCGCGTTCGGTTAACGATCTTGAACACTAAGCAACTTTCTCAGTGCCGGGTCGCTGGATGGGTGACCAAATTAAAAACATCTCGAGCTCCTCCGTGCTTCGGAAGGCACGTAAATCCGTTGGTCCCGGTTGTCGTCGACAGATGGCAGTCGTTAGACCCACCAACCCGCATTGAGCCAGCGTGGTGAGTTATAGCCCAACCTCGACTCATGTGATGCTGTCCATGTTGGAATGCCTGTGCCAAGCAGTGGGACGTATAAATGCTGATGATGATTACATAGTTACTTAAATTTCACGACTATATAATTATCCCCGAAGGCTTAGTCAGAGAATTGGCAACGAGAACCGTCAAAGCTGTGTACTGCCAACCATTACACCACATATCTTACTATTGAGACCCTTTCTTAAAAATAAAGGTACATACATACTCGTACATATAATCACAACTATTATCCCCAAAGGGTTAGTCAGAGACTAGGCAATGAGGACAGCAAAAGCAGTCCACTACCATAGTCCACTTTTCACCGAAGCGACTACACATGTGCTCTGCGTGACAGGTGGTGAGCGCATCGCGTTCTATGCTGCTGGATGTATGTGCAGTCTTCAGTCTGTTAGTCGCCTTTTACGACACTGAAGCGAAGAGAGGGAGTGGCAGTATTCGGTTTAAAAAAAGGTATTTTTTACTAAGTGAATCTAAGTATTTATATCTTCTCCAAAGCTATCATACAAACCGGATCACATATAGATAGGATTACAAATCATTTCACACAGAAATATGGTAAGTAATGGAGACAACCAAAACAATTTATCATTATATAAATACGACCGAAACTTCATTAACGGTAATTAATCTTGTCCTTTAGCGTCGCTACCTCAGTCTCTCGTTTATTAATTAAGATCGGTGTATAAGAAACCCAACTCAGTAGTAATATACGTGTACAGTACAAACCAATTTCGGTTATACGAATTCCACGTAAACTGTGTGTGTTCTAAATTAATTTGGAACCTTTAATTTATTTATTTATTTATTTATTATTAAACATAATTAAACGGGTATAAACCCAATTACATAATTATGTAAACTAGAATGCTTATTTAATATATACTTAGAGTCGAATTTTACTTAAAATCGATTTTGGTTCATCTACAAATATATCAATGTCTGGGAAGTTAACAAGAAGTGCGTTTAGTGCTTCATGCATTCGACATAATGGCGACTGCGCGCGCGCCACTGTGCGACACGGTGGATTCGCAAACAGTCTATGTCTACGACCGGCACGTATTCGTGAATAATTATTAGGAACATAAAGGCGACACAACTGTTTGACACATTCAGGCGAGTCAATCACTCCCCGCAAAATCGACAGAGCGGTTGAAATATCCGTACGAGTTCTTCTGAGTTCTAAGGAGTCCCCGAAGTAAAAATGTATTCCTAGTTATTTCTTTTATTAATTGTAATTTTCTATCTATATCATCCTGATTGGCTCACTCCAACGGCTGAGAAAAAAAGTGTAAGGAAGGAAAGGCCCTGCAATGGGACAAAATAAAACACGCCGATAAAAAGTATAAAGTGTATACAATGCCATAAGCGGAACTTTATCTCAATCAGTTTGGAAACCCTAAGTTTTGCGGTATAATAGTGACGCCGCCTAATCTGCCGTAAAGTTTGTTATTAGACAACAGAAATACTAGCTGCCCTACTCTTGTAGTTCACGTGATAGGTTTGAAATTTAAGACAATCGCGAAGCGCAGCGTATAGCGATTGTCTTGAATTTCGAAGTAATTTTTTATTAGACAACATAAATCTAACTCCATACAAAAATATCTTTTGAATATTTTATCTTCTGAAAATTATGATAAATAAAAAATATGTTACGGTTCCCGAACCAATTGAGATACAATACCACTTGTGGCACTCTATACACTTTGTCCTAGGATCCCGTAATTTTACGGCATCGTAACCGATCGTACTATGTTGCCGCTTGTGGCACTCTATACACTGCCTACAATTTGTACTAGGATGCCGTTATTACGGCATCGTAACCGATCGTACTAGAATGCCGCTTGTAGCACTCTATCCACAGCCTAAAAAATATAAATAATATTATTGTATTTTATCAAAGAGTTTTATGGCGCAGCTGTCCGTGTTGCAATTTTTCAAGTTAAGCTACTTTCGCAATGACGTCACCAGATGGATTATCAAATTGGGTTTTCAAGTTTAAATTCAAAACATTTATTCGATGTAACTAGTAACATATACTTGTTGGTTGGTTTGGTTGTTGTTAAAACATAAGTTATAGAACATCGTCTGATCGATAATGTGGTGAGTTCATGAGGGGAGCTCTAGGCCTCGCCTTGGGTTTTATATATAGGCTGTTAATGATGGTAAATTACGCTCAAATGATTTTTTTGACGTAATGCACAAAAAATAATAATGATAAACATAGATTTTTTCTTTAGAGAGATTCAACCAAAACCTACAATCCTGTAACCCAACCCAAACAAAGTTAACGCCATCTCACGCCACCAGCTGCGACCAAACCAAAGCTATAGCTTAGCTTTAAATGGCTTTGCGAAAGTACCTTCTATCAAAATGGACCGTTGACTTCAACCGTTGAATATTATAAAAAGGAAGGTATTTGATACATAAAATATCGACACTCAAAGATATATTGCACACGCGAGTCGTTTATGCGCAAGTCTGCAAACGGAACGACATTAACCGTACCAATAATGCCAGGATTATGACATTGGCCGACAATCATAAACTCCACTGTAAAAGTGGCGGGACAGGACATAAGCGTATAGCGTTCTTAAACTGTCGGGCCCCTGACGCCTAAAGGTACAAAAATATTACATTATGTAGGTAGCACGTTTCATAATTTTTGGTCTTCAAAAATCCCTGGCAGCTTGGTGCGAACAGTATTTCAATGAAATGAAACACTTTATACGGATCTAACTCGCGTTTATTAATACTTTTTAGGGTTCTTTATTTTAGTCCTGTATATTTCAATGGATATTGGTGGAGGCCGAACATAACGCACAACACATCGCGTTTTTCTGACGATCCTGGTTTCCTGTCATCAACGACAAACTTATGCTACTGTTTCACTATAACCAGTAAAATGCGACACTTTTTTTTCTTTTTATTGGGGTCAAAAAACAGTTTTACAATAATTCTTGATTAAAGACACCGTTAACCACGAATTAATCATAAATATTACAAATGAGAGTGTTAATACTTATGTTTGAATTTTTGATTTTATAACTTACTAGTAGTTTAATGTACGGTGTTAATTTCATGTAACTTATTTGTAACAGATACTCTATAAGTGTTGGCCTTCACCGAAAATATGTCTATATCTGTGAAGTACTTGTTGTAAATGTCCGTCAGACGCGCCAGCGGTGAGCATTTACCTGCGGTAATACGGGATCTGGTTGTGGTGAAAAGCTTAAATTTTCTACAGGTTCGCACGCGCGGTCTGACGGGCACCATTGTTAACTATATTCATACAGTCATACTTGTTGTGGCAAAAATCATACAGCAACATTACTTGTAGTTTTATTCTTCTAGATTTAAGATCAAGCAGTTGATACATTTGCAGCAATTTTGAATGTGATAGTCGACTACGGAAACATTTGAAGTACATGCAATGAAGAAATTTCCATTGCACTCTGTCAAGATCATCAGAGTATTTATTATAAAACGGGTATCATATAGCAACGGTGTATTCCAATTGTGAGCAAACTAATGATTTGTGTATATTATTATGGATGCACCTATGTAGTCGGTCGTTTGAAATCGTTACTGGCACTGATGAAAAACTATACATTTTATAAGCCTAGTTGCAAATGGTTTCAAGATGCTTATCAAGCGTTAACTTCGTATCCAAAATAACACCAAGGTCCCTAATACTGTGTACCCTGTCAAGGTTCATGTCTGACAATAAATAATTAAAATGACTAAAACACTTTTCTTTATATACTTACTATCATATTACTTTTCTTTATATACCTACTATCATATTTTTTATTGGAATTTTCATATATTAGTAACATGATGAATCGCTCATCGAACAAATCGTTAAGAATTTTTTTCCTTTTTTATAACCGCAGTATCCTCTTTATTGCGCCATTTCTTAATTCAGCCACTTCA
The DNA here is from genome assembly GCA_963921215.1 of Scoparia ambigualis. NCBI lineage: Eukaryota > Metazoa > Arthropoda > Insecta > Lepidoptera > Crambidae > Scoparia > Scoparia ambigualis. The sequence goes on from OY992503.1 coordinate 2,655,014, forward strand.
GTTTATAGCCAATTTTTACTTTTATAACATTACTCTCAGCAAAATTAAATTACTACGGCGATGCGTGTTGCCCTACCTAGACGCACGTATAAAACGTTACGAGGTAACGTATACGTTTGGTTCAACGGGATGTTTGATGGTTGTCTTCAGAATAAAATTAAACTGCTAAGGTTCATTCGTATATGTTTTATCAATAGTATACTTAATGTCTGCAAAAACATAATAATAAACAAGCAGATCAAAAATATATTTGATTTTTTCATAGGTTGCTATTATTCATACATATCGATTGAGAATTGACAGTCGAATGTCAAAATATTATAGTCATCAGCACATACGGGCAAAGAGTCGTATCGTAACCCACCACGCTGGCTGGTTGGTTGGTACGCAGCAAAGTTGTACACGAGGCTCATAATTATGATAATATTGACATGGATTGAACCAACGTTTGTACCAATTTTATGAAGAAAGCCTGAATTTTTGTTATGGTAATGAATAAAATAGCAAATGTATGCTTCTTTAAATAATATTTTGTTTGAATATATTATTTCATTTTCTGCTCGAAAAGAATTATTTGAAAAAGTTACTTCTAAGGTTAACATTGAGTGATTTACGACACCCTTGCGGAGATTTATGTTATTCCTATGCGATGTAAGATTATTGTTTATTTTATTATAGTTTTTTTTTAGTCAGCTACAGTTAGTAATAAACGTAAGTAAACCAATTAATTTCGAATGCAACTAATATATTGTTAAACCGATAAAAATTCTACATTTTTTTCTTTTATAGGTTTTCCAACATATTTAATGTTGGTACTCACTGTACATACATTTTGTTTTAATATTTCTAATGGAGGAGCTTGATGGCGCAGCGGCTAGCGCGTTCGGCTTGCGATCTTGCCCTCTAAGCAATTTTCGCAGTGCCGGTTCGCCTGATGGGTGACCATTAAAAAACATCTCGAGACCCTCTGTGCTTGTTGTCGTAAGACGGCAGTCGTTAAAACCCACCAACCCGCATTGGGCCAGCGTGGTGGGTTATGGCGCAATATCCCCACGTGCTATTGTTCACGTGGGAGGCCTGTGCCCAGCAGTGGGACGTTTATAGGCTGATGATGACGATGATGATGACTTCTAATATAATAAAGCTCTTTAATCCATAATTGATTCATTGTAGCAATGACTAAGTTTCAATTATGAAAGCTAAGCAACCTGTATTTCATACACCTAACCGCTCGAGCGGGCCACCTATCGCATTTTTTTGTATTTGAGCGCACACAATGTTAACGCTCCCTAACGCGGCTCACGGGTTTCAATATTTTTTTCTCTGTCTCTCTGTCACTTTTTATTGTTGACATAGTTTAAACAGGACAAGGGATTTGTTCCGTACGGCTTACTAAAATTCTGGTTTCACACAATGTCTTTAAACTATTTTAACACAGTAATATTGTAACTGTTTTTTTACTGGTTCCATATGGGACCATGGTCGCTTGACGGGTGTGGTTCCATTTGGGACCCAGATCGTTTGAGCGGTCGAGCACCAATATGTTAACATATTGGTGCTCAAGACTGTACATAACTCTTAGATTCTTATTCTATTGTTTTAAGAGTTACAATTGTTTACATATTTTTGCTCGTGACTGTACATACATCCATCACACCCGTTTCCCGGAGGGGTAGGCCCTGGCCAAAGCTTCACATATGCTACGATTCTGACACACTTCATTTGCTTCACTCATTTCCATACAATTTATTAAACTTTCCACTTTCATGCTTTTACTTATAATTAAATTTATTATTTTAGATTAAATCGGAGAAAAAATAAAGTACTTTCACCTACTTTCCCTTTTTTTTGCAATTTAATATTGCATCAAACTAGATTATTATACATAGTCAGATAGCTTATTTAATAAGGATTCCAGTGATATAAGTGTTTTATATTATAGTCTCCATATAAAAATTTCATGGAAATCGTCATTACACCTAGATATAAATAGATATATATAATATAAACAGGAAGTACGGAAGCAGCTTGACACATGTAGCCATATTGAAAAAAAATGGCCTTAGCGCACAAGAGGTTAGAATACTCTTACTAACTTGTTCTATTTTCATAATACAACTACTTATCTGTTAATTAGCGATCACGTTACACCGTGAATTTATACTGTAAATTCCAACAAAATTGTTAACAATAGATGGGAATGGCGTTACGCTCCGCATCACGGTGATATCATTAAAACCGGTCAAGTGCGAATCGGGTTCAACGAGTTCATTGCTTCGCTACTTTACTTAATTTATATAAATTTTCAAAAATCAAACTACCGCATCAGTGGACTCGATGCTCGCCTAAATTACTTGCCTAGTGCAAACACGGCTTATAGGGTAAAGAGGGCGTGTTGGAAAGCACAACAAATAGAAAATAACATTTTAAACTTTCATGGTCACTACAATTATTTTGATGAAAAAACGGGATTTTTACCATGTCTGAGTTGTTGATTTTGAGTCCCCGATATTTCGACGCAGTTGCATGCACTGTATGTTACTCCGTGATCATGGTGCATGCAATTGCGCCGAAATATCGGGGACTCAAAATCAACAACTCAGACATGGTAAAAATCCCGTTTTTTAAAAAAATAAATAGAATGTGTGAATTGTGTTTTACATAAAACATTGGTCAGGAAGCTTAACCACTATGGAATTAGAGATACTTCTTTGAGTCTTCTCATCTCATACTTAAGTAACAGGATTCAGAAGGTCGACAATAACGGTAAAAGATCTCCAGGATCAGTGATAAAAATGGGAGTTCCGCAGGGTTCAATACTTGGTCCATTCATGTCTTTAGTTTATATTTATGACTTCCCATATTTTGTAAAAAACAGTCATGAGATAGTATTGTTTGCTGATGATACTTCACTTTTATTCAAAGTGAAACGACTACACCCAAATTATGACGATGTGAATAATGCGGTCTCACAGATTGTTCACTGGTTTAGTGTAAATAACTTGATATTAAATGAGAGAAAAACCAAATGTATAAGATTTGTATTGCCTAATGTTAAGCAGGTAATAACTACTAACTACAAATTAAAGATAAGAATGTGAATCCTGTGGACACCACTGTGTTTCTAGGCATCACGTTGGATGCTAAGCTTCAGTGGGGCCCACATATAGCTAAATTGTCGAATAGACATAGCTCTGTGGCTTATGCAGTAATGAAGACCCGTCAATTAACTGACATTGAATCAGCTAGATTAGTTTATTTCAGTTACTTTCATAGTGTAGTGTCGTACGGCATTTTACTGTGGGGAAATGCTGCCGACATTCAAACTATCTTTGTGCTGCAGAAGCGGGCTATTCGAGCAATATATAACCTAAAGGCTGGTGACTCTCTCAGAGAGAGATTTAAGGATATAAGTATAATGAAAGTTGCATCACAATACTTTTATAAAAATCTCATGTATGTTCATAAAAATATTGATATGTTTTCAAAAACAGTGTCAATTACAATTTAAATACTAGAAGTAAGAACCAATTAGCAGTACCTTATACTAGGCTTCACAAAATAAATAATTCTTTTAAGGGTCTGTGTGTACGATTTTACAACAAAGTACCAATTGATATTCAGAAATTAGATCTAAAAAAAATCCATATCAAAGAAAAGCTTTTTATAAAAGCTTATTATGAAGTGTCAGATTACACAGAAGACAAAACAGCTTGACTCTGAACTGAAATGCTCCAAGTACTCCTAAAGCTATTTCTAATTGTATATAATTAATTAATAGTACCGTATATTTTACATTCAAATTATTATTTTGTAATTGATTACCTGGTAACGACATATCTTTTTTTTGTAAATGTCGTTGCTTCTGTGCGCAGTGGTTTCTCGCGCCCATTCTTTGCCACAGTTAAAAAATGACTTCCTGAATGGGTGGTAGGTTTAAAATTTGGACGATTCAAAGTACTTACTAATTGAGTTTATTGAATGAATATATTTTGAGTTTGAGTTTCAGTTTGGTTCTGTTGTAAAAGTTGTGCAAAATGACGAACTGAAATAATCCATATGGTAATTAATTTTTTTAAGTTAAACGGTTTTATAAAAAAAAATGATGATGTAGATAATGTACTAAGAGCTACAAAATAATTCAAAATTTATTAAAATTAAAATCGTGGGGCGCGTGAAATTTCTGTCAACAGTCAACCGTTCATATAAATAAAAATGCTGATTACACATTTATACAGTTTATGCTAGGTACACTCCACAATTTGATTTTAATTATTTTGTAGCCTTTAATCATCATTATCTTTATTTTCAATAAAACCGTTTAAATTAAAAAAAAATATTTTTTATTTTATTTTAAAGTTTTTAGTTTTTTTTTATAATGTACTGTATACTACTAGTGAAGCCCGTTCATTTCATATCCATATTGAGGTGGTAAAACAAAAAAACGTAATCCACCATTTTGTGGTGGCGGCCATTTTGGATTTTCAATGATACCGACTATACGTAATTGTACTGTCGTCAAAACTAAAGGTGTGTATTAAATTTCAGATCAATCGGTCAACAGGAAGGGGGAAAAATTTTAAATACTAAATTTGAACCAACATCAACAACAAACAGGTCAAGCTAAATAAAACAGTTTAAAAAATAAGGATGATTCACTAATCATGTCGAAGTCTATTTTTCTAGTGCTGGTAGTCTACGAGTACATAGGCTCTGCCATAATAGACCCTGTAACATAACAAAACTATAAGGGTTCCTGGTTAACTACAGAACCCTAATAAAAACGGACGCTCGTTACCTAATTAGCACGATATAACGTTATTTAACGAACGTTGTTAACGAAAAAGTAATTGACACCATAATCGTTGGAATTCGCTCGTTCGAGCTCGCGCCAGAAATGGATTAAATTTTTATTGGTTATTATGATTAAACACACAGTTATCGTAATTTTTGCACTGAGTGCGTCGAACATTCGCAGCTAGGTAATACAATTTTGTAATTATCGTTCATTGATGTTTTTAAGTAGATGAAATCGTTATTTTATTAAAATAGCGCTTTTGCTTCATTTCACTTGATGGTAAATGAAGATAATTAAGTTTTCAGGGGGAAGCGCACTTCACCCAAAATCCTTAACTACGAGTTAACTATCTAATCTCATAACTAACGTAACTCATAACACAAGCATAAAGGTGCCTAACAAGGCGGACTTTATCAATCCAAACCGAGTACAATGATACGTACCATATTGGAATCGAACGCGGAATTTCTGTGCAATGCTAAATTCAGGTTCATCTTCTACTTGCCTACTTCGATAATCGTCCTTGCAAACTTTGTCGGTATAATTTTCTACGTAGCTCGCAGGCACACACGACTATATTTTATTTATTTATTCATTTATTTCAGGCTACAATGGCCCATAGCAACATAAATACCTTAAAGACTAACATACATAAGTACAATTATAATATAAAACTAAAAAATAAACTAATTTGCACGTAAACACGGCGCCGTGCCACGCAGCGTGGTGTCCGGTAGCCGGCCACGGAATCGCCGGAACATGACACCCTTCGGCCAAAATTCCTCTTTCATCAAAGTCGACAGATGGTCGGTCGGTACTCTCACCACAAATGAATTAAAATTCACGTTATGGCGGGACTCCAATCGTTCGACTCTTAGAGTGAATTTGCTCTTGATTCTGATATACTCTACGATCTCCTCTGCCTTCGTAGAGAAATGCAGTCGGGACACGTACAGCAGCGTCGTCGGTATAGCTGGACGCAGCAGGTGGTTCGGTCCGGTCGGTGCAACACCGCACAGGTTTCGACAGGCGGGCTTCCTCTTCTTCCTTTCAACCTTGACAAAGCCCTCCTCGTCGAGACGATGATCTTGCGGTGCCGCAGGAGTAGCCTCATTGATTAGGCTACTTTTCTTTTCCACTTGAGGCGGTCGCCGCTCAGGTTGCGGAGCGGCGGTGGCGGCGGTGCCGCCAGGTCGGATGGCGGCCGCAGATGCTGCGGCACGTTGTGGTGTTGACGTGCAAACGCGTGACGTCCCCACCGGGGCGGAGAGGCGGGCGGCGGGGCGCGGGGCATCGCGCGCAATGACAGCGGCCGGTGACGCATCCATATGCGCCGACTCGAAACTGCTGATGGATGTATTTTGCGCCCCGCGACGAGTGTTTACGTAAGAGGCCTCGGGTGACTTACATACCGAAGCAGTGTTGCATAGTAACACTACCTGGGCGCGCAACTCACCAATGGTGTTATTTGAAGCCTCCAATTTATCCACTACTTCGGCCAGGCTTGATTTGAGGAAGTTAATGTCCTTTAACAGCCTGGTGACATCTACATGGTCGAACGTGACGGGAGGCAGCTTGTGAAGCTCCTTTGCCACGAACGAAGGCATGTCGTCCGGGTCGGTCTCCTTCAGCAGGCCGATGATGTCCTGGAGACTCCTTTCTGTTCCATCCCTCCGGCGAGATGGCATCTGGTTGGCTTTACCGAGCGTCTGGAATAGCAGCGCCTTGCCACTGCAAATCTCGTCCTTCTTGAAGTTGGACTTGCAGATCTGCAAGATGCTGACCTCGTCCATGGTGTCAATGGCGTTTTGTATAAACGCCAACAACTCGTTGACTATGAGTTGGGAATCATAGTCACACTGACGTGCAACGGCTATTGCCGCGCAAATCTTAATAATTATTCTTACTGCACAATGGAGCGCGTCCGTTTCCGAGCGCGCATCGCACTGCACTCAATACACACATACACACACCACACACACTACACGCACACTATAGATGAAGTGGTTATGCGTTCAGATTCTGATTCCTTTGATTTGCAAATTTCTTGTTTATGTATGTTAAGACGGTTTGGATATTATATTCTTATATTTAGTATTATCTTCAGTGGCCCAGCGTTGTGCGACATGGACAGACCCTAAGTATTCTGTGGACATGGCCCTATCTCTTCATGTGCTTTTTCAAGTACATATTGGTAGGCTTGCGCCCGTAATGAAAAGTTTACAGGCTGATTCTTATGGTGATAATAATTGTTATTGTAAACTAGCAGCTGGTCGCGATTACGTCTAAGTCCCGGTGATCGAGACATATTGAATGAAGTCCTTTCTTGTTGAATATCAACTAATAACACAATTCAAAGATTCTAAGTTCCACTAACTAATCCTGCAGTAAGTGGATTACAAATTACCTACATACTCGTACATTGTTATATTTTCTTTTGCAATAATACTCAAGAAAGATCATGAGTTCTGATATCCTTTTCTCGATACTCTCAACATACCTCTATCGGCAATCCCAGCCCATAATAACCCTTAACTATATCCTCCGGGAAGCGACATAAAAGCTACAATATAATGTTAGCAAAAAATAATTTACCGACAGTCGTCCCCGTCACACGCCCGACAAATGTGGGAATTTGCAAGGGGTCCCCAATGGGGCAATCAATCAGACCTCTCGTCCCTTATCGATCTTCCCCATTCGATTCCGACCGCTCGAATATCATTTCAGTTAATTTTTTCCTCGTCCGGTTCTGTTATGCCTCCGTTTATGTCTGCTGTGTTCATTGGTTCAAATTAAAACAGACGTCCTCGATTTTATACATCGATATCTTATAGTCAAATCAATTGTCAAATCAGTGAAAGAACATAATATGGCTATAACAACAATGTCCGTAATAATATACTAGATAGATGGTGGACCTGGTAGTAATTTACGTATAGGGCTTTTAAAAGTTTCCAAAGTCTATATGAGTACTCGTTTAAGTATCCAAAACTTTGATTCAATCTTCGAGATGATAAAATTAAAAAGTATTTATTGTCTTTCTACATTTTTAAATAAAGGATAAGAACAATTAACAGTACAAATAGTGCAGTTAATACTTAAAAAACCCTATAAAAATAAAAATAATTTATTAGAAAAAAAAAGACAAAAGGAAATAGCTCAGCCTAAGTTAGTTGAGGTCTGGACCTTAACTAACGCTGTTTTTCAGCCACTCTGAGATGTCAGTAGAGCTGTTTAATAAGAGGACATATTATATATTTCAACATCAATTTATTCTGATTCCACATAAATCTAAGAAACAACAATAAATAAGTGCTCGCGTTTGTCCATATCATAGGTCTATGTGCCGCATTTTGCAAGAGAATATTATACCGTACATATCGCTGGATTAGCTAGAGGTAAAGAAAATAAATCTTTTAGGGCTAGGTTGTAGTGGTAAGATCTTTTCAAATCTTCCGCGGCAATTTGTTTACAAAGCAAAGCCATTTTATAATACTTTTTAAAATGCTGATGTACTAACTTTATTACGGAGAGGCAGGGGGAGAGCGTTCCATATTTTTGCCGCGTTAAACCTAAAACAGCCCCTATATCGTGCAGTTTTATGAGCTGGGATCTTAAGCTGATTTTGAGTGATAGAACGCAGATTCCTTTTGCAAGGGTCCTTACTGAAAGTTAATTTCTTAAACAAGTATATTGGATCCTTGTTCCATATGACTTTTTGAACCAAGTTTGCATACTGTGTTGCGAATTCAAACCTTATCACCTACAGCCTATAAACATGCCCACAAATACAATATCATGCTGCGGGGAGATCAGACCAAACCACAGACCACATCAAAATCTCAAACCCACAACCGTGGTTCAATCCAATGTTGGTATGTTTTAACGACCGATGTCTTACGATAGCAACGGGAACAAACGCGCGTTCCAAAGAAAAGAGTCAGTCTCTTTTCTTCAGAAACAAAAAAAAAACAACATAAATGTGAGTATCAATTTTTATAAGTAGGTGAAATAACAAAAAAGGGCCACTGAAACACGATGCATATCTTTAAAATATCAAAATCTAAGCTAATGATAGAAAAATCCTATTTGTTTTGTTTTTATTCTGACGCTTAGTTTGAAATTGACAAATTATTTTGAGGAATACGATTTCGTAGGCAACCCTTTGCGTGGCATGCCCAAGGAAATTGAAAATGTGCTAAAAGGAGGCTAAATTTAAGTGGCTTTAGGGGACCTTTACGAAAAAATAAATTGCACCCTGTGTTACTGGAGGCTTTGTATGGAAATCTAAATCATTTTGCGGGTGCCAGACGTTTGAAATGGGTTAGAATGAGGGTCCCCAACAGATCTCCGGAGGAACAATGCAGTTAAAGATCTGATTGTCGTTCTGATTACTATTGACATCTCTTTGTGATGGAATGAACATCTGTGATTCCAACATTAAAGAAGTCCTTTAATAGTTATCAACAGCGGTGACTTCAGCTTTCTTGTCTTTTGAATTAATAAATGTGCTGAAAATTTGCTTTTACTGGGTTTTTTAATAAATATGAGTTCAGCGTGCTAATAAAAAAAAATAATAATGTTCATTACATTTAAATGGGAGTTATTTAGATATGGATACACGAGAAACGTTTCGTCAAATAACTCAGCACTTCCTTATTTGCTTTCTTTTATGGCTATTGGAAATAGTTTATAGAAGCAAGACACTTCTGGTCACAATACACCATTGAGGTACCCGTACGTACGTCAATGGTGGTGTTATGGTTATCGGGTAATCCGGTATGTCCGATAATTGCAGGCATATTTCTGCAGCGAGCTTACAACAGCATACCATAATAACCTTGATGGTTAAGTGGGTGTTTGTTAACATGTAGTACTTATTTTATATTTAAAAGCAACTCAAGCAACTGCACCTAAATATCAAATAATTAAAAGCAACCATAAAATGATATCAAACCCGTTAATTACAACCACTATGTAAGTGGCTACGATGGGATTGTCTGTATTGTATATTAAAAATGTTAATAGTATAATTAGGTTAATAAAGAGACTTTCGGCTTATGATGATGAATATGTATATTTATAAAATTGTAAAAGTGGTTTACCGTTGGAAGGACGTAGTTGTCAAAGACCTGTTCGAGCTGCGAGGACCTATCGACACCAAAGAGGCTGCAATGAACAGAGAGCAAAGCGTCGTCTCGTGTCGGAGGCCAAGATCCACTACTGGTCGCTGAGCCAGCGGAGTATGTTACAGACATATTATAATCACGACTATTATCCCCGAAGGGTTAGTCAGAGACTAGGCAACGGGAACAGCATACGCAGTCCTATACCATAGTCCACTTTTCACCAAATAGCGACTGCACATATGCTTAGCGAGACAGGTGGTGAGCCCATCGCCCTTATAAGCTGTTGGATGTATGTGTGCAGTCTTTAGTCCGTTAGTCGCCTTTTACGACACCCAAGGGAAGAGACGAGTGGTGGTGTCACCGCTACGCGACATGTTTACAAAAGTTACGGAGTAAGTAAGTAAAAGTGTTTAATGTTACAGTAAAGTAAATTAAAGCCTGTATACTGCCCCACAGCTGGGCAAAGGCCTCCAAAGTAAGTACAATGTTAAAAAAAATATTGCATAATAAGCAAATTATAATTAAAACTAAAAATCAAAGTAACCCACCCTATAAATATCAAAAAAAATATTACACGTGACACGACGCAATCTTCTAAATCAACGAGGCTGATTGGTGTGAACTGAGCAAGACAAGGCTGTGTGGTGGCGGCTCATATTAAAATAATGTTTCGTAAAAAGTGACTAACGGACTTCAGACTGCGCATACATCCAACAACCAACCACCACCAACTTTGCGTTCTTTTAAAAGGATACTCACTAAATTAATAGCTGTGTTATATACTTTAAACCAAATTCTTAAAATTTGTATAAAATATCTACGTTAATTATAATATTCATTCATAATTTAAAATAATGTAATAATGAAGTTCATGGTTCATTTAGTGATAGGTACCTGCCTTTATTTTTTTTTATTAATGTTTAATTATGATGTGCGTGCGCAAGAGTGCGTGTTTTGTAATTTTATGTTATGAAAAGGCTTCTTCTGTAAATCAGCGTCACAGCCTTGGCTGTGGCTTTATGCTGAGACGAATCCTTTTTGGCATTTAAAAATATGTGACGGTTTGGGTTGTGTAATATTTTACAATATTGTATTTGGATGGAATGTTAAATAAATTTATATTTCGTACAACTTGCTCAAATAAGTGACATTCTATGCCACAAAAACGAGCATAATAATAGTCATTTTTAATCTGTTAAAAACAGTGAAAGAAAATTGTACTGAATTATATTCATCCTCTAGGGGGAGAATGTGATTTAAATTTGGAATACTTACCGAAATTTATACTGAACTACATCTGTGTTTACACCATTGAGTTTGTTTAAAAAGCATTATACATCTTTTTAAAAAGGAAATAAATCAAATAAAAAAATTAAAAAAATTACAAATCAACTCATCAACAATAAATATGTACCAAACAAAAATGTAACTCTCTCAATAATTGGACCAATGTTTCGAATGTTAACTTTTACTTTTAATTGTCATTATTTTTAATAAATGCTTATCTCATATTGTTATTGTGTTAATTTTTTCGCAAATGATACGAAAAGTAGAGTATTTTCCTCGGTGATAAAGCTGTCTTAGTCTTGGGTGAACTTAAATCCATCGCTACACTCAGGACTCGTCTTAAATCCCTCGCTTCGCTCGTGATTTAAGTTTTTAACACCCTCGCTACGCTCGGGAGTACCTAAACCTCGAGTCCTTCGTTACGCTCGCGATTTAAATTGTCACCCGCGACAGAAGACACTGCTTTATCCCCTTGGTTAATAATCTACTATTTCTTTCTTTCTTTCTTTGAACAGCCATGCCTTACCACTGACCACGCTGATCACATGTGCAGTTGTTGTTTGGTGAAACGCGGACCGTAACAGTGCACTGCTTTTGTGGTAATCATTTCCAAATCTTTGACTAAACCTTTGGGTATTAATAGGCGTGATTGTATGAATGTAAAACCCGTATGTCACCACACCCCTTATTAAATTATGCGGCGACATATTTAAGTAATTGCCCATAAAACTTGGAAACAAAAGCAGTAACGCCGGTAAATTGAGCTTTTAGTTATTACTCTCAATTGGTTCGACGCCAGTTCACGCGCATTTTGGTGAGCAACGACTTCATGTTTAGTGGCAGGTAAAATGATGAGAGCTTAATAAAGGCTCTTTATGGCATCGTTTATTGAGAAATAGAAATAGAATAGAAATAATTCAGCATCAAAAACACAACATAAAAATTACAAATAACAATATAATGTGACACTGAAAAGGCATCTACTCAGCATTGTGTCTACTCAGCAACTAAAACTAAAAAGCTAAAGAGCGCACTGCTACGCCCAACAATTTGGTGAATAAACAACATTATATTAACAATCTACATTAAAATGCATTTACAAACATAAATATTAAGCCAAAACAAAATTTGTATAAAGTATACATTATTAAATTATAATTACAAAATATAAAACTGACACATTTAGGAAGCTTTCGGAAAAAAAAACTCAACTCCGACTAAACCGATTAACAACGATTTCACCAGTGTTTGGAATAACCCCTTAATGATGAACATAGTATTTGGACGTGGAAAAGCCGTGAATGAAATTAGAAAAATGATTAGTGTCACCTAGTTGGTGTTGCGTTGATACATATTTGAATTTATTGTTCCATCATCATCAGCCTATAAACGTCCCACTGCTGGGCACTGGTCTTCACATGGAGATTGGGTCATAAAAGCCATCACGGTGTCCAACGGCTGTACGTGCCGTATGAAACACGGAAAAGCTCGATACTTATGTTTCAATTGGTTCACCCATTTAGCAACCCAACATTGTGAAAATTACATAACTAGCCAAATCGCAAACCGGATACCATAGCTTACTTATTTGCCTTAGCTGCAGCGCCACGAGCTCTTCATCCGAACCATTCTTACTTACTTGGGTAGCTCGATTCATTAACCGAACCGAACTTTACAATTATTAAAACATATATATGCTAAAATTTTCTACAATCTTGTATAAGCAATAAATATGGGTTACTTGGTTGCCACACTAGTAATTAACACCGGCAAATACACCAAAATAAGCTTCCATTAAATTCACTTCGGTGGAGATAACCAAAGGCCGCGTTAATTGTGCTATGTGCTATTGCATTGTGACAGCATTTGAATTATTGCATCTATTTGGTGAGTATTAAAATTTAAGTGTATAACGCAGGATAACATCATGGAGCCCTTGCAAATGGTTTTTTTTATCGTGAAACCATGGTATATTTACGTAGTAAATTTTGATGCGCCTTCGATCTAATCAAAAATTATCAAAAAATATGCGCAGATCAAATAAATTAGATAATACTTAATGAAAATATGGTTGTTAAAAACCTAACATTCTGATTTCACAAAAATTTTAATGTCAAACTACATCAGAAACAGTTATCAAAACTCGTTTTATTTTATGTTATTGTTCTAAAATACCATTCAACAAGATGCTTTTCAAGGACATTTTTAAACATGGCGATTTAAAAAAGATTTTGCAGTTCATATTTTCACTAATTTGTTGCCTTTTTGGAGCTCTTAGGACCAAAAATCATTCATTAGTACCTAGTAGTGATTATTTTCACTTTACAGGTCTCGCTGTTTCTGCGTTGAATTGGGGATACTCAAGACGGGTACAAAACCCTTATAATTTATGAGACCATCGAAGGATTTTTAGTTGTATGATTGAAAATAAAATCCGTGTATGTATGACATGAATTTGAATGTGTTTTATTTTTAAGCTTATTCATTATTCATTCTTATTAGCTAATAGGATTTTTTTAACAGTAACTTGTGTGAGTGTAATATAGAATTATTTATAAACAAACATAATATGCACGTGCCGCACACTGAATCGCAATTAAAATAAGTTCTACTATTTTATCTTTTAGAACTGTTAGATCTTAAGTGGTTCTAAATGAGAAAAATATATTGCTTATGGTTTTCAAGAACCATCTTTTGGGACCGATCTACGCGTTACAGTGGCATATTAGAGTATATTAGACCTTACAAAGGCAATTACACTAAATTCCAAATGAGCTGCAATAATAACTCTTGAGCCACTACAGGTGATAAATAACTCATATGTACTACTTATTTAGTATTAGAGATGCCAAATAGGGAAAAATTAGCACCTATTAGGGCACAGTTCTTTAGGGGGGATTATAAGTTGACATATGCCTCTTTGAGTTCTAAAAGAGAGAAAATTAAAACCTTTATGCATCTATAAGTAATTAATTTGGCTTAGTGCTACAATAAGTAATAAAGCAGGAACAAAAATCACTCAAAAGCAACTGTTGGTGATAAGAGTTACTCATTTGCAAATTCGAGTGCTGTTTGCATATATAAGTAATACCGTACACTCTTGCATCACTTATATGCTACCTACAGTTGCAAAATAAGTTCAAAAAATCACTAACGTGCTACTTGGGTGTTGCTAGTTAAGACTAAACAATATTTATAAAATAACCTCTTCAAAACAAAGTGGTTGTTATCTAGATTATTGATGTATTGAATGTACTTTTCTTAGTTTGTTACCTATTATTCGCATATATTTTCACTTGTTGTTATTATACAGCCTTATTCGAAGTTGCTTCGCAATTAATATCTATAATATATATTTCGGTTCTCTGAAGTAATTGCTAATATTAAATTCTTAAGGACTCTCCAATTCTTATTAAATTACCAAGTCAAGTTCGATTGAAAGTACAGTCGATTGATTCCGACAATATTATAATTAAAAATAATCAAGTTGCTTTAGTAAGGGATAAGGTTAATCTGAATCGTTTTATAATTTGTTTTACTTTGGATTGCAATCCAGCCTTTTAGTATTTAATTTTATTCGTTTTTATAGAAACAATTGTAATCTGTCTTGTGTGTATAAATAAATAAATAAAAATAAAATAAATCAAATATTTACACAGACATTTATTATCGGTACAAAAATGCATGCAAAAGTAAAGTCAAAACTTTGAATACTGTGTGGACTCACACCAAGTCCCCATACTATCTAACACATGCAGCTGCTTATCTAACCGATAACGCTACGACACAGGCACTAAATCTGCATTTGGCTCCAAAACATAACATATGCATTAGCAAATTTGTTTTGGCAAAGTTTTTGATTTATTCGGGTTGAAGCGTTATTAAAATTTATAAACAAGATTCTGGCACACACGAGCCTTTTGGGGGCAATTAAAAACGGTCCGGCGTAAAAGGGATGTACAGAACTTGACAAGCTATGTAACACAGGCACATCTTAACACAATGTATTAGGTGCTATTTTCCCATTGCGATTGAAAATGACGTTATGTGTTTGACTGTATGTAGATGGAACTTGGCAAATGGTCTGGAATAGTCAAAATCGGGCTACCCAGGGTTATGTTATTGGGAATTGTTTGGGCGAGTTAAGCCCCACCTGAACGTTTGCGGTTACCGTAATTGGGAGTACTGAATTGGTTATATAGAAATTCTTTTAATCACCTCCTTGGACTTGTGCAAGTTAGTGAGATACGAATTGTAACCTTTAAAAGCAACACACGTTATGTAACTTTGATTTGTTTTCGACAGATGTATCATTTTTTTTGCGTCACGTCATATCCAATTATTTAAAGATCTAATTCAAAGTTAGTAGTCCTGTTAACCTATCCTGTTAATCTAAATGATTGTGTCTGAGTGGGTTCACGTCAGTAGTCTAACGAAGCTTGGGGATTGAACCACGACGGTTTCTCGCGTTCAACCCGAGCATCTATCCGCTCGGCTACTGACGCCTCAGTGCACAGTAATGCCTAAAATCTTTCATTTCTTTCCAAACTATATTTTGGTATGACTTTGATTGATATTTTCAATACCAAAACATGGATGGATATATCATACACATACTCGTACATCATATTATTAATATTTACCTACTTACTTAATTATAATGCAAGCTAAAGAAATTTATAAAAAAAGTTTTAATTATAACTATGAACCTAAAATGATTAAAAGAAATACCAATTAAAATAAATTGTAAAACTATTTTGAAGGATCATCAGGCAGGAAAATATTACCAACACAGTCATACACACACGTTGATGTTCATGTGAAACTTTTCTTACATTTTAACCTTCAATCGAAGATCTTAAAACCACTGGCTCAGACACAATAGTAAACGCGTCACAACGGGATTGTATCTCCAGCGAGGCCTCTGCCAGAGATAAGTATTAATACCTACCTACCGCACCTCTTCTTTTTCAGCCCATTGTAGCCCACTG
Source organism: Scoparia ambigualis (assembly GCA_963921215.1). Taxonomy (NCBI): domain Eukaryota; kingdom Metazoa; phylum Arthropoda; class Insecta; order Lepidoptera; family Crambidae; genus Scoparia; species Scoparia ambigualis. The sequence continues at coordinate 2,671,219 of OY992503.1, forward strand.
CTGGGTTTAGGCCCCCTCATATGCACGCCATCCTATTCGGTCTTGGGCTTTCTTCAACCAGTTTTTCTCCATGAGCTTGGTTACACTACCGCACCTATAGCCGCTAAATGCAAACCATTCCAATATAAAAGCAAGGCAAAAGACGGGTGACATTATATTTTACGCGGCTTTATCTGCTATCCCGAGATGTGCGATTCCGCCTAATGTCTCCGGAAAATTCACTCCATTTGCAGTTGTTAACTGGTCACGATGCGATTTCGTCACGATTTTTTATAACGTTACAATGGAGATTTATCAATAAAAGAGTTGCATTTAAGAATTTATGGATAAATGGAATGATTTTACATAATGGTGTGACAGGTGCTGAGCCCATCGCTATAGTTCATTAGATTCGTTGTTAAGTCTTAACTACAAGTTAGTTAACTGTTTTTATTTTTTATTAGTATTAAATGCTTGTAAAGGTTTACATTTATTTGACTCTGACTTTGACTTTGAGAGACTTGTAGCGTGCTACAAGCCAGATCCAGATTTGGGCACATTTATAGGATCATTTGTTTTTGTAACAATCTTAGAATTGTGCTACAGAATGTTATTAACTCCTGTTATGTACTTATAATAGCATTTCTTATAATAGCATTTCTAAAGTGGAATAGTTTTTGTAATTATCAAATACTCCACATTTTTAGTTGTGATCGATAAAATAATAAAAAAAATATTCTGACACATGTGAGGGAGGGAGGGAGTGAGAATGTGAATATCTGGTGTAAAATCATTGGGAAATTATATTAATTGTTAAACTAGACAGGATAGTATGTTTACGTTAGTTTTTTAAAGTGCCTCTATAAATTTAAAGTTACACTTTTGTAGTAATTAATTTATAACTGCCTATATAACTTCACCAATATTCGCCATTTTTATTAATGCTTCTGGCTGAGAGTTTACTAGGATTTTTATAAGTGCAACAGCGCTTATTGTAACTTTGGTAAAAGAAACCGCACCTCCATGTGAATTAAACTAGGGTTCCTAATTCAGTCAATATAAACATTACTAACATTAGATTTTTTTTATTTGTAGCGCATACATTTTCGAGATGGTCGTCAACATATATATACAATAATAATGTCGCCTGTTGATTAACTGAAACTGAATTGAGCCTCAAAGATAACGAAACGTTGAAAAAAATGTCTTCCTCAGGCGGGAAAAAGTTTATTTGAGCGTTTGTTTATTATACATAAAACGAATGCCAATTTTGTAATTAATTATTAGTTTTTATTAATTAAACCCACGTAGAGTAGAAGCACGTAAATATTTTCTTGTATATTTTACCTCCCCATGTCGCACAAGCGGAAATTAATGGACATGTGCGTTCTTCCTATTCTGACATATGGCGCACAAACATGGTCACTAACCATCATTAGTCCAAACTCAAGGTTTGTCAACGCGCGATGGAACGTAGCATATTGGGTGTCAAGCGAACGGATCGATTCCGAAACGCCGACCTGCACACCCAATCGCAAATCAAAGATACGTGGCTCTGAAAGTAACTCAGCTGAAGTGGGATTGGGCTGGTCACGTCTGCCGGACAGAAGTACCGTGGGTCAAGTTGGCAACAGACTGGAAGCAAAACACAACACGGCGGCGTCGGCGCCGCGGCAGATCGAGAAGAAGTTGGCGGGACGAACTTGATTCTATTAAAAATTTCTAAATTGGATAGAGTTGGCTCACGAGCTCGATCATTGGAAAAAATGGAGGGAGACCTTGTCCCAGTAATGGGATAGTAAGGCTAATATAATAATATAATTTTAGTTTAAATCTGTGATTTAAATTGTATTGACAGATCTGTTTAAAGCTTGATCTTCAATCAAAAAGTTGATCAATCAAATATGATCAAATTATTATCTGCAGAACCCTTACATAGTTTTTCATGCTCAGACTTAATTTTGTTGGTTTAATTTGAAATTGCTAACTACTTAACTTTATTACTTTTACACATACTGTTGACAACTTTCCAGCGATATCCACCAATTCTTTTAAACCTTTTCCATTTATCGTAATATAGACATAAATGAATACAGACATGAGCATTATTCATTTTGTACTCATAAAATGCTTGGTTTAGTAGTTTTTACACTTAATGCTCTCAAATCCGTCTAATTCAGTGCTCTTACTTTTGTAATTGTTCTGAACAAGACTGCACAATCTTATACATGTTCTGAGTAATATATATACAATACTATGTATTTAATCCTTTAGTGTCTCCCTAAGTATGTAATTTAATGAAATACTACAATCGAATTACTATTATCTATATAGTTTTGCTACACACCTTTATAAAAAGTTAACTATATATAAATTTTTTTTTTTTTATATCAGAGGGAGGCAAACGAGCAGGCGGGTCACCTGATGGAGAGTAATCACCGCCGCCCATGGACACCCGCAAAACCAGAGGAATCGCAGACGCGTTGCCGGCCTTTAGGGGAGGAATAGGTTTAAGGAAGGAATAGGAATTGGGAGGGGGGGGGGGGAAGGGGCCTCCGGAACCCTCACTGGTCGGACGAAACACAACAGCACCAAGTGCCATTATTTCACGCCGAATATTAGTGAGAGGGTGGTATTACGCCGGGCGAGCCGGCCCAATGCGTGCTGCAACGCAGCGTGGCTCTACCACTCAGTTGGTGTCACTCATTTAGCACCACCCAGGGATCACGTGTAGGGTCTCAAGGGTAAACCTACGGACGCGAGCAACTTTGACCCCCAAAAATATATGGCTTAGTTATAGGAACAAGTAATCTTGAGTATAATAAAGCTTGTGGAGTGCGATTATTAGTTTAAGAGACTTTTGCCATTACCTGTTTAGAAGTTTTATTAGTCTTAGTAGACCTATAATTTTTATTATGGGAATATTTTGCTACTTGGGATCTCGTCGTGATAGGCGACTAACGGACTGAAGATTGTACGTAGACTCAACAGCATAGAACGATGGGCTTGCCACCTCTCACGATAAGTCATGTGCAATTTTTATTTATTTGGTAAATGATGGACATGGCAGTGGACAGCTTTTATTGTCATTGACTAGTCTCTGACTAACACTTCGAGGATAATGGTCGTGAATATACGTATGAATATAAAATGTTCTATTAATTAATTAATTTATTTATTGTTTAAGGATAATCAGTAACAGTTACAATAACACATGCAGATTTAAAAGGACACAATACAAATAATCTAAAAGCACTGTTTTTAAATGCCACAGCGTGCGACTAAAAATAATAATTAAAATTAAAGTGACGGTACAGCTGACAACACAAAAGCAAAACGAAACGAAAAATACTAAAACAAAGTAAAACTACAAAAACAAAAAGAAGTCAGCTATGATATCCTAGCCACATAACGCTCGGACTACCTCAGACTTATAAAATCTGAGGCTGTCACTAAAGATATCGATGAAGTGACTCAACCTATTATAATTTTTCGAAAGACGAGCAACTGCTTAATTACATTTCAAATTGGTTCTAGAGACAGGCGGAGAGAGTAAGCCAACTGGTCGCCGGGGTGGACAACGTGGAACTCTTAAGTTAAATAGCCCCATCATATTAATAATATGATAGGTACCGAAATGTATAAAAGCATGAAATGTATAAATACTGCTACCGTGAAGCAATCCTGGAGTGTAAAGGGCTTGCTTATCTGCGTCGCAACTACTCGTGTCGAGGTACAGCCAGTTTCGCGCTTCGCTGTCGGCCCGACAATTTATGTAACACTATTGTCGACCTGCGTCATATGTATTATGTTAGAATAAAGTGCCGATAGATCTACGTATGCATGACTTAGTTTAGTTCACAATTCATTTTGCATAAAGCTCGGAGATCGTACATTAAGCACTTCAAGATAGTTTCACTGATTAAAAATGTAGACGCAAATATTAGATTTTTCATAATTCAAAACTAGCTAGCAGCCCGCGACTTAGTTGGCGTAAACTGGTGTTTTGTGTGTTGGATACTACTGGTTTATAGTTTGATCCCGAATAAAAATCCGAATCCCGCATCTACCAAACGAGATGTCCATATTTCGTTTAAGGAATTTTTTGATTCTAAATCATTTTAACACAATACCTCAAGATTACACGCAAAAGTAATTTTATGAAGACGAAATTTTATGATGAAGAAGAAAAGGGTTAGAAACGAAAGTAGATCTATAAAAGAGAGAGAGAGAGAATTTTTTTTGACATAGTTAGTGTTTAATATTTTAATCATAATCATCATCAGCTTTATTAACGTCCCACTGCTTGACGCATGCTTTCCTACATTGACAACAGCACAGGGGCAGATTGGACCATAACTCACCACGCTTCGCCAATGCGAGTTATTAGGTTTTGCGGGATAATGGTTATTACAATAATAACCACCTTCAATAAATCGTTCTTTCGCATCTTCAATGCGAATATTAATCGCATTATCTCCTTCAGAATCAGATAAAAAAGTTAAATCCATAAAGAGGTTGGTCAGATTATTCCAAATGAATATTAATCCGAAAGCAATTAGCAAGCGGCTCACGTCTCAGGCGCAACGTGTTAATCTTTTTAGGGAAATGAGAAAACTTCGAACCGGCTCACTCCCCGCGCCGTTGGGCACTGTGGACGTTTTTCTAATTTTACCTTTTGTTTTGCCGAAGACAAAATAAAAACAACACAATAATTATGTTGTTGCGAAAAGAAACTTTTTTAAAGTTCCCCTTCGAAGAGTTGCGTTGCATAATTAGGAGGCAATTTAATTTCCTTGATTAATATTTAAGTGTGAAAGCACGTTTGTATGTTTGATACGCTTGCACGCTAACAGCTGAACTAAAAGAGTTAATAATAATAATGAATAAACAAAACTTAACTGCGATAGCATAAATGGGTTGCAGTATACAAACGGCCGTATATTTGAATCTGTCCAGCGCTTGATTGGTGGCTATTGGAAAAGTAAAATGTGGTCTTCGATACTAAAATATTGAGGAAACTCGCGCACTCGACAGCGTGTGGTTACAATAAATATTGGTTGTTATTTTTAGGTACTGTTTACAGTTTTAATTCCTATTACTCTGTCTACTGCCATAAGTCAAAACATATTATATTAATATTCATTTATATAATTGTAATGTTTACTATTAATAAAATTACAATTATTTTTTTAAATGTCTTATTGTGCTAATTTAATAATCAAGTTTCATTAGATTTTTATTCTACAATATACAATTTAGGCTACAATAAATAAGCACTTATAAATGTCGTTACAACATCGGTTCGTATGTTTATATTAGGCCTTGTACTAAAAAGAGCCGGCAAGAATTTATTGTTCAAAGTAATTTTCGCACCATCTCGGAGAAAGTATTTCTCAATTTAATTCTTTGGTTAATACCTTTTTTTCTTGTCTACTAGCTATGCTCATGTAAATTCCACACTTATTGTTAGTATTTAAACTTGAGGCATTTGGTGTACACGGCGATCTCCTGCGATGGTTGACATCTTACCTTATAAATAGAACTCAAGCCGTTACCGTTAAAGGTTTTATCTCGAGTTTTACACCTGTTACTTCTGGTGTCCCGCAGGGATCTCACCTCGGCCCTTTGCTTTTTAACATTTTTATTAATGACGTCATCAATTGCTTTCGTAACTCAACATTATTATTTTATGCGGACGATACAAAAATATTTGCAGCCATCAAGTCCAAAAGCGATTGTCAAATGCTTCAAAGTGATCTAAATTACCTTTACAAGGAAAAAAAAAGTGATCAAATACGACTACAAACTTTATGACAGGACATTGGACAGGATGACCGAGGTGAGAGATCTTGGGGTTCAGCTGGATTGTGGCTTGTACTTTGAATCGCACTTTAGCTTGATTATTTCAAAGGCATATAAATTACTTGGTTTTATTTTGCGTCAAAGTACCGACTTTAAAAGTGTGAGCACTGTTATATTGCTTTATAATTCTTACGTAAGATCCCAATTGGAATATGCGTCCTCTGTATGGAATCCAATGTACATCAAATATGTGGACATGGTTGAAAGAATTCAGAATAAATTCATTAAACGATTAAAGTATAGGTTCAAAAGCTTTAACACCGATAATATTGAGTCTTTAGTTGTTCGCAGAGAGCATAAAGATCAAATTCTTCTGCATAAAGTTATCAATTATCTGGTTGATTCTCCATTTTTGTTAAATAGATTGGCCTTGAGGTGCGCTAGACCTGGCGCTCGGCATAAACTAACATTTTCAGTTCCATTTTGTAAATCAAACTACAGAACCAATGGTTTTCTCATACGAGCCAGTAAAAAGTATAATAGCAGCTATAGTAACATCGACATATTCCATGAAAAAATAGCAAGTTTTCGTCGCCTTTTAAAATTAAAATCCAAATCTTCTTAATATTGTTTATATTTGTTTCTAAATTGATATACCTCTTCGTTTTTCTTTTTTGTTGAATTGTTAGAAGGTACTTGATTTTATTTTCCTGTCTCTTTGAACAGTGTTTAAATTTATTGCTTGATTCGGAGCATTTCTCTCTATTAACAGTTTTTATGTTACACCCAGTAGTGAAAACTTATTAGGCTAGTGTATTATTTAAGTTCTCTTTGTAATAATGTTTTATATCATGCTGTATGTTTTCCTAATAAAGAAAAAAATAAAAAAAATATCGGACTGTTATGTAAATTAATTTATGACGTCAAAGTTTAATATATTTTATACCAAGCCAATTTTATTCAATCAATTTAAGTTTTAAGTTAAATGCAGTGATCTAGTAAGTTAGAAGACAACAATAAAAATACGTTTTTTTATTGTGAAAAAGAGAAGTACCTAAGTTATAGTTATTATTACTTTTCTTTCCATTAGATAAGTAAATTGTTATCTTACAACAAAACTTGAGCAATCAAACACTTCAGTCATCTTTATTGTCTAATAAACCTAATCCTTCACCCTCACATCTCTACAGAGCACTTGATCCGTACGTAAGAATTGATTTTCCTAATAAGAGGATTAGTGTTACACTACTAATTTGGTACAGACACAGCATTATCAGGGGCGGATAGAATCGTGTCGTTTCCAAACTGTTGTGTGTAGGCACTTATTAAACCCGGATTTATCACTGTCGCCCGCTCGCTCAATTATCCCCGCCTTTCCGTGTAGACATAGCGAACTTTTAGAAATGGCGTTTGTTTATATTCGAGGTGAGGGTATGATTAATGATAGAGGTGTTTTCGTCGTCAACATTTTGTGGTTTTAGAGATGTTTAATTTTAACTAAATTGATTTTAAAATTACTATTTCTGTACGAATATGCATCACTATAATATTATTTCCAGATCCTTTGGCACAAGTGGATCATTTAACTCACTAAGGTAGTTCTCTCAATTAAATTATAATCATAATAAAAGTTAAAAGTGTACACTCGTAATAAGTCAAAATAAAACTTCATGATCACAGATCAACAATGATAGTTAATAGTATCTATAAGCAATGATTATCATTTTGTTAAACATCTATGCTACAATAGAAGAGTATCTTGTTCATAAGATTTAATATTGGCCGGATTATATCCCTATTTGGTTGTATTTGCGTATCTAGCAAATTTGTATCTAAGCTCAAAAATCCAGCTTAGCAATAGCTGCTACAATTAGCGCTAACGATTAATATTTTATTGGGATCCATACATATCTGACTATAACAGCTGTGCATGAACTGTTGCATCGCTAAACCAAAAATAAGTTATAGTGCAGCTCTGCCATCCGGAAGGACACTTTGCAGGAGCAGTGCCACCAGCATTTCATTCCATAAAAGCGTTATTAAACTAACGAAGTCAGCAGTAAAGCACGAAGGCTTAAGTACTTAAGTTAATTACAAAAGTTTCATATTTTACGGTCTCTGAGTATTTGAGACTTCTTCGAATTTAACTAATATCAAAGTTTATTTTATTAAAAGCCTTAATGGACGTTATTAACCTTAGTTGATAGTGTTTTTATTCAACAAAGGCTAAGTAATAATCTTCATCTAACCTGATGCTTTTATATGATGATTTAACCGAAGATTTTGAATACTTTCCTGCAATTGTGAACCACTGAGCAATTTGTTGTCGTTCTAATACTTAGTAAATGTGTTAGAAACATGCTATGAATAAAACAAGCAAATTTACTTCACTGAAGCTGTATAGTTTACATAACTAAAGTATCGCAAAGAAACTGCTAGTACAGTTCAGCAGTTCTATTGCGTCTATTGTCTACGGTAACACCGTCCTCAAACATTAATCTAAGTAAGTGTCAATTAAGTAGAAATACGAGAGTCGCTAAACTCTGTAAATACATTTTCTGGACTTTCAAAAAATTCTTTGGCAAGAAGCGTTAGTTGTTTGGCCAGATACCATTTATTTTTGGCACTGGCCATAAATATATTAAATTAAGAGTTAAAGCTTTATACTCCGTTATTTCGACACGTGGAAAAACACAAGTAAACCTGGTCTAAAACTGATGCAGCAATTTGCTTTTAGTAATTAAAATGAAATAGTAGCAGGTTTAAAACAATCAAACTTATGCCACAAACGCCACAATTAGATTCGTTAGGCACAAACCAAATCTAAAAAGAGCTTCGTTACTCTAAAAAAAATAAACAAAAAGATTCTCTGTTTTCGAAAACACCAGAGTCAGATTGCCAAGCTAATCAGTTCAATGCCAACAAGGCAGCATTCGTTCAAATAACTGTGTAGTTGTCGATTTGGGTATACAGAGAGAGAAAACTCCCGGTGATTGTTATTTATTTACGAGTCGTTGTTTTTCTACAACATGTTAATTAAATGGCTCATAACTTCAGACACCCCAATTTATTTTTATTAAAAAAGAATAATTACAGCTCAGTATACATAAAATCAAAGTTCTATTTAGTATTCTAAATATTATTGACAGAATAGAAGAAAGTAGATAAAAAACGTTGAAAAAATGTCTACCTCAGGTATTACATTTTTAGATATTTTTTTTAACGTTTCGTTATCTTCGAGTTTATTTGAGCGTTATTAACACAAATGAAATGAAAATGAATGAAAATGTTATTTATTTTTCTCATCACAAAAGGTACTTAAGTGTAAGATATACATGTATGACAAAATTATATTATCCTATCTGTGAGAGACTGATGCCTGAAGTAGGTTTCAAAGAAACCTGGTCTACAAGTCACCAGGCCCCACTCAGGACTATATTAGTGAACACTTGGGATGAACATTACAGTTATTACTTTTAGACCAATGTTGTCAAATAAATTATCAAATATAAAGAATCTTGAAAAAATGAATTTAAAGTAGATGATAACAAATCTTTGAAATAATGCATTATTCGATATTAGACTATACAAATACGCAGCTGCTGTGATTGAAACCATTTTCAGAATACTTCAAATTGGCTGAAAAAAAAATGGCGAACAATATTGGTTTATTTGACGGATGTAGAACTGCGCTTGGTAATAAAGTCGACAAAGTTTATTTTTTTATGCTAGCCTTTTTAGATTGCTTGCATTTTCCCGTGCAGTATTAGTTTCTGTCTAGAATTAAACTGGCTTTCGAATATCCTGTTTCATCCGACAAGCATTGATTTACATTTTTCTGTTTCGCTTTAAAATAACCGTGTCGCATGGTGGTAAAAGAATGCTACCACCCCTTCGATTCCTTTCGATGTCGTAAAAGGTGACTATCGGATTATAGACTGCACATACATCCAACAGCATAGAACGGCGATGAGCTCACCACCTGTCACGCTGAGCACATGACTGTGCTATCGCTATTTGGTGAAAAATGGACTAAAGAGTGTAACGTTATAAACGTATAGCTATTAAATACATATATTTTTTTTTTATTTATAAATAAACAAACGTAGATTATCTTATCCAATTTAACTTAATTCTAAATGTTACTTTAAACTAAATTACTTACCTAATAGCTACAAATAAATAAAGTCTTGATAGTTTTAATAACTGCAAAACAAACGTATTTTATTTCATATGGTTTATTCGTTGCGCGCACGGTCTGAAAAATACTTATGTAATTTTATTTTTGATGAAAGTAGGTAAGTTAAAAATTACTTGCGTGCGACCAGCTCACGTCGTCTCATACGCCTCAGAGCAAGCGATACGACAGACGGTGCTTTTGTCGTCGCTATCAATTTTATTAAAATACGTTTTTTTTATAAATATTTAATAGGTCACGTATTTGACCAAAGCTATTATTTATAAAGTATCCAGCCTTATAGTCATTCTACGATAATTGTGCTACTTATTCCTCGTTAGGGTAAGTGTTGAACAGTTTTTAAAATTAGAGTATTTATTAGCTAGTAAGTATTTAGATGTGTGTTAATCCTTTGCTTTCGCCTTAGCTCGCTTATGCAGTGCGTGTAGATAGCATTACTAAGCGTGCGAAGGTTTGTTTATAATTTCAAATCAAAGATTTAAACATGTAACGGTGATTTTCAAAAGTGTTATAACATGTAACCGTTAATAGGTGACCGTCATTGTATAATGTTAATTTTTAGTTGTGCAACTCGTTTGCTAATTGCTATTTGTTTCCTTGTCTGTCGGGAAGACTTCTCTAGAGGTTGTTAATTATTTAATTTCTGTTGAGACCGGTATTACTACGGTCGATCTCATAATTAGTTCAACTTTAGATTACGGAGAGGAATCAAATGTTTTACATGTAACCTCGACCGGGACTCGAACCCGCACATATGCAATTTGCTTTTAATTAATTTAATTATTATTGAGACCAGTACTACTACGGTCGTTCTCGTATTTAGTTTAATTTTAAATTACTGGATGGGAACCAAATGTTTTAAAAGTACCCTCGACCGGGATCCGAACCCGCACTTAAATAATTTAATTTTAATTTGTTTTCTTTGGAACATGATTTAGTTGTTAGCGCTTCTCGCAATGCTTTTTAGCTAGGTTTTAGATTTTATAGTTATGTGCACTCCGCTCTGATTGTGATCGCTTCCCACCTCACACTACAGTCTCTTCTCATCTGACTTTTTCGGATTGGCTGGGGTGGCTATCGCAATCGGCGGCTGCTGGACAAACCGGCTCACGCTGCGTTGTGTTCCAGGGTTCCACGTTCTACGTTTGGAGTTCTACGCTTGGACTGAAGTTCCACGTTATACGTTCGGAGTTCTTCGTCCGGAGTTTAGAAGATTTCTACGCGATTGCTTCGCATTTCGGCGCGGCCGCCATTTTGTGAACACACCACGCAGCACGCAGCTCCAGTACAGCAACGCGCCTCCCAACACCTCGGCGCTTCCCCAAGCTAAGTCAGGGAGAGCAAACTAGAGAAATAAGAGCAAACTACCCAGCTAGGCCTTTACGTACTGCACGCCCTGAGACCAAGATAAAATAAATTTGTATGACCGTAAGTGAGGTATCATTTTAATATACCCCTACGTCACAAGAGTTAGTCAGAGACTAGGCAATGAGGACAGCAAAAGCAGTCCTCATTGCCTAGTCTCTGACTAACCCTTCGGGGATAAAGTCGTGATTATATGTATGTATGTTTCCCTTTGAAGGGACTAGGTCTATTGCAAATACAGTGTGTAGACGCTTTAGAACTGAAATCTGTAGTGTTTGCGTAAACTTAAACAATTATGACAACAATTGACCAACCAGCCTAGGGCCAGCATAACAGGTTATGGCCCAATTTTTCTATGTGCTGTGCTGTACCAGCAGCGGGACGTTTATAGTATGATGACGATAATTATGAAACAAGAATGAGTTAAAACTTTATAAGAGTAAAACTTAATTAAAAATAAAAAATAATTACAAATTGAAAAATATTGAAAAAAACTCCACGACCAGGATTTAAACTGACATTCCGAGTCAGGTGCTATTTCAGTTAAGCTACCGTTTTAAAATAATAGGTAATAAAAAAACGACTAAATCCACTAAGCCTTCAACCAAGAAGAACCAGCAAGAAATCTTTTCTCTTTGTGTAGAGTTTGTGTAAAGAGAGAGAGGTACGTACATACTTTAATAATTGTTTGAGAAATATGAAAGAACGAAAACTCGTCAATCAGTTCTCACAGAGAAATCTGCGGAAGTTCATTCACCGCGGCTTCTTTTCTCATTGCAAAAACAGTACAGGCTCAACCCGCAAATGAAAAGAGAAGTAATCCGGACAAGTTTTTGCTAAAATTAAAAACTGTCTTTATGGAGTGCCACTGTCGGCAATATCCGACTAGTCTCCTAGGGGAAATCATAACTGGGCAGTCTGTTTTGCTTTGTACGCCGTCATTAGTGTGCCGATCGTGAAGTATTGCTTAGCAATAAGATTATTGTATAAACCGCTGCACCCTCATCTATTTTGATAAACGAAATGGATTAGGGCTGGTAATTAGTGCCCCTGCTCATCTAGGTAGGAATATTATGTTGGGAAATGTCATGTATTATGATTAACCATATTTTTCAAAGCAAACATTAACTTTTACAAAGATTGTAAAGGCCACATTTCATTTAATGTAAATCAAACAGCTTCGTTAGTTTTTGAGAGACGTTTCATTTCTACCAAGGTAATATATGGATGTTACATGTCTGAAATAAAAGAAAATAAGTTCTCTAAAAATAATAAGTAATTTGAACTATTAAAAATATTTGACCAGATCGACTGTTTATAGATGTAAAATACATTTGAACCTTGCCATGATTTTAAAAGAATTCAATTATATTAATTAAACTAACATATGGTTTTTCCCTCGCAAACCTATGAGTGAATTTTCTCTTAAATAAAACTCTTCGAAATCGCTTAATGGAAAACATGTTGACGGAACCACTGAGCCGAGCAAACATGTTTTTCTCTGAATAAAGCGTAATTTATCGCAATAATATCATTTTGGTGTAATAGTCGTTAAATTGATCCTGACACGACCAATGCCAATACGGGGCTTATACTCGTAGTAATGAAATTATTATAATGAGTTTACATAAATGTTATCATTTAGATAGATAGATAGGATAATTAATTAATTGCAAAAGTTCACATTAAATACAAAACATAAAAATAAGAGCAATACCATCTTATTTTTATCTATATACTTATCCTTTCTTCAATTCCCTCTTATTCTAGTTTTATCTAAAGTGTTTTCTCTGGAATAACATTCTTGCGCAAGTTGTTATTCAGATGCTTCAAATGGGTTGACAGATCATGGCGCACACCTTAGAGGGACATGTGTAAAGTTGCCAAGAATATACCAATGCCGAGTTTTTTTTTCATTAAATTAATTTCATTAAATTTGTTTACGCTCACACCAAATAACTAGACTGGGATGAGTATTCTATTGAAAATCATTAATAAGGTAAGATAACGGATATATATACATAAACATAGAAAAAACACACAGACCCGAAATTAATTTAGAAAGACAGTTTTTCTCTAAATTGACCCGACCGGGAATTGAACCCGGGACCTCAGAAATGGCGCGACGCCAGACCCGGCGTGCTAACCACTCAGCCACGGAGGTCGTCGGTCGTCATTCATAATAATATGAGCAGAGACGATGTGCAAAGATTGCACTACTCGAGAACACTGTTGTTAATCGAAAATTAACATGTTTTTATATATTTCATTGTGTATTATTTTAAGGTTTAACGCCTTTGTGTTATCGATCATAAGTTCAGAAAAAATCACTTGTCATTCAAGCAGTGATCGTGATTGGTCTAACGGCGGCCAATAGTGGGCACTGAATGTAAAAAATGTCTAGTTCATAGTTCATAGTTTTTAGTTTTAATCAATCATTCATTGGTTTTCTCATAAAAGGCGTGTGGACGCCATTTTAATATTAATTATATTAGTTAAATTTTGTTACCTATTAAAATCAGTGTGACAAAGTAAAATGTTTGTTTTCATCATCTGAACCATCACCATCATCAACTATCAACGTCTCAAGAGTCTAAAGCGACGTTTCGAAGCCGCCGTGCGCGGCCCTTGAGAAAGTCATCATCATCGTGTGCGATCCTTGGCCGTCGCGATCAGGAGGGCCGAGGAATTCTACGCACAACTGTTGTCTGGCGAAGCTAAGCCGAGCGAGCGAAGTATGTTGCGGTTTTTTAGATACATTAGTAGTTTGATTACCACGCCTGTCAAATGTGGATTAGTGATCACTATCCTGGATCACTAACCGAATTTGACAGGCGTGGGTATACTTTAGCTTTTACTTAAGCCATTTTTATAAAAAAAAATTTACCATGTTTGAGTTGTTGGTTTTGAGTCCCCGATATTTCGGCGCAGTTGCATGCACCATGATCACGGAGTAACTGCAGCTAATGCGGGTGGATGTTAGGAGCAGACGAAACCGACAACTTTAAACATGGTAAAAATCCCGTATTTTCATAAAAATAATTGTCGTGACCATGAAAGTTTAAAATGTTAATTTATACTTTACCTAATCTAAAATTATAGTTCTACAAATTTGACGGGCATTTTACCCACTCGAACAATGTCTATCGCACCTCAATCTAAATTGAGGCTAAGCACAGCCATTTTAATTAACTTTAACTGAAATTGTTCGTGCCGGAGCGACACTTTCTATTTAAAATAATTTCGTGACCCCGAACTAGTTGCTTTGTAACTGTTAGTATTTTCAATTTGGTCTGGTGTTTGTTTTAATTTTATTTTATTTATTTATTTTAATCTTTATTCCACAAAGAAATCAAAATGTACAAAAGGTGGACTTAATGCCAAGTGGCATTCTCTACCAGTCAACCTTAGGGCTAGGCAGAAAGAGTTGTAGGCGGTGCAATTCAAAATCTTCTGAATTATCAAATAAACTACACAAATCAACTTACATAGGTAAATAATTATACAATAAAGAACATTACACAATTTTAATATAAACTACATGAACTTACTTAGATTTAATAAAGATACGGTGATAGAAAACTCTTACGAGGATCCTTTTCTTAAATATAATTTTGCTCGGGGCCCGTCTAACTTCTTCAGGGAGAGCGTTCCATAAACGGATGGCCTGTACCGTAAAGGAATTGCCCACGAAACCTGAGTGGTGAAGGGGAGTGGCAAGAAGAAGATTGTTTGATGAGAGGAGCTGAGAAGAGGGAAACAAGTTTTTAAATAAGAGGGAGAGTGAGGATCGTTTAAAATTGAGAATAAAGTTGAGAGAATCCTGGACTTACGACGTTGCGGGATGGTCAGCCATTTCAGCTGGAGGCGATAAGATGATATGTGATCGTGTTGTATCGGATGTTGACACCGTTAAAAGAGACTGGCGAGACAACAGAGAGGTCAAGATTGCGGAGTTGTCGTGGTGTCGTCAAAACTTGGAATACATTAAGGAGCGATTTTATTTTAAAACAATATTGTCCACCTCTTTGGTACCTCTTGGTGGCCTGCCTTACACGATAAAAAAAAATATACTGGGTAAAAAGGGTTTTTACAAAGTATAGTTTTTTTTTTTGCCATGGAATAAGTTAACAGATCATACTATTGATTCCTCATTATAAGACCGATACTCCAACTTTCTTCTTTTAATGGTTTTGATTGAGTACTTCCCGTAACACAATGAAGTTCTTATTATCTCGGCACGAAGTAGTAGACACACATAAACACAGGGCAAGATACACTTTGTTTGAGACTGGAGTCCGCGCTGTGGTCAGTCGGAATTCCTAAGTAAAACATTAATAATAATTTTCTCATAGTTATAACAACTATGTAGTAACTAAGTTAGCAAGTGCAAAGTGCTATTCACCAGCAGCCAGTGACTAAATCGCCTTGTGAACATTTAGGTATTATAACTATAACTAGAGACGAACCCCCTAGCAATTTTTCGCGCACTCATTTGCGCTTGGGTCACTCACAATCTCGGTGGCGTTTGCAGGTCATAGACCGCCAGTCAGTGTGCATTAAATTACTTTGCAGTGTCGCCTTTAGTTAAACGTATACATAGATAAACCATTGGCTATTATTCCCAAATGGTTAATCAGAGACTAGGAAATGAGGACCGCAAAAGCAGTCCTCTGCCATAGTCCACATTCAACCATGGCAGAGGACATTGCAACCACGTTTCACGCAGTGGTAGGTGGTGAGCCTACTGCCGCTCTATGCGTGTGCAGTCTTTAGTCCGTTAGTCGCCTTTTACAACACTTAACGGAAGAGAAGGGTTGGTAGTTTTCTTATGATGAACCGCCACACACACAGCTCGGCGTCTCTAGTTATAATAGCTAAATGCCTGTGAACGAGCCAGACGACGCCGACGTTGCAACGTGGCCTTTTGCATGTTCAATGATCAATTCTGCGAGCTGTCCGGCAGACGACGGCGGCGGCGTCCTCGAAATATGGAAATGTCTTTCAGCAACTTGTTACTAGATTCAATTTTGCACCGGTCGCGTTTGCGCTAACTGCAACTCCGCAACATAACACCTTTATGCTACGGAGTGTTCTTTTTATAAAGTGTTTGATAATATTTCGTAGACTTCTTTTATTCATTTACTGGTAAGCAATTGGGCTTCATCTCACTTGATGTTTAGTGATGATAAGATCAAAGATGGTAGCGCTCTTCAGCCGGAATCCTCAACTACTGAGGAACTGGCTATCTTATCTCAAACTGTCGTAACACAAAAATGCTATTAAGATTGTTGTTATGGCGACAGACTTAGATAAGATGGTGGTAGCTGGCCAGGCTGACTTATGCCCTACCACCAACCAAACATAAAATAACCCCCGCTGGGAATCGATCCCTCGGCACCTTTTGAGTCTAACTGCCATACTCAGAGACGTCAGTTAAATTTCAATGACAATTAAGTCTCTTACTGTCACATTCTTATGTATAGTGATAGATAGAGAAGAAAAGACATTTAATTGTCATTAAAACTTAATTAACGTCAGTAAGACTTGTGGCTTACACAGAGGCGGTTATTTTAAATAACTACCTACCTAACAATACTTTCAACAAAATACCTAACTAAAAACCTAGATGGATACCACAAAACACAATTAGCACATCCTCTCTTCATCCTCTAGAGTGAACCGACGCAACTCTAGCATTCGTTCTGCTCACATATTCATGGACATGGACCGACAAATGTTGTACTAAGTGCGGAAGCGCGACAGTTGCGATGTTGTTCATTGAGCTGTCTCTATGAGAAGTTTTGGCACTGTGTACTTTTCTGTAGGTACATAATAATATGTACAGTCACGAGCAAAAATATGTAAACAATTGTAACTCTTAATACAATAAGGAATAAGAGTCAAAGTGTATACATATTGGTGCTCGTGACTGTACATAAACTTTTTTGGGACTTAAACTGGCTGCTGAAGAACTAGCGATTGATCGATCATGAACTTGCTTGAAAGACTGCTCTTACATCCAGCGCATAGAACGGCTATGGACTCACCTCCTATCAGGCTGAGCAGATGGTGCAGTAGTTAGTTGGTGAAACGTGGATTGTGGCACTGCTTTGGGCTTTTGAGTCCTCATTACCAAGTCTATGACTAGCCCTTCGGCGATAATAATCGTGAGCACAGAACAGATAATGGTCACGAGTGTATGTAAGTATTGTTATCAACTCAACTTTATTCCTAATTAATTTTGTATCCGTAAAAAGCCTCCAGTCCAGCCAGCCGCGTAGGACGTGGGAACTGGCTAGGCGCCTGGATGGGTTCCGAGAAGTGAGTGTGCTTACTACTCTGCTACCAAGGTAGACACTTGGGAGTCGACTTAAGAGTCGACGACCCTAGCAATGGCAACTGCGAGTTGTGCCCTTCGTGCAACGAGAAGTGAGCGAGCTCGACAGCTCCGGTTACCTATCTGGACAATAGGCAGTGAACGTGTAGTTCACGTGTACACGTGTATGTGTAGTGTTCACGGGGAGACTCTCCCGAGACACTAGTCTCATAAGTACCGAATGAAAAGCGCGCTTCGGCGGGCACTGATTTGGCGTCAAGACCTAACGCAGATGGTCTCCTGCGCGAGTGTTCTACTGGCGCAGGGACGTCTGGCACTTCTTGCATAACCTAACGGTTGGTCTCGAGGTGCCAGTACAAAAAAATCTAAGTGAATAAGGAGAGGGGGTGTATCCGTAAAAACACTCACAAACGACAGTGCAATTTTTACGTCGAGAAAATAACTTTTGCTACGACAAAACTACGAACTCTTTGAATTCGCACTTAACCTTTCTATCCCCGCGCATAGGTCACTCAGACAGACTAATCAATTATTCGCATTTTTCTCAAAAAATCAACACTGTGACTTTGCGGTTTTATTAGTTTTGTAATATTTGGTCTGCTATTGTTTAGTGCAGTGCAAATGCTGCTGCCGAGTAGACGTGGTGTTATTTTTTTACAATTATCGGTCGAGCATGGAGGTACGGTGGTAGGTATGTTCTGATTATTACATCAATGAAACCATTGATGGTTCATATGTTTTTATGTTTTTTTCTTACTCTTTTAACTTTCAATTAGTACATTTTTATGTTTTTTTTAAGTTAATACAAGAAAAAAGTTAAAGTTAAATATGTATTTAAATTAGAATGCGATTATAGATGTTATTTAGGCGGCTAATTTAACGTATGTTTAACCAAATAACGTCACAAGGTACTAATACGTTTTTCAGTTTTGTTTATTCAATTATAACATCTACTTTTAAATAAAAACAAACAAAACTTAAAAAGTATATAATTACTACAGTAAAAAAGAGCTCAACTTTCGGTCTGTGACACCGTGCGCGAGTACTTATATGTGATATGCTTTAGCGCGCGGCTATAAGCTTCCTATACTAAAGTGTGTAACGTTGATCAAGAGTCGTGGCGACTGTAATTGCCAGTGTGGTGCCGTTGAACTAAGCCGTACGAGTGTCGACTCCTTACGTAACGTACTCAACGTACCTACAGTAGGCGACGAGACGCTGAAAACTAACACTGTATAATATACCTTACGTGCAGACCGATACAATAGTGTATGAATAAACTTACGATTTCAAATTAAACTATACCTATTGAGTACTTTAAAATATTGAAATAAATGTTGTAAAATAAATTACTACCCCAGGTGGGAATCGAATGTTTTCAACGCTTTATGCAGGACTTTGTAGCAACGCATTGTTACCACTTTGAATTTACATCCTAAGAGCGTTACAAACGCAAAAAATTATAACTAAAAGGTATTACAAAGATCATAGTTTGTTTTCTTTTGTAAAAAGACGGCAATCGAGCAACCAAGCCAACCGAAAAGAAGTGGTCATAGTCGCTCATATCTATATGCAACTTACATGAGTAATAGTACGCGTAAGCATTAGATAACAATATAATGACGTAAGGTTTAGATGAGTGATTAATATTCTGACATGTATAAGATCTTAACTATAACTATTACACCTAATATTTACCGTTGAATACAAAGTCTATCAAGTAAAAAGTACAAGTCAAAATAGAAGCCTTTGAAAAAACACAATCACGGAAACATTACAAAGTCTCGCGATGCACTCTAGAGATATAGTCCGTTTTTCAAAGCCGGTAGTAAAATGGCAGTGCTTGAGAAATTCCTAACTAGCAAAATAAATAAAAGTCTCGGGGAAGGGAGCTCGCGGTCTAGGTTTGCTCAGCCGGCCCAAAACAAACCAGGCATTAACAAGGCATCGTTAAAGATTCTCTGTAAGTAACTCTATCCAACTTAGGTACTCTACTTTCGGAGATGGTCTAAGGTGATGGTCTAAGCGATTTTCAATTCTTACTTATTTTGCCGTTTCTTTTAAAGTTTCCGAAAACTTGCAGCCTCGCTTGTAAATTTTGTACATAATACGTAGAGGCATAGGTATAGGTAATATAAATTTTAAGAAGAAGCATATCTTCTTCTTAGAACTCTTCTCCATTACTGAAAAGGTCAGCAGTCAGTTTTTTAACTTTTCCTTTTACAGAGCTAGTCTCAATAATTGTTTCAGTTTTTGATACCTAACTTACACTAAAATTAGTGGATGAGTAATACAATGAGCTAACCGTGATTTTTCTAACACAACAGTTCCATCTATCTATCTATCTATCTAATCAGCCGTATTCACCGCTCTCCCACGATCCTCACAGTGCCGCCCCGTGCCAAGTGTCCCGCCCATCTCCATTAAAGCCTAGCAATCTGTATAACTACATCCTCGACCTACGTGCGGCGTCGAATCTCGATGTTTAGTACACGGTCTACGAGGACTCAATGGATCAACAACAGCTGTTTAAAAAACACAAACAACCGAAATCAATACGTTAATTAATGGTTTTTTTTATTTAAATGTCTCGATAAAGTAGCCTACGTTGTAACCTATACGAAGTATATTTTTTCCTAAACCATAAAGTGAGGTTTTGTAAAAAAACCGCTTCAATATTTGCCTTCTCCCACACGACACGGTGGACCAGATTGCAAGCGGGATGCATATTCATGTTTCGTGGTACGTAAATGTTTGTTGTTACTTACCCCTCTACCCCGGGTTATTTTAAATAATAAAGTGATGCCGGGCCGGAAGTTTGAGGTAACAAGTTTAAAACTTCCGACTATCGGTTGCGGTGAATTTGATTCATCAATAGCCGAACACATCGTTTTTTTATTCTTTATTGCGAAAATACAGCCAACGGGGGATTGAATGCCCGGAGTCATTCTCTATCAGTCGACCAGTAAGTGTCTAAAAAAACAAACAACAGACTAAAAACAGATTCAACTAACAAATAATCAATTGTAAACAAAATATACATATTATTGAGATATCATATTATTATAATAGAAGTAATCCTAGTAAAATAGGTAGGTAGGTATCTTAAACAACGTGTCAATTAAATAGCTCATAATCACAACTTATTTTATTTCATTAAAATACTACAGTCTTATAAACGTTATAATGTAAGGAAATATGAGTGCATTAAACGGAGTCCATAAAATAAAACTCATGTTCAATTTTCAAAGATGAACATAATGATTGTCTGCATCTTCAAGTGCTATAATAAGTTAGATAAAAACCACTGAGTTGTGTAGTAGCTTAAAATAAGTGTAACAGGTATTTAAAGATTAATTTTGCGACACATCTGACTCTTAGAATAATTGATTTTATAATAATTTTCTATTAATTATTATCCAATATTAATTATCTAGAAATTTTACAAAAATATAATAATAACAATCGATTTTGAACGCCTCGATGGCCGAGTGGTAACGGAGGTTTTTTTGGCATCTGTCACCTTAAGAGCAACAACAGCTCCGTGTTTGTAATTGCGACATAAATCAAAAAGTGCTATAAGAACAGTGAAAATGTTTACAATGTATCGACAACGCTTCAGTTCGTAAGTGAAAGTGTTGTCTAAGTTTACATTTTGGTTATTCAAATACAAAAAAGTGTTGAACATCTCATCATCATTATCATCAAAATACAAAGCTGAACCGTGGCTATCTCATACCTGCGCGTAACAAAGCAACACTTCAGTACCTATTGGTGTCGCGGTGAGGCCTACAGTCTGTGTAAACAAACAGTGAAATTACTTAAATCTTTAAAATCAACAAGTGCTGATATTATTGTCTACCTTCGGCTACCTGTGACTTGAATTTGTGCTTTCATATCTACCATCTCATCAAATATAATGATTATATAGAAGTCACAAGTTAATTGACAATTTCAACCATTTTGCAAACAGTCTCCGTGGTTTAGCGGAGTAACTCGCTGCTTTATATAACTATAACATCGGCAGCCTGCGGTTCAAATCCAATGCGGTCAAATTAACAAATTTGTCTTTTTGTGTAAAAGATTTATAAGTTTTGTTTTTTTTTTATCTTTAATAACGAAATTTGATTAGATTGCTTTAAATTATATAGTTTTTTGGATTTTAATTTTTTCAGTCTAATTATATTTTCAATGGATCCTCCCAATCCCAATCCCAATCCTATCTCTATTCTGTGTTGTAAAAAATAATGTGTTCTTTTATGTACTAACTAATGCTTTTATGGCTATTCATTATTCTTGCTTGCATTAATCTTGCTTTATCGCCTAAATTTTGACTGTTTTTTTTTATTATTTTGTATTTAGTTACTGACTATAAACTGATTTTTTTTACCTTAATATTATTTGTTTAGCATGTATTTGATGTATTGATATGATTTTGACATTTTGATTATTTATTATTTTTTTTGTTTTTTATGCACTGACTAATTCTTTTATGACATTTCATTTTAATTTTGCTATAATGCCTAAATTTTGATTGACTGATTTTTATTTTTTTGTGTTAACTGACTTTATTTATTTTTAACTTAACTGACTAATTTTACCTTTCTATTATTTTGTTTTTTTTGTGTTTTAATATTTTGATTAGTGCTTCTTTTTACTAACCTACCGTGATTGTGACTTGCTTATATAAGTTATGTAAGTATGCATTGATTTAGTGAGTGAACTTATCATTATTATTTTCATTTTCTAAAATTTAGCTTTCTTGTATTCTGTAGTGCCTTGCAATATTTTTTGTGTATATTCTGCTTAAAGGGAACGTGGTTTTGCTTTTGCCCCTTTAAGGTAATATTGCTTAAAACTCTTGCTTACTTTGTTTTTATTTTTATAGTACTTAACGGTTTTCTATATTACAAATTAAAATATGCCTCTTACACATACTAGAATGGATGTTGATAATATAACATTTCGCTTACGCAGGCAGCAAAGAGCAAGTTCTGTGGGAAACCTCTCAGATTCGTCCTTATTTGAGTCGACGAGAATGAGTTTACCAAATTCCACGATGGACCAAAGTGACTCGGTCTTAGCATTTCATAACAGAGTCAAATATTTAGAAATGAAACTTTTATCGGCCAATAACGAAGTTGACAACTTACTGCTGGAGAACGGGAATTTGAAAAGAGACCTTGAAAGAAACAACAGGTTAATAGATTTGTACAAAAAAAATGATTTTAGCGATGGACATAGTACACCTATACAAGGAAGAAAAAGAAAAAGACCACGATTGTCGTTTGGTTTTGAACAAACAACAATGCTAGGTAAATTGCCTTCTACTCCCACAAAATTAAACGAAGGGGGCGATGCTGTACAGCCGAAGAGAGTAGATGCCTTAAAACAAACACTTTTGGAACTACAAAGCTGGTCGGATGAGGAAAGGAAGAAAAATGATAAAATTATAAACAACATACCTGTAACGGTACCCGCGAAAAAGACCAAACTATTAGAGCGTGGTCGAAAACAATGTCAATTAAAAAGAAAGTTGTCTAGGAAAGTAAGGCGACTTGTAAGAAGCTCGAAAAAGCTCCAAAAAAAATGTCTTTAAATGAAAAAAAATAATTTGCAACTAGAACATAAAATATTAGAGTTACAGAAAAAAGATAAATCAGATTTTATGTTAAAACATCGCACTGTAACTAATAATGTGCAGAAACCAAAGAGTGTTCATGAAGATTCTTCAAAGAATGAAAAGCCACGCACAAAAAAGGTTTGTATTTGTTCGGATAGCACAGGGCAAGGATTAGCTACAAAAATACTCCAGAAGATTGACGATTTGGGCGAAGTTGGAAACTTCTGCAAACCAGGAGCTGGCTATTACAATATTTTAGAAAACATAGATAATAAGATTAAAAAGCTAAACGTTGGGGATACGTTTGTTATACTTATAACTAAATACGATAAATCGATGACGAAAAAGGGGGCATTTTATTTAAGACTACTAAACAACATTATGAAGGAATCAATAAGAAAATTTAATATAATAATAACTGGACTTTGCTACAATGGTAATAATAACAATGAAATATATACTCTAAATTATAAAATTGCTCAATTGTGCAAATTTAATAGAAATGTAAAATATCTAGACCCAAATATAAATACTAATATTGTAAATAAATATAGCTATGGAAAAATGAAACTAAACTTAACACACATGATAATGACGTCATTAGGACAAAAATTTCAACCATCCTCTGCACTGACTTTTATAAAATGTGAACCAAACAATTCTTCGCAAAATCAAAGCATAAATTTTTCAAATCGTCTACATGTTCTGAAACATGGGTAATACTTCACGCAAATGTACAAAGCATTCATAATAAATACACGGAAATTGAGGATGTGATCAATGTAGAAAATTGTGATATTCTGTGTTTAACGGAGACATGGGGAAAGGATTATCAAATGCAATGCATAAAGCTGGATAACTTTGATTTAGCAACATGTTTCAATCGACAAATATTTGAACACGGTGGGACAGCTATTTATGTTAGAAATAGTTTAGAATATAAGGTAAGAAATGATTTTAATAAGTTATCGTTTGAAATGAACTGTGAATTGTCCGCAATTGAACTTAAACCATCTAAAGTTATTATTGTATCTCTTTATCGGCCCCCTTATGACACTGATTTATTTTTTGATATATTGACTAAATTACTACATAGAACTTGCTTTGAAAATAAATCAGTTACATATAATTGCGGGTGATTTTAATCTAAATGTTCTAAAAATGGATAGCAAAGTTAGAAAGATGGCAGGAATCCTTAATAATTTTAATTGTAAATGGGTTCTTGATGTACCTACTAGAACACAAGGAACCAGCTCAACATGTATCGACAATTTTATAGTTAACACCGACCAATGCAAGGGCTTAGTATTGGATCGTAAACTTTCTGACCATAACATAATTAAATTAATATTCAACAATAGAGAAAACTCATGCTCGAGAGTCACCAATCGGTGTTGCATTGTTAGACATTTTTCAAAAAATAATTACAATTATTTTCATTATCTATTTAATAAAGATTACCTAAAATTAAAAAAACAAATTGTTACTTGCGGTGACTCAAATAGTAAAATGGAGATTTTACTAGAGGCTCTCACTCATTTTTATAATATTGCTTTTCCCGAAAGAACACTGAGGCCTGGTACAAAGCAAACAAAAAATCCCACTACTACCAAAGGAATTGAAACATCGAAGGCAAACCTAATCAAAATGGAAATCTTACAGAACCATCAACCAAATAAACATAGAAAACTAAAAATAAGAAGTTATAAAAAGATTTTGAGAAAGGTTATGACTGCTGCAAAGAAACTTCAGTATAGACGTAGAGTACATGCGTCAACTAATAAGATAAAAGAATCATGGCGAATCATAAACGAACAAGTAACATACAATAAGAGAAATAAGCGGAAAACAAATATTAGTTCTATTAGAGATCATGACGGCAAATACATTACCGAACCAAAATTAGTTGCAGACGCGTTTAATATGTTTTTTCAAAATATAGCGCATAATTTATCTTCCGGCTTACAAACTGACGAAAATGAAAGTTTAGAGTATATAAATAAGCTAAATTTACCCACTATGACCATAAACTTTGAACCTGTAGACTATAAGGAACTAAAGACAATTGTTATCAACATGAAACCAAAGAAAACATTGGACATATATGGCATGAGCACAGAGATGATGCGAAACCTTATTCTTAACAATGACTACCTCATGGAATTAGTTTATATAGTAATAAATTCGTGTTTAGAGGAAGGGCTATTTCCCGATCTACTAAAGGTAGGGAAAACTTTGCCATTGTTTAAAAAAGGAGAATGTTCTGAACTTGGAAACTACAGGCCCATTTGTATTCTGCCCACTTTATCTAAAATAATGGAAACTATTATAAAAAGTAGAATAGTAACATATTTTGAAGAAAATAACTTGTTTACCATGGCACAATTTGGGTTCCGTAAAGGTCGGTCAACGGAAATGGCTATCAGAAAGGTAATCTATTTCGTTCTCGAATCACTAGATACCTCACAGAAATGTGCAAGTGTTTATTGTGATCTTTCTAAAGCGTTTGACTGCTTGAGACATGACATTTTAATAATGAAGCTGAAGCATTATGGGTTCCAAGGAAAGGAAGTAAATATTATGCAAAGTTACCTTAAAAACCGTAGGCAAATTGTCGCAGTTGATAACAAAAACTCATTTACGGGTACTATGAACATAGGTGTACCACAAGGTTCGATACTAGGCCCTGTGTTGTTCTTAATTTATGTAAATGACCTTGTAAATGCTATGCCAGACTGGTCATTCGTAAGTTTATTTGCTGATGACACACATGTAGGAATAAGGGACAAATCAAAAGAGAACTTGGAAGTTAGGATAAACAGTGCAACGTCCTTACTCAAAGACTGGTTTAATGCAAATGGTATTATACTAAATGCCGACAAAAGTGTAGTCATGAAGTACCAGGCAAAAAAAGATAGCAAAACCGTTAATCTTACTGACACAATTTTTTTGGGATATACTGTAGATTACACAATAAGCCACAAGGAACATATTATAAAACTCTGTAAGAAAATGGCTAGCGGAAATTACGTTTTGCTTAAACTAAAACCCTTACTGGATAAAAGCACACTTGTAACTGTGTACTATGCTTATATTCACTCTAATATAAGATATGCAATTACCATATGGGGCAATGCGGCCGAAATTAAAAAGGTTTTAGTATCACAGAAAAGAGCTATCAGAATAATAAATGGTTTGAGGAAACGTACATCTGTAAAAAAGTACTTCAAGCAAGAAAAAATAATGACTGTTATATCACTGTATATATTTACTAGTTTATTAGAAATACACGAACAGAAAGACCACCTATTGAAGAGATGTGATTTACATAAACACAATCTTCGCAATAAAGATAAATTAGTACATCCAAAAACGAGGTTGGACAAAGTCAAAAAGCAGGGTATTTATTTTAAAATTTTAATGTTTAATAAATTACCTTTAAGTGTATCAAGGCTGGATCACGGTCCATTTAGGAAAATATTGAAAGATTTTTTCGAGGATAATCCTTTTTATTCTGTTCATGAATACATGACAATGCAAATGGCTGAATCAACTTTTTCCAAAAATTATTAAAACCTTTAGTTTAAATCTTATTGTAATATCTTTAAATACTTACTTATATTATTTTTAAGTACTTGACTTTATGTAATTGTTTAAAAATTTGACTTTATTTGATTTAATGTGTTTCTAAATGGTTCTAATGAAATTTACAATTTAATATCAATATTTTAACAATTATTTGACATTTATTTCATGTTTTATGTTTTTAATTGTAATAATTTGATTGTTTTTTGTTCTGTTAATTGTATAGGTACTATGTTATTTTTATTTGTCAATTGACTTGCCTTGTAACAAACCTTGTTATGTTTATGGCCAATAAATTGAATATGAATATGAATATGAGGTCCCGGGTTCAATTCGCAGGTTGGGCAAAGTGTGTTTTCGGATTTTTTGATGTTGCGCCCGAGTTTGTGATCACCGACCCGCATTTGGCAAGCGTCAAAATTAAGCTTATACCCATCTATTGTAGAGACGACTTTATTAAGTGGAAGTGAATGACGAAGGCCTTTGCCCTGCAGTGGGACAGTATACAGACTGTACTTTTTGTCTGTTCAACAATCTGTTCATTTCAAAACATTTTGTAAGGCACAAGTAAATATTTGAGGACAAACAGATGAATATTTTAATACTTTTAGAAAGTTCGTCAGTGGCCCGAATAGCAAAGCTCTTGGCCGGATATTTTCTATTTTCGGATTTTTAGAAATAGAAAATGATTTATTCAACGTCATTTACAGTGTTATTAACAAAAAAATAGTAAGTATTTTACTAATTATTTGTATAAATGACACTGAAATGGCACCCACTCAGCATAGTGTCGTGGTATGCTGACACACCGCGACGCTGGTCTTCCGTAAGTGCCAGACAATCAGAGAATGAGAGAAGCACTGCTATGCGCAAGTTGCAAAACTTTCCGAAAAAAAAAATAAACTTAGCACAATATACATACCTACTAATATTGTTATACTATGTTAAACCGTTACACACCTACTAGATATACTATACATAAATAAATTAGGTAAGAAATTATATTATTATTAAACAAATATAACACAATGAAATAGCCACTCAGTAACACAGTAGCGCCCAACTAACCAAACTTAGTCTTTCAGACTTAAAAGACTACGAACATTTTTCGATGCATAGACCGGGTTTGTCGTCACCAAACTACATTTTGGTAAGCGTGGTGACGTTTAGCCAATACCCATTAATTGTAGAGTCCTATGCACAGTGGGAGAGTAATACTGCTGTTATTTTTGTTTTTAGTTGTGTATGTACTAGTGAAGACCGAATGTGAAAGCGCATTTTTACCTTAATCCTCAAAAACCACTGATAATTTAGGTATCCGTAACAAAAAATAGACAACGCAACTCAGCAAATTAGTAGACAGAGTAAGTATTTAATTAAGTTTGCCATTCAAAGTCAAATTATTTATTTAAAATAAGCCTTTACATGCACGCCATTTAAACTTCGAAATATTATCTAAATAAAATTGTACTGAAAAAAGTACATAATCTACAAGTGAACGTTAACTCGCTCTAATATAATAGAAATAGTGAGCAGTGAATCAAAAATGCCTGTATCACAAACATAAGTCTTTTTATGTATTACCCTTGGGCTTAGTATAAAAGACGTAATTTCCCAAATACTTCATTACTTCATTTTCCGCCCTTAATAATATAAAATTGTACCGTTGTTTTGTGCAAAAAGTTGGCAAACGAAAGGGCTTAAAGGGATTTAGCTATTACCACTAAGGTTAGCGTATTAAATATTAAAATCTCTTTTGTTGTGTGTATAAGAACTTAATTAAATGTGAAGCCTCTATAGAAATTTGTTTTGGATGTCGCGTCCGAGTTAGAAATTCGCTTTATTTTGTGGACTTTAAACAGTGCCGTCGTCTAAGGGTTAATTTAAATTTTGATATTCGTTTTGTGTTCACTTGGTTTTGGTCGAAATCAACTTTTGTATGTTAGGGTTAAAACGAAATCGTTGACTTCAAACAGTATTTCTATTTATTCCGCTTCTACGGTCTAGTGGTTATTCGATCGAAGAATCATGGTTTGATTCCTGGTTATTGATGTACTTAGTTCTGCAATTTGATAATTTGGTTTGGTTGACTTAAGTCCACCTGGCTTGGGCACCTTATTAATCTGAGTCATCTTATCTAAGTCTGCTGCTATAACATCAATCTTAGTATTATGCAGAGTAATTAATCTGAATCGTCCTATCTAAGTTTGCTGCTATAATAACGATGTTAGTAATATGCAGTGTTACGATAGTCAAGATAACATAGCCAGATGTAGTCAAGAAATTTTGGGAAGTGCACTTTTACTTTTAGACTTATCATCACTTACTATTCCTCAGGTGAGATGAAGGTAAAGCTTCTTGCGAGACCATAATAAAAAAAAATGAGCTGCAGAAGCTAACATTTCTTAAATGTTGTAGCAACCAGCGTTATCGTAGTTTTTTTGTTCGCGGATTCGTTCGTCTTGAAAGGATTTACTCTTGCGGCCACGGAGAAATTGATGATACATTTTTATTTCTTCCTCATTTCTTAAGACGTTAAAAGTGCAGTTAATTTGAAATATCGCTTTCGAAGTGAGTTCTTCACAATTTTAAATTGATGTAACCTATTTGTTATTTTATTTATCAGGTATTTTAGGTAGGTTTATGTAGCTCAACCATCTGGTAGGAGGACGGCTAATGCTTTGCTTCCCGTTTTTGTTCTCCACAATAGAATACTTACATCGTTTTATGATTATGAGCCTTCAAACGAACGTACCGCTTGCTTGATGGTGCGCGGCCACAACAGCCCATGGACGTTCGCACAATCAAGGGAATCACACGCGCGCTGTATACCCTGAAGCTTCTTTGATTACTTCTATTCCTTGCAAGTTTACTGGTACACTTCAAATCGGAACACAGCAATTGAAAATAATGCTACTCGGCCACAGTAATAGGTATAATCGTGGCCGCCATACATTTGTATTCTGGGCAGAAACTACCACCATGTATATGATGGAAGACGGAGTAAATGTACTTCATTTACTCCATCTCCCATCATCACAGCGACAAAGGTGGCCCACTTGTTATTTATTTATTTTTTTTTTTAAAAAAGGAGGCTCTTTTGCCTGCCTGCCAGGCGGGTCACCTGATGAAGAGTAATCACCGCCGCCTATGGACACCCGCAAAACCCGTAAAACCAGAGGAATCGCGGATGCGTTGCCGCCCTTAAGGAAGGAATAGGTTTAAGGAAGGAATAGGAATTATGAGGGGAGGGGGGAAAGGCCTCGGGAACCCTCAAAATCATCAAGTTATCAGATACATACATAAACTTATAACGATTAATTTCGAAGGGTTAGTCAGATACTACATGTGCTCAGCGTCAAGGTGGTGAGCCCATCGCCGCTCTACGCTGTTGGATGTATGTGCAGTATTTAGTCCGTTAGTCGCCTTTGACGACACCCATGGGAAGTGATGGGTCGGTAGTATTCTTTTGATGAGCCGCCACCTCTCAGCTTCGCTGCTGTCAGATGTTATTTTAAAATCTTGGCCAAAGCTAGCTTCTAAAGCAAATGGATAACAGCATTCTGAGCCGAGATTAATAGGCTGGAGGCAGACGCAAATGATTAATGATTTATCTTTTGTTCCTACCAAATCGGAAGCATTATTAATGTGTGTGGAAGACAATAGACAACGCAGGCATGAGCCGACAAGTTATGTATCGCTTCTGCTCTGTTTATAAGGAATTACATTTTTGACGAAAGATATTATATAGTTGGTGTTTCTTTTTTTTTAAATTTCGCCTTGCTAGCTGCCGCCACCTTATCTGATAAATTTAATATTTATTTTCTAAGTATTCTTACAGAAGCTAGCTTCTGTTAGAATACCCACGGAATACCATCGACAACTCTCTCTACACACTGACAGATCAACTTTTTATTACACAACTATTTGATTTTAATGATGGAGTCCTTTTTCTAGCAGTAGGACAGTATTATGCTATAATATGTATATTGGTTGGAAATCAACTTTTTACTACACGGCTAAGTTTAGAATTCTAATACATGGAATACCGTGACAATCTAGCATGTGGAGATATCATTGCTTAAATCGTAAAGTGCTATAAGTATTAGCATACTGATAATGTTAGCACAATACACATCCCGGATCTATTGTGCGTTCGCAACGAAACCGCTACAAAAGATAAGGAAATGCCCATATTGTTCCTGAGACACGCAACACCAGTAAATCTCTAGTAGTGTGTCCAATACTTCGGAAAGGGTTGCACGCACGGACTTTTTTGTTTTTACATATCAATGATACTTACAAAGTTTTGACTAGCTTTAACTTGACTAAATAAAGTATGAGTATTATAAAATGGAAGATCTCTATTAGTCAACTGACAAGAACAACATTATATATCCGCTGACTTTCAAACCCGGGATCATTCTAACTCTATTTTAGGTAGACGTAAGAATAATATTGTATACTTAACTAATAAACATTTTCATCTAGCACCAAGTGAGATTATCAGTATTTTGTGTACATTTTGTGTTATTCTGAAGAAATGTACCTAACATTTCTTTTGATTCAGTAATAATAAACTGTTCTATTCTATTATAATTAAGTGGAAATTATTCTTATGATAATTTATGGCTAAAAGCCATTTTCAACTGTCGGCAGTAATATCACGAAGTATAAAAATATTTCTAAATGATGTACTTACTTAACTCATTTTTTTGTTTCGGTTTTAGTGAATTTTATATTATGCCCATAGCTTCACCCCAGATACCGCTGAAGTGAAGCACAGTATAGTGTAATATGGCTAAAGCCATTTTTAATTGTCGCTAGTAATATTGCCTACTAAGTATAAGTAATTATATATCAAAATATTTATTTTCATATGGTATTATTATATTTCATAATATTCCCAGAGTTTTGCCCCAAATACAGCTTTAGTGATGTTGCTGAGGCGGAACTACGCAAACTGCAACATGCAAATGCGCCAAACAGCCATATCCGTGTGAGCACAGGAATCTCGTTTCGTAGGTCAAGAGACTCTTTAGGTCACTGGCAGCGTAGAAAGTGAGGTTTTAAAAGTAAGCAAACAAATAAAAACATGTATGAAAATAAAATTTATTGTAAATAGTTTGAAATATCTCGTAAAGTCTTATGTAATGTGATATGCAATAAATAAATTGAAAATAAATTCAAAATTATTGAAAAAGGTCGAGTAACTCTTAAGGTCACTGAGCCAACATGACTTAAATAGTCCTAATTAGAGAAAGTTATAAATAAATATGTACTGTATATTAATGCTAAAATAAAATTTTAATGTAATTTTTCAAAACAAGTCCATAAAGAATGATTATAAGTGGTAAAATAAAATTATGTACATAATTATTTTTTTACATTTTATTTACTAAAGCATATGACCTACACTACGTCTTGTCCAATAAACGTGAAATTTAAACTGGTTTTACGAAAACATAGTCGGAAAGCTTTTATGGCAGTTGTGGTTTAGCACGACAATATTTCCCGGTCCTAAAACATATTTCCTTCGCATTGCATGGTAACCCTAATAAGAGTTTGTCACGCAAAAGTCTTTTGTTCTATTGTGCGTCACCCTTGAGGCTTTACTGCGCTGAGCAACTTTCAACAGTATAACGTTGAAGATGTTTTAGTGGAGTATACTCTTATTCAACTGTTAGAAACAGCAAAACTAAGAGCTCCTTATTAGTTTTTTCGCTTCGACAATTTTGGATAACCAACATACATAATGCGCATGTTTGTGATAAGGCAGTACTTTTTAATTATAAAAACTAACAACATCTCAATCTTCCTTTTACCACGCACCCGAGAAACAAAGGGTTCAAACATAATAATAATTTAATACTAACGACAAAATGCGAGAGGTCAAAAGTCAAAAGTCAAATTATTTATTCAATGTAAACCTTTACTGGCACTTATTGACGTCAATACTAATAATAATAAAAAACAGTTAACTAACTTGTAGTTAAGACTTAACAACTAATCTAAGAGGTTTTTGTACATTCTACAAACAAAGATTTAGTTCCAAGCTTGTCTCTAAGTGAGCTACCATATAAACTGAAAGAGATAAGGTTGCCAGTTCCTCGTTAGTTGAGGATTCTAAGTGAACTCTACTTCCAGCTTACCTAATAAATCTCCTCTGTAAGAAATCGCTTTACAGCAAAAAAATTTAACTTGTGTGAACAAATGTTTATTGTATTGTAATAAAAGTATCATTTATCTAAAGCTTTCTAGAGAAGACTTGATTTCATTGATGTGGGGCCTTTGCCCTGCATTGGAACAAAATTAAGATAATTATTTAATTAACTGGAAATTGAACCTAAGACGGCCGGATATAACGTCGGACGCTTCAACACTCAGCCAACAAGGCGGTTTTTTGGCGGTGTATTATGTCAACTTAATAAAATTCAGTGAAACAAAATTGCGTACCAATTTTGTCTTACAGCGGCTATATATTATACACACACCTACTTCATTATGAAGATGTTCACCTATTGATCAAACCTATTGACAAACCATGATAGGTTTTCAAAGCCAATGCGTTATAATAGCGAGTGAATATTTTATGCTCGAACAATGCATTGCAATGTACCACGGAACGTACAGCGATGTTGATACATCGTGCTGTGACGTATAGGCTACAATGTTGTTAAAACTAATAGTTTCGCAGTGTATAAAGGAACAATGGTGACTGTATAGTTTAAAAGTTATGTTAATGTATAGGTAAGCATACATAAACAAACTGTGTGGACATTGGCAGCTCTTTAAAAAAAAACTGCTGACGCATCTGTTCCCTGGGGTGTCGTAAAATTTGGAAATAACTTTTTTTTATTGAAAACTGATTACGCGTTTGTGCTCGATATCACCTGTTGGAAAATGATAATGAGGAAAATGAATATGCCTGTTTGCTCTGGCCATATAGACGCCAAAGTTGTAGCGTTCAGGAAAAACAAACGCAGGGAGGTCATTCCACATCCTAGCTATCCTAATGAGGAAACTAGAAGCATATCGTTTCGCCCGGGCGGGTGGAATATCGACAGCATAGGGATGAAAGCCCTCCCTCCGTCTAGTAGTCCGATGATAAAACGGGGAAGGAGGTATGACGTTATGTAACTAAAGGAATAAAGACTGCACAGTGCACATACATCCAACAGCATAGAGCGGCGATGGGCTCACCACCTGTCACGCTGAGCATATGTGCAGTTTTTATTTGGTGAAATGTGGACTATGGCAGAGGACTGATTTTATTTTATTTTTTGCGGTCCTCATTGCCTAGACTAATCCTTGGAGTATAACAGCCGTGAGAGTAGGTATGTATTTATGCATACACAACACAAACAGATATTAAAACATATAAAACTTCATAGACTATTCGAGCGAAATGTAAGATAAAATTATTTTTTTAGCAACATCGTTACCCTCATTGTTGTACTGTGGGCTTAATAGGAATGCATTGTTGCAGGATTATATACCTACCAATTACCAAACAATCTGAAATATACCTCTATGTGTTTGCTTGCACTCCGCTTTCGGTACACTTTCCCGCTTTACAGCTCAGGGAAATGAGGGTTTGCTGCAGTCAGTATTTGATAAACCTGTCCGTTATGCCTCAATTCTATTAGCATTTCTTGTTTAACTTTTAAACAGTTTTCTGTTATTTGTTTAAAATAATAATAACGCCGTATTTTTGTTACGTTGTCTTAACTTATCGTTTTAACTCCAATTTTGTGGAGATAAATGATGCTGCTAAGAAAGTGTATTAAGTTTTTAATTTAGGTCACTTCTGAGACAGGGCTTTTGCTCGAAGAGCGCAATATAGCTTAGCAACATTAAATTAGAAATAAAAGTGTCAAATAATGGTCTTTGTTTAAAATGATATGAGTGGTAGAGCCACGCTGCGTTGCAGCACGCATTGGGCCGGCTCGCCCGGCGTAATACCACCCTCTCACGAATATTCGGCGTGAAATAACGGCACTTGGTGCTGTTGTGTTTCGTCCGACCAGTGAGGGTTCCGGAGGCCCCTTTCCTCCCCCCCCCCCTTCCCCCAATTCCTATTCCTTTCTTAAACCTATTCCTCCCTTAAAGGCCGGCAACGCATCTGCGATTCCTCTGGTTTTGCGGGTGTCCATGGGCGGCGGTGATTACTTTCCATCAGGTGACCCGCCTGCTCGTTTGCCTACCTCTTTTATAAAAAAAAAAAAAAAAAAAAGTGATGAGTGAGTGAACCAAGGAGTTTATACCTAATAAAAGTTCCTTGGAGAGAACAGAGCAAGTCTTTTTAAAGACTTGTCTATCTTTTAATACGATTTTAAAGTGAAACTTGACGCGCGTGACAGTGAATATGAACATTCGAAGCTAATAATACTGTTTTAAAAACGTTTCTGTTGAATTGATTATATTTGTATGATCATTTCATTAATATATTTACAAAATATGTGACATCGTCTATGATTGGTCAATGATAGCATTCAGCATACTTTATTATGGCATTTATTACTTCTCCTTTATTAGACAGTCATACAACTAGTGTAAGATTAATCACGTAAGATTAATCACGTTATATAAAACATTTGATTTGGATTACTAGTTTTTAGAGAACCGACTAGAATTACCGCAACCTTCAAACGAGGCGTGAAGAAGCACTTTGTGGGCCGGCAGAGTGAGTATGACTGATGCTACGTCTCTTACGCTGCACCAGTTGTCCTCGCGCCTGGACCTCATTTCCACTTAACATCAGGTGAAGTGGGGTCATTTGCCGGGCTTAGTATAAAAAATAAAAATAAAAACCACTGCAACCTGCTTAGACAATTATAGTCGATAGTTTAATGTTTGCTAAGGTTATTATAAATATGTTGTTCTATTTTCAAAAACGTTTTCCATTATTGTATTTTATTGTATTTTTTTTAGTACAATAACATTATTAAAATGTGACATCATTTGTGATTGGTCAATGACCATGACGAATGATAACTGAATACTTTATTATTGTATTTAATTAATCAAATAAAATAGTTTAATGTTTGTTATAGTTTTAAAACCTTTTTCAATAATATTATTTGTTTTAGTTTTTTTTTAATAATATTGCTTAAAATGTGACATCGTTTTCAAAGTCAAAGTCAATTTTTTTTTCCAGTTTATCTTCAAGCAAAATTAATTTTGCTATATATAAAAATATACCTCTTACCGTCTTATCACAAAACGAGATCTAAATAAAGTACTGGACTTAGTTCTATACTTAAGTCAGGTACCAACGTAAACGTTATTACAAGATCAAGTTTTTCTCTTAGTCGCGGACCATCTATGGTTCAAAGATAAACTGACGTGACCCCTAGTTTATCTGCAGACTAACTTCAGTACTAACCTCAAAAACTTTGACACAAACGTCACTTTGATTTTATGATATCGTTGTATTTAGATTAATGGAAAATATAATTAAAGACTTGATCGATTTGAAGACTTAGATAATGCTGGAAACATCCCGACGACCTGTTCGGCGTCAGCAACGAATTAATCCCTTCGAATTAAGTGATAACGACTTCAAATTATGTACAGATTTACCAAACGATTTGGTGCTTTAGTCGTGGAAATGTTACGCTAACATTTGACTCACGATCCTCGAGGATGCCCACTGATTGCTGAACTACAGGTAGTTCGCGCATTACGCAACTGGGCTCGGCATGAAGTAAGTAAATATAACCTTGATTGATGCTAATGACACTCCCAAAAAACACAGTAACTTATGTAAGTACCTACCTAATTATTTTTATTGTTTTATTGTAGATACAAGATGATGCAGCGAACTTACATGGTGTCGCAATCCGTTATCAGCCAAAGGTGTTAGAAAATAGCTGCTAATAGGTTTATTATAATGCCATCAACCTTAGAAGAACTTCCGCAATTTTGCCAATTTCCCTACAGGTGCAATTGATTGCACTCACATAAGTGAAAAAAATGTGTGCAGATGGAGGTCAGTTATACTCGTACATCAACATAAAAATGAATTTTCTTCAATAAATGTACAGGTAACTAATTGTTATTATATATGAATTTTATGTCATGGTTTTATTACAATTACATGCCAGACCAAATACAGACGGCATTATGTAACATACTTATTATCTTGTAAAAAATTATGTATGTTTTAGGTGGTTTGTGATGCTGATCTGAAGATTTGGACATCGTGACCAGAAAGATAGCATTGAGCATTCTCCATCTAGGCAGCCTAACTACCTACCTACCACAAATTGCTCTAAATTCAGTACGGGGAAAATAAAGAGAAAGCAGTTATAAAAAGACATTTTTAATAAACCCATATTAAACATAATTTAAACAGTTTAAAGTTCAAAAGCAGTCATACATAACATAGGTACCTACCTAATAATAATAACAACAAAATAGGCAGCCACAAAATAGGTTTACTATTGTTTAACAAAAAACGTATGACAAAAAATCATTTTACAAACAACGTTTGAAAAACTAATCATTTGACAAACTTTCTCTTCGCAAACATATTACTTTAAAAATAATCATTTGACATAATACAGGTTTCGCAAATGTTTTACTTAGGAAATATTTCTACTATTAAAATATTATTTTAATAATATTCACTTGACTAAATAATTCGTTTGCCAATGAAATGAAATGAAATGAAATGTATTTATTTGCATTTGAATAAGGTTACACTGTAGATGTTTACAATAAAATTAGATTCATCTTATTCAGCCATAAAAATAGCACGCAAAGTTCAAAGCAGTAACTAGTCAGATTAATTAATTATAAATTACAGAATGTTAAGGAATTATAAAATACAGAATGTCATCAAATCATTAAATTCAGGAAGTCAAAATTATAATAATAACAATCTATAACACCACATTTTCATCATAATCCGTACAATAAGAAAATATAAAATATCAACATGCAAGTCAATGGCAATTAGTATAATTCAATAGGTGTAATGTCAAAATTAAACGGAAACAATTTAATTAATTAATAATTGTGAATAAGAAATTCTTGCACTGTATAAAATGTGTGTTTAATAAGCCAGTTGTGCAAAGTCTTTGTAAACTTATTCAAGGGCAGATCTTTAATATCTTGAGGAATCTTATTATATATTTTTATACACATATTAAAACAATTTTTTTGAAATCGCGCACTACGTGGGACAAAATCAAGTACTAACCTATTACAATTTCTAGTATTTCTAGGGAAAACATCTCTAGCTTGTTTGAAGTGACCTAAATGTTGCCTTACAAATTTAGATATTTCAAATATATACAAGCAAGGTAGAGGTAAAACATTTAGGGCTTTAAATAGTGGCTTACATGAATTATCTGGAGCTTCGTTGCAGATAGCCCTCAGACATCTTTTTTGAGACACAAATGCCCTCTGTATATCAGTACTGTTGCCCCAAATGATAAGTCCATAACGCAGCACAGACTCAACATATGCATAGTAGGCTGTAAGTGCTGTACCTCTCGTTGCTACTTTTGCTAATTTATAAAGTGCAAAAGAGAACCTGTTTATTTTATTGCAAACATTATCTACATGTTCTTTCCAATCTAGTCTATTGTCAATCTGAATACCTAAAAATCTAGCGTGGTTTTCATTTTTTATTATTTCCCCTTGATAATTAATGTTAAAATCGTGGTTTAAATTATTAAAGTTTATTAAACATGTCTTCTTAATATTTATTTGTAGATTATTTTGTTTAAGCCAGGTAATTATTGTCTCTATTGTTTTATTTACTTCCATTTCATGATTATGTAGGGTTTTATTTTTATTAGTAGAGACTACTACTGATATGTCATCAGCAAACAAAATGCTTTTATGTGTGATAGTATTTGGGAGATCGTTAACATATACCAGAAATAATAGTGGACCGAGAACGCTGCCTTGCGGAACACCTGAAGTTTTTATTTTGTATTTAGATTTATACTTTTGTGTCACGTTACTTAAATTCAATTTAGTAACGTCAACCGATTGCATCCTATTGTTTAAGTATGTCTCTATCCATTTTAAGGCTGTTCTTCTGATACCACAACTTTCTAACTTTTGTAAAAGTTTGCTAATGCATACAAAGTCAAATGCTTTTGACATGTCAAAAAACAGTATTGTTACATATTTTTTGTCATTTAACCTTTGTAAAGTCTCATTAACCAAATCAAAAGCTGCTAAGGTTGTAGATTTGTTTTTTTGGAAGCCATATTGATTGTTCTTTAAAACATTAAATTTATTAAAGAATGCTGTGAGTTTGTTATGCATGACTTTCTCATACACCTTTGAAAGAATAGGTATCAGTGTGATTGGTCTGTAATTATTTAAATCCGTTTTTTCACCTTTTTTATATAAAGGTTTTACCACCGACAACTTTAGTTTTTCGGGGAAATATCCGGTTTCCATAGACATATTTATTAGATACGCCAGCACCGAGCTGATTTGATCTTTGCAAGTTTTTATGACATTTGTGCATACATCATCATAACCCTCTGAAGCAGTATTATTTAATGTCATAATTATTTTCTTTATGCAGTATTCGTCAACTGGAGTGAGAAAAATCGAATTATGTATAATGTCATTAGTAGGAATGTTTACAAAATTCATGTTATAATTTCCATATGTATTATTTGTCAAATTAATAAAGTAATCATTGAAGATGTCCGCGATTATTGTAGGGTCATTAATAACGTTGCCATTATGCACAATTTTGTCAATATTATTACTATTTGAAACAGTTGTTGTATGTATCTCATTTTGTATAACTTTCCATGTTGCTTTGCAGATGTTTTTACTTTTAAGAACGTATTTATTATTAGAATTTTTCTTTGCTTGAAATATACATTTTTTTAGTAGTTTAGAGTAACACTGATACATGTACTTGTCATTGCTATTTTTCTTTGAGTAATATTTATGTCGTAATGTCCTATTAATGGCACAACTTTTCTTTAGTCCTTTAGATATCCATAATAAATGTGGTTTCGTATTAATTTTTATTTTAATAACTGGAAAGCAGAGTTTATATAGTAAACAAAACCACTCGTAAAAATGATTGAAAGCCGTATTTGGATCTTTTTCGTTATATATGTCCAAAAATGATAAGTTTGATAAATAATTTTTAAACTTGTTAATATTTTCAATTGAATAACATCTTTTAAAAGTGTATATCGTTCTAGGTACTGGTTGTTTTGACCTGACCTCAACACTTAACCTCTGCGCCGTGTTGTGATCAGATAAACATATAGGGAGTAAGGATCCACTAGCGTTCCTAACGTTACTAACAATATGGTCCAGGCACGATAGACCTCTAGTGGCTTCGGTTATGTGTTGTTTTAAATTGTAGTTTTTTAGGATGTCCAAATATTGTTTTGTCAAACTGTTATTTTTTAAAGTATTTATATTTATATCTCCAACTATGATTATTCTATGTTTATGATATTTATGTAAGTACAAGTTAAGTAAGCGCTCCAACTTATCAAAAAAGTATTCGAAATGTCGTTTCTTTGTTGCTGTGGATGATCTATATACACAGACAATTATAATATTATATAAGGAAATATTTATTGAACAACATTCAAAGTGAAAATTCGTCTCTAACCCATTAATAATTGCTACTTTCTTATATGGAACACCTCGCTTTACCATAATACATGATCCTCCTCTTTTTTTATTCCTTGAATAATGCGCTACAAGATCATAATTTTTTATGTTTACATTTATTTCCTCACCACTTTTTACAAAAGTTTCTGTGAAACATATTACATCTGGGTACAAATTTAGTTCCGACAAAGTAATTTCTATTATTTCTGTCTTTGAGAGTAGGCCTTGTATGTTTTGGTGAATGATGGTGAATTTATTTGAATTATTAGGTACGAAAAAGATTATTTGTCACCTGATCGCCCTGTATTAGCGGTGATTTAGGGGTTGTATCTATTTTCCGGAAATAATAAGGTATTGTGCCCTTTCTATATATTATGGAACGGTTTGTCTTTGTACATTTTTTGTGTTCAGAAAAAGTATTTATTATTTTTTTATAATTCGTAATGAAATCAATTTTGTATTTTATATAATCAATTTCTAAATTTAATTTTGAAACAATAATATTCATAAGAGTCATATTTTTATTTATCGAGTAATTAGTCAAGAGTTGAGAAATGTCAAGGAATGTACAGTTTGTGTAATTTTTAACCAATAAATTAATTTCCAAATTTAGTCTGTCCATATTTAAATAATTATTTTTCTGTATACTAAATAAAAATATTTTACAATTGTTAAATTAAATTTTTCCAAATTGGTGATTTTACAAATACTTAATATGGTATATTAGGTATGATATATTATTTAGGCAAGGATGTAAGCAAATTCTAACCGATCAAGTGACCTACAGGAGTAGGTGAGTTAATATTTCTGTTGTCTAATAAAAAAAATAACCTCGAAATTTAAGACAATCGCTATGCTGTGCTTCGCGATTGTCTTAAATATCTAACTTATCATGTAACCTACAGGAGTAGGGCAGCTAGTATTTGTTAAATGTTATTTATGCTTTACGTTGTTTTGCCAACTAACATGTTTAAAAATAATCAATTTGTGAAATAATGTTTTAGCTTAATGAATTTTTTTTTAGTAGATATATTGTCTTAGGAGTAGTTTATTAAACAATAGTTTGTAAAATAATAAAATTATCAAGTATAATTTTGTCAAATGTTATTTGTCAAATGAAAATTTGTTATTTGTTTTCTGTCAAATGATTGGACACCCACAAAATAAGTACATGTTACAATAGTTTAAAACAATGTTTGAGTATCTAAGAATGTATATTTGAATACTACTTATAGTAAGCATATTTAATTAATGAAAAGTGTGAACAAGATAGTAGGCGAAACATTTATGTACTATCAATAAAAACAATATGATAAGACTGTGTCATACTCATAAAAAAGTTATGTTTATCTTGTGTTTAAAAAGAATAAAATAAAAGAAGTTCGGCTTTTACCAGTTAGCTCAATAACTAAACATTATTATTACCAACGCGCTGCATTTCCTCCAACGTCACCAGGTACCTACTCAATTCGTCTGCCAGCCAAGTATGCGATGCGGCCGTTACTGTCGTCGCTCCCATGGCCTTACAAGTATAGAAAACATTACAAGCCACTTAAGAAAATGCCAAACCTCACAATTGGACGCTGTTATAATTATCTTAGAAAGATTTATGAGCCCAATGGCCTATGATGTTAATATGAATAAATTAGGACTAGGTACCTAGTTCATAGATTGTTTGTTTACTTACCTGCAATCCGTTTCACGCTAAAATTCTTAATGAAAAACTTAATTTGAAAAAAGTCATGATGAAAGTTTAAGTCTCGCATTTTTAACGGATGAAAATACAATACAAAATAGATTGTGATTATTTATGACATATTTTTATCTTGTTTAATAATTATTTATGTAAAAAAACTCTACAGAAATTATTAACATCCAGTAAAACGAAACGGTGGAGTGAATGATGTTTGTGTGAACGAATGAAAAATTGACATTTTTTGTTTATTCTCTGTGGATATCATTCAAACCTAAGACTAAGTGCGGTACTAACTGGTCCACGGATGGTTTTCGTTTTGTAATAAGGTGAGATTTTAGTCCGGTACTAACTGTTAGTACCGTACTAAGTCGAGACCATCTAGTCTTGGTTTAAGCTCAGACTATCGTACGTTTTTGTAATAAGAGGTATATTTCAGATTGTTTGGTAATTGGTAGGTATATAATCCTGCAACAATGCATTCCTATTAAGCCCACAGTACAACAATGAGGGTAACGATGTTGCTAAAAAAATAATTTTATCTTACATTTCGGTCGAATAAATGAAGTTTTATATGTTTTAATATCTGTTTGTGTTGTGTATGCATAAATACATACCTACTCTCACGGCTGTTATACTCCAAGGATTAGTCTAGGCAATGAGGACCGCAAAAAATAAAATAAAATCAGTCCTCTGCCATAGTCCACATTTCACCACATAAAAACTGCACATATGCTCAGCGTGACAGGTGGTGAGCCCATCGCCGCTCTATGCTGTTGGATGTATGTGCACTGTGCAGTCTTTATTCCTTTAGTTACATAACGTCATACCTCCTTCCCCGTTTTATCATCAGACTACTAGACGGAGGGAGGGCTTTCATCCCTATGTTGTCGATATTCCACCCGCCCGGGCGAAGCGATATGCTTCTAGTTTCCTCATTAGGATAGCTAGGATGTGGAATGACCTCCCTGCGTTTGTTTTTCCTGAACACTACAACTTTGGCGTCTATATGGCCAGAGTGACAGTGAATATGAACATTCGAAGCTAATAATACTGTTTTAAAAACGTTTCTGTTGAATTGATTATATTTGTATGATCATTTCATTAATATATTTACAAAATATGTCACATCGTCTATGATTGGTCAATGATAGCAGCATACTTTATTATGGCATTTATTACTTCTCCTTTATTAGACAGTCATACAACTAGTGTAAGATTAATCACGTTATATAAAACATTTGATTTGGAATACTAGTTTTTAGAGAACCGACTAGAATTACCGCAACCACTGCAACCTGCTTAGACAATTATAGTCGATAGTTTAATGTTTGCTAAGGTTATTATAAATATGTTGTTCTATTTTCAAAAACGTTTTCCATTATTGTATTTTTTTTAGTACAATAACATTATTAAAATGTTACATCATTTGTGATTGGTCAATGACCATGACGAATGA
Source organism: Scoparia ambigualis (assembly GCA_963921215.1). Taxonomy (NCBI): domain Eukaryota; kingdom Metazoa; phylum Arthropoda; class Insecta; order Lepidoptera; family Crambidae; genus Scoparia; species Scoparia ambigualis. The sequence goes on from OY992503.1 coordinate 2,714,889, forward strand.
TAACTGAATACTTTATTATTATATTTAATTAATCAAATAAAATAGTTTAATGTTTGTTATAGTTTTAAAACCTTCTTCAATAATATTATTTGTTTTAGTTTTTTTTTAATAATATTGCTTAAAATGTGACATCGTTTTCAAAGTCAAAGTCAATTTTTTTTTCCAGTTTATCTTCAAGCAAAATTAATTTTGCTTGAAGATAAACTGGAGGATGTTAGAAGAGAAAATCAAAAAGGAAATTTTGAAATCAAGAATGTGCCGCAAATTGGCCTAAAAGAAAACAAAGATGACTTAATAAAAATGGTCTTGTGCCTATCAAAAGCTATAGACTGCCCCTTAACAGAAAATGAAATCAGCGATATCTATAGAATACGAACAAAGAGAGAAACAACCAAGAGTTCTCCTATTATTGTGGAAACAAGTTCGGCCATTCTGAAATCCGCGGTTTTACAAAAGTGCAAGACGCATAATATCACCAACAAAGGAAAGTTGCTAGCCAAACACCTGGGTTTTACAACGAAGGAAGACACTCCGATATATGTATCGGAACAACTGACATCTAAGGGGGCTAGACTTCATTTTCTTGCCCGCGACCTCGCTAAAACAATTATACAAATTTTGTTGGACATCATACGGGCGGGTCTATGTACGGAAAACAACCGACTCCTCTGTTATTCTGATAAGGAATGAAGCCCAAGTACATAACCTTATGCAACAAACATGACTATACAGTGACATTATGGTGCTGGTCTTACTGTTTTTGTTGTACGCTGTGTGTGTTATTAATATCGTCTTAGTTTGTAATCACGTTGAATGTTTGCTTTATTGTGCACAGATACTAAATACTTTAGGACTCTCCTTAAAGGTAAGGCTTTGTAAAAACACACACTATACACACATATTTATTACTATTTCATAGTTTCAAAAAATAAATTTCCTTACTTCACTTGTATATTGCTTACATACATACACATGAACTATTGCCTCAAGTCTAAACAAAATAACCATGCTTTAATCTATAAACAGCTATCTTCTAGATAAATTAAGAATGTGCCTTGTAAAAACTGTCACATAATATGTCAAATAACCTATTTTTCTAACAAACGAACTGTGTGTAACCTCAAGAAATATTTAATTAAATCGTTATATGGATAGTCTATTAAATACCGTAACAGGGATTGATAAAATAGAAATTGCAGCGTCTAATACATGTGATATTATTAATTTTCCATCCTTGGTAGGTAAAATACTTAACACTGAACTTACAATTATTTCACAAAACCTAGGGAGCATCTACAGTAATTTTGATGATCTTTGCCTTACATTGTCGCAGTTCAACTTTTCGGTAGACATGATAGTATTAACTGAATGTCGTATTGATCCAAAAAAACCATACCACAGTTAAATAATTATGTATCTTTTTCTACAACAACTCATTTAAATCGGTGTGACGGTGTTGTAGTTTATGTAAGAACGGAATATAAAGTTAAAGTTACCGAGGTCATGCTTTCTAACGCCTCATGTCTACAGATTACTATAAATGACCTTACTATCCTTGGGATTTATCGTTCACCCTCCAATCCCAATGAAGAAAATTTCGTAAATTCGTTAGATAATCACCTAAGTAATTTAAAAAAGTCCAAAACAATAATTATTACGGGAGACATCAATATAAATATAATAACCGACGACAACATACAGACAAATGAACGTAAAAATAAAATAAACTACTTAAACATGCTAGCAATGCACGGCTTGTTACCAGGGCATACCCTACCGACTAGAGACAAAAATTGTTTGGATCATTTTATCTTAAAATTAAACAAAACTAAAAATTCAGCATCTATATACATTTTGAACACGACTATTACTGACCACAACATGATTTTTTTTAAATTATCTAATATAAAAGATGAAACTAACACTCCCAAAATAAAGACCTCCATAGACTTACTTAAAGCAATTGAATCATTTAAAAGTTTGGATCTTCTTAACATGCTATCATATACTAACCCCACTATTCTTACGGATTTGTTAATTAACAAATTGAGGCAATGTATCTTGACAAACACAATAACCACAACAATTCCCTGTAAAAATCGCATTATAAAACCATGGATGACGCTAGGAGTTCTTCGTTGTATTAGAAATAGAAACGATATGCAGAAAAAACTGAAACGTGACCCAACAAACAATGTTCTGAAAATAACATATAGACGCTATCGTAATCATTGCAATGCTTTGATTAAAACTTTAAAACGTAATTTTCATAGAGATCAACTACTTAAAAATAAAAAGAATCCAAGGCTACTTTGGAAATCTATTGATAACATCACACACCGTAAAGTGAATAAATCTAAAAATATAGAACTGCTAAACTCTAAATCAACCCCTAAAGAATCCGTAGATTACGTAAATACCTATTTTGCAAATATTGGCAAATCCTTAGCTGATAACATCTTGATGCGTCAATCAAATCGGGCCACACCCTCTGATAATTCTTCTGATTCACAACTGGCCTCTTCTTTTGTTTTATTAGAAACCGACCCAGGTGAGATCTACGAAATTTTAATGGGATTAAAATCTGATAGTGCAGCGGGTTGGGATGGCATACAGACTAAATTTCTAAAACATGTTGGCAAAGAAATAGCCCCCGTTATTTCCCACTTAGCTAACCTTTGCATAAGACAGGGCATCTTTCCTACTGTGCTCAAACAAGCAATTGTCACTCCCATACATAAGGGTGGGGACAGGGTCGAAGCCAGCAACTACAGACCTATCTCAGTTCTTCCGATTCTTTGAAAAATATTAGAAAAAAATATTAACAGTAGATTAATAAGCTTCTTAAACAAATACCAATTAATATCTGACTCCCAATTTGGCTTTAGGCGAGAGATTTCTACAGAAGACGCTGTAATTGCTTTAACATCTCATATTTCTAGAAATGTCGATAAAAACAAAAAGTGCATTACAGTTTTTTTTGATCTTCAAAAGTTTTTCGATACCGTCTCTGTCCCCATCCTTATCCGCAGACTGGAATCCGTGGGTATAAGGGGTACTCCCCTGGCCTTGCTGTGTGACTATTTGCGTGATCGTAAACAGAGTGTTAGAGTGGGAGACTATGTTAGCGGACTCGCAGATACAACATATAGTGTGCCCCAGTGGAGTGTGTTGGGACCAACGCTCTTCCTAATTTACATAATAATCTTTGTAATTTAGATATTCCTAATGGGAAACTTTTTTCATATGCAGACGACACCGCTGTAGTTTTCATTGGTTCAACATGGGACGAAGTGCATAGTTTTGCTCAGCAATGTCTTGCCCAATTAGCTCGTTGGTTAGATAACAATTTACTGACTCTGAATGCCTCTAAAACTAACTATATATGTTTTACAAATTATAATAGTGCGCAGCCAAATTTAGACTGTCAAATAAAAATTCACTCATGTAATAATTTCAACAACCATAATTGCTCATGCTACAGTATAGACAAAATATCTAAAACTAAGTATCTTGGAGTTATTACTCCAAGATACTCAGATATACATAGATCAGCGCCTAGCATGGCACGCTCATATTGACCTATTGAGTAGCAGGATTCGTAAACTCTCTTGGATTTTTAAGACTCTGAGACATGTTGCCGACGCAGTTTTAATAAAACAAATATATATATCGCTCGCCCAATCTATCATTAACTATTGTATCACAATCTGGGGCGGAGCCTCCAAAACCAAATTCTTAGAACTAGAACGATCACAGAGATCTTTGCTTAAAATGATTTATTTTAAACCTTAACCGTCTTATTACAAAAACGTACGATAGTCTGAGCTTAAACCAAGACTAGATGGTCTCGACTTAGTACGGTACTAACAGTTAGTACCGGACTAAAATCTCACCTTATTACAAAACGAAAACCATCCGTGGACCAGTTAGTACCGCACTTAGTCTTAGGTTTGAATGATATCCACAGAGAATAAACAAAAAATGTAAATTTTTCATTCGTTCACACAAACATCATTAACTCCACCGTTTCGTTTTACTGAATGTTATAATTTCTGTAGATTTTTTTTTACATAAATAATTATTAAACAAGATAAAAATATGTCATAAATAATCATAATCTATTTTGTATTGTATTTTCATCCGTTAAAAATGCGAGACTTAAACTTTCATCATGACTTTTTTCAAATTAAGTTTTTCATTAAGAATTTTAGCGTGAAACGGATTGCAGGTAAGTAAACAAACAATCTATGAACTAGGTACCTAGTCCTAATTTATTCATATTAACATCATAAGCCATTGGGCTCATAAATCTTTCTAAGATAATTATAACAGCGTCTAATTGTGAGGTTTGGCATTTTCTTAAGTGGCTTGTAATGTTTTCTATACTTGTAAGGCCATGGGAGCGACGACAGTAACCGCCGCATTTCATACTTGGCTGGCAGACGAATTGAGTACCTGGTGACGTTGGAGGAAGTGCAGCGCGTTGGTAATAATAATGTTTAGTTATTGAGCTAACTGGTAAAAGCCGATCAGATGGGGAAGTCGAGTTAACGTGGAAAAGCATGAAGCTGTCAGCAAAATCCAATTTGCCTATATGAGGAACTATTACTGTGACATGGAGTGGCAAAAAGCCACCTTCTCCTGAGGGTTTAGAAGTAATTTCAATTGCTCCTCACGACTTAGTCAGAAGAAAATGACTATGCTATGATAGTGATGCAGTGGTAAATAAAACATATTTATTTAGGTTTGTAACATAGGTATTTTTATTAAAATTTTAATATGAACAAAATAAGTAATATTTATAATATGTAGTAGTAAATGTTAAAATTTGTAGGTACCTACATATCTTAATTTGATTGTTTTAGATTCCGAATGTTGCATTAACAATTCCTGCGTTAACTGCTGACCCTAAGCCTGGTACTAGTTATGATAAAACTGACTCAATACCCGTCAATTTCAATGTGGAAAACACAGGCCACCATGTTGTAGAAGTGCAAGGTAAAATTTTGTATTAAAAATACATACAATATTATCATTATAAATAATTACAATCCAATACTTACAGAAAATTATGTGCATGCAAATTTTAATTAATGTAAGTGAAATTTTGTATATTGTTTTCTGAGATATCAAACAATGAGGGCGTTGAAAGTAGTGCCAGAATGATGATAAACCATAATATTGAATTTGAAACTACTATTTGAATTATATTTGAACGATTCAAGTGAAGTCAAGTCAAGTCAAAATATATTTATTCAATAAACTCAATTAATAAGTACTTTGAATCGTCCAAATCTTTTTTAACCTACAACCCATTCAAGACATAATTTTTTAACTGTGGCAAAGAATTGAAAGATTGAAACTGGCAAAACCAAATCAAAGAAAAAATCTTGCACAATAGGTATTTAGACACAGTACTTTCAAATACTTATTATTGTAGTACTTTTTACATGAAATAAATTTACAACATTATTCTATTTTGTTTTACAGAAGTGAAGACATACAACAATTAATTGTACAAAGCGATACTGATATTAAAAACAAACAGTTAGAAATGATGGAAGCCGAGCACAAATACATCATTAAAATAGCCAAATAAAAATAATAGAATTAGAAATATCTTTATTGGAAAATAAAACAAACACTAACAATTAAATTTAAAAAGACTTTTACCTACTTAGTTTTGGTTACATAGTAATTTTATTTTTCTGATTCTTTTTAAACACAAGATAAACATAACTTTTTTATGAGTATGACACAGTCATATCATATTGTTTTTATTGATAGTACATAAATGTTTCGCCTACTATCTTGTTCACACTTTTTATTAATTAAATATGCTTACTATAAGTAGTATTCAAATATACATTCTTAGATACTCAAACATTCTGTTTTAAACTATTGTAACATGTACTTATTTTGTGGGTGTCCAATCATTTGACAAATAACATTTGACAAAATTATACTTACTTGATAATTTTATTATTTTTCAAACTATTGTTTGATAAACTACTCATTAGACAATATATCTACTAAAAAAAAATTCATTAAGCTAAAACATTATTTCACAAATTGATTATTTTTAAACATGTTAGTTGGCAAAACAACGTAAAGCATAAATAACATTTAACAAATACTAGCTGCCCTACTCCTGTAGGTTACATGATCGGTTAGAATTTGCTTACATCCTTGCTTATATAATATATCATACCTAATATACCATATTAAGTATTTGTAAAATCACCAATTTGGCAAACGAATTATTTAGTCAAGTGAATATTATTAAAATAATATTTTAACAGTAGAAATATTTCCTAAGTATACATTTGCGAAACCTGTATTATGTCAAATGATTATTTCTAAAGTAAGTAATATGTTTGCGAAGAGAAAGTTTGTCAAATGATTAGTTTTTCAAACATTGTTTGTAAAATGATCTTTTGTCATACGTTTTTTGTTAAACAATAGTAAACCCATTTTGTGGCTGCCTATTTTGTTGTTATTATTATTAGGTAGGTACCTATGTTATGTATGACTGCTTTTGAACTTAAAACTGTTAAAATTATGTTTAATATGGGTTTATTAAAAATGTCTTTTTATAACTGCTTTCTCTTTATTTTCCCCGTACTGATTTAGAGCAATTTGTGGTAGGTAGGTAGTTAGGCTGCCTAGATGGAGAATGCTCAATGCTATCTTTCTGGTCACTATGTCCAAATCTTCAGATCAGCATCACAAACCACCTAAAACATACATAATTTTTTACAAGATAATAAGTATGTTACATAATGCCGTCTGTATTTGGTCTGGCATGTAATTGTAATAAAACCATGGCATTCATGTATAAGTAATAACAATTAATTACCTGTACATTTATTGAAGAAAATCAATTTTTCTGTTGATGTACGAGTATAACTGACCTCCATCTGCACTTGATCTGCACACATTTCTTTCACTTATGTGAGTGCAATCAATTGCACCTGTAGGGAAATTGGCAAAATTGCGGAAGTTCTTATAAGGTTGATGGCATTATAATAAACCTATTAGCAGGTATTTTCTAACACTTTTGGCTGATAACGGATTGCGACACCACGTAAGTTCGCTGCATCATCTTGTATCTACAATAAAACAATAAAAATAATTAGGTTGGTACTTACATAAGTTACTGTGTTTTTTGGGAGTGTCATTAGCATCAATCAAGGTTATATTTACTTACTTCATGCCGAGCCCAGTTGCGTAATGCGCGAACTACCTGTAGTTCAGCAATCAGTGAGCATCTTCGAGGATCGTGAGTCAAATGTTAGCGTAACATTTCCACGACTAAAGCACCAAATCGTTTGGTAAATCTGTACATAATTTGAAGTCGTTATCACTTAATTCGTTGCTGACGCCGAACAGGTCATCGGGATGTTTCCAGCATTATCTAAGTCTTCAAATCGATCAAGTCTTTAATTATATTTTCCATTAATCTAAATACAACGATATCATAAAATCAAAGTGACGTTTGTGTCAAAGTTTTTGAGGTTAGTACTGAAGTTAGTCTGCAGATAAACTAGGGGTCACGTCAGTTTATCTTAGAACCATAGATGGTCCGCGACTAAGAGAAAAACTTGATCTTGTAATAACGTTTACTTAAGTCTAGAACTAAGTCCAGTACTTTATTTACATCTCGTTTTGTAATAAGACGGTATAGGTTTTCAACCGATATTTTATATTCCCAATGTGGCCTTTTATCTGTAAGGTAACTTTTCATCCTACACGCGATCTTAAAACTCCATAGAAAACTCCCTTTCAACCTCACTAGACAAAATAGAAGAAGAATATTAAATGTTGCACCTGTAGCCCACGTTAAAACTGCCTATGCCAGGAGACAATTTACAGGACAAGCAGCACATATTTACAACAAAATAAATAAAATTATTAATTTTCACCCCATAGCGACACGTACATGCATGAACACTTTACAGATCTGGCTTCGAGGTAAAACCTATAATGAAACAGAAAACCTTATAATAAAGTAACAAATATATTATGCAAGTATAAATTAATTTTTATTTTACAAAATCCAACACACATACACACACAGCACACGCACATAAACACACACACACACACACACACCCCCCCACACACCCCCCCCCCACACACACACACACCCACACACACACACACACACACACACACACACACACACTAGCTACGCGCGCGCGTGCGAATATGTATACCGAATAAATAAAATAATTTAATAAAAAAAAAACAAATTATATATATTTCAATTAGTTGTTTATTGGCTTTGTTTGTCTTAATTTAACAGTTAACATTTAATTATTAACTACTATAATATTTCTGAGCAGCTCGATGGCGCAGCGGCTAGCGCGTTCGGCTTGCGATCTTGCTCTCTAAGCCTCTTTCTCAATGCCGCGTCACTGGATGGGTGACCAAATTAATAAAAAAACATCTCGAGCTCCTTCGTGCTTCGGAAGGCACGTTAAGCCGTTGGTCCCGGTTGTTGTCGTAAGATGACAGTCGTTCAAACCCACCAACCCGCATTGGGCCAGCGTGATGGGTTATGGCCCAATATCGCCATGTGTGCTATTGTCCACGTGGGAGGCCTGTGCCCAGTAGTGGGACGCTAATAGGCTGATGATGATGATGATGATAATATTTAAATTGTTGCCGTCTACTCATAGCGTTTTTGTTATTGTCTTGCTGTAGGTAACACCAACAGTAATACAATGTATCTTTTGTAATTTTAGGAAGGAGCGGGGTCTTCTAACACGTGTATTATACATAAAAGAAGATTCCAGCCATTTGTTATGTAACTATGTAAAAGATACTGAATAAAGTGATTGGTCAATGGTAACTGAATAATTTATTATTGTAATTATTGAATCAATACAATAGTTTTAATAATGTTAATTTATTTTAAAACAGTTTTTCATGAACTGTGTTTTGTTTAAGTAGATTAATATTAAGTACTTAAAATGTAACATTAATTGTGATTGGTTGATAATCCACCTTAAAGCGGGATTGCTGGGGTATATAATGGGTGGTAGGCTTTTGGTTATTGGCTACAAGCAGCTACAAGGGAAGATAAGTTCTGTTTTTATTATACCCTTTTTATTATTCTGTGTGTATCTAACATTACACTTATCACACAACAACAATTATACGTTGTTGCGTGTTGTGTATTATGTTGAAGTACATTGCAAATGTATAACGTATGTGTAATGTATTACGGCAAATAATTTGTGATTTTTATACATCTTTATTATATTATTATGTAACAAATTTAAGGATATAATTTGGTAGTCATTGCTATTGATGTTAAATTATTTTAACACTTAAATTACATAATAAAAATAATCAATATGTTTGTTTGTCTATCTACAGTTCTTGTGTAGTCTTTAACCCGTTCAGCGCCACGTGTATATGTCATTATACACCCTAGTGCAACTGTCACCACGTGGCGCTGAACGGGTTAATAAATTAACTTTAAATGGCGTCAATGTGATTTAGTTTTTATTATGTTTCTTTAAAAAATTATTAGTTACATGGATTTTGAAACATATTTTTATTACTTCGTTACCTGATTCTCTAGTAAACAGGGTGGAAAATAAGACAGTGGTTGGAGGAAAAGTACTTACCCTTAATATTGATGATGACAAATTTTACTGAAATTAAACATTCTTTTATTGTCAAAAATAATTAAAACTGTATTTAAAGATTTTTGAAAAATCACCTGCTTGATTCGGAAATCGAACCGGTGAAATGAGAAAAAAAAACACCTGTATTTTATGATACCAACCGAAAGATTCATTCCTATGGATAGTTCAAAAAATTATTATAAGTATTCACTATAACTCGATACAAAAGGCGACACGTAACGAATTCAGTCGAAGAATACGTCTGTGCACGTGAAAATGGGTCTCATTTTGAGCAATTCATAATTATGTTAAGGGATCTCTTTTCTTTAGATAGAAAGCTTTACCATAAAAAAATATTTATATTTTAAGAATATTTATTTCTTATTAAAAACCATTACAGTCACTTACATAAGAAATTATGAACTGTCCAGTAGTTAGTAGATATATTGGGTTTGGGAATCGTCTCTCAAGCAGGCTCGGGTCAAATTGTTTACTTACATGGAAAAGTGAACCGTATTATACGAAAACACTGCCATAGTAAGAGTATTGTGATATTATAAGTACTTATCATTTTTCTTGTTTTTTCTTTAATTTAAGATGTTATATTGTTTAAAAGAAATTGGTCCATCATTGTTTTTTTTACATTTCACTGGTTTGATTCTCGGCTCAAATAGGTAAATTTTTAATTTTTTTTTATTGTTTTTAAAATTAAAGAAATGTTCCCTTTCAGTAAAATTTGCCATCATCAATATTAAGTGTACTTTTCCTCCAACCACGGTTTTTTTTCCACACTGTATACAGACAGGGATTACAGCCCCAGCCATCTTAAACTCTCATTTACTATAATAGTTTATATACTTGGTTATCTTATATTATGTTTAGTCAACTTTTTATTCGACTTTCTAACACGCGCAATAAACATTTCCATTGTGTAAAATTTTACTTCACAATTTTTTTTTCATTGTTTACATGTTTCATAATAATATACTCTAGGTGTAACGTTTGGCCATTTTTTATTAAAGTGACGTTGTCTCGTTTTTGTTAAAGAAGACAGATAGAGCCTCAATTTAATCCTAAGTGTAACTTTAATCAACGTTTTTTAATAACATACGTATTTAGGTTAGTATCGAGAAGAGTTGCGTCTTTATGAGACGATAAGGACAAAAAATTTACAGCGCGTTACACTTAAAACCATAAACTACTAAGGAAATGGCTATTATTGTATGTTATTATTTTGACGATATACTTAAATGAGATACTACTACTAGTAGTAGTAGTCGTAGTACTAGTAGTACTATACATACGGATTTAAAACAAGCCCAACCAACATTTAAAATATTGAAAAACAAACGGATTTGAAACAAGCCTAACCAATTACTAAAATAATCAATTAATGAAAAACATTAATATACTGTCACAGTAACTGGATGGGTGACCAAAGAAAAAAAATATCTCGAGCTCCTTCGTGTTTTAAAAGGCACTTTAAGCCGTTGGTCTCGGTTGTTGTCGTGAGACAAGGCAGACGTAATAACCCAGCAACTTGCATTGGGTAAAAGTGGTGGGTTATTATCCAATCTAACCATTGCCAAACAGTGGGACGATTATAGGCTGATGATGATGAATACACTCTCAACCGCTATCTTTTATGGAAGTCTATTGTAAAGCTTAACTACCTTATATTGGGGCTGAAGTCACGATACAAGACGACGTTTTCACAACAATGGCGGACAAACAAATGAAGTACCTACTACTCGTAAAACGATAAGCAACCAGCAAGGTCTACCCGACAAGGCCTAATGGTCTCACTAATAGCGCACGGAGACGTAACACAGCGTTATGAACATAAACTTTTAGATGAAGCCTCCCATACATTGTCGCATGAGCCCGTCGCTCGGATGTCATATATCAGGGCAGTAAATTATTCTGCGTTGCTCCCCGACGGCGGACGAACATTGTGTGGTTTTCGAAGCACCAGGAGCCATGTCCAATTTCAGACGGCCATTAAGGATTATTCATATGTCGGCGCGGCCCAAAATTGTGCTGTGCATATTACTGTTAGTTGGGGAAAAATAGTAAATAGTATACTGAGTTATTGGAGTTTTCCAATTTGTTTTCGTAATAACGTTAATGATGTTGTAGTTGAATAAATGGTAATATGGTTACTTATACAAAATTGCTATAAAAATATGTAGTGATAAAGCTTACTAGTTTATCAAACTTGAATGCAGCATGCTGCCAGCCCGCAAATGTAGACACGTAAACCAAAACCTTACACACTATTGTTTTACGCAAAATTATTATAAACAAATGAATAATTTCAAAAAAGTAATAAAAAATCAGGGAATCTTTCCACTCCGTCAGAAAATGCAGGAATCAAACCAATAGTGTATATAACGAAAAAAATTCAACTTTACCCACTTCAGAGTATCGTGAACAATATTCCAAAGGCCGCGCAGCCCGCACCCATATTGCCAGGGCCGCGGCCGCTGTCAAAAAAGTTCGCATCTATCCATGCGAGGTCGAAGTAATAAGATCTATTTGTTATCCTTACTCCGATAGAGTGTGTATAGACAGACACACGGGTTGACGGTTCCGTCAATGCGATACGGATCCGTGACACTGTTGTTGATGTCGGCGTTCCAATATGGTGTTGTGATACGTATTGTATCGGAAAAGTTGCGAACCTCTCTTTTAAGGGTTGAGTTTATATGCTTGGACATATCTTTGTTATTTTTATCTACTGCGGGTAAGCGCTTGGCCTTCATCGCACATGATGGTAAGCGACGGTAAGGACAAAGGTGGAAGTGCGCTAACCCGGAATCCTCAACCACTGAGGAACCGGCTCCCTTCTCTCTTAATCTAAACATAACAATGCTATAACGTTGTTGTTATAGCGCCAGACTTTTGATAAGATGGTGGCAGTTAGCCAGGCGGACTTAACAAGCTCGATTACCCAGCAAACCAAGTATACAAAGATGTACCCTTCGCTAGGAATCGAATCCGAGACCTCTGGGTCCAACCGGTGGCTTAGCCACTAGGCAGAGGCAATTTGTTTGATAAAGCATTGGCCTTTTGTAGACTACATACTTTTTATCTATATTTGAAAAGATCATTATAGACAATAGCCTGTTATTCTGCTAGGCACGAAATACATAGATAAAGAAGGTGCTAGGCCTTGATTCTGATATTTTAAATCGTGTTTGCAGCTCGATGGCACAGTGACTAAGGCGTTGGTCAGCTTGCAATATTGCCAGTTAAGCTGTTTTTGCAAAGCTACGTCACTGGATGGGTACCAAATAAAAAAAACGATCTCTTGCTTCAGAAGGCGCGATTGTTGTCGTAAGATAGCACTTGTCAAAACCCTCAACCCGAATCGGGCTAGCCTGGTTGTCCTTGTGGAAAGGTATGTCCTCAGCATTGGGACGTAGGTATATGCTTTAGTTAGAATTGCGGTTTAAAAATAAGCTCAATATTTAGTAGAGTTTTCCAGACTTATCTGCAGTATGTCCAAACAAAGCATAGAGTGCGGGCGATAAATTTTCACACAATTCATGCGTCCAATTTCTGAGGGTCGAAAATATGAGACAATAAGACTACGGTTCCCAAAAATATCGAATGTTACGCGGTTACCCCTAGTCATTCCATTGGAATGGTTTGCATAAGTACGTGTCATAAATATATAATCGATCGATTTTGAAAGAAAAAAAAACAAAGGACGTCTTAGGCTACAACGCGCAACGTGTCATTATCTTTATTTCGAATCAAAGATCTCGGGTTCGATTCACAGCTGAGAGTGCATTTTTGTGTAGGTACTTGGTTTGATTGGTGGTAAGGCTCGTTAAGTCCGCCTGGCTAGGTACCACCATCTTATCTAAAGTCTGTAACAACAATGCTTATTAAGGACAATTTAGAGATAAGATAGCCAGTCGGTCAGTGGTTGACGATTCCGGGTGAAGCGCGCTTCCACCGTCGGCCTTATCGTCACTTATCATCAGGTTAGATGAAGGCCATTCAAAAAACAGCCTGTCAAATTCCGTGCCTGGCAGTACAGCTCACATGTTATCAATGACACAAGTAAACACCTTCCGTCTTTTTAATAAAAATGGCCAAATGTCACACCTCGGTTTAAAGTGACGCTGTCTAGTTTCCCATACAAATTTCCAAGTCGAAATTTTTAAAAACCAGTAGGTTAATTTTGATGAAACTCGGCATGCTGAGGTAAAATATAAAGATCTAAATATAGTTTGTTAATAACATTTCCAAAAAACGTTTATTTAACTGAGTTATTGCGATTTTAAACTTTCTATAGTGGACTTTAAATCGCAATAACTCAGCCAAATAAACCTTTTTTAAAAATGTAATCAACAAACTATTTAGATCCCTGTATTTTACTTTAGCATGCAAAGTTTCATTAAAATTAGCTTATTGGTCTTTAAAAATTTTGACTTGAAAAATTGTATAGGAAACCGAAATGCGTAAACCTTCTTAAAGAAAACAGATTAGAGACAACGTCAATTTAATCATAAGTGTAACTTTAATCAACTTATATTAACAACAGGGCTAATGTTTTACTTATAAATACCAAATTAGTTTTTTTATTTAATTGGTTTGCTATCGACATTATTATAATTATACAAAACAGAACAACTCATGCAATAACACTAACAACGTCACGAATATTTGTCACCAATCCGTCTTCTCTCGAGCTTTCACCTGTCCCCATCTACTTGATACGTCCAAAGAAAATAAAGAAACACATCTTGAGGTCCAAATTGCGCTGCAGCCAATCGAAACGAGCCGTAAACGTGAACTTTTAGGCCGACAATTTGTAGAATTCCCTCCTTACCTTGAATTGCGTACCGGTACAGTTTAATTCGCGACGTGCAGTGTTATGTTTTTCAACCAGATTTCCCTGAGGCGCTCTAGATGAGCTAGGCCGATAGCGACGTTAGATTGTGTTTTTAATGGACTTTTTCCCTTTTTGTTTTTATTGGTTCTGTTTCTTTAATTTGTTTTGTGTACTTCCCGGTTCTCGGTACTCTTAGGAAGCTGAACGTTATGAAGTGTATTTTTCTAAAATGTGGTCACGTGTTAAGTAGGATATTTTTACTAATAGTTTGGAGTTGTTAAATTAGTGTACATTGTTATCGGAAATTCGGTTTTGGTCGGTTCCATTACAAAAAGCAAGGACTGAAGCAAATCTTTCAAAGGATTTATTATTATCATAGCTTATTAAATTATGCATACATTACTAGGTCCACAGAACATTTGTATTAAAGCTATACAAACATTTACCAATATTTACTACGAGTATTCCATGTTCAACAACTCTACTAATTTTCACCAACATTGCTATAAAATGCTGGTTTTGACGAACAAAGACATTTATTAACCCCGTCTCTGTTATCTTTATTTTTCCTAAAATGAATGAATTAGACTTGACAATAACCTAATATAATGTAATGCAAATTTATTTTATTCTCGGCAGCTCAAGGTATTTTATTATGGAGTCGTACATTTTTAATTTTATGGTCTCGTATTTTATGTTGAACTCTATCTTTTTGATCAAAGTCATAATTGGAATAGAACATTTTCAATTAAGCTTTTTTTGTAATCTCTTGGAAATTGAAAGTAGGATACTGTGACAAGATGTGGAGCTTCCAATAATTATGTCCAAACAATATTGTGTTATAACGCCGTACTTCAAAGTCTTGAACCAGAAATCTTTTCGCGTTGAATCCAAAAGTTCTTTTTTTTTCTAAGAAGGAGGTAAACGAGCTGGCAGTTCACCTGATGGAGAGCAATCATCGCCTCCCATGGACGCCCGCGAATAGGAATTGTGAAGGGGGGGGGGGGGGAGGGCCCTCTGGAACTCTCACTGGCCGGACGAAACACAACAGCACCAAGTGCCATTATTTCACGCCGGATATTCGCGAGAGTATTACCCCGGGCGAGCCGGCCCAATGCGTGCTGCAACGCAGCGTTGCTCTACCACTCAGTGTCACTCATTTAACATCACCCAGGGGTCACGTGTAGGGTCTCAAGGGTAAACCTACGGACGCGAGTAACTTTAACCACCGAAGTATAGCGATTCAAAGATTTTTGGAACCATCAATAAATGTAGATAATTCTTGACTGTCAGAACACAATAGTATACTAACATTTTCTTTATGGGACAGTCTAATTAAATAGTGGTGGCAAATTTAACCAATTATTAAAATAAATAATATAAATTAAATAATAACTATGTACCGATACTAAGATAGACTATAGACTTTAACTATAGAGTTCAAACTTGAAACCTCTGTAACTATTACCAGTGGTCTACTGACTTACACCGTTTTGTCATGAAGGAAGAAAACGCAAACAGACATTCACTTTTCTAGTATTAGTTGGGAACAGTTCAGAGGTCATATGGATCAAGTAGGTAATATATATTTGTGTTTTTTTCATTAGTCTCTTCGTTCTTCTTTGTTTTATAAACTTTTTACGAAGACAGTAAATCGGATCACTGCCAGAACTATTATTGTAGGAGTCGTTCTAAATAATCATAAGATTGACTGGCAAGAGATAACAATGTTAATGCTAAACTACTTTTACGAGTTTCCAGTTCGACTGGCAAAATATCTGACGGAGTACGAGAGGCCTCATATAATATTTGTCAACGACTTATAAAGTTTCGACGTAAAACTTTAACGAGTGTAGGGTGTCCAATTTGGCTTTTAGCCTTTTTAACTATTACCAATAGTTTCTGTAGACATTGTTAAAAATTGTTAATATCACAAATTAACTTGAGACGTAGATTAATAGCAAAAATAAAATGTTTTCTTTCTAATAACATTCCAGGGATAATAATAGTGAACGTATGTGTATATGTATTTAAAAAAAAAACTCTGCTACCTACAATATCGAATAAGGACTCGTACCTAAAACCACGCATAATCAAGGTAACTGCTTTATTTCATGATATTTAATGAAAATCGATATTTTTATTAATATTGTAATTTTTTTTATTTACAAGTATTGTTTATTTAAGGACAAAGAGTTAATCATAAAACACAATAATACACTCTTAGATTGAGCTTTCTTTATTTAATTAACAGGAAAAGCTTCTAAGAAAACTATTTTCAACCACTTTTACTCATAATTATACACTTTTCTCGTAAAAAGCAGCCTTATTTTAATACTTATAAAATAAATAATAATTTGAAAAAAGAAGTAGACGAGATTAGAGATCTTGGTATTCATTTAGATAACAAGCTTCGTTTCCACAAACATGTTAATAAATTAGCAAGCAAATGTTTTAAATTATTAGGTTTCACAATACGGAACTGTAGGTATTTTCGAAACGCTTCAAGTAAAATAGCTATGTATAACTCATTGGTAAGATCAAGTTTAGAGTAGGTACGGTAGCGTAGTCTGGAATCCTTATTATGGTGTGCACAATCGTCGTTTGGAGTCGATACAAAAAAGATTGTAGTGGCACTCATCGTATCAGTGTGGAATGGCTAAGCAGCTTCCTTCATATAGCTCATGCTTAAAATATTTTAAACTTCTCAGCCTCGTCAGTGGAAGAAAGATTTCTGATCATTTGTTTCTATTTAAATTAGTTAATGGATATTTATATAGTTCGGATTTGTTGAAGCAAATAAATTTTAATGTACCATATAAACAGTCTCGACCGTCACGATACTTACCATTTAAAGCGAGGTGCTCAAAGAACTATCTTTGACATTCTCTGCTATTAACAGAATGCAAGCACAATATAGTCAATTGTCACGCCCGTCTGCAGTTAACATTGACATTTCTTATCCTGAACGTAAGTTTAGATCCATATTGATAACCGAATTAGATAATCAATTGCCTGGAGGGGCCACAACCACAAGGTGATTAATACAAAATCAGCTTGTGGTTTCTTTAATAACTCTTCTAGTTCTTGAGTAGTTTGTCTAAGTGAATGACATGTTAGTGTGTGCATAGTTTGCTTCCTAATTGCTAAAATTTTATTTTTTGCATGTCGTGGCACCCTCTAATTAAGATAGCGCCTTAGAATGTAACCCAATATCTGTAGTTTTATAAATGTACATGGTGTTTGTTTTGTTGGTTGTCCTTAAATAAATAAATAAACAAATAATCAAAAGTGAATAATAACAATATTTTGCTATTCTCACTATAATTTTAACTGTCGACGATTATTTTTTTTACCTTTTCTGGCAATCTTGCAACTTAAGCAACTTTACTTCGATAAGCTTGCTAAAACATGGTATTCGTTAAAACCCTCCAACCCGCATTAAGCCAGCGTATTGGGTTATTATGACCTAATCTTCCCATTTACTTCTTTCATGCTGGTACGCCTAAGCCTAAAAGTGAACAGTGTATAGGCCCATAACGAATATATATTATTATATTCCCTTTCAAATTTAATTGTAACCCTAGCGGAGTCGCTCGCTGACACGTAAACTTGCTTACAAAGTACGAAATAAATATCAAGCAACTGACCGGAAAAGTAGATGACGTATTTTATGATTCTGTTTACGACCAGTCGGGAAATGTCGGCTGGGATGCCATGTCCTAAATGGTGGGCTACGGAAAAATCTTTACGGTTAAGGATATAGGCGTAGTTAAGCCATCAACCGGCCAAAGTTGTTGTTAGGCGGTGAGCCGGAGAATATAGCTCTCTCTCTTTTTGTATATTATTCTAATACGTACTTAAGGATGCTTACTTGAGTCGGGAAGCATTTTTACGTTTAACGATATTTTATGGACATCTTTTGTCTCTAGTTGTCATGGTTACAGTTATGAGGGATCAAACGTATCATGACTCGCGGCTAAATAGGCCAAATTGGTTTTTGATTGGCTGTAGTATGATAAATACCAGATAATACTTCTTGCACGGTCTGCTACACAACATCAAAGTAATATTATTCTATCCATTATTGCTAACACTTTTATGATTACCTTTATTTCTAAATACCTGATTCAGAAATAATTTCAAGTATATATTTAAAGTAACGAATAAGTAATTATTTGTTACTAAACTTGTTGTTTGTTGTTGTAAAACAATGCTAATAATTAATAATTGTTTGACTCTTTTTCATTTACAGCTTACAGCTACTGTGAATAAAACTTTATGTATACAAATAACCTTTTTCAGCAAACAGCTATAAGAGTCGACAATATGAATACAAAACAAAATATAAATGAAAAATAAATAGAGGAACATCTAAATAAGTTTTAATGCGTCGGCAACAACTACCGTTTTCCGAAATTAATTAAATAATTTTTCATCCGTCTTTTGAAATATGAAATAATATATTTTCAACGTGAACATTAAGTTGTGACCTAAATAGTTACCTTGCGCAACACCTGGTATAATTAATCATCTTTCTCATTGTGTCAGGTTATAAGCGTTTCGCTATACGCAGGCCACGTTTGATGAACTGGAAAGGATTAGCTATATTATGTTGCTTGCGATTAATAATTTTTTTTTTTTTTTAATCATTTATTCAATACACATAAGTACAATTATTGTTACATATGAGCCGTACCACGAAAACCTCACAGGGTTTATCTGGGTTCCGGCGAGTCGCTATTTACATTTGAGTAAGTAAGTAATGTCTTTTCAAATTACACCGAAATCTTTTCACATTCTCTTTATACATCCTCTGTAATTCAGTAGGCAGCTTATTTAAATAAAAAGGTATTAAGTAAGTAGATATTCTTGTCCCATACAGGTTGTTAAAATTAGGTAAAATATACTTGTTTAGGTATGGTACTGTTCTTAAATATACAGACCTTTCTTTTTCTATTACACAATCAGGGTTATTAGATTCAGTGAGAATTTGAAATTCAATTTTCTCGTATACATTCATTACATTACAATATTTAAAGAATTCTTGATCATCGTTTTTAAGTTTGTTTAGAATGAACTTAGGAGTAATAATTTTTAACATTTTTAATTGCAATCTATATATAGTTTCAATATATGTTATGTACGTTCTACCATAGCTTAAACCATAAGTTATGACCGAGTCAGCCAGGGCTAGGTATAATAACCTTAATGTTTTAAAAGGTAATTTATATTTTAGTACATAAAGCTTACTAATAAGTGATCTTAATTTATTACATACGTAATCAATGTGAGGTCCCCAACGGAACCGGCTATCGATTATGAGACCAATGTACTTGTGAGTATCGACTACTTCAAGGATGGAACATCGACACGTATCGTTTACGTTATTGGTGTGCAGGCAAGCATGTTCATGGGCCACCACGGATGGTGTAATTAGTGTTTTGTTTTGTGATGAGCGTATATGTACTATTTTGGTTTTTTGAGCATTTATTAC
Source organism: Scoparia ambigualis (assembly GCA_963921215.1). Lineage (NCBI taxonomy): Eukaryota > Metazoa > Arthropoda > Insecta > Lepidoptera > Crambidae > Scoparia > Scoparia ambigualis. Next base: position 2,734,879 of record OY992503.1, read on the forward strand.
CAAGCCTAGGTCATGTGCCCATTTACACATGCTATTGAAGTTTTGTTGAAGCAGGTGTTGCGCTTCCGAGACACTTTTACTGGATACTAAAATGCACGTGTCATCTGCGAATTGGTATACAGATCCCGACCCTATAACCTTGCTCATATCATTAACATACAGGAGATACTCAGTCGGACCGATTATGGAACCTTGTGCCGTACCTTTGGTGGTCAAAGTCTTAGTACTTAATTGATCACGTACTTTCACGGTCGTATACCTATTGCTGTGGTAGTTAATGAGCAATTTTAAAAGAGGGCCATGGACTCCATTCTGTGACAGTTTATCATAGAGAGTGTTGTATCTAAGCATATCAAATGCTTTACTAAAGTCAATAAATAGGGCTAGGACGTGCATTTTTTTATTAAGATTTTTATTAACTTCGTCGGAAAATTGGCTCAAGAGCTGTGTAGTACTTTTGTGTCTTTGAAACCCATATTGGTTTTTACTGATGATGTTATTTGATTGTAAATATTTATTTAATTGATCACCTAGGAATCTTTCTATAACCTTATCTAAGCTGGACAGGATTGTAATTGGGCGATAGTTATTATAATCATCACGCTTGCCTTTCTTATATATGGGTCTAATTACGCCGATTTTGAGCAGATCGGGATAGATCGAAGTTTCCAAACAGCGATTGATAAGATGTGTTATTACTGGGATTAAATGTTCTGAAATACTCTTAATGTCTTTTGCCCGAATACCGTCAAATCCCGGACTTTTATTGTCATTAATTTTTTTTATAATTGATTCAATAGTTTCGTTGTGTGCGCGTTGTACTCGGATCGATCTATCAGGAACTATCTCATAGGAATTTCTTTCCAATAAGGGTATATCGCAAAAGTTGCAAATATTTTTTGTGTTATTTTCAAATTCCGCGGCAAAATTATTTGCTATTAAAGAAGAATTAGTTTTAAAGTTTTTCAATAGTATGTCGTCGATGCTATTTATTATTTTACCTGTGACGTTATTAATTATTTCCCATACCTTCTTTGTATTTTTAAAATTTTTCTTTATATTTGTCTGAATTTGTTTGTTTTTGATGTAATTAGCGTATTTATTTGTTTTATTCCTATATTTATTATACAGAAGCCTATTATTAAAGTTTTGTTTATTTTTTAACCAGATCACATATAGCTCATCGCGTTTCTTACACATCATACTTAATTTTTTATCAACCCAGGTACATGCCTTTCGCTTACCGTTTACATTTTTTTCGACGGTGTATTTACATTTATCATAAGCACTATTAAAGTTATCATGTATATATTTAACAATTTCGTTAGGGTTACTGTATTTCAAAGGTATGTTCCAGTCTATACTATTCAATTCACTGTGCAACCTGCCATTGTCTAGCTTGTTTACAAATAGTTTCCGCGGTGAGTCATTCGTGCTGATAACGGCCGAGATGGCACAGCCGGTAATGTGGTGATCGGCGAGCGCGGTGTTTACTACAGAGGTGTAAATATCGCGCGAGTCATAGTTACGCACAAACACATGATCAATGCATGACTTGGTTATAATATTACCGTATTTTTCTATGCGTGTATAAGAGCTCACGCCGCTGTTTAGACCCTGGTTGCACAGCGAATCTAGATAAAGTTTACTTAGGGGATTGGATTCTCTCAAGTCAATATTCATATCGCCTATCACCAAGTAATTATCTCTTTGCGAACAGGTATTTAACAATGTACATAGTTCGGTAATAAATCCATATTTTGAAGTGTTTGGAGGCCGGTATAGGGCACACAATTTAATGTTATATTTATTTATACATATCTCACCAGTAATACATTCAAACTCCTTCAGACTAGGATTATTAAATCTATTAAATGATACAGTTTTATGCACATACAATAATATTCCACCACCCTTTCTGTTTGATCTAACTTTCGAGTGAACAATATAGTCTTGTAGGTAAAACAATTGTACCTGGTCTTCGTTTAGGTTTACTTCAGTTAAAATGATAAAATGAATAATATGTTTAGAGTTACGTATAATATTTTCGAGTTGTGCAAAGTTTTTTTTAGTGGAACGTATATTAACATGAAAAAAGAATAGTGAATTATAGTTGTCCTTGGTACATTACATACAAAGTCATTCCATGTTTGACAGTTACTTTCAATAAAATTAATATTTTTAATTAATTTCGCGTATTTTAATATTAAAAAATGTATGCACTCAAGTTGTTTTTCAAATAAAATAAAAAAGCAAACAAAATAATGTAACTCACTCATTGTGATGAAAGGACTTTGCAGTTTCGATGTCCTGTAAAGATCGAATAGTCATAATTTTTGCCATAACTGCTTTACGCATTAGGATGTTTCCGTGCTTGCACCATATGAATTTATATATTTCCTTTAGTTCATCCTTAGTTTTCCATAGTAGGAATGCGGTGGCCGATGTTAGGGATTCGCGTAGGTAAACTTTGCCGGTACTATCCAGATCAACACTCATCTTGGAGTTATCGAAGTTTTTGGCTGCTTCCAACCATGAGTCACGAGTACCCTCACGTAGAACAACGGTGATTGATGAAAGCGTCTTTCTTTTTGAGTTATTGGAGCGAGTTTTTTTTCTGTAAGCCTTGACAATGTCGTCGGGGTTTTGTTTGATGGCTACGGCAACATCTTGCACGATTTGTTCCACGTTTTCCTTCTCTAGCTCTTTAACGCCGCATATTTCAAGTTGGTTTATTAACTGTGACTGCTCCAATTTGTTACATTTATTTTCTAGGACTTCGTACTTAAGATTGACGTTTCGCAAATTGTTTCGTAAATCAGTACATTGATTTTCTAGATTTTTCACACTTTTGTCGTACGATTGCATCTTTTTCTCATATTCATCAATTTTATCCGAGTAAAACTGTAGGGTACGTTGTAATTCTTGTCTGATAACTTCTTTCACTTCTGCGCGAATCTCGCGTAAAATTTTGTTTGACGCAAGGTCGGTGCCTGCAGGAGTAGCATAGGATTCAGTATCTGTATTTTCATCACCGTAATCCTCCGGCATAATGCACGACACTCTTCTTGGCTTGCTTGCGCTTGCACAAGATTTGCACTTCCAATCCACAGAATCCGTGGCGTGTATTGTATTTAATTGATCAGCTGATATAGAAGCACATAGGGCATGCAACCATTTATTGCAATTGTTGCACTGAAGCCCAGGGGCCTTTTTATTAACCAATTTTGCACATTTCGCGCACTTCACCATTATTATTTTATTAGGAGGGTAAGCGAACACTAAATTTTCGTAACGGCGATGTTGGGTTGGACGCAAGTGTGCCGGCTCAATGCTCGCGAGCGACTCTATTAGTGATCTGCTTTTACAATTGTCTTATACGGAATTATAAAATAGTTGTGCACCTTAATGCACGTTAATTACAAGTTAATAATGAACTAGATAATATAACGAAAGTGCAGCAATAGCATACACTGGACTTTTCTACCAAGAAATCTCAAAAAAAGATTTCCAATTTAATGTAATAAAATGAAATGTTGTGCGTTGGTAAGCTGGAGAGCATATAGCTGAACCAATTTGGCAGTTATTATTTTAAAATGATCGTTATAATCCGAATTAGGTTCATACGGAAAGAAGAAGGGGTTAAAGTTACTCGGGTCCGTAGGTTCACCCTTTGAGACCATACACGTGACCCCTGCCTGGGTGGTGCTAAATGAGTGACACTAACTGAGTGGTAGAGCCACGTTGCGTTGCAGCATGCATTGGGCTGGCTCGCCTGACCTTATACCACCCTCTCACTAATATCCGGCGTGAGATAATAGCACTTGGTGCTGTTGTGTTTCGTCCGGCCAGTGAGGGTTCCAGAGGCCCTTCCTCCCCCCACCCTCACAATTCCTATTCCTTCCTTAACCCTATTCCTTTCTTAAAGCTCGGCAACGCATCTGCGACTCCTCTGGTTTTGCGGCAGTGATTGCTCTCCATCAAGTGACACGCCTGCTCGTTTGCCTCCTTCTTATAAAAAAAAAACATTTTTAAAGATTCCTGGAATATTTTTGAATTCAAGAAAAACTAAACGTTTTTTCTGTAGAACTTTTATATGAACTCAAAACGAAACGCCTCAAAATCATTTTACGCATCTAACAATATTTCTTTATTTCAATAACTCACACGTTCTCACTAGTAATGGCAATAAAAGGTGTTCCTAAATAGGGTATCTCCGTGTGGAATCACCCGCAACGGTCGTTATAGCCCGCTAGTTCAAGCGAGTCATTGCCTTAATTAGCAGTTCAGGTGCGAAGCAAAACATATTCCCTTACAGAAAATTGAAGTTATATATCCAATGTGGGGATTCAAGATTACGTTATAACGACGTTCTGTTATGGAGTTTTTTTTACATATTTTGTGTAAGGAAAAGTTAAGTTCCCTTACATACATACATGCATATAATCACGACTATTATCCTCGAAGGGTTAGTCTGGGACTAGGCAATGAGGACCGCAAAAGCAGTCCTCTGCCAAAGTTATATAAGTTCAGTTCATCACCAATAAGCCCGCAATCCCCCACTGCTGGATATTAGCCTCCTTTAAAATGTGCCAGTCCCTTCTGTTCTGTACCGATCTCATCTAGGTTCATAAGTTCACTTACTCACTTAAAAAATGTGATGACAATGTGACATCCTGGTGACTATAAATTAATCTATTGAGCATTATGAGCATTGCGATGGTAAACATTATTTGTCTCATTTTTGTCTTTATTTATTTCTTAAACTCGTCAGAACAATATCTTTATTTTTGACGACAATAATAACATTTTGGCACTGATTGTCATACATACAGACCTTATAAAAATACTACCCTATTAATCCAAAATGTGAGCTACAATTTGACTTTGATTAAAAACTGATGCCATTTCTTTAGATCCTAACAACAAAATACATTTTTAAACGTTAAGTTTATTCCATATTTTAAAATAGGCAACGATTCTTGCAATCGACGTAACCTTATGTACGTAATGTAGGTACCATTATTTGGATTGCTTACCTTAATCACGCGAGTAAAACCGGGAGTAGACCACTTTTTATTCAAACCTCTTCGTCTAAAGTGTTCGTAATTGTGCCCCAGCTACGCCGCCCAAGTAAATCTCCAGCTCAGCCCAGAATAGGCTCTGCTATATATTTTAATTTAGCTCGTTGCGACAACTGACACGCATCTCTTAATTAACTCGGCGACGACAACTTTATGACCTACAGTTCATTTTATCTGCGCGCGAAAGGCGAGAAACGCACTTAAGACGACTAATTAGACGTGACACCTTAGTAATAATGCTAGGGATTGGTCTCATTTTCGCGGCAGAGTTTCGAGTTGTAGGTGCTACCGGCCGTACTGCGACTGAAACTGGTGATTTTCCTTGACTTCAAGTGCTCAAGTGGAAACTGTCGTTAGCAAACGGTTACCTCACATTACCTTTCGAAATATAGAGTTTTACATACTTATACTTATATACTCGTAAAATCAAACTTTCATTGTTTGTCTTGCATGCGTTCCTATGCATTGAATTGAAGTGTTTTCTTTTGCCACAATACCTTTTGAAGCACACTCACTAAGTACATAACATAGTTTATGATTCCTAGAGCATTATACAGAAGTTTATTGATTTCCGTGTCCGTACCGTGTCCCGTAGCGGTGAAAGAATACTACCACCCCCGCTTCCCTTGGGTGTCGTAAAAGGCGACTAACGGATTAAAGACTGCATATACATCCTTCAGCATAGAGCGGCGATGGGCTCACCACCTGTCACGTTGAGCACATGTCCAGTCGCTATTTAGTGAAAAGTGGCTATGACAGAGGACTGCACTTGCTGGCCTCATTGCATAGTCTCTGACTAACTCTTCAGGGATAATAGTCGTGATTATGTGTATGACATGCTATTGATTTCCTATTGAATTATTCAGACGCCACTATTTTTTTTTTTTTTTTTTATATAAGAGGGAGGCAAACGAGCAGGCGGGTCACCTGATGGAGAGTAATCACCGCCGCCCATGGACACCCGCAAAACCAGAGGAATCGCAGACGCGTTGCCGGCCTATAAGGGAGGAATAGGTTTAAGGAAGGAATAGGAATTAGGAGGAGGGGGGGGGGGGGAAAGGGGCCTCCGGAACCCTCACTGGTCGGAAAACAAAACTTATACAAAATACTATTAATTTTGTATAAGAATAATACAACTAGTAATGCTTTACTACGACTACATTTACTCTTACGTTAACAAGAACAAAAGCCTTTACCATAACACTGCTGTTATCTTCTCTAATCTTTATTGTTAATTCCTCTTTCCAATCTGTTCCAAATTGACTCATAAAACTTACTCAGATCCGAATAAATTATTTCCAACGTCAGCCAAAGATGTAAAAACTTTATTCATTTATTAATGAAAGCTTTACTATGGAGATAACGATTTAAATGGAATGGTATATACAGCAGTCGATAACATACGAATCATCATTATCAGACTATAAACGTTTCATCGCTTAGCTTAACCCTTCCCAGATGAACATAAAAATAAATAAATAAATGAAAATAACAGGCTATAAGCAATGGCAAATAGGAAGATCAGCGGGTCTATCGGCTAAAAAATATGGATATCACAGAACCGATGACCGTTGGGGTAGACGAGTTCTGGAGTGGAGACCGCGTATCGGCAAGTGTAGCGTAGGACGCCCTCAGACAAAGTGGAGCGACGATCTTCGCAAGGTGGCTGGCAAGAGCTGGATGAGAGTGGCCGCGGATCGTGCTCAGTGGCGTGTTCTTGGAGAGGCCTATGTCCAGCAGTAGATGAGTATGGGCTGATGATGATGATAATAATGATGATATTGTCCTTATAATGGGCATATTATGGGCTTCAAATGTCAAATGAAGCCCATGTCCATATTCATATTGTTTAGCCGATACGGGGGCATACCCATCCTGCTGGGTTGGTGGGTTTTAGAGAATGCGACCAATTGACCACCTGTATTTTGTGAAAAAAAACATAAATAACGCACATTTCCCGGAGGGGTAGAAAACTTTCCATAAAGGTATTCCATTCACCACGAGCCTGTCACATTTCTGTTGTAAAACATATCGGCAGTTTATTAAACCTACTCAATAAACCAATCAATTTAAATATATACAATCAAAATCTTGAACGGCAACGTTATCAATAACGGCAACATAGTTTGTCGTAGACGGCAACAGACAGAAGGAAAACATTGTACCTACGTATCCGTTTGCTAATTGTTTTGTTCAATATAATTTAGCAGAACCGCTGACTAATTTAGCTCTGGACTAATGTAGCGTGTGATTAGCAACACCCTGCGCCGCACAATATGCTCTGGAGGCTTAGCGAAAACAAATTGACGAGTGTAGGGGTCTTAGATATCCATTTATTGGTCCAATAACTTGATAAGTATTTTGTTCATGATATTATTAGCATAGCAGTAACACAATAGACTAATTCGATTGTTTGAAACATTGGCAAAACTATATCAACCCGCAATGAGCCATGGTTACGGGCACGCCTTATGTTCTTAACCCCTTGAGGATCGTAAAACCAGACACAATTGAAAATCAATTGTTTCGCGACCGCCGGCGGTCTTATGATCCTTGACCTATTAATTATTTGTGTAGGAACTTGTAAATGATTTTACAACGGGGAAATGTTGTATCTTCATCTCACTTTAGTGCCGATAAGAATGGAATCGCAAAATTTACCATCGAGTATTGACATCTTTAACTCAGAACCTAGATACTATGGTGGTAGTTATTCGGATGGATTAAAACGTACCAAGACCAGAACCCTTCACTGAGAAGCAAACTCGCCACATTAAGGCTGAGGTTGCCGGTTGAAGGCATTAACAAAAGTAAAATAAATACATTTAAATTGCTAAAACATTTTTCTTTTGGTAGTAAGTAGGTATTCGTCTTTCGCAATTCTTGAGACTCCAATTTAACCACCGAGACGTTTTAAATACCAATTCGAGAACGTTTTAACTTCAGAATAATGTTGTTAGAACGTTGCACGTACGTGTAAACTAGCAAGCCGGCGGTAGTGGTACGAACTTGCTAAGAATAACCGCTCGTAAATCAAAGACGCGCGACTGAGCACCGCACCACCGCCGCGCCGTTCCGCCTGCGTGTGCGAAAGTTACGCTCCAGAATCAACACAACTGCTATTACTGTGGTATTCATTCATTTATATTAATGGATGTGACTTTTATCTTGTATGTAAGTGAAAAGTTTATGTTACGCTATGCTTTGGTGTGCGTGACTGTTTGGACGGGTCACCCTATGAATATGGCACTGCGAGCAGCGATTGTGTTGTGCCATTTTCATTGAAAGACAAAAAAGTATGTAATTTAAGTCACAAGTGACTATTCACACCGAGAGTTCCTAGTTTAAAGGTAAGTATCTATATTAATAAACAAACAAAATGTAAATTATAATCGCACAATGGGATGAAAGTGGACAATGAGATGGGAAGCTTGAGCTCACTGCAACCTACCGCGCTGGCCTAATGCAGGCTAGTGGATTAAACGGACTTGCCATCTTAAAAAAACGACAGCGCAGACTAACGGCGTAACGTGTCTTTCAAAGGAACAACAAGAAGAACGGAACAGCACATGATATTTTTATTGGGTCGTAAAATTGGTCGGTTGTAAAAGTGAAACGTCGAACCTTAAACGTGCACGCCATAGTACCATCGAGCTCTTAGGTTTCAACGAATACGAGTAAAAAGCCCTAAGAAAAATTGCCTTAATTAATCAGAAGCCCGCATTGGGCCAGCGTGGTGGGTTATGGACCAATATCCCCCGTGCTATTGTCCACGTGAGAGGCCTGTGCCCAGTAGTGGGACGTTTGTAGGCTGATTATGATGATGATGATGAAACGTTTCTGTAACGGACAGATTAATCGGTGATCAAATTATTGGTTAGGTACGTAGAGAACGAACAATTTAATTGTAAGTTTCGGAATCATTAAGGGATTGGAAATTGGAATTTGTATATAGATTGATTTGATAAACAATAGGGCGATACCGCATCCGCTTGCGTTTGATTGTATACGCATACAATGTGAATAAAAAACCCTAGAAACTTTAGCCGCGGTACTTATGTAACGAATAAAAAATGTTACCATCGCCTTCTAGGAAATTGCACGTTTGCTACAGCGCCCTCTCTTGATAAAAAACTGAAGCTGCTATTTACGTTATTATGAAGTTTTACTTATTGTTACGAAATTTATTGGTATTGATTGATGTTTAAATTAACAAGTAGCTTCTGTATAGGATATTACATATATTCGAGCAATATATAACCTACAGGTTGGTGACTCTCTCAGAGAAAGATTTAAGGATATAAGTATAATGACAGTTGCATCACAATACATTTATGAAAATCTGATGTATGTTCATAAAAATATTGAAATGTTTTCAAAAAACAGTGATATTCACAAATTAAACAACTAGAAGTAAGAACAAATTAGCAGTACCTTATACTAGGCTCCATAAAATAAATAATTCTTTTAAGGTTCTGTGTACGATTATACAACAAAGTACCAAATGATATTCAGAAATTAGATCTCGATAAATTTAAAATGAAAATCAAAGAAAAGCTTTATAAAAAAACGTATTATAAAGTGTCAGATTACACAGAAGACAAAACAGCTTGGGTCTAATATGTTCCAAGTACTCCAACATCTATTTCTAATTGTCTCTAATTAATTTATATAGAGCACCATATTTAATTAAACTATTTACATTCAAATTCATATTTTGTATTTTGTGACCTGGTAACGACATATAATATATATTTTTTTGTAAATGTCGTTGCTTCTGTGCGCTGTGGTTTCTTGCGCCCATTCTTTGCCACAGTTAAAAAATGAAGTCCTGAATGGGTGGTAGGTTAAAAAATATTTGGACGTTTCAAAGTACTTATTAATTGAGTTTATTGAATAAATATATTCTGACTATTGACTATTGATAGATATTCGTACCATGTAAACATAGCCGTTTGCGTGTGATTGTATACGAATAAATGAAAATCCTAGACAAGTTTAGCCGTCGTATTTACGTAGTGGTTAAAAAAGTTACCATCGCCTTCTAGGAAACTGCATGTTTGCTACAGCTCCCTCTCTTGATGAGTAGATGAAGCGGCTATTTACGTAATTTGAAAGTTTTAATAATTGTCACAAATTTGATTGTTATCGATTGTTATTGATGGGCAGCTTAAGTAGCCTCTGTAAATGATAATTAGTCATACAATGTAAGCGTTCCGTTCGTACTATACGAACGGAATAACAATAGGAGATAAAACTAACATGGCGATCGTGATAAACTTGTAAATGTTTTATGGTCGGACAACGTATTTTATTTTTCCTCCAAAACGGCTAAGCCCACGTGAATGGCGTTTATCTAGAATTATGGTAGACATAACGCCCGACGTGGTGGTGAAGTCAAAATTAGCCGCGCTGAATTATTGTAATCTGCACGTAGCATTGTTTAGGAATAATTCTCGCAAAAACTAGACTAGCGCTCTAAGATATGCAATTGCTTAGATGTGTTATAACGAATCGTATGCGCAAATATATTTTAAGATAGGTCTAGACTTATATTTTGTTGTATAACTTAGAATCAGAGCGTTTAGATATAAATGGAATTTTAGTCGATTTTAAAGTGTCAGTTCATAGAGGATCTGAATGTGCATTCAAAATATTTTTGTAATTAAAAAGGGGCGACTACCTCTACTTGTCTGCTCTCTAATTGGCTAGAATAATTTAAATCTTCTAGAAGCTTTTTTGTATAAAAGGGCCGAGCGGGATGTCGGTCTTCATGTTCACTTTAAGCAGTCAACCGAGCAGCAACTAGCTGGAACCTTTGGAAAATCAGAAAACTGAAAAAGTAATTGAGATATACCTAGAGCAGTTTAAAGCCAGTTTGAAAGTTGAGTATTTAGGGAAACTTTATAAACACTGTATAAATTGTGCTTTGTGTGTTCACTTCAAGTAGCAATCCGAGTAGCTTATAGTAGCTAATCAACCAGAAACTTATGGAAAATCAGAAAACTGAAGAAGTATTAGATATACCTAGTAAAGTTTAGAGTCAGTGTGGGAAGTTGAGTATTTTGGGAAACTTTATAAACACTGTATAAATTGTGCTTTGTGTATCTGACTGACGTGTAATTACTAACTTGGATTTGACCATTTATGTACCTGTGTGTTTGTGTGTATATAACCTTGCGCGTATAACTTTTTGTGCCCGACTTTAATTTGCATGGACCTTATGTGTATTGTGTGTGCATGACCATATGTGTATTACCTACTGTATGTGTGTATTACCTTGTGTGCGTGTAACCTTGTTATATGTTGTGTATTGACTATTGTGTACATAGATGTTTTGTGAGTCAAATAAATAAATCTCAGGTCGAGGGGGTATAAGTTGCATTCGTGTTTTGTTCATACTTATTGGCGGAGCACTGACGTCGTGGTTCTGCCAGGAGACCTACCCTCGACAGTTTTGATATTGTTTTTTTATGTTATCGAGATACTCTGTTTTTTTTTCTTTTTACTTTATTTATCAAATTACAAAACATTACGTACATAGCATGTTAAAGAGTTGCATACTTAAACCACTAAGGTTTGTAATGACGCAACCCGAGTCGACGATATAACTTAAAGGTTACAATTAGGTAGGTATATCAGATATAATACTTATTATAAATTTAAAGAAAAGAAAATAAAAACAAAAGTGATACAATAAATAACAATAACTATCGCACTGCTAGGACTTGAGTAAACGTAATTGGATGCAATTTTGCAATGACAAGTAACTACCTACTTAGTTATTTTTTAGGTTTTCTACAAAGAACAGTTTTAATTTTCGTTTACTGTTATTCTCATTCAAATTATCGTGCAAGGTCGTAGGTAGTTTGTTTATGAGTCGCGGAATAATGTAACCTACCGTCCGTTCACCATACATATTATTAGCACGGCTCGTCTGCAGCCTGTGGCTGCTTACCGCGCGCGTACACACACGGTGTGTTTAATTTCGTTTTTTAAGTTATCATTAAAATAGTTTTTGATTAAAAGTAAGTATTTTACTTGGGTGTAAACTGGCAAAACATTGCAGTGCCTGAAGAGTCCACTGTCATCGTCACGGAATTTATTTTTAATGTTGTCTGATACGATATGCTTGAGTATGCTTCTTTGAAGGTTATATTATATTTTATTAAAATAGGTTTTAAATGTACGGCCGTAGCTGCCTAAACTATATTGTATATACGATTCTGCTAGGGAGTTATATAACATCAGTTTTACCTTGAAAGGGATTCTGTTCTTGAGTACAATATTTGCCAAAAATTGTCTTAGTTTGCTACACACATATTCGACATGGTTATGCCAATTAAATTTATTGTCGATTTGCAATCCCAGGTATGTTTAGGTTTCGACGAGTTCTATTAAAGGGCAGCTACAGGTGCCTCCGCTGGAAGAGTGGAGACAGCTGTGATCATGAGCCACAATGAGTTTTGGTATAGGACATGTTATAGGAGATTTTAAGTGTAACATTTTAGTTTTTGTAGAATTCAGAACTAGGCCTGCGTCATGACACCATCTGGTGATCATATTAAAGTCGGACTGAAGTAGTTCATAGGCTATACTAGGGTCTTTGTCTGCAGCAAGCAAGCATGCAAGCATGTTACTGCCCTAGTCTGCAACAGACGAAAAGATCAGATAAATAAAAAAGATATACCTATATACATACAATGCCTGATTGAGCGAGAATTAATTACATCGAACAACGTAGCAGCAGTTTTCTTTGTCGAGTTTAACAATGTTTGCGTTGATTTTTTGGCTTTATTTCCAGCTCAACATGGTGTCTCGCCGAGTAAACCTACTATCATATCTGAGAAAAATAGAGTCTTGAATATTCAATGAAAATACTATTACAATATCAACAATCGTTTGAAATGAAACTTCTATTAATATTTCGCAATCACAATTATATAAATATTAGATATAAAATAAAAATAATATAATAATAATAAAGTTTAACAAAATAACACACAGACAGAATACGACCTGCAGTGGGGATTGAAACTACGACCATGTTCTTATTTTGTATTATGAATAATTAAATATTATTTTGGAATTCATTTTTTTTCATAAATGGTACGATAAGTCGATAGTCAGTTTTGTTATTAAATAAACAGATAATAAATGAGAACATCATAATTAATAGCACGCCATCTAATTTGATGATATTAATTATGCCTTCACAACGTTTGTGTACATCAGTAGTTCCCATCTTCTCTACAGAACACTTCGATACGAAGTGTAGTACACTAAGAAAATTATCAGGCCACTCCAGTTCTTTTTGGTATTGGCAGGTACGCATATCTTTTTAAAATGCAAATTTAGCATTTTAAAAGTCCAATGAGGTTACGAATCTTACGATAGAAGCTGCTCGCAAAAGCTCTCAACATGCAATAAGGCTGTCTACACATTGGGTAACAGCACGGAGCAAACAGAAAAAGCTAGTTTTTTATTTTGATCAGTTGCTATTATAGCGACGTACTTTTACTTCAGCGACCTAAAAATGATATTAGTTACTGTCCTATTGCTTGGCGATTCGAGCGACGTTCACTTTATCTTGCTACACCTAAGGGTAGTGATTGTTGTATGAGAAAACAGAACAGAAGAGTTGAGTTGTGTTTCTTGCCAGTTGTTTTTGTACAAGGTTCCCAAGACTTGAAGTTACGACTGCTCTCTAACGAAAGCGTAGTGAATATAACAAGAGTTCAATTGATTGATAACGGTTTATTAATTTTGATTTCCATATCTGCAGGTTAAATAAATTTTGCGTATATATACACAAGAATTTCGCACTCGTATACAAAAGCCTAACTCTTAAGTTAGTGGCCACGGCACTGCTGGATTTTTTTGATTTGTTTTTACTGAAACCTGCAAAAATGTAGTCCGTATGAAAAACCTACACAAAACGATCTAGTTATAACAGTTATTTTGTTATTGAAGAACGTTATGAGAGTAAATTTTAAGAAGGGTGTCAGGACCATACAAGATGGAAAGTTATTTAACATGATCACATTTCAAAAAGCGATAATTAGTTGCCAATGTGAGGTCAGCCTTTAGTGCTGCATTCATCAAAAGCATTCCTTGCATAAATAAAGCTTCGCTTACATCAAGTCTTGTACTAATTTCTAAAAACATTAGTATGTTTTCACTTCACTTTCACTTTGACCGAATCATATTTTATTTGATAGTGATTTTTTAATAAGTCGTCTAATTTAATTGATACATTCATCTTCTGTCATTCAAACCAATACACTGACATGGCAAAACGTATTTACTATCTTTACCCTCGATTAACCGCTACATCGAATATCTGCACAATTAATATTGCCAGACCTAAAAATATTGTTAGCTCGTATTGTGTAAACTTGAACGCACCCGGTTAAATATAAAAATTTTTGACGGTAGGCAAATAACTTCTAACAATGAGATGACTAACACCTCAGTCTCCCTGTGACCACGGACCCTGTAAAGGGTTCGAAACGTCAGGATAATATAAAAACTATGTAAATAGTAAATTAAACGCGAGTTAATCCGTAAAAAAGTGTTTCATTTTAATATTTTTTCTTTAGAGCAATTTAAACAGCAAGCGACACCGGCAAGGCGTGTACTTGGTTGCACTAAAATGCTAATTTTGTTTTTTAGATCGTTAGTTGTTAGTAAACACCTGTCCCCATTTTTAGTAAAAACATGTCATTACCTAATAAATTCTATACTCATAAGCGTCCATAAATCAGAAGCAAGTGTTTCATTTAACTCGAGATTATTCTCGCGACTGTAATCACAGTTCAGGGTAACTAATCGCTGGATTAACATGACTGACAAAAACCTTTATATTGTTGGAAGAGGGAGGGTAGGGTAGAGTTCCCGCATAGGATTTGTCTGGAAGCTAACATTCTCAAAAGGTTAAGATAAGATAAATATGAGCGTTATTGTACGCCTATAAAAACATTTGAAGAAAGCACAGTAAAAGTCAATTAGTAGACCGGTATTAAACTTTTATGCTCTAAAAATCATGAGACAAAAAAGGAAAGTTTCAGCGTACGATCCCAGTATAAAATAATATTTAAATAGTGGGCAACATACTATTAATATAACGCTATAAGAAAAAAAATATCACCAAAATGTACAGTTGCCGGGTGCAGTATTTCCTCGCGAAATGCACTAATGCTTTAAGACGTCTCCAACTGAACTATTAGTTTTAAAAGCTTAAACGCCTTAAATAAACTCGACAGGATCAGCTCAGCTTTCGATAATTTGTCAAGTCGCGACGGCAACATCGATCAGGATTAGGTGTGCGCGCCCATCGGTCTTCCGGCCGTCTTCATTCCACTTGATTATAGTAAATTGGTATCGGTAACTTTTGAAATTTTACGTAGCGAAACAGAATACAATATGATAATAATTATGAAAGTTTTAACCTTTTAATTGTTATATTGTACGTGGTAGCAGTGACGGCATTCTGAAAGTGATTATTATGACTGCCTTGAATAACTTTTGTTCGTAAAAGGCGACTAACGGACTAAATACTGCACATGCATCCAACGGCGTGGAGTGGCGATGGGCTAACCATCTGTCACGCTGCGCACGTTACGTGCTGTCTCTGTTTGGTGAATCGTGGGCTATAGTAGAGGACTGCTTTTGCGGTCTTCGTTGACTAGTCTTTGAGCAACGCTTCGGGGATAATAGTCTCGATTATAAATAAATAAATAAAATTTGTTTACGTTTACGTTTACACCAGATAAGTTTCTATTGAAACTCGTTAATATGGTTAAACTAGACAACGGATCAATATACATAAACATAAAAAACACCCAGACCCAAAATCAATTCAGAAAAACAGTTTTCTCTAAATTGACCCGACCAGAAATTGAACCCGGGACCTCTGAGAGGGCGCGACGCCAGACCCGGCGCGCTAGCTACTCGGCCACGGAGGTCGTCATATTATTATTATGTTGATGAAATTTTTTGTTTAATTATATTAAGAGAAAACCAATTTCTTGAAATTTGTTAACAGTTTTAGATGGGTTGACGTGCAGGCGTTTGTACAATCACGAGCGGAAGTCCAAACCAGAATACCAATACTAAATAAGAGGAAATAAATAAATGGTTTGTAAAACGTACCATGCGATATTCGATAAGTAAAACATTTTAGTAATAATAATAATATTATGTTACCATTTAAATAGTAGGTAATACAAAAGTATAAATTTTAACTGAATAAACTATATCATTAGTTATTCCATTTAGGTAACGGTGTTCTAGTTTTGATCAAAAAGTAATTGCAGTAGACTATAATTAGACAATCCATCCACATCACCTTGATGGATGGCGGTCTACTACTGTGCGATTTTCAAGAAATTTCTTGCCTCGAACTACAGTGTTGTGGAACCAGCTCTCGGCGGCGGTATTTCCGGACCGTTACGACTTAGGGATCTTCAAGAAACGAGCCTATTCCTTCCTTAAAGGCCGGCAACGCGCCTGCGATTCCTCTGGTTTTGCGGGTGTCCATGGGCGGCGGTGATTACTTTCCATCAGGTGACCCGCTTGCTCGTTTGCCTCCTTCTGCTATAAAAAAAAAAAAAAAACTATGTCCACATAATATTGCGTTTTGAAATGTCGTAGTATATTTCGCATTCCATATTATTTCTTTTTTTTTATTATGCACATTCGTAATCAAATATATCAATCAACATTTGAATTCCATAATAATAATGTGAGTATGACACCATCATTCTCAATTTCATGTTAAAATTTAATATATCAAATAACGCTGCTGAAACATCAAATTCAATTATACTTTATCAACACAAAGCGAAACACGATATCTAATTGAATGAAAATTACTTTTCACGAAAACGCGATAAACAAACATTATGCTGATTGATGCCTGTGAACCACACGGATAACGGGGGAGATTGGGCCATATGCCACCACGCTGGCCCAATGCGGGTTGGTGGGTTTTAGCCGGCATCTTACGACAATAACCGGGACTAACGATTTAACGTGCTTTCCAAAGCACAGATAAGCTAAAAATGTTTTATTTATTTGATCACCTATCCAGTGACTTGGGATTGCGGAAGTCCTTGATATCAATAGATATTAATATCAAGAAATCTTAGGAAGAGAAAATATAAAAGCCGACAACGCGTCTGCGATTCCTCTGGTTTTGCGGGAGTCCATGGGCGGCGGTGATTACTCTCCGTCAGGTGACCCACCTGCTCGTTTGCCTGCTTCTTTTAAAAAAAATATATTATATCACAAAATCATGAAATTTACTGTAAGTATTCAATACAGTAATACTCATCAATCATCATAAGCTTAACAATTTAAACAGCTTGTTTTGAAAGTTCTTAAAGCAAACATACTTTACGTACACCGAGTATTGTCTCTTCTTCTCGTCTCTTCTAGTCGTATGTTCTTTTTAGTCATAAAAAGGCAATTATCTACATCTAGAATAATAAGTTAGAAACTTATTGGCTAATTAGATCACTATACGTCTTATCATATGGGGGTCAAAGTTGCTCGCGTCCGTAGGTTTACCCTTGAGACCCTACACGTGATCCCTGGGTGGTGCTAAATGAGTGACACCAACTGAGTGGTAGAGCCACGCTGCGTTGCAGCTCACATTGGGCCGGCTCGCCCGGCGTAATACCACCCTCTCACTAATATTCGGCGTGAAATAATGGCACTTGGTGCTGTTGTCCGGCAACGCGTCTGCGATTCCTCTGGTTTTGCGGGTGTCCATGGGCGGCGGTGATTACTCTCCATCAGGTGACCCGCCTGCTCGTTTGCCTGCTTCTTTTAAAAAAAATATATTATATCACAAAATCATGAAATTTACTGTAAGTATTCAATACAGTAATACTCATCAATCATCATAAGCTTAACAATTTAAACAGCTTGTTTTGAAAGTTCTTAAAGCAAACATACTTTACGTACACCGAGTATTGTCTCTTCTTCTCGTCTCTTCTAGTCGTATGTTCTTTTTAGTCATAAAAAGGCAATTATCTACATCTAGAATAATAAGTTAGAAACTTATTGGCTAATTAGATCACTATACGTCTTATCATATGGGGGTCAAAGTTGCTCGCGTCCGTAGGTTTACCCTTGAGACCCTACACGTGATCCCTGGGTGGTGCTAAATGAGTGACACCAACTGAGTGGTAGAGCCACGCTGCGTTGCAGCTCACATTGGGCCGGCTCGCCCGGCGTAATACCACCCTCTCACTAATATTCGGCGTGAAATAATGGCACTTGGTGCTGTTGTGTTTCGTCCGACCAGTGAGGGTTCCGGAGGCCCCTTCCCCCCCCTCCTCCCAATTCCTATTCCTTCCTTAAACTCATTCCTCCCTTAAAGGCCGGCAACGCGTCTGCGATTCCTCTGGTTTTGCGGGTGTCCATGGGCGGCGGTGATTACTCTCCATCAGGTGACCCGCCTGCTCGTTTGCCTCCCTCTTATATAAAAAAAAAAAAAAAAAAAAAAAATATCGCAAAAATCTTACCAAAATTTTACGTCAAATAAAAAAAATGTTACCATGTATCGCGTAGCGGTTCATTAAAATTATACTACCTACCACACCCAGAGAGGGGGTCCTTTTGGTGTCGTAAAAGGCGACTAACGACCTAAAGACTGGACATACATCCAACGGCATTGAACGGCAATTTTCTCACCACCTGTCACGCTGAGCACATGAGCAGTCGCTATTTGGTGAAAAGTGGACTATAGTAGAGGACTGCTTTTTCTGTCCTCATTGCCTAGTCTCAGGCTAAATCTTCGGGGATATGGTCGTGATTGTACTTATGTATAAAAAAATGTCGGTGGTCTCAAAAATAAGTGAAAACGCTAGCTGTTTAAACAGTCAAATGACTGGCGCAAATCGGGCGACAAATGAATGTGTGGTAAACATTTGCATGTATATTGTGATACTCGCGCCACGCTCGATCCCCGTGCGAAGGGATGAATATTAATAAAACCTGCCTTTTTTGTTTTCGGTCGAGATTTCCTCAAGAAGTAATTGGTTTACGAGTAATACATCTGATAGATGACGTTAAGGCATTTTTTTGACGGTAACTTCCTTATTTTGTTTTGGCTGTGCTTTCTCGTGTTTTTCTTAGCAATAAAGTGTTTATTAGAATATGTGAAGAAACAAGGAAAACAATATTTTGGTCACCAATCTATCTGGCAGCCTTGCATAAAAGATGCGTAACTTTCACTATAAAATAGAACGACGAACACACTGACATCTACATCAACGAGTTAATTCCTATAACAGGCCCAGCTAAGCCTCTGGTCAAATGAATACAAGTCAACATGTTTACGCAACAATGTCAAGCACAACACAAACATGTTTTACGTAACATAAACATCCATGTCACTTAATATTCAAAGTTTTCGTTCCACCAAACCCAATAAAGCATTAATGTACCGGAATAGCAAACCAATTGAAGGGAGAATTAGAAGGTCATACCATTAGGGCCCTTCCGCTAAATAAAACATGGAAAACCCTTAGTATTTCTGGCTATTGCAGTTACCCGAGTCGTTGGGCAAAGGTTGTGTGTTGGTGTAATGCTTATAATTGTTTGCTCGAGATGTGAGTGAAAATGGGTAAATTAAAACCTATTTTAGGATGGTATACGTATTCTTTTTTGTACGTTGGTAATACAATGTTAATATGAATATGACAAGCTTATGGATTATCACAATAACTTAAAAAACAATTACTTACAACATTAGATAGATAGATAATACTTTTATTGTAACATAATCACACAAACATGTACAATGCATTTACATAAAAAATAAAAACAATGTTACAATTTGGCGGTCTTATCGTTTAAAGCGATTTCTGCCAGACAACCAGTCGGATGGAGAGAACTAATATACTCTAAGATCGGAGGTGCAAACATTGAAAATATACTTAGTTACAAAAACCAAAAAATAAAAATAATAACATTATTAAATAAATAAATAAAAGGGTTTAATAAATTTATATACACACACTTAACCCGTCGAGCGTCAAACGTACTCAGGTTTGATACATGTTTTTTTTCTTGCACGTGCGCAAAGTGTTCTTAAGGTAGAACAGATTTACAGCGCGCCACTGGCGTTCAAATTTTAGCTTTTCGATTGGTACTAGCGGTGTTTCCGTTTAGCTTGAATTATTATTTGGTTTGTATGGAGTAACTTTTATTTAGGAACCATTTGACTACAATTTGGAACGGAAGTCAGAAAAATTATATAAAAAAGTCGAACGTTTTTTTTGTCAGTTGTTGCGTCACTCACTTTGTAGTAGGTAGGTAAAAATGAATTCTCGACGAAAACGGCGAGTAATCTTATATAAAGTATATATTTAATTACTTGGAAAAGAGTGTAGATTGTGGTAAAATAATGGTTATTATGGAATCAGTGTTTATCTTTGTAAAAAAAAGTCATGAACTTTTGAAGTGTGATTTTTTCGTAAGCGTGTATGGCGAGTAGGTTTTTTCCTCAGTAAGAAATATAAATAATAATTTGTAAGTTTGTCGATTACATAAACAGTTATTGATAAAATAACATTTCATTACCAAATAACTAATGTAACTAATAACAAAGAAAACAACGAAAAAACAAGATTTCGCGGACTCAGTTCGGTGATGGTCGCTGTTAGGTATTTGCCTATGCGGTGCATATTATTGTGAATAACTAAGTTAATATGTGACTTCAAAGCCTGAAATTTTAAATGTGAATACTTGAATAAGTGAACTTTGTGGTGTTAGTGTTGTTTTGAGTGAAAGTGTATGGGAAATATGTGTATTGAGGTGTGAAAGTGTAGGTACGCTGCGATGATAACATTCATCATAATTCAATCATCACCTCAGACCCTCATGTAAGTTTATTTTTTTACTAAGCTTATGATATTTCGATAGGAAATTTCATGCAGATTACATTGATACATAACACTTATGGATACATTATACAGGAATTACGTAATTAGGTTATTTCTGAAGATAAACCAAAAAAAAAAAAAACATTGTTATATAGCGGAGCGCTTGAGGCGCTTTTTTTTCCTAGGCGTCGAGCGCTCCACGGGTTAAATTAAATATACATAAATATATTATACATAATTATACATACTTAAACATAATAGTCTCAGGTAGGAGTAGCGGACAACGACAGCTATGCAGCAGGAAAGGTTTATTCACGAGCTCCTTAAATGCGTGTATGGATTTCGCACGTCTGATCGCCACTGGAAACGAGTTCCAGAGACGAACAGCTTCAACGATGAAGGAACAATCGTAAAATTATTTAACTAAAACTAGACATTGTTTGTCCATAATCAAAATCATTTATTTGTTAAAAAATAAACTATTAAATGGTCAAGAGTACTCTATACCTACAAGCATGTATGAAGACCGTTATGAAAGTAAATGAAGCAAATGGTATGTGTCAGTCTCGCAGCAATTCGAAAGTGGTGATGTCTGCCTTGCCCTACGTGAAACTCACATTATGAAATGAAATTAAATTAAATTATTTATTTGCGTATGAATGGGGTACATGGGGGAGATGTTGTTACAGTTGTTACATTTTTACGCTCATCCCATTCAGCCAACCACGGTAGCATGCAAAAATGGGTAGGATATTAAAGTTAAAAATTAATGCAATGCAATTAAAATTGAATACAATACAATATAACAAAATTATATACATAAATGGAAATAACCTAAAACAAATAAATTAATAAAATAAAAACACAATTAACCAAAGAAACCACTTTGAGGCTGTATGGTGCAGCTCCTCTGCCTTATTTGTTCAAGAGTTCAAGGACAAACAAAAAAACTAATGGTTTTCATAAGTTTAGAACAGTTCAAAAAGAAAAGTAATACACAGTTTATTTAACATAAAAATAATAATTAAATGCATTAAATGTCAAACCCTAATTAATAATAGAATTAAATATCAAGTCAAAAATAAAATCACAGTCGTTAAACAATTTAAATTAGAAAATAGAATGTCAATGCGCACATTAAATCATTAAACAATTTGGTATGTATGTAATAAATAATTTGTCATCGGTAAGAAAAACTCATCAGTGAAATCTATTTCATGTATGAAGCCGCAACTATGTACTAACCAACAGATAGAAATGAATTATGTATTTCCGAAAGTTCTTCAAATTTTTTTTCGCTTTCACCTGGAATTGGTAGGCAACTCAAGAACTTCATAATTTAGAAAGTTTCAGACAGTAACCGTACTTCAAGGCCCCGCAAAAGGACATTTCTGTTAAAAACTGGCAAGAACTTTATTAAGTTACAGTTTGGGTATTGATAATGGCTCCCTTCCACTTTTTAGGTTGTTTCTCGAATGCTAGCTCTCGACCCCTCGTGGAAGCAAGAGCTCTCTAACTATAAGCTTCGCCATTTGTTTCGGTTTTTAGCCACTTTTACCAGCTTCTGCGACGTTCATGTTAGGATTTAAGGCTCCACATCGAACTGACAAAACAAAATATTTTATTACCGTGCAAAAAAAATCTAAAAAGGATAGATTTAATGTATACGATTTTAAAATTAACGTCTTACTGTTTAACTACTTATTGAACTATCTTTTAAGCTAACCTTACATAATATTGCATAGATTATGTGGTTGTATATAAATCGACACCCGAATGAACAAGCAAGCGCTGATTTCGTAATGCTGCACGTCCTAGTATGCCTATAAACCTTATTACACATAGCCGTTTGAACAGAAAAATCCGGACTCATCACACACACTCACGCATTAAACGCGCCTGAACTCGACTTTACGTACACAATCTAAACAAAAGACTGCGCGCAAAACCAACATGTCCGCAGCTCACAGCGAATAAATCTCAATTTGGTTCCAACAATTTTATTGTGCTAACAAACGCCTATGATATATTTGTCCGTCTATGAAGCGGACGACGACGTTGCGTGTACATTTTGTTGTTTCTCTTGCGTCAATTGTCTCGAACGAGGATTTTTTTTTTTTCAGAAAAATCTTTTCTTTTTCATATTTACGACTCGAAGTTTACGAGGAGGCCTATTCTTTTCGTCCTGCTGCGCGGGTTATGGTTCAAAGACAGGAAGCTTTATTCTTATTAGTACCTATTAGATGTGTGGCTCTTGGCAATAAGATTTGTAGTTCATTTGTTCAACTTTATTTGTGACATAGAAATAATAAATAGTGCCTCTAACTATTAAATCATTAGAATACGGTAGAATACGGGCAGTACGGAGAGGATCGGTCGTTCACCAAGTAATATAAAAAAAACTCAATTTAAAGATTTTATTCCAGCCGGATAAAAGTTTTCATGCAAACTGCATTGTAGTGACACGCATCAGTCATTGTTTTTCATACCTGGATGAAAGAATTTTTACTTTTCTTACTTATTACATCATTACTTTTTGTATTTGCGTTGACATTACTTGAATTTCTTAAATTATAAAAATAATAACCGTTACAAAATTATCGGCATTTGCTTAACTCGCGTATCTACGTAATAAACTAGTCTTATATTCATCAATTTCACTTTTCGCGCATGCATCGAAATCGCTCGCGTCTCGCAGCTTGCACCGCCGTGTTACGTCACGTAAGTCATAAGGATCGAGGCCCCGCATAAAATGTGCATTAGTCTGAACAAATAAACGCTCTTATCCCTACTTTCTGGGACGGGATTTGTGGGATACCTCAAAGTTAGCTATAAACCAAATGTATGTTTCTTTTAAAGTCGCGGCATTCAATTTGAACCTTTGTTCTGTTACCCGCAAAGTAGTAAAGAGTTCACTGAGGCTTCCTTCACTTCGAGACGGGGAACACTCAGCGTATTTATGTTAAGTAATGTGGAGATATCATTCAACATCAGCTTTCATAACTGTGGACGAACGAGAAAAAATATGGACTCCGTGATGGCTGAATAGGGAAAGATAGTATCTATCTATTCTACTTTGCATGCGAGCTGAGTTAGTAGGCTTATTTGTTGAGATCTATGTTAAAACCGCAAACATTAGGTACTTTAACTTTTAGCTGTCTCACACACATATGAAACCTTTTACTATTATCTCACCTAATGGTAAAATGACCATCCACCAAATTGCATAAGTAGGTAACAGTCATCTAAAATGACAGCATCCTTTGTATGCGGCCACATCATGTGACCTACATAAGGAAGCCAACATGCGGCATATACCAGTACAGGATGTCGGAAATATAATTACGCTTGAAGTGATTCAATACAATTAGCTATTTTCTATGTTGTAAGAACGGCCTTCTTCCTCTGCCAATAAGATTCACTATTCAAAATCGATAGCTGTAAGCACTTAATTAAATTCTTCATTGAAATTCACTTGATCTGTAGACGTTTTTTCTCGCCAACATTATCGAGACTATCAATTCGAATTCTCGCCAGGTCTGTATAATCAGCAGGCCCTTAAGCACCTGAGGTGTAAAACAAATTGCCCCGACATAGCTCAGGGAGGATATTGGCTCAATATAAAATTACTCTGCCGGTCGTGCCGCGACTTCTAATGGCCGCTGCAGGTTTCACGGAAGACTAGCTTTATCCTGCAACTTAATCCATGCGGAGTTCGTATAGCAGATTTTCCACAAGCGGTGAGTAAATTTTATCAAAGGCTTAACATAATAAAGGTTGTAACATAATAAAGTCTTCGAAAATGATAGATATAAAAGTCTTAGATGTATAGCAAAAGAATCTATAGGTATGTCGTAAGTATACATTTAACAGATTCTACAATTAATAGTAATCCGTAATCAAATTTTTGAAAAACGTAAAAAGGTTTGGTTCTTTTTATAAGAACGCTTTGCCAGATAGCCCTCCATTTGTCATTTTTATCAATATAGATACTTACGTTCAAACACATACAGATAATTATTATTAGTTTATTATATAATGTTTGTCATTGTTTTCACATGGCAACAAGCAATATAATTACCTGCAACTTGGCAGCGTGATACTTTTAAATACCTACCTACCATATTACAATATATTTATTCTATGTTTAGACTCCTTTGTTATAGTTATGATCGAAATATGGAGCATAATATTTTAAAAATCTATATTATTTTCAAAGTTTATTTATAACATTTAGCTTCGATAAATAATAACCCCATCGAAGACAATTACATTTACTTCCCAATTCAACCGTGTTTTCCATGTTTATTTTTCTTTCTAAACTAGGTACCTCAGCAAATGTAATATAAAATATCGTAGACATCATTTCAACAAGTCCTTAGGAGCCGATCGTATGAAACGAATTGCTCTAACGTCGCCAGGGCGGATGTGTTGACTCGATATAAAATTACTGCGTTGCTCGTGTCTTGATTTTTAAAAGATAAGCTAGAAAATATCTTGAGTAGAACGATGAGAGCACAATTTTAAACGAAATAACTATTTGTGATCTTTTATACAGAGATCACAAAGAAGAGAGGTGACTTAAAGCAGATGCAGGGTGCGGGAAAATTATCGGTTTAGTTGGTGGCAGGGCTTATTAAGTAAAACCTTCGGCCTTATCGTCACTTACCATCAGGTGAGATGAAGGTCAAAAACTTAACAGTAGTGAATGAAAAAAAAATGGCTAGTGTAGATTTTATCGATACCTAACCCGGGTTCGTGATCACCAGCCTGCATTTAGCAAAAGTGGTAATTAAACCTATTAGTAGCGATGACTTGGATTCAGTTATAGAGCCTATTTCTAGCTGTGGAAGACTAATAGTAGACTAAACTTTATAGCAGGTACACTATGTCAGAATACGCGAGTTCAAATTACGCTTTTTGGTGTTTTTTCAACAATAAAATGCTTTTAATTTCAAGCTTGTTGAATTTAACACATTAATAAAATCTAGACCTTTGATATAAACATGTTCGCATATTCATGGAGTTGCGCCGGAGCTCAGTCTAGAAGTAGAATGGACCAGCAACCAGCAGCGATATTGCTAATTTAAGTTTCGCAATATCACGACGGGTGGTGCACCTACACTGTGTCTGCGAATAAATAATAAATATTTCCAACGCTCACACAAATAAATTATCTCGCCCTAATTAAGTTTTTTAAAACTTGTTTTTGATGTGTTTACTTGTAAGATTGGACCACAAAGCGAAACTAACTCAAGTGCCAGAGCAAGTTTATTCTTTCACGTGACTTCCACAGACACACTTTTGCGTGTCGTTTGGTTGTTTGAGAACATTACAATAAAATTCTATTTATTACGTAGTTTGAGATAAAATATTTTAAAATAAAATAATATTATCTTTACTAAAATACAAATAGATATAATCTTAATCATCATCAGCCTACAAACGTCCCACTGCTGGGCAATGGCTTCCCGTAGAAAATAAATAGCACGCGAGGATAAATAAATGGGGAGTGGGGATAATGGGATAATCTAATTGTAGGTTTTTTTCGTCTCTTAGTATACAACGCAAATTTCACTTTATTTTACACAACTAAAATACCAAAACCAGCAGATTTTTTTTTAAATGAACAGCTAATTAGAATCCTAAGAGACTGCAGTCGCTCCCATAAATAGGTCGAAAGGTCTCGAGGTCGTTCTTACAAAAGAAGCCAGACAGCAACGAAGTATGACTATCAGTGGAGCTGCGCTAACAGATCCCGCGTTGAATCCCGGCTTGCAAATAAAAAAGGCTGGTTCTGTATCCATTCGTTCTACAGATTTGTTTACTGATCAAGTTTTTTTAACATAGAGCAGGCAATACAAAAACTATAATAATATGCACAATCAAAGCTCTCTTAAGCGTCTGTACAATAAGCGGTTTGCTTATGGAAAACACGTAGACTTACAGGTAGTTTTAAAAATGTGTTGGAAATTGTCTTATAAATAAGAGGAACACACTAAGGTACGTAATATTTTTGGAATATTTTCTTATTCATTTAATTTGGCTTGGCACCGTCTTCAAAAGTACGTAAGTATAATTTTAACAGTAAAGATTAAATTTAGTTCTTGAAGACAACACAATTATTTTGTTCTTTTTAGTTTCTCTGTTTTTTTTTAAGTCAGTTTTTTTTTAATTATTATTATTTTATATTTTTTAGTGTAAACGTACCTACGTTTATACAGAAAAATAAAAAAATAGTAGTGGTAGTAGTAAGTAATAGTATAATATTATTTATTTGTCATTTTAATTGGCTCGGTTAGTATTTTTTTCAATTTACAACATCTTAATGTCCACTGCTTATAATTTTGTACAAAATATTGTTTTCTCCGATGCAGGGACGTTCATTCTTGAAGAGTTCTCTTAGTGGCTTACCATTAGCTCCACTTGACGATGCTGCATTGTGGCGAGCATACATTGCTTAGCAACCACATTAAAATTTGTAATCACATAGCAAACACCAACAATATTTAGTACTGAGTTAAAATATAAAAAAAAAAATTACTTAGTATTGAGTAGTTCCAGTGGCCGTCTGTGGTCTTCATCAACAATTCCACTTCAACAAATTCTGCTTCCCGAGGACTAGTGCCCAGATTATTGAAAATAATACCTAAATTGCTATAGGTGTGCCTATAATATTTGAAGAGTTCCCTCGATTTCCCCAGGAACCCATCATCAGATATTGAACTGATGACTATGGGACTATGAAAGGTATAGTCGAAAATATAACTTGGCTTGCCTGTAGTAACCACGCCAAACAACAGTGTAGACTAATGAAGCTTTGTCCGTGCCTCCATCTTCAGTAATTTTGCGTATACCCTTTCAGAGAAAAAAATATATTTCAAATCAGTCTTTAAGTAATCGGGGAACATAGATAAAACATAAAATATATATTTTTTACGACGAATTGAAAACCTCCTCCTTTTTTTGAAGTTCGTTAAAAATACTTAGCGAGTTGTTTAGTTACTGACTTAAAAATGTCTACCTCATCCGGAAATCGAACCCGCGTCCTCCGCAATCAGGGCGGCTGCGTTGACCACTCTTCCACCGATGTATTCGTTAGACCGATAAAAATTTTCAAAGACTTTTTTTTACTTTATGTTTTTATAGCAAGAATATGTTAGAATTTACATTCTTAGGGATCTGAATTAAAATATTTTACAATATTTTAAACATTCAGTTAAGATAAGACTGCTTAATAGATTCGTAATATGTGATTATTTGCACTAAAATAAACGCTCAAATAAACTCAAACATAACGAAACGATGAAAAAGATTGCGGAGGACGCGGGTTCGATTCCCGCCTGAAGTAGACATTGCTTTTAACGTTTCGTTATTTTTAAGTTTATTTGAGCATTTTTAACGCAAATAATCAAATATTACGAATAGTTACTGACTCCTACCACGGAATTTTTAAATGTTCTGTGGTGCGAGCTGAGAGTCAACATGACTGAGTGCCTAAAAATGCTATTCAAATGTATATATAATGTCAAAGCTGCTGCTATTTCGGTACGATTTAGTATAGGATTAAGTATATTATATGTATGTACTCACCCACATTGATTTAATTCTAAAATGATGATTGTGATGAAATGATGACAAAAGAATTAATTACAAAGTTTTTTTCGAACTACAGTGTTACTTATAACCACAGATTATAATATTGTTTTCTGAGGTTTAAGCGAGCACTACACATTGAAATGAAACACTTTTTTACGGATTAACTCGGGTTTAATTTACTATTTACATAGATAGTTTTTTTATATTATCCTGACGTTTTCCTGTCTCTCTGTGGCCACGAACCCTGTAATTGGTTCGAAACGTCAGGATAATATAAAAAACTATCTAAATAGTAAATTAAACGCGAGTTTATCCGTAAAAAAGTGTTTCATTTCACAGATTATAACACCATCTTTAAACAAATAAAGACGTATTTTATGTTACTTTTACTATTCCCCGTTTTAAAGCGACAGAAACTCGAGCAATATCGTTATTTCAGTTGCGCCTACGTAACATGGAACCCCGAAAAAAAGGCAAAGCAAATAGTTCCGCGCCACTCTCGATGCGAACTCGTAAAGTTTAATTGCGACCGGCTCGTTTATTTTCGTTGCACGGACGCCGGCCGGCGCACTTTGATAAACTATTTTGAATGTTTACAGCTCCGTGTTGGCATGCTGCTACTTTATGGAATCTTATTGCTATTACTTAGACTTTAACACAGTTATTAATGAACGTGGTATAAACATCAAACTTGGTTAAAACTTTCTCTTTTTTGTTAGTAAAGGCAGATAGAGACAGCGTTATTTATTTTGCTCCCTACATATCGATAGTCTCTGTAAAATAATAAAATCTTTTTCTATAAATTAATGCCCACCTTTACAAGTTTAACAGAAGCTCAAAATGTAAAAGTTATTCACAAATACATATTTAATCACGACTATTACCACGGAAGGGTTAGTCAGAGACTAGGCAATGAGGACAGCAAAAGCAGTCCTCTGCCATAGTCCACTTTTCACCAAATAGCGACTGCACGTGTAGGTACTCAGCGTGACAGGTTGCTTGCCCGTTGCTGCTCTATGCAGTTGGATGTATGTGCAGTTTTATGTCCGTTAGTCGCTTTTTACGACACCCAAGGGAAGAAAGAGGGTGGTAGTATTCTTTCACCGCTAAGCGACACGGTCAAAAATTATAAAATAAATCAATTGTAGTTATAAATAACCGGGCAACAGTGCACGCCTTATGGGCCGAATATGCGGGCTCAAAGTCACGCAAAGAGCAATGGAGAGGGCTATGCTCGGGGTTTCTCTACGTGATCGAATCAGAAATGAGGAGATTCGTAGACCAACTAAAGTAACCGACATAGCCCAAAGAGTCGCCAAGCTCAAGTGGCAATGGGCAGGGCACATCGCCAGTAGAACCGATGGCCGTTGGGGCAGAACGGTTCTCGAGTGGCGACCGCGCACCGGAATACGCAGTGTGGGCAGGCCTCTAACAAGGTGGTCGACGATCTGGTGAAGGTTGCGGGTAGCTGCTGGATGCGAGCAGCACAACACTGGTCATAGTGGAGATCCTTGGGAGAGGCCTTTGTCCAGCAATGGACATCCTCTGGCTGATAATGATGATGAGTGCACGCCAAATGATGTCACCTAAATGATGGAACTCTTACTAAAGTTACTTTATTTACTGCCGCAAACAGCCTTAAAGTTGTTGGTAACAAAATGGAATTGTTAAGTTGGCGAGTGCGAAGTTTTTTCTTTTTAATAATAAATTCCGCGCATGATGGACAAAATGATAAAGTTGGAAAAACTCCTCTGAGAATTATATATATCAAAAGCATCATTCATTACTTGCTATTTTCGTCTTGAGGAGATCTTTTAGCGGAACATATTTTTTTCGTTCTGATACCATTAATAAATTACCAATAATTAATAAATTAATGGTATAATAATTAATAATTGGCGTGCTATATTAAATTTACGTTTAGTTTGACTGCTCTGGGACTATATTGTGTTCGTTACATTGTTGTAACGAAAACAATATAGTGTACATTTACTCAACTATTTATTAACGCCACCATTGTGTTGGTAACCTGAAACGTAGCTTTAAATTGCTAAAGGTCACCTTGTACAGACATGGAACAGCCTTTAGCAAGGTGCACTATGTCGGGTTAACTGGTCGTCGTGGTTTAGGCCGCTCTAGTGAAGACATTTGACCCTTAAGCACCTACGGCGTTTTGTTTGTGTGCCACAACGTAGGAGGTAGCGATTGTTAGTAAAATCTGGGGATAATCTGGAACAACACTTTTATTGTAAGTTTCCATTTATTAAATATAGATTAAAAAACAGAAACACTTATTTAGTTCACGTTATCGTTCTTCTGGGACAGTTATTAAAATAAATACGAAGGATTTCATTCATTCACGTATCAAAAGTGTTCTCTTAAGTTATAATGGTTACTGTTAAAAAATATTTTCTATAGAACGTCGCGTTAAGAGTCAAGTGATAAATAAATGCTTAACTGAACTGATAGGCATACGATAACAGTTGTCATAACCTCAAAATACCTAAAAGTCTTAAGCTAAAAATGAAGATAGCTTCAAACTCACGCATGGTATTGTAATGTAATTTTTTCTTTATAATTCAGAGCATTGCTATTGATTACTATTTATTTCATTAAAGCGCTGTGTTATGCTAGCTAGCTAGCTAAAAAACTAGCCTAACTCCCATAGTAAAAGGTCATTCTCCTTTTCAAATTAAAGACTTGTTATACGACATTCGGATCCTGCAAAGGATTCGAATTGTCAGTATAAAATAAAAATAATAAGTTAAAAAAAATACGCAATTGAAATAAACGAGTTTAATTTCAATGTGTGGTGTTCAGTCTTATTATGTTATTATAGAATACGAGAATAAACGCCATTTACATTGGATTATACCATACCCTATGTGATTTCATATTGCTTCCGTGTCAGGGTATAATTGTAAACCCCTTCTGTTCTTATTAAAGCTTGGCTGTCTTCTTCTGTCTTCTTGCACTTGACTGCGATGGGATGTTATTGTTGATAAAATTCAACAATGTTTCAAAGGCATAATTACTCAATAAATAAGTTAATTAGTCTTAATATAACAGGCTAAAGGCATTACAAAAGACAATGTTTAAAGTTAAACTCGCGCTTTCAATGTTTCATCTCTGTCTAAAAGTATTCGAAACCCCTGTTTGTACCTACATTAAATTACGCCCTGCGGATTTATACGTCAGAGTAACAGGAGAGCGAATAAAACATGCCTTCGCCTTTTGTGATTCGTAGAATTAGAAAATTATCGAATCTTTTCATAACGTGCCCTCAGGGTTTGCAAACAAACTTGTTTTCGTTACTGAAAACAAAAATAACAATACGTATAAAGCCTCTGACAAATGGTCGGATATTTTGTTACTTCAAACGGCTTTGAAGATATCCTGGTTGTGGAATATTTTAAACATGAAGCCTGTAAGGGGCCATCCTAGCTACTTTTGCGCCCAAACAACTATGTATATCAGTATTGTTATAGCGAACACGGGAATTAATACACTTCTTGGTAATTTATAAGGCTCTTACAAATATTTACATCAAGGCGTTATTATCCTAATTAACGGATCCATTTAATCATGGAATATAGTTAGAATAAGATCCAATTAATATGAGTCTTTTCCTCGGCATTCAAATATCCAATATTTTATAAAGTAAAAAAAATAAAAATAAATTACTGCTCTTGTGCTAGGTAAGTAGGTAGACAATACTTTTGCTGAGTTTCCTGGCAGTTATTATGAGTACTTACCAGGTTTCACACTGTGGTGACATAGTGACTTCCATAACAGATAAAATTGGACCCTAAACGAATGAATATTTAAAATGTTATAATGTTTTATACATTCCATGTACTCTGAGGAGTATTTCGGGCACGCATGCGTCAAGGAACAAAAGCCTGTCACGGCGCCTCCATAACTTCTTGTTTGTGAACGGTGTTGTGGCGTAGGACTTTGTGTACCTGCTAACAGGAATATGCACGTGGAAATTCATATGTAACACACATTCGCATAATTTTATTATCATATTTCTGCACTGCGCGTTGATTCCACCAGGTAGACAAATAACTTGTTTTTTTAATTACGTTATTTTTTTGTTGGTGGTCGTACGTTTTGACACAGGTATACTCCTAAATAAACTTTTACCTCTATCTGTCTGTGACTATTATAAAATTTTTGTAAGGTCTTTTTAGAATAAAAAGAACGTGTAAAGTTATAAATAGTTTTCTTGTATTTACTGTACTCAAGCATTGACTGTAATCTGTTTATGAACTGAAATAAATAAATAATTAATGTGTGCACTTCATAGATTCTAAAAACGCTACGGAAACAATAACTTAATAAAAATATATTTTTTTAGAGATTACCGGACTCAGTATTTGCAATTAACAAAGATACAGTTAGTAGCGATAGCGAGCGAATAATAACTATAGAATCTCAAAAATCATACTAATAATATTAATATCACATTAAAAGGTTTTAAAAATAGAAAATCTCAATCTCAAGAACTTACTAAATATAATGTTTAAATAATAAGTTCAAGAGTCCAAGACGCATACAGTTTCTTAAGGCATGTTTTCGTATTCCAAAATGTAATTGATACATTTTGATACGCAAGCGAACACTGCCTTATCTTAAAGCGCAGGAGGCCCATCAAAAAGTAATACCATCAAACGTAGCTACTATAAAAATTCACTTCCGAAGACGCCACCTTAAGCTCGCCAACCCCAACAAAATATTCTGAGATAAACCGTGCAGCGATCAACGGTACCGCTGCCGAGACTATTATTTTAATAAAACGACAATATTATGGTCCGTAACTTCTTTCCTAATGTCAGTTGAGTTCAGCTGGATGCCAGCCAAAGAGTACGACAAATAGCGCACAGTGAAGCAGTGACAGGTAATACTTTAATCTTCGGGTGATCCTTCATCGATCGGTATTCAGCCGTGCGGAACCCCATGTTGAATGATTGCTGAACTAGAAACCTTGGTACGACAGTAGAAACAGACATTTACAATTGACCCGAGACGTTTTAACCGAAATTTTTATCCGTTAGTTCGTGACTACAACCGGTGCAATTGGTCGAAACGTCGAATATGAAAAGGTATGCTTAGGATATATGTACCAAGTAGGTAATTAAAGTTTGTGTTAAGCCTAGTTAAAGAACTTCGACTGCTCTATTTTTTTAATGGACGTTCTCTCTCTTTGGTTACTATGTTAACTCCGCTAAACACAGTGCGCGGTGGAAAAATTATGTCCAGGATACGATTGAATGTCAACCATTCTCGTACCTGTTTATGTCTGCCGGCAAGTAGCAAGCTGTTGATAGTAAATTTAGAACATTAAAAATAACCTAATAACGTAAGACGTAAAACTGTTCATAAAACCGGCTGTTAGGTAAGCAAAATCTCGTTTGAGTCGCGAGAATCCTTGAGTCTTCATATCACTCAAGTAATATTTATAATAAATCGGTAATGAAATGGTTTTCTGCTTAGCTATTACGCAACGAGGCCTGACCGACTTTAAAAACTTGTAAAGTATTCACCTATAAAAATATTTAAGTTTGTTGTTTAAATTGTCAAAATGAAGCTATTCCGTAATAAAGTTTTCGTAGAATAATTTGACTCTTGAGCTTCTAATTAGATAAAAGTTTAATATCAAAGCTGAAAAACTTCTTAAGGGAGGTACTCACCTATTTTATACTATGTTATTGAGGACACATAGTACTACTATTCTGCATAAGGTATAAAAAAACACCGTAGAACGGTCGAACGAAAGGTGCGAATTCTCGCAAACGATTTTTATTAAACTCCCTTGCTGATGAATAGCTTCGTCGAAGACGCGATCTAATAAACGGACTGAATGTTCGCTAGTTTCATTCTCAAGTAGACTGATTGAAATGGTAATGGTTGGAGGAATAGATTTTTGGACGCTTTGTGCAATGAGATTGATGATTCTTCACGTTGAAGTGTTTTGACAAATCGCTCAATGTGCTTCTTCACTAAATTCTTAATTAAATTAGTTTAATGGAAAGTGACCATAAGACCGAAAATGGAAGCGCACTAGAACATAAAATTATCTACATTAAGTACCTAGTTTGCGTTATAGTTACCCAGTAAACTCATAATCGTTATAGAACTAGAAATTTTAAAGTCAAATACAGTTTTTACGGTAGGCAGTGGATTAAGGCTTTAGATGAACAAGAATTCTTCTAAGTCACCGAAACAGCTTAATCCGCATGTCGTCGGAATTGCGTTTCATGGCAGACGCAAAGATGTAGGTTCAGACATACTAAAAGTGACTGAAATATTACAACATATTTCATGCTTGTCCACTCCCCGTTGTGAATTATTTAAATCTCTAGCAACACTGTCCGTCCTCAAAAATGTTTCCGTAATAAATTATGCAAAATGATCTGGCAACCTTTCTCATAGGGTCGTGACACTTGTGACTGCCGTGGGAGTTTCATAAAGTTGCGAGAATGAGTAATGTAATATTGTTGAGGCTTGTGGATGTGCACTTAGTAGATTGGATAAGGTTGTTTAGATTAGATCGTCAGCGTTTCAGGCACAGGTGTATAATGACAAAGGTACCAGGTGTAAATATTCTGAATACTATTTATTGATCTCGAGCATGTCATGGAGCGTACATAGAAATAATATGAAACATAAAGGTACTTATCTTCATCTTACCTTACGTAAACTGACGAAAACATGAAGGTTGCTTTCCCTTCTAACGCCTTAAAGTGAAGTAATGAAACAAGACATCAAAGAAAATTAAATGTCGTTTTATTATAATGTAACCTCGGTCACAAGTTCACGGTTCAAGATGGGATAGTACTATTTTTGATGGGCTGTTGTTATACACCTATATTATTATTTTGATGGGGTGTAAAGATACAGATTATATAGAAAAATATTGCGCGAGATTTTAATTAAAAATTAATACCATCAACACAAGTTTGCTTGTTTAATTAACAGCCATAGCTTTGTGGCTATTTTGGATTGCCATAAACTAAGAAAGTTGGTTTAAAATTTTTATTTTATGTCTTCTATTAAATCCACAGCTCTTTACAAAATTGTGTCTTTAAAATATTAATATAAGTCGTTCTTACCTTATTAGCAATCGATAAAAGGACACCAGCTCTACATTATTTTTGTCATTTACGACATAAGCAGGATAGAGGAAAGTGGTTATTAAGTTAGATAGGCCCTCGTTTGAGAATCATTAGCAGAGCAAAAAGTGCAGTGTGTACGCCTGCCGCTGGGTCGAGTGTGCTAGGGTGCCCACAATTTTTGCAGGAAACTTCATTTA
Source organism: Scoparia ambigualis (assembly GCA_963921215.1). NCBI lineage: Eukaryota > Metazoa > Arthropoda > Insecta > Lepidoptera > Crambidae > Scoparia > Scoparia ambigualis. Next base: position 2,770,779 of record OY992503.1, read on the forward strand.
TTTGTTGTAAATGAAACATGAATCTTTTTTAATACTACTACCTATTTGCGTCCTTGGAAGAAACAGGCTGCACTCTCTGGATCTCTGAAAGCTGTGGTTTCTGGATACCACTCCAAGACACGTCGTAATGTATATATGTGTTTATAATAATAAGGCTAATGCAAATAATAACTTTACTTATGTTTATAATTAATATAACCTCAAAGATAACGAAACGTTGAAAAAAAGTGTCTAACTCAGGTAGGAATCGAACCCACGTCCTTCGAAATCTGGGCGACTGCGTTGACCAATCCGCTACTGAGGTATTAATATATTACCGAGTGATTGGAGTAATAGGAGTCAACGCTAATAATATATTACCGAGTAATTGGAATTATCGGAGTAAACGCAGCCGCCCGGTTTTCAAAAGACGTGGGTTTGATTCCCACCTGAGGCAAACATTTTTTTCAACGATTCTTTGAGTTTATTTGAGCTTTTTTTAACGCAAATAATCAAGTATTACAAAGTTACCAACACCCTTCCACGACACGGACAATCCAAATCGATCCTTATGTTTTCCGTTCTCCTCAACAAACGTCTAAAAAACCTTCAGCATAGTTCGGTAATTGCGACCAGAGGAACAACGGCTAATAGCACTTGGTTACGTACATACATACATAGAATTACGCCTATTTAATAATAATAATAATAATCTTTATTGATTAAAACATCAATTTGATACATTTTGTATAACACTTTAGTACCTAAACTAGGTCAAACCTGCTCTAGCCTAGGTAAGTGCCTATCACTTACGCTCTTCCAAAAATTGTATGTAGATGTAAATGATGTTGCGCATGCATAACACTATAAACAATATAATAATTATATAATAAGTAGGTATTAAAATAAAGCTATATTAATAAATAACCAATGCATGTATACCATTTAAAACATATAAGTAATATAATATAAATTTATAGAAAAAGTAAAAATTAATGATCATGATTTATGTCGCACACAATAACTAACATACACGATCAAGTAACAACAGTCAACAGTTCCTCCGTCTCATGGTAGTTCAGCGTTAACAGCAATTCCCTAACTGAAGATTTGCATTCATGTTTTGATTTATTTTGTAAATTTAGTTTTTTGTTTAATTTTTTGTATAGAAAGGGACCACTAAAAATAATAAAGCGATTTGAAAATTTTGTTTTGAGTAATGGAGTTGGGTTTTTAAGGGTAATATAATTTCCCCCAAAAGGGTTAGTCAGAGTCGGCTATGCAGAGTTCAGGGTTACAGATGCATTGCAGCGTCCTCCTTTTAGAACACCGCCAAATCTGTGTCCCATTTATATTATTTTTTTGATTGAAAATAGTATTGGTAGCCACCACGTACTAACTTTTTCTTTTGCCCATTTTGCCCGATGTCAATAAAATTTAAATCGATGACTCCCGCACTCGAAGACACGATTTGTATGCAACGAAATTCACACCTATGACAGGATATTTACTGTTAATCAGTTGATACTTGACATTTGTACTTGACAAATCTATTGATTATTCATTATAACGCAATGTGTTTCTTAGCAAATAGGCTATATAGTAAACTTACGTTCTTCATAGACATACCCATGACATACCTAATTGAACTGTCGTGTATTATTATGAATTTCAAAAATATATTTAACTATACTTTCTACTATGAAAAAATGGAATTCGTACTATATATAATTAGGAAAATGAGGCATTCGGAAAATTAGGAATAAACAAAATTAAGAGTTTTCAAAAAGAAGAATTTGTCATAATAATAATTTGCAAAATTTCTCACTTGGAAAAATAAGAATTGGGAAGTAATCGCTGACGCTGAAGTTATGCCCTTTTTTAATAAATGAAATGAATGAAAAGGAGATGTTGCAATGAAACTACGCAATACGAGACTGAGTTTATACTTCATGATATACAGATACCTTCGATAATGAATATCAATAAGTACAATCGACAACAAGATCTTTATGACTTTAACTACTTTGCTAATACATACCACAGTCATTGAGCTATTATTACTACGTATAGAGAAGACATCGCTCACCACTGCTGTAGGCCGCACTTGGGCTGCAAACGCCTTAGTGATTGCGCGTGATTCAAGCAATTGTGGACCTTGCTGCTGCACCATAGTTGCGCACAGACTTGCTTCGCGGTGTCTTCTCTAGTTTATTGTACCTCAATGACCACAGTCCACTGATAATAGTACACATTTCACCAAATTACAACGGCACATTGTGCTCAGCATGACAGGTGGTGTGCTCTATGCTGTTGGATGTATGTGCAGTCTTTGTTCCGTTAGTCGCCTTTTACGACACCCAAGGAAAGAGGTAAGTTAATAATTTGGTATGTATTTTTAATTTGGTAGTTAATAAATTTGTAGTATTATTTAAGTGAGTCGCTACACACACGGCTAGCAAATGATGCCTAGAAAAAACCAAACACTGCTCTATTCTATTCTAGTGGTAATAATTAAAACTAATGTTTCCACCCAACATGGCCGCCCTACAGCGCGGCCTGTGAAGTGTTCACGTCGTTAGGACGTTAACGGCGCCGGGCGTCGTGACACGCGTCTGAGATTCGTCCGCAGCCGTGCGGAGACGTGGACGTGTCAGCTTTTGTGTACACGCTTAGCACATAGTACTTTTAAATAAAGAAAATATATTATGTACTAACGCCTAGTGAGCCGTGTAAGGACTCACTAAAATAATAAATACTACCAACCCCTATCTTCCGTTAGGTGTCGTAAAAGGCGACTGATTAAAGACTGCACATACATCCAACAGCAAAGAGCGGCGATGGGCTCACCACCTATCACGCTGAGCATATGTGCAGTTGTTATTTGGTGAAACGTGGACTTTTGCAGTGGACTGCTCAGCGGTCCTCATTGAGCAGCCCCTGACTTCTCAAAAGGTTATTTGGGGACAAAAGTAAATAATAAATAAATAAATAACTAAACTTTCCTACACTCACACTAATTATCTAGCCCAAGAGAAGCTTCGTTATGAAACTCGTTGAATGGTTACCAGACAACAGATAAACATACATAAAATACATAAATACATATTTATTATAATAGAAAACACCCAGACCCGAGACAATTTAGAAAAACAATAATTTCTAAATTGACCCGACCGGGGATCGAACCCGAGACCTCAGAGATGGCGACACCATGAAAACCGGTGTACAAACCACTCGACCAAGGAGGTCGTCATAGTCGTGAATCCATGTATGTATGTACAGTCACGAACAAAAATATGTAAACAATTGTAACTCTTAATACAATGGAATAAGAGTCAAAGTGCATATTAGTGCTCGTGACTGTACTAACGCCTAACTCTTAATACAATGGAATAAGAGTCAAAGTGTATGCATATTGGTGCTCGTGACGTACGTCTATCACACGCTCGATCTAGGAGCTAACTATCGCAACGGCTAAGGCGTTCGGTTTGCGATCTTATCCTGGCAATGCAACTTTTATAGACTATAGCTCGTTAGATAAGTTGTTAAGTCTTAACTATAAGTTAGTTAACTGTTTTTTTTATTCTTATTATTAGTATTGACGTCAATAAGTGCCTGTAAAGGTTTACATTGAATAAATAATTTGACTTGACTTGACTTGACTTTGCATTGCCTTGCCAGGTCTGGATTGGTGACTAAATTAGAAACATCTCGTATTCCTCCGTGCTTTGACAGACACGTAAAGTTGTTGGTAACGTTTGTTGTCTCAAGTAGGTAGTCGTTTTAACCCAGCAACCCGTATTGGGCCAGGGTGGTAGGGTATGGCCCAACCATGTACTGATGTCGATGTGGGAAGTCCGGTGCTCAACAGTGGGACGTGGGACAATATTTGTATTGTTTATGTAAAGAAAAACCACACACGAAGTGGTTTTTTTGGTGGTCACGTGCCTTGGTTTTTATAAAAATACCTTTATATACTTAAATTATCTACCTTCAATTTGCTCATAGTTTTATACGAATTGGCGCCGCTTCGTCTACCTTTTTATCTCTACATGTTAAGCAATTCCATTGTCTAGTTCAGGAACGTATAAACAAATATTTCTTATTTAACTCTAACGTAGTACTTTCTGTGTTTTAAACTTTTAATCAACGGATCATTTAAATAATAATTATCCTGCTTCTTTCATCTAGATCAATTGACTCAAGGAACACAAAAGAAAGAGTCATTAAAACAAAAATAACAGACCGTGGCAACTTCAAAAGGCAACTGTTTTATCTGCGCAAATTAAATTAGATGATAGTGCAGCACAATAAGCAAGTAAGAAGGATATACTGTATTACATTACTCAAGAAGATGGAGCGGTGAACGTACGCTTGCTTGAATATACGGCTAAGGAAGTTGTGCTTTATGCGCTAGGTTCCTCTATACGGAGTTCACTGCGTTGAACGCATTCTGCTTTAACACCAAACTATGTCTTATGTGGTCTCAAGTTAGTTAATGCTAACAATTATGTTTATACAATATACTCACGGCTATTAACCACGAATTGGTCAGAGACAAGGCATTTATCCTTTAACTATATTGCATTCACAATGCTATATAGTTAAAGGATAAAATGTTTACAAGAAAAAAAACAACCAGTCTCAGGAAAGCTCTGAATGGTATATGAGCTTCCTGAGACTCTTTGTTTTTTTCTAGTAAACATTTAATCCTATAACTGCACATGTGCTCAGCGTGACAGGTGGTGAGCACTTTGCCGATCTATGCTGTTGGGTGTATTTGCAGTGTTTAGTCCATTTGTCGCCTTTTACGACACGAGAAGAGACGGGTCGGTAGTATACTATTATTAGGTCTACACCATACAGCTTAATGCTGACTCCACTAGGTAAACCTTTTACGATAGTTCCTTCTCTGTTCAAGCTGTCCGCCTCTGGAACTCGCTTCCAGTTGCGATCAGGCGTGCGAAATCTATTCACGCATTTAAGGAGCTCGTGAAAAACTATTACCTCTCCCTTTAACCTTATCGTGCTGCCAAATTTCTTCATTCGCTACTTCCTGCTTGAGACTATTATATTTGTGTTTATAGATGTATTTATTATAATTATGTATTTAAATAATAAGTAGGTATACATAATTATTTTGATTTTTACAATTATCTTTACACCTCCGTCTTTGTAAGTTTATGATAAAAGTTCTCTCCATCCGACTGGTAGTCTAGAATAAATCGCTTTATAGTGATAAGACCGCCAAATTGTGTGTATTGTAGGTACTTTTATTTTTATGTTTCGTGTTGTAAAATGTAAACTGTTACAATAAAAGTGTTATCTATATATCTATCTATCTATCTAAACCCTTATCAAAGTAGTAAGACATTAGCAGTGATGATGATGAATATAAATATAATTCATATCACAAGGCGGAGGTACTCAGTATAAAGTATGGGCCTCCTTTCGCTTACGCCACTTAATAGGAAGTAGTACAAAATTTCAGCAGTAGGTACCATAAGTGGAACCCTAAAAACTGTGCTTTTACTCCGCCGCTTAGCGACCCGCATGTGCTGGGATAATGCTCACTTCGCTTGGAAGCAATAACCCACCCGGAAAGACCGAGCTTTTTTGTTTTATTCGCCATCTACACCACAATGTGGGGACCGTATTAAATATAAAAATTACGACGCGAGCGAAGAAGTATTATGGCCGGCTTAAGTAACGCAATGCAATATAACGCTGAACTCTACCCATAATGTATAATAATTCATGAAATGGCATGCGTCTAATAAACCTGGTATAACCATTGGGGTATAGTGGTTAAACCGTGTCTTTGACTCGGAGAATTTAATTCCTTGGAAATTTTTATTTGTTGTTGCGGTACTTATTGGCTTTGATTGATGGTAGACCTTAGCAAAACCTTAGCATTAGTAAGTTATTGCTAAAGTTTAACAACTTTCTTAAGGTTAGTTCACTGGACGGGTGACAGAATTAAATACAACTTGAGTTCTTCCTTGCCTGGGCTCATCAAAATAATACTATCAACCCCTCCCTTCCCTTGGGTGTCGTAAAAGGCGACTAACGGACTAAAGACTGCACATACATCCGACAGCATAGAGCGGCGATGGGCTTTAAAATAGGTCTCTTCCCTTGGTCGTAGTCGGGAAAAAATTACTTACGATAATTCTAAAACTTTTCGTTTTTGCTGAGTGGATAGAGTATGTGGATTGTGAGCTACTTTTAAAAAGTTAGAAGTTTTATGACTGTGCTTTAGGTATGGTTTAGGTATTTCATAAGATTTCGTGTAACGTAATGTATATAATATTAAAGTTTGATATGTTGAGTGTTTCATAATAAGAACTATCTTATCTTTGTGTTGTAAAAAGTTTAGAAACATAATATATGTGGAACTATGAAAATCTCAAAATCACTCTTTTTGAATTTAAATAAAATTTTAAAATTTTTGAAATAATATTTAAGACTTTCAGTGGTTAGTGGTATACATGTTGAACAAAGATTAGAAAGTTAAGTGGAGTGCCTCTTTGATCATTTCATTTTTCTTTCGTAACACACGCAATAATAAATTAAAATTGACAGAATCGCTCATACATGGCCTTTGTAATACTATTTTATACCACACAAAAAATTAGAAACATACAAACAGTGCATTTTGTATAATCACGAATAAAATATTTCGCTAACGTACGTTTCTTTATGCGGACGCGGGCGGCTGCGGGCGCGGCGCGGCTAAGGCGGCGGGCCGGGGGGGGGCATACCTACCTACACTCTATATGACTGATAATCCACTCGTCCCGTCAGACGAGTGGATACATGGCGAACATAATACAAGAAGACGTAATGCAAAAAAGTAAACTAAGTACCTTAACCTACTTACTTTATATCTTAGCTGACATCAATAAAAACATTATTAAATGACAAGTTTTGAGTAGTTAGTACTTACAGATCGCGCAATTCTTCTTTCAGATAAGATTATTCTACAATCATCCGAATTGGATGAATGGGATGAAAACGTAAACACGCAATAATAAATTAAAATTTACAGAATCGCTCATCATGGCCTTTGTAATGCTATTTTATACTACACAAAAAATAGAAACATACATACAATGCATTTTGTTTTAATCACGAATAACATATTTCACTAAATACGCAGTTGGGCATGCAGGACGTGGGCAGGTGGATTTGGGCATCAACTCGTCACACCAAAATTTGGTTCTAACTGGTTGTTATGTCGGTCTTTGGGTCTTCTTAATGATACAATAGTCCTCAGGTCCGCATCATTTATTTGTCACAATTTAGGTAATTACATTACAATTTACAGGTAAGTTTAGCGTCCGTGATCGGCCGCTCAGAGACGAGTAATAAATATGGCGGCTCTGTAGGGATGTACCACTATGCACAATCTATATAGTGATGTACCTAACATCCCCCTTCTTAGTTCTTATTACAATGTTAATAGAGTTTAAGTTACTACAATTTTTTATTAGTCTATTTCCTCAATCCACCTTTTAGGCGGTCTTACAACACGACCAGAACGAGTTACAGTTACTGCACATGGGTCTTCTCGGGGTCTCACCTCATCCCTCTCCTGCGATGAGCTGGACTGCATGGGAGGGTGGTCACAGTCAATACAATTAAACTTTTGTCTCAGGTGAACCCTATTACGCCTATACCTAACGTTATTGACATCTTCTACGATATATGACCTATTATTACCTAATCTTTGTTTTATTACTGCATGTTCCCAGTTACTTACAGGATTTCTCTTATAATAAACATGATCGTTCGTGTGTAACAATGACAATGGCTTAACGTTTCTGTTAAAGTATTTAGACTTTTGTACATCATTTTTTTCTACAGATTTTTTATAATCTTTGAATTTTACAATTTTAGGTGTTAACTTTTTTAATGACATAGGAATATTATCTCTTAGACTTCTAGACATTAACAATTGAGCTGGAGACGAAAAATTATTTTTTGGAGTATTTCTATAATGTAACAATGCTATGTATGGATCCGTTCCTGTCTCCTTACATTTCTTCAACATATTTTTGACAATTTTGACTGAACTTTCTGCCTGTCCATTTGACTGTGGATGATATGGATCAGTTACAATATGTTCTATGTCCCACTCATAAACAAAATTTTTGAATTCTAAAGATTGGAATGGCGGTCCGCCATCCGACACTAAGGTATTCCATGACGGGCAAAAATGGACTTTAAGTTAGTGATCACATTGGTAGATCGACTATCTTTGTTTAACAAAGCAATTTCAATAAATTTGGAATAGTAATCTGTCTCAATTAAATAAGTTAAACTATCAAAATACAATAAATCAATACCTACTTGTTGCCATGGATATTTAGTTATTTCAGAATTAATTAATGTTTCTTTCTGATTGCTAGGTTTGAATTTGGCACACACAAGACATTGTTCTATTAAGTTTTTTATATCAACTGACATATTAGGCCAATATAAAGATTCTCTAGCTAATTTTAAACATTTGTTTATACCTTGGTGACCTTTGTGAATTTTTTCTAGCATTTCTTTGTACATAGACTGTGGTACTATCAATTTAGAACCTTTAAAAATTAAATTTTTAATTACATGTATTTCACCTTGTATGTTCCAATACGGCTTTAACAATGGACTTATACTTTTTTTGCTATTTGGCCATCCGTCATAATAATATTTTTTTAACAATTGCAATGATTCATCATTTTTGGTAGCTTGACATATTTTTTTATTATATTCTTGGCTTATTGCTAAATTAGAGTACATAAGGTTGACATGACATGACATTTCAGACTCATTTTTGGGTTCATAATGTTCCTTGATGGCTGCCCTAGACAATGTGTCTGAAATGTACATTTTTTTGCCTGGTACATGTATAACATTCATATCATATTTTTGTAACGTTAACATCATGCGTTGTAATCTAGACGGAACATCATGCAATGGTTTACTAAATAAATATACTAATGGTTTATGATCTGTATGTACAGTGACTCTATGACCATATACATTTTGGTGGAACTTTTCACATCCAAATTGTATAGCTAACAGCTCTTTTTCAATTTGAGCATACCTTTCTTGCGTAGGAGTCAAAGTTTTTGAACTATATGCAATAGGTTTATTGCATTGCAATATCACTGCACCCAACGCTGACTTTGATGAATCTACTGACAATACTAATGGTTTGTTAGGACTACAATGTGCTAAAACTGGTGACTGGGTGATCTCATGTTTGAGACTGTTCAGACATTTGTCATGATTTTCATCCCATACCCAGACAGTATTTTTTTAAAAAGACTCCTCAATATTTGAGTTTTTTCTGACAAATCACTAATGAAAGGACCTAGATAGTTAATCATACCTAGAATTCTTTGTAATTCTTTGACATTTCTAGGTGTGGACATGTCAATGATAGCTCTGACTTTTTCTTGATCAACCCTAGCACCATCTTTATTAAAAACATAGCCTAAAAAGCAAACTTCTGAGACTGAGATTTTACATTTTGGCTTATTAAATTTTAGGTTGACTTGACGAGCTCTTTCCATGACTTTACGTAGCCTTTCATCATGAAGTGACTGCGTGCTTCCATAGACAAGCAAATCATCTATGAAAATTAAAACTCCTTCTATGTCACCGAACAAATTCATCATGACTCTTTGAAGATTTCTGATGATGCATTTATGCCATACGGTAATCTTAAGTATTTGTATCTACCAAAAGGTGTTTGAAAGGTACATAAGTCTGAACTGGACTCGTCTAATCTTAGCATCCAAAAACCAGAAAATGCATCAAGATGCGAGAAATATGCTGCACCTTGAAGCTGAGACCTAATTTCATCAATTGACTTGAGTGGATAGTGTTCCCTCATTATATTTTTATTTAAATTTCTAAGATCTAGACAAATTCGTAACTGACCTGATGCTTTGACTGTGACCACAACAGAATTTACCCATTCTGTTGGCTTAGTTACCTTCTGAATGACCTTCATTTCCTCCATGCGATCCAACTCCTCGCGTAGTTTATCCATCAGAGCGAATGGAACTTTCCTTGGAGGATCAATGCATGGTACCGCATCATGCTTTAGCTTTATGCTACATACTGGAGGTAGACACCCGAGACCCTGAAATAAGTCATTATACTCTGTAAGAATTTGTTTACAATAATTTTGATTACTTATTGAAAATACTCGTTTGATTATACCTAATTTTTTACAAGTTGGTAAGCCTAAAACTATTGGACAACTTATATTTGCAATAATAAATAAAATGTTTTCACTATTTCTGTTATAACTAAACTGACAGTTTAAATGACATTGACCTGAAATTGGTATTTCTTTACCTCCAAAACCTGTTACATTCACACGACACATAATTAAATAAAAAATAAATAAATAAATATTTCCTACAATCACACCAATTATCTAGCCCAAGAGAAGCTTCGAAGAAACTCGTTAAATGGTTACTAGACAACGGATAAACATACTTAAAATACTTAAATACATACTTATTATACATAGAAAACACCCAGACCCGAGACAATTTAGAAAAACAATGATTTCTAAATTGACCCGACCGGGATTCGAACCCGGGACCTCAGAGATGGCGACACCATGAAAACCGGTGTACAAACCACTCGACCAAGGAGGTCGTCAATTTATTGAACATATTTAAACTGTTAAAAGTGTCTATCGACATAATGTTTACATCTGCACCTGAATCTAGAATACAATTAATTGTTTTACCTGCAATATTTATGTTTATATTCCATGAATGTTTCGAATAAGTGTTATTTGTTGGATTACATCTACTTGTGTTGTTACTAGACTCTAAGCATGCAAAATCAAAGAATTTAAAATTGTTTGTATTTGACAAAGTTGACATATTACACGACTCACGACTTATTTTTTGACAAGTGTTACCCGTGTACTTTTTATTCTCTTGTGGGACAGAACTCTCATAGCATTCAGCCTTTGCATTGAGATTATCGAGATCTGACTGACTTACTCCTGCCTGCTGACTGACTAATTTTTGACTCGTGTTACCTGTGTGCTTTTTGTTTTGATTGACTTGACTGACTGACTGATTAGTATTCCTATTGTGTGACTGACTGTTGTTTGACTGATCCTTATGTAACTGACGATGACAATTATGACTGGACTGATTTTTCTTATGACTTTGACCTGACTGAGTGTTGTGCAATGTGTACCTGTTGTTTGACTGACCCTTATGTGACCAACGATGATTATTATAGTTATGACTCGACTGATTTAGGTTAAGACTTTGACCTGACTGACTGTGACTGGACTGGCTACTTATAGTGCCTATAAAATAATTACTATTATTGTCTGATTCAAAACTGTTCATGGAAGTAAACGACTCTAAATGCCTTAAATTTTTATTTTTAAAACAAAATTTAGCAAAATGACCAAAATTGTTACATGACCTGCACTGTATTCCTGCAGCGGGACACTTGAAACGATGAAACTGCCCACAGCGACCACACGATGACTTTCCAGGCTGCCTGCTCGGGCTTGGAGTTTTCTTGTTAGCCCAAGTTGACGCCTGACCTGACCTGTTCCTACTCGGTGTTCGCTGTCGACTGGAACTGCGACCTCGCCTGACGAACATGACATTTTCACTGGTGGTGCTTTCTTTTACCATTTTTTCGGCATCATGCTGAGCGACTATCAGTGTCTTTGCCAGCTCTCTCATCCTTTGATAAGTCAGATTAGGTTTCTGCAACAATCTCTGCCTGACATGTGCATACTCCAAATTGAGGTTATCAATGAAAGTATCCCTGATGAGCGACTCCTTAATGGTTCCGAATTCACATTCTTTGCTTTTATTCTCAAGATCTGTCAGAAATTCATCGATACTTTCGGATTTTTCCTGCCTCCGAGTGAAAAATGTGTATCTGCACATTGTGACATTTTTACGTGGCTCAAAATAATTGTCGAATTTTTCTTTAATCTGTGCAAGCGTGTTGACATTAATTTCGATGTTAAATGAATTGAATATTTCTATACCTTTAGCCCCAATGTGGTGAAGCAAAATAGCAATTTTCCTCTTCTCTTCGGTTTTATCCAGATCTGTCGCCAGAAGATATAGCTCTAGCTGCTGCCACCACTTTTTCCATGCTTCGGCATTATTTGTGGAATTGTCTAATGAAATTTTCAGACATCCCAGCGTTATTTGCATACGCTGCACGTGGTCTACACCAACAGGATTCATCATTTTTTACTTACGTACTTTTACTTCTGACACCATGTTATGTCGGTCTTTGGGTCTTCTTAATGATATAATAGTCCTCAGGTCCACATCATTTATTTGTCACAATTTAGGTAATTACATTACAATTTACAGGTAAGTTTAGCGTCCGTGATCGGCCGCTTAGAGACGAGTAATAAATATGGCGGCTCTGTAGGGATGTACCACTATGCACAATCTATATAGTGATAACACTGTGACCTAACACTGGTCACACCGCCAAAAGCAGTATTATTTGTTTCAACCCGTCACAATTTGATTTATTTCTATTAGGACACATTGTAATTTTTGTAGCTATTGCTGCTACTTACTACTTACTTACTTACTGCTCTTTAATGATTTCTTGCAGTAAGCCGACGATATTATGTTATTTGCCCCTGCCCCTTATCTGTGCATAATACCATAAAATACTTACATAATAGTACAAGTACAGAAGATTCACTCCGCAAAGTCATTTAAATAAATAGCGACTCTTGCTAAGACACAATAAAATGCAATTCAGGTCGCACACCGCTCCCTTATCTACAGTTAAATTCACCTAGAAGTTGCCTCTCTAATGACTTTTGGGTTGTCGTCTTTTAAATAATAATTAATTTGAATACTTACTTAATTTATTACAAGTTATGGTGTTTATAATGTGTACTTAAATGTGAACAAATTACCATTTCAAATAATCCTAGGCTAGGTACATACCTAGCCTATTATTTGACACCAGTACAGTCAACGCCACATCAGACTACCTAAACGGTAATATAATATATATTACTGTGCTTCCTATACATGTTTATTTTGAGCACCACCACTGACACTCCGTGTACGTGAGAGCTTGAGCGCTGGTGACCTTGAGCAGAACGTATAACTAGGGTTTAATACCGAAATGGAATAAAGACTTGTGCCAAAGAAGACGTATGTATATGTTACATAGTATGCCATGTAACGTAAAGTAGTATTAGCAGTTACTCATTAAGTAAGTAACTACTAGGGCTTGCAGTCCTAGTACTGTGGAGAAAACAGGATTCCCGGTACTGCGCTAACTATGGTACCGGAAAAACCGGAAATTTCCGGTACTTTTTGGTACTTAATTTTTAACCCAGATGTAACTAACGTTTGATTAATGCATCAATGAGCAAATCAAAATATTACACAAAATTTTTATAATAAAAAAATTGTTTTGCTAATTGCTATACTAGCTGTGGCATCACTTTGTCGAATGGAATTGGTTAGAGGTCATCCGAGTTGAATGTTTTAAATTTAAAAGAGTCTATATACAATGGATTTTTATCATGAGTGTTTTAAGGTGAGTAAATAATATAAATTCGTCCAAAACGAGACCGTAAGATAAGATAAGATAAGATAAATTTTTATTGCCATAACATTGTGTAAATACATAGCAGGTGTCATGCATAAAATAATGGGAGCAAACAATTTACCCTAGTCGGGCATGCAATTTTTAGTATGTAGGTACATGTTACATAGAAACAGCCACTATGCTGTTTTTGTACCAAAATATTCAGTCAAACTGTAGAACGCCTTATCTATAAGCCATCTTTTTAATTTAATTTTAAAACAGCTTAAATTTGCTGAGGCTTTTTGATCTGTGGGTAGATGATTGAATATTTGAATTCCTGTTACATAGGCACTCTTGTGATACAGGGCATTATTAATATTTGGTAGAGCCAAGTCATATGCATATCTCTTCCGCAAATTACAATTATTTGTGCTTTTATGTTTAAAATACTGAATATTGCTTTTTATAAAAAGAGCCATCTCTAATACATAAATACCTGTCAGTGTCAAATAACCCTTTTCTCTAAAAACATTTCTCAAACGGCGACAGACCCTTCTCCAACGGATGCCCTCGGCCGAGATTGTGGTATTGGGAGACTGCAATATCCACCACGTCGAATGGCTTGGTTCACTCAAAACTGACCACGCGGGTAGAGCCGTTCATGACTTCGCTTTGGCCTACAGTCTGTCCCAATTGGTAACAGAGCCTACGTGGATTTCAGGTGTGTAGGGCCATGCACCTTTCTTTTTGGACCTTCTGCTGACCTCTCACCCAGACGGCTATCAAGTTTCTATTGATGCACCACTAGGCTCATCAGACCACTGTCTGATTCGTAGCACTGTGCCTTTCACAGAAATTTCAAAAACGTCGAGTCTGGCATTATAGGTCAGCGGACTGGGATGCGATGGGAGTTTCTTTGCGTCCTACTACGAGTTTGCTTCTCACTGGATGATCTTGATGTAGCCGCCGACTTTGTCGTAGATGTGATACTGCAGGGAATGAAACTTTTCAATCCAAACTCTGTGGTTCCCATTGGCGGCAGGTCTCAACCATGGTTTGGTCGTTGCTGCAAAATGGTGTCTTGCCAAAAGTGACAACATTACATGGCCTGGGCTAATACGGTGTCATCAAAGGATCCAAACACCAGTGCGCTCAGAAAGAGGTACAACTTTGCCGCCAGGTCCTTTAAGAAGGACATTGCCAAGGCGAAGTCATCATTTATAAGTGGAATTGGCGAGAGGCTAGTGCGTCTTCCTTCGGGTACGCGTGCGTTCCGGTCTCTCGCCAAAGCTATCTTAGGGAATTTTTGTCAGCCGTCCCTACCACCATTGCACAAGACCGATGACTGCCTGACCCATACTGCAAAGGAGAAAGCAGATCTCTTGGGCACTCTTTTCGCATCAAACTCGACCTTGGACGATGGGAAAAACTCTCCACTAACCATACCGCATTGCGCTTGTTCAATGCCAAACGTCCGGTTCCTACAAAGGTCAGTTCGTAAGGTTCTTTTTTCCCTTGATATCCATAAGTCGAGTAAGCCTGGTGCAGTTCCTCCCATGAGTTGGCGCTGGTTCTAACGCGCGTTTTCCGGCTCTCTTACACTACTGGCGTTGTCCCGAGCTCTTGGAAGACAGCCCTTGTCCACCCGATTCTCAAAAAAAATCGATCGCTCAGATCCGTCCAACTACAGGCCAATAGCCATCCCCTCTTTGCTCTCCAAAGTAATGGAGTCCATTATAAACCGCCAGCTCTTAAGGTACCTAAAATAAAACTAACTACTAAGGGATCGCTAGTATGGTTTTCGTCGCGGTCGTTCGGCTAGTGATCTTTTAGTGTACCTTACTCACCGATGAGCGGAGGCTGTCGAGAGTAAAGGGGAGGCACTGGCAGTTAGCTTGGACGTAGCAAAAGCCTTTGACAGGGTATAGCACAGGGCTCTTCTCTCTAAACTTTCATCATACTGGCTTCCTGAGTAATTGTATTCGTGGGTGGCCAGCTTTCTTTCTGGGCGTAGCATCAGAGTCGTAGTCGATGGTTCGTGCTCTGACATGAACCCCCATAAATGCTGGAGTCTGGAGTCCCACAGGCGTGTGTGTTAGCCAATACTCTGTTTCTTCTGCATATCAATGACATGTTGCTTAACAACAGCATTCATTGCTACGCGAACGTCAGTAAGGGAGTAACGCTCTACACCGGACGAGCTAATATTTCTCGGGAAAGCGTCATCGAGAGCCGGAATAAACTTGTGACTGACACCAAGAACATGTTAAGTCATGTCTTGAATTGGGGCCGACATAACTTAGTCCACTGTAACCCCTCCAAAACACAAGTTTGCGCATTTACCGCGAAAAAACATCCCTTCGTCATACCTCTGAACTTTTGAGGGAGCTCTCCCTTGATACCAATACGGCTATTCTAATCCTTGTCGTCGATGTTTCGAAATCATTTGGAAGGTAAAGCTAAATTAGCAAACTAAAAAGAAATTGTTTAAATGGAATTATCAAATCATTGGAGTGCGATGACGATGAAACCGTACGTTTTAGGGTACGGGTACATTAGTTACAATTTTTTCCCCAGAAAAAGTACCGGTGACGTCACGGTTGAGAACTGTGGAGACAAAAATTTGGTAACGCTACGAAATTTGTATGGTTTGCAACTAAGAGCATAGGCCGAGGTTACCGGTAACGACTATCGCAAACGCGGAGCCTAATATTGGCGTAATTTGAAGTTATAACAAAAGTACCAAAAGTACCAAAAGTACCGAATTTCGCGGGAAATAAATTCTCAGTACCGGTACTGCGTAAAAAGTCAATTTTCCGTTAATACCAGGAAGGAGCAAGCCCTAGTAACTACCAACCTAGTTAGGTACTTGTAAATTGAAATAATATAGGTAGGTACTTAATAATTGTAGGTGACTAGTAGAATTGATGTTATAATACTTAATTAAGTAAATAGGTACCTACATACTTACGTAGACATACAGACGCAGGGGGACTGTGTTTTATAATTAGTAGATACCTAGGTAGTGATGAATGATTTAGTGATAATAAGAGTACCTACTTACCTTACTATAATTTAGGAAATACTTTTGCATACTTACCTGAAGCTCTTAATTGATTAATTGTCAAAAAAACACGTAAGGGTTGTGGAAAAAACTTTAATCGTATGATGTGGCTCTAGCTAGATACGCAATCTATTGTACATCTTAAAAATTACTTTCCTATTATTGTGATTTGTGAACATGACAGGATGGTAGATTGATTAACCAAAATGAAAAATAAACAGATAAGTTTTTCATCTTAATTATTCTCTTAACTTAATCATTTTTTATTTTTAATTAAGAAAATGTTACATACTCATCCGTTTACGTTACGTACGTTTTCATCCCATTCATCCAATTCGGATAATTGTAGAATAATCTTATCTGAAAGAAGAATTGCTGAAAGAAAGATAACTTGTCATTAAATAATGTTTTGTTGTCAGCTAAGATGTAAAGTAAGTAGGCTTATGTTCAGTATTATGTTCGCCATGTATCCACTCGTCTGATTATCAGTCATATAAAGTGTAGGTAGGTATGCCCCCACCCCCGCGCAGGCCCGCCGCCACCGCCCGCCGCGCCGCGCCCGCAGCCGCCCGCGTCCGCATAAAGAAACGTACAATAGCGAAATATTTTATTCGTGATTTAAACAAAATGCACTGTATGTATGTTTCTAATTTTTTGTGTGGTATAAAATAGTATTACAAAGGACATGTATGAGCAATTCTGTCAATTTTAATTTATTATACATATTTAATTTATAACACACGCGTTACGAAAGAAAAATGAAATGATCAAAGAAGCACACCACTTAACTTTCTAATATTTGTTCAACATGTATACCACTAACCACTGAAAGTCTTAAATATTATTTCATAAATTTTTTATTTAAAGACAAAACGAGTGATTTTGTGATTTTCATAGTTCCACATATATTTTGTTTCTAAACTTTTTACAACACAAAGATAAGATAGTTCTTATTATAAAACACTCAACATTTCAAACTTTAATATTATATACATTACGTTACACGAAATATTATGAAATACCTAAAGCACAGTCATAAAACTTCTAACTTTTTAAAAGTAGCTCACAATCCACATACTCTATCCACTCAGCAAAAACGAAAAGTTTTAGAATTATCAAAACTTCTTTATGGAGTTTAATGTCCCACGACCGGAATTGGGTGTCGTAAAAGGCGTATACGGACTAAAGACTGCACACCTACCTACTACCTATATAGTAAATGTTCGTACCTATGCGATTTCTATTTATGTTCCAAATTCAAATCACATTAATGACCAGCGGGTCATAATGAAATTTAGTACAATGTTAATGCCCTGCTAGACCTCGGGTCTTTAATGACTTACTTTAAGTTAGGTTTGCATGACATATAATTTGACGTTGTCGACCAGGTGGTGTAAATTATAACCATACTTATTTTGCTTACCTCTTATTACAATTTTAAAATATTTTTCACACCTCCTGCTCGACAATGTCAAATTATATGTCATGCAAACCTAACCTAAAGTAAGTCATTAAAGACCTGAGGTCTAGCAGGGCATTAATATTGTACTGAATTTCATTATGACCCGCTGGTCAATAATGTGATTTGAATTTGGAACATAAATAGAAATCGCATAAGAACATTTACTATATAGGTAGTAGGTAGGTGTGCAGTCTTTAGTCCGTATACGCCTTTTACGACACCCAAGGGACGAAAAGGGGTTAGTATTGGTAGTATTATTTTGATGAGCGAATCGCCGCTCTATGCTATTAAATGTATTTGCAGTATTTAGCCCGTTAGTAGCCTTTACGACACCCAAGGGAAGAGAGAGGTTGGTAGTATTATTATAATGAGCCCATCGCCGCTCTATGCTGTTGGAAGTATGTGCAGTCTTTAGTCCATTAGTTGCCTTTTACGACACCCAAGGGAAGGGAGGGGTTGGTAGTATTACTTTTAATGAGCCCATCGCCACTCTATGGTGTTGGATATACATGTGCAATATTTATTTAGTCCGTTAGTTGCCTTTTACGCCACCGAAGAGAAGAGAGGAGTTGGTAGCATTATTTTGATGAGACCATCGCCGCTTTATGCTGTTGGATGTATGTGCAGTCTTTAGTCCGTTAGTCGCCTTTTACGACACCGAAGGGAAGAGAGGAATTGGTAGTATTATTTTGATGAGCCTATCGCCGCTCTATGCTGTTGGATGTATGTGCAGTCTTTAGTCTGTTAGTCGCCTTTTACGACACCCAAGGGAAGAATGGAGTTGGTAGTTTTATTTTGATGAGCCCATCGCCGCTCTTTGCTGTAAGACGTATGTGCAGTCTTTAGTCCGTTTGGGTAATTTTAGCTCCTTGTCTAACAATCTACTATTGTTTTTATATTGCTTTTTATTGTCTCGTAGATGGTGTGAAAAGTAGAGTATTCTCCTCTGGGATAAAGGTGCCTTCGTCTTGGGCGACCTTGAATTCCACGCTGCACTTAGGATTCTTGTCTTAACTTCCTCGCTTTTTTATACTTACGTTTTGTCAGTTAAAATTATTGTAAGTGCCTCTTTTTTTTCCTATGCATGTCGTGTTTACATCAAGAAGGATTCATCCTTTATTATGAACATTTAATGCTAAATTATTTTTCCCCCAAACCCCTTGAGTTTCAATAAAGATGTGGGACTTTACTGAGATCTCGCACGAACTTCTTGAGAGAATTTGAAAAGTGACGTAGCACTGTTTTGTTTTATTTGCCAACACTCATGCACATTATTTCACATTAATATTCGACAAAACACCAATTAAAGAAAATAAAACAAAACTGCAGACATGACGCTTCACTTTCCCGACACGAAGTCCATTAATACTATTATTTTTTCAGTGTTGCTAGTATCTTAAAGTAATTAATAATATTGTTATCTTTCCGATCTCGAAATAGTTGACATTCACAATTGCATTTTAGTATTCTTTTCTAAGAAATTCAACCTACCTATTTAATAAAACTTTCTCAATTACACCAACATTATTAACACTCATTTGAAACAGTGCTTTGAAGGCAAATTGTCCGCCATCATGAAATTTCCGCTTTTTCAAGAGATTCCTTTTGTCCGAACATCAAGAGAAGAACAAGCAATTAAAATGTCTGCCCTGAATTATGCGCGCATTAAAATTTTACGAAGAAAACTTTATACTCTCAAGCTTTTATTTTTACGTACTTATTATGTAAGTGAACAAAGTCACAAAATACACTACTTTCTTTTGGATAGTGAAATGTTGAAACAACTACTTCAGGTGGTCACCTAATGATCTAAATATGATCTAAAGATGATGTCGCACTTCGACTTAAGCCTGGTTCGCACTAGGCGAGTGATTTAGTCGTGTTATCAGTACATTGCTTCGCACTACTTTGATTATTTTGAAATTCGTCTTAAATAACCAAAGCAGCGAAGTGGAAACTGACTGGTAGAGTCACGCTGCGTTGCAGCACGAATTGGGCCGGCTCGCCCGGCGTATACCTACCACCCTCGCGGCGTGGTAACATAAACAATGTGCTTCGTCCGGTGAGTGAAAGTACCGAATTCCTACTCCTTCCTCAAGATCGGCAATGCATCTGCGACTCCTTTGGTTTTGCGGGTGTTCATTGGCGGCGGTGATTACTTTCCATCAGGTGAACCGACCGCACACAAAGGGGTAATAAACAAATATCCGGCGTGAAATAATGACACTTGGTGCTGTTGTGTTTCGTCTGGCCACTGAGAGTACCGGAGGCTCCTTCCCCCTCCCCCCTCCTCCTCCCTCACAATTCTAATTCCTTCCTTAAGCCTATTCCTTCGGTCGGCAACGCATCTGCGACGCCTCTGGTTTTGCGGGTGTCCATGGGCGGCGGTGATTGCTCTCCATCAGGTGACCCGCCTGCTCGTTTGCCTCCTTCTTACATGAAAAAATAATAATTCAAAAAGCAATCGCCTAGTGCTTACTAGGAGATATAGTTGGCGATGCAGACAGCACTTTAGTTAGTTTCATTATAGCAATGGGATATACAATCAGCATCCAATTAACTGAATAATCAAAAATGTCTCATATACCTCGGTAAAAAAAAAAAAGTGCGTGGCGTGCAAGCATACTTGTGATCCAAAAGTGTATCAATACCTTTAGCACCTACTCTTAAGTTTTGTTGAATGAACAAAAACTGTATTGTTGATCAGTTACGGTAATTTGAACTTATTACATATATCTTTTGTTGTTTTAACGTATTTATTTTGTAAATTTAACTTTAGAAATGGTTATTTCAACAACTTGAACAGTAAAATCAACAATTACCTATTGAATTATGCATGAATTGTTACGCCAACATGTACAAATAGGTAAAAACAACTGTTTTCATATCAACAAAAACTTTTCTGTGAAAACAACAATTTGTGCATGTTGCTTTAACTCATCACTTTGTTAATTCTACTAATGTGTCGCCAACCCGTGCAAAATCAACCTTTCTGTTCTTTCAGTGTGTCGTTCTTAGGCATCGGCGTAAATAAATAAATACAAATAAAAAAGTCGCATATCGAGACTTGTGTTTATAACACATTTATGTATTTTTCTTAAATGAAAATACATTGTACTAAACTATACTGTGTTAGGTACTTAATAAGGTAGGTATGCCTAACATTAACATAATTAGCAGTTTTCACAATGAACCGTTGAACATTTGTTTAGTACATGGATGCTAAAAGTGTTCTAAGTAAATGCAGGTAGTATTTTCCTTGTTAATTTCATGTAATGACGTATATAACTTCACAGACTTTCCAGGATGGTTACCTATGCTGGCTATGCTAAAGATATATCGCTAAGCTGCTTATAAGCATAAGCCGGGCCAACGTTCTGCAACTTTATTATGTCTATAGCCGCATAATTTATTTGTGACTTTATATAAAGTAAATTTTGCCGAGCAAATACAGACTTTAAGCGTTACACAACACGTGCTATTTTGGTATCATGCATTGGAATTAAGCGTTTAATCTTGGAGTAAAGTTAAAGAGTTCTATTATATTCTCAGTTATTTAGTACATTGTATTTTGTTATTAAACGCGCAACTTTTAGAAATATTAGTATCACTTTATGAAAATAAGATAGGTACTTTAACTACAATTATTTGTTGTCGAAAGATTCATAATATAACGTATATTTAATGTAAAAGGTTTCAAAAATAATTTATGTCCTAGCTAATATTATAAATGGGAAAGTGATTTGGTTTGTTTGTTACGTTTCCACTTAACCGATTTTGATGAATTTTGGTAAGTATAGAGATAGAACGGACCTCGAAGGCGGTAGATTTTACTTACCAAAAGCCAGTGTTTTGAAAATTTACTAGCATCTAAATAGTCTTGCTTTAATTTAAATTTTGGGATGGGTGTAGATAAAAAGTATAATGTTATAATTTTAAATATTAATCGTATTACATAATAATACAGCTTGTTATAAGAGCGTTAAAGGGGAAAATATTTCTTGATCAGATAATTATTAGTAATTAACGTTGGTAATGAAAGCTGACATCGAAATTATTTTCTTGAAAAATGTCTTTGGAAAGTTTTTTAGGAAAAATTCACTTTGAAATTAAACACTTCTTTAGGGTCTTCTAGCGTTTATTTTATAACTAACAACCTGCTGTGAATTCGTAAGCATGAACACCCGAATTCCTGTATCCGCGCGTGAGAATGTCAAAAAATCCGTCTTTTTACTAGCCTACATACTAAAGGAAACCTTTGTGCAACATGCCAGCTTTCAGGTTCAAGGTTTTGGGCTGGGTCTTGATGAGTCAATCAGTTAAGTGTCAGAACTTTAATTTTATTTTATCTATACTAGCTGACCCGAGATAATATGCTGTCCTGTCCAAATTTTAAGACCTTTTTTAGGTTTAAAGAGGTAATATTTGTTGAAAGATGTGTTGGATGTATCCAACAGCATAGAGCGGCGATGGGCTTACCACCTGTCAAGCTGAGCACATGTGCAGGTGTGTATGTATCTATGTTTCTTTCTTTAGTGTTAGCGTGAAATATACAAAACAACAAAATATACATATTCAAAGCGGTTCCGCTCCAAGCTACCAAAAAACTTAATGAAAACTTAAAGTTGTTTCCGTAAGCCGCAGATTGCAAGTACAATAAAGTACAACTTGGTCGGCGGGTTCACGTGAGCGTCCGAATTGTTGATAACAAGTTGGTATCTCACGAACTATTTAGTGTACATGATTCGCAAATCCCCCGAGTTTGCGTCTACTAGAGAATTTTCAGAGCATGAAATTTTCACTTTGCGTAGAAAATATTGGCCATACGCTTAAAAGGAGTTATTACCCTCGGGAAATGTAATGTGCGCCGAAAAAAAGGAAACTTATTGCTGGTATATTAAATCTTACTGCGGAAAGTTGTAATGCCTTTGGGTTTCCTTAAATTATTATATACAACACGTTTGTAATAAATAATATTGAGATGTAGATGCTCGTGCTACTTACTGTTTTTTTATATTTATTTTATGGTCAGCAAGACAAAAAACCCTGATAAAACTAAACTAAATCCCACGAGGGTTCATTATCAATGAATGTATGGACTGAACAGTCAACAGGGTAAGTATAGAATGAAGACATAATCTGATTACAGTTTTCCTTTAAAGACTATCCCTCTTACTACAAAACTTTGTTTAGAGTTAGACAATTTATAAAGTAGGTGCTCGTACTTCTTTAAATAGTTGTGTCTCTGACACAGCATCTAAATAACGTGTTTAGCTTTAAGTGTAGTAAATAAGCTCACAAATTATACTTACATGTCATAATATATTTTAACAGAACACCATTCATCGCCCAGTTAAATCTGAAAATCCCTAAAAGCGTATTTATTATTTTATAGAAAGTTAAAAGCCTGGATATTGTTTGTAAGGCGGTATCGTGGTAGCACGTTTCGCAGCTTAACTTACGAAGTTTTAATATTGTCCACACATTCTTGTTCCATGTCACTGGATTGAGGGTGTGGTGCAAATGTTAGCGATTAAACGATTTAAAAACTTAAAAAGTTACAAAATAAAAATGTTTCATTTTTAAGTCGTGTATCACGTGAATGTTTAAGTTCATGCTTTATTCTTCTAGACTACTACTATTGTTTTCCGTATCGTTGTTAAAATCATTGTCTGTTATAAAATGGGATTGGAATGAGATCAATAATTGAATGAGATTTTTTTAGTTTTTGGACATTAAAAGCAATTATTTTGTACTTAAATAAATCAATACAATATAAACTTAATCGTTTCTTATTGAGCGGTTTCTTAATCACTGGTTTTTAAGATTTTATTAACACTACAATTTTTACAATCGTGTCGAGTTGCGGTAAAAGTATACAACCACCCTTTCTCTTCCATTGGGTGTCGTAAAAGGCGACTAACGCACTTAAGACTGCACATACATCGATCAGCATAGAGCGGCGATGGGCTCACCACCTGTCACGCAGAGCACAATTGCAATCGCATTTGGTGAAAAGTGGACTATGGTAGAGGCATTATCTAGGCAAGTATGCTACATCCTAGGCCTCATCGTCACTTACCATCAGAAGAGATCGCGGTCAAATACTTGCTTATAAAGAATAAAAAATAAAAAATGAGGACCGCTTTTGCGGTCCTCATTGCCTAGTTTCTGACAAACCCTTCGGGGTAACGACTATTATAGTCGTGATTATAGTAATATGCATATGTATGTATGTAGTGTGTTCATAGTTTGCTTCCTAATTGCTTTATTTTAGTTTTTGCATGTCGTGGCAACCTCTAATTAAGACAGCGCCTTAGAATGTAACCCAATATCTGTTGTTTTATAAATGTACATGGTGTTTGTTTTGTTGGTTGTCCTTAAATAAATAAATATTTAAATAAATAAATGACATGTTTTTATACCAAACAACCGCCACCCTACCCTGCACTGGAGACCCACATTGCAGCTTGCAATAACAGTTTACGTGAATTCTCCCGGTAGGTTTCATAAAAGAGGTTAAATGCTCTCAAAACTAGGATCTCGACTTTTGAATGCGGCTTGAATTCTTTCTATGGGGTACACTTCAAGATATTATGCAGTGTGAGAATACCTCGACGTTGAATACTTAAATGCTTTTAGCGAAAGCACATTGTGTCTAGAGGCTTTGTTCTTTTGATATTATGACGGGTATTGCTCGTGTGTATTTTGAACTTTCCAATATTGCTGTTCTGACACTGGCGTGGCGAACATAGGTATTTCTCTTACTAAAATATGACTTCTCGCGACATACATACATATATTATTATAATTACGACTATTATTCCCGAAGAGTTAGTCAGAGAAGCAATGAGGACCGCAAAAGCAGTCCTCTGCCATAGTCCACTTTTCACCAAATAGCGGCTACACATGTGATCAGCGTGACAGGTAGTGGGCCCATCGCCTCTATATGGTGTTGGATGTATGTGCAGTCTTTTGTTCGTTAGTTGCCTTTTACTACACCCAAGGGAAGAGAGGGGGTGGTAGTATTCTGTCACCTCTACGCGACACGGTTATTCGCGTTCTCAATACATCGGCCGCGTAATTACGCAACCGGAAGAATGCTGTAGCATACGGAACAAAAATATTTTTTTACATTTTTTTAAATGTCGACGGCTGTGTCCCCGAGGGGTTTTTTTTTTTTTTTATATAAGAGGGAGGCAAACGAGCAGGCGGGTCACCTGATGGAGAGTAATCACCGCCGCCCATGGACACCCGCAAAACCAGAGGAATCGCAGACGCGTTGCCGGTCTTTAAGGGAGGAATAGGTTTAAGGAAGGAATAGGAATTGGGAGGAGGGGGGGGGGGGGGGGAAGGGGCCTCCGGAACCCTCACTGGTCGGACGAAACACAACAGCACCAAGTGCCATTATTTCACGCCGAATATTAGTGAGAGGGTGGTATTACGCCGGGCGAGCCGGCCCAATGTGTGCTGCAACGCAGCGTGGCTCTACCACTCAGTTGGTGTCACTCATTTAGCACCACCCAGGGATCACGTGTAGGGTCTCAAGGGTAAACCTACGGACGCGAGCAACTTTGACCCCCAACATGGGGTGATGAACAGTAATCCTTTAGGTCAGTCTGGGTAATTTGCAAACTGACTAATAATAAAACTTTACTAAGTAATTTAAAAACAACACGCTTTGGACTTAAAAAAAATAACAACTTCAAACTATTAATAAAAAATATCCAAATTAAAACTAAAAACTATAAATAAAAAATGTCCTTCAACTGCGGGCACGAAGGTACGGTCCCGAGAATGCTGGCAACATTACCTCTTTGAATTGCCAGGCTAATACGCTGGCAGAGGTAGCTGCCAGCCTTCTTGTCACCGGAGGCCTCAACAAGACGTGCACTTAAATCTTTAACAAGGTGCTTAGCCTCCGGCCCCCACGTACCCATTGTCTCCACCGCAAACGGCACAAATATATAGTTAGGTCCCAGGTTTGCGTATTTGAGCCGTTTGCGATTTTCGGCGCTTACCGCAGCAGCCACGACATGTAGCGAGGTAGCGCGCACATGCGAGGGAGCCACGGTATCTGCACAGGTCGCATCCCACACCAGCGGCCTGCCAAGCCTCCACGGTCCTACGGTCATACCGTCAGGTCTTTTGCCATCGCTGCGAGAAATACCAGCCGGTTCTAAGACAGCTGGTATGCCAACGGTGGCAAAAGCACTGCGGATGATGCTGTTGAGCGAGGAGTGCCGTAACATCCGTCCAGCACTGCGGGCGCATGAGAGCCCGTGGTGGCCAAGCTCGTCAACAGCCTCTCTACACACACAGCGATGAGGGTGGACCACCCTAGCACCAAGGCGGAGGCAAACCGCTAGAGTGAGCGACGGCCCGTCCAGCAAGGTACCAACATTAGCAGAGGGTAATGCCTGAAGCCAATAACCTGACTCTCTCTCGGAGACGGCAGTGAGACGAGCGAGTTCTGCCGTGTTATCAGAAGTAGATAGAAGTCGTTCGAGAAGTTGTTTGCATATGGGCTCGTCCCAATGCCTCTGCGACTGTGGTATCAAAGGGATGTTAGAATTTGGACAGGTGGTTTGCCATGCGTTTGTGGCATCTGCTTTGCACGACAACTCTACGGAACCCAAGGATGGGTTGATAATCTTCCGGTAGAGATTGTGCGTGCTATGAGCAGATGACAAAAACGCTGGCAAGGCCACGCTGGTTAAATTTCGAATACCTAGGCCCCCAAATCGAACAGGAAGGGTAGCCTGCTGCCAAACGCGGTCATTCATGGGGCAATTAAGAATTTTTATAAGAGTCTGTGTAATGAGATTATCTAGGTTCGAAAGCAAGGATGGAAAAAGCCAGATTTGGGAGCACCGGAGAACGTATGTAAGTTTTGGAACAAAAAGACAAAAACGTATGGTGAATAGAGCCATGTGTGAATTAATTTGGAATAGACGGTCTGAGGATGAATTGAATTTTTCAATACCATCGTTTATGAAGGCCGGGATGGCAGCATCGAGAAGCGGTAATTGTGTTCAAAACAATATCAGTGAATCTAGTATCTTTAAAAAAATGAATAGTGGAACAAACATACTTTTATTTATTTATCTAAAGCCTGGCCAATAAAATAAAAAACGTATGTCAACTGCCAAATTACCCCCCCCCCCCCCCCCCTCCCTTCAAGTTTGGTTTTTCGTTATAAAAGAAGCCTTTATCCGCTTTCAGAGCTCCATATATCTCTATTCTAAATTTCATTAAAGTCCGTTCAGCGGTTTATGCGTAAAAGCTTAAAAAACAAACAAACAAACGCACCTTCGCGTACTAATATTATAAAATATTAGTTTGGATTGTATTGTCGTCTAAAGTATTTCGTGTTATAACAATATTGTGTAATCGTAATGTGCACGATTTGCGTCGTATGTTTTAACAAGCTTCTGAATATGCTCGAATATCGATCACAACCAACCATTTTATTGTATTAGAACAATGTTTGTTCCCCTAATCTTTTCTTATATCTCAGCGTCTGTATTAGAAATATTGCGCTTCTCATTCGTCAATGTCAGAGCTCAGCCTCGACTGCTCAATAAGGAATTTTGTTATACCACAGCGAATGGAAGTCATTCCACCATATTGTGGTTCTTACAAAACTGCAAATATATTCATGTCTATACGATCGGCTGTAGTGTGTTTAGGAATTGGTTTATAACCTTTTTTATTTCTGGGTTAGAAAATGCGTCACATTTTGACCGTTAGGGTGATTTTCTACCAGAGTTGTGCAAGGGAGATTGGAGGTAGTAGTTTCAAGTCCGCCTAGAAATGCAAATTCAAATTATCTGTTTCTCTCCAACAAAGCATAGATTAACTAGTTACATGTTGTAAAAATAAATTAATGATATTAATATTCTGTAAGTTTTTAAAATAAAAAATTTTCAGTGTTTCAAATTTTACTTATGTATATTTAAGCGTTAATAAAACGCTAAACTATGTATATAAAAAAACATAATTTCAATTAATTAGAAAATAACATAATATTTGTAATAATGTTGTATTCTATTATATCACTATTGAGAACGCCGTTTATTCTAGCTCATACAGCAAGGTCTTAAGCAAAATGTAAAAAGTAAACAAAATACAAAGCGAAATAATTATTGTGTATCAAATACCCACTCCCATTTTATCAGTCCTCCAGCGATCTCCCCAATGCCATAGGTGATTGTGTCATTATCCCACCACGTTAGTCTAATGAGGGTCGGTGAGTACTAACGGCGGCCATCTTATAAAAGGTTTAACGTGCCCTATAAAGAACTGAAAAACAGCTGTGAAAACTTTTTGCACCATTAGTGTGAGGGGTCATTGACCTTTTTCAGTTGGTTGTTTTTGTGCGAAACCGGCAATTAAATGTAGTTGACCATTACAAAAGATGATCATTGTTGTGTCTTTCGTTTTATATTTTGTATATCCCCTCGTCTGTGGCAAGGACTCCTAGAGCTCGATAACAATAAAAATTCTATTATGTCTGGTATTTCAACAGCAGTGACCTAATATTGTTGGAGAAAAGAGAATTTCGAACCCAATTTCCTGAATTATATTTTATCATCATCATCCCTATAAACAGCTGTTCGGTACAGGTATTTTTTTATTGAACAAGTAGGAAGCTTAGATATTAACCCCTAATGCCATTCGATTGCAAGTTGGTGGGTCTCTTCTATCACTACCGGGACCGCGTCTTATACGACTTCTGCCGGCTATTCCACTTTCAGTCAGCCACGCCACTCCGCCTTGTCTCCTCGGAGTGTGTCTTTGGTAGAAATATGTCAAACTACCAATTTAAAAACATCACCGGATAGCAACCTACAAAAGGAATAAAGATGTTGCCGTTAAATTAGCAAACTAAAAGCGTTGTTCAAAAGCTATCGTCGCGAATGAAAACACAATCTGTGTACGCATCCGCACAATTCTCAATCGTGCGTCCTCGCAAATAGAGCGCCGTGAATATTTTTCCAAACAAATAAACGCAGTTGGGTGTGTGCTCAAATGGAATTGAACCAATAAAATGCTCGAAGCCTTACGAGTCGCTGGAGTTGGATGCTGGAGTAGTGCGATTTACTTTTTGTTTGACCGCACTTCTTCCGCAATACGACTACTACGCATGGATTCTTGGTAATAACTAGTAGAAAAGAACAAGTAGTGTAGATAAGACTTTTTCGTGAATTAAACAGAGTGCACTACGTTCATGTAACAATAATGCTTTAAACTCTGTTATTACGTAAATTATGTGTGTGTGGTCTTTCGATACGAAATAATTTGAAAATACTGAGGTCCTGTGTTCAATTCCAAGTCACGGTACGTTTTGTGCTCAGTTTGGTTGGTTGTAGGGCAATAGAACATGTAATCGAACATTAGTAATTCCTGAGATATTACAGCTCTCCTTATTGAAATTAAGCATTAAAAATATAAATACTTTACTAGCGAATCGCTTGCGATTTTGTCCGCATGAATATTTCGTATAACATGACATGACAAAGATCCAAAAAATTACTTTTATTTTAAATACCTATATTGTCTAGATTAAAAAAAAAATTGCAAAATATGTGCAGTCGTTATATAGTGATGCACAAACATACATTTGTGGTAGGTAGTTGATTTTTATTTATATCGATTATGAAGTTTTGAACACTTTACTAGCTCCATAGAAAAACAGAGATGTAGAAGATGGTCTTTAAAAATGTATTTGTCACTTACCACTATAAACCGGAGCGTTTCGCGTTATGTAAAATGAACGAACGATATCTTTTGGTCGTGCAGTGGGGTGCCCCATTTAATAACCTGTATGATGAGGTCTTCCGGTTGGGTCCGGACCGGTTATCCGGCAAAGTTATATTGTAATCCGGCGCATAACTAACCGATGACTTTGTTTCATCTACATATACATAGACAGGCAAGTATAATAAATAGGATATGCAAAGATCGAATAAATGTAGTCTTTGACACGATTTTTTGATGATATAAATAATAATGGCTTTACATCGAATTGTTCATGCATAAATCACTTGTTAGCTTTCATGGATAAGCAACCAAAATAATAGACTTTTGAGGTTTCCAGCCTGAGTAAGCAATATTATTTATGCTTGTAAATAAAATATGCGTTCGTGCTGACAATCGCATATATAAAAAGAACAAAGGTCTAAAATCTAAAATGTTAACGTTAATTGTTTGGTGATTAGTTTAATTAAAATTATAGCTAAGCATTAATTTAATATAGTATTTAATTTAATATTGTAATGCCCTTAAAGGACTCATTTGAGGACATATTACGTAATTATATTAATACATAAATGAAGCAAAAAAGATTTATGATTTATAAATATAATTTGTGTATGTATTTTTAACAGAAATGGAAAATGTACTATTTTGAAATGGGATGTAAGTTCTTTTTTTCATCTTTTCTGGTTATTTGTGTTCAATTTTTATTTGTAGAACATATCACCAAAGCGAATAGCACAAACGTGAACTGGCGACTTCAAAACTAGTCAAAGAACATCTTAAAAGTTAATTCTAATATACATTTAAAATAAAACAAAATGTCGTGCTTTTAAACGACGAAGTCGTATCCTGTGGCCATCCATTCATGTTTGTCTTATTTTCTCTACGTAGTGAAGTCAAGCGTGCATATACAACGATGTTATTGTCAAAGAATATTCAAAACAGTTTCTGACTAGCTAACGGTTGTGAACTTGTAATTTGTAATACACGTAAATTTTACAACTTTTTCTAACAACAATGACATTTTTACTACTCAATTACTCAGTTATTAACAATCTGTAATAGTAGATGCATATTCCATACATCTAAATCATGTTTACAAGTACCTATAGAACGTATACTACTATTAAAACTATTTTAACGGGACCTAACACGATTAATTTTTGTAAGTAAGTATATATCTACTTACTGCTTGGCGCGTGGAGTAGATATGTACTTACTTACAAAAATTAATCGTGTTAGGTCCCGTTAAAATAGTTTTAATGCAATGCAAAGCGATAGTTTAAAGTCTTAAGTATACTTCTAGTCTCAGTTAAATTTGGTCTTTCACCATTTCTTTCGATCGGGTGATTCATTGTATTAACTAATTGAGCATTACTTGACACTTTTGGAAGAAAACAACGATGTTGTTCTGTGGCTGTCATATAACGAAGAGGAAGCATAAGCTAGCATTAGACAGAATGTACAGAAATTAATAGAATTAACAAATTTTGTTAAACTTCTATGGGAAAGGAAGATTCACACTATTTAGGCTTACCTAAACAGGATATTAACCTATTTAGGACAACCTAACCTAACGAAAATCTAATTCCCTAGCTACCCTAAAGCTGGTTTAGCTATCTTACACAGAAATAACATAATGCATTCCACAGCATACGGAAGCTAAACATAATCGTATTAGGTCACCCGTCCAAAGTACAGGCATGGCAGACTAAGCTGTTAAAACGTACAGTGCAGGGTACATTTTTATAGCGGCTCACCTTTCCCATAACTAATTACATATGATAAAACGATAAGTTTTTTAAAGAAACTGTTGTTTTTCTTATTACTGTCGCAAGTTCGGTCTGTTGGTCAGTTTCCGGTTTGAGTTATTTTTAAGGCAGCTTGCTTTGATACTAAATTATTTTTCTAAATAATTTTTAATTGTTTGTTTATTGTTATAAGTTTCAGAAAACGAGGACGATAAACTATTCACAACACTAGTAGTTCCGATTAATAATCCTAACACGCCAAACATCTACAGCACAAACTTCATCGCCGCAAAACGACAGTTATTTATGGCGCAATGTATTCATACGACCCAACTAATAAACAAAACCACTCCAGATGCCAGAGAATTGTCATAACTCAAGATAATTGCGGACGTCGTCACAAGCACCAGGTAAGCGTACTGGTAAGTGCGTAATTTAGTCCCGAACTTAATACAATCAGTGACGGACGGACTGTTTACATGTCGGTACTTGCATAAATTATGTGGTAAGATCTTGGAAGTTAAATAATTCTCATATTGAATAATGAGTGACTAATATAAAATATATTATGTTCCTCCGTACTAAAGATAGCACTTTATGCCGTTGGTCACGGTTGTTGTCTCAATTTGGCGAGCGGATAGATGCTCGGGTTGAACGCGAGAAATCTTTTTTTTTTTAATATTTACTCGTCATAGTAACTGCATCCTGCCTGATGGTAAGCAGCCGATGCAGTCCAAAATAATGAGAACGCTCCCTACCGTGGAATAAGCACGATATCGAGCGCACCCATTCATGACGGCCTGCATAAATGCCGTTTCACGCCTCGCTTAAAAGACCCGGGACTGTAGGAGCTGGGAAACACATGCGCCGGCAAAGAATTCCAAAGCCGAATGGTCTTACAGAGGAACAACTTGCCAAATTTTTTGGTACTGATAGTCTATACAGTATGGTGGTGGTTCCTCAGACCAGCTCAAGAAAGGAGAGAGCGGGATAAAATCGTGGTTCAATCCCCAACCCACGCCGACAGTCATTTAGATTAACCGGATGGGTTAACAAGACTATTATTAATGTGTTAAGCACATCAGTAATAATCTTTTTTTATAAATAAGTAATAAAAATTAAAATAAACAATTAATAAACTAAAAACCACCATCCCACATTTAGCTAGCGCAACGTGGTGGATTCAACCAGTTAAAAGAAATCCTCTCCAGACACCAAAGATTTAACAAAACTCCTAATTGCAGACTTCGTTACAAGGATCAGGTAAGCGTACTCACATGTGCGTAATTTAGACCCAACCTTAATATAATTAGTGACGGTCATGCTGCCTACATGACAAAACTGGGAAGATGTGCCTTTTTAAGAAGTTCAATCTTACGAGATGGAAGAGCAACTTTCGCAATGCTGGATGGGTGAAGATATTATAATGTATAAAGTTCCTCCGTTCTTAAAGGCACTTTAAGCCCTTTTGGTTCCATTTATTGTCGTCGTTTTGGCTCAACCATTGCGCATTGGTTAGGGTTTTTTTCATTCACAAATTGGTATTTTTTTCAATACCCTTTAGAATCACGGAACACGGGTTGAGCAAACGATGTCACGAGGAAGCAGATAATATTATGTTATATTTTTAAACAAAATGGGATGTCCTTTATAACGAGAGTACCTTAATTACATCCCTTAGAATATAACAATCGACAAAATATAATAATACGGTGAAACAAGTTAATGAGAAATTAATTTCTCCAGGTGTAGGCAAAACATTCTATTCAGATCAAATTAGAAACTAATTACATCCAATGATTAAAGGAACTTGTTGATAATTAACTTTTACATTAAATATCTAAACTTTTGTCTAGATTGCTGGAAGTTATTCGGCGAGTCGAGCCCTTTAGCTCTTTGCACTCGAACTTAAAGTTGGCTTTGCTTTCCTTGGTAAATGAAATTAAAATGCCTTGTTAACAACTCAACATTAAAAATAGGTCATTTATAGCATGCCTGCACGGGGTGGAGGATGTTGCAAACTCTTTCTTTGTAATCTTTTTTAGAATGTTATTTTTTCATATTGACACTGTCATAATAACTTGTCTTTGTAAGAACGGTGTGTTTTGATTGATTTTCTCCGTGTCTGAATTGTTTTTGTTTTAAATTATATTTCATTATATTTATCCTCTCAAAAGGTATTTTTCATCTTCACTCCTCATTGCTCCTCAACATTTTGGTAATAAAATTTTAATACTATGATTGTAATTTAAATTTTCAGTGGGAAAAATTAGGCTTATAATCTTAGATTAAAACAAAAAGGGAAGATACGGCATTACCTTCTCGTGCGTGAGCCGTCAAAATTAGGCCTAAAGGCACAATATCACTTCAGTCGCAATTTGCCGAGCGAACAGGCGACATTGTACTATTGCGGATATTCTGCTGTGTGAAAAAGAGAAAGACGCTACTCCGCAGTTGCATCGGAATCGGTCGTACGTACTTGTCTGTTGCGAAGCGACCGAGAGACGTCAATGCGTGTCAGTTGAGTAAGACTACTAAGACTATATTTTGATTGACTACAAGTAGGCGCATGCCGTATCTTCCCTTTTTGTTTTAATCTAAGCTTATAATAAATAATAATAATAATTAGAATTAATATTTAAGTGGAGTAGGTACGATCAACATTGGTAGCTTTTAGTGACTAACCTTTTTAAACTATTTCAAAAAACAAAAATATTGTTTTAATAAAAAAATTGTTTTCTTTGGTTTCTTCTTGTTCTAAGAAAAGCTTGTACAATTGTATAAAAACCTTCGATCACATATAAAAAGAAAAAAAACACAATGTTATTTATACTCAAAAAGTCTACTGACAATTAAGAACCAGCATGATTATGGTAAATAATTTATTAGTAGTGATTAATTGATCGCTAGGTTAATATACAATGCATACAACATTCGCATCTCATCTCATCTCAACTCATCAAAGAAGTATACTGATACATTAGTTAACCCGTAAATGGTGAACGGAGGAATTAGTAAAAAAAAATAAGATTTATTCTTTTTCGCTTCCTAACGGCTCTCAGTGGCAAATCTCGGCGCAGTCAGCTGACGTTTGGCTTGGTGCCAGGCTTTCGAGTTCACGTTTATAGAAGCGGCGCGATACCCGAGAGTTGCATTGATTGTTTCTTGCATCTAACAAAGATTAAAAAAATAAATGTTGTTTTTAAAAACAGCCGCAGCCGTAGTAGTCGTCATATAATCAAATATCGTAGCATCGTAAACGCTATACAATGTTTACTAGATAAAAAACAACTAGTCTCAGGGAAGCTCGAATGGGATTCGAACCCATGACTTTGGATTGCCGGTCCACTGCTCTAACCGCTAAGCTACCGAGACCCCAGAAGACTTGTTGAATTTTTCTAGTAGTTTGTGATTTACGCTGCAAGCCAGCGTATTACGTAACTGTCAAGTTTACCCTCACAGTCGACAGAAATACAATTGCAAGTATTTAACAATCGATAAAGGCGTAATTGCTTAAATATATTTATTATTGAATTTTTTGCAATGCTTATTAGATATAGGATAAAATGTTTACTAAAAAAAAAACAACCAGTCTCAGGCAAGCTCAAATGGGAATCGAACCCATGACCTTTGGATTGCCGGTCCACTGCTCTAACCGCTAGTAAACATTTTATCCTATATCCATAAAGCATTGTGAATGAAAACATTTCAATAATAAAGATGTCGTAAAAGCTTTTTTATTCTTGGACCATCTTGGTATGACATGATCTCACTATGTTCTATTGTGAAAGTGTAGAGACGTTGACGTTATCATATAATTTTTCTTTATATAAGCACAGCCTTAATACTGTGATACAAGTATATCTGTTTACTTTACTAAAAATACTATAATTTACAATAAAACTTTTATATCCAATCACCTAATATCCAATTTTCTCGTACCCAGTGGCAAATTAGAGCGTACCCAATCTCTCTTTTCAACAGCGCATTAATAACAATCCTGGTAACCGCTCCAGAAAGCTAATACGATTGTGCTGCGAGTGGATTCACGTCAGTACTCTAACGTGGCATGGCGTGTTTGAATCCCTGAGGATTGAACCACGAGTTCTCGTATTCAATCCGAGTATCTCCCCGTACGGTATAGGACGCCTTTAACAAATTATCGGTCCTCTTTCTTCTACTATTTATCTACTTACACTGCATCTCAATTATCAGCTGGAATAGAGCTGAAATATATTATTTGTATTTATTCCTGTTTATTTAAATCTTTGTGAAATTAGCTTCCTTTAACAAGTAAAAGCTTGACGCGCGCAGTAAAGGGTTTAAGAGTCTTTTTAGTTTCATTGTTTAGTCTGTGGTTTGGTCATCATCTCTGACCCACAAGTCGCGGGTTCGATCCCCAGAGGGAATCACTTATATAATTCCGCTCGGATTTGTTTGTGTTGTTTTAAATCCGTTTGGTTGTTATTAAACAGCTTGACTGTTTTTGTGGTCGTCGTTGCGATTATGTGATAAATCGGACACTTTAAATTCGGACACAGTGTCCGAATTGACACTTTTTAATTTAATTTTTTTTTCACTGACGATTCGGACACCAACAAAAATAGCTGTTTTGTACAGTCAGATAAAAAACTTCTATAGATTTCTCTACATTAATTTTAAGAAAATATTCTATAGTAAATAACTTTATATTTTGAAGCTTTTTTATCTGACTGTACTGAACAGCTGCAATAATTTAATATTGTCCGAATCGTCAGTGAAAAAATAATAAATTTAAAAAGTGACAATTCGGACACTGTGTCCGAATTATCACTTAGTCGCCGTTGCCTAATCTCTGACTATCCCTTCTGGGATAGTTAGTCATGAGTTAAGTACATGTATGTACGTACGTATGTATGTACTTTTATACTTACATAAATTTGGTGAAAAGTGGACTATGGCAGTTAACTTTTCACCAAATAGCGACTGCAAATGTGCTTATCGTTACAGGTGGTGAGCCTATCGCCGCTCTATGCTGTTTAATGTATGTGCAGTCTTTAGTCCATTAGTCGCTTTTACGAAACCCATGGGAAGAAAGGGGGTGGTAGTATTCTTTTACCGCTACGTGATACGGTTATTTTATAAAAAGTATACTCGTATTTACCTTTTATCGGTATTAATAGAGTTTTCAGAA
This sequence comes from Scoparia ambigualis, assembly GCA_963921215.1. NCBI lineage: Eukaryota > Metazoa > Arthropoda > Insecta > Lepidoptera > Crambidae > Scoparia > Scoparia ambigualis. Next base: position 2,807,552 of record OY992503.1, read on the forward strand.
TATGTTTCTGAAGCAGTACAAGTAGGTACATATTATGTATAAACCCGTTTCCGAGAGCTCTATTCAGAGAATTTTCTATGTTGTACGATACTAGAGGTGGACAGAGACTGACAGAGAAACTGTTTTTCCTTAAAGAGACAATTTGACATGACAAATTAAAGTTTCCCGTTTCCTATCGTTCCGATACAGAACGCAAAGAGCCGTTCAGTGCATTCATATTAATGATGGCGGCTGCGCGTTCGCGAACAAAGCTGTGCGATGCAATAAGTCAATCGGCTGTTATCACGCTGGCTCGACTCCAGCGGGATGCATACTTCACTGTGATTCACACAGCACTAAACTTCAGCGGCAAACGCTAAGTAGCAAAAAGGTTCAGTGGAGTAAGTAGTCTCCCATCTGAGATAATTGAGACTGAATTTTAATCGCCTCTGTGGTTTAGTGGCTAAGTCACCGGTCTCAGAAATAGAGGTCCCGGAGTTCGATTCCCAGCGGTGGGTACATCTTTGTGTACTTGGTTTGGTTGGTGGTAGGGTTATTAAGTCCGCCTGGCTAGTTTAAACCATCTTATCGAAGTCTGTCGCCATAACAACGATGTTTATAACATTGTTGTGTTCTGACAGTTTAGGGATAAGATAGCCAGCTCCTCAGTGGTTGGGGATTCCGGGTTAAGCGTGCCACCTTAGGCCTTATCGTCACTTACCATCAGGTGAGATGAAGGTCTTTTACCAGTAGTAGAATTTAAAAAAGGGTGCCCGATGGCGTAGCGTCTAAAGTGTTCATCTATAGGCTGGTGTTGATGATGAGTCGTTAAAACCCACCAACGTGGTGGGTTGTAGTCGATCTTGCATGTGCTATTGCCCATATGGGACGGCTGGTACCACATGGTCTGTGGGTAGTACCCAGCAGAGGGAAGTTAGATGACAAACAATTTAAACGTTCATTGGTTGGATTGGTGGCTCCGGTCGATGTCAGCGTAGCTTCCAAATAATAAAAGGTATTCGGATTATCAAGCATCGAACGCTACCAAGCATGAAAGTTCATTATAAATATAGTTTAACTGAAAAGATGGCGCTGAAACCCTGATAAATCTGATAAATCTGATACTCTTTTATCCTTTTTTGTTTGTAATAGAATATACCGTAAAAATTGAAAATAAATCAATATGCTTCAGCCAGTTTTGATGTATGATCCCTGACAACAACCCGCTAGCTAAACATATCTCGGTTTGCTAAACTAGCAAAGCGCGGCCTCTATCGTGCAATAAGTCAATCAACTGTTATCAGATAACGTCACTATGATTCATTTTGCTCCACATTTTAACCAGAGCCTGTGGAAAATATCTGTCAATATATCATAAAGACAGCTATCGAAATAATAAAACATAAAGTATATAATCACGACAATTATCCCCGAAGGGTTAGTGAGAGACTGTCAAGTCTCTGACTAACCGCTCGCGGACAACGAGGAACGCAGAAGCAGTCCTCTGCCCTAGTCCACTTTTCACCAAATAGCGACTGCACATGTACTCAGTGTGACAGGCGGTGAGCCCATCGCCACTCTATGCTGTCAGATGTGCAGTCTTTGGTCCGTTGGTCGCCTTTCAACCAAGGGAAGAGCTATTAGTATTCTTTAAATTCGCGACACGGCTCTTGAAATAATATGAATATTTTATTTATTTGAACATTGAATAAATAAATAAAATAAATAAACTTTCCTACACTCACACCAATTACAAGAGAAGCTACGAAGAAACTCGTTAGATGGTTACTAGACAACGAATAAACATACATAAAATACTCAAATACATACTTATTATGCATAGAAAACCCCCAGACCCGAGACAATTTAGAAAAACAATAATTTCTAAATTGACCCGACCGGGGATTGAATTCGGGACCTCAGAGATGGCGACACCATGAAAACCGGTGTACAAACCTCTCGACCAAGGAGGTCGTCAAACATTGGTTCTGAGATAGGTACTTCGTATCAGGTTTTTGTTTGTAGTTGAGGATTCCGTGTACGTGCGCTTCCACCTTCGGCCTTAGCCGTATGTCATTTGTTTTCGTTACAGTCTCTAAAGTCACAATTTCAAAAGCAGCTCCATTCCGCGCTATCGCTGCTAGATACAGATAAGTTTGTTAAACTAGAGAAGTGCGAGCTCCATCGGGCAATAAGTCAATCGGCTGGTATCGGACTGGCGCGACGCCAGCGCTCTGCGCGCGTCACCATGATTCATTGTGCTCCACATTCGCTAGGGCTTCATGTTGTAAAAAGGCTCAACTAATGCCTGGACTAAATCAGAGGGACAAAGCTATTTAAATGCAACTCTGCGTGAATAATTGTCACGCTGATGTCGTTCATGTTTTGTAGAATTTCGCTTTTTATCCGCCCTTAAGGTCTAGCTAGTGGTTTAACCACCGGACTCAGAGCCAGAGCCGAGGCTGTACCCAAGTAGGGAAGAGAAAGTTTTGAATTAGGGTCTCTAGATCCTTTCATTCTACGTGATTTGTGTTTCCCATAGGGTTAAGAGGGTATGTTCTTGACTATTCCCTTGATTAATAAAGCTGTGCTCGAGTGCATTTCCGTTCTAGGATAAATACATATAAATCATAATAAAAATATATATATATTGCACTTACCTATGTGAAATAACTTTTGTAGGGAACACATAGCATTACATTTACTGCAAGCTATACAAAACTGTCATAATTCTCTAATCGATATTTTACGGTTTTTAGAGTTTTCAACGTGTTGTCGGGTTTTACAGTGAATTATTATGTCAAAGAAAGAAGAAATTAAGAGCAGATACAAATCAGGTAACTTTCGAATTAAGTGTAACAATGATCTAAGATACTATAAGTACTTTAAAATTACCTTCTTTTGTAAACCTACGCTTAAGTCACACTTCAAACCCTTCATTTTCTCGTCCCAAATTAATAGACACCGTTCTTACGTTCACTCCGTCCCTCCCGCCACCGCTCTCGAGAATGCACCGGATATTATTTCGCGTAGACTCATAAATACGCGCCGCTAACCACTTTTGGAAGTATTCATAGTGATCTCAAAGCGTCTGGAATATGCAGGGGATTTCGTGGCGCACCCGTGTATTATAAAGTGGCATGACAGTTTGTGTTTTATAAAAATATATCATTTTAGACCGCGTTGCTACTATTGAAGTGCTTCATAGCGTGTGAAATATTTCATGAAACGAAAAAGACGTCAGCTCTTTTAAAGAGTAAACGAGTTTTGCTCAAAATATTTTGTAGAATGTTTTTCGATTAAAATGTATGTTGGGCAAACTAAATGGCAAACTGTCTGTTTCTACTGTACCATTTTAAGTTAAAATTTATTCGTGTACGTTATAACTTTATCTGCCTATAAAGTTTTCATTTCAGTGTATCAAGTCGCTTATTTTTTTTTTTTTGTACTATTATAATCACAGTTTTGTGGATATCAACGCTAACGACTAAATTTTCTCCTCACGTGTCATTTGAAAGAAAATATATTAAGTGTTAACCAAAATGAAGCAATTATTAAAGTTTCTATTTAAAATACCATTGCAATGTACCTTTTTAAAATTAATATGAAACTTTCGCTTTATTTACTTTAAGGGTCATTAGTATAATTTTGTGAACTACATACATATAATCACGACTATTATCCCCGAAGGGTTAGTCAGAGACTAGGCAATGAGGACCGCAAAAGCAGTCCTCTACCATAGTACCTTTTTACCAAATAGCGTCTGCACATGTGCTCAGCGTGACAGGCGCTGAGCACATCGCCGCTCTATTCTGTTGGATGTCGGTGCAGTCTTTAGTCCGTTAGTCGCTTTTAACGACATCCAAGGGAAGAGAGGGGGTGGTAGTATTCTTTAACCGCTGCGCAACTCGGTTAACTTTTGTAGGTACACGCAAAAGCAATAGTGTTTTGTGAACTACGTAGGTTCAGTGCGTGGTCTGAAAACTTTCATCTTATGATACAGAGTTTTACTCGAATTCTTATCGTAACAACACGTTGTGAAACTCCTTTTTAATTCTATCTACTGCTCAATCCTAAATATGGGTACATTTGATAATTAATCACTTAAAATTCGCTTAATGCGTAACCCGCGAAGCCTCGCGAAGCCAGTAATAATATCAAGTAATAAAGTTTTTAACACCAAACATCAGTTGGCGCCATCTACCGTCATCAAAACAATACAATATTATTTTACTTATAAAGATAGAGCATCATAAGTAATAATTATTTTGATTCTTCATAATGTTATCTGTTCTAAGTATATTGCAAAAGTTGCTAATCCTTTCCAGTAAACGAAGAATAATAGTATCACTATTTTGACAATAAGATTAGATAAAGAACACACCATGTTCCAAAAGGTAGGTAATAACTTTATATACAAGGTGATTGAATTTTCCCGTGTGTTGCCCAGTTTTCAATTAATATATTATTAACGTTGTTTTCGTATGCTAAGCCGCCTTGTTCCATTTTGGGCGTACGGATCACCTGTGTAGGTTCGTATTAGTAAATTCACAGGGACTAAAGCAAATACCTACTACTTTGGCGAACCTATTTAATGTTATAGATATAGGACTGGGTTTACGCTCCGCAGGTGGTATATTAAATTTTGAACGTCAAATATTAAAGTAACTCTTATAGATTCCTTTATAGGAATGATTTTTAAAACAGTTTCATTCTTTTGTTAACTAAGTAACAAGATTTGTAAGATTATTAACAATAAGAATATATCTTTTTACTAAAACTACATTATTATATTGTATTTAAGCAGACAAGAACGCATTACATGTGTGATAATGTCAAAAGAAACAAATACTGATATATTTTCAAACAAAAACTTTTCCGAGGTTGTTGCTTCTACAGCAAATATGTATTTAAAAAGGCAGACGAACCCTTTGTCTGCGTCATAAAATAAAATTAAGCAGTGACAGCACTCATCACTCACACAAACAGAATTTACTTTACAACACCCAGTTTATTCAAAAATTAATATTAAAAAACACCATAGGTATTACTTTTTGGTATTAGAAAGGAATAGATCGAATTTACGTCTGATTTTCACCAGAGACAAAACAGGATAACTACGTCGATTTAAAGGTTTTTTTCAGTATAATGAAAATGTGCCTTTTTTCCTTTACTTTTCTTTTTGTTAATGAGTTGACAAACTAGCATACGGCTTACGGCATTTTTTTTTACTTTACTTTATTTTGGCATAAAACAGACACCACAGCCCGCAGATGCACGGAGACTGCGTTGTCCTGGCAAATCATTAACTACATATTTATTTATTAACGAGCTGGGCTAGAGCTGGTGACTCAATAATAGAATACTACCACCCCGCCTCCATTCTTGGGTGTCGTAAAAGGCGACTAACGGACTAAAGACTGCACATACATCCAACAGCATAGAGCGACGATTGGCTCACCACCTATAACGCTGAGCACATGTGCAGTTATATTTTGGTGAAATGTTGACTATGGCAGAGGACTTAATAATAATTGTAAGAATATTATGTTCCTGAGCCGGCGAACGAGCCCTCTTGACGGAAAGCAGCCATCGCAGTCCATGGACGCGCGTTACGACGAGCGCATAACTTCACGTGACCCTTCACTTCGCATCTATCCTGGATCAAGTACTCTTTAAACCAGAAAGCTGCATTGTAAAATGAGCAGCTTATACGGCGCGCTACGAATATTGATCTATCTATAAAAATTGGTTGCCTGTAAAGTCGGTATACGGGCGAAAGTTTTACGTGACAACGACTTTGAGTGGTAAAATAATTTTAATGTGAATATTCATTCGTATAGTAGGAAGAAGGATGAAATAATAGTAACAATTTAAAACATTTATTTATAAAAAGAATTATATTTAAAACAAATATGCAGACCGATCATAGTTGAGTCGGAGAGAGACGCAAGGCATTCGGCGGGCCTCTCTCTCGTTCGGTGACTCATCGTAACGTTACCGAGCGTTACACTTTTTCATAAGTGACTCCCAGCCGCAACCTAATTTAAGACGTTGTCACGTCAAAATAAAACCGATGCATAAGATCACGTACAAATTATTTGTTTACAAAAAGTTGTTTGTTTTTTTGTGATCGCTAGTGTCAGATTCAATTCTGACAGGTTACATACAATTGTTCATGACTTGTTTGATGGTAGAACGTAATCTAAGACTTATTTTTTTTAATCTATCGCTATATTTTAAATATTAGCAACATTAATATCGATGAACGCCGTGGTCGAATGCCAGTTCTGGCGTCGCCAACGGGTTCAACTCCCTGTTAGATAAATATTTTTTTTTTTTTTTTATATTGTCTTGTGTCTGTTTGTTTTTTACGTATTTATTATACGTTAACCACTATATAACAAGTTTTATGGGTGTTGGGTTAGGTAAGATATATGTCGGAAAAGAACAGCTCTCTTGAGCGTTCCGTTGCGACTCAGACATGGCGGTAACATAAACCAAACAAATTAACGATTAAAACTCGAGGCAACGATTCGTCTGGAGTTGTGCGTGTGCATCGGAAGTAGTGAAATCAGCGTTCTTTTATCGTTTCGCCTACATATACTTACATACACTCAAAGTCAGTTCAGATTAAGGTCAAGAGCTGTTGTAGAAAAAGAAGCAAACTTTTTTTATTTATCCGAAAGCATCAGAGCGTTTCACAGAGAGCCAACCAATTGAACAAATGAATTAAATCTTTCTGTAACAATTAAAGAGTATAATTACTGCGACCGTCTTCCGCGCAAGACTCGTGAAAGGGTAATACAACCCTTTCACGAATATCCGGCGTGAACTAACGTGTTTCGTCCGGCCAGTGAGAGTTCCGGAGCCCCCCTCCCCCCTCACAATTCCTATTCCTTTCTTATAAAGGTCGGCAACGCATCTGCGACTCCTCTGGCTTTGCGGGTGTCCATGGGCGGCGGTGATTGCTTTCCATACCTGCCAGCTCGTTTGCCTTCTACTTATATAAAAAAATTACACAAACAATTGTGAAAGTTGTGAAAGTTGATTTAATGACCACACGCAAAAGTACAAAAGGAAAAAATGCCTAGTCAAATACTGTGCTTGAAATAGGTATTAGATTTCCGTTGCTCGTGTCCGTGATCCGGACCTCGTATTGTAAGAAAATTTTAATAAAAAAATATAAATGTACTTATGAGGTAACAAGGTATACAATAATTATCTAATAGAATTCAAAGGCAGAGTGCCTCTGTCTTTTTCATATTTAAGGCTGGTGTCTAACATGTTTAAGTAGTCGTTCTATGGTTAAGTAGTTATTCACTTTTAATATTTTGAATCCTAATTTATCCTATATCGATCTTACGAATTTTATGTAAAGTGAACCGATACTATTACGATACACCTAATATTCAATGCAAGAACACATTAGCATCAGTTTGCATTAACTATGAACTACTAATACTATCGATAACGATGCCAATATGATCGTACCGTCAGAACTTAACACCAAATCGTTAGATCGCTCTTGATCTACATACACGTTGTTACAATTCAAACTGGAACTATTAATTAATCCATACCAAATGTTGTACCCGCAAACAGAGATAAGCTCGACCACAACTCCCTATAATATCCACCGTAGAGAAATGCACTGCCGCTTGGTCCAAGTTACTCCAAAGTAAGCGTAAAGGAGAATGACCAAACCAGCCTATTCGATATCTATTGCGTCTTAATCATTCACATATCAAAGGTGTTCTCTAAGTTATAATGATTACTGTTAAAAAAGGTTGTCTATAGAACGCCGCGTTAAGAGTCAAGTGATAAATAAATGCTGAACTGAACTGATAGTCATACGATAACGGTTGTCATAACCTCAAAATACCTAAAAAGTCTTAAGCTATAAATGAAGATAGCTTCAAACTCCCGCATGATATTGTAATGTAATTTTTTCTTCATAATTCAGAGCATTGCTGCTATTGATAACTATTTATTTCATTAAAGCGCTGTGTTACGCTAGCTAGCTAAAAAAATAGCCTAACTCCCATAGTAAAAAGGTCATTCTCCTTTATGCATATTTTGACCGCCTCTGTGGTCTAGAGTAGCTAAGCCACCGGTCTTAGACCCAGAGGTACCGGGTTCAAATCCCAGCGGGTGGTAAATCTTTAAGTACTTAGTTTAGATGATGGGAGGGCTTTTTAAGTCAGCCTGGCTAACTTTCACCATCTTAACTAAAGCCTGGCACCATAACAACAATGGCATTGTTGTGTTCTGACAGTTTAGAGATAAGGTAGCCAGTTCGTCAGTGATTGAGGATACCTTCAATGTTTGGCCTTATCGTGTACCTCACTTACGTAAAGTCTTTGATAGGACATGAAGACCAGTTCGCATATACTCTGTCTTTTGAAATATAACAAAAGGTGAGATGAAAGCAAAATGCTTACCCGTAATGGATAAAATAAAAAACGTACTTGGCACAAAGCCCGCCTGAAAACCTAACACATCTTACGAGCAGATTATATTATGCTCTGACCAACCACGGAATATGGTGTCCACCCTGTAATTCTTAATTACTTTCTTAACCCTTTAACCGCCTGGCTTTATATTAGTTGCCGGGTCCCCAGCACCCAGCTCAGTAATACAAAAAATAAAAACTTAAAAAAGAACTACAAAGAGGGTTGTACGTAGTAAATTATGACAATATTGATAAAAACAGGTATTTTGTCGGATATATACGATCTAGGCAAAATGGACACGATAACATTTCTCGAATTATTCCGTCTCTGGCGGGGAAAGGGTTAAAATGGAACTCATTGTACAAGTTTCAAAGTCACAAACTAAAAAAAAAACACCACGCGCCTCGCTTCTGATTCACACCGAATCTCGAGTCCAAATATATTTGGAACTAAGTCTTAAGCGCTTCTGGGCTTGGATAATGGCTATCCTGTTTCGTACTGGCTGTTTAAACTGAATGTGTAGTGATTTTAACTTTGACCGGTTAATCACTCTAGACAGCTGAATATATACGCCGGTTTTAATTGCAAGGCAATATTGGGCGGGCTTTCAAAAGATCCTAGCAATCAAAGCTTTGGAAGCCTGTTCGAAGTTGATTTTGAGCTGCGCTAAGCTCATTAGGAACGCTCGTAAAATTTTAATTGGAGTTTAAAAAAAACGATGTTTCTTTGATGGTGAAAAACACAACAACGACAAGTGGTTTAGATAGAAAATTTTTATTTGAGTTGGTTTTATTACAATTATGAAATGGCTTCTGCAATTATAACTATCCAATTATTTTATAGGAGCTCAATGGCGCAGCGGCTAGCGCTTTCGACTTGCGATCTTGTCTGCTAAGCAACTTTCGCAATGCCGGGTTGCTGGATGGGTGACCAAATTTAAAACATCTTGAGCTTCTCCGTGCTTCGGAAGGCACGCTAAGCCGTTGGTCCCGGTTGTTGCCATAAGATGGCAGTCGTTAAAACCCACCAACCCGCATTGGGCCAGCGTGGTGGGTTATGTCCCAATATCCCCACGTGCTATTGTCCACGTGGGAGGCCTGTGCCCAGCAGTGGGACGTTTATAGGCTGATGATGATGATGATGAATTATTTTACAGTACCTATGTATAAAAAAGTCCAACACCCAGGTTCGAAATCAATTTGTAGAAAAGTTATTTCTAAATTGACCTGGAATTGCAATCGAACCCGGAACCTCAAAGATGGCAACGCCAGGTCCGTCGTGCTAACCACTCGACCACGGAGGTCGTCTTACGAACCTAACAAAGAACTTCAATCAAAAATGATGCAGCCAGATTCAGTACTGAAAATTTAAAATTTTTGGTTTAATTTATGCATATGCTACCAACAACCATGAAAAAGCTGCCAACCAAATGGCAAATTTAAAGTTTATATTAAATTTGAACTTGGCAACGGCCGCCGGCCAGTAAATTTCATTGTTTGTTTGCTAAAGTAAAAGGAACAATCTGGGGTTTTTAGAATTTTACTAACGTTTCGATGTAAATTTGTCTAAGTTTATATTAAAATAAAAAGCATTTAGAGATAGATGAAAGGCCTTAGGGAAGGCCTTTGCCCAGCAGTGGGACAGTATAGGCTAGCGAAAAAGAAATGGTAGACGACAATATAATATTTCAATGACATTAATAGGTTATGGAAGAAAAGCAAGTCATAGATTAACATTGTTGGTACAATAAACTGAGAGTGCTCAGTAATTGAGAAATACTGTGTCACTGTATCAGTATCAAATTGTCACTCTAGGTGGCGCTGCCGCGCTGCTTCAAATCCATACAAATTTATTTTATCATTTTCAGCTCTTATATGCCTCTGTTTTTTTTCGACCTTCAACTAAGGTCTCCGGAGCCCATATTTGCGCTAGTTCTCTTTCATTCCAGTTCTCGCTATAATTCTGCTAGTACTTTCATTCCGCATACCACACATTCATCCATCACCATTCATTCTTTTATCGGTGGGTGTTCCGTTTAATTCTGCCCTATGCTGACTACTATCCTATCCTTTTTTCTGTTTTATCTTATATCTAGTACACGGGTAAATAAGTGTTGTACTCATGATTTATTACTATTTCTACGCCTTATTCTATTACAAATTTTGCTTTTTCTACATTCTTTTACATTTATCGTTTTCAGCATTTTATTTGGTGTTACATTTTTCTTATATACTAATACTTATTGCCTCTGTTGGGTACAACTCCATCATGATATGAGATTCCCTTTTGTTTTATCCCGCTCTACTTTACCGGCCACAAACTCGTCTCACTACGGGTCGGCGGGTCCTTCCATCACCATTTGAGTTTCGCATTCGGATTAGAAATGTCCTGGACTTAAGTGGCGGATCGTTATTTAAAGATACTGCCAACCCATCTCTTTCTTTTGGTGTTGTACAAGGTGACTAACAGAATGAACACTACATTGCATATAGCGGCGATGGGCTCACTACCTTCACGCTGAGCACAATATGTGCAGGTTGTAATTTCATGATTCGTGGACTGTAGCAATGCAGTGCTTTTGCAGTCCTTATTCCGTCGTCTCTGACTACCCCTTTGGGCCTAACCTTACCTCATATATGCTCATTTTCCAACATAAAACAGGTTTAGCTTTCAAAGTAAAAAGTAAACAGTGTTGATGTATTTCGGCGGACTAGATAAGAGCCACTGTAGCTTAATTGGAGAGCACCTAACCCGGAATGTGAGATGGGTGCAGGTTCGAATCCTGCTCGTTGAAGTTTTATCAACATTTTTCAATTTATAAAACACAAGTAATTTGTCAAACTACCAGTGTATCATGTTTATCAGAAAAACGAAGTTCATGTTAAGTTCATGCGAGTTATAGAGCCGTGTTGCTGCTGTGTACAATATTCAAAGTCCATTATCAACAAAGACACTTTTCCAGTTTCCGCTTGCGTGAAAATCGGTCTATCAGCAAAGTCTTTATCGCCTACCCCCGGGAACATTGTCACTATCGGGGCCACTCTCGAACCCTCCAACTATGTCTGTGCATAAAGTCCACGTCACTTCGTTGCTAAGTTTATACTTGAAGGAACGACTTAAGTACTCACCATCGCGTTTTCAAATAAGTTAGGCCCACAAGACATAGGACTAGCTTTTTACTTCACTTATTTATGAATCCATAAACACAGACAGCAGCTCTTAAATCTTCTTTGACTACGTACCAAAATTGAATCTTTTTAATACGTACATAAAATCACGACTATTATCCCGAAGGGTTAGCCAGAGACTAGGCAATGAGGACCGCAAAGTGGACTAGTGCAGTCCTCTGCCATAGTCCACTTTTCACCAAATAGCAACTGCACATTTGCTCAGCGTAACAGGTGGTGAGCCCGTCGCCGCTCTATGCTGTTGAATGTATGTGCAGTCTTTAGTCCGTTAGTCGCCTTATACGAAACCCAAGGGAAGAGAGGCGGTGGGAGTATTCCTCTACCGCTACGCGCCACGGTTAACTTTTAAACCACTCACTCTTGGATTTTTTTGACATTTTTTTGACATTTTTTTGACAGTAACTGTCAACGTCAAATTTGACAGAATGGAGCATAGACTATGCTATATTGTGCAATAACAATACATAAGATGAACCACAGAACCGAAATAACCAAACTTGTTCATACTAAAGTAGTCTGTAAGTCTATGAAAACACGGTACAAAGTCAAGTGTGTTTTTGTAGGTGCGGTCTCATGCGACCGCTTGGGGTTTGAGGGGTTAAATTTGAACAAATTGTTGTTATTGTTAAAGTTCGTGAATTTGTAAGATTTGTTATTGTTCACATTGTATTTGTATACCTAGCTACGTGTAAAAATTTAGCTATATTTGCTATCTTGTATGTATATTATTATTATATGAAGCATAAACACAAATGTCCTAATATTAGAAGCTCAATAGCATGATGATCTTACGTAACTCTGCTGTCACAGTTATAATTAATAAGGAATAACATCAACATGTTCCGGTCAAATGTTAAGTGACCACTCCTCATAATAATCAATCTTAATGCTTACTCATTAATCTTGCAGACGTTGACATACAATAGGGCATTAATCATTGCTTCAGCTGATATATATATTATTTATTTAATTAAGCAAAATTCAGAATACTTTGGGTGTTGTATTGTGATAATAAAGTATACGTTCTCTGTAATCTATTTGCTATTTTAGACTCATTTAAAAATAGCATTGTGAATTTGAAAATCAGAAATAAAAAATATTCAAACGAAATACGTGGGTACCTACTAGTATTCGAAGCCAGGTATTCACAATCTTTCATATTCATTAATTTAATTTTACAGTTTTACTTTTGAGCTTAAGGAATAATGCAATAAATTTTATGTACTTTTTTTTTATTGGTGACTGATTGCGCGTTTGTCCTCGATTTCACCTGATGGAAAGTGTTATTTAGGTCGAAGATGGAGCACGCGCAGTCGTAAATGCCTGTTAACTCTGGCCTGGACTTACATATAAAGCAATGTTCGCAACATTACAAATACTAAAGTTTATATACATGGTTACAATTTCAAAATAAGTATTCATTATCAACTTTCACATTCACAATTTATTTCACTAATTCTCCGTCGATGCATGTTAGACCGCTATTTAAAAACGGTGACGTCAACAAATCGTCAATTAGAGAAGATATCTCGGATAAAGCATGACTCTAATAATAAACAATTGAATGAAAGGACTACGACGGCAAGCCAAGATTTGCAATGCAAACCTACAATGATAAGCGTTACATCTGCCTGTGCTATGCATATTAATGCTAATTTAGTGCTAAATCGTTATACAACGGTGTTATAACTCAACTCCTGGGCGCTCGGACCGAGCTTAGCTAGCCCTAAAGTTGACTGCTTATAGTATATAAACAAAAGTAGATATAAAAGTAAAGTAAAGCCTACATTCTGTCTGACTGCCTAGGCAAAGGACTTCATCATTGAGATCAATTCATCTCTATAATTGAAATACTACTACAATGTTAGATGTGATGTGCAGTCTTTAGTACTAACGGACTAAAGACTGCACATACATTCAACAGCTTAGAGCGGCGATGGGCTCACCATCTGTCACACTGAGCACATGTGCAGTCGCTATTTGGTTGAAAAGTGGACTATGGCAGAGGACTACTTTTGCGGTTTTCATTGCCTAGTCTCTGACTAACCCTTCGGGGATAATAGTCGTGATATGTAATGTATGTATCTACAATTGATTTTTTTTAAATCACCCGGTAAATGCGGAAAAGCTGTGATATCTGGTTATCCCTCCGGAAAACGGGCGTGTTATATTACGTGACAATGTATGTATGTCGAGTTATGAAAAAAAATCCAAGCTCACCGTAAAATCAAACACACATTTTGCCTCCGTTGCCGCACCCGTGCGTATAAATTAATACGCGGTTACGATAACACTGTTCTAACGAACGCATGCACAATTTATAGTGTATTCGCAGACATCAAAACAGTAAAATATGGGTTTAGCAAGAGCGTTGCGTGAAACAGTTACAGCGTTTCGTTGTGTGCAAGTCACACGTCTGCATAGTAGTAGAGTTATTATTTTACCATAAAAGAGCTATATTATTTATTTATCTTTTCTACTGTGCTGAGTTCTAAAAATAAAGTATAAAATCTTTTAAAAAAAGAAAGCATAGTACAAACAAATATTTTTATATATTACAGCCTACAACTACAATAGGTACTACTCCTACAAAGTAAAAATATATGCAACGTCAATCGGATTTAAAAACTAAATTACATTATATTTGCATTATCATAATTATCAGCACAGCAACTTGTCAAAAATTTTATGCAGCGATTAACACTCAAAAGAGTTTTGTTATCTGGAATTAACAGGCCACTTATAGAAGGACACTCGTTGGATTTAAGACGAGTTGCTTCGTAGGCGACCAGCAATTAAGATCACATGGATTTGAGACGAATTGCTTTGTCGGCGACCAGCTATTTGAACCCCATGCATTTATGACGAGTAGATAATATGATAGTTGACGAAATAGTTTTGCGACGAGTTGCTTCATAGACTGATTACGTATTCGACTATCTGCAACCCATATGATTTTTAGGTGAGTTGATGCCGCTTTTTGACTATTTGATAACCCTTATAAACACCCCAGTACTGGGCATTCACAACTAACAACTAAACCAAATTTTTATCATACCGAATTGCAAGTGTTAAGACGGAACAATGCGTAGTGGTTCCTAACACTACTATTCTACCCCAGAGTTCGGTAGTAAAAAAACAGAAGCATGTCTACCGATAAACGGTCGAATTTTGATTTATTCTTTAGAAATAATATTTCGATAGATAGAGATTCAGAGGAATTCATTTCTTGTTTAGTTTTGACAAACGAACTTGTGCACACCAACATCTGCGGATAACCACTTCATATATCCAAATAAGACTCTGTTGAACTGCGTACCACCGAATATGTTCGACGACGCTTCCTTGTTTCCATTCCGGTGAACAGAGCTTTAATGGCTGCGACTCAGTCGTGACAATTGCAGCCCTATTGTTCAGGTAGAAGCCTCTTCGTTCGTCAAATGCATTCGATATTCGAGCGGTACAATTGGCTCATCGTTTTGGTGTCTGAAGGACTTCGGGTGTTCATATTTTTGGGGACTTTTAGCTACAAAAAAGTTTTAAATGCGATGTACAGTATGAGTATTAAAGGATTTTGAGCAGTGGGAAGTAAAGGTAGTATGTAGTAATAAAGTAAATATGATGTAGAATTTAAATATAACCTTTTTCTTTTTCTAACCATTAGGTACCTTTTGTAAATAAAAAACATTTTTAAGTAGGTAATAAATATATCTGTTTTCAAAAACGACACAATTGAATTTTAAATAAAAGTACCTGCAACAAAAAAAATAAAAGTTGTAAGTCGTTTAAGACAAATCTTTTTAAAGTCTGAAGCGGGCCACGCTAGTTAAACGTTGATTCTGTTTGTATCATATATTGACCTGAAACATAATTCGTTTAGTTATACAGGCTCACGGCTGCATCTTTGACGGGAAAGTTAGAATCAGAGTCAATTAATGTAATTTGTGTCAAACATACACAAATATGTACACTTTCTACCATCATCTATAAAGTAGAGTCTAGTCGAGTCGAGTAAAGTAGTCAGCGGCAAAACCAGGATGTGAAATACAATAAAATAGTATACGAAAATCAAACTGCGTTGCTAAAATTTTGGACGTTTAGTGTGTAAACTAAATGCTATTTGGCATTACTTGTGTAAATTGATGTGAACAATTTTAAACTAAAATTAAACAAATAAAAAGTTGCAAGTAACAGCGTGACGCGGAATAACCTGACGACATGACGTGTCGCTTGAAATGTTTTGCCCCCTCATGCTTGGGATAAATTCTTTCGTATTTTACATACATGGACGACTAATCCCCGAAGGGTTAGTCAAAGACTATAGGCATGAGGACCGCAAAATCAGTCCTCTACCTTATGATCTTAAACGTGGACTACGTTTCACCAAATAACAACTGCACTTCAACAGCTTTCGTTTATTAACTATTAAATAAACATGAAAAAAATGAAAAAATGAAAATGAAAATATGACGACTTGTACGGTTTTATTATGTGTCATCGACAACTGTAACAAAGCGATTGTGACAGTGGCAGTTCCCTTGACGTAACTCGGAACCATATCGGAACACTCTGGTGTGGTGACAGTTGCATCGTGAAGTTGCTTCCGTTACATGCGCCTCGGGTACTACTGTGAAATGTCTTGATAGTTGTGTAACCAAGGAACATATTCGAGGGCGGTTTTATAAGTCCATGACTTTGGAAAGAAGAAACACTCTATTTTTCTACATAATCTCCTTTTAACTCTACGCACTTAGTCCAGCGATGTTCCAACCTCTTCAACCTATCAAAAAAATTTTTTTGCCAAACCCTGAAAAATACGCCTCAGTTTCGGCTACCACCTCTTCGTTTGATGAAAATCTTTGCCCGCCAAGTAATTTCTTCATGTTTGGGAAGAGGAAAAAATCGTATCCTAATTCGACAACTTTTTACGTCGCGATAGCAAACGAGTAGGCCGTTGCATTATCCTGATGAAATAGATTTTTTTTCTTTGCTATATGCGGTCGTTTTTTGATAAACTTTTTATTTAATCTATCTAACAATGCAGCATAGTAAGCTCCGGTTATTGTCTTGCTTTTATCCAAAAATCAATGTAAATAACCCCTTGGCTGTCCCAAAAGACTGTGGCGATCACTTTACCAGCCGAGCAAACAGTTTTTGCCTTCTTTGGGGCACGTTCCCCGGTAAAAGTCCATTGCTTCGACTGTTGCTTTGTCTCTGGTGTATAATGATGGACTCACGTTTCCTCAACTGTTATGTACCGACGCATAAACTCACTCGGATTGCGATTATACATGGCTAGGCATTCCTCAGAAGCTGTTACACGATTTCGTTTCTGGTCGACTGTTAGTAAACGCGGCACCCATCTTGCAGAAAGGTTTTTCATGCCCCGAAATATAAAAAAACTCGTTCAGTCGAGATGTGCACAGCATCACTTATTTCGCGTATCTTCACTCGACGGTCTGCCAAAACAATATCATGTATTTTATTAACCATGCCCTCCGTAGTGAGCTCAATCGGCCTTCCTGGGCGCTCCGCGTCATTAGTGGTAGTACGTCCACAACGAAATTCAGTGAACCACTTATGTACCATCCCATGAGAAGGCGCAGAATCACCATAATACTTTTTCAATTTGTCTTCGGTCTGCATAATAGTCTTACCACGTAAAAAATAGTGATTAATTAGCACTCAAAATTTGCTTTTCTCCATTTTTAAAGAATACTTAGAAGTTGCCTAGCTTTTTTTTCTAAAAAGCTTGTTTTCGCGCCAAATTTGAAAAAAGTACGGCATGCGCTTCATAGTGAGTTTCCGATTATGAGACAAAAAAAAATATTAAAAAGTTTTTATTCAACCTTAAGTCATGGACTTATCAAACTGCCCTCGTACCTGATCGATAAGTTCCTTCTGTGTTATCTACTTGAAATATAGTGGCGGTCATTATAAATTTTGACAACGTGACATTTAATTATTACAGACTTAATTCATATTTCTCAACTCTGAACAAGAGATGGCGTGACGATCTGGACGCACACCAGACTGACTTTCATGAGTTGGCTCAGGATAGAGATTGATGGACGGACTTCGGGGAGGCCTTTGCCCTGGAGATGAATAGAAGGCCTTGGGGGAAGCTTTTGCCCTAGAGATGGATGGAGGGACTTGGGGGAGGCTTATGTCCTAGAGATAGATGAAGGGACTTGGGGAGGCTTTTGCCCTAGAGATAGATGGAGGGACTTGGAGGAGGCTTTTGCCCTAGAGATGGATGGAGGGACTTGGGGGAGGCTTAGGCCCTAGAGATGGATGGAGGGACTTGGGGGAGGCTTATGTCCTAGAGATAGATGGAGGGACTTGGGGGAGGCCCTAGAGATGGATGGAAGGACTTGGGGAAGGCTTTTGTCTTAGAGATGGATAGAGGGACTTGGGGGAGGCTTATGCCCTAGAGATGGATGGAGGGACTTGGGGGAGGCTTATGTCCTAGAGATAGATGGAGGGACTTGGGGGAGGCCCTAGACATGAAAGGAAGGACTTGGGGGAGGCTTTTGCCCAGCAGTGGGACAGTATAGGCTAGTAAAAAAAACTGTCAACAAACATTATATAGGGAATGAATAACTCTGATATCAACAAAAACTGGAATTTTACGTACTTTTACCCTATTCATATTTATTATTCTTAATATTATTATGTCTCCCCCTTTCGCTATTCTCGATCAGTCATCATCATATTAACTATAATTAGCGTCATAAGCATATGGATAGGCATTCATGTTTCCATCGGTTTTCCTATCTCGTCACATGCTGATAACTTCTCTTATGACATAATTTAGGTTATTTATAAATTATATAACAATAATATTCAAAAATTTCCAGCACTTGTACTAGTACAATTGCCACTTATAGGTGTACACATCATTCATAGAACCGAATTATTAAACAGATTAAATTAAATTAAATTATACAGATTAAATTAAAATTATATAGATTAAAATAAAATAAACAAATTGATTTGAATTGATTAAATAAAATTAATAAAAATTATACATTAAAGTAGGTACTTTTATAAAAAGAAGATATATATATTTAAGTATTTTATGCATTTTGCACCTTACCTTTCACAATGTGGAGAGAGTCGTAAAATAAATCAATGTTTGTACATTTATTTATGTTATTAAACTCTCTTATAATTCTACTTATTGGAGCGTTTGACCCTATGTTGGTTCTGTTGAAAGGCGGGCAGAAAGTTTTCGCTAGAGGGTACCTGGGTGTGGTTCTAGGAACAGTGAGTGACAGCTCAGCTAGGATCTGACTACAATCGATGTAGGAGTTGACAATTTTATACAGAAAAGTTATGTCCAGTAGCACCCGTCTGCTGTACAGTGAAGTCATCTTGAAAAATTCCAATCTTTGATCGTATGATGATCTGTGAGATATCCCTTGGGAAGTAAACGCAAGATGCCGAGTGAATGCACGTTGAATGCGCTCGATTCGCTGGGAGTAAATGCTGTAACTTGGGTTCCATACCGAGCTAGCATATTCCAAGTGACTACGCACTAGTGCGTTGTATGAAATAATTTTAGTTTTTGAATTGTGAAATGATTTGCTTTGCCTTCTTAAAAATCCAAGCATTTGTGCGGATTTTTTTACAACCTTATCAATGTGCGCAGTTAATTGCAATTTATAGTCAATTGTAACCCCTAAATCCCTTACTTCAGCCACTGTTGTTAATAGTTCATTATTTATATGGTACTTAAAAATGAGAGGTTTCTTTTTTCGCATTAAAGTTATTTGTAGACATTTTCCGACATTAAGCAACATGTTATTGTCGTGGCACCATTGTGATACATTTAACAGATCGGATTGAAGCAGGGTATTATCCTTTGCTGATATTATTGTTTTGTAAAGTTTTAAGTCATCTGCGTATAAGGAAAATTTGCAGTGTAGAATTTTATTTGTTAAGTCATTAATGAATATGAGAAAAAGGATTGGACCTAAATGGGAACCCTGCGGAACACCTGACTGAGCATAGTAAGTACCAGACTCAAAATGACCAACAGCCACAAATTGCGACCGATTGCTCAAATATGAGGTGAACCAACGCAAGAGATTCCCATGTATGCCAACTGCTCTAAGTTTTTGGGTGAGGAGACAATGATCTACTTTGTCAAAAGCGCTACTGAGATCTGTGTAGATTGCATCCACCTGCAGACCCCTATCAAGACTCTGAGATATGTCGTTAACGACATAAACCAGGTTTGTAGTCGTGGAGCGACCGCGCCTAAACCCATGCTGGTGTGTTGTAATATGACTGTCGATGTGGTGATTCAACGAAGGGCATACTAAAGATTCAAAAAGCTTAGAGAAGCAGGAGAGTATGGATATGGGCCTGTAATTTTTTACGTCTGCAATGTCACCTTTTGAATACAGGAATAATTCGGGCCTTCTTCCATTCATCAGGAAACTGTCCGGATTGCAGAGAGCGATTAAAGATTAAACTATGGGGGAACGATAGTACCTTGCTACACCGTTTAACAAAGATGGGTGGAATGTTGTCTGGTCCAGCCCCTTTTGCTATATCAATGTTTTTAGTCTTTTCCGCTATTTCTCTTTCACTGAAGCGCAACGATGAAAGAAGTCTATTCGAGGCAGTTGTCGCAGATTCATCATACTGTGATGACGTATTTATTGTGTACACTGAAGAGAAATATGATGCAAATGAATGTGCAATGTCAAGGCCTGTATTTGCTACATTATTATCGTAGTGAATAGTCGACGGTATTTCAGATTTATGATTACGTTTACTTTTTAGATAAGTCCAGAAATGCTTAGGATCTTTTACAATGTCCTTCTCTATGTTTTTTGATAAGTGGCAAGGTACCTAGCGAGTAACTTATGACAGCGGTCCCAAAGTAATTCAAATTCATATTTATCACGTGGGTTTCCATGTTTTTTGTAGTTACGCCTACATCTATTCTTTTCAGCGAGACGACGGATTAAGCCGTTGCTAAACCAGGTTGGGTATTTACGTGTGTTAGGGTTGCGTTTTGGGACATTATTATTTATAATACATCTTAATATTGAGTAAAATTTTGATAACATTACATTTACATCCTGCGCGTCATCAAATTCTGCGTGCCAGTTAACTTTACTAAGTTCAACAGAAATAACATTATAATCTGCTTTAAAAAAATTATGTGTGTTTGTATTTTTAGTGCGTAAAAACGTTGTGTTGCAAAATCTTAACGTTAATTGTAGGGGAGGGTGTTTTAAGTCAATTTTACTGAGTACTTGTAACGGTTCCTCCACATGTGAGCCAGGTAAGTTGCATAAAATTAGATCCAATATTCTGTTGTCCTCATTAGTTACATAATTCAATTGGGACAAATTATTCAAGGTAACAAAATCAACAAATGCAAAACCTAGATTATTGTTATAGTTTGTCGGTGTCATAGTTAAACTGTTGGCGCCACCAGACCAGCTCAAAATCCCCAAGTTAAAGTCGCCTAGAATAATAGTATCCTCAGTATTACAAAGTACCCTGTTAACATTATCAAAAAATGCAGTCATATGTTCAATTTTGACTGGCGGTGGTATATACACAAGACAAATAGCAACTTTTCTAATTTTGTTATTAATTTCTATATCTATTGTAACCCACAAATCCTCATTATCACTTTCCCAGCTTAGCATTCTTGCGGATGGAATGTCAGAAGCAACCGCCAATAAAACTCCACCACCGTCCTTCTTAGAACCTTTACAACATATACGGTCCCTTCTGTATACAGTATAGCGGGGGTCAATGAATTCGCTATTCATTATACTAGAGTTGAGCCAGGTCTCTGTGAAGCCAATTACTTTGTAATTACTTAAAATAATGTTATTATATACTTCATTAGTTTTTGTTCTAATACCTCTAATATTTTGATAGTAAATATCCATTGAGAACCAGTTTTCAGTATGAAGTACTAGATAAAGGACACTGAAATAAAATTAACACTATGAGATAACTTATGCTATTTTTCCAAGACAGTCTATATCACGAATATAGATAGCTTGAGTAGTCTCATCCTTTCTCACGTACACGCGGCCATTACGTATCCAAACAAACTTGTATAAAGACTCTTTAGCTTTCTTTCTCGCAGCAGCATGCAGGGCTTTTCCGGACCGCGCCAGGTGCTCAGCGACGTATACTTGGCTACTAGTGCCAGCATATCCAAGATTATGTGAGTTCAATTTTTCTTTAGGATTTTTTCTATTATAGGTAGCAGTGGC
This sequence comes from Scoparia ambigualis, assembly GCA_963921215.1. NCBI lineage: Eukaryota > Metazoa > Arthropoda > Insecta > Lepidoptera > Crambidae > Scoparia > Scoparia ambigualis. The sequence goes on from OY992503.1 coordinate 2,829,434, forward strand.
AGCAAGAAAAGCATCATGAAGACGAGTCGATCGAAATTTAGCGACCACTGTGCGGGGTCTATTATTGGATTTGTCCATTTTAGCCACCCGAGTAACATGAAGAATGTCACTGTCTTGCAAAGGACTCGCAACTGTTTTCGCAAGTTGCATAACTATCCCACTCAGCAACTCATTTTTATGCTCCGGTATACCATTGATCTCAACGTTACTATCACGCATGTGTTGCTCCACCGCTGACAGTCGCAGTACTAGATCCTTCGTAGTAATTCGCAGGTCTTCGTTCTCCGTTCTTACTTTAACTAAAACAGCAGATTGTTCGTCGATTTTCTTTTTGAGCTCCTCGTACTGGGAGTTAAAAAATGATAGGGATATGATAATTTTAGTTTTATCGATTCTTGTCACTTCAAGTGCAGGACTAGTCGTATTCTAGAACAATAAGCGTAATTTTGAGGAAGCCTAAATTATTAATTACACAACAAAAGAAGATCATAAACAGAAAGTTAAGAGTATAAAACGTAGCTATGATTCCTATATGCTAGTGTTTGCTAACATTTAGTTTACAACTAGACAGCGCAATAAAACTTTTGCACGCCTTCGCCTCCGTATTCTGCGTGCAAACTAAATTGTTTTTGTGACAAAGTACAGAATGAAACGACGGAGCGAAACTATTGTGATAAAAAAGGTATTAAAACGGGGCTATTCAAAGGAATACTCGACGCGCCTGATAATTAAGTTAAGTGAAATAAAATTATTAAAGTTAGTCCTATAGTAGATAAAGCTTTTTGTGAAGTTCTTGAAGTTTCTGCATGGAGTTCTACTTGATTAATTTCATCACAGCCATTTTTAGTTAAGAGGTCTGCATATTTTTAATAGTTGTCGGGTCTGGTCTTAAACAAGGAGACTTGGGGTTCGATTCCCGCTGGGGAAGTACAAAGTGTTCTCGAAATCAGTAGTAAGGCTTAAGTCCCAGTCAAGATACCTACCACCATTGTATTAGGTCTGTCTAAATTTACTATATCTTTCATGCTTATCATGTTAAGATAAACTAGCTAACTCCTCAGAGATTCATAAGTCGTTACGCTTTCCGGGTGAAATGCGCTTCCTATTGCTAAAAAGCAATTTCCCTAGAGAACCTTTCTGTACTGTAATGGCAATAGATTTTACGTTGTGGCCCTTACTTATCATTGGAGTTCTATAACAATCATCATTTTGACTTGACAAAATATATACAGTAACTTTTTAACATTTACAAAATTAAACAAAACTAAAACAAATAGAGTTAAGCAAATATCAAATTAGAATTTTTCAAATGTGAAATAGCCTTGTTACAGTGCATTACAAGTAAATTAAATTAAATTCAACTGAAACAAACAGTCGTAACAAAACGGTCCCTTAATCCTAAGCACCCTCAATTTGAGAAGCGCACAGATAATATCGAAAACATTGTCTTTATCGGGTCAAGTCCTAAAAGGGTCCCGCCTTTTTTCCCTTACATAATCACTTCTAATGCTGCCATTGCGCCAAATACAATCGCCTGTGTTCACAACATCAAAGTTTTTTTCAATCTCCACATAAGCGTTGAATTCCTACCAGAAAATGGAAAGATTACGTTTCAGATTAAACTGTCAAATGTAAATGTGTCCCTATGTCTGCGACGATACAGTCCATTTTAGGTTGAGTAACGTTAATATGAGATGTCTTTTTAGACAACGTGTTTCACATTCATTGTTGTATTGTGAGGTAACAAAAAGGACAAAATTTAGCAGATGATACAAAGAGGAAATTGGTTTTTGTGGGACCACTCCGACGTCGTTTTAGGATTCATCACGCCAAATTAAAGGAAAATAGAACTTCACAATTGGAAGTCATATTAACAGAATAATAGAAAAAAACGTAAACTCTTCTAATTGAACCGAGTTGTGTCAAAATTATCTGAGCAAGCTATTATTAAACATACTCAAAATAAGCCGTATTTTAAGTATTTTCCCGGAAACAAGAAAGTTGTTATTCTTGTATGAATGTTCTTACAATGTAAATGTTATTACAGACAAATTGATATCAGCCATTATCGGTTTATTTTAGTACAAATCAGTATAATGATACCAAGAACATACATATATATTCCTTAGACATTCTTGTGCATTTCTAGCAATTCATTTATATATAATTGACCTATAATCACAAACATCCTGTATTTTTTGTACTATATATTTATGATTAAGTGAATATGAATATAAAAACACAGACAAATACTAACTACCAATTTAGTCACAAAACTAATTGTAATTTTAGTAAACTTTGGAAGTAGGTACATTACCTACATTTTACTCTTATGAAAGCAATATTTGCAATAATGTATGTTGCTAAACAGGTTTCTTGTGACAATATATTAAAATTCTCATATTAAATTTATAAATCTGTAAATTAATTATACAAATTAGAAATAGAAAAAGAGAAGTTATTACTTGAGTCCAACATTCAGTTAATAGCTTTCTGATTTCGGCGCGGCATCTGAGAGCCATTTATCATTCTTGACATCTAATTATCTTTTTTTTTGTGAACCAATAAGAAATGTGTTTATTATTTTCATAAAATTCTAATATTTTTTAGTAACTACCTATTGAAAAGTAACATTAATGTTAAAATTATGTTGTTAATAATATTTTCTTATCCAACTTTTAACTGATCTTATTATAGATTAATATTTGATATTTTAGCGTTTTATTAACGCTTAAATATACTTAAGTAAAATTTTAAACACTGAAAAAAGACGACAACCTCAGGCGCAATTTTTTTTTCAGTGTTTAAAATTTTAAGTATATTTAAGCGTTAATAAAACGCTAAAATATCAAATATTAATCTATAAACGCAGCTTCATCTTAACCGAATGTTCAAATATTTGTAAAAATATTTCTTTCGGATCTCAGAGGTGAAAACTTCTAAGATTTTATGAAGCAATGTTGACTAAAAACATAAGCATCAAGCACTGACAAATTTCGACGGTTGAAAGCCAGACCTCGGTAGCCAAGTGGTTAAGGCAGCCGCCCGGAATGCGGAAGGTGCGTGGTTCGATTCCCGCCTGAGGTTGTCGTCTTTTTTCAGTGTTTAAAAATTTTGATCTTATTATATCTGATCTTAAAGTAATTTTACATAATATTGCTAATTTTTAGCTTTTTTTCTAAAATATTTTTTTTTTTATTTCATTTCATTATTTGGCGGTTAAAGTCACTCGCGTCCGTAGGTTTACCCTTGAGATCCTACACGTGACCCCTTGGGTGGTGCTAATATGTGACACTGTCTAAGTAATAGAGCCAAGCTATATTGCAGCACGAATTAGGCCGCTGCGCCTGGCGTAATACCATCTACTTACGGAATATCGTCGTCAAACAATGCCATTCGTTGCTGTTGTGTTTCGTTCTGTGAGTGAAAGTACCAGAGGCCCATGTTTCTATTCAATATGAAATTTACACAAAGTATTTTTTGCACATCAGTATGTCCAAGTCTTGACTTCGGAAACTCTAACAACAACAACAATGGAGTCCTTGATTATGTCCAGAGTTTAACTAAAAATCTTTCCTTAGCATCCTTAGTATTCCAAGCATCCATGGGGTGCGGTGGTCGTCATCAATGAACCGTATGCTCGCTTGACTGCTGAGTATTATAAAATATATATATATATATATATATATATTTACATCCAGCTACGCATTTGGCGTCATGCATGCTGTGCATCATTACGACGTCCTCCAGTTCAGCTTACAATTTAGATCATCTCTCTGCGAATGTTTCTTAGTTTTTTGATGCCTTTCTCCGTAGGATATTTTATTTTGCGATTATTTTAATTGTGGCAATATTCTTCTTGCAGTCATGCCCAAACATTTATGAACTCCATTTCATGGTGATACATTTTTGGCTTCCTGGATATACTGATTATCATTTACTTAATGCGCTGACATTTTCACGTCCTCCTGATTTTGTAAATGCGACGTTGCCAGCAATGCGTTACCTATCTCTTTCTTTCACCGAATATTTTAATGTTGGGTCCGATTTGACAGATGTCTTTAAAATTGTTAACCAAAGTTTTTTTTTATTTAAGAGGGTTTACACATTTCGGTTTCCCATACAATCTTCCAAGTCGAAATTTTTAAAGACCATTAAGCCATATTTTATGAAACTTTGCATGCTAAAGTAAAACACAGGGATCCAATCGTTTATTTGGCTGAGTTATTGAGATTTGAAATCGCAATAACTCAGTTAAATAAAGGTTTTTTAAAAATGTTTTCAACAAACTATTTAGATCTCTATATTTTACCTCAGCATGCCGAGTTTCTTAATTAAAATTTTTGCGGAAGGTGCGTAGTTCGATTCCCGCCTGAGGTTGTCGTTTTTTTTCAATGTTTAAAATTTTACTTAAGTAAGTATATTTAAGTGTTAATAAAACGCTAAAACATAAAAACATTAATCTATAAACGCAGCTTCATCTTAACCGAATGTTCAAATATTTGTAAAAATATTTCTTTCGAATCTCAGAGGTGAAAACTTCTAAGATTTGATGAAGCAATGTTGACTAAAAACATAAGCATCAAGCACTGACAAATTTCGACGTTTGAAAGCCAGACCCCGGTAGCCAAGTGGTTAAGGCAGTCGCCCGGAATGCGGAAGGTGCGTGGTTCGATTCCCGCCTGAGGTTGTCGTCTTTTTTCAGTGTTTAAAATTTTACTTAAGTATATTTAAGCGTTAATAAAACGCTAAAATATAAAAACATTAATGCCGAGTTTCACCAAAAATGGCCTAATGGTTTTTAAAAATTTCAACTTGGAAATTTGTATGGGAAACTGAAATGCGATAACGCTCTTAACTTCATTAAAGAAACTGACATCAGTTTTAGGTTCATCAATGTGATGCCTTAAGGTTTGATCTCGATCTAATTAAAAGTGCAGCGGCCATCATAAATAGCCGCTGCACTGAAGTACACAATTTATTATTTAGCTATAAGGGTCAATATCGATTCGAGAAAATTGACAGTTTTGGGTAAGTGGTTCTGCTTGCATTCCTTGGGTTCTGATTTCCTAAATAAGTACTTATATTCTCTTTTTCCTTTAAAGATGATGTTCTACTAACTATCCAAGCCCTAAGCTGAGGAGCTACCGTACGCCCGTATATTGATATCTGGCGTCCGTTGTTGGCATCTGGCATCCGTATATTCATGTCTGGCGTCCGTATATTGGATATCTGGCGTCCGTATATTGCTATTTGACATTTCACGCCAGCTCTAATAACATCTTGAGCATAATATGTGACAAGTCGGACAGTCCTATTTACAAATTCATATTGCGTAAATGCCTCGGGTTCTGGCTTCCTAACTTAATTATCTTTATAGTTTGAAATACCTAGGCCCTTTGTTGAGGAGCTACCGTGCGTCTGTATATTGTTATCTGGCGTCCGTATATTGACATGTGGCGTCCGTATATTGATGTCTGGCGTCCGTATATTGCTATTTGACATTTTGACGCCAGCTCTAACAAACATCCTGAGCATAATTATGTAACAAGAGAAAAAAAGACAAAAACCGTACCGAAATGCTGGAAGCTTGGCAATGTGCAGCCAGTACCCTAAAAGGGAAGTCTCATGCTGACCCATGCAACTACCGACCGATCGCTATCAATTCCATACTCTGTAAGGTCATGGAAAGAGTTCTAAACAGTAAGTTGGTATGAGGAGCTGAGGAGGTCATTAACTTATAGGTATGTACCTATAAGTTAATGACCTCCTCAGTGACTGTCAATATGGCTTCCGCCGAGGAAGCCGGGGATTTCGACTGGGGATCTTCTAGTTTATGTAACGCACTACTGGGGTGGGGCCCTCGAGATGCACGGCGAAGCACTTGCCGTATCACTGGACATCTCGAAGGCTTTTGAAAGGGTCTGGCACGCAAGTCTGCTGCGCAAGCTTCCTGCGTATGGTGTCCCCGCTGTAGATATTATTATATGTACTTTTGTAGTTGGATAGCTGATTTTCTGACGGAACGATCGATCAGAGTAGTCATCGATGGCTGGTCCTCTGACTCAGTGGCTATTGATGCCGGAGTTCCTCAGGGGTCTCTCTGCGACGCTTTTCCTGTTGCACATCAATGACCTGTTAATACCAGGAATTGTTGGGTATGCAGATGACAGTACTGTCGTAGAGAGATACCTTTCGGATGCAAACTGCAGTCAAAAAGCTGGGCGTCCTAAATAAGGTCAAGTGATATTTCACGCCGGGATAGCTTTAAACTCTCTTTAAAGCTGAAGTCCGATCTTGTATGGAATATTGCAGTCACCTATGGGACGGCTCAGCGAAATACTACTTGTACTTTGCATCTGTGTATATTGATAGTGACAGTAAAGCGTCTCAAAATTATGAAATTAGTGATTTTTTGAAAAACAAAGATTACTACAGTGAACATCTATCGCTGATCGAATCGATCTATTGTGAATATTTGTATTTCTTGTTACTTTTTTAGATTATTATTGTTTAAAAATTATTATCCTAAACTTGAAAGAGTCCTAACATATTGTATTTACCTGTAAGTGTTTGTTACACTTAAATAATGTTACAAACTTAATTAAGTAATTTAATGTATCAGTGTAAACAAACGTTGGTGAATTATATAAAAAAAATACCAACTAACTGCACTGGACACGATTCAACGCAGAGTTGAGAGGCTAATTGGCGACAAAGAACTGGTGAAGAGCAAGTTTCACACCCTAGCTCACCGCCGCAAAGTTGCCTTTCTGTCGGTCTTTTACAGACCTGGAACTCCATGAGCTCATACCGCCATCCCCTTTCTTCCATCGGACATCCAGACGCACTGCGGGCTACCACCCTTTCTTGGAGGATATTTCTAAATGTCGCACAAAGCGCTACTCAACATCGTTTATACTGTGCACAGAAAAGGAGTAGGACTCCCTCCCTGCGTCTGTGTTTCCGAGTACTTATCTTAAGTATCTTCAAAGCAAGAGTGAATAGATACCTTCTGGGTTAGCTCGCTCCATCGTGAATCGGCTTGATTGGGATCAAGAGCAAACCCATTTACAGAAAAAAAAAACTAGTCGGACAGTCCGATTTACGTATTCATATTGCGTAAATGCCTTGGGTTCTGGCTTCCTAACTTAATAGTCCTTATAGTTTGAAAGGCCTGGGCCCTTTTTTACCGTGCGTCTGTCTATTGTTATCTGGCGTCCGTATATTGATAACTGGCATCCGTATATTGACATCTGGCGTCCGTATATTGACATCTGGCGTCCGTATATTGATAACTGGCGTCCGTATATCGGATATTGCTATTTGACATTTCACGCCAGCTCTAACAACATCCTGAGCATAATATGTGACAAGTCGGACAATCCGATATACGAATTCATATTGCGCCTCGGATAGTGGCTTCCTAACTTAATTGTCTTTATAGTTGAAAGGCGTAGGCCCTTTGTTGAGGAGTTATTATATTGTTATACTGGCGCCCGTATATTGCTATTTCACAGTTTGCGCCAGCTCTAAGAGCATTCTAAACACAATATGCGACAGGTGGGATGATGAAAGAACATGTACACACGCCAGCACATCAACCTACCTACCACAAAATGTCCAATTTTCTTCAATAGACTTTGAACTTTATGCCTTAAATATATGGTTAAAAATGTATTAAAGAAATGTTACAGTTTTGGATAGGTTGCAGGCGTCTGTACATTTAAATTTTTTATTAATTATTTATTAATTTTATGGCTGATTATTCAATCATTGGATAAAACTTATCCTTCTGATAAAGCATTACGCAATCAAGCTAAAATGTCACCTGTTTAAAAAAAAAGTCATTTATGACAATACATTTTTAATAAGTAAGTATAATAGATTACGATTTATGATAATAACTAGCGGCCGCTCGCGGTTTTACCCGCGTGGTTCCCGTTCCCGTGGGAATATCGGGATAAAAGCTATCCTATGTGTTAATCCAGGTTATAAACTATCTGTATGCCGAATTTCATTCAAATCCATTCAGTAGTTTTTACGTGAAGAAGTAACAAACATACACACTCACAAACTTTCGCCTTTATAATATTAGTGTGATATTGTATTTTAGTAGGCACCAAAAATTGAGTAAGCTGGCAACGTCGCATTAGCGGACGCCAAATTTATATGAATACGTCAGAAAAGAAGCGCGTTTAATACGGCTGTGGATATACGCACGACAGTAGCGCCGCACCTCTGCTGAGATTTTTTTGGGAACTATCCAGTATTTATTTGCAGCTATTACAATAAATTTTTGGCTTCCATCGATTTTTGTTCTACGGCTAGCTTGATCTTAGAGGCGCCAAGTGTCATCGATTAAAAAAGTGGCGTCCGGTATGCGGACGTCAAATAGCGGTGGACGCCATTTTAAATGTAATTTCGCCTTCAGTGGACGGAAGTTTGCTTGTGGGATATATATATATATATATATATATATATTTTGAACCGGTATATTTATCACATTACGAGCCATCGTAGTACGAAGATAATATAATAGTAAGAAATGCTGAAGCTACGCGGATGTATTAGAACCCTTATGAAATAATCTACGGATATAAAAACATTACGCGCCCCCGTAAAATATCCGGGGTAACAATCGATCAAGAAACGAATCCACGTAAAGCCCTTCATTTTTCATGTGACAAGATGTGGAATTTTTTATTGGTTGTTACTTGAAGATAGTGTTGTGAAATACTTTCGATAGAATAATAACAATAAAAATTTACTTTTTATGCCACAACGAAAATAGTTTAGCTTCCATCTTAGTTCTAAATGTTTGAGAATTGACAATAGCGCAAATAACTCAAAATCTCCATCTAGTGCAAAGATGGGTTATCTTAACTCTATCTTCACACAAAAATGATTAAGTAATAAAAAAACATCATAAAACAACAATTCTATAGCGACAGAATTACATAAGATAGTGGTAACTAGCCAGGTAGTCAAAGGACAAGCTTTACAACCAGTAAAAATAACTAAACAATACTCGTACATATTTCCTATTGCAAATATGTGTCAGAAATTGTTAAAAGTAGGAAGGTTCTGATTTTTATAGAACGATTAGTTTTCTATCGATAAATTTATCGACGAAGTTGCAACCCTAGATCCAAGAGAATCGCACGCGCTAATTTCCCATGAGAATAAAAATGTCGTACGGATGATGTGTTCTAGGCAAAGATAAACGTCCGAATTTTTATTATTTTTGCAGGTTCCCTTCTGCTTTACGATGAAGCGTTGGGCATGATTGATTATAAAGTACTTTCCGCTGATTTTATAGGAGGAGCTGGATAGCTTGTCGCGATATTGCAAGTTAAACCACTTTTACAATGCCAGTTCATCGAATGGGTAACTAAAATTTACTTTTGATATGTAAAGCCGTTGTTGGTCCCGGTTGTAATCTTAACATTGTAATCGGTAAAGCGAACCAATCTATAAAGAGCCAGCGTAGTCGGCTAAGGACATCTGTCCTTAACAATCGGTTTATCATGAACAATAGTGGGAAAGCCTTACCGCAGCAGTAGGACGTTTTAAAAATAATAATATTTGTATTTGTTGTTTTTTTTTAATATTCGAAATAAATGTTCAAATTATTTTTGTGTTACTTGTACCAAACAATATTTAACAACATTTTGATATGATTCAATGAAAAAGAATAATGTAACACCATTCGTAACGAATACGGAAGCGTGAATTTGTTCCTCAATACTTTCGCTGACTCACTGATTTCTTGCATATTGTTGAATAACAAACTTTGACTCTGACAACAGGCATTAATCTCGATACGTATGATTTTCAGCTTTATTGTTGAGTAATAAAGGTTATGCTTATTTAATAAGTGTTATGCTCCCCGAAGTGGAAATTGATTGAGCACTGCTGTAATTCCAATGTTACGGAAAATATGTTGTATGTTGCCAAGTATTTTATATTTGGGAATGATGCTATCAGTGTAACTTCGCTAACATACCCTCAATCAATCAATTGTTTCTGATTTTAAATTGATATTAAATCCTCTTCTTTTTCAAAAAGCGATATAAAATATCTTTTATTCAAATGAAGCTTCAATAATTGAGCACTTATGAATGTCGCTTCGCCATCGGATTGTAAATCTATAGGGCAGGAAACCTTGACCTGAGAAGAGCCGTCAAGAAACTCAGTAGCGGCATTACTGTTCACGGTCACTTTTAAACAGCGTCAGATAAAAATTGGAAAATACCCTCCCTATTACAAAAGGACATTTTTTTTAATTCTACAACGTGTAAGCAATTGGCCTTCATCTCACCTGATGGTAAGTGATGATAAGGCTGATGGCGGAAGGTCCCTTACCCGGAATCCTCAACTACTGAGGAACTGGCTATCATAACGAGTCTCGCAGTATGCAACGTTCTGTGCGGACGCGTCGATTGCAATTTTTAAAAGTGTAAATCAGACACGTATCGCGGCGCGTGACGCCGCTTGGACAGTCACCACGTGCGACAAACTCGTGGTAAACGAGCTCCTCGCCTTCCTGCAACAGAAGCTGGACGAAGTGAATGCGGTGCAGATCTGATTCTGCAAGTCTAGCTTCAGCGAGGAAGACATATCTGCAGCCGAGAAACTTTTGTTTTAAGTATAATTGTAATTTGCACAAGTGACAATTAAATTACTTAGTTATTTTCATCTTTCTATTATTTATATTTAGAACCTATCGGTGTTAACGGGGTAAGATGAAGGTTTTTACCCGGACGAATCTTGAAAAAAATTTAATCGAGTTTCGAAAGCATATTCTATATTCTGTATTCGGAAGGGGTTTTGAAAACAGACTTATTTTTCTTTCTAAGCAACCTGGCTTAGAATAAAGAAAAATAATTATTTTCGCCCCTGGTCTCGAAACTTTGGTTTTAAAAGTGGCCGAAACGGGGCCTCTCTGTATTTTTTACTATCTTGTACATTGTTTGTTACCTGAAATAAAGATTTATTTATTATATTTATTATTTATTTATTTATTTATCTCTAAACTGTAGGAACACAACAATGCTACAACCATCGTTGTTATGGCGACGGACTTTGGTACGTTGGTGGTAGCTCGCCAGACGGACTTACCACCACTGGCTGCAATCAGTGGCCAGCCCTACCACCAACCAAATTAAGCACACAATGATGTACCCCCCGCTGGGAATCGAAGCCGGGACCTCTGGGTCTGAGACCGGTGGCTTAGCCACTTGACCACAGAGGCGATTGAAACTTATTTGATAAGCACTTTTGAATCTTGAACTTGATGAACTTCGTTTCTATATGCACGCCCGCCTTCCTATAGATGTCCGCCTATAAACACTGGCGTATCACATAACCTACGCGTTGCTGACTTGTTATTTCCCTGAATCTAGTACCTTTTAAAATGAGACACAGGCTGTGCAAAACAACAGCTAAAAATTCTTGGCAACAGAACTCTCATTGAACTGTCATTCAATAGGATAGATATTAGGTAGGTACAATCCTACCTAAATATGACCTCCTTTTCATAATTATATGCATTTAATAAGCTAGGAATATTGGATAGCTTTTGATCGAGGCTTCATAAAGGCTAGCTAGAATAGATTTATTCCAGGTAAGCGTGCTACTTTATTTACCGCATCGCCGCTTCGCATCAGAGCTACAAATCGGTCATAACGTAGCTAATAGAGGTTTTAACCTAGGTAATCTTTTCATCATTATTATTATGTTATTAAAAAACTGATCAGCATGTAGGTATAAAGAACGTTATAAGAGTAATTAATGAAACAAAAATATTGCTATTCTACTACTGTGATACGTAATGTTATTCAATGACAAACATACATGGAAATGACATTGTTCTGACTCCCGCTCACAGGATAGATAAGTGCAAATTTTGAAGCGCTAATTTTGAAGCGTACAATCGGCCAAATTGCTTTATCCGGTGTGCTAATAATTCGTTTGAAACCGCCAAAATAGAAAGGTTTACTTTTCTATTGTACAGTGCGGCACTGAGGACGTTATCAATAATAAACAGACTGTGGGAGCCCCGATTTGTCAGTGCTTAATAAAACAATACCAATATACCAAGGTTGTTTCGTGCGACCTACTCGTAGTATTGAATTGAATGTAAGAACAACATATAAAAAAATATACACAATTAATTTGTTTTCGCATATAGGCACTTGTGTGCTTATTTGTAATCCTATGATCTTAACTTACAATTTAGGTTTAAGCTCAGTTACAAACAGTAGGTTCTCTCTCATCTATATGAAAATATAATTTAGAAACCAAAAGAGACAAATAAAAAAATAAAAAATAAATAAATATGGACAATCCAATTAAGAATTAAGAAACCACATCAAACCAATTATTGCTTAGAATCTGTTTAAATTTGTTAGGCTTAAAAATTAAAAATGTCGAGCGGAGTGTCATCAACAAGTTTATTTAAGCTATTAGCGGATCTAATGAATAACGAATTTTTTCTATAGTTGGTGTAACAAAAGGGGACAAATATGCTACCACGTTGCCTTGTATATTTATTGGGTACTCTAAAATTTATCAAAGATATAATGTTACAATAACGTTATTGAAATGAGTAACTATCGAGTCATTTCTTGATAATAATTATTGACGACCTCCTTGGTCGAGTGGTTTGTACACCGGTTTTCATGGTGTCGCCATCTCTGAGGTCCCGGGTTCGATCCCCGGTCGGGTCAATTTAGAAATTATTGTTTTCCTAAATTGTCTCGGGTCTGGGTGTTTTCTATTTATAATAAGTATGTATTTATATATTTTAAGAACGTTTATCCATTAGTAACCATTTAACGAGTTTCATAACGAAGCTTCTCTTGGGCTAGATAATTGGTGTGAGTGTAGGAAAATTTATTTATTTATTTATTACTGTATTCTGAATCAGTTGGTAGCAGAATCACGATTATTTAATGATGCGTCTAATAGCTTCTTAACGGTTTTTTTTCCTTTTTTTACTTACAAATTGAAAAAAGACATGTGTTGATAAAATTTCCACGAGCAGGATTCGAACCCGCACCCTTTTGGTAATCCGGGCCAGGTGCAATGTCCAGTTGAGCTACCGTGGACTTATCCAGCCCGCCAAAATTAATCAACACTATTACTTTTACTTTTTAACTTTGAAAGCCAAAGTTCAATGTCTGCAAACTACGTTATCAACATCCGATCTTAATATTTTTACAAACATTAAAAAAAAGTTAAGAAATAGGCAAGCTATGTTATTATTATGTTATTGTTTATACTTAATTTTAACGCAAATTTTGTTGCAAACAAATTACAATTTGAAAAAGACAACGAGCGCCCTTTTACTTTACTAAAGCAGTAGGCAATGTTCTAGGTTGTGGAATTCCATAATTGACTTAAGTGTTTTAAAATAAGTTTTCTTTTGTAATAAGTATGTGTAAAAGCTGTTGAATTTCCAAATATAATAAAAAAAATTGAAGGGCTAATAATAAAATGTTTTAATTACAACCAACATATTATGCATATTATCTACTAAATACAATAGTTTTAGAAGTTGCGTCATAGGGTCTTGGTTTGTTCTAAAAAGCAATTGCAGTAAGCTATCATTGCGACCTAACAGTGATATAAATTCTAGAGATGGCGCTGACAATAGGTTCAAGTAAGTGAATTTCAGTATAAACGGGAAACGTCTCATTATCACACTAGGTGATGGTGGTTCAATTGTTAGCGCTCTTTGTCTGAAACACAAAAGGTTTGAATTGAGGAACCGCGGGTCCGAAATGTTTGGAGCGATTGTGAATAAGGCTAATACAATTATTTCGCTTTATTTAGGCTTGGGTTTTGTCTTGAGTAAAATAATTTTAAAATTTGACATCTTGATATTTATGCAATTTTTTAAGACTGCGCTAGTCTTAAAAAATTATGATATGGACAACCGGTGCAACTCGGTATAAACGTCGTCGAGTATTTAAAAGGTATTCATAGAATAACTAATTAGTTTTGCGTTAAACCCCATTCAAATTTATAAGTACTCCTTTAAGTACCTTTAATTTTTTTACACATACCACCTTATGGTAAGCAATTACCGTAGGCTATGTGCGTTTACAATACCAAACGTTAATCCCTCAAGCAACGTGAAATTAGACATAATTGAAAACCTATTGCGTTGCGACCGCCGGCGGTCTAATGATCCTTGAAGGGTTAAAGCGTGGTCGACCCAGTATAAATGTTACTATTATTATAAATTAAAAATAGTATACTATTATTTATCATATTACTTTACTTTTGTACGCTATTTTAATAATATTAAAGCCGGTAGTGTAACAGACGGCGACGATGCCGCGATGCTCGAATTGAATGTGAGAATAGTAATTCAATAACCCATAGCCACGTTTGACTACTGACGTGAGCGTACCTACCCCTGGCACGAGTATATTATTATTAGGTTTATGGAGGGCTTAACAGGATTATCTACATAGTTTAAATGTATTAACAGCACATCAAATACCTATAATTATTTATAAACGACGACGCTGCTCGCGTATGACTGTGAAAAAAACTGAATAATATCCAACAAAACAAAAAAGATAGCAGGATTTGTTTAAGGGCTACTATTACCTAGGTTTTAAATTAAAAACCTAATAACACTTTAAAATTTCATGGTCACTACAATTATTTTTTATGAAAAACGGGATTTTTACTATGTCTGAGTTGTTGATGGTTTTGAGTCACCGATCAGTTACATGCATGCAACTGCGCCGGAATATCGGGGACTCAAAACCAACAACTCAGACATGGTAAAAATCCCGCTTTTTTCATAAAAATAAAACCCTAATGTTACTTTGGACGATTCTAGATTTACCAGTAAGTTATTGCAAAAAGCCTGTCTTCTTAATGTATGGATTTGCGTCCGTACGTATTCCGTGCAATTTATTTCGTTTCTCCCCGAGGTTTGTATTACATGCGACACAGGTACGTGACGTGGTTCCATGAGAAAATAAACTGAGGCCATATTTCGTTATTAAGTCCGGAGTGCTCTGGTTTGCAGCTAGTGAAGAATTGTCGCTGCTGTGGCCAGTGAGGTGTGCTGTAACACACATTCGGTCTTGCATTATGCTACGAGATGGAAATGTAGGATTCTAGAGGAACACCGATAACCGCTGGAGTAAACTTTTTCTGGAGTGCTGGTTGCAACTTGACAAATGTAGTGTAGGACGCTCTGTGACTGAATAAAAAAATAACTTGTATTTTTGTTTTTTGTAAATGTCATTCTTTCTGTGTACAAAGCTGTGCAGTTTCTTGCACACATTCTTCTTCACAGCTAAAAATAACGCCCTCTTAATGAGTGATAAGTTGAAAAAAATGAGACGATTCTAAATGTTTATTTTGTATTTCTATAACCAGTGTGTCTTGCCAACTACACTGAAAGAACAAAAAGGTTGATTTTGCACGGGTTGGCGACACATTAGTTGAATTAACAAAGTGATGGGTTAATTAAAGCAACATGAACAAATTGTTGTTTTAACAGAAAAGTTTTTGTTGATGTGAAAACAGTTGTTTTTACCTATTTGTACATGTTGGCGTAACAATTCATGCATAATTCAATAGGTAATTGTTGATTTTACTGTTCAAGTTGTTGAAATAACCATTTTTAAAGTTAAATTTACAAAATAAATACGTTAAAACAACAAAAGATATATGTAATAAGTTCAAATTACCGTAACTGATCAACAATACAGTTTTTGTTCATTCAACAAAATGTTGCAGCCAGACGCCACAACGCTGATTTTCAGCTATAGGTATTTAATAGGTAAAGATTTCTGCACAAAAACTTCGATCTCGATAATGATCGAAAGCAAACATGGCAAAGCTTGAACACTGCTGCCACCGTTACTATTAGCTCCGTGGAAAAATCGTTTAAATGTTTAAATCGTTGTTAATCCGTTTTAAAACTGTTTTATGTAAACCTTGCGACCTGATTCTCGTGCAGTATTGTTATCTCGTCAAAATTTTCAATAGTTTTGGTTTATTTCATGCTGACATGGTACCTACCTACTTAACCCGGCGAGCGTAAGTTTAATATTTGTTACATCGAGCGTAAGGTGGGTGCAGCAAACCCATATGTTGGACTAGCCATTTTAATGTGTTTATCATATTTTATTTATGTTTTTATTTACTAATGTCATTATTTAATAATTCAAGAACTGATTAAGAGGGACCAATAAAGCAAACAAATATTTTTATATCTTTATTTACGAAATTAACAAAATCAACATTTTTTACTTAAACATAGCATGGCACTTGGAATTATTCTTTTATAAAAAAGTAGACTTTAAAAAAAACAAAACGAAAAGCTTTTCCTTCTAGCTAATAAAATTTGGAAACAAATGAGATCTAAACTTAAACTATATAGTTATTCAGAATTCTCACAATCATCTTCAGTTTGAGCGCAATATCTACACGTAAAAACAGCATGTTCCATACACAAATAACAGTTGCATTTATAACAAGTGTGTTTAGTCTTGCGGTCTTTTTTTGTGGGACATATTTCACATCTCCTGATAGGCTTAGGAACTTTATTGAAGGTTGTTGTGAGTGTGAGGATTCACCGACTTGATCTAAAATTCTTTTGCGAAGCTCTCGAGGTAAATGCTGATTCTCCTTTCTGTTATGCAAGTTTTCTGAAACCAAACCTATTCCTAGGTCTCTAAGAAAATTTCGGCGTGATAAATTACTACCATTGTTAAATTTGTAAATTATGATGCTATTTATACCAGCCATGTTCAGAACTGCATAGAAAATTACCATTGGCCAGCGCTTGTCCCTATCTACCGACCTCAATAGATAGGGTATCGCAACTGGAACTACGGGTCCGGTTGAGTTTTCAGAGGTACTACGGGGTTCCGGTTCTAGCCCCCCGCTGGTCGTGCCTTTAACCAGGCGCCTCCGGCGGGATCCGGACATGGGTTGGACTCGTAGTGGCGTGTGGTTAGCTGTAGAGCTTGGAAATGTTCGTCTGTCCTGGTATTGTGTGCCAGGACTTCCAAACTCGTGCACAGCGAGCGGGGCCTAGTAGCGGTCTCTGAGGGGCCAGAAGCGAAAAGTCCTGCGGGGAACGTGAGTTTCCCTTATAGTTGGCAGCTTTGTCCGGTGGTTCTCATTGGACATTGGTGTTGACATCTCCGGTACTAGTCTGGATAACTAGTAGAGGCGGCCTCCTAGATGCCGTAGTCTCCGGTCCAGCCAGCCGCGTAGAACGTGGGAACTGGCTAGGCGCCCGGATGGGTTCCGAGAAGTGAGTGTGCTTACTACTCAGCTACCAAGGTGGACACTTGGGAGTCGACTTTAGAGTCGTCGACCCTAGCAGTGGCAACTGCGAGTTGTGCCCTTCGTGCAACGAGAAGTGAGCGAGTTCGACAGCTCCGGCTACCTATCTGGACAATAGGCAGTGAACTACACGTGTTCACGGGGATACTCTCCCGAGACACTAGTCTTATGAGTACCGAATGAAGAGCGCGCTGCGGCGGGCACTAATTTGGCGTCAAGACCTAACGTTGGTGGTCTCCTGCGCGAGTGTTCTACTGGCGCAGGGACGTCTGGCACTTCTTGCATAACCTAATGGTTGGTCTCGAGGTGCCAGTTCAAATAAATTTAGTGAATTAAGGAGAGGGGATGGTGAGCGCTTTGTATTGCGTGAAACATCGTAATTGGCGCACAGCTCGTCTACAACATCAACACCTTCCTTGGTCTGGTTATAAAAGGTAATCATTTCTGGCTTTTGTTTGTCGTTACTATAAGCATCAATGCTATCATCGTGATGCAATGTGGACATCAAAAAGACAACCTTGTTTTTTTTTGGTATATGGGACAATAAAGATATATCCTTTTGAAATCCAAACAATGTGCTGGGAATCTCTCGGTTACGCGTTTGGAGCATCTGACTTGGAATCTCGGGCTTATTTTTACGAACTGTGCCTGTGCTTGTCAAACAATGTTCTTTCAATAAGTGTAACATCAACGGATAACTGGTAAACCAGTTATCAAAGGTTACATTGCGATTGGTTTTGGAAAATTTGAGCCACAAGTCTGTCCACAACATCAAAAGCTTTATTACTGAAAGCGTAAGGGCCTGTTGGTGGCTTTCCTGGGTAAATTTCAAGATTGATGACGTAAAACGACTTTGCATCTACCAAGGCATATATTTTCAAGCCGTATTTGTTAGGCTTATTTGGCATGTACTGGCGAAAACTGCAACGGCCTCGAAACGATGGAAGTTGTTCATCAATAGTTGTATAATCAGATGGTGGATAAACAGTTTGGCAATTTGCTACGAACTTCTCGAAAAAAGAACGAACGGCAGCTAAATTATCAGTCTTTTTTCTTTCTTCGCGAGTATTCTTATCATCAAACCGCAAGCAGTTTTGAATAATTTGAAATCTCTTCAAAGACACTTGTCCTAAAAATCTGAACCCCTGATCCGTCGCTTCTCCATAGATCCTTCAAGTTCAGCTTATTTGATTTGAACTGTCCCGCAAGATACAAGCGACCGATAAAAGCCTTCAATTCTGACATTGATAAGTTTGCCGTGGTATATTTCTTTACGTGACTATTTTCACAAGCTGCTCGCCTCAAATGTATTTGACTATTTGTATGTATCACAATTTCTTGCAAAATGTCGTCAGTGAGAATGAGTTTCCAACATTCAACAGCTGTCTTTGCGTTTTTGCCAATATCTTTTACGGCTTGTCTTTCCCTTATAATGTTTTCCGACCTCGTACGCACGTTAGACCTTTCTGGTACCCTAAACCACTTTGTACCATTCTTTCCAGTAAAATATGACCTGTTACCTTCGCTTTCACATTTTTCGGATCCAGCTGACTCTTTTTCTCCTTCATTTTGTAATCCTAACTCTTGTTCCGAGTCACTTTCAGAGCTTCTTTGGCTAACATTATTAACTTCAAAGTCACTACCGGAATCATCACAAGAACTATCGTCACCAGCTGCTTCGAAGAGTCTTAATAATCTTCTTTGGTTTTCTTCGTATGACATAGTAATTATTTACCTGAACAAATAAAAAAAACTAAATAAAACGAATATAAAACAAAAAAGTATATACGCAAATTTGTAACACGAAGCGTAAGGTGGGTGAAACTCACCCAGCCGCAGCTTGGACACCGTCTAAACACCTAGCCAGTCGGCGGTCAACTGCGTCGTGAAACACAACGCTTACTTACCTCCCCCCGCGCAGCTACTCAGACGCACAACTCATTTTGACGTACGAGATAAAAAATATCAAATGATGTATTACAGGCTGGGTGAATAACACCCAACCTTACGCTCGCCGGGAGCGATAAACAATAATTGCCTTTGCTTTTACCATCACTTAATATCATTTGTGGCTGCCAAATAAGTGAATGACTTTAAAATTATATTTTCATAACCACGCAGTCGAGCTGCACGGCAAGCTCAAGTAAGCATTCGCATGCGACGCCATTAAATAAAAATGTCACACAATTTGCATCCCGCTCCGATTGATTGCGCTATTTCAAGAAACAGTTACACAAAGGTGAATTTATGCGCTGCTGTGCTTGTAAATCTGCTTTTGATTTCGATTGCATTAATTTGAGCACGAATAGATTTTATTCATTTTACAAACATGTCAAAAAGCGCCGTGATAACTTGAATTGCACTGATTGCGTAAGTCAGAAGACACCGCTAATGACTCCTGCTCGTCCCAATCTCAATCTGTCACCTGAGACTACTAATAATGCCACCAAGCAAGGCAGGCCGGCATCCACAAAGAATATGCTTGGAGAAGATTTTCGTAATAATGATGATGATGATGTAGATACTGACGATGTTCCTGTGCAGCCCCCATTGGATATCAAAATGCTTGTGGAAGAAATGCGTGCTTTTCGTTCAGAGATGAGCTCATTCCGCTCAGTTTTAGCAGACTTAACTGCAACTATTAAATCCCAGAATATACGTCTAGATTCCCCTGAAAGTAGACTAGGCCATCTCGAAGCTGGCACAAGTGAGCCTGCAAGCGCTCTGGTTTCCAATTTAGAAGAAACAATTGCTTCATTAAAGTTAGAAATAGATAAATGAAATCAGGAAACACTGGCCAATGACATTGCGATTTCTGGCTACCCGGAGATGAACAATGAAAACTCTATTCACATAATGCTAACAATAGTGAAAAAGTTAGGTGTCGAGCTTGAAGAGCGCGTGTGAACACCATGGTGTGTTCTTCATAGATTTGGAAGATAATATTACATTATTATCTCTTAATTTTTTTTGCTACAAGAAACTTGTTAAGTATTTAGTGTTATGTATTAAGTGTAGTATAGATTTTTATGGGACTTCAATGACTATACCTATACTGGTTGCTTAATCAGAAGTGTTCTGCTACTTTGTGAAGGATTTATGATTATGATAACAAGTTTAAATGTATATTTTTTGTTTAAGATTTTCGTTGTTCCGCCAATTCCCATCCTAATTTTTCACAATGTAAATAACTGCATTATTAGTTTAAGTTATTGCAAAGAAAACTGTTTTGTAATACCACATATAGATAACTGTAATTTAATTTCCATCTGGTATACAAAATACTGTGTGGCAAGGCAATCGCCACAATTGTGTATTTGTTTTAATATTAAATGTGTGATGTTTCTCTATATGCATGGTGTGTACTTTATGGATTTAGAAGATAGTATTGAATTAATATCTCTACATTTTTCTAGCTACAAGTTTCTTGTTAACTACTTAATGTTATTTGTTAGGCGTGGGGTTGATTTTTATGAGACCTCAATAAGTTTAACCTATACTAGTTGCCTAATCAGAGGTGTTCTGTTACTTTATGAAGCATTAATAATAATTATTACAAGCTAAATTGTTTATTTTTTGTATAAGATTTTCAATAATGTATGGTCGTTAATTGCAAAATTTTATGTTCAGCCAACTTCCTTACTAATTTTTCACAATATAAAAAATTGTTTTTTCAGTTTAAGTTACTTCAAGGAAAACTGTTTTAATGCATCACATAAAGATAACTTAGTATACACTTAATATAGACTTTTCACGGGCATTTGATACGATCAATCATAATCTTTTGCAATTCAAATTGTCACATTATGGTTTTACCAGTGGTGCATTAAAGTGGTTTTCTAGCTATCTTCATAAACGTTCACAGCGAGTTGAGGTTGTGGATAAAAATGGTGTTAAATCTTTATCAAAAACCTCGTTCCTTAACCAAGGTGTACCCCAAGGTTCGATACTGTGTCCAATTTTATTTATATAATATAGCGCAGATTTAACTGCTTGAATTAAAATCTGTAACTTTCATTTATATATGCAGATGATCTGCAAATTTATATGTCCTTTAAAGCTAATGAAACATTAAATGCTGTCGGTAAAATTAATGAGGACCTTGAAGCGATTGAACAATGGTCAAATAAGAACTGTTTAGTTTTAAACCCACTCAAATCTAAATTTCTTGTACTCGGTTCAGACTCTCAAATTAAGTCAATAAATAATCTGAATCCTACAATAAGAATTAGTAACTCAGATATCGAGCAAGTGGCTGAAGCGCGGAACTTGGGGGTTCTTATGGATAACGGTTTACGGTTTCATAATCACGTTTTGGAAGTAGCAAGAAATTGTTATTACAGGCTTAAGGTACTATATCAGGTGAGAAATTTTCTGGACGTTGACTTAAGAACAAAACTCTGTGAAAGACTTATTCTATCGAAACTCAGTTATGCTGATACAGTTATAGGCAAGTGCATGTTTGGTTATACAAAGAAAATAATTCAACGTGTTCAGAATTCATGTGCACGTTATTGTTTTGATATTCCTCGTAGAGCCCATATCACCTTGTTTCTTAATAAGAGTAACCTCATCAATATGCAGTCAAGGCGTACACTTCATTATGCTTGTCTTCTGTTTGGTATTGTTCAAACTAAAACTCCTCCATATTTATTCGACAAATGGCTATTCTCTAGTCGTGCTAGAACTGCTTCTCTTCTTGGTTGCCCGAGCCACAATACAGCTGCATTTCGAGCCCTCAGGCTGAGAACGACAACTTCCTAAAACGTCTATTCCAAAATAGTCAATTTCCGAAAATGACAAATTCCGAAAATGTGAAATTCCGAAAATGTCAAACTCCGAAAATGACAAATTCCAAAAATGACCACTTACAAATAAGGGGTACCCCCCTTATTATGGGGTGTGAATTTCGACCCTCAGTTGTGAAATGTCAAATTTATGCGTACTAGATCGTAGCGTATGTAAAAGGATACTCATTAAATTAATAGCTGTGTTACATACTTTAAACCAAATTCTTAAAATTTATTTAAAATATCTACGTTAATTATAATATTCATTTATAATTTAAAATGATGTATTAATGAAGGTCACGGTTCATTTTGTGATAAGTACCTTTACTTATAATTTATTTTTATTATTATTATTATTTTTCAATGATTATGATGTGCGTGCGCAGCAGTGCGTGTTTTGTAATTTTATGTTATGAAAAGGTTTCTTCTGAGAATCAGCGTCACAGCCTTGGCTGTGGCTTTATGCTGAGAAGAATCCTTTTTGGCCTTTCAAAATATGTGACGGTTTGGGTTGTGTAATATTTTACAATATTGTAACCGGATGGAATGCTAAATTAATATATTTTTCTTTCTTTCTTTCTTTCAAAGGATAACTTTAATAATCCAAAAATTACGTTTAAGTACTGGCAAATGCAAGTAAGTATTTATAGGTAAGTAATTATTTAAATGTTAAAGAATATTAAAAGGATCTAGGGTTCTATCTAGGATTTCAAATAGCTTGGCGTTTAGTTGCGGCTAGTTGAGGTCTTGAAAGTTACGCAACTTTAGCAGTGCCTAGTCACCGGATGGGGGAGCAAATGTGATCAAAATGTTCTACCATAGTTCAGAAGGAAGTTATAGTCGTAAGATCGCACTCGTTGCTCCCTGTTAGGCCAGCATCATGTCATTCGTCTCATAATATAACATTACATTATTTTCAAACCAAAAAAATAATAAAGTCTAAAAATTTTTGATTCGAAAGACTTTACACACATTGTTAAAATAATTGGTAAAGATAATGAAGCTACCAAATTTGAATTAATTCGAATTAAACTACACCTTCAAAGTGTTTCAGCGCCTCTCATTCAGGTAATAAACCTGCTCAATAGAACCGCAATAATCTATTCCGCAAACCCCCATTTCGGGTTATTTAATTTCCCAAACTCCAAAATTACTTTCGCCAGAACAAAGACACCACGGAATTTGCCAATGTCCTCATTTCGTTTCGCGTACCAACGCTCAAAGGTTCCATTATCCAAAATAAGATACATGAGTTTGTTGCTAAGCACACAAACGGAAGCCACCGATGGCGGATTGAACAGTACATTTTAGCTTTAATTGAAAACTGAATGAACTCTCTCAACGAACTAAGATCGCTAAAAATAATTTACCTACCTCATAAGGTTTTGTTCACACAAGAATTGTAATGGAAAGTAATTGAATGAATAAAAAATACTTGATTGCACTAAATAAAATAAGACAATACAGAATAAAAATATCAGTTCAACAAGTTCAACCGCCTCTGTGGTCTAGTGGCTAAGCCACCGGTTTCAGTCAGACCCAGAGGTCCCGGGTTCGATTCCCAGCGGGGGGTACATCTTTGTGTGCTCGTTTGGTTGGTGGTAGGGCTGTTAAGTCCGCCTGGCTAGCTACCACCATCTTTTCTAAGTGTGTCGCCATAACTACGATGTTTATAGCATTTGTGTTCCGACAGTTTGAGATAAGATAGCCAGTTCCTCAGTGGTTGAGAATTCCGGGTGAAGCGAGCTTCCACCTTCGGCCTTATCGTCACTTACCATCAGGTTAGATGAAGGCCAAGCGCTTACCCGTTGTAAAATAAAATAAAAAAAGGTTCACAAAAGCGGCATTATTGCTAGGGCTTAACTTTGTGCCAGGCAACCTTTGAGCAAGAGAACACATATATAAAAAATAAAATAGCTAGTGCACAGAATAGTATAGGATAATAAAGTGTAGGAAAGAAAACTGTACAAAACATTTAAGAAAATAATTAATGATAAGTTATATTATACATTATTATAAAATTACAAGAAAAAGATTAAGTAATATAAATGTGGAGGAGATCTTCGTATGTACAGTGATAGGCAAGTGTGATAGATCAGGATGAGGAAGTAATGTTTAATTTGACGAGTGAATGTGTCCCGAGACAGGACACGCCTGATGCGCTCCGGCAGAGAGATCCACAGGTTGATAGCATGCACAACATAAGATTTGGAAACGAAATCAATGGAATGAGAAGGAACATCAAGGGAGAGGCAGCTAGAGGAACTAAGGTCACCACAAAAGTAGAAGAGCGAATGACGAATTTAGATTAGATGGTAGAGGACCAATAACGGGTGATAGTCTCGTCATCGGTAGATAGATAACTAGTGAAGTTGGGAGCAGTAATTGGAAATATCTTAGAATATTTAGACTGGTTAATAACAAGGTATGCCTAGGATATCTGTAGGATGTTTGGTAATAGGTGTATAATCCTACAACTGGTTCATCTTTTTGTTTAAAGAACAACTAAGTATCAGTATACGAGCAACCCAACCAAAGTTGCAATGAAAAACTTGATGTTTCATAGATTCAGGTCTAGTAGTATTTGCAGTTTTGTATCATACAAAATTTATTCACTGTTTAGAGTTGCTACTTTATCAAAAGTTGTTCTTTACACTTAATAGAATGGTCTAGTCTAGATAGTAGCGGCAGTAGTTACCTGTACACTATACCCAACACCATGTATACTGAGAAGTTCACGTAAACATTTAATTTGTGTTAGGTATATTACTGAAGCAACGCTATACTTGCTGGTATATCGGTACGTACTCGTTTAAAATTCAACTTCAAACAGAATCGGCCAGGTACCAACATTCGCCGTAGGTTACGGACGGGTAATCGCGATTATCATAATTTATGCACGCCACATTATCACAGGTACTGCGGCTTACGTGATACGACCAGCGCAGCCTCCCGAATTGAATTGTATCGATAACAATCTTTCAAATGAAATTTAAAAAATGTTTAGCGAAGACTTGATTTGAATGAATCAGAATAGGTTATAATTTTACTTATACTAGGTAGTAGTTCTGGAAAGAGATAGCATTATACCTTACTTCACCCGGAGGTACTGGGTACTCGTATTATTCCTAAAATGTATAATGTAGGTGTTGGGTTTGTGATCACCCACATGCAAGGCTAAGGATAGTGATAAAGCCATTACCTATCGATTACGTCATTTACTCATATATATAGCCATGACGTGGTTTCAATGATAGAAGCCTTTGTTTAGCAGTGCCACAGTATAGTTATTTACTTTACAGAGTGTATGCAGTATTCAGTATTTTCAACCGAAATAACTATGGTGTGTGTATCCTTACTGTATATCATTTAAACTTTTTCTGAGTACTTACTCTTTTGGTAACGTGTTTGAAAAGCCATGATTCTTGTATCGGTTATGAATGATTTTTTTCCTACTATTTTTTTTTATACAAAGCCCGGCAAATGACCCTACTCCTCCTGATGTTAAGTGGAAATGAAGTCCAAGCGCAAGGAACACTGGTGCAGCGTAAGAGACGTAGCATCAGTCACCCTCACTCTGCCGGCCCACAAAGTGCCTCTTCACGCCTCGTTTGAAGGACCCTATGTCACAGGTAGGAGGGAATACGTGTGCTGGTAGACTATTCCATCTTTTGGAAGTGCGACAAAGAAACGATTCACCAAATTTCTTTGTGCGTGATGGAATATTAGAGACTGTAAATTGGTGATTCAGGACAGCAGCACGCGTTCTCCTATGGAGAAAGGGAGAAGGAGGGATGAGGTCAAAGAGTTCTTCAGAGCACTCGCCATGGTATAAACGGTAAAAGCCGCTGAGTGACGCAATATCTCTACGCAATTGCAAAGGCTCGAGAGTGTTAGTGACCTCTGCATTGCCAATAATGCGCACAACGCGGCGCTGCAATCTGTCTAAGGCATCGAGAAGGTACTTTGCGGAGCCGTCCCAAAGGTGAGAGCAATACTCCATGCAAGACCGCATCTGTGTCTTGTATAATTAGACACAACTGATCAGGCGTGAATAATCGCCGCACCTTGTTCAGGACACCGAGTTTACGTGAATCATTTTTAATCACGGTTTCGATGTAGTCCTTTTTTAAAAACTAGCGTAGTGGTTGAGGATTCCGGGGGAAGCGCGCTTCCATTTTCGGCCTTATCGTCACTTACCATCAGGTGAAATGAAGGCCAAGTGCTTACAAGTATTAGTCAAAAAATAAAGACATTGAACTCGCATGTAATATGTAAAATGGAAATAAGTTGTTCTGTATAGAATGGAATAGATAAATTGTTTATTGGTACCCGATAAAACAAAATAAACGTATCCACATCACTAAAACACAGTTCACAAAAAAATATGTAACTGTTCATAGTGCTCAACACAAACTTCTCGTAATATTAACATAAATGAAATACCTACACAATAGCTTACGCTCGCAATAATAATTTTGTTCCACATAAATGACGGGCGGGTTCTTTAATCGTCATTTTAAAACAATACTGACGAACTCGAGAGCTGTTGAAATAAATTTCACGGAGGTTTGAGCGAGCACACAAACGAAAAAAGCAATGGCTGCGACAGTGCGAGAGGCGAATTTCCATTTTGTTTTATTGTTTTAAAAGTGATGGCAAGACTTTCTGAAATGGAGCTAGGTAGTGGAAATATGAATTGCTAAAATGTATTCGCTTCAAATTCTTAGCCATAATAGTATGCTGTTATACATAATTAACATATAGTCATACATACGCTAAAATGCCAATCATCATCATCATCATCATTCAGCTCACAACCACCCACTGCTGGGTTCGGCCTCCTTTAGTATGTGCCAGTCCCTTCTGTTCTGTGCCGATCTCAACCAGGTGCTGCCAGTGACCCTGAAGATGTCATCAACCCAGCGTGCCTTAGGCCGTTCCCGATACAAATTGCTGCCAATTACTAAAGAGGACTCTCTGTTTAGATTCCATTTCATGTATATGGTTCGAATTTATAAGGGTTTATATTGTGAAAGATTTGGGGTTGGTAGATTTATTCTTAATCGGCCTACCACCACCATCTACTAAGTCCGAAGTCATAAAAATAATTTTAATAACAATGTTTAGGTCCATCAATGAAAGTAAAGAAAGCTATGTAATTCCTCAGCATCATGGTCTTAAAATAAAGTGCTTATCTCAGTTGATGAAACTCTTTATAGTTGACGGTCTCCTCAAATTGTCACTTACTTCTCTTCTTAAACTCATTTTGAAATTATGCACATAATAATTATTATCATATTATTTTTATATTTATTTACCTAAACGCTTTTAATAGTAAATAAATAACAAAAATATTACTCAAAAACCGCTCACCCCTCTTGATTCACAAGTGCTGATCATCGAAAATTCTCTTCGAACGCTGTTAGCACATTTCATAAAATGTGTCTGTTATATCTGTTTTCTGGGTGGACGCTTCAAATAATGCAAGTAGCCCACAGTTTAAAAAATGCAGTATGTGCAATGTTTTTGTACTATAACTTTAACTTATAATTGATGGAATAAAATAATGGGTCAATTTTGTTTAACTCTACATAAGATTTTGGGTGCCGTGAAAGGCGACTAACGGACTAAAGACTGCAGATACATCCAACAGCATAATGCGGCGATGAGCTTACCGCCTGTCACGCTGTTCACGCACATGTTCAGTTGTTATTAAGTGAAACGTGAACTGCGGTCACTACTATAGAATCGCTTTTGCAGTAACGTTAATGTTTATATAATTTTGAAGCAAATTTTGTTGCAACCCAATTGAAAAAGATAGTGTCGAATAAAATTCAACGAGCAGGATTCGAACCCGCACCCTTCTGGCAATCCGGGCCAGGTGATTTTGCAGTGTTCATTGCCTAGTCTCTTAGTAACTACTTTTTTGTTTTTTTATTTATTTCATAAAGGCACACAAATTAATTTCCACTCATGTACGTTAATTTAGATTAAAAAAGATACGTGCACAAAAATATTAAATTTTTTAATCATCATCAACCAGAGGATGTCCACTGCTGGACAAAGGTCTCCCCCAATGATCTCCACCACAACCGGTCTTGTGCTGCTCGTATCTAGACCACCTTTGAGGCCAAATCATTAGGCATGTAAAAAAACTAAACGTAAACGTAAAACTGAACTGAAATTATTGCGAATTGTGGTCAAGGCATGCAATTCACAAACGGACAGCTACAATATAGACACATAAAACGCTCCAAATATATACAGTTTACCGTAAAAAATGTCTAATGAAGACAATTTTTTACGAGGAGCTCGATGGCGCAGCGGATAAGGCATTTGGTTTACGATCGTCGGTCGCTAAGCAACTTTCGAAACGCTGGGTCACTAGAGGGGTGACCAAATTAAAAACATCTCCAGCTCCCCCGTGCTTCGGAAGGCACGTTAAGCCGTTGGTCCCGGTTGTTGTCGTAAGATGGCTGTCGTTAAAACTAACCGCATTGGGCCAGCATGGCGGTTTATGGCCCATTTTTTCTTACGTATTGTTGCATGTGGAAGGCCAGTGCCCAGCAGTGGGACGTTTATGGGCTGATGATGATGATGATGATGTCATTATAGAGACGGCACATCCTAGCAATATCTTTTGGAGATAATAGTTGTTAGAGTATGGATGCTAAGATGATTGTTTTGGAAGTAGTATTGACAGTTTTTATAAAAAAACGGGATTTTTTAACCATGTTTGAGTTGATGAATGAGTTCCTGAGAGGGGACTTTTTCCCCTATTTTGGGGAGTTTTTTCATAAAAATAATTGTAGTGACCATGAAAGTTTAAAATGTTATTTAGTATTGATACGTTCAGAATGCATGAAGATCTATATGATATTAAGCCGATTTCTACAAGCTACCGTAACAGTTGATTACCTACTATCGACCCGAACGCGCCTTCGTCTATGTGAAGTGTGAACATTCGTACTCCATGATGGTGTAACTCGAAATTTTTTGTGGTTGTTATTTATTTACACATAATTTTACACAAGTTATCCAGTTTATTTATTATTTTTGTGGTTGTTATTTATTTACACATAATTTTACACAAGTTATCCAATTTATTTATTATTTTTGTGGTTGTTATGTACGATATTTACACATAATTTTACACAAGTTGTCCAGTTTAATGAATATTACAACAACATTGGTGACTCTGAACACGGACGACAGCATATTATTATAACTAGATGCAGTTAATAAAACTTTTGAATAAAAGAGCGTTGCAATTTTTTTAGTCTGTGGCCAAAGGCAGCGGCCATTAGCGGCTTTGGTCCGTAGAGTGCTTTTGGAAGCGAATAGTGGCCTACAATTTTTATTTTTATAACATCTATCGTTTAAAATTTGTTTATATATATTCGATATGATTACAATTTTCTAAAATGCTTTTGTAGTTCGTAAACCACTTTTTTATTTTTGTAGTCCCAATTATATAGGTAATTTTAAAGCTTACATAATATTGTGTCTTTTTAATACATATATACATAAGTACGTAACTGTAGCGTCTCCCGCTACTAGCATTCTATGTGTGTATGTATGGTAAGTTTTAGCATTTTGCCTAACTTTCAGAAAAATAATAAATAAATAAACTTTCCTAGACTCACGTCAATTATCTAGCCCAAGAGAAGCTTCGATATGAAACTCGTTAAATGGTTACTAAACAACGGATAAACATACTTAAAATACTTAAATACATACTTATTATACATAGAAAACACCCAGACCCGAGACAATTTAGAAAAACAAAAATCTTATTAAACTAAGCAAAAATCGATTGCATTCGGTAGTGATTTCAAGGTTCATCTGAAGTTTAAACAACTGTACCTCTTCACTCAGCAGCTATCTACCAAAGATTCCGGTCGATTACTCATAGATACATTTAATTAACCTAAAATAATCATGTTATGTATAGTTTCAGAAGATCGCCGCGTTTTGCATTTGTTTCTAAAAGTAGTAAAAGAAATAGCAATTCTATTTTATTCCTGTCGCATTTGCTTTCTCGCAGTAGGAGACTCAATCAAAACAATTGAACAGCAACATATTTCTCCCGCCAAAGTTTGCCGATATAGCTGCAATGGCACTTGGAGTTCGTCAAACTACGTCACTGGATGGCAGGTGATTTATTTCGAAGGGGGGCTAAAGAAAGAGCGGTAATTTTTTTCTTTTATAAAGATTATTATTAATGTGTACGCACATTAATGATAGTCCTGTTAACCCATCCTGTTAATCTAAATGACTGTGTCGGAGTGGGCTCACGTCAGTAGTTTAATGGAGCTACGGGGATTGAACCACGATATCTCGCGTTTAACCCGACCATCTATCCGCTCGGCTACCGATGATGAGGCATCGGCATTTTTAAATTTTAAATTTATTTATCAACAAAACTTAAAAAGCTTAACTTAACTTTTTGTTACTAATACATGCATACAGATTCACGTCTATCTCCCAAATGGGTTAGATACTAATAATGACCGCTGAAGCAGTCCACTGCCATAGTCCACGTTTCACCATACAACTAGACATGTGCTCAGAGTGACAGGTGGTGAGCCCAACGCCGGTCTATGCTGTTGGATGTATGTGCAGTGTTTAGGCCGTTAGTCACCTTTTACGACCTCCAAGGGAAGAGAGGCGTTGGTGGTATTCTTTTAAGGAGCAATATTAAAAATTCAATGTTTTCATAGCACCTAAAACTAACCAATTAACATGCTTTTAGTAACACAAGTTCATATAACGACCGAGAGTAGCATATAGGTCGGGCCACAATCAACGATGCAGGTCTGATACGGATTGGTGTGTTGTTTTTAATACTGCCATATCTTACAAAAACAGTGACTAAAAGTATCTTCCGAAAGAGCATATTTAGAGATATATTCATTGTCGTAAAGTCGAGTCACCGGATAACTTACTAAATTAAAATATCCTTTAACTACTATGTTTTAATTTTGTATATGAGGATGAGGTGCAACAGTTCCTGATCACGGGCGGTTTCTCTGTGACCATGAACTCTCGAACGACTCTGTCGAAAAGTCGGTCATAAAAAGTTATATGTACGTATATAACTTTTACTAATTTGTTGGTTCGATGGCGATGGCGTAGCGGCTAAGGCGTTCGGTCTGCGATCGGCCAGCTAAACAGCTTTCGCAATTGTTACTGGATGGGTGACCAAAGTGAAAACATCTCGAGCTTTACCGTGCTTCGTAAGGCTCGTAAGGCAGTTGTCCCACCGCCTACGATAACCGAGAAGCGAGTCGAGCTAGAACAAAAAACAAGTTGGCGAGCAGCGGACTTTTGTCGCTGGGCTAGAAGCGAGTGTACGAGTGAGTCGAGCGATTACTCGCGCCACTCGCTCGCGAAGGCCGACCCGAACGTACAGTCCTCTTGGCGGGAAATGACGGCTGCCGCTGGTTGGTCTCTCGGCGTGAGTTCTGATCGCTGAGCTAGTATCGCTAAGCGAGAATTATCTTTGATAGCTCTTGTCGCACAGCGACGAACTAATGGAGCGAGTCCTCGCCTGCAGTGTGAACAGTCAGCGATCAACTATTTATACATGCATCTCTTTTGTCTACACGGAATGTATATCTGTTGTACGTTTCTTGAGCGAGAAAATAACCGATAGTTAGTGGGACGTTCGTCGTTGGTGGGACAACTGCCTAAATTTCCGGTTATTGCAGTTAGATGGCTTAGGCGTGATAGGCCTGTGCCCAGCAGTGGGGCGTCTTTATAGTAATGATGAATTAGTTGTGAGTGAAACCTCGTTTTTAAATTTTATTGATATTTATGTATCAAATATATAAATATCAATAAAATTTAAAAACGAGGCATGCATATCACTAACCATGTCGCGTAGAGGTGAAAGAATACTACCACCCCATCTCCCCTTCCCTTGGCTGTCGTAAAAGGCGACTAACGGACCAAAGACTGCACATACACCCAACAGCTTAGAGCGGCGATGGGCTCACCACCTGTCACGCTGAGCACATTTGCAGTAGTTATTTGGTAAAAAGTGGACTATGGCATAGAACTGCTTTAGCGTCCTCATTGCCTCAACCTAACCTAACCCTTCGGGGATAATAGTCGTGATTATATGTATGTATGTCATTACCCCAAACCGCCAGTTGTGGAGCCACACGCAGCTATCTGCTTATCCTAAATTTCCGGATTTCATTCTGAGCGCCACTGCCACTGGGATCGTTGTCATGGCAACGCGAATTGTTTCGATATATTCCTGTCTCCCCCTTTATGTTTTATCGACAGTTCCCACGGATCTATAGGGAAGAGCATTGTGAAGATGTGTTTCGGTTGAAATTGAATGTTATTAAATCGGGTGACAAAAAACGGAAGGCCATGTGTGGCGGCCCTATGATTATTTTTCAAAGTATATTTTTGTAATTTTAATACTACCTAAGTATTTATTTCACAGTGTAAATTTGATGATTTTCAATTTCAAGATGACTGGTCAGATTCAAAATCTCGCTCATGGCATTGACTTTTGTAAGTTCTCGATGACAATTAAACATGTATTGTCCGCTACCTTTCTTACATTTAAAAATAAAACTCTTCTTAGCATGTACTCTACACAAAGACATTAAACTAGAATCAACAACAGCTAAAAACGCTAAGAGTGTTTCCCCCATAGCAAGGCCTCTGATATGCCACCGGCGCCGTGTAGTGAGCACGAAAGAACTAGGTGACGCATATAGCCTTTCCGCTTTAAATACTTGTACATTTATACATACATATCATCACGACTACTATCCCTGAAGGGTTAGAGACTAGGCAACGAGGACAGCAAAAGCAGTCCTCTACTATAGTCCACTTTTCACCAAATATCTACCGCACATGAACCCATCGCCGCTCTATGTTGTTTGATGAATGTGCAGTCTTTATTCCGTTAGTCGCCTTTTACAACACCCAAATGAAGAGAATGGGTTGTAGTATTCTTTCACCGCTACGCAATACGTTTAAGCACTCGTTTATTTATTTAAACGAGTGGTTAAATCGCAAAGGCTTCTTTATACAATTACATATTCTGTAATAGCCATCGAATCGGTGAGCCGTTAATCTGTAAACTTATTTCTTTTCTTTTAAAACTTCGGGTATGCACTTGGCCTTCATTTCGTTTGATGGTTAGTGACATTAAGGCCGAAGGTGGAAGCTTCACCCTGATGGTTCAACCACTAAAGAACTAGCTATCTTATCTCTAAACTGTTAAAACACAGCAATGCTATTAATATAATTGTTATAGTGCCAGACTTTAGATAAGATGGTGGTAGCTAGTAAGGCGGACGTATTCCCTACTACCTATGACATAGGGTCCATCAAACAAGGCGTAAAGAAGCACTTTGTTGTTGTGGCACGGCAGGGTGACTAATGCTACGTCTCTTACGCTGCACCAGTTGTCCTTGCGCCTTGACTCCACTTTCACATAACATCAGGTGGAGTGGAGAAAGTTGCTGGGCTTCATACAAAAAAAAACATGGAATAGCATCCACTTGTCTTGGGGTGCAGATGATATTTCAACCCTTTTGAGGATAAGTATTTGTATAAAATATTAAAGCGCTCCATCTCCATCTACTACGTAATTGTAAACATTATCCTAAGCCTAACCTTCAAACACATATTTATTCAAGACAATACAAATATTCCTACTTCACCAGAGGACCTACTGACGCACAGCCTACGTACGCTACTCGAGACAAAGTGCCACTTTATATCGTACACAATTATGTTTGGTACACATATCATATCGATATTTTCATAATCCCTGTTTATTATTTAGTGCCAAAAGCAAACGTTTGTATTCAATATTCAATCTTGTGCGCAAATACACCATATTTGATGTAGCACCAATAAATAATGATTGCGATGTGGACATGTGGATAGGAAAAAATGTTTTATTTTTTTCTGTTTAGTAGCTTTTGTCCGCGGCGACTATCGATGGAAGTTTGGTCTGTCACAAAAGTTCTCACGGCAAAGTCTTTATTGCGTGCCTCGGGAACATTGCATTTGCCTGGCATAAAATGCAACATAAATTACTTTCTTAGTATTGAGATAGTTAAAAAGGTCCAATCACATCAAGTTCATCATGCAGGCTGCTATGCCTGTTCCAACCAGCGATGTTTAAGTTACACTAGATAATGCGTTCCGAACACGCACTATGTCATCTGCATAGTCGACTCGGCACCTTGCTTTAGTGTGGCTTCGACATTCACATGGCTTAGGCGAAAATAATTCTTTATTTTTTATCAAAGTGTACGCCTAGATGTTTACTACAATTCAGTTGTCAAGTAAGTTAAATTAATTGTTATTCATGTTATTATTAGGTAGATATATCGTTATAATAGAATAGTAAAGAATTTTTTTTTATTTGTGTGCTACGGCTTCTACAATCATAGACGCCATCTTGATACCATTAGTTGTCTTTGACCGATCAGCGATCTGGCGCTGCAATGTCTGTCTGTTGACTAGACGACATAAATGTATAAGCGCTGCAGCGGCTGCAGCGAGCTTTAGGTCTCTTATTCCAGAATTTGAACATGGTTCCAACAAGCTTTATCACCTTTTTGTGGTAGAGTTTTTTCTAAGACTGCCTACGGCAGAGCCTGGCAGGCCTGAGCCGATGGTACAATAGAAAATAATTTGATCAAGGCATTAATTGGAGAATTTAGGTACATAGTTGAAATTACGAGATGAATGGTTCCAAATGGTGTTCCATACAAAACTGCAAATACTTACTTAAATGTATGAAACCTCAGTTTGTTTTGCGATTTCAGTGTCGTTCCCGTACAATTATAGCTGTTATTTGTACCTACTTAATAGGGTGACCCATATTTATTCGGTGAATATAAAGGTTTATTACAAATAATTATGAAATTACAATAATATATCAAGATGCCGACAAAGTAAGTGACCTGTCAAACTAAATTTAACAAAGCCGACAGTGTAAAGTATACATATAAAGTATACACAGAGATGTTTTCTAGCCGACGACAAAGTGGGCGATTCCATAGCGCGCTCTGCAGCTATGGCGCGTACCGGCGCAAGGCGGTGCGCGCAGGTTGGCTGCTTGAGTAATGTCTCCTTCCTTAGAACACCTATTACCAAATAATAATGACTGGGATCGCTCTATCATCACGGATAGGATTATTGTCGTCAATAAGCCTGATATCGTGGTGATCGACCGATCTCAGCGCCAAGCAATATTGGTTGATATCACCATACCTCATGACGAGAACCTCGTGAAAGCCGATAAGGACAAGCTCAGTAAGTACCTTGACTTGGCTCACGAGGTTGCCGCCATGTGGGATGTGGATTTAACTATTATTGTACCGATAGTCGTTTCGGCACACGGTCATATAGGGTCCTTCAATCGAGGCGTGAAGAAGCACTTTGTGGGCCGGCAGAGTGAGGGTGACTGATGCTACGTCTCTTACGCTGCACCAGTTGTCCTCGCGCCTGGACTTCATTTCCACTTAACATCAGGTGGAGTGGAGTCATTTGCCGGGCTTAGTATAAAAAAAGAGCCTCGATCAACATCTAGAGAGGTTTTTTATAATATTTTACGTTGAAAATATGTTTTTATATAAAATATTGTAAAAAAATTTATAGATGGGAACAATACTCCATACTCGATCGCACCTGAGTTTTGTACAGCAAACAGCGCTGCTCGGGAGTGAAAAACCGCCTCACCTTATTGAGAATACCCAACTTACGGGAGGCAGTTAAAATAGCACTCTCGATGTAGCATTTTGGATTCTGCTTTGAAGTTTCAGATCTAGTAATTTGATTAGAGCAATGTTTTTATTCTGCAAAATGTACGAAACCATCACGCACTTGTGTTAA
The DNA here is from genome assembly GCA_963921215.1 of Scoparia ambigualis. Taxonomy (NCBI): domain Eukaryota; kingdom Metazoa; phylum Arthropoda; class Insecta; order Lepidoptera; family Crambidae; genus Scoparia; species Scoparia ambigualis. The sequence continues at coordinate 2,865,448 of OY992503.1, forward strand.
AAACTAAAATTAACTTTTTTAAGATGGGGGTGACCTGCGGAATATCAATACAAATATTTTCAGGTAAGTGTGGCGACCGACAGCACTGATTTCTAAGAATGCTTAGAAGGCAAATTATGGCACGCAGCGTTGGGACGCGTGAAACGGTGTTGGCAGTCGCGCGCTGACCTCCGCCTTGTCCAGTCATATACAGTCTAATATTTACATATAAATGTAACACGTGTATAACCTGTAAAGAGTGAAGTCATTACAATCAGTGAAACACAGACTCAGTTGTATCATTTATTTCCGACCATAGGCACCGATAAGTGAACACGTATACTACGGGCTTAAACCAAGCCCACGCGTGAGAAGTAACAAATGTATTACACGCCACATAAGAATTATAGTTTCATGCAAAAAAATTAAGAAAGTTGTCAATAAAATGTTTTTAGGAGTAATTACATGTATGTATTGTTTGTTATTGTTTAAAGAATTTGTTTAAAATTTCAACAAGGCCACGACCTTGTGCAATGATCAGGCTAACTTACGTAAGTTCTTTTAATGTATTTAACTAATTCAGCGCATAGTACAAGTAACTTAAAAATACGTAAATTTTCACAATTTCGTGCAGGATCCCCTTAAATTTTCGCATGGCAGGGCCTACGGCAACCTGGCACCTTGTCAATGGCTGAGCTCCTGATCTAGAGAAACAGAAAGAGAGAGGGTAAATGAGCACAATATTATTATTTACTTCGTTAGGTATCAAACCTGACACCTCTTGGATCTTAGAAAGTTGCTGTAAATTCAGCACTAAACTTCATAGGTAGATGAACGTTTGTTCAGACATTTCCAACATGATGACTTATGAGTAAAACTTATCTGCAGGACGGTATATTGCGGAGCGCACCCAGCAGGAGCAATATAAGTTTGCGCTGTTTCCATTCGCGTCTGAGTAGTTCTGTTTTCTTTAAGACAAAATGTGATTGTATATTTTTCTCTAGTATATGTTGACTGGCGTCTGGATTTTCAAACTTCGTTAAAAGGATTACTTACATGACTTTATTTTAGATTAGCTATTGGTTAAAGAATTGTGATGTCGCGGCACATTATCCGTACTGGTGCTACCTCACCGGGTAGAATAAAAGAATACTACCATCTCTCTTTCCTAGGGTGTCGTAAAAATCGCCTAACGGACTAAATACTGCACATATATTCAACAGAATAGAGTGGCGATTGGCTCACCACCTGTCACGCTGAGCATATGTGCAGTCGCTATTTGGTGAAAAGTGAACTATGGTAGAGGACTGCTTTTGCAGAGACTGTAGTCTCTGACTAACCCTTCGGGGATGATAGTCGTTATTATAGGTATGTATGTAAGTATGTGCTACCTCCAGTAGTTCCAATTTAACTACACTTTATTTGTAGAGCTGTGTGTGTGGCGACTTATTAAAAGAATACTACCAACTCATCTCCTCCCTTGGGTATCATAAAGGCGACTAACGGACTAAATACATAGATCCACCAACGTAGATACTGAAACTGTTGCATGGAAAACCTTATATTGAACAAACTATTTGAGATTGAAAAAACGGAAGACCAAATAAAAATAGTTTGAGCGCCTTGTGTTTCTCATGGCACATTAAGCCTCGGTTGTTGTCGTAAAAAAACCCTTGTTAAAACCCACCAACACGCACTTGGTAAAATCCAGCAGCGCGCGGTTACGTAGTGGGTTGTGTGTGTCTCGACCTCCTTGTGTACTATTTCATGATTGCAACTTAGCAATCGGACGTTTATACGCTTACAAACTATTCCTCACTCAAAAGTATTGTAACGATGAAAAAAGTATCAGTACCTTTAAGTATATACATTATAACTACGACTATTCTCCCCGAAGGGTTAGTCAGAGGCTAGGCAATGAGGACCGCAAAAGCAGTCTTCTGCCATAGTCCACTTTTCACCAAATAGCGACTGCACATTTGCTCAGCGTAACAGGTGGTGAGGTCCATCGCCACTCTATGCTGTTGGATATATCTTCAGTTTGTAGTCTGTTAGTCGCCTTTTACGACCCCCAAGAGAAGAGAGGGTAGTATTCTTTCACCGCTACGTGACACGGTTAGTATATTTAAGCGTTAATAACGCAAAATAACATAAAACTTATTGTACAAAGTTTGTTATGGTAAAATTAATAATGCAATAGGCGATACTAACAAAAGTGAACTGATTGAACAACAAAAAAGAAGCGCGGACGACCAACCAAAATAGATCGGTGGCTGTTTCGTTTCGCTCTCGCCAATAACCAGCGATTGGATTACAGAGGGAAATAATATTTTTTCGGCTGTATCTCCCATATTCGTTCTGATGTTACGGCCGTGACGTAGCGTGTGTCGGTGGGTGTACATCAATATGTTGTAAGACTAGCTTTTATGATGTAATCATCAACAGTATGACGGCGAGGCATGGCGGGCGGTCGAACTAATTCACATTTTTTGAAACTCGTGAGAGTGAAAGATGAGTATCTTTGATCTTTAAAATAATAATGCAGGCGTATTCCTTACAGTTTGTTCATTGATTATTCATAATCACAATAAGCAGGCCAGATGCATACAGATGCGCACGCTCCGACCGCTCCTCGCTCTCGTTCAAATGTGTTATGTCCATTTTCCCGCCAACTGACATACCCTAGACCTGGACCCTAGCATAGCATTAGAACATGCAGACCACACACTCAAGTATCGATCTGACGAAGTATAAATACACCTTGACGAAGATGATCTGGTCGAAGTATAAATACACCTTGACGTCTCCGTCCCGGTGATAATAACACAGCCCCGACGAAATGTATAATACTTTTAACATTGAAAATGTTTTTTCGTTCGCTCCAGTAGGGCCTCCATTTTCGCTAAAAGTGCGACTCGCCAGTGATACCCTGAGGTTTAAGGCCACAAAGGCGTATGAGGACTCAAAAGACGCGGAATGAGAAGGCGTTTAAAATTATGTAAAAATATTTTAGAAAAGTCAAAAACTATTTTTGGAAATTGAAAAAAGCCGACATTTTTTGACCGATAAATCGTGTGTTATGCCAGAAAATTCCCGATATCTCGAGAACGGGGCCGAATTAAAAAAATTAAAAAAAGCACAACATTTTACCTTATTACACTTTTTTATATTAATGACGGTTGAGGCTGTAGAGGTGCCCTTAGCCGCGAGTTTGCGTGGCGCGAGGTGCGATATCAAAATCCGCGTGATAGCTCAAAAGAAGCAGAATTCGAAGGGTTTTAAGATGATCTAAAAATATTTTGGAAAAGTTGGTTTTGAAAAATAATTTTTTATTGTTCTGAAAAAAATTAAAAAAAATTACGCGTTCATTTAAAATGCCCTTTCAAGTCGTGTAGGTAGAGCACAAGATCTGTGGATTTTTTTGCTACTATCTGGCTAAGTGCAAAAAAAATCTTTTAAAGTCAGGTCAGTAATACATTTTTATTTAAAACTAGCGGCTGCTCTGTAACTTATTTAAAAAATCTTTAATACAAACCTCAACCGTGTCGGGTAGCGGTGAGTGAATACTACCACCCTCTCTCTTCCCTTGGGTGTCGTAAAAGATGACTAACGGACTGAAGACTGCACATACATCTTACAGCATAGAGCGGCGTTGGGCTCTCCACCTGTCATGCTGAGCACATGTGCAGTCGCTATTTGGTGAAAAGTGGACTATGGCAGAGGACTGCTTTTGCGGTCCCCATCGCCTAGCTCTGACTAACCCTACGGGGAGAATATTTGTGATTATATGTATGTAAGTACAAACCTTGAACTGACAATTTACAAATACAACCAAAAAAATAATTTTCCAAATTGATGCAGCCGTTCTGAAGTTATGCGCGAACAAACATTTACATTGATCTTTTACGTGGAATTTATACAGGCAGTTACAGTGCCCTATTTGGCACTATTGTAAACCGGCACAATCAAATAAAAAAACGATTGTACAACTTCTACCCTACTAAGCTTGAGCGTCGATGATACACAAAATACATCGCTCGCCAACTACTATGCTGAAAATTGGTTCTTCACTTATGTTTTGCAGTGCACAATATTGTACACGTCTAGCATCCGTGCTCATGTTAGTTACGTAACTCCCGGACAAATCGCACAATAAGGATTCTTCGGAACTTCAAACTGTTGTACCATTTTTTTATTTATTATTGATTTCCTTCAATATTTATAATGGTTAGATTAAGAGGCCTATTATATCTCGACTGTGATTTTTGCGTAAAATGGCCAATTTTGGCGTTATGGATCTCAGAAACAAAAATACATCAACAATTATGACTTATTGAATAGTGTAAAATAGCTATTGGAATAGTGCGTAGCGGCCTTGCTTTTTGTAAATTTTGCTTAACTTTTTAATTAAACCCAAAATTGCAGAGAAAGATTTTAATAAAGTGCGCGAAGGCTCTTTTTTGAGCTCATCGATTGAACTACTGTTCTAAACAAGTGAAATAAAAAAAATATATAATGTTATCTCTTATATAGTCGAATAGTGCGTAGCTTCCTCGGAATTTTTAGACATCATTGATTTTATATAGGAAAAAAATCTTATTCTAAACCAAAGAACTTCAAAAATTCCTATAAGTTAACTGTGAATTTCTCCTATCTACGATAATATTATTGAGCAAAATTTATACCAGAGTAATTGTTACTTCATGAGGAATAAAGATTTTATAATGAATTTATTATCCTATTTCGATAAAAACGACAAATACAACTGCAAAATTACTACACAATGCGATGCGCCGGCCGTCCAAATTCAACTTATGCTCACAGAATGGAGATTTGTAATATTATGCACAAATTTATTATCCTATTTCGATAAAAATGATAAATACTACTGCAAAATTACTACAAAGTGCGAAAATGAGCATTTTACGCAAAAATCACATTCGAGATGTAATAGGCCGCTTAGTTACGTCATCTCCATTTTAAGAAGGGATAATATTATGTAGACTACATTTGTGTGAGCTTTATTAAAAGTTACATGCCATTGGTTTATCAAAAAATAATCAGTCTATAAACGTCCCACTGATGGGCACAGGCCTTCCCAAATGGACAACATTACGTGGGAAGGTTGGGCCAGAGACGCCACGCTGGCCAAATGCGGGTTGGTGGGTTATTTGTTAACAAAAAATAATAACAATAAAGTAATAATGTACTTACTGACGAAATAAAAACTATTTTTGAAAAACAAACTGAAACCCAATACCTACTTTTCAATACCAACTCCTTTAATTTGACCGCATTCAACGCAGCGCTGCTCGAATTGTCGACGACGTGGTTATTTCAGGTCGGCTTTATCCACTGGCTCTTCGGAGAGACGTTGCGTCTCTGTATATTGTACCGCATATATCATGGGGAGTGTTCTGAGGAATTGTTCGGCTTGATCCCTGCCGCTGATTTCCTTCACCGCACTACACGCAATCGGCTGTCATTCCATCCATATCACCTTGATGGATGGCGGTCTACTACTGTGCGTTTTTTAAGAAATTTCTTGCCTCGAACTACAGTGTTGTGGAACCAGCTCTCGGCGGCGGTATTTCCGGAACGGTACGACTTAGGGATCTTCAAGAAACGAGCCTATTCCTTCCCTAAAGGCCGGCAACGCGTCTGCGATTCCTCTAGTTTTGCGGGTGACCGTGATGGACGGCGGTGATTACTTTCCATCAGGTGACCCGCTTGCTCGTTTGCCTCCTTCTGCTAAAAAAAAGTAATAGTTCCTTGTAAACAATATGCCATCAAAAACATACTTGTAAAAAAACCAAGTCTCGCCACTCTTTCTTCTACCGTAAAAAGTTGTGAGATCCATGTAATGTCGAGGACTTGGTAGTCGGTTGACTTGGACTTCTTGATTCATTCGCTGCTAATGTAACTTTGTAATCGTGTATATTTATATGGGATTACAAGGTTATTTACGCAGTTGGTGTATTTAGAAAACTGGACCGAAATTGCAAAATATTTAAGTTTTACCTTGATTTATTCTTCTATGTCTGCTAGAAGTGCTTTAGAGTTTTGATGATCGGTCAGTCAGTGAGTGACAAAATTAAGAAACTTTGACTTGTTATAACTTTTAAACAACTGGTTCAAATTGAATGAAATTTGAAACATACCGTGTTTAATACAATGCCTGCTTGGTTACTGAAGATTCAGGCTTCTAGTTTTATTTAAAACGAAGTTATAGGGGGTCTAAAAATTGCTTGAACTACTTCTAGAAAAGGATGGTATGGCCGGGCCGTGCCGCTTTTTTTGCTCGACTTGGCGGTCCATAAGCCGATATGTTCACGAGCATGACATTACGGATCAGCTGATGTGGCAAGAGACTAATATATTATGATGGTGAAAGCTAGCCAAGCGGACTAAAAACGAGCTCTACTACCAACCAAACCAAGATCTACAATTTGCACCCTCAACTGATATTGGAACCCAGTACCTCTGGGCCTGACCCTTGCAGTTTAATAACTAAGCGGTTAATGTTTCACATCATCAGAACACAAAAATATTTCCAACACTGTTAACGTAAAACGAAACAGTAGTACGGAAACTAAAAACATGTGAATAACGTTTCCATCATGTAAGAACAAAAATAATAGTTGACAATGTTACGCGAACGCTGATGTTGGCACACCATCGCAATGTTTGTGTGCGCATAATACGAGGGAATGAGTGAGCGTGAACACACACGCCTCGTTGTGGGGTTTGCGCTAACGAGTACATTCCTTTATTTGCAGCCTTTTACTAGATTTATGACGCTACGTATGTGATTAAAGTGGTTTATCTGAGGATCTGTACGTGTACTACGTATTAAGATATAATGTAAATTTTATTTTAAAATGGATATACAACGATTTTTTGGTCTTTTGACAAACCGCTAGATTCGATGTTAGGATGTCCTGGCTTCAATTCCCTGGTGGGGTAAAGTTCGTTCGAAGTGTTCGTTACATAGCGAGGGTCGCCGTGATTACCAACCCGTATTTGAAAGCGTCCCATCCCATCCCACCCCAATCTAACCCTCCAATTGTAGCGATGACTATGATGCTGGCAATATCAACGATGAAAGCTTATGTCTAGCAGTGCATTAATAGCCTGTTTAATTATATAGGCTTATTACCTTACTGCAAAGTTTGATGTTTTGTGAAATGTCATAATAAGTAAGTATGTGAAGCACAAGACTACGACCAATTTTAAACATCTTCAGTAGGCTTAGCATGCGTAACACGAGATATGTCGCGGACGAATGACGACAAACTATTTTACGTTGTCATGTTAAGGTTTGTTGACAAAAATACCACAGTTTATGCAAAAACTACTATTAAGTCTATTTTTGACACATTATATAGAGTTCTAAGCGCATCCATATGTCTTTAGTGTCGATAGACATTAGAGATAAATGAATAAAACACGAGAAAACGGGTCGAGAAGAGTTCTTGTGTTACGCATGCTAGGCCGGCAGGTTTTCCGTGCTTGGTAACGCACGGTAAGGCACGATAAGGCACGATAAGTCTTAGGTCCTCGCCAACAGCTAATTCCCAACATTGAGTGGGTTGAGCCCATATACCCCACTCCCACCTGCTTTGGGTTGTTGTTTTATTTGGTCGTTAAGTACCTATGATACACTATTATAAGCAGTTTATTGTTATGTTATATAATGTATTCACTTTTAATAGTCATGTTTATTAAAATAATTTGTTTATGCCGTGACCATTTCGAACTATTCATATAAAATTTTATGAAGTCTTTTATACCTACGCGAAAAAATGGAAATTGGAATACACTTTTTCACCTAGCCATCAAACTGCCATTACAGAAAATATAAAGCACATAGGCGCTGGATCATCGATATACGATAATAACAATATTCACAAAGCATTTTCGCAACACAACATCATATATTAAAACGAATTCGCGTTAAGGATAATTGAATGGATGCGTAGCATCATGACCTAGATAAAAGTCGACGAACAGTAAGTCTAGACCTAGAGTTTAGAGAATTTAATACAAATAAGTTTTAAAAGTTAAAGAGACTTGGTGGCAATAATTGCTTGTGAATGTTTTCATTAAATAAATTATTTGACTTTCACTTTGTAATTCAAAGACGCGAGTTCAAGTTGTATCAGAGGCTAATGTTAAATATTTATTTGTTTCTGTAGGTACTGTCTGTTCCTTATGTGTATATCTTTGTTAAGGGGATCCTGCACGAAATTGTAAAAAATTACGTATTTTTAAGTTACTTGTACTATACGCTGAATTAGTTAAATACATTAAAATAACTTACGTAAGTTAGATCGTTGATCTGATCTGATTGAACCTGATCGTTGCAGAAGGTCGTGGCTTTGTTGAAATTTGAAATAACTTTTTTGAACAATAATAAACAATACATAAATCTAACGACTCCTAAAAGCTTTTTTTTCGACAACTTGCTTAATTTTACGCATAAAACAATAATTCTTACATGAAAAAATTTGTATTGATATTCCGCAGGTCACCCTCATCTTAAAAAAGTAAAATTTAATTTTTAAACCAAGTGCGTGATGGTTATGTGTTGTATGGACGTACATTTCGCAGAATAAAAACATTGCTCTAATCAAATTACTAGTTCTAAAACTAGAAAGTGGAATTTGTTCTAATTTTAAACATCAATATGATTGATTTTACTTTGAAGTTCAATATGAGACATGTCAGTTTTTGCGATCGCGCGGCACCCCCTTAGGGATTTGATTGTAAACATAATGCTTTATGTCAGTAGATTATATTAGTACATGAGATTAAAAATCTAAAGCGTGGATTATAATCTTATGTACTAATAAATACGAGTTTAAATACATGACATGTTATCGTATGAAATGGTGTGTGATAAAATGAGATAAAATACAACCTACTGCCTGACTTTTACACTGGTGAGGTGAAACACCAAAGCTGCTGCTGGAGGAATGCGTTAGTGTTTTTAAATAAGAATTTTAGTAAGCACGTTAGGATAACGCATATTTGGACATAAATGTTATAACGGACAGATTAATCGGTGATCAAATTAATGGTTAGGTACGTAGAGAACGAACAAGTTAATGTAACTATTAGGTTCGGAATCAATTAGGGATTGGAATTTGTATAATGAATTAATGATTGATTTGATAAACAATAGGGCGATACCGCATCGCATCCGCTTGCGTTTGATTGTATACGCATACAATGTGAATAAAATAAATTCTTAGAAAATTTTAGCCGCGGTACTTATGTAACGAATAAAAAATGTTACCATCGCCTTCTAGAAATTTGCACGTTTGCTACAGCGCCCTCTCTTGATAAAAAACTGAAGCTGCTATTTACGTAATTATGAAGTTTTACTTATTGTTACGAAATTGATTGGTATTGATGTTTAAATTAACAAGTAGCTTCTGTAGAGGATAGATATTCATACCATGTAAGCATAGCCGTTTGCGTGTGATTGTATACGAATAAAAGAAAAGCTTAGAAAATTTTAGCCGTCGTATTTACGTAGCGGTTAAAAAAGTTACCATCGCCATCTAGAAATTTGCATGTTTGCTACAGCTCCCTCTCTTGATGAATAGATGAAGCTGCTATTTACGTAATTTGAAAGTTTTAATAATTGTCACGAATTTGATTGTTATCGATTGTTATTGATGGGCAGCTTAACAAGTAGCCTCTTTAAATGATAATTAGTCATACAATGTAAGCATAGTACGAACGGAATAACAATAGGAGATAAAACTAACATGGCGATCGTGGTAAACTTGTAAATGTTTTATGGTCGGACAACGTATTGTATTGTTCCTCCGAAACGGCTAAGCCCACGTGAATGGCGTTTATCTAGAATTATGGTAGACATAACGCCCGACGTGGTGGTGAAGTCAAAATTAGCCGCGCGGAATTATTGTAATCTGCACGTAGCATTGTTTAGGAATAATTCTCGCAAAAACTAGACTAGCGCTCTAAGATATGCAATTGCTTAGATGTGTTATAACGAATCGCATACGCAAATATATTTTAAGATAGGTCTAGACTTATATTTTGTTGTATAACTTAGAATCAGAGCGTTTGGATATAAATGGAATTTTAGTCGATTTTAAAGTGTCAGTTCATAGTGGATCTGAATGTGCATTCAGAATATTTTTGTAATTAAAAAGGGGCGACTACCTCTACTTCTCTGCTCTCTAATTGGCTAGAATAATTCAAATCTTCTAGAAGCTTTTTTGTATAAAAGGGCCGAGCGGGATTTCGGTCTTCATGTTCACTTCAAGCAGTCTACCGAGCAGCAACTAGCTGGAACCTTTGGAAAATCAGAAAACTGAAGAAGTAATTGAGATATACCTAGAGCAGTTTAGAGCCAGTGTGAAAGTTGAGTATTTAGGGAAACTTTATAAACACTGTATAAATTGTGCTTTGTGTGTTCACTTCAAGCAGCAATCCGAGTAGCTTATAGTAGCTAATGAACCAGAAACATATGGAAAATCAGAAAACTGAAGAAGTATTAGATATACCTAGTAAAGTTTAGAGCCAGTGTGGGAAGTTGAGTATTTTGGGAAACTTTATAAACACTGTATAAATTGTGCTTTGTGTATTCTGACTGACGTGTAATTACTAACTTGGATTTGACCATTTATGTACCTGTGTGTGTGTGCGTGTATATAACCTTGTGCGTATAACTTTTGTGCCTGACTTTAATTTGCATGGACCTTACGTGTATTGTGTGTGCATGACCATATGTGTATTACCTACTGTGTGTGTGTGTGTGTATTACCTTATGTGCGTGTAACCTTGTTATATATTGTGTATTGACTATTGTGTACATAGATGTTTTGTGAGTCAAATAAATAAATCTCCGGTCGAGGGGGTATAAGTTGCATTCGTGTTTTGTTCATACTTATTGGCGGAGCACTGACGTCGTGGTTCTGCCAGGAGCCCTACCCTCGACATTGTGGTCCTTCGAGCCGGATCCTGCACAGGAAGTGAACATCAAGTGAACATCAGATCGAAGACCTTGACTTTAGGATGCCGCAGACAAGGAGCGGTGTTCGTCGAAAGGAGGATGCAGAGGCATCACCCGCCTCACCCTCAGTGCCTGAACCGAGCATCGAGCATGAGGGGGGTCGACCCCTACCCCGGATCCATGAAGGGGAACGACCAGAACCTAGTGGGGGTGCACAGTCTAGGCTTACCGACGCTGCTGAAGAGCAACGCGCGCCCGCGGCATCACGGCCAGCTGCACGAGCAGCTTCAATACGATCGACGACAAGCATCACCTCCCGCCTTAGAAAGTCGGAATACGAGGCGGAAAGAATGCTGATGGAACTGAAGCAAAGGGAACTTCAGATGGAACTGAAGCAAAAGGAACTTCAGATGGAAGCGGAGCTTATAAAGAAGAAGCTGGCATGGGACACCGCCGTCATTGAAGAAGATGGGGTTGAGAGCGTGGCCGATAACACGAATTTGGAAGATCGTGTTGACACATGGCTCAACCAGCATTCATCGACGATGCTGCCAGAATCCAGAACAGCTCCAAATCCAGAATACTGCCGCGACCCAGGCCACATACGGGGGGAGTCAGAACGACCCGCGCCGCCGCCGAAGACTCAAGAGGACCTTCGTCGACGACCATCCCCAACGCCCGGCAGGAATAGAGGGATCGATCGACTGGCAGATCTCTTTCAGAACATGGTACAGACGAGGCCACGCCCAAGACAGGCCACCGAGTTGCCCATATTTACGGGTGCAGCTACGGAATGGCTTCCATTCAAGGCGGCTATGAGAGAGACCTCTGAGATGTACCAATTTACGCCAGTAGAGAACATTGCCCGGTTACGCAACTGTTTGCAAGGTGAAGCAAGAGAGTGCGTGTCGGCGTTATTGGCTACTACTACGGACCCAGCTGTAATCATGCGGACTTTGGAGCAGTGTTACGGGCGTCCGGAAGTTATTATAGATCGAGCCTTGGAGCAGCTAAGAAGATTGCCAAGGCCGGGTCCCGCCGCATCAGACTTGAATAGTTTTGCGATTAAACTACAGAACGTAGTATGTGTATTGATGCAGGTAGACCGAAGAGGATACTTAAGTAACCCAATGCTGACCAGAGAAGTGGTCGCGAAACTAAGCCCGTTTATCGCAGCCCGATGGTGTGATTATGCCGAAGAATACGGATCGTATACGGAACCTGAGATAGTAACGCTATCGAAATTTTTAATGCGTGAAGCAGACCGCGCTTTACGCCACGCCTACTCACCGGCACCCAGCACCCTAATGAAAAGGGACGAACGCAGAGAGGAGCGTAAGCCGCGCCCAGCTGTTACGATGCGACGTGCAGCTACGTATAACGTTGCTGAAGAGAGCGATACGGTGCGTTGTTGCTGCTGCCAAGGTGAGCACGTATTGACTAGATGCAAGAAGTTTGCCGCTTTAAGTCTGAATGAAAGATGGCAAGTAGTTAGAAAGGAACGGTTGTGTTTTAAATGCATAGTTAGCAATCATCGACGACCATCGTGTCAAGCGAGGCCCTGCGACGTGAACGATTGTTGCCGGCCTCATCATAGACTTCTACACTCAGATGTCGCTCCATCCGTTCCAGTCATCGCTGCTGATACAAGTAACAGCGAAGGAAGTGAAACAGTAGCTACGACGGTCACCTCAAGTGGAGGTCGACAAGTACTGTTGAAAGTTTGCCCGGTTATAATAAAGGGACCGGCAGGCGAGATGGAGGCATACGCCTTATTGGATGAAGGATCTACGATTTCACTGATCGACAAGGATGCAGCCAGAAGTATTCAAGCCGATGGACCTGTCCAGAATATACACCTGCACGGGGTGAATAGCGTGACGAGGGAACCAGACAGCCGCAGAGTTAAGTTTCAGATTAGAGGTATAAACACTGGTTACTTTGATTTGGAAGCAAGGACGATCGAGGGCATCAGCTTGCGTGGACAAACCGTTCCTAAGTCCGTACTTAGATATCCACATTTGAGCAAGCTTAACGCAAAGGAGGTATGCTACGAGATGGCACGACCGCAGCTGTTGATAGGTGCCGACCATTGGCATCTTATAGTGACCAGACAGCTGCTAGCCGGCAGAAGATTGCAACCCGTAGCATCTCGCACCAGCTTGGGGTGGGTACTGCTTGGACATATGCCTCGGACTACCTTTACTGGAGACCATGAAGCAGTGGTTCACATCCGACTGTCGGATTCATCACGATCCAGGAACACCGATGGCGTTGAAGAGGAACACCTAGACAATCTCATAAAGGAACACTACGAGATAGACGCCCTTGGAGTATCTTTGAAGAAGAAGCCAAGGGCTGAAGATGAACGTGCCCTCGAGATCATAAAGAGGACAGCCTGTTGCATGGGCGGTAGGTACGAGGTAGGTTTACCATGGCGTAAAGATCAGACTACCATGCCACCGAGTTATGGCAATGCGTTAAGGCGCCTGAAGGGAATCGAGAAGAAGATGGACCGGGATCCAGTCTTCGCTTCGGACTATAGTGCTCAGATAGAGAATCTGCTAGACAAGAAATACGCAGCGCTATCTGACGGCACCGACAGGAGCAGTTCAAAAAGTTGGTACCTACCGCACTTTGCCGTAAGAAATCCGAACAAGCCAGGGAAGATACGTCTGGTGTTCGACGCAACAGCCGTCACAAACGACGTGAGCCTGAACCAGGAGCTGTTGAAAGGACCGGACCTCTTGACATCACTGCCAGGAATACTGTATAGGTTCAGGGAAAAGCCTGTTGCAGTAACCGCAGATATCCAGGAGATGTTCCTGCAGGCCAAGATAAGAAAAGAGGATCAACCGGCGCAACTCTTCCTATGGCGAGGACGAGATCGCGTAAGTCTGCCGCCCATTTACAAACTGTGGGCTGAACTACTTCAGGCATATGAGCGTAACTGTTGGACGACGGCACGAAAAGCGGTGGTGAGCGTTATTCACCTGCCTCACTACAAGGGCAGTGCATATCGTCACCAGCTTGAGCACCAACTCTGCGATTATGGCCCTGCGTCGCATGGCACGCGGGTGGCCTCATCGTGCTGAACGTCGCCGATGACTGTGCCTCCTCCGGACCAGAGGGGAGGGACCAAGAACCATCCGCGCCTACCCCAGATGCAGAGGGGAGGCTGTGCTGCGGTCCTGAGCATCTGTAGCCAGCGTGCCAGGACCTGCGTACCTGCGCCTCCCCCGGACCAGAGGGGAGGGATACGCTGTGCTCCTGAGCGCCGCTACACAGCGAGCTAAGAGCCGCTACACCGCGCCTCCCCGGATGCAGAGGGGAGGCTGTGCTGCATCCTGAGCATCTGTAGCTAGCGTGCCAGGACCTGCCTACCGCGCCTCCCCGAATGCAGAGGGGAGGCTGTGCTGCATCCTGAGCATCTGTAGCCAGCGTGCCAGGACCTGCCTACCGCGCCTCCCCGGATGCAGAGGGGAGGCTGTGCTGCATCCTGAGCATCTGTAGCCAGCGTGCCAGGACCTGCCTACCTGCGCCTCCCCCCGACCCGAGGGGAGGGATACGCTGTGCTCCTGAGCGCTGCTACACCGCGAGCTAGGAGCCGCTACACCGCGAGCTAGGAGCCGCTACACGTCGAGCTAGGAGCCGCTACACCGCGAGCTAGGAGCCGCTACACGTCGAGCTAGGAGCCGCTACGCCGCGAACCTGAGCACCATTAACCGTCATGCTGTCCTACCGGGAAGAATGGGCTTCGAGAAAATCTTCGCCGGGGGGAGAATTATAACGGACAGATTAATCGGTGATCAAATTAATGGTTAGGTACGTAGAGAACGAACAAGTTAATGTAACTATTAGGTTCGGAATCAATTAGGGATTGGAATTTGTATAATGAATTAATGATTGATTTGATAAACAATAGGGCGATACCGCATCGCATCCGCTTGCGTTTGATTGTATACGCATACAATGTGAATAAAATAAATTCTTAGAAAATTTTAGCCGCGGTACTTATGTAACGAATAAAAAATGTTACCATTAGGTATGGGCGTTATTTAACGTAACCAGTTTCAGTAACAGGTTATGCAGCCTGTAACGGAATCACTAGTTTCGGCTTGAACAATGAACCGGTGATTTTTCGTAACCAGTTTCATAGAGCAGCAACGACGTTATGCACAAAGCGCGAGTAACGCCGACCGGTGACAAATGTGACTGACACAAAAAACCGTAATGTAACAAAGAACAAAAAAACGTAATTAATGTAAAAATGTGTAAAAGGCTAGAAAGAACTATGAAATTTTGTTAATAATCAAAATGTGTAAAAAGACAGAAACGATTCTTTATATAACTTTTAAAACCTTTAAGTGAAAATGTTTAAATACTCGTAACTGTATATTATTGTATTAATTTCAAATCATTGTATAGAATGAACTTTTAAATACAAAGATAAGATAAAGATAAATAAGATAAATATACTTTATTGTACACCACAAGAAAAACATTTTTGACAACAAACAAAAATACAACTATATATAAGTAAACGTACAAATGGCGGTCTTATCACTAAAAGTGATTTCTTCCAGACAACCTTTGGATGGACAAGATTGATTTAAAATTAAAAGTGGGCTTGTAGTGCACCATGGATATTATTATAATAATTAATATATAATAGTAAGACTAATGTTTAATAAGTATAATATAATAAAATACTTAAATAAATACATACATATTATATACATACTCATATATACATATACACATCCATCATAAATATATTTAAATACACATATATATATTATATAATTAGAAATAAATAGCATCTAAACTACATAATGTAGCGATCTTACTAAACGGGTGGCTATAAGGACAAGTAATAATCATTGACCAGTTTCTTGAAAATCGGTAGCGTTTTGGCCATTTTGATTGTCAAAGGCAAATTGTTCCACAAACGAGCAGCCAGTACTGTGAAAGACCTGTCATAAAATTTTGTAGAATGTGCGGGCATCTCGAGTATCAGGTTATGTGCAGATCTTAATGATCGTGAGTGAGAGTCACACAAGAATTTAAAACGATTTTTAAGATAGGAGGGAGTGGTAGGGTTGAACAAAATATTGAAAAGATACAATTTATCTTTCCTACATAGTTAATGCAGTTAGTCCTAAGCCTGGATAAAGTATGAAGGAAAGTTCATTAGATCAATGCTTATTTACTTCTACAATAATTATATTGATAGATAGATGTAACGCTTGATTGTACACACAAAAATATAAAATATATAAAACTTGTTTAAATTGTCACTAAGTTCCGATAATAACTAAATAACGGTAACTAGCTACAGCATACTCATGCATGTGGTGTCACTAGTCATTAGGTTAATCATTTGTAAAAATCACTGGTTACGAAAAATCACTCGTTTCGAAACAGGTGACGACATCGGAATAACTGGTTACGTTTCGTTTCTTTATAATCGCGTAACGACTCTTAACTACAACCGCCTTCTAGAAATTTGCACGTTTGCTACAGCGCCCTCTCTTGATAAAAAACTGAAGCTGCTATTTACGTAATTATGAAGTTTTACTTATTGTTACGAAATTGATTGGTATTGATGTTTAAATTAACAAGTAGCTTCTGTAGAGGATAGATATTCATACCATGTAAGCATAGCCGTTTGCGTGTGATTGTATACGAATAAAAGAAAAGCTTAGAAAATTTTAACCGTCGTATTTACGTAGCGGTTAAAAAAGTTACCATCGCCATCTAGAAATTTGCATGTTTGCTACAGCTCCCTCTCTTGATGAATAGATGAAGCTGCTATTTACGTAATTTGAAAGTTTTAATAATTGTCACGAATTTGATTGTTATCGATTGTTATTGATGGGCAGCTTAACAAGTAGCCTCTTTAAATGATAATTAGTCATACAATGTAAGCATAGTACGAACGGAATAACAATAGGAGATAAAACTAACATGGCGATCGTGGTAAACTTGTAAATGTTTTATGGTCGGACAACGTATTGTATTGTTCCTCCGAAACGGCTAAGCCCACGTGAATGGCGTTTATCTAGAATTATGGTAGACATAACGCCCGACGTGGTGGTGAAGTCAAAATTAGCCGCGCGGAATTATTGTAATCTGCACGTAGCATTGTTTAGGAATAATTCTCGCAAAAACTAGACTAGCGCTCTAAGATATGCAATTGCTTAGATGTGTTATAACGAATCGCATACGCAAATATATTTTAAGATAGGTCTAGACTTATATTTTGTTGTATAACTTAGAATCAGAGCGTTTGGATATAAATGGAATTTTAGTCGATTTTAAAGTGTCAGTTCATAGTGGATCTGAATGTGCATTCAGAATATTTTTGTAATTAAAAAGGGGCGACTACCTCTACTTCTCTGCTCTCTAATTGGCTAGAATAATTCAAATCTTCTAGAAGCTTTTTTGTATAAAAGGGCCGAGCGGGATTTCGGTCTTCATGTTCACTTCAAGCAGTCTACCGAGCAGCAACTAGCTGGAACCTTTGGAAAATCAGAAAACTGAAGAAGTAATTGAGATATACCTAGAGCAGTTTAGAGCCAGTGTGAAAGTTGAGTATTTAGGGAAACTTTATAAACACTGTATAAATTGTGCTTTGTGTGTGTTCACTTCAAGCAGCAATCCGAGTAGCTTATAGTAGCTAATGAACCAGAAACATATGGAAAATCAGAAAACTGAAGAAGTATTAGATATACCTAGTAAAGTTTAGAGCCAGTGTGGGAAGTTGAGTATTTTGGGAAACTTTATAAACACTGTATAAATTGTGCTTTGTGTATTCTGACTGACGTGTAATTACTAACTTGGATTTGACCATTTATGTACCTGTGTGTGTGTGCGTGTATATAACCTTGTGCGTATAACTTTTGTGCCTGACTTTAATTTGCATGGACCTTACGTGTATTGTGTGTGCATGACCATATGTGTATTACCTACTGTGTGTGTGTGTGTGTATTACCTTATGTGCGTGTAACCTTGTTATATATTGTGTATTGACTATTGTGTACATAGATGTTTTGTGAGTCAAATAAATAAATCTCCGGTCGAGGGGGTATAAGTTGCATTCGTGTTTTGTTCATACTTATTGGCGGAGCACTGACGTCGTGGTTCTGCCAGGAGCCCTACCCTCGACAAATGTAATACATATACATGTTTCAGTTGCATTATTGGACCAACCATGTCAGTAGCGGTAAAGACTGCACATACATCCAACAGCATGAGTGGCGATGGGCTCACCACCTGTCATGCTGAGCACATGTGCAGTCGCTATTTAGTGAAAAGTGGACTATGGTAGAGGACTGCTTTTGCTGTCCTTATGGCCTAGACTAACCCTTCAGGGATAATAGTCGTGATTACATGTATGTAATTTTACAGGCTACGTTTCTTCCCAACAATTACTTAAAAAAAAGAATAGAACGTTGCTGCTTTAAAACGAACCAAACAAAATTCGTTACGAAAATTGGTAGGTACATAAATACTACTGAACTCGAAAAATTTATTGAAACAGGTAGGATAGGAACATACCAAAGTTCACAATGACAGATACTAAAAAACTTAAACTTCATGGGAGTAAAACAAGCAAACACGGGGCATCCCGTAATTGGTGTCATTTGTCAGATAAAAGGGATCTCCTAAAATATTGCAACAACTTCCAACAACAACATTTCGGAATAGTATGATTGAATTGCAAGTTTTATCGTTTGTACAGATGAGAATTTCGTAAAAAAAAACGTGAGTAATGAAATTTTTCATCTTTATCTTTAAGATTCTTTGAAATGAAACACTTTTACGGAATAACTCGCGTTTAATTAACTAAATTACATAGTTTTTTTATATTATCCTGACGTTTCGAACTCTTTACAGAGTCCGTGGTCACAGGGAGACTGACTGATTTTAATGTGAGTGCTCGCTTAAATCTTAGAAAACAATGTTAAAGATTCTTGTTTAGGCACTTTCGGATTTTTTTACGTCGAAAAATATTTATGTTACTTGGTTTTATATTAAGTGCATACTTCTAAGTTTAGTTTTTTTACCATTTTCTCTTGAATAAAAACAGCTGGGAGCGGTAGGCGCCTGCTAAAAAGTGTACATAGCGGTTGTCTTAACTATAACAAAATTTTGTTTAATAATAAAAAAGTTTATACTAATTCTTTATAGAGTACGTATACTCGTAGTTGTATAATTTAAAGATAAAATATGTTACGAGAATTAAATATAAGTACTACGACTTGGAATATGATGATTTTACGATCTTGACATTCTACTACCTGGTTATTTTACGAAGTTGACATTGTACTACTTGGTTATTTTACGAACTCGTCATTCTACTACTTGATTATTTTACGAACTTGACATTCTACTATTTGGTAATTTTATGATCTTGACATTCTACTACTTGGTTATTTTACGAACTCGTCATTCTAATACTTGGTTATTTTACGAACTTGACATTCTACTACTTGGTAATTTTATGTTCTTGACATTCTACTACTTGGTTATTTAACGATCTTGACATTTTACTACCTGGTTATTTTACGACCTGGGCATCTGGACATTTTACGACGTTGACGTAACACTCTGGAACGGTTTAATTCAAGCGGATTTGGCTCTCGTCAATAGACTTTGTTTCGTACAAACCGTATCATCTGTATCCCGGTCTTTAAATTCAATTTCCCAGTGCCGCATGCAACAGTTAACTGAGGCTGTATTGGGCAGTGTGCGGTAACGGCAAAACGTATTATCTTCTATGACAGTCGGAACGCGGCACCCCGCGGAACCACTAGTTACAAAGAGTTTCACCCGATTTCTTTTAATAACAACACGTGTTGTGAGAACCGTTGTATTGTTCAAAATATACCACTTGAAATTGGCTTAATACGCAACTCGCTTGCTTATACCTTGCCTTACTTATACACTATTTAAGTATGCGTAAGCTATTAATTCATATATAATAATAACAATAATAGCGAGTTACAAACTGGACTCGCCTGATTGGGTGCAGAATCAAGAATAGTCATTAATTGGCATCGTTTAAAATGTATTTAGTCATTAATATCATTATTTATACCTAATTGACATAAAGATGTTTTTTTTTAAACGGACTTTAACTTCCATCTTTATATTATATACATGGACACTTCCTATTGTCCCCGAAGGGTTAGTTAGAGACTAGGCAATGAGGACAGCAAAAGCAGTCCTCTACCACAGTCTACTTTTCACCAAATAGCGACTGCACATGACTGTGCTCAGCGTGACAGGTGGTGAGCCCATGGCCGCTCTATGCTGTTGAATGTATTTGCAGTCTTTAGTCCGTTAGTCGCCTTTTACGACACCGAAGGAAAGACGGGGTGGTAGTATTCTTTCACCGCTACCCGACACGGTTACTTTTGCTTCCTTCGCCTAAAAAAACATGTGAAATGTCGAAGATTTTAACCGAATTACTTGGATAGGAATTATAACCGCCCGTATGGTGCAGTGGTTGCAGCACCGGTCATAAACTTAGGGTTACTGTATTTATTGTTTATTCCAAAACGGGTTAGCGCTTGGCCTTCATCTCACCTGATGGTAAGTGACGATAAAGCCGAAGGTGGAAGCGCGCTTCACCTGGAATCCCCACCCACTGAGGAACTGGCTATCTTATCACAAACTGTCGGAACACAATACTGCAATAAACATCGTTGTTAAGGCGACAGACTTATATACGATGGTGGTAGCTAGCCGAGCGGACTTAACAGCCCTACCACCAACCAAACCGAGCATACAAAGATGTACTCCCCACTGGGAATCTTACCCGGGACCTCTGGGTCTCGGTGGCTTTGCCACTAGACCACAGAGGCAGTTAAAAACCATACAACAACCTATTTTAGGATATGACGTGATCTAATTTTCAGACGGTAACATAAAGGATATCCAGTATATCAATAGATTCCGAAGTGCGTGTAAACCTTCGCTCTTGATGTCACTATTTCAAAGCCGCAGAGAGCGGTAAACATTATGCCTACGTAAATAAAAGATTTATACAGAAATCCTCTTACCTCATTAAAGCACGTCATTCAATTAGCAAGTTAATAAAACAACCTGATCAGTATCTCATTTGTAATGAAAGGAAATGCGAATGACTCCGCCTATGAATACTTTCAGCTAATTAAAATTAACGAGCCGTGCAGCTTAGAGCAATGATAACCGCACTAAAACATTTTAAGTACCCACAAAACATTGCAGGCCGCATAAATGGGTCACACTGCCCTTAAATATACTCGACTTAATCTCGCGTCTCTAGGGATGTCGATGTCGTGAAGGTTTTGGAATGAAGCTTGTCAGAAATAGAGCTTTCGACTCAATAGTGTTTTTTAACTTCATTTAGTTTTTGAATTAGTGAGCTAGTTAGAAAGAAATGGTTAGAACATGTTTAATACTAACGAATAAAATTGAAATAAAAACCTGTGTTTTGAACTTATTTTATAAAATGTAACAATTATTTTCACTTTGAGGGAAAAGACAAAAAGGTCCTTACTTATATATAAAAAAATACAAAACAATTGTACAGTTATGTATGATCTTGGGTAGAATTGATAACAAATTGTACTAACTACATTTCGAAAGCTATAAGCTATAAGCTTCAATAAATAACAAAAACAATCAATGAAATATTTAATTTCGCTAAGCTTAATGACATTTTGATTTTCAACAATAGGTAATTCATTCTTATGATCGAATGAAAAGCAGCTTTGGTAAATTCGTTATTCATTGCAAAAGGCCGACAGCAATTTATTCATAATTTTGTTTTGTTTATCAGCACCAATTTTAATATTTACACCAGTTATACGGGTATTCTCACTTATTCAAAGGCATATAGGAAGATCTGGCCATTATACAACACTTTACGATAGAAAATTGTTAGGAAACGTGCACATAAAAAAAAATATTTTTACTTGACCAAAGACAATGTTCACGTTTTAGTATTGTATCAACGCGAACTATTTTCTTTTTCTATTATTGTTAAACCTGAAGCTTTCATGACAATTTGAGCACCTTCCACTTTCCCACGATAATGTAGTTAAATTGAAGTAAATACAGGTCTGTAGTATAAATATTGTCAGTTAAAAATATGAAAAGTTTCATATAAAGCCAATTTTATATAAATAATTGGCTGGCCATTAGCTAAATAGCTGTCTGTTAATGCACGTCCTTACGGTTAGAATATATACACGGCTAAGACAGCAACAGTGGAGCAACATCCGTTTTATTGCGCATTTTACGAGCGCGCCATTAAAATGATGTTTCTCACGATTTCATCCGACAGTACAGCTTTATGTCACACACTAAACGCTTGATGCGCTTTTTCCGCTGTTAAAGGAAAATGAAGAAATTAAGGGCTCTTGAGGCGGTATATTTTTTTGCCGCTTTGAAATATGAGTCCGCTTGGTTTGAAGTTGATGAACGCCTAGCACATTTGCTATTTAAATAAATCTCTCCTTTTCGACGCAGCTTATTTGTTTACTCTTATTGTGTAGATTTGAATACTTTCGTACCGCGCGCGCGTATTGCTTCTTTGTAGCGTCATCATAAACTTTACACCGCTGAACAAAATAAACCACCGTTGGTACACTTAGTTATTATTTGAGATTTTACAAAATAGAGTTACCGCCTCTGTGGTCTAGTGGCTAAGCCACCGGTCTCAGACCCAGAGGCCCCGGGTTCGATTCCCAGCGGAGGGTGCATGTTTGTGTGCTCGGTTTGGTTGGTGGTAGGGCTGTTAAGTCCGCCTGGCTAGCTACCACCACCTTATCTAAGTCTGTCGCCATAACAACAAGGATTTGTTTTGTTCTTACAGTTTGAGATAAAATAGCCAGCTCCTCAGTGGATGAGATTTCCGGGTGAAGCGCGCTTCCACCTTCGGCCTTATCGTCACTTATCATTAGGTGAGATGAAGGCCAAGCGCTTAACCGTTGTAGAAAAAAAACCTATCGTATAATATCCAATCTCACCAATTGCCTATAAATATGGGCCTGATTCAGGCCGTGGAATTTTAAATGTTAATGCTATTTGGCTTCGATCAACAATACAACTATACAACTTTTGATCGTAACTATTCGGCCAAACTTATAAACACTATTTGAGTATTATTAGGTTAAACATTGTTTTGTCTACGTCACACATAGGTACTTACGTCATTTTGAATTTGAGCAAACCAACATAATACATACATATATACATATAATCACGACTATTGTCCCCGAAGGGTTGGTCAGAGACTAGGCAATGAGGACAGCAAAAGCAGTCCTCTGCTTTAGTCAACTTTTCACCAAATAGCGACTGCACATGTGCTCAGCCTGACAATTGGTGAGCCCATCGCCGTTCTTTGCTGTTGGATGTATGTGTAGTCTTTAGTCCGCTAGTCGCCTTTTACGACACCCAAGGGTAGGGATGGGGTGGCAGTATTCTTACACCGCCACCCAAAATAATGTGACTTAATAATGCATACCTATAAAGGTATTTTTATGTAATATTTATGTTTTTAATGTAATGTTTAATTATTGATGAAGACAATATGATAATAAATGATAATGATGTTTAACCTTTCAACTGGGCCATGCACTGATCTGTGCTCATTTAATATAACTTCTGTTGTGTCTAGTGGCATCAAGTTCTCAGCGTTAATTCTAAATTTAAATAAATTTAATCATCAACAATATTTATATATCATTACTGATATTGAACTATCGGCAATTTCAACAATTGATGTTCATTCTACCGTAAGATATACACTGTTTATATTCCAGCATAGTTTCGATTAAACTGTCTAAATGCCGATTCATTACAAAAGGGTAGCAATCGATGAAACAATTCGTGGGTAAAGCCTTAAAATGAGCTGTTTCAAGGGAATAGCCATTTTAAATACACTGGCTGCCATTTTAATTGAAGTCAAATTTATTATTAACTTACAAATTGAAAGCATCATAAATATGTGGGTACCAAATGCTTTATTTATTACCGGTATAATCAAGGTTCAATAGAAAATAATCTAATTAAATACATATTTGAAAAATGAAATAGATTTTTTTTAAGTATTTAGATCAAGAAGCCGTGTCGCGTGGCGGTGAAAGAATACTACCACCCCCTCTCTTCCCTTGGGTGTCGTAAAAGGCGACTAACGGACTGTACATACGAGTACATCCAACAACATAAAGCGGCGATGGGCTCACCACCTGTCACTCTGAGTACATGTGCAGTCGCTATTTGGTGAAAAGTGGACTATGGCAGAAGACTGCTTTTGCTGTCCTCATTGCCTAGTCACTGACTAACCATTCGGGAATAATAGTTGTAATTATACGTATGTATTAAGATGAACAAATAATTATAATATAAAGCACTCCTTGAATAACTAGTTCCTTTTCATCAGAATTATTTTTCAATAAACAATTCAAATAAAAATATTGCAATGCAATGGAAATATGAAGATGATGGTGTTTATTAAATAAAATATCAAGACGAGCTTATTATACTAGTAGATAATAAAAATAAGGACATGATTACTTGAAAATAAAAATATTGTAATGTATTTTATTTTAGTATGAGCTATGTCGCGTAGCGGCTCATTAAAACCATACTACCACCCCCACTCTTCCTTGGGTGTCGTAAAAAGCGACTAAAGGACTAAATACTGCACATAACAACCAACAGCATAGAGCGACGATGGGCTTACCAGGTCACTTGTTATGCTAAGTAGGTACATGTGCAGCTGCTATTTGGTGAAAAGTGGACTATGGCAGAAGACTGCTTTTACGGTCCTCGTTAGTCAGAGACCTGGCGATGGCCTAGTCTCTGTCTAACCCTTTGGGGATAATAGTCGTGATTATACGTATGCATTTTGTTTTTTAAATAAGATGATAGTTAATTATACATAATACATGCTCTAAATACAATATTCTTTACTGTAAACGTGAACTTAATTAGCCTACATTTTTAAAGTTACACTTTTGTTATTTTTTTCATTATTTTGCACGTCATTGCACCAAATCGTACCCAGTTGGCTGACCGTCCGTCCTATCCAAACTTTAATTTGTCCCGACCATTTACAATGCGTAATACGGTAGGTAACGGACAACAAGCTCTCTGTTGTAGGCTTAGAAACGGTACAGTTAATACAATATTCAGTGTCTTGTTAGGAATAGAATGATGGTAATAAACTAGATAAGTCTCGGTGTGTGTGTGTGTGTGTGATGTGTGATTAAGAATCTATTCCTTTTTGTTGTTACAAATAAAAAAACTATTTATTTTAATTTTGTTACAGAGCCAGTAAACGAGCGTGCGGCCCGCCTGATGGTGCGCGCCCACCGCAGCCCGAGGACGCGGCACCGACGACGGCATCACACGTACTCTGCCGACCTTGAAGCTGCAGTTCTTATGTACACATAAACCGTTTTGCTGGTAGTGGCAGTATACCTATAAGCCACCATAATTTAAACCTTATTCACGGGTTAATACAAACCTACTTATCAAAACTATGCATACTACAATATAGCCGTGTCGCGTAACGGTGAAAGAATACTACCACCCTCTCTCTTCCCTTGGGTGTCGTAAAAGGCGACTAACGGACTGCACATACATTCAACAGCACAGAGTGGCGATGGGCTCACCGTCTGTCAAGCTGAGCACTTGTGCAGTCGCTATTCGGTGTGCCGTGGACTATGGTAGAGGAATGCTTTTGCTGCCCTCATTGCCCAGTCTCTCACTAACCCTTCGGGGTTAATAGTCGTGATTATATGTATGTGTGTATGCACTTAGCAAAACCATCCTGCGCATACCTTTTATAACCGACGACGTTTCAGTTTGTATGCATATGCCTTGTAGTTTCATTGGTATTGGTACCAGAAACTTGGCGGCAGAAAATGTATCAGGGTGGTCTCCACTCTATCTAGTGGGATTCTAATCAGAGCCCTACCACCGTGCCAACTCTGAAGCAGTCTACTTCTACCTGAGATCCTTGCACATGTTACTATGCGCATTACCCACAAAAATTGTATTAGAATTATGGACTACCTCTTAATATCAGAATACAACTTAACCTATAGAAACCCAAGCGGTCGCATGATACCGCACTGCCAGTTCGCGCCATTCCGTCAAACCCCAAGCGATCGCATGAGACCGCTCTCTCCCCACTTGACTTTGTAATGTGTTGTCATAGACTTACAGATTACTTTAGTATGAACAAGGTCGATTATTTCGGTGCAGTGGTATATTAATTTTATGCATTGTGATCGCAAAATATCGCATAGTCTGTGCTCGATTCTGTCATTTTCGAAGTTGACAGTTGCGCCAATTTCTGTGTCGGAGTGAATTAGTCGCTGAGTTTTGTGTACTGTTTTTATTGGATTTATCTAATGTAAGTACCTACTGTTTCTTAATAGAAAATGATTTTTGAGACTATAATGATCGTATT
This sequence comes from Scoparia ambigualis, assembly GCA_963921215.1. Classification (NCBI taxonomy): domain Eukaryota; kingdom Metazoa; phylum Arthropoda; class Insecta; order Lepidoptera; family Crambidae; genus Scoparia; species Scoparia ambigualis. The sequence continues at coordinate 2,891,901 of OY992503.1, forward strand.
TAGATAATAAGTTGTAAGAAATACATCGTTATTACTACTAGATAAAGCGTGTAAAGTCCGTTAGCATGCTACCGATTTCCGAGTGATTTTTAGAGAAATACTATAAGACAAATAAACTGTTGCAATCATCACTTTATTTTGATCCCTGATGGAGAGGAAATATACCAGTTAGTAGGTATATTGTTATTTACAGAACAACCAAATATGAATTGGTTTTAGCGTAATATTTTTTTTTGCAAAAGGCGGGAATTATGACGTCATCCGCAATTTCAAAAAAAGTTTGGCGCACCTGCTGTCATTATTTTTGACATTTAAATTCCAAGATTATGGGGTTAAGTCTACCTATACTCAAATAAGATGGTGGTAGCTAGCCAGGTGCAAAAAAGATTCACCACCACTAAAGTAATACATTTAAGTAGCCCATACTAGATACCAACGGTCGCACCAGTCGCATCACTAGTCCACACACCGGATAAATAAAGTTCTCCACACTAAGCTTCTAAGCTTAACACCTTTCTGATTAGCTATCCATCACAAAGGAAACACAAAAACAGCAATTCGTGTAGTGAACTCCAGATCGATTCATCACTTTGGCCCGCTCGACGTCGCACCTACAGCAAGGTCACTGCCAGGTCTGCCGGGGGATTACTCGAGATGTCGGCGCGTATAGTGATAACTGTACCAGTAGACTAAAATGTGACTTTATTTGAAAAATAGCCGTGTGTGTAGTGACTCACTAAAAGAAAACTACTAACCCTCTCTTCCCTTGAGTGTCGTAAAAGGCGACTAACGGACTAAAGTCTGCACATGCCTTTAATCTCATAAGGACAGATCTCAAATAGACAAATTCTCAAAAGGACAGATTGCCAAAAAACAGAAAATGGTACAGGTGCACACATAAAATTAAATTATTATTAAGTACCGCTAAGAAATTTAAACAAATTTTCCGTTTACTCCTGAGAAAATTCACGTCGATTAGTTGCACTGTAAATTATAATACACTGGCCTGCAAAAAAAGTATCACACTTTTAAAATTGCAATAACTTTTTAAATACACAAGATGTTACTTGATGATACTTTCGAAACAAAAAGGACTCGAAAAAGAGTTTAATTTTGTAAAAAACTTACAATTGTTTCAAAGAAAGCTGAAATTGCTATAGAACGTTTTTTTATTTTAAATCTCTAAATTCTATAGTTTAGAAAAAAAAATTGAAAAGTGTAATACTTATTTTTGCAGGCTAGTGTATTATGTAACAATTTATTTAATTATATCTTTATTATGTGTGCTTCTGCACATTTTATACTAAACATAAAACTGATTGTACCAGTTGATATCAGGTACTTAGCAACGTAAGAGGAAACACTACGTCGAAGTGGCATGCAAAATTCTCATACAAAACACAGAAAAACGACGTTTCGTAGTCCCCTGTTTCCTCCTTCAGAACTGGACCAATTTTTATTACTTTTTCAGCATCGGTTAAAGAAAGAGATTTTCTATGTCTGTATTTTACCTTATCTATATGGACATCCAGAGGCGGCCAGCTTGAACGGTGAAGGAACCATCGTAAGGTGGTGTTGTGAGGAAGGGTTTTAAGGGTAAGGTTTTCTGATGACCATAACGAGCGCGATTCCGAACAATACAGAAAACTGAAACGTTCTTTAGGTAGGAAGAGTTAGCTGGATTAAACAGTACATTGTATAGAAGGGCGAGTATGTGAATATTTCGGCGAAGACGAATAGGAATTCACTTGAGTTTGGAGCGGCATTCAGAAACATGATCATACTTTAGCAAGCCAAATAAGAATCGGATACAAAGATTTTGAAAGCGCTCAAGTTTATTTAGCTGGTCCTCCGTGAGATCATGATAGCAAGCGTCAGCGTAGTGTAAAACAGGAAGCAGCCAAATATGAATTATCTACATTTTAAACCAGACGTAAATAAAGTAAATCTCCTGTTACTTATTGCACTGTGGCCGTGAATTACGTAAGCAGAGCTTGTTTCGTATTGCAAAATTCTTCAGTAGATTCAGAAAGGAGTTTGAATATTTTTATTCCCAGTTGTTGTTACGTGGCGTAGTAAGCTATTTGCACTTGTATAGGCAAAAACAACAACAAATCTTATAAGCGATCTTCCGCCACGTCAACATCTTATTCCATTATTCCGAGGGAATTTTGGAAAATCCCGTTTTTAATCACTTAGTTCAAAGTCACTTAGCCTATATTATGTCCAACTGCTAGTTACATGTCAAGTTACATGTCTTTATTATTTTTTTGTTTAACCTTTTATTTATTTTAATTAATTAATTGTTTGTTAACATTTCTTTATATTATTTATTTTATTAATTATTTTATTCGTTTTAATGCTTATTTATTAACTATAATTTATTAATTTTTCTATATTATTTGTGTCATTGTTGTAAATGTAGGAATTTCATCATTTTATAATTTTTAATTTTTGAATTGATTTAGCTATTTTGCTTTTAATTTAACTTGTTGAATTTTAATTTTGTAATTCATATTTTTAATTTTTTTTTGTTATTATTATTTTGAATTATTTGATTTTGTACATGATTATGATCCCATGTTGGTTGAAATAAACGTATTTTATTTATTTTATGTAAAGGCCTCCGTAATTGAAATCTAGTCTTCGCTACTATTGATGGTATTTGGTTTAACCACCACTCTAGTAAAATACGGGTTGGTGATAGCAAACCCTAGCTATGCATCAAAAAAAATCAAAACATAATTTGCCCGACCTGGGAATTGAACCCGGGTCCTCCCGTTATCGGGCAGAGAGATTACAGCTACCGTAGTGCTTTTTTGTATGTATATGCCGCAGGGATATGATAAAAACAGAGATTTGATTAATTCCCTAAATGATTTGATCAAATCACAGACGATGTTAAAATAACAACATGATTTTATAATTTCTATAAACAATTTTTTTTTTCTATTATGACTCGTCATAGTGACTGTATCCTGCCTCATGGTAAGCAGCCGATGCAGTCCAAAATAATGAGAGCGCTCCCCACCGTGGAATAAGCACGATAACGAGCGCACCCATTCATGACGGCCTGCATAAATGCCGTTTCACGCCCCGCTTAAAATACCCGGGACTGTAGGAGCTGGGAAACACATGCGCCGGCAAAGAATTCCAAAGCCGAATGGTCTTACAGAGGAGGAAATCTAGCGATTTGAACAAATACCTGAACTGGTTCAGTGAAATGATCCAAAACATGTGACCTACAGGAGTAGGGCAGCTAGTATTTCTGTTGTCTAATAAAAAAAAGTAACCTCGAAATTCAAGATTGCTAACCTATCACGCTACCTACAGAAGTAGGGCAATTTATGTTGTAGTGGTGTTCAAATCCCTAGATTTGTTTAGGAAAATGATAAAATCGTGTTGTTATTTTAACATCCTCCGTGATTTGATCAAATCACTTAGGGAATTTACCAAATCTCTGTTTTTATCATATCACTGCGACATATATAATAAATGTTTTTTCTTTCTTTTATTTCTCTGAAGACATAAATAAAAAACAAAGACAAAAACTAACCTTAGTCACACTGGTGTGAGTCTTTTGTCGCTGACTTCAAATAACTCTATTTACCCACCGTTTGCCGTAAAGCAGGTAAAGCCATTCGTATCGGTTGTTACTGAGACCGCGCACGCTTCTGCTATTATTGTATACTCACCTTAATATAGAAATATGAGATGTAACACGTGTACCTACCCCATCTAAGGACAACATCATTAGAGTCCTGAATAATTAGGTCTAAATAAAGACATTGTTCACATAATAGGCCATTTTGTAAGGTGTACGGTGTTTACCGTGTCTCGTATAGAATACTACCACCCTCTCTATTCCTATTGGTGTCCTAAAAGGCGACTGACGGACTAAAGACTGCACATACTTCTAACAGCATAGAGCGGCGATGGGCTACCAGCTATCACGCTGAGTACATATGCAGTCGCGTACTGAAAAGTAGACTATGGTATAGGACTGCTTTTGTGGTCCTCATTGGTCTCTGACTAACACTCGGAAATGATGGTCGTAATTATAAGTGTGTATGTATTGTAAGATGATCATATTATAAACATTGTATACTAATGGGGCGCACTAAAAGTTTCCGGAATGAATAAGACAAAAACACTATTAAAGTTCAAAATGAATTTATTGTTTCTCAAAATATTCTCCCTTTGCGTAAATTCACTTTTTTATTCGATTAAACCAATTTTGAAAACTTTTGTGCCACTCCTCCGTGGTGTCGTCAGAAACGTGTTTTTCATACTCTTCGACAGCCTCTTCTGGTGATGAAGATCGTTGACCGCGTATTTGGTTCTTAATTTTTGGGAACAGAAAAAAGTCACGAGGTGCCAGATCGGGACTGTATGCAGGATGGTTCATAAGTTCTACGTTTTTCACTGGCCGTGTGGGAACTAGCATCGTCGTGGTGCAAGATGACACGGCGTTTACGGTAATTTTTACGGAGTTCGTCTATAATTTCCGGAAATCAAATAGTCGTGTACCAGTCCAGTATCAGGAAAATTTTTGTACGATTGTGAATAGTGAATAGTTCACTATTCGTATGTACGTACAAAAATGTTTCCGAGTTAAATCCATGTTAATGTAGACATGCAATTTTTAAAATGGCGCCACAGTGTAAAAGCTATTGACAGTCAGATGAAACAAATTGCATTCTGCAGCCAAAGAGTTCCATTTTCAAATGTTGTAATTACTTTTTAAATATTGTTTATGTAAGAGGCCAGTTCCTGAAACTTTTAGTGTTACCTATGTATACTAGGACGCTTTATTAGAAGTCAGTTATAATCAGAACACCTCGGTGGCCGAGTGGCTTTGTTGTTGATAATGATGAATCAGGGTTCAATTCCCAGGTCGGGCAAAGTGTGTTTCGGATTGCTCGATGCTGCGCCCGGGTTTGTAATCACCAACCCTTTAATAGTTGTGAGGACTTGATTTCAATGACGGAGGCTTAGCCGTTCAGCCGTGGGGCACTATAATCATAAATAATAATAAAATATGCTTTAATTGCACACAAGAACATATAGGTACACAGAAAAACATGTTTACAGAGACAAAGTACAAAACATGCGGCCTTATACTAACAAGCAATCTCTTCCAGGCAACCTTGGGTGATAAAAAATAAAGATACTTATAATAATATAGACTATACTTTAGTTTTTTTATTTCAGAATTCAAAAGTTTACTTTCGCCCTTATAACCCCACATCGCAATCGGAAGATGCTATTTCATTATGTCTCTGTCATCCTATTCAATGCTTTCTGTAAGGAAGCTGAAGCCATATATATGTATAATTAAATACTTTCTAACTTAAACGGTTTTGATGAGGTTAATCATTGACAAGAAGCGAATTGATTATGCCATTAATTAGTGTCTGTGTACATTAACGGGGAACTGCGAATATCCCACGGGATATAAATGTCAAGGGTGAAGTTCGGAGATCCGATCTAAACTCCGATTGAGCGTTACAGCGCCGAACTGAACACAATGGATAGTAATATAATTATATAGTTTATGGGAATATTAATAGTAGGTATTTGAGGGCAATGGTTAATAGCTTTTTAGCCGAATTCGCAGATCATGCAGTACAGTCATTGCTTTTGGTTTTTAAAGTACTTATACATAAATTGTAACATGAAAATTTAAATAAAAATACATACATACATAGAAAAGCCGCAAATATTCAAGCACAAAATATTGCGGTCTTTTGCATTGGCACCTTGTTGATCTGGTTTTCAATTATTAAGTTATAGTTTTATTACAATAAATTATTGTTATTTAATTTTTTTGTCTCATTTGAATCGAATATAGTATTGATACTAGCAAACAATAGTAGTAAGTAAGTAGTAGTAAGTAGTTTTATAAAAAAAACTGCAACCCACGTTGCATGCCGTGGCAGCCTCTAATTGAGACGACACTTAGCTAAGTCCATATTATGTTCTTCCTCATTATTACTTGTATTTGTGGTTGTCTTGTTGGTTGTCCATAAATAAATAAATAAATAGATTCACTACTTTTATCTTCCCTTTTTTTCACCCGTATGTCTACAAAAGCGTTAAAAGGAAATGTCCCTTAAAAAACATCTCCTTGTTACACCAAATCATTAATCAAAGGATGGTTGATAAACCTAAACTACATACAAACAGAAAAACTTCTTCCGTCTGCTGGATGACTTGCTGTTTTCATTCATCACATCACACATTTTCACACACCTAACACTACTCATTTACACTATCATACACACTTTTAAATGTCATTTTAAGTTGATTTGGCTTGCTTGTTTGTTTTTTTTATATTCTTTTGTTTTATATGCTTAATTGAAGATTCTTTTGTAACTTTGTTATTTTTTTTATGTTACAAATTGTTTGTATCAGAACTAGAGCTCCACACAAACTTCAAATTAAGTAAATTCGGCAGTTCGCTTTCTGGTTACAGCGTTTCAGGCCTGCGAGCCTTGTGCGGTGCTCTCAAAACTATGTAAATTCCCTAAATATGCGATTACTGCCATGTGTATATGTATTTTTCTTTGTCAAATAAACGATAATATTATTTTTATTATTATAAAGGGTCAGTCAGAGACTAGGCAATGAGGACCGCAGGAGCAGTCCTCTGCCATAGTCCGCGCAACCCCACTTATTGTATAGATTTTGTAATTTAGGGTAATAGTGATAAATTAAATTAGTAGACATATTTTAAATTAATAATAATAAAATAAAAAATAAAAATTAATGTAGAAATGAACGGCATGCTGTGTACGCTAATTTTGGGTTATTGTCTACTTTTATCATGTGGAACATATTTTTATGCTCTTGTAATGACAGTAATCTGTCAGTGTACCATTTACAAATAAAGAAATAAATTATAACAATTGACGTGGAAAAAATATCGAGTCAATAGCGCCTGATTGTAAGCTTTTAATGAAGTATAACCGATTGCAATACCAGGAAAACGTCCTCCGTTTTGCAGACCTTGGGGGCCTCACTATTACGTTTATGTGTGCGCAATAATTTTAAAGGGTCTCATACCAACCGAACTAGATTATACTAAAATATAGGAAACTGATACGTGGCAGCGGATTTAAATCTGAGAATGGAAGTTATCAGATGAGTACTGTGCCTACCTTTCGCCGACTCAATAGCATAATAAAGTATCTACTGGTAAGACGGTAAGGGTGAATATGGAAAAATCCAGGTAGTCAAATCTTACTTTATAATAGACTACGTAATCCTAGCTCTAGGCGAAAGGCTGAGCTCCAATAATAAGATTATCTAGCCTTGCCGTTGCCATGGCGACGACTTGAATATTCAACCTGTGAAGTAGCACTGTGAACGATTATTCAGCATGACAACTCCATAAAATATGAAAAATCAACTGCTACTCATAAGGCAGGTCGGTCGTTCGTTGCAGCAGTTATAATATATTATGGAACACTAAAGTTAGCGGTTTACACACGATTTACTTACTTACTCGTATTTTAATTGGTGTCTTCTAACGTTTTGTGCTCTAAAATTAGGGGTTATCTCTCTCTCTGAAATATATCTATCTCTGAAAAAAGGGCCATAAAAAATAAAATTTAATGTCATGGACATGTTTCTAAAAACTAAAGGTCTATGATAAAAACGGAAGTAGATGAGAAACGGATAATTCGCTGCAACATTCTGCGAAGTTTTATAGTTCAACCGATACTAGTTTGTAACGGCATAATTTTTTTTTTATTTGATGCTATATTACGTATGGCCGCGCTTTGGCCAGTAATGGACATTACCTTTTGCTACTTTATACTACTGAGTCCGTCAGGTACAGACAGTAGTACTGACGGACGATGACGATGTGACATGACATTGACAGATATAGTACATTGCGTTTCGTTCTCGACAATTATTTATAAGCGACTCGTTCCTTACGAACGCTGAGGTCAAAACTTCATGCAAGCATGTCAGATACCAAACCTTTCTGCGATTTCATTGTATAATATATATTTCATTAATATAATAATAATAGCTCTCGCTAAAAGGTTGGCTCAAAGGTCAGATACAGAAGGCAGTGTACTCCTTAACACGGCACGTATTGTCAGGAGGTTCCTTACCCTGCAGCCCTAACCACCGATAGCTTGGGTCAATCTCCGCTGCCGGTGGCAACCTAGGTTAAGTTTTCTAGAATATTTTATATTGTAAATATGTTTTTTAAATAAAATATTGTAATTTTGTTTTCTTAAGGTATCGTTTAAATAAAGAGAATAATAATAATAATCTTTATTCATTTTCTCTACAAAGCATAGTATCTTTACTTATTAAATGTGACATTTTATGGGAATAAACATAGCAAGATACGGTTGAACGATAAAGCCTGTGCTAGTTTATTAAAAAACTGTATCACAGACGCTAACGCCTTCCCTCAGGCTTATATGGACATTAACATAAAAATGCCAAACAATTGTTTACAAGATTATGCATGACAAGAAAAAAAAAATTTAATTCATTGTATCAGATCATGAAATAATACTTGTGAGGTAAGTACCATAACTTTTATTGACTTTTATTCCAATAAAATCCGAAATTGCTACCGTCGTGCATTTAAATTACCAAAAAAAATAAAAAAAGGAATGTAAAACAGTAATATTAGACACACATATTTAGACGGGATTTAACGCAAAACTACTTAGTAAAGGCATTCTACGCATACCTTTTTATACCCGACGTTTCGACCGAGTTGCACCGGCCGTGGTCACGGGTGGACTGACTACGGCCGGTGCAACTCGGTCGAAACGTTAGTTTTGCGTTAAATTCCGTCTAAATATGTGTGCATAATGGAACGTGAAAATTTAAAAGTGTATATAGCAATATTAGAGCTTTACAATCACGCCCGTTTCCTGGAGGGGTAAGCATATATCACAACTTCCCATTTTGCTACGATCCTGACACAGTTACGACCTTACGACGACGTTACGACCTCATTGGTCGAGTGGTTTGTACACCGGTTTTCGTGGAGTCGCCATCTCGGAGGTCCCGGGTTCGATCCCCGGTCGGGTCAATTTAGAAATTATTGTTTTTCTAAATTGTCTTGGATCTGGGTGTTTTCTATGTATAATAAGTATGTATTTAAATAATTTAAGTATCTTTATCCGTTGTCTAGTAACCATTTAACGAGTTTCTTCGAAGCTTCTCTTGGGCTAGAAAATTGGTGTGATTGTAGGAAAGATTTATTTATTATTTATTTACACTTCCTTTACTTAATTTACTCTCACAACGTTCTTTATATGCTCGTTGAATTAGGATACTCTTGAGCTGATCTATAACAAGAACTTGTGATTTGAACGATTATGTATGAGCGATTTAACCGAGTTAACCGTGTCGTGTAGCGGTGAAAGAACCACCCAATTGGGTGTCGTAAAAGGCGACTAACGAACTAAAGACTGCACGTACTTCCAACAGCATAGATCGGCGATGGGCTTACCACCTGTCACGTTGAGCAAATGTGCAGTCGCTATTTGGTGAAAAGTGGACTATGGTAGAGGACTGCTTTTGCTGTCCTCATTGCCTAGTCTCTGACTAACCTTTCGGGGATAGTTATAGTCGTGATTATATGTAGTCAATAGTCAATAGTCAAAATATATTTATTCAATAAACTCAATTAATAAGTACTTTGAAACGTCCAAATAATTTTTAACCTACCACCCATTCAGGACATCATTTTTTAACTGTGGCAAAGAACGGGCGCAAGAAACCACAGCGCACAGAAGCAACGACATTTACAAAATATATATATATATATTATATGTCGTTACCAGGTCACAAAATACAAAATATGAATTTGAATGTAAATAGTTTAATTAAATATGGTGTTCTATATAAATTAATTATAGGCAATTAGAAATAGCTGTTGGAGTACTAGGTACTTGGAGCATTTCAGACCCAAGCTGTTTTGTCTTCTGTATAATCCGACACTTTATAATAAGCTTTTTTATAAAGCTTTTATTTGATAATGATTTTAAATTTACCAAGATCTAATTTCTAAATATCATTTGGTACTTTGTTGTATATCCGAACACACAGACCCTTAAAAGAATTATTTATTTTATGGAGCCTAGTATAAGGCACTGCTAATTTGTTCTTACTTCTAGTATTTAATTTGTGAATATCACTGTTTTTTGAAAACATTTCAATATTTTTATGAACATGCACAAGATTTTCATAAATATATTGTGATGCAACTGTCATTATACTTATATCCTTAAATCTCTCTCTAAGAGAGTCACCAGCCTGTAGGTTATATATTGCTCGAATAATAAGAATAATGTATGTATGGTTATCGAGTTTTTCATTACTCCAACATTCGCTGATAATGATTTTTACGCAAAATAAAGTTATTGTACTGTCGAATCGTTTAACTATGCAACTCTCACCTTTTTCAAAGAATTAATTGAGCGTCATAAGTAAAATTTAACCACGACATAATTAAAATTAGCAAAATAATGGCAATAAAAATAAAAGTGTTGGGCCATAATCCACCACACCTTCGCATTGCGGGTTAGTGAATTCTTAAGATAACAATTTACGACGACAATCATGCAGGACAAGTGGCTTCGAAAGGAACGGAAAATCTCAATTTTTTTTAAATTTTAATTTGGACACCCATCCTTTGACCTGGCTTTGCGAAAGTTTCTTAACTGGCAATATCAAACTGAACGTCTTAGCCGCTGCGCCATTGAGCTTCTCATATTATTTGAACAAAATATTCTCCATAGTTGTCTAAACAGAAACGCCAGGGCTTATTGCAATGTTATACGCAGCTAAAAGACGTTTGCGAGTAAACCGCTCAGCCACGGCGTTTGCTTTATAGTGTACTTTCCCTGTTACCCATTCAGGAGTGAACCGAAAAAGTACAAGGCAGCTCCCGTGACATCTATCAAACATTTACGCGGCCCATAAAGCGAGACACGTGTCAGATTTTACTGCGTTTTTATATTTAATCGTAAAAGAGCTGCGTAACAAATTTTGGCGACGTACCTGCACGTTTAGGCGAGTAGAAATATTATGGATTTGAATGCATGCAACGGATTTGGTTAAAATTGAAAAGGACTAATTCAGTTGCGTAAGTAAACATAGAATGCGATCTTGCCAGTTAAGCAACTTCTGCAATGACGAGTCACTGGATGGGTGGTCAAATAAGAATATCTCGAAATTGTGTTTCGGAATGCACGTAAAGCCGTTTCCCTGTGTCCACTAGTGGGAAGTTTATGTATGTATGACGATTACTAAATAATTTAATCACAAAAAAGATATGGTATGTACGAGTATACAATGGTATGGAAAAAGTCAAGTTTTTCTTTTACCAGTTTTAAAGTTATATATTGTTAAGCTGTAGGTAAGTAGATATTGATAAATGGCCTCTGATCAATACACTTCTCTGGAACCTTTGCCTTTTATGCATCGAAAAATTCAAAACATATTTTACTTAACCTAGGCATTGAACTCAATAGCTATAGATATCGAACCAAGTGGCCATTAAAAAAAAATGATACACCTATAATTTCTAATTTTACAATCTTCATCATTTCGGTACAAATTATCAAGAAGTATGTTTTACGTTCTGAACTAAAACCATAGTCTGTCTATAAACTTTGCCGTGTGCTAATAGGTGTAAACAGTGCCCGTTTGAACGTGCTTTTGTAGAAATTCCCGCTTAATCCACGCTGTTAGCACTGAGGTTGCGCGGCGCATTCGAGTAAATTGATCTGTTATACAGGCTACGCACTACGTACGTAGCACTTCGTAGCCCGTAGCAAATGTAACTTTGTTTTGCTACGAAGCGATATTGACTACGGATATAGAATTAACACCGGGGATTTAATTAATTCCTTGTACAGTAGTAAGTTTCAATTAGTACATTTAAACTTTGTTAATAGAAGACGCATCTTTGGTAGTCAAACGGATAGATGATGTGGTGGAATGCGAGGCAATCGTAGTTCTATAATAAGACTACTGACGTGGACGTGGAAGAAATAGTATCCACCACTTCTACACAGTCATTTTAGATTACATAATGGGTTAACATTACTATTATTACTGTGTTAAAGCGCATCAAAAATAATCTTAATAAAATAAAATAAGTACTAATAAAACGATACGATGGCTGTCTTGTGTATATTTATATCGCTGCAGCATATCCACATGCCTCCTGCGGTTGCAAATAACAAAATTTCTTTGGCTGGAGTTACGCAGTACACGTTTCGACTTATCCTGTCGGCTTATGATTTATTCATGGAAGTTGCGCTTACAGCTCCGGGGGGACATTTCTAAATATAAAAAGGTAACACGCTAACTCACATATTTTCACTTCTTTCCACTAGGAGTCTTCCTTTCAATTAAGATTTCCATATATACGTTCATAACTGTATCCACGCAGCGGCAGTCAGAGATTGGGTAAATGACTACCTATTTTGTTTGCCAACGGGATAACATTAACTTTCCCAATGATGAGCCGTAATTATGTTCATAAAGTAGAGTAAAGTACACAAAAATAAAATTTTAGATCTAGTGTTGTCTAACATCGAAAACCTTACCTTGACTGAATCAACCCAAATATTATCCAAGATAGACCGTTATCATCCACCATTACAGTTGCTACATGCCCTCTCACACTATACCATGCTGCCTAAAAAATCGGTTTTTCGTTCGAGATTGAACTACTTTAAGGCAGACTATAATTCCATTGTTGCGGCGCTTGATAGCATTGACTGGCATAAATAATTATCTAACTGTACTTCGATCGATAACGCGGTTGATAAATTCTACATAGTTATTCGCGATCTTATACATAGACATGTTCCACGAAATTCAATAAAAAATAGAAGGTATCCATTTTGGTTCTCAAGGCAACTTATTAGATGATTAAACGAAAATAACACACTTAGAGTAAAAGTAAAGAAATATAACAATCCTTTAGATAGAATTGAATTTGACCTTTTTAAAAGGCGATGTGAGCATATGGCCGTGACTTGTTATAACTCTTATACTGCGAATTTAGAGGGCAAAATAAAGCGTAATCCTAAGCTTTTCTAGAGTTATATAAAGCATAAAAAGGCTTGTTAAGTAACTATCCTAGTATTATGTCGTATGGAGAAGGTACCTAGTTCTGCCGACGTCGAGAAGATATTATGTGACTGTTTAGAAATTATTGTTTTTCTAAATTGTCTCGGGTCTGGGTGTTTTCTATGTATAATAAATATGCATTTAAGTGTTTAAGTATGTTTATCCGTTGTCTAGTAACCATTTAACGAGTTTCATAACGAAGCTTCTCTTGGGATAAATAATTGGTGTCAGTGTAGGAAAGTTTATTTATTTATTTTGCGTCTCATTTCTCTAAGGTGTACGTTAGCTCCACTGAGAACGGCCATGTTAGTAATACAGATTCTTCAAATTGTATAACTAATAATATCTTGAATAATATTACCTTTACTGAAAACACAGTTATTATAAGGCTTTGGAACACCTTGATTTAAATAAGGGAGCAGGTCCAGATGACATACCACCTGTCTTTCTGTCTAGGACTGCCGATAAACTTGCCTTACCACTGACGCTGATTTATAACATGTCACTAAAATATGGTGTTTTTCCTACACTTTAAAAAACACTAAGTTAGATCCTATATTTTCAATAATGGTAATAAATTAGATGTTACCACTTACAGACCAATAGCTGTTCTTTCTGTAGTCGCCAAAGTATTTGAAGCCCTTATTTGTCCTATAGTGTGGTGGCATCTAAAACAATTAATGTCTTATGATCAGCATCGTTTAGTAAATCGAAGATCTACTGCTACAAATCTAGCAATGTATGTTGGGAATCTTGTTGAAGCGGTAGACTTGCGTGTGCAGGTTGATGCGGTGTATGTCGATTTTTGCAAGGTTTTCGACACAGAAAGCCATAACATCTTAATTTAAAAGTTACGCAATTGCGGAGTTTCGGAGCCGCTGCTCGGTTTGTTTCGGTCATATCTCGCACAGCGTAACTTAAAAGTTGTCACGAACGAAAGTAGTTCAAGTCCATACATTGCAACATCTGGCATTTCGCAAGGATCTCATCTTGGGCCCTATTTGTTTCCTTAACTCTCATGTTCGCTAATGACTTAAAAGCTACTAGAGCGATAAAAAAAATGATATTGATTCCTTGTTATTTCAGGATGATTTAGATCGATTTACGGATTGGTGTAAGCAAAATAAATTGGCGCTTAATACTAAAAAGTGCAAACATGTAAAATTTACTTAAAACCGCAATATTGGACAATCTGAATACCGGATAAGTGACGATGTACTCGATAAGGTTCAGGAAATACGTGATTAAGGCATCCAAATTGACAAATTAATTTTAACAGCCATATGAATATCTGTGTTTTGAAAGCATCTAGAATACTCGGATTTGTTTTGAGAGAGTGTAAGAATTTAAAAAAACCATTAACTAAAGCTATTATGTATAACTCTCTAGTCAGAAGCAGTTTAGAATACTGTAGTATATAGCCTGGTCACCAACCTATAAAATACACATGACCTACTCTTGTAACTTAGGCAAAAAACATAGATCGTATGAGGATCGGTTAAGACACTTTATTATGTCTACACTTGAAGCTCGTAGAAAAGTAGGAGACTTGGTGTTTTTGAAAAGACTTATTACAAGCTCTGTAGATTGTCCTGATCTGCTCTCTAGAATTTATTTTCATGTCTCGCGTTGTTTGCCGCGACACGGTAATAGTAAGCTCTTCCAAGCGCCTAAATGCCAAAGAAATTTGAAGTTGAACAGGTTTTTATTGCAAATTATAACACTGTACAAGGATTTCCAAAATGCAATTGATCTCAGCTTTTTTTCTATACCCAGCATAAAGAAAGCAGTGTTAAACTTAAGTCAATGTAACATTTAAGTTTTTTTTATAAATACATATTGTATACCTAACCAAACCAAATATTCTTCTTATTGATCATGTGGTGCCCTTCTTTAAGTAATGGAACACTTGGTTAAGAACTTTCTGAAAAAGCATTTTATTGTATTAGTGTACTCATTGTTGTGAGAGCCTAATTAACCCCTTGAGCGTCATATGTACTTACCGGTGTACAAAATAGTTGAGAGGCATGCGTGTCTCTTGTACTTACCGGTGTACAACCGACTTGGCTCAGATTGGTTGTTTTATTTTAGCCGGTCCGAGTCGTAGTATACAAGTTTTAGCTGTCTGTAAATTTTCTATAGTCCGTATAGAAGAAATTAACATAGTTAGTAGGATTCGGACCGAACAAAACATTTACGAAAAAAATAATTAAAAAGAGTATCTGAAGTTATGGACGGACGTCAGCCATATTAGTACAAAGTTGTGTTGTTGTGATTTGTTTACATGATGTTTTCTCGACGTAAAATATAAGTTTTCGTATGATTCTTATCTGTATTTACTGAAAACTTAATACAGTTTTTGTACAATGCAATAGTTGTGTGATATAGTGGCAATTTAGATTAAACGAAGAGCTAGAAGTATAATTATGATATTTTGATTTTGCTAACAACTACAGCTAACATTGTGTGTTATAAAGTGCTGTAATTTTCTTCATATTTTGATTTTTTTGATAAAAGTGATTATAAACATTAATCAATTTGTAGATTATTTCATCAGTAACCTTTTTTTATTTACAGTTAGACATAATATACTTTTAGGTCACTATTTACGCGGGCCGGCCAGTTATGGCGGCGGTTATTTATTTTGGTTCCTAAGTTAAAAATTGTTTTGTGAGTGAAGTTTAGTGCCAAAGTGTTTATGATTCATGAGACCGGTGCATAGTAATGTTAACTAAAAAGTTATTATGTCAATTGTGTTGTGTGTCGTTTGTTAATTATTATTACAAACAGTAAAACCAAAGGTTACCTTTATGAAATATTTAAAACAAAAGAAAACCGTTCCAGTGCCACTACAAGTAAGTCTTTATTGTTCATTCTAAGTAGTTAACTACGTACAAAAACTCATACAGAAAAGAATGACACCTCATTCACGCGAAAATCTCGTATAGTTATTACGCAATAAATATTTTTCCCTAATCAAACAATAAAAAAGTGATGTATCCCAAAATGCCCGACACGTAAAGCATTTAATGCTTTAGGGTGGCTGGCGCGCCACGGGTTAAATAAATTAATAAAAAATACAGAACAACGACTGTTGGATACTGTTAATAATAAAATAGCTACTATATTATTCTCAAGATATGATACATCAAATTTCATCCCAGTAATGGGTCCTGAACGTTTTCAATTCAACAACTCAAGAGCTAGTGTTGAGTTTAATGCCTGAACATTAATTTAGATTTATAGTGCTTTCAAACATCTCATAACAAAATAGTTTGCAAATGGAATGTTTGATAGATGTAATTAAGAGAACGCTTTGAAGTTCAAAATTTAATGAAGTATTCATTGTTATGATGAATAGGTACATTAATATACTATAATTCTTCTAAAATGTAAATGGTCGTTAATGCTAGACGCTGGTTTTTGAATGAAGAGTTTTTAAATAGGTACAAGGTGTTGAGTAATAGGTATATAATCCCAAACTGGGTTATATAATACAACTATTTGTATGGGAGCAACTCTTAAATCGCGAAAGTAAAATTTGCTGTAATAACTATTCGACCAAATGTATGGACCAGCAGATGTTTTTAACAGAATTTATCAGTTTTTTTTCCTGACGTTTACGAGGTCCGTGGTCACAGGGAGACTGAGGGTGTTGGTCGTCTCATAGTTAGAAGTTATTTTGCCTACCGTCAATAATTTTTATATTTAACCGGGTACGTTCTGATTTGCACAATTCGAGCTAACAATATTTTTAGGTCTGGCAATTGTGTTATTGTTGGGACTGGGATTTGATGACCTGCATGATGGAGTCCCAGGCAGGACGGTGGTAAATTTCAAAAATCCTCTTCATTGAAAGGAGAAACGCGGTTCTGGGCCTGAATGTAGGTGAATAAATCATATACCAAAAAATCGTATATTTTACCTGATTAACCTCTGTAAATAACAGCATCGTTGGCACTGGCCAACAGATGTTAATTTGGTAATTATGTATTTAGTTTATCGATTAGCAAAAATTGATACGAAGAGATTGAACGAAATGCAACATTTAACTACGAGTATCCTAACTAAAAGCATTTATAATTCGAAATAAATATCTTAATAGTAATCTACTTTTCTTACTTCATCATCAGTTAGAAATATCCTAATGAAATCGATCAATTAATCGATGGTTCGATCAATATCGATTGTGGGACGCAGACATATTATAAAATGTCTATTTTTTATGTCTTACGTCAAGTTCATGTCACTGTCAGTCATGTCATTTGTTTGATGTCATTCGTATTTCGTAAAGAGTGCTCTTTTCTGTTTTCCTGGATTTTGCTTTTACAACTAATTGTGCTGGGCTCTGACTCTGACTTTGATTGTTTTCTGCCTGACCGTCTGCTTGAACACTGGAAACTGTACCCTGCAACTCATATTGACCTTTGCGCTAACTACCGGACAACTTGGACCTTACCTTTCATACACGATATTGACCTATTTGGCCTAATTTTTTTTTTTATTTATTTATTTATTATCAGGCAACAAAGTTACAATATAACAGGCCCATAGATACATACCTTAAAAACTAACATATACATAGCTTATAAACATTTATTGTTAGTATAATAACTTAAAACTATGTTAGTAATTTACATAGCACTGGCTTGTGCTGTTTCGGTGGTGGTAGGCAATCTCCCGCGGAAACGCCGGTACACCACGCCCTTCGGCCAAAAGTCCTCCTTCATAAAGGTGTCGTCCAGCTTAGCTGTTGGGACTCGCACCACAAATGCCTTAAAACTGACATTATGTCGCGATTCCAGCGGCTCCACCCTCAGAAGGAAGTTGGTCTTTGTCTTAATGTACTCAACCACATCCTGCACTGTGATGGTGTGGTGCAGGCGCGACAGGTACATCGGCGTAGTCGGCGTCGCAGCACGCAGCAGGAACTGGGGCCCTGTCAGTGCGGTACCGCAACGGTTCTGATTCGGCCGGTGATGGCGTGCCCTCTTCCTTTGGACCTTGACGAAACCGTCGTCGTCTCGTTCCACGGCGGCATGCTTTGACACTCTCTGAGCGCTTAGGTTGGAAGCAGCAACAGAGGCGTAGTCACGTCGGCTGGGCTTCGTTTGGATGGTGACAGGCTCAGGCTCAGCTGTCACGTGCGGCACCGCGGGCGAAGGCGCGGGGCGGGTGGACGGCGGAGGCGGCGCGAGGGGCGCGACGACAGCGGGTTGCACGGCACGGGGGGCCGGCGACTGCAGGGCGCGGGGGGCCGGCGCCGGCGTCTGCGGGGCGTACCGAGCCGGCGTGCGCGCGGGGGCAACGGCTGCGTCAGCGTTGCACGGCGACGAGGTCGGCGTCGAAAATGCTGACTCGAAACTCAGCCGCGGCGCGTTGACGAATGCACCGCGCCGCGTGTTGACGTTTGAGTCATCGACTGACCTACTTACTGCGAGTGATGCGCGCAAACTATCCACTTCCTTGCGCAACTCACTCACAGTATTCTGTGATGCTTCGAACTTTAGTACCACGTCCGCCAAGCCCGCCTTTAAGGTCACAATGTCCTTCAGCAAGCAGGTTACGTCGACGTGGTCGAACGTGACGGGAGGGAGCTTGTTTAGGTCCCTCGCCACAAACGTCGGCACGTCGTCAGGGTCGGTCTCCTTCAGCAGCGTGATTATTTCCTGCAGGCTCTTCGGTGCCCTAAGCTGGCTCATGTGGAAATTGGGCGACGGTAACCTTTTCATATTTTTTAATTTGTGACTATTTTCTAGCCCTTAACATGCAGACCCCAGTTTGTATGAGAATTGTCCTTTCAATGGTTTTTTTTAAATTTCAATAGCCTCGCGTATCATCCTAGGAATTAATAGTTGTTCTCTGGCGAGTATTTGAAGTTTGTCAAATCTGATGTAATGGCCCAACCCTCGAGAGCATGTTCACACACTGCAGACTTATTTTCGCGCCTATGCTTGACGTAGACTATGTTCTTTTACGCGGATTCCTACACTTCTCTTTGTTTGGGCGATGTATGACAGCCCAGAGTCGCAGTCCAGTTTGTACACGCCTGCATCTTGAAAAGGTATGTTGCACTTGACTGGTCGTAAGTACTGCTTGATCTTCTTTGGCGGCTTAAAGTAAGTATATTGATTGAAGCTCGCTTCAAGGTGTGACCAATCTTGTCAGTGACGCCTTTCATAAATGGAAGTACGGCAGGTTGGTGATCGACTGTGTTTGGTTTGTGCGTTTTCTTTGACGAAGCCGCGGATTGCTATCTCGTATTATGTAAACCTAAACGCATAAAATTATAAAAATGATTGACGTTAGGCAAATAACTTCTGACTATGAGGCGACCAACACCTTAGTCTCCATGTGACCAAGGACCTTGTAAAGGGTTCGAAACGTCAGGATAAAAAACTATGTAATGTAGTAAATTAAACATGAGTTTTGATTCGTAAAAAGTGTTTAATTTCAATGTGTAGTGCTCGCTTAAACCTTGGAAAACAATATAGAATTTATCAGATGTTGTTTGCATAATTTTCTAGAAGTAATGATAGCCACACGATAGTGAATAAGGCTAATACTATACATTTCTATTTTATTTTACTTTTTTGTACCTACTCATATATAACATATTTCCCTCACCATTAACATGCTCTTTTGCATTCAAATTGCTGTCGAAATATTAATCGAAAGTGATTAGTAAGTAGCAGTTAATATTTATTCATGTTCAAAAGAATTTTATAAAAATACAAAAATTTTATGTTCTGCAATGTTTTTAACAGATTTGCAATGCCTGCAAAAGTTAGGTTTTAGTGTAAACTTTTCAAGATAATTGTAATATACAATGTCAATCAATGCAATGTAAATTGTGCCGGTTCGACAATACTCGCGTAACTCGCGTTAGATAGTAAATAAGTTTGTCCGTATTAACTGATAAATAAATAGAGATTAAACATTAGATCAAGATAAGTCATGTTGTGTAGTATGTAAGCGGAAGGCGTACTAAAATAAATCAGTGATACCATATTCTCGGATGATTTATACACCCTGCCCTCCGGTATATCAGTTAATACAAGCCAAATAAGTAACTATTTGTGTTTAATTTTAGTTTTGTAACGTATTTGGGTGAATTTTAACGGGCCCATTAAAATCTTCATTTCCGTGGATTTTTTTATTTTTGAGTTTTTTGAAAAATATTTTTGCGTTTATTAAAGTTTGTGATAATATATGTATTCTTGCTTAATATCTGGCAGATAACTTAAAAAATTAACGAGATATACAAGTTTAAAAATTTCGTGCCACGGCGATGAAACATGCGTGCACGGAAATGAAACAAGCGTCCACGGCAATGAAAGAACTGTGCCACGGGAATTAAAAAATCAATCCACAGAAATGAAAATTCGTAAAACATAATATTTTATATACTTACCTGAGTATTATACTTACATACAATAGATACACGCCTGTATCCGAGAGGGAAAGGCATACCCAGACTGTGTCTCTCCATCGGATCCTAGAAAATTCATCCCATACCACAAACAATGTCTTAGTTCCACCCAAAATTTGTGTATGGGAGTAAGATTTGGATACATATTACAAAGGGAGTAGAATAAGGAATGAAAAACTGTAGTATTGAGGTCTCTTAGAAGTTTTGCGAGTCAACAGTCCAAAGACTTTTCTTTACATATTCTATTTACTTTTGCTTACTTATTCTACTCTTATTCTTCTTTTATGATTTCTCCCTACTAAATTTTACTCCCATACAAGTGTTGGCACCAAGAACAGTTATTTTTAATGCCTTTTAGACACACATTTATTCTTGCTACTTATTACAGAATGCAGGGGCTCATTAACTTGATTCTCTATTTTTACTCTCTTCTTAATATCCTCCTTGCATCGGCCAACACAATCTCGTACCACAGACAAGTGTCAACAATTGCTGTTGATAGGGAGTAAGACTAGGATTTGTAATAAGAATTTTGTAATAAGTAAGATTTGGATTGATATTGCAAAAGGCAGGATCGGTAGTAGAAAAATCTGTATCTAATTTATCCATTTATGTAAAAAGTCGCTAGACAAAAACGATCAAATTTGTTTAACAATATTACGCTTGCTAAATATTATTAAACACGTTTAATTTGTTTTTAAATTTACGCACTAGAGCAGGTCCACATATGATTTATTCTGCCAAAGTATTTCATGCTGTTAGGCGGTTTTAGAAAATTATTTACTTATTGAAAAGTTTAATATCATACGTCAGCAAATATTAAATGATTAACTTTAACTCATTTTAGCATGCGCCCATATCACGCAAGATGAAATAATGATTTAATTACTTTGGCTAAAGTTATTACGGGTTCTATTAAATAAAGTCTCTCCAGCCAAAAGCGATTTAATGTTGAAACTTGATCACTAAGTAATTATTTACATTGATTTCATAATCAAGCTCAATTGCTCAATAGCAATGTTCAGCAGTGTAGTGCAAAGTAGCCTATGCATTAATATTTTGCCTAATCAATCTAATTACCGAATTTCATATAAATCCATTCAATAGTTTTGGATATTAATGTGTCCAGAAAAATGTATATAAAATATAATGTAAATGTATGAGTATAAAAAGAATAAATGAAAAATCCCAAATTTTTCCGTCAGGCCAAACTGACTAAAATTATATCTAATTCCTTTTTTATATTCTTCTGATAACATTCAATAGACACTGCATTATTACAAATTGATAGACTTCAAGGGTCAAATTATCAAATAACTATTTTGATAATTGCTAGTCAAAAGTGCTTAAATGCACTCCTGTCGAAAATACTATTTTTATTTTTATTTGTTTCTTTAAAGACAATTGAATCAACTAATCTAAAAACTAGTCTTAAAATCTAATAATTTTAATGAAAGCTAGTATTTAACAAAACAATCTACAGTAAAAATTCAAATTGAATTCTCAAATTGCATTATTGTGCATTTCAATGGTTTTAGCAGAATGGCGACGATACGTGTGATGGGGTACCAAATGATACATCATTTTGTAAGGTAAGATAGAAACATCTTTTTGTAGTTGACTGTACAGTAAAAAACTCATCAAGTCTATCCTTAAGTCTTTTATCGTATTGCAGAGGGTTAACTTGACGAGTCCTGTACTGTCAGTATTCGGTACTACCTGTATTACAGGTAAAGATGTTTTCTTTGCCTAATCATACCATGGCGATGAAAACATAAGTCACGGAAATGGAACACCTGGCCACGGTACACCTGGCCACGGTAATGAAACTAAACGGTTTTACAAGGCATAGAAATGAAAATATTTTCATTTCCGTGTCTTTTTTTTCATTGCCATAGCAAATTTTAGCCACGGAAACCACGGGAATGAAAGCGCGGCGATTAAAATCAAGGCAAAAATATAAAATAACAAAAAATATATTAACTATTCGAAGTTATAAACAGTTCACAAACAAAACATAAGAGAAATAACGTTCTATCGAATGCTTATTCAAGAGGACAAACTTATTCAAATAGAAGTTATACCTATCTACGGCGATAAAATAAAAAGTGTCCCGTGACAAAATATTGGAATACTTACATTTATGGCGCAAAAACGCAGGCGCGTGTGTACGTCCTTCCGCGTCGAGCACTTAGGTGGCACTGTTAAGCAACGTTTAGCGCACAGGGTGGAGGACGCAAGTCGTTAGATATAACAATATTCTTAAACATGTTTAGGATACGGCGATTAATGGTAGTTCTGGAACAAATGAATTTTTATTATCCATTCATTGTATTGTTTAAATATTTAAATAAATGTATTCCGTAACAATACTTTAACTATTCTCGTATCAAATAAAACTAGGTTTTAATAAAAATAACTAGTAGATTTTTATCAATAAGGTATAATACACATCAAGTTGACGTGTGGACAAACACGGAAATGAAAGATTTCGAGGTTTAATTTATTTTTTTGGAGAACCTATTAAACTTATTAATAAAATATTTTGTGCCACACATAGATTACTATTTCACCTAACCAGAAAAAAATGTTAGAACATTATAACTATGTTTTTTAGTACAGATTTCATCGATGCCACGCAATTTTAGGTCCCGGGAAATTCACCCATTTGTAACATTTTATCAACATATATATTGTTTAATGTTTATTTTAATAAGCAATCAAATTACTGGCTCTCTAAAATCTAAAACCATACATTAAAAATAAGTGCTATTTATTCGGTTTATAAAATAAAGGATGTAATAAAACACTCTCGGACCAAATATTCAGTCCGAGAAAACACCCAAATTTTGACAAAAGCTTTGATTCTTACCAATTTCTATTGCTAAAAAACGGAGTATAGTTAATTAACATCAAGTTGCAAGATCTGGGCCTTGTTTTGTTACATTTGAGATTTTGTCCCGTTTGGAGAAAAGGAAGAAAATCCCAAACGCAAGCTTTAGTGGGTTGTTGTAAAATAAAACCATAAAATGTTCAACAGCTAGGCAGTATATTGTAAAAGAACATCTAAAAACACCCTAAATTCGTTCCATAACAATAAAATAAAATTTTAAATTTTAAGTCATTTCTATTATCTAAATAGGGGGTTAGTAACAATTTTTCCTTATATTATGTTAAGTAGTTTACCAAGCTATTACATACCCTAAAACACAAGAAAATCCTAAGAGTCAAAAGTGACCCAGCGGGTCGATGATAATTTTAATTTTAAATAAATTTTATAATATTGTTCCTTCTACTACCTAGCCAGCTAGCTAATATTTCAGTGGTAAGAGCTATGGTCGTGGGTGGTTGGGATAAAACCAGTACCATCCGGAGTATTTAAAGTAAATTAAAATACCCGGTCTATTAAAAAAAATATTAAATTAAGCATTTAACCAGATTAACCGTATAAAAAACCTCAAACCGTGGAACCGTGGGGTTATACCGATATAAAATTAATAATAATGGGCGCCAGGACCGTATATTCGATCCGAATCTGGAAACGACGTTAACATACAACTTCACAACAATGGTCGAACTCGTAGATCCTCAATATTTCATAATTTCACCAACGCTTGGTGTAGTTGGATAGTAAAACGAAAATAAAGGTTAAGGTGTCGAAACCTTAATTTAAAAATGTCCAGGAATAAAAAATAATTGTCCAGGAATTAAATGAAATTGGGTATATAAAAAAACCGTCTACGCCTGCATGTCCGCTAGGCGGTGACAGCTCGCCTTGCAGCAGGTTGCCGCTGGAACCCACGAGGACACAGGCCGCGCGTCCAGTCTTTAGCCACGTGCTATAAATTCCTGGCGGCGCGGCGGGCTTCTCGAAGAACACGCTGTAGCCGCAAGTGTCGCGTGGCGGGACGCTGCGACAGACACATTGTAGGCACGGAATTCTCAGTAAAATCGATCTCACCACACAGTACCGACTCTCACGAGAGAATGACCCATTACGGCTTCGTGTCTCTGCAACTTTCCATTAGCCGGAAGTGTTAAACATAGAAGGCCGTCCTAGAAAATTTCCCCCTAATAAAATTAATAACACTCGGTTCTATGAGCTCACTCGCTTGAAAATACTAAAACGTCAAATATGACGTCTTTTACAAGTCGCCCTGGAGCTAACAGAATCTGTCAACAATCAAACTACATGAACTAGAAAAAATTTAACGTTTAGCAATATGTAATACGTTTTTTTTTAATTGAAATTAAATTTACCGGACTAATTACCCTGTCTAAATATTAAGGAGTATTAGTTTCCTTTCTGGTAACCCCTACGGGCAGAGACAAAAACTATTTATAACAATCGAATGTTCTAGATAAAAGTCCTTATAGAAAAAATAGATCCATTTCCGGATTTGTTTGAATTCAATTTAATTACCGAAAGTGAATATTATAAATATTAATTTATTAAGTAGTTTAAAATCCGAACTGTGTCGGCTACTATTTAAAATTTAAGTGATAACTTTAAATCTTTTTTATAGCAATTTCGCCCCGCCTCTATGTGTCTATGGGCTGTCAGAAATTGTCTCCGACAAATGTCAATAACAATCAAAATGTTTACAAACAGAAATTAACTTAAAATTTCGTTTAATCTAATGTAAGTCTTGCCAAAACGGATTTCAAAAGGTGTATTAATTGAAAACGCAATAAAAGTGTGTCTAGTAATATGTCAGCCAAAGCTACATGTCTATATTACGAAGAACTAATGGATTTCAATTCAAGCAAACTACAATTATTAATGTTTTTGGAAACCCGATAATTTAACAACAATGCTTTCAGGTAACTATTGTTCAATTATTGCGACCCTTTTTTGTAGATTAGCAAAGGCAGACAGGGACCAGAATTTACAACGTAACAGTTTAATAAAATTTACAATTCGACATATTTGTCAAATTAGTCCACTTGTCGCATGGCTTTTATAAATCATTGTCGAATTTTATGACAAATAATGGTTTTTGACCATTATTATTGTAGATTGTCGCCTGGCTTGTATAAACCATTGTTAAGTTTTATGACTATAATGGTTTTCGACAATTGTAGAACTGTCGTGACAAATATGTAAATTGTCACGACAATTCTATACCTTCAACTAATTCTGCGACACAGGGTTAGGGCACCTGTCAGAATTCTGACAGTAGTTCTACAAATATGTCAGTTAGAATTGTCCAACAATTCTTCGAATATGTCAATGTGTCACTACAATTTTCGTTTAAAGAGCGAAATTGACAGGATTTTTACGGATAATTGTCACCTGTCACCTGTCGCGCATTGCAAGTTTTATTAAACAGTGCCATGGTCAATACTACAGACTTTTAAACAAGAAGGAATTCTTGTCACTTACTTTTTAAATTGACGCGATGTACCAAGCCAGTTATTTTACTTAAATACGGCACACCCTTACACAAAGGTAAGCCAATCGGCCGTTATTGTGATGGCAACCGTCCCCGTGACGTCAACATAGAGGTTGCTTCACTTGAAAGTATCGCAGCGCGGAGTCTTTCTTTTCTATACCAGTCCGTGGGTCAAAACATTAAGAATAAGAATATCGGTATCATAAGAACATCACGGTGATTGGGCAACGCAGAAAATTAGGCAATACAAAATTTTTTTATTTATTATCGTAATAGTGACGCGATCTCTCGCTTACAAGTATAACGGTGATTGGGCAACGCAGATAATTAGGCAATACAAAACTCTTTTATTTATTATCGTAATAGCAACGCGACCCCTCGCTTACAAGTATACCCGTTGCATTTTACGACATTAATGGCCCATTAGCGGTATGTGTCGCTGGTATTCACGAAGATTGGGAGATTAAGCGTTTTAATTGAAGCAGTATATCTGCCTTTAGTCTTGTTGGTGGATATTTACTGATATTGTTTTATTTATACGAAGGAGCTTTGGAATAAAAAGAAGTACGGTGGTAAAGCGTTCAGCGGTTTCTAGTGTGTATCACTACGCAATGTTAGTTGGAGCTAAATGAATGTATAGAAAGAAACACGGTAGCAAAGCCATAAAAGTTTCCTGGAGACTGTCACAACGCGATGTATAAAGGAGCTATAAAAAGAGTACTTAGCTAGTCTGCTGAATGTTATAGGAAAAATTATGGCAGTAAATTTGTCAGCGTTTGCAAATAACTATCATGACGCGATGTTTAAAGAAGTGAGAGTCGTAATAGAATGTAGTACGGTGACAAAACCGTCTGCGTTTTCCAGTGACTATAACGAAAAACGCTATAACGAACGAAAGACGTTTCAAAATTGGTGCAAAAAGGAGTAGGTACAAAAGCGGTCAGCGTTTTCTATTCTGTACCTTGACCTTGTCGTCACTTAGTATTCCAACAGGTATAGGACTGCTTTTGCTGTCCTCATTATCTAGTCTCTGACAACCCTTCGGGGATAATAGTGGTAATTATATGTAATTAATAACATGACTAAATTAAAGTTTTACTAATAAAAATTATAGCAGCAGAAAAATTTAAAACACTTTTACATTAATCTCATAAAACAAATATCTGTTAACGTTACTTAACGAGCGCAAAACTTTTGTCATCTTATAAAATAAAATGTTATTACTGAATCAACTTAGCGTTCCTTCGCCCCGCGTTAATTATGGAATAAAGTCCTCATAATCAGATTCCATCCTTTGTTTAAATACAAGACCTCTTATGTTTTATTCAGCTTCGGTAATGTCATTAAAAAGGAAGCCTTCCAGCTCACTATAAAATTGTAACACACCACATGAATTTTAATTAACGACGAGATGTCATGTAGTATGTAAATTAATGCACAACTTTAATGTAACGTTGAATATCTCATTGTGGTTGCGGCCATTCGAGTGCGAATTTTATCTGTAAAATAGCGTTTCGTGTGATAGAACATAGAACATTATGAAATATACATATTTAACAATTGGTTTGTGTGGTGGTAGCAATCTACCCAATATCCAAATACATGTATGGAATGTTTAGGTTATTTTTTTAGACAACAGAAATACTAGCTGCCCTACTCACATGTTTTTTTTCATCATGGCACGGAACCAATTCTGGTATTTCTTCAAATCCCTAGACTTGTTTAGGGAAATGATAAAATCGTGTTGTTATTTTAACATCCTCCGTGATTTGATCAAATCACTTAGGGAATTGATAAAATCTCTGTTTTTATCATATTACTGCCACATAGTCGACCTTCGTGCGTCGCACCATCTCCGAGTCCCCGGGTTCATTTGGTACAATTGTAATAAAAAATCAATGAAATTAAGATGAAGCTAAGCAATTTTTTGTAACGTTATTGTATATATATATTTTTTTTTTATTAAGCGATAGAAATCGAATAGAATAAGTATTCGCCAGATAGATGATAAACGCTAACGAATTGACAAAGAGCTTGCCATTTGTCTAGGGGGGCTGTTGTGTGCTGACTGCTCCGCCATCTTGTCAAAACTAGAAGTCAAGAAGTTGACCCGCTTCATGGCTCATGAAAGAGCTTAAAATAATCATATTTGGTTACTCATGCTCTTGTGTTTCAAGCGGCAAAAAATTCAGTAGCTATATAGATAGGACACTTTTCATCTCCCGTACAAGGGGCAAACGCTCCATGTCTATTTAGTAGCGTTTGTCAGTATTGAGTTTTGTAAGACATGTTGACAGATCGTTGGCGAGAGCTAACTCTAGTCGACGCTACCACAGAATATTATATAGTTGAATAAAGAATAAACAAACAAAGTGACATGATACATCATCATACATCATCAGCCTATAAACCTCCTAAAGCTGGGCACAGAATGCGGTTTGGTGGGTTTTTATGTTGCATGAATAAAAGGATAAAACGTTTACTAGAAAAAAAATCAACCAGTCTCAGGAAGCTCGAATGGGATTTGAACCCACGACCTTTGGATTGCCGGTCCACTGCTCTAATCGCTGAGCTACCGAGACCCCAGAAGACTCGCTGAATTCTTCCTAGTAGTTTTATTTACGCTGCAAGCCAGCGGTATTACGTCACTGTGAAGTCTACCCTCACAGTCGAAAGAAACACTATACTATTGCAAGTATTTAACAATCGATAAAGACGTAATTGCAGCGTAAATCAAACTACTAGGAAGAATTCAGTGAGTCTTCTGGGGTCTCGGTAGCTCAGCGGTTAGAGCAGTGGACCGGCAATCCAAAGGTCGTGGGTTCAAATCCCATTCGAGCTTCCTGAGACTGGTTGATTTTTTTTCTAGTAAACGTTTGAACCTATATTTATATAGCATTGTGAATGCAAAATTTCAATAATAAAGCATTAATAAAAGTTATAAAATTAAGAATTTAGCTTTATTATTCAAATATTTGCATTCACAATGCTATATACTCTTAGATATAGTACAAAATGTTTACTAGAAAAAAAACTACCAGTCTCAGGAAAGCTTGAATGAGATTCGAACCCACGACCTTTAGATTGCCGGTCCACTGCTCTAACCGCTAAACTACCGAGACCCCAGAAGCCTCGTTGAATTTTTTCTAGTAGTTTGTGATGTACGTTGCAAGCCACGTCACTGTGAAGTCTACCCTCACAGTCGAAAAAACCGGCAATCCAAAGGTCATTGGTTCGAATCCCATTCGAGCTTTCCTGAGGCTGGTTGTTTTTTTCCTACGAATTTAGCGTTCGTTAAATGACGAGGCGTTGACATTACCTACGTCAAATACCATACTCTCATCATTATATTCCCCATAATTTTATGTCTTTATTCGATTTGTCTAGTTCTCCTAGATTGCGATGTGTCTCAGTACTTCTGTTTAGGATTTTCAGTTCTATTTTTTACATTATGGAATATTTTATAAATAAATACTTGACAACGTAAGTGTTAACGTTAACTTCTCTTCAGTAAATATAAACTGATGGTGTCTCCACCTAAGATTTATTGCAAATATTTAAAAACATCAGTATTATACTAAGGAATTGAAGTAAAAACGTCTGTACATAATTACCATTTCGTGCTCACCATTTATGAATAGTAGGTCCCTAGTTACTAAATCTTGTGAGCAATAATTAAGGTCGTCAATTATATTCCTTAGTTGTACCGTTAAAATAAACACGAATCTGTTTGAGTTTATTCACGAACTATTATTTTAGCGTGATGTTTCATTTCTCTTTAGTATTTTAAAGCAAAAGGTAGACTCCAGTTAGCGGTGGCTCATTAACCAAAGAATACTAGTTCTTCCTTCCATTGGTTATGGTAAAGACGAGTAGCGGATTGCAGACTGCACATACATCCAACAGCATAAAATGTCGATGGGCTTACCATCTATCACGCTGAACATGTGAATTCATTTTGGTGAAACATGGACTGGGGCAATGCACGGCTTTGATTTGCGGTCCTCATTGCATAGTCTCTTATTAACGATAATTAGTATGCGATTGTTTTGATGTGCACTTATTTAGGAAATACGGTGAATAGAAGAGTATTTCGACATTTTTAAAAACGCTTACGTTGTAAAATTCCGTTTTGGCGAACTGTCAATTCTCGCTATTTTCATTATTTTTTTCCGTGAAATTATGTTTGTCATAAAATAGATTTCTTTTACTTTTATACTGAATTAGTAACCACAGAATCATCTCAAATATTTTAATGGGCCTACGTAATACGTGTTTTGAGTAATTACACTCACCGTGGTCGTAATGCGAGTTTGCAAAATTGCAAAATTCTCGGTTACAAAAGTTACCGTGGATGGAAGGGGTAATATGTCACTGGGTTACAAAAGTTACCGTGGACGGGTGAGTGGCTAACCTTTCAGGAATAATAGATGTTAGTGTATTATGTAGTCACCATTTTTGTTGCTAACTGTACCAGTGTACACATTGCACTGTTCTCCAAAGGTCTAAAATAATGAGCCTCGCTCGTTTTCAAGTAAAAAAATGTCAACATAGCTCTGTTTATCTTCAACTCGTACGTAAGCTGTATGTGAATGGTACCGTAATGACGTCATTTGCGAAGTGACAATTGTCTTACGCTCGCATTGTGTTGAGAGGTAGATAAGACGTTTCTGATTGAACGTGGAGCGCTAAGAGGTATGATCAGTGTTGTCTTGAATTATAATAGGTTATAGTAAAAAGCGAAGGGCGATAATTATATTATATAAGGTGGCTGGCGGCAGTTGGACAAGAAGAGCCGAAGATCAGGTTTAGTGGAATGCGTTGAGCGAGGCTTAAGTCCAGCAGTGGACTGACATGGGCTGATCATGATATAAAAAAGGTTTGTGGGTTACGTGCAACAAGGAAATATTAGGTATATTTAATATTATGACAATCAGTTCACCGTAAACTTACATAATTGTAAAAACTTTAGTTTGCACTAAGAAAGAGTATTTGGCTTTAAATACCTGCCTAAGCTTGGAGGTGCTCGAGATGTTTATAGCTCGGTCACCGATCCAGACACCCGGTATTGTAAAAGTTGCTTAAGTGACGAGATCGCAAACCAAATTCCTTCGCCGCTGCTTCATAGAGCTTCTAACTCTAATGGAAACGATTCTAAATAAATAATTCAGTACCTAACTGTAACAAACCAACAAATATAAGTATTTGTTTGTGTATCTTTGTTTAAGTGCCGATTTAACGTTCGACCTGCCTCATTGAAACATCCGAACGCGTCGGGACTCCCACCGCGTTCGATTTTAATATAAAATGAGTTAAACAATTTAACGTGAATACAAAATAGCTCGTTGAATGTATTTACTGGTCCGTTCGCTGAATAAAAATAGCCTATTACCAGTTAGGACAGGGGGAGCGATATAAATTTCTTAAAACAGCGTAATGTACCCAATTCGCTAATACCCTCCCTCTGTGAGATCGTTAAAATTCTTTAATGGACCATTGACAATTCAATTAAACGTTGCCATTGGATCATTTGTCTTTGATATTTATTATTATGTGTTCCCCGGTCGGATGGTGCGGTTAGTTAACCTTTTTGTAACTTTTATGAGAGTAGTATCGAACATTGTTTTTCTTACGGAATAGGTTTTTACTGGTTTTGTTTCGCTGTAAGCTTGACTTACATTTATATGCTATGCTACGAGTATAAGAGAAGTCGATGAGCGATCGATATTTAGACCGAAATAGGAGACTAAAGAGGATCGGGCATAACGTGTTTACATTATCTGGATTACGTATTCAGAGAAGTTTGTTAGCACACAGCTATAACGTTTGGCTTTGCGATCTCGCAAGTTATGCTGGGTTTACACGGGTGACTAAGCCGCACGATTTTTGCCGCGCGGTGAAAATCGACCGTCTAAATGGCAATTCGACTAGGTCGCAAGTGACTTAAGCCGCAAGCCCCAAAATTGGGTAGCATCCGACTTTGGCCGCGCGGCGACCGGCCGCATCGGCTGGTGACTAAAATCGACCGTGTAAAGCGATCAGTTGCAGACGATCGCCCGACGCATGAAGGAGTGGTTCGCGCATATTTTATTTTTTATTCCACTCTTTCTTCTTCTAAACTCCATTCTACCAATAAAGTATTCGAAGCGCCCAAGACCTCACGTCGAGGAATCCATCCACGTACCCAAATGTTACGTTTTCTTTATTTCCTTTTGTTTCTTTTTCACCTTTGTTCTTCAAGCAATTCTTGAATAATTGAATAACTAGTTTTTTCAATTCCGGCACGAACACTTATTCTGCTCAACATTTTCGAAGGAAATGACTATACCGCATGCGATTTTAGTCACCTGTGTAAAAGAGCTAGCGATGTGGCTTGGTGAGGCGATTTGTGTAGCGATTAGCCGCACGGCAAAAATCGGCCCGTATAAATACCCGTATTAAGCTCCTTCACATCACAGTGCCAGTCACAAAATAGGTGACATTTTAAAACATGTCACCTGATGGTAAGTTATCACCGCGGCCCATGGATACCCGCGAAACCAGAGGAGTTGCAGATGCGTGGCCGGCTTTGAGGAAGGAGTAGGACTTTGAGTAAGGAGTAGGAATTGTAGAAGCGCGGGAGGGGGAGATGGATCTCCGGTACTTTCACCTACCGTGCGAAACACAAAAGCAACGAGTGCTATTGTTTTATGATCCGGTGAGAGGGTGGTATTACCCCGAGCGAGCCGGCACAATTTGTGCTGCAACGCGGCGTGGCTTTACCACTCAGATAGTGCCACTTAATTCCACTACCCGGTGTAACGTGTAGCGTCTCAAGGGTAAACCTACGGACGCGAATGACTTTAGCCCTCAAAACTCTTGACCTTGGTTTTAAAAGACACGTTAAATCATTAGTTTTAGATGGAACCATCAGATGCAGTCCAAGAACCAATCTTCGCTAGAAGAGTACGGAACAATCACCACACGTGTTAATGTAAGAAGCCCAGCCAGTGAAATGTTCATCGACTTGAAAGTATAATAAATTATTATAATTAATATAATGGTTAAGATAAGACACTGAAATGTAAAAAAATACAACCTTAGGTAGAACTTAGTAATTTTTCCAGCGCTTTCAATATCGTAAAGAATATTTGAGCGTTATAACCGCAAAAATATCAAATATCACGAAAATTACGTTACCTCTTAAGGGAATGAAAAAAGATGAGAATATGTACGTGTATCTACCATATGTAGCAACATCGATCGTAAAACGTTATTATGCAGTGAACTCTTGCGATCTCAAGAATAATATCTTCATCCAGCATTTACTTATTGCAACACAAAGTTGAAACACATTTCGGTTTATGTCGAAACTTAGCGGATTCAATCTCACTTTGATCACTGACTCCTGCAAAGCTACGCCATAAAGTCTTTACTTAGAAATGGATACCTTTGAGACGTTTTTTGTTATATATACAAATAAAATAATAATAGCACCCCTTCGAATCCACCTAATAGTATTTTTAGTTAGATATAGGCTCTTATTATGGGAGTCAAAGACTCACTTTCTGTCTCTGTGTGTCAAACTTAGTTATTCAGTTAGTTATTTATTACAAAGGTTTTCGTGTTTTCACTCCCAAATTTTACATTTTAAGTTATTTGTAAATAAAACTTAGCATTCCTCATATCAATGTAGTTTATACGTATTAAACAAAAAAAAAGGAAATTGTTCAAAAATTCTATATTTATTTTAGACTACAACTATCATAAGGAAGTCACTTCTACATAGCTTCGTCAGTCTAGGTTTTAGATTATTGTCGATTTATCTGCCTCTATGGTCTAGTGGTTAAAACATTCAGTTCCAATTTCGGATTTCCAGTTATGTTCCAAAGGTTAGTGATAAGATAAATAGTTCCTTTACTCTTTTTCTTTACGTTTACTACTTAGAGAAATTAAAAAATGATTTTGGGTGAAGTGCGCTTCCTACCTTCAAGGCCTTATCTTCACTTACCATCATCATCATCATCATCAGCCTATAAAGGTCCCACTGCTGGGCACAGGCCTCCCACGTGGACAATGGCACGTGGGGATATTGGGCCATAACCCACCACGCTGGCCCAATGCGGGTTGGTGGGTTTAACGACTGCCATCTAACGACAATAACCAGGACCAACAGCTTAACGTGCCTTCCGAAGCACGGAAGAGCTCGAGATGTTTTTAATGGTCACCCATCCAGCGACCCGGCATTGCGAAAGTTGCTTAGCGGGCAAGATCGCAAGCCGAATGCGCTAGACGCTGCACCATCGAGCTCCTCACTTTCATCGGTGAAGCTGAATGTTCTAGTAGTTCTAGCGCTATTAGGTAAAGAGTTCCTTACATAGACTAATTACTTACCATTTATGCCCCGTTTTGTAAATAGTTCTTCCTATTTACTACTTATTAGCCATGCATGTACGCCACACAACATTACACAAACCGACTCAGCATTCACACAGCGGCGCACGGGTTAATTTCGCCACGAACAACAAATAAAAACTTTAAAGGCATCTCTAATTCCGCACAAACACCAAATAAACATGACGCCGTTAGTCGTAACTGCGCCAAATTGTACAAGAAATGACATGAAATATTCAAAACGCCGGTTTTGCACGTTGCCTTTTGGTGATGTTTACGCAAATTTTGCGCTTGTTGCGAGCAAAGGATACGGTAGAGGTTCACTGAAGTTAATATTGGCCCGCAACTTATTTTCAAGTTAATCCACTGTTGGACAAACGGCGGCGCATTAGGTTTTACATTTAGATTAGTCCACATTTTATGCTGCTGCATACTACTGTGCATTATTTAGGGTTAAGTACTAGTTTCATTCTCGAACTAATGTTTGCTTAATGAGATACAATGATATTTTCATTAATGTTTGAATGCAAGTTTTATTCACAATATTATGTTTAAATTAGGTTAATACTCCAACGATTTATATATTATACACGTTTTAAATTATAATATTACCACAAACATCATCATCAGGCTATAAACATCCCACTTCATAGTACAAGTCTTCTTACATGGGCAACAGCACATGATAAGATTACCACATTACCACCCAATATGTTGGCTGGCCAAATGAAAAATTATGGTTAGTTTTTTTATATATTTAAGCGTTTTATTAACGCTTAAATATACTTAAGTAAAATTTTAAACACTAAAAAAAGACCACAACCTCAAGTAGGAATCGAACCACGCACCTTCCGCATTCCGGGCGGCAGATTTAGCCACTTGGCTACCGAGGTCTGGTTTTCGTTAACTAAAAAAATAAGCATCAAGCACTGACAAATTTTGACGTGTGAAAACCAGACCTCGGTAGCCAAGTGGTTAAGGCAGCCGCCCGAAATCCGGAAGATGAGTGGTTCGATTCCAGCCCGAGGTTGTCGTCTTTTTACAGTGTTTATAATTTTAATTATGCTTAGTTACAATCTAACTATTGGAAATGACTTTAATCAAAAATCTTTAGTACAAAGCGACTGAAAGTTATCATACAATGAGGATTACTACCAATTAGAAACCTCAACACTTCTGCCTGGCCGGCCCCCCACTTACCTTGATCAAAAGTATTAGCGCCAGCAAGATCCCGGCCGCACTTCATAATTGCTAACGATTACGTCTAGACGCGGGACTGTAGCGTCTAATTGAAATATTCGAGGCAGAACCCGTGTAAGAGCACTTTGCTCTAATTAGACATCGAAATTGAATTTTTCGTTCGTATAAGAAAATTGTGTACACCAATTTTAAACCGATATTAATTTTAGCAAGTTGCGTGAAGTTTCACTGCACTGAGCAGTTTTCTGTAACCACAGTTATTAAATTTCAACGGTATTGAACAGCGTTAGAAACCTTCATATAAAAATCCTCTCGGTGGGGTTGGGTTCGATTATACACTTGGCCTATATCCGGTTCCGGCTTTTATCCCCAGATCAGGCAGTGTTTTGGATTTACCAAGTATGGTAATTAATCCTATACCTACCCATCAATAATAATGGTAAGGATGACTTGATTTAAATGATGGAAGCCTTTGCCTTATATATTTATTTCATATTAATGTTACAGTAGTCAAGTACAGTAGTAGCCAAGTGGCGCCCGGAATGCGGAAGGTGCGTGTTTCGATTCCCGCCTGAGGTTGTCGTCAAAATGACGACAACATTATGTCGTAATTTTTCAGTGTTTAAAATTTTACAGTAGTCTTTATTTTTATTTAACTTTATTCGAGCAAAGTTACTATAAAACTATTTAGAAAAATATGTAAATTCCAGTGAGTGCTATTACAGTTTTGGAACGTAGTTTAAGTGTTCGCACAAACTTACAAATACTCGCACTTAAACAATGTACAGTCCAAATATTTTGAGTTACGCTCATCCGCATAAGCGCAACATTTTGCGTGGCGACTTAGTTATACCCGTAACGTATGTCACCGCCACCGCTACAGACCGCTACGGACGGCACAATCGCTACGAAATGTGGTCTACGCAGTTTACGAGGGCTACGAACTGCCAGACGAGTTGTCATTTCACGACACGTTTAAACAAAGCGACGACGACGTGTAAGTTTACCTAAAATGCTAAGCTTAGCAATTTCTATGTCTTAGCAATTTCCATCAGTTTTAATATTCTTTTATTAACGAGAAAAGTGATAAAGTCTATTCCTTGTAATAATATGTTAAGTAAGTGTTTGATTTATAACTTTAATCATCATCATCAGCCTTTTATCGTTCTATTGCTAGGCTTAGAATGTATGCATTAATGAAAAAGAATAATTAAATATAGGGACATCGGGTCCTATCGCATCATGCTGTCCATGCGGGTCCCACTCAAAGCGGTTTAGGTGTATTTTAAACGACTTTCATCTTACGACAACAACCGAGGTCAAAGGCTTGAGTCTCCGGAGAATGGAGGATCTCGAGATATTTTATTTTGGTGCTTTTGACGTCCTGCCGCCATTGCGGCAGGACGTAAGGAGGACGAAAATTGTTTAACTTGCAACATTTCCTTTTTAAGTTATTTCAAGCGCTGAGTGCTAAGATTCTACGATATAACTTTATTGAAAAAAATATAGTCAAATAATTAATTTAAAAAATATATATTACCGTTATAAATTCATAGTGTCCCGTACCGATTGGAAACCGATAATTGCATTCCGATGTATGTGTCGACAGTTTTGACTGTGAGCTTCTGTTTTTTACTTTTACTTATTTTATATTAAAATCCTGAATAGGAATAGCATTATTATAGCTGTCGGAACATAAAAATGCTGTTCACAAGGATGCTATGGGGATAGTAATACACAATTATTTTTACTTTTTACGAGATATTCAATATGATTATCCATGAGTTTGTCCTCCCGATCAAATAATAGAGCGCGGAAGAGGGTAGACCGATTTGTCTGCCAATAAATGTCTGCATTCCACCTGCAAGCGTCAGTTTCCTGTGACCATAGTGCGTGCAACCGCGCCGAAATATCGGGAGGACAAACTCGTGGATAAACATGGTAAATATCTCCTAAAAATAATGTTTGCAACCATGATAGTTATAAAAGTTATATAGTCATACATGATGGTGATGATGTAGCTAGCCAGCCGGACTAACACATTATAATTACCACCAACCAAATCGTGTACACTAAACTCTACCTACTCAGTAGGAACTAAAACTTTAGGGTCTTGGACCGGTAATTAAACTAATGGTGAAGATCCCACCATCCACAAAGACGGTAAAAAATGAGAAAGTTAAAAAGTTTACCAAGTGTTTAAAGTAAAACATAAAAGCTCCACACGTATCTCCTATTACGCCACAAACTGTTTCCTTGGTAACAAACATTAACTAGGCAAATTCCATGACTATGTGGAGCAAAGTTTTTCATTGTAATCGCCGGAATGCGTCCGATTGGAAACCGATAATTACATTCCGACGCAAGGCAACAGTGTGAAAACGTACGCAGTATACAGACACACACACGTCAATTTAATCAAAATAATACTATAATATCCTACATTACAACAGTTTTGCTTATTACTCGTAATGTTGGAGACTGTTTAATTTATATTCGTGACAAAATAAAATTTAAACAGATGATTTTTTTTCATGATTTCGGAGTTTTCCTACGTAGTCATAGTTATTTTTTGTACTTAATAAGTAGGATTATGCATCGTGTTTTTAAAATTGATCAAAAACTTTAATTAGTTTGTTTAGAAAAGAGAGTCATAGTCACAAATTATTTTAAAATAATGCTTTCAACTAAGTTGCACCTAAACTTTGCAATCCACTGCTATCGCAAAGGTGACATTGCTTGCGTTCGCAGGCTTAGGTCGCGTGTTACTACTATTTAAATAAAAATATTTTTTATAATTCCTTTACAGTATTAAATATAAGTTGCAGTGTTTGAAGTTTTGAGCTATTTGATTAACACGTTGTATACGTATTACCAAACAACCTGTTCACGCCTGCATTCACTGGGCTATGTTCAAATAATTTGTTGAAGTATTTATACCTATTTTAATCAGATTAAAGTATTTGTATAAAACATTGGCGACCCCTAGACGCTCAATAAATACTGTGATCCATCAGTATTTATTGCGAATTTCTAGATTTCTTAATTCCAATTTGACAGATTGTGATAAATACTGACATTCGTCAATATACTAGACTACACCGGTTTTGGGGGTTAAAGTTTCTCGCGTCCGTAGGTTTACCCTTGAGACCCTACACGTGACCCCTGGGTGGTGCTAAATGAGTGACACTGACTGAGTGGTAGAGCCACGCTGCGTTGCAGCACGCATTGGGCCGGCTCGCCCGGCGTAATACCACCCTCTCACGAATATCCGGCGTGAAATAATGGCACTTGGTGCTGTTGTGTTTCGTCCGGCCAGTGAGAGTTCCGGAGGCCCCTTCCCCTCCCACCCCTCCTCACAATTCCTTTTCCTTCCCCTAACCCTATTCCTTCCTTAAAGGTCG
This sequence comes from Scoparia ambigualis, assembly GCA_963921215.1. NCBI lineage: Eukaryota > Metazoa > Arthropoda > Insecta > Lepidoptera > Crambidae > Scoparia > Scoparia ambigualis. The sequence continues at coordinate 2,930,840 of OY992503.1, forward strand.
GCAACGCATCTGCGACTCCTCTGGTTTTGCGGGTGTCCATGGGCGGCGGTGATTGCTTTCCATCAGGTGACCCGCCTGCTCGTTTGCCTCCTTCTCATATAAAAAAAAAAAAATACACCATCAATAAAATACTGTGGTTGGTCAGTACGCATCGATGCAGCAATGGAGACGGATACGCTTGAAAACCCGACGGAACACACACCGCTGCTGAAGCCGCCGTTCCAGTCAGACACGGGAGATCAGAGTTATTTAAAATAATTTATTTTGAATTTGGAAGTACTGCCTGAGTTGTGGGATTCGTCGTCAAGCAATTGGCTACTTGATAGTTTTCGAAAAAGTATTTTAAAAATTACAGACGCTAATTTTAAACCTTGTACTATTTACTTTTTCTCGAAAAAGCTTTATTTAAAAGGAAAAAAAAACATATTTTTCTTCATTAATTTCAAATTTCGTGCGAAAACAATTGGTCACGTGTCATTTTGCCCTGTAACGTCACACTTCATTATTGAAATAAATTTATGTTGAAACCTGACAGAAAAAATTTGAAAATTTCGTGAAACGAAGCACAATCACGGCTGCCCGTTTTTCAGGTCTTGTAATCCACAGATAAAAAATCTCAAATTTATTTTGTAAAAATAAAAAATCTCAAATTTATTTTGTAAAAATAAAATATTTACAAATTATTTTTGTAAAAAAAACTATTGGATAATTATCGTTAGTTAATTGGTTTATATTTTATTGTTACAATTGTCGAGTAGCCAATTACAAATTACTATTAAAAGGGGAGAAGCATGCTTTGGTTTTTGACGCATCCATTTCACACGTGCGAGCTGTACTAAAAACTTTGCAACACTGACGTGATAAATACCTACTGAATGTGTAGGCTTTCTTGTTCACTCCGATAATGAAATGAAATCTATCAGTATTTATCATAATGATGGATCACAGTATCTATTGAGCGTCTAGGGGTCGCCTTACAGTTCCTGGCTAAAATGTAAAGCTCACAGAACTTTCAAGCAATAACAAAAAAGGAAACATTCAAGCCCACTGTTTGTTTTACTCTGTGGCAGCGAAGCCAACTGCTTTAATTTAAAACATTTATTTACTGTAAAAAGTACTTAATTCCACTGTTACAATGGTAACGACGTTTGAATGATTTATCGAAGTTCCAATAAAACAGTTGAATCAACTTTAATTAAACTTAAATGCAAATTAACCATGTCGCGTAGCGGTAAAAGAACACTACTACTCCCTCTCTTCCCTTGGGTGTCGTATAGGGCGGCTAACGGACTAAAGACTGCACATACATCCAACAGCATAGAGCGGCGATGGGCTCACCACCTGTCACGCTAAAACGAATGTGCAGTCGCGGTTTCGGTGTTGAGTTAGTCGAAGGAACCTCAACTAGTGCTGATGTCTGCCTTGTAGTCTTAACGAGAACTTGCTTAGTAAACTACAACGCCATCAAATTCTTTGCATCAGGTTCATTTACGGTTTGCGTAAGTGCAAGCATGTGTCTGAATGCAGGCAAAGGCTTGAATGGTTGGAAACCTATTGTTGTTGTTTTCAAAGTCAAGTCAAAGTCGAATTATTTATTCAATGTAAATAATAAATAATAATAAATAATTTATTGCTTTTTCACACAAAAAAATAACAATGCAACACTTAACAATAAACAACACTTTACCAAACATATAATAGATTTAAATAAAAGAGTTGCACACATTTTAAGGTGAAAGCAATTGGGGGTGGCTCAGCATATGCTTACAAGAAGATGCTCCCAGTAAGCGCTGGTTTTCAGCCACTCCCACTTCTCTTAGCTGATAGGTGAGAATAGGGTCATGAGGGCTATTCATCTACAAGTTACAACAAACTACAAACAAATCATCGAAATAAATTTTAAACTTTAACAAAAAACAATAACAAAAGTGAGAGCTAGGTGCGTGCCACTTAAGGTGAAAATGAAATAACCTAAATTAAAATTAATAAACAAAAAAAAAAAAAAGAAGTAAACCTTTACAGGCACTTATTGACGTCAATACTAATAATAATAAAAAAAACAGTTAACTAACTTTTAGTTAAGACTTAACAACTAATCTAACGAGCTATAGTCTGTGCCAGACAAATGCGCATCGCTACCCCCAGTACCACTGCACGCCGAAACAGCATCGCGTCGAACCGAAATATAAGCCGTGGTCATAGAATTGGGTAAACATACGTATCCTGGTACGAGAACAAATAGCGGGCAAGTGTCTCTCCCCTAGCGACACAAACGGCTTAAATTTATAGGTAATTTATCGTTTTTTTTGGGATGAAAGGTGAAAAATGATAAATCATAATGAATTGTTAACTTAAGTTATTACTTAATGGAATAAAATTAAAAATGATTTCCAATTATCGTATTGATATTGAGGTAAGTAATAGAAATTGGAGAGTTTTTGAAGTAAAATAAAGTAACGGCTGAAACGAGTTTTGGAAAACATTAGTACCTAACCAATTTTTAATGTTGTTGTTGTTGTTGCGTCGTGAGGAGCATTCATAGTTCTTACTCTTGTTTTTAACGTGATTTCTGATCCTCGTACTTACTTCCTCGTACATAAACATTTTTTCGGTTACTCGGGAGGATCACAACCGTGGTCTCGGGTCCAAATAGGATAATTTGCTAAAGACTCTATTTACTCGGTCGGGTTATAAAAAGGATTCGTTTACAGTCCAAGCCTTATTCCTTTGGAATAACTTGCTCTTTGAGATCCGTCATTCTAAGTCACTTTCCATCTTCAGATCTAGACTGCACAAGCATCTATAAGCTCAGTCAACTGCTAGTAACATGTTATAGTTTATTTAGTGTAAGTATATCTTTATATATATATATATATAATATATATTTAGAGAGGTATATATTCATGTGTAGGTATATATTTTATTTATATCTATGTACTTACATGTATTTATTCATATGTAGGTATGTCTGGAAATAATTATATTTTGATTTATTATCTACCAATACTTGCGCAATTCTTCTTTCTTCTTCTTGGGTACATAAACCAAAGGTTGTCTGGAAGAGATCGCTTTTAGCTAAAAAACTGCCTTTGCTCATACTTAATTTCTGATCACATGTAAAACTATTGTTATTGTATGTGCAATAAAAAATTGATCTATTTATCTATCTAGTGATAAGATGGCGCCCACTCTAAGTTATTATTTTGCGTACAATGCAGTCCAACAAAGTAATAAAGAAGTACTTGAAAAAATCTACATGGGAGTACGTCTCAACAACTATACGTAAAACCATTAAAACCATTTTATTCAAGCTTTACTCCCGATTCTACTCTGAGCCCTCTAAAATTCTTATTTCCTCCTCTCGTCTGAGTTTGTTTTCATTGCCCGGAACTGAAATCTCCTGCACTAGTGCCGGTACGAATGACAACAACATTATTTCCGAGTCTTTCAAAGCATATTGAGCGGAATGGAATGGGTAGGTACGTACACCTATAGTGGCGTGTTTTCTTGTTTGCACGTAAAATGTGTTTTTCGCGCGACCACGCACATAAAGTTTAACCGAAGCCATTAAGTATAAAATACGGTGAAACAGATTACTTCTGAAGAAAGGGTTACCTGTAGAAGTAAGCCTTTATTCAGATCTACATATTCTACATATAAAAGAGACTATTATTGCAGATGCTTATTTATCTATATCTGTGTTGGGTTCAAATTAGGCAAGCACTTAATTATTTGCCTGATTTTGGAAAACGAGTTAGTTTTGCCAAGCTGTTGTCAATTTTTAAAAGTTTTTTTTATAATTTACTTATAAGTCAATTAATTATTTTCCACGACATAATTCATAGAAAGAGTGTGACGTTTTCTTTAAAAAAATCATTTTATAAAGCTCAATAATAATTATTACGTAATAATTATAGTAATGCAGGAAAAGCAGGAAGTATCGCATTAAAATACATAGGACATTATATTTTTTTGGTACCTACCTATTCACATCAGTTAATTTCATCGCCCCAGAATATACAGTTTGAAATTACCGTTTAGCATTTCAATTCCAGCGCCATTCCGCCGTGTGCACACAACTACACATTGTTTTTGCATCGCGCGCTTCCTTTGAGCATCCTCGTGGATAAATAAAAAAGGCGCGTTTCACGTGGCAAAGCAACGTGTTGTTATACTTTTATATGACGTGTTATGTACGTGAACGATATGCCGGGAATATATTACTACAAACATCAGTTGTTGTAACTGTTTTATGGATTGAAGCAGTTTGCAATAATTTTTGGCTACTGTAATTATAGCTATGTCGCTATAGTAAGGGACCATTGAAAGTAATTTGTCCTATAAATAACCATATCACATTACACACATCTAAAACAATTATAAACGCCAATGTTAGAGTCAATAATTTATGTCCTATATAATCAAAACTATTACAAACCTCTAAAACATTTAAAACCACAAACTTATAACTTCAGTGTTAATGTTAGCTCACTGTCATTAATTTATTCAGTCCAAACAGTCGCGGTGCTCAAACTAAAGATATTCTTGATTTGTATGGCATAAATTAGTTTAAACAAACGAACTAAACCCAAATAATACCAATGTCAATACTAAAGTTACGACTTTCAATTAAGACTGGAGTGTGCTCAAGGACTGTAGGAACTAGACGAAATAGAACCTCCAAATTGAGGAGCAATTGAGTTTGGTGAATCCATAATAATGATAGTTGTATGAATGAAGTAGACAAGTAAACCAGTTAAAATGAAAGATATGTTTTTATACCCCTTACTTAAAAACGAAAACATTACTTAAGATGTGCCCATCGCTGCTCTATGCTGTTGGATGTATGTGCAGTTTTTAGTCCGGTAGTCGCATTTTACGACAGCCAAGGGAAGAGATGGGTAAGTAGTATTGATTTCATAATGTTAATTTATTATAATGTAATAATTTAATTTAATTTTCATTGGTTTTTTTCAGTTTAGTGTAATATTAAATTTTGTTTTATTAATAATAATAATTGATTTAATTTATTGTAATATTTGTTTTTTATTTGCATTAAATATTTTAATTTATTTAAATTTATTGTGCTATTGTGTATTTTTGGTCAATGATGTGTATGCCTGTTATTGGTTTTATGAATGTCTAAAACTTGTGATCTGTTACTTTCCTGCGAAAATTTGCATGTTAACTTGTTTGTTGTACCTTGTAATCAATCAATCAATTCTTCCCACAGCTGGGCACAGGCCTTCCTATTAGGACCACAGCATAGGGAGACCCAATGCGGGTTGGCGGGTAAAGCTGTCACCTGTCAATGAAAAAAGGTTGGAAAGGTCGTGCGTTCGAATCCCACGAAGCAAAAGAAGTGTGTCAGGATCGCAACAAATGAAATGTTTTAGTATCTGCCTACCTAAGGGAAACGGGCGTGACGTCATACATATGTAAAACTAGCGGACCGCTCGCGACTTCGTCCGCATGGACCCCGTACCCCGTGACGATTTTTAGAAAATATCATATAGCCTATTTCACCCGGAAATAGTGTAGCTTCCCAACGGTGATATAATTTCTCGAATCGGTTTAATAGTTTCGGAGCTATTCAATCCAAACAAACAATCAAATCTTTTTTTATATATTTATAAAATAAGGAGGCAAACGAGCAGGTGGGTCACATGATGGAGAGAATCACCGCCGCCCATGGACACCCGCAAAACCAGGGGAATCGCAGGCGCGTTGCCATCCTTTATTGAAGGAATAGGGATAAGGAAGGAACAGGAATTGTAAGAGGAGGGGGGGGGGGGGGGGCTCCGGAACCCTCACTGGCCGGACGTAACACAACAGCAGCAAGTGCTATTATTTTACGCCGGATATTCGTGAAAGGGTGGTATTACGCCGGGCGAGCTGGCCCAATGCGTGCTGCAACGAAGCATAGCTCTAACACTCAGTCAGTGTTACTCATATAGCACTACCCAGGGGCCTCGTGTCAAATCTTTCCTCTTTATAATAATAGTAAGTATACATAATACATACATACAAATTATAATCACGAGTATTATCCCCGAAAGGTTAGTCAGGGACTAGGCAATGAGGACAGCAAAAGCAGTCCTCCATCAAATTCCACTTTTTACCAATTAGGTGGCGACTGCACTGTGCTCAGCGTGACAGGCGGTAAGCCCATCGCCGCTCTATGCTGTTAGATGCAATGATGTTACAATAAAAATTATAATATCATTGGTTGGATGTATGTGCTGTCTTTTGTACGTTAATCGCCTTTTACGACACCCAAGGGAAGAGAGGGCAAAATGTAAAATAACAATTTAAAAAAAACGGGTAATAACTTATAAAATTTCCAATTTTATGAAACAACGTTTAATAGCAATTATCAATATAAAATTAAGGATAATTAATGAATGTTATGTAACACACCACAGTGTCTGAAGACCCGCCTATATAACCAGTGTATTCTGCCTACCATGACTTACGGTGCCGAGACTTGGACGCTCACACAGGAGGCTGTGTACATGATGAGAGTTGCACAGAGAGCCATGGAGGGTGCCATGCTCGGCATGAAGCTTATGGACCGTGTTCCCGACATCGAGATTCGAAGTCAAACAAAGGTCAAAGATGTTGGGAATCGTATAACGGAACTAAAATGGAGCTGGACAGGACACCTGGCAAGGCGAGGTGATAACAGGTGGAGTAAGGCACTAACTGAATGGCGTCCAAGAACTGTACACAAAACGTCGGTCGTCCTGCAGCAAGATGGGCAGACGATGTGGCGAACATCGCGGGCAAGACCTGGATGAGATCGGCACGGGACCGTCAACAGTGGCACATACGAAGAGAGGCCTAGGTATACCCAGCAGTGGGTGAAGTCAGGATGTGGATGATGATGATGATGATGAATTCATGTTAAATTAAAAAGATTAGTCGAAGCTAAATTAACTACTTCAAACAAACTATGCACGTTTGGAACTCGGTAGCATAACGGTTTGATTCTGGTACTTTTGCGATCTCCGTGGAATATGACTAATCAGGTTTGTGCAGCTGGCCGGGCGTGTGCTTGTTTCATGTCGGGCCATGAACTTAGCGATAGCGGGGATACGATTATTTCTGTTAGAATAATATTAATTAAGAAAAACCAACTGGTTTTTTTGTAATAAAATCACTTTTACGCGGTGACGCCACTAAATTGTAACTATGTTTGTTTTTCATGATAGGTATATATATTTTATAAAGTGTTGCAAAGCAAAGTATTATCTACCAATGGTAGCAAGTACCAATTTATAGAACTTTTTTAGTATTTCGTGTTTGTATACATAATACAATCAGGACTATTATCGCCGAAGGGTTAGTCAGAGACTAGGCTATGAAGACCGCAAAAGCAGTCTTCTACCGTAGTCCACGTTTCACCCAATAGTGACTGCTCACATGTTCTGTGTGACAAGTGGTGAGCCCATCGCCGCTCTATGCTGTTGGATGTATGTACAGTCTTCAGTCCGTTAGTCGCCTTTTACGACACCCAAGGGAAGAGAGGGGGTGGTAGTATTCTTTCACCGCCACGCGACACGGTTCCCAACTAACAAAAATGATTCTTATAATGGCTTACATTGCCAAAATTAATAGCTTTTTAGTAGCTGTATTATCTCCTATAAACCCGCGTTTGGGCACAAATTATAAGGACAATAACTTTGTACCCACCTTATAGTGGATTTATTCCTATATGTGTTTTATTATGGCCAGCAACAAGGAAGTAAAATTTATACCAGCAAAGCAAAGTATTTTATAAAGCTGTTTGCCCATATATGATTCTGTAATAAGTAAGATAGTGATTTACATTTTCGTAAAAACTTAGCAAAGAATTAAAGTGACCGCTGTCACTGTCATCCATTTTAATGACAAGAACAGTAAGTTTATAATTTATTATAATATGTTGTTACTGAATATGTGCTTGTATATAGTGAAAACGGTGTGGGAATTCAAATGCATGGCAAAATGTGGTACGCAGTGTGTTATATTATCAACGCGCCCTTGAATTTAGGCTGTTTTGTGATACAAAATTGGTTAATTATTCATTCATGTTTTTAATAAGGCTATTTATTTATTATAAGGGGAATAGGAATCGCAAATCATTTCTAAGGAAACTTAAGCTTATGCTATTGCCATTTTGTTTATATTTAGGGTTCTTTTCTCACCAGTAAAATCCCGTATCCACATTTATTTTAATTCCCGAAGATTTTTATTTATTTTACATGGTAAACCATGTAAAATAAAATAAATTCTAAATTTTACTTCACTGTATTGTTCATAATTTAATTCTTATTTCTTTTGCAGGATAATATTTTTAACGTGACAACGTCTTATAAATTGGTTTGCCGGGTGACACTTCAAGAAACTGCGTTACGCTCCGCTCACGTTATGCGCTCACAATGAGAGCGAGTGAGAGGCACGCGTCCCTTCCACTCGGGCATGGTTAGCCCGCCTAAGAGCGAGAGAGACAGACATAAAAAGTGAAAGGCACGCGTCCCTTCCATATTATTTCATTCCTCTTCCTACTATACGAATGAATATTCACATTAAAATTATTTTACCACTCAAAGTCGTTGTCACGTAAAACTTTCGCCCGTATACCGACTTTACAGGCAACCAATTTTATGTAATAAAAACTATATTTGAAATGAAACACTTTTTACGGATTAACTCGCGTTTAATTTACTATTTACATAGTTTTTATATTATCCTGACGTTTCGAACCCTTTACAGGGTCCGTGGTCACAGGGAGACTGAGGTGTTGGTCGTCTCATAGTTAGAAGTTATTTGCCTACCGTCAATAATTTTTATATTTTACCGGGTGCGTTCAAGTTTACACAATACGAGCTAACAATATTTTTAGGTCTGGCAATGTGTTGCTGTTGGGGCTGGGATTTGATGACCTGTATGATGGGGTCCCAGGCAGGTGGTAAATTCCAACCATCCTCTCTATTGAAATTACGATGTTTTTTAATTTCAATAGCCTCGCGTATCATCCTAGGGATGAATCGTTGTTCCTTGGCGAGTATTTGAGGTTTGTCAAATCTGATGTAATGGTTGGGTCCCTCGAGAGCATGTTCACACACTGCAGACTTATTTTCGCGCCTATGCTTGACGTCGGCTATATGTTCTTTTACGCGGGTTCCTACACTTCTCTTTGTTTGCCCGATGTATGAGAGCCCACAGTCGCAGTCCAGTTTGTACACGCCTGCATCTTGAAGGGGTATATTGCATTTGACAGGTCGTAAGAACTGGTTGATCTTCTTTGGCGGCTTAAAGTAAGTATTGATTGAAGCTCGCTTCAAGATGTGACCAATCTTGTCAGTGACGCCCCTCATATATGGAAGTACTGCAGGTTGGCGCTCGACTGTGGTTGGTTTTTTGCGTTTTTTGTGACAAAGCCGCGGTACTTGCAGTTTGTTATCCTGTAGTACATGCTTGACATGCTGAAGTTCAGCAGCCAGGTGTTGGGTGTCACAGATGCCACGTGCTCTCTGAAACAAAGATTTCCCTACAGTAGCCAACTGTCTAGGATGGTGGTGAGAATCACCATTGAGGTACCTATCTGTATGGGTTACTTTACGAAACACAGTGTGGCTCAAACTATGGTCAGGATTCCTGATGATTAAAGTGTCCAAGAAAGCTAACTTGTTGTCTGCCTCTAACTCCATTGTGAACTGTATTTTAGGATGTATGGAGTTAAGATGACTTAGAAAAGCAGATACTTTATCAGTTGGTAAGATAGTGAAAGTGTCATCTACGTACCGCTTATAGAACCTTGGGGTTACGAGTGCTGTGCTTAGGGCCCGCTCCTCGAAGTCTTCCATGAAAATATCGGCGACAACGGGTGATACAGGGGACCCCATAGCAACACCCTCTATTTGCAAGTAGTAAACTTCATTCCACAAAAGGTAGCCAGATGTTAGACAATGCTCTAATAGTACTGCATATTCGTTGGGCATATTTTGTTCAACTAGTCTTTTCTTGGTAATTTGAATGCAGTCCTGTACTGGTAGACATGTAAATAGGGACTGGACATCAAAACTAACCATGGTTTCATTGTCAGCAAGATGTAGGTCTTTAATATCACTGACAAACTGGTAAGAATCCTTCACATAAGCTGTTGTATTACCTCTTAATGGGGAAAGTATTTTTGCTACATGCCGGGCCAAACGGTAAGTTGGTGAGTCGATCTGGCTTACAATCGGACGTAGCGGAGCTTCAGGTTTGTGAATTTTTGGCAACCCATACAGTTTAGGTGGTTTAGGGCAGGAAGGTATTAAATAATTAGTGTCTAGATTATGTTATAAATATGCCCAACGAATATGCAGTACTATTAGAGCATTGTCTAACATCTGGCTACCTTTTGTGGAATGAAGTTTACTACTTGCAAATAGAGGGTGTTGCTATGGGGTCCCCTGTATCACCCGTTGTCGCCGATATTTTCATGGAAGACTTCGAGGAGCGGGCCCTAAGCACAGCACTCGTAACCCCAAGGTTCTATAAGCGGTACGTAGATGACACTTTCACTATCTTACCAACTGATAAAGTATCTGCTTTTCTAAGTCATCTTAACTCCATACATCCTAAAATACAGTTCACAATGGAGTTAGAGGCAGACAACAAGTTAGCTTTCTTGGACACTTTAATCATCAGGAATCCTGACCATAGTTTGAGCCACACTGTGTTTCGTAAAGTAACCCATACAGATAGGTACCTCAATGGTGATTCTCACCACCATCCTAGACAGTTGGCTACTGTAGGGAAATCTTTGTTTCAGAGAGCACGTGGCATCTGTGACACCCAACACCTGGCTGCTGAACTTCAGCATGTCAAGCATGTACTACAGGATAACAAACTGCAAGTACCGCGGCTTTGTCACAAAAAACGCAAAAAACCAACCACAGTCGAGCGCCAACCTGCAGTACTTCCATATATGAGGGGCGTCACTGACAAGATTGGTCACATCTTGAAGCGAGCTTCAATCAATACTTACTTTAAGCCGCCAAAGAAGATCAACCAGTTCTTACGACCTGCCAAATGCAATATACCCCTTCAAGATGCAGGCGTGTACAAACTGGACTGCGACTGTGGGCTCTCATACATCGGGCAAACAAAGAGAAGTGTAGGAACCCGCGTAAAAGAACATATAGCCGACGTCAAGCATAGGCGCGAAAATAAGTCTGCAGTGTGTGAACATGCTCTCGAGGGACCCAACCATTACATCAGATTTGACAAACCTCAAATACTCGCCAAGGAACAACGATTCATCCCTAGGATGATACGCGAGGCTATTGAAATTAAAAAACATCGTAATTTCAATAGAGAGGATGGTTGGAATTTACCACCTGCCTGGGACCCCATCATACAGGTCATCAAATCCCAGCCCCAACAGCAACACATTGCCAGACCTAAAAATATTGTTAGCTCGTATTGTGTAAACTTGAACGCACCCGGTAAAATATAAAAATTATTGACGGTAGGCAAATAACTTCTGACAATGAGACGACCAACACCTCAGTCTCCCTGTGACCACGGACCCTGTAAAGGGTTCGAAACGTCAGGATAATATAAAAACTATGTAAATAGTAAATTAAACGCGAGTTAATCCGTAAAAAGTGTTTCATTTCAATGTGTAGTGCTCGCTTAAACCTCAGAAAAAAACTATATTTTCTTTTTTACGGCTGATAAAGCCGAAGTAATAGAAGTGTAATGTGTCCAAACCTATTGAAACAAGAAATTAAGAAAACGCATTACTATTGTAATAGACTTCTTTCATTCTTTTAAATAGATAGTCAGCAGTCAGCCAGCTATCAATACGCGCCTAATCGTCTAATTACGTGCTGTAATATTTTTTAAAAAAAACGCTAAAAGTTATATGAAGGAAATATTGATTTTTATTGCCCAGTCTTTTATATCTCTACACCAAAATTTCAATGGATTTAGTAGGGCGACAGAACCCGTGCCTGATTTTTGTAACAGCTAGATAATTTCAACCATGATGAATCATGTTTTTGTAAAGTTATGTAGAACACTTGAATATAGTTATCTAGAGAATAACTCTCTTATAAATAATATGTAATCGAATATGGTTTGCTTTCATTCTTATAAAGACTATGTAAAATGCTTTTACTCTTTTGTCATATACACATCTTATAAAAAGCTCCTATAAATTAAAAAGCAATATAGTTACTCTGTGCATTGCTTTTATAAGAATAATTGGCCCTATTAGAAACCTTTACATAGCTTTTGAATATTATAAGGCTAAAAAGCCATATAACTAGCTCCTATAGGAATACCACATTTTAAACCCTTATTGTGGCTATATTATTAGGATTTATTACAGTTTACCCAACTAAATTACAAGGATAATGGTAGTATTAGCTAAATCTTCTTATAATATACAATTATAAGGTTCATTGACATATTGATTGCTATTTTAAAACAATTAAAAGAGTATGGACCTTATACATTAATTTTATAAGAGTATATTGTTAGTTGGGAATTATCTGTATTTGTATTCAATGTTTTTATATTTTATATCTGTTTATTTTCTAATAAATATAAATAAATAAATTAGTTATCAGTTTCATCTTTAAAATTATATTTTTGCACAAAAGATCCCATGCTACTGCGAAAGGAAGACCTCTGCAAGCCACATTAAGATTAGATAAGATAAGAATGATCTTAAAAATTTATATAAATACCTTTTAATAAAGTTACTGGTTCGGGTTTGTTCTAAATATAATTGTAAGACCTAAGAATACACAAGAATAGCTATAAATTTATTTAAATTGAACTGCATTGACCACATTTTAGAAACTCGTGATATTCTCACACCCTTTAGATAGGCCGTTAGATAAGAAATAAGGAAATTAACACTACAATGTTAAGATAATAATGAAATAATTAAAATTTTTGTACACCGCAAGAAACTTAGAATTTATGGTGACACATTGAAACGCATGTTTATTGCCATAATTTTAATTGACATACATCTTAAGGCATACAATTCAAAAAACATAACAGTAAGCTTACTCTTGAAACACAATTGCATTAGTCAATTTCCAATCACAAATCTAAAAAATGTCAAATGGCACTTTTGTAAGCGACAATAGCGCGAATTAAATTGCGTGGAAATTGATTGAACAAATTATTATCGAGATGGCGTTGCGTAATTATCTTTACTTATCCTAATATCGATACACATTATTCGCATTGGAATTGTATTAAGATTGAGTTTGCGTTCGAGAATAACCTCCCAGCTTGTAGCAATATTTTATTACGCATAAACTTAATAACGCAGAATCATTGAAAGACATATTCTTAAAAACCATAATCGTTAAAATCTGTATTATTGTGATAATTTTATTAAGCATACTTTAAAACGCGTAATTCAATTTAGTCATAGTTTTATAAAGCATAATTGAGGTTATTTTATTTATTAGACAACAGAAATACTAGCTGCCCTACTCATGGTAGATCACGTAAAAGGTTAGAATAGCGATTGTCTTGAATTTCAGTTAGTTTTATTGAGATTTCAAATGCATATTATCTTCATAACTATGTACTGGTGACACATTGAAAAGCATATTTATTGCCATAATGCTTTTTGAATATTATGTCTTCTGAACATTATGGCAAATAAAAAATATGCCTTTTGATACTTATTATGCTTATCGACATTAGGCGTTTCATTAGGTAACCGAATTTATTATGTTTGTATTGCACGCTGAGTGCACAATTTGTTAGAGCTTTTGTAGAAAGAACCGTTTTTCGATCACATATTTTAATTGGTAAAACATTGTTTCAATATTAAAAGAAGTTCAATCAGTCTAGAAAAACATTATTGAAGTAAAAAAACGCTTAATTTATGGCCATACAAACGCTAACGTAGCACTATTGTCCTTTGTTCATATCCGATGCTACCTAATGGAGCTAATTGTGACACAGTTATATACCCTCTTTGAGAGAACAGATGGCACGGAATATGCTGGTAGGATTCAAATTAGCTCCTAAAATTGATGGAGATCAAAGAGGACGTAAAAGCAGTTTTCTTAGATTATAATCGAGCCCGAACGAGCTGGACTAGTATCGGAAGGACTGGCAAGTTACAGCCCTATCCTTAAAGATTGACAGGAAGGTAAGGAGACATTTTGCCAACAGTGGGACCATCCGGGCTGAATAATAATAGCCGAATCAACCTCAATCCAATCTCATGTTTTTTTAGATGATGAATTTAATTTATTTATTATTATTTGTCTATTTTTTATCACTAAGCCTATAAACTAGGCCCTGATACCTCTGTTGTTGTAAACGTCATAAGACATAGGTAGCCGCTTGGTATCAGAAGAGTTGTATTCTTGATTGCCACATTAGTAGTGCCATCGCATAGAGCAGCGATCAGCTCACCAATCACGCTAAAAAGAAGTGGAGTTGTTATGAGGTGAAATAACCGTATCGCGTAGTAGTGAAACAGTACTACCACCCCCTCTCTTCTCTTCGGTGTCGTAAAAGGCGACTAACGGACTAAAGACTGAACATACATCCAACAGCATAGAACGGCAACGGGCTCGTCAAAATAATACTACTACTAACCCTTTTCTTCTCTTCGGTGTCGTAAAAGGCAACTAACGGACTAAAGACTGAACATACATCCAACAGCATAGAACGTCGATGGGCTCATCGAAATAATACTACCATCCCCTCTCTTCCCTTGGGTGTCGTAAAAGGCGACTAACGTACTAAGACTGCACATACATCCAACAGCATAGAACGGCGATGAGCTCATCAAAATAATACTACCAACCCTCTCTTCCCTTGGGTGTCGTAAAAGCGACTAACGGGCTAAAGGCTCTCCGCCTAAGCACATGTGCAGACTGTGCAGTTGTTTCTTGCTGAAGCGTGGACTGTGATGGCGTGGTCTGTGTTGTTTATTTAATTCAAATGATTGCTATTTTTACCATAAACATTAGTTAAAATAAAAATCTCAAAAAATTGTTGATTTATAAGTTAAACAGTTAAAAGTTGAGTCGTTATTCATGATTATTCTACTTATTACTAAGGACTTTTTCGTTTTTGTTGGCTCATTGTCATTTGAAAGACAAAAATTAAAAAAAAAACTTTTATTCCCTTGTAGCAGATAAGCATGGACATAATACTCTATGAAGAAATGCTATTATTTCTTCGCTCTTGTCGAGATTCAATTATTAAACTACATTGCCGCACTAGTATGTAATAAGCTACATTACTTTGTTGAAATCGGTGTAATAAGAGCCACTTTACGAGCTAGTGTGTTGAAAAGTTACTTACAGTGTAATAGATCAAATTAAGTGCAATTTAATAACGTATTTTAGTAAATATAAGAATAATATGGTCCAAAATATTCTATCCCAATCATCGGGTTCCATAACTTTCAAGATACAAGCCACTTCCATTGGGCTTCTCGTACTCGTAGGTACATATGAAATTGAATATAAACCGATGAATCGAACTGTCATGCAATTAACAAAGTTACTACAAGAGGCCCTAAACTTTGAACCATTGGGAGACACTAATTTTGTAAGGGGTAGTACCCATACAGAGACACAATAGTGATGCTACGTTGCAGACTAAATAATACCATACTCGTATAAATCGTGATAGAATCATGACTTTTTAAAGGAGGTTTTTGAAATTGAGCTTATAGATTTTACGTTTTTTTTCTTACCTAATTTCAATTGGTTTTATTGTTATTTTATTAATATTTTGTTTGAATGCATTATTTTTAATTTAAATTTATGATTATTAAAAATTATTATTATTTTATACAATTCTATTTGCTGATATGTGAAATGATTATTTTGTAATTTAAGGCAGCCGCCCGGAATGCGGAAGATGCGTGGTTCGATTCCCGCCTGAGGTTGTCGTCTTTTTTTCATTGTTTGAAATTTTACTTAAGTATATTTAAGCGTTAATAGGACGCTAAAATATAAATCATTAATGAATATGGTTTAAATGTATTGAATTTTGTAATTATTATTTTTTTAAATGGCATTTGTTTAATATTGTACGTCCGAAATGGACAGACTGTTGACACCATTTTAATTGTAACAACCAATGCACACAGTTATGACAATAAATTTTATCTTATCTTATCTTATCTTATCAAGGTAAAGTAGACCGAAATACCACGAACAGGATTCGATCCTACGTTCTCTTTATACCGGGTCTTGCGCACTACCAGCTATGCTATTGTGGATTTCAAAGACATATAGTTACTTCAATATAAACACTCACAGGCACTTACTGACGTCAAAACTAAAAATATATTAGTACATTTTAAAATTTAGTTAAACATAAACTACTGAATCTACCACCAGCTCGAATTTTGGAAGATCTTCAAATAAGAACAGCTGGCTCTTGCCAGCCCTGCCCTTATAAACCCTTTTTTGTTTGTTACTAGGATGGAAAAAAGAAAAAGCCTCCTAGGTAAGAACCTTAGGAGACTTATTTCTTTTGGGAGAGCCTTAAAATAAGAACAGCTGCCTCTTGCCAGCCCTGCCCTTATAAGCCCTTTTTTCTTTTTTCCATCCTAGTAACAAAAAAAAAGGGTAATTTTAAAAAATTATACTAATTTGTATAATAATTTTGCAAATAAATATATTTTTTATTATTGAAATTTTGCATTCGCAATGCTTTATAGATTTAGGATAAAATATATACTAGAAAAAAATCAACCAGTCTCCGGAAGCTTGAACCCATGACCTTCGGATTGCCGGTCCACTGCATAACCTCTAAGCTAAAGCTAAAAATAATTGTAGAACATAACGTTCTCTATCAGACTAGTGCAAATTTAACTAGCACTATCTATTTTCACTTTGTAAGCTAAAGCTAAGGCGACATAGGTATTAAATGTCGCTGGCAGAATCATCAATAGCCAATCACCCATCCAAAACAAACTCGCGGGCTAACCGCTAGTTAGAAATATCAACCAGTACAATGCATAACCGACATCAGGATAACAGTGTTGAATTGTTGACGTGTCAATTATGTTTGACGAACGATTCGATACCAGCACGGAACTATGCGAAACTATAATTGAATACCGCTGATTACGTCCATGGTGGATAGAAGCGGACTCAATGAATCGGCCTGATGCAATTAACTATTTACCGTACGAACGATACGTCACATTAATAATGAGGTCGTTGAGTTCGTTTTGGAATAGCTAACTGCCGTTCGCAATCAAATGTAACTGATGAATTTTCATTGTTTAATCATTTTGATGGTCTAATGATTCTTTAATATGCTTCTATTGTACTGTAAGTGCTTTTGTGTTTTATTAGCATAAATGGCAAATAACGTTAAAATTAAATACAGGCGCTTAAGCTTCTCAAACATGAACGGCGAGCCAAAAAAAGGTTTTTGAATTTTAACAACAGCTACAACTACTACCTACTGGGTTAGTATCGTTTTTCCCCAGTTTCATTTTCACCCGAAAATATTACAAATTTTAATTACTATGAATCAGTTTCGTTTTCACCCGAATATTTACGTGTGCCAGTCTCATAGAACCACCTTACTAAACTTATACAAAAACAGACAGGTAAAGGTCAATACAAAAGTGTTTTAGTCTTTATTTACATTAATATTACTTATTAATTATTTTATATTTAAATGTACATAATTACATTAGTTAAAGTTCGAAAAGAATTAAAAATGTATCTTTATTAAGAAAGTAAGAAATTAGAAAATGTGATTTCATGGTTTTTTTATTCATTTGTGAGTTGATTGATCAATAGGATTTGGAACCTGGAGGAGGCAAATGTTTGTTTATTCCGTAAAATTCCATTGTTTATGAGTTTTATAAATGTTATAATATGTACAATAAACCTATACTATAGACCATTAATGCATTGGTGTGACATAATATTGTTTATTATTGGGTTTTTAACTAGGTATACCTTTCTTGTGCAATTTCGTGAGAAGTAACATCCATGGCCAAAGTTGGCCTAGTAATTGTATATATGGTGAAATAACATCGGGGCACGATTTTTACGAAATGTCTTACTAGTTAGTCTTACTAGGTCTCACAAGGTACCACCTGGAAGGTGGTTCTGTATGGGTAAAACCTAATGATTGGTTGCGAAAGGTGAAAAAGAAATTTGTACACTATCTCTATTGTCACCATTTTAAGTAAGATGGATGTTATGTTAAAGTTTTTGTGTTTTTTTTTCAAATATAATTTTTAAGTTTACATTGTTATTTATGCATGTCTGAGGGCAGACATGAGTGCAGGAAGGCCTAGTGTAGGATTAATGGAGGATAAATGACATGTGTGTAACGGAACGTAAGACATGTGTGAACAGGACTGAAAGATGCGCAAGGGATATAGAAGAAGAATAGCGAGGGCACTTAGAACGACGAAGTGCTTTCAATTCGCTTTCACAAAAGAAGTGTTAAACTAAAAAGCTACGAAATAAGGAATAAATACGTCAGGATAATATAAAAACTATGTAAATAGTAAATTAAACGCAAATTAATCCGTAAAAAAGTGTTTCATTTCAATAAATAGTTTTTGTTTTCAACCACCATTTTGGGAAATCCTCCATTCATTCGACACTCGGACTTCCTGCACTCATGTCTGCTCATACATGCATAAATAACAATGTGTAATCTGAAAACAATATATAAAAAAAATACTACAACGTAACAACTTTAACATCGGAATCTTAAACATAGGAAAAAAACATCTTAAACTTCGAAAAAAAAACATCTTAATTAAACATCGGAAAAAAACATAAGCACTTGGCCTTCATCTTACCTGATGGAAAGTGACGATAAGGCCGAAGGTGTAAGTGCGCCACAAAAAACGTATGACAACCGCGACTTCGTCCGTGTGCTCTTTGTTACGTGCGTGTCTACGCGGACGAAGTCGCGGGCGGGCAGCTAGTATATTAATAACTAATAAATTAATTTGTTATAGTTTTGAAAGCGTCTGTACCATTAAACAATTCGGGTAAAAACAACACTAGAATTTAATATTTAATTTTCGGGTGAAATCGAAACTGGGGAAAAACACCACTAACCCTACCTACTGCAACCAGAACCATAGGTGACTAAACCAAAATTGATTTAGTCACCCATATTGTGATACGACCATGCGAATGTAGCTTAACTTGCAAATTGATAATCATCCTGAGCTCCTGTTTCGAAAGGCTTGTGTAAACCTTTGAATCCGATATTTGTCGTAAGACGGCAGCGTCAAAACCATGTGGGCCTGTGCCCAGCAGTGGGACGTTTATAGGAAAATGAATAAGCGTCGTGCAGGTTAATGACCGGAAGGTGGGGTCCCGGCGGCCATTCCCGGGGGGGTTAGGGGGCCCTTCCGTTCGGCAGGTTAATAATACTCGTCTGTGGGCAAATTGGGGAAACAGGCCACCACACTTTGACCATTCACATCGCGGCATCAATTTCTCGATTCACGCCTCTCTCTTTCCACTCTTAAAATGACAGCGCCTAACAACAAAACTGGTAGCGGTGCACACCCCCACCACAACCTTACCGTTTGAGGTGGAGTTCGCTAACATCCGCGGACTCCATGCAAACCTCAATGCCGTCCACCACCATCTTGAGACGGCACGGCCAGCAATGTTGTTCCTGACGGAGACGCAAATAATCCGCCCAGCTGACACCACCTACCTGAACTATCCCGGCTTTGTGCTTGAAGAATCCTTCAAAGCCAAAGCCGGCGTTTGTTTATTCGTTCGGGCGGATGTTTGCTGTCGCCATCTGCGCTGTCTGGAGGACCCTTTCTTCTCCCTCCTAGTGGTACACGTCGACTTAGGCTCTCATTGCCGTGACTACGTCTGCGTCTACCGATCCCATAACGGCGACATGGAGACAACTCGACTAATTGAACATCTTAGTCAGGTAGCAGATGATGCGCAGGAGCGGTTTCCATCGGCGGAATTGGTGATTTTGGGGGACTTCAACGCCCACCATGAGTTGTGGTTAGGTTCCTCCAAAACAGACCATGCTGGTAGAACTGCCCACGCATTCGCTCTCACGCATGACCTGACGCAACTGGTGAACCAGCCCACCAGGATCCCAGACATAGTTGTCCATGCGCCCTCCTTACTCGACCTTCTGCTGACGAGTCGCCCAGCTGGATACCGGGTGGAGATTCGAGCTCCTTTAGGTTCCTCGGATCACTGCTTGATATCCAGCACAGTGCCCTTGGCATCGCGCCCGCCAACAGTGGTTTCGAAACGCCAGATTTGGCACTACACGTCGGCAGACTGGGACGGTACGCGGGAGTATTTTGCATCCGTCCCTTGGAGGCAGCGCTGCTTTAGTGGGAAGGACCCGACAGCTAGCGCCACTGCCGTTGCTGATGAGATAGTATTAGGAATGGAATACTATATTCCACACTCCTATGTCATCAGCAAAGGCAGACGCAACCGCTGGTTCAATCGCGAGTGTGCCAGCGCTGTTGAGAGCAAACAGACGGCATACCGCGCTTGGATCAGAGGTAAAGCTCATGGGGATCCCGAAACTCGCTCGCTAAAAGCAGCCTATAATAATGCCACCAAGTCGTGTAAGAGGGCCTACATTAGAGCGGATGCCCAGCGCGTTGCACGAGTAGGCCAAGAACTCCTGACGCATCCTACGGGCAGCCGTAGTTACTGGCGTCTGGCCAAAGCCGTGCAATCCAACTTATGCCAATCGTCGCTGCCACCACTGAGATGTCCTGACGAAACTTTAGCTCACAAGCCGCAGGATAAGGTCGATCTCCTGGCCAAACTCTTTGCGGTTAACTCCCGGATCGATGACTGTAATGCACAGCCACCCTCAATTCCTCACTGTGGCCACACAATGTCTGATATTAAAATCAGGCAGTGTGATGTCCGTGCGGAGCTGCAGTCAATCGATGTCCGGAAAGCTAACGGTCCTGATGGCATCCCAGCAATAGTCCTGAAAATATGTGCAGCTGAGTTGTCCCCTGTGTTAACGCGTCTGTACCGTCTCTCGCTCTCTTCGGGTTGTGTGCCGGAATCTTGGAGAGAAGCTAATGTGCAACCGATCCCTAAAAAAAGATATCGGTCAGAATCAACTAATTACAACCCTATAGCCGTAACTTCAGGGTTGTGCAAGATCCTAGAACGAATATTGAACAAACAGCTTATTCGATACCTAGAAGATCACTCCCTAATTCACGATCGTCAATATGGGTTTCGGCCAAAACGGTCAACGGGTGATCTTCTAGCGTACGTCACACATCTCTGGGGATCTCTATTGACAAGCGTGGCGAGTCACTGGCAGTTAGCCTTGACATAGCCAAGGCTTTTGATCGGGTCTGGCACAAAGCTCTTCTCTCCAAGCGCCCGGCAGACGGTTTGCCCGCTCAGTTCTGTACCTGGATTGCTAGCTTCCTGCATGAGCGTAGAATCCGTGTCCTTTTGGATGGATGCGCTTCGCGGTTCATGTCAGTGAACGCTGGTGTTCCTCAAGGCTCCGTTCTATCCCCCACGCTGTTCCTTCTGCATGTCAATGACATGCTTCCTCTTGGAAACATTCATTGCTATGCAGATGATAGCACAGTGCATGGAAGATATAACGGTCAACCCAACGACTGGGCAGGTAGACACCAACATGAAGCGAGCAAATCTTGTCATTGAGCTCGATCGGGTGTTGGACCTCATTTCTAAATGGGGCTCCGATAATCTGGTGGAGTTCAATGCCAAGAAAACACAGGTGTGCGCGTTCACAGCGAAAAAGTCGCCATTCCTTCCCCTTCCCTCTGTTCAGGGTACATCTCTAGGCCTGCAGAGCAGTATTAACATGCTCGGTATGGATATCCGCTGCGATCTGAACCAAAGGACTACATCGAAACCATGATTAAAAATGCCTCACGTGAACTCGGTGTCCTGAACAAGGTGCGGCGATTCTTCACGCCTGATCAGTTGTGTCTATTATACAAGACACAGGTGCGGTCTTGCGTGGAGTATTGCTCTCACCTTTGGGACGGCTTCGCAAAGTACCCTCTCGATGCCTTAGACAGATTGCAGCGCCGCGCAGTGCGCATTATCGGCAATGCGGAGGAGAGAAATCACTAAAACTCTCGAGCCTTTGCAATTGCGTAGAGATATTGCGTCACTCAGCGACTTTTACCGTTTATACCATGCCGAGTGCTCTGAAGAACTCTTTGACCTCATCCATCCTTCTCCCTTCCTCCATAGGAGTACGCGTGCTGCTCTCCGGAGTCACCAATTTACAGTCTCTCATATTCCATCACGCACAAAGAAATTTGGTGACTCGTTTCTTTGCCGCACTTCCAAAAGATGGAATGGTCTACCAGCACACGTATTCCCTATTACCCATAGGTAGGCAATGACATAGGGTCCTTCAAACGAGGCGTGAAGAAGCACTTTGTGGGCCGGCAGAGTGAGGGTGACTGATGCTACGTCTCTTACGCTGCACCAGTTGTCCTCACGCCTGAACTTCAGTTCCACTTAACATCAGGTGGAGTGGGGTCATTTGCCGGGCTTAGTATAAAAAATAGCTTTTTATTCTTCTATACTTATACTATACTTTTTTTGTTCTACTATGGATAAGCGCTTGGCCTTCATCTCACCTGATAGTAAGTGACGATAAGGCCGAAGGTGGAAGCGCGCTTCACCCGGAATCCTCAACCAATAAGGAACTGGCTATCTTATCTCAAACTGTCGGAACACAACAATGCTATAAACATCGTTGTTATGGCGACAGACTTAGATAAGATGGTGGTAGCTAGCCAGGCGGACTTAACAGCCCTACACAAAGATGTGCCCCGCTGGAATCAAACCCGAGACCTCTGGGTCTGAGACCGGTGGCTTAGCCACTAGACCACAGAGGACGTGGTTAAACGGTATAGTTTTTTTTAAATGATGATGTTGATGTTCGTATTCGTCTAGCGGCGTGCGTCAGACGTGCCAATTATAACTGACAAATGCTGCATTGTTACCAACTAAGCGAAACTCATAATTAAATTCGTGATTGATGGAAATGGACCGTATGAATTTATTCCCCGTGAAGCAATTAAGTGTTGAAATTTATTGGAGAGCGCCTGAATATTGACGAGGCCGTACTGACCGTACTGATGGTAACAATCCTAACTAAATTATAAGCGAGAAAGTGAGTTGGTATATTTGTTTGTTATAATTTTATGCTTGAACCACGTAACCGATTTGAATGTACTTTGACATAAAGATAGATGGGGCCCTGGAGATGGTTATTTACCCGTGTATTTTTATCTGTGAAAATAGATATGAATCTATACCCCTTGTAAATGGGATTCTATGTATGAAACTTTTTGTGAAGCTTCTTACTTTGCAGAAATATTATTTATAACAAATAATCAAAGTCTATCTAGTGGCTGAAACTAAAAAGCATGTATATAGACTTATTGGAAAAAAATATTATTTATATTTTTTTGCGGGTTTGAATCCTGCGCTTGGAATAGTTAAACATTTTAAAAATTGGATTTGGTTTGCAACATATCATTTAGATGAATTTTTACTATCTACGACTTTGATCAACAATACAACTAGATGTCAGGTCAGGGCCAAAAATGTGTCCCGGTAAATAAGAGCGCACTTGAGAAATGAGCTCTTATTTTCTTGCAAGGCATAACAGGAAAAAGTACTTTATTTGTTGCCCTTTAAGGTTGATTTCACCACTAAATGTTATTGACGTCTTTTCTTTTTTAAGTGACAGGAGTAATTTATCGCTTTGAAAAAGTATTTATTCACGTGGACAGAATTTAGCTTTGATTTTATACGTGACGCGTTATCTAGTTGGTATTGTTGATCAAATATCTACGAGAACAATAAATTAAACAAATAAAATAATAAATTTTAAGAAAACAACATGATTCAAAGATGTTGGTAACTTAAAGATAACGAAACGTTGTAAAAAATTTAAACCTCAGGCGGGAATCGAACCCATGTCCGCAATCCGGGCTTCTGCGATGACCACTCCGCCATCGAGGTATTGGTTAGACCTGACGAAATTTTAAAGGTAACTTTTTTGTATCTTTATGAAAAATATGTTCATGTTTATCCTAAATGTTGCACTATGCTGCTTTGTAAAAAAGTAAGTGCGGATGCAGTTTGCGGGAAGCCCCGTTAAACATTGTATTAACATTCTCATTCTTCTGTAGTTCGCGCTTAGTTTAATGCGCCACAAACATTCAATTTGAAAGTCAATGAGCTGTTTTATAAGCAACATTAAAAATAACTCAGTAACTTAATAATATATGGTAGAAAGTTGTGTACATAGGCAAAAATGTATTTGATAAACTGTAACTCAAATAAATCTAAGGCGTAAAACTTAATGTATTCGTATAACTTTTACATAAATTTGTATGCATACAGTTCAAAATGAGATAAAGTTTAATCACAAAAGAACAAAGAAGAGAGACACAAAACTTCAGTTATACAATATAACTACTTTTGTGCAAATATTTTATCAAAATAATTTTTCTTTTCAAACGGACGGTTTGTTTGATAATAATAATTGTGTAAAAGTGACTGAGGGCTAAAATAATAGATGGCAATTTAATAACATAATGCAGCTGATAAGTGGACCCTAATATATCAGACCCATGTCTAAAAGTGATTAGGGCAATGATTGTTTTACTGATGATAAGTTTATTCCCTTCGGTCACAAAACTATTGTACTTCAAACAGAACAGGACAAAGAGAAGTTTTAATGGGACGTAAGACTTAGACAAGAGACATAGCTTAATTTAAATGTTAAGTGACTTCGGTTTGCTTTAATTATATTTTGTTTAGTTTTTGTTTTCTTTTAACTATAAATCATTATTTTTAATTGCGCGTAGTATACGGCCGTCCAAATCAGCGGTTATAGAGAAAACGCAAGAAAAAGTGAAATCGAGCGCATCGTTATGCAAAGGCGTTTAAATTTTTAATTTAAGCAATAAACTGTCCAATTCCTAGGTACTGACTAGTTTGGATACTCCTCCTAATAGGCTTCGTCAGCCTATAAGCGTCCCACTGCTGGGCAATGGCCTTTCCACTTTTTTAAAATGTTTTTATTATTAACCGTGTCTCATATAGTGGTGAAAAAATACTACCACCCCCTCTCTTCCCTTTGGTGTCGTAAAGTTGACTAACGGACTAAAGACTGCACATACATCCAACAGCATAGAGCGGTGATGGGCTCACCAACTGTCGCGCTGAGCACATGTGCAGTCGCTATTTGGTGAAAAGTGGACTATGGTAGAGGACTGCTTTTGCTGTCTTCATTGCCTAGTCTCTGTAAGCCCTTCGGGGAAAATAGTCAAGATTAATATGTATAGTATTTATTTTATTATTGTACAGGAAAGTTTTCTTCTATGATGGGGAGGGCATTTTTTAATTCTGATTGACGCTGTAAAAGAAAATCAAAAAAAAATACCCTTGCTGAATTTCTTGCCGGTTCTTCTTAGTACAAGGCCGCCCGCCCCATAGATAGACTTACGAAACGATGGCATAATGACATTCATAAGTACTGTTACCTAAAAATGGCCTAACCTGAATAAATCAATGATAATAAATGTGTAGATACGTTGCCTGCCCTCCGTAGTGACTAGAATAAATTCAGGTAATTGCCTGAAACTCACTCAATCACATGTCAGTCATTGTCACGTCACGTCAATACGATCGTTACCGTTATATGTTTTTGGGTTGTTATTTGGATAAAATGCCTTCCTGTGTAAATAGAAATTATAAAATTATACTGCAACCGCAAGATACAAGAACAATGTTTATTTTCACTCGTAAGTATTGTAAAAATATATTTAAAATATAGTGAGGACATGCCCTATTGCCAATTCGATATAAATGAGTGAAACTCATGTACTTACTATGTTTTCTGTAAAAGTGAATAAGATAATAAAAAAATGGCAGCCGAGATAGCGCATAAATTTGATGAGCTCTTTGGTCAACTACATTAATAGGTCAAAAATTATAGGACCGCCGGCGGTCGCGAAACAATTGATTTTCAATTATCATCTCAATCCTCAAGGGGTTAAAGAGTACTTTTACAAAAGTCTCTTTTTAACAATAGCCTAATGATATGATTGCGTTTATTTTCTTTCTCTTTCGACGTGTATTACGTCATAGAAACACTTTCGCCATTTTTAAATGCAATTCCTTCACGTATAACTAGTCTATATATAAAAGGTCATTGGAATAAAATGATATTGATTCTTGATTCACGTGGCCCACAGCACATGGGGAGGGTGGGCCACAGCACATGGGGAGGGTGGGCCAGGACCCACCACGCTGGCCCAATGCGGGTTGGGCCCAAACACTTCAATGAGTATCCTATTGTGTTTACTTTAAATTAATTAAATAATTTGATAATATTGTTATTACCGTAAAAAAACTTACCTTACCTTAACTTAAATAGTTTAAGCTTATCGATCCAATTATACTATAAATTTTACTTACATACATCACGTCTGGTTTCCTAATCCAGGCATTGATCACAGCTTCCCGTGTGCACCGTGAAATGCTACACCAGTCAACTACCAAAAATCAAACACACACACACACACTCACTCACACACACACACACACACCCCCACACACACACACACACTCATTCACACACACACACACACACACTCATTCACACACACACACACCACACACACACACACACACACCCCACACACACACACACACACTCCCACACACACCCCCCACACACACACACACACAAACACACACACACACACACACACACACACACACTACACACACACGCACACACACTACACACACGCACATTACAATTAGTTATATATTGCTTATTTTGTAGTACTTCTCTTCTAAATGTAATATTGAAATGAAATGTTGTAACTAAAAGATGAATCCATGTATTCCGAGAGTGGGAGGCCTGGTTTCTAGAAGACCGGCAGACTACTGCTTACCCCCCCACAAATATTAAATTTGATTATATAGGTTAAACACATTGTTTATTGTAATTTGTGGAGAAAAAATAAATAAATTTATAATTATTATTAATTTATTATTATCAAACGGATAAAGGTTAAGTATACAAAATTTACGCAATTTGTCAAATTTTAATTAACTGTGTCGCGTAGCGGAGAAAGAATACTACCACCCCCTCTCTTCCCTTGGGTGTCTTAAAAGGCGACTAACGGACTAAAGACTGCACATACATACAACAGCATAGAACGGCGATGGGCTCACCACCTGTCACGCTGAGCATAATATGTGCAGTCGCTATTTGGTGAAAAGTGGACTATGGTAGAGTACTGCTTTTGCGGTCCTCATTGCCTAGTCTCTGACTAACCCTTCGGGGATAATAGTAAATATTCAACTAACATTAAATACCTATTTAATTCTAACAATTATTTTTAAGCTAAGCACTGCTAATTTGAAAAAAAACCTTAGATGTCAAAGTCTGGGATCTGTTAAACAGGGTTGAACAACTTTTTCTAGCTCAGACAGAAACCAATTAATGTTTCTTTTTTTGTTTTAAGATCCTTTGTGAAAGATAATTCAACAAACGCGTTGTTAAATTTGCAAGCTTTTCTTTACAGACGGCGTATTTTACGCTCATCTGTAGCTCGTTTTACAACAGTCGTATTAATAAAACCGAGCGACGGCGCCGTGTGAGTAAAGACGCGTTTATTTCATACTCGTATATTATGCTAGTATTTCCAAATTAGTTCGCTATCATGCTACAATATTCGGTCCACGAAGTGCGAATGCACGCGCATACTATAAATGTTTCAGTCCGTGGCGGCACTGAAAGTTTTTCACGAAAATTTTCATACATTTAAGCCCTCTTAATGCGGTAATGAGCTTGTGGTCGTTGTATGGTCAAATAGCCTATTTTGTATATATTTTTTTTAAATATCACCTATCGAGTTTATTAGCAGGTTTTGCGCAACAGAAGACTGCATTTTTAACTGGTGGTAGAATCACGGCTATTTAAATAGGCTTTCGGTACCAGTTTTATATAAAATCATTATAACTTATGAATTTTAAGTTATAAAAGTTTTTTTCTGCAATATTTTAACTGTGGAGTGGGAGTTGAGTAATGAGAATTAAGTTTTTTTTTTTTTTAATTTTAAATGGGTTTGCGTTTGGCCTCATTCTCGCCTGGTGGTAAGCGATGACGAGGCCGACGGTGGTACACGCTTACCCAGAAAATGCCTATTCACTCTGGCCTTGAAGATACTAAGGTTGTAAGTATCCGGAAACACAGACGCAGGGAGAGCGTTCCACTCCTTAGCGGTGCGTACTAGAAAAGATGCAGCAAACCGCTTCGTACGGATTGTTGGAAAGTCAACGACATGGGGGTGGAAGCCCTCCCGGCGTCTAGTGGTCCGGTGGTAGAAAGTAGAGGGTGGTATCAGGTTATGTAGTTCCTGCGCACACTCGCCAAAATACACCTTCTAGAAGACCGATAGACAGGCGACTTTACGCCGATGCTCCAAAATCTGAAGTTTGGTTCCAACGAGCGCATCGTCGCCTATGAGTCTCCTAGCCCTTCGGTCCACTGAGTTCATTGCGTCCAACTGGTACTTGGCAGAGCCATCCCACAGGTGGCAGCAGTACTCCATACACGACCGAACTTGTGCTTGATACAAGTGGAGTAGCTGTTCCGGTGTGAAGTATCGCCGAACCTTAAAGAGGATACCAAGTTTTTTGGCAGCAGTTTTTGCTTTCGACTCAATGGAGCTACCAAAGTTGAGGTTAGATGAGAGTTCCATACCTAGGAGCTCGAGATGGTCGGTTATCGGTATCGGTGCATTCAGGAAAGTAGGAGTGATATTAAATGGACTCCGTTTGGCGGAGAACAGACAAGCCTGTGTTTTGTTGGTGTTGAACTCAACAAGGTTAGCTTCGCCCCAGTCGGACACTGCTTGTAATGTTGAATTCATTCGCTCAACCATGGCCTCTCTAAGTGACTCAGTCTCAGCGACACTGGCGCGGGCACTGGACATATATCGCTCTGTAAAAGTGCTGTCGTCTGCGTATCCGAAGATACCTGGGCACAACAGATCATTAATGTGCAGCAGGAAAAGTGTCGCAGAGAGAACAGACCCCTGAGGTACTTCGGCATTTATAGCCAATAAGTCAGAAGAGCAGCCATCGATGACTACCCTTATTGACCGTTCGCTCAGGAAATCGGATATCCAGGCACACAGTGCGGCGGGAATTCCGTATGTAGGAAGCTTGCTTTTAAGACTGTCGTGCCAAACCCTGTCAAATGCCTTCGAGATGTCGAGAGAGACAGCGAGTGCTTCGCCGCATTTCTCGATGGCTTCGCCCCACAGGTGTGTGGCATACGCAAGAAGATCACCAGTTGATCGTTCACGGCGAAAACCGTATTGTCGATCACTGAGCAGACTGTTGTCCTCGAGGTACGCCAGGAGCCTGCTGTTTAATACACGTTCCATACTTTTGCAAAGTATGGAGGTGATTGCGATAGGTCTATAATTCGCAGGGTCGGCTCGACTACTTTTTTGGGCACAGTTTGCACGTTGGCAAGCTTCCAGGACTTAGGAACTTGTCCCGTTTTGAGAGAGAGGCGGTACAGGCGTGTCAGTACAGGAGACAATTCGGGCGCACAATTCCGCAAAACCACTGCAGGAATCCCATCGGGACCACTGGCTTTATTCACGTCAAGAGTCCGAAGCGTTTTCAGTTCCTCTTTTTGGCGTATACGGATTTCTGACATTACAGAACCGCTTTGAGGTAGCACAGGTGGTGTCTTACTTCCAGAATCGAGACGCGATTGGCTTGCAAATAGAGAAGCAAATAGATTTGCTTTCTCTACCGCAGAGTGGGCCAGAGATCCGTCAGGCTTCACCAGTGGTGGCAGAGATGGGCGGCAAAAGTTCGATTCTACCGTTTTATTTATTTATCATAGGCGAAGTCAGTCACAGAAAACAGCATAATATATGCTATATTATGCTGTTTTCTGTTGTTCTCTAGGTTTCCGCGGAAGATCAGCGTCAGGGCACCTTTGGTGTCTTGACTAATGCTGAGTGGATACCTTTTCTGTGTCACAATAAAATAGTTTTGTTTAAAATTGTATATTTACATGTGTGCGTGACACGAATAAATTATTTTCATTTCATTTCATTTTAGCCAAGGACCAGAAAGCCTTGCTACCCGATGGGTGAGAGGCGAGTTTGGCTCCAATACGGCTAACACGGTCGAACCGAGTCTTCCTGAGCACTTTTTTGAAGGACTTGGCAGCAGCGTTATAGGCTTTCTTCTTTGCGCTGACATCGGAGGTTTTACGTGCGCGAGCTTCAGCCCAGCTCTGGTACGCCGATTGTTTTACCGCCTCAGCAGTAGCGCAATCAGAGTTGAACCAGCGGGGAGCTCGGCTATCGAGGGATACGTCGGAAAATGGAATAAAGTACTCCATTGCCGTACATATCACCTCAGAGATAGCGTCAGCGCATTTCGATGAGTCGCCAGAAGAGAAGCAAGCTTGCTGCCAAGGATAAGAAGCAAAGAAATGTCGCATTTCATCCCAGTCTGCAGACTTGTATCGCCACATCCGCCTTGTGCCTCTAGGGCTGGGATCGGGTGGGGAGTAGTTTGACACAGACTTCACCAGACAATGGTCAGAACTGCCCAGAGGGGCAGTAACTGACACAGAGTAGCGGTCTGGATCTGTAGTCAGCAGAAGGTCCAGGCAATTAGGTGTGTGGCTAGAAACATCAGGTATGCGCGTGGCTTCCTTGATGAGTTGGGTGAGATTCAGCGACAGAGAAAACCTCAGCGCCTCTCTACCAGCATGGTCAGTGTCCTGGTATGAGAACAACCAGTCACGATGGTGGGCGTTAAAGTCCCCCAGAAACACTAACTGCGCAGATGGATACCGATGTTGGACTATATCAGCCGTAGCACCAAGGTACTCAAAGAGTTTGGTCGTCTCCTGGTCCCCGCTGTGCGATCGGTAGACACAGGAATAGAGAATTTTCTCAACGCCTGTGTCCACCAGTACCCACATGACAGAAAAACCAGGTTTTTCAAGGTAACGGAGACGCTGGCAACAGATGTCATCGCGAGCATACAGGCACACGCCAGAGCGTGGTTTAAAATTGTGCTCCAGGGTATACCCTGGGTAGTTCAAATACGCCGCGTCTGACGGACACCTGATTTGCGTCTCCGTGACAAAGAGCAGGTGAGGCTTATCAGTCTCAAGGTGGTGGTGGACTGCAACGAGATTAGAGTGCAAACCTTGAATGTTACAGAGGTGCACTTGGAGTGACAGGAAGTGCTTCCGCTGTTGAAACTTTTTCCTCATTTGTGTCTTTGCCATTGTGCTTGATTTGGGAAGAGTGAATAGGCGAGAGGAAGGCAGTTGGACATGGCGCGCACCGACAACCCAGCGACGTTAGCGATACCGCCGCACCAATTGAAGACTCATCTGGAGACCGCGGGGACGCCCGAACCCCCCCAGAATGGCCATCGGGTCCTGTCATCCGGTCGCCAACCGGCTCGCCCGGCGTAATACCACCCTCTCACGAATATTCGGCGTGAAATAACGACACTTGGTGCTGTTGTGTTTCGTCCGACCAGTGAGGGTTCCGGAGGCCCCATCCCCCCCATCTCCTCCCAATTCCTATTCCTTCCTTCAACCTATTCTTCCCTTAAAGGCCGGCAACGCATCTGCGATTCCTCTGGAATTGCGGGTGTCCATGGGCGGCGGTGATTACTTTCCATCAGGTGACGCGCCTGCTCGTTTGCCTCCCTCTTTTATAAAAACAAAAAAAAAAAACGATGGAGCATTCTGGGATTTTTCGCGAGTTGGCGGGGCAGCCTTTCATAGGTGGCCTACTACTTGGGCCCCCTACTAACTGCGGTCGGCCAGCGGAAAAACCGTGCTTCGGATCCCGCTGCTCTCCAAGATGAGGCTCCCGGTACAACAGCACCACCTCGTCGCACACGGTTTCTCGGTGCTGCGCAACAGACCAGACCCAACCTCTCGTGAGGGCTCCCAAGGCATCACGCCGGAACACGTTGAATAACGTTTGGCGGCATGTCTTTGCCTTGGTGGTGGTAACTAGCCACGGCCAAAGCCTACCACCAGGAAATCGTTGCTCGGTTGGCACCACCCAGGGGTCACGTGTATGGTCTCGAGGGTACAGCATACGGACGCGAGCAACTTCGACCCCCATAAAGTAATAATTTGCGTAAGTTATTTTTGTTTCACTTAAATATTTTTCCAATATAAACTCATTTGTATAATAGAAAATACAGTCACCTACTATTTTTGAATCAGTCTCTCTTAATGAAATCCCTCTTTTAAATAAATATTTTTTTTTAAATTTATATACGTGTAAGCAGCCGGCTTTTATAAATCAGTGTCATTTAAGTGTACACATGTTACATAACAACTACTTACTTAGTTACCTACACAATCAAGTCTTATAGAATTAAGAAAAAGCTAAATATAACAAAAACGTATTCAGAAAGTACGTACCAAAAATTAGCTTTTGAAACGCAACTCCTGAAAGTTTGTCAAAGTTGGCATTCAAACTTTCCCATTAGTTTAAAAGCCAGACGGGTACAGCCCGTGAGCCCATCATTAGAAGGCTCTAAATCTGGGTTATTAAAATTTTATGCACGATCACTTACAGAAGTTCGGGGGTAAAGATTAAGATCTGTTTGAATCGCTTGGTTAAGAATTCACTGAGTGCTTTCTATGTCACGATTCCACTTCCATTTTAACTTTATATTGCAGACTAGCTCTGTCTACGACTCCGTACACGCAAATGCTATATTATACAATATTTCATCATAACATCCCACTGCTGGGCACAGGCCTTCCCTTGTGAGAATATTGGTTTATAGCACAGAATAACTAAAAGTACAGAAGGTTCACTCTCTAAACGACATTCACGCCAAATTGAAACTCGTCGTATCGTGTGACCCGAGCGTTCATATTCCGTTATGCAACGCTGACTCTGGCCGAGTGCTCATTAGTGGATTTTACAGACTGCTATCTGCACGATGACCACGATGGCGCAGCGGCTAGCGCGTTCGGCTTGCGATCTTGCCCGCTAAGCAACTTTCGCAATGCCGGGTCGCTGGATGGGTGAATTGGGATAGACCAATTAAAAACATCTCGAACTCCTCCGTGCTTCGGAAGGCACGTTAAGCCGCTGGTCCCGGTTGTTGTCGTAAGATGGCAGTCGTTGAAACCCACCAACCTGCATTGGGCCAGTTTGGTGGGTTATGGCGCAATATCTCCACGCGCTATTTTGCAGGTGGGAGGCCTGTGCCCAGCAGTGGGATGTTTATAGGCTGATAATGATGATAGACTGCCATCTGGACATCTAGGGTCAACCGGTTTACTTGGCTTCTAAAGCACAAACGAAGTTATGAAATGTTAAACTATGAAATAATTTATGAAAACCAATTTCTTGTTCATCATCAGGTTAAAGCCAGATCTAAATCTGGTCCGCTACAAAACTTCAGTTAAAAACTCTATCTAAAAAATACCAATTAGTAGCTATTCATATTTCGAGTCCTATGCAAATCAGATTACTTCTCTGAACAGACGCAAATAAAAAAATAAAAAAAAACTTTAAAATGAGTATTCGGTTTACATACAAAATATAGTTATCCAAAGCAAACAGCGTTAAATTGAGCTTCCATTAACCAGACATTGAATAATAAAACATGGCTCAACAAAATGTCAACTAATTTAGGCAAAAAATTATACTAGTAAACATTGTGTGTTTTCGCAATATGAACCGATTTTCATTGATTCATAATTATTTAAGTAGTGTTATAGAATACTACTACCCCCTCTCTACCTATGGGTATCGAAAAAGGTGACTATCGGACTAAAGACTGCACATACATCCAACAGCATATATAGGCTGCAGTCGCTATATGGTGAAAAGTGGACTATGGCGGATGACTGCTTTTGTAGTCCTCATTGCCTATTAGTCTCTGACTTATCCTTCAGGGATAATAGTCGTAATTATATGTATGTATGCCTTAATAAAAAAAATTAGGTTCGATGTTTATATAAGTTAACTGCAAAAAAACAAAGGCTCTACTCGTATACTTGTTCAAAGACGTCCTTGAGTGCACTACGACTGCAACATGTAATACTTCCGACGTTATTAGTACGTATAGATGGCACCTAGTACGTGGCGCCCGCGACGTATGAGACCCCCTCCTGTTACAGTCGAGATTAGCTTTTAAGTACGTGACTGTCATCCAATAGCGGGCGAGTAACTGCGTTACAGTTTTCTAGATATTGCACACCGTTACAAAAGAAGTTTTATTACATGCGGTGCTGTTATTTACACAGTGCTACATACATATCAACTCTTGCGATACATACTCTACAAAGAAAGCTTACACATTAGAAAACTAAGTAAGAAGAAAAGAAAGTCACATTTTATAACTCACTGACAATATTATGAAGAAATAAATTGTAGGCTAAACTGAGAATATCTACTTCAATAAAGATCATCATTATTACCAGCATTTAAACGTCTTATTGCTGGGATCAAGTCTTATATAGCACACGAGGTAAATAGGCCATAAAACACCATTAGCTGTCGTTGTCCGCTACTTCCTACCTGAGACTATTATGTTTAAGTATGTATAATTATGTATTATATATTTATGTTAATTTAATATATGTGTGTGCATATAAATTTATTAAACCCAATTATATATTTATTTTATAATGTAATTATTTTTATTTTTTGCTTTTAATTGTGTAACTAAGTATATTTTCAATGTTTGCACCTCCAATATTAGAGTATATTCATCATCATCATCAGCCTATAAACGTCCCACTGCAGGGCACAGGCCTCCCACGTGGACAATGCACGAGGGGATATTGGGCCATAACCCACCACGCTGGCCCAATGCGGGTTGGTGAGTTTTAACGACTGTCATCTTACGACAACAACCGGGACCAACGGCTTAACGTGCCTTCCAAAGCACGGAGGAGTATATTGGTTCTCTCCATTCGACTGGTTGTCTGGCAGAAATCGCTTTAAGCGATAAGACCGCCAAATTGTAAAAAAAATTTATTCTTTTTTTCTTTTATATGTAAATGTCTTGTACATGTTTGTGTGATTATGTTACAATAAAAGTGTTATCTATCTATCTATCTATCTATCTCTATATATCTATCATTTGTAGTCCAATGCGAGTCTGTGTGTTTTAACTACTGCTAGCTTTCGGCAAAAACTGATACACAACGTAATCAGTTTTCCAAAGCACGTAATACCTAGTTCACATAATCGCAGATAATCTTATTACGGACTACTCGTGATTATCAATCAATGACAACATTAATGTGTATTAATAGTTAGTTTGTGAAAACAAGCAAAGTAAGTTTCCTTCAGGTTGCGAAGCCTAATAGTTTGTTAAGTCTTCTTTGCAAGTTTCAGGTAATCGGAGCAAAGGTTACAAGCAATAACGCTCATCCATCATTAATATTATTTATAATGGAACGAAGTTTTCATATAATGCAATGTAAGTAATTGTGAAGAATTGTGTTTTTAAGATAATGTAATGTATTTGTGCTGAATTATTCTGCTAAAATTGGATTTATACATATTCATTATTTATTTATTTAAAACACTATGCACGTAAAGAACAGAGGCGGACTTAATACCTTAGGCATTCTCTTAGAGTCAAATATATGTTATGTGTTATAATGTTATGTTTTAATATTAGAAAATGTCTTTGAAGAACTAAGTAGCAGAAAGCCACAAGGTGCATAATTATTAACTCGTACCTTGAAAGAAGACAGCTTTTGAAAACAGACACGGGTGACGCATTAGGTACGCGACTAGGGATGAAGTCGCGGGAGGGCCACTAGTTCTAAATAAATGTCTTGTGATTTGGTACGAAAGGACTTTAGAAAATTTCAACACCATATTAAAATTTATATTAAACCAAAAATAAATCACGTGTTTCCGCGAAACTCTCGCCATATTTACTACGTGGCAAAAGTTCAGAATGCATTAAGCTGAGCCTGTTCTCAGAAAGACATGTACGCTCACCGGCAAATCTGCTTTGGAATTTCTAAAAGCTCTCTTGGGCTTAGGACGCTACGAGGTATTAGGGAAACTATTAATAAGATGAATTGGTTAAATCACGTGTTTTCATGAAACTCACGCCATATTTACTACGTGGCAAAAGTTCAGATGCATTAAGCTGAGCCTTTTCTCAGAAAGACATGTACGCTCACCGGCAAAACTGCTTTGAAATTTCTAAAAGCTGTCTTGGGTTTGAAGACGCTACGAGGTGTTAAGGAAACTATTAATAAGATGAATTAGTACAGTATATATTGGCAGCTGATGTGATAATACAAGTATATTATTATGATACAATTAAGTTAAAATATAACATTTGACTCGGTGTGGTTCGAGTAGATGGTGGATGGTATAGGTCTCGTTCTAATTCCTTCTCGCTTGATTTCACATCATATTAATAGCAGCCAATAATTTAATAGAGTTATATCAATAGAATCCTTTGATTAATTGGGCTTTTTAAAATCGTAATTTATGTAATACAAGATGAACAACAGATCACAAAGCAATTAAAATATTCTAGTTCATTGAAATACTTAATAATAATACTGATCAAAAGGCTACAAAGTAATAGTATTTGTAAAAGAAAAGGATAAAATATAAGGTTTTTTTTGTATTTTAGCTCTTTTAGATCCTGTCTTCTGGGGCTGTTCATCTCGGGCAACGAACGACCAACGTGCTGGGTTATGGTGCAATACCCCCCCCATATGGGAAGGCCCGTTCCTAGATGTGACTCGTTTATAGGCTGGTGATGATAATCGATTGATTATCATGCCTTCATTCGAAGAGGTGAAAATCAGATAGCCGATATTTAATATAAGAATGGTGTTTTAACGGTAATCTAGCATAAATTCGAAAATTTTCTGTACGAATTGCAATTGTTCAAAAACGGTTTGACGTAGTTTTAGATACCAGATTGTTGCTTTTACATAAGTTTGTTAAGAGGGTTTACGCATTTTGGTTTTCCATACAAACATCCAAGTCGAAATTTATAAAAACCAATAAGACAATTTTGATGAAACTTTGCATTCTGAAGTAAAACACAGGGATCTAAATAGTTTGTTGAAAACATTTAAAAAAAATGTTTATTTAACTGAGTTATTGCGATTTTTAACTTTCCATAGTAGACTTTAAAAAAAAAAAAGGTTTTTTAAAAATGTTTTCAACAAACTATTTAGGTCCCTGTCTTTTACTTTAGCATGCAAAATTTCATCAAATAAGCTTATTGGTTTTTAAAAATTTCGACATGGAAGTTTGTATGGGAAACCAAAATGCGGAAACCCTCTTAATCCATAAACATACGTTTAATTTTCCAGAAAAACTATTAGCCGATTATCATAACTACTTTTTAACTGTTAGGAGATGTTTTGCTTACAAATAATTTTTTATCAAGATATTGTATTAAAATTCGAAGTAACTTTTTCTCTAAAATATCATACCCAGCATTTCGTTTTTTTTTTTGTTTTTGTTTTTTTTTTTGTTTTTTATATTCATATTATTAGGTAAATAAACTAAAATGTCTTAAAAAGTTAATTTGTGCTTTCGGTAAGGTTGTGGTACAAAAGTCAGTGACAGAAACGAATCGCGGCAAAACCGACTCCGTAGTCTTGTCTGCCCTACGCTAGAGTGTAATTTAAGCCTGCATAGGCGCGGAGGGGCGAGGCGACCCGCGAGCTGAGGAGCAGGTGGGTTTAACGCTCGCCGCCGTAGCTGAGGCTGGCTTGCGGAGCAAAAGCAAGTCGAAGCTGCTGTGGTGAGCGAAAGCCATCTGCGACGATAAGCTCGCGTGGGACCGCCGGAGCCTCGCAGCGCCGGAGCCGTGAAAGAAACCATGCCTGCTGCATGCTTGCTGCATGCTTTGTTGCTTGCTGCATGCTTGGTTGCATGCTGCATGCTTGTTTGCATGCTGTAGCTTGCTTGCATGCTCCATGCTTACTTGCTTCATGCTTGCTTGCATGATCCATGCTTGCTTTTAAACGTTACTACGATTACAAGTTGTTGGATGATATTATGGACTTAAATTATTTGTAATGTTGTATTTTATAGTTATGGACACTTGTTTCTGAAAAATGAATTATCTAGCATTAATAGCTTCGGCCTAACGATAAGTGCGATTGAAAAACATAAAGATTTTAAAAAAAATAACAATAATCGGCATTTTAAAACTTTATCAATTGTGTTTTCGGCAAAAAGAAAATTATGGAAAACACAAAAATTATAATAAATTTTCGGCCAAATAAAATACGTACAGGAAAATTTGGAATTTAAGATAGGCAACCTGTTTTATCCATAAAGTCAACCGTGTCGCGTAGCGGTGAAAGAATACTACCATCTCCTCTCTTCACTTGGGTGTCGTAATGAGCGACTAACGGACTAAAGACTGCACATACATCCAACAGCATAGAGCGTCGATGGGATCACCACCAGGTGTCACGCTGAGCACATGAGCAGTCGCTATTTAGTGATAAGTGGTCTTTGGCAGATGTCGGAGATAAATCCCCAAAGTGTTAGTCAGAGACTAATAATCACGACTATTACGAGTAAGTCGTGATTATCCTACTAATATTATAAACCCGAAAGTTTGTATGTATGGATATTTGTTACTCTTTCACGTAAAAACTACTGAATGAATTTGGGTGAAATTTGGCATTCAGATAGTTTATAACCTGGAATAACACATAGGATACTTTTTATTCCTATATTCCCACGGGAACGGGAACCACGCTGGTGAAACCGCGAGCGGCCGCTTGTATATTATGAATGTATGTAATTTAAGGAAGGGTGATCTATCGCATCATCACGCGCGCGTTGCCATCTCTGACACTCAGTTCTTATGCCACTATGCTATGTAATTTTCCTGGATCTAGTACCCTTCAAACCGGAACGCAACAATGTAAGACAACGCTGCTTTGTGGCAAAATAGGCACTCTAGTCGAATTCTGCGCAGAATCTCACCACACCTGCATTACCGAGGGACGCAGCGACTTGCCAATGTGATTTATAAAAGTTTAATGCGACTCAGACCGTAATCCATGTTCTTTTATATCCCATGCGGGTAATGCCCGCTGAAAGAGAAAGCCCGCGAAATGATACCTTAGGGGTGATACTGGTTCGAGAAAGTTCGTAAAATACCTCTATTTATGGATATACGTATCAATTGTTTGATTTAATTAATGTTAAATAATTAAATCAAACAATTGATACGTATATCCATAAATAGAGGTATATAATAGACAGGAAGAACAGAATGTAGTTATTAACTGATTTGGAGGATAAAGGACAGACATGAGGATAGCGTTTAATTTACGAAAGTTATGGTTTTGGGACCAGCAAATTATTAGATCGGTTACATTTATGAGTTTTAAGCTTCTTATAATTTTTAACGTATCGTTTTTAAAGGTGCACAAATATGTTAATCGTGTAGCCAATTTAATGTTTCCAGGGCCACCCCTAGGACCAAAAATTCCAAATTTTAAATTGCGATGTAGCTCATACCTTTATATTTTTTTATATTTTTTGCTTATATTTTTGGGGGTCAAAGTTGCTCGCGTCCGTAGGTTTACCCTTACCCTTGGTTTACCCAGCACACATTGGGCCGGCTCGCCCGGCGTAATACCACCCTCTCACTAATATTCGCGTGAAATAATGGCACTTGGTGCTGTTGTGTTTCGTCCGACCAGTGAGGGTTCCGGAGGCCCCTTCCCCCCTCCCCACCCCTCCTCCCAATTCCTATTCCTTCCTTAAACCTATTCCTCCCTTAAAGGCCGGCAACGCGTCTGCGATTCCTCTGGTTTTGCGGGTGTCCATGGGCGGCGGTGATTACTCTCCATCAGGCGACCCGCCTGCTCGTTTGCCTCCCTCTTTTATATAAAAAAAAAAACCTGAAATCGCATTTCCATAGTTCATTAGAGTTTTATCAAACGAGTAGGGATGTAATTACCAGAGTGGATTGCATGACGATTTCATTCACTTTTTTTCTTGTATACCGCCGCCCTGCAGAGATGATGAACAAAATATTCGTTCGTCAACACCTTTGAACGAATGTCGTTCTCGCGATCTGTTTTATTCTGATTATTTTTATGTTGAAATTAAATGTGAACGGCGACTTTCGTGTGATTTCCCGTTTCACGAGAATGGCAAGTAATAAATCAATATAAAATTTCATACTAACATACATTATAATTACGACTATTATCCCCGAAGGGTTAGTCAAAGACTATTCCACTTTTCATTAAATAGCGAATTTCAAGTCAATGTTGAAGTAATGTAATTTTTACCGCAGATTTATTACAATTATCATTATTTACATATTAAATTTTGTCATTCAAACACCTTCAACAGCCTATAAAAGTCCCTCTGCTGGGCACAGGCCTCACACGTGGATAATAGCACGCGTGGGGATAATGGGCCATAACTCACCAATGTGGGTTGCTGGGTTTTAAAGACTGCCATCTTACGACAACAACCGGGACCAACGGCTTAACGTGCCTTTCGAAGCACGGATGAGAGAGATGTTTTTAATTGGTCACCCATCAATCGACCTGGTATTTCGAAAGTTGCTTAGACCAGGCAAGATCACAAGCCGAACGCGCTTAGCCGCTGTACCATCGAGCTCCTTGATCAAACCTCCATAGACACATGCAAAAGAAAACAGTTTAATTGGATATAAACCGTTGTATAGACACATCTCAGTTTATACCATTAAAAAGAACCCTTATTAAAGTAGCATCAGCTTTCACGTTTTACTACGCGAGCATACCTCATAGCGTATCCGGTGCAATGCCAGGCAAAAGAGGCGCAAAGCAAATTCCAACCTTTAAAAATTTAAAACACATTTGCTTCTCAGATGGATTTCTCCGCTGATTCTAATTGAATCCGACTTGAAAATGTAACGGCGCCGCTGCCATTTCATAAGTTGCGCTTTTCTTTTGCTGCGCAATAACGGTCGATCTTTGAAGCTATTAGTGCATTTACATTTTTTTAAATAATAACTCGTATTTGTTATGTTTTTTGTTTTTAATCGTATTAGTCAAATCTCGCTTTGGGAGGGGATTCATGGCGCGTGGCAGTTTGCAAGTGCTTATGAAATTTTTGCAATGCCACGTCACCGGATGGGTGATTATATTAATATATGTAGCTCCTTTCGTGTTTTGGAAGACAATTTCCGGATGTTTTCGTATGGTAACAGCCTTCGAAATCCACCACAATGGACCAGTGTAGAAAGTGATGGCGTCTTTAAATTAGTCGCTCTGTGTCTCGCATCCGTAGCGCGTTTGCAGCGCTGCAGCGACGCTGTTGATGAATTCATACAAATGAAAATCAGGCGGCCCCAGTGCTACAGTCGCGCAAAAGTTAGCTTTCTTTTAGCTTAGCGTTTTGTACAACATTACAAACTCTTACAAAGTGAGAGCGGCACTTTAGCTGCACAGCTGCTTAATTGAAGGCACTCTAGTTATATATTAATGTGGATTTTAGGTTGATGATGAGACTTTACAGATCAAAAACGGTCGGGCCGTTCATTCCCGTTCAATACCGCTAAACCCCAAATGAGTACGCTTGTAGTTTAATATGTTGGCTCGCGCATCAGTGCTAATAGCAAACGCTTGTTTGTTGTCGTCACACGGTTAATGCCAACATCCACATTAATGTTAGTTCAGTTAACGCTATCTAAACTCGATCTACTTTGATATGTTAAAACGTAATTGAAATTAACTATTCAATATCGCCAGTTTGAGTAACGACCATGAGAGAGAAGCGGATCTTGTGATACCTGAGGTTATGTAATGGGTACTATGATAAAATAGCAAGGTTTGAGCCCAGCATTCTCCCCGACAAGCTGAGCCCAAGCTGTGGTTTTTAAGAGGCACTTCCTCGTTCTGCATACTACACCTTCCGGAAAATTTTAAAAGGTATTAGGCAAAACGCTAGCTTGATGCCGTCCCTTAGAAAACATCTGGAATTTGATTAGTCATAGAAGACTAGTAGGTACTACCTTATTATATGTATGAATACTACTATCTTTTATTATGGCTCTGATAGCAATCAATTATTTTGTCACGCGTGCGTTATACTTTCACATAGCTTCTTCTACTATCTGCCTATGATAAATTCTCCTGCCTATAACTCACATATAACTATATAACTTAGCAGAGCTACCTGTAACTGGCCACTACTAGAATTTAATATAATCCGAATCTATCTATCTCTCGCGAGTCGGCAGATGAACAAATAAATTATTCATGGTCAATTACCCGAGCGACCACGGCCGGCGGTAACTCAGACCAATTTGTCGGCGTAATTGTTAATTTTGGAACTGGGAAGTTCACTAGTGAACTGCGAATTATCAATCAAAGTTGGTGCCTTGATTAGATTTGGAATTGATGTTGGCGCTTGCACCACCGCTCATTAAATGCCATTAGCGCAAAACACCGTTGTGCGACTGTCGATTGTATGAAGTCCACCCAGTTTATTGATGATGATAATTTTAATATTATTAACGCTAGTTTATAACCGTTGTCGCGTGGCGGTGAAAGAATACTACCACCCTTTCTCTTCTCTTGGTTGTCGTAAAATGCGACTAACGAACTTAAGACTGCACATACATCCAACAGCATAGAGCGGCGATGGGATCACCACCTGTCACGCTGAGTACATGTGCAGTCGCTTTTTGGTGAAAAGTGGACTACGGTAGAGGAATGCTTTTGCGGTCCTAATTACCTAGTCTCTGACTAACCCTTCGGGGATAAATAGTCGTGATTATATTTATGTTATAACTAGCGACAGCTCGCGGTTTCACCCGCGTGGTTTCCGTTCCCGTGGGAATATCGGGATAAAAAGTATCCTATGTGTTAATGCAGGTTATAAACTATCTGTATTCCGAATTTCTTCCGAATCCATTCAGTCGTTTTTACATGAAAGAGTAACAAACATCCATTCATACTTACAAACTTTTGCGGTTATAATATTAGTAGGTTAAGTAGTTTACGTGCATGTTACCTGTTTATGTTTCTAAGCTAGTGAGAACTGTGTGTTTTCGCCTCATTATAAAATTAATACTACCAACTCATCTTCTCTTGGGTGTCGTAAAAGTCGCGGCAGTACACCGCTTTTGCGAATTCATTGCCTAGCCTGTTACTAACTTCATCATTATTAGTAAGTCGTGTTTGTATGCATGACATTTTTTTAAAGCCAGCAACAGACTTTCCTACTTATTGCGATTCTGTAGCCCAGTGATTAGAGGCCACCGGTCACAGGTTCATTTCAATTCTATTTTAGTTTTTTTTTAAACCATGCGGGATCCGAGAATCAAACCAACTAAACGTACAAAAATACGCATTAACCCATTTTATTGTATCAATTGATAGGGTTAACGATAATAGAAAAAATCTTTCCGTTTTTTATGAGAAGGAGGCAAACGAACTGTCGGGTTACCTGACGGAAAGTAATCACCGCCGCCCATGGCCACCAGAGTAGTCGCAGTTGCTTGTCGGCCTTAAGGATAAAGTAGGATCATTGTGAAAGGAGTAAGAATTGTAAAAGAGGGGGGGGGGGGGGAGATGGGCAGCGAGTGCCATTGTTTCACGCCATGAGATGTATCACTCGTATAATTCGTGCTGCAACGCAGCGTGTGGTAAAGCTAGTGGTAGAGCTACCGAGTGGTAGGTAGTGGTGAGTAGACAGTGTCACTTATTTAGCACCACTCAAGGGTAAACCTACGGACACGAGTGACTTTAACCCCCAAAGTTCTTTCTACAAAACGTTATGTCGCAACTTTAAGGAAGACAATGAAAAGAGGTAGATTTTTACTTTTCATAAAAAAAGACAATAAACTTTCCCACTTTGTACGGTTCGTTTCTTCTACCCTGTACGTTATTAAAGCGTACAGTATTAGAGCGTTATCAGAATAGCATTGTTTTTGGCCACATAGCGCCCGCATAGTCCGTTTCCAAACATGTGTTTAGTGCTTTTGACGGATAATCGTAAACATGCGTGGTGAATTCATGAATATTTAAGTCCTTGTTATGTCCCTTGTCTTTTGTATTTCCGCTTTGGAAAGTATTTCAAGCTGTTAGTCTACATTGTTGTCATTTATTCGCGAGAGCCTAAGCCCAGCAGTGAGACACGACTGATTATGATAATTATAATAATAGTTTAACACTTTTTTACTGTTAACTGCATTTTTTTTATCTGACGATAAAAA
Source organism: Scoparia ambigualis (assembly GCA_963921215.1). NCBI lineage: Eukaryota > Metazoa > Arthropoda > Insecta > Lepidoptera > Crambidae > Scoparia > Scoparia ambigualis. Next base: position 2,975,173 of record OY992503.1, read on the forward strand.
CCTTTACAGGGCCGTGGTTCAAGAGGTGGTGTTGGTCAACTCATAATTTATTAATTGTAACTTGCATAGCTATCGTAGATTACTTTTATTGATTCATTCAGATTAACTTATGAAGGGTTGACAATATTTATAAATCTTGTGGTTGTTAAGGTTTTTATTTGTATTTGTATGTATGTCTCCAGGTGGAGGCAGTCATGTGGTATATTAGTATTTTGGCACAACATTTTTTGTTTATAAGTTACTGCACGGCATATTGTGTTCAAAACCAATTTGGTTTATTGGTTCATGGCCACTTTAATTTTGCTTAAAGTATTTCAATTAGGTACTGCTTTTACTAGCAATACGAACATAATTTGTATCAAATACAAAATACTAAAGTTAAGTAGGTACCCAAGAGATAGAATCAAATTTCCATTGAAAAAAAAATCTACACGCGGCCCATACTAAAGGGATTAGGTGCCTCATAAATTTTGATTTATCTACCTCGCCTCAAAGTAACGTAACTCCGGCTTTTATTAAACTTCATCGCAGTGACAGTAACACGCGACGTCGCGTGTAAACCGAGTGTTACGAACGTGCTACGACGTGCTACGACGCGCTAGGAGTAGCGAGAGGTGCTATGATGGATTGGAGCTTCGTCTCGTAGCTGAAGTGTGCTTTAAACCTTGTAGAAAATTGTTTTTACATACAGTATTATACAGTAGCAACGAAGATTATTAAAAAATGAATTGAAATTAATATTATATTATAATGAAAACTGAGGAGCTCGATGGCGCAGCGGCTAGCGCGTTCGGCTTGCGATCTTGCCCGCTAAGCAACTTTCGCAATGCCTGATGGGTGACCAAATTAAAAACATCTCGAGCTCCGTGCTTCGGAAGGCACGTTAAGCCGTTGGTGTCGTAAGATGGTAGTCGTTAAAACCCACCACTTACCACAATATCAATACGATAATTGGAAATCACATTTAATTTTATTCCTTAAAGTAATAACTTAAGTTAACAATTCATTGTGATTTATCATTCTTCACTTTTCATCCTAAAAAAAAACGATAAATTACCTATAAATATTAGCCGTTTGTGTCACTAGGGGAGAGACACTTGCCCGCTATTTTTGTCTCGTACCAGGATACGTTTGTTTACACAATTCTATGACCACGGCTTAAATTTCGGTTCGACGCGATTCTGTTTCGGCGTGCAGTAGTACTGGGGGTAGCGATGCGCATTTTGTCTGGCACAGACTATAGCTCGTTAGATTAGTTGTTAAGTCTTAACTATAAATTAGTTAACTGTTTTTTTTATTATTATTATTATTGACGTCAATAAGTGCCTGTAAAGGTTTACATTGAATAAATAATTTGACTTTGACTTTGACCACCAACCCGCATTGGGCCAGCGTGGTGGGTTATGGCCCAATATCCCCACGTGCTGTTGTCCACGTGGGAGGCCTGTGCCCAGCAGTGGGACGTTTATAGGCTGATGATGATGATGAATGAAAACTGAAGTTATGGTATAATAGTTAGTCTATAAGTTAATTAGACATTAATGACAAATCAAATATAAATGTTGTAAACAATCCTACTAATATTATAAACGCGAAAGTTTGTAAGTATGGATGGATGTTTGTTACTCTAGTAAAAACTACTAAATGGATTGGATGAAATTCGGCATACAGATAGTTTATAACCTGGATTAACACATAGGATACTTTTTATCCCGATATTCCCACGGGAACAGGAACCACGCGGGTGAAATCGCGAGCGGCCGCTAGTAAATAATAGTTTTACTTATAGCTAAGTTAAGTATTCGAAATATAGTAGAGTTTAAGCATTTATTCATTTTAAAAAAAAATATTAAAGCTGTCTGTCAAGATCGTATCTAATGTAAAGCTGTGGTGTCTGCTACCTCTCCGGGAAGCGGCCATGATGGTGTAGATGTATGTATTTAAGTAAATTTAAAGAGAAAATTGCTTGCACCAAAGTGTTATATTTATTTTTATTTTTGTATAATTTTGTAATTTTTTAAATTGTTTGCGTTAATAATGCTCAAATAACTAAAGATAAAACGTTGAAAAAGAACCTCAGTAGCGGAGTGGTCAACTAGGGTTGATGAGGATTCCTCTTCCGCTTCCACATGTTGCAGAAGTTCCGCAATTATTACAGTTCCCCTACCGCTATCGCTTTTCCATAAATGAAAGCTAAAAACTTCTCTTACGCTATCGATTCCTTATAAATTAAGAAGAAAAAATAATCCGAAATTTTATGAATTAAGGAACTGTTTGGCAATACCTATCTGTTCCTCGGTCAAGTGTCACAAGCGAGCGCCTTTTTAGCAACGCTGGATTGGTTTATGCCGAGTTAAGAAATCGCTTGTCAGGAGAAACCGCGTGAAAATTAATTTTCATTTTCAAACCTACTAATTGTTAAATTTGATAGAGGTAATTTGTTTCATTATCATTACGTGATTTTGTTAGTTTTGATTAAAAAGAGTTTTCGTTAATTTTGATTTTATATGAAAGTAGGTGTTTGATTTCTCACGTAAATAACAAATAAATAAAATACTACGTAGGTGCTTTGTTTTTTATTAATAACTAAAAAAATCGGAGAGTGTGATGAAATACACTTAAGAATGTGCATGTTTCAGTACACTTGCGTTTTCTTCCTCTGCCTCATAAATAAATTTTCCGCATCCTCTTTCTTTGTGCTATACAATTCCTTTTCCCTATAATAATAGGAAGTATTACTCATAACCACATCCTCAACAACCCTACGGTCAACGCAGCTACCCGATATGCGGGAGACGTGGGTTCGATTTCCATTTGAGGTAGCCAGTCGTCTTTAGTTTATATCATGTCGTGTCGAATAGGAAAGAATCTAAAGAATCCGTCGCAAGTAACCTAAATAGTGCAACTAAGTACAACAAATTAAATCATTTTAATTTCCAAAGCTAACGTCAAACGTTTTAATGGAAGCACCAGTGGCATTACATTTATGCAATAAAGCGACGGTATGCGCGGATAAAGCAAACGAGAAACGAGGGAATGCTTTACAATGTTGCTGGTAACAGAAGACGTGCGAGGCGTACTCAGTTGGGCATTACGTTAGTTTCTGATGTGTTCTAACTAACTTTAATTTGAAAGGTTTAGCTGTAGTTTTAGTGTACTACTTTTGGGTCATTCTCATAAGGACAGATTCTTATAAGAACAGATTCTCAAAAAGAAAGATTCTCAGAAGGACAGATTCTCAAAATGACAGGAGTACACGTAAGCACATAAAGAGAAAAATTAATATTATTATAACTTTATTATTTTCAGAGAAAAAATGAAAGGTTTATTTTATTAAACAAAAAATGGAATTAACAATAATAATTTATATTAAAAAGTTATATTTATAAAATAATTACTTACCTAACTAAATCGAAAAGAAAAAAAAAGTCCTTTTTTATTTATTTTTTTCGTTAAACCTATTAATGTATTTTATTAGTTATCTATAGTATGTACAAGCTGATAGGTTAGTTTAGGAAAAATACTAATTTATAATGTGGAAACAGTGTGCGAGATATTTCCTTTTCCTTATTTGTGTGTGCACCTGTACCATTTTCGGTTTTTTGAAAATCTGTCCTTTTGAGAATCTGTCTTTTTTGAGAATCTGTTCTTATGAGAATATGTCCTTATGAGAATGACCCCTACTTTTAATCGTCTCTGTGGTCTAGTGGCTAAGTCTTCGGTTTTAGATCCAGAGGTCCCGGGTTCGATTCCCTGCGGGGGGGGGATACATATTTGTGTACTTGATTAGGTTGGTGGTAAGGCTTGTTAAAGTCCGCGTGGCTAGCTACCACAATCTTATCTAAAGTCTGGCGCTATTACAACATATTAAGAGCATTGTTGTGTTCCGTTAGTTTAAAGATAATATAGCCAGCCCCCTTAATTAAAGCTTTTTTTGAGCTATGATAACGGATACGTTTATCCGTTATCATAGCTCAAAAACGGAAATTGAACCCTCACCTCAGAGATGGCGCGGCGCCAAAACCGTCGTGCTATTATAACACTTGACCACGGAGGACGTCAAGTATATTTTAGTATTTTAACCGAATTGTAAGTATTTTTTAGAACTATTTTTATGTTTTTATTAAATAAGAGGCTTTCATATTATTATATACCTGTTTAAAGGGGTACACCCAGGATAGAGATGCGTGGAAGGGTTTGGGGGAAGTCTTTGCTCAGTAGTGGTCCAAACAGACTAAATAAAAAAGGCATAAACCAAATATAAACTAAACTACACACGTCAAAAGTGTCTAGGGATCAAGCATTTTTATGCGGATTTCTTGAGATTGAGATGTGGCTTTGTAATAAATTTATGATTTTATAAATTTATATGGATCCTTTTTGGTGCATTTCATAATTTGAAACAGGAACTTTCAATCAATTTCTAGTAAAAGATGAAAATCAGCTGTCAATATTTTCCCTATAAAAACATACAACGCATTGAAGACATTATTAGTGCTACTGTTTCCCTACTACTGATTAAAAGCAACGTTATTATGGAGCGGCGACGTCATTCAAGCAGGGAAGAAATGCTCAGAGCCGTGGGAATGATAGAAGCTGGTTCCCGGCAACGTACTGTGGCTTTAGCTCTGAATACAAGTCAGAGTGTTATCAGTCGACTTTGGACACGTTACCGAAGCACTGGTACCGTGGCTGAGCGCCATGGAGGACGGTATCGCTGCACCACACGGAGACAAGACCGATACATTCAAATCACAACTCGAAGAGCTCCAACAATAACCGCCATGATGTTAGCCGTGAGGCTTCATCACTCTTCAGGGAACTTAATTAGCGACCAAACAGTCAGAAACCGCTTGCATGTAGTGAACCTTCATTCCCGAAGACCGCTAAGGGTACCACCTATAGCAATGCACAATCGTAGGATTCGATATCAATGGGCTCTTGAACACAGAAATTGGGCAGAAGAACAATGGCGTTTCGTGTGCTTTTCTGATGAGTCTTGTTTTGGTATGAGACCGGATACAAGACGTATACGACACTGGAGAACCCCTGGACGCCAACAGCGATTAAAATCCTGCCAGGAAGTCCATCCTTATAGTGGTGGAACCATCATGGTATGGGCGGGTATTTGGATCGGCGGAAGAACTGAGTTGATTTGGATCAGAGGCAACCTCAACGCTCAAATTTATGCTGAGACGATTGTATCAGACGTCATCGTTCCTCTACAAGTGCAAATCGGTCCCTTATTTCAGTTAATGCATGATAATGCACGACCGCACACCGCAAGAGTTGTAAGACAGACTCTCACCACAGCTAACATCAATGTCATGCCCTGGCCTGCTCAGTCGCCAGACTTGAACCCGATTGAGCATGCATGGGATATGCTACAGAGAAGAGCTCTGCCGAATATGGAGGGTATCCAGTCGCAAGAAGACCTTTTTTTGTTGTTGCAACGAACATGGGCGGCCATTCCACAGCGTGATTTGGATGAACTCATTTTGAGTATGCCAAACCGATGTTCTTGTGTTGTTAGTGTTCGCGGTAGAAACACGGATTATTAATTGTTTAAGTTACCCAATAAAATTTTAAAGAAAACTGTTATTTCAGTCTTTTTTTCGAACTTTAATGTTAGTGGTTCAAATGTCAAAAATCCCTTTATTAGGAAAATGGCAAATTTCTTTATTAATGCAAAGGTGACTTGGTTTATCGTTACTGTAGACAAACGAAAACACTTTATTTGATGAATCCTTAAAGAAAATTTTAATTAATATCAATCAGGAGAAAAGTTATTGCAAAAATATATGTTGATCCCTAGACACTTTTGATGTGTGTATTTGCTAAGAAGGTAACTGAATACAGAAAGCGGTTTTGATTCAGGATCATTGGTGCAAACTTGTATCAGAGCCCAAATCTCACTTGGGGCTATAATGCCAAGGATAATATAATTGTGAGTAATTACTATGAAAATCTTAGATGTGAGTAAGAATGCATCCTAAAAGTGTTCATACAATATTACATAGTGTTTTTTTTCTATTATGACTGATGGTAAGCAGCTGATGCAGTCCAAAATAATGAGAGCGCTCCCCACCGTGGAATAAGCACGGTAACAAGCGCACCCATTCATCACGGCCTGCATAAAGTGTGTGCAGCATTAAAAATATAGTGTTAACATGCATTATTACTTCACCTTACCTCAGCGTTGCCAGAAGTGCGATAATTATCGTAGATCCACGATAATTTCGAGGGGCATGCGATAAAAAATAATAATTAAGTATCGCACGATAATTTGTATAATTCGTCGACTTTCCACGATATTTTTTGTCAGTTCTACGATAATTTTGTGACAAACCTGGTTTAGCATCATTCGTTCAGTCACAGTTTTGAAATAACGAAATTTAAGGTACCACCACAGTCGGTCCTTTTTCTAGGCGATGAGCTTTTTTTTTTTAGTTCGTGACGTTGGATGTTACCATATTTGGAGTGCCTAGTCGTATAAATTCTGTCTTTTTGAATGCGATGAAAACACGATAATTTTGCAGTAAATCTAGGATACTTTTGACCTACGGATCTGGCAACACTGCCTTACCTTAACAGTCCGTTTATTTATGTAAAGATGTCTTAGACAAGCTGGTTGACTAGTAGGACTTACCTAAATACCTAAAGGTGCTAAGCTGCCAGCTGGCACTGCAATTGCTGCTGCCGCGGCGCTTGGAAGTCATTTCATATATATACAAACAAACCAGTCGTGCAGCTGCAGCAACTTCATGCAGTCGCTGCACGTGCTGTCGGCTGTTGCAGTTGGCATCTCGTAGCACGTAGCACCTTTAGACATAATATATTATAACGTTGCAAAAGTTTAAGTAAACATATAAATATTAATACGGTAGGAACTCTTCTTTAACTGTCCTATTCAACGTTATCTTTCACTATTTATACCAATAACAAACGTGGTTGAAATAAATAAAAACACGGCCGATAGTTATATTTTTTTAATACAAAAGATCCTTTGCAGATTGTTAAAATACCAACACCAACCTCAGCGCTCAAACACAGTCAGCCATTTTGATTCAACGCAAAAACAATAGAGGTGCGGCTTCCTCAAACCGGAGGACGATGAAGAGACGATATCGAATGCCTTTTACGTTAGAAGAAACACCTCTAGAGCACTTTATCAAGTAAACAAAAAGGCTCGCGACAGCCCTCGTAGAATTTTATTTTTGTAGAGGGTGGGATAGTTGCGGTACTTGTGGGGTTCAGCGGCGTAATAATAATAGAAATGTAAAGGCGCTCGGGTGTTTCACAAAGTGTGATAACAATGATATTCATACGTCCCGTCACTTGGGTTTCATACTTTTTTCTTATTGTGTCACACTGTAACAGTTTTGGGCGATATGTTTTATCAGATGTATTCAAGTTTTCACTTTGCGAACATATTATATGTTATTGAAATTATTTTGTTTAATATGATTAACAACCAACGGCATTTAGATTTAGGTTACCATTAAGCAAATGTATCGTAAAAAAAGTGCATCAAGAGTTTAATTTTAAAGCGTTGAAATTAAACACTTAGCCCGAGCCCTGAGTCACGGCGCATCGCGAAAGCGGATTCCGGAGCGTAGAAATAAAGTATGTAGGCGCGCCCGCTCGCAGTTCGGACAGGTTCTTACATGTCGAGTATTTGTTTCGAGCGCGCGGTGGATTCCGCCTGCGTGACGCGCCGTCACTCTGGATTCAGCCTTAGGTAGTAAATATTTATGTAGTATGAGAGCCGCCTCGGTGGCCGAGTCAAGCCGTCGGCTCGATATCTGGAGGTCACAGGTTCAATTCCGTGATGGTCCAAAATTCCGTATGTAGAAAAGACTTGATTTCAATAATGGAGGTTACATAGGTTTAAACTTTATTTTTATCAGTTTTTAACTATCACGTACCCTATTAGTATTGTTCTCAAAATACTGACTAAAAGACGAGTATTGAAAATAACGAGTACCAAAACGAGTGAGCAGCAAAATAACGGCATATTACATTGTTGTGTTTAATATTACAAGACATTCATAACGTTGCGCATGTCTTGTATTTTTTACTTTATTTCACTTGATTTTATTTTATATATTATGGGAAAATGTAAGTACGATGCATTTGTTAAATTGCAGATTTTTAGGTTTTTGCTTTCTATGATAAATTTAAAGGTAAGTATGTTTTTATAAAAACATATTTTTAACATTCATCTCATATTTTTACATTTAATATAATAATTACGACTATTACTCCCGAAGGGTTAGTCAGAGACTAGGCAATGAGGACAGCAAAGCAGTCCTCTACCATAGTCCATTTTTCACCAAAGAGGGACTGTGAGCTCATCGGCGCTATATTCTATTCATTCATCTCGGTGAAATTAATACAAAGGAACCGTTGGCTTTCTAGGTATATCAAAAGTACTAGTACGGAACCCGGGACCAACATTGTCTGCTATCGCTCGCACCATCGCTCAGAGTCGAAGCCTTTCCAATTGAATATAGAAAAATGTAAATAAAACAGAGCAAAAAAGTTACGCGTCAACAGATAAAATAAAGCGTGCTATAAAATATAATGTTTTCGCCACGGTTCCGTTACCGTTGTATAATACCTAATGTTTATTCGATCCGGGAAACATTGTAATGGTTTTCGGTTGTTCAATAGTTGTTTTTTTTTGGTTAATAAATATATTTTGCTATAAGATAAGCGTGCGTGTTAATAATTCTGTCAAAAAAGTCTTTATTATTTAAGTGCCCGTTAATTGCATCGCGTTTATTGGTCAGGGACATTTTAATTTTTTGTATAAATAAATAGAATATTGGTGGTGGTCGGCGATGGGCTCACCACTTGTCACGCTAAGCACATATGCAGTCGCTATTTAGTGAAAAGTGGACTATGGTACGGACTGCTTTTGCGGTCCTCGTTGCCTAGTCTCAGACTAACCCTTAGGGGATAACAGTCGTGATTATATGTATGTCTGTGGTGGTGGTGGCCAGCGCTTTGTCACTTATCCACCGAGGTGTTGTTTAATAATAAAAATAATAATAGAGAGTAGCAAATCGGATTTTTCAAAAGTCACTGAACAAAAACAAGGTGGCAAAAAAAGTGTCTTTACATACTCATCATTTAACATTTTAGAATTATATGTCATTTTTGACGGTCATGTACTTTTGACTCAACAGCTATGTCAGACAATTCTGGTAATTTCAACCGTAACAATCATTTGAAAATTTCATATGTTAAGCTACTTTTGATGCTGACTGTACTACCGCTTTATAAATGCAAATTCCTAACGCCGGCTAAAAGTTATTGCGATTATGTTTCGAGCATGAACTGTCGTCAACTATTTGTGGTGTTTTATTCGTGAATTGTAAAACGACAGATTAATGACTTTTTTCTGCGACACGAGCTGCGATAACAGTGTGACCATAAAATAGTGTAGTCACTATTGTCATTATTATTACGTGGTACATTGAATAATCGTTTGTTTCTTATTACAGACATTCCAAATTAATTTCTTAAATTTAAGCTGCAATTATTGAGCACTTGTGAAAGTCACTACGCTATCGGTTCGTAAGTCTATAGAGCGGGAGTCCTTGTACTGAAAATATAAACTTATTGCAACTGTTTTGTTTAGTAGGCAGCTCCAAACGCAAGTCACAACTCATGTAAGCCAAAACGCAATAAGCCGCTTTCTTTTCTTTTAAGAAAACAGAAAGCTTACATTGTAAAATACTTCCTCATAACAAGGCCGGATTATTCTTAGTTAGGCACATTTCGAGTCTCCCATTGTTTATACTCCATCTTTATTGGTCTCGGTGCTGAATATTAAGGTCTGTTTAATATTTATATCACGTCCGGCCCGACCTTCGATTATACTCGGGACGTGAAAAAAAAGCAAATTTATTATGTTCAAAATTCATTTTTTTTTGTATATTAAAATTACACATTTGTATTGCTTTAAGAAGGGTAAGAAGTTTGTTTGTATTGATACCTATACAGATAAGCGAAACAAGGTTGATAATTTTAAAAGTACCTAATTCAATATATTTGGTACATGATAAAATTCTTGTTGGCACAATGCAAGTTAACTGACTTTTGCAACGATAAATAAATACATATAATTAATACTTTATTATTATACCGTTGGTTCTAGTTGTTGTCGTAAGATGGCAGTCATGTAAACCAACCAAGCAGCATTGGGCCAGCTTGTTAGCATTTTTGTTACTGACTGCATCTCATTACATTTAACGTATTTTGGGATTCGTTTATGTGTAGTATTCGTCCGGAATAGAAAATTAATCACGATTACAAACAAATACCATTGGTATTAGTTTTTGGTATTAGAAAGGAATAGATCTGTTAGTTTATGGCCTAATTTCCCGTGCTTTTGTCCATGCTGTCAAGCCTGTAACAAGCAGTGGGACGTCTAATAGGATGATGACTTACTAAGAAAAAATTATATTGTAGTGTACCAATTTGACTAGGTTCTACTTTTAAAGTAAAAAAAGTAAAGTACCTTAAGGCCTTCATCAAGACTCATCGCTACAATTGGACGTAGTTAAGCAGTCTATTTTACAAGGTAAGTATCCCTTCTGTTTATGTAACTTTATTACTGAAATTTTAGCATTCACAATGCTTATAGATATAGGATAAAAGGTTTACTAAAAAAAAATTAACCAGTCTCAGGAAAGATCGAATGGATGGTCAACCAGTCTTCTGGGGTCTCAGTAGCTTAGCGGTTAGAGCAGTGGACCGGCAATCCAAAGGTCATGGGTTCGGATCCAATTCGTGCTTTCCTGAGACTGGTTGATTTTTTTTCTAGTAAACATTTTATCCTATATAACTTATTTTTGACCAAGCTGTGAATTCAGTCCTATCTACTTAACCACGTCCAATTGTAGCGATGACATTATTTCTAATCACTCGTCTACACTTGCCTTTACAATAATACCGCAAAACGCTGATGGGTGTCATCGTACAATCACCGAGTAGTAAGTTGGTAAGCCAAAGGCAATTGCTTCCTGTAATATGATACGACATATAATATTAACACGAAATACTTTTGGCGATAAAACAGTGACAGTATCCTAACTTAGCAAGAGTTAATTATTAATGATAAATATATTATGGACATAAGAATGAATACGCTATTAAATTGTTGTGAGTACTGATATATTTATAAATTATGTAAATCAATAAGGCTGTGGAGTTTCTTGTGCGGGCGCCGCAGCCGTTCTGCCGACTTCGTATAGCACCTTCGCGTGTGTCAAACGCGATAGCATTATACACCGAGACTTTTCATTGGTTTTCGAGCCAAAACCCTATTCATGTTTATCATCAGAAAAAGCTACTTAGCATGTAAAAGTAAAAATATGAGCATAAAAAAATCATTAAAAAATGTAAGAACCCTTAGTGCCGGACGATCTTATGAAAGTCAATGACCGAGGCGCTTCAAACGCTCCGCCTACCCCCCGCCCCGCCGCCGGCGCAGGTGGCCGGCCGGGAAAGTTCATAGGGGTCACGGTGTACTAGTAGATAAGGAGAACGTTACTACGTAATTTCGACAAAAAGTCACTCTTAGAACTTTTTTTCTTTGCTCGTAAAGCGATTATTATTTCATAAATAGATACAACACTTTTTTTGTTCCAAACCTCCAAACCCAATGAAAAATCTCGGTGTATAACGGCTGAGGTGCAGTTGTAGTTTGGTTTAGATTATTTAGCGCGATCACCCCCCTGGTCTCAGACCTAAAGTCTTTGTTAGAAATAACAGTATGAAGTAGATTTACTTTTCGGATTGTTTTGTTGATCGGAAACGCATGAGTGTTACATCTGGTGTTGTAGACGTCCAACCCCTCAAACCCCAAGCGGTCTCATGAGACCGCACCTACAAAAACACACTTGACTTTGTACCGTATTTTCATAGACTTAGAGACTACTTTAGTATAAACAAGTTTGATTATTTCGGTTCTGTGGTTTATCTTATGTATTGTTATCGCAAAATATCGCATAATCTATGCTCGATTCTGTCAAATTTGACGTTGACAGTTAGTGTCAAAAAACTATCAAAAAAAAACCAAGACTGAGGGGTTTCATTTGGCGGCCTTATTATGTTATTTATTTACAGTTTTCGTAGTGTTTGAAGTATAAACAAAAAACATAACAGTTCCGAGTTGTGGAGTACAAAATGTAATACTGTCGTGGCCAATCCACTATGCTTAATGTCATTGAAATATAACAGAAGAGCAGTCCCCCGCCATACGTTTTAATTAACAGCTGAAGTTAATTAAGCTTGCGAGCCGTTTAATTTACAAACATTTGTTGAACTCCGCGACGCTTAAAAACTTTATGTTAGTATCGTGAGGCTGAATGTGTGATGTCGATATGGTTAAACTTGAATTAATTATTATTGTCTTATTATTACCTGCGCATGTTCGTAATGGTGACTCTTCTGAGGCACTAGCCGTAGTAGTAACTAAAGGAAGAATGCGCCTCGGCGGTTTCTTATTAGACATTATGACCGGGCAGATGGTCTTCTGTGCGAGTTTAGTTTAACAGGCGTAGAGACGTTTGGCACTATTTTTATTTTTGATACGTAGCACGGCAGATGATTCCACTCTACCTGATGTTAAGTGGAAATAGAGTCCAGGCGCGAGGACAACTGGTGCAGCCTTAACAAGATATCATTGGCCCTCACCTTGTCAGCTTGTCAGCTCACAAAGTGCCTTTTCAGGAGTCTTCATGTTAGATGCATTTTATTAACGTGTCATTTCAAACGGACAAAATAAATTTAAGGGTAGGATGTTATAGTACGGAAGAAAAACATGCGCTGGAACATGTGCTCTATAAGTGGTGCGACCAAGAAACGAGTCAAAAAAAATAAAATATAAAATATTCAGTCTGTATAATTAATTATTCAGCTATGTCGCGTAGCGGTTCATTATAAGAATACTACCACCCCCTTTCTTCCCTTTAGTGTCGTAAAAGGCGACTAACGGAGTAAAGACTGCACATACATCCAACAGCATTGAGGAGAATCGATGGGCTCACCACCTGTCACGCTGAGCACTGAATTGTGCAGTCGCTATTGGGTGAAACGTAAGCTATGGCAGAGGATTGCTTTTGCGGTCCTCATTGCCTAGTCTCTGACTAACCCTTCGGGGATAACAGTCGTGTTAGTATGTATATATTTAAACAATCCTGAACAATGGTCACAAGGGCTGGTAAAAGAATAGTGGAAAAATCGTATTCATAAACTGCTGACCATCATACCAGCTAACGGTATACACGACAAATCTATTGCCCCCGCCGAATGTAAACTACGATCTACGATACAATTACGGCACCAGTTCACCGATTTTCCACAGTAATTCGGCTTCAGATTTACTCTGAACCATGCATGCGTAGTCTGTGACGTTACGTGCCGCGGACGTTAATAGGTTACGCTTCTAAACGGAAAAACGTACCTATGTGCTGTAGGATTTTGTGTTAGTACGAGTGCTCAACTACAAATATTGTAATAAATGTAACGGCAGAATCAAGTGGAATCAAAAAGTTACCTGTTTACCTATTTTATCATAAAACACATTATTTAAAAAAAAATCGATCACTTACAATATTTATTTTGCGTTTTTATACACTTCTGGACACATCTATTGGCCCACCTTAGAGTTTAGGTTTCTATGGCCCCTACTTTTAAGTAATATATATCATATATATATGATTGCTAGATTGAACAGTAACTATTGATGCAGTTTTAAACCTGATACATTTTACCATCTTTTTCAATCGTATTTTTTAAAATTTGAATTTAGAATACTACGCGACATGGAGCTACGTGTGCCTTGATGACTGCAGTTGATTTTTGAATAAAAAACATGTTTTATCAAATAAAGGTTTAATTTAATAACGCGTGTTGCCTCCATGGGCATCTACGACAGCTCTCATACGATTAGGCATAGAGTTTATCCACCGCTCTATGAAATTTTGAGGGATCATCGTCATCGTCTGAGCAACTGGCTGACGAGCCCCAACACGTCTTTTTAGCTCGTCCCACATGTGCTCAATCGGGTTCATGTCTGGGCTTCTGGCTGGCCAGTCCATAACTGTGATGTTCACATCCTGAAGATATTCCCTACGATGCCGGCCGTATGGGCAATTGCATTAAAATGCATTAAAAAAGGAAATTTGGGCCCACATGGTCCACGTAAGGCATCACGTGAGGTTCTAAGCACTCGCGAATGTACCTTTAAGCATTTAATGTTGGCAGCCGTGGTCCCGTAATAACCTCAAGTTGAGTTTTGCCGCTCGCGGATATACCGCCCCAGACAGTCCATTGTGCAAAACGCTCTCCCTTACGTCGGTAGACCTTCTTCCTTCCATCATTGCCATGTAACGCAATTTTAGACTCATCAGAAAAGAGTACACGGCTCCAATGCTGCTGAGTCCAATTTAAATAAGTGCGCGCGAAATGAAGACGCACTTTTCTTTGGGCTCGCGTTAGTTTGGGGCCATTAGCTGGCTTGTGTGGTACCATATCGCGTTCTTTTAACCTTCTCCGAACAGTTCGAGCGCTCACAGATACTCCGTGGAAGTCGCGAAGTTGGTTTTGTATCTCAATGGAGGTAAGGTGACGATTTCTCAAGCTGGTCGTCACGATGAATCGATCCTGCCTTTCAGCTGTGACCCGAGATCGTGGCCTTCCTTGGCGACGAAAAAAACCGCCAGTCTCTAGGTATCTCCGATAAACATGCAGATCGACTTAAATTAAGTTGAGCACTCACATTTCTTTGGCTGTGTCCGGCCTGGATAAGTGCCACAGCTTGGGCGGCGACTTCAGGCGAAGTATCCATAGATTATTGATAGAACCTCACCTTAATGTTAAGAATAAGTAATGTTTATTGCAAAACCAAAGAGAAAAATCACACTTTCAAGAAATAAATCCAAGTAAACCAATAAAATCAAGTTTTCTTAGTATTAGATTGTTTGCTATCAACGAACAGGCTCCAAATTGTCTTTTTTTTCTCTAAATTCTGTGTTCGAAATTTAAAAAAAGACTATTGAATAAAATTATGAATGTGCCTGGTTCAAAACTGTATAAAAACTTTTTGCTCGACCTAATATAAATTTTTAGCTAGGATTAAACGAAACTGAAAATGCAAGGTGGGCCAATAGATGTGTCCAGAAGGTATTACGATTTAAATTTTCCGCATAAACGCTTAAGACTGCCATGTTGAGTAAATGACGTCACGCCGTGCCAAACATCCGTTTCGTTTGAGGCTTCTTATATAGAAATGTCACAACAATAAAATGACATTTGGCACGGCGTGACATCACGGCGTCTGATTACCGTTTAAAGTTATATGGCTGAATGCGTATTATTGTCGATAATTTTGCTTTAAAAATATTAATAATCTCAATATTTTTATATTGAATATTTTGGATATTTTGTTTCTATTGATTGAATTGAATTAATCATTAGAAACGCCAATCTACCTGATTTATTCTTAGTGGACTCAAGCCTAATAAAGTGTTTCTTCACGCTTAGCCATACTTACATACATATAATCACGACTATTATCCCGGAAGGTATAGTCAGAGACTAGGCAGGTAAGACAGAGCAAAAGTCCTCTACCATTGTCCACTTTTCACCAAATAGCGACTGCACAATGTGATCAGCGATACAGGTGGTGAGCCCACCGCCGCTCTATGCTGTTGGATGTATGAGCAGTCTTTGGTCCGTTAGTCGCCTTTTCCGACACTCAAGGGAAGAGAGGGGTGGTAGTAGTCTTTCAATGTCAAGAAACTAATTGAAGCTTTTGATTTTGGAAATTGTAAGTAGGGACAATGGCTTTATTTATTAATTTAGCGCCCTTGTGTAGACCCTTAATTTTTATTCGTTTTAATGAAATTGCGCAGTCTAATAAGTAGAAACCACCCTGCGTTCTACTCATTTAACTGAACAACTTTCCCAAAGAAACCTATGTGCAAAAATGATAAAAAATTTCGACCTCCCTCCCATACAAAACTGTCCGATCAGCTGACGACAATAGTATAGGAAGTCGACATTTTTTAGTAATTTTTGCACATAGGTTTCTTGTTGAAAGTTGTTCAGTTTAATGGGTGGAACTCACCCTTAATATTATTAAAAATAAAAATTGAAGGTGTATAATTGTATCTCTGCCGTATTTTCTTAACATGCTAGTGATAGGGTAAACAATAATAATGCGGAGGTACCACATAATCGATTATGGTACGAATAAGCCATTATCCTATTCTTGTAATGTTCTTTTAATGTATTGTGTGTATACTGAAATAAATAAATTTAAGAAAATGTGATGGTAAAAAGTTCAAACTTGTAAAACAGCGGACCGTTTCAGGTTGGTTCAAACTCCCATACTTATAGTTAAAAAACTTTTTTAACAAGAACACTCCACAATTATTACGCAGAGTCCGGTTGCATGTTTTTTTCAATGCTCGTAACTGTGACGCGGCCGAATCGGAGTTTCCTGAATAGCCGGGTGACTCTTCAACTTCGCAGACTGTTTTTACCAAAACCCTTGCGGTTGACGCAGTGACGTGGGTCCAAACAAAAAATACGTTGAATCGACCTGACCGCCCTTAGATGCTGGAAGGGAACAATAAATTTGGCGAGCCCATTCCCCAAGAATGTTATCTGATAGGGTAATTTGGGATGGACAATGCAATGGTTGACCATAGCTTTTTTGGGCTCCTGAAAGAATAATGGATCGTCTCAAATCGTTTAAAAGTATCATTATACGAGTATAATGTGTGTTATGTAAAGTAATTTAGTAATGATGCAGCATTTTTAGTTAAATTAAATTTACATAGGTACATGTCATTTTTAAGACTTTAAACTATCGCGTTGCATTGCATTAAAAACGGGACTAAACAGAATAAATCCTCTCCACCGATCGTTATTATCATAGCAGAATAGTACGTGAAGCGATTGAGATCAAGAAGTATAAAAATTTCTATCGGGAGGACGGGTTTAAATTATCATCAGCATGGAATCCAGTGATTGACAAATGCAAACTGCAACGTTAGTCTATAATAACAAGAAACTCCGATACTGTAAGTGTAGTGTGCCGGAGTCGTGTTACTGAAGATTAATTGCACTGTGACAATTTAAGTGAACGTATGAGGGTGCATGAAGAAACAAATACCCGCCCGCAGCATCGCAGCCGAAACGTCAAACTGTAAGTAGATATTCAATTCAATTCAAATTCATTTATTCAGATAACATAGATCCATATGGTTAGTAACAATATGCACTTATTAATTATGTTAGTATACATATAAGTAATATAATATAATATAAAATAAAAATACTCATTATTAACAATTCAATTCAATTATGATAGATATGTACTTACTTACAAAACATGTCATTTTTGTCATACATATTGTTTGTAAAGTGTTATACTATTTTTTTATTATTTAAATGTAAACAACCTAGCTCCGACGCATATGGAATTCAAAAACATGGATATTGTAACGGTACAGAATGAATGGTATCCGTCCGTTAGTAAGGAATGCATGGGAGTAGCATTAAAATAAATATTAATGCGTAGCACCATTAATATAATAAGCATGAAAAGGGGAATAATAAACTAGTTCAGAATAATGGTCAATGGTCTAGCGCTTTATCTTTAGTTGAATTTCGCGGAGACGGCTCTGCGCGTCCCTTGCGGCATAGGCGGCGTCTAGCGGAAGTTATTTACGTAAGCTTCGCATAAGGTTGCTAGTTTGACTTCTTTATTTTGAATTTCGCGGGGACTGCTCTGCGCGTCCCTTGCGACATAGGTGGCGTCTAGCGGAAGTCATTTATTTGGGCTTCGCGTAAGGTTGCTAGGTTGACTAGGACCGTATTTTATTTTGAGTTTCGCGGGGACTGCTCTGGAGTCGGCAAAGTGGTTCACCTACGGGCGGACGCCATCTATGGTCGGAATACGGAACTTTTGATAGTTTCCCAAAATATAGGATTATTGGCTTAAGTGGAGGATTATTAAGAGGGAAGTGTTAATAGAAGGCTACATTTAGATATTCAACGATGAAATATTGGCTGTCGGACGAGATTTGGTTAGATTATGGAAAAATTTTAGAATTGCGCGGCGAAAGCGGCTATGAGCGAGCGAGAGGTTGAGAAAAAGACAGAAAGAGAGGTCGGATGATAGCTCCACGTGGCGCGACGCGAAGGCGGGGGGGATCGGGGAAACGGCTAGCGATTGGTGGAAGGGAAGAAAAGCGGTCTCGCGCGGAAAAAATGGGAAGGCGCGTGGCGGGAAAGTTAAGATACTTGGGAAAAGAGCGGAAAATTAAGGACATTCAGTTTTGGGACGTCAACGGAGCGGTCCAACTTAAGAGTGCGGTACGACTCATACGGGAAAAATAGCGTCCGAGCTTGATAGTGCGCTAAGTGATATTCGAGCTGCGATATTAATTAAGATTTGTGAAATTGAAAGTTATTAATAAAGTAAACTATTGCGATCGCAACTCGAATCCGTTAACAGAATGAAGTATTCTGGGGTACATCGGCGGAAACGAGTCACGGTGACAACAAAACCCTATGTACCTTTCAACAGACTTCGGTCTGGATGATCTTTGATTGTATTTAATAAGATCGGCGTTTTACACTATTACGCTAAACAATACACTATCTTCGACGGAGTAATGGGGGAGAGACAGTTGTCTCCCTAGTGAAAGTTGAAGATAGGTCAGACACCATTTAGCTGGAGGTAGACCCGTATGACCCAGTCCAATCTCGAGTCTATCTCCATACATACAGTGTAGTGATAGGAAAATAACACACTGAGTATACTGGCTCGACTGATAGAACATTTAGGAGTTAGTTGCTTTCAGGGGCAATGCGACTCTCACCACACACCACGAATTTAAATTAAATGAGGCTTGGCCTAGTTTGCAAGGTACACAAGAGGGACTGTTAGTTCGACAAAATATAGGCATTTTCAAGTGAGGAAAGTTGTAGGAATCTATAGGTAGGCGGATATATATATGGTTAGTTATTAATTCAGACTAATAAGGCAGGGATAATTAAGTTACGGCGCTAAATAAAATTATGATGAAGTGATGTGGGTCCTAGCTAGGCAAGTAATCTGTTACCGCAGGCCGGTAAAATTCTAATTGTTTTCCTAAAGTTGTTACCAATTAATTATTCATTTTAAATAATTAACAGAAGTATGATAATATCGTACCATCATTACTTTGGAGTACCTAAAAGTCTAGACTGGTTTTCTATTACAAGAAAAATACTAAAAAGTTATAGCAAATAAGCTTAGTCGTACTGTGATGTTTGATTTCTAACACTGATATGACCAAACAGGCATTTGTTAGCTTTCCCTGGGATGCAATACGATCTCACATGGCTATACTCTTCAAAGTATGGAAAATTTTACATCCGATACCTTAGCAAAAATAAGCTGATACAAACTGAACAACTAAAACCAGTTTAGAACCTAGGATAAGTCGTTGAAAGAAGACATTGCAAGCTATGAGCTTCTAATAATCTGAAACATAGAAATAATTGATTGATAACAACCAGCTAATTAGCCTGACAATGGTCTACTAATACCATTTGAATAGACCTCTTAAGATATGTAAGTACTTACTTCTAATAATATGAAACATAGAAATATTTGATGGGAACAATCTAATCAATCAGACTAATACCTAGTACAGTCTAATTTATACTTATTAAAGTGAGTAAAAGATAACTTCTAAATGTAATTTATTTAATGATTAACAGTGATAATTAACTACCTACTAAAGGTATACTAACTATGATTTAGTAGTCTATCAAATTAACCACTCAGTCTGAGAGACAGAGGGTGTAAGTTAATGGAAAAATAATTAACTACATTCACTCCCTAAAAGTCAGGGATGTTGAATAAATTAGGCATCTTTCAATAAACTTGAGATGTATTTATACTTTATAAGATCTGTATAATGAACACTAAGAGTAATCCAAAGTAATTTACTTCAAATGATAGTATTCTATTTCAGTTCACTTCCTAAAGTCAAGGATATTGAATGAATTAAACATCCTTTAATAAACTTAAGATGTGATAATCTGCCAATGCAGCCAATCCAATGTAGTTATATTGGAGCTTTACAGGACTTGTATAATAAATACTAAGAATAAATAAAAGTAGTTTTACCTGTATTAATAGCATTCTACTTTAGCCACCGCCTGAATTGGCGTTTTATTAAATTATCCACCCTTTACGGAACTGAATATAAGTTATTGCATTGAATAATTAAGTTCTTAATGTGAAAAGGATATTTGGATGATAGCAAGCCTTGAGATAAACTCTATTGATTTATGTGGAATAATAAGAATTTAAATTGCTAACACATAGTGCATAATGTAAAATGAAATTAAATTTGAGGAGAGATGTAAATTCTCAGTTAAAGAATTAAAGGCACAAGCTAATAATTAAAGTTAAAGCCAATGTGTCGGAACTGTAATTAAACCATGAGATGTACAGTACGCTATGGAGCGGTGGTGGGGCTCATAAATTGCACCAGGCTTCTTATGTATCATGCTACTGATAATAAATAATAATACCTACAAGCTAAGCTATCATCTGATTACCTTTGAGTGGTTACAAATCTTCCCCGCAGCTGCAGTGAAGGATTTAGGTCACAGTTCAGACAGAGTCATTGCTAGGCTACACATATTTATGTTAGGATTTATAGACTGGTAGGTAATTAGGTCAGGAGAAAATAATTTAACACAGGGATAAGCCAATTACTAAACTTTCACGAAAGAACTTGAGTTACTTAAATGCGGTTAACAACGGAGGGTTCACTAGACGATCTGGCCAAAATAGTAGTTATTATAATATTACATTGCTTGACTGAAATTCACTGCAAATAGAATTAAGCTATGCTAAGGTTCCATCTTCATACAAACGCTACACACTCTACAAAACTCCAGACACAACCATTAGATGGTAGATAAATTAGGTTAATTAGTTTTAAGAATTAGATAATAATTTAAGTTAAGGTAAAGCGGCGAGGATGTGTGTATGTATTATAAGCTAGCTAGGCATATAGGTGGAAGGCATTAGATTAGGTATAGAGAATTTATAGATTTAGGTGTAGCAATTTATAATAAGGGGGGAGAGGTTACAATTTGGTAAGCCATGACCAGGATCAGAAAGTTAAGTTATAAATTATCATTAATATAGTTGTATTGGATTTCAGTCAAGCGGTAATACTTTAATTTAGAAGTGGGATTTTTCCCACAAATTGTTGTCGTGTTGCGATGCGTGAGTTTAGAATTGGCTTAATAGGGAATAATTCAATGAAGATTAATTAATTCAGAGATATTGAAGAATTATAATTTGACACTTTTCACAATAAACGTTGTTATCTTCTAAAGTTGATTCATACACTTTGTATTACGGGCTCTTGATAGTGGGTGAATTATAATTTGACACTTTTCACAATAAACGTTGTTATCTTCTAAAGTTGATTCATACACTTTGTATTACGGGTTCGACCAATATTGTAGACAGTCGCAATGAGAGCTGGAGCTAAATTTTGTTGTACGAAATCTGTAACAAAAAGATTCTCAGGTTAGGTTAAAGGTCAAAGGAGGAGATAAAGCTACAAAACAATAGCGTAATGAGTATTATTTGAAATACAATACCTTTCAGTCATTATCTTTTTCTTCTTTATTTAATGGCGGAGTTCGCCAGCATCAGGTACCGTGCGGCTGTTAGGCGTTGTTGGTTTTCCAAAGTTTAATGAGTGAACAAAGTACTTAGATATAGTCAATAACCAAACTATTCCGGGAGTATTAATTTTAAAACTGTTGAGTTATCTGTGAATACTGAAACCTTTAGTAATTGTTTTCTTGAATACTGAAACCAGTTAACCAATTTTTGTTGTTGACGTTAGGAGCTATGGTAACTGTAGTTTTGTTTCTATTCCTGGTGATAGATTTCATATAGGCATAGGCAACTGGTTCATACAGCCTTGTGTTGAGTTATTTTTAGGATCGTAAAAAGTCGATGGGGTGACATAGTTCAACATTTATTGATTTAGAAAGATTTGTAGAATAGGGGGCGGTTTAATTATTATTGCTGTCGGATGGAAAGGCAAGGGGGCGAGATTGGACAGAATTAACCAACTAAGTTATTGCTGGATTCAATTTATATTATAGGACGGCGATATGCTGTACAATATTATAAAGTTATGACGCTAACAGCATAATATAAAACTAATAATAATTATATTTTGACTAATAATCGTTGAGCGATTGCGGTTTTTAGTTGATGTGCTATTCCACGTATTATAATTTATTTTGTTGGTTATGTTAGAGAAAAAAAAATTATAATAGTGTACTTGAGTCTCACATCTGAAATCCATAGAGTAGTTTAGGCTAGTCAAGGACTATAACGTTCTTTGTCTATGGTTGGACCATAGAGACAAATGATTTAGCGAGACCATAAACAATCTAGAATTAGGAATGAATAAAAAACATGACGTCATAAAACCAATCGGAGAGGAAACTTCCTTATCGCGTAATCATGTGATTTTGTTATAGCAAGTGGAATCACCTGTTATTTTCCATACCTGCTATTTTTAATACCTGCGATTTTTACATTGAAAGAGATTTTCCTAATACTTATCACGTAGTAGATTAGAATGCAATGACATTGTGGTGGAATTATTATTATGTGACATGTAAATGGGGACAATTGCTCTGCACAATGGAAATGCCGCTTCATTTTGTTAGTTCGCTAAAATCCTAGGAAAAGTAACATAAAATAGTATTACGGTTCAAAATACACGCGTTGATGAGGAATCGCGATTATAAGTAATAACAAGTAGCAGGGATGTCATGTAGGGGATAGAATCATATGACTATTCATTGCTAGTAGGAATTTTGGTTTAAAAGCAACGTAGTTTGGGATGCATAATGTAAACGGATAAATACGTCTAGTAGGCGATAAAAGTCGTTACCGTCTGGAAACAACTATCTAATATCTACTCTATTGTGGGGAGGTTACTTATTAGCGAGGCTAGATGGCGTTGGGTTACCAATAAAAGATTTTATTTTGGATGATGGTAAAAGGGTGCTGTCTAATAATAATATGTATAATTGAAATACTCTTGCAGCGTTGTAATTAGTCGTTACCGGTAATCATTGCTTCTTACCGTATAGTTGAAATCGTGATAAATAGTTAATTATGAAGATTTATAAAGGATTATTATTAGCTTAAGATGAGGTTAACGTACGCAGAGGTAAAGCTCGCTGGGCACAGCTTACTATACCTACTTACCTAATATTATCAGTTGTGAGTTACCTAGAGATATCTAAGTCGGGAGAGCGGTGAAAAGAAAAGACTTTACTACATGACTAATTAGTTAGGATAGGTAGAGATAGATAAATCATTAAATTCACTGGGTTGGATTAGCCTATTAAGAAGGGTACCTTGCACAATTGTCTATCTCCGTTGAACGATTAAGATGAAATATTTCTCGAGGATACCTAAGATTGACGGATGATGGATAATTGTGGAAGGTAGATATTAATTGAGCTTGGGAGCAAAATAGGGGTCGGAAGAAAAATACAATAGTAAAGAAAGAATAATAAATTGAAAAAAAAAAATAATAGTAGAAAAAAAAAAATAGTTGACTGGCTTGAAGTCGAGATTTAACTGCAAAATTAACGAGTTATAGCACTGTTACGCTATAGGGATAACAATAGCGTATGTTATCACATCAATTATAAAGGCGAGTTGCGGACGGATGTCACGTCATAATCATTACTTAAATCGTTTTATCATTTTAAAAGTTAACACCAGCTACTTATAAAACAGTGATCGATTTTATATACCACAATTTTAAGTTGTAGGATAAATTTAAACTCATAGTCCGCAGAAACATTCAAGCCGGAAATAAAGCGATGATATTGCGAGCTGAGAATAAATTTCTTAGTGTAAAATTTATTAATAAGTAAATCCCTGATATTGCGTTATCGAGATTACAATACAAAATCAACTATCACAATTCGAATCATACAAAGTAATTATTTAGATGTTATCTCGCGTCGACAGGTACAAAATTTAATTTAGATGGGTAAAGAAATTAGAACTGAAATGGGTTTCGGATGTGTGACGTTCTTAGGATACGTACTGTTTAGTAGCATAATTTAAATTTAATAAAATCGGCCGAATTAGACATAATTCGTTTTGCGGATATATATATTTAATCGAGATTATTGTGGAGGTAGCCATAGTTCAAAGTTTACTAAACCCGACCTAGAGTCATAGCCTATCTTTATATGTCAGAAGAAAATAATAAATTTATAAGTAGTAGATTTTAAAGTCAATAGTAAATTTATTTTCCCGAGGTGAGACCTGAAACCTAGTTCGCACTAGGCCATTCAAATACTTTAACCGGTAATGTTGATTATAATAAATAAAGATGTTCGAGATTTATAATAATATTCTAATACTGCTATATTAAAATTGTTATTATGAAATTAAATAGGTTTGCTTAATAATTGGCAAATAATTATTAACTCAAGAATTTGTTTAGTACAAAGTAAATGTCTACAGGTTTAGAAATGATAGGACGAACGAAACGCGTTTTTGACTTGTGGGAAGGTCAGCGCAGACTGTCAAAGCGGTATTATCTTGTTTTGGTTATTTATTATATTAATATGAATTGCTAGAATTCTTAAATAATCTAGATTATTGGCATCTAATATGTACGTGATATAATTGTAGATGATTAAAATTAGTGCTAAGGTAGGTTATTGTCGTAGTTATGACACAACCTTAAAATTGTTAGTTTTAATGTAAACTACATGTTGCATCTAGATTGTTATAAACAAACTAATTAATTGGCAGTTTTCACATAGGCATGTAGGCCGGGACATTGAGTTGATGAAATAGTGTTATCAAAATCATTCATCACGGAAAGATAAAGATATTTTATTTGCAAGTGTGAATACAAAAGTTTAGTTCGGTTAGTATTATTCGGTTCTAGTCTAGTTTTGTGGTAGCGTTTTACCTAGGGTTTTCTAAATTATAGGAAATTAAATATTAATTGTCTGTTGTTGTCTTCTACGTTAGAGAAGGAACGGAGAAAGATAAGGGGGACTCATTTTGTTATAGTCAGCTGTATGATAGATAATCCTCCTAGTAAATATTTCTTGTGATTGCGGTAGCAACATAGAGTGTTTATAGGATGTTTGTTCATTAACTAATTATCTTCACCGCAGCTGTGGATAGGGATGGCTAAAGTATGTGAACAGGGGTGGAGAAGATAGGTCATTATAAATTAAAATAAATACTTGAATTGCAATATGCCTGACTAAATAGTGCGAAGAGATGGAGTAACTATGTTAGAGAAATTCTCTATTGCATAATATTCGAACTTTTGACATTTTCAATTGTAACTTTAGAATTTTGATTAGAGTATTTAACTAAGCGGGTCCAACGAAGAAGGCATGCTGAAAGCGAGGTCTTTGGTCGTCTATGCACACAATAAAATTATAGATGACACAAGGGAGCATTCTTAATTGGCACTGTTAAATTAGTAAAAGTAGCTTGTTTAGGGTGTTCGAATATTTTTAGTCGCACTGGGCACAAATAGAACTTAGTTAAGCGTGTAGGGTTTATTTTGATTTACCTGGTGAAGTAATTGAATCGAAGTTTCGGAACTGTGCTGTAGAAGTGGGAATTACTCAGCACACAATAAAATTAAGTGGTTTCCATTTAGCTTCATTTCCTAAACTAGCCTTTCTTAAAGTTGCGGAAATTCTGCTGTAAGGTGGTTCCTTTGGGGGCGTCTTGTGAAGTCTAAATCAGGACAATTATACTTGACTAACCTATAGAGAGATAATGTCTTAGGCTGCAGAAACAGAGGCCATTGATGGCATTTCATTTTGGCGTGGTCAGGGGATCTCGTGTTGCTGGGGAATTTTACCATCTGGACGGAAGGCTGAAAAGTAAAGTAGAATGCATAATGAGTAACCAATTAGAGTTACAAACATTCGGGAGATTACCATCTTAATAATGTGTCTTGTGCGAGTGTAAAATTAAAATCATCTAATAAAAAAATAAAAAAATAAAAAGAAACTAGCACTATTGAATCACGCAGTTTGGAATTCAGTAAATACGAGAAGGAACTTACGATATTAATTACCATGAATACTAAGACGAAGTGTCACCTTTAATGACTTATTATTTACCGATTTGACCGATTATTAGTAATATAAAAGGTAGGAAGTTAAGTAGAGTTGTGGGGGCGGATAAGATAGTTACCGGTCTGTTTAATTTAATAAGAAAATTATATTTTTCAAAGGTATAGGAAAGTAAGGGGATATTGACGTATTATATTTTAGCAAATGAGACTAAATTGTGTCTTTCATACATAGTAATAACTAGGGATGAGACATAGTTACTAGATAGGTTTTGGCATAAATATTTGCTTATACGCATAAGCTCAGTACTTGTCAATTGGTATACAATGTCCAACGCGTACCGGGGTATTAACAAGTACTTATCGATGACGCATACATTGACAGTTAGATATACATAGCACACAAACTTCTAATAGATCTGAACTACGGGGTAGCTAGTTCAAAACTCAAGGACGTGTTTTGAGATGCGTACCCCCTTAGAGTGAATGAGTTTTTCCTAAGTATTTACGATCGACAACCTTATTGTAAGGCGTTAAGACCTCTATTTGTATGCACGGTGAGTGGGTGTCACTGCGTACCGGACGGAAGCGAGTCTAGTATTCTATCTCGGTTATTTGTAGGATTAGACATAGATGTATCTCATCTAAAATAAAGTTATAACTCTTGGGCGATGATGGTATGCCTACTGGTTTTGGTTGATATGGGGGTTTGGTTAAGATTTCTTATCCGCGGAGAGGAAAATAGGTTTCCGTTAAAAGAAGTAGCTAATTAGGAATTGTGGAGGACGCGGGTTCGATCCCTGCCTGAGGTAGACAATTGTTCCGACGTTTCGTTATCTTAGGTAATTATATAAGCTAAGATGAGATTGGTAGCGTTGAAGTATGAAGGAAAGTTTTAATTCAAATTATTAATTATTATTCATTAACCTAGTTGGAACTAAAAGACCATGACGGCGAAGTGGTTGATGCTTCACCCACGAAAGATCCCAGGTTCGATCCCTAGGTTGCAACATTTAGATGCGAAACAAGTTGTAAGAAGGGACGTAAGTTAAAAGAAGGCCATGATGACAGATGTACTTGAAATTATTCTAGGAAAATAATTTAAAGAATAGAATAATTGAATGGTTCGGAAGATGTTATAAACTTACGTCGGAATCGTCATAGAGTTGAAGAGTTTTCGCTAGGGGGCGTTAGTAGACAGAGCAAGAGACTGTTATATTGATTTATATTATAATATGATTTGTTGTTATAATGGTAAACAAAAGGCAAATCATTATTCGGAGGTTGTGTATGATTAAAGAAATGGTAGATGTCTAAGTTATTGGGAAATATTTACCGAGACTAAGTTTACTGGGATTTCGTTTCGAACACGAGAACTGGCTATGCGATTATGATTTTGTGTCAGTTGAATAGAATGAGGGGTGTGGGCTATTTTGCAATAAGAAAGCTTATGGAGGAAGGAGTCATTAGGGATTTGGGGAGGAACTATAAATAGTAGGAATATCTTTGAGGGCTAGGATGACAATGAGGTTGGCAAGGAAGGAGGTGCTATTTTGTACTTAATTAAGTACAGGGTTTAGATATAATTCGCCGCAGATAAGAGTGGTACTTTATCTGCTTAAATTCTATCGGGGGCGGCTGTAACGGTACAGAATGAATGGTATCCGTCCGTTAGTAAGGAATGCATGGGAGTAGCATTAAAATAAATATTAATGCGTAGCACCATTAATATAATAAGCATGAAAAGGGGAATAATAAACTAGTTCAGAATAATGGTCAATGGTCTAGCGCTTTATCTTTAGTTGAATTTCGCGGAGACGGCTCTGCGCGTCCCTTGCGGCATAGGCGGCGTCTAGCGGAAGTTATTTACGTAAGCTTCGCATAAGGTTGCTAGTTTGACTTCTTTATTTTGAATTTCGCGGGGACTGCTCTGCGCGTCCCTTGCGACATAGGTGGCGTCTAGCGGAAGTCATTTATTTGGGCTTCGCGTAAGGTTGCTAGGTTGACTAGGACCGTATTTTATTTTGAGTTTCGCGGGGACTGCTCTGGAGTCGGCAAAGTGGTTCACCTACGGGCGGACGCCATCTATGGTCGGAATACGGAACTTTTGATAGTTTCCCAAAATATAGGATTATTGGCTTAAGTGGAGGATTATTAAGAGGGAAGTGTTAATAGAAGGCTACATTTAGATATTCAACGATGAAATATTGGCTGTCGGACGAGATTTGGTTAGATTATGGAAAAATTTTAGAATTGCGCGGCGAAAGCGGCTATGAGCGAGCGAGAGGTTGAGAAAAAGACAGAAAGAGAGGTCGGATGATAGCTCCACGTGGCGCGACGCGAAGGCGGGGGGGATCGGGGAAACGGCTAGCGATTGGTGGAAGGGAAGAAAAGCGGTCTCGCGCGGAAAAAATGGGAAGGCGCGTGGCGGGAAAGTTAAGATACTTGGGAAAAGAGCGGAAAATTAAGGACATTCAGTTTTGGGACGTCAACGGAGCGGTCCAACTTAAGAGTGCGGTACGACTCATACGGGAAAAATAGCGTCCGAGCTTGATAGTGCGCTAAGTGATATTCGAGCTGCGATATTAATTAAGATTTGTGAAATTGAAAGTTATTAATAAAGTAAACTATTGCGATCGCAACTCGAATCCGTTAACAGAATGAAGTATTCTGGGGTACATCGGCGGAAACGAGTCACGGTGACAACAAAACCCTATGTACCTTTCAACAGACTTCGGTCTGGATGATCTTTGATTGTATTTAATAAGATCGGCGTTTTACACTATTACGCTAAACAATACACTATCTTCGACGGAGTAATGGGGGAGAGACAGTTGTCTCCCTAGTGAAAGTTGAAGATAGGTCAGACACCATTTAGCTGGAGGTAGACCCGTATGACCCAGTCCAATCTCGAGTCTATCTCCATACATACAGTGTAGTGATAGGAAAATAACACACTGAGTATACTGGCTCGACTGATAGAACATTTAGGAGTTAGTTGCTTTCAGGGGCAATGCGACTCTCACCACACACCACGAATTTAAATTAAATGAGGCTTGGCCTAGTTTGCAAGGTACACAAGAGGGACTGTTAGTTCGACAAAATATAGGCATTTTCAAGTGAGGAAAGTTGTAGGAATCTATAGGTAGGCGGATATATATATGGTTAGTTATTAATTCAGACTAATAAGGCAGGGATAATTAAGTTACGGCGCTAAATAAAATTATGATGAAGTGATGTGGGTCCTAGCTAGGCAAGTAATCTGTTACCGCAGGCCGGTAAAATTCTAATTGTTTTCCTAAAGTTGTTACCAATTAATTATTCATTTTAAATAATTAACAGAAGTATGATAATATCGTACCATCATTACTTTGGAGTACCTAAAAGTCTAGACTGGTTTTCTATTACAAGAAAAATACTAAAAAGTTATAGCAAATAAGCTTAGTCGTACTGTGATGTTTGATTTCTAACACTGATATGACCAAACAGGCATTTGTTAGCTTTCCCTGGGATGCAATACGATCTCACATGGCTATACTCTTCAAAGTATGGAAAATTTTACATCCGATACCTTAGCAAAAATAAGCTGATACAAACTGAACAACTAAAACCAGTTTAGAACCTAGGATAAGTCGTTGAAAGAAGACATTGCAAGCTATGAGCTTCTAATAATCTGAAACATAGAAATAATTGATTGATAACAACCAGCTAATTAGCCTGACAATGGTCTACTAATACCATTTGAATAGACCTCTTAAGATATGTAAGTACTTACTTCTAATAATATGAAACATAGAAATATTTGATGGGAACAATCTAATCAATCAGACTAATACCTAGTACAGTCTAATTTATACTTATTAAAGTGAGTAAAAGATAACTTCTAAATGTAATTTATTTAATGATTAACAGTGATAATTAACTACCTACTAAAGGTATACTAACTATGATTTAGTAGTCTATCAAATTAACCACTCAGTCTGAGAGACAGAGGGTGTAAGTTAATGGAAAAATAATTAACTACATTCACTCCCTAAAAGTCAGGGATGTTGAATAAATTAGGCATCTTTCAATAAACTTGAGATGTATTTATACTTTATAAGATCTGTATAATGAACACTAAGAGTAATCCAAAGTAATTTACTTCAAATGATAGTATTCTATTTCAGTTCACTTCCTAAAGTCAAGGATATTGAATGAATTAAACATCCTTTAATAAACTTAAGATGTGATAATCTGCCAATGCAGCCAATCCAATGTAGTTATATTGGAGCTTTACAGGACTTGTATAATAAATACTAAGAATAAATAAAAGTAGTTTTACCTGTATTAATAGCATTCTACTTTAGCCACCGCCTGAATTGGCGTTTTATTAAATTATCCACCCTTTACGGAACTGAATATAAGTTATTGCATTGAATAATTAAGTTCTTAATGTGAAAAGGATATTTGGATGATAGCAAGCCTTGAGATAAACTCTATTGATTTATGTGGAATAATAAGAATTTAAATTGCTAACACATAGTGCATAATGTAAAATGAAATTAAATTTGAGGAGAGATGTAAATTCTCAGTTAAAGAATTAAAGGCACAAGCTAATAATTAAAGTTAAAGCCAATGTGTCGGAACTGTAATTAAACCATGAGATGTACAGTACGCTATGGAGCGGTGGTGGGGCTCATAAATTGCACCAGGCTTCTTATGTATCATGCTACTGATAATAAATAATAATACCTACAAGCTAAGCTATCATCTGATTACCTTTGAGTGGTTACAAATCTTCCCCGCAGCTGCAGTGAAGGATTTAGGTCACAGTTCAGACAGAGTCATTGCTAGGCTACACATATTTATGTTAGGATTTATAGACTGGTAGGTAATTAGGTCAGGAGAAAATAATTTAACACAGGGATAAGCCAATTACTAAACTTTCACGAAAGAACTTGAGTTACTTAAATGCGGTTAACAACGGAGGGTTCACTAGACGATCTGGCCAAAATAGTAGTTATTATAATATTACATTGCTTGACTGAAATTCACTGCAAATAGAATTAAGCTATGCTAAGGTTCCATCTTCATACAAACGCTACACACTCTACAAAACTCCAGACACAACCATTAGATGGTAGATAAATTAGGTTAATTAGTTTTAAGAATTAGATAATAATTTAAGTTAAGGTAAAGCGGCGAGGATGTGTGTATGTATTATAAGCTAGCTAGGCATATAGGTGGAAGGCATTAGATTAGGTATAGAGAATTTATAGATTTAGGTGTAGCAATTTATAATAAGGGGGGAGAGGTTACAATATTCATACATCATAAACGGTATTCCTCTGTAGCACGCAAGTAAGATTATATCCGACTTTATACATACATAGTACGAGTATGATGAGGATTAAGATATAAGAAGCAACTTCGTCAAAGGCAGCTATAATGGGTTCTTAAAGAGTCTTTAGATTAACTGTAAGCTCTCATACAAGGGGATCTTTAGGGTTCTTACTTTTTCACAGGAAAATAAACCTTAAATTTGGCAACGATAAAGTACGTTTTCGTTTCTTATATTCCAACTTGAGTATGCAACATAATGTATAATGCCTTTGAATCGCAATGCTTTAAAAGAAATTCTTAATATTTTATTCAGCAATTTTCATATCGGTATACTAGTATATTTTTAACGTTCTGTATAATAGCCTCGACAGCGTTATTTGACGTTTACGGATGGCGACATTTTTACATCTTAACTTAAAGCATACTGAAATGAAACACTTTTCAATGTGTAGTGCTCGCTTAAACCTCAGAAAACAATATTAAAGCATACTATTATGGACTAAATGCTAACTAACTTACTAGTCTGCTACGGAGTACCGTTTCCATGTACTTTCGCTTCTGTTTATTTCAGTTTATGTGACACCCAACACCTGGCTGCTGAAATTCAGCATGTCAAGCATGTACTGCAGGATAACAAACTGCAAGTAACGCGACTTCATTGAGGGTAGCTATGCCCGTTTGTCTGACATAGACTATAGTTAGTTAGTTAGATTAGTTGTTAAGTGTTAACTACAAGTTGGTTAACTGTTTTTTTATTATTATTAGTATTGACGTCAATAAGTGCCTGTAAAGGTTTACATTGAATAAATAATTTGACTTTGACTTTGATTTCAGAAAACGCAAAAAACGCAGTCGAGCGCCAACCTGCCGTACTTCCGTATATTATGAAAGGTGTCACTGACAAGATTGGTCACCTCTTGAAACAAGCTTCAATCAATACTTACTTCAAGCCGCCAAAGAAGATCAACCAAATTTTTGTGACCTGTCAAATGTAACATACCTCCGTAATATTTTATTATATGCGTTAAAAAACGCTTAAATAAACTCAAGATAACGATACGTTGAAAAAAATGTCTACCTCAGGCGGGAATCGAACCCGAGTCCTCTGCAATCCGGGCAGCTGCGTTGACCACTCCGCCACTCCGGTATTGGTTAGACCGACGAAATTTTTCAACGCTTTTGACTTTATGTTTTTATAGCAACAGTGTCTTAACAAACCTCTCAGAATTTACATTCTTAGAGATCTGAATGTTTATTAATATGAATATTTTACAATATTTTAAACATTTAGTTAAGATAAGACTGCTTTATAGACTCGTTATATTTGATTATTTGCGTTCAAAAACGTTAAAATAAACTCAAAGGTAACGAAACATACCCCTTCAAAACGCAGACTTGTACAAACTGGACTGCGACTGTGGGCTCTCATAAATCGGGCAAACAAAGAGAAGTGTAGGAACCCGCATTAAAAAACATATAGGCTATTGAAATTAAAAAAAAAACTCGATGTAATCTACTACCTGCCTGGGATCCCTTCATACAGGTCATTAAATCCCAGCCCCAACAGCAACATATTGCAAGACCTAAAAATATTGTTAGCTCGTACTGTGTAAACCTGAACGCACCCGGTTAAATATAAAAATGATTGAAGGCAAATATGACGGTAGGCAAATAACTTCTAACTATGAGACGGCCAACACCTCAGTCTCCCTGTGACCACGGGCCCTGTAAAGGGTTCGAAACGTCAGGACTAAAACACATACACACTATAAAATATAATTACGACTATTATCCCCGACGGGTAAGTCAGAGACTAGGCAATGAGGACAGCAAAAGCTGCCATAGTCCACTTTTCACCAAAAAAGCGACTGCACATGTTCTCAGCGTGACAGGTGGTGAGCCCATTGCCGTTCTATGCTGTTGGATGTATGTGTAGCTTAGATTAAAACAAAAAGGGAAGATACGGCATTAGCGTCTCGTGAGTGAGCCGCCAAAATTAGGCCTAAAGGCACAATTTCACTTCAGTCGCATTTTGCCGAGCGTACAGGCTACATCGTACTATCGCGGACATTCTGCTGTGATAAAAAGAGAAAGACGCTACTCCGCAGTGGCGTCGGAATCGGTCGTACGTACTCGTCTGTGCGAAGCGACCGAGACGTCAACGCGCTACTCGCTGACTCCCTCGCGCTGACGTTGAAACTTACTGCTCTGTCTCGCTCGCTCGATTTACACTTTTATAGGTGTGCGTGTGTGAGTGTTTGCATATGTAGTTGAGTAGGACTATATTTTGATTGACTACAAGTAGGAGCATGCCGTATCTTCCCTTTTTGTTTTAATCTAAGATGTGTAGTCTTTGGTCCGTTAGCCTTTTACGACACCCAAGGGAAGAGAGGGGGTGGTAGTACTCTTTCACCGCCACGCGACACGGTTTTGGACTAAAATCGAAACCTTAAAAAAAAACGCGATTTAGATCCGAAAAAAGTGTTTCATTTCAGTTTATGAGTTTTTTTTTATTTTTCTCCTTGATGCTTCGGTGGCATAGTCAGGTTGACTTTATATCAATGATCGAGGCCTTTGACTTCATTTCATTCTGACTTTTGATCCTGTACGTTACACTTAGTTAGCAAATAACTATTTGAATTTTAATTCTGTAGAGAAGATTACTTTATTAAAACATTATTGTATAGTTTTTGTTAACTATAATTGAATGTAGACAGTTGACTGACCCATTATTAGGACTTATTTGCATAAATTGTTACTTACGCTATACGTAATACTACACTACGAGTTGCATGCATATGTGAACATCAACATTCCTTGTATCGGCGGGAATACCTCTTGCGTCCGATTCAATCCCATCGAGCATAACTCCGGCCCATTTGAGTGTCTATTCCAGAACGTATGAGTCGGTTAGGTGCGTTGTTTGTTTGGATTCGTTGCCCGAATAGACGCATTTGTCAGCTGATTCTGACGTAACTGCCCGTTTGGTTTGGGATAGCGCCGCCATGTTTTACTATTCGAACTTCCAGTGGCTATTTATTATTGTTTTTAAAGAGACCGCTTGACGTTGCGCGCGTGGACGACAGAGATTTCTTTCTATACTACTTTTTCTTGCTGTTGCCAAGAATTTTCCCTAATGTTACTGGATTAGGTATTCTACTGCGTACAAACCCTAGTCTCTAAGGACCACTAGTGTGAAATCACGATGTTTTGTCAAATTATATATGCAGAGCACGTTTTCCCACGTGTCTTCCCTTGGAGAAAATAATACTAGCAACAAACCTATACAAAATGTAAGATAGAAATAACAAAGATTGCACACTCCCCTCACCAATTTGTGAGAGGAGAAATTCAGATGTATTTTTTCCTCCAGCACAATAGTCCATGAGGGATCGTCACAGTTGAGCTTGTGGATGCCCCAGGAGTGTGTTTCACGATTTTTTTTAAACAAAGCCACGTCTCTCGTCTGCGGTTTCAATTATGTTCGCCCGTTAATTTTATGCCAAAAGTTATGTTGTTATTCGTGTTACCGCGCTTACAACATGTTTTAAGACTTGCCTGTTTTTTACAGAAACAACAAATTGCAAACATAGTAAAAAAGTGCATGCCATACCAGTTTATAGTGAACGATTACCATCAGTGGTACCTAACTTATCACGGACATCATAATATCATTGATATCAGACACATGCATTTACATTCTTGTTTTGATTTGAAACGATGTGTAGTCTGTGGAAACTATTTAAATATTGCGTGCAGTGTTCGCATAAATTTTACAAAACAACTTTACAAATATTTTAGTTACATTACTGCATTAAAAAGGTATTGTAGAAAAGCGCTCGGCTTGATATGCAAAAGTTTTACCGGGTAATCTAATTTACTTTAGTGATGATTCGATTTCAATAAAATTAACCTCCGCCCAGTAGTAGAGTCAAACAAATATGTACAGTCACGAGCAACAATATGTAAACAATTGTAACTACAATACTATACAATACAAAGGAATAAGAGTTAAAGTGTAAACATATTGGTGCTCGTGACTATACAGTCCAGTATAAAATGCAAATATTAAAAAAAAACAAAAAAAAATGTTATCCCGCTTTTCTTCGCACGTGCGGTGCCACCAGTTATCACGAACTAAGTTCCAGTGAGTGTCTCTTGACGCGGCCGCGGCACATGTAAATGAGCTGAATACGAAAATATGAACCCGATGGGAGCTGCGGTCAGACAGCGACTTGCCATTCAGCGCAACAATGAGGCTCGCTCGCTTATTTTGAGGGTACTTTGCATAACTATTTTAGGCGGCAGTTTAGGAAAGAGCTGACTAAATATGAGATGTGACCTCATTTTCGCTTCAGACTTACGGCGGCTTGCGGCAAAATCATAAATCTGGATTTAACGCTAATCTTGCTTATAGCGACGCTGTTCTCGCATTTCTACCAGCTGTTTTGCTACGCAGTTGGTAAATACTTTTGTGCTTTGTTCGTAAAAGCGTTCTTTGTATGCCATACTTGTTTTGTGTCAGAGTGAGTGTGGAAAGATTATTCCAGCTCCATGCTGCAGTTATCCCAAATATCCGCAAATGTGGTCTGGTCGGAAGTTCACTGATCTTAAACCTATTCTTTTATATCTATTTATTTAAATAGGTAGGAAGGCTCTGTGGTTTAGTGGCTTAGCCACTAGTTTTAGGTCCAGAGATCCCGAGTTCGATTCCCAGTGGGGGGTACATCTTTGTGTACTTGGTTTGGTTGGTTTTAGGGCTTCCTAAGTCCATCGTCTTATTTAAAGTCTGGCGTTAAACTACAATATTAAAAGCATTGTTGTTTTCCTACAGTTTAGAGATAAGATAGCCAGTTCCTCAGTGGTTGAGGATTCCGGGTGAAGCGCGCTTCCACCTTCTGTCTTATCGTCACTTATACCATCAGGTGAGATGAAGGCCAAGCGCTTATCCGTAGTGGATAAATAAAATGCATCGCAGTTGTAACTTCTGCGGAAATCACTTTTACTTGTTGGTCTAGGTTGTTATCGTTGCCGTCGCTGCGGCAACCCATCTGAACGGGTGGGTTGCCGCAGCGGCGGCAAGCTTCTATGTGTAAAGGTTACATGGTTCCGGACCATGCGATCTCCAGAGGGAACCTCTTTGAGGTTAAGCCACAACGTACCCCTACGGGAGCGGTGTGGCAAAAGTCGTCGCGTTCGCGTTCCGCCCGGGTGGCTGCGCGTGCCGGCCCCAACGCACCACTGTGCGGAGGGGCCGACACGGGTGATCACACGGGCGTCAGGGTGGATCCCGCAGTTCAATTCCCCCAGGATAGGCCCCGCGGCCTTCACCTGTTATCGGAGTTTGGTCCTCCAGAGGTTTAGTGAGTATTCCCCTCCGTCTCACCCCTCCCAGCCGGGGCTTCTCCCTGGCAGCCGACTGGGGACAATGTCGTCCCCATACAGTTGGCGGGAGGTGGAAAGACGGACGGGCGAGTCTCACATAACCCGGGGGCCCCGGGTATGCGTAACGCATTCCTCTGGGTTAAAAAAAAAAAAAAGGTTGTTATCGTAGTAAAACAGTCATAAGCCTCATCGAACGAACTTGAACAAGCGCGTTGACACTGGTGTTATCTTCTTATCCCGTAGTCTTGAACTCTGAACAAAGTGAAGATGATTATTTTTACTATTATTATGAAAACTATTTAGTTTAAAAAAAAAAGGTTGTTATCGTAGTAAAACA
Source organism: Scoparia ambigualis (assembly GCA_963921215.1). Taxonomy (NCBI): domain Eukaryota; kingdom Metazoa; phylum Arthropoda; class Insecta; order Lepidoptera; family Crambidae; genus Scoparia; species Scoparia ambigualis. The sequence goes on from OY992503.1 coordinate 3,012,442, forward strand.
GTCATAAGCCTCATCGAACGAACTTGAACAAGCGCGTTGACACTGGTGTTATCTTCTTATCCCGTAGTCTTGAACTCTGAACAAAGTGAAGATGATTATTTTTACTATTATTATGAAAACTATTTAGGTTACGTTAGATTATTAGTTAGTTAGATATGTACGTATGAAAACTGGTTAAGTTAGTTAAGTATAAAACGGAGTTGCTTTAGAATAAAATGTAACATCGATATTTTATTTGGTTTCACAAAATAGAGAAAAGATAAAACTATGGAGAAGAATTAAATACATGCAATAAACGAACAGCTTTATTAAAAGGGCTATTACACCGTAAACGGTTACATCAATGACAAAAACGCATGGAATTAACATTCCTCTATTTTCGCACACACATTCCTAATGCCTTTAAATTAAATTTTAGATTCACTTTTGTTTTTATTTTTTCTTTTAAAAATGTTTTATGATTGTTAATTGTTTGATTTGGTAAAGACATTTTGATTTGTCAATGTTACATACATATTATAGATGATCAAACGAACTTCCAAGTGAAGTTCGATCATTATTATATGAATTCGCTTCATTCGAAGATATATATACCACATGTAGTTTCTTTTCATCTTACTGCCAACTCGCACTTTAGAGGGTATCCCTATTACTTTTTTTTTTAATGGTAACCCGGGTCGAGTCCGTAGCTCATTCTTTAGAGTACATTAACAAAATTTTTATCGGGTTTTGGGCAGGGACGGCCCTTATATCTTCGAATGAAGCGAATTCATATAATAATGATCGAACTTCACTTGGAAGTTCGTTTGATCATCTATTATATTTCATTCGCTTCATTCTTCAGATATATATACCACATGTAGATATTTAGAGTAAAAAAATTTGTTAATGGTTTGATTTTGATAAGATGAATGACAAAATAAATAAAACAGGTTTATTTGATTTAATTGTTTAAGGAAATACGCGATAATTATTAAAAATCTAATTGTGTTTTAACAAACAAAACTTGATAACTCAAAGCAGTTTAGATCATAAATCAGTTACTTAACTATTATTTAGGAATACATACTGCCGCGGCAAAGTTATTATTATCTTTTACTAATGGCAGATTAGAAAATCTAGCAAAAGGCGTAATGAGTTTTGTGACCGGGAGAGAGAGATGCAGGCGCGGCCACGCCTAAATCTGCCACATTCACGCTCCTTTATCCACCGAATTATCTAATAGTCTGTGCACTCGCTGCATGATAGAATTTATTAGTTAAATTTATAAACAATAGAATTTCTTAGATAAATTTAAAAAAAAAAATTTTTTTTTCTGTCATATAGAATAACTAGACTGCTATCGAGGACGTTGTCAAATATTTTTATTTTGGCTAAAGAACGGTAGCAACAACATGACAGCAGGTTGCTTTCGACTGATATATGAATTTTTTATTAAAGCCTTAATCACATTATGACTACAGTTACTAAAGAATATTACATCCTCTATTTTGATTATAAACGCATTAAAGATAACGTTTGAGCCCTATTTTCCAATAGGAAAAGGAATACCTAATTCTGAGCCTAAGGGCGGGCAGTACACAAAGCGAGAAGAATAACAATTTACTTGGTTATTTTATGAAGTGCAAATCCTCTTTCTGTAACAATTTGTAAGTTGTGGGACCCAAGTGGGCACCTATTTTGGAACAGGTCTTAAGGTAAAAACTTTTTATTTTTGATAATTTCCTAAAAATAAACAAAGTGCAAAACAGTCTGCTTAAGCTGCCGTAAGCCGAACCAAGATTAAATTGGTCTGTCTAGTGGTCAATAGAGCGATTATTGCAATGCATATTGGGCAAGGGTATTTTTTGCTAATGAGGCTAACATTATATCTGATGAGGCAACCGGGACGTTGTGTTTGGCGAACGCCTCCCATAAGGTTTTTGACCTTTTCGATTGGCGATTCCTGGACTGAGATACGAACATATCCCTAGTGGCTATGGAATATCTAGAAATAAAAAGTCTCTTAAAAGCATGATTTTCAATAGAAGGAACCATGGTTCCAATAGTCAAAATTGAAATACTAAATTGCCTTTGACTCTATCACTGGCAACCTTTCGTAGATATTTTTAGAATTGATGTTATGTGTAAAAATGCACAAAATGAGTCTTTCCAAAGAATGGTAAATGCGTTTACGTTCAATGCATCTGGGACTGGCTCCCATGACCATGAGACGAATTTCTTATATTTGGTTTATGTAGGTAAACCCGTGGTGTTATCAATTCGTAACAATACGTTTACCTATTTGTAGTTATTGCGAACAAAAAATTAATTAGATCTAAGAATACCGCTAGAAGTTCCAAATAATTAATAATATGCTTATGCTGTTGTTGTTGTTCACTATCCTTCCGTAACCCAATTGCACGTTTGTCGTTGCAAACTACAAACCAGCCAGACCTAGATGCGTCAATAAAAAAATGTGATTTGTAATTATATAGATTTAGATATTTATATAATTTTGGTGCGGGTTCGAATCCAACTCGTGGAAATTTTTCAACATTTTTCCAATTTGTAAGTACCTGGGTACCGAGTGTTTTTTTATTTTTTATTATATTATTTTAAATTAGGCAAAGTCCACCTCGATCGTGTAAATTTAGCCACACAAAATATGACATTTCTTCAGCATTAGATAGTTTTTCCGTTCAAGGCGTTTACTGTTTAACCACCCATATCTAACAGCTGGCCAAGCTGCTGTTAAAACGTCTTTGGATCGACAAAATTCTCGTATTATAATGGACGGTAACTTTTAATACTTTTTTAGCTAGGTATTTTAATATAAATACGTTTTTTTGAAAGGTAAAGGAATTGTCATATTGATAGAGTTAAAACAACAATGAGCTGTTCAAAATAAACCAAGACCCCTAAACATTTTAGTAATGTTTAAGTCTCTTCAACGTTCTGTATACACTCCTGATATGTGATCCTGGACAAAACATATTATCGTAATAGCCCTAAATATACTTATAAATGCAAATTGAGTCTTTTTCTCAGACAAGTTACCAACAAACATTGTTTTATCCTTATCTTGACTTTCAATAAAAGAAAGGAAGGGCTTTTAAAGATAAGGCGTTATACGTTTGATTCTAAGTCCAGTTTCCGTGTAATGTAAAACCGTTAGTAGTCGACAACCATCAGAGAAGACTTTAATATTATTCTGTGCTTTAATAGCGTTGACTTTGTCGTCAGTCGTCATAGGCAATAATATAATGACTTTGCCTATGGCGGCAATGTTATGACCTAACTGGTTATGTCTTGTCCGTATGTTGAACTTTGAACTGCTTCTGCCACTGCAGCTGATATTTTGAAATTCAACGTAGGCGCTTTAAACAATTAACGATTTTATGTAAGTAATTGGTAATTCGTTTTTTTTTTGGAAGCCACCCTCTTGCAGAGTTAGTGTGAATATTTTCCAACAGGTTAAGTGTCTTAGGCGGCGTCTCGCCTAGTGGTGACAAGAGTTCAGGTACGAGTTCAAGCTACAAAACGGGATCAGGTCCAATGACGGCCATATCCTGAACTTGATCATGCTCAGAACCGGTGACCGGTTCGAACACTAGTACTGACGTCACTGGGACGTTGGTTTCTTAGGACACTGGTTCCGAAGTCACTGGGACGATGATTTGTTCGGACGCTGGTTCCGACATCACCAGAAAGGCGTTTTCATTCTAAAAGGTTTTTAAATTTGATCTCTTTTTTTATTTTTTTTTACTGTAGGTAGGTAGCTAAGGTACCTACGTTTCGTGTTTTTCTTTTATTTTCTGTTTTTTTGTTTTATTTTTTGTTAATAGTAAGTAGGTAAGGTATTACATTTTCTGAATTTGATTCAGTCACGATTAGTTTTTTTGAAACTTACAGGTTACTTTCGAGTATCATTGTTACCTACCCTTTCGTGGGTAATTTTCGAACAATTATCATTATTAATTAATAATCATAGCTTATAGATACTTGCTTTTTAAAATGATAAACGAAATTAGCTATTTGATAGCAAGTGTTTTACGTAGAAAATGCACTTAATAATAATTAACCTTCGTTTTCTTCGGTATCTGAAGAAGAAAAACACACTATGCACCGTCGTCGTTTATTGGATTTTTCTTATCTTCTCCTCATAGTACCCAACACTTTTACGCTTAGGCATGGCTTATTAAGAATTTACATGATGTATTATGGAGGAACTTGTAAGCTGTGCGTTCGTTGCAGCGCAAGAAAAAAGAATGAGCTACGGACTCGACCCGAGTTACCATTAAAAAAAAAATAATAGGGATACCCTCTAAAGTGCGAGTTGCCAGTAAGATGAAAAGAAACTACATGTGGTGTATATATCTGAAGAATGAAGCGAATGAAATATAATTATAAAGCTATGGATTTTCTTGCGCCCGTCCTTCTCCACAGCTAAAAGACGTCCTAAATAGGTCTGCCTACCCATTCATAAAGATAAATTAAATTATATTTTTAGACGATTCAGAATGCTTTAAGTGTACTAAATAAAGAAATTATGATTTTACAAAATATCGTTACAAAATTAAACACTAAATAAAAAATAAAAAGGATAAAAAAGTTTTACTACTTAGGACTTTTCCGTGAGCGTTATTAGAGGAATGTCAATTCTATGCACATTCTAACACTTGGCCCAACATACTCCGGAGTCAATTAAACAATTACAGTAACCATTTTCAAAAGTCTGTTATTAACATTTTGTGTCTGAAAGTATAACATAAATTCAAAGAACAGAACCTAACTTCTATCAAGTAACCGTACCTTATAGTTGCTAGATTTTCAGTAATTCACGCAAGATTATTAGCTGAATAGTGAGTTTGTGTGCACTATTTGATTTCGCATTCCACATTCAGTTATCGAACATCCGACGCAAGCCATTGTACCGACCGTGTGATGAGAACCTATTTGCAGTCCAAACCGTTTTAATTAAACTTTTATTATACTTTGGAGTGTTATTTTTCTCAGCTCGTGTGTGTCTACTTAACTCATTGGGACATGATAAATATAAAATAGTTTACAAAAACGGCTTTAAAATAAAGATATTAAATATTAGGTCACTGGAGAAACATTCTACAATAACAACTATAAACACAATATTTTTGTATTAATAATAATTATCCATTAATATAACGGCTTCCTTTCTTATTACGACATTAGTTCCTAGTAGAATCCATTATTGATTTTTGGTCCTGCAATTCGTTATTTTAGGTTCGTTATGCTAGGAAATTGATAATTTTTTTCTCTGCCTCCTTCCACCTACCACTGCGGAGAATGGACTTTACATGTGTATATAGTTACCATAAAAGACACTTAGATCAAAAACTAAACTGAAATATTACAGAGACTTAGAATATTGTGAAGCTTTATTAAATAAAGTGACAAATCAGCTATATAATTTATCAAAAGACGTTAACGACAAGTGACTAGTCGACGAATAATAGGCGTTTGTCGAAAGCAGTTTAAAAATCACTCTGCAGATTCCAGACCGGTGTGTCTGAGAGAAAAGATTGATGGATGCGGATTGGAGAAAAAGCGGACAAGTGGCGCGCGGGAAATTGAAAAGCAGTGAAGCTGTGCGCCATTTTGTTTATTTTCCCAAAATGGTGGGGCGTTTTGACATTTGAAAAGTTGGAACAAAGCGTCAGTCATTAAAATTGACTATTATATAAAATTTAGCCGTGTCGCGAAGCGGCTTTTAATAGAATACTACCATCCCCTCTCTTACCTTGGGTGTCGTAAAAGTCGACTAACGGACTAAAGACTGCACAAACATCTAACGGCATGGAGCGGAGATAGGCTTACCACTTTTCACGCGAAGCACTATAATAATATGTGCAGTTGCTATTTGGTGAAAAGTGAGGCTGACTTTAAGAGACCTATCTCGAATGTGATTTTTGCGTAAAATGCTCATTTTTGCATTTTGTAGTAATTTTGCAGTTGTATTTATCGTTTTTATCGAAGTAGGAAAATAAATTTGTGCATAATATTACAAATCTCCATTTGAATTCGGATGGCCGCCGCATCGCATTTTGTAGTTATTTTGTAGTTGTATTTATCGTTTTTATCGAAATAGGATAATAAATTTACTGTAAAATCTTTATTCCTCATGAAGTAAAAATTACTGTGGTATAAATTTTGCTCAATAATATTATCGTAGATAGGAGATATTCACAGTTAACTTATAGCAATTTTCGAAATTTTTTGGTTTAGAATTAATTTTTTTCCTATATAAAATTAATGATATCTAAAAATTCCGAGGTCGCTACGCACTATTACACTATTTAAGAGATAACATTATATTTTTTTTATTTCACTTGTTTAGAACAGTAGTTCAATCGATGAGCTCAAAAAAGTGCCTTCGCGCACTTTATGAAAATCTTTCTCTGCAATTATAGGTTTAATTAAAAAGTTAAGCAAAATTTACATAAAACGAGGCCGCTATGCACTATTCCAATTAAAAAAAAAATCAAAAAAAAATCAAAAATGTTTATTCAGTAACAATTTTACAATTAATTACAAGCACATAGAGGTCCCCCTTTTAAGTATTAATAAATACTTGTTACTGGGCACCTCGCTCTTCCTTGATCGTACTTAGTATGCATGTTACATGAATATAAATTAAAATTTATAGAGTACGAGTAAGTAACAATAAAAGAAAAAAATAAAAAGAAAGAAAATTTGTGTGTGTGTGTGTATGTGTGTGTGTGTGTGTGTGTTTGTGTGTGTGTGTGCGTATGTGTGTGTGTGTGTGTGAGAGAATGCGAATGTATGTGTATGTGTGTGCGTGTGTTATTTTAATAGATTTTCTATTTCCATGTAATCTTTTTTCTTAAGCCACTCTTTAAGTAGTACTTTACACTTTTTATTTGTATTAGGATATATATTTAATTGTTTATTTATGTAATTATATAAATAACTGGACTGTTTAGCCTGTTGCCGTCTAGCGAATGCAGTTTTAATAGAAGGACTTGGAGCTACACTTGTTTTCCTCCTTTTATTTCCAAAGTCAGAGTTGTAAGTGAGGGACTTGTGTAGTTTTAGTACAATATTTTGTATGTACAACTTGCGGACTGTAAGGAGATCACACAGTGAGTAGAGTTCTTGTGTTGGAAATCTGTAGGGCTTAAAATACATTACCTTTAATAAGGATCTTTGTGCTCTCTCCAGTTCCAAAAATTTTGTTTTGTTAGCGCCTCCCCAGACACTAATACAGTGCACGAGGACAGACTGAACTAAAGATATATAAACTTGTTTTAATAAGTGTGGTGTTGCAATATGTCTTAAATTTTTAAAGAACCAAATGAACTTTCTAACTCTAGTCATCAAAAGTTCTATGTGTAGATGCCAGGATAAACGCTGATCTAAGACTATTCCAAGAATTTTGTACTGGATACTTTTTTTAAATTAGGGCATGGGCAGTTAGAGTTATTAAGATCAACACAGGAATGAATTTTAATATTAAGATCAGGCTGGGTGCTATTATAATTGGTGAAACATATATAATTTGTCTTGGATGTATTAAGTGTTAGTAGGTGTGTTTTTAACCACTGTGCAACCTTGGCTAGACCTACTTCAGCGCTGCGTCGAACATCTTCCCAGTTTTGACCACAAAATACCAAAGCAGTGTCATCTGCGTATGAAAACACATGCCCATTTTGTATGGACATATTACAAAGGGTGTTTACATACACCAAAAATAGTGTAGGTCCCAAAACACTCCCCTGTGGGACTCCATAGGTGATGAAAGAGTCACGACTACAATGTTCACCTATTTTAACTCTTTGCCTGCGGTTTGTAAGATAGTCTCTAAATAAATCCAAAGGAACACCTCGTATACCGATCTCTTCAATTTTTTGTATAATAGAGGGGACAGAGACGCTATCGAAGGCTTTTTTCATATCAAGAAAGATTGTCAAGCATTTCTTTCCCTTATCTACTTTATCGATAATGATTGACGTCAGCGCTGTGACAGCGTCTTCTGTACCAAGTCCTCGTCTAAAACCGAATTGTGACTGTGAAAGTATATTAAATTTATTTAAGTAAGCGATTAATCGATTGTTTAACAATCTTTCTAGAATCTTTGATATTACAGGAAGGACTGAGATAGGTCTGTAATTAGTTGGATCGTCTCTATCGCCACTCTTATATACAGGGGTAATTAATGCTAGTTTCAGGGCAGCAGGAAAGACACCATCCCTAAAGCACATATTAGCCAGGTGTGTTATTAATGGAACGAGTAGAATATGGGCCTGTTTTAGAAACTTTGTAGTAATATTGTCATATCCAGGGGCGCTCTCTGTTTTAAGGTTCATCAACACTGCCATAACCTCCGAATCATCAGTTTCGAGCAGTACGAAAGAAGAAGCATGGGAGCCCCTTACTACATGCGTAGTGGAGACGTTGTGATGGTTGGATTTACAGAGGATTTCTTCTGCCAAGGATTTTCCCACATTGGTAAAGAAGTCATTAACAACATTTACAGATTCGAGTGGGGTTGATTTAATGTTTAACTCTATATTTTTGTCTTGTGATTGCTTACGCTGTGTAATTTTATTGATTGCCTTCCAAAGCGTCTTTGGATTTCCAGTGGCATTCATGATTTGTTCCCGCTCATATTTGCGCTTAAGTTTTTTTACAATACCGTTACAATAATTTCTATAACGCTTGTATGTAATTCTTAACACTTCATTATGTGGGTCAGATCTTAATTTCCATTGCATATTATTCCTGTTTTGTATACAGCGTAGCACACCTAAAGTCATCCAGGGTTTTATTGTTCGACTGGTTTTAGGGACTAATTTAACAGAGGTATTTTCTAAAATGCATTTTTGTATTTTACCTATTAACAATTCAGTCAATGTGTTAGGGTTATTACATCTTAGCAATTCTTGTAAATTTATATTTTTCATACTATGTAGGGCATTTTCATAATTTAATAAAGTTCTGTATTTATTACTAATTTCTTTTTTATTGGATATGTTATTTAACTTAAGAAAAATCATGTAATGATCTGTAATAGTTGTGTTTATTATAACGATTTTTGCAATTGATTTATTTTTGTCTATTTTCAACATAAAATGATCGAGACAGTTACTTTCTCTCGTAGGTATAGAGTGTCCTGGGAGCAGACCATGTGTTGATAGCATATTTAGATAATTAAGTCTATTCGCCCTTTCATGAGAATGTTCATTAAATTTGTGTATTATGTTGATGTTGATATCCCCCGTCAAGACAATAAATTTACACGTTTTAATAGACTCGAGGTAAATACTTAGAGAGTTGATAAAACTTTCAGCATTGATGTTTGATGGTGAGCGGTAAATTGCAATAATAGCATAATTATTATATGTGATTTGCAAACAAGACGCTTGTGACAGATAAATTTCCTTGACACTAACTGAGTGCTTATTATTTATATAGGCAGTTACACCATCACAGTGATTTAGGTGGTGTGTTGTATTATAGGAGGTATAGTTTTTTATCATGGGCACCTTTTTATTACTGTCTAACCAACATTCGCTAAGGATAATAAAGTCGGGCTGTATTTTAATTTGAATAAGATTTAATTTCAAGTCATCCAGGTTTCTATAAATACTTCGAATATTTTGCGATATAATAGTAATATCCGATTTTTGTATTTTGTGTTGTGTGGCAAAGTCATGCGCCTGACATTCACAGGACTCGGCAATATCTATTTTGTCTAATTCGTGTAACGTATTAAGGCTACTATCCATTTTCAGTATTAGTAAAGTTGGATTCGATAGATAAGCTTTGTAATACGTGATTTAAGTGCTGTACTGACGATATTAGTGTAGGAAGTGTATATGCAGTTTTTTGGTATGAGTAGGTATAATATATGCTAATTTTGTATTTGTTAAACACGCCTTTGGAAAAAGTACTTATGAGAAAGAAAGATGATGTGTAATTTGTGATGGTTTTTTGTAATTGTGTGGGCTTTCTGATTACAATGGTAGTAACTATGATGCATGCGAGAATTAAAGGTGATGTGTAATTTGTGATGATTTTTTGTAATTGTGTGGGCTTCCTGATTACAATGCAAATAAATATAATGCATGCATTTAGTTTGAATTGTTTTGGAACATTAAACTTATAAGACCAATATACATTTAAAAAATACAGCATTGTTATAAAAATTACACATAAAACGACTAGTCATTCCTTTTGCATAAGGCTATGAACTTGCGACTCATGTTTAATGACAATTATGGGCGAGCTCTCATTTTTTCTAACATAGATTCTCCCAAAGGCAGTCCAACAAAACTTATACTCCCTTGACTTAGCGAGGTCCCGGGCGAGAAAATACAAGCGTGCTGCTTTAGCTGTCAGCTGTTCACCCACGTATACTGGGGAATATTCGTCAGTTGTAAAGCCTAGATGTTTAGCACATAATTTTTCTTTTTGTTTTATATTATATATTTTGACCGTTTTCAGGAACTCTGTTTTTAGTATTGTTGTCGTCAATTCAGTTATGATAGGGCTTTTATTAGCGTCACGTTTGCTTCGGACTCTGTAGATATCTTTGATTTCATTCTTTTCGATCTTACAACCAATATTTTTGGATAAGGTTAAAACCATCTTTATTAGGTCTTCCTTTGATTCTTTAGCGATTATTGGAACATTTTTTATTTCAATGCTAGTCTTCCGGTTTTCGCGTTGCAGATCCTCTAGCTTATCTTCTAATATGACTATATAATCCTTATCTTTTTTTGTTTGAAGTTCAAGCTGCTCAATTTTTTGTTTTAGTTCCTCATTCTGTGACGAAAGGAACGCTATAGAGCATTCTATGTTATTGTTAGTATTTTTAATTTCCATTAAAGTTGGATGTATTTTAGTTATTTCTGCTTGCTGTTCCGTCAACATTTTGGTGATCATTGATTTTATATCATTTTGAAAAGTGTCAAAATCATGTTCGCAGTCATATTCTCTGACCCGTTTATTACGCTTAACGACAAAGTTCGGTGGCGTGCGTTCTTGTTGTACAGAAATATTAGATTCCGATAAAGATCTGTCATGTTTGTCCATCTTAAATACCAGGAGACAATAAATTGCAAGAGGTGCACGTAGTGCTGCTTTATTGTACGCAGTAACAGTAGTTAACTAATGACACGCCCACTCGATTCTTCCGCTAATGCCGAAGCTTCGTCCTTGAGCTCCAAAAAATGGCGTATCCTGCGCGTGCGCTGATTTGGTAGTTGAAGAACAAAAGAATTCACCGTACCTCGTGAGTGGATGATTTGCTTGAGAGTACCAGGGCAGCAGCAGAAGCGAAGAGGGTTTGAATTATTCACTTTCGGCGTGCAGTATACAGTGTGCAGAGCTCCTCTTGAGTTATGCGCTCCTATTTTTGTAGTTTATTATTTGATCACTAATTTTAATTTATTTATGAATAATAATTTAAACGCGGAGGCAGTATTCGTGTACACCGTAAGGCGGTCCGGGGGGAAGAGGATATGCTCTTCTACACTACTCAATAAGTCATAATTGTCAATGTATTTTTGTTTCTGAGATCCTTATCGCCAAAATTGGCAATTTTATGCAAAAATAACAGTCGAGATGTATAATAGGTCTCTTAATAAAAAAATAAATTAATGGCAGAGGTCTGCTTTTGCGGTCCTCATTGTCTAGTCTCTGACTAACCCTTCGGGGATAATAGTCGTAATTATGTATGTATGTTTATTTATTTATTAGTAATAGCAGACGTAATAGTAAATTTATTTGAAACTACAAATTAAATAAAAGTGTTACAAATTACATATTGAGGCGGCCTAATAACATGAACTAGGAAGTTTCCTATAAATACAGGTGTCAGCCCTCCACCCCAAACGATGGTCAGAAAAATAGGTATGGAGATTTTTATGATTGATAATTTCACAAACAGATAATGCCATAACAAGCGGGTCATTCAAATAATACCACCAACCCATCTCGTCCCTTGGCGTCTCCCAATGGATGAAAGGCGTAAAAGGTGTAAAAGGCAACTTATGGATTAGAGAAAGCACATTCTTGTACATCCAACAGCATACAGCGGCGATGGGCTTATATTTAAGTCATTTAATTTATTGGTGAAAATAAGTGTAACTTATCTTCAGGTTCTCGTTACCAACTCTCTGACTTATACTTAAGGGTAAGTATAGTTATAATTTATTTTGTCTGGATGCCTGCCCTTTATTTTCGGCAAGGCACACGTGATACTCGTACCATAAATAGTAGGTTTTGACTTTTAAATGTTTTGATGAGTTTAGAGTTTAGCGGAACAAGTTAAAACTTTTTGACAACAATAAGAAGAGAGTATTAACGATGCACACTTTCAAAACAACTTCCACGAAATAAGCAGGTTATCAATTTGTCGTAGACCTACTTGTATTAATATTTTACCTAAGTATAGTAAATTAATTTACCGATTTGTGTGATTACTATATTTGAAAGTTTTTTTTAAATAAACGAAGACTTTAAAAAGGACTGTGTAGGATCTACGAGTAGATAGTTTATGTCTAGGTCAATTGTTTAGAGCAACCAATTTCAAATTCATTCATTCTGAAACTTAGCCAAACGAATCTCAATTACCATTTTATAAATATGCAAAGCTATGGACAACCGCGGCCCTATCCTCAGATTATCTTGAAAATTAAATAGAAAAAAATTGCTTCTTCTTTCCGCTCAAAGAACAATTAGAAAGAATATTTTATTTGTTACTTCATTTTTACTTTTTCCACAAAAAAGGAATTCCTTAGGCATTCTTTTGTTTTCTCAACATTTTTATTATGCCATGCCCTGAAGCAAAATAAATCCGAAGATAAAATTGCTGTATACACAAAATATGAACGTGTATGCGTATTATACGCACTCAGTACATACCATTCTTGTGACCTTATAGCAAAGCTAAGGAAGTTCCAAAATGTCCAGATATATTTTAATGAAATATATTTATCAAAACCTTTTTTAACAAACTAGCAATCGATAAGAAATATAAAAAAAAATTATCGAGGTTAAAGGACATAATTTTTTCTGGTACTAAAATAAAAGAAAAATTAACTGCGACAATTTACATACTTTCTTGTCTAAGAGACTAAAATAAATGCTATCATTCTGTATATTTCTTAGATTTTTAATTACCTCCGTTATAAAATATTATATTTTGATAAGTTTTGTACGTTTCTGTACGAAAGTTATGGTTTTTCTAATGTTAACAAACGCACCCTGCGTTATTATTAAGTAGGTAAGTCTGTGAGGCCGATGGTAATGTTGAAACGATATCTATATGATAACAAAGTTATCTTTTTCGCACATATAGTATTAAGCAAAAGTATGACAGTGCTAGATGTTATGGATAAGTACTTAGCTTAGTGTTCCTGCCGTTGACATAACAGGTGTAATAACAGTGATAATTTTTTTAAAGGTTTTTTTTTACCATCATAATTGAAATTAATCTCTCCAACTTACGGCGTCTGTGTCGCCTTTACGTATGCTGTATTGTAGAATGTTATAGGAGTAACTGTGCCAGCAAGAACACTATCCAGTTTTAGAATTAATATAGAATGGAATCGACTGACGGCTGACAGTCTGACATCTGCCTACGATGCGTATTGACATATAAAACGTCAAACAAGCGTCACTTTTTTATTTTTAATATCCTAAAGTGTCAAAATTCGAATATAATGTAGCCATTTTCGAGTAGAAACCAATGTTGTTTATTAATTTATACTAAAAATACCAAGGTCTTTAAATTAACAATACAGTTCTATATACATAAATAATATATTCTTAAAGTATTTATACATTAGTGTCAAGTTAATAGACTTAGGAATTTAGTACTAAAACCCATTTAAACAAAATTATGTCCTTTAATTAACTTAACATCAGATAGATATATATAATTACGTCCATTTTTAAGAAGAGAAATTAGAATTTTGCTTTGTAACAGTTTAGTTTTGTCTCATCTCAACTATTGTGACATTGTATATCAGCCGTGTATATATAAGAAAATCGCCCAGAGTGTTATTTTTAATAATGGCTCGTCATAGTGACTGCATCCTGCCTGATGGTAAGCAGCCGATGCAGTCCAAAATAATGAGAGCGCTCCCCACCGTGGAAAAAGCACGATAACAAGCGCACCCATTCATGACGGCCTGCATAAATGCCGTTTCACGCCCCGCTTAAAAGACCCGGGATTGTAGGAGCTGGGAAACACATGCGCCGGCAAAGAATTCCAAAGCCGAATGGTCTTACAGAGAAACGACTTGCCAATTTTTTTTGTACGAGTACTGATAGTCTGTACAGTATGATGGTGGTTCCAAAGACCAGCACGGGAGAGGAAAGGAGAGGGCGGGATAAGATCAAAAAGTTCTTCAGAACACTCTCCGTAGTAGTTCCGAGAGAAGACATTGAGAGAAGCAATGTCTCTACGCAGCTGGAAATTCTCAAGGGAGGCTGTAACCTCAGCATCTCCAATAATGCGTACCGCTCGCCTTTGCAGTCTATCAAGTGCATCGAGGAGATATTTAGCGGAGCCGTCCCATAGATGGGAACAATACTCCATACTCGATCGCACCTGAGTTTTGTACAGCAAACAGCGCTGCTCGGGAGTGAAAAACCACCTCACCTTATTGAGAATACCCAACTTACGGGAAGCAGTTAAAATAGCACTCTCGATGTAGCATTTTGGATTTAGTTCCTGGCCGATATCCATGCTAAGAATGCTAAGGTTAACCGAAATGGGTAATGGAGAGCTCTGAAGAGAGGGAGGAGTAATGAAGGGAGTTACCTGCAGGATGTACCAAGTACCGCTCATGCACCGTACTGTCATCCACATAACAATGAATATTGCCCAAGGACAACATATCATTAATATGCAGAAGAAATAGAGTAGGTGAGAGCACAGTGCCCTGCGGCACTCCGGCATTGACTTTGTAGAACGCAGAGGAACTACCCTCACAAAGTACACAAACCCTCCGCCCTTCTAGAAAATCTACAACCCAGGCGCACAAACGGGGCGGCACACCGAAGGCCGGCAACTTGGAAAGAAGAGAACGATGCAACACTCTATCGAAAGCTTTGGCAATATCAAGGCTAACTGCCAGGGATTCGCCATGCTTGTCCATCGCTTCACCCCACGCGTGAGAAACGTACGCTAGAAGATCACCCGTTAATTGCTTTGGTCTGAACCCATACTGGCGATCATGGAGCAGCGAGTGATCCTCTAGGTAGTGAATGAGCGGGAATTAATTATCCGCTCAAACATCTTGCACAGCACAGAAGTTACAGCGATGGGTCGATAGTTGGCCGGATCCGAGCGATCCCCTTTTTTGGGGATGGGTTGTATGTTCGCCTCCTTCCAAGACACCGGCACAATACCAGTATAGTAAGACTCCCTAAACAATCGTGTCAATACAGGAGACAACTCAGCCGCGCATCTGAGCAGCACAATCGCCGGAACACCATCCGGCCCGCTAGCCTTCCGCACGTCGAGCGACCGCAGCACGGCACGTACATCATACTGCCTGATACGAATATCAGGCATTGTGGCCCCACAATGTGCTATAGGTGGAGCGGCGCCATAATCGTCGACGCGCGAATTGGCCGCGAAAAGTACAGCCAACAAGTTCGCCTTCTCAAGCGGCTGGTAACCCAACGAGCCATCTGGATGTTTCAACGGGGGCAGCGAGGGAGAGCACCAGTAGCCTGCACGGCCTTAGCGAGCTGCCAATAGCTACGGCTACCCACAGGGTGCGAGATCAACTCCCGCCCTACCCTTGCCACTCTTTGTGCATCCGCTCCAGCGAAAGCCCTCTTGTTAGACTTGGAGGCCTTGTTGTAGGCCGCCTTCAAGGAGCTGGTACTAGGGTCATTCAGAGTACAAGCCCTCGTCCAAGCACGATACGCCACCTGCTTGCATTCAGCAGCTTTGGCGCATTCGTGATTGAACCAAGGCCGCTGTCTGCCAACGCTAACAAGATCTGTGAATGGAATATAATATTCCATACCCAACAAGATCTCATCAGCGATGGCAGAAGCGCACTCCGATGATTTCTTTCCAAGAAAGCAGCTCTGGCCTCATGAGACGGATGCAAAGTAATCACGCAATCCGTCCCAATCCGCCGACGAGTAGTGCCACAGACGACGCTTGGTCTCCACCGTTTTCGGTGGACCAACGCTGTGCGGTGCTGTGGCAATGACCAAGCAGTGGTCTGATGAGCCTAGAGGTGCAAGCACCAACACTCTATACCCTACAGGGCGACTCGTCAACAATAAGTCCAACAAGGAGGGCGCGTGACCTACGATATCTGGCATCTTGCTGGGCTGGTCTACCAGTTGCGTCAGGTCTTGCGTCAGAGCGAAGGCATGAGTGACTCTACCAGCGTGATCAGTTTTGGAGGAGCCCAACCATGTTTCATGGTGGGCGTTGAAGTCCCCCAAAACCACCACCTCGTCGTTTGAGAATCGCTCCTGCGCGACATCAGTCACTCGGCCGAGGTGGTCAAAAAGGCTGCTTGTGTTAGCATCTCCTGTGTAGGACCGATAGAACACGCAAAGACACGGCAACGGGAGCCGAATTCAATGCGCACCCAAAGGCTGGGAAAGGAGGGGTCTTCCAAACAGTGCATACGACGACAACAAATGTCAGCCCTTACGTACAGACATACTCCAGCTTTCACGCGGAATTGCTCCTCAAGCTGATAGCTAGGGTAACTTAAATAAGACGTGTCAGCAGAGCGACGAATTTGTGTCTCCGTCAGAAAAAGCAATGCAGGCCGCGCCGTCTCGAGGTGTTGGTGGACGGCGTTGAGGATAGAATGGTGCCCATGGATGTTAGTGAACTCCACCTCAAACAGCGAATTAGTGGTGGGAGAGGAGGAAGCCGCTGTATTACCTGCATTATTTTTAGGCACTGTCATTGGAAAAGGGGAAGGAAGGGACCTGAACAAGGAGCCACTACTGTTGCAAAGAAATGAACAAAGCGAGAGTTTTCCGCTTCACCATTGGAAGAGCGTTGCAACCACAGCCGACACGCCGGACGGAAGGGCCCCCATACCCTCCCGGAAGTGGTCGCCGGGTCCCACCATTTCCGGTCACCAACCAGCACGACGATCCACTCCGAGGTTATGCGCGACCTGGTGAGGCAGCCTCCCGAGGTGGTTAGCCCCGGTCGGGCTCCTGTACTATGCCGCGGGAGGCCAGCGGCACCACCGTTTCTACGGGTCTCCCTGGCCGGCGTGTCGAGTTTCGTCTCCCGTTCAATGGGACTCTCTGTTTCACAGTTTGCAACAATAGCCGCTCCCCTGGCTCCAGTAGTGCGGCACTGTTCCCGGAAAGCGACCTGCGACGAGCACAAATCACTTGGCGGGCGTACACTACCGCACGGTGGTCGATAACCGGGCGAGCTAGGCTCTACCACCAAATGCACAATTAGCACCACCCAGAGGTCACATGTAGGGTCACAAGGGTACACACCTACGGATGTGAGCATTGTTAACCCCCAAATGTGCAGAGGGTGCAGAACGCATGCATGCGATTCTGTTTCAACATTCCGAAGAGGGATCACATTACAACCCATTTGGTCCAAAGGGACATTTTAAACATCCATAACGCCGTTACTCTCAAATTTGCCTGCTTCGTGCACTCATTGCACCACACTAAAATGCCCTTTTATTTGTTTGTAAAATTAGTAGTAGGAGAAAGTGTTCTTTGTATTCACTAAGAGATAGAATTAACAAAATTCCACTACCTATGTCAAGACTTGCCAACACCAGGGCATGCTTCAAGTATGCCGCCGCCAAAATCTTTATTGACTTATCTCCACCTACCTATTCATTCAGCACTTACTACTAGGTAGTACCTTTAGGCAAAAATGCCGGAAATGACTACTTCATAGGCAATCCCTGGCGTCGAATGTAATCTACATATAAGAAAATATGGCGCATATAAATATCTAATATATATTTATATGCGCGTGTTTTTATTTGGTTTGATTAAGTATTATTTTAAACAGCTATAATTAAATTTGAGTTCGCGTGTTTCAAAAATGAGTAGTATCTACAAATACGTAATAAATTTGTTGTGGGTTATTGCAGAATAGCAGAGGCTGCGGGTTTCCTGCAGTCACTGAGTCAGACCTTTTTGTCTCACTTGTTGGTTAATGATTATTAGGTAAGTATTTTTCTAGTATGTTGTATGTTTTGGGACAAATAAACAAACTTTTATTTTATTTATTTATACCTATACTCGTAAACCCAAACTCTAAACAATTTATTTCTTATGCGTATTAATTTATTTCAGACATTTTCTTTCACACAAAACAAATAGGTTCTGACGTGATGTGCATACAAATATTTCGACAATAAATTTTGATATAAATAGATAGATTACTTTTAATAAATAATTTTGAATAAATTACTATGATATATGAAATTACTATGATATAATTACGAGTAAAATCTTATTGGTTCACATAAACAGTAAATTAAGAAAAGCCTTTTTGAGATGATAAGATTCTTCAAATTCTTTCCTTTGTGGTTATATATTATAAGCACTGGACCAATACACAATATCTAAAGTCAAGAATTTCCTTTGACAACGACGCTTGTGCGCAGAGTATAGAATGTTCATTATTTCTCTATTATTTTCGATATACTTCGTGATCGTGATCGAAGTCGTTATAATGATTCTTTACCAATACTAGTTCAATCAATTATCAAGTTATGTTATCAAAAAATCAATATTGTACTAAATTGCACTAAATCTAATACATACATCTAATCACGACTTTTATCCCCGAAGGGTTAGTCAGAGACTTGGCAATGAGGACCACAAAAGCAGTTCTCTACCATAGTCCACTTTTCACCAAATAACTGTGCTCAACGTGACAGGTGGTGAGCTTATCTCCGCTCTATGCTGTTCGATCTTTGTGCAGTCTTTAGATAGATAGATAGATAATACTTTTATTGTAACATAATAACACAAACATTTAGATATAAAAGGGCAAAAATACAAAGTTACAATTTGGCGGTCTTATCGCTTAAAAGTGATTTCTGCCAGACAACCAATCGGATGGAGAGAACTTATAAACTCTATGATCGGAGGTGCAAATATTTAAAACATAGTTAAGAACACAATAAAAAGCAAAACTAAGAAAATAATCAAAATAAAATATTAATTATATTATAACATTTATTATAAAACTATAAAATAATTAAATATACATATTTACATATACATACTTAAACATAATAGTCTCAGGTAAGAAATAACAGACAAAGACAGCTATGTAGCAGGATAAGGTTAAAGGGAAAGGTAGAAATTTTTCACGAGTTCCTTGAATGCGTGAATGGTTTGAGCACGCCTGATCGCAACTGGAAGCGAGTTCTAGAGACGAACAGCTTCAACAGTGAAGGAACAATCGTAAAAGGTGGTGTTGTGAAGAGGGGTTCTAAGGCGGCGTAGCGCATCCCTACACGCCCTATTGCAGCGATTACGAATCTCGTCGTACCTTGCCCTGTTGTGGTCATTAGGTCGAAGTTTAAATCGACTTTTCTCCGCTACTTTTTTATTCATTAACGTTTTTATGTCGTCTGTCTACCATGGCGCCCGTTGATGCTTTATCTTAGTAGCTCGAAATGGTGCATGTTTGTCATACAATATTGTTACAAGGGAGTTAAAAACATCAACTTGTTCATTAACAGACTGAGTGAGAAAAACAGGAGTCCAATCGATTTTACAAGCGTCATCACGGAACGCATGTTGATCCATACCACTAAAATTGCGCTGAAGAATGATTTTGGGTTTAGCTTTAGGAGGTCGAACTTTATAAGACAAAAATAAGAGATCATGGTACGAAAAGGCGTCGGCTGAGCATTGACCGTGTTTCGCAACATTCTGAGGAGATGACACTATTAACAAGTCGAGAAGAGATGGAGTGGAGTTCGGGAAATGGTGGGTAGCAGTAAGGGGGAGAATATTTAAGTTATTAGAACTGATAACGGATTGAAGCAATAAAGTGCGAGAATCGTTCTTAAGAAGGCAAGTATTAAAGTCACCTATGATAATTAAATGGTTGTAGGAAGGAACTATGTCTTCGAGTAATTTCTCGAAAGACGTGAAAAAATTTACATTTGAAGAAGGGCTATAATAAACTCCGAGAAGGACTTTATTGTGAGAAAGAAGAACTTCAACCAACAAATGCTCGCCTGCGTTAGTAGGAGGTGGTTGTGCCGAGGTGCTAATTACAGAGAAAGGAAGATGAGCACGTAAGTATATAGCAACCCCGCCACCCCTGGAGCCAGTACGATCGTTGCGTATAAGGTGAAAGCCAGGCAGAGCATAAGAGGTAGAAGGTAAACACGGTTTAAGCCAAGACTCGGAGATTAATAAAGCATGAATATTTTTGTGATCGAGTGACGCCAGCATGTCTGAATGATGAGCCGGAATACTTTGCGCATTAATGTGAATGACGTTAAAGTTTTTTGGTACATCAGAAAACTGACACTCAAGAGTATCGGAAAGGGACGGGATGCTAACAAAACTGTTTTCATCACTACTACTAGAATTCAAAGAAAGATAGTTTGAATCATCACCTGAGGTTGACATAATAATAAATATAAGATATATAAAATAATAATAATATCACAAACAAAAAAAATATATAATGAGATGAAACTATTCACCCAATTACCTTAAAACAAAATAAAACCAAGCTATCTCCACCAGCTGGTTTGTGCAATCGTAAATCACTTGAGCAGACATTTAATTTAAATTTAAAAAAAAAAACATTAAAATATGGACAATTACGCGTGAACCCGTTGCGAAAACTAATAAAAAAAATAAAAAAAAGTTGCGAATACAAAGTCAGAAACGGAACGCAACAAAAAAAAACAAAACTGACATTGACATATGTCAATCCGTTTCATGTCAAGTCAATGTCACTCACAATCAAATCAACAAAACAAATTACAAGAAAGGTACCGACTAGTTTATAGTGATCTGTGAAAGGTACTAACAAACGAATTATCAAGGGGGTAAAATTAGTTCTAAATAATATTATAAGTACCTTACAACGATGCAGCCGGGTCCACAGAAAATGTCTACTTAACAAAAACAACACAACACATAAACACAGGACGGCAACAACCAGTGTCACTTTTTAGTAGTGCCTCCGGCTCGCCTTGTTTTTGGCACTACGGGTTCCGGAACTTTGGCCGCAGCAGCCACGGTCTAGGGCTCATCCGCTACAGTAAGCTTTTGGAGCTCAGCAAGTGAGCTTATACGGCTGCGCTTCCCGCTCGAACTCACCACGAAGATGTATCCCTGGCGCGTAAAACATCGTGTGACACCAAACTTCTGACGTGCCGCCATAAATGTGTCATGACGCGGTTTTGTCAGGAACTCTGAGACCGTAATTCCAGAGCCTTTCAAAACGGTCTTCGCATGCCAGATCTTTTCCCTTACGTCGAGATCGCGCAGCTTCAGTAACACCGGCCTTGGTCGATCGCTTGTTGATGTGCGGCCCATTCGATGACAGCGGCCAATATCCTTCACCGAGAAACTAGACAGCTTCATACGGTCGACGACAGCGCCCACAACAACTGCAGCTGCGTCTTCATTAGTTTGTTCCAGCAGTCCATGTATCAGCAGCATCTTCCGTCGACTCCGCATTTCTATGCTGTCCACCTGCCCAGCAAGGAGGCCCACTTGGTCTTGTAGTGTGCGAAGACCTGTCATAATAAACGCCCTGAAGGCTGTGAAGTCTGCCGTTAAGTTGCTGACATTCACCGAAGGAGCCGCATTATGAAGCTCTCCCTGGTACGCATCCATCCTCTGGGTAAACATTTGTTGGAGTTGAGCCAGTGAGTTTTGAATAGCCTCCAACGTTTTGCTGTTGATAGTGCAGTGCAGTGCAGAAGTGGTATCTTAGTGTTATAGTTGTGTTTTTGCCTTGAAAACACTTACCAGCAGGTATTAAGTGCTAATAATTAATTTGCATTACTAATTGGGCTTGGGAAACTAAAATTGTAATTATTAATTAAATAAATAGTAAAGAGCTCTTAAAGTTGTTGTTAACTTATTTAGCACTTACCCCCAAAAAAAAGTCCAACCAAAAGTGCGTTAGTCGCCTTTTACGACACCCAACGATTATTCTTTTTCACAAGCGATTCTGATATCTAGCTAACTAACCACATAGCTAACTAGCTAGGCCCATGCAGGTTAGAATCCACCGACCCGCATTAAGCTAGCGTGGTGCAATCGGCTCAATTTCCCTATGTGCTGTTGTCTATGTGCGAAAGCCAGCAATAGGAAGTTTATGTGCTTCTGTCACAAAAGCGGATATCACTTGCCCTCGGGAACATAATAACTTAGCCGAGATAAACGATAGCTTATATAACTCAACGATAGCATAGCTTTCTATTAGTGGAAGAAATATTACAATCGGTTCAGTTGGTCTAACAACTACCCGCCTCTAAGAAATAACTACCCGCTGAAAACAAAAAAATACTTCTTTATTATATAACGCCTGTGTGGTTTAGTGGTTAGATTCACACAGGGTTTGATTCCCCGCGGAGGTACATGTTTGTACTAGCTCTGGTTAGAGTATGTCTTGTTTTAAGTCCGCCTGGCACCTCTTTCTTATAAAAATATGTCGTCATTACATAAATGTACCGTTACAATAAACCGTATCGCGTAGCAGTGAAATAATACTACCACCCTCTCTCATCCCTTGGGTGTCGTAAGAGGCGACTAACGGAATAAAACTGCACATAACATCCATCAGCATAGAGCTTTGATGGGCTCACCACCTGTCACGCTGAGCACATGTGCAGTCGTTATTTGGTGAAAAGTGGACTATGGTAGAGGGTTGCTTTTGCTGTCCTCATTGCCTAGTCTCTGACTAAACCTTCGGGGATAATAGTCATGTATGTACATCAATGTAACGCTAGCATTGTTGTGTTTCAACAGATATAGATAAGATGGCTTGCTCCTTAGTTGCTGAGGAATCTGGGTGCTTCCACCAAAAGCCTTATCATTACATTGCATTTGTACAAAGGATTATGTATGTACTTATCTATAGGTATTCACTCGAATTTGTGATCGAGATAATGAAATTATAAATTAATTAAATATGGAGTGTCGAAGAAATTAGTGCTCGCGACTGTTCATTTTAAATGATTTAATACCTAAAGTAATTACCTTCCTATATATGTCTACTCAACTTTTTATTTTTAAATACTTCCCAAGTAACACAGAAAGCTGTATATTTAATCACTTGTGGTCATAATGGCTGCTTACAGAGTATTAAAACTGTTATTATAATTCACTGGTGATCCTTAAGTACACTAGGAGCTATATTCTGAATAAGAACTAAATAATGGTAGATATTTTTCACCCTTAAACAGCAAGATGCGTTTATTTGGTATATAACCTACGCCTTTATACAGCCGTTTTAAATTTTCAAGCCTACTTACCGAATAAGGGCAATTAAGTAGTGGCAAATATGTCATATGCTGTATATTATAATAAAAGATAAGATAAATATACTTTATTGTACACCACAAAAAACATTTTTGACAAGAAAAAAAATACAATTCTATAAAAGTAGACGTACAAATGGCGGTCTTATCACTAAAAGTGATTTCTTCCAGACAACCTTTGGATGGACAAGATTGATTTAAAATTAAAAGTGGGCTTGTAGTGTACCTACCATGAATATCATAATAAGCAATAAATAAAAGTAAAACTTATTAAACTACTTAAATTAATATAAACATATTATATAAATATACAGATTAGAAATAAACATAAAATCTTAGATTAATGATTGGTCTCACTGCGCTCGGCTAGATACCTCCGTCGTACTTGTCAAATGTGGCAACAAATACTACGCCGAAATCGGCGTACCCGAGCCAGTCACACTGACAGCTATGGGTGAAGTGTACGTACCGAATGTTTTATTGAATTTTGGGCTTAATTCAAACTAAAATGCCAGTTTGTGTAGTAAAACTGTGTAAAAATAATACTTATAAAAATAAGAAGGACACTGGGATCACATACCATCAGTAAATATCGTAAAGTTTTGATATTTCATCATAAAATATTGTAAACAATAAACGCCATTCAGTGTTACCGCTTATACAAGAATAAAGTCCCAATGGTTGAGATTTTTATTATGTGAATTTATTGTTATTGTCTTTTATTATATAGGTAACCTATTTCATTTGTCTTACAAAGTTACTATATACTTAACCTAGTTCTATGTTATTTCATGTTTACTTATATTTGTGATATATAATAAGGTGTAAAAATGTTAGCTGACACTATATCAAGGGGATTCTACCGAAGAAACTGAACAACTTTCCATAAGGAACATGGGTCGAAAATTTATTATTTTTCCCTATACAAAATGCGCAATCAGCTCTATTTTTTTTTCATTTTGACCTATGTTCCTGAAATGTAAACTTTTCGTGTCTGCACTTACATTGAAAATATTTGCGAAAAACATGATCTAGGGGATGAAGGATACGTGAACATCAGAATCTTTTTCGGAATTTTTGTCTGTCTGTTTGTTTGACGCGCATCACATAAAAACCGCTGCACAGATTTTAATGAAACTGAGAACAGGTGTATAGCTTATGATTCGGGTAATATTATAGGTTAAAGGTTGCTTCACACATATCATTGAAGCCACATTTCCGACACAGTAACGGCACAGTGTTTTTCATACATTCTCTATGAACGCATCCCCTCTTGTCAGTGATAATGCTCACAGTGTCAGTACCGCCACCGGCAAATCACGAACGTATTCGTTTTGACAAAATTCATAGATAATGTTTGAAATAATATTTTCACTCCTCTTGCTCAAAAAGACCGTCATTGTAGCGTTGTAAAGCGAGGCTAAAATAGCTTTTCTTGCCTTATGGGAAAAAGTAATTTTTTTTTAAATTTTTGTCTGTCACATGACAATGAGCCTAAAAAAACGATAAAGTATGTAGTCATATGTAGAATAATCATGAATAAAGACTCGACTTATTACTGTTTACTTAGATCAACAACTTTTTTGAGATAGTTATTATTAAAGTTTATGGTAAAATTAGTAATCATTTGAATCTATGGACAACACAGACCACGCCCACACAGTCCACGCTTTAGCAAGAAACAACTGCACTGTCTGTACATGTGCTTAGGTGGTGAGCCTTTAGCCCGTTAGTCGCTTTTACGACACTAAAGGGAAGAGAGGGGTTGGTAGTACTATTTTGATGAGCCCATCGCCGCTCTATGCTGTTAGATGTATGTGCAGACTTTAGTCCGTTAGTCGCCTTTTACGAGACCCAATTAAAGGAAGGGGTTGGTAGTATTATTTTGGTGAGCCCAACGCCGCTCTATGCTGTTGTATGTATGTGCAGTCTTTATTCCATTAGTCGCCTTTAACGAGACCTAATGGAAGAGAGGGGTTGGTAGTATTATTTTGATGAGCCCAACGCCGCTCTATGCTGTTGGATGTATGTGCAGTCTTTAGTCCATTAGTCGCCTTTTACGACACCGAAGAGAAGAGAGGGGTTGGTAGTATTATTTTAATTAGCCCATCGTCGCTCTATGCTGTTGGATGTATGTGCAGTCTTTAGTCCATTAGTCGCCTTTTACGACACCGAAGAGAAGAGAGGGGTTGGTAGTATTATTTTAATGAGCCTATCGTTGCTCTATGCTGTTGGATGTATGTGCAGTCTTTAGTCCGTTACTCTCCTTTTACGACATCGAAGAAAAGTGAGGGGTTGGTAGTATTATTTTGATGAGCCCATAGTTGCTCTATACTGTTGGATGTATGTGCAGTTTTTAGTCTGTTAGTCGCCTTTTACGACACCGAAGAGAAGGGAGGGGTTGGTAGTATTATTTTGATGAGCCCATCGCCGCTCTATGCTGTTGGATGTATGTGCAGGCTTTAGTCCGTTAGTCGCCTTTTACGATACCCAAGGGAAGCAAGGGGTTGGTAAAATAAAAAAAAACTACTAAAAAAATGAGGTCTAATCATTGCTATACATACCTACTATTTTTCTACAGAAGAAACCTACGTCTAACCTAATAATAATATATACAATTATATTGATACATATTCGCTTTTAATTGTTAATTTTTAAATATTTTCTGAGCTACATTCATAACCAGCAACTTAACTAATACATCACAGCAAAAATATTTTTCCCATTAACTCGGGTAACAGTTGAGCAGCTGGCAACAAATTTTTCACGCACACTAGCATCCTTGCATATTGTCATAAACACCCTACAATAATGAGTTGCCGCATTTACGGAGCTGTGGTTTACATCTTTAGTCGTTTGTATCTAGACGAGCGCGGCGAGGCCAATCATTCATCTATGCATAAAATATAGTAAATGTGTACCTCTAAACGCTGCCTTCTAAAGGGAGTACATGTGTACTGTTATATATACACAGATATATGATAAATAAAGGAGTAGATTTTGCCTTGTTACCACCTGTTAAACCTAATACTGCGATTAAAACGTTACTATAATGATATTACTCAGCAATTGCGAACTAAAGCAGAATAATTTGTGCCCATTTAAGCAGTGTAGTGTCTGAATAGCATGCTACTCTGCTTTTATTCAGTAATTTAGCGCTAAGTACACAATAATCCATTATTCATCTAGTATTCAGTCTATGTGTGTTACTTGGGTTACTTATGTCTAAACTTTTTGTGAAAACTCTTTTGGCTAATGTGTTACCCAACTATTTAGTTTAAGTGTATTGTGAAATGCTGTTTGCTTACCAATAAATAAATAAATAATTAAAATAAATAAATTACCTTACATCAGGTAAGATGGCGGCCATGTGCTGACCCGTTAGTGAAATAAAAAATAAATGATTGGGAAGCGTTACCTAATTTTAAGCGTTCGGTTAAACATCTGAGTTTAATTCCCAGACAAAGAGTGTTTCCAAGTTTTCGATGCTTGGCCCAGGCTTGTGATCACCAATCCGCTATCGATTGTTGCGGTGACTTGATTTCAATTAAATAGCGAATGCCTTTGACTTGTAATAGGCGGTATTTTGGGAAGTCAATGGACTTCAAATAAAATAGGTAAGTTAATCATCATCATCATAAGCCTAGAAACGTGCAACTGGGCACAGGCCTTTTCACAAGGACAACTGCAAAACGGAGATTGGGCTATAACCCCCCACTCTGCCCCAATGCAGGCTGGTGGCACTGACATCGCCTGCTTAAATACATGGCCTATCAATATGTTAAATGCTTATAAAAAAGTTCCGGGATAACACGAAACAACTCACCAATACTGACAATGCATAATCCTTTACAGGAAACCTTTAAGTATGAACATGCAAGTGAATGCAACTTCGATAAAACAGAAAAATGCAATGAATTCGAAATGTACAATATGATTTTTATATCAGAAGCACCGTAATGTGGAAAAATAAGATTCTCATAGAACCTACGCTCGTTGCATTCCGGTTAGGCACTAACATATTATAACATGTCTGAGCTGTACGTGAGCGGGCTTAGAAAATATTCTCTAAAACCTACATTAAAGTGTTCATAATGACATAGCATGGAGGATAATGGTCGTCAAGAATTCAATTTAACGCCTGTATAGGTTTATCGAGGAGAAGGTGGGTGTTGTATGCTGTTACCAAGCTGTAGGTGATTGGTTTTTGTGTTCCGGGCAAGGCAAGATAAAGAGGTTGAGAATGAGGGTGCACTTATTGCATTATTTTAGTTACACACACATACAGGAAGCATACAAAATGTTACAACTTACAATACGGTTTATAGTTACAGTTTTCTGGTGGTTTTATACTACCCGGTATCACGCTCAGTAGTCACGGGTTCTATATCCAGCGAGGGTTTAAATCTGTTTGTGTCTTATCTAAATAATTTTGAATTGAATTTTACTAAAATAAATAATATTAATCTAAATCAGGACCTTTTTGTCTGAGACCTTTGTTTAACTTATAAACTATGGACAAGACCTCCTTGTTTGCATAATATTATGAGTTCTTTCCAATTTTCAAATAAGATGACAACTTTATGTAACAAATACAAGTATAATTTTTTAAAAATGTGTTCCAAATTGACCTTTACGTAATTGGTAGTAAGGCTGTAACCTCAATCTACCTAAAGACTTAGTAGCTTTCAATTTAATTAAAACATTCAATGTTAATGTCGGGTCCGTTTTTCAGTCTGATAATATAATTCAAGAAAAAGGCAAAAATTAATTAAGCGCATAACAGCTTTTTTATTCTTAATTGTTTTTATGAAACATTCTTATTGAAGTAATGTTTGAACGTTTGGTCATACATACTCGTAGTAAAGATTATGCAAAGAATAGTTTACTAACTTAAATTAATATTATAAATGCGAAAGTTAATTGTTTGTTACCTAAACAGTTAAAATAATGTTGACATTTATTTTCGAGAGAGAAGTTGGAAGAGATAAAATAATTCTATATCTAACTAATCAATTACGAGTATGTCTATTTTGTTTTTTTTAAATTCTTCATTGAACACCCCGTTTATGCGGACAAAGTCGCGAGCCGGTTTAAAATTATAATTAGCGCAAATTGTAATTTTAATACACGAACGAGCAGTCTATGCAAATAATAAAATGAGCATTTAACAGTATTTGAATATAAACTTTAATTGATAGCTTTCAGTAAAACGGTCATAATTATTAGTGGTGTAGTACGAAACCATGGATTATATCGATACTGCTGACTTTACTTGCCTACCATATACACAGGGAAAGAATAACTGCAAGATATTAAAACTTCTGTGGTCTAGTGGTTATATTACCGGGATCAAAACCACTACCAGCGTATATTCCACGCCGCCGGCGCCGCCGCGCCGTGGTAGAAACAGGGACCGGATTACCGGTATTTTTCATATAACGTTACTAATATAACGTTAATGTAACGTTATACCCAAAATTTGTATCGTTATTAGTACCGTTAAAAATTAACGTTATTATAACGTTACCAATAGTTCTTTCTCTTTTCAATTTGCGATTGCTCGCGTTTACACACTCAATATTCGCAATTCTTTCATAGCGTACTTAACAGTGTAACGTACACAGTGTGTTTTGGTTAAGTTTTTTAACTTAAAATGATGATAATTTTTTACATGTCCCATACTGACTAGATGAAGTTTAGAACATTATTGTTCATTTGTTGTTAACTCTATGCAGTCGCGAAGTATTTTACTTGATGCATATAATAATGAATTTTTAGAAATAGAGTGTAAATTATTGAAAATACAAGTACATTATTTTTAAAACTCATTTAATTACTCGTGTCGGATTTTGGTGCTGGCATGCAATTCAATTCAGTAACCGCCTTTATGCAAAGAAATTGTATCAAAACTACCAATGAATGTCACTTTTTACGGTTTAGTAAAACTAAATCAATTCCGGCAAACATATTTTACTTGGATTGGCAAGAATCATGTTTTGTTGGTTCAGGTTTCGTTGAGAGAGGTACAAAAAGTTGGCTTTGCTTTGTAACCGTTAAAATAAAAGTTATTCAAGGAATTGCTGTTAAGGCCTATTTTGAAAGGCAAGTTTGATTATACTACAATGCATACAAATACATTTAAAACCATTGGATTCGCACTTCACGAGATATTACAGTTTTTAGCGGCCGAAATGGAGGAGCGTTACTTCCACTTTGTTTGGTTACATATAGGATGGAACCTCTGGATGGAATAGAAGTTACAAAGTGGAAACATAAAGTCGAATTCACATGTTGTATTTTATTTTAAAAATAAATGTTTCGCAAACCAGGTACTGTAAATATAATAACAGTTGGTGTTGTAAAAGACAATTGTTTTAATTTCATGCATTTGGCTTTGCACACCTACTTTGTCTCGGTGATGTGTGTGGTGTCAGTGGGTATAAGTACTGATTTAGTTTCATTAATCATACTTACACTTTTCAGTGGCCTTACTTTACAATTTTACATTACTTTATTTTTAACCGACTTCAAAAAAGGAGGAGGTTCTCAATTCGGTTGTATGTTTTTTATGTCTGTTACCTTAGAACCAACTCAGTCATTTATACACCGATTTAGAAAATTCTTTTTTTATTTGAAAGAATATACTTCCAGATTGGTTCCATTTTATCAAAATCCAGTTCTGAAGATGGAATCCTCAGGAATTGAGGGAACTCCTCAAATATTGTAGGCATACCCATAGCGATTTTGATATTTTCAGCAATGAGTCAAGAATTTGCATTCAGAAAGCATCATTTGATGAAGTAGAACTAATGAAGAAGACCACAGAATGTCATTGGAACTCCTCAATTATAAGTATTTCACGGGTGGCGATAAGATATCTCGATTAAGATAGTTAAGCGACTATGACGAATTAAAAGAAGGCAGGTACCGGAACTCAGTTCTGATTGTGGAATCCTATAGCGATTTTGGTGTTTTCAGCCATAGGTCAAATGAGATCCACTCCGGCAATAAATCCTTCCTAACTAATATTGTAAATGCGAAAGCGTGTTTGTTTGTTTGTCCGTCTCTCACTTGCGCATCGACCTGATTTTGCACATAGATAGCTGAAGAACAATAGTGACATAGGCCACTTTTTATCACTCCTTCCGAAACATTTCTATTAGGATTTAAAAATACA
The DNA here is from genome assembly GCA_963921215.1 of Scoparia ambigualis. Taxonomy (NCBI): domain Eukaryota; kingdom Metazoa; phylum Arthropoda; class Insecta; order Lepidoptera; family Crambidae; genus Scoparia; species Scoparia ambigualis. Next base: position 3,043,132 of record OY992503.1, read on the forward strand.
CTATTCACACTATTATTTCTGTCACTTCTTGTCTAAATTCTTCTTAACATCTTTATGCCGATGACTTACAAATTTAGTTTCAGGCCTCGGCTGAGAACCTCTCAGAAGCGATTGAGCAGATCAATGGTGACTTGGCTACGATCTACGACTGGAGCAACGGTGAACCCAAGTAACTCGCAAGTCATCATCGTAGGAGTGTCTATACAATACAGCGTTCACGAGTAAATCCGTGTAACTTGCCGTCTGTTTTGGATGTTGATTTCTTACTTTGTGATAGCCGTTTCTCGTTTTCTTCGCTTGTCGCATTTAAACGGCGCTGTCTCATACAAGTAGCGCGTTTTGTAGGTTTACCAATATTCGCTTTCGATAAATAGATTGGAACGATTCACTAAAAAGCGAGAAATAAACAAAAAATTTATAAAAAAAACCGACTCCAAAAAATTTAACTGAAATAAATGCACTAAAACGTAAAAAATAATTGCGTAGTTTAGTTTGTTCAATTTACTTGCAATATTAACCTTTATTTTATTCAATTTTATAATCTTAAAAAATATTTTTGAGTCGGTGCCAGCTTAATACGACAATGTAGCAATACCTAATAAAATCTATTTACCAATGAATACGACAACTGTTAAAGGCTAATTAAACATATTTACAAATAAAAACGACAATGGGGTTAAACGGCAGCAAGGTCGACCCGGACGGCGGTGGAGAGATGAGCTTGATGCTTACGCGAAGGATTGGCCAACACACGCAAAAGACCGTGAATACCGGAAGGGGGGGGGGGGGGCCTTTGCCCAGCAATGGGACAACATGGGCTAATATAATAATAATATAGTATGTCTTTTAATGTTTATGATTACCTTGGCTGGCACCGACTCCAAAAATGGCTGAATCAGCTGTTAACAATTTTATATTAAGTACTTTATTTTTAACAATTCAGATGATTCAGAAATTTTCATCATAGTTTTTTAACAAAATATTAGCAAAATACCTATTTATGTGTTTGTATATAGTTTTGTGTTTATAAGACCCACATTTGAAACAATGGGCGATTTTCCGAGATCAAAAAAAAAGAAATTGGTTCGTAAATGACTTCATAGATGGCGCTTAGTAAAAGGTGAGTCCATGAAGAACACGTGTATGGCTACGTAATATTTATTCCATTCCAAAATAGACATAGGTCCTGAAGATCCTGAATAAAAATTTGTAAGTACTATTTTTTATTTTTTTGATATACAAGCAAAGGTGTAGAATTTATTACAGCCCTTAGGTAGGAACTGGTCGGCTTTCATAAAACGCCATCTATGGAGTATTTTTTAATTAATTTTTATTTTTTAATTTGGGCTGTCAGTAAATCGCCCATTGTATTTGCAACATTCAATAAACACATATATCATATTGTGTTGAATTGAATTTTGAATGTTGTTACACGACACTTGTAACAAATGCTTAAAATGCTGCAGTTATTTGCATTGTGATTGTGACTTTATAAGTATTTCCATTTTGTAGCTTCATATTCAATTTTGTACCCTGTCCCATTTTTCAAATACCCTAAAACTAAAAATTTCCAAAAAATATTACTATGTTGTTTTAATTGTTTTATGCTAAGGCAAAAGTAGATGCTAAACATCTACTATATAATATTTATTTAGTTATATTGGACGTTCTGAGTACAATGACAAAGAAAATCAGTGTCCATTATGGACCACTAAGTGAAAAGTGGATCTTATTTCACCCATAAAATTATAACTATAGCTGTTAGCGCTTCTGTTTTTGTCTAGTTTATCAAGCTATGCGTAACTAATGTAATGCAGTAAAAATGCAAATCTCAACACTATAGTTTTCTTGTTAATTAGAAAACAGTATGGTTACAAAGTGGAAGTCAAAATGGTGTTGTACCAAATTTGAATCCGTTTTTCACACGTTTCTTATGTTTTTTCTAAGAAACTTTTATGTTCAATCGGTAGCTTGAAATATAAGGAATATTTTTACACCTAAATAACATAATTTTATAACATAAACTAAAATGACATTCACTTTATAACCGGGACATCTTCGCGCGAAAACGCCCAACTACAGCTCATAACCAATACACAAATATGTAGGTAATAAATAGGTAGTTTAGGTAATGACAAAAGATTCGATAACAAGTACCTAGAAATGAAAATATTTACATTTAATGTTCTATTACATATAGAGCACTTTGAATTAAGTTTTTCTTTATTAATTTTTGTACACCTTATTTTCTTTTTTACGTCCTATTATTGTACAATGCACAAGTAATAAATAATACGTTTAATAACTTAGAGCGCTAGAGTAATATCGCAACAAAATCAAAACAAACAAGTGTAGTCTGTCGGTCGGCACTCGGCGCTACACTGTTGCCAACTTGCCGCGTGTAAGCGACTTGACAACGTCGCGATAATAACATTATTGGTAACGTTATAAATACCGGTAATTTGTAACAGAACAAAAACGGAACAGAATTTTTTGGTACATTACCGGTATAAAATAAATACTTAACGTTATCCCTCCCTGGGTAGAAATAATAAATGAACGCTCAGCTAAAGCCTTATTATTGCTCTAATGCAGCAGACACTTAACTTTACTGTACTATGTAGGTAAGTTTTTATTTTTTCCAAGTTTTTGCCCGCGGCTTCGTTCGCGTTAATGTATATTTTTGTCAATCGGTTCTGTTTGGCGATCGAAACAATAAGCGTTTACATAAAACAATTACGTAACTTACTCCTTCGGTTTAATTATATTTTTTGCTTTAATGTTTTTCTGTAAGTTTATACTTTTTATTAGAGTCGGTCTTGCCGCGGCCCCTAGTCTGTGTGGCTCAATTGAGCCACCTACACAGACAGGGGTCTTTTTAGCTACCGACCGCTAAAAACGTTGCTACCGTCCATTCTATTCATAATTAAGCCTTAATATGATAACTAGTAACTCTGCATTAGTTCCTTAATCTATTAAAACCATTCCCAATACCTAAAATATTGTAAGAATAAAGATATAATTTTTTATAAAAAAATATATTTTTTTCCTAGTAAAATAAAAATAAAATATAGGGAAAACACATATTTTATTGTAGTAAAGCATAACATAAGCATCAAAAAACATGTTATAACATAAATCAGCTCATAATACTATCAACACGATAAAAAATCGGTTATTCCGATATCAATATACGCGCTAAAACAACCCTACGTTTCAAACGACAATATTTTATTTTTATCCCTCGGGACGCCACAAAGAAACACTTGAATCATGGAGCCTGGTTCATGGTGATTCCAAATATGTACGGCATGTTACTAACAAATACCAAACAAAGGAGCATAGAGCCGAAATATGCCCCCATTTTTTTAGTCTGTGGAGTGGCTCAATTGAGCCAGTACACAGACGCGCGATAGAAAAATTGTGGCTCAATTAAGCTACTCCACAGACGAGAGGCGTTATTTATCCTGTTACCAAATCACTAAAATGTGTATTAGTTAATATAACGCAAATTAAAAAAATCATAGTTAAACCCTCTCGATATTACGTATCGCCATCACTAAAACGTTTTGCTAATTACTAGCTTATGTTAATTCGTTCAATGGTTTTCAATAAAATGTACATAGAGCCTATATCCTAATAATTTTAAATCATAACAGAATAGTTATGGATGTTTTCCAATCATGCCGATATAGCTGCATGGTCGAAAATGTGACATTCTGATGGTCTACTCTTTGTTGGCCTGTAATTCGTTGTCTAATGCACCCGCACTATTGATTTTTTCACTAGTGATTGGAGCAGTATATGCACACACAACCGTGTGCAATGAATTACGGGCAGACAAAGTCTCGGATGCTCTTAGAGACTAGGCCCTCGGATGCGGACGGCTTCAGAAGTTGCTTGACAGTTTAGTACTACGTCATACCACTACTGCGTTCATACATAATTGGTTACGCCCTGCAATCTCTCCAAACGAGTAAGTGTGAATCGATACTAGAGTGTTAAGTTAGTTCTAAACCCGACTGTACCTACAACTTTTTCAGAATACTTAAAGTGTATGTCTTTGAAGTAACATCTAATTATGTCGGGACTGTGCGCTTTGTGATAGACCATATTTTACGAATGCAAAGCCGCGATCAACAGTTTATTAATAAAAATAATCTAAAATAATACGGTTTTTACTACAAACATTCAACTATCTTATCTAAACTATGTCGCTTTAACAATTAATGTTGCTAACGTTGTTAAGTTCTGTCATAGTCAAAGATAAGACACACAGCTTTGGTAGTTGAGGAATGCTGGTGAAGTGCGCTCACACCATCGGCCTTAACATCTCCTAACATCAAGTGAGATGAACGCCATGTGCTGACCCGTAGAAGATTTCACAAGTGCGGTTTTATTTTAATTATACTCTTAATGCTTTTTAACAGTGATAGATACATATATAATAATCACGACTATTATCCCTGAAGGGTTAGTCAGAGACTAGGCAATGAGGACCGCAAACGCAGTCCTCTGTCATAGTCCACTTTTCACCAAATAGCGACTGCACATATGCTCAGCGTGACAGGTTGTGAGCTCATCGCCGCTTTATGCTGTTGGATGTATGTGCAGTGTTTAGTCCGTTAGTCGCCTTTTACAACAAACACCCAAGGGAAGGGAGGGGGTGGTAGTATTCTTTCACCGCCACGCGACACGGTTTAACAATGATTATTTAGTTAGTTTACTCACAGTATCAATTTTGTCTTAATTTTGATTTTTTTTTATAGTAGAAGGAGGCAAACGAGCAGGCGGGTCACCTGATGGAGAGTAATCACCGCCGCCCATGGACACCTGCAAACCAGACGAATCGCTGGCGCGTTGCCGGCCTTTAAGGGAGGAATAGGTTTTAGGAAGGAATAGAAGTTGTGAGAAGGGGGGGAGGGGATGGGCCTCCGGAACCCTCACTGGCCGGACAAAACACAACAGCACCAAGTGCCGTTATTTCACGCCAGATATTCGTGAGAGGGTGGTATTACGCCGGGCGAGCCGGCCCAATGCGTGTGGCTCTACCACTCAGTCAGTGTCACTCATTTAGCACCACCCAGGGGTCACGTGTAGGGTCTCAAGGGTAAACCTACGGATGCGAGTAACTTTAATCCCCTTCCCTATGATGAATTTCTCACTTACAAAATTACTTAGACAGTATTGAATGACCCTCAATGTCAAATATTTCTTTTTAAAATGTAGGATTCTTCATTTTAATAATGCCAAAGCATTAATCCGTAACGAACGGCAAAATACTGAAAACCGTTTTATATAAGTCTCTAATTTACAGACGAACTCTCCAGTGGAATCCGATATTAAGATGGATGTTTTTAATTGGATTATCAGATAGAACAAATGATCCAACTTTTCGTGTTGACGGTTCAAACGGAATGCTGTAACTGAAAGTTTCAATGGTTTTGGGGCAAATAAAGTTTTAATGTTGATCGCTGCTATTAGTTTCAGGCTTTTCTATTAGTTGTTCATTTGTGTAAAACCTAAGTGTTATTTATATTTTAACTAAATAAAATTCAACATGCTGAATACGATCATTTAACAGTTTAACGTTAGGTTTAGGGCCGATTATATTTTATTTATCAATGTTAACAACTGTTAACAATAGTAGACCTAATAAAATAAATGAATATCACTACGACTCAAACAGCTCTTTGTAGTAAAACATTTTTATCACATTCACCCAACATTTCCTAGTACCTAGTAAGAGAGACTAAAATATGTTCGGGAACATTTGAAATATGCATTTCGCTCATGTGAAAAGTACGCTAGCTTAAATCGGTCTGCGGCCACAGGATTTACATGAATTTTGTTCGCCTCTGAGAATCAACTGTGTGTCAAGATTAATATTGCAAGAAGACGAGCTGAGATTTCAGTTCTAGGTTTGAATATGCCTGTCAAGTGGGGTCTACATTAAAATGTTTATATTAAGTACTCCTATTTCAATGTCTCCTATAATATTCAACAACAAGGTTAAAATAGCGAATTATTTTGTATTGTGTGACTTGATATTCTAATATTATGGCTTTAAATTTGAATTCCACTGTATAGACTATAGAGTATCTTTGTTAAAATACTTGATTTGGAATTTACTTAACATTTTATTTTAATCAAAATAGCAATATAATACTCATATTATGCTAAATATAGAGAGAAGGGATCAGTCTTAGCCTTACCTACGACTTTTATTGTACTTGTATTGTATTTTACGTCACATTTGTCTTAGACAGCATTTTAGAAATTTCTCTATAACTCCTGTTACTTTTTTAACTTTAATTACTTATTGGCCTTGTTGTCAGAAAACAAATGGTTTAGTCCCTTTTCAGTTAACTTAATTTTCAACATTGCAATGAACCGAGAAAACATCTCCATTTGATAATAAATAACCTTTGCAACAGTTTTTTTGGAAAAAGAATTCACGTTTTAAAAGGGTTGAGCTGAGAAAGATATAGCTCACGATATTTCACGGAGGGCTACTGACAGCGGGTTATAACGTTCGATTGACGTATAAATCAGACTGGAAACGGCTTTGCTAGGATTATGCCGACACTTTCCGCACTATTTGTTTTATAAGCACTTTTCAGTGTATTAATGCTATTTTTAATTAAAAAGTAGTTTAACAACATCTACTTGGTTTTTCACCACAACCATCATTAGTTATTATACAGTGATGGTGATAGTGAAAAACAAAAGCTTTTATTTATTTACTTTACGTCTATAAATGCTAATCGTATTTTTGAACTACAGGGAGACTAAGAATTTGTATGGGAACAACTCTGACAAATCTGCAGGTTCATACAAAACTGTGCCTGTTGCTCTAGTCGTATTTTTCAAGTGCTATTTTAATTTTCAATGTAAATGTAGCACTGTATTAATATATGCAAAAAATAACAATTGTAAAAAATAAAAACAAACATTTAGTTCTCCGTTCGAGAGTTGAACGTTATTTATTATTTTCGAAGCAAACGAACGCTTCCTCCTTCCTTTAGGTGCTTAATTACAAAGTCGCCATTTCACGGCGCGACTCCTAACACTCGGGGGGTCATCCGACCATTTTTCGCGTTGCCCGGAATCCCGGGTCACGGCGAGTCGGCGAGCCCGAGTTGTTTTCATAGTGCCACCATAATTTATGGCGCCTCGGTGCGGGAATGTAAACAATGCCCTTTCAGTAACACAAAGGTGGTGATTTCGTGTAAGGAAGTGGTCGAGAATGGTATGCGGTTGAGGGAGTAGACACGAGTTAGGTTCAGGCAGTGAAGTAATGTTTTAAACTCGCTTTGTTTGGACGATAATGTTTACATACATCGAATGTCTGTTGTGTAGTTAAAAGTAGGTAATAGTTTTGACATCAATTAAGTGACTGCTAACATGATTCGACTTTGATTTTGACGCATAATATTTTACACCAGCGAGAACAATATTTTGCATTACAAAAACTATGAGTATTAGACAAAATGATTTGCCCTTTGAGGTGTATGTCTACAGCATTTCTAAAAGAATCAGGTAAGAATTTATAAAAATAAAATACATTCCAAATTAATATTTCAAACTAAAAGATGATAGCCCAATCTCCCCGGTGTTGTTGTCCATGTAGTACCTAAGGGCTGTGGCCATCAGTGGCAGCAGCCTATAGGCTGATAACGAAAATGAGAAGATTAGAAGCATATAGATCACATACATACATTAATCCCGACTATTATCCCCGAAGGGTTAGTCATAGGCTAGGCAATGAGGACAGCTCTGCTAATGCAGTCCTCTACAATAGTCATAGTAGAATAAAAGAAGTATGGTATCTTCATACATACGCTCCGAGCACGGTTTGTATGTGAGCGCGGCTGAGCCATCCCGTACATACGCGTCGTCGCACGCACACACTGACGAGTTTATAACGATGCCAGTCGCGGCTGAGCGGTACGTAATGCCGCGCGTGCCTGCATGTTTGCCGCTCCTAAAGCGATAGCCCTAATGTATAGGCAATTATCGCTCGCTCGGGGGCCAAGTCATCGTACTGGTTTTATTCTACTAGTCCACTTTTCACCAAATAGCGACTGCACATGTGCTCAGCGTGACAGGTGATGAGCCCATCGCCGCTCTATGATGTTGAATATATGTGCAGTCTTAAGTTCGTAAGTCGCCTTTTACGACACTTAGGGGAAGAGAGGGGGTGGTTGTATTTTTTCACCGCTACGCGGCACGCTTAATCACATACATTTCCTTTTTTAGGTTTTAAATTAACATTAATTACAAAAAATAAAATATAATATAAAATAAAATATCACACCATCACGCCTTGGGTGCCTGAGGACGGAAGGCGTGGTCGGGGTCGACCGCGGAAACGTTGGCGAGACGATTACGATGCCTTTGTGGGGAACTGGTGGGAAAGCGCCAAGGATAGAGACCCGTGAAAAGGGGGGCTTAGGGAGGCATTTGCTCAGCAGTGGGACAAAATAGGCGGAACAAAGAAATATTACCTACTTCTTATGTTGTGTGAAAAATATTTTATTTACTAAGTTTTTTGTGTACTGTACACAAACATGGGAAAGGTGTGCTAAGAAGTTTCTGTGAACAACAAGGTGAGTTTTTGATATGGGACCCTATTATCAAAGAAGATCCTTATCCGGCCATAGCAAAAGGTCTTAAGTTGTTGTAGGTTAGTTTGGTTTTCAAATGACTGTAGTATGATTTATAGATATGAATAAAGCTCTAGTTTCTTTATATGCATGATTATTTTCATCAAGATTTTTTTGTACATCATAAAATAATGCGACAAAATGAAACGAAACAAAAAGTCGTACCAGCAACGTAATAAGATTTTTTTTTAAATACATCATTATGACACAAACTTTGAATGACCTAAAAGCTATCTGCCGTAAAACCATACATAAATAGAAAATCAATTGTAAGTAACCTCTAGCTAGAGTCTTCGTGACAGACAAGGGGATACAGGAATACTGAGTCATTGCAGTTGTGGAAAGATAATCAAATATATATTTGATTGAGCACCCTTCTAAGGGTCTGACATTACAATACATACACTCGGCGTCAAAAAAATCGCACCTTTTAAAAATCATCTTTAAAAATTCTTAAACCTTATGTAGAGGATAGTGTTGGGTATCATTAGAAAGGTAACAAAAAGGAGTATCAAAAAACAATTAAATTTAACTTTCTGTTTAATTATAATTATACAAACAACATTAAAATTAATAAAATAATAAAAATCCTTAATTAAGTCCTAATTAACAACAGATAATTTACAAAGAAAAATGTACAAAAAGTGTCTTAAAATTAACTTAAAATCTAGTGTTACCCCCCCTTGCCCTGATCACGGCTTCCATACGGTCCCTCATGGACCTCACCAACTTCAGGAGCTCTTCTTGAGGGATAAGCCCCCATTCTTCAATCACCGCGTCTTGGAGCTCCTGTAGAGTCGAAGGAGCTGGATCCCGAGATCGAACCTTACGTTTAAGATGGTCCCAGAGGTGCTCTATAGGATTCAGATCCGGACTTCGCGCTGGCCACTGCATCACAGAGATTTGGGACCTCTGCAAGAAGTCGCTCACGATGCCTGCAGTGTGAGCGCGAGCGTTGTCGTGCATTAATGTGAACCCCTCGCCAAAAGATTCGGCAAAGGGGACCACATGCACTTCCAGGACCTCAGTGACATAGCGGCGAGCAGTCAGCGACCCTTGTCCGCGAGCACCTCCAGTCCGGGAGACGCAGACAAGGTCGGTTTTGCCGGCAGCAGACATACCGCCCCAGAACATGCAGGATACGCCACCATATTCCACCGTCTCCTGGATGCAGGCTTGGGCGAAACGTTCACCCTGCCTCCGGTATACTCTTCTCCGTCGGTCGTTGCAGAAAAGACACACTCGCGTCTCGTCTGAGAAGAGAACAGCTCTCCACTGCTCAAGGGTCCAATCGACGTGGTCACGAGCAAACTGCAAGCGGGCTCGCCGATGCGCTGCAGTCAATTTTGGACCCGTAGCAGCTCTGTGGGCCGCTATCTTCTTCTCCTTCAATCTTCTTCTAACCGTAGATACGCTTACGGTGCGTCTGCGAACTGCCTGGAGCTGCTGTTGCAACTCAACAGCGTTGGAGAAACGATTTCTCAAAGAGTTCGACACAACGAACCGGTCGTCTCTTTCCGAAGTGCAGCGACGTCTACCCGAACCGTGTCTGCGGATATAGCCACCGGTCTCTATGAAGCGCTGGTACACTCTTCGAACGGAATAACGGCTCAGGTTCAGTTGCCGGGCGACATCACACTGCCGCACCCCTGATTGCAGTAGTGCAACCACTTGAGCGGCTTTATCAGCTGTGGTATCCATCAAAATCTGTTCGTGTGTCCTCTTCAACGGTTGAATAGCGAATGACCCACATTGAACCCGTGTTGACCGTTTTATACCCACAAAGGAAGCGCAACTAGCAACTCTCACGGGTAGCAAAATTTGCATCGAATTTTTGTGACACTTTATTTGTTGCATTAGGTTTTATTTGATAATGAAAAGTAATGTTTTTTATTAAGTTAATTAAGTAACCTTGTAAATAAAATCATAATTAATGCGACTGCATGTGCATATCAAGAGTAAATGACATTTGAAAGTGATTTTCTAAGAGGTGCGATTTTTTTGACGCCGAGTGTAGTTGCTTGTCTTGCAATAATTGGCTACTTGACAGTTAAGTATTATAAAAATTGCAAACGCTTATTTTATACCCCGTACTATAATTTTTTTTCTCGAAAAATCTTTATTTAATAGAGTAAAACATAATTTTTCTTCATTCGTTTCAAATTCCGTGCGAAAACGGTTGGTCACGTGACATTTAGCCCTGTGACGTCACACGACATTATACAAAGAAATTTAACTTGAAACCTGACAGATAGTTTTAGTATATTTTGTGAAATGTTACGTCATACGAAACTCAACCATGGCCATCCGACATATTTCATATTTTATTGTTACAACTGTCAAATAGCCAATTAAATTCGAAAAGGAAACATATCTTATATTTGTAGGTAAACAATTTTTCTCTGAACTGAAAAAAAGTTGTTTGTCCACCTTCGTGAGAAACTATGTGATTGTTATACTATCTCAAATGGGGAACTAAAGTTCATTTGAAACTATTGAGTGATACTGAGACCGGTTACAATGTGAGCACGCAACAAAGGCTGTTTCTCAAAGGACTTTTTATCGCAGGTGGACAGCGCGGCCCACACATAAATAAGTGTGCACCCTTTATACATCGTGTGCTTTATTCCTGTTGCAATAAGAGTCACAATGCCTTCAAGGTGCGTGTTCACTTTTGATCCTAGCTTAGGATAACTGAAGCACGGATATCGCAAGAATTATGCGGTTATTAAGTTTGCTGTCTAAAAATTATAAAAATAGGAAATCAATTGTTACTCATGAGACAAGAAAAAAGTTAAGAGTGAAAATCTGTCCATTTATTTATAATCAGCCTTTAAGAGTACCAGTGCTGGGCGAAGGCCTTACCATTTTAACAAAAATATCACGAGAAGATACGGTCATAGTCTACCATGCTACTGGTCCTATGCGTCTTGATAGGTTTTAACGACTGCCATCTTACGGCAACAACCGGGATTAACGGCTGTCTTCTAAATCACGAAGGAGTTCTATTTAATATATTTAATTTATTCTACAATCTAGTGACGAGACAGTGTAAAAGTTTAAGATTGCAAAATGAACTCGCAAGCGGCTGCTAATAGTCCGAACATCGATACCAATAAATACATAAAACTACATAATATTTTTTAAGTAACAACGGTTTCAAAAATATTACAAGTACTAACTTTAGTTTCTTAGAACAAAAGAGGAAATTTAAATAGCTCCATAAAACATTTACCAATTTTAGGGTAAGTTAGCCCTACCAGTTCTAATGATTATAAGTTTACAAAGAAAAGAAAAATATTTGAGAAAAATCATAATTATGTAAATTGGAATAAATTTAGTTTGAAAACTTTATCGACTCATAAAGAATCACGTCACGTTATTTTAAATAATATATATTTTTTACTATACTTAATAGAAATCAAGACGATGAGCGTACACAATAACTAAAAAGTAAAAAAAAACATGTCGTTTATATTATAAAACTATTTAGTGGGAGAGAGACGCAAGGCATTCGGTGGGCCTCTCTCTCGTTCGGTGACTCATCGTTACGTTCCCGACGAGCGTTACACTTTTTCATAAGTGTCTCCCAGCTAACCTAATTTAAGACGTTGTCACGTCAAAAATTTCAGCGCCACCGTAGTACTTGACATAAAAAAACTTTTAAAAACTCTGAACGCAAACATCACGTACCTACTTACTTTTAAAGAGGCAACTGTCCACTGAAATCCAGACAGATCCAACGCGAACGCACGTAACCCATGCAAGGAACGTACTACATCTTCACACGTACCGTTCACAGTAATAGGCTTTTGTAAATCCCACCGAGTGGCTCTACATCACCATCGGGATCCAACGGCAATAAATCGCCTATTTACACCTACTGACGCATGGTCCAGAATAAAGATAGTGTTGATTAGTTTTTCTTTCGTTCATTTGCCTCTGATGCCTCCGCTAAGGATACACTGAAAGTTTTCTGATTACCGTTCGAATACTTAGTTCGTTTGTAAAAGTGGAATGTTAGTGACGACGGTAACGGTTTGACTTAGATAATGTTGTATCAAATAGTGAAATCATCCTAAGGGTTACACTACGTAGTAGTAGGAAGTAACTAATAAGTATCCTATTTTAGAAATACAAACTGAGAAAAAATCAGGACCTCTGGATATCGAGCAGAGCACTATGTTCGCCCCCCGATGTTTAAGTAAAATTTTGTCAAAATGTAAGCCTTCACAGTCACTTATTGATGTCAAAACGGTTTATAAACTAAAATGTTGTTAAAACTTAATTACTGAATCTGCTACCAGTTCGGATTTGTGGAGACCCGGTTTGACCCTATGTACCCGGCTTTGTTTATGTGAGCTGCTAGGGTACAAAATATTTAAAAAAGCAATACACGCGAGTACCGGTCATAATAATTGAAAAATGGAACGTAGTGAGGCTTCACTGGTTGGGGACGTGGTAAAAAGAAGAAATGGATGAATTTGATTACATATTTACTAATTTCTGAATAAGATTAACAATGCATGACGCTGACTTTTATACAAATATAGTAGGTAGGTACAACGCAAATATGAGAAAGAGATTCGTCTGTATCCGACGGTGTCGCAGGAAAAATGAACGAGCGAATCTTCTGTAGGAGTGAAGGTGCGAGCGGTGACTGAAAGCAGCGATGTACGATGAATGGTGACCGGTCTGCTCGCCGCGCCCTCTCCCGGCAGGCATGATGCGTTGACAGAACGTGTGGGACATATTTTAGTTATTGGTGGCCTTTAGCTTTTAGTCGTTCAAATAACACATGAAATTTTTGTCATATTTTCATTTCAATCGTTACGTTTCAATACATTGTTAATTTAAAATCAAATAACACTTGAAAAAGCGCGCTGCCCCAGGCGGATCAATTTTTTTTTATAATAACACAGTGATTGCAAAAATAACAATTTATTTATGAAATTGAAATTCCATATTTGAATGAGAAACGAAAAATAATATCAGTTCTAAGGTTTTTATTGGCTTTTGGCGCTTTTGAAAATTTTGTGGCCAAATACATTTTGAAATAGGTAAATATTTAAATCTTTTGTAAAATGATGTTTATATAACGATATTTTTGATACTTACTTTGATTAGTTTTGAATAATAGCCATACCGTTGCATTGTCTCTGCATAATAAACCCTGTAGGTTTTTGTCTTACTATTTACAAAAGCTACCTCTACCTAACCTTTTTCTCGTTCCTCTGCCACAAAAGTTTTTACTAAACTCCGTATCAATCGCGGGAACCATCAATTAGGCTAAAGCCGACACGTTGAATACTTATACTCCTTAAGCCTCCGTGTAATAAACACTGTGATTTCTTTGATGCAATGAAACTTTTGTTAATAAATTTTAAAAAATAAAAGTAAAAATAAAGTAAAAAATAAAAGTATTGGCTTAACTCAGTATTAGTCGTCGCGCCTTTAATGAGGCACAATCCGACGATGATTACTTATATGTCTTAAAGTCGTCACAAACAAAGTTGAGTCTCTTAGATTATTCAAATATTAAATAACTATTTACAGAAGTTACCTTACCTAGCTGTCTCATTCCGCTGCCATAAAAGGCTCCGTGTATTAAACACAGAATTTTCTATGATTTTTTATACAACGTAACTTTTTATAAAAGTTACCTTTAATAAAATTTTTTTTGGAGGATCGAGCGGTGAAGCGCGCGTACGTGGGAGTGCTCTGTAGGAGAAGGCCAGTCGGGCGCCCTAAGTACCGCTGGAAGGACATGGTAGCTAGGGACGTATTCGAGCTGCTGGGGCCTATCAACGTGCAAGAGGCTGCACAAGACAGGGAGCAGTGGCGTCATCTCGTGTCGGAGGTCAAGATCCACTTCGGGTCGCTGAGCCAGCGAAGTAAGTAAGTTAATAAACTTTTTCCTCTAACTAAAAGTAAACCGTGAAGAGTGGAAGGAGGGTAGGGAAGCCTTTGCTCAGCAGTGAGTGAAAACCGGGCTGAATTAAAAATAAAAACTAAACTATAACTTTTTACTAAACGTCGTCGTATCAAACGTCACGAGCCATCAATTAGAGACAAACCACTTAAAGTCTCCATGTAACAAACACTGTGGCTTTTTTGTTTTATTTTATACTACTTGTCTTCACCAAACTTTTTCCTCATCCCTCCGCCATAAAAGTTTTTACTAAACGTCGTATCAATCGTCGCGAGCCATCAATTAGGCACGCCATTTTCACGTGTCACGGCACCTTATCAATCTTGTTCGACACGCGTCAACTTCAACTGAGCAGATTGCTACAACTTTTATATATTTTATGTTATCACCGTGATTATGTGGCGTTGTGAGGTCACAGTTTTTTTTATTGGAAGCATTTGGGTCTTCATATCAAATACGGTTTAGATATGTGGTTGCTTTTTTTGGTTTAAATCTGTTTTCAGACATTCTGCAGGATTTTTACAGATATGGTCTGAAGTGACCGCTTGTATTGTTTTATAAAGTTTATTCAAACACTACAGATTAAAATTAAACACTTTTACGATTTAAACGTAAATAAAATATTGTTTTCTATCTTTAATTTAATTTAAAAGCAATGACAAATTAGGATATAACGGATGCTTTATAGACTGTTAGTTGTAGGTCAGTAGTCTTACGGAACCATGGGCATTGAACTACGATTTTTCACATTCAACCATAGCAAACATTCGTTTAAAAAAAACAAATAAAATTAACGTCAAAAATTTTATCTGCTAAATAAAGGACATATTTTTTTTGGTACTAAAATAAAAGAAAAATTAACTGCAACAATTCACAATATACTTTCATGCCCAAGAGACCAAATGCTATCATTCTATATATTTTTAGATTTTTAATTACTTCCGTTAAAGAATACCTACTGTATTTTGATAAGTTTTGTACGATTCTGAACGAAAGTTCCGGTTTTTTTTAATGTTAACGAACGCAGGGTTATTAGGTAAGTAAGTCTATAGACTTGAGGTCTATGGTAATGTAGAAACGATATTGTTAACACAGTTATCTTTTTCGCACTTAAAGTATTTAGCAACGATACACAAGACACAACTAACACAACGAAAGCGCGGCCGAGAATCGTCTGGCGGCTGACAGTCTGACATCTGTCTACCATGCGTATTGACATGTAAAACATCAGACAAGCGTCACTTTTTCATTTTTAATAACATAAAGTGTCACAATCCTACTATAATATTGGCATTTTCGAGTAGAAATCAATATTGGTTTTTAATTTACATAAAAAACGGAGGTCTTTAAATTAATAATACGGTCAAAAATATGTTGATAATAATGTATTCTTCAAGTATTTATACATTGGCGTGTAGATAAAAGACTTTGGAATTTAGTACTAAGTCCCATAGTAAAAAAATTATGTCCTTTAATTTCTGGTAAACAAAGTCAGATTAGGCGCGTTAGCTAGCTACCTCAACACGAAATATAAGACGATAATAAATCGTCATGGTTGGGAAGCTGGTTATAAAATACTGCCTCCCGTATCTCCGCGCGTGGGGGCTTTTAATGCAACCGAGGGGTGCTTAATGTGCCAATATCACCTTAAGGCGATTGACGAATTCACCTACCTGAGTATAAGGAAAACGCGAGGCGAACGTTACTCCTAAAAAAGTTTAAACCCGAAAATTGGGTAAGAACCCACCGTAATACTGTAAATTACCGTTATAATGTAAATTACAGTGCTAATCATGAAAGAACGATCTGTTAGCTATCTACAGCTGACATAATTTTTATAGTTCCACATGTATGTTGCCCTTTGGAGGTATAGAAGGGACTAAAGCTTTCTTGTTGCTACTACGATACAGGCACACTTCAATAAAATTTATTAATTTACTTCCATAACGTTCTTCAGAATAACGCTCGTTACATAATTGTTCAATTTTCTGATTTAACCCTTTAACTGTTCCACGAACCACATGTGATACAAAACAATTGATTTTATATTGTTACCATTTTTAGAATCTGTTAAAAACTTGTTTAATTAAGTTTGACAAATCTGAAATTAATTACTTATTTCATAATTCAATAGGATTTTTCAGAAACACATACTCTTGCAATCCCACCTATCTACTTAGAATATAACATACCTTACAGTATATTGTATCAATCAGTCTTACTTCAACTCTGAACGCAATAACACTGCCATTGTTATATACGACAGTATATACCTAGCTCAGGAGCAGACTACCCAGCGGCGGAATCAAGATGCTGTAAATCATTTCTAGTATTGCATAGTCATGTGGAGATAATAATAACCCCTACGGCCACATTGGCAACTGAGATTCAAAACCAGTTGCCAATGAAGAACTAAAATTCTTGTTACTCAGCAGGCTGCCAAAGACGATAGCCGGATCGATTCACGAATCTTGTATGCAAGTATACATAGGATCGACCGACGCCGACGTCGGTCGACAGCTAGTTTTTTATTGTAGGTACGACACATGTTGCAATGTTTATTTATTTTATCTTATTGAGAACAGCTATTGCACTTCACATTATATGGACACATTTCTATATTTCTACTAAGCTATTACAGATATTCGCTTAAGAAAAAATGCGCATAAACCACATATGAGTTACACAGAATAGTATACAAAAACAAAACAGAAATAAAATATTTAATCTTCTAAAACTGGCCTATTCCTTCCTTAAAGGCCGCGGCAACGAATCTGCGATTCCTCTGCTTTACCGGGTGTTCATGGGCGGCGGTGATTGCTCTACGCTCTCCATCACGTGTCTTGCCTACTTTTTTTTCATCTACTACGGGTAATCGCTTGGCCTTCATCTCACCTGATGGTAAGAGACAATAAGGCAGAAGGTGGAAGCGCGCTTCACCCGGAATCCTCAACCACTGTGGAACTGGCTATCTTATCTCTAAAGTCGGAACCTGTTAGACCGGTAGCTTAGCCACTTGACCACAGAGGTCGTTAAAATTTGTTTGCTTGCTTGCCTTCTTTTATTATATAAAAAGCTAGTGGATAGATATTGGTGAGAAATCTAGAGATTCCGAGTTCGACTCCTAGCAAGTGATAATGTTACTCGGTATATTTGATTGTAGAGGTTATTTTAAGTCGTCCGGCTAGCTACTAACATATATCTATTTCCATAAAAGGTCTTACGAAAAACAGGTCAGCTTGGCAGTTAAGCAAAACTGGCCGTAAAGCTCTAATAGTGTGTTCTTTAAAAGCAAACATTTCTGAATGCGTCACATAAAATAGCAGTGAAGTGAAATTGAGTCTCCGAAATCACCGGGTACAGAATTCGCAGGGTACATTCAGCAAAACTTTTGTGTCCGCTGCAGTCTTGGCAAATATTTGAAAAACGGAACGTCCCATTCAGCACAAACAGTTGAGCTGAGACTCGGTACTTAAGCGTCTGAAGACAGACTAAATTAAACAAGTCTGTGACCGGTGCAGGCCCAGAACTTCGGCACAGTACAAAGGACAAGACTCGTGCGGATTGATTCAAGTCTAATATAGACACGGTCCATACTCTTAAACTTTCACAGACTCAGTCAGCCCGTGACCAGCACGGTCGTTGCAACTCGGTATAAATAGACACGACTATGCACGAATTTACTAAGTAATCCTACTATCATACTAATATTATAAAGGCGAAAGTTTGTAAGTATGGATGGATGTTTGTTACTCTTTCACGTAAAAACTACTAAATGGATTTAGATAAAATTCGGCATACAGATAGTTTATAACCTGGATTAACACATAGAATACTTTTCATTCCGATATTCCCACGGGAACGGGAACCACGCGGGTGAAACCGCAAGCGGCCGCTAGTTTTGAAATATTTATTGGTTGGAACAACTCGGTGGCCGAGTGGCTAAGCGCTTTGCTACCAAGGTAATAACTAGAGCTCCAGGGTTCAATTCCCACGTTGGATAAAGTGTACTTCGGATTTTTCGATGCACAGGCTTGTGATCACCGACCCGAATCTGGCAAACGTGGTGATTAAGCCAACATCCATCAACTGTCATGACAATGTGGCAATGGATTTATTTAATTGATGGAGGCCTTTGCCCAGCTGCTCAACACTATATGCAATACTTTATTTATGTATTTTATTCATTTTAGTAGGTCAACGTAAATGACCTGTTAAGACTGCTCCCAGCTGTTCCTTCGATAGTAGCGCCCGACCCTTAACCCACTCCTCTCGAGCCTTCTAGTAATAATAATAATATATATCGTTTATTTGCCTCTAAAACACAATTACATTGTAGGTTATAAAGAACCGGCAAAAAACATAAAGACAAAAAGGACTACATCTCAGTGGCTACAGAACAATCTACAGCCTCTGCTATTCTGACATAGCTTTTTTTCACTTTATATAAACAAAACAACGACGTGGTAGAGTTACAATAGCTAATATAAAATAAAATTTAAGTTTTATAACGTGTGCCAATTTACTTAAACAAAAACATTAAATGATGTGAACAATATTATTATAACGCTTATCATGAGCAAAAAAAAAATAAACAGAAACCAATACCCTTTACAAAGTTCAAGGTACCTGGCAAGACGCGAGAGTCAGGGATTGCTGATTTTTGACATTTTGATTTAAAAGTTGATAGTGACAAATCAAGAGCTGCCCGGACAGGGGGAGGTAAACCTTTCCAGATCTTTGCGGAAGCGTGCTTGAAGCAACCCCGGGTACTGGCGACCAGAGTAACCCCTGGTACTGGCGAAAAGAGTAACCCCTAGTACTGGTACTGGCGAGAGGGCGACTAGTGACCTACCGCCCTTTAAAAAAGAATTGTAACATAACGAATTTACAAAAGAAGTGGCCGATTGTCTTTTATTTATTGAACTAACCGCTGGTTCTTGTCTCTTGAAGGCCGACGCGCCACTTGGATCCGCTCTGAGCGTCCATTGTTTGCGCTCTCAGGACCTGCTTACAACCTAACTAGAGTCTTGAATGGGACTTAAATTCTATATTTAGGATTGCAATATCATATTGCGAGATAATGTTGTGACCGCACATAGTTAGTGGCGTCGTGGGAGTGATAAAGTTAATGTTATGCTTGTTGCGCATGCAAAGTTAGGAATTGCACGCGCCATAATATTTAGCGTTTATTAGCTAGTTGTGCTAGCGTTGGTTAGATAAAATATTTTAATTGAAATATATGACTCGCTAGAAATAGAAATATGATAATACTTTTTTAAATTTATATCTAATTTTAAGAAATAATGTCGAGACTGAGAGCATAAGAAGTAATGGCTTGGCAGCTTAGTTGAAATAGATGTCACTCGGATGTACAATCGTTTATGGATTCGGTTCCCACCTGAGGCACGTCGTCTTGTTTCAAGTGCTATTTTTAAACTATTGCAGCAGCTTAATCGCTTTTGGAACTAATCCAGTCAATAAACTATGTAAAGTAAATTAAATCTTCAAGTGAATTTTAATTAGGCTGACCAATTTACTAATTTCGTATAGCTAGTATGGTAAAAGTTGAAAAGAAACCTTTCTCTTTTGATACTTAACTTGCGCGCGATCGTCTTCTCAGTAAATTCGAATACAATATTATTCTACTTAAATAGTTCTATAGAAACTTGTTCGTGGCTCGATAAAGCTATTGAGTAGCTTTCTTATGCGTTAAAAAAGAAAATGCTTTTACCAAATGGAAAGTATCGGGGTCGGACGCCACAATATAATGGTACTTCTTTAGATCTTTATCTTTTATGATGGCCGACAACCAAAGAGGATTTAGTTTTATTAGGTTAAAAAGAGTTTTTTTATGTTTTTGCTTTTTATTAAGTGGTAGATATTAAAACAAGAGGTACGTTTAACTTTATCTGATATTCAACTGTTAGAATACTTAATTTTGTTGTCCCTGCCTAGCCGTCCAGGTCGGGCGATATGTATGTACGTACCTATGTTTGTATTAATTAATACTCTATATTGTGCGATTGAATACAATTGATTTTGCCGTGTCTCGTAGCGGCTATAGAATACTACCACCCCCTCTCTTTCCTTGGGTGTCGTAAAAGGCGACTAACGGACTAAGGACTGTACCTACATACATCCAATAGCATAGAGCGGGGATGGGCTACCTGCCTGTCATGCTGAGCACATGTGCAGTCTCTATTTGGTGAAAAGTGGACTATGGCCGAGGACTGATTTTGCTGTCCTCTATTGCCTATAGTCTCTGACTAACTCTTCGAGGATAATTATAGTCGTGATTTTTCGGGGTTTTGGATTTGGATGGGTGCAGGGCGGAGCGTAGACTTCATCAATCGACGTCTTTCAAGCTTGATATTAATGTTCAATGTGCCTCTTACCAACCGGTGATCACTGCCAGTTTTGAACGCGTTGATCACAGAGACATCATTGAATATTTGCTTTCTCGTCGACATGATAAAGTCAATCTCATTTTTTGTTGCACCATCGGGTATGTATGTATTAATACAAGTTTCTCTACGTCGACTTATGTTGTGAATTCATTATAATAATATGGTTATGCTATGCTATGAGCCAATATTTTTTTCACAGCGCGGCAAATGGCTTTCTTCTTTTGTTCTCTACTTGTCCCTGTTTCAGTGTAACGGCCTCTAATAAATGAAATTAAGTCATCACTATAACTGATGGGTATTTGTTTTATCATCCCGCTTGCGGACGCAAACGCGGAATGGTGATCCAACCCGAGATATATATAAAAATTAGAAAACCACTTTGCAAGACCTGGTAACTGAACGTTCGACAAAGCGACAACTCGGACACTTTTAATTCGGACACAGTGTCCGAATTGTCTCAATTTAATTTAATTATTTATTCACTGACAATTCGGACACCAACAAAAATAGCTGCTTTGTACAGTCAGATAAAAAACTTCTATAGATTTCTTTACATTAATTTATCGGCTCGCCGATAGCACGGCTATCGGCAAGAGCTCCTTACCACTCAGTCACCGAGGCAGGTAGGTACATGAATATAACAGAAACCTATCGGAGAAAGTAGGGCGAACCTCAAAATCGTTACTCTTAATGTACATTAGGTTATCGCGAACTTCTAGGTCGCGGGAGTACGCTTTCTTTTATCGGGCCGGTAAGCCGCCAATATATCTCCGATTCGACTGTAAAAATCCCGACCGAATCCGAGGATATTACATTACAATATTTTCTACTGGAACGCTGCTGTAGAATAGACTTTTTCGCGGTTGAATGTAACCGCCGCGATAGTTTAGAATCGTTGCGAAAGGGACATTCTTTCACTGAATAGAACCTCTGTATACGGGTTGTATTCAACGTTGCAATGCTGCGGTTGTACGGATACGTTGCTCTGAATGATTGTAAAAACTTTCTGCTATTGCGGATTACGATACGCATGGATGATTCTATCAAACACTGGGACGATATTGGTATTGTAAAATCGTTTGAAGTGATAACTGCCAACAAATTGTTAAGTTACTGGCAAATGGTTGTAAAAGCTCTGTGTATCTGGGCTAGACTTTAATGTGACTTTTGTTTACAACAAATTGGAGAAGTGCTTTGTAACGAGATTCTGAAGATGATAGCGGGCAGGATGGATAGTAGTTTCAAGAGGTTAACTGAGTTGAGTTGTTTGTTCAATGAAAGCTGGATTGATCATGTTTGCTAATAACTGTACCTAACTTCATCAATTATATTCAAATTTTAATTTAATACTAACATGGTTATAAGCAAAATGTACGGTTTCATAATGTTACTTACGTGTATACTAAACATTTGCTCCGTGGCAATGACTGGGATTCGTCTGATTTTATTAATGTTGGTTTCTATTTTAGCAAATTGCCATTCAAGGGACGGTAACCAGAGATAGTAGAACTTAACCCTACTTACAATTTCTACTTCTTCCTCAAATATCCTACTACTCAAGTGAAAATGAAAAATGAAAATGAAAAAAAACGTTTATTTCAACATGCACCAATTAACATGTTATTGTAGCCCTGGCTTTTGAAAAAAATACTTGTGTTACAAAAGCCAGTTCCTTCCAAAGTTGACAAAACTCACTGGATTTTGTTGTAATAAAAGGATACATGAACCAAGAACATTAAATTACGCGTCAGCAATCCCTTAGGTATTGCGGGTGTCCATGGGCGGCGGTGATTACTGTCCATCAGGTGACCCGCCCGTTCGTTTGCTTATATTTAACACAAATAAAACTTTATTATTTTTTTAATAAAATAATAAAGTTTTATTTACATATATATCTACGACGCGTAGCGGTGAAAGAATACTATCACCCCCTCCCTTCCCTTGGGTGTCGTAAAAAGCGACGAACGGGCTAAAGACTGCACATACATCCAACACATACGATGCAGCAGCTACAGATACAGCAGCGATGGCTCAGCACATGTGCGCTCGCTATTTGGTGAAAAGAGGACTATGGCAGAGTACTGCTTTTGCTGTCCTCATTGCCTAGTCTCTGACTAACCCTTCGGGGATAATAGTTGTATGGAAGTGTGTATTAAATTTTTTTTTTAAATAATTCATCACAATAGCTACCATCTTTCTTTTAAACTTTAATAATATATCAATTCAAATCTTCACAAGCCGCATACAGGTTCAGTTCTTAACCCGATCGAAACGCAGCACTCAAACCCGCCCCACCATTACCCACCGCAGACATTAGAAATGACGTCCTTTCAGCGAGCCAGCAAGCCATCAATAACTCTTCTATACGACTCTAAAATAGCACCCGCGCCCAGGATATTCCATTACAATATTTTCTCGGTGAAATAGTGCTATTGGATCAAACCACGGAAAGGTTTTTGGAGTTGAATAAAACTCGGTGAGAATTCAAAAAGCATTTGTACAGGGAATCACTTTTAGTGAAAAGCTTTGGTGGTTGTAATGAGGGAAATGTGTTTTCAGCGGTCAAGTCAATGCGGTGCAGTGAAAAGGCTGATTTATGTTAGGGTTAAAGCTTTTTTGAGATGTAAAAAAAACTTGTTTTGTACATTTTATGTCTTGACCTTTGGCACTTATGGCGATAAGTGACGGTAAAGGTGGAAACGTACTTCACCCGGAAGCTTCACCTACTGAGGCACGGCTATCCAGCGCTATCTATAACAGCAAATACTAACATTTTTATTATGACGATGGACTTAGATATTAATAATATTATCGTCTTTTTCTTTTAGTACATAGGTACGTAGTCTATCCCATGAGATTTTATTGAAATTTGTTTTTGTTTTTGTTAGTTTGTAAGTTTTTAACAGTAAAACCAACTTCAATGAGATTGATGTTTGTTTTACGGCATTTACGGCATAAATAGTGCGCAAAATAACAATATTAATGTAATAAATTCAAAAAACATATAGGTAGTTAGAAAGATGGTAGTGTTATGATAAAATGTTGTAAGATAAATCTCTTCTCGAGGTGGATCACATAAAAAGAACCAAAGTTCCAACTGAAGTGAAACTTATACCCGAGTCTGAGGTTGACCGCTGTTCGATACACCGACATTTGGTATCGGTGCGCGCTCAGGGAATTGACCTTACTGCCCTTTTTTGTCCTCATTGTGACTATTGTCCTCTATAGGGAACGACATGGGTTTTAGTAAAACAAGGAAACGGTATATCAATATATTATATTTATTTATTCTGCACAACGATTATTATAGACACGACGTAGTATGTTAAAATTTAATGTGTTCGTGCATTATTTTTCGTTTGATTTTGAAAATCGTAGTTTCTTTCCTACTTTCAAAAGATATCATTTTCTTGCATATATGTACACGGGCAGACTTATAAATATTTGCAATAATGCGGCTTTTTAAAGTTTATTATGCAAACATTAAAGTTAGCGGGCTTTAAAGCTATATTCCAAGTGTTTATTACACTTTCTAAAGTATTTGCCCTTTGATTTTAGATTGATATCATACGTCGTGAGTTCATTGATCTATGATTACACTGTGGGTAATATGTGGCTAGGAAACTTTAAACGCCGCCGCTAAGAAACACGACAATCCGGAGCCTCCGCATCAATTTGTCGACGCTTCGACTGGGGCACAGTGAGAGATGTTTTTTTCAATTTTTATATAATAATAATAATAATAATAAGTACTAAAGTATTTCTTGCGCAAAATGAGAGCACACATTGTGTTACTTAATATACTTATGACTATACTTTGTGTGCAAGTATTCATCAATTTTAATCCCTTTAAAACCTTAAAATAATAAAAGATTTAAAGTACATGTTTAAATGACGTATCCTTTTCTTTTCTTTTCTTCCCGCCTCGGTGTAGCCAATTATTTAAATAAAATTAAAATGTGCCAGGTTAGTACTACGCTTTGTCTGCGGGAGGTCTTGTATTGAGAAGAAAGAAAACACAGCAATGTTATTAGCTTGATTGGTTTGGTATTGGTTAATGTGGTATATTTAACAGCTTTAGAATATTGCGGTCCGATATAAGAAATATCTCTTCTTAAAAATACACTTTGACTGTGAATTAGCAACAATGATTCAAATTGTTTTGTTGTCTAGAAGTGTAACTCGAGTGTAACATCAACAATTATAAAAAAAAATTATAAGATTTTAATTACATCATAATACCATATCTACATACACATAATCACGACTATTATCCCTAAAGGGTTAGTCAAAGACTAGGCAATAGGGACCGCAAAAGCAGTCCTCTGCCATAGTCCACTTTTCACCAAATAGCGTCTCCACAATGTGCTCAGCGTGACAGGTGGTGAGCCCATCGCCGCTCTATGCTGTTGGATGTATGTGCAGTATTTAGTCCGATAGTCGCCTTTTACAACACCCAGGGAAAGAGTGGGGGTGGGAGGGGGGTTATTCTGTCACAGTTACGCGACACGGTTTATTTGTGTACATTTATCTAGTGTTCGTTTATAAACCGCAACCGCACTACACTTTTTTGTTTTAGCAAAAATCTTTTGCTCTTAGTGAATCAACGACCGTAGAAGCCTACTGGCTGTAAGCCAGCTCGCAGCGACCTCATATTAGCAGCGGCTACGTATTAACAACCCTAGCACGTTCAGTAATTGTTCCACTTTTATACTTACAGGCTTTAAAAGCTTTAGCGTATAGTGGACAGCGCGACTGGCACGCCACTTTAGACGCCGCCGATTCTTTTTGAGGGTAGTTTGGTCACAGAATATTTGGTTTTAGGTATGTATTGAGTTATAGAGGGTTTTTGGTAAAATGTATACGGGGTATTTGGTTATAGATATATAATTCCGAAACTGAGCCATGATATTAAATACAGAAGAACCACTATTTGTATAGGAGCAAAAATAAAATGGCGAAAAAATATCAGCTGTTTTTTCGCAGTTTCAAAGTAGCTGATATACAAGTATTAATTATCTTTCATCTTTAATATCTATAAGTCGTGGGACAGAACGGAGTTTAACGTAAAACTACTAAGTAAAGGTATCTTACGTAGATTGTTAAAAATTATTATAATATTGGAACGCGAGGATGAAAAAATCTCTTTTAGGTTTGACTAACTGTCTAAAAAGGCAAACAACAGATAGATAGGTTTTGGACGACTAAAAAATCTCACTGAATAAAAACATCTTGTATTAATTTTGAGCGTCAACATACGTCACATTCATCAGTAATTTAAAAATAAACATTCGTTTCCCAGTGAGGTAGGTGGATAACCACAGCTTTTCACTGTCTGAAGGCGTTTTGAAATAAATTACAAAGCATATTCTCTACCGATACAAAGGAAAACAACAATGCACGCCATTTCACCGCCAACATGAGAAAACTATTAAAAACCTCTCGCAGCATTGGTTTTAACAAAGCGTTTAAAACGCAATCGTAAACTGTATTTATTGCTTCAAAAAAGCATTCAGGCTAGGTCCTGAGTTATATTTTTGTTTTCAAGTCACTGTAAAAGTATAAAATATGACATAAAAGCGATAAAGTGCATAATAATCGTATCATGATCTCAAATACATTTCATGTCATGTAATGCTACGAACAATATAAAGATACAGATTCGTAATATTTGTTTCCTTGCGTTAAAAAACGCTCAAATAGACTTAAAAAAGATAACGAAACGTTGAAAAAATGTCTACCTCAGTCGGGAATCGAACCCGCGTCCTCCGTAACTCGGGCAGCTGCGTTGACCACTCCGCCACCGAGGTATTGGTTAGACCGACGAAATTTTTCAACGCTTTTGACTTTATATTATTATAGCAACAGTGTCTTATCAAACCTCCTAGAATTTACATTCTTACATAGAGATCCAATTGAAAATATTTTACAATATTTTAAACATTCAGTTTAGGTAACACTGCTTTATAAATTCGTAATATTTGATTATTTTCGTTAAAAACGCTCAAAGATAACGAAGCGTTAAAATAAAAGCCTGAGGTAGACCTGAAGGTATTTTTCATTTTTAAAACGCTCAAAGATAACGAAGCGTTAAAATAAAAGCCTGAGGTTGACCTGAAGGTATTTTTCATTTTTTCATTATCTTAAAGATACAGGTTTATTTTAAATACATCATCATCAGCATATAAATGTCCCACTGCTGGGCCTGGGCCACAAGACCTGCTCCCACCGCTGGGTGCAGGTCTTTCCACGTGGACAACAGAACATGGGGAGATATGTTAATTACCCACGACACTGGCGCAATGCTTTAAGTTAAGAGGGTTTACGCATTTCGGTTTTCCATACAAACTTCCAAGTCGAAATTTTTAAAGTAAAACACAGGAATCTAAATAGTTTGTTGAAAACATTTAAAAAAACGATTTTCTAGCTGAGTTATTGCGATTTAAAGTCGACTATAGAAAGTTAAAAATCGCAATAACTCATTATTAAATAAACATTTTTTTTAAATGTTTTTAATAAACAATTTTGATCCCTGTGTTTTACTTCAGCATGTAAAGTTCCATCAAAATTGGCTCATTGGTTTTTAAAAATTTCGACTTGGAAGTTTGTATGGGAAACCGAATGGCGTAAGCCCTCTTAAGTGCGACAACAGTTGAGAGTAAATCTTTACAGAGCAATTTACATGAAAGTATTTAAGTTAAATAAGGTTTTATATACCCACAAATACAATCACTACTATTATTCCCGAAGGGTTAGTCAGAGACTAGGCAATGAGGACCGCAAAAGCAGTCCTCTGCCATAGTCCACTTTTCATCAAATAACAACTGAACAGTGCTCAGCGTGATAGTTGATGAGCCCATCGGCGCTCTAAGCAGTTATAATTATGTGCAGTATTTAGTCCGTTAGTCGCCAACCCAAGGGATGGGTTGGTAGTATTATTTTGATGAGCCGCCACCACAATGACAAAATAAATACAATAAGACCATTCTCGTCATAACTATGACAAAAATACAATAAGCCCCGCTGGAAATCAAAAACAAGACCTCAGTAGAGACCACTATACCAAAGAATGTGTGTAGCGAATATCATTAATCAATCACCATCCATCAGTAATACAAAGAAGTAAAAGTAGGGAAAATGGCGGTATGGTAAGGTTTTAGAAAGGCTTATTTCTAGTATCCCACGCAACGCATGTTTCAATAGCAACAATAACTCTCAACTAAAGCTACTGCTGGCAGCCATCCAGGTCACTTGTAACTCCGTACGCACACGCATAAAGGTTGTTAGTAAATAGTGTTAAATGGGGATGGAAACATGGAAATAACTTCAAAATCGAGGAAAAATCAGCAGCGTAGGTAGCTATTTATTTGTCTCTGCTTCTCTTCTACTATGATGTTTCATCCCTTTAAACGATATTTTTTTTTAATCAGCCTGTATATTTTCAAAGCGTGTGTAACTTTTATCAATTGAGAATTTAGTTCGCCTGACCTGGAAATTTAACGGGACGTTTGGATATGAGGCAAAGTGCTTTGCTATTTGGCTAGCGATGCATACACTTCACACATATACATGTGTGAAGCGCATCGCTATTAAACTCTTTCTTTGAACTGAAGAGCCACTTACTTGTTGGTTTACCCTTCCATCTTATCACTGTCCTAAAGCTAATCCCTTGACTTCTAGATAAGACAGACTATTCTTTCTTGTCGGTTTACCCTTTGTTCCCGCCAATGCCGGGACGGCCATTCAAACCATACCGCCATCTGTAAGGCGGTTGACTCAGCGGTTGTTGACGACCGCGTCCGCCTATCTGCCGCGGCGCCACCGCTGCGCGACTCGCGGTCGCGCGCTTCGTGAAGATACCGCGCCGACTCGTCTGCAAGCTAGCTAGCTACCGCGCACGCCACAGCCTTTGGTTAATAGTGACTCCTGAACCTAATGTGAAGAGAACGCCTAAATGCCCATTGTGTAGTGTAGTGACTGTGCGCCAGGAAACCCACCACTACATCGCCGCCCGTGGTCAGCTCGTCTCCCGGCTCCTGTGACTCATCATCCCTGTAAGTACTTCACTATCCATACCTACCCAGCCCACAACCTTTATTTCGTCGCTGTTACTGCGAACGCCTTTCGCCGTAACACCCTTTTATTTTTATATCTGTCCTAAAGCCAATCGCTTGACTTTTAGATAAGACAAATAGTCTTGGTCTTCCTCTTCCTCGCTTTACTTCTTTGTTCCCTTCCATGATATTGTTTATAAATTCATCGTGTCTCATCAAGTGGCCAGTCATTTTTCCCTTTTAGTCTTATATAAATGTGGTAAGAAATCATAAACTTTGTTAATACTGTTTTAAACCGCATTTATCGGTTGTCTGGGTGTGAGATCGGTGGTTTAGACCACTGATCTAAAATCGAGATGTACCGAATTCGATTCCCAGGGTATGCACTATGTTTGTACTCAGTTTAATTGGTGGTTAGGCTAGTTTTATATCCGCCTGGTTGTCTACCACCATATTATATAAATATGTCGCCGTTAATAAAAAAATACCTACCTTAAAGTATTTTGTTCGTACGAAAACCACAAATCTACTACAAAATGGGTTAGCGTCGGCCGCCTCGGAGCTGTATGCGAGTGCACGCACGGCTAATTCGTGCCCAGCCTGCGAACTTCCAGATTACTCGGAGGATCGCGAACTGTAGTGCAAACTCAAGTAACTAGTCATAAAACTTCCATTCGTAAGTATCCAAGTACGGTTGTACCTAATAGCGGCTACGATCTGCAACAACAGACTGCATACTGCAACTGACTACTTGTTTGTATGACTGTATATGACACACCTCGATGGCCGAGTGGCGTGGCGCTCAGCTTTATATTCGCAGGTCCCGGGTTCAACTCCCAGGTCGGACAAAATACGTTTCAATTTTTTCGATACATATCCCCGGATTTGTGATAACCAACCCGCATTTATAAGAAAAAAAATAAAGGATAGGATAGGACGCGTAGGGCTAAGAAAAAGCGGACAACTCACCGCTAAGGAATGAATGAGGATGAATAAATGCGTCGTATGCGGTATGGAAGTACGAGAGGTAAAAAAGCGAGAACTGGTATGAAAGAGAATTAGACAAGTATTAGGCAGTTGTCTCACCAAAGGCGAATAAACGACTAATTATCGGCTATAATATAAATATATATATATATATATCTATCTATAATATTTTCTCGCTTAAGGAACGTACAACGAGTACATTCCGTGTAAAGAAAAGAGATACATATAAATAGTTGATCGCTGACTGCCGGAGAGGACTAGTTACTCCACTAGTTCGTCGCTGAGCGACAAGAGCTATCAAAATAATTCTTGCTCAGCGATCAGAACTTACGCCGAGAGACCAACCAGCGGCAGCGGTCATTTACGAGCCGAGCGTACATGTACGCTCGGCTTGGTCGCCGCGAGCGAGTCACTCGTACACTCGCTTATAGCCCAGCGACAAAACTATCTGAACTACACACTCGCTTCCCGCTGCCCGCCAACTAGTTTCTAGTTTTAGCTCAACTCGCTTCTCGTTCATCGTAGGCGGCGGTATAATTGCCATAGACTCCGATATTGTTGGAGTAGTGAGCACGATTTAAAAAAAAACTCGCATTTCTTTAGCAAGCGTGTTAAATCAAGCCAATACCCATTTATTCTAGCGATGACTTGATTTTAATGACACTCTGTCATTTGGCCTTTGCCCTAGTGTGGGATAGTATTATACAGGCTGCACTATATGAAAAGCACTAAATATTTTTAAAAATGCATTTATTCATATAATTGTGATTACAATTTTATGCATCGACTTCCCAGTAAGTAGTTAGAGATTGCTTCTCTTGCGCTTAACAAAAGATACCGGTAGTGTCAATTGCAATGTGCAACTGCAGTTTAAGTGTGCATTAAACTTTTGAAGTCTGAAATGGCAGTTTACAGTAGTTCAACCGCAACTTGCAGCAACTTGCAGTCCCTCGATTTAAGCTATATACTTAAAAATATATACATACACACATATGTGTATAATCATGACTATTATCCCCAAATGCTAAGGATGTCACAGAGCGGAGGAACGGCTAAGTGACACGATGATGAGGAGTTGGAACACAGTAAATGCACGACAAATTTAAAAGTATATTATTTGAACAAATGGTTAGTTATTATAGTTATACTAGGTTAATGCACTATGCTTGCGACTAAGTGATAACAATGTTTCACTGATAACAATATTTCGGAAGGATAACAATAATTTTATTAGAAGGACCTCTTCCTAGCTCCACGGATGAATCTGAACTGCATTTTCATGCAAACTGAGGCTAGACAGAGAAGACAAGTAATATTTGAATTTTAAATTGAAAACTACATACAAAAGAACGTTATTCAGAAAAGAGGTCAGAAAAACAACAAGGCTTTAGCTGCCTCGTTACAAGGAACTAGGCAATGAGGACCGCGGAGGCAGTCCACTGCTATAGTTCATGTTTCTTCTTCTTCTTCAGCGTATCCTCGTCCACTGCTGGACGTACGCCTCTCCAGTTGTCCTCCAACCAGTCTGGTCGCCAGGGAATCTGGTTCAGATCGGCTCTGCGACCGCCTTGATGTCATCGGACCAACGAGCTGGAGGTCTGCCGATGTCCATGTTTCACCAAATTGCAACTTGTGCTCAGCGGAATAGGTGGTGATAAGCTATATATTTAAAAATAGAAATAGAAAATTGTATTAGACAATAATGAAACAACTTCGTATCGCGTAAAACATCGTCAACATCATTATAAGCGTAATTTCACACCGCTCAGCCGGCACATACAAAGTCAAAAGCAGCCCTAACGCTCGAGCTTCTCAGATATTATGGTTACTATTATCAATAATTTAGTGCTGAAGCAACATTTAGCCGTTACCTTAGCCACGTTCCCTCTGAACGTTCCTACGTGATCAGAAAGGGAACTAGCAACCGTGCACTGCCGGCCATTTAAGCAGATTTCACTTGTTAATAGAATTTTAAGCTGGCCTACTTGTTTGTGTAATTATTGTACCTTTATGTGGGTGGGTGTGGATTTATTTACTATGAGACTTTAAATTAAGATAGTTGAGTTGGGTACGTAATTAAACGAATGTTTAGAGTTTTTTAAATACTTAATTTCTGAGGTGAATAAATAGTATCAGATCAGGTACAGAACTTGTACTTTTCAATGTGTAACAAAAGTATTGTCATAAAAATAATTATGAAATTTAATAATAATTACGTCTTTCCTCATAAAATTTGCAGTTCGAATTCCGCTTGTTGAAAATAGTGCTTTTTAAAGAAAATTTACATATTATTCTTACTTGTGAATGTATTGCTGCTATTGATTTTACATTCGGGGACAATTATTGAGGTACTAAGTGATTGGCCAAAACATTGTCCGTTCGGTTGTTAATACCAAGTTGTATGGATTTATCTGATGCTAGATTATTAACACTTTTTCTCAACACGGTGATGTACACAATTTCAATACTAGAAATAAGTCAAAACTAGTAATGCCACTGTTTAGGTTACAAAAGGTTCTCGGCTCTTTCTTGGGTCAAGGTATACACTATTATAATAAAATACCAAGTACTATACTAGATTTACCTTTAGATAAGTTTAAGAATCATGTAAAATCTTGTTTACTTAGGAAAGGTTTAGTCACAGACACAGTTAAGGAATATTTAGAAGACACTGTTGTCTTGTCCTGGTTATAATAATATATTTACATTATTTTTTTCTTAATCCATTATCTTTATAACTGATTGTATAATTTGGTAACGACATGTTGTTTTGTAAATGTCGTTACTTCTATATTATTTTAAAGCGGTGGAGTTTCTTGTGCCCGTTCTTCTCCACAGCTAAAAGACTTCCTGAATGAGTGGGGTGGGTGGGCGGGTGCCCATCCAATAAATTTAGACGATTCAAAATATACATTTTTAGTTTATTGAATAAAGAAATTTTGACTTTGAGTTTGAGTTTAAATGTACAACAGTTTCTACACCACTAAATGCGAATTAATCACTATATCAGCAAACTACAGCTACTGCGGTCTGGTTACTAAGATTAATTACTACGCGATTCCGCACTACAAATGCACTTGGTACACCGAAAGATTCGGCTAATTCTAAGAGGCTAATGATTCGAAGGGGAAAATAAATTTTACTGTTTTGTGTAAAAAACATTAGATAGAGGTATGTATACATTTATACAGAGTTTGTTGCGTACAAACTAAAATGGACTCAAAAACTGAACTCCGACAAACGTTTCTTCGACAATACGCAACTCCGACACTATGTTACTCTGACAATACTTTACTACGACATGACTTAACACAGACGCTATTTTACTCCGACACTATGTTAAACCGATAAGATGTTTATCAGACACTACCTACGTTTCTTCGACAGTACGTGATATCGACATGGCGGCACTCCGACACTATGTTACTCTGACAGAGACTGAATTGCAGCACAATTAAAAAAACCTTGTTACATTAAACAAAAAAAAACATTTTCAACAATTGCAGCAACATTGACAATTGAAGGAAGAAATAAGCGTTTTACAATTCTTAGAAGGAATTGCTTATATTATGTTTGTTAAAAAGTAGTATTTTTTGTAAAATGGCCGCTAAACACTAATGTTATATTTTTGTTAGATTTTGTGTTATTAATAAATATACTTTACATGTCATATATAAGACAACCTAAGCTTTACAATGGTACAAAGTATTAGCAATTGTTGCTTTTTCTTTTAAATATGTATATATATATATATGTATATATATGTATATATTACAATGATTTATACTTAAATTTAGTATATGTAGGTACTTACTTACTGGAGAATTTGGAGTTCGTTATTGTTTTGTGATTTTTTTGTGGACATCAAAAATGTAAATTTTGTGTTTTCTATATTAATTATATTATTTTGATAACAAAATGCATTTCTTAGTAGTTAAAAAATCATCTTCCACTTCAATGAAGAATTGAGACATTATTCTCGTAGTTTTACTGAGGTAACGTAGCTGCGTAGGTACCGAGCCTTCTCGTACTTACTTACTAGGTATATCGGCGTTAATGTCGGTTATTGAAGTAATGACTTCAAAGAAGTAAACTAGTTGTCTAGGTAAACTGGTAAAGTCAAGTCGGTATTACATAATGTCGGAGTAGAATAGCGTCTGTGTTAAGTCATGTCGTAGTAAAGTACTGTCAGAGTAACATAGTGTCGGAGTACAGTCATGTCGGTATCACATACTGTCGAAGAAACGTAGTGTCTGAATAACATCTTGTCGGTTTAACATAGTGTCGGAGTAAAATAGCTTCTGTGTTAAGTCATGTCGTAGTAAAGTACTATCTGAGTAACATAGTGTCGGAGTTGCGTATTGTCGAAGAAACGTTTGTCGAAGTTCAGTTTTTGAGTCGCTCGTAAAAAATCGTTTACCGTCTCAACAATAAAATTCCCTATTGAAATTGAGTAAAAACAAACTAACTAAAATTTTGATTATTTGGGTTAATAACGTTCAAATAAACTCAAAGATACTTCAGGGGCACTTTTATAAACATCGGAATATACTTTTTTAACCTGTGAGAAGGCGCGCCTTTTTTGTACTTATCACGGTTTGGCGCGCGCGAGTAAATTGCTCACAACATTTTAAATGGTTCTATTTAGTTTATTATAACATAATTTAATTATTAAACTATTTATATAAACAAAAGAACATATATTAGTATGAAAATAACAGTTTAGGCATGCACTGCAACTTTCATCGCAAGTAAAAAAATATCTTAACTTTGGCCCTTAGCTTTTTGGAGGCTTTGAAAAAAAAAACAATATAAAAATAAGAATAAAAAGAAATCGAAAAATTTATTCTTCAATGAGATCCTGGTGAGTTTGTCTTTGGATTTACATACAAAGAAAAAAGAGAATCCATAATAAAAATACATCTATATTATTTTGTTAAGGAAAAAAATACTTACGCGGATGGGCGCGTGATGAGCAAAATGCCGTGAGATGGTACACGGTCTTCAGAACCACTTCCCTACGCGACCGCCGCGGCACCGAGCGGCGTATGAGTAGCGTCAGGAGAGAGGGGTTGAATAGTTGGGAAGGTACCTACACGCTAGAGATACAACGGTGTCAGTATCACAAAAAAATATCACTTTTAAATTTTGCGTGAGTAAAATGCTCATAGCGCGCCTTCTCACGGGTTAATGAATACTCAGAGTTCTATTTGGTTTCATCTGCTATAAAAAACGACATATAAATATGAGACTTAAGGCTTTTGAGGAATTATGTGGTTTGCTACGGTAACCACTGCGACTATAAGACATTATCTAACGGCATGTCATCATCAGGTTCCTGGTACAAATCGTCACTACAAAGCTTTCAATATCTGAGGGAATGTTCTCCAAATAGATTGCAATATCTCTGTTTGCTTAATTACAAGCCATTCTATAAAGAAATGAAAAAAGATGTACATACTTACTTAGTTTTAATATATAAACAAATTATTTAAATATAAAAAAAAATTGCCAATATATGTAAAATATGTTCAAATGCAACGGATAAAACATTAATATTAACAAAATAGTACGGACGTACCTCTTTACAAACTTATAAAAAGAGCACGAAATCAAACGATCACTCACAATCTTTAAATTTGTGAAATGTTGACAGACAAGCTATTACTAGCGCCACTAAAGTTGCCCATCATGAGTTGTTGCTGCTTAGTAGTTCATAAAATCAGTTCTAGATTGCGTAAACACAAAGAAAAAAAAATATTATGTGGTTAACATTGCTAACCACTGACCCTGAAAGAGTTAAAAACAAATTCTACCTCAGGCGGGAACCAAAGCCACGTCATCCGCAGTCAAATATCTCAGTGGCAGAGTGGTCAACGCAGCCGCCCGGATTAAAATGAGAATTAAAAAAAACTAAACTTTCCCACAATCACACCAATTATCTAGCTCAAGAGAAGCTTCGAAGAAACTTGTTAAATGGTTACTAGACAACGGATAAACATACTTAAAATACTTAAATACATACTTATTAAACATAGAAAACACCCGAGTCCCGAGACAATTAAGAAAAACAATAATTTCTAAATTGACCCGACCGGTGATCAAACCTGGGACCTCAGAGATGGCGACACCATGAAAACCGGGTACAAACCACTCGACCAAGGAGGTCGTCTAATTGCAGAGGGGGTTCGATTACCAACTGAGGTTGACATTTATTCAACGTTTTGTTATCTTCGTGTTTTATTTCATTTAAGATAACTACAGAAAACAACAACGAATTAAAGAACAAGCGCTTTATCGTACGGAATAAAATATAGGTAACTACAACAAATAAAGTAAGTTTGTAATGCACAACTTGTCTCGGTTAGATTGAACACAGTTAATTAGTTAAACAGATCAGTGTGCGGTTGGTACGCGTAAGCTGATAGCTTGACATAGCAACCAATTAAACCACACCAACCACTGTGCACACCATAATACCCAATGTTCAGCTCTTTACACACTACCATTTTGGACATATCGTTTCTTCAAAACACATTATTTACATTTTTAAACCCATGTTAAAGTAAGTTTTGCTCAAGAAGAGATCTCATTCAGTTAAGGAAAAAGGCTTTGCAGTAATTGTTGTAAGAGGTATTTGTTTAAAATAAATAAATAGCCCTAACTGTGTTGCATTAAGTATGTCTGCAGAAGTTGTTCGCCAACTAGAACAAATTAAAAACTCATCATAGCATGTTTAAAATTATATGACAAGTTTTTTTTCCAAATAACCATGTTTAACGGGTCCTATTAAATGTGGCTGTTTGACAGTTGTACAAAGCACTAACATGTCACGAAACTTTGTAGTTGGCATGGAGTCAAGCCAATTCCTCGGTAGGCTGATCTCGCTAGCCGACTGTGTGGCGTACTAAATAACCGTTATTAATAAATCTTGGGAAAACTTCGACACATTCCGCCGATTTAATATCAAATTCGATAGCTATTTTCTTGACGGTACTCGAATATGTTCGCGGCAGATTGAGCAAACAGCTTTGGCAATTGAACAAAGACGAAGATCGTCGTAAAATGATATACTTAATGTTAATATAAGCTTATGCTTAAGATCTTCGCGGGCAATTAATTAAAAAAGTACTCAAAAGCAACTAAGAGGAGAGCTTCCTGTGAAATGACAGACAAAATATCCAAAAGTCTCTATCATATCGGTTACACGTATTCAAACGTACCTATAAAATTACTCATGGGATCTTTTTTTTTTTTTTTTATAAAAGAGGGAGGCAAACGAGCAGGCGGGTCACCTGATGGAGAGTAATCACCGCCGCCCATGGACACCCGCAAAACCAGAGGAATCGCAGACGCGTTGCCGGCCTTTAAGGGAGGAATAGGTTTAAGGAAGGAATAGGAATTAAGAGGGGGGAGGGGGGGGGAAGGGGCCTCCGGAACCCTCACTGGTCGAACGAAACACAACAGCACCAAGTGCCGTTATTTCACGCCGAATATTCGTGAGAGGGTGGTATTACGCCGGGCGAGCCGGCCCAATGCGTGCTGCGACGCAGCGTGGCTCTACCACTTAGTCAGTGTTACTCATTTAGCACCACCCAGGGATCACGTGTAGGGTCTCAAGGGTAAACCTACGGACGCGAGCAACTTTAACCCCCAAGTCTTCTTATTTTTTTGCTGGAACCTACTTTTTACATGACACGAGTGGGATAGTATATAGGTAAATGTTCGAACATGCAAGAACTGCAAATCAGCGAAAAGCAATTTGTCCAAATACTTTTTTCTAAGAAAAAAAACTACAGGGTGGGCCAAGAATTCGTTAACATTTAAATGTAACATACCGCGCAAACTATTGCCGCGCGGGGCGCGGGCGCGGGCGGGGGCACTAGCTCGCTTCTTGGAAATTTAGTAGCAATGGATCGCTTCACGGGGCCGCAACGCGCTTACTGCGTGAAACAGTTTTATTTAAACAACTTTTCGCTCATTACTGTGAGCGATTCCGGAAAAGCTGATATCCAGACGGGGTGACATCCCATGGCCACCCAGAAGTCCAGATTTATCACCAGCAGACTTCTTTTTATGGGGTTATTTAAAGAGTCGTGTCTACATTGATAAACCGAATACACTGCGTCAACTTAAAGAAAAAATCATCGAAGAGATGTCGGCGATCTCGCGGCCTCTTTGCAGAAGAGTATTCGAAAACTTTAGGACTCGCTTAGATGAGTGCAAAAACCGAAACGGTGGTCATTTAGACGAAATAATTTTTAAAAAATAAATTACAACTAATTAGTTTTCTCGTAAATAAACGATTTCTAAAATATGTTAAATGGTTTTTTTATACGATTTTTTCAAATGTTAACTAATTCATGGCCCACCCTGTATATTGACTCTCTTGTCTGACAATGTACTACATTTACTGCTTACTTTAAACATCGCAATGGGAACACTATAACTATTACAAGAAATACGAGTTATTTGTGTGCAAACAGTTTCAACATTGTTTTTTTTTTAGTCTTAACTGTTTGAGCTCTTGTGTAAGTCCTATCTATAAGTCCTTAAGTTTATGGATCTTGTTTCTTCATCTATTTATCTTTTTACAGGGTTGAGCATTTTTAAGAGACACTCGTTGTCGCAGAAATACACATTCTATCAGAAACAACATACAAATATACCAATAGTTCCTTATTTTGTATCACGTAAGTACCTACGTCTGAAGAACATTTCAATTGCTTCTGTATTTAGTGGTTGGGCCACCGGTCTCAGACCCAGAGGTCCAGGGTTCATGCACCCGCAATATGTCGCCAAAACATTGCTGTTACTGGCATTTTTATGTATTTTTTTTCTGTTGTTCCGATATTCCGATAGTCTGAGGCAGCCCAGCTCTTCAGTAGTTAAATAATCCAGGTAAAGTGCGCTTCCACCATCGGCCTTATCATCATCTTACAACAGGTGCGGTGAAGACAAAGTGCCTTCTTCTTAAAAATATTAAACGCTGACTCTCTTTTACATCAAGATATCCTCTCGTCTGTGAGAAAAACTACTAACAATTAAATCACTATTGTGTCTGGCTTTACGGCAGTTGACAGCATATAAAACAAACCTCTCATAAATTGTATTTTGCTCAAGTAGGTAGTTCAACCGCTCAATGCTTCTGATATTCCACACCCGCCAAACACCCAAACACGCGAGAGTTCCAATTAAATTTCCCCACTCGCATTTTCCGTCTCTGTGAAATCTTACCATATTATTATTCGGAGGTAAATTTTGAATCCAATAAAGGTGACACAAGAAGTCACGTCGAATGCATTCAATTGCACCCCCTACGTGACTGAGGGGACGGGGACATTTGCCCCAGATGTCCCCGATGGCAAAACGGACGTGTCAACATCGCTCAACTATTGAAACCGTTTGGATGGGAATTGGAATAAATCAATGAACGTTTGAAAGGAGTTGAGAGAACCATTGCTTTGGTCATTCGATCTTTCGGTTACATCATATCTAGCTATATGGTCTTTGATAATAAAAGGCGGTCCTTGATTCAATGAAATTTAAGACATTGAAACATGTTATACCTTCCACATAAATACATAGGTACAT
Organism: Scoparia ambigualis; assembly: GCA_963921215.1. Taxonomy (NCBI): domain Eukaryota; kingdom Metazoa; phylum Arthropoda; class Insecta; order Lepidoptera; family Crambidae; genus Scoparia; species Scoparia ambigualis. Next base: position 3,082,778 of record OY992503.1, read on the forward strand.
CACACCGGCAGAGACCAGCGCTTTGCATTTGTTATGTTTTGTAAAAACGATCTAATTTTTTTTCAGTCATTTTAATTTGGTCACCTAACCAGTGAAATGATCTCGCAAAAGTGGCTTAACATGCAAAATCGCGAACCGAATTTAATATGACTGTGAAAAATTATTATCGTAAAACATACCTACTATCAGTAAGTATAACGTATAAGCGTTAAATTTACGAGGAAACCGGTCGACTGGCTGGAACGTATCTTATACGATCGGAGGGGCGTATGCCTTACGACTGCGGTTTATAGCAGAGCCGTCCAAAAATTATATCAAGTGTAAATCGTCTAGCAATGTTAGGTTAACGGCGGCCTTTCAATTGGTAAAACATTTTGGGTTTCAATTCCCTTTTGTATTTAGAATTGTGTATAAAAGCTAATTTGTATTTTTAGTTAATAAATAAATCATTTAAAAATACCGAAGTTTGTGATTGATAGAATCAGTACAATTAAGTCTATAGAAACTCAATAATGCTACAAAGGAAATAAAGGAAAATGCTTGAAATCAACCATAAGTATAAAAATCATTTAACAAATAAGCAGAAAAGTGTAACACCCCTAAAAGAAGTAAAATGTGTCACACGAATCAAATCAACCTATATAACCAAACCGCCTTATATACACTTAATTGCTTTTAAGTTATGTACATAACTTAGGGCAAATTTTTCAATCCCCATATAAAACGTATACATCTGATAAAGTATGACGCATCTAAATTAAATTGTCCCTTGTCAAAAAAGAAAAGCCTTGATTTAACAATACATTTCAAAATGGTTGTGTTATAGTATAACAAACGAATAACTTTTATTTAAATAAAAAAATCGGCCCTTAATAAATAATTTTAGATCTAATTATCGATATGGAATCCGCTATATGCGAAATACAATAACAGCATTGAAATGGTACAAAAAAAGTATCTGCGCCGTATTCACTATAAATGCTATCATAAAAGATTGTCCTATGTCCTTCTTTTGAAGAAATACAAACTTCTTGGTCTAAAATCAAGACGCATCCAACTTGAAGCAACGTTACTTTATGATTTATGTAACAATAAATATGATTGCATTGATATGGTGAACCGATGAAGTTACTCAGTGCCACTGTGGGTCCATGCGCGCTCATCACGCCTTAAATCTTTGTTTGCAGTCGCTACACCTCGTACAAACGCCGGAGTTCGATCTCCACTACATCGCATAACTAACTTTTACAATAAAAATTTTAACACCATTGACATTTTTTCATATAGTGCTAGGTCATACAAAAAACAAATAATTGACAGATTATTTGCAATCACTGATACCAAAAGGTGGCTGCGTGTGTTAGGATAGACCATAAAAAATTACCATGAAATCAGAAAGCGACTAAAGCGTTAAAATTGATTATTACGGTGAATAAAAGTAGGGAGCTAAAAAATAAGATCAAAGTAACAAAGAACAATTATTTATTAACAAATCTCTAAGTGTTATTATTTGCTAAAGTACAATTATCTTCCTAATGTACTGTTATACCTGTTCCATGTTCCCTAATGTGCTGATCCCTAATCCTTAATCGCTGACGTATCCACAAGCTACCGTGAACCCTAACTGCCTACTCATTTCCACTCAGTCTCCATCCAGCTTCCATATCCGACGGTTGTGTCGCTAAACTTAATTATTTTCTTTTTTAAAAAGCCTATTTCCCCAAGCCTTATAACATTAATGGTGGCAGCGTTAAGGGATTTTGAAAATTAGAAATCCCCGGTACCGCCTCCGTCTCAGCCAGTACAAAATCCAAATTCGACGCGTGTGTATTGCGTTGTGTCTGTGCGTGTGCACCAATAAGTGAGCTACGTGTATCAACCTATGCTGTGCCCTTGATTATTATACTACGTGTGAAATCCTGTTAAGTGCATCAAACCTGACCCGGTTCGTTACGCTTCGTGAGAGGCCCACTGCTGTGCACTGCTAGTGCCATACCCGGACTTCGAGAGGATCATCCAACAAGTGTCTTCACCCGGTGATCTAAACGCAACTCACACGAAGTGTCGTGCCTTATCAAGAGCGCCCACGTAATAGAACATGTACATTTTCGTCATTGCTATATTCGTTACCAAGTAAGTGACCCTTGGTTATTGCGATTCTCAAACTTTTGTGTTCCATATCCGTGTTACATTTTTATTGTCGATATTGTTTTATTATATGTTTGAATCTTAATACACATAGATAGAAGTATACCTATTCACGTTCAATTAATTGTTTCGTAAATTGTCCATTTGTAATATTGTACTGTTTGTAACTTGTGACATAAAATATCATAAAATCTATTACCATGTCGGAAAGCAGAGTACCAAGTCCTAAGCCAGAAATAGCAGTAACCGACGTGGAAGACGATTTCTATCAACCTTCCGCGCCAACTATACGATCACAGACAAAGAAAAAAGTGACCGCTGTATCAGCAAAAATTGAACTCGATCTTTCTACATTGCTAAAGTTCATTAAGCCGTATGACGGCTGCAGAGAAACTTTAAATTCCTTTTTAGTTAACTGTAATAATGCTTATGAGTTAGCATCAGAGTCCCAACGTGATGTTTTATTTAAATACATACTGTGTCAGTTACAGGACAAGGCACAAAATGCCTGTTCTGTTAAAGAATTCGCTAACTGGATACAACTCAAGGAGTTTCTTAAAACTCAATTTAGTGAACGTAAACACTACGCACACTTACTAACTGATTTACAAGAAAGTAAGCAACAAGCCAATGAACCCATTAGCCAGTATGCTCTAAGAATAGAGACTTGTCTATCGCAGCTTCTAACTGAAATCAGAATCTCTCACGGGCACAAAAATAGAGAGATGATAGGACGCACCGCAGCCATGGAGGAATTAGCACTCCATCACTTTCAAATGGGGCTGACCCCTACAATTTCCAACATTATTAGGTGTAAAAATCCGAAAACGTTAAACAAAGCTGTCAATATAGCAATATCTGAGGAAAAGATACAACAGTTCTTATCTAGACAAAACTTTACTACTCCGCGTTCAGACAGGCCTACTTTTAATAGGCCTAACTTCACTAAACCCAATCCAAATCAATTCAGATCCAATCCAAATCAATTCAGATCCAATCCAAATCAGTTCAGATCCAATCCAAATCAGTTCAAATCCAATCCAAATCAGTCCTACCAAAATCGCCCAAACTTCACAACTAGTTTCGCAATTCCCGTGTGCAGATATTGTAAGTCCCCCGAACATGTATTAGAACAGTGCCGTAAACGTGAATACAATAATAACCGTTTCCGTTTCGAGCAAAACAAACCCAGACCCGTTAATTTCGTCTCTAATGAAAACGAAAATCAAATTGAGGGCGAATATAACGAATATCCCATCCAAACTGATGATACCGTTGACGATAATGTAAAAAACGAGTAAGTGATCCCATTCCGTGTCGTGCGGGACACAACCTTTCTAAAATCGGCACGCAAAAATCTGTTCCTACAACCAATGAGACTACGCTACATGGAAGTCAATCCAAAAATTAAAAAAAAAAATACGGCAAATATCATTAAATAATGCTTTGCGAAATGTCGCTTTATCCACTGGTGTTGACAAACTCGGTAACCAGCCCCAATCTCACAACACCAATCCTACCAAATCCTCGTCGAATCTTAAATCCTCTGTATCCAAGGTGTTTGAAATCACCAATAATCCCGCGATGATGCTTTTACCACATGTCATTGTCGAATCCTCTGTATCCAATATCCCATTGTCTTTACTCGTAGATTCCGGATCATCCATTAGCCTGTTAAAATATTCATCTTTTAGTAAACAAACTAAACTAGTAAAAGAACAAATTAATTTGAAAGGCATTGACTCGGCTGAAGGACCTATACTCACTCGAGGTCACCTCCAACTTCAATTACGATTACCTAAGTCTATAATATCACATCAATTCCATGTGGTAGATAATATAGAGCTACCATATGATGGAATAATAGGATCCGATATGCTTAATGCGCATAAGTGTAACATAGACTACACTAACGTCTCTCTCCACATCGGAAAATCTTAACTCAAACTGTACTTCCATGAACCTTCATATCTAATTCCAGCTAGAACTGAAACTATTATCGAATGTTCTGTTCAGAACCCTAAACAGAAAAAAGGATTGATTTTAGACCAAAACTTGTCAGAAACATTACTAATCGCTAACTGCGTAGTACGCGTAAAACCAAACAACAGAATTAATATATCAATTGTAAATACATCTGAAAACTCAGTTACACTAAAATCCGACCTTAACTTAAAGATTGTTCCAATTCCTCTTGAATCTAAGGAATATCCTATTAATCTAGTTAACCATAAACATGCCTCAAACAACTGTGCTACAAGAACCGATCAAGTGTTGAGTCAGTTGCGTGTTTCCCATCTCAATAGAGAAGAAACCGAAGCCCTTATCCAGTTGTGTTCCGAATACTCCGATATATTTCATCTCCCTGGCGAAAGCCTATCCCATACTAATGCCCTGAGTCATCAAATAAAGACTACAACTGATATACCTATCCATACTAAAACGTACCGTTTCCCCGAAGTCCACAAAACCGAAGTTCGAACTCAAGTTGAAAAAATGCTGGAACAAAATATTATAGAACCGTCAAACTCACCTTGGTCTTCGCCCATATGGGTTGTCCCAAAAAGCTAGACGCTTCTAATATTCGAAAATGGCGAGTCGTGATCGACTACCGAAAGCTTAACGATGTCACAATCGGTGACACTTACCCTTTGCCTCAAATCGCAGAAATCCTTGACCAACTGGGTAGCAGTAAATATTTCTCAACACTCGACCTATCCTCAGGCTTCCATCAAATTTTATTAAATGAGACCGATAAACCTAAAACAGCTTTTAATGTTCCCGAAGGGCATTTCCAATTTCTCAGAATGCCGTTCAGACTCAAAAATGCACCTTCTACCTTTCAAAGGCTGATGAACACAGCCCTATCTGGACTTCAAGGACTCCGTTGCTTCGTGTATTTAGACGATATAGTCTGTTATTCCCATGATATCCGTACTCATATCCTCAATCTCAGTTCTATTTTCGAAAGATTACGTGAATTCAACCTCAAACTACAACCCGAAAAGTGTGAGTTCCTCCGGCGAGAGGTTTGTTATCTCGGACACGTAATTACTGAACAAGGTGTCAAACCGAATCCAGACAAAATCAAATCCGTCACCGAATTTCCTACTCCCAAAAATCCGAAAGACGTAAAGTCGTTCCTAGGACTAGTTTCATATTATCGTCGTTTTATTCCCGACTTCTCAAAAACCGCCAAAGCCCTTACCAATCTGCTTAAAAAGGACGTCCCCTTTAAATGGGAAAATCCACAACAGCTTGCCTTCGATGTATTAAAACATAAATTGACTACAGCTCCATTATTAATTTACCCTGACTTCACCAAACAATTCATCCTTACCTGTGACGCTTCAAACTACGCCGTAGGTGCAATACTTTCCCAGGGTATCATAGGCAAGGACCAGCCTGTAGCTTTTGCGTCACGAACACTGAACAAGAGCGAATCCAATTATAGCACGACTGAGAAGGAATTACTAGCTATCCTCTACGGCTGCAAAACATTTCGCCCTTACCTTTATGGTAACAAATTCCAAATCGTGACTGATCATAGGCCGTTAAAGTGGCTCTTTAACCATAAAGACCCAAGCAGTAAACTCCAACGCTGGAGACTGAAGTTAGAGGAATATGAATACGAGATAACCTACCAAAAGGGTAAATTGAACTCAGCAGCTGATGCGCTATCCCGATACCCCGTAAATCCAATTATACCAAATCCGGTTGTAAATACTAATCCTCCTACACCGACTAACCCTACAAATGACTCTGAATCCGATCTTGTGTTCAGTCCCCTAACCTTAGATGACCTAGGACTGATTTTACCTACTACTTCAAATGACGACAGCAGTAGTTTTCCCTGTATTGACCTGTTAGAAGACGACGATGAGTTCCCATTTCATTATAGCCCTAACCTACCTTCGGTGCCAGATGAAAATAAACCTAACGAAGGTCAAGAAGACCATACCGTACCAGGTTCAATGAGCTCCTCCATTCCAGTTCTAGTTTCAGAAACTCAAAACGACTTACCTGTACCAACTCCACTGAATCCGTTTCCTCCTACATCAGAAACGCAGACTAGTAGAAATCCTGAACTTACCTTTGATCAGCAACCGCCGTCACGTCCCCTTGTATCCAGTTCAGAACATATATCTGCTAATGATGAATACTCCAAGTTCCTGAAAGAGATAATCGACAAAAATATAGATTTTAGTACCATTATCACAGAACATAATGAATACTTGTTAAAAACAGCGCAAAGTCTAATAGTAGTACCTACCACAATTGACATGGACGATTCCATGCCGTATATTCACGAAATCTTGAATAATTGTCCAAGTCCCGAACGCGAAGAATTCCTGAAAAACGAAAGAACATTATGTACCTCGTTACCTCTTTCATATGAAAATAAAACTTACCTTTTGTTATTTACAAAAGTGCATCATTTCGATGATCACTCTTATCCAGATATATTTAAATGCCTAAAGTATGTTCGCGATGAAATAATAATTTCGTACCCAACGGCCAATGATATTGCTATATCCGACTTTAGAAACGCGTTCGATAGACATTCCTACACAAAAATATATAACATGTTGACTTACCTATTTGACGGCACTAATATTAATATACACATTTACCGTAATAATATTATCTATCCCGCACTCAGCGACATTCCTAAAATCCTGAAAGAAAATCACGATATACCTATAGCAGGCCACCTAGGATCTGCAAGAATGATGAACCGAATCAAAGATAGGTATTCCTGGAAAAATATGCGCAGCGACGTCGAAAACTACATTAAGAGTTGTTCTTCATGCCAAGTCAATAAGGCCCTCCGTAAAGCAAATCGGGCGCCGATGGTCATTACTTCTACTTCTACTTCCCCGTTCGAAAGACTGGCCCTGGACATAGTAGGTCCTCTCCCCGAAGCTGGTTCAGCCAAACTCAAGTACATACTGACAATGCAGGATGATCTGATTAAATTCTCGCTAGCCTATCCACTTCGCAGTAATACCGCAGCTGAAGCAAGCGATTGCCTCCTTCATTTTGTATCCCTCTTCGAAATTCCCAAACATATTCTGACTGATCAAGGCACAAATTTCACGGCCGACCTCTTTAAGAAAACATGCGATTTCCTAAAAATAAAACAGTTATGGTCGTCACCTTATCACCCGCAGACTCAAGGTGCCTTGGAAAGATCTCATTCTACTCTTAAGGAGTATCTTAAATCCTATGTAAACGAAAGTCAGGACAATTGGCCCCAATACGTGTACACATCTATGCTATCTTATAACACGGCCGTACACTCAACCACACATTACTCCCCGTACGAGTTATTGTTTGGTCATAAGCCTAATATCCCCGACTCACTATACGACGATAAGTCCAACAACAACACCGCATGAAACATGCGCGTGATAAAGCTTTAGAATATATACAAAAATCAAAAGAAAATTCAAAACAATATTACGACATACGTACTCGTGCAGTCGAATACTAAATAGGCGACTATGTTCTACTAAAAAATCATGTCCGCCTGCGGAAAGCTCTATCACCTATATGGAAGGGCCCATACAAAGTAATAAAAATCCATGGTAACCACACGTTATCTTTATTAATAAATAGAAGGCATGTCAGACACCACTACGATGAGGTCAAGCACGTCGATGTTCCAGATGTGTCTCCCTAAATAAAAATAAAAAAATATTAGTTATACATTTTCATTTTTCTTACTATTACTTATTTTTAGATGTTTATATACATCAATTTAATGAGTTTACCTAATTGTTATGTTTAGTTTAGACGTTTAAATATCAATATGTCTATACAAACTTTGCATACGACATAGTTTTAGAATGTAAGGATAGTGTAATTACCGTAAGTTTTAGTAATTAAATATAGATATGTATCTTCTCTTACAGGATACTGGCTCAAACTCGTCAAGAGTATGTTCGACAAATTTATCCGAGTCCCGGTATATATTTCGACCCGATTGGCGAGCTCAAAATTAACACTGGATATCTAGATATAGTTACCCCTTATGATGTATCTTATATTGGTCCCCATATCGATAATATCAACTCAATCTTAGACACGATTCGTTACTTATGTGGGCAAGCCCAATTAGAAAGCTCTAGTAAACTAGAGTGTCATAATATATTAGAGCCACTTAGCGTTAGATATCATGACATAACTTCCGAATATTCAACTCTCTCGCATCTTATTAGCAACAATAGATATAAGCGCATTGCTTGGATTGGTGGTATAGGTACCCTATCCAAAACAATATTTGGTACCCTTAATGAGGATGACGCAATCAAATATGACAACGCCATACAGGATTTACATAACAATGAGAAAAGGATGAGTTCATTAATGAAGGAAAACATTTTAGTCACAACTTCAATTTTTTCTAAATTTAATACAACCTTGCATAAAATTAAAATAAATGAAGCTAGACTCAATGAAGGTATCGACAATCTATCGTTAGAATTAAAACATGTTTCCATAGCTTTTAACAACTAAAAAATAAAATCCGATATTAACTCGATATTGAACAGTTTGGAAGCCGCTGTACTCGCCTTATCGTTCCAACTAGACGATATAACAAATGCCATACTGTTCAGTAGCCAAAACATCTTGCACCCAGCCGTCTTATCGCCTACGCAATTGTATCAAGAGCTTGTCGATAACTTCATATACTTACCTGCTGATTTAAAACTTCCGATAACTTTAGATTTAAGTAACATGTATGTTTTGACAAATGTATCTAATGTGGTCTGTTACAGCTCAAATAAGAAAATTGTGTTTATATTAAAGATCCCACTTGTGTCCATCAAAGATTATAGTCTATACCATAACTTAGCTCTACCTACACCACATAATGTTGTTAAACCAAATACGTATAGTTTTATAATTCCTAGCAGTAAATATATCGCAATAACCAAGGATAAGTCAGAGTACTGTAATCTCGACTCCCTAAGACAATGTAGAGTGATAAGACCCCGCGAGTATTTGTGTGACGTCATCACTGTATTCCCGACCAGCGCGAATCCCAGTTGCGAAAGTGAACTAATTTCAACAGTGATAAGTGCTTTACCGATACAATGCCATACTGACTTCATTTACGGGAATTTGGATTTATGGAAACCACTTAGTAATAATGACTGGATTTATGTTCAATCCCATAGTAATAAGTTGTATATTGAATGTCCGAATCATAACAGTTTAGAATTTAATATTATTGGAACGGCTATTGTGCCTGTCCCGCTAAACTGTTTAGCCTATTGTAAAAGTACGAAGCTAGTTCCAAGATATCATCATGTAAAAATTAATGTAACAGTAACTCACCCGAATTTTAATATTATAAATGACTCGTGCTGCTCTTTAGAAAAGTTCAAGGATGTCATAAATAACGATTCTCGTATAAAATTACAAACTTTTGATTTAGATGTTTTCACCCCAGAGACAAAATTAAAATTGCAATCTATATCAGATAAATCTAATGAAATAATTAATCAGCACCCAATATTAAGATACGAAAATCATTATTCAATAACTTTAATTTTAATTATAATTGTAATTTGTATTTTTATTATTTTAAAATTATTTTTATGTATTAAATCGCGCAACCGTTTTACCTACCAGTTCCCTATTGTATTTTCCCGCCAAACTCCTGCAGCTTCAGCTGTCAATTTACCTACAACCTCGCCTGTAAACCTACCTGAAGATTTCCCTGTAAAATTACCCGTAAGCTCAACTCTTGAGTCTGCACCGAATCCTAATCCTGTCATCATCAAGCACCCTCACATGAAAGAAGCCTCATCACCAAGTATAAGAACCACTGTATAGTTTCCGATATAACGCTTCCCTAAACTTAGTACTTTAAACCCCTAAGTTTAGTCTAGCCCGGGGAGGTGTTATACCTGTTCCATGTTCCCTAATGTGCTGATCCCTAATCCTTAACCGCTGACGTATCCACAAGCTACCGTGAACCCTAACTGCCTACTCATTTCCACTCAGTCTCCATCCAGCTTCCATATCCGACGGTTGTGTCGCTAAACTTAATCATTTTCTTTTTTAAAGAGCCTATTTCCCCAAGCCTTATAACACAATATAGCACAATACATTAAGTATATAATTACTATGTACAATACACAATATAATACACAATCTCATAGCAACACATTATAAAAATGGTAAAATTGATAAGCACAAGTACTTAACTTTCTGTTCTGTTCGGTTCGACGGCTCGGCAAAGACTGAATCCACAAGGTCCGAGATCTCGCTTTTATAGGCGGACACGAACATTAGCGACAAAGTGACGTCATCGTGCCGTTGGACATTCAGTACAAATTAAAATGATTGTTTTCTATTAATAAAACTATTTTTAGGGCTTTAAAACATCGGGAACAAATGTATTTATGTTGTAAAATAAACAATGTGACTATTTAACTAGGTATTATGAATTCCAATATAATATTTATTGGTTTGAATCAAAACTACTACAGTAATTATTGAGAACATCAAAAGATACATTAACATAAATTGTCTAGACTACTTTTAACTAAGATTTGTTATTTATAATTAATCCCACATATAACACGGCCATACTGACATGTACTTCGTTCTCGAAGTATAATAATAATGTTTAAAGAAGCATGTCATTCATTATAATTAAAAAAAACAATCTAAAACTATTCCTTAAATTATGTATATCAATGGGCATAACTATAAGCAATACCACAGGCACAGCCACAGGTACAAATCATAGGCACAGCCACAGGCACAAGCCACAGGCATAGCCACACGCACAGCCACAGGCACAGCCACAGGCACAGCTACAGTCACAGCCACAGTCACAGCCACAGGCACAGCCACAGGCACAGACACAGGCACAGCCACAGGCACAGCCACAGGCACAGCCACAAGCACAATAATTTATTAAGTAGACGAGAGTAGACTTATAAGAGACTTAAATAGCATCTTCAACAACAGCATCGTCAAAGACCCATTTTCTTGGCCAGTACCTTAACTTGTCTTTAGAAATGACTAGATTCCTTTGACCTCTGCCACACAAACTGTAACGATCATTATCCATAATTTCGTATGGTCCTCTAAATTTAGGTTTTAGTTTTTCATGACGTCTGTGATCTTGGTAGATATAAACGATATCCCCAACATGGTATATATATTTTTTTTATTTAATCGTACCGAATCAAAACATTCTTTAAATTTTTGAGCTACTGACCTTAGACGGTTGTGAGCGATCTCTCGATCAGCTTGGATAACAAAATCGTTTTGCGCAACATGATTACCGTAATTTTCATTTAGGCGAGCTTGGACACTGGGTATATTTGCGTTACTACCAATTAGCAATCTAATAGGGGAAAAACCAGTGGATTTTTGAATGGTGGTATTTATGGATAATTGCACTTTCCATAGTTCGTTCGGCCAATCTGACACATTGCCACATCTGGTTACCAGCATATTGGTCATGGTCGCAACATATCTCTCTGCTTGACCATTACCTCGTGGTGTCCCTGTCGCTATCATGTGGTGTTCTATTTCTAGGTCATAAAATAATGTTCGAACTAAGCTGGAACTAAAGTTAGTGCCGCGGTCAGTGACTATAAGTGAGGGAGTACCAAATAGAGTGATTGTTTCTCAAATTATGGGTACTAATTCAGCAGCGCTTAAAGTTTTAAGCTTTTTCGATATACAAAATTTAGTAAAGCCATCAATAACTAGTAATATGTATTTATATCCTTCTGGTGATTGTGGGAAAGGTCCAATACAATCCAAGTGAATAGTATAGAAAGGTACTATATATATACTATACTGCTGACTTATATATTGGGTGTAACATTCCTTCCTTTGGTCCAGAGTGACTTTTACGCTCTATACAGACAAGGCAATAGTATAGGTACTTTTTTTACAAATACTGCCATAGATTGAAACCAAAAATTTTCTTTAATTTTGTTTTTATAAAAACCCACATGACAATTGTCATCGTGAAATAATCTCAAAATTGTAATAAGACAATTTTTAGGAGCAAACAATTTAGGTGAATCATTTGGACAAGCCTTATAATACAACACATTATTTAATACGACATACTGGTTTTCATCTAGGTCTTACGCAATCTGGAGAAATAAGCCGACCTAAATACTGAATTTCGTTCACGAAAAATTTACATTTGCTTAAGTTTATGGTGAATCCGGCTTCATAAAGTGCTTTATTGTAAGTTTTAAATATGACAGTCCCTCTTCAGTAGTAGTAAATGGAATTACCAAATCATCAATCTAAGTAAGTAAAAAAAATTATTTTTGCACAGCAAGTTTTATTGAGTCCGGAGCAACGGGGATTTGGTAAAAACCGTTTTTCATATCGATAGATATAAAGCATTTTGCGTTACCTAACCGATCGATTTGATCGTCTATTAATGGCAACGGGTACCTATCTTTTTCTATTTTAATGATACTTTCCTGCAAATTGATGTCTTAATTCAAAATATATGATTGGAGTTCTTTAATAAGATCGTACGAATTGTTATGAGCGAGGTTTATAGTTGCAACAGCGGATGATAGCTCTTTAAATGCTAATTTACAACCTTCAGAGTCTACTATTATTTGAACATCGCTGGGCCTAACCGCATTCCTACCAATAAGAAGATCATACGGAGAATCATTATCACGAACTACTTGTAAATCTAGATCTGTACAAATATCTGCAAAACCGGTACTGTGATAGTTGCAATAGTTTCTGTTTACCGTTACCTATTCCATTTATAATCATCAAGAATGGGGAAAATTTACAATTTAATCGTTTAGCAACGGATTCCCGTATGATGCTACAATTTGCTCCAGTATAACAAGAGAGTTTACTGGAATGTTACGAATGGTAACCCTTGTGGGTAAAAGATTAGATACGGAAAATGTATTCATATGAGAGAACAAATCCATCTAGCCATGGATTGCTGTTAGCATTAGATTGTTGTTTCTCAGAGTTCGCACGTTTAAAGAAGCATGTCGTTGTATTATGCCCTATTTTCTTACAAATGGTAAAAAAAATTATATTGTGGGGTAACGAAATTTTCTCCTGAGATTTAATACATTGATAGCGACAATAGGCCTTTTCAAAACATGTAAAGCATTTTTTTTCTTGAGATGATTCCTCAGCTTTTGGGTTTAGCTTAAATGGCTTGTTATTACTAGGCCCAGGCAAGTCTCCAGAGGTCTGTTCTAGGGGTTCCTTCTTAATCTCAACGTAGGCAGAGAACAAAGCTATCAACTCGGATGTTGTTTTGATGCTACTGTTAAAAGATGCCATCTTTACAATGTTGTCTCGAATGCCTCCACAGACTAACTCTATTAATTTGGCTTCGGAAAATAAAATCTTAGTACTTTTCAGTAACCTATTTTTTTCCCTGGCGTATTCGCAATAGGAGTCAGCAAAATCTGAACAATATGTAATAGCTTTATATAATCGCTCAGAAAGATTTTTCTTTTCCGGGTATAAGGAAATTAATTTTTCAGAGAAGCTATCCCAAGTCCTCCCCTCTAGGGACTGCCAGATTCGTACCATATTAAAGCTGAACCCTTGAGGGCTTTACCTGCTTTTGCAACTTTAGCCAGTCCGCTCCAACCGAACTCCTCGCCATGCTTGTTGATGTCCGCACACCATATCGCTGCACCGCTGTCGGAGGTCGCTGGGTCGAATATCGCAAGCGCCACGTCGTCCTGCCGCTGGTTACTGGTTAGTGCTTCTTTGAGGGCGGTGAGTAGCCCTTGATGAACGGCGTGCTCCATTTAAGAAGTGAATTATAGATACCTAGAAAAAATATACATTAGTATGCTGTTGATCCCACTTCTGATGTTAGGATAAACCATAAAAAATTACCATGAAATCAGAAAGCGACTAAAGCGTTAAAATTGATTATTACGGTGAATAAAAGTAGGGAGCTAAAAAAATAAGATCAAAGTAACAAAGAACAATTATTTATTAACAAATCTCTAAGTGTTATTATTTGCTAAAGTACAATTATCTTCCTAATGTACATATGGCACAATACATTAAGTATATAATTACTATGTACAATACACAATATAATACACAATCTCATAGCAACACATTATAAAAATGGTAAAATTGATAAGCAAGGCACAAGTACTTAACTTTCTGTTCTGCTCGGTTCGACGGCTCGGCAAAGACTGAATCCACAAGGTCCGAGATCTCGCTTTTATAGGCGGACAAGAACATTAGCGACAAAGTGACGTCATCGAGCCGTTGGACATTCAGTACAAATTAAAATGATTGTTTTCTATTCATAAAACTATTTATAGGGCTTTAAAACATCGGGAACAAATGTATTTATGTTGTAAAATAAACAATGTGACTATTTAACTAGGTATTATGAATTCCAATATAATATTTATTGGTTTGAATCAAAACTACTACAGTAATTATTGAGAACATCAAAAGATACATTAACATAAATTGTCTAGACTACTTTTAACTAAGATTTGTTATTTATAATTAATCCCACATATAACACGTGCAACCCTGCCTTGTTTGTCTGTACATGCTGCGACGGCACGCCACGCGCCGCGCAAGGAAAGACACACACACACCGGGCACACAGACAGCGTGACGTCACAGCCGCGAGCCTTATAAAAAGCGTCCGCGCACAGAGCTCGCCATGAACCGTCCGTTCCTTTATGAAGGTCGCCTCTCAGGCGTACTTCGACAAAGCGCTTTCGCATCCGAATCCTCTGGTGGCGGGAGCTGCCAACTACGATGTTGGCAGCTTTCGCCCCCAGAGAGGACCGCGCCGCCGGTTTCCGCGACACGTTTTAGACGACCCCGATGATGCAATAACGATTGCAAACGCGCCAAAGCCCGACACTACACACCCAGCCACACTAAACTTGCACACTAGTTTAGGACCAAGACACCGCACTCGTAGAATAAGTGTGCGTAGACCCGGTTCACACCCACCCCGTGGCAGGTACATTCGTAATAATGTACCTGTTACTCGCGTACCCCCCACGACACGGTAAACCCGAGCCGAGGTACCGTGCCTCCTAGAGGCGCCCTCGGGTTTAGCCGCTCCCTACCGGTTCGAACCCCCAGAGGCTCTGGGGGGGGATCGGAGACTCGCTTGCGAGATGCCATCCCCCACCGGAATCCCTCTGGGGAATTTCGACCACTCACGGCTTGAGGAACGCTTCAAGTTTCTCGCCACCCCCAAACAAGCCCGGTAACGCTGTAAAGGTCATCTGCGACCGACAGCACTCACACTCAAAAAAAAAAAAAAAGCTCGCCATCAGTCGCTGCCTCGGCGCGGTACGGGCTTTCACCGTATGTGCGCGTCTAGGCCGATAGGGATCTCGGGTTGTAGCAGTGCGGGCTTTCACCGCATATTTGCTCACCTGGCCTCCGCCTTAGGGACGTTTGAGTCAATCCGCGGTAGTCGTAGATCCCGTAACCGGGCGTGATTTAGTGATTGTGGGTTCATTGTATCGGTATAGACAGGTATCCTCAAGTTGGAGCAGTGCGGGCTCCACCGAGAGCTGCTCACCTGGGTTTCCCTGTCTGTAGATTAGTGGAGTGTTCTCTTACCGTAGCTGTGACCGTGCGGGCACGCTCCGCACTCGCTCGTCTGAGACCTCCGTTCCCCTGGATCTGTTCACGTAGGGCCGTATTCCGTTTCCGTAGAAACCCCACGATCACTCTCGTCACGCCACCGTAGACGTAGCATAGTACTTATTTTCAATAAAGGGGCGTAAAAGACCCGTCCGTACGATAATTGTATACCCGTGTTTATTTGTCGCACCCCGTGGCTAACCCTTCTAACGCTGAGCTAGCTAGGAAACCTTCTCAGCCCCTCCGGCGGAAGGAAATGTAGGATTCACTTTTGGAGCGCTCCCGCCACGAGAGTCCGGGGTTCGACTCCCCGCCAGCAATCCATTACAATGCTTTACCTTATATTGTGTATCTGTTATATTCTACACTCACTCACGTTTCCACGTATATTCCATATTTTTATAATATTCATTATTAGTTTTATATACAGATTTTTAAAGACCAACACACACATGCACTCATATATTTATATCCATAATATACACTTACTCACACATACACACATGTATTATTTCATTTATTACACACTTACATAGTATATTTAACTTACTAAAACATGACTCTGACTGGGTTTCACTATCATTATTACTTTTTTATGTTCCCTGTAACCATCGTTGTTGAGTTTACAATAAATAAATTAGACATAAGAATAATATTGTAAATCTGTATTGTAAACTTGTTTGTGGTTCATTAAAAAAAAAATTATCTAAAAAAACCGGTAGGTATTTTTATCTCAAAACGGTTATGGTATCATTTCGGTATTCTAGTAGAGACCTTACATAAATTCAATTTGCTCATTTCAATTAGCAGAACGATTCAAAACAAACGCTTCAGGCACACAACATCCAACAAGCCAATTAAAATCGCGTTAGAAATATCGCTGGTACTCGTACGTTAGGGCTCGTTCTTACGTGTGCTTTGACTTTAATATTTAAAAATTGTAGCCAACTATAATAAGATATAAGTATTGAAATGAATCACTTGTTTACGGATTAACTCGCGTTTATATTACTATTTACATAGTTTTTTTTTATATTATCCTGACGTTTGGAACCTTTTACAGGGTCCGTGATCACAGGGAGACTGTGACCACGGACCCTGAAAGAACGGAGAAATTAAACGCGAGTTAATCTGTAAAAAGTGTTTCATTTCAATGTGTAGTGCTCGCTTAAACCTCAGAAAACAATAAGATATAAGTACCTATGATTATCTGTTATCTTATCAATAAATGTCGTTATAGCCGAATCATTAACGACTGAGGAACTGGATATCTTATCTCTAAACGGTCGGAACACAACAATGCTATCCAAAATGTTGTTATGGTGCTAGATTTTACACCATATGTAGCCCTTACTGGGAATCGAACCCGGGACCTCAGGGTCTAAGACCCTTGACTTAGTTACTAGACCACAGAGGCAGGCTATTTTACAGTCACGCGTATAGCATAGTGCGAACCCGCCCTTACGCAGCAAGAAAACCATGTGAAACATTTTGACCTTAATTCAGCCTTTAATGGTATAAAAGCGAAGCTATGTCCGTAAGTTTAGTTAAATTAAAAGGCCGTGTAACGCGCCGCCCTATTAACCCGAAACTAAAATGTACAGTTGGTCTGGGAATGGAGGTGCAAACGTGGGTACGCTTCTACGCTGTTTTGCGCCGTTAAGTTTTAAATTTTAAATGAAATGTTTTGCATTCGTTTTGTATGCTGCGTGTATTGAAATAGATACATAGATAGATAGATAGATAATTTTATTGTAACATAATAACACAAACATTTACAATGCATATACATAAAAAAGAAAAACAATGTTACAATTTGGCGGTCTTATCGCTTAAAGCGCTTTCTGCTAGACAATCAGTCGGATGGAGAGAACTAATATAATAACTCTAAGATCGGAGGTGCAAACATTGAAAACATACTTAGTTACACAATTAAAAGCAAAAAATAAAAATAAAAAGCTTATAAAATAAATAAACAATAGGGTTTTATAAATATATATACACACACATATATTAAATATACATAAATATATAAATACGTAATAATTGTAGTTAAAAACAATTGTATTTTTATAGCGAAATGAATGAATGCACCAGTGGCCGAGTCACCAAACGCTCGGCTCGATATCCGTAGGGACCTCCGGCCTCCTAGTTCAATTCCCCGGCCGAGCAGTGTTTTCGGATTGTTCGATGCTGCGCCCGGGCTAATCCCTAATGCCATGGGACCACGGGTAATTAAAATTACCCCTGGACCCGGTAATGGGTCGACTCACCGGGACCACGGGTAAAGACTGGGGCTTGTGATCACCAACCCGCAGTAGGCAAGCGTGGTGACTAAACTAAGCTAACACCCATTACTTGTACTGATGACTTGATTTCAATGATGGAGGCCTTTGCCCAGCTGTGGGACAGTATAGGTACAGACTGTATGTATCCGCGATACACGGAGCCTGTATCAAAATATGGATGGATGTTTGTTTCTCTTTCACGTAAGAACTACTGAATGGATTTGGATGAAATTCGGCATACAGAAAGTTTATAACCTGGATTAACACATAGGATACTTTTCATCCCAATATTCTTACGGGAACGGGAACCACGCGGGTAAAACCACGAGCGGCCGCTAGTATACAATAATTCTTTGTACGAAACTGGTTTCGTACAAATTTCATTTATTCCTCAATCGTAACTGGTTACGACTCTACGGTGACGTAGACGGCCGAAGGGGTAACGGCGGTGTGCTATTCCGACTCTTCGACAAGGGGCCCCAAATCTTCCTCGTGGTCACTTCACGATTAATTCACCCTCCACAACAATGTTCACCATAAATAAATATAATAAGTACTCAACTTACACCGATAAAATTATTATAACCGAGAACCAAAATATGCGCACGCGGGGTTAGCGACAGATCTTCCATCTTTTATTATTTTATGTGAGGGAAAGGGATTTAGCTCGTACAGCCATATTTTCGTTGTGTAGGTACTGAACACTGTTTTCTACTTTTTTTGCGAAATACTGCATTTCTTATAATAAACTAAAACAAGTTAACCAAAGTTGTTTTCATAGCATAGTTCAAGTTTTATTAAACTACTAGATTAAAAACTTAAACTTTAAAGTAGTAACCATATTGCGTTGATAAATTGTGCTGTTTTTATTTTAAACTCTATGTTACTGTGATAATGTACATAATAGTTTACAGATTTACTTACTTCATTCTACTAAAGTCCAAGTAACTCAGTGTACCTCGGCGCTAACTCAACAAAATGTTGCAAGTTATATTAGTTTTCTGACGAGAAAGTAAAAAATCAAGCCTAGATCTAATAAAAGCTACAAGAGAGATGTAACACTAGAAAAAGGTTTGTATGTTTTTACAAACGTTGGTAAAATAGATCTCTAAAGTTGTGGTAGCAGTACTCACGTTAGTAAAATATACCTTTGCAAATAGATGACATGACATGTTGTCTCTTGGTAAGTCCCAATAAAAGTTTAAAAAAAAACCTTAAGATTCTTAAGATAAGAGTCAGAACCTCATATTTCCTAATCAATAATAACATGTTACCATGTAATCATCATCATCATCAGCCAGAAGACGTCCACTGCTGGACAAAGGCCTTGCCCAAGGATCTCCACCACGACCGGTCTTGTGCTGCTCGCATCCAGCGGCTACCCGCGACCGCGCACCATCTGGTGACGATCTCGTCGAACCACCTTGTTGGAGGCCTGCTCACACTGCGTATTCCGGTGCGCGGTCGCCATTCAAGAACCGTTCTGCGCCAACGGCCATCGGTTCTACGGGCGACGGCCCTACCCATTGTCACTTGAGCCTGGCGACTCTTTGGGCTATGTCGGTTACTTTAGTTCGTCTACGAATCTTCTCATTTCTGATTCGATCACGTAGATAAACCCCGAGCATAGCCCTCTCCATTGCTCTTTGCGTGACTTTGAGTCTGCTAATTAGACCCATAGACAGCGACCACGTTTCGGTACCGTACCGGTTTCGTTACTATGTAAATACAAGACTTAATACTAATGGATTTAATTATAATTATAACTAGCGGCCCGCCCGCGCTTTCGTCCACGCTTACTTAGAAAGACCGTCATAGCTCAGCTATTTAAAAAAATATATGTACAAAATATATTAAACCATCCTCAGTTAACGCTCTATCTTTTAAAGAAAACCGCATAAAAATATAAAAAACCATCCTCAGTTAACGCTCTATCTTTTAAAGAAAACCGCATAGAAATATAAAAAACCATTCTCAGTTAACGCTCTATCTTTTAAAGAAAACCGCATAAAAATATAAAAAACCATCCTCAGTTAACGCTCTATATTTTAAAAAAAACCGCATAAAAATATAAAAAACCATCCTTAGTTAACGATCTATCTTTTAAAGAAAACCGCATAAAAATATAAAAAAACCATCCTCAGTTAACGCTCTATCTTTTAAAGAAAACCGCATAAAAATATAAAAAACCATCCTCAGTTAACGCTCTATCTTTTAAAGAAAGCCGCATAAAAATATAAAAAACCATCCTCAGTTAACGCTCTATATTTTAAAGAAAACCCGCATAAAAATCTATTGCGTGGTTTAGGAGAATAATGCGGTGCGACAGACAGATAAAAACGGCGACTTACTTCATAATATGTAATGATGATGATAATGATTACCCTATGAGCGTTAAAGAAGCAAAAGAAGAGTGTCAGGGTCAAACAAATGGAAGTCTCGCTACCTCTCTGGGAAACGGGCATGATGACACATGTATTTAATACATAAATACATACATTATATTATAGTCACGACTATTATCCCCAGAGGGTTAGTCAGTGACTAGGCAATGAGGACAGCAAAAGCAGTCCTGTGCCCCAGTCCACTTTTCACCAAATAGCGACTGCACATAATATGTTTAGCATGACAGGTGGTGAGCCCGTCGCCGCTCTATACAGTTGGATGTAAGTGCAAGTCTTTAGTCCGTTAGTCGCCTTTTACGACACCCAAGGGAAGAGAGGGGGTGGTAGTATTCTTTCACCGCTACGCGACATGCTCTATGTATATAATTAAGTTAATAATAAACACGTTTTAATTCACTAGTGGTAGCTAGCCAGGCGGACATAACAGCTGTATTACTAACCAAGTCCAGCACAATATATTATCGAGAATGCTCTAACTCGGAATCAAGCGCAAGACCTCCAGGTCTGAGACCCGTAGTCTAACAACTAGATTCCATACGTTGAAAGTTAATCATCATCCAACCGTAACCGTGAGCAGTGTGTCTACCGGCTCAATAAAAGAATACGACCAACCCCTCGCTTCCCTTGGGTTTCGTAAAAGACGACTAACAGACTAAAAACTGCATATACATTTAACAGTATCGAGCGGGATGGGCTCACCACCTGTAACGATGAGCACAATTGTGCAATAGAAATGTGGACTATGAAACAGGACTGCTTCTGCAGTCCTCATCGCCAAGTCTCTGAATAATCCTTCGGGGATAATATAATTAAGTTAATAATAAACACGTTTTAATTCACTAGTGGTAGCTAGCCAGGCGGACATAACAGCTGTATTACTAACCAAGTCCAGCACAATATATTATCGAGAATGCTCTAACTCGGAATCAAGCGCAAGACCTCCAGGTCTGAGACCCGTAGTCTAACAACTAGATTCCATACGTTGAAAGTTAATCATCATCCAACCGTAACCGTGAGCAGTGTGTCTACCGGCTCAATAAAAGAATACGACCAACCCCTCGCTTCCCTTGGGTTTCGTAAAAGACGACTAACAGACTAAAAACTGCATATACATTTAACAGTATCGAGCGGGATGGGCTCACCACCTGTAACGATGAGCACAATTGTGCAATAGAAATGTGGACTATGAAACAGGACTGCTTCTGCAGTCCTCATCGCCAAGTCTCTGAATAATCCTTCGGGGATAATAGTCGTGATAATATGTATGCACGTTATATTCAACTAGAGGAAGCCAGCCAGGCGGACATAACAACTGTATTACTAACCAAACCGAGCACAATATCTCGTGAATGCTCTTACTCGGAACCAAGTTCAAGATCTCCCGAGTCAGAGACCTCAATTATCATCATTCATCAAACTGTAACCTTGAGCATTGGGTCTATTATAGCGGCTCAATAAAACAATACTACCAACCCCTATCTTCGCTTGAGTGTCGTAAAAGGCCACTAAAATACTAAAGACTGCACATACATCTAACAGTATAGAGCGGCGGAGAGGCATGTGGAGTTGTAATTTGGTGAAACGTGGACTAATGGAAGAGGACTGTTTCTGCAGTCCTCATTTCCCAGTCTCTAAAGTTACTCGCGTCCGTAGGTTTACCCTTGAGACCCTACACGTGACCCCTGGGTGGTGTTAAATGAGTGACACTGACTGAGTGGTAGAGCCACGCTGCGTTGCAGCACGCATTGGGCCGGCTCGCCCGGCGTAATACCACTCTCTCACGAATATCCGGCGTGAAATAATGGCACTTGGTGCTGTTGTGATTCGTCTGGCGAGTGAAGTTTTCGGAGGCCCCTTCCTTTCTTAAAAGCTGGCAACGTGTCTGCGACTCCTGGTTTTGCTGGTGTCCATGGGCGGAGGTGATTACTCTCCATCAGATGACCCGCTTGCTCGTTTTCCTCCTTGTACTATAAAAAAACCTTTTAGGGATATTAGTTGTGAGTCTATTATATGTTTTCAACTACTTTCTTCAGATGTTTCAGGAAAATATCAAACGAACTCAGTCGCAGTATGGCGTCTGCCCAGCTAAGCAGTTTCACACATTATTTTTATCCCACGCAAAAAGGGTAGCAATAAATTTAGCCCACGTGTTTGTGCCCTTTCGACCCTCGGTACACCTGTCACTTAAATCTAGGTATAGGTACCTATGTAGTGGTAGTTACAGAGCGTTTAGTTCGGGTAAATACTCGAGGAGATTTAAA
The DNA here is from genome assembly GCA_963921215.1 of Scoparia ambigualis. Taxonomy (NCBI): domain Eukaryota; kingdom Metazoa; phylum Arthropoda; class Insecta; order Lepidoptera; family Crambidae; genus Scoparia; species Scoparia ambigualis. The sequence goes on from OY992503.1 coordinate 3,105,524, forward strand.
TTTCAATCGCTTTTCAGTCGCATTAAATAAAATAACTTTGTTCCGCTCACGCAAATTATAAAGTGATGGAACATTAAAGAACATTTTTAGCATAATTACACCTTCATTATTTTTCTTTTGCAATCACGATGTAATACGTTTTTATTTGTAAAAAGTTGGGTATGTGATAAAAATGCAAAGATTTAATACTTACAAGGTGTGAAGTTTTGGGGCTAATAGTACTTACTTACGAAATAAGATTATTGTGACGTAGACAAATATGGTTAATGATTACCGTTAAAGGTTGCAATGTAGGTACCTACCTATATAATGATATTAATGTTAAACAGCTATAGGTTGGAAGATTATTACTAAAAATACCGGACGCTGCAGCCGCGCGGGTGCAAAACTGCGAGGTAGTAGCGGCAGGTATAGAATTGACAGAATAAAGGCTGTGTTTTGGTTTGTCGTAGGGCTGTTCAGTTCGCCTGGCTAGCTACCACCAACTTATCTAAGTCTGTAATAATAATAATAATAATAATAATTTTTATTTGGAACAATATACATTGGTACACTTATCTAGTACGTTAATAACTGCTATCGTATTAAAACTGTGTCGCAGCACTAACGCCCGTCTCCGGTATTAATAACAGAAACAGCGTTCCAACAATAATTACAATCAGAAATAAACACTAACCTAAAAAGTACCTACACAATGCCTCAAAGTGTGTTATGTGATGTAAATGTGTGCAGTAAATAAAGCTATACCTACATTTTAACACTACATTCCAAATAACGGGAGAAACGACTAAGGAAGACATGCGATTCCCGCAGTAACCAGCATTGCACTGGGGCGACCGGCCAACCGGCGACGCAAGCGCATGGTGCTTGTCGAGGTCAATGTGTGTGTGGCCTATTGTGGTTTTGGCACTGTAGACACAAAGAAGCCACTCCAGTGCAGAAGCTATAGTATTTAATCTAATACTACTTAGATTTAAAGGAAAGGAAAACTTTTATTACTTGTATTATTTTATGTCCATTGAACTTTTATTACTTATTTATTTATTGTCTTTATATTTTAATTATGGTTTTTCATATTTTTAGTTTTTAAAAAGGTTCATATAAATTAACTAGAGGGGTTTTTTTTTGCACTTTATGATAGACTTACTTTTAATTATATATTTAAACGTATTATAAAAAGATATATATTTTTTAATACTTATCATATTAAGAATGCAATTAATTACTTAAAAGACCTTCTGTTTCCGCATATGAAAGTTTTTGTAACCAAAATGTGATGCGTTTCTTACATTCTTTTAGGGTAAGTGGGTATATATTCAAAATTTTGTTAATCTTATTATAGAGGCGAGGGGAGAGGTAGTAAAAGTTACGCCTTGCAAGGTCTAATCTACTGTATACATTTTGACACACCAAGTCCGATCTTCGTTTTTGTAAAATGAGATCAGGGTTATAAGGCACTTGAGAGTGTTTGCGAAGTAACACTTGCATAATAAACAATTGTCGCACCGTCATAACCCCAGTGTCGGCGTATAATTCAGAGGTGGAAGAATGAATGGGTCTAAAGGTCATGACTTTTAAGACAGCTCTTTGAGCTCTTTTAAGATGTAACAAGTGGGTTTTATTCGCCCCACCCCAAGCAGTAACACAGTACGACAAAACGGACTGTCCAAGAGCAAGGTAAATAGTTTTCAGTGTCGGAGCATCAACTACATTACGGAGGTTTTTAAAAACATAAATGAGTTTCCTTGTCCGGCTTGAAGTAACCCTAATGTGTTCCTCCCAGGAGAATGTATGATCTAGCCAGACTCCTAGGTATTTAAGTTTAGGTGTACGCTTAAGCATCATACAATCACAGTTTAACAATTTTGAACAGTGACGCTTGTGAGCACGAACAGTAAAATCGGAAGCAGGGAGGGACAAAGATTTTGGTGCAAAAGTGATGAAGTTAGTTTTCACCAAGTTGAGCGTCAATAGATTTACAGCCAACCAGCTCATCACCGCACTTAGAGCATACTCTGCATGTTTGCGTGCATCCGTCCAGTTACCACCATGAATCAATAGGGCTGTGTCATCTGCGTACGCAATAATTTTGCAACATGGTAATGACATTTTGCAGAGGTCGTTCATGTAAATAAGAAAGAGGGTAGGTCCAAGGACACTACCTTGTGGGACACCAAAGGTCAGTTTCTCATCATTACTAGTAATCCCATCGATCACGACGCACTGCATACGGTCACGTAGGTAACTTTTAAATATGTCAAGGGCAAGTCCTCGTACGCCTATTCGCTCCAATTTTCCGAGCAAGATTGGGACAGAGACAGTGTCAAATGCTTTTGAGAGATCAAGAAATATACCTATAGATTTATTTTTGTCATTCAAATTTGAAGCTACTGTTTGTGTTAGTGTAAGTACGGCATCCTCTGCAGATTTACCTTTTGTGAAACCAAACTGGTTATGAGCAATAATCTGTTTTTCGCTTAAGTAATCGACTAGTCTGGCATTAATAATCTTTTCCAAAAGTTTAGATATAGTTGTTAACACTGAAATGGGGCGGTAATTGGCAACACTGTCTCTGTCTCCAGCCTTGTAAATAGGATGCACTAGCGCTTTTTTCATTGCTTGGGGAAATACACCACACGAAAGACACAAATTAAAAACGTGTACGAGTATAGGTATAAGAGTAAGTTTTGCGAATTTGATTACTGAAGCGGAGACACCGTCCCAGCCGGTAGCACACTTACTCTTTAAGCTATCAATTAAGCGTTCTATCTCCGCATCGTCAGTGTTAAGGAGAGTCATTGAATTTATTGGAGGATTTGAGCTGGTTAAGTTATAAACTGGGTCTATATAGGTTGAGTCTATTTTGGAAGCTAAATTTTCCCCAACATTCGCAAAATAAGAATTAACTAAATCAATCGCATCACAGGAATTATCAGATAAAGTAAAGAGTTTATTAGCGGGAGTGGATGGCTTATTAACTCAGCACGTTCAAATTGTCTTTTTACCTTTTTTATTAAATTGTTACAAAAGTTTTTGTATCTCTTGTACGTCGCTGTAAGACAAGCATTGTTAGGATCTTTCTTTGTATTACGGTGTAGTTTATCACGGTGTCTTAAACAACGCAATAAGCCAGGCGTAATCCATGGCTTGATAATCCGCTTCCTACTGGGAATTTTTCGATTTATTGTGTGCGTTTTGACCACATCAGAAATTAAGCTGACAAGCGAATTTGTTGCGTGCTCGGGATCTCTGCATGTAAGTATAGGAGAATAATCAAGACACTTCAGTTTCTCGGCACAAGCCATCACATCAGCACGTTTTGATATACTGAAACCTTTAATAGTGAAGGTTTTTTGTTTGCAACAAAGAATAATCGGGGCATGATCTGTAATTAGCGAGTCGAGGACTAAAGTTACAGCATTGTTTTTAGTTTTAAGAATTACGTGGTCTAAACAATTATTACTGCGCGTTGGCAAAATATGAGCAGGCAGAAGGCCATGAAGTGCAACCGCATTTAAGTAGTTGTCAGAGTTGGAGTCAGTGTTGTCATGAGCAATGTTAATGTTGACGTCACCTACTATAGCAATATTTTCAAAAGTTTTTAACGATTCTGTCGCCATAACAAACGATGTTTATAGCATTGTTGTATTTCGACAGTTTAGCGATAACATAGCCAGTACCTACGTGGTTGAGGATTCCGGGTGAAACGCGCTTTCACATTCGGCCTTTTACCATCAGGTGAGATGAAGGCCAAGCGCTTACCCGTTGATAGAATAAAAAATAAAAAGTCACACGGACATCGCGTGACTGAAACGGCTATCAGCAAGTTTTAAACCGTTATATCAAACAAAATATAGGCGTATGTGTATTGTGTGGTGAGTGAAGGTACCGGAGTCCCCTCTCAATCCACAATGCCTACTCCTTCCTCAAAGGTACCGTCAAGCGGGGTTACTTTTGAATCGAGTGTATTATTGATTACAGCTATTAACTATGCCAACAAAGAACTCCAAATTTATCACCTGGCTTCAAGTCCATGCCGACGTAAATTATTTGCTTGGCTTGTGTTACTCTCATACCAGCAATCAGAAAATCTATTAAAACATATACAGTAACATGTGCAGCTCCGTATCTCACTCATGCACACGCAAACACATACACACACACACACACATACACACACACACCCCCCCACACACACACACACACACACACACACACACACCCACACACACGCATACAGCATACACATATATACACACACTCACACCCACACTTTTTGTTTTCACATTATTTATATATTTGTAAACCAAAAATTGTTATGCATAATATGCCTGTAATAGTTTTTAGGTACCTTTATTTACTGTTTGGGAGAGGGCGCCCTCACTGCGCTGCAGTTTAAAACTTTTGCAGTTGAGGACACCACGTCTGTTATCTAGACTTAAGTTTGTGATAAATAAAGAATTTTGTATTTTGTACAGCTCCTGATCTCTGAAGTAATCTTCTGTATGTCTACTTACCAATATGGCTATCATACTAGAGAAGCCTAGAACGCTAAGGGTACCAATTTGCAGCTACTTAAAGATGTATAGCTGTGATCAATGTTATACTTGATTTGAAAGTAACTCCTTTCTATTGGTACTTTGTCTCCTCTGGTGTCCATTGGCCGCGGTAGTTACTTCCCATCAGGTGATTTGCCTTCTCTTAAACTGAATTCACAAATTCACCTTGGACTTTAAACTAGCACGTAATAATAATTACTAATACACCGATGTTTACAAGCGAACTACATTACCCCAGACCGCATTATACCCGCTTCGGTATGACGTCATTAATATCAGTTGCCACTAAATGTTAAGCAAATTGGTGAATCCATTGTGTTTTGCGAAAGCCCTCTAAGTGTACTGTGTTGTGGTATGTGCGGAATCATACTACTCCGGCGAAGGTGTCTTGATTTATGACTTGTCATTTGAAGAAAACACAAATGGGCTAGTACCTAGCTATTGGTTTGTCAATATAATGTAATGTAAATAAAACATTCTATTCAAAACCAATTAAAGATAATTTTAGGCACATCGTCCTCAAATACATTGTCAAGCTTATGCAGCTATTTTCACTGAAGAGGTAGAGTGATAAGTTGGGTTGTACAAAAGATTCAAAAGAATCGACGTGCTACTGCGGAAGTGAACTTGGCCCCACTAAGATAAAATAAGATAAGATAAAATAAGATAAGATAAAATAAAGCATAACTGTGTCGCGTAGCGGTGAAAGCATACTACCACCCCCACTCTTCCCTTGGGTGTCGTAAAAGATGACTAACGAACTAAATACTGCACTTTTTATCTTATCTTAGTGGGGTCTGCAGAGGTCTCCCTCTCGCAGCAGCACGTCAACCCATTGGGATCGTATGTTCAATGACAAGACTGCAGATAATTTTAACACGCATGGAGTGGCGAAGGGCTTACCACCTGTCACGCTGAGCATAACATGTGAAAGCTATTTGGTGAAAACTGGACTATGGTAGGAGACTGCTTTTGCTGTCCTCATTGCCTAGTCTCTGACTAACCCTTCGGGGATAATAGTCGTGATTATATGTATGTATGTATAAATTAAAGCAACAGTCTCAGGATCGTAGTGAATAGAAAGCTGTGGTTTCTGCCTACCGCTCCAGGAAGCAGACGTGACGTACTGTAAAAGTGGTAAAAGGTTACAAGAAAAATGCACAGACCGCCATCCACCAAGGTGATGTGGATGGAATACCATGAAGTACCATGTCTCGTCGACAATTTAAAGCTCTATGTTGAATTAGGCCAAATGGAAGGAATCGGTACTGAGGCGCTCCATCCTAAAGGTGAGCACAGTTAAGCTGAGCGTGAAACAAACATAAAAAAGCGTGAAACGGCATTTACGCAGGCCGTCATGAATGGGTGCGCTCGTTACCGTGCTTATTCCACGGTAGGGAGCGCTCTCATTGTTTTAGACAGCATCGGCTGCTTACCATCAGGCAGGATACAATCACTATGACAAGTCAACAAAAAGCTACTTCTGTTGACTATAAATGGTTAAAAGGGTGACACTGGCAAGGTAGTTTTGAAAGACTTCCTCTCGTCTTACGACAACAAACTAAGAGTGTTTTTGTAAATGTCGTTACGAGTACTTCATAATTTTTGGCAGCTTCTAGCGCCCGCTCTTTTTCATAACTAAAAGATATTCTGAATATGGGTACCTACCCACTACTATTCAGATATGGATAATTCTGTACTTATCAATAAAATAAATGTAATAATTTATTTTTTACTTTGATTTTGTAATAAGATCAACGACTTTTATTTCAGTAAGCTTAAAGATTTCCAAGAGAATTTTACTATTTAATCATCATTGTAAAAACGTACAATAATATTAGAATTTGATAAAGTAGTTAGAAATGATTTTTTTAACGTTGGGATGGCTTTTTCAAATACAGTCATTTACTCAATGTTCTCTCTGCTGAAACAAAAAGAAAAAAGTCATTAAATCTCATAGATATAATTTCCTTCCCTTCTTGTGCCTTCTATCTATGTTAAACCTACATTTATTTTTGGTTTTTGTACCTAATAGGTACTCTTTTTTATACATTTGAAAATATTTCGAACGGACCGTTCATAAAATATAAATAACGATATCACCAGGGACCAACGACTTTACGTCGCCTCTGAAGCAAGGGGAGTACGAGATTTTTTTTTTATTTGGTCACACTTCATGGTTCGCCATGCTTAACGGCGACGATCGCAAACCGAATGCCGTACCCACTGCACCATTGAGCTCAACATTAACCAGTTAAATTCATCATCAATCAATAATACGTGGTCTGAGGGTCTGTATGAAGCGTCAATTATATGAAAAGCCTACAAACTTTATCACTATATTGAGTTAAGGGCTTCATCAATAAAATCGCTACAATCGATGAGTATGGGCTTGTTTACAGCCAATCAATGTATCTGTTGTTTTGCCTACAGTTAGAAATGTGTAGTAAGCTCTTTACAAATAATATCAAACTAGCCCCGCGCGCTCGCGACTTCGTCCGAATGAACGCCCCGTATGCCGTGACGAATTTATAAAAAAAAATATTTCTCACAAACCTCGTCCTGACAATTACAAACACAATTACATTAACAAACAAAAAGGAATTTAAGTGTAGCCTTTCTGAAATCATGCGCGAACGTAGGTATGTTCGTGGCAACTGATTTTTATCTACATAGATTTCTCACTCTAGTAGACAAAACCACAGTCAGATTGACTATTAATTTGGTAAGTACTTTGAATCGAGTCGCCTGAATCGGGGGTAGGGAGGGACGAGAAAAGGGAGGGGGAGTGGGGTGAAGTACCCCACTTATCCCCCCTGACGCAAACAAGTAGTTTTTAAGTTATGTGCATTTTTGTATTTTGAGGTTATGTATCGTGGTAAAACTTTTGAATCGAGTCGCCTTAATTGAAGGGGAGGGGAGGAGGGAGGACTACCCCCATAGTAATTTAGGCCATTAATCAACACATTCAAGAGAATCTTACTTACCTATTTTTAATCACACCCCGACTGATATAAATCTCATTAAAGAGTCAACCGATTTCAGTTCCTTCTCAGGTTTTGGAAGAACATCGTCCAGTTTGTAATATTTCATGATAGTTAGCATCAGCATTTTAGAATATAGATTTAATGTTTATAAATACTAGGAAAACGAACCAGAGCATGCGATTTTTGGTGATATTAATATAAAAATTGTTTGCTCAAATTTTTATCTGACGTATGATTCCATTAGATTCATGATCACAAGAGTACCTAATCTCACAATTACGTATGATCTGACGCAATTGTGACATTACTCTTGTGATCAAAAAATGGACAGAAGTAGGACCTGTTTTACAAATTAATAATGACTTTGAATAAAATAGATTATTAAAGCTTTAACATTGAGCTTTTTAATTTGAAATAGGAAATTTGCGTTTTCTTTTTTTTAACAGTTTATTTAGTATGTGGTGTTCAACAATTTCAAAAGAAAATAAAGCAAATCCACAAAACAACATAAAAGTATTTTTAATTATTGTTCTAATTAAACACATTTTTAACCGAACAGTAGTTACTCTTAACTAAATGTATTTTAAATCAACAGACTCTTTCTACGTACAACCCAAAATCCGAAGGAAAGTCCAGAGAATACTAAAACAACTTTATCATGGAATAAAGAAACCTTTCTAAAGGACAAAAAGTAGTCGCCCGCCTTTGCTAAAATCTAATTTACCATTTCCCTTCTTTTAGTTTCAAAGCTATATTGGAGAGGATACAAAAAAATGTCTCCAGCATTCGTCCGGTGTCTCAGCATAGTGGAGGGTTATAAATATTTCTCGTCTGCCCTTATTAGGATTCTGTCAATACGCTCTCACATTGTGTTGTTATTTGCATAAAGCTGAAACGCTCTCACCATCAGTTTGTTGTAACGTACAAACTTAGAAATATAGGCCCCTAAATAATAGGTTATTCAAAAAGGATTATACTTGTGACAAACCTTTTTTATATGTTTAGCATTGCAATGTAAAAACTTATTATATTTATTGTAATAACAACTTCAGATATCGTCATACATACTCTGTGGAGAGCAGACTTACTTGAAGAAGTTGAAGAGGACAGAATATGTATATGCATTGTACAGTCTTAGTCCGTTAGTCGTCTTTTACGACACGTAAAAAAAAAGACAAAGATTGGAAGTTTTTTTTTAATAATGGGCCACCCTTTGATTAAATACATGCTTATATTAATATCATGTCTAGATAGAACCTGGTCGTAAAAAACGTCCAAAAATTTACAGGCCAGTATTGGCTTGACGCGCTCCTCAGAACAATAACAAGCATTATTGTTCTGAAACGCGTTCCTCCCGGCGGTCATTTGCGCTAGTGTCAGAGGCATACGCGGCTGTCACGCACACTTCAAAATTTCAACACAAAAACCTCTATTGTTCTGAGACAAAAACTTCAGAATAATAATATGACAAAAACCGATCGGATTCGGAGAAGCGCTTGTACCGCGATCTGTGACCGCGATACTCCGACTAGACAATGTTTAAAGTCAAAGGGGCCAACACATCTCACATTATCACATTTCAACCTTTGATTCTATGATGTCAACATGCTGAAAATAATTATAATTTATAGTGTATTTCATGACAACAATGACGATGATTCTTATTAAGATTTATAATCAGACTACCGCATATCGTACCGATTCCGACTAATGTAACGCACTGCAATTTAATCACATTAATATTATCCTCTAAGTTTCATATTGACACAGAGAAATTGTGACATCAAAATTATCAAACGAACCCAATTCACACTCCATACAAAGCGAATACGCAATTTGTTAAACGTTGAGAACTTTTTGAAACCCATCATTCACGTGCATTGCTAAAAGAATTTTGATAGCACATAATAACACTTTATTCTTTATATCTGCGAAAGTGCACTTCAAAGCGAAGTGAATCAGTTTTAATAATTAAATTTCTTTGACACCGATAAATGCAGGGGTTTTTGTTGCATTATTGGACATTTATGAACACCAAATAAAAGCTGTAATATATTAATGGAATGACCAATTAAAAGTAATTAACTTTAACTGTAGCGACGAAAGAATACTCCCACCCCCTCTCTTCCCTTTGGTGTCCTAAAAGGCGACTAACGGACTAAAGACTGCACATACATCAAACAGCATAGAGCGGCGATGGGCTCACCACCTGTCACGCTGAGAACATGTGCTGTTGCTATTTGGTGAAAAGTGGACTATGGTAAAGGACTGCTATTGCGGTCCTCATTTCCTAGTCTCTGACTAACCCTTCGGGGATAAAGTCGATTATAATATGTACTATGTATGTATTAACGTTTTATCACAACCCGCATTGTTAGTGGCAGGCTACGGCCTAACCTTCCCATGTCCATGTTGGAAGGTCTACTGTGCCAAGCAGTGGGACGTTTATAGGCTAAGGTTAAGATGGATAACGTATCCAAAAAACTTAGTTAAGTAAATGAGTACGTCAATAAAAAGTGTTTCATTTACTCGCGCAAACAGAGAACTCTGTAACGTTTTGTGAAATAAATATACTGTATATTGAACATAATATACCTACTACTCGTAATCAATTGAAAAAAAATCGTTGACAGTATCAAAGTTAAGAAGCGTGTTGCGGCTTGCAAACAGTCGGTTTAATTAGTAATTAATATTAAATTGTCGTCTGCTGAAATTGTATCTGCGTTAGCTATAGTTACAACTGACGACATCATGTTTGCGAAATTACATCTCCAATACACACTGTCGAGTGAAATTAATACTAATTTATAATGATTTGCATTTGTAATCGTCATTACATTACTTAAGGACGCACTAGCCGATGCAACACTGAGCTTTTTCAGTCTGTCATTTGGTATTATAATTATTACGATAACAAGTACAAGTCATTATAAATTAGTATTAAAAATTAAGTAGAATATTTATTTTCTTAGAATAGAATATTCTTTAATATCATAGATGTAATCAAAAGATTTAATATAAATACACTAATTCATTCATATAATCACGACTATTATCCCTAAGACTTAGTCAGAGACTAGGCAATAAGAACAGCAAAATCAGTCCTCTACCATAGTCCACTTTACACCAAATAGCGACTGCACATGTGCTCAGCGTGACAGGTGGTGAGCACATCGCCGCTCTATGATGTTGGATATGAAGAAGTCGTACATTGGGCGGCCTTATCATTAAAAGCGATATCTTCCAGGCAACTCATGGATGGAGACAATAGGTATCAGAGGCGTTAAAAAAGTTACTACGATTCTATTTAATCTTTTAAACTAAGTTGTATGAGGAGTAAGTAGTACTTCTCATACAATTTTGTTCAAAATACAGTTCAAAATACTAAGAGCCAGTCACGGTCTTATCTATCTATCTATCATCTGATGGAGTCAGCCGTTCCGCCATCATTATAAGTTTAGGAGTTGATAGAACTGAGGGAAGTTTAAATAGTCGCTGATCTCGGAAGGGATGTAGATTAGGTTGTTTAACTTCCGAACTAAGTTAGATGAAATGTTTTGTTATAAGTAAGTACAGAAAAAAATATCTCTAGTTACGAAATCCATAGGCTTGGATAGAAATCTGAAATGCATCTGAAGGTTGGGTAATTGAAAATCGTGTTAAGGTCAAATTATAAAATGGTTAATGTTTTAGAGAACCGTATACTGATGACGCCTTGGTGGCCGAGTTGTAAAACGGTTCTATTCAAAGATCAGTATCAGATTTCTCGATGCATACCAAGGGTACTTTACATTAAAATTTAGTGATGATACTAATCAAAACCCGGTAGTCTGCATTTGGTACCACCACCGTTGTAGGTTATAACAACATATGGTTCAACCTTGTCACGTAGGTAGATATGGTTTTGATTCCAGAAGTGGTACGATTATATTAATGCTTACAAAAACGAATTAGAATGCAAAAATTGCGTTCATGTAATTTTTTGCACGAATTGAATATGCAGCAATTGATATAGCCCGCGGGTTTACATAAACAAATTATTTATTGATAAAGGTCTGCCCGAAGCGACAATGAAAACCGATGTCCGTCCCAATTTAATCAACATTGTTTTGTTTACGACACGGCAACGGACAAAAGTAAATACAATTAGCTGGTAGGTAAGACTTATTTTAAACGGGAATCCACTGAAAATTTGCAATAGACGTCTTAGTTCACTAAGTAAGATGTTGATAAGGAACCAGAGTGCAGAACCAGAATTTCTTATTCGTTCATGCATTTTTTTTAAACTAACTGTACATTTTGACATCATCGGTAAATAAAGAAGCTTTGTGATGTTATCGTTAATGATAATAAGAAAATGTGTTGGTCCTAGGAGTGAGCCTTGAAGTACGAGACTGTGAGAGCGCTACTGGTTGGTAAGCCAACACGATTGCTAGCAGTTTCGATCAATACTCCAGAAAATTAAAAAACACATTAGTTTTGATAATGTACAGTTATTTACTGTTCATAATACAAAATTACATCAACACATATACACATGCATACATCACGCCATTTTACTAAAGGGGTAAGTAGAAACCATAACTATCCATTTGCTTTGATCCTGACGCACTTATTTTGCTTAATTTATTCTCATAAAATAATACAATATGCGGTCGGTGTTTACAAAACGAAATTAAAAATATTTGCTTTTGTAATTACCCCGTGAACACTGTGTTGTTGGAGACATCGTAACGAATATTCCGAAACTGATTTTTTTTTAAATATTTGATTGTATACCAACCGCTCATTTTATAACTTAAAGGAATATAAATTCGAAAAGTATTTTCATATGTTATGTCATTATGCTTGCAAAGGATCAAAGATCTTTTTCGGGTTTATTTTTGTTGTAGATTTTATTTAACATTACGACAACATTACCCTTTTCAAGGCTTCTTTCACAAGGCTTTCACAGCTACAATCTATTCTTCTCGTAGAAATTCCCCTTCCCAAACTAGCAAAGATTAGTCCACAGCCCACCACGCTGCAGCGATAGAATGCGTGTTGATGGGTGAAAACTCGGACCAAATATAACATATTTAGTCCGAGAGCGGAAACGATAATCACATCAACCACTGCCATTTCATGACATAAATTGTCAATTATTTAACTTATATAACTGAGAGTATAATTAGTTAATATGTGATGTCTGTTTCTATGAAGGTTTAAATCCACAATTCCATAAAAACCCTAAGGGCCAATTTAATCATAATATGTAATTATAAAGTAAAGTCGCTGTTCTCCTATGACTGCGGCACCGCACTATTCTTCTAAACCACGCAATGGATTTTTATGCACTTTTCACTTAAAGATGGAGTAACAACTGAGGATGGTTTTTTTTTTATATTTTGTAGATATATAATTTTTTAAATGGCTGAAGTGTGACTGTTTTTCTAAGTTAGCGTGTTAGCATGGACGAAGGCGCGGGCGGGCCGCTAGTAGGTAATTAAATAAAATACACAATTTGCGGCCACCAATTTGATCTTTCCAACTCCCATAACCACAATTCGCAATCCGTCAGCAACCTACCCCATTTCCGATCTTAATTTATATAATTCCTTGGTTTCCGGTTCGTTTTTCACTTTAATTAATTCCAATTACGTGCTTCACTTGTAATGAAGCTGAGGAGATGGGAGATACGCCTTCATAAATATCCACTTGTTAATTCTTTTAATTGTCCAATTTAATGAGCTAGGGGAATGTTTGTGTAGGCAATTGTGACTTTTGTTGAAATGCTTAATGGAATTGGAGTTAGAGTGGAATTGTTTCAGAATTAGCAGTATTTTGGAATGATTAATGTGACCTAGATAGAGGGAGCAAAATACAAATAAAAGTAGATAACTAGTTATAATTTGATTGGATTGTGATATTTAATTTGAGGAGCTCGATGGCGCGGCGGCTAGCGCGTTCGGTTTGTGATTTTGCTCACTAAGCAACTTTCGCATTGCCGCGAATGGGTAACCAAATTAAAAACATCTCGAGCTCCTCCGTGCTTCGAAAGCCACGCAAAGCTGTTGGTCCCGGTTGTCGTCAAAAGATGGCAGTCGTTAAAACCCACCAACCCGCGTTGGGCCAGCGTGGTGGGTTATGGCCCACCTCCCCATGTGATGTTGTCCATGTGGGAGACCTGTACCCAGCAGTGAGGCGTTTATAGGCTGATTTAATTTAATGGAAAATGACATTTTTGGGAAACAATATCATTGTTAATTGTTTTCAATAGCTACTTCTGGTAAAAAAGTGCATCTATTTCTTGTATTCAAGTCAGGATATTTAGATTAGCAAAAATTGTATTACCGTAAAAAACCATATTTTGTTAGATACAGAATTCTAATCGAAATCATGTTTTTTTAGTACAGTATATTTTTGATTTCTGTTATTACTCAAAAAAATGTACCAATAGACTAATACACAATAATTCCAAAACCATGGTAAAACAATAAAAAGAAATGTAAACAAGTGCACACGAACAATGAGTTACTTTAGTAAAATTTTTTTAACACTGAAAAAAGACGACAACCTCAGGCGGGAATCGAACCGAATCGAAATATTTCTTTCGAATCTCAGAGGTGAAAACTTCTAAGATTTGATGAAGCAATGTTGACTAAAAACATAAGCATCAAGCACTGACAAATTTCGACGGTTGAAAGCCAGACCTCGGTAGCCAAGTGGTTAAGGCAGCCGCCCGGAATGCGGAAGGTGCGTGGTTCGATTCCCGCCTGAGGTTGTCGTCTTTTTTCAGTATTTAAAATTTTACTTAAGTATATTTAAGCGTTAATAAAACGCTAAAATCCAAAACATTAATGAGTTACTTTGTCCAATACTCAGTTATATTTGTCATTTAATTACATCATGCATAGTTACAGTCCAGAGTGTTCAAAGGTGAACTAGTAACGATCCATTTCCAATAACGAGAGTCCCGTACCTACATAATAATTTACCAGCAATGTTCTCGCATAGGATACATTATTCAGTAACTATTAACCTATCTAGTACAATACTGACCCGGCGGGTTACATGGCCTTTTTATTACTCTGTTTACAGCTAAAAATTCATAGTTATACTCATTGCTCATGTTCTGTATAATGGCTCGTATCGTAAAGTTCGTTGGCAATATTATTAATGCTTGTCTCTTTTCCGCTTACTTTTGTTTTAATGTAGGGATTCGGTTGTTCATAGACGGTGTTATGTATGATAAATAAAGCCAGTTTGATACTTGCTCTTTTATTAAAGATAGTCGCATTATACAAAATTTGCCTTAAATTAACGGTAACTAAATTATTAAAGTGCCTTTTTTATTGACCGCCAGCTACCACTGTCAGACACACTGAGTGTGCAAATAAAGTTTGCTATTTTATTTATTTAGTTTAATTTACCATATCACGTAACTCTTCTACCTACCTCTCTTCCTTGGGTGTTTCAAATGGCGACTATTTCATGAAAAGTGGACTATGGCAGTGGACTGATTTTGCTGTCCTGATTGCCTAGTCTCAGACTAACCCTTCAGCGATAATAGTCTTAATTATAATATATGTATGTATGTAGTTTTATTTAATCAGATCAACAAGTCTTGCCTGCTCAAAAACAAGATTTGGCCTTCGTTATTATTTATGGTACTTATGATGATGCTTATCTATGACGTGTCTGTTGTCTCTCATCTTAAAAAAGCACAGTTACAATATTTAGAGAACAACTCGGAAGGTAGCATACATAACAGAAAACCTCTCTCTTCTGTACTACGTCCCACTAATACACAACAATAATAACAATTTTTTTGTTCTATTTTGTTTCCATTTCAGGGCACCGCAGCAGTTTGCCAATTTGGTTTATTGTCGCCACAGTCTTGCTGATAATTAATTAGATGAAATATTGTAATAATGATCGTTAAACTAAGTAACACATTACTAGTTCCCTTTTGCATGAAAAATAATGTAACGGCAATATGCTTCTAAATCTTCTTAGAAAGTGCCTTGGAAGCATTAAGACCGTGCAAGATTTATAACTAACGTCATTTGATACTGATATCAACAAAAGCTATCCTTTTAGCTAAATTGGTATGCCAAGGAAAGTGCATGTCTGTGGAAAAGTTACAGAGACGCAGGGCACATCTGTTAGTTGCGAGTGCTTATATACGAGTAGTATCCATCTACATCGAAAGTTCAAAGGAGCTTTCACAAAACTTTTGAATCCTGTCAAATAATTTATTGCTCTCATGTAGTGGTCAAATGGTTTGCAGTATATAACTTACATGAACTCTGTCAGGGTATTGCAACATCATCATCATCATCATCATCAGCCTATAAACGTCTCACTGCTGGGCACAGGCCTCCCACGTCGACAATAGCACGTGGGGATATTGGGCCATCACCCACCACGCTGGCCCAATGCGGGTTGGTAGGTTTTAACGACTGTCATCTTACGACAACAACCGGGACCAACGGCTTAACGTGCTTTCCGAAGCACGAAGGTATTGCAACATATTTAGTGAAATCAAGTACGTAAACTGGGCTAAAATTATACAAAATGTCTTTTACATAAATATTAGTTCCAAATAGCGATTTAGGAAAACAAGAAAATATGTTTAAGATTAAAAATAAGCAAGAAATGTAGGTATATATAAGAACTAGCAACTAAGATTAGTAGTATATACTAATCAAGCAGGTCTAACAAAGCATAAATATAAGCATGTATGTAACTAAAATAGCAATAATATATAATTAAGCAATAGAGTAAAAAATCGAATAAAATAGTTAATAAGAAAATAGAATCTAAAGACTCCGTTCGTCATGACGGATTCATTCTATTAAAAAAACATTTTTAGTTACCCATTAGATCTAAAAAAGTACTTAGATTTACTATAAATGTTTTAGTACAATTCTGAATTAAAATACTTATTCTACACTAACATACTAATAGAAAAATTAAGTAAAGGAAAGGAAATGCCTCCATCATTAAAATCAACTCATCACTACAATTAATGGGTATCGACACAAATAAATATACATAAATACACTTTTTAATACGATTTCAGTGTGTTGCTGATTGGTTTTAAACATACATACATATAATCACGACTATTTACATCTGTTATGTATATTTTATTTACTTTATAATATTTTATATGTGATAATATTTTGTAAGTATGTAACTATAAATTGTTCAGTAACAGTCAGAATAAAAACAAAGGATAATATAATTAACTTAATTATAGTAACTTTAGGATAAGTTGAGGCTAATTTCTTTTAAATCATACTGGCATCAACAAAACAAAAATGTTTAAGTGTTGATGTCACAGGTAAACTGTTGATAAATCTTTATATTAAAGAAAGATGAAATGTTTCTATAATTTTATTATCCCCGAAGTGTTAGTCAGAGACTAGGCAATGAGAACAGCAAAAGCAGTCCTCTACCATAGTCCACTTTTCACCAAATAGCGACTGCACGTGTGATCAGCTGACAGATGGTGAGCCCATCGCCGCTCTATGCTGTTTGATGTATGTGCAGTATTTAGTCCGTTAATCGTCTTTAACGACACCCAAGGGAAGAGAGGGGGTGGTAGTATTCTTTCACCGCGACGCGACACGGCTACAGCCTGCGATTTGTTATGCCCAGTGGGCTTTTGTTCATGTTGGAAGCACTTTTTCAAGTTTATATTATCTTCTGAAGTTTACATGAACACTACACATTAAGTACTTGTGGTTATTTTTTGTTTTTGAAGCGGCCTTCTGCCTCCTTTAATTTCGATGCCAACTCTTTAGTGTATGATTTATTATTCAACACCAGCTGGTGTTCATTCGGCTCAAGTCATGCGTTCGCAGGCATCATTCTCTCCATCCCGTATGTTTAACATCACACAGGTGGGCGGCGTGATTGCCGGAGGCGCTCGCGCGTGACGTCACGCCGTTTGGTTTGCCAGCTTATTGAAATGTACGCCAACACAATTTTGATGTATTACGTCAATTTTTGCTCATAATGCGTCGGATATATGTTTGGCAATGTAAACATTTACGTTATCTACATTTAGTGATATTACTTACACTCATTTTACATTGGTTTATTAATTAATTTTTTTAATTCACTTTTAAAGTTTCACGTATAATCACATACGCATTCCATACTTCACGCCTTTTTCCTGGAGAGGTAGGTCACGTCTTTTCATTTAATGATCCTAACATACTTATTTTGCTTATTTTTTTTTTTAAAGAAGGAGACAAACGAGCAGGCGGGTCACCTGATGGAGAGTGATCGCCGCCGCCCATGGACACCCGCAAAACCATAGGAATCGCAGAGGCGTTGCAGGCCTTTAAGAATGGAATAGGGTTAAGGAAGGAATAAGAATTGTGAAAATGGAGGGCGGAATAGGTCTACGGAACCCTCACTGGCCGGACGAAACACAACAGCACCAAGTGCCATTATTTCACGCTGGATATTCGTGATATCGTTGATCGTTGACGATCGTTGACGCATTGAGCCGGGCGAGCCGGCCCAATGAGTCAACGCAGCGTGGCTCTACCACTCAGTACGCTGATGATGGTGATGTATATATAGCGTGTTGTTAAATAGGCTGTAAGTTAATGTTCGTTTTTGTGAATAAACAAACGGGCCCAGACACCAGACGCCGTTCAATAATTAGATCCAGCATCGGTGTGATTAACCCTTTAACGGGCACAGTATGTTAAAAATTTTCATTGGTTTTCGACCTTATCACAATTGCATAAAGTTCAAAATATGGTGGAAATATATGTGCCACTGCCATATAAAGGGTTAAACGCATATTGGGTTAAATAATACAGTTTGCTCACTAACTAATTGGCCGGTAGCAAACAAACGTTGTGTCTACTTTTAACATTCATTAACACCTCAACGGGTTTTTCTGTATTTTTTACTTCAAAAGTGTCCCCAGTATTCCAGCTTTCAAATCTCAACGTTCCAGTATTTCATTCGCGAATAGCTCACACTCGTTTTGCATCAAAAACTCTTCGGGGAATACGTAACAGGCTCGCGATGACAAAGCCTTCGCAAGCTTGTAATTCCTTTACGTCGTGCGAATTTGCATTTAGTTTTGCTATTTTTTTAGGAGCTCGATGGCGCAAAATTTTTTTTAATTAGAAATACTTCCATGGACGAACATGTTGCTCGGAGTTTGATGGCGCAGCTAAGGAGTTTAGTTTGCGATCATGTCAGTTAAGCAACTTTCACAAGACCAGGTCACTGGATGGGTGATCCAATTAAAAACATCTCTAGCTCTGTGCTTCGGAAGGTATATAAAGCCGTTGGTCTCTGTTGTTGTCGTAAGATGGCAGCCGTTAAAACCTAACAACGCGTTGGGCCAGCGTGGTGGGTTATGGTCCAATCTCCAAACGTGGGCTGTTGTTCATGCACTGAAGGCCTGTTCACATCAGTAAAACATAATAATATATAGGCTGATGATGACAAATAAGCATTTAAGTATCTTCGATGCGTTAGTACTTTCATTTCGTACGCAGCAGTATTTTACCATCACGTGATGTTACACGAATATCCCTTCTATGATGGACCGTATCTACGTGAGACGTACAACACGCCAGCATAATAACCTGCCACAAAATGGGAAATTTCTTCGATACATTTTGAACTTTGTTACTTAAGTATAAGGGTTAATATAAACTAGAGAAATTTGACTGCTTTGCATAGGTTGATCTACTGGAGTATGTACCTACGTGCAAGTATACGCATTAAGTATTACTGAGACAAATTCGTTATGTAGGATGCTTTGATCTCTCCTTTGTTAGATTGTTTGAATTATGTCACGCGACCTTATTGTATGTTACTAGAGCAGACGACTTCAAAAGTAATTGAATAAATTAGAACTTTATGATACAAATTTGTGGGAAAACCCTTTTTTATCAGCTTCAAATAGAGCTTTTTGTGTTTGTATTTAAATAAGGCAGGAGTTTTTTTCTTAGAATTTTCACCTAAGGATGTAGTTCTTAAAGAACGTTTTATTAATCTAAATGATAATAAAGGCGAATTTTAGTAAAAATACTCCTGACTTTTATTATCACCTCTTGACTTATTATCAGAAATCTTTTTAAAAAGTATTGTTGCTGTGGCGACAGACTTAGATTAATTAATGTTTAAGCTATCAGTCACGTTATCCTAAAGAAAATCCAAGCCGCAGACATAGTAAGTTAGTTAGTGAGGGAGTTAGTTAGTCTTACCTGTCTATATTTTTAACCGCCTCTATAGTCTAGCTAGTGGTTTAGAACACCGGTCTAGCGGCTCGAATTGCCGCTACGGCGCGGCGGCCGCCTCGTGGCATGCTTCATAGAGTTTAGTATATTTGTTCGCTAAGCCCGGTCGCGCCGCACTAAGTTAAGTTGTTAAGTCCGCCTGGCTAGCTACCGCTATCTTTTCTAAATAATATGTCGCCATATCATAAATATTTGTCCGTTTGTTTATTTGTTTAACCGTTTCGCGTGACGCTGAAAGAATACTACCACCCCCACTTATCCCTTGGGCGTCGTAATAGGCGACTTATGGACTAAAGACTGCACAGACATCCAACAGCATAGAACGGCGATGGGTTCACAACCTGTCACGCTAAGCACATGTGCAGTCGCTATTTAGTGAAAAGTGGACTAATGGCAGAGGACTGCTTCTGCGGTTCTCATTGCCTATAGTCTCTGACTAACCCTTCTTACAATAATCGTATTTATATGTATGTATGGAATAGTTGTTTTTTTTTCATTTCCTTGTTGCTTCTGTACAAATAGTTGTTCTTATAACATATAAAATTATAAACATCCTGTACATAGTTACAAAGACGACGAATTATATTCAATATGAAAATGATTTGATAAGCGCGCAGATTAAACTGCTAACTAAGCAAACCCACAGGTTGCTTCGCTCTGTGTACCTGTAAAACTAAAACTTAAAGCTATGAATTATTTATGATCCCGATTTTGGAGTAAGGCGCAAGTGGAGGCGTAGATAAAACATTGAAATAACTACCTCGGGTGCTCATCTGAAGTAGTAATTTTTATTTTATCGTTTATGTATATTTGAGTGCTATTTACGAAAGTGTACCGTGACGCGTAGCGCTGAAAGAATACTACCACCCCCTTTCTTCCCTTTGGTGTCGTAAAAGGCGACTAACGGACTAAAAACTCCACATACAGCCAACAGCGTAGAGCGGCGATAGGCTTACCATCTGTCACGCTAAGCACATATGCAGTCGCTATTTAGTGAAAAGAGGACTATAGCAGTCCTTCGGACTTCGGGGATCATAGTTGTGATTAAAATAACATGTATGTATGTACTTATACGAAATTTACTTGACTCTGACGTAAACCCATACCAAACACAAGTATATATGGTATCAGCTTTCTGGGCGGGTTACCAGGGCTTTTGAATTATAATTGTGTCAATAGAGACTGTCAATAGAGCTACCGCCGCCCACGCTTACAACACATTAGTCCTTTTCGGCCTATATCGTCCCACTGCTGGATACTACGACAAAGACAACAGCACTGCAGTGCGATTCTCTAAATTAAAGCCTTAGTAGCAGCGGCTGTCGCAGCGCTGAGAATTGACTGTGTCTCTTTCATACTCAAAGAATTGGAAAGAGACAGCAGATCACAGACATGCGCGTTTTAGGACAGACCATAAAAAATTACCATGAAATCAGAAAGCGACTAAAGCGTTAAAATTGATTATTACGGTGAATAAAAGTAGGGAGCTAAAAAAATAAGATCAAAGTAACAAAGAACAATTATTTATTAACAAATCTCTAAGTGTTATTATTTGCTAAAGTACAATTATCTTCCTAATGTACATATGGCACAATACATTAAGTATATAATTACTATGTACAATACACAATATAATACACAATCTCATAGCAACACATTATAAAAATGGTAAAATTGATAAGCAAGGCACAAGTACTTAACTTTCTGTTCTGCTCGGTTCGACGGCTCGGCAAAGACTGAATCCACAAGGTCCGTGATCTCGCTTTTATAGGCGGACAAGAACATTAGCGGCAAAGTGACGTCATCGAGCCGTTGGACATTCAGTACAAATTAAAATGATTGTTTTCTATTAATAAAACTATTTATAGGGCTTTAAAACATCGGGAACAAATGTATTTATGTTGTAAAATAAACAATGTGACTATTTAACTAGGTATTATGAATTCCAATATAATATTTAATGGTTTGAATCAAAACTACTACAGTAATTATTGAGAACATCAAAAGATACATTAACATAAATTGTCTAGACTACTTTTAACTAAGATTTGTTATTTATAATTAATCCCACATATAACACGGCCATACTGACATGTACTTCGTTCTCGAAGTATAATAATAATTTTTAAAGAAGCATGTCATTCATTATAATTAAAAAAAACAATCTAAAACTATTCCTTAAATTATGTATATCAATGGGCATAACTATAAGCAATACCACAGGCACAGCCACAGGTACAAATCATAGGCACAGCCACAGGCACAAGCCACAGGCATAGCCACACGCACAGCCACAGGCACAGCCACAGGCACAGCCACAGGCACAGCTACAGTCACAGCCACAGTCACAGCCACAGGCACAGCCACAGGCACAGACACAGGCACAGGCACAGCCACAAGCACAATAATTTATTAAGTAGACGAGAGTAGACTTATAAGAGACTTAAATAGCATCTTCAACAACAGCATCGTCAAAGACCCATTCCCTTGGCCAGTACCTTAACTTGTCTTTAGAAATGACTAGATTCCTTTGACCTCTGCCACACAAACTGTAACGATCATTATCCAAAATTTCGTATGGCCCTCTAAATTTAGGTTTTAGTTTTTCATGACGTCTGTGATCTTGGTAGACATAAACGATATCCCCAACATGGTATATATATTTTTTTTATTTAATCGTACCGAATCAAAACATTCTTTAAATTTTTGAGCTACTGACCTTAGACGGTTGTGAGCGATCTCTCGATCAGCTTGGATAACAAAATCGTTTTGCGCAACATGATTACCGTAAATTTCATTTAGGCGAGCTTGGACACTGGGTATATTTGCGTTACTACCAATTATCAATCTAATAGGGGAAAACCAGTGGATTTTTGGATGGTGGTATTTATGGATAATTGCACTTTCCATAGTTCGTTCGGCCAAGCTGACACATTGCCACATCTGGTTACCAGCATATTGGTCATGGTCGCAACATATCTCTCTGCTTGACCATTACCTCGTGGTGTCCCTGTCGCTATCATGTGGTGTTCTATTTCTAGGTCATGAAATAATGTTCGAACTAAACTGGAACTAAAGTTAGTGCCGCAGTCAGTGACTATAAGTGAGGGAGTACCAAATAGAGTAATTGTTTCTCAAATTATGGGTACTAATTCAGCAGCGCTTAAAGTTTTAAGCTTTTTTGATATACAAAATTTAGTAAAGCCATCAATAACTAGTAATATGTATTTATATCCTTCTGGTGATTGTGGGAAAGGTTCAGTACAATCCAAGTGAATAGTATAGAAAGGTACAGCTGACTTATATATTGGGTGTAACATTCCCTCCTTTGGTCCAGAGTGACCCTTACGCTCTATACAGACAAGGCAATGGTATAGGTACTTTTTTTACAAATACTGCCATAGATTGAAACAAAAATTTTCTTTAATTTTGTTTTTATAAAAACCTACATGACAATTGTCATCGTGAAACAATACGAATTGTTATGAGCGAGGTTTATAGTTGCAACAGCGGATGATAGCTCTTTAAATGCTAATTTACAACCTTCAGAGTCTACTATTATTTGAACATCGCTGGGCCTAACCACATTCCTACCAATAAGAAGATCATACGGAGAATCATTATCACGAACTACTTGTAAATCTAGATCTGTACAAATATCTGCAAAACCGGTACTGTGATAGTTGCAATAGTTTCTATTTTACCGTTACCATACGTTATTCCATTTATAATCATCAAGAATGGGGAAAATTTACAATTTAATCGTTTAGCAACGGATTCCCGTATGATGCTACAATTTGCTCCAGTATCAACAAGAGAGTTTACTGGAATGTTACGAATGGTAACCCTTGTGGGTAAAAGATTAGATACGGAAAAAGTATTCATATGAGAGAGAACAAATCCATCTAGCCATGGATTGCTGTTAGCATTAGATTGTTGTTTCTCAGAGTTTGCACGTTTAAAGAAGCAAGTCGTTGTATTATGCCCTATTTTCTTACAAATGGTAAAAAAAATTATATTGTGGGGTAACGAAATTTTCTCCTGAGATCTAATACATTGATAGCGACAATAGGTCTAATTCTTTTCCTTAGGCCTTTTCAAAACATGTAAAGCATTTTTTTTCTTGAGATGATTCCTCAGCTTTCGGGTTTAGCTTAAATGGCTTGTTATTACTAGGCCCAGGCAAGTCTCCAGAGGTCTGTTCTAGGGGTTCCTTCTTAATCTCAACGTAGGCAAAGAACAAAGAAGATTATAATTAATCCCACATATAACACGCGCAGCGTCTATGTGTCGCTTAGAGAATCGCATAGCTGAGAAGATCATAAACCACCTCGCTGGCCTTTGGGGGTTAAAGTTGCTCGCGTCCGTAGGTTTACTCTTGAGACCCTACACGTGATCCCTGGGTGGTGCTAAATGAGTAACACTGACTGAGTGGTAGAGCCACGCTGCGTTGCAGCACGCATTGGGCCGGCTCGCCCGGCGTAATACCACCCTCTCACGAATATTCGACGTGAAATAACGGCACTTGGTGCTGTTGTGTTTCGTCCGACCAGTGAGGGTTCCGGAGGCCCCATCCCCGCCCCCCCTCCCAATTCCTATTCCTTCCTTAAACCTATTCCTCCCTTGAAGGCCGGCAACGCATCTGCGATTCCTCTGGTTTTGCGGGTGTCCATGGGCGGCGGTGATTACTTTCCATCGGCCCGCCTGCTCGTTTGCCTCCCTCTTTTATAAAAAAAAAAAAAAATGCGGGTTGGTGGGTTTTAACGAGTGTTATCTTACGACAACCAACGGGACCAAGCTCTAGATCATTTTTATTTGGTTAACCATCTAGTGATCTGTGAGTGCGAAAGTTGCCTTACAGATACGGGGAAAATTCATCAAATTATAATTTTTACTTAACCTATAAGTACCCAACTTAGCAAAGGTTTCGAACATTTCCTACAAATTATTATTTTTTTACTTAACCAACAGTGTCTCACTGGTGGGCCAAGGTCTTCTCCACTTCCTTCCAGTTCTCTCTCTCCTTAGACAGCTCTAACCAATTTCCGTCAAAGGCATTAATAATTCATAAATTAAAAAATAACAGTCCGTATTTTATTTACACAGCAACAGCCCCGCCCAAAGTGTATAGCTTGCAACATTACCTCCTGAATAAGGGACTAATTTGCATGTTATTACAGCTTAATCCACGCCCCTCGCGCATGGAGATTTTAACTTGCCCGAACACGATTTTTATGGTACGAACATGTTGCGTACATGCATTGTGATCTTCAAAGAGATACTCGGAATGTAATTATGTTGTCCTGAGCATACTACGATTTGCAACTTTCCATTCCATTTAAAACCTGCCCGAATATATGAGTATACTCGTATTATCTACTACGGATCTTTTAGTGCAGATATGACTGCTTATAGATCGAAATTATGAAACGTTATTCATTTATGAATTGTTATAAGTTTGCTGTTTACTATTAGCTGGTTGCTATTTACATAACATACTTATAAGGTGTATCGGAACGAGACCTCATAGCAACATCATGTACCACAATATCTATCTCATGTTTCATTCTGAATACAGCACAATGGCATCAAAGTCTCGTAAAAATGCCTTTGATGTGATTATTACACGCATGACCCGACGGACGATCCTTGGCAAATCGCGTTCAATGAAATACTTTTATAAAGCTCGTATTAAGGAATTGCGAATCCTTTGAAAGCATTCGGTACTTTAGATACCTAACTTCAATTTGGTAAAGTTTTTTCCAATCGGTGCAGCGATCTGAATACTATCATTGGGATTTTGCAAATATTGATCCACGAGCTTACATCTCGGTTGGTTATATTTAACGAATACAAAATAATCTACTTTTTTAGCGGTACTGATGAGCTCGATGGTGCAGGGCTAAGGTCTGCGATCTTGCTAATTAAGCTTGACAATGCCAGGACGTGTCACTGGATGGGTGATCAAGTTAAAAACATCAGCGTCGTGGCACTTGTGCTTCGGCTTAGGCTGAGCGGGGACCTATTTGGCATGTTTTTATATATTCTGTATTTTTATTCTGTGTATTGTCTAGTTGTTGTAGGTATATTTATGCCAATGATAATATTATTGATTTATGCCAAATAAACTTTTATTATTTCTTTCTTTCTTCTTTCTAAAGAGATTCCGTGTTGGGTTATGACCTAACCTAACCTCCCCATATACAGTCGTGGTCAACTAATTAGGGACAATCTCTAGTTAAGCCAAATTGTGAATTTATTTTTTATTTTCCAACGAGTCTTAACAATATTCCATATCTTTTACACGTAAGTATAATTAGTCATTGATGTGCCCGATTATACAAACAATAACAACTTCTTAAACATTAAACCTCTTTACAGTATAGCTGATAGATTATCAGTGTGCTATTTGTTCAAAGAATGCTGGCTGGCCATTTAATTAGGGACACTGAGATATTGCGTTCTATTTTCAAAATTTGAATCTCAATACTTTTTATTTCTTCTTTTATTGTTTTGTGGTAGTTTTGGCGGCAATCCAGATTTTTAATTTTAAGTTTTGAGAATTATTTTGAAGAAATATGGGCAAAAATAAAAGTTGCGATCCAACACTACGAACAATTATCATGAAGTTTGTCGAGAGTGGTTGGTCATACCGAGGGATAGCAGAACATTTAAATTGTTCAAAAACTATGGTATGCAATGCAGTGCAACATTTCAGGCGCAATAACACAGCTTTAAATGTGCCCAGGACAAAAAGATCGAGAAAAACAACTCCGCAAGAAGATAGAATGATAACCAGGTTAGCTAAGAAAGATCCCTTTCTAGGCTCTATTTTAATTAAACACGAAGTGTTTGGGGCAGACGAAAGAGCCGGTGTATCAGCGAGGACCGTTCGACGACGTCTGGTAGAAGCAGGGTTGTTCGGAAGAGTGGCTCGCAAAGTACCGTTGTTGAAGAAAGAACATAGAAATGCTCGTTTGGCGTTTGCACGTAAATATGGACATTGGACCTAAGCCCAATGGCAACATGTATTATTCTCTGACGAGACCAAGATTAATTTAATTTCTTCAGATGGAAGGCAATACGTACGGCGTCCTGTAAAAGCGGAAATGAATCCAAGATTCACAAAAAAGCAGGTGAAACATGGCGGTGGAAACATTAAAATTTGGGGTTCATTTTCTGGACGTGGAGTGGGACCTGTGAGAAAAGTTCAGGGTAACTTAGACCAACATCAATACAAAACAATATTGGAGGAAACTATGCTTCCCTATGCTGAGGAGCATCTCCCTATTATATGGACGTTTCAGCATGATAACGACCCGAAACATACCGCCCGTTCAGTCAAGTCGTTTCTTACCAGTCAGTCAGTATCGGTGCTAGATTGGCCAGCAAATAGCCCGGACCTCAACCCAATTGAGCACCTTTGGCACGAAATCAAGAAAAAAGTTTCAACTTATCGTACCACAACTTTAGATCAACTTAATCAAGCTTTTTGTGAGGCATGGGCAAACATTCCTATCGAAACATGTCAGAAACTGATAATGTCTATGCCACATCGGTGTCAAGCGGTAATTACTAACAAAGGTTTTGCTACTGGGTACTGATTAAACACGTAATAAAATGGAGCTTTTAAAAATATTATAATACTGGAGATTATTCGTTTTGTTTAACTCTATTCATCATTATACTTTACTGTCCTTAATTAAATGTCCAGCTACATAATTATACCTTAAAATTTAATACATGTTCAACCTTTGATATTAAATACCGTTTTCTATTTAATTATTCTCTTATTTACAGCCATTTATAGTATAGTAATCGGACCAAATTATGCAAATAATAGGTGCTGAAAAATCAATAGGGTTTTATATTTATATGTACATAACCGGTTATTGCTCTTCACTATCTTGAATGTCCCTAATTAGTTGACCACGACTGTATATGCTGCTGTCTATGTGGGAGATCATCAGCAGAGACAAATGTCATGCGCTTTGCCGTTGCCGTAGAGTAGAGAAATCAATGTTTCCACTCATACGTTGACTTCAGAAAGAAGAAGTAAAATTTAAGCAAATACTAGCAGCTCATATCAACTAATAACTAACCTAGCTTCTCCGGAACTGCCGTTTGAGATCTAAGTCTGGAGCAAACACAGGTAATCGTTGTACCGCGCTGTTTCATAAGTTTATCTCGAAGTTTATACTTTGTCTATCTCACATCGGGAGCTTAGTTACTTACGTTGGAGTTCAACAAGTTTTACTATGGCGGTGAGTGTGAAATGTATTTACTAGCGGTAAATTTTTTAAAGAAAACATCTCATCATTTTTCTTGTTGGACGGTGCACGATTCGTCATCATTATTAATTGATTCTCATTGCTAGACTAATTAAAAACTTTCATAATTCCTACCACGAATTGATGACAATTAGTATTATTATCACATGATATATGATGAAACTATTAAAAGTAATATTCTGTAAACAATGAAATAGAGAATCATGTTGCTTTCCAAATTTTACGAACACTACCCATAAAACTATTAATAATATACAGTCATCATATATTATCCTGAATTTGCAACATGCTATCGTGCTTTCCAGGAATTGGCGATCAAATAAATCGTGGAAACCGTGTCATACCTTGCACTGCCTTTTTCCGAGTGTGTAACACCTTTAAAAAAATGTAAAATGTAAAACCTTTCCAGTTTGCGTCTTTACATTTTACTTTAAGTATGTTACTGATTCCTGCATTTAATCATTGAAAATCTTAGAATACAATCGCTGACATTGAAATATGAACATCGTATTAATTGTGATCAAAGTTGGTAGCAAAAAAGGAAGGAGATGAAAAAATCGACAGATGCTTTATGTGAAGAATGTTATCATGAGTGAAAAAGAATTGACTGTCCGAGTGCAATACACAAAGCCGCCGACCAAACCACAAGTTCGCCGTTGCAAAAACCAGGAAAAATATTATGATTATGGCAGCGTTCACTTATAATAATTATACCTTAACCTCTTAGCTATTCTCCATAGAGTTCTAAATTTCAGACATTTGACTGATTCTTGCCTGTATTCATAGAAAGTTATCAAATATAAACGCTGACATTACATTTCAACGTAGCTAACAAAACTAATATTCGAGCAAGTAACCTAACAAGACCAACTGCGAAGACGCAAACTGGGGTATAACTGGCGAATTCGTCACGGCCTTTGGAGCAGATAAATATCTGTTCCGCAGAGGACTACTGCCGCTGCGATCTAACGATCGGGACGGTGATAGTTCGCGTTGAAAAATGAACATCGCGACTTTCTTCTATATTCTTAAGCCTTACACAAATAAACAAAATTAACCCGCGAAGACTCGCATCTCATTTTCTATCGAGGACGGTCGCACGTGGGTCTAAAAGACTCAGATTTTAAATCTCTTTACTAATGTGAACCCAATTACTTTTAAGTATTTTGACGTGACAACGTCTTAAATTAGGTTAGCTGGGAGACACTTATGAAAAAGTGTAACGCTCGTCGGGAACGTAACGATGAGTCACCGAACGAGAGAGAGGCCCGCCGAATGCCTTGCGTCTCTCTCCCACTAAATAGTTAAGTTTAAGTTTACATGTACAATGTTTTAGTAAAAAAAATAAAAGAAAATAAAATAAAAAAAAATAAAAAAAAATAAAAATAAAAAAAAAAATAAAAAAATAAAATAAAATAAAAAAAAATAAATAAAAAAAAAAAATATAAAAAAAAAATAAATAAAAAAAAAAAAATTAAAAAAAAAAAAAACAAAATAAAAAAAAATATATTTCTATAGTTAAAATTTGTGCAATTCTTATTTTCATTCAATTCCTTGTTCCTATTGTGCAATTTAATTATATTCATATCAATAAATATTCTACCGAGAAAAAGACGTTGTCACGTAAAATCTTCGCCCGTAAAACCGACTTTACAGGCAACCAATTTTTTTTATAACAGAATGGATTAGTGTTAACAAAAAAACATTTTAACATTTTTTGTACATTTATTATCAATTAACATATTATTAAAAACTACTTTCAAGCTGAGATCAAAAAGTTTCTTAATTTTTGGCAGTTGGAACAAAAAGAATATAAATTTTCTGTTTTCTCTATATCAAAAATGCAAAATAACTTTTAATTATCAATAAACAAAACATTATATTCTAAATAAAGGAAATAACCATCCACTTTTATAGGACTATTTTTAAAATAGAGATAAAAAAATACATTCTTTTTTTACGGCAACTATAACGCAACTATGGCTAATCTGACTACTTCCTGTGATCTTAGTATCACCTTTTACACAAAAAGCTAGTGTGTTGACGACATTATAGACCCTCTGGTATATTCACAAGATGTTTTTGTCTTTCTGTCCTTCTTTGTGGGGCATATACATCCCGCGAATGCCAAGTGCGGGGCCTTCTACTGGCTGACTAGTGCTTTCTTCACCACCGAGTATTTCAGATATCCGGGTACAAATGTGCTTAGGTAGGTTAGGAACAGCAGTTCAGTAACAATCTTCTCGAAAAAGCTGTCGGGAAACATCAGACTCTAACAACCCACGGGTGCCTCCGAATATCTAGCTTCACGCGCGTGCGTTAAACAGAAGCGTTTCTGTAACAATATTGTGTCGCCTTGTCCTTACAGCTCTCGGTGGTTCATGGAATGCCACTGTGTGATCTTGTCCTTGCCATGAAAGTAATAAGCTTGGCGAATATTTAAATGTGGAACGTCACTTAAATCAGGTCTCTGCACCAAGTCAACCAACGTAAACCGTAAGTGTTTCAGAGTAATCATTTTCTACACTTTGTCAAAAATCTAAATTATCGGAGTCCATTTCTAGGTTATCTTCTTCCTCCTGCGTAGTCACCTTCTGAAATATCTTCTTCCGCCAAAATGTTCTCGATTACTAAGAGTCGGCTACGCGTTTTCGCGACATTCCGTTTATAAAAACACCAATATTAAAAAACACTACTTTGAAATTAACACTTACGTAAACCATCGCATGTGGGTCGAATCGACCCAAACTTACTTTACGCGTCCTTCCTGCGCAAACGCCTAGCGGAAACGGACCGGTGCTGGGCCTGGTGGTAGCTAATAATTTCAAGATACCTAGAATGGCGCCGCGAAA
Source organism: Scoparia ambigualis (assembly GCA_963921215.1). Taxonomy (NCBI): domain Eukaryota; kingdom Metazoa; phylum Arthropoda; class Insecta; order Lepidoptera; family Crambidae; genus Scoparia; species Scoparia ambigualis. Next base: position 3,136,482 of record OY992503.1, read on the forward strand.
TAACGAATATTAAGGAATTGCGACTGAATTGGCACAGCTCTGGGTCTTTTAGACCCAGCGCGAGTCCTCGCGGGTTAATTGTACAAAAACTTTTAGGAAAAAAAATGGGATTTTTACCATGTTTTTGTAGTTGTTTTTGAGTCCCCGATATTTCGGAGCAAAAATTTTACACTTTTGTACTTTTCAGCAACTAAGTACCGTAACAAGAGCTTGTCTAGCATCACTTAAGTTATATTGATATGGTACTAAAATGTTTAGCTACTATTGTTGCTAACCTAACTAATAATAGGTAGGTACTACCTTCTTATTTTATAAGCCGTGAATGGATATTTATTTATTTATTTATTTATTTATTAGCACACAAAACAGATAGAAATTAAAAAATAACAAAAAAGCATCACAATTTGTATAAGAGCTAAATTCCTATCTAAAACATGTGTACACAGCACGATTAATAATAAGCGTCCATATTAAAGTTTATCTAATCTAAAACTAACATTCAATTAAAAACTAATTATATACATAGTATGAAGAATAATAAAAATCAAACAAATCGAAAACTGATTCCAGCTGATTGTTGACATTACATATAAGAAGCTTTCTTACTATGTGGGAGATGCCGAGCCGAGAATTTCCCGGACATTTTTTTTTAATTCATGTATTTTCATGGAAAATATGTCGATGTCGTTATTAAGCGCAACCAGTTCATTGTATAAACGGCACATTCGAACAATGGGATTGTAATATGATGTATTATTTTTATAGACATTTAGTACAAAAGTCTTTGGCGCTCGGTTTCGATACAAAGTATTTATTTGAATTAAAGAAAGCAATTCAGGGGAATCGATTATTGAGTGCAATATTTTAAACAAGTAAATTAAATCATACTGTTCTCGACGGACCGCAAGCGAAACCACACCGAACTTAATCATTCGAAGTTCGTAAGAATGAAGAGACCTGCCTAAATGAAAGCGATAACATAGATACATACATATTATCTGGATGCGAATGAGGACGGCCCGTCTGTATCAACAGATCCAGATAATCGCAGTTACATGGTCCACTAGGCCGCTTTCCGAGCATCTGGGAATAATCGATCAGATCATACGATTGGTTAATCTGTTACGGAATATTGAGGGATTACTCTCTTTACTATTTGGTAACTGTTAGTAATCAGTTTTAACTAAAAGTAAAAGGGGAACTAGTAAATGATGATATAGGTTGTACTAAATTGCGCTTGCGAGAGTCAATAGTGCTATCTCTCTCAAGAATTAGCCACGGAAGCTTATTAAATGTTATTGTCGTGTAAAAGTTGGGTGTGTAATATTTGATATAAATACTTATGTTCTAAAGTTCAAATAATATAATTTCATTTGATATAACAACAACTGACTTAATATAATAAACATTTAATATAATTTTAGATTTTATGATTTCATTTCAAATAATGTTTTTTCATTTTTTTTTTATATAAGAGGGAGGCAAACGAGCAGGCGGGTCACCTGATGGAGAGTAATCACCGCCGCCCATGGACACCCGCAAAACCAGAGGAATCGCAGACGCGTTGCCGGCCTTTAAGGGAGGAATAGGTTTAAGGAAGGAATAGGAATTGGGAGGAGGGGGGGGGGGGGGGGGGCCTCCGGAACCCTCACTGGTCGGACGAAACACAACAGCACCAAGTGCCATTATTTCACGCCGAATATTAGTGAGAGGGTGGTATTACGCCGGGCGAGCCGGCCCAATGTGTGCTGCAACGCAGCGTGGCTCTACCACTCAGTTGGTGTCACTCATTTAGCACCACCCAGGGATCACGTGTAGGGTCTCAAGGGTAAACCTACGGACGCGAGCAACTTTGACCCCCAAATATCCTTTCATATAATATACATTTGATATGATAACCTAATAATATAAAACATTAATCATGTAATAAGCAAGCAGCATGCAAGCAAGCAAGCATGCAGCATTCAAGCAAGAATGCAGCATGCAAACAAACATGCAGCATGCAAGCAAGAATGCAACATGCAAGCAGGCATGCAGCATGCAGCAGGCACGGTTTCTGTCACGGCTCCGGCGCTGCGGGGCTCCGGTGGTCCCACGCGAGCTTATCGTCGCTGGTGGCTTTTACTCACCACCGATGCTTCGGCTTCGAGCGTTAAACCCACCTGCTGCTCAGCTCACGGGCTGCCTTGCCTCTCCGCGCCTACGCGGGCTTAAATTACACTCCAGCTTAGGGCAGACAAGTCTACGTGGAGTCGGCTTTGCCGCGATTCATTTCTGTCACTGACTTTTTTAGCACAACCTTAACGAAAACACAACGTATTAACTTTTTAAGACATTATTTGAAATCAATTTGGGGTTAAAATGGTATTTTTTATTTATAAGCAAAAATTATATCAAATGAAGTTATAGGATATGATTATTCTAGCAACATAGCTTTATAGAAAAAGTTGTTAGAGAATAAGTATGAGTATTATACCTATCAAATGAATAATATACCTACGTAATGTTGTTATAGGAAGTGTATTAAGAACAAGTAAAAATTATATCCAATGAACGTTATGTCCTTTGAAATTAGTTAATTTGTCATTATATGAATTGACACGCACCCGTAAAAATTATCAATAATTCCTTTAAACACTGCCTTAGCATACAAAATCCTAAAGTCATGGTAGACTAATGTGGTTAGCTCTCTTCTGGTATGAGAGTAGTAGCTTTTTGGTTTAATAGGACTATAATATTGTTCAGCTTAACAGCACTTTAGGAATAATAGGTACTTTAAAGTTTACCCCAAAACTACCTAACTTAACATTGTAGTTGAACAATTTTCACGATTTTTTTGAGCTGTTAAGTAGGTAAAATATAATTTATTTACAATCATAAAACGTGGTACATTTCAAAAACTTTCGTTACAAAGACATTTTAGTATGAAATTCTGGTTTTAAAAGCTAGTGTCAGTTATATCCAGAAGACATTTGCTGACTCCGCGTAACAAACTTTCCGATATCAGCGTAGATAATATAATTGCACTTCCACGGTCCGCTAGGCAAGACTCCTTTACCCACTGACGAGAATAGCGATAAACGAACGCCGTATAACTGGCAAACTTTGACTAAAACATCTTCCTTATAAAACTTTAAAAGACACATTATTCGATGCCGCTCTCATTGTAATTGAAAATAGAGGAAGTCTAATAAAAGTTCTTCACAAAGAAAATGTTTTAGCGGGTATATACACACTTTTCTACTTTGATAGCATTATGCTTTTACGCAATCATACTTTTCTAGGAATGCAGAATAACAAAAACGACAATTAATACAAGTATTGACAATAATTGTCAATACTTTTAGTCGTTAAATGTCATCATCAGCCTCTAATTTTAATAGTAGATTGTTATACAAAGGGCTAAAATGACCCATTATATTATGACGAGGTAGTTTTACTACGCGATAGTTTAATAAAACAATCCAATACAATATGATAATTGGTTTATTTAATTAAAAATTCACAGGTCACGTGCTCTACACAACTTGAAAGGGCATTGAAAATGAACCTAGCAATTAGATTATTAATAAAAAAAAAATTTTTTTTTTCAAAAAAAAATTATCGACTTTTCTAAAATTTGTTTGTACTATCCTAAAGCCCTTAATTTTCCGCGTCTATTAAGTCCTAATAGATCTTCGTATTAAACATAGATTTTTTTTATTTTGTGGAGCCCTACCGGAGCGATCGAAAAAACATTTTCAATGTTAAAATAACCCGTTAGTTGCTTTTACGACACCCAAGGGAAGAGAGGGGTTGGTAGTATTATTTTGATGAGCCTATCGCCGCTCTATGCTATTGGATAGTATGTTCGATCTTCCATCTCTTCCTTTGAGTGTCGTAAAATGCGATTAACGGACTAAAGACTGCACATACATCCTACATCATAAAGCGGCGATAAGCTCATCAAAATAATACTAACAACCTCTTTCTTCCCTTGGGTGTCCTAAAAGGCGACTAACGGACTAAAGACTGCACATACTTCTAACAGCATAGAGGGGCGATGGGCTCATCAAAATAATATTACCAACCCCTCTCTTCCCTTCGGTGTCTTAAAAGGCGACTAACGTACTAAAGACTGCACATACATCCAACAGCCTAGAGCGGCGATGGGCTCATCAAAATAAAACTACCAGCCCATTTGTTCCCTTGGGTGTTGTAAAAGGCGACTAACGGACTAAAGACTGCACATACTTCCAACAGCTTAAAGCGGCGATGGACTCATCAAAATAATACTACCAACTCCTCACTTTTCTTCGGTGTCGTAAAAACTACTAACGGGTTAATTTTTAATAAAATAAACTAATTCATATTGTATTGGATTATTTTATTTTCTCTCATTCGTAGTGAAAAGCAGAGTGTAACACACGGCGCTAAAAACCCATTAAAACTTGGTTTCTATTTACTCCCTCGCTAAAGCTCGGGAGTAAATCTACCTCGTATATAATGGGTTATTTTAGCCCCTTGTATAACAATCTACTATTAAAATTAGAGGCTGATGATGACATTTAACGACTAAAGGGCGAGTAACGGACTCGTAAAAACGGTGTCGTAAAAGGCGAGTAACGGACTAAAGACTGCACGTACATCCAACAGCATAGAGCGGCGATGTGCTCATCATAATAATACTACCAACCCCTCTCTTCCCTTGGGTGTCGTAAAAGCGACTAACGGGCTAAAGGCTCACCACCTAAGCACATGTGCAGACTATGCAGTTGTTTCTTGCTGAAGCGTGGATTGTGTAAGCGTGGTCTGTGTTGTCCATAGATTCAAATGATTACTAATTTTACTATAAACTTTAATAATAACTATCTCAAAAAAGTTGTTGATTAAGTAAACAGTAAAAAGTCGAGTATTTATTCATGATTATTCTACATAAGACAAAGACTTTTTCGGTTTTTGTAGGCACATTGTCATTTGACAGACAAAAAAAGCTCTGGAAAGCTACAATGACGGTCTTTTAGAGCAAGAGGACTGAAAAAATTATTTGATACTGCTTTAGGTGGGTTAATCCCAATAATGTCAGTATCGAACAGCGATCCTCATTGCCTAGTCTCTGACTAACCCTTTGGGTATAATGGTTGTGAATCTATTTGTATATATGTAATAATATGGCTATTAGTAAAAAGTTCTCTATTATTTAAATCAAGTAAACTTTTTAATAGATGAGTATTGGCCAAAACACTACGCTAGGCAAACTATCGATTATAAATCTACAAAAATATATTACGTTTTTTTTTCAAATTTCACAAGTCACTAGCTTGAAAAGCGTTTTTCTGTCAGAAACGTACGTCAATCCATCAGAGCGTAACACCGCCCCGGATGGACGGGCATTTCACGCGGAATTTATTCCCTCCACCCGCGCGCTTAGACCGAGAATATTACCACAAACAAAACGAACTGACAACCTTTGAAACGAGACATATCCTTGACGTTTAATGTTATGAGTATTTTGAAACTACTTTTATTACTTCCGTGGTATCTCTTGCGGGTGAACTACCTGTGTAGTGGTCTATAGCTGAGTTCAGACCTCTTGCAAGAGTTTTTAGTAGTATACCTACTAAACATTACATACATATAATTACGACTATTATCCCCGAAGGATTAGTCAGAGACTTGGCAATGAGGATCGCAGAAGTCCTCTGCCATAGTCCAGTATTCACCAAATAACGACTGCATATGTCCTCAGCGTGACAGGTGGTGAGCCCTTGGACGTTCTATGCTGTTGGATGTATGTGCAGTCTTTAGTCCGTTAGTCGCTTTTTACGGTAGAAAGGGGGTGGTAGTATTATTTTAATGAGCCGCTACGCGACAAGGCTAAAAACTTTTATAAAAACGCTTAGTGGATATCCCTTTTTGGGGGGGTAAGTCCCATTCCAAATTACCGTCTGCATCTCCGCGGTCACAGTGGTATGCGTAATTAATTTTAACTTTCTCTCAGTTTGTTTCATAGCTGGACTTATTTTAAGTCTGCCTAGTAATACAATTTTATAAAGGTATGTTTCAAACCCCTTATTTATAACCTGTCTGTATTAACTTTAGCGATTAACGCTAAGCGCAATGAGCTTGAAGCCAGACCACCTTTGGCTATCATTTCATCATCAGCCTGCTATGTCCCTCTGCTGGACACAGTCCTCAGCTGGGTACAGCAAACGGATGGGCTGATTGGTCTTTAACCCACCTCGCTAGCCCATTGCGTGTTGGTACCTTCAGCTATACCGTGTAATTATCGCGACGGCATTCTGATCTACCCAAGGTGTTACCGCTCATTTCTCAATTAAATCGGCTAAGCAAGCCACTGGCGCACGAGAGGGTAGATCAGCAAAGACACAGCTGTAGCCGATGCGGGATAGATAGACAGATATTAACCGTCTATTGCTGGATTTAGGACTTAGCCTTCGAAAAAAGGCACCTATCATCTACTATAAACTTACTTGGCCCAACTACAATAACAACGAGGACCAAAGGCTTAACGTGCCTTCCGGAATTCTATTGCTATGTACTGCTGCTATCCATTATAATATTAATAAAGGCAGAAGTAAAACTGACAAATATAGAAATCTGCAATACCTAAACAAAAGTGAGTGTAATATCTGCCTCAGCTCAAAAGCGCAAAAGGGAAAATACCGTTTCTACCGAAGTGCAAACTGTTACAAGATGCTGAAACTTCATAATGTGCTGAATTTATTACCGAGATGGAGCTTTCCTTGCGACCTATTTTAGTATTAAAACGAGATGGTGGCTCCAATAAATGCTTATCTAGCGTTAGTTGTGTGGAAAATGTCACTCAGGCGTTCTGGAATATTGGAGTCCATTGCCATATGCCTTTATAATATATCAGTTCAATAATGAACGGTGTACGCTTTCGATAATATTATTTTCATGTAGCTTTGGAATATGGTTACCTTGAAAGAGTCTATCCACTGTAGCCTTACAAAATACTTTTTTTTAAATGCTCAAACTGTAACGTACCTATAGAGAACGGTTAGGTACCTATCTTAAATTCGAAATATGCCTGTACGAATTTTAATTGGCCAAAAACGCTTTGTAATTTTTTGTTTTCCATATTTTTCTTTTTACCAAGAACACAATTGATAAAGTTTTGTAATGCCAATTATCGATTGACATTTGCTTTCAAAATCTTTATTTATATAAGGTGACTGCTATGAAACTTCAAGGGCTGGTCAGGTCAAGTGTTTTACACATGACAAAAATGTTAAAAACGAATTCGTGTTTTTTTCATTTCTGATGAAATAGTTCATTTTGTGTATTTTAATGGTATAATAATAGTCTTTGAGCAACTAATTTATTTTAAAGCAAACGGCCGTCTGTTGACCCGTCCGCGTCAGCTGGGCGATAAGTACTGTAGAGTCGTAAAGGTTGGGGGGCGTTAGTTATAATAACAACAACCTTTATTTAGTATACGACTTATTTATTGTATACGTTTATATATATTTACAATAACATTATTAAAACATAAAAATAACATGGTCAAGTCTACCCATGTTGGCACTGCAGATCGTTCTCCTCAATTCCCCGTTTGACATCTTGTCATTTCAAAATATGTTTTATTTATATATTACAACAAACTAAAACCAGCCAGCGCCCTAACATGGTATAAACTCTACAGTACCTACGTTGACGGGTCAACAGACGGCTGGCCGGTAACCCCCGTCAGCTGGGCGGTAAATACCTCCAAAAAGACACGAATTCCTTTTTTGTCATTTTTGTCATGTATAAAATACTTGACCTGACCAGCCCTTGCAGTTTCTTGCGGTTTCTAGCAGTAATCTTATATAATTATATTAATGCTAGATGATTCATTTTCCAGAAACACATTTCCCATATTTAAAAAATACAACATTTCAAATAATTGAAATCCATAATATCATTGAACAACTTGTAATCGTAGTAAAGTTGACGCATGGAAGCAAGCATGCAGCATGCAAGCAAGCATGCAAGCAAGGAAGCAGCATGTAAGCAAGCATGTAAACAAGCAAGCATGGAGCATGCAAGCAAGCTGCAGCATGCAAGCAAGCATGCACCATACAAGCAAACATGCAGCACCATCCAAACACACAGCATGCAGCAGGCATGGCTTCTGTTACGGCTCCGGCGCTGCGAGGCTCCGGCGGTCCCACGCGCCTACGCAGGCTTAAATTACACTCTAGCGTAGGGCAGACAAGACTAACGTGGACTCGGTTTTGCCGCGATTCGTTTCTGTCACTGACTATTGTAGCACAACCTTACCAAAAACACAAAGTATTAACTTTTAAGACATTTTCCTTTATTTACCTAATAATATGAATATATGAAAAACAAAACTAAAATAAAATCTGGGTATGATATTTTAGAGAAAAAGTTACTTCGAATTTTAATACTTCTAGATATGAAATTTATTGTAAGCAAGACGTCTTCCAAAAGAAAAAAGTAGTTACGATTATAGTTTTTCTGGAAAATGAAATGTATGTATGATAAGTTTATGGATTGTCAAAATTATGTAAAAGCAACGATCGGTATTTAAAACTTCGTCATACCGTTTCCGAACAATTGAAATTCGTACAGGAAAGTATCAAATTTATGATAGGTTACCATAGGGAACACTTCAACAGTCAACCAGTTTAACTTCATAGATGATAAAATTTTAGTAATATTTATATGTAAATTATGGCATGCTAAATATAAAATAAAATAAAAATAAAACACGACACCAGTTCTCAAGTATCTCAAGCCTTGACCTTGACCCACGAATCAAACTAATACAAAATGTTTAATAAAGCGTAATGACCCAATACACCCTAATATCTATTAAACTTTTTTTTATAAGAGGCAGTAATAAGCTATTTTTTAAATTACTAATAGGCACACAACCCGAGTATATTGTAAGCGAACTAAGGCGTCTCCGCTCATATTCATTTAATTATTCACGGACCAACGCCAACGCTAAAAATTAAAACTTTAGCTATCATTACCACTTGTTTTATACGTGCTGCGTCCATTCTCGACTGGGAATTATACTAATCTGGAAAGCCGCAACACATTCCAATTTGAGTCGTAACAGAACCACTGAAGGGCTGTTATCGCGATTCTCGAGTCGGCATCGCGGAGGGGTTTTTATTGTGGCACAGCTATTTATTTCGTTAGTCAACCTCGGTTTTGTTCCTCAAATTCCTGTAATGTTGGTTTAACACAATAACCGAGCTACTGAATGTTTGGGCGGACGGATGATTTTGAAAGAATGCCAAGCTGTAATGAAATAATAATTTATTTATATATACTTTTTAGGTCAAGATGTTTATGAAATACATCCTGAACCTAGAATCTTTCCAGTTCTAGGCTGTATCGCCGTAGGAACAAAGCGTTTTATGTAGCTCTGGAGTTAATGCTCTATTTGGGTACAAAACCGCTAATTAATACCACTCTTTCTCAATTATTCAAAAGTAATTATTGTTTTGAAATTGAAACTCTGACTCTGTAGTAATAATTATATTGTTACTTGTAATAGAGATTGTGACATTGGATATTATAAGGGTTGAGCGGCATTTACTGCGATAAACGAATAGCATTCGACAGATCTGAAGGCCTAGACAAGTGGCCTAGAGATACAATGGAATAGAATGATGAATGAATGGAATTTGACTAATGTCAACGATTATTCTTAATTCAATTCCACAACTTGTGAATTGTTTTGTATGTTTTTTATTAGTGCAATCATCGAAGGTGCAATCGTTTATACTCTCAATTCTGAACAAACTAATTTCAGATTTTTATACATTGTATATTCTGTGGTGTGTCGATCGACTACAGTTAGCATTCGCCAAGTATATGTAAACTTGTCTACCAATTTACTACTGCCAAGCCCTAACGAATAGACATAAGTAAAACACACACGACACACGGACAGTTTGAAAGCAATAACTGAGCTACTACTATTAAGGAGTCATAACTTTGTTTCCATCAAAACAGCATTTAAAGAACTAAGTGCTTTTATTGGGACAAATTGTGACTCGCATATCGTCACAAATCATTCTCATATTAGTTTTTCATTCGCTATAATCCTGACACATGCTGATAGTAAAAATTTTGAAGTTATCAATATATTCAATAAACTGGTAATATTAAGTTTTTACAACCCTTGAATTGCAAGCGATGGTTAACTGTATGCTTATTCTGATATATTTTTATGATGTACCTATCTTACTAATCCATTTCATAGGTCAAGTATCATAAGACCGCCGGCGGTCGCGAAACAACTGATTTTCAATTGTGTCTGGTTTTATGTTGCTCAAGGGGTTAAAACGTAATAAAAAAAAAGAAAAAAATCTATCTATCATAACTATTGATACCAAACACTTCCATGAAATAAATAATAGTAACAAGTCGCAAGTGAATGGAAACTTTGTAGATATGACGTGTGTTATTGATTGAGTGGGCATAGTCACATCAGTTCGATGCGATGGAGCAGGATTCACTGTTAGTAACACAAATATTACTTATATGAGGAGGTTAGTTTTGTAAAACGACTTTAAAATCATGATTTCATAAATGGAGTCTTAATTGAACCTTTAGTTTTAAGTACTGGTTACATTGCGGATACGGAAATACTGCATAAAGCCTGTCTAGAAGGCTATCATACCTATTTCTGCCGTTAGGCTAAGATAACACTGCCATGCTATTAGTTTGAATGGTATGTATTACAATATACTACCTACTAATAATGACGTTTTTAAATTACTATTAAAATAATGGTAACGTCATTTGTTTGATAACGAAACGTTGAAAAAATGTGTTCCTCAGGCGGGAATCGAACCCGCAATCCGGGCAGCTGCGTTGACCACTCCGCCACCGAGGTATTGGTTAGACCGACGAAATTTTTCAACGCTTTTGACTTTATGTTTTTATAGCAACAGTGTCCGTCTTAGAAAAAATAATTTACATTGTTAGAGATCTGGATGAAAATATTTTACAATATTTTAAACATTCCGATAAGATAAGACTGCTTTATAGATTCGTAATATTTAATTAATTGCATTAAAAAACGCTCAAATATACTCAAAGATAACGAAACGTTGAAAAAAAAGGATTGCGCAGAACGCGGGTTCGATTAACGACTGAGGTAGACATGTTTTTCAACGTTTCGTTATCTTTGAGTTAATTTGAGCGTTTTTTAACGCAAATAGGTAATCAAATATTACGAAGACATTTGTTTGCCCAGTCTTGTTTTTGCAAACACGTTGTAAAGACCTAACTGGCGTACTCAGTTAAGTTTTAATGACAATTAAATGTCTTTACTTCTCTATTTAGCATTATACTTACGAAAGTGACAGCAAGAGACTTAGTTGTCATTAAAACTTAATTGACGTCTCTGAGTACGGCAGTTAGAGACGTATTGAATGAAATAAAGTCGTCAATATTTAAATACGTTTAATGAATACTCAAACACAGGTGACAGTCATGTGTTATAAAAGGGAGTGAGATGCGTATTACATTACATACAGTAAACATACACCAACTAAAAAGCAGCAAAAAACCAAATCTGTAAAAGAAAATCTAATCAAGACTAAGTAATTTTGTCTAATAAATACGTCTATTAAATGAAACTAAAGTCGTCAATATTTAAATACGTTTAATGAATACTTAAACACGATTTACAGTCATGTGTTATAAAAGGGAGTGAGATGAGTATTACATACAGTAAACATACACGAACTAAAAAGCAGCAAGAACCAAATCTTTACAAAAAAAAAACAAATCAAGACTAAGTAATTTTGTCTAATACGTCTGTGTTCGATGACAAAGTTGAGCGTTAGCATTATCAGAGGACCAAACGCGTCTTCACGAAACTAGTTATTTGTGAATTAGTTATAGATTTAACGAGGCGGGGCCCTGTGCGCTCGCTTGTAATAAGCCAAATGAATTCAATACAGAGGCAATCGGATTACCCTGTTAAGGCCTAACTGCGCGGTCTTGGCGTTCGGATGTTGTGAAGTAATGACAGCTTTGCGTAACTGTGTTAGCTTAGCGACTTCTTTTATCGATAGACTTACTCACAGGTCCTTTAACATTTTTGTGCGATGTATTAACAACGTTAACGAAGAAAATAAGTTAGTTGTATGTATAATTTTGTTAAGGCAATTGTTTCGTTGACCCATACAAGCGTCGTCAGTTATTGCCATATTTAAGGAACGTATTTATGACTATGAATAATGATAAATGTTGTAATACTGACATTTAGTTTCGTACTAAATACAACTTAATCTTCATATTCTATTAGGCAAAACAATAATTAAATTGATTATTAATTTCAGCCTATAAACTTCCAGTTGCATTCTACTATTCCACTCCTTAGATGTTCTCATAAGAAACGAATCGGCAAATCGCTTTGTGAAAACAGTTGAGATATCAACAGAGCGCCGCAACAATCTGTATCTAGTAACAACTAGACCATGAACATTCGCACTAACCTGCACAGGTAGTTAACAGGAAAAAGAAAAAGAAAAACACATTGTTGGCTTTCCTGTGTCGCGTTTTATCGCACAAAATAGTTATACCGACTGGTACAAGTAAATAAAAAAAGTTATGGCCGATTGTCTCGCCGTGAGCTGTAAATCGTGATAAACATAATTTATGGTGTAACTCCCATAACTTTTACATTCTCTTTTTATTTCTTTGCCCTCAAAGACATTATTACGTATTTACAGATATAAAAGCTTGGCTATGTGGTAGCTCATCATGTCACCATTCTTTTTATTCCTGTAGGTTTAGGTGAAGTTGACTATGACATTATAGTAGAGGATCAGAGTATACAACGACCTTCACCGAGCGGTTAATGGATGAAAAGTATTTTATATCAAATTTAATGTGTTAAAAAATATATTGCGAGTGGGTTGGCTGAAAAATTTCAGTCCAGTATATTATAAAATAAATATTTAAAAATATATTTTTTTAAATATTGCACTTGTTTCGATAATAGATAAATTACATAGGTACCAATCGAAAGTATGAAGCCTATAGAATATGCAAACGTTAGGTTGACTATTTTTTTCCTGTCATAACTTTGGGTAGGCAGGTGTAAACAGGCAAGTCAATATTAGTAATTTGCAACCGTCTGGTTAAATAAAAAAAAATATGTTTATATAAAGATAAGCTCATTACAAACACACACACACACCAAACCAGTGCAATGTTAAAAAAAAAGAAAAAAATTTAATATTAAATTAATCATTAATGGTTCTGGACTGAAATTGTTCAGCCAACCCACTCGCGATATATTATTTATCATATTAAATTTGATATAAAATACTTTTCATCCATTAACCTTCTCGGTGAAGGTCGTTCTATACTCGGATCTTAGACTATTATATGTCTAAAGGTTAGAAATTCAGATTAGTTTGTTAAGTGTTTGTTTTATATTTCCGTTTGCAAATAACGCATACTTGTACGTTACGTCTTATTTATTGGTTGCCATAAGACGTAACCGTGTCTCATAACGGTAATAAAATACTACCACCCCCCTACTTCCCTTCGGTATCGTAAAAGGCGACTAACGGACTAAATACTGCACGTACATCCAAACGCAATGAAGCGGCGATGGGCTCACCACCTGTCACGCTGAGCACATGTGCAGTCGCTATTTGGTGAAAAGTGGACTAACAGGACTGCTTTTGCTGACCTGATAGTCTCTGACTAACCCTTCGGGGGTAATAGTCGTGATTATATGCATGTATGCAGGTAATTAAGACGTAAAAAAGAATGTGTCTAATAAATTATAAAGTAAGTTCCGTCCTTAATACCCACAGAATAATATATTACCTACCACGTACCCTAAAAGCGTGAGCTTATCGTGAAACAAAAAATATGAACAAACCATTCAACCTACTTCCCCAGAATTCTTGCAAGCTATCTTCTCCCGAGTCCGCGCATAATTCACATACATTATTAATACGCCCAAAAAGCTTTTTATCAACAATCTATTTCTACTACACATAATTACATTTTCATCAACGTTCGTATACAGGCTTCTGTTCGGGAATGTCTTTTACCTAAGTGTCTACCGCAAACCGAGCTATAGGGATATACATTATTTGTTTCCTGTCTCGCTTGCACTTAGTCTAGTGGGATAAAGCCGTCCTTTTCTACTTGAGATACAAATTTTCTAAGAATCTCGAGCTATGGGTGGCATCGCCATTTACGACTGGATTGGTCCAAGTTGTAATGTGTAAAAATGTAAGCAAGCGAATGTTTCTATTAAGTAAGTAAAAATAGCATTATATTACTTCAGATATATAAAGGTTGATATCGTATTTATGTAAGAAATAAAACAGAGGAACTCGGAAACTTTTAGATGTATTTCTACAAGAATATCTCCACCATAACACGTGCCATAAAGAGGGTGGCTTGTGTAGACAGACATTGTTCGTCTGAACATTTGAAACAGATGTTTGAAAAACATTGTGAAATAGTTGTCATCTGAACATTTGTGTACATAATGCTTCTTGACTATTTTCCTGTTTGAAATGTACGATTTTCAGTAACATATATAGACATCTCATAGAACCTAAAACGTGCATGGAAACCTAGATAAATTAGCGCCTTACGGTGCGCTGATTGCTTTCATTTTTCACAAAATAGGCAATGTGGTGACAGATATAAATTCCTTTTAATTTCTATTTATGTTATCCCATTATAAGTATTACTGCCACCATGCTGCATTTTTTTTTCAAGACATATTATGAGCGTAAGTACTGTAGCTTTAAGGTCGGCAATTACCTCGTATATACGCATTCAGGAGCTGTTACTGTGACTGGATTCTAGCGTCGTTGCTTGTGCGACAGCTGAGTAACATAAAAACAATCATTTAGAAGTCAATTACTTTTCTACTAATTTTAATAGTAAAAAAAATTAACTCTTTTGCTTATGCTTGTAAATAAAAATTTAGTACACAGTTGTCATTCATTGGATTTCAAAACAAAACAATTAAGCCCGTATCACACCGCTTCGCTCCTGTGACTTGACGGCAATATTTTTTTCCCAAATAAACCGCACAAAATGTCTTACTACGTACGCAGGGAGGCGTCATAAATTATTTTCAAAGGACACGCAGACATCCAGAAGATATCAGAGGCGTCAATCCGGAATAATTTGCCGGAATAGTTGGGGTAACCGGCGCTGGCTGTTTGATGAGAGAGCTCTTTGAGACTGCGCTTTAAAACTTAGGTGTTAATTTTGACCGATGACACGCGGAACAACTTTGCACTCAAGAGTTTTGCGAGTGATGGCCGTGTTTTGGCACTGAGTGGCTGTGTTGTGGGACGTGTGGGACGCAAGTTTTGTCATAAATAAGATGTTGTCAACGCAACCAACAATTTGTTGAGACTACCTTTTGAGTTTGGGTTCGCCTAAATTTTGTTCGCTATACATGTATACGCCATCGTAGCTGAATGCAAACCAGTTGGTCTGATAGCCGGTGGTCATAGGTCCTGGTTTATTTCGGATTTTTCAATTCACAACCGGTTAAGTAATCACCAAACCGTACTTAGCAAGTGGTGACTAAACCGATATCCATTAATTATAACAATGACTTGATTTCAATAATTGATGTATTGTCCAACAGTATGACAATAATATTATGAACTATTTTCTGTCTACTTAGCTATGTTACACTTTTTTATTTTGTGAAAAGTACATAGTCTATAAATCTTTCACCGTTGGTTTATAAGTCCTTTCAATATGAGTCAGTGAGCCTTGGCCAAATGGAAATGGAGGTTTTTATAACGTATAATAACGGCCTAACATGCATACAAACACGGAGCTGGACATAATTGTAACAACAATCAGTATAGCATTTAAAATATTTGGGTATAAAAAATCGCCTTTACACTTACACTTATTAAGGCTACTATTCTGACTCACCAGTGACCATTCACCACGACCAGTGCAATTCGGTTAAATGTAATCGGGTTGAAAATAAGATACCTTTTCTATCTTATATTATCCTAGTAGCGCCTGCCGAGGCCTCCCTCTCACAGTAGCACATCGACCTATTGGGGTATTTTATGCAATGCCATAAAATGGAGAAAATAACTGCAATAAGCTTGGCAATGTCTTTGAGGGCGAATAGCCTAAAATCTTTTGGATTGGCCGATCTCATGAGACTTGTTTCTGGCAAAGCAGTCACAGTCACACACGGCTTGGACTCCGTTTAGAGAGGATATATTATACACTAGCGGCTGCTCGCGGTTTCACCGACGTGGTTCCCGTTCCCGTAGGCATATCAGGATAAAAAGTATTCTTTTTGTTAATCCAGTTTATAAACTATTTGTATGCCGAATTTCATCATAATCCATTCAGTAGTTTTTACGTGAAAGAGTAACAAACATCCATCTTACAAACTTTCGCGTTTATAATATTAGTAGGATAGTAGGATTACATGCACAAAGCTCTTTGTTGCTAGTTTCCGGGCGGGGAACTGATGGTAATTATATCTTTATTTGGTAATACTATTTAGCGTTTATCCCTATTTTAATAGATTATTTATTATATTATATTATTAATAAGACGCGATAGTTCAAAAGTGTATGAATTCAATTTAGGTATTTGTATGAAGTCGACGGTGGGCATCGTAAAATTATAAAATAATTGCCCATTCGCGCCATCGCGTCAAATGGCTTGATATAAATCCATCCAGAGTTTGATCAAGAGAGTGAAACCCGTTTGGAGTGATGTAAAACTCAGGATTTCCATTCGCGCCAAAATTCACCGCTCTGGGCCATGGCGTCGCGCCGCGGTTGCTCGTGAGTGCCGGAACCCACATCCATTTCGAACTCATATCAAACGTCTTTTGGCCCTGTCAAACACGTAAATGAAATATAATTAGAGTGATCGTGAATGGGATATATGTTTGGCGTTCACCCATATGACTTAAGTCGTTTGGAGTCACGCCAAATGGCGCTACCGTGAAGGTCCACCTCTATATTCCTGTTTTGCATTGCTGCGTTGCGATTTGAAAGACCCTAGCTTCAGTGATATTACAGGGCAGAAAGCAAGCTTGCTCGTTTGGCGGTTAAATAATAACAATAACAAATAAATAATGCAAAAGTTTTTAAAAATAAAAGTATTAGCTATATAAAACGCCTCTTATATTTGCTATATTAATTTAAGTTAGAGAAACACACAATAACGCTTGTTCTTAAGAATAGTTTAATAGCTGTCATGCCAGAAGTATTGATACACTGAAGAGAGAGAAACTTTCTTATTTCTCCGTCTGCCACAATATTTTGTCAATCCACCTTTTTGTAAACAACAACTTTCGCGCGCCGATCGACACTTAAGCTATAAACGTGGACCTTAATAAATATCAGCTCTTCAAAGGAAACTTTGTATGTTTCCTTAGTAAATAGAAGTTTGGAAAGTTTCCAACCAATTCGTGAAAAAACATAAAAAGCACAACTTTTTATTGTAACCTTTATTAGTAGGACAGCGCCACTTACTCGTGGTTTAATATTTCTAAGGGTGGAAGTTGCTACTGTTACTTTTGCGTAAATGGGAGTGTTAAAACAAAGAATGAACTTTTAAAATGAAATTGAATGTAACAAAGACAAAAGCGCTCACGATCGTTAAAAAAGTACTTGAATATTATGATTCAAAATATAAAAAACGTTTTATAACATCATTATGACAATATCGTCTGTATCAAAATATTTAAAAATAATAAATCTTTGGATTCTACTTTTAGTTTTGATTGATTACACTACTACAAGAAAGGGCCGGTAGATATCTCAATTATTAAGTTATCATAGTCAGCAATGTATCCCAAATGGAACGATGTAATACAAAATTAATTGGATTTTATACCATATAAGGGAACACGCATTTTACCATGCTTAAGTTGATTGACTCCATTAATCATCTGCAAGTAGGAACCTTCCTTCATTACGAATCATTCCGAATATTGAATTGAAATTTGAAGCGGCAAAGTTTCAATCCCCCATCTAACAAATTCGGGGCAAACGAATATTCTATTCTTAAATTAAAATTTTTGAGATAACGTGTGAATGATATACTTGGAAAAGATAAATTAAAATGTTGGCATTGAATCAATGAAAATATTTGTTATAATTACAATTATGCGCTAATTTTGAGCATTTTATGAATATTAATGATTGTGATTGTGGCGTAAGCGTGTCGCGCAGAGGTGAAACCATACTACCACCCCCTCTCTTCCCTTGGGTGTCGTAAAAGGCGACTAACGGACTAAATACTGCACATACATCCAACAGCATAGAGCGGCGATGGGCTCACCACCTGTCAGGCTGAACACGTGCAGTCGCTATTTGGTGAAAAGTGGACTATGGCAGAGGACTGCTTTTGCGGTCCTCATTGCCTAGACTCTGACAAACCCTTCGGGGATAATAGTCGTGATTATATGGATGTATGTATTTTTGGGTTAGTTGATTTATCTTGTACCTACATTCTACCGCGTCATTTTGCATTGTAAATATTATGTCATGACAATTCACTGTCTCTATGCTGTCTTATCTTCTTCTTCTAGGTCTTATCTAGGTCTGCAGACAGGCCAATAAATAGTTAGTAGAATTGTTGTGTTCCAGCAGGCTAGACAAAAGATAGTCTCTTTCTGACTTTAGTCATTACTTACCATCAGGTGAAATGAAAGCCAAGTCACGTAATGCGTACATTACTGTACAAAGCAAATTAACCATCCAAAAAAACCGAAGTGAAAGCACTTATACAAGAACTTTTAAGCAATTTCATTGCTTTTTTACTAGATCATGCTAAAAAGGTTCTCTCTTTGATACTAATGATTGTTTACAAACTACACCTTTACGTTTGCCAAAATTACATCAAACGTCGTAAATCTTATTTATCCAAGAATCTATTGTATTGTTTTGGCACTGGATTGTACAACCATCAATCACTTATCGATGAAGTAAACCTTTCGTTGTTTTGTAAATTAATTTTGATAATAATAATTTGTTTTGAATTTATTGAAGCAAATGTAATAAAATATCGTCTTCTACGCAAGTAAAGCAATAAATAGATTACTAACTCTGTCTTTCAGAGTTATGTATATTTGACATAACCTCTATTGGCTTAAGTGTCATCAGACATCAGATAAATCGCCAAACTTGATTACTACAATAACACTACAAAAGTTCCGTCACAAAAAATCCTGTTCGGAAAAAAAATGTGCTATGATATTTAAATGAAGAAAAAACTATTTCCGTATTTTATTTTTGTATCAAAAAAACCGCATACTCGCCACTTTTCCTGCGTTACTTTGAAGCCCATATAGATAAACTACACGATCTTATAGCAATTTAAAGATGTTATTTTTCACTTTGCCCTCCATCGGTTCGGGTCACCCCTTTACGCCCCAAAAAGAGGTTTTTGATGAAGGACAAGAGCAAATTGAGACCGTAAACCGACGCTACCCTTTGAGTGCCTTATTGTAATCACAGGCAAGGATTTACCTTACTTCCATGGGGAGTGTATGGAAATGTTGGTCCTGTTTATTTTCCTTGGGGCTTTTTCATGTGTGTGGACTGCTTTCTACTATTGAAGTATGATAAAAGCTTTATTTTCTAAAGTTTATTCAAACACCACACTTTAAAAATAAATACACATTTAATGTTTAGTTTAGTTTAATGTTTTAAGAGCTTAATGTACGATTACATTTTAATGCGAAGGTTTTAACTTTTTCGCTGTTTGTGTCTGTCAATATTGCACGTGTTTGTAGCTACTATTTTTAACTGTAAGTTTAGTTGGTAAAAACAAAATAGACACCTTGTTTTTAGCAATGCAATCTTCCAATAATGTGTCCTGCACAAGTTGATATACTTTCTTAACTTATTCTTGGTCACCCATTCGGTTACCGACCACGCCACAGTCAGCGATCGTCGCTAAGAAACAGTGGCCGCGACGCTACTGTCCTCTCTTAACTCATTACCGATTTCATTATTCTGTTCCACATATTGCTCCATAAACAACTTAACGCCTTGTTCCGACAACAACAATTATTTCGCTCTCGGAAATTGGAGCGCATTTTCCTGCCCACTCTTTCGCAATAAATTACTTTGTAGCTGTTGACCTTGAGCCACTGTATCGATAAATTAATTCCCAGCACTAGTGGCCTATTTCGTATGCCGGCGGGGAACCGAACAAAAACCCTTTACTGGTCCGTTTATCGTCCGCGGTGGAGTGTTGTGCTCCAGGATTCCTTGGAAAGTGTTTAGGTAGTCTAGACTCTCTTATTCCGAACTCGTTATTGCGATCTTACTGCGTGTACGTCGTACGAGTATTAAAATATTGTATCTATCTTTGGAATACGATACCTCTTTATAGTAGATGCAAGAGTATTCGAAATTGTTCCTGAAAATGAGCTTTATTCCACAAGAAAAATAAGTTACTGTGTTTTTGGTAGGAATTTTAAAAATCAATGTATAGATAGGCAGTGGTCGTGTTACTTGCATAATGACTAATTTCTTACACTAATACTGACCTTACACGCATACTGACTTTAACGAAAATTGACTTACACGCATATTGACTTACACGCATATAGACTTACACGCAAATTGACTTCTACGCATATTGACACACAGGAATATTTAAGTATTTAACACTAGTTTCCCGTCAAGCGGCTTCGCCTACGATGTTGATTTCCGTTGATTTCCCACCGTAAAAAGTAGTAGCATGTGTCTAAATCTATTTCTGTGCAAAAGAATCATGAAAATTTGACGCGTAGTTTTGAAGAGAGATCAAACTTACTTTAATTCTTTGTTTTCTTCTAAATAAAATAATATAAAAATTAAAAAAAAAAATTGCAAGTAGACAGTGTTAAAATTATCCATAAAAACAAAAAATATTTAATGTTCATTCACGAATGAGTTTATCACTAGAAATCCAACTCCTATAGGAACTTCTTACAGTCTTACTTTCAAATGAACTAGCCACTTCGAACTATCATTTGCAATGATGTTATAGACTAATGTAGGTACTCATTATGTCATGTTCTGTCATATACAAACGTTATTTTGCAAGCGTTACTAACGCAAACTTTGGACTGTAACATGTCCTGGACAGCTCACATTAGTGAAACCAGCAACATCTACATTTTAGTTTCCACTTTCTCAAGCGGCTTCAATACTTTCTCCCCTTCAAAACCAAAATTATGCCCGCGCAATCTCTTCTTCTTCCTATCGTAGTCTACACCGACGTCTGTTACTTGGACGTGACCGAGGCGCAATTGCTAAAATTAAAACGTCTACAGAATCTGGCCATAAGATTCATTTTTGGTTTACGCAAATATGACCATGTCTCTCACTGTCGTGCAGAACTAAAGTGGCTTCCGATTAGACACCGCCACCGCAATATGCACATCCTCTCCACTTTCTATAGAATCCTGAACGACCCCAATGCTCCCTTCTACCTTCGTTCCCGGTTCCCTCTTGCCCCCGCCCAGTCGCAAAAGACGTGCTTGCATAATCAAAATGCTTGAGACCCCCAAGGTCAATACTGCTACAGGAGCTGCGCAAACAAGCTGCCAACAGGCGTTCAGTGCCCTTATTCTGTAACGATTCCTTGTTTTAAAACCACGTCAATTCCTTAAAAAGTTACGATATCTTCCCAAAAACGTATGCGTTTGACGTTTATGCGCGGTAAGGTTTAGGTGTGGAATCTATAGATTGCGATACAGAATGAGGGCCCAGGATAGTTCGTCGGTTGCATCCTTCAAAAGAAAAGTCAAGGATCACTTTTTGACGCTTATCTCATCAGTATCATAGACGATTTTTTTTCAAATTTTTAGTTTTTTAATGTATTATTATTATTATATAACTTATTGGATGTATCATAATTTTATTATTGTTTATATGTATATACCTATACATTAGTTATATGTTATAGTTATATATTTGTATGTAGTAGGTCATAATAAGATATATTTAGGTATTGTAAATATTATTATTATCTTAGGCTTTATTTTATTTTATTTTGTTTTACTTAGTTTTTTTTTGTTTGCTCTTTTGTCTCTCTCATCTGTTCACCAATCGCCCATTCCACCTTAGGTTGGCTGGAAGAGATCTCTTTCAGAGATAAGTCCACCTTTGCTCACCATTGTTTTCTGAGGTTTTAGCGAGCAGTACACATTGAAATGAAACACTTTTTACGGACTAACTCTATGTTTGTCATTTCGTGTCATTTCGCTTATGAGAATACGCTATTTTGTGTCAATTTGCGTATGTCCTTTTGCGTAGACACGATGTGTCATTGTGCGTTTGGCTACCTGAATGTGTCAATAAGCGAGTAACCCGATTTATCACCACGTTTGCCATTAGTGATCCGATCCCAATCCCATGCTTATTTGCATGAGTTCTCATACTTCTACCGAAATATAAAAAGGAGTTTTATTTGTTAGGTGTCAATCAGAAGCCATTAGCACAACAAAAACAAATTAGAAAGTAATTATTTAATTTCAGCGACTGGAAATGCAGGGTGATTCGGAACATTCCAAAGTTATAATTGAGTGTTCGCAACAATTTTAACAAGGTAATTATTTAAAAAAGTTAATTACTGGCTTACTCAAAAACTGAACAGTAGACCGGATGTCCAATGGGATCGTGAATTCTAATAGCATATTATTCAAAAAATAATAATAAAAGTGTGTTTATTAAATTATTATTTTTGTTATTTTTGTTACTGGATAAGTGCTTTATATTATAATTTGTTTGCTAGTTAAATAACTTTCACAATGCTGGGTCACTATCATGGGTGACCAAACTGAAACCATCTCGAAATTCACCGTGCTTCGGAAGGCGAGTTAAGCTGTTGGTCCCAGTTGTTATCATAATTTTCGCAGCAGCACGTTGACCCATTGGGATCTTTTGTGCAACTCCGTCCTGTCACTCTGTCTCCTTAGTGAAGATAATTACTATAAGCTTGGCCATGTCTTTAAACTCGAAGAGCCTAAACTCATATGATTTCGGGTAAGCCGATCCCAGGAGATTCATTATTTTTCTAGCAAAACGTCACAGTCACGTAGTAGGTAGGTGTTTCATGCAATCCGTTTTCTCTCCACATGCCCTGCACAGGTTGTCTTTTGCTAGTTGCATCTTGTGGAGCATTTGTTTTGTGGCATAGTGCCCAGTCAGGGCACCGGTGATTATTCGGGCCTGCCTTCTGCTACCTCCGCATATGATCTTACTCCGTCCTAGGGCGCCTTCGCTTGTAAAGGATTTTGAGTGTCTCATGTCGGGTAGCTCTTTCCATTCCGTTTTATGCCTGTTTAGGATGTGGTCTTTAAGGCTTTGTTGATGGAACTCAGTGCCAGTGCCACAAACGGCTCAAGACTAATATATGGGGACTCTAAGTCCTCCCTAGCAAGTGCATCGGCCATCTCATTGCCATGAATTCCCACATGACCTGGTACCCAGATCAACCTCACCCTGTTGTCGCCTACCTGCTTTGTTTAAGTTTGTTGTCATGATACGGCAGTCGTTAAAACCTACCAACCTGCATTGGGCCATCTTGGTAGGTTACGGTCAATGATATTATATAATATACAACAGATATGTTATACAGAACAAAATTTTGCGATTATTTATCTGTGGATTACAAGACTCGCAACACGGGCCATGATAGAGCTTCGTGTGACGCCACTTTTCACAAAATAAACAAAAAATGTCTTTCAGGTTTCAAAATAAAGTTTGTTTATTGTGGTGTGACGTCACAGAGCTAAAAGACACGTGAACAACCGTTTTCGCACGAAATTTTAAATGTATGAAGTAACATATGTTTTTTTCTATTAAATAAAGCTATTTCAAGCAAAAAATTATTGTACGTGGTATAAATAAGCGTTTGTTATTTTTAAAATACTTTTCAGAAAACTGTCAAGTAGCCAATTCGTTTTTCTACTATTTATAATACATTATACTGATCATTAAGGATTATAAATGTTATTTTCTTTTAATGATTTAGGTTTCCGAGTGATCAGGTCTGTGAACAAAGAAGCGATTTTTTCATAAAATCTCATTTTAATTAAAAAGGATTAATTACATTTTGCTAGCAATGAAGACGTAGAGAAATTAAAGTTTAAAAAAAAACTTTTTATCATACACCCATTTTCAATCATCGAGTACATCTCATTAAAACCATAATTGATAAATATACAAATATTCATCTCCATACTGCACATACTTAAAAATAGCTCCGAAATATAAAAACTTTCAAAGTGACAAGATAGAAATAAATAAAATCTTTTTGAAGGTAATTAAAATATGTATTTTATTTCGTTTCTTTCATTAATTATTGTTTCATTGTTCAAATTTTCAATAAATATGATATGCTTTTATTAGATGTTTTATTTCTTACCTATTTACTTACTTTCCATTTTTAATCAAGTGTCCACTCTCTCTACGACTATAAATGTGACTCTATGCACAAGAAACATTTAAAGTGCATTCATTAAAATTATAGCTATCTCTTTCATTTGCGTGCTATTTCGTATCTTTGTTTTACTTATCAGTGAAACAATGTGTGCAGTTTTGGATTGCTCGGAACAGATTTAAAACGCAAATTACTATGAACGTAACATATCTATAGTTTATAATATCATTGGTTATGGTTAATTTTCCCATGAGCTGTTGTCCATGTGGAAAGGCTTGTGCCCAGCAGTGGGACGTTTGTAGGATGATGATAATTATGATGATACATAATATACAAGACAGCACAGCGTTTGGCAGAGACCACAACTTTCCATTTACTATGATCCTGACACTTTACTTCTCTTACCTTTACTTATTTTACTCATAAACATTCTTTATACACGCTTGCGGGTTTATCGTACTCTAGACTTAATCTGGTCTAATTTATCTCAATTTAGTATTCAGACCAGAGATTTAAATGACACAGATTTATAATAAATATAGTAAGTGCTTTTCTAAGCACATATTATATTTTTGATTTAGTTACCCAAACCATTCTAAAGTGTCGCGTAGCGGTTAAAAATACTACCATCCCCTCTCTTTCTTCCATGGGGTGTCGTAATAAGCGATTAACGAACTAAAGGGGGTCAAAGTTGCTCGCGTCCGTAGGTTTACCCTTGAGACCCTACACGTGATCCCTGGGTGGTGCTAAATGAGTGACACCAACTGAGTGGTAGAGCCACGCTGCGTTGCAGCACACATTGGGCCGGCTCGCCCGGCGTAATACCACCCTCTCACTAATATTCGGCGTGAAATAATGGCACTTGGTGCTGTTGTGTTTCGTCCGACCAGTGAGGGTTCCGGAGGCCTTCCCCCCCCCCCCCCCCCTCCTCCCAATTCCTATTCCTTCCTTAAACCTATTCCTCCCTTAAAGGCCGGCAACGCGTCTGCGATTCCTCTGGTTTTGCGGGTATCCATGGGCGGCGGTGATTACTCTCCATCAGGTGACCCGCCTGCTCGTTTGCCTCCCTCTTATATAAAAAAAAAAAAAAAAAATAAAGACTGCACAAAAATCCAACAGCATAGAGCGGTGATGGGCTCACCACCTGTCATGCTGAGCACATGTGCAGCCGCTATTTGGTGAAAAGTCGACTATTGGTAGAGGACTGCTTTGCTGTCCTCATTGCCTAGTCTCTGACTAACCCTTCTGGAATAGTAGTCGTGATTATTATGTATGTATGTACCCAGCTTACCATACCCAGCTTTGCAAAAGTTACTTAGCTGATGGTTAGATAGCATACCATCAAGTTCTTCTTCCTTCCTTTAACATTACCAGGTACCCTACTCCATTTGTCTATCAACTATGCAGCTGTGGCATGAGATGGATGTGGAAAGAGATGGGTTGGTACTGCGTTGGTTATACTTTTGAAAATAAGCCCCCACCGCACAGCTCTTCGTCGTTAAATGGTTTAAATGTAAACTACGAATGTTGGTGACTGCACCCTCAACATAAACTTTGACCGATATATAAAGTGTTGCTCGCCAGCGCTCGTTCCATGGGCAAAAGGACAAAGGCTTTGTGGGTTTGTTTGTTTATCGTCCGCCGCTAAGCATTCCACGAAATGTACGTTTCGACCGACAGTATCCGTGTGCGGTTTAATCGGCGCGCGGCGTGTTATGTTCACGTTTATAGTGAACATTTTATATGTATTCACTGACAACCGCCAACGAATGTAGCTGAACAATGGGACTAGTCATAATAGTAAATGTATGGAATTACAATGTCAACGATACGTCATTTAGCGTCTACAATAAATAGAAAATGTTAATACTAACTTTTATTAACTTTATTGTTTTCTTAGGTTAACGCGAGCACTACACATTGAAATGAGATACTTTTAGGGATTTAACTCTCGTTTATTTCAACTTTTTACAGGTTTCGTGGTCACAGAGAGACTGAAAATAAAAACCATAAAAAGTATAAATAAACGCAAATTAAATCCGTATAAGTGTTTCATTTTAATTAGCTAATTTATAAAAACAACAATTATTCTTTATTTTTTTACTCTTTTTCAATAATATATTCTATTGTAGCGATCAAATAGAGTGAGCATTCGCTTGACTCGTGACTCGTGACCAGTTTCATATTGACAATCGCTGAGCGTTGCCCATTGCCAAGGTGCTTAGTACTTTTGTCAATTCAACAAAATAATCTAACAGACGCTTTGCGATTCTGGCATAGAATATGATGACATGATCAAAACGGCTAGTCATCGCTGGCTCGGACACTTAGAATTAATTGGGTAAATCGGGCCGTGTAAAGAGCGTATCTGAGACGACCGAGGAGACGTAGACCTTTCGGACGTCCTAGGTATTGTGGGAGCGACGAAAAGGACATTCAGAGAACTCTTCCAGAAACGCAAAGCGTGGCATCATCTTGTGTACGAAGCCAACCGCTACTTAATGTTGCTGCGCCATAGCAATGCTTAAGTAACTATGATGGATAGTAATACTGAAGGGTTAAAATTAAAATAAAGGTCATCGTATGAAAACGTCAAAGACCAAGTGCTTTATGTACCTTCTACTTGGAAACCTACCTCAGGCACCAGTCTCTCACAAACTGGACTGACAAACATTAAATTGTCGGATCCTTAAGAAGAGAGATTAATTATTATTCTCTTTATTTAATAGATTTAACCGTGTCGGGTAGCGGTAAAATAATACTACCACCCCACTTCCCTTGGGTGTTGTAAAAGGCGACTAACAGACTAAAGTCTGCACATACATCCAACAGCATAGAGCGGCGATGGATTCACCACCTTTCACGCTGAGCACATGTGAGTCGCTATTTTGTGATAGGTGAACTAATGGTAGAGGACTGATTTTGCTCTCCTCATTGCCTAGTCTGTGACTAGCCCTTCGGGGATAATAGTATATATTAATTAAATAAATAGATGGTATATATTAATTATTGTTATTAATTTGTTTATTGTACCCAGGACCTACGGACATCGGGCCGTACACGGGTACTCACCAAGGCGTAACTCATACAAAATTTTAAGGCAATTTAGTGTACTTTCCAGGAACTGGTTCTAACGAGCTAGTTAGAGTATGACCCTGTTCCGTGTTTTGTTTTAATTAATTCCGTTGTCAGAACGTTCATAGTTGTGAAATCCAATTTGCGTGCGTATTGTTTATGGCAAACTCTTAACAGGTTACAATAGAAATTATTTGGTGCTACGTAAATTATTTCCACTGTTTACTAATTATAATCTAAAGCTGCAAGCAGTTCCGTACGTATATTAGTTACGTGTTTGTGTTATAACGTATTTAGTATGGATTCTGGAGGTATACAATTACCTTTAGTAGACGTTGGTATTGTTATTGTGTTTGTAGGTTGATCTATCTCACCGTGTTGCGTAGCGGTGAAAGAAACTACCACCCCCTCCCTTCCCTTGGGCGTAAAAGGCGACTAATGGACTAAAGACTGCACATACATCTAACAGCATACAGCACATGTGCAGTTGCTATTTGGTGAATAGTGGACTATGGCAGAGGACTGTTTTGCGGTCCTCATTGCCTAGTCTCTGACTAACCCTTCGGAGATAATAGTCGTGATTATATATACGAGGGTTGTTTGAAAAGTTTCTGGCCTAACATAGAAAGACGTGTTTTATCGGTCAGATTCTTTTCTACTTTTCAACATAGTCTCCTTGTTAAGATATACACTTCTCCCAGCGATGCTCCCATGTCTTCAACACGTCCAGGTAGTAGTTGACGACTAACTCTGCAAAATAGGCGTCCAAGGCGGCTATGGTCTCCTCGTTACTTAAAAATCTCTGTCCACCGAGCCAAGTTTTCAGTCTGGGAAACAGGAAGAAGTCGCTAGGAGCCAGATCTGGAGAATACGGTGGATGTTCAATTATTCGAATCGCAACTCCTGAATTTTTGCCATCGCAATCTTTGACTTGTGAGATGGTGCGTTATCTTGATTGAACTACACTTTCTTTTTTTGCAAATGTGGCAGTTTTTTCGAAATTTCTACCTTCAGCAGAGCTTGTCAAGTAGCGATAAGCCCCCGTTATAGTTTTTCCTTTTTCTAGATAGTCAACGAATATAACTCCGCGACTATCCCAGAACACGGTGGCCATCACCTTTTCGGCCGAAGAAACCGTCTTCGCCTTCTTTGGAGCAGGCTCATTCTTCGCAGTCCACTGTTTGGATTGTGATTTTGTCTCCGGCGTAAAGTGATGGATCCACGTTTCGTCGACGGTTATCAACCGACGCAAAAAATTCAACGTGTTTTGCTTAAATCGCTTCAAAAGGACTTCGGAAATGTTCATTCGAACTTGTTTTTGGTCCGAATTTAACAGACACGGCACCCAACGTGCAGTAAGCTTTCGCATGTGCAAATCTTTAACTAGTATATGACAAACTCTTTCTTTAGATATGCCTACAGCTTCTGCAATCTCCCTTAGCTTGATTCGACGGTCGTCGAGCACCAATCGGTGTACTTTTTGGACAATATCTTGGTTGGTCTCAGTTTTTGGCCGTCTTACGCGTTCATCATCGTATAAGCGGGTACGACCGCGTTCAAATTCTGCTACCCAAAATTTTACTGTAGAAAATGATGGAGCAGACTTGCCGTAAACAGCATCCATCTCAGTTTTGATTTGGGTTGGCGTATTGTTTTTTAAATATAAGAATTTAATCACAGCTCGACACTCAATTTTATCCATTTTTCAAAGAACACATGTGTGTGGATCCTACACATTCGTTATCAACAATCTACCGTTGATTATTTATAGAATTTCAGTTTTTCTAAATTAATTTTAGCTGCAAATAATGAGTACACGATTATACTAACTAGGTAAGAAACAATTACATGTGTTTTATTACTCTTTAAAAAAATAAGCATAAAAAACTATGCAAAATGTCATTCAAACGCTTGAAGCCAACTGGGCTCCTTAGAATAACATAATTATAAAAAAACTACTACTAGGACCAAAAAATAAAAAAAATCTCTGTGACTTGATGAATGTCCCATTTAGTTAATAGATAGGTATAATAATTAAAAATAATTAATATTTTGGAAAATAATTCAATTCAAAGTTTTGTCACCGAAAATCCGTCATTCAGATCACGATGACATTTCGAATTTTGAAAATTTTTAAATTTATGTTTGATCGTTCCGTGACCTGCCGAAACCTTACTAAACACCCGCCCACCGGCCAGCCTTCATTCGTCGACCGTAATTATTGAGAGAAAGACGTTTGATATTGATATTTTTTTAACCAACTTTCGTTCGCAGTATTTTGTCACTACTTTATGTCATTTTGTTTGAACGTATAACTGTAAAAGGATCAACCATAAGTAAATTCTATTTTATGTATTTATTAGACCCTGGTGCCCAACGATGAATGTGTGGCGTTTTACCTATTAACTTCTTATTTAGCAAAAATTATAATTTAACATTGCTCGTCTTGCTCTCTTACGCTCTTTGTCATTACGTTCAAAAGCCAAAGAAATAAATAGACCTACTATTAAGTTTAAGATTATTTTTTTATTTTATAATCAGATTACGAACTTAAAGTACTTAGGTGATTTTGAAACTAAGTACTTTACGAATTAAAAATTCTTTTGGTCTCGAAGATGCTACGGATTCGGAATATTTTTTATTGGGTAAATGTAAATCAAAGTTGTAATTTATGTTCCTAATTAGCACCTAATTATTCCTTGCTTTTTTATATTGTAGTTAATACATAATTGTTACCTATTATACCTAAGAGATAAAGTATTGTTACTGTTCTGTTACTATAAAAAATCAAAGCCTTGTTAATTCTACGAAGTATATTGTTGTTTATTTTTGTTTCATGTTTTATTTTTGTTTCGAGTTGTATTTTTGTTTCGAGTTGTATTTTTGATTCGAATTGTAGTTTTGCTCCGAGTTTTTTTTTGTTTTTAATTTATCTTTCACGATATTATGTTTTGAGTAGCATTTGTGTTTGAGTTTATCTTTGAGTAGATTTAGAGGATCTAGAACCTTACGGCGGCGTAGTTATCTTGCATTAACCCTGAGCATGGTCTCCTGATGAGACTGAAACTGGTCGGCCTATCCGACGAAATCGTACGTATTATTATAATAATGCCTAAAAATATATTGTAATAGTTATTCAAACTGACTTTTAATATTAAGTACTTACTTAGGTACTTACTATTGTTATTTTTAATTTTTTTATTGAATATAAAGTATTGATAGTTACTTTTTTTATTAAGTTTGTATAATCCTTATAAGATAAATAAATAATTACAAGACCTACATGTATACATAATACCTACCTATTGCCACTAAATACCTTCATTCATATACTGCAATCTGAAAATGTCATTACACTCCTGTAGATGTCATTACATTCTCGGCAATAAATAAAATTTTCTTGATTACTCAAAATCTACAAGAGATAACATGCTCCAAATACTTGTAAAAAGCTGTCAGTAAGGTAGACTATAGAATGTATCCCAAAAGATTGATTTTATAGAGAAATTCCCGTGGATGATAAAAAAAATATATTTTTGTAAGATCCACCCATGTACTGGTTTGCAAATTCAGCCGTTATGGAAAAACTAGCCGTCAAAAATGGCGGCAATTTTGACATATAACTCCTGAAAAAAGTCTAATTATAATGCCAAAGAGGATTTAAAAAAAAGTTTTTATTTCATAGTGAGGCCAGAAACTTTTCAGACGACCCTCGTATGTATGTTACATACATTAGATTGATTAGGTAGGTCTACACTATGTTTATAACATTGCAGTTTATTGAAGTAACCTAACTTTAAACAGTGATTGGAGCTTTTTAGTAGGCATTTTTATGATAGGTATACAAAAGCCCGCCCGCGACTTCGTCTATGTGAACACCCCGTGACGAATTAAAAAAAAATATTTTTTCTACAAACTTTGTCCTGAAAATTACAACGCAGCCGTTCTGAAGTGATTCGCGAACAGACATTCGCGGAAATTGATTTTTATTTACAAAGACGTTAGCTACAGCTTTTTTTTCTCTTAAATAATGGCTTCGTGCGATCAGCACATTTAGCCAGTGTCAAGTTTTTAATGGTAATTATTATTTTCTTTATATGAGGTGGATGATAATGAGTGTAATGAACGTAAATGATTTTCCCCCAAACCCCTCGAGACTCAATAAAGCTGTGGGGGTTTTATTGAGGTTGCACACGGACTTCTTGAGAGAATTTGAAAAGTGATATTACACTGTTTTGTTTTATTTGCTGACACTCATGCACGTTCACGAACACTTAACAGTAAATAATCCACCATTATTTCACATTAATATTCGACAAAACACGAATTATAGAAAATAAAACAAAACTGCAGACATGACGCTTCACTTTCCCGCCAAGAAGTCTAGCTACAGCCTACAAATCGAATATATATTTTTTTAAATATTTTTGTAGAAATTTCTTTAAAAGCCGATGGGCACCCATACCCTGAATGGATCTAATGTACGTACGTACCCACGTAGCTACTTACTTTCGATAAGATTCTTACGATAACTTCAAGATAATAATAGGTTATCTTTTACTATTGATACATTACTACATAATGTAAATGATAATAATATATGATATAAAAAGTTTATAAATACAATAAAACACTATCTTTTAAAGACAAAACTAAATTGAATATTGTTTTATTACACATCTATTAGTTATGTACACTGTACCTGGATATGTATTTTTTTAAACTTATTCTCGTACGTCGATTTGAAATAAAACAAAACGTTTCATATATTTGATCTTTTAATCGATAAACATATTCCAGTGATTGAGAAACTCGTTAACATTTTCCTTAAAAAAACCACAACGCTGTACCACATACACATTATTTACAATCGCGCCGTCCAAAATTACATACGAAATACACTTTTAAAAGAGCCAGGAACACTTTTTAATCCTGTAATGCAAAGTCAGATGAAATTAACTGTCACACTCTCATTTCATCAATGGCGGCTTGCGGGAGGCTTGGGGTGTGGGCGGGCTTGCCGCGCCGCAGCGTGGCGTGAGGGCCTCGCTCCCCCTCCCTCCCCGGGGATCCTTGCGCCGCTGATCCGTTCGGAGGCTGGAATTTCTGTTGCCTCACTTCCTGCACGGGCGGCGAGTTATTAAACTTGTTCAAATTCTTCGGCATAGTAGCATATCCTCCCATTTGTGGATACGTGACGTTCGGTATCCTAAAGCTGCTGTTCCTGCTGCCCAGTTTCGTCGGCAGCATCATGTTCTCCATACTCAAAGTAGGACTAGGGGAAGACTTCTGCAAGTCCAAAGGCCCTTTGAAGTTCAAAGTTGACAAGTGAGTGTCAGATTCCATTAAGTGCTTCTTTCTATTCTGCCTCTCCACGTCGACGACTAAGCTCGGGGCGTGCGTCGGATCCATATGGTAATGTGAGTGCTTCCCCGAGATAGTTTCGAAGTGTTTCTCATTGAATCGCTGCTGTTTGCCTCGCGACCTCGATTTGTCCCTTTGATAGTACACTCCGGCGAATATGAGCACGTTGAGTATGAGGAGCGAGCACCCAATAGCTATCGTTACGCTGAGGGCCGTCGAGTAGGCTGCGTATCCCGCCGCCTCCAAATTGGCCAAGGTATTATCCGTGGCGTTCGCTGTTTGCAGATCCCTGCCGGGGAGTACGGTTGCGCACGTAGCTAATATTGTGTCGACAGTAGTTAGTGCCGTGTCGGAGTAAGTGCCGTTCGTTCGGCGTGTTTGCTCGTTGTCGATGTTCCGTGCGAGCGGGTCCGGGCGGACGACACCTTCGTATAGATCTTGTTCGTTGTGGTTCTTGAAGAGGTTGTGCCGGGCTGCGACGTCTTCCATGCCGGCGCGGTGGAGTTCGGGCACCAAGCGAAGCCATACGGACAGCTGATGTGCTCGGAAGTGGTTTTTGAGTCGAGGCTTGATACCTAAACAAAACATTAAATATGAATATTATGTTTATATAATACTATACAGCTAATTGGTAAGGCTTTCGACTGCTGTTGTGTTACCCCTAAGCC
The DNA here is from genome assembly GCA_963921215.1 of Scoparia ambigualis. NCBI lineage: Eukaryota > Metazoa > Arthropoda > Insecta > Lepidoptera > Crambidae > Scoparia > Scoparia ambigualis. Next base: position 3,170,030 of record OY992503.1, read on the forward strand.
CTAATTAGCTAGGTAACTTAGAGATAACATTAATAACTTAAAGTTTCATTCTAACTTAAAGCATTGTTACGTATTCTTTGTATTAGATAACGATAAAAGACCTTTTTTATTCTTGAACATTCAACTTAAATGAGATAAATGGTCTCTTTTACGATATTATCAGCGTAACGACGTTTTGAAGTGGATCTTTGTGTCTCTTAGAAATAATTATTTATTTGTAGGTAAGCTTGACAGCTTAAGTGGAAGGTCTAATAAAGGCTAAATAATTTTATTGTTTCAATGATACAAAAAGAATGTCAGTTATAAAAAAATGGTATAAAAGAACAGCGATCGTCAGTTGTTCAAAGAAATTTAAATACGAGCTTGCGCTATTCACAAAATGACGCAAAAAGAAAACTCTTTTGTTTCTAAAAAGGTATGTAATATTTTTATGTAGACCCGTATATTCCCGAAGGCTATTTCCCCGAAAAATATGCGTATCCACGCCTCCCATTCAAAATTGACCGCACGTCACCAAGCGTTCGGAGTGTTCGGAACACACCCTCATATATCAACGTTTTTTTTTTATCTCCAAAACATGACCTTAATTAAAGAGAACCTTAAAATGTTATAACTAAACTCGAATCGACGCGTTGTTAGGACGGCCTGTAAAAATATTTCGGGTATTAATCGAGGTATTAGCCGAATTATACTCGAAACCTTTTTTTCGTCAAAGCTTATTTTCGTCTTGCCCAAGTTAATAGCCACGTTGTTTAAAAATATTTTGGAGAGTAAAATATTTTGTTGAACTTTTAAGTTGGTGTGTTAATTTAAATTTTTTATCTTCCGTGTAACCGCCGCACTAAGAGTCAATAATAATTAACGTCAATGCTAAACTACTAAAAAGATGAACTAGGATAGGAGCGTGAGGAAAAAAGTGAAAATATATTATTTATTCACACTAAAATTGTTATTTATTTATTTATTTTTTTATTTTTTTTATAGCAGAAGGAGGCAAACGAGCAAGCGGGTCACCTGATGGAAAGTAATCACCGCCGCCCATGGACACCCGCAAAACCAGAGGAATCGCAGGCGCGTTGCCGGCCTTTAAGGAAGGAATAGGCTCGTTTCTTGAAGATCCCTAAGTCGTAACGGTCCGGAAATACCGCCGCCGAGAGCTGGTTCCACAACACTGTAGTTCGAGGCAAGAAATTTCTTGAAAAACGCACAGTAGTAGACCGCCATCCATCAAGGTGATGTGGATGGAATGACAGTCGATTGCGTGTAGTGCGGTGAAGGAAATTAGCGGCAGGGATCAAGCCGAACAATTCCTCAGAACACTCCCCGTGATATATACGGTACAATATACAGAGAGATGCAACGTCTCTCCGAAGAGCCAGTGGATCGAGCCGACCTGAAATAACCACGTCGCCGACAATTCGAGCAGCTCTGCGTTGAATGCGGTCAAATGGAAGGAGTTGGTATTGGGGTGCTCCAGCCCAGAGATGGGAGCAGTATTCCATATGCGGCCTGACCTGTGCTTTATACAGTTGTAAACGGTGGGCCGGCGTGAAATACTGACCCGCTCTATTAAGCACACCCAGCTTTTTCGAAGCTAATTTAGCTTTACCTTCCAAATGACCACGAAACTGAACGTCACTCGAAATATCGACGCCAAGGATTCCAATAATCGGATTGGTATCAAGGGGAGCTCCCTCAAAGTTCAGAGGTACGACGAAGGGATGTTTTTTCGCGGTAAATGCGCAAACTTGTGTTTTGGAGGGGTTAAAGCGGACTAGGTTATGTCGGCCCCAATCCGAGACATGACTTAACATGTTCTCGGTGTCAGTCACAAGTTTATTCCGGCTCTCGATGACGCTTTCCAGAGAAATATTAGCTCGCCCGGTGTAGAGCGTATCCCCAGTACTGTCATCCGCATAGCAATGAATGCTGTTGTTATGCAGCATGTCATTGACATGCAGAAGAAACAAAGTAGGGGACAACACACACCCCTGCGGGACTCCAGCATTCACGGGCTTCATGTCGGAGCACGAACCGTCGACTGTGACTCTGATGCTACGCCCAGTAAGAAAGCTGGCAACCCATGAACACAATTTCTCAGGAAGCCCGTATGATGGAAGTTTAGAGAAAAGAGCCCTGTGCCATACCCTGTCAAAAGCTTTCGCTACGTCCAAGCTAACTGCCAGTGCCTCCCCTTTACTCTCGACTGCCTCCGCCCATCGGTGAGTAAGGTACACTAAAAGATCACCAGCCGATCGACCGCGACGAAAACCATACTGGCGATCACTTAGTAGCTGGTTCTCTTCTAGGTACCTTAAGAGCTGGCGGTTTATAATGGACTCCATTACTTTGGAGAGTAAAGAGGTAATAGCTATTGGCCTGTAGTTAGACGGATCTGAGCGATCGCCTTTTTTTGGAATCGGGTGGACAAGGGCTGTCTTCCAAGAGCTCAGGACGACGCCAGTGGTGTAAGAGAGCTGGAAAAGGCGCGTTAGAACTGGTGCCAATTCAGGAGCACACGTCCGAAGCACAATGGGTGGAACTGCATCAGGCCCACTCGCCTTATGGATATCAAGGGAAAAAAGAGCCTTACGAACTGACCTTTGCAGGAACTGAACGTTTGGCATTGTACAAGCGCAATGCGGTATGGTTGGTGGAGAGTTTTCCCCATCGTCCAAGGTCGAGTTTGATGCGAAAAGAGAGCCCAAGAGATCGGCTTTCTCCTTTGCAGTATAGGCCAGGCAGTCATCGGTCTTGTGCAATGGTGGTAGGGACGGCTGACAAAAATTCCCTAAGATAGCTTTGGCAAGAGACCAGAACGCACGCGTCCCCGAAGGAAGACGCACTAGCCTCTCGCCAATTCTACCTATGAATGATGACTTCGCCTTGGCAATGTCCTTCTTAAAGGATCTGGCGGCAAAGTTGTACTTCTTTCTGAGCGCACTGGTGTTTGGATCCTTTGATGACACCGCATTAGCCCAGGCTTGGTAATGCTGTCGCTTTTGGCGAGACGCCATTTTGCAGCAACGACCAAACCATGGTTGGGACTTGCCGCCAATGGGAACCACAGAGTTTGGAATGAAAAGTTGCATTCCCTGCAGTATCACATCAACGACAGAGTCAGCGACGACATCAGGATCATCCAGCGAGAAGCAAACTCGCCACCACGGGTAGGACGCAAAGAAGCTTCGCATCCCATCCCAGTCCGCCGACCTATAATGCCAGACTCGACGGCTAGCCGCTGGTTGCGGTTTTGAAGTTTCTGTGAGAGGCACAGTGCTGCGAATCAGACAGTGGTCTGATGAGCCTAGTGGTGCATCAACAGAAACTTGATAGCCGTCTGGGTGCGAGGTCAGCAGAAGGTCCAATAAAGAAGGTGCATGGCCCTCCACATCTGGAACCCGTGTTGGCTCGGTTACCAATTGGGACAGACTGTAGGCCAAAGCGAAGTCATGAACGGCTCTACCCGCGTGGTCAGTTGTGCGTGAACCAAGCCATTCGACGTGGTGGGCATTGAAGTCTCCCAATACCACAATCTCGGCCGAGGGGATCCGTTGGAGAAGGAAGTCTGTCGCTGTTTGGACGGTCTCGATGAGTTGGTCAGTTCCGATGTTACCGCTGTGGGACCTATACAGGCACGCGTAGACGCGAGGATGACGTCCGCAGTCGACGTGCAGCCATAAGATGGAGAGGTCCCTATCTTCAAGATTGCCAAGGCGACGAACGCACATATCCTCCCTGACATAGGCACAAACACCGGCTCGTGGCACAAATGCATGTTCCAGGTTGTATCCCGGGTAGCGCAAGTACGAGATGTCAGGAGGGGGGGATATCTGCGTCTCGGTGAGGAAGAGCAAGGCCGGTTTCGCCGTCTCGAGGTGGTAATGGACGGCGCTCAAGTTAGAGTGGATTCCCCTGATATTGCAGAAGTCCACGCGAAGCGTAGGAGGGGGGTGCTAATTGTCCCGCCTTTCTCCTGCCTGCAGCATGCCTTGGCACGAGCAAACTTTTGCCCTCCCCAGAATACGTAGGGCAGCCTGAGCGAGAACGCTCAGGGGGGGATTCTCCGACACTGGATGTGTCGGTACCCCCCTGGGGTAAATCTAGATTACAGTTCGCTGCCATATCAATTGTGAGGGGGGGGGGGAGGGGTCTCCGGAACCCTCACTCGCCGGACGAAACACAACAGCACAGAGTGCCATTGTTTCACGCCGAAAATTCGTGAGGGGGTGGTATTACGCCGGGCGAGCCGACCCAATGCGTGCTGCAACGCAGCGTGGCTCTACCACTCAGTTGGTGTCACTCATTTAGCACCACCCAGGGGTCACGTGTAGGGTCTCAAGGGTAAACCTACGGACGCGAGCAACTTAACCCCCGATATTTTATAATGTTATGAATAAGATCGCTTTAAAGCGATAAGACCGCCAAATTGTAACTTTGTATTTGTGCTCATGTGTTATGTAAATGTTTGTGGTGTTAAGTTACAATAAAAGTATTGTCTATCTATCTATCTAAAATCTTCAGTTTTATTATAAGTGGTTAGGATCCAACTATCAACTTCATACTTTAGCCATTTTGTACATAACTATTATTACACTACAGTTGGTATAAATTATATAAAAATAAACTATTGTCCTTTATGAAACTTTCTATTAAAAAATACCGCGTAAACATCCATTGCGTGGTTTAGAAAAAGGGAAAGCTGAGCGACGGACAGGAAAATGGCGACGTCACGTATTTGATGACGTAGTTGTTGACATTTAATAAAGGCGCCTATGGCTTTCAAAACAAGAGCTTCAGAGTGGTTTCGATAAATAAGTGTTTGGTAGTTCACCTGACCCGGAATGTCAAAAATTGCAGGTTCGAATTTAGCTCGTACTTTTTTCAAATTGTAACATTGAAGGAGTTCTGTCTCACCTATCTCTAAGTATTTCTGATGGGTGGAGTCGTATTCTTCCCAGCTGATGCCGCGGAACTTGTTCCTCTCCTTAGAAGCGGGCAAGACGACCTCTTGGCGGACGTTGTCGTTAGGGTTCCTATAACAAGGGAAATTTAAACAAATTTACATTACGACTATGTCAAACTAAGTACAACACTTGTAGTACAATTTCAAGGAGACGAAAAACCGATTGAATGTTTTTTATAAAAAAAATCATAGAACTACATAAGGAGTGACTATTTACTATAGATTTTATATTTATCTTACATACGTACATTTGATTTAAAAATATCAGGTCATATTTGCCGAGAAAAGAAAAGATTCACTACCTATTTAAAAACATAAAACTTTGAACACGTATTAAAGAGTTATTTTCTAGTAGAACAATGGTGTCTACAGTTTGGCTTTTAACATCATAAATTAAATTTATTTAAACTGACAGCAACTCCGCCAATAAAACAATACGTTGCAACAATTGTATGGAAGCGTCCAAAGAGAATTGTGTTTAAAGCCAAGTGGACAAAGTTGCTTATCGGTTAGTCTGTTCTTATCGTGACTTCCCAAAACTTTCTCTTGGGGAAGTGAAACTCCAGAGCTGGAAGATAATTTCGCATCAGACCTTACGCTATTAAAATTAAAGTGTATATTCGTAAAGCAATTACTTGTGCTTGAGTACCAACTTTTGCAATATTGTTTGAGTTCAAGTTAGACTGCAATTTACAAATTTCTGTGGCTTTTGTCTTTCGTTATCTCTTAAGATCACTGCGGGGCCTAAAGTAGTCGAATTTCCAGAAAGTTTTATCTCTCTCTTAGAATTTCATGTCAGCTTTAAAATGAGTTACGTATTGTCAGACACAGATATTCTATGTAACAAGGGATTCTAACGAAGAGACAATCAACAAAGATTAAAAGATAAATGCAATAACAAAGCCAACTGGTTAAACTCCCACGTCAACATTAGGTACTGCTTACGGCTACTGACGTGAATTCATTCCAACTTAATATTAAAGTATAAAAATCAAGTTAAAATATAGTATAGTTACGGACACGACCTAGCTACAGTACCATTTTAGTGGAGATTACTTTAAAAAATAACTCCATTTATACCTAAAAAGATAAAAGTATAAATGAGCTCTGACGTCATTTAATAATCCTTCATTTGTGACAAGTCTGCGAATTTATACAAAAACATAAATCACGCTGGTGGGATGAGATTGACATATTCAAGGATATGAAAGCAAAGTTTTACAAAAGCAAAAAAATGTTTAAACCTTTATTCCATGAACTCGTTTGTAACGTCCAGTGGGTAAGTAAATTATTAAAATAAACTGCTCTTGTGATAAGGTAAGTTTTTAACGACTTTTATGTAGTAGGTATTTATGTAAAATAATTAATAATTATAGTAACCATATTAATGTTTTCGAATTTTGTAGTAACAAAAGCCAACTACATAGTGGATGTTTAATAAAAATCATATTTAATAGCGTTTTTAGGATTCCGTAGCCAAATGGCAAAAAACGGAACCCTTATGGATTCATCATGTCTGTCTGTGTGTCTGTCCGTCTGTATGACACAGCCACTTTTTTCCAAAACTATAAGAACTGTTGAATCTTGGTAAGTAGATGTATTCTGTGAACCGCATTATGATTTTCACACAAAAATAGAAATAAACAATAAATTTTGGGAGTTCCCCATACTTAAAACTTAAACTTAAAAATATTTTTTCTTCATCAAACCCATACGTGTGGGTAAGTAGAATAGAATAGAATAGAACATTTTTTTAATTGAACAACACTGTACACACAACAAAGAGAAATAAACAAAAAAAAATTAAATCAAAACAAAAAAAAATAAACTTAAAAAAATAAACAATAAACAAAAAATCAAAATCAAAACTAAAATTAACTCAAAATAACAATACATTAGCTAGCATACGATGCTGCATGCACAGTGTCGCCAAACAGGGCCTGCACTCAGCATGTGTTAGTAAGTCTGGATAGGTCTTCAAAAATAATTGCTAATATCATTTTTTTCTAAAATTAAACTGAATAGTTTGCGCTACTTCCAAAGTGGTTAAATGTGCCCCCGCCCTCCCCCCCCCCCCCCTCCTGTAACTTCTAAAATAAGAGAATGATAAAACTAAAAAAATATATGATGTACATTAACCATGCAAACATCCACCGAAAATTGGTTTGAACGAGATCTAGTAAGTCGTTTTTTTTAATACGTCATAAATTAGTTAAATTAAAAAAATACACTATTATTAAAACATCGATCGTAATTCCAACGAACTACAAGAACTTTTATATGATGTTACTTGCTGCTACGGAACCCTTTAAGGGCGAGTCCGACTCGTAATTGGCCGCTTTTTTGAAAAGGTGTCCCAAGCCTGGGGCCCAGCAATAACTTTGATACTGCTCTGCTAACTAATTATTAAATAAACTTTTACTATTATTACATACTTACTAGGTAAGTGTTTGATTGGTGGCCCCAACTTTGGAGGCCCAGTTTCGGTTAAGAAATGGGCCTTCACTTGACTTCATGCGGAGTTCTTGAAGAATTGGAAAAAAATATGTTTCATTTGTGCACGTTTCTGAACCCTAGACGGTACTAAACATTCCTTATTTTATAATATTTTAGACAATAATACATACCAATTATAGATAATTAAATAATACTGCTAGCATAACTCACTTTCACACTACACTTAACCTGCCTATTTTGAATAATAAAATCTTTTGCTTTACGTGTCTTGTGGTTTAACAAATTAGGTGAACTTGCTTTGCTAAATTATTTTTGCCCTACATAAATATTGAACCTCATAAATATATACTCGTACAGTTTCCTAAAATATATTTATATAATATATAAAAAAGCGTGCATTATGTGAGAGCTTTGGCGGTGAAACGAATGTGTTGTAAATATTTGTTTGGTCACGAGTCCCTACTTACACTGATACTGGCTGTGTTTTATTTATGAAGACGGCCTCCGCTGAACACGATTGTTAGAGAGAAAAGCCAAAGAAAATAATAATATATTATACGACGTTTTTGTCAGAGCGAAGATAATTAACAACGGGAATGTTGTGTTCATGATTTATTTTGTTTAGTGTGTTTGGGTGCGCACTGTATAAATTTTAAGGTAAAGTAGGTACGGCGGATATTACATAAAACCTGTGTTATCGACAAATACAATGACCAGTATGACTTTCCGTGACTAGTACTTACCTAGTATTTAAATAACAAAAACGCCAACTTTGCCACTCTTCAGGATACACAGAATGTATTGCAATCTTATTGCAAAATGATTTTTTTTAGTACAAATACTGAACAAAGGCAAAGACACCCTTTTTTTTAAAGGTCGTTTCTGTACGCTGTCTAATTTATTACTACTACTTCCTGAAAAGTTTTTATCTTTACATTTCCTCAAATTAAAAAGTACTTTTCTATGTAGTACATTTCAAGACCGTCAACACATCTGCGATTCTTCTGGTAGGTATTTCATGGTATTTACCCATAGGTGGTGGGTGTTTTCCACTAGGCAACCCAGGAGATCGATTGCCTTATTTTCCACTTAAAAAGACTCACCCTGTCCTAGCGAAGTTTGACACAGCCAGCATCATGGATTCAGATAATGCCACCTCGGACTTGGTGTAGTTCTGAGTGAAGTGCCCGAAGCCGTCCACCAGGGGCGCCCCGAACACGTACGGCAGCTCCTCGCCGTGGACAGCTCCCATTCTCTGCAACAAAATAAAATATTGAAAAAGATAAGTAAGTAACAGACTAGTATGCCCTACTGCTGGAAAAAGGCCTCCGTCATTAAAACCATGTCATCGCTTCAATTGATGTATATGTGCGTAATTACCACGCTTATCAAATAAGAGTAAGTCATCACAAACCCGAGCTATGCATCGAAAAATATAAAACACAAATCACCTGACCTGGGAATCAAACCCGGTACTTCCGGTATCAGACAATATGCTTTACCACCTCGTCCACCGAAACGAGAGAAGAAAAAAGGAAAAATGATTTGATTCCAGTGCCAATGCAGTTAAAAGCAATTTTATCGATATGTCGACACAGTCGCGACTCAACAACTAATGTTTTATAATAATATCAGCAAGAAACTAGATAGACGCCGTTTCATAAAAACACAATTTCTATTTTCAACATACTTGCTCGTAAAGTGGCCGTTATTACACCGATTTCAGCATCGTAATGTTGCTTATTACACACTAGTGCGGTAATGTAGTTTAAAGAGAAATAGAATCTCGACCCGAGCAAGGAAATAATAGCATTTCTTCCACTAGGGAAAAAGTTTTTTTTTATTTTTGTCTGTCAAATGACAATGAGCGTACAGAAAACGAAAAAGTCTTCTGTCATGAATAAAAACTCGACATTTACTGTTTACATAAATTAACAATTTTTTGAGATATTATATTTAAAGTTTATGGTAAAATTAGTAATCATTTGAATCTATGGACAACACAGACCACGCCCACACAGTCCACGCTTCAGTAAGAAACAACTGCACAGTCTGCACATGTGCTTAGGTGGTGAGCCTTTAGCCCGTTAGTCACTTTTACGACACCCAAGGAAAGAGAGGGGTAGGTAGTATTATTTTGATGAGCCCATCGCCGCTCTATGCTGTTGGATGTATGTGCAGGCTTTAGTCCGTTAGTCGCCTTTTACGACACCCAAGGGAAGAGAGGAGTTGGTAGTATTATTTTTATGAGCCCATAGCCGCTCTATGCTGTTGGATGTATGTGCAGTCTTTGGTCCGTTAGTCGTCTTTTACGACACCGAAGAGAAGAGTGGGGTACTATTATTTTTATGAGCCCATCGCCGCTCTATGTTATTGGATGTACTATTGTGCAGTCTTTAGTCTGTTAGTCGCCTTTTACGACGCCGAAGGGAAGAGAGGGGTTGGTAGTATTATTTTAATGAGCCCATCGCCGCTCTATGCTGTTGGATGTAAGTGCAGTCTTTAGTCCGTTAGTCGCCTTTTACGACACCCAAGGGAAGAGATGGAAAGACTTCCTACCTTTCACATACCTATATTTTGTCGCTTCTTGTTTATTATTACTTATTACTTTGAAAATTTAAAAATAAATATGTCTAGTTCTAGTAATGAATAATTTAATTTACAGAATACACCGCCAAAAATATTAAGTGAAGCACAAAATGTTATTAACAGTCTATTACCATCTTAGTCTTAATAAAATATATGTTGGCTTACCAAAAATTTATACACTAGAAAAACAACAAAAACACGCAGTAATTTTCAGAAAATCTGCTTTCCTCACAACTGTGTCGAAAATCGTCGTATGAAACGCGTATGCATTGGTAATTACAATCCTCGGCTCCATCAAGCTCCACCTCGACTGTAATGACCAACATAGCACACTTGTTTCATAATGTTCTATTATGGCACTGCTTCCGATATATATATTTTTTTTGCCCAAGTGTGTGTGTTTATTTCTACGCGATCTGAAATACTTTAATTAAGGACCGGAATCTCATGATTAATTGTAAAACACAAAATCGCTAACATGGTTATTACGGTGACAAACTAGGCAGGCAGTGTATTATATCAGTTTTGCCAAGCAGATACTTTAAAATGTTCCGAGGTTCAAACCCGAGACCTCAAAAACCAGTCACACCCTAACCACTAGACTATAGCAGCAGTAACAATCAATCAACGAAACAACCGTACAATAACAAATTCCTTACTTCCAAGCTAAAGTTAACACTCGAATGCTACACACAGCGAATGCCATCGATTGGTCGCCGATTTTGAGTGCGGACTCTGTGAATGATATTATTATGTTAACCTCCTTTAACGCTGCGGTTTTGGGGTTGTTTGACGTTTATGCCCCCATTAGAAATGTCAGGCTAAACCCGCTCCGTGGATTACTCCTCTAGTGCGAATTGCGATGAAGACACACAAAAGAGCTTTTTGTCTACAAGCGGTGCCGAACCAATTCTAACTGGGAGTCTTTCAAACATGCCCGAAACAGATGCAACCAAATGATAAGAGGAGCTAAGCGCCGTTACATTCACCAACATTTATCAAATTTTACTCCTGCCGACATGTGGAAATTTTGAAATTCCCTTGGTACTGACAAGTTTCCCGCACGACATTCACCTTTCTTTCCTTTGGAATTTAGATGATCTCAATCATGGCGATAGAGAGCATCTAAATTCTAAAGGAAAGAAGTTCTCTTCTACGAAATCCCTTTCTGATACTGTAAAATTTCTTACTATTTCTAGAATTACTTCCTCTGTTCCATTATCAACACATCTTTTGTCTTTCACTCCTCTGACAGAGAATCATTACTTTCCTGTTTCCTTCCTATACTTACCTTCATTTTCAATTATTTCCTTTCCACCGGTCTTTTTCCTGCCGTTTGGCGCAATGCCTTTACCATTCCACTTCCCAAAATATCAAACCCCAGCTCTCTCAGTCACTTTAGACCCATCTCTATTTCACCATTCCTCTCTAAGGTTCTTGAAGCTGCTGTCCACAAACAGTTTTCCTCTTTTGTCTTTCGTAATGATATTCTCTCCTCCTATCTATCAATCTGGGTTCCGGCCTGGTCACAGTACTACTACTGCTCTACTCAAAGTTGTCGAAGATATACGCGATGAGATGGAGTATTCACGTTTTACTGTGCTGGTTTTAATTGATTTCTCTAACGCATTCAACGCAGTGAACCGCTGATATTCTCCTCTCTCTCCTCTCCCTATATGGCTGCTCATCCTCTGCACTTCTGGGGTTCACCTCTTATCTTCGGGGGCGCCAACAAGCGGTGCGAGTCAACCAGTGTGTCTCCAACTAGTCCGACTTGTCTGCAGGTGTACCTCAGGGCGACGTGCTCTCACCTCTTCTCTTCTCCTTGTTAATTAATTCACTTACATCTATTCTTTCCTCTTCTTATTATCTGTACTGTGACGATCTGCAGTTATATGCACAGAGTGATCTACGCCACCTTGACAACGCTATAACACTCCTTAACCAAAACCTGAAAGGATAGGTGTGTGGTTGGATAGTTTTGGAATCTCTGTTAACCCAGACAAGTGTCAGGCCATCATTATTGGCAGTTTTTGTCAGCTCTCTCAACTCAATTTGAGTTCTACTCTGGCTCTGACTTTTAATGGCGTTGCAATCCCATACGCTACTTCTATGAGGAACCTTAGGCTTGTCCTTGACTGCATCCTTGGTCGGGAGGGTCAAATCCAAAATATTAGTCGTAAAGAACATGGGACTCTTGGCCCACTTTACAAACTAAGAAACTTCATACCGCCCAGCACTAGAGTTGTGCTTGTACGAGTTCTTGTTCATCCACTTTTTGATTATGCTGATGTTTGTTTTTCCGATATTAATCAAATCTTTCTCAACATATTGGATCGTTTTCTCAACAGTACTATACGCTTTGTCTTCGGTCTACGAAAATACGACCACATACATCTCTTGACTTTCTAAACCAACTTAAGTGGCTACCCATTCGTGAGCGTAGGAATCTAAGTTGCCTTCTTTTTAATATCCTCTTTGATCCACGCGTCCCGGTTTATCTTAAATCCCGCTTTCAGTTCTTGGGTGCTTCACACCAACGCCATCTTTGATCCAGCACTAATCTGGTACTCCAAACTCCTTCTCATTGCACTAATTTGGTTTCTAAATCTTTCACTCTTACTGCTATTTGACTCAAGAATGCACTGCCTTTTGACGTTAGAAATGCTTCCAACAAGAGTTTAGCGCGTGAGTACTTTCTCAAATTTGTCCAATAGTTTTAGGCTGATTTACACTATGTTACTAGCGTTTGTATATATGGGTGTATTATATAGTGTAATATGGACGTGTATAAATATAGATATTTGTGTATAATGCATGAATGTATATTTGTGTTAGTTAAGTTAAGTGTTTCATTTGCGTCTTTTTAAATTAATTGTAAAAAAATTCATGTATGCATATTCACTGATTGACTGTTAGAGAATGCCTTATGGCATTAAGTCTGCCGTTTGCTGTATTTTAGGCAATAAAGTTTAATTAAATAAAAAATATAATTAAGTTTTAATAAAAAATGATTTGACTCCAGTGCTAATGCTTTCCTTTAGAAGCAATTTTATCGATATGTTGACACAGTAATAATTGCGACTCAACAACTGGTTCAGAATATTGTTTTATATCAGCAATTAAGAAACTCAATTTCTATTTATAGCACTGCTTCTGTTAACTAACTTTTTCTGGCCAAGTGTATATGTGCGTTTGTTTCTACGTGATCAGAAATACTTAACCATTGAGGAACGGAATCTCATGATTAATTGTAAACACAACATCGCTGACACGGTTATTACGGTGATAAACTAGGTAGGCAGTGTAGTCTATCAGTTTAACCGAGCAGATAAATTAAAATGTGACGAGGTTCAAACCCGAGACCTCAAAAACCAGTCACACCCTAATCACTAGACTATAGCGGCAGTAACAATCAACCAACGAAACAACCGTGCAATAACAAATTCCTTACTTCCAAGCTAAAGATAACACCAATTAAGTTTTAATTAATTATTAACGAGAACCTCTTATTCATGAGCACATTTGATGAACCTTTCTCTATAAACAGGGAATATACCCGATACTGATTAAATGCAAACTTCGGAGCGAACAGAAACAGGTCAGGGCAAATATTACGCGCCTGAAAAATACAGTCTATCATAATATTAAAGAACTGGGCTTGCACCCTCGTCATCATTTTATGAAATATACCGTATGAGCGTTCCAGATGAAAATAAAAATCTCTTGAGAGATAGAAAATTTCATTGAACATAAAAGCTTTTCATAAAAAATAAACAATGGATTACAAAGTAACAAGATAACGTTATGGTCATGATTCCGTGATCCCAATTAAGAAGCTCAAACCCGATTGATTGTAAATATTTTTTGTTATAAATTAATTCATCCAACCAACTTACAAAACCAAATAATTAAAAGTAGATTTGAAAACAAAATATAATGTTACAGTATCAAAGTACAGGTTGTATTTTAATTATTCACCTTAGTCACGAATGTTTTTCGAGGGTCCGATTAAAATTCATAAGATAACAGAATTCCAACTTTCAGACTGCTTTTGATGTAATTAGATAGAATAATTAATGTTTGTATAATTGGTTCTTGAATTTAAAATTACCCTTGTTTCAGAGTTTGTAATTTCGAACTTGGGAGTCATGTCAAGTTGCCAAATTTGATTTCACTCATTATCATCATCAGCCTAGAAACGTCCCACTGCTGGGATCAGGCTTTCCCACACCACATGTGCAGCAACTGAGGAAATCGGGCCATAACCCATCGCAATATACCAATGCAGGTTGGTGGGTATTAATAATACTGCCATCTTCAACCGGTGCCATTGGCTTAACTTGGCTTATGAAGCTTGTAAAGTTTAATTAAATTAATACTTTAGTTTGGCCACTCAACCCGGTATTATGAATTACTCAAGTGCCCGTATTTTATGTATCAATAAGGTTTCAGAGTCAGAGAGCACGCATTTGAAACTCGGCTACGGTACTGTATTTAGATTTCTTCGAAAGTTGGTTAACACCACAACATCAAATGGCCGAAATTAGTAAATAATCTATTTATGGTGTTGCCTAATCAAGTTAGAGTTAGAGATAAAGGCTCCATACTAATTCTGTCAAATTTCTAATTCTAGTAGGCAAAACAGTAGATAGATTAACAATTAATATCGGCCGTTAATCTGCCATCTTATCGGCAACGTTGTGTCAGTCAGTCAGTAAGTGAATGAGGTCAACCATGGCGAGTGCTATCATGGCGTCAGTCAGTCAGATGAAATTCAATCGCTTTCCCGTAAGTCAGTAAATGGGCTATAAACATTCCCAGTACGGGGCAAAGGCCTTCATAATTTATGTTTGCGTTACCACCACGCCTGCCAAATCCGAGTTAGTGATCACAAACCCGGGTTATGCGTCGTAAAATCTGAAACACACTTTGTGCTGCATAAAATTGAACTTAGAACCACTGCATTTCGAGTCTAGCGCTCTGCCACACGGCACAGGTAGGTACAGTCAGCATCAAAAGTAACTGAACAAAAACAAAGTGGCAAAAGTAATAGTTACGTGTAAGTGTCTTTACATACTCATCATGTAACATTTCAGAATTATATGACATTTTTTGTGTTCATATTAAATGGTTAAGGCAATAATGCAAAAGTATATTGTCATGTACTTTTGACTCAACAGCTATGTCAGACAATTCTGGTCATTTCAACCGTAACAATCATTTGAAAATTTCATATGCTAAGCTACTTTTGATGCTGAAAAAAAAGACTTTCAATACTTACTTGTGGATAAAATCCATCCTTAGTCTGATAGTCGAATACGTAAAAGTAGGTTTTAGTCGGCCTCCTCGGCCCGTCTTCGTCGTTCGGCGTGGGCTTGGGTCCACCACTCAATAAGTCCCCACTTTGTACCAGCGGGGCCACGTATTGTGCATCAGACAAAGCGGCCACCGTCGCGTCTCTTGTGTTTATAGGGTTCTACAACAATGGATTATGGTAATGTATGTTAATCAATACTTTGTCACAATTTTCGCGGAAGCGGAGAGGCGGATTGAGGAAATCTCCCGGTTATTTCCACAAATGAAAGGCTCCTGGACTTAATGGTAATGCCAGTGCATGTAACTTTTTTGTAGATATGGTTTTAATGAAAACCTGAATTATTTAGAAAAGTAACAATTTTCAAAAATAAAGTTGAAGTCTAAATATAGTTTGCGAAACAATTGAGCAATGTTAGTAGTATAATTTTATAACTTTCAATGATATGAAAACAATTATTTTTTAAATATTTTTTCTTAATTGTCATTATTTTTTTGTAACTAAGCAAAAATTAGAATTCATGAGTGCTTGAAATATAAGACGTAAAACCACGATGTTGTATAAGTTTAATCTTTTAAAAAGTTTTTGCTTACCACGTTATAGTTATTCATAAGCAAAGTGCCTTTAGATATCCCCACTAAATGATAGAACTAGTAAAACAGCAATCTCCAAGAATGATTTTTAAGATTGATAACAATCGTAACTACTTTATAATTAAACAAACCTCTACCGTTCTTTCCCAGTCGGTGTACTCATTGACGATGGTGTAGAAAATTTCGCTCAGGTGATAAGTGTATGAGTTCCTCACGTACGTCCTGTAAGCAAGAAGTTATTACGGCCTTTGTGTAACGTGCAGTGTAACATATAATACAATATCAGGGTGGATCCACATTCACCACCTCTTACGGCTTCGATATTTTGTAATTGGAGATTACAACGTGTAGCCTCGAACCAAGATACGAAGAAATAACAATTAAATTAAATTTAACTTTTCTACAATCACTCCAATTATCTAGCCCAAGAGAAGCTTCGAAGAAACTCGTTAAATGGTTACTAGACAACGGATAAACATACTTAAAGTATTTAAATACATTCTTATTATACATAGAAAACACCCGGACCCGAGACAATTTAGAAAAACAATAGTTTCTAAATTGACCCGTCCGGGGATCGAACCCGGGACCTCAGATATGGCGACACCATGAAAACCGGTGTATAAACCACTCGACCAAGGAGGTCGTCATTAAATCAAAATAAACAAACAATCAATTAAACAAAAGACAAACAAATGTTGAGTTATTAACAATTGTATTTAAAAAAGAAGCGATTATGAATTAGTTGATAATAATAAAAAATATAGCTACGAACTTTGAAACAAGTGTCTCCATGAAAAGTTTTAGTTTCGAGGCCAACAAAAAGTATAAATCCAAGGTGTAAATCCATTTTTAGAAGTGTTGTATCATTTTCAACAGTGAAAGAGTTTTGCGTAGAAATGTTCTATTTATACCCTTTATTGTCAGACTGTCTCCATTCACAGTTGATATTACCGTAAAAAGATAAACAGGAACCGGATAATGCTATCCTCAATAAATCCACATTTGCTGTCATTCAAAAGAAAACTATTATTCACTTACCTTAACATTCGATCTCTTTTGTCGGGTTCAATCCCATTTTGTACGTCGTGGGCCGAAAACTTCCACAAAGCCTCACTCGTCACCACACCGAATAGCAAATCGTATTTATTCTGAAATAACCTTCTGCCACTATCGCTCCTCTTTTTATGCATATTCAAATTCTGATTCATATTATTCAGAGGGCCGAAAGATGGGAAATCTCCCGTAGAATACATCGTTAGGAAGTCTTTAGCGAAGTCTGTCTTTATTACTACACCATCAACTGAGGGGCCGAAGGCTGTTAGAAAGTTAGGAGGTGATATGTCTATAGATAAAAGTTCTTCAATAGTTGCTTCTCTCAAACAATCGACTATCACTTCATGGTCCTTAGTGAGGTCTTCAGGTATGGTACAGTTCATGTGCTTAGCTAGTTTTAGTGAGTAATATACTGGATCGTCAACTATCGCCCACGAGCTTAGCGCTGATCCTGATAACAAAATTGCCCTGTGGAATAAACCTGCAAACAAAAAAACAATCAAATAAAAACTTTTATTGTCTAATATTATGTAAAGTTACATTGAAGATTAAGTTAAAGACAAAAAAAGAAATATTGAGATGATCTACAATGTCCTTTAGTATCAACATTATTCTGCCTTATTGCTGTAGGCATACTATTTGATTAATTAAGTTATAATCACTGATAAGTCTATAGTTAAGTTTCCAGATCATAATAACAGATAATCTAACAACTTCTTACATATTTTGAATTTAAATGAGTTGTAGCTGGAAATTACTAAACAGAGTATTTAAATAATATTTTGAACAGTAATAAACATACTTAGATGATTAAGTAACAAACATAATCTATAAAAACAATGAGATCGTTGTAGATAGTGGAAATATCTTCGAGATTAAGAAAATTATATGTTTATTATACATTATGATCGTAATTAAATTTCGTTGAAGATCCACACATTACGCACCTCATGTCCAGTAACACAGTCTATTGTGTGTTTCTTTAATTATGTACTTCCTTGTACAATCTCTATAAGGACAAGGTTGCGTTTTCCTTTAGCAATATGCCTCTACCTAATCCTACAAGCAATTTCAGGTCAACTACACACAGTGCTATCTAGTTAATTAATTTCTGGCGTCCGAAACATCAACGCGCGGCGGCCTGAATCCCTTCCAAGAAATAAGGTTTCATTATTTAAGGGCTTAATTCTACTGATTAAAACTGTAAAAGGTACGCGTTAACTAGAAAAGTCAATGTCCATTGTACTTATTTTTACTTTATAAGGTAATAAAAAAACCAAATCTTGGGCATTCTTTAAGAAAAAAAATCTATGAATATCACAAAATATGCACAAGTAAGTACTTATATACATCACTTCTTCGTCTATCAATATAGCTCTAGCTCAATAGTTTAAATTTTTTCCCCAAAATACCGTAACATCGTTGAAGAAACAAAACATATATCACAATATCTCAACACGCAGTGAAGGCAAACATTTTACTAACATCAGCAACCACCCACAACCATAGTAACAGCCGTTTATCAACACAATGCCCCATAATACGCACCTGGCATAACAGTAGGCGATATCATAAGAAAGTTTATACATGCGGCCCCCGAGCCGTGGCCCATCAACGTTATGTTCGTTGGATCGCCTCCAAACAGCGCAATATTCTGCTGCACCCAATGCAGTGCCGCTATCTGGTCCATCAGCCCGTAGTTTGCCACTCGAGCCTTCAAGTTGGGAGCCGGATTTGCATTTAAAAATCCTGGAACGCCAACGGCTATTAGCACTAATAAGAGTTTACAAGCAACTTAGAGTTGAGAACAACTGCAAAGGAAATAAGTTTAATTTTATGTGTTGATCAAGTTCTAGGAGTTTCCGAAACTGGTGCTTAAGTTTCTTGTTCACCTGAATTAGGAGGGAGAAACGTATTTTTCTCTTGGTGAAAATGTTTATCGGGATTTTTCTTTATGATTTCTTAATCAGACTGTTTTTTGCGAGCTAAAACTAAAGAAAACATAGCAGAAGAACAAACCCCGCGGTAAGTACATAAAACTAACAAAATTCTGATTGTTAAGAGTAATTTCAAATAAAAATATTATGCATGAATTTTGGGACTGCGTCTGTTAACATTATCTTTCATCTTATAACTTAGTAGTAAATTGTAGTCAATTATTATAGAGTACTACTACTTACAGTGGAACAGAATAAAATGGAGGTAAACAATCGCAATACGGAATCACTTATGAAATAATGGGATATACGATGCTTTAACTTTTAAACTACGGGATCCATGTAACGAATGACCAAAACATCTATAGAATGTTTAAAAAAGTTTCTCTAATGACAGAGCCAGAGCTCTGCAAGCACTGCTCAGCGAGCGTCGTACTTTACTTTAGTTTGGGTTGATTACATTTTATATTTCAAGGGTTCTAAACTTTTCGGACCATTTGACATGCAAAATGTTTTGAAATAAAAAAGACGAAAGTTGAAACCATTTTAATTATTCCGGGCGAAGACGAATTTTGTGAACTTTTTTGCTTGCTTTGGGCGATGTAATTATACACTGGCCAGGATAAAAAAACACTGTAAAGCTTTTTGAAGAAAAGATAAGAACTGAGCATAATTTTATATTTTTCTATTTATTTATGTATTTGTATTTTAATTATTAAAATAGACCTCATTAAACATTTTACTTTATTTTTAATCTATTTAGTTTTATAAACTATGTTTTGAAAAACTGGATGACAAGTCTCAACTAAAGCATTGCTTTCGACGGTCTGTGCATTTTACGGATTATATTTTTAACTTACTTGATAACTACGTATTTTATTTACACTCTCCTGACGTTTATTCGTTATGTAAACCTTAGATTTTTTAAATGATGCAATATTTTAGTGTTCCATAGATGTACATACCTATCGATTTTAATATTACTGATAATTTGAGTGTTGAAAAAGAAACTTACCTAAAACACCTAGTCTAAAGTTTAATGTTACTACGATAAGATCAGTGTAGCTCGCGAAGACCGCACCATCATATGGATTGCTGGAACTCCAAGAGTAGCTCTCACCATGGACGTAAACTACTACAGGCAGTGCTAGTTTTGTTTCATCCACTGTAAAATAAAAGATTATGTTGCTATTTATCGACTATTGAAATAAAGTCTAATAAAAACTAATCAATAAACACAAATTATATTGTAATTTTACAAATTAAGCAGACTTACTTTGCAACGGTGCAAATATGTTTAAATATAGACAATCTTCACTTTGATTCTTAAGATAAGGCATCAGTCTTTTTAAATATTCTAGTCTGCCTTTAGGCATTTTCTCTAATATGGTCCTTTCGTCGTCTAGATCTGGTAGCTTCTGTGGGCAAGCGGGACCTGGCCTGTCTGATACTCTTACTCCATCCCAAGGCGATGGCGTTCTTGTTGGACTGAACCTTAAAATAGCTAAGGGTAAATACGTGGCAGAATATTATTCTGAGAATCTGTATATTAAACATCGCTGTCAGTCATATAGCTCACTGAACACTCATTGTTATAGTCAGCTTACTCTTATAACATAGATGTCTCTGTATATTCCTATAGCCAAGAGTAAGTGTCATCTGTACATTTGTAGAGATTAGACATAGACAGACAATGAAGATACCTACAGAAATTTGATTCATAATAATTATTTTTGTAAACCCAAATCAATGCTATTACTAAATTGCTTTTAGATATGGTATGGGAACAAACGGTATAACACACTTAATTGTCGCCAAATGGAGATGGAATGCGATTGGTTTGTAATCTATGATCCGATCAATTTGCAGATTAATGCACGCAGCGGTTTCGGATTCACAATTTACGCTGAGGTGATATTTGTTCAATTAGTTAACCAGCACTCAAATCAAACATGACTTTAAAATAATGTGTTAACTATAGGAAATTCGAATCGTATAATTTATAACAATAATATACATTTTGCCTTACCTATTTGATCCAACTGGTGGCGTAGCATAAGGGACACCTAAAAAAACTTCAAGAGGACTCAAATATCTATGTTCGTCCATTGCCAAAACTATGCCCTGTAATTTTCCATATTTAGTTTGAACTATTCTACTGCTTATTTTAAACTTAACATTTGACTTCGGAATAGGGTTTGAGGGGTTCAAGTAATAGTTTTTATAATCTTCATAATTGCTATAAGCACTGTTTTCACTATTGTAAAATTTGTTATTAGAATGTAGAAAATGTTCATTAATGTAATAAGGGTTGTTATCGAAATTGACTTTTGTGTAATCTACGTTTTCATTTGTATGCGCTGGATTGCGTTCGTCATAGTTGTTTTCGCTCAATTGATCATTCTGTTTGTTCGAACTGAAATCTTTATTGGCAGTTCTGTCAGCTAAGTGGCGATTCATGTTTGTTGTGTTCGAGTTGACCGTGCTCATAGATAAAAACGTTACAACAAGGATACAGTACAAATTGAAACAGACTAGTGGTTGTGTGGGATTTTCGTTTCTCCCTTTTTTATGCAAGCATTTTTCGTAATCATTGCGATTCATGCTCGTAACGCATATTTTAGTCCGCGCTTTGTGGAAATGTCCGTTATGAAACATTTTTCGTCATGTTATCATGTTTGTGACACTGTCTTCTATTTTATCATCTTCTTTGGCTCTCGATTCTTTGGGTAGACATCTGAAACAAAAAGAAAATAATCTGTTAATAAGTCACAAACTAGTCCCCAGTTAATTAAAGAAAATGTAATATTATGTTTGCTATTGAACGATCAAAAATCTGCATATTGACTGTCAAAATAACAATTTCTAGTAAAATGTGTTTTTAGTTAATTTACATTGTTTGTCAATTTAAACATCGGCTGCACTAACCGCGAGGTTGCGAACTGTCTAACTATTTTTGTTATAGCTTTTAAATAGGTACCTTTATGTAGTTTGACTCTGTAACTAGTTACAACGTCTTAATAACCGCAGACTGTGTAAAGTTCATCAAGTATTTGCGGATTGACCACTATCCGAGAACTTTGCCTTATCCTTACAACGGAATTAATTTAGCCAAGCTGTTACTTGTATATACTGTGGCTTCTCTGTATTAATTTGAATACCTTTAGCTATACTACGGCCAAATTCGATGAAGAATGTTTGTATACCAATTACTGTTATTTCTTTGTGCGAATATCTAGTTTCACCTAGACTTTTACTGTTTTTTGAGATAGACATGATTGTTAGCAGTTTCATAATAAATTTCTCCCAAGAAAAAGTAAAAATCCGAGTGCCACAAAATATTTTTACAAAGAAATGTCAGTAATTTATTTAAAAATTCATAGATTTAGTGCCTCTCACGACTATCGAGCACAATGGAAATGAATCTACGGAATTCGAAAAAATATTGTCGCGCTTTATACTAATACATATTTCATTTTTCGATTAATAAGCTGAATTTAATAATGTTCAAAGTACAACAAGTGTATTACACGACAAATCTGTAGTCAACTCGAGAAGTGGTAGCCACATCGCGGTCACCGTCACTCGAGTCTTGATCGGCAGCGGCTTTGCTGCAAGATATGACATTTTTACTTGACAGCAGTTTGACGCGACGAGCCCTCGTCAGTTAACTCGTAACAGTCTTGTGGCACGTTCGAATAGCTCAGGAACTAAAGCTCCGTGTCCAACGAAATCTTGGAAAGCGTAAGTTTGAAGCCCGAGATAGCAATTACAGCCAAGCCATGAATTTATATCGGCCCGAGAACCAGATTCTTCCACTTTCCCTTAGAGAACTTTAACGCATCTTTCTTTAACTCTACAAGTTGAATGGGAATTGTACTCGGCATTGTTTGAGTATTCAGCACCATGATATTCCACACACCAGGAGACATGGCGCTTTTATTGTTCGGCTTCAGTGCAGTCAAAATCTTCTCAGTCAGATTCTTCCACGCTTGAGCCGGATTGTTATGCAAAATTGGTTGATGGCTTCAGTGAAAATATCCTTCGATGAAATTGCATTCAAATCGTGCATCAATTTTTCGTCGAAGAAGTTCAATCGTTTGCTAGGCTCGTGCCACCAATAATCATGTCGTTCTGACTTTTTTGCGCTTTTTCAAAAAGGTTAAGCTTCTCTTAACCCGATCGTCTTTGTTTTAGGCTCAAATTGAAGCTGACTAAATTTTCCAGAGGATCTTTTTTCAAATTTTTGATATCATTCTTTGTTTCATAAATATCGAGCGCCAAAATCAAAAAATCAGATATTTTTATTTACTATTTCGGCTATAATTTTTTTGTTAATGATTTTCTCAAATAATTCTTTTTGCACCTTACAGCTCTCGTAAATATGCGTGTTTTGAGTCTTTTTTGAATTTCATATCTTCATAACTCTCCGAGATATAAGGGAATCGCACTTTTTCGTGAAATCGGAGCCTACACTGGAGCGAACGAAAAGACATTTCCAATGTCAAAACATTCTTTATTGAATTTGGCCGTAGTACAGTCACGTCAACTAGATTTCATTAATGTAATGGGAATCTAATAAACATTGAAGATATTGTAAAACCGTAAATATTTATAAATTGAAAAGCCGATTGTATGTTGCTGATGATAGCTAGGTTTAATCGCCTTTGTATCAGACAAAGGGATTCCGGATTTTACTCTGGGCATCGTTTTGCATAATGTATACAAACGTGTAAATATATTTTATGTATTAATATTGTATTCATATATTTTAGCGTTTTATTAACGCTTAAATATTTTTAAACACTGAAAAAAGACGACAACTTCAGGCGGGAATCGCGGGAAAGTTTAAAATTAATAAAACGCTAAAATAAAATAAAAACCTTAATCTGTAAACGCAGCTTCATCTTAACCGAATGTTCAAATATTTGTAAAAATATTTCTTTCGTATCTCAGAGGTGAAAACTTCTAAGATTTGATGAAGCAATGTTTACAACATAAGCATCAAGCACTGAAAACTTTCGACGGGTGAAAACCAGACCTCGGTAACCAAGTAGTTAAGGCAGCCGCCCGGAATGCCCGCCTGAGGTTGTCGTCTTTAAAATTTTACTTAAGTATATTTTATGTATAAAAATAGGGTAGAAATTTTTTTCTTTTTATCTACCGCTGTTATTATATTTTATGAAATATTAAATTGAATTACTGTATTTCATTTACATTTCATTAGAGTTTCTGGACTCCTGTAACTGGATAACTGGAGTAACTGGTCAACTGATATCAAGTTCAGAGAATCGCGTAATCTTGACTTCATGTATACTACCCAATAGTAGCTCAGCTTAAATTACTAATTTTTAATAAAATAGCTCAGTTACTACTTCAAACTGAAACAAAAATACAATCACTATAGGACCCCATCCTCTATCTTCAACATAGAACACAAAGGAACGAGGCAATTTCCTTAAAGCACCTATTACAAAACTACTTTAGTTTAGATTCCCCTGCGTTTAGAGAAATAGAAAAGGGGCGATGGATAGCGGACAGTGCCATCAAGTCTCTTAAAACGGTGAGGTCGGCCGTTGTCCCGGGAAAGGTCAGCCCTCGACTTAAGGTGCGTACTTCATTAATGAGACAGAGCGAAAATAATAAATAATTCTCTAACAAAGTTAATAGTTTGAAATCTCAGAACAAGCCATTCGGTACAACAATTTGTGCGTTCATATTGCGAAACCTTGCAAGTTAGACCGTGTGTCGGCTCTTTCCTAAAGGCATGTTAAGATAATGGTCTCAGTTATTGTCGTAAATGTGCAGTCGTGAAATCGTGAGAAGGCTCGAGTAACTAACTAACTTATTGATAAATGAACTTGATGTTATAACAATTTTTAATTTGTAACAAATATATTTTTCAAGTGAGCAAAAATAGTTGCTACCAGCGCGGTAGCAATTCTCGCTACCCGCTGTTCCTTACCAACGAACCGACTACCTTAACAGGGCGGATCTGACCTGATGTTTACCTTCTATTGCATAATTAGATTGTACGGAGGTCGTTCATAATTTAACGAGCCTTTTAGTGGATTATCAAACCTTCATGATAGACGAGGCGGTGCGATAGTGTTTCAAAATTAAATCGGTATTAAAACATTTTGTAACGGTTATGAGCTTAAATTGTAAAGTAAGTACTAAACTGATGAAACTAAATGCTCATTAACATTTTTTAGAAGTATCCCTATCTTTAAACGATCATTTTCTTTACAAACATTAAAAAAAAAAAGTAAATCGTGTCTTTGTGAATCTATTGAAAATTGACTTCAAAATATGTTTTTAAAATTCATAGGTATATTTTATTTTATTTTATTAAAGTTTCTTTAATAAATTTAATGTTAGGCAAATACGTTGTTGTTACAGAATATCCCAACAAGACTTTATGTAAGTTTAAGACATTAGGTCATAATGTGCCCATAATAAATTGAGAATTGATCAATTACGGTAGTAAGCATTTACGTCGAGTTTTAGGCCCAGTTTTTACCTCTATTCCACAAAGTTCAACTGGACAAAAAAAACTAATTATTAAAACTTTGTAATTTATTTTAAAAGTTGAACTTTCTGGACTAAATAGGTCCTATAAGTTCAACTTTACAATTATTTTCAATGTGCTTACATTTAAAAGTAAACATGTGAAGGATCTTTGTTTGGTACCCTCCTTGGGAATGCTATAATAATTTGTATATTCAGTCACGGAACGTTTTATTTTGATATATTACTAAATAGTAAATACACCTTATTTTCTTAAAAGGTTATCTAGAAGGTTTCTTATTGATTAAGTTAGTATGTCAGTTTAGTTATGTTATAGTAAAGTTGAATAATTTATCTATGTTTTTGTTAGAAGTAAAATAATATATTATATTACTTTTTATTTGAGTAAAATTTTTAGGCACTGAAAAAAGACGACAACCTCAGGCGGGAATCGAACCACGCACCTTCCGCATTTCGGGAGGCTGCCTTAACCACTTGTCTACCGAGGTCTGGTTTTCACCTGTCAAAATTTGTCAGTGCTTGATGCTTAAGTTTTTTAGTCAACATTGCTTCTTATTTGATTTATCTGAGTATGCGTAACACATTTCCCTATAAGAAAAAGGCTTAAAGGGCATTATTGTCCAATCTTCATATAAACCGTGTGGGCCCCATAACGCCAACGATTGATATTAATTACGCAGATGATCATGGTGCGTTTGAGACTATTTGTCTTAGAGTGCTGCTACGAAAGTTCCTACCCATTTGAGAGTCTTATGCGGATTCTCGTTGGGTACAATAACAGTACCAGCAAAATTGAGTGGATTTTTCTCATGTGCTGGTATTACCTGAATTTTTACTCTCTCCTGTAAACCTTTAAGATATTGGGTTTCTGGTTCAAAGACTTGATAGCAGATATGGCGATAGATAGGGCGGTAGACTTGAAACAATTAACATCATCTCTCTAATATAAATTATTTTAAAATTTTATTATTTAATTATATTTGATAATTTTTTTAAAGAAGTTATTAATAAGAATAAGAAGTTATTTATTTGACACATAATAAAATACATTATAAAAAAGAAAAGAGTACATATAATAAAAACAACTGTAATTTAAAATAAAAGAGAAAACTAAAAAAAAGACGATGGTTATGTGCCAAAAAGGTGCCCGCTCAGCATGTTATGGCCTGCCTAATACTCAAGCCGGCCATAACACTGATTTTCAGCGGATGCCCTTCCCGCACCGTGCATCTGTATCAGTGAACTACACATACTGTGTGGGAAACATTCTTTAATGTGTGTTAAGTTATATCTGCACAAACCTGCCATCACGCTGTAACTTCACTTGAATTAACCATCACTTTACACAAATTTCTCACTATGGCCAGTGTATCTGCAGTCCTTGAAACGCAGAAATCGCTCGAAGCAATGTTGCTGAAGAAAATGGATGACTTCTAAGATCAACAGAGGTCTGCTTCTCCAAGGAAAGATAAGTCGGACAAGGTTACTCAACTTCAAAATGCATTTGGCATGTTTAGAGACTATGAGTGATATATTGAGGATGCTGCGACAACAGATATCTGAGGTCTTGAGGTCTGTTGATGGGTAACCTGTCGTAGATTCGAAACACTCCTGTACGAATTTCAATTGTTCAAAACGGTATGACGAAGTTTTAAGTACCAGAATTATTGCTTTTACATAAATTTGTTAATCCATAAACTTATCATATACATACGTTTCATTTTCCAGAAACTCTATTAGCCGATTATCAAAACTATTTTTTTGCTTTTAGAAGATTTTTGCTAACAATAAATTTCATGGGTGCGTATCATTTTATTGAACTAATTTCAAAGGACATAACATTCATTGGATATAATTTTTACTTGTTCTAAATACACTTCCTATAACAACATTACGTATATTATACATTTGATATACTTAATACTCATATTCTATAACATAATTTGATATAATTTTTGCTAATAAATAAAAATAGCATGTAACCCTAAATCGATTTCAAATATTGTCTTATAAAGTTACTACGTTGGGTTTTTGTTTAGGTTGTGTTAAAAATTCTGCACAAGCCAAAGCTGCGGTGGTGAGCGAAAGCCATCTGCGACGATAAGCTCGCGTGGGACCGCCGGAGTCCCGCAGCGCCAGAGCTGTGACAGAAACCATGCCTGCGGCATGCTGCATGCCCGCTTGCATCCTGCATGCCTGCTTGCATGCTGCATTCTGGCTTACATGCTGCATTCTTGTTTAAATGCTGCATTCTTGCTTGCATGCTGCTTGCTTGCTTGCATGCTGCTTGCTTGCTTGAATGCTGCTTGCTTGCTTATAACATGAATAATGTTTCATATGATAAGATTATTATATCAAATGTATATTATATGAAAAGTACATCATATCAAATGAAATTATAGAATCTAAAACTATATCAAATGTTTATTATATTAAATCAGTTGTTATATCAGATGAAATTATATGAAATTAAAATATATTATCTGAACGTTAGACCATAAGTATTTATATCAAATATAACACACCCAAATTTCATATCTAGAAGTATTAAATTTCGAAGTACTTTTTCTCTAAAATAACATACCCAGATTTTCGTTTTTACTTTGTTTTTCATTATATTCATATTAATATGTAATTAAACTAAAATATCTTAAAAAGTTTATACTTTGTGTTTTCGGTAAGGTTGTGCTACTCAAATCAATGACAGAAACGAATCGCGGCAAAACCGACTCCACGTAGTCTTGTCTGCCCTACGCTAAAGTGTAATTTAAGCCCGCGTAGGCGCGGAGGAGCGCGGTGCGGCGGCCCGTGAACTGAGGAGCAGGTGGGTTTAACCACCGCAGCTTTGGCTTGCTAGCTGGCGCTTAGTTGCATGCTGCATGCTTAGTTGCATGCTACATACTTGCTTGCTTGCATGCTTTGAACGTTACTACGGTTACAAGTTGTTCGATGATATTATGGATTTCAATTATTTGAAATGTTGTATTTTTATAATATTGGAAACGTGTTTCTTGAAAATGATTCATCTAGCAATTTATAGTTTTGGCCAAACGTTGAGTGGGATTTCTTAACATGAAGATTTTGAAAAAATAATAATCGATAATCGGCATTTAAAATCTTTGTCAATTGTGTTTTCGGTTAAAAGAAAATTATGGAAAACAAAAAATTACTAAACGTTTTCGGCCAAATAAAATTCGTACAGAATAATGTTTTTATATTTTAGCGTTTTATAACGCTTAACTTCTAAGATTTGATGAAGCAATGTTGACTAAAAACATAAGCATCAAGGACTGACAAACTTTGACGGGTGAAAGCCAGACCTCGGTAGCCAAGTGGTTAAGGCAGCCGCCCGGAATGCGGAAGGTGCGAGGTTCGATTCCCGCCTGAGGTTGTCGTCTTTTTTCAGTGTTTAAAATCGTACAGAATATTTCGAATTTATGATAATTATGTAACCCTGTTGAAAATATATGTCACGTCAATGCTCAAAGTGTGCCATGTCACTATACCTGATAAACACAAAGACTCATCTAAGCACAAAGACATTAAACTATTAAATATCTTTGTCTAAACACCTTTTCATCAGATAGTGTTCATGTTATCCTCCTTTCGGAAAGTTGGTTTAAGCCATGTCTGAGCTCCACCTCTAATAAGAGACAATAGTCTACCGAGGTTTGTGTTAATTCGCAATGATCGCGTTGGAAAAAGTTCAGCCAGTAGTTTAAAGGTTTTAAACTACTGGCGATTTAATTTTGCTCGCCTACAAAGTGACGAGCAATTGACTTGCAATTGACTGGCCTCCTGTCGAGGATGCGTTATCCACAAACGATATGATTGCTTATTTGCAGGGTGTTATCTTAAACCTATTTGACACCCACACACCACCGAGAAGTATTAAGATGAAGCGACCGCCCCGCGCCGTGGATTACGCCTGGTGTCCGCATGGCAATGAGGAAGCGAGACAAGGCCTTCCATGTGTTCAAAGGGTGTCAAACTGATTGCAATTGGGAAGCCTACAAGACGCCAAGAATCGGTGCAACCAGTTGGTAAGAAGAGCAAAACGTCACCATATCACGAAAACGTTCCTGATTCGACACCTGCATAAACCTGGAAGTTTTATTGTTCGCTTGGCATCGGTGGGTCCACGGAAGACGCTATTTACATTGGATGAACTCAACAATAATTTCTCTTCTGTTAACACACTTTCTGATGGTGCAAAACTTACAACTATTTCTGCCATAACTTCGTACACGACTTCTGTCGATCAATTTTCTTTCACTCCGCTAACTGAGAAAAAGGTTAACAAGATTATTCTATCCATAAAGTCTAAGGCAATAGGAAGTGACGGCGTGGGTAGACGTGATAATTTTTATTTTAGAATGTATAATTTCCATCCTAACCCACATTCTTAATTATTCCCTGTCTTCTGGAGTTTTGCCCTCTTCGAAAAAAATCCAATCCTAGCATCCTCAGTCACTACAGACCCATTTCTATTTTGCCATTCCCATCCAAAATCTTGGAAGCTGCCGTCCATAAACAATTGTCATTATTCGTTTTCCGCAACAACTTCCTTAGCCAATATCAATTCGGATTTCGTCCTGGACATAGTGTACCTCCACTGCTCTCTTGAAGGTCATGGAGGACGTTCGGGGTGGTATAGAGCATGCACGGCTGACTGTGTTAGTTCTCACTGACTTTTCTAACGCCTTTAATATAGTCGACCATGACATCCTTCTCTCCATTCTGACACAACTAGGATTCTCTTCCTCATAGCGGACGTGGTTTTTTTCTTACCTTCGTAATCGCCAGCATGCTGTACCAAACTGTTTCCAACTGGTGCGACCTAGTTGCTGGTGTTCCACAAGGTGGTATTCTTTCTTCTCTTCTCTGTTCGCTTTTTATAAATACTCTTTTCACTCATCTCACTTCATCTTTTCAGCTTTATGATGAAGATTTGCATCTATATACACAAGGCGATGTAACTGCCTTGAACAAAACCATCGTGTCTATCAACCAAGACCTTCAGAGAATTCATGACTGGTCAGCCAGTCATGGCATATCTGTTAATCCCAGAGAGTGTCAAGCGATAATTATTGGTAGTATCCGACAACTATCCAATGTGGATATGGCTTCTGTGATCCCATTGAATTTTAACGGTCGGTGTAAGGGCCAAGTAACGTTACAACGGCCAACTCGTCAAAAGTAAAGAATTAAGGTTTGCTCATTGACAGTACTTGCAATTGTGATGGGCATATTTGGAACACATATCACAGAAAGTTACGAACACGCTCAGATCTTTGTGCAGATTTAAACATTTCCTTCCTTCCAGTACCTTCCAGTACCAAAATTGCTTTAATGCAGGCTCATGTCCTTCCCATCATATAGTACGCTGACGTCTGTTTTACTGATGTCAGTCAAATCCATCTCAACAAGTTAGATCGTCTCCTTAATAACAATATACGGTTTATTTTTAGGCTGCGTCAATACGACCACATTTCTGATTTTCGCAATCAGGTCAAATGGCTTCCGCGAGCGCAGGAAAGTGACAGTTGTTTGTTTCCCTTCACAACATCATTAGGTACCAATCCACGTGCTCCTGAATATTTGAAAACTAAGTTTCAGCTTCTGGGTGCCTCAAACAACGCAATCTTTGCTCTTTCAGCAACCTCCTTCTTGAAACCCCTGCCTCACTGCAATACGACTCTGGAACGCCTTACCCTTGTCAAAAAAGCTGTCAGTAAATGTGTGTTCAAGAGAATGGTACGTGAAAGACACTTTAAGAAAGTGGTAGACTTTAAATAACTTCATTAATTTCATATTTTCTGACATTTTATTGTATTTTTATATAATTATATATACAGTGTGGAATTTTTAAACATCATATTTTTTATTGTAAAGCTTACTTACTATCTTAACGTAATTTCTTTAGATAGTAAGCTAAGTAGTAAAGTAAGCTTTACAATAAAAAATATATTTTTCTTGGTATTTCTTTAACTTCTCAATCTTGGCAACAAAATTTCAAAATATTTTGACAGCAGGTGCGATTTGGCGGAAAGTTAAATTTACGGAAATGGAAAAAAAAACAATAAAAAAAATTGAACGAAGTTCATGTTAAATTTGTATATTGCATTCACGATGCTTAAAATATACCACTGAACCGAAATAATCGACCTTGTTCATACTAAATTAGTCTCTAAGTGTATCAACACACGGTACAAAGTCAAGTGGAGAGCGCGACCAGCGCGGCCAAATATGGCCGCTTGGGGTCTGACGGAAAAGCGAGTTTTAGGGCTTGAGGGGTTAATTTTAAATACTATGTCGTTTAAAATAAATTGATCCTTATGAATGACTCTTTCGGTTGGTATTATAAAATATAGGATGTTTTTTTTTCACCGATTTGATTCCCGGCAGGCAGGTGATTTTTCAAAAATCTTTAAATGCAATTTTAATTATTTTTGAAAATAAAGGAATGTTTCCTTTCAGTAAAATTTGCCATCATCAATAATTAAGGGTACTTTTCCTCCAACTACTGTTTTTTTTCCACACTGTATAATTACATAAAAATGTACAATAAAATGTTAGAAACTATGAAATTAACGAAGTTTTTAAAAGGGTGCTCACGTACCATTCTCTTGAACACACATTTACTGACAGGTTTTTTGATATCTAAGGACAAGGCGTTCCAGAGTCGTATTGCAGTGAGGCAGGGGTTTCAAGAAAGAGGTTGCTGAAAGAGCAAAGATTGCGTTGGTGAGAGGCAACCAGAAACTGAAACTTAGTTTTCAGGTATTCAGGAACAAGTAGATTGGTACCTAATGATGTTGTGAAGGAAACAAACAACTCTCACTTTCCTGCGCTCACGGATAGGAAGCCATTTGAGCTGATTGCGAAAATCAGATCAGAAATGTGGTCGTATTGACGCAGCCCAAAAATAAACCGTATATAGTTATTATGGAGACGAAATACCCTAGCTTGCTATACCTTGATAAAAAGCTAAGAAACCGTAGATATTTCTACGATCATCTGCAGCACAGCTGTCATAGATATTATTTTATAATATCGAAGAAAGAAAGAACATTCTTTTTCCGATGTTTTTTTAAACTGTTCGTCGTCTACTACAACTCAGTTGGTACAACTACTTACAATTTTAGTGTTCAGAATAATTAAGCAACTAATCTTCTACACAAAAATACCAAAATTAAATAAGTTAGATGTACACAACACAAAAAAGAGGACAACAGACAAAAAAAATACAATTTTTATAAAAAAAACTTCACAGTACTATAACTTGAGAACGGTTAAATTTTGGTTACAATGTTTATAGGTGAAATTAGTCATAAATGATGGAAAGTATATTCCTTTAACCCAGTTATAGATCGACTTAACCTTTAACCCTGTATACACTTAACTATTCATAATTATGTAATTGGGTTACGCCCGATTAATTATGTTAAATAAATAAAAGAAATTGATCCTTAAGAAATACTCTTTCAGTTGGTGTCATAAAATACAGGATGTTTTTTTTCACATTTCACCGATTCGGTTTCCTAATCAAGCGAGTGATTTTTCAAAAATCTTTAGGTAAATGCAGTTTAAATTATTTTTGAAAATAAAAGAAAATGTTTCCTTATAGTAAAATTTGCCATAATCAATATTAAGGGTACTTTTCCATCAACCACGGTCTTTTTTTCCACCCTGTAAAATATTTGTGTAGTTATATATTTTTTAAGATACGTATTTTACTAGAACGTATTTATGATTCTATACAATACCTAAATCGTTGTATATTTGTTTACTAATAATAAGGATTTTTGTCTAGTCTTTTTTTGAAAGTTTATTTTTCTCTGAACACCCTTACTGGTCGACTGGTAGATAATGCCTCACGGCATTAAGTCCGCCTTTTTCTGTAATTTTGCAATAATGAATAATGAAATAAATAGTAAACTGAATATTAAAGAAATTAGTGAGTGCTGTGACAGGGTTGTCGCTCTCGCATCGGAATATTCAGCCCCCAAAACGTTGTCTCTCATACACTACGCCATGAATCGTCTATGATAGACGCAAAGGCATTGATTGATTGGTGAGGTGAGATTTACCTATGCGCTGCAATACGTTGTTCCGAAGGTATGTTACAATTATATACTCGTATATGCCATACATTTTAAAATACCACTCCGCTAGACCTGTTAATTTCTACTTTTAAAATCATACCTCTTGCCATAACTAAGTCAGCTAAGTGTAATTAATAAAAACTCGCTTTAATTGATTTTCGCTTTATGATAGAATGGTCTTTTTTTATTCTACAACAGGTAAGCGCTTGACCTTCTTCTCATCCTGATGGTAAAGTGAGGATAAGGCCGAAGGTGGAAGCGCACTTCACGGAGAGTCTGATATGGCAAACAGCTTATAATTAAGCGAGCCGTATGCCTGATTTTCCAATAAAGCATACTAAAGTTTTCTAATTTCTTTTTACCTTTAATGATACCACTAAGTGTAAAAAGATATTGATAAGTTTTCCGCTATCATAAGAAAATTATGTTCTTTATCTTTATGTAAGGGGTTATCCCAAACAATGGCATAGACTCAAAGCTTCACAGCTTTGTTACGTTGATACGATTGCTGAATAACGGGCTCTGCCAAAAAAAGGTATACAGTAAAACTAGTGTGTGTACATTTTTAAATAGCTGTCGGATTCACACGCGTTTTTTTTACATTTTTTTCCAGTTCGTTGTTAACATTTATCCCCTCGTCTGTGGCAAGGACTCCTAGAGCTTGATAACAATAGAAATTCTATTGTGTCTGGTATTTCAACAGGCGACCTAATATTTACTTTTTCATTTTGGTCATACTTATAAACACTATTTGGGCCATAATTAGTTAAACATTTATTTGTCTACGTCACACAAACGTTATTTTGAATTTGATCGAAAGAGACAAAACAATGTTTAATTAAATAATGCTTAAATAGTGTATAACGTAAAGCTTTCATATGACAGGGATGATTTTTAAATGCTCGGATAAAACTCATCCATCTGATAAAGCATTACGCATTTAACCTAAAATGTCACCTATGAAAAAAAGACTTGATATATCAGACATGATATATATCAAAATGGTCGTAGGTATAATTAGTAATCAGCCTCCCTTAACCACGGACCCTGTAAAGGGTTCGAAACGTCAGGATAATATAAAAACTATGTAAATAGTAAATTAAACGCGTGTTAATCCGTAAAAAGTGTTTCATTTCAATCAGCTAACCTTAAGAAAACAGTACAGATAAGTAGCTTAATTTACGGTACTAACAAAAAACGTGTTTAACGAGTTTACGCAGTAACAGTGCGTTTAGCAGAAAGTAACGCTTTTAGGCTAAGCGTTTGCTTAGCCTAAAAACGTTACTTTCTGCTCCCTCTTAACCGGAGAGCAAAAAGAACTGTGACAGGGGTCCATTATCAAGGTTCAGCATTATCGTCTTAAAAACTTCCCATTACCGACTTAACTCCAAAGTGGTTTTATTGCCACCTCAGCTTTGCTTTAAAGTCGCCCTTAAATTTTTTAAAACAAAGCTCATAATGCAACCTCCGAGCGCGCCCGTAACATTGTCCGCACTTGGGAGATGGCAAAATGTCAAATTAGTGTCAATTTACCGCTTCTAGTACGCACGTTTATTATACACTTCTCGGGAGTACAAAATTTGGGAGTCGACTCAAAGTAATGTTAAGGCCTTTTAAAAAATGAGTAGGCGTAAAAAGTTCAACGGAAACCGCCGTCGAGAGCTATTGCTTTGAAAATAAAACACTCGAGATGGGCAGTAAAAGAAGTTAATATAATGCTGGGCCGATTTGAATTTTTATGGAATGTTTGATGAACATCGCTGGGCGGGTCGTTTAGTTGCTTCACGGATTCCAGTGACAAATGGGTTTTAATGAACTCAAGCGAGATTCTTTTGTTTAATCAGTGATTTAAACGAGAGATACAAAAATTCAGTCTTGACCTTCTACAGTTTTTTGTTTTAATTTGAAATCGGAAAATTCTTTCACTTTCATCTCCTTTTAAGTATAAATCTGAATACCTAAAATCCTCAACCACTATGCAAGGTCTATCTTATCTCTATTTTATATTGTTATAGTCTCCAACTTACGTATGATGAAAGTAGTAATCCACGCGGATTTTAAAAAGCCATGCTATTCACCAAACCGAGCACAAAATCAAATGAACCCGCGACAACTAGACACAGTGGAGATACTGATGGCACTTGTAACAGATTTGCATAATTCATAAATAATACTAGGAGCTCGATGGCGCAGCGGCTAGGGCGTTCGGCTTGCGATTCTGCCCGCTAAGTAACTTTCGCAATGCCGGGTCGATGGATGAGTGACCAAATTAAAAAAACATCTCGAGCTCCTCCGTGCTTCGGAAGGCACGTTGAGCCGTTGGTCCCGGTTGTTATCGTAAGATGAAGGTCGTTAAAACCCACCAACCCGCATTGGGCGAGCGTGGTGGGTTATGGCCCAACATCCCCACGTGCTATTGTCCACGTGGAAGGCCTGTGCCCTGCAGTGGGACGTTTATAGGCTGATGATGATGGTGATGACATATATTCACGACTGTTATTCCCAAACGGTTAGTCAGAAACTAGGCAATGAGGACCGGAGAAGCAGTCCTCTGCCATAGCGCACGTTTCGCCAAATTACAACTGCACACATGCTTAGCATGATAGGTGGTGAGCTCATCGCCGCTCCATGCTGATGAATGTATGTGCATTCTATAGTTCTTTAGTCCCCTTGCAAGACACCCAGGGGAAGAAATGGGTTGGCAGTAGTCTTTTAATAACGTGCCTCCACCACACAGTTCATACAGCACGGCTTTAAGTAAGAAAGCAATTACTATTGCGGATAAGGTTCGATGGAACTGTATATAAAACAAAGGTTCCTTAATAAATGAAGAGAAAAAAGCTATTAATTATGATCCCAGTTAATATGGAGATGTTTATCCTTCGCGCCAACCAACGGATCGGAAGCGTCGATTCTATTTTGCGGCCAAAGATTTGGTTCATAGAGGAAAATGGTGCAGATAAAAGTGGAGACTGAATTAATCTTAGTGTGTCTCCTGATTTTGCTGTTATGTAAGCGACCCGTGCAACATTCGCTATATAAGAAGAGAATGCCATGTGGCGTTAAGTCCGCCTTTTGCAGTTTTTGTTTTGCAAAGAAGATTAAATAAATAAATAAATAAAATATAATATTCAAGATAAAACTATTGAATTACTCTTTACGTAGAATGTATTTAAGTATGTTTATAATATGGTTTTGGGATAAATGGTTAACTATTGAAAATATATTTCACAAATAACTCAACTTCGGGCTAGACAATTGATGTGAGCGTGGAAAAGTTTTTGTTATTGTTATTATTTTACTTTATTACTTTGCGCTAACTCTAGCAAAATCCTGTCGTTTAGCTAATTCTAAAAAGTTGTTATTAGTTTCCGTATTTTCTAATATTACATTAATTTGATTGTTTATTGGTTGCTATATTAGACATTTATTTCATTTCGAAGATATAACAAAACTATCATAACTTTAAAATGCAGCCTGCTAGTAAACTTCTAGGATCACTGAAAATGTAATTTTTAAATTATATATAAACTTCCTAAACCTGGTTTAAACTAATCCTCTCAGTTAATGACAATATTGCCAGACAGAAAAAACATATTATAACCAAGTTTAATATAAGCTACGTGTACGAATTAGTAGATTTATAAATAATACCTACTTTCAGAAAATTATCGAAACTATTCTAATACATTACCCTATTATAAGAGAAAATTGAGCAATAGGACTGTTCTGAACCTATTACGGCAAAAACGGAGAGGATCCAAATATATCCAGATAACAAAACGCTGGAAAAAATGGGACACTATTTCACACATATCGCCGATACGATCGAATCGCGAAAGCGACGCATTCTTGTCACGACAGGCCCCGGCGCGACGCGAACCGAATTCATTCTAAAACGACACTCGAAAATCAACCATGTTCCCAAGCTTGTATAACTTGAAATTATGTGTGCAAAGAAAATGGCGCTCAAATGAAGGTAAAGGCAGACGTAAGTGCCATGTCAAAGGGATCGCAGTTGGAGATGGGTACCTATACTTTTCTTTTAGTGTGCTCGAAGACACTAGTTTTCCTAATTATTTCATATCTTACTCTTACCCAATATTAACTTCGGCGGCTTTCGTTAAAGCTACTTTTCCAATGCCTGGTCACTCCATGGGCACGTAAAGCTGTTGGTCCCTGTAACAAGAAAGGTAGATTCCAGGTGAAGCCCGCTTTCACCTTCGGCGTTATCTGGGGGCACAGAAGTGCTTCCGCCAAATCGAGCCAAAAAAAGGCACGGCCGTACATACTTTTCTCAAAGCCATTTTCGAACCTCTGTAACT
Organism: Scoparia ambigualis; assembly: GCA_963921215.1. Taxonomy (NCBI): domain Eukaryota; kingdom Metazoa; phylum Arthropoda; class Insecta; order Lepidoptera; family Crambidae; genus Scoparia; species Scoparia ambigualis. The sequence goes on from OY992503.1 coordinate 3,207,909, forward strand.
ACGTTGTAGAAATAACAAGAAGTCAATTTTTTTAATGGATAGGACTACATATATTTCCAAATAACATTAAAATGGAACCACAACTTTAAGAATTATAGCCAGTCAATGTAACTTAATTTTGTCACTGACTCACTTACTGATCATCAAAATTCTAAGGTACTTCTAGCAGACCCACAAGCTCCAAATTTTGTACACAGCTGTTTTTCTGTGAAGTGCCTCCGCCAAGTCGAGCAATAAAAAGGCACAGCTACCTATAGCCTATTCTATTACTATACAAGGAGTCAAGGATAAAGTCTTAATAGTGCATTGAAGGACATTAGTTCTTCAGTATTTACATGCGGTCAAGCGTATGTGTCACTTTCGAGAGTGACAAGTCTAGGCAGTTTACAACTAATCAATATCAACTTTGCTTGTATTAAAGCGCAAGAGTCTGCAATTTCTGAGTAAATTAGACTTAGATGCATATACCATCTTGTTAAAAATCAATATTTCACAGTCTCTGAGAAAAACCCACAGAGACAAAGAGTTGGCCTTGAGGAAGCCCACAGCTGAGGCACAAGATACTTGAAACGAAAAAAAGGACTAACAACAAAAATAAATGAGATCCCATCAAAAACATTACATAGGTATTGAAAAATACACTAGTCTCGCAACGCCTTTTTGCCGTAAAAAGTTTCGAAATCGAATGTAAACCGAGTCGGTTAATTCAGTACCTACTTATCTATGAGAACCGCTAACCAGTTTTTTATAAATTTATTAATTGTTAGTTAGCTAACAATATTTTATAGTAACCATATTAGACAATTTAAACTAAATATATCTAATACTTAGCGCTCTGCACTGTAAATCTAAGGTGTGTTAAAATTCACGAAGCAATAAAAGGACACGCCATATGTGTTCAATGTTGAAATTCTTGTACACAAACACCTTTAATCCCTTTTGAGGTGTTTTAAAATCTCTATCTCTAGTTTGTGTATATGAATTTTAACATTGAACAAACGAAGCCACTTTAATACACCTCAGATTTACAGTGTGTGTGCTTTTATTTGTTTGAAAGTACATAAATGGAGAACTATGTAAATTACTTTGTTCGTCGCTCTTTATTTCAAGAAATAAACAACTAAATGGTTGCTATAAATTGTTGTTAGCTAACTAACAAGGAATCAATTTAGGAAGTGTCTAGTCTTCCACTAGTGGTTATTTAACAAAAATTAATGTACTGCCACTAGTGGTAAGTTAAGGGGATCCTGCACGAAATTGTTAAAATTTACGTATTTTTAAGTTACTTGTATTAACCGCTGAATTAGTTAGATACATTAAAAGAACTTAGTTAAGTTAGCCTGATCATTGCACAAGGTCGTAGCCATGTTGAAATTTGAAACAAATTCTTTAAACAATACATAAATCAAATGACTCCTAAAAACATTTTTTTTGACAAGATTCTTAATTTTACGCCTGAAACAATAATTCTTACATGAAAATATTTATATTGATATTCCGCAGGTCACCCCCACCTTAAAAAAGTAAATTTTAATTATCAACACAAGCGCGTGATGGTTTTGTACATTTCATAAAAACATTGCTCTAATCAAATTACTGGGTCTGAAACTTCAAAGCAGAATTGTTCTAATTTCAAATATTAATATCATTGATTTTGCTATGAAGTTTATTATGAGACTTATGTCAGTTTTTGCGATCGCGCGGCACCCCCATGAAATAATGTTATTCTGTCGTAAGTTATTAGGTATTCCAATTTGTTCCTTAACGCAAGCCAATAAAGTTTAATTTTAAATGTACATTGTGGTAGCGTAGTGAAATAATTCATTAGCGGCAGACTAACATAAAAAGCTATTCTGCCACAACTTATTAGTCATTGTAATATGTATTTTGTAATTTTGAGGTAATTTTTTTTATTAGAATAACAATACATAATATGAGCTGCCCTACTCCTGCAGTAGGGCAGCTAGTATTTCTGTTGTTAATAAAAAAATAACCTCGAAATTCAAGTGATTCACTACGCTGCGCTTCGCTATTGTCTTTTTTTTTTATTCTTTTTTTTTTTTGGGACTTTTATCACACAGTGACAATGCCAGTCCCATCATATCTTATCCTATACTTAACGTCTAAAAGTATACCATAAAAATAAATTTTGCGTTGGCGCAGACATCGAATAAGCCAGTAGTTCGTGATAAATAAAAACATTTTTAACATTAAGGCCAGATTTGGATACAAATAAAATCCTATCCCGTGCGTCCCGCACACATTCCATCAAAATATGATACAGATCTTCTAATTTACCACATATGTCACAGTTAGGGGAATTGGTCTTGCCTATTAAATACGCAAAATATTTTGACGGGAAATGCCCGGAACGCATTCTTAGAGCTGTAACTAACACAGGTCTACTTAATTTGGATAATAAGAACCAAGGAACATGAGGAGGCTCACTTTGGATACTTTTGTACCATATCCCCTTACTTTTCGATCTTTCATCAAAGTAGGTTTTCCAACTAATCATACATTTTCTTTTATATTTAAAAAGAACTTCTGAGTAACAAGGTAATATCTGTGATATAAAGTCTTCCTTTATAGCTTTTTTAGCCAGTTTGTCCACCTCCTCATTACCCCTGATACCTATATGAGCGGGGATCCATTGCAATGCGATTGTAAGCCCAACTTGATTAAATTGATGGATTTGATTTAAAATAGCGTATGCTGTTGCAACTCCTCTATGACCCATTGAAACTTTTAGTACATGTTGTAGAGCACTCTTACTATCTGTTAAAATTACTATTTTTCTTTTCTGTAAATTAAGTGCGTATGATAGTGCCTTTGATATTGCATAAAGTTCAGCTGTCATGATTGAAATGTGTCCATTAGTTCTAAACATCTTATAATGTTTTGTGGTAGGGTCATAGTAAGCTGCCCCTACACCATTATTAGTTTTAGATTCATCAGTATAGAAAAAATAACTATCGAAATATTTTTGATATAACTCTTGAACAATATTTCGTTTTAGATTGTTAACTTCGTACATATTTTTTGATTCTCTAATTGAGTCCACATTAACTTTAATTACATCAGTCACATCAATGCAAGAAACCCAGACATCAGATAAGAACATGTCTAAAGGATATGACGAATACACCTCTTCGTCTTTTACCTCGTTATAAGTCATTGCAAGCAAACTCTTTTTTCTCTTATTCCAGTAACCGCTATTAGAGACACTTTAAAGATCGCATAACCATTGGTTTGTAATATTTTCATCCCATGATCTCGCCTTCAAGCAGTATTTGTATGCAAGATATTGTCTTCTATTATACAAGGGAGGTATACAAAGCTCGCTCTCCATCACATGTATCGGAGTAGATTTAATAAAACCACCAACTATTCTAAGGCTTTGATTCTGTATCTTATCCATCTTGGAAATACACTCGGCGTCAAAAAAATCGCACCTCTTAGAAAATCACTTTCAAATGTCATTTACTCTTGATATGCACATGCAGTCGCATTAATTATGATTTTATTTACAAGGTTACTTAATTAACTTAATAAAAAACATTACTTTTCATTATCAAATAAAACCTAATGCAACAAATAAAGTGTCACAAAAATTCGATGCAAATTTTGCTACCCGTGAGAGTTGCTAGTTGCGCTTCCTTTGTGGGTATAAAACGGTCAACACGGGTTCAATGTGGGTCATTCGCTATTCAACCGTTGAAGAGGACACACGCACAGATTTTGATGGATACCACAGCTGATAAAGCCGCTCAAGTGGTTGCACTACTGCAATCAGGGGTGCGGCAGTGTGATGTCGCCCGGCAACTGAACCTGAGCCGTTATTCCGTTCGAAGAGTGTACCAGCGCTTCATAGAGACCGGTGGCTATATCCGCAGACACGGTTCGGGTAGACGTCGCTGCACTTCGGAAAGAGACGACCGGTTCGTTGTGTCGAACTCTTTGAGAAATCGTTTCTCCAACGCTGTTGAGTTGCAACAGCAGCTCCAGGCAGTTCGCAGACGCACCGTAAGCGTATCTACGGTTAGAAGAAGATTGAAGGAGAAGAAGATAGCGGCCCACAGAGCTGCTACGGGTCCAAAATTGACTGCAGCGCATCGGCGAGCCCGCTTGCAGTTTGCTCGTGACCACGTCGATTGGACCCTTGAGCAGTGGAGAGCTGTTCTCTTCTCAGACGAGACGCGAGTGTGTCTTTTCTGCAACGACCGACGGAGAAGAGTATACCGGAGGCAGGGTGAACGTTTCGCCCAAGCCTGCATCCAGGAGACGGTGGAATATGGTGGCGGATCCTGCATGTTCTGGGGCGGTATGTCTGCTGCCGGCAAAACCGACCTTGTCTGCGTCTCCCGGACTGGAGGTGCTCGCGGACAAGGGTCGCTGACTGCTCGCCGCTATGTCACTGAGGTCCTGGAAGTGCATGTGGTCCCCTTTGCCGAATCTTTTGGCGAGGGGTTCACATTAATGCACGACAACGCTCGCGCTCACACTGCAGGCATCGTGAGCGACTTCTTGCAGAGGTCCCAAATCTCTGTGATGCAGTGGCCAGCGCGAAGTCCGGATCTGAATCCTATAGAGCACCTCTGGGACCATCTTAAACGTAAGGTTCGATCTCGGGATCCAGCTCCTTCGACTCTACAGGAGCTCCAAGACGCGGTGATTGAAGAATGGGGGCTTATCCCTCAAGAAGAGCTCCTGAAGTTGGTGAGGTCCATGAGGGACCGTATGGAAGCCGTGATCAGGGCAAGGGGGGGTAACACTAGATTTTAAGTTAATTTTAAGACACTTTTTGTACATTTTTCTTTGTAAATTATCTGTTGTTAATTAGGACTTAATTAAGGATTTTTATTATTTTATTAATTTTAATGTTGTTTGTATAATTATAATTAAACAGAAAGTTAAATTTAATTGTTTTTTGATACTCCTTTTTGTTACCTTTCTAATGATACCCAACACTATCCTCTACATAAGGTTTAAGAATTTTTAAAGATGATTTTTAAAAGGTGCGATTTTTTTGACGCCGAGTGTATGTGTAGTTGCCGCGGTATCGTAAAGGAAACTTCCATAATCGAGCCTGCTTCTTATGATCGAAATGTATAATCTACGGAGTTGCAAGAGATGTACACCCCAACCTGAGCCTGCAAGCACTTTCAGTAGGGATAGAAATTTATGCGTTTTTTCGACCACTTCGTTTATATGTTTACTCCAACGCAATTTCCTGTCAAGCCACATCCCCAGGTATTTAATATTATCCACTACTACCAAATTACACCCAAGTATTTGGACTGAGATCTGACAAATCCTATGTTTTTGAGAGAATAAAACTAATTTTGTTTTATGTATCGAAATTTCTAACCCTAACTGTTCCAAAAGCATGATTAATAAATCTACTGAGACTTGAATTTTAGTAACACTGTCCTTTAACATTTTGTTATTGCTGAAAAGCACAAAATCATCAGCGTATTGACATATATAAACCTCTCGAATACTATGGCATATTTCAACTGTCACGATGTTAAATAGTAATGGTGAGATTGGGTCACCTTGGGGAATTCCCTTGCAAGCCCATCTGGTATAGAGACTGCCATCTTCGTCTAACCGTATTTGCAGGTGTCTTTCTTTCAAGTATTCCCATAAGTATACACATATTCTACTTCCCAAATTTAATTTATTTAGCTGTGATATAACTGCATGAACTACAATGTTGTTATATGCACCCTGGATATCCAAAAAACATGCTAAAGTTTGTTCCTTTTTAAAGAAACCAATATGAAAAATGAAAAATGAAAAAACGTTTATTGCAACAGTCACCAATTTACGAGTACATATTAATGTAGCCCTGGCTTTTGAGAAAAAATTACTTGTGTTACAAAAGCCAGTTCCTTCCTAAGTTGACAAAACTCACTGGATTTTGTTGTAATAAAAGGTTACATGAACCAAGAACATTAAATTAATATAAGAAAAAAAAAGATAAAATCACCTTTGACCTAAATATAACATTTTATTCTTTTCAGTTACGTAATTATTACAATTGCTACAAACAGAAATGTGTTACTTGGGCGAGAGGTGTGTGTGTGTGGGGGTGTGTGTGTGTGTGTGTGTGTTGGGGTGTGTGTGTGTGTGTGTGTGAGTGTTTGCGTGTGTGCGCTATTGTGTGTATTTGTGTTTAATACATACTTCTTACATGTTAGATATTAAGAGATCTTCAGTAGTTTTATAATCGTAATTTTGAAGCCAATTGGTTATTTTATTTTTTATTTGATAGTTACTGAGTATCCCACTTATATACTTTTTATTAAATTTATTGTACAATAGTTGGGCCAAATAGGAGTATTGTCTTTGGGCAAATGCACTGTTTGTCTTGGGAACTACGTAACGATCTACTTTATTACGATTGTTCAGTCTTTTTCTAACAAGTTGATGGTTTGCAGAGTACCTATGGAATCGCCGAATACACTGGTATACGAAAAGTTATAAATATATATATTAGATACAAGACGTACCAAAGCATCTAGAGATGATTGAGATCTTCTGAAACCGTTTGTATAATGAGACAACATCTTGTTATGTTCTGCAAACCACTCAAGACGTTTAGCAATCATACAGTTAAATATTTTACACAGACATGACAATAGTGCAATCGGACGTAATTTAAAATTAGGGTCATTCGGTTTTGGTATTGGAATTATTAAAGTATCCCTCCATTGAAAAGGGATGCAGCCGGTATAATATATCAAGTTGTACAGTTGTAATAAGTATTGTTTGGCATTATCTGGTAGATTATATATCATGGAGTATGTAATCCCATCATTTCCAGGGGCAGTATCTTTAGATTTAAAACAAGCATTAAGCTCCTGCATAGTAAAGCCTGCATCCAACTGTAAGTTTATAGAGTTGACAGTAGGTTGTAAAGAGACGACAAAATCAGGTGTTAGTGTGTCAATAAGCTGTTTCTTTTTTTCATCCGAACAATAAGATCGATTTTGTCTGTTACCCTTAATCCATCTCATTTTCTTCCACATCTCGGATGCTGAGGTAGTTTCATTGATACTATTGCAAAAACTATACCAGTTGTTTGATTTTGCTCTACGAATGAGCTGTTGAGCCTCCGCGATTTTATTTTCTAAAAGTTTTTTGTTTTGATCATTAGGGTTGCGTCTAAAACATTTAAGCGCTAGACGTCTTTGGGCTACTATTTTTGAAAGATCTTTATTCCAATAAGGTTTAGGTATAAAGGTAGATCTGGGACTAGTGCACACCCTGATACTCGGTATATGTTTATTACTACAAACAAATAATTTCCCCACAAAAAAATCATACATTGTCTGAACGTTGAGCGAGATAGATGTATCATATTCTGTAAAGCCAGATGAAAGCTCATTTTTATATTCTTTCCAATTTGCTAATTTAATTTTTTTTTTCTACGAAACTATAATTTTCTTGATAATTTAAAACAATCTTAATTAGATTATGATCGCTGCCTAGATTTTCGTTAGTCAGCTCCCACTTTAAATTCATAGAAATGTCTGTAGAGCTAAATGATATGTCAGGCGAAGTTTCGCGAACAGTGCCATCTACAAGACATACACGAGTGTGTTTATGCGGATCATTAAGAGATATGAAACTATTTTCTAGAGCACTATCAAACAACTGATTACCTCTTCTATCACATTTAGTAGACCAATTAGTATGATGTCCATTAAAATCGCCTAGAACCAAAGAATTATTTTGAAATATAGAAAATATATTATCCCAGTCATTTTGTTGTGTATTAACAGACGAGGGACAGTATACAGAGACTATGTTACGTAAGTACTTGCAATTTAAAATCTTAACATGAATAATCTGAATGTCTGAATTACTTACATGTATTGTACTTGCATATGAATTAATAGAATTGTGACAAAGAACCGCTACTCCACCGTATGAGTCTGATCTATCTTTTCTGTAGATGTTGTATCCGCTGACGCGCACTTGTGATTCTGGTTCTAACCATGTTTCACTAAGAACTGCAATGTGAATTTTCTCTCGATTTAACAACAGTTCAAGATCAACTAATTTTGGCTTCAAACTTCTAGCGTTCCATTGAAATATATTGATATTCATATTTATGCATTTATGACTTTTATCCATTAATAAAGATATTACACAAGTTCTCTATCAAATTTCCCTTCTTCATAAAATTAATACACAAATGAATAATTTCTTCCGTCACGATTTTTACACTCGCACTGATTTTTTGTTCTAGCGTTAATTCAGAGAGAACAATTTTTTTCAACTTGTAATATACTTTTGTAAAAGCTGCGAATATTTTGTACTTTTTAGATTTATCATCTTTTCTAGTAGTGTTCTCGCACGGAAAGTCTTCTACCGATAGTTCTTCATCTGTACCTTCTTCCATTACATTGTTTTGTTCCATGTATTTTCTTTGATTTTTCATTTTCTGTTTGTTGGTTGAGCATTTAAATATTATTGAGTCAGTATCCTTCCTTCGTCTTTGGCGAAGTTCTTGTTCTTTGTAATCTCACTGTAGCTTTTAGGTGGTTCTGGAAAATCCAACATATCTAAACTTGACGCGTTCTGTGACGTAGTTTTTTCATCTGGTATTGCTTTGACAAAACTCGGTGTTTCTTGCAAGTAAAATGATAACGCTTTTTTATAAGTCCAGTTATTTATGCTCATGATTTTCCTAATATTCTTTTCTTTGAGGTACATAGAACAATTTTTGTCGATAGCCAAGTGTTCTCCTTTACAGTTAGGACACAGGAATTTTGTTTTGTCACAATTTTCGTGTTCTCCTCCACATTTGGGACATTTGGTTTTATGTGGGCAAAAACGTTTCATATGTCCGAATTTCCAACATGTCGAGCACTGTGTCACTGGAAACACGTATGGTTCCACCTTAAACTGACATCCATATACAGTTAAATATGGAGGTAAGGAGGTACCACTAAAACATATACGTAACGCTGAGCTATCAACCCATTGTCCTTCTTTACTCATACGTTTCAATCTGCGTACAGCGAGTATTTCATATTCACTTTCAAAACATTCCAAAATCTCTTTCTCATCTATACCAAAGATCTATATTTTTAACTATTCCGTATGAAGTTCTCTTGCGACTTGTGTTTTGGCACTTTATGTCCATTTCAGAAATCTTTACACAGTTTAACAATTTTTCAGCGTCCTGCTCAAATTTTAGTGTAATAAAACATTTATACGGCCCTTTATATTTAATTTTTATGATATTTGTGATGTTAGCGGTTTTTAATAGTTTCGCCATTCCAAATTGTTTTGGTAAAACTTGTTTATAAAAAAGACTTACTTGAAAAGTCTCTTCAATTTTGCCATTTTCTTCTATCACTACTTCATTACTAGACTTTGAAAAGCTGCGGTGTAGTCGTTTCTTTCTGCTTGTCACAGTTGTAAATCCGTCAATTTCGTCTTCAATGTCTTTACTACCTTCAGAATCTGGGCGTCCGCGTTTTCCCGCACTTCTCTTTGATTGTTCTATATAGTTCTCATTCAACGGGTGCTCCTCTTCATCTGATTTTTCTTCTAAACAATTCTCGCTAAAGTTTTGCGTAAAACTATTCGATCGTCCAAAACTATCCATTGTCAATTATTATGTTACACATGTGGGTAGTAATAAAAAAAACGCTGTCCCGTTGTACAGAGCTTACTAGCGTGTGTTTGCTTCGGCCGTCCGAGCGCCACTGCGCTATTGTCTTAAATTTCTAACATTTCACGTGACCTACGGCAGTTCATATTTTTTTATTAAATAACCACTCGTCGCCTCAGTGCTTGTTTGGCCAACAGACCATTTGGGTAATTTTACAGGAGCAATGTTTTTTTGTTTTTCTATGTTATGACTCAAACAAAGGAGTAATGTTATGGTAGTTTCCAAAAATATGGTACATCTGGACATGTAATAATCTATAAAAATTAAAAAAACTTTGAATTTTACATGTAAAAAAACAAAAAAACATTGCTCCTGTAAAATTACCCAAATGGTCTGTTGGCCAAACAAGCACTGAGGCGACGCACTGGTAGCAGACTAGACATTTTTGAACAATTTATGAAAAACTGGTTGGATATCTGTTCTCATAGATAGATAGGTACTGAATTAACCGATTTGGTTTACATTCGATTTCGAAAGTTTTTACGGAAAAACTGCGTTGCGACACTTGTGCATTTTTGTTCATGTAATGTTTTTGATGGGATCATCATTTACCAGCGAGACAAAGGCAAAATCCCCACCCATATTGGATAAAAAAAATATTTAAAAATACTCCATCGCGCATTGTGAACTGTGCGTGATTCGTCCTAGTTTATTTTGCTGGGCGCACATAAACTCGTAGCTCCGTTTGATATGGTAAATAGAAATCTACCAGCACCAACGCACGTAACGGTTGGCTTGGTAGATGACCCCGCATCCACTCGAAGCGGAAAACCTAGTGAATGCATTTAGAATTAAGTACTTACGAGTGTTTTGGATGCGATTACCTGAATGCGAATAATCGTAAAAAAATAGAGCAAAACAGATTTTCTTCTTGAAAAAGGTTGTTGTTAGATTAATTTAACGACTTCGTGGTCGAGTGGTTTCGATTCCCCGATATGCCTCCTCCTTTGTCCTCCCTCATACCTACCTTTTTCGGATATACCTTGTTCACAGTTAGAGTATTTTAGTAGTGTTTGACTTGACACTAAGACTACATGACGATGAGTATATTTTAAAGCTATGAGGCATTCTCTACTAGTCAACCAGTAAGTGTGTCTAGAGAAAAATAAACTTGCAAAGAAAGACTCGTGTAAAACCTAATTATTTGTAAACAAAATATTTAGGTTTTAGTAGCAGTATAACATGATACAAAATACATAAACAAACGTAAAATACGTATTATAACAACATGATATTAAAGTTCGTCTTTACTCAAACTAAGAACCGATTTCAGCTTTTTCGTTCTCAAACATATCAAGTAACGAAGATCAATCTTTTTTGCTGTTTAAACTTTCACTTGTTCTACTATAAACACGTAAAATGTGTATATTTGGTACCCCTGAGAGTTGAACAGTCGGGTTTTTGTGTAAATAGGGCACTGTAAAATCTGTTTACATTCCGTTAAAACTAGATATATGTTACACTATCATAAGCAAATTGAATCGATACCTGCTAACTGCAGTTGTTTCTTATTTCAAAGAGCGGGGCGAGTGTAAACAGAGCTTGCTTCGGCATGCAGTTTTCCGGTACACGTTGTGAAACATTTCTAACGAGTTCTAATGTTTTGAACGCTCATACGTGGAGTGCTAATTAAAATTACATTAAGGAAGACGTTTCAGCTGGAAACTTTTTGCTTTTGTCAGCGATGATACTGATATATAGGCGACATGTTTGTAGAAGTTGGCAAAACAAACAAACAATTACTCTGTTTTAGTGGAGGCTTATGGATATTAAGAATAAAATAAGGTCATATATTATTTTATAAAAAAATTACTTTAGCAGGGGTTAAGGGGGTAGCCTTAGTCTTAACCAGTTTACAGTCCCGCAGCCCACATATGAGCCATAACAATTGATTAACCTATTGTCATATATTTTGGACAGTGATCCTGTTAATGTTGAGCGAAAGTATGAAAAGCATGAAAAAGTATGAAGTAATAGATAGAATTCGAAAGTGTCGAACTGCTGTGCTGCTATCGTTTTTCCGAGGCATTTTAAACTCTTTGAGCATTGAATTTTAAACACTGCATACCTATAACATAGTATTAACGTAATAAATGCCCAGCACATTAGAAACATGTTTACACGCTTAATAAAATATTAATTTAATGTTCAAGTAGCATATTATTCTTTAGTCCGTTAGTCGCTTTTTACGACACCCAATGCAAGAGGGGATTTGGTAGTATGTATTATTTAAGTGTGACGCTATACCACATAGTGTTCACTATACTATTCATCAAACTATAACACAGGGCGTATATTTAACAGTAATTTTATTCTATCACACATTTCCAGTACGTTTCATAAGCTTATGTTACACAGCAGGAAGCCAAGAAATAGCCAATCATTGTACAAAAACAAAACCCAAGTTAAATCAGAAATAAGTTTATCAAATCTGTCGTTGGGTAACCATAATATTTTTAAACAATTTCAAAGTTTCAGCGAAAAGGTATCTCTATTATTCCAAACTTTATCGGATTGTCAGTTTCGCTCGTATACTCTTCCCGGCTGCACCAAAAAAGATGTTAAAATTGGCCAGGATTAGTATTCCCGGGCCGTTCGCGCTCGCAACTGATCCCTTGATTCGTTTTAGATTTAACCGATCCAGAAAGCTATCTGTCGAGAATTAAAGCGAGATCTGTTGAATCTTTAATCGGAAAGGAATTTCTTTTGTAACCACCCCCGCCCTAGGCATCTTTTTTGTTAACATCACCGGAAAATAATTAGTTTTCAATATCATAAGATGTACTTTTTATAGATTTTACATTTATTAGCTCTTTCTTCGTTATTTATTCCTAAGCAAAGCTTTTCTTATGTATTTATTATAGTAATGATAGACAACATTTCTTTGTTAATAGTTAGTATGAAATTAATCAATGAGACCGTGTTCCAACTTTCTAAATACATTTGGGATTTGAGGTTTGACGATCTATCAAAGCGGCCTGACTGTCCATGTAAGGTCGGCCTCAGAAGTAGCCACAGGAAGTAGCTTAACAATTTAGTACCTTAACACAGCTACTCGCTTAAAAGAAACACGCTGGTGCAGCCATTATGTATAAATACAGCAGTTGGTATGATAATGGTGACCTACAGCAATATAAACATCCTTTGAACCAATAAGATCCATCCAATAAATAAAACTGATATCATCCAAGTATCAAAGCAAGAATACATTGTCGTACATCATTTGCATAAAGCAAATATGGACTGCTCATACTGTGTTCAAACCTCCGGAGTAGCGTCCCTTCCCTTCCAGTTGTTACATTTAATTGTTTAATTTGAATCTCCCCAAACATTGTGACTTGACCTAAACACACAAACAATATTGCTCCTGGTGACATCCGTGTAGTGCAAGATGGAATTTTAAGTAGGACAGGCCTAATACCATGCGTTCAAGTGACGAATCTCTATTAAATAACAAGTCCTATCGGAGGTGTGAAATAGCAAAACAAAGAAAAGTGTTATGACTTAGTAATGTGGTGACTGGTTCTTAGGTGGTAATTGCATTTACCTTAGTGTCGCCTGCATGAAATAACGGTCTCTCACAGAATAAAAAAAATGTCTTACAACATTAAAAAGTATTGTAGTGGCTATTCATGAAATGTGTTGTTTGTGTATGTATACTAAACATATCTAGCCGTTTAGACGTGATCGAAAAACAAACCAATAAGTAAACAAACATTTATTCTTTTTTACAAATAATATTATAGAAATTTCGAAAGCTTCTTTCTAAAACATAAGGTTTTATACCTTTTTAACGACATCATTATCTGAACAGTCCTTACAAAACTTTTATAATAACATGAAATCCAAGTACATTGATGAAAACTCGCAGCGAAGATGCCAATACGCGGTGCCCTCCCTTTTTAACAAACTTCGGAGTCGACATTAGAAAGCTCGAAGACGAAAAACACACTTCCCCAACAAAATGTTTCCAGGACATGTTAAGCTTTCTAAATAATTCTAAATAAGATTTTAATCAAAGGGCAAAAACGCCAAGGACAATCCAAAACGGCTGAAATACTGAGCAAGTTAAAACAAAAAAAAAATGGAAACAAGGGGGAAATTGGTAAATTGAAAATTTATTAATCTCGGAACCTTGGGCTGGTCACGAAAGAAAATGGCAGAGGAGACAGTTGAGTTTACGAGGAATTTAAACTCAATCGTTTTTAATTATAGGCCTCTGTTGGCAACAAATTGAATGTGATAGACATTAATTTCACGATGATTAACTTAAATGACGAATTATTCGTGAAGAGTCTTGACAAAAATTTTATGTTGTATAGTCACTGAAAATACCGAATTATAAATAAAGAAAAATAACAAGTCCATTTAAAATAAAAACGTTTTAAAGTAGAAAAAATGTTTTTTTTTTAGTTCTCAGACACATAGTGACAAATCATTTCTATAAACCTAGCATTATGCGCAAAACATAATCTAGTTTTAATCGCAATATACGAGTATGCTATACCAGCATTATGACTACGCATCACGACAATAATCAAACCACAACTTGCTTATTTTATTGTTGACCGGTCTCGGTTTCCAGGTCATCATCATTATCAGCCCATCTCGAGGTCCACTCCATTAAGGCACGTTAATCCGTTGGTCCCGGTTGTTGTCGTAAGATGGCAGTCGTTAAAACCCACCAACCCGCATTGGGCCAGCGTGGTGGATTATGCCCCCCCACGTGCTGTACACGTAGGAGGCCTGTGCCCGATTTCCAGGTGTTTTTTTTATATTAGAATGTTGTTTGTCTTTTGTAAAGCACGTTGATTTGTCAAACTAAATATCTACACCATATAGTTCCGGATTGTATTTAATTTTCAACGTTTGAATTCAAATGTTGAGTTATTCAAAGTTCAAAGTTGCTTGGGGATCAAAGTTGCTCGCGTCCGTAGGTTTACCCTTGAGACCCTACACGTGATCCCTGGGTGGTGCTAAATGAGTGACACCAACTGAGTGGTAGAGCCACGCTGCGTTGCAGCACACATTGGGCCGGCTCGCCCGGCGTAATACCACCCTCTCACTAATATTCGGCGTGAAATAATGGCACTTGGTGCTGTTGTGTTTCGTCCGACCAGTGAGGGTTCCGGAGGCCCCTCCCCCCCCCCCCCCTCCTCCCAATTCTTAAATCAAAATCAGATTGAGTTATTTCATCACAAATTATTTTGGTCATGCGCAATTTGTCATGAGAATTAAGCCAGATACTAAATCAAAGATAAGTAATGACTAAGGCACAATGGCACATCATTTAGAATGTCCTTAGGGTTTCTAATAATGGTTGATCATTAATTTAAATATCTAGATCCCTTTGGGGTTTGTTCAACAATTAATTAGATTTTTATTTACTTCACTGAATATATATATTTTTTATATTTGTAAGAGCCCTTTACTAAGGTCTTGGAGTTGCTATCGTAACTGGACATAATTATAAGTGAATATATAACAAATTAAAAACTTGTCATCGTTACATTTGATTAGGCATTTGCCTCATCACCATGCTTGCCAGATGTGGATTGGTAATTGCAAACCCGGAGTGATTATTTATGCAAAAAATATTTTTTATGCAAACATTCGGATTACAGGCCCGACCTAGAAATTAAACCCAGGATACGTACTGATATCAGACAGAGCTCTTTTGCCTAAAAACGTTAGAAATCCAATGGATGTAGTTAAACCAAAAAGGATTAGATACGCATAAAAAAATTCACTATGCGTATTCTACCACCTATCACAGGGTTAAAAGCCGTGGTAGCTCGATTATGCAGTGGCAAACACGTTAGTAAGTGTGTTTTTGTATTAAACAAAATAAACAAAATAGACACTACAAGACTAACTTCACGAGAACAAATTTCTAAACCCATCCAGAAATTCTACGTCTCGAAGAAGACAATTGGATAGCGAGGAACTCAAACATTTATATGCTAACAAAGCAGTTAGTAAGGATATACTGGCAATTCTATAGTGCTCCCTTGAAAACTGTGTAGCGCAATCGTATGGTGTTTTCTCTTTCATTTCAACGCAAATATTATTGTGTAAAGATGTTTGTTTTATTCAAAAAGGTCTTTCAACTTCATTCTCGATTTTAGTAGGTTGTAAAATTGGAAATTTGCATCGGCACACGATTTCTGAATATCAAAGACGGGGAAAACAAACCTTGTGAAATCTCGCTATACCTACTGTTGGGTTGGGTCTTAAGAACCGAATCTATGTAGACAGCTTTCAGAAATAGGGTTTTGTTAACTCGAGATTCTTGCCCTCTCAGTCTGTGGACTAAAATTAATCCTGGTTTTAATATGACGCTGTATTTTTTTTATTAATACAAAAAATATTCTGATTTGACAGGGTTAGATGATTTGTAATTAAATTTGTATATTAATGTAATACAGTCACAACATTGTACTATTGTCCACGTGGAAAGGCCTGTGCCCAGCAGTAGGATGTTTATAGTCTGATGATGATGCTGATGATGATGATGAATATGTGATACGCTGTTGTATTTTTTAATCTTATAAACAAACCACTGCTGGACACAGGCCTTTCACATAAACTGCGGCACATGGGAGATTATTTAATTATCTTTAGTTCTAGTTATCTTATTCAATTATACTTAGAAACGGATTAAAATTTTTTAGAAATTCATTTTATCATGTTGCACCTTTCAGTAAATATTAATATCAAGTAAAGGTACATGTATTGAGTATATCTTGTTTTAAGAATAAACCGTTCGCCAATTAACAAATATAAAAAGTGTACATGGAAAAAATCTAAGAGTACTCTCAAATTGGAGCAACTAAGAAATAAGTTCCACTCTGGCCGTTTGTACCGTAAAGGTTCAAGTGGAGCGTTTGGCACTCCACAGGACATTGATTCAAAGTAGGTACATCTTCATCGGATACAGATTTGGATATTTTCAATCAAACAGAAGAATATTACGATCAAAACACTCATCGCGATCATCTGAAGCTTTCGCCTCGATGAACTTATAAGCACGGTGCTTCAGCCTCTAAGTAATTGCTTACTTCAAACAGCACACACTCTACATGAAATGTCTTTGACGCACCCTCAAGTGTGTACAAAGATCTTGCCCGATATACGTCGAGATATTTGCAAACGGCGATCTCAGTTCCTCCAATTGAAATTTTAGGGGACCCCACTCTATATCGTTTACAATGAATCTCTTTGATATGAATTCCTTCTCTATAAATTGAGGTTGGCATTATACTAAATATCTGGTTTTATATCAATATAGTTTTCCGTACGGGAACTGAGAATCGGTTTACGTAAGGCTTAATTTTGAAGGGACATTAATGTGCATAAAAGATTATGCGTTTCCAATTTGTAACACAGCCCTATAGCTCTTATATTATGTATAGACAGATCCGCCTATAAGAGATTTATTTATATAATATTTTTCGTACGCTTACGAGGGCATAAATTTGGATGGGAAAAGCCATTTAGTCTTTTCGTTGGGAAAGGGAGACGTGTTTTATTCGGTTATGAAGAAAGTATCGACACGACCTTCGTGCGTTCACGTCTTGCGTCGAATTACATTTTGTTGGTTTCGTCTTTAATAAACATTGTCTTCATCATTTTGTTGTTTTGCATTTCTGTTTTGTATTTAATACAAAACAAATATTCTTTTAATTTTAAAGAAAAACGGAAGTATTTATTTTTTAGTTTTAGCTTTGTTCAATGACAAATATTCTCTGGTCAGCAATTTTTTTGAAAAATTTAAGCAAAATGCCGCCCATCACTGGCAGAAAATAAACCAATAAACGTCGACCCTAAACAAAATGATAATGACTGGCCGTCGCAATCACGCTGGGAGAGGGCGACTCAGAAACAGGAAAACGTAAACGAAACTACGAATTATGTAATTAAGGCGAGTCGGAGCATCAGAAGTAAATCCTTTTGGGGCCCAACGGAACAATTTGCGAAATGGACTCCGGGGGCTCATAGTTCCGATAGCATTAAATGCATCGGGGACGAATGCTTTCTTTCCCCTGTCTGCCGAAGAGTAACGGATGGACGGCCTACATTTTTGAATCGCCCCCTAAGGGGTGATGGATGTCGTTATTTTCGATTCTATGTGAAAAAGATCGGGTTGGCGCGGAACAATTCGGCCCCTGCAGTTTTTAAATAAATTGTGCACATTTTGTCTGCTGAATTGGGAAGCAGATGTCTGCAATGCTTTTAGATTTAACATTTTTAGTTTACTTTTAAAAGATTTTGTGGTTTTGATTATACTTCATAACATATAAAGCAACGATAAAACACTCACACAATATAAGTTATAACGATACACCATTTTGCTAGTAGGCACCTTAACAAAAGATATTCAAATATGTTTATTAACCCACTTTAAAAATAATCCCCATACAAAAGCTGTATCTCTCAAATTGTGAATTCTAGCTGAATTATGATCATCCATAAAACCGGGTAGAAGTCAAAGACATAAATAATGTTCTAATTGAATTACTTTATGTTCTAACATAACATGTTGATATATTATAATAAAACAAAAGAACTCTAGAAACCTTCTGAGTGAAACCATCTCGCTTTTATTTGGCTAAACGACGCGAACAAAACGAATTCACAGGCAATTTGAAGACGTCACTTGAATCAAGACAAATGGGTACTACTACATGAGTAAGTGATTCATACTTTTAGAAAAAAAAATCATTTCGGAAGTGTCGGAAGTAAGAACGATTCGGTTTGGAGTGTTTAACTGTATTAAGGAGCACTTTCGCTATTTGTAGAAGCTTTGAATTGTGTAGTGTAGCTGTTGGTCCCTTTTTTAAGTCTTGTTTTGTGCAAGATAATATTATATAGATATTGTATATACGTATATAAATATATGAAAATAAAAAAAATTAGTCTTCGTAAAACTCTGATAAGACATCAGCAGAATTTGTTTTGTAAAATAAGTTAAAATGTTTACAGGCCTTGATTTTAATGTAATGTTTTTTAAACAGAGTTTTGTTAAAAAAATAGGATAGACAAGAAATTAAAAAAAACAGTGATATATTTTGATCAATGTATCAATGAAGGAGCTGCGGAACAAAAGCGGCCTTGTCCTAATATTCAGTTTTTTTTTCGAGCTCTTTGAGTGCATGTCTATAACCCCTTAAAATATATTCTTCAAAAGCGATCCAATCCTACAGAAATATTTTTGTAAAAATGCGGTTTAAAACAGAAACGGACTTGTCCTGTTCCAAATTGCTAACAATTCCAATTTTTTTCTCCAAACCAAACCGGACAGAAATGTGCGTGTCGTTTCATATTTAAATTTCAATCGAAACCAAACTTGTCCCATTTAATATTATTCTTTTTAGGTAAGTATTTTTAGTATTTTTGGACACATGTTTTTCAATCATACCCGGAGTTGTCCACCGTTTTCAAACAAAACTAGACTTGTCCAAATATAAAAAAATAAAAATAATGAACTTTACTTTTGCGAGCAAAATGGTTTTTTAATATAGACTACTTTATTATTAAAATAAAAAAACAGCTATCATTTGTAACTAGCAATTTCAGTTTTTTTGATCGAGTGTAAAATTCAAATAAAGGGACAAATTTGCTTTTGATCCGAAGCTCCTGAATACATTATTATAACAACTCTACCCTTTTATTATAGTACGTCAAGTCTTATAATAAAAGGTAAATTGATTCAAAAACATAGTAATAATTCAGGTGTCGATATCAGAGAATTTCAAACTATTCTCCTCACGTTTTTACTCGACCGTCTACTCGAGTCCAAGGAAAGTGTTGTCTAAGCAGAAATTATGCCGGTCTAGTGGACAGCGTAGCCTTACCATGAGTTCACGATATCTAGAACTAGCTATATCGTTAAGAAAAGTGCCCTTCTTAAGTAACTTGAACTTAAGGTTAATTTTGCCTACAAACCACGTAACAAAATTATGAATTGTCGGTAGCCGAATGATATGCCGGGGTTGAATACGAGACCGTGTCAGGTAGCGGTAAAAGAATACTATCACCCCCTCTCTTCCCTTGGGTGTCGTAAATGGCGACTAACGGACTAAAGACTGAACATACTTCCAACAGTATGTAGCGGCGATGGGCTCACCACCTGTCACGCTAAGCACATGTGCAGTCGCTATTTGGTGAAAAGTGGACTATAGCTTAACTGCTTTTGCGGTCCTCATTGCCTAGTCTCTGACTAACCCTTCGGGGATAATAGTCGTTATTATAGGTATGTAAATGTATGATTGATGAAGCAATCTTTAAAGCTTCTAAGATTTGATGAAGCAATGTTGGCTAAAAAACAAAGACATCAAGCACTGACAAATTTTGACGGGTAAAAACCAGACCTCGGTAGCCAAGTGGTTAAGGCAGCCGCCCGGAATGCGGAAGGTGCTTGGTTCGCTTCCCGCCTAAGTCGTGTTTTTTCAGTGTTTAAAATTTTACTTAAGTATATTTAAGCGTTAATAAAACGCTCAAATATATAAAAAAACATTAAGATATGTTTCAGTTAAATAAACAGCATTCTTCTCGCTCCATTTTGCTACGAGTGTACCTTTTTCACTGTCGTCGCTAGTGGGCGGCGAGTATGTAAAGCACATGGTAGGGCTGAATCAATATCAACGTAGCGAACTCGACGGAAGATATTCAAGGAAAAATGCGATGATTGGGGAAGGGTACAAAAATATTATGTGAAGTGTTTTCTGAAATATGTCAGTGCCAATATTAATATTGGCAAGACGACCCGTTAGCGCAAAAGGTTTTCTATAAACGCTCGTAGTTTTAAAATCGAATGAACAGCCTATTTAAGATTGATGTAGAAATTTTCCGGAATTTCCAGAAAACGAAGAGTTATTTAGACTTTCACGTTAATTTCGATTTTTCACAGACAGTGGTCTAGTTTTGAATTGGATGGCCAGGTAGGCTACTCTTGAAACAGAATTGCATTAATCAATTTCCAATCACAAATCTAAAAAATGTCAAATGGCACTTTTGTAAGCGACAATAGCGCCACATTGGAATTAAGTTGCGTGGAAATTGATTGAACAAATTATTATCGAGATGGCGTTCCGGAATTATCTTTACTTATCCCAATATCGAAACATATTAATCGCATTGGAATTGTATTAAGATTGAGTTTGCGTTCGAGAGTAACCCCCCAGGTCATATGAGCGTCATATCTATAATTTCTGCTTCCAAACAACAGCAGGATGCATTGCGGTAAATTACGGCTTGACGTGTGTATGATTTATATTAACTAAATATGTTATTTTTATAACTAAATTTTAGAGGGGTGTGTAATGTTTGACATAAATACTTATAGTCTAACGTTTAGATAATATAATTTCATTTCATATAACAAATAACTTAATATAATAAACATTTAATATAATTTTAGATTCTATATTTTCCTTTGTTATAATGTACTTTTGATATAATGTACATTTGATATAATAATCAAATGGTATAAAACATTACTTATGTAATAAGCAAGCAGCATGCAAGCAAGCAAGCAGCATGCAAGCAAGCATGCAACATGCAAGCAGCATGCAAGCAGGCATGCAGCATGCAAGCAGGCATGCAGCATGCAAGCAGGCATGCAGCATGCAAGCAGGCATGCAGCATGCAAGCAGGCATGCAGCATGCAAGCAGGCATGCAGGCAGACATGGAGCATGCAGGCACGCATGCAGCATGCAAGCAGGTATGCAGCATGCAAGCAGGTATGCAGCATGCAAGCAGGCATGTAGCAGGCATGCATCAAGCAGCAGGCATGTTTTCTGTCACGGCTCCGGCGCTACGGGACTCCGGCGGTTTCACACGAGCTTATCGTCGCAGATGGCTTTCGCTCACCTGCTCCTCAGCTCGTGGGTCGCCTCGCCCCTCCGCGCCTACGCGGGATTAAATTACACTGTAGCGTAGGGCAGACAAGTCTACGTGGAGTCGGTTTTGCCGCGATTCGTTTCTGTCACTGACTGTTTTAGCACAACCATAACGAAAACACAACGTTTTAACTTTTTAAGACAATATTTGAAATCAATTTAGGGTTAAAATGTTATTTTTATTTTTAAGCAAAAATTATATCAAATGAAGTTATAGAATAAGTTGTTAGAGAATATGAGTATTATATCAAATTAATAATATACGTACTGTTCTTAGAGGAAGTGTATTTAGAACAAGTAAAAATTATATCCAATGAACGTTATGTTCTTTGAAATTAGTTCATTTGTCATTATATAAAATGATACGCACCCGTTTTAGAGACGACATTGAATATTTCTTGTTGCCACGTTTCAATAGGCTTAGTTGAGTGATCACAATTTCAAAGATAACGAAACGCTGAAAAAAATGTCTACCTAAGGCGGGAATTGAACCCGCGTCCTCCGCAATCCTCGGCTACGTTGGTTCGATCCTGCCTGAGGTAGACCAAATTTTAAGAGTTTCGTTATCTTTGAGTTTATTTTAGCGTTTTTAACGCATATGACAAATATTACGTGATCACAATTTGTTTTTAATAAAAAAAACTATCAACTTCTTAAGCGAGCTAGCTAGAAAGCTAGCTTCTCTCATAATAAAATACTTTTATTTTGACATGATTTTACTATTTTATAATTGTTAGTTGTAAATTATACTTACTTTAATATTTATGTTACTTTGCGTGAACGAACACCCGTATTGTTTCTAAAAGGCTACCTTTTTCTCTTTTGTTATATCATGTAAAATATCAGAAGTTGCGGTCCTAGGGTTTGCGTAAGCTAGGCGTTGATAAGTCAATAAGTCAGATTGATAGGCCAGTCAAGATTTTTAGCTATATAAAATAATACCTACTTATACCTACTTATGACATTCGCAAGAATCCGAATTTTGTGGAGAACAATTAATACAAAAATGTGTGATCTTATTTGTATTTCTATAAAATCGTTCTAGAATATGACATGAACGAGAAAAAAGACAAAATGAAAAAGGAACTGTACAGCACTTGGTTTAGCGTTATTTTTACCAATTCCGCAGCCATTTGTTTCACAGCATCTAATAAAATAGTATTCTGTGCGAGCGCCCGTAATTATATCTGCCTACATCGGGCCCTTGTTTTTCGTTCCCTCCATTTGATATATGGAGAAGACTGCCGTATCAATAGCACAAGCTCCACTCTCGAGAACAATAAAGACATTACGGAAATCGGGCTGGGGCACCAAATGTTCGACACCCCACACTTTTTACGGATAATAAAAATCAAGAAGAAATTCCATTTTGGCTGCGGGATATAAATCAGTAATCTTTCTTCACATAACCGGTTGTGATAGAACGATTTGGCCGCATTACAATATTTGCGGAATGGTAATTGCCATAGCTTTCTTGCTTCGGCAAGTTGATAGATTCGGCAACTTTAAAAAAAACTTTTATACAGATCTACTTCTTTTTTTTTCACTTTAAGCTTTTTACATACGGAAAAATAAAAAATATATGGCGATATAATCATAATTATGGAACCATAAAATGAGTAAAGAGAAAATCAGATTAATATATAGATATTAGATCTATACTACTAAAGCTGAAGAGTTTGTTTGCTTGAATGCGCTAATCTCAGGAACTACTGGTCCGATTTAAAAATTTCTTTCAGTGTTAGATAGCCTATTTATCAAGGAAGGTTATAGACTATAATTTGTTTAAGTACGGGTACGGGTAGTAACCCGTTCGAAGCCGGGGCGGGTCGCTAGTATGGAATACACAATAATATAAATGTAACGATAATACATAATACTTAAAGATAGAGGCTTTATTAATTTAATAACTAGTAACCATATACTGGCCCGATGCTGGTTCGTAGGTGGTAAACTCGTATACGTACTGACAGTACCGAAGTGACATGCAATAAACGATTTAACTTAACGTATCTTCTTAGCTTGCCTTAGCTCCTTTAATATAAGCTACAAGCTTCTAAAATAACATTATCACTTACTTATCAGTATTAAGTACATAAAAAATCCCATTATCAAGCAATCGTTTACTCAAAAACCACTTAAAAGTTTAATCAGCCGCGAAGTTCAGAGTTAAGGCAACTTACAAGTAAAAATTGAATTAGGTAACGTCGAAAGAAAGAATTGTTTCCTTAGACTGAACATAAAATTGGTTAGCAAACCTTTTTGTATATGCTGGTATTGTGAATAAACATCTTAGGTTTTTGTGACTTTTTTTTACATAATTCTTATATCTTAGTGGCTGGCTTTAGGGAGGGTCACTAATTTATTGTATCGCCGTATAATAGATATGTCCGTCATGCTTGGGAAGGCACGTTAAACCGTTGGTCCCGGTTGTTGTCGTAAGGTGACAGTCATTTAAACCCACCAACCCGCATTGGGCCAGCGTGGTGGGTTATGGCCCAATGGGGATACGTGCTATTGTCCACGTGGGAGGCCTGTGCCCAGCAGTGCGACGTTTATAGATTGATGATGATGATGAGATATATTTTTTTACTATAACTAAGCATTATAAAGAACATTTGAGGAGCTCTATGGCGCAGTAGCCAAGGAGTTTGGTTTGCGACCTTTCTACATTAATTCATATACCACTGTTTGTATATTATGTTTGTATATTATTTTCTGTTTAATTTCGTGCAAAAAAGGGATAAGTCAAAATAAATTATTATAAGCACAAGTCAAGAAACAAATTTCATCTCTTTTCATAAACTCCAGTAAAATCACAAAGTTTTTGGACTTCTTTATGCACGTGCAAAATTTCGTGTTATCAAACCCTTAGCTAAGCGAAAGGACCGTAATATTTTCGTATCTCCTGATTCAATAATGCAGAAATGATATGTGATCACACAGTATGAGTGGTTTCGGGTAGCTATCATAATATAATAATATGAAGTTAACGTCTATATAAGATATGACATAATATGCTATATAAGACATATGCGATTTTATGTTAGCTTCCATAAGCTAAGTGGTTTCGATGTAGAACAAATAAAATACAAGCAATACTTAAAGCTAGCTTTATACAAGACTTGCATCCCAAAACCTTGTGTTAAATTATTTAAAAAACTTAACCTTTACATTAAATTTACATCATAGTACCATTATAGTACCTAATAGTAAAAAGCAAATAGAGTTTATAAGCAAGCACAATAATAGCACTTAACGATACAACTATATTAGTTTAAATCACTTTTAAAAAACAATGGCTAAAAATATTAAAATGAAGAACACAAAAAAATACATCTCTTAATTTTGTTTTATAAACAAAATTATGAGATGTATTATTATTATAAACAAAATTACGAAACTCAAAGAAAACTGACTTTTACTCACACAGTAATTGGAAACAAAGAAAAAAATTAGATATATTTTATAAACCCAAATTCCGAGGATTGTTATTTCTTGGAGATCTTACTTTAAGGAGGTATAAAACTTTCTACTCAGCTTGTAAAACAAAGCGATCAAAAGTTCAGAAGACGAAAGGAGATCAGGTTTTGTAACAAATAACTGTGGATAAGTCAAATTCTTTAATAACCTTAAGTATAAAAAGCATTTTTTTGCAAAACTGTTTCAATTGAATGAGTTACGAGTATTTCATGCTTTAAGGATATGGAAAGGTTATTATTAGCGTTGATCTACATAAGTCTTTTTCTAATTTTTACAATTTAGTTTTTATGTATTCCTTTTTTGAAATCGAATACTTTTGTGTTTTTATTTCAAAATTTATTTCAGTCATAGCGATGGCAAGATTGGCGATGGTGAGACTTGTCATGAATAAAGCAACACCAGTGATTTACATAATCTGTGGAGAGCCGCCTCCCGGAACATGCGTTTGACATGTCACGCAAAGCGATAGTACGTTGGCTTGCAAAGTAAGATCGTAAAGCTGGCTAAATTTGCACGGGTTAGATATTACCTAATAATGTTGATTGTGTGTAATAACTAACGTTTTCTGTACTTGAAACTACATAATTGATGGCCGTCATAAAATGTTTGGAAACCGAAATAACTAAGTCAACTAACAATAACAAAGGACGACAAACACACAAAGAAAACGCTATAAACAATAAACCTGTCAACGTTTCGCTCGTGCAACATCCCCGAGCTAACCCCATTACCCGATTGAAACTCGACGAACAATAACCGAAATCCCCAAAATCCATCATCCAAATAGCTGAACGAAATTAAACGTTGGAAAAAGTGAGACGACAATGACATCCGCCGTCAGCGACACCTGCCGCCGAAAAATAATATTAAATCTAAGGTAATCCCTTTTGGTAAGCCTCTTAAAATGTCAGGGCGACGATTATGAGTTTATGAGATATGGCGACTCGGTGTGTTTAGGACTTGTATTTGAGGAGGAGGCATGTTTGTTTTTGTTGTGACACCCGTTGACGCTGGATGACTTAATCCGTGGAAAACTTAATGATCAATAAATATATTCTTCTAGGCTTCACATTTCACTTCACATTAACGCCATGCAAGTTTTTTTACTTTGAGCTTCTTCAAGCAGTGCGATCCAGCCGCCATTTTGAAGTCATCTCGCCAGCGTATTTGAGGTGTTCCTTTTTTACCCGTAAGTCGATTACAATTCGAAACTATATTAAAGAGTTTTACGTGCGGCATTTGATTACGACCCTCGGACATCCCGCCTAAGGTGCATTATTTATCGGGCTACCATGGCTCTGTCTAACTAGTGCCAATTTATCAACACCTACTGTTACTTATTAAGCCAAAAAAGTTTTATTTATAAAAATACACCCTTTCCGAACTTTTTGGTTACAACGAAGACGCGCGTCGCTTCCGTGTCATCTGAAGGTTAGTAACAGTTATTGGAAGCGCTTCCATCTTCGGCCCTATCATCATGAAAAAAAGAACAAAATAGAATTCGTGGACATAATGAAAGTAATAAACTGCCTACAATTAATGAATTTTATAGAAAATTAAGAGTACTTACTCTAAAGCATTGAAAATAATATTTTTTCTCTTTTTACAAAGCTGTGAAGCACTGATCACTAGGTCTAAAGGGTGTATTCACGTATGAAAATCCAGTGAACGTGAAAAACATACAAATGAATCGTACGTACGAAACGAACTAACAAAAATAAAAATAATGTTCTTATTTCATTCACAATCAAATCGTAGGGTGACAAGTAAAACTCCTTAATTGCATTATGAGCTAACTTAACTTTTTTTGGGGGTCGAAGTTGCTTGCGTCCGTATGCTGTACCCTCGAGACCATACACGTGACCCCTGGGTGGTGCCAAACGAGCAACGATTTCCTGGTGGTAGGCTTTGGCCGTGGCTAGTTACCACCACCAAGGCAAAGACATGCCGCCAAACGTTATTAAACGTGTTCCGGCGTGATGCCTTGGGAGCCCTCACGAGAGGTTGGGTCTGGTCTGTTGCGCAGCACCGAGAAACCGTGTGCGACGAGGTGGTGCTGTTGTACCGGGAGCCTCATCTTGGAGAGCAGCGGGATCCGAAGCACGGCTTTTCCGCTGGCCGACCGCAGTTAGTAGGGGGCCCAAGTAGTAGGCCAGCCACCTATGAAAGGCTGCCCCGCCAACTCGCGAAAAATCCCAGAATGCTCCATCGTGCCGGTTGGCGACCGGATGACAGGACCCGATGGCCATTCTGGGGGGGTTCGGGCGTCCCCGCGGTCTCCAGATGAGTCTTCAATTGGTGCGGCGGTATCGCTGACGTCGCTGGGTTGTCGGTGCGCGCCATGTCCAATTGCCTTCCTCTCGCCTATTCACTCTTCCTAAATCAAGCACAATGGCAAAGACACAAATGAGGAAAAAGTTTCAACAGCGGAAGCACTTCCTGTCACTCCAAGTGCACCTCTGTAACATTCGAGGTTTGCACTCTAATCTTGTTGCAGTCCACCACCACCTTGAGACTGATAAGCCTCACCTGCTCTTTGTCACGGAGACGCAAATCAGGTGTCCGTCAGACGCGGCGTATTTGAACTACCCAGGGTATACCCTGGAGCACAATTTTAAACCACGCTCTGGCGTGTGCCTGTATGCTCGCGATGACATCTGTTGCCAGCGTCTCCGTAACCTTGAAAAACCTGGTTTTTCTGTCATGTGGGTACTGGTGGACACAGGCGTTGAGAAAATTCTCTATTCCTGTGTCTACCGATCGCACAGCGGGGACCAGGAGACGACCAAACTCTTTGAGTACCTTGGTGCTACGGCTGATATAGTCCAACATCGGTATCCATCTGCGCAGTTAGTGTTTCTGGGGGACTTTAACGCCCACCATCGTGACTGGTTGTTCCCATACCAGGACACTGACCATGCTGGTAGAGAGGCGCTGAGGTTTTCTCTGTCGCTGAATCTCACCCAACTCATCAAGGAAGCCACGCGCATACCTGATGTTTCTAGCCACACACCTAATTGCCTGGACCTTCTGCTGACTACAGATCCAGACCGCTACTACAGAGTAGCGGTCTGACACAGGTCAGTTACTGCCCCTCTGGGCAGTTCTGACCATTGTCTGGTGAAGTCTGTGTCCAACTACTCCCCACCCGATCCCAGCCCTAGAGGCACAAGGCGGATGTGGCGATACAAGTCTGCAGACTGGGATGAGATGCGACATTTCTTTGCTTCTTATCCTTGGCAGCAAGCTTGCTTCTCTTCTGGCGACTCATCGAAATGCGCTGACGCTATCTCTGAGGTGATATGTACGGCAATGGAGTACTTTATCCCATTTTCCGACGTATCCCTCGATAGCCGAGCTCCCCGCTGGTTCAACTCTGATTGCGCTACTGCTGAGGCGGTAAAACAATCGGCGTACCAGAGCTGGGCTGAAGCACGCGCACGTAAAACCTCCGATGTCAGCGCAAAGAAGAAAGTCTATAACGCTGCTGCCAAGTCCTTCAAAAAGGTGCTCAGGAAGACTCGGTTCGACCGTGTTAGCCGTATTGGAGCCAAACTCGCCTCTCACCCATCGGGTAGCAAGGCTTTCTGGTCCTTGGCTAAAACGGTGGAATCGAACTTTTGCCGCCCATCTCTGCCACCATTGGTGAAGCCTGACGGATCTCTGGCCCACTCTGCGGTAGAGAAAGCAAATCTATTTGCTTCTCTATTTGCAAGCCATTCGCGTCTCGATTCTGGAAGTAAGACACCACCTGTGCTACCTCAAAGCGGTTCTGTAATGTCAGAAATCCGTATACGCCAAAAAGAGGTACTGAAAACGCTTCGGACTCTTGACGTGAATAAAGCCAGTGGTCCCGATGGGATTCCTGCAGTGGTTTTGCGGAATTGTGCGCCCGAGTTGTCTCCTGTACTGACACGCCTGTACCGCCTCTCTCTCAAAACGGGACAAGTTCCTAAGTCCTGGAAGCTTGCCAACGTGCAACCTGTGCCCAAAAAAGGTAGTCGAGCCGACCCTGCCAATTATAGACCTATCGCAATCACCTCCGTACTTTGCAAAAGTATGGAACGTGTATTAAACAGCAAGCTCCTGGCGTACCTCGAGGACAACAGTCTGCTCAGTGATCGACAATACGGTTTTCGCCGTGAACGATCAACTGGTGATCTTCTTGCGTATGCCACACACCTGTGGGGCGAAGCCATCGAGAAATGCGGCGAAGCACTCGCTGTCTCTCTCGACATCTCGAAGGCATTTGACAGGGTTTGGCACGACAGTCTTAAAAGCAAGCTTCCAACATACGGAATTCCCGCCGCACTGTGTGCCTGGATATCCGACTTCCTGAGCGAACGGTCAATAAGGGTAGTCATCGATGGCTGCTCCTCTGACTTATTGGCTATAAAAGCCGGAGTACCTCAGGGGTCTGTTCTCTCTGCGACACTTTTCCTGCTGCACATTAATGATTTGTTGTGCCCAGGTATCTTCGGATACGCAGACGACAGCACTGTTACAGAGCGATATATGTCCAGTGCCCGCGCCAGTGTCGCTGAGACTGAGTCACTTAGAGAGGCCATGGTTGAGCGAATGAATTCAACATTACAAGCAGTGTCCGACTGGGGCGAAGCTAACCTTGTTGAGTTCAACGCCAACAAAACACAGGCTTGTCTGTTCTCCGCCAAACGGAGTCCATTTAATCTCACTCCTACTTTCCTGAATGCACCGATACCGATAACTGACCATCTCGAGCTCCTAGGTATGGAACTCTCATCTAACCTCAACTTTGGTAGCTCCATTGAGTCGAAAGCAAAAACTGCTGCCAAAAAACTTGGTATCCTCTTTAAGGTTCGGCGATACTTCATACCGGAACAGCTGCTCCACTTGTATCAAGCACAAGTTCGGTCGTGTATGGAGTATGGCTGCCACCTGTGGGATGGCTCTGCCAAGTACCAGTTGGACGCAATGAACTCAGTGGACCGAAGGGCTAGGAGACTCATAGGCGACGATGCGCTCGTTGGAACCAAACTTCAGAGTTTGGAGCATCGGCGTAAAGTCGCCTGTCTATCGGTCTTCTATAAGGTGTATTTTGGCGAGTGTGCGCAGGAACTACATAACCTGATACTACCCTCTACTTTCTACCACCGGACCACTAGACGCCGGGAGGGCTTCCACCCCCATGTCGTTGACTTTCCAACAATCCGTACGAAGCGGTTTGCTGCATCTTTTCTAGTACGCACCGCTAAGGAGTGGAACGCTCTCCCTGCGTCTGTTTCCGGATACTTACAACCTAAGTATCTTCAAGGCCAGAGTGAATAGGCATTTTCTGGGTAAGCGTGTACCACCGTCGGCCTCGTCATCGCTTACCACCAGGCGAGACTGAGGCCAAACGCAAACCCAATTTAAATTAAAAAAAAAAAAAAAAAAAAAACTAGAGACAATGAGGTTTTAAACATATTTTATTATTAAAATTGGTTTTTGCATCTAAATCTTTGAAATGGTGGTGACTATTAAAATAAAGGATAGCTTACTTAACCGTAAATACATTTTATAAAAAAGTCCACAACTCTGTTAGTAATTAATAAAAAATTGTACTTAGGGAGTTTTACCTGTCTGTAGGTATCTCCTGTACAGATATTTAATGAAACAACAAAATTTCATTGTATTAAACTTGTAACTGTAACTTGTATTAAAAACAGCCATTTATATTTTCGTCACTTTCATCATCACTATCGAATGAAGGTTCTGGCACGTAATCTAAGCCACCACTTTATGACGGCAAACTTTTGTACCATGGAATTAATTAGTTCCTCTGGTATTTGACCAGCATTGCATAGTTTGACAAGGTCTCATTTTTTTGCTGTAGACAAAGGTAGTAAATTGTGACGTGTGACAGATGAATGATGTCATTTAAAGAATGATGGCGGGCAATGCGGCCAGCGCTCCGTACACAGGACAGCCCGTGGTGGCCGAGGGTGTCTACCGATGCGCCACGACGACAATGATGGGGGACGGTACTGAGGGCGCCAAGACGCAGAGCAGTGGCCAGGCGAAAAGTACTGCTGTCTAGCAAAGTACCCGTGTTCGATGAAGGTAGCCTGCAACAAAAGACCCGACTCCCATCTCCCTACAGCTAAAAGGCGGGCTCGCTCTGAGGAACAAGAAGACGTGTTGATAAGGTTATTTCGCAATAGTTCGCAGAGGGGCCCGTCCCAAAGCCTTTGGGAGAAGGTGTTGGTTGGAAGATCAGAACACGGGCAAAGATTTCCCGGACATCAGCCTGTACAGGATTGGTATGGCTTTCAAGCAACTTAGGGACAGCAAGGCATCGGGTACACTAACCGTTATATAACCGTACGGCGTAGCGGTGAAAGAATACTACCACTTCCTCTCTTCCCTTGGGTGTTGTAAAAGGCGACTAATAAGGCGACAATAGTAATGGGCTCACCGCCTGTCACGTTGAGCACAATTTGTAGTCGCTATTTGGTGAAAAGTGGACTACGGCAGAGGACTACTCTTGCTGTCGTCATTGCCTAGTCTCTGAGTAACCCTTCGGGGATAATAGTCGTGATTATTTATGTATGTATGTATGCAAACACAAATTAACCGTGTCGCGTGGCGGTGAAAGAATACTACCACCCCCTCTCTTCCCTTGGGTGTCGTAAAAGGTGACTAACAGACTAAAGACTGCAAATCGCTCACCACCATTTGGTGAAAGGTGGATTATGGTAGAGGTCTGCTTTTGCTGTCCTCATGGCCTAGTCTCTGACGGGTGCCGCCTGTGGAGGCTGGTCTGCTCTTACATCTTATTTTTTATTGGTAGTATTTAATAGTCTTTCTTTTTTGTTTCAAAGATACTGTAAGACGTTGTTCGTTTTATTTAAAATCGAGCAATACCTGTTTTTTATTGAATATTCTTTTGTATGTGTCTTATAATCGTGTTAAATGTTTTTTATGTTGAAATGGAAAATGTCGTTCTATGACAGGGAGGGCATGTTCCAATTTGTATTGACGCTCATAATTTGTATATTTGTATGTTGTATGATTTGGTAACGACATATTGTTTTGTAAATGTCGTTACTTCTATATTATTATAAACCTGTGGAGTTTCTTGCGCCCGTTCTTCTCCACAGCTAAAAGATTTCCTGAATGGGCGGGGTGGGTGGGCGGGTGCCCATCCATCTATATTAACTTTTGACGATTCAAAATGCTTATTTTAAGTTTACTGAATAAAGAGATTTTGATTTGATTTGATTTGAAACCTTCGGGGATAACAGATAACAAACACAAAATTTCCAAAACTTACTTTTTCCTTGAGTGCATTTGGTTCATGATTGTGACTCTGTATATTATTAATAGTTCATGTTGTTAGTCAGCGTTCTTTTTACTTTATACTTTTACTAATCCTTATAATACTAATAATAGTATAATACAAGTTTAAAGTCGCTTAGCGGGCTATGGAAAGGGTTATGCTCGGAGTTTCTCTGAGGGATCGGATTCGAAACGAGGTGATCCGGCAGAGAACCATGGTAATCGACATAGCCCACCGGATTAGCAAGCTGAAGTGGCAGTAAGCCGGCTATATCAGTCGCAGAACCGATGACCGTTGGGGTAGACGAGTTCTGGAGTGGAGACCGCGTATCGGCAAGTGTAGCGTAGGACGCCCTCAGACAAGGTGGAGCGACGATCTTCGCAAGGTGGCTGGCAAGAGCTGGATGAGAGTGGCCGCGGATCGTGCTCAGTGGCGTGTTCTTGGAGAAGAATATGTCCAGCAGTAGACGAGTGTAGGCTGATGATAATAATGATGATGATGACTAATAATAATTAGGATAAGTAAAAGTATGCCATGTTAAATTATGACATAAATTTTTTTGCAAAAAAAATATGGAACCTGGTATGATGATGGCTAAATTAACATAATTAAAAAGACAAAAGTGACAAATATGCTTAGTCTAGTTTCGCCAATGTTAAATCACATTAATGATATCACCAATACTAGATAAACCCAAAACATATTATGTATGTATTAAAATTTTAATTTTTTGTCCAGATTGCTAGTGTGAGTGTTTATATACAAATATTCCAAAACTCATCCAGCTTTGATCAAAGTCCAGTCATTTCTTAAACTTAAAAAAAAACAGGATTTTTACCATGTTTATGTTGTTGATTTTGAGTTCCTGATGATATTACGGCGCAGTTGCATTCACCATGCATAAAAACCCGTTTTTTTCTAAAAGTAATTGTTGTGACCATGAAAGTTTAAAAAGTTTAAAAGGTCGCATTTTTTGATACCATTTTTATATATTATAATATATTATATATAGATACGTAATGTGTAGTCTAATGGTACGTGATCACTCAATCTTAGCAAGAAAATTAAATTTCAGCGCTGACGCAAACCCGTCTTAGAAATTACCTCTTGGAGAGAACAAATTCAATAATAGCGAGGTAGATCAGAAACTAAATTGCGTAATGAGTTCAGCTCCAAGGCGGGATGCGGTTGGCGACCTGCTTCGATAACTTGACTACGGGATACCTTAAGGAGGCCATCATGTTATATTACTGTTAGACGTCTCGTAAATTTGGATAGATAGGTAGATAATACTTTTATTGTAATAACACAAACATTTACATAATTTAAGACATAACGATGAGCAAAAATACAAAATGTTACAATTTGGTGGTCTTTCGCTTTACAATGATTTCTGCCCGACAACCAGTCGGATGGAGAGATCTTATACACTCTAAATACACTCTAAGACTCCGATCTTAGAGTGTGTAGAGATATGGAGTGTATTTAACGGTGCAAACATTTAAAACAGAGTTCCAAAATAAATAAATAAAATAATAAAATTGAGAAATAAAAAATAAATGTGCCTAATCACCTTATGGTAAGTGATGATGTGGCCTAAGGTGGAATATGCTTGCCTCGAAGGTGCGGTCCCCATTGATTAGTCTGTATATTACGGTAGACTTGCATGGTATACCGAAAGGGTTTATATAAGGAACGCAAGTGAGGAACATCATTATTGTAACCGCATATTGCAATACACTATTTTGAATATTCTAAATAATTTTAAAACAAATTTATTGACATTTTTAAAATTTGTTATTTTATTTTTAATTGCATTGATAATTAAAATTAAAAAAAAATTATAATTTGGCCATTTTACTGTATTGTTGCGATGCCATGAATCTTTACAACATGACTATTCCTTTACTACTTAGACAATGAATTGGTTACCAGTTTTCAAATGCATGTTTAACGCGAGCAATTTTTAAAACATAGCTAGATACAAAGCAATAACTTTCAAAACCCGTTTTACTGTGTGGTTAACACCCGGTTTAGCCAATAAATCGAGCCAGAGTGGCCTGTCCATATAAATTTCACTTTACAATGTCCAGTCGTGACAGGATAGGCAGATGTTGGTTTCGATGGTCCTAAAATTGAGCACAGGATTGTGGTACGTACGAGTAAATGACATGTATTGAACCAAATCTGCCTTTCAAAGTTGATTTTGGCAATATCTGTCTTTTGTATGGGAAAAGTCGCTGCTAATAGTAATCATCATCTATTTCCAAATAACTATTGTTATGTCAATGGAGAGATGGGGCCGTAATCCACCATGGTGCTCAAATGCTGGTTGAAGGGAAGATAAATGTTTTACGACTGGGTCAACCTAATGTTATCATCTGACTTAAAAGGCTAGAAAAACTAGTAAACTACGATTCCGTCATGACAACCCTAGATAGCCTTCAGGGTACTTTTGAAGATACGGAAACATAAGATTAACTTTTTACTTTAAAGTTCGCAAAAATAACGAGCAACCTGATACGATATAGAGCTTCTCATATGTCTTATATGGACAAAGAATACTAAAGAAAGACTGTACTTACCTTTATTGGAAAAGTGAATTAATCAATCCAAATCCATTCTCATTTTGTCGGCTGGATAGCAATTACTGTAATATGATTACTCTTTAAACAGTACCTATGTAATAGGCTGAGACCTATTTCGAGACATCTTCATTTTCGGTTATGATCGAAATATCCCTTGACAATAGGGTTTACTGGCGAATATCGTACTTCTTACGTTCGTTTGAGAAAAAAACTAATACTTTCCCCCCTTGTGACTTTCGTACCATTACACCTGTATTATCTCATAACGAATGTAGTTCTGTTTAATTCGGCAATATTGCCCTGCATTCGATAATCTTGTTTTTTAGATGCTGATGCTGACATGATCTTCTGTAAGATTTTTTTATGTTTCCAAACCTCTCTTCGTTTGTGGACATAAATTACCTAAAACTTTTCGTTACTTGGTTTAAAATATTTTGTTTTACTTCTTCTTTCTTGAATATTTTCTAAACTAACCCGTCGTTTACCACAAATAACAGTCATAAATATACGACCCCTATCTTCATGCTTGTTACTTATAACTACCGGTGGTATTTCATAATTATCTTCTGTCTTGTTAGCTCCTTAATAGCACTATGAAGCTCTTTGATTACATTTAATTAGTAGTTTCCGTTCAGTGCGCTTGATTTCGCTTTCTAATAAGAGTGTTCAGTGTTATGTGCAACGACGTTATTAAGTATCGTATCAAAGGCGAAAACTATTTTGTAGGTTCTTAAAAATTAAAAGTTGAAAATTTAACAAGTTCTGGCAGATTATCGTAAGTACCTTGCCTACCACAACATACCAAGGTATGGCTACGATTTTGACTAATCAGTTTTGTCATAAAGAAATTGCATATTCACTTACTGAGAAAAAAATTTTTTTTCCAAAAATGTTGTTTACCTACATTACTCGCTCAATATACGGCCGAGGCTCCAGTCCCCCAACATATTATTATTACTACTAAGCTTTGACAGCGAGGCTCACTGACCCAGATTATTGTAGGGAGGGCTGGTGATATAATGAGAAGTAAGATAGATTTGCATTAATTATTTAGCCTGAGCCAAACACCCGCTCAATCTTACATGAGGGTGCAGGTGAGCGATATTAAATAGATAAAGTTAACGGGGTTCACAGTGACAATTTACACTAACAGCCGTTTCGTACGAGTTAACGTCTTACGTATCCAATTTTGGTTGGTCCTACGACTTGTTCTACGTATACCTGCCAGTTTGGAAATGCCTTCAGGGGCGAAGAGTCTAAAGTCTAAATAGATGATAGTCTAAAGTCTTTTAGTTTTGGATAGAAATATTCCAAAAAACTTATTATTTTCCTGGAAAGAGAGTCCTAGTCACACTGTAGATGAGATGCGACATGTTTATGGTCCGCCCTGAACAGCAATAACCATTCTATTAGTCTATCACTATAACAACAATGTAATCGTTGTTGAGGTCTGAAGATTAGTGATATGATAGTCAGTTGAATATGAAAAAAAGACGTTTCACCTGAGGTTGTCGTCTTTTTTACCTTTTTACTATCTATACGTAGATAGTAAAAAGTAGTACTTAAATTTGAGCGTCATTAACTAAAAAAAAACATCAAACATTACTACTTTCTTAGTAGTTGAAGATTCCAGATGAAGAAGAACTAAACCTTGACTGCCTACTGACTGACTAACCCTTTGGGGATAAAGTCCTGAGTGTAAATGTATGTTTCCCGGAGGGGTACCTCAGCTTTCCGTTTCCCACGATCCTGAAATAGGTACACCCTGAGGAGCTGCGGATCAAAAGCAAACTTGTCCTAAAATTCTGGTTTTTTTTTCGAGCCATTTCAGTGTATCGCCCCTTAAAATATTATTCATCAAAAGCGGTCAGATTCTTTAGAAAATATTTTTGTAAAAATGCGGCTTTAAACAGAAACGGAATTGTTCTGTTCAAATTTGAAAATAATTCCAATTTTTTTACCAATCTAAACCGGACAAAAATATTGGTGATTTGTCCTTTCATATTAAAATTTCAATCGAAACTAAATTTGTCTCACAAAATATTATTTTTTTAGGTATGGTAATCATAAATCAAGGGCAACACTAATGTCTAATTTTAAAAATAAAATAATACTATGCCAAAATCTTGTTTTTTTCACAAACGGACATGTCCATGAGTTTTTCAATCATAACTGGAGTTGCCCACTGTTGTTCAAAACTAGACATGTCCAAATAATAAAAAAATTGTTGGCTTTACTTTTGGGAGCAAAAGTAAGGCTAATAGTTTTTTTTATATGGTAGTCTAAATAAATAAATTCCAGCTATCATTTAACTAGTAATTTCAGTTTTTTTTGCTCTAGTATAAAATTCAATAAATGGAACAACTCCGCTTTTGTTCTACAGCTCCTACTTTGCTTCACACAAATAATATTTTTAAAACAGAGGTTTTCAGCCTCGCATAGGATGTGGCATCAAATCTTAGATCACCCTCAGAATATAAATGTTATATCCCGTTGGATTGACGTCATTATACCTGTCACAACAACTGTCAGGGTGGAAGGCATTATAAACCGTTTCGTAGCGAGAAAAGGCTTTCTGGCACCAGAATTTTGTTAGAAACTTGGCGAAAATTTCAAGTAACCTTCATGGATATTTTTCATAACGTACAATAAGCTTCAATTACTTTTTGATGTTGTGATGAAGTTACTTT
The DNA here is from genome assembly GCA_963921215.1 of Scoparia ambigualis. NCBI lineage: Eukaryota > Metazoa > Arthropoda > Insecta > Lepidoptera > Crambidae > Scoparia > Scoparia ambigualis. The sequence goes on from OY992503.1 coordinate 3,245,571, forward strand.
TGCAGGCTTCTCTATAATTTATTTTATTAATTCGGAGACCCATACTTTGTTCCTAGAACAGGGGATCGTTTACAATTTAATTACAAGTAAAGTTAATTAAAGTAATAGGCTATGTACTTTTCTTCAGCAGGGAAAAAGCCTTCTCCATCATTAGTTTAAACTGTGTAATAAATTAAATATTTTGTTTACTGTTGTTTTAGGTCAATGCTGTGTACAATTGTTTTTGGGATACAAATTCAACTAGTGTTGGTTTTATGTAAATTGCAATGTAACAATTTGTGTTCTGTTATTGTACCTTTAATAATAAATAAATTATTCAAATCAACAAGTAGTCATCAATATAGTATAATTCGTAATATTGAATTATTTGCATTAAATACAATAAACCTAAATATAATGAAACGTTGAAAAAAAGGGAGGACGCGGATTCGATTCCCGCCTAAGGTAGATTTTTTCATCATTTCGTTATCTTTGAATGTAGTCCAAATTACGATATGGCCAATATTTTTCAAACTTGCTTCTTAAACCTGAAAAGTTTAGTGCAACATATGGTTGAATTTAAATAAATTTTGCGCGTATGCTTTCTACAATAATTTTGGCAATCCATTATAAGACTCGACCCTTTACATAAAAGAAAAACACAGTCACCCCCGTCGAAATTTAAACTCGAATGGATTGGACCACAATCCTCGCGCGTTCAAACCGATGCCTGAAACATTTCGTAGTCACAGCCACCAACCGAATTGGTCGCAAAATGTATTCAATTCATTTTCATTCTAAATTCCTTCGTTCCTTTCAGCAAGTAAACAAAATGGACCGATAAAATATCCGACGAGCGTTTCGGTATTGCTGTTCCGTTTTAACTCAAAAATTAGTTGAGTTTTATTGTAAAATTACCATCGTAAATTGGAGTCGCCGATGTTATTAACTTAGAGCAAATTCAAATAGTCCCTACAAAACCGATTCGCGCATCACACATCGCAATCACCTGGCGATGAATGAATTGCTATGGGGAATTGTGTGGAATTCTCTCAAATTAGACGACTAATTCATTTAACTTTAATGAAATTAGGTGACACTTCAGAGACTTTTCTTTGTTGAATTATTGAGTGCACTCTAGAGAGGTGAGGTTAATTAACGGATAATTTGAATACAATTAGCACTTTTTGAACTAAATCATATGCTTTAACGATAACTAACATCATATCATGACATAGCCCGGGCTTGTGATCGCCAACCCGTTTTTGGCACCGCAAAGCTGTTGACGGAGGCCTTAGCCAAGCAGTGGTACAATTTACGTCATATCTATTGAAACTTAATAAATTAAAGTATACTAGTGGCCTGCCTGCGCCTGCGTCCACGCTAACTTCGTCGTAGTTCAGCCATTTAAAACAATATATCTACAAAATATAAACAAAAACCATCCTTAGTTATCGCTCTATGTTTCAGAGAAAACCGCATAAAAATCCATTACGTGGTTTAAAAGAATAGTGCGGTGCTACCGACACAAGAACACGGCGACTTTACTTTATAATATTTATAATATGTAATGATACAACTATAAACCGTTTATACCTAACGGAGAAAAGATGGCTACAAAAACTTACTATTTTATCATAGCACGTCGACTAAGATTCGTAATATTTGATTATTTGCGTTAATAACGTTTAAATAAACTCGAAGATAACGAATTGTTGATAAAATGTCTACCTAAGGCGGGAATCGAACCCACGTCTACCGCAATCCGAGCAGCTGCCACCGAGGTATTGGTTAGGCCTGACGAAATTTTTCAACGCTTTTGACATGATGTTTTATAGCAACAGTCTCTTGTGTGTTCGATTCCCATTTTAGGTAGACATTTTTTCAACGTTTCGTTATCTACGTGGACTAAGGTTAAACCTGGTTTAATCTGATGTTATTTTTTGTTTATAAAGGCAGTAGGCAAAACCTTAAAATACTAGGTGTTCAGGATAAAAATGCTCTTTTACAACAACGCGTCTAGTTTTCATTCCAACTTTGTAAGTTTACAATAGAAAGGTGAAAAAAGAGGCCCGTTTGGCCGAGAAAGCGACATTTTATAGCGAGACGCCGTGCGGGCGGCGGTTCCGGCGACGTCTCCGATTGGCGGAGAGGCTAGCTGTCATCCGAAACGTTCACTTATGTAGTAAATTCTCTGCGTAGGCGTCATCTGATGCGTTCACATTCAGTGAAATTATAACTTGGCGCAGACACTAGGTTTAACGTCTCATGTACTAGTTATCTGCTCTTCTTAGTTGCTCTTAGTTGTTAATTACTAAAGATTGTTTTACACACATAAATAACATACACGACTCACGCCTATTATCTCGAACCAACTCGAACCCCTAGAGAATCTAGGGGGATCGGAGACTCGCTTGCGAGACGCCATCCACCGCCAGAACTCACTGGGGAATTTCGGTCTCACGGCTTGAAAAACCTGTAAGTTTCTCGCTGCCCCTAAACAAGCCCGGTTAAGCTGTAAAGGTCATCTGCAACCGACAGCAAGCACACTCCAAAAAAAAGACGTTTATAGATATAAACGGTTTATAGATATAAACAAAAAGCAGTGCACCGTCTTATCATCATCATCATCATCATCATCATCCTATAAACGTCCCACTGCTGGGCATAGGCCTCCCACGTGAATAAGAACAACAACAGCACATGGGGATATTAGGCCATAACCCACCACGCTGGCCCAATACGGGTTGTTCGGTTTTTAACGACTGCCATCTTTACGACAACAATCGGGACCAACGGCTTAACGTGCCTTCCAAAGCACGGAGGAGCTCGAGATGTTTTAATTGGTCACCCATCAGGCGACCCGCCATTGCGAAAGTTGCTTAGCGGGCAAGATCGCAAGCCGAACGCGCTACCCGCTGCGCCATCGAGCTCCTCGATGTGTATGCACCGTCTATTGAGGTACAATAAGCTAGAGAATACACCGCGAAGCAAGTTTGTGCGCATTAAGGTGCAGCTGCTGCTCATGGGCTGCAAACGCCTCAGTGATTGCGCGTGATTCAAGCGATTGTGGACCTTACGGATGCACCTTAGTTGCGCACAAACTTGCTTCGCGGTGTCTTTTCTAGTTTATTGCACCTCAATGGCACAGTCACAGGCCACGTTTCACCAAATAACGCACAATGTGCTCAGTGTAATGGGTGGCGAGCTCGTCGCTGTTTCACGCAAAATAAATAAATGAAATAAAATTTATTTTGTATAAAATATGGTACATACGGTGTTTAACGAAAAAGATTTCACATGTTTTACCAGAAACTGGCATGCAACATTTTTGTTTAAAGAGGTAATGATAACTACTTGAACAATAATTTTATTTGAGTTACAACAACGTTATTTTGACTTGAAATGATCAAAAAACTCATTGACAGAGTAAAAGCAATTTTCCACAAGCCAGTTTTTAAGCTTTTTTTTGAAAATTGGTAAAGGTAACCACTTTATATCCTCACTTAATTGATTAAAAATCTTAATTGCCATTACGTAACTATTCCTGCTATACGGTGTGGTTGTAATAGCTGGTAATATTAATTGATTGGGGTATCTTCTACTATAACTTTCATTTTGGTCTTTATTTTTTTTAATTAAGTTCGTATAAGAACGAACAAAAACACATATTTCATAAATATATGTATATGCAAGGGACCGCTAAAAGTTTTAATTTTTTTGCAGTTGGATGTAGGAGAGTTTTCAGTTCGTTAGACGCATTTAACGACACCAGAGAAAAAACTACTTCTCATCTCGTTGGTAGTTTTTTGTAATTATAAGCTACAAAGCTTATTTATTTACCACGAGGTTAAATAGCTATTTTAAATAATTACAATAAGACTAATTGGGAAGATACAATGGGGCTATCGATCCATGTGGATAAAAGCCCCAAACTAAATAAAGAGGGAAAAAAACAAGTAGTATTTAGCAATCACTTGTTCATGTTATTTGGACTTTTTGATTAATTACATTAATTTCTAAAACGCAATCTGTGTTTACCAGTATACATGGATGTAATATACTAACAGGACTGTGCACTGTAACCAATATTACGAGCCGAGTGAGACCGCCAAATTTAGAGGCCCTTTGTCACTTTCCAAAGAGGTGACAATCAATTTTTATTTACCATGGACATATAGAGACATTTTACGTTACTGAGGTCCCTGAATACTGGATTTACTGAGTTCAAATAAAATAAAAATACGTATTAATTATAATAGTCTATATTTTTAGATATTGAAAGTTATACATACCAAACCGAGTAACGACATGTACCTCCCTATAGAAATATGGTACCTCTAGGTCTTAGACTGGTGGTCTAAACCACACACAACATATTTTAATATGTTATGGAATAGGGTTGGACATATTTTGTAAAAACAACAATTATTTACTCAAAAGTCTTTTTAAAAATATTTTTAAATCGTCCAATAACCTTTTTGTCTACCAGTTTGAGCAAAAAACTCCACAGCTTCATATACAAGAAGCGACATTTACAAAAAAGTATGTCGTTAAATTATACAATGATCATTCAAACTTACATCTAAATAAAAATAAGAAGGGTTCCGATTCCCTAACACTTAATCGTAAGATCGACTGACGATCAATCTCTCACTTCGACACACACAAAATCGGGTCAAAAGTGTGTATCAAATCCGCATTTTCTAAACTTGACTCTACGCTAACGTCACAAAGGTCACTTTTGATCGGAACATGTTGGTCGTAGTGAGTGCGAGCTTACGATCGAGCGTTAGAAGATCGACATGAGCTCTCGGTATTATAATTTAAAAAATCAAAACAGTTACCTACTGGAAAGAATGATGGGAAACGTTCATTTTTAATGTCGCACGAGAATGAGTAGAATTGAAGTTGAAGGTTTGAAATAGCGGCTGCATAAAACTGAGGTTTTGGTTATTCTTAGCGTTGCCGGTATATGACTGAGCCATTTTTTTAGGAAATCTTACCGTCTTACTACAAAAAACTGTTAAACAGTTGTTCAACACGTCCAGCTAAACACTGTCTAAACACAAAACGCGTGTTCAACAATTATCTAACTTGAGGTTACCACAAAACTGTATCTTACTCATGTCTTCATAAACCATGTCTAAATAATCATTCTCAAGAATGTTCATTTAACCCACAGATAACATAACTAATAGTTATGTTCCGTCATTCTTTCAACTTTCATTTTACACAACTCGTGTGGTATTGAGTATAATAATTACGTACAAAACTTATTTAGATATTATTTATGTTCAATTGAATAAATTTTGTTATTGATTTTGTAATTTGACTTGATTAATTATATAATTTGCATTTGTAATTTAGAACAAAAAAGTAAAAACACGAAGATGAAGTAAATTTAAGTTCAGTTTGTATAAAAACTTTTTCCAGGCATTAGTGACAGCTGGTCAGCATTGCATTTATTGTCTAGACTTCTTGACGAAAAAATGAAGCGTCATGTCTACAATGTTGATTAATTTTCTAAAATTTGTGTCTTTTTGAACATTAATGTAAAATAATGGTGGATTATTAACCGTTATGTGTTTGTTAACGTGCATATGTGCATAAACTTTGAGGTTCTCACAATTTTAATCAATTTGGACCGTTTGCGTTGACAGAAGAAGTTTTAGACACTACTTAAACTAGCATCCTGCCGTGACTAAATTTAGACAATGTTTAGGCCGTGTTTTTCTCAAAAGCAGTCGTAAAACGCAGTTTTGTGGTAACATTTTTTTTTAAAACACGTGCTCAACAGATTTTTAACTTTTTTGTAGTAAGACGGTTAATGTTTTGGAAAACTACGACATTAAACATCTAATGTAAAAGTATTTCATATATTTCAACATTATTTTTTTAAAGGTCTAACTAAAATGTACGATAGGAAACTATTTCATGGTCACCTTAGCGATCACAAATGTCATAAATGCTGTTTGTTGGCTTACCCGTGAAAAGATACACCACACCAACCGTACGATTCACTTCGGCAACCACTAATGCAACATTTCTTGACCATTTTCGATAAATAGCACAAAATTAAGCTAAATTTACGACCAAACACAATCTAATTACGCGTTCGCACGACGGTTGCTATGACAACATGCTAATAATTGTAAGAAACTCTTTTATCAGGTATCACTAATATTAATATCACGGACCTGAAATCAGGTCCGTGATATTAATATGAATTTACTCAAAACATTACTCAGTAATAAAATTATATTGACGGTTTTTTTTTAAATTATAATACGTAAATTACATTATAAAACCTTTATTTAATACTATATTAATAAGCTTAATATTATATTAATAAAGGTTTTATAATGTAATTTACGTATTTTAATTTATAAAAAAATAGTCAACATAATTTTATTACTGAGTAAGTCATTAAAATGATTGTTACGTAAATTGACACTGATGACATTTTCTTACTGTCATTTTGACATAGAGCGAGACAAATGGCCTCTAAACGTTATCTATTTTTTCTTGGAATTAGCTCTATATTTGTGTCGATCAAAAATACACCTTATTGGATAAGCATAAGGTTGTTTTCGTAAATGCAATTTTGGAGAGTGATCCGTTCTGTTAGTATATTACATCCATGCCAGTATACAGCACATAGCTGACATTCCAACGGATTGATAGAATAGTTGGAAGCGTACTCTGAGATATGCAACCTGTATCGTCGCTAACTTCCGCCTCGTACAATATAAATTAGATTAAACTATAGCGCAGTTCTACAGCCGCGCAGATCCGCATATGGGTCGCAGTAAGTAGGGTCCTCCCTAGGGCTGCAAACCTTGGCGGATATATTGTGAAATATTAACTGTAACTTTGTATTGAGTGCTGAAGCTGAGTGCGTCATTTATTCATTTACATTTTTATTAATTCACGGTACCGAATCATAAATGTATATTTCACAAATGAAATAAATGTAATGTAATAATGTAATGTAAAAAAATGTATACGTACAACAATCACGACTATTATCCCCAAATGGTTGGTCAGAGACTAGGCAATGAGGACAGAAAAAGCAGTCCTCTAGTAAAAAAAAAATATCAAAGTTCTAATTTGCATGTCATTGGTGTTGGCTGAATGGGAGGAGCTTTATTGTAATATATTTTTCATCCCCCCATCTCGGAAAGAGTATTTTTACTCTTCGATATCTGAGTGCAAAAGCCGTTTTTACCCGCTAGAGGACAAAATAAATTTTCATCCCCCCATCTCGGAAAGAGTATTTTTACTCTTCGATATCTGAGTGCAAAAGCCGTTTTTACCCGCTAGAGGACAAAGTAAATTGAATTTATAACATCGTGTGCACTTAGTATGTGTATTCAAAACATCATTAAACCTATTTTTTTCTTCCTCCATGGTGCCGATTTATCATACGACCTTTTTAAATTGTTAAAAACTCAGACTCGGAACCTTTTTGGTGTACCTACTTTTTTAATTTGGTTGGTAATTTCCTCGTTGAGGTGGGATGAAAAGTTACGTGTTGCACTCGAGTGCAAAGATTTTTCACCTCGTGCTCTTTTGATTCCCTCGGTAACGCTCAGGATTCTAATTTTTGAATCACTCGCTGCGCTCGTGATTCAATTTTAGATTCCTTCGCTTGCTCGGTCATCAAAATTGAGCACGCGGTTAAAAAGCAAGTTTGCACTCTTGTATAACAAATAACTATTTCATCCCACCATCTCGGAAAGAGTATTTTTATTCTTCAATATCTGAATGGAAAAGCCGTTTTTATTCTCTAGAGGATAAAGTAGATTGAATTTAGAACATCGTGTGCACTAAGTTTGTGAATAAAAAAAAACATTAAACCTATTTACTGCTACCTCTATGGTGCCGAATATATCATACAACTTTTTTTTAATTTGTTAAAAACTCAGACTCGGAACCTTCTTGGTGTTCTTTTTTCAATTTGCTTTGTACGCGGTTCTTTACGCGGCATTTTTTCACGTCATTGTTAAACCTTATATTAAAAACAAGAAACTTCAAAACAAGTGAAAAAACTAAAATGAGTGATTCTAGCGACGAGGAAGTTTGCTTGACGCCAACAGAATTGACTGAAACTGTTAAGAATGCGCAAATGAGCTTTCTCCCTCAACAATCCCTTCCTCGCTGAGGTGGGATGATAAGTTACGTGTTGCACTCGATTGCAAAGATTTTTCACCTCGTGCTCTTTTGATTCCCTCGCTAACGCTCAGGATTCTAATGTTTGAATCACTCGCTGCACTCGTGATTCAATTTTAGAATCCTTCGCTTGCTCGGTCATCAAAATTGAGCACGCGGTTAAAAAGCAACTTTGCAATCTTGTATAACAAATAACTATTAAAACCTAATAAGTATGTATCCCACTCTAATGCAAATAAACAAATATTCTATTATATTCTATTCTAATATCGGAAAATGAAATACACTATTGTTTTTATAGAACTGTAATATTGGCAAAAAAAAACCTATTTTTTATATTTAAACTAGCGAAGCAATAAACTTCTACTTGAAAAGTATTGCGATATGTTGATTGAAGTTATACCATAAACCTCCTGTTCTTTGCAAATAAAATACTTTTATTTAACTACTAGCGACCCGCCCCGGTTTCGCACGGGTTACTACCCGTAGCCGTACACATACCTTAACAAATTATAGCCTATAACCTTCCTCGATAAATAGGCTATCTAACACTAAAACGATTTTTTTTAATCGGATCAGTAGTTCCTGAGATTAGCGCGTTCAAGCAAACAAACTCTTCTGCTTTATAATATTAGTATAGAAATATAGATAATATGACGCAATGAGGCACTGTTTCAGAATAAAATATAAATAATAAAATTGATTGCCAAAACTGTGTACAAATTGTGCAGATGATAGTGCAAAAAGTTAAAAACAACAGTAAGTATACCCGTATCTGATAAACAATACAAATTAAAATAAGCCATTTATTACCATAAAGTTTCCGTTAGCATGAGCGTAACTCTGTTCCACAGACATATAATATGTCTGTGCTCTGTTCATATTATCTACTCCATTTAAATTATTTTATTTTCTACGGCCTACTACATACGAGATTGCTAAAAATTTTAAGTTATCTAACCAGTATTTTTTTATTCCACAACGCGGAAGCGCTTGGCGTTTATCTTACCTGATGGTGAGTGACGATAAGGCCGCCGGAGGAAACACTTTTCCCCCTAAATCCTCATTTACTGAGCAACATTTATCTTATCTCTAACTGTCGGAACCCATTAATGATTCTAGCATTGTTGTTATAGCGATATACTGTATTAATATGATGTTGCTAGGCAGGCAGATTGTTCTAGACACGTCTAGAGAAGTTTTTACTACTAATATTATTTTTTAACATCTTGCTGGGAATCGAATAAACTTCAAGAGATAACAAGACTACTAAAGGGCATAGGTTAAAATCTTTTTAGTATTGGCTTCCTATATAGAAATTCTGGCATTCAGAATTTTATTTTGTCTTGAGTTAAGTTCAATAAGTAGACAGCCCTAGCGTTACCCAGAAGGTATTCGGTGTTTTAATAAATCCGTCTTAGCCAGGTGCGTTTAGTGTTTGTCGTGTAAACAGACGGTTTTAGGCGTCATGACAAATGGTTGAGAAACCCTGTGGGTAACCGACCGAATGAATTATACGAGTATGAATGGAAACACTTCTATTCATTTATTTCATTCGGTTGGTATACCATAGTAGGTACAGTCACCAGCATTAAGATGTGATGTGCAAAAATATCTGATCATTGGTGGAAGGCATATATAGGTATATAGGCATATACATGTTCGAAAAAAAAGTCCGTGCTTGGAGGAAAATTGCCATTAATATGGACGATGGCAAATTTTACTGAAAGAAAACGTTCCTTTTTTTTCAAAAATAATTGAAAATGGGTCTCATTTTGAGCAGTTCTTATGTTAGGTGAACTATTTTCTTTAGATAGTAAGTAAGTTTTACAATAAAAACATTATTTTTTTTGATACTATGTTGCTTAAAAAAATTATACTTTTGAATGACTCTTTCGGTTGGTATCATAAAATACAGGATGTTTTTTTTCACATTTCACCAGTTCGTTTCCCGGCTCAAGCATGTGATTTTTCAAAAATCTTTAAATGCAGTTTTAATTATTTTTGAAAATAAAGGAATGTTTCCTTTCAGTAAAATTTGCCATCAATATTAAGGGTACTTTTCCTCCAACCACGGTTTTTTTTTCTCCCTGTATACAGGATGGAATTTTGTAATGCCACCTGAAGGGAACGCATTCTTAATACTTAATACTTAATACACCCGGGAATCGAACCGAAATTTGTAAAAATTACACCCAGTACTTTTATTGCATCGTTGGTTAGGGTTAATTATAAGGATGAAATCTCTCTAACAAACTTGATAAATTAAATGAAAGGAAACCATGAAATCTGGACTTATGGGTGAAGTGAAAGCACTTTTACTCAAAGATCCATCTGTTTACATAAATCATCAGCCTATAAACGTCCCACTGGCTGGGCACAGGCCTCTCACATGGACAACAGCAAATGGGGATATTGGGCCGTAACCCTGTTTACTTATGTTAGTAAGTAATAAGTATTTTGTTAGTGGTAGATAGTAAAACAATAAACAACAAACTTCTTTTTTTTATACTAAGCCCGGCAAATGACCCCACTCCACGAAATGAAGTCCAGGCGCGAGGACAACTGGTGCAGCGTAAGAGACGTAGCATCAGTCACTCTCACTCTGCCGGCCCACAAAGTGCTTCTTCACGCCTCGTTTGAAGGACCCTATGTCATAGGTAGGAGGGAATACGTGTGCTGGTAGACTATTCCATCTTTTGGAAGTGCGGCAAAGAAACGAGTCACCAAATTTCTTTGTGCGTGATGGAATATTAGAGACTGTAAATTGGTGACTCCAGAGAGCAGCACGCGTACTCCTATGGAGGAAGGGAGAAGGAGAGATGAGGTCAAAGAGTTCTTCAGTTCTAACTGTAAGTATTTGTAATAAACATTGTCGCGTTCTAAATCAATAAAAAATAATAATCATCATTAGGTATCAAGCCACAGCTTTTTTATTTTTACTATATAAAGGCATATGCCCATGCCTTTTTATAGTAAAAATAAAAAAGGTAACCTCTCTCTCTCTCTCTCTCTCGAATAACCTAAATGCAGTACTACTATAAAGCAAACGCTTCCATCATCAGTAGAAATAAATTCATCGGTGCAATAAAATAAATATTGAACATAAAACAAATCATAGATAAAAATATCAAAGTTTCACTGAAGCTTTTTGTATTAAGGAGGCCACTTCACAACGTCAGCAGAATCTAACAAAAGTCTGACGCCAGCTGAAGCCTCTTTCGTTGCGAACGGTATAAAGCGCTTTCCGCCCTGACAGTTGTTGTGACAGGTATATGACGTCCAATCCCACGGGATATAACTTTTCAGTTTTATTCAATTCACGCCACATGAGGTATGAAAATACGTTTGGAATTTTTAATAATAAGATTTGTATTAGATAGTAGCGGCTTATCACAACGAACAAGATTATTTCTTATCTTTTTAGGGTTCCGTACCACAAAAGGGAAAACGGAATCCTTGTAGGATTACATTGTTAACCGTGCGTCTGTCTGTCAATGCTCTTTTTCTCGAGAATGCGTGAAGGTATCAAGTTGAAATTAACATGTAATACAATGATATTATATAAAACAAGAAGCAGTTATGTTATAAACGCGCGCAAAGTGAAGACTCTTTGTATGTAACTCTATGCACAAGAAACATTTGGATTGCAATCATTAAAATTATAGCTATCTCTTTCGTTTGCGTGCTATTTCGTATCTTTTGTTTTACTTATCAGTGAAACTTGTCAATGTGTGCAGTTTTGGATTGCTCGGAACACGTTTAAAACGCAAATTACTATGAACGTAACATATCTATAGTTTATAATATCATTGATCTAATATTTATGTCTGCGGTCCCTTGAAACTGTAAAAAAGTTAAGCTTCTAATTCAACGCATCCAAAGGTACGTACAATTTAAGCCTTATTTTCTAACATTTAGGGTTAACTAACAGCACAAGTAATCGAAAAAACCCGAAAATCGTTGATTAGTTGTTGAATCACAATAAAAAAAATTGCGGTAAAAAATCACAATCGGATAAAACGAAAAAACTGCGAGACGCGATCACCGTGATGAAAGTACTATTTACATACACATGAGTCCGACTCGCACTTTAATGGATTTATCACTTTTATCATCTATTTCGTAAGGAACTATTAATCTGTGGTAAGTATAAATCCCAAGGTGCAAGCACACCTCACCCAGAATCCTCAACTATTCGTAGTTAGGAACCAACTATCTCCAACTATCGGAATACAAGAATGATGCTAAATCAATTGTTGTTATGGCTATAAACTTAGCGACTTATGAGAAAGAGAGATAAGATAGAGATGGATGATAAGTCCTACAACTAACAAGACCCAATAAAATATGTAGGTATATATGCTATAGAATGGAACTAGAACATTCTAGGTCTGAAACCGTTGTACATGTGCTACCCGTTAATAGCCTCACAGCTTTTATAGGCAGCAAATTGTTTTAACCCGCGACCTCTCTGAACCAAGCGAAATACTTTCTAGAAACCAAACTTTAGTCGTTTTAAAGTTCGTAGGTCCTTAAGACAGACTTCGATTGAAGACCGAACTTGATGGATTTGGAGGATTTATAATTACTTTCGCTGAAACTCCCGCCAAAAGGGACCTTTCAACTTTGTTAAATGTATTGTTTATAATTTTATTTTTTGGCATGAAATATTTTAATCTGGTTGAAGCTTTAAGTAATTGTAAACGTGAAGACCTGTTAGGTGTAGCGGCTCGCGCGTTTCGGTGATAATCTTGCATGTAAAGCAACAATACTGGGATGGGTGATCAAATTAATATTAACAGCTCAGAAGGTATGTTAAGTCGGTTATCTTGGTTGTTGTCCTACGATGGCGTTGTTATAAAACACACCAATATGATTGGGCTTGGCTTGCTGAAATTATAGCTCATTTCCTTTAGGTACTGTTGTCATAATGCGCATCAGTGGGATGTTTATAGTCTGATCATGATGACGACAATATATCTGATTACAAATAGCCTGATGACTGCATCATTATCGTCAGGTCATACACGGCTCAGGCCTTCCCACCACGCTGGTCGAATGCGGGTTGGTGGTATGACTGTATGCTCTGGTGTAACTACGTTTACTGCTTCACCATATATTGTAAATTTTACCAATAAAAAAAGCTCTTTGTAGTCGTAATACAATAAATAAGAGAACTAAAACAGACCACTTACACATTTCCTTATTTGTTATTTCGTTTCTGTCGGGAGAATCTGCAGAGTTGGCCAACCTTGAACTAGTTTTCTAAGAAATTGCTAGCCCCGTTAGCTGCGCCGCTCTCGTGCCAAAAAGTGACACAAACAGTAGGTCAACGTGACATCGTTACTTCGCACAAATGAAACTTTAAAAAAAAACAGATATGTTGGCGTAACGTAAAGTAAGTATCTGGGAAATGAGGCGCAGAGCTTAATGGTGTCGTTTCCTTCGTGAATGGGTTACGACTGTGATATACTTTACTTGTCTACTGTATTTAACGATTTATCTATGTATTTTTTTTACAAATAGTCTTAATTATTGTTTAATGTCTTATATTGTAAAATTATTGCATCCTTGCCTGGAGAGATGCCTCGCAGAGCTAACTTATTGTCCTAGAAAGAGCTCAAAGGGCAGTCTTAAAAGTGGCTCTCTTTAAAAATTCCGCTACCCTACTGCGGCGCTGTATGACGAGGCTGACGTACTTACCGTGAGAAAGTTGTGTATATCCAACCTACAAAAACCTCTTTTGCTCAAAGATTTAGCGTCTTTATTTTTCCTTATAAGTATATACAATAAAATATCCAACCTCTAAGTTTTAGATCTTCTTCTGTCCAGGAAACAAAAACTTTAGTATGTCAACTGCTTTTAAAGCTGTCTTACCAAGACGCAGAAAACCTCTTGAAAATTGCAGTATAAATATTTACATGACCATCACACCCACATATTCCGACTTAAACTCACTTTCATCACCCAAATCGGCCAGGTTACTAGCATGGTTTAATTTTTATTTAGTTTTTTCTTGTTTTGATATTTAGGAGATTAATTTTTTTTAGTTAGCTAACTTTACTAATTTTAATTTTATTTTTGCTTGTGTAATAAATTTGAAAAGTGTTTTTTGTAATGTATTTGTGCCGCTTATAAAATATGATTACATTGCAAACCGTATCATGTCCCCCCAAGGTCAGGCTCAGACTAGTGTGGGGGCCTGAGAAAACTGTTATTGTAAACTATGAGTTTTAGAAAATAAGTTTTATCATTATTAAAATTTATTAATGGAAGACTACGATGGCGACAGTTCACGGGAACTACTTGTGACCCCAAAATGCCCTTTTTATAAGGCCTGTCGTCTTGTATGGATCGGAATGTTGGGTCGTGAAAGAGACGGATGTAAGACGTTTGCATACTGCTGAGATGCGAATGCTAAGATGAATGTGTGGGGTTACAAGAAAGGACAAATAAGAAATAAGTATATCAGAGGGAGCATGAAAGTAGCACCAGTGACAGAGACGTTAAAAAGAAAGAGATTGTCTTGGTATGGACATGTAATGAGGAGGGATGAATGCCATCTGACAAAGCGAGTGTAAAGCATGACTGTGGATGGATACAAGGGGAGAGGTAGGCCGAGAAAAAGATGGATGGACTGCGTGAAAGATGATATGGTGAAAAAAGGAGTGACCGTAGAACTGACGGCTGATAGGGGCGAATGGAAGAAGAAGACATACTGCTGACCCCAATTAGGGACAAGGGCAAGGTAATGATGATGATGAATTGAAGACTACGACTGTGTAAAAGATTTTTACACAACACTAAAAATATTACTACGATTGCTGACTAATTAATGTTAAATTAACTTGAATAAAAAAAAGTTTTAAATTAATTATTTTTGTCAGAACGACGAAATCCATAAGAACATTTTTTTTGTATATAACAATGATACATAAATGTAATACTTCCTATGGTTCCAACCGCGTCTAATTCAATATTTTGTTGCGTACTTTTACCCAAACGCTTTAGGCTGGGTTGCCAGCGCGCAAAAACAAAAGCCGATGACGGCCGAAATAAAAAAACGGGGATAACCATTACACGCATCTTTTTGTTTAGTAGACGCCTACGTAATCCTTAATGGGCCATCACTGTAAGAAATTATGAATGGTGTGGCCTGTAATGGGCGGATTGTACAGCCTCTAATGAGTTATGTTATGGCACTGGAAGACGTGCTGAGGGTTTTTATTTTCGTACTTTTTTTGTTTATGCATTTGTATGACAAACTGGCAACACTAACAGCACAGTAAAACAAAAAGAGTTATCTAAGATTTATACTTGACATAATATTTTTACGGTACAATGATAACCAACTGTATCGTCCCAGTCGCGCGTTAACAAGAATCAACACAATCGGTTAAAAATAATTATCATGTACATTTTTGTACTACCGCTTCGGCATGCTGGCCGGCTGCGTTGGCCAGCATCAGCTGCGGCGAACGTTACATCCACCTGCTCCTCAGATCGTGGGCTGCCTCGCCCCTCCGCGCCTACGCGCTTTTATATTGCACTCTAAGGGTAGGGCAGATAAGACTACGTGGAGTCGGGGTAAACTGAGTCGATTTAAATACCCTTTGATGTACATTGATTTATTGAAGTAAAAATTGATTTTTCAATTATTTTGCAAACTGAAACTTACGATGAAACAAAAATATGGGTAACAAAACTTCGATGTAACATTATTTCGAGAAAATGAATAAAACATGAAAAGAAATAACGATGAACTGTGTTTGTAGATAATTAATATTTGAGGAAATGAAATTGCGATGTAACCTAATTCTAGAATTTGTTAAATATTGTACAAAAAGTTCTGCGAACGTTTTATGGGTATTAAAAATCGTTGAAAGTAATTGCGATAAAATGATGGATTCCCATGCATACAATCACGACTATTATCCCCGAAGGGTTAGTCCGAGAATAGGCGATGAGGACTGCAAAAGCAGTCCTCTACCATAGTCCACACAAAGCGACTGCGCATGTCCTCAGCGTGACAGGTGGTGAGCCCATCGCCGCTCTATGCTGTTGGATGTATGTGAAGTCTTTAGTCCGTTAGTCGTCTTTTAAGACACCCAAGGGAAGATAGGGGGTGGTAGTATTCTTCTACCGCTACGCGATACGGTTATTAGATTTATTATTAGATTACAAATTATTATTTAGAAGTTACAATTTTGTAAGAGTTACTTATTCTATAATTTTATATTTTTTGCACCTAAAACTCGCATGTTTGCTTGTCGAGAAATAGTAATTTATACATTTAGGATAAAATGTTTACTACAAAAAAAAACAACCAGTCTCAGGAAAGCTCGAACGGGATTCGAACCCGTGACCTTTGGATTGCCGGTCCACTGCTCTAACCGCTAAGCTACCGAGACCCCAGAAGGCGTGCAGCGTATCAACTAGTAGAAAAAATTCAACGAGTCTTCTGGTTTTTAATTTCAATAATAAAGATATTTATAAGCAATTACGTCTTTATCGATTGTTAAATACTTGCAATAGTATTTCTTTCGAATGTGAGGGTAGACTTCACAGTGACGTAATACCGCTGGCTTGCAGCGTATCAATTACTAGAAAAAATTCAACGAGTCTTCTGGGGTCTCGGTAGCTTAGCGGTTAGAGCAGTGGACCGGCAATCCAAAGGTCACGGGTTCGAATCCCGTTCGAGCTTTCCTGAGACTGGTTGTTTTTTTTTCTAGTAAACATTTTATCCTAAATCTATATAGCATTGTGAATGCAAAATTTCAATAATAAAGTAATTTATACAATTGTCAATGATGATGATACAATCTACCATTCCGGATAAGGAACAGTGATGCAAGTATGTAATAACCGTTGTTTCTCAACAGGTTGATACTGCAAAATTCTAAGGACTTCAGATAGACAAAAAATGTAATTGTAAGAAACATTTAGAGGAATTAAGTAAAAAAACTAGCAGCTTCGCTAATGCACTACATAAACTAGCCTCCACTATCAATACGGATACACTACTTAAAGCATATTACGGTACAGTGGAATCTGAAACTCAGATATGGTATTATATTCCGGGGAAATTCCACATACAAGGATCAAATTTTTAAAATGCAAAAGCTATGTTTACGATCAATGTTTAAAATACAAACAACTGATTGTTGCAGACCGTTATTTATAAAAAATAAAATTCTTACACTTCCGTTAATCTACATTATTGAAGTAGCACTATATGTAAGAAAAAATTCCCAAAATTCTTTCCACGTTTGTGTGACAAGGTGGTTCGAAACAGACGAGACAACAACCTACTGTGTATTCACTTGTCTAAAACCGCATTATTGCAAAAAAGTATAGTCTACATGGCTCCTATAATTTATAATAAAATACCCAAGGACTTGAATGAACTAAATGCTAACTTATTTAAAATAAAACTCAAAGAATTATTGGTTAAGAAATGTTACAGTGCTGACGATTTAGTAAATGTCAAATTTTTGTAATGCAATAATTTATGTATACTCGTATGATTGTTATCAAATTCATGTAATAATTTCTAATCAAATTCATGTAATTAAAAAAAATGTAATTATTGTTAATCAATTTCATGTAATTTGTAATTTTAATCGAGTTTATGTTTTAATTTTTAATCTTTTATAATTATAAATTTTATTGTTATTTAAAAATCTACCTGCATACCGTCACGTTCTATATTTTTGCACACTTTTACAGGTAAAATATGTTGTTTTACCCCTATTTTATCACCTTAATCATTCTACGCAATACATGTTTATGCAAATAAATTTATATTATTTATTTACCTATATTTTATTCATAATACCTATTCCACGGCTGTGGCTTTATAAACCAACCAAAAAGCGAGTCGCCTTAAAAGACTAATCGAATCGAATAATCGTTTTACAATCATTCAGAATAATCGATTTAACTGCACACCATTAAAAGTCGCAGTCGGACGCCATCATAGCACTTATGGAAAGAATCATTATTCTTGGCCATCATTTTTAATCGGTCTCCAATTTATTTCTCTGATTCCTTTCACTGATTATTTTTAAATGAGAAAAATTGAGCAGACGACGAAAGGCTCTTCCGCGAATCGTTCAGATATCGCGTTCCGCTTGGGATTTCAGTTCTCCCATTTTATTCTGTCGCGTTTTGAGTTCAGAATCGAGGAATATCATTAATTCTGCTTTAGGTACTCTCCAATAAATTAGGTTTACACTATAAAAGAATTTTTCCTTAACTGGTAAAATATTTTTCCTCTTTGCTTCAAATAATACCTACCATTTCTAATTTGTTGGCAGGCTCCTAAATATATAATATTTAAGTACTTTTAACTAAAATGAAGGAAGAGCTTCAACCTTATGACTTTTTGGAAAGCTATGGATCAGGCTAGCATAAGACAGGACGAAAAACGGCGTAAAAATAGGAGGCTTATACTCAGAGCTACACAGCTCTGGCGGCTCATCATAGAAGAATGCTACCAACCCATCTCTTCACTTGGGTTTTGCAAAAGGGAGTAATAGACTAAAAACTGAACAGACATCCAACAGAATAAATGAGCTCACTATCTAACGCTGAGCACAGTGCAGTTGTTATTCGGGAAAAGGTGGACCACAGTCCGCTGCAGGAGACCACAGTCTAATCCCACAGGAGTCCTCTACTTTTGCAGTCTTCATTGCCTAGTCTCTGATTAACCCCTTGGGAATATTAGTCGGGAGTGTAAGTATGTATACTCAGCAGTATGAACAAGTAAGCTGATTGGATATACAGATAGCGAAGCGTTTAAAAATATTCCATATAATGCAAAGCTATTTTGGAAACTAACGCAGCACTAAAACATCGAATAACATGAGATGCAAGCACAAGTCAACCATAAAGATTCCCAAGTTAATGAATTTCCTGGACATCTTGCCAATTGTCCATGTGCCAGCAACCTTGGCACATCTACCTACTACGTGACTTGGTTTGTAAATATTAAGAACTCTTACTTCTAAAGCCTCCTTGACCTTCTATTATCAATATCTGTTTAAACACTCTTCTTAGAATAAGCAGAAATTCACAAAAAAGTCTTCTCAAGTAGCGTGTAATTATGAATAAAGGTCGGATTGTAATTGCTCTTTCACGTAATAGGCTCATTTCATTTATCAAACAACTAAAAACAAATTCATAGCGTTGTAGGTACATTAAACAAAACGTAACATGAGCTTCAAAAATTAAAATTTAAAGAAAATACGCATGAAATTGTAACCACAACTCATCATCATTCAAAAGCATGCCAAGCGATCTTAAACAGTGTTATATCAACAATGTGCAAATTTATTGCGACGACTTATTTTCGAATGGCCTGTATGGAACCGTTCTCAACAGACAAATAAGCCTGATGACAATACTCTCATTTTCATAAAGCTCCAAATAATTATTCCTCAAGAAATACGAGCCCACAGAAAATTGACTTGAACAAATATGACTGAACAAAGTCTTCACAGTGAAATGGTGAACAGTAAAATCTAATGTGGTTGTAATGCAGAAAAAATGTTGAAAATAGTGTGATCCATTTGCTTTGTAAAAGCTCAACGCTATGATCAATGCTTTACTTCTTTGGTTTGTTTTGTTCCCTAACAAAGTGTTTTGAGATCGACGTAAGGATAAAGAGCCTAACTTAGATTTAGTTATTATAGTAATATAAAAATTGTAAATTAATATATATCTAAAAAAGCTTATTTTTAAATAGTGCATCGTAATCGTAAAAATAGTAAAAGTAGGTAAGTACACCAAAAATAGTAGCTAACCTTTGTTGCTAAGTTCACTTTTTTAGTTTTTAGTGTGAGAGAATAATAAAATTGTTCCGTTTTAATAATAAAGATGCAGTGATGCTCCTGCAGGGTGCATGTAAACACTTTGGTAATAACTTTTTTATTCTTAATAACAAATTCAATTGATTTTATGGGCCGATCTTTCAATTGTCAGATAAAAGTTATTTGTTTGTTAAAGATTACACAACCATTTTGAAGTGTATTGTCAAATTACGCATTTTCTTTTTGAAAAGTGACATTTCATTTTGGTCGCTTCATACTTTATATGAAGCGACCAAAATGAATTACATTTATACATTTTAATTCAATCTACCGTACAATACTAAATGTACTAAAAATATATACCACTTGAAATTGGCCTAATATTAAACGCAAAGCCATTTAATTAAGTTATAATATAACAATACTTTATCAGATGAATAAGTTTTATCTAGGGACGAGCGAGATGAGTGTAGTGTCATATTAAGTTTTAAAATGATTACTAAAATTTTATAAAGTTCAATAGCGTATTGATAATAATAGCAATGACGTTAAGTCGTCAAAGTCAATTCTGTCAATATTTTTTTATTTTATTATTTTAAACTTCTTATTCTTTTTATTATTTCCATCCTCTATATGCTTTTCATCTAGCCTTTTATTTCTCGGTCGCTATTTAAGGAGATTTTTTAATCTAACTTTTTATACTTTTTTAACATTTCCTTTCACACAAACCTTTTCCTAATAGTTACGAACACAACAAAAAAGAATTAGCTAAATCGGTGCAGCCGTTCTAAAGTGATGCGCGTACAAACATTTCGGCAATTGATTGTCATTAAAATAGCTTGAAAATTTTTCCGTAAGCTGTATAGCGACCACACGAACAGTCGAACAGTAATAACCGCTTAAAACCTTCCAGCTGCCAAAAAGTCGGCATTACTGAATGCTGCAGCATTGTTATACCGCTGATGTCTTTCATCTAGGTTATCATCGAAATCGCGAGTTTCGATTCACACTTTGAAAACAAGTAAATCCTTAATGAAGATACAAACATTCCAATTAATTCCTCTCAAGGGCCACGTTGAAAGGAATACGTTTAATTAGAATTTATGCCGGTCTTTCTTTAGAAAACTTCAAACAGAATTACTTGGTAAAAACTTGGGTAAAACAGAAACCCTTTAAAAAATCTACTATGTAATTTAACGACAATTGTTTGAAAGAGCCTCTTAAACTAACATCTAACTTTATTAACACTAATGATCTATAAGTTATCACAATATACAAACTTTTACTTACTCGTACTATTATAATTATAATAATATAAATAAAAATTGTCACAAATGTAATTATGTTCGCGTATTACGTCAAAACGGCTTTCGCCACACCACGCCAAGAATTCTTTTTTCGAAAGTAGTAACGTGTAAAGGACCTTTACGCCGCTTGTTAACGTCCGGTTTTTACACCGGACAACGGACCGTCAAAAAACGGATATCCTTGTACACATATAATTTTTTTACCAGTTAGTTGTTAGCATAGGCACTATTACATTGAGTCAAAACCCACCACGCAGGCTCAATGCAGGTTGGTGGGTTTTAACGACTGTCATCTTACGACAACAACCGGGACCAACAGTTTAACGTGCCTTCCGAAGCACGGAGGAGCTCGAGATGTTTTTAATATGGTCGCCCATCCAGAAACCCGGCATTGCGAAAGTTGCTTAGCGAGCAAGATAGCAAGCTGAAAGGGCTAGCCGTTGTACTTTCGAGCTCCTCGCGTGAAATTTCTGTCAACAGTCAACCGTTCATATCATCATAAATGCTGATTACACATTTATACGGGTAATGCTATGCCCCACGATTTTATTTTTACAAGGAAGATATCCCGGACATCAGCCTGTACGAGATTGGTATGGCTCTCAAGCAGCTTAAGAACAGCAAGGCATCGGGTGCTGACGGAATTACGGCTGAGCTTCTGAAAGCAGGCGGAAGACCGGTACTCGCAGCTCTTCAGACACTATTTAATTCCGTCGTACTCGGAGGTAGAACGCCAGAAGCGTGGCATGAAAGTGTGGTTGTGTTGTTCTTTAAGAAGGGCAACAAGGCCCTACTAAGGAACTACAGACCCATATCACTTCTAAGTCAGGTTTATAAGCTGTTCTCGAGAGTTATAACTAATCGTCTCGCACGCAGGTTTAATGACTTCCAGCCAATCGAACAAGCCGGATTTCGAAAAGGCTTTAGCATCATAGACCACATACATACGCTGCGGTAGGTTATACAGAAGACCGAAGAGTATAACCGGCCTCTTTGCTTAGCGTTTGTGGACTATGAGAAAGCCTTTGATTCGATCGAAACATGGGCCGTGCTACAGTCTCTCCAGCGGTGCCAAATTGACTACCGGTACATCGAAGTGTTGAAGTGTTTGTACGAAAACGCCACTATGACAGTTCGTCTTCAGGACCGGAGCTCGAAGCCAGTCCAGCTGCAGCGTGGAGTGAGACAAGGAGATGTCATTTCTCCGAAACTCTTCACTGCTGCACTGGAGGACGTGTTTAAGCTTCTGGACTAAAGAGGACTCGGCATCAATATTAACGGCGTGTACATCAGTCACCTTCGATTTGCCGACGATATAGTAGTCATGGCTGAGACCCTGGAGGAACTCGGCACAATGCTCGGTGATCTCAACAGAGTCTCTCAACAAGTGGGCCTTAAAATGATCATGGAGAAGACGAAAATCATGTCAAACTCACGTGTCGTACCCACTCCTCTGAAGGTTGGAGACTCTGCTCTTGAAGTTGTTGACGAATATGTATACCTGGGACAAACAGTCCAACTAGGTAGGTCCAACTTTAAGAAAGAGGTCAATCGTCGAATCCAACTCGGCTGGGCAGCGTTCGGTAAGCTACGTAATATCTTCTCGTTCAAAATACCGCAGTGTCTCAAGACGAAAGTCTTCGACCAGTGTGTGTTGCCAGTGATGACATACGGTACCGAAACGTGGTCGCTCACTATGGGCCTTATTAGCTGGCTCAAAGTCACGCAAAGAGCAATGGAGAGGGCTATGCTCGGGGTTTCTCTACGTGATCGAATCAGAAATGAGGAAATTCGTAGACGAACTAAAGTAACCGACATAGCCCAAAGAGTCGCCAAGCTCAAGTGGCAATGGGCAGGGCACATCGCCCGTAGAACCGATGGCCGTTGGGGCAGAACGGTTCTCGAGTGGCGACCGCGCACCAGAAGACGCAGTGTGGGCAGGCCTCCAACAAGGTGGTCCGACGATCTGGTGAAGGTCGCGGGTAGCCGCTGGATGCAAGCAGCACAGGACCGGTCGTGGTGGAGATCCTTGGGGGAGTCCTTTGTCCAGCAGTGGACGTCTTCTGGCTGATGATGAAGTACGTTATCTACATCATCATTATCTTTATTTTAATTAGACATTTTTTTTTACTTTTTTTATAGCACTCTTGGGTTTTGCCCCACGATGCAGGCTTATTTTAAACCAAAGTTATCAACAATTCCCCATATCAATATCATCCATTTTCATTTAAACGTAAAAAGACGGCACTCAATATATTGAAAACCGGCTATACATCCGGTAGCGTCGACACGCGCCAATACATTAGCATAGGTGACCGCGGCTCTTTCTTACGCGGGACCGTTGTCCGTTGCGCCGACGGCAGGCGGCTGTGCATCCGGCGAAATTTGTTCGCTGGACCTATGTCCGGTGCGTGTACACACATACGTTATAAACCATACACCACCGCAAGTCCGGCGAAAAAACGGTCCGTTGTCCGGTGTAAAAACCGGACGTTAACAAGCGGCCTTAGATCACCACTCAAGCCCAATGAAGGTTGGCTTGTTTTAAATGACTGCCATCTTACGATAACCACTGGGACCAACGGCTTTACCTGCCTTTTGAGGCACGGAGGAGCTCGATAATAATATGTCTTTTTTATTTGGTCACCCATTTAGACTGATATTGCGAAAGTTGCTTAACTTGCAAGATCGCAAACTGAACTACTCAGCCGCCGCGCCATCGAGTTACTTAGCAATGATAGAACTTAGTCACAAAATTAATTATAATGTGCTTGACTTTGCTGTAAGCGGCGCGGCGGGGCACGGCGCGGCGTCTTGAATAACTTTGACAGTAGGTAATTACAATATTATTAACTTACAATTTAGGTCCTACACTATAACAATTCTAAATTTAATTTAATTATTTGGGGTTTGTGATTTTAGCATGTCAAATTAATGCACGCCAACTTAAACTGCGGGATCGCTTCTTAAAAACTTTGAGAGTAGATTAGATCTCAAATCTAATCTTTGTATTCGGACTCGTAATTTTTTTAGATGTAAATTGTCGTTTTGGTTATTTTATTGTTCTATCCTTGAAGTGAATGTTAATAAGGTTAACATATACCTACATTATAATCATACTTCTTATGATTTCTATAATTATATTATACATATTTAGAAACTATACCTATATTATATTAAAGCATAAAAATCGTAGGCACTTTGAGAAGTACGGGTACTTCTCAATTAACTATTCGACAGCCAATGATTCGAAATCGTTCAGCCAATTCAAAAACCACGAATTCGTTGAAAGACAAATAAGTTACAAATCGCTATTGTCAGCTAGTGGTAAATTTTCTTGACCGACAACCTTATAGATAGTTACAACGGCCATATAGATAGTCTCGACTTATTAAACATGATTAATCTGAATGTACCCCGCAAACTGGCTTGACCTTCTAGATACTTTCTTTTTTAAAGGCTTTAAAACGAATTTAGGTCATTTTTCTACCATCAATCGGATTCAGTCCCAATATAATCACTTGTCACGATCGTCAGCAGTGTCTTTTGACGTTGACATGTCTCATCCTATGCATAAATTCAAGTCTGTTGTGTACACTAATAAATAGTAATAGAATAAAGATTTTTTTTTAAGCTGGGAGTGGTAATTTTGCTTTGTTTAGTCTAGTTATAAAATATTTAAAAAAATATATTTTATGATGTTTATGCATGCCGTAGCATCCTTTAATTGGAGCAACATCAGTGTAACAGACATAAGGTTTGTAATGTAAGAACGTGTTGGTGTATGCTTTGTTGGATGTCCTTTTTTAATTAAATAGATAAATAAATAAACTTCTGATCACATATAATATGTGATCGAGGCTGGCATAGGTAATCGTAGCCGACCGCACCATACTCGACACACTCGTACTTCTCAAAGAGCCTACGATTTTTGTGCTTTATTATACGTAACTATATGTATTATAGGTAGATATTGTGAGTGATTTTATAAATAAACAAAGATAGTCGTTTCCTTGTTCGTTGGGGAATCTTGGTAAATCATGCTCTCACATTAAGCCTTATCGTCTCTTACCATGCTAGAGGGAAACCAACGCTGCTCCGCTATAATTATGATAAACAAAAAAATGGTATAGTAAGAATAAAGTTAAGTTTATTTTCAGATGGGTTTGTCGTTTTAGCAATTAAACCGTCTAAAATTATTTATATTATCTTATTATAAATAATATAGAGTTAATATAAAAAATAATAAAATCTTTTGAATTGCACTGCAAAAAGATACGGAAAAAGAAACAATGTGATAAATTCAGAACGCTCCACTAAGAGATCCAGCTTCTTCGTTTTCTACATCGACATCGGGCATGGAAATCATATAATATTAATGCCAAACTTTACCAAGTAATCTTTGAAGCAACTTGTCCCAATAACATTCTGGGAAAGGTTGTATGTAAATGATTATTGGAACGTGTACTTAAGGCATTCGTGAGGTAATGATTCAAAATATATTTTGTCTGGAATCAATGTACATACATCGGTACATAATCGTATACTCGGGTTTGTTTTGCATATTATGTGATAGCGACGTTTCGGGAATTTTGAAGGGTTCTATCACAAATAACCTTTGGAATACCGGCGCGACGACACATCTACTTAATATCCAAAATTGTCTATCTAAAGGCTAAGAAGACGAAGCTCTCAACATCATGTAGTCGAAAGTCATAGGGCAAATTCATCGAAAGCTAGCAAAACTTTTTAATTTTTTTAAATAACATTGTGTATGTAAAACTGTGTACTATTACTCATTCATTTATTAAAATGTCGGATTTAATTCTTGCTAATGCTTATTAGTGCAAGCTTCTTTAACTGTTAATTTGATTGCATTACCATAATTGAGGTTTACTATAACTAGCATTTTATGATATTTATTATTTGGTACACAGATTCTTCATTTAAATTTTATAGTCGGTCGGCTTATCATCTTCCTAAACATTGCAAACATATTTTGTTTCCAAAGCTTACATCTGCAAATGTTCAATGTAATTTCAGTAACAAAAGGATTTAATTTTTATTTGAAATATTGTGATAATTGAATATTCGGCATCATTAAACTGCAAACTACATTTCTGGATATTGATAAAAGGCAATCAATGTAATGACTAAATAAATGACATCCTCATTTCATTGTTTCTCTCTCATCAACGAAGTGAAATGAGAAAGGATATCTGAAATTATAATGTCATTATCACTTCCGGTTGAAATTTCTATGATAACTTGCTTACCTCCAAAACAGCATACCGCTAACTCAGGTATCCATTTAAAAACTTTCAATATGAAGCATGAACATTATAGTCACTTATCAAACTACACTGAAACGTAAAGACTAACACACCGAGTCAGTACACAGTTAATCTATAACCACTAAACGTGTTCATACATTTTGTTTAGATACGACACATTAATATCGGAATATCTTCCTCCGACTGACGCAGCCTTCCGCACGCTAGGACGGTCGGACGACGACTGAAATACTGAAATTGTTTCGAAATAGGAACCTAATTTTCCCAGGCGCGCTCCTTACTGGCAGGGTGTGAAATTTGAGGGTTGGTGGTTCCACGCTGTGACAAGAGATGGCGCTAACCGGAGTTCGGTGTTTATTCAATTTAGGAGAACGTTCTTCTTTTCCTAATAATGGTTTGTGATTTAGTATTCATGAGGTAATTCATAAGTCACGCAACGAGATAAATGACCAGCTCCACCGCCGCCGCCTTCTTTTTTGAGTGTTTTGTTAATGTAAAAATTACATATTACGTCCTAATTTGATTGTCTAACCTCCATTATAGTTTAAAAGTGTTTCGGATTATTTCGTATGAAGCAGTATAATGAAAAAGTATGAAGTAAAAAATATGACGCAAATTTAAGTGCTCTCTGCTCATTGTAAATTACACGAATAAAATCGTAAAGCTAATCAGCTTATTAAGGGTGGATTTAACCAAACTGGAATAAAGTCTTATGGGTTTGGCCGCGAAAAATTGTACAAATAACATCCATGACATCGTAACACACGTTACGTACATGACTGAATGTTACGTACATGACCATTATAAAGCTTAGTTCATATAATAGTAACAAGTGTCAGGCTTTGGCCTGTGGTGAAGATATTATATTTTTTGATTAAAGCTAGGTTATAGAAAAAAAACAAGAAAATGTGTCGAGTGATAACTGTAATTAGGTGCTATATTAATGTACCAAACACTTTAAAATAAATACAGCAAGCATCATCATCAATTTTCAAAATATACTCTTTTGAGTTTGTTGACGTAATTTCAACTTTTTTTACTATACACACTGCAGGTACAACATCATATTCTACTTTTTTGGTAACAATGAATTTTAGAGTTGGTTTATTTATGGTTTTTAAAAACCTTATATTATAAAATGTTTCATTTTCTTTATGAACAATTTCGACAATAAAACCTATGTAATATTTCCACTTATTTTTAGCGTAATATCTTACAATTACACTGTCATTAATATTCATTGGCACTTCTTTGGTTTCATTATTTACTTCTGTCCCAGTACTATATTGAATATTCTCTTTCATCCCTGTAAATTAAGATTATGTTTAACATAGTACTATAATTAGTTTTTATTTAATCAAAGTTAAATAAATTTCTAAATTAATGTTTTTTTTTTATGTATTAGCGTTTTTTTTTATTTATTAAAAGTGGTTAAGGCAGCCGCCCGGAATGCGAAACGTGCTAGGTTCGATTCCCGCCTGAGGTTGTCGTCTTTTTTCAGTGTTAAAAATTTTAAAAATTTCTAAATATACCTGATTTTGAATTGTTAGCAAAGCTACAATCATCAATTTTTTTTAAACTTTCAATCACGGTCACATTGCTATTACAATGTTTATTCTCAATCTTTCGTAATATTCCTGTAAATAAAATAATAGATTTAATTAACATTTTAAATTTTAGAGTTTTTATTAATGCATAAATAATAAGTAATGTGAGTAAAATTTTTAGTACAGACCTACTGGAAAAAGACGATAACCTCAGACGGGAATCGAACTGAATGGAAGGTGCGTGGTTCGATTCCCGCCTGAGGTTATCGTCGTCATTTTTCAGTGGTAAAAATTTTACTTAATAGATTTAACTTAAATAAAGCAACTTGCGTAAATAAGTTAGGACTACCTTCATGTAAAAAAATTACCTTCCGTATAATTGTTTGCAGGACCACAATGATCTGATTTTTCTTCATTTATGTAAAGAGTCTCATTTTCATAGTTATTTTTATTATTATTTAATATCCCTGTAAATAAGAATTACATACCTAAATAATCTACCAGTAAATTTGTTTTTGTAAAAATCATACAATTTACGTCAAAGACTTTTTTTACCTGTGGTAAAAGTATCAGTTAGGATAGCATCAGCATATTTTTCTATATTTGGTTTTTCAGTCTTATTTTTATTTTTAATGTTTTTATTCTCGTTTTCAGTCTTCGCTCTTATTTCTGTAACAAAAAGGTATTTTTTTTGTTTAATTAACACATACTTTGCTTACTAGTAATTACCAGTAACTAACAACGACACACGAATTTTAAAATAGGTACCTACCTCTTTCATCTTCAGATAACAATTCCTCATAACAACCTTCTTCCGAAGAATCATGTATCGAATACTCATCGTCCTCGCTTGAGCTACTTTCATCGGGATACCTTGCATTTCTTTGCGTGCATTTAGTCGTTTTTCTTTTACCTGAAGTTGATGGCACAGGGCTGTCGTAGTTTATATTTTTCTTGTAGGATTTTGTATTGAACAGGTTACATTCTTTGTTTAGTTTCTTCATATTTTCAATTCGTATCTGTTTAAAGTCGGTCAAATTTTCATATACCATATTTTCTGGCCGGTATCTGATTTCCGAAAGAACGGTTACTTTTGCTTTCGTTTTTCCTTTCTGTAGTTGAGTTATATGACCATCATTACTTATTTTTCTTTTTAAATGAGATTCATTTATGTCTTTTTTATAATTTTGATTAGTTTTAGTGTCTTTAACCAGTCTATGTCTCTTTACGTCAAAGCATTCACAGTAACCTCGCGAATCGCCACAAAAGCAACTTAAACTTCTGAACCGTATTTCATTATTTGTTTCACTGTTACTTATTTGGTGTAAGTTCATTGTCTGAGGAACAGGCGTCAGATCTTCTTCGAATGAAAATTCAGCAATGTCAGCCTCATTGATATAATAAGTCATTACAGTTGTGTCCGAGTTTTTTAGACATGTATAGGCCGTGTATGCGTCTGGTATGTCAATGCCGTGTTTGACGTTATCGTCTAGTCTACGTTTGAGTCCCCCTCCGACTCCGTCCGCAGCTCCCTTTCCATGAGCAGACTCGCTGAAGTTCCATGTTGAAAGTGAGAATCCCAAGTTCGGTGTGTACTTTGTAAACAAAAAAAAGTTCTTTTTTTGTTTATACTGCGTCGCTGGCCCATCGGAGAAGAAATGCACTGCATTAACGAGCGGATATTCATTTCTAACGTAATTTAATATGGGATTTAAATGTGCCCAAATTGCCTCAGGGCCGTGTTCATTAGAGGCCGATATTGAAGCGAATGACTGTGGCTTTTTTTTTTGGCATATAAAACGCCTGTATGGATAGTGGACCTGTGATTTTGATGCACCGAAGTGCATGGACTGCACCTCAGTTGCAAGTTTGCAAACATAATTTTCACTGAAGTCGATGTGAATGGCCACTTCAGTGACCTTTAAGTTTTTAATACATGACAAGTATTGTGAGTATTGGTGTTTTATATTGAATACGTGTTTTTTCATAACTTTAAGCTCCTGATTAAAGGACTCTGTCAGTGTTTTTAATTTGTCTTGAACATCTTTTTTCACCATCTTCTTAGTAGTCATAGTTTTGCCATCATTTTTGTTAATATATTCATGTGACTGCATAGAAAATTCGTTCCAAGTAACTATGTCATTCACGTCCCGATTGTCTTCGTCAAACTTCATACATTTATTAACACACGTAGAACATTCCCCATAGGCGCATGCTTTAGAATCCAAGTCACATACGACGTTCAATAAGATTTCATTGAAACTTGTAGTCTCGATCATTCCTAAAGAATTTAACTTTGCAATTTTTATAGAGAAGTTTTCGTGTTTTACACACCCACAAGTTTCTCGATTAGAAAGCTTCGGTCGTAGCACATAAAATGGCCTGTACTTTTTAAATGCAGTCAATTTCGCTTTACCTCCTCCCGCTCTGTACTTTTTATAGAGCTCCTTTATGGTATTTAGCAAGTACCGTCTTTGTTTTTTAATTTTGCCTTCAGTCTTGAATTCTTTTCTCCCAGCCGTTGCTCGACTTACATCGTCTCTGTTATAGAATTTAATTATTTCACTTATAATAATGTTGTTCTTCCTAATAGTGACTTTCTGTTGACGAGACCGTCCTTTTAGTCCAAATACAGATGTCGTTATCTCGCTCCTCCTGTTATATTTTTTATGCATTCATTCCCAAGTATTCTTTTAAGCGTATTCCGTTCTTTGTTATTCTGGGTATTCTCATATGTATCTTGAATAGCATTCACTAAAACATGATAAGTTAAAAGGTGTTTCTTCACTTTTTCCTTTTCTTCTTGTGAAATTTTTGGCAGGTTTTGTTCTATGAAACTGTTAGATTTGGTTAATGGTGTCATTTCATTCTCATCTTGAATAATAATCTGTGGTTCAGGTGCTTTCAATTTTAGCTCGTCAACAAGCGCAACCAATTTTGTATTTTTCTGCATGTAGCGTTTACACTTTTTTTTCAACGATTTAACTTCTTTCGCCATTTTATTTATTTTCTCTTCATATAATATTTTTTCATTAGCCAATCTTCTTTGTAATCTTCTTACCAAGAATGTGTTTTCATGAGTATCAGCTCTATTATCATTACAGGTATTATCATTTTTCGCAGTATCTTTTGACTTCATTCTGCAGCGGTTTTGGCTGGCTCTCCACTGTGTTCTTTTCCATTTTTTTTCTTCTACGAAACATTCTGTGATTATTTTTCTTTTTTTATTTCTCTCTGCATTTTTTGATTTTATTTCTTCGTACTTCGAAGGATTTTCGGTTCGTAACTTTTCTCGATATTTTTTTTGCCTTTCGGCATTAGTCAAGGGCATCTAAAATATTAATAAAAAATTTACCGACTTTTATGATCAGTTAATCATTTTAGATAAAATAGTGTAATCTCCGCCTTACAATCGGTCATGACTGTAACGTTACACATTTCGTTAAACATTGTTACATTCATGACATAAAAAAGCGTGCGACATAACCTAAAATTCAAATATTATTTAATTGCAAACAACTATGGATTGTGCCGTAGGCTTACCGTTTTCTGTGATAATAAACCTTTTTAAACACGTTAACAGTATAACATATTAAGGACTACATACCTTGCAATCGAACACACAAAAAACAAATTTTTTTGCGACAAATCTGATGTCAACACAAATCACGATTTTTATTCGGACCAATATGGCTGACTTTTTTTCTGAATGTTGGCGTCTTGCTCAAATAGTGTTGCCATTTATGAAAATAGAAAAATAGCCAAATTACTCAAAGGGAAATTATAGAAACAAACGTTATATTCATGACGTAACAAAGTCATAAAAAATGGACACTTTTTTAAAAGCGTTTTAAATGGTAACTAAAGCGATATTTTTAAAGCATGTTTAGATTACACATTGAGAAAGTATCGATAAGCTTAAATACAATTTAAAAATACGAAATAACATTTCTTTTACGGAAGTGTTGGCAGTTTTTGATACAAAGGCTGTAGTTGGACAAAAAAAATTGTATGGGAGTGCAAGCAGTACTATTTAAATTATATTTTTAAAAAAATATTTTTTTAGGGATAGGTAGGCTAGATTTCTTGAGAATAATCTAAACATAAGCTCGTCATTCAGAACAATGTACAACATCTCATAATTATCAAATAACTTTCATATTATGACAAAAATAAAATCGGGACAAAACGAAAATAATATTTGTACAATTTTTTGCGGCCATACCCTTAAACCTAGATTAAACGCCGAATTTGTATAGACTAATCTCAGAGTACCTACCTAAGTCTTATTCCAGTTTGGTCGAATCCAGCCTAAATAACATAAAAAAAGTTAAATAAGGGATAACTTAATTCTGATCCAAACCTTTTTAATCATAACAAAAAGAAGAACCTAATTCTACAGTAAATTTTACAATTAATTAAATGTCCTGCAAGTGACATTATTTTACCTCGCACTGTATATAAATAAGAATTTCAAATGTTCCAAATCGGATTTGCATTCGAAATGTTTGTTCTTTAAAAAAAAACAAACAAATTATGCTGTAAACAGAATAAAAACTTAATAGAACTCTGGTGGCTCTTCGAAAGTATGCTAATCGTATGGTAAACCCGGGGACCTTTCGTAACTGTAGGAAAAGAATATTACCGAGTTAAAAGAGGATGGTCGGTATTGAAAAAACAATGGCTAGTTTTAGTGTAAGAATCGGACCTACATAAATAGACAGTGAAATAAACCAACATTACCGAATATTTTCCGAGTAATATATATCCCGTTTTCGGACGGTGATATTATTTCTACCATGTTGTACGGTCCAAGTGATAAAAGCCACTAAACATGTGATTCTTAACACACCTATGTGTACCTATGTACAATTATACACAGTTGACCTGGGGCTATTGGTTGCAGAGATGCAATTAAATTATTATTTTTTATAGTTATTTTACAACTAATTGTATAAATGCATGACTGTTTGTTGTCCAAAATATAGTATAGGCTGTGGATAGAGTGCCACTAGCGGAATTTTAGTACGATCGGTTACGATGCCGTAATTACGGCATCCTAGTACAAAGTGTAGGCAGTGTATAGAGTGCCATAAGCGGAATTGTATCTCAATCGGTTCGGGAACTTTAACATATTTTTTATTTGCTATAACGTTCAGAAGATATAATATTCAAAAGATATTTTTGTATGGAGTTAGATTTCTGTTGTCTTATAAAAATAACCTCGAAATTGAAGACAATCGCTACGCTGCGCTTCGCGATTGTCTTCAATTTCTAAACTATCACGTGACCTACTGGAGTAGGACAGCTAGTATTACTGCTGTCTAATAAAAACTTTACGGCAGATTAGGCGGCCTCACTATTATACCGCAAAACTTACAGTTCCCGAACCGATTAAGATACAGTGCAGCTTGTGACACTGTATACACTTCCTAAAGTATAAATAAATGACGTTTGATTTTGTCATTAATACATTTTTTGAAGTGGCTTACCAATAAATTGTAGCAATGATGCTGTCACGACGGACGCCTTTGAAGAGGACAGTAACATAGATAGACATTTATTTATATAATCTAACTTATATTATTATTATTATCAGCCATATTTGTGCCATTGCAGGGCAAAGGCCTTCCTTGCCTCTTTCCACTCTCTCTAGTGTTTTTATATCCAGTTGTTGCAGTCCATAACCGCGTCGCGTAGCGGTGAAAGAATACTACCACCCCCTCTCTTCCCTTGGGTGTCGTAAAAGACGGCTAACAGACTAAAGACTGCTCATACATCTAACAGCGTAGAGCGGCGATGGGCTCACCACCTGTCATGCTAAGCACAATGCAGTTGCTATTTGGTGAAAAGTGGACTATGGTAGAGGACTTATTTTGCGGTCCTCATTGCCTACTCTCTGACTAACCCTTCGGGGATAATATAATATGTATGTAGTTGTTGCAGCTAAGCATCGTCCCGCCTCTTCCCGCCCCTTTTTATTCGGCCTGCTGCAACGTCTTCTGACATTGGTGGCATCTACATGGTGAGCTTAAAATAAAATGGCCATCCATCGTACTATAGTTGACGACCTCCTTGGTCGAGTGGTTTGTACACCGGTTTTCATGGTGTCGCCATCTCTGAGGTCCCGGCTTCGATCCCCGGTCGGATCAATTTAGAAACTATCGTTTTTCTAAATTGTCTCGGGTCTGGGTGTATTCTATGTATTATAAGTATGTATTTATGTATTTTAAGTATGTTTATCCGTTGTCTAGTAACCATATAACGAGTTTCATAACGAAGCTTCTCTTGGGCTAGATAATTGGTGTGAGTGTAAGCAAGTTTATTTATTTATGGTAACATCCAAGTAACCGTTTTCATTTAAAACCTCTGATTTATCGTCAAACAAACAGTTAACTAATGTAGCTTTTTACATAATAAGGTACACTTTTTTAATTAAGAGGAGGTATTTCGAGCGCTTCTCTCTAGCTCTATCGACGGTACGACGGTAAGGGACGGGTATAACAGCGAAGCGGCACGAAAAGGCGTGTTTCATATTTAAAAAAATTGATAGATCTAATAAAAAAAAACCGATCGGTTATAATACCTCAAGTTATCTATGTTCTTCATTTTGGTTAATAATTCATAAAATCAAATCACTTATTTTAGTTATAAAACCTAGAAAAGAAGATAAAATGACACAAAAATATGTAACTTTGTGAATTTATTCTATCGAGCCAACTTTATTAAATCGAGTTTCCATCGGGTATATTTCACAGAATAAAGCCACAACAATTTTTCGAAATTTTCGCAAATTTTAATTTTACTGTTTACTACTTCAAAAAATAATTCTAAAAACGTGTTATTTTAATTTTTCACTAACACCTAGCCTTAAAAAGCTTAATTTTAATATAAGAATTTTTAAACCCCTATTTCAAATGTATTTACTAATACAAACTCACGCTGATTATGTACACACGCTATGGTTAACCTACCAAATACTGTCAAATTCAATTTCTCTAATCGATTTTTTTTAATATGTATCATAATTCGTCCCACTGCTGGGCAAAGGTCTCTCCCAAACCATACCATCCGTCTCAATCTTATCTCCCACTAATCACTAGTTTATTTTTGTTTTTGAAGTCAATAAATGTTTCTTTATTATTGAAATTTTGCATTTACCAGGACCTATATAGATAAAGGATAAAATGTTTACTATAAAAAAAAATCAACTAGTCTCAGGAAAGCTCGAATGGGATTCGAACCCATGACCATTGGATTGCCGGCCACTGCTCTAACCGCTAAGCTATCGAGACCCCAGAAAACTCGTTGAAATTATTTCTAGTAGTTTATGATTTACGCTGCAAGTCAGCGGTATTATGACGACGTCACTGTCAAGGTTTATCTACCCTCACAGTCGAAAGAAATACTATTGCAATTATTTAACAATCGATAAAGACGTAATTGCTTATAAATATCTTTATTATTGATGCAGCGTAAATCATCAACTACTAGAAAGAATTCAACGAGTCTTCTGGGGTCTCAGTAGCATAGCGGTTAGAGCAGTGGACCGGCAATCAAAAGGTCATGGGTTCGAGTCCCATTCCAGCTTTCCTGAGACTGGTTGATTTGTTTTCTAGTAAACATTTTATCAAATAAATGTTTATTCCTTCTTTCTTTCCTTAGCCGCTGCGCAATCTAGCTCGTTATAGATACATCCTATCCTTATGGTGAGACTATACAAATAGGATCAAGCAACTCGCTCGCCGCTCAAGCCTTATTCCCTTAAGATTAGGTTTCCATAAGAAGGAATATTTTTTGCGCAACAGACACGATGTAGTATCGTTTTTATTTGTTTGTGTAAACACGGTATAGGTATACGGTTTGTGGTATTAAATTTTCCCTTTTGCCCAAACGGGTCACGCAGTATTCCCTTTGAAGGGACTCCTTTGAATATATACTGCTTAATTATTATTTCACTCCTCATAGTTACCTCGGTAAAGGGGGTAATTTTCGCACAACTTAATGTTATTTATTTGTCTTTGTTGGTGGAGAGGTAGCGATGTCGCTGTGACGACGACGTTCGAATTTCATTTGAATTTATATTCCAACCCTCTTAGCGTTAGTTGAGACGATTCGAAATGGCTCTGGGTACGATGCTTTGTGGGAAAATATATTTTTTATGGTAGCGTTAAAACGAATACTTCTATGTTTGTGTATAGGTGTTTTTTTATTTTATTTACAGAAGAGGCTGAGGCTTAGTGTGTCGCTATAGCAACAGTGGAAGGAGCATTATTGTATTCGGATAAAGGTATGTAGGCCAGTTGTTTAGTAGTTAAGATTTCGTTGTTATTTTCCATCTTCGACTTTATCGTCACTTGATCGATTTCCAGTTACAGGATAAAAACAAGTTTGATTCTGCTACATGTGCAGTGTTGGACTTGTTTTTTATACCAACCCAGTCTTTGACATGCAGTTGATGATGTTTCTTATTTTGAAAATGTTGGAATCATGGTCTGATCGTTAACCACCATGTTGTCATTGACCTCCTCAGTGCGCGTCTCCTCCCCAATTTAGCACCTTCTGGACACTTTCGAACACTACTATGTTACTGAACCAGCAAAGAACAACTAGGGTTGTATAATAAGCAATTTAGGTAACACCCAGATAAAAAAACAAGATTGAATCAATATCTGGATCATTGATAAGCAAATAAAGATATTGCTCATTTGAATATACAAAACATCAATCAAACGATAACCTTTACACACCTGAACGGAAACGCAAACAAAGAGATTTCCTCTTTAGCCCTAAGCCGCCATTATAAAACGTTCCGCTACCAATAATCTCGGCTCAGTAAGTTTTCATCGGAGCCGTAAATCAAAGTTCAACAATAAGATAGAAAGTTCCCTCCTGGGACAAAGCTGGGTGGCTGACGTGGATCTGGAGCAAAACCTAGCTGGAGGCGTTTGGTGCAATGCACGCGCTGAAGCGGTAAACATTATTTTGAGCCGCAATTTAGCTACAGCGGGGCTTGCAGAGTAACGAAAGTCAAAAGAAGCTACGGTAGTAGGTTTATGCTCAGAATACGTCTGGATCACGACCATCCATTGTACATTTCTGTCGGCAAGACGAATCGTTTTACATTAATGCGTCCCGTTTTACTGAATGTAAAAATAATGGGTATTATTTACCAGTAAAAATAAGGCATGACATAAAACTGAAGATTCGGGTCGGCAGCACCCGCGTGATGCTTTCCGAGCGATCCGTTGCCGGTTCAGTAAGATAAAAAAGTATAGATGAGTTTTGAAGTATTCTTCATGCAGCTAAGCATCCTGTCTGGTAGAAAAGCAAGATGTTGTAGTAGCGAGGCGGTAGCGTTTGATTTCATTCGCGTGCTAATGCGGTGGGTTACGATTTCACGCTTGCAGCGGGCAACGAAAAAGCCGGAATGCTTACAATGTGATTAATCAGAAGCCGGTTACTAACTGTAAAAAATATTATATTTTTAGAATATTTGATATTATACTTTACGAATGATTAATTTACCTACTAAGTTGCTCTACTGGTTCATCGTTATTTCACGAGATGGCGCCACCGCTTTCGACCTCTTTTAAGTCTTATACGTGTGATGACTACCAACATAATTTAGTGTTTATAATAATGACATTACTGCCGTAATCAAAGAT
Source organism: Scoparia ambigualis (assembly GCA_963921215.1). Classification (NCBI taxonomy): domain Eukaryota; kingdom Metazoa; phylum Arthropoda; class Insecta; order Lepidoptera; family Crambidae; genus Scoparia; species Scoparia ambigualis. The sequence continues at coordinate 3,283,357 of OY992503.1, forward strand.
TTCAAAGTTAAAAGTAAATAGTGTTGATTAATTTCGGTTGGATAAGTCCACGGTATTATAAACAATGATCTTATAACTTACGCCAAACTCATAAGTTATTCTTGCTTACCAGCATACTTTTGAATAGTTTTTATTTGAATGGCAGCAGAGGTCAAACCGTTGCTTCTAGCTCAACTTTCGTGCATGTGTGTGGCATTGCAATTGGCATATTCTCGTTTTATATGCAGAGAAATTTCAAAAGTAGAGCTTTGTTTGCCTCGGTGGCCGGGTGTTAAAACTGGATTGGGTTCAATTCACTGGGATTTTTAGATGCATATCCCGTGTTTGTGATCACTAATCCGTATTTGGCAATCGTGTTATTTAAGAGAATGCCCATTAATTGCAGAAAATGATGAAGGCGTTTGCCAAGCGGCAGCGGTGGGACAGTGTGTATAGGCTATGTTGTGTAATATTTAATGTTTTTTGCGTTAATAACCGCACTCAGATATACTTTAAAAGGTATAGAAATGTTGAAAATGGGCTACTATTATCAATAATTATGATAATAATTTATTGAATCAAGTACCTATACAGCGAAGTAACATAACACCACAAATAATCAGTCAACACTGACGTGACGTCTACTGAGTGGTAGAGCCACGCTGCGTTGCAGCACACATTGGGCCGGCTCGCCCGGCGTAATACCACCCTCTCACTAATATTCGGCGTGAAATAATGGCACTTGGTGCTGTTGTGTTTCGTCCGACCAGTGAGGGTTCCGGAGGCCATTTCCCAATTCCTATTCCTTCCTTAAACCTATTCCTCCCTTAAAGGCCGGCAACGCGTCTGCGATTCCTCTGGTTTTGCGGGTGTCCATGGGCGGCGGTGATTACTCTCCATCAGGTGACCCGCCTGCTCGTTTGCCTCCCTCTTTTATAAAAATAAAAAAAAAACATTGAAAATGTTTAAATAATAATAATTAATGTTGGTTGATTTAAATTACATTTTTATGAGAGAAAGTGCTGAAGCGCTTCACCTTCATCTTAACTAATGTTAGGTATCGACAAGGTTAAAGATAGAAGTTCATTTCTGGAATCCACAAGTACACAGAACAATAACGCTTAAATTATTGTAATGGCGAAATATTGTAACTTAACGATGTTTAGTGTCTAGCTAAGCACTATCAATAATTAATTTGTGCTTTTATTCAGGACCTCTGAGTCTAAATAACGGCTGCGGTATTTTTACTATAGACAACAAACGCAGGATGTTTTGTATGATACAATTTACAAAGGACATCGGCAAAATCCCATACTAGCTGGACCTGATATTCAATGACAATGGGCATTATTAATTTTGTGTTGATTAGATACCTAACATAATAAGAATCAGTGTCCTAACTCCATATTCAATATAAAACTTCACAAATACGAAATATAATTTTTTTAAATGTTTGATCTTTTGAGGTTAGAAAAACATTTTAACGATCTAACAGATTAAATTCTTAACTTAAGTCGACCTTGATTATTTGTTTTCTATGTAAATAGTGATAAGAGAAATGTAATAAATGGTATTTGACATGAAACAAAGAGGATGCTTATAAATAAAACACTTAAGTATGAATGATACAAAGATTTATTTAAAATCGTCTCTTTTAACTACGCTATCTAAAAAACCTGCTGGTGCTGCTATTATGTTATCTTGGTGCCTGACCCACTCAAGGTAAGTACCACATGACTATCATGACATGTGAACAGCATCCATCATCCAATCGTTCGACGACCTAACCTACCAAACAACTGCAACAATATTCTGTCATTCCTTCCCTTCCTGACACATTATTTTCTATTAATATATTATATACATCGTATTGTTTTCTTGAAATGTGTGTTGGATTTAATTTTCCCTCTTATCAACGTATTATTTCCACTACCTCTCAAGCGATACTCTGAAAATATATATCGAAGAAACGCACAGTCATGTTCTCCATAGTAGGACCAAGCATGTCGGATTTGGTACGTTCCGTACGTTCCGTACCAAATACCGTAGGCGAATAATATTAAATCATTACTAGTCGGTAATAAATTATCGCGCACAGTACGTATCAGAGATCGACTGCAAAAAAAAACTGAAAAACATTTTTTTTTTAGTCCACCCGTGACCACGGCCGGTGCAACTCGGTCGAAACGTCGGGTATAAAAAGGTATGCGTAGAATGCCTTTACTAAGTAGTTTTTGCGTTAAATCCCATCGAAATTTGTGTGAATAACATCTGTCATTCGATTTTAACAGTGACGTTCCTTTACACGCAAGTCAAAGAATCAGGCCCCTAACGCTTATTTGGTTCTTATTTCGTTTACTTATTGTATCATTTTCAGCAATTTAATACTGTTCTAAAAATACTTAAATGTATTTTTGTCTACTAAATAATCTTTTTTTCGACGAGTGTAAGTACATGCAAGCACGTGAAATTGTAGACCTACGCATGAAATGGAACTTAACATCGTCGTCAAGATCTATTGTCTATGGTCAAAACCGTTCAAAAGCTGTGATTAAGTTTTCCCATTCATATTTTTTATTAATACGCATTCATTAATTTCTCTAGAACTAGAAGTTCTTGAGGTATATTATTTGTATTTTCAAAATTAACTAATAACAGCATATTTTGTAGAATATAATTGATTTGTGCCCATAGTCAGGTCCATTTTCGCCATTGTCCTTTGTGTCTGAAGCTGGAGGCCCGTAGGCAGAAAGTATAAGGGATCACATAGTGCACAGAAAAACATGACAAAGCAGCAAATGTATTAACAGTTGAATTAGAGGGATATTTTTTATTTAATTTTACTTTGAGTATGAAGTATGAAAAAAGATAGATATTCCGTGATACTAAGGTAAGGTGTTATTAAAGATTAGATTTTTCTTTGTACTTCTTAGATTACACTTTAGACCGTCTGTGACTCTTGTCTCATTGTATTATGCATGACATTGTTAACATATCTGTTAACCCTTTATAATTCAAAAACGTTTATTTCTTTCAACATTTATTTTTTTATAGGTTTTAATAATTATTTTTTTATTTTTTTAATAGCTTATTTACTCAGATAATGAAAAAAAATGGAGTGTGACAGATATGTTACACTGTCTCATAATGTTCCTCTATGATGTATGAAATGCTTTGAATCAGTTATTTTGTTTATTATACCACACTTCTCACAGATAGTGATACACCAGCAAATAGCTAGGATACTTGCAGCGAATTCTCTTTTCTTCCCAAACAGGCCAATGCCCAATTTGGTCCTGTCGCAGAGCTACCGGAGGGTCATATTTGGCTGGACCTTTACGTTTTTTGGCCTATATTTCAGATTCAATCGTTCGCCGTGTTGAATTTGTTTTGATCCCAATTTTACATAGCACCGTAGCAATCTCTTCGCGAAAATCTTGTCTTGTCTTGTCTTGCTTTGGTAGAACAAATTTGCTCAATTTGCAAAGATACTTTTCATAGGGCACATTATGGAAGGTTTCGTTTAGCTTTTTCACGACTGGTGTAATCTTGAAAATTCGGTCGTGGTCAGCATGATCGCGAGGAACCTTTTTCGAATTATCATTGAAATAAATAAATCGCCTGACCTTTTGAATTTATTTACTGGCATCGTATTTTGTTCCAGGTGTGTTCCTATATTACCATTCCAATGCTTTGTCACTCTTGGAAGGTGTACCAATGACATAATATAAATTAGTCCAATGAATTGTTGAATATCCGTCTCTGTAACCCGGAAGTTCATACTCGGATCTTTCTGAACTATGTAAAGATTTGTTTGATTGGCAACATCTTCAATCAATTCTTTTGGGATATAATTTGAAAAAGAACTGGATAGGATTATCGAGATCTAAAAACTCCGATGACAACGTTTCATCGCCCGTGAAATGGAGCTGTTGCTCATTTAGTTCAAGGTTCTTCTTCTTCTTCCAGCGTACATTCAGTTTAGGCTTGCTTTGACGATGTGCTGATGGTCCTGGCTGAAACAAGATTCCGTGGTGGCTCAATGCTTGGAAGTACTCACATTATGTTCTAAGTCCTCAATAATTTCGTCGATACCTAATCCTTCAACCGCTTCCTCTTCAGTAGGGAGCTCCAGATCTAGAATAAAGTCTGGGTCCGCAACGCTGTCGTCGTAATCTTCAAATCCATCCTCGCTGGCCTCATAATCAAAGAGATGCTGCTCAATTTCTTATTCTCGTAGACTTCGGGAAGCCATTCTATCAAATAGTGAAATAAATATCAATGTACTGCACTAAGGGAACGTTATAACGCAATGTAACAGAAGTGTCACAAACAATAATTCAATGAATTTTATCACAAACTACTAAAAATTATGCGTAACTAACAATAAATAGTCAAAATCACAGACTTACCTACTAGATTTACAGAAAAGAATCATAGTTCACTTAGTTTTATATTTGTTTCCATTTTTGTAACCGTCACTCGCGAACTATTCTTACAAATTGCCGACAAGTGACTTTAGCACAACTTTTAATACAAGTAACGCCATCTAGTATGTAAAGACTGCACTAAGAGGCATTGAACGGTATGTAACCGTCGTGGGACAATAACTTAAAATGGAATAAAAGATCTCTTTAAAATTTTGTGAGGAATTAATTGGTATGTTACAGTTATGTCACACGGTGATATAAAGGGTAAATGTCACTGTGCGTGACATTTTATGAAAAGGTTAAAAATTTAAAACTGTGTCTTGGCTGAACTTTTAAAATAGTTTTGTTAATTGTAACGTAGTTTATTTTATGTGATTTCATTTCATTAAAAACAATTATTAAACCTTAGTAATTGTAGCGATTTTTTTATAAAAAAAGTAATACAGTTTTTTTAACTTAAAGTAAACAGTTCATGGCATGGGTTTTAGTTATTCAAATAATATTTATTGTTAAAAGCAGTGCAAACGGCCAAGCTTATTTGTTCTATTTTTTTTAAATGTTTTCTATCTCTTGTAGTTTTAGTACATCATAAGACTCCCCGTAAACGACATTTTCATACCAAAATCCAATATCGCAATTAAATTCTGGCATATGGTTATTTCCAGTGCTTGCCAATTCGGGTCGTAACCAAATCCTGTTTCCGTTCGTACTAATACACTGCCATACAATAAGCAGTGTCCGCTCAGAAACAGCGAAATGTGCTGCCTCAGCAGCATAATGAAATAACGTTACTAAGCATTTCTACATACAAATGAAGTAAACGTTGAAATATGAGAATGTTTGGCGGTGTAACTTCGACTTAATAGAGTTTTGCTGACTATTTTGAGGTTGCAATTTGCAGAAAGTTTAACACTTTTGATAAAAGGTAAGTTATAAGGTCCACATGTTTTGCTTTGTAAATTATTATTGTCTTGAAAGTTTGTAATACTAGTCATGTTTATTTTTTATTTAATAATCCTTTACGATTAGGCACTTTGCTTTCTTCTCACACGAAAATAAAAATTGTTAACATGCTTACATGATGTTAAACGATAATAAGGCCAGAGAGAGGTAAAAGTTAACTTCACCCGGAATCGTAGAAGTGACTTCTTATCTCTATCAGATCAAAATAATGCACCTAACATTAATGTTATGGTGACAAACAACCACAAAACCGTAAAAGCGATTTAAAAAATAAGTAACATTTTTAGATACATTTTACAAATTAAACAAAATGCATCACGCTTTACTCCGTGCTCATTGCTCCGTGCTTCGGAAGGCACGTTAAGCCGTTGGTCCCGGTTGTTGTCGTAAGATGGCAGTCGTTAAAACCCACCAACCCGCACTGGGCCAGCGTGGTGGGTTATGGCCCAATATCCCCACGTGCTATTGTTCACGTGGGAGGCCTGTGCCCAGCAGTGGGACGTTTATAGGCTGATGATGATGATGATGATGCATCACGCTTGCATGACGGTTGATGATTTGCATTTAAGTATTCAATGATAATGTCTTTAATAGTTATTAGTTTGAAGTGAGGATTTCCAAATAAAATAACCATTAGTTTATAAGTACCATATAATGGTAAAGGATTGCCCGCCAGCGCATCACTGGCGAGGAGCGTTCACACAGAGCAGGACCGAGTGTCCTGTTACATTGTATGTATTATGTAGTTACATTCCCTCCCCCCCCCCCACCCCAACAAAAAAAATAAAACGGAAGAAAAAAAAAACTTTCAAACAAAAGTTAAAGACAATGACTGTACTAATATAAATACAGACTACATATAAGTAGGTACTGATAACAGAAGCATCTCGAGTTCGCGTTCGAGCGACTGACAATAAATTGCTGAATCAAACAATGTGTTCCTCGAAGCGATGACCTACTAGCGAGTTACAACAACATTAGTCCGTTGCATTAGGAATGCAATAAGAATTTATATGTAATTAAGTACTTAACACAAGAAAAATATACAATGCAATAGTTCTCGTATACTAACCCATCGTCAGTCTGATTTTCGATCGACGTTCAGACCAGTCTGCGGTGTGGCAGTAGGTGCTAGAATATGAAATTCAAGTACACGCCAGGAATAGCTTCGAATAATTCAATAAACATAGATCGAAGACGAGTTAGAGTCGACTATGATGACGAAGCAACAGAATTCGAAGTACTATAAAACGTATATTCGTGCTAGAGTCATATGAAAGTTTTGTAATAATAATTAGGAATGTGATAGAAAAGATTATAGGTATTTATAACGTATTCTTCTTCTTGTTTTTATCAATACCCTTTGGATTTTGCTATTATAATGTGTTGGACCAGTTTGGTGGATTATAACCTCCCCATGTACTGGTTTCCACTGTTACTGTCACTGGCCTGTATTGCCATTGTAAAATTCCCACATTTATAGGCTGATGACTAAAAAGAAGAAGATAAAAAAGGATACATTTCTAGTTCAAAGTTTAAAATATCGCATGTTTTATCGATCCACAGATAAGCAAAATGTCGTACGATGTTTTGTCAAATCGTTAGATCATAACGATTATTAATTTTAGATCATTATTAATGTTTTATATTTTAGCGTTTTATTAACGCTTAAATATACTTAAGTAAAATTTTAAACACTGAAAAAAGACGACAACCTCAGGCGGGAATCGAACCACGCGCCTTCCGCATTCCGGGCGGCTGCCTTAACCACTTGGCTACCGAGGTCTGGCTTTCAATCGTCGAAATTTGTCAGTGCTTGATGCTTATGTTTTTAGTCAACATTGCTTCATCACATCTTAGAAGTTTTCACCTCTGAGATCCGAAAGAAATATTTTTACAAATATTTGAACATCCGGTTAAGATGAAGCTGCGTTTATAGATTAATGTTTTATATTTTAGCGTTTTATTATTATTATTAAATATACTTAAGTAAAATTTTAAACACTGAAAAGAAAAACATAAGCATCAAGCACTGACAAATTTCGACGGTTGAAAGCCAGACCTCGGTAGCCAAGTGGTTAAGGCAGCCGCCCGGAATGCGGAAGGTGCGTGGTTCGATTCCCGCCTGAGGTTGTCGTCTTTTATCAGTGCTTAAAATTTTACTTAGATCATTATTGTTAATCATTAGTTTATTTTTTTATTATGCTATAAACTAATGAATTTAACGTAAAATTAACAACATAATTATTCTTTTTACAATAATTATAGTAGGTAATTTAAATTACTGAAGCGCTGTGTCGTACTACCAACCCACCTCTTCTCTGGGTTTTTTGCTCTGGGGTGATTGCTCTGCATCAGGTGATCCGCCTGCTCGTTTGCCTTTTTATTATATATTATTTTATAAAAAAAAATACGCAAATTACTTCAGTCTAACGATGGTATTGTAAATCAAAGCAAATTAAAATAATAACCATACAAATTGGTCGTCTCAGAATGTTCGTACGAAAGTTTAAACTAATTGAAGACCAAGTGTTTCCTCCTAGTGGAATTATAAAAAAAACACGCAAAGGAAAAAAGTTGCTCAGAATAAAAAAGCATAAAATGGCTGCGATGAAGCTCTTGACTCTCGTGCTGGGAATTAAAACATGTAATTACAGCAATTCGCTCGACTCAAGGAAGTAAGAAATGGAAAACGGACTAACAATATCTTGGTCAATTAGCATAATATGATTTTAAATGTTAAAAGAATGTGTTTATCTTTCGAATTAATAATAAACTAATTAATTAAGGCACTCGATTGAGCAGCACAGAGCTGAGTTAGGTTCTTAGTAAGTTAAGCAACTTTCGTAGTGCTGTTTTACCAGATGGGTAAACAAATTGCGTCGGAAGCTCATTATAACTCAATGTTCGGAAGACGATATTTATAATAGTGTTTAGTCTCTGTGGTTGTCGTATTTAATTCATTATTATATAAGAGAGATACGCTCACAAATTAACTGTGTCGCGTGGCAGTGAAAGAATACTACCACCCCCTCTCTTTCCTTGGGTGTTGTAAAAGGCTACTAACGGACTAAAGACTGCACATACATCCAACAGCATAAAGCGGCGATGGGCTCGCCACCTGCCACGTTAGCACATGTGCAGTCTTTTACTTTGTGCACTGTTGTATTATATTAATAGCATAAAATAAATAATAAACAATATGTATACATAAAATCAACTAATAATGGCAAATTACACATTCCCTATGCAAATATTTATATGGTTCCGAGAATCCCCACCTAGTTTGGTATGTACTTTTTATGCACGTGCTTCACGAAAGGTAAATCACGTTCCAATAAATAATCTTCTCACATTTGTACGGCACTCTTTTAGCTGCAATGATGAAATGGGATAAAGTTGGATGTGGTAAAGACTTTTTTAGTATTGCTATTCTAACATACCCGAAGTTCTGGCTAAAAACCCGGGCTGTGTTCAGTGGTTAAAAAACTGATTGAGTATGATTAAATCAGTCGTGGTCACGAGCTTGCTAATTATGATGTCAGCCCCAGTAACAATAGCCAAATTCATGAGCTGAGATTTAGGTAAACACACAACTTTATTGAGGATGAAGACTAGATTAGTAAGACGACGGTTAATGAGTTTAACCTCCATTAGGCCTAACCTCTGTCTGGAGATAGCTGCGATGAGCCGATAACAATCTTCGTTAAATTTAGTTTTCGAACAAACTTCGGACCTCACCGTCCTCCTAATGTCAAATAGTATTTATAAAACTAGGTAAGAAAATGTTTGTAAAAGCATTATGTTATATTTCGTGCTTCGGAAGGCACGTTAGGCCGTTGGTCCCGGTTGTTGTCGTAAGAAAACAATCGTTAAAACCCACCAACCCGCATTGGGCCAGCATGGTGGGTTATGGCCTAATATCCCCAGGGGTTATTGACGACGTGGGAGGCCTGTGCCCAGCAGAGGGACGTTTATGGGCTGATGATGATGATATTTTTATATTTAACATAAAAAATGTAGTTTTAAATCTTCAAGGTAAAGCGGCCTTGGTCAAAACATTCCTATCTAATATTATAATTGAGAAAGTGAGTTTTTTAGTCACACTTTCATGCACAAACTGCTAAACCGAGTTTTGTTCAGAGAGAAAAATGTACGCGCGCGGGCAGAGGCTAGTTTATTATAAAAACATACTTACTTATATTTAATAAATAACACATTTATACAGCATTTGCATTTGCTTTACACTAAACAATACATGGTTATTTGTCTGTAAGTAAATATAAACCTTTGCACCTCTCCTCAAAGCTAGAGTGCTTTTGCTCGGCTAGTAGGTACTTTAACGTAGCCATAGCCCATAGTTTAAGCCTTGTGGCTTAAATCACGATTTCTAGCATTCGGCACAAGCATTTCCCTTTACACTAAAGCCATATATTGCTACTGAAAAATAAATAACTTTGTATCATCATCAGCCTATAAAGATCAAATCACACTTATCAGTGAAGTCACAGTTCCGAGACAGTACCCGCACAGTGCGAAATATTCTTTCATACATCCTCTATGAACGCATCCCCACTTGTCAGTGTCGTTGACTACACAGTGCTCTCAGTGTTGATGCTATTCTTCTTCTTCGTCTAAAGCAATAGCTATCATTGCTAGCTCCGTAGTATTTAACAGAGCCATAGCAACAATCACGATACTTGACGACGGACACGTCTTCGCTGAAGCTCCGTGAAATGGGTACTGACATGTGTGAATTGAATCACCACACTGAAGCACTAATACTGAACTGCGCGAACACTTTGACGGAACTGTGACTTTACTCATAATATGTGAACCGACCTTGAACGTCCCACTACTAGGCCCATATTCTGTAACGACTCCTTGTTTAAAAACCACGTTAATTCTTCATAAAGTTACGATATCTTCCCAAAAATGTATGCGTTTGACGTTTGTGCGCAGTAAGGTTTAGGTGTAGAATCTATAGATTGCGATACAGAATCAGGGCCCACATACTAATTCCACATGAACAATAACACATGGGCAGATTGGGGTATTCAAAAATACATACATACACACATCAAAAGTGTCTAGGGATCAACATATATTTTTGCAATAACTTTTCTCCTGATTGATATTAATTAAAATTTTCTTTAAGGATTCATCAAATAAAGTGTTTTCGTTTGTCTACAGTAACGATAAACCAAGTCACCTTTGCATTAATAAAGAAATTTGCCATTTTCCTAATAAAGGGATTTTTGACATTTGAACCACTAACATTAAAGTTCGAAAAAAAGACTGAAATAACAGTTTTCTTTAAAATTTTATTGGGTAACTTAAACAATTAATAATCCGTGTTTCTACCGCGAACACTAACAACACAAGAACATCGGTTTGGCATACTCAAAATGAGTTCATCCAAATCACGCTGTGGAATGGCCGCCCATGTTCGTTGCAACAACAAAAAAAGGTCTTCTTGCGACTGGATACCCTCCATATTCGGCAGAGCTCTTCTCTGTAGCATATTCCATGCATGCTCAATCGGGTTCAAGTCTGGCGACTGAGCAGGCCAGGGCATGACATTGATGTTAGCTGCGGCGAGAGTCTGTCTTACAACTCTTGCGGTGTGCGGTCGTGCATTATCATGCATTAACTGAAATAAGGGACCGATTTGCACTTGTAGAGGAACGATGATGTCTGATACAATCGTCTCAGCATAAATTTGAGCGTTGAGGTTGCCTCTGATCCAAATCAACTCAGTTCTTCCGCCGATCCAAATACCCACCCATACCATGATGGTTCCACCACTATAAGGATGGACTTCCTGGCAGGATTTTAATCGCTGTTGGCGTCCAGGGGTTCTCCAGTGTCGTATACGTCTTGTATCCGGTCTCATACCAAAACGAGACTCATCAGAAAAGCACACGAAACGCCATTGTTCTTCTGCCCAATTTCTGTGTTCAAGAGCCCATTGATATCGAATCCTACGATTGAGCATTGCTATAGGTGGTACCCTTAGCGGTCCTCGGGAATGAAGGTTCACTTCATGCAAGCGGTTTCTGACTGTTTGGTCGCTAATTAAGTTCCCTGAAGAGTGATGAAGCCTCACGGCTAACATCATGGCGGTTATTGTTGGAGCTCTTCGAGTTGTGATTTGAATGTATCGGTCTTGTCTCCGTGTGGTGCAGCGATACCGTCCTCCATGGCGCTCAGCCACGGTACCAGTGCTTCGGTAACGTGTCCAAAGTCGACTGATAACACTCTGACTTGTATTCAGAGCTAAAGCCACAGTACGTTGCCGGGAACCAGCTTCTATCATTCCCACGGCTCTGAGCATTTCTTCCCTGCTTAAATGACGTCGCCGCTCCATAATAACGTTGGTTTTAATCAGTAGTAGGGAAACAGTAGCACTAATAATGTCTTCAATGCGTTGTATGTTTTTATAGGGAAAATATTGACAGCTGATTTTCATCTTTTACTAGAAATTGATTGAAAGTTCCTGTTTCAAATTATGAAATGCACCAAAAAGGATCCATATAAATTTATAAAATCATAAATTTATTACAAAGCCACATGTCAATCTCAAGAAATCCGCATAAAAATGCTTGATCCCTAGACACTTTTGATGTGTGTATATAATCACGACTATTATCCCCGAAGGGTTAGTCCGAGGCTAGGCAATGAGGACCGCAAAAGCAGTTCTCTACCATAGTCCTCTTTTCACCAAATAGCGACTGCACATGTGCTCAGCGTGACAGGTGGTGAGCTCATCGGCGCACTATGTAGTTGGATGTTTGTGTAGTCTTTAGTCCGTTCCTTTTACGACATCCAAAGGAAGAGTTCACCAAATAGCGACTGCAAATTTGCAGTCTTTAGTCCGTTAATCGCCTTTTACGGTGTAGTATTCTTTCACCGCTACGAGACACGGTACTTAGGGTATAACCTTAAGCTATAACCCATTTGTTTGTTTGTTTGGTTCAACATTGTATGATTAACGCGAACTCTACATCAATATCAAAGCACAATTTCACAACTTTTAACTTCAATATTATAAAATATAGTCGCCGTTTTCCTGTGTCTATGGATCAGCAGTCTCCTTCTAAACCACGCAATAGATTGTTACTATGAAGTATGACGCAGAATATTGAAGAAAAAAACTTTAAATAATAATTATTGCAAGCCACCATAACCTGTCTGACAGGCAACAAAAAAATCAGGCTGATACAAAAGTAATTGACGGTAAGCAGTAACTTTTTTTAATGGCTCTTTTTAAAGCGGACTTGACTGGACTTTTCAGCTCCTCACTGCCTAGTCTCTGACTAACCCTTTGGGGACAATAGTCGTGAATATTATGTAATGTAAAGCGCAACCACAGCTAGGGTTGGCACAAGCACAGGTTGTGTTTACACAAATAAAGTACGTTTTATTTTGTTGAAACAGAAATAAAGTACATAGCATAAAAAAGAGTATTTATTTATTTTTCCTTAAATGCGTATTCTTTGCGACATTTAACAAATATTTGTCTTTTATGTAAATAGTTTTATGTAAATAAAGTATTTTAGCGTAATTTATTGGTATCGTAGATTATAAAGTACGCCTACATGGAAAAGAGGACAATACTGTTTTTTGGAGTACGGGTGGCAACCTTAACTACAGCCCACGGCAACACTAAGGCTGGTTTTTGAGTCACGCTGATAGCCCGCGCGGGTGTAAGCGACGCGGGCCACGAGCTAGGTATTGTCTTGTACCGTTCCATAGTGACGCTTACCATTATTGTCATCATGGCCCGCATGACTCTGAAACCACACTAAAGGCATCATGCGCGCGTTACAGACACTACATTATTTATTTCACAGGGTAAAAGGTTTTTCTAGGAATCTTAATTATCTTATATTAAACGGGCTGTCTGCAATGCACCCTCTCGCAGTAGCATGTGGATTTCTTAGACATACATTGCATTGGGGCTAGAAGTACCCCGTGTTATATAATACTTTTCTGCCACATATCCCCATTGCTGACCTAGCTTCAGTTACAACGCTCTCTAATATAACTCTGGATCAAACTGGTTTCTTTAAACAAAACTTGTCTTTAACATTTCAGTTAATCTGAATAGGTACACACCGGACACGCGAGCCCGCACCAACTTTGCAAAGTACAGTGAAGCGTGAACGCTAATGAAAGGAAGTCCGCCAACTGATTTCAGTTCTGGCTTTAATAAATAAACTTTTGACTGGTGTCAAAAGACAAAATGGACTCTGGTCGAACACGTATACAAAGCAGACATGGAGCGAAACTTTGGCAACGTGATCGTAATATTTTGTTGACATATCGTAAGATAAATTATGTTAACCTTGCATTTGACAAAATTAAACTTTGATGAAACATTTAATGTTTAGATGAATTATGGTTTTGTGGTTTTCAAAACTGTGATAAATAATAATTATTCAATACGAATATCAATTACTTAGGTGTCTAAGAAACACAATGATGCCGGAAACAATTTCTGTATTTTAAACATTTTAACTTAGTAATTTGTAAAAACTACTGGAACTAAAATATACATTGAGTATGGACATGAACTAGCAATAAAGGTTTCCTGTTAGTTTGTTCACTCTTAACATCTGTAAATTAATTAATAATTTTAATTAATTTATTAACCGTGTCGCGTTGCTTTGAAAAATACTACCATCCCCTCTCTTCCCTTGGGTGTCGTAAAAAGAGACTAATGGACTAAATACTGCTTATACATCCAACAGCAAACACCGGCGATGGGCTCACCACCAGTCATGCTGAGCACATGCGCAGTCGCTATGTGCCTAGTTTCTGACTAACCCTTTGGGGATGATAGTCATATGATTATATGTATGTTATAATTTAATTTGCGCATAATACTTAATTGTTGGCTGAAAGAAATTATCGTTACTAATTAAACAACGACATTTAAAACGAATCTTAATTTACATCAAAATCTGAATCGAACTTTTTGATGAAAACCATCGTATGACAGGTAAACAAAAGATCCTTCTAATATCGCCAGTTCACGCCATGTCAATGCTTGAACACACTGGTACAGTCAGCATAAAAAGTAGCTTAGCTTATGAAATTTTCAAATGATTGTTACAGTTGAAATGACCAGAATTGTCTGACATAGCTGTTGAGTCAAAAGTACATGACCGTCACTATAGGTAATTACAGAGAAGTTATAATTATGTACACAAAAAATGTCATATAATTCTGAAATGTTAAATGATGAGTATGTAAAGACACTTACACGTGACTATTACTTTTGCCACCTTGTTTTTGTTTAGTTACTTTTGGTGCTGAATGTTCACTATTTTCTTATAAGATGCCGTATTGATGGCATTCCTATAGTTATTTCAGGAGAGTTTATGAGGCTTAGTGCTATTATCATTTATTCATTCATCCAGACATTTTACTTTTGTACTGGAATCAAAACTTCGATCAATTTAAACGTCAACAATATTATATACCTAACGCCTTAAACATCACCAACAAAATACGTTTCATAATACTCACTTTTTTTCCTCTCTTGCTTTTTAAACTGTATCCAAAACAAAACACTTTAAATCTGATGTAATATCAACAAATTTAAATGATCATTATGACTATTAAACTTCGAGAGCTCTCGGTCCTAGCATCCTATGCTGACCATTTGAGAGCTTGCAATTGCAACTAGCAGATGACTCTTCAAACTTCCAGGGTTATTAGGAATTCGGTAATGATCATTGAATCGATCAAGCGTTACACGTAGAGGAACTTGAATAACATTAAGTGTTGAGGTATTGCAATATTGTGTATTTCTAGTACAATATTAGTTTGAAAAATATTTCGCGTTATAATCGGACTGAATTATAAAAAAAGGACTGAAATAACTCCTAACTCAACAGGTATCCCTAACCGGAATCCTCAACAACTGAGGAATTACATATTTCACCTCTAACTGGCTTAGTACAAAAGAACAATGTAGACAAACAAACCGCATTCGAAAAGTGTGGTGAAATCCAATCTGCCTATACCTTCCCACTCCTGAGTATACAGTATGTAAATGAACGAAAGGCAAACCTTAAAACCGGTGGATGTTAAAAACGGGTATAACACAATGAACCACTTTTTGTTTTAATCCAATCACTTTTTTTGTTTATAAATTTACTAAATGTAATAACTTAACCTCTTTCTCACCAGTCGGTTAACGAGTTTAATAACATCCTGTGATGCGACTGAAAGCTGATGTCAAACTTGCATCATAAAATGTTATTAAACTTGTTAACCGACTGATGAGAAAGAGGTTAAGTTAATACATTTCGTAAAATTATAAACAAAAAAGTGAATGGATTAAAACATTTTCTACAGAACAAAAATACCATAAGTATACTCGTACTGTCGCACTGCTGGGCAAAGGCTTCCAACATTGAAATCAAGTCTACATACTCAAGTTTAATTACCACACTTGTCAAAAGCGGTTAGGTGATAACGAACCCGGGCTATGAAAAATCACATCGAAAAATCCTAAGCACAGCGGCTATTGGGCCGAGCGCTTAGCCACTCGGCCACAGAAGTAGGTAGAGCATATTATAATGATGATAATTTATTATTACAGAGAGAAGAAAACTGGGTGCGGCAGCGGAGTTCATATACGAAGACAGTTAGTGCACTTTAGCTCTCCTTGCCATGTTGACCTGCAAGTGTCCACATCGTTAAAACGACGAGAGAGGGAACACGTGTTTATAACAGGTCATGGACAAGTGGCATGTCAAATGTAGTGAGTCGCATAATATACATACGTACATTAATCACGACTATTATCCCCGAAGGGTTAGTCAGGGACTAGGCAATGAGGACATTCCCTCTCCTTACATTATTAATTTCATTTGTACTGGCACCTCGAGACCAACCGTGAGGTTATGCAAGAAGTGCCAGACGTCCCTGCGTCAGTAATCCAACTCGCGCAGGAGATCACCTGCGTTATGTCTTGACGCCGAATCAGTGCCTGCCGAAGCGCGCTTTTCATTTAGTACTCATAAAACTAGTGTCTCGGGAGAGTTTCCCCGTGAACACGTGTAGTTCACTGCCTATTTTCCAGATAGGTAACCGAGCTGTCGAGCTTGCTCACATCTCGTTGCATGAAGTGCACAACTCTCAGTTACCACTGCTCGGGTCGTCAACTCTAAAGTCAACTTCCAAATGTTCACTTTGGTCGCAGAGTAGTAAGCACATTTACTTCTCGGAACCCATCTGGGAGCCTAGCTAGTTCCTACGTTTACGCGGCTGGCTGGACCGGAGGCTACGGCATCTAGGGGGCCGCCTCTACTAGTTCTCTAGACTAGTACTGGAGATGCCGATAGCAAGAAACTCACGTTCTTCGCAGGACTTTTTGCTTCAGGCTCCACCGAGACCGCTACTATGCCCCGTTCGCTGTGCACGAATTTGGAAGCCCTGGCATACAATACCAGGACAGACGAACATCCCCAAGCTCTTCAGCTAACCACAAGCCACTACGAGTCTAACACATGTCCGGATCCCGCCGGAGGCACCAGTAAGGGCACAACCAGCGGGGGGCGTTAACCGGAACCCCGTAGTACCGCTGAGAGACAAAAAGCCGGACCTGTGGTTCCAGCTGCGAAACTCTATCTATAGTGGTCGCTAGATAGGGGCGGAAATGAGGACAGCAAAAGCAGTCTTCTACCATAGTCCATACTTTTTACCAAATACACACATCAAAAGTGTCTAGGGATCAAGCATTTTTATGCGGATTTCTTGAGATTGACATGTGGCTTTGTAATAAATTTATGATTTTATAAATTTATATGGATCCTTTTTGGTGCATTTCATAATTTGAAACAGGAACTTTCAATCAATTTCTAGTAAAAGATGAAAATCAGCTGTCAATATTTTCCCTATAAAAACATACAACGCATTGAAGACATTATTAGTGCTACTGTTTCCCTACTACTGATTAAAACCAACGTTATTATGGAGCGGCGACGTCATTTAGGCAGGGAAGAAATGCTCAGAGCCGTGGGAATGATAGAAGCTGGTTCCCGGCAACGTACTGTGGCTTTAGCTCTGAATACAAGTCAGAGTGTTATCAGTCGACTTTGGACACGTTACCGAAGCACTGGTACCGTGGCTGAGCGCCATGGAGGACGGTATCGCTGCACCACACGGAGACAAGACCGATACATTCAAATCACAACTCGAAGAGCTCCAACAATAACCGCCATGATGTTAGCCGTGAGGCTTCATCACTCTTCAGGGAACTTAATTAGCGACCAAACAGTCAGAAACCGCTTGCATGAAGTGAACCTTCATTCCCGAGGACCGCTAAGGGTACCACCTATAGCAATGCTCAATCGTAGGATTCGATATCAATGGGCTCTTGAACACAGAAATTGGGCAGAAGAACAATGGCGTTTCGTGTGCTTTTCTGATGAGTCTCGTTTTGGTATGAGACCGGATACAAGACGTATACGACACTGGAGAACCCCTGGACGCCAACAGCGATTAAAATCCTGCCAGGAAGTCCATCCTTATAGTGGTGGAACCATCATGGTATGGGCGGGTATTTGGATCGGCGGAAGAACTGAGTTGATTTGGATCAGAGGCAACCTCAACGCTCAAATTTATGCTGAGACGATTGTATCAGACGTCATCGTTCCTCTACAAGTGCAAATCGGTCCCTTATTTCAGTTAATGCATGATAATGCACGACCGCACACCGCAAGAGTTGTAAGACAGACTCTCGCCGCAGCTAACATCAATGTCATGCCCTGGCCTGCTCAGTCGCCATACTTGAACCCGATTGAGCATGCATGGGATATGCTACAGAGAAGAGCTCTGCCGAATATGGAGGGTATCCAGTCGCAAGAAGACCTTTTTTTGTTGTTGCAACGAACATGGGCGGCCATTCCACAGCGTGATTTGGATGAACTCATTTTGAGTATGCCAAACCGATGTTCTTGTGTTGTTAGTGTTCGCGGTAGAAACACGGATTATTAATTGTTTAAGTTACCCAATAAAATTTTAAAGAAAACTGTTATTTCAGTCTTTTTTTCGAACTTTAATGTTAGTGGTTCAAATGTCAAAAATCCCTTTATTAGGAAAATGGTAAATTTCTTTATTAATGCAAAGGTGACTTGGTTTATCGTTACTGTAGACAAACGAAAACACTTTATTTGATGAATCCTTAAAGAAAATTTTAATTAATATCAATCAGGAGAAAAGTTATTGCAAAAATATATGTTGATCCCTAGACACTTTTGATGTGTGTAGTAACTGCATGTGCTCAGCGTGGCAGGTGGTGAGCCCATCGCCGCTCTATGCTGTCAGATGTATGTGTTTAGTCCGTTAGTTGCCTTTTACGACGCCCAAGGGAAGAGAGGGGTCGTAGTATTCTTTTAATGCTACGCGACATGGTAGTTGCATATATACGTCCGTCTAATGCCGCCTTAACGTAACGAAGCACTTCTGTTGAAGATAGCACAATTTGATAAAACCTGTATGAGATCCGGCATTGCTAATTTCTTACTTCGCGCGTTTATTATACTTGTTTATGTATGACTACAAATAACAAATCTCCCTACGTTCAAATCTCGTTCAGTTAGCTTTCTATCGTATACGTTCCAGCCTCCATGATTGCCACATGTTACAGGCACTCCACCCTTCTAACCCAGCACGTTCTACTGCGACCCTTGCTCTCGTCATCACTTAAATGTAATATTCTGGTCACAATTTCTACTGAACCCGGCGTGACCTAAAAAGACAACTTAAACTTCAAACGTCAGAGTTCCATTTTCAACGACCACGTAAAACACACCAATCGAAAAGGATTTACTGCTGATGAAAAATAAACATTAATCACGTAGCAGAACGTATCAAATTCCAATGGTGTTGTTATTTTTACGCTCAAGACTGTTACAATTTACGTTGCGTTTATAAAGTGTCGTCTAGGGGTAATAGGGATAGAGTTGCTTTTCGCTTGCTTGGGATTACGGGTTTAAAGAAAGCTAAACTTAGATGTAGGTCACTGCATAGAAGCTCGTTAATTGTTGGGTGCGTTAAGTATTCTTAAGGCTTTTAATGCTAAACACCACAATTAGGTAAACATTAAGCGTCTTTTGAAGCACTGTTGGAGATTCATGGAGTGTAATGCATATTTTGTTGCGAGAGATCTTCGTTCTTTATTGGTTGTTTTTAAAATGCAAATACGAGACTGTGGTCATAATCTAAGCAATTTTTATTAAAATCTGGCAAAAAGAAAAATTATAAATTTATTTACAGAATATTTACTTGTTATAATGAAACAGCAGCTAAAGAAAACGTTGCAGTGTGTATGATGTGTTTTTGTATAAAGTATGTGCATTGAATGAGGAGTGATGTAGTGATTTTATAAATACTACTTGTTATAAAAATTAACACAATAATTTTAACAATGCTTTCCTGTTTGAAAGAATTGTTAAAAGGAATGTGATAATTTTTAAAAAGCTACTTAACAAAATGTATAATTGCTCTATAGCAACATTGTTATTACATTTTATGAAGTAGCTTTTTGATGAATTATGGCGTAGCGGTTAGCGGTGCACTGGACGGGTGACCAAATCAAAAACATCTCGATTTACTCCGTGCTTCGGAAGGGACGTAAAGCCGCTGGCCACGGTTGTCGTCATAAAATGGTAGTTTTTTTTACAGCAGAAGGAGGCAATCGAGCAAGCGGGTCACCTGATGGAAAGTGATCACCGCCACCCATGGACACCCGCAAAACCAGAGGAAGGCCTTTAAAATGAGTTAAAACCCACCATGCCACATTGCGCCAGCGTGGTTGGTTATGGCCCAATCTCCCTATGTAACGTTGCAAATGTGCGAAGGCCTAGAAGGCCCAGCAGTGGGACGTTTATACGCTGATAATAGAGTAGCTTATGTAGTTTCCTAATTCTTGGCAAAGGCTTTCTTTACATTTCCACTCGTCATTAATCATTCGCGTCGTTATTTATAATACTAATAATATATGATATTTATAACTCAAAAAAGAAGACCCAGAAATATTGCTAGTTCATGCCCGGGCACAGGGTACAGTCCTTTAATGTCGACCCTTTCGAGTGCCAACAAACGACCTGCGCTCGCGTGCGAGGGCCCTCGCCGCCGTGATATGTTGTAACTGCGAAGTCGAGAGGCCGCAATGAATGCCTTTCCCAGAATGTCTTGAGTCGAGATATTCCTAACCTCTCAAATGTAATACGGTCAAAGCTGTTACGTGCGGCATGTACTTGGGCGTTCTTTTCGACATTGTCTGATGTGTTCTTGTTTAAGGCGTCTGTTTTTTGTTATATATTTTTTCGGCATAAATGGCTGTGTGGCAAAGCACCTGGTATAATATCCGGTGGTCTAGAGTTCAATTTGATGGGTAAAACTTGTTCCATATTTTTCACCATTTCACCATGGTGATCACAAACTACGGCTATGCACCGAAACCCACATTTGGCAAACGTGACGATTTAGGCCAATATGCCGTATGCTCTGAAAATGTATAAAGTAATAACATTTTTAGTCGTCTACATGAGCGTAATAAATGACGACATTTTATGTTTTTTTTACATAACATTCGAACGAAGAAAGTATTAGAAATCAGGATAAATCATTATGAGCAATAGATAAATATAAAGCTCTGTGGATTTATATTATTATCTGCTTTTTATAGTTTTATACGTTTAAGATTATCACAAATGAATGTTATTCAATGCGTGTCATACTTACTGTTTGTGAGGTTATTGGTAACTAAGTTGACAAGATTTTGTAGAAGATTACTAAGTTTCGGGTATAAAGTTTGACAAGGGTCGTAATAAGAAATCAAAACCATAAATCAACAAAGTTTCAGCCCCCGAATATAATTTCCTATGCACGGTGTCTAACATCACGTCATGGTAAAATGAGATCCATTTTCAATAAAAATATCGAGTGTCTTCAGATTGACGTTGACGTTTAACAGTGATTCCAATCTACCGACTTCAATTAGTAAGTATTTGGAGCTTGGTGGATTATTGACTTCGCTGTTAGTTACGTATCTTGGAATTTAATGAGTTTTAACGACTGTTATCTTGTTATAACGATGTTGTAATCGTACTTCTTACAACAGGACGAACGGTTTAACGTGCCTTCCGAATCAGGTGGGTATTCGATATATTTCAACTAGATGAAGCGCCATTACTAAAACTACGTAATTACTTACTTTAAAAGTCATTCACCATCATCAACCTGTAAACGTTTTACTGCTGGGTTATTCTATTGACAACAGAAACTCACGCAATAATGATAATAAAAAAGTATACAACACCTCTATAGACGAGTAGCAAAGCGTTCGTACTGATAACCGGAGTTCCTAGGTTCAATTCCCATTTCGGGCAAAGTGTGTTTCGTATTTTTCCGTATTCGAACCCGTATGGCATGCGTGGTGATTAAGCCAATACCGATCAGGCTTGTGTCCACTGACAATAAATCGAGTGGATAGGCGTTTTTAATGATAAAAATATCTCAAATATTCATAATAAAAAATTGGAATAATTAATATTTTTAAAGAAAAAAAAAACGACAATAATACGCATTCAGTCATATGACATTAAACAGAAATCAGAAGCCGTGATGTTACGCCGTGCCAAATGTCATTTTAGTGTTGTGACATTTTTAGAGAACAAGCCTCGAACGAAACGGGTGTTTGGCACGGTGTAACGTCATTTACTCAACTTGGCGATCTTAAGCGTTTTTGCGGTAAAATTAAATCGGAATATAAAAACGCAAAATAAATATTGTAAATGATCAATATTTTGAAAAATAATGTATTTTTAGGATAAAATAGGTAAACAGGTATCGTTTTAATATGATTTTGAAATTTAGTCAACTAGCCTATTGTAGCGACTTGATTTCAATGATGGAGACCTTTGTCCAGCAGTAGGTATGTAGGCTTTTCTGAGCTCAACTTAAGTGTACAATGGGAATAGGACGTGTTCTCTATTGCTGTACATTTACTTAATAATAATTTCTATTTCTGTTATGTCGGCCAAATAAATTGACAGGTCGCTATGGCTGTGACACCGCTGGAATTTTTTCATTTACCGAATATTTATAGAGGCTCTTTTATATTGTTTTGGAGAATCTGTACGGTATTGGAAATATTTCATTGGCACGTACTTGATACCTCCGCCGAATACAACCAGCGGTATTATGGAACTATCTCGTTTATTTATTTAACATTTTTTGAAGAAAGATGATTGATCCTTGTCAACTTGCGTCATGATTGCCATTTAAAGCTGGCTAATTAACAACGCTTATATTGTTATGTGTTCCCAAGTAACATACATAGGCTGAATACTAGATGAATAATGGATTATTGTGTACTTAGCGCTGAATAAAATTACTGAATAAAAGCAGAGTAGCATGCTATTCAGACACTACACTGCTTAAATGGGCACAAATTATTTAGCTTTAGTTCGCAATTGCTGAGTAATATCATTATAGTAACGTTATAATCGCAGTATTAGGTGTAATATGTGGTAACAAGGCAAAATACTAGCAAATTAAGGAAACACTAGTTCACTTTATTAAGACCATTGTCGTCTATGTACGCTTTTATATTTATTGTAATTACGTTAAAGGTTCACGATTTGTTCCGTAAAAACGTTTATTAATACTCTTGGTGACAGATGATTCATATCTATGACAGTGAAAGTAGATAAGTTTTTAAAATGATTGTATGATATCGGTATAAGTACATTTTGTTAATAACTTCATTATTTTACGAGAAAATTAGTTGGAATTCAAAATTACTGTTGGAGTATACAACTAAGACAATTTTCAAGCGCCAGTGCATAAATAAGTTTTTACTACAAATTATACTAAAATAAACACATTTAGGCGAAAACATTTCGGGTAAAATTTATTGATTGTGTCATTATTTTAGTCTGTAACCAATAATCACTTTAAAAATATTTATTTGTAATTCCTTAGTTTACTAAGTTCGTGTTAAATAAATAAAATTATGTATACCAGTGCAGACATTAAAGGTTATACAGAATAAAAAATGGTGGTGAAATTAAAGAGCGATGTGAACCGGTATACTTCAACATTACTGTCGTAGCCCGCGTAATGGGGCACATATGTCTGCTTATTTAAACTTAGCCTTAATAAAGTCTTACATGTGAATCCATATACGGCAATATACTGATTACTGGCTGAATATTCGTTCGAACTAGCAACGATGAAATGTGTGATAAAATACATTTTTAAGAATCCGCATTATACAGACTGATCTATTTTAGGGAATTGTAACGTGAATTAATTGATCCGTGAGAAGATTCACTGGGATATACTTATTCAGTCATCACTAGATTAAATCAACTGATGTGAACCTCTATTAAGCGATATACGTTATAAAAGACTCGCAGTGCTCTTCAAGAGTAATAATAACGTTCAGATGAACTTGTAAACAGCCACTATTCAGTTGTAAATAATAGCAGTATAGATACGGATCAACAGGGAAATTTTACACCATTTACTGAATAACACACAAAATTTACTCCTTTAAATATCATATATCTGTGTAACAGTACACATGTACTCCTTTTAGAAGGCAGCGTTTAGAGGTACACATTTATGCTATTATACAGCATAATGACATTTTTGCCACTACTTAATTGCCCTTATTCACTAAGTAGGCTTGAAAATTTAAAACGGCTGAATCGAAGCGTAGGTTATATACCAAATAAACGCATCTTGCAGTTTAAGGGTAAACAATATCTACCATTATTTACTTCTTATTCAGAATATAGCTCCTTGTGTACTAATATTCAGCTCAAGGATCACTAGTGAATTATAATAACGGTTATAATACTCTGTAAGCAGCCATTATGACCACATGTGATTAAATATACAGCTTTCTGTGTTATTTGGGTTAGACACCATATACCGGCTTGGAGTCGTCTTTTTCTGACATCTTTTGTCAAATTATACATTAATTCAATTGAAAAGTACTGTAAAGTGAAACACTTTTTACGTGCGTCTAATTTAGTAACACATTTATTTATAGTTTCATTATATCGCCTCAAATCCTTTTCATGGTGCGTAGTCACAGGAAGACTGACGTGTTGGTCACTTACCGCAAGAAAAAAATGCTTCGTAGTAGCGTGGAATCAGTTAATAAAACAAATACATAACGATATTCACTTGTTTAAAAATAACAATTAAAACGGCGCAAGTCATAGCTGTCCCTCCTGAAAAGGTAAGAGCAACGCTAAAAGCTCCATTAACCCCGTCATCTGTTAATGGCGTCAAATTCCAATAATAAAGTATATAACAGCGGCATCCAACTGAATAAAAATAACACCTGTGCGGTCAGTTGATTCGGAAGACCTGAACTCAATTTCCAATTCGGACAAAGTGTGTTTTAGATTGTTTGATGGTTTGTGATCACTGACCCGCATTTGGGAGGCGTGATAATTAAGCTACAAAAAAAATTGTATCGATGATTTCATTTCAATGATTGGCATTTGCCCAGTAGTGGCATAGTATACAAAGTAATTACTTAACAACTATAATATTATAAGTACATTTACGGAAACTTGACTCGATTCGAAGCAATTTTTGATATAAGAAGTTACAATTTAACTGTCGTATGCATCGATCAACAATGCCAACTATAGATAACGCGTCGCGTACAAAATCAAAGCTAAATTCTGTCCACGTTAATAAATACTTTTTCAAAGCAATAAATTACTCCTGTCACATAAAAAAGAAAAGACGTCAATAACATTTAGTGGTGAAATCAACCTTAAGGAGCAACAAATAAAGTACTTTTTCCTGTTATGCCTTGCGAGAAAATAAGAGCTCACTTCTCAAGTGCGCTCTTATTTACGGAAACACATTTTTAGCGCCGACCTGACATCTAGTTGTATTGTTGATCGAAGGTCGTATGACAAATGAAACTGACGTTGGCCAAAGAGGCACTGTATTTACTCTAAAGAACACAAACCAAAAAACACTTATGTATATGACCATATATATAATCTATATCTATTTATTTATAATCACGACTATTATCCCCTAAGAGTTATTCAAAGACTAGGCAATGAGGACAGCAAAAGCCGTCCTCTGCCATAGTCCACTTTTCGCCAAATAGCGACTGCACATGTGCTCAGCGTGACAGGTGGTAAGCCCATCGCCGCTTTATGCTGTTGGATGTATCGTGTCACTATGTCGCGTAGCAGTGAAAGAATACTGCCACCCCCTCTCTTCCTTTGGGTGCCGTAAAAGGCGACTAACGGACTAAAGACTATATATATATATATATCTACATCTCTTGCTGAGTTTCTTGCCGGTTCTTCTCAGTACAAGGCTTCCGCCCCATAGATAGACTTACGAACCGATGACATATAATTGTTTTATGATTATTGAAATCTAAATTGGAAATGAAATTAAAATTATTTTATTTGCGTATGAATAGGGTACATGGGGAGATGTTGTTAAATTTTTACGCTCATCCCATTCAGCTAACCACGGTAGCATGCAAAAATAGGTAGGGATATTAAAATTAAAAATTAATACAATACAATTAAAATTGAATACAATGCAATAAAATTAAATACATAAATGAAAATAATCTAAAACAAATTTGATTGTATAATTTGGTAATGACATATTGTTTTGTAAATGTCGTTACTTCTATATTATAAAGCTATGGAGCCCGTTCGCTCGTATTTCGCGCCCGTTCTTCTCCACAGCTAAAAGACGTCCTGAATGGGTGGGGTAGGTGGGTGTCCGTCCTTTCATATAGAGTAGTAAATTTAAGTTTAGACGATTCAAAATGTATATTTTAAGCTTACTGAATAAAGAAATTTTGTTTATATTTTTGATTTTGATCATTGTTATAGTGGATTTTGTCATTTTACTTCATCTAGAAACCAACGTTATAAAAGATGACACAATACCAATATTTTGCCAATAGTCTTTGTTTTTAGTACCTATTAAATCAAAACCAAACTTACTAAGTTAATGCCATTTAATTAAATAAATAAAAAACCCATTTCAAAAGCTCAACTGCGTCACGCGGAGATTCAATCCAAACAAAATAAGTAGCTACAGAGGAAGCACAGACGAAGTTGTAAATTCATTTCCCGACAAAAACACAGTTAGGAAACTTTCCGATCCAGTAAAAAAGATTCGAATCGAATTAGCACGGGACAATTGAAAATGTCTGCGCTGAATTAACAATGTAGATGAGGTGGGGTAAACGTTTCAAATGTGAGTTTAATGAATAGAAATTCTTTTTAATCTTTATTTTAATTTCAGTGTTTTATTTCCACAAAAGAATATGGAAACGGCTGGGTTCCTTCCCACTGGGATTGCACTATTATTAACAATCTCGAGAAGCAGCCGAAGTCGTGAATGCTACATGTCGTAGTCAACAATCTACGACGTAGCCGACGGATTGTAAAAGTGCTACGATTTTCTCGTAGCACCTTTCGTGCCATAGCGCTGACAATTTGAATTTGTCAGAAGCTTTATGTGGTAAAATGTTTTGCGGGTTGAAATCGGTATGCCTTTCCTTAAAGTATTCCGCTTCCCTGAATATCTTATTGAAATTAAACCCTATTGCTTATAAAAGTTCCTTTATGTACGTAGGTAACTGTTTAAAGGTAAGATAATGGTCGAGACTAAAATACCAGTTTATATTCTTTCGTTTGCCCTAGTTCCAGTTTTGTCGTGAAGATAACGTCAGATGGTTGAAATTTAAAGCCTCATTTCAGGAATTCTTAGCGTCACTTATTCTCTTAGTATATCTCTCCTTTTCATAATATACCGCTTTGTAGTTAACCCTCTAAAGATATCATTTCATGACGTAATTTGAATAGATGTGACACATCACATCGTTAAACGCCACAGCGTAGTCATCATTTACACAGCTAAATATTACATTAAAACTACCAAACAAGTAAAATACGATGCTAGCTTTGAAACTTTGTGATATTTTTATTTTTATGAAAAAACTGGATTTTTTACCATACGCCGAAATATCGGGGACTCAAAATCAACAACTCAGAGTTGGTTTTGAGTCCCCGATATTTCGGCGCAGTTGCATGCACCATGATCACGGAGTAACTCCGTGACCATGAAAGTTTAAAATGTTATTTTGTGATAATATTAGATCTTAAAATAAAATATGCTTTTGATAACAGTTATATTGCATAACTTGTGATTAGTCTTGTTCATGTGCTGATAGAGTACCGCCATTTTGAAAAGTATTTAATTGGGGCTAAGGCTGGTCAAATTTATCAAATGATTGAAATAAGGGTAAAAGTTACCACCAGTATTATAGAAAAAACAAAAATAATATCGATAAATGACCAGGATTTTTCTTATTGAAAAGTTGTCATTTGCGCTGGGTGGCGTTGGACCGTACAGTGATGGACAAAGGGAGAGAAGGATTTTACCCAGCCACTGTATAATATTACTAAGAGGGTGCGATATTCAAATCTAAAGGTGATCTTGAAATTAAAAATGACAAAAATACACTGATACTGAGTCTTCTTTGGCCTCGCGCAATTCCATTTAAATATTGTATGTTCTGGATCGTTTAATAATTTGAATCTCTTTTTTGTTTTTCTTTCATGTTGATTGTTTCCTTCCGTATCAGAAGGAAAAACTAGCAAAATGCCATTGAGGCATTTTTTATTTCTTTATTTATTTTAATGTGTTATTTTTTAATTGTATCCATGTATTGCGAGTAAATAAAGTAAAGGATATGTGTCAGGATCGTAGTACATAGAAAGCTGTAGTATCTGTATACCCCTCCGGGAAACGGGCGTGTTGTAGCCCTATATTGCGAAGTCTTGTGTGTTAGAGCCAATAATTATTCATACATACATATAATCACGACTATTATCTACGAAGAGGACAGCAAAAGCAGTCCTCTGCCATAGTCCACTTTTCACTAAATGGAGACTGCACATGTGCTCAGGTGGTGAGCCCATCGCCGCTCTATGCTCTACGATATAAATGTGCAGTCTAGTCGCCTTTTACGACACCCAAGGGAAGAGAGGGGGTGGTAGTACTCGTTCATTGCTAAGCGACACGGTTTAATGCTCTAAAAATATTCAATAATAATTATATTTGATGAACTGTGAAAAATATATTTCATGAATTATGAAATATATTATGATGATTATAGAATACAATTCGAAGCCACATTGATGAATTTTTGTCATGGATTGCACAGAAGTGTGAACGCGCGCATTGTACTGATGAAACAAGACCTTTCTTCTCAATAAACCTGGACGTTTTTCTTTGATTTCTTCTCTTAAACAACGCAGCAGTTTGCAATAGTAATCGGAGTTTATTGTTTCACCCTTTTTTTAAATAATACCAGAATTATACCTTTTGCATCCCATAAAACCGATGCCATGACTTTGTCGGAGAATAAAACCACCTTTGCCTTCTTTGGGTTGGGTGATCCTACCCTTTTCCATTATTTCGACTGTTCTTGTCTATGGTGTATTGTGGTGAAACCAGGTTTCATCCATAGCTATAAACCTTTCAATAAAATTTAGTGGGTCAGCTTCATATAACTCTAAACAGTCGCGGGAAGTTGTGACTCAGTTGCGTTTTTGTTCCACTGAAAGCAGCCGCGGTACCCACCGCAGACACCTTAGAAAATCCAAGTTCAGTAGTAATTATATGATGTATTCGCTCAGAAGAGATGCCTACAGTCTTAGCTATCTCCTCGACAGTCAATCTTTGATCAGATAAAATTAAATCACAGATTTTTTCTTTGTTTTCATCAGTGGAAGCAGTCTAAGGCCGGCAACTACGGGGCTCATCTTGAATGGTCTCACGACCACGTTTAAACTCTGTTACCCAATTTTTAGCAGTCGCATACGAAGGTGTGGACTTACCCAAAGTAGCATTCATGTCTTCATGTACAGCTTTTGGAGTTAAAACTTTCAAATTCAAGTATTTCATCACTGCACAATGCTTAATTAGATTAATTTTCAAAAATAGCTCCGACTTGAGTTACGGTATCACGTATTAACGAACAATGAATTATTGTAAATAAACTAAACTGTGCATAGTTTGTTACTAAATAATGTAGCTACAAAATGAGGGTAGTTATAAAAAACCAATGTTAGGCTAAGAACTTTTCAAATAACCCTCGTAGCGTTGTAGAATAGAATGTAATCTATTTAAAAATCACTTTCCTGTATCAACAGCAATGGCTACACATAATATTTATGTTACAGAAATTCAGGGTTATTCTTAGCACATCTGAAATAGTGTAAGCATTATCTGCCCACATTACACAGAGCTAGCAATTATAAATCACTGCTGTCATAGCCGGATTACCCCTTCTCATTTCCGTGAGCTGGCAGTTAAGTTTATTTTCAAGGTTTACACTGAAGGCACTGAAAAAGTGTAACCTACAATTTATTTTTATGGTAGTAATTTGTCTGCGTAAAAGGGGGAATCTCATAATTTAGGTAAACAATAACTCTGAAAACTGCAATTTTGAAAAATTATTGTGCTTTGTTTATTCTTCTACAGATAAACACCAGGCTTTCATCACACCTCATGTTACGAGATGATAAATTAAAGCCTATGATGACAGTGCGCTTCACCCGAAATCTTCAACTACCAAGGAGCTGTCTATGATCTATCTGTATATAAAAAAATGAATCGCCAAATGTGTTTTAGAGCGTAAAATCGAGAACGGCTCGTAACCGTGTCGTATAGCGGTGAAAGAATGCTACCACCCCACCTCTTTCCTTGGGTGTTGTAAAAGGCGACTAACGGACGTTAGTCGCCTTTTACGCGTCCAACAGCATAAAGCGGCGATGGGCCCACTACTTGTCACGCTGAGCACATGTGCAGTCGCTATTTGGTGAAAAGTGGACTATGGCAGAGGACTGCTTTTGCGGTCCTCATTGCCTAATTTCTGACTAACCCTTCGGGGATAACTGTTGTGATCATATGTGTGTATGTTTTTTAAAATTATTTACGGGGTATTCACGCGGACGA
This sequence comes from Scoparia ambigualis, assembly GCA_963921215.1. NCBI lineage: Eukaryota > Metazoa > Arthropoda > Insecta > Lepidoptera > Crambidae > Scoparia > Scoparia ambigualis. The sequence goes on from OY992503.1 coordinate 3,313,800, forward strand.
AGTAGTGGGCGGGCCGCTAGGTAAGTTATCGAATTAAATCCGTTTTATGGGTGACCATTGTCATTATCATCATTGTCATTAGCAAATAATGACCTACACAGCCCGGGCTCAGCCCTGGAACGCAAGTAGAAATAAACAACCGGGACATGGTACAATATGATTGTGGAGAGATCATAAATTAGATTGCTTATTGCGGGTGTCCATGGGCGGCGGTGATTACTTTCCATCAGGTAACCCGCTTGCTCGTTTGCCTCCTTCTGCTATAAAAAAAGATAATTGGCATTGTCTATTAAGATTGCTAAAAAAATGTGTTGTCTCCAAACAAAAAATATTGTCAAATTTAAGTAATTTGAAAAGCCAGCATTATCAAAGTCAAGATATTTATTCAATAAAGTCAATTAATAAGTACGAGTACTTAAAGCGTCAAAATCTTTTTTAACCTACAACCCATTCAGGACGTAATTTTTTAACTCTGGCAAAGCATGAACGCAAGAAACCACAGCGCACAGAAGCAACGACACTTACAAAAAAAATCTCGTTACCAGGTCATGAAACACAAAATATGAATTTAAAAGTAAGCTATGGAAATGGTATTTTAGATAAATTAATTATAGACATTTAGAAATAGCTGTTGGAGTATAGGTACTTGGAGCATTTCAGACCCAAGCTGTTTTATCTTTTGTGTAATCGGACACTTTATTATAAGCTTTTTATAAAGCTTTTCCTTGATTTTGATTTCAAATTTATCAAGATCTAATTTCTGAAAATCATTTGGTACTTTGTTATTAAATCGTACACACAGACAAAAGAATTATTTTTTTATAAAGCCTAGTATAAGGTACTGCAAATTTGTTCTTATTTCTAGTGTTTAAATTATCACTGTTTTATTAAAAATTATAATATTTTTTTAAATAGGTGTCCAATTATATGGCCACAGGTGTATATTCTTTTTATGGCGCACACAGCGGACCTCTAAGCAGAAAAAAGTCTTAAAAGAGTTATATAAATTGCCTCCTGTATCAACATAAAGCGGCAATCATTGTTCAGCGGAAGTTTTTCTTATGTGTAACTTTGTTTACATTTGCTTGCTTTCGAAATTACATTTTATTGTGTCCTGTCCCTTGTGTAGCTATGCCGGATTTTGTTATTTGTCAAACCTGAAGTAGATTAAGAACTCTGTCATTAATTGAAAACGTAATTGGTGTTACCAAACTAAATAAAGGATAAGACAATATTTATGAGCCATAAAGATTAATTAATAAAATATTTTTAACACAAATTGAATTGTATAGGTACTCCAGGCATACTTTTTTATCAGTCCGTGACCATGACCTATGTATCTCGGTTGAAACTTTCATTCGGGTTTTAAAAAAATAATAAAAAGGATATCGTGTCGCGTAGCGGTGAAATAATACTACCCTTGGGTGTTGTAAAAGGCGACTAACGGCTAAAGACTGCACTGACTTTATCACTACTTTAAGGCATGACTTCTTCGATCACCAATACTAACTAGATAACGCGTCGCGTACAAAATCAAAGCTAAATTCTGTCCACGCGAATAAATACTTTTTCAAAGCGATAAATTACTCCTGTTACTTAAAAAAGATAAGACGTCAATAACATTTAGTGGTGAAATCAACCTTAAAGGGCAACAAATAAAGTACTTTTTCCTGTTATGCCTTGCGAGAAAATAAGTGCTCACTTCTCAAAGGCGCTATTATTTACCGAGACACATCTTAGCGCGACCTGACATCTAGTTGTATTGTCGATCGAAGCATGACTTACTCATTTATATTGTATATTATAATTTCATCATCAGCCTATAAACGTTCCACTGCAGGGCACAGGCCTCCTACGTGGACAACAGCACTTGGGGATATTGGGCCACCCACTGGCCCAATGCGGGTTGGTTGATAATTATTATAATTTGAAAACACTTTTCATGAAAGCGTCTCAAAAGAAGTTTTTTTCTACAAACTAGCGGTATTGTAGTGTAACAAATGCGAATAAAAGAAAATATATAGTTAAAAGGAACTACAGCTTTTCCAATTGGGCTACTTAGCTTTGTAAATACAAAATAATAATATTCATTAAAGTATTATATGCTTTAATATATTTTAAAATTGAATGCGCAAACTATTGTTATACTTATAAAATGAACCAGGAGCTCATTAGACGTGTGCTATATTTAGATAGCGTAGTATCCGTTACAACAAAATATAAAAGGAATTAGTTGTGTTGCAGTGTGCAGTGCAATGAAGCGGAATGCACTTAATTGGCGAGCGGCAAAAGTAGCAACGTCTTTGCAACATCGTTACGCTAGTCAGGTCTAGAACGAAGTACGAGAAAATATTCCGTTAGCACTAATAGCTGTATAGTGAAGCACATTACAACTTCAATACGAGCTTAGCTACAGAGTTTTAAACGAGAGCAGAGGCAACTACAATAATTGCATTAATTGTAATTTGAAACCAAGGTATTTAATAAGTAACAATTTTTAAAATACAACATCATCATTATCTTATTGAAGACCAGAATTATTTATTGTTTAGCTGTACATACATATATACAATTAGGACTATTATCCCCAAAGGGAAGTCAGGGACTAGGCAATGAGAACAGCAAAGGCAGCTCTCTACCGTAGTCCACTTTTCACCAAATAGCGACTGCACATGTGCTCAGCGTGTTAGGGCCCATCGCCGCTTTTTGTTGCTGGATGTATGTGCAGTCTTTAGTCCTTAGTCGCCTTTTACGACACCCAAGGGAAGAGACGGGGTGGTAATATCGTTTAATGATGAGCCGACACCACACAGGAAAAAGAAAAAGTCTCATATGCTATTTTATACTTATGACTCTGCTCCCCTGATATTCATATTCATCAAATGCAAAATTGTACCGCACCAGCAGTCCTAACCTTGCCGATTTGTAAATTGTTTTTCACACCTCGTTTGAAATACAAATGTTTTTGTTGTTGATCATAACAAGTTTTCTTAAGAACAAAGCTCCTAACACATAAAACTCGAAGATACCATCCACAAGCAATTTTTTCTAGTCCATGTCACAGAATAATCTGCTCTCTCCGCAAAAAGCGGGGCTAATTAAATTGTAGCGCGTCGAAGCACCGTGCGGGTAATCTACTGTAGAACGAATGCTCCCCCGACATTCACTTTTGCAGTGGATTGTACTTTTGCTTTGTAAATCCTATGGCATTAACTCTTTAAACTATCATGGTCACTGAAGTTAGAGCTATTTACTAACGGAATTACATCCCTGATGTTTGACAGGGCCTGTATGAAATTGTACCTAAACATTGGATAAAATATACAAAAAATAAGTAAATCATTACGATAATAATATTAATAATAACATGATTAAAATGAATTAGTGTACTTATCTCATTCTACATAAAATACAATCGGATCTCTATGTCCTTCTCAATTGAATGATATTTTGGTTTATTTACCCCGCTCTGTGAAAATTAAAAAAAACTTTTATATACTTTTAAATAATGCATCGCACCACATTACCTATGTATTTGCTCCGTGTCGTTTGTCGTGCATTGTAGAGTCCAATAATGATTAGGTAAATTATGAAAGTGAGTGATATCAATGACATGTTGTTCTTGGGCATATTCATTGTTATGCGGATGACAGTACGGTGCATGAGCGGTACATAGGACATCCTTCTTTAAAGCAAGCTGATATCGTGGTGAAAAGGCAAGAACTGGTTGCCAAACTGTACCTGACTCTCGATCGTATCTCCATGTGGGGATCTGAAAACCTGGTCGAGTTTAATGCCAGAAAAACCCAGGTTTATGCATTCTAGTCCAAGATAACTCCCTTCCTTACTCCTCCCTCTCTTCAGAACTCTCCTTTACCCATTTCAGTGGACCTCGGCATTCTTGGCATGGACATCGGCCAGGAACTGAATCCAAAATGCTACATCGAGAGTGTTTTTTTAACTGACTCCCGTAAAATGGGTATTCTCAATAAGGTGAAGCGGTTTTTCACTCCCGAGCAGCGCAGTTTGCTATACAAGACTCAGGTGCGATCGAGTATGGAGTATTATTTCCATCTATGGGTGGGCTCCGCTAAATACCTCCTCGATGCACTTGATAGACTGCAAAGGCGAGCGGTACGCATTATTGGAGATACTGAGGTTACAGCCTCTCTTGAGGACCTCCAGCTACGTAGAGACATTGCTTCTCTCAGTGTCTTCTACCGAAATTACTATGGAAAGTGTTCTGAAGAACTTTTTGATCTAATCCCGACCTCTCCTTTCCTGTCCCGGACTACACGTACTGGTCGGTCTTAGGAACCACCATCATACTGTGCAGAATATCAGCACTCGTACCAAAAAATTCGGCAAGTCGTTCCTCTGTAAGACCATTCGGCTTTGGAATTCTCTGCCGGCGCATGTTTTTCCCAGCTCCTATAATCCCGGGTCTTTTAAACGGGGCGTGAAACGGCATTTATGCAGGCCGTCATGAAGGGTTGCGCTTGTTATCGTGCTTGTTGCACGGTGAGGAGCGCTCTCATTATTTTGGGCTACATCGGCTGCTTACCATCAGGCAGGATGTAGTCACTATGACGTGACACTTTTAAAAAAAACCTTCAATATGCTTTCCGAAGCGGGAAAAGCTGAAGACATATTAATTTGGTCACCAATCTATTATTTAATTAATTAATGCTGGGTGCATTGCAAAAGTTACTTAACATACACGATCTCGACGCGGACATGTTAGCCGCTACTTCATGTCTATGTCACTGCGTTCCACACCACTGCTCGGAATAGAACCCAACCTCCGAGTTTGAGATCGGTGGTCTTTCCCTTAAACTACAGAGGCTAAAGATAATTAATTCTATGCCAACTTTAATTATGCTGATGTTTGTACCTTTTAGCTAAGAGCGCTTTTTGCAGACGCTGTAGACTACAATTAGCACTTAGTAATTAGAGAAGCTTGCCAACAAAATTACAATTAAGTACATCACTACTATGTCGTTCTTATGCAAATGATAAAAATAAGAATTTTCAAAGAATGAGCTGGCGTTTTATTACCCTTGGCAGGAGCAGCATAAGATCCAAGATCTTACGCAATTCATATTTTATTATGATTTTTCAAACGAATATCACTCTGTAATACTGACAGATACAGTAAATTCAGTATAAATATATTATGTATGTTCATAAATATATGATACCTATATTTGATCATCCCGGTTGTTGATGAAAGAAATGAGAATCGTTAAAATCCAATAAACCCTTACAGGGCCGGTATGGGGGGTTATGACCCAAACACAGTCGTCCTCAACCCAGCAGTGGCACGTTTGTAGACTGTTGAAAATGACGATTAGATACCTACCCAGATATAAACACACACACACACACACACACACACACACACACATAATCACGACTATTATCCCCGAAGGGTTAGTCCGAGACTAAGCAATGAGGACAGCAAAAGTATTCACTACCATAGTCCACTTTTCACCACATAGCGACTGCACATGTGCTCAGCGTTACAGGTGGAGAGCCCATCGCCGCCCTATGCTGATGGATGTACGTGCAGTCTTTAGTGCATTAGTCGCCTTTTACGACACCAGATGGAAGAGAGGGGGTGGTAGTATTCTTTCACCGCTCCGCGACACGGTTAAAGTTATAAAACCTGATATAAACCTTCCACTAAACAACTTTTTTCTGTTACTAAGCGGGCATACGAGCATGCGGGCCCCGTATGATGGAACCGGCCACCGCGACCTATGGGAACGCGCTAGACACCGAGGGCATAACGCGCGTTGCTGAACTAAGCTTCACTTCTCATGCCTCTTTGCCATGTAATGTCACTGAATCTAATACCCTTTAAGTCAGAAGGCAACAACGTAAACAATCAAGATTGGCGGCAGAAATAAGTTCATTGGGATTTTTGTAAAAATCATACCATTATGCTACTGCTGTTTTTAACATTCATATAATCACGACTATTATCCCCGACGGGTTAGTCAGAGACAAGTCAATGAGAACTGCAAAAGCAGTCGTCTACCATAGTTCACTTTTCACTAAATAGCGACTGCACATGTGCTCATCGTGACAGGTGGTGAGCCCATCGCCGCTCTATGCTGTTGGATGTATGTGCAGTCTTTAGTCCGATAGTCGCCTTTTACGCACGCAAGGGAAGAGAAGGGGTTGTAGTATTCTTTCGACACATAACGTGTTGCGTAGCGCGTCGCATTATTTTTATATTGCGCTAAAATTATTAGACGTTGACTTTCTTATCTCTTAACTATCGTAACGTGGGGAGCTCGATGGCGCAGCGGCTAGCGCGTTAGGCTTGCGAACTTGCTCGCTAAGAAACTTTCGCAATGCCGGGTCGCTGGATGGGTGACCAAATTTAAAAACATCTCGAGCTCCTCCGTGCTTAGGATGGCACGTTAAGCCGTTGGTCCCGGTTGTTGTCGTAAGATGGCAGCCGTTAAAACCCACCAACCCGCACTGGGCCAGCGTGGTGGGTTATGGCCCAATATCCCCACGTGCTATTGTTCACGTGGGAGGCCTGTGCCCAGCAGTTTATAGGCTGATGATAATGATCGTAACCATGTTATCGAAGTTCAATAATTACTCTTCTAGCTAGAGTTTATTTTGTTGCAGCAGAGCCATCTAGTAATATGTTTGTTAAGGTTTCTGCTAGAGCTAACTTACAGCGCCCTACGTGAACCTTTGACGAGCAGTGCTTTCAGTTAAGCTCCAGACAGGCGGCCTTAGTTCAGATGACCCAAACTAGATGGCGTTAAATACAGTCAGTGCAGTAAAATTATGTTGTATGGAAGTCGAATAATAAATAGAAGGTAGAAGTCTTCAATCATTTCTGTTTTATTGTATTTTATCACACTATAATACAGTAAAGTTTGATGATATAATATAAATTGTACAGTCACGAGACCAATATGTAAACACTTTGACTCTTATTCCATTGTATTAAGAGTAACAATTGTTTACTTACATATTTTTGCTCTTGAATGTACCTACTGAAAAAAAAATTGGTGAAAAAATCACCAAAACTTATTCCGATTGACAAAATAACTTTTTTGGCTATTTATGAATTCTTGTAGAACCTATTCAGAATGATCGAAGATTGCAAAAATCAAATCAAATTAATAGGTTGATGCCTATAAAAGCCCCACTGCTGGGCACATGCCTCCGCACATGGACATCATCACATGAGGAGGTTGCCATAACCCACCACGCTGCGTCGGCTTTATGCGGGTTGGTGGGTTTTAACGACTGACATCTTTCGACGACAACCGGGACCAACGGCTTTACTGCTTTACATGGCTTCCAAAGTACGGAGGAGGTCGAGATTTCTTTAATTCAGTCACAAAATGGAAATCAAATGACAATCATAATCGTAACTAGTTTCGCTATAATGTCAGTGTTATCTCAGTAAAGAATAAAACCAAATAGTTTCAGTTGTAAGAGCGATCGTAAGGATTGGGTTGGAGTCCCTGTGAGGCAAGTCCTCTTTTCCTAAGTGCCAGTTGGTTTGGTACTGGTTATTATAAAAATTATATTTTATAAAAATTATCTTATTAAGGAAGACGCGTGGATATAACATTAAGAAAAGCTGTTTTTATTTTAAGCTAAAAAAAATTCTCTTAGAAATAATATTTTTTTCACACCAGGAAAAATGATTTAATTTCCAGGAACATAATAACTATAAAGCAAAATGCCGACCCCGGAGCTCAACAACTTGACAAACAAAATCGTTTCCAAAGAGATTGGACGCGGGGTTGCGCACAAAAAACCTTTATCTGTATCCCCGTGCAAAACGTCAACATTAAACTCAATTAAGATACATTTCCCTCGAGGCAGCCGTAGTACCTTCGCGCAATAAACAGATACAGCCAAGCCTAAAAAGGTGTGGTCCAAAATAGAAGATGGCAGACCAATCTGAATTACACGGTTTATTGGTACAGTAGCAGTACACAGGTGTACTGTACCATTTCAGTGCAAAGGCCTCCTTCGTTGAAATCAAGAAATAAATATATGTATATCCTTAAATATATATTCCTTAGAGCCAAGCAGTCACATCACATGTGGTTTACTTAATCTTACGTTGTTGTGAAAAAATACTACCTCTCTTTTTCTTTGGATGTCGTAAAAGGCGACCAACGGACTAAAGACTGCACATACATCCAACAGCATAGAGCGGCGATGGGCTCAGAGCACATGTGCATTCGCTATTTGGTGAAAAGTGGACTATGGTTGAGGACTGCTTTTGCTGTCCTCATTGCCTAGTCTCAGACTAACTCTTCGGAATAATAGTGGTGATTATATGTTCATATTATATGTATGTACTCGTAGCACATAAGTAAAGTAAAGCTTCATACAACCGCGCCGTCGCGAGTCAACTACTACAAGCATACGGCGCATGTGTGCGTGTCCACTAGCCGCTGCGTCGCGTATGCGCCGCCACTGGATGACTGGATAAAACCGGTTTACGCTCGCACGGCCAGTAGACAAACGGAGAGACTCGCGACGGCGCGTTGTATAAAGCTTTGTTTTTGTATCGTTTTTTTACTCATGTGCTCGTAGATTAAAAAAAATATTATGAATAATTATTTGTTCCGCTTAGTTATACAATTTGGGCCACACATATTCTGTACTAGGTAAATCCTCCCTTTGAACACAACGGGTCACTCCCAAGAGCAAGTCTCAATGTTTATGATAATCTCTTGTATAATTTATGTGCGTAGTTATAATTATTATAATAACTGATTATGGCATCGAATAATTTTAATTCAGTAGGTAAGTTTACAATTTAAAATAACGCTTTTGTTCCCTAATTGGCCTTAACACGAAGGCTTTTATGGTAATAACCGGAAAGCGCTACTAGGCTTTCATTTTACTTGATGATAAGTAAGAAATGGTAAAGAATCCTTTAGAAGTTACTATCTCTTCTGTACACGCTCCTATACCATTTGTCCGATTGCGACGCGACTTTTAGTAGAGGATCCGAGTATACAACGACCTTCACCAAGCCGGTTAATGGATGAAAATAATTTTATATTAAATTTAATTTGTTAAAAATATATTGCGAGAGGGTTGGCTGAAAAATTTCAGTCCAGTATATGATTAAATATTTTAAATTTTATTTTTAAACAATGCACTTGTTTCGATAATAAATAAATTACATAGGTACCAATCAAAAGTATGAAGCCTATAGAATATGCAAACGTTAGGTTGGCTATTTCTTTCCTGTCATAACATTGGGTAGGCAGGTGTAAACAGGCAAATTCAATATTAGTAATTTGCAAATGTTTACATAAAGATAAGCTCATTACAAACACACACACACCAAACCAGTGCAATTTATAAAAAAAATATTTTTTTAATATTAAATTAATCATTAAAGGTACTGGACTGAAATTTTTCAGCCAACCCACTCGCGATATATTATTTAACATATTAAAATTGATATAAAATACTTTTCATCCATTAACCTTCCCGGTGAAGGTCGTTCTATACTCGGATCTTAGACTATTTGGTACGTTGTTGCAATTGCACGCCTGCGAATGTTTCTAAGCTGGCAGAAAAATCGTGGGATACGTGTGTTTACGCCGACGAAACTTCGACTAGAACTAGGAAATGAGGACCGCAAAAGTCCTCTGCCATAGTCCACTTTTCACCAAATAGCGACTGCACAAATGTGCTTAGCGTGACAGGGTGGTGAGCCCATCGCCGCTCTACGCAGTTGGATGTATGTGCAGTCTTTAGTACGTAAGTCGCCTTTTACGACACCCAAGAGAAGAGAGGGGGGTGGTAGTATTCTTTTACGACACCCAAGAGAACAGAGGGGTGTGGTAGTATTCTTTTACGACACCCAAGAGAACAGAGGGGGGTGGTAGTATTCTTTTACGACACCCAAGAGAAGAGAGGGTGTGGTAGTATTCTTTTACGACACCAAAGAGAAGAGAGGGGGGTGGTAGTATTCTTTTACGACACCCAAAAGAAGAGAGGGTGTGGTAGTATTCTTTTACGACACCCAAGAGAACAGAGGGGGGTGGTAGTATTCTTTTACGACACCCAAGAGAAGAGAGGGGGGTGGTAGTATTCTTTTACGACACCAAAGAGAAGAGAGGGGGGTGGTAGTATTCTTTCACTGCTAAGCAATAGGGTTAATAAATACAATAATATTAATATTTCTTTTTGATTTAAAGTAAACACGAATTTATTAAGCACAGTTTAGGTTGCATTAAACCTAACCTGTCGTTAATAAAGTTAAACTGAATTGATAAAACAACAATGACGTCATGGTCCCACACAATTTCTATGAAAAGTTATAGTTTTGACTGGAGCCAAAAATGTCTCTATTGACTTACCGGTCTTCTACCTTGTTTTAAACTATAGACATGTTTACCAAATAACGTATTTTCCTCTAACTATAAACTTTTATCACTTAAACTATCAACTGTTAGCATTTAATTATTTTTTTGTTAGAAAGAGGCAAACGAGCAGACGGGTCACCTGATGGAGAGTAATCATCGCCGTCCAATCAGACGCGTTGCCAGCCTTTAAGGAAGGAATAGGTTGAACCAGACACAATTAAAAATCAATTGTTTCGCGACCGCCGGCGGTCTTATGATCCTTGACCTATTAAGGAAATAATGTGAAGGGTGGGGGACGCAATGGACTCCGGAACCCTCACTGGCCGGACGAAACACAACAGCACCAAGTGCAATTATTTCACGCCGGATATTCGTGAGAGGGCGGTGGTGTTACTCCGGGCGAGTCGGCCCAATGCGTGCTGCAACGCAGCGTGTCTCTATACAATTTAGCTAGTGTGACTCATTTAGCACCACCCAGGGGTCACGTGTAGGGTCTCAAGGGTAAACCTACGGACGCGAGTAACTTTAACCCCCAACAATACAATAATATTGTAAGTTATTTTAAGAAATATTAAAGAAGAAATGCTTTTACCATAATTTAACCAGTTGTTGCCCTCTGCATTGTCATTAAGCCTATAAGTTTTTATTTGAAATAACTTCTAACCCCTATAAACAAAGTTTTTCTTTTTCTAGGGACTTATCGATAACGCCCTTTGCAGGGAAAAGCTAAAGTTTAATCATTACCCTAAACGACCTAAAACTGCCGCCTGAAAGCCTTCATAAACACTCACTGGGCAAAATTACAACGTTATTTAGTTTACGGCAATAACGGCTGGTAACGAGTTGGAAACCTCTTACAAGTTGGTGTTGCTTACAAAAACGCGAATAAATTGACCGATCGCGAACAAAAGTCGCATTTAAAGGGAGTAAACTGTGATTGCGGAAGCTGTGGCTAAGCACCGACGGTACACACGGCCATTGCATTTGGAAAATGTTAGATAAGGTGGACAATTTTGGGGGTTAAAGTTACTCGCGTCCGTAGGTTTACCCTTGAGACTACACGTGACCCCTGGGTGGTGCTAAATGAGTGACACTGACTGAGTGGTAGAGCCACGCTGCGTTGCAGCACGCATTGGGCCGGCTCGCCCGGGGTAATACCACCCTCTCACTAATATCCGGCGTGAAATAATAGCACTTGGTTCTGTTGTGTTTCGTCCAGTGAGTGAGGGTCCGGAGGCCCCTACCCACCCCTCACTATTGATATGGCAGCGAACTTAAATCTAGATTTACCCCAGGGGAGTACCAACACATCCAGTGTCGGAGAATCCCCCCCTGAGCGTCAGGCATGCTGCAGGCAGGAGAAAGGCAAGATATTTGGCACCCCCTCCTACGCTTTGCGTGGACTTCTGCAACAACGGCCTTGCTATTCCTCACCGAGACACAGATATACCCCCCTCCTGACATCTCCTACTTGCGCTACCCGGGATACAATTTGGAACATGCATTTGTTCCTCGAGCCGGTGTTTGTGCCTACCTAAGTCAGGGAGGATATGTGCATCCGCCGACTCGGCAATCTTGAAGATAGTGATATCTCCATTTTATGACTACGCGAATCTTTCTTTTTCTTTGATTCTTCATCCACATCACCTTGATGGATGGCGGTCTACTACTGTGCGTTTTTCCACGAAATTTCTTGCCTCGAACTACAGTGTTGTAGAACCACCTCGCTTCGGCGGTATTTCCGGACCGTTACGACTTAGGGATCTTTAAAAAACGAGCCTATCTTTCCTTAAAGACAAAATTTTTGTGATAAAAAAGGAGGAATCGCAGATGAGTTGCTATTCCTCCTTTTTATTATCACAAAAATTTTGTTAGCTTGCCTTTTTTACAGCTGGTTTTTGACACGTTAAAGAAAGCCTTTTCCATTTATGGAGTGCTGTATAAGTACCCCATTGCCAAAATGCTTATTGGTATAGTAAGTGAGTACACAATTGTTATTTGTTTAAACGTGGACTGTGGACTAATTTTGCGGTTTACCTCATAGACTTAGGGTGGATTCGACCAAACTGGAATAAGGTCTTATACCTAGATTAAACGCCGAATTTGTATTGACTAATCTCGGAGTAAGTCTTATTCCAGTTTGGTCGAATCCAGCCTAAGTATACTAAATCTATGGTTTGCCTAGTCATTGACAACCCATTTTGGAATAATTATTGAGACATTGTGTATGTGTGTATGGCCAAAATGCCGTTATAGTACTCAGACCTTACTTGTGATTTCGCTTCAAATGACAAACATCCTGTTAGCGCTTCTAAATAGTTGCCGTTAGTAATTGAATATTTTAGGGCGTTTTGCTTGTTCAATTACTGTGTGTAGTTAAATTACTTTGACAGACTGTAATAAACGTATTTGATTTTGATTTGTTTGATTTGTGCCTGCCTCCAAAAAGGCTCTTTCATTTGGAAGACCACAGATAATGAACCGCTTGCAAGATTCCGCAACAATATGTAACAGAGACGGTAACCATCCTTCCCGTTTTGAAAGTTTCCAGCTTAACTTTAATCCTGACTAACGTAATTGCCAAAGTTTGAATACAAAACCTTGTTCACGGTACGCGCGATTTACTGTCAGACATTTTGAAATTGATGTAGCGGCTTTGCCACTTCCCGCTTAGCGTTTACTGGAAGAAGCCGTTTATGGTATCCTTTAACAGGACAGTGCCGTATCATTTTTTTAGGGTATTCCGATATATGGAGGTCCCGGGTTCAGTTCCCCGGTCGGGCAATAGCTCTGATGAGTAGCTCGGGTTCGACAATCACAAACCTGCATTTGGAAAGCGCGGTGGTTAAGCCAATACTCATCTGGCAGCGATGTCATGTTTCCAATAATTTATTTACTTTTTATTCAGAACACCAACGTATTTTACATCAGCATAAACATAAAAAACTAGATGCAAATACAATAATAGGTGAAGACCGCACGCAATTGCAAATTAAATACTTAATCTTAAGTTTTACCGACATTTATAAAATATAATAACATTATAAATTAACTAGTTAAGACGAAAAATTAATTGGCAATAAATATACGCAACAAAAAATTAAAATACCGCTGTTGAAATTACATTGAAATTGAATTTAATTTAATAAAATTGAATAAAATATATGAAACACTTCCAATAAATTTTGAAAGGAGAGATATAAAAATTATAATGGAGGCTCGCCCGTAGTGGGATAGTCTTTAGGCTATACTTTCATCGCATCTGATAAGTGACAATGAGGCCGAAGGTGAAAGCACGCGGAACTGAAGGAACTAAATATCTGATCTCCAATAATTTTACTAAAGTTGTTGATATGATGGTGGCACATTAACATAACATGGATCATCATCTTGGATCACCACCTAAAAAGCTTTACACCAAAAACAATAATTCTGCCATTTTAATGAGCAAATGGACTTAAAGCTTTGAGGCGAAGACATATAATTATTTGAAATTTAAAAGTTTGTAGTTTTCTGTAATGGTAATGTGAACAAAAAAAATGAAATAAAATAACAAATTGACATAAAACACTTTTACAAAAAAAAAAACACTGATCATGCATTCGGTCCGCAATGTCAATATAAAGAACGCTAAAACATACCCCCTCGATTTTTATTCGTTTTAATGAAATTAAGGGTGAGTTCCACCCTTGAAATTGAACAACTTTCCCCAAGAAACCTATGTGCAAAAATGACAAAAAAAATTCGACTTCCCATACAAAACTGTCCGATCAGCTGACGACAATAGTATGGGAGGTCGAAATTTTTTTGGCATTTTTGCACATAGGTTTCATGAGGAAAGTTGTTCAGTTTCATAGGTGTCAATCATCATCATCAATCAATTTCAATAAAACGAATAAAAATTGAGGGTGTATACGCATAAAGTGTTGTATTTCACCATTTTATTGTTTGACTTGCCCTTCGTTACCATGCCAACCTTCTCAAACACCATCGCCTCTTAACCCCTCACATAGTAGGTACCCTTAACACAAAGTACCCCACCGGTAAAAATTTAGAACCTCGGAGCACTTACTCAACGGTGTGCCAATTCGCCTATTCAAAATTCCGTTCGGTTTTTACAAATTGTCTGCGCATCGGGCGCGTTGCAAAAACGACTAGGCCGATTGAATTCCCGAAACGCCCGCCTCTGTGGCATCGTAATTTTTTATCGGCAATCCCACGAGTGCATTTACCCCCGAAACGGCCACGTACGCTGCCAAAAATAGCCACGGCTATTTCATGGATGATAAACTGGGGAGAAGTTCCGCTAATTTCTGAACGGCCATTCGGTGATTGATAGGTGAAAGAAATGACGGTGAACATTTTTGCGGCGAATTTGTTAGAGTGCAATAAAACGGGGTCGTTGAACTGAGGGCTAAACTTCTGATAGGTATTTCAAATGTTTATTTGCTGTCCACAATCATACGATTGTCAGAGACCTATATTTCACTATTTCGACCTTAATAATAAAAAAATAGCTTTTTCAATATACATACTTAAAATAAATCACTGAAGTCCTAGACTAATTAAGCCTTATGTTAATAATTAATATTGGGAAAAGGTGGCTTAAGGTTAAAATTATGTTTACACTTAATAATAAGAAAACTACTTTTATTTTTTGATTTTGTCTCATTTTTATATTAAGTGCGTTGGCTTAATAAAAACCAATTCTTACCACAAACCACAAAGGCAGAAAATTCAGAAAACTTTAGCAGAACCAGATATTATTGGAAAATGTACTCACTACCGTAGAAGGACATTTTATTATATCAAACAACTCACATCAAAGTAAACCACTTATGTGGCAATCAGGCATTCGGCCCGTCTGGTGGTAAACGGTTACCGTACCCCAAATGAATGCATATTTCGCAACTCGTTTGTATACTTCCGTCCACTTTTAACATGTAACATTACAGTGTTGACCCGATGAGTTCCTACAAATAGCTAAACCTCCTACGGTCAACGTTTATTGCTATCTAAACACGCAAACGCACGGTCGTAAACACCAATATGCAAAAGTCATATAAAGTGGGCAACTTCGGCAATCGAATAAAATTTTATTATCGGCTATCTTGTCCGGCGGCCGGCCGCCGGCAATTATCCATTGTTCAGTTATGGACGAATTTGGACCACTTTCGCGGACTGCGCTGATTTATGGCCGGCCATTTTGGGTCACAGTTTGATAGCTGGATAGGAACTGTGTTTAACTTTGGTATGATCGATTTTTGTGATTTCGTTGATGTTTTCTGATAAAGAATAATAGACTAAAAATACCTTTTGAAATATGAAGTTAGTAACAAGAACTTAAAAAATAATAATAATAATAAAACACTTTATTTGCACACTAAGAAATTAACAGTTACAAAACATACAAATAGACAGAGAAGAGAGTACAAGTAGGCGGCCTTATTGCTTTATAGCAATCTCTTCCAGGCAACCTTGGGTGAAGAGTAAAGAAAAATAGTAAAGAGTAATAGGGAAGTAGGTGCATATAAAGATAGAAAGAATTAAGAATAAATTAATATCTATAAAATACCTATAAAATACTATAAATAATTCCAATATATTTACTTTTAAGCGTTAACCCTTAATAGGACAATGGTATATATATTACCACTATATTTTAAACTTTATGCAATTGAGAAAAGGTCGAAAACCAATAAAAATTTAGGCATGGTGTGCCCGTTTTAAGGGATTTAAACTTGTCATAAGTACTAAGGTAATTGATATGGACTTATACTTAAAATAACCTAAATTAAGTTAATTTGACAAACGTTGTGGGATACTGTCTAATGTTCCTATTATTTTGCAAGCAGAGTCGCGTCCATAACTAAAATAAGATGCAAAATAAAGTCTTTAATCTGATATTTAATGTTTTTAGCTAAAACATACTTAAAGATATTGAAACATGGAAGAAAAACGACTATCTCTGGTGGAAGCCACCTTTTTCACTTACCTTTATTCTAATTGAAAATTACCAGCTCTAGTAGCTACGACAGTTTGTGAGAGCTAAGATAATCGCCACACTCATAAGGTGGCAAAAAATCTATCGCGGAGCATACCTCTGGGATTGACGTGTTTGATAAATTACTTTCATTGGTACATTTGTCACGGGGCCATCCATCATACTCGTTTCTACAAGGAGATTCTTATCGCGCATCGAGCCAAATTGATCCGAAATCGTTTTCCTAATCGAATACGTATTATGGCGCCCTGATTCGATTATAATAGGTCGAGAGATTTGGCGATTTTCGCATTTAAATTTTGCGCTGTGCTAACAGTTCGCATAAGTTTGGCATGAATTAAAATGTGCGTTACTACGTGACGTTCTTGAAGATGTTATTGCTAGCATCTAATTTTAGTGCAGAATTCGTTTTTTTGTATGAAATTCTGTCTAGTGAATAAAGCTAGGCTTATAGAATTGGAGATCACGAAAGAGGCCCTAGGGTATATTGTAGTAATAAAACAAATCATTTATTTGAAACATTTATTTTGACTAACAAAATAATTTCCTAAGACTGTTATTTGGAATTTTTATTGACCACATTTTGTGCAAAAATATATATTATTTACGAACAATATTTTAAAAGGCGACTAAAATATTACATTTTATACTTTAAAAAAAATAGATGTTAAGTGTTTTTAGCTCATAGCCCATAAAATTGAATCTATCTCCTAAGTATGTTGGTAATAAGATTTATTACATTTTTTTATCTACTTAAAAAAGGTTTAAAGCATGTGTAAGAAAATTATAACACTATAATGCTCTTTTACGGATCTTTAAAAGTGATATTATTCTTGTATTGCTGAATATAAACGGAGAATAAACGGAGATCTAGGGATGAAATAATAAGCTCTTCTAATATTGGAAAACAATACAATTTAAACCACACCCTAACTGCTTACTTACATGATAATCTCGATAGTAAACTTTATTATTCACTTTTAGCGCAGTTCCCAGACACATTTTTTGTAAGTTAAATTGTTTATTTCAAAATGAAATGTTTAAACTAACACTACACATTTTTTTATATACTTACCTATTGCTTTTGGGCCTGCTTGCGTTTTTTACACTTATATTATAAAGCATTAAAATGAACTATCTTGTTTTTATAAATAATGTAATCACTAACTAGTAACTTTTGCACTATTAGAATGCTACACTACCCAAATAGCTAAGGCTACCTTTTATCCTAGTTAAATGCAAAATTACCAAAAACGCGCTAAAAACCATACAGGTAATTGAGGCAGATTGAATTTTTGAATATTTTTATCGTCTACGGCGCCGACACCTCCCCGACGAAGGGAGCAGACCCGGTCCAGGTGATTTTCGCATCTTGCCATCTGGAAATACGCAGAGAGTTACTAAAACATTGCTTTTTGTACATCGAATCTCATTAACTCTTAGATCTCAATTACTCTTATATCTTCATTAATTTACTCCGAACTGTATTTGCAGTTTTGTATGAAAAAAAATATTTTTTTCGCACTTTCAGAGTTGCTTGCATACAAATAGTTGTTCTTTGCACTTATTATAATGGCCCAGTTGTGAGGTATGTCGTTAATAGGTATACCCTGAGACTGTGTGCCTTGTTGTAAGCCGGCCTATATTTTGTTTGAAAGTAGACAATATCTCTTACTTAGTGTGGATGAGTTTCTCGAGTGGCGTGGCGCTGATGTCGTCGTTCCTCAAGGAGCCCACAGCGTCGTCATGCGCTCTGGTGTCCACGTTAAGGAGCACGCTGCAACCGCCGCACGTGTAGTACTGTATGTCGAACCTATGAACAGAAACATATCTTTTATCATCATCATAATGCCTAACCTATCTATAGTTTACAAAACAAGAAATAATAAAAAAAATCCACGACCAGGATTCGAACCTGCATCCTTTTGACAATCCGGATTAGGTGCTCTTCCTTAAGCTACCGTGGACTTATCCAGCCCGCCGAAATTAATCAACACTTTTTACTTTGAAAGCCCCCAATTATATAAAAAAAAACTATAACTAGTTAACAAATTAATTAGAAGGCTAAACAAACTAATAACCGCGACAGCTAAGGCGTTCGGCTTGCGATCTTGCCAGTTAAACCACTTTTGCAATACTTGGGTAGTGCATGTGTGACCAAATTTGACATCTCGATCTCTTCCGTGCTTCGGAAGGCACGCAAAGCTGTTGTCTTAAGATGTCGTTAAAACCCACCGATCCTCATTGGACCTGTGTGGTAGGTTCTGGCTCAGTCTAGCAGATGGCGATCCATAGTCTCTATCTACCACTTTGGGAAATAGATGTGAGTTTTAGCTCTTTATGTGCATGTTCATGTAAAAGGGCCTCTGTCGAGCAGTATGACGTTTATTCTTAGGCGCTCTACGAGCTTAGGAATTGTCTGTTGCCGCCACGGGACAGCTACATACAAAAACGCGGTCGCAGACAACTGCTATGCGATTCTCTAAGCGACACATAGACGCTGCGCGCATGGCTGTGATCTGCTGTCTCTTTCCAATTCTATGAATATGAAAGGGACAGAGTCAATTCTCAGCGCTGCGGCAGCAAATCGCACTGCTGAACGCAATGTATGATGGTATCACGTGTCGGCTGTTGCCGTTTGCGCAGCTGAATTGTTTACCATTGTCTCAATAAATTTCTAGGTTCACGTCATTACTTGAACCCACTCTTGAAATAGGTACCAATCATTAATTTGATTCTTAAAATTCATGTTACCAGTTTGTGGATTTGCATCTGAAACAGAGTCTCCCAACCTCAGGTGCAATTCAAAATTGGAGTGTACTATATACGAGTATGCGGTATATTGTGTAAAAATAGTTTGTTACCTTCTTTCAGCGTGGTAGTTCCTCAACAGCTCCCGGTTTGTGTTGAAAAGAACGCCAAAATGGCCAGAGCAGCTTGTCACCTGGAAACGAAACCTTTTTGTGAACACTGTTCTGTGTAGAACACCATACAATTATTATTTAAAAAGCAGTTTTTAATTCAAGGGTAAGAGAGAAGAACAATCCTTGTTCATTTCCTTAAGTTATTTGTATGTACCAGCAGCCACTATACACTCTTTAAGTTATACGAGAAGTGCCAAACGTATTTGTGCAAGTAAAACTTGCACCTGCGCGAGGGATCTCCTGAGACCATCTACGTTAGGTCATAACGCCGGATTATTATTCACCCGGTGAAGCGCCCGCCGAAGCATTATTCACCCGGTACTCATACGTATGACTAGTGTCTCAGAAGAGCTGCCCCACAGATATGTATAGTCCACTCCACTCTCTACTTACTCAAAAGTAGCGAAGTTGTAAGTTAACGGACAAAACGGCACAATTTCTAGGATTTTACACAATTTCTAACAAATTTTCTTACAATTCACGCCAAAACATATTACTTATTAGCGTTGAAATTGGTTATTTTCATTGTTTTTAATAATGTTTGTATACTGCCCTATCTTTGGGCTTCTTCGGGGGCGGGCGTTTCTATCCAGTGTACTGTTTTATACTTGACCGGATAGCATCGTTTTTACTGATTTGAGTGTAACCTTTTTATAAACTTGTTATAACTTTTTTTTTAATTGGTAGTTTTTGAATAAATTAAGGTAATTAGTTCATTTACCCATATCGGCAGAGCAGGCGTCTTCAGCCTCGACCCGGGGTACTGTTTGTTGGTAAACTTTCCGCTGTCATCACCGCCGTACCAGACGAGCAAGCCCACGGGACTCCGGGACAGTACGCCGAATTGAGGCATTGCCTGATGAAAGGGATGTATTAATCATCACCATCATCATCATCATTAGTCAATAAATGCCCCACTGCTGGGCACAGTAGTTTTTTTTTTCTCATAAGGACCGTCCATTAATTACGTGATGTTTTTTTGCATTTTTTAACCCCTTCGTCCCCCTTGGTGATACGTGGTGAGGTTTAAAACCTAACCCTCCCCCCCCCCCCAAAATCACGTGTATGTTTTAGTACCTACCTAAATTAAAGATTAAAATTAAGGAATTAAGGGCCATGATAAAAATGTCTAGACAGAAAGGTTGCAGGTTCTTTTTTTTAACGGCGTTTCAAGGTCACACATTACACGACGCTTTCGGTAATTAGAAATCGCGCGTTTGACGAAAAAATAAAAATACGTGATATCTTTCTACACCCCCCTCCCCCTTGAGATATTTCGTGATTTTTGCCGAACCCCCTCCCCCCCTTTCGAGCCTCACGTGATTAATGGACGGCCCCTTAAATAATGGCTTCGTGTGATCAGCATATTTAGCCAGTGTCAATTTTAATGCAGAAATCAATTTTATTTTCTTTACATTAAGTGGATGATAATGAGTGATATAATGAACGTTTAATGGTAAATGATTTACCCTCAAACCCCTCGAGACTCAATATAGCTGTTAGAGAAATCTTTCATTCATCATCATCATCAGCCTTTAAACGTCCCACTGCTGGGCACAGGCCTCCCACGTGGACAATAGCAAGTGGGGATATTGGGCCATAACCCACGCTGGCCCAATGCGGGTTGGTGGGTATAAACGACTGTCATCTTACAACAACCGGGACCAACGTCATAACGTGCCTTCCGAAGCACGGAGGAGCTTGAAATGTTTTTAATTTGGTCTTCACAATGCCGGGTCGCTGGATGGGTTCAGCGACCCGGCATTTTGAAAGTTGCAAGCGAGCAAGATAGCAAGCCGAACGCGCTAGCCGCTTCGCCATCGAGCTCCTTTCGAGCGAGAAACCTTTAGTTGATTTTTAATATTTACTGCCAATTTTCAATCAGTGGATTTCATTACTTGCAATTGGCAACCTTTATTGAGATCAATGGCGGAAAGTTTCAAGCACGAGCACGAATCACTATCGCACGGAAATTGCAATTGTTCGATTTTAATAGCTTTTAACTTTTCACTCGATAAACTAAAGAGTGAATAAAAAAATCAGCATTCATTATCGCTGGCTTAAATTACCAGTAAAACTAGTAGTTGTTTTAGAGTTCCGTTGCAAACATGAAACTTATATTTCGTTATGGCTCCTAATAGTTGTTTTAGAGTTCCGTAGTAAACTTGTAACTTATATTTCGTTATGGCTCTGAGTCTGTCTGTTTTTATATAATAGCTATTTTATTCACAGGAAGATTGAAATAATGTTTCAAATCAGTTAAATACCTTTTTTTTAATAAGCCTTTGCTCAGCTGTGCGACAGTATACAGGCTGCACTTATTATTTTTACTTTTTAATTAAACGTTAAATAACTTACATAATGATCTTCGTCTCCCACATACAGAACGCCGTTGTGCAGATAAGGTGTAGCTCTCCCGGTCAGAAGAAGGGTGACCACGTTAAGAGAACCCTCCACATTGGATGATACTAGATGCGTTAGTTTGCCATCCAAGTCTTTCTTGATGCTGAAATTACAATATTATATGTATGATTAATTTCTTTTATTTGTTTACGCTCACATTTATTTATTTACACAACAATACACACAATTATTTAGCCCAAGATAAGTATTCTTATGAAACTCGTTAATATCGTAAGATAACCAATAAACATACATAAACATAGAACATAAAATACCCAGACCCAAAAAACAATGTAGAAAAACAGTTTTTCTCTAAATTGACCCGACCGGGGATCGAACCCGGGGCCTCAGAGATGGCGCGACGCCAGACCCGGCGTGCTAACCACTCGACCACGGAGGTCGTCATAATATATCGTAACATACCTACCTACCAACTCGCATTGGTCCAGCGAGCGTGGTGGGTTATGGCCCAATTCCCCTAAGCATTGTTAACCATGTGGCCAGTGCGTGCACAGCTGTGGGACATTTATGACTGATCATGATAAACATTTAAAACCTCTAACTTATTACCGAAGTCGGTAGAGAGTCTGCATATTATCTTGTGTACCTATTTTTCGTCTAATTCGAAACGGAATATCATAAGAGGAAAACCTATCAGTAAAGTCTAGTTTAAACCTGTGCTAATAATTAAGTCAAAGAGCCGCCTTTGTGGTCTAGTAGCTATATGCCACGGGTGTTAGATTCAGAAGTCCCGGGTTCGATTCTGAGAGAACCAAATGTTAATGAGTAGACTGTATGATGAAGAAAAGACGGTTCTCAATGGAGCAAAGGATATAATAAGTAGTAAGTTTTACAGCTCAAAAGCACCAAACCAAAGACACTGACAAAAGTAGCAAAAAAAAAAGACAATAAAAAAATGAAATAATTAAAAAGGGATACCTCTTTTTGTACTTGATTTGGTTGGTGGTAGGCCTTGTTAAGTCCGCCTGGCTAGCTACAATCATCATAACTCATATCTATATTAATTTTAATTCATATTTTTTATCCGATATCATATTTTGTAGCTGATGAGAAATGGGCATCCGATAATTTAATTCACCGGATTGCTTTACGCTAGTCGGCCCAATGCGTGCTGCAACGCATCGTGTCTCTACCACTCAGACAGTGTCTTGTCTTGACAGAGCAGCTTGCATTATTACACCCCTTTAAGAATATTATACACGTATCGATAAGTATTATGCAAAAATAATTGACTTTTTCATTAATTTCCTTAGTGTAATTTTGTTGATTTTTATTCTTTAGATTGCCAGTAACATTAAATTTACTTTTATCTTACAAACACCACCACCTACGCTAAGTATTCTATCCTGATTAAGTTTTCTCTGAGTAAAACAGGAAATGAAGCAACTTCAGTACTTAAGAGGTAATTGATACTAAGAAACAAAAGCATTCCACGAAAATGACTCGTACAGTACCTACTAATGAGTTTCAAGCGATAATTGGTTGTTGAAATTTAAATGCTTTCTCATGAAAAGAAAATAACTGTACTCATTAAAAACTTCATTGAAAACGGGTTTCCACGTCTTGGCAGGCAAAGTGCTACTGCGCATTTGTGAATCATGAAAACCATGATGATGAAAAATTTGTTTTTCTACAGCTACAGCCACGGCCGATTGATTATCTATACTCACAAAAAAGACATAAAAGACAAAAGAAAGGCAAATAAAATTAAGTAAACAATCTATTCAAAAGGAAGGTAATTATAGACTTCGCTAACAAGAGCAAAGTAAAACTTCTCTAAAACCCGCAGAATAGAAGTTTGAAGGTCGTGAACTCCAATGGATTTATTATATTTTTAAGAGTAATTACTGCTCCGTAAGTCTGAAATTAGGTTACATTCGATTTATTCGGCGAGCCTATTGGTTATGGCTCGAGGCAGTAAAATTAACGAGATTGAAAAGGGTTCTTGAGTTAGGTATATAAAGCAGTTTAAGATAATACTGTTTGTATTGTTCAAAGATTTGTAAGTCGATAATGCATATTGACGGACGATATTAGGATATCAATTCAATTTTACTTAGATTTTGAACCTTACATGTACAGCCTAAGAGTCATGTTTTGTACCATAACATGGTATATAAACGTCCCACTGCTGGGCACAGGCCTTCCCCCCCGAGGAGATTAACAATATTATAAAAATTGACTACGATGTAAAAGTTGTTCGAGAACATGGATAGAAGTTCGCATATTAAACAAAACCCCTGTTTTGTTTTATTTGAAAAGTTAAAGATTTGAAATTACAAATCATCTTACGAAGGTCGCGTGATGTCTCAGTAAAATCCCCATCTTAACAAGTACTCAACGGAATCGGGGAAATATTATTGATCAATCATCGTCCATTTACCTCAACCGAAAAGGATTAATGTAACTAATGACTAGGCAATAACAGAAACTGCCAACAGTTTTCCTCAAGACATTAAGAGAAGTGGATTGCCATACTCAAAAATAATAAGAGGAGTCCAATGACAATCAACTTACCTACTAGGTTATACTAAAATGTTTTAACTCTGTTTCACTGACAAGCAAGTTAAAAACATGGGTGTATTATATACATTATGAATAGACTCTTTTTTTGTTTGGTTTTATATATATTTGCCCTGCACTACTACACATAAAAATAAATACACATACAATTGTAAAGAGATAAGTACTTATTCATCATTAACTGTTATTTCTCGCATCGTTAATATGCTGATTATAACAATATCTATAAGTATCTTATTACATACTTCTCGCATCCTCTAGAAAGCATAGCTGCGTATAGGAGCAGCAGCGCTCCCGACCCCTCCTCAGTTTGAAGCTAGAAATATAATAAAAGGTATGCGAAAATAAATATTAATTTAAATCGGCAAAATACATAATTCGGTACTCTAAATACAAAATGGTATATTTTCTATAAAACCGTTTTTAAACTATTAAACTTAAACATTTATTCGATGAGACTCAATAAGTAAATAAATAAATAAATAAAATATAAAGCGTTTATTTCGATCAACACATTTAACATGGATCATATTGGGTTAGTAAAATTATAAAGCTTAGGACTAGTGTTAGTAAAATCATTGTAATAATAATAAAATTAGGCTTAATTTCTTAACTATTTCAAACGTGCTATTTAAAATGTTTTGTAATTTTTACTTACTAAATACAAATAGCGTTTGATAAATATCTGAAGATCCTCTAAACTTGTCAGCTCAAATAAATGCAGCTTGAAAGAGATGAAATTAAATGAAATTATGTTTTTATCTCCTTGTACATAAAACTGAAAATTAATAATATAAATAATAAATCTTTATTTCTATAAAACATGATATTAAAGATGTTACAAAATTTATGTGCATAGACGTCAAATGCGAATTAATATTGCATGCAAATTTTTAAACATTTTATATAAAAATAAAATCATTGTAGTCAATAGTCAATAGTCAAAATATATTTATTCAATAAACTCAATTAATAAGTACTTTGAAACGTCCAAATATTTTTTAACCTACCACCCATTCAGGACATCATTTTTTAACTGTGGCAAAGAACGGGCGCAAGAAACCACAGCGCACAGAAGCAACGACATTTACAAAAAATATAAATATTATATGTCGTTACCAGGTCACAAAATACAAAATATGAATTTGAATGTAAATAGTTTAATTAAATATGGTGCTCTATATAAATTAATTATAGGCAAATAGAAATAGCTGTTGGAGTAGGTACTTGGAGCATTTCAGACCCAAGCTGTTTTGTCTTCTGTATAATCCGACACTTTATAATAAGCTTTTTTATAAAGCTTTTCTTTGATTTTGATTTTAAACTTATCAAGATCTAATTTCTGAATATCATTTGGTGCTTTGTTGTATAATCGTACACACAGACCCTTAAAAGAATTATTTATTTTATGGAGCCTAGTATAAGGCACTGCTAATTTGTTCTTACTTCTAGTATTTAATTTGTGAATAACACTGTTTTTTGAAAACATTCCAGTATTTTTATGAACATACACAAGATTTTCATAAATATATTGTGATGCAACTGTCATTATACTTATATCCTTAAATCTCTCTCTGAGAAAGTCACCAGCCTGTAGGTTATATATTGCTCGAATAGCTCCCTTCTGCAGCACAAAGATAGTTTGAATGTCGGCAGCATTTCCCCACAGTAAAATGGCGTACGACATTACACTATGAAAGTAACTGAAATAAACTAATCTAGCTGTATCAACGTCAGTTAACTGACGGATCTTCATTACTGCATAAGCCGCAGAGCTAAGTCTATTCGACAATTTAGCTATATGTGGGCCCCACTGAAGCTTGGCATCCAACGTGATGCCTAGAAACACAGTGGTGTCCACAGGATTCACATTCTTATCTTTAATTTGTACACTAGTTATTACCTGCTTAACATTAGGCAATACAAATCTTACACATTTGGTTTTTCCCTCGTTTAATAGCAAGTTATTAACACTAAACCAGTGAACAATCTTTGAGACCGCATTATTCACATCGTCATAATTTGGGTGTCGTCGTTTCACTTTGAATAAAAGTGAAGTATCATCAGCAAACAATACTATCTCATGGCTGTCTTTTACAAAATAAGGTAAGTCATTATATAAACCAAAAACAAGAATGGACCAAGTATTGAACCCTGCGGAACTCCCATTTTAACCACTGATCCCGGAGATCTTTTACCGTTAATGTCGACCTTTTGAATCCTGTTACTCAAGTATGAGATTAGAAGGCTCAAAGAAGCATCCATAATTCCATAGTGGTTAAGCTTCCTGACCAAAGTTTCATGTAAAACACAATCGAAAGCCTTGGATAAATCACAAAATACCCCTAGGGCATCCTGTGATTCCTCCCAGGTATCAAATATTTGGATTAAAAGCTCAACACCGGCGTCAGTTGTAGAGCGACCCCTAGTAAAACCATATTGTTTACAATGTAAAAGTTTATTTTTATAAAAATGAATTTGCATTTGGTCTAGCATTAACTTTCAAAGATTTTACTAAATGTGGGTAGCACAGAAATAGGTCTAAAGTTAGAGGGGTCAGAAGTGCTACATGATTTAAATAATGGAATTATTTTACTATATTTCATGAGGTCAGGAAAAACACCACAGTCAATGCATTCATTAAATATGCAAGCTAAAACTGGAGCTATTGTCATAATTACAGATTTAGCGACGTCCACGGAATTACCCCACAGATCAGCAGTTTTCTTTTTATTGAGAGTGTTAAATGTTTTTATTATATCCATAACACAAATTTTTTGAAAACTGAAATTATTTTTACAATCTTTAACATTCTCCTTCAAAACAGATACAGAACAGATAGTTGAAACTGGAATGTCAGTAAAAAACCTCTCAAATGCTGCAAGCAACATCAGCATCTGAAGTCAAGGTTTTATTATCACAATTTAAATTGTACTCATTATTACGACTTTTGACCTTTCCTGTTTCACTATTTATAATATTCCATGTCATTTTTATTTTGTCATTACTATTCTTAATCTTAGAACTCAGATAGTTTGCCTTGGCTAATCGACATACTCTTTTGAATAACTTTGAATAATTTTTAACAAATAATTTGAAGTCATCGCTGGTGTTATAGTTGCGTTCACCATAAAGTTCATAGAGGCGTTTCCTACTTCTGTGAATACCAATTGTAGCCCATTCATTAAAAGTTACAGTACCACTAACTGAGATCTTTTTTGGAATAAAAGTTTTATTAAATTCTGAACAATAAATGTTAAAAAAATTATTATAAAAGACATTAGGGTTGTCATTGTATTCTAAATAATTTAATTTTGTATCTAGATTGCTTTTAAAGCGTTTCAGCCGACCTGCAGTTTTTGGTACAACAGTGATATTCTTTTTCGTCACTTGTTTACGCTGGTGCGGAAAGCTGACCATTTGGCCACAATGATCAGAGTCCAGGTTATTAATAATTTGCTTAGCCAGTGGTTTTACATTTGTATATATGTTATCAATACAGGTGGCCGAAGTGGCAGTTATTCTTGTCGGCTCCAAAATGTAATAATCACAATCCAATATTTGTTATTGCAATCAAAAAAAAATCCTTTAGATCATAGAAATTATATTCATGTAACCAACTACAATTCTTTTTGAATAAGTACGTGTTCAAATCTTTAATTTCCACGGGAATTTTATTAAAAATTCGAACACACATGGTAAGACATTTTTCCCGTATTTATCTGACCTCGGAATGTCCTTTAAGACAAGTCTCTGAGGATGTCTTGTCAGTCTGGAGTGAACCTCACATGACTTTAGATAAAAAAAAATATATTTTAGCGTTTTATTAACGCTTAAATATACTTAAGTAAAATATTAAAACACTGAAAATTCTCTAAGACTTGATGAAACAATGTTGACTAAAAACATAAGCATCAAGCACTGACAAATTTCGACGGTTGAAAGCCAGACCTCGGTAGCCAAGTGGTTAAGGCAGCCGCCCGGAATGCGGAAGGTGCGTGGTTCGATTCCCGCCTGAGGTTGTCGTCTTTTTTCAGTGTTTTAAAATTTTACTTAAGTATATTTAAGCGTTAATAAAACGCTAAAATATAAAAAAAATTATCTATAAACGCAGCTTCATCTTAACCGAATGTTTAAATATTTGTAAAAATATTTCTTCCGGATCTCAGAGGTGAAAACTTCTAAGATTTGATGAAGCAATGTTGACTAAAAACATAAGCATCAAGCACTGACAAATTTCGACGGTTGAAAGCCAGACCTCGGTAGCCAAGTGGTTAAGGCAGCCGCCCGGAATGCGGAAGGTGCGTGGTTCGATTCCCGCCTGAGGTTGTCGTCTTTTTTCAGTGTTTTAAAATTTTACTTAAGTATATTTAAGCGTTAATAAAACGCTAAAATATAAAAAAAATATCTATAAACGCAGCTTCATCTTAACCGAATGTTTAAATATTTGTAAAAATATTTCTTTCGGATCTCAGAGGTGAAAACTTCTAAGATTTGATGAAGCAATGTTGACTAAAAACATAAGCATCAAGCACTGACAAATTTCGACGGTTGAAAGCCAGACCTCGGTAGCCAAGTGGTTAAGGCAGCCGCCCGGAATGCGGAAGGTGCGTGGTTTGATTCCCGCCTGAGGTTGTCGTCTTTTTTCAGTGTTTTAAAAAAATTTTACTTAAAAATTTTACTCACATGACTTTGTAAATAAAGCTTTATGACTATTTACAAAACTACCGATTTCATGCATTACATACATTAAAATAAGTAAGTAGGTACTTTCTTTTATCAAATGCCCATTATTTGTGTAACATTTCAATATCACCTGACAGTAGGTCGAAAATGCAGTAAATTAAGTTACCCTAAATGCTAATCTAGTGATTGATTATGAACACAGCCATCACAATCAATATCGGATTCTGAAATAATTCTTATAGAGCTTCGATTACATTACATACTCGTACATATAAAATTATTAAGTTAATAATGTTATTATGACTAAGACTAAACAAAGATTAAAAACTCCTTAACATTTTCTATTTTAAAGGTCACTGTACTGGTCAGTACTACGTATGTCTTATAGGACTCATATTTAGAGTTCAGGCTTTTTAATTCAAATTAAGCTTAAACATCTCATCTCAGTTCTACATTGATCATACCAACATTCAGCAATAAAATATTATATTGCCGATTGCTTTCGATTTATAATGAAATAGATCTAAGACTAACCTTTTCAGTGATGCCATCTTGGTAGTAGTTAGAGCTATGTTGCACGTAGATAGTTTCGCTTGGCAAAGCCACAATAGCTTTAGGTTCGACTCCCGACTGGGGGTTGTAGCCGCCAGCGCACCGCCATATGACCTCACTGCACGCACGCCACAAAGCCTCTTCCTGACGGTCTTCGGAAGGTCGTAGATATCTAGGAGCATTTCAGTTTCGTCATAGTTACATGCTCTCTTTGCATCATCTCACGTCATCTCACATCTTTGTATTTGACATACATAACGAGACTTTTATCCCCAAAAGGTTAGTACAGTCAGCATCAAAAGTAGCTTAGCATATGAAATTTTCAAATGATTAATATACAATAGGTAATTACAGAGAAGTTATAATTATGAACACAAAAAATGTCATATAATTCTGAAATGTTAAATGATGAGTATGTAAAGACATACGTGACTATTACTTTTGCCACCTTGTTTTTTTTGTTTAGTTACTTTTGATGCTGACAAACATACACATACATACAAATTTACATATTCACGACTAATTATCCACAAATGGTAAGTCAGAGACAAGGTGAAGGGATTTTTGCCAAATAACAGCTCCACATATGCTCAGCGTCATGGGTGCCGCCACCATACAGCCCCTTTGCGTATGAACCTAGGCTACTTGCTAATATTTATTATTATTCTTAAATTCTCAGATTTGATTTTGAGAAATGGTATTATAGGATCATTCCGTTTTCTTTTTAAGGGTTCCGTACCCAAAAGATAAAAACGGGACCCTATTACTAAGTCTCCACTGACCGTCCGTTCGTTCGTCCGTCCGCCTGTCACCAGGCTGTATTTCATGAACCGTGATAGCTAGACAGTTGAAATTTTCACAAATGATGTATTTAACTATAAAAATAATAATGACTACAAAAAATAAAATAGAAAAAATTATATATTTAAAGGGGGCTTCCATACTACAAACGTTATTTTTTGCGGTTTTTTGCTCGATATTAATAACGGCAACAGGTGACGTTTAAAATATTCACAGATTATGAATATAGTGTCTAACGTTGTATAGATAATTGTACGGAACCCTTCGTGCGCGAATCCGATTCGCACTTGGCCGGTTTTTTATCCATGATGACTTGTGTTAGTAATGAACAAATTAAATTTTTCTGTAGTCAATATATTCTATTTTTCTACCTTTACAATTACCTATCTAGCTACTTATTCAAGCGCAGAGTTAATTTTGAGCTTACGTTCTCATAATTATCTCAAGACGACTCAATGAACTGAAATTCTAACTGATTATGATTATTCAACATCAATTAATTATCTATCGATCCACTCGTTCATTGATTCCAGCAACTGTACTCAATTGGTTCACTAAGTTTCTGTAATCAATTGGTACCCGAGCATGGTGAACTCCTTATATAAAATTGATTACCTCTTATCCGTCACCTGATCTTACAGGAAATACGAAATATGCTTAATTTTACTGAGTTGCGATTAAAAATAGCAAAGAAAAATTTAACCGATCGTTGGTTCCAGAAAGTTTTTCAAATTTTTTTTTTTTTTTTTTTTAATTTTATGTAAGAGGGAGGCAAACGAGCAGGCGGGTCACCTGATGGAAAGTAATCACCGCAGCCCATGGACACCCGCAAAACCAGAGGAATCGCAGATGCGTTGCCGGCCTTTAAGGGAGGAATAGGTTTAAGGAAGGAATAGGAATTGGGAGGGGGGGAAGGGGCCTCCGGAACCCTCACTGGTCGGACGAAACACAACAGCACCAAGTGCCGTTATTTCACGCCGAATATTCGTGAGAGGGTGGTATTACGCCGGGCGAGCCGGCCCAATGCGTGCTGCAACGCAGCGTGGCTCTACCACTCAGTCAGTGTTACTCATTTAGCACCACCCAGGGATCACGTGTAGGGTGTCAAGGGTAAACCTACGGACGCGAGCAACTTTAACCCCCTAATCAATTTGTTACCCGATCACAGTAAATACGGAAAGGCTCGTAGAGAACTGAATGCGTTTAATAATAATATGATGATCTAAAATGCCGTTTAGCTAATAAATTATAACAAGCAAATTAATAAATTACCATCTTTTGATATCCGAAGTTTCTGGAATCAATTGGTTACTATAGAGAACTCGGAAATCCTCATAAATATAGGAATTGATAGCATCCGATCGGCCGACCTCACATGCCGTTTAGCTGAAATACTGAGCGCACTACAAGGCGTGATTTAAATAAACACGAGGGAATGGTTAGACCATAAAGTGGACCATTTTAAGTAAAATATCGTCGGATGGTGCATAGTGCAGATTTATGCTAGGGCACGCGGCGGCTGGGGAGTTATGATCGGCGTTTCAGAGCTATGTTGTATGCCGGCCTGTACTGGTTGGGGTTTATGTTGAGATGAGATGGAAACGGTTTGAGCGAGACGGTAATATTCAAGTGATAGTGCTCATTATTTTTTGAGCACTATTACTTTCGAGTATGAGTGTTACCTTTGTTTGATAGGAAATTTGGTATTTTATACAGCGTTGTATCGACACATGATGAGTACTTTAGATACATTATTTATTTCCAATACAAGAGTATGAACTCTTCGACACAATTTTTAACATTATTTTCTAGTAATTAGTTAGTAACATAATTATTACAACACACCATAATTATTTGTCAATGTCTGAATAAGGCCATAAAAGAATATGATAGATCTAAGGCAAATTGTTTGTGCCATTTTGAATTAAGACAACATTTAGATAATATTGAAGTACATAAATAAAACAAAACAAATGCCAATCTTGTATGCATCTTTTTTGTTTGTTCTTCTATTCTCAGGTGATCCTGCGTGTGCAGCTAGGAAGAATATAATTATAAAAATATAAGATAAATATACATCGAAAGCCCCCATAGCTCCATAACAAACTTCAGCACAGTTCGGAACTTGGATCGTTTGTTATAGCCAGAGGTATGAGTTTGAAAGCGAACGCTTGTAATTTTTATTCTTCTTGCGCGATATTACACCTATTGATATATTGAGGAACAGTAACTAGGTTCAGCTTCACAAATTGTAGGTACATATTTGTAAGATATTTATGACATAACTCAAGAGAGCAAAAGATGTATCGATAATCTGTTTATAGAAAATATGAAAAGTGATCTTTTGATTATATTCCACAATGAGAAAACGCCCTCCCTTCACCTAATAGTAAGAGAAGATAAGGCTGAAAGTTGAATCACATTCCTTTTGGAAACGCCAATTAATGAGGAACTGGCTATTTTTCCATCTAGCTGATTTCCACCATCTGATAATTCTACAATACTGATAACGTTGTTTTTAAGACAGAAAGGGCTTTGATGTTTGCTTTTGTGATTTTACTTGATCTAGTAAATTTTCCAACCTAAATGCAAATCAGTAATACAAGGCGACAGAAATAGTTACAAAGGTGGTCATCATCCAGAAGGATTCTGGGAAAACAATCGTGTTCATAAGCATTACCTAAATTAAGCAAATGGATTCAAGATCTCACGCTGACGCAAGTTCGTTAGTACTCACGTGTCTGGCGGCAAAGCGGATTTGTTGTCCTTCGTCACCGGTCGGGAGTCGAACAGTAGCCACTTGATGACGTGAGCCTGCAGTGCTGACAGCAAGGACCTGGCCCCATTGCGCGGCGCTGCTAGACCGTACGCCAAAGGTTGGTCAGGTGCTCTCATGACGAGGGATGTGCGCACCCACTCGCCTCGTGGTGGGCAGGATGCTGTGCCGAAAGCTAGCACGCGGAGCTCCTGAGATATGGAGATCAGATAATTGTTAGTTACGTTCATTTACATACATAGGTACAGTCACGAGCACCAATATGTATACACTTTGACTCATATTCCATTGTATTATGAGCTACAATTGTTTACATATTTTTGCTCGTGACTGTACATACACATATTCATGACTATTATCCTCGAAGGGTTAGTTAGAGACCAGGCAACGAGGACCGCAATAATAGTCCTAGTAGTACTGCCACAGCCCATATTTCACCAAATGATAACTGCACATGTGCTCAGCATGACAGGTGGTGAGCTCATAGCCGCTCTATGCTGTTGGATGTATGAGCAGTCTTTGGTACGTTAGTCGCCTTTTACGACACCCAAGGAAAGAGGTGGGTCGGTAGTATTCTATTAATGGACCGTAACCAGCACAGCACGTGTTCATGTTCATTTATATACTTATAAATGTCTTACAGTGTGAAAATTAACACAGGAAAATTTCCACATTTATTATTTTAGTTGTTACTTACATGAGCTTCTTCTTCGGTGATCGCACGCCCGCCTATCACGGCAGGTTTAGCGCTGTTCAGGAGTTTGCTGCGAGCGTACAGCACTCGCTCTGAAACCAAACAAGACTGTCAAACAAATCATCATTATAGCCTATAAACTTCCCACTGTTGGGCACAGGCCTTCCACATGGATAAAACCACATAGGAAGATAAAGACATAACCCCCTTGGCCCTATGCAGGTTGGTGGGACTTGAAGATTAGCATCTTACGATAACAACAGTGACGAACACCTTTACGTGCCTTCCGACGCACGGAGGAGCTCAAAATGCTTTTAAATTGGTCACCCATCCAGTGACTCGGCATTGCCACAGTTGCTTAACTGACAGTACCGCAAACCAAACTATTTTTTTTTCTTAAGTTAAACGGTCGTAGAGCTATTGCAGTACGTGTTAGTGGTAGGCAGTTACACCAACCTGTTAATTCATCAGAAATAAGTAAGTTTATAGGTTTTCCCATAAACCTATAGTGTGCCCTCTTAATTACGATTGATATACTTTGGTAGGTTTGATATCTAGGATGTAGCGTAGTAAGTAGTTCATTTGTTAGTCTGCAATACATGTTTTTGACAATACCCTTCTGTTATTTTTTAACTAATGACAAATAATTGACCTGGCGTTTTGTCAGGCTAATTTACCTTTAACTAAGATTTTAATTTATATTTACCATTGTCATTGACTGCTTTAAAACGTTAATTTAAATTACGTTTTACATCAAATAAGATTATAAACATACAGTTACTGGTAGGGTCGGCACAATTATGTCTATTTCTTCTGTGTTCCTATGCCAGCTGTTATCTATGTACAAGGCACTCACTAAATAACACTGTAAATGCGTATGACCACCTTCTTCTACATTTACTGAGACACTATTATAGACGATTTAAAATTGTTATTTTGTTCAAAGCCCTGAACTTAACAAGCAAAGGTACGTGACCTTTGAGCGAATTGTATGACTCAGTTATACGTTAACAATGTGTGGATATTCTCTCGACGCCCGCTCCTGTCGCATTCAAGATCACTTATTGTTGACCACAATACACTCCAATTTCCCCTTAACATTGGTATTGGAAGTACTATTCTATTCGTTCGTACAGATTTCAACGAATAAGATACATTGTGTCGAGAGTAAGTACGTCTTGAACCATAATAGCTTTATTTTGGTGTGGAAAATTTATTGTTCAACCTTGGTAAACGTCTACTTCTTGATTTGAGAGTAGGTATGATTAGTATTATTTATACTATAATCTCTGTCAATGTATTAAAATATTATATTACTTGACTATCTGTCAATCTTCTTACAAGAAATAAGTTTAAATAAAAATTACAAGTTTCTCATTCCGTTATTTTTTTGAACTACTACCTACATTTTAGATCTATACAAGGTTAAATGTAAACTGTTATTTAAAATTAAGTTTAGGTACTTTAAGTGTGTTAAAAAAAATTAAACCACTATAATTGTGTTTCAAAAACTAATAGTACTCGTCATAAAAAAGCTTATTCTCTTCCTATTAATATCAAATACTCGTTTTCTTTCACATCATACCCGTAGCTGCCTGCAAGTAGCCCGTCTACCCCAGTCACACTTGAGACCACGTATTGTTAAATCACAATACCCTATTAGATTACAAAAGGAATCGAGAGCAGCCGTATGCTAGCCTTGAAGAAAATTCACAACGCCAACACTTTATTTATTTTTCCATTTTATTTTTAACCCCCGACGCAAAAAGAGTGTTATAAGTTTGACGTTTGGTGTGTGTGTCTGTCTGTCTGTGGCATCATAGCTCCCAAACGGATGAAGCGATTTCAATTTAGTTTTTTTTTATTAAAGGTGACTTATGTGCGAGTGTTTTTAGATATGTTTAATGAAAATCAGTTGAGCCGTTTAAAAGTTGTGGGGGGTTAAAGTGAGTAAGTAATAACCGAATGACTGCAAATATACTCGAGTGGGGTTTCAAATGAAAGCGCACTGAAAGAGAATATTGATGACTCTTTTAAGAATGAGAAAATTAAATATGTACCTGTAAAAAGTATAAAATTAAAAATTTAAAAAAAAACCCCGACGCAAACACCTAAGTTTTAAGAATTATTAATAATACTTTGGTACTTTGAGATTGTTTTTTTATTACTTTTTTATTTTAAATTGAACTTAAGTGTTTGTGTCGGGGGTTTTTTAATTTTTTAATTTAATTCTTTATTATTTTAAGAGCCGTGTGGATGTAGCTTACTAAAAAAATACTACCGACCCATCTCTTCTCTTGGGTGTCGTTTAAGGCGACTAACGGACTAAAGACTGGACATACATCCAACAGCATAGAGCATCGATGGGTTCACCACCTATCATGCTGAGCACATGTTCAGTTATAATTAGGTGAATAGTGGACTATGGCAGTGGACTGCTTCTGCAGCCCTCATTGCCTAGTCTCTGACTAACCCTTCTAATTATTGAGACTTTAGTAGCCATGATTGACTATAACAATAGAAATAAATAAATAATTGTGCCGGCGATAGTACCTACAGTCTAATTTGATTATCAGAATTTCTATCACATAAAAAAGTGTGATGAAAGATTTACAACGAAGCCTTCATTGTCAATGCAACGATCTAAAATAGAACCGTAACAAAATAATTATTTTATTAATAATACATCGTGGAGCGATTATAACGAGTTTCTTCCTACTTTTTGCTAGCTTTCGTCCCGAATTAGTATGATTAGCATTTGTACCAAAACAAATCACTGCTGTGTTTCTTAGATTAAATGTGTAAGACATATATATTTACCTATAATCACGACTTTTACTGCCGAGGGGTTAGTCAGAGACTAGGCAATGAGGACAGCAAAAGCAGCTCTCTACCATAGTCCACTTTTCACCAAATAGCGACTGCACATGTGCTCAGCGTGACAGGTGGTGAGCCCATCGCGGCTCTATGCTGTTGGATGTATGTGCAGTCTTTAGTCCGTTAGTCGCCTTTTACGACACCCAAGGGAGGAGAGGGGGTGGTAGTATTCTTTCATCGCTACACGGTTCCTACCGTGTAGCGAACCTACTGATAAAAATAAATTCCTTACAAATAAAATCTTCGTAACATTTTCTTTCTTTAATGAAAATAGATTAAAGTAACTGATCATTTACGAATGATAAATGATAAGTGATATTCCCTGGTGTTTGTTTCAGTAGAGGTGTAAGACTTTAGTTTACTGAGACCTATTGGAGGCTTTTTGAGATAATTTAAAAACAGGTCTTATTTTTCAAAGCTACTAAGCTGCGTACGAATTGCGCGTACATTGGTGCGCGTAGTCGGTTATACGTGTCCTGAACGCCATGTCCATACTTGCAGCTATGCGTACACTCTTGCGGAACGCGTGCCGCGCAAGCTAGCTCCTCTAATGCCGATTTACACGTATTAAGTAATTTAGTAGTTAACTAAATTTTAACAAAATTTTAAGTGATTAAGTGCATGTAAACACAGAATTTAGTAGCAAGTGGCAAGTTAAAATTTAGTTAACAACTAAAGAGCTAAATTAGAATTCTGTCTATTTTTCGGTTAAGTTGGTGGGCGGGGCTTGTCACTTGACACGTTTGGACAGGCACAATTTAGTTAAATGCGTTATATTTCGGACTTCTTGGCGGGAAAGTGAAGCGTCATACCTGCAGTTTTGTTTTATTATCTTTAATTTATGTTTTGTCGAATATTAATATGCAATAATGGTAGATTATTTACTGTTATGTGTTCGTGAATGTGCATGAGTGTTGGCAAATAAAACAAAACAGTGCAACATCACTTTTCAAATTCTCTCAAGAAGTCCGTGTGAGATCTCAATAAAGTCCCACAGCATTATTGAGTCTAAAGAGTTTTGGGTTTGGTTAATTTACCATTAAACGTTCATTATCACTCATTTTCATTATCATCTACTTTACGCAAAAAAATATTCACTTCTTGACACTGCCTAAATGTGCTGACCACACGAAGCCATTATTTAAGCACAGAATTTACGATTTCATTACGTTGTTGATCGTCCATCTTGAGTGAACTAAAGAGCTTAACTACTTAAATACGTGTGGACACCTACTTAAATTTAAGTCACTTAAATTTTAGTTAAAATCTAGTTAACTACTAAACTACTTAATACGTGTAAATCAGCCATAAGGCGAGCCGCCGCCGTGTCGTCGGTTTATGGTCGCGCGTCAAAGGGGATGCGCACGCCGCGCCGGGGTACGCCATATTTGGACGGCACAATGAATAGGCACGCGTGTTCATCGAGTTTCAATGATAAAAACATTGACTGGCGGGGCTCGCGTAGCGCTGTCGATCGATCGACCTCGCGTTCAGGTTCGCTGCGCCGGCGCACTATGGGGCCAAACGGTCTTTAGTGTCTCAAAAATTTTGGATTGAAATTTTGTACACGTATTCCTGAATATGTATGCTAATAGAAAAATAAAACAATATCATTGTTAAATAAATATCTATTTCGTGATAGCTTGTTAAAAATAAAATTACATATTTTTTCATACAAAAATAATAAGATGTATATTTAAAATAACTCTTTTTTCTTAGATTAAGTTTACTTTTGAATTATTAATAATACTATACATATAGTGACATGACATAAAATAAAAATTAAGTATATTTTTCATAAATTACAATAAGTAGGTACCTATCCTACTCATTACTTGTCATTATTAACAACTCTTTGGCTTCGTCAAATATTTTTTTTGCTATTATAAAACTAGGTCTATTTATGCTCGATTTAAAAGGATCAGATGTATATAACAAAATGTGCATCACGTCCTCATAATTTGTAGCCGACCGGGAACACTTCCGAGCGTGATGCAACCTATACTTTTTATAATCCTTGTTCCTTGCTTCTAGAGCATCTTCAGATAATTGACCTAGGGGCAAAACTGCATAATGTTCTATTATTTTTGCTCCATGTATCAATACTTTGTGCACTGAAGATGGCATATAGTACCAGTTATATTTGCTCACATATAACTGTGCAGTCTCCAGCGTATATTGACCGAATTATTCGCCGTTAATAGAAAATCCTGATGGCATGGTCTGCAGTATTATGTATAATCTCTTAATCAGCCCTTGACGTGGTTTATCAATGTGAAAACCAAGCAATTCCTGAAAACGAGCTTGCACGTGCTTGTTTTTATCCTCTTTAATTCTTTTGTTCTCTGGTGTCGATGCAGTCCACTTTTGAAAAACTAAATTATAGGAAATATGAAGAATCAATTCCATACACCTTATCCATGCGTGTAAGGTTTATAGTCCGTATTTAAATGAATTTTCATTTTCAACTTTTGCTTGTACTGTAATGAGATCATTCATTTGTCTAGGGGTTGCACCACAAACCGTGCACGTAGCACTGAATGATGTATGTGTTAACACCTGAGCAACTTTCCCGTCTATCATGGTCATGTACATGACATGAATAAATATAAAAATGAACAATTAATTATTTTTGAAAATTTATTTATTTCTGTTCTTCTGCTTCTATATCAAAATGGCGCAGTAATGACGCAAGTTTTTTTTATTTCCTCGTTTTACTAAATAGTTAAGGAATTTAAAAAAGTAATTAACTCGACATAGGCAGCTGTAGGCAACAACGAAATCTCTAATTGAAATATTAGAAAATGAGAAAATTCCTTATGTTGCTTAATAACGTATAAAAAATCACACAAAAATATTATTGATAAAAACGTAACGTACTTTTAAACTAGAGATTTTAAGCAATCTAATTATATTTAACATTAATATACTTCCTTTGCAAAACATAGAAGTAACGTAAGTCAAACTTTTATAATGGGCAATTTGATAAAGTGTAATGTTTGCGAGTAATTTTAAATACTTAAAAGTTAAAGAAAAAAACTTTTAGCTATTGCTACTGATTGTTCTTTTACCAAAGAATATAACACCATGAAAAAAGCTTTGGAATTACGATATTTGTCAAAACCATTTTTGAGACGGAAAATACCGTTTGGTCCCATAGTGCGGCGGCGCGCGGTCCTTACAGGAGCTGTACGCGTATCCAATGTACGCGTGGGCACCATACCCGACTACGCGTAGTATCACTGGAACGCGCTATCCGTACGTAGCTTTATACCTACTAAACTTAAACAATGTCTTTAAAATTGTCATAATACAGAGGGTCTGTAACCTGTATCGGGTTACCCGGGAAATACTAAAACATATTATGTAACCCCGAAGGTAAGGTAAAGAGGTTTGGATTAAATACGAGAAACGTGCGTTGATCAATAATTGCATCATTACTATATTATCTTGAATATAATCATACCACTATAGCAAAGCTTCACTTGAGTAGTTACTATTACGTAGTAGAAACTGATCTCAGATGGAATAAAGAGTGAAAAGTGAAAATATTGTTTAGCTTTAACGTAATTTACATTTTCACCAATTTAATAATTAGTAGGTTTGGGATTTCGCAACAAACTATTTTATTTAGAGCCTAAGTACAAATTGCAATATAGTTTGAACATTATCATCGTCGTTAACTTCTTGTGGTGTTAATAGAATAGAAAACTTTATTTCAGGCTTCTATGACCCATATAACAAAATTTAAATGATTTGTGGTAAGATGAGATTTGTGTGCCCACCCAAGTGGGGATAAAAAAAAATCGAGGGCAAACCATAATAGTATACTAAAAATATAGCAATTAATCTATTTATAATTCTGTGAATATTAGTAATATTTATGAATAATAACGTTCGAACCATAAAACTCCTCTTGCGACGTACCAAGGGCGCTTTTCCTCAACATCACTGAGACACTGTTTTAAAACTTAATTCCCAAATGCAAACAATCTTGTTCCCCAAAAAAAGGTTTTGCTGCAAAAATACAGGTGACATATATCAATCTTTGTTCTATTCAAAACAAAAATAAAACAAAGATAAAGCGGTCAAGAATTTAGCCAGTGTCATTTTATAACATAAATTAAAACTTTATCAAGGAAAGAATTATTTTTTCTTTGATTTTTATAATGACACAATCGAAAAGGTTTAACTATAAATGTTTTCAGTTCTAGAATACTTTTGAAACCACACCAATAAAATACTTTTTAAGGTGTACTCGTGTTTAACTTTGCCACATCGCCTATTAAACAGGAAGTTTTCTTATAACCACAGTTTCAAGGAAGCAAAATAGTTCGGTAAAAATAAATTAGTAAAAACCGAACGCGAGTAGATTCCTTAAAAAATGTTTTACTCTAAAAGAAAAACTTGAGCGGTCGAACTAAGCCAATACATCTCAAGTGGAAAACAGGAAAATAAGGCAACCGACTACCCACTGCGAAACCAAAGTGTGAAATGTGAACTGCATTACAAGTAATTGTATTCGTGCTTCACGCTCACTGGAACAGTGAAGGATTAGGAGTGCGAAACAAAGAAAACATTATTTACTTTTTATCTTGTTGAGTGTTTTGTAACCAGACTTTGTACTTCGATGACGTTTTTGAATTTGACTCTTTTGGTTTTGCGATGACGTTATGACTCCGCGATAATAGCCTAATGTGTTCGTAGATATACACCCTCATTTTTAATGAAATTAAGGCTAAGTTCTACCCATATGCAATTGAACAACTTTCCCAAAAAAACCTATGTGAAAAATGACAAAAAAATTCTACAAAACTGTCCGACTCGCTGATGACAATAGTAAGGGAGGTCGAATTTTTTTTGTCATTTTTGCACATTGGTTTCTTGGGGAAAGTTGTTCAGTTTCATGGGTAGAACTTACTCTTAATTTCATTAAAAACGAATAAAAAATTAGGGTGTATATTGAACCACAAATACACAATAAAGTAAACTATAGAGCCCATTTACAGCCCCATCGCTAAGCAAAGGCCTCCATCATTGAAATCAAGTCATCGGTACAATGAATGGGTACCTATTGCTTAATCACCACACTTGCCTAACGCGGGTTGGTGATCAGTTGATCACAAGCCCGGGCTATGCATGCACGCAAAAACTGCGAAACACACTTTTGCCTTATTGGATTTATTTAATTATATAACTGCCTAATTATTTTTTCAATTAACATATACACTGTGACTGGTTAGACGACGGACGCGTTAAAGGAGGTGTATAAGAAGCCGATACCTGTTCCATTAATGTATGTAATGGTATGATTTAGTAACGACATATTGTTTAATACATCGACAGCGAAGTAACAATACGTTCTATCTAACAAAGACAGCATTTTTTTTTTTTTTTTGTTTTATAAATTGTTCATTTATGTGCTTGTTGTGTGATGTCAATAAACGTTTTTCAATTTCAA
Organism: Scoparia ambigualis; assembly: GCA_963921215.1. Lineage (NCBI taxonomy): Eukaryota > Metazoa > Arthropoda > Insecta > Lepidoptera > Crambidae > Scoparia > Scoparia ambigualis. The sequence goes on from OY992503.1 coordinate 3,355,907, forward strand.
TTTCAATTTCATTTTACACAAAGCGAAAAAAAACGTTTAGTGTCTCCATAACTTTCGGGTCTAAGTGTAATCGGGTTGTACAAAGTTGTACGCAGATAGGTGAAATTGCCATAATTCCATTCATGGTTAGAAGCTATTTCCAAATTATTTTTTTCCCGTTGTTGTCAAAAATACGGATCAGTGGTTTCATCAAACTACGCGACAATAGTAAATGATGTAGAAAAGTAAATTTTTCGAAAAATGTTAGGAGTTCGCCGTCGAAATGTCTTCTAGGAGCTTCTTGCGCCCGTTTTTCTCTACAGCTAAAAGATGTCCTGAATGGGTGTTGCCTACCCATCCTAATAGAGTGAAAAATATCTTGTTAGACGATCCAAAACTGCTTAAATAATAAGTTTACATAAATAAAGAGATTGTGATTTGATTTGAGTAGGCAGAATGATTCTTGATAAGTTCGTTTGCACGTCAATCATCGTTAAGCGACAACGATAGAGTGACTAAAGGGTGTCACTAAAAAATATCTTTGTAGTGTCTCATTTGAGTTCGATTAATTAAACATCGCTTAATTAATGATTCGTCCACTAACGAGGCTTGACAGTCCATCGACGAAAAGGTCACCGAAGAAAAAATATGCCTGCTTTAATATGTTAAAAGAAAATATAGTTTTCGTTTGCGAAATTCTCAATGTTAACGAAATAAGTGTAATGAACTATCTTTTCTCCTAAATATGCTTTAAAGAAGACAAATATATCGGGTATAATGGAAGCCTCCATTGATTAACACTGGTAAAGCTTTTTTACCTAAGTAGTGTTAGATGAAGATAAGATCATTCTTTTTCCCCCTAACATCACGTACCGCACTAGCTGCCGGGTTTAGTGTAGCCAGGTTTTAGCTGCCACGCTTTTGATAAGTGGTTGTAAAATACTTTAATGTAATTATAATAATTATATAATTATTGTGAAGAATTGAGTTTATTTCTATTAGTAGTTCCATACTAATATCTATAATGTTCACTAACATTAGTTTAGAAAAGTACAATATTCTATCAACTGCATATTATTATTTTTTTTACTGAAACGACATATTCTGCTTTAAATAAAACCCAGTTCAGTTTTAGTTAGTTTGATTATCACGTCTTTCAGTGTTTGTTCTTTCTTTTGAGTTTGATAATAATCGGCTTATAATAACATCCAAGTTATTTTAAGTTTTACACATTTCTTCAATTTACTAGCTCCGCAGAAAATAATGGTTACAGCTGACGATACTGTGATACAGGTGCTTTAAGACCTTTTCCATTTAATAATATTCACTTGAAGGTATAATAGTTAAGTCCTAATAAGCCCTACTAACCAAACCAAGTATACAAAGATGTACCCCCCACTGGGAATCGAACCCAGGACCTCTGGGTCTTTTTTTATTCTGAAACGGGTAAGCGCTTGACCTTCATCTCACTTGATGGTAGGTAAGTGACGATGAGGCCGAAAGTGGAAGCGCGCTTCACCCGGAATCCTCAAACACTGAGGAACTGGCTATCTTATCTGTAATCTGTCGGAACACAATAATGCCATAAACATCGTTGTTATGGCGACAGACTTAGATAAGATGGTGGTAGCTAGCCAGGCGGACTTTACAGCCCTACCACCAACCAAACCAAGAACACAAAGATGTACTTCTGTTGGAAATCGAACCCGGGACTTCTGCGTCTAAGACAGGTGGCTTAGCCACTAGCCATTGAGGCTGTTAATAAGACCACTGAAACATGCAATGCCACCGAGCGTTATTACCTGCGAGTTATCCTTTCCCCTTTTTTTCAAACCTAAGTAGTATTAGAAAACCTAGAAAAACAATCCATTACAGATTTTTATTTTACATTTGTTATCTGATAATCGCTTTCTTATCTCCCCTCGATCCGGCACTGCGTGAAGCTCTATCGAATTGCATTGAATGTCTACGAACGATCATAGAACTGTAAATTCACTTATGGTTCGCGGAATTGACTTTGCCTAGCAAGGTACTTTGCAGTTAGCTCAATCTTGCGTAACAGGAAACAACTGAATCTAATCTACTAATGTAGTTTTCTTTAACATAACCATGATCATGTTAACAATCATGTCGCTTCTGGGATGAGGCTACATGAATATAGTTTTCTTACATACATATAATAACGACTATTATCCCCGAAGGGTTAGTCAGAGACTAGGCAATAAGTCAGCAAAAGCAGTCCTCTGGTATAGTCCACTTTTCACCAAATAGCGACTGCACATGTGCTCAGCGTGACAGGTGGTGAGCCCATCGCCGCTTTAAGCTATGAGAATAAGAATAAGAAAAAAAATTTGACACTCACACACATATTCACACAATTACAGCTCATAACAGTAAATATAAATGACCAAAAAAAAATTAAAAAATAAAATTAACAAAATAACACAGGATCACAAAATGAAAATTATACAATAAAAAATAAAATAAAAATAAAATAAAAACATGTGGCTATTTAGCGTGTGAGGCCAACAAGGATCCTGTCTCAGCAATATGCTGCCACGCCCCTCAAAGTTGGGCAGAGTGACAAAGCACCGCTGATATTCTGACAGGGCCTTTATAGGTAGGTGACGTCAAATAACAGAAAATGATTGCATAAATAATATATTGATAAACATACGTACATAATTGTGTAAGGATAAACAAGTAAGATAAGGTATGGATAAATTTAACTAAATATTGCTGAACTACACTATAGATGTATGTACGTACAGTCTGTAGTCCGTTAGTCGCCTTTTACGATACCCAAGGGAAGAGAGGGTGTGGTAGTATTCTTTCCCCGCTACGCAATACGGTTAAATAAAAAAAGTATTCTTACAAGCAACAGTAACCAATATTAACTTTAGTAATTGGTTCTGCAAACGGCGGAGCGAATCTCGAAAAGTGCCACAGAACTATAAGGTCATATCTATAGGTAGTGTCCCATTTATTATAGATATCATAAAGGACGTCATGATTGAAATACGATGGATACTTTTTTACATACTATCACAGTGATATCTAGCAGTACAACATAGAGTAGATTTACTTATTTAAAACTGAATGAGCGAGTTTTTGCGCTCGCTGTTAACGATTAGTTTTTGTTGCTTTATATTTTAATTAGTTTATAAGTTGTATTATATACATCTTTATTTTAGTGTTTATTTTACAAAGCCTGACCACAACTTTCATTCTTCTTGTGATCACGGACTATGCAAAGGTTAAAAAACTGAACCTTAACTTAAATGGTAAAAATTTCGATTAAACCTTGTAATTGTTTATGTTTAAATTTTATTTGTACAATTAACATGGAAAGTGTTTGTGGTTAGCCTTTGATTTGTATAAATGATTATTATAGTCAAAGTTGTAGGTAAGAGTAACAAACATGCAATAAGTGAAATATATATTAATTTAATTACACTGCCTTGCTAATTTATGAGGAGCTCGATGGCGCAGCAGTTATCACGTTCGGTTTGCGATCTTGCGCGATAAGCAACTTTCTCTATGCCGGGTCGCTGGATAGGTGACCAAATTAAAAACATTTCGAGCTTCTCCGTGCTTCGAAAGGCACGTTAAGCCGTTGGTCCCAATTGCTGTCGTATAATGGCAGTCCTTAAACCCCACCAATCCGCATTGGGCCAGCGTGGTGGGTAATTGCCCAATATCCCCACGTGCTATTGTCCACGTGGGAGGCCTGTGCCCAGCAGTGGGACGGTTGTGATTAATTTATCAATCTCGAGTGTATTTTTCAAGGTGCAATGAATGCAAGCAAACATGCAAACCAAACCGATACCGTGATATCGGCCCTTCTGCATATTTGGGGGCGGAAGGGCGGTGCTTGCATGTTTCTTCCAAGCAATCTATGATTCGAGCTAGATAAACGATTGTAGTGGAATTAACACTACTTATTTTATTATAGCGTATTTGTGTATGCCATGTTATTGTAAGAGCAATAAATAACAAATAGTTTGTAATTTATTTATTTGGATCTAATCACTCATTACACCAGAGTGTGATGTTCACGAACTCTTTGTATCGTACTGTTTGTATTGTTTTACTCATGAGAAGTAGACAAAAAAAATGCGATTCAAAGCACTTGATAATTAAGGATTTTTAAATTATATTTTAATGTAGGAAGGTCAGTCCTTCCCAGCCCAGCATTGAAAAGTTTATAGGCTGGTCAGAATAACAAATTTACACCTGTATATAAACATAAATACTTTATACTTAATACGCAAGCAGTGGCAGTTGTAAGTGGTTCGCTTGTTAAGTACAGTCACGATACACGATATATACTTATCTTTCGTGGACACGGGGAAATTGAACATTGCTGGCATCATGCGGCGAAGGTTAATATTATTTTCTAAAGTTCCTAAAGTATGAAAACGAATGAATGAATAAAAATTACTTTATTGCACTAAAAACATAAAAATAATACAATAAACGGATCAATTTTACAAAAGGCAGCCTTATTGCTAAGGTAGCACTTTCTGCCAGGCAACCTTTGGGCAAGAGAACCCATAAAAACAAAGTTAATATAACAAGGGCTATTGCACAGATTAGAATAGGATATTCATATTAATAATTATACTATATATGTATTTAAGAAACATAATAAATAAAGATAAAAAGTGTATTTCAAGAAATAGACTAAAATATAAATATGAAGGAGATATGTACAGTGATAGTTAAGTGCAATAGATCAGGATTTTATGATGAAGAGTCCAGCCTGAAGAAGTAATCCTTAATTTGACGAGTGAATGAGTTCCGAGACTGGGCACGTCTAAGTACATATTGAAAAAAAATACTTTTACCGGATCTTCTTTGTGTCCCGTAGAGTGTGTTAGTCCACTGCTTTTGCGGATATTACCTAATTTCTGACTAATCCTTATTGGGATATAGCCGTGAGTGTATGTATGTTTGTATGTGTGTATGTTTGTATGTTCATCATCTACATACCGTCAATATTCGATGGACCCCCTTCACGTGCTGGACGTTGCATTGTAACGCTCACTTTTACTTTAAATTGATTAAATAATTAAATGAATATAAAGTTACACATTAGAAAATTATTAATTAAAAACCGAATTAGCGAAGGGATCACAAAAGAGTTCTAATTACGTTTGACAACTTTCATTCTTCTTGTGATCACGACAACAATAAAAACGTACAAAATAGCAAATCGAGAATACTTAAATCATTAACTGTTGTTATTGATTTCATAAAATCTTCCCTTCGCTTAATTTGCATCAGCACTGACATCGGCGTCAAAGTGCCAACCAATTTGTTTCCGCCAAATCGAATATCACTCGGAAAATGTCCATCAAACTGACAATCAAATTCGCAACGCCTACTGCGGACAGAACAAAAGAGATCCTTACTGGCAACGCAATAAGGTTGTCGGGAATGCACCGTTGCTTTGTCGTAAAAACACGTCAAACCGGCGAAGGTGGTAGTTTACTAATGCTGGTTGTAGACAGAAACTGTATATACTGATGTTGATGCATTCACAGTGCACGTGTTGAAAACATGCTACGGAAAGGGCGTCGCGATATTGTTTGAATAATTCTTGTGCCATAAAGTGAGCATCAATAGGTACAGACGAATGGAAAAGCTTCATTGTCTTCGTTTTAGTTGCGATTTTGTTTTTCAAGTTTTTAAAGTACCAACATGAACAGCATGGAAAACGGATTTATTTAAAAGAGTTTTGGCCGTTTTCAGGTCTTTAACATACTCTTACGCCACCCACAAGAAGAGATCATGTGCATGCAAAGCCATTCAATAAACATTTATGATAAAATGCATGGAGTTAACATTTACCAAATTCCCACGCATTTGTTAGTACCTATGCAATGCTGATGCCATATTTTTCAAACGTGCTAAATTGCACTTGTTTAGATTAAATTACAAAAATCAATGTTAATATAAATTAACGATAGATGGGCTGGTAAAGTAGTGACATTTTAAAGAAGTTGTAATTAAGGACCAATAATCTGTGTAAATTGCGTTCCTATGCTCAGCAGTCGAGATAAATTGCGTGAGATAATAAATAAAACTAATTTAAATTATATAAATACCTAGCCCTTAGTTGTAATTAATTTCCTATAGCCTGACCGCAACCGCTGTACCGCGCCTTAGGTATGCGCGGGGAGAGGGGGAGTGGGAAGTAAAGAGCATGAACTCACATGAGATTCGTAGTGTCAGACAGATCTCACGATATCGAAGCACAGTTTATTGAAGCTTTATATTTACGAGTATAATAACATCCAATCCGTTTTTGTCCAATATGATTTTTAGATAAGTACAATTAAAGAACCAATATAAATGAAATAAATCTCAGTCTTGATATCTCGAGATAATGCACTACCCATTTTTAGATATTTTATCTCATGTGCGTTTGACACACTAGTTGCCGCCGTGAGCGATGACGGCAGAATGACAAAATGGAGCAACTGTTTCGCCCCCCCGCCTCGCCGCTCGCATACCCAAGGCGCGGTACAGCGGTAGCGGTCAGACTTTTAGCACACAGTACTAGAGTCTCATACGTTGTAGACTAATTAATTAGAATTGAAGAAGAAATAAACCGCAGAAAACGACGACAATATTACTAAAATATTTAAAAATCAGACAGCTTTGAACCGCAAATGTACAATTTCCAATTTTCAATTCCGTAAGGCAATGCCAAAACATATCCAAGGAACGTGCGACGAAAATGGCAATTGAAAAGATTAAGCAAACACACCTCTGCGAAATAAATCCCCCGGCCATGTTTAACACTGAAACCAATAAAATGTGAGTAATAAAAGCTATAAATCTGACTCCATGCTTAGCTGTTACATCACGTTGGCAGATTAAAGACATGCCACCTATCGACCTTATAGGAAATTAATCTTTTATTTTTAGCGCGAACACTCGCCCGAGTTCGTGTGTAGCCACCATAATGTGTAGCGGCCATATTTCAAAATGGCGGCGGGTTCAATTTTAAAAAAGAACGTTACTTTACTAGGTATTGTTTTCGATGTGATTTAGTGATTAACTTTAGTTTATGACATGTGTTTATTAGGAATTTTGATGTACTGGATTTCCCTTATTATTTAAACATAAATTATTTGACTTTTTTTTTTGTCAGTTTGAAAACATCATAATTAAATTATCAAATACATTATACGAGTAGCAAGAATGTCATGGACTCACCACCTTTTCTATTTTTCTCAGTCATTTTAATAACGCGTACCTCTACAACAACGAAATTTAACTACAACATAGAAAGTGCCTTCTAAGAATGCAATTACAGACTAAACCGATGACTTAACTCCGTCTTAAAGTACATCTACTACCGTACACAAGGGTTGAGAATGCAGCGGAACGAAACTCTTTTATTGTTTTTATCCACTTTTTTTTAGTAGCCTACATTAATATTTATCCACAACGGATAAAAAAAATAAAACAATTGGCCTTCATCTCACCTGATGGTATGATGATAAGGCCGCTAAAGATGTACCCCCGCTGGGAATCGAACTCGAGACCTCTGGGTGTAAGACTAGGAAGAATCACTAGACCACAAAGGCGGTTGGGTTGAATCACTACAAATTCGCCAACATCTTTCGAAAATATTTTATCGAGGATAACTATTTACCGTTCAATAATTGTGTTGTCTATTGCTATCGAAAAGGCAAATATTGCAAAAAAACGAACATTAATACAGTTGTAATACGTTAAAATATACGCGTTTTTATTATTTGTATAGATCGAATAAGATTATATTTTTGTAAGGACGCAATTGGAGAACTATTTGTGAACAAACGAAACGTATTGAATAATAACTATGTTCAATATGTTCGCTGTTCTCATGTTAACTATAAGACATCACTAGAAAGTAAATAGCCAATCACCAACTATTTATAAGGGTTTGATAGTCTATTCACAACTTATATTTATTTACACAGACGACCAATTGACACAAGTTTCGTTTTTGAATGTAGACGGAAAGTCTGCAGGTGGTAATACTTCATAAAGAAGTAAAACCAGAACGTGTAATGGTTTTGTGAAGTTTTCTTATCACAACATTTACCGTAGACCAAACAAAGGATATGCACCCGGCCAGACTAATGACCGTTTCATGTGTAATGAGATCTGAAGCTGAAGATTTTCATAAAAAATTTAACTGTTTTGATTTTTTATTTAAATCTCTTTACGTAACCCGAACAGTTTAGAACACGTAGAAAGAAGGAAGCGTAAGAAAATCCACATTAAGTGTGTTATTGCAACATTTGCATTATATACCTCTACAAAATAGCATGATGGCTTATACTCGTATTATGTCGTGGCCATATCGTAAAATTGGCCATATCATGAAATGCTCAAAATATTTTATGAAATAGTTATAACTAATCATGAAGTGGCCGAGGATTTCATAATATGGTTAATATTTCGATATGGCCGCGACAGATATACCTACACTAATTCGCAAAGCCAAGACTGGTAAAAGAAAAGAAATAAAATAAAAGTACAACTCTAGTAAAATCTGCGCAATATTCCTATAATATTGCCATCATAGTAGGGTTTAACCAGGGGGGTATCACTCCGCAGTTTAGGTACGTTCGGCCGGCGCGCCTCCCAGGCAGGCGTGTTGCACTAAAGGTTGCCGCTCGGCTCGCACGCTCCATATGCCGCGCGTCGTAATCGTACTTAAATATATCCATGAGTGGAAACCCTACGCTAGCCGGCGCTCCTGACGTCAAATCGGTATCGAGTCAGCGTTGCTTAACTGAATATGAACTCTCGGATCACACGATAAGTTTCAATTTCGCATGAAAGTCGTTAGAAAATGAACCTTCTGTACGGTATTACTGTTAGTTATTCTGTGGTTTAACCAAGAAAGCTGTTTACACAGCATCAGCATGCCAAAACATGTCATAAATGTATGTCTTTTGAACAGATCGAGTTCAAGGTTCTCATTATGCTACGCTTACGTCTTTGCATTTCTTTATTTGCGTTGGCTGAATGCGCTTCTTTGATGGCTCGCTCGCTCGTATCTGCGCCAACACGACACGAGGTGGCAATTTCTTGGATTGAATTGGAAAAGCTGGTGCACACAACACGTAAGTACTTATTTTGGTTTACCTTACAAAAATACCTGAACAATGTTCCTTTATAGCCTTAGAGCATTAAACAAACCCATGCTCTAAGTTTATAGCATACGTCATTCACGGAATTGTCGCTTTTCAAATATATTTTTATAAATCATCCATTTCGTATATACTCTAAATTTTAAAAATAATAGTCACTTGCTTAATTTGTCGATCGGTTACGATAAACAAGAATGTCAAATGATCGTATTATGTACTCGTACAAAGATGGGATATTTCAACATCCATTTATGAAATATTCAAACTAAATATTCAAAATAGTTATGGTACCTAACTATTTATATTTTAACGGCCTAAAATATTGTTGTTTTGCAGTTTTGTTTTTTATTCATCTGTAACAATGTTTTATGGTTTCAGGTAGAAATTTAAACAATGGTTTACAAAATTTCTTTTAGTATGTTTGTGGCGATGCGATTCACCTTTTAACCAGTCTATACAGTTATATTTTTGTACCTTTGAATTGTATTTAATACAATTTGTTCAGTATACAACAAACCTTATTCCGTTAGTGTATATTAGCTTGCTCGTTGACAATACCATTTGAAACTTTATTCATTCCGCGATTCCCACACAAGCAGACGTGGGATTACCAGACACTACGCTGGGCGGTTGGAGAATTCAGCAATCTAAATTTTGTGACTAAATGTTGAATGTAACATGAAATGGAGCCGCATTTTTTGTTTTACAAAAATAACATATTCCCTCGGCTCGGTGGCGCAGCAGCTACCGCTTTTCAGTTGCAATTATATAAGTTACGCTACTTTCTAAAACGCATATCCTGGGATGCTTACTGAACTGGTTTTACCTAAATTAGGTATTCTTTTGGCTAGGTCGCGTAGCGGCTTTTGGGTTCGAGCACCAAATTGGTATGTAATTTTCAAGTCGCATTATGCAAGTTAAGCTAATTTCGCAATCTCGTCTTGTAAAATGGGTGCAAACGTGTCGCGAAGCGGTGAAAGAATACTACCACCCCCTCTTCCCTTGGTTGTCGTAAACGGCGACTAACGGACTAAAGACTTCACATACATCCAACTGCATAGAGTGGCGATGGGCTCACCACCCGTCACGCTAAGCACATATGCAGTCGCTGTTTGATGAAAGTGGAGTATGGCAGAGGATTGCTGTTTGATGAAAGTGGAGAATGGCAGAGGATTGCTGTTTGATGAAAGTGGAGAATGGCAGAGGATTGCTGTTTGATGAAAGTGGAGTATGGCAGAGGATTGCTGTTTGATGAAAGTGGAGTATGGCAGAGGATTGCTTTTTGATGAAAGTGGAGTATGGCAGAGGATTGCTGTTTGATGAAAGTGGAGTATGGCAGAGTATTGCTGTTTGATGAAAGTGAAGTATGGCAGAGGATTGCTGTTTGATGAAAGTGGAGTATGGCAGAGGATTGCTGTTTGATGAAAGTGGAGAATCGCAGAGGATTGCTGTTTGATGAAAGTGGAGAATGGCAGAGGATTGCTGTTTGATGAAAGTGGAGAATGGCAGAGGATTGCTGTTTGATGAAAGTGGAGAATGGCAGAGGATTGCTGTTTGATGAAAGTGGAGAATGGCAGAGGATTGCTGTTTGATGAAAGTGGAGTATGGCAGAGGATTGCTGTTTGATGAAAGTGGAGTATGGCAGAGGATTGCTGTTTGATAAAAGTGGAGTATGGCAGAGGATTGCTGTTTGATGAAAGTGGATTATGGCAGAGGATTGCTGTTTGATGAAAGTGGAGAATGGCAGAGGATTGCTGTTTGATGAAAGTGGAGAATGGCAGAGGATTGCTGTTTGATGAAAGTGGAGAATGGCAGAGGATTGCTGTTTGATGAAAGTGGAGTATGGCAGAGGATTGCTGTTTGATAAAAGTGGAGTATGGCAGAGGATTGCTGTTTGATGAAAGTGGAGTATGGCAGAGGATTGCTGTTTGATGAAAGTGGAGTATGGCAGAGGATTGCTGTTTGATGAAAGTGGAGAATGGCAGAGGATTGCTGTTTGATGAAAGTGGAGAATGGCAGAGGATTGCTGTTTGATGAAAGTGGAGTATGGCAGAGGATTGCTGTTTGATGAAAGTGGAGTATGGCAGAGGATTGCTGTTTGATGAAAGTGGAGTATGGCAGAGGATTGCTGTTTGATGAAAGTGGAGTATGGCAGAGGATTGCTGTTTGATGAAAGTGGAGTATGGCAGAGGATTGCTGTTTGATGAAAGTGGAGTATGGCAGAGGATTGCTGTTTGATGAAAGTGGAGTATGGCAGAGGATTGCTGTTTGATGAAAGTGGAGTATGGCAGAAGATTGCTGTTTGATGAAAGTGGAGTATGGCAGAGGATTGCTTTTGCGGTCCTCATTGCTTAGTCTCTGGCTTACCCTTCTGCGTAGAAAATATTCACGGTTCGGGGATAATAGTCGTGATTATATATAAGTATGTATGTATGTATGATTTACATATACATATTCCTAACATTAAAAATTTTAATTAGGAACAAATAAATACATTGCCAATTGATTGATCAAATGGACAAACAAGTTTCTTCGCTGAATAATTATGTTTCAATAGCATGCCGAATTAATGGTAGATCTCTTGGATTTTCCTTGAAAACAGTTTCAAGCGTATAATTTTAATGAAACTATTTTCAGTAAACCAGACTTATTTATTCCACAGCTGAGCTTAAGCCATTCCACATGGATAATGCACCTGCATTAGTTAGAGGAGTTGGTGTTAGGGAGGGTGTTATAAACTTTTCATCGGTTATCAAGTTCATGAAAATTTCAAGATGCAGGAGTATATAAAGTAACTTGCATCTGTGCTCACGTGAAAAGAGCAAACCGACAGTTGTAAAAAAGGCGTAAAAGATTAATGTCGTCAAGTATAATAGGTGCCAAAATACATCTGACGTCGATTTACCGATTTCTGCACTCAAATACATAAATTAACGTTTATAATCAGTCAGCATCTATGTTTTTTTTCATTGTAAAAAAGTATCTAGTAACGATGAAGAAACGTATTTTCTTTGACTTAACATTAATTAAAGTATCCATATTCGGCAGTGTGGCAGCGGCGGAGTATATTTTGTTCCACCCCTTACCTAATTTTGTAATTCTACAATCGAACGACAATATCAGCTACATATAATAGTTAAATTTGAAATAAAATAAACAATTGAATAATAGTATATTGAAACTATCATTTCCAACAGTTCGCCCGCAGTTCGTATCTTGGGGTTGCATCGCGAAATGCGCTGTTATGCATTCATCAAACTAATTGACAAGATAAGCAGAAGGCACACTGAATAGAGTTCCTGTTTAGTTTGATACTTGAGCGCCTCTGTGAAGAATTTATTTAATATGATACACCGTATAATTTTATACTGTGACGATGAAATGAAATGAAATGAAATGAAATGAAATAGTATTTATTTGCCAGAACATATGGATTGGGTAAACAGATGGTATGTTATAGTTAGAACTGTACAAATGTTCGCCTTATAATCAAAGGCATGCAAAAATTAAAAATTAAAATGTCACTTACAATAATAATAATAATAATAATATTTATCTTCCATTATAATATTACACATGCATGTCAAACTATATAATTAAAATTGATCATTTGTAAATTGAAATCAATAAATACAGTAAAACTAACACAATACACTCCAACACCACGAGGGCACTTTAGGCATTTTCAAACTCTCGCAAAGAATAAAAACATTTATCAATAAGCCATTGGCGTAGCTTCATTTTAAAACGATTAAATGGCATCTCTCTAATTACTTGGGGTATTTTGTTATATACCTTTATTGAGCTTATAAAACTGTTCTTGTTATGCATATTACCTTTGCATGGCTGCGTCTTTAATTTGGTTGGATCTCTTTGTATGAATTTACTGTTGTCACTAACTTTTTCAAACAGGTAAGGGTGTTTTTTAACAAAATTTCCCACCTCCAAGATATACAATGATGTAACTGTTAGGGTGTGCAGTCTTTGAAACAGTGGTCTACACGATTGCATTGGGCCAACCCTACATATAGCACGGATACATTTTTTTTGTGCTAATAGAGCCTTATTAATGAGAGTTGAATTTCCCCATAACAGTACACCGTATCTGAGAATGGAGCCTACATAGCCATGGTAAGCTGTAATCGCTGCGTTTTCGTTGACAGTGCTACTTAGTTTTTTAAGAGCATATACAAATTTGTTTATCTTTTTACATGTAATGTCAATATGTTCTTTCCAATTGCAATTTTTGTCAAGTGTAAGACCTAAAAATTTTGATGAATTATTATTTCCTATTGTATGTCCATTATATTGAATATTTTTTTTTTGTCAATAGTGTTATAATTTGAAAATTGAATGTAATTTGTCTTAAATAAATTAACGCATAATGAATTTTGCTCCAACCATTTAATTACGTTGCCTAATGCTATGTTGATTCTAGTTTCATAGTCTATATTTTTGTTGTCGTCTGGTATTATTATAGAGATATCGTCAGCAAATAATATACATTTTTCGTTCGTTGCGTTAGGCAAGTCGTTTATGTAGAGAAGAAAAAGTAAAGTTGATAATACGCTCCCTTGAGGCACACCTGTTTTGTTAGTCAAAAACGATGACCTATGTGGTTTAAGTACGTTTTGCCCATCGAAAGCTGTTATATCTACACACTGAGTACGTCCGAAAATATAACTCTTTAACCATTCTAACGCTTGACCTCTGATACCGTATCTTTTACATTTAGCTATTAGTACTTCTTGATTAACCATATCGAAAGCTTTACTCATGTCGAGAAAGATAACGGCAACGGGTCTTTTTTTATCGACGGATTCGGTTACATATTTGACCAACGTAAAGGTTGCAAGAGTTGTGGATTTACCCCTTTGAAAACCATATTGTTCCTCGTTGATTATCTTAAATTTGTCAATAAAATCGATGAGCCGTCTGTACATTACCTTTTCCAGTATTTTAGCAAAAATCTGTATAAGACTTATAGGTCGATAGTTATTGAGTTCTAGTGTACTATTTTTTTTGTGCAGAGGCTTAATAATTGATGTTTTTAAACGATCTGGAAATTCGCCTAGTACGAATGAGTTATTAAATAAATGAGTCAATACGTGTGCAATTAAGTCAGCACAAGCCTTAATTACAGCGGTGGACACATTATCACATCCAACGAAGTTAGTATTTTTTAGTGAATTAATACATTTGAGTAACTCAGTACAAGTACAGGGGGTTAAAAATATGCTACTGTTTACACGTTCTATTGAATTGATAGTTTTCTTTTTTGAGTCTGAGTTTGTATTGTTTTTGTTATCTAAAGAAGATTGAATAAAAAAGTGATTAAATGTATTAGCAATATCAGTTGGCTCGTGTATTATTTTACCATTGTTATTAATTGAGTTTATTCCTCCACAACTTTTGGGATTATCGAGCTTTCCCTTAATTATATCCCACGATGCCTTGCATTTGTTTTTAGAAGTAAAAATATAACTATGATTAACCTTTCTCTTAGAAGTATTAATACATTTGCGGAGTAGTTTACTGTATCGTGTAAAACTGACTTTGTTTTCTTCTGAGTTATCAGTGTATAGTTTATTTCTAAGGTTCCGTTTCTTTACACACGATATTTTGATGCCCTTAGTGATCCACTTTGGCGAGGATGTATTTGCATTTACCCTAATTTTGATTATTGGGAAACAGAGATTGTATAGCATGGTAAATGAGTCATGAAATATATTAAACGACTTGTTTGTCTCAAGTTCATTATATACATCGTTCCATGATAAATTTGATAGGAGTTCCCTAAACTTGCGTATGTTATCTTTACTATAATCTCTTCTCTGTACATACCAGTAGCGTTTGGTTTTTATTTTATTACGGTCACATATAAAATACGATGACGAGTACATAATTATAAAATATATTATGTATAAATTCTGTCAAAAAAGTTTCTAAAGTTAGGAACGGATGATTTGTTTATGATTTCAAATTCAATTTATTGTTTTTTTTGTTGTTAGATTAGCACAACTGTTATCCATTTTAGCGCGGAGTTTGAGTTGCATTTGTTATTTAGATTAAATACATGTTTTTTTTTAGTTAGTTTATATCTAGTGTGTTTTGCGAATTTCATAATAGATAAAAACATCGAACAAAGAGTTTGTCTCAAATTTTGCGTCGCCAATAGAGTGTCGTGTTCGGAGTCACTGAAAATGTTACAGAAAGCTTAAGGTGAATCGACTTTATCAAAAATACGTGCTTATAAGTGGTACAAAGCGTTTAAAAGCGGTTGAGATGTGATGGAAGATTAGCTTCGCTCTGGTAGGCCATCAACGTCAACAGAAGTTAATATCGCAACAGTGAAGAAAATGGTGACTGAAAATCTTTATTCAAGTTTGAGAGAGATAGCCGCTGAACTTTTGGTGTCTCACGAGTCGATCCGTAACGTTTTAAATAATCACTTGGGTATGAAATATGTAGCCGCTCGGCTAGTCCCATAAGACCTAAATTTTCTCAAAAAACTCAATCGCACATGAGTCGCTGAGGACATGCCAGAACGAGTCAATTCCGACCCAACATTAATGCAACGCGTTGTTACTGGTGACGAGACGTGGGTTTACGAGTTGGACATGCAAACTAGTCAACAAGCTTCGGAGTGGCGCCTTCCGACTGAACCGAAACCGAAAAAACCACGCCAAAGTCGATCAAAAGGCAAAGTCATGTTGAATGTTTTCTTTGACTATCGCGGTGTTGTGTACTTGGTATTCTTGCCGGAAGGTCAAACGGGTATACGCAGTTTTTACCGCAGTAGTCAAAAATCTGCAGGTAACACCGAGGTATAATTGTAGTTTTAAGCAATCACAAACATATTTTACTTAAAAAGTTAAACTTTTATGAAAGATCAATTTATATTCGTTTGGATGGATCCGTAGCGGACTGTGCACAACAAAGCAGAAAAACAAAACAACGATTAGTTTGCTTCAAACCGGCGCCGGAGCACGACCTCCATATAAACGCGAGTCGCCAAATGTAAGTACACTCAATATTTTACTAAGGTTAATGTGTCGTAAAGAAACCACTTAAACAGATTCGAAATAGGTCACAAGGTGGATTATAGTTTCAGCTATGATTGTAACTCTCTAATTTACGTTCATTTTGCACTTTTTATCGACAGTAAATAAAAATAAAATGCCGCGGTGATAGCTTTACAATTTTCTTCTTGAATGTATTGACCGCGGTATAAGTACTCGGTACCCAACTAACAAAAATGATTCTTATAATGGCTTACATTTCCAAAATTAATAGCTTTTTAATAGCCGTATTATCTCTTATAAACCTGCGTTTGGGCACAAATTATAAGGACAATAACTTTATACCCACCTTATAGTGGAATTATTGTTAGCTTTTTCTTCTTAAACGTGATTTATTATGGCCAGCAACAAGGGAGTAAAATTTATACCAGCAAAGCAAAGTATTTTATAAAGCTGTTTGCCCATGTATGATTCTGTAATAAGTATTATGGATAGTGATTTACATTTTCGTAAAAGCTTAGCAAAAAAATTAAAGTGACAGCCTCAACCATTTTAATGACAAGAACAGTAAGTTTATAATATTTTGTTGTTACTGAATATGTGCTTGTATATAGTGAAAACGGTGTGGGAATTCAAATGCATGGCAAAATGTGGTACGCAGTGTGTTATATTATCAACGCGCCCTTGAATTTAGGCTTTTTTGCAATACAAAAATGGGTAAATATTTATTCAAGTTTTTAATAAGGCTATTATAAGGGATAAAGGAATTGCACATCATTTATAAACAAACTTAAGCTTATGCTACTGCCATTTTGTATATATTTAGGGTTCTTTTCTAACCAGTAAAATCCCGTACCCACATTAATTTTATTGATCGAAGATTTTTATTTACTTTATATGGTAAATTTTACTTTACTGTTTTGTTCATAATTTAATTCTTATTTCTTTTGCAGGATAACAATATTTTTTGCCTGATAAAGCCGAAGTTATAGAAGTGTAATTTGTCCCAACCTTTTGAAACAAGAAATTAAGAAAACTCATTAATAGCCAGCCAGCTAGCTATCAATACGCGCCTAATCGTCTAATTACGTGCTGTAATATTTTTAAATAAATCGTTAAAAGTTATATGAAGGAAATATTGATTTTTACTGCCCAGTCTTTTAAATCTCTACACCAAAATTTCAATGGATTTAGTAGGGCGACGGAACCCGTGGCTGTTTTCGTAACAGCTACATAATTTCAACCATGATGAACCATAATTTTGTAAAGTTTTATAGAACACTTGAATGTAGTCATCTAGAGAATAACGCTCTTATAAATAATATGTAATCGAATATGGTTTGCTTTCATTCTTATAAAGACTATATAAAATGCTTTTACTCTTTTGTCATATAGACATCTTATAAAAAGCTCCTATAAATTAAAAAGCTTTGTAGTTACTCTGTGCATTGCTTTTATAAGAATAAATGGCCCTATTAGAAACCTTTACATAGCTTTTGAATATTATAAGGCTAAGAAGCCATATAACTAGCTCCTATAAGAATACCACATTTTGAACCCTTATTGTGGCTATATTATTTGGATTTATTACCGTTTACCCAACTAAATTACAAGAATAATGGTAGTATTAGCTAAATCTTCTTATAATGTACCATTATAAGGTTCATTGACATATTGATTGCTTTTTTAAAACAGTTATAAGAGTATGGACCTTATACATTAATTTTATAAGAGTATATTGTTAGTTGGGTAATAGCATAAATCAGTATAAGAGTTTTATTTAATTAAAAAAAAAATTATATAGCTGTAACCGAAAAACGAATTACCAAATAATTCGCTTAGGTAATTATGTATTTATCGTAAAAAAACTAATTCCGCGGTATAAAAATTGCACTAGAACTCTTATTTTTTTGTCCTAACTGAATTGAATACGACATGAAACCTCACCTTAGTATCTATTTTTATCCGCAGTACTTAATTCAAATATCATGTATAGGTTTAGGTAACGTCATTGGCTTTCGATTAAACTTATATTCTGTTCAAAATTTATCAATTTTATCCCTCGCAATTACATTATTTACACTACCGCGAATAAAGCTATCACCGATGGTGAAAACAAGCCATTACTCGGTAATAACTTGTATAAAGCTATTACCGAGTGTTATTTTTACTCGGTTATTAACTTCACCGTAGAAATTTAATACCGACTGATAACAGCATTTATTTTTTAGTTTAGGTTTCTCTAGAAACAATACCTATATGAAATTCACAACCCTATTTTTACCTATACTTACCTACTTTTCTAACTGAGGATTTAATTTTTACGTAGGCAAGAATTCAAGGCTACCTCTTTTCTTTTAAAATAAAATAACTTTATTTTTTATTTCTTATTCCCATACATTAGAAAAAATTGTGGGCAGCTTGATTTCTCGCCAACTCTACTTCCTTAACTTTAGACCATGATCCAGGATTGGAGAGATCAGGTAATTACAGTGGAGCGACTGCCGTCTGATCTCCGTGACCTTGTTAACAGGGGAACCTAACCAGCTTGGATCATGGTTACACATTCAGTCGCCTAAGTGTGCAGGTTTCCTCACGATGTTTTCCCTCATACATAGAATAGCCAACAATTAGTTTTTAGATATGATAGATATGTACGGAACCAAAATGCCTATTATTTTTCTAAACTCGGTAATAGAATCATAATTCGTGGTATTAACTGCAATCACTTACCACCTACCACACCTATCACATACTTCGGTAATAGCTTCATCCGGCTTTTTATATTTAATAATTTTTTTCTTTACATACTTACTTAAAACCTATCTTTTATCATTAGATTCCTGGCCTTTGAGATCTGGACTTTATCCAGATATCAAAGTATCAGGAAATATATACTTGTAACTGTTTTTACGATCGAAAATTTCATATTCCGAAAGTTTATACCTTATATAAAGCCTGGATTTTACCTCGGTAATACCTGCGTTTACCTTATATAAAGAATATTATTTAAGCGTTATGCGGCGTTTAAGAGAGAAAATTCGACAAAAAGGCCAAATTTGTGAAAAGAAAATTCTTGGATTTTGCACCAGGATAATGCGCCTTCGCACAAGGCCATAATTGTAAACGAATTTTTGACCAAAAACTCAATAAATACTATCGAGCAACCACCTTATTCACCAGATATGGCTGCAACCGACTTCTTTCTTTTTCCTAAACTCAAATTACCACTTCGTGGCATCCGTTATCATTCGGTAGAAGACATAAAGGAGAATTCGCGGCGAGAACTGAACTCAATTCCGGAAAAGCGTTTAAAAATGTTTTGATGATTGGATTATTCGTTGGCGTAAGTGTATCGTTTTTGAAGGAGCATACCTTGAAGGCGAAATAATAAATTTGGATGAATAACTAACATTTTGTGTATTATTAATCTTTTCCCGGTACTTTCTTGACAGAGTTGTATATATAAAAATGATTGAGGGTAGGCAAATAACTTCTAACTATGAGGCGACCAACACCTCAGTCTCCCTGTGACCACGGACCCTGTGAAGGGTTCGAAATGTCAAGAAAATAAAAACTATGTAATGTAGTAAATTAAACGCGAGTTTTGATCCGTAAAAGTGTTTCATTTCAGAAATGACCATGACGTTAAGTTTTAGGCATGCGTGCAAGCAATACTATTAATTCAGTAGCTACAGCTTTACAAAGGAGATAGTTCACTTAATTATAGACATTTTTTATGTCAAAAAAAATGTTTTCAAAGTATACGCTTTCAAGTATCAAGATCAATAGCCGCCCATTGTCAGCGCCCAATGTTTTGAAGGCCACCGCAACACACGTAAAGGCCTACCATTTTGCAATTAACCTTCCCTATCAAAATCCACAACGAGGCAACGATGACACGTTAACGGAAAATACTGTGTTCGAACAATCAGTAAGTAAAGTACCTCGTCAATAATTCATCATGTCAGTAAACAGAGGA
Organism: Scoparia ambigualis; assembly: GCA_963921215.1. Taxonomy (NCBI): domain Eukaryota; kingdom Metazoa; phylum Arthropoda; class Insecta; order Lepidoptera; family Crambidae; genus Scoparia; species Scoparia ambigualis. The sequence goes on from OY992503.1 coordinate 3,376,054, forward strand.
TGAGTTATTGTGTTTTTATTTTGTTATTGTACGCTGCTTGTTGTAAAATACAGTTATTTTGTTTGTTTTGATATCCCATTAGATTAAAGCTGTTTGGAAGTAGTAGTGTGTAATTTGGAATGCTAAATCTAATTTTGATTTAAAATTAATAAGTTTAACTAAGCATTAACTAATTAATGTTTTATAAATACCACAACGAGTAGATCTATTATGAGATTCTTTGTTATTATTCCAATTCAATTTAAATGGTCATAGGTTATTGTACAGTCATATTCATACACCTATATAATTAATAATAATTATCCTGTGTTGTCTTTTCAGATCTGCTGGTAGCTTGAAAAAGCAATTAAAGAGAGATCCAACACGATAACTAAACCTAATACTCTGACCCTAATATCTACTAAAATCGATAGATTTTTATTAATTTTTTAAATTTATTTATTTGTTTTCAGTCAAGGTACGATAATGAAAGTTTTCTATATACTTGTAATTTGTATCCGTGTTCCCTTTCTCTTTGAGTGATTACACTAGTACATTTAATTACACAAGGTGGAAGCAATTACCACTTACCTTCGTAACTTCTTCCAATGTCCGGAGATAGAAGCAATATTCGTTTGTCAAAGGCTCCTTTGTCTTTGTTTTCCTTTTTCTGTGTCTTTATTGCTTCATAGTCCATATTGTCACGGCTCTTAGGCGTTTTATTGTACACTAAATATTTTGTTAAGTGATCCATTCTTTACACTGTGTCTCAACTGTCCAGACTTTTAGAAAGCTCTATCACACTTACGTACAGAAAAATTGAAAAATGTTTCAGCAAAGATGCTCAAAGGCATTTTAATTAAATGTTGCAAAAAAATTTAATGGTTGATCAACCTACAATATTATCTTTAGTGACTCCTCAGTGTTTCGGAAGACCTTTGGACCCAGTTGTTTCCTAGGACGATAGTCGTACAAACCCTCACACATGCATTGTGCCAAGCGATGAGTTACTGCTAAATCCCCTCATGTGCTATTTGTTAAGATACCTATTCATGTCGGAATGCCTGACCACCATAATGTGAAAATCGACGCTGACCAATACAACCAAAAGTCTATAAATTTATTATTGAGTCTTGTATTATGGTTAAGAGAGGAATACCGTATAACCAAGTTAGCGCATTCAAAGAAATTGCTGGAAATTTTCATTTTGAATGTCGCTCTATATTTATTCATTTGCACAACATTATAATTATCTGCTTATACCGGTCTTCAAAGGCACTACGAATGCTTTTTTGATAAATTTGCTGTTTTACTTTACACATAATAATATGCCAAGAAGCATTCTAGGCAAAGGATAATTATTGCGGGTGATATTAATATAAACACCCTATTGAATAATAGTTGAAACCAGGCAATTTAGAGATACTCTTAAAAATTACAATGCAGCAAAAAAGAAGCTACTCGAAAAAAAAATCATGTTTAGACTATTTAATCAGCAACGTGAGAGGTGCCACTTCGAAAGTAATCCCGCTTTTGCTATCTGACCATGACACAGCTCAGGTGCTTAAATTTAATATAGTTCTAAAAACCTAGTCTACCAAAAACAATATACACATATAAAAGAAACTATTCTAATGAAAATATTAAAAAGTTCAAAAATTATTTGGCTTCTCTTTCATTTTCAGAAGTCTTTGAAAAAGGTAACCCAGATCTCGCATTCATAAAGTTCCATGGCTGTATTTGTCTACTTTACAAACTCGGTTTTCCTATAAATAAAACAAAAACCAATACAAATTCAAAGCAGTGCTGGGTTTCAAAAGAAATTAGGAAAAGCTGTGCTAGAAATAGAATCTTTCGGTTGAATTATTCAAAAAATAGCACCTACATCGAAAATAATAAATATCATGCTTATTCAAGGTTATTAAAAAAATGCATATTTTAATATAAAAAACTAACATAACAAATAATATGTAATTAAAAGTAGAAACATTAGAATCAATTGAATGCAATAATAGTGTTATTAATAGTCCGGAAAAAATTGCCTCTACTTTCAACAACTATTTTATTAATTTGACAAACAATTCTAATACTATTATTCGACATGAAACTCCAAATGACATTTATTCAATTTATCTAACCCTCAGAATCATAGAAGCATAGAAGGAGTCCAAATGAGACTCGTTTAAAGTTGTCCTATTTTTTCAAATAGGTCATAAACATTGAAAGGAAAGAGACAAAATTAGTTGCTAAAAACGTCAAATGGAGAGTGAAAATAAAAAAAAATGGATACCTAGTCATCATCACCAGCCTGAAGACGTCCACTGCTGAACATAGGCCTCCCCCTTTGACCTCCATCCTGACCGACAACTCGCCACTCGCATCCACCGGTTGCCTGCGACTCTCACGATGTCGTCGGTCCACCTAGTGGGAGGCCTACCAACACTGCGTCTTCCAGTGCGTGGTCTCCACTCGAGAACCTTTCTTCCCCAACGGTTGTCGGTTCGTCGAGCGATGTGGCCTGCCCATTGCCACTTCAGCTTGCAAATCTTACGAGCTATGTCGGCAACTCCGGTTCTTTGGCGAATATCCTCGTTTCGGATTCTATCGCGCAAAGAAACTCCGAGCATAGCTCTCTCCATTGCTCGCTGTGTGACTCTGAGCTTTTCTAAAAGGCCAACAGTTAAGGACCACGTTTCGGTGCCATATGTCATCACCGGCAACACACATTGGTTAAAGACCTTTGTCTTTAGGCACTGCGGAATCTTCGATGCAAAGATATCTCGTAATTTCCCGAACGCTGCCCATCCGAGTTGGATTCTCCGGGCGACCTCTTTGTCGAGGTTGGACCTACCTAACTGGACAATCTGTCCTAAGTAGGTGTAGTGGTCGACAACTTCGATAGTATCGCTCCCAACAATTACCGGTACGGGTTCAAGATGGACATTCGACATGATCTTCGTCTTGTCCATGTTCATTTTAAGACCCACCTGTTGGGATACGATATTGAGGTCGCTGAGCATGGTGTTGAGGTTCTCCAGCGACTCCGCCATTATGACTATATCATCGGCAAAACGAAGGTGAGTGATGTATTCGCCATTAATGTTGATGCCGAATCCGTTCCAATTCAAGAGCTTGAAAACGTCCTCCAACGCATTTGTGAACAGTTTCGGAGATATGACGTCTCCCTGTCTCACACCTTTCTGCAATTGGATTGGTTTCGTACTCTCGTCTTGTAATCGGATCGACATAGTAGCGTTTCTATACAAACATTTCAACACTTCGATATACCTATAGTCGATATGGCAACGCTGGAGGGACTGCATCACAGCCCAGGTTTCGATAGAATCGAAGGCTTTCTCGTAGTCCACAAACGCTAAACATAAGGGCCGATTATACTCCTCAGTCTTCTGTATAATCTGGCGGAGCGTATGTATGTGGTCTATGGTACTAAAGCCTTTTCGGAAACCGGCTTGTTCGGGAGGCTGGAAGTCGTCAAACCTGCGTTCGAGACGGTTCGTAATGACTCTCGAAAACAGCTTGTACACATGGCTCAGGAGTGAGATGGGTCTATAATTCTTCAATAAGGTGTTATCGCCTTTCTTGAAGAAGAGCACCACCGCACTCCTGTGCCATGCTTCTGGCGTAGTACCTTCGAGCATGACGGAATTAAACAACTTCTGGAGGACTACGAGTATCGGTTTTCCACCCGCTCGCAGAAGTTCAGTGGTAATTCCGTCATCACCCGGCGCCTTGTTGTTTTTAAGCTGTTTAAGAGCCATACTAATCTCATACAGGCTGATGTCAGGGATATCTTCGGTATAGTGTCGGGTTAACTTAGCTCTGGTGTCCTGAGCTGTAGTCACCTAGTCACCAACCAAATTTAAAAACGATCTACAAAATGTAATTTGAAGGGTATTAATTAACTTTATATACCTCAATGGACATTAGCAAGGTCCAACGCGCCCGTGTAATTTAAAAATCTTAATTTTTTGCGTGTGCATTTCACATAGTATCGCATTGTTTGACAACAAACGGAGTGCCCACTCAAATGTCATAGCACTCCTTCTATGCTTTAGTTATTATTCTATGATCTAACTTCAGTTGATGAATATGACATAATGAAAGTTGTTACTACGCTTATCAATAATAACTCTGAAGGATATGAAGTGGTGTGTACAAAGGTCATCAAGTCATATAGTTTTTAGCGAAGTTAATTTTTAGTACACTTAGTAAATCTCTCAATGACTTCCGGGACTTTTCCAGAAAGTCTTAAACTCTCCATAGTTAAGCCGCTTTTTAAGAAAGTAATAAGACTAGTGTAGAAAATCACCGACCAATAACTTTAATACCTATTATAGAGAAAGTATACGAGTAAGTAGTGCATGAGAAACTCATATTGTTTTTTAATAAGTATAGTGTATTAAACAAGAACAATACAGGTTTCAAAAAAATAAATCAACTACTTGTGTAGTTTATTTATTTTATTTTATTTATTTATTTAAATTTCTTGTTGCTTACAGATTTCCATCCAAAACGCTTACAAGATTAGATTACATAATTATGACACAATACTACTATTAAACTCAAACAACTTGTACAAAATAATGATAAAAACACATACTTAGAATTTTACTTTTACATGCCAAGATAAGTTTATTGTCAGTTGCGATATAATGTCAATATTAAAGGTATCATTAAACACTTTCAATTATGTAGATTAAGCAAAAATATAGGCAATTACATTAGTCAGATACAGTATACAAAAACTATTAAGATATTATGTTATTAATAATAAATTGTCAATAAGAATACAAAAAGAAAATGTTTTACTTAAAGCAAAAAACTACAATTTAAAATTTAATTTAAATCCAATTTAAGAATTATTAAAATTCATTGTTAATAAGATGTCAATATATAAAAATAACAGTTACAATTTAATTCCAATTCAATAAAACAAAAAAAATGTCAATAAGAAAAAAGAGATAAATAAGGCTACAATTAAAAATTTTACTAAAGTCCAGTTTAAACATTAAATAATGTCAATTAAAATTCAATGTTATAAAAATGTCAATATAATAAATAAATTTATAAATAAATAAATATATGACCTCATAAATAAAACTCTTTTCAGCCTAAACGATAAGAATTATACGACAGCACTTTTCTTTGATATGTAAAGGCATTTGATTTTGTTTCACATGAACAACTTTTATCAAAACTGGAATCCTGTGGTATTAGAGGAAATAGTTTGAATTGGATTAAGACCTATTTGCGGAACATAATTCAATCTGTTGAAATCACAAAACTTGATTCAAACAACGAAGCATAAAAACATAGATCTGAGTTCAAAGAAGATTGGTTTGGAGTCCCACAAGGAAGTGTGTTAAGACCATTATTGTTTCTGGTTTATATAAACAATCTTCCAGAGGTCACTGTCCATATAATCAACCTCTTTGCTGACGATATATCAGTAATAGTGATAACAAATAATAAATAAACATTAAATGATCATGTAAATAACATATATATATAACAATGATATTAATAATAAATAATTAATCATTAAAAATTAATATGAATAGAACCTTCTTTATGATAAATTTTAATTATTCATTAAACACATTAAATAAAAGTTACAAGGTACAAATTCTAAATACTTCAAACGTAACAAAATTCTTCGGCATACAAATTAATAAAAAATCAGATTGGAAAAAACACGTTGGAAAAAGTATATGCAGTAAAATTAATAGATTTTCGTAAGCCCTATATAAACTTACAAAAACAGCAACTAGAAATACAGCCCTTACAGCGTACTTTGCTTATATTGAGTCTGTTCTGCGATACGGACTCATCATAATGGGGTAATAGCACGTTAGTGCTGTTTACTGTTTATGTCAATAAACAGTGCGTTCATAGCTCAAAAAAATGTATAAAGGCGATATGACTGTGGTACTGCGCCTGATGAACTTTGCAGACTACTATTTAAAAAGTTAAACATACTACCACTTCCATGTCTATACATATTTGAGGTTGCTAAATTCGTAAAAAAGAATTTAAATTATTATAAACAGGCTATAGAAATTTATCCACGATGCACACGAAATTGCAATAGGTTGGTCTCTGCTATAATTCCCAAAAGTACTCGTTTTAAAAAACTGTATTGGGTGAGTAAGACAATATTAAAATACCTGAATCCATAAAAGAATTGCCATTTAATAGATTTTTCAACACACTTGCTCGTAAAGTGGCTCTTATTCCACAGATTTCAGCATCGTAATGTAGCTTATTACACACTAGTGCAATAATGTAGTTAGTTCAAAAATAGAACCTCAACATAGAGTTTTTATAACTAGATTATATTTAAAAGGCACATTTTTGTCAATACATTGTACGCGCCAACAAGACGCGACGAATGACAGCCTATACGCCGGCCAATTAGAGTGCGTTATCCTCGTCGAACGGACACTGCGACGTATGTACCGGACGAGGTTTTAGCCCGCGCCGACCGATTGACACCGAATGCGTGCCCTTCGAGATCTCAAGGCGAAACCACGCGTCACGCGCCCTTGAACTCAGCCCGACGTGACCATATGTGTGCAGTGACAGAGCTAGGACTATCAGCTCCCCCCTAACGCCTAACGAACACCAGTGCCCCTAGTGAAGTGTGTGTGTGTTGCCGCCCTCAAGCCCGCGCCAAGAACGCCAGCCGCGGCCACCTTCAGCTCGATCCCGTGCCTACAACTCGGACCCCCGCACAGTGTGATATTTTTGCAATCTAGCTTGACAAAATTATAATGTTCATTAAATATGAAGTGGCTTGCTCTAGGATGGAGTTTAAAGATATTATGAAGATTTTAAACGTCTATTACAATAAGGCAACATAAAAATTATCATATTTTATAATTAAAAATGAAAAAAAATAATACAACAAAATTATTAATACAATTATCAGAATTATTTTGAATGCTGTCAACTCTCTGGTTGTAGTTGACATCACCTAAAGCTCGCATACTTGAGTCGTATTATATTGATGTGTCGACTAAATGGCATCGATCATTAGTGAGAGAGCTTGATCTTCCGTAAGTCCGACTTTTTAGGACTTGCCAAACATTTCCGTGCTCTTATAAGAGGGTTTACGCATTTCGGTTTTCCATACAAACTTCCAACTCGAAATTTTTAAAAACCAATGAGCTAATTGTAATAAAACTTTGCATGCTAAAGTATCATACAGGGATCTAAATAGTTTGTTGAAAACATTTTTAAAAAACATTTATTTAACTGAGTTTTTGCGATTTAAACTTTTTATAGTGGACTTTATATCGCAATAACTCTGCAAAATAAACGTTTTTTAAAAATGTTTTCAACAATTTAGATCCTCGTATTTTACTTTAGCTTGCAAAGTTTCATCACTATTGGATTATTGGTTTTTAAAAATATCGACTTGGAAGTTTGTATGGGAAACGGAAATGCGTAAACCCTCTTAATAGTAGTACCTCTTTTAGGTGAAGCGAGTCAAAGCTCTTTCCCGATTGCTGCCGAATCTCTTTGCCCTTCACTACGAAGCTTTACTTCAGTTGCCATCGATAACTCCTCCTTGCTCGATGAATCCAGTAGATGTTTGATTCGCCGTTTTTTTATTCTTAGATTGCAGCTTTCACAGTCTTTTTTTATTCTACCAGACCCTGTACTCGCTCCAGGTTGTGGATCACCCTCGAAAGCTGTTGTGACAAAATCAGAAAATAATACATTTTCTTCCAACCACGTAGAATTCGCTTTTAAAAAGCGATTTTGGTGTCTCCCCGACTTCGTCTATTTTTGCACGATTTTTTGGCAGATGCTTAGTATTTTAACTTTCATTTTTTTCGTGGTATCTTCCGTAAAAGGCGGAACACCAAATTCTTGCATAATATAACATATTGAAGCATCCGGTCTTGTTTCTTTTAAATTAACAAACCAAATGTCGAATAACTTTCGATGTGAAATTTGCGTAGTCATACTGAAAAACAAAGAACCTGTATGGGTGTCGCATGACTTCGCAAGTAAATACGCTTTGGTCGTAAAGCCAACATATTCGTCTTTCAAAATAATGTAATACAAGACTGATATATGTCGATATAATATACTAAAACTAAAGTACAAACACTTTTTTCTTTCTTCTTTTACTTAAGAGGCCTATTACATCTCGACTGTAATTTTTGCGTAAATTGGTCAATTTTGGCGTTATGGATCTCAGAAACAAAAATACATTAATAATTATGACTTATTGAATAGTGTAGAATAGCTATTGGAATAGTGCGTAGCGGCCTCGCTTTTTGTAAATTTTGCTTAACTTTTTAATTAAACCCAAAATTGCAGAGAAAGATTTTCATAAAGTGCGCGAAGGCACTTTTTTGAGCTCATCGATTGAACTACTGTTCTGAACAAGTGAAATAAAATAATTATAATGTTGTCTTTTAAATAGTCAAATAGTGCGTAGCGGCCTCGGAATTTTTAGATATCATTGATTTTATATAGAAAAAAAATCTTATTCTAAACCAAAAAAACTTCGAAAATTGCTATAAGTTAACTGTGAATATCTCCTATCTACGATAATAATATTGAGCAAAATTTATACCAGAGTAATTGTTACTTCATGAGGAATAAATATTTTATAATGAATTTATTATCCTATTTCGATAAAAACGATAAATACAACTGCCAAATTACTACAAAATGCGATGCGCCGGCCGTCCGAATTCAACTTATGCTCACAGAATGGAGATTTGTAATATTATGCACAAATTTATTATCCTATTTCGATAAAAACGATAAATACAACTGCAAAATTACTACAAATTGCGAAAATGGGCATTTTACGCAAAAATCACATTCAAAATGTAGTAGGCCTCTTAATAATCACCACTATTCTAATGATACTCACAACAACGTTTAAGAATTTATTATTAAAGAAAAGCAATTAAACTCACCTTGAGGACTCAAAAATCACAATCACAACTCACCATCACTGCGTATTGATCGAACAAACTCAAACGAATGGTGCGGTCGCTTAAAACAATTAATCGCCGAAATGTGGGTACCCGCATGTTGAGACTTGTTTTTTATTATTGAGCGCCTCTACCTAAAAAGTAATCTTAGTGTCAACTATTTGACTTCTAGATGACAAGTGAAAAATATAACTTTGTCAAGCTAGATTACAAAAATATCACACGGTGCCCCGGTAAGCCCCGTTCCCATCTTATTCCTTTACCTACGTCGCAGGTTGGTGCCTCTCGCGCCAACATACATTAACAAGGTATTTTAATTAAAATATGAATAAATAAACTGTTTTAGATAAATAAACAAGTAGTAATTTCACCAAATTATTTATTTTGTCAATAAAATAACCTTAATTCGTAACATTATTGTTTAGTTTTTTATATTTTTAATATCTATAGACTGTTTGGCTTTTATCCTTTGCCTTATTATTATTTTTACTTGCGCGCGAGAAACAGCGTGCGTAATAAAATTTACCGTCTCTTTCACATACCTAAGTAAGTCATACAAAGGGTTCTTGATCAATATTACAAAAAAAAATTAAAAATAAATATATCTAGTTCTAGTAATGAAGAACTAAATTTACAGTCTACACCCCCGTAAATATTAAGTGAAGCACAAAATGTTATTGATAGTCCTATTACCATCTAAGTCCAAAGAAAAATATAATTATGTTGGCTTACCAAATATTAATTATACACTAGAAAAACAACAAAAACACGCAGTCATTTTCAGAAAATGTGTTTTCCTCACAAGTGTGTTAAAAAACGTCGTATGAAACGCGTGTGCATTGGTAATTACAATCCTCGGCTCCAACGTAACTCATAACCCGCCTCGATTGTAAATACCAACATAGCACACTTGTATCATAATGTACTATAAAAGGGCCTTATACAACTGGCTTATGGAACATGCTATTTTTATGATATATGATTTATTTTGTAAAACTTGACAACTAATAATAAATAATGTATAATAATAATATGTAATTTAAATGAAACGCAATACTTCTATTTTAATAGTTTGACATTAATTTGAATTTGAATAATTAAAGTTAAGCATGCTGTTTGTTAATGGCTGAATAGCAACTTTTATATATTTTGCTACTAACATCTACTGTGTACCTTATTCTTACGCAAATAAATAATAATTCTATTTCTATTCAAAACTACTAAAAATAAATATTTAAAAGAAAAACAAGATTATCATAAAATAAAAAAAAAACCAAAATACTGCTGTTAGAAAAGTATGAAGTATATGTGCCGTTTAAATCGTCAAAGCTACTTAGTTAACTAAGCTCAATAAAAGTAGAAATCTTAAATGTTTTAAAAAATGGTTTTGCAAGGTCTATCTTTGCTCATGTAGCGTTCAGTCATGCAAGAGTCCTTATTTACACCGAATCGACCCGTTTACCGCACGTTGATTATAATTTTTAAGATAAGTACGAAGTAGGTAACCTTTAATATTTTGATGCGGGTCATAAACAAATAATTACTTTTTAGGCAAAGTGTAACCAACAAGATCTCCACAGATATTCCGTTAGTAATTCTTAACTTTGGAATAAATGCAACCTTCTTATAAGTCACAGTAAAAACTTATTTTCATTGAAAATAAATATTACCGTCTCTTGACCTGAATCTAGGCGGACAACGTGACATGAAGCGATCTTGTCTGAAAGAAGCATGTTCTTGACAATAACGTTAAACTTTTTTGGAAATACAAAATGCTTTCCACTGATTGGCAGTGCGCGTTGAACAAAGATTTCATAGCGCTTACTTCTTGTATTATTCAACCAATCAATCAATCAATCAGCCCGCAACTACCCACTGCTGGGTATAGGCCTCCTTTAATTGTCCTTGTGTTATTAATGCCAACCATACAGCGTGGCCCAAACGGTGAAAGAAAAATATTTTTTGGATTTTTGAAAATAAATATTTTAGTGTCGACGTTTGGGCCAACCTGTATGTGGATAGTAATTTACTGTGGGCCTTCAATTTGAGTAATAATGTAGGTAACAACAGAATACTGAATTACTAACCTAAATAGCGAGGGAAAGCGCAAGACAAGAACGATGGAACATTATGGGGCGCGGTGTTAATGCAAATTGTAATTCACGACGAACTGCAGGAGCAGCATGAGAGCTCCTAGAATTTGTTAATTTAGAATATTAGCAGTTAGATTATATAAGGCGACTGCTAGTAACCCCAAGAAACTTCAAGGGCTGGTCAGGTCAATTGTTTTAGACATGACAAAAATACAAAGAATAAAATTGTGTTTTTAATTTTTTTAATAGATAAATAATTCATTTCGTGAATTTTAATTGGATAGTCTTTGGTAAGTATCTAATTTGTTTTGAAGCAATAACATAAAAAAATGAAATGAAAGAATTAAATAACGATTATTTACAACGCGCAGGCAGCGGCCGGCCGTTGACCCACCCGTCTGTTGACCCGTCCGCGTCAGCTGGGAAATAAGTACCTACGTTAGTCTGCAATCTTTTTTGTCATTTTTGTCATGTTTAAAACACTTAATCTGACCAGCCCATGAAGTTTCTTGCGGTTTCTAGCAGTCACCTTACATACAAAAGCATTGGTACGGTATTAGAACTCTTATAATAACAATACTTTAATTTTGTATTCAACTGAAGTTTTCTGAATGTTTTAGATTAAAACACATGGAGTAGGTAAACAAACCTTAAATCACTCACAGTAACACTGTTAAATTATCATAAAGGACTTGTAAATTTTGCTGTAGATACCTATTTATACATAAAATTATTTCAGGGTTCTGCATCATTATAAATAGAAGACTGTAGAATCGAAGGAATATAATCGGCAGTAGAATCATTGACTCTTATTAATTAATAATGAGACTAAACTGTTAAACGAAAAAGAGCTTACTTGAATAAAATCTTTGTATGTGTTTTTAACTCTTCTTAACTTAATTCTCTACATTAACCTATTTGCGACGCATCACGGAAACGCGGTAGTGTTGAGCCGCCAAAACAAAAGACCGAACTCACTAAAATCTTGGAAAGCGTGTGCGATGCTTATGCAAATTGCAATTTACTCGGCTCACACGATGAATTTTATCTAGCAAATAGTTGAAAATTCAACATGTGCTAGTTTAAACGGATAAAATTATTTCTTCGCTTGAAAAGGTAGCCCGCTTCATTCATGAAGACAAATATGATTGTTTTATGAAGACTAACGAATTAATACGAGACATGTTTCAGCCAGAAAAGATTCCGAAGACTTTTAATGTCAAAAGAAGAAGTTCATTTTTTATATTTTATGTACCACAATCACTTTGAATTTATACCTATCTTAGTCACTGTTAACAAGATCTAGCTGTTGGTCCTTGTCGTCAGATCTTAGGGATTAAAAATCACTCGAAAAGACTATTATACATATTTTTCTTGATTAGAGCGCATATTAATTAATAATACTACCAGTCTCTATCAAGGTAGTTTGTTACCGGAAAACAGTCTGTCTCCAACATTGGTGATAATTACGATTCAGTTGATTTGATATTTATTGCATTTGACAGTAAACGAAGCTCGAAATGATTATACTGTCGCAAGGCGCATGCATCGTTTGCTTATCGCTGCAGCCCTCTGACAGTGATGCTTGCAGTAATCAACTAATAGATCTTGATATTTTAACAATGTGATAATTTTATTTACATTTGAGAAGTGCATTTTTGTTGCTGATTATTGTTGGACGTTGGATGACAGTAACTGTCAACAAAAGTCATATACAACTGTTGCTTACACCTACCAACCCACACTGGATTAGCGTAATGTTAGGTTTTCAGTGTTTATATTTTTGTTATAGAATACCTGTGTGTATTACAAAAATAAATTAGAAGCATTTTAAAAATACTACGAAAGACTAACAATTCATGTTAAACTGTAATATCGGACTCTACTGATTTCTTACTCTTGTTATGGAGATTTCAGACCGAATTTATTATTTTTTTGCTTACTTACACACAAATTATGTGAAAGGAATATTGAAGATATTGAACAATATACAAGGTGGGGCAAAAGTATTAAGCAAGACGCTATAGCTTTTGTTAATGGCGCCAAATGTCAATTCGGTTCTGACATTTGTGAAGTAAACAGACGTAGAATACAAGTCGACAAGCCATGAATCGGTTTACTCCTCAAGAACGCGAAATAATTCTGAAGGAAGCATTTCTGGGTCGCTTTGTCTCTCGTTTTGGTGATTTGCACTGGCCGGCCAGATCACTCGATTTAAGCGTTCCAGACTTCTTCTTATGGGGTTTTTTGAAGTCGCGGGTTTGCGTCAACAAGCCTCAGACTCTTAAAGCCCTTATGGAGAATATTCGCCAGGAATACGAGAACCTGTCGCCCGAAGTTAAGGCAAAAGTAATGGAAAATGCCATAAAACGGGCCCGTATGGTCATCAACTTTGGCGGCGGCCACTTCGCCGATCTCATTTTCTCGACTTAATGAAATAAATTTTAATGGATTAAATAAACATATTTCACAAGCAGAACAAGAGTTTTACATTAGAAACAAAAAAAATACAGAAAAAGAACATCGGGTGATTACTTTTGCCCCACCTTGTATTTCAGAAGTTACATTTTGTGTAAAGGCATTTATAACCTATAAATTAACGTTAAATAGAACGTCTCTCGTTACTTTCTGTAATGTTATATGTAAGTCTATAATATGAAAAGGAACATAATTTATGTTGTGATTTTCAGTAGTTATGGGGACATTTAAAGTGCCTATTTAATAATAATATTGTGTTTAGATATACGACTTAAAAATTATTATTGCTGCATCTTTCTCATTAAAGTATCAAGATTATGCAGTTGCAGTCATTGTTTAAAATTAGAATGATTTGTAATTGGTTCGTACCACGAGGTATGCCATGGCTTTGGTTATCGCCCTACGTGGCTAATATACATTTGTTTTGAAGTAAAACGCTTATCACAATCAGTTAGAAATGCTATTTTACTGTAAAAATACGCATATGTAAACACCTTAAAGATTATTATTATGTTAATGTAAAATGGATGCAAACTATTTTATGCAGTTTCAAGGTAGCTTTGGTTTTAATTTAGAAAAAAACATACATGGGTACTAAAAACATCTGTGTTCAATTAGCCAATGTTGAAAGGAAGTGAAATTATTCATGATGTTTCTGTTTGATGATTTATTTACTAATGATTGCCTACGGCTCTTTTTGTTAAAAACGTCAAAAATACACAATATAATGTAGCTTTTCTGTCACACATAGAACACAAAACAAGAGAGCCGCAGGCAAATTATAAAAAAATATTTTAACATGAATACTTTTCATTATGTAATAATAATTCAATGAATAAAGGCGATATAGAAATCGTTGGAACATTTTCGTTGTACTGCGACGCTCTTGTTTGGTATAGCTAAAGTTAAAACTCATATTTTTAACATATTATCTTTGTATAAAGTAGCAAAATTAAGCTTTAAAAATCAAATAATCAAAATATTTTTAAAATTAATATAACAAAAATAATAGAATATTAATCATTCTAAAAAAATATTATTCTAATTAATATTTTAATCATATAAGTTACTAAGAAAAACATTTTTTTATATAAGTAATTGATTTTAAACTTGTTTTAAGATTTAATAATAAAAGAAGTAAATACTAATCATATTTAGAGTAATACCTATTACTCTGCTGGTAAGTAAAGAAAAACAACGAAAATTAAGCTTTAAAAATTGTGTGCTATTTATAAAAAAAAAATATTATAGGTAAGACGAAAGAAACAGCGGTTTGAAATTAAAGGTAAAATCATATCAAATAAGAACTTACCCTTTTCCTTACTCAAGCTCACAACATTATTAAAAGAAGCTGGTTTTTTCTCCTGAATATCATCGGGCGTATTATCGCTTTTCCCGTCATTTTGAGGCAAATTCAATTTTACATTTTTCCAACGATTTCCGAAGCCTTTGTTCATTGTATTTGCATGCGGATGCTGACTTTCGTAGGTATTATTTTAAACAGTTTATTTTTTATTAGGGTTTAAACTGTTTAGCAAATTGTTATCGCTATCACGGACTATTCGCAAATGTTGTTTTTTCTTTGAGGTGCTAAATGACTTTCAGTTTAACGGTAAGAGCGACTAAGTGATCTTGATACTTAATTACTAGACGTTTTATAAGAGTTTGTTTTTTGAAACTGGTACTATTATAACAGATGGTAGGGTACACAAGCACTATCTTTCTGGACTGAAGGGCTACCTCAGATCCATTTCTACCGCCAAATATGGTATAGTCCTACATTGATAAATGCATAAA
The DNA here is from genome assembly GCA_963921215.1 of Scoparia ambigualis. NCBI lineage: Eukaryota > Metazoa > Arthropoda > Insecta > Lepidoptera > Crambidae > Scoparia > Scoparia ambigualis. The sequence continues at coordinate 3,391,385 of OY992503.1, forward strand.
GCACGCTGCAATTTCTCGTTCTCATATCGGTAAGTCGTAAACCACTTTGACTTACTGCTTTTTAGGGTTCCGTACCCAAAGGGTTCCGTACCCGTCCGTCTGTCCGTCTGTCACCAGGCTGTATCTCATGAACCGTGATAGTTAGACAGTTGAAATTTTAACAGATTATGTATTTCTGTTGCCACCATAACAACAAATACAAAAAAACAGAATAAAATAAATATTTAAGGCCCCCATACAACAAACGTGAGTTTTTATGCTCGTCTTTGCTCGATATTAATAACGGCAACAGGCACACGCTGGAAATATTTATAACATACTTAGTTATATATTCACTTTAAAAATAAATATTAATAAAATAAAACAAATATTTAAGAGGGGCTCCCATACAACAAACGTGATTTTTATAGATAATGGTACGGAACCCTTCGTGCGCTAGTCCGACTCGCACCTGGCCGGTTTTTATTATGTATTGGACTTCTATAAATATTTGTCTTTGCTTTTTAATAAAATAAACTATAAATTATTTTTGTAAAAAAGGCTAGATCTCTGGAAGTGTCCTTTGGTTGTGGTGATCATGACTTACGAATAAGATAAATTAAAAGATTACGAGCCACTGTATGGCGGCGCGTTCAGCTGGATGTTGACTAAAGATGACAGTCGTCTAAACCAACCAACACCCATTAGGCTAGAGCGGTGTTTAATAATCCTATCTCCTGCCTAATTTGCTAAAGTCCGTTATGTGGGAAGCAGCAGTAGGACGTTTATCTCTAATCGAATCGCCATTCGATTACATTCATAGTCAAGCCACAGTTACTACTAATAAGTAAACAATTTGATTCATATATTTTTTTAACCAAATATTGATTTTTGTAAAGCTCAAGATTGCCCAATCCGCTTGTAGATCGATTCAGTATCATATAAGTGCTTTCGCGTTATAAAAGCTGTATAGGGGTCACGATCGCAGCCATTACCACTCCAAATTGTATGGCCCGATTTGAATCGCTTAGAAAACTATTATGTTCCCAGTGAATAGCACCATTCAGGTGAAACTTATTCAAAGTGGTTCATTGTGTTGTTCAAATGTCGCGAACTTGACTTGCATCATGATGAAAACTGCTGCAAATTATCACACCAGCTACATCAACTTTTCATTTTTATTTTAGTAGTCTAGTGGTAATAAAATCCTTAGACTTAAAAGTCCTGGTTTGATTCACAGCGGTAGCATAGTGTGTCCTTGGTTAAATTAGTAGTTTTATTAGTAGTCTTTAGCCGTGCTTTGGAAGACACGTTTAGCTGTTGGTCCCGGTTGCTATCTTAACCCGTATTTTGCCGACAACTATTTGCAACTCCAATTTATATATTTTTTTGAATTTGTCAACCTTTCATCATTGCTACTTCAGAAAAAATACTTTTAAGTTTTTTTACACAAGTAGTCTCTTTTTTCAGTAGGATGCAAATGACCCTGGGCACATCTTTATACAAAGATTGCTGGAGTAGCGTGGCGCAATGGTGAAATAAAACATTACTGGGAGTGATAGAGGATATTTTCATTAAAAAAACTATTAATGGAAAGCTCAAGTCATCATAGCTCAATCATCATGGCTCAATTGACATTGCATTTTTACACAGTTACACGGTTTTGTTTTTGCGCAGTGCATATCGTCGTAACTTAGCCAGTCCAAATAACTTGGTCTGCTGCATGTCTCATCTTACTGACAGGAACATTTGTAGCAACGACTGAGTGAAGCTGTAGTTTTGCCGGTCCTATGTATGTCTTAGCTAAACCATACTTCATTATTAAGGACCTTCACATCAGAGCATCGACGGTAGCTCCAAAAGTTTTCGCAAGCGAGTTCAACTATTATGGACTCAATTAGATTTAAATAGTACAATTAAACGACATGTTCTACCACAGGCCTGACAAGAGAAGTTTGCGACAGATGGGACTGAGTCGCCTTGACGTTAGACCACAGCTTCAGCAAAACTACAGCTTCTCGTAGCTACAAGCGTTTCTGTCAATGTGAAGAGACATGCAGTAGACCCTTAGATAAAAACAAAAAGGGTTTGTTTGTTTTAATATAAGAGTAGACCTCAACATTTTGACTGGTCAGGTTAGGCGAAGATATGCATTGTGACAAAACAAAAGTATGTAAAAAATGCAATCTCTATTTTCATAACAAATGCCTACAGCTACAGCTGACATGCATAGTTTTTAAAACCAAAATATACTTTATCTGTCTCAGTACTGTTTTATTCAACCCATCTCTCTAAACAATTTATGGAACAGATGTTCCCGGGGGTCATTATCGAACCATCCAAGACCCGACCAATCAAAGTAATTACTTTGATTTAGCCATCTCATTGTAAGTCCATCTAAAATTGTATTGTTACATTTTACACAAAGCAAAAATCGACCTATCCAATTTGCTTAGATAATTTTAAATACCCACTTAAAAGAATAACACTTAAAACTAACATTGTGTCCGCGCAAACCAAAAATCGCCACACCAGAACAAATAAAAACTTTAAAAAACCCATATTTTCTAGTAGTGGAAGAAAAAAACTTATCGATAGTGCTGTTATTCACTTTGTATGATATAGTTTCGTAAATGTATTACGATAATTGCTGGTTTCCTTAAAAAAAAACAAAGACTATGTATCTGTTTGGAGGGTCGTTCTCGACCCCTTGGGAATATACGGGTTAAGATGGCAGTCGTTAAAACCAACCAACCCTCAGTGGGCCAGCGTGGCGAGTTATGGCCTAATATACCCACGTGCTATTGTCCACGTAGGAGGCCTGTGCCCAGCAGTGGGACGTTTGTAGACTGATGATAAAGTCTGTTAGATGAAACCATACTTCCCAATAGTTGTAAATATTATCTAACCTGATAGTAAGTGAAGATAAGAACAATGATGACCCACGATGACCTAGTACTACATACATACATCTAATCACGACTATTAGGTATCCCCGAAGGGTTAGTCAGATACTAGGCAATGAGGACCACAAAAGCAGTCCTCTGCCATTGTCCACTTTTCACCAAATAGGATGACAGGTGGTGAGCCAATCGCCGCTCTATTCTGTTAGATTTATGTGCAGTCTTTAGTCCGTTAGTCGCCTTTTACGACACCCAAGGGAAGAGAGTGGTGGTAGTATTGTTTCACCGCTACGCGAACGGTTACATGATGCCTCTGGTTATAACCCTAAGGAGAATCTCAGCTGCCGGCAGGGCATTCCTGTATTGAACTACCTACTACGAATAGATGGCATGTCCACAACATAAGGACGAATTCGACGAGTAGTTACTCAATTTTTTATGACATTATGCCAAAATTATCCTATACATCAAAAAATTGCAAGATTTACTATACAAGTAACTCTTCTTTGTGGTACTTACTATTTATATTTTACCATGTACCTAATATTTTAAAGCACATTATAAAAAAAAATATTTTCGCGCCTGTTCCACCTATCCCTACCAGGATATCGCCACTGGTACTGATAGTTTTGTTGATAAGCGCATCACTTAAAAACGGCTAAACGGATTTAACGGATTTTTTTTGACAGAGTATGACCTTGACCTATGTTCTAAATGGGATACTTTTTATCCCGGCAACAGGTGCCCTGTAGAATAGTGCAGCCCTCGCGAACGAAACGAAACGAGTCTCAACACAACAGCTAAGTAGTTGGAATATAATTTTCTCATATTTACCTCATCCAAGTTTTACTCTATTCTACGGTACTTACTATAATTTATGTAGTGTTTCACCTACCAAAATCGCTCTAACAGGTCCCTTTAGGGAAGTACGGCAATATTAAATCCAATATCCCGGTCACAAACGAGCTTGGTGACGCCTAATTCTTCACGGTAGGCGTCTAATAAAACCGGTTGTTACGTGCGCGACTGGAAAAACAGCGTCCTTCTTTACGACTGAAGCGTCACGGGAATTCGTCTTTATCGATAGAACAAAGAACTTTACAGATACTTTAAAAATTAATAATTACAGTTCAAAAACTCTTTCCTTTTCCTGGAGCTGTGTGGGTGGCGGCTTATTAACACAATACTACCGACCTTTCTCTTCCCTTGGGTGTCGTAAAAGGCAACTAACGGACTAAAGACTGCACATACATCCAACAGCTTAGCATATTATTGGCAAAATTTTCCATGACCGTTTTGCTTAAATGTGGTTGAATTTCGTTGATGCAGCGAACGTACACTACTCTCGTTTCCGTGATTAGAACCACCAGATTTAACACCTTTAGATTTCTTTTTATGAGGTTATTTGATATCAAAGGTTTATGTCAACAAGCCCACATCCACCCATGCATTAAAATAGAAAATTCGACAATGCATCAACGAAATTCAACTACATTTATGCAAAATTGTCATGGAATATTTTGACCAAATAGTGTATATGTGCCAGCAAAGTCGTGAAGGTCTTCGTCTAATGTATTAGGTCCTTACATATGAAATTGGCGTTTTGTAAGAGAGGAACAATAAAATATAATATATTAATTTAAACAAAGTATGTACCATTGCTATCTATGCACTTTTGCCATCTCATAGGTAGTTCATTGATCGCCCTTTACTAAAAAAACCATATGGACGGGAATCAATAAAATCTTTGAAGGCGCTTTGGACTGCCCTATCGGAGTTAAATTTTTTCCCTTGCAAGAAGTTATACAAATTTCGAAAAAAATGTTAATCTGTTGGGGCATGGTCCGGGGTGTACGGTGAATGTCTTAGACATTCCAATTGAAGCTCTTCTAATTTGGTAGCCGTATGTTGTGCAGTGTGTTGTGTGGTATAGCGTTCTCCTAAAGCAGCAGTGGCCTAGAGCGATTGATCAGCCTCGGTTGTTCAGCAGCTAGTTTTTCCATCATGGTTTGCAATTGCTAATAATAGACATCTGCCGTAATAGTCTGGCCAGATTTAAGAAAGCTGTAGTGAACGACACCGGCACTAGTCCACCAAACGCTCACAAGTGATTTTTTAAATCAATTCTCGCTTGGGGCAGGTTTTGGCTGGTTTGCCAGGGTTCAGCCATTGCGATGAGCGTTTCCGATTATTGTACGCAGGATCCACTTTATATCACAGATAATAATTCGATTTAAAATCCCTTCATTATTGTGCCGGTTGAGTAAAGTAACGCAGCAGTCGACGCGCGTTTGTCGGTTTGTTGCACTCAATTCATGAGGTACCTTTCAAGCCTTTTCACCTTCCCAATTTGCTTCAAGTAGATTAATACAGTTTTATCACTAACACCGCAGCCTGCAGCTAACTCGGACGTGGTTTGCGATGGATCCGCTTCCACAATAGCGTTAAATTCGTCTTCATCAACTTTGGTCTTCGGCAGTCAACGGGGCTTGTTCTGCAGGTCAAAATTTCCAGAGCACTGGTGCCACGATGGAACTCGTACTCGTAAATAACACGATATTTCAAGTTTTCCATTTTGTAAACTGAGTGACGCAAAGAAAAAACTAAAAGAGGAAAAACAAATGAATTACGGTTTTCAAAATACTAAAGCATGCGTATAAATTTAAAATTGGGATTCCAGCTCGTGTGCCTAATTATAACAATATTTAAGTAAAAACAATATTGGTATTGTGCTCAAAACATGCGGCTATAAAAGAGTGAGTCCCGAATAACAGGAATCAGTGACGCGTTTGACCCGGAAGCTTATGGAACGAGTTAGACTCTCTGCTAAATAAATGCTCTTATTATCATCAGCCAATAAACTTCCAACTGCTGGGCACCAACATGGACATCATCACACGGAATGACTGGGCCATAACCTACCACACTACGCTAGCCCAATGCGAGTTGGTGGGTATAAACGACAGCCATCTTACGACAACAAGCGGGACCAAAGGTTTAGTGTGCCTTCCGAAGCATAGAGAAAATAGATGATTTTTTTATTTGTTCACCCATCTCGTGCCTCATTGCAAATGTTGCTAACTGGCAAGATCGTATTGAACATACAATAGTTTAAAGTCACGAATACTGCTACTCCAAACACAATGCGAACTTCCGAGTGTTCAAAATGTGAACTCAAACATTGCACTGAATCTTAAAATATCTCAATAGCCATAAATTGCAGATATTTAAGATCAATATCGGATCCGCCCCAGATTGTGCTGGACCGACGCCGATGCCGCACAATAATGAAAAATGGCCGCCGGCACTCGCCCATTAAATTTTCTAATAAAATATAATATAAGGCTAAGCTGTGCGAACTAGGGAATGTATTTGAAAAAACATACTTATAAGTCACATTTTCTTCAGATAAGCTTCTCTGTTAAGTGAAATCTGTATTGCAGTCGTTCAGCTATGGCGCCTTTCAATTATAATATGCATTTACCGTGGCGTGCGGATCTCAATGCTTAGTCTCGGACTTACCCTTTGGGAAAATAGTCGTGGGTATCTGTATGTATCTTTTATTGATTTGGGCATCAACTCGTCACACTAAAAGTTTGTTTTAACCGGTCATACCGCCAAAAGCAGTATTATTTGTTTCAACCCGTCACAAGTTGATTTATTTCTATTAGGACACATAGTAATTTTGTTACTACTGGTCACACTGCAAATCTGTTCCTATTCGTCATCCCGTCAAACAGTTCTAACTGGTCACAAGGAGGATATTTATGGTTTGTTAAGATTAAAATAAATACCTTATTAATTACCACACGTTTGGCGGGTAGTGAAATTTGTTTAGGTATCCTCTTTGTGACCGGTTAGAACTGTTTGACGGGACGACGAATAGGAACAGATTTGCAGTGTAGCTACAAAATTACAATGTGTCCTAATAGAAATAAATCAAATTGTGACGGGTTGAAACAAATAATACTGCCTTTGGCTCTGTGGCCGGTTAGAACAAAATTTTGGTGTGACGAGTTGATGCCCAAATCCTTTTATTTATGAATCATCTACGTAGGGGTCCTAATCATAGCCCCAATGAGTACCTACTCAACCGAAGAGTTGATACTCTTCGGTTTTGTTGATACAAATTAACTGTGCCAACTAATAGAGAATGTATTTAAAAAACATGACAAAATTGCTACAATTGGGTAATCGTATTTTTGTTTTTATTTAATGTCATGAATTGTAATACCTACCTATCCCTTTTTTATAAATTCAATTATATAATATCGTAATATTGTATAAAATATTGTAAACTTACTTAGTCATTTTAATAATATTTATTTTTAATTAATCTAATGTGTTACTCGTACATACGTAGTCATTTACTTAATTATTTTAATCATAAAAGTCAATTCGTCTTTTGATGAATTCTCAGTAGTATAAAGGAAGAGTAGTTTGTTGGCAAATGTTTTCGTAATGCATGTATTGCAGTGTGTACACTTATTTAGATGTCGGTCTTGATCAAAACTATTATTACTTATAATTTATCCTTATGTTGGTTGTCACCTGTTGTGTATACCATATAAATAAATAAATGGAGAAGTAACACACATCTAACAAAGACATTATCATAATAATGTCATCATCAGCCTATAGACGTCTCACTGCTAAGCACAGGTATTCCCACCTACAAATATACCATGTTTTTTACAAATATACCAATTGCCACAACTATGTTACTCAACTCTTCACCAAGTAATGCAGAAATTCTGCTAAAAAAGTATTTACCCATGTGTAATGAAGTGTTCAAATTTAAACACGTAAACTGTAAAGACGTACTTAAATCCTTTAAATCTTTAAAAATAAAAAACACTTGTGATTTGTGGGATATTTCAACAAAAATTATTAATTATATTATCGAGTCCATTGCGCCTTTTCTTGTAGTCATATTCAATAGCTGTGTTGACGAAGGAGTTTTCCCAGATCTCATGAAGCATAGCAAAGTTCTGCCACTTTTCAAATCGGGTTGTAAAGATGACCCGAGCAATTTCAGGCCTATTTCGATTTTACCTACTCTTAGTAAAGTTTTTGAAAAACTTATTTTAGATCAACTCGGCTCCCACTTCGCTATAAACCACCTTTTTCACAGTGAACAGTATGGTTTTACCAAGGGAAGGTCTACTACTGATGCTGGTGTAGCTCTGCTAAAACACACATTTGAGGCTTGGGAAGGATCGCAGAATGCTTTTGGAGTGTTTTGTGATCTCTCCGAGGCTTTTGATTGCGTTGAATACAACACCCTTTTAATAAAGCTAAAACACTATGGAGTGCACTCTGATGCATTGAAATTGATTCAATCATATCTTAGCGGCAGAATCCAAAAAGTTAGCGTGAACGGATCCATATCATCCGGATCTTCTGTGCTAATGGGGGTCCCACAAGGGTCAATACTAGGTCCATTTTTATTCTTAATCTATATTAATGATTTACCATTTTATGCGGAAAACTTTTGCAATATTGTTTTGTTTGCTGACGATACATCTTTGATATTTAAGACTGATCGAAATAAAAATAGTTTTGATGACATCAACAGTGCCCTAACAGATGTGTTGAATTGGTTTACTACTAATAATCTTCAATTAAACGCGAAGAAAACCAAATGTATAAATTTTACTCTACCTAACGTAAAGAATATTATAGGAAATAAAATTAAACTGAATGGTGAACTGTTGGACCTTGTTGATTCAACAGTTTTCTTAGGTATTACCTTAGATTCAAAAATACAGTGGTACCCTCATATTAGCACCCTTACGGGGAGACTTAGTTCAGCTGCTTATGCTGTTAGGAAAATTAGGCATTTTACAGACGTGGAAACTGCTCGATTAGTCTATTTTAGTTACTTTCACAGTGTTATGTCCTATGGTATACTACTTTGGGGTAAAGCAGCAGATATAGAAACCATTTTCATTTTACAGAAAAGAGCAATAAGGTCCATATATAACCTAGGATCACGTGACTCCCTTAAGGAGCTGTTTAAAGAAATAAATATTCTTACAGTTGCATCACAATTTATTTATAACTGTATTGTTTACGTGCGTCAAAACATTACTCATTTCAAAAAAAATTGCGATATACACAAACTAAATACTAGAAATAAGTATAAACTTGTAATTCCTAAATTTCGACTTCAGAAAGTTTATGGATCATTTATGGGACAAAGTGTCATAATTTACAATAAAATCCCGAACGATGTTATAATTTTGCCCTTTGACAAATTTAAGACACATGTTAAGGACAGACTTTTAGAAAAGGGCTATTACACTGTAAGCGATTAGGTACATCAATGACAAAAATGCATGGAATTAACATTCCTCTAGTTTCGCATACATTGTTCTAATGCGTTCATAGTGCCCGAGTAAAACTTGTAGATTCACTTTTGTTTTTATCTTTTATTTTATATAATTGTTTTATGACTATTGACTGTATAATTTGGTAACGACATATTGTTTTGTAAATGTCGTTACCTCTATATTATTATAAAGCTGCGGAGTTTGTTGTGCCCGTTCTTCTCCACAGCTAAAAGACTTCCTGAATGGGTGGGGTGGGTGGGTGGGTTCCTGTGCCTATCCATCCATCCATATAAAAAAAAATTGACGATTCTAAACGCTTAATTTAAGCTTACTGAATAAAGTTATTTTGATTTTGATTTTACACAACAATACTTTGGGAGATTGAGTCATTACCAACCACAACTCTTTTTTTCTAATAAGGAAAACTCATTATCGATTACCACCGCGTCCAAAGAGACAGTGTGACTATGTGGGGCTCTCCCCTAAGTTCGCGCTGGAGGGCATAACCAACCACCGTCCTGACCCAGTTCGGGTTGGTGGGTCTTAATATTACGACACAACCGGGACTAACGGCTTAACATGCCTTCCGAAACATGAAGAGCTTGAGATATTTTTTTTATTTGGTCACCCATCCATCGAGTCATAGATGACATACTTAGAAATCAAACATTGTTAACAATTAATTAAAATTAGTAAGTTCTCTTGTGATCACGGCCGCAGCATCGTGGTCAAAACGTCAAGCAGTAAGTAGTTATATGTACCAACTTACAAAATAAATCGTGTTACATCCCGTTAAAATAGTTTTAATGCAATGCAACGCGATAGTTTAAAGTCTTAACATTGTTAACAAAATGACAAACTGTTACAATACGAGAAAAGATCAAACTAATAAACAAAATGATGATGAGGCAGTTAAATAGTGTACAGTATTTACAATGTTTAATACAATAGTAACAATAAACACAATAGTTTTAATCTTGGAACAACTACTTCTCTTATGTACCTAATGGCCACAGAATTTACCGTTAGCACAGAATGCGGCACCGGTAAGGATTATTATATAAAACGCGGCAAGCACTCAAACAGCACAGTGAAATAACCGCACCACAAGGCTTTTGCTAAAATTTCTCACGTCGATGTACGAAGTACATTATGTGGATGTGACACACAGGAAAACGGGTCCTTCGTGCTTCAAACGCCCTTTAGTAATTTTTATCACATTATGGACCTTTGTTCCCTTTTCATTACGGACAATTATAATAAAGAGGCACACGAAACGCATCTAACACGAAGGGGTAACATGAATGTGAATGTTGATGGATGGAGGGAATGATTATGACTGAGCGAGGAGTCTTTGTTGTGATGACGGCTGACTGGCAGGAATGGATGCGTGAAAATTCTGAGCCATTTTAGGATAGGAGTGCAATTGTATTTGTATCTGTAATGAATTACCTACGTGTGAATAAATAAATGATAATTAAAAATTTTTCCATACTATGTTTATAATGTAAACATGGAAAATGCCGAGGCATGAGGTAGTAATAACTGGGCTACACGCCTCGGTACATACCTTACCAATTTTATTTTAAAGGTGCATCTATAGAGGCATTAAAAATGCTGCTGAAAGTCGGCTTACTTTAATTAAAACTTCTATTTTTCTTTTCGAATCGAAGCGCTTCCGACATCCACGCAAGCGAGCATATTTCGCGAACTCCGAGTGAAATAAGCGGGATCTTTGTTTTCAGAATAAATAGGTTGTAGAGACGTTGAAATTCTACAACACAGTCACACGAATAGTTTTGTCGATGTCGAAAAGACTTTAAGATAGGTAGTGAAACGTTTAAATAACAGACTACCTCATATGGGTCTCGAACCCCCGTCTAGCGCATGCCGGGCGGCTGCGCGATCTCACCGGCCACTGAGGTGAGATCTGTCGAAATTGTCAACGCTTTTCACATAACTTTTATATAGTAACACTAGCTTTTGCCCGTCGCCACTTCAGTCGCGGTAAATTTTTGTAGGGCAAAAGAAGCCCTCCTTTAAAAATCTATCCTAGGTAGACCTCGGTAGCCTTAGTGGTAAAAGCAGCCGCCCGGAATGCGAAATGTGCTTAGTTCGATTCCCGCCTGAGGTTGTCGTCTTTTTCAGTGTTTAAAATTTTACTTAAGTATATTTAAGCAATAAAACGCTGTAATATATAAAAAACATAAATTGTTAAGCAGTCAGCCCCCCCCCCCCCCCCACCAGGCTGCATCTCGTGAACCGTGATAGCTAGACAGTTGGAATTGTCACACATGATGTTTTCTGTTGTCACTAAAAACAAAAACAAAAAACGTGATTTTTTACGTTTTTTACGTTTTTTGGTCGATAATAAATTGCATATTAAAAACGGCAACACAATATATTCACAGATTGAAATATTCACAGAATATTTAGTTGTGTATCTTTGCCTAGCATTGGAACAAAATAAAAAATAAATATCTTTACGTTTCAACGTTATTTTATTATTTTAAATACTCTTCTTTTCTGTATCAGTCCGCAGTTCGCTGGTTACAGTAGATCTACGTACAGGATACACGTCGTAACGCAAATCAAGATTGTACACCTTGGAATTAGCCTTCCGAATCATGTATCTGCTTAAGTTTCTGGGAGCTTGAGACCCAACAAACTGAAATAAAAAAAAAACAAATGACAATTTATAAGGTTTTTATAACAAAGAACATTTTATAAGCCATAAGTATATGGACATTTGCTACGACATTGGCACACATTTTTTTTGCTTAATTTACAAATTAATATCTATTTAACATTTTTCGTAGGTACATGGTCGTTGGAATAGGTTAATCTTGACCTAGACCTACCTTTTTATTATATTCCCTGTACCTAAATAGATTAACGTAACGCACTTTCGCGTTCTGTCAAATGCAATACTTAATCTTAAGTGCTTTCTAGGCTGACTAAAACTTCTTACTACTTCCATCCGCTGGAAATTGATCCAAGACCACCGGCCACCGGTCATTATTCAAACTGCTAAGTGCATCTATCTGAGCTTTGAAACTTGTCACGTGACAGGTTGTATATAACGAGTAACCCTAACTGTTGCACCTGGGAAACTGTTACAGGCAAGTCCCTTACAAGGCTTAGATATTGTATGAAACTTTTCGAATGCTCTGGTGACCACTTGATATTGTTTTATACCTTCGACACTACTGCTTGGCGCTACCAGTAGTGCCATGAAAAATTTTGTTTTATCATGACGCTACTTCTCTGATTGGCTCATTGCACGCATACAACAAAATTACCCGTGATATACTTATTTACCCGTGGCTCTACCATCCAGTGGATTTGAATTTGTTTTTTCGTTTGTGAACTACCCTTAACCGGAATCGTGGGTCCATTTGGACCTAGCGACAACAAACATTCTGTTTAATTTTTAAACGCATGTATACACACGTTTGCGCTTCTACGTATTCTCATTACGTCGCCAGGTGCGGCGGGGGCCGGACGTTCGGGGACGGGGAAAAAGTGGTAATGTCCTTTCGCTGGGTCCAAACGGACCCACGATTAACTGTTGCGTAACTTTTTCTCTGATCACATACTTTTATATTTTGCATTGTTGGTAATATTTTCAGCCATACTGAATATTGCAAGAGTGCGAACGGATTTGTTTTGTGGAAAGCTTCAAATCATGGAAAACGAATGTAACGTAATCAGTACATAAAAAAAGGACTGGATTTGATCAAGCCATTTATTGTTGAGAGAAAGACGGAATATTGATCGTTTTTGTTGGGATATACGAAAATACTCTATTCAATTGTATATATTGATTATACCATACGATTACTTTGTGTAACATCACTATTTTTGTATTAGTCAATTAAACGACTTTTCATTATAAAACCGTTGTGCCAACGGAGCGACATTTACTTTAATAAAAGCATTCGTTCAGACAACTACGAAGTTTTACTTTGCCGTCACTGCGTCCCTGCCAACAGTTTTCAACAGATTTGAAGACTATAATTGACAATTTTTTAGCCCCAGTAATGGAAGAGCCACAAAACTTGCTACAAGAAAATGCATCTTCCTCGGAAACTGGACCACGAAAAGGGGGAAGATGCTATTTATGTGGGCCAAAAAATGATAACAAACAATCGCTACATATGTTCTAAATACCATGCACAAAAAAATGTTATGCGTCAAGTGCCACACTTAGATTTCAAAGACTGATAGACGAAATTTTGTTTTATTCTATGAGATGTCATTTATTTTCTGTTACAGTAATTTCTCAAAATTAAAATGTTTCTGTTAAGGGGACGATACGTAAACCCTGTGAAATATTTTTTTTTTTATATATTTATATGTCATGTCAAAGTGAGATACTCAAAAATTCTTGCCAAATATAGGTCTTAAGTGTTTATTTTGAAATACATGTTAATTTTAATATTTTTATTAATAAATGTTGATTTAGATTCTTTAAAAACCCTATTTTATTACTATACTGCTCCGTTTAGGTTGTAATCTGAAGTAATTCTAAGAAATATATAGGTTTTAATTTCTGGGTCCAAATTGAGCCACGATTACGTTGATCAAAATAACGATTCCGGTTAAAGGTTAAAAAAAAATAAAAAGAACGAAAGTGACATATCGTCTATTAAGTATTAAGCTTACTTAAATAAACAATTTCATATTGATCCGTATTATAACGCTGAAAATCTCTATCTCAATATTTCCAATTTTATTTTTGTTTTATTTAAAATATGGAATTTGACTTTGTCCACTTTGGACAAACAACATCTTGAATGCTAGTAGATACGAATCAGAACAAGCTTGCACAGACCCATATAAACATATATCACGCAAGTACACCTACTTCAAATGTTTACATGCGTCGTCTATCTGATAATATTTAGTCTGTGGTATGAAGGGAAATTAATTTTCCCGTGACACTACTAAGGACTACTAAGGCCACTGTAGTGTCACAGGAAATTCTTTTTTACCCGTGGCACTACTGGTAGTGTCATGGGGAAAGTAAATTTTCCATGACACTACTGGTAGTGCCAAGCAGTAGTGCCTGAAGTAAGAAACATTTGATAAGGGTATATAGAATAGAATAGTTAAGTATAATAGAAAAATTAATCGCTTTCTTTAAGATATTTATGATTTAAAATATAAAACGCATAAAAGGCGTTTACCGGACTAAAGACTGAACGTTCATCCAACTTACAGCATAGAGCGCTGACAGGCTCACCACCTATAACGCTGAGCACATGCGCAGTTGCAATTAATGGTGAATTTTTTATTTTTTTATTCGGCAACGGGTAAGCGCTTGGCCTTTATTTCACCTTATGGTAAGTGACGATAAGGCCGAAGGTGAAAGCGCGCCTCACCCGGAATCCTCAACCACTGAGGAACTGGCTATCTTATCTCAAACTGTCGGAACACAACAATGCTATAAACATCGTTGTTATGGCGACAGACTTAGATAAGATGGTGGTAGCTAGCCAGGTGGACTTAACAGCCTTACCACCAACCAAACCGAGCACACAAATATTTACCCCCCGCTGGGAATCGAACCCGGAACCTCTGGGTCTGAAACCGGTGGCTTAGCCACTAGACCACAGAGGCAGTTAAAATCCTTTGCGATCCTTATTGCGCATAGTAACATTTATTTTACATTTATTTAACATTAACCCTTAGGACATAATAGATGGGAGTGCATGTATAGACAAATAGTTACGTGTAGAGAATCGTATTGTTTTCGCAGCTCTCTTACAGCAAACGGTGGTCCCCATGTGTCGACTGGACGGAACAGAGACTTCCAACCCTGTGTTCAAACAAAAATGGACCATCAAAATGAGTGCACAATATAGTTTTTAAATAAGTATACAGCTAATATAAGATGACTGCTAGAAACCGCAAGAAACTTCAAGGGCTGGTAAGGTCAAGTGTTTTAAACATGACAAAAATGACAAAAAAGGAGTTAGTGTTTGTTCGTAGGTACTTATCGCCCAGCTGACGGGGGCAACGGCCGGCCGGCCTGCCGTCTGTTGACCCGTCAACGTAGGTACTATCGCCCAGCTGACGCGGACGGGTCAACGGACGGCCGTATGCTTTACAATAAATTAGATACTCAAAGACTATCCAATTAAAATTCAATAAATGAATTATTCCATTAAAAATGAAAAAAACACGAATTCTTTTTTGTCCTTTTGTCATGTTTAAAAGGATCCGGTCACTTACGGCCAATTCCCTGAACGACCACTTAGTAAATTCCTACATCGGCCATTTTCTTGATAGAGCTTTTCCTACTTCGGCCATTTCCCTGAAAGACCACTATGCAAAATCTCACTTGGGCCATTCACTGAAAGACCACTATGCAAACACTTGACCTGACCAGCCCTTGAAGTTTCTTGCGGTTTCTAGCAGTCGCCTTATATATTATACGGAAGTTACGAACCTAACTGGGGAATATCCAAAAGTTAATAGTCCTTTATTTTTGAAAATAAGAATAACTAAATTACGTTTTATTAAAAAAACCTTACCAAAGCCAAGAATGTAAAAAATACACTTTGTCTATTTTGCTGTACTAATTGATAGGGGTTACTCGCATAATGACTAACTTCTTACACGCATATTGACTTAGACGCATTTTGACTTACACGCATATTTTCTTACACGCATATTGACTTAGACGCATTTTGACTTACACGCATATTTTCTTACACGCATTTTGACTTACACGCGTATTGATTTACACATACTGACACACAAGATATATTTAAGTATTTAACACTAGTTTCCCGTCAAGCGGATTCGCCTACGATGTTGTATTCTGTTGATTTCCTACCGTAAAAAGTAGTAGCCTGTGACCAAAGATCCCTTATCTTTGGTCACAGGCTACTACTTTTTATTTTTTTCTCTCTCTTTTCTTTGCTGTTGTTTTTCAGATAAACATTATCTCTAAAATTTAATTTTACAAATTTGTTTATTAATTTTAATACGGCTCAGCAAAGGTCTAGGTACATAGTTAGACTAGGTAGATAGGTAGTTGCCAGAAGGCAATGGAGCGCAATATATTGGGTGTCCGCCTTACGGGCCGCTTAGGAAGCTCAATTCTGAACTCTAGTACCAAAATTCAGGACGTCTCACTAAAATCTGTTCAAATGAAATGGAATTGGGCCGGGCACGTCAACCGCATGCCAGAAGAACTATGGGCCAAAGTCACTACCATTTGGGTACCTTCCAACGCTAGAAGGCGACGCAGCAGACCGAAGCCAAAATGGCGTGACTGAACCACTGTGGAGGCAGACAGAAAAAAGAGGAAGCTGGAGGGGAGGCCTTTGTCCTGTATTGGGTCAAAATAGGCTGAAAATAGTTAGTAAAGCTTACAGATTAATAATCTTTTAGATAACTTACTGGGTGGTTTAAAAAAAATAACTTAAAACTATATTAAATATAAAACATGTCTAACTTAAATTTAAATATATAAATGAAAAATATCCTCCATCTGTGGGCACGCAGGTATGATCTCAAGAATGCTGGCAATATTACTCTTTTTGAATTGCCAGTCTAATACGCTAGCAAAGAGCAAAGGTAGCTGCCAGCCTTCTTCCCTTCCACAGGAGGCCTCCACTAGACGTGCACTTAAATCTTTTACAAGTTGCCTAGCCTTCGGTCCCCACGTACTACCCATTGTCTCCACCGCAAACGGCACAAATATATAATTAGGGCCCAAGTTCAAGTATTTGAGTTGTTTGCGATTTTCGGCGATTAACAACTTAATTTAATTGTAATAAATTCGTTCAGCATCAAAAACTAGCACAGTTCAATTATCACTTGACACTGAAAAAGCATCTACTCAGCATTGCATCATAGCATCTCATTCTCAGAATACAAAACTGTATTCTAAAAACTCATAATGCCACGACCGTGGTCTTCCAATAGATGTCTAAACTAAAACTCTACAAACAAGCTAATACAAGCCAATTACTTAATAATTATTGTACATGATGTGTATGTCGACTACAAGCGTATCCATACGGTTTAATCTCATCATTGGTAAAAGATGAAGGCCAAACCTTATCCAGCAGTATAAAAATAACCAATCTAGTTTTCTAAACCAATACAGGTTATTATTCTTTAGTAGTATTAGTGACTTTACCTGTTTCTTCTTCCACATACAATCATAAACAGAATAAAGAGCGCCAGAAAGTATTAGAACCAATATCACGCCAGCACTCCAATAGAAATAGTCAATCATAATATAAGACCTAGCGTGGCTGGACTTATGAGACAGTTCGAAGAGGGCGTCCAACATTATATATACTTTCACCTGTAATAATTAGACTACAATTAGGTCGACTCTACAACTATGAAATAATGTAGGTTAAGTACAGCCTGTGTCAATTACCTATTACAGTTAGAAAGACATAATTATGTTTGAACCATATGTAAAATACTGACTTTAGTAGGTAAAACAACAGATGGCTATTGACACTCGCCGACTCGATCTTGCAATTTGTATAAAATTGAAGCAGTGTCATTCCTTGTGCCATACTAGTGTAAATTGTAAGGCCTCGGTCTCCAAGTCAGCGCGCTGCGAGGCGGCGGCGGCAGGCGCCTTCCTTTTTTACATTTCTATGTCTATATTTCTGGTGGGTTTTAACGACTTACTACAACAACCGCAACCAACGGCATTACGTGCCTTTCGAAGCACGGAGGAACTCGAGAATATATTTTTAGTCACCCATCCAATGTCTCTGCACTGCGAAAGTTGCCTAACTGGCAAAATCTAAAACCAAACGCCTTAACCGCTGTGTCATAGAACTCTTCCAAAGAGAGAGAGAGAGAGAAGAGGCCTAACTCAGCTTTATTGCACTGCGCAAACGTAAATACTTTTTGTAGCCGACACCGGTTACGGCTCGGCCACGACCTTGCCGACGCGATGTGAGCGGAGCGGAAAGCGGATACATTGTTTAATGCTTCCTTTCTATGACCATTGACTGTGACTTCCGTATAGTACAACGTGCAATGGTCGAACGTCGAAGAATCCGCTCGCCGCTCCGCTCACAGCAGCAAGGTCATGGCCGGACCATTACCTTCATACAAAAACACGATTAGTTGCCGCTACTAGGTACTAAAACCGCGTTTTTGTATGATGATAAGCCGTATGGCAAAAAGAGTGTCCATGTTTGCATAGTGCCTAATGGTCGAGCTGAGAATGATGATAATAATTGGTTCTATTAAGTTATATTCATTTAGAGAGTCAGTTAATAAAAGAGTAGATCATTTAATACGGATCTACTCTTTTATTAACTGTTTTAACCTGACAAATTAGCAATAAACAAAGAACTATAAAACTGTGAGTAAATAGTTTTAAATTACTCGTAATTTATTATTATTTTAATTTCTAATTTTATGTCACATTGTAACTTTTAAGTACAAATTGAAAATAGTTGAAAAAATTTCAACGAGCAGGATTCCAACCCTAACCCTTGTAACTAATTAATTAAATTCTCATAAAATACTGTTACTATTTCACATTTTTCGTAAAAAAGATTATTTTGTGGTGATTGTATTTTTTTTTCTGACAGTCGATTTCCTACCGCTTAGTAGAATGATTGACGTGGTAAGCCGGTAAGCCGAGGGTTATATGAAAAGGAGCAATCATCACTGACAGCTCAACTGACGTGATGAGAAAAAGCCTCGGCGGCGGCACTGCGTAGACTTACATACATATAATCCCGACTTTTATGCCCCAAGGGTTAGTCAGAGACTAGGCAATGAGGCCTGCAAAAGCAATCCTCTCCCTTAGTCCAATTTTCACCAAATAGCGACTGCACATGTGCTCAGCGTGACAGGTGGTAAGCCCATCGCCGCTCTATGCTGTTGAATGTATAGGCAGTCTTTCAACCGAATACAACAGCATAGAGCGGCGATGGGCTCATCAAAATAATACTACCTACCCCTCTCTTCCCTTGGGTGTCGTAAAACGACTAACGGGCTAAAGGCTCACCACAAGCACATGTGCAGACTGCGCAGTTGTTTCTTGCTGAAGCGTGGACTGTGTGGGCGTGGTCTGTGTTGTCCATAGATTCAAATGATTACTAATTTTACCATAAACTTTAATAATAACTATCTCAAAAAAGTTGTTGATCTAAACAGTAATAAGTAGTCTTTATTCGTGATTATTCTACTTATGACTAAATACTTTTTCGTTTTTATAGGCTCATTGTCACGTGACAGACAAAAATAAAAAAAAGACTTTTTCCCTAGGGCAAGAAAAGCTATTTTTAGCCTCGCTCTAGAACGATTTAATAACGGTCTTTTTGAGCAAGAGGAGTGAAAAATACTTTTCATCCCTTAACCGGCCCGGTAAAGGTCGTTGTATACTCGGATCCTCTACTATAGGCTATTATATCAATTCATGACAACTTCGAGTACCTAAGTCATTATCGTCCCACTGCTGGGCACAGGCCTTTCAATGGCCCAATTGGTCATTGAAAGGCCTTAGGTGTACATTTTATTTAAATAATTGTATTTGCATGAAAAAATTGTTTGTTAGCAAACTTATCTTTTTACTTTATCACGACTTATTTGCAAACAAAACATTCTGCTATTGTTTTACGAAAATAAATAAATCAACGCCCGTCTAACCAGCACTACTTACCCCATAGTATAAAGGGACCAGTCTCAAATTAAGAATCCTCATTTGCGTAGGTATAAGCCCGTTGTAGAAAGTAATGTCGTCAATGAGACGTCCCAGCGGGTAAATGAGGTAGATCCCAATTACTTCCAACATTGTCACAGTGGCTATTGAGTAAATGCGAAAGAACATCTTACTCTGAAAAAATAAAATAAAAAATTAGTGATAAGAACAATAGATTAGTAATAAGTTAGTGATAAGAAGATAACCGTGTCCCGTAGCGGTGAAAGAATACTACCATCCCTTCTCTTCCCTTAGGTGTTGTAAAAGGCGACTAATGGACTTAATACCGCACATACATCTTACAGCATAGAGCGGCGAAGGGCTCACCCCCCTGTCATGCTGAGCACATGTGCAGTCGCTATTTGGTGAAAAATGGACTTTGGTAGAGGACTGCTTCTGCGGTCCTCATTGCCTAGTCTCTGATTAACCCTTTGGGTATAATAGTCGTGATTATCTATATACATATATGTATGTGTGAATATAAAGAAAATATTAAAATAAATAAAAGGACGATTACATCTGTTAGGAAACCCCAGATGGGCCGGCGGAGTATACGTAATGCCCCCTCTTCACGTCGGCCGGCACGCATACACACCTACCACAGTCGTCGTAGTAATTTAACGTCGCTGCGTCTGCAGACGTTAAGTACCGCAATTTTTAGCGCAAATCACCCCCGTACACGTCGGCCAACGCATCCGCAGATGACGTCTGCGGATGCGTCTGCCGACGTGAAGAGGGGGCATATGACGTTGGTTCGTTTCCCGTCGGAGGTAGTACTTTTTTCAACGTTACATTATCCTGTATATTTAACCGTTATTTAAGCAATAAATCGACGCCCCAACCGAATAAAGCGGTATTATGAAAAACAGAAAAATTTGTTTCATCACTCGTACAAACTAACCTATTTAAACAAAATGTGGTATTGTTAGACGCGAAAAAAATAAGCTTCCAAATAAACTAACTAGCTATCCTGACAAACTCCCAGATTGTAGAAAAACTATATTACAAGTTTATTCGCTTAGGACCGTACCCTGTTTTTTTGCGTGTATGTTTACGTCTTTATTCGACTCAATACGTCTAATGGAGATTCTGGATACCTTCAAAAAGCATGGTTAATGATAATAACAACAATAATTAATGCTGCATCAGGCTCATAAGAAAGGAGGGGTGTGTACCACATGTCATATCCAACAATGAAACTGCATTGAACATGGCTTTGGAATCGTTGAATTTAGTTATTTACATGATTTTTTTTTGTGGAGCTCTAATGTTGGCAACGTTTTTATTCTACAAAAAGGAGTCGTCTGTGCCATAAATATATTTAATCCATAAAATAGTAATTTGGTTTATATGATGGGGAAAAATTAAGTATAAAGTTAATTTAGTTCTAAGTTTATTGTGCTTTATTTAAAAAGATTTACTTATGTACAAAAAAACAGTACCTTCGTTGACAACATTTTTATTTTAAGAAAAGGAACAGTGTGCCATAAATATATTTAACCCATAAAATAGTGTTTTGGTTTATATGATGGAAAAAAATTAAGTACCTATAAAGTTAATTTAATACTTTATTAAAAAGATTTACTTAGGTAGGTACTAAAAAAACAGTACCTTCTTATACACACAATTGGCATTTATTTTTATAGTTACATATAGTTTTAATGTCAATAAGAGAAAGTGAAGCCTCATATATAATAAACTTTGACTTTGAGAGAGTTAGGTAAGGAAATAAGAATATATTAAGAAATACAACATTAATGTTATTTTTTACTTGATATTTAATTTTACTTGCAGTAGGTACCTATAGAAAATGTTGAAGTACCTACTTATATCAATTTCTACTAGTCATAACATTAAGCTATTGAAGTTAAACTTGATTCATTATCAACATAGAAAGGTAATTAATTATATGTATAAACTTGCATTATTACTATCCGATTATTTAATCTGGTGGGTTCTATTGTGTTTGTTATAATATTGTTTTTTCTTTAAATAGGTGGCTTAACGTAAGGTGGCTTGCTATACATATAATACAAATTAAGTTCCATATCTAGCATACTCTGTAATAGTTTAGTTATTATCAATTTGGCGATTGTGAAGTAATCGATTGTAATTGTTGCTTGAGTTTGTAATGTTACTATCACATTTTTATTTGTGTAAATCTGTAAATGGTTTGCTGTTTCACATTTTCAGTGTTATATTTTTTTATAGAACTGTCGATTGACCTTTGAATATAAAATAAATAAATAAATAAAATTAATTGTTTTTAAATTATTTTTGGTAAATATATACTACCTTTTTATCTATGACAATTTTCTATAAGTAAGTATATTGTTCTAATTTCTTAGGAGATTCTGGATACCTTCAAAAAGCATGGTTAATCATAATAACACCAATATTTAATGCTGCATCAGGCTCACAATAAAGGAGGGATGTGTACCACATGTCGTATCCAACAATGAAACTGCATTAAACATGGCTTAAAGTTGTACTTGATTCATTATCAACATACTAGGGTATTTATATAAAATTAATTGTTTTAAAATTATTTTTGGTAAATATATAAATAATCCTATGTTTTATTTCGAAACATTATCAACCAACTCATAATTAATGGCAGTGAAATAAATAATGTAAAATAAATAAATATTTTAACTTGTCGCGTAGAGACCACGATCATGTCATTTTGTCTGTGAAGGCGTATATTTAATAAATGATTTGACTTTTTTTTCAATAAGTAACAATGAGGCAATCCTATAATAAGGCGATGTTGTCATCATCGTCATCCTATGAACGTCCTGAACGTTCCCACATGAACGACAGCACTAAGGCAGACTGGGCTATAACCCTAATAGCATTTGCCGTTGGCTTCCATTCGCCAACTGTTGGCAGATGGTTAGTTTACTTGCCAACTTAAATTCAAAATAGGCAGAATGGTTATAACTTGCGCAATTTAACCAACGGATAGCCTACCACGGGCCTGATGTTATTTTATTACAGTTGGGCAATTTTTGTAGGGATAAAAGATAAGGTAACACCATTGCGCCAACAAAAAAAAAACTTTATCTATTACTACCATGTTATTCCTACCATCGGGTAATTACTGTAGGCATTTCAGAAAAGTAATGTTGGGATTTTGCGAATACGGTACTGAGACCCCGAGGGATGTGATGCAGGGGGAGGGGAGGGGAGGGGAGGGGAGGGGAGGGGAGAGGGGCGAGGGCCAGGAGACAAAATTTAAAAAAGTTAGATGTGAAGTTCCTTAAATGTATGTAGTTCCGATATTTCTTCATAGATGGCGCTGTACTGTTTTGTACCATTTCTAAATCGCGATGACGAGATTTTTGTTGCCTTAGATATATACCCATGGTAAAATTTTAATTATTTTTCAAGTCTCGCTGGACTCTGGATCCGGACTAGTCTGGACTGTTGGATCTGGGTGTCGGGAGTGTAGGGACTTCACTCCTACCTACGTTTAATTTACGATCGATCTCTCTTTTTGAGGACTGCATCCATCCCGTCGCCATCGTCCTTCACTCCTTCATTTCTAGGAAGTGGCAGTTCGTTGAGTGGGATAGTACCTACTAGAGATGGGTCATACTACTCGTACTAGGTAAATCTGATACTAGGTGCACCTGTTATCTAATACTCGATCGACCATACGTTGGCAAGTGCATCGTTGTCCCTACTTATAGTTGGGCCTTTGTAGGTAATCTTACTTTGGACATCAGTTATGGGCCCAACGCGTAAACTGCGCGCCAATTATACTTGTTGGCCAACAAACCGAAGGTACGTGGCCCAACTTAATGCCTTCCGAAGCACGGAGGAGCTCGAGACGCTTTTTATTTAGTTACCCATCCTTTAACTCGGTAAGGTAACTCCTGGAGACCTGAAATCCAGGTTTATCCTATCTTGGGCTCCAGTCCTCCCAATATTATATGTTTTTTCTCACTCTAATTTTTACCTGTAAGAAACATTTACTTCGTTGTTTAAGCAAACATGTAATATTCTGGTGGAAAATAAAGAAATTTTAATTAATTAATTAATTAATGTGAAAGTTGCGTAACTAACTGGCAAGATCACAAACCGGGGCGGCGCGAGCGGCGACTTTTTGTATTATTTGAACCTCTAGCATTACCTTTCAAGTAACAGTAAGTACATTGCTTCGCTAGTTTGCATATTTTAAAATTAGTTTTAAGTTGGAATGTTTTTAATTTTATTTTATTTAGGACAATAATCAATTAGAAAAGTAATGTGATCGGTGTTGTAGTTAGACAATTAAATCCGAAAACCTGAGCCGCTACGCCTTAGAGTTACTTTAGGCGATGTACTCATACAAGATGCAAACATTTTAATCACTACCTAGTGGGTACTCGCATCTAAGATCAAACTGTTTAAATGTTCGCGCGGTTTGTAACATTTAGTGTTATCACTTATTTCATTACAGACGGACGTCAAGTTGTTAATATTTGAAAATTCTTGGCAGCAAGCGTTTGCTTGTGGTCTTCAGTCTTAATGTATTTATATTATAAGCTGAAAAATGGGTTTGGTCTCATATCTATGTCATATTATGGTAGGTAAGTCACTCGTCATCATAAGTACTTATTTACAAAAGTGCTTGCCTGGCGAACTTCCGGCGAAAAAAGCGATTGATTCATTTTTCAAATTGTCTCAAGGAGTCTACCCCTATTTCTTAGTAAAGTGACATTCAATTCACTAAAACTCAAAAGGATCGGTGTGGTTACTACCTATTTATTAATCTTACTTAAGCGTTAGATTATCATCAAAAAAAAAATACTGAGACAAGCCTGTATGTTCTATATCCCTTAGCTTATCGATATCGATATAGCCTAGCGAATTTGATGAGCGATTTTGACGCTGTCACCGGTTGAGCGTTTGCCAGTTGACTAGGCCCTCAGGGCGGTGTCTTTTCCTCTTTTCGATTTTCATAAATTTTCTCACTCCACTCCTCTCATGTCAATTCCACTTGTATACTGACGATCTGCAAATCTATTCGCAATCCTCCATCGATGATATTGAGAGTATGATTGCCAGCCTAAATAATGACCATGTGACTATTCATGAATGAAGTCAACCCATCGCTTATCGGTCAACCCCAATAATTCACAGGCAATCATCATTGGGGGCACAAAACAGATATGAGGCTAAATTAGACAAAATTGTTATACTTTCGCTGACGTTTAACGGTGTCTTATTAATAAACTACTGTTAAGAACCTAGGTGTCTTCTTTGACTGCACTCATTACTGGTTTCCAGCGACTAAAATAAGTCGAAAGTTGTTCGCTGCCTCTGGGTCACTTCGGAGTTGGAAGAAATTGCTCCCTGTGAAGACCAAGGTTGAGCTTGCGCAATCTCTCCTTTTACCGATTTTGGACTATGCCGATGTCTGCCTTGTTGATTTAAATGAAGATCTGCTTAATAAGCTTCAAGGCCTACAAAATCTCTGCGTCAGGTTCATCTACGGTTTGCGCAAGTTCGACCATGTGTCTGAATACTGGAATAGTCTAATTCTTGGTCTAAACGTGCTGTATGATCCTCGTACTCCTCCTTACCTTAAAGAATGTTTCCGGTTTCTCGGGGAGGATCACAATCGTGAATTATTTGGACACACGCACGCACGCATGCACGCATACACACACACACACACACACACACACATACACAGACACACCCACACGTAAGTAGTTTTAATAAAGATTTACAAATCAAAATACTTTTCATTCTGGAAATACGAAACCCAATGTCTACGATTACTAGCTTTAAAGTCAATTAATACAATACGTAAAAATAAATCATTCCATTCACTATTAAACCATATTGCAATAACAACTAATGGCTAACTAATTCGTATTAGTGTTAAAATTCTAGTGAAGGGGTTGTTATTGCGAGAATAAAAGACTACTAACACAATTACCATCAAAACATTGATGGTATTCAGACGAATAATAGTGTAACATTTTCTTACTTGTTTGTTCTGGTAACTGGCAGCTATCTGGTTGAACGTAAGATGTTCAAGTGGTGTTTTTCGCCTTTTTTGGTATGAAAAATTTCGATATGACAAAGACGTCTCTAGTAATAATATATAATAATAACTCTGCAAGTTTTGGTTATAAATATGTGAAAAAAATATAAATCATGCATCTTGGTGCGTATAAGAGTATTATGCAATAAAAAGTTTTACGTGTATAATGACTTTACCGCTTTATTCGGTTGAGGCGTCGAAATATCAAAAATTACAAAACAATACATTTTACATACATACATAGTGTACATATACTTACCTTAATGGGTAAGTCAGAGACGAGGCAATGAGGGACCAGACTAGTAAAAGCAGTTAGTATAGTTAAAAAAATACCAATTTAAAGTTCAATAACAGGCGTATGATTTAAAAGTGAGCCCCATACAGTCATCATTTTATTATACAAGCGTTAACGCCACTTGTCTAGGCCCTCAGGAGAGTGGAGGAGATAGCGAACACACACAAGCGAGTTGGTGGGACTAGCGATTTTTTCGGCGTGTTGAGTGAGCTTTATTCACCATTTTGATCCCGTAAACAAGGATTAGAACATAACTAATAATTAAACTTCAGCCAATACAATACAGCATCTTAATTATCATTATACATACACTACTTGCTTTTGTCATCCAAAACCACAGTACTAATAAAAGGAATAGCAAAACTGTGACTATAACCCTTTTAGCAAGCCGCCATTCGCATACGATTGCTTCCACAAGACATTGAAATGTTACTATCTGAAACAAAACGCATATTGGAATATAAAAAGGATAGTGTATAAAAGGATACAACAATTAATTAGACGAATTGATTTCATTAGGGCGCTTAATTTTTTTTAAGTGATTTTGAAAATCCCTACATAAACTCGGTGTCCTGAACAAGGTGCGGCGATTCTTCACGCCTGATCAAGAGTCAAGAGTCAAAATATTTTTATTCAATAAACTCGAATTAATAAGTACTTTAAATCGTCTAAATCTTTTTTAACCTACCACCCATTCAGGACATAATTTTTTATCTGTGGCAAAGAATGGGCGCAAGAAAATACAGCGAACAAAAGCAACGACATTTACAAACAAAAAAAAGAATATGTCGTTACCAGGTCAATATAAATATGAATTTAAAAAATATAAAATGATGCAATACAAAACTACAATACAATGTAGTATCAAATAGTTAAAGACAGTTAGAAATAGCTGTTGGAGTGCTTGCAGCATTCCAGATCCAAGCTGTTTTGTCTTCTGTGTAATCTGACACTTTATAATAAGCTTTTTTAGAAAGCTTTTCTTCGATTTTGATTTTAAATTTATTAAGATCTAACTTCTGAATATCATTAAGTACTTTGTTGTAAAATCTTACACACAGACCCTTAAAAGAATTATTTATTTTATGGAGCCTAGTATAAGGTACTGCTAATTTGTTCTTACTTCTAGTGTTTACATTGTGAATATCACTGTTTTTTGAAACATTTCAGAATTTTTATAAACAAAAATCAAATTCTCAGAAATGTATTGTGATGCAACTGTCATTATATTTATGTTCTTAGATCTCTCTCTGAGAGATCAATTGTGTCTATTACCTATGCAAACCACAGGTGCGGTCTTGCGTGGAGTATTGCTCTCAACGTCGGTTTACAACAGTCTAGTAGCCTCTTTATACAGATTGCAGCGCCGCGCTTTGTGCATTATCGGCAATGCAGAGGTCACTAACACTCTCGAGCCTTTGCAATTGCGTAGAGATATTGCGTCACTTAGCGTCTTTTACCGCTTATACCATGGCGAGTACTCTGAAGAACTCTTTGACCTCATCCCTCCTTCTCCCTTCCTCCATAGGAGTACGCGTGCTGCTCTCCGGAGTCACCAATTTACAGTCTCTAATATTCCATCCCGCACAAAGAAATTTAGTGACTCGTTTCTTTGTCCCACCTCCAAAAGATGGAATAATCTACGAGCACTGCACACGTATTTCCTCCTACCTATGATATAGAGTCCTTCAAACGCGGCGTGAAGAGGCACTTTGTGGGCCGGCAGAGGGCGACTGATCTTTTTTTTATTTAAATTTTTTTTCTTGTTCCCCGACGTGGGTCATGTCGGGAGCCGTTGTTAGTCTTAATATAATCCTTAATCCGCTCTATTACGGATTCCTATTTTAATAGTGGCTTGCGCCTAAATTTTCCTGGCACGTTATGTGCCCTGTCTACTTATTCCTATTCTACAAAAATGTATAATGCTTCCGATTCTCTCTTTTCCATTTTTATCGCACGTTTTGTGTCCTAAGAATCTATTTTACTTATTTCCTAAATTATTTTTCTACTTATGCTAATACATTTTTGTTGCATCTTATGATGCCCTGCTTTTATTCTATCCTATTCTTATTTAGCTTACTGCCCGATCACTCTGTTTCTATTTTTGGAAGTACTACGTCTTATATACTAACTTATAAGCCTCTAACTTAGTCTATACTATTTCTATTACAATCTTACAGTTTTACTTATTATAATAATTACAAGCTATTTTTATTATGTTAATCCGAGTATACACATTATACTGGTAAAAATATAATTTTGCCTACTTCTTATTCCTTCTGATAACTGGTTTGGCCATATTACTGCAAAATTCTAAAAATGTCGACCGTGGTGTTTGTCAGCTATTATTCTGCTAATATTTTCTTTAATAACTTTCATTCCCATAATTTTTTCCAACTTCATTCTGTCATAATATTCATTTGCGGGGCATTCTGTAATAATATGTAAAGCAAACTCCTCCTGCTCGGGGTCACAGATGCACGATGGATTCTCCATGCTCTGAAACGGTACAAGTATGACGAGAATCTAACGTGCCCCGTCATCACCTGAGTTGTTATCCCGGTCGGCTTAATTTTTCTTACCAGTCTATATGCCAATACCGTGTCCGGAAAGAACACCTTCGTTGCGGAGGCCGTCATTCCCGCATTGTATCTCCGAACCCATTCGCCAATCGTCTCATCACGAATGAAACGTTTGGCGAATGAGATCGGCGATAGGTCGTAGTCCGGCTTCCTCCGTGACGAAATTGCAGCCTCCTTTGCGACTAGGTAGCAGCTGTCATAGACATTTGACAAACACAAGTGGGCGCGTTCTAGTGCAGTGCTTTTTATTCCGAACATCGTGTATAGTATGACGAGGAACTTATACCTAAACTGGAATATGAACGAGCTGCCAATTCACAGTCCGAGTGCCCTGTGTCTCTTACATCAGGCTGACATACGT
This sequence comes from Scoparia ambigualis, assembly GCA_963921215.1. Lineage (NCBI taxonomy): Eukaryota > Metazoa > Arthropoda > Insecta > Lepidoptera > Crambidae > Scoparia > Scoparia ambigualis. The sequence continues at coordinate 3,420,591 of OY992503.1, forward strand.
AGATAGATAGACCCTGACAAATCAACATGACCAATGACAGAGAGCCTGCAACTGTGTGACTTACATAGAAAAGGACTGACGGCTCTGGCAAGCGGCATCTCACACGGACCGCGTTTCTTTCCTAAGCAAGTGATTTATGTGTAGTATTTCTCTCTGAATGCATTAATAGTTTAAAATTTTTTTTATTTAAAATGTACTTACAATAGTAAATAGCTCCATTAGAAAGTGTAACGTAATAAATATAATTGAGTAGAAATCACCGAAGTAGAATGTAGAAAAGTATATTGGCCAGTAATAAAAGAAGGAGTCTTGATCTGAAAGAGTAAAAAATAATTATTAATTGTACCCCCTCCCTTCTAAGTTTCATTTTTGTGGTAAAATGGAGAATTATTTATAAGTAAGATCTCTATCAACACATCGGTTAAAACTGCATTCAATTCCATGCAATAGTTTTTGCGTGAAGCGCGTACAAACATGCAGACAGACAAAAATTTAAAAAAAATGATCTGGCTTCTTAATTATCATTGTTCTCTGCCCACCCCTCTGGGAAACAGGCGTGATGTATGTAAGTATGCATGTATTAAGTAAACATAATAACTTACTAAAATCGCGGATAAATATTATCGGTGTTTTTATTACAAATAATTCACAGTATTTCTTGACCCTGTAGAATAGGAGTCCTCTGAAGATGCAATAAATAGCATTGGATATTATAATGACAGCGCTGTCGCGTGTCGGTTGTATCTGTGGAATAAAAAAAATCGCAGCTTAATTGTTGATTAACCGCATTTTTAGTCTGTAAATGTTACGAGTTGCTTGACGGCGCCCCGGCTAGCGCGTTCGGTTTGCGATCTTGCCGTGTCCATGTCTACAGCTTCCTCATTCGACATAAAGAAATTCTAAGCATGCCATATTTTAGTGTATATGTAAGGGTTTACCTTCAATGATAATGCTACTTTCGGAATAACTTATTTATTTTTCACTATTTTAAACACATAGTATACTTAATACGTTGTTATCCAACCGTGTTCCAAACAGAAAAAAAACCCAACCAACCTCGAGACTCGCCTTTTATATCTTTACCCCCCACTTGACACATCTTTTACTTCTTTTTCCCCGCCACGCGCGGAGTTGCCATCCCAAAAACTAAAGCTATCAAGACATCGTTTCGAGATTGGTTTAACAATTTTACATAATAATTATAGTCACATCTAGCACTTTTTCTTTAGACATCAAGTGGTTTCTTGTTGATGAGAAAATGTTTTGTTTACTTCTGAAGGTTATGCTCAATGACTTTAGATAAGATGTCAGTTTGACAACTCTCATTGACATTTTACCTGTTCCGAAACGACCACCAACACTTTTCGATGGTTTGGTAGAAGGTTAGTGATCGAAGCACTGTTTTTATTAACAACTTCGTTTATTCATTTTTTATAAACAAATATCAATTTAATATGTAAATTAAACCTCATTAGATTTTCAGTATATTTATTGAAAAGCATGAAACGGAACAAAACACTAGTTCACAGATATCGTTAAGTAATCGATTTCTTATTCAATTCCTACTTATCGGTTCATCGATTAGGAATCGCTTTTAAAATATTATCTTTAAAATTGTAAGTTTAATAGCAATTTTCAATGAAATAGTTTTATTGTATGCAATATGATTATACATAAAATCGTAAGGGTCGTTTGGTCTTTCTCCGTACTTCTCAGTAAGCATTCTTTTTGCTTTGTGTTTTCATAATCGATTCATTTGATTATATTTTATCGTAGTTCTGGCTGAATGGCTAGCTATGCCTCTGTCTTTTAATTTGAGATGACGTAGATTCGTTTCTCTGGTTTTTTTTCTGTTCCCGAAGTCACGATGTGAAGTGGCAAGAATTACCTTAATTAGGGGAAAAATGAAGAAAGGGCTAATGGCCCGCTTTAAAATAGTACTGTAAACCCATGCTGTGAACCATGGTAAGTTGGGTTTTATCCAAATGCTGTATTCTCATGATTGAGCACATCTCAGTCGCCATGTCTAATCACATTTTTTCTTGTTTTCTTGTTTTTTTTTGTTTAATCTCTAAATTATCTCTCAGTCTCTACTAGATTGCATTTCCTAATGTAACCTTTTGGTTTTTACCATCATGGTGGACCAAATCCATGTAAGTTGGTGATACTCTGGGACTCCCCATCACCAATGAGGCGAGTCAGTGGTGTTCTCCGGTGACTACCTCCCTGGAAACTTCATATTTAATTCAACGTATCCGTTGATCTGGATGGAAGGTCTCTGCTGCGACTAATCAACCGCTTTGACCCCATGTGAGGGAAGCAAACCTCAACAGCACCCGGACTATTAGATGGTGAAGGTTTTGCAGTGACCATATAGTATAGTTTTGTATAATTTAGCAATAAGTAGTAGGGTTTAATCCATATTGTGTTTCAAAAATGTACCCTACATTTCATATAAAATAAATGTAATTCTGTGAATTTAGTCTACTTATTTATCTCTGAAATCGCTTGTTCCAGCGTATAAGGCGCCCTTATCTTTAAATAAATTCTAATACGCTGTACTCCAGGATCGGGAGAATCGCTCCCTGATCATGTTCTCACATAACTGAGTAAGCCGCACTTCAATTGTGAGCCCCAAATTTGCATCTAATGCAGTCCGTTCACTTTTCTACGTAAAAAGTTGTGCCCAACATGAGGTGCACGTTGCAAGTGGCATTCCCAACGTTTGGCCTGGAAATTTCAGAGAAAAATAAAGCTTTCTTTTAAGTGAAAATATTAAATTCACTACTTTTAAACTTTACTTACATTGTGTTACTTTTTGTATAGAAAACAAGAAGTAGAAATCTTATTTCTTAAAATACTTTGTTATGTAAAAGCATGTCTTTGCTGTATTTACTTTTTATTTTAATTACTTAACCTAGCAAATGGTTAATAGTATGTAAGTCTGAGTTATCTACTCACTAGAAGCTGTCTAAGCTAAACTAATACATAACCAAGATAATGGTTAATTGTAAACTTTGTTCTTAGAACTTCTTGCTCGTTCTAAGCCTAGGCTAACTTATATCACACTGTGATCTCTAATGCTACAAGCTTATAAACTTGTCTAAGCAGATAATTCTACTTTTATTCTTTATGTTTTAAAACTATAACTTATATCACACTGTGATCTCTAATGCTACAAATTTATAAACTTTTCTTGGAAAATAATTTTTCTTTGTTTATTTATGGTTTAAAACTATAACTTATATCGCACTGTGATCTCCAATGCTACAAGCGTATAAACTTGTATTAGCAAATAATTCTTCTTTCAGTACTGTATAATTTAAAAGTGTACAACATGGATTTTGTAACAGCCGGTTGTCCAATAGAATTCATGCACAAAGATGAACTAGTATACGAACTCAAACTACGTCACTTACCAGCTGAGCCTACATCATCAAATGATGATTTACAAAAACTTTTACGTCACACTTGCAAACTAACTCGACGTGGTAGTGTAAAGGCAATTGATCAGTTTGTCATTGACCAAGCTTTTGAATTAACTGTATGCACGCCGAAAGTTGCTGAAATAGAAGCTAGTAGTAAAGATATAACATCCAGTAAACGCTTGGTGAAACGTTTAGTAGCTCGTTGCAATTATCTTCTTTGTCGTCTCTCTAGAATTAGTGATCCTGTTGAGGGAATCGCTAAACTTAAATCTTCTTTGATTTGTCTTCTTATGCATCTTGAAAGCGATGCAGATGAACCCTAATATACGGGGGCATCATATTCTACTCCAGAAGTAAATCATGTTGAAAACCCCCTGTGTGTTAAACAGGTTTCAAAAACTTACAATTTAAATTCTCTTAACTTGAAATATCGCGGCGATACTTGTGTCCATGTCTATATAACTCGATTGGATAAACTTAGGGTTGCTAGAAAAGTTTCTAATGATATCATTTTCGATGGATTTCCAGATATCTAAGAAGGTCCAGCTTTGTATTGGTTCAGAGCAAACAAAACCAATTTATCTTGCTACAAGGACGTGATTCAGTCTCTCAGAGGACACAGGAGATGACTTTGACATCCTAGATTTAGACCATAAATTGCTGGCAGAGATTCGGCAAAGGACCCAAGCAAAAAGTGAAACCATCGTTGTTTTTCTTTCTATCATGGTAGGTATGTTCTCTCGTTTAAGGAAGACTCTTTCCGAAGATGAGCAACTAGATATTATCTTAAGGAATATTCGACCCGAATACAGCATGGAATTAGCTCTCCATGTGGCGATATAATTATATAGCCTATATAAATGTATGTAAATTGTAATTTTAGTTTTACATACTATATACATACATACATAATAAAATAATAATATATACGCACATTATATATATATATGTACTTAATATAAATACTTTGTATTGTTAAATATAATTTAGTAATGTAATTTTAAATTGTAAATGTCACGCACGGACAAACAGATTTTATGTGTTATACGTAGTTCTGTGGAATGCGCGCGGGCAGGTGCAGGGAACCGGTTGGCGGCCGGCTCACCCGCCGCCGTCCTGCGCGCCCCTTCCCCCGCTCGAGCGCGGAGCTCACTCGAGAAGCGATCGCAAGGTAGTCACGATTAACTCGCTTGACGCACAGCCGTACCGCTTTAACGCTCGCTTCCCACTGCTTACGCGCCTACAATATTAGCTTAGAATATCGCTCGCTGATAAACCTTTTGTGTGTTTTTGTCTTTCCGCCTTCTATAGCTATAAACTTCTGTGCCGTGCCTTCTTTCTGTTTGTACTCCTTCTATCGTGTGTGTGTGAATAAACTGTACAGTGTCGTAAACGGACTAATCATTTAACTCCAGTTACCCACCGTAAGTCAACATCTGTTACACCACACTCCATGATATTATTTCCATCGATCACCTTAAATCTGTTTGTAAGAAACTTGAACTGGCGAAGGCGAAAGCCAATAACTTCAAAGAACCGTTATTGACAAACGATTCATTGGCCCCTGACTTTACTTATTCTAATAAATCTAGGAATTCTACTCCTAAACAACTAAATACTAATTTTGGTAATTCAAAACCAAAACCAATTGCTTCTTTAAACTCAAAAAATAATAAATCTTTAAATTGCTTCCGCTGTAGAATGAATAATCACAACACTAACAAATGCCTGAAGTCGAGGGAACTGGTGTGCTTCAATTGTGGTAACAAAGGTGTTAAAACGCCGGAGTGCACAGAGTGTAATAGGCCAAAAAACTAATAGGCTCTGTCTCTTCATGTTCCAAAAGTAGTCCCAAACATCCCACTACAGAAGAGACATTTTTTGAACCTCCGTCAGATGACTACAGACCTTTTTTAGCAGTTGAAGTACTTGGCCTTAAAGTTAAAGGTTTGTTAGACTGTGGTGCTTCTTGTTCTGTCTTAGGTAATAACTGCTACTCTTTATTTTTAGACATTGGTATCCCATCCTATAAGTTGCATATTACAATCAGGTTAAGTGTTGCCAGCGGACAAGAATTAATTTGCATTAATTATATGTTACTACCTATAACTTATAAAAAATAAGTGCAAATTATTAAATTCATTATTCAACCTATAATAAATGTTCCTATTCATTAGGATAAACTTTTGGAAGTCTTTTAACTTAGCTTCTGATATATTTAAAGATAACTGTCACTTAGAGAATGTAAATAGTATATCAGTCTTGCGTAACCATTCTGGTCTTAATAATTTTAACTCGCTGACTTCTGAACAAAAGAAGCAAATTGAAGAATGTAAATCTTTATTTGATAATATCAATACTGAAAAAGTAGGTCTCGGTGAAACAAATCTTATAGAGCACATTATTGATACAGGTGATGCAAAACCTATAAAACAGAAGTACTACCGACTTAGTCCTGATAAGCAAAAAGCTCTTGAAAAAGAAGTAGATAGGATGTTGGAATTAGGTATAGTTGAACCATCTTATTCTCCATGGAATTCTCCTGTAGTCATGGTAGAAAAATCCAACGGTGATCTCAGACTATGTTTAGATAGTAGAAAAGTTAACGCTGTATCCAAAGCTGATGTTTATTCACTTCCTTATGTCAGCTATATCCTGGACAACTTAAGAGATGCTAAATACTTAACATCTCTAGACCTTAGTGCCGCTTACCATCAGATAAGGTTATCAGAATTCTCAAAAGAAAAGTCCGCATTCACAGTTTCTGGTAGAGGACTCTTTCATTACAATAGAATGTGCTTTGGATTCGTAGGAGCATCTGCAACTATGCAACGTCTCATGGATAACTTGTTTACAGCTGAATTTGATAATAAGGTTTTCTGTTTCATCGATGATATGATTATCGCTACTCCTGACTTAATTGAACATAAACGTTTCTTAAAGGCAGTTTATGAAAAGCTAAAATCTGCTAATCTAACAATTAATATGCAGACGTCTATTTTCTGTAGAAATGAACTTAAATATCTAGGTTACGTTGTTGACCAATATGGTTTAAGAACGGACCCCTCTAAAGTTAATGCCATTTTAAACTTTCCTATTCCTAAAGATGCAAAAGACATCAAAAGATTTCTTGGTATGGCCGGTTGGTATCGCCGGTTCATAGAATTTTTTTCTTAAATATCTAGTCCTTTTTCTTGCTTAACAAGCAAAAAGATCCATTTCAAATGGTCATTGAAGCTTTTAATAAACTTAAAACAGCATTGGTCTCTGCCCCAATACTAAAATGTCTTAATTATGATCTACCTTTCAGCATACATACTGATGCTTCTTCTTATGCCATAGGTGCTGTCCTTACTCAAAACATTGACAATGTGGACCATCCAATTGCATACTGCAGCCGCACTCTTAATGGTCAAGAAATAAATTATACTGCGACTGAAAGAGAATTGCTCGCAGTAATCTATGCTTTAGAACAGTACCGCGCTTATATTGAAGGTAGAAAGTGTTATATTATTACTGACCATGCTTCTTTACTGTGGTTTTCTAATCTTAAAAATCCTACTGGTCGTCTTAATTGATGGGTCTTAAGACTTAGTCAATTTAACTTCGAAATTATTCATAGAAAAGGCAAAGAACATATCATTCCTGATTCTTTATATAGAATTTACATTAATTCCATATTTGACACTCAGTCAACTTCTGACGAGTGGTACAAATCTCTGTATGAAAAATGTTCTAAAACTTTGTCTAGGTATCCTAAATATAAAATTGAGAACGATAAGCTATATAGACACTCTAAAAATAAATATAATTCTGTTTCACAATTTCAATGGAAACTAATAATCCCTGCTGAACAACGTCTTGAAATCTGACAAAAGTATTATGATGATCCCACTGCTGGTCATTTTGGTGTAGCAAAAACTCATAAAAAGATTTCTAATTGGTTCTACTGGCCATCTCTCTTTCAAGATGTTAAAAACTATATTAAATCTAGTGACATATGCAACAGTTACAAGCCTCTTAATGTCAAACCTGCTGGTTTAATGGGAGATCCTAAATGTGTAACTCAACCAGAAGAAGCCTTATCTTGTGACATTCTTGGACCTTTTGCTCCCTCTTATTCTCAAAACAGATATTTACTAGTATGTTGTGACTATTTTAGTAAATATGTGACTATTTTTCCTTTGATAACGGTGACTGCTAAGAATGTGGTCAAATGTATTGATAAAGGCATATTCCTAATACATGGTGTGCCAAAATATGTTTATGTAGATAATGGTCCACAATTTATAGCTAAAGAATTTAGAGAATTGATCAGTAAATATCAGATTCCTCACTTATTTTACAATCCAGTATATCACCCCCAAACTAAACAAACTTAGAGGGTAAACCGTGAAATTGTTAGATCCATTGCTTCGTATGTGCGTTCTGATCATCGAAATTGGGATAACAACATATCTGAGGTGCAATGTGCTCTTAACACTTCTGTTCATGAAGGAACCATGTACACCCACTTCTTTCTAGTACACGGTAGGGAAATGATATTGGATGGCTTATTTCATAATCTTGAACAACCCATAGACAGTGCTGACATCTCCATTGATCATACTTACTCATTCTCTGATAGTGATTCTGTGAATTTAGTCTACTTATTTATCTCTGAAATCGCTTGTTCCAGCGTATAAGGCACCCTTATCTTTAAATAAATTCTAATACGCTGTACTCCAGGATCGGGAGAATCGCTCCCTGATCATGTTCTCACCTAACTGAGTAAGCCGCACTTCAATTGTGAGCCCCAAATGTGCATATAATGCAGTCTGTTCACTTTTCTACGTAAAAAGTTGTGCCCAACATGAGGTGCACGTTGCACACATGAATTGAATATTATTAATAATTATAGAAATGAATTTAGAAAACAGATTTTATTTTAGCTGTGATAATGATAACTATAATTTACTTTAAAGTCACTCAATTGGCTAAAACATTATCTAGGTAATACCATTATTAATAAAATTACAATATTTTACTGAAAATAGGTCTCAAAATTAGTAACACCTTACACTCGTCCATCTTGATAGCGTGTATGGTCCCCCCATGCACGTATCGGGTGAAACCTTACACCTGGCTGGACAACTTTAAATGATAATAATGAAAATTAATCATATCATATTTTATACAACACAGTCATGTAATCAAAAATTAAAATAAAAATAATATTATATAATTCGTAATTGATCTGTTATCGCAGCTAACAAAAATACCATATAATTTTACAACTTTTAAAATATTATTTTTCCAATTAAAACAAATGTTGATATTAATTTATTTATAACCTATTTTTTTTTAAATAAATATTATTTTTTTTTAATATTTTTGTTTACGCTCACACCAATTATCTAGACCAAGATGAGTATTCTTGTGAAACTCGTTATTTTGGTAAGATAACGGATAAATATACATAAACATAGAAAAAACACCCAGACCCGAAATCAATTTTAGAAAAACAGTTTTTCTCTAAATTGACCCGACCGGGGATCGAACCCGGGACCTCAGAGATTGCGACACCATGAAAACCGGTGTACAAAACACTCGACCAAGGAGGTCGTCGGTATTTATCATAAATCAGCTAGTTTTATTACAAGGATTACAACTATTTACTTTAATAATTTAATATTATTATAACGCTGACAAATTCATTTGACGGCACAATATTAATTTTTAAGCTCGAACATAATTATTTACTTAACTTTATTAATACCTTATTTATATTTTACGTTAAAAACTTCTAACATTTAATTTTATTGCCTCGGACACTTCACTCCCAGGACTTACGTATGTACATATTGCCTCGGAAACTTCACTCCGAGGACTTTTATAATAATGCCTTGAACTCTTCACTCCGAGTTAAGTATTGCTTGAACAATTCACTTCAAAGTCTATTAAAGTCACATAACATGGATAAACTAGTAAATCAATTAAATTTTCTTTATAATATTATAATAGTCGTATTACTGTTATATTAACGATTTGGTGAAAAAATATCGTAACAAGTAAGATTTACTATAAAATTATTGTTATTATTCTTTACTCCTCATTTTGGCTCCCATCACCTTCCTCATCACTCACGCCTTCAACTTCTAACGCAGAGACGTGAATCCACGGTAACATCCTATCGGCGGCTACGGTTGTTTTACGTTTACTCTTCATGCCCCCAAACCCCGGTATCAGTCATTCCCTAAAACCTTGACAACCCGATTTGAACCTTCATAATGCCGGTAAAAGTTTAGCGCTCTTTCTAGTATTTTGAAGAGCGGTTTTGGTAATCTTAACTAAATCGCTATGAGTATAAGTACGCGCTGGTTTTCGACCTTTGTTATAAAACCGTTTTTGACGGATAGAGAGTCCAAAATCGTTCGGTTATAGCGTTCCACTTGACCGTTCGATCTAAGGCTCGCAACGGCGTTTAATATATGTTTAACCCCTCGATCAAGACAGAATCTCCTAAATGCGTGAGCCGTAAAACAACTAACTCTGTCACTAATTAATCGTTCGGGTGCACGAAAAGTGTTAAAAATGTACTCTAAGACCTTGATCACACCTTGAGTCTTTGTGTTCCTCACTGGCTTTATAAAAACAAACTTTGTGAACGAGTCTACTACCACAAGTATATGAGTGTAACCTTGTTTGGACCTAACAAAGAGACTCAGATGATCAATGTGCAAGGTGTGGAATGGTTTCTCCACTTTGTTAATCGGGTGCAGAAATCCTTCCCGTCTACTAGCTGTTTTCTTTGCGTATGCACACTCTATGCAGGAACTAACTTACTTTTTTATAAACCAAGCCATTTTAGAGAACCAGTATTTACTTTAGATTCGGTCTAAAGATTTTTCGAAACCGACATGTCCGATGTCATCGTAATTTACTTTACATTATTTACTAACGAGCACCATTACCAACCACCTACCTAATGTCATTACTGCCATTTCCCACACGTCTAAACAGTTTGTTGTCCTGAATAATAAAATTATCTTTGATGTAATCGAGTCCCTTCTCATCTATTCCACTAGCAAGAATATCTCGTGTACAACGCAATTCCGAATCACCTAGTTGAAGGGTGAGCAACCAATCTTGATCACTGATTGACATGATTGTTGGAAATGGTTTCGATCCCCGCCATTGGATTCCTAGACAAGGCGTCCACGTGAGACATTTTGGTACCAGCCCTGTATTCTATCGAACAATCGAATTCTTGGAGCGCTAGCCACCAGCGACCAATCCTGGGCACCAATTCTCGCTTTTGGAAAGTAGACCGAAGCGCGCTGCAGTCTGTAACGATCTTGAAAACCTTGCCCAACAAATACACTCTATACATTTTAAGAGAACAGACGTCCGCTAACGTTTACAGCTCGTACGAGTGGAAATTCTTTTCCTCAGGTGTTGTCTGCCGACTGTAGTACGCCACCGGTTTCAAGGAATCCTGATCGCACGACTGTTTCAACAAAACACTACCAATACCAATTTTGCTAGCGTCGGTATGAAGTTCCATTTCTGAAAGGGGATCAAAATAGCTAAAACTGGCCTGTCAATGAGATGCTTTTTTAAGGTAACAAACACGCTTTTTTGAGCCTTATTCCACACCCATATTGCGTCTTTCTTTAACAAACTGGTTAATAGAGATGCTATCTGTGCGAAACCGTAATATAATTTCCTGAAGTAACTGACCGAACCTAGAAACTGCCGTACCTCATGTACATTTTCTGGATTATGAAAGTTGGTAACCGATTGGATTTTGGTGTTGCCTGGTTTAATCACGTCGGAACTTATTTCATACCCTAAATAATCGATCTCGTTTCTTAAAAAGGTGCATTTGGATAATTTCAATTGAGGTTGGCCCCTTCTAAGAGCCTTAAAAGATCCTCTAGGTGGTTCAGACATTCACGGGTGTCTTTTCCAAATATAAAAAGGTCGTCTATATACACCGTAGCCTTATTGAAACAAGCAGAACCCAGCACGTGATTTATTATTCGTTGCTAACCAGCCGGTGCTATTCACTAAGCCGAACGGCACCCGATTGAATTCGTACTGGCCTTCAGGCGTAACGAAGGCTGTTAGGGGTTTTGACTGCTCAGATATTGGCACTTGGTAGTAGCCAGACATTAAATCCAGTGATGAAACACGCCTCACCCGACAACCTGGCTATTTTCATCAATGTTAAGCATTGGGTACCGTTCCGTTCTTTAGTGATCGAGTTTAGCATTCTGTAATCTACACATAACCTGGATGATCCATCCTTTTTCTTCACTAGTATGATAGGGCTTGCCTAACTAGATACTGACTCTGTTATTTGCCTACATCTAACATGTCTCCTACCATATGACGCACTTTATCGCGTTCATGATGTGAGAGTCTATAAGGCCTGTATACCACTAGACGCTGGCTAGTTAACTCTATGCTCATCTCTGCGCTGCTACTACAACCTAAACCAGCTAAATCATTATGCGAAGTAATGTTTATAACGATCAAGCAGAGTGAATAACTTTTCCTTATCTTGTTCGGATACAGACTCTCCTACATGCACCTGTTCTTTAACAAGAGGGACTGAAGCCAAACTATCCGAGCTAGGATCCTGCGTGGTTAAACGATTAACAACATCGGCTCTCTCGGCGCGGGAAAACATCATATTCCCTAACAGCAAACAAGATATCGTACACGGTGTTACCGTTACGTATACTTCACGTTCTCTAACCACTTAACCATCAAGCCCCGTATATAAAATATGGCGTCTAACGTCCAGCCATTTTGGAAGCTGTCAGAAAGTTGACCGAAGCTGACCGAGACTACCCAAGCCGGTGTTTTGCGAGCCATATAATATCTGACGGTGTGCTTAAGGCACAGTATTACACTTACAGTAGACAGTTTAGCTCTAAAACCAAACTGGTTGTCGTGTAGGTTTGTGTATTTGACCAACTGTGCATTAAGCAGACCATCAAATATTTTGGCTACTATCGTACCCAAGGAAATAGGCCTATAATTTCCTTTATCGGACATGTCACCGGTTTTGTTTTTGACTACGGGACTACAACCGTTCTCATAAGATCTGCAGGCAGGTAGGAGTTGCTCACGCACAGCGAGTAGAACATTGCCAGTACTCTGTCAGCATGTGGACCTGCATGCTGCAAGTGTTCCACACTGAGCCCGTCGTGCCCCGGGGATTTGCCTGTAGTCATGTTTTTAATGGCTACAGCGACATCTTTTGCACTGAAGCTGACCTTAATCTCTCCGTTTAATTGCCCAGTATTGCATACCCTCGACGGGCCCAGTGCGGACTGCACTGAAAAATGATCCCTAAACACATCAGCAATGCCCTTATTGTCACTCCTACCATCATTGCTTACAGGAAGCCCAGGTTTCACGTTGACCCTGTTGGTGCCTTTCCAGAAGCCACAAAAGTCGCCCTTGGAATGACTCATCGCAAGTGCACAAAAATCGTTTGTTATATTATCAATGTAGTGAATGAAATCAGTTGGCTTATCCCTTTATGTTACCTAAAAAAATGAATTGTGTTGAGCTGATGGCAACCCTAGGTGTACCTTGTGTAAATAAATGTGTAACATTTTTATCTGATCTTGATGATCCTGGCACCGTTTAAGGCGAGACTTAAATATTCGCCTACTCTCACACATTTGACTGTGCATGAAACCAACCCTAGGCTTACCACACGATACCCATTCCTTAAAATCTATTCTGGCCTTCCTGTGAGCCGCGCCGACATGCTTGTCCCACCCCACTATCCGTGACCCACACCGACCCGTACGCGGCGAATGCCCCTGGCCCGCCACAGAAGCAGCGCGCAGGGCGGTTACAATGTCCGAGTACAGTCTGTCAAGAGTATGCCTATGCTCAGGGTCATTACAATATTTATCAGCACAGCTCACAAATTGTATGGGAAAATCAATACATTTTAAACGGTTATGACACTCGGCAGTATATCTTACAATCTGTTCATCGTCCCTGTTACCCCAAACAACACCCTTATCCGCACTTAGTGTTGTTTGTGACAATTTTAGTTTTAACAAGTTTAAGTTGCATTCAACAATTAGGGGAAAATGGTCAGACCACAGAGTGTCATATTTAACACTAATATTAACAACTGTTTGTTTTGCTGATTGTGTCACTACACAGTGATCCAACCAGCTACAAGACCCATGTGCTTCACTGATGAATGTGTACGTGCCCGAGTTTACTCCAAGTAAGTCGACATCAATACACGACAAAAGATTCTCACTACAAAAAAGTTGAAGCTCAGAATAAAATAGCGTGGATATGTCGGCATTAAAATCACCCAAAATGAATACCGATTCTACACCGTATTCGTTTACAATTGCGCTTACCGTACTGAGGCAATCCGTAAAATCTGGTAAATTCTCTCGCAAGTCCGTAGGCATGTACACACTCATCACTATCACTGGGCGATCTCTCGTTATTAACTTAATAGCACAGACTCGAGCACTATCACATTGTAGCACAGACACTTCTTGGAATACACTGTTCTTCCATAACAAGGCGACTCCGCCAAACGGTCGCCCGCGCAGTATGCCCGCGGACGTGTCCACCGCCGAAGTACCCGTGTACCCGAAACGAAAACGAAAACGAAACCCGTGTAATAATACTCGTCTGTGGGTACCAGGCCAAGGCCAGGTAAACAGGCCACCACACTTTGACCATTCGCATCGCGGCATCATTTTCTCGATTCACGCCTCTCTCTTTCCACTCCTAAAATGACAGCGCCTAACAACAAAACTGGTACTACAGCGGTGCACAACCCCACCACAACCTTACCGTTTGAGGTGGAGTTCGCTGACATCCGCGGACTCCATGCAAACCTCAATGCCGTCCTTCACCATCTTGAGACGGTACGGCCAGCAATGTTGTTCCTGACGGAGACGCAAATAATCCGCCCAGCTGACACCACCTACCTGAACTATCCCGGCTTTGTGCTTGAAGAATCCTTCAAAGCCAAAGCCGGAGTTTGCTTATTCGTTCGGGCGGATGTTTGCTGTCGCCGTCTGCGCTGTCTGGAGGACCCTTCCTTCTCCCTCCTAGTGCACGTCGACTTAGGCTCTCATTGCCGTGTCTACGTCTGTGTCTACCGATCCCATAACGGCGACATGGAGACAACTCGACTAATTGAACATCTTAGTCGGGTAGCAGATGATGCGCAGGAGCGGTTTCCATCGGCGGATCTGGTGTTTTTGGGGGACTTCAACGCCCACCATGAGTTGTGGTTAGGTTCCTCCAAAATAGACCATGCAAAATTGTTTTTCGTTGATTCTAATTTCCATACCGCAAGTGCTTTAGCTACTTACTTTTGGATCAGAACAATGTATGTGATTGAAAAACATTGCATATTATTTCAACGAATTGTTATATGAATTTCGCGAACTAATTATTCAGTAGCAGCTAATTTTAGGGTCGTATTTTTAGCGAAAGCTTTATTTAAGTACCTATAATTTATTATCAAATGAATTTCGCGATCTCCTTTTTTAGTTGCAGTAAATTTGAGAGTAGCATTTTTTTTTGCGAAAGCTTTATTTAAGTTTCCATAAATTTATTATTAGATGAATTTCGCGATCTCCTTTTTTAGTTGTAGTAAATTTCAGAGTAGGTAGCATTTGTAGCCTAACCTAACCAACAGAACTATAGTTTTGCATACTTAACTTCTTCTTTATAGCGGGGGCCTCAGGCCCCTTGACCCCCCTTGAGCAGGAGGACCAGCCCCCGATGCATGCTGCATGATTGAAATTTTTAGGGATAATAGTCGTGATTATGTAGGTATACCAAGACTGCTTACGGATTCTGCTGATAACCAACAGATTTTACTGGCCGACTAAAACAATTTTGAGCACCTATTTCAAATGATTCTCTTACAGGTAGGTAGGTAACTTAAGAAGGATAACGTTAAGGGACTCGTAACACAAGGATGTCGATTCCTTATTTCTTTGATGTGGTTTTACAAAACTATGCGGTGGGTAAGCAATGCAAAGCAACTTACCGCCACAGTCTGCATTTCTCCAAAAAGTAACTGCATATGTGCTCGACGTAAGAGGTGATGAGCCCATAGTTATCGCCGCTGTAAGCTGTTAGATGTATGTGCAGGTAGTGCCTAGTGTTTTATTTATTTATTATTTACTATCAGTATTCAATCGATGACGTTTACGAAAACGAAAATTAGTATGACATTAAAACAGTGCTTCCTGGCGACAAACAAAAAGAGTTAAAATTTGCCATACAAAATCTTGTTTTTGTTACGTAATCGAAGGACGAATTAAACTTGCACTGGGCATTATGTTAATGTTAGGTAAGCGATTTCCTGCGCCGCCGCCGCCGTGTTGCATTGTGTGTTAAATTCATCTAATAATATATTTATGGAAACTTAAATAAAGCTTTCGCAAAAAAAAATGCTACTCTCAAATTTACTGCAACTAAAAAAGGAGATCGCGAAATTCATTTGATAATAAATTATAGGAACTTAAATAAAGCTTTCGCTAAAAATACGACCCTAAAATTAGCTGCTACTGAATAATTAGTTCGCGAAATTCATATAACAATTCGTTGAAATAATATGCAATGTTTTTCAATCACATACATTGTTCTGATCCAAAAGTAAGTAGCTAAAGCACTTGCGGTATGGAAATTAGAATCAACGAAAAACAATTTTGCATGGTCTATTTTGGAGGAACCTAACCACAACTCATGGTGGGCGTTGAAGTCCCCCAAAAACACCAGATCCGCCGATGGAAACCGCTCCTGCGCATCATCTGCTACCCGACTAAGATGTTCAATTAGTCGAGTTGTCTCCATGTCGCCGTTATGGGATCGGTAGACGCAGACGTAGACACGGCAATGAGAGCCTAAGTCGACGTGCACTAGGAGGGAGAAGGAAGGGTCTTCCAGACAGCGCAGACGGCGACAGCAAACATCCGCCCGAACGAATAAGCAAACTCCGGCTTTGGCTTTGAAGGATTCTTCAAGCACAAAGCCGGGATAGTTCAGGTAGGTGGTGTCAGCTGGGCGGATTATTTGCGTCTCCGTCAGGAACAACATTGCTGGCCGTACCGTCTCAAGATGGTGAAGGACGGCATTGAGGTTTGCATGGAGTCCGCGGATGTCAGCGAACTCCACCTCAAACGGTAAGGTTGTGGTGGGGTTGTGCACCGCTGTAGTACCAGTTTTGTTGTTAGGCGCTGTCATTTTAGGAGTGGAAAGAGAGAGGCGTGAATCGAGAAAATGATGCCGCGATGCGAATGGTCAAAGTGTGGTGGCCTGTTTACCTGGCCTTGGCCTGGTACCCACAGACGAGTATTATTACACGGGTTTCGTTTTCGTTTTCGTTTCGGGTACACGGGTACTTCGGCGGTGGACACGTCCGCGGGCATACTGCGCGGGCGACCGTTTGGCGGAGTCGCCTTGTTATGGAAGAACAGTGTATTCCAAGAAGTGTCTGTGCTACAATGTGATAGTGCTCGAGTCTGTGCTATTAAGTTAATAACGAGAGATCGCCCAGTGATAGTGATGAGTGTGTACATGCCTACGGACTTGCGAGAGAATTTACCGGATTTTACGGATTGCCTCAGTACGGTAAGCGCAATTGTAAACGAATACGGTGTAGAATCGGTATTCATTTTGGGTGATTTTAATGCCGACATATCCACGCTATTTTATTCTGAGCTTCAACTTTTTTGTAGTGAGAATCTTTTGTCGTGTATTGATGTCGACTTACTTGGAGTAAACTCGGGCACGTACACATTCATCAGTGAAGCACATGGGTCTTGTAGCTGGTTGGATCACTGTGTAGTGACACAATCAGCAAAACAAACAGTTGTTAATATTAGTGTTAAATATGACACTCTGTGGTCTGACCATTTTCCCCTAATTGTTGAATGCAACTTAAACTTGTTAAAACTAAAATTGTCACAAACAACACTAAGTGCGGATAAGGGTGTTGTTTGGGGTAACAGGGACGATGAACAGATTGTAAGATATACTGCCGAGTGTCATAACCGTTTAAAATGTATTGATTTTCCCATACAATTTGTGAGCTGTGCTGATAAATATTGTAATGACCCTGAGCATAGGCATACTCTTGACAGACTGTACTCGGACATTGTAACCGCCCTGCGCGCTGCTTCTGTGGCGGGCCAGGGGCATTCGCCGCGTACGGGTCGGTGTGGGTCACGGATAGTGGGGTGGGACAAGCATGTCGGCGCGGCTCACAGGAAGGCCAGAATAGATTTTAAGGAATGGGTATCGTGTGGTAAGCCTAGGGTTGGTTTCATGCACAGTCAAATGTGTGAGAGTAGGCGAATATTTAAGTCTCGCCTTAAACGGTGCCAGGATCATCAAGATCAGATAAAAATGTTACACATTTATTTACACAAGGTACACCTAGGGTTGCCATCAGCTCAACACAATTCATTTTTTTAGGTAACATAAAGGGATAAGCCAACTGATTTCATTCACTACATTGATAATATAACAAACGATTTTTGTGCACTTGCGATGAGTCATTCCAAGGGCGACTTTTGTGGCTTCTGGAAAGGCACCAACAGGGTCAACGTGAAACCTGGGCTTCCTGTAAGCAATGATGGTAGGAGTGATCATAAGGGCATTGCTGATGTGTTTAGGGATCATTTTTCAGTGCAGTCCGCACTGGGCCCGTCGAGGGTATGCAATACTGGGCAATTAAACGGAGAGATTAAGGTCAGCTTCAGTGCAAAAGATGTCGCTGTAGCCATTAAAAACATGACTACAGGCAAATCCCCGGAGCACGACGGGCTCAGTGTGGAACACTTGCAGCATGCAGGTCCACATGCTGACAGAGTACTGGCAATGTTCTACTCGCTGTGCGTGAGCAACTCCTACCTGCCTGCAGATCTTATGAGAACGGTTGTAGTCCCGTAGTCAAAAACAAAACCGGTGACATGTCCGATAAAGGAAATTATAGGCCTATTTCCTTGGGTACGATAGTAGCCAAAATATTTGATGGTCTGCTTAATGCACAGTTGGTCAAATACACAAACCTACACGACAACCAGTTTGGTTTTAGAGCTAAACTGTCTACTGTAAGTGTAATACTGTGCCTTAAGCACACCGTCAGATATTATATGGCTCGCAAAACACCGGTTTGTGCATGGTTCCCCGACCCGTCCAGGGCATTTGATCTGGTGGCGTACGACATATTATGGGAGAAACTAAAAAGTATAAACTTGCCCGATGAAATAGTTACCATGTTCCGGTATTGGTATGCGCACCAGACCAATAATGTCAGATGGGCGGGCGCAATGTCAGAGCCGTATCGGATGGAGTGCGGTGTGAGGCAGGGCGGTTTGACCTCGCCAACGCTCTTTAACTTTTACCTAGATGCGCTGATTGTCGCGCTCAGCCGCCAACATGTCGGCTGCCATGTCGATGACGTATGTGTCAATAATCTGAGTTACGCTGACGACATGGTGCTGCTGAGCGCGTCTATATATGGGTTGAATAAGTTGGTGAGGGTCTGTGAAGAGTATGCTGAGAGGCATGGCCTTAAATACAACGTGCTGAAGAGTCAGTTCATGGTGTTTAAGACCACTGGTGCTAGATGTCTAAAAAATATACCACCTGTCATGCTAAACGGTGTCTCTTTAGAAAGAGTGACACAATTCAAATATCTAGGACATATAGTGACCACTGGTCTCGGAAACCATGCTGACATCGAAAGGGAACGAAGGGCTTTGTCGCGGAGGGCTAATATGTTTGCTCGTAGGTTTTCGCGGTATTCGGACGGGGTAAAAATTACCCTATTTCGAGCATACTGCGCAACACTGTACACCTGTGCCCTGTGGGCCAACTACTCGCAGAAAGTGTACGACGCCCTTCGTGTTCAGTTCAACAACGCATTCAGGGCGGTGTTTGGGCTGCCCCGCTATTGCAGCGCCTCGGGCATGTTCGCAGAGGCGCGGGCGGACTGTTTTCATGCGACCATGCGCAAGAGGCGCGCGTCGCTGGTGCGCAGGGTTTGCGCCAGCTCCAACACCGTCCTGAAGATGATTGCGGATAGGGTCGATTGTCCCTTTATCCGTAACTGCTGTAACGGACATGTTTCCGTGGCTTTGGGTAAGGCAGCAATAAAATATTTTTTTATTGTTACATGTCTTTATTATTATATATACATATATTTTTTTTAAATTAATTAATTGATTGTTGACATTTCTTTATATTATTTATTTTATTAATTATTAAATTCGTTTTAATGCTTATTTATTGACTATAATTTATTAATTTTACTATATTATTTGTGTCATTGTTGTAAATGTAGGAATTTCATCATTTTATAATTTTTAATTTTTAAATTGATTTAGTTATTTTGCTTTTAATTTAATTTGTTGAATGTTAATTTTGTTATTTTAATTTTGTAATCCATATTTTAAATTCTATTTTTTTTGTTGTTATTTTTATTTTAAATTATATGATTTTGTACATGATTATGATCCCATGTTGGTTGAAATAAACGCATTTTATTGTCATTTTATTTATTTTTTAACCTGCCGAACGGAAGGGCCCCCGAACCCCAACGGGAATGGCCGCCGGGACCCCATTTTCCGGTCACCAACCGGCACGACGGACCACCCCGAGATTATGCGTGGCATGGTGAGGCAGCCTCACGAGCTGGTTAGGCTCGCTTGGGCCCCTGTACTATGCCACGGGCGGCCAGCGGGACAACCGTTTCTACGGGTCTCCCTGGTCAGCAGGTTAACGAAGTCCTCCTGGCACTGGTTTGACGGAAGCCTCCACAGACCAAATACATCGCAGCATCATCCCCTCGAGCTCTGGTTATACGCTGGCTGATCCCGAAACGCGACCGACAAGCAGTCACTTGACGGGTTTTACACCATGCGTACGGTGGTCACCAACCAGACGGGTCAAGCCCTACCACCAGTAGAGCAGATCATCGCTCGAAAGAGTCCGTTAGTCGCTTCTTACGACACCCACCGGACGGAGAGAGGGGCGGCGATTGGTATTCTTTCTCCGTCACCGCACGAATAAAATATATTGAAATAAGTCAATCAAGTATTCAATTCAGTTCGACGAGCTCCGCGTATCCGTCTACACGCGATTTGCGGTCGCTTGTACCATATCTGCCTATAGTTGTATCGTTCGTGCGCCGGTTACAGAGTAGTTTGCACTGAGCATCGTAAACAGCACCTTTAATCAGCAGGAGGACGAGCAGGCAATGAGTGTGGGTGACTTAAGTTATACACAAACCGGCCAAAATGAGCAAGTGACACCTACCTACTTCGTCACACAGAGGAGCAGACCGGATCATGATCTTCGGAAGGACTTTGTATCCTTTCAAGAAACAATTACTTCGACTTTGGAAAGGTGGTTCACTAAATACGACGACAAACAGTCCAAGTTGCTGTATCAAATTGAAGAAGTGAAAAAATCGCTCGATTTCATGCACACCGAGCACGAAAAATTAAATAAGAAGACTGATTATTATCATAATTGCTTTCGTCTTAATAAACTAGAAGAGAAATCTGCAGAGAACAATATTCAAATTTGTAAAATTGCCCAGTTGCAAGAAATTTATACAATGGAACAGCACGCACGGCAGTGTAACGTGGAGATAAATATTTTACCAGAAAGGCGTGGCGAGGACCTCGTCTCCTTGGTGACAGCCTTAGGGGCTGTAGTAAAACAGCCTATCATGCGTCAGGACATTGTTGCTGTGCACCGGGTTCCACATGCCGATAATCAGAGCAAAAGGCCACAGAACGTGATCGTAAAGCTATCCTTGCGTGATAATCTGTTGTCGGCAACTCGGCTAGCTAAAGGACTCACCACTGATCAGCTCAATATGTCAGGCCCACCTCAAAAGATATACCTTAATGAGCACTTGACCCTTAAAAATAAGCAATTGTTTCGAGAAACCAGATTGGCCGCTAAATCCAGTGGTTTTAAGTACACTTGGATCAAAAATGGAGTCATCTTGGTTCGCGAGAAAGACACTTCGCCGACATTTGCTGTTCGTCGTCAAGAGGACTTACTCAAAATTACAAGGAAAACGAAATGATTATCTAATGTTCATTCTGTTACCCCGTAACTATGCATTGAAATTATTTCATGTCGTAAAGTTTACTTGTAAACTAATATTTTGTGTTGTCTATATGTTGCCTCTGACTTGTAAATACTCTGTGTGTTTACTTCGGTCGTCTAGAACATTGCTCATACAGTGTTTGTTATCGGTTTACATACATAACTAATTGTTACAAAAACTTTATGTTTTTTGTGCAAAATTATGTTAAAATTAGTTTAAATCAAATTATAAATTATTATTAATATTATTTATTATAAATTATATATTAGTCTAGAAAACTGTTCACGCTGCTGTGTTTGTTTTTAGATGACCTACATAGCTAATTGTTACTATTTTTTAAAGTTTTTAGTGCAAAATTATGACAATATGAAATTATACCAAATAAAAAGTTATAATTTTATTGTGAGACGAATGTGGTTTTCGGTGGCAGCGATGGAACATCGATTTATGTACCAATATGCCCTTCCTCTGTAAGTACCTACATTAGTTATTGAACTCGTTTATCATACAATAAATTATTTTTCATCATCAGTAGCGATCGCAGAACAACCTCTTTCGGCGTTCTCTGCCAGCGATGGCGCGCACGCAGCGATAATGACAATGCTCTCTCTACTCGACTACATATTACGTAAATAGTTATTTCAAATAGTCTTTTATCATTTCAGGTCTGACTCTGAAGTTGAAAGTGTTGAGTAGAGGTTATCCTCTACCACTGTCATCGCACGTAAGAGGACGAAGAAGCGGAAACCGACACATAGTTGACATTCCACCTGTCCGTACCAAGCGTTTTGCTGGTTCATTTCTTATGCGAACCGCCAAAGAATGGAACGCACTGCCTTCTCATGGTTTTCCCGATCGCTACAACCTTAGTATTTTCAAGGCGTACAATCTTAGTATTTTTAAGGCAAAGAGTGAGTAGGCATCTCCTGGGTAAGAATGCAACACCCTAGTGAAACAAGGTTAGTTGCCTCAGAATAGGAATGACAACAATGTATAGGTTACAAAGTTTTATTCCCAATCTTTTAGAAAAGAATTTACAAAACTCAGGGAGGGTACCCGGATCGCTCACTCTGTCCGCTTGACTGGGACTTAAAAGGGACTTAGCTTTAGGCTAATCTTCCTCGTAGACTGCAGCTACCCGGAACCTGGAGCCGGCAGGGTCAGTCTGCGCGCAGGGACGAAAGCGGAGTCGTGTACGCTAGGCAGCTGGCCGCGCACGGGTTCTAGCAGGCGGGCAGGCAGCAGGCAGCAGGCAAACAGCGCACAGGCCCAGTGGGTTTAGCCTGGTACAGGAACCCGAGATTTCGGGTTATATTTTCGCGCAGAATTTTAACAGCACGACGTTGTAAGTAATGTCGAGAGTAGGTAGACCCAGCAGTAAAAGAGAGTTTTCTCACCGTGAGTCAGCTTTATATATGCCGACAATTGATGAAAAAAACTGGACTGTTATTTTAAATTCCCCAAATGATATGACTAGTTATGACGCTCGAGCAGAGACAAAAACAGAGCGACCAGACCATAGAGAACGCAGACCAATAATGGTCCGCTTACACTATCTGAGGAATATAGCAAAATTATAAGCGATACATTATTTTTTTCTTTTATATGATTTTCCCTTTAATCAAACATTATTTGATTATAGGAAAAATTCAGTCTTCTAGGTTATATCATTTGAAACCACTTCAATCCGACTGGAACAAGCTTTCAACGTCCCAACACAAGTAGCTAACGACAGGATATTTAGAGTAAGTGAAACAAGCTCTGTTATTTGGGTCCTTGTCAGCTGTTAGATGTGTACAATTCGCTAAAATAATTTTATTTGCCCAGCAGTAGGACGTTTATAGTGAGATCATAGTGAGATCATTTGATTTGATATTATATTATTTAGGATTTAGTATTTGTGTTTAGACAGAAGTGTTACACTAGACTACATCCTGCTCACCGAACAGGTTGGTAGTCAAGCTTGCTCAGTTTCATTCAAAAAATACAGTCATAGGTTGCCAATAGCTGCGCCTAAGTTTAAGGATCTTATAATATGTAAAAATGGAACTATACCTAAAAGGTTTCTTAAAGAATATCCGCGAGGCTTTAAATTAAACTGACGAAGAGGATGTAGAAATGATGAGATGATTAAAATAATTTAAGTAAATTATAATTAAATGACTGATGTCTTTTTGTTTTAAATAAACGATCTGGTTATAAAAAATACAGTTTTATATGTATGGCGTGTCATGACATTAAATTTTATTAAAATATGATACTTTAAACAAACATTTCCAGAAAACAAAACAATATCCTTTCAGTAATTAAGCTTAATTACTATTTAACTGTTACAAAATACCTCAGTGGGTGATCTTTTAAGACCAAAAATATTACAAGTTGTCATTTATTTCTTGATTTTACACAGTCTTTTGCAGTAAAGTAGATTTGCGCCCTAATGTATTTGCATAAGATGAAAATTTGTAGGGTGTAAGTTACTTTTTTTCATTCATCCTACATCCTATTTCCGTAAATATAGCTCTAGGCTAGTTTTTTAACACTGCTATAGAAAATACCATAAATTCTTAGCACTTTCTTCCTAGGTTCTATTTTTATAGCTCAAGAAACAAAAAAGTTAGGGATGAAATATTAATTTATTTGTCGTTTTTTGCTTCTCCTGTAAAGTCGCATTTTGTCCTTTACGACCTTTGAGCCTAGAGGTGTCGATATAGGCTGATGAAATACATACATATAATCACGAATATCATCCCCGAAAGTATAGTCAGAGACTGGGCAATGACGACAACAAAGGCAGTCCTCTACCATAGTCAACATTTCACCAAATAGCGACTGCACATGTGCAGGTGGTGAACCCTTCGCCGCTCTATGCTGTAGGATGTGTGTGCAGTCTTTACTCCGTTAGTTGCCTTGTACGACACCCAAGAGAAGAGATGGGTTGGTAGTATTCTTTCACCGCTACGCGCTGATGAAATGTTACGTAAAATTAAGTTAGGTTGGTGATAGATTTTGTTTTTAGTCCGCTTAGCTCTTCCACCAGCCCTCATTACAGCAGCGCGTCGTGAGTTCCGCTCTGACCAACATTACCTATGTGGTAAGGGCGGTGATGATTTAAATCCTTACCTCTTGTGTACTTCTTGCAGCTAGGATGTGCATGGCTGGTGGCGCTACCATAGATTCAGCCAGCATGTCAACGTCTGCTTTCTGAGTCAATAAAAACGTTAAACCACCGTTAGCTACCTAGGTAAGCACCCAAAAAAGTATACGATCACCTATAAACAATCTCGTGCAAGAGGACCTGAAATGCGTTTAATAATAAATAATAATAAACTTTCCTACAACCACACCAATTATCTAGCCCAAGAGAAGCTTCGTTATGAAACTCGTTAAATGGTAAATTACTAGACAATGGATAAACATACTTAAAATACTAAAATACATACTTATTATACATAGAACACACCCAGACCCGAGACAATTTAGAAGAATAATAATTTCTAAATTGACCCGACCGGGGATCGAACCAGGGACCTCAGAGATAGCGACACCATGAAAACCGGTGTACAAACCACTCGACCAAGGAGGTCGTCAAGTTTAAGTTAAACATGTTTAGGTTGCTAATGAATTTAACTTTTGTTTAGCAAAGATTTAAATCGAATGTTATGCAAGCAGCCCTATGGTATTGAAATTAGAACCCTCATTTATATTAATAAGAATCAATTGCCGAAATGTTTGTACGCGCATCACTTCATAACGACTCGATTATTTAGACGTAAGTATAACATTTTCCTAAAAAATTGTGTTTCTATCGTTATCATTGAGCATCGTATCTAGATGAGCTTTTATATACAATACAAAAAATGTGCTCAGGTAGATGATAAATACCGTGACAGCGTGTAACGCGTGTCCTGTAGGGGGTTGGGGGGAGGGGGGGGGGCAGCTTTGTTTTAGGTGTTTGCAGACCATAGGCCGTAACTGCACAAAAACTCGCTTCGTATTTGGTTATTATACCTCAAAGTTAATGTAGTGGCTAAACTTACCCAAAGTATGTCTTGTAAATTGTCATATACTTCATGAACATTAGCCACCTTGTCAAGCTGTACTACAAAATAGTTGATGACCAAATGTACAAACACGATCAAGTATATCCCATTTATTAACATCTGCAAGATATTCAACGTCTGGAAAGTAAAATTTAAAATATTGTAATAATTATACATAACAGTAAATTATCAAGATTATAAATACCATTTAGGCTTTCACGTTCTATCTAAGTTTAATTGAAAAAACAATAATTCTCGTTGTTTTTTTATTATTTCAATTTTCTTAACTAGGCTATCCTATATAGCGCAAAGAACAACTATTTCTTTGGAAACAACTTTGAAATTGCGAAAAATAAATCAGCAGTCAAGTATAAATCTGACCTAAACATAATAAAACAATTTTGAAAAGCATGTAATTTAAATCTTGTAACTTTATGCTGTCACAATATTTAGACTTTTCAGTTTTTTGAATTGTGTGCTTAACTTTGTTATAATTATAAAGCTGCACCTATAACAGAGACAGAGACATTCTATGAGTTATCTGGTATGTGTATAATTAGTAAGTCATAACCTTAGATCAAAACAAAAAGGGAAGATACGGCATTAAGGGGCTACCACACTGTTGTAAACAAGCCTTTCCCACCAGGTCACCTTGGCGGGAGGCTCGTTTACAACTTGTTGTGAACGAGCTTCCACTTGGTTTGCCACAGTCCACAGTGTTGCCATTTTTAGCAAGATCCTGCTTTATTAGTATTTTTAAGAGTAAAATTTAGGCTACAGCAGGATGTTATGCATTATCGTAAAATTTTGCATATTTGACATATTTTGTTTTATTTGCGAAATTAAATAGCGCTATTGGCATCCCTTCCGTGATATACCTAAGTGGTGAGGCAATTTAAAAAAATTATTAATTTGCTGGAGAAAAACGCGATTAAATTTATATAATTATTAGCTAAATATGAGCTTTTGAAGATGTAAAAATGCCGCGCTGTACGTACATTAATAAATACGAACTTGGCTTTTTCCAGTAACTACGTTGTATGTAGGTTGAAGATAGCGGTTTGTGTGTAATGGTGTTTAAGGCAGTGGCAACACTGCGGTTTTCAACGCGCGCCCGCAAACAAAGGTCGTGGAAAGGTTGACCGAAATGTCGTTGAAAACAACCTACCACACTGTTGTAAACGGCTGTTGTAAACGTCAGTTTACAACAGTATGGTAGCCCTATTTAGCGTCTCGTGAGTGAGCCGCCAAAATTAGGCCCAAAGGCACAATTTCACTTCAGTCATAATTTGCCGAGCGAACAGGCTACATCGCGCTATTGCGGATATTCTACTGTGTGAAAAAGAGAAAGACGCCACTCCACAGTGGCGTCGGAATCGGTCGTACGCGTACGTACTCGTCTGTTGCGAAGCGACCGAGACGTCAACGCGCTACTCGCTGACTCCCTCGCGCTGACGTTGAAACTTACCGCTTTGTCTCGCTCGCTCGATTTACACTTTATAGGTGTGCGTGTGTGAGTGTTTGCTTGAGTAGTTGAGTAGGACTATATTTTGAATGACTACAAGTGGGAGCATGCCCTATCTTCCCTTTTTGTTTTAATCTAAGGTCATAACTAAATAACATTTCTTTATTTATTAGGTTTTATGTGTTATGTTATAAATAGCTGGCAGGCTGCTATAATTTGAATATGAATGTAGACAACATTCTAGTATTCTGTTTTGTCATAACTAACTTGACACATTGTTTATTTTTGCGTTTTATATGTAACAGTATTCCATCTTTAAATTTCTACTTGCGCTCTACTACGATTTATACACTCTGCGGGAGCACCCCGCCACATATTTAATAAATTAATTAATAATAACGCAATACCTTCCAAATGTATCTTTTAAATAGCTGTTTATAGTGAAGACAGACGACGATCCATATAATCAAGAAATATATTAATTTCATACGTCCATTCAAAACAAATGATACGCGACTCCTGGATGAAAAATAGGTTTATTAAGTAGATCGTTATAGGACGAAATGGTTCTTTATTTTGATAAAAGAACACAAAAAATAGTTCTTTATTTTGATAATACATTGTCGCGTAGCGGTTATAGAATACTACGACCCCTCTCTCTTACCTTAGATGTCGTAAAAGGCGACTAACGGACTAAACACTGCACATACATACAAAGAATGAAGAGCGTTTTGGTAACCCTGTCCAATAGTGTCCAATCAAGATAAGTCATACATCGTTAGATAGCTCTTTAAACAAAACTTTGAACAAAAAAAGACTATGGCGAAACATTCGTAAAGGTTGTCTGTTTTGTAATCCTCAGAAGATACTGAATTTTAAGTTTGAAATAAAATAATAAACTGCATATTTCCGGTTTAGATTGACTGACTGATTTCGATTGTTTTTGCACGGATTTTAAGCTGAAAGATATTTTTTTTAAATATTGCACTTGTTTCAGTAATACATAAATAACATAGGTACCAATCGAAAGTATGAAGCCTATAGAATATGCAAACGTTAGGTTGACTATTTTTTCCTGTCATAACATTTTGTAGGCAGGTGTAAACAGGCAGGTCAATATTAGTAATTTGCAACCGTCTGGTTAAATAAATAAAATGTATGTATATATAAAGATAAGCTCATTACAAACACACACACACCAAACCAGTGCAATGTAAAAAAAAATATTTTTTTTAATATTGAATTATTCATTAAAGGTACTGGACTGAAATTTTTCAGCCAACCCACTTGCGATATGTTATTTAACATATTAAATTAAGTATAAAATACTTTTCATCCATAAGGTCCGATCTTAGACTATTACCAGTAGGTATTATAAAAATACAGCATTTCAAATAATTGAAATCCATAACATCATCGAACAACTTGTAATCGTAGCAACGTATAGCAACGTAAATTGGAAGCATGTAAGCAAACCAGCAAGCATGAAGCATGTAAGCAAGCATGCAGCATGCAAGCAAGCATAGAGCATGCAAGTAAGCTGCAGCATGCAAGCAAGTATACAGCATGCAAGCTAGCATGCAGCAAGCAACCAAGCTTGCAGCATGCATGGTTTCTGTCACGGCTCCGGCGCTGCGAGGCTCCGGCAGTCCACGCGAGCTTATCGTCGCAGATGGGTTTAGCTCAGGCTGGCCGGCTTAGCCGGCCAGCAAGCTGAAGCTGCGGTGGGGTTGCTTCTCAGCTCGCGGGCCGCCTCGCTCCTCCGCGCCTACGCGGGCTCAAATTACACTCTAGCGTACGGCAGACAAGACTACGTGGAGTCGCTTTTGTCGTGATTCGTTTCTGTCACTAACTTTTGCAGCACAACCTTACCGAAAACACAAATTCTTAACTTTTAAGACATTTTACTTTATATACCTAATAATGAAATATAATATGAAAAACAAAAAAAAGACAATCTGGGTATGATATTTTAGAGAAAAAGTTACTAAGAATGTTAATATAACGCTGCCCTTCGCGATTTTCTTAAATTTGTAACCTATCACACGTGATGCTGCCCTACTCCTGTAGGTCACGACGACCTACAGGAGTAGGGCAGCTGGTATTTCTGTTGTCTAATAAAAAAAATAACCGCGAAATTCAAAACAATCGCTACGTCTATTATGCGTTACGTATTTTATGAAAAATTCAATTTAGACGGATAGCAATTATGTTATTTACATTTATACTGATTAAAATTATGATAAAGACAATTAAAGTAAGTCAAAATTGTGCCGATGAAACCATTATGGGTTTATAACATTTTGCTTATAATAATTTTAACGAAAAAACTTTATGCTGAAACTGTTATGCCGAACTACATTATGACGAAAGACATTATGCGACCGAAAGGGCTCCCGTAGACTCCTGTGTGCACATAGTATCTATTGTCTGTGTCTGTATTTAGGTTGAGCTAGACACGAAAGCGCGACATCTCATCTCGAAAGCCTTTGACCGGGTCTGGCACGCTAGCTTGCTGAGCAAGCTTCCAGCGTACGGCATCTCTGCTGATTTTTGTGTCTGGATTATGGACTTCCTGAGTGAACGGTCAAACAAAGTAGTCATTATTGGCTGTTCCTCTGAATTCATGGCTATCGATGCCGTGGTTCCTTAGGGTTCTGTTCTTTCTGCTACCCTTTTCTTGTTGCATATTAACGATCTGCTCAAGCCCGGAATTGTTTGGTATGCAGTCGACAGCACAGAGAAGTATCTGTCTAGGGCAAGGGTCGGCAGAAAGGAATTTCGTTTTTTAAGAGCGGCCATGGTGGAGCGGACAAACTTGACTTTAAGTCTTGTATCCCCTGGGGCTCACAACAAATTGGGCAGTTTTAACGCCACCAAAACGCAGAAGCAGGCGTGTTTGTTCTCGACCAAAAGAAGTACTTTTAACCTGGCTCCTACTTTCCGTGGTGTAGATGTACCAATTACGGACAACCTCGATCTCCTCGGCATGAAGTTGACCTACAATCTCAACTTCGGCGACAACATCGAAATCAAGACTCTCAGTATGCACCAGCGCTATTCGTCTTCATTCATAATGCATACAGCCAAGGTATGGAATACCCTGACGGTGTCAGTGTTCCCGAGTGCATATAGCCCCAACATCTTTACAGCCCGAGTGAATAGGCTGCTTCTGGGCAAGCTTACTCCATCGTCTTCCTCTTCCTAATTCTACGGATAAGAATGAGGCCCAGAGCAAGTCCATTTATTATAAAAAAAAGTTTAATAAGGTACATAATTCTAATAATAAATAAAGAATAATTTATATATTGTGTAAAGGGGTTTATACACAATCTATAGGTATAGGTAAAACAAAGTCGTGTTAGTTACACCACTAAAAACTCAAGAACGGACATACCGATTTTAATTATCTTTGATTTGTTGGATTTTGTTTGTTGTTTTTTTATTTACCTAGATGTAAATAAATAATACTTAATAATAACTATTAATAAAGACAATAATTATCATAACAAATATTAATAATGCGCCAAAATGGAGATAAAATGTCATAGATTGAAATACTTTAACAGGAAGTGACGAAAAACTCCTCAAAAATAAATAACTTTCACTGTGAGATTACTCCGATTGGACTACGAATCCAGACTAGCGCCACGGTTATTCTTATTCTACACGAAAATACCTTTCCAACCATGTATAATTTATTTCAATTGGTGCCAGCACCGGTTACATATCATACATTTGTGCCCATCATCCTTTACAAAAGTAAACTGACATCCAAGGTTAGGTGGTTAAACGTAAAAGTGAAATACCGAACCAGTAAAACATCATAGGCGCCGCTTGAAATTGTTCACCGTCGCTGGTAAAGTAGGAGAAGTAAGTGGTATTAAAATAAGGCGTGTCATTTTTGTATTTATCTTTAAACTCTATAACACTGTAGCAGTTAATTTTATCATTCCAGGGTTTTAGGCCTTCATCAGACGTGTTATGGTGGCACCTGTTAATTAATAATCTATATTGCAAAAATCACGTGATGCGAATTATGTTCAGCATCGAATCACTTCAGAATACGGCACCTATTTGCCTAATTCTTTTTTTATTTGTTATGATTGTTGACTCTGGGCAGCGCTATTTCAATGTGGTTCAGCACCATCTTTAGGGAAACGGGGAAACTATACATAGAGATATACATTTTTTTTACACAACGGGTAAGCGCTTAGCTTTCAGCTCACCTGATGGTAAGTAACGATAAGACCGAAGGTGGAAGCGCACTTGACCCTGAATCCACAACCGCTGAGGAACTGGCTATCTTATCTCTAAACTGTCGGAACATTGTTGATATGGCGCCGACCTTTAGATAGATAAGACCGACAAGTTCGTGCGCGACTTTTACGCGAATCAATTTCTCCCGCGGTAACGTCTGGCACTGATTTGTCTTTAAAAATATTAGTTACAATAATATTAACCTACCTTGTAGGACAAGAAATTTTATATTTATAGTCAGACAAACAGTGCCAGACGCTACCACGGTAGAAATTGATTCACGTAAAGGTCGCGCACGAACTAGTCGGGCTATAGCCCTACCACCAACTAAACTGAGTTAGATATACTTACTATAATAAAAAAGGTGCTAGGTGAAAAAAAAATTGGACGATTCGAAAACACTTGAGTAAAGAATTTATGACTATTAAGACTTCATGATCATGACTATGAGGGAAGCATCGAACAAAATATACTACAACAAATATATTACGTTATACCTGTTCCAAGGATTTTTGTATATTATACCACATATTGCGTAATCCAGCAGCTTGATAAGTGTGTCTGATAATGATGCGAAATCTAGAAGAGCGGTTAACACATATGCTATACTGAAACCTGAAAGTAAAGTGTGACTGATAACCATCTGATAACACTTTAAAAATTAAGTATAGCCTACTGTTCCTTTGCTAGGCAATGGCCACTATAATAGACTTGGGAAAAATGAAAAAAAAGTTTATTTTTACTTTATAGAAGTCGTTATTCTAAAACCAATACTTTTATTTCATTTCGATAGGAGAAGTATTTACAAAGTTATTGTACATAAATAATTGCATAAAACACTACTACCTCTACACAGCGATATATACGTTACACTAGATAGGCCCTTCCGAACACGCACTATGTTCCACTCATCTGCGGAGTCGACTCGGCACCTTGCTTTATGCCCGCCTTCCACTAAGAACGGAGCGGGCTCCGTACGGACTGCGTTTGACTCGCAACGGCAATCTTCATAGAAGTGCTTCCACTGGGAACTGGGAAACTTCTTTGAAGATTGCCGTTGCGAGTTAAACGGAGTCCGTACGGAGCCCGCTCCGCTCTTAGTGGAAGGCGGGCATTAGTGTAGCTTTGACATTCGCGAGAGCGGAGCGGCGACAAAAAATATTTATTTCTTTTCAAAGTGTACACCTAGACGTTTACTACAATTCAGTTGTCAAGTAAGTGAAATTAATTGTTATTCATGTCATTACTAAGTAGTTATATCGTATTATTAGAATAGAAAAGATATTTTTTCAATTATTGTTATTGACAATCTATTTGGGACGCCATCTTGATACACACTACGTTGTCTTTGACCGATCAGGCGCTGCGGCGCTGCGATGTCTGTCTGTTGATTATGCGAACATTTAAATGTTTAAGCGCTGCAGCGGCTGCAGCGAACTTTAGGTCTCTCATTCCGAATTTGAACAAATAGTTTGTATGAACGTTCTTGTCTATACTTCTAGGTCAATGCCTCTACACTACTACGTGACGTGACGTCATCTTATCCGATAGCACGATAGTCCCCGCCGCCGCTCTCGCCGCCCGCGCCCGGCGGGCGTCCGATTACACATCCGATGACGTCACACCGCGGGTTTCGCGCGTATTTTGATTGTCACAAAATCAATAGCGCGTGGTCATTTTTATGAATCTTTAAAAAATTATTGTGAAGTATTTTGAAGGGCTACAGAAAAAAATTTAATGTCATATTTTAAGTTAAAATGTAAATATTTCAAAAATAAATAAATAAAAATACTGTTCCCAAGCTCATTGGTATCAAGTCTTCTCTACAATTTGATGGATATTAGTTTAATAACCACTCTTGCAAATGCGAGTTGCTTATCACAATCCCGGATTATGCAAAGATTAATCCGAAACGTACTGCCAGACCTGGGAACTGAACCCTAGACCACCTTTAACCAGGCTGACTGCTTAGTCTTTAGGACACTGACTTAGTTAAAAAAAGTATTGGATTACCATAGACAAGGTAAGATTAGTTTGAATTTTTTTTTTTATTCTTAGCCGTGTCGCGTAGCGGCTAATTAAAAGAATACTACCACTTCTCTTTTCCCTTTAGTTTCGTACAAAAGGCGACTAACGGACTAAAGACTGCACATACATCCATAAAACAGCGATGGCCTCACCACATATCACGCTGAGCACATGTGCAGTCGCTATTTGATGAAACGTGAACTATTGCAAAGTTACTGACTATTGCATTGCCTAGTGTCTGAGTAACCCTTAGGGGATAATAGTCATGATTATAAGTATGTAGTATGTACGTCATATATATCATACATCCGCATCGGCAAAGCATCTACGATGTTCGGGAGGCTTTGTGCAAGAGTATGGAAAAACAAACATCTTACTATAAAAACGAAAATGATCGTCTACCAGACTTGCATTTTATCCATACTGTTGTACGGGGCTGAGACCTGGACGTCGTATGCTAAACAGGAGCAAAGATTGAACAGCTTCCACATGCGCTGTCTTCGACGTATTTTGGACATCTCGTGGAGGGATCGAGTTACTAACTAAGGGGTGCTTAGTATCGCTCAACTGCCCAGCATAGCTGCAGCTGTGAAGCAGAGGCGGCTCCGTTGGCTTGGGCACGTGCAGCGAATGGAGCCTTTTCGGTTGCCGAGACAAACCCTCCTTGGACAAATCGCAGACGCTAAGCGTCCGGTTGGGCGGCCAATGTTACGTTTTAAAGACAGCACTAAACGTGACATGCTGTCCTTTAACATCAACCCTAACAACTGGGAAACAGTCGCAGACAACCGTGATCGGTGGAGGAAAACCATAGCCGATAGAGTTGTCGTTCACGACAACATTTGGTTTGAGGAACTGTCTAAAAAGCGTGACAGACGTCACCAACGCGCTGCACTTCCTCCAACGTCACCAGGTACTCAATTCGTCTGCCAAGTATGCGGCCGTTGCTGTCGCTCCCGTATTGGCCTTACAAGCCACATAAGAAAATGCCAAACCTCGCAATTGGACGCTGTTTAAATCATCTTTTATAGATGTAAGAGGCCTATGATGAGTATGTACGTATGTATTTTCTTACCTTTACAAAAAGGTACCATTTTAGATAAGAAAAAGTGTTCGTCGGGTGCGTAAGATGCAAGAAACATGTACACGAAAGTGTGTGGCAAGCTCTTGAAGAACACATTAAAAATGTAATACCAGAGATATCTGCAACGTAAATGGTTTCATGTTATGCAAGTCGATCACATTATAAAATTAAAGGTATCTATATACGATGGTATAGGTATACTTATCATCGCTGTTTAAGATGTGATGAAGGGTTAATTTAAAGAATACTACTACCCTTAGATTAAAACATTTGTTTTAATCTAAGCTACTACCCCATATTTTCCCTTGAGTGTCGTAAAAGGCGACTAACGGACTAAAGACTGCACATAGGTACATCCAACAGCATAGAGGTGCGATATCCTCACTATCTGTCACGCTCAGCACATATGCAGTTGTAACTTGGTGCGCCGTGGACTGTATGGCAGGGGACTGCTTCTGCGGTCCCCATTGCCTAGGCAATGACAAAATTTGGGGGGTCAAAGTTGCTCGCGTCCGTAGGTTTACCCTTGAGACCCTACACGTGATCCCTGGGTGGTGCTAAATGAGTGACACTGACTGAGTGGTAGAGCTGCGTTGCAGCACGCATTGGGCCGGCTCGCCCGGCGTAATACCACCCTCTCACGAATATTCGGCGTGAAATAATGGCACTTGGTGCTGTTGTGTTTCGTCCGACCAGTGAGGGTTCCGGAGGCCCCTCTCCCCCACCCCCCTCCTTCCATTCCTATTCCTTCCTTAAACTTATTCCTTCCTTAAAGGCCGGCAACGCGCCTGCGATTCCTCTGGTTTTGCGGGTGTCCATGGGCGGCGGTGATTACTCTTTTATAAAATAATAATAATAATAATAAAAGGATGATATAAAATCAGGTAACCTAATGTTGCAATAATTGTCAAATATTTTACTCCCTAAAGGATTTAAGAGTTTGTTTTGTATAAGTAAAGCTTTCCGTACACTGTAAACTGGACGTGTTGCATACATACAATCTGAGCCTTGCTTGGCGATGACGCACAACAGCGAAAGTAAGCCAACCTCTCTAGTAGAGTGGCAGGTATAATCGGTCTTTGTGATCGAATTTCCTTCTGGAAAGAAAGAAAAAATGCTTTACTGTTTATGTTATGAGCTGAATACCTCAACATTCTCGGAATTGCGAATGAGAAAGTATTTTAAAGGAGTTCATGAACGCTCGAGCAACAGGATATAATGGAATTTTCTTACCTTTATTTTGTTCAAGATTAAGTTGGTTATATTGCAAACACAAACACTCAATATCTAATTCCATAAATACTTATTATTGAATTTTTTTTATATACACAAGAGATCTACATAATTATATAGAAAATATGTGCATGAACAATGTTACCCTATTATTCCAAGTATTCTTACACGGATTGGAACTTATAAATGTTTAGGTCATCCTGTTATGCCGTTCTTGATTAAACTTCGTGAATTAATTGAAGCTGCGAGCAACCCTAATGGTAGTAAGCACCTGCTAGAAGTCCGTTAGCCTTCTAGGCTTGATCATCAATCAAAGTTGACGTTGTGCTGTAGTATTAGTGATGAGTTTGAGTTTCTGTAGAATAGCTGTCTCTGTGGCTACTTGAGGCATGAGAACCAAAGCTTCAGGGTCAGCAATGCAGCAGTATTTATAGGCAGCGAAACATGCCGTTTATTCCATAAGAAATGCCGTGTTTCTATCTTACCAGACTACATCTATCCACTGCTGAATAATAAGCCTCGTTTTTTTCTACCACCTTCCTTCCCTTCTTCCCTTGGGTGTAGTAAAATGCGACTAACGGACTAAATACATAGAGCAGCGATGGGCTCACCACCTGTCACGCTGAGCACATGTGAAGTTGTAACTTGGTGTAACGTGGACTATGGCCATGGACAGCTTTGACCCCCATTGCCTAGTGTCTGACTAACCCTTAGGGAATGATAGTCTTGAATATATATGTATAAATCTATTTTAGGCAATTTTTTATGGCCTGTGAAATCCATTGCTTTCTGACAAGTCTGACTACGTGCTACACTAAGTTGGTGACTGACTCGTTTATTGTGTATAAACAATCTGATGACAAACCTTTGGTACATATTTGAGGAGATGGTCCTGTGGCGAGGAGTACGTCGTTGCTTGTGTATCAAAGGACATCACACTGGTTTTCTTTATTTGCCAAGTCGACGCAGACGTTGCGTCCTGGTTGTATACTATTTTTTCTTCCATCGTTATTTGTTTTCTGAGAATCCTCTAGGATAAATTATCGTGCATTACGCAGATAATTTTATGAGATATTGTACACCTGTCGCATTAAAAGATAATACTTGATAAAACGTTATTATTCTGAGGATAAAACTATAAGGAAAAGATTGTTGGGACAATTCAGTGACAGCTGTCAAAATGCTAAAATCACACCTCAAAATAATGTAGGTGTACCTTTACCTACCTCTTTATTGTTCTGAGGTGTCTAGATCTCAGAACAATAATCGTTCTGAGGTCTAGATATCTACCAATGATATTATGCCGCGACCGCACGCTTGCCGCTTGCCGCAAACTACAAACCTCTACAAACGTTTGGATTTGTGATTTGCTCGACAGATCGGCTACAAGCACTTGCAAACCAAGTCAAACGCTCAATCTACACGTTTGAATTTGTAACGGCTTGTTGAGGTTTGCCAAGCGTGTCGAGCCGGCATTACATTCAAACGATGTTATTGGTACCTACCTGTAGGTACCAATAATATTACATTTCCCTAAAATGTAATATCATTGGTAGGTACATTATTCTGAGGTGTGAAAGGAGCCAAAGAAACTAAAAATAAAAATTTAATTATTATGTCCATGGCTTAGACACGCTTAGAGTAAATACTAAAGGTAAATATAAAGGTTTATTTCATATGAGCTTTGTCTTAAAGCATTAAAATAGACAAAGCTCAATTTCTCAATGGTTTGTTTATCGACGGTCCCGAACAATACGTCATATCTGCGAAATAGTTATTTTTTGTTGTGTTTGTAATGGTCAGGACCAGTTTGTTTTATTTCAGACCAATATTTTTTTTTTGGAAACTCGTTACGGGGTAAGTACTTTGGGTAGTCGTTAGGCGGGGCGCTAGTATCACATAATTTATAAAAACAAAGACTAAAGGAGTTCTTGAAAACTATTTCAATAGTAGATTATGAAAGTATATACCTTGTTAGTAAATATTTCTTAACCTGATTGAGAAAGAGACAAGCTCTCAGAACAATAATTAGTTATTTATTACAACCTTAAGAGAAATCTATAAAGGTAGAATCATTTAGGTAGATAATCATGTTACTTTTAACTAAGCAAAGACCTAGCCGCTAACTATTAAGGTACGACTACGACTTTGTCATATGAGTATTTTGAGCGCTAAATTCGCTTAATTTTAAAGGTTTTTTGCTGAAATTTTCAAGTGAAATAAAAATAGATAGTGATCTTTGGAGGAGGCATTTGTCCAACTATTGTTTGATTACTCTTAAGAATAAGAAAAATTTAATTGTACCGTAGCTAAAGCTACATTACTTTACAAAGCAAATGTTTCAAACATTTGCTTCAACAATGCCGTTGAATTTACAACATTGATAAAAACTTATTCTTGTAGATGTGACTATTGGAACTTAACCGGGGAATGGCTTCGCAGCTAAGAGCGCACGTTCGCAACCGGCTTCAATAAAAATGTATTGTTTTTATTGCAAAACGCCGGGCGGAACGTTTTTAATATAATTGCCTTTTCTTTGCTGAGCAACAACTAACTTCCTTTATGAAGATTGCCTTTCATATCATCCTTAACAAGTCTAGATACTATTTCTTGGTATAATTTGATTTCTACTATAACGATTCATTTCGGCATGACATTATTTTGTTTTATGAGTATATATGACGTATCGTTTAGGGCGTTTAGTTTACGATCATTGTCCACGTGGCAAAGCCTGTGCCCAGCTGTTGGACGACTGCCGACTGATAAAAATGATGATGATAATGACTGTGTAATAATAATAATAACTTTCCAACACTCACACGAATTACTAGCTTTAGGAATACAAAAAAATACAAATACAAAAAACCTTCATTTCTTCTCTCACTTAGATATTATGCACATATACTTAAAGGAAGATCTTAAAGTTATCTATATAAGATACTGGTTTCTGCGCTGGGATACCTGTATAACGGATAACCAGCCTATCCAACTCTGGACCAGGTGTTTAATGTTAAATACTTACTTATTTATATGTTTTAATATCTTAAATTACTTCAGGAATTGCTCTGTCACACGCGACGTCAAAGCTGGCGCCGTCAGCGTGCTGAACATCGACCACTAAAAGTCATCCTGTAACATCAGTTAGATTGATAGCCCAGCTCATCAGCGGTTCCAAC
Organism: Scoparia ambigualis; assembly: GCA_963921215.1. Classification (NCBI taxonomy): domain Eukaryota; kingdom Metazoa; phylum Arthropoda; class Insecta; order Lepidoptera; family Crambidae; genus Scoparia; species Scoparia ambigualis. The sequence goes on from OY992503.1 coordinate 3,459,444, forward strand.
TCTAGGGAAAATAGCTGCAACATTTGACCTTATCGACACTTACAATCGGACAGTTGAGATACGGAGCCAAGCGCCTCAGTGAAATAAATCTGTATATTACCAGTTTAAATCTGAGGTGCACTATATTCAATTCAATTAAAAGTACATGCTCCACCTCATTTAGTTACTTTCTATCATCATCATCATCATCATCAGCCTATAAACGTCCCTTTGCTGCGGGCACAAGCCTCCCACGTGGCCAATAGCACGTGGGGATATTGGGCCATAACCCACCACGCTGGCCCGATGCGGATTGGTGGGTTTTAACGATTGCCATTTTACGACAACAACCGGGACCAACGGCTTGACGTGCCTTCCGAAACACGGAGGAGCTCGAGATGTTTTTTAAATTTGTTTACCCCATCCAGCGTCCCGGCATTGCGAAAGTTGCTTAGCGAGCAAGAACGCAAGCCGAACGCGCTAGCCGCTGCGCCATCGAGCTCCTCCTTTCTATATTAAAGTAAATGTTCAATGTGGTATTTGATTTTGATTCTTGATTAACATTTCTCTAATCGAAAATATAAAACAAAAATCATCATTGTCAGCCTTTTGTCAGCCTAGAAACGTCACATTGCTAGGCAACAGGATTTTTCACAATATGGACAACAGCAAATAGAGAGTTTGGGCCATATTATTCCACCACGCGGGCTCAATGCGGGTTATACAAAAAGAGCACTTCGTGTTTTAAATACTTTTGATACTTACTAATAAAAAGTATATTAATTTTCACTTTATTCGAAAGCATTACGCCATTTAATAAAATTATAAAGCGTCTTTGGTGTAGAGGATTGACGACGCGATAAAATATGAATCTTCTCAATAACTCGTAAAAAAGATTGATTGAAAATTATTAGAATTTTAAATGTATTCCAGTTTGGGGCACAATTTGCCATTAAATTAATATCCCGCTATAAACGGTTTATAATAGAGTCGTTTCCAGTTTGATGGTAATTTTGATGGTATAAATTATATTTTTGATCGTTCATATTAATGGAATAATAATAGACTGCAAACGTTTGTTGTTAGATACGACTTTGCTGGGTCCTGATCCTGATCTGAAATATTCTGAAAGAGACATTTATTTGTTTGTTTGTAATGTTTAACCCATTGTATTAGGAATAACGATTTTAACAGTCTTGCTTGTCGAAATATTTTGTGTTGGAAATACATACAGGCAAATTAACAAAATATAACAATAATTTAAATTATAACTAATTTAAGTAGATTAAATTATAACATAATTATAAAAATGTCAAAATAAATCAGATGTAATAATAAAATCACAAAACAATTTATGTTGTCTTATAGTCAGTTCGTAGTCGTAGTTCAAAATAATAAAAATAATTAAAATTAAAATAATTTAATTTTCAAATCAATTAATTATGTCCAACAAATCTTGTATGTCATAAAATCATTATTACGACAAGAAGCATTCTCATCATCAGCCTATAAACGTCCCACTGCTGGGCACAGGCCTCCCACGTGAACAATAGCACGTAAGGATGTTGGGCCATAACCCACCACGCTGGCCCAATGCGGGGTGGTGGGTTTTAACGACTGCCATCTTACGACAACAACCGGGACCAACGACTTAACGTGCCTTCCGAAGCACGGAGGAGCTCTAGATGTTTTTAATGGTCACCCATCAGGCGACCCGGCATTGCAAAAGTTGCTTAGCGGGCAAGATCGTAAGCCAAACGCGCTAACTGTTGCGCCATCGAGCTCCTCCGAAGCATTTTAGTTTCCTTTTATTCTACATCGCCTATTGACTATAATTGAGTAGGAAGACAATTAAGAATCAAACGAACTTACCTTGTGAAGTTTGATTCCAATTATGCGAGGGTCTCAAGAAGACGATTACTTATTACATGCAGCAGTACATGAGATGGTGCTATCTTCTTCACACTTTTAGATATATCCTAAAAAGAAATATCTTATTTCCATTCCCTGCACTGGCAACCCCGCGTCACGAGACGTCATTATTTCAGAGAATTTTGTGTTATCCTCCACAATTTTTTATTTTATTTTTTGGGTTGGGAGGGATGGGTTGACGTAATCGTCTTCGGTTGAGACCCTCGCATAATTGGAATCAAACTTCACAAGGTAAGTTCGTTTGATTCTTAATTATACTTCGGGTCTCAACCAAAGACGATTACTTATTACATGCAGATGTTCAGAGCATTGTAATGTTAACACAATAAAAATAAAAAATTATGTCAATTTAAACTTTACAATATGTAGGTAGTTTTTTATAGTTGCGTAAGCCTCCTTTAAACCTTAAAAGATGCATTTAATGGCTATCGATGCATTGGTCGTTTTCTAAACAATGACTTTAACTATTTCATTTATTTATTTGATTAAGTATTATTATTTTGTTGTAAATACTGCATTGACAAATTCATTCTAATTTGTACCTAAACATTTCTCCAACAGTATTAACAAATACATTTAAGTGACTCAGCCCAGCCCACAACAACTCTGCGAAACACCTTCAGACTAGATCTGTGAGCAGTGTGAGCAGTAAATGCCGAGCGACTACGTGACTGTGAGCTCCAAATACAGACAAATATCCGTAACGGCATGTCGTCCACTGTCTTAAAATCCTTCTTTTTTTTCTTTTTTTTATCTGCAACAAATGTTTGTGACCGCCTTTTTATGAGGTTGGCACAGCCAGCAACAAATAACTGGGATTCTTACAAATATTGGACAATCTGATGAGCGGTTGCTAAACACGGGTCCTGAAGTCTAAATGAAGTCGGTAATTTCAATCACAATCACATAATTTTGTATTTATATATTATTTTTGATTAAACTGCCTTTTTTGAGCAGAAACAATAGAAAATATAGTGTAAGAATCATAAGTGACAAATCATTAATTATGATCTGATTCTAAGGATAGTCCTGGAAATATGGTTTAATTAATATGACATTTGTGTCTCATGTTGAATTGTATTTTTGATTTGGAGCAATAAATCTTAGTTAGTGTACACTTAACAAAACTGTGATAAACACAGTCATTCATGGAAAGTAAATTACTTCCCTTATATGACAGGTAAAGTAGACCTATGCGTATAAACAACATAGAACCTTCCTCAAACTTTTTGGTTAGAAATGATAACTTTATAACTATCAGCTTTGAAAAGATTCAAGTTATTATTTTTCGAATAAAGCTACCAAGATATTATCAAATACAGTACTGATTTAATGTTACTGATTTTGTTGCAAGAGATGTAAACATTTATCTCAAGATGCTCGTGGTATACCATGTCTGGTCAACGATTCACTAATAATTTGGCGCCACCTGGATAAGGCTATCTAGAAGTGGATGGCTCGCCTTGAAAGGAAATTAGGTATAACAAATACTATTTTGGGCCGAAGAACATTTTTCTTGGACAACAAGTTTGGGTCACATTGTATACCAAGGATGTAAATTTTAATCTGTACCACATCAATACCTTCTGCTTTATCCAATTTATATTAAATGTAAGTTTTTTTTTTTTATAACTTGGTCAGGATTTCGTGATGCATTCTGCGTTTGTAAGGGTTTGTAAGGTCAAATTATGGCTTTGCCAATAAACTAATAATATGTGAAAACGCATGGTAGGAGAGTTACCTACTCCGTATCTAAGTATATTCGTATAATGTTTTCACAAGACTGGATGTAGGATGCGAATACATAAAAGTTTCTGAATCAATTAATGCTAAGAATTTCTCTTGTTCAAACAACTTGGTGTAGGTAGGTAATTCAAACCGCAACGGCCGCTGTGCATGCTGTAGTCAATATTCTTGAATTCATCTAAATCTCTTATTATACATTTATGTATAAAACAAGTTCAAGTGTTTGTGACAAACCCTATGACTCCAAAAAGGTGCTTGTACTTTTATTATTCAATACACACTCGTCATAATTTGAGCTTATTTTTCGTGCGTAGGTACAAAACATAAACTAAACAATTATTGTAGAAAATTCAAATATTATGCGCAATTGTTCTAGAACCGGTTCCAGTAATTTCGCAAACACAAATAGGCCGAACAGAAGAACATTAATTTCAACTGAGGCCTCAAACTAAACCTTAACTTTTTCCGATCAGCTTTAATTGCAGTAGATACTTAATTAAAAATAAGCATCTTGAATATCAATTGTTGACAATAGTAGCTGTGATTTAATAATTTAAGGGCAGTTCGATTCATTTAAATATAATTATTTTGAAGCTGCTTTAAATTTTAAGTGAATCTGTAAGATCCTATACCTACATTGTTTTTTGTAAACTTTTCCTGACCTTTATAAACACAACAAAAGAGAATCAGACAAATCAGTCGAGCCGTTTTTGTGCGCTTAGCAACACATTTGGCGATTCATTTTTATCTATATGAGATAGTAAAGTAACAAACATTGTTTTGAAGTATAGTTGCTTTGTATAGGTTTGCCGGGAAAATGAATATTACATTTACGAATCCAATGTAAAACATTACAATCCATAGTGAGCTCACACTTTCTGTCATTCAGATATCCGGCGGAACCTCGGCAGTCCCTTGGCGGTGTGAATGGTGCTGGTGGGCTTGATCGCAGCTCGATAGCTGATGATACTACTACGCACAGTGGCGCCCCCCCTATAGTTTAAAGAACCTCGAAGTTGATCACAACTTCAGCCCGGGCATCAGCCCGGGACTCTGTACAGAGCGTTGGATTTTTGTTTTCTTTCCGAATCAAACTTGGTTAAGGCATTAGGGGTCTTAATATTATTATGCTCAGAAAGTGAAGTTTTAAAACTTTTATTCATTTATTTAAACATTATCTCCAACAGAGCTTATTATTGTTATTATTATTATTATTATTTCAATTTCCTAATTTAGTTTTGGAGCTTCGAGGCTTATGTACATTATTACTATTTTTTTTTTTTTCCTTTTATTTAAGTAGGTAAGTAAGTTTTTTTTTCTGTTAATTATTATTATGAGTAACCCTTTATTTTTTATAAGGTTCGTCTCTGAGAAATTGTAGAATCCATGGGTGTCCAATGAAAGCAGGCTATCGTCGAACTGACCGTCATATACGGGGACAGATCGAAGATCTTAGTGGCGCAGCTGGCACGGGCACAGGCGCTAGCGCTGCAAGCAGCGCGAATGGCCAAGCTTCGTTTCTGCCGCTACTGGTTGAGTCATTGTAAACATCAATGACATAGTTTAAGATGTCTTCACCAAATCATTATTGATAAGTAAACCCGAAGACAACGAAACGTTGAAAACATGTTCACCCCAGGCGGAAATCGAACTTACGTCCTCAACAATGTTTAGACTCTGCTTTGTTCCACGGATGACATGAAAACGTGAAACTGTTAGGGTGAAATAGGTATGGCCTCTCACGGTTTATGTGGAGTAGAAAATCCTCAACACAGTTCAAGTGGAGTTAGAAACCATGAAACGGCTATCGTGGAATAAAATAAAGCCTCAACACTGTTAAAATGTACTAAATACATATTCCCGAAACGGCTTGCTTGAAATAAAATATAGTCTCACTCAACCCTGGTAGAGTGGAGTGAGTATCTTCGACACGGCTTGTTTAGCCGCTGTGTCACGGAGAAAGTCTAATTCTTATTCTAATACAATTAATAAGTATATATAATGCTGAGGTCTGACCTGAAAACCGCGTGGCGACTCCTTTGCTTCCAATCCAGAGGGGTTCCTTGGAATTTTCTTTCTTGATGTACCAATTGACAATTGACACCAATTGACAACATCGATTTAGCCTCAACACTGTTAAAGTGGAGTGAGTATCTTTGACACGGCTTGCTTGGAGTAAGATATAGCCTCAACACTGTTAAAGTGGAGTAAGTATCCTCGAAACGGCTTGCGTGGAGCCTCAACACTGTTAAAGTGAAGTAAGTATCCTTGGCACGGCTTGCGTGGCGCTTCAATACTGTTGAAGTGGAGTAAGTATCCTCGACACGGTTTGCGTGGAGCTTCAACACTTTTAAAGTGGAGTAAGTATCCTCGACACGGCTAGCGTGGAGCCTCAACACTGTTAAAGTGGAGCAAGTATCCTCGACACGGCATGCGTGGAGCCTCAACTCTGTTAAAGAGGAGTAAGTTACCTTGACACGGCTAGCGTGGAGTAAAATAGAACCTCAGTACTGTCTAATTGGTGTAAGTAACCTCGATACGGCTTGTATGGAGTAAAATCAATGACATTCAATGTCATTGAGTAAAATAAAGCATCAACACTGTTGAGCAGTTACGAGTATATCGCACGTTTAAAAATAAAGTGAATTATTTGAAAATCGACAGTTATTGGGAATTTGCAGTTAAAGTTTTGGATCTCTTCCTGGTGTCCGATAATATGTCGATATTCGTATTTTCTTGACTTTATTATGAGACTTCTGGACTTTAATTGTAAATAGAATGTATGGGTAGTAATTACATGTAAAATTAAAATTAAATTATTGATATATTAATAAGTTATTGAAAGCTAAAAAAAAAGTTCCGACATTAAATCTGTTTATGATTAAATTAATCATATGTTTTTTTTATTCGTTACTTAGTAAAACGGAATAATTCAGTTTATGTTTTATGATATATTATTTCTGAGAAAGAAATTGAGTCTTAGGTTACTTTCTTAGTAAAACTGAAAATAAAAACCAAAAACATTTCTAAGGACTTCTGTTTATTTTTAAATAAAAGTATCAAAGTTTAATAAAAAAATTGCTACAATATCTACTAATAAAATCGTTGAACAAAAATAGGAACTTATCTTTCTTAAATTGGATTAATCAGTCTTATTTAATGGACATTATTAGCTTCATAGCTTATCTTGGTCTTACTTATTAATGTTAATCATTTAAGTAATAAAACACACTCAAATCTCTTTGAGCAGTTTTAAAAGTATGCAGTAATATAAAACAATATCAATGTAAAAAACATTAAAAAATAGAGTTGTAAAAATTGGCATAAAAAGGTGGTATAAGACCCTTAGAAATTAACTCTTTTAAATCTTTTTTTTTATTAGGATTTAATTCTTGTATAGCCGTGTAAGCCTTTTCGAGGGTAACCTCAGATGCCAGCTTCATTTTGCGTCGTTTATTTCGTACGTTTACGATTTTGTAGTCTCTGTCCTGGTAAGACGTCTTATAGGAGAACTTGAAAGGCTCTTCTTTATTTATCTTGATAATTTTAAAGTCATTCCAGTTAATTTTATCACCGGTTTCATTTGTAGCATTGTTGAATCCCCAATCCTCTTGCAAAGCTTTTAAATCGATAAAACTGTCAAACGTCAACTCATGGACGTGGATAGGCGGACTTTTTTTTTAGAACTTTTAATTAATGTGACATATTGTGTCGGAGTATATATCGGTCCTGACTTAAGATTTTTTTTTACCTCTTTTTCTATTAAGCTATGCACGCTATCGGCTTCATTATGTGTATGGCCTCTTATTAAAAATTTATGGGTGATGCTTTCAATATCAAAAAAGTTTACAGCATACATGTACATCGTAGTGATAAATTTATTTTTATTTTGGCCTGCGCAGTTGTCGGAATAAAAAATAATATTTAGTGGTTCCTCTGTATCTGTAGTAATGTGCTCAAAGTACTTCCATATGCATGAACCGATTTCAACTGCACCTCGTTTGGCATCAGATTTGGACCAAAAAAAACAATGAACATGTTCATACGCGCCTTGTTTTGCATCCGGTTTGTCAACTCAGTAATGGTCAAATTGTAACTGTTTAGTTTTGACTTGTAATAGAAAGACGAAGAATCTCCTCTTGGACACTGAAGCACAGCTTGTAAGTCATATACAGCCACTTTATGATATTGTGTTATACTTTCCCGATCATCCTTCTTTTCTATCCTGCTTAGGTCTTTTTCTTTTAGATGCTGCTGATACTTTTCCTCAATTTTTTTCATTTCTTCTCCGGTTAAGTTTTGATAAGACAAGCAAAGATCACACATGTCCTTCTTTGGCTGGTGAAAGGCCAAATTAAAATTAAAGACGTGAGTGGATGAAGGTGATAAGTCACAAAATTCAAATTTTGAGTAAATCGAGGTTAAAGTTTTACTTTTATTTTCTGAGATAAGTCAGTACATAAGTGATTTTTATACTAAACTATGATGCAAACTTGTTTAAATTACCTAAAATATAATCAATTAAACACTTGTAATAATATTATTATATATTTTAAAGAAAAACTGAACATAACTCCTTCTTCCATGAACAAAAGTGAACTATTCTGTACTTTTAGCTTTTTAAAATTAGGTGTTATGTACGAGTGTGGGTAAACATTGTCTCATTTTTTCTAAAACTAAACCATATCAATAAAAACGTAAACTAAAAACAGCCCCAAGTAACACGTCAAAGCAGTATAGCCAGTATAACTGCCAACTTACAGCATTTCTGTATCGTTTTCGCATTTTGAGTTTGTTCTATAGTAGCATTACAAACGTATAAACGCCTACCTATAATGATTATTTGGGCACAAATTATACGGCTTTAGATCTTAAATAGTTTCACAATAGTTGTTTAATTGCATTACAGAGGCATTATATTGGCATTATCGTTTTTTTATATTGACTCGTCCTGCCTGATAGTAAGCAGCCGATGCTTTTCAAAATAAGAAGAAAGCACTCCCCACTGTGGAATAAGCATGGTAACAAGCTCACCCATTCATGACGGCCTGCATAAATGCCGTTTCACGCCCCGCTTAAAAGACCCGGGACTGGGAAACACATGCGCCGGCAAGGAATTCCAAAGCCGAATGGTCTTACAGAGGAACGACTTGCCAAATATTTTAGTACAAGTACTGATACTGTACAGTATGATGGTGGTTCCTAAGACCAGCACGTGTAGTCCGGGAGAGGAAAGGAGAGGGCGGGAGATCAAAAAGTTCTTCAAAATACTCTCCCTAGTAATTCCGGAAGAAGACACCGAGAGAAGCAATGTCTCTACGCAGCTGGAGGTCCTCAAGAGGGGCTGTAACCTCAGCATCTCCATAATGCGTACCGCCCTGTGCACTCTATCAAGTGCATCGAGGAGGTATTCAGCGGAGCCGTCCCATAGATGGGAACAATACTCCATACTCGATCGCACCTGAGTGTCGTACAGCAAACAGCGCTGCTCGGGAGTAAAAACCGCCTCACCTTATTGAGAATACTCAACTTACGGGAGGCAGTTAAAACAACACTCTCCATGTAGCATTTTGAATTAAGTTCCTGACCGATGTCCATGCCAAGAATGCTGAGGTTCACCGAAATGGGTAACGGAGAGTTTTGAAGAGAGGGAGGAGTAAGGAAGGGAATTGGACGAGAATGCTCTAACCTGGGGTTTGCTGGCATTCAACTCGACTAGGAATTCAGATCCCCACTTAGAAACACGATCGAGAGCTAGGTTCAGTTTGGCAACCAGTTCTCACCTTTTGACCACGATATCGGCTTACTTTGCGCAGGATGTCCCAATGAAAATTGCCCAAAGACAACATTAATATGCAAAAGAAATAGAACAGGTGAGAGCACAGAACTCTGAGGCCCTCCGGCGTTGGCTTTGTAGAACGCGGAGGAACTACTCTTCAGAGGACACGAATTCTCCGCTCTTCTAGAAAGTCTGGAAGTAGCTGTAGTTAAGGAAGGGGACAATTGCATTAAAGAAGCATTGTTATGGTCAATGAAGTTGCTAATCGCATTGCAGAAGCACTAAGCTAGCAATATTTTTGATAATGAAGATGTTAATTGCATTACAAAAACATTACACGAGCTATTTAAGTGTTCACAGTTAGAACTAAATAATCCCTACATTATTGCAAAAACATCTCTAACACCACGGTACAAATGTTTATAATACATTAAAGTTGTAATTAAACTACTTTGTCCTGCAATATAAGATTGTGAAAACATAATTTATAATACTGTTATTAAGCCAAAGGCCAGAGAGAAGACATGTGATGAACCACTGTAGTCAATGATATTAGTGCCATTTTCTATAAAGTAGTTCTATATGAATTCACAGGTATACCAATAGACATGATGTAGACTGAAATAGTGCCATTACTTGATAGTCATTTTGAGGATCCTTGAGCAAAACAATTAAACCCATTTCAGAATGTTTGTACTACTTGAATCCGTTTGCCAAGAGTTGATAGGTTAGAGATAAGGCTTTCTGAACGTATTATCTACATAACCAAAGCGCGTGGCTTATTAAAATGATTATGGTGCTGTCAACAAAAAAATGAAAGTACCTAGATATAGTTTCATTTGAGTATCTACTTCAATATCACTCAATTAACAAGGCCATTTATTGTGATTCTATAGATTGGGCGTTATTAACTTCACCAGTTTTCAGTAACTGGTTTTAGTTATATACGTTCGTTTCCAAAATGGCCGATAAACAAATGGTTTTACTTTACGAATACAGTAAAATGAATGTATATACAGCCATTTGCATAACAATAACCACGTGTATTTGATTAAAGAGCTGTTAGCTGTACAACTGAACTCAGTTGGTCATTAAAAATGCAAGAGTAACATTGATTCACGTTTTTGCTGTTCAGCAGTACTAGGCTTTAACTTACCACTTAAAAGTACTATTATACAACAAAGGGCACTAAAAACAGCTCAAATCTGTATAATGGATTTACGTGGCATTATAATAGTTCATTTTATGCTACTAAACAGCATTAAGCATTTACCATTATTTAAGAATGCTATTGTATATCCAAATGCACTAAAAACAGCTAATATCTGTATAGTGGCGTTTAGACATGCAGCCAACTAAAGGCTTTACAAAAGCATTTTGATATGCGATTATGTATGTTAAATAGAACCTTAAGTCATTGAAAACTGACATCGCGTCATTCGAGCATCATATGCTGAGTGGAAAAAGGTGTTATGTCCGTACATATCACCTTCTTCGATGTTACAAAAACATTAGTTATTGTTTATTTATTTTGGAAATTGGTGATATGGGCCCATACCTCTTACATCCAGAACCATTTTTAAACTGGACTGTACATAACACCTTTTTCAACTTTCTATTTTCCAAAATGTGCCTTAAATCGACAGTTTTAAGGTCTGTAGCCATTTGTATCGACATATAACCTTTATCTACGCAAAAAAACACCAAAATCCGAAAATGCGACATATCACCTTCATCCACTCACGTCTTCAATTATTAGTAAATATTTTGTATTAGGCCATATAATTTCCTATTTCTTTGTTATTTATCTTTTGTTGTTTTTCAAAATCAGCGTAAAGATCTCTAATATTTTTACCCCCGTCAATGTATTCTCTTGATGTAGTAGCTCTTACATAATGTGATTCTAATCTTGGGATTGAATTTATGTATTCCTTGATATCTGTAACTAAATTTTCACTTAATTTTTTATGATTTCCGTGCTTTCCGCGAAAATCTTCTTCTATAAAACCACCGTCTGTTATTTTCTGCTGTGTAGTATATACCATCCTCTCGGAAATATCTAAGGTGCTCTTAAAAAACCATTTGCATACCCTGATTTTTTCATTGGAGACAGTAAAATAGTATGCTTTATTTAGGTTTCGGGGTTTTTCGACATTTGTGTATTTATATTTTGGTTGAATATCGACCATACAAGAAGTAATAAAAGCTCTTTGCTTATATAAATCTCCCAATTCCCAAAAAGAATTAAATAAGTTATATCTAGCATTCGTATCAATTTTCTCTGTGCATTTATATTTACATCTTTCAGTACAAGGGGGTTTTAGATAAAGATTAGGAACGCTTTTACGTGTCTTTGATAACGACGTGTATGAGCCACCTTTATTACGCAGACGTTTGGCTTTATTCTGTTTCCAGTTTGTAGTATTTTTTTGCCGTTTACGACTTTTTATATTAGATTTACAATTTTTAGTTGAGGTATCGGTATCTGAGGAACTGGCAGGAAAGATGTAGTTTCTTGGTATCTTCTGGTTTAAATCACTACACACGTAAGTAGGGTCATTATCGCTTAAGTCAACATCGCTCTCATCAGAATATACAGGAGACATTACATAGTTAGTATTAGCGGCTCTATCTAATTCTCTAGAAACGGCCGGACCCTGTAAAAATAAAGAAAGGTTAGGTAAGTGTGATAAAAATCTATAATATATTATTTGATTTACGTATCTTATTGTTACAAGTCTGTACCCCCTTTTAATTACCTGTTTAATGTTATTAGGTGACGAAGATCTCTCAGTAAAATCGACAGCGTCAAGAATTGCTTGATTAGAAGGGCTTAATTGCGTTGGTAGTTCTTTGTTATACTCATTTTCAGAAGACGATGGAGAATAAGGAATTAAATTGAAGAGCGTGCCTATCGTACTCTTTGGAATATTTTCTTTTTCCCTATTTGCAGATCTGTCTTTAACCTAAAAACAGGAAACAGGTAAGTACTTATAATTACGAGCATTATATTGTACGTGTGAGGTAAAAGTAGTAAAGAACATTACTGCGAAATTACAGAAAAGTAACCACCCATATCAACTTTGCCAAAGTTTAGCCAACCCATTAACCTCCAGGAAAGAATTGTCTAAAGAATAATAAGACCCGCATCGCATCCGGTGCTTTTATTTGAAGAAATAAACGGACAGACAGACGCGTATAGCGACTTTGTTTTACACTATTTAGTAATAGTATTGTGTTATGTAGGAAAAAAAACACAGATAGACATTAACCTTGTCATTTGTTCTTGAAGGATGTGGTGGAGTATTCTCAATAAAGTCAAGATCTTCTGAGTTATCGTGATTAGAAGGACTTTTAAATAATTTATCACTTTCAGGATAGGGTGCTTTAGACATCGATGGACATGACGTTGATCCAAACGATGAGCTAGATGAAGATGATCGAGACGATGATTTAGATGAAGATGATCTTGAAGAGCCGGAAGAAGAAGATGACCCAGGCGAAGATGAGCGGGAGAAACGTTTATTCGAAGTTGCATTGGCCTCCGTGTCTTTGCCTACGTGATCATTACCATTGCTATGACTTGAATTAGTAATTGGTGATATATTTTGTGTAACCTGTAAACCACAATAATATTGAAAAAGAATTTATTTCATAATATTTTTTACATCTAAGTTATAATAATAACAATAATTTCTTACAACCACGCAAATTACTTAGCCCAAAGTAAGTTTCATTAAGACCTTGTTAACACAAGGTATTAACATACAAACTTACTATATAATAAGCAATAAACATACCTAGTAGAATACTTTTTTCGTAAATACAAACTTATTATAGCTACACAACACACAACCACCAAGACAAGTAGAAAGTATATGCACACAAATATTTGTCTTGTGCGGAGTTCGAACCCGCGACCTTAAGGCAGACCTACCACTGCGCTAAGCCTACAGGTTTACGAGATAATTTAATATTAATTAATAATAGACATTTATCTAAATATTTTTTTACTCACCTCTTTATGGTTCAGCGTGGAATCGGACTCACGACTCATAGCTACCATTCTTAGGCATCTTTTCTTTGCCGACGCCATTATCAAATATTAGGTAATAACGCTATGATTTTTGGGCAAAATTCAGTCTTGTAGTAATTATCGGATCAGCTGAAAAAAAATTATAGTATGATAGAACGAATCAACTTATAATGTTTTGTATTATATCTAGTAATATTAAATAGTAAAGGGAATTAAAGGCTGTTGCTATTTAAATCATCTGACAGTTTTAGTAATAAAGGGATGTAACACAAATTATTAAAAAAACTTTCTAAAACTATAAAAACGAAAGAGAGGTAAAACATATTGATTCATAAACAAACATTGTGGTTTTGAAACTAAACTGCATTAAGTCCAAATAGTTAACGCTAATGAGAATATTATTTTCTAATAAAGTGAATTAAAGTAAAAAAAATATGCTCTTTATGATAAAACCGAATAAAAATGTTCCTTACCTTTATTTGATAGAATACCGAATTAATTCGATTTACTCCGTCTGTGTAGCGTCAACGTAACGTCCGCCTTTTATCCAGGACTGCGCAATGCCAACTGATTCACTTTCTCATAAAATGCATACTGCGCGCGTATTTGTAAAAAAGAGACGGGTGACCCGCCAAATCCGCCATTTTGCTTCGTATGGCGCGGCGGTTGAAATTACCTATTCTCGGCGTTTAGATAATTCGCTTTATGAGAAAAAGTACGAATCTTTAAATTTTTACTTAATTCACTATATTATTAAACGTGCGATATATCCTCGACACATCATACGTTTAGTAAGTTAAACACTGTTACAATAGTGTCTAAGTAAGTAGTTTAGTATTTAATGAATTTCTTGTTGTAAATGGCTTTTAATTTTGTTACAATCATTATTATAGAACCCAAGAAAAACCAATTAAAATGAGGGTAGATAATTTGAATGATAAATGATCTTAGTTCCTTACAACTATGATACATTCCTTAATAGTTAATTTTCCAGGTAAATTAGCGTTATGTTCCAATACCTGCGTGTCGTAATATCGTTGATACGACATTTATCACTATTCACCGACACCGATGATGATAAACGCCTACGTTTTTTCAATTAAAAATGATTTCTTCACTTTACGAAGAATACCGTAATGATCACTGTCTCTCAACTTCGAACTTTAACATTTTCCCTTCTTATTAAATACATATTTAATTTCGTTACGAAAAGTACATGTGATTCCGATAACACAAAAACACGTAATGACGTCTCGTGACGCGGGGTTGCCAGTGCATGGAACGGAAATAAGATATTTCTTTTTAGGATATATCTAAAAGTGTGAGGAAGATAGCACCATCTCATGTACTGCTGCATGTAATAAGTAATCGTCTTCGGTTGAGACCCGAAGTATAATTAAAAACAACTTAACTGACTGATGTCTGACATTGTGAGCAACTATTCTAAATTTTGGAGTTATCTAATAGTTATTCTGTGGTTATTGTCAAAGGAATATCTTTCCTCCGTGTAAGTAACCTAGTACATATCTCGTTCTTCAGCACTCTCATACCTCTGAGGCCACTTTATGAGGTCGGAAAGCAACACTATAATGTAAAGACTAGGTACTTAGCTTGCGGAAGTGTTCTTCACATGATTCCCACAGAGGAATGCGCATTGTGGTTTTATCAGACCTCTTTTGCAGTACAAATGAGTTTTTAAAATTGTAATCATAACTATTCCACCAAAACATAATACTATATCTGAAGTGTGACTCGACCAAAGCAAAATAAACGGACCGCAATTGCTCCGAGTAACTTCATCACGAAGACTTCTGAGAGAATAACAAGCTGAGCTAATCTTAGCTTCAATTTTATTAATTTCATGTTTCTAATTAAGATTAAGATTCTACCAGTTAAATTTTCGCGTTATTTAGAGTGACATTCAAACTTTCTTTAAATTTTGCTGTAAATCTAAACTGTATTACATTTGTTTTACTAGGGTTCAGAATGAGATTTTTAGTAGTAAACCATTTGTGAAAAAGAGAAAGTGCTCTATTGGTTTTAATATTTAGCTCTTCAGAAATGCCAGCCGTAATTACCGCACTCATGTGATCTGCTAAAGTAGTTATTTTAATGAAATCAATATTCTTAATCATAAATTTGTCAAGGTCATTAATAATTTTCTTTTGCCAGTTCGATAAACACAAATATATTAAGATTACTTTCTACATCTTTCATTATTATCATCATCAGCCTATAAACGTCCCACTGCTGGGCACAGGCCTCCCACGTGGGGATATTGGGCCATAACCCACCACGCTGGCCCAATGCGGGTTGATGGGTTTTAACGACTGCCATCTTACGACAACAACCGGGACCAACGACTTAACGTGTCTTCCGAAGCACGGAGGAGCTCTAGATGTTTTTAATGGTCACCCATCAGGCGACCCGGCATTGCAAAAGTTGCTTAGCGGGCAAGATCGCAAGCCGAATGCGCTAGCCGCTGCGCCATCGAGCTCCTCTACATCTTTAACTCCACACATTTCAAAATATTCTCAAAAATTGCTGCTTGCTTGCTTGTTGCTGAATGCTGCTGGGGAGCTGGCAACATGTGATCATTAACAGGTAAACCTAAGCCGATCGGTTTGCGTTCTTACCAATTAAGCAACTTTTGCAATGCCGAGTTTCTGGACGGGTGACCAAATCATAAATTTCGGATCTTTAATAATTCGGAATTTTGATATTCGGAATTCGTATTTTTGAGACTTCGGATTATTGTTGAGTCGGAACTTTAATTATTAGTAATATTGAAATTTGGATTTTCGTAATTGTAAACGTTCGGGATTTTGTAATTTCGGATTTATAAAAAAAAGAATTTATGATATATCGGAATTGTGATATTCGGAAATTTTAAACCATTCGGAATTATAAAATTCGGAGTTTTGAAATTTGTGATTATGTGTTTCGGAATTAAGTTTTTCATATTCATGTAGTGTACCCTAATATTCCGAATATCATATATACTACTTTTCAGTTTTCCGATTTTCATAAATCCGAAGAAACTAAATCCCGAAATGTTATTAGTTCGAAAAACGGAATATCGTTTATCATATTTCCGAAAATTCATTGCTGCATAATATTGCAATTCATTTTTTTTCGTGGTAACTATCAGCAGCTTGTGATCCAAGTCGCTATTGTCCTGGGTGCTTGCATTCATGAAATCATTGTACCTATTGCTGTGCATTTTTTTAAATTGGACAATAGAAATACTAGCTGCCCTACTTCTGTAGGTCACGTGATAGGTTAGAAATTTAAGACAGTCGCGAAGCGCTCTGCGTAGCGATTGTCTTAAATTTCGAGGTTAATATTTATAAGATTAAAGTAATATTGCTGTAAGAGATGGTAGTAGGCCTACAAGAGGCGCAGCTTCGATGCTAAAAAAATCCTCGTGGGTGGAAAGGGTGGAGTGGACGTTTAGAGGCTGATATGAAGATAATAAACAACACAGGTAAATTTTTTCCTAAATCGGTAACAAAAACAAATTAAAGTGAACACAATCAAGTTCTACTAACTTCCCAAATAGCCTCAAGGCGTTTACAAAAACCCACCTTCACACAGCATATAAAATATTAACAGAAACCGAACGGTCTGAATCAGCAGGGTTACTACTAACGTTATGCTTAGTAGTGAAATTCACATGACATAAAACCTCTTGATGGACATCAAAAGGTCTCCAGAGCACCTGCCTGCTGGTTGAACGATATTGTCAAGACAGTAAGTAGGTGAACAGTGGATCCGGCTAACACAATATCGCCAGAAGTAGCTTAAAAGAGGTGAGGACTTTCCCAGCAGTGGGTGTTGCCGGCTGAGTAGACAGATAGAAAGAAGTAGCTGGGACTCTAGGATCGGCTTTCTTGAAACCAGACGGTCTTTGACCTCAATCATTTATGAAATACAAAAAAATTGTAATAGATGGGGTGGCACAATATGTAACAATGGGTCAAAGTGCAACAGGAGACAGAAACTCCTTCATACCCGACTAAGATGAGAGAAAATAATGCAGTTAGCAATTTTGATATGTTGAGACGTCTTGACGTTTCTGTCATTGTTTTATGTTTCTATCATGTCTAATACTAATCAAATGAAATCAAAATATCTTTATTCAGTAAGCTTAAATTAAGCATTTTGAATCGTCTAAATTTATTTTTTTATGGATGGATAGGCATAGGAACCCACCCGCCAACCCTACCCATTCAGGAAGTCTTTTAGCTGTGGAGAAGAATGGGCACAAGAAACTCCACAGCTTTATAATAATATAGAAGCAACGACATTTACAAAACAATATGTCGTTACCAAATTATACAATCAATAATCTTAAAACAATTATATAATAAAATAAAAGATAAAAACAAAAGTGAATCTAAAAGTTTTACTCGGGCACTATGAAGGCATTAGAATAATGTGTGCGAAACTAGAGAAATGTTAATTCCATGCATTTTTGTCATTGATATAATCGCTTACAGATTAATAGCCCTTTTCTAAAAGTCTGTCCTTAACATGTGTCTTAAATTTGTCAAAGGGCAAAATTACACTTTAATGATCCATAAAGTTTCTGAAGTCGAAATTTAGGAATTACAAGTTTATACTTATTTCTATTATTTAGTTAGTAATATCATCACATCAGCCTATAAACGTTCCAATTGTTGACACAGGCCTTCCCATATGAATAACAGCACATGAGAAGATTGGGCGATAATAACCCACTACGCTGGTCCAGTGTATTTTAATGCTTTTTTGATTAGGTACCCATTGACCCGAAATGCAGCGTTTTTGAAGTTGCCGTTTAAGTAGCAAGGTTGCAAATGGAACATCTGCCTCTGAGCCATCGAGCTCCTCATCATATCTTACTGGCCTAATGGGTAAAAATTAGGCCACTGAAACACGATTATGAAGATGATCAAAATAGCTGAATCGTGTCCCTGTTCGAGTTCCAATAGTAATCAAATCGAATCAATTTATTGCCACCTGGGAGGAGTGCTAGGTATTAACGAGGCCACTTCATCACGCCAAATGACGATCGGACTGGTTCGTTTTAACTACATCTACTGCTGGACAAATGTATCATCATTTGGGTGATAAAGTTTCGATGCTCCAGATATTTTTGGGAGCGCGCTCAATTTATATTATCTTACGAGATAAAGTATGAGAGTACGACAGAGCGAGGAGTGCTATTAATCAATCTCATGAAATGTCTCTAAATTAAAAATGACTATATTAATTTTGCGTACTATACGAAAAGTAATAATTTTGATGATACTATTGTTTATGTAATTGTTTATTGAGGTCACTTAGGTGCATTAGGTGTGTGTGTGTGTATTTCTGAACTTGCACTCCACTAAATTTAAATGGCTTTACTTTGGAACGTTGTTGAAAATAAGCGACGTTTTTAACGTGCCAACTGTTATGCTTATTATTTATTTATTTAATTATTACGTACAAATAATAAATACTAAAACAATATGTCCCGCAAAACCGCCTAGGCGGTTTGACTGCCGGTTCAAGTTTAAGTAAAACGACTTAAAATACATTTTAAGAAAAAACCTAAGATAAGATAAGAAAATAAAACATCATCATCGTAATCTACATTAATAAACAAAATTATTGTATAATATTATTACATTATTTAATTATACTATATCATTACATTAAATTATCAATGAAATACTTTTTAAGCTTAATTTTGGATTTGTTTTTGTTTGGGTCTTGGGTCTAAATTAAATGTCTGATGGCTAGCTGTTTAGTACATTGGGTAGGCGCTTTTTGATGGTTCTATTTCCAAAATAAATATTTACCCTAGGTACGTCATACTTGCCAACAGACACTGCCCTTGTACTGTGGTTATGGTTCGCAAGAGATAGGCTATGCTCTCGATTGCCATGCTGATTGACTGCCAATAGGCACTTATGCTTGATACCGGCTGGTAGTATTTTACAATAGTTTACTATAGTCCCCTTTACACTTTACTTTGGTCATCAAGTAGTTTTAAAAATCTAATTTGGAATGTTTCTATTTTGTCAATATTTGTTTTGAAGGTTGAGCCATAGCAATCAAGCGCATAACTCACAATGGAGTCAACCAGTGATAGGTACAGACATTTTAACGTGCTCCTGAGTACTTTAAAACTGAGACGATAGAATTTACCTCCAATACTCTTAGTTTGTTACATACGTAATCCACATGCATTGACCGTGAAAAGTTTTGATCTAATTTCATTCCTACATAAGTGACACTGTTAACTCTTTAAATAGGTTTACAATTAAAATTATTTAAGTTGTTATGCATACAATGAAACTCATGTGTATATATAGGGGGGCATGGAGCAGTTGGACAGAGGTAAGCCGAGTGGATAACAACATATTTTGTTTCTTCTGCATTGAGTATAATGCCGTTGTCGTGCGTCCATTTCACAACTGAGTCTACGTCTTGTTGTATTAAACTACAGATTTCGGCAAGGTTGGTGCCGGAGGAGATTATACATAAGTCGTCCGCGAAAATGTACGCTGAACAATGGCGGAGTACCCCGGTCAAACTATTTACGTGCATCAAGTAGCACACAGGGTTGCACCTCCGCCTCGTCGCTAAACGTTTTGCCCAGCTTCACGCTATAGGAGCGTGCGATGAGGAAGTCGCGTAGCCACTGTTCCAGCGGTCCCCGAACCCCGCACTCCTGCATTGTGTTGAGTAACGTTTCAATTTCGAAAGTTTCAAAAGCATTTTTAAAGTCGAAAAATATACTTAGATACCACACATTTTTTATCTGCTAAATATAAATTAATCTCATCAGTGAAATCGGGCAATAGACTGTTTGTACTTTTCCCTTGTGAAACCCGTGCTGACATTAATTTATTATAAAATTCTTATAAAGTTAAATTCCTAGTTGGTTAACTATACTTTTTTCAATAATTTTATCCACACTAGGTAGTATTGCTATAGGTCTATAATTGGAAAATTCTTTTTTGTCACCTTTCCTGTAAACGGGCTGCACAATTGCATGTTTTGGTTCGTTTGTTTTGGTTGGTTCGTTTTGGTTTGGTTTTTTGACACTTTTTTGACAGTAACTGTCAACGTCAAATTTGACAGAATCGAGCATAGACTATGCGTTATTATGCGATAACAAACATAAGATGAACCACAAAACCGAAATAACCAAACTTGTTCCTACTAAAGTAGTCTGTAAGTCTATGAAAACACGGTACAAAGTCAAGTGTGTTTTTGTAGGTCAAACCCCTCAAACCCCAAGCGGACTCATGCGACCGCTTAGGGTTTGAGGGGTTAAATCTATTTAGTCTCCATCTTAAACTATTAGCGAATAATTGCGACTATCTGTTTCTCACATTGTCTACTCGTGTTCGTGCGTATATCGCAGCTGCTGCTGGCCAAATGCAGGTTGGTCACCACAAACACGAGCTGTGCATCGATAACAATATTTATTTTTATGTACCTACAAAATATAGAACGATAGGTTAAAATCACGGAGCAAATATATGTTCCGTGGTTAGCATTATAGAGTAAACAAATAGGTACTAGTAAACTTAATTATTCTAAAATATTATATATGTTGTTCTGTTAAGAATATATTTAATTTCCTTGTTTGATAACACTTGACCAAGTAATTTAGGGTGGGCTAACGATCACCCCGCTCTCGCGTTACAAGTAACATTAGTCTCGTCTTTCAATAAAGCGCCGCTTGAAATAAACTCCACGCCTTTATTGCGCCTCGATATCAAACACCGCGTTGTAAATTGCGAGGTCGCTCGTTAAACTGACAAAATTTCGTATTAACTGCTCACGTACTATAATAAAGGCGTTTAGACATTCGTAACTTAATGCTGGAAGAAATTGAGACAGACAAGACAAAAGTGGCTAACATTCATACGAGGAGAAGATTCTGGTCTGTTCTTCTTAGTACAAGGTCCCGTCTCGTAGACTAACGGACCGTAGTCTTCGTGATTTTACATGAGCAGCTACATTTAATAGGTTATTGACCAATTACCACGTTTGTCAGCCAGATGTGGGGTGGTGAACACAAACTCGGGTTACCTATACACCGAAAAATGTTGTTTAAACAATGTAATGAAAAGTAACTCTAATGGCTGCTCCACATTAGTGCCGTGAATTCACGCGCGAATTCACGGCATGAATTCACGGCACAAGTCGTGCCATCCACATTCACGGGATGCTCACAATTGTTCGTGAAACCCGCCGCGAAATGGACGTAGAAGCTGCTGCTGCAATAACTTTATTTGCTGTGGCAACACACTATTTAGACGTCCAAAACTTTATTAGAAAGCGTTGGAAAAAAAGAAGATGGTGGATGACTGAAATACATCGTAACCGATTAAAGTATAGTCTGAAGTAAACTGATTAATTTCCTCTTTGGTAAACTGGCACGGGGCCGTGAATGTGGATTTGTACGAGTGAACGCTGCGCGAACCCTTTGTCGCGGAACACGTGGGACAAAATATGCGCCTAGGCGTAAACGCGCGTGAACCCCGCGAAAACCGTCCACATTCAAGTTCATGCCTGTTTAAGGAGCTTCACGGTACTAATGTAGATCCGCCATAAAAACTACCTACCAGGTTTCAAATCCCAGATCTTTGCCCAATCTGGGATTTGAAACCGGATATAACTATAACGCCCAGAGATTTTCCACTCGGCCTTCGAGGTTTCCTAAATAATTGATTTGCTTTATCGAAGCATCACATATATTTTCCTTTTTCTGAGCCGTAGTTTTCATGATATTGTTCAAACAAAGCTTACGACCAACTTCCCTTGCAAATTATCACGTGGGTTGTAAAAGTGTCAAAATTGTGTATTTCCCTTTGTTAACGGGGTGATTACGCACCTACAAACCGTTTGCGGTGGCCTACCGTCGTTACGCTCTTCGAACCGTGTAGGCTGCAAGTTAAGCAGTAAAGTTTTAATTTATTATAATAATGCGTTTAATTAAACCGTTGCCATAAGAAGAAAATGTTGAGGTCTTATATCATCGATGATCTAAACACTAGATTGTGGGACGGTGGGATTGTTCCCACCGTCCCACAATCCATATAAAACACTTTTGATAAAATTGAAAAAAAATCTAACCCACGTCCCCCGCAATTCGAGAGGCTGCGTTGAGTGGACTGTTATCTTCGAGTTTATTTGAACGTTAATAAATATTACGAACAAATCAAGCTGTTATACGCAATACTGTGCCGGAGAGATCATTTAAAATGTTTTCTTTATTTTTTTCCAATGAGTTGTTACGTCTATCAAATTTCTTATAGTTGTGGATGCATTCCTTAATGTTCGTCGAAATTCCTGTCTACTGGCTACCAGTTCTCCAACGAAAGCTTAGCCGAGGAACGGTCGGGACTGTAAAGCGGATTTATAACTCCAAACCATTCCTATTAAAAGTTCACCATTATTTCTTTGACTCGGAACTTGGTTTTGTATGTCTTGTACTCCGTGAAGTTTAATTAACATTATCATTTCTCCTTGACTGCATCTGAAATTGTTCAGACCACTTTAAGATACTCTGAAGTTTTAATACAAGATTATTTTAATCAAAAGCCTGTTTATTAGTACCTAGTTGAGTATTCCGCTTGAAGTGCGCTTCCACTACAAGAAAATAGCGAACAATGTTAAAAAAGTTTCCATACCACACGAATCCAACCACGACAGCCACACATGGCCAGGCAGCCCTTAAATTGGGATCCATATTGGGTTGCATAAATTAAAGAGTCATATTTAAAGGCTGCATAACGTTTTTTAACATTATCTTCGTTTCGCATAACGTTAATTCAGAATAAATCATTAGGCATACTTTATTTCCCCATAACTTCTTTTATAATAATGATATATCAGCATCAATTAATGTTTATGCATAAATGTTTTTACAATAACGATTACTAATCATAACATTTATTGGCAGTCATTTAGAATACCATAATGTTAACATTTAGGGTTACCTACCCCTAAATTCGAAATTTGGCCAAAAATGTTTTGTATTTTTTTGTTTTCCGTAATTTTCTTTTTACTTAAAACACAATTGACAAAGTTTTGGAATGCCTATTAACAATTGTTATTTTTTTCAAAATCTTTGTGGTTTTTAAATCCCACTCAAGGTTTGGCCGAAGTTTTTAATGCTAAATGATTCATTTTCCAGAAACACGTTTCCAATATTATAAAAATACAACATTTCAAATAATTTAAATCAATTACGTCATCAAACAACTTTTAATCGTAGCAAAGTTTAAGCATGCAAGCAAGCACGCAGCATGCAAGCAAGCATGCAGCATGCAAGCAAGTATGCAGCATGTAAGCAAGCATGCAGCATGCAAGCAAGTACGCAATTATAACCGGCATAACCATAGCGAGCCTATTAGGTATTAATTTACCTGTAGTTGATGACAAAATGAACAAGAAGCCTCGCAACACAATCGCGCCTGCGATTCCTCTGGTTTTGCGGGTGTCCATGGGCGGCGGTGATTACTTTCCATCAGGTGTCCCGCTTGCTCGTTTGCCTCCTACTGCTATAAAAAAAAAAAAAAAAACAAATAAAAAAGCCATTAACATTAAAACTATGTGGAAGTCACGGACCAGTGCGAATACGAAACAAAATGAAAAGCTCTTAAAACAACATCAATAATGCCTTTAAAACTGCAAAAGGTGCCGCGTCATTTCGAACAGTTCGTCTTGATTTCCTTCTCCAAGTGCGTTACTACCACAGAGTTTTAAATATAAGTGCAATGTGTTGCTGCTGCGGTGCGGGTTGTAACAAATTTTTAAGATGTCTCTGTTGCATCACATTATGCGTATGGCTATGCCAAATGTGTGGTATTGACCAGTGCGGCGAATGTTGCGATAGCATTATAGATGATGAATAGAAAACATTTCCTATTTGAACAGGAATGACGAATACGACGTAACAATATGCTATATGCGGAGGAGCTAGTGATATCAAATATAAATAAATAAATTTCACTTCACATAGACGCGAAGGAAAGACGCGGGGCGCCACTACACAAAATAAATTCTATTCATGGGGACTGATCAGTGCGCGGCCGCAGATTTTAAAGAAAATCGGACATTGCTGGTGCAGAATGCAACAGCTGAATCAAAGTCAAAGTCAAATTATTTATTCAATGTAAACCTTTACAGGCACTTATTGACGTCAATACTAATAATAATAAAAAAACAGTAACCTAACTTATAGTTAAGACTTAATAACTAATCTAACGAGCTATTATAGTCTGTGCCAGACAAATGCGCATTGCTACCCCCAGTACCACTGCACGCCGAAACAGAATCGCGTCGAACCGAAATATAAGCCGTGGTCATAGAATTGTGTAATATGATTTCCAATTATCGTATTGATACTGTGGTAAGTAATATAAATTGGAGAGTTTTTGAAGTAAAATAAATGAATGATGAAAAATGAATAGACAGGTGAGCGATTGCCACTTGTCTAGGGGGCAGCAATTTTAAAATCACATCAAATGAAAAAGCAAATACAAGGGCTGGGCAAAATCGAAATTAATGTATTTATGCAACATAGAAAGTACGAGAACTAGTTGTTACACTAGAAAGTTCCTTAAAATGCAGTGTGATGGACTACTATTAACTACACCCAGTACATTATTAGTAACACCTACCTACCCACCTTAATTCTAAAATGAGATGTAATCATAATAAAACTTGTTCAAATGCATAGGTATTTATAATATTAAAATATTACACCTATTAATGTATATTATACAATATATGCAAATACCTACACCTTAAAAAACGAAAAAAATAAATAAATAAGCAAGCATGAAGCATGTAAGCAAGCATGGGCCATGTAAGCAAGCCAGCATTGAGCATGCAAGCAAGCTGCAGCATGCAAGCAAGTATGCAGCATGCAAGCAAGCATGCAGCTTGCAAGCTCGCATGCAGCAAGCAACCAAGAATGCAGCATGCAAGCAAGCATGCAGCAAACGTGCAGCATGCAACCAAGCATGCAGCATCATCCAAGCATGCAACAGGCACGGTTTCGGCGCTGCGAGGCTCCGGCGGTCCCACGCGAGCTTATCGTCCCAGATGGGTTTCGCTCACCACCTCGGCTTCGGCGTTAAACCCACCTGCTCCTCAGCTCGCGGGCCGCCTCGCCCCTCCCCGCCTACGCGGGCTTAAATTACACTATAGCGTAGGGCAGACAAGACTACGTGGAGTTGGTTTTGCCGCGATTCGTTTCTGTCACTGACTTTTGTAGCACAACCTTACCGAAAACACAAAGTATTAACTTTTTAAAACATTTTACTTTATTTACCTAATAATTGAATATATGAAAAAAAAAACGAAAATATTCGTATTATATTTTAGAGAAAAAGTTACTTCGAATTTTAATACAACGCTGCCATTCGCGATTATCACGTGACCTACAGGACTAGGGCAGCTAGTATTTCTGTTGTCTAAATGTAATAAAAAAAAATACCTCGAAATTCAATACAATCGCTACGCTGCGTTTCATCCATTATGCGTTTCGTATTTTATGAAAAATTCAATTTAGACGTAGTGCAATTATGTTATTTACATTTATGCTGATTAAAATTATGATGAAGACCATTATAGTAAGTTAAAATTATGCCGATGAAACCGTTATGGCTTTATACCACTCTGCTTATCATAATATATGCGAAACAACTTTATGCTGAAACTGTTATGCCAAACTACATTTTGACGAAAGAGATGAGACCGAAAGGTTCCCTTCTCCTTAAATTGTGGTATTAAATCCCGCTTTGTTCTGTATAAAATGGTATATTCTTCCCAGTCTTCGCTTTCTTTTAAAATACCATTCAAAGTCAAAGTCAAATTCATTTATTTAATTTAGGCTACAATGATTGAGCACTTATGAATGTCGCTATATCATCAGTTTGTGTAAGTCCTTACTATTGGGCAGGCGGGAGCCTTGTACTGAGAAGAACCGGCAAGAAACTCAGCAAGGGCATTTCTTTTCTCCCTTTCTTTTACAGCGTCAATACAAAGTGGAAAATGCCCTCCCTATCATAGAAAGACATTTTTCATTGCAACATAAAAAAAACATTTAACACGATTACAAGACAACAAAACACATACAAAAGTAAATTGTTATACAAGGGGCTAAAATGACCCATTATATACGAGGTAGTTTTACTGCCGAGCTAGCGAGGGAGTAAATAGAAACCGAGTTTTAATGGGTTTTTAGCGCCGTGTGTTACTCTGATTTTCACTACGAATGCGAGAAAATAAAACAATCCAATACAGTATGAATTGGTTTATTTTATTAAAAATTAACCCGTTAGTTGCTTTAACGACACCCAAAGGAAGAGAATGATTGGTAGTATTATTTTGATGAGCCCATCGCCGCTCTATGCTGTTGGATAGTAGGTATGTGCAGTCTTTCCATCTCTTCCCTTGGGTGTCGTCAAAAGCGACTAACGGACTAATGACTGCACATACATCCTACAGCATAGAACAGCGATGGGCTCATCAAAATAATACTACCAACCCGTCTCTTCCCTTCGGTGTCGTAAAAGGCGACTAACGGACTAAAGACTGCGCATACATCCAACAGCATAGAGCGGCGATGGGCTCATCAAAATAATATTACCAACTCTTCACTTTTTTTCGATGTCGTAAAAGGGGACTAACGGACTAAAGACAGCACATACATCCAACAGCATAGAGCGACGATGGGCTCGTCAAAATAATACTACCAACCTCTCTCTTCCCTTGGGTCTCGTAAAAGGCGACTAATGGACTAAAGACTGCACATACATACAACAGCATAGAGCGGTGATGGGCTCATTAAAATAATACTACCAACCCCTCTCTTCCCTTGGGTGTCGTAAAAGCGACTAACAGGCTAAAGGCTCACCACCTAAGCACATGTGCAGACTGTGCAGTTTTTTCTTGCTGAAGCGTGGTCTGCGTTGTCCATAGATTCAAATGATTACTAATTTTACATTAAACTTTAATAATAACTGTCTCAAAAATGTAGTTGATCTAAGTAAACAGTAATAAGTCGACTCTTTATTCATGATTATTCTACATGACTAAATACTTTTTCGTTTTTGTAGACTCATTGTCATGTGACAGACAAAAAAAAAAACTTTTTCCCCTAGGGCAAGAAAAGCTATTTTAGCCTCGCTCTAGAACGCTACAATGACGGTCTTTTTGAGCAAGAGGAGTGAAAAAGAATATATTGCTCAATTTAAAATAAAACGAACAAAGTCTTACAGTATCTTTGAAACAAGAAAAAGAAAGACTATTTCTATTACAAATAAAAATAAGATTGCAAGAGCAGACCAGCCTCCACAGGCGGCACCCGTTCACAAGTATGACATGTAAATCAACCATCGCTTCGCTCAACCATGTTTTAGGGAACGTAACGTTTTTTCTTGTATTTGGTCCTGTATACCGTGTAATAATTTTATTTTCATCCCCCCATCTCGGAAAGAGTATTTTTACTCTTCGATATCTGAGTGCAAAAGCCGTTTTTATCCGCTAGAGAATAAAGTAAATTGAATTTAGAACATCGTGTGCACTTAGTATGTGTATTCAAAACATCATTAAAGATATTTTCTTCTTCCTCCATGGTGCCGATTTATCATACGACCTTTTTAAATTGTTAAAAACTCAGACTCGGAACCTTTTTGGTGTACCTACTTTTTTAATTTGGTTGGTAATTTCCTCGTTGAGGTGGGATGAAAAGTTACGTGTTGCACTCGATTGCAATCATTTTTCACCTCGTGCTCTTTTGATTCCCTCGGTAACGCTCAGGATTCTAATTTTTGAGTCACTCGCTGCGCTCGTGATTCAATTTTAGAATCCTTCGCTTGCTCGGTCATCAAAATTGAGCACGCGGTTAAAAAGCAAGTTTGCACTCTTGTATAACAAATAACTATTATTAAACTTTTTGTATTATTATGTATTGTATGAGTGTTTGTTAATAAATACCCATATTTTCTTTTTCTTCTTTTTTCATATTATCTACCAGCAGTATTAAATTGATTATTGATGACCACCGTACTGCCGTACTTAAGCTAAAAAAGGGTTAACCCTCGTTTGATCAATTTTGAGTTAATAATGCAAAGTTACAAAGCGCAAAGATCTTTACATTTTGATCTAGGTACCATACCGGTATCATTATTAGTTATAGAGATACAGCTTGTCGGTGAACAGTTAAGTGACACTATTTTTACGATTTACTTAATTAAAAATCAGCTAAGCCACAATACTAGTCTATAAGAGGGCTAAAGTATCATATCTTAACGAAGTCTAGATATTTTTGTAAAAATTCCTTAGCTTTAATAGGGTTATTCATTTATGCTGGACTTAAATTAAGTTACGGGACTTTAACCCTGCTAAAGGCTAGTATATTTTAAGCTAATTTACGTACAAAACTAAACTATACATAGGTTAACAACAAAAACTTAATTACAAATCAGTTAAGATCCTTTAACCCCTCTTATGCCAAGTAAAATAAATTCATTTTAAACACGTCATCCTTGGTTTAAAAAAGGTTAAGCCTCATTAATAGGCTAGAACACAGTTATCTGCAGTTGCATCTCGTGCCATGGACGCACACGGCAGTTGCAATAATTGTCAATATTTGACAATTATTGTATTATGTATTGATAAGTATATGTATAATTGTCAATATTTGACAATTATTGTCAAATCTAATTCCATTAGAGTATATTGTTCCTTCTGTCATTTGGCCGGAGAGTCTACGAGCGGCGAATTTCGTCGCGTTCCCGCTAAAACACAATGTCTCGTAATATGGAAAGGTAAGTCATTTCTTGAATATAGGTTTTTATTATAGACATTATGATTTTACTTGTATAGCTTGACCACGACCGCTGTACCGCTGCTGCCATACAAGTTAGTAGGTATGTACTTAGTATACAAGTTATATATACAGCTATGCGATTCTTTAAACGACATATAGACGCTGCGCGCATAGGTGTGGTCATAGATGTTACAGCCGTCACATCTTTGCTGCAGTCACGGCTGTGGTCAATGTTGAGGCTGTTTTATTTACAGAATACCAATTGTATACCTACAAGAAAGGTTAAAGAAGTGATTCCCTATCACGCCGCGCGCCGATTACAGCCGTGCGGAGCTTGTGTCGAACAGCGTTGAAAACGTTTATAGGTACGTACATTTTCAACTACATAATAGCATCTTCAGGATGAAACAAAACACTAATTTATCTAAAACTAAATTCTCGCGGGTGGAGCTGTGCACAAATATTAGTAACCTTCCTAAAAACTATTACCAACGTTTGTTCAAAAAGGTAATTAAATAGCATTTACAAATTTATTATTATTACTGTTGATTGATTTTATTATGAATTCCATTTGAAATAAATAATAATGTTTTAGTGAGCAAAAGCCATGGCAAAAGAGAACAACAAAATTCTAACATTTTGATTTTAAAAACATCTCAAAATCCCAAGGAAAGTAATAATAGTATTGAAGAAGTCATACGTTGTTTGACAAGATTTATTTATCTTTTTATTAATAACATGAATGGAGGATTTTCACAATAACTAAAATACCTACCTGTACCTATACTTAAATATGAAACGTTTTTTTTCTTTTAGATTACTTGATGGAAGAACTTTTTCTAATTGGTCTTTGGAAAATACGTTTAAGAAAACAATTCATGAGACTGTTAATGATGAATCGGAAGTTAATCTTGACTACAATAGCAACGATTCTGTTAAGGACAAAAATTGTGAACCTAATGAAAACAACTATGATTCAAGCTGTAGTGAAATAAGCAATTTATCAGAACAAACAACATTCTAATCGTGTATATCAAGTGAAAAGATGCATATTTTCTACAGAAAAACTTCAGACACTTCTTGATAAAAAAAATGGCAATTACCTGTGATACGTCACATATCCTCACTATCTGAGAACGACGGTCCAGTAAATTTAGATAATGACTGAATTAGTAACATTAGAAGATCTTATAGATCCTACAAAGGTATCATCTGACAGTGCTAATTACTTTTTACCTCCTACAAAGAAGCCATGTCTGGAGACTGTTGTAAGCGTCAATGTAATTGCAAAGGGTTATACGAGCAGTGATTTTGATAACGAATAAAGTTTTATCTAACCACAACAATCAAAATATTGCAAAACTATAGTTGTCCATAAACCAAATAACTGTGTCTAAAATTTGATGCTTCACCCAAAAATGTTGTTGATTCAAGGGGAGTTGACAGCTTGAATCGCGATTCAAATATACCTACTTATGCTATCATGGCTTAATGGGACAATTAATTTACCAAATTCAATAAACAGCAGTAACACTCAGGAGACAGGTACAAATAACAGCTATGAGTCAGAAATTATAAAAGAAAGTTGTGACTCCAGCTAAATGGAAAAGAAACGCAAGCAAGTCAGCGAGATTGCAAGGATCTCCGTATCATTCTACAATGGCCAAAAAGAAACCTGATGATGTAGGGATAGGGAGTCGTATGCTCAAAGCTCATTGTTCATGCATAATTTACTTTTAAGTCACCAAGACCATACTTATATCAGACGTTTACCATCGTTAGAAGTTAAAACCATAAAGCTGCATTGAAACATAAAGTTACAGTGTAGTCATATACATTGTCAGCATTAATCGTACAATAATATAACGTAAACAAAGTACTTCATAAACTATATTATTTCAGATATAAAGTCGGATTTAGGCAAAAAAAATATTTTTATTATCTAAAGATTTAAATGAGTCTTTAAAATTTATTAAAGGTAAGAATGGTTACCATAAGTAAGACTCAAAAACTGTTACATATAATAGATTTTGTATTAAAATTTGACAAAAATATTTTAATTTTGTTTGGCTCTTTTGAAAACCTGACTTTTTCTAGATACGACCTTATGCTTTTCATGTTCATAAGTATTTAGTATGTAATGTTGTGTGACTACGTGAAATTTTATGGATCTAATTTTGATAATTATTATGCTAAGTACTTACAGATTTTTAATTTTATAATGTATAATTGAAACAATTTTAAAACAGAATTATTTTAAGCTTTTGCAAAGTTTTAGTGATCTCATGTTAAACGTTTTCGAGAAATTTAATAACTTTAAAATACGACGTGGAAGATACGATGTAACTACGATAAGGTAAAATTTTATGATGTTGTTTAATTTGCTTGAAGAGAGCTTTTATTTTTTTAAATTTAAGTTTTATGTTTTTATTACACATTTTCTTTGAATTAATGGTTTAATTTTTTCAACTTATCAATGATCTTTGCTAAACTATAACAGGGTTAACCACGAATAATATATACATAACTTTATTTTAGCTAAGTAATGTCTTGTAAATTCGTGCTATGCTTTTTAAATTATTTCCTTTTCTTAGTTATATATAGGTTACAATACCTTAGCCATTATCTTATTTAGGATTGTGCTGCTGTTTCTCATATAAAAAGCTTAGTTATAAACCAGTTAAGAAGCTTAGCTATCTTATAGCTAAGCATTTCTGAATAACTTTGAAGTGAATTATTGATTGTGACAGTTACCCGAAATTACTACGCTAAAAGTCAGTTACGGTATGGTTAACCCTGTTTTAGTGCCGTAATTATTTTAACTTTAGAAAAAAATACTTAACTTAATTAAGAAAAATCATTTTTTGGAATTTTATTGTCAATATTTTAAAATGGGAATAACACCCTAAGGTAGAGTACAATATGGACCTATTTTTGTGTAGAAGAACGTTTTCTCTATCTAGTATAGTTTTTTAGAGACATCATTTCCCACGTTTTTTGACGATATCTCAAAATCGACTACTTGGGGTTAACCCTTTTCTAGCTTAAGTACGGCAGCGTAGCCGAGTAGTTAGCGCGCCGGGTCTGGCTTGCGCGATCTCTGAGGTCCCAGGTTCAATTCCCGGTCGGGTAAATTAAGAGAAAACCGTATTTTAATTAGATTTCTAATCTGGGTATTTTTCTATGTTTATGTATATTTATTCGTTATGTAGTTTAACCATATTAACGAGTGTTAATAGAAGCTTATCTTGGACTAGATAATTGGTGTGAGCGTAAACAAAATTTAATTTAATTTAATTATATTGTATAGTGGCTCTATTGGTTGCAGAATAGTTACCTAAGAAACTAGAAACAAAACATTTATGTCTTTCCAAAGCGTCTGAACGTAACTTAAATCACCCTAATCTCCTATATCGAAGCCTGATGCCACTCTAGCGCCTACCCACTGACGATGAAAAATGTTTGCCACACTTATCTCAGATAACTGGCGTCTTCTAAAGAATCATTTTCACCACGACAACGATTTGCGCGATCCACGGCGCAAATATTCCGTTGCTTGATCGACCATCGTCGTTGAGTCGATCGTGTATGTCTTGATATTTTCAGATATCTTCAAAGCGTTTAACTGGTTTGCAGATTTATTGGTGTCAGATTATTTCTTACTGCGCCCATGCACAATAGTAGTAATTAGCTTGTAATGTGCCCCACAGCTTGGCAAATTCCCTCCTCGTGCAAATGCCTCTATCACACTCGTAGAAATCAAAATATCAACAAACTTTTTGCGTATTGGGTTATTCTTTACGTTTGACAAAAGCAGATTCATGCGCTCAAATCAGGGCTGAACTATCCATTGAAAAAAGATTATAGGTACGTTACTAGACATGGAAATCGAAACCAAGACCGACCGATATCAGGCCGAGCAATTTTGGCCCTTTGACCATCAAGTAATGCGATCTACTATCCAATGACGGTGCTTTAAAACGCCATTGTTCTCGGACTCGCACGAGGACATTAGCCCGGCCCCAGGGAAGGTGGGGACATCTACCTTGCTCTCCACTGAGGTAATTCCTGTTCGGCGCGTCCACGTCGCGGGGGTGGGCATCCTGCACTTCAGTAGGCCGGGGTGTTAGATTGGCAGAGTTCGACAGGGACCCAGTTCTGCGGGGTATAACGCGGAGCCCTTGCCCAGGGTTACGGGTGAAGACCTTAACGGCAGCTGCGGCGGAGAAGTAGGGCTTTAGTACGGCGCACGCTTGGCAGACGGGGGCAACGGATTCGGAGTACCGTTAGGCGACAATAAGGTCCAACCTGAAAGAGTCGGCAACTCCTGCAACCAACTCGACTCCGCACGTAGCGACTTGTCGCTCCTGTGGATTAAGTCGATAAGGTCGAGAGGAAACCATGGATTCCGGGCAAGTCCGTGGTTTCGCAACTGTGTCCCAGGCGATGCAGTAGCCTGTGGAGAGGACACTCTACTCGTGCCTGCAAAGGTGCGAATAACAATACGGGTAGTCGCAGTCACCGGTTATAAGCCTTGCGCAAATGGGCGTAAGCGCGGGCGCCAGGGGTGACTCTCGACGGTGGGATAGTCCATTGCGACTAACTGACTAGTTATCGCCCGCCTCAAGCTGGGCAGCCCCCGGCCAGTAAGGTACCAGTCCGTCCCTCACCATGCGCTCCTATAGGTGTGTGGAGCATCAAGCATGTGATAAAATGAAACATGGTGAGCCTGTTTAGCAACTGTCAGAAACAGAAATAATGATTGTAAGAACTATATTCAATCACCAAACAAAACCAACAATACCATCTTACGATTCGCCACCTGGAATGTTAGGACAATGTTACCTGGACTTGGCACGGCAACGGACACTGTCCCAATCTACAGAAAGACCGCCACAATTGACAGGGAACTTTTGCGTCTTCGTATTGATGTGACCGCGCTGCAGGTGACCCGTCTCCCGGATGAAGGTAGTCTGCGAGAGGATAACTTTACCTTTTTCTGGAAAGGTAGAGACGCAGGTGTTAGATTAATTATAAGGAGAATAATGATTATTTAAGCAAGAATTGTTATTACAATTAACTAAAAGAATCGAAAACAATTATTTTTAAACACCACGTGTTTGTCATGCCACCTGTTCGCTACCTGTCGGTAAACACCAGGTGTTGTTTGGCGGGGCGAACTCAGTGGCGGGGACGCCTTATAAAAGCGAGACGATCGGTCGCACGGGCAGTGTGGTTCCGGACGCCGACCGAGACAGACCTCTGTCTTAGTATCATAAGGTCTTTTATGTACAAAAGATTTGCTGGTGTATAAAGTTAAGTACTTGTCTTTATTTAAAGTATATAAGGGTAAAGTACATAATGGTAAAGTATATAAGGGTAAAGTACATAAGGGTAGAGTATATAAGGGTAAAGTACAAAAGGGTAAAGTATATAAGGGTAAAGTACATAAGGGTAAAGTACATTAGGGTAAAGTACATAAGGGTAGAGTATATAAGGGTAAAGTACATAAGGGTAAAGTATATAAGAGTAAAGTACATAAGGGTAAACTACATAAGGGTAACGTATATAAGGGTAAAGTACATAAGGGTAAAGTATATAAGGGGTATTATTTATGGAATCATTATATATACTGAAATAATCCTTATATACTTTATATATATTATCGGGTTTCTGTGTTATAAGAATTATCCAATTTTAAATCAATATAATTTTAGATAAAAAAACAAATGCGTTTTCTTAATATCCCTCCTAATAGCTAATTTTATAATAATAGCTAGCTTTGCTTTCTGACTTCTATTATCCAGTAGCTATCTTCTAGTTTTTGTTAAAGAAACCAAAATGACCGGTAGAAAATTCTAACACAGGCGAGCGGCGTGAATATGGAGTCGGTTTTGCAGTATGCAATAAAATACTTGCTGCTGTGAACAACCATCGTTTATTTCCGAGCGACTAATGGCCCTAAGAATAATTACAGCTTCTGGTCCCCTCACACTCGTCTCTGCTTATGCTCCTACTCTGAAAGCTCACCCAGAAGTTAAAGATAAGTTTTATGAAGACCTTCGAATGGTTTTGGCAAACGTTCGTGCATCAGACAAACTCCTTCTACTGGGTGACTTCAATGCAAGAGTTGGGAATATGCCGAGTATTTGGCCAGACTGTATAGGCCCACACGGCATTGGAAAAATGAATGAGAATGGTCAACGCCTACTGGAACTATGCGCATTATTATCACTAAGTATTACTAATACCTATTTCCGGAATAGAACAGCGCATAAAGTCTCATGGAAACATCCACGGTCAGGCCACTGGTATCAAATTGATTTTATAATCACGAAAAGACGAGACTTGCGTGATGTTCTTAACTCCCGTACATACCATAGTGCAGACTGCGACACAGATCACTCTCTAATAATGGCCAGAACACGTCTCTCACCTAAGAAGATCCAATCGGCTAGAAGCGCTTCTCATAAAATAAAAATTAATACCAGAGCCTACCTAGATGACGCGCTATATAAGCAGTTCACCACAGAACTTAAAGAAAAACTAGCTCCAGATGATCTAGGTACTGCTGATAATTCAGAAGCTATGTGGATCATGACCAAAGACACTCTCACGCAAACGGCTCTCCGAACATTTGGGCGACAGGATAAGACGCAAAACGACTGGTTTGCTGAATGCAAGACTGAGTTGCGTCCGTTTATAGAGGAGAAACGTAAGTCTCGTATACAGGTCTCAAATAATCCGAGCGATATACGTGCAAAAACCCGTTACAAGGCTGCAAAAGCTGAACTTTAACGTGTCTCTCGCCTTTGCGCAAATAGGTACTGGAACAGCTTGTGTAAGTCTATTCAGCATTCTTGGGATATTGATGACTTTCGAGGCATGTATCAATGCATCAAGACCGCCATCGGTCCAACTGTCAGGAAGCGCGCAGCAATAAAAGATCTTAATGGAGACCCCATCAGTGACAAACACTTACAGTTGGATAGGTGGGCGCAACACTATACCAGTCTGTACTCCGAAAAGGTTAACATCAGCCCAGAAGCCCTGAACGCTCTACCATTTTACCCCGTAATTTTGAACCTAGACGATCCTCCTACTCCCGAAGAATTTCAACTATCACTAGGTAAAAGTACCGACCGTGATAATCTACCTGCCGAAGTGATCAAGCTCGGCTGCGTGTCACCGATATTGTATCGCATCCTATTACGTTGCTGGGAAGAGGGAACAATACCTCAAGACATGCGGGACGCTGACATAGTAACTCTCTATAAGGGAATAGGCGACAGAGGTGATTATAACAATTACAGAGGAATATCACTATTGAGCATCGCTGGCAAAGCATTCGCCAAGGTAGTTCTAAAAAGGTTGACAACTCTTGCAGATCAGATCTACCCAGATTCGCAGTGCGGATTTTGAGCCGGCTGATTCACGAATGACATAATATTCACTCTGCGTCAGCTTCAAGAAAAGTCCCGTGAACACCTTAAGCCTCTATACATGGCCTTTGTCGACTTCAACAAAGCCTTTGATACTGTCAGCAGGGAGGGTCTCTAGAGTGTACTATGCAGAATTGGGTGTCCGCCAACACTACTGTTCTTGGTGAGAGCCTTCCACGATGGCATGAGGGGCTCTGTGATTTTTGATGGTGATGCATCCGCGACCTTCAGCATGAACCGTGGTGTAAGACAGGGCTGCTTCCTGGCGCCCACACTCTTCGGGATCTTCTTTTCTTCTCTTTTCCTGGTAGCATTCAAGGATTGCGACGTCGGGGTACATCTGCACTCAAGAGAAGACGGAAGACTCTTTAACATCAATCTTCTAAAGTCAAAGAGAAAGCGTCACGACGTAATAGTTCGTGAACTCTTCTTGTATGCTGATGATACCACACTTATTGCTGACTCGGAGGATGATCTGCAGGAGTTGGTAACAAGATTTGGTTGCGCTTGTAAACAGTTCTCGATGAGTGTTAACACCAAGAAAACCGTCGTTATGGTTCAGGGAGCAAACTTTCCACCCAACATCACTCTCGATGGCGCTACGCTGCAGGTCGTTGATAGCTTTTGTTACCTTGGTTCTACCACAGAATATAATCTTTCCATCAACAAGGAGATGTGCGCATTGGCAGGGCAGCAACAGCTTTTGGCAAGCTTACCTCATGAGTTTGGAAAAACAACAAACTTAGTATGGCTACCAAGATTCTCGTATACCAAACTTGTGTCCTTATTATCCTCTTGTATGCGTCGGAAACGTGGTCTACCTACGCCAAACAAGAGCGTCGCCTCAACACCTTCCATATGCGGTGTCTGCGATCGATTCTGGAGGTAACATGGAAAGACCGGATGACCAACGAAGATGTTCTGACGAAAACCAACTGCAACAGCATTACAGCGATTCTTAAGCAGAGACGTCTCCGTTGGCTAGGACATATTCATCGCATGAATCCCCATCGATTGCCACGTGAGGTCATGCTCGGACAAATCGCTGACGCCAGAAGACCTGTGGGACGTCCCATGCTAAGATTTAATGATTCGTGTAAGAGAGATATGGAGAGTTTTGGCATAGACACCAAGAGTTGGGAGGCACACGCTATACGTATGAGACCAGAGTGGCGCCACGACTTGTCTACTGGAGTGTCAAGACACGATGAAGCCTGGCTAAGTAACCTAAAGCAGAAAAGGCTTCGCCTTCACACCGCTGTGCCTCCCCCAACTCACGTTTCATCTGTGACAAATGCGGCAAAAAATGCCGTGCTGCAATTGGTTTGATAAGCCACAAGAAAAGCTGCAGCAAAACTTGACAGCAACACAGCCACTGTTACCATCATCTGCCAAGATGTTGTGGCCAATGATGATGAAATAAAATATATTATTCTCATTATTAGAACTCCTGTTTATGCCGTTCTATTTGATCATGAAGTTATTATAGCGTGCGCTGCTTCAAGAGCTCATTCTAGATCGGGATCCCTTTTTTTCGACTATTTTTTTTGTCCTAATTTAATTTGGCATAACGAGTTAGGCATATTTTTTTGTCATAATGATATTTTGATATAATTGTTTTTTTGGCATACTATTTCAGTAAGCATAAATATGATTTAGGCCAATGTTTTTTGCATAAAGTTATAAATAATATGCCTTATAACTAATTAGGCATAAAGAGGTTATGGTTTCAAAATCCGCTATAATTTGGATTGGTTTTTTATCAGGATTTGTCTTTGCAATATTTTTTATTGTAAGTATTGATAGAGATTTGAATCTGAAAAAGCAAAAGTCGGTATTAGGTATATCAAACATAATATGGATACCGTAGTGTAATAGTAGGTTAGGGTGCAGCGGGGTGGCCCTTGGGTCACCCCTAAGCTGCCAGCATGTTTATTTTATACACGAAAAGTATTTTATCAAATGCAAACATAAAGTTTCCATAAATTAATTTTTCCCTAAATCATTATTATGCCTAACAAAATTATGCTTAAATATCATTATCCGTAGGCTAATTTTGGCTTTAGAATAGTATGTTTAACAATTATTATGGTTATAGTAGTTATGCTTTAAAAAATGTGCCTAAAAAGTTATGCCTAATTAATATTGCGTGTAACTATTATTAGGATGAGTAAAAGTATGCCATGTTAAATTATGACATAAAATTTTATGCAAAAAATAGGGAACATCCTAGATCCCCTGTTTATAAGAACTATACAAGCTTACATTTGTTATACTTACTATACGGTTATACATATGGGAACTAAGGCTCATCTGAGCTTAGTGCCATAAAGAAGGCCATGTAATATTTAACGAAGAAATCTTTTTCCTCTGCTCATATGCCCCACGCAATCATATTTTCATTACATTTATACTATTATGAGTAGAAGATATTATTTTAATAACAAAACGCAAGTGTATGCAGTGAAATTGCATCGTAAAAGTGAGTTCCTGCTGTGTTCTTGAGTTCAATATTGGAACCATTCGCGAAGTGTTTAGGTACGAGCTATTTTTTATATTCGAAAAATTTTATATCAGCTTTAGCGTTCTCATTACATTTTTTTTAATATATGCAGGAGACAAACGAGCAGGCGGGTCACCTGATCACTTATCACTGATGAAACACCGCCGCTCATGGACACCCGCAAAACCAAAGGAGTCGCAGATGCGTTGCCGACCTTTAAAAAAGGAACTGGCCGGACGAAACACAACAGCACCAAGTGCCATTATTTCAATCTGGTTATTCGTGGGAGGGTGGTTTTACCCCAGGCAAGCCGGCCCAATGCGTGCTGCAACGCAGTGTGGCTCTACCACTCAGTCAGTGTCACTCATTTAGCACCACCCAGGGGTCACGTATAAAAGGTAAACCTACGGACACCTACAACATACATAGGGAGATACGTAACAAAATAAAGTTGCGTTCATTTAATACCTAATAAATTAACAATATAAATTGTTAAGTCATGAGTCATGTTGTTGCCGTTAATGTGGAAGCTCTTTTGCTCAGCAGTAAGAATTTTAAAGTACCTCAAATGATTATAATGTGTAGCGGTTAGATCACCGGTTTCAGACTATGTAGTTTGATTCCCAGCGGCAAAAAGAGTACGATATTTATAGATTATTGTACTGTTTAGGTTAAGTACCGTGGCAATAATTTAAATATAAAAATGACAAGTTCCTCAGTAGTTGAAAATACCATCAATACAAAGCGCTTATGCACTAGATAAAAATATTTTGTTGTTTTGGTTATATGTGATAAATTTATCGAGCGATTTTCGATAGCTCACCTGCGCTCCAAGGGGCCTTTGCGAAGCCAACTGTTATTCCATACAACGTAATAATTCTGTTTACTCCAAATGAGGAAAGTAGTTTGTTTATATAACAACATCTTCATGAAAATATAATATTATGTCGTTAGCAAGAACGTAACAGAATATTTACGAACGTTGCGTTTGTTTCCATCGCGTCTGTCGCTAAAAAGCATAGCGCTCACCACGAAATTAGGAGGTCCAAGGTCCAATTCCCAATGTGCTTCGGATTTTTCGATAAGGATAACAATCACGACTATTATCCCCGAAGGGTTACTCAGAGACTAGGCAATAAGGACAGCAAAAGCAGTCCTCTGCCATAGTCCACTTTTCACCAAATAGCGACTGCACATGTGCTCAGCGTGACAGGTGGTGATCCAATCGCCGCTCTAAGCTGTTGGATGTATGTGCAGCTTTTAGTCCGTAAAGTCGCTTTTTACGACACCCAAGGAAAGTGTGGTATGGTAGTACTTTTTTAATAAGCTGCCACGCGACACGGCTCCAGCACGTTCCAGCACGGCGCAAGCACTTTGTCTCTTCCAAAATTTTTTTTATTTGTGGAGAAGAATAGACGCAAGCTGTTCAGCTTTACATATGAGTAACGACAGTATGTCGGTTATTTAGA
This sequence comes from Scoparia ambigualis, assembly GCA_963921215.1. NCBI lineage: Eukaryota > Metazoa > Arthropoda > Insecta > Lepidoptera > Crambidae > Scoparia > Scoparia ambigualis. The sequence continues at coordinate 3,500,168 of OY992503.1, forward strand.
TACTAGCGTACGCTTCCTTTCGTAATGCCGGGTCGCTGAATGGGTGACCAAATTTAAAACATCTCGAGCTCCTCCGTGCTTCGGAAGGCACGTTAAGCCGTTGGTCCCGGTTGTTGTCGTAAGATGACTGTCGTTAAAACCCACCAACCCGCATTGGGCCAGCGCGGTTGGTTATGGCCCAATATCCCCACGTGCTATTGTCACGTGGGAGGCCTGTGCCCAGCAGTGGGACGTTTATAGGCTGATAATGTACGCTTCCTAACTAATTAATGATGTCGTTTTTAGGGTTCCGTACCTCAAAAAGAAAAAAACGGAACCCTTTTAGGATCACTCTGTTCTAAAGGGTCTTGACAGACAGACGGACGTCTGTATGTCAAGACCCTTTACCTAGGGAACGCATGGGGGTATCCAGTTGAAATTAAAACGATGTTCTCAAGCATATAGTCTACAGTCTAAAGTCTACAGTCTCTTGAAGATGAAAAAAAACTATTTCGTAAAAATAAATATTTCATCATTCTCAAGAGATTCAAAATTTATAGGATATTTTTGGTTGAAATAGAACATGAAATTTGGCAAGTACTACCGTCTCATACTACAAGTATTGGGAAGAACCTGAAAACTATACACTTGTAATAAAATCATTAAAAAACAGGGTCTTTATGCCAAAAAAACGTATATTTCGACACTCTCAAGGGAATCAAAATTTACATTATTCCGTTGACCTAGAACTATGAAACCTGGCAAGTACTACCGTCTTATACTACAAGTATAGGAAAAAATCTAAAAACTATACATTTGTTAATAAATCATTAATAAACAGGGTCTTTATGCCAGGAACGGCGGTCCAAATTTTGAATTGAGTTAGCCGTGTCATGAGGGGTATCGTATGAAAGGGCTTTAATGGCACAAGCTTAAACAGATTTAAAAAAAAAATTGTGATGATTCTTTCGATTGATGATGATGACTTTCGATTTTTGGCGAAGAATGAAAAAAATTGTTTTATAATATCTACCTACAAATTTGTACGGAACCCTCGGTTCAACTCGCACTTTTTTTTAAGAACCTTTTTCTTTCTGAATGTATGGAAAGTTATTGTATCTTTTCTGAACTTCCTTGGCTGATAATTTACAAAGTTGTCTACAAAATATAAGACATATCTAAAAGTTAAGGCTTTAACAAAGGTTAGATAAGAACGTTATTTATCCGATTGGGTGTCGATCCTATAACAATCCCTACATAGATAAACAGGATACCTAACCTGCAGTACATAGAAACAACAGTCGTTAGTAACACCGGATATTGTTGTGTAACTCGCAAACGATGATGCATCGCCCGATCGACAACGTCCTGTATATTGTGTTGTGTCCCCTACTTTTGTAACACTTGGCGCAAATTACAGTTCAGTTTAAGTTTTACCACTGAAAACATCTTATTCGTGAGAAGTTTACAAACTAATATACTACTCGTTATAGTTACTGAATACGAACTTCCAATAAAATGATTTAAAAAATACCTAATACTATGACGTTATTTCACATATATTTATAAAAATAATCCTATACTGTGCATATTACAACTCTATATGATTTTCTAAGGTTTACTCGAGCACTACATATTGAAATGAAACACTTTTTACGAATCAAAACTCGCATATAATTTTCATTACATAGCTTTTTATTATTGACGTTTCGAACCCTTTACAAGTTTACAGGGTCCGTGGTCACAGGGACATATTATTACAATTAACCGATTTATGGTTTTCTCACAGACAAGAAGTTATGGATCCTGTAGAGCATCGCAATTAAAAAATAAGAGAATGTCTTTTTCCGCTTATTAGTGTCTAATTGGGTTTATTTATTGTTATATGATATTCTTGTACATAATGATAACATTTAGAGATTAATTATTAGCAGGGGTTTTTATTATATCTTTCACGTGTTTATTAGACAATAGCTTTTGCTTGAAAACATGGTTGAGCCAAGCGATGGCTGATTCACATGTCATACTCGTGAACGGGTGCCGCCTGTGGAGGCTGGCCTGCTCTTGCTAACTTATTTTTATTATTAGTATATTATAATTATTAGTTTTACTCTGACTTTTTATTTTTTTGTACTGTAAGATAACATTGATTATTTTATATTGACCTGAACTTTGTATTTTTATTATTACATTTTTTGTTTTTTATATCGTCGTTGTTTTATGTTTTTATTATTGTAATGCAAAGTGCCCTTTTATGATAGGGGGGGCATTTTTCAATTCTAATTGACGCTGTAAATGAAAGGGAGAAAAGAAATGCCCTTGCTGAGTTTCTTGCCGGTTATTCTCAGTGCAAGGCTTCCGCCCTATAGGTAGACTTAAGAACCTATGGCATATAATTGTTTTATTATTATTGATTGTATAGTTTGGTAACGACATATTGTTTTGTAAATGTCGTTACTTCTATAATATTATAAAGCTGTGGATTTTCTTGCGCCCGTTCTTCTCTACAGCTAAAAGACGTCCTGAATTGCCCATCCATCCATATAGAGAAGTAAATTTAAGTTAAGACGATTCAAAATGCTTATTTTAAGCTTACTCAATAAAGAAATTTTGATTTTGATTTTTGCTCGCGGCTACGCTCTCGTAAATTATTCGGGGTAAAAAGTAGACAATAATCGTCTCCAAGGCCCTTCTATCTCTGTACTAAAATTCTTATAGAATCGATAAAGCGGTAAAGCGTGTAAACGTAACAAACAAACAATTCTAACTTTAGAATTTATAACACTAGTTAGGAATATAGTTAGGATGTTGATAGACACGCTATAAATACTCGAGTGTAAAATGGCACTCTACATCACGATAATAAGCGTAACTATCTTATCTATTTCAAAATAAAATAAAGGCTATTTTAGGTATGTGTATGTATGTTTTGAATAGCGACATATGAATCTCGCTTTCTGCTTGACTAACTGTGTTAACGCACAAAATCTCTACTACAAATCTTGCTAACTTATAATGTGACGTGTGAGTTTCATAGATATAGTCATTTACAAAGGAAAGGATTTTACCGGGATGAAAACGGGATAACGTAAGGTTCCTTATTATAAAAAAAAACCTGTGTACTTTGCGCCGGATGGCAGAAAGAGTGAACTCATCCAATTTGTCTTTGATCGTCAGCTTTGGACCAGATCGTTGCGGTGGAGTTGGTGAAACATTTTCCTTTAAGTCTTTTAGAACATTAAAAACAGTGGTAACACCGATTCCCAAGATGTTTGCTGTTTTCTTAGCACAGTGGCGCTTATTAGGCTTTACACATAATTGCGTATCCAATTTCTTTTCCTCTTCGTTGAATACGTATTTAAATACATTTTGGACCATTGTCTTCTCTGTGACACTCAGATGAGCGGGCCGTCTCCTTTTCCTAGGAGACATAACTGCACCCGAGGTACTCGGTTGAGCGTCTGCCATGTCGTTTTACAAAAAAAACAACAAACAGGAACAACATCACTTAAAAAACAACGTAACACGGAAAGATATAACAAAAACTTAACAGTAATAACAACAAGAACAGGAGTTATGAGCGCAAGGAATATTCGTACAACCAATCGCGAGCGAAGAAGGGAGACGAATGACGCGCGCAACCTTTGACTTTGACATATCTGTTAAAAACAAAATGGCGGATGCGTTTTTTATTTTGGTAACTAGCGGCCCGCCCGCGCCTGGAGCACCCCGCACCCCGTGACAAATTTACAAAAATTTACTTTGTACTAACCTTGTCCTGACAATTACAAACACAACAAAAAAGAATCAGCCAAATAGGTGCAGCCATTCTGAAGTGATGCGCGCACAAACGTTCGGGCCAATTGATTTTTATTATTATTAATATAGATCAATGTACACACGCCTTCGAATCATTGCTTGAGTCGGCAACTGACGACTTTTAGATGCCAGTCGCCAACACCACACCCACAGATATAGATTTACATAGATAACGTAAATGCATGTACTTCGCGTGTCCGAACCCCGACAAAGCGTCAAGGTTGGTCGACGCTAACTTCAGTCCGCGCGCGTCTGTTGTTATTTTAAACGGTGTGTGGTCACTGCATCATTCGATTAAATTTCATTTACAATTATTTTGGCACGAATTTTATCAAATAAAACCGAATAAAACACAATGAAATCAATTTGAACTGATTAAGATTCTGAAAACTATTTTTCTCAAATTATTAGTAAAGTGATAACTGGGTTTCAAAAATAAAAAAAAAACAAAAATCAAAATATCTTTATTTAGTAACCTTAAAATAAGCATTTTGAAACGTCTACATTTAATTTTACTTCTATGGATGGATGGATAGGCATAGGAACCCCATTTTATTTATGTTTCCTAATTAAGTAGCTTCAATATCAAGATAACACAGTTCGAGTGTTCTGCATTTACCAATAAGCGAAATTGAACCAACAATTGAACTTCGTTTGAGTAAGGGTACAACACTATTTTTTATTTGCCGTTAAATGGTATCATTACTAATGTCACTTTAGTCCATCTAATTAAAAATCAGAGTATAGTCTTGTCTGCCCTACCCTAGAGTGTAATTTAAGCCCGCGTAGGCGCGGAGGGGCGAGGCGGTCCCACGCGAATTACTGAGGAGCAGGTGGGTTTAACGCTCGCCGCCGGCGCCGTGGCTGAGCCGAAGCCGTGGTGGTGAGCGAAAACCATCTACGACGATAAGCTTGTATGCCTGCATGCTGCATGCTTGCCTGCATGCTACCCTGCATGCTGCATGCTTGCTTGCATGCTGCATGTTTGCCTGCATGCTGTACGCTTGTTTTCCCACTTATATCAATTAATTTATATTATCAGATTATTATAAATATTATTATCAAATGTACCAAATGTATGCTTTTCGAAATTATGGTAAATAAAATAAGTGTTAACCTGTCAAGAGTTTAACAATTGCAAAGGTTAGTATTTTTTGTTTATTAAATCGGTAATTACCTATATTTAGAACTATGCTTACAAATTACATTTATTTTTAAATTTTAAAAGGGCTTACTGTGTAGCGTAGCGGTGAAAGAATACTATTCCTTGAGTGTCGTAAATGGCGATTAACGTACTAAAGATTGGACATACATCCAACAGCATAGAGCGGCAATGGGCTCACCACTTGTAACGCTGAACACATGTGCAGTTGCTATTTGGTGAAAAGTGGACTATGGCAAGGGACTGCTTTTGCGGTCCTCATTACCTAGTCTCCGACTAACCCTTCGAGGATAATAGTCGTGATTATATGTATGTATGCATGCATGTATGTATGTAAAAGGGCTTTATAAAGATCTTTAATTATAGAATAGTATTCTAAATCGCTAAGCTAAATGTAATAAACGATATTTGCAAGTATTAAAATGGTTGGGCGCCGTAACAAAAATATCGCAAATTTTTTCACCTGCAATATTATCAAGCTACAGTGAACAGACCATAGGTACTATTAAGTATGGTCGATTAGCTCTGGTTACAATTTATACTCCGGCTTGTCATAAGTTGAGATATTTTGGTTTAGGCAAAAATCGGTTTATAAAACAATAAAATTTAAATATTTTATGTAACTGATGTAGTGGAAACGAGGGGCTAATTATGTTAATGTTTTCCATTTTCAAACACTATATTTGTTTAAAATATCCATAAATATACCTCTCCCTAATATTTTCTTGCTTTTAGATCACAGACGCTGTGAATGAAGATCCTGATCTTCCCAATATTTCAAGAACAACTATGAGAAAAGTTCTCAGACATTTAAATTTTAAATACACAAGTCGCAATTGCCGCAGCTCCTTAATCGACAGGCAGGACATAATTTTGTGGCGCAAGAGGTACTTGATTTCTATAAAAGAGAAGCGCAGACAAGGAAAATTCATTTATTACCAAGATGAGACTTGGCTGAACGAAGGTAATTTTTTTTTATTAATAAAATACATATTACTTTCAAGACCTAATCCACTTCTCTTATATTAGTAAGCATGTACTTTTTTTTACAGAACATACTTTACAAAAGTCTTGGGTCGACTTAAATATTAATACGCCGCGATAAACTTTTCTTGAAGGCCTAACAACAGGTCTTATAGCTCCTACTGGAAAAGGACGACGCCTTCTTATTAGTCATATTGGAAGCGAGGATGGTTTTTTAGATGGGGGTTTGTTAATGTTTGAATAAAAGACAGATTCTCGTGACCATAATGAAATGAATGTAGAACATTTTGAAGAGTGGTTAAGGGGAATTTTGCGAAATTAAAAAAGGATTCCGTTTTGGTGTTAGATAATGCCCCATACCACTCCCGTAAGGCAGAAAAAACCCCCACTACTAGGTGGCGTAAAAGACAAATCCAAGTCGATGACTCAATAATTAAATTTAATCGGTAAAATCACTCGCGACACAACACTTCGCTCTTCAGTTGGCAACATTAAAAAAAATAAAGTGCGCCGGCAGCTGTCACTTTAGTCCATCTAATAAAAAGTCAAGGTATACGAGTTGGTTTTGCCGCGATTCGTTTCTGTCACTGAGTTTTTAAGCAGAAACTTACTGCTTAACGTGTGTAAGTATGCATCATTGTAATAATAGAAAATAAATGTATGGACATTTACAATTATGCGTTTATAAGTAAGCTTAATAAAATAATGACAAACAATAATATAGATTTTTATGTTTATGGTTTTTATTAATGTCTTTCAAAGATTCTGCTTTATTATGTTTTATGCGTAATAAAAAAGTTGCTAAAGGCTTTTATGCTTTTTGAATTGTATGCCATGATGTATTTCAATTAAAATTATGGCAATAAACATTCTGCGTTTCAATGTGTCACTCTTTACGAGATCCGCCTCTTAAAACTACAAACATACATATAATCATGACTATTATGCCCGAGGGTTAATCGGAGACAGCAATGAGTACATCAAAAGTAGTCCTCTGCCATAGTCCTCTTTTCACCAAATAGTGACTGTACATGTGCTCAACGTGACATGTGGTGGGTGAGCCCATCGCCGATCTATGCTGTTGGATGTTTGTGCAGTCTTTAGTCAGTTAGTCGCCTTTTGCGACACCCAAGTGAAGAGAGGGGGTAGTAGTATACTTTCACTGCTACGCGACACGGTTATTTTTAAATACATAGACTATACTACTATATAATGTTTATACATAATAATTATATTTATAGGTACACACAATGATGTTACAATAAAAAGAATATAATATCATTGGGTACACACACACATTTAAAATGTCAATAATGTAGTTTAAACAGTAATTACAAAATTAATCACTATATGTAATCAAAGTAAGTAATCATGGCCACCAAACGTATCAGATATCAATATCGACGCTAGAAAAGCAACTTTGCTTATCCACCATTTCGCAACTTTACAGGAGAGCGATTTAAAGTTTGAAAATTTCAAAAGTGCAAGCATAGGTAATGTTAAAACGGTGAAATTGGTAGGGAAGTACATACATACATTTTTAACAGATGGCCGATGGGGCAGAAAAGTTCTAACATGGAGACCTTTCTACTAAAAACGCAGGCGAGGACGTCCAACCACAAGATGGAGAAAGGACTTCGTAAAGGCCTTTGTAAAGGCCGCCGGAAAAGCATGGAAAAAGATTCTTCTGCCTAGTCCAAAAGTTGACTGGTAGAGAATGCCTTTATGCATTAAGTCCGCATTTTAAACACTTTTTTAACAATATAAATAAAGGCATGCCCCACCATAAATTACATAAATAACTAGCTAAAAAATTTTACCTGCATACTATTTGCACAGTATTATCTATCTATCTATCTATTTGTAGAAACGTCTTCTTTTAACTTCCTTTTTCACCCTAAGCGTTAGACAATATTCGTCTCAATTGCATAAATTAGTTATTTCGATAAAATTGCTTATGTCCAAAACATGTTTTGAATGCGACAGAGATAAATTGCTGAAGTGCTATATCATGACAAATTTGAGCGTGGCTGATTGTGTTATGTATAAACTGTTCCCTGTTTCACGGCGAAGCAAATTTTCTTATGTAAACATAATATGCAGGATAATACAGAAAAGAAAGGTTGCTTACATCCTACAATTTGTTTCTAAAAGTAGCTTAACATACAAATTATCTAAAAAGATCTAAATTTGTAAGTTTATAAACCAAAAAAATGGAAATCACAGGTTGCTTATGAACCATCAAAATTGCTCATATTGCAATGAAACCAAGATCAGATCAGATAGAGAAAAATCAGGCGATTCTTACGGTATATATATCTCATTTTGCCAATTTGGCGGATCAATTTATCGAGCGATTTTCAATAGCTCACCTGCGCTCCAAGGGGCCCTTGCGAAGCCAACTGTTATTCCATACAACGTAATAATTCTGTTTACTCCAAATGAGGAAAGTAGTTTGTATAAATAACAACATCTTCATGAAAATATAATATTATGTCGTTAGCAAGAACGTAACAGAATATTTACGAACGTTGCGTTTGTTTCCACCGCGTCTGTGTCTAAAAAGCATAGCGCTCACCACGAAATTATTAGGTCCAAGGTTCAATTCCCAATGTGCTTCGGATTTTTCGATACTTAGTCCAGACTTGATGTCAACAATACAAGCCATTGCCAGTGGGACACCCAGAGTCAAAATAAAAAGGATAACAATCACGACTATTATCCCCGAAGGGTTGTAACGGTACAGAATGAATGGTATCCGTCCGTTAGTAAGGAATGCATGGGAGTAGCACTAAAATAAATATTAATGCGTAGCACCATTAATAATAAGCATGAAAAGGGAATAATAAACTAGTTCAGAATAATGGTCAGTGGTCTAGCGCTTTATCTTTAGTTTGAATTTCGCGGGGACTGCTCTGTGTGCTCCTTGCGACATAGGCGCCGTCTAGCGTGAGTTATTTACTTGAGCTTCGTGTTAGGTTGGCAACGGGCTTTATCTTTATTTTGAATTTCGCGGGGACTGCTCTGTGTGGCCTTGTGACATAGGCGTAGGTTGGCAAGCCGGTAGACATACGGGCGGGCGCCACCTATGGTCGGAATACGGAACTTTTTATAATTTCACAAAATACAGGATTATTGGCTTAAGTGGATGATTATTGAGAGGGAATTGTTAATAGAAGGCTACATTTAGATATTCAAAGATGTAATATTGGCTATCTGACGAGATTTGGTTAGATTATGGAAAAATTTTAGAATTGCGCGGCGAAAGCGGCAATGAGCGAGCGAGAGGTTGAGAAAAAGACAGAAAGAGAGGTCGGATGATAGCTCCACGTGGCGCGACGCGAAGGCGGGGGGCATCGGGGAAACGGCTAGCGATTGGTGGAAGGGAAGAAAAGCGGACTCGCGCGGGAAAAATCTTAGGCGCGCGTGGCGGGAAAGTTAAGATGCTTGGGAAAATTAGCGGACATTGAGTTTTGGGACGTCAACGGAGCGGTCCAACTTAAGAGTGCGGTACGACTCATACGGGAAAAATAGCGTCCGAGCTTGATAGTGCGCTAAGTGATATTCGAGCTGCGATATTAATTAAGATTTGTGAAATTGAAAGTTATTAATAAAGTAAACTATTGCGATCGCAACTCGAATCCGTTAACAGAATGAAGTATTCTGGGGTACATCGGCGGAAACGAGTCACGGTGACAACAAAACCCTATGTACCTTTCAACAGACTTCGGTCTGGATGATCTTTGATTGTATTTAATAAGATCGGCGTTTTACACTATTACGCTAAACAATACACTATCTTCGACGGAGTAATGGGGGAGAGACAGTTGTCTCCCTAGTGAAAGTTGAAGATAGGTCAGACACCATTTAGCTGGAGGTAGACCCGTATGACCCAGTCCAATCTCGAGTCTATCTCCATACATACAGTGTAGTGATAGGAAAATAACACACTGAGTATACTGGCTCGACTGACAGAACATTTAGGAGTTAGTTGCTTTCAGGGGCAATGCGACTCTCACCACACACCACGAATTTAAATTAAATGAGGCTTGGCCTAGTTTGCAAGGTACACAAGAGGGACTGTTAGTTCGACAAAATATAGGCATTTTCAAGTGAGGAAAGTTGTAGGAATCTATAGGTAGGCGGATATATATATATATGGTTAGTTATTAATTCAGACTAATAAGGCAGGGATAATTAAGTTACGGCGCTAAATAAAATTATGATGAAGTGATGTGGGTCCTAGCTAGGCAAGTAATCTATTACCGCAGGCCGGTAAAATTCTAATTGTTTTCCTAAGGTTGTTACCAATTAATTATTCATTTTAAATAATTAACAGAAGTATGATAATATCGTACCATCATTACTTTGGAGTACCTAAAAGTCTAGACTGGTTTTCTATTACAAGAAAAATACTAAAAAGTTATAGCAAATAAGCTTAGTCGTACTGTGATGTTTGATTTCTAACACTGATATGACCAAACAGGCATTTGTTAGCTTTCCCTGGGATGCAATACGATCTCACATGGCTATACTCTTCAAAGTATGGAAAATTTTACATCCGATACCTTAGCAAAAATAAGCTGATACAAACTGAACAACTAAAACCAGTTTAGAACCTAGGATAAGTCGTTGAAAGAAGACATTGCAAGCTATGAGCTTCTAATAATCTGAAACATAGAAATAATTGATTGATAACAACCAGCTAATTAGCCTGACAATGGTCTACTAATACCATTTGAATAGACCTCTTAAGATATGTAAGTACTTACTTCTAATAATATGAAACATAGAAATATTTGATGGGAACAATCTAATCAATCAGACTAATACCTAGTACAGTCTAATTTATACTTATTAAAGTGAGTAAAAGATAACTTCTAAATGTAATTTATTTAATGATTAACAGTGATAATTAACTACCTACTAAAGGTATACTAACTATGATTTAGTAGTCTATCAAATTAACCACTCAGTCTGAGAGACAGAGGGTGTAAGTTAATGGAAAAATAATTAACTACATTCACTCCCTAAAAGTCAGGGATGTTGAATAAATTAGGCATCTTTCAATAAACTTGAGATGTATTTATACTTTATAAGATCTGTATAATGAACACTAAGAGTAATCCAAAGTAATTTACTTCAAATGATAGTATTCTATTTCAGTTCACTTCCTAAAGTCAAGGATATTGAATGAATTAAACATCCTTTAATAAACTTAAGATGTGATAATCTGCCAATGCAGCCAATCCAATGTAGTTATATTGGAGCTTTACAGGACTTGTATAATAAATACTAAGAATAAATAAAAGTAGTTTTACCTGTATTAATAGCATTCTACTTTAGCCACCGCCTGAGTTGGCGTTTTATTAAATTATCCACCCTTTACGGAACTGAATATAAGTTATTGCATTGAATAATTAAGTTCTTAATGTGAAAAGGATATTTGGATGATAGCAAGCCTTGAGATAAACTCTATTGATTTATGTGGAATAATAAGAATTTAAATTGCTAACACATAGTGCATAATGTAAAATGAAATTAAATTTGAGGAGAGATGTAAATTCTCAGTTAAAGAATTAAAGGCACAAGCTAATAATTAAAGTTAAAGCCAATGTGTCGGAACTGTAATTAAACCATGAGATGTACAGTACGCTATGGAGCGGTGGTGGGGCTCATAAATTGCACCAGGCTTCTTATGTATCATGCTACTGATAATAAATAATAATACCTACAAGCTAAGCTATCATCTGATTACCTTTGAGTGGTTACAAATCTTCCCCGCAGCTGCAGTGAAGGATTTAGGTCACAGTTCAGACGGAGTCATTGCTAGGCTACACATATTTATGTTATGATTTATAGACTGGTAGGTAATTAGGTCAGGAGTAAATAATTTAACACAGGGATAAGCCAATTACTAAACTTTCACGAAAGAACTTGAGTTACTTAAATGCGGTTAACAACGGAGGGTTCACTAGACGATCTGGCCAAAATAGTAGTTATTATAATATTACATTGCTTGACTGAAATTCACTGCAAATAGAATTAAGCTATGCTAAGGTTCCATCTTCATACAAACGCTACACACTCTACAAAACTCCAGACACAACCATTAGATTGTAGATAAATTAGGTTAATTAGTTTTAAGAATTAGATAATAATTTAAGTTAAGGTAAAGCGGCGAGGATGTGTGTATGTATTATAAGCTAGCTAGGCATATAGGTGTGAAAGGCATTAGATTTAGGTTTAGATTTAGGTGTAGCAATTTACTGTTGTGGGGAGGTTACAATTTGGTAAGCCATGACCAGGATTAGAAAGTTAAGTTATAAATTATCATTAATATAGTTGTATTGGATTTCAGTCAAGCGGTAATACTTTAATTTAGAAGTGGGATTTTTCCCACAAATTGTTGTCGTGTTGCGATGCGTGAGTTTAGAATTGGCTTAATAGGGAATAATTCAATGAAGATTAATTAATTCAGAGATATTGAAGAATTATAATTTGACACTTTTCACAATAAACGTTGTTATCTTCTAAAGTTGATTCATACACTTTGTATTACGGGCTCTTGATAATGGGTGAATTATAATTTGACACTTTTCACAATAAACGTTGTTATCTTCTAAAGTTGATTCATACACTTTGTATTACGGGCTCTTGATAATGGGTGAATTATAATTTGACACTTTTCACAATAAACGTTGTTATCTTCTAAAGTTGATTCATACACTTTGTATTACGGGCTCTTGATAATGGGTGAATTATAATTTGACACTTTTCACAATAAACGTTGTTATCTTCTAAAGTTGATTCATACACTTTGTATTACGGGTTCTTGATAATAGATTAAGACCAATATTGTAGACAGTCGCAATGAGAGCTGGAGCTAAAATTTTGTTGTACGAAATCTGTAACAAAAAGATTTTCAGGTTAGGTTAAAGGTCAAAGGAGATAAAACTATAAAACAATAATGTAATGAGTATTATTTGAAATACAATACCTTTCAGTTATTAACTTTTCCTTCTTTATTTAATGGTGGATTTCGCCAGCATCAGGTACCGTGCGGCTGTTAGACGTTGTTGTTTTCCCAAAGTATCATAAGTGCACGAAGTACATAGATATAGTTATTATCCGGGGGTCTGGAGTATTAAATTTTAAAATTGTTGAGTTATCTGTGAATACTGAAACCTTTAGTAATTGTTTCCTTGAATACTGAAACCAGGTATCCAATTTTTGTTGTTGACGTTAGGAGCTATGGTAACTGTAGTTTTGTTTCTATTCCTGGTGATAGATTTCATATAGGCATAGGCAACTGGTTCATACAGCCTTGTGTTGAGTTATTTTTAGGATCGTAAAAAGTCGATAGGGTGCCATAGTTCAACGTTTATTGATTTAGAAAGATTTGTAGAATAGGGGGCGGTTTAATTATTATTGCTGTCGGATGGAAAGGCAAGGGGGCGAGATTGGACAGAATTAACCAACTAAGTTATTGCAGGATTCAATTTATATTATAGGACGGCGATATGCTGTACAATATTATAAAGTTATGACGCTAACAGCATAATATAAAACTAATAATAATTATATTTTGACTAATAATCGTTGAGCGATTGCGGTTTTTAGTTGATGTGCTATTCCACGTATTATATTTTATTTTGTTGGTTATGTTAGAAAAAATATAATAATGTACTTGAGTCTCACGTCTGAAATCCATAGAGTAGTTTTAGGCTAGTCAGGGACTATTAAATCATTTGTCTATGGTTGGACCATAGAGACCAATGATTTAGCGACACCATAAACAATCTAGAATTAGGAATGATTATAAAACATGAAGTCATAAAACCAATCGGAGAGGAAACTTCCTTATCGCGTAATCATGTGATTTTGTAATAGCAAGCGGAATCACCTGTTATTTTCCATACCTGTTATTTTTAATACCTGCGATTTTTACATTGAAAGAGATTTTCCTAATATTTATCACGTAGTAGATTGGAATGCAATGACATTGTGGTGGAATTATTATTATGTGACATGTAGATGGGGACAATTGCTCTGCACAAGGAAAATGCCGCTTCATTTAGTTAGTTCGCTAAAATCCTAGGAAAAGTAACATAAAATAGTATTACGGTTCAAAATACACGCGTTGATGAGGAATCGCGATTATAAGTAATAACAAGTAGCAGGGATGTCATGTAGGGGATAGAATCATATGACTATTCATTGCTAGTAGGAATTTTGGGTTAAAAGCAACGTAGGTTGGGATGCATAATATAAACGGATAAATACGTCTAGTAGGCGATAAAAGTCGTTACCGTCTGGAAACAACTATCTAATATCTACTCTGTTGTGGGGAGGTTACCTATTAGCGAGGCTAGATGGCGTTGGATTACCAATAAAAGATTTTATTTTGGATGATGGTAAAAGGGTGCGGTCTAATAATAATATGTATAATTGAAATACTCTTGCAGCGTTGTGAGTAGTCGTTACCGGTAATCGTCGCTTCTTACCGTATAGTTGAAATCGTGTTAAATAGTTAATTATGAAGGTTTATAAAGGATTATTATTAGCTTAAGATGAGGTTAATGTACGCAGAGGTAAAGCTCGCTGGGCGTAGCTTACTATACCTACTTAACTAATATTATCAGTTGTGAGTTACCTAGAAATATCTAAGTCGGGAGAGCGGTGAAAAGAAAAGACCTTACTACATGACTAATTAGTTAGGATAGGTAGAGATAGATAAATCATTAAATTCACTGGGTTGGATTAGCCTATTAAGAAGAGTATCTTGCACAATTGTCTATCTCCGTTGAACGATTAAGATGTTGAAAAAAAAAAAAAAATGATATTACTAGTTAAGTGTTGTGTGAGAAAGTGTAGGAAGTATACTAGTGGTAGCATAGCACAGAATAGGGAGTAGTGAGTTTATTCTACTACAAAATATTATATATATATTTTATAAATCATATCCAATCAGTACTTGTTACAATACTCAATTACAGTACACAAAGCAAAACATAATCACCCATTTTACAGACAAAAACATTGAATCAGATGCTTGACCGCGTCTACATAAGCCAGCAGCTTTGCTTGTGGGTAAATCGAAAGAGGCACTTGTACAAGAGGCTGGTACTGACTAATCGGGTAGTGCCGAAGGAGAATATTCTGACGCGTATCCCAGACGCTAGCTTTGGTTAGTTGATGGTTCTTCTAGGGCAACCATGCCGACTTACTAGGGATCATTGACTAGTCGAAGTTTGATTCTACACACACACGACACTAAAATATTATATTTATAATTATCTTAGAGCCGGCTTTAATTATATTTAATTGAGGAACGGTAGAAATTATATATGCTGAAGAGATGTTAGTAGGAATACGATAGGCGGATTAGTAGAGAAAAAAAAAAAGAAATGCTTCTCGAGGATACCTGAACGGATGATGGATAATTGTGGAAGGTGGATATTAATTGAGCTTGGGAGCAAAATAGGTGTCGAAAGAAAAATATAATAATAGTGGTAGAGAAAAAGAAAAAATAGTTGACTGGCTTGAAGTCGAGATTTAACTGCTAAATTAACGAGTTATAGCACTGTTACGCTATAGGGATAACAATAGCGTATGTTATCACATCAATTATAAAGGCGAGTTGCGGGCGGATGTCACGTCATAATCATTAGTTAAATCGTTTTATCATTTTAAAAGTTAACACCAGCTACTTATAAAACAGTGATCGATTATATATACCACAATTTTAAGTTGCAGGATAAATTTAAACTCATAGTCCGCAGAAACATTCAAGCCGGAAATAAAGCGATGATATTGCGAGCTGAGAATAAATTTCTTAGTGTAAAATTTATTAATAAGTAAATCCCTGATATTGCGTTATCGAGATTACAATACAAAATCAACTATCACAATTCGAATCATACAAAGTAATTATTTAGATGTTATCTCGCGTCGACAGGTACAAAATTTAATTTAGATGGGTAAAGAAATTAGAACTGAAATGGGTTTCGGATGTGTGACGTTCTTAGGATACGTACTGTTTAGTAGCATAATTTAAATTTAATAAAATCGGCCGAATTAGACATAATTCGTTTTGCGGATATATATATTTAATCGAGATTATTGTGGAGGTAGCCATAGTTCAAAGTTTACTAAACCCGACCTAGAGTCATAGCCTATCTTTATATGTCAGAAGAAAATAATAAATTTATAAGTAGTAGATTTTAAAGTCAATAGTAAATTTATTTTCCCGAGGTGCGACCTGAAACCTAGTTCGCACTAGGCCATTCAAATACTTTAACCGGTAATGTTGATTATAATAAATAAAGATGTTCGGGATTTATAATAATATTCTAATACTGCTATATTAAAATTGTTATTATGAAATTAAATAAGGTTGCTTAACAATTGGCAACTAATTATTAACTCAAGAATTTGTTTAGTACAAAGTAAATGTCTACAGGTTTAGAAATGATAGGACGAACGAAACGCGGTTTTGACTTGTGGGAAGGTCAGCGCAGACTGTCAAAGCGGTATTATCTTGTTTTGGTTATTTATTATATTAATATGAATTGCTAGAATTCTTAAATAATCTAGATTATTGGCATCTAATATGTACGTGATGAAATTGTAGATGATTAAAATTAGTGCTAAGGTAGGTTATTGTCGAAATTATGGCACAACCTTAAAATTGTTAGTTAATGTGAACTGCATGTTGCATCTAGATTGTTTTATACAAACTAATTGATTGGGAGTTTTCACATATGTAGGCCGGGACATTGAGTTGATGAAATAGTGTTATCAAAATATTATTCATCACGGAAAGATAAAGATATTTTATTTGCAAGTGTGAATACAAAAGTTTACTTCGGTTAGTATTATTCGGTTCTAGTCTAGTTTTGTGGTAGCGTTTTACCTAGGGTTGTTCTAAATTATAAGTAATTAAATATTAATTGTCTGTTGCTGTCTTCTACGTTAGAGAAGGAACGGAGAAAGAAAAGGGGGACTCATTTTGTTATAGTCAGCTGTATGATAGATAATCCTCCTAGTAAATATTTCTTGTGATTGCGGTAGCAACATAGAGTGTTTATAGGATGTTTTGTTCATTAACTAATTAACTTCACCGCAGCTGTGGATAGAGATGGCTAAAGTATGTGAACAGGGGTGGAGAAGATAGGTCATTATAAATTAAAATAAATACTTGAATTGCAATATGCTGACTAAATAGTGCGAAGAGATGGAGTAACTATGTTAGAGAAATTCTCTATTGCATAATATTCGAACTTTTGACATTTTCAATTGTAACTTTAGAATTTTGATTAGAGTATTTAACTAAGCGGGTCCAACGAAGAAGGCATGCTGAAAGCGAGGTCTTTGGTCGTCTATGCACACAATAAAATTATAGATGACACAAGGGAGCATTCTTAATTGGCACTGTTAAATTAGTAAAAGTAGCTTGTTTAGGGTGTTCGAATATTTTTAGTCGCACAGGGCACAAATAGAACTTAGTTAAGCGTGTAGGGTTTATTTTGATTTACCTGGTGAAGTAATTGAATCGAAGTTTCGGAACTGTGCTGTAGAAGTGGGAATTACTCAGCACACAATAAAATTAAGTGGTTTCCATTTAGCTTCATTTCCTAAACTAGCCTTTCTTAAAGTTGCGGAAATTCTGCTGTAAGGTGGTTCCTTTGGGGGCGTCTTGTGAAGTCTAAATCAGGACAATTATACTTGACTAACCTATAGAGAGATAATGTCTTAGGCTGCAGAAACAGAGGCCATTGATGGCATTTCATTTTGGCGTGGTCAGGGGATCTCGTGTTGCTGGGGAATTTCACCATCTGGACGGAAGGCTGAAAAGTAAAGTAGAATGCATAATGAGTAACCAATTAGAGTTACAAACATTCGGGAGATTACCATCTTAATAATGTGTCTTGTGCGAGTATAAAATTAAAAACATCTAATAAAAAAATAAAAAAAAATAAATAAAAAGAAACTAGCACTATTGAATCACGCAGTTTGGAATTCAGTAAATACGAGAAAGAACTCACGATATTAATTACCATGAATACTAAAACTAAGTGTCACCTTCAGTGGCTTATTATTTACCGATTTGATCGTTATTAGTTATATAAAAGGTAGGAAGTTAAGTAGAGTTGTGGGGGCGGATAAGATAGTTACCGGTCTGTTTAATTTAATAAGAAAATTATATTTTTCAAAGGTATAGGAAAGTAAGGGGATATTGACGTATTATATTTTAGCAAATGAGACTAAATTGTGTCTTTCATACATAGTAATAACTAGGGATGAGACATAGTTACTAGATAGGTTTTGGCATAAATATTTGCTTATACGCATAAGCTCAGTACTTGTCAATTGGTATACAATGTCCAACGCGTACCGGGGTATTAACAAGTACTTATCGATGACGCATACATTGACAGTTAGATATACATAGCACACAAACTTCTAATAGATCTGAACTACGGGGTAGCTAGTTCAAAACTCAAGGACGTGTTTCGAGATGCGTACCCCCTTAGAGTGAATGAGTTTTCCCTAAGTATTTACGATCGACAACCTTATTGTAAGGCGTTAAGACCTCTATTTGTATGCACGGTGAGTGGGTGTCACTGCGTACCGGACGGAAGCGAGTCTAGTATTCTATCTCGGTTATTTGTAGGATTAGACATAGATGTATCTCATCTAAAATAAAGTTATAACTCTTGGGCGATGATGGTATGCCTACTGGTTTTGGTTGATATGGGGGTTTGGTTAAGATTTCTTATCCGCGGAGAGGAAAATAGGTTTCCGTTGAAAGAAGTAGCTAATTAGGGATTGTGGAGGACGCGGGTTCGATCCCTGCCTGAGGTAGACGATTGTTCCGACGTTTCGTTATCTTAGGTAATTATATAAGTTAAGATGAGATTGGTAGCGTTGAAATATGAAGGAAAGTTTTAATTCAAATTATTAATTATTATTCATTAACCTAGTTGGAACTAAAAGACCATGACGGCGAAGTGGTTGATGCTTCACCCACGAAAGATCCCAGGTTCGATCCCTAGGTTGCAACATTTAGATGCGAAACAAGTTGTAAGAAGGGACGTAAGTTAAAAGAAGGCCATGATGACAGATGTACTTGAAATTATTCTAGGAAAATAATTTAAAGAATAGAATAATTGAATGGTTCGGAAGATGTTATAAACTTACGTCGGAATCGTCATAGAGTTGAAGAGTTTTCGCTAGGGGGCGTTAGTAGACAGAGCAAGAGACTGTTATATTGATTTATATTATAATATGATTTGTTGTTATGATGGTAAACAAAAGGCAAATCATTATTCGGAGGTTGTGTATGATTAAAGAAATGGTAGATGTCTAAGTTATTGGGAAATATTTACCGAGACTAAGTTTACTGGGATTTCGTTTCGAACACGAGAACTGGGTATGCGATTATGATTTTGTGTCAGTTGAATAGAATGAGGGGTGTGGGCTATTTTGCAATAAGAAAGCTTATGGAGGAAGGAGTCATTAGGGATTTGGGGAGGAACTATAAATAGTAGGAATATCTTTGAGGGCTAGGATGACAATGAGGTTGGCAAGGAAGGAGGTGCTATTTTGTACTTAATTAAGTACAGGGTTTAGATATAATTCGCCGCAGATAAGAGTGGTACTTTATCTGCTTAAATTCTATCGGGGGCGGCTGTAACGGTACAGAATGAATGGTATCCGTCCGTTAGTAAGGAATGCATGGGAGTAGCACTAAAATAAATATTAATGCGTAGCACCATTAATAATAAGCATGAAAAGGGAATAATAAACTAGTTCAGAATA
The DNA here is from genome assembly GCA_963921215.1 of Scoparia ambigualis. Lineage (NCBI taxonomy): Eukaryota > Metazoa > Arthropoda > Insecta > Lepidoptera > Crambidae > Scoparia > Scoparia ambigualis. The sequence continues at coordinate 3,519,939 of OY992503.1, forward strand.
ATGGTCAGTGGTCTAGCGCTTTATCTTTAGTTTGAATTTCGCGGGGACTGCTCTGTGTGCTCCTTGCGACATAGGCGCCGTCTAGCGTGAGTTATTTACTTGAGCTTCGTGTTAGGTTGGCAACGGGCTTTATCTTTATTTTGAATTTCGCGGGGACTGCTCTGTGTGGCCTTGTGACATAGGCGTAGGTTGGCAAGCCGGTAGACATACGGGCGGGCGCCACCTATGGTCGGAATACGGAACTTTTTATAATTTCACAAAATACAGGATTATTGGCTTAAGTGGATGATTATTGAGAGGGAATTGTTAATAGAAGGCTACATTTAGATATTCAAAGATGTAATATTGGCTATCTGACGAGATTTGGTTAGATTATGGAAAAATTTTAGAATTGCGCGGCGAAAGCGGCAATGAGCGAGCGAGAGGTTGAGAAAAAGACAGAAAGAGAGGTCGGATGATAGCTCCACGTGGCGCGACGCGAAGGCGGGGGGCATCGGGGAAACGGCTAGCGATTGGTGGAAGGGAAGAAAAGCGGACTCGCGCGGGAAAAATCTTAGGCGCGCGTGGCGGGAAAGTTAAGATGCTTGGGAAAATTAGCGGACATTGAGTTTTGGGACGTCAACGGAGCGGTCCAACTTAAGAGTGCGGTACGACTCATACGGGAAAAATAGCGTCCGAGCTTGATAGTGCGCTAAGTGATATTCGAGCTGCGATATTAATTAAGATTTGTGAAATTGAAAGTTATTAATAAAGTAAACTATTGCGATCGCAACTCGAATCCGTTAACAGAATGAAGTATTCTGGGGTACATCGGCGGAAACGAGTCACGGTGACAACAAAACCCTATGTACCTTTCAACAGACTTCGGTCTGGATGATCTTTGATTGTATTTAATAAGATCGGCGTTTTACACTATTACGCTAAACAATACACTATCTTCGACGGAGTAATGGGGGAGAGACAGTTGTCTCCCTAGTGAAAGTTGAAGATAGGTCAGACACCATTTAGCTGGAGGTAGACCCGTATGACCCAGTCCAATCTCGAGTCTATCTCCATACATACAGTGTAGTGATAGGAAAATAACACACTGAGTATACTGGCTCGACTGATAGAACATTTAGGAGTTAGTTGCTTTCAGGGGCAATGCGACTCTCACCACACACCACGAATTTAAATTAAATGAGGCTTGGCCTAGTTTGCAAGGTACACAAGAGGGACTGTTAGTTCGACAAAATATAGGCATTTTCAAGTGAGGAAAGTTGTAGGAATCTATAGGTAGGCGGATATATATATATATGGTTAGTTATTAATTCAGACTAATAAGGCAGGGATAATTAAGTTACGGCGCTAAATAAAATTATGATGAAGTGATGTGGGTCCTAGCTAGGCAAGTAATCTATTACCGCAGGCCGGTAAAATTCTAATTGTTTTCCTAAGGTTGTTACCAATTAATTATTCATTTTAAATAATTAACAGAAGTATGATAATATCGTACCATCATTACTTTGGAGTACCTAAAAGTCTAGACTGGTTTTCTATTACAAGAAAAATACTAAAAAGTTATAGCAAATAAGCTTAGTCGTACTGTGATGTTTGATTTCTAACACTGATATGACCAAACAGGCATTTGTTAGCTTTCCCTGGGATGCAATACGATCTCACATGGCTATACTCTTCAAAGTATGGAAAATTTTACATCCGATACCTTAGCAAAAATAAGCTGATACAAACTGAACAACTAAAACCAGTTTAGAACCTAGGATAAGTCGTTGAAAGAAGACATTGCAAGCTATGAGCTTCTAATAATCTGAAACATAGAAATAATTGATTGATAACAACCAGCTAATTAGCCTGACAATGGTCTACTAATACCATTTGAATAGACCTCTTAAGATATGTAAGTACTTACTTCTAATAATATGAAACATAGAAATATTTGATGGGAACAATCTAATCAATCAGACTAATACCTAGTACAGTCTAATTTATACTTATTAAAGTGAGTAAAAGATAACTTCTAAATGTAATTTATTTAATGATTAACAGTGATAATTAACTACCTACTAAAGGTATACTAACTATGATTTAGTAGTCTATCAAATTAACCACTCAGTCTGAGAGACAGAGGGTGTAAGTTAATGGAAAAATAATTAACTACATTCACTCCCTAAAAGTCAGGGATGTTGAATAAATTAGGCATCTTTCAATAAACTTGAGATGTATTTATACTTTATAAGATCTGTATAATGAACACTAAGAGTAATCCAAAGTAATTTACTTCAAATGATAGTATTCTATTTCAGTTCACTTCCTAAAGTCAAGGATATTGAATGAATTAAACATCCTTTAATAAACTTAAGATGTGATAATCTGCCAATGCAGCCAATCCAATGTAGTTATATTGGAGCTTTACAGGACTTGTATAATAAATACTAAGAATAAATAAAAGTAGTTTTACCTGTATTAATAGCATTCTACTTTAGCCACCGCCTGAGTTGGCGTTTTATTAAATTATCCACCCTTTACGGAACTGAATATAAGTTATTGCATTGAATAATTAAGTTCTTAATGTGAAAAGGATATTTGGATGATAGCAAGCCTTGAGATAAACTCTATTGATTTATGTGGAATAATAAGAATTTAAATTGCTAACACATAGTGCATAATGTAAAATGAAATTAAATTTGAGGAGAGATGTAAATTCTCAGTTAAAGAATTAAAGGCACAAGCTAATAATTAAAGTTAAAGCCAATGTGTCGGAACTGTAATTAAACCATGAGATGTACAGTACGCTATGGAGCGGTGGTGGGGCTCATAAATTGCACCAGGCTTCTTATGTATCATGCTACTGATAATAAATAATAATACCTACAAGCTAAGCTATCATCTGATTACCTTTGAGTGGTTACAAATCTTCCCCGCAGCTGCAGTGAAGGATTTAGGTCACAGTTCAGACGGAGTCATTGCTAGGCTACACATATTTATGTTATGATTTATAGACTGGTAGGTAATTAGGTCAGGAGTAAATAATTTAACACAGGGATAAGCCAATTACTAAACTTTCACGAAAGAACTTGAGTTACTTAAATGCGGTTAACAACGGAGGGTTCACTAGACGATCTGGCCAAAATAGTAGTTATTATAATATTACATTGCTTGACTGAAATTCACTGCAAATAGAATTAAGCTATGCTAAGGTTCCATCTTCATACAAACGCTACACACTCTACAAAACTCCAGACACAACCATTAGATTGTAGATAAATTAGGTTAATTAGTTTTAAGAATTAGATAATAATTTAAGTTAAGGTAAAGCGGCGAGGATGTGTGTATGTATTATAAGCTAGCTAGGCATATAGGTGTGAAAGGCATTAGATTTAGGTTTAGATTTAGGTGTAGCAATTTACTGTTGTGGGGAGGTTACAGGGTTACTCATAGACTAGGCAATAAGGACAGCAAAAGCAGTCCTCTGCCATAGTCCACTTTTCACCAAATACCGACTGCACATGTGCTCAGCGTGACAGGTGGTGAGCCAATCGCCGCTCTAAGCTGTTGGATTTATGTGCAGTTTTTAGTCCGTTAGTCGCTTTTTACGACACCCAAGGAAAGTGTGGTATGATAGTACTTTTTTAATAAGCTGCCACGCGACACGGCTCCAGCACGTTCCAGCACTTTGTCTCTTCCAAAATTTTTTTTGTTGTGGCGAAGAATAGACGCAAGCTGTTCTGCTTTATATATAAATAACGACAGTATGTCGGTTATTTAGATACTAGCGTACGCTTCCTAACTAATTAATGATGTCATTTTTAGGGTTCCGTACCTCAAAAAGGAAAAAACGGAACCCTTATAGGATCACTCTGTTGTCCGTCTGTCTGTATGTCAAGACCCTTTACCTAGGGAACGCATGGGGGTATCCGTTGAAATTAAAACGATGTTCTCAAGCATACAGTCTACAGTCTCTTGAAGATGAAAAAAAAACTATTTTGTAAAAATAAATATTTCAACATTCTCAAGAGATTTAAAATTTATAGGATATTTTTGGTTGACCTAGAACATGAAATTTGGCAAGTACTACTGTTTCATACTACAAATATAGGAAAAAATCTGAAAACTATACATTTGTTATTAAATCATTAATAACAGGGTCTTTAAGCCAGGAACGGGGTGGTCCAAATTTTGAATTGAGTTAACTGTGTCATGAGGGATATCGTATGAAAGGGCTTTATTGGCACACGCATAAACAGATTTTTCAATTTTTTATGGTGTATTAGTTTTCGATCAATGAGGCTAAGAATGAAATTTTTTTTTTTATAATATCCACCTACTAATTTGTACGGAACCCTCGGTTCAACTCGCACTTTTTTTTTAATGAACCTTTTTCTTTCTGGATGGAAAGTTATTGTATCTTTTCTGAACTTCCTTGGCTGATAATTCACAAAGTTGTCTACAAAATATAAGACATATCCAAAAGTTAAGGCTTTAGAAAACGTTAGATAAGAACGTTATCTATCCGATTGGGTGTCGATCCTATAATAATCCCTACATAGTTAAACAGGATACCTAACCTGCAGTACATACAAACAACAGTCGTTAGTAACACCGGATATTGTTGTGTAACTCGCAAACGATGACGCATCGCCCGATCGACAATGTCCTGTATATTGTGTTGTGTCCCCTACTTTTGTAACACTTGGCGCAAATTACAGTTCAGTTTAAGTTTTACCACTGAAAACATCTAATTCGTGAGAAGTTAACAAACTAATATACTACTCGTTATAGTTACTGATTACGAATTTCCAATAAAATGATTTAAAAAATACCTAATACTATGACGTTATTTCACATATATATATATAAAAATAATCCTATCCTGTGTATATTACAACTCTATATGGTTTTCTAAGGTTTACTCGAGCACTACATATTGAAATGAAACACTTTTTACGAATCAAAACTCGCATATAATTTTCATTACATAGCTTTTTATTATTGACGTTTCGAACCTTTTACAGGGTCCGTGGTCACAGGGACATATTATTACAATTAACCGATTTATGGTTTTCTCACAGGCAAGAAGTTATGGATCCTGTAGGGCATCGCAATTGAAAAATAAGAGAATGTCTTTTTCCGCTTATTAGTGTCTAATTGGGTTTATTTATTGTTATATGATATTCTTGTACACAATGATAACATTTAGAGATTAATTATTAGCAGGGGTTTTTATTATATCTTTCACGTGTTTATTAGACAATAGCTTTTGCTTGAAAACATGGTTGAGTCAAGCGATGGCTGATTCACATGTCATACTCGTGAACGGGTGCCGCCTGTGGAGGCTGGCCTGCTCTTGCTAACTTATTTTTATTATTAGTATATTATAATTAGTAGTTTTACTCTGACTTTTTATTTTTTTGTACTGTAAGATAACATTGATTATTTTATATTGACCTAAACTTTTTATTTTTATTATTACATTTTTGGTTTTTATGTCGTCGTTGTTTTATGTTTTTATTATTGTAATGCAAAGTGCCCTTTTATGATAGGGGGGGGGGGGCATTTTTCAATTCTAATTGACGCTGTAAAAGAAAGGGAGAAAAGAAATGCCCTTGCTGAGTTTCTTGCCGGTTATTCTCAGTGCAAGGCTTCCGCCCTATAGGTAGACTTAAGAACCTATGGCATATAATTGTTTTATAATTATTGATTGTATAGTTTGGTAACGACATATTGTTTTGTAAATGTCGTTACTTCTATAATAATATAAAGCTGTGGAGTTTCTTGCGCGCGTTCTTCTCTACAGCTAAAGACGTCCTGAATTGCCCATCCATCCATATAGAGAAGTAAATTTAAGTTAGGACGATTCAAAATGCTTATTTTAAGCTTACTCAATAAAGAAATTTGGTTTTGATTTTTGCTCGCGGCTTCGCTCTCGTAAATTATTCGGGGTAAAAAGTAGACTATAACCGACTCCAAGGCCCATCTATCTCTGTACTAAAATTCTTATAGAATCGATAAAGCGGTAAAGCGTGTAAACGTAACAAACAAACAATTCTAACTTTAGAATTTATAACACTAGTTAGGAATATAGTTAGGATGTTGATAGACACGCTATAAATACTCGAGTGTGAAATGGCACTCTACATCACGATAATAAGCGTAGTAGCGATAAAGCGATAGTAAGCGTAACTATCTTATCTATTTCAAAATAAAATAAAGGCTTTTTAGGTATGTGTATGTATGTTTTGAATAGCGAAATATGAATCTCGCTTTCTGATTGACTAACTGTGTTAACGCACAAAATCTCTACTACAAATCTTGCTAACTTATAATGTGACGTGTGAGTTTCATAGATATAGTCATTTACAAAGGAAAGGATTTTACCGGGATTAAAACGGGATAACGTGAGGTTTTTTTATGTGTCTATACGGATAACGGCACTTGGCCTTTATTTCACCTGATCAACTACTGCCCCTTAGCCAACTGGCAAACGCCACTCCCTGTCTATTCGTAATTCTCACTAGCATTTGGCACAGTACACAGCAGTGTAGACGAAATACGAATAGATAAGTGGTGAGCGTTTGCAAGTTATCTAGGCCCTCTGAGAAGCTGGCTATCTTATGGCTATCTCAACTGTAATCACGGAATATATAAAAAACGTTCATGGCACATTCTCATTTACCACGTTTTTCGGATATTCCTCTGAAAAAGCCATACTTTCATTGGGAAGAGCATTAAAAGTTTGTTACTGTTCGATACCTAAACACTTTTTACATTTGGTCAAACTTTAAATGTATTGATTATGTAAACATATTTCTGTAAAATGCCTGTCAAACAAGCATTTTCTCAAATACTTGGCGTAGGACTTTCTATCTTCGTGACAAAAAGTATCTCTGAGAGACCGAATCTCCAATATAAATGATTCTTAAGGTTTGTTTCTCGTGAGTAATGATTTTTTGTATCTTATCCTATATTTTGTACATAAAAAACCACAACGGTTTTTTTTAATCCGTTATTAGTACGTGAGCCAACAAGTTATCTCAGATTTTGTAGCGCTTACTCAGATCGCTTGTATTCGTAAACGGTGAGTGCTACCTTCCTCCCTTCCCCGCACATCGGTAGGGCCAGTGCCGTCGCTGACATCTTGTGGGAAGGACAAGCTGCTCGATGTTTAGTGTTTGCTCACGAAGGTTAGTACCATTACAGCCACGTTTTTATTCGGTGCAACTCTCAAATACATGGTATCGTTTTACCAACTTTATAACTATGGTAATGGTTTCTATATTTTTATGTTAATTGCTTTTGCTATCCCATAAATAATGAGCAATATATATTTATTTTTTATTTGTTAGTTTTTTCTTAAATATTAAAATAAGTCTTTGTCCTCCAATACCTGACCTCATATACGTGGCTGCCGTGGCACTTGCATGCCATGTTTCTGAGAAGATACTTATGTTTTTGAGAGAATCATGTAATGTGGGAGTCCACTGTTGGGATTGGGTTAAATATCGTACCAATTCGTATAGGGTGTTCGAACGAACCATCTGAAAGAGGTAAAGTTCCTCGGGGCAAGATCATTTTCGGTTCTCACACTTATTATTAAATGTTTGTTAAATTTTTAATAATAATTAAAAACATGACTTCGTTAGGCTAATTTTAAGACTAATTAATATGAGACTGTTTATTTAACTAGTTTACGAATTTAAATAATTACAATTAAATATTATATAGCTTAATGCCAAATACTTTGCTCTCTGCAATCTCTCAATTCGCTGTAGCAGCAGCTGTAAGTTTTGTATACTGTAACTGGTTTCAGTAAATTAATTATTTATGCATTTTTTTGCCAAAACAACTCTCTGAAAATCTTTAAACCGTAGTTTGAGTCACAAATACTTGTATAAAATAGAGCTATTCAGTTTTATCAATTTTAGGCAGTAATATAATGGTACATTTTGCTAAATACGCAATTGTATTTTATGATCCTAGGTATGTATATTAATGTTTTTTAGATTATTTAATACAAATAGACATAATTAACGAAAAAGTATGAGTCACGTTATTTGAATAACGATACTCTCAGATACATGGATACAAATAGTGGGACTCAAATAACTCTGAAACTACTGGTTAAAAACTGGGCCTTGGCATTCATTATGTTTCAAATTGAGTAAACTTTCATGTGCCATGGTTATTTTTACTACATACCTAAAATAAAAAATTGACACGTTTCTGAGAAGAGAACACTTTCCTAGGAGAATTACTCTCATCATCAGTCGAAAGACGTCCACTGCTGGACATAGGCCTACTCTAAGCATCACTACCACGACCGGTCTTGTGCTGCTCGCATCCACCCTCAACCTTTACGAGGGTTACCTATTGAAACGCATATTTTGTTTTGCCATAAACTGACAATGCATCATGTTAATGGCCATAATCGTCACTTGCTATATGTCTATATAGCATTACTACTAACGCATAACATAAATGGCCAAAACTTAAAAGGCATTACTATAGAAAGGCATATTTTTTATTTGCCATAATGTTCAGAAGACATAATATTCAAAAAGCATTCATGCAATAAGAAAAACTGACAAATTCCCTAAACTCTTAAAAGGTTAACACTTATTTTATTTACCATAATTTCAAAAAGCATACATTTGGTACATTTGATAATAATATTTATAATAATCTAATAATATAAATTAATTTATATAAGTGGGAAAACAAGCGTACAGCTTGCAGGCAAACATGCAGCATGCAAGCAAGCATGCAGCATGCAGGGTAGCATGCAGGCAAGCATGCAGCATGCAGGCATACAAGCTTATCGTCGTAGATGGTTTTCGCTCACCACCACGGCTTCGGCTCAGCCACGGCGCCGGCGGCGGCGAGCGTTAAACCCACCTCAGTAATTCGCGTGGGACCGCCTCGCCCCTCCGCGCCTACGCGGGCTTAAATTACACTCTAGCATAGGGCAGACAAGACTATACTCTGATTTTTAATTAGATGGACTAAAGTGACATTAGTAATGATACCACTTAACGGCAAATAAAAAATAGTGTTGTTCCCTTACTCAAACGAAGTTCAATTGTTGGTTCAATTTCGCTTATTGGTAAATGCAAAACACTCGAACTGTGTTATCTTGATATTGAAGCTACTTAATTAGGAAACATAAATAAAATGGGGTTCCTATGCCTATCCATCCATCCATAGAAGTAAAATTAAATGTAGACGTTTCAAAATGCTTATTTTAAGGTTAATAAATAAAGATATTTTGATTTTTGTTTTTTTTTTTATTTTTGAAACCCATCACTTTACTAATAATTTCAGAAAAATAGTTTTCAGAATCTTAATCAGTTCAAATTGATTTCATTGTGTTTTATTCGGTTTTATTTGATAAAATTTGTGCCAAAATACTTGTAAATGAAATTTAATCGAATGATGCAGTGACCACACAACGTTTAAAATAACAACAGACGCGCGCGGACTGAAGTTAGCTTCGACCAACCTTGACGCTTTGTCGGGGTTCGGACACGCGAAGTACATGCATTTACGTTATCTATGTAAATCTATATCTGTGGGTGTGGTGTTGGCGACTGGCATCTAAAAGTCGTCATTTGCCGACTCAAGCAATGATTCGAAGGCGTGTGTACATTGATCTATATTAATAATAATAAAAATCAATTGGCCCGAACTTTTGTGCGCGCATCACTTCAGAATGGCTGCACCTATTTGGCTGATTCTTTTTTGTTGTGTTTGTAATTGTCAGGACAAGGTTAGTACAAAGGAAATTTTTGTAAATTTGTCACGGGGTGCGAGGTGCTCCAGGCGCGGGCGGGACGCTAGTTACCAAAATAAAAAACGCATCCGCCATTTTGTTTTTAACAGATATGTCAAAGTCAAAGGTCGCGCGCGTCATTCGTCTCCCTTCTTCGCTCGCCATTGGTTGTACGAATATTCATTGCGCTCATAACTCCTGTTCTTGTTGTTATTACTGTTAAGTTTTTGTTATATCTTTCCGTGTTACGTTGTTTTTTAAGTTATGTTGTTCCTGTTTGTTGTTTTTTTGTAAAACGACATGGCAGACGCTCAACCGAGTACCTCGGGTGCAGTTATGTCTCCTAGGAGAAGGAGACGGCCCGCTCATCTGAGTGTCACAGAGAAGACAATGGTGCAAAATGTATTTAAATACGTATTCAACGAAGAGGAAAAGAAATTGGATACGCAATTATGTGTAAAGCCTAATAAGCGCCACTGTGCTAAGAAAACAGCAAACATCTTGGGAATCGGTGTTACCACTGTTTTTAATGTTCTAAAAGACTTAAAGGAAAATGTTTCACCAACTCCGCCGCAACGATCTGGTCCAAAGCTGACGATCAAAGACAAATTGGATGAGTTCACTCTTTCTGCCATCCGGCGCAAAGTACACAGGTTTTTTTTTTATAATAAAGAAGCACCTACAATTGCAAAGGTTAGTATTTTTTGTTTATTAAATCGGTAATTACCTATATTTAGAACTATGCTTACAAATTACATTTATTTTTAAATTTTAAAAGGGCTTACTGTGTAGCGTAGCGGTGAAAGAATACTATTCCTTGAGTGTCGTAAATGGCGATTAACGTACTAAAGATTGGACATACATCCAACAGCATAGAGCGGCAATGGGCTCACCACTTGTAACGCTGAACACATGTGCAGTTGCTATTTGGTGAAAAGTGGACTATGGCAAGGGACTGCTTTTGCGGTCCTCATTACCTAGTCTCCGACTAACCCTTCGAGGATAATAGTCGTGATTATATGTATGTATGCATGCATGTATGTATGTAAAAGGGCTTTATAAAGATCTTTAATTATAGAATAGTATTCTAAATCGCTAAGCTAAATGTAATAAACGATATTTGCAAGTATTAAAATGGTTGGGCGCCGTAACAAAAACATCGCAAATTTTTTCACCTGCAATATTATCAAGCTACAGTGAACAGACCATAGGTACTATTAAGTATGGTCGATTAGCTCTGGTTACAATTTATACTCCGGCTTGTCATAAGTTGAGATATTTTGGTTTAGGCAAAAATCGGTTTATAAAACAATAAAATTTAAATATTTTATGTAACTGATGTAGTGGAAACGAGGGGCTAATTATGTTAATGTTTTCCATTTTCAAACACTATATTTGTTTAAAATATCCATAAATATACCTCTCCCTAATATTTTCTTGCTTTTAGATCACAGACGCTGTGAATGAAGATCCTGATCTTCCCAATATTTCAAGAACAACTATGAGAAAAGTTCTCAGACATTTAAATTTTAAATACACAAGTCGCAATTGCCGCAGCTCCTTAATCGACAGGCAGGACATAATTTTGTGGCGCAAGAGGTACTTGATTTCTATAAAAGAGAAGCGCAGACAAGGAAAATTCATTTATTACCAAGATGAGACTTGGCTGAACGAAGGTAATTTTTTTTATTAATAAAATACATATTACTTTCAAGACCTAATCCACTTCTCTTATATTAGTAAGCATGTACTTTTTTTTACAGAACATACTTTACAAAAGTCTTGGGTCGACTTAAATATTAATACGCCGCGATAAACTTTTCTTGAAGGCCTAACAACAGGTCTTATAGCTCCTACTGGAAAAGGACGACGCCTTCTTATTAGTCATATTGGAAGCGAGGATGGTTTTTTAGATGGGGGTTTGTTAATGTTTGAATAAAAGACAGATTCCAGTGACCATAATGAAATGAATGCAGAACATTTTGAAGAGTGGTTAAGGGGAATTTTACCGAAATTAAAAAAGGATTCCGTTTTGGTGTTAGATATATGCCCCGTTACCACTCCCGTAAGGCAGGAAAAACCCCCACTACTAGGTGGCGTAAAAGACAAATCCAAGTCGATGACTCAATAATTCAATTTAATCGGCAAAATCACTCGCGACACAACATTTCGCTCTTCAGTTGGCAACATTAAAAAAAATAAAGTGCGCCGGCAGCTGTCACTTTAGTCCATCTAATAAAAAATCAGAGTATACGTGGAGTTGGTTTTGCCGCGATTCGTTTCTGTCACTGAGTTTTTAAGCACAAACTTCCTGCTTAACGTGTGTAAGTATGCATCATTGTAATAATAGAAAATAAATGTATGGACATTTACAATTATGCGTTTTAAAGTAAGCTTAATAAAATAATGACAAACAATAATATAGATTTTAATGTTTATGGTTTTTATTAATATGTCTTTCAACGATTCTGCTTTATTATGTTTTATGCGTAATAAAAAAATTGCTACAGGCTTTTATGCTTTTTGAATTGTATGCCATGATGTATTTCAATTAAAATTATGGCAATAAACATTCTGCGTTTCAATGTGTCACTCTTTACCTCTTAAAACTACATACATACATAAAATCATGACTATTATGCCCGAGGGTTAATCGGAGACGGCAATGAGTACATCAAAAGTAGTCCTCTGCCATAGTCCTCTTTTCACCAAATAGTGACTGTACATGTGCTCAACGTGACATGTGGTGGGTGAGCCCATCGCCGATCTATGCTGTTGGATGTATGTGCAGTCTTTAGTCAGTTAGTCGCCTTTTGCGACACCCAAGTGAAGAGAGGGGGTAGTAGTATACTTTCACTGCTACGCGACACGGTTATTTTTAAATACATAGACTATACTACTATATAATGTTTATACATAATAATTATATTTATAGGTACACACAATGATGTTACAATAAAAAGAATATAATATCATTGGGTACACACACACATTTAAAATGTCAATAATGTAGTTTAAACAGTAATTACAAAATTAATCACGATATGTAATCAATGTAAGTAATCATGGCCACCAAACGTATCAGATATCAATATCGACGCTAGAAAAGCAACTTTGCTTATCCACCATTTCGCAACTTTACAGGAGAGCGATTTAAAGTTTGAAAATTTCAAAAGTGCAAGCATAGGTAATGTTAAAACGGTGAAATTGGTAGGGAAGTACATACATACATTTTTAACAGATGGCCGATGGGGCAGAAAAGTTCTAACATGGAGACCTTTCTACTAATAACGCAGGCGAGGACGTCCAACCACAAGATGGAGAAAGGACTTCGTAAAAGCCTTTGTAAAAGCCGCCGGAAAAGCATGGAAAAAGATTCTTCTGCCTAGTCCAAAAGTTGACTGGTAGAGAATGCCTTTATGCATTAAATCCGCATTTTAAACACTTTTTTAACAATATAAATAAAGGCATGCCCCACCATAAATTACATAAACAACTAGCTAAAAATTTTTACCTGCACACTATTTGCACAGTATTATCTATCTATCGGATTCTATCGCGCAAAGAAACTCCGAGCATAGCTCTCTCCATTGCTCGCTGTGTGACTCTGAGCTTTTCTAAAAGGCCAACAGTTAAGGACCACGTTTCGGTGCCATATGTCATCACCGGCAACACACATTGGTTAAAGACCTTTGTCTTTAGGCACTGCGGAATCTTCGATGCAAAGATATCTCGTAATTTCCCGAACGCTGCCCATCCGAGTTGGATTCTCCGGGCGACCTCTTTGTCGAGGTTGGACCTACCTAACTGGACAATCTGTCCTAAGTAGGTGTAGTGGTCGACAACTTCGATAGTATCGCTCCCAACAATTACCGGTACGGGTTCAACATGGACATTCGACATGATCTTCGTCTTGTCCATGTTCATTTTAAGACCCACCTGTTGGGATACGATATTGAGGTCGCTGAGCATGGTGTTGAGGTTCTCCAGCGACTCCGCCATTATGACTATATCATCGGCAAAACGAAGGTGAGTGATGTATTCGCCATTAATGTTGATGCCGAATCCGTTCCAATTCAAGAGCTTGAAAACGTCCTCCAACGCATTTGTGAACAGTTTCGGAGATATGACGTCTCCCTGTCTCACACCTTTCTGCAATTGGATTGGTTTCGTACTCTCGTCTTGTAATCGGATCGACATAGTAGCGTTTCTATACAAACATTTCAACACTTCGATATACCTATAGTCGATATGGCAACGCTGGAGGGACTGCAACACAGCCCAGGTTTCGATAGAATCGAAGGCTTTCTCGTAGTCCACAAACGCTAAACATAAGGGCCGATTATACTCCTCAGTCTTCTGTATAATCTAGCGGAGCGTATGTATGTGGTCTATGGTACTAAAGCCTTTTCGGAAACCGGCTTGTTCGGGAGGCTGGAAGTCGTCAAACCTGCGTTCGAGACGGTTCGTAATGACTCTCGAAAACAGCTTGTACACATGGCTCAGGAGTGAGATGGGTCTATAATTCTTCAATAAGGTGTTATCGCCTTTCTTGAAGAAGAGCACCACCGCACTCCTGTGCCATGCTTCTGGCGTAGTACCTTCGAGCATGACGGAATTAAACAACTTCTGGAGGACTACGAGTATCGGTTTTCCACCCGCTCGCAGAAGTTCAGTGGTAATTCCGTCATCACCCGGCGCCTTGTTGTTTTTAAGCTGTTTAAGAGCCATACTAATCTCATACAGGCTGATGTCAGGGATATCTTCGGTATAGTGTCGGGTTAACTTAGCTCTGGTGTCCTGAGCTGTACCAACAGCGGGCTCTTGTGTTGAGGTGTACAACTGTCCATAAAACCTCTCGAGCTCTCTCAGAATCTCCGGCTTCGACGAAATGATACTGCCGTCCTCGATCTTCAGCTTAGTCATTTGGCTCTGACCAATAGACGAATTCTTTGCGAACACTTTGGCGCCTTGGTTCCGCGCAATTGCGTCCCTAATGCATTTAGCACTATAGGAGCGCAGGTCGTGTCGCACAGATTTCGAGATTCGTCTATTGAGTTTGCCATATTCCGACATATCAGCTGAAGATTGCAGTATCATTTCTTTCCGGTCTTCCATTAACTTAATGGTTCCGTCTGAGAGCTTTTGAGGCTTTTTCCGGCGTGGGGTCTTAAAGAACTTAGACCCCACAGCTTGGACAGTTTCCACAAGCCCGCTGCTGATCTCGTCCACAGTTTCGCACTCGGCTAGGCACTGGAAGCGATTTTGGAGTTCGAGTTGAAAGTGTTCCGGGCTCTGGATCTGGGCAGGGCCAGGACGGAGTGTGGACTTCACCAGACGTGACCTCTCGAGCTTGATGTTGATATTCAGTGTGCCTCTAACAATCCGGTGATCGCTACCGGTTTTCACCCTACTGATCACGGAGACATCACTGAATATACGCTTCTTGGTCGTCATGATGAAGTTGATCTCATTTCTGGTTGAACCATCGGGGCTTATCCACGTCCACTTCCTGGTTGGTCGCTTCCGGAAGAAAGAGTTCATCAAAAAGAGTTCCTCCTTCTCCATAAAGTCGACCAACCGTTGGCCCCTTTGGTTCCGCTGTCCATATCCATATTGCCCCACTCTCAACTCATCGCCGTTCCTTGTGCCTACCTTTGCATTGAAGTCCCCCATAACAACGGTGAAGTACGTTTCGGAGGAATGTATGGCTTCAGATATCTCCTCATACAGAGCCTCTACTTCTTCGTCAGGATGTGTCGAGGTTGGTGCATATACCTGTATGACCTTCAGCGAATACCGATCGGTGATTCTGAGTATAAGGTACGCAACTCTACCTGACACACTATCGACCTTGATAACGTTGTTAACAAGGGACTTGTGGACGAGAAACCCAACACCACCCTGGGATTTTCGTTCTCCTTCCCGGAAGAAGAGCATGTTGCCAGAATCAAGGACTACCATATCCTGCCCCTCTCGTCGGATTTCTGATAGTCCCATGATGTCCCACCGCAATCTGCTCAATTCTTCCTCCAGCTCTACAATCTTTGCATCGGTCCTCAACGTGCGGATGTTGTGTGTTGCCAGGGCCAAGGTTCGTTGGTGGGTGTGTGGGTAGCCGAGCAACTGCCGGTGATTCTTCGCACCCCCTGCTCCTCCGTTACCTGACCAGCTACCCGTTGGGCCAGGGATAAAGGAGCTGCCGGGGACTGGGGGCCGTGGGCAAATATTGTCTGTCATGGGGGGGGGGGGGGGGGGGGTTTGCCATAATCCCACGCTTGGCAGGCGGCTTGGGGATCGCAGCGGGTCACCGTTTAGCTAGAGGACGCTGCGGCCCGTCCTCCGGTGGCTGGTCGTAGTTTTAGGACATACCCGGGTCGAATAGTAGGATATTCGCCAAAAAACCGGAGTTGCCGACATAGCTCGTAAGATTTGCAAGCTGAAGTGGCAATGGGCAGGCCACATCGCTCGACGAACCGACAACCGTTGGGGAAGAAAGGTTCTCGAGTGGAGACCACGCACTGGAAGACGCAGTGTTGGTAGGCCTCCCACTAGGTGGACCGACGACATCGTGAGAGTCGCAGGCAACCGGTGGATGCGAGTGGCGAGTTGTCGGTCAGGATGGAGGTCAAAGGGGGAGGCCTATGTTCAGCAGTGGACGTCTTCAGGCTGGTGATGATGATCTATCTATCTATTTGTAGAAACGTCTTCTTTTAACTTCCTTTTTCACCCAAAGCGTTAGACAATATTCGTCTCAATTGCATAAATTAGTTATTTCGATAAAATTGCTTATGTCCAAAACATGTTTTGAATGCGACAGAGATAAATTGCTGAAGTGCTATATCATGACAAATTTGAGCGTGGCTGATTGTGTTATGTATAAACTGTTCCCTGTTTCACGGCGAAGCAAATTTTCTTAATATGCAGGATAATACAGAAAATAAAGGTTGCTTACATCCTACTATTTGTTTCTAAAAGTAGCTTAAGATACAAATTATCTAAAAAGATCTAAAATTGTGAGTTTATAAACCAAAAAAATGGAAATCACAGGTTGCTTATGAACCATCAAAATTGCTCATATTGCAATGAAACCAAGATCAGATCAGATAGAGAAAAATCAGGCGATTCTTACGGTATATTATCTCATTTTGCCAATTTGGCGGATCAGCAAGGTGGCCTTTCCAGCGCAGCGTTAATATGACCTCAAAACGTGGGTTTGATCTTTAAAAACTCACAAGCGTACCACGAGTCACTTTGCTTACGTTTTCGTACATTGCAAAACTATCGCTCAAGGCGCAATTTCAGCAATTTCGGGCGCCGTTTGTGTACTGAGCACTGATATTAGATTTAAAATGAGATACGAGGTGCATCCGTCTTTATTTATTTTAGCTCGCTGGGGCTATAAAACGGCTGCTAAAATCGCTCGGCTCACATTTTTGTCGGTGTTATGACTATGTTTTATGTTATAGATGATGTATCATTAGTAACTTGGGTTTCGTATAGAAAAACATCATCAGACCAGCCTATAAAACATGCGGTGCAGTCACAGACTATATAGTGAACAAGTTCAGACGGACATCTATCGTACAT
The DNA here is from genome assembly GCA_963921215.1 of Scoparia ambigualis. Classification (NCBI taxonomy): domain Eukaryota; kingdom Metazoa; phylum Arthropoda; class Insecta; order Lepidoptera; family Crambidae; genus Scoparia; species Scoparia ambigualis. The sequence goes on from OY992503.1 coordinate 3,537,295, forward strand.
TTCTATGAAGCTTTAGAGCTGGCCGCCATCTTAGCTCAAGATTGATGTATGACATTTGTAACTTTTTAATCTTGAATACTTAATATAAGGCAACAACATTTTCTGCATTCAGCCAGAACCGAACCGACATACCAGGCAGTTTGTTTTTCTTAGGTAAATTAGGATACATCAGAATCTACCAAGGTATTAAGCAAGATATTTTGTAATTGCTAATAGTTACCTTTTGAAATAAAACCAAATATTTCTTAAGTTGGCACATTTATTTTCTTTTTAACTTTTTGGTAAGTATATTTTATAAAAGCTTTATTTTACATCATTGGAAGACTTCTCTTCTGCAACCTGCGGATGTCAGTGCCTCCTGATATTGCACCAGTGCCTAATAGGCGAGATTTTGAAGTTATAAATCTCTCCTCAAAATTTTTCTGAAAAACAAAGCGTTTCAAGTTCAATGTTCATCAACATTCAACGCCCGAAGAGTTTTCACTGTTTAAATGCACTCCAGCCATTTATTGAGTCTAATAGCATTAGCACATGGAAATACATGTAATTTAACGGTCTGTCGTAAACACTATCACAGTTGGTAACACAGCAATGATTTAACATCGTAGAAAGCACTAAAACGTAACTTAACACGGAATAATCTGAGTAATACTCAAGTAACACTTAGAAGTTATGTGGAGAAATAGATATACGGAAATAAATCAAGATCGCCTCGACACAAAACAACAAGTGATGAAAGTGACGCCATTTTCAAAGATTTTGACAGTAGTGATATTCGCATCGGGAAGAAACTGTCATACATCATTCTTGAGATGCGTTCTCTATAGCAACTTTTTTCAGTAGGGAACATTTCCACCCGTGGGTGCAGTCTAGCGGTGGATATAATAATTATTGCACTTAGTTTGGTTGGCGAATGGAATTAAAGTGGTTATACAGGTTTTTCCTTATAGGTATATGGTAGTATGTAGGGTTGCCAGGCCCAAAAATAGAAAAGCCGGACACAGATCCATATTTAACCGGACATTGTGCCCTAAAAACCTTATAGGGGAGAGTAACCTATATTGGACCGGCGCTTAAATTGGACCTCTTGTGTATTTATACCAAATGACACCATTTTTTTACACTGGCAACACAAAAAGAGGCGACCGCAGAGCCACTGACAGGTCGCCATTTTGTAGCGACGTTCGACAGATCGTATGACGCTAAGAGAAAAAAAAAGGTTTTTGACTGAATTGGTGCTATTTTTGCGTGTTTTGTGTAAGGAGATTGTTCATCAACATGGTAAGTCTTAATATTGTAACACATGTCAGAATGCAGCATGTTTTATATTGTTTTAAGTGCCAGTTAATATACACGAATACGTTGAGGTTATGTTTTTGTTTTCATGACTAATTATAAATTTGTCTAGGTCCCCATATCGAACCACTCACGAGTTCCGAAATTGTACCGGTCCAATTTATGCAACTGCTTTTGTTTTTAATTTAATTTAATTTGAAATTATTTTAGATGGCGTCTGCTGATGGTGAGAGTAAAAATAAATATTATAAATGGAGTAAAGAAGACTTGCAAAGGGCGTTAATTGCTTATGAGAAAAAAGAAATGGGCATCAATGCCATTTTTACATTTGGTACAATTTAGGGGCCTAGTGGTCCAATTTAAGACACCGATACCGTTAATTGGACCGACGAACAACCTTTACTAAATATATATACACACATCAAAAGTGTCTAGGGATCAACATATATTTTTGCAATAACTTTTCTCCTGATTGATATTAATTAAAATTTTCTTTAAGGATTCATCAAATAAAGTGTTTTCGTTTGTCTACAGTAACGATAAACCAAGTCACCTTTGCATTAATAAAGAAATTTGCCATTTTCCTAATAAAGGGATTTTTGACATTTGAACCACTAACATTAAAGTTCGAAAAAAAGACTGAAATAACAGTTTTCTTTAAAATTTTATTGGGTAACTTAAACAATTAATAATCCGTGTTTCTACCGCGAACACTAACAACACAAGAACATCGGTTTGGCATACTCAAAATGAGTTCATCCAAATCACGCTGTGGAATGGCCGCCCATGTTCGTTGCAACAACAAAAAAAGGTCTTCTTGCGACTGGATACCCTCCATACTCGGCAGAGCTCTTCTCTGTAGCATATCCCATGCATGCTCAATCGGGTTCAAGTCTGGCGACTAAGCAGGCCAGGGCATGACATTGATGTTAGCTGCGGCGAGAGTCTGTCTTACAACTCTTGCGGTGTGCGGTCGCGCATTATCATGCATTAACTGAAATAAGGGACCGATTTGCACTTGTAGAGGAACGATGACGTCTGATACAATCGTCTCAGCATAAATTTGAGCGTTGAGGTTGCCTCTGATCCAAATCAACTCAGTTCTTCCGCCGATCCAAATACCCGCCCATACCATGATGGTTCCACCACTATAAGGATGGACTTCTTGGCAGAATTTTAATCGCTGTTGGCGTCCAGGGGTTCTCCAGTGTCGTATACGTCTTGTATCCGGTCTCATACCAAAACGAGACTCATCAGAAAAGCACACGAAACGCCATTGTTCTTCTGCCCAATTTCTGTGTTCAAGAGCCCATTGATATCGAATCCTACGATTGTGCATTGCTATAGGTCCCCTTAGCGGTCTTCGGGAATGAAGGTTCACTTCATGCAAGCGGTTTCTGACTGTTTGGTCGCTAATTAAGTTCCCTGAAGAGTGATGAAGCCTCACGGCAAACATCATGGCGGTTATTGTTGGAGCTCTTCGAGTTGTGATTTGAATGTATCGGTCTTGTCTCCGTGTGGTGCAGCGATACCGTCCTCCATGGCGCTCAGCCACGGTACCAGTGCTTCGGTAACGTGTCCTAAGTCGACTGATAACACTCTGACTTGTATTCAGAGCTAAAGCCACAGTACATTGCCGGGAACCAGCTTCTATCATTCCCACGGCTCTGAGCATTTCTTCCCTGCTTAAATGACGTCGCCGCTCCATAATAACGTTGGTTTTAATCAGTAGTAGGGAAACAGTAGCACTAATAATGTCTTCAATGCGTTGTATGTTTTTATAGGGAAAATATTTACAGCTGATTTTCATCTTTTACTAGAAATTGATTGAAAGTTCCTGTTTCAAATTATGAAATGCACCAAAAAGGATCCATATAAATTTATAAAATCATAAATTTATTACAAAGCCACATCTCAATCTCAAGAAATCCGCATAAAAATGCTTGATCCCTAGACACTTTTGATGTGTGTATATAACTAGTTTCAACAATGCTACAATATTAAAGGATTTATATTGTGTAGCTAATGAAATAAGCTGTATTATGAGTTATTTTGTATTTTTACAGCTTCAAAGGATTCGGTGATATGTGTCATTATATCAAAAGTGGTCCAATATAGGTTACCCTCCCCTATCTTGGTTTATTCCGCGTCTGCGTCAGCGTTTATCACAAGCGCTTTCGTTCGGCATCTTTTTGCCAGCGCGACGGGGTTGACCAAAAGCATAACACGACTGGGCCATCCCACCAAGTGCTTTAAAAGGACTATATTATTGTGTATTCTATGCTATTACTGCAAAACATATAAAAAAAATAGGTTTCATGGTTGGAAGCAGAGTGTAAATTTAACATTCCTCTATTTGTTCTCTTAAGAATATGAAAAATGCAAAGCCAAGCCGGAGAGCGCAACTCATCCAAACACTGGAACTGTGCGGTGCTCGAGGAATCGTGAGAGGAATCTCAAGCCGCTGGAGATGTGCGCGGCGCCACAGTATTACATTTTGAATAGTAATGTTTTAGTACAGAAACATTTACACTGTCGTAGCACTGCGATTTCTTTATTTTATGGGATATATTATTAACAACGTATTATAATCGTGCAGCTGCTGGGATTAATCTTAGCTTTTCCTACTTTTTAACCGCCTCTGTAGTTTAGTGGCTCTTAGGCAGTGAGGTCCCGGGTTCGATTCCCAGCGAGGGGTAAATCACCTTTGTGTACTTGGTTTGGTTGGTGGTACAGCTTGTTAAGTCCACCTGTTTAGTTACTACAAGTCTGGCGTCATAACAATAATATTATTAGCATTGTTGTGTTAGAGATAAGATAGCCAGCTCCTATGTGGTTGAGGATTCCGGGTGAAGCGCGCTACCACCTTCAGCCTTATCGTCACTTACCATCAGGTGAGATGAAGACCAAGTGCTTAACCGTAGTTTTTAAACAATAATTAAATATTCAAATATGGAATTATTTAAGGGAATATTGTGATGTAATTATTATTTATTTATTCAAAGTAAAGCATTAATAAAGTAATACCTACACCAAATATATAGCCCAAGCCCAAGTTAAGATTCTTGTAAAACTGGTTTAAAATAGAACACTAGATAAAAGAAATAAATTTAGAAAAACATTTTTTTTTTTTATAGTCGCAACCGGAAATGTACCCGAGACTACAGAGATAGCACGGCACGAGAACCGGCGTGCTAACCACTCGATCACGAAGGTCTTTTTTTTTAAATTAAACAAGAGTCGAGTTTCGTATTTTTATTTACACGTAAAACGTATTACTGTTCCTATTAATCTATTGAATTATTACCAGCTATATGTACACAGTACCTGCAATCAATATATTCTATTCAATACCTTTACAATCAACTCGTGTTTCAGTAATGATTTGAATAACTGTTGTGTCTGTTTATTGTTGTCAACATAATCGTAAAGAAATATATACACTCACTCTGTTATGTTGTTAATAAATACGCGTAACAAAATAAAAATAAAGTTCATAACCTCTTTGGGTAGCTAGAAAGCCCCATAACATAACTTCCGCTTAGCTACTATATAAAATAAATACAGATTACAGATAATGTCTTTGTATAAATACGGTTGTTTCCTTCATGTTTTTTCCTTAAATTTAGCTAGGCTTATGGGATTAGGTGGAATAAGTACGCGTGTAAATGACAAAATAAAAATGCAGTGGACTATAAGAAAATTGTGGAAAAATATCAGTAAAGTATACATAATAACGACTATTATCCCCGAAGGGTTAGTCATAGACTAGGCAATGAGGACAGCAAAAGCAGTCCTCTGTTATAGTCCACTTTTCACCAAATAGCGACTGCACATGTGCTCGGCGTGACACGTGGTGAGCCCATCGCCAATCTATACTCACAGTTAGATGTATGTGCAGTCTTTAGTTATTCAGTCGCCTTTTACGACACTCAAGGAAAGAGAGGGGGTTGGTTAAACTAAGCTGATAGTTTTACAAGTCACTGGTACCTTCCTTAAAGCAAGGAAACAATAAGAATAAGACCTATTTACGATGGGTTTTCTACGATAAAAAAGGCTTCCTACATGCTTTATCGGATTATTTAGAATACTAACTAACAATATAATTCTTAAACCTACTTCATTTAAACTTTCCAAAATAATGTACTTTGTACGATTCAAGTATAAACAGAGAAACTAACTATATTGCAGACTGTAAACACACATTTATCATACAAAACACTTTAAAGTTAAATATCAAACACCACCTTTATAGCACCGCAATAAAGTTTAAAGTTCTTTGTAAAATAATGAGTTTCCAAACAGTTATATTGAAATTAGCCGGTGTTCGGACGCGATAATAAAGTTTGACGTCATGGGACTGGTTTTGGCAGATGTCATGATGTTGATTTAGGCTCTGTTGGCATTCTGTGCTGCTCTAGTTTCAGGTAGTTTATCATCGTAATAATGACTAATAATTGCAGCTGTTTCATTTGATAACGATGGTGGACTGACAATTGGAATTACCAAATAGGTGACATTGTTTTTTTTATAAAATAAAGTAAAATGTATCAATAAATAAAATTATTGAAATTTTTATTAATTTTTTTAATTCGTACCACATAACATCTTGTTAGATGAACGCCAGTCCCTAAGAATAAAAACAAAAAAATATTATCACACTACTGGAAAAAGGCTTACATCAATTAAATTGAGTCTTAAATTACAAGTGAATATAGGGCTTATCACCACACGCGCTTCGCTATAATGCGAAAATTCACAAATCATAAGATCAGGCCCAGCCTGCTCCGTGCTTCGAAAGGCACGTTAAGCCATTGTTCCCGGTTGTTGTCGTAAGATGGCAGTCGTTAAAACCCACCAACCCGCATTGGGCCAGCTTAGTGGGTTGTGGCCCAATATCCCCACGTGCTATTGTTCACGTGGGAGGCTTATGCCCAGCAGTGGGACGTTTATAGGCTAATGATGATGAAGACCTGGGCTCATAAAATCTGAAAAAAACTTTGCTCGATTTAAAAATTGAACTGGACTTTTACATATCGCGGCGTTCTCTCATTTCTTACATACCTAAAAAAAGTCTTTGCTTTTACTTTAGGTGAAACTACAACACACGAGCGCTTGTGCTTCATCTCAGTTGATGGTAAGACACGAATAGACGAATAGAATATGAAAGACTTAATAAGCACTAAGCTAATACGGAATCCTAAACTACAAAAGAATTGGCTACCATATCTCTAACTAACAGAACACAATAATGGTGACAGATTTGAGAACTGTTCATACCAAAAATTTGCTACATAGTCACGTTCAAAATATAGTAGCAATGACGGAATAAACATATATTTTTATATATTTCGTTAAAGGATCTACACGTCTATCGACAAATTCACGAAAACGTGACGATTTGAAAGTTGGCGGTCTTACTGCACGAGGTGACATAAGTTTGAGAAGAATGATGTTAAATGTTATAGCAAGCCAAACTCTTTTTAGAAAGGAATTTGGTGTTTGGTACTTTTGGCTTTCGTAGCGTAACCGGTAGGTACATATACTTACGGTTCCAACAGTTGTAGTCTTTAACAACATGACCTACGTCGGAGGATACGAAAAAAAAAACAGTTGTAGGAGCTGAACACTATTCAGTTTTGTTAGATGCTAACTGGCATCAATCTTCCCAGAGGTACGTTACCTAATGCTCAGAAAAGTTATAACAAAATTTTGTGTTAAGAATAGGGTAGGCACGATGTTTGTGCGATCTTGAGGGATGGGTGACCAAATATTGACCCACATTGGGCCATCGTCGTTGGTCGTAGTGTACGTATTCTCGTGTAGTTTGTTCATGTAGGAAGGCCTGTTTGAGGGTCCAGCAGTGAGACTTATTGTGACGTAACTTAAATAGTTAGACATTTATCGAGACACTTTTTGTAGATAATGGTGTGTTATGCAAAGCCATAGTACATTATTTTATTCTATGATCAATAGTTTTCTAAGCACACGCGATTTAAGGAATTTATTGGAGTTTTTTAGTAAGGATCCCTAATTTTTTTTTAAATATAATATAGCCTATGTCTCCCGGCGATAGTGTAGCTTCCCAACGGTAAAAGACTTTTTTAAATCGGACTAGTAATTTCGGAGCCTGTTCAATACAAACAAACAATCAAATGTTTCCTCTTTATAATATTAATATAGATTATAATGACAGTGGTTAGAATAGTCTTAGACTGGTTTGATTCCTAGCTGGACTTACAAATTGTACTTGGTTTGGTTAGTGGTGGTGTGGTCTGCCAGATTAGTTTACATGTCTTCTAAATTCTTATCTAATTGTGACCATAAAAATAATGATCAATTTCATTGCATTGTTATGTTCTGGAGGAAATACATTAAGCAATTCTTTAGTGACTGGGTAAGTGAAGTGTGTTAACACATTTTGAGATAAGGAACAAGCGCTTACCCAGTGTGCAAGAAATGTTAAGACTACCTACTTGCAATTCCATGCTGTGTAATGTAACTTTTTCAACTTCCAGCACCTTTCTCCCTATAGTTCGCCGGGGCCCACGCGAAATAGTTGCGCAACGGGAAATACGGAAAATCCGGCTTCATTATCATTTGGCGGCGTAAAAACTTCAATTATTTCACGAAACATCCCAAAGATCTCGGAGGAGCGGAGGTCAGTAATAAAATAGATTACATCCGACTGCTATTTATATTAGAGTACAAAGATTTGCGGTATTTTTGGCGCTATCGCAGTCCAAAGGGCAATTACGTGGCGCGCGTTTCGCTTAACTACGTCTCCGCGGCTCTATGACTGGAGCCTGCTGAAAGGCGCCAATGCATAGGAGGTAGCGGGAACTAAACAATTACGCTGTAAAAAAAAATCTTACTTATTTGTTCCTCTACCGGGCAAGCACTAAATCCTAAACTACAGAGAAACAAAAGGTTGGTAAATAACATTCATGTTATGACGACATTATTTAGTCGGTAATAACTAGCCAGGAGGACTTGAAAAATCATCCTTGCACGAACCAGACCGAGTGCAAACCATCTGACCTAAAGAACCCGGTTTTGGTGCCGGTGGTTGCTGTAATGTCATAAAGATACATCCAATGGAAATCCATTGTCCCATATTGGGACTGCATGGTGAGTTATACACCATTTTCCCCAAATTCTCATAATCTGTTCTAATTCTAATTCTTACCAATGGGAAGGTCTGAGCCTAGCAGTGGCACATCATAAGCTTATAAAAATAAACTTTTGCTCTGAATAACTAAATACTCAAACGTTCAATGATTTTAACTGGAAGGAGAAATTGGTTTGTTTTTATGAGTCTCCCTGTAGTTGTCGCATGACTAGATTGAGAGTTTTCTTACCACCAGTCCCTATGATGAAACCTCTGTAAAGAAAATTCCCAGTTTTTGGACAACTGTAGCGGGACAAGAGGAAAACCTTCAATTCTTCTTTCTTAATCTCTCCAATCTACTTTTATTCGAAGAAATTAACGATAAATTAACACCATCCGCTGGTCTCTTGCACCAAGACGGTGTCGATCGTTATCTTTTCACTAAATTAGACGCAGCCGTGGAGAGAAGGGTTGAGTTTATCTGGCCCTTTATGTGAACGAATGCGGGTAGTACACTGTTTATCCAGGAACACGGCTTGATAGAGATTTTAGGGCTTGTAGTGGAAGTTAGCGGCGTAGTTGAATCTTAAGACGACACAATTTAGTGCGTGTAGGTAAGGTATAATTTTAATACAAATAGATACATCTCACGAACCTTAAATTTCCTGAAGGTATACAGAAACAGAGCCATACTATGGCTATAGGTACATATTAATTAGTCTTACTTTTAAACGTTACTTAAATGTTGAGTAATACTTAGGTAATAGTCATTTTGGTAGTGTTTCGTAAAGATGTTAATAAGTAAGGCTGATTCCAGATTCAAGGGCGGAATATGTTATGAACTTTATGTACCTACGAGTACTCTAAGTTGGAAAATTGACAAGTTACTTCATTAGATTACAAAACTCCATCTCATTTTTGTGATTGCTTCTGCAGTGCTTAGTACCAGATCATTCTAGTGGCTAAAAAGGGAGAACTGTGGAAGGTTTTGGGAATATACCTCCCTTCACCCTAGAGGTGACCGTTATATTAGATAACGAATATATTATAACGTTATAAAGATATAACGATAACGCATAATACTACTATATTATAACATTTTCTGCTTTTTTCCCAATAAAATAATTTTATCAGTAAACCAACGCTATCTTCCTAGTATCGCCGGTGTGTAAACTCCACGGTAGATTAGGCAGTTGCCTTCAGACGGTAGCGACTCCTATTGTCTACGAGATGTACTACCTATATGCATCACATTAAAAGCGGTTTTTAGTCAAGAATACCTAATTTTGGGACTGTTTTACCGACTTATTCGTTAGGTATATTGTATGTCTTTGGTTTGACGTATGAACTACTACTATGGATTCTAGACCTGAGACTATAAGGCATAATATCCTAAATCACCAAAAATATTGATTTTCTTATTTTTACTGCTATTTATTACTAAAAAAAACAATCATACAAGTTTAAATCAGCCGAGTGAGTGTTACGTTCGGTGTAAGCAAACGTGCAAATCGCTTTGTTTTTGTTGATAATTAACGTTATTCTTTGAAATTGCCGCGTGTTGGACAAATATGGTTTAGTTATGAAATAATTAATATAATAATAAACTTTTAAGTATACTTACCTTAATTTAAATACTAAGCGCAACCAACAAATCGAATCATAATAAGTAGAATAGCACATCACAAAAAAAAATAGTAATCGATCAGCGATTATTAGGTAAAAATATAATTTTAAGTGTTTTATAATAGCAGTAAAAATATCATAATATTATAGTATAGCATAAAGGTTTGCTATATTATACGAATATAGCAGATCCGCACATCTATGCTTCGCCCCCTACGGAGCTCTTTCAGGCAGCTGCGTCTCCCCTTTCATGTAGTAAACTGCAATTTAAATATTTCATATACAATTCCCTGAATCGTCTCAAATAACAACTCCAGGACGACATTGCAGTGGTATTATGGTACTTGTGATGAGAGACAATTTGAAATCCGAGGACAATTTGAAAGTCGCTAATTACCAAGTATGTTGTTTACCCCTCATTAGGAAAACCTATATTTAGGTACTAATGGCAACCGTAATGTTCTTCGAATAGCAAATCTATAAAACTATTTTTTTTAATAAAATAAATACTTAAATAAAAGTAAGAATAAAAAACGTTTTTTTTATATATATGAAAAGTAAAACAATAACAATGGATTCACCTAAAACGAGGTCATATTTTGAGTACACAAAAAATCCGCTATGGACGCCATGGGCCCAGTAAGTAACAATTTCAACTCGTCCATAAATCCAAATAAAGAATGGGGCATTCTCGCAATTTATACACGAACTTCTTCATTTTCATGCGAAAACAACAAAAAATGACGTTAAATAATTCAGAAACATTTTGTCCGGGTTCCGTTTGCCGTTTCTAACTGAATTATGCTCTGTGGCCGTAAATAAGGTTTTTAATTTCCGCAAAATCTTGAAAGGTTTATTTTTAATATTCTCTCGGCGATGTTCGCGCTCCGTGATTTGTTTGCAATTGGGAAAAAATAATCTTCTCCTTCATAATTTTCGATTCCGGAAATAATCATTCGATTCCTTTTCGTAGAATGATGACCCAAAGAAGGTGACGCTAAATTGTTTCTTTGTAATATTGAGATATTATTAGAAGAGTAATTTCAAGCTGTTTAAAAATTGTGTTAGTCCGTTAAAAATGACATGCATGCATACATACATACATACATACATACATACATACATACATACATACATACATACATACATACATACATACATACATACTATACATGACTATATAATCCCCAAAGGGTTAGCAGACAGGCAATGAGGAAGCAGAAGCAGTCCTGCCAATCAACTACTTATATTGTTTGTTAGCGTACAAATGAATAGACAAATGCATGCAAGTATTCTATTCTCAGTTTTCATTAATACACGCAATATTGAAAAAAATATATGAACATATTTTGCAACCCGGACACCACGTACTACAAAGCTAAATATTCAGAATGGCCTGCAAAATGGCCGACCGAACCACATTATCTGGAATCTATAATTAATAAAAAGGTTTTGAGCGCATACTTTAGTGTCACACGTTGTGTGGAAAACGTTGTTTTAATGAAAAACAATGTACCTACCTAGTCACTGTTTCGTTCTTCGTGCCGACTGTTTTGATGCCAATCTTAACATTTGCTAGAGATCTATTACTAGGATCGTTTGTTATAAAACGTTTTCAACGAGAGCGAACGCAAACGCAAGGTCAATGGTCAAGGATTTCAAAATATTTTAAGTTAGACTAGACATTTTTTTTCTTTCATAATACACTGATGTTATATGATGTTTTTTTGCACTTTGGCACCACGTGAAACTAGATCCTACCTACCTATAAGAGTGTAATAATAAACTTATCTATCCATCGATATTATATTGTGTATAGAAACCTTATATTAGTAATGTAGGCAGCATGTAACGATGTGCAAAATGAATGAATCTGTCACCATTATTAAGGGGAGGTATTTCGAGCGCTTCTCTCTCGCTCTCTCGACGGGTATAACAGCGAAGCGAAACGAATAATCGTGTTTTATATTATAAAAAATTGATAGATGTAATAAATAAAAAACGATCGATTATAATCCCTCAAATTATTTATGAACTTCATTTTAGTAAATGAACTATAATATCAAATCACTTATTTTAAGAATAAAACCTAGAAAAGGATACAAAAATATGTAACTTTGTGAATTTATTCTATCGAGCCAACTTTATCAAATCGTGTTTCCATCGAGTGTATTCCACAGAATAAACCTCAACAAAATTTCATAATTTTCGCAGATTTTAAATTTACTGTTTACTACTTAAAAAATTAATTCTAAGAACGTGTTATTTTAATTTTTCACTGACACCTAGCCTTAAATTAACATTTGTTTGACACTTTCTATTTGTGTAACTCGAATTCAAGTGGTACATACGGACCGCTCGTTATATTGACTTACCGTTATGAATTTCAAAAAAGGATGTTAGAAAGTTGTAAAACACGCCGTTATACATTAAGATACTAAATTATCTAGTTCCAGTGTGAATTGTGGGAGCTAACCGCTAACCTTGAGCAACAATCGGGACCAACTACGTTGTATACTTATTCTTCTTGATATACATTCATATATACAACCACTACTTTTATCCCCGAAGGTTTAGTCAGAGACCAGGCAATGAAGACCACAGAAGCAGTCCACTGCCATAATAGTCCACGTCTCAACAAATGACAACTGAACATTTGCTGAGCCCATCGCCGCTTTATACTGCTGGATGTATATACAGTATTTAGTCCGTTAGTCGCCTTTTACGACACCCAAGGGAAGAGGTAGTATTTTTTTATAATGTGCCGCTACCACACAGCTCTAATATCTAAGCACCTAGTTAAGTAATTACATAGCATTTATATTATAAAAAACGTTAGGAAAGCTTTGTCTCCACCTATATATCTTCATGACATAGACCGTACATTTTATATGACTTAATGGTATGAGACCGCCTTTATTAATGAATTATGTGTCTGTATTTTGTGTACAATAGAATAATATTTTATTCATTTCTGCATTGTATAAGGCTGGGCAAAGACCGCCATCATTGAAGTTAGGTATTTGCTACAGTTCCTTGGTTTTGGTTTAATCACAAGGCTTGCCTGGCAAATACGGGTCCATGATCACAAATTCAGGATAAGCAACGAAAACTCCGAAACATGATTTACTCAATGGGGAGTTGAACCCAGGATGTCCGATCTCAGGCCGAGCGGTTTACCTCTCGTTCACGTTAGTAGTCCTACTTAAGTTCAATAAAATTATATTAGAACCTTTTTAAAACCACAGAATTACACCGAACGAGTTATTCATTAAATAAGTTTCACTTTAGCTTTAAGCTTATCCAGCATCAGAAAGCATAAGCTAATTTGTGTAATGTAACGAAACTCAGAATATCCTCGCGCAATTTGCCACGAGCGACCAACTTGTATTTTATTAGCAGCACGTTATGGGGCCCAATTAAATTTGGCTAATCGTCGGAAGCTCAGCATTGTGAGCCATTTCACTTTTGTTGGTTACGTAATACCGTGTTATCGGTTACTATTGTACATACATACACATTATAATCACTACTATTATCCCCGAAGGGTTAGTCAGAGACTAGGCAATGAGGACCGCAAAAGCAGCCATCTGCAATAGTCCATGTTTAACTAAATAGTGTCTGCATATGTGCGTATGTGTTTTTTTTTAAATTCTATAACGGGTAAGCGCTTGGCCTTCATCTCACCTGATGGTAAGTGAAGATAAGGCCGAAGGTGGAAGCGCGCTTCACCCGAAATCCTCAACCACTGAGGAACTGGCTATTTTATCTTAAACTGTCGGAACACAACAATGCTATAAACGTCGTTGTTATGGCGACAGACTTAGATAAGATGGTGGTAGCTAGCCAGGCGGACTTAACAGCCCTACCACCAACCAAAAAATTGGTGAGTCCGCTGAGGGGGTGGTAGTATTCTTTTGATGAGTCACGTATTGCTTGAATAGTAATTCCTCTTATTGTGTTATACTTCAATACATTGTGAACTTTGTCACTAGAGTATAAGAATCAACAGTGATAGGAGAAATTTTACAGTTTTGGATAGGTGGTTGTAGATCTACAGGCGCGTGTAAGACGAATTATGGGTCAATTAAGTTGCGGGTGCGTTTAGAGAGTGAGGCAACTAGGGACGTTACTTTCGCATGATAGGAGTCGTAGAATGATTATTTAAAACACAAAACCCTATTACTCACATTAATATAATGTATATATATGGCTCCCATCTTTGGGCTGGAGCGCCCCAATACCAACTCTTTCCTTTTGACCGCATTCAACGCAGAGCTGCTCGAATTGTCGAAGACGACGTGGTAATTTCAGGTCGGCTCGATCAACTGACTCTTCAGAGAGACGTTGTGTCTCTCTGTATATTGTACCGCATATATCATGGGGAGTGTTCTGAGGATATGTTCGGCTTGATGCCTGCCGCTGATTTCCTACACCGCACTACACGCAATCGACTGTCATTTCATACACATCACCTTGATGGATGGCGGTCTACTACTGTGCGTTTTTCACGAAATTTCTTGCCTCGAACTACAGTGTTGTGGAACCAGCTCTCGGCGGCGGTATTTCCGGACCGTTACGACTTAGGGATCTTCAAGAAACGAGCCTATTCCTTCCTTAAAGGCCGGCAACGCACCTGCGATTCCTCTGGTTTTGCGGATGTCCATGGGGGGCGGTGATTACTTTCCATCAGGTTACCCGCTTGCTCGTTTGCCTCCTTCTGTTATAAAAAAAAATATAGGATTTGTAAAAGAGATTTTAACAATAATGTACTTACTTAACTATCCCAAAAACACTTTTGCAAAATGTAATTTAGTTAAAGAGGTGCAAGTCCCACTTTTAATTAACATTTTTACATTTTGATAACCATAACTTGTTTTACTAACAATTTACTATTATCGTACTAAACTCAATGTTTCAAGCTGAATTAATTTCTAAAAAAATACATGCTAAGTGCTTGATAAAGAACCTAATAGCCGAATAAATACAATACAAACAAGACTTAGAGTGCAAAAAAACACTTAAAATTTGCATGTTTATAATGCTAAGGCCTCGGTTACGAACACAAGCGTCTTACGACGCGTTAAGCAAATTTCATGTTCATTGCGCGTTATATACAGCAATCATAGTCAACGACAAATAGAAAGAACGCAATGAACAGATAAATCGCACGCCGCGCCGCTTACCGCCAGTGGACGTGACCGAACGGTAAGACGTATATATTTGGTGCTCTGCCTTGCATTTCGGTAGCTTCGATAAAGCGTACACTTTAATACATAGGTACGCGTTGAATATTTAAAAAGTAATAATGTTATTTGCATTTATCTGTTTGTTCTTAGTAACAGATGTTTTCTCGTCGTCAATTATTGATAAATTAATAGAAAATCGTAAGTACTTACAATGTTGTTGGGTTTTACATTTGTAATCACAATGTTTTTTATCAATATGAGTACAAAAGTACGCCCCAGGTGCTAGGCATAATATTCGGTTAGATAAAGTCAGAGCGAGAGTGCGAGTTAATTCACAGTTCGATTACGTTAACAAAAACGAAAATTTTCGTATGATATTTTTTGTAATTTGACGAACTCCGTAAGGTTTAATTCACGGCCAGGAAAATTTAGAAATAGCTTCGGTCGGAGGTTTACTATTTAATTATCTAGTAATCTATTAGAAAATTTTGAAAATTAAGTTAAACTATGTAATAATAATTGGCGTCAGTATAGAAAGGACATAATTTTTATTGGTACCAAAATAAAAGAAAAATTAACTGCTACAATTTATTTACTTCCTTGTCCAAGAGACTAAATGCTATCATTCTGTATATTTTTTAGATTTTTAATTTTGATAGGTTTTGTACGTTTCTGAAATGTTAACGAACGCAGGGTTATTTAAGTAGGTAAGTCTGTGAGGGCTATGGTAATGTAGAAACGATATTGTTAACACAGTTATGTTTTTCGCACTTAAAGTATTTAGCAACGATACACACAATTAACACAACGAAAGCGCGGCCGGGAATCGTCTGGGGGTTGACAGTCTATCATCTGTCTACGATGTGTATTGACATATAAAACGTCAAACAAGCGGCACTTTCTTATTTTGATTATCATAAATTATCGCAATCCGAATATAATGTTGCCATTTTCGAGTAGAAATCAATGTTGGTTTATAAGGTCTTTAAATTAAAAATACGGTCATAAATATGTTAGTAATAATATATTATTCAAGTATTTATACATTGGCGTCAAGTTAAAAGACTTTAGAATTTAGTACCACACCCCATAGTAAAAAAATATGTCTTTTATTGATTTATTAAGTAATTTAATGTCAAAAACAAGTCACACTAGGCCATCTGATCATACCTACCTACGTCTAAGTTTTTCGACGTCAACTGCGCACAGAGTTTATTAAATCAACTTGCCTTTCGAAAACGGAGAAGGTCGTAAACCATCGCACAAACCAGAAAACGATACCTAATTGTAAAAAATACTTACTTGGTTTTTTAAGAGTGCTAGTAAATATTATGTGAAGAAGACCTCGTGAAGGCCACAGACGATGCGTTTCGTGTTTCTGGTTTTTGGACCGGAAAGATAAAAAAGGTCATTGACACGATATGAAGAATAATAACTTTCCCACTGTCACACCAATTAGGTACTCTCACCAAGTTAAGCTTATTTTTTAAACTTGTTTTTACATGGTAGCTTAGTAACGAAAAAACATAGTTAAATATAGGTATAGGTACTAATTATAAATTGAAAATAGCCAGACCGGAAATCAATTAAAATTTCGAAAATCAGTTAAGTAATCAGAAATAAATTTTGAAAAACAGTTAATTCTAAATTAACCCGACCGGGTATAGAACTTGTACCCTCAGAGATGGCGACGACATGTCAGAACCCTCGTGCTGACCACTCGACCACGGCGGTCGTCAAAGAAGTATGTTTCATATTCTTAATAAATTAATTAATTTATGGAAAACATTTATCTTTGCAATGAATTATCTTCGTAATTAATATATATTTTACTTCAGAGAACAAAGATATTGTTTACACTCATACTCACTCACTCATGACTCATGAGCAGGCTGTGCCCTTCGCAGCAGAACGATCGAACGAAGTGCTGTAAAAAGAGCAGTGAGTCATTGGCACTCATTAAGATACATATACCTACATAGAATCAGGACTATTTTCCCCAAAGGGTTAGTCAGAGACTAGGTAATGAGGACCTCAAAAACAGTCCTCTGCCATAGTCCGCTTTACACCAAATATACAGGTGGTGAGCCCATCGCCGCTCTATGCTGTTGGATTTATGTGCAGTATTTAGTCCGTTAGTCGCCTTTTACGACACCCAAGGGAAGAGAGGGGGTGGTAGTATTAGTTCACCGCTACGCAACACAGTTGCAATATTGCCATCTTCGATCAAAAATACCAACATTGCCATAAAAATTGTCGTTTTCGTTAATGTAGTTGAATGATGAATAAAAAGTCGCACTTAGCACTGTGATCCTACATTACATTATGGCCAAACTCAAAGAAGAATGTTTGTAAACAAATAATTAACTATTCTTTAGGCAAATATCTATTGTCACTCTGGTTTTTACTTTTTATTGAGAGATTCACGTGAAAACCAAGGAAAGGACAATGCTTAAAAAAACCCAGGCCCGGCGCAAAAGAAAAGTAACTCAAATTATAGGTAAAAATAAGTAATTAATAACTGCATAGGAGGAATCATCGAAATCAATGGCTATATGTGTGAAATTGCTATTTGAACTTTTATAGGGGTAACATATTTTGCAGCTGGGAGATATGGTTTAAAATGCCATCTGAAACACCGAGCAAGTAAATATCTTTTACTTATGAAAAGTCACGAGTCGTGACTTTGGGACGCGGGGCAAGCCTTGTCCCAACCGGGCTAACTTCGCTTTGACAGCGAAAAATATAACACTTAATTAAAAAAATAGTTCGGTTGGTCATAGATAATTCGAGCATCCCGCATCATTTTTGGATCATGTCGTATAAGACCTAGAAAATCGGTAACTTTCGTGCGTAATTATTTAAATAAAAAGTACATTTGTGTTTTTTCTTTTATCTGACATTATTTTTAATGATTAACTTGTAAAAGTATAGTAGAGAAGTTGCCAGAACAATGTAATTATATGTATTCGCTTTTAAACCGCAACTGTATCTTAAATGTAAAAAATACTTTACTGAGATCTCTCACTGAATTCTTGAGAAGTGATGTTGAACTGTTTTGTTTCATTTGCCAACACTCGCTGCACGTTAATCATTAAAACTTAACACTTTAATCATTATTTTACATTAATATTCGGAAATAAAACAAAGCAGCAGACATGACGATTCACTTTCCCCGCCAAAAAGTCAAGATCGCTAGTTAGTATTATGTGTAGAAGACATTAAGACTTTAATAAATGCCACAGACGCTGCTTATGGCTGGTTTCTGTTGACACGATAGGAAGAAAAATATATATGTTCGTAATTAATATATTTTTACTTTAGCTTTCAAAAATCCTTTTCACAACGAAATGCCATGCAAAACCTTTGGTGGTGAATGTGCAAAGAAATGTCCAAATGGGGAACTCTTGAGCGCGCTGTGCCCTACGCAGCAGAACGATGGAGCGAAGTGCTGCAAAACGAGCAGTGAGTTCTTGACACACATTAAAGGTCGATTCACACATATGTGTGTGACTTCACTGATATCAGTGAAGTCACAGTTCCGTCAACTATCAGTATTAGTGCTTCAGTGTTGCGTAAGTGATTCAATTCACACATGTCAGAACCCACTTCACGGGGCTTCAGTGAAAACGTGTCCGTCGTCAAGTATCGCGATTGTTGCTATGGCTCTATTAAATACTACGGAGCTAGCAATGATAGCTATTGCTTTAGACGAAGAAGAAGAGCAGCATCAACACTGAGAGCACTGTGTCGTCACTGACACTGGCAAGTGAGGATGCGTTCATAGTGAATGTATGAATGAATATTTCGCACTGTGCCGGTACTGTGTCGGAACTGTGACTTCACTGATATGTGTGAATCGACCTTAAGATGTTATTTTAAGTTACTGCTATCTTAAAATACTAGGGATAAACAATTCGATGAAGAGTGAATATTTTTTATATAATTTTAACGCAAATTTTGTTCGCAACAACTAACAATTAAAATTACAAATTGGAAAACGTTCAAAAAATTACCACGAGCAGTAATTGAACCTGCACCTTTCTAACAATCCGATTCTGAAATCTGACAAAAAATTATTTTACTTTTTCCAATTCGTTAAAGAATTTACTTATTATTCACATTTTAGCGAACATTCTAGTGTCACTCAGATATATTTTATTCTCTCAAAAAACAGTAAATTATCGACTGACCATTTATTATGTAGTTATGCATAAAAAAGACACCATTGTCAATGGATAATATTAAATAGTTACATTACGTTATAATGTAACTTTTTTAATACTTATAAAGAGATTATAGCATATGAAAGTTTTAGTATTAAATTTTATTATGTTGACGAAACATCAATAATTTACCTTTTCTTTTAACGCCAGGTGGGTTTATCCCGAAGTGCAAGTATATAGGAGGTAAATGCGTGGCTAAAATATGGCCATGCTTGGATCTGCTGACATACAAGGGAGCCACAGACTGCAACAACTTAGAAAAGTGTTGTTTGGGTAGTTAAATATAACTACACATTTTGCATAATAGCCTATCACCATTATATCATCATAATCATCAAACTATAAACGTCCCACAGCTGAGCACATGCAGATTAGGTCATATCCTACTTCCTATGTTATTGTCAATTTAACACTGTATGTGTACTTAGATAAAAGTGAAATAATTAAACTTACTTCTGTCATGAATTATTATATCCCTACCTCATTTTACTTCTCTTTTTGTGAAATAAAGTATTATCCCTTTTTGTTTATTGAACAGCATACGATAGCCCTATTGCTGACTTATAAATAACCTATACTAATATACCTACTTTTTTAATTTGACTCTGTTATGTGCAAAAGGGTTTACGCATTAAGGTTTCCCATACAAACTTCCGAGTTGAAATTTATAAAAACCAATGAGTCCATTTTAATGAAACTTGGCATGCTAAAGTAAAAAAAAGATATCTAAATAGTTTGTTGAAAACATTTTTAAAAATCGTTTATTATTGCGATTTAAAGTCCACTATAGAAAGTTTAAAATCGCAATAACTGAGTTAAATAAAAGTTCTTTAAAAATGTTTTCAACAAACTATTTAGATCTCTGTATTTTACTTTAGCATGCCAGGTTTTATTAAAATTGATTAATTGGTTTTTAAAAATTTCAACTTGGAAGTTTGTATGGGAAACCGAAATACGTCAAACCCTCTTAAGTGCAGTTTGCAAAATGTTAAAATAAAGAACGTCTATCTTCTGAAAATTTGTGTAGTTTGTACTTTTAAATTATAGGTAGCTTTCAATGGGAAATAATAATTAAAAACCACATTAAATGCTATGTAATTGTGTTTTTTAACATAAAACCCCTCCCCCATTTCCCTTCTCCATCACTATAAAACATAATGTTACGAGTATGCGTGGGACTAAGTTCACATTATCCTATTTTTTTAGTTTACTACGGTTAAGAACTTGGCCTTTATCTCACATGATGGTAAGTGACGATAAGGCGAAGGCGAAATTTCTCAGCCAACACACTCGCGATATATTTTTTAACATTTAAATCTGATATAAAATTCTTTTCATCCATTAACCGGCCCAGTGAAGGTCGTTCTATACTCGGATTTTAGACTATAAGTATGTGCAGTCTTCAGTCCGTTAGTCGCCTTTTACGACACCCAAGGAATTTTGGTATAATGATAGATGGAGCCTTGGAACAGTTATAGACCGAGTTTTTTGATCACCAATTTGCTTATGGCAAAGCATAGTGAATAAGCTAATGCCCATCAGTTATAGCGATGACTTGATTTTTTTGATGGAGGCCTTTGCCCAGCAGTGGGACAGTATACAGGATGTACTGTACTACTAAGTTACATGTCAATGACCTTAAGTCTAATTAAAATAGTTTCAATTATGTATGTTTCGTGTCATTAACTTTAGACTCCGATAGCAAGCAAAAGTACAAAACATACAATACCTACACCAAAACATATGTTATTCGAGGTCGTAACAAGCAGAGCCTTTACGTGAGTGTATATAAATTATATGTACTTTACCTTGTAATACCAGTCTTTATTTGTCTACTAATGTAGATTGGTTGCTTGTAAATTATAATAGAACAATGCGGTTTACAGTATTAGTACTATTGTTTTGTGTCGTATTCGTATCGTCCACAAAACTTTTACCAGGTATGTCGTTTATTAATTTTAGAATAGAATAGTTATTTATTGTTCACTCCTGTACAAATAAGGTCCTAATAGTAGTTTTAAGGTAGGTGCTTAAATAATTTTAATAAAATACTTCACCATTGCTTCGTTGGCCCAGTGGTTAAGTCCTGGATTCCTGGGTAAACCTCTTTGAGTTTGTGTGTGGTAGGTACCTAAAATATTGATATTCAGGGTGAAAAAAGACCGTGGTTGGAGGAAAAGTAGCCTTATTATTGATGATGGCAATTTTTACTGAAAGAAAACATTCCTTTATTTTCTAACATGATTAAAACTGCATTTAAAGATTTTTAAAAAATCACCTGCTTGAGCCGGGAATCAAACCGGTGAAATGTGAAAAAAACATTCTTTAGTATCATACCAACCGAAAGAGTCATTCGTAACGATCAATTTCTTTTAAACAACTTAGTATCTTAAAATAAAGAAAGACCAAGAAAAATATTTTTTTTATTTTAAAGCTTATTCACTATCTAAAGAAAATAGTTCACTTAACTTATGAATTGCTCAAAATGAGACCTTTTTTCACGTAGACGTATTCTTCGACTGAATTCATTCATTCTGATTTATTTAAGATACTATGTTGCTTAAAATAAATTGATCCTTATGAATGAATCTTTCGGTTGGTATCATAAAATGCAGGATGTTTTTTTTCTCATTTCACCGGTTCGATTCCCGGCTCAAGCAGGTGATTTTTAAAAATCTTTAAATGCAGTTTTAATTGTTTTTGAAAATAAAGGAATGTTTCCTTTCAATAAAATTTGCCATCATCAATATTAAGGGTACTTTTCCTCGAACCACGGTCTTTTTTTCCCACCCTGTATAACAACCGGGACCAACGGGGACAACCGGGCCAACCAACAAAATATTTATTTATTTTATAATGTTAAGTATATATATACATATATACGGAATAATACGGTATATATATATACGGAAACAATAAGACTGTAGTTAATATTAGTACCTTCATAAAAATCAGGATATATTTAATATTTATCTAAAAAAGAAAGTGCTGACTCACAAACTGACTAACTCATCATCCCCTGCCCTTGAACCTAAAACAGCATCATTAACCTATAAATTTCCCACTGCTGGGAACAGAGTTTTACATGGACAACAGCACATAGGGAGGTTTGGCTGCAGCCCACTACGTTGGTCTAATGCGGGTTGCTGGGTTTTCAACAAATTGTCATATTACGAGAACAACCTCTTTACGTGCCTTCCGAAGCACGAAGGAGCTCGAGATGTTTTTAATTTGGTCACCCATCTAGTGAAAAGCGTGAAAGTTGTAGCGTATAAGCGCAAGCCTTGGTAGCAGCGACTGCCGCACCGCTGAGAATTGACTCTGTCTCTTTCATACTCATATAATTGGAAAGAGACACCAGATCACAGCTATGCGCGCAGCGTCTATGTGTCGCTTAGAGAATCGCATAGCTGAACGACTAAACCGCTGTGTGACTAAACCTCTTTCAAAATAAAGAATTAAAAAAAAAATACTCCTGTCCATCGAGAACACCTAAAAAGCTTTCGAAATTTGTAAATCTTTTAGAGGATTTGAAGACCTCCGTGATCGAGTGGTTTTATTCCCAGTCGGGCACTTTAGAAATTACTGTTTTTCTAAATTTATTTCAGGTCTGGGTGTTTTCTATAAAGTATGTTTATCCGTTATCTAACCAATCAAAAGAAACTTAGCTTGGGCTAGAATTAGTGTTAGAGTGGAAAAGTTATATACGGGTGGTCACACGCACCACAACGTGGGTATTTATAATCGCGGCCGGTAGTGTATAATAATTGCGAATAGACCCGTATAAATTGTTTTATTTCAACGTGTGGGGTTCGTATTAACTTCCGATAACATGTGATTAGTCATGTTTATTTAGCTGTGAATGGAAACAACAGTAGAATTAATATTGTTGATAACACAAATAGTGACGTATTCATACTTCACGTTGCAGACACGGCGTCATTTCTTTATGTTAAGGTATATTATATATTTCTACTTTTTGCTTCATCTGAAAAGATAAGGAAACAATTGTAGTATCACGTAACATAACGTTGTCCATCACTGTCTTATGGGAAGTTCGTTTAATCATTAAATATATATATATATATATATATATATATATATATATATATATATATATTATGACTATTATCCCCGAATGGTTAGTCAGCGACTAGGCAATGAGGACCGCAAAAGCAGTCCTCTTCCATAGTCCACTTTTCACCAAATAGCGACTGCACATATGCTTAACAGGTGGTGAGCCTATCGCCGCTCTATGCTGTTGGATGTATGTTCAGTCTTTAGTCAGTTAGTCTCCTTTTACGACACCCAAGGATAAAGAGGGGGTGGTAGTATTCTTTCACCATTCAGTTAATGGTGTTGACATTTTAATGGTGTTTTAAAACTGTCGAACTTGATGGCGTTTTGGCTAAGGCGTACGGAACTTGCCAGCTAAGTAACTTTTGCAATGCCGTTACTATAGATGGGTGACCCAATTTAAAACATCCGTTTTTTCGAAGGCAAGTGTAGCCGTTGGTCCAGCTTGTAGTAAGTAAGCAGTCTTTAAAACGTACCAACTCGCATTGGGCCAACGTGGTGCGTATGGCCCAATCTTCCTTTGTGCTGGTGTCCACGCGGGATGACCTAGGCCCAGAGACGTTTAAAGGCTCATGATAAGTAAGCAAGTAAGTGAATTTCGCCGCCCCCGGCGAATAAAAAGGCAATAGCAAAAATGCAATTGTCGAGAAAAATGAAAATCATATTTTTACAGATTAAAAATCGACTATATGTTTGGTATACAAGAGTGATATCTCAAATGAAGGCTAATTTTTGTACCATTTATATCGTGTTAATAGGTAATATTTAATATATTATTTAAAGAAAATATTTCAGAAAATAAATAATACTACAAAAACTTTATCGTTAATAATTACTAGGTTACGTATCATAAATTCGAAATTTGCTTGTACGAATTTTATTTGGCCCAAAACGTTTTATAATTTTTTGTTTTCCATAATTTTCTTTTTACCGAAAACACAATTTACAAAGTTTTGAAATGCTGATTATCGATTGTTATTTTTTTCAAAATCTCTATATTTTGAAATCCCACTCAACGTTTGGCCGAAGCTATTAATGCTAGACGATCATTCATCATCATTTACCAGAAACACGTTTCCAATATTATTAAAATACAACATTTCAAATAATTGAAATCCATAATATCATCGAACAACTTGTAATCGTAGTAACGTTTAAGCATGCAAACAAGCATGCAGCATGGAAGCAAGCATGCACCACGCAAGCAAGCATGCAGCATGCAAACAAGCATGCAGCATGTAAGCAAGCAAGCTCGTAGCTTGCAAGCAAGCATGCAGCATGCAAGCAAGCATGCAGTATGCAAACAAGCAACCAAGCACGCAGCCAGTATGCAGCAAGCATGCAGCAGGCATGGTTTCTGTCACGGCTCCGGCGCTGCGAGGCTCCGGCGGTCCCACGCGAGCTTATCGTCGCAGATGGCTTACGCTCACCAGGCTTACCCTCAGCCGCGGCGGCGGGCGTTAAACCCACCTGCTCCTCAGCTCGCGGGCCGTCTCGCCCCTCCGCGCCTACGCGGGCTTGAATTACACTCTAACGTAGGGCAGAATAGACTACGTGGAGTCGGTTTCGATAGATAGCACGTCATTATTTCTCTGAGGCTACCACACTTAGGCATGTTATGTCTTCAGTTCAGCCAGAACCTTCAGCTAATGAGATCTGGCTATCTTATCTCTTAACTGTCGAAACACAGCAATGCTACTAACACTGTTATATCGACGACAGACTTGTATAAGTTTTGTAAAAGTCAGAAAGGCGTGTTTGCTTGTTAAGGACAAATCTACTACCAACCAAACCGATCACACTCATTTAGGTACTTACTAGTTACTGGGAATCGAACCCAACGCTTGTGGGTCTTATACTGATCACTTGACACAGAAGGTATCATTATGGCAATAAAGTTTAATTTATTTATTATGTATACTATTTATATGCGCACTTTATGTGCCTTCATTGAATAAAGTTTTAACAGTAATTTTTTTACTAGACCATTACTAATCTACAATAATATTATTTATAAAAATAATAATAAAAAAGCTAAGCTCTTGTAAACATGTCACGTCATTTTTTCTTTTATGTATTTTATTTTATTTTCTTACAAATCTTTTGACTAATTACTACAGTTTAACATTATATACACCAAGAAAACCTGCTGAAAGGAATTCAACAACAATAAATCCATAACAATAATTTTACAACGAGCAAAACAATTATAATGAAGTTGGCCTATGGTGACGTGCACTGTCAACGCAAAATTCCAACAATTTACATGATCAATTAAAAGAAAATATGATATTAAGAAGAGCAAGACGAAGCGCACGCCCTCCACCATCGCCTGCTCCGCCGACCTCAAGCTCCTCGTCTGATGATTTCACCAGAGACGAGTCGAGCAGCGCGAGCAGGCGATCGCCGCCGTCCCCGCCGCCACAACGACCTGCGCGACGTGGACGACCACCGCTGCCGGCACGATTGGGATCAGTGGGGCAATCTGCCCCGCGTACGACCCCCGCTACCGGTGGAGTAGTGCGCCGCATGCGATGGACTCAACGAATAAATGAGAACTGCATGCGCGCCTACTACAGGGCAACAGAGGGAGGAACTAACCTTACCGCGTATCGTGTTCGGCTGCTGTCTTTGTTTCAGACCCTTGAACCGACCATCGACGTGTCTGCCCAACGATTATCGGATCAAGTGCGGGTGATCCAGCGTAACAACTTGCTGGATCAGTCAGCACTTGATCGGCTACGCCTGGAGTCACTACGTAATTGTGCGGCTTCTTCTTCGGTGCAGGATCGGCCTGCCCCACAATTACCGGCCGTGACGCCGGTTTTGGTGGCGCGAGTAGATCCGGTACCCGACGATGAAGACTACATAAATACGAATGTAAGTACACAGGCGAATGAGCAAATGAGGAGCGCTTTGAACGATGCCATTCTACAATATCGTGACACGCGTAACTCTAGGCCGCGTATACCTTGTTTGCCTACAAATAGGCATAATTTGGCGTTAATGAGTGCCTTGAACGATTTACTGGTTCCTTATCTTGGAACCAGTAAAAATTTAATTGATACCCACTCGATTCTATATTGTGGGGCCATCGCGGTGTGTCGCGTTGCTCGTGTCAAATTCCAGGATTCTGACCGAGTACCGCGGCGAACCGGGATTGCCCCTACTTGGCAATTGAGGATCGAGGGGCGTATCAATAAGTTCAGGACACTCATTGCAAAGCTAATTTGCTTCAGAAATGGCAATAATCGGCCTCGCGTCATGCGATTCGTCACACAAGCCTTTGACGGGACTGATGTTCGACCGGAAAACTATATGGCTTGTGTGACGGAACGTATTGACTTTCTGAAGCAAAAAGTCTATGCATGGGCAAACCGTATACGTCGCTACAGACTGCGTGTGGACCGATACCAACAAAATCGCCTCTTTCAAAGTGACCAAAGAAAAGTATACAGACGGTGGGAAGGAGCTGATCAACGTGTGAGCGACGGGCAGCTACCGGATGTTGATGCCGTGACTAATTTCTGGCGCAACATTTGGTCGGTGCCCATCGAGCACACGGAAGGTGAATGGATGAGTGTTGTCAGTGAGGCGTGTGAACCTATCGAGACCATGCAGCCTATTAATATTAGTACAGCTGACGTAATTTGTGCAATCCGTACGGCCCAAAATTGGAAATGCCCAGGACCGGACGGATTGCACAACTTCTGGATCAAATGGTTTCGATGTTCACACGGGTTACTGGCAACGCAATTCCAAGAAGCCATAGAGCTCGGCTCACTCCCAAGTTTGTTGACTACTGGTGTCACTTTTCTGCTCCATAAATCAGGTAGTACCACGGAACCGAAAAATTATAGACCCATCACGTGCTTACCTACTTTATACAAGCTCCTTACATCCATTCTGAGAACAAAAATTAACTCGCACATTGTTGCAAACAATATTTTGGACGTGACTCAGAATGGATGTAGGGTTGGGTCCCGTGGTACTAAGGAGCTTCTCCTCATTGACATGACCATATGCCAGAAGGTTCGGCGTGGCAGAGGGACTCTCTCCACAGCCTGGATTGACTATAAGAAGGCCTATGATTCGGTGCCGCATACATTGTTGGTGAGGATTTTAGAGTTATATAAAATTGATATAACTTTAAAATCCTTTTTGATGTCATGTATGCGGCAGTAGACCACGGTCTTGCGTCAACCAGGATGTCGAGATAGTGTTTTTGCCACGCAGGATCTTATAAGGATAGAGCGTGACATATTTCAGGGCGACAGTCTGAGTCCTTTATGGTTTTGCCTAGCTTTGAATTCTCTCAGTACTTTGTTGAGAAATTCAAGGTTAGGCTGCCGACTGCGGAGAGGGGGTGAAGTTATGTCGCATTTGTTGTACATGGATGACCTCAAGTTGTTTGCACCAAACCGCCAAGACTTGGTGAAACTGCTGAAAATTACTGAGACTTTCAGCAGTGCCATCAAGATGGAGTTTGGTGTGGATAAGTGTGCGGTTATGCATGTACAGCGAGGGAGAGTAGTAAATACAACCAATTTACAACTCTCCGAAACGATAAACTTCAGATCTCTCTTTGAAGTTGAAACTTATAAATATCTTGATATGACACAGTCTTTGGGTGTTGAGGACTGGGACATAAAACAGTCATTACGGGAGCGATTCTTTTGCCGCCTGAGAAAAGTACTTAACAGTCTTTTATCGGGTGGCAATAGGACGCGTGCTTTTAATGGCTGGGTTATGCCTCTGCTCACATACTCCTTTGGCATACTAAGATGGACTCAGGCCGAATAGGACGCCTTGGATAGAAGAGTCCGTCAAATGCTTACGACTTCCAGAATGCTACACCCGCGCTCATCTGTTATGAGGCTGTACATCCCGCGGAGATGTGGAGGTCGCGGCTTTTTAAATGGTAAGGACCTACATAACCGTGAGATGTGCAGTCTCAGGGATTATTTCCTTAACAGTGAGTGCGGGATGCATAAGGATGTCGTAGCAGTTGATAAACACTTTACGCCGCTCTTCTTGGCAACAGAAAACTGGCGCAAACCAGTGGTGCTAAGCACTCTCGATCGCAAGGACATATGGAAGAGCAAGGTGCTACACGGGCGCTACTATCGGGCTCTAACTGGGCCTGATGTAGATATGCCTGCCTCGGTGAACTGGCTACGTTTCGGTGACCTCTTTGAAGAAACCGAAGGTTTTGTCTGTGCCATTGAAGATGAAGTTATCAAGACGAATAACTACCGGAAATATATTATGAAGGACGGTACGGTCGACATCTGTCGGGCATGCCGCTGTCCTGGAGAATCAATCCGACATATTATTTCCGGTTGTTCTCATCTTGCTAACGGAGAGTATTTGCACAGACACAACCAAGTAGCCAGAACAATTCACCAGCAACTTGCTCTTCAATATGGCCTTGTTGAATCAGAGGTGCCGTACTATAAGTACGCACCTGCGCCAGTTCTCGAAAATGGTCATGCAACGCTCTACTGGGATCGCTCTATCATCACGGATAGGACTATTGTCGCTAATAAGCCTGATATCGTGGTGATCGACCGATCTCAGCGCCAAGCAATATTGGTTGATATCACCATACCTCATGACGAGAACCTCGTGAAAGCCGAGAAGGACAAGCTCATTAAGTACCTTGACTTGGCTCACGAGGTTACCGCCATGTGGGATGTGGATTCAACCATTATTGTACCGATAGTCGTTTCGGCACACGGCCTTATAGCTAAGAGCCTCGATCAACATCTAGAGAGGCTCTCGCTAAAAGGTTGGATCAAGGGACAGATACAGAAGGCAGTACTCCTTGACACGGCACGTATTGTCAGGTTCCTCACTCTGCAGCCCTAACCACCGATAGCTTGGGTCTATCCCCGCTGCCAGTGGCAACCTAGGTTCAGTTTTTTATAATTTTTTATATTGTAAATATGTTTTTATATAAAATATTGTAAAAAAAAATTCTTAAGATGTATATTTAATAAAGATTATAATAATGTTTATTTACTAAGATAACACAGATCTATAGGTTGGTATCAAACGCTATGTTTGATCAGCAGGTGAACAAAATGCTCAATAAGGGGAGAGTCATGTCTCTCCACAACGGTCCTTAAGATGCTGTTGGGGCTACCACAAATCCTTTCTAATAGCGATGCTATTTTCTTGTGGATGATGGCATGAAAGCCGTCATTATATGCTTAAGCAAACATTTCTGACGCGCTACAGAAGCAAGGCAGACCCAACAGCGCCCTAAACCCGTTGTTTTATTGAACACGTAGGACATTTAACGATTTTTTGGTGTAGCTGAACCACAGACTACTCGTGTACAAACTCTGACAATATGCCTTAAACAGCATGATTTTAACTTAGTCTGTACAACGAGCGAACCTGCGGGCCAGCATGTTACACCTAACCGCCAATGCCCTACGCTCCCTTTCAATATTGACGTGATCTTTTAGGTCGTCGGCAACGAAATCTCCAAGATATTTAAATTAATTTACTCTATTGAGTTTTACTCCATTCAATATGAGTTTAGGTGATTCTCTAGGACATTTTCCGGCGGACTTAAAAATCATATACTCGCTTTTTTACATTGTATAACAGTCCGTGACTGGCTGCTTACGCCTCACAAACCCGTAAATTTTTTCTGAGTGCTCCCACCGTCGGGGCCAGCAGCACCATGTCGTCCGCGTTGATTATGTTGTTTACACAAACGTTATCCAGCCAACAACCGACACTCATGCTGCTGAGCTCAACGATGAGATCATTTATGTATAGGTTTAAAAGCTTGGGAGACGTCAGCCCCCCCCTGTCTCACCCCGCAGTACATACCCATACTCCTCAGAGTGCAAGTGAGCCCATTTCACACTGTTAATTTGATTTGCATACCAAAACTGTAACAACCGCCTTGCCTACTCAACTTTCCCCAAAGGACATCGTAAGATATGAGATCAAAGGCCTTGGAGAGGTCGAGGAAGCAGACTTAAATCGGAGTCCGCCGATCCGTATTGTAATGGACAGTATGCTTGAGACTCAAGATTGCGCTTTTCGTTCAAAATTCAAAATATATTTATTCAATAAACTCAATTAATATACATATACTTTGAATCGTCCAAATCTTTTTTGACCTACCACCCAATCAGGACATAATTTTTTAACTGTGGCAAAGAATGGGCGCAAGAAACCACAGCGCACAAAAGCAACGACATTTATAAACAAAAAAAAAAGAATATGTCGTTACCAGGTCAATACAAAATATGAATTTAAAAAATAATAAATGATGCAATATAAAACTACAATACAATGTAGTATCAATTAAATAAAGACCATTAGAAATAGCTGTTGGAGTGCTTGGAGCATTTCAGATCCAAGCTGTTTTGTCTTCTGTTTAATCTGACACTTTAGAATAAGCTTTTTTATAAAGCTTTTCTTTGATTTTGATTTTAAATTTATTAAGATCTAATTTCTGAACATCATTTGGTACTTTGTTGTAAAATCTTACACACAGACCCTTAAAAGAATTATTTATTTTATGGAGCCTAGTATAAGGTACTGCCTATTTGTTCTTACTTCTAGTGTTTACATTGTGAATATCACTGTTTTTTGAAAACATTTCAGTATTTTTATGAACATAAATCAAATTTTTATTAATGTATTGTGATGCAACTGTCATCATATTTATGTTCTTAAATCTCTCTCTAAGAGAGTCGCCAGCCTTTAGGTTATAGATTGCTCGAATAGCCCTCTTCTGAAGCACAAAGATAGTTTGAATGTCGGCAGCATTTCCCAACAGTAAAATGCCGTACGACATTACACTATGAAAGTAACTGAAATAAACTAATCTAGATGTATTAACGTCAGTTAACTGACGGATCTTCATTACTGCATAAGCCGCAGAGCATAGTCTATTCGACAATTTAGCTATATGTTGGCCCCACTGAAGCTTGGCATCTAACGTGATGCCTAGAAACATTGTGGTGTCCACAGGATTCACATTCTTATCTTTAATTTGTACACTAGTTGTTACTTGCTTAACATTAGGCAATACAAATCTTACACATTTGGTTTTTCTTTCGTTTAAAAGCAAGTTATTTACACTAAACCAGTGAACAATCTTTGAGATCGCATTATTCACATCGTCATAATTTGGGTGTCGTCATTTCACTTTGAATAAAAGTGAAGTATCATCAGCAAACAATACTATCTCATGACTGTCTTTTACAAAATAAGGTAAGTCATTAATATAAACCAAAAACAAGAATGGACCTCGTATTGAACCCTGCGGAACTCCTATTGCAACCACTAATCCCGGAGATCTTTTACCGTTAATGTCGACCATCTGAATCCTGTTGTTACTCAAGTATGAGATTAGGAGGCTCAAAGAATCATCCCTAATTTCATAGTGGTTAGGCTTCCTGACCAAAGTTTTATGTAAAACACAAGCGAAAGCCTTAAATAAATCACAAAATACCCCTCGGGCATCCTATGATTCCTCCCAGGTATCAAATATTTAGATTAAAAGCTCAACACCGGCGTCAGTTATTGAGCGACCCCTAGTAAAACCATACTGTTTACAATGTAAAAGTTTATTTCTATGAAAATGAATTTAAATTTGGTCTAGCATCAACTTTTGAAAAATGTTACTAAATGTAGGTAGCACAGAAATAGGTCTAAAATTAGAGGGGTCAGAAGTGCTACCTGATTTTAACAATGGAATTATTTTACTATCCTTCATTAGGTCAGGAAAAACACCACAGTCAATGCATTCGTTAAATATGCAAGCTAAAACTGGAGCTATTATCATAATTACTGATTTAGCGACATCCACGGAATTACCCCACAGATCAGCAGTATTCTTTTTATTGAGAGTGTTAAATGTTTTTAATATATCTAATATATCCGTTGATAATCCAGATCTAAATCCGAATTGGGCATCTTGAAACTTGAGGTGTTATCAAAGTGTGAGTCAAGCATTTTATCCAGCACCTTCGCCACAACAGTGGCTAACGAGGTCGGCCTGAAATGTTTCTATCCGAAATATTCCCAGTCTTATTTTTAACAATCGAAATGACTAATAGTCCCCATCAGGTCCACGGGCAAGTAGGCGTGACTTAAACAACACGAGAAAAACATACTTAAAACCCTCGACAAGTGGAACTTAGCGTATTTTAAGTGCTCGATGCTGAGCCCGTCGTGACACGGTGACTTGCCTCTTGTCATTTTCATAATGACAGCCGCTATTTGCTTAGCCGAGAATCGAACAGGTACCCTATCCCGATCTGTCTCAGCATCGAACACTCCCTAGAGGTGAATGAATCTTAAAATTCTCCATAAATATATCAGCCATATCTTGAGGTTCGTTTCTGTTCCCTACAGTCACCGGTAGGCTAGGTACAATATTTAGCTTATTTGTGCACCTCAAAAATTTTCCATCCATTCATTCCGTCTAGTTTTATTTGCTCTTGATTTTTAATGCACCAACTTAAACTACTTTTAAAAATTTTACGAGTTTCGCGCAATTTTGAAAGATAACACCCGACTGAGGCTTGCCATGTAGTAGGTAACCACATCTGGTATTGAAGCCTAAAAATACAATAGAATAGTATTTTTTTACATGCAAACAAAAGTCTTCCTCAGCTGTACATACAAGAATACTAACTAGCCTTATTGCACTCGGCAAAATAGTTTTTGTAAACTAAAATGTTTTAGTATTTTTCCACAATTTTTAAAAAGTTGACAATGTATTTCCTATTTTAACAGTTACGGTCTACGATGAAGTTCCGTGCCTGGGTTTTAAAGGACACTGCAGCAAGACCTGTCCAAATAAGGACTGGGTCAAGTTGAAAGGTCTTTGCCCTGGTCAGAAAAATAATGGTGTAGAATGCTGCAAATCAAGTGAGTGACCCTTTCTGTAGTTATTTAACAATGTTGTACAACATTGAAACTGGTATGTATTAATTTTAAGCAACACGGTATGGATATCCAGGCAAATTGTATAATTCGGCATTTTACAAACGGCGTCGTCTGTTTGCAAACGCTCGCTAGTTTGTAAAATGCCGAAGGCAAATTGTAAAGTGCCTCGTCATATTGTAATAATCTACGAAACTCAAATGACAATTTGAACGCTGCGCCGTTTATAAAATGCCGCGTCTAATAGTGTAATAGCTAGTTCCATTTTCAACCACTTGTGGCGCTTCTAATCAAAACAGTGAAAATGGCGTCGTGCAATGCGAAAAAAAAAGTGGAAAGTGAAAAAAAAAGTGGAAACGGTGTGTGCAAGAAACGAGTGATAATTAAATACCTTTTCATTACATTTTGAGAGACTCGTCCTAATACATTTTCAAAACGCCGCTAATGAAAGATGGTTGACGTTTATTAAGTCTTGCCTGCATCTGAGATAGTATACGAGTATTCTACCAATTATGTATGTTGCTACAGCTTATAAAACAAAAATAATCATAATATACGGGATAAATTAGTAAACTGCCAATCATTGGGGGGGTGCCAACATTAGTACTGTTTACCCCTATGTATGTATGTGTCTCCCTCAGCTGTACATACAAGAATATTAACTAAGCTTAGTAAACGCGGCCTAGCGCATAATAAGTAGCCTAACGCGCACTTAGACTTCGTCCAAAATAATACACAAAAGAAAATTTGCGCAAAAAAAGGAGCCGTGTGTGTTGAAGTAACTCACTCACTAAAAGAATTACTACCAATCCCTCTCTTCACTTGGAAGTCGTAAAGGGTACTAACGGAATAAAGTCTGCACATGGCGGACCTCTCGTATGTGTTGAGAGCCGGTCTTGCCGCGGCCCCTAGTATGTGTGGCTCAATTGAGCCACCGACACAGACAGGGGTCTTTTTAGCTACCGACCGCTAAAAACGTAGCTACCATCCGTTCTATTCATAATTAAGCCTTAATATGATAACTGGTAACTCTGCATTAGTTCCTTAATCTATTAAAATCATTCCCAATACCTAAAATATTGTAAGAATAAAGATATAATTTTTTATAAAAAAATATTTTTTTTTCTAGTAAAATAAAAATAAAATATAAGGAAAACACATATTTTATTGTAATAAAGCATAACATAAGCATCAAAAAACACGTTATAACAGAAATCAGCTCATAATACTATCAACACGATAATAAATCGTCAAATCCGATTTCAATATACGCGCTAAAACAACCATAAGTTTCAAACGACAATATTTTGTTTTTATCCCTCAGCACGCCACAAAGGAACACTTGAATCACGGAGCCTAGTTCATGGTGATTCCAAATGTGTGCGGCATGTCACTAACAAAAACCAAACAAAGAAGTATAGAGGCGAAATAAGACACCCTTTTTTATTTTATTTATTGCTCCATTGAGCCAGCACACAGACGTGCGTTTGGAATATTATGGCTCAATTGAGCCACTACACAGACGAGAGGCAGGCAGTTAACAGCTTTTGCTGTCATCCTTGCCTAGTCTCTGTCTAGTCTTTGGGAATAATAATCGTTAAACTTATGTATGTATGTATAAAATCCTATTAATTTTTATTGTTTCAGTTACCGTGCCTAAAGGCAAATGCTCGTCCAGGAACGGTATTTGTATCCCGACCTCCAGTCAATGCGCGCCCGTTCTGGTGTATAAGAACGCCACTGATTGCGGCAAGAACAAGCAATGCTGTATCGACGTCGACGCTCGCGTAAAGAAGATAGAAGTGGAGAATTCGAATAAAACAATGTATTAGTTTTGTAGTATTATGTAAAATTTAATAAAATTGACGTACCTATTTAACTATTTCAATTGTTGTCGCTAACATACATTATTGCTACTTATATGAGAATGTAGTAATTAATACAACATTATAATTATGCCACTTATAAAAATGTAGTGTGAAGTTTGGCATCACAACTCTATTTTACTATCTTTATCTCTGTAAAAGATCTACCTCTCTACCGATACCTCTATAAAAGATGATATAAACAGCGACCGATTGTTCAGACGCTGTTTGAAACACCTTAGATGTAAGAAATCTGTGTCGTAATGGCTCATTATTAAAATAATACTTCCTACCCATCTCTTCCCTTAGGTGTCGTAACGGACTAAACTAACGGACTAAATACTGGACATACGCCCAACTGCATAAAGCGGCGATGTGCTCACCTACCACCTGTCATGCATAGCACATATTATGCAGTTGTAATTTGGTAAAACGTTGACCGTGGTAGTGGACTGCTTTTGCTGTCCTCATTGCCTAATCTCTGACTAACCCTTTGGGGATGTAGTCATCACCGTATGTATGTGATCTCACAACCGCAACGGGGAACGCTACGCGTCTATAATTTTACAAGAAAGAAAAAAGTTTTTTAGCTTAGATAAGCCTACTGTCCTAAATATAGGTCATTTAAAAGATAAAAATATTTCAACCTACCTACAGTAATTACTTTAATCATTTGGCGTCTTGAATAAAATTGAAACTTAATGTATCTAAATAAAAAATACTACTAATTGAGATATTTGATTGTAATGTGTGTGATATTTACTATAATATGAAGATATGAGTAACAAACGGACCAAAAAAAACTATTTTTTTTAAAGTTAATTATTGTTGGTGTTAAAGAGTCTCCAATGTTTGTTCTTATTATTTGTTAGGAAAAACTACGATAAAGAAGTGGTGTCCTACTTAAAGGACAGAAGGATAATACAGAGTACTTTTTTAGTTAGTAAGCGGTTCATGAATTTCTAGACGCTTTAGAAAACTATTCTGATAATGAGGACGCCACGAGGGATCTTATCCATTTTTCCACATTCGGTAAATCCTTATTGACATACTAATGAAGGTTTATGGGACGAAAAGAATGGTACCTTGAACCATTTGCAGAGAAATGTATTGCTTCAACTTGCAGAAATAAATATTCATGGCGGAGATCCTGTCCTTCAGCTAACAAGGCGTACCTTTGCTTCGACAAGACTTGGTGAAAGCACCTGTAGATTGACCTTTTATTCAAGGAGCTCTTCAATATAACAGTTCCATCAAGTGGTTTGGTAACAATGTCAATGATTAACATCTTATTTCTTCTACTAACTAAAAACAAAAACTACATATTCCGTCAAAACGCCAAGAAGCCAGAGGACAAATATCAGCCGAAGATAATATGAAAAGCTTCATCGATATTTTGTTGTTGAGCGGTTAACGTTGCTACCGCGAAGAAGAGTGTATTGTTGGGAAAACCTTTGATTCTGAAAACGAGCTAGTGTATTCTGCTATGCAATGAGTGGGATCGTTTAGTTTTCATTTTTCGACAGCTTCATGTCAATGAATAATTTGATTTGGAAGGCAAATATACCAAAATTAGGACTTTGTTAAATGCAAGGTTTTTAGGATTTTCATCTCTCGATAAAAATACTACAGCTTATTAGCTGTAAAGCTGTCAAGCCATGATACCTTATTATGGGAGTCGCTGCTGCAAGCAATTCACGTGGAAACGATCTCTCATATCATATCATGTTTTTGACAACTTCTTCAAAATAACACCATTGCAGGAGGAGATAATATAGCCAATTATGTCATATAACTTAAGTTTTTCTGCATGATCAGCAACATTTTACTACCCATTTATCCAACTGTTCGATATTATTTATGACAAGGCATTCCCTGAAAGCCCAGATCAGATTTTTTTAGTAATTTTAACAGGTTAACTATATAACGCCTAAATAACTAATAAAGTTCATATTTTTAAGAATGTTAAAAAAACAGTTTCAGGCTTATCTGGCTTAGACTAATACTGGCTTTATTAATAATTAAAACTGTATTTTAATTACAATAACTGAACAATGTAAAACAATGTATTTTAAATACAATTACTGAACAATGTAATTATGACAATAGCTCCAGTTTTAGCTTGCATATTTAACGAATGCATTAACTGTGGTGTTTTTCCTGACCTAATGAAACATAGTAAATTAATTCCATTGTTTAAATCAGGTAGCACTTCTGACCCCTCTAATTTTAGACCTATTTCTGTGCTACCCACATTTAGTAAAATTTTTGAAAAGTTGATGCTAGACCAAATTCAAATTCATTTTCATAGAAATAAACTTTTACATTGTAAACAGTATGGTTTAATAGGGGTCGCTCAACAACTGACGCCGGTGTTGAGCTTTTAATCCAAATATTTGATACCTGGGAGGAATCACAGGATGCGCTAGGGGTATTTTGTGATTTATACAAGGCTTTCGATTGTGTTTTACATGAATCTTTGGTGAGGAATCTTAACAACTATGGAATTAGGGATGCTTCTTTGAACCTTCTAATCTCATACTTGAGTAACAGGATTCAGAAGGTCGACATTAACGGTAAAAGATCTCCGGGATCAGTGGTTACAATGGGAGTTCCGCAGGGTTCAATACTAGGTCCATTCTTGTTTTTGGTTTATATTAATGACTTACCTTATTTTGTAAAAGACAGTCATGAGATAGTATTGTTTGCTGATGATACTTCACTTTTATTCAAAGTGAAACGTTGACACCCAAATTATGACGATGTGAATAATGCGATCTCAAAGATTGTTCACTGGTTTAGTGTAAATAACTTGCTATTAAACGAGGGAAAAACCTAATGTGTAAGATTTGTATTGCCTAATGTTAAGCAAGTAACAACTAGTGTACAAATTAAAGATAGGAATGTGAATCCTGTGGACACCACTGTGTTTCTAGGCATCACGTTAGATGCCAAGCTTCAGTGGGGCCCACATATGGCTAAATTGTCGAATAGACTATGCTCTGCGGCTTATGCAGTAATGAAGATCCGTCAGTTAAAAGACGTTGATACATCTAGATTAGTTTATTTCAGTTACTTTCATAGGGTAATGTCGTACGGCATTTTACTGTGGGGAAATGCTGCCGACATTCAAACTATCTTTGTGCTTCAGAAGAGGGCTATTAGAGCAATCTATAACCTAAAGGCTGGCGACTC
The DNA here is from genome assembly GCA_963921215.1 of Scoparia ambigualis. Taxonomy (NCBI): domain Eukaryota; kingdom Metazoa; phylum Arthropoda; class Insecta; order Lepidoptera; family Crambidae; genus Scoparia; species Scoparia ambigualis. The sequence goes on from OY992503.1 coordinate 3,575,807, forward strand.
TCTCAGAGAGAGATTTAAGAATATAAATATAATGACAGTTGCATCACAATACATTTATGAAAATTTGATTTATGTTCATAAAAATACTGGAATGTTTTCAAAAAACAGTGATATTCACAATGTAAACACTAGAAGTAAGAACAAATTAGCAGTACCTTATACTAGGCTCCATAAAATAAATAATTCTTTTAAGGGTCTGTGTGTAAGATTTTACAACAAAGTACCAAATGATATTCAGAAATTAGATCTTAATAAATTTAAAATCAAAATCAAAGAAAAGCTTTATAAAAAAGCTTATTATAAAGTGTCAGATTACACAGAAGACAAAACAGCTTGGATCTGAAATGCTCCAAGCACTCCAACAGCTATTTCTAATTGTCTTTATTTAATTGATACTACATTGTATTGTAATTTTGTATTGCATCATTTTTTTATTTTTTAAAATCATATTTTGTATTGACCTGGTAACGACATACTCTTTTTTTTGTTTGTAAATGTCGTTGCTGTTGTGCGCTGTGGTTTCTTGCGCCCATTCTTTGCTACAGTTAAAAAATTATGTCCTGAATGGGTGGTAGGTTAAAAAAGATTTGGACGATTCAAAGTACTTATTAACCCTAGAGTACTAATATAAATTTACCACACTTTAATACTAATGATCGCTTGGGAGGCTACTTTTTAAATAAAACCAATTTATCACATTAGTGGTTTATTATTTTTGTATAAAAATCACATTAATTAACAGGTGAAATTCTACCTTTTTAGAAACTAAACTCTAAATTCTTCTTTAAAATCAACATTAGGCTTAAAATAAGACTTAAAACTTACAGGTATGAACATTTTTTCTTATAACATAACAGTCTTTGAACAGTCTGGTAAAAAAAAATATATGTATATTTCTATTTTTTTGGCATCAATATTACTATTCAAGATATAAACTTTATATGGAACTAAATCTAACTTTTGGTAACATCACAATTTTGTCTACAAACTAATTTGAGTCAGCCTTTCAACTTACCATTAATACTAATGATCGCCTCCCAGGCGATGCAGTAGCTTATATTTTGAAAATGAAGCGTCCGCGCCGGGCCCGCGTTCGCTGACGTCTGCGGCGCGGTGTATACCGAATTGGCGCGAGAGCTCAATACGACTCGCGCGCGCGTTTTTTAAATAACCGGAAAAAACTAACCGCGTGCGGCCTGTCAGGCGATGATTAGTATTCTAGGGTTAATTGAGTTTATTGAATAAATATATTTTGACTTTGACTTTGACTTTGAATGCTCTACAGCGTCAGAATTAGATGTTAGGGTGGTCGCCATCCAATTGGATTCTGGGAAGAATCCTACCAACTAATTTTTAATTTGGTTTACATAATTTCATCATAATTATGTAAACCAAATAAAAAATCATAATTATTCATCATAGTCATAATTCTTTTTTTCCTATTCCATACATACATACTAATGTATTAAGTAAGTGTTTGTTTATTATGGTTAAAGTGAGAAATTAATGGCCGGACCCGCTTTTTATCAGTAAGTCAACATTAAAGGGGAATCACTAAGAAATACCGATAAATTGATAAACTGTAATGCGGCAGCCACACTGTTTACGTAATAATATACAATTATCAACTGGAGACTACAGTTTGTGAATGATTTTAAACTTCACTATAATGTGCAAGCTCTTTAGGAATTTCTGCATTTGACAGAAGCAACCCCACTTAAACTAAAACATATTTATTTAAGTATCTTTGTAAGTTTGTAAATATTTTAATTTTAAAATTAGGTGTTACTCTTGTTTTTTTTCTTATTGTCGATAGATATAAGTACTTAAAATACAGAATTTTATCTACTAGTATTTGATAGATTTTAACTTATTTTTACATATTACTATTTTGATAGCTTAACGAATCACCGGATATTTTAGTACCTAGGTACTGCAGAAATGAACATAATACAAGGTTCAACGGTTGAAAGGTAATAAAAACGACCTACGAAGTAGGAAACCTTCTAGGTTTGATAACTAATTGGGGTTATGTGATGATGATTCATGCAGCACATAACGCCCCTGGGCGTAATCCTTCCCACATAAAAACTATTTAAATAGTGTATCAAATTAAGTGAGAAGTGTCATTGCAGATATTGTATCATTTACTTTTAGTTCTAAGTCAAACAAGAATAAATTTCGCAAAATTGTCTTCATGTTATTAAATAAATAAATCATATGATAAAATTGATAACAGCCTATAGAGAACAAAATCTCCGTGCTTCTGAAGCGGTAAGCCCGGATACTAATTTAAATGCTAATTTTTAAATCTTGAAATCATCTAAGAACGTGGACATTAAAGATGTATAAAGTGGTCCTTCATTAGTCTACCATGCTATCCCAATGTCGGTGACGATACAACTATTCAGGGTTAAAAACTGGTTCAACGGCTTAGAGTTTCGTTTGCAACTTAGTATCCGTCGCCCGTCCCGAGAAAAATCATTGCGATAGTTGCTTCTTTTTCACGACTGGAACTTAAAAAATCTGAATATAAAAATCAGTCATTCAGCGAGTTCTTATACTTCCAGGTAGTGGCATAAACAGGACGTATACCTACTTTAAAATACTACTGTCGTCGTCGTCATTGTGGAACCGGTCTTATGATGATAAAATTGTAACATATAAAAGCTAACAACATGCTCATGATTTTCAATTACACTCTTGCCTGAACTCAAAGTTACCTACAAACATCAATTTAACTGGTTTATTAATTTTATCCAATACAATGTTTTTCAAGCATTTGTTAGTTTACCTGGTGGTATTATGTGCCTACTTCACATTATCAAGTAAGACATTTTTTTATATTTTTTACAACAGCATTAACCCCAGGGCGTTAGTCGCTCTATAGGTTAGGTAAATAGGTTTATTAAGTAAACACATCTTTTGCCCGTAGCTTGTCTCGCGTTGATGTAGATTTTGTTGATCAATTTAGTTTGTCGATCGATACAGGTGGTTAAAATCGTGTAGTTTTTTAGTTTTTTTTTTGTTCGTGGAAGGGCTTGTCCTATATTTTTCAACGATGGTGAGTGACGATAAGGCCGAAGGTAGAAGCGCAAGTCACCCTGAATCCTTAACTATTGAAGAACGGCTATCTTATCTCTGTCTAAATGTTAAAACACAACAATGCAATCAACATTGTTTAAATAATGACAGACACGAAACCATGAACGTAAAGTTTCTTCTAGGTCCAAGGTTTTGTGCTATGTATGGCAATCCGTGCTATAAAAGGCATGTTAACCCGTTATTCCCGGTTGTTCTCGTAAAACGGCAGTATTTAAAACCAGGTGCGCTTCATTTATTATAACTACGTGTACGTTCGATATAATTGCATTTTAATAACGTTAATTTAACGTAATGAACAATACCTAGTCTTGCCAAAAGTTCTGTCCCAATTTTTCAAAATAAATAATATAACGGTAGTACTATTATTAAATATAATAGTAGGTAAATAAATTAAGTAGGTAAAAATATTTGGGTATTATAAACATAAGTTTTATAAATTTTTAACCAATATATACTAAGTATTCATTTTAATTTAACACATAGCTGTGTAAATATGGAGTGGGGTACCACAGAGTATCGTGAGAACCAAAAAGTTGTTGCAGAGACACGCAAACGGTGGCCACCAAAAATTCTCTTTTCGGATGAAAAACATTTTTCAACTCGATATTTCGATGAGGTTTAGAGCAGGCTTTCTCCTTTAAAATACTCCATAAGCAATAATCTAAAGGATTAAAGATCAGGACTTGCAGGTGGCCAATCTTCAGAGGCGATGAAATCCGTTAAACCAGCGCTGGGTTGATTTCGCTTTGGGCGATGGTGCTGAGTCTTGTTGAAATAATATCCATTGTTTACCAGCGAACACAGTGTTACTTAGTGGCTTAACCACCTTCTCTAAAATATCGCTTTGGTAGTTAGTTGCTCGTGTTTTCACCTCTTGTTCTTAAAATGGAGCTTTGTCACGCCTTCGTAGGACACGCCCCACCAAACGATCACAGATGTGGGTGACTGGGTGGTGGCCTCTTTCGACCTTCGTAATTTTCTCAGTAACTTCTTGGGAGCTGTGTGCATACATCCTATCGTTATGACGGTAAAACTTCTCTTCGACACAAAAAAAAATTAAATCCGTAAAGAGAATTGTCCGGTGGCCACCGTCTGCGTGTCTCTGCCACAACTTCTTGGCTCTCACGATTCTCTGTGGTACCACTCCATATTTACACAGCTATGTGTTAGATCGAAATGTATAGTATATGTTGCGTTTGCAGGTGGGGGTGTACGCGTCAATCAAACTAGCTAGTCCGTTACACACTGCTTTAATGGTACATTCTCTCGAGTGTATAGGAGTCCAGGGTTTTATAGTCAAGTAAAACAATCAAGCTTTATAACTGGCGTTTATTAAAAAAAGGTAAGACAGGCACATGGAATTCAGACAATCAAAGACTTAAGCATCGATAATAACGTCACGATATGAACCAAAGTAATTTAAAGTAGTACATTATGAATTATAGTAAAATAAAATGTGATGCTAACCTGAACTTCCTCCAGCAGTATGTCTCCTCACTGTTACTCAATAGCACGCTTTATGCTCGCTTAAGACGTCCGTTCACGACGAATGCTAGTCCACGACTGTCCGCCCCGCCCGGTATCGGACCACGAACAAAGTAAAGATCGAGTGAGTGGGTAAAAAGATCGCAATCTATCTGTCAAACGATATGACGTTTAAACAATTTTATTATGATTAGTCTATGGTTTTATGATATTAAATTGAGTGTATTTATATTTATGTACGTTTTGCAATAAATCAATTACATAATTAACGTTACCCTTACAGCTCGGCCATCCTGCTAGAGCAAGTCCCTTTGCGTGTAATTACAAAATCTTAGTAATTAATTATATTTAATGTAGCGAACCCATACTCGTACATAATTGATAATACATAATAACAAAAAAAAATAATATTAGTATTATTTTTAATTTTTTTTTTAACTTTAGGTATTTAAAATTATTAATCTACTTATTTCTATAAAACCTACCTGTATACATATTTTGTGTATTATTATTATGTTATCATGCAAATACATTCATCAATAATTTACACGTAATGTTGCAAATATAATTACTTAACCTATTTATAACATTTTATATTACTGGCGAAGGGTTATACAATTTATAAGAGTATAATTGGTAGAACTGTGACGATTATGCTATTAACGGTTAGGTAATTATGACTCATCTTGAGTGCTTTCATTATCTGATTCTGAACTTCCAAAATTCTTATCAAAACTAAGCCATGGTTTTAATTTGTCTATCGCTATGACGTTTTCATAATGACGACCCTTTTTACGTGAAATAGGGGTGTCTTCAACCAAATAGCGGTCATTAGGTAAGGCTTTAACTACCCTATAAGGGCCTTGATACTTTATTACTAGTTTTTTTGATTTGCCATCGCTCGGAGTTTCCCTTTTTACGCTGACTAAATCCCCAACCGAAAAAGACACATTAGTAACATGCTTTTCATCATAATTAACCTTGTCTTTGATTTGCTGGTTAGATATTCGGATCCCAGCCTCGTGTCTAACTACATTAAGATTTTCGGGTGCAATTTTATTCGACGTTTCATCAATGACTTCGCTAAGCACATTTTCAGTATTACTTTTGAGTCTTATACCAAACAAAAGCTCGGATGGACTTTTGCCCGTGGTTTTATGCACTGTGGTGTTTAAACCGATCTGCACATCTGGTACGTGCTCATCCCAACTTTTGTCGTCCTGACCATGACATTTCGTGGATAATGCGTCCAAAATGGTCCTATTAAATCGCTCGACCTGACCGTTAGCTCGCGGAGTGGCTACCGCGTTAAGTATATGCTTAATTCCCATCGATTTAACAAAGAAGCGAAAACTGTTGCTAGTGAAGGAAGTCCCCTGATCTGTAATCAACCTAACAGGAGTGCCAAAGTAACTGATGTGTTCCCGTAATATTCTTATCGTAGTAGAGGTTTTAGTGTTTTTAACAGGAGATATATTAATAAACTTAGTAAAGCCATCGATTATTACTAGTAGATAGATATTTCCTCTCTTACTGCGTACAAAAGGCCCTAGATGATCAGCATGGATCGTATGAAAAGGGATCTCCGTTTTTGGAATAAGGTATAGCTCACCATGCTGTTTACCTGACGTACTTTTGTGGTGAGCGCACTCTAAACAAGAACGCACGTATTTTTTCACAAAGCGCCTCATTTTGGGAAACCAAAATGACTGCTGTATGCGGTTAAGCGTCTTTTCGAACCCGAAGTGCCCGATGTCGTCGTGGTTCATTTTAGTGACTTGCCAGCGGACACCTTTAGGCACAACCCAACGCATACTTTCGTCATCCCCCGACCCTATTAAACGATAAACTTTCCCGTTTTTTGTTTTATAATTTTTAATTATATCAGCTACCTTTTCAGAGCTAGGGTCGCCTAGTATTTCTTTAATCCGTACAATCTCCTGATCGCTGGATTGCACCGTAGCAATCCAGTCTTCTGATTCAGTTGCGAGGACGTCTAATACGTGATCTTCAGAAACAGCCTCGCTTACGGGATTTCTACTTAGTGCATCTGCGTGTGCCATACTAGACCCCGGACGGTACTCGATCTCACAATCAAATTCAGTGAGTTGAACCCACCAACGGGCAATGCGGCGGATTAGATCACGCTTTGTCAGTGTCGTTCGTAGAGCATTGCAGTCCGTCAATATTTTAAACGGAACCCCGAGAAGGTAAACACGAAACCTATTCAGAGAAGCCACGACAGCAAGAGTCTCTAACTCAAAAGAGTGAAGCCGTTGCTCGTCAGGGGTGGTTTTTCGACTGAAATAAGAAACGGGCTTGAACAAGCCTTCGTCACTCTTCTGAAGTAGAATACCTGCGACACCATGCTTTGAAGCGTCAGTGTGTAACTGCGTTTCACGTTTCGGATCATAGAGAGCTAAAATAGGCCTCGAAGTTAAAGCATTTTTAATGGCAACGAATGCATTTTCTTGCTCGTTCGACCATTTCCACGTACAATCCTTTTTCAAAAGGTCCGTCAGCGGCCTACATATGACTGCAAAACCACGGACAAACCTTCTGAAGAAACTAGCGAGACCTATAAATTGTCTCAGTTCATGTTGGTTTGTCGGAGTTGGGAATTTGGCTACAGCTTCGGTTTTCCGCATGCCCGGCTTAATACCGAGAGAACTAACTTCAAAGCCCAGAAAGTCTATCTTTTTAAAGAAGAAATTGCACTTTGCAAGCTTCAAAGTCAGACCCCCTTTTCTGAGAAGTGCTAAAACCTCCTCAAGCCTATTTAGACCCTCTTCAAATGAGCGCGCTGGGATCAACACATCGTCCATATATATAAGGGCGTACTTGATCCTTGCGTCAGAGAGGATCTTGTTCATAGTTCTTTGGAACACAGATGGAGCATTCACCAATCCGAACGGCATCCGCATATATTCATACTGCCCGTCAGGTGTTATGAATGCAGTTTTATCTTGCGAAGACGGCGATATAGAAATTTGGTAATAACCAGAAGCAAGGTCAAGAGAAATGAATAAATGATTACCAGCTAGTTGGTCCAACTGATCTTCGATGCGAGGAAGAGGGTAGTGGTCTTTCTTAGTTCGCTTATTAAGCGCACGATAGTCCACACAAAGCCTTTTTTCGCCGGTTTTCTTTTTAACTAAAACAATTGGACTAGCAAATGGTGACGAAGATTCTCGAACTATGCCCGCTTCCAGCATTTCCTCCACCATGTCGCGAACGAGACTTCTTTCCGGAAATGACATACGATATGGTCGATAAACAACTGGATCAGCATTTTCAAGCTCTATTACCATCTCCCCAGCTGTAGTTAAGCCCAAGTCCTTTAGCCCAGACGAAAAGCAATCACCATATTTAGCCAGAACATTTTGTAATTGCTGACGTTGATCATTGGTTAAGTCAGATCCGCAATTTATGCTTTTGTCTAGATGCGTATCATCAAAACTTACTGCAAAAGAGCCGACTGTACTGAGTATAGGTACAGCCCTAGATAATAATGTGTCTTTACTAAATACCAAGTCTTGATCACATGCGCTTAATGCGACAATTTTACTAGTACCAGCTTTAAGCGTGTACTCCCCAGGAAACAAGTAATATTCATGGTTAATCGAACCCCTCATTGAACCATTAACATACACGCTTCCCTCAAAGCCATCACATGAAACCACTGGTATAGCTTTAATTTCACGCGGTGCTAAAACAACATTTTCACAAATCCTTAAAAATATTTTAGTGCAATTACTCTTTTCGAAAATTAATTCATTAGGCGTTTTTATAATAGTAATTTTTGGCAATTCTGTAAATGTATGTCCCAACAAGACCGGATATTTTAAGACATGATTTTCGACCACCAATACTTCGACATTTTCTTTTATGCCTTGAATAATCACATTTACCCTTGATCTACCCAATGGCTTCACATGATGGCCCCCAATGGCTCTCATTAACGCTAAATTATCAGTATCGATCGGCAAATGTAATTTATTGGCTTCATTTTCCCTAATCAAAGTGCATTGGCTACCTAAGTCTACATGACAAAGTAACTTGGTATCATTGATTAAAATGTCGAATACATATTTATCATTAGACCCTTCCGTAGTACCTAGTTCGGAAACCTGCTTTATTTCATCTTTCGTAGTAGTTAAAAGCTTCTGATAACTATTCTGCATCTTCCAAGATCTACAAACAACACTCATATGTCCTAGTTTACCACAAGTAGTACATTTGGTCGGAGGTTTCGGGCATTTGAAGCTTTTGTGACCGGCTTCATTACGATTATGGCAAACAATCTTGCTATAAGAGTCGGGACGGCCGTTAGTAGAGGACGTCATACCAGTAACCCTTTTATCCCGTCTTGGTCTATCTCCTATATCCCTACTAGAGCCGGCTTTAACAGTTTTCAAGTACATTAATGCCTCCTCGGGTTCGCGAAATTGAGCAGCCTGCGCACCTACTCGTACGGCACGATCCTCAATTCCGTTAAGGATACAATCAACCGCTTTTCGACCCTTAATGCCACACCTATTAAGTAAATTCATTTTTTCGTAAAAGTAATTTTCTAAGGATTCACCATAACGCGCTCTTTTTGCTAGCATAATAGTCAACAATTCCGCATAGTCCTCACGACAAGGAAACGATTCAATAAGCTTCCTTTTCCATTCATTCCAAGAGTAAAGGACTGTGCTGAGGCCCTGGTACCAGGATTTCGCTACACCAGTTAATTTAGGAAGAGCAAAATGTATAATCTCTCTTTCCTGCCAACCATAAATCTCAGCACATTCCTCCACTTTAGTAAGCCACGTTAGAATAGTTTGATCCTTAGACATTGGATCAAATTCAGGGATCACATTGGTCAGCGAAAGTTTAGGTGAAGATTGATTATTCATATTTTTAAGAATATCTAAAAACTTATTCAGTAAACCGTGTGCTGCCTCCGTATCCTTATCGGATTTATTATTTAACTCGCTAGCCTGGCCAGACTCAATCTGACGTCTAATCTCACTAACGCGAGGGGAACGAAACGAAAATCTCCTACGTTTGTAATATTCGTCATCCGAGTCACTACTATGGATACGTTTCTTGTTACCCTCGCGTCCGTGCGCTTTACGGGTTGCAAATTTATCTCGATCTTGAGACCGATTCTCTGAATTACTGCGCGAACGATGCTCGAGTCCTGTGCCTTCGTAACGCCTACGTCTCTCAACATCAAGACGATCGCGCGGCCTAGAGGACGAAGATCGGCGGTACTGCCTTAAAGAATTATTCATCGAGCGTTGCCGCCGAGACTCCCCGCCATTATGGCGTTGCCTCGTCGACTCCCCGCTCGGATTTCGAGATTTACGTGCTCTCAAGCGTGATGGTCTACCATTAGAGGATACCAGAGAATTATTTATGGTGTTATAATTGCGGCTTTGCCCAGCATTAAGGCTCCCTTCCGCTATCTTACTTGGTTTGCAGACTGCCCGGTGTGTAGGCTGCTCTCGGCTTTCGCAGACGTTACCGGAATTATCACTCTCTGCGCCGTTATCTGCCTCAATGCTGCTGTCACCATCCTGGCCAGCAGTGGACATCACTTCATTCGGGCGCTCCATTACTGAAACTCGCATACAAATAATAATGGTTAATTGGTATCTCATATTATAAAATAAATTATAATTTAACGGTCATAAATAAAGCAATATCAAAACAATTTAAAAAGGAAAGAAACATTAAATAGCCAATAACTGTCCCACTGCTGAGCAAAGGCCCAATCATTGAAGTCCAGTCATCACTACAATAGAGTAATATCTTAACCACCTGTTTCGTTTCATCTAAACTTAAAGTGTTCACGGGTTAATTAAGTGGTATTCTTTATTAATTGATTATATGGTTATATCAAGTCTCATGGCCACGCTTACGTGTGAGGTGAAAAACCAAATAAAACATCACCAGTAATGCTCCTTGATAGAAAGGGCGCCATAATACATGTTGTCCCATAATCATACAAATGGTGGCCTTAGGTCGTAATAATAAAAGAACTAAAATACCCTAGGATTGAAAAGATTTCGATGGATGCACATTTTCGATAATGTTCAACTAATATAAAAATCAATGAGTTTTCCCAAAAATAAGCGTTGTTCTACGACAATGTGCAAGACATCTTGATACCCCAATAACAAAAGTTCGAAAGTATCTTATGATTGCAAAAATAAAATCGGATTGTTACAAAATACCAGCATAAAATAAAAAAATAATTAAAATCAAGTTGTTACCATACACGGCTATTACCTACCAGCAATTATTTAGAAAAAATAAGTTGAGCTTCACCTATTAGCATCAGTTACGAGCTTCTAAGGGCCATAGGTATAGTGATGATAACTGTTAACTTAAAGCAACTTTCGAAAATGCCTCTGTACCTAGTACATTGTATCCGTATCGCTGTCGTCAATTTTACAAGGTGATGTTACATAGATTGATTGAATTCCATTATTTTAAACACGTTTGATTTAGGAGAAAAATTTAAATAATTAAAAAAAATATATCCATCGCAAAGCAAGCATAATTACATTTTCAACTATCGTGGGCAGGAGGGCAAGCGGGTAATTAGCAAAATTACCCACCGATCCCACTTCTGAACTATAGGAGTCCAGGGTTTTATAGTCAAGTAAAACAATCAAGCTTTATAACTGGCGTTTATTAAAAAAAGGTAAGACAGGCACATGGAATTCAGACAATCAAAGACTTAAGCATCGATAATAACGTCACGATATGAACCAAAGTAATTTAAAGTAGTACATTATGAATTATAGTAAAATAAAATGTGATGCTAACCTGAACTTCCTCCAGCAGTATGTCTCCTCACTGTTACTCAATAGCACGCTTTATGCTCGCTTAAGACGTCCGTTCACGACGAATGCTAGTCCACGACTGTCCGCCCCGCCCGGTATCGGACCACGAACAAAGTAAAGATCGAGTGAGTGGGTAAAAAGATCGCAATCTATCTGTCAAACGATATGACGTTTAAACAATTTTATTATGATTAGTCTATGGTTTTATGATATTAAATTGAGTGTATTTATATTTATGTACGTTTTGCAATAAATCAATTACATAATTAACGTTACCCTTACAAGTGGGGCGCAGCCCGCTTTTTATAGTTACCCACATATATAACATCCCTCCCCCTTATAGCTAGGATAACATACATTCACTTAACTCTAACTTAATTAATGGAAAATCTCTACGATAGATTTTGAGTGTCACTGTCATCACTGTGGTCAGCCATCGTTGGCGTTGAAAACACAGGACTTATAGCCTGCCTCCGCCGGGGCGCGGTTGAGGCGGCCGGGGTCGCTGGGCCCTCTGCCTCGCTAGGTGTATTATTACCCGGCGGCGCCGCTGCCTGTATCTCGCTTTCCCGGCTTCCTCCCTCTGTAGTTTCTTGGTGCCCGCTAGTGCCACCGGTAGTAGGCGCCAAGTCAGCCAAGTCCGGAACCACGTCTGGATCCCAGTAATCGCTGTCGTGGGGATGCGAAAATTTCTGTACTCTAATTTGGTCGATGTGTCTAGTGACTTCACAATCTAGTTGGGGAACATAAATTAGGTACATAACCGATCCGAGCTTCTTCCTTATTATACCTTGTATCCAATAATATCGTTTATTATTCGTATTCTTTGTTAGCCAGACGTTGTCGTCTACTCTAAATTCCGGTCAGTGGGTACCCTTGTAATATTTAGCCTGTGAATACTGGTTGCGTTGGACGGTTAAAGCCAGGTCTGTGGACGAGGGGAGGCGATGTGGTGGGTTTTATTAGATCTAACCGGGAACGTAACGCCCGACCGTACACTATTTCGGCCGGCGTCTTATCAGTGGTACTGTTTTTAGAGTTCCTATAATCAAACAAAAATTTTGAAATTTTTTCTTGAACAAAATTTTTATTTGTGCTTTCCAAAAGAATACCCTTTAAACCCTTCTTAACAATTTTCACAAAAATTTCGCACTGTCCGTTACTCGCCGCATGGTAAACGGGAGATAAAATGTGCCTAATACCATTGAGCGCACAGAAATCTTTAAATTCCTGAGAGGTAAAAGAGGTAGCATTGTCACTTACCAATGTATGAGGAATTCCGACTCGCGATATCCAATCGTATAATTTTTTAATTACCGCTTTCGACCCGTGACCGGAAGTCATGTCATAGCAATCAACCCATTTACTATAAGCATCGACGACTATCAAAAAGATATGATTATTGTACGGACCTAAAAAATCCACGTGGATTCTATAGAAGGAAGCGGTGGCAGCGGCCATGGAGCGAGTGGCGAGTGCGGCGGGGCGGGCCGCAGCTGTGCGCACACGCCGCACTCGGCCGCCAGCCGCTCGATCGCCGCATCCACGCCCGGGAACCAAACCCGCTTACGAGCTTCCGCTTTCATCTTTACGACTCCGAAATGCGAACTATGCAATTCCTTACAGATCGTTTGGCGCAGTGTCTCGGGAATAACGACTTTATGTCCACGCATTAGACAACCGTTCTCATAAGACAGCTGCGTTCGACAATTGTAATATGGTTTCAACTTTGTATCGTTTAATTTTCTCGGCCAGCCATTCAAAACATAACGCCTAACCTGACAAAGCCATTCGTCACGACTGGTTTCGCGTTGCAGTACGCTCATTGTCACCGGCAAGTCTCCGTCGAGCACAAAGTTAACGTATGCCGCGCGCTCCTCACTATCCGACAGTTCCGCGCAGCCGCCGACGCCGGCGCCGCTGCCGCCGCCGTCCTGCTTACTCACTGAAGCCGGGCACGCTCGCGATAAATAATCTGCGCTATTATTTTTGCTGCTTATATATTCTATAGTATAATTGTAGGCTGCTAGGAACATCGCGTAACGCTGTAGTCGATTGGCGGAGACTTCAGGGATACCCTTATGTGGCCCGAATATTGTGAGTAATGGTTTGTGGTCAGTCCTCAACACGAAAGGCACGGACCGGCCGTACAAATACTGGTGATAGCGTCTGACTCCAAAAATAATCGCTGTAGCCTCTTTCTGGATTTGTGCATAATTTTTTTTCCGCCGAGGTGAGCGTTCGGGACGCATATGATATCGGCCTCTCTAACCCGTCTTCGCTTACCTGAGACAGTATGGCTCCTAATCCAGTCGGCGACGCGTCAACTGTTAAAATTAATTTAGCCTTTGGATTGAAATGTGCTAAAGTATTATCGGATGCCAAAATATGCTTTATCTGAACAAATGCCGCCTCATGCTTTTCGGTCCATTCCCATTTCGCATTTTTATTTAATAAATTGAACAAGGGACACAATATAGACGAAGCGTCCGGTACAAAATTTCTATAATAATTAGTTAAACCTAAAAAAGATTGTAACTGTGTCACGTTTTCCGGTTTAGGGGCTTCCAAAATAGCTTTTACTTTTTCCGGCGATTTTCTTACTCCATTTTTGTCTATGACATGACCGAGGTACATTATTTCATTTTTAAAGAAATCGCATTTACTTCTCTGTACCGTCAACCCTGCATCCTCTAAACGTTGTAGCACAGCTATTAACCTTTCCTTATGCTGTTCTCTTGAACCTGTCACAAGAATATCGTCTAGCAGGAAGATAATTCCGTCTATGCCTGCGAGGAGACATTCCATCGCCCGTTGGAAGATAGCTGGTGCTGACGCGAGGCCAAACACTAAGCGAGTGAAATTGAAAAGACCGCGGTGTGTGTTTATGCATGTTAAGTTCTGTGACCTGTCACTTAGGATGCATTGATTATAGGCCATAGATAAATCAATTTTACTAAACTGTACCCCCCCTTGGAGTTTGGCTAACAAATCGTTCACCGTGGGCAAGGGGTATTGGTCTACTATTAATTGTTTGTTAATGGTCACCGAATAATCTGCACACAACCGGATGCTACCGTCTTTTTTTAACACTGGTACTATAGGAGACGCGTATTCTGAGTGCTCAACTGGCTTCAAAACGCCTAATTCCAGCAAACGATCGAGTTCCTTATCAATTTTCTCTTTCAAAGCGTAAGGTACCGGTCTGGCTTTAAAAAAAATCGGTTTGGCATCCGGTTTTAGGTGTAGCTCGACAGTGTATTTGTTAAACGACCCTAATTTGCCGGAGAATACATTTGGAAACAAAGATGTTAATTGCGAAACGAAATTATCATTGCCTTTATCTTGATCGCTTGTATAGACTGCGCGGACGTTACTGTAGTGATGGGCGATTGTGAATGACATTATTCGAATTATTCGATTGTAGAAGTCATTCAAATTATTCGAATAACTTTACAAATCATTCGATTTTGAATATAAGCGAGAAGCGAATAAGAATGTATAGCGTCGTCTCATTCCTTCCGATTCAAATTTCATTACTACTAGTTTATCTAGTCGAATATTCAAACCATCGAACTAATTTGTACGAGGGAATAAAAAGATAAACGAAACAAGTGTGTGTAAGAGAGAAAGAAAGAAGTATAAACAATCATGGCGTTTACTCTTTTTGCATTCCCGCCAATCGCGCCATTGCATTATTCGATTGTTCCTTCGAATATCAAATAAAAGTAGACTTTATGTTACGACGCATAAAGACCAATTTTGAATGGCATAGTGAATGAGTAAACTAGCGGTTTCATTCGAATTTGCGAACTAGTGATCGATTGTTTTTGTATTCGATTGTTAATATTAGTTGTATCAAACCATTCGATTGTACGAATCAGTAACAATCGCCCATCTATGCGTTACTGTCGGCCGCGGCCGATGACGGCTGGAGTGGGGTCGCGGCGGGCGCGAGCTCAAGGTCAAACATGCGAATGAAATCCCGGCCCAGCAGCGGCGGCCCACCGTTGCGCACTACGTATACGCACAATGTATATGTGCAATCACCGTACGTTATAGGCAATGACACACTACCGAGCGTTTCTATGCTTTCACCCGTATAACTAAATAACTTTTTATTGGTGAGTGACAATGGGACCTGTTTAAAATTGCAGTTATATGTCTTTTCCGAGATAACGCTTACTGCCGACCCACTATCGATTTCGAACTCTAAAAGCACCCCACTGATCATGACGCGCTCGGTCATCGGTTTACCTTTGACGCACCGTATATTGTAAAAGCGCTTACCATCGTCTCCCTCGTCCACGTACTTCACTTTACCGTCGAAGGTACACATCCTACGCAGGTGACCCTTCCTATTGCACTTTTTGCACTTATAATTTTTAAAACGACACTGATCGAACTTATGATTGGAATACCCGCACACACTGCACTTTTCCTGTTTGGAGATACTGAACACGCCGTCCGGAGTGGGTGCGCCGGCGCCGCTCGCGCCGGCCGCTGCTGCCAGCGACGAGGCCCGGCGCGCACTGCGCACGCTCTCGGCCAGCTCGATGGCCTTCGCCAGGGTCAGCTCCCGCTGATCCTGCGCGAACAGCTTGTCCCGCTCGTGTCCTGCTGCCATGCCCATGATAAATCTATCCAGCAGGGCCTCTTCCAAATTCTTGAAACCGCAGTGTGCCGCCAATCCTCTAATCCTAGCCGCCCATTGAGTGTGACTTTCCCCTGGCATCTGTGTTGCTGAATAAAACGTTGACTTCTCGGCGAAACCAAACCGTCTTGGTATAAAATGGTTATCGAGGAGTTTCACTATATTTTCGTAACCCAATTCTTCTACGTTTTCGGGTAATGCCAAGTTGCTTGCTAGCTTGAATGTCGATTCACTTAGCGCACTTAATAAAATCGCCCTTCGTTTGACCGACGCCTTGTCGGTTTCACAGGTTATGTCGTTAGCGATGAACCATTGGTTTAAGCGCGATTTGTAGCTGCTCCACTCGTTCGAAAGATGGTCAAAGGTGGAGAGTACGCCAAAAGATATTCCCGACGCCATTTTAAATTTGCTTCAAGTTCGCCTCGTCGCCACGTGTTGCGTTTGCAGGTGGGGGTGTACGCGTCAATCAAACTAGCTAGTCCGTTACACACTGCTTTAATGGTACATTCTCTCGAGTGGGGCGCAGCCCGCTTTTTATAGTTACCCACATATATAACAGTATAAAACCTACTTAACATATCTAATAAAAGTATCATTATTTATTTTAAAATACCCTCATTTAAGTTTTGATATAAACATGTCTAGTGTAAAGAAAAAAAAAGAAGTAAAATTTTTAATGCATTCATTTTATACGTTAACTGTGTAGATTACCACAAATATTTAAAATATTCAAAATGACCACCTTTAGCTTTTACATATTTCTTCAAACGTCCTGGCCATTCATCTATGGCCGCACGTACCACATCCAATGGTATCGAGGCAGCTGTCTTCACTAAGTCTGCTTTTAGGTTAGGTCACAGAGTGTTAGGTTAGGTTGGAGTTGTGACCACAGAAATTTTGTGTTCAATTTAAAACATGTTTACAGGAATTGATTGTTAGTTTTTAAGAATGTTATTTAAATTGATTGCTATATTAGGTACAAACCGAACATTTGATTTATACCTAAGTTTAGGACAATATACTTTACAATTTTTATTGTGAACGATTTTATATGAATAGTTTGTTATACGTTCTAAAAATATAACTTTTAAAATTTGATCTTTCATTGATTAAACTTTGTGATTAAAAAATAAAATATTTTTTCTGAAATTGTATTTTGTAAATGTTATGATATTTGTTGTTATCATATATCAGTACACACCCTTTAAAACCCACAGACTAGCAATGAGCAATCGTGGTGGGTTATGTCCCAAACTGTGCTGTTGTCCATGTGGGAAGGCTTGTTTTTTTATTTTTTTTTTATAGCAGAAGGAGGCAAACGAGCAAGCGGGCCTTTAAAGTTTTGTGCCCGGTAAGGAGGTTTATAGACTGATGATGATGACAATTATGATTAAAAAAAAAAGAAAATAAATTAATAATTTGCAGTATGTATATCACATTCACTTTTTTGTATTCAACAGCCGCTCTGAAGCATTGCTTGGCTGGCCAAGGGTACTGCGTGACCAGTAAAAGCCAGTGCCCAGGATTCATTTGGAAGGAACTTGCGGGATGCAGTTCTACAGAATTGTGTTGCATTGAAGATCTTTGATTTGTTTGCTTAAATATACTTTTTTATTCTTTTTACTTTGCCTTTTATTTGGAAATATTTAAGACAGTTGTAAGTTAACAGGTCTCATTATTAGCATCTTATCTTAGTGGGGCCCGCAGAGGTCTCTCGCAGCAGCACGTCGACCCATTTTGATATTTTGTGCAAGAACTCATTATTACCATAGAGGTACTTTTGTAAAAGGAGACATGAGACCTGGTGAAAGATGAAATGCCAGTTTTGGAAAGTTCTGTGGTCATGCTTATTTGGCAGATTAAAAATAAAGTTGTGTACATAAAAAAATGTGTATGTAACAAATATTTATTATCAGTGTTTTAACGTAACTTACATAATCAAACAGTTCTTTACTTAATATTAAACATAATACCTACATTTTAAACTATATTTAGTCTATTCAATTGCAAAAATAAAGTATCTGCTCATTTTTATGACATAGAATCTAATACAATACAACGGACTGTGCCCATATCAGTACAGAGTCTGTAGAAAAAATATCGATTCTATACAGGATATTAGTTATTTTTTTTATTTAATTCAACAGAATTGTCTAAAAGAGTAAAGAAATGACTATCGATGTAAAATATTCACCTATAGAAATGCACATGACTGGAATTATTGCAATCATTATCAGTAGGTATTCAGTTGCTCCTCGACAATATTGCTATAAATTAATCTCAGGTACTGAAAAGTTTTACTATTTCCTAAATTAATATGTGCAATTAAACTTAAGATGATTTTAAAACTACATAACTTATTTTACTCATAAAGCACTCATTCTCAAAATAGCTCATTTATATACCTACCAAACGCTTTTCAAGTTAGAGCTCCTATTCTACTCAGCATTTTTGCTTAAGCTCAGTCATGAATCAAAATCTTACTACATAGTACAACATCAGTTCATTTTAGTTTACGCTAAATAGTCATAAAGATGCGAAACATCCACTCAAGAAATACTAAATTCAAAAGAGGACTATTGTAGTTACTGCAACTGCAGTCTGCATAACATCATAATTATCATTTAAAACCCGTATCTACACACTGCTGAGCATATGCATCCCTTCTGTTTTGAGCTGATCGCCTCCAGAGTTTTTAAGCGATCATTTTTTTTGTCTCTGACCTATCTGGCAGGTGGTAACAACATTGTCATATTGCAGGCTGATACTAGTCTGCAGCCAGACCGGTGAACGCTGATCTTCATGATTCCAATGATAGATTAGAAAAAGTCAGTCATGCAGCATTTCCTTCTAAAATGGCAGCCGAACGCGTCGCGCCTGACGATCTTGGAGGGGCAAGTGGCGTGCTCGTAGATGCAGGACCCGATTGAAGAACAACTTATGGAATTCTCTGTAACAAGGAAAATGACATATTAGTTAATAGTTATTAAAGCAGTTTAATGGGTAGTTGATTTCAATGAAAACGACTCTAATGTGCCCAGGTTATTTCTGCAAACAAATTCAACTGACTTAAGATGTTTTGTATAACGGAGTAATGAAATTCTATTTTCCCTAAAGTATCAATAGCTATTTTTCCTAAAAATCTACATAAAACCTTCATGTTTAATTATTAGCCTAGTCGCTGTGATATAATTTTGACAGTGTACATAATTATTAAATATAAAATCGATAAAAAAAATCACAAAAAAATATTGTATGAAAAAAATATTAGGCGCTTATTCAACATTCATCGACTACTGATAAATTCGCCTCAGGCCTGTCCATAAATAAATATTACTTTACGAAGGTTACAAATCTTGAACCAACAATGTTGCATGCTGATAACTAATCTGTTCTCAAAATAACTGACCTGTTGCTTGACATTAAATTGATTTATAAAGTCTTGGGGGTATTGATGAGGTGCTTATCAGAAACGATGCCTCAATTATGAGTACATAAATAGAAGTAGAGTTATTTCTTTATTTACAACCTATTCATGGTCTATAGAAATAGACCACGAGTAGGCAGAAAATTAACAAATTAGAAAATCTATGTATGATGTCCGGCTAAGTTTGAATCGACTGGTGATTACGGATGACTTAACGCTAACATTTCTGGACTTGTCAATGTCCGCGTTTAAAATTAAAATATTTCATTAGTTTATTAAAATTTTCATAATTCTACATAACTTGTGCTCTTATAAATGACCCAACGCTAATGTTCTTAAGTCTATGTAGCTGGAAAAGAACCATAAAGTGAAAAGTTTCGGCAAGAAAAACAGCTAATAGGGTAATAATTTTCTTCCTTTTCCTTACAGTGTCAAATATTGGGAAATGCCTATCGTAGAAGGACACTTTACATAGTTGCAGTGGGACTGACGGCTTTACAATACTTCACATGTAAGCCTCGCTTCATAGCATCAGGACAAAACATTATTTAATAAATTACGGCTTGGGATAATTTTTCGATCTTTCTGTTTATTACTTGAGCAAATCCATAACATGGCGTAATATAGATGCATAGTTATCGCGTTTACTTTATTAGAACATTTAAATTTGGTTACGTTAGAAATAGGACAAATAGGAGCTCGATGGCGCAGCGGCTAGCGCGTTCAGCTTGCGATCTTGTCCGCTAAGCAACTTTCGCAATGCCGGGTCGCTGGATGGGTGACCAATTTAAAAAGATATTGAGGTCCTCCGTGCTTCGGAAGGCACGTTAAGCCGTTGGTTCCGGTTGTTGTCGTAAGATGACAGTCGGTAAACCAGCGTCGCGGTGTGTCAGCATACCACGACACTATGCTTAGTGGGTGTCATTTCAGTGTCATTATAATAATTAGTAAAATATTTACAATTTTTTTGTTAATAACACTGTAAATGACGTTGAATAAATAATTTTCTATTTCTATAAACCCACCAACCCGCATTGGGCCAGCGTGGTGGGTTATGGCCCAATATCCCCACGTGCTATTTGTCCACGTAGGAGGCCTGTGCCCAGCAGTGGACTGATGATGAATATTATAAATGACTTCTATTATAATAAATTATTAACAACTAATTTCAAAACAAACTCTACTCTATACATTATAATATAATTATTCACCAATAAAAGAGATCTCATTATCACAATGCAATAATCTATTTTAAATATGCAAATTTTTAAAAGATAACTGATCGATGTTAAAGTGTCTTTAAACGTACTTAATCAGTGACCGATAATTGAAATTGATATCAAGCACCTAAGATTGATTTATAAAATACTGATCGGATTGGATAACATATTTTCAATAGAAAACGTCAATACGTTACCATTTCAATTTAATTCAATTTAAAAAAATATTTAATAATAGTATCAAAACTAGTTTTTTTTTATTTAGCCTATTTTGTCCCACTGCTGAGCAAAGGCCGAGGCTGAGTTTTCATTACGATTGATTGATTGACCTTACAGCGGGGCCATAAAGCCATTGACGGACCTTTCTGTCATGATTAAGATATAAAAAAAATATATACTTAATACCAAGTTTTTAGTTTCCATCAGTCTATGAACGACTCATACACACTCATTCACTTCGTCAGCGTGAGGAATAAAGAATGTCCTATAATATACCATGCACTATGCGGTTACAAGGATCTTAACAAATATCCGTCCAATACGAGTAGCAGCAAGATCAATAGCTTCATATTACGTAAAAAGCAAATGAATACTTTTTTAAAATTTGATGATTAATATCTATAATTTATTATTTATTTTAATTTATATATATTATTAAGAAACGACGCTTTAACCAATTAAAAGTACTTGTTGCTTTAAATTCACATCCTATAGTACTTTTTACTTTAAACACAATTTTTTTTTCTTATTATTTAAAAAAAAAACGTTTAATTTTTACTTACTTCCTGATATCGGCATGTAAAGTGCAAGCGGTGATGCTGTCGTGAACACGACTCCCAAAACAAGAATCAGGAACAAGCAAGACTTGAAGTTCATTTTGAGTTTTTGTTTTATGAAGTTTAAAGTTTTTATTTTTTTCGCTAGTCTTTTCGACGATGCGAATGGTATGGTAGCTACTGGTAAATTAACTGATGGCTCTAGCCTACCGCAACTTAATATATATAGTGCGAGAAGCACAGCAACAAGTCATTGTTTTAAATAGATAAGATATTATTTACATTGTATTTTGATGGAAATGTTCGCGAGTGTTGCATGGGGGGTCTGCGCAATATTATCGCTATTACAACTCTAAATTATTCCAGACTTTTGCGTATTAGTCTCTTCCCTAGGGTTTCTCTTCACGGTCCCGTAAGATCATCTAGGGAGTTCCCATCAACTGTTTCATAAGGGCAGTCAGTACAGAATGGTACAATAGCACGACCATATAAAAATGTTACTGTGTATGTTTTTATTATGACTGAATAAAATGATTTGTAATTTTTGATGTTTTTTTTGCGTTTAAAATTTTCAAATTGAACCTACGTCGTTCAACTCCCACCTGAGGTCATCGTTTTCATCGTTTTACGTCACTATTTATGTAAAGTAGGTACTATATTTCTTCTGTATATTAATGACATATAGTCCTTGGGCAATATTCATTGTTATGCGGATGACAGTACGGTGCATGAGCGGTACTTGGGACATCCTGCGGCAAAGCAAGCCGATATCGTAGAAAAAGGCAAGAACTGTTTGCCAAGCTGACCTGACTCTCGATCGTGACTCTAAGTAGGGATCTGAAAACCTGGTCTAGTTTAATGCCAGCAAACCACAGGTTTGTGCATTCTCCTCCAAGGTAACTCCCTTCCTTACTCCTCGCTCTCTTCAGAACTCTCCGTTACCCATTTCAGTGGAACACAGCATTCTTGGCATGGACATCCCAAGTAACACAGAAAGCTGTATATTTAATCACTTGTGGTCATAATGGCTGCTTACAGAGTATTAAAACCGTTATTATAATTCACTGGTGATCCTTAAGCTGAATATTAGTACACAAGGAGCTATATTCTGAATAAGAACTAAATAATGGTAGATATTCTTCACCCTTAAACAGCAAGATGCGTTTATTTGGTATATAACCTACGCTTTTATTCAGCCGTTTTAAATTTTTAAGCCTACTTACTGAATAAGGGCAATTAAGTAGTGGCCAATATGTCATACGCTGTATAATAGAGTAAATGCGTACCTCTAAACGCTGCCTTCTAAAGAGAGTACATGTGTACTGTTACACAGATATATGATATATAAAGGAGTACATTTCGTGTGTTATTCAGTAAAAGGTGTAAAATTTCTCTGTTGATCCGTATCTATACTGCTATTATTTACGACTGAATAGTGGCTGTTTACAAGTTCACCTGAACGTTATTATTACTCTTGAAGAGCACTTCGAGTATTTTATAACGTATATTGCTTAATAGAGGTTCACATCAGTTGATTTAATCTGGTGATGACTGAATAAGTATATCCCCGTGAATCTTGTCACGGATCAATTCATAAGAAGTCCCTAAAATGGATCAGTCTATTATGCGGATCCTTTAAAGTGTATTTTATCACACATTTTATCGTTGCTAGTTCGAACGAATATTCAGCCAGTAATCAGTGTATTGCCGTATATGGATTCACATGTAAGACTTTATTACGGCTAAGTTTGAATAAGCAGACATAATATGTGCCCCATTACACGGGCTACGACAGTTATGTTGAAGTATACCGGTTCACATCGCTCTTTAATTTCACCACCATTTTTTATTCTGTATAACCTATAATATCTACACTGGTATACATAATTTTATTTATTTAACACGAACTTAGTAAAGTAAGGAATTACAAATAAATATTTTTAATGTGATTATTGGTGACAGACTAAAATAATGACACAATCAATCAATTTTTACCCGAAATGTTTTCGATTAAATGTGTTTATTTTAGTATAATTTGTAGTAAAAACATATTTATGCACTGGCGCTTGAAAATTTTCATAGAAATATATGTATACTCTAACAGTAATTTTGAATTCCCACCAGCTTTCAAGTAAAATAATGAAGTTATTAGCAAAAGGTACATATACCGATATCATACAATCATTTTAAAAACTTATCTTCTCTCACTGTCATAAATATGAATCATCTGTCACCAAAAGTATTAATAGACGTTCTTACAGAACAAATCGTGAACCTTTTACTTAATTACTATGAACATAAAAGCGTACATAGACGACAATTGTCTAAATAACCGCCTCTGTGGTCTAGTGGCTAAGCTACCTGTTTCAGACCCAGAGGTCCCGGGTTCGATTCCCAGCGGGGGGTACATCTTTGTGTGCTCGGTTTGGTTGGTGGTAGGGCTGTTAAGTCCGCCTGGCTAGCTATCACCATCTTATCTAAGTCTGTCGCCATAACAACGATGTTTATAGCATTATTGTGTTCCGGCAGTTTGAGATAAGATAGCCAGTTCCTCAGTGGTTGAGGATTCCGGGTGAAGCGCGCTTCCACCTTCGGCCTTATCGTCACTTATCATCAGGTGAGATGAAAGCCAAGCGCTTACCCGTTGCCAATAAAAAAAAAATAAAAAAAGTGTAACTAGTGTTTCCTTAATTTGCTAGTATTTTGTCTTGTTACCACCTCTTACACCTTATACTGCGATTATAACGTTACTATAATGATATTAGTCAGCAATTGCGAACTAAAGCTGAATAATTTGTGCCCATTTAAGCAGTGTAGTGGCTGAATAGCCCTCATTATTTTGGACTGCATCGGCTGCTTACCATCGGGCATGATGGAGTTACTGTGACGAGTCAAATTAAAAAAAAATTGTAAAATCAGTTATAGAACTTTCTTATCTATACAAATAAAAATTAATTGCCAGCAATGTATGTTCGTGCATTACATCGGAGCAACTGCAAATTTTTGCATAATTATGTTATTGTTGTGTTTGTATTTGTCGGGACTAGGTTCGTATGGAGGAGTTTTAAGGAAATTCGTCACTGGGCACGAGCTGTTCACGCAGACGAAGTCGGGATTTCTTTTAGTTGTTGCTCAATTTTTAACCGCCTTTGTGGTCTAGTGGCTAAGCCACCGGTCTCAGATCCGGTGGTCCCGGTTCGGTTTTCCAGCAAAAGTATACATCTTTGTGTACTTGGTTTGGTTGGTGGTAGGGCTGTTAAGTCCGCCTGGCCATCCACCACCATCTTATCTAAGTCTTTCGCCATAACAACGATGTTTATAGCATTTTGTGCATTAATGTGTTCCGACAGTTTAGAGATAACATAACCAGTTCCTCAGTGGTTGAGGATTCCGGGTGAAGCGCGCTTCTACCTTCGGCCTTATCGTCACTTACCACCAGGTGAGATGAAGGCCAAGCGCATATCATATTCGTTAAAGAAAAAAAAAAGAATAAGTATAAATTCTTTTTATGCGTTGTTAGGCGCCGCCAACAGCCGTAGTATCACGTTATGACAATAATTTTAAATATATGACACCATTATTTAAAACTCTAGAAAAACGTTTAAAATCGATGTAAGTAGCATCATTACGCGTATTACGAAAATAGAACTTTGCGGCAAACAAAAACACTTGCTAATGACAGAATGCGTAAAACGTTACGCATGAACATGAACTAATTATGAAAAACATTATTGTTCTTGTTGACGATTTTCCATGGAAAAGTGCGCAGTCTTCCAACGTGTTAAGTATCATTTATTGTAATACAAGGAGCCGCTCGCGGTTTCACCCTTCGTGGTTCCCGTTTCTGTGGGAACATCGAGATAAATAGTATCCTACGTGTTAATCCAGGTTATAAACTATCTGTATGCCGAATTTCATTCGAATCCATTCAGTAGTTTTTACGTGAAAGAGTAACAAACAGCCATCCATACGTTCCCGTGGGAATATCGGGATAAAAAATATCTTATGTGTTAATCCAGGTTATAAACTATCTGTATGCCTAATTTCATCCAAATCCATTCAGTCGTTTTTACGTGAAAGAGTAACAAACATCCATCCATATGTTCCCGTGGGAATATCGGGATAAAAAGTATTCTATGTGTTAATCCATGTTATAAACTATCTGTATGCCGAATTTCGTCTAAATCCATTTAGTAGTTTTTACGTGAAAGAGTAACAAATATCCATACATTCTTACAAACTTTCGCTTTTATAATATTAGTAGGATTAATTATATTATTTCAATGAGGCTCCATGGCGCAGCGCATGGGTGACCAAATTAAAAACAATCTAGTGCTTCTCCGTGCTTCGGAAGGCACGTATTTACTTTAATTGGTCACGGTTGTTGTCATAAGTTGGCAGCCGTTAAAACCCATCAAACCGCATAGGGGCAGCGTGTTGGGTGATGGTACAGTTCCCAGCATTGGGACGATCATAGGCTGATGAGGATGCATGGTGAACGAGTGGTCCTCTGACCACTTGCATATTTGCACATGTTCTCATCGTGACAGGTAGTGACCCATCGCAGCTCTATGCTGTTGGATGTATGTGCAGTCTTTAGTCCGTTAGTCGCCTTTTACGACACCCAAGAGATAAGAGTGGTAGTATTCTTTCACCGCTACGCGACATGTAGCGATGAAAGAATAACGTAAGCGGCGATGGGCTTACCACCTGTCACGCTGAGCACATGTGCAGCATCAACTCTTAAAGCAGTATTCTTTAAGTCCTAATATGCAAGTGATCAGAGGACTACTCGTGCACACACACAGAATTATCTGTCCATAGATCACTACCACAGTTGGTAGGTAAAGACTTCCATCGTACGACTCTACTCTGTGTACTATCTCTGTGATCCGCCCGATCCTTCTATGATTATTGTATTATAAAGGTACCAATTTTTACAAATGTGCCAACAAAAGAAAAAAAATCAAAGAAGGACCGGGTGGTTCCAACCTTCAATAATGTGACAGCCACACCCTCCGAAATTACATCACATTGTCATAATATAGTAATCGCGTGTTTAATGTTATGAAAGCAAAGCTATTTACGTAGATTGTTTTTCATTATCCCCACAATTGTTTTGATACGATTGACGTCATATGAACTTAACTGAGTAAGAAACATGGTTACCAAAATACATTATCAATAAAGTTCATATGTTAAATCATATTTTTTTCATTCATAACGCAATATTGAATTTAAAAATGTATAAGACCACAGCGCTGATACAGATTTTAATACTTTGTTCGGTGTTTGGTACTGTTGTTATGTTTTAAAATTTAGATACATACATACATCATACATAAATAATAATCACGACTATTTAAAGGTTAAGGTCTGAGGTAACCCTTAGACCTCAACCCTTAAATAAAGAGTTAAAGTCAGAGACTAGTCAACGAGGACAGCAAAAGCAGTCCACTACCACAGTCAGCTTTTCACCAAATAGCGACTGTACATGTGCTCAGCGTGACAGAGGTGGTGAAACTATCGCCACTCTATGTTGTTGGATGTATGTGCATTCTTTAGTCCGTTAGTCGCCTTTTACGACACCCAATGGAAGAGGGGGGGTTTGGTGGTATTCTTTCACCGCTACGCGACACGGTTTATTATTATCATATCGCTCCTTAAATACAAAAGTCACACATTACAAAAAAATTCAAAATTGTTTTTTTTGCATAAAATGCACTTAAACGATGAAACTTTATAGTTTCGCTTAAAACAGCCGTCGTTTTACGATCAGAAACACCCGTAAACGCTCAAACGTTAGTTTTGTTTTCTACCGTTTCTGTGATTGAGTTTCGTGCAAAACTATCACATTGTCAGTTGCCAACAGACTTCTGGCAGAAGCATACTCGTTTTTAGTGAAATACTACCACATTCCAAATAACTGCTAAATATTAGGTGAAATCATATATTCAAAAGTGCCACATTCAAAAATATATTCGTATTGCAGACATACACGTAAGTATCTTATTATTTTTATATTCAATAGTACCATATTTCGAAATAGGTTAGTTTTGCATAAATTAATTAAAATTATTTTTTTATTTCTTTATATAGAATAGTACGATATTTCGAAATAGGTTAGTTTTGCATATAACAATTTGATATTTCCTCTTATTTTTGTATGCAATACTACCATATTTTGAATTGAGTTAGTTTTGCATAAATTAATTAAAAATTATTATTTTTATTTCTATAAGTTAAAGTACCATATTTGGAAATATGGTATCTTTGTATTTAAAAATGATCTCTTAATAGTTATATTAAAAAACAACTTTTAGTTTTAATGTTGTTTTGACTTAAAGATTTTGTTAAACAAATTAAATTAGAACAGCTAGTTTAAATAATTCTATTTTACTTACATAAGTACATGGAATTATACTGGCTCGTAAAACTAAATTTTACAGTTTCAAAATAGCAATAACTTAATATGGCTGTTTGTATTGTTTTATAATTTTTAAAGTAAAAAAATATTACAAATTGTTAAGAAAGTATAGTTCCGGCCGTGCAGCTCCTTGCTCTTCCATACTTCCTAGCGGTCCTCAGTGCTCAGTACCTGAGGCTTGCGCCCGTTATCTTTGCCTAAGAAGAGAGGCGTAAAGGTCTTGTCAACCGATACCACATCGCGATGCATGCCACACTCGTTGCTGAGGAAATATTCTCGAAGACTGCACACCTCACGGTTGTGGAGGGTCTTGGCATTTAAAAAGCCTCGACCACCCCATTTCCGCGGGATGTACAGTCTCATAACAGACGAGCGTGGATAGAGCATGCGATGTGATGTCAGTTGCTGTCGAACCTTTCTGTCCAGGGCATCTAACTCGGTTTCTGTCCACCTTAGTAAGCCAAAGGTGTATACCAGTAAGGGCATAACCCATCCGTTAAAAGCGCGCACCCTGTTGCCTCCTGACAAAAGACTGATAAGTACCTTTGTCAGGCGACCAAAAAAGCGTTCCTTCACTGACTGTTTTATACCCAAGATATTTGTAGGTGTCGGCTTCGGAGGAGATCTAAAAGTCATCGTCTCAGAAAGTTGCAAATTCGTAGAATTTACAACTTTCCGCCGCTGTACGTGCATGACCGCGCACTTGTCTACACCGAACCCCATATTGATGGCGCTGCTAAAAGTCTCAGTGACTTTCAGTAACGCCATCAATTCATGACGTTTCGGTGCAAACAGCTTGAGGTCATCTATGTACAGCAAGTGCGAAATAACTTTACCCTGTCTCCTAAGCTGATAGCCCAGCCCTGAATCCTCTAGCAATGTGCTGAGAGGATTCAGGGCTAGACAGAACCACAACGGACTCAGACTATCACCCTGAAAGATGCCTCGCTCAATCCTTACGAAGTCCTGCGGACCAGAGGCTGTCTCCACCACCCGATTGACGAAGGACTGTGGTCCACTGTCTCATACAAAAGCCTAGAAAAGATCTTAGAGTTGTATTAATTTTATACAGCTCTAAGATCCTCTCCAACCATGTATGAGGCACCGAATCATAGGCCTTCTTATAGTCAATCTAGGCGGTAGAGAGAGCCCCTTTGTTCCGCTGTACTTGTTGGCAAATGGTCGTGTCGATGAGGAGGAGCTCCTCAGTACCACGGGACCCAACCTTACATCCATTCTGAGTGGAAGCCAAAATATTGTGCGCTACAATGTGCGAATTAATTTTAATTCTCAGAATGGATGTAAGGAGCTTGTAAAGCGTTGGCAAGCATGTGATGGGTTTACAGTTCTTCAGTTCCGTGGTACTACCGGACTTGTGGAGCAAGAAGGTGACACCGGTTGTCATAAATGTTGACAATCTGTCGTGTGAGCATCTAATCCACTTTATCCAAAAGTTGTGCAACCCGTCTCGGTCCAGGACTTTTCCAGTTCTGAGCCGTACGGATCGCACCACTCACGTCTTCGGGGCTAATAGTCACAGGCCCCATGGATTCGATAGGCTCACACGCACGCTCAACGACGCTAATCCAATCACCTTCAGTGATTCGACGGGTGCCGACCAGATACTACGCCAAAAGTTATTCATGGTAGTAGCATCCGGACACTGCACGTCGCTCACATATTGATCGGTTCCTTCCCAACTCCGGTACACCTTCCTTTGGTCACTTTGAAAAAGGCGATATTGACAATATCGATCCATACGCGCTCTATAGCGAAGAATACGGCTTGCCAGCGCATAAACTTTTTGCTTCAGACGCAGTCAATGCGTTCCGTGACACAAGCTATGTAGTCCCGGGGTCTAATCCCGGTCCCAGCAAAGGCCTGGTTCACGAAACGCATTACTCGGGGATGATGGTTGCCCCCTCTGAAGCAGATTAATTTTGCAATGAGAGTCCTAAACGAGTTGATACGACACTTGATTCCTGCTTTGCAACGCGGGGACAGCGGGTGTCGCGGCGCTTGGTCAGTATGCGGAAACTTAACACGAGCGATGCGACACGCCGCTATGGCAGCGCAGTACAAAATCGAGTGTGTATCAACTAATATTTCGCTTATCAACTAATATTAATTCTAGACCTAATTAATGATATCATGATAAGATTTAAATAATTGTTTTCGTTCAGCAAGTTTACTATGTAGTAATTTAGTACCTATGTGCCATTTTTATGTTTATATTGACGTTTTATAAGGTTGTTAACTGAAAATAAAACTCAAATTTTCCGATTATGGTGGTTTACTTTTTAAAGTTTGAATGTTCTCAAAGTCAAAATCTATATACAAAACTAACTTATATGCATTTTTTCAAGAGTCTGTTTAAGATACGGTTAAGACTGCTTTATTAAAAATAGGCAATTTAATTACGCATCTTTTGATACCAAAAACATCTACATAGTACACATAGTATAAACAAAAATCAATAAATCATCGAAATTATTTATTAAAATGCCGCTCCTGTATAATTTGCTTATTTGGACTTTTGGTCCTTTTGTATATAAGGAGCGATATGTGTACTTTTAGACTACTCAGCCAAGTTTCTGCCGCATCTGTCATGGTGTGGAGCTCGGTTATAACACCTGGGAAAATATGAAGAGGGCAGTCATTGATTATATGTGATAGGGTTTGGTTCAAATGATCACATTCACAGTGTGGCGTCTCCCTCAAGCCCCATTTATATAGGTGATGGTTGGATTTGCCGTGGTTGGCCCTACACCGGTTCAGTCAGGTCCAAATCTTTCTCACGGCGCCGGCGCCGGCGTCAAAACCAGGAACCTTCGCGACATGGTAAGATTTCATCATCATCAGCCTATAAACGTCCCACTGTTGGGCACAGGCCTCCCACGTGGACAATGCACGAGGGGATATTGGGCCATAACCCACCACGCTGGCCCAATGCGGGTTGGTGGGTTTTAACGACTGTCATCGTCGACAACAACCGGGACCAACGGCTTAACGTGCCTTCGGAAGCACGGAGGAGCTCGAGATGTTTTAAATTTGGTCACCCATCCAGCGACCAGGCATTGCGAAAATTGCTAAACGGGCAAGTTCGCAAGCCGAACGCGCTAGCCGCTGCGCCATCGAGGTCCTCGGTAAGATTTATATTTGCTTATTATCCTAATTAGTTAACGTTACAGATCTTTTACCATTGTAACCTATTTTAGATTTATGTTCTTGAGAAATGACTTATATTTCATTTCGTTTCAAAACGAGAATTTGTATGATATTGAACTTGACGACCTCCGTCGTCGAGTGGTTAGCACGCCGAGTCTGGCGTCGCGCAGCGACGCGAGGTCCCGGGTTAAATTCCTGGTCGGGTCAACTTAAACAAAAACTGTTTTTTAAATTGATTTCCGGTCTGGGTGTTTTTTCTATGTTTATATATCCGTTATCTCCATATTAACAAGTTTCAAAAGAATACTCATCTTGGTCTAGATAATTGGTGTGAGCGTAAACAAATTTGAAAGAAAGAAAGAAAAACATTTTATTGACCACAAACAGATGGTACATTAAATAAAATAATAAAAAAGTTGACAGTTACGCAGGTAGGTACATTTGGTGTGGCCAACTAGGCCCCAGCCCCAGCATAGGCTACAGCGACAATAACCGCTGCAGCGCTGCTATTCTGGCGGGACCTATAGAGGTCGAGACGACAGGGAACAAAAAAACATAAATCAATTAACATAAAAAACACAACATTACAAACATTAATGTAATTATAAAACAATACAACAATAATAAGAACAAAAAACAAAGATAGCATGTACAGGAATTTTATAAAGATTAACTCCTGGCTCGGCTGAAGGACAGAGATCCCTTTGCCTGACATGGTGGCAAACAGTTAAAACGAACACAACACTAAAAAAAAGAAACCAATGTCATCTGTCATCGCCGGCGCAACAAACATTGATATTTCGAAGTCACTGATTCACTATTATTATAACAAAAAACCAGACATCAGACAAGAACCCAATGAAGCAGTAAGTAAGCGGAGCATCAAAAGGGCAATGTCCGCCCCGACAGTGCCGGAAGCAATTACGTGAACACTCCACAACATATTGGCTTTCTTTAAGGTGTTTATCCATGGTCAATTCTAGATTTTGGACTTTATCCACACTTTCTATTTTCTCACCATTTAAAAGTACATTAGGAGCAGTATTATTAAAGTGACTGACATTCTTTCAAAGTCAAAGTCAAAGTCAAATTATTTATTCAATGTAAACCTTTACAGGCACTTATTGACGTCAATACAAATAATAATAAAAAAAACAGTAAACTAACTTATAGTTAAGACTTAACAACTAATCTAACGCGCTTATGGTCTGTGCCAGACAAATGCGCATCGCTACCCCCAGTACCACTGTACGCCGAAACAGAATCGCGTCGAACCGAAATATATGGTCATAGAATTGTGTAAACATACGTATCCTGGTACGAGAAAAAATAGCGGGCAAGTGTCTCTCCCCTAGCGACATAAACGGCTACATTTTATAGGTAATTTATCGTTTTTTTGGGATGAAAAGTGAAAAATGATAACTCATAATGAATTGTTAACTTAAGTTATTACTTAATGGAATAAAATTAAATATGATTTCCAATTATCGTATTGATAATGTGGTAAGTAATAGAAATTGGAGTTTTTGAAGTAAAATAAGTAACGGCTGAAATGAGTTTTGGAAAAGAAAGGTACTAAAGGTAGAAAGGTAGGTAAAAAAGGTACTAATGTACCTAACCAATAAGGTTGACATTTTTAATTCACATTTTTAATCATTCAAATATCTTTTTTTCTAAAAACTTAAGCATTTGGTAGTCGCCGCCTCAGAGACACTTACCTGGCTGGAGTAATAAAGTTCAATCGCAACAACCCCTCGGATAAACCTCGGATACGGCAGTGGTAAGAAGAGTGCTGTATTCGTTTCTGAACATCTTAATCCAGAGGCGAAGTCGCTTCACGCCGCCGCTCGTCTGAAAGCCAAGCAGCTAAACTACAAATTCGTTTGGGTGCGCGATTACAAAGTTTTCGTGCGAAAAACAGAAACCTCCAGCTTCATTTACATCAAAGACAGTGCAACTCTGGATAGATTAACGTAGCTTTGAAAAATTATTTTTATTTCTAATATAATTTTATTATTCCCTATTAACTTCCTGACATTGTATTGTTTTAGAGTCATTCACTGTTACTGTACTGTTTAGTTAACAATCCTTAGTCATATTTAATTTTACTTTACTTTACGTTTATGATTCAGTACTATTATCAAAACGTCAGAGGTCTGCGAACCAAAACGATTGATTTTTATAATAATATTGTTTGTAGCAATTATGATGTGGTTATCTAGACTGAGACATGGTTGAATAGCGGCGTTTTCGATTCAGAACTTTTTGACAACCGTTACGTAGTTTACAGGCGCGATAGAGATACCAGCGGCTTCCATAGTAAAAAAGATGGAGGGGGTGTGCTTATCACTGTTTCTAGACAGATTCCTTCCATACGCCTGCAGTGCTTCGAGTCCAAATGTGAGGACCTATGGGTCAGACTTGATTGTCAGAACGCCGATGGCGAAACAGAGCACTTATATTTAAATGCAATTTACTTGCCTCCACCTGTTCAGAAACATGTTCTCGATGAGTATCTTCATAATTGCAATAGAGTGGTTGAAGAAAATAACATTAAAATGCTTGCACTTGTGGGAGATTTCAATATGAGCTCTATCAAGTGGAGATTTGATGACAGTTCAGATTCCCTTGCTGATGGAAATAGCGGCAGTCTCACAACTTCACTCTTGGACTTCGCTGTGTTTCATGATCTTAGGCAGTACAACAAGGCTCCAAACGGCAATGGAAACTTCTTGGATTTAGTTTTAAGCAACATTCACATTACCGATGCTAAAACCACGGACGATCCGATTACCAAGATCGATCCACTACACCCTCCATTGCTGTTTAAGTCGAATACGCGAGCTCAAAGTTCCCTACATTATAACGAAAGCAGCAGATTTTGTTTCCATAGGG
The DNA here is from genome assembly GCA_963921215.1 of Scoparia ambigualis. Classification (NCBI taxonomy): domain Eukaryota; kingdom Metazoa; phylum Arthropoda; class Insecta; order Lepidoptera; family Crambidae; genus Scoparia; species Scoparia ambigualis. The sequence continues at coordinate 3,609,806 of OY992503.1, forward strand.
CAGACTATGAGTCAATTATTAAAGACCTGGAAGAAATATGCTGGGAGGAAGAAATTAAAAACTGTCTAGCGGTTGATGACATGCTGTCTATTTTCTACAAACATATACAAACTGCGATCGTTAAGCACGTCCCTAAATACAAAGCTAAATCTAAGAAATACCCCATATGGTTCACACGGGAATTAATCAGTCTACTACGAGAAAAATATAAATACCGTATGAAACTGCGTAAATTTAATCATAACCCACTCGATCAACTGTCTTTTGAGTTACTTAGAACGCGTTCGGAACGATTGATTACTAGTTGCTATAATCAGTACATTTCTAGACTAGAGCAAAGTTTGCGCTCTAACCCCAAACTGTTCTGGTCTTTCACCAAAAGCAAGCGAAAAAATGACAGTCACTATCATTCACGAATGGTTCTGGAGAATAACGCGGCTTCGAATGGTGTCGACATTTGTAATCTATTTGCCAAGAGCTTTTCTTCTATTTATCAATCAACCAAACACCCGCCAAACATTTCTCATAATATCAGGGTCCCATCTTCAACCAGCAACTTTCTTACCACCGTTAAGTTTAAAGATGATCAGGTTTTAAAAATATTAAAGAGATTGGATGTCAGCAAGGGCTCGGGCTCTAACGGTCTGCCGTCACTTTTCGTTGCACGTTGTGCGACCGCCTTGGCAAAACCTCTATGCCTAATACTGAATAGATCACTAGTCACGGGCACATTTCCATCTGCTTGGAAGGTTGCTCTGGTGGTTCTACTATTTAAAAATGGCGAAAAACATTTTATAGAGAATTACAGACCAATTTCCATCTTGTCTGTCTTTGCCAAGGCGTTCGAGCAGCTGCTACACCCAATCCTACTTTGGCATTTCAAGAACCTCATAGACTCCCGTCAGCATGGCTTTGTAAGGAGCAGGTCGACAGCAACTAACCTCACTTCATTTATAGAATCCATCTCTCACAAACTCGACGATCGTTCTTCAATGCATAAAATTTACACGGACTTTAGTAAGGCCTTTGATCGGGTCAATCATGAAGTGTTGCTTTCCAAGCTCTGCGCGTACGGCATTGGCGAGCCCTTGCTGGGCTGGTGTCGGTCGTATTTATCGGACAGATCTTCCAATGAGGTGGTAAATGGTTTTTCCTCGGATTCTTTCCCTGTTGCATCTGGTGTCCCGCAAGGGTCACACCTGGGTCCTTTGATGTTTAATGTTTGCTTTCCAAGCTCTGCGCGTACGGCATTGGCGAGCCCTTGCTGGGCTGGTGTCGGTCGTATTTATCGGACAGATCTTCCAATGAGGTGGTAAATGGTTTTTCCTCGGATTCTTTCCCTGTTGCATCTGGTGTCCCGCAAGGGTCACACCTGGGTCCTTTGATGTTTAATGTTTTTATTAATGATATTGGAGAGCGCTTCAAAAATTCCGAGTACTTATTATTTGCAGACGACCTTAAGTTTTTCAGAAAAGTAGACACCCAGTTAAATTTATTGCAGAACGACATCGACAACTTAGTGGACTGGTGCGAGGTGAACCATATGGACTTAAATGTTTCCAAGTGTTGCTGCATGAAATTCTCACGAAAAAAAGAAGTCTCTGAACATGAATATGGAATTGGTGAGGATACTTTGGTTAATGTTGTTACTGCAAGAGATCTCGGAGTTCGCATGGACGAGAAACTTAACTTTAATCCTCACATTAATGATATTTGATGCAGGGGCTTCAAAAGCCTTGGCTTTATCCTTCGTCATTACAAGAATTTTAAGTCTCCCAGAACTAAAATTCTTTTAAAATTCGTTTGTTCGTAGTGGTCTGGAGTACTGCGGTGTGGTATGGAGTCCTTTTTATGAAGTGCACTCAAAAAGAATTGAAAGCATCCAAAAGCGCATCCAAATTCTTATGGCACCTAGCATACTCGTGCCATTTAGGCAAGAATATAATAAAATATGCTGATAGGTTAGACCATTTTAAAATAGATTCTCTTCTGGATCGAAGACGTCTGCATGATATGCTTTTTCTTTACAAGCTAGCGAACGGCATCCTTGACGCGCCAGGCTTACTGGGTTCGCTTTCTTTCTCAGCTCCCCTAAAACTCCCTCGGGCATCGAAAGGGAAGGTGCTTGTGGGCCGACCTTGCAAGTCCAACCTCGGTCAGAACGCGCCTATTAACCGTATGATACGAGAGTTTAACGTCTTAGCGAAAACCAAGGACCTGGATTTATTCGGGGGTGGCATTCGCAGCTTCAAAAGGTCTCTCCTTTCATAATTTAGTGGAAGTGTTTCATATATTTTATTTTATTTTATTTAATTCAATTTAATATCCATTTAAATTCAATAGCGGTATTTTAATTCTTTGTTGCGTATTTTTATTATCAATTAATTTTTCGCCTTAATTAAATTCTAATGTTATTTTATTATATTTTATAAATGTCGGTAAAATTTTAGATTAAGTATTTAATGTGTAATTGCGTGCGGTCTTCACCTATAATTGTATTTGCATCTAGTTTTTTTTTTAAATGATGTCCCTATGTATAGCTGATGTAAAATACGTTGGTGTTCTGAATAAATAAATAAATAATTAAAAAAAAAAACACGTCAAAAATTAATAAGCATAAATTTGTGTGTTTAAAAATTGATTCGTTTTTCGTCTTGGTACAAGCACACAATAAGTAATATTACTTATTATTATTAGAACGTACAGAAAGTTCACCCTCCAACGACCCCCACGCGAAACCGAAACCCATCGCGTGACCCGAGCGTTCATATTCCGATAAGCACAGCCGACTCGATATCGATTTGACGTCTTTGAGACATCTGATGAGACATAGAAAATAATAGTTATAATTCTGGAAAAAAAAAGTATGTATTAGTTATGGATCCAATCTATTCAAAGACTCATTCAGTTACAAGTTACAAGATCCAATGAACTTCACTCGATAGAAAGAAAAAAAACCCAAAGTTACTCCTTTTTGTAATGTTTTTTCAATATTATGACTATACTACTGATACTTTACATTTAACTTTTGTACTCAACGAAAGACAAATAATTCGCAGATAAAGGACAATGATATAGGCAATAAACAGAAGTCAAAATAAATCTAGAGCAACGTGGTCTGTTATTAACAAAGAAATTGGCAATAATAAACTAGACACTAACATAACGGAAATAAAGATAAAAAATGAATGCTTAACTAATCCAACGGATATAGTGACTGCTTTTAATAATTATTTTATTGAATTAACAAATACCGCGCCAAACAATAGCATGAGATATTTTAATAATCGGACCATGGACTCAATGATGGTTAACTCTATTTTTCTGAAGCTCATGATGGAAGATGAGGTCAAGAGGGAAGTTGTAGCTTTTAATAATACGAACTCTGAGGGCTATGGGATAAGTACTAGGATTATCAAAGCGAGTATTAATGAGTTGACCACAGTTCTCACGTATCTCATTAATTTATCATTTAGTGAAGGTACCTTTCCGGAACTATTGAAATTTTCTGTCGTTAAGCCATTGCACAAAAAACATGAAAAAGATGAAGTCGACAACTATCGTCCTATATTACTCTTGTACCTATTCTATCAAAAGTATTTGAAAAATGTATGTATAAGCGAATTATAGAAATTTGTAACAAATACAACATAATAACAAAGGCACAATTCGGCTTTCAAAAAAGGAAGTCTACTACTTTAGCAATGATTACCCTACTAAGTACAATTTTAACAGGTCTTAATAATAATAAGTATACGACAGGGCAATTTTTTGACCTATCAATAGCCTTTGATTTTGTTTCCCACGACCTTTTGATTAAAAAATTAGAAAATGTTGGCATTAGAGGACTTGCTCAAAAATGGATATCGTCTTATTTATTTGATCGAAAACAATGCGTTTTATTAATAATATAGAAAAAAATGAACTTACGTCCTACTCTTCCAAATATAGAGAGAACAGATACGGTGTCCCTCAAGGAAGCGTTCTAGGACCAATATTATTTATTTTGTACATAAACGACATTCCTCAAATAATTAATCATAAATGTATTTTGTTCGCAGACGATATTTCTGTAATCGTGACATCTGATAAAAATAATAATGCAATAAATAATAATCCAATAAATAATCATAAAGTTGACATTAATAATACAATTGATAATATAATGAAATTTCTAGAATGTAATAATCTTAAAATTAATCTTAAAAAATCAAACTATATCCAATTTAATAAATCGAAACATACTAAGTATAATTTCAATTTAGATGTAACTAAAGTTAAAGATCTTTATTATTGAAATTTTGCATTCACAATGCTATATAGATTTAGGATAAAATGTTTGGAGCAGTGGACCGGCAATCCAAAGGTCACGGGTTCGAATCCCGTTCGAGCTTTCCTGAGACTGGTTGTTTTTTTCTAGTAAACATTTTATCCTAAAGTTAAAGAAGTTACACATACTAAATTTCTTGGTATAATTATTGATTTATTGATTTCTTAATTGGAAAAAACATGTAGACAGCTTATGTAGTAGGGTAAATAAATTTGTTTATGCTCTGAACCAAGTGAAAAACGTAACTAATAAAAAAACAGCAATTACATGTTACCACGCATATATAGCGTCAATATTACGTTACGGAATCATATTGTGGGGTAACAGTACGGACAACAATAGGGTATTTATAGCTCAAAAGAAGTGTGTCAGAACTATATGCGGAATCTCCTCTGACGAGTCATGTAGACCATTATTTAAAGATCTTGGTTTATTACCGCTACCATCCATCGCTGTACATCTATGAAATATGTAATTTTGTTAAAAAACATAAAGAATTGTTTAAAACAGCGAGTGAAACTAACTCTAGATTAAAAAGCAACCAACACAGACTTGTACTAAAAGACACGCCGAAGTCTGCAAAATTTAATAATAGTTGCTTGACGATGTGCGTAAGAATTTTTAATAAAATACCTAATAATATGAAGACAGACAATGACATTGCATTCAAAAGAAATTTGTATAAATGGTTAAACGACAATTTTTTTTATAATATTCAAGAATTTTTTAATAAAAAATCATAAATTATTTTATTGTAAACAAATATTGGGAACTTTGGAAGTACTTATGTAGAGCTCATAGTCTAAGTTCCTCATTAATGTTTTGCATGCTATATTTTAGATTAGCTTAACATGTGGTTTACCTACATATTTTGTAACATCTTTACATACCATGTTAAAAAGCAAATAAATGATTTATTTTTATTATACTCTTTATTAAACATATCTCCTAAGAAGAATTATATATATTATTATCTTATTATGCTCTTTATTTAAAATATAATCTTAAGTAAAATTTTTTACAATATTTTATATAAAAAAAAACATATTTACAAAATAAAATATTACAAAAAAACTTAACCTAGGTTGCCACCGGCAGCGGGGATAGACCCAAGCTATCGGTGGTTAGGGCTGCAGAGTGAGGAACCTCCTGACAATACGTGCCGTGTCAAGGAGTACTGCCTTTTGCATCTGACCCTTGACCCAACCTTTCAGCGAGAGCCTCTCTAGGTGTTGATCGAGGCTCTTCGCTATAAGGCCGTGTGCCGAAACGACTATCGGTACAATAATGGTTGAATCCACATCCCACATGGCGGTAACCTCGTGAGCCAAGTCAAGGTACTTACTGAGCTTGTCCTTCTCGGCTTTCACGAGGTTCTCGACATGAGGTATGGTGATATCAACCAATATTGCTTGGCGATGAGATCGGTCGATCACCACGATATCAGGCTTATTAGCGACAATAGTCCTGTCCGTGATGATAGAGCGATCCCAGTAGAGCGTTGCATGACCATTTTCGAGAACTGGCGCAGGTGCGTACTTATAGTACGGCACCTCTGATTCAACAAGGCCATATCGAAGAGCAAGTTGCTGGTGAATTATTCTGGCTACTTGGTTGTGTCTGTGCAAATACTCTCCGTTAGCAAGATGAGAACAACCGGAAATAATATGTCGGAGTGATTCTCCCGGACGGCGGCATGCCCGACAGATGTCGACCGTACCGTCCCTCATTATATATTTCCGGTAGTTATTCGTCTTGATAACTTCATCTTCAATAGCACAGACAAAACCTTCGGTTTCCCCAAAAAGGTCACCGAAACGTAGCCAGTTCACCGAGGCAGGCAAATCTACATCAGGCCCAGTCAGAGCCCGATAGTAGCGCCCGTGTAGCACCTTGCTCTTCCATATGTCCTTGCGATCGAGAGTGCTTAGCACCACTGGTTTGCGCCAGTTTTCTGTTGCCAAGGAGAGCGGCGTAAAGTGTCTATCAACTGCCACGACATCCAAATGCATCCCGCACTCACTGTTAAGGAAATAATCCCTGAGACTGCACACCTCACGGTTATGTAGGTCCTTGGCATTTAAAAAGCCGCGACCCCCACATCTCCGCGGGATGTACAGCCTCATAACAGATAAGCGCGGGTGTAACATTCTGGAAGTCGTGAGCATTTGACGGACTCTTCTATCCAAGGCGTCCAATTCGGTCTGAGTCCATCTTAGTATGCCAAAAGAGTATGTGAGGAGAGGCATAACCCAGCCATTAAAAGCACGCGTCCTATTGCCACCCGATAAAAGACTGTTAAGTACTTTTCTCAGGCGGCAAAAGAATCGCTCCCGTAATGACTGTTTTATGTCCCTGTCCTCAACACCCAAAGAATATTACTTAATTAATTAATTAATTTACCCAAATTCCCTCATCTTATTATTATTATTATTATATAAAACCTATAAAACGCGCCGCTTCGCTGTTATACCCGTCCCGTACCATCGTACCATCGAGAAAGCGAGAGAGAAGCCGCGAGAGAGAAATAGCGACGACGCGCGACGTGGAGCGTGCGAGCCAAGCGGCAACCTTTACTGTCATACGCCTAGGCGGCCTTCCTGGGAGGCACGCCGGCCAAACGTACCTAAACTGCAGCACCCCACTGGTACAAGTGGGGTAAATGACCCTTCATGCACATCTAGCTGGCACAGACCATGATCTACTCTACCTACCTAATCTACCTTCCTAACCAATCTACCACCAGTTCGGATTTTGGGAGAGCCTTCGACCGAGAAGAGCTGGCAAGAAGCTCAGGAGGCCTTACTTTTTTCTCCCTCTAAGTAACAATGTTACTTTACAGTGTCATAGATCTAATTAAGTAGGTACAATTTATTAAACAATAATATAGAAGTAACGACATTTACAAAAACATATGTCGTTACCAAATTATACAATCAATAATCATAAAATAAAGCAGTTATATAAAACAATTATATAATAAAATAAAAAATTAAAACAAAAGTGAATCTAAAAGTTTTACTCGGGCACTATGAACGCATTAGAACAATTCGGCGAAACTAGAGGAATGTTAACTCCATGAATTTTTGTCATTGATGTAATCGCTTACAGTGTAATAGCCCTTTTCTAAAAGTCTGTCCTTAACATGTGTCTTAAATTTGTCAAAGGGCAAAATTATAACTTCGATCGGGATTTTATTGTAAAATACGACACTTTGTCCCATAAATGATCCATAAATAACATTTTAAACTTTCATGGTCACTACAATTATTTTTATGAAAAAACGGGATTTTTACCATGTCTGAGTTGTTTGTTTTGAGTCCCCGATATTTCGGCGCAGTTGCATGCACCATGATCACGGAGTAACTGCAGCTAATGCGGGTGGATGTTAGGAGCAGACGAAACGGTCTACCCTCTTTCTTGATCGTTTATTGCGCTCGACACCCGTACCACTGTTCTCGACCGCACTGTCAACTCGAACTTGTTCACGACACACATAACTCACAGTATCACTACGAGAAACGCCACCGTTTTGATTCTTGCGGTTTTTACATAACTGAATCACCGGATTCCAGACATTCGACAATTTAAACCCGTCTTCACGATTGAAATTATTTTTATGCTTTTTTATTTCAATAGCTTCTCTGACCAGTCTTGGTACATAGTGGCGTTCTGTCGAAATAATCTGAAGGTTATAAAACTCCATCCAGTGATTCGGTCCTGAGTGAATAAGATGTTATGCAATGGCTGATTTCTGAGTGTCGTTATTCTTGACTGCTTTTATGTGCTCCTTTACGCGACAGGCTACTGTACGTTTTGTTTGGCCTATATAAGAGCTACCACAACTGCAGTCAATTTTGTACACGCTAGGTTTTTCCAGGGGAAAACTGTCTTTTGGTGAACGCAGGCATTGGGCAACTTTCTTTAGTGAAGTGAAGATAGTGTTGATTGAGTACTTGTTTAGTATGTTGGAGATCTTATCTGTCACTCCTTTTATAAAAGGCAAAAACACCGGTTGTCTGTTCACCTTGCACCTGTACTGTTTAGTTGTGTGTCTGGGTGGTAGTACCTTTCCCTTGTACCCGTTCCTCTGCAGGACATGCCGCACATGAGCTAACTCCTTGTCTAGATGGTCGTCATCACACAAATTATATGCTCGATTAGTCAAAGATGTCACTACAGAGTCAAGATTTCTTGGGTGGTGATGTGAAGTCGCGTTGATGTATCGATCAGTGTGTGTAGGTTTCCTGTACACTGAGTGGCTAAGCGAACCATCATTGCGCACTCGTACTCTGACGTCAAGAAAAGAAATGCTCCTTCCTTCTTCCATCTCATAGGTGAAGTTAATTTTAGGATGGATGTCGTTTAGTTTGGCCAAATTATCTTCAATCTGTTGCTTACCACCCGGAAGTATGCAGAAAACATCGTCAACGTACCTTTTCCAGAGTTTGAATGGTGCAGGAGCAACGGTAGTGGCTAGCTCTTCGAAATACTTTATCCAGATGTTCGCAACCACTGGAGCTACGGGACTACCCAAAGCTACACCATCAATCTAAAGGTAAAACTGCCCTTGATAGACAAAGTAGTTAGTGGATAGACAATGATGTAATAACTTGGCATATTCCATCGGGATGTTACTATTTTGTTACTTCACCTTGATGACCTCCATACAATCCGCTACTGGTACATTTGTGAAGAGCGATTCTACGTCAAAGCTGACCATCACCTCATTCACTTCGACCACTTCATGGTGCATGCAACTGCGCCGAAATATCGGGGACTCAAAACAAACAACTCAGACATGGTAAAAATCCCGTTTTTTCATAAAAATAACGATCCATAAACTTTCTGAAATCGAAATTTAGGAATTAGAAGTTTATACTTATTTCTAGTTTGTGTATATCGCAATTATTTTTGAAATGAGATATGTTTTGACGCACGTAAACAATACAGTTATAAATAAATTGTGATGCAACTGTAAGAATATTTATTTCTTTAAACAGCTCCTTAGGGGGAGTCACGTGATCCTAGGTTATATATGGACCTTATTGCTCTTTTTTGTAAAACGAAAATGGTTTCTATATCTGCTGCTTTACCCCATAGTAAAATAACATAAGACATAACACTGTAAAAGTAACTAAAATAGACTAATCGAGCAGTTTCCACGTCTGTAAAATGCCTAATTTTTCTAACAGCGTAAGCAGCTAAACTAAGTCTCCCCGCAAGGGTGCTTATGTGAGGGTACCACTGCATTTTTGAATCTAAGGTAATACCTAAGAAAACTGTTGAATCAACAAGGTCCAACAGTTCACCATTCACTTTAATTTTATTTACTATAATATTCTTTACGTTAGGTAGAGTAAAATTTATACATTTGGTTTTCTTCGCGTTTAATTGAAGATTATTAGTAGTAAACCAATTCAACACATTTGTTAAGGCACTGTTGATGTCATCAAAACTATTTTTATTTCGATCAGTCTTAAATATTAAAGATGTATCATCAGCAAACAAAACAATATTGCAAAAGTTTTCCGCATAAAATGGTAAATCATTAATATAAATTAAGAATAAAAATGGACCTTGTATTGACCTTTGTGGAACCCCCATTAGCACAGAAGATCCGGATAATTTGGATTCTGCAGCTGAGATATGATTGAATCAGTTTCAAGGCATCCGAGTGCACTCCATAGTGTTTTAGCTTTATTAAAAGGGTGTTGTATTCAACGCAATCAAAAACCTTGGAGAGATCACAAAACACCCCAATAGCATTCTGCAATCCCTCCCAAGCCTCAAATATGTGTTTTAGCAGAGCTACACCTGCATCAGTAGTAGACCTTCCCTTGGTAAAACCATACTGCGGGCCAATCGCCGTAATTTTATGACGCATTGGTCGAGTGTACGTGCAGTTCACGCATACGTGAAGTACACCTTAAACGCAAACAAACGTCCGTATTGCCCTAAAATAAAACTACGCGTCATCGTCACCTGCACTGCACGTCTACTTCACCTACGCGTGAAACCAGTGTGTGTTGCCGTACGCAAGTTTTGATAATTCTATATCGATTATTCGTTATGTAATCGATTATGTCCACGAATAAAGTGGTTGTTACAGGGCTACATCACGCCTAATAACCTAGGATCTAAGTTTATACACAAACATAACACTTGATTTTGTTCTAAGCATAGTAAAAATGGTATTAAAACGGAGATATTGAACACAAAATATGGATGTATGGATGTATTCCTTTGCATACCCTCCCATGAAGAAAAAAGCACTGTTGGTTCTGATTGACAGTTGGGTTGACGTTAGGTTTAAATATTAAAATAGGTGTCCAATCATTTGACAAAAAACAAATACCAAATTTTCATTTGAAAAATAACATTTGACAAAATTATACTTGATAAATGTATCATTTTACAAACTATTGTTTAATAAACTACTCATTAGACAATATACCTATTTACTAAAAAATAATTCGTTATGCTAAAACATTATTTCACAAATTGATTAATTTTTTAAACATGTTAGTTGGCAAAACAATGTAAAGCATAAATAACATTTAACAAATACTAGCTGCCCTACTCCAGTAGGTATTGAAAAAAAGAAATTGCTTTCATCCTTGCTTATATAATATATCATACCTAATATACCATACTTTTTGTAAAATCACCAATTTGGCAAACAAATTATTTAGTCAAGTGAATATTATTAAAATAAGATTTTAACAGCAGAAATATTTCCTAAGAAAAACATTTGCGAAATCTGTATTATGTCAAATGATTCTTTTTAAAGTAATATGTTTGCGAAAAGAAAGTTTGTCAAATGATTACTTTTTCAAACGTTGTTTGTTAAATTATCTTTTGTCATACGTTTTTTGTTAAACAATAGTAAACCATTAAAATAATTGAATTTATTTGTATTTCGCTCGGACTTATTTTACTTGATAAGGTAAGGTATTGTGTAACTATTGTAAAAGTAAGTTGGCGTTTAATTGGTTTGCCGGCAGTAGTTACAAAGATAATTTGAGATTATGACAAGTTTTTACTTTGTAGATTTACGGTTCAATTTTTGACAGACCCAGAAAAGAAATCGTCTCTGAGACAAATTGAGGTATTGGTGGAGTTTCTCAAGAACCACCGGGACCTCGCCATTGGCGTTTCTCGCAGTTTGCTTTTTCTGTGTTGGGTTTGCTTTACTAATACACAACTCATTATCCAATGTGATACTTTTTGCTTTCCATGTTTATAAATTATTTGTGTATTTTTGTTCATTTTATGGTCAATCTGTGTTCGCTAGCATAAAATTGAAGAGGTATTTACTGAGCATTTTGGTAGTGATAATATTTGTGTGTTCATTTGCTTTATATTAACTAAAATGCAGAGGCCACTAAGGAGCTTCCACAATCCATGCGGTTAGAAAAGGTGAACTATCCTTATTTTAAGTCAGGGATGCGAAAAGAAAAAGAGCTTTTGTTCTTGCTCAAATTTTGTGGCTGAAAAATTAAGTAGATAGGTATGACATTATAAGGTAGGTAAGTACATTACTCGGTAATTGTGTATGATGCTGTTTTTTTTACTATATATCTGTAGGAAATGACAAAAAAGTTACTTACGAGATTTGCAAAGTTAACAATCCATACACTTCTGCAATGCGTTACCAACACTCGATGAACAAGTAATAAACACTGCAAAGTGATTTTTCATTTGACATTTATGAAACGTCTAAATTTAGCGCGATACCGTTTTTGTGCGATACAAAAAACGCGTAAGTGAGGTTCTAATATGACAATGCGGCCGGTGCGCTGCGTTGAGGTGAGCATGACGTGTGCGTCATTATTTAATTACGGCAATACGAAATCAAACGTTATGACGCAAACGCAGTCAAGACGCGCTGCATAACATTACGGCGATCGGCCCGCTGTTCACTGTGAAAAAGGTGGTTTATAGCGAAGTGGGAGCCGAATTGATCTAAAAAAAGTTTTTCAAAAACTTTACTAAGAGTAGGTAAAATCGAAATAGGCCTGAAATTGCTCGGGTCATCTTTACAACCTGATTTGATAAGTGGCAGAACTTTGCTATGCTTCATGAGATCTGGGAAAACATCTTCGTCAACACAGCTATTGAATATGACTACAAGAAAAGGCGCAATGGACTCGATAATATTATTAATAATTTTTGTTGAAAAATCCCACAAATCACAAGTGTTTTTTATTTTTAAAGATTTAAAGGATTTAAGTACGTCTTTACAGTTTACGTGTTTAAATTTGAACACTTCATTACACATGGGTACATACTTTTTTAACAGAATTTCTGCATTGCTCGGTGAAGAGTTGAGTAACATAGTTGTGGCAATTGGTATATTTGTAAAAAACTGTTCAAAAGCATCAGCAACTTTATTGTCTTCACTTAAAATGCTGTTGCCTATTCTTAAAGAAAACTTAGTATCACGTGGCTTTATTTTACCAGTTTCGCGGTTAATACAGTTCCATGTTGCCTTTATTTTATTATCAGACTTTTTAATTTTTTCACTAATAAATAATGACTTGGCACATGCACAAGCCTTCCTAAAAGTTTTCGAATACTTTTTGATATACTCTAGAAAACTTGGACTATTATTACATTTTTTCTGCTCATATAAGTCATACAACTTAGCCCTACTTTTATGCAAACCAGCTGTAGCCCAATCCCCAAATTTCATTGAAATATTAGTTTAAACTTTTTAATAGAGAAAGTCTTATCCGTGCGGTGACGGAGAAAGAATACCAATCGCCACCCCTCTCTCCGTCCAGTGGGTGTCGTAAGAAGCGACTAACGGACTCTTTCGAGCGATGATCTGCTCCACTGGTGGTAGGGCTTGACCCGTCTGGTTGGTGACCACCGTACGCATGGTGTAAAACCCGTCAAATGACTGCTTGTCGGACGCGTTTCGGTATCAGCCAGCGTATAACCAGAGCTCCAGAGGATGATGCTGCGATGTATTTGGTCTGTGGACGCTTCCGTCAAACTAGTGCCAGGAGGACTTTGTGGCGACACAATATTGTATTATTCCTAGAATGCTGATATAGCAATAGCGAGCGGACGGGAGCTCGCCCCGGCAGTCGCCAGTCGCACATCGCACACCTTATCGTCAGGTTGTCGCCATTTGGTTAATATAGTGTAATTATATATATGGAGTCAGAACTATAACTTAATGTTGTGAACCTTTGTGTGAACAGTCAATAAACCAGCTCATCAGTGTACAACAGTGTAGTCATTTTATACCTTCCCATAACTGCAACAGGTCACCACTAATATACCTAACAAGCGGTAAAGTGGTGACCCCGCGTTTCCGGCGTGCGTGCGACTCACTTAGAAGACAACCTGACGGCCGAGCACGTGTTTAGAAGATGGCTTATGTAGACGCCTATAATGAGCTAGAAAAATGCGGCGAGAGCTCCAAACCAGAGCGCGAAGCATCAACAAGTAATATAGACGTCGCAATGATATCCGTGCAAGCCAGGATACCAGAATTTTGGACCGAAATGCCGAGAATGTGGTTCGCGCATTTTGAGTCAGTTATGGGACCACAGAAGCAGAGCGACAATGCGAAGTTCGAGTTGGCGATCGCGAAATTGGACCGCGACGCACTCCGTCAAGTAAGTGACTTGGTACAGTCACCACCTGCTACCGAGAAGTATAACGCAATAAAACAAAGATTGTTAACAGTGTATGAAGAAAGCGCCGAGACGCAATTTCAACGTTTAGTGAGTGATATGGATCTCGGGACTCAAAAACCATCCCAGTTATTGCGCAAGATGACAGAATTGGCCAGAAACTGTAGTATTGCAGGCGACCCATTAAAAAAACTATGGATCAACAGACTACCACCGAATGTAAGGGCAGTCCTAGCGGTCAGCAATAACACGAATTTGGAAGATTTAGCGGCCATAGCCGACAAGATATTAGAAAATTTGAGGACAGGCGAGGTAGCCTCCGTCAGCTCATCAGTGCCCGGCAGTGACAGCGCGTTAGAAATGATGAAACATATGCGAGAGTTGACCATAGAGGTAAAGAGACTAAAAGAAGAAGTCAACAGCATCAGAACCAGTGCACGCAGCCAGCATCGCAATTATCATATGAATAGAGACCAGCGTCGGCAGTCGAGATCGAGGGATAGAGGATCATCAGCCACGCGGAGGACTCCAGCAAGCGCAGAGTGGCTATGCCATTATCACTACCGTTTTAGAGAGAGAGCGAGGACCTGCACAGCACCATGCAACTGGTCGCAGCAGCAACATAAGCAACAGCAGCAGCAACCTGGTCAGGGAAACTGAATCCGGTGCAGTCGTCAGCGGTGGGCGGCAGCACCGAGGTAAATCACCGTTTGTGCGTAAAAGACTACAATAGTGGTAAGTTATTTTTAATAGATACGGGCGCAAACGTCTCAGTAATACCATTATGTAAAGTAAACCGTAATAAAGTAAAGCTTAATTGTGATTATGAACTTTATGCCGCGAATGGCACCAAAATAAAAACGTATGGCATTATAACTTTAGATTTAAATTTAGGCCTACGTAGATGTTTCAAATGGAATTTTATAATATGTGACGTCAAACAACCTATTATCGGAGCAGACTTTGTAAAGAATTTTAACTTGATAATAGATTTAAGTAATAGGAAATTGATTGACGGACTGACCAAATTGAATAGAAATGTATCGGTAATAAGTAGTGTCGAGCCGACAATATCTAGCATCCACAGGGACAATCCATTCCGGGAATTGTTAGAACAATACGCCGACATTACCAAGCCAATTAATTATAGAGAGCCGAGCTGCCATGACACATACCATCACATTGAAACCGTTGGTCCGCCGGTTTACGCCAAACCGAGGCCTTTGCCCCCACACCGCTATAAGGCGGTAAGGGAAGAGTTTAGAGTCATGGAAGAGTTAGGTATTTGTAGACCGTCAAAGAGCCCGTGGGCCAGCCCACTTCACGTAGTGCCAAAGAAGGATGGCCAGCTACGACCATGCGGCGACTACAGAAGGCTCAACGCAGTGACAGTTCCGGACAGATATCCGATTCCGAGGATACACGATTTTATGTATGGCTTATCAGGTAAGTGTATTTTCACTAAATTAGACATTAATAGGGCTTACCATAACATTTCGGTTAAACCAGAAGACATAGCGAAAACAGCCATTACGACACCTTTCGGGTTGTTCGAATTTGTAAAAATGAGTTTCGGGTTACGTAATGCTGCACAAACCTTCCAGAGATGGATGAATAACACGGTTTTGCAAGGTATAGAAATTTTTAACAATAATAAAGAAAGTAAGGGAGAAAGTTCTTTTCTTTTTTGCTATATTGATGACGTCATTGTGGCAACAACTAATGACGTAACGTTGCACAAAGAACATGTAAGACAGATTTTTGAAAGGTTTGAGAAATTTGGCATAACAATCAATATAAAAAAATGTACTTTTGCCCAACCGACAGTAGAATTTTTAGGGTACGAGGTAAGCAAAGTAGGCATTCGACCCATTTCAAATAAAGTTAGCGTAATTAAGGAATTTCCAAGGCCAGAGACAGTCGAACAACTCCGTAGATTTTTGGGAATGCTAAACTTTTATAGATCGCATATAGAGCATGCAGCTGAGCACCAAGCTCTACTTAACAAATTTTTACATAAAACTAAAAAGAGGGACAAAACTAAAATAATATGGACTAAGGAATCAATCGAAGCTTTTGAGCAGTGTAAAAATAATTTAGTTAACGCCAGTGTGTTGTCTTATCCAGAAGTAGATAGTAAGTTAGCTTTAATGTGTGACGCATCTAGCACAGGCGTCGGAGCAGTGTTACAACAAAAGATGGATAACGACTGGAAGCCTTTAGGATATTTTTCGAAAGGGCTTACTACCACACAGATGAAATACTCTACTTACGATAGAGAACTTTTAGCAATATATTTGGCAATAATTCATTTTAGAAATTTAGTTGAAGGCCGTGAATTGACAGTATTTACAGATCATAAACCATTAACGTACGTTTTCGATAAAATTGGTTCAGACAGAGAAACTTCTAGACGTACGCGACAGTTACTGTATATTAGCGAATTTACAAGCGACATACAGTACGTCAGCGGAAACGACAATTGCGTTGCAGACACGTTATCCAGAACAATAGAGTCCATAGTTTGCCCTGCTGACATTAATTTCGACGAAATAGCTTTAGCACAGGAAACCGACCAGCAACTCGTGACCATACTTGCTGATAACAAGAGTAAGCAGTTATTACAAAGAATACAGTCACCATTGTGCAATAGTGTAATGTATTGTAATGTTACTGGAAGTAACATGAGACCTTACATTCCATTACAGTATAGAAAAACAGTCTTTGGTAAAGTTCACAATGTTAGTCATCCAGGCATTAGAGGTACTAGGAAAATGATCACAGGTAGATATTTTTGGCCTAACATGAATAGGGACATTAATCGATGGTGTAAAGAATGCATATCTTGTCAGAAGTCAAAAATACAACGACATACAGTTTCCGATTTAGTAAAGTATCCACCTAGCAATCGTTGGGAACATTTAAACGTGGACATAGTTGGCCCTTTAGCAACGACAAGTGAGGGGTACAGATATTTAGTAACCATGATCGATAGATGTACACGGTGGCCGGAAGCTATCCCAGTAAAAGAAATCACAGCAGAAGTTGTAAGTAAAGCAATTTACGAAAATTGGGTTTGTAGATATGGATGTCCAAAAAGAATAACAAGCGATCAAGGGAGACAATTTGAAAGTGAGCTTTACACCTCCCTTATGAAAACGCTAGGTATTCAGAAGATTCGCACTACAGCTTATCACCCACAAAGCAACGGGATGATAGAGCGATTCCACAGAACGCTGAAAGCAGCCTTAAAAGCACGTTTATTAGATTACAGTAGGTCATGGGCAGACGAATTACCAACTGTCATGTTGGGACTTCGTGCAGCCTGCAAAAGCGATAGTAATGTAAGTGCATCAGAATTAGCATTAGGACACCAGTTACGCCTGCCTGGAGATTTCTATGACAATAGTGTAAATTGTAATTTGTCTGACGAATCTAGCTATGTATATAAACTGAAGAAAGCATTAAATAGTTTACAGCCAGTATTAGATAGAAGTAGAAAAAATAGGAAAATATTCGTACATAAAGACTTGAATAGTTGTAGCCATGTTTTCGTTAGGAACGACATGGTGCAAAGACCACTAACACCACCGTATAGTGGACCGTATAAAATCATTAAAAGATTCGGGAAATCATTTCTGATTCAATTGGCAGAGCGTCAGTCAAGTATTTCTATAGATCGACTTAAACCAGCATATATATTAAACGAAGAATACGATGATAGTTTGTACAAAAGTTGCGAAGATAATGTCAATATTAGTATTAAAGATAATGATTGTAATGTTAAAAAGAACCAAGTAAACTCAGATGTTAAACATAGTGAAGAAAAAGTGCTGAAACCAATATTGAGGTCAACACGCAGTGGCAGAGTTGTTAAGCAACCAGTTCGATTTTTGCTGAAATGAATTGTGTATGTTAGTTTAATAAAAGAGTAAGTTTATGTCCATTTCGTTTAATTATCAGGTCATTCCAACGCAGTACGCTTGTTTAACAGTAATTGTAAAGTTATAAGATGGGGAATTATCAGAACAAAGATGTAATTGTGAGTGCCCAGGCTCAAATGGCAACATCCGAAAAGATACAAAACCAAGTAAATATATTTAGTATTGTTTTAATTGTCATGGTTATACTGTTTAGCATCGGATTGTTATACGCCATTCGTAAAAGTTGCATAAATCGTATAAGAAAATGGATCAATAAAGAAACAGCTAAAGTGGCGCTACCAGAGGTCATTCATATGCCTCGCAGCACCACCAGCGTAACACCTGGAAGAACAGGAGTTGTGTAAAAGTAATAAGCAACTGATACTTAATTTAGTTATTTTTTTTTGTGTGTGCGTTTTGTAAAACGTGTTTAGTGTTAACAGTGTCAAAGTACATGCATGGCGTTGCCGTGAGAGGTGTTGTGGGACCCAAAGGGTTGTTATTTTGTTATTGCAGAGCATGCCCTCACGACAACTACCTAAGTCATTGTCTAGTTGTAAGTTGCGGTTTTTCCTGAAACCTTTTAAGTCGGCCCTAGAAGTAGGTGTCCGCAATTTTATTGTATGTATTAAATGTGTTGATACAGTACAGTAGTGTATGTAGTATTATTTTTATAATGTTTGTGAAATCAAAATTTTAGGTTTTGTGTTTTTGTAGTCTTAATAAATTATAAGTATGTGTAACGAGTAAACAACCTAACGTAGGAAAGGAAAGTAAATAAAAAACAGATATAGTATGTTAAAATTTTTATTTGAAAATTGTATCACAGTAAAAGTTACTTGACCTTAAGATGTTCTAAAAATAGAATCACATGTATTCGCCTTAAGCGTTGGCATGCGTGTCGAGTCGGGCTCGCTCGAGTATCAGCTGATAACGCCGCAACTTTGTATTGTTATCGCAGCGTAGCTTTTAGATTAACCTTGGTATATTTTTGTATGTTGTTAGAAATGTTTTATTGTAATAGAGTTTTATACGTTAGGGTTGTCTACATTGATTAGTTTTTTTTCTCTTTCTTTTAAAATTTTTTTTAAGGAAGGGTGTGATGTGGCGACACAATATTGTATTATTCCTAGAATGCTGATATAGCAATAGCGAGCGGACGGGAGCTCGCCCCGGCAGTCGCCAGTCGCACATCGCACACCTTATCGTCAGGTTGTCGCCATTTGGTTAATATAGTGTAATTATATATATGGAGTCAGAACTATAACTTAATGTTGTGAACCTTTGTGTGAACAGTCAATAAACCAGCTCATCAGTGTACAACAGTGTAGTCATTTTATACCTTCCCATAGCTGCAACAGGTCACCACTACATATATCTAACATAGCGGTAAAACTTCGTTAACCTGCCGACCAGGGAGACCCGTAGAAACGGTTGTCCCGCTGGCCGCCCGTGGCACAGTACAGGGGCCCAAGCGAGCCTAACCAGCTCGTGAGGCTGCCTCACCATGCCACGCATAATTTCGGGGTGGTCCGTCGTGCCGGTTGGTGACCGGAAGGGGTCCCGGCGGCCATTTCCGGGGGGGTTCGGGGGCCTTTCCGTTCGGCAGGTTAATAATACTCGTCTGAGGGCAAATTCCTGGGGAAACAGGAAACCACACTTTGACCATTCGCATCGCGGCATCATTTTCTCGATTCACGCCTCTCTCTTTCCACTCCTTAAATGACAGCGCCTAACAACAAAACTGGTAATACAGCGGTGCACACCCCCACCACAACCTTACCGTTTGAGGTGGAGTTCGCTAACATCCGCGGACTCCATGCAAACCTCAATGCCGTCTACCACCATTTTGAGACGGCACGGCCAGCAATGTTGTTCCTGACGGAGACGCAAATAATCCGCCCAGCTGACACCACCTACCTGAACTATCCTGGCTTTGTGCTTGAAGAATCCTTCAAAGCCAAAGCCGGAGTTTGCTTATTCGTTCGGGCGGATGTTTGCTGTCGCCGTCTGCGCTGTCTGGAGGACCCTTCCTTCTTCCTCCTAGTGGTACACGTCGACTTAGGCTGTCATTGCCGTGTCTACGTCTGCGTCTACCGATCCCATAACGGCGACATGGAGATAACTCGACTAATTGAACATCTTAGTCGGGTAGCAGATGATGCGCAGGAGCGGTTTCCATCGGCGGAACAGGTGTTTTTGGGGGACTTCAACGCCCACCATGAGTTGTGGTTAGGTTCCTCCAAAACAGACCATGCTGGTAGAACTGCCCACGCATTCGCTCTCACGCAGGACCTGACACAACTGGTGAACCAGCCCACCAGGATCCCAGACATAGTTGGCCATGCGCCCTCCTTACTCGACCTTCTGCTGACGAGTCGCCCAGCTGGATACCGGGTGATTTAGGTCCTTTAGGTTCCTCGGATCACTGCTTGATATCCAGCACAGTGCCCTTGGCATCGCGCCCGCCAACAGCGGTTTCGAAACGCCAGATTTGGCACTACGCGTCGGCAGACTGGGACAGTATGCAGGAGTATTTTGCATCCGTCCCTTGGAGGGAGCGCTGCTTTAGTGGGAAGGACCCGACCGCTAGCGCCACTGCCGTTGCAGATGAGATAGTATTAGGAATGGAATACTATATTCCACACTCCTATGTCATCAGCAAAGGCAGACGCAACCGCTGGTTCAATCGCGAGTATCCCAGCGCTGTTGAGAACAAACAGACGGCATGCCGCGCTTGGATCAGAGGTAAAGGTCATGGGGATCCCGAAACTCGCTCGCAAAAAGCAGCCTATAATAATGCCACCAAGTTGTGTAAGAGGGCCTACATTAGAGCGGATGCCCAGCGCGCTGCACGAGTAGGCCAAGAACTCCTGACGCATCCTACAGGCAGCCGTAGCTACTGGCGTCTGGCCAAAGCCGTGCAATCTAACTTCTGCCAACCCTCGCTGCCACCACTGAGATGTCTTGACGGAATTTTAGCTCACAAGCCGCAGGAAAAGGTTGATCCTGGCCAAACTCTTTGCGGCTAACTCCCGGATCGATGACTGTGATGCACAGCCCCCCATAATTCCTCACTGTGGCCACACAATGTCTGATATTAAAATCAGGCAATGTGATGTCCGTGCGGAACTGCAGTTAATCGATGTCCGGAAAGCTAACGGTCCTGGTGGCATCCCAGCAATAGTTCTGAAAATGTGTGCAGCGGAGTTGTCCCCTGTGTTAACGCGTCTGTACCGTCTCTCGCTCTCTTCGGGTTGTGTGCCGGAATCTTACAGAGAAGCTAATGTGCAACCGATCCCTAAAAAAGGAGATCGGTCAGATCCGACTAATTACCGCCCTATAGCCGTAACTTCAGTGTTGCGTAAGATCCTAGAACGAATATTGAACAAACAGCTTATTCGATACCTAAAAGATCACTCCCTAATTCACGATCGTCAATATGGGTTTCGGCCAAAACGGTCAACGGGTGATCTTAGCTAGCGTACGTCACACATCTCTGGGGTGAGGCTATTGACAAGCGTGGCGAGTCACTGGTAGTTAGCCTTGACATAGCCAAGGCTTTTGATGGGGTTTGGCACAAAGCTCTTCTCTCCAAGCTCCCGGCATACGGTTTGCCCGCTCAGCTCTGTACCTGGATTGCTAGCTTCCTGCATGAGCGTAGAATCCGTGTCCTTTCGGATGGATGCGCTTCGCGGTTCATGTCAGTGAACGCTGGTGTTCCTCAAGGCTCCGTTCTATCCCCCACGCTGTTCCTTCTGCATATCAATGACATGCTTCTTCTTGGAAACATTCATTGCTATGCAGATGATATCACAGTGCATGGGGGATATAACGGGCACCCAACGGCTGGGCGGGTAGACACCGAAATGAAGCGAGCAAATCTTATCATTGAGCTCGATCAGGTGTTGGACCTCATTTCTAAATGGGGCTCCAATAATCTGGTGGAGTTCAATGCCAAGAAAACACAGGTGTGTGCGTTCACAGCGAAAAAGTCGCCATTCCTTCCCCTTCCCTCTCTTCAGGGTACATCTCTAGGCCTGCAGAGCAGTATTAACATGCTCGGTATGGATATCCGCTGCGATCTGAACCAAATGGACTACATCGAAACCGTGATTAAAAATGCCTCACGTAAACTCGGTGTCCTGAACAAGGTGCGGCGATTCTTCACGCCTGATCAGTTGTGTCTATTATACAAGACACAGGTGCGGTCTTGCGTGGAGTATTGCTCTCACCTTTGGGACGGCTCCGCAAAGTACCTTCTCGATGCCTTGGACAGATTGCAGCGCCGCGCTGTGCGCATTATCGGCAATGCAGAGGTCACTAAAACTCTCGAGCCTTTGCAATTGCGTAGAGATATTGCGTCACTCAGCGTCTTTTACCGTTTATACCATGGCGAGTGCTCTGAAGAACTCTTTGACCTCATCCCTCCTTCTCCCTTCCTCCATAGGAGTACGCGTGCTGCTCTCCGGAGTCACCAATTTACAGTCTCTAACATTCCATCACGCACAAAGAAATTTGGTGACTCGTTTCTTTGCCGCACTTCCAAAAGATGGAATAGTCTACCAGCACACGTATTCCCTCCTACCTATGACATAGGGTCCTTCAAACGAGGCGTGAAGAAGCACTTTGTGGGCCGGCAGAGTGAGGATGACTGATGCTACATCTCTTACGCTGCACCAGTTGTCCTCGCGCCTGGACCTCATTTCCACTTAACATCAGGTGGAGTGGGACATTTGCCGGGCTTAGTATAAAAAAAAAAGTTTTATTAAATTCACCGTTTATAATTCTCTCTATATTAGAGCAGATGTGGTTGGTGCTACATATTAAGGGAGTAGGTAGTTTAGTAATTGGTACTGCGTACAGACCGGAATCTGTTCCCGTGGATGACGCCATTGATGCCTTGAGCGAGTCAATGGATGCGTTTGCCGGTTGGAAAAATATTTTTTTAGTAACTGATTTTAATGTAAACATGTCGTCTCTAGACAACCCAAACACAAAAAAAGTTTTGTCATTTTTGACACAGCGAAACCTAAATCAGCTAGTCAAAGAACCGACCAGAATGTTAAACGAGTCTAGTTCTTTAATAGATTTAATAATAACGGATGATTCTAGTATGTGCAAGAGAATATATACTTACCATAATCCCTCAATAAGTGACCAAGCTTTCATATTTGCGGATCTAAAAATAACAAAACCCAAAGAGAAACCACAATACATACATAAGCGATTTCTAGAAAGAATTGATTTAAAGCAATTTGATGAGGACGTTGGTAATGTAGACTGAGAACAAATTAAGGAACTGGAGGACGTCAATGAAAAAGTTGAACTGTTCAATAATAATATCAGATCACTATTTGAAATTCATGCACCTATTAAGAGACTAAGAATTATTCGCAGATCATACCCTTGGATCACAGATAACGTTAAAACCATGATGAGGCTTCGGGATTCGGCCCTCCTAAGATATCGTAAGTCGAAGATCGTAGCTCACCAAGACTACTACCGAAGTCTTCGTAATTATACAAAAGGTGCTATTGAGCGCGAGAAAGCCGCATACTTTACATATTACGTTAATATTAATAAAAACAACCCAAAACAAATGTGGAATCACCTTAAGCAGTCGTCAGCCTTGTCCACCATAGAAAAATCTCCGATCCCGAAACACCTATGCAACCCAAATAAAATTAATGATTTCTTTCTAGAAATACCAGGAAACGTAAATACCCATTTGGATACACAGTCAGTTTTTGAGAATAGTGAAGCGAGCATGAGTCAATTCTTTATTGAGCATGAGTCAATTCTGTACAGACAGAACAACAAGTACTTAAGACAATAATGTCTATAAAAACACAGGCTTCTGGGCACGATGAAATTTCAGCTGATATGATCCGATTAACTTTGCATGCTACTTTGTCAATAATAACACAGATAGTTAATTCATCTATTACATTGAATATTTTCCCAGATACCTGGAAACTTGCTAAAGTTAGACTTTTACCAAAGTCAAGCGATGTTAGGGACCTTAAAGAGCTGCGACCAATTAGCATTCTTCCAATGCTCGCTAAAATAATAGAAAGGGTAGTCTGTGAGCAACTCACGAGGTACCTTGAACGTAATGATCTGCTCCCAAAGATGCAGTCAGGTTTCCGTAGTAAATTTGGAACAGCGACAGCGCTGGCGAAAGTTACAGACGATGTAATTGATGCGGCAGACAAAGGGATGGGAACTGCGCTCGTATTGCTGGATTTCTCTCGAGCTTTTGACTGCCAGCCGCGTAGGACGTGGAAACTGGCTAGGCGCCCGGATGGGTTCCGAGAAGTGAGTGTGCTTACTACTCCGCTACCAAGGTGGACACTTGGGAGTCGACTTTAGAGTCGACGACCCTAGCAGTGGCAACTGCGAGTTGTGCCCTTCGTGCAACGAGAAGTGAGCGAGCTTGACAGCTCCGGTTACCTATCTGGACAATAGGCAGTGAACTACACGTGTTCACGGGGATACTCTCCTGAGACACTAGTCTTATGAGTACCGAATGAACAGCGCGCTGCGGCGGGCACTAATTTGGCGTCAAGACCTAACGTTGGTGGTCTCCTGCGCGAGTGTTCTACTGGCGCAGGGACGTCTGGCACTTCTTGCAATAACCTAACGGTTGGTCTCGAGGTGCCAGTACAAATAAACTTAGTGAAATAAGGAGAGGGGATGTCTCAATGTGGATTTGTTACTGTCAAAAATGGCATACTATGGAATTTCAAAGCCATCGCGCGATTGGTTTAAATCATTCTTAACATTCAGAAGGCAATTTGTGGAAATTCAAGATGATAAGGGTACAATTCAAAAATCAGAACAAAAAAGTATCAGCAATGGTACGCCACAGGGCTCAATAATTAGTCCTTTATTATTTGTACTCTACACAACAGACCTGGAGCGAAGTATAAAGCTCTGTGAAGTTCATCTTTATGCGGACGACACCCAACTATATTACTCTTTTGCACCAGACGATCTGAAAGCCTCGCTCGATAAAGTAAACGAAGATCTGATGGCAGTGGCGAGCTGGTCGACCAAGAACAATCTTGTTTTGAATCCAGCAAAGTCACAGTATCTTATTATGGGCAGCAAATGGCAATGTCGTAAAATAACTGAGCAAGACCCTAAAATATATATAGGAAACGAAGCCATACCTAGAGTAGAAAGCGTCAGGAACCTAGGTCTGATAGTAGATGGGGAAATGCGATATGTTGATCACATTAACACGAGGATAAGGAATGCGTTTTATCGACTGAAGTTATTGTATAACATAAGAAACTGTCTCTTAGAGAAAATTAGGGAAACACTCGTGGAATCCCTGGTTCTCTCTCAATTTAATTATTGTGATATCGTGTATGGACCAAGAATACTAAAAGAGACACAAAAATCAATACAACGTATGCAAAATGCATGCATTCGTTTTTGCTACAATATTCCGAAAAGATCGCACATATCGCCGTACCTAAACAACAAAGGGATCTTAAACATGGCGAATCGAAGGCTGTTGCATTTGGCGCTCACACTTCGCAAAGTGATTGAGTTTGAAAGACCGCAGTATCTTTTTGAAAAATTGGATTGGGTTAAATGCTCTCATACAAAGTCTTTGAGAAGTACTAGGGAAACCAATTTGGTGATTCCTAAACACAAAACCAAATTATTCAGAGGGAGTTTTAAATTTACCGCCACCAAAATTTGGAACGACCTGCCGCCGCCACTAAGAGAACCTATGCCATTATGTACATATAAAAAGCACGTCACCATTTATTTTCTTCAAAACCAAAGAAACTCCACAACTGCACTTACGCTCATAAATCACACAAACGGAAAAAAACACACGCACACAAAACTCATAAACATACTGGCACACTTTAAATCCTTTCTTTTTTACCCTCCTCACAAGCACACCTTTTATAACACCATATCCAAATCCGACCTCTCCTCAAGGGGGGCAGACTGAAAATCGGCGCTGAACCTAGTTCAGCATTATGCTGAGTCAGTTACCAATTGCCCACAATAAGGTACCTATATAGTTATAAGTTAGTTTTATATTGTAATAATTTTCTTTTTATTTTCTTCTCTTTATTCTTCTCTTTTTATCTTTTATCTTTATCTTTATAAGATTAAAAAAATGCTTGTAAAGAGCATCTGGATTTTCCTGTATAAATGGTAAACATGCAAGTTTTGCAGTTACGTTATGTTTGAAAATTTTAACCCGTTTCTCTGTCACTGGCCTACAAGATATTTCTTCTGAGTTAGGGTGTCCATATTCAATAAAAGCTATTTTTTGCCCACAGTGATCTGAAGATAAATTAGTTAGTATGGACTTAGACTCAGGTGCAAAGTTACAAAAAAAAATGTCTAAGCAGGTTGCAGTGGTTGCTGTAATTCTAGTCGGTTCTATAAATTGGTAATCCAAATCAAATGATTTAAATAACGAGATTAACCTTACACTAGTTGTATGACTGTCTAATAAATTTACATTAAAATCCCCACAAATTACTATTTTATTTTTAGATTTACAAATCTTCTTAATTACGTCTTCCATAGTGGCTTCAAAGACACAAAATTACCATAAGGAGGTCGATATTCACAAACAATTATAAATTTCTCTAACTCGACACATGACAGCTCAATAACGCGTTCAATAGAAAGGGAAACTACATCCTTTCGTTCTATAATCTTATGTTTACAGTAATTAACAAATATTAAGGATCCTTCGCGAATTGCATTTGTTCTAGTAAAAGCACTGGAAAGCTGAAAGTTTTTAATATTAAAAATTAACTGATAATCTTTGAGCCAGTGCTCAGTTATACATAAAATGTTTATATCTTCATGTAATAAAAATAGCTTAATTTCTTTCTGGTACCAATTAATAATAATTTCGACTTCTTTGGATTTAGAACTAAACAGTTTGCAAACAACTGCACCAAGTAGAGATTTGTTTTAAGTCTTCGTTTACTTTTGTTACAGCCATATCATAATCTGCACATTTAAAAGGAAGATACAGTTGAAGATCATCTGCATATAAATGGTATTGGCAGTGATTGATTCTTTCTGTGATGTCAGCGCTGTACAGGATAGGTTCCAGAATGGACCCCAGGGGCACCCCACGAGTTACAAACAATTTGGTAGAACGCAGTCTGTACCCATCCGCTGCGGTCAATTCCACACACTGCTGTCTTTTCCCAAGGTCTAAGGACAAAGTTTAACCATTGTAGCCTTGAGCATTAGACTGAAACCCAGTGATGGTGTTTAGCACTTTGTCCTCCAAAATTGTGTCTAGTGAAAAACTTGTGGAGCCATATCTATGAAACTCAAAAAATGTGAGCTGCGATATTGACACACGCCCCTAGCCCGGAATATTGAGGAAGTGCGCATTGATTAGGTGGGGGTCATTAAAACTTGGTGGGAAATCTGCTTCCTTCCTACCATTGCCTCTCACATTGTTTTTAAGATTCTGCCATAATTTTTTTGAGATTTTATTGTTTCAATTTATATGCTTATCAAAAAACATATTTTTTCCCTATCAATAGCTTCCACTACAAGGTACTTCGTAGTATTGTAAGAATCTTTGAAGGCCTCTTTTTTATATAACTTAATTTTTTTATGATAGCTCAGAGATAGCTATCATACTCATCATTGATTTGATAGAATCAGTTATCCATGAGTGTGATGGATGTTTAAATTACTGTGTTTTATTGGTGCATGCAGATCAAATAACGTGATAAGGCAATTAGCGAAAGTCTCAACAAGAATATTTATGTAATTAATTTTGTAAAAATTATCTCAGTTAATGTTATCAAGGTCTTTATTTAACTGATCTACATGCATATTCCTTAAAGTCCTATATGTCACCCATTGAGGACTTATTTTATATTTTTTAATTTTGAACTCAGCTGTAACCATCGCGTTTCCCCTCAGATCAGGAGTGTGTTTAAGCTTGAGCGTAGGCGCAGATCACATCTATAAGGCTATGACTGTACTCTCTATAGTGCGTGGGCTCAGTGACTAATCGGTTAAGGTTGATACCGTGTAGAAACTGTGAAAACTGTTTAGCCTTACTGTCACTGGCGTCAAGTAGATTTATATTGAAATCACCCACCAAGATCATCACGGTACACGAAAGAGGCAATGGAATCCGCGAAGGCATCCAAGAACACGCTCGCTTCCTGCCAAGGTGGCCTGTAGACAGTTCCAATGGCAACGCGCAGGTTAGTAATGCGTAAACTCCTTATTTTAATTAATTAATTAAAGCAGCGCCCTACAAAAACAGAATCAGTCAAATTGCTCGAGCCATTCACGAGTTTTGCTCTTAGCCACACATTTGGCGATTCTTTTTTATTTATATAATGCATAAGAATCAAACAACAAATAATTTACCACACACCTTGTTAAAAAAAGTTAATTATATCTAAAGAAAAAAGTTGAAAAATATGTTTATCTTTTGAAATATAGTTAATTATTGAATCACATCATAAAAATAAAAATAAATATTTCCATTCATCTTAAACTATAACATTACAATAACTAATTTGACAACAACGAATAATAATATGATATCAATTCGTGGGGTGTCCATTATCAGGGTCGAGTGTTATCAGTGAATATTTATAAATTGCCATATTTCTTAGAAGCATTTCGATAACATCACCTATACAATTGGCTTGGTAACATAATATCACTATCGAATAATTTACATTTACCTTGTTGACTTTTATTTTAGGTACCTAATATTAGTTCACAGTACCTAAGTATATTTTTTACCATTCCCTATACAACTTACTTTAGAGAATGTCAATCAGTTTGTCACTCCATAGAAAAGTAAAAAAAAATCAAACGATGCCGCTGGTTATATCTGTAAAAATATTTTTATTTAATAATCTTAGGTATTTTTCTTTTATGTAATACTTTATGTGATCTCTCATTCAATTAATGACCCATCGCCACTCTATGCTGTTGGATGTATGTGCAGTCTTTAGTCCGTTAGTCGCCTTTTACGAAGCCCAAGCCCAAGGAAAGAGAGGGGGTGGTAGTATTCTTTCACCGATACGCGACACGGTAAGATTTGCATTTGCATAATATCCTAATGAGTTAAAGTTACAGATCTTTTACCTTTGTAACATCTCATTAATTATAATTGCTTATGTGTAATGCCTGAGCCCGGATAGCCAGGACCCAGACCGGTTAAAGTAGGATGGTAAAGATTTGTCAGAAACATCACTTTTTATAGGACAAGATAAAATACCCGTCGTCAATGATACGTCACAGATGTGTGTGAAACAAGAAACGGGCAATCGCAAGAGCTGTAACAACGAAAAGGCGTGAGATCTACAGCACTAACGATATCAAATTGGAATTGGTGCGCAGCGACTTTTCCATTTTTAAAACGGGACGCGAGCTCTCTCACAGTTTTTATCTACGGCGACCATTAATCAGCCCTCACGGTGAGAGCCGGCGAGAAATAAAAGTGCAAAATAAGAAAACTTTCCTTTCGCTCGAATTAAAATCTTCTGAATGACTGTTGTTTTTGCGGACACATTGATTAAGCGCTGTTTAGGCCGTTCGCGTTAAGGACGGTATTGCTTTAGGAACGGTTTGTCAAATTGTTTGTTTCTCTTCTAGATTAATTTTTTTTTCTGTCCACTAAAATAGGAGTTTTTAGTATTATTTTATTAGAGGTGAAGGAGAGGGCTCCTGGGCATATAGTCTTCACCACACTTTTTTCACATCTTACCCCTTCAACGTCATTCCAGTTCCTCTTAAAACTGCTATCAAGTCCATTCTGCCATCTTCGATTTAGTCTATCTCGTCCTATGAGCACCACTTCGTTTACATTTCAAAAATTTAATACAGGTGTTGTTCGCCCTTTCCCTGTTTATATCCACTGATGTGCAATTATAAAGCGCTTTGTTTCACTGCACGAATAAGAGATCCGTGCTTGTGTCTGGTTGGTGAGACAATGAATGGGACATGATTCGTCACTATGAGCTTATAATCTGCGAATAACGTGCACATTCTGTCTTACACACAATAGGCCGTAGAACATTGTTAATTTATACACTCGGGGACAAAAAAAGTGTTCTTCTTCAAATTCCACATCGCTTTCTCTTTAAGCGAGCAGTTTCAAAACATAATTTTAATTTATTTGTAAGTATATGAATAATATATTTTGTTCTTATTAAAATAATCAGCGTTGAAAAAATTTTTTAGTTTTTAAAATTTTACTTATGTATATTTAAGCGTTAATAAAACGCTAAAATTTATAAAAAAAATAATAATCATCGTTTTTTTAAAAAAAGACGCGAAGTACCAGACAAAAAAGTTATAGATACAATATAGATATACGATAGCCAGTTACAGCTTAAAAAGTAGAGGTGCATGATAACAACTCTGCCAGCATCCTTAAGCTATACAAGAAAGCCTGTATATCTTTGGGAAGTAGACACCTGGTGTCTGCTTGCCAAAAAGAAGTTTAGTTAAATACCTAAATCTGTAGGTACAAAATTTCTAGTGAGTACACTAGAAACTTTTTACTGTTTTACTTTAAGTTTACTAAACCAAGCCACACCTACGATTAAGAACTATCCTCATAACATTGTTTCAATTCAATTAGGTGGGTGTAAACGACTGCTACCTTAACACAGCATCTGGGATTAATGGCTTAATGGTTTAACTTTAACGGTAAGCTTTAAGACATTAACGATGTAAAATACTAATAGCTTAGTGCATTTATGTCCCAACTAAACTTTCAATACCTATACCAGTACCAGTAGGTACTGTAATGTTTTCCGAATTTAATTAATAGCTTTTAGCGCTCGCTCAAGTCTCTATAATCTGATTTCATTATTTTTTTTTAACATTAAGTTTTATTTTCTTGATTTTTACGAATTAAAACAGTTAAGCTTGCGAGTAATTGATAAAAATAAACTGGAATACAAACTGACCGTTTGCAGTGGCCACAAGTGTAACGATGTAAGCAAATTGCGCGTTCGCGTTGCCACTCACCACAAAGCCTGCGTAACTTGGAGGCGCGAAAATGTATACAAAACTGTAATTAAAGTGTTTACTCACCTTAGGCGGTTCACCTTACGTTACTTCGATTAGCCATAGACAGTATGTCAACTTGAATTGTTCAAAACCTAATGTTAAAAAGGCGAAAGTGAGTTAGTTTGTTGCTAAACCGATTATGATGATTTTTGACGTAGAGTTAGATAGGGCCCTGGAAACGGTGATAGGCTACTTTTTACCGCAAAAATAAACAACGCAAGCAAAGCTGGGTAGTTTATTTTCTTATTTATATCTAATGGTTTTTAAAATCCGCAACAGCGAAGTGCCTTGCATTTGCTTATATCTGATGGTAAGTGATGATAAGTAGTGGAAGTTTACTTTATATAATACTAGCGGTCCGCTCGCGACTTCGCCCGCGTGGACCCCGTACCCCGAGACGGTTTTCCAAAAATAATTCGTTTGACTCCCCACCCGTACACCAAGTGACGCCTACATCGCATATTATAGTGCTGCCTTGCTCTAATACTTTTATTACTTACTTACATTTTTAAACTCGTCATATCTTTCGAATGAGATGTCCAAATTGAATAATTCAAATAGTTATAAAGGTATTGAAGCAGTCTTCAATATGAAGTAATTTATTTTGATAAGTATTAAGGTACAATTATAGAGCCTTTTCTAGCGGCAGAATACCAATTTTTGTGACATACTATAATAGTACATTTGCTGTTGCGACACTTTTTGTAGGTAAATATGTAGATTTGGTCACAGGCTACTACTTTTTACGGTGGGAAATCAACAGAATTCAACATCTTAGGCGAAGCGGCTTGACGGGAAACTAGTGTTAAATAATTAAATATATCTTGTGCGTCAATATGCGTGTAAGTCAATATGCGTGTAAGTCAATAAGCATGTAAGTCAAAATGCGTGTAGGTCAATATGCGTGTAAGTCAAAATGCGTGTAAGTCAATATACGTGTAAGAAGTTAGTCATGCGAGTAACCTGTTCTGCAAAGTCGTGTACATTATTTTGTTCTATCGTCAATAGTTTTCGCAGCGCACGCGTTGTAAGGAATTTTTAGGTCATTTATTGTAGTTTTAGTAAGGATCCCTATTTTTTTGAAAATATAATATAGCCTATGTCACCCGGAGATAGTGTGTGTAGCTTCCCATCAGTGATAAAATTTTTCAAATTGGTTTAGTAGTTTCAGAGCCTATTCAATGCAAACAAACAATCAAATCTTTCCTCTTTAAAATTAATAGTATAGATTTAAGGAACTGACTAGAAAACAGAAGTAACAGAAATGATACAAACATTGTAGTGTAGTCCACAGTTTGAGATCCTAGTTAGTACAGCGCACTTAAAACAAGCTCCACCACCAACGAAACCGAGAACAAATGATAATCTAGAAATTGAACCTTAGACCTTAGGGTCTGTCGGGTGCTGTAACCACTAGACTAGAGAGAATATCATACATAATGCATCTTAAATCCTTTCACTTTTATATTTTTGTCAATTTTCTAAATTTATTGTTTTCTGTGTGTTTGTCATCAAAGGTTATATAGTAGATAACAAAAAGTATGTGTCATTAAAAAAATAAAAAGTATTTACTTATAATAAAATAGGTTAAAAACTTTTAGTATTTAAGTTATTTAGTTTTAGTGTACCTATAGATTTTTTTTTCTGTTATAATTAGATCAAGAATTAGAATAATGATAATGTAATAAATAAATTATACTTACCCTTATAATAAAATAAAAATATATGTAAGATATAAAAAAACGGACATATCAGCACGTTTTTTTTTTTTTTTTTTTTTAATTGTTTCTTATTACAAATACATGAATGCCTTACTGCTATACATAGTCCCGCAAAACTGTTTACACAGTTTGTCTGCAGGATCGGTTGAGTTTGAGTCTCAAATCTATATATCACAATATATACTTACAGCTTAGCTACCTAATTATTAAATTAATGTATTCAATAAATACATTTTTAACAAAATCTTAACTTTATTTTTGTTACACTCCCGACGGATGTTCTCGGGCAAACTATTAAGTAGGTACGGTAAACGTTTCTTTAAAGTTCTATCACCAAAGTAGTTATTAACTTTAGGTACTACAAGTCTGCCCGTGGACACCGATCGAGTGCCATGGTTATGCTTAATTAACGACAGGTTATGCTCTTGAGTGCCATGATTGTTTAAGGCTAGTAAGTATTTATGTTTTAGGCTAACAGGGAGTATCTTACAAATTTTAAATAGTTTGGAATAATCACCTTTACACTTAGCTTTTGTTTTTCCATTGACAAGTAGTTTTAGGAATCTAATTTGAAGTGCTTCTAGTCTGTCTATATATGTTTTAAATGTAAGACCATAACTATCAAGAGCATATCCCAAAATTGAATCTACTAGTGCAAAATACAAACATTTCAGAGTGGAACTTGGAATTTTAAAACTCAAGTGGTAAAATTTACCCAGAAGTAGTCTTAGTTTCGAACAAATATAATCAATGT
Organism: Scoparia ambigualis; assembly: GCA_963921215.1. Lineage (NCBI taxonomy): Eukaryota > Metazoa > Arthropoda > Insecta > Lepidoptera > Crambidae > Scoparia > Scoparia ambigualis. Next base: position 3,643,258 of record OY992503.1, read on the forward strand.
GGTGTGACCACGAGAAGTTTTTATCCACCTTAACACCGAGGTATGTTACACAATCGACTTTCTCAATGGGTTTACATTGACAATTGACCATATTACTATGCAGACATCGAAAGCTATGCGTGTACATGTGGGGGGGCAAATCTGAAGGGCACTTAAATGGTGAGTTTATAACAATACATTTAGTTTTATCAATGTTCAAAATAATACCATTACCAACTGCACCATGTGTCTAAAGTTTTTATTTCAATTACCATAAACAGTCCCAGCGCTAGGTACCTAATGGCTACTTCCAATTTTCTCCACATTACGTCATGATTCCAGATTAACTACTTAAATGCATTTAGTTTACGTGACCTATCCATTCAATAATAAACTTCCATTCATGGAATCGTCATTTCGATCCTTGAAAAGCTGAATCCGAAGTGAAATAAAAGAACTGTAGTATTTTATAACGCCGGGTATGCTTCACCGAAGAAGGTGAAATAAACTAAGTCAAGTGGGATTTTGACATAGGAGTGACGCATATTTGCTATTCTATGGCGATCTCTAAAGAGGTTCTTTCGAAGTAATTTCCTTTATCTCAGTTATTTCGAAGTTAAGTTCAGATTTTTACAGAATCGCTCTACAGATAGTATTCTGACCGCGTCTGCACTGTGGCTTATTTTTGCGTACAATTTAACCGAAACAAGCGAATTTATTCATCTACTTACACTTCGATACGTTCCGGTTTGGGAAGATACAATTTATATTTGTGCTGCGTTGTTACTTGTAACTTTATTATGAGTACAAGTCTTTAGAAGCTTCAGAGCGCAGTGTTAAATTTTATAGCTTACTTTATTGTAACAGCCGCTGTGCTGTAGTGGTGTGTACATCGGTCTCAGAACCTGAGATCACGATTTCGAATCCCAGAAAAGTATTATACGGTTCCGACTAACTTGGCGCAGCGATTCAAAGTGGTTTTGGCCTCCGACAAAGAAGACGCCACGCTTAGCGGTTCTGGGCGAGTTCTTGGCAGCAATCAGCACCGAGGAACTGCAGGTCATTTCTGAAAACTACAAACATAGAACTATAATATTGTTGTGTTTCCACAACTTCCTGTAGGAACACAACAATATAGTCAAGTTGGCCAGTATCTCAGTATAATAGTTGAAGATTCCGAGTGACGGCTTTAGTGTCTGTTTAGTTTAGTAAGTAAGAGACTAAAACTGAATTTACGCTGTTATCCGTCTGCAAACTGGTTGTGTTTGTACCTGCCTTAAACCGCAATCTGCTAGCTAAATAAAAATGGGTGAGTAATGGGTTGTAAATGTTATAACTTGTCAACACCTTGTCAATTCTTGTGACAAGTCACTAACACTTTTATAGATTGCTAGCGGCCGCTCGCGGTTTCACCCACGTGGTTCCCGTTTCCGTAGGAATATCGAGATAAAAAGTATCTATCTGTATGCCGAATTTCATCCCAATCCATTCAGTAGTTTTAACGTGAAAGAGTAACAAACATTAATCCATACTTACAAACTTTCGCGTTTATAATATTAGTAGGATTTAGGATTAGATACCTTTTTTATTGAGTATGTGTGATAAATGTAATAAGTAAATGATAATGTTAATTTATAAAAACAATAATATGAGCAATTTTATAATTAAAAATAGATACATAATAATCATATTACTTGGTACTTAGTTTTTTTTTATTGGTAGTTTTGTCATTAGTTCAAAAAATCACTTTAAAATTTGTATATCCTTATGTGGGTACGTACCATCAGGCAGGATGTGGTCACTCTGACGAGTCACATCAAAAAAAAATTAACAATATTATAAAACTTTGCTTACACAGAACATAAAAGAAAGGTATTATACTAGGTAAACCCATGTCAGTGCTGGTCACACGTGGATACAAAGACACCTATTAATAGTGTAAGATTTTAATATTTTTAGCGAGTTACTATGAGGCTTTAGAGGTAGGTAGGTCTACAGTTTATAGAGCGACAGATGCGAGAAACTTCAGTAATGCTAAACAGTGCTTATTACCTCGTCTGCTCGCAAACTATCCCGGGCGTTCGAAGCTGCTTCGGCGGCGCGGAATAATACAGCCTCTGAATTTATGAGGCATTCTCGAGAATTATGTCACAATATCGTTGTAAATGGTCCAAAGAATTGTGCCGCTTTATGCGCATAATAAAAGGCGTGGGAGCAAGTGACTTTGTGCTGTTTAAGACTTGGTAACGTGAGAATTTTACTCTAGTGGTCTGGTGGTTAGACCACCGATCTCAAACCCGGAAATTACGGGTTTGATTTCCTAGCGAGAGTTACATGTACTACCACATAATACCACGAGTCTTGTCCGTCTGGCTAGCTACCACCATCTTTTAAAAATATGTCACCATAACATTAATGTTACTATATCGCTTTCTTGTGTTCTGACAATTAAAGACAACATACTTAACTTCTCGTAGTTGAGGAATCCGGTTAAAGTTCGCATCCTCCATCGGCATTATCACCGTATCTGTAGTAGATAAGGATCATAAGACCGCCGGCGGTCGCGAAACAATTGATTTCCAATTGTTTCGCGACCGCCGGCGGCAAAAAAAAGCAGGATATTTATGACGTCATTCAGACAGTTGACTCGAGTGTTGGACACGAGTGTCTTGATTCAAGACTAACGAATTTTTATTGACGCTTTACATTAACGCCTCGGTGGCTGAGAGGTCAGGAGTTTGGCTCGACATCTAGAGGTCAATTCCCATGTGTCGGGTAAAATGTGGTTACGGATTTTTCTATGCATAGCCCGGGTTTGGCAAGCTTGGTGATTAAGACAATTGCTATCAATAAATTGTATAGATGACTTGATATCAACGATGGAGGCTATTATCCTGCAGTGGAATAGTATATTTAAATGCTGTACTCTTTTGTAACCGTGTGGCGTAGCAGTGAAAGAATACTACCTACGCATCTCTTTCCTTGGGTGTCGTAAAAGGCGACTAACGGACTAAAGACTGCACAAACATCCAACAGCATAGAGCGGCGATGGGCTCACAACCTGTCACGTTGAGCACTGTGCAGTCGCTATTTGGTGAAAAGTGGACTATGGTAGAGGACTGCTCTCGCTGTCCTCATTACCTGGTCTCTGACTAACCCTTCGGCGATAATAGTCGTGATATATGATGTAACTGTACTTTTTTGTGCTTTATAATATAAAAGTCCTAGGTCACGGTAATTTATAAAGAACACTTTTTTATGTTTTCTGTGAAGTGTCTTACGTACTTTTTTAGGGTCGTGTCTTAATTATCGGCTATATACCAGAAAGATGGACTTCGATTTGGAAAAAAAAATGAAAGGACTAGAATAGAACCTAAATCACTAAGCATATCGTAGATAAGGCTTACAGTGACTGTATAAGTACAAACGTTGTCGAACATTTTCACTTCCGAATGTGTGGTCTTTGACCTAATGGTCGCAGAGCGCTTCCCGATAGTAGTATAAAAATACCATAATACAGTGGCTACGTTAAAAAAAAGAGCAAGAATATTACGTGACAGATATTTCACTTACCCGCACGGCACAGGTGAGCCCGAAAGTGTTAGAGCAAAAAAAAGCGAACGAACACTCGCGAACATATTCAAATATGCACCATCCAATTTTATTAGAAGGCCCACGCCATTTTCACCTTCACCTTAGGTAGGTATATGACGAAAGAAATCCCTTAGACAAAAACCCTCGTGTAGCATACGGCTAGGCTACAATATGCTGCGATATCCTACAATATGCTACATCGAAACTCACTTTCACTAACGAGTCGGGGGTCGCGCGCACTCAATTTGTACCTCTTTAGCAACATTATGATATTGGTCTTTGGGAAGTTACATCGCCTTGGTTATTACTTGAAGAGTATGTTTTGGGTGTCGGAACTTTATGGTGTTTCGCCAAGTAAAGTCGTTTAAGTAAATGGTCGTGGATTATGGCAGCGGGAGAGTGATATAATATGTAGTTCTTGCGATAGTTCGGTTTTCTGAAAGTGAAAAAGGTTTTTTAGGACACCGCAGAGGCGGTTAAAATGGCACGATGTTTTATGGTGCTTGTGGTTAGTGCTATGTTATCTAAAGCAGATGTTCCGGGTTCGATTCCAGTATGTTTTGTAATATTTTTAACACATGGAAAAAGAAAGCTGTCCGTCCTAGACGTTGAACCCAGAGCATCCGGTAATCGGACCGAGGCTTGGCAACTTGAGCACTAATGCTACCAAGGTGAAACCAGTAGAATTAAACTGTGGGAAACGCTTTCCTTAAAGGGTTTAAGAAAAGCAACCTACATGAACATTGTTGTCTAAAACTGCAAATTAGCTTTAATCTAGCCCGAGATCTTATTAGCATAATGCCATGGAAATGGCTGCTCCCACTTTTAGTTAGGGCGCTTTTCAATTTAACAGTTCACTGTCTGTACCATTTTAGATCTGTGATACTTTTATCAAACATGAAACACAGTGAACAACACAGCACATGCATAAAACTGCAAAGCACCTCTTTATTCATCAGAAATTAATATAAGACGACAAGGGTACAGGTTACCAGGGTCTAGATGTTACTGGTTATTGGCATGAATATTGTTAACAAATCTGAGCTATAAATCGAAAAAATCTGGAACACACTTTGCCTGACCAAGGAATTGAACCCAGGACCTCCAGATATTGAGTCGAGAGCTTTACTACGTGTCCATTAAGACGCTACCACCAAACAAACCGACCGTAACATAAGAAAACCTAAAATCTTTGGATCTGAGACCAATGGTCTATCCATCAGATCACTTATAGCGATTGTATCAAAAAGTCATCTAATAAGTAACAGCTTATGTTACAAGCACCGTAGACCAACATCGCACGTAAAGTAATACCCCTCATAACATTATCATTGGGGCGGAGGAATAATTACTCTTGCCTCGAACACTTTGTACACCTGCCATACACGCGTGACATGGTCCAGGAGGCATAATATTTATGGAACTGCCCCTTTCTTTTTATAATTTTTAAGACTAAAGGCCGATTTCCCAATTATTGTTAAATTAAACTTATTTGTCTGCTAAAGTACATACCACTTTTTTATTTATTTATTTATAACAAAGACAATACAATTTTACAATTACTTCGTGTCCAAAAACCCGGTTAGAATTTGACTAGACACTGCACTTTGAAAACGTATCGTCATATCATGTCGTTTCTTTCTTTGCAGGTGACATTTTAGATTTATCGCGTAGTAGGTACTTAATCGGACAAATAAGTTTTATCCGAGAATTGAAAAATCAGCCCTTAGTAAAATTTAAAATTTATTATTTTTTATTTATGTTAAAAGTACCTATTAATATGGCCTCCATTACTAAAGCTATGCTGTGTGGTGGTGGCTCTTTTTTAAAATAATACTACCAACCCATCTCTGCTCTTGGGTTTCGTAAAAGGCGACTCACGGACTTAAGGCTGCACATACGTCTAACAGCTTAAAGTGGCGACTATCTCACCTCATATCACGCTGAGCACATGTGCAGTGGTTATTTGGTGAAGCGTGGACTATGGCGAAGCGTGCACGCTTTTGAGGTCCTCATTGCCTATTTTTGGTCTAACTTTTTAGGACTAATTATAGTCGGGAATATATGCCATATGCGCATTACCCAACAGTAGGACACGTACTGAATCTCCGGATATTGACAAGACGTTTTATTCATATGGGATTACAATTTTAGCATCGACCTCTGTTTTGGACTCAGGCTCATGCATGCTTATAATGTTATAAAAACTATTGATTTTGTCTTTCAATTTGTGATCTGAATGGTCGTTAAAAATTAATTTATAATTATTCACATTGAAATAAGCCTTTTGTCCAACAGTTTATAAAAATGATGATGATAATGATTATAAATACCTGAATAATTATAGATATAAAAAAAAGAAAAAATCGGATCGGATTATTATCTCAATGAGGATTTTTTTAAGGTTCCTCTTCGTTTTATGTAATTGACTGCAGTGATGAATAAATAAATAAATAGACACAATAATGCCACATCCACGCTTACCATCGCCGCAACATGAAACTAATCGTGGCAAATATAATTTGTACATTTGTACGTACAATCGCACCGTCTTATGTTCGACCGATCCATCATGCTCAAAATCAGACGGGTGAGATTTATTTTCTGTGTTTATATGTTGCCTGTTGTACTACGCTTCCATATGTGGCTTTAGCATTGCAATCCGGAGGGAATTGAGTGGAGTCACGTTTTAATTTAATGTTACGCATGAAATCGATGTGTTTGCTTTTTTATTGGAACGGCTTTGAGCTTTTGCACTGGTACGCTTCAGCTTCGTTTTCAGATGCATAGCACGGGTTTTTTATTATTAACCAGTAATTGAAAGCCAACACCAATTCAATATAGCGATGACTCGATTTTATCGATAAAAGCTTTTTCCCAACTGTGGGATAGTATATAGGCTGTCCTACTACTAGTAAAAATTTAAGCATTTTTCTATGGTTTTGTCTAATTTCCAACAAATTTATTATTGTGTTCCCTCTCTTGTATATAAGAACGCAATAATAATGTTGTTGAAAACTAGACAAAACTATGGATTAGTTGTAGAAAATAAAAATATAGAAATATATATATGTCGGAACACAATAATAATGTCGTTGGAAACTAGACAAAACCGTGTCGCGTAGAGGTTAAAGAATACTACCACCCCCTGTCTTCCCTTGGGTGTCGTAAAAGCAGACTAACGGACTAAAGACTGCACATACATGCAACAGTATAGAGCGGCGATGGGCTCACCACCTGTCACGCAGAGCACATGTGCGTCGCTATTTGGTGAAAAGTGGACTATAGTAGAGGATTGCTTTTGCTGTCCTCATTGTCTAGTCTCTAACCCTTCGTCGGAGATAAAAGTCTTGATTATATATGTATGTATGAAACTAGACTAAACCATGAATATAAGAAAAATGCTTAATTCTTTAAAATTATCTCTCACGTCAAAACAAAGTTATTTTTGAATCTGTCTCTTCATTTGTTTTTTTAGAATAGAAGAAGTGCTTTTAACACAATAATAATAGTCCTGTTAGCCTATCTTGTTAATCTAAATAACTGTGTAGGAGTGGGTTCACGTCAGTAGTAATAGTAGTTTCTTATAGGCCGGCAACGCGTCTGCGATTCATCTGGTTTTGCGGGTGTCCATGGGCGGCGGTGATTACTTTCCATCAGGTGACCCGCCTGCTCGTTTGCCTCCTTCTGCTACAATAAAAGCTATTGGGATTGAACCACGATTTCTCGCGTTTAAACCTCGGCTAGACGCCTCCAATTCCGATATTTATTACGTGAAGAAGAAGTAGCTTAACACTTTAGTATCACGTCACATCACTAACTTGCTTGGAACGATCGCGATAGTGCAACCATTCATGAACACCATGCATGAACACAATTAGTTGGTATGACATAGTACTCGTCCTAAAGGTTTTTTTTCAGGAGCAGGTAACTTTAGTAGGTACGAGTTTTTTTTTAACTCGTACTAAAGTGACCTGCTCCTGAGGCCGACCAACCGATCTAGAAGTCTTGTTTAACCGCTATGTTTCCAATAGCCAATCAGAGTTTTCCTACACGGTTATCAATCGCCTTTTCTTCCTATCGTTGTACAGAGTTTTCGTTCAGTTCAACTGAAAATATCGGAAAATTCTCTGACACAGTTATTTCTTTGTGTTTTCAATTCGTTAGTGTTCCACAAAGCGAGGACTCAGAAGTATTAACTTATTGGCAACGGTTGATCCGGCTGGCTCGGTACCGAACAATGCAGATGGAGTATCAATGCGGCCCGTCCAAGTTTCGTTTTGAATCGATTCGACCAATTAGCGAACTGGAGACTCAACAGGTCTTGATACTTAGCCGCTGGGTGCACAATAGTTTGATTTTCACTTTCAAACGTAATTGGAGTCAACAACTCTTGGTTTTTAATGCGGCATTTACTTCGATAAATGTATGTAAGTTATTGTTACATACGGATAGTTACAACGCAATAATCAATGCGTAAAGTAACTTCGTATCTGACAAAATCACGTGCGCAAATCTCAACTCTTGTTATTGAAAATGCTCACTGAAGTAAAACCTGGCTTATAACTAATGCTATTGGCTATAACCTATTTGCCTTTTTATGCAAACTGGGTGATGGCGGCTCGTTAAAAGAATGCTACCAACCCATCACTTCCCTTTGGTGTCGTAATAGTGACTAACGGACTAAAGACTGCACATACATCCTACAGCATAGAGGGATGGGTTCACCACTGTAAAAGACTCAGGTGCGATCGAGTATAGAGTATTGTTCCCATCTATGGGACGGCTCCGCTAAATACCTCCTCAATGCACTTGATAGACTGCAAAGGCGAGCGGTTCGCATTATTGGAGATGCTGAGGTTACCGCCTCTCTTGAGGACCTCCAGCTGCGTAGAACAATTGCTTCTCTTAGTGTCTTCTACCGAAATTACTACGGAGAGTGTTTTGAAGAAATTTTTGATCTAATCCCGCCCTCTCCTTTCCTGTCCCGGACTACACGTGCTGGTCTTAGGAACCACCATCATACTGTGCAGAATATCAGCACTCGTACTAAAAAATTTAGCAAGTCGTTCCTATGTAAGACCATTCGGCTTTGGAATTATCTGCCGACGCATGTGTTTCCCAGCTCCTATAATCCCGGGTCTTTTAAACGGGGCGTAAAACGGCATTTATGCAGGCCGTCATGCCTGCTTGTTACCGTGCTTGTTCCACGGTGAGGAGCGCTCTCATTATTGTGGACTGCATCGGCTGCTTACCATCAGGCAGGATGTAGTCACTATGACGTGCCACATTAAAAAAAAACACCTATCATGCTGAACATTATGTGCAGTTACTATTTGGTGAAACGTGGAGACTGATTTCGCGGTCCACATTGACTAACCCTAAGAGATATAATAGTCGTGGGTGGATATATGTATGTATCTGCCTTTAAAAGAGTAAGTATACGAAAATGAGACAGAATCCGTTTTAAAACATGTTTGACTTTTTGGAGTAACGGTGTACCTAAGTGTTTAACCGAGCGCGAGCTCAATGGTGCCATCTTACGCTTTAAAGTGCTTTTTGGATTACATGTATGGATTGAACTCGCCGTAGTCAGGTAGTCAATTTGGCTTGTGGAGATCCTAGATCTTAAATATTATTGTATATATCTTGTTTTTTATAATATATCTTTTTTCTTGCTGATGAGATGCTGTTGCAGCATATTTATGCATTTTGTTGGTCATACTTAAATTTCTTAGGTTTGACTTTTTAAATTAAAAAGTAAGATTTTATCATGACGTGTTGTTTTATGATTCACATTATACGTTATTTCCTTTGTGTGGTGGAAATCTTTCGGCTAATGATGATGATGAAGATGATGGAATAAATAAACTTTATATAGTTCCTATGAAATTGTCTTTCAACATGGTGGGTGGGTAAGAAATAATAACCAGATGCAAGCACTTTCTTAAAGAATAAAATGAACCTGATTTCATTTTTATATTTTTGGCACCGATCCTGGGACACTTCATTTCGAAAGTGTCTTCACTTCACTAGCCACTACGCCTCGCCCGCATTGTCTGTAGAAGTAATCCTGATATTTCCATACACGTCACGACCGGATCGTCTCAGATTAGCGACGGAGCGACGAGACGAGCGATATCTCCGAATATATCCTCTCTAATTTACATCAGATTAGCGGTAACACTTATAAGTGATAGCGAATTTAAGATCAGATTACGCGCTCCCGTTTTGTGATTTCGTATTTATGAACGTCTTCCGCGTCGGCACAGCTTTCGGATGTATGTCATGATTATAATTCACGGATAATAATTGTCGTTGTAAAAATAATACGCCGCTATTTGAAGGATAGGACAGTTTTTTTTTTATTGTGGCACGTCAAAGTGGCCTCACTCTATCTGATGAAAAGCAGCCAGTAAAGCCCAAGAAGTGAAAGCGTTCATCACAGCGCTACCACGCTATGCCGAACGCTCACACTATGGCGGCCTGCATAAATGCTTTTTCACGCCCCGCTTAAATAACCCGGGAGAGAAAGAGGAAGGAAACACGTGTGCGGGAAGCGCATTCCACATACGGGCAGTTCGGCAAAGGAACGATTGTCCAAACTTTTTCGTACGTCTCTTGATAGTCAGCATTGTATGAGGGTGGCTTCTAAGACCTGCACGCGTCGATCTGGAAAGGAATGGACAGGGAGGGATAAGGTCAAAGAGCTCCTCAGAGCATTCACCGTGGTAAAGGCGGTAGAAAGCACTAAGGGAAGCAATGTCCCTACGTAGATGTAACGGCTCCAGACTGGTCGTAACGTCATCGTTACCGATAATACGGACAGCGCGTCGTTAAATACATTATAAAGCGAATTGAGTGTTTAATGATCGTAGCAAACGTTTTTGTTTTTTTATTCACTACTAGCTGACCCGACAGACACTGTCCTGTCTTAATTATGAATATTGAATTCGAAACACGAAATATGTCTATTTTTTTCTTTCATAAGAACCTTTTCCTGACAATAACAAACACAACAAAAAAAGAATTAGCGAAATCGGTCCAGCTGTTCATGCGTGATGGTGTGACCAAGGGAAATAGTGATTCATTTTTATAAGTATACTAGCTGACCCGACAGACGTTGTCCTGTCGTAATTATGAATATTGCAAAAAATATTTGAAAAAAAAGAATTTATTTTAATTTTTTCTTTCATAAGAACCTTCTCCTGACAATAACAAACACAACAAAAAAAATCAGCCAAATCGGTCAAGCCGTTTTCATGTTATGTCGTGACAACGGAAAACGGGTTTCATTTTTATTATAAGTATATAAATAAATAATAATATAGATAGGTAAGCACTTAGCCTTCATCTCATCTGATGTTCGGTGATGATAAGGCCGATGGTGGAAGCGCACCTCCCCCCAGGTTCCTTAAATACTGAGGACCTGGCTCCTTACCTCTAACTGTCGCAACAAAAAAAGCTAGTACAGTACTTCTATTTTCTTATTGTCTCTCGGTAATTATCGCATTTCCGAACTCAATCATTCATTATTAGGTAACTGTTTAATAGTCGTTTAAGGAAGTGACGTAAAGCCGTTGGTCCCAGTTGTTGTCGTACGATGGCAGTAGTATAAACACATCAATCAACCTTTTAGTGTCCTAAAGTAATATTAACGTAAAATACAGCTGATGAATGATGAAGATGTAACAGTTGACAGTCACACATTACTTTTTTGTGTGTTTTTCTGATAACTTCCGTAGTCGGGTGGATAGCACGACGGTGCCGGCGTCATCGCGCCATTTCCATTTTCGCGGGTTTCATTTTCAATCGGGAAAAAATGTGAATATTTATCTAAATTGTTTGCGGATCTGAGTGTTTTTATGTTTAACTAGCGGCCCGCCTGCGGCTTCGTCTGCGGGAACATCCTGTATCCCGTGACGAATTTTCAAAAATATAATTAACACAAACTTACTTCTGACAGAAATAACTAACACAACAAAAAATTATTAGCCATATAGGTGCAGCCGTTTATTTTATTATCTAAAGCTTCTGCCCGCGACTTTGTCCGCGTGCAATAGTTACTTTGGGCTAATAACGCTAACTTTAACCCGCGACTTTGTTTATGTAGAAGGCGGCCTCGCACATCATAAATGCGCACGCAGTAGGTACCTTATCGTTATTTTGCTGCTATGTTATTTTAAAACTGCGATATCTCCTACGATATTCAATGAAATCGAATGATGTAAATGGAAATTTTGTTTTAAATTAAATACTTTTGATGAATAACATATTTATTTTTATAAGGATTAATACCATGTTTATAAAAACAGCTTCGCAAATAATGTATTACTTTAGAACTTTGGTTAGCATAAAAAAGGTTATAGTGAGCCAACCTTAAAAGATAGACATAATTATGCTGTTATATACATGATTTTTGCGAACTTTAACCGTTTAAGCAGCGCACGCAGCGGAAGCTCTCAAAAGGAACTCCTCCGTGCTTCGGAAGGCACGTTAAGCCGTTGGTCCCGGTTGTTGTTGTAAGATGACAGTCGTTAAAACCCACCAACCCGCATTGGGCCAGCGTGGTGGGTGATGGCCCAATATCCCCACGTGCTATTGTCCACGTGGGAGGCCTGTGCCCAGTAGTGGGACGTTAATAGGCTGATGATGATGATGAGTAAAACCAACAAAACCAACTCTACTGCTTTATAATATTATATCAGTATAGAAGTACCTATAGATTTATATTAACATGTTATCTAGTTAATCATTTAAATAAGTTTTAAAAGAAGCTTAACTTGGCCTAGATAATTAACGTAGTTTTTTTTTCTCTTAAATAATGGCTTCGTGCGAACAGCACATTTAGCCGTTGTCAAGTAAACTATAATTAATAATTATTTCTTTGCATAAAGTAGATGATAATGAGTGATAATGAACGTTTAATGGTAAATGATTTTCGCCCAAACCCCTCGAGACTCAATAAAGCTGTGGGACTTTATTGAGGTCTCACACGGACTTCTTGAGAGAATTTGAAAAGTGATGTTTCACTGTTTTGTTTTATTTGCACTCACTCATGCACGTTCACAAACCCTTATCAATAAATAATCCACCATTATTTCAGATAAATATTCGACAAAACACAAATGATGGAAAATAAAACAAAACTGCAGACATGACGCTTCACTTTCCTGCCAAGAACTCTGAGTGACATTGGCGTAGTTATGGTAAGCAAGTCAAATGAGGCGCATTTTACCCCAAATTATTTGTAAGTAACATTTTTAAATATTGCAATACTATACATAGCCATATAGCCTAGTCTCTGGCGCTGTCATTAGTGTCATTTCATTTGATGGCAATGTCAGATGTCTGTCAAATACACAATCAAAATGAAGCGAATGTAAAATACCTACAGAAACTTCGCCCTAGAGATTAAACTCTATTGAGAAACTTGAACGGATTCTTTTGGTTTTGGTTTTTGATTGGTGAGCTGGAAATAAAAACATGGACGGCAACTTGCTTGCAAACATTAAAACAAAGTAATTTGACTGCTAATTACTACTAACTATGACACTAACCAGAGAAGAGTGGGCGGTTACGGTTACGGTTAAAGTAATGACGTCATTTAACGTTTTGTCAACTGGTGCAACAAATTTTTTGCCTAACCGGTACTTTAACTGAAATTTCGATGTTTGTTAAAGTTAAGGTAAGATGGTGCAACCCACCCTAAGCCACAGAATAAATAGTCGTAGTTAAGTAATATCATAGACTAATTATATATCGTCCTTGGTAATATTTATAAGTAGTCAATTAGAAGATATTCATCCAAATTATGTTAGATTAATTAACCGTGTGCGTAGCGGTGAAAGAATACTACCACCCCCCTCTCTTTCCTTGGGTGTCGTAAAAGGCGACTAACGGACTAAAGACTGCACATACATCCAACAGCATAGAGCGGCGATGGGCTCACCACCTGTCAAGCTGAGCACATGTGCAGTCGCTATTTGGTTAAACGTGGACTATGACAGATGACTGCTTTTGCGGTCCTCATAGCGTGGTCTCTGACTAACTCCTGGGGGATAATATAGTCATGATTATATGTATTTATGTATTATGTTAGATCGTAGGTTCGATCACTCCTAGATCAGTTCTCCAACAGCTTTTTACTAGCATAAAGTATGTAGATTACTGGTGATATTCCAAAACTGCCGCACAACGCTCCGTCGGGGTATCATCAAAGGATTTTATACCAGTGCAGAAATTGAACCACTCACCGTGTGGAGCGAATGAAGTTTTTACTATTCGTCAGAATGGGTCGTCAAAGGGGTCGTAAAGGTTCCCGACAGATGCTTGGGCCATAAAGTATTATATGAATTTATCAGTACAGGGAGCTGCCACGTTAATTGGGTTAGTTGATCGAACAATAGGGTGTTAAGGTTAATCGAGTGAGTCGACTACGTTAAGGGCCGCTTGCACGGAAATGTTGAGTTAAATAAATAACTCCGAGTTAACTAACTCAGGGTTAATTTGTAAAATCTTTAACTCGGACCTTGCATTGCATCCATGACAATAAACCCAGAGTTAACTAACCCGGCAATTTGGTTTTGAAGGTTGGCATCTGTTGACAGTTATTTTCACATTCATTCATTCTATTCACATGCGGCCAAATGAAACAGAGCGAACGATGAATGAACTAAGTATATATCTCTCTTTTACTCTTCAGTAAATAGCTTATGTCGGTTTCGCTTGGTCGGATTTAAAATGACCATGCCGTTTTAGTCGTGTTTGTGTTTATTGTCAATCGGGTGTTTGGTTTGGATGTTTTGTTGTTCTTTCTCGGCTTGTGTGTTTATTTGTGATATTATCACTGATTCTCTTTACAATGGATATGAAAAAAAATCGTTTACGTGAACCATATTTTTCAAGTAGTGACAGTTCGATACTTTGTGATATTAATAATTAAATACATACTTTATAGGTTACAAACACATACAACATGCAACAAGATGAAGATGGTTGACATGTTGTGTGTAGGCTGTTTTAATTTATGTTCAATTTTACTTAATAAATATGAATCATTTTCTTTTTCTATTCGAAAGCGTCGATGGAACGCTTTGTCTCGTTGTAAATTGAAATGGTCAATCCTTTCAGACACTCTCCGATTAAAATAGTTGGAATTTATACATTCAATAATTTCTTCATGGTCGTCGGAAAATAATAAGTCTAGAAGTCACTCATGATTACGATTAGTACTAAAAAACTATTTTATTTCTTTGCACCGACCGACAACAAACTTACTCTAACCTCACAAATTTAACATTTGGCATAAATAACCCAGAGTTAAGGACCTTAACCCTCCGATTTGGCCGGGTTAAATATTTAACGTTTTAACCTGGGGTTAACTGTTAACCCTTAGCAGTGCAAGACAAATTATTGAATTAACCTTGGGTTAGCACCTAACCCTGAGTTAAATATTTTAACTCTGGAATGCGCAAGTGGCCCTAAGTAGTTGTGACGGAATGCTTATTAAGACTCTTACGGCCGTAGTCAGAGACGTACATTAAGTTTTAATGACAATTAAATGTCATTCTTTCTCTATTTAGCACTATACATAGAATAATAACGCATAGAACGATAGACTCGTATTAAAAAACTGTTATGGCGTGAGGCAAAAAAAAAATGGATGTAGGAGTAAGTTACGCGTACTATCTCGGCGACACCCACACAAGTGTACAAGTAATGTTGCTAGAGGAATCAGATTTGCCCCAAAAGTAAGGAAATTGAAACTGATGATAGATAGATATGTTTAGATTATTAGTACCTTCGATCAACAATGATCGAAAATTAGTACTGACGCGGGCCGTTTCGGTACCAAGCCAGTATGGCTTGGTACCGAGACCTTTTACTGGCCGAGACCTTTTACTGGCCTCATTTATCGTGCGTGTTCTCGCTTTCTATGCGTTATTATTCTAAGGCACTATACATAAGAAAGTGACAGCAAGATACTAATTTGTCATTAAAATTTAATTGACGTCTCTGAGTACGGCAGTTAAATTATTAATGTAGGAAATAGAGCATACACTTTTTCCATTGAGTTACATAAAATATTTTTTATTATAAATTAAGTACCTAAATGGTAACGAAATAAATAAATAGCTGCCAGGCTATTGTAAATACCTTTTATTAAAAAAAATTCTAATGTTTTCAAAAACACAACCTCGCTTTAGTTCGCAATTGGCTAACTACCAGAATAAAGTTTCTATGCGGAATACAGCGATATAATACGTTATACCGGCACTTCACTTGGCGTATCGTGTTCGCGTATTTGCATTATTTGTCCAAACACGGCAACGTGTAGACGGTCTATTTGAACATATTTGCTTTATTTGCACGAACATGGCAAACAACGCAAATAGCGAATATGCGTTTCCGTCCACTTGTCGGTTTTTGATAACACATCAAATGAATCAAATAAGGCAAATATTTGCGTCGACCGTCCACACTTGGTTCTGTTCAGAAGCGCGCGGCTGTCCTGTTCAGTCGTGTTTAGTTTTTTATACGTAAACCAATGATATTATAAATTATAGATATGTTACGTTCATAGTAATTTGCGTTGAAAATCTGTTCCGAGCAATCCAAAACTGCACATATTAACAAGTTTCACTATTAAGTAAAACAAAAGATACAAAATAGCACGCAAATGAAAGAGATAGTATAATTTTAATGATTGCACTTCAAACAATGATATTATACAATATCATTGACGTAACCGTAGTAAAATGGATGAGACAAACGAAACCGTATTGCGATTTTTAGAATTACTTATACCAAATGCATCCTTGTATTTTGGACCCCAAAAATGCCTCTCATAAAAACAAAAACCGACTGAACGATGCATGTATCGATATTCAAAATAACTTACTAGAACCCTGCACAATAAAAAAAACAGGTGTTGGTAAGCCGCATTCAGGTAAATGTAATAAGCTGCTGTCACTGCCACGTCCACTGTTGCATTCAATTTGTTTGTGGACAAGCAAACATTTGAGATGTTTGCCCGTACAGTCCATGTGTGGACGGCTTGTTTGACGCCAAGCGAAGTGCCAGATTATTTGGGCAAACACAACGATATCGCCATACGAACACGCTAAGCCAAGTGAAGTGCCGCCATTACACAAGATAGGCCGTTCCGAACACGCACTATGCTCACTCATCTGCGGAGTCCATTCGGCACCTTGCTTTAGTGTGGCTTTGACATTCGCGCGTGCGGAGCGTCGAAAATAATTCTTTATTTCTTTTCAAAGTGCACACCTAGACGTTAACTACAATGCAGTTGTCAAGTAAGTGAAATTAATTGTTATTCAAGTCATTATAATGTAGTTATATCCTGTACTTACTTGTGGTACTACCGGTGGTCCTACTCGTATTTTTAGAATATAAAAGATATTTTTTCAATTATTGTTTTCGACAATCTATTTGAGAAGCCATCTTGAAACACACTACGTTTGTCTTTATCCGATCTGAGGGCCTAGTCAACTGGCAAACGCTCGACCGGTGACAGCGTCAAAATCGCTCATCAAATTAGCTAGGCTACATCGATATCGATAAGCTAAGGGATATAGAACATACAGGCTTGTCTTAGTATTTTTTTGTTTGACGATAATCTAACGCTTATGTAAGATTAATAAATAGGTAGTAACCACACCGATCCTTTTGAGTTTTAGTGAATTGAATGTCACTTTACTAAGAAATTCGGGTAGACTCCTTGAGACAATTTGAAAAATGAATCAATCGCTTTTTTCGCCGGAAATTCGCCAGGCAAGCACGTTTGTAAATAAGTACTTATGATGACGAGTGACTAACCTACCATAATATGACATTGTTAAGAGACCAAACCCATTTTCAGCTAATAATTTAAATAAATTTAGACTGAAGACCACAAGCAAACGCTTGCTGCCAAGAATTTCTCAAATATTAACAACTTGACGTCCGTCTGTAATGAAATAAGTGATAACACTAAATGTTACAAACCGCGCAAACATTTAAACAGTTTGATCTTAGATGCGAGTACCCACTAGGTAGTGATTAAAACGTTTGCATCTTGTATGAGTACATCGCCTAAAGTAACTCTATGGCGTAGCGGCTAAGGCTTTCGGGTTTAATTGTCTAACTACAACACCTACCACATTACTTTTCTAATTGATTATTGTCCTAAATAAAATAAAATTAAAAACATTCCAAGTACATTGTTTTGCTAGTTAACTTAAAACTAATTTTAAAATTTGCAAACTAGCGAAGCAACCCAAGCAGCACACAAGCGTTTACAACATTAATTTACCAGCTCCTTTAGAACTTAAGGTCCTTTAAAAGACGTACAAGAGTGTCAAAAGATACTTTTATATTTATGAGAGAGATATTTGAGTTATTATACAGCTCAAGCTGTATAAAATTAGTTTTAAGGGATCTGCGGAATCTTAAGGTTTTAAAACAGATTATTAAAACTCTGCTATAGAACTTTAAGAGTTTTGTGACACTTTAAGCTAGCTTTATCGTTAAAGCTGTATAGAGGCTGGTTTTTGTATGTGATCACTTACTTACTACTGAACTAAGCGTTATTATGGTATCACTCAATACTTGTTTCTGTACAACGGTGGATGCAACCTCCATTATAAAACTTAATCTTATAGCGTAATTAGGCACTCTTGTAAATACAGTGGTTTTAAAACAACTGTCTACAAGAGTGCTTTAAAACTAAAAAAATAAACTACATCAATAGTACAGCTTTAGCCCACTTAATAACGAAATATAAGTAAACCAAATGACAGTAATTATTTATAATATTTTAAATTTGACAACCTACAGTTAAGCGCCAATTCCATCGACGTCCAACGAAGGTTCTGTAGGAAAAACAATAATTGGTGTCGAATGTTTGAATTTAGTTAAAACTTTGGAACCTGATTAACAACGTAATAATGATTGTTTAACGTTATATAGCCGTTTTTCATTATTAATGTTAAAATTGTATTTAAGTGTCAAAATTCTGTTAGTTCTCATTATTTCTACAAGATGGCGTAGGTAAATGTTCTGAATCACGCTATCGTTGTGTTTATTTTGTAGTATATAGTCAACCATGTTTTACTTTTATTTATCACTCGCCAGCACTCGCACACCTATAGTAAACAATAAAACCTTTTTACATTTTGTTCCTGTATCAAATAGTTTTATTTGAAGAAACCTTTTTCATGGTCCTTCGGAGTCGGATTTTAATAATTTTATCAGCGGTCACCCATCCGTGGAAATTGCTAAGCAGCCTATACAGGGCTCATCATCGGTCAGCAAGAGTATCGAGAAATCACCGCAAGAGGGCACAACCGGACAATAGCAGCATCCAGAAATCACCGGTAGCGGCCTTCGGAGCGGACACAAGCGACGATCCATCTTTGCTGACACCACGGTGAAGTGACAGTGACACAGCAGTGAGAAAGAAAGCAAGGTTTGGAAGTTAAACAGTGAGTACTTGGTGATATCAACAGAAGAGACATTTCAACTAAGTTAGATTTAGAATAATTTTAGTTTTAGTACCATACTTTTAGTAGTTAGTTAGTTAGGACTTAGAAAGTTTAAGAGCATAAAGTGTAATACACGGGAAACCTATGCCCGATTTTCTCAAAAGTGTAAATTATGTCCAAACACTTGTAAAATTTTAAGAAATTTCAAGTAAGGATAATTTTGTTGTTTTGAAAGTTTTACAGTTATTTCGGTTTTGTCGTCAATTAAATAGTTTTTTTTCAATATTAAAATGGAATCTATGATCAATTTGCAATTAAACACAAAAAATACAATGGAAAAAAATCAAATTAAGTTCAAAGAATCACCAAAGGATTGTATTACTTTGCCTTATGTGAAATCTATATTAGAGTTGCTAGAACAGCAATGGCATCAGTTTGGTACGACACATGGACAAATAATCGAGGTCGCAGATCCGGTGGATGAGAACAGTATTTATTTTACAGAAGATATTTATAACCAAACTGATGAAATCTATATATGGTATAAGACCGAACTAAAAACTTGTATCGCAAACTTAAAAAACTTAGAAGTACAGTCAAACATAAATATTAGTAGTAATATACTTACTCAAGCACTACAAACACACACCGATTTCGATCACTTTTCAGCACGTTCTCACAAAGTTTCAACCAGTATGCATTCCCACATCTGTGACAATAATATGCTCAATCAATGTGAGATCGAATCGGACATAGTAAGTGATACAAATCGTATACTGTACCAAGAGGAGAAACAATGCAATGAATTCTTTGCAAAGACCAGTCGCAGAAATTCAACACATTCGAAATCTGAAAGAGGGAAAGAGAAAGCTAGAGTTATAGTCGAAACTGCTTCTACGTCTTACGTTGTTGTGAATACCCTGCAGCAAGTGGATTATGTTTCTAAAACTGGTTTTTCGCTGGAATCTGAAAAAGCAAAAAATGATGATATTGTAAATAATTTTATGGCGAGAGTACAAACAGTAGAGAAAGGAAGAAGAGTTCATAAGGAAATAAAAAGTTTAATTGCAAAGAAAGAAATCAAACTACATAAGCGGGGAAATAAAGCAATTTGGAGGAAAGTCAAAAGAGAATTTCAGGACGAGAGAAAAAAGATCAAATTGAATAAAGTAGTGAAAGTATTTGGGCTTACCTGGAATAAAGATCACCTTGAATCTAACAGTTTCAGGTACTCAAGTTTTATAACTCCACTGAAAGTTGCATCTATGACTAAAAGACAACTAATAGCAGAAATATCACGCCTTTTCGACCCTTTCGATTGGTTAACCCCTTGTGTAGCAAAAATAATGATTCCACGTCTTTAACTGTTAGGAGTCTATTGTTACTTAACGAAATATTCCACATTATTATATAATTGTTTTAAAAATACTCACCAATTTATGCATTTGCATGTGTATACCGTGTATGTAGTCAAAAAGTCAAACCTCCAAAATTGTGTACATTGCCAATAGTTAAATGAGATTGGTAAGTTTGTTTGAGAAGATTAGTTTTTTAAGTTTGTTATTTTTATTCAACCCCCTCGACTTCACGGTGGGCGGTATTATAGTTATAGTAAGGCCATAAATATGGCCTTAGTGGGCGGTATGTTTAACGTTATATAGCCGTTTTTCATTATTAATGTTAAAATTGTATTTAAGTGTCAAAATTCTGTTAGTTCTCATTATTTCTACAAGATGGCGTAGGTAAATGTTCTGAATCACGCTATCGTTGTGTTTATTTTGTAGTATATAGTCAACCATGTTTTACTTTTATTTATCACTCGCCAGCACTCGCACACCTATAGTAAACAATAAAACCTTTTTACATTTTGTTCCTGTATCAAATAGTTTTATTTGAAGAAACCTTTTTCAATGATGATGACGAATTTTCAAAAAATATGTTGTTTCGCCAGTGAATAAAAGAATGGACTACAGAAAAAAATATATGTTTATTTAACCGCCTCTGTGGTCTAGTGGCTAAGCCACCGGTTTTAGACCAAGAGGTCCCGGGTTCGATTCCCAGCGGGGTGTACATCTTTGTGTGTTCGGTTTGGTTGGTGGTAGGGCTTTTAAGTCCGCCTGGCTAGCTACCACCATCTTATCTAAGTCTGTCGCCATAACAACGATGTTTATAGCATTGTTGTGTTCCGACAGTTTGAGAGAAGATAACCAGTTCCTCAGTGGTTGAAGATTCCGGGTGAAGCGCGCTTCCACCTTCGGCCTTATCGTCACTTACTATCAGGTAAGATAAAGGCCAAGCGCTAACCCGTTGTGGATTAAAAAAAACTTAAATAGCTCTAAACGATTTAGCGCCACATGACGCTAGAACTATTTTAGGTACTATCAAACAAATACGTATCAAAACGATTGAACAAGGTTGAACAATGTTCCAACTAAAATTACTTTAAATTTCAATTTTCTCCCAATATTTAGAAGCTCAAATAAAGAGTTTTGGCCAATTTTGTCCACTATATTTTGAAAGACCAGATATTAAGCCGTTTGTAATTGGAATTTATTTTGGTGTTGGAAAACCAAACAAATTGACCAATATTTAGATGATTTTGTGTACGAAATGGAACACTTAATTAAAAACGGGATATACAGTCGTGGTCAACTAATTAGGGACAATCTCTAGTTAAGCCAAATTGTGAATTTATTTTTTATTTTCCAACGAGTCTTAACAATATTCCATATCTTTTACACGTAAGTATAATTAGTCATTGATGTGCCCGATTATACAAACAATAACAACTTCTTAAACATTAAACCTCTTTACAGTATAGCTGATAGATTATCAGTGTGCTATTTGTTCAAAGAATGCTGGCTGGCCATTTAATTAGGGACACTGAGATATTGCGTTCTATTTTCAAAATTTGAATCTCAATACTTTTTTATTTCTTCTTTTATTGTTTTGTGGTAGTTTTGGCGGCAATCCAGATTTTTAATTTTAAGTTTTGAGAATTATTTTGAAGAAATATGGGCAAAAATAAAAGTTGCGATCCAACACTACGAACAATTATCATGAAGTTTGTCGAGCGTGGTTGGTCATACCGAGGGATAGCAGAACATTTAAATTGTTCAAAAACTATGGTATGCAATGCAGTGCAACATTTCAGGCGCAATAACACAGCTTTAAATGTGCCCAGGACAAAAAGATCGAGAAAAACAACTCCGCAAGAAGATAGAATGATAACCAGGTTAGCTAAGAAAGATCCGTTTCTAGGCTCTATTTTAATTAAACACGAAGTGTTTGGGGCAGACGAAAGAGCCGGTGTATCAGCGAGGACCGTTCGACGACGTCTGGTAGAAGCAGGGTTGTTCGGAAGAGTGGCTCGCAAAGTACCGTTGTTGAAGAAAGAACATAGAAATGCTCGTTTGGCGTTTGCACGTAAATATGGACATTGGACCTACGCCCAATGGCAACATGTATTATTCTCTGACGAGACCAAGATTAATTTAATTTCTTCAGATGGAAGGCAATACGTACGGCGTCCTGTAAAAGCGAAAATGAATCCAAGATTCACAAAAAAGCAGGTGAAACATGGCGGTGGAAACATTAAAATTTGGGGTTCATTTTCTGGACGTGGAGTGGGACCTGTGAGAAAAGTTCAGGGTAACTTAGACCAACATCAATACAAAACAATATTGGAGGAAACTATGCTTCCCTATGCTGAGGAGCATCTCCCTATTATATGGACGTTTCAGCATGATAACGACCCGAAACATACCGCCCGTTCAGTCAAGTCGTTTCTTACCAGTCAGTCAGTATCGGTGCTAGATTGGCCAGCAAATAGCCCGGACCTCAACCCAATTGAGCACCTTTGGCACGAAATCAAGAAAAAAGTTTCAACTTATCGTACCACAACTTTAGATCAACTTAATCAAGCTTTTTGTGAGGCATGGGCAAACATTCCTATCGAAACATGTCAGAAACTGATAATATCTATGCCACATCGGTGTCAAGCGGTAATTACTAACAAAGGTTTTGCTACTGGGTACTGATTTTACACGTAATAAAATGGAGCTTTTAAAAATATTATAATACTGGAGATTATTCGTTTTGTTTAACTCTATTCATCATTATACTTTACTGTCCTTAATTAAATGTCCAGCTACATAATTATACCTTAAAATTTAATACATGTTCAACCTTTGATATTTAATACTTTTTTCTATTTAATTATTCTCTTATTTACAGCCATTTATAGTATAGTAATCGGACCAAATTATGCAAATAATAGGTGCTGAAAAATCAATAGGGTTTTATATTTATATGTACATAACCGGTTATTGCTCTTCACTATCTTGAATGTCCCTAATTAGTTGACCACGACTGTATATAAAATATGTGAAAAAGAAAGTATCTGTTGCAATAACATGTTTTATTTGATTAAATGTTATTTCGATTGTCTGCAAGAACATTTATTATTTGTCTAATATATTATTTTGATTATCTAAAATTTATTTTAGATAATTTTCAATCTGATTTACTTTGTGATCTTCTGGGTTTGAAAAGGGGTTTGAGATTCAAACTCATTACGATGGGGGTCGACAGAAATTGTTGCCAGCTCGCACTCGTCTATATATTGATAACATATTTTTCAGCAGTTGTCACTTCTGGAAGTATGTGTGAATATTGTTGCAGTAGGTGAAGTTAATGATTTCTCTTGTTGATTAACAATCTGGAACCAATCGTAGAATAAATTAAATATTATATTTTAATTTTTAATTAGGTACCACTTTAAATTCAATTACATTTCATTGTTCAATTTTTAAAATAAAACTCAGGGATAATCAATTCTTACACGGATCTCTAAACAGAATTATAATTTATCTACCCAGATCTCATATACAGCCTAAATAATAAAAAAAACACTAATAAAGCTGGTTAAAAACTAAAAGATGTATTATGCAATCCATATCCGCCGTAGTACAGCTAGTAAGACTTTAGTACCCTCCTAATATTATCTAAGCTGTATAACAAAATATCGCCATTTTAGAACGAATGAAAAAAGATATTCAAATATAATTAAACCAATGTTTGTTAATAGTTTGAACCGTTTCATGATTATCAGCTACAAAATTTTGTCGCTGTGTCCTACAATCTATTATTTTAAATATAATTTATATCATAACCTTAAAAACAAACACTTACTTACTCGTGTTTAATAATCTTCTTTATGTTTTTTTTATAGTTTTACTGGCGCGTTAAAATATTGCCAATAACCAACCACACATTGACAATAAAATTGGATTTGCACTTTGTTTTACCAATTAACACCATCAGATTCCTAAGATTTATCAATTGCACTTTGAAATATGAACATCATGCGTCATAATTATTATATTATTCTTGTACGACATGTTTCTCTTTTATTTTCATAATTTTCTAATTCACTTGTAACTCATATTTTAAACTTATATCTTTATAAAATATTATTTGGAGTGTAGTTGCTTTTCCTTACACCGATTAACATCTCTTAAACAGCTACTAAACAGCTTCTGCTTTGCTTCTACAGCTACTATACAGCTATACTAACGCGAAAAGATTTATAATATGGGCCCTTTTTGAGCTAATAAGGTCTGTATAATCGCTTATACAGCCTTTTTACAGCCTCAATATGCAGCTGTAAGTATAAAAATAAGTTCAAATACAGCTTTTATACAGCTTGATATGCTACTTGGGAATGTTCTTACTGTTACTTGAAAGGTAATGCTAGAGGTTCAACTAATGCAAAAAGTCCCCGCCCGCGCCGCCCCGGTTTGTGATCTTGCCAGTTAGTTACGCAACTTTCACATTACCGAGATAAAGGATGGGTAACCAAATAAAAAGCGTCTCGAGCTCCTCCGTGCTTCGGAAGGCACGTAAAGCACACTGCGGTTGTATTGGCTCAGGGCTTAGCCTGTTATAGCCCAGTCTGCCTTAGTGCTGTCGTTCATGTAGGAACGTTCAGGACGTTCATAGGGTGACGATGATGACAACATCGCCTTAATATAGGATTGCTTCATTGTTACTTATTTATAGCGGTAGGTACCGAAAATAATTGAAAATAAAAGTCAAATTATTTATTAAATATACGCCTTCACAGACACAATGACATGATCGTGGTCTCTACGCGTCAAGTTAAAATATTTATTTATTTACATTATTTATTTCACTGCCATTAATTATGAGTTGGTTGATAATGTCTCGAAATAAAACTGGATTGTTTATATATTTACCAAAAATAATTTTAAAACAATTAATTTCATATAATTACCCTAGTATGTTGAGAATGAATCAAGTACAACTTTAAGCCATGTTTAATGCAGTTTCATTGTTGGATACGGCATGTGGTACACATCCCTTCTTAATTGTGAGCCTGATGCAGCATTAAATATTGGTGTTATTATGATTAACCATGCTTTTTGAAGGTATCCAGAATCTCCTAAGAAATTAGAACAATATACTTACTTATAGAAAATCGCATAGATAAAAAGTTAGTAGGTAGTAGGTATATATTTACCAAAAATAATTTAATAACAATTAATTTTATTTATTTATTTTATATTCACAGGTGAATCGACAGTTCTATAAAAAGTATGACACACACTGAAAATTGAAACAACACTGAAAATGTGAAACAGATTCACAAATAAAAATGTGATAGTAACATTACAAACTCAAGCAACAATTACAATCGATTACTTCACAATCGCCAAATTGATAATAACTAAACTATTACAGAGTATGCTAGATATGGAACTTAATTTGTATTATATGTATAACAAGCCACCTTATGTTAAGCCACCTATTTAAAGGAAAAAACAATATTATAACAAATACAATAGAACCCACCAGATTTAATAATCAGATAGTAATAATGCAACCTTTGTATGTTGATAATGAATCAAGTACAACTTCAATAGCTTAATGTTATGACTAGTAGAAATTTATATAAGTAGGTACTTAAACATTTTGTATAGGTACCTACTACAAGTAAAATTAAATATCAAGTAAAAAATAACATTAATGTTGTATTTCTTAATATATTCTTATTTCCTTACCTAACTCTCTCAAAGTCAAAGTTTATTAAATATGATGCTTCACTTTCTCTTATTGACATTAAAACTATATGTAACTATAAATGTAAATGCCAATTGTGTGTATAAGAAGGTACTGTTTTTTTAGTACCTACCTAAGTAAATCTTTTTAATAAAGTACAATAAACTTAGAACTAAATTAACTTTATACTTAATTTTTTCCCATCATATAAACCAAATCACTATTTTATGGGTTAAATATATTTATGGCACACTGTTCCTTTTCTTAAAATAAAAATGTTGTCAACGAAGGTAGGTACTGTTTTTTTGTACATAAGTAAATCTTTTTAAATAAAGCACAATAAACTTAGAACTAAATTAACTTTATACTTACTTAATTTTTCCCCATCATATAAACCAAATTACTATTTTATGGATTAAATATATTTATGGTACAGACTGCTCCTTTTTTTAGAATAAAAACGTTGTCAACATTAGAGCTACACAAAAAAAAATCATGTAAATAACTAAATTCAACTATGCCAAAGCCATGTTCAATGCAGTTTCATTGTTGGATATGACATGTGATGTGGTACGCACCCCTCCTTTCTTGTGAGCCTGATGCAGCATTAAATATTGTTGTTATTATCATTAACCATGCTTTTTAAAGGTATCCAGAATCTCCTAAGAAATTAGAACAATATACTTACCTACTTATAGAAAATTGTCTAGTTAGGGTCGTTCCCATGCACCCAAAGGCCCATTGTTTTCGAATAATGAAAGTTCATACATCGGTTCCCATTGCACCCAAACGAAATTGAAGGTTCAATAAAAACGTTCCCAGTGCATCCAAAAGCTATCAGTACTGTCAAAAGCTTCAGTGCGACCCTATTGAGGTCGATTTTTAAAAAGAATTTGCGGTAAGAGGGAATAACCAATATGTTGTGTAGGCGTGTCTTGTATAGTCACTAGACTGACGTTTAAAAAGGAAAACTTAATAAATAAAAGACAAATAATTAATTTAAAACTGTTTACTAATATCAGGTTATTATTATTAATTAAAGACAATGATTATCATAGATAATCAACTCTAAATCATTACAGTTTAGTGTTCATTAGGAACTAATCTAAAGACTAAATAGTAACAAAAATGCAGATCTTTTATTATAACAGATAATCAACTATAACTCATCACAGCTTGATGCTCATTAGGAGCTAATCTTAAAACTAATCGTATTTTTTATAATATTCTTTTTAAATACACAATTTTGTATTATTTTAAATCATAAATAAGTCTGATAAAATTACATATATGTATATAAACATTTGAGAGTTTGCGAGTACGTGTTTTTGAATAGCAAAAATATTCAGAATGCACAGCAATTTTGACGTTCGCCTTACACATTCTGTTGGAAGTACACCGCCGCATTTGTGATGATCCATCTTGTAACGTGTGATGAAGAGGATGTCTTCGAAGACCTCTTACTAGAAGTTTTTTGTTTCCTAAAACAAATTGATCTTTTTATAGCACTGCTCAAAAGTAGGTATTTCTTTACAATTATTAATTACAATTAATTTATATGCTATTTTGTTACAGAAAAACATCATGACTGTATATAAA
The DNA here is from genome assembly GCA_963921215.1 of Scoparia ambigualis. Lineage (NCBI taxonomy): Eukaryota > Metazoa > Arthropoda > Insecta > Lepidoptera > Crambidae > Scoparia > Scoparia ambigualis. The sequence continues at coordinate 3,671,001 of OY992503.1, forward strand.
AAAGGCACAGAAAAAAATCAGCATTTCATCCTAAACCACGTGAAATAAAACCATGTAATATATTAAAAATAAAAAATAATAATTACATTAAAGCACAATTTTTAAGGTCCTCTTAGCAGTTAAAAATTATAATTTTTGCTGCGCCTTATTTTAAACTGGCCCAAGTAAGGACATCATTTATGGGGTATGGTATAAGGTTTTATACCTAATAAGTTACCAAAAAGAATAATGAATCTGACAGTAAAAAATTTAAAACTCATAAAACAGACTGTTTAAAAAAGCTTACTTTATATAAATAATAAAATAGAAGATCATTTTATTTCATGTAATTAGCAAATTGTATTTGGTTTTACAAAGAGCAATCCTTCGAGTTTCTTGCTCGTTCTTGTCAGAGGAATCTTACGGAGCCTTACGAATAAGCAGAAGTATATAAAAAAATGTGACGGTTTTTAAATGCAATTTTTAATTACCTATGGAAATAAATATTTTAAAATTGTTCATTATATAAATAGTTTTTTTTTTGAGTACATAACACCAAAATAATCATTCTAAACGGTTTAAAATTTACTGAGATATCATATAATCATACCTAAAAATACAGTCAAATTGGGTACCTATCCTCCTTTTTCGTTAGTAAAAGTAAAAAAGATGTTCTGCTACTGATTTAGAATGACATTATAATATGTACATCACACTAATATTATAAAGGCGATAGTTTGTGAGTGTATGTTTGTTACTCTTTCACGCAAAAACTACTAAATGGATTTGGATGAAATTCGGCATACTTACAAATACACTGAAAGAACAAAAAGGTTGATTTTGCACGGGCTGGCGACACATTAGTTGAATTAACAAAGTGATGGGTTAAAGCAACATGAACAAATTGTTGTTTTCACAGAAAAGTTTTTGTTGGTATGAAAACAGTTGTTTTTACCTATTTGTACACGTTGGCGTAACAATTCATGCATAATTCAATAGGTAATTGTTGATTTTACTGTTCAAGTTGTTGAAATAACCATTTTTAAAGTTAAATTTACAAAATAAATACGTTAAAACAACAAAAGATATTCAACCATTTGTCGATTACCAGAAACAACAAAATAAATTTGTTAATTATGCCTATTCCCTATAGTTGATTTAATGTAAATTTTAATGTTGGAACCAAGCTGATTGGCATAACCCTTTCAAATGTTTGTCTCAACCGATCCACAAACAGTTGGGATAACAATATAAGCAGGTAAAAACCACAGCAAGACATAAAGTTAAACCAACACGTTCGAATGGTTAAACGAACACCCGAATGATGGTTAAAATAATGATATAAATTCTATACAAAAAAAGTAATTGACACGACCCATTAAAATGTTTGTTTTAACCGTGACATAAATAGCTAAGATAACAGTATTAAACAGGTAAAAACAACAGCAACACATAAAGCTTAATCAATATGTTCGAATGGTAAAACTAACTCAAGAGCAAGGGTTAAAATAACAACATAAATAGGTTAAGTCCTATACAAAAAAAACGATTGACACAACCCTTTCAAGTGCTTGTTTCAACTGTCACACAAACCGTTGGGATAGCAATGTACACCGGTAAAAACAACACCAATAAAAAAAGCTAAAGTAACCTGTTTGAATGTTTAAATTAGCCCTTCAGAGTGTTTGATTTAACCGTCACATAAACAGTTGGGATAACAATATAAACAGTTAAAAACAACAGCAAGATTTATAACTAATTCAACAAATTCGGATAGTTAAACTAACTCACGAGCTAGGGTTAAAATAAATATATAAACAGGTTAAGTCCTGTACAAAAATTATCGATTGACACGACTCTTTGAAATGTTTGTTTTAACCGTCACACAAACAGTTGAGATAACAGTAATCAACAGGTAAAAGCAACAGCGACACATAAAGCTTAATCAATATGTGCGAAAGATAAAATTAACTCAAGAGCAAGGGTTAAAATTCTCTTTCAAATGTTAGTATTAACCATCACACAAACAATTGGGATAGCAACATAAACAGGTAAAAACAACACCAAGCCAAAAAACTAAATCAACAAGTTTGAATGGTTGAGCTAACGCTTACGAACGTATGTTAGAACCGTCACACGAACAGTTCGGATAGCAATAAAACAGGTAAAAACAACAGCAACACATGAGGCCAAATCAACATGTTTGAATGGATAAACTAACTCACAAGCTGGGGTTAAAATAATAATACAAACAAGTTAAGTCCTACACACAAAAAAAACGATTCACACAACCCTTTCAAATGTTTGTTTTAACGGTTACACAAACAGTTGGGATAGCAATATAAACAGGTAAAAACAACACCAAGACAAAAAACTAAATCAACAAGTTTGAATAGTTGAGCTAACGCTTTCAAATGTATGTTGTTAAATTAAACGTTACCTAAATGCTAAATACGAGTAATCTGAGATAAAATTACTGTGTCACATACCTACCTACAATACAGACAAACCGACATAGCGAAACTATATCTATATTTGTATTTGCTTTCGTATGTCTGGCTGTTCAGCTTTTCCGTCTATAGTATAGGTCACTCTCTCAACCGATTCTCGTGAAAATTTGTGAGCGGGTTCGATACCTATTTATAGTTAGGGCAAAATGCTTTTGTATGTCCGGCCCTATGATCTTGTTTTGGAAGATAACAAGATGAAAAGTGGAATTAAACGCCATACTTACCTACCTTAACAGTGTAAGTAGGTCCCTACTGTTAAACGAGCTTTGATTTTTTAATGGATTGTCGAAAACGGCTGTACTTAACGATTTCGATGTTTACGCTATAATTAGTGCTTTAACAGGACACAAACTTCTCAAATGTTTGTTTTAACCCTTTCACAAATAGTTGAAATAACAATTTAAATACTTTGTGCTGATCTCCCGGCAACGTCGCAAATTACTATCTGCGCGCGCTCAAGAAGCAAGGGCGTCTATTCACGAGAACTTCGGCTATGCGATTCTCTAAGCGACACAGACGCAGCGCGCATGGTGGTGATCTGCTTTCTCTTTCCAATTCTATGAATATAAAAGAGACAGAGTTAATTCTCAGCGCTGCGGCAGCCGAACTAAGAGAACCGCACTGCTGTTGACAATTACATGTGAATGGACACTTATGATGTTATGGTTACATTATCGCGATTCGGTGAATGTTTGACCCGTCGCGTCGTGCAGCTATAGCCAAACAGTTTGCTGAACCTACCGCACATCAAAGAGATATTTTCTCAAACTTGCAATGAAATGTTGACATGACTTACTTCAATTAGGTCTGGAAATAACTACGTAACCGGTGCGATGAGTGAAGATGATATGTAAAGGAATTTCATACAGCCCAATACACCTACCTAGGCCCGTAAAGCAACAGTCTTTACGGGGGAGGGAGGGGGGGGGGGGGGGGGAGCGCAGGCCCATTGTTTTCATTTGATCCAATGTAGTTCGCCCGAAAATTTTATATAATTATATAGGTAGAATAGTTTGCCGTAGAAAAAACACGAAGTTTTTATCGCGTCAATGCGACACGAATTTTTGCCCAAAAAATTTAGCATGATCGTGATATTGTTATGGATTGTCCTGGGTGTTAAAATAGGTTTTATTTATCCTAATAATAGTTACGCACAATATTAATTAGGCATAACTTTTAAGACACATTTTTTTAAGGATAACTTGTATTAGCATAATAATTGTTAAACATACTATTCTAAAGCCTAATACTTGCTAACGCATAATTATATTTAAGCATAATTTTGTTGGGCATAATAATTATACTATAGGGAAAAAGTAAGGTTGGAAACTTTGTGTTTGCATTTGATAAAATACTTTTCGTATATAAAATAAACATGTTGGCGGCATAAGGGTCGCCCAAGGGCCACACCCACGCCGCACCCTAACCTGCTATTACACTACAGTAACCAATTTATATTAGATATACCTAATACCTACTTTTGGTTTTTCAGATTCAATTATCTATCACTAAAATATAAAATATTGCAAAGACAAAACCTGTTAAAAAACCAATTCAAATTATAGCCGATTTTGAAACTGTAATCTCACCTTCTGTTTTATGTTATCTACCAGACTATTTTTATGCCTAATAACTATTAGACGAATAAACAATTTGCCTTGTAACTTTATGGAAATCAAAATTAGGGCGAAAAACATTAGCCTAAACCATATTTATACTTAATGATATAGTATGCTAAAAACAATTAGGTCAAAATATTATTATGACAAATTAAAATATGCCTAACTCGTTATGCCAAATTAAATTAGGACCATAAAATTTGGCGAAAAAGAGGGATCCCGTTAAAATAACGGGCACTTTGATCACGTTTACGGTATTTATTATCGACTAATAACTAAATCTAGCTTAAAAATAAGTGAGCGCCAGGAGAATTTTCGTTAGATGTATCGACATAAATAGTTGGGATAACAATATAAACAGTTAAAAACAACAGCAAGATTTATAACTAAATCAACTAATTCACATAGTTTAAACTAACTCACGAGCTAGGGTTAAAATAAAAATATAAACATGTAAAGTCCTGTACAAAAATTATCGATAGACGAAGCGACGTTGCCGTATCCCGCACGCGCGCGCGCCGCCGTCGCGCTGTGATGCCGACAGCTTAGTTGAACGAGAAAATTCGAATAAAGAGCACGCATGGTTTGCAGCATACGATTAACTTATATAGTTTGCAGTACGTATTTAAGGAGGTGAGGTGGACAGTTCAGCGTGTAATGGATTTAGGTAAATATGCGGACATATAAATGTGTTTTGATATAAAAACGTGTATCTACCCATCTAGCACATAAGTTTTATCGTGCTTATTGTATTTTCGCCGTAAAACGCGACTGGCCTGGGTACCTTAATTAAATACTTATTTTTATGTTTCGTATATTTAGCCGAATGGGGTATTACGGCGGAACAGTCAAACGTTTTGAAGGTACCTACATGTTTATTGTTTTCGTTTTCTGATTACTAAAGCTTAGCGCCACGCTGCGTGTCGCGACGCAATCGGTTACATACCTTTTTCATAAACGTGGTTACATTAGCTCATAGCCGATTTACACATCCTTAAGTAAGTAAAAACTACGTGTGGACGCCGGGCGGCAAGTAAGTCTGTCTACCTATCGCATTAAGTAAGCAAGGAAGTAGTAAGTTCAACTTACTTACTTACTTACTTATGGGTGTGTAAATCGGTCTTCAGTACCGCGTGTCGCCACGTTCAATACAAAGCTTTGTATTTTAAGAAAGGAAAAGTTTCAACGAAAAATAATGTGTTATGTTAACTAAAGGAAAGTAAAGGAAAACTGTGGTTTTAACGAAAAATAATGTGTTATTTTAACTAAAGCAAACTTTTGGTTCAATTGATTTATATCCGTTGAATAAAACAATAATAATGTGTTACTTTAACTAAAGGAAAGCGTTTGATTCAACTGATATATATCAGTTAAAATAATACATTATTTTTCGTTTAAACCAGTTTTCCCTTCTTTATTTAAATGTTTGTGTTTACAGGGTTTACATTTGATTCAACTGATATATATCCGTTGAATAAAACAATAATAATGTGTTTCTTTAACTAAAGGAAAGCGATTGATTCAACTGATATACATCAGTTAAAATAACACATTATTTTTCGTTAAAACCACAGTTTTCCCTTCTTTATTTAAATGTTTGTGTTTACAGGGCACATCTCCGGAGGCGGCAACAGCAAGTGATAATGTTTATGATATAATATCAGCGCCATCGAGCCCGGCATTACGTAGTAACAAACACTCGAAATCCTGAAGAATATCACGCGTAAGTGTTTGAATGAAACATTACTTGTAAATATTTTTAACCCACGACGCAAAGAGAGGGGTGTTATAAGCTTAACGTGTCTGTCTGTTTATCTATCTGTGGTATCTTAGCTCCCAAACGGATGAACCGATTTTCGTTTAGTTTTTTTTTTGTGTCATAGATAATTTTATCCCGAGTGTTCTTAGCCATGTTTCATGAAAATCTGTTCAGCCGTTTGAATATCATCAGCTCTTTTTTTTAGTTGATGAGGGGATTTGATTAACTAATCTATTGTTATTTTAACTAAAGCAAAGCTTTTGATTCAACTGATATATATCGGTTGAATCAAACAAAAATAATGTGTTACTTCAACTAAAGGAAAGCGTTTGATTCAACTGATATATATCAGTTAAAATAACACATTATTTTTCGTTAAAACCACAGTTTTCCCTTCTTTATATAAATGTTTGTGTTTACAGGGCACATCTCCGGAGGCGGCAACAGCAAGTGATAATGTTTATGATATAATATCAGCGCCCTCGAGCCCGGCATTACGTAGTAACAAACACTCGAAATCCTGAAGAATATCACGCGTAAGTGTTTGAATGAAACATTACTTGTAAATATTTTTAACCCACGACGCAAAGAGAGGGGTGTTATAAGCTTAACGTGTCTGTTTTTTTATTTTTTTTTTATGCTAAGTCCGGCAAATTACCCCACTCTGCCGGCCCACAAAGTGCTTCTTCACGCCTCGTTTGAAGGACCCTATGTCATAGGTAGGAGGGAATACGTGTGCTGGTAGACTATTCCATCTTTTGGAAGTGCGACAAAGTTATCTATCTGTGGTATCTTAGCTCCCAAACGGATGAACCGATTTTCGTTTAGTTTTTTTTTCTGTCATAGATAATTTTATCCCGACTCTTCTTTTCATGAAAATCTGTTCAGCCGTTTGAATATCATCAGCTCTTTTTTTTAGTTGATAAGGGGATTTGATTAACTTCCTTATGTCCTATCGATTCGAAATTTGGTACCGCGTTACTTCAATGATATATAAAGTATTTGGTAAGGTAAACATGACCTGATCAGCTGTTTGAAGAGCATCAGCTCTTTAATAGTTGATGAGGGGATCTGACTACCTTCCATATGTCCTATCGATTCGAAATTTGGTACCGTGTTATTTCAATGATGTTGAAAGTATATGGTAAGGTAACCATGACCTGATCAGCCGTTTGAAGTTCATCACTTTAAAAAGGACAAAATAAAAGTAAAATTAAAAAATTAAAAAGCCCCCCGTCACAAAAAATATACTTACTGTAAAAACTAACAAATAATTTTTAAATATAATTATATAATTATTATCGTCACATATACACTCACAGGCACAATTAACCGCCCACCTATATCATTCGTCTCCCTGATTGTTTTTGTTAACTATGGCTTATCGAGTGTTTTGTTTTTTGTTAAGTGGGTAGTCCTGCAATAAATTAAACACTTTTACCCTTATTTCGTTTCTTAAATTTGTGTCAATGACGGGTTTTTTGGAACTTAGTCGTTCTTTGACATTGTTGCAAATCTGTTACTGTGTTATCATTTCCTGTTCTTTTATGCCATAGTGTGCGATTATTGTTTAATTCGAGTTTCTAGTGTTAGTTTATTGTTTGTGACTGCAAAAAATGCCACTCGATGCAACTGGTGTAGCCAGGGCAGTTGCCTTAGCTGACGCTGGGTACAGCCAACGTCGCGTCGCTCGTACACTCGGTGTACCACGAACAACCATACGGGATGCCATCAGACGGTTCCGGGAGACAGGTTCATACACTCGCAGGCCAGATCAAGGTCGACAGCGATGCACTTCGGCTCGAGATGACCGCTTCGTTGTCGGCAACGTGTTGAGAAATCGCTTTTCTACCGCTACTAAAGCTCGTACGCGTTTTTTTGAAGTACAAAACGTCAGTGTGAGTGAACGTACGATTAGAAAAAGATTGGCAGAAAGAAATCTAAGGGCGTTTCGTCCTGCTCGCGCCCCAGAATATAACGGAAACAGTGGGTTACCAGGGAGGGTCCATAATGGTTTGGGGAGGTATCTCTTACGAGGCCCGTACCGATCTTGTAGTGTTCGACAGAGGCAGTATAAATGCTCAAAGATACGTGGAAGGAGTTCTCCAAGAAGATGTCATACCGTTCGCACCATTTATTGGTGACAATTTTAGATTAATGCATGACAATGCACGATGCCATACCGCAAAATTGGTTACTGAGTACCTTATTGAGACCGGGATTCAAGTTTTGCCATGGCCATCACGCAGTCCGGATCTCAACCCAATAGAGCACATATGGGACAACCTCAAAAGACGAGCAAGGGTACCAGCCCCTACATCCATTGGAGAGCTCAAGACGGCTGCGGTAGAGGAGTGGCACAATACCCCCAATCAGATATCCAAGATGTGATGGATAGACTATTAAACCGGCTCCAAGAAGTCATAAGGGCCAGAGGCGGCAACACCCATTATTAATTTTTATTTTTTTTTAGTATGACCGTTTTTTTTTTCAAAATTTAAAATGTCTAATTTTGGTCGAAATTTTAAAAATATCAATTTTTGTTATAATTCTGTGTTAAACGACTTTTTAAAATCAAACATTTATTTTATTTTTCGCCTAGGAAATACAAGGTGGGCTGTTAATTGTGCCTGTGAGTGTATTATATAAGTTCAAATAATTTTTATTTTCCAGGCGTCGTCGCGTCGGGGCACCGTCGAACGGCTTGACATCGGGCGTCTTTCGCGACACGCAATCTTTCGTAGCCGGAAGCTACGACGATGCTGCGACGCGCGGCTGGGTAATATAGACTTTAAATACTGTGTACATGATTTAATATCGTTAAAGATTGTAAAAACCGTCACCAAATTGTTTAAGAATAAACTTTTTACCGTATGAATCGTTTTTTAATGTTCTTTTTACAGTACTTGCTATGTCGAACCAACTTGTTTTCTTAGTTAGGCTAAAGATATGTATAGCTATGTATTAGTTAGAAGATACTTTTGTTTGTCTACTTGTCGTGTCTACTTTCTACCTACCTTCTATCTGTGTGATTTAAATAATGTTATGTCATTCTATTTTAGTGTCTTAGTGTTGTATTAACCTAGAATCTATAGTATTTATGACAAACCCATTTTTTTCCCAACTTCTACAAATTTTGTTGGGAATACTAAAAATGTTTTGTACCTATTATCAACCTAGACATAATAGTATTCTCAACAAAACAGTTTTGTTGTGTCAATATTTTTTGTTGCATTTACCTGTCCCCCTAGCACGCTCGGTTAATTGTCCGACGTAAAACATTTGTCGCACACGCATATTTGCCAGAAAGGGACGAATACTTTATGTCCGACATAAAACTTAGCGTACTAGCCTCAAAAATAAAAAAAACTATTAAATCAACCTCTCAATGAAAATGTTGGCTTAACACGAGGTACAATGTTGAATCAACTTGCGCTATAATTATTAGGACCATTTGAATTATATTGCCAAATTAACTACTTTACAATGGTATACGAGGTAAATTTCAACATAATTCAAGTTAAGGTAATCCATTAAGAGGGTTTACGCATTTCGGTTTCCCATACAATTTTTCAAGTCGAAATTTTAAAGACCAATAAGCCAATTTTAGTGAAACTTTGCATGCTAAAGTAAAATACAGGAATCTAAATAGTTTGTCGATAACATTTTTAAAAAAGGTTTATTTGTCTAAGTTATTGCGATTTAAAGTTCACTATAGAAAGTTTAAAAACGCAATAACTCAGTTAAATAAACGTTTCTTGAAAATGTTTTCAACAAACTATTTAGTTTTCTATATTTTACCACATCATGCCGAGTTTCATCAAAATTGGCTTACTGGTTTTTAAAAATGTTGACTTGGAAATTTAAATGGGAAACCGAAATGCGTAAACCCTCTTAAGTATATTCAACCTAAGTTGAATAATTATTTGACAATATAATCCAAGTTTTAGTCCTAACAATTATAGCGTAAGTTGATACAACATTGTAGCTCGTGTTAATCCAACCTCTAAGGGTTGATTCAATAGTATTTTATCAGGTAGATGCAACACAAACGCACTTATTGACACAACAAAACTGTTTTGTTGAAAATACTATTATGTCTAGGTTGATACTACAAAATATTTTGAGTGTTCCCAACTAAAATAGTAGATGTTGACACAACAAAACTGCTTTGTTAAAATTACTATTGATTATGGGTTAATACAACACCAAGACACTTATTGCCTCAACAAAACTACACTGTTAATTTTACCATTTATTTGAGGTTACTTCAACAAAACATACATATAGATCTAACTATTACAGCAAAAGTTGGTTCAACAGTGCAGGACTGTTAACCCTACCCATTTTTGAAAGTACATTTAACCTTTAAAGTTGGTAAATTCAACACCTTGACATTGATCGAATCAACAAAACGATTTTGCAAAAATACTGTTGGTTATACCCAAAATATTTTGGGTTGACCCAACAATATAGTACGAGTTGATCCAATATAGTAACTCAGTTAACACAACCTTGAGTTCGAAGGTTAATCTAACATTAAAAGCAAGTAGATTTAACACAAACACACTCGTGTTTTTAACATTTCGAGTACGTTAAAGCAAACCTTGTTAGAAGGTCAATTTTACTGTCATGGTTGGTTGTTTTTACAGGTTTGCACTAGGTGCAAACCAGTAAAACTAACCATTAAAAGCAAGTCGATTCAACACAAACATACTTGTAATTTTAACTTTTCGAATACGTTAAAGCAAACCTTGTTAGAGAGTCAATTTTACTGTCATGCTTAGTTGTTTTTACAGGTTTGCACCAAGTGCAAACTAGTAAAACTGACAAATATCTAAAGGTAGGTAATGAATTAACATATTGCTAGACGGTTAAAATTACCATTGTGCTACTGGTAAAAACAACTAAATTCCACGGGTTGGTGCTATATTAACCCCTTGTTAGAGGGTTAATTTTACCATTTTAATGAAATGTTGAATCAACAAATATGTAATAAGTTAAAATTACCGAAACTGATCAACAATATAGTTTTTGTTCATTCAACAAAACTCAAGAGTAGGTGCTATATTAACCCTAAAATTTTGTTGAAATATGGTAAAACCAACTAATAAATTCTTTCCGTGTAGTTTATAACCTGGATTAACACATATAATACTTTTTATCCCGATATTCCCACGGGAACGGGAATCACGCGGGTGAAACCGCGAGCGGCCGCTAGTTGTTATATAAAAAACACATTATGATTAATTACTTACTTGGACCACTAATAAACTCCAACTCTGTGGCGACGCTGGACCCAGCAGCGTCGTCGTCGACTCGATACATTGTTCTTCACTTCACTTGTTAATAATACACGTAATACGAAAAAAGCGCACGCTGCAAGAGAGCAAGGACAACTGATAGGTAACGATAACAAAACATTGCATTTCCGTTAGATGACCGAAACCGGACAAACATGTCTCTCTTACATTTTACAAGACACGCATCGCAAACCGGCACCGGCGATAAAGTAACCATTTCGCGTGGTGTTTTTTGACGTGACAACGTCTTATAAATTGGTTTGCCGGGTGACACTTCAAGAAACTGCGTTACGCTCCGCTCACGTTATGCGCTCACAATGAGAGCGAGTGAGAGGCACGCGTCCCTTCCACTCGGGCATGGTTAGCCCGCCTAAGAGCGAGAGACAGACATAAAAAGTGAAAGGCACGCGTCCCTTCCATATTATTTCATCCTTCTTCCTACTATACGAATGAATATTCACATTAAAATTATTTTACCACTCAAAGTCGTTGTCACGTAAAACTTTCGCCCGTATACCGACTTTACAGGCAACCAATTTTTTTTCCGATTGTACCTTCTTCACTTTTGGGTGCATTGGGAATTGATTTGTTTACGAAATAAATATTAAATAAAAGGGTTGTTCCGTATTCAACCCACATGAACTCAACCTACTTACTCAACCCATTTTCCTTACTCAACCTATTTCTATTCCTTACTCAACCCACAGCAATATTTTAATTTTTAATTCCTTACTCAACCCACATGTATTCCTTACTCAACCCACATCAAAATTATAAAGAAAATTCCTGTTTGTGGGTACGGTCTGACCAAAAAGTAATAGTGCCTGTTACGATTTTGTTTTTACTACATTAATTACGGTTCATAAAATAGATCATGTATGTACTATATTCCGCTATGAAATAAAACTTCTAAAAGTGGGACATAACCATATATTATTATAAATATCAACAATTAAGTTAAAATATTTCTCTTAAATTAAGCTCTTAGAACTTGCCGGTGTTTATTGTTACCACTCACCTGAATAAGCGGTGTACCTACTCTCCAAAATAATATTATTAGTTAAATTAATTGCTATAAAAGTGGGACAAATCATATAGTTATTATTATAGTTTTGTAAATGTAGTTACTTCTATATTATTTTAAAGCTGTGGAGTTTCTTGTGCCCGTTCTTCTCCACAGCTAAAAGACTTCCTGAATGGGTGGGGTGGGTGGGTGGGTACCTATGCCTATCCATCCATCCATAAAAAAATAAATTTAGACGATTCAAAATACTTATAAGCTTACTGAATAAAGATATTTTTATTTTGATTTTATAAAAATCAACAATGAAGTAAAATTGTCTCCATCATAATTTAAGTTCTTAGAACTTGCCGGTGTTCTATTGTTACCACTCACCCGAATAAACGGCGCACTTTCCAAAAATAATAATAAAAGTTATATCAATTGTTATGGACCTTAATAGGTCAAAGATCATAAGACCGCCGGCGGTCGCGAAACAATCGATTTTCTATTGTGTCTGTTTTTACAGTGCTCAAGGTGTTAAGGAGGTCTCTAGACAGGTAAAGAGTAAGAGTGAAATAGCATTATCTTTCTTTCATCTTCGGTTCTAGTATTAAACAATGGTGATAGAGATAGCTATATTTTTTTTGTTTGTTTGTTTTGAAAGGGCAAACCTTAAGATGGTCACTTAATCAGTTACTCCTGATTTGTTAGATGAATTTCGCGAACGCATTATTCAGTAGCAGCTAATTTTAGGGCCGCATATTTTAGCGAAAGCTTAATTTATGTTCCTATAATTTATTATTAAGTAGGTGAATTTCGCGATCTCCTTTTTTGGTTACAGTAAATTTCAGAGTAGCATTTTTTTTCGAATGCTTTCCTTAGGTTCCCTTAAATTTATTATTAGATGAATTTCGCGATCTCCTTTTTTAGTTGCAGTAAATTTTAGAGTAGGTAGCATTTGTAGCTTAACCTAACCGACAGAACTATAGTTTTGCATACTTAACTTTTTCAAACAAATATTGTTGACTTTTATAATAGTATAATTGTGTACTACTTTTAGAAACTTTATTTTATAACAAAATTATATAATGATAATTATGATCTCTTTTATGTACGGGGCTAAATTGTAATATGTACGTACACCTAAAAGTTGTAGCCGTTCGTTCACTTAAAAAGACAAAAAATGTTTTTTAATTGTACCTACCTATTAGATTTATAACATAAGATCATAAAAGACTAAAATGATCTTTATTTATTTGACATATCATTAGTCTTAGTCTTAATCTGTGATTTTTTATGTACACGGCTTGTTAATGATTTTACTCTTTGTCTTAGACTAAGTCTTAAATTTATGTTTGTAATAATCAAAGTTAATTTTATATTTAATTAGTAGAAACAACCCGCGCACACTTTTTCTGAAAAAATTGCCTGCATGCATTTATGTTCATAAAAGGTGTCCGTCGGTTTTGCTCATTTCATTTTATTTTTGTTGATATATAAGGTTGATTTTATACAAATTTTGTTGATTTTTAAAATAATTATATGATTATATATTACTTTTGGAAGTTTTATTTCATAAGGAATATAGTACATGATCTATTTTATGAATCGCAAAATTAATGTACTTATTAAAAACAAAATCGTAACAGGCACTATTAGTTTTTGGTCAGACCGTACCCACAAACAGGAGTTTTCTTTATAATTTCGATGTGGGTTGAGTAAGGAATACATGTGGGTTGAGTAAGGAATTAAAAATTAAAATATTGCTGTGGGTTGAGTAAGGAATAGAAATGGGTTGAGTAAGAAAAAATTCATGAGTGGGTTGAGTTCATGTGGGTTGAATACGGAACAACCCAAATAAAACTCTTGGGTGCAGTGGGAATAGATTTTTGGATGCATGGGAACGAGCCTCTAGTTGGGTAATTGTAATAGATAAAAAGTTAGTAGAAAAGTACCTATGTATTATACAAAATTGCTTGATATTGTTTTTACCAAATAACCATGTTTGTTCACCATTCTGAGGAAGTCCATCCTCCAAATTATGAGGTAACATTTAAGATTTTTGAATCGTCGTCTCAAATCTGCAAAACCACATAAAATAGTTTTATCTTTATGTCAATACTCTTTATTCTAGCAATTTTAACAAAACTGACATTTCTTGGTAAATCCCAATATAAGAATAGGCATAATACTTACCTTTATTATGTAAGTAATAATTTATTTATTAAAACTTACTGTTTGAACATAAGGACTGATATCTTTTCCTATTATGTAAGATGCTTGTCTGTATAAGATTTATAGGATATAGTCAATAGGTACACCTTACTACACTTAGAGCGTTGGTTTAATACTCTAAGCTACCTGGCAAATTAAATCTTCATTGGAACCTGTAAAACAAATAGGCAATCTAAATTATAAATTGATAAATGGACATTATAGATAGGTTACATTTAAGATTTATACAGAAAGTCCCTTACTGTTGTCTTATTCTTGACCTTTCTTGTCATGATTAAAGGTACTTAGGTGGATTTATTTGGCCAAAATGTTTGTATGGTTTGAGAGCCCCTACAAATTGTTATGCAGCGACTTGCTCTTCGTTGCGGAAAATATTGCATGACACACATTTATTTGGTCACTCACATCGCAACAACTATATCAGCACGCAATTCCCGGCAGACCTTAGTTAGATATTTGAAAGTTCGTAAACGAGAACTCCGAGAACTATTCACAAGTACAACAAACTCGGGATTTCGTTAATTTGCTCCAAGCAACGTAGGGAAACATTTCTTCCTTAGCGCCTGAGCACTTGATTATTGCAGTCCACAATAGCCCTAAAAAGAGCATTTTAAACAAAACTTTCAACACAACACAACTCTTCCTTCATCAGCTGATCAAACAATCGCCATTTTGTGTGAATTTTTATCTTCAATGTTTGAGAGATCGCTAGATTAGCGATTCTTGGCTTGTCAAACTGTCAATTAGGTCTATTTTAGCGTAAATTTTACGTCGTAGGTAACTTTTGCTTATGTCAATCCCATACATTCGGTTTATCGTAGCGATGATTTCGTAGCGTTTAATTTGTTTGCCAATTGACTAAGCCCTCTGGCGCTGCGGCGCTGCGATGTACTCGTATGTCTGTTGATTAGACGATAAGCGGCTGCAGCGAACTTTAGGTCTCTCATTCCAGAATTTGAACAAATGGTTTGTATGTACGTTCTTGTCAATACTTCTAAGTCAATGGCGAAATAGAACACCTTTAGCGTTGTAGTTACGGCTACCCGTAGTTGGATTAAAAATTGTTAATCGAAAATTAACATGTTTGTATATATTTCATTGTGTATCATCTTAATGTTTAACGCCTTTGCGTTATCATTCTTACGTTCAAAAAAAAAAAGAAATCACTTGTCATTCAATCAAAAACCTGTCTAGTTCATAGGATATAGATGTGAAAAGAGATGGCAGTCGGCCATGCATTGGTTTTCTCTTTAAAAGGCGTGTGGACACCATGTAATATTAATTAGATTAGTAAAGTCAGTTGTTCATTGGTTTTGTCATCAAGGCGTGTGGATGCCAGTTCAATATTAATTATAGTCATTCATTGGTTTTCAAATTCAAAGGCGTGTTGACGCCATTTCATGTTAATTATAGTAGTTAAATCTTGTTACCTATTAAAATCAGTGTGACAAAGTAAAGTGTTTATTTTTCATCATCTGAATCATCATCATCAATTGTCAACGTCTCAAGGGTCTAAAGCGACGCTTCGAACCCGCCGTACGCGGCTCTTGAGAAAGTCATCATCAACGTGTACGATCCTTGGCCGTCGCGATCACGGCTGGCCGAGAAAATCTACGCACAACATTTTGGTGGAACCCACGAGGAGAATCGCACATTTTTGGGAACCCAGGACGGAAATCATTAAAACCCAGGGAGGGATAAACAGCATTATAGGTACTGGACACGCGGTTGCCGTCCAAGGTCATTGCCGGCAAACTCGCGTCTAAGCTGCCGTCAAGATTATAAGTTCAGTGTGAAATACCGAATATCAAGTCAATCTCGGAGTGTTTCAGTGCTTTCACATGACCTTAATAATGTAGGAACTGTTATTATTTTAATTAGGAAAAGGGGAAATGAGGACAAAAAGTATTAGTTAACTTTTATGAAAAATTACTTTCTTTAAATATTCCAAAAATTATAATGTTCACACTTCCTTACAGTAAAAACTTGCCACACGAAGAAAATAATTATAGATTTAAGCTTAATTTGACATTGAATACAATGGCTTTCTATGAAAAGAAAGTAGAAATAATAGACATAAATAAATTATTAGATAATAATTTTATATCGACAAAAGATAAATATTATCTTAAGACTTATTTTAAGCGACAGATAGCAAATTCGCTATCATTTTATTTTAAGTATTTAGCCAATAACATGGCTAGCTCAGCGGCTTCTATTGAGCTGCAACATACTGACATGCCAATTCAGACTTTGGAATATGTTCCAAATAATTTAAATTAGATTATAAGACAATAGAGGACACCTCTAGCAAATTATTGGAATTAAATTATAAGACAAAAGAGGAACTCTCTTGCAAAATGTTTGCAAATAAAATGAAATTAATACAATGTAAAAATAGCTTTATAAAAAGCCCCGGTCAATCATTAAATTTAAAAAATGTAGAATCTTTGAACATTGTTCACCAGAACATCCAAGGAATGATGGGCAAAGATTTAGAGATTGAATTGTTTATGAACTGTAATAATATTGATATTCTTTGCATTACCGAGCACTGGCTTAGAGACCATCAGTTCATGTTCAATTTTAAGAATCATTTGGTAGGAAGTTCGTTCAGTCGAGGAAATGCAATACATGGTGGCTCCTTAATTATTGTTGGTAAAAAGTTTAAATTAAAGGAACGCAAAGACATAGTGAGCCTCTCGGTTGAGCGAACAATAGAAATAGCTTGTGTGGAGTTGGAGCAGTTTGTTGTGATAAGTGTATACAGACCTCCTTCAGCATTGTATGATCTTTTTGAAAAAGTTATGGATGAGACATTGCATAAGGTCCGCAATGTAGGTAAAACAATAATTGTTTGCGGTGATTTTAATATAAATTTGCTAGAAAACCCCACATTGTCAAATAAAATTAAAAACTTATTTCTATCATACAATTTGAATAATTTATTTTTGGAGCCGACAAGAATAACTGCCACTGCGGCCACCTGTATTGATAACATATATACAAATGTAAAACCACTGGCTAAGCAAATTATTAATAACCTGGACTCTGATCATTGTGGCCAAATGGTCAGCTTTCCACACCAGCGTAAGCAAGTGATGAAAAAGAATATCACTGTTGTGCCAAAAACTGCAGGTCGGCTGGAACGCTTTAAAAGCAATCTAGATACAAAATTAAATTATTCAGAATACAATGACAACCCTGATGAATTTTATAATGATTTTTTTAACATGTATTGTTCTTAATTTAATAAATCTTTTGTTCCAAAAAAGATCTCGGTTAGTGGTACTGCATCTTTTAATGAATGGGCTACAATTGGTATTCACAAAAGTAGGAAACGCCTTTATGAACTTTATGGTGAACGCAACTATAACACCAGCGACGTCTTCAAATTATATGTTAAAAATTATTCAAAGTTATTTAAAAGAGTATGCCACGATTAGCCAAGGCCAACTATCTGAGTTCTAAGATTAAGAATAGTAATGACAAAATAAAAATGACATGGAATATTATAAATAGTGAAACAGGAAATGTCAGAAGTCGTAATAATGACTACAATTTAAATTGTGATAATAAAACCTTGACTTCTGATGCTGATGTTGCTGCAGCATTTGAGAGGTTTTTACTGACATTCCAGTTTCACACACACTACAAAAGCCTTGATTTCCTCCCCCACTGTAGCTGAATCTGTTTTGAAGGAGAATATTAAAGATTGTGAAAGTAATTTCAGTTTTCAAAAAAATTGTGTTATAGATATATTAAAAACATTTAACACTCTCAATAAAAAGAAAACTGCTGATCTGTGGGGTAATTCCGTGGATGTCGCTAAATCAGTAATTATGACAATAGCTCCAGTTTTAGCTTGCATATTTAACGAATGCATTGACTGTGGTGTTTTTCCTGACCTAATGAAACATAGTAAATTAATTCCATTGTTTAAATCAGGTAGCACTTCTGACCCCTCTAATTTTAGACATATTTCTGTGCTACCCACAATTAGTAAAATTTTTGAAAAGTTGATGCTAGACCAAATTCAAATTCATTTTCATAGAAATAAACTTTTACATTGTAAACAGTATGGTTTTACTAGGGGTCGCTCAACAACTGACGCCGGTGTTGAGCTTTTAATCCAAATATTTGATACCTGGGAGGAATCACAGGATGCCCTAGGGGTATTTTGTGATTTATCCAAGGCTTTCGATTGTGTTTTACATGAAACTTTGGTCAGGAAGCTTAACCACTATGGAATTAGGGATGCTTCTTTGAGCTTTCTAATCTCATACTTGAGTAACAGGATTCAGAAGGTCGACATTAACGGTAAAAGATCTCCGGGATCAGTGGTTACAATGGGAGTTCCGCAGGGTTCAATACTAGGTCCATTCTTGATTTTGGTTTATATTAATGACTTACCTTATTTTGTAAAAGACAGTCATGAGATAGTATTGTTTGCTGATGATACTTCACTTTTATTCAAAGTGAAACGACGACACCCAAATTATGACAATGTGAATAATGCGATCTCAAAGATTGTTCACTGGTTTAGTGTAAATAACTTGCTATTAAATGAGGGAAAAACCAAATGTGTAAGATTTGTATTGCCTAATGTTAAGCAAGTAACAACTAGTGTACAAATTAAAGATAAGAATGTGAATCCTGTGGACACCACTGTGTTTCTAGGCATCACGTTAGATGCCAAGCTTCAGTGGGGCCCACATATAGCTAAATTGTTGAATAGACTTAGCTCTGCGGCTTATGCAGTAATGAAGATCCGTCAGTTAACTGACGTTGATATATAATTAGTTTATTTCAGTTACTTTCATAGTGTAATGTCGTACGGCATTTTACTGTGGGGAAATGCTGCCGACATTCAAACTATCTTTGTGCTTCAGAAGAGGGCTATTCGAGCAATCTATAACCTAAAGGCTGGCGACTCTCTCAGAGAGAGATTTAAGGATATAAATATAATGACAGTTGCATCACAATACATTTATGAAAATTTGATTTATGTTCATAAAAATACTGGAATGTTTTCAAAAAACAGTGATATTCACAATGTAAACACTAGAAGTAAGAACAAATTAGCAGTACCTTATACTAGGCTCCATAAAATAAATAATTCTTTTAAGGGTCTGTGTGTAAGATTTTACAACAAAGTACCAAATGATGTTCAGAAATTAGATCTTAATAAATTTAAAATCAAAATCAAAGAAAAGCTTTATAAAAAAGCTTATTATAAAGTGTCAGATTACACAGAAGACAAAACAGCTTGGATCTGAAATGCTCCAGCACTCCAACAGCTATTTCTGATTGTCTTTATTTAATTGATACTACTAAGTACATTTTATTGTAATTTTTTATTGCATCATATTTTTTATTTTTTAAATTCATATTTTGTTTTGACCTGGTAACGACATACTCTTTTTTTTTGTTTGTAAATGTCGTTGCTTTTGTGCGCTGTGGTTTCTTGCGCCCATTCTTTGCCACAGTTAAAAAATTATATCCTGAATGGGTGGTAGGTTAAAAAAGATTTGGACGATTCAAAGTACTTATTAATTGAGTTTATTGAATAAATATATTTTGACTTGACTTGACTTGTTAAAATTCAGTGTTCGTAATAATTCATCATAATTATCACCTTCATCAAAGGGTCGAGATTTGACGGGGCGTATTTATTGAAGATAAAGATACGCCATTTTGTAATTTTGTATCGCATCGCTACGCTACGCAACGGGAACACAGACAGCCGACGCAAGAGGGCGCGCGCTGCGGTTCACTCTTTCTTACGGACTCATAAGTTAGTGTTATTGTGTTGTGATTGGCCAATAATTCATGTAAGTACATTCATTCTCATCAAACCAATCTCAATCGGTCTAACTTCATTCAATCTTCATTCATTCATTCATTCATTCATTCATTCATTCTCATCAAACCAATCTCAATCGGTCTAACTTCATTCAATCTTTACGAATATTGAATCACTCATTCAGTTAATGTCACTGTCATGTCAAGTGTCTGTCAATTAAATAACTAGGTTATCTTGTTTGTTTGCAAATTCTAAATTTATGTTTCGTTAGTTTTAAATTTGTTACAAGTGTTACTTATCTCAAGTGTTACTGTTTATTACGTGCATTAGTCAGTAGATAGTCATCATGGCTTCGCGTAGGACTAGAAATCAGTTTAGAACTCATCATAGAATGTTGTTGGATTTTGCCGCGACAATCGACGATAAGGCTGGGTCGATCTCTGCTTCAGTAGCAACAAAACACTTTAATACCTACTATAAAGATTTGGTTTTAGCCTACGAAACATTATTGGGTTTCTCAAGTGACGAAGTGTCTGAATCAGACATGTCGCTGTTCGAAACACAATTCACAGAAGTCAACAAACTGTTGATAAGACTGGACCAGGCGACGTCGGAGTCAACCGCTGGTACATCCAAATCACACAAGTTCACATCAAACCAGGTAATGGCCAAATTACCACTTATAGAACTTCCCAAGTTTACAGGGAACCTCATGGACTGGGTTCCATTCTATGACTTGTTTCATTCATTAGTTCATGAACGTGATTTATCGGATGCTGAGAAGCATTATTATCTTAGATCCTCATTGTCAGGTGAAGCTCTTCACATTGTCAGACAGCTGCCGGTAGATGATAAGAATTATTCAGTGGCGCTTAATTTACTTAAGTCTAGGTATCAGAATACTAGATAACTATTGGATGCTTATATTGGTAGGATAGTAAATTTACCTATCATCACATCATCAATCACTCACCTGCGTTCACAATTGTATGATCCACTGCAGGAAGCTTTGGAAAAGCTAGATCAGCCTGTCAAAGAGTGGTCATATGTTATATTGTATTTAACATTACAGAAACTGCCTGTTAAGCTGCGGTCACTATTTGAGGAACGCTACGACACGAACCCTGATGCTTTGCCTACCATTAGTCAACTAATGGAGTTGTTGGACGAACAGTGCCGACTGCAGCTGACAGTGGCATCAGCACCTGAGCCTGTCAGGAGACCACCTCTGGCTTCACTACCAACGGTGCGTCCACCAGCTCCACGATCAAGTCAACATCGGATGACATCAGGCAAGGCATACCAGGCCAATCAGGTGATGTCATCATCAACAGATCAAGGATCATCAGCTCGTCAGGTGAGGCCTTCTTGTTCATTTTGTAGTGCCCATGGACACTCACTTTATAGGTGCCCTGACTTTCAAGAGTTGTCACGACCTAGTCGTAAGTCATGGGCAACTAAGTCGGGACACTGCTATCGATGCTTACGGAAGCACTATGCAAGTAACTGTACTCATAGGAACTGGTGTTCTCATTGTGGCTCCCAGGATCATAACTCACTCATTTGCAACGCAGATGAGAACATCGGTGCTCCCCGGCAGCAAAATCAACCTGCTGCTCGGCTGGTCACCCAATGTGCAGGTGGTCGAGACACGCCAACTTCGTCAAAAGCGCGTCATGTCTCACCAACACCAACAGTGCATATCACTGGTGTGATCCAGGAAGAAGAGGACCCATCGTCAGTACATCATCATCATGAGGCTCCAACGGTGCAGTCCATGGCTCATCACCAGCCAAGGCCACGAGTTGGTGACAGAGCACATCTGGCTCAGACCACCTTTCATTCACTCAGGTTTGGCTCACGGATGAGCCCTGATAGGGCATGAGATAAGGTAACTGTTGGTGCATCTATGGGACCATCACTCCCCATAACTATTTGTCCTACTGCAATAGTAATGGTCAGGTCAGGTGATGGTCAATTTGTCAAGGTCCGGGCCCTGTTAGATACTGGCGCCTATGTTTCAATCATCAAACAATCATTAGTTCATCATTTAAAATTGCACGAACAGGGTAATAGTAATACTCTTTATGGAGTAGGTCATCAAGCAGTTAATACACCGGGCACTGTTGTCAAATTAGTCATTAAACCAGTAGGAGCTCAATTACCAATAGTTGGTACCCGGGCAATGGTTATTATCACATTATCAGGAAATATTCCACTATATGATATTAAATTAAAGAATCAGTTAAAGGCATCAAATATTATTCTTGCTGATAGCAACTTTGATAAAGCTCGAGATGTAGATATCATACTTGGTACAGATGTGCTCAATTATGTACTTGATGGTTCAAAGATTTCAACCAACATTCCAGGGATAGCGGCTTATGGATCATGTTTCGGTCACGTCATCATGGGAGCGATACACACTCAAAAGTCACCATCGACGGTCACAGCACCCGACCAGTCAGCAGGCACTTCAGTAGAAGACTATGGACTCCATGCAGTCAGACTGGAGGAAGTCTTAGAAAAGTTTTGAAAGGTGGAACAGCCCCCTTCGAAGCCAGCTGTTCATCCGGATTACTTGGAATGTGAAAGGTTGTATAATTCAAGTACTCAACGTATGCCAGATGGCAAATATTTGGTTAGGTTACCATTACTTTCAACAAGGCCACCATTGGGTGAATCAAAGGCTTTAGCCATTCAACGATTGCGATCTTTAGAAAGAAAGATGGCAAAAATTCAGTATTCGCAAGTAAATACAAAGAATTCATGAAGGAATATGAAACTCTCGGTCATATGTCAAAATCGGACTTTCAGTTAGACTCCGAACATTTCATCATCCCTCATCATGGCATATTCAAAAATGGGACGGATAAGATCCGTGTAGTATTCGACGGGAGTGCTCGTTCATCAACAGGAACATCACTAAACCAGTGTCTTCACACCGGTCCACCACTTCAAAATGATATTACCCAAATATTGTTAAATTTCAGACGGCATCAAATAGTCTTCACGACCGACATTAAGCAGATGTTTCGGATGACCTGGATACACCCTGAAGACAGGAAGTACCAGCTCATCTTGTGGAGAGAGGACCCGTCTGACCAAATTCGGGTATATGAGTTGAATACTAATACCTACGGCCTACAATCAAGTCCAATCATTGCAATTCGAACATTGTTACAACTCGCCGATGATTGGGAGGCTAGTCATCATGAATCATCAGCTTCAACCGTCATCAGACGAGACACCTTCGTTGACGATATTCTCACGGGCGCAGACTCGTTATCAAAGGCTCAACACCTCAAATCAGAACTCATCGCACTAATGAAAAGCGCCAAATATGAGCTCAGGAAATGGTCATCAAATTGCAATGAATTACTGCAGGATTTGCCGCAGGAACACTGCGAGCTGCCCCAACAGTTTGATACTGACGATAAAAGCTTTATTAAAGTATTAGGTATTCAATGGGACCCAGTATCAGACTCAATGTCATATCAGATCAATGTACCGCTAGGACAAGCAATTACTAAGCGTCATATCCTTAGTACAATAGCACGCCTGTATGACCCGTGTGGATATTGTGCGCCTATTGTGTTTCGATTCAAGGTGTTTCTTCAGACACTATTTTCAGATGGAGTCAAATGGGACGAACCTGTCAGTAATAGTCAATGTCGTCAGTGGGACGAACTCATTCAAGACCTTAATTATTTGTCAAATTTGCAGATACCTAGATGTGTTGCACTGCCACAGACTGTCTCATATTCACTTCACGGATTCGGAGACGCTGCAGAGACTGGTTTTGCCGCGAGCGTCTACCTCAGGACCGTGGACGCGTCAGGAAATGTCATGGTACGTTTACTTACAGCTAAATCAAGAGTAGCTTCTCAGAGATCAAAGCAAACGATACCAAAACTGGAACTTGTGCCGCTCATCTAGTTTTCAAATTATTGAATCATGTATCAGAGTCATATGACAGTTCAATTCAATTTGACAGCATCAATGCTTGGTTAGATAGCACAATCGTGTTATCTTGGATAAACACAAAACCATACATGCTTCAAACATTCGAATGTAACAGAGTGCAAGACATTCAAAATTCAAAACGTTCTATGATATGGAGACATGTACGTTCCGAATTAAACCCTGCAGATGTCGCCTCACGTGGCATGGCGGCTGAAGATCTCATACATTTCAATTTATGGTGGTCCCCAGACTGGTTACTTAAGGAGGAGTCACAATGGCCTGCGTTACCAGTTACTATGCCTTACGATTTACCTGGATTCAAGAAATTGGTCAATCTTGTTACCCCTGTCGAACCATGGGAAGACGCGCTGTTATCACGTGTCAGCTCGTTCAGTAAGCTCATCAATATTACCTCATTGGTACTTAGATTTTGCCGAAATATTAGATTGCCTAAAGAAAGACGGAATCTTAACTCTACACTCTCATTAGACGAGACTCGTGAAGCAACCAGACATTGGATTAAGAAAATTCAAATGGATTCATATAAAGATGAAATTATATTAATCAAGCAAGGAAAATTGGTCTGTAAATCGCTACAGAAATTAAGTGTCTTCGTGGATGAAGATCACTTTATCCGAGTCGGCGGCCGACTACGGAAATCAACATTGCCTTACGGAGCCAGGCATCCATATTTGATACCTAAGGATCATAGATGGGGTCAATTACTCATAGAATATTATCACAAGTCATATTGTCATGCGGCGGCAAACGCGCTCATTGCTATACTGCGGCGAGAGTATTGGATTACGTCAGTCAGACGTCAAGTATCAAAGGTCATAAGCAATTGTTTAGTTTGTTTCAGGTTCAATGCTTCATCTCAGCCACCATTTATGGCAGACCTACCAGCTGATAGAGTCACGGCCGCACGACCATTTTCAGGCGTAGCGACAGACTTTGCTGGACCTTTCTTAGTCAAAAGCAGTTTACTAAGAAATGCGAAATCACTCAAAGCTTACCTGTGTGTTTTTGTATGTTTAGGTACAAAAGCTGTTCATCTCGAAGTGGTCTCTGCATTAACCATCGAGGCCTTCATCGCGTCATTCACCAGGTTTGTCAGCCGACGAGGGCTGCCTTCACTAATCAGATCGGACCGAGGTACCAATTTTACTGGCTCTAATTCGTATCTAAAGGAGATCACTCAGTTCTTGTTGGACAACCAGATTATCCTCAAGGAGGAGTTCAGAAAACAGAGCATTCGCTGGGAGTTCAATCCTCCTGCATCGCCCCATATGGGGGGACTATTTGAGGCTGCAGTCAAAAGCGCTAAAAACCTCCTCAAGAGAGGTGGGCGATACCATTTTAACATTCGAGGAACTGTCTACGCTATTTACTAAAATAGAGTCTATACTTAATTCACGGCCTCTTGTGCCTATGTCAGAGGACCCCAGTGATTTAGAGGTTCTCACGCCAGGTCATTTCATCATAGGTCAGCCACTAGTTGCCTTGCCAGAAGCTCACTGGAAGGAAACTAAAATGTCGCGGTTGTCCCGTTTTCAAGTTATTCAGAAATTGTACCAGACGATCTGGTCGCGCTGGCATGTTGAGTATCTCAGTACACTACAGTCACGTAATAAATGGTATAAGCATATTAACAATATAGAGCTCAACGATTTAGTTCTTATTATTGACGAGAACTCACCCCCTCTTCACTGGCGAAAGGGTAGAGTTATTGAATTGTTTAAGGGATCAGATCACATTGTTAGATCAGTTAAATTAAGGACTCAAAGCGGAGAGCTTGTAAGACCAGTGGTCAAATTGTGTAAATTACCGATACCAATAGAAGGTAATTTAAGTTAACCATTGCACTTCTGTGTATATATAGTGTTTTCATTCTTAAAGTTAAGTCATGTGTATGAGTCATATTATGTGTTATTGTTACTATAAGTAGAACGCATTAAGGACTTCAAGTATTCAGTTCATTTCCCCCTGGTGGCGGGAGGAATGTTAATCGAAAATTAACATGTTTGTATATATTTCATTGTGTATCATCTTAATGTTTAACGCCTTTGCGTTATCGATCTTACGTTCAAAAAAAAAGAAATCACTTGTCATTCAATCAAAAACCTGTCTAGCAGCGTTGCCAGAAGGTTACTTTTGTAACCTTTTAGGTGATTTTTAGAGCCGTCAGGTTACTTCTAGGTTACACAACACAAAAGGTTACATTTAGGTGATTTTTCAGAATTTGCGTAAAAACGGAGTGTGCAACAATTTAAAAACATCTTTCTCTCTAACACAAATCAACAATAGTAAAATACCTTTAGTCAATCAGATTCGTTCGTAACGTTGATAATTCGTCGTGAATTCGTGATCGTGCGTGAGTGCGTGGTGCTGCAGTCTGCGTTCGCGTGTTGCCCCTTGGAATCAATTTCATAGAGATGCATAGAAACAAGTAGTGTTGCTTGCAGCCTGCGCTGCAGTTAGCAGCCTGCGGTTCGTCTTGGAACATACCTAGTGTATATCATTTGTGAGTTTAGCTTTGAATGATTGTGTTTTGTTATTGTATTGCATGAAAAAACCGCTCAAATCTTGGTAAGTGTCCTGATAAAGTGACTTTAACTAACGTAGTTATTTGTTATTGTGTACTATTTATTAAGTACCTAATTCGTTTCGTTTGAGTCGCTCGCCTTCGCCTGCCTGGATGTTCTGTTGTTTTGGTAAAATAGAAAGATAACAAATCGAGAGGATTGATATAGTGCGACAAGGATCTTTCTTTTGGCGCGCGGTTGAAACCGGTAACTAACTCTCTTCTACCTGTCCTCGTCAATCAGTCAACTAGCGATTATGGCAATGTCATCCATGTCAATGTAAATATTGAAAAATTAAATCAAAATGAAAAATCTTTATCGATTATTTTAACATTATATTAAAATGCAAGTTGTGAGGGAAATAACTGTTAAATTAGCCATGATTCTGTAAGTTATTTTAACCATCATGTCTTTCTTTTCCCTTTTAAATACTATAATAATACAAAAAAAATGAAAAGGTTACTTTTCCCACGAAAAGGTTACTTTTTCGTACATTTCAGGTAACTTTTGACAACACATCGCTGGCAACACTGCTGTCTAGTTCATAGGATATAGATGTGAAAAGAGATGGCAGTCGGCGATGCATTGGTTTTCTCCTTAAAAGGCGTGTGGACACCATGTAATATTAACTAGATTAGTAAAGTCAGTTGTTCATTGGTTTTGTTATCAAGGCGTGTGGATGCCAGTTCAATATTAATTATAGTCATTCATTGGTTTTCAAATTCAAAGGCGTGTGGACGCCATTTCATGTTAATTATAGTAGTTAAATCTTGTTACCTAATAAAATCAGTGTGACAAAGTAAAGTGTTTATTTTTCATCATCTGAATCATCATCATCAATTGTCAACGTCTCAAGGGTCTAAAGCGACGCTTCGAACCCGCCGTACGCGGCTCTTGAGAAAGTCATCATCAACGTGTACGATCCTTGGCCGTCGCGATCACGGCTGGCCGAGAAAATCTACGCACAAAAATGTTACGGTGGTTGAAGACGCAAACGAAGACATACACACACATATATGTATAAATAGCGACAGCAGTCAGCCCGTAACCACGACCGGTGCAACTGAGTCGGAACGTCAGGTATGAAAACTATAGAATTCATACCTACATAATTGTAATCACGATAATTATCCTCTAAACTAACAGCAAAAGCAGTCCTCATACTTTGGTCCGCTTTTCACCAAATAGCGACTGCACAAGACACTGCGTGACAGGTGGTGAGCCCATCGCCACTCTGTGTTGTTGGATGTGTGTGCAGTCTTTAGTACGTTAGTCGCCTTTTACGACACCCAAGGGAAGAGAGTGGGTGGTAGTATTCTTCCACCGCTACACGACACAGTTGTGTAGGATGCTCTTAACATATCTTTATAAAATTCGTTAAAATAAGTCGCTGCGCACACTTAGACACTTTCTGTTGCCGACACTAGTCACTATACTACTAATACGGTATTATAGTATCTGATAGCACCAAAACTGAACTTACTGCAAATCGCATTTTTGTATGACGGTGTCCCGTGTCTGCAACAGAAACTGTTGAATGCGAATGGGATGCGAAAATTAAAAGTGCGTTGTGTGTGTTTAAAGCTCTACTAAGCCGGTCACAGCTAATAAATGCTAATGCAAAACGACTTATTATCACCTTTCTCAACTTTAATTTCATGCATTTCGTCACTCATACTCATTACATACGCCAGTACGTGAGTGTACTGTTAATTGATACACTAATTAATCCTATTATAGCGAGTGTACATTGCAAAGGGGAGTAACTGAGGTTCATAAATCGCCTCGTTGAGCGAAATTAATTCATGTTTACGTAATATGTTCATCATTATTTATACAAGTAGATGTTTTGAAAGATGTTCATCCCGTATATTGCTTTTGATTTTATTTGGGATTTTTTGTTTTGTTCTTACTAGAAAATCGTATCTTAATAAAAAAACGGGACTTTAAGACCAATTTTTAGCTCACTGTGCTTGTTTCCTTAACACATACATACCTACAAAAATATAATCACGACTATAACCCCCGAAGGGTTAGTCAGAGACCAGGAAATGAGGACAGCAAAAGCAGTCCTCTGCCATAGTCCACTTTTCACCAAATAGCGACTGCACATGTGCCCAGGGTGACAGGTGGTAAGCCCATCTCCGCTCTATGCTGTTGTATGTAAGTATGTATGTGCAGTCTTTAGTCTATTAGTCGCCTTTTACGACACCCGAGGGAAGAGATGGGGTGGTAGTATTCTTTCACCGCCACGCGACACGATTGATACATTCATGACTATTGCCCTTTTTTTTGATTTTGCACAATTACATTGTCATACCTTAACCCCTCAAACCCCAAGCGGTCGCATGAGACCGCACCTACAAAAACACACTTGACTTTGTACCGTGTTTTCATAGACTTACAGACTACTTTAGTATGAACAAGTTTGGTTTTTTCGGTTCTGTGGTTCATCTTATGTATTGTTATCGCACAATATAGCATAGCTCTATTCTGTCAAATTTGACGTTGACAGTTACTGTCAAAAAATTGTCAAAAAAATCCAAGAGTGAGTGGTTTTAGTATAGCATTTTAAAGCCACAGAGTTTTGTGTTTAAGCTGTTTTACCTACATCGATAATACATTTATTGACATACCTTTACCTACAATTAAGAAACTAGAGTTAGCAATTATCTTATAAAACCGTATGTTTAAATGAACTTCCAGTAGGTTTCCAATCAATGTATCTAAACAACGTAAGTTTTTTTAGATCTAAGTTAAAAAAGCATTACGAGGGATGTTAGCGGAGGTCTGCGTTGATTTTTTCATCTTAGATTACCGTTGACATCTTCTGACAATCAATAATAAATTATACTAACGACTCGCCAGATAAACCGACAGACAGAGCAACAGAGGTTTTCGTACCGACAGACAGAGCAACAGAGGTTTTTTTCGTACCGACAGACAGAGCAACACAGGTTTT
This sequence comes from Scoparia ambigualis, assembly GCA_963921215.1. Classification (NCBI taxonomy): domain Eukaryota; kingdom Metazoa; phylum Arthropoda; class Insecta; order Lepidoptera; family Crambidae; genus Scoparia; species Scoparia ambigualis. The sequence continues at coordinate 3,700,728 of OY992503.1, forward strand.
CGTACCGACAGACAGAGCAACACAGGTTTTCGTACCGACAGACAGAGCAACAGAGGTTTTCGTACCGATAGAGGTTTTCGTGGTGGGGTTTCTACATACCTACATTATTTCTATTTTGTTTTAAATAAATTGAAAAAAAACCTACATTACAATAAATAAAAACACTATAAGTGAAAGTAAATGGTAACTCATCTCCAAGTTTCAACAATCCCCAAAGGGTTATAGCCAGAGGCTTCCAATGCCACAGTTCACGTTTAACCAAATACACATATATTCGATGGTGGTGAGCCCATCGCCACTCCTGGCTGTTGGATGTATGTGCAGTTTTCAGTCCATTAATAACCTTACGATACTCAAGGGAATAGAAAGATTATGATAGTATTACTTTGATAATTAGCTGCCACCACACAGCCTTTAAAAAAGGAGCATCCTAATATTAAAAGCTATAAGTGTTAAAGGTTGCTTCACACATATCAGTGAAGCCACAGTTGCGACACAGTACCGTCACAGTGTTTATCATACATTCTGTAGGAACGGGATGCGTTCATAGAGAACTTGTCACAGACACTGAGACCATTATCACTTGTCAGTGATAATGGTCTCAATGTCAGTGTCGCCACCGGCAAACCACGGACGTATTCGTTTTGACAAAATTCTTATAGAATATTTTTCACTGTGCTGGAACTGTGATTTTACTGATATGTGTGAAGCAACCTTAACCGTGTCGTGTAGCGGTGAAAGAATACTACCACCCCATCTCTTCCCTCGGGTGTCGTAAAAGGCGACTAATAGACTAAATACTGCACATACATACTTACATACAACAGCATAGAGCGGAGATGGGCTTACCACCTACGCTTCCTCTTTGCTGAAAGCAATTAAACATCTAAGTATTATAATTTAATTAATTTCTTGGTTACACGAGAAGCAGTAAGTAAGTTCTGATTCTAATTCCTTTAATACTGCACAGGTGGTGTACGACATGGTATCAAGCGCAAAAAGTAGAATTTATTATTTGTGTACACATATAAATTGTAATAATAAATATCGTCGCCAACTTCATTAACAGCGTATAAAAATCCCACTGATGGGCTCACGAATTCCCTCATAAATAATGTCACATATAAGGAGAACTTTACATGCAACTGTATAAAGCACAGGTCAAGCTGCATAATATGGAATACTGCTCCCATCTTTGGGCTGGAGCACCCCAATACCAACTCCTTCCTTTTGACCGCATTCAACGCAGAACTGCTCGAATTGTCGACGACGTGGTTATTTCAGGTCAGCTAGATCCACTGACTCTTCGGAGAGACGTTGCGTCTCTCTGTATGTTGTACCGCATATATCATAGGGATTGTTCTGAGAAATTGTTCAGCTTGATCCCTGCCGCTGATTTCCTACACCGCACTACACCCAATCGACTTTCATTCCATCCATATCACCTTGATGGATGGCGGTCTACTACTGTGCGTTTTTCACGAAATTTCTGACCTCGAACTACAGTGTTGTGGAACCAGCTCTCGACGGCGGTATTTCCGAACCGTTACGACTTAGGGATCTTCAAGAAACGAGCCTATTCCTTCCTTAAAGGCCGACAAACCGCGCCTGCGATTCCTCTGGTTTTGCAGGTGTCCATGGGCGGCGGTGATTACTTTCCATCAGGTGACCCGCTTGCTCGTTTATCTCCTTCTGCTATAAAAAAAAAATACATTGACAAATTAAAAAAAGTCTCGTATAAAGAGAAATTTACAAGAATTACATTGACTAATTATAAATATTTTTATACGTGTTATATGTTCTAATTATAATTATCATCATCATCATCATCACCATCAGCCGAAAGACTACCACTGTTGGACAAAGGCTTCTTCCAATGATTTCTACCACGTTCGGTCTCATGCTACTCGTATACAAATCAATAAATAACTTTACTTTCCTTAAAAAAATAGATTCTCGAGCTATTTACGTAGGTAATAAGTATGAATAGGTACTCAGCACTTCATTGAGTAAAAAAATTTTTAATTAACAATACAATTATTTTTTATTGATTTCTCAATTATGCGACAAATACTTTAATTCGAGGACATAAAAGTCAGTCTTATGATAACAAATTGAACGATATTGAAATTCAAGATTGCGCCAAGTGTTATTCCAACATTCTTTATATTGCAAACAGCTAGGGCACAGGCACGTTTTAATTAATACACGTGGATCTTTTAACTTCAGAGGTTTCTATCAATACATCGCAAATAAAATCATATTTTTACATCGACATTTCGATTTGGTACGTAAGCTTAGTCAAACGACCTTGTTTACTTATTTTTATATTTTGCTTACTTGTAATCTTTATATCTTTACGCACTTCCCACTGTGGTATTCTGTATTATTTTCAGAATGTGTATAACCTTGCTTTGTATAGCTTTATCGATATTTCCGGTCTGCCACGATTTAATTCTGTTCTATGACTGAATTTAAAACAATACTTTTCTAATAAATACAAATCCCGATTTAACTACAACATAGGTATTATTATCTATTCAAAACTCAGCATCACTTATGCATAATTGAGGGGGTTACTTTCAAAACCCACTAAAACGATTTTTTATGAAATCATTGTTAATATTTTTAAAGACACTGTAATGCATTTCCTTTCATTTTCACCAATTAGTTATCATCCAAATCCACTATATCTAGAAAAAGCGTCTAACAAAAATCAATGTTTGTTGCAAACACCACTAAAATCGCATGGTTGCGTTTCAAATTCCACTAAAACTGCGATAACCAATCATATCGCGGCATTCAAATCGGGTGACGCTTTAAAAAGTATGGCATGTCATCCAAGTTAGTAAAGGCTTGATTGATCTACGCACAGGGCGTAGATTTCATTAGTTTTTACTGTTTTAAAATGGAGGAAATGTTATCAAGCCTTAAAAAATGTGATCCTAAACATGCAAGAAAAAGAATATCTGACGTGACAAAGTGGAAACGTATGGCGGAGCAAATAAAACAGTATGTCCACTAAATCCACTTATGAAACTACCAATACTATCTGATTATGATGTTATGCAGAATGAAGCCACTAATTTTAGCATAATATTAGTTTGAGCCAGCAGTATCAGTCAATGTCAAAATAGTGCCTGGCAGGTGAGGGGATAATTAAATTAAATTTAATTAAAAATAATGTTACAAAAAAAAATGTGAACATGGGTTTGAAGATAACTTTTCATATATTTAATTGATAATGTTATAACTAAGTTATACATAATTTCTTTTTTATTTTAAAAGTATGCACTAAGTGGAATTTTATTATACTTACTAATAATAAATATTTAATTTTTTCGTACTACGTATTTTATTAATCATAATTCGCAATAATACATTTCATTTATGTAATAATGGTGTTCATTTTGAATAAAATCATCCATACGAAAAAATTTGTTCGGATCAAATCCCGACACAATGAAACATGTCAGTTTCAAAGTCCGCTATTATGAATAGTGCATATAAAAGGCCGGTAAAATGATTAAATTTTTAATTATATTTCCCTTATTAATGCAATTTTTAAATTCAAAACACAGTCAAAGTGTTGCCACATGAATAATACTTAATAGTTAATTGTAACATAAACATTTTTTTCCGAAAATCAAACATAAACTAAATTTTTTAGTTCCCCAATACTTAACAAAAAGCGTTTTAGTGGATCTTGAAAGTAGACCCCTCAATTAATTGCCTAAGATTCAAAGAATATTTTTTGTCTACTTACATGATAGTATGTAAACATTACCAACCCTACGTTTGAGATCTTGCAAGGTAAACAACTTTCGCAATGACGATTCACCAGTTTGGTCCAAATTAAAATACTTCACACTGTGTACCCAATACCAACCCACCACCCCATTGGGCCAGCCTGGTGGTTTACGGCCCAATATCTCCATGTGCTGTGGTCAATGTGGGAAGGTCTGTGCCCAGCATTGGGACAGCTATAGACTGTTGATGAAGTATTCAATAGTCACGACTATTATCCACGAAGGGTTAGTCAGAGACTAGGCAATGAGGACCGCAAAAGCAGTCCTCTGCCATTGTACACGTTTCACCAAATAACGACTGCACATGTGCTCAGCGTGACAGTTGGTGAGCCCATCGCCGCTCTATACTGTTGGATGTGTGTGCAGTATTTAGTCCGTTAGTCGCTTTTTACGACACACAAGGGAAGAGAGGGTGGCAGTATTCTTTCAACGATACGCGACACAGTTACGGTTACAACTAGTTACAAGTATACCGCCGTATAGTTACAAGTATACCGCCGTATAGTTACAAGTATACCGCCGTATAGTTACAAGTATACCGCCGTATAGTTTATTATAAAGTATATTTCTTTTGAAAGTTAAAAGTTGCAACAATTTGAAAGTTACAATAAATGCAGCAAAATAAGTTCAGAAACTTTCCGAAGCAATAAACTCACAAGTCTTCCCTTTATTCCTAGACGAGTAATTACTACCCGGAATCAAAGTTTGTATTAAAAATATCGGAAGTAATTTGTTGTCCGGACGGGAGCTGTTATCCGGGCTACAGAGTTATGAGAACTTGTATTAGAACTGACACATGCTTAGCTGTGTGCTGTTTGTTTTTCAACAACATTACTAAAACTTAAATCTGTAGACTTGATCACGTTTAATCGTATTAAAATATTGTTTTTGGACAAATAAATTATTTTATACTTGTCGTAAGCCACTCTGTTTTATTGTAGGTTGTAATGAAATATGATTTATAAACTTTGTACTTTATGAATGTTTCTGATTGACTCACTCATTGTTTGAGTACGAGTACCTATCCATTCAATCTAGTTAAAACCTTAACACGTTGAAGGTCTATTCGCTTAAAGGCCGTAACTTCTTTAGCACAGCGCAGCGCAGCACAAGATTTTTGACTGGTGTTATGTACATCAGCTGTTGACCCGATATTGCAAAAGTATTCACCGAGTTTGTTCTTTGTTTTACATTGCCGCAGTCCGGTTGAAACGGTACTAGATCTAGTAAAATTACAGAGCATAAAATCTTATGAACACATACAAAGCTTTAGGCTGATTTCACAGTCACCAGTCACGCGTTTGACACTAGATAGTAGTTCCGTTTCATAGTCATCACGCAGTTCAAACGCGCAACTACTATGTAGTGTAGCGCGCGCGTGTGGCCGGCGCTGGTCAAACGCGTGACCAGGGGAGGGAAACTCCTATAGTAGGAGCAATGACACGTTTCGAGTAGTGCCATCTAGGAGTGTTATTCCGCAATATTTCATAAAAAGTATTTAAGTGTCTCGCTAGATGGCGGTTACTCGAAGCGCATCAATCGAATATAAAAATCGATAAAACATAACTTTAGTTAACATAATCAGAATATTACATATGAACATCATTTATGCTTGTAGCATTTATTTTTTATTTCAATAAATCGATTAAACATAACATTTGTTAACTTAATCAGAATATTACATAAGGAAATCATGTAAGCTTGTAACGTTTATTTTTGTTTCTTAAAATACTTGTATAATAATCGATTAATAAGATTTTAATCGAATTGTATATCGATCGATCGACACTTGAACTGCACTTTTTTATTGCATATGGCCGCTTGTTTGTTATGTTGTTTGCTTTCGTGCGAATTTTTGCAGTATTGTCGTTCTTCGTTGTAATTACTAATTACGTTGAGACTTGAGATAAGTGCATAATCCTTCTCCGGACCCAGAGTTACAAGATGAATATAACTGTGAAACACTACAGTAGTGATCCTGCGTCTTAGGTACTTAATTTGCGTTGTTGTGATGTGAATTGTGATATTTGGACCCTGGAAAACTGGCAAAACTGGACGCTTTAATTAATGTTTGTGACATTGGATGGACATGCATTGGACGCTATTACTACGTACGTACTATTAAGTCTAGTTAAGTCAAGCAGACCCATCTTCAAATATAACAATATTATCACCACAAAGTACAGGTACCTATAATTAATAATATTATTGATTTATAAATTAGTTACATACCTATTGACTATATACATGTGTACAATCAAAGATACCTACTTACTGCTGGTAGAATTTTGCACAAATTATGCCGCTTGTGATTTGGCCGGAGTATTAAGTTAATAGTATAATTTAAGTATTGTATAAGGATTTTCTGTGTACAATATTTATGACTTTTCTATCAAATGCATTTACCTAAGTAATGCCGTTTTGTTTTTCAGATATTTAGGTAAAAGACCATACCTATTGTTGTAAACCAGCTGATCAGTCATCACAAACTAAAGGTATTTATATTATTATTATTCTCTTTATATAATCTGTACAATCTTAAGATAAATGTTTACAATATTTCATAAAAAATAAAAAAAACATATTTACAGTATAAAATATTCTAAAAAACCTAGGCTGCCACCGGCAGTGGGGATAGATCAAAGCTATCGGTGGGTAGGGCTGCAGAATGAGGAACCTCCTGACAATTCGTACCTTGTCACGGAGTACTGCCTTTTGTATCTGACCCTTGATCAAAACTTTCAGTGAGAGGCTCTTAGCTATAAGACCGTTTGCCGAAACGATTATCGGTACAATAATGATTGAATCCACATCCCACATATTATTATAAGTTCACTTGCATGTCATGTTGTAATAAGTTTTTTATTTGCAGATACAAGGAGACAACCGCAAGGTTTAACCTATTTTAAATAATTCAGAAATAAATAAAAAAACCTTAAGAGTGTAATATACAGGTTAAGAAATCGCAGCAAGAACAAGATTAGCTAGTGCTATTAAAATGTCTGATAATAAAGGTTTACAGAAAGTTACAGGAAAAATGAGTTTACCAGCAAAACTATTTACAGAAATTCAACATAGAGAAACTATGAAAAGTACAAAGGGTCGTTGCTTCACAAATGAAGAAAAAATGTTGTCAGTCTCATTCTATAATATGCTCTTCTTTCGAAATGTTTCACATTGCCTTCTGCAAAATCCTTAAAAAACCTTCTAGGAAAAATTTAAATATTACCTGCTGGAATACACAAAAAAGTAATTTTTGTAAAACTAAAGCACACTTCTAAGCAAATCAACAAAGATGAATGTTATAAATCGAATTTTGTGCGGAGAATTAAAATATGATGGGGATGATTATTCTAAAATGTAAACTAAATTGTATTATGCGAAACATAAACATATTAAAAATAGAAAATGAATTGTCGTTTTATTTCTGAGTTCCCAAACTGGCTGTTGCATGCAAAACCTTGTAAATCAGGCTGATATGATTTCATAAATTTAATGTAAGTGAAATTTACTCAGCATCAAATTTATGAAATCAAACCAGCCTGATTTACAAGGTTTTGCATGCTTTAAAATTAAAATTTAGCTCCTATTATACCTATAGGTATGTATATTGGTCAAAAGTTGTGGAATAACACCACAAGAGGGAGCCTGGTTAAAACATGTTGGCAAAAAAAATCCGCGAGATGGCCATCTAGTTCCGACTAGGGAATGCAATCTCGATCTCGCGAGATCTCGACCTTTTTTCGATATTCAATCTCGACGATCTGTAATCTCGATGTATGTGATATCGATCGAGATCTCGACAATATTGATCGAGATTATCGAGATTTTGGGTCATGAGAGTGTGCGAATCATGCGTGTTCATTCGTGCGCGGCAGCGCGGTAACTGGTGGTGGGTGGCCAGCGTCATCAGGCCAGTGATTCCAGCGCAGCGACGCGCGCGGGAGCCGGGAATCGACGGCTTGTTCGTTCCAGAAAGAGTTGGAAGAAGCTTTAAAGACGAGTAAAGATACTCAACCCCAAGCTGTGATAACAGACAGGTTTGACATTGACAGACTATTAAAGAAAGAAATGAATCTATACGAGTATGGTGGCGAAAGAGGGCAGTTCCTTAAATTTGCTTACAACAGCTTACTTACCGTAGTCCCTACAAGCGTGGAGGCCGAACGGGCTTTCTCCGCTGCAGGCTATTTAGCTACCGATATTAGGTGTCGCTTAGCAGATGAAACTTTGAAGACGCTGTGCTTTTTAAGAAGCTATTTCCAAAACCACGATTATTAATGTTTCAATTTCATTGTTAATTTTCTTCAAATTAAATTTCGTTCCCTTAAATTAAAGATTTACGTGATTTAATAATAAAATATCTTGTTTTATTTACAAAACATCACAGCAATATCATATTAATTTTATACTTCGTAGTTGATCATGATTCCTATACAGAAAATATGAGATTTAGTATAAAAGTAACATATTTTTTTATAAATCTCGATAATATCTAAATCTCGCGAGATCTCGACTCGTTTACGATCGAGATCTTGAATGGGCCAATCTCGACCCTATGATTATGACGCGAGATCTCGATTTGTCAATCTCGAGTCGAGATTGCATTCCCTAGTTCCGACAGTATTACCTTTATCTATGCGCGTGACTGTGAAACCAGCCCTATGGTGCGTTGCGAGCGAGGTGTCGCGCGCGTCCATTGGCTGCGATGGCCGCGCATCATCAGGCGGACAGTAAGCTTGTCTTAAGGGGGATTAGGCGGTCAGCGAAAATCGAAAAGATAAATACGTAGCATTTGTGATTTTATAGGAATTATTATTGTAGAACACGGTCGTAATGTGCATTTATAATATGAAATTTTAAAGGTAACTTCAGGTTTTTTTTTCTATCGAGCAAATTTTTCCAATCATGTTTTGGAAACAGTCCTCCCATCATACATACATACGTTCTGTAAATACATATTGCAAATTTCAGTGCGAAATATATTAATTGTTTTTTAATAACACCGAATTGAAAACAGCTAATTTTGCCGTTTACACTTAGAGTCCTTAAAGCTCAGTAACATAAAATTAATGAAGAATATTCAAATACACACTTTTAAATGTACAGTTCTAGTATTTGTAAAGCCTATAGCGCAAAGACCGGGGCAGCGCAGGGCAGCCGATGTAATTGATCGATGAGTGCGCGCTGTTGCTGCGGCGTCGATAACGTCTACTACACCATTACTCCTGAGTAGAACCTCTGTGCAACTTTTAAAAAGCAAAACAGTAAGCATTATACTATATTTATATCTAAATAGTTACCTACTGCAGAATGGTTTATGTCATGATCTGAGCAGATGACCAAGGCCAAGTGTATTATACTTACCGCCGTACTTAGAGACGTGAATTAAGTCTTTTGCTATTACTTTCGTATGTATAGTACTAAATAGAGGAGGAAAGTCATTAAATTGTCATTAAAACTTAATTGAAGTCTCTGAGTACGGCAGTTAGTCGTTTAAAACGTTAGGCTTTGTACTTTTTAAATAAAACAATTATACTTTTTATACGTAATGGTCTTGACTTTAGAGTATTTATAGTAATATTTACTCTAGTCTCTAAGGTCTTGACACTTGACACCAATAAGCCCACAAATAATAATTTTGTCAAGTTCGAGCTCATGTTATATGTATCAACTCTGGGGTATGTTGGGACAATTGTCAGAATGTCCAGTGTATCAAAATGACAAGGCAATAATGCCCAATTGTTAAAATTACCAGTTGTCATAATATCCAGGTGTCAAAACAATAAATTGCTAAAACGTCTAATGGCCATAATGTCAAGTTACCAAAACAACAAATTGATAAAAAGTCGAATTGTCATAATGTCCAATATCAAAACACCCAATTGCCAAAACGTCTCATACAACTATATTTATGTATGTCATTTTATGATAGCAACCGGGACTAATAACTTAAAATGACTATTGCAGAACGAAACGTTGCAGTCAAGTGCTTTTTAGTCTTATCCCCAATATCATACAAACATTATCACAAAACTAGACCACCTTACAAAACGACAGCCCCTTATAGTATTGCTAACAGAAATCACAGTCGAGTTCTAAATAAAATAGGTGCGGGAATTTGTCCCTCCTCCGGGGACCACACAAAAAGTACTTCACACCCGATGCAGTTGGGAAAATTCAAAACTATTTCGAAGCCGGCGAGCGTCGGGATCGAAGTTATTGAAGTATAAACACAAAAGAGTGGAGGAGTTTATACGATGACAAGTTCGCGTTGTACTGACGCGACGAGAGTTTCAACTCGAAACTTTATCGCAGGTTGTGCCGTGCGCTTTTGTTTCGTTTTATTTTAATACAACGATAGCGCTAGGCCTCCATCTTATGGCGGTAGGCTCTCAGCCCGCTTGACAAGTGGCAGACGCTTCTTGTCTATTCGTTAGCGTTTATCAATAATAAATTGGTAGAGAAGTTTACTGATACATGGTGAATGTTAACTCTAGTCGATGAAGTTACCAATTTAGCGTTCGCTAAATGACGAGCGTTGACGAATTCATCAATATATTTCAATGTCATTTTGCCACTTGTGTAGGCCACCAGGCGGAACAAGGTGACGTACGTTACCTTATTTTGCCGATAATAAAAAAGAAAGGTGTAAGAGTGGATAATAAAATACTGTAGTAAGTATTGTAAATCTTACCTCTTACCATCTTTGCGGTACAACAATATTCGAACGGAAACGTGTTCAAACGTGAGCAAACCTGCGTCAAAAAACTAGTGGACATACAGTTTGTTACAATGCCACCTCCATTAAATGTCAGAAAGCCGACAATTCTGAACACATTCGTCGCGACCACCAATACCTTTCTCGCATTTTATATCGCCATAAAAACCACATCTTTCTCGCATCCCACCCGTGTCCCTGAATAAGTCAAAACCACCATTGTTGTTCCCTTCTTGGGGACATAAATAAGAATTTTAGCGGGGATGTAATGCAGGACCCTGTTACACTATCACATAAGGAGGGATTTATCGCACTCTTGATCACGATTTACTTATCGGCGTAAGGTATGAGTTGGAGCGGTTTTAGTGTGTATTTAGAAATTAAAGAGAGCGTGGTGGAGGCTCATTATTTTAAGAATACGACCAGCTCATCTCCTGTCTGATCACACACTTATCAGCATAAAGTTGCAATAGGCTCACCACTTATCGTGCTGATCACAATACATGTGCAGTTATTATTAATTGGTGAAAAGTGGACAGTGGCTGTGGCTTAACGGCCGGGTGGTCGAGTGGTCAGCGACCCTGACTACGAAAGCCACGGTCCCGGGTTCGAATCCCGGTAGCGGCAAAATGTTTGTGTTATGAGCACGACCGTTTGTGACCGAGTTATGGATGTTTATTAGCATTTAAATATGTTTAGGCGTAATTCAATCACCATAATTCAAGCTATGCCTTGTTTGAGGCTGAATGATTAGTAAAATAGTTGTGAAATTTATTTATTAATTAATTTATTTTTTATGAAAGAAGGAGGCAAACGAGCTGGTGGGTCACCTGATGGAGAGCAATCACCGCCGCCCATGGACACACGAAAATCCAGAGGAGTCGCAGATGCGTTACCGACCTTTAAAAAGGAATAATAGGGTTAAGGGAGGAATAGAAATTGTGAGGGGGGGAAGGGGCCTCCGGAACTCTCACTGGCCGGACGAAACACAACAGCACAAGTGCCATTATTTCATGCCGGATATTCGTGAGAGGGTGGTATTACCCCGGGCGAGCCGGCCCAATGCGTGTTGCAACGCAACGTGTCTCTACCACTCAGTCAGTCTCACTCATTTAGCACCACCCAGGGGTCACGTGTAGGGTCTCAAGGGTAAACCTACGGACGCGAGTAACTTTAACGCCCATAACTTATAAATATTTTACTCGTTCAATTTTTTGGTATGACTTGTTCTTAGTCCGTCGCCATAGCATCGACTTAAGTAGCATTATTGAGTTTCGGCAGATTAGATAGCTAGTGCCTTAGTGGGGAGGAGGTTGTTGATTATGGGTAAAATACGCCTCCATTTTAAGGCTTTTCGTCATCCGATAGTAGTAAGTATCAAGCGAGTTATAGGCCAAGATATTTAAAGTTGTTTAATGTAATAAAAGCCGTCGCCTTTGTGTTGTACCACAGACCAAGAGAAAGCCTGATAAGAGAACGAATAAAAATGTTTTTTGCGTGATTCGCGAGCGGGACGTGGGGCGCTTCAGTTAACAATAGAAAAAAAGTGTTGTTTATCTCCAAATTTCTTGGGAATTAAACGTGATAGTTTCCGTTTTAGCAAATTATAGCTCCTGATATAAGGAAACGATGTACGATTCTTTTGTTTGATAAAACCGACAAAAAATTGGAAGTATGTATGCTGTTATTTTATTTGAATGACAATTTATTTAACCAATCATTCAACAACAGTTTTGCCGCGTTAATATCAAAAGTTCTAATAATATTACTAACATAATATTATTAAACATAATATACACATTTAACCGTGTAATTCACACGTAACCGCGTCGCGAGGCGGTGAAAGAATACTACAACCCCATCTCTTCCATTGGGTGTCGCAAAAGGCGACTAACGGACTAAAGACTGCACATATTTCCAACAGCATAGAGCGGCGATGGGCTCACCATCTGTCACGCTGAGCACATGTGCAGTCGCTATTTGTTAAAAAGTAGACTATTGGTAGAGGACTGCTTTTGCGGTCCTCATTGCCTAGTCTCTAACTAACCCTTAGGGGATAATAGTTGTATTATTATGTATGTACACAATTTAACACGCTACACTTTTTACTAATATTAATTAATGTAGGTAAGTAGCAGTCTTTACAATACCAAAAGGCATAATTGTCTAAAATTTCGTAATGGTATTAAACTATTTATTTAACCTTTTGTGTATTGGGCGTGTTGGTAGCGGGGCCAATGAGCGGCCATGTTTTTAATTTCTATATCTGATTTCAACATTATTTTCATAGTTTGTAGCGCGACTTTATAGCTACACTGGTGATTAAGTTGATGATAACGCGCGTCCGTAACTATGCCACAGCCTTCGATCATATGAATATTAAATACCTACATGATTGCTTCTTGATAAACAGCACCACGAAAATAAGGCACGAATCAGAAAAGTAAAAAGGTGTGTCGTAATTCCAGTAAGTATCGTTATGGATTTTACATAATTATTTGCAATATTTTTCAAAAATTTTGCTATTTGATAAAGTATTTTTATTGTATTAAATCTCTTACTATCGCTTGCTAATTAAGAACAGAGTCGATGGGAATATACCTACGTGGAGTCGCTATCGTTTTTTTGTTACCAAGTAATTTGTGGAATATAATCAATGTTTTTTCTAATTTAGAAATAAATTATTTTGTAATTTTAGCTTTCCAAAAAAATAAATACATTGGTAAAAATGGGGGGTCATCATAGCGCGTGATAGAAAGGATGAATTTTATAAACAAAATGACTCAAGTGTGATTTGTACGGAACATTTTCGTGAAGATGACCTAAGTAAAGGAGAAAGGATTTAGAAGAATAAAAAAGACAGCCTTACCAAATATCCAGGTAAATTGTAACAAATATACACTCAGAGACTGCAAAATAACATTCTTAATTTAAATATTTTTTACATCAAGTAATTATTAGTTTGAGTGGTGGTGTTCAAGGATCAAAAGACCGGCGGCGGCGGTCGCGAAACAATTGATTTTCAATTGTGTCTGGTTTTACGATGCTCAAGGGGTTAATAGTAAATGGGAGAACTTTAAAATCTTTAAATAGAGGTTTACAACTTTGAGTACTCCACGCATAACATAATAAGCCTTTATGCAATTTATTTGAAGCATAAAAGCTAGCAAAATGTAAAACCCTACCTGTACCCAAATAAGGCGTATTTGTAAGGATGTGTATGTATTAACAAGGGGACATTGTTTCAGTTTGATTTTGTATGAGACCGTGCATCTATTACTATAACTTTTATATTTTACTAGCATCAAGGATTTAGGATCAAGTAATAGAGAGTAACTTTGTTTTGAAAATATACCTTCCTCCGACGAAAATAGCTTTGGTTTCTAAATTTAGCAGTCAACTAAGGTTCAAAACCACAAATTGAACACCGACATAATATTTTAACTCAAAAAATGATCTCACTCTGTTAGAAATAGTTAAGCTGAATAAAAGCGACTCCATAATTCTATGTTCATAGACTGATTTGTCCACGTCATACCGACTGACGCTAGACCTCAAAATCAAATTCAAAAATAAAGAATATTAATATTTTATTCATTCTTGTTCAGCATTTATTATCTGCGTATGTCTGTCCTCATCATGTCCCCGCGAAGAATCAAAATGACGCAATTGCAATTTAGATTACATCTTGTCGCATGCTGTTAAGGCTTATTTGAAATGCTTATTTTGTTAAATAAACCGTTTCAAAACTATGTTATTCGCCTAAAACACATGTGAGTCAAATGTATGTCACAGCCCAAGTAACAAATTATCGTTGCATAATAGTTGAGAAAACGTTTTACTTATCCTTTTGGTTCTATAAAGTGGGTCATATAAACGTGTCGTAGACGTTTATACAACGCGAAATAGGCCCATATTAAACGACATTATTGTTATTTACAAGTTAAATAAACGTCAGTCAAGAACTTTTAAATGTTACATAAAAGTTTTCGACCGACTGTTATCGAACCATAACAATTGCATAGACATTAGAAGATGACTGTAATGTCGGTTAAGTGTTTAACATCGACTTTTATTGTACACATTCAGTTCATTCCATTCATTCGTTCCTGTGATGTTTGCTGGAAAAGTGCGTGTTATCAAATACAAAATTTAAACGGTGTATAAGTTATAATTTACTTAACTAGTTTTACATTTACTTTAACAATATTATACACGAACAGAGTGTTAGGATAAATGTGTGCAGTGCACCTAGTTCTTATGGGACGTTTAGTTTTGTGGTGAAATATAAGGTGACTGCTAGAAACCGCAAAAAACTTCTAGGGCTGGTCAGGTCAAGTGTTTTAAACATGACAAAAATGAAATTCGTGTTTTTTTCATTTTTTATTAAATAATTCATTCTGTAAATTTTAATTAGATCTTATTTATTTTAAAGCAATAACATAAGAAAAATAAAATGAAAAGCAATTAAAAATAACGAGTATTTACAACGCGCGGGCAACAAAGTTCAACGAACTGCCGGGAAGCCGTCGGTTGACACGTCCGCGTCGTCAGCTGGGCGTTAAGTACCTACGTTAGTCTGCAATCATGAGACCCCACTTATTTTCCTTTAATTGAAATGTGCGTAGGTATAAGGTGCAGTTAAGTCCAACGACTATCGATTGCATCAAGTTATGGCCACATTTTAACTGTAATTATGATAAGTGTTAAGTATGAGCGTAATTTCAACTCAATCCTACCCTACGTCTTACAAAAAAAATCTATCACACATTATGAGAAGATAGGTACAGCTACCTTTCCTTACAAATGAAAGATCAAATGTAGGTAGTTATCTAAGGTACGACCAACGACCGAACGATGACCTTTCATGTCTACGACAACTAAACTAAAATAAGTATGTATTACCTATTTTGTGTTATTGTTAGTCAAGCGTTATTTCACTATTCAGTCTTGCCTACTTACACTAAATTAAGTTAAACTAATGTATCGCATTAAAGGCAACGTTGATACCTAAACTGCTGCGTAATTGATAGGTAGGCAGGTACTTACGTGGTGTTATAGAGCATTCCAGTTTATTACATTAGCGCACAGGAAAGGTGATAAGCTTCCCACTGTCAAACTAATGTAATAATGATTAAATAAAAGTAAAAACCTGTGCAAAAATTTCTTAAATAAATTAAAATTTATTAAAGGATAAACTAGAACAACTTTTGTGATCAGCACATAATTATTATTACACTAATTCGGCGGGCTTTAGGCATTATTACGCACACGCGACGCGAATGCACCAGATAGAATGCATAAGTTGACTGCCGAATAAAATCAAAGATGCAAGATGCGCAAGCGAGCGACACGTAGACGATCTGCTGTCTCTTTCCAATTCTATGAATATGAAAGAGACAGAGTAAATTCTTATCGATGCGGCAGGCGGTGTACCAACGTTACGGCTTTAACTTAGAGAATCGCACTGTGGCACTGCTGTGCTGAGTCGAGTCACTGAACTCACTTGAGTCTCTTGCGCAGCGCAGCGCAGCAGGTGTGTGCAGTTTCCTCGGGAAAGTTTTGGTGTGTATGTGAGGTGCATTTGTGTGTGGGTGATTAAACTAATAACTAGTATGAGTTAATTAGTAAAGGATTAGTATTATTATGAATAGGCTACCGTGAATAAAGTAATCAGTTCAGTAACAAATTAATGTTTTGTGTAAAAAATGGGTGTTAAGTCGTATTAGACTTGTAGGTAGAACAGGTGGTGTTCTTTTAAACACGTTAAATAAGTGTAATAATAATGTGCCGATCACAAGAGTTATTTTAGTTCGTCTTTTAATAAATTTTATTTTATTTACGTTATTTTGGCGAAGGTTTAAGTTTTATGTAATATTACGTTAGTTTGACAGTCCAAAGCCTGTGAGGTGTGATGGGAAGCTTATCACCTTTCCTGTTCGCTGATGTAATAAACTGGAATGCTTCTAACACCATGTAAGTAAGTACCTACCGACACCTATTAATTACGCAGCTTTTTAGGTATTAACGTTGCCTTTCATGCGAGACATTAGTTTGACTTAATTTAGTGTAAATAAATAAATAAGACTGAATAGTAAAATAACCGCTTGAATAACAACAACATAACATAGGTAACTTATCACAATGCTTTAGGCTGTTTAGTTGTCGAGGACATGAAAGGTCATCTGGTCATTTGGTTTGGAGTTAGCGGCAAGTGCTTAGCGTGCGGACGCGATATTAGATAACTACCCAACTACCCATTGTAAGGAAAGATAATTGTAACTTCTCATAATGTGTGATGTGATAGATATTTACTAGGATTGAATTGAAATTACGTTCATACATCATAACACTTACCATAATTACAGTTAAAAAGTGGCGTTGGACTTAACTGCACCTTATACTTACGCACATTTCAATTAAAGGAAAATAAATGGGGTCTCGTGATTGCAGACTAACGTAGGTACTTATCGCCC
Source organism: Scoparia ambigualis (assembly GCA_963921215.1). Taxonomy (NCBI): domain Eukaryota; kingdom Metazoa; phylum Arthropoda; class Insecta; order Lepidoptera; family Crambidae; genus Scoparia; species Scoparia ambigualis. Next base: position 3,717,734 of record OY992503.1, read on the forward strand.
AGCTGACAACGCTTACGGGTCAACAGTCGGCCGGCCAGCCGTTCGTTGCCCGAGCGTTGTAAATAATCGTTATTTTTAATTGTTTTTAATTTTATTTTTCTTATGTTATTGGTTTAAAATAAATTAGATACTCAAAGACCATCTAATTAAAATATACAAAATGAATTATTTAATTAAAAAATTTAAAAAACACGAATTTCTTTTTTGTCATTTTTGTCATGTTTGAAACACTTGACCTGACCAGCCCTAGAAGTTTTTTGCGGTTTCTAGCAGTCACCTTATATAGGTGTGTTGTTGTGAATTTTTTTACGCCCACTTCGAATTTCTTGAAATTAAATTATTGTAGACTATTGCTTAAAATTTGTTTACATACTAAATTAGCAGCCATCTTGTCTAAGTTAAGAAACGACTTCTATACATCAATTATAGCATACTGCGGTTTCTTGCGACCAAGATGGTCGGCCATGATAAATTATTTTAGAGTTCCGTGAGATAATGAACATAAACAGATAACCTTTAATTTAAATAAAACCTTTATACATGGTGTCATATTTTTTTTATTTATCCGACCTACAACCTGGCTTCATAATACGACGATATAATGAAGCAGTCGTAAAAACGTTCACGTAACCTTTACTCTCACACCACTATTCGACGTTGTATGAATCAGTCGTAAAAACGTCTACCTAACCTATACACTGGCACCACTATACGACGTTGTAGGAATCAGTCGTGAAAACGTCTACCTAATCTATACACAGGTACCACTATTCGACGTTGTATGAATCAGTCGTAAAAACGTCTACTTAACCTATACACAGGCACCACTATACGACGTTGCATAAATCAGTCGTAAAAACGTCTACCTAACCTACACACAGGCACTACTATACGACGCTGTATGAATCAGTCGTAAAAACGTCTACCTAACCTATACACAGGCACCACTATACGACGTTGTATAAATCAGTCGTAAAAACGTTCACATAACCTATATTTTTGTACTATTATACGACGTTGTATAAAGTAGTCGTAAAAACGTTTACTCAACTTATTTAGTGGACCATTTAGTTACGGGACTAAATCGTTGTAGGAATAACGGTTACACAACGTTGTGTTGTCTAATAACATCAATTCAACAGTTATAAAACCGAAAGTCGCATAGCACAGTTTTTATATGACCAATTTACTAGTTGGGAGGTGCCACTACTTCGCTACGACTTAAATTGGAATTGTGTTAGCATCTATTGTTTAAATTATTGAAGGCTACAGCGCGTTTGTATCGATAGATTGTGCATTGTACAACAACGTATCGAAAATCGCTACTATATCGCTACAGCAGCCGCGTCGCCAGAAATCGCACTCGTGTGAAAAGCTTAGTGAATTCCGCCCAGTGATGTAGTCAAGTAGACGTATTGCTTCGCTAGTTTGATTATTTAAAAATTCGTTTTTAATAAGCAAATTAGCGAGGGAAGAACACTAACTAGTCGACTAAATTACTAGCACAGGTGCGAATAACGATCGTCCGTACGTAGCGTTCTTTCTACTTATTACCGTTGACTAACTAAAACTGCTGAAGTACTTAAAACGCACAATCAACTAGAAATCCGCTTACCACGCCGCAAGACGCCCACTGTCGTCGCTTAACGGATACATCGCTACCGTATCGCGTTTGCATAAAGTTGCAGTGTGTTAAAATCAAATCGTAGAAACATGGAAAAGACAATTAAAAATAAATTGAAACTAGGCATACACTCAAAGATAACGAAACCGCAATCCGGGCGGCTGCGTTCAGACGCCTAAGGTAGACATATTTGTCAACGTTCTGTTATCTTTGAGTTTATTTAATCGTTTTTAACGCAAAATAATCAAATATTACGTGGGTGGGTAAGTAAGTATACACTGTTAAAACTATAATTAATTTTTAAATAAAAAAAATATTGGTGCACTGAAAATATATTAAAACTATGCGTTAGATTTTAACAACGAATAGTTTTAATATAAGGTTTAATTCCATTACATTAAAAAAACTTCAATAATTGAGATGCGAAGCTCGACAAACAAACCCTGATTGCTTTTGGATATTTAGACACACTTGAAAAGTTTAATATCAAAAGCTAATTTTGTAATTTCGCAATTCATTTAACCCATAAAAAGCATCTGGTCCCGTATAGAGAAACTAATTTCTCTCGAATTGCATTTTATAGAGGCCGAGAATGCCACGCCCGATCGTCTGATATAATTTTAATTAAAGCTCTCTGGAAAAATACGTTTGATATAACTAAAAGCTTTTAAGAGGATTGAGGGAGTTTACTTTACTTTTCTATCTTTTAAACATGAATGAGAATGTTCTTTGTACTATTGTCAGTGACTCATATCTGGCATGGCAAAATGTCAAAACCGGTTCCGTCGGAAGATCAGCGCTGACCGTAAGGCCAGCATTTTGCTGAGCCGGAATCCGTTTTGGGACCTTATTTTGTATAATTTTCTTTTTGTCTGTATTAACTGAACTGTTTTGTCTTAAATAAATATTTTTTCTTCCTTTCTTTTATTTAAACAACAAGTACCTACTCAAATGGCAATTCCGTTACTATGCAGGCAAAGTTTTTATTTCTCATAGAAAGTTGTGTAAGTAAGTAAAATAAAGGCTCTAAAATGGGTCTGATACTCTAGTTCGAATGACGTTACCTAATATTGGCTAGCTTATGCTAAACACGCCTGAAACAACTTAAATGAGTACCAAGGACCAACGCAAAAGATACCTTATCATCATCGTTAGCCTATAATCGTATTATTGCGGGCACAGGGGCACATTTCCTGCATGAAAAAAAACATATGGGGAGATTGTGCCATACCTCACCACACAATTCGTTTTGGTGAGTTAACGCCCGCTATCTTACGAGAACAACCGGGACCAACGGCTTTGCGTGCCTTCCAGAACGCAGAGGAGCTCGAGATCATTTTTAATTTGGTGACCCATCCAGTGACCGGCTTGCGATAGTTGCTTAACTGGCAAGATCGCTACTCACACGCCTTAAGGCTGCGCCATCGAGCTTCTCAGACACAAATAAAAACAAATTGTAATATCCCAACATAATCAGGTTTTCGAGTAAAGTTCATCATCCAAAGAAATATTGCTTTTTCATACCTTAACTTTTCTTTGTCTATAGTCCTATAAGAACTATGTTCTAACTAATCATATTAAAGATATAATAGATCGACTAATAGATTAGCCAAACGCCGTTGAAATTACGAATTGTCTTAAACAGTCTCGGATTTTTGCGAAGATTCTGAAAATAGTTCTATGAAGTACGAAGTTCATTCCTTTCTTCATTTATATTTAAATTATTTGGTTTTTGTGCAATAGTTCTAGAATTTTTGCAAACATCTGAGTTTTTCAATACGACATAATATAGGTACCAATTACATAAAGAAACACCTTAGTGGAAGACTTTACTGCGGGGTGCTTCTTTAGGATTACATACTTTCGACATTATGAAGATTTCTCTCCATGATACTTCGAATAAAAACTTAAAAGAGTTCGGCGTCATTGTTAAAGTTTTCCATCAATTTCATATAACTTGGTTAGAATATTTTGCTTGCCCAAAAGATTTTTAATATGGGATAAGGGATATATTACATTACATGCCTCCTTTAACGTTAGGGAGCAGGAGGGTGATCTATGTACAGAAGGTTCATCATTGGGGATTTCGCTGTTTGGCTATATACTTAAAATACTTAGAGGAATACAAGTATTATTAGTACTTACTTCAGTCTTTTGATATTGTCTATAATATGGAAAGCCTGAGCCCAGCACTGTGAAATTTATAGTAGATTATACAATATTAGCTGGAATTTGGTTTTGGATTTTAGCCTTGTGTTTATTTTGGCCTTGGATTGGTTGGAAAACGGAAAATGTTCGACAACAAACTTTCCATGTTTGTGACTCCAATTTACACGGCCGGCAACGTATCTGAAATTTCTCTGGTTTTGCCTATATAGGAGGCGGTGATTAGTGTAAATCAAGTGACCAACTTACATGCTCGTTTGCCTTCTTTTATTAATGGAAGACCATTGCAAAGCCTGACCCCTTCGATCAACAAATACCAACTAAATGTCAGGTCGGCGCTAAAAATATGTCTCGGTAAATAACAGCGCACTTGAAAAGTGAGCTCTTATTTGTTTAGTTTGCTTGAAACACTGCCAATGTTAACACGTTCACAATGTGACAATGTGGATTTAAAAGTTGCAAGAATAATGCCCGATAAAGCAATTTAACGGGTACTTTCGGTAAGTACATTTATAATAAATTATATTTTAAGCTTTAACAAATAATATTAAATTTTGAACACAATTACCGATTTTATTTAACCCACGCTACAAATGTTTGGCCAACGTCGATCAATAGACGAGTCAACATTTTGTGTAACAGAACAGTTGATGCTAGAAGCTTTGTGCTTAGAAAATGTGTGACTTTATTACTGGGAGCCCTGGTTGTAATTAGGTTGAACTTAAAACTGTTGTATGGTAACTTTCGTCTCAGTTCGTTAGTAAAAAAATGTAGCAATCAGCGATAAATACGTTACACTAGATAGGCCCTTCCGAGCACGCACTATGTTCCACTCATCTGCGGAGTCGACTTGGCACCTTGCTTTAGTGTGGCTTTGACATTCGCGCATGCGGAACGGCGAACATAATTTTTTATTTCTTTTCAAAGTGTACACCTAGACGTTTACTACAATTCAGTTGTCAAGTAAGTACCTAAAATTAATTGTTATTCAAGTCATTATTATGTAGTTATATCGTATTTTAAGAATAGAAAATATATTTTTTCAATTATTGTTATTGACAATCTAGTTGGGACGCTATCTTGATACACACTACGTTGTCTTTGACCGATCTGGCGCTGCGGCGCTGCGATGTCTGTCTGTTGATTAGATGACATTTAAATGTTTAAGCGCTGCAGCGACTGCAACGAATTTTAGGTCTCTCATTCTAGAATTTGAACAAATTGTTTGTATGGACGTTCTTGTCTATACTTCTAGGTCAATGGTAGCAATCAGTATATATTCACGTGGACAGAATTTGGTTTTGATTTTGTACGTGACGCATTATCTAGTTGGTATTGTTGATCGAAGCCTGACCCGATCTGACCTCAATAGAGGCATCTTAAACTACCTCGGTCTTATCTCCGCAAAAACGAGGTAGCCTAAAAGACCTTGAAACATACTAAAATTAAATGAGTTCGAAGTGTTACACGTACAATATGACTAATGTGCGACTGAGTGAGCAAATATAGACTTTACCGATAAACAAATGAAAGTGAACAGAACGCCAGTGTTTTTTTATTTGAAGTCATTAACGAGCCCGCATGTCAAAGCTGTTATTAGATAAAGTCCTGACAAAGCGAATGGAGGCTTCCATTGGTACCCAATACAGCCATCACGCTTGGACAATCGGGGATACTCCATAATTGATTGTGGGGCTCAAGTGCCCCTACCAAGCCACTCGTAAAATCGTCTTTCATGTCGTAAGGATATTATTTATCCAGAGATAAAGAAATATTCGTTTACCCGCTGACTTCGGGAAAATGTTTCTGGATAAGTTGTCCGAAACCCCCGTTGTGTAATACAGTACTGTTGTCGTTTCCAAGAGTTCGCGGATTTGTAGGGCTTTTACTGCCACACATGGGAAAAAAAATTAACAAAAACACTAATGAAAAAATATTTCGTCACTATTTTTATTAATTTACTTAAAACCATTTACTAGGAAGTAATACAGATTTTTCAAAATTGTACAGTGGGTATCACTTGTTTAATTCTGTAACAAAAATTTTAAGAAAGGCTAAACAATAGCTCCATATTAATAATAATCTGAGATGTTTACCACAGATTTGTGAATTCTATAAAGAATGAGAATAATTAAATTATGATGGTATCTTGAATTAAATATAATGTTATTCAAAATTAATTCTGGTTTTATAAAAATATAAGGGAAATTTTATTTTAATTTCAAAAATAATAAAAATTACTGGTAAGCAGTTTAATTAATTTTACAACAAATGTATTTGCTTTAATTATATGTTTATTATCTTTCGACGTAAGAAACTATTAACTTTAAACTTCAGACAAATAAATACATTACTATAACTTACTAATAAAACACTAATTAGTATAAACTTACAACAAATAATAATTACACCAAAATGCAGCACTTTTCGTTTCTACCACAATCGGTAGCCCTTTTGAAAATTAAATCTTCATTGCAGAACATTGAGTCAGCAAAGCACTCACCACCTCTCTTCCGACATCTTGTCTCTCTAATAGATACTGAAAATTAACAAAAAATACCTCATTATAAGCGTATAAACGTGGAACTGCTGGGCTCTCCCTACATTTTTAACCGCTTTTGCAGTCTAGTGGCTAAGCTACCAGTCTCAGACCCAGAGATCTCGAATTCGATTCCCAGCAGGGAGTACATCTTTGTGTGCTCGGTTTGGTTGGTGGTAGGGCTGTTAAGTCCGGCTGGCTAGCTACCACCATCTTATCTAAGTCTGTCGCCATAACAACGATGGTTATAGCATTGTTGTGTTCCGACAGTTTGAGATAAGATATCCAGTTCCTCAGTGTTTGAGGATTCCGGGTGAAGCGCGCTTCCACCTTTGGCCTTATCGTCACTTACCATCAGGTGAGATGAAGGCCAAGCGCTTACCCGTTGTAGAATAAAAAAAATGTAAATAAAACTGCCTAATTACTATCACTATGGATAGTGGATCACTTACTATAAGTTATTGTCTCTAGCTATTAATGATTATAGTTAACACTGGAGTACACTCGTGACCTACTATAGTAGACCATGGTAACATTTTTGTTGATAATTTGACAGTTTTACATGTTAGGGCACTGCGATTTCAGGAAAGTCTTTTTCATAAAATTTGTCAACATACCAGTACCACACTTCACTCCTAAGTGTATCCACGAATTTGTAATTTAGTTAGCGCCAAAGTCGCGAAGACTATTATGGTAGGCCCCTACTATAAAAGTCCGCGCGTGTATTGGTGTACAACTTTTGAGTAAGATTTTGTATTTTAGGTTCACAAGGTTAATTTATTAATTTTAAGTTAAAATATTCAATTATGTAAATTTAATCAATTATTATGAAATATGTTTGTTAATTTTTATAATTTTGTTACTTTTTGCAGAGAATTATTTATAGGTACATAGTCATAATTTCATCACGAATGTTGCAAAAGTGGAGCAGTGGCATATGGAGATGGAAACTGATGATGACGATGACAATGTGATTGAAAGTGATGAAGGAAAACTTGATCCTTTATCGGACTTACCAACTCCTGGTTGGTGAATTGGTGGATGCGCTCTTTGTTTAAGAGCCCGAAATCGATCGATGAAAAAGTGGTGCAAAACTTTTAACAAATGGGTTTGCTTGGACACCAGGATGTAGTATGTATTTAATGTAATGATGAAAAAGATTTTAATATTACGTTTGGTTTTAAAATGAAAATGTAAGATATTGATCTCACGAGGACCATTTTTGTTTAATTATTATATTTTAAGATAACTAGGTACTAAATTGTTTTTAATTTACAGTTTTTACTTGTTAACTATAAAATTGAAGTATATAAACAAGACCTAATAAATACTAACTTATTTGTCTTATATGTATAATTAACAGTTTAATTGTATATTACCTAAAATAAAAGTTACTGAGAATCGAACTTTTTTTTAATTCCCCGTTTTTTCGTTTGTTTATTTAATACTTTCGGCCCTCCCGCGACTTCGTCCGCGTAAATCCTCGTACACCATAACGAATTTCTAAACCACACAAACCTTGTCGAACACAACAAAAAAAACAATTAGCCAAATAGGTGCAGCCGTTCTGAAGTGATGCGCGAACAAACATTCGTGGCAATTGATTTTTATTTGTATGATTCAATCAAAGTCAAGTCAAAGTCAAATTATTTATTCAATGTAAACCTTTACAGGCACTTATTGACGTCAATACTAATAATAATAAAAAAACAGTTAACTAACTTATAGTTAAGACTTAATAACTAATCTAACGAGCTATTATAGTCTGTGCCAGACAAATGCGCATTGCTACCCCCAGTACCACTGCACGCCGAAACAGAATCGCGTCGAACCGATAGCAGTACTTACTAAAAATTAGTAGACTTTCTAAAAATTTGTGATTTTATTCATGATTATAGTTTATTTTTGATTTTATATTGATAACGATGATAAGTATTTAATTTTGTATTGATTTAATTTTTTTTTTTTTTAATTTATTTGATGTTGATATAAGGATTATTATAATCTTACTAACTTAGTTTCAGAAACACTATATTGACCATGTGTCTGAAATAAATTGTTTATTATTATTATATTAATACAGTAATCATGTAATTCTCACTTCCATAACAGCATTCCACTCCTTGACTCCGCTGACTCGGGCATAGTCCGTTTCCCGCCAGACTTGGACAATCGGCCTTGAAAGTGCACATGCCACCTTCCCGGGAGCAACTTGGCTCCTGGACTATTCTGTCTAGTCTGCAAACTGGAAATGATAAATTGAAAGCATTGTATTAGTCGTGTCATGTAGCGGCTCGTTAAAAGAATGCGGCCACCCCCTCTCTTCCCTTGGGTGTCGTAAAAGGCGACTAACAGACTAAAGTTTGCACATACGTACAACAGCATAGAGCGGCGACGGGCTCACCACCTGCCATGCTGAGCACATGTGCAGTCGTTATTTGGTGAAAAGTGGACTATGGCAGAGGACTGCTTTTGCTGTCCTCATTGCCTAGTCTCTGACTAACAATATCAAGAAAGTTAAGCAACGTTTGACTGAAGATATTTTTTTTTAGTTTGTCGACGTGATCGTATGTATAGGCTTAGAATAATAACGCATAGAAAGCGAGATCACGCACGATAAATAAGGCCAGTAAAACCAAGCCATACTGGCTTGGTACCGAAACGGCCCGCGTCAGTACTAATAATCTAAACTTATCTATCAACAGTTTCAATTTCCTTACTTTTGGGGCAAATCTGATTCCTCTAGCAACATTACTTGTGCACTTGTGTGCGTGTCGCCGAGATAGTAGGAGTAACTTACTCCTACATTCATTTTTTTTTGCCTCACGCCATGACAGTTTTCTAATACGAGACTATCGTTCTATACTTTATTATTCTATGTGTATAGGTATGTATAATTATTATAATCACGACTATTACCCCCGAAGGGTTAGTCAGAGACCAAGCAATGAGGACCGCAAAAGCAGTCCTCTGCCATAGTCCACTTTTATTATACTTATTATTTTACACAGAGAGAGCGTTTTTTCCTCTGCACCTTGATAAGTTGAAAGTGAGTATTACCAGGTATCTTCAACCACTATTTTATCTATTATCTCCAACTGTTGGATAAAAAAGATGACACTGACGCTACATATTAAGATGAGTTGCTGTTAGCTAGCAAGCTGGACTTAATAACAACAAACCTATCCTACAATTTTTTATTTCATAATATTTTCATTGGCAACACCTCGGTGGCCGAGAGGCCGCGCGGCCCTGTAACCGGGTTCAATTCTCCGGTCGGGCACAGTTTGTTTCGTTTTTTTCCGAAGATGGAATAATGATGGAGCTCTTTGCCCGGCAGTTGGATAGTTAAAAGGCTATACTTTAGATAGAAAGATATTTTTTTTATTGCACATACATGTGGAACTATTTTACAATACAAAACTTAAATCTAGTATGAGCAAAGGCGGTCTTATCGCTGAAAGCGATCTCTTCCAGACAACCTTTGGTTGTAGGACCCAAGAAAGAAAAAGAGGAAGTGCGCAAGTACAATTAAATGGAATTACACGATAGATAAGTAATAAAAACAGATATTTTATTATATAATATTTATTTATTATATTATGAATACATATTCATATTATAATATTATAAATATATATTCATAAATATATTACGTTAGACGTACATATATACGATGCTATAAATATCATACATACACACGTAACATATATATTAAATAAACTATTACATGTTGCTAGCAGATGGCTTTGCTAATAGATGCTGAACTTTACATTACTTTTTTTTTTTTTTCTAATGATCAATCTAATAACCCTTAACCCATACTGTCGATATGCAAAGTGAATCGGTTTCATTGATCAGTGGGTGTTAGATAACACCTTGCTATTGTTATCACGACAATACATTTTGAACTATTATACAAACAAACATATTCAGTATTCACGTCAGCTAACAGATAAGAATGCAATAATTAATGTGTGGCAACGATTAGCGTAATATGCTAATGCTGTACGAATAGTGCGAAATGGTAATGTTGAATAATATAAACGTAACCAGTATTCATTAATAACGGTACAAAACAGGTTTACGTTTTACAAATATATTTTTTTTATGTACGCGTAGTGTAGGATATGTTTTATGGATACTGAGCATGTTATCGTATTGTAAATACAATAATTGCTGTCGAATACATTAAACCGGAAAAGTTTTTGCCACATTTTGAATTATTATTTTCTAAATTGATTTCTAGATTTTTAATCGTAGTATTTTACAAAATTTACTTCCATAATTGTGTTAATAGCAAAAAAAAGTCAATTAGGTACTATGGGAGTTGTTTGCTTTGATATAAAACCAGGTACATCCGTAATCTGTTTTACCTAACTTCATCACATGCCAAATTTCAGAGGCAGAGGATTTTTTCTGGTTACAAAAGCCCCGTTGATTGAGCTGTAGCCCGCCCTGCGCGGCGCGGCGGGCGCCGGCAACTTCGTCCGCGTGAAATCCCGTCCCCGCATCACGTGACGAATTATATAGACACTAAAAACTAAAAAGACTACGCCTAAAATAATTATTAAGTTACTGAGTTTTTTAATGATAAATAATACCTCTAGTCGTAAATGTCTAAATCTGTGCTGCTGCTAGTACTTATATAAAATAGTGTTTCAGAAATTGTAAAAAAACAGATTTTTAGAAACAAAACAATAATTTTAGTGAAAATAAACAAACATTTCATAAACAGTAAGTAATATGAATATGTAACCTATTGTGCACAATATTAATTCATTTAAACTTTGCACAAATGGTACAAAAGGGTAGGTAGTTATTATTCTATTTTGTAAAAGACAACCAGTTTGAGAACATCTGACTATTAGTATGAGTTTTGAAAAAGGGGTACGATCTAAACTTTTATATATTCATCTTTTCCCGTCAAATACTGATGGGTAAAGACGGAAATTATTTATAAATCTTAAAATACGATTTCGATGAAATAACACAACTAAGAATGAACAATAATAAGTAAACGTTGAATTAAAATACTCGCACCTTCTACATAAAAAACACTCGAATAATATGTGTAAAAATCACAGCACAGGCATTTCAAATTCCACACAACCTCTTACTCAAAGGGGCAAACATTGAGGGTTGGGACGTAACAAAATGGCGGTATTAACAATGTTGCCAGCGCTGCAAAAACTACACCAAATTTGGTGTTATTGACGGTTTTTTTTATGTTATCCCGTTCTTCATCTTGCCCCACTCACCCTAGTTGCAGATTAAGTAGAATCAGTTCAGTAGGTAATTACATAATAATTTGTAGACTTCATGTTCCGGACAAGCAAATTTTGCCTAAATACATTGAGTTATAACGTATTATCTCAATGCCTAAATGAAATAATGTTATGTTTGGTCTAGTCTACGTGATGATAACAATAAAAAGATGTCTTTTTATTTGTGTGCGCGACAAACTGCGATCTATATTGTGTAATTGCTTAGAAAGGCACGTTTGTTAACTTATCTATTCAGGTAAAATATAATAAAATATATCATTTATTTATGTTAAGAAAACTGGAGCAGTTCGATGGCGCAGCGGCTAGCGCGTTCGGCTTGCGATCTTGCCCGCTAAGAAATTTCGCAATGACGGGGTCGCCGGATGGATGACCAAATTTAAAACATCTCGAGCTCCTCCGTGCTTCGGAAGACACGTCAGCCGTTGGTCCCGGTTGTTGTCGTAAGATTATGACAGTCGTTAAAACCCACCAAAGCGCATTGGGCCAGCGTGACGGGTTATGGCCCAATATATCCAAGTGTTTTGTCCACGTGGAAGGCCTTTGCCCAGCAGTGGGACATGATGATGATGATGATGATAGGAAGACTGGGTAAAACAGTATTAAGAAAATGAGTGAGGTGGATAACGGTTCGCACTAATAAAATAATACTACCACCCCCTCTCTTCCCTTGCGTGTCGTAAAAGGCGACTAACGGACAGTAGACTGGACATACATACAACAACATAAAGCGACGATGGGATCACCACATATCACGCTGAGCACATGTGCAGAAGTTATGCGGTGTGCCGTGGACTGTGGCAGTGCACTGCTTTGTGGTCTTAAGCCTAGTCTCTAACCCGTTGGGGTTAAATAGTCGTGAGTATATGTATGTAAAATTTGCGTCACAGGATATGATCCTGAAAGTTAAGTATAAGTTATGCAATAAGTACCTACGGCATTTCCGGATGCCTTACCTCTCAAGTCAAGTAACTACAATTAAAATTATGATTTGTAGTCCTTTACAAATTGAAAAAGACGGTAAAATTGCCACAGGCAAATTCAAGCAATTTGGACTAGGTTCTTTCCAGGTTCTTTTATGACACAACCTTTTTAATTTTCTAATTTGTTCGCTACAAATGTGCGTTAAAATTTTTTGAACAATAACATTAATTCTATTTCTTTGTCTAGTATTAACAAAGGCGTAAGTTTATGAAAAGAAAAACACTTGTTCAAATTATAACAACCTTAAAAGATAAAAAAACAGTTCGTTAGACTTTGTCTCATTAATATTCGTTGTTGTATAATATACTAACTTTGGTCTGCGGCTTCGCTCGTCCTAGATTTCCTCCCATTTTAAAAGTTTGAAAAAAAAAATACAGACTTTGACTAATGTTACTTTGTACTATTTATAAAACTACACATACAAACATATAATCACGACTATTATCCCCGAAGGGTTAGTCAGAGACTAGGCAATAAGGACCGCAAAAGCTGTCCTCTGCCATAGTCCACTTTTCACCAAATAGCGACTGCACATTGTCCTCCACGTGACAGGTGGTGAGACCATCGCCGCTCTATGCTGTTGGACGTATGTGCAGCAGTGACGAAGGTTCCATACAACTCGATTCCCACCGGCTTCCCTTCAGAAGTTTAGAACACAACCATTCTCTACTTGCATTGAGAAATGGCACAATCAGTAATTGTAAAAGTAAATATATAAAAGAAACATTACAAAACGTCTACACTATGGACATTAAATCAACAAAATTTGCTTTTCAACAACATATTGCTATAAAATAAGCCGCAGGCGCGATCGGCTTTTTGGCAGTTAAACTTCTGTACAAAATATACGTCATGACGTCACATAAAGGTCAATAAACCCACCCGCGTATTAGCAGCCGGTAAGCCGTCTTTATCCGAGTTACTTGATAGAGAAAGTATTACAATATGCGTGCGAATGAGCGGGATGGAGGAATATCGTTTTCGGTTTGTGTTCTGTTGACAGATAATTTGACGTAATTGCAATTCATCATTGAATGCAAGACTGTGTTTTATTAGTATTTGAATTTAATAGTTAGTTTCACCTATTAGAATGATTAGTATTGTAGTTGGACTTTGTTTATTTGTGTTGTGTGTAGTGATGAAAGTAGTTACGAAGACGTACGTTGTAATTAGGTATTTGCGGTAAGTAGATATTGTAATAAGTTGATTTGTAAAGTAATCGGTAGAATTGTAAGATGTCGGCATTAATAGCTTTAGATTCTTCCCGGCTATTATGATAATGTCTTAGCGCACTTTGTAAGAAAGAATAGACGAATAACTTTAGAGTATAAGTAGTATTATTAGTACTTAGTCGATTAAGTTTTGTTTAATTTACATCATATCATCATTTCACCACAAACGGCTTTTATCAAAGCTACTTCTATTATGCTTGCAAGACACTGTTTCAATATCTCAGTGCTTACACGTATAGTAAAAGTGGACTGAAGATACATCTGCCTATACAAGACTGAAGCCAGAATGCCAATCACAGATTTTCGGTAAGGACTCAAGACTGCGTGCCCGCGCTCGGAGTAGGTAAGCATTTTTTTTTTGCTCCGGCTTACCTCTCTCAATATTTCACGCTTCGCCACTGATGTGCAGTGCAGTATTTAATCCGTTAGTCGCCTTTTACGACATCCAAGGGAAGAGAAGAAGCGACACGGTTCCATAACCACAACATTTTAATAAAAACCTTAAAACTCATAGAAAAACTGGCCTCAAGAGGATTATTAAGTTATCTAAACTGTCAAATTTCTCCAATGAATATTGATCCTTAGAATCAAACCATAAAGTTCAAAATTAATTGTAGAAAATATGTTTATTAGAAAAAAAAACAATTAGTCTCAGGAAAGCTCGAACGGGATTCGAACCCGTTTTTTTTTTAATAATTCGAACTCTAACCGCTAAGCTACCGAGACGCCAGAAGACTAGTTGAATTATTTCTAGTAGTTGATACGCTGCAAGCCAGCGGTATTACGTCACTGTAAAGTCTACCCTCTCATTCGAAAGAAATACTATTGCAAGTATTTAACAATCGATAAAGACTTAATTGCTTATAAATATCTTTATTATTGAAATTTTGCATTCACAATGCTTTATAGATATAGGATAAAATGTTTACTAGAAATAAAAATTTATATCATGATCATGATGGTGATGATTAATAAAGGAAGCACAAAACAAAACTCTAAAAACCTTTATAAAAATAGTTATTTGTTATACAAGAGTGCAAACTTGCTTTTTAACCGCGTGCTCAATTTTGATGACCGAGCAAGCGAAGGATTCTAAAATTGAATCACGAGCGTAGCGAGTGATTCTAAAATTAGAATCCTGAGCGTTACCGAGGGAATCAAAAGAGCACGAGGTGAAAAATCTTTGCACTCGAGTGCAACACGTAACTTTTCATCCCACCTCAACGAGGAAATTACCAACCAAATTAAAAAAGTAGGTACACCAAAAAGGTTCCGAGTCTGAGTTTTTAACAAATTAAAAAAAAGTTGTATGATATATTCGGCACCATAGAGGTAGCAGTAAATAGGTTTAATGTTTTTTTTAATTCACAAACTTAGTGCACACGATGTTCTAAATTCAATTTACTTTATCCTCTAGAGAATAAAAATGGCTTTTCCATTCAGATATTGAAGATTAAAAATACTCTTTCCGAGATGGTGGGATGAAAAACAAATTTATGAGCTTATCACGGGTTATTCTTCTAAGGACAGATTCTCAAAGCGACAGGTGTACCTACGCGTAAGCACATAAAGAGAGAAATTGTTATTATTATTAACTGTGTCGCGTAGCGGTGAAAGAATACTACCCCTCTCTTCTTTTGGGTGTCTTAAAAAGAGACTATTGGACTAAAGACAACCATCATTATTATCAGCCTATATTTGACGACCTCCTTTTGACGACCTCCTTGGTCGAGTGGTTTGTTTGTTTGTTGTTTTCATGGCGTCGCCATCTCTGAGGTCCCAGGTTCGATCCCCGGTTGGGTCAATTTAGAAATTATTGTTTTTCTAAATTGTCTCGAGTCTGGGTGTTTTCTATGTATAATAAGTATGTATTTTAAGTAGGTTTATCCGTTGTCTAGTAACCATTTAACGAGTTTCATAACGAAGCTTCTCTTGGGCTAGATAATTGGTGTGAGTGTAGGAAAGTTTATTTATTTCATTTATTTATTTGTCCACTGTTGGAGATAGATCAATCCAAAAGCACTCCACTGAGCACGATCCGCGGCCACTATCATTCAGCTCTTGAAAGCCACCTTAAAAGGATCGTCGCTACAACTTGTCTGAGGGCATCCTACGCTACGTTTGCCGATACGCGGTCTCCACTTCAGAACTCGTCTACCGCAACGGTCATCGGTTCTGTGACTGATATGAACTTATGTCGACAATAATGAACACTACTCAGGGACAGTAACATTATAAACAGGTAATAGAAAAAAGTAATGAAGCAACTAGTAATCGCAATATTTACAACACGTTAAAACCAGGAAAATTCAACTGAAATAGTACCTATCCACTGTCACGTCTAAGGTGAGTATAGTCACCGAGCGCAAAAATTTCGCATACGTCAAAGGTGAGTATAGTCACCCGTGGACAGTTGCGATATTTTTTACTCGCATACGTCCACGGTGAGTGTAGTCACCCAAAACACGTAGTACGTAGGTCCTTCAAAAAATTTGAGGTGATTCTGTGGTTACTAATTCATTATAAAAGTAAAAGAAATCTATCTAATAGCAAACATAATTTCACAGAAAAAAATAATGAAATTGACGAAAATTGTCAGTTCGCCAAAACGGAATTTTGCAGCGTAAGCGTTTTTAAAAATGTCTAAATACTCTTCTACTCAGCGTATTTCCTAAATAAGTGCACATCAAAACAATCGCATACTAATTATCGTTATGGATTAGTTAGGTTTGTTCACATTTTGTATCAAAAATCATCACTACTCACGACTTCGGTAACCTAATCAATCAATAAACAAACAAAAGAAGAAAGCGCGGTTTTTTGCTAGCACGTAATTTAGAATCATTTCTTTTGATGTATGAATTGAATGCGTTTACATCGAGGGTTTTAATCAATATTAAATTCCCAAGGTTAATAACATATTACATATTAATGTACCTAATGATTGTAATGATGAGAATAGTGCGGTGCCATAGACACAGAAAAACAGCTACTTTACTTTATAAGTATTATGTAATGATGAGAATAGTGCAGTGCCACAGACAAAGGAAAACAGCGACTTTACTTTATAGTTATGTAATGATTGTAATGATGAGAATAGTGCGGTGCCACAGACACAGGAAAACAGCGACTATACTTTATTATTATGTAATGATTGTAATGATGAGAATAGTGCGGTGCCACAGACACAGGAAAACAGCTACTTTATATTATGTAATAATGAGAATAGTGCGGTGCCACAGACACAAGAAACCGGCTACTTTATATTATGTAATAATGAGAATAGTGCAGTGCCACAGACACAGGAAAAGAGCAAATTTACTTTATAATTAATTATGAGTATAGTGCAGTGCCACAGACACAAGAAAACAACGACTTTACATTATAATTGGTGTAATGATTGTAATGATGAGAATAGTACAGTGCCACAGACACAGGAAAAGAGCAACTTTACTTTATAATTAATGATGAGCATAGTGCAGTGCCACAGACACAGGAAAAGAGCAACTTTACTTTATAATTAATGATGAGCATAGTGCAGTGCCACAGACACAGGAAAAGAGCAACTTTACTTTATAATTAATGATGAGCATAGTGCAGTGCCACAGACACAGGAAAATAGCGACTTTACTTTATAATATGTAATGATGAGAATAGTGTAGTGTGACAGACACAGAAAAACAGGGACTTTACTTCATAATATGAATGATGATGATGAAAATAGTACAGTGCCATGAACACAGGAAAACAGCGACTTTACATGTAATGATGAGAATAGTGCAGTGCCACAGACACAGGAAAACAGCGACTTTACTTTATAATATGTAATGATGATAATGTATTTCTGCAGAGTTAGAAGCAAGTCGAACGACGACGTATTATTTTATTACTATTAAGATTACAACCACATTTTCTACTTTTTTAGTAGAGTGTGTTTTTCGCGGGAAAAAGTAGCCTTTATATAACCGTCATCAGGGCCTTATTCCATGCCAAAATTCATCATAACCGGTTAGCGGTTTAAGCGTGAAAGCGTAACGAACAATCACACGCGTTTATAATATTAGTAGTTTTTTCCCATTTGTCTAATGACAAGCGGTACCAGAGGACCAAGGGGTTTCGGGTTCGATTTCTAGCGGCTAGGATTCAATTTTGTATGGTCATCAACTTTGTCAGTTGCCAAAGCAACAATACTATTATCATTGTGATCGACCGAAACCGTGGTTGAGTGGTCAGCACGCCGCATCTGGCGACGCGTTCTTTGAGGTCCCGGATCCAATTCCCGGTTGGATCAATTTATATATGCTTGCTTTTCTAAATTGTATCGGTTATGGGTGTTGTCTATGTATGATAAGTACGTATTTGCAATTATAGATAATTTAAGTATGTTTACCCGCTATCTAGTCCAGAGGTTCCCAATTTTTTTTACCACGGAACCCTCTTTTATCATATTTTTCTTGGGGGAACCCTATTTTTATAACAAAAAAGGATTTTTAATGTATGACTTGAAAAAAAATAACAATTAAATAAAAAATAAATTAGTAGGTTTATGGTTTGGTATGATTTGTAAATGGATTTTGTACCCAGTCGATGTCCGCGACACGAAAAACGACCCTGAGGAAACCCCAGGGTTCCGCGGACCATTATTCGGGAAACGCTGATCTAGTTAACCATTAAACAAATTTATAAAACAAGTTATGTGGAGAAGTTCTTTTTTCTTTGCCATAAGGTGTGAAGATAGCCAGGTCCTAAGCAGTTGAGATTTTGGTTGAAAAACCTCGCTTTTATCAGTAAATAACATCATGTGAGATGAAGATAAAATGCTACAAGTAAAATAAAAAACCACATTATTGATACAATAACAAAAACAAACTTACAATAGTCATTGCTCCCAAACACTGCCGTGCAAAATAATATAACACTCAAAATAATCTTCATTTCGACACGACTGCGCACGCGCCGAGCGAATACACAATTGAAGCGGGCGCAGCATTGACAAATATATAACGCAATGTGCACCTTATTTGCTAGGCGGATGACAATGGATGATAAAGGAACAACGATTTTTAATTAACAACCTTTTTAAGTTCTCGTTGTATTGACGAAAAATGATTAAGGCTGTGCGGTGTCATAAATACTGCACGTCCTGCTGATAATAACATGTTTTTATCGAATCCTAATTATTTTTTCATAATTATTTAATTTACATGCTGTGCATATAAAGAGCACAAAGAAAATTATATGCTACGTCGCGGCACGTTCTTAGATTCGACAATTATTAAAAGTGGTCTTTGTTACAATAACTGTCAACTTTGCCTTTTGATTATTAACGCACTAATAGTGTAAGATCCGAGTATAGAACGACCTTCACCGGGAAGGTTAATGAATGAAAAGTATTTTATATCAAATTTAATATGTTAAATAATATATCGCGAGTGGGTTGGCTGAAAAATTTCAGTCCAGTACCTTTAATTATTAATTTAATATAAAAAAAAATACTTTTTTTACATTGCACTGGTTTGGTGTGTGTGTGTGTTTGTAATGAGCTTATCTTTATATAAACATAAATTTTATTTTTTTAACCAGACGGTTGCAAATTACTAATATTGACTTGCCTGTACCCAATGCTATGACAGGAAAAAAATAGTCAACCTTTTGCATATTCTATAGGCTTCATACTTTCGATTGGTAGGTACCTATGTAAATAATCTTATATCAAAACAAGTGCAATGTTTAATTTTATTTTTAATATTTATTTAATCATATACTGGACTGAAATTTTTTAGCCAACCCACTCGTAATATATTTTTTAACACATTAAATTTGATATAAAATACTTTTCATCCATTAACCGGCTCGGTGAAGGTCGTTGAATACTATAAGATCCTCTACTATAAGGAGTCT
This sequence comes from Scoparia ambigualis, assembly GCA_963921215.1. Taxonomy (NCBI): domain Eukaryota; kingdom Metazoa; phylum Arthropoda; class Insecta; order Lepidoptera; family Crambidae; genus Scoparia; species Scoparia ambigualis. The sequence continues at coordinate 3,737,465 of OY992503.1, forward strand.
GTTAAAACGTAGATAATTACGTCAAAATTATGATTAGTAGTAACCACATTCCAAGGACATGTGAGGTACTTTATTTAACCCCTTTTAAATATCAGACCATAAACCAGCACTCTGGCCCGTTGCTAGTAGGTTTATGTTGACGACTACTGTTTTTCAATGGCAACTAAAACCAAAGACTTGACATGACAATGTGTGCTAAAGGAGATATTCAAGATAATGTTTAATATTGTCACACTTCTGGTGAATTTGCATAAAATGCTAGTCATCAGACTTGCATGATCGCAAAGTGATCGTTTTAGATCGCACTAGTTTTAAGTCCGCCTGGCTAGCTACTATCTTATAAAAATATGTCGCCATAACATCGATGTTAGTAGCATTGTTGTGTTCCGACAGTTAGATCATAGTTCCTGCTCCTCAGTAGTTAATGAATAATAATAATAATAATCTTTATTTGTTTACAATATTCACATAATTACGAAGGTTTTAACCGGAGCCCCCTTATAAGCTCATGAGTCTGTTACAGAGGGCTCCACTCTTCCATATCTTTTAGTACATACAAAAATGAATCCGGGTGAAGTGAGCTTCCACCATCGCCTTCATGGTGAGGTCATCAGGTGAGGTGAAGGCCAAATAATTCCCCGTAGTAGAATTTAAAAAAAACAAGCTTACAAACAATGCGACGAGTTTAAAGTGTAACCATAATATTTTCATGTTGTATTTACGTAATACTTGAAGGTAAAGTTAAACACTTAAACATATTATGTGCGACGCTTTATGTATTTTATCGCTGTGCAAAGTAACGCTATCTATACGTTTGTTTCACCATTCATTTTGTTAACTTAGTTAAAGAGATAAAGTGAAACTTATTAAAACCTGATTCACCGGAAATGACGGGCGTTCCACTTAAAGGTATATTATTCCCCTTTTGGCAAGCTGTTATCATCGCCTAAAGACGCTTTAAACACCATGTTTATCATTTTGTCCGTTGCCGATCATGAGCCCATCATATCTTATCTTATCTTATCGTTCAACTCTCGCAGTAACGCGTCGAACCATAGGTTTCTTTTGTGTAACCTCATGCCATCACTCTACTTTGTCACTGAAAATGTCTGAATGTCCTTGAGGGCGAAAACCCTAAAGGTGTCTTGTTTAGGATAGGCCGATCTCAGAAAACTTACTCTTATTCCGGCAAGAGAGTCAGAGTCATTTGAAAAGTAGGTACAGAATGGACAACGATGTTTATCCATGTTTGCCCTTTAAAGCTGTTTGTTTGTTGCTTGTTGCTATCAGTGAGCCCATAGTTTTATGACTTTTTATGCATAGGAGTTTGTCTGGATCTCTATATCTCTCTCTATGTGTAAGTTCAGTCTTTAGTCCGTTAGTCGCCTTTTACAACACCCAAGGCAAGAGATGGGTTGGTAGTGTTCTAATAACAATGAGCTGCCATCACACACTTTCACTATGTGTTCGATAAGGTGGTCGTTGTAAACTTTGAAAAATAATACCCCCAAATGGATCTAAAACTGGTATAGGAGCGCACATGACGTAATTGACGCACTATAATCCCTTATCGCAGGTGAGTGATGGCCGCGTCCGCATCGCCCGCGTCTTGTATCACCTGGACGGGGTGATTAATGACCCGCGCTGAGCACAAGTGAGATAGCTTGTGTTTTTGGTGGAACGCTATTGTAGTGTTAGGAGAAGCGATTGAGCGTGTGCATTTGAAAATTAAGACGCTGTGTTCTAAAAGTTTCATGTAAGCTATTTATTAGCAACCTAGATGAACTGTATATACTAATATTAAATAAAAGGGCTAACTACTTGAAATGCAGGATTTTCCTAATTCGGGTACTAGCCCGCCATTGTCTATACTGCGTCCCAAATTTACTGTGCTCTAGTTGTAGTTCTGTGTAATTTTATGTTACCTACCTACATTATACACTGTTTTCTCAGTATGTTAAAATGTTTGACTATGGTGAGAATAAACCTTATATTATATTATTATATATTATAATCAAAGCAGTGACAAGGTTTGATAACCCGCATTATGTATCATCTCTACGGGGTTACTGATGTCCCACGCTGAGAAGGTGTGTGAAAGCTTGTGTTTTTTGGTAGCTCACTATTGTAGTGTTAGAACTTCGATCACGAGTCTGATTAAAAAAATTACTGGATTTGGGCCTTATCTCAAAACAGAAACCCAGAAACGTTACACATTGCGTCACTGAACTGATAAGTGATACCTAAATAATCTAAATCATAATAAACTCTATTATTAGAACTCTATTATTAGTTTATTCATTTGCAAGGTTAGCTGACCCGCATCTAGTATCAGCTGTACGGGGTGATTAAATAAACTAAATTAAATTTGTTTACGCTCGCATCCATTATTTAGCCCAAGATAAGTATTCTTATGAAACTCGTTAATATATGGTAACATAACGGATAAATATACATAAACATAGAAAAAACGCCCAGACTCGAAATCAATGTAGAAAAACAGTCCCATCTCTTAATTGACCCGACCGGGAATTGAACCCGGGACGGCGCGACGCCAGACACGGCGTGCTAACTATTCGACCACGCAGGTAGTCAATGTTCAAGATTAATGACCTTACTGTACACGCTTGTGTTAGCTTATGTTTTTGGAAACATATGCAATTAAAGTATTGAAAATTGCTGTTGAAAAAACTGTTGAAGAAAAATATGGTATGATTAAAATAACATTTCCGTGTTAGCATAGCTAGCACTAGCTTAGAGAAACGTTTAGCTTCCCTTAAGCGTAAGCATTCCCAATGGTCAATGCCATGGGAAGGTAAGGATAACCGTTCAGACAGTTCCTCTTTGGTCTAGTGGCTAAGCCATCAGTCTTAGACCCTGAGGGCCCGGATTCGATTCCCAGAGGGAGAGGTACATCTTTGCGTACTTAATTGGGCTTGGGTCCTCCTGGCTAGCTACTACCATCTTATGTAAAGTTTGGCGCCTTATCAACAATGCATGCAAATAGCATTGTTTGTTTTCCGAAAACTTAGAGATAAGATAGCCAGTTCCTCATCAGTTGATGATTCCAGCTGAAGCGCGCTTCCATCTTCAGACTTATCAATAATTAATACTCAATACTTTATTGCATTCCATAATGTTTACAAATAAGATGGCAGGTTTTTACAATTGAATCAATTTTGGACCCTGTCGGGCACAGCATAGGTTAGTAGGAGAGAGGAAGAGAGATCATTATTTTTTAATTATAACTATTATTTAGATTAAAATATATTTTTTTTCTAAATAATTAATGTATTTTTATGCATTTTAATTCATCATTGGTTAAAAAAAAATTATACTTAGTTGATAATTTGTCATCAAAATATTTCTTTTTGCCATAACAGCTTTGGTTTTTAATCTTAATTTTACATTATAATTATATCTTAATTTTTTTCTCTCTTTTGTCTTCATTTTTAATATGTTCTTAATGTTCATCAATTACCATCAGGTGAGATGAAGGCCGAGAGGATAAAAAACGGGCTTTGAAAATGTTTCATAGCCTACAAAATAGGAACTTGATCAAGTTGACCGCCGCACCGCTGAATTTGTGAACTATAAAAATCTGTGTTATTAAAGTTTATCCTCAGCGACAAAGCAAGCTGACTCGCATCGCCGGACTTGGATCACCAGGACGGGCGATTAAATGGACCGCGCTGAGCTCGAGTGAGGAAGCTTGTCTTTTTGATAGGACGGCCGTCTTAATGTTGAGAGAAGCGATTGACTGGTGAGTATTTTAATTTAATAAATTAATAAGTATTCATTAGAGATAAGTACAGCGATATCAACCTTTTCAACTAAACATAAAAGGCACAAAACAAGAAATGTTGCGTCTGCAAAAAAATTGTGTAATCGTACTTGTTAAACAGTTAGGTTTTTAACAAAATTGATTGATTAAAATAAAACAATGTTTAAAGAAAAATTAACAACATTACTATTCTAGTAAGTGAACCACATACACAATAAAAATGAAATCTAATTTACTTCAAAAAAATACTAATACTTTAAATATTCTTACCATAAAAATTTTAAAAAAAATCAAATAACCTGCAGCTAAGCTCGTTATACACAGTGAGTAGTTAGAGTAGATGTTTAATTTTGTTTTTTATTTATTTGTATGTATATTTTGATAATAAAGGTAGTAATTAACTGCCTTACATAATTATATAATGCAGTTTTTGAAGTGTACTTCTGTTTACGGTTGGAACCTACACAATAATAAATAAGAAGTCTACCTGTAAGTCAAAAAGTTACGAAACTGTTTTGAGTTTCATAATGGAAAAGTACCTACAAACATTTTAAAACTACATACATACATATAATCACGAGTAACACGACTATTATCCCCTAAGGGTTAGTCAGAGACTAGGCAATGAGGACTGCAAAGGCAGTCCTCTGATTGTCTACCATAGTCCACTTTTCACCAAATAGAGACTGCACATGTGCTCAGCGTGACAGGTGGTGAGCCCATCGCCGCTGAATGTTGTTGAATGTATGTGCAGTCTTTATTCCGTTAGTCGCCTTTTACGACACCCAAGGGAAGAGAGGGGGTGGTAGTATTCTTTCACCGCCACGCGACGCGGTTGACAAAAATACTCGTAGTACAGTCACGAGCAAAAATATGTATACAATTGTAACTCTTAATACAATGGAATTAGAGTTAAAGTCACAAGACTATACACACATTTATGCAGGCCGTCATGAATGGGTGCGCTTGTTACCGTGCGCGGTGGGGAGCGCTCTCATTATTTTGGACTGCATCGGCTGCTTACCATCAGGCAGGATGCAGTCACTATGACGAGTCAATATAAAAAAAAACACAAAATAAACATTTTTATTAAGGTCATGCTACTTACATAGGCTACCGGGTTTTGATCCCATAGAGAGGGATTTACGGCAAGATTGTAGATAAAAACAAATCTAAACGATAACTCTTTTTTACATTTAACTCATTTTGAAAACAACCCGCAGAAGTATAAATATGACATAATCAGAGTTCACCGACGACACAGATGATTGGCGAGCCCGCATCGTCTATTTCGACAGACACAATCAAACACTTTCGTATCGTTTCACATACGTCATTGCTATTGTTTTTTATTTAATTTAAACGTGAAGTTGTCGACCTGCTTTTTATTTTCATACATTACATACACAATAAATTTAAAAAAAATTAAATTTATTTTGGCACATACAGTCATTCACTATAAAAAAATATGTTAGAGTATATAAATTGAACATAATATAGGACAAAAAGTGCCGAAAAGGTTAAAATATATACATAATAATCACGACTATTATCCTCGAAGGTTATGTCTGAGACTAATTAATAAGGACTCCAAAAGTAGTCCTCTGCAATAGTCCACAGGTGGTGAGCTCGTTACCGCTCTATGCTGTTGGATGTATTTGCAGTCTTTAGTCCGTTACTCGCCTTTTACGACACTCAAGGGAAGTGAGGAGGTAGAAGTATTCTTTTAATAGTGAACCGTCACCCACCTCACTCATTTTCGTAACACTTTCTTAAACAGTTTTCCTATCATCATCATCATCATGCCCCACTGCTGGGCAAAGGCCTCCCACGTGAACAAAATACACTTAGGGATATTGGGCCATAACTCGTCACGCTGGCAAAAAGCGGGTTTGTGGGTTTTAACGCCTGTCATCTTACGACAACAACCGGACCAGCGGCTTAAAGTGCCTTCCGAAGCACACAAGAGCTCGAGATGTGTTAAAGGACATTGTTGAATTTAGCCTAAGAACCAACACAAACATGACATACATGATAATTCTTAGCTTATTTTTTACGACATATAACAGTATTTAGATATTCGCGGACACTTTTAGTTTAGTAACCAATAATAAAAAGAACTATTTGGACATTAATATTAAGTATCATTTTTATATTATGGGTTGTGTATTAAGAGTTTAGTGCATTCAGCCAGTGAATTAAAGGTTTGTGACCAAAATATTTATAATATGTACAAACAAACCTAATAATATTATGCATGCATGGCTGACTCGATATACTTAGTGCCAAATACTCCAAGCATCATTAGAATACGATACATCGCATTTTATTCGAAACTGTAAACGTTAGTCGACTTAAGTCGATCAATGAACTCTAATAATACGACTGAAGGACTAGTATCCATAGTCAAGAAAAAAAAAGTTGACGTTCTAGACTTCTTGGCGGGAAAGTGAAACGTCATGTCTGCAGTTTTGTTTTATTTTCTTTATTTTGTGTTTTGTAAAATATTGATGTGAAATAATGATGGATTATTTATTTGTTAGTGAACGTGCATGAGTGTTGGCAAATAAAACAAAAGAGTGCAACATCACTTCTCAAATTCTGTAATTAAACATAACCTCAAGTTTTTCTGATATTTAGGTTCTCGGGAGTGTCCGTCAAAAATATTTGTTTTTACTGTTATTCACTTGCAATTTCGAACCTAGAAAAGAATATTTCATAATTTTTGGTTCTTAGGCTAACAATGTATGGGCGCAGAACATTGTCCTTGCGTCACCCAATCAGCATTGCGAAATTTGTTTAGCGGGCAAGATAGCAAGCTGAACGCGCTAGCCGCTGCGTCATCGAGCTCCTCCAGTTATCTTTACATAAATAAATGATGATTATAGGTAGTATTATTTTAATGAGCGGCACGGCCTTTTATTTTCACTGTCCTAGTATTTTAAATCATCATCAGCGTATGAACATGCAGTTGTTATTTGGTAAGCGTAGACTCTTTTTCCCTTGGGTGTCGTAAAAGGCGACTAACGAACTAAATACTTACTGCACACACATCCAACAGCATAGAGCGGTAATGGGCTCAGAACCTGTCACGCTGAGCACATGTGCAGTGGTTATTTGGTGAAACGTGGACTATGGCAGTGGATATATTTTGCGGTCCTCATTGCGTAGTCTCTGAGTAACCCTTAGGGATAAGTAATGAGTGTGAATGTGTGTATGTACGGACGTCCTACAGCTGGGTTCAGGGACCGTAGCCCTATGAACTATGTTGATAAGCTGAACTATGTTGTCGGCCAATTTCAATCAGAACTGACCAATAATAGGAAAGGAAATTGCATGATTTTGACATACCTAGATGTTTGTTACATTATTATCTTAACTAAGTGCCTTCGCACACGGCGTCGTATCGTAAGCTATCGTAATACGCGCGTCGGACGAGAGCAATTAAATACGAGCGCGTATTACGATACGCTTACGTTACGCTTACGATACGACGCCGTGTGCGAAGGCACTAACTTTACTTGCGCAACTTTGACTGAAGATAATGCGCCAGGCCTACTTACGCAAACTATGCCCCACAATATATACAGATTAGTCCATGTATTTTATGTTATTATACTCTAATTAAACAAGATTTCAATTAAGCTTACAGCAACTGCTTAACCGCGTCGCGTAGGAGTGTAAGAATATTACCACCTACTTTTCTTCCCTTGGGTGGCGTAAAAGGCGACTAACGGTCTAAAGACTGCACATACATCATACAACAGATCTTTGATAGTATATCTAGTATGACTAAAATATTACCTTGATAGTGACATTTAATATTCGACCTTGTTTTATATTTTATTTATTTTAATTTTGTTTTTTTTGTAATTTATTGGTAATTATCTCGGACCAAATAGTAATTATTGTATTGTGACATTGTATTGCAACCTATAATAATTATTTTAATTTGGAATGTGCTTGACTCTTTGTGTGATTACTGGTAGCTATTGTATTAAGTCGTGACATTGTATTTTGACCTAATGACATTCACATTTTTAACTTTTTTATATATTTTTTTCTAATTGTATAACATGTTTACTTGTTTGATTATATTTCAGTGATGGATTCTAACTTAAACTTGACTAGGTTTGTTTGTAATTAGCATGCTGGCGTTTTGGTCTACACTGTAAGTCAGCAAGTACACCTTTACTTAAAATAAATTTAAAAAAAACAGCATAGAGCAGCGATGGGCTCACCACCTGTCACGCTGAGCATATGTGCAGTCGCTATTTGGTGAAAAGTGGGCTATGGTAGAGGACTGCTCTTGCTGTCCTTATTGCCTAGTCTCTGACTAAGCCTTTGGGGATAATTGTCGTGATTATATTACTTATATGTAAGTTAATTAGGCTTGATAAATAGGTAAAGTTTAAAAAGATCTGAATACAATCATAAACATGTGTACACCCATAAACCAACTACGTTAACCCAATGAGGGTTGATGGGTTTTAGCGACTAGTTTGTTATCACAACACGGGACTATTCATTAATCCTTCTGGAACACGTAGGAGCGAAAAATATCCTCTTTATGCTTACGAACTACCTAACTGTCTCCAAGGGTATTCTTTTGCCGCGTCTGCACGCTCGCCACTTGCCGCAAACTTTAAACCTCAACCTAACGTTTGGATTTGTGATTTGTTCGGCGGATCGGCTACAAGCGCTTGCAAACCAAGCCAAACGCTCTATCCACACGATTGAATTTGTGACGGCTTGTTGACGTTTGCCAAGCGTGTGGTCGCCGCAAAAATGCCGCGACCACACGCTTGGCAAATAATTTTCCCATCCTCTACCGCTTCTGAATAAGTCAACAGCCTTAATCTTCTTTGAAGCGGCATATGGATTGGACAAAGAGGTACAGAGACTTAGGTAAACACATGGTTCTAAAGCATATCTAGCTTGTGATAATACAGCTGTTATTATGTATTATTTGCACAGTTTTAAAATAAGAAAGCAGACGTGTGTTATTATCTGCTGCCGTATTTGGAGTCGGGCTTTACTTTTCAATCATACTTTAACCGGTTCGCGTAGCAGTGACAGAAGACTACCACCCCCTCTATTCCCTTGGGTGTCGTAAAAAGCGACTAACGGACTAAAGACTGCACATACATCCAACAGCATAAAGCGGCGATGTGCTCACCACCTGTCACGCTGAGTACAGTCATGGCATAGCTATTTGGTGAAAAGTGGACTATGGTAGAGGTTTATTTTTGCGGTCCTTATTGCCTAGTCTCTGACTAACCCTTCAGGATAATGTCGTGATCATTTAAGTATGTATAAAAATATATTTTTCGTCATAATATTATTAATTTACTTGTTTTATAAACGTTTGACATTTAACGCATTGCACAAGGGTGGTAGGTAGAGTGACCCTAATCTTCATGTACGAGCATGAGTGTATAGTCAAGTACTATGCATGCATTATAAAATTATAATTATATTTGTTCACCCATCCATTGATCGACCTCTGTAAAAGTTGGTCCGATTTCGCTTTACCTGTCACCTGAACGGTTATCCTAATTTGCGTTCATCATTAAAGTGACTTCTTACTTCCCAGCCATTGTCTCTATGATCTCCAAGGGACCCTTTGTGTGGTGTCGGGAATAGACAGGGGACTGTATCAATACCCTTGGACATTGAACCCCATGAAGAGTTTTCCGACCCAAATATAGATTCATTTATATAAAATAATTATACTTTAAATAAATAAGCGTTGGTAGCCGTTCGGTATGCGATCTTGTCAATTAAATAACTTGCTTTTTTAATATTTCATCCACTGCGGGTACTTACCCTTCATCGTACTTGGGGCCTGATTCTGTATCGCAATCTATAGATTCCACACCTAAACCTTACCGCGCACAAACGTCAAACGCATACGTTTTTGGGAAGATATCGTAACTTTTTAAGGAATTAACGTGGTTTTCAAACAAGGAATCGTTACAGAATTAGGGCCCTGATGGTAAGTGGCGATAAGGCCGGAGACGGAAAACACACTTTACCCTGATTCCTCAATCACTGAAGAACTGGCTACCTTATAAATGTAAAATCAGACTTTAGATAAGATGGTGGTAGACCTAACAATCCCTGCTATCACAAAAATGTACCCCCTGCCCTTCTGAAAATCAAACCTGTGATCTCTGGGTCTACATTTTTATGTTTCTTATGTCAGAATGTAATTGCATTTATTAGAAAATGTGAGGCTAGTGAAACAACTCTTGAAATCGGCTCAGTGGTTCCTTTCAGTAGGTACTGAAATAGTTAATTGAATAAAAACTCATCAACCCGACAGTCTCAGGTCCTATGCGGTTCTAACTGGGACCTAATTATCTACTACGCCGCAAAGATAATGGAAGCTGTGTAGCCCAGTGAAAACGTGACAGTACAGTAATTAAAATGTAGGATTCTGTCTAGAATGTGAGTTAATGGCGACGTGATGGCGACCAACCTAATAACTATTTCTGTAACTAAGCTGCAATGTGAAGCAGTTTGTCGGCGGTATTACTGATTTCCGATTTGAAGCGTACTAGATTACATATATCATGATTATTATCCCCAAAGGGTTAGTCAGAGACTAGGCAATGAGGACAGCAAAAGCACTTTTTACCAAATAGCGACTGCACATGTGCTCAGCGTGACAGGTGGTGAGCCTATCGCCGCTCTATGCTGTTGGATGTATGTGCAGTTTTTAGTTCGTTAGTCGCCTTTTACGACACCCAAGGGAAGTGAGGGGGTGGTAGTATTCTTTGACCGCTACCCGACATGGTTATAATCAAGAAAGATCAAGTGAAATTTCTGGATATAGAGGTATAAGAAATAAGCTTCAGGGTGCGTAGCGTGCGAGGTCAAATTTTTTTTTCTTAAATATTGGCTTCGTCCGATCTGCTCATTTAGCAAGTGTCAAGTTTTTAATAGTAATTATTATTTTCTTTACATTAAGTGGATGATAATGAGTGATAATGAACGTTGAATGGTAAATGATTTTCCCCCAAACCACTCGAGACTCAATAAAGCTGTGGGACTTTATTGAGGTCTCACACGGACTTCTTGAGAGAATTTGAAAAGTGATGTTGCACTGTTTTGTTTTATTTGCTAACTCTCATGCACGTTCACGAACACTTATCAGTAAATAATCTACCACTATTTCACATTACTATTGGAGAAAACACAAATTATAGAAAATATAACAAAACTGCAGACATGACGCTTCACTTTTTTATTTGTTACGACCTCCTTGGTCGAGTGGTTTGTACACCGGTTTTCATTGTGTCGCCATCTCTGAGGTCCCGGGTTCGATCCCCGGTCGGGTCAATTTAGAAATTATTGTTTTTCTAAATTGTCTCGGGTCTGGGTGTTTTCTATGTATAATAAGTATGTATTTAAGTATTTTAAGTATGTCCGTTGTCTAGTAACCATTTAACGAGTTTCTTTGAAGCTTCTTTTAGGCTAGATAATTGGTGTGATTGTAGGAAAGCTTTATTTATTTATTTATTTATTAAAAAAAAAAAACTTTCCCGCTAAGAACCCGTGGTCATATTATGTATTCTATTCTTCCCTCGTTGTCGCGCGCGTTCGGGCTGCGGTGGAAGCGTACCTTTAAGCGGGCCACGTTATTATGTTCGTTTGCCGGCTTAGTAACGCATCACGATCACGACTAATAAACATAACAGAAGCCTGTCAATCTCTTTTAAAGTAATATCGAAAGTAAGTTGCGAGGAATAGTGAATCAACACCCATATCTCCTTTACACTATATAATAAAACCCATACATAAATAAGCTTTTAGTTTTCTAGATGAGATAACAGACAATTATAAAAAAAAATATCTTTAGTCAAACCTTGCGTAACTTTCTTGACTTTCTTTACATACATACATGTAATCACGACTGTTATCCCCGAAGGGTTAGTCAGGGACTAGGCAATGAGGACAGCAAAAGCGGTCCTCTACCATAGTCCACTTTTCACCATATAGCGACTGCACATGTGGTCAGCGTGACAGGTGGTGAGCAGCGGTGACTGTTGGATGTGTGTGCAGTCTTTCAGATAAGATAAAAGTTAAAATGTTTTTATTGTACACCATATTTACAACAAAAAGACAAACACAAAGTAACATGCAATTAGTCCGTTAGTCGCCTTTTACGACACCCAAGGGAAGGGGGCCTGACCACTACGCGACAAGGTTGCGCCTTTTTTAAAATAAGAATACATTGTTTATACTTTATGCAAAGACTCATAACAAAAATGTTACATTCTTCAATTTCTATCATTCTCCCAAACAGTGAATCTGTTTGTCGGCAGTAGCTGTCGTGGATTAGTTGATAAATCGATTCATATAGCGCCTCCTTACCTATATTCTTAAAGCGTATGAAAAATACCTATTTGATCTTATAGTTTATTTGCTGATTGGTTCATTACTGAGTACCTCTATCGACTGTGCCTATATTATCTTAAAGGTGGGATTCCCTGATGGAGGGATTGTTTCCTGCAAAATGCTTTCAAAATGCTCCGCATAAACATTTATGAGGCTCTACTAAGGAAATTAGAGACTCAGAATTAGTGTATCATTTTCCTTTAAAGCTCTGTAATTTTGTTTCTCGATTAAGATAAGAAGTTAGTGTTTATGAGCTGTAGCGCTGGCGACGGATTAATTTCCCTTTTATTGTTACTTGTAAAAGTTTTTCGGAATGGTATTTCATTATGATTTATTTACTTCTGTAAAAAGAAGCAATGGTTATATAGCATCTTTGTAACTTAGCATTTTGTTTAATTTACGAACTGCTGCGTGATTTTTTCAAACAGACTTAGACGTAAGACGTAATAAAAATATTGAAAGAATTTGTAAAGAGCATGATTGCTTTTTAGGGCTATGTTATAGATCGTATTTAAAAAATAAACCCTCTGTATATATAAAAACCAATTGTCAGGAATATTAATGCTCGCGCATCATTTAATAATAGATCAGTTTATAATAATTAACAATAGAATAAGTAACAAACCAAATATTTAAAGCAAAATTTCAACCATACAGAAACGTTGTTTATTTATTTTTACGAGTGAACTTCTTGACCTTCATGGCACCAGGTCCTGATGGTACGTGACGATAGGCCGAAGATGAAATCGCGACTTTCACCCGCAATCCTCAGCTACCCAGGAACAGAGCAGCTTATCTGTAACCGTCGGAATGCCTGTCAATTGTAGTAGATAATAACTTATTCTTATTTCTTTCTTCTTATTAACGTTATTTTTAACACAACTATTTTTAAAAAATCGTTGTTAAAGCAACAGACATAAATGAGTATCAGAAAGTCACCTGTAATTGGCTACGTGTATGATATTATTTAAAAAATGTGTAAAAGTTAAATTCTTCAAAACAAATCAATAACTAAAGAGATTCCGGTTATATTTTTAATTATTTTACTTGTAAGGACCTGTAATTGGCCATCTGTTATTATTAATACTACTTAAACTGTTTGAATAAGCTGTTAATAAATAAATAAATTATACACTTTTAAACTTTCACGTTCCATTATGCACACAATATTTAGGCGGGATTTAACGCAAAACTACTTAGTAAAGGCATTCTACGCATACCTTTTATACCCGACGTTTCGACCGAGTTGCACCGGCCGTGGCCTGCTGTCGCGGTGTATCGCCTCCTCGGCGTCGCAAACGGAGGCGATACACCGCGACAGCGGTCCACCCGTGACCACGGCCGGTGCAACTCGGTCGAAACGTCGGGTATAAAAGGTATGCGTAGAATAGAATGCCTTTACTAAGGGTGGATTCGACCAAACTGGAATAAGACTTACTCCGAGATTATTCCACTTTGGTCGAATCCACCCTAAGTAGTTTTGTGTTAAATCTCGTCTAAAAATGTGTGAATAAATAAATATTTATTGGTGCTCGTAGAAATAGCATGTTATCGGAATCTGCCTCCATCACCTTCTTAACGAGATACAGTTTTTATATTAATTTCACATAACGATATTCTATTCTGCTACATTATTTTTCTTCGGAGAGCGAATTAATGCTTCTAGACAATTTGTAAGATTGAAACTATGAACTCCTCACTTTACAAAAATATTGTAAGAAAATTTTCACCAGCCAAGCCGCTGCGCCCGGACATAATCAGGACTTGTTTATTTTACAAGAGCGCAGCACGGAACCACTTAGTTTCAAAGTTTATGCACATTTTTACCGCAAACAACTAGTACCTTTGTTGCGAATGGACGTTGTATTAATATTAAAACACAGTTTTAACACGACTCCGACTTCTGTGTTAAGTACGATATTATTCGTGTAAACATTTAGTTTACGATAATGGCCGTTGGATTTACATTGCTTTTTAAACTATATCCTTTAACGACTGATGTGGTACAAAGAAACGATATTAGTTTAGTTCACATTTCATTAAAACCGCCTGTGTGGTCTAGTGGTGACCTAACCTTAGATGCTGAGAATATACTGTACTCAATTCGTGTAGTAGGCCTATTAAGCCCACCTGTTTAGGTACCACTGTCTTATGTAAGTCTCCGCTACACCAACAAAATTGACAATTTGGAGATAAGACAGCCAATTTCGCCAACGTGACAACATTCCGCCTCTAATAGGAACAACATTCCGCCTCCAATTAAAAACGTTTTATCAGTAAAGTCTTTTTTTAAAATAAATACAAAACATATCTTTTATTTATTCAAATTTTAATCATTGTTACGTAGTGTTGCTGTGTATTGTGTTCGTTATGTTTTGTAAAATTTGTTGCTTTTTGACTGTCTTTGTTTTTTTAGGAATAAGAGAAGTTAAGGGATAGGTCTTGTTGACACCCAGTTTTGTTTTAATTTATTTTATCAGTTGACTAATTTTTACCATTCCCTGCATGTTTACTTCTGTGTTTTTGTATGTTTTAACTTTTTGTACCCCTCAGTCCACGGAAGACCAGCGTCGGGGTACCTACTAGGTGCGTTGACATTATGCTGAGTGGAAGCCTTTTTTGTGCCACACAGTTTATATAGGTACTTGTGTATGTTTTTTTATTCTAATTATTTTATTTATTTTATTTGTCACGTACAAATAATATGTGTCACAGTATAAATATTTTTTTATTTTATTCATTTCAATTCATCAGTAGAAGGGATTCCGTGTGAAGTGCGCATCTATCCTCATGTATCACCGATGGGTCTCCATCATAACTGACGGAACACGATAACGTTGCTAACATTACGGTTATAGCGACAAGTTTAGATAAGATCTATCAATCTTGACAGACCTAAATCAAGCTTTACCAAACCAAGTACAATAATACACTAGAAGGTCGGGAAGCTCTCGGAGTAAGGGTAGATGTAGTGACTGATTAGATTGATAGATAGATAAATAACCTATTAGACAGTTCCTATATTCCCGCTGGGACACGAACCAGAGTCCTCTAAGAGCAGTTGTCTAAAGAGAAGACCGCAGAGACGGTAAAACTTTATCACAGCATTCTCTTATCAAACGAAACACAACACTGAAACAAACAGCGAGCATCCCAATACAATTTGAAACGTCTCCGCGATTCAGGTAACTATAATCCGGCCGGCGAAGTTACCCCACTGCTGGAGGAAGGAAAATATTTGTGCACTTCAAAAGAGTTATACCGCGGCGGCAAATAGATTTAAACGGTAAAACATGGTGGAATAAATAATCCCCTTTATTCTCCGACGCTTTCGTGGAGCTGTGATGTCACTCGCACACGTACAGCGCGTGCGTTTGGGAAGCGACAAGGTTTTATTGTCTGATCAAAGGTGCTTTTGAAGCATTGGAAATTAGTTGGACATAATTCGGAAGCTATGAAAAGTATTTGTTTTAAGCGAAGACTGTTTATTGTATTGTATAAAACAAAAGCTAAAAAAAAATAGTCGCTGAAGTTTGAATTCCTTCAGGGAGTCTCTACTGATGGGAAGCCTTTTAAATTACTAATATGGGAATAAAATAAAATAATGAAACAAATACTAATGCTTATATTTATATAAGCATTAGTACCTATTTAGTTGACGTCTTTAGACGTAACCCTAGAAAGATAACCATATTACATATTACGTAAAAGATAACCATACGCTTCAGAGGCGCACACTTTTCTAATGCGTGTATATATTCCAATAATTTATATTTACTATCACTAATTTAAAACTGTGAAAGGTTTAAAAGAGTTTTAAAAATAAAAAACATTTATTTTAATAAAGTTGATATTAAAGTAATTTTTAACTTATAATTACGAAACCTCTAAGGAAAATAACAAAAATTTGCAGTCTTCTGTTTATAGGAACAAATAATTACAAATTATCACAAATCAACATGTTTTTTTTTCTTATAAACTAGTAGACTATAGAGTATTCAGTCTAAAAAACAATAAAACCTTAGTATAATTGGCTTTAGAGGCAGTTAGAACAAACGTCATTTTTGTGTTCGCCACAAATAGGTTTTTTACATTCCGCACAGCTAATTTTTGACATTCTCTTCTTTTTCGACGTGTAGTAGCTGCAGTATCGCTTTTTTTTTACTTTTATAGATGTACTTATCTTCGACGTCACTCTGAACATCATCTTCGCTCTCATGATCTTCTACTTCGTTATCACTTTCTTGAGTATCACCAATCTCATCTTCTCGGTCCGAATAATAGGCATATTTCGTCTTCCGCAAGTGCCCTTCTACTTGCCATGGTCTACGCTTATAATATTTCCTAAAAATAAAACAAAAACATGTTTTTATAACACTTTATATCAATAAATCAAAAGAAACAAGCAACACTAAAAGTTACATAAAAGATAACCATACGCCGCGCGAGCGCATAAAAACTCATAACTTCAAAAATATGGTACTCACCGTTTAGAAACAGCCTTCCCGCAATAGGTCTGGCCGACGACTAAGTTGGCTGAAAAGGACAAGTTTATACACGCGTAGAATAAAAAGAGACAACTATAAGTTTGCTGCGCGGGCGCCTCTGCGGCGTAGGTTATCTTTCTAGGGTTAAAATAATGAAAACTGAAACTGTAACAAAAACGAAAACAAATATCTACTTATAAAAATTGGTTTTTGCACTAAGAATATTCAAGATTTAAGATTGTAAAAGTAGGTAACACTTCTTTTTCATTTCACAAAATTACCAATGTCACTTTGATCACAAGTTAGACAATAGACCCTGGAGTGGTCAATGTTGGCTTATATGGTGCATGTCATACATTATTTAGTGGCACTGTTTGGTTAATGTTTCTAGGGCAATTATTGGAGCAGCATCTTCTATTGGCTAACGACAGAACTGGTCGTTTCTTTTCATTCCCCTTTTAGACATATAATATTGATTTTATGGGTTTTACTCTAGCTATATGCATGAAAATAAACGCTTGTATTAACCATATTTTTAAGTTTTACAACCTTTTTTAAAGTGTGATATAAGAGCTTCATTTATCCACATAAACTTTGACGACCTCCTTGGTCGAGTGGTTTTTACACCGGTTTTCATGGTGTCGCCATCTCTGAGGTCCCGGGTTCGAACCCCGGTCGGGTCAATTTAGAAATTATTGTTTTTCTAAATTGTCTCGGGTCTGGGTGTTCTCTATATATAATAAAAATGTATTTAAGTATTTTTAATTATGTTTATCAGTTGTTTAGTAACCATTTAACGAGTTTCTTCGAAACTTCTCTTGGGCTAGAAAATTGGTGTGATTGTAGGAAAGATAAACTAAACAAAGAGGTCGTACAACTTGCAAGAACAACAACTAGATGTTTCTCAGTCGCTCATAAAATTTAAAAGAAGTTAAGTAGGAGATGCTTGCCCGCTCCAGCACTTTAGAACGTTCTGCTGAAAAACAAAAATGAAGCGAAATGTCAAAATTTAATGAAAAGTCTAAGCGCCAAAACATCAGAACTACTCTTGCGAACTGTTAATACCGTCCACTTAAAACAAAACAACCGGCGATGTTCCGCTGTTGTTCGAGTTGTGACGTTGAAATAACGAGGGTCTTCATTATCAGCCGCCCCTCCTCAAACTATTGTCAACTGTGATTAATCTTAATTCACCTAGAGTGGTGAAGCAGGCCCCCGGTGTCTTGGAACTGCATAGCTGGAAACATTGTTCACGAAAGCCTACCTTAACTGAAATTGGCAAACTGTATTTCAGGTACAGTCTGTAACAGGTGTAAATGATTACATAAAAAATAACTTTAACGAACCCCTCTTACGAGTATCTAGACGTAGGATTCTTCGTAGGATCTTCTGGTGGCTGGATAACGACCACCCCAATATCTAAATATGTCTGTCACCAAGCAGCATTGATTTACTATTCTCATTGATTTGTTTCTAGGGTATTAGATCAAGTGACATTGCATGGCATAGCGTCATAAGATCTGAAGCTTCAGGGTCGACAGCTGACGCGTGATGCGGTGGCTACGCATGCATATAAGGTGACTGCTAGAAACGGCAAGAAACTCCAAGGGCTGGTCAGGTCATGTCTTTTAAACATGACAAAAATGACAAGAATCATTGCAGACTAACGTAGGTATTATGGCCCAGCTGACGCAGACGAGTCAACAGACGGGTGGGTCAATGGCCGGCATGCGCTCATTTGCCAGCTCAGTAGCATTAAAAAAAACCTTTTAAACAGTGATTTCAGTAACGATCTTAAATTAAATAAAGATTTTCAACGATGGTTTGCGGTGAAAAATAGGTAATACAACCACAGTCATATTAACAATTCTAACCTCCATTAATTGGTTTAACTGTGCGTTATGTAATTATGTTAAATATTCAATAACAACACACTCAACCAAGTTTCCATTTGAGCGGAACGCCGCGTGTCATATACACAACCGATATGCCTCCGAGCAATTACCGCTAACAACTAAAGTGTTAAGACCGCACCAAACTAACTATAGTGAGTAGAGCATTCTGTTAAATGCCTCTATACAGCATTTATAAGTATCACTCTATACTGTTAAACTTCCAAGGCTCGCGCTGGCGTAGCAAGTCACAGCATAACAAATTGCGTTATGGAAATTCACGACCCGGCCGGTGGTAAATGGTTTAGCGCTCTAACTGAATTAGACTGTGGTCTGAGTAGGTTGTTAAGAGGATACTTGTAAACTGCTTAGTTATGGAATATTAAGTTCGTATCCACTCGAGACGTGGAGTATCGTCGCATAAGGTATGATGCTTAAGAAATGAACTGTTCGCGTAACAAAAAGGACTTATGCAGCTGTTGGGTTTGTGTCAAAACCTTAAGTTATCTGCAAAGCACAGTTTATACTGTGTACAGTATAATAATATGACGGATTGTCGAACACAAAACATCAATAAAATTCTAGAAAATCTTTGTTTTTATTTAAACGGTTTTTTAGCTTGACCTGGTTTGTTGATGTTGTTGATGTTGGGTCAAATTTAGTACTTATAATTTTGCCCCTTTCCTGTTGGCCGATTGATTTGAAATTTGGTACACACTTTTAGTTCTGATGACAATACAATTAGATTTGTATAGTCGGTATCATTGTAAATCCAAAACGGCCTTCACAAAATGGTGGATTACCTTTTTTGTTCAACCACCCCAATATGGGTATCAAATGAAAGGGCTTGACTAGTAGTATACAGTACATTTATTAAAAAAAAAACAAAAAACTTGAAAATAAATAAATAAATAAAAAACTTTTTATTTCGGACAACGTGGATCCATAGTTTGTTAGTAAAAGTTCTTAAGAGCTATGTGAGTATCTAAGACTAAAAATTCAGCAATCTTAAAATAGTTTTATGGTACGATAGGTGAGTGTGCTAAGAGTTACCACAGAAATTTGTTTCTGTGGTAACTCTCCGCACCAAGCACCTCCACAGCTGTGAGGTGTACCTATCAGCCATCGTCATCAGGATACTGTTGTGGCTGTCCCGCATCCTGCGGATCAGGGATACAGTTTTTTTGCGAATGATGGCCGTAAAGCCATCTGTTTGATATTCTGCAAACATCCCCGATGCGCTGCAGAAACGAGGCAGCCCCAACATCATCCTAAAGACGTCATTATATTGGACACGTAGGGTGTCCAGCGATCTTTTGGAGTATGCGGCCCACAGACTTCACGTGTACATGCTCTGGCAATAGGCTTTGAACAGCGTAGCCTTAACTTGTTCTGTACAACGGGTGAAAATAAAAAAGGCAATTTTTTTTTAACTTAAACGGTTTTTTTGAAAAGAAAGATTATATGATGATGTAGATAATGTACTAAAAGCTACAAAATAATTTAAAAAAATTAAAAATAAAATCGTAGGGCGTAGCATAACCTGTATAAATGTGTAATCAGCATTTATAACGAAATGAATGGTTGACTGTTGACAGAAATTTCACGTGCCCTACGATTTAATTTTTAATTAATTTTTAAATACCTCCAACTCCAACTAATGATTGTGAAAAGATAGGTACTCTAGAGAAAAACAAATTATTAATTTTAAGTAGTAACAAAACAAATAAAGTGTTAAAAACGGTGCAAAAAGTGTTTAATGAGGAATTTAACATTTGTCACTATTTGTCGCCGGGTGCAGGTATGGAGCAATTATTGCTAGGTGTCGAACAAAAAGTACAAAACTTAACTTTAAACGACTTTTGTGTAATCATAATAGGTGAAGTAGACTTCCAAAAGACAAAAGACTACAGTAAACTTGTCACCCTAATACAAGAAAAACTTATATTACTAAACCACACACACATTATAATTGTCTCTCCAACATTTAGAATTAAAAGAAATGTAACATTATTTAATTAAAGAATTGAAACTTTTAATAAGTATCTGCACATTAGCAATTGTTGTCATAGCTTTGCTTACTTGTTAGACTCATGTTTGAGTTTGAAATATTCAGATGAAATATTTTCTTATAATCATGGAAAGTTGAACAATATAGGTTTTGAAAACATAATAAATTGCTTGTATAAACTTATCTTAGAACTTGTTGAATATAATAGTAACTTACAAATACATAACAATTCTATTAAATCTGATACAAAGGAACATGATAAGAAGCAAAATTTTTTTCGTGTCTAAATCGATAACAATACTACACCAAAATATATGTGGTCTATTGAATAAATCAGATTTATTGGCGGTCGCAATGCATGAATTTACACTAAATAATAAAAATATAGATATTATATGTATTACAGAACATTTTATGTGTAAAGAGGACTTGTGTAATTTATATATCCACAATTACAAATTAGTAACAAGCTATACAAGAGACACCCACCCGTAGGGGCGGTTCTTGCATCTTAATTCGCGAGGGTTTTGATTGTGAGATAATGGATGTCTCATATTTTTGTATAAAAGGTGTCCTTGAAGCATGTGCCATAGCATTGTCTCATGAAAATCTTATTGTTATATGTATCTATAGACCACCTAACTCTGACATTGAACTATTTATGAACCAAATTGATTTATTACTTAAGAAATTGTGCAATAATAATAAAAATAATGTTATTTGTGGTGACTTCAATATTAATATTTTAAAGAAAAGCAGAATATCTATTGACTTTGAGAACATTTTATTAAGCTATAATTTAAAACTGCAAATCAGAGAACCAACTAGGTTGAGTAGTGGAACTTGCATTGACAACTTTGCTCATAATATTCGCGGCTGTGAGAGTGAAGTGACCGAACTTGCATTGTCTGATCACACATCTCAAACATTGAATTGTCCTGTCAAAAAAACTTGTCCTATTAAATCATGGCGAATTAGTAGACGCGACTACTGTAAGGAAAACATGAAAAAATTCGAGGAAGCTATGAATGTAGTTACCTTCTGTGATGTCTATGAAGCGGAAGATGTCAATGAAGCCTATGGTGCTTTTATAGCGACATTTTCTCTATTCCATGACTTGTGCTTTCCTATAAATTTAATAACTATTAAAAGTAATAGAAAACCGAAATGGATCTCGCGCGGTATTCGTATCTGTAGCAGAAAGAAGAGGCGACTGCTATGGACGTACAGATCGTGCCCAACAAATGAAAATAAGCACTTACTAAAGAAATATTCAAAGAGATATAAAAAAATATTAAACCTCACGCAAAGAGCTCAAAATAACCACTACATTAGTTCATCGGCTAATAAATCGAAAGCTACCTGGCAAGTAATTAATAGAAATAAAAATCAGTACCCTACCGAAACTGCGAAATTAATTTATGCCGATGATGGTTCAACAGTGTGCGATCCTACGGAAATGGCAAACGTATTTAATAATTATTTTGTAGATTCTATTAAACAAGGCAGAAATGGTAACTTGTCTTACACAGAGCTCTCAAACGTGTCTAACTCAATATTTATCCCGCCTTCTACGGTTGAAACAATAGTAAAGACAATTCGATCACTGAAGATGACACATTCTGTGGGAATAGATGGTATACCTGTTACGTTGATAAAGAAATTTAGTATGTATATAGCTTCTCCCTTAAATCATGTTATAAATTTGATGTTGAGCACTGGGGTGTTTCCTGATAACCTTAAAATCGCCATTGTAAAGCCTATTCATAAAAAAGGCGTACAAACCAATATTAGGCATTATAGACCTATTGCACAATTAAATGTGTTTTCAAAAATATTCGAGAAAATAATTCATAATCACTTATATAATTTCTTCGAAAAATACAATTTGTTGTCCAAGGATCAGTTTGGCTTTCGACGTGGAAGAAATGCAGGTTTGGCGATTTTCCACCTACTTCAATCGGTCATTGCTTCTGTTGATCGAAAACAACATATATGTGCAATTTATATGGACATGACGAGTGCTTTCGATTATGTTGATCATGGATTGCTTTTATCAAAACTTTACTCATATGGTGTTAGAGGTTCTGCTCATGATCTTATAAAATCCTACCTTAGCAACAGAAAACAGTACACTTCAATAACTAAACTATGCGCTGAATCGGGGGTGAGGAAAGACTACCTGTCACTTTGCAGAAAAACGGAGATTGGCGTGCCACAAGGTAGCATACTGGGGCCTTTATTTTTTATTGCGTACATAAACGATCTTACTAAAGCCATTGACCATCCCATGATACTGTTTGCTGATGATAGCACTGCTATAATAAAATGTATAAATAGTCACACTTATGAGGAAGAAGTTAACAAAGCTATGAGGAATCTCACTACATGGTTAAGAGAAAACAACCTAAAACTTAACACTAGTAAAACAAAAATAATGCATTTTAGGCAAAACACAAATTTACCAAATATTACCCTGAAAGCTAATGATGATAAAATTGAATCTGTTTCTGACATCAAATTCCTAGGTATTCAAATTGACTACCAAACCAATTGGAAATCTCACACTGAGACGCTTTGCAAAAGACTGAGTAGTTTTGCCTTTGCCTTATACAGACTTTCTAAGGTAACAAATACCATGGCTGTTGTAATGGCCTACCATGGATACGTCGAATCAGTCTTGCGCTATGGGATCATGTTCTGGGGGAATTCTGTTAATAAAACTGCAATATTTAAGGCACAAAAGAGAAGTATAAGAGCTATAAAGGGTCTAAAATCTGATGATAGTTGTAAACCAGTTTTTAAGCAGTTAAACATACTAACACTTCCATCTTTGTACATCTTTGAAGTAGCAGTATTTGTCCACCAGAACCGACATATTTTCCCTACTTTCGATGAACAGAATCCACAAAGAAGTCATAGACATGGACACAAAATATGTGCACCTAAACATAAAACTGCACTCTTTGCAAAAAGCTTTTTTGGTATGGCCCCAAAATTATATAACAAAGTTCCCAATGAATTTAAGAACCTGCCAATTAATCTTTTTAAAAAACATTTAAGGAAGCTGTTAATTAATAAAGCATATTACTCGACCACTGAATTCCTGAATGACATAATAGTATTATCTTTGACGTAAAATGATCTCAATTGTAATTGTTATTTGACTTATTTATTTCTGAATTTATTATGGCACAGTGTAGTTTACAAATGATTTAATTATTATTACTATTATTATATTATCATATCATGCATCCGAGCGCTCGTTACTAAATTGTAATTGTATTGTCATTCGTATTTTCGTTTATATTAAAACTACTAATTGATTTTAGAATTTATAGTTTATCAATTTTGAATTTATTAATTAATTATCAAGTAATGATTTTGGACATGTGTAATTTTTATTTTATTAATGTTCAACATTTATTAGTATTAATTTTATATTTTGACATGTGTAATTTATATTTTATCAATTATGAATTTGTTTACTTTAATAATTTTATATAACTTTTAGATATTTGTATACCTTGAGGAAGGTGGAAGTGTAGTGAAACTAATTAATAAGTTTAACACCTATGACATTGTACCTAACCTGCATTTCACAAATAAATAAATAATAATAATAATAATAATAAATAAATAATAATAATTATTTGTAGCGTTTAGTACAATAACTACATCATCAATCTTGCTTTTCAACAAAACCGTTTAACTTAAAAAAATATATATTTTGCTGAAGGTTCTCGTCGTTAGAATTAATCGTAAAGGTAAATCCATCTAAGAGTAAGATAGCGGAAAACCTAAAATATCGTGTAGCTCAGATTTGCATTGATGAAATAAACAGGTTAAACAAACAGTTTTACTTCAAAAACTATTAAATTCTAGAATCGAACCAGGATCTTTGGGTTGGAAACTAGTGGTTCAAATATTAACATACTGCTGTATATTGTTAAAAATACTTAATCACGTTTACCAATCGAACTCGGTGGGTAATATGAAGCCCTATGTTGATTGTAATGGACACACACTACTCGTATAACAGTAAAAATCGGACTATTTCATGGAACGCTATCACAATCATTGTCTTTTTAGAATTACGATTACACGGAAATTCTTCTGAATACGAAACATACTTTTCAGTATTTCGACTGATAAGACTGATCAGTTTAAAGTTAAATTTCATGAAGGCCTTGATGGATGGTTTATATTAATCTGCTCATACCGACTCCCGGAGGTCCACAGTTCAATTCCTAAGTTGGACGAAGTGTGTTTCGGATTTTTTCAATTCATAACCATCCATGGATAGTGGTCAAACCCGCACTATAGTGATCATCATTAATTGGTTTACTAACCCGCACTATAGTGATCATCATTAATTGACTTATTTACCCTCACTGTAGTGATAATCAATAATTGGCTAACTAACCCGCTCTACAGTGATAATCATTAAATAGATTACTAACCCGCACTATAGCGATCATCATTAATTGGCTTCCTAACCCGCACTATAGTGATAATCCCGCACTTGCCCATCAAATATTGGAGGATAGTTTAGAAACGACTGTCATCTTACGACAACAACTGAGACCAACGGCTTAACGTGCCTTCTGAAGCACGGAGGGACTCGAGATGTTTTTTTTTAATCTGGGTTTTTTATTTGGTCACCCATCCAGCGTCTCGGCATTGCGAAAGTTGCTTAGCGGGCAAGATCGCAAGCCGAACGCGCCAGCCGCTGCGCCATCGAGCTCCTCGACATATTATTATCACGACTATTATCCCCGAAGGGTTAGTCAGAGAATAGGCAATGCGAGAGCAAAAGAGACAGCAAAAGTAGTCCTCTAACATAGTCCATTTTTCACCAAATAGCGACTGCACATGTGCTCAGCTCATCGTGGTGAGCCCATCGCCCAATCCAAATTACAGTGACTAAATTTCCGGTACCTTCATAATGTACAGCGTCGCGCCATTAGAAGCGAGCGACGCCACTTTGCCGTTGTACGTAGAAGAGAGAGTGAGAGTGTACGCTTCCGTCTTATTAAAAACGTTGAGTAAGGCTACTCCAAGTATTAAATCGGTGTTAACAAATTTTACTATTAATAGACATGGAGTAGTGAATGAGTACACTAATCTGACTTTACTCTTGGAGTAAAAGTTAAACCTCGGCGGTAACCTGTTTAACGAAGGAGCAAAGTTGTAGTCGGCTATTTTTCTACTGTTGCCGTTGATGTGGGTTTGGTTTATGGGATAAAGTTGTAAATTTAATATTTTATAAAAAAAATCCTGTATTCTAAACAAAAATCGTAACTAACATTTAAAATTAAATTAAAATGAATAATTGTTTTAATTACCTATCGATTTTACGTCGGACTGTCAGGTAGTACTGTTAGTCATAGAGCATGCAGGTCGGCCGCGAGTACTGGCCATTCGTATTTATGACAACGCAGAATTATTATATACTAAAGCCTGACCAGAAAATTAGAAAACCTGGCCATAATGCGGAAAACTAATGGCAATAATTTCTTTTACTTTTAACAGTAACTTTAAAACGTCATAAGTATGATTTCATTGTCATCTGTTGATTGCTGTTTATGTGTCAGCGCGGACTATTTATAGAATTATTGATATTTTTTGCGCTAAAATGCCGAAAATTATCATAGTCGTGGGAGGAAAGTAGTTTACAATGTATACAAATATGTTTAGCTCTAAATGACAAAATTATGTCAATTAACGTGAAGTTCCTTCTAAACTCATTCTTTTTTACTGTTAAGCTAAAAGAGTTGCCATTAAAAACCCGTTAATCTATGCATAAGGAATGACTAGTTAGTCCAATCTTACTCTATGTTTATTAATAACGATGCGAATTCAAACTTACCACTTGCCTAATCTGAATTTAACTACTCGTAGTCCAAACGTAAGTTCGGATAAAGACAGGAGTATGGCATTTTTATTAATGAGACGGTTAATGTATGATTAGGTATTTGTTCTTGTACAAAACGCAAATATTACAAGTATTTTATATGGCAGGTGTAAGACACTACTATAAACGAAAACATTTACAACATTGCACCAAATAAGAGCCGACATTTAATGGACTGTGTAACCACTACAATAAAATATATTTCTTGCAGATAATGATAGGTATTAAAAATTTGTAAAGTATCTGTGAGTTATATAAATATATTTAAAGCTACAAACATTTACGCCATTGCGTCAAATAGCGCGATATACAGGCAACATTTAAACGTGTGCGTCAATTCCTCAACCCAAATTACAGTGACGAATTTTCCGGTACCTTCATAATGTACAGCGTCGCGCCATTTGAAGCGAGCGACGCCATTTTGCCGTTGTGCGTGAAATACGTGCGCTGCGATATCACGGCGAGTTGATGTGAGAGCGCTGCATTACTTCCATTTGCGCTTTCTCACTTCGGTCAGAATTTGGAATAAATGTAAAGAATAAGAGTCTTCGTTAAAAACAAACACAAATAAACAAAACAGTTTGGAAAATTATAATATAAGTTCCTACTTTGTCAAATACTAGTGTTTTGGTTTAAAAAACAAGTATCCAATTACAATAAAATAAGCATTGATCACATACATCACGTCTGTTTTGCGAAGACCTGAACTTTTGATCATGACCCTTTGCTTCATTTACATACACTTATAAATATTAAATTAATTTAACTTATTTTATCAGGATAATACGTAGGTATCCCTCAAGGTATAGAAGCATGTTTATTAATTAATCTATTCTTATTATCTATATAATTTTACATAAATGATGTACTAACCTAGTACTGCAAAACCATTTCTGTTCTTTTTATGAAAATTTTATTTTTTTCTTTGAAAAAAGCTATTCCGCATTAAATGTCACTAATAAAACAGTTACCTACTCATAGAAAATATCTTAGAAAGTGTCCTTAGTAGAAATTACTACAAAAGTTTGTATAAGTAAGGTTTTTTAACAATTCCATTTCACACTTCCCTCTTGTTGAACGATTTTTAAAACAAAAGCGGCCATTTCCCCGCCGTATATTTTTTACTGAAAGTTTATTTTGTCAACGTAATTTTTAATTAAAATATATGTTTTCTGTCGCTGACAGTACAAACAGGCTAATATAGAAAGGGACTTTTCAAAACGAAAAAAATATCATAAACATATTTTTGTAACATAGCACAATTATGTTTTTCATGTTACCTTAATTTGACTTACAATGGTTGATAATATTCTAAAGAGCTATGGTTGCATGCTTAACGTACGCTAAGTATATTTTAATAAATAACGACGTGTATAGCTGAACCTACCGGCACACTAAAAAGGACTCTACCATGGGCTCACCACATATCACGCACATGTACAGTTGTAATTTGGCGAAACGCGGACTATGGCAGTGACTAGTCTTTGACTAACCTTCAGGGATAATAATCGTGAAACTGTGTATGTATATAAAACAGAGATTTGGTCAATTGCCTAAGTGATTTGATCAAATCACGAGGATGTTAAAATAACAACACGGTTTTATCATTTCCCTAAACAAATGTTAGGGATTTGAACACCACTAGAACATAAATTGCCCTACTCCTGTAGGTCACGTGATTGGTTAGAAATTTAAGACAATCTTGAATCGATTGTCTTGAATTTTTTAAATCTAAAATCCCATGATAAAATGTTTAATAGAAAAAAATCAACCAGTCTCAGGAACAATAAAGATATCTAAAATCCCAATTTCCCAATTTCTAAAATCCATAGATTTGTTTAGGGAATTAAACAAAACTCTGATTTTATCATATGACTGCGACATATACATAAAAGTTCCACTGTTGGGCTTAGGCTTTCCCACACTTACAATCACACATTAGGAGTGATTGGGCCATTTTACCCTATTTATCTTTGGACAACAATCGAAACAAAAGATTTACCGAAGGCATTCTGAAGCACGAGCTGTTGCTCAACCACACCATTCGTCCATCCATATGGGGAGACCTGAATCCGGCAATGGGAAGTTTAAAGAAACAGGTTAATTAGAAGTTTGAATAATAAAAATTTAAAGACTGAGTATCAATATGGGATAAAATGTTAACTAGAAAAAAATCAACCAGTCTCAGGAAGCTCGAATGGGATTCGAACCCACGACCTTTGGATTGCAAGGTCGTGGGTTGCAAGGTCTTGGGTTCGAATCCCATTCAAGCTTCCTGAGACTGGTTGATTTTTCTCTAGTAAACATTTTATCCCTTAGTTTATAGTAAACATTTTATCCTATATCTATATAGCATTGTGAACGCAATAATTTCGATAATAATGAGTATGAATATGTTTATATAAAGTGTAGATAAAAAATGTGTAAAAAAGTTTGTCGTATCTCATAAAAATAAATTTTTGGTCTCAACGTAATTCTATTTTCCTAAATTCCTGCTAGCAGCACGGCATATTGAACGCCAGACGCCAGGATTCAATAGAACACCAACTTTACCTACCAAATTACCAATAAAAGATCAGTCAGCCCGACTACGCCGAAACGTTTCATCAATCCAAATTAACATTCTTCGCTCGTGCCAAATTAGATTTCCAATCAGCGGAGTGTCCGAGAGAAATCGCCGTCCTTTGTATCTTTAATTTGGTCGGAGGACGGCTGATGCAGCTTTCATCTACTGCGATACGGTACGTTTAGGGTGAGGGTCGGCAATGAGGTAGTCAACTCATAAAAACAGTTTAAATCGCTTACCGCACCTTTTTGCTGAGTCAGTTAGCATTTTCTAAACATGTTTTTAAAATATAATTATTATATTCAAAGCGGCGATGGGCTCACCACCTCCCACGCTGAGCACATGTGCAGTAGCTATTTGGTGAAAAGTGGACTATGGTAGAAGACTTATTCTGCGATCCTCATTGCCTAATAGTCTCTGACTAACCCTACGAGGATAATAGTCGTGAATAATGTATTTATGAAATTGTAATAAAATTTTTACAATTCTAAAAAAAATTATAAAATACATATTAAACTATCAAACAATCCAACATTGTTTTTATAGCGACATACATAGATAAGAGTTGATATGAAATGAAAATGAAATGAAATTAAAATGTGTTTTTTTTTGTTTTTTTTTAGTTTTTTTTTTTTTAGTTGCCGGGGTTTCCCAAAAAATAATCAAACGATACCTGTGTTGGGAAAGCCTCGCTCTTCCTAGGTGTACATAACATTTTAGATTAAAAACATTTTATTACATGTTAGCTGTGCTAAATTAAACTAAATAAAATAAATATCACTAAAAGTGTGTGAGTGTGTGTGTGTGTGAGTGTGTGTGAGAGTGAGAGTTGGTAGATAAGTAGATGTAGTACCAATCCAAACGATTACTAAATACATATTCATCGTCTAGGAATCGAACCCGGGTCATCTGCGTTTGAGAGGAGAAGAAGCCGGTTTTTTACCCACTAGATAATAAAGCAAACACTAAGCATGCAAACGAGCCAGCCATAGATAACGCAGCCAATAGATTAAAGCACAGAACAGAACATTCTTCGGTTTTATAGACAATAAGAGCGATACTAAAGACATCACGCACCCTTCTGACCTCAAGCTTCAGTTGTTATGCCTCTATGCCCTATTATTTTAAAGGATCAAGTACGAGTACCATTCAAACTAGGACGCAGCAATATAAAACCATGCTACTTAGCGGCAAAAACAGGTTTTAAACATGATCTCAACATGTGATATTAAGCATGTGAAAAACCCTGAGTCTAGCAGTAAGACGTTTGTAGCTTGATGGTGATTATGACGATAACGATGATATTTAAAGAAATTAATATGGCCCTAACAGTACATACAGTGCTTCTCTTTTCTATTAATTGTCTCTCGACAAACTTCGTGTTGTCTGTTACACTTGGTGCAGGTCGAACGCTCTTAATCGACTATAGTAATCAGTTATTATGCATGCAAAGTCTAAGAATAAATTAATATTTCCCAGTGTTCGGAAATGCAATGATTGCTGAGACATTAGGAAAATATACGAACTGTACTGTATAAATTAAAGTACGAGTTAGGTATTTAAATTCTCAACATTTGCGTCGTGTCCATGGCAAAGTAATACAGTTCGACATTTACTAACTTCACATTCGACGTCCGCTCATGAGCCGTGAGTAATGATGCCGAATTTGCGTGAAACGAAATGGGCGATTATTCGAAAGTGTCAGGGATTCGGATAAATCCTGGTACAAGAGAATTGATTTCGGATCCCTATTGTATGAAGGCGGGTGTGCACTGGCAGAGGTGTTTCCTGTTGCAAACTTCCGAAGTAAAACAAAGGTATGGAATGGTTGCCTTATATAAATAATTAAATAAT
Source organism: Scoparia ambigualis (assembly GCA_963921215.1). Taxonomy (NCBI): domain Eukaryota; kingdom Metazoa; phylum Arthropoda; class Insecta; order Lepidoptera; family Crambidae; genus Scoparia; species Scoparia ambigualis. Next base: position 3,768,382 of record OY992503.1, read on the forward strand.
AATAAAATGTGTCTATTGAACGATTAATGGTTTCAAATATAACATTTATTAAACGATGCTCTCCGCTTAAGCTTAAAAACTGTGTAGCAAATAACAACACCCGCCCCCAAAGAGTATCAGAGGTAGGGCAGTATTTATACATACAGTTTACAATTAATAACCATTTAAACATAACTAGGTACAATAAAAGTTTGTGTGTGTGAGTGTGCGTGTGTGTGTGCGTGTGTGTCGGGGTGTGTGTGTGTGTGTAGAGACTGCACATATGCTCAGCGTAACAGGTGGTAAGCCCATCGCCACACTATGCTGTTAAATAATCTGCAGTAATTAGTCCGTTAGTCGCCTTTTACGACACCCAAAGGAAGAGAGGTGGTGGTAGTATTTTTTCACAGCTACGCGACACGGCGGTTAGAATATTATATTACGAATAATAATATTAAATTATTATTTATATTTGATCTACTCTGTATCCAGAATCTTGGCAAGTCTATTCGGAGTCATTAATCGGTATTAGTTAGCTAACAATCACCATCTACATCTCGTGCCTGTAGCGCCGTATTAATGAGACATATTACCTTAGCTTCAGGTTTCCGATAATCAATATAATTAGTCTTCTCGCATGTTATGAATGTTTATCTTAACAGTTAAAGTCGCAGTTTACTCATTCATTCATAAATCTACATTAGATAAACAAAAGTGATACCTACCCAAACAATTTTATTCGTTTACAAAAGATTTCTTACATTTTCTGGCATAACAGTAGAACATTAACAAACAAACTATAGAATGCCTGCTATTAGTACGAAGAAAGCGTTTCTAGTGCAGAATACATTGCATGGTAGGGTATGATTCTGCCCTAAAGCCGACTGTATGGACCATCCTAATTCCTATTCCTATTTATCATTGCTGTGTTTCAGTTTAAGAGGAAACACTACGTCGACGTGACATGCCAAATTCTCATACAAAACACAGAAAAACGACGTTTGGTAGTCCCCTGTTTCCTCCTTCAGAACTGGACAAATTTTTATTACTGTTTCAGCATGGGTTAGATAAAGAGATTTTCTATGTTTGATATTTTTTGCATAATAACCAGGAGCCTTCAAAATTTAGCGAAACCACTGTGTTTTAAGTTGTCTTCAGAAACATTAAGTGGCTGGTTTAAAAAAAAATCAAACACACAGAAAATCTCTTTCTTTAACCGATGCTGAAAAAGTAATAAAAATTGGTTCAGTTCTGAAGGAGGAAACAGGGGACTACGAAACGTCGTTTTTCTGTGTTTTGTATGAGAGTTTTGCATGCCACTTCGACGTAGTGTTTCCTCCTAAAGTGTTACTAGATAAAGTGAAATTAAGCGCGAAAAGCGCGCATGATATAATTGCTATTGCGCGCATCTATAGCTTGCGCTGGTTCTCCACCAGACGGGTCATAATATGCTCATTTGCCGGATTAGTAGGCAAGCCGAAAAAAGATATATAGATAGACAACGAATCAGTTCTCAACCAATCCAGCAGCAACTCTCGTTACGAAGCGCCGCCGCCGTCGCCGCTCCAAACCGCAGTCCCTAATAGTTTCTGCGGCCGGTCCGTGCGTGTCCCATGTGCGACAAGCCTATTAGGATTCTAATTTAACTTCTTTACTACATATATTGTGTTTTACTGTGTGCCGTTAAACTTTAACTGGTCACAAATTGATTCTTATAATTGAATTGTGTGGTGTGCTTACGATGTAATTTATTTAGTCAGAGGGAGGTGCGATTTATAGCATACTAGCGCGTTCGTCCACGCTGCATTAGAAGCACCGTCATACATTTTTTTTCAGAGGCAAATGAGCAGGCGGGTCACCTGATGGAGAGCAATCACCGCCGCCCATGGACACCCGCAAAACCAGAGAAGTCGCAAATGCGTTGCCGACCTTTTGAAAGGAATAGGGTTAAGGAAGGAATAGGAATTTAAATGGGGGGGGGGGGGGGGCGGAGGGGCCTCCGGAACTCTCATTGGCCGGACGAATCAGAACAGCACCAAGTGCCATTGCTCGATGCGTGGCTCTACCACTCAGAAAACATCACACATTTTATTTCTTTTATTATTTGACAACGGGTAAGCGCTTGGCCTTCATCTCACCTGATGGTAAGTGACGATAAGGCCGATGGTGGAAGCGCTTCACCCGGAATCTTCAACCACTGAGGAACTGGCTATCTTCTCTCTACTGTCGGAACACCAACAATCTTATAAACATCGTTGTTATGGCGACAAACTTAGATAAGATGGTTGTAGCTAGCCAAGCGGACTTAAGAACCCTTCCACTAACTAAATCAAGCACACAAAAATGCATCCCCCGCTGGGAATCGAATCCGGGACCTCTGGGTCTGAGGCCGGTGGTTTAGCCACTAGACCACAGAGGCGGTTAAAACAAAACAAATTAAATGCACAAAATATCTACAAATTAAACATATAAAACATCGTCGATCGAATAACTTGTAATCGTAGTAACGTTTAAAGCTTGCTTGCAACATGCAAGCAAGCATGCAGCATGTTAGCAATCATGCAGCATGCAAGTAAGCAAGCACCAAGCATGCAGCATGCAACCAAACATGCAGCATCATCCAAGCACGCAGCATGCAGAAGGCATGGTTTCTGTCACGGCTCCGGCACTGCAAGGCTCCGGCGGTCCCACGCGAGCTTATCGTCGCAGATGGCTTTCGCTCACCACCGCAGCATCGGCTTCCTGGCCGGCTCGGCCAGCAAGCCGCCTTACTCTTGAAACCGATCGCTATTGAATCGGATTGGTATTGTGAATTTTTGTACTCCTAAGTTACGACACTAGAGCTAATATGGATTCATATTGCGTGGATATTGAGTAATAAAAGTTCAAAACTCAGTGCCATTTAGTTCACCCAATATGAAACCAAATTAGCGCTGGTGTCGTAATTTAAAAATACGAAAATTCACAATACCAATTCGATCCAATAGCGATCGGTTTCAAGAGTAAAGGGCGCTGGCCTAAGAGAACCGCAAAAGCAGATCACTGATACAGCCCACGTTTTACCAAATGACAATTGCACGTGTGCTAAGCGTGATAGACTGATATGAGCTGGGATATGAGCTCACCCATCGCCGCTTTAAGCTGTCAATTGTATGAGCAGTTTTCAGTCCGTTGGTCTTTTAATATATCTTTGATTTTTTTTTATGTAATAATTTTTATTTTAATCTAAGAATAATACCTAATAATAATTTTAAGATGTGTTGGTATTATTATTTTAATAATGAACCGGCACCACACAGCTCTAGTCATATAAATAAGTATGAATATATTGAAATGAAACACTTTTTACGGACTAACTCGCGTTTATTTACTCTATTACATATTTTTTTTTATAATCCTGACGTTTCGTGTCTGAGGTGTTGATCGTCTCATAGTTAGAAGTTATTTGCCTACCGTCAATCATTGTTATATTTAACCGGGTGCGTTCAGGTTTACACAATACGAGCTAACAATATTATTAGGTCTGGCAATGTGTTGCTGTTGGGGCTGGGATTTGATGACCTGTATGATAACGTCCTAGGCAGGTGGTAAATTCCTCCATTAAGTGGTAAAATATAAATACAAAAATATTTATTTCAAAATCAGATTAAAGTAACAAACATATTTTGGGGGCTCCTTTTAGATATAAGGATCTGTAGCAGAAGACCCTGCTCTTCCATATCCATAAACATATGTCTTGCAATGTCAAATTACAAAGTTGTAACTAGAAAATTACATAATACATAATTAAGTTAATGTTTACGTGTTAGTCAGTCTGTGTGAGTGTGCCTGTGTGTGCGTGTGAAATGTATGTGTTTTTCTATAGATTTAGTATTTCATAAATTTATTTTAAGAACAATATTATAAATATTAATACCTACATAAATTAAGCATTCTTAAAACACATTTTAGAACAACTTCTGTCTTACTATAGGTTAATGTTTGTAGCTATTTAATTATTATATTTTAACTTGTAACTTTAAGTATAACGAGTACAATTAGTTTAAATTCGCAAGCGAAATTCTCCCTAATCATCCGGCGCCCTAGGGCTCCCGGAAAGTGACTCATGAACGCTCCGCGGAATTACTTCAAAGAACGTACGAAACTGATATTCCCTTTGATATTGTATGTCCAACGTTTCACTTGTATTCTCTGTGTTGTTCCTATAGGCGCCTAGAAATCTGTGAGAAAATTTGAGTCAGCTGGACACAAAGGATAACCGAAATTCTAAATGTCCTTCTATACATACCAAATAGAGGAATTAGGACCAAGAAACCAGGGGTCGGAAATAAAAGCTTTTCTTGTTTTTTTAAAAAAACACGGATTTTTTTTCTTGATCGTAAACTAAAAATGGTAACTGTTAAAACTTTTACTGCACGTATACAATACCAATACCTTACTAATTTACTTATTAAAATACCTTTGCGTACTGAGATATTTTAGAATGTTCGTTGGAATGTTAAGGTTAAAGCAAAAAGAAAATTGTGTTTTTTTCATTACCTACATGACTATCAAAATTTTAAAGTAGGAAACTCGGCCGCAGATGACATATTTTGTGTCCGAGTTACCCCCTAAGGCCTTATATAATACTGATTTAGTGAGTATTTGATCAAAATGTTACTATTTTCTAGCTAAGATTAAACTTTGATTATAATTAATTGTATAACTTTGACTCAGTTAAACTATACTTATGCGTTTCGTTGATATAAAATATACAAATAACCTACGTCTTACACATCGTACAGTTATGTAATATGCCTAAAAAATAGGCAGACGATAGAGACCTTTATGTATCGTATTTTTATCAAAAGCGTTTTTCCAAACAAGAAATCCGTGTAACTTACTTTCAAAATGTTGATTTTACGACTACATAATGACTTTAAACACATGATAAACGGTTATCTTTTTTGCATGCAGTTTTAAAAGAAAATTTTGATTTTTCGCTTAATGTACTCGTATATTCACTTTTACGGGTTATATTTTACAACAATCAAAAACGAAATTGCAGTTATGGATTACTTCTAGGTGAACTATTAATTTTCCGCGCCTACTATCAAATCTTCTGTGGCCTTGCCATGTGTAAAAGTGGCAACTAAGCCAGCTACCTAAACCCCAGGTTTGTGCATTCTCGTCCAAGGTAACTCCCTTCCTTACTCCTCCATCTCTTCAGACCTCTCCGTTACCCATTTCGGTGAACCTCAGCATTCTTGGCATGGACATCGGCCAGGAACTGAAACCAACATGCTACATCGAGAGTGCTGTTTTAACTGCCTCCCGTAAGTTGGGTATTCTCAATAAGGTGGGGCGGTTTTTCACTCCCGAGCAGCGCTGTTTGCTGTACAAGACTCAGGTGCGATCGAGTATGGAGTATTGTTCCCATCTATAGGACAGCTCCGCTAAATACCTCCTCGATGCACTTGATAGACTGCAAAGGCGAGCGGTACGCATTATCAGAGATGCTGACGTTACAGCCTCCCTTGAGGACCTCCAGCTGCGTAGAGACATTGCTTCTCTCAGTGTCTTCTACCGGAATTACTACGGAGAGTGTTGTGAAGAATTATTTAATGTTATCCCGCCCTCTCATTTCCTCTCTAGGACCACACGTGCTGGTCTTAGGAACCACCATCATACTGTACAGACTATCAGTACACGTACCAAACAATGTAGCAAATCGTTCCTCTGTAAGACCATTCGGCTTTGGAATTCTTTGCCGGCGCATGTGTTTCCCAGCTCCTACAGTCCCGGGTCTTTTAAGCGGGGCGTGAAACGGCATTTATGCAGGCCGTCATGAATAGGTGCGCTTGTTACCGTGCTTATTCAACGGCATTATTTTGGACTGCATCGGCTGCTTACCACCAGGCAGGATGCAGTCACTATGACGAGTCAAAATTAAAAAAAGATAATGTTGGTTCGGTTACATACATAGGTACTTAGCTTTCTCATAAGAAACCGTCTGCGGCCACACACTTAGCTCAGATGTATGAAAACGGACTAAAGACTGCACACACATTCAACTGCACAGAGGGGCGATGGGCTCACCACCTGTCACGCTGAGCACATTTGCAATCGCTATTTGGTGAAGAGTGGACTATGACTGCTTTTGCGGTCCTCATTGCCTAGTGTCTGAGCCCATCGGGGATAATAGTCGTGATTATATAAGGTGACTGTTAGAAACCGCAAGAAACTTCGAGGGCTGGTCAGGTCAAATATTTAAACATGACAAAAATGACAAAAAGAAATTCATGCTTTTTCATTTTGAATTAAATAATTCATTTTGTGAATTTTTATTAGATAGTCTTTGAGTATCGAATTTATTTTAAATCAATAACATAAGAATAATAAAATAAAAAACAATTAAAAATAACGATTATTTACAACGCGCAGGCAGCGGCCGGTCGTTGACCTAAACGTCTGACCCCGCGTCAGCCGGGCGATAAGTACCTACGCGCTACGTTAATCTTCAATGAGACCCCATTTATTTTCCTATTACGAAATGTGCGTATTTTTCTTATGTTATTACTAGACTATCCAATTAAAATTCGCAAAATGAATTATTTAATTAAAAATGAAAAAAGCACGAATTTCTTTTTGGTCATGTTTAAACACTTGACCTGACCAGCCCAAGAAGTTGTTTTCGGTCTCTAGCAGTCGCCTTATGTGTATGTGTGTGTTGTATGTATGGAAACGCAGCAAGCGTGTATTACATAGCGAGCGCAGCCGTGGGTTCACGCTTTAGACTGTCAAAATATTCAAACAAAGAACAGTTTTTCATTATTAAAACAGATAAAAATATAACATTTAAAGTATCGCCTTTCAAAAACTCTGATAGCAACCTTCCCCTATAAACCTTTTATGTGTATTGTAATAAAAAATATTGCCTTTCAACAAAATATGAGTGAGGTTAAATTCGAACGTGTTGTACACAATAATCTTCTCCGTTGAGGTGAAATCCTATATAAATCTCCATTACCCTATTTATCGGTAACACCACAGAGTAAATAGCACCGCAGCACTCCGACACTTTTAGAGAACTAATCTGGTGCTAACAGCAATTTTACACTCAAACCTGCTAAATCAAACATTTAGTGTATTTTGGGCCTAGGACGTTTTGAAAAATTAGTCATTATGAGAATCGTGTGTTTTGATATTTGTATGTATATATTTTAGTGTATTTTGGGAATGAAACGTTTTGGGAATAAGTTTCAATGAGACTCGGTTCATTTGAATTTGAGTCTTATTGACAATAGTATATATTGAGAACCGTTTTTTTTTGGTAGTAAGTCCATTCGGGTTTCATTCCTTTAGAGAAAAGGTGTTTTAGATCTTAGGTCGTATTGAGTATTGGGGTATTACGAGATTAGTTCCAAACAGCCCTGATGGGTCCAATGTCATACAAGAGTTACTATGATTTTCTATCTTGGTATCTAAATATTTTGCGTTTGTATTTTCCATCTTCTATACATATTATATACAATTATACATATACTCACGACTACGACTATTATACCCAAGAGGTTAATCATTATTGGGACAGAGAAAGCAGTCCTCTGCTACAGTCCACGTTTGATGATAGATGGAAAGCCCATCGCCGGTTTATGCTGTTGAATAAATGAGCAGTCTTTAGTCTGTTAGTCGCCTTTTACAGCATACAAAAGAAGAGATGGGTTGGTAGTAATCTTTTAATAATGTGCCGCCACCACACAGCTCTTCTTCTATACGTAAAATATAAGTTAATAGCCAATTTCTAACTATTTTAAAAGAAAAAGTAATTCTGAATGACTCCCAAGGAAACTTCGTTGTGACGGAACTTATTTAAATGTATTGCTCTGAGTAGGTAAAACTCGGACCAAATATCACAATGGACAGAGTCTTTGGATTTTTAGCATGTCCGTATTTTGTTAGTGTGCAGCTTTCTATCTGTACATGTGTGCGTGACTAAAGATGTGACTAGTATATCGATATAATCACTTTAATGTGGTTTGTGCCTGGTTCGTTATTATAATTGGGGGTTAAAGTTACTCACGTCCGTAGGTTTACCGTTTAGACCCTACACGTGACCCTTGGGTGGTGTTAAATGAGTGACACTGACTGAGTGGTAGAGCCACGCTGCGTTGCAGCACGCCGGGCACGCTGGGCCGGCTCGCCCGGCGTAAATACCAACCTCTCACTAAGGGTGTTACCCGACCAATCGATCGATCGTCGATCGACGGCATCGATCAACGTCGATCGAAGTTGATCGACTGGTCTGGTAGCTTTAATCGATCGACGGATACCTACCGTTTGACTAACCAATCGATCGACGACGGTCTTCGACGTTGATCGATAGTTGTGGTAGCTTTAATCAATCGACGGATACCGTTCGTCTAACCCATCAATCGACGGTCGGTCGACGTTGATCGATTAACCCTGGCTAAATTCCATCAGTTTCTTTTGAAATGTATTCAGAAAAGGACTCGTTGTTCTTGGCCAGTACGATGTTGCTCGTACTATTATTACGGAGACGCAAACGCAGAAGAATCTGGATGCGGCCGTTTTTTAAAGCCAACGAACGCTTATTTTATCCAAATGACATTTTAAGCAGCGGTTTTTGTTTTTGTTTTTTTTTTGCGTAGCGATTGTCATGAATTTCGAGGTTAGTAGTTTCGAGGGAGGTAGAGAGGAGGGGGATGGAGGGGGTACGGTAATGGTAACTTAGTAGAATATTTGTTTTTTTTTCCTAAAAATAACCTAAAAAAACCTCAAAATAAAAATATCTTGAATACTATGCATTTTCGCACTTTGGCTCCCCCTCCCCCTCCCCTTCCCCCCTTTTTCGGTGTTGCTTAATCTAAAGTGTTTCCCAAGGTGTTTGGGGGAATATCATTTAGTATTTAAACGTTCATATTATCATCACTCATTATTATCAACATAAACATAATCTTATATTACGATTATTATCCATGGGCACGAAATATTTTTTATTTTTTTTTATAAAAGAGGGAGGCAAACGAGCAGGCGGGTCACCTGATGGAGAGTAATCACCGCCGCCCATGGACACCCGCAAAACCAGAGGAATCGCAGACGCGTTGCCGGTCTTTAGGGGAGGAATAGGTTTAAGGAAGGAATAGGAATTGGGAGGAGGGGAGGGGGGGGGAAGGGGCCTCCGGAACCCTCACTAGTCGGACGAAACACAACAGCACCAAGTGCCAATATTTCACGCCGAATATTAGAGAGGGTGGTGTTACGCCGGGCGACCCGGCCCAATGCGTGCTGCAACGCAGCGTGGCTCTACCACTCAGAAAAGTGAAGCGGCCGGTGCGTCTAATCAAACAGCTCGATTTAACACCCAATCCATTTTACCGGTCGATTGTCGATCGACATCGATCGACGTCGACTAATCCATTCTACCATCGATCGATGCCGTCGATCGACGATCGATCGATTGGTCTGGTAACACCCTAATATCCGGCGTGAAATAATAGCCCTTGGTGCTGTTGTGTTTCGTTCGGGCAGTGAGGGTTCCGGAGGCCTCTCCCCCCCCCTCCCGCTCACAATTCCTATTCCTTCCTTAAATGCCGGCAACGCATCTGCGATTCCTCTGGTGTTGCGGGTGTCTATGGGCGGCGGAGATTACTCTCCATCAGGTGACCCGCCTGCTCGTTTGCCTCCTTCTATTATAACAAACAAATAAAAAATAATAATTTGTGTAGTAAAGTGAAGAGCAATACTTTTTACTATTCATATTCCCGCCCATATTATTAAGATTCAATTTTGAACTAAGGCTTAAATTATTACTGTAAAAAAAGATTTTTCAAAATGTTTGAAACAGAGCCTTGAATATTTTGTAGGCTCTCAGTTAACACGTCTTATAGCTTTAACCCATTCACGTCTTATTTCCGGGCATTTTGGAAACCTAAAAAAAGAATAATAAAAAGAATATTAGTAATATCGATAAAGCTTACTTTACTGAGTGGTAGAGCCACGCTGCGTTGCAGCACGCATTGGGCCGGCTCGCCCGGCGTAATACCACCCTCTCACGAATATCCGGCGTGAAATAATGGCACTTGGTGCTGTTGTGTTTCGTCCGGCCAGTGAGAGTTCCGGAGGCCCCTTCCCCTCCCACCCCTCCTCACAATTCCTATTCCTTCCCCTAACCCTATTCCTTTCTTAAAGGTCGGCAACGCATCTGCGACTCCTCTGGTTTTGCGGGTGTCCATGGGCGGCGGTGAATGCTTTCCATCAGGTGACCCGCCTGCTCGTTTGCCTCCTTCTCATATAAAAAAAAAAAAAAAAAAAGCTTCGATACACAAATACGTACATCACTGATCATTATGCCAAAAACAAAGCCTTTAAATTACATTTAATTAAGGTTTAAAACCTGATTCTTATGAATAGTGTACGATATAGTATGATTTAGAATTAGCAAAAATTAATGCTTTGCCGTTTTAATTATTAAAAAACTCATAGTAAAGCATACATATTATGAGAAATCACTAACGTATGAAATGATAATTCCTGGTCTTTCACACCTCCTTTTGTTGTTCTTGACGAACAATAAACAGCTGAACAAGACATTATATCGATTGTATATTACACAAATAACACAAACACTAAGATTTCTTAATATTTCACTATTATTTCGCACAATCCAGCAATGTTTTGACCTAGTAGTCGGTCATGAAATGACACGTCTCACACCGACAGTGCGTAGTTGCCAAACGTACATTAACTATCTCTTTTACTCATATCACACTACAGTCATACAGACAGAGATACAAATACTTTACTTTGATACACGTATGTAAAAGCGGCAACGTCGTAAGACTCTGTAATATTTGGTCCGAGAGGTAAAATCTATTCATCTGACATTGCACAGTCTGTGGCGGGACCTCTGTCATTTCTGTTTGCTCGAAGTTTGGCTGATACGCGATGAGGTTATCCGCACACAGCCGCCGCCGACGCCGAATGTATATTGCTACACGTAAACACGGTCGCGTAAAAATTCACGAGGCTACGCAGTCGACTGACTTTTTTCGCGTTATTGACCCACAACATGATGTGCCGTGAATGCGAAGCTTTTGCCTTGAATCGTTCCTTCGAGGCAATAGCCTCGAGGATTGAAATAGACTAAAACAAATATAACTAGTCTTAATTTTTTTTGTTAAAACAATCATTATTTACATACATAGATCACGCCTGCTTCCCAGATATCCCGGGGTAGGCAGAGACCACAGATTTCCATTTAATACGATCCTGACACACATCCTTTGTTTCACTCACTCTCATAACATCCTGTAAGGTACTACCGGGTGACAAGGCCCATTGTTTTTCAAGGCCCACGCGCAGAAAACTATGTTTATTACATTTGATCCGCGCCAACTTCGTAGCATGCATGAAACACATCAATATGAACGCCGAAATGCAGCAGCGGACAGCGAGCGGCCACCATTTTGTCAGTGACACCCGGTAGTTCGCCGACATCGGTCGCGGCAGCTCATATTACTAATTTTGGTTCCTAAAAAACGTCAGTTTTTACTTGTTTATACTACGATTTATTAGTAGAGTTTTATTTAATGTGTTTATTTGATCATTACTCTTTTGATATTTACATAAACATGTGCGATTTAATAGCCTTTTATTTTGTAAATATTCAATTTGTGTTGTAAAACCCACAACGGTTAGGAAGGCCCAACGAAGTAGTTACTTTGGCCTTAATAGGAATATAAAGAATAATTTCTTAATTTTAGCATAAATAACAATAATTTATAAGTAAAATCTAATATTAATACAATAAACACTTAAAAATTCGATACCTCGGCTGTTTTATTACACAGTGGAAAAGTATTTTTTTTGTAACAAAATATTGATCATTTTAGTAATAAGGTCTTTAATGCTTACTTTTGCTCCAAAAGACTTAAAAACGGCACGGGCCTTATTGGACATACAATGTTTAGTAAAGCCCAAAATAAGGTTTTTTAAAAATGTTTAAAAACCTAATTTATTATCGTTGTTGCTTCAATACCTACTTTTATTTGGATTTTGAAATAATCATAGCTTTCATTGTAAACACTATTTTTCTTCTAAATCATAAGATATAGGTTTTATTTCAATATGTAAAAAAGTGGGCCTTGTCACCAGATAGTACCTTACTACTAATATTATTAACTCGAAAGTTTGTAAGTATGGATGGATGTTTGTTACTCTTTCACGTAAAAACTACTAAATGGATTTGGATGAAAATCGGCATATAGATAGTTTTTAACCTGGATTAACACATAGAATACTTTTTATCCCGATATTCCAATGGGAACGGGAACCACGCGGCGGAAACCGCGAGCGGCCGCTAGTTCTTCAATACATGCTCGTCGGTTTAGAGTACTCTTGACTATTATTTTATTTTTTGATAATTATATTTATAAGTATATTATATTTTTTTGTGGTTCAGGTTCGGTAGCCATAAAACAAAAATATTACACAACACTTTGATTTAAAAGAAAAACAAAAGCTGTGAAACAAAACACTTAAGCCCCCTTAATGCACGAAATTGTAAAAATTTATGTATTTTCAAGTCACTTGTACTATGCGCTGAATAAGTTAAATACATTAAAAGATCTTATGTAAGTTAGCCTGATCATTACAAAAGGTCATGGCCTTGTTGAAATTTGCAAATTCTTTAAACAATAACAAACAATACATAAATCTAATGACTCTTAAAACATATTTTATCGACAACTTTCTTAATTTGACGCATTTAACAATAATTTACATGAAAATATTTGTATTGATATTCCTTTAAAAAGTAAATTTTAATTTTTAACACAAGCGCGTGATGGTTTTGTACATTTCGCAGAATAAAAACATTGCTCACATTAAATTACTAGGTGTGAAACTACAAAGCAGAATTGTTCTAATTACAAATATCAATATGATTGATTTTGCTTTGAAGTTTATTGACAGATATCAGTTTTTGCGATCGCACGGATTAAATGATTTAATGACTTCTAAAATAAAGTAATAACTAATAAAATATAAATACACATTTCAAGAAAAGTACTGGTGTACATAATTTGAAAACTTAATTTCCTCAACCAAAAGTAAAGAAGAAAGAAGTATCAAACGTTTTAATTTATTAGAAAGTTGAAAAAAAAGTTGCGTTTAAATTTTTTTCGAAGTGAAGCGTATTCCCCTGCAGCTTTCGCCTGAATTATCTTTAGGAGATCTCTACACAGGGCGATTCGGAGGAAATGGAGCAATTAGAGTGACGTCGTACGAAAGTTTCGACAATGTCTCTGGAGGTAAGAGAATTGATGTTCGAACTTTTTAAGATTTTATAGCCTCTCATACCTGAAATTCTGCTCAGATTTTAAGTACTTACTCTGATTTTTATTTACTTAACACATTCACTGCCCAATACACGGCGCCGCCGTGGCTCTTCAATTGTTTTTCAATTGTGTCTGGTTTTGTGGCCATATGTTATGTAATGTAATGTATGTATGTATAAATAATGTATGTATAGGCCAATGTGTTAAAAGACCTACATACCTACTAATATCTGGTACCTAGCTATATTATAGTCTTCGATCATATAAAAAAAATGTGACTGGAAGTAAATAATCCTGTAATTGATCACATTTTAGTCACTTTATCTCTTAAAAACATTAAAATAAAAAATGTCGTTTTTAACACACATACCTATTTACTTAAATGTGGGAGATAAAAAAAATAGATTGGCAAACAGTAATAATACGCACACACATTTAGCTTTAATTAAAATTAATAATTACAGTAATATCAATTTATAATTAGCCATTTTACATAATAAAATTGGTACTTAATACTACTTCTTATAAATATACACATTTATGTATTACAATACATAATTTAGTTAGGTACCATCATAGCATACCTCAATACTACGTCGACAATCAGAGCTCCGTCATGCTCCGCCGTTGAGCACAGAATGCCCGAGTGGCGGCCTGATCAACCAATGTGATCAAATCATTGATCAGATGATCAGAGATCATGTGATCAGATCATTACGTGCTAACGAGCACACAACTCTAAAACATTAGTAACAAACATAAAAATATTATTTATTTTATCTGGCAATTTCATCTAGCAAACTCGACGTAAGTTTTTGGTCACCATACGACAACCATAAGTAGCAATCATTTTTTATTTATTTAAATTTTGTTCAGCCAGGCTTGTCCCACTGCTGGGCAAAGGCCTCCCTACCCTCCCCCCGCTCTTTACAGTTTAGGGCTGTAAATTGCCAGTCCTTCCGATGGTAGTCTAGCTACGTCTAGCAATCAATTATTACAAAAAAAATTGCCATAACAAATCATAAGACTGTGTATTTAGAGCGGCGAGTATTATTATAAGACAAAACGTGAATCAATCGAGCTATCTGTCTTAGCCATTAACACTTTGAATGGGGACCTTAATTGATTTGTATTATTAATTTCATTTGTTTCAAGGACCATTTCGAAAGGAATTCTAATGGAGAAGTCAAGATATTGTTGGTACCCAAACCTTGTTTTGATAGTAAAGTACTACACCAATAAATCTAGAATGCTAAAATTGTGGAAAACAATTATTTCATTTATGATATCTTTTTATTTTAGTTTGATAGTGATTATCTTTTATTAGGTGGTTTATACTTCTGTTCAATGATTATAACGATTTTTTTATTGCTAACTTTTTTTTATACTAGGCCCGGCAAATGACCCCACTCCACCTGATGTTAAGTGGAAATGAGGTCTAGGCGCGAGGACAACTAGTGCAGCGTAAGAGACGTAGCATCAGTCATCCTCACTCTGCCGGCCCACAAAGTGCTTCTTCACGCCTCGTTTGAAGGACCCTACGTCATAGGTAGGAGGGAATACGTGTGCTGGTAGACTATTCCATCTTTTGGAAGTGCGGCAAAGAAACGAGTCACCAAATATCTTTGTGCGAGATGGAATGTTAGAGACTGTAAATTGGTGACTCCGCAGAGCAGCACGCGTACTCCAAAACTCTATCGCGTAGCAGTGAAAAAAGACTACCACCCCCTCTCTTCCCTTGGGTGTGGTAGTGCTCACTCATCGCTGCTTAAGCTGTCGTATTAATGAGCAGTTTTCAGTCCGTTGGTCTTTTAATAATTCTTTGTTGTTTTTATGTTATAACAATCATAAGACTAACCGCGTCGCGTAGCGGTGAAAGAATACTCCCCCCCCCCTCTCTTCCCTTGGGTGTCGTAAAAGGTAATTAACGGACTAAAGACTGCACATACTTCGAAAAGCATAGAGCGGCGATGGGCTTACCACCTGTCACGCTGAGTACATGTGCTGTTGTAACTTGGTGAAAAGTAGACTATAGTAGAGGACTGCTTTTGCTGTTCTCATTGCCTAGTCTCTGACTAACCTAAAACTTCTTTCCAGTCTGGGTTTTGACCTGGACATAGCACCACCACTGCTCTGGTTAATGTTTTGGAAGATGTTTGCAACGGCATAGAGAATTCTTTGTTGACTGTGATGGTTCTAATAGATTTCTCCAACGCTTTCAACACTGACAACCATGACATCCTCCTAGCTATCCTCTCCCATATTGGACTATCTTCTTTAACTAAGGCTTGGTTCTCCTCATATCTTTGTGGTCGTCAGCAAGCCGTTTGGGTTATCATCATCATCAACATCATCAGCCAGAAGACGTCTACTGCTGGACAAAGGCCTCCCCCAAGGATCTCCAACACGACGGGTCTTGTGCTGCTTGCATCCAGCGGCTACCCGCGACCTTCACCAGATCGTCGGACCACCTTGTTGGAGGCCTGCCCACACTGCGCCTTCCGGTGCGCGGTCGCCACACGAGAACCATTTTGCCCCAAGGGCCATCGGTTCTACGGGCGATGTACGTTCGGGTCGATCAGTCTTGTTCTGACTGGTGCGAGCTGACTGCTGGTGTCCCACAAATGGCGGAATACTCTCTCCCCTTCTTTTTTCACTTTTCACTTTTTGACCCTTTCACTGCTCGACTTCATTCCTCTTACCATCTGTATGCTGACGATCTCCAATTATACATTCAGGTCGATAAAAGTAATTTAAATCGGACCGTCGCTGGCCTCAACTAAGATTTTGTTGGTATTGCTGTCTGGTCCAATTGTTATGGCATTTCCGTCAATGCCGCTAAGTGTCAGGCAATTATCATTGGTAGTTCCCGGCAGCTGTCCCTTATTGATTTGAGCTCTGTGTCTGGTTTGGTGTTCAATGGAAATTGAATAACGTATCAGGCCCGAGTCAAAAACCTTGGCCTCCTTATTGACTGCTGTCTCACTTGGGAAGCTCATGTTAACGAGATTTCTCGAAAAGTGGTCAATTCGTTACGGTCTTTGTACAGGTTGAAATTTTTTCTCCCATTAAGCACCAAAATCGCCCTAGCACATAGGCTCTTGTCCTCCTCATCCTTGACTACGCCGACGTCTGTTTCTTTTACACTAATCAAAATCTACTCAATAAGTTAAAACGCTTGCTAACCAGCTGTAGGTATCCGATTTGTCTTTGGTTTACGTAAGTTTGACCACATTTCTCACTACCAAAGTCAACTTAAATGACTACCTATCCGTGAGCGCAGGAACCTTAGAGTTGTCTGTTTGCTATTAAATATTTTACATGATCTACATACTCACGGTTACCTGAAATTTAGGTTTCAGTTTCAAGGAGCCTCTCATCAGCGTGGCCTTCGTTCCAAACCTTACTCTCCAAACTCTCGCATATCGTACTGGTTTCGTCTCCAGCTCTTTCACTCTTTCCGTTATTCGTCTCTGGAATGCTCTGCCTATGCATATCCGTCGTGCTCAGAGCAAAGTAGTGTTTAAAAGACTGGTGCGTGAGCACTATTTAAACCCCGTTTAGAAGTCACACTATGTGATTATTTTTTTGTTATGTATGTATATGTTTATGTATGTATTTAAGTATATTAGTATTTTGCAGTATTTAAGTAAGCATTTTTAATTAGCATTTATGTAAGCCCTGTATATTCTTACATTATGCTGTTTGTAATTGTTATTACTAATCTAACTGTATGTAATATCGCATAACTTCAAGTCTCCCACATCCTTACCGGTTGACTGGTAGACAATGCCTTGTGGCGTTAAGTCCGCCTTTTGCTGTTTAATAAGTCATCATTATCATCATCATGATGATGATTGTTATTGATGATGATTACATGTAAGTATATCCGTAATAGTTACTCATAGCACTAAATAAAGCTATTGGTCCCGGTTGTTGTCATAATGGCATTCGAAAGAACCTTCCAACCCCAATTGGCCTGGCGTATTGGATTATGATCCAATCCCCTCATGTGCTTCCTGGGGCCCAAGTCTGCTAATTTACGAATGGCATAATTGAATCGCAATTGGATCGCATTGTAATTGTTTGACACATTGTTTGATTCTCTTACTCATATAAGAATACCAAATGTGTCAAACAGTTACAATGCGATCCAATTGCGATTCAATTATGCCATTCGTAAATTAGCAGACTTGGGCCCCTGGTGGTTATGTCTACGTTTGGAAGAAGTGCCTAGCAGTGAGACGTTTATTGATTGTTGATGAAAACATTATAGCAGTCGTGAGTATATTGTAGGTATGTTTATCATTGATACCACGATAACATTTTTCTTTTTTATATGTCAACAGTTTTATTTTTATTTTGTTTTATCGTCAATTGACTAAGTACGTTTCTGTTGTATTTTTTACTAGCGATATCTTCGTAAATTCCTGCCTTAAATCGTTTCAACTTTCCTTACGCATACTTTACTCGTGCTATGTATGAACAAAACGAAAGTAAACTATCTTAAGCCCACACAGTAAAATTAAAACAGAGGAACGCAAAGAAAATATAATTGAATTAATTTTATTCGTAATTAAATAAGGTTTCTGAAAATGAGAACAAACAAAAATAAGGTGAATAAAGAGACTCACTTCGAGTAACAGTAAGCCCCATTAAAGTTACTTAGTTCGCGGAATTTGGCACATTATAGAGAAATAGACTTAACAATAAGTAAATAAATTGAACCCCGTTAAATAAAATGTAAATAAGTATCTATTTTTGTACCTTAGAATAAATTGGCGCAATCACATTTTTGGTGTTTTATTACTTTAATTCATGAGCCCTATTTTTCTAAACATTATTTTGTCTTATCACCTTCAAACCTCCAACGTACCTATTCAGTTTGTTAGATGGTTCTGGACGCATTATCGCCCTGTTCTGCAGAGTACATATTTTATGTTTTACATAAGCTTAATCTTACTCACTGCTCCTCATAGGTCTCTTTCATTGAAATTAATACTTTTTTTATCGTATGGTATCATAAAGTTGTAAGATTTTTGTATTCAGCATTATACAATTTTGCTTTATCCAACGATTCTCAAAAAAAATATATATATGTTGTCGTATATATGACGTACAAACAGACCCGTCAACAAAGGACTATTTGTGTACAGAGCGAGCTCAAAAGCAAGTCAAACAATTAAACTTAAATGCATTGGGAAAAGCTTTTACTGCCGTATGGATAATGCTTCATCGCATTCACGTTATTCAATTGTAAGAAGCAGTGGGCATTTTGACCATTGTTTCGAGCCATTTTGGTTTCATACATACACACTTACATGTAATCACGACTATTATCCCCGAAGGGTTAGTCAGAGACTAGGCAATAAGGACCGCAAAAGCAGACCTCTACCATAGTCCACTTTTCACCAAATAGCGACTACACATGAGCTCAGCGTGACCGGTGTTGAGCCCATCGCCGCTCTATGCTGTTGGATATATTCAGTCTTTAGTCCGTTAGTCGCCTTTAAAGTCACCTAATGGAAAAGAGGAGGTATAAGTATTCTTTTACGGCTACGCGAAACGGTTCATTCGTATCACTATGTTTTTCTTTGACAAAGATTTTATTTAAATAAATAAATAAATAAACTTTCCTACACTCACACCAATTATCTAGCCCAAGAGAAGCTTCGTTAAGAAAACTCGTTAAATGGTTACTAGACAACGGATAAACATACTTAAAATACTTACATACATACTTATTATACATAGAAAACACCCAGACCCGAGACAATTTAGAAAAACAATAATTTCTAAATTGACCCGACCGGGGATCGAACCCGGGACCTCAGAGATGGCGACACCATGAAAACCGGTGTACAAACCACTCGACCAAGGAGGTCGTCGTTATTTAAATACTAGTTATTCACTAGTTTAGTTACTTGGTGATAGAGAGGATGAA
Organism: Scoparia ambigualis; assembly: GCA_963921215.1. Classification (NCBI taxonomy): domain Eukaryota; kingdom Metazoa; phylum Arthropoda; class Insecta; order Lepidoptera; family Crambidae; genus Scoparia; species Scoparia ambigualis. The sequence goes on from OY992503.1 coordinate 3,787,645, forward strand.
ATAGATAATACATGAAACGACATACGAAAAGGTATTCAAAAGTAAGTGAAAGGGACAGCTGGAACAGAAAGACTTATTACGTTCTTGTGAAAGGTCAGATCAAGAGTAACCTAAGGCGACTACCATATATTGTTAGTAGAATGTTATCGGAGTAAATGAAACAAAAGAGTGTGTCAGTTCAGGATGGCAGCGTATAGAAAGCCACTGCTCTTTGCTTACCTTCGGTAAATTGACGTTATGTTTGTATGGATTTACTATGACTCTGTTTTAAACATTTCACTGATTGGACGGGTTTCACCACATTTTCGGGTATTTACTCAGGTGCAAGGTCGGATTTAGAGTACTATGGATATTATGGGTACTATAGTTGTGTACTATGGAGATTCCATCACAGTACCTACATACTTAGAAGCAAATCAAATTATCATAGTTGTTGAAATACATGAATAAAATAACAGAAGAGCAAAAATTGACGCTAATTAAGTGCTGGACATCTTTAGCAGGAAACATAAAAGAAAACTGTTCTTATTAAACATTTCATTTTGCAATGAATTTCACTTAGGTTGTAAAAGAAAAGATAATGTTGTTCTCTGTGTTGTCAGTGTTTGTGATGTAAATTGTAAAAAAACGGGTATTTCCGTGTATAGAAGTGATGTATAGCTTCTACGATAAATGATTATTGACCGATCGTCCGCCATGGTAATGGTGTTAAAAGATGCGGATGCAGGCGAGAAGTGCATTCGATTTGGAATTTCAAAAGAAAAGAAAATGTTTTTCTCTGTGTTGTGCAGTGTTATACATTCGTATGTTATAATTCGACTTGTAAGTAATTTTACGGTCTCATTCGCAAAATGTCTATTTCGCAAAATGTCTACCGTTCGCAAAACGTCTGTTTCTCCTAATGTCTCTTTCGCAGAATGTCACTTCCTCAGAATGTCTCTTTCGCAGAATGTCACTTTCGCAAAATGTCTCATTATACTTAGAATAAAATTTCCATTTTTAATGGAAAATGATTCAATAAAAAGTAATCAAAGCAACCGGACCCACACGATCAAAATTATCACAAACGCAAGTAGTAGTCTAGTAATTAATTTGTTTGTAAGATAAAACGATAACTTTGCGGTTCTACTTGGACACTAAACTAATAAAAAGAGAGTTTCAACACTCGCAAAATCCTCTCGCATTATACGGTCAAGGCGACACGAAAAGAATGCCCTCAAAATATTAACATCAATGAAATAAATAACATTAAAACAACAATAAAACGACCGTGTTGTCGCGGTGATTCGAAAACTTTCTCCTATGGGATGTTGAACCGCAATTTTTCGTATCATTGACTTTGAAATACTTATTGTTGGTAACGAAGTTTGTTTCAGGAAGCCGCACTGAATGCTTTCGTGTTCTCACCGAGATTGTACAATACGATCATCGGAAAATGGCAAAGATGGGCTATAACTTCTGAGCGAAATGTGCCGCTGCTGACAACAGCAGAAAATAATTTCTGATAAGGAGTTAAGATTTATTATAGACAAAAGATTATTATTTGTGGATCACGTCTAGTATATTGAATTTTTAAAAAAAGATATTTTTGATAGTTATCTATCTCCATAGCTACCTATGTTTAAGCACGTATGTACTGCCCTCACCTATTTCAAACTTACAACCTTTGTATTGCCTACTGGAGCGGAGATGAGAGAAAAGCACCGGAAATTATCCATTATTTCCCCCGGAAACTTCTATTTTTTTTTTAATTTATTTATTTTTCTTTACTTAAACAGCAAAAGGCGGACTTAACGCCACAAGGCATTCTCTACCAGTCAACCGGTAAGGTCAATCAGTAGAAGTTAAACCTTCCCTTCCATTTTAAAGCACAGCAAAGCTTAGGTTTTATTGGTTAATATTAGCTTAGTTTCGCTCGTCTTTTATCTGCTCCAGTGGATAAGTAGCATGAGACCCGGCATCAACGAAAGCGGAGAGGAAAGCAGGTTTTCCTTAGTCAATTAATCAGCAAAGAGATGAATAAACACTGAAATATTATTGGTTTCTATCTCTTCTCGTCTCGAGTATTAGTTCTAATTATTTTTATTATATATAAGTTCTAGTTTAGTTTTTGTATATTTAGCATATAATTATCTCTCTTTCTCTATGTATATAGAGGAGATAGAGTATTCTTATCTCCACTTTGGTGGATAACGGGTACTGTGTCTCGAGACACAGCGGAATGTTGACAGCATTGGACAAAACAGATATATCTGTGGGACAAACTATGGTCGAGTTTTACTTCGCGCGCTAAAGCTAAGCTAAGCTAATAGCGGTGCGAGTCTACAGCCACCGGCTGGCTTTTGTTTTCATTTACAAGAAAACTTTGTGAATTGAGTTAAGTGCAGTGCATAAGGTGAGTATAGGGACTGAGGGCAATTTTTTTTGTAGGATGTATGAAATTGATGAAATCAAAAAAACGATCAATCGAATGAGAACATCAGGCCAGACAGACCTGGTTGGGGAGGCTTGAGTAGGGGGGAGAACCCCACTTAACTATCTGTACCACCATGGTACTCAGTGATGAGTTATTCCAAGTAAAGAAACTATGTATAGAAGTCAGTATTAAGCTTCGGTTTGACTTATCAGAACTATACTATATTTGGGTTAACAATTTGCTTAACTATCAAAAAACCTACATAATCTTTATGACACTTACGAGTATACATCTTAGATACCCATCAAACTGAATAAAATGTATTTGTAGTTGTAGATGGACAGTAATTAAAAATAATACTTCGGGTACCAACCAGACAAAAGCGCAGTGGAAGAGAATATAATGAGGGAAATCATGAATCATGAAGGCACAACAAAAAGTTGCAGCTAAAAATAAATATTTCCGAGCAAAAGGAAAACAACGCTACGGTGATTCCACCAATCCCAGCGTTTACACCAAGCAAGCGTAAAAGAGAGGAAAAAAGGCAGGTACAAAAAGTGGGGAAAAGCAACCGGACCTAGACGAGACAGTGCTTGTACAAAAGCTACTAAAAATACTAGTTAAAAAGCGTAGTTTTAGCTGGGAGAATGTTTGCTCGACCCACTTTATTAGGCCGGCGGTTGGTGCGGCCACAAAACTTACGATAGTTTCAATGACACTTGTGATAATTTACAACTAAAAAGGATTTAGATTGAAATTTATTTTTGAATGGTATGTAAACATTTTAATTTGTTATTTATTAAGTACCACAATATACACAAAGTTGAATCTCATTAAAAACGTATGATGTCGATCACTTAAGCACGGTATACTAAAGGCTGACAAAAACAACATGATTTTTAAGGCAGTCAGACCTTTTATAATGACAAGGTTATAGTGCAGAAAAAAATGACATATTTTCCTCTTCCTATTTTTAAGTGTACTATTTGTTAAGAACGTGTAAATGCACCTTTCATTCAATACAGTCAGTTTTCAGCTATCACTATCGTTGTGAAATGTTTGCGACACCGAGCTACTGGCTATAAACAGAGCCTCATCTCTCGTGGCCTCGTTGCACCGGCCGCACAGCTAGTTTCAGCACAGCCCGGCTTGTTTATTTAAAACTTTTTTATGCCAGATGCGGCCTATTCTGCAATTTGATGACGTCACACTCGACTCGACGTGCACTCGGTACCACCATGATGAATCGTATTCTGACGTAATGACGCGTAACAAATAACATGGCCGAATGTGTGTTCGTTTGCTTTTACTACTACAGTTTTATTTTATTTTCTATAATTTTTATTTTGTCAATTAGTAATGTGAAATAATGGTGTATTATTTACTGTTAAGTGTTCGTGAACGTGTATGAGTGTTGGCAAATAAAACAAAACAATGCAATATCACTTTTCAAATTCTCTCAAGTAGTTTATGTGTGATCTCAATAAAGTCCCACAGCTTTATTGAGTCTCAAGGGGTTTGGGGGAATATCATTTACCATTAAACGTTTATTATCACTCATCATCATCTATCTACTTTATGCAAAGAAAATCTTAACTATTTTATCTTACTTGACACTGGCTAAAGGTGCTTACCGCACGAACCCATTAATTTAGAGGAATAAAAAATAAAAAAATAGTTTTCGGTTTTAATTTTTTTCTCAGATTTTTTTAACGAGCAATTAATTAGCCTGTATCTCACCTGACGGTAGGCGACAATAAGGCCGAAGCAGGAAATACGCTTCGCTTAATAGAACACAACAATGCCAATAACATTTTCCTTTGACAATAAACTTAGATAAAATAATTCGTAGCTTAGCTAGCACTTATCTAGTGGTTTTCAAATGCGGACTTAAAGCAAACCAATTAAAACCAAATGTTTCATAGACGTATGTTTTTTTTTTCTATGTAAAAGCTATGTAGTTTTTTCGTTTTTTAATATTTCCGTATTATTTTTGGAAGTACAAAGGTTTCCATAATGGTTTTCAAAAGCTTTTTACATACCATATTTTAATATCTATTGACTTTCAATAATTCCAAAAGTAGAGTGCCGACATTTAATGATAACCAGTCGCACAAGTGCAATTCAACCGCCTTGGTATGTCAACGGTATTGATACCAACGTATATAATTATTATGTTAATAGTATTAAACTTAACGGTGTCGCGTGGCGGTGAAAGAATACTACCACCCCCTCTCTTCCCTTTGGTGTCTTAAAAGGCGACTAATGGACTACAGACTGCACATAATATCTAACAGAATAGAGCGGCGATCGTCTCACCACCTGTCATGCTGAGCACTTGTGCAGTCGCTATTTGGTGAAAAGTGGACTATGGTAGAGGACTGCTTTTGCGGGCCTCATTGCCTAGTCTCTGACTAAGCCTTTGGGTATAAGTGGTATAATAGTCGTCATTTTATGTATGTATGTATGTATTAAACACATTTCGAATACTAGAGCCCACCAAAGCAGCAAAATTAAACCACCAGACCACAACCATAAATACCTACCGGCCAAACACATTTAAGTCTTTACTCTTAGAATAATAAAAGTCTTTACTATTATACGCTATTTATTTTTTACTTTGTTGTTATTATGTATAAATAGCTAGTGTTTTAGAATGTGTATCTTTAATATAAGTATATTTATAAGTATCAAGGTTAATTTGTCTATCAGATACATATGAATTCTACGAGAGATAATAATAATAATTTGGTCATATTTTCTTATTTATTTATTGATTGAGAACGTCATATCGTACAGGCCCTGCAGAATACAGGCCCTACAGAATACCAACGCCGTTGCGATGTGATTTTGTCACACCGTAGCGGCATATGCTGAGGTAGGGTCCTGATTGACTCGTCACACTGTGGTGTTTGTTTTTTTTTTATTTCTATGTTAAGAATTTTTTTTTGTAATTTTCTATTTTTATTTTTTCGTGACAGCCAATAAATGTTTCTTTTCTTTCTTTAATATATAATATATATTTAGTTAAATATTGTTTCGTCTCTTTCGCTCAAATTCATAATTCTGTGTGACGTACACAAAACATTTAGTTTAATTAAACTGAATATAGCATATAAATAGTGTATACAAGCAAGGCCTTTAAAAGCCTTTAGCTGGTCGTGTGGGTTTATGGCAATTAAAAGATGTACATAATTGTAAAAGAAACTCCTTAGTGGCAAGCATTCCATATTCATCATCATCATAATAAGCCAGTGTCAGTCCACTGCTGAGCTGGATATAGGCCTCTCACTGGGCCCAATCTTCACCTTTTCTAGTCCAGTTGCCGCTAGCCACACGAATATCGTTGCACCATCCTGAGGTCCTACTACTCTCTCTTTCTCCGAATCGAAATTTCGGCCGATTTTCGTTTGCTATTTATAGCGGTTTCCATGCCTTCCGAAATTTCATTCATACGAAAAAGGTTGAACATTTAGATTATTAATTTCAGTACATTGTTAGAAATTTGAAAAATAATAGAAAGCGCTTTATAATAGCAAACGAAAACGGCCAATATTTCGTTTCGGAGAAACAGAGTAGGCCCCTTAATTCTAGCCGAAAGGCGTCCTACCTTAAACTAGGTGATGACATTACATACACAGTTTCGACCCTTAACCCTTAAGGGTTAATCAGAGACTAGACAATGGAGACAGAAAGCAGTCCACTGCCATTAGTCCACGTTTCACCAAGTTATAACTATAACTGCACAAATATGCTCAGCGTGATAAGTGGTGAGCCCATCGCCACTTTATGCAGTTGGATGTATGTACAGTCTTTACTATCTAATCCAACTAACCTAAAAGTATTTCAAATTTTTTTTATATAAAAAGTAGGCAAACGAGCAGCCGGGTCACCTGATGGAGAGCTATCACTGCCGCCCATGGACACCCGTAAAACCAGAGGAGTCGCAGACGCGTTGCCGACCTTTGAGAAATGATTAGGGTTAGGGAAACACAACAGCACCAAGTGCCATTATTTCACGCCGGATATTCGTGAGAGCGGGTGGTATTACCCCGGGCGAGCCGACCCGATGCGTGCTGCAACGCAGCGTGGCTCTACCACTCAGTCAGTGTCACTCATTTAGCAGCACCCAGGGGTCACGTGAAGGGTCTCAAGGGTAAACCTACGGACGCGAGTAACTTTATGATGGCAAATAAATGAATAGGTACCAACATTTTATTGTTTAGTATTTGCGTCCCTTAGTCCCTTAGTCGCCTTTTACGTACTTAAAAGGAAGAGAGGAGTTGACTATTCCTTTAGTGAGCCACTATTCCACACGGCTCACGGTTCACGGTACGTCACGGCTGACGACATCATAATAATAATGCCAACGGTCCCGGTAACGCACAGTACATACATACATGGATATAATCACGACTATTATCCCCGAAGGGTTAGTCAGAGACTAGGCAATGATGATCGCAAAAGCAGTCCTCTGCACATGTGCTCAACGTGACAAGTGTTGAGCCCATCGCCGCTCTATGCAGTTTAAAGTATGTGCAGTTTTTAGTCCGGTAGTCGTCTTTTACGACATCCAAGGGAAGAGAGGGTACGCGTAGTACTAGAATAAAATTGTTATTTATGAATAAAGGCGGTGTCTCTTTACTAGTACTTACATTTTAAGCTGTTTACAAAATATACACGGCGACGACGCGCGACATCCACTTAAAAGTCTAAAGTGAACCGCTTTCTAGCCGATACTTCGCCCAAGTACTATCTAAGTACTAGATTTTACAAGCATACTTGGTTAGAAGAGATAAACTTAGCGAATAGTATATTATTTTCACTTTCTGATTGCCTACCGCATAAGGAAGCTGGTCGTTTTAATTGCGGTCGTGCAAGCTTAGCAAGTTCCTAATGCCAGATTATCAGATAAGTGCTTTGGCAAGCACCTACATTGGGCCACCGTGGTAAGTTATTATTTTAACTTTTTATGTGCTGATAGTGTCTCTAGTACTGTCAAGCATTTCGACATTTAGAAGTGGAAACAGCTAACTCAGAAAACACTTTTTTTATTTTCTTGTAAGAATAAGAGCCATGGAGCACAGTATTTTGGCGGTCAAATTGTTGATTTTTATTTGGCAGATGATAATAATAATAATTTAGAGAAAATAACGACAGCAATATTAATGTAAAAGATATAGGATCGTTGAAAAAAAAACACTACCTCAGTTTCAATATGTTAAAGAATATGTTTTGAACGACCCAAAAAATAAATATTACAAAGGAACATTATTAGTTAAATTAAAAACGCAGTTCAAAGTTAGAATAGGTAAATTTCTTCGCTTGTGATGTCACCCGCTCGAGTATACCGCTATATTCGTTTCAGTGAAAAACTGTCAAATTGATTTATATACCGTCCAGGGGACGCTTACCTGTGAAAAATACTTTTTTTCCCCATTCATCTGTAAACCTGGAAGCGATCAATCTCCTTCACTCGTCTTGACATTGATCCACTAATTATTAAAATAATATTACGCCATTTTTACTGTTTCAATTACAGTGTATACAATAATTTACTTAAATTAAAACTTACTTAGTGCACATTTAATATCAGCAAACTGTTTAAGTAGGGTTCCCTCTATCTGGCAGAATTTTGTTGTTCCGAATTTCATTTGGCATAACACACTTGGCATAATTTTCTTTAAACGAATATGTTCAATGCATAAAAATCATTTAGTATAATTATTATTTGGTCGAATGTTTATATGACCGAATTCCCAATGGCATACTTTTAAGATGGCAGATTTTCACTAGGCATAATTTCATTTAGCAAAATTTCATTACGCATAATTTCGTTTAGCATAACACTTATTTAGTGCACTTAGTTTAGTACGATTACTCGGCATAATTTCACTTGGCATACTACGATGAATGCAGTTTTACATACTATTTCTAATGAATTTTATGGGTGCATATCATTTCATATAATGACATATGAACTAATTTCAAAAGACATAGCGTTCATTGGATATAATTTTTACTTGTTCTAAATACACTTCCTATAACAACATTACGTTTATTATTCGTTTGATATAATAATCATATTCTCTAACAACTTTTTCTATAAAGCTATATTGGTAGAATAATCCTATTCTATAACTTCATTTGATATAATTTTTGCTTATAAATAAAAATAGCATTTTAACCCTAAATTGATTTCAAATATTGTCTTAAAAAGTTAATACGTTGTGTATTCGTTAAGGTTGTGCTAAAAAGTCAGTGACAGAAGTGAATCGCGGCAAACCCGACTCCACGTAGACTTGTCTGCCCTACGCTAGAGTGTAATTTAAGCCCGCGTAGGCGCGGAGGGGCGAGGCGGCGAGCCTAGCCACGCGAGCTTATCGTCGCAAATAGCTTTCGCTCACCACCGCAGCTTCGGCTTTCTGGCCGGCTTCGCCGGCCAGCCTCAGCCGCGGCGGCGAGCGTTAAGCCCACCGGCTCCTCAGCTCGCGGGGGACCGCTGGAGTCCCGCAGCGCCGGAGCCGTGACAGAAACCGTGCCTGCTGCATGCATGCTTGCTTACATGCTGCATGCATGGTTGAATACTGAATGCTTGCTTGCATGCTGCTTGCTTGCTTGCATGCTGCTTGCTTGCTTGCATGCTGCTTGCTTGCTTGCATGCTGCTTGCTTGCTTGCATGCTGCTTGCTTGTTTGTATGCTGCTTTCATGCTGCTTGCATGCTGTTTGCTTGCTTGCATGCTGCTTATTATAGAAATGAAAAGTATGCTAAAAGAAGATTCTGAATATAGACTTTCTGCGATATGATGGTTCTGCCTCTTAATATTATGGATATCAAATTTATGCAATAAAGATGATTTTGAATATAAACTTTCTGCGATATGATAGTTCTGCGTCTTAATTATTTTGGATATTAAATATATGCCTAAAGATGATTCTGACTTATAAGATTATGAGTTATGAATGTATGATTAATGAGTGTGTGCCAAATGATTTTCTGCCAAATGAAGTTGATGTTTTCCGCTGTTATGCATAATAAAATTATGACATAAAAAGTTCTGTGATAAAAGGTAGACCCGTTTTAGTAGGTACCAGTGACGAAGGTTCCATACAACTCGATTCCCACCGGCTTCCCTTCAGAAGTTTAGAACACAACCACTCTCTACTTGCATTGAGAAATGGCACAATCAGTAATTGTAAAAGTAAATATATAAAAGAAACATTACAAAACGCCTACACTATAGACATTAAATCAACAAAATTTGCTTTTCAACAACTTATTGCTATAAAATAAGCCGCAGGCGCGATCGGCTTTTTGGCAGTTAAACTTCTGTACAAAATATACGTCATGACGTCACATAAAGGTCAATAAACCCACCCGCGTATTAGCAGCCGGTAAGCCGTCTTTATCCGAGTTACTTGATAGAGAAAGTATTACAATATGCGTGCGAATGAGCGGGATGGAGGAATATCGTTTTCGGTTTGTGTTCTGTTGACAGATAATTTGACGTAATTGCAATTCATCATTGAATGCAAGACTGTGTTTTATTAGTATTTGAATTTAATAGTTAGTTTCACCTATTAGAATGATTAGTATTGTAGTTGGACTTTGTTTATTTGTGTTGTGTGTAGTGATGAAAGTAGTTACGAAGACGTACGTTGTAATTAGGTATTTGCGGTAAGTAGATATTATAATAAGTTGATTTGCAAAGTAATCGGTAGAATTGTAAGATGTCGGCATTAATAGCTTTAGATTCTTCCCGGCTATTATGATAATGTCTTAGCGCACTTTGTAAGAAAGAATAGACGAATAACTTTAGAGTATAAGTAGTATTATTAGTACTTAGTCGATTAAGTTTTGTTTAATTTACATCATATCATCATTTCACCACAAACGGCTTTTATCAAAGCTACTTCTATTATGCTTGCAAGACACTGTTTCAATATCTCAGTGCTTACACGTATAGTAAAAGTGGACTGAAGATACATCTGCCTATACAAGACTGAAGCCAGAATGCCAATCACAGATTTTCGGTAAGGACTCAAGACTGCGTGCCCGCGCTCGGAGTAGGTAAGCATTTTTTTTTGCTCCGGCTTACCTCTCTCAATATTTCACGCTTCGCCACTGGTAGGTACCTAGTAAAAATTTAAAAATGTCTTTTAGCTTACTAGCTCATTACTACTGATTAAAGCTGTTCATCAATAAAATTCTATAAGATTTTTCACTTTTAAATCAGATTTTTATCTACCTCTAACTAATGTGTAATGGTTTTTTATATAACACATTTTTTTATTTCTGTCCCTGAAAGAGAGATCCCTAGTTCAATTTTCAAAGGGCAAAGTATATTGTACTCGCTTTTTCTACAGGACTTGTTTTAAGTCTGCTCAAATCCTGTATTTTTTGTGTTGGAGGCCAAAACCCAAGTAAGTTAGCAATAAGTAAGTATAGGAGAATTGCAAGGGGCTTTCACGAGCGTATGAAATGTAGGGACAACGGTACGTCATGCTATCCTAAAACATTAAACTTCTGCAATCGATTTCAAACTCGAAATCCAACGTTTAAAATTGCAAATGGATTGGACAGTTTTGACAGTTGTATTTAGCCTAAAATGCGGTTGGATGTACATTGTTCGAAAAATAAAGCTGATTTTCAAATATGGACAAAACACAAAGGAAGAAAAGAGCGAGCATCAGTACCAATATACGAACTCAAAACACATAACAAAGACGTAAAAAGGGAATTCGATGCGATATTTCGAGCGGCCATAAAGTATATTCTATGTATCGGTTGCGTGAGTTGGCGCATAGCTGCGGTTGTAAGGGTTTGTTTAGGCTGAATTTAATATTATTGTTTTGTTGCGCAAACTTGACTAATCGTATTCACCCACTTTACATATTGTACTAAATATAACCCTCGAATCTGCGCAAAGAAATAGTAAAACAAAGTAAAAGCCTTTAGTATGGATAACTCTTAATTAGAGTCAGAATTTAAGTAGTTTAGGATATATGATAAAACTAGCAAGCTTTTGTAAAGCAAAAGCCTCTTAAAAAATAAAAAAAATAACTACAGTTGTTGGTTATTGGCTTAATCACCAAGCTTGCCAATAAATGCGGGTTGGTGATTAAAAACCATTTTTATTTCTTTTCCTTTTCCGCATCGAAGAAGCTTTCAAAATCTTGAAAAATCAAACATACTTTTGGTATCCTGGGAATTCAACTCAGGAACTCCAAGCTAATCCGAACAAATAATAAAAATAATACATACATACAATAATCACGACTATTATCCCCGAAGGGTTAGTCAGAGATTAGGCAATGAGGACAGACCAGTCTTCTACCAATAGTCCACTTTTTACCAAATAACGGCTGTAATGCGCTCAGCGTGACAGGTGCCTTTCGCCGCTCTATGCTGTTGAATGTATGTGCAGTCTTTAGTCCGTTAATCGCGTTCTACGACACTCAAGGGAAAAGAGGGGGTGGTAGTATTCTTTCACCGCTAACCGACACGGTTGAAAAATAATCCATCGTTACAGTTTCAGACAAATTCTTATTTGCCCCATTAATGACCGCATTTGGCAGCAGGCTACCCTTCCTGTACGATTTGGGAGCCTAGGTATTCGAAATTTAACCAGCGTGGCCTTGCCAGCGTTTTTGTCATCTACTCATAGCACGCACAATCTCTACTGGAAGATTATCAATCCATCCTTGGGTTCCGTAGAGTTGTCGTGCAAAGCAGATGCCACTAACGCTTGGCAAACCACCTGCCCAAATTACCACAGTCGCGGAGGCATTGGGACGAGCCTATATGCAAACAACTTCTCGAACGGCTTCTATCTACTTCTGATAACACGGCTGCACTCGCTCGTCTCACTGCCGTATCCGAGAGAAAGTCAGGTCATTCAGGCTTCAGGCTTTACCCTCTGCTTATGTTGGTACCTTGCTGGACGGGCCGTCCCTCACTCTAGCGGTTTGCCTCCGCCATGGTGCTAAGGTGGTCCACCCTCATCGTTGTGTGTGTGGGGAGGCTGTTGACGAGCTTGGTCATCACGGGCTTTCATGCGCCCGCAGTGCTGCACTCGTCGCTCAACAGCATCATCCGCAGTGCTTTTGCCACCGTTGGCTTACCAGCTGTCTTAGAGCCGGCCGGTATCTCTCGCATGGCAAAAGAGCTGACGGTATGACCGTAGAACCGCGGAGGCTTGGCAGGCCGCTGGTATGGGATGCGACCTGTGCAGATATCGTGTCTCCCTCGCATGTGCGCGCTACCTCGCTACATGTCGGGGCTGCTGCGGTAAGCGCCGAAAATCGCAAACGGCTCAAATACGCAAACCTGGGACCTAATTATATATTTGTGCCTTTTGCGGTGGAGACAATGGGTACGTGGGGGCCGGAGGCTAAGCATCTTGTAAAAAAATTAAGTGCACGTCTTACTGAGGCCTCCGGTGACTAGAAGGCTGGCAGCTACCTCTGCCAGCGTATTAGCCTGGCAATTCAAAAAGGTAATGTTGCTAGCATTCTTGGGACCGTTCCTGCGTGCCCGCAGTAGGAGGACATTTTTTATTTATAGTTTTTAAATTAGACATTTTTTATTTATACTTATAAGTTATTTTTTGTTTTTAAGTCCAAGGCGTGTTGTTTTTATTTTCCTTCTGTTTTTCGTTTGATTTAATTTTCTTTACAATGTATGTAAGATTAAAATAAATTTTAAGTAATTATTGATGAATATTGGCTTTATCAGCTCGCTAGCCAAATGGTGATCACAAACTCGGGATATGCGTGTAAAATATTTTAAAACACATTTGGCCAGACTATCGGGTCAATCTATAAATAAACTGGATATCACTCTTAGGATGCTGCTGACCAAATTTCTCATTGGTTCATTTATCATTGTAAACGAATCCTAAAGCTTCATTGGACCGTCGCCATCGTATAAATACGGCTGTCAAATATAAAAGTTTTTTACATCAGTGACACTGCTGGGTTTAATGTACCATATAGATCCAGCAAAAGGATTTGTCCAATTGACTTTGGAACTCATCATCATTACAACAATCATAATCAGCCTATAAACCGCCAGCGCTGGGCAAATGTGTTTCCACATGGACAGCACATGGGGCGAGACCATAACCCACCACGCTGGCCTAATGCGGGTTGGTGGGTTTTAACGACTGCAATCTTAAGACAACGTTTGGAACCTACACCTTTACTTGCCTTCCGATGCACGCAGAAAATCAACATGTTAATTTGGTCACCCATCCAGTGACTCGACATCGCGAAACTAGAAAAATCGGAAAGCAGTTAGCCAAGTTGCGCAATCAAGTTCAAATTCTGCAAAATAACATGTCTTTTAGGGCCCTATTTCATTAAGAGCCACTCACACGATCAGTTCGCCGGCAGGCATAGGCCTGTCAGTCAGTACTACCACAGAATAACTCATAGTATTACCGTACAGAAGGTTCACTCACTAACGACTTTCACGCGAAATTGAAAGTTATCGTCGATTTGACGTCATGACGTCACAAAGCGTAGGGTTTACGCACTCGCGCAGGGATTACGAGTTAAGCGACGACGCGCGACGTGAAGCGTGCGTCGCGAGCGGCAACCTTTACTGCCATACGCCTAGGCGGCCTGCCAGGGAGGCGCGCCGGCCGAACGTACCTAAACTGCGGAGTGACACCCTGGTAGTACAACGCACGGGTGGCGGCAGCGGCGGGCGGCTAGTACTAATTGACAGGCTGATACCTGCCGGCGAATTGATCATGTATGGGGCCCTTCAGTACTAGCCCGCCTGCCGCCGCCGGCCGCCCATACGTTGCACCACCAACCGACAGGTAGATACCAGCCGGCGACCTGATCGTCTGTGGGGCCCTTTAGAACACCATGGTGGCGCAACCAGTCGCCCGCCACCAAAAAAATGTATACGGCTGTATGGAGGGTATCTCACCCGGTGATCGTTGGTTGCGCTACCAGCAGTATAAATTTCGTTAGTAACAGCGACTGGTTGCGCCACCATGGTGTCCTAATGAAATAGGGCCTTAAACACTAACCATTATGACTTTAGTTTACATGTATAAAAATACATACATACTTACATATATTCATGAATATTAGCATGCCATAGTCCACATTTCACGAAATTACAACTGCACATGTGCTCATCGTTGTATGTTTGTGCAGTATTTAGTCCGTTAGTCGCTTTTGACGACACAGAAAGGAAGAGAGGAGTAGGTACTCTAGTAGTTCAAAGCTCCCGCCACATAGATATAGACTTACGAACCGATGGCATAATGACTTTTAAAAGTGCTGTAACCTAAACATGGCCTACCTGAATAAATGATATTGATTCTTGATTCTTTTTCTTGATTCTAGTGAGCCGCCATATACCATATATGCCACACCATTATATATGTCGCAGTCATATGATAAATCAGAGATTTGGTCAATTCCCTAAGTGATTTGATCAAATCACGAGGATGTTAAAATAACAACACGATTTTATCATTTCCCTAAACCAATCTAGGGATTTGAACACTACTAGAACATAAATGGCCCTACTCCTGTAGGTCACGTGATAGGTTAGAAATTTAAGACAATCGCGAAGCCATTGTCTTAAATTTCAAGGTTATTTTTTTATTAGATATCAGAAATACTAGCTGCCCTACTCCTGTAGGTCACATGTTTTTAGTCATTTCACGGAACTAGTTCTGGCATTTGTTCAAATCCCTAGATTTGTTTAGGGAAATGATAAAATCGTGTTGTTATTTTAACATCCTCGTGATCAAATCACTTAGGGAATTGACCAAATCTCTGTTTTTATCATATGACTGCGACATATATTTAATATACCACACGGCATCACACCAAAATAAAATTATTATTATAGCAATTTAATGTTGATAATTTAATTCAACATCAATCGCAAATGTAAATTAAGCCGCCCATTGTTACACGTGGCCAACGTGACCATAACTACGGTGGATCCAGTCGTAAATGTGAGGTTAGTTGCCTAACAAATCGTCGCCGTTATTCGAACCTTGCCAGGATTACGGAACTAACGATACGGGCTTGTTAGTAGCAACTAGCAAGCGTGTAGTAACAGCGGTGAATTGAAAATGATGGTGTAATTGCGTCGTTGTAGGTCTAAGTCTTATACAATGGCCGTTTGTTGCCGACGCAGTTTATGATGTGTTACGTAAATGTTATTTGATCGTGGTGTTACGGAGCGAATACTCTTTTGTTAGTTTGTACTTTAATATTTTTAAACTTAACAGTCGGGTAGCGGTGAAAGAATACTGCCACCCCCTCTCTTCCCTTGGGTATCGTAAAAGGCGACTAACGGATTAAAGACTGCACATACATTCAACAGCAAAATGCGGCGATGGGCTCATCACCTGTCAAGTTGAGTACATGTTGTGCAATCGCTATTTGGTGAAAAGTGGACTATTTTTTTTTTTATAAAAGATGGAGGCAAACGAGCAGGCGGGTCGCCTGATGGAGAGTAATCATCGCCGCCCATCGACACCCGCAAAACCAGAGGAATCACAGGCGCGTTGCCGGCTTTAAAGGAAGGAATAGGGTTAAGAAAGGAATAGAAATTCTGAGAGGAGGGGGATGGGTTCCCGGAACCCTCACTGGCCGGAGGAAACACAACAGCACCAAGTGCCATTATTTCACGCCGGATTTTCGTGAGAGGGTGGTATTACGTCGGGCGAGCCGGCCCAATGCGTGCCGCAACGCAGTGTGGCTCTACCACTCAGTCAGTGTCACTCATTTAGCACCACCCAGGTCACGTGTAGGGTAAACCTACGGATGCGAGTAACTTTAACCCCCAAAACTATGGTAGAGGACTGCTTTGGCAGTCCTCATTGCCTAGTCTCTGACTAACCCTTCGGGGATAATAGTCGTGATTATTTTTAAACTCCTCGGCGGCGAGGTGGTATAGCGTTTGCTCGATATCAGATTCAATTTCCAGGTTGGGTAAAGCATGATTCGTATTTTTCGATGCAACGCCCGTGTTTGTGATCACCAACCAGAATTAGGCAAGCGTTGTAATTAGGCCAATACCCATCAGTTATAGCGATGACTTGATTGCAATGATGGAGCACTTTGCCCAGCAATGAGAGTTTATAGGTGGTACTATTTTTACCATACTTACTGTCTACTTCAAACAGTCTTACTCATAATTACTTAGACCCGGGTTCGACGCCCGGCGAGGGTGATCTGCATTATAATATTTATAATTTTACCTATTTGGGCTGGTGGTAGGGTTTTAAGTCCGTCTGACTGCCATCATCTTATCCAAATATGTCTGGATCAACAACGCTAGTAGTACTATTGTGTTCCATGATTGATGGGATAAGATATAAAGTTCAGCAGTTTGGTTAAAAAAATGTAATGTAACATAAATATATGGTATAGAAAATTTTACGTCTAACAAAATGTACCGTGTTTGAGAAACGGATAACACCTTCACGGAACTTCTTCCGATGTGTTCCGTGACAAATAATCGCGTTATACAACACCTGGCTAACAAAGGTGACATCCACAAAAGGAAAACACTTTAATCAAATCGGAGACAAAACGTACACCGATCCCTTTTAACAGTTGCCGTTGGCTCGCGCATTTTACGACGCTATCACTGTGCCACAGTGCAGCGATGGCAGCTGGACAATTATTTATCACTAGCGGCCGCTAGCGGTTTCCCCGCGTGGTTCCCGTTCCCGTAAGAATATCGGGATAAAAAGTATCCTATGTGCTAATCCAGGCTATAAACTATCTGTATGCCAAATTTCGTCCAAATCCATTTAGTAGTTTTTACGTGAAAGAGTAACAAACATCCATCCATACTTACAAACTTTCGCGTTTATAATATTAGTAGGATATTATGAGAATAATCTCCACTCACTGCAGTGCTAAAACAGCAGCCCTTAGGCACCTCTGACCACGGATAAAACTGACAATAGTACTGACTGACCGAGCTGTCTCGCGAGGCGGCTACGCAAGGCAATTGCTCGACTAGGCAGGACTTGCCTAGTCCAAGGCAAACGCACGATCCGCTTAGAGGGAGCAGCGTGCTGCGGCCCGAGCCGAGCGATGTCAATTTTTATGGATACTCAAACGCTCCTTAGTTGATCAGTTCATCTGATGCAGTTACTCAGGATGGTCGTTTTGTGCTCGCTCGAGATGGATAAAGAGAATTTCTTTCGACTTATTCTGTTCCTTATCATCGAAAGTCATATCTTCAAATAATCTGTCCCTGTATTGTTATCTATTCGCATGCTCAGTCTCTAGGCGACTTCACGTTTAACTTTTGGTTAGACTGAGCGCTTAATGCTGGCTCAGACTTACCGAGGCTTAACCTTGCCGCGCGCAGCATCCACTTGCAACAAATATTTAGAGTGAGGCATATCCTGCTGCGTGCCGCGACACCGACCACGGCCGTAAACCTGTCCCGCATGCATTACACCACCACATCGCAGGAGGTAGCAGAGTACATACGAATGAAGTCTAACTTCAACTTGAGGATTGGACAGCTGGAGTCGCGCCATAATACAAGCTTCAAGGCGTTTGTGGTGCGAATCCTGACATCAAAGCTGGACATCTTCATGAAGGAGGACTTCTGGCCTAAGGGTGTAGTCTACAGGCGTTTCCGAGGAAAGTTGCCTGTTGCTACCGAGTTGGTACCGCAAGTGCCAAACAAATAGTACTAATATAGTTTTTAAGTTATTTACTAACAAAAACTTTGTGTTATATTTTTATGTATGTTAGTCTGTAAGGTATATATTATATGGGCCAATGTAATTTACCATCTATGTACATTTTGATGCCTGAAATAAATTATTATTATTATTATTATATAAAGTCGGCAAGCGTCATTTGGCTGCAACGTCTTCAGCTATGCCGCAAAGGGCTGCTTTTATTGGAGACACAGCTACGATTATAGACAAAATCATAATTTATCAACAGCCCTAACTTTTTAAACAGCATATCAACCTACAACATGCTTTACTAACTAGATATTCACTATGAAAAGATGAGAGAAGTTTATTTCAGGCAGACAATGCCTCAAAGGGTTTAATATCGTATTGTGATTGGGACGCCTAGATATTTGGTTTCTTACTCAAATAATACAACCTTTTTCCAAGATTCCTTTAATGGTATTTTAAGCATTACTAGCAGAATAAATACCAAACTAGACAAGGTTAATATTTATTCTGTATTTGTTGGAAAACTGTTTGTTTTTTTTAATTAATGAAATGATGGAAGTGGTCCTACTTAGGCTTAGCACTCTAATAACTCATAAAAAGCGGTAAAAGTAAATTGAGCTGACTAAATATCATTTTTTTTTCGTTTTTGTTATTGTTTTAATATAAAAAAAAGCTTTTGTTTTAGCGAGCTTAATAATGCGTTGCTAAGTGCTTGTAGCTTTAGTTCTATATTTTCATTATAAAATTTATATATTTTCCCTTGGGTGTCGTAAAAGACGACAAATGGACCAAAGACGCACATACACTTGGTGCTGTTGTATTTCGTCCGGCCAGTGAGGGTTCCGGAGGCCCATCTTGCCCCCCCTTCCTCACAATTCCTATTTCTTCCTAAAACCTATTCCTTCCTTAAAGGCTGGCAACGCGCCTGCGATTCCTCTGGTTTTGCGGGTGTCCATGGGCGGCGGTGATTACTGCTTTAGCGGTCCTCTTTGGCTGGTCTCTGACTAAACCTTCGGGGACAATAGTCGTGAATAATTATGTATGTAATGCGATATCTGGAAGTCATATGTTCAAATCACAGAACGGGCATTGTCTATGTTCGGACTTTTGTATGCTATTTTTATTTTGTATTTCTATTTTCTAGCACTGGTTAGTTAACATCATTACGCATTTGGCAAAATTAAGACGATTAAGCGAAATCATTCTCAAAAATCAACTATTTTCGTTTTTAAACGATTTTTTTTTTTAAACTGTCATAATACTACTTTTACGGAATCAAAAACATTTTATTTTTCACTACTCTTTCTCAAAATCAATTTAAATAGGTACATGCAAAGTTTAGTGAAGCTATAGAATGTGACACGGAAAGGCGATACGAATATCAAACATTACACAAGGATTGTGACTTAAAAATATCACCGAGAAATAAATATTATGTCATGAAGTTCCATTCCGTAGTTCAAGCTACGATTTATCCAAAATGTTAAGAACGATGTAAGTTTCCAAGTTGTGTAGACAATGGCTTAACGTCTAGTCTACTATTGGTGGTTCTAATTCTCTCTCTTTCTTGATTTAGTCCCACATAGTGCTAGGGTTAACTTTTTTGTTGTTTGCATCCACTTCGCGCTATCCTTGTTGTTATCATCGGGAAATTGACAAAATCACGTACAAAAATATGATGGTAGCGGTCAAGCGGATTTAAAATAAACCAACCAAACTACATAAATATTATGCTATTGTAATAGTATCGACTTCGTTAATGGTAATCTTTCCGAATAGAAATATGACAAATACTCTAAATGGTAAATTATATACAATTATCAGCCACCAATGGTAACCGTTTAAATGCAAACAGTCGTGAGTAAAACAACTAAGTAAATCAATCAACCACCGAAATTTGTCAAAAAAACGTTATTCAAATGTTTGTGAAGTAATTATAAACGTAACAGACAGGCTGCTTCGCAATCTGAATTGCAATTAACCATAATTGTTCGGTCCTCAACCGATGATGACATAGATATGACCGTTTGTTTCGGCTGGCGGACAGTAGGGCAGGAAAAAGGGCCTGAAAAATTACCTTTGCGTATTGAAATGGCGCATCCATCATCGTCAGCGTAACGACGCGACACAGCGGTCCGCCGATGTCCACAGATATTTTAATACGAAACATGACAACGTGTTTTTGAGGTATCTAAGCTGAACAGTCGTTTAGCTTATGTTAAATAGAAGTAAGTATATAAAAGAAAAATTAATAAAACATTATTATTATTATTATGGTAGTTTACTTAAACTCAAATAAACTATATTTAGATGATTTTAATTTTTATTAACGTAGGTACTGTCTCCCTTACATTTTATAATTTACGTTCTGTCAGGTAAGAACAAAAACAAAAGGGTTTCAAATTCTCGCTTTGAAATTACAACGAGAACAAAATTTATTATTCTTGTTATATTTTCAATTGAGAGTACAAAACGGTAATTAAATTCAGTCTGCTTGAAAGTGTTTATAAATGTTTCTTTACAGAGAAATCATTTTGTGGATCATCCCAAACACCTTTTGTGTCTGTTTAACAGGAACAAATGAAAAAAGGTAGGGAGCGATGACCCACAAATAATTTAACCCTTATTATATGTAAATGTAAAGACTCCACAAACATCTAACTGCATAGTAGACACACTTAATGTAAAGATGCGCAATAAACATACACTGTACTTACCACCCTCTAGAATAAATATGCTTAATCGTAGTCCACATTATATTTCGATTTCGCTTGTGACCACGGCCGCAGCATCGCGGCCGAAACATCAAGCAGTTAGTAGATATCGTGTTAGGTCCCGTTAAAACAGTTTTAATGCAATGCAACGCGATAGTTTAATAGTAGATTGTTATACAAGGGGCTAAAATGACCCATTATATACGAGGTAGTTTTACTCCCGAGCTTTAGCGAGGGAGTAAATAGAAACCGAGTTTTAATAGGTTTTTAGCGCCGTGTGTTACACTCTGCTTTTTACTACGAATGCGAGAAAATAAAACAATCCAATACAATATGGATTGGTTTATTTTATTAAAAATTAACCCGTTAGTTGCTTTAACGACACCCAAGGGAAGAGAAGGGTTGGTAGTATTATTTTGATGAGCCCATCGCCGCTCTATTCTGTTGGATAGTAGGTATGTGCATTCTTTAAAAGGCGACTAACGGACTAATGACTGCACATACATCCTACAGCATAGAGCGGCGATGGGCTCATCAAAATAATACTACCAACCCCTCTCTTCCCTTCGGTGTCGTAAAAGGCGACTAACGGACTAAAGACTGGGCATACATCCAACAGCATAGAGCGGCGATGGGCTCAAAATAATACTACCAACACCTCTCTTCCCTTCGGTGTCGTAAAAGGCGACTAACAGACTAAAGACTGCACATACATCCAACAACATAGAGCAACTATGGGCTCATCAAAATAATACTACCAACCCCTCACTTTTCTTATATGTCGTAAAAGGGGACTAACGAACTAAAGACTGCACATACATCCAACAGCATAGAGCGACGATGAGCTCATAAAAATAATACTACCAACCCCTCTCTTCTCTTCGGTGTCATAAAAGGCGAGTAAAGGACTAAAGACTGCACATACATCCCACAGCATAGAGCGGCGATGGGCTCAACAAAATAATACTACCAACCCCTCTCTTTCCTTGGGTGTCGTAAAAGCGACTAACGGGCTAAAGACTCACCACCTAAGCACATGTGCAGACCGTGCAGTTGTTTCTTGCTGAAGCGTGGACTGTGTGGGTGTGGTCTGTGTTGTCCATAGTTTAAAATGATTACTAATTTTACCATAAACTTTAATAATAACTATCTCAAAAAAGTTGTTGATCTAAGTAAACAGTAATAAGTCGAGTCTTTATTCATGATTATTATACTTATGACTAAATACTTTTTGTTTTTGTAGGCTCATTGTCATGTGAAAAACAAAAATTAAAAAAAAAAATACTTTTTCCCCTAAGGCAAGATAAGCTATTTTAGCCTCGCTCTAGAACACTACAATGTCGGTCTTTTTGAGCAAGAGGAGTGAAAACATTATTATGTCTATAAAAGTATTTCTTATATTGTCTATAAAAGTATTTAATAAATTGCCAGTTAGTATTAAAAATGATGAGAATCCAATAATATTTAAAAGAAAATTGAATTTATTTTTAATTAGTAAATGTTTCTATTTAGTAGATGAATATTTTAATGGTTTTACTGATTATTGTATTTGTTGTTAATTGTTCATTTGAATTGTTTATTTTATTTCTTACTTTTATATTGATTTTAATTCTAACGCGACTAAGTTAATAATTACTTATAATTTTGTTATTTATATAATTTGATTTTTTAACTTTGTTATTTTTAATTTAACATTATTTTATTTTTATTATTCAACCTGTGTAGGTAAATAATAAATTAAAATAATAATAATTCAGTACTTACAGTAAGCTGCATAATATTTGCTATACCTGCAAAAGGTTACTAAGTTGTTAAGCTGCAAAATTCTTTTATTGTAAAGCTTACTTTTAATGTCTAAAGAAAATAGTACACTTAACTTATGAATTGCTCAAAATGAGACCCATTTTCACGTATGCACAGACGTATTTTTTTATTTAATTGATTTCGTTACGTGTCGTGTTATATTGATCCTTGTGAATGACTCTTTCGGTGGGTATCATAAAACACAGGATATTTTTTACATATAACCGATTTGATTTTCGGCTCAAGCAGGTTTTTCAAAAATCTTTAAATGCAGTTTTCATTATTTTTGAAAAAAAAAAGAAAAATCCTTTCAATAAAATTTGTTATCATCATTATTAAGGGTACTTTTCCTCTAACCATGGTCTTTTTTTCCACACTGTATATGATAAAATGTTTACTAGAAAAAAACTAACCAGTCTCAGGTAGCACGAATGGGATTCAAACCCACGACCTTTGGATTGCCGGTCCACTGCTCTAACCGCTGAGCTATCGAGACCCCAAAACATTCGTTGAATTTTTTCTAGTAGTTTGTGATTTACGCTGCGAGCCAGCGGTATTACGTCACTGTGAAGTTTATCCTCACACTGAGACTGGTTGATTTTTTCTAGTAAAAATTTTATCCTATATCTATATATTTCAATAATACAAATATTTATAAGTAATTACGTCTTTATCGATTGTTAAATACTTGCAACAGTATTTCTTTAGACTGTGAGACTTCACAGTGACGTAATACCGCTGGCTCACAGCGTAAATCACAAACTACTAGAAAAAATTCAACGAGTCTTTTGGGGTCTCGGTAGCTCAGCGGTTAGAGCAGTGGACCGGCAATCTAAAGGTAATGGGTTCGAATCTCATTCGAGTTTCCTGAGACTGGTTGATTTTTTTCTAGTAAACATTTTATCCTTTATATATCTATCATAGTGAATGCAAAATTTCAATAATAAGGACACTGTATATGTATATAATATGTGCGTGTGTGTATGTGTATGTTTTAAAGTGGATTAGGGGGGTTAGGCAGTGAAAACGAAAACACTGGCTGTTTTCTATTAGCTCTTATTCAAAATATTTTAGATATTTCGCACTGAAATTTTTAATATGTATAACAGAACGTATTTGTGAGGGGATGACTGTTTCCAAAACACGATTGAAAACATTTTGCTCGATAATTTTTTTTCTGAAATTACATCAAAAATTTCATGAATGCACATTACGAGCGTGTTTTACAATAATAATTCCTATAAAATCATGAACAAAATAGATATTTACCTGTCAATTTCTTGACTGTTTTGAATTTCCAAAAAACTAAACATTTTTATTAATATTTTGATAAAAATGTAAATGGCGCTTACGAATTACCGCGAACCCCGCACAGCGAGCACCCGCGAGGCCCGGATTTTCGCTGACGGCCTAATCCCCCTTATGAGGCCTATTACATCTCGAATGTGGTTTATGCGTAAAATGCCCATTTTTGCATTTTGTAGTAATTTTGCAGTTGTATTTATCGTTTTTATCAAATTAGAATAATAAATTTGTGCATAATATTACAAATCTCCATTCTGTGAGCATAAGTTGAATTCGGACGGCCGGCGCATCGCATTTTGTAGTAATTTTGCAGTTGTATTTTTCGTTTTTATCCAAATAGGATAATAAATTCATTATAAAATCTTTATTCCTCATGAAGTAACAACTACTCTGGTATAAATTTTGCTCAATAATATTATCGTAGATATGAGAAATTCACAGTTAACTTATAGCGATTTTCGAAGTTTTTTGGTTTAGAATAAGATTTTTTTCCTATATAAATCAATGATATCTATAAATTCCGAGGCCGCTACGCACTATTCGACTATATTGAAAGATAATATAACTTTTTTATTTCACTTGTTTAGAACAGTAGTTCAATCGATGAGCTCAAAAAAGTGCCTTCGCGCACTTTATGAAAATCTTTCCCTGCAATTTTGGGTTTAATTAAAAAGTTAAGCAAAATTTACAAAAAGCGAGGCCGCTACGCACTATTCCAATAGCTATTCTACACTATTCAATAAGTCATAATTGTTAATGTATTTTTGTTCCTAAGATCAATGCCAAAATTGGCCATTTTACGCAAAAATCACAGTCGAGATGTAATAGGCCTCTTAAGCCCCCTTAACGCACGAAATTGTGAAAATTTATGAATTTTGAAGTCACTTGTACTATGCGCTGAATAAGTTAGTTAGTAGCTCTCTCCATCTGACTGGTTGTCTGGAAGAAATCGCTTTATCTAGCGATAAGAACGCCAAATTGTGACTGTCTATTGTACTTGTTTTTATGTTTTGTGTGTAATGTAAAATGTTACATTAAAATAATTATGTATCTATGTTAATTATATTATAATCTATGTAGGTGAAAATTATTTTTGAATTTCATCAGATGAGACTTTGTGTTTGTAATGCGCTCAACCCGATAATCGGCGGTCCTAAGTTCAACTATCAGGTTCATTTCCCATAGGAATTTTAATTGAACTGCCAATATAAAAAAAATAACTTTTTACTTCAAGGAATAGGTACCACTTAATATCCAGAAAAGCAGACATAAGCGGAGAGCAGAGGATATGGTGACAAAAACAACCAATAATATAATTTATTTTTTACACAGTCTTATTCTTTATATATTTTTTTGTAACGCATTTTTCTAGAATGAAAAGTAAACTGCATTGCAAACAAAAAAAAAACGGCGGCAACAAGATATTCAAAAATCGGATCAAGCTGATAAAATAATTTCAAAATGTTTAAATAGTGAAATATCGATTGAAGAATGCTTGCAGGATTTATCGGAGCTATAAAAAGTTAATTTATTTTTTATCGTTACTTTAAAAAAAATAAATGAAATATTTTGAGAATAATGTTTATCTTCTCCATATATGGAGAATACTTTTGTACTTCATTTTACAAGAGATAATATTTTGAGAATATAATATTTTGCGAATGTAATGTTTAGCGAATGTAATATTTGAAGAATATAATATTATAAGAACGAAGCATTTTTCTACCACAATTAAAAGTTTCTGAACATCTGCAACACAAATAATAATAAAAACCAATGATAGGGTAAGTGGAACATTAGTGAACCAATACTCACTATTTCTTATTAATTGAACAGGTACGAGTGAGTACAATACAAGGAATGAGTATGTGAGCACGTGTAGCAAACAATATAATAGCTTTTGCCGCGATCTCATTCCCGTAAAATTACAGTTACGCTGCCCAAGGGAACTATATGTTCTTACGAGGTGAAACATGATATCCTGTTTACTACTACAGAACATAAATGAAAGTAGGCACCTATACGAGATAGTTGATTGGTATTGTTTGTAGACTTATAAAGGTATGGGGAAACAGACATTAGAATATTAACTAATTTCTTTTATGGACATGCCTTTTTTATATGGACACGCCTGCCTCATTGGTTTCTTAAATGCTTATACATCAAAATCATTTGTAATTTTTTTATAGGTGATAAATAAAAAAAAATGATAAATGAGATTCCTTAAATCTTTTTTTATTTAACTAAGCCGGCAAATAGCTGGACTGGCTGGATGGAAGCTGGACTATAGTAGAGGACTGCTTTTGCTGTCCTCATTGCCTAGTCGCTGACTAACCGTTGGGGGGTAATAGTCGTGATTATATGTATTTATGTAAGCCGGCAAACTCAGATACATATACCCCATTGACCTAGAAGTATAGACAAGAGCGTAGATACAAACAATTTGTTCAAATTCTGGAATGAGAGACCTAAAGTTCGCTGCAGCCGCTGCAGCGCTTAAACATTTATGTCGTCTAACCAATAACAATTAATTTCACTTACTTCACAACTGAATTGTAGTAAACGTCTAGGTTTGTACACTTTCAAAAGAAATAAAGAATTATTTTCGCCGCTCCGCACGAGCGAATGTCAAAGCCACACTAAAGCAAGGTGCCGAGTCGACTCCGCAGATGAGTGGAACATAGTGCCTGTTCGGAACGGCCTATCTAGTGTAACGTATATATCGCTGCATATAGTACCTAGTTATGAAAGTGGCCACCTCAGCCCATACACGCGCGCAACATCAAGTGCATCGCGCGCCTTGCCGTGCCTAAAACCGCAGTTTTTGAGTTTCATATGGCTTGTAATCTCACTAAATCTAGAACCCCTCAATCCAGAACACAGCAGTGTATAACAATGCTTTGCAGCAGAAATAGGTCGTCATCAAGTCGGATTCTGCGCAGAATCCTATCACTGGCGGGCAGATTTATATTTTCTCTACATGTTGACTTAATTTGATTTCTCCTTCTTACAATAATAATAATAATAATAATAAAGTACAGCTGACGTAAGTTGTGCAATCCGTACGGCCCAAAATTGGAAATGCCCAGGACCGGACGGAATGCACAACTTCTGGATCAAATGGTTTCGATGTTCACACGAGTTACTGGCAACGCAATTCCAAGAAGCCATAGAGCTCGGCTCACTCCCAAGTTTGTTGACTACTGGTGTCACTTTTCTGCTCCATAAATCGGGTAGTACCACGGAACCGAAAAATTATAGACCCATCACGTGCTTACCTACTTTATACAAGCTCCTTACATCCATTCTGAGAACAAAAATTAACGCGCACATTGTTGCAAACAATATTTTGGACAAGACTCAGAATGGATGTAGGGTTGGGTCCCGTGGTACTAAGGAGCTTCTCCTCATTGACATGACCATATGCCAGAAGGTCCGGCGTGGCAGAGGGACTCTCTCTACAGCCTGGATTGACTATAAGAAGGCCTATGATTCGGTGCCGCATTCATGGTTGGTGAGGATTTTAGAGTTATATAAAATTGATATAACTTTAAAATCCTTTTTGATATCATGTATGCGGCAGTGGACCACGGTCTTGAGTCAACCAGGATGTCGAGATAGTGTTTTTGCCACGCAGGATCTTATAAGGATAGAGCGTGGCATATTCCAGGGCGACAGTCTGAGTCCTTTATGGTTTTGCCTAGCTTTGAATTCTCTCAGTACTTTGTTGAGAAATTCAAAGTTAGGCTGTCAACTGCGGAGAGGGGGTGAAGTTATGTCGCACTTGTTGTACATGGATGACCTCAAGTTGCTCGCACCAAACCGCCAAGACTTGGTGAAACTGCTGAAAATTACTGAGACTTTCAGCAGTGCCATCAAGATGGAGTTTGGTGTGGATAAGTGTGCGGTTATGCATGTACAGCGTGGGAGAGTAGTAAATTCAACCAATTTACAACTCTCCGAAACGATAAACTTCAGATCTCTCTCCGAAGTTGAAACATATAAATATCTTGGTATGTCACAGTCTTTGGGTGTTGTGGATGGGGACATAAAACAGTCATTACGGGAGCGATTCTTTTGCCGCCTAAGAAAAGTACTTAACAGTCTTTTATCGGGTGGCAATAAGACGCGTGCTTTTAATGGCTGGGTTATGCCTCTACTCACATACTCCTTTGGCATACTAAGATGGACTCAGACCGAATTGGACGCCTTGGATAGAAGAGT
Source organism: Scoparia ambigualis (assembly GCA_963921215.1). Lineage (NCBI taxonomy): Eukaryota > Metazoa > Arthropoda > Insecta > Lepidoptera > Crambidae > Scoparia > Scoparia ambigualis. Next base: position 3,815,815 of record OY992503.1, read on the forward strand.
CCGTCAAATGCTCACGACTTCCAGAATGTTACACCCGCGCTCATCTGTTATGAGGCTGTACATCCCGCGGAGATGTGGGGGTCGCGGCTTTTTAAATGCCAAGGACCTACATAACCGTGAGGTGTGCAGTCTTAGGGATTATTTCCTTAACAGTGAGTGCGGGATGCATTTGGAGGTCGTGGCAGTTGATAGACACTTTACGCCGCTCTCCTTGGCAACAGAAAACTGGCGCAAACCAGTGGTGCTAAGCACTCTCGATCGCAAGGATATATGGAAGAGCAAGGTGCTACACGGGCGCTACTATCGGGCTCTGACTGGGCCTGATGTAGATTTGCCTGCCTCGGTGAACTGGCTACGTTTCGGTGACCTTTTTGGGGAAACCGAAGGTTTTGTCTGTGCTATTGAAGATGAAGTTATCAAGACGAATAACTACCGGAAATATATAATGAGGGACGGTACGGTCGACATCTGTCGGGCATGCCGCCGTCCGGGAGAATCACTCCGACATATTATTTCCGGTTGTTCTCATCTTGCTAACGGAGAGTATTTGCACAGACACAACCAAGTAGCCAGAATAATTCACCAGCAACTTGCTCTTCGATATGGCCTTGTTGAATCAGAGGTGCCGTACTATAAGTACGCACCTGCGCCAGTTCTCGAAAATGGTCATGCAACGCTCTACTGGGATCGCTCTATCATCACGGACAGGACTATTGTCGCTAATAAGCCTGATATCGTGGTGATCGACCGATCTCAGCGCCAAGCAATATTGGTTGATATCACCATACCTCATGACGAGAACCTCGTGAAAGCCGAGAAGGACAAGCTCAGTAAGTACCTTGACTTGGCTCACGAGGTTACCGCCATGTGGGATGTGGATTCAACCATTATTGTACCGATAGTCGTTTCGGCACACGGCCTTATAGCGAAGAGCCTCGATCAACACCTAGAGAGGCTCTCGCTGAAAGGTTGGGTCAAGGGTCAGATGCAAAAGGCAGTACTCCTTGACACGGCACGTATTGTCAGGAGGTTCCTCACTCTGCAGCCCTAACCACCGATAGCTTGGGTCTATCCCCGCTGCCGGTGGCAACCTAGGTTAAGTTTTTTATAATATTTTATATTGTAAATATGTTTTTTTTATATAAAATATTGTAAAAAATTTTACTTAAGATTATATTTTAAATAAAGAGCATAATAATAATAAAAAAGCGATTATTTGTCTTTACCTGATAAGTACAAAGTATTACGTAAGTTAAATATTAGTACTTTTAAACAGCAATAAATTATTTTATTTTAAATTATCTTATCTTATCCAATTAAATTACTAATTATACTTATTATAAATTAACAGCAATGTAACAAAAGACAAAATGGTATATGTCTTATTTCACTATACACCCTCATCTTTTACTCGTTTTAATGAAATTAAGGGTTAGTTGCACCCCTGAAACTGAACAACTTTCCCCAAGAAACCTATGTGCAAAAATTACAAAAAAAATTCGACCTCCCATACAAAACTGTCTGATCAGCTGGTAAGGGTATAGTATCCCACCACGTAATATAAAAAGCTATAAACACTGCTATTGCTGTTACACGAATGTATGTATCAACTCCGAAATGACAGGCAGATTACATGAGCTGTGAAGTGGCGGCTCGGAACGGACTAAAGACTGTATGTGCACTATTGTGCACATCCAACGGCATATAGCAACGATGGGCTCACCACCTTTCACGCTGAGCACACGTGCCGGTATTATTTATTTGGTGAAACATGAACTGTATGTGAATTGCTTTTGCGGTCCTATATGCCTAGTTTCTGACTAACCTAAGTGTATGTATGTATATGTTTGTATGTGCATATGTGTATGCATATACTTATGGCATAACATATCAGGGTCAGATAATGCACGTGATAGGTAGAAGAGCACGCAGAGGATAGAAGGACGCAATGGCCATAAAGTAAGAGAAAAAGTCAAGAAACATGGAAAAAATATTGCGCTTAGAGATTAAAGCTTATCCGTTGATTTATTCAATTTCTGGACAATGATAAATCGAATGGCCGCATAAAAATTCGCTTTTTTTCTGCAAAACTAAAGATTATGGTATATTGTTGTATAAAAAAAATAAATAAGGGTTTGCGTCCCGAAGGACTAGGCAGAGAATAATCTTATTATATAAAGATATACAATATGAGCTTAAAACCACACACACCATGTACTATGGGTCGCGTGGATAGGCCCGAGCCCAACCAGCCAGTGGGACGTTTAAATACTGATGACGAAAGAATAACTGCACCGCGTTTTAAAACAACCTCATTTCCATCGCACTCTTTCTCCGCAGTACAGTAGCACGCCATAACTCTCTTAAGATCCATTTAACTTAAAAATGTAAAGGCTGTCCCGCATGCTATGACGTCAGAGGGCATCGCGTAAATCTGGCGGCACACTTGGCCAGCACGATCGGCGGAGTTGGAGATACTCCAAATTCAATAATGACCATGTGGGGGCTTAAGACAGCGCGGTATTCGCTTGCACGGTAGGGTAGGTAGGTATACTGTTTTGCAATATTTTCTATGATGTTGTTTTATACACTTTTAAACTTTCGTCCGGGGATTAACGATAATTACTTATTAAAGGCATGAAAGTTTTGTTTGAGGTTGGTAGTAAAAATTAAGGTAGTTTCTAATTGTCTAGTTATTGAAGTTGACTAATCAAAATATTAAATGATGAAAAGCGCGGTATACGCTTGAACGGCTTACCGTTCAAGCGTATACCGCAGGTTGGTAGGTATACTGTTTTGCAACATTTTGTTTGAGGTTGGTAGTAAAAATTTTGAGTAAAATCTTTTTAAATACCTACGTACTTTAAGAGGGTTTACGCATTTCGGTTTCCTATACAAATTTCAAAGTCGAAATTTTTAAAAACCAGTAGGCAAATTTTAATAAAACGGCATGCTGAGGTAAGATATAGAGATCTAAATAGTTTGTTGAAAACATTTCCAAAAAAACGGTTATTTAACTGAGTTATTGCGATTTTAAACTTTTTATAGTGGACTTTAAATCGCAATAACTCAGTTAAATAACTGAAAATTAAATTGTTTTAGATATTAATCATAATAAATTTCTAAAAAAATCATAATGTCCATATTAATCAATTTACACAGTAGATACTATAGGTAGTAGTAGATACTTACTATTTTTCAACATTTTGGCTAACCTTGTTTTGTTTGGAGTTGGTAATAAAAAATATCGTAAGTTTAAACTCTTTGAAACACTGAAAAAATACAATAATGATCAAGTATGGGGTTAAGTTAGCGTGATATTAGCTTACCCAGAATGCAGTTTTGTTGTAGTTATTATCTTCATTCAATAAAATAGAGAAAAAAATTGAATTAGTGGAATAGGGTACATAATTAAATGTTTCTGGAACACTTGAATAAACTATTCAGCCAACTAACATGCCTTGCAAATACGACAGAACAAACCCTTAGTCAACCTTAACCTTAGTTTATATCTATAAATACAAATTAAACCTAACAAACTCAATACAACAGAGTAATTCAAACATCTCATCATCATCACAGGCCGGTTGGCCTTTCGATGGTCGTAAAGTGGCAGTTACCGTTAAAAGTGCCCGTTAAAACACAGAAGCTCACACTAAATTGCGTTTAAAAGCAACTGGATACTAAATAATACCTTTACAACCATTAAAAGCATGTAACAACTGTAGCAACGCTCCGCGGCGCGCTCGATTTATGACAGCACTGTTGCGCTCACGGCGAGGACAATTATTGTTGGAGATGTTTCAACCTATTTTTGGTTTGAAGTAGCCAGTGCAAGAAGGTTCAACTATTTATGATTTGTGGTAAACCTATTTTTTGATTTCAAGTGGCCACTGCAAGAAGTTTTCGACTGTTTATGTGTTAGAGTCTTAGTAGAGTGGTTCATGTTTTGGAACCGATCTTCAACAACCTTCTTTTGGTTTGGCATGACCAGTTATGCTGCAAATAAGTTTTAACTACTTCTGTAGTATAATAATAATACCACGTAATACCACCGGACTGTAGGTTAAGATTTCGAGCGGTTTTTATGGTTTAGTAGCCAGTTTCTTGTATCTTTATGAAGTTCCAACTAATATGTAATGTTAGACCATAGGTCTTTAAGTTTCACCTTTTTTTGGATAATGTCTAATATTGCCAATAAGTAGTGTTTCTGTTGTATGGTGATAACACACCGATCTTTAAGTTTCATCCATTTTTTGGTTTAGATGAGTATAAACGAATAAATCGCATTTGTTGTGTAGTTAGACCAACCGGTCTTAAAGTTTCAGGCTATTGGGAAATGTGTCCTAAGAAAGGTTTGACCTTCTGTGCTCTACAGACTAATTCGACTACTGCTGAACACTAAGGGCACTAGATCAATTTTCTGTTTTTAGATTATTTTTATTAGTATTTGTGCTCTAGTAACTCGACTGCTAAGCCCTGAGGGCATGAGATCAATTTCCAAAAAGTCAAAAGTTTAAGTGCATCTCGCCCGGAATCCCTGACTGCTGATTTCTAGTAGATTGCTGCTGACTACAATAGTGCAGTGCAGGTGAGCTGGGTGGTGACAGGTCATTAAACTAATACTACCGTGTCACGTAGCGGAGGAACGGGAGGAGTGATACGATGAGAAGGAGTTTGATGAAAATAAAAAAGCACGATGAGTTCAGAAGTATAATAAGATATAAAGGTAAGGTAATATGTAAGTTTAGGTTATTTATTATTATCAGAACGTATGGTTGAAGCAGTAACTCACTATTAATAATAATAATCCACTATTCACTAATAATAGTATTTTGTACGCATAACAATAAATAGAAGGAGCTCTTTCCAGCTCCGCGGATGAATCTGAATTGAATTTTCATGAAAACAGAGGCTAGACAGAGAATGTAAATAATTTGAATTTTAAATTTAAAACTAAATATTAAAGAATGTTATTTGCAAAGGAGGTCACAAAAACTAACAAGGCTTTAGCTGCCTTGTTACAACCGATCCATCTTTTCCCTTGAGTGTCGTATAAGGCGACTAGCGGGCGAAAGGCTGCAAATAACATCCAACAGCAAAGAGCGGCGATGGGCTAACCTTACACACACTTATTTGGTGAAACGTGGACTATGACAGAGGACTGATTTTGCAGTTCTACTTGCCTAGTTTCGACTAACCCTTGGGGGATAATAGTCGTTAGTATAAGTAATGTAATTGAGTGTAATGCAGGTCCTTCAGTAAATGAGGATTACGTGAAGTGCGCTTTCACTTTCATTATTTTGTATTTTATATTACTTCTCAATTTCTCATTTTATTTATTCACGCGTAAATTGCTTGTACTGAAAATTTTATCTATACTTCACTAGTCGTAAAAGTGTAATGGAAATTCCAAAAACTATTGAAACAACTCATCAATATAAATTACTCAGACTCAAGATGGTTCAATAACTATCTCCAGAATCGCGATGAAAATCTGTTATTTCACGCAAAATTAACTAGCTACTTTACCAAAACGTATCGAACAGTAAAGTTGATTATTATGTTGAAAGGATGGATCCGTTGTAAAAAAATGTTTTTATTGAAAGGCCGTTTTATTTTCTTTCTGCATGATATGATATACCCTTTACCAAATAGCTCGTATGAAATAAACGTGAATAAATCAGTAAAAAGTGTTTCATTTCAATCGCAATAGTACCTAATGTATTGCTTTCGATAAGGCATTTCTTTATTCTACAACGGGGAAGAGATTTGTCTTTACCTCATCTGATGGTGAGTGAAAATTCTTTCCAATACTGATCACCGTCGCGAATTATAATAGAAGTGATCCATATTTTACAAATTAAAAAATACTCAAAACTAATATAACTCAAAAGATATTAACGTTAGCACAGTCAGTAGTTTGGTCCCAATTTCTGTCATAAGATGGCAGCCATTAAAACGAACCCGCATTAGGCCAGCATAGTGGTTTACCAATCTTCCCTTGTTTATATTAATAAGTAGGAAAACTTTAAACAAAATAACTGGGAACTATCAACCGCGTAACGTCACAAGATTTTAACACGCCTCATTTTAAAATAACTCACTAGCTTCTCCCCACAACTCCCACCTCGACATCCACAAATTGCCGTCTAATAACTCCTCGCAAACCAGACTAGAGTCTGACTATTACAGCAGTTAAGCGGCGTTATGAGCCAGACTTAGTCTGAGCGAGCCAACGCAGGCTTAAGCCTAATGGGTGTGTGAAACTTTATTGCCGTTGATAACTTTGATATGTTGTTTTTAATGAGTTATGGTGGAATTATGGTGCAGGTTCTATAAACTTTACAGTACACATCCAATTACATATTATTATCAGTAGTACAGACGTTTCAGTATATCCCATAAAAGAGCAAATTTTTTAACGGCCTCTGATGGACACGGGCCTCCCACACGGAAAACAGGACATGGGAGACTTAGCCAATGGACCACTATAGGCTAAGCCATCGGTATTTGACTCCGAGATCCTGAGTTCGATTCCCAGGTGGGGGTACATCCTTGTCTGTTAAGAAGACTCCTAGAGGTTACTTAGAATTAAGTTTCTAGTGTGTCTGGTTTTCCGGCAGCTGTGCTCTTATAGTAACTTAATGGGACATTGGGGACATGCTCGCTCAATACTACGGCATCGATCTGTTCGCTGATGGTTTGGGGAGTTTGATGGCAGCTGCAGTATCAGTTGATGTCCTGAATGGGTGGTAGGTTAAAAAATATTTGGACGTTTCAAAGTACTTATTAATTGAGTTTATTGAATAAATATATTTTGACTATTGACTATTGACTATAGTTGCTGATATCAGTTTCTCAACCGAATTTGACTGAATTTGACTTTTTAGCATATGCATAAATTATTTTTATTTATTTTTTATTGACATAAGTATTATATTGATTATTTCAGTATAACCTGCATGTATTGTAATTTGACTGTATCTTTGTTATTATTTCATTATTGTTTTTTTTGCATAATTACTTGCACAAAATTTATTAATTCGTTTTCTTTTTTGACATCATTGTTTAATGAATGACTTGTCGGCGTGTTGGATTAATCTGTAAGCCGACATGTACAATAAATTAATGACAATATGGAGATGTACGAGTAGACCACAAAAGAAATCATCTAAAGTTCCAAATTACATAAACTATTTTATCTATAGACTATAATACTCGTAATAACTTTAACTGGAACAATCATAAAACTTAATCTGAACCCATTCTGTTTGAAACTTGCCAACTAAATAAAAACACACTTCAATCTAAAATTCAATTTGCCGGTGCATGCTGTGTAACTTCTAATATTTTCCACTTTTTACGCTCCCTCTTGGCTCTTATAAAAGTTATGATCGTTATGGCAAGAAATGTTCACTTCTGAACTGTATAATCATAAGAATATTTTTACATGACCACAGGCCGCTTGTTTGCAGTTAACAAAACGTCGACAACATTATATTAAGAGGGATTACGCATTTCGGTTTCCCATACAAACTTCCAAGTAGAAGTTTTTAAAAACCAATAAGCCACTTTTGATGAAACTTTGCATGCTGAAATAAAAAAAAATAAAAAAAACTATTTTTTTTTTTATTTAACTGAGTTGTTGCGATTTTTTACTTTCTATAGTGAACTTTAAATCGCAATAACTCAGCCAAATAAACGTTTTTTAAAAATGTTTTCAACAAACTATTTAGATTTCTGTGTTTTTATTCAGCATGCAAAGATTCATCAAAATTAGTTTATTAGTTTCGTTTCGTTAAAAATTTCGACTTGGAAGTTTGTATGGAAATCCGAAATGCGTAAACCCTCTTAACAAGTTGCGTAAATAGCGCATACGGTCCCACAGCTGGGCCTTTGTCACTCACATTATTGCCTTTAAATGGTACCATTTTTTTTATCTTTATCAATAGTTCAGTTCTTTAGATAGCACGGAACTAATCATAAGCTGGTGATTCCATACTTTTGCACGTAAGTGTAGTTATTCATTAATCATAGTTACACATTTCCGTTACGCATTTCCTGTTTGATTGTACAACATCCGGTTAGAGATGCGTATGTGGTGAGTTGTGAGTCTGATGAATTGAGAATCTGGTGCTGAGCCATTAAAATCAAGACATCGCGCATCGCAACAATGAATATCTACTTAGTCAATTTTATTTATTTATTTGTCGCAAATTACATAATAATTATGACCCACTCTTTTGTTAGTTACAATTTAAACCATAATAATATTTTATCAGGATATAACATTGCTTTATTGGGTTTATCACCACATTTGCTAAATGTATCGGGTATCACCAATTTAAAAAAAAAAATTTGTTTACGCTCACACCAATTATATAGACTAAGATGAGTAGGTATTCTTTTGAAACTCGTTTATATGGTAAGATAACGGATAAATATACATAAAAATAGTAAAAACACCCATACCCGAAATCAAATAAAAAAAGTTTTTTTCTAAATTGACCCGACCAGGAATTGAACCCGGGACCTCAGAGATATCGCAACGCCAAACCCGGCGTGCTAACCACTCGACCATGGATGTCATCAAACATTATTGTGTATAGAATGTCATTGGGTATTACAAATATGGGCTGCATTGAAAAAAAATAAACACACTGCCCGACCTGGCAACTAAACCCGAGGCCTTCAAATATGGAGCCGAGCATTGCTGATCTCTTTATCTTATAATATCATGACTATTATCCCCGACGGGTTAGTCAGAGACAAGGCAATGAGGACAGCAAAGCAGTGCTCTACCATAGTCCACTTTTCATCAAATACCGACATATGATGTGCTCAGCGTGACCCATCGTCGCTCTATGCTGTTGGAAGTATGCGCAGTCTTTAGTCGCCTTTTACGACACCCAAGGGAAGACAGGGGTTGGTAGTATTCTTTCACCGCTACGCGACACGGTTGACGCGACTCTTTATCTTATCTTTATCTTATCTTTATCTTATCTTTACCATAACACAACATTCGCAAGAAGCGAGCTTTTGATAACAGTGTCGACAATCCTTGGATCGTTATCTCATGTGCGTCGAGTTCAGAACGTAAGTGTTAAATATTGATCGACGAACACCTAGAGAATTTCGATTACGCTAAACTTCCGTCATTCCACATTCCCGCTAGCACTTTGAACACGAATTTGTTGGAATAGAAGAGAGACAGAGCAAACGTATTATCTTAGTTTCATTGTTGACGGATTGACATTTAACATAACGGGTTAAATCATACAAACGTGCATAAGTCGATGTTTATTGATGATAGCTATTACGACTGACAATCGATGTTTACTCGGTTAGGTGCTCAATCGATTAGTCAATGATAGAATCGACCAACCTTGATCAAAGAGAAGGTCATAAATAACATCGTACTTTTTGAGCTACAATGTCACCAACATAAACAATTTATTATTATTTATTGTGTCGTCAATCTAACATACATTAAAGATAATAAAATGGACAAAGAATATACTGAAATAAATAATCGACTCATCTTTGTTGAAATTGATTTTCATCCTTCCATCCTCATTTCCTTACAGCACAGTGTCTGCTGGGCGTATGCTTCTTTATCTTTTTCCACATTGTGAGATATGTGGCCTTTCTGAAGCAGACTACGAATTTAACTATGTAGCTGTATTATTCATGAACCTTTAATATAACTGGACTGCGCACTATAAACGTAAAATCGAGCCTAGTTAAAAGTAAGTAAAAGTAGTAGTTAGTCTCTTTCTATAAGATGTCTATGTTTCTTTAATATTTACCGGGATACCTACAACAACCTGTTGGCTGTTACCGTTTTGTAACTTTATAAGAGCAGATTTTTAATTAATTTTAGTATTTATTTACAAAATTCAGCACAAAAAAAAAAATACAAATATTTTAAAATAGGTGCCTGAGGTTAGTACAATTTAACTCGCATAGAAGATTTTTAATTCACCAGTGGCAACATTATAAAAGGACACGTTACTACTTTTTAGCTATCTCATCTCGACCGTTTTCTACTTTCATATAGAACAAAGAAAAACCTACCTTATTGTAATGTGATAGAGTGTAAATTTGTAATAGTAATAAATTGAAGTGCGCAGTCCAGTTATATTATAGGTTCATGTTATTATATATTTGCTTTATGGGTCTGTCTGTCTTTTAACTACTCCTCCGGGAAAAAAATGTCGTACAAGCGAAGTTAAAAAAAGCTTTACGTCCACTGTTGTTTCACGCTAAAACGCCTACATGCGCAGTGTTAAGGCGCTCGCACCTCGTAAAATCCTTTCAATGTTTACAGCGACAACCTTCGGGTGTAAAACATGGATTTTTATTGTAGCCTTTTAACAATTTTACAGTTATGTGCCGAACGCTTGAAATACGAGGTCGATGGTATTAGATATTTTGCAACATTGAATTCGGTGCTCCCAATACATACCGATGTTTTACGATATCGTTTTTAGATGGAAAAGGACAGGAATAGGGAAATATTCAATTATATTCTATTGTATTAGATAGGGTAAAGGCTCGGCCAACATTAAGTGGTTTATGATTTAAAGATGTTGTTACCTACCTATTAAGGTGAGATGGTTGTTTAGATTGAGATCTAACCAAGGATTTTGTAACTTTGCGCTTGCCCAGTGAGGAACTGATAGATAATATGGATTATTATTAGTAAGCGCTGTATGCAAAGTTGTTATTCGTAAGTAATTATATCAACGACAAAAATGCATGGAATAAAAATAAAAACGAAAGTTTCCTACACTCTTATCTAGCCCAAGAGAAGCTTTGAAGAAACTCGTTTAATGGTTACTAGACAACGGATAAACATACTTCAAATACTTAAATACAAACTTTTTATACATAGAAAACACCCAGACCCGAGACAATTTAGAAAAACAATAATTTCTAAACTGACCCGACCGGGGATCGAACCCGGGACCTCAGAGATAGCGACACCATGAAAACCGGTGTACAAACCACTCGACCAAGGAGGTCGTCAAATGGTGTTAACATTCCTCTAATTTCGCACATTGAATGGTACCTAAGCGCGTAGTTTAGATGTAAGTTTGTTCATATGTATGATTTGTCTGTGGAGTTTCCTATGCTCTTTCTTCTCCGCATCTAAAAGACGTCCTTTATGGGTAGTAGACGAGCAGACTGCTGTGCAATCGCGCTCATAACAGTGCTATAAGAACACAGTACCTAGCAGAATAACCAAAACATAAAGAAGTAACAATATGGTACGGTCAGTAACGAATGTAGCTGGAGAATATAATATTACCATGTCATAATAGCATGCTTGTTGTGAATTCTTTTGTCGCCGGCCGTGACAAAATAAGAACTACAATTATAAGCGACTTTTGTTGCTGACTGGTACATAACTGCCAAAAAACAGAGGTTTCTACTTGTCAGCCTGAAACAACTACCTACTCAGCTCAATAATGACAAAACTCAACCTGACCTTATTATTTAATTGACATTCATTCTGGACAGACTCTGGCAGCGGAAGGCAGGCAAAAAAAATTAAGGTAACCCCGTTTTCAAAGTAACAAATTTTATTTAATCTCTCGGTCTCATTAAAAGACTTCGTGTTAATATAGCTAACTTTTTTACGCGTCGAAGTTGCCGAATAACCCTCGTAAACGTCGCTTACCTGTCAAATATTGGTAACAAATTGGATTCGGCTCAGGATCGGGAGCCGGAAATTCGGGCAAGCGGTTCGAGTCCCAGCGGAGGCGGCGCATACGGGAGTGTGTAATTTAAGAGCTTTGATTTACGACACGTTATTTGTGATTGAATTTCACTTTTTAGTTATCGCCTCCACTGCTGGTTTCTATGTTTTGGTTTCGAATTTTTTTTACTTTAGTATCTGCCAATTTAATTTGCAATGTGTCAATTCTAAAAACACTACAGCCTTGTTCGGCGAGTAATTAAGTTGGGTAGCTTCGCTACTTTGCTTAAATAAAACGTATTTAAAAATAATCAAAATAGCAAAGCAATATAGGTATATTACTTTATATATAGGTACTATACTTTGCGAAGCGAGTAATTTAGTAAAGTAGTAAGTAGGTACTTACTACTTTACTAAATTACTCGCCTAGTGCGAACAAGGCTTGACCTCTCAGGGACCACAAAAAATTTTGAAATAATATATTTTAATCCTTTTTTGATATTTAGTTAATTTTGTTTAACTAAGCAACGGATATGCCGTTGTAAAGTTTGGTTTTCTTTTCAATCCTATTAGCTTTAAACATATAAAGTAACATTGTACTATTGTACCTATTCTAAATAAAATGATAATTAAGTTTTTTTGCCATTTCTGCAATTAAACTTATAAAATATGCTGTAGGTACTGTACGAAGCACCTATATGGTATGTTAATATAATAAATGGTAATGTTAGGGATGTTTATAACATATGTATCAAAATGACGTTCTCGCGCCGTCACAGTCAGGCTACGCTACCAATTACGAGTATAATCAAAGTGTATTATGAATAAGTCAGCAGTCTCCCTTACATGGCGACCCTGCCGATTAGATGTAGTTATGAAAATAAATTGTTTTCAATACACGCACGCACACTCAATGTAATTATGCAAATCGTCATAGTTCCAAAACACAAAGTTTGGATGGCCCTCTGACAAAACATTTTCAACGAGTGAAAATTTCATAACATAATCACGAACGATCTACCAATAGGTTATAATTTAATACCAAAACGTTACGCTAAATTCAACCTTATGCTATTACAGTTAGGGTAGCCTAAATAATGGTGGACAATAAACAATATCACCGGTGGTAATTTCGAAGGGTGACAGTTGAAAACAAGGCGCTTCTAAATTGTTACACAGAAGTTTAATTTATGCGGAAAGTTTTGTTGACATTAAAACGTATTTAAACCGCGAATAGTTAACATTGTCATTAGCGATAAAAAAGTATAGGGACAAGTTTATGACCATAATAATAACGCCCAATTTGGGCAGTGTGGTGGCGTATCATTATAATAATACTACCAACCCAGCTATTCACACCCAAAGGAAGACTTTAGGGTGTCGTAAAAGACGACTAACAGACTAAAGACTGCACATTTAATAGATCCGATAGCATAGAGCGGCGATTGGCTTGCCACCTATTAACGCTGAGCACATGTACAGTTGTTATTTGGCGACTATGGCAGAAGACTGATTCTGTCTAACTCTAGTCCCAGACTAACCCCTAGGACTATATGATAATAGCTTAAGTGTATGTATGTATTGATAATTTAATAACTGGTTTAAGTCTTTCTGGTAAGAATTAATAAATACTTATTTTTCTATTTACTCTATAAGCACTAACAGCCACTATCTAAAAATTATGCTTAGAGTATAAATGAAACATTGTAATAGACGTGCCGGATTGCCGGACCGAAATAGGAGTGCTGAAATTTTGTCATGAATGGGCAATAAAGTGTTTACGAGTATTTATTACCTATCTACACCTTTTTTTTAAAAAAGCATGAGACAAGTTCGGACTAAAACATGACATAAGCCATAAGGAAGATGCCGTCAATCTGTATCAATATCACCCGAGTTCATTATTAAAATTATTCAAGCTTGCTAAAACGGTGCCTTCAAGATTCCATCCACCCCTACCACCGAATTACCTGCAGTAATTACTTAACTTCTAAGTCTCGAAACTTGGTAGTTGTGTAAAGCAATTTCTAATTTCCTCGCTCCTGTTACTCCTGTTAAGCGCAAGATATTTGGGTCGTTTAAACCGTTTTCAAAAGTAAATATTAAATTGCAAATGAACTTTATCGGAAATTGGGAAGCAATTATAATGTGATGAAATTTCGATGTGGGTCGAAAAAAATACATGGACGAGAAACCCAATGACCTGTTCATTATGAAATATTTATATTTAAAAATAGACATCGTCAATAGGGATATTTTGGTAACTCAAAACATTTACAACTGTTTCTCGCTAGCGCTAGCTAGCGCTGAACGGCAGGCTAGATTTTGAAAATCGCTCGCGTTTTAGTAGGTGTCGGTCGTTGCCTCGTGGAGAAAGTAGTGATCGGTAAAGCGGACGGGTGCGGTGAGCGTTTTTGACGAGTCTCTTGGATTCGGCAGGCGTACCCGCCTCGCGGCTTCGCACCACACCCACCACCGACGGCTGCGCGACCCAATCCTGTTTCCCTTCCTAAACCAGCCTTCCAGAATACCGGACCACCAGTGAGTACTTAGTATCTAAGTTGGTTTTACTGTATCTTGTAATAAACAGTTATAATATTGTGTAATGCAACAGCTTCGGGCAACCCATGCACGGTAACCAGATAGGTCCATTTATTAAATCTGTGCTGTTGTTATTAATGGTAAAACGTGAACAATGGCAGGGGACTGATTTTGCGATCATCGTTGCCTAGTGTTTGACTAACCCTTAGGAGATAATTATCGTGAGTGTATGTATGTATCAAATGTTAGTAGGGGCATGGTCGGTAAAGCGCGAGTCCAAGAGTCAATAAGCTAGGCACCTAATGCTGGTATGCCGCCTAGTTTCATATGAGTTTTAGAATTTTATGTTTCTTAGCTCAGCCATATTGATTTATTTTTATAACAGAAGGAGGCAAACGAGCAAGCAGGTCACCTGATCGAAAGTAATCACCGCCGCCCATGGACACCCGCAAAACAAGAGAATTCGCAGACGCGTTGCCGGCCGAAGGAATAGGCTTGTTTCTTGAAGATCCCTAAGTCGTAACGGTCCGGAAATACCGCTGCCGAGAGCTGGTTCTACAACACTGTAGTTCGAGGCAAGAAATTTTGTGAAAAACGCACAGTATAGTAGACCGCCATCCATCAACGTAATGTGGATGGAGTGACAGTCGATTGCGTGTAGTGCGATGTAGGAAATCAGCGGCAGGGATCAAGCCGAACAATCATCGGAACACTTCCCATGATATATGCGGTACAATATACAGATTGACAAATAAAGAACGTACTAGGCTCATAGAACCGTCAATGAGACCACCAACTCATATTCTTCGACTCATAATAAAATAAATGAAAGGAGTTTACACTTACAAAATAGTGGAGGTGGTCCAAAATGCAACATTCGCAGAACTCAACCAGTAGCGCACGTGTGGGAGCTAAGCAAACATCGGTCACGAACATTTAGCTTTAATCACCAAAGTTATGCAGCGGCCTACGATAGTTTGTAGCTCTCTACTGAAATGGTAGTAATTGCACTTACCTTTGACTCTTCCAACATATTATATTAGACGACCTCCTTGGTCGAGTGGTTTGTACACCGGTTTTCATGGTGTCGCCATCTCTGAGGTCCCGGGTTCGATCCCCGGTCGGGTCAATTTAGAAATTATGGTTTTTCTGAATTCTCTCGGGTCTGGGTGTTTTCTATGTATAATAAGTATGTATTTAAGTATTTTAAGTATGTTTATCCGTTGTCCAGTAACCATTTAACGAGTTTCTTCGAAGCTTCTCTTGGGCTAGATAATTGGTGTGAGTGTAGGAAAGTTTTTTTAATATATTTTGTATTGTGTGGGAGATAAGCGGTACTTTTGTTTAAAGAAAAATAACTGAATTACATACGTACATTCATGTATTTACGAATTTTATCCTTGAAGAGTTAGTCAGAGACCAGGCAATGAGGACCGCACAAGTACCCCACTGCCACAGCCCACAATTCACCAAATGATAGCTGCACACGTGCTCAGCGTGATAAGTGGTGATCCCATCGCGCTCTATGCTGTTGGATGTTTGTGATGAAAGAGATAGGGCGGCAGCATTTTATTAATGAGTTCTATCATACAGCAGTCAGCACAGAACTAAATTATTAGTACCTACAAAATACTATTTTAACCGTCTCTATGGTCTAGTGGTTCGGCCACCGGTCGCTGGATCACCTGGGTAACCCTCCGACCTTATCGGCACCGGCGATCCCTCATAAACAATATGGATAGATCGTGTAGTAACCATAATACTGAAAAGCAAGGGGCATAAAATGTTTTAATTTGGTCAACCATCCTGACACCCTGTCATGTTGCAAAAGTTACTCAACTAGGATGAACGCAACCTAGCTAGCAGCTGTGTCACCGAGCTCTTTTTCATAATCATCATCATCAGCCTATAAATGTCCCACAGCTGGGCACAGGCCTCCCACGTGAACAATAGCACGTGGGGATATTGGGCCATAACCCACCGCGCTGGCCCAATGCAGGTTGGTGGGTTATAACGACTGTCATCTTACGACAACAACCGGGACCAACGGCTTAACTTGCCTTCCGAAGCACGGAGGAGCTCGAGATGTTTTAAATTTGGTCAGCCATCCAGCGACCCGGCATTGCGAAAGTTTAAGCAACTTCGCAAGCAAGATCGGGCAAGATCGCAAGCCGAACGCGCTAGCCGCTGCGTCATCGAGCTCCTCTTTTTTTTTCTTTTTTCATACTATGATAAAACACTAAATATGATATAAACACGATGTAATTAGGTACGTGGAGAATGGTGTCCGCACTAGAGTTTATATTCATGAGGTCATTCAAACACTGCCGTATATAATATTCAATATCACAAAATGTACCTCTTCGTAATTTATGCGGGTACTTCCACAGTTTTACCATCCTTTCTACTTAATTCCCGTTTGCTGGTCGTAAAATTTTGTCATAAAATAGGTCTTGTACATGTGGCGGGCATGCCACTCAGTGCAAGAACAATTTCACTTTGGATTATCTAGTCCAGTTTTATAGGCTTGTTAGATGAGCTTGTGTTGTTTCTATTGTTTTATAGGCTTATTAGATGAGCTTGTGTTGTTTGTATTGTTTTATAGGCTTATTAGATGAGCTTGTGTTGTTTCTATTGTTTTCTAAGGTTTACTCGAATGCTACACATTAGTAAGAAATACTTTTTTAGAATAATTTCGCGTTTAATTTTTTTATTAATGATTATTTTAATCCTATCGCTTTGAACCATTTACAAGGTCCGTGGTCACGGAGAGACAGCGGTGCTGGCCGTCTTATAACCAATAGTTATTTTGATTTACATAGGGTGCGTTCAGATGTTTTGCAAAAATAGCTGACAATATTTTTAAGTATTGCAATGTGGTGGTTATTAGCAGACAAATCTGAACCTGACATCAGAGCTTAATGAGCCAATTTGTTTCATGAGTAATATTAGGTAGAGTGTCTCCTTCAGTGAATATAGTTAATCCTCTTTTTACAATCGTACTTTTCTAAAAATGTTCCTAATAATGTCTTTGTTAAAGCTATACTATAATCATGCTACGCAAATGCACAAGTTAACTACAAAGAATAAATATTATCAAGCATTAATGACATCTTCGTGGAATAACGTCAGAATTGCACTCACAAATTCAGAGAATACTACATTCATAAAGTTTGCTCAGTCAAGAATAATTATGTAGCCCAACTACGTAACCTTCGCACTCGGAATTACTGTATTTGTTTTTTGCACACCATTGTAGCCGGTTTCTTCTCGTTAGTACATGAACCTTTTGGCTTAAAACAGTTGCGTTGTTACCTGAATAAGTGTTATGAATTCGTGACAATGCAAAATTACACTTCATCGTGTTACAATTTTATTTGATGTCTATTAATGTATCGGTAGTCACTCTGTGATCTGTAAACTAATGTAGTACTTACTTAATGTTTAAATAAAAAAGTATCAATTAATTTTGTTCTATAAAACAAAAATTAATTTTATTTATACTGCGGTATACCGTAACTTTAATTCAGGCTAATCATAAAAAAATTAATTGGATTTCTTTATATCTCATATCATCATCAGACTTCTATCATACAACAAAAACGTGGCCAACGGCTTTACATGCCTTCCGGAGCACGAAACAGCTCGAGATTTTTTTATTTTAATTTATTCACTTACCAAATTGTGTAGAACCCCTGTAGATTCAGTAGTTTACATTTAACAAATTTTTAGTTAATTTTAAATTTTAAATTGTGTTTGGTTTTTAAGTAAATGCCTGTGAAGGCCTAAATTGACAAAGCTATTTGACTTTGACTGTCATTTTTAAGACGTTAACGTCGCTGGCTCGCTAGCGACTCCCGTGTAAGCAAAACCAATGGTAGGAGCTACCGATGTCGGAGTTGATGTTCCACTGTTTACGTATGCAGATACGTCATTGTACATTCTCTTCAGATCGAGTTGAGTGCTGAAAAGAAAACAAGGCCATTGTCCATTTAGAGTTGAAAGACCTCCTGTTGGGGTTATAAATGACAAGGCTAGTCGTGTGCTACATAAATACGAAGATGCCGTTATTCGTATTTGATATTAACATATAATATTTCTCATATTTTGCTTATATTCACTTTATAACCTGGTAATTGTGGCTTTTGATAAAAATCTTTTTGTAATAAAAGTCGAAAATAATAATCTTGTATAACATAATAGTTATAACAACTGTAATATTATAATAATAAAACGAATCCAATGATATAGCTAATACTCAATTGCAATCACCTTTGTATTTAATTTTATTAGCCTTTAAATACTGAGAAAAAGAATAACTTTCTACGCTCACACTAATTATCTAGCCCAAGAAAAGCTTCTATTGAAACTCATTAAAATATGGTTGAACTAGATAACGGATAAAGATACATCAACATACAAAAACACCCAGACCCAAATTCCATTTAGAAGCGCTGCCCTCTCTCTATATTTTTGAAATTTGTTTATTTGTGTATAAGTATAGATGTTTATTTCAAGAAAATTGACAGGTTACAACACGTAATCTTCATTCTATGTATAGAAACAAACTTCATATGCCTCCTGCTAAACTAACAAATAATAAATACATAATAAAATATCTAATAATACTTTTATTATGTGTATTAGAATTTACAATAATTTGCCAGACGTCTTAAAAACTTACTAGTTGCCAAAATTTAGGTTGTTAGTAAAAGCTTCGCTATTAGAAAAATGTTTTATAGTATCCAAGAATACCTAAATTATAAATAGTTGATAATATAGATTATAGATAAGTACTATAAATAATATATACTTACATATTGTTATGAAGTCAAGTCACTTCATTAAAATTTTTGTGTAATACACTTACGCCTATGCCTATTAACAATGTCAGATCTTCAAATTGGCATTTTTTTTTAAATTTCATAATTAGTTCTTGATGTACCGTATCTACTGGCTTCTTCAATAAAAAAAGTAATTTTATGCGTAATTTATGAAATACCTACATTAAAAATGTCGTATGTTGTCTAGATACTTCGTTAACAACAGCGGTTGTGAAGTACCTGCATTCTTATTGGGGCGAGAGGGGCGGGCGGATCTCATAGTCCTGACTATGTTAGCGGGGTGAACGCACGTCACGTTGTAATTTTTTTCTGAGTGATAATAATTTAGTGATTAAATAATTTATTGCTTAACATAGTAAATAACAAAGATGCTAAATAGATCAGCACATTTGGTGCAGTTAACCACTGGACATCGATCAGAAAAAGGTAGGTATTCATTTAATTTATTGAGAAAAATAATTTGCTATAAAAATTGTAAGTAAATGTTGTATAATATTATAAAATTGTATTGTTCTTCATGTTATATTTCATAATTTAATATCATTTTGATTACTTACACTGATATACGTAAACAGTTACAAAATTTACTTAACATTACATTTAAAATTGTAGGATCTTCGATATTCGACTTCGTCAAATGTTTTTGTATTTGACTTAAATGTCGGTAGGACGAAATCCGACGTTGTTAAACGTTATTATGTTTAGATGAAATGTCCGTAGTATGAAATCCAACGTTGTTAAACGTCATTTTATTTAGGTTAATGTCGGTAGTTTAACATCCGATATTATAATACGTTTTTGTACAAGATTTCAATGTCGAAAGTATGACAACTGACATTGTTTAATGTTTTTTTAAATAGTCAAAATGTCGGTAGTACTATCCGAATTTGTCAATTAACAAGTTAAATGCATAAATGTCAGTTGTATAATGTTTAGCAATGCTAGGTGTTTGAATTAATATCATTTTTCCATACTACGTCTAGTAATGAAGTACTATTAATGACTATTATTTTAGATCCTTTAAATCTCCAATACAAGATATACAAGAATTAAGAAGTGACGTAACTAATCGTGACGATGACAAATCACCCAAGATAAAAATACTGCTCGAAACATGATCATGATGAAACTACAATGACGTCACCTAAACTGAGTTTCAAAAACAAGGTAATGTTACTGATTCTATTTTAATAAAAATGTATTTATTATAGCAATGTGCATTAAAATTTGAGTATATAAACTTTTGTTTTATATTGTTTCGTTAATGTAATTCCAAAATCTTTTTAGTTATTCGAGAAGAGTCTCAACAATGATAATAATGAACATTTTGTTACAAAATCACCTAGTATTGAGAGTCGAACACAAGCCAACATTGTTGTCGACATTATAACAACTCCTATGGCATCCCCAACCCCATCACATGATAATTATTATATGCAGCAATGTATTTTGTGCTACATGTTTTGAAAATGACAGTCCGCCAATTTTATCCAATGAAGACCTTTATGGAAATTTGCTAACATCTTCTATGATGTCCATCGCCAGTGTTAAAACTCCCACTTCTACTAAATCTCTAGCTAGTCTACTTTTAAAATTTGTTATTATTCTTATTATATTAGCCCATATTGTCCCACTGCTGGGCAAACGCCTCCATCCCTCAAACATAAAGGGAAAAACACGACTTTTACATAAGGAAAATTGGGTATTGAACAGGCGAAGTAAAGTAAAGAGAAAGTATTCAAAACTCTGGGAAAAAGTTTTATTAATTGTAGAGGAAAACAAATACCAGCAATAGTATTAAAAGAGCCATGTAGCGAAAAATGTCGTTTAAAATGCTCGAATAAAATCGATGAAAATCAGCGTAATAATATTTTCAAGAAGTTTTGGGAGCTCGGGGACCATTGTTGTCAGTGGGAAATTGGAACGCATCATAACTACTTCATGGAAAAAGTGCGATGGGGAAATTTTGATTACAAAAAACATGCACACACAAAAATGCCAACGTAGCAAATTTTAGCACACGAAAACGTAACGTCCTTTTCCTTGGTGGAATTAAATTATTTCCAGAAGAATTCGAAGAAATTATATTTAGAAGGTGTGGCCAGTGCATCTCGCATGTATTCTTTGTTTGTGGAATGATTCGATCCTGAAAAATATAACAATAGAGCAAACAAAAGGCAATATCGGGACATACTTAACACAAATTTCATCATAATAAATTATTTTAAGACTAGGTAAGATTAGGTACCTGTGATAATTATTAAAGTGACATTAATTAGTTATTACGATCGCTTTGTTATAAATGATACGGTTGTATTTTGTTTTGATAAGGTGATTTAATTTTAGTATTTTACAAAGTTTTTTAATTTTGAGACTGATGTTACAATATAATTTACTTTACGAGTATACTGCTATTACTAACTGCGATGATTGTTAAAGTGTTATAAAGAGGTAATTTTTTTTTTAGATTTAAGCATTTGCATAGACATTATTATTTCATTCGTTCATTATGATTGTTTGGTTGATTTAAATTTATTATTTGCAAGATTTGTGAACTTTGTAGTTAATTTATTGGAAATGGAATTGTTATTAGTTTTATAATAATGAACAAAATTTCATTTTGTTTTCATTTTGTTGTTTCTTAATACAGTTGATTTTTTGAGATGATGTCGTACAAATAAACATTATATAATGAAAGTATTAATGTTTTATTAATAGGATAACTTAATATACGACAAACATTTGCCATAAGTATAAATTAAATAATGTCATAAGTAGTACTTTCAACAGGTATTCACCAAGTGCGTACAATTAACAATGTCGGTTTTAGTAGTTCTGACAGATCAACGTTTAGTTAGTCCCATCAAAAAAGTCACAACTAACTTTTGACGCACTTATAATTTAAAAAATGCCTATTTTTAATAGTATGCGACAAATAAATAGCTTGTATAGTAATACTGTAAAGTTTCATTAACCTGCTTAGAATAGGTAAAAAAATATAAGCAATTTAAACTTTGACTCGCTCTCTTGTAAAGTTGCCGTTTTTCACATCCGACATTGTTAATAGGGATAGGCGACTTGTAAAAGTAGAATTAAGTGACACTACTCGTATTGTTAGCTATAAGACCCGCTTTTACTGTACCTGATTCCTTACACAATAAAACTTACTTAGGGTAAAATGTTTACTAGAAAAAAAATCAACCAGTCTCAGGAAGCTCGAGTGGGATTCGAACCCACGACCTTTGGATTGCCGGTCCACTGCTCTCCAAAGGTCGTGGGGTCGAATCCCACTCGAGCTTCCTGAGACTGGTTGATTTTTGTCAAGTAAACATTTTATCCCATATTTACATAGCATTGTGAATGCAAAATTTTAACAATTAAAACTTACTTACTAACTAAAACAGTTCTTTCTAAATTGACAAGACCGGGAATTGAACCCGGGACCTCAGAGATGGCACAACGCTAGTACCGGCTTGCTAACCACTCGACCTCGGAGGTCGTCAAAGCAATTTGACCGCAATTGACCGTTGCAGCACGATGAGCCTTTTTGCCTACAGAGTGAGAATTTTTACATAATTTGTATGGAGCTTAAGACAAAAATTTAAATTGAAGGCTAAACTATCCATAGACATGTCATTAATTTTGGGCGTATATCCACTTTATAGGTACTGTATCTCATATATATCAGTCAATAACAGTCAGTGTTATGAACGCATAACAAACAACGTTATTTTCATTTTTCCTTCGCCACCCAGAAAGCTCAACCTTCTAACCTGTTTACCGTGATTTATTGGAATCCGTAATAGTAATAAATCATGAATGGATCACAACTAAGTTTGAAGTATAGACGTTAACTTCTCACCACGACGTTTCTCAAAGCGACAGGGAGTACATAACTACGTAAGATTTCTTTCAGAGTTGAAGATGTTTGTTGTTAGAACTTAGCGTGAAAATGTTTCAATATAGAAAGGAAGAACTATACTTAGATAGATGACCAGCATGGAACGAATATGTAGCTATAATTTTATGAATGTATTTCTTAAATTCTCTCTCTTTAAGATAATCAGTAAGATATAAAGAGAATTTAGACTTTATCTTTGACAATATAATTGAAAAGTCAATGGCAATACAAAACAACACAAAAAATAACCTTTAAAACCAATTCACTTTTCTACATTAGAATGACAATTCTATCATTCCAAAATAATAGTAATTTGGATTCCATCGCAGATTTAAATTACGACTTTAAATTTACGACAAATCGATCACGCAAATAAAGATTGATAACCCCAACTGTACGAATGACTATCAACCCGCGATTGACCGAGCGGTCTTCGATGATGTAAGGTTGTTTTAGTTTGGGTATCCCGACTCTGTAATCACGTTTTAATATCCATCATCTGCGTCCATGGACAGTTCTATTAATAATAGCGGTGCGGTAGTTCCCACTAATGCGAGATTGAATAGGCTTCGTTAAATTGTAACGAGAGAATCATGAGGCTCGTAGAAACTTTATGTACGATGTATTTTATTTTAAATAAATCACATTGGAAAAGATAAACTTTCATAACATCTGATGGTAAGTGACGATAAAGCCGAACGTGGAAGCGAATGTTACCCTTAACTACTAATGTTACCCATGAACTGGCTAATAAAAAACTTAAGTAGGTATTCCTTTTTTGCCACTGAAAACCATGGACTCGTGCAACGCCGAGCCACTACCGACCCTGAATCTTCAGTTCTTACCCTGCAAACCGAAACGCAACAATATAAAACAATGCATGGTAGCAGAAAAAACAATTAACTATAAAAATAGACATTAGTCTGGTCGCCATCACAGTTGGATTCCTACCATCAGGTGAAATGAGGACGGAACAGTTCCCTGTGGTGGAATAATAAAAAAAATAATAAATATAAAAGATTCGCTGCGGGCCGGCCGTAACGAGCGATCAGCAGACACTGTATGCGTGTCGTTTGGACCCGCGTGACATATTGTGGCAACTCCTCTGAAATAAATCACGGCCCCTACCTGATTTGTGAACCATGCTTTTGTTCGCTGGATGTGGCAATGGTATATTTTTGTAACTCAAGTCAACTTACTCCCAAGCTAATTTTCACTGTTACTTGCTTCCTAGATACATCATATTCGTCACGCCTATTTCCCGGAGGGGTAGTGAAGGGCTCTACGTTATATCCAGAGGTCCTAGGTTTGATTGCCAGGTCGGGAAAAGTAGAAAAATAGAATAGAAGGAAGTTTATTTATTTGGTACAAAACATTTTAAATTACAT
This sequence comes from Scoparia ambigualis, assembly GCA_963921215.1. Taxonomy (NCBI): domain Eukaryota; kingdom Metazoa; phylum Arthropoda; class Insecta; order Lepidoptera; family Crambidae; genus Scoparia; species Scoparia ambigualis. The sequence continues at coordinate 3,840,196 of OY992503.1, forward strand.
AAGATACAATTATGATACTAATTAAATACAACCTTAAAGCTTAACAAAAAGCCAAATGGGCCTCTGCTCAGCATTAACCGTGACAACGTGGTCACCACGTCACTGGTGTGTTTCGAATCTTCTAGCCATAGCTCGGGTATGCGACTGGCAAGAATGGTGATTGGACATTGTAGCGATGAGGCGATTTCAAAGCCCTTTGCCCAATAATGGGATAGTATATTTTGAGTTATTTTACTTATCCAATTACTATGTATGTTTAATCCACATGTGGCATAGTAGTATAAATTAAACTTGGCATGCGTCTGGCTCCAAGTTGTCTGGCAGTAAGCCATTTGCTTAGATATTTGTCCCTACATTTAAATGGGAGGATATTAGTGCACCAAGTCCCCATGTTCTGATTTATTGGAGTTAGTAATTTGAACTGACGGTATAGTGTTATTAGGGCTGATTATGGATTGGTAGCGGTTATTCATTTGTTAACTTAGATGTTATTTCATGTAACTTGGAAGGGCAAAGTTGAATATGTTATCAAATGTTCGGTCAATACTGTTTTGAAAAATGGTAAGAAACTGTTCTTTTTTTTTATTTAAAAAAAAAAGTTTATTATTAATGTGCGTTCAACACCTTAATAATAGTCCTGTTAACCCTTCCTGTTAATCTAAATGACTGTGTCGGAGTGGGTTCACGTCAGTTGTGTAACTGAGATAACGGGGATTGAACCACAATTGCTCGCGTTCAACCCGAGCATCTATCCGTTCGGCTACCGACGTCTCAGTTCTGTAATTAGGTTTAATGAAAATATACGAGTATATCAATAGGAGTAAGAAGGTTGAATGAAAATATATATCACGGGGCACGGTAATGCCATATTGACTAAGAGCTGCTCTTATCATAATGTACTTTTGATACTCTTGTCCGAAGTTTTTCTCCTTTTGCCAAAATCAATATTACCTAACCCCCGATTAAGCGCGCTTCAAAAGTTTCGTTGAGTGGTCGCGTTAGGTACGGTTTTGGTCATAGAAAAAAAATAAAACATACATGCTGAATCAGAATTTTATAAAAAATTTATCTAAAAATAAAATAAAAGAAATAAATATAATTATATAAGGAGATCAGCTGACAGCAGCTCCTGTAGCGCTATCTCTTGCTGATTCGAAGACTAATTTCAGATTGATGTGCCGGAGGAGTAGGTAAGAATAAGTAAGTAAACAAGTTAACAGTTGAATCTGTTTAGATAAACAAAACAGTTAAAAAAACAACTCTCTCAATAACTGATTCCCTCTATTAATAACTGATTCCCTCTATTAATAGCAGCAAAACGCCGTCAGCATCTTAATTTTATTATTAGAAAAACACATTACCAAAAACCTTTCAATAATTATTATTTGCAACATAACACACACACACACACACACACACACACACACACACACACACACACACACACACACACACACACACACACACACACACACACACACACACACACACACACACACATGGCGCGCGCGGTAAATAGACGTTATGAACCGTACGTCGATTAAGTTTAAATGACAATTAAATGTCTTTCCTTCTCTATTTAGCACTATATACTTAAGAGAGTGACAGCAACAGACTTAATTGACATTAAAACTTACATAACACTTACTTAAAACTTAATTGACGTCTCTAAGTACGGCAGTGAGATTGCAAAATTAATATTCGTCTTTGTACAATTATGCACAAACCTCAATTAAGTAATACAAAAAATACAAGTAATAAAACAATCTAACGACAACAATTATTGTATAACCAAAATGAAAGAAGAAGAGCTAGAAACATTAGAGTTTTTATTACATTAGACAGGACATTCATTTTTAAATCAGTCAGCTAATCGAGTAAATGCTTCCCCTTCCAGTATTTATACGTTGCTGTTTATAATAGAAACACTGCCTATACAATGCCGGGTATACAAAACACAACGGTGGCAATCCATTTTTTCATGAATTATGTTACGCCGGGGGGATACGAAAAAAAGCTGGTTTGATGCGACGTCACTCAGGCTTTCAGGAAATACGGACTGAACAATTCCAGAGGCTCGTTTCAAGTTCCTTCATGCCTGTTTGTGAAAGAAAGGGTTTTATAGCAAATAGTTGGATGAAAGATAAATGGGGGATCTGTAGGCGGAAGCGAATTGCTTTTATTGCTTTTTTGTCTACGAAAATTTATTTATTTTTGCTTTAGAAACCTGTTTGCGGAATGTTCAGACATACGCAAGGACGCGAACATGGGGAAACAATATTTAGCCTTTTTATAAATATTAATGTAGCCTTATAGGTATACAGTTTACAATACAGTTAAGCTGTTTGGTTAATAAACTCATTACTTTTCATATTAACACATACTATGATTAGAATGCAAGTCACAGACAGAAAGAGCTCACAGCTTTCCCAGACATAAGAATAACAAAATATGAAAGACATTTGTCGTCAAAGGATAAAATGTCCCGACTCATGACAAGGTCGTCGGACGATGGCCATATGTAAATTGGGCACACAATATTAGATACGGCGTCTATTGGAGTAGCTTTCAAGATATAAACATTGATAGCTTTACACAATAATGCTCGTGAAAGACGCTATAAAAAGGCAAAAGAAAAAAAAGTTCTAATTAGATTTTAAAACCGTAAAAATTTGATAATATTTACTTGGTTAACGTTGCAATTAAACTCCTGTACAGATCTCCTCATCATTCAAGTAAATACGTCTTTTCGCTGGGCTTAGCCCTTCTCATATATGAAGCAGGCAAACACAGTGGTCCAACGCAGGTTCGTGGGTGACGATTGCATCTTAACAAACCAATAACTGTTGTCTTGGCGACCGACTAAAGCACGAAATAACTCGAGATATTTATAATTTGGTCACCTAACCGATAATACGGCATTGCTATTATAAAGAAAGTCGCAACTTGAACGCGCAAGCCACTAGGCTGTACCATTGAGCTCCAGAAAAACACATACCTACCTCTGTCGAAAAAGCCTTCGGCAATAACAAATCGTGCTCGGTGTTTTTCTATTTAACATAAACCAAGCATAAAGCGAACTCCGACAATGTGACGTGAATAGTTGTTTATAATAGAAACGTAAGAGCAAAGTTCGATTTTCGATAAGATCAAAAGTTTATCAGGCTCGAAGGACCAATGAATGTTATGAGCCAATATCGTTTCCCACTGTTTTACGGAGCACCGTGTAGCAGCGGTGTTTACTTATCCAACGTTTTCAAACCGATGTTTCACCGAAAATTGCCTTTGGAAGAACGTGTTTTGTCTAATACCCAAATGTAACATTTAAAAATGAAATATGTAATCTTTTCACAAAAGAAACCTAATGTATTTATTATTATTAGTACAGCATGGTAGTTGGATTGTTATTGCAAAATTTTTAAAGAAAATCTTTTTATTTTTTTCCCCAAAACTATTTAGAATCACTAACCTATCCATGAATTCGCTTAAATATTATATTCAGGCGTACAGTACTAGTATAACAGTGTTATTTAGCGAAAAAATTGTTATTTAATTTATTACCTTTATTATTTAGGTTACTGAAATAAATTGGTGACAGCTATCATACATACTACCTACTTATTATAATGATGAATAAAAGAACTTTACAGAGTAGTCAAAATTTAGCGCGATATTATACTCGTAATACAAACGAAGTGGCCACTGATCTTTAAAACTTAAAGTGTAGCTGTTTAAGCTATTGTGAGAGCTACTGCTTGGTGCTAAGGAAGACAATTGCATGAAGCTATGACAGAAGTTATGTTGTTGGTGAGAGCAACGTGAGTTTTGTAATAAATCATAGTCGGAGAGTACAGCGGATCCAGCTTAATACGGCCGTCGGTGGCATTATGGCGTAACGCTGAGAAATATTCATCATGAAAAGTACTACGGCTCAACCTTGACCGCTAGTCTTATATTAGGAACAGAAAACTGTTTGGTATGCGTCGGTAGTATGTTGTGGAATCGTTGGTTCAAGTACTAAGTGATCACGATCTTTATTTTCCCTAAACAGCAACTTATAATATTTCCAGTGACAGTGTCATATAGAAATCCAGTGACTGGCCGCTCGCTGCTCGTTTGCTGACACGCTTCTGACTGTTAAGTGAAAGCGCGAGCCCCCAGTGATCATTGTGTCTTAGCCTAAGCAGTCTTTAACTGTGGATTAGACTTTAAGCTGGTATTTGGTGTTTTGTTTTTGTATATGTATAAATCACATACACCTTCAGCAACAAATTGACACACTGAATGGCGCATTTGGCTTATAAAGTAAAAAAGTAAAAGGTGTTGATGAATAATAATGCACATAAAAATAAGACTAACGTGTTAAGATCGTTTTAAGTAGATACACGACGGTGTAATTATCCTAGGAATTCGCACTGCGATCCAACACAATCCTTTTATCTGGTAGCGATCCCGGGCCGAGGATCCCAGGATCCCGCTCCATTACTCAACTTCTCGCCAGCCGTCGGACGAAACTCTGACGGAAGATGACGATGACTTTACTCATAAATATTAATCAACGTAGCTGTGAGTAAGCGGAATTTTGATTAATTAACGGATCCGGCTAGTGAACAGCCGTCGAAATTAAACTTTCAGTGTTTTTATGTAAAGTACCTAAAATGTATATTATGTACCTAACTACCCAACAAACAGTCTACCCTTATACAATTAAATCCAATCTACAGGCGTTTTTTACGTTACCTTGATTATAAATGTCATGTTAGATCCACAGACTATGTCACCGTTCAGCGTTTTAGCACCGTTGTCGTCGCTATCACTTTCTACCACTACACTACAGACGAAATATTAGGGATATATGTACCCTTGTAAGCATAGCCAGCTTAGCGTAGTAAGCGTAGCTCTGGACAGTCAATTGACCCATTGTTCAATTGACTGTCCAGAGCTACTTTCAAAAATCTGTATAAAGGTACCGGGCAAAATGCTACGTGGCGTGCATCTGTTAATATTCCATTGGTCAGAAGCAACTATAGACGTAACGCATTCCTCTTGCGAGCTGGCAATCAGCTTAATAAATTAGAAATAATAGAATTTATTTTTTTTTGTAATTCAGCTAAACCAATAAGACTTCTATTAACTGAGTAATACTTTAAGAGTTAACTTAAAAATAAATTTGTATTTTAGTAATATTCCAATTATAAAGTACATTTTATTTCTTGTAAATTTGTAATTTACTAGTGAAAATTTGTAAATGGCTCCCAGTCATAATTATCATAGTCTAGTTCTAGCTATATTGCTGTTAATTCTCCTTACATAAATAAAATAAATAAATAAATATACAGTGTGTTACCAGCACCCTGGCTTTTTTTAAAGGAGGTTAAAATAACGTATATTTGTAACGAAACCATAACATTAATTTAACTAATTAACAAATTTTTAGGCTTTGTTAACTTTCTAACAAAATTTTAATTGCCAGCAATGTAAAGCACAGCGATTGGACAAGTGCAAATGCTAGTCGACGGATACTTTGATTATTATGATTAATCAAGAGTACCTATTTCAAGAGTTAACGATACTAGTATTACTGCACTTAAGATAACAACGGCAAAGTAAAAGGACTCGTCACATTTGACAAACACTTTATTTCCTACAAACTAAATAAAACTTAAATAAACTTAAAAAAATTAAATCCCGCATTTTAATTAAATTCAGCTAAACTCTGTGTTCAATATGTCGGCCACCCTGACTACGGCACAATTCATAACGTCTTGTAATCGAATTACGAATTGTGTCCTCTTCCAGTTTACGAAAAGCGGCTGTAATTTTGTCTTTCATAATGTCTACAGTTTCACTATCGGTAGCAAACACTTCATTTTTGACAGCAACCCACAAAAAAAATCCAAAGGCGTGAGATCAGGGCTTCTGGGGGGCCAGTGAGTGTGCCCAAAGCGTCCGATAAAACGGTGACCAAAAATCTGATTCAACCCTTCCCGCACAACTATGGTTGAATGTGCAGGAGCACCGTCCAGCTGATACCACGTTTCGAGACGGTTCACTTCAGGAAGAGTATTTAAATAGTCCACGAGTGGACCATATATCAAATCTAAGAACCTTTGCGTGTTCAAGGTCCCATCAATAAAAATGGGCCCGATGATCGTGTTGTTGTGAATAGCTGCCCACACGTTAACTGTCCACCGGTACTGATGAGCAGTTTCTCGGAACACATGGGGATTGTTGTCTTTATAATCCCAGTAATGGTATATATGCGGTTCCACATTCCGTTTTTAGAAAAAGTAGATTCGTCGGTCCATATTATTTTTTGTTGAAAGTCATTTTCCTCTTCACATTTTTGTAAAAACCAATCGCAGTAATAGTGCCTTATTGGCAAATCCCTGGGGAGTAACTTTTGCACCTTTAAAAACTTGAAAGGATGTTTGCGATTCCTTTTTAAAATCTTGTGCACAGTTTTGTTGCTAGTACCGAACATTCGACCAGCAACACGAGTACCTACTTGACGTTGGGACCCGCCTAAAGTGCCGGAGAATCCTTTCTTCAACTTGCACTGGCACGATCCTGTTCATAGCCCCTTCAGGCTGACCAGGGACTATCGACCTATTTTCACGTACTCGCTGTAGAGCCGCTGTTATCACTCAAGCATTGTGCGGATGTTGTCTATTTGGGAATCGTTCGCGATAAAGTCTTAAGGCATGAGCTGCTTTTACGCGTGTTTCGCCGTAAACTAAAAGCATATCAGACAATTCTCGTGCATCGAAATTCATTTTACACAAATATTAATATCAGTTTTGATATTTTCACGTGTAATTTGACAATCCGACGTAAACACTTTTTAAATTGTTATGTCAAAAATTTATAAAAAAATACTCTTTGATTAATTTAAAACTTCCATACATAAACGTAATGAGAAGGACGACGGTAAATTTTGTGCTATAAGTCATAGTTTTTGCCCCCGTACCACGATATGCCTTGTACTAAGCAACAGCGATACAGATAACGATGCACACGCAGCACATGCACTACATTAAAAATTTACAGTATCTAAGAAAATTAATTGTGAAGTTATTTTAATTATTTTTTAATTGATAATACTTGCAAACAATTGCTAAAGCAACATATTATCGGCATTTTAATAAATGCCCCATGCCGGTAACACACTGTATAATGTCAAAACTTTTTGTTTGTTTTAAAATAGTAATATTTATAATGGTACAATGGTAGTAGTTTTGCTTAAATCCCGTTTATATATATATATGTGTGCATTACATTGAATCCTGTAATTTAGTTTGGTAAATGTTAATAAATCCAAAAATAGGGTTCAAATGTGGTATTCTTATAGGAGCTAGTTAAATTGCTTTTTAGCCAAATAATATTGAAAAGCTATGTACTTACAAGTTTCTTTTATGGGAAATTATTCTAATAAAAGCAATGCACATGGTAACTACATTTAAAAACATTGCAGTAACATATCACCAATTTGATTCTTCTACTTAGTCGGGCACTCTTGACAGAGTGGTCGTGGTAAAAGGTGGGTCTTGTTGAAAATTTTAAACCGCCTTTGTGGTCTAGTGGCTAAGCCACCGATTTTAGACCCAGAGGTCCCGGGTTCGATTCCCAGCGGGGGGGTACATCTTTGTGTGCTCATTTTGGTTCGTGGTAGGGCTGTTAAGTCCGCCTGGCTAGCTACCACCATCTTATCTAAGTCTGTCGCCATAACAACGATGTTTTTAGCATTGTTGTGTTCCGACAGTTTGAGATAAGATAGCCAGTTCCTCAGTGGATGAGGATTCCGGGTGAAGCGCGCTTCCACCTTCGGCCTTATCATCACGTACCATCAGGTGAGATGAAGGCCAAGCGCTTACCCGTTCATAAAAAAAAGGAATGACGGTTTACCAATTTGATGTGCTAGCAAAATTATCTTGAGGACTTCCAGCTGCGTAGAGACATTGCTTCTCTCAGTGTCTTCTACCAAAATTACTACGTAGAGTGTTCTGAAGAACTTTTTGATCTAATCCCGCCCTCTCCTTTCTGTCCCGGACGACACGTGCTGGTCTTAGGAACCACCACTACCTACTGTGCAGACTATCAGCATTCATACCAAAAAATTTGGCAAGTCGTTCCTCTGTAAGACCATTCGGCTTTGGAATTCTCTGCAGGCGCATGTATTTCCCAGCTGCTATAGTCCCGGGTCTTTTAAGCGGGGCGTGAAACGGCATTTATGCAGGCCATCATGTATGGGTGCGCTTGTTAGCGTGCTTGTTCCACGGTGAGGAGCGCTCTCGTTATTTTGGTCGCCATCGGCTGCTTACCATCAGGCAGGATGTAGTCACTATGATGTGTCACATAAAAAAATAACAATCTTAAAATTAAACAAAGTTGTACTTGCGCCACCAGTCTAGGGAGGCTGCACTGGCGTAAGACGAAATCCTTTAATGAAGTTGGTGTACGTCTAGGCTAAAGAGCGTTTCGTGGTGCACAAGGCTTACATGAGATTTGCCGGACAACCAAATAGGATGGTAACGTTGTACGCGGCTTAAGGAGATTCCTAGTTAGCCTTAAGCCATGCAACGGATGGCTCTTACAATTAGTAGTTTAAGCTATTCACTGAAATTCTATGGTGTGTCGCATGATACAAACCGTTAATGTTGAAGCTATATTATGTGCTAAATTAATTTAATTAGTTGAACCACAGGAGGAGACCACTGCAGTATTATTTTAATGATAATTTAACAGTTATGTTTTGAAAGCTTGAAACCGCTAATTATTATTTTTCCTCCACACGCATTTGCAGTGTTAAAGGATCTCCACTTACGGACTTTCGGTTAGAAATTTTGTACTGGAGTGGACTTACATTTTTGTATAATCTTACCCTTCTTAAAAACCATTCATCATTTATTGACATTTTACACAACAATTTTACAAGTTATGGCAATAGCACTTAATGTGCCATTGGACAACTTGACATTGTACTTCTTTAGAAATGAATACTATCCAATTTTATGGGTCCGCGACATGCAGCGCGCAATGAATTATGCTCGACACCAGCCGACAGAAAACCAAAAGTTGAAAATGAATCAATAACCTGTTTTCCATTAATCATGTACCTACCATAAAGTTGTAGACAAACGATTACCTTCACTATTGCACATTCATTAAAATCTATTTTGCTATCATCCAGTGCGGTTTTATTGAGCGCCCGTAAATTTCGTTCTTCGCCGCAACACGATGCGGGCCGAAGTTCGGCGATAGAAACGCTCGTAAACCACCGCGGTGTCACGGATGGTGGTGGGACCATCGTTTCTTGTTGCGCCGGACGGTTTCTATTGGGACGCACGTTAGTCAAACTTCATTTTATTACTATTGAGTTACCGTTTGATCTATTTGGAATTAGCATTACTCTAATTTTGCACTCTGAAGGTTCTAACTCGTACATAGGGCCCAAGTAAAGCCGTTCAGATTTAAAGAGAGATTTTTTTCTTTTATTGATTTTTGTCATTCAGATTTGAAGAGAAGGGTTGGTAGTATTATTTTGATTAGCCCATTGCCGCTCTATGCTGTTGGATGTATGGGCAGTCCTCAGTCTGTTAGTCGCTTTTTACGACACCCAAGAAAAGAGATGGATTGGTACGGGTAGTATGCTTTTAAAAATGACCCGCTTTCACTCAGCTCTACGTGTGTCTTTTACATCGCCAGGTTATTGAAATACAGTCCATAATATCATACAAGGTCATATATTTTTCCAACATCTTTATTATAAACTGAAGCAAAAAAGCTCCCTCTCACACCAAAAATATCATGCAAATATAAGACTTAGTAGGCTTACAAACTGTGATAGGAACGGTCGTAAATCATTTGAATGTTGTAACGCAGCGGATGCGGCGAGCCATCATTCCTTGTTTCAATGGACAGTTACTCTGCTGGAAAAACTGGGAAGGCCACACAGACTCCCGTACAAATTCGTGTTATCTGCAATACTAGTAAGGTTTTATGGTGCGTTTCCACCAGCGCCTGGCTATACAGGGTAGCCAAGCGGTGCGCGTGGTAAAAATCCACCAATCATTTTCATATCACACCGCCAAGCGAGACAATTATAATAGCAATAATAAAATAACGAAATCCTCGTTTTCTCTCTCCACAATTGGCAACATAAGGCAGTCGTCCCACCAACGGCGAGTAAACGACTAGCTATCGGCTATTTTCTCGCTCAAGGGCAGTACAGAACTAGTACAATAGATATACATTCCGTGTAAACAAAAGAGATGCATATAATAGTTGATCGAGGACTCGCTTCACTAATAGTTCGTGGCTGAGCAACAAGAGCTATTAAAGATATTCTCGCTTAGCGATACTCGCCTCAGCGATCAGAACCACGCTGAGGGACCAACCAGCGGCGGTCATTTCCCGCCAAGAGGACTGCTATGCGATTCTCTAAGCGACACATAGACGCTGCGCTCATGGCTGTGATCTGCTGTCTCTTTTCAACTGTATGAAAATGAAAGAGACAGAGTCAATTCTCAGCGCTGCGTCAGCCTCTGCTACCAAGGCTTTAACTTAGAGAATCACACTTCTGTACCACATCCTGTACGCTCGGCTCGGCTGCCGCGAACGAGTGGCGCGAGTAATCGCCCGTCTCACTCGTACACTCGCTTATAGCCCAGCGACAAAACTATCGGAACTACACACTCGCTTTCCGCTGCTCGCTAACTCGCTTCTAGTTCTAGCTCGACTCGCTTCTCGTTCACGCGGTGGGCCAACTACCTAAGGCTAAACAAACTTTAGTAAAAAGTTTTTTTTATTTGAAAAGAAGGCAAACGAGCGTGCTGGTCACCTGATGGAAAGTCATCACTGCCGCCCATTGGCACCCGCAAAAACACAGTCGACGATGTGTTGCCGTCCTTGAGGACAAATAAGATCTTTCAGGAAGGAGTAGGCATTGTACGGGAGAAATGGGGGAGATGAACCTCCGGTACACTCACCGGACGAAACACGACAGCAATGAGTGCTATTGTTCTACGCAGATATTTTGTGAGAGGGTAGTATTACGCAGGGCAAGCCGGCCTAATTCGTGCCGCAACGCAGCGTGGCTCTATCACTCGACAATGTCTCATTTAGCACCACCCAGGGATCACGTATAAGGTCTCAAGAGAAAACCTATATACGTGAGTGACTTTAACCCCACAACTGTGGGGAACTTGAGCAATTTTCGCAATTTCAGAGTAGCTACTTTTTAAAAGTAGTTGTTCTTTGCACTTAATAGAATGGTCCAGTAGCGGGTTTATATAAGGTGACTTCTAAATACCGCAAGAAAATTTAAGGCTGGTCAGGTCAAGTGTTTTAAACATGACAAAAAAGACCAAACAGGAATTCGTGTTTTTATCATTTTTAATGAAATAATTCATTTTGCGAATTTTAATTCGATAGTCTTTGAGTATCTAATTTATTTTAAAGCATACGGCCGTCTGTTGACCCGTCCGCGTCAGCTGGGCGATAAGTACCTACGAAGAAACACAAATTCCGTTTTCCGAATGACATGTTCTTATATCTTCTTATTTCATCAGTTGTATCTTAGCAAAAAAATATTAATAAAACAAATACAATGTATTGGCAGGAAAGTTCGCAACTCACAATGGTTGCCAGCGGTCTTTGCTGGTTTCGTTACATAATAAGTCTCCCTGTGACCACGGACCCTGTAAAGCGTTCGAAACGTCAGGATAATATAAAAACTATGTAAATAGTAAATTAAACGCGAGTTAATCCATAAAAAAGTGTTTCATTTCAATGTGTAGTGCTCGCTTAAACCTCAGAAAACAATAAATAATCTTTTATTAATATTAAACAAATTGTATCTATACGATATTTTCTGTTTCTAGTGAACACAAATTATTCCCCGTCTATCTAAAACCTTAGTTAATTTCTTGCCTTCTTTATTACTACATAGGAAACAGGTAACTCACAGTTACCCTACACATGAGGTCGTCTCTCTCATTATAGCGCAAGTATTTTTACGGCACAATTTATATGGCAGATATTTGAAGATTAAGTAAAAACTAACATAAAACTACCGACGATTAGTTCTTCCTCGAACGGAGATTTATTAATACCTATTAGTGTTTTATCTACGTACAAGCTTTAGCACGTGGTTTTGTTCATATTACAATTTAGAATTTTGTGGCATGATGCAAGATTGAAGTAACTATGTAAAGTACCGTAATAACTTTAAACGATATTTGTAACTTTAAAATCATTTAATTGTTACTTTTTTGCATTTAATTTGGAAAATAGGAATCACTTGCCATACTTATAGCATTGTGAATGTCATAGAGAATGTCAATAATTATACATACATAAATAAACTCACGACTATTATCACATAAGGGTAAGTCAGAGACTAGACTATGAGGATAGCAAAACCGGTCAAAAATCCACGTTTCACAAAATAACAACGTCATGATGTGCTCAGCATGTTAGGTGGTGAGCCCATTGCCGCACTATGATGTTGGATGTATGTGTAGTATTTGGTCCGTAAGTCGCCTTTTATGACACGACAATGTTAGGCAACAATTTTAGGTATACAATGTAGATAGGTAGTCAAAAAAAGCCCACGACCGGATAGAATGATGTATATATTAGTATATAGTAGTAGTAGGCTGAAGAAGAAGGTAAGCTAGGTAGGCGAACTTAGTGCAACCTAAATACGGCTTGCTTGGTGGTATTATACACAACAAGCGGCCGCTCGCGGTTTCACCCGTGTGGTTCCCGTTCCCGTAGGAAAATCGGGATAAAAAGAATCCTATGTGTTAATCCAGGTTATAAACTATCTGTATGCCGAATTTCATCTAAATCCATTCAGTAGTTTTTACGTGAAAGAGTAACAAATATTCATCCATACTTACAAACTTTCGCGTTTATTAATATTAGAGTAGGAAGTAGGATATTCACCCGTCGCTGGAATCGAACTCGTCATCACGAAATCTGAGCCCGGTGATATGTACACTCGCGCACAGTCACTGTTAGAATTAATCCTAAGTCTCAATAAAAAAAAATTGTATCTCCCATTGGTTACTATTAACCGTGTCGCGTAACAGTGAAAGAATACTACGACCCCCCCCCCTCTTCCCTTGGGTTTCGTAAAAGGCGACTAACGGACTAAAGATTGCACATACATCCAACAGCTTAGAGCGGCGGTGGGCTCACAACCCGTCACGCTGAGCACATGTGCAGTCGCTATTTGGTGAAAAGTGGACTATGGTAGAAGACTGTTTTTGCTGTCCTCATTGCCTAGTCTCTGACTAATCCTTAGGGGATAATAGTCGTGATTATATGTATGTATGAAGGTATTTTTATTTTTTTAACCTCCTAGATGTTAAGCTGTTAGCAAGTTGTTGTTAACCCACTTCTTTCTCATTCGTTTTAAGTTTAAACTGCGCTCTCAAAATTATTGTAAAGTTATTCTCAAAGTTGGATCTTAGCAAAAACTATATTTGCAACTTGTGTAATTTTGAACAGTTGCTCCGAAGTACTTCCAAAGCCGAAAAGCTATTGGCATAGTACCATTACACTCTAAGTTTGTTACGCCTAGAATGGTTGCCCAAAATATATGTTACGTGCAAAGTTGTAGAATTGTACCCAAAATTAGAGTAGCGGTACATATGCGTCTCGCCTCTAAAATAAAACTATCGTTTTACTAAATCACTACTTTCAGTAGAAATAGCATCAATTTGTTTAAGAAGTTTAAATGTTATTTATGCCGCATGTCAGCAAATTTCCACATTTTCCAGAATAAAGTTTACTAGCATGTAAATGACAATATTTCATTTGCGTGTGGTGTGAGGGCCACTTCGTTAAAACTCTTTGAAAATATGCTTAGGATTTAGTGAATATTCCCAAAGAATTGTGAAAGTTGGTTTCAGATTTTGTGAAAGTCAAATAAGCGAGCTATGGACTGTATAGTTGGGCCCTCAGTTCTCACATAGAGGATTGAGGGCCCACCTGTACCGGATAAACTATGGACACTACAGAAAAAGTCTTTATGCTCAAATCTAAGGTAATGCCAAACAAAATTTGTGGAAACAAGATGTTACTGTAAAACGCTGTCCTACTTTGTAAATAATCGTTCAAAATGGGCCCTCAGTACTCATACACGTTCATTCTGTGATCAATTGTAAATAATTTTTCTATGGTAATTGGTGCCGCGCGTAATATAGCGGAACCGTGTGGTATAGCGAAGCCGATGGTATAAAATAACACTACCAACTCCTCTCTTCCCTTGGGTGTCGTAAAAGGCGACTAACGGACTTAAGACTGCACATACATCCAACAGCATAGAGGGGCGATGAGCTGACCATCAATCACTTAGTCAGAGACTAGGCAACATAGACCGCAGAAGCAGTCCTCTGCGGTCTATGTCTACGTTTCACCAAATAACAACTGCACATGTGCTCAGCGTGATAGGCGGTAAGCCAATTGTATGGTTTTAGAGGTATGTATTGTCCTTTAGTCGACTTAAACGACACCCAAAAAAAAGATGAGTTAATAGTATTCAATTAATGAGCCTCCATTACACAGCTTTGTAATTTCTGCCTCTAGCTTTGTAACTCGGCGCTTGTCGCACGCAATGTAAGCAACACAAATACTCGCTATGGGTAAAAAATACCCCCGATTTAATTCAAGGTATTTATCAATATATATTTCTTTATTGGTTTAAGATATTTCGTACACCTAAAGTATGCCTAATAATGTGATAAATAATACTAACAAGTTATATTTCAATGCTTTTATTTGACTATTAAAAATAGATTACTAAAAATATAAAAAGTACAAAAAATTGTTACCCCCATCTTAAGTATTTAAAAAAAACACCTTGTTTTCTTGGAAAAGTGAAAACTTATTACATTTTTTAAATTTAATAGTATAGCTTTGAGTTTTGGTTTACATTTTCATAATTAAATAACATGAATAATATATCAAAAATGAAATCTACAATAAGAACTACTAATTAGCCTTTTGTGCGTGGATATATATTTTATATATAATATTTATAAAGTGTTTTTGATGCATTTAGCACAAACAAGTACCGCATACTTTCGGTATACCATTTTATTACGAATTTGAGAACAATTTGATTGCATTTTATTACAAACGATCCTTTTTAGGTGGGCATACTTGGCATCTTGATGTTACTTTTTCTTGAAGTCGATGCGATGGCTTCATTTTTTGTTGTTTCCCTTTCCCTTATATCATTTACAAAGTTTAAACTCATAAAAAGGTATGTTTTTTTTTTCAAATACAGATAAGTAAATTGGATACTATTACAGTTGATCGGGGGCTTGATAAGAGCTAATGCCAAACTCTTGGTTTGTGGTACATATATCCCATCGGCATATTTAATCCTTTCCTAAATAATATCAACACTGTAATTAGCTACGTACAAAGTCATCATTTAAATATTCAGGCATGACGTCAGGCTAATGCCACGTTGTCTGTACAGCAATGATTACATCGTGTGGTAAAAATCTCACCTTTGTAACTAAACTCTTCAAAATCGTCAATTTCATAAAAACTGCTGTAGCATAACTGTAAATACTGTTATATTTTTATCATTTATTTGCTGGCGTAATGTTATTTACTAAATACGTATGAAACATTACTAAATCTAAAGAAACAAAAGAAATTTGTTCCTAAAATGCATATCAAAAATAGTCGCAAGTGGTAAAAA
The DNA here is from genome assembly GCA_963921215.1 of Scoparia ambigualis. Classification (NCBI taxonomy): domain Eukaryota; kingdom Metazoa; phylum Arthropoda; class Insecta; order Lepidoptera; family Crambidae; genus Scoparia; species Scoparia ambigualis. The sequence continues at coordinate 3,855,923 of OY992503.1, forward strand.
ATACCCATACTCAATTTGCACATCCAGAACTCGCGAAGGCGCCACTCCAACTTAATGTTTTAGTGGTAAATAGCAAAACAAAGACACAACTCGTAGGTACTTAGAAATACGGCACGCCGCCGTGAGTGGTTGAAAAAAAAATATGGGCAAAAATATGTATGGTTGGGTAAAATTTACCCATAGCGAGCAGCGCCGAGTTATTATTATTGTATACCAACAGCGACATTCTAGTAATCTATCTTTATAAAACATTTGCTCGTAAAGTGGCTCTATTACACCGATTTCAGCATCGTAATGTAACTTATTAAACACTAGTGCGGTAATGTAAAATTAGTAATCATTTGAATCTATGGACAACACAGACCACGCCCACACAGTCCACGCTTCAGCAAGAAACAACTGCACAGTCTGCACATGTGCTTAGGTGGTGAGCCTTTAGCCCGTTGGTCGCTTTTATGACACCCAAGGGAAGAGAGGGGTTGGTATTATTATTTTGAAGAGCCCATCGCCCCTCTTTGCTGTTGGATGTATGTGCAGTCTTTAGTCCGTTAGTCGCCTTTTACGACATTTAAGGGAAGAAAGGGGTTAGTTGTATTATTTTGATGAGCCCATCGCCGTTCTATGCTGTTGAATGTATGTGCAGTCTTTAGTCCGTTAGTAGTAGTAGTAGTAGTCCGTAGTCAGTTTTACGACACCGAAGGGATTGGATGGGAAGACTTCCTACCTTGCACATACCCCTATATTTTGTCGATTCAAACAGCGGCTTCTTGTTCAATTCTTATAATTATGAAAGTTTAAAAATAAATGTGTCTAGGTTTATAATGAAGAACTAAATTTACAGTCTACACCACCGGAAATAATAAGTGAAGCACAAAATGCTATTGACAGCCTATTTCCATCTAAGTCCAAAGAAAAATAAATGTTGGCTTACCAAAGAATTATGCACTAGAAAAACAACAAAAACACGCAGTCATTTTCAGAAAATGTGTTTTCCTCGCAAATATGTATAAAAAACGTCGTATGACCGTATGAGATACTCGTACGTGCGCTTTGATAATTACAGCCTCTGCTTTCTTGTAGCAATATCGCCTCGTCTGTAATTTTCAACTTACCGCACTTATATCATATTGTACTATTATATTATACGTGGGGCGCACTAAAAGTTTCCGGAATGAATAAGAAAAAAATACTATTAAAAGTCAAAAATGAATTTGTTGTTTCTTAAAATATTCTCCCTTTGCGTAAATGCACTTTTTCATTCGATTAAAATAATTTTGAAAACTTTGTGCCACTCCTCCGTGGTGACGACCTCGGAAACGTGTTTTTCATACTCTTCGACTGCCTCTTCTGGTGATGAAAATCGTTGACCGCGTAATTGGTTTTTAATTTTTGGGAACAGAAAAAAGTACCAGTTCGGGACTGTATGCACGATGGCTCATGAGATCTACGTTTTTCACCTTCAAAAATTCGTTTGTCTGTCTGGCCGTGTGGGAACTAGCATTGTCATGGTTCAAGATGACACGGCGTTTACGGTTATTTTTACGGAGTTCTTTAATAATTTCCGGCAAACAAATGATCGTGTAACAGTTACTATTCACGGTACGACGATTCTCTAAAGCAGGGATGCACAGACTACGGCCCGCGGGCCGCATGCGGCCCGCCGGTCGAATACTGGTGGCCCGCCGACAGCAAAAATAATACTCTCGTACATTCGAAAATATTGAGTTCAATTCACATTATTATCAATTTTTCATTGTCTTTAATTACCTATACTTCTGGTGGCCCACCATCAGTTCATAATTTGCCCGAGTGGCCCCTAGTCTTAATAAGTCTGTGCATCCATGCTCTAAAGCAACGTAGCCACGTGTCCAGTTTTATTAAAAAAAATAAGTAATCATCCGCTTAGATGCACTTTTCACGCGCGCCGCTTTAGTTGGTTTCGGCTCATCTTGAAAGACCCTTACGCTCGATTGCTGCTTTGTTTTGGGATCGTAGCAATAAATCCATGTTTCGTCACCTGTTACTATGTCCCACACCAAATTTGACGCACCTTCGTTGAATCTGGTAAGCATAGGCACTGCACCAAGTGACGCGTTTTTTGAGTCTCGGTCAAATTGTGTGGGATCCACCGCGGGCACAGCTTTCTCACGCCCAAATGTTTGTGTAGGATTGATTATATTTGACTCATGCCTATGTCTAAGGATGCGCAAATCTCATGGTAGGTCACATGCCTGTCTGTTTCAATCATACGGCACACAGCATCGATGTTTTTGTTGTTCACAGCGGTGGACGGGCGACCATCGCGAGATTCGTCACTGAGATTGACACAACCGCGTTTGAATTCTGCAAACCAGCTATAAATAGTCGTCTTGCATGGCGCTTCATCGCCAAAAGCAGATTGATGCCGAGCGATGCTCTGTTGAGCTGTCCAACACACTTAAAATCGTAGAAAATCATGCTACGAAAATTTTCCCGAGTTAAATCCATGTTGATGTAGACACGCAATATTTAAAATGGCGCCACAGTGTAAAAGCAATTGACAGTCAGATGAAACAAACTGCATTCTACAGCCAAAGAGTTCCATTTTCAAATGTTGTAATTACTTTTTAAATATTGTTTATGTAAGTGGCCAGTTCCAGAAACTTTTAGTGTGACCTATGTATACCCCATACATGCCTATCCATGGTTAAAAGCACAGTTAAAAGGTTTTTGGTAACGTCTTTAATAAAATAATCTATTATTATTTTATTTGTTTACAACAATTTTTGTTGTTTTTCACATACCTATATAAGGAAAACAATGCTTGACCTGCAAATCCGACTGGCTAGTTTTATCCGGAAACGTATTAAAATGCGACGCAACGACTCGTCGGAGGCGACCAAACGTGAACATTTGGAGGCAGCGGTGTCAGCCCGGATTTGCCGGGGTGTGAACTTATTGTTTAACTGACAAACCTGTTGACTACGATAAAGTACTCCGTAGAAAGTATTTTTAAATATTTTGAAAAACCAGATTTCAAACTTTGCGGGATATTATTAAATCAAATTGCGAATAAGTACTAATAATTGGCCGAACTTTGTGGTCGAGTGGTTAGTACGCCGGGTCTGGCCATCGCCATTTCTGTGGTCCCGAGTTCGATTCCAGGTCGCGTCCATTTAGAAATAACTGTTTTTTTAAATTGACTTTGGGGTCTGGATGTTTTATTTCTTTAATAAATGTATTTAATTATTTAACCCCTATCTAATCAATATCAATAACTTTCAAAAGAAGCTTAACTTAGGCCAGATAATTAGTGAATAATAAAAATATATCTTGGATTTGGACTACTCCTATATCGTTGGTGCTAATCTAAAACGAATGAATCTACATTTTTATTACTCATTATTTTGTACTTAGGTACCTACTTCTATATAACCATCAATTGTAGTCGATATTAGTCATAATTGTATTGCTTTACGCTCTATATAAATTTTGAACTATGAACTTACTACGAAACATATTAAAAATAATATTCTTTTTTCAAGTCAAAGTCAAGTCAAAATATATTTATTCAATAAACTCAATTAATAAGTACTTTGAATCGTCCAAATCTTTTTTAACCTACCACCCATTCAGGACATAATTTTTTAACTGTGGCAAAGAATGGGCGCAAGAAACCACAGCGCACAAAAGCAACGACATTTACAAACAAAAAAAAGAGTATGTCGTCAATACAAAATATGAATTCAAAAATAAAAAAATGATGCAATACAAAATTACAATACAATGTAGTATCAATTAAATAAAGACAATTAGAAATAGCTGTTGGAGTGCTTGGAGCATTTCAGATCCAAGCTGTTATGTCTTCCGTGTAATCTGACACTTTATAATAAGCTTTTTTATAAAGCTTTTCTTTAATTTTGATTTTAAATTTATTAAGATCTAATTTCTGAATATCATTTGGTACTTTGTTGTAAAATCTTACACACAGACCCCTAAAAGAATTATTTATTTTATGGAGCCTAGTATAAGGTACTGCTAATTTGTTCTTACTTCTAGTGTTTACATTGTAAATATCACTGTTTTTTGAAAACATTCCAGTATTTTTATGAACATAAATCAAATTTTCATAAATGTATTGTGATGCAACTGTCATTATATTTATATTCTTAAATCTCTCTCTGAGAGAGTCGCCAGCCTTTAGGTTATATATTGCTCGAATAGCCCTTTTCTGAAGCACAAAGATAGTTTGAATGTCGGCAGCATTTCCCCACAGTAAAATGCCGTACGACATTACACTATGAAAGTAACTGAAATAAACTAATCTGGATGTATCAACGTCAGTTAACTGACGGATCTTCATTACTGCATAAGCCGCAGAGCTAAGTCTATTCGACAATTTAGCTATATGTGGGCCCCACTGAAGCTTGGCATCTAACGTGATGCCTAGAAACATAGTGGTGTCCACAGGATTCACATTCTTATCTTTAATTTGTACACTAGTTGTTACTTGCTTTACATTAGGCAATACAAATCTTACACATTTGGTTTTTCCCTCGTTTAATAGCAAGTTATTTACACTAAACCAGTGAACAATCTTTGAGATCGCATTATTCACATCGTCATAATTTGGGTGTCGTCGTTTCACTTTGAATAAAAGTGAAGTATCATCAGCAAACAATACTATCTCATGACTGTCTTTTACAAAATAAGGTAAGTCATTAATATAAACCAAAAACAAGAATGGACCTAGTATTGAACCCTGCGGAACTCCCATTGTAACCACTGATCCCGGAGATCTTTTACCGTTAATGTCGACCTTCTGAATCCTGTTACTCAAGTATGAGATTAGAAGGCTCAAAGAAGCATCCCTAAATCCATAGTGGTTAAGCTTCCTGACCAAAGTTTCATGTAAAACACAATCGAAAGCCTTGGATAAATCACAAAATACCCCTAGCGCATCCTGTGATTCCTCCCAGGTATCAAATATTTGGATTAAAAGCTCAACACCGGCGTCAGTTGTTGAGCGACCCCTATTAAACCATACTGTTTACAATGTAAAAGTTTATTTCTATGAAAATGAATTTGAATTTGGTCTAGCATCAACTTTTCAAAAATTTTACTAAATGTGGGTAGCACAGAAATAGGTCTAAAATTAGAGGGGTCAGAAGTGCTACATGATTTAAACAATGGAATTAATTTGCTATGTTTCATTAGGTCAGGAAAAACACCACAGTCAATGCATTCGTTAAATATGCAAGCTAAAACTGGAGCTATTGTCATAATTACTGATTTAGCGACATCCACGGAATTACCCCACAGGTCAGCAGTTTTCTTTTTATTGAGAGTGTTAAATGTTTTTAATATATCTATAACACAAATTTTTTGAAAACTGAAATTACTTTCACAATCTTTAACATTCTCCTTCAAAACAGATTCAGCTACAGTGGGGGAGGAAATCAAGGCTTTTGTAGTTGAAACTGGAATGTCAGTAAAAAACCTCTCAAATGCTGCAGCAACATCAGCATCAGAAGTCAAGGTTTTATTATCACAATTTAAATTGTACTCATTATTACGACTTCTGACCTTTCCTGTTTCACTATTTATAATATTCCATGTCATTTTTATTTGGTCATTACTATTCTTAATCTTAGAACTCAGATAGTTTGCCTTGGCTAATCGGCATACTCTTTTAAATAACTTTGAATAATTTTTAACATATAATTTGAAGTCGTCGCTGGTGTTATAGTTGCGTTCACCATAAAGTTCATAAAGGCGTTTCCTACTTTTGTGAATACCAATTGTAGCCCATTCATTAAAAGATGCAGTACCACTAACCGTGATCTTTTTTGGAACAAAAGATTTATTAAATTCTGAACAATATATGTTAAAAAATCATTATAAAAGACATCAGGGTTGTCATTGTATTCTAAATAATTTAATTTTGTATCTAGATTGCTTTTAAAGAGTTCCAACCGACCTGCAGTTTTTGGCACAACAGTGATATTCTTTTTCATCACTTGCTTACGCTGGTGTGGAAAGCTGACCATTTGGCCACAATGATCAGAGTCCAGGTTATTAATAATTTGCTTAGCCAGTGGTTTTACATTTGTATATATGTTATCAATACAGGTGGCCGCAGTGGCAGTTATTCTTGTCGTCTTCAAAAATAAATTATTCAAATTGTATGATAGAAATAAGTTTTTAATTTTAGTTGACAATGTGGAGTTTTCTAGCCAATTTATATTAAAATCACCGCAAACAATTATTGTTTTACCTACATTGCGGACCTTACGCAATGTCTCATCCATAACTTTTTCAAAAAGATCATACAATGCTGAAGGAGGTCTGTATATACTTATCACAACAAACTGCTCCAACTCCACACAAGCTATTTCTATTGTTCGCTCAACCGAGAGGCTCACTATGTCTTTGCGTTCTTTTAATTTAAACTTTTTACAAACAATAATTAAGGAGCCACCATGTATTGCATTTCCTCGACTGAACGAACTTCCTACCAAATGATTCTTAAAATTGAACATGAACTGATGGTCTCTAAGCCAGTGCTCAGTAATGCAAAGAGTATCAATATTATTACAGTTCATAAACAATTCAATCTCTAAATCTTTGCCCATCATTCCTTGAATGTTCTGGTGAACAATGTTCAAAGATTCTACATTTTTTAAATTTAATGATTGACCGGGGCTTTTTATAAAGTTATTTTTACATTGATTTAATTTCATTTTATTTGCAAACATTTTGCAAGAGAGTTCCTCTTTTGTCTTATAATTTAATTCCAATAATTTGCTAGAGGTGTCCTCTATTGTCTTATAATCTAATTTAAATTATTTGGAACATATTCCAAAGTCTGAATTGGCATGTCAGTATGTTGCAGCTCAATAGAAGCCGCTGAGCTAGCCATGTTATTGGCTAAATACTTAAAATAAAATGATAGCGAATTTGCTATCTGTCGCTTAAAATAAGTCTTAAGATAATATTTATCTTTTGTCAATATAAAATTATTATCTAATAATTTATTTATATCTATTAATTCTACTTTCTTTTCATAGAAAGCCATTGTATTCAATGTCAAATTAAGCTTAAATCTATAATTATTTTCTTCGTGTGGCAAGTTTTTACTGTAAGGAAGTGTGAACATTATAATTTTTGGAATATTTAAAGAAAGTAATTTTTCATAAAAGTTAACTAATATGTTTTGTTCACATTTCCCATTTTCCCAATTAAAATAATAACAGTTTCTACATTATTAAGGTCATGTGAAATCAATTTTTTCATTATATCATGGTATGTCAAACCAGGCATACAATAATTTAAGACAGTTTGCCCCTCAGTGTTTAAAAATTGAACAACCCTCTTCCAATTTCATCACTAAACATTAGAGTGCCACTTTTAGTACATTTATTGTCTTTTTGGTAAGAAATATTGGAATTCAAACTGGACAAACCATGGCATAGCTGCTTTGGAGGTGACGGATCACACACTGGTATGGACATGGAATGCTCAAATTATTATCAAAGTTCTCAGTCCGAGAACTATCCAAAAGATTATTTAGGGCCAGTATGTATTCCCCAATCTCCTTCTTTGAGGACTCATACCTAGTAGTCATACTTGTTAATGACTCCTGCAAACTAGTTAACTTATAATTTAATTTTTCAATTTCAATGTCATATTTTAATTTATTGTTTTCTAATAATGATGAACACTCATTTAATTTATTAACTAATTGTAATCTTTCTTTAATTAATGTTCCATTTTTCTTCACACAGACTTTTTTTTTCATTAAAAGTTGAGTTTTCTTAATACATTTATTTAATTTAATATATTTTTTAAATTTATTTCTGCTACATTTAACAGGCTGGATAGTGGCACTGGAATAAATACTATCCTCCTTTGTTAAGTCAATTGTTACCAAAGGATTAATATTAAATGAAGCAGAAACTATTTCAGGCGCACAGCTAACTAACTCATCGAACAAACTTTGGTTCTGTATGGCAGTTACTTGTAATTTGTCACATTCTAGAGTACTTATACTACAATTAGCCTCATGTAACTGCCTTTCCAACCCAGAGATACGCACAAGGGCCTGCTCATACTCATCCCTGCATTGGTCGAACCCGTCTACTAACAACTGAAGCTTGTCCCGTTCCTCATTAATACAATTACACTCAGAATGTAATGAAGACATCTCTTTTTTCAATTTATTGTTTCTATCCAGTAAGTCCAACATTTCCTTTTCATTGTCATCTCTTTCCCTATTCAATTGTTTGATTAACTCCTTGGATGCCTTCAATTCCTGCAAAGCCAGGTGGAGTTTAGACTCTTCCTGACGAGCCAAGGCCTTTCTAGTAACAGTATACATTTTGAATTGATAAAATGTTTAATGTACTTATAGCAATTAGAACCAGGGAGATACTCAACCAATGTTATAAAGTTAACTGAAATTTAAAAAAAAAGAGAAGTACCCTTTTTAGCAAATAAAATAAAGGTGTACTAAAATACTAATATAAATAATTTAAGTTAATAAAAAACTAAAATGTTCTCTTTAAAAGTATGTTTATTTAGAATGCATAAATAATGATAAAAATACTACCTTGTAAACAGAAAACAATGAAATAACACAATAATTACCAACAACAATTCGAATAATGAACTGTCATTCGCCGATTCGATTGAAGTTTTATGATTCACAATAAGTAGCACTTAGAGACACAAAAAACACTTTGTTAAACGTTTAGTTGTGCAATATCAGGTGAATAATTGAAAGGGGGTCAATATTTACATCGAAAAATAATAAAATTTGTTAAAATTCACGGGAGCAAACTTAGAACAGCTGTTAGCAGAATTGTTGCCACACGAAAAAACTTTGTGGCCTTTCTTCTCACTTTCAATACTTAAGTTCTAGACGTGACAAATATCTTCGTTCTTTTTTAACAGCTTGCTCATCCTTCCCTCTCACCACTCTGACATCATTCACTCTTCTTTCTTTGTTAAACCCATCCTCTTCTGGAATTCTTTCCTTCTACATATCAGAATTTCTAATAGTCGGTATGTGTTTAAATCTAAGTTGCGCAGCTTTCTTGCAGAACAAGCTGATACCCCACATCAGTAATCGTGTAATAATTATTTATGTACCTATTTATTTATAACATATATTATGTAATAATATGTATTTGCATCTCTTGTGAAGGTATATTATATATATCGTATAATATGTATGAATGTAGGTTTAAGAATATATTTTCGTTTCATTTGTGCACCCTACTATTTTTTGTCTCTGCACCACCCTATGGTTGACTGGGAGAGAATGCCTAAGGTATTAATTCCGTCTCTGTATTTTACGTGCATAAAGTGTTTTTAATAAAAAATAATAATAATAAAACTTTCCTAAACTCACACCAATTATCTAGCCCAAGAGAAGCTTCGAAGAAACTCGTTAAATGGTTACTAGACAACGGATAAACATACTTAAAAAACTTAAATACATACTTATTATACAAAGAAAACACCCAGATCCGAGACAATTTAGAAAAACAATAAATACTAAATTGACCCGACCGGGGATCGAACCCGGGACCCCAGAGATGGCGACACCATGAAAACAGATGTACAAACCACTCGACCAAGGAGATCGTCAAATAATATAATTGTCATGAAAAGCAATAAATACGTCAAGTGAAAACGCAACCAGCCAAGAATAGCCAGTGAGATTTCGGCGTCAACCCGGATTTGTCGAGGTGCGAAATTGGTCGAGACCTCACAGATACACCCGAGGCAACAGGCCCTCCCACTGCTGACGATTCGATAGATTGAATCCATCACGTTTGATATAATATTTTGGTATCATTAAAAACACTGTGAGCTTTTTGGTGGCGGCACATTACTGAAAGAATACTTAATTAATACTGGCAACCCATCTCTACTATATTACCCAGTCTCTACTCTTGTCATGGTAATTTTATACATACATACACATATTCAGAGACTAGGCAATGGGGACCGGAAAAGCAGTCCTCTGCCATAGTTCACTTTTCACCAAATAGCGACTGCACATGTGCTCAGCGTGACAGGTGGTGAGCCCATTGCCGCTCTATGCTGTTGTATATACGTGCAGTCTTTAGTCCGTTAGTCGCATTTTACGACACCTAAGAAAAGAGAGGGGGCGGTGTATTCTTTCACTGCTATGCGAAACGGTAATTTTGTAATACCTCTTTATTGCTTATTATTTTTGTTAACGTTTTGTTGTTGTTAATGTTTGTTGTTTAATCGAGCAACCAGTCAGTTCATTTAACGTCCCTTTATCTCCTTAACTTATACATTTTGCATGTTTAACGGTCTCTTCCTAAACGTTACATGTTACCAAACAAAACACTGCACAATTCATTGACGTCATAAAAGGCCACGGACCGTTGTTGCCGGTAAACGGGCGGTGTCAACTCGAATTTGGCGAGGTGTGAAATTGTTGCTCTGCGGCCGACCGATTGAGTCGAGAGCTGAGCTATTGACAAAGTCATAGTTCAGTTCCGATGCGACTCCTGATGGTGTGGCTTGCTGTAGGGTTGACTGCGAATGTATTTAACAAAGATAAAATGACTGCAATACAATAAAACCAGTTTACATGTAAAGTTTGTAATATGGCATGTAAATAAAAAACGGTATATCAGTATTGAGTTTTAAGTACCTAGATAAGATAGATAAAATTACAAGATAATTCTGCTACTAAGTCCGGTATCGTGTTGTACGTATCCCGACATGCATGGTGGATTTTGCTCAGAATATTTATGACTGGATGGCGATCTGCCGCCTAGTTGTATGTTCCGATTTGTAAGGTGCTAGATCCAGAGAAATTGCAGAGCATAGCATAATTAAACAAATTTGAATGTAAAGTGACTATGACCCCATGTTCTATTGTTGTTTGTTGTTGTTGTACCTGTTATTTCGGCACGGACATGATCACTTATGTACATCCGTGACCTATTAAAAGTCATAAAATGATATCCTCATACTAGGAAAGAAAGACAAGGTTTTGCGTACAAATACACCATACCATACTGTTCGACCTTCACTAAGACCACTCCGCAGTAATGTTGAGATGTTTACATTCTGAGTTCGGATCCGACGAATGTAGCATCAATAGAGATTCGAGTACTCCCGGCGCCATATACTATGCGATAAAATATCTTTCCTTTGCTGCACTGAAAGCAACGTTTGTAAATTCACAGATATCTGATACGTTTGTGAATGCAAATGTTTTCATTTCTTTGTAAAAGACAGAGCTTGTACAGCACGAGCAGAGCTATGTTAACACTTTTTTGTGTATTCAAAGATACAATTTCGTTGACACGACTGTGTTCGTGACTGTACGTATGCAACTTTCTTCTTCGCTAGCTTTTGCCCGCGGCTTTGCTCGCGTTAATTTTGCGTAGAAAATAGTAGCATATAACCGTCACCAGGGCACCGTCTATCTCTTTACCAAAATAAAATTCATCTATAACAATCAAACTAATAAACAATATAATTTTTGAACGAGTATGGATTAATGGACATTATTTTTCTAATTAGCTGTGTCAATGATGTTTCATTCGACCGTAGATAAAAATGTGACACAAAATTTGAAAAAAGAAGAGATGATGTGGTGTTAATTCCGCTTACTCACTGATCTATCAAGTTTGGAAGCAGCATGCAAACACCGTCCTACCGCTCGTAAATGTATGCCATATGCAGAAGGAGCGATAAATGCAAGCAAACATGCAAACCGAAACCTTTCGCTTTGCACGTTTGCATGCTTTTATATACCACTGTGTTAGCGTGAGTAGATAATAATATTTGCTAGGTACATATTCTCTCTTTTGTATGCTATGGATTTTCGCAAAGTAACGCCTAAAATATGGATAAAAATGTAATCTCTTTATTGTTTTTTAATATATTCTAGAACGAGTATCCAATACTGTCAATCGTGTTGAATGCTAAATCTATTTAAAAAACGATCTTATTTGTTAAAAAACGTTTACCACCATTGGTTCATAGCTGCTGGGTGGCCACACAAGATATTTCGCTTTAATATGATTCCAACAATCTAAGCCAGTCTCAGACTGCCATTTAGCTGCGGTTTACATGCACAAGCAGTTTGACGCAGTGTAATGCACGATGGTGAAATATTTATTTTATTTTAAAGCCAGTTTCAGTTTTCATATTTCCTTTACATTAGGCGAAATCGATCGCATCAACATTTAGAACAAATAGTGAAATGTTGAAACAGAAGGTCTAACCATGCGGAAGACATGGGTTCGATTCTGACCTGCGGCAGTCATTATTTTACAACATTTCACTATCTATAAAGGTTCAAAACGTCAACACTTCACGAAAAAATGAAATGTTTGAATTGTGGATCTACATAATTATTAATGCAAACTTAAAATACCACACAATCGATTTTCTTAAAATAAGAAAGCCGTCCGTCCCACTGTTACAATAATTTATGAACGCTCTCCTATAGATAGTTATAACCTTTGAAGTGAACCTCCATCACAGACAAGTAGTTTAATTAAAGCGAACTTTTCGAGGTCATTGACAGATATTCGGTTCATGTTCGGAATTCCTTATTGGATATTCCGCTCTTGTCGATAAAATATGTACTGGCCATCGGAGATAAATGCACTTAATGACTGGGAAGGTTTGTAATTGGAAGAATAAAATACAAAATAAACTAAATTATAGCATATACAGTCAAAGTTTATTAAAACAAAGGCCTCTATTATTGACATTACGTTTTCGTTATAATTGACGGGTATTGAAGCTAATTTTGGATCACCAACCCGGGCTATGCATCGAACAATCAGAAACATACTTTACAGAAATCACAAACTGTTGTTTTCTAACTTAACAATGTTTTGCAATTCCGTTTTTACTACGTTATTGCTGAAAATAAAAACTTAAATATATCGCGATATAACTCTATATACACTACATACAAATGAAGTACTTATACCTAGCCTTTACAGACATAGTAAATAGAAAAACATTACCAATTAGGCTTAAAACAAAAGCGTGTGTTAGTATTATAGCAAGACGTTGAAAGCTGTTTTCTTTGACCACTGATCATTTAAACCATCGCAATTACAAAGTCTATTTTATGTCTAGTTGTTTTAATAATTCTGGAAAGAACCCAAAACTTAAACTAGGTACTTACTCCTATACCACAATCCCAGTTAACTGAGATAGATAGAGAGAATTACAGCGTACGACATCGAACAGTCGTCAAAGTATTAAACAATTTAATAAGCAATTTATTTGATTTGGAATACAAGCAAATAACAATTTGACGCCATCCAGCTCGATAGAATAACGAGCCATTAGGGTTTGTCAGCAGATCCATAACCTTTTCAGAAGTTCAGCAGCCGTGGTACAAGTTAATCAAACTTCAGGCATTTGTAACGGCAGCGCTGAAATGAAACAACCCCTACTTGTGGTACTCGATCGCAACAGGGGATCGAGTTTTCCTATTAATAAATGTCTAAAGGTCTAATCGACTGTATTAAAGAGAACAAGAAAAACATAATAAAACATATTTTATAAAATATTCTGTAAAACAATAAAATGGTATGTTCAGGATATTTAGGCTAAGGGCGGCTTGCACAACATATGTTAAATTATATAATAGTTTCTAAACATATTAAATTAATTGAGCCTACTAAACATGTTTAACTTAAACGCATTTAGGTTCTTTTGCAAAAGACTGTATAAGAGTTGATATAATAAATCATGATTATTTAGGAGTGGGACAAACAGTATCGTCGCTTTTGCACTTTGTCTGTTATGCGTAATTAAAAATCGCATCGTACCTAACGCTTCAAAGTATGCATACAGCGGAATTTTCTGTTGTCAAATTTGTCGCGACTGCTAAAACGCGTTTAGCGTTAAAGGACTTTACTAAACTATCATCATCATCATCATTATCAGCCTATACTTGTCCACTGTTGTTATGCCTCTCTAAGAGTACGCCTCTATTCAGGATCTACGGCTACTCTTATCCAGATCTCATACTATACAAGCATAACAATTAAGTTTCAAGGTCAGCTACTCGCGCTTTGGTGTAACTAACTTGAAGGGTTGCGGTAGCTGCTCCAAATTAGGTAACTCGTATACCCACTATGCAGCTTAATATCATAAAAAGCTTAAAAACTTATCTGTTTATCGCCACATCCGATACGTGGCACCAAACAAACAAACAGTAGAAGCAACGAAATGGGTGAGAATCACCATCGGAAAGGCGGCGGCGCAAACTTTTCGAATCAGTCTCGGAAGTTTCAGTGTTCCACCAATCTTTTGATGTATCGGAAAACTATCGCTATTACCTATATTAAATCTGGGACGTATGTTATGGCGGAATCTTCACTTTGATTTTTCTCCCAACATATCGGGTTTGGTGGCAACACGTGAAATGATTTCGTGTATTTTGTTACAAGAAACGGTTCTTGTAGCATTTTTGTTTCGTACTGTGCGTTACTTTTTGTACTGTGTTATAAAATTTAGCTTAAACACAGTCTAAGTAAATAAAATTAGGTATTCTTAATATTCCTAGGTACAGTTAATTATTACAATGCCAATATAAAGCAGAGACTCAAATCCATTTAAATGTGAGGACTGCTTACATCCAAATAATTCATCACAGGTAATTTCTCTGATCCACATGAGTGACGTGTAACTATTAAGACGAAAATAAGCATAATATAACAAACAGGGTTAAGAAGCTTCTAGTAAATCTTTCAGAAGGACAACTTCGTAATGCAATTAAGAAAATGCCAAGTGTCTGCTATATAGTACTTCGAGTTGTATTTCTAAGTCAATTACGTGAAAGCATTTCTTGTATTATTGTGTATGTGACACATCCCTCCTCATCTTTATTATGATCTTGCTGATGTAATAATGAATTAACGGGCTGGGCATACCTCGCGAATGTATTAAATATTTCTACATCAATAGACTTAGATTTATTATCAATGTTGATTCATCAACATTATTCAACATTATAAGAGACATATTAAGACTTCTATTACGGCGAATCAAGTAAACTGAGGTAATTATAATCAAAGATCTTTTACCATAAATAGGTACATGTTTTACTTCCTGAAACGTCAAAGATTCCATTCTGAGTTTTATGTTGAATCTTTCATTAAATCACAAAGAGAAAAATCACGGATTGACTATCCGTCAATTATCAGGATAAGCTGAGACCGGCTTTCAATCTATTGCCAATGGATCTTCTATATTTATCCGGCGAAGTTCCGTTAACCGATTCCATTGTTAAATCGGTATAACCAAGGACACATGGCTCGCATTCCATTGTGACAAAGGCAGCAGTTTGTCTCGCATCCACCACTCTCCTCCCACGACCAAATTATTACACCCCCTACCCTCTCCCTCCACTGCCTACAAAAATAACGTCCCCAATATTAAGTAAGATTATTTCTTTATTATTACGTACGTCCTGCGATGTCGCGGTGCGATAAATTCGGACGCGGATTAAGTAGATTTGGCGGAGCATAACCGTAATTTTATTAATTTACTCGAGGTAGGTATTTCATTTTTTTTAATTCAGGAAAATATTGTAGTGGGCGATTAAATTGCTGACGAACTGATTTGGCATACATAATTTGCGTTCATTAAAATGAGTTCGTGGTAATAATATGTCTGTATTTCTGGTTATTATTACGAAGTTGGAAAGAGATTTCATGTTGAGTATTTCACGTGGAAATAGTTCTTACTATAGGAATGGTATTACAATAAACTGCCATAAAAATCATCATTGGACTCTACAATCGTTAAAATGCTGCAGCATTTACCCATAAAGGATCAAGTTTCCATGTTTAATTAGTGGGTACGGGGTACTATCAACAGCGAATTTCGCACCTTTTTTAATATTATTAGGCAATTTCTATATAATTTAACTCTTATTCATATTCGCACATAAACGAGCAAATTATAAATAATCAAGGGGCATCGTATTACAGTTATTCCTAAGTAGAGCGCTATAAATAGCGAGTTTCCAACGTTTAATAAATCAGATAAAGAAAATTTGAGTTGCCTTAAATCTCCTTCAATCTCTATCCGAATACAGTTTAATGTGTGTAAAGACAATTGTACAATTGAGACGACAACTCCTAAATCATTCAGAAGTTTGTGTTAGTAAATTTGTTCATCTATCTTTCATCATCGAGATTTGTTCACCTATCTCTCATCAGCAAGACGACCTCCATGGTTAGTGATAGCACGCCGCTAGTTCTGGCGCCGTGACATCTCTGTGGCGTATTCAATTTCTTGTCGGGTAAATTTAGAAACAAAATACCAGTTTTTTTAAATTGATTTCGGATCTGCATGCTTTCTATGTTTATATAAGTGTCTAGTAAACTATTAAAACAAGTTTTAAAAAAAAGCTTAACTTTATTAACTAATCGGTGTGAGCGTAAAAAACATTTTATTCACATTATCGTCATAATCATCCAGTGCGTTTGTCCTGAAAATTTACTTGATTCATAACATGCTTACAATAATATTTGATATAAAAAAAATAGTAAGAGTATAACACGCAAATCCTTTGGAACATAATCATTTCCCTGAACTAAGCGTTCCACAAAGGCCCGTGCGATACAATGTCGACCCATTTATAGCTAAACCCGTTACGCTCTGTTACTTTACAGTAACAAAAAAAAAGGAATACAACGCAAGATTGTTCGCTGGACCGCCGCCAAATGTCGCCCGACCCAATATCTTTCTGTACTTAACGCTAGGCTTACACTGAGCTGAGCGAAATTGTTTTTTCTTATAATACTGCCAAATTTTGGGGCGTTCTCGTGAAACTAGTACTTTTGCACTTTCCTTTTTTGTTTGAAGCGATTAATCTTTCAAGTTATGGATTATTTTTTTGTCGTATGGAAAAAGACTGTCTATAAGATTTTAGCAAGTTTACCCTCATGAGGTACTCAATAGCGCAGTAGAATGCGTATTTTGTTTGCGATCGTGCATTTCCAGCAACTTTTGCAATACCGTGCCTTATACTCCGACAGGTTATGTAATGCAGAATTTCCAGAAGGCCTGGATCCTGTGATTGATTGATATTTCCGGTACCTTAAAATGTTTGGTATAGCGGGTCACTAAAAGAAAGCTACCAAACCCATTCTTCCCTTGGGCGTCGTAAAAGGCGACTAACAGACTAAAGACTGCATTATGTGCAGTTGTAGTTTGATGATTGATGATGTAGGACTGCTTCTGCGGTTCTTATTGCCTAGTCTCTATTTTAATTATAATGTATTGTTTCCGTGAATAAACTGCTTTTCTTCTTTCTTATTCTTTTTCTTCTTAGAACATCCCTCATGTTGGTAGACCTAGCTCTAAACCTGGAGGTATATAAAAAAAGATTAAGTCCTTCTTAAGGAGTATTACTCTAAAATGTCCCAGTTTGAAGAGTATAAGACTCAGTAATATTGTCACAATCGGCATCGAGTCACCGAGTAAACAAAATTAAGACACCTTCAGAAAGTAATGTATAATAATATTTCCTTACTTAGTGAACGATGCCCTCAACAGTTAGTGAACACCTACAGAATAAATTATTAAAATTCTCACTCGACCGGTTTTTACTGAAGATGATTTGTAGGTTCTATGTCAGATAATCGCGACGTCGCGACTCCTACTTCTCCTCTTCTCGATACTTTATTTCGCATCCAAGGATTTCGATGAATTATGGATGCGCCTGATTCCGTAACATTTATTACGAAATTAGTTTTCCGGCGACTTCAAAGGAAATTATTCTCAATTTGTCGCAACATTAATTTCTAGTGGTAAAGCCGTCGGTCTCGGGCCCAGAGGTCGGTGGTTCGATTTCCAGCTATGGTAAATATTGGGTTTGGAATGGTTGGTAGTGCAGTTTAATATAAATCAGCTTGGCTAGCTACCTCCAGCTCATTTAAGTTTATCATCAACAACAGTCTTAATATACCTTTATTAAAAGTAGAGTCTTGGCAAAGGCCTCCATCATTAAAGTAATGATCAAAGCTCGGGTTACATATTCAACATTAAAAAAGAAAAAGTACATAATATACATGTCGCAGGGATATAGTTATAATTATATTCCTAGTAAGATAGTAATGAATCGCTTTCGTAAAACTATGTTACGGGATATAATTATATCCCTAGGGAAATAACTATATTACGGCTATAACTATCTTACTGCGACATATATGTCGGAACATGGCCGATCGGTGGGTCAGGCATGTGGTCTTTTTCGCACATATCGCTTGTAGTTGGCACGGAAATAATCACACAGCGAAGTAGCGAAGCAATGTGTAATTTAGGTTCAGCAATCAACTTTGGAAAATATGCGCAGATGGCTCTAATAATTCAAGATTAAAATGCGGTGAGCTCGGAGATGCGTGCGGTCGCTCCAACAGTTGCAAAGTGAATGCCAGGCTGGCATTCAGCCAGCCTGCCATTTTTTGCCAGCCTCTCAAGTAATTACCATAGACGATACGCCACGCGTCACACTGACATTGCCAAACGTCAAATCAAAAAGAGACAGCTGTCAACAATGACAACTGCCAAACGATCTTAGCGACAGCCACGCCATCTCTGATTCCACCCAGGCGTTAAACTGTCATTTTAAAACAGTTATGGTAGGTATTGGATAAATCAAATAATTTGCTCGCCTTTTCGACAAATATATATGTTTATTACAATTATAATAATACATATGACCTACTACAGGTAGGTGCATAAATCATGCACATTATTAGAGAGATAGTAGGTTTTAAAAGTCATAATATAGAGCTCTATAGTCCCCCTAACCAGTGTACTAGCAGTTACTTACTGATCCCAAGATATAATATCGTAGGGCTATCGTATCGTACACATTGGGCTATTATACACACACGCTTAGTATACTCACACACACACACACACACATACGCGCATCCACTCACACACACACACACTCATACACACGTACACACACACTCATATACACACGCTAACACACTCATACATTTATATGTATGACTGAGTTTGTGTTACCTGACTCATACCAGTTCTTAAATTTTAATCTTTACCTTTTCATTAATGTTTGTACTTGTAATTAAGTAAAATAGTTATCTAGTTAAGTACCTAAAATAAATATAAGAGATCCTAGGGAGGAGCAGAACCGCCCAAAACAAGCATTACTTCATGCTTCCTGGGTAGTTCTGGCCACATAATAAAATTGTTAAAGAAAGGTTAACGAAATAAACTATTTTTTTTTTTTTATTATACTACAGGAGTAGGGCAGCCAGTATTTCTGTTGTCTAATAAAAAAATAACCTCAAAATTCAAGACAATCGCGAAGCGCAGCGTAGCGTACTTCGTTTGAATAATATGACCAAAGAGTAAAAAGAGCTTTAATAAATATTTTATTGATTTATTTTTGTATTTTAAGTCATTCCAATATATCAGTAATAAATAATTTAAATGCAAAGAAAACTTTTTATTGTGATAAATTTAAGAGTTTTCCGATACAAAAATCGGAAAATCGGGTGAAGCCAAACTCTATTAATCAGATGTTAAAGCAGACTTTTTATTATCCGATTGCAAAGCTTCTGCTGTTTCAGTGCATAATTTTATTTTTCACTACATTGTTTAATTTTTGACGCTACTTGTTAAAATATTATTGTCATGTTGTGTATTTGTTTTGATTGTAGTAAATTGTAGTTTGTGGAGCTCGATAGCGGCGTAGCGGCGAACGCATTCGATTTCAGATCTTGCCAGTTAAGCAACTTTTGCAATACCGGGTAATTGGATGGGTGATCAAACAAAAAAAACATATTATCGAGTTCCCCCGAACTGCGGATGGCACGTAAAGCCTCTTGTTGTCGTTGTAAGATGGGTGTCGTTTTATGGCCCGATCTTCCTATCTCGTTTTCCATGTGGGAACTGCCCAGCAGGTAGGAAGTTTACAGGCTGATAATGATGATCAATAAAAAGGTAAATATACAATCTTATGACATCGATTGTTCAAAGACGAGATGATGAAAAAAATAAATCTATCAGTAGAAATAAAGATAACAACACGTGCGAATTAGAAGTGAGAAATTTAAATAATGTAAGTTTAACTTGAATGCTCTAAGTAGTTTAACAAACAAAAGCACCAAAAGCAACATGAAGGATTTAACTTACACGATTCTACATTTTTATAATAAACACTTGGATCGGCGCACACTGGCGTTTTTGTACGGTCCACTTCCGTGAGAATGTTAAAAAATTTAATATAACGACGACGCAGTGAGTGAAAAATGGACAACAAGTGAACTCGCACACGACAGGCCATCAGTGTCCATTTTTTTATTCGCGAGAATGGTGATTGTTTTTACTTATATACTTGTACATACACTCACGTTATTCAGAGACTATACAGAATAAACGAACGAACGAACTGGCGGTAGATAGTTAGGTAGGTAGATTAGGTAGGTAGGTAGTTGAGTTAGTTGACACGATTTAAGGGCAGGTATTTCGAGCGCTTCTCTCTCGCTTTCTTGACGGTACCACGGTAAGGGACGGGTATAACAGCGAAGCGGCACGAACAAGCGCGTTTTATAATTTAAAAAATTGATAGATGTAAAAAAAAATACGATCGGTTATAATCGCTCAAGTTATCTATGAACTTCATTTTGGTAAATAATTCATACTATCAAATCACTTAATTTAATAATAAAACCTAGAAAAGAAGATAAAATGACACAAAAATATCTAACTTTGTGAATTTATTCTGTAGAGCCCACTTTATCAATTCGTGTTTCCATTGGGTATATTCCACAGAATAAAGCCTCAACAATATTTCATAATTGTCGCAGATTGTACTGTTTACTACTTCAAAAATTAATTCTAAAAACGTGTTACCTATGTTATTTTTTCAATAACACCTAGCGCTAGCTACTGTTAGTAAACTTTTTTTAAATACATATTTTTTGACGTCATTAAGTACCTGTGAAGGTTTATATTGCATTTGAATTTGACTAGGCAATAGGAAACGCAAAAGCAGCGTAATGCCACTGCCCACGTTCCATTAAATAAAAACTGCACATGTGCTAAGTGTGATAAGTGGTGAGCCCATCGCCGCCTTATGCTGTTGGATGTATGTGTCCGTCTCGTCCAATTCGATGGTCGGGCAAAACTTAAACATTCCCCCCACATTTGACTCGGTCGAAAAGTCGGAAATATAGTAGAACAACGACAATCGGTATAGTCGGTCGTGTGATAGGGCCATATATAGGCCGCATATACAGCCAGTAACGGATCCCAGACTCGCAGATAATGCGTGCGTGATGAAAGCCATTACGCTTAACGCTCATGCTTACTCGGAGATGTCTTCTTTAACTCATTACGTTGTTCTACTTGTTTCGCGTTATCTTGCGACATTAAAGAAGTTGATGTTATGTTTGTTTATTAATTATTATTAAGTAATTCTTATTATAGTTATTGCCAGAGGTAGAGTGGCCAATGTGAAAAAAAAGACTAAGGGTGTGCATACATAGATATAATCACAACTATTATCCCCGAAGGATTAGTCAGAGACTAGGCAATGAGGACCGAAAAAGCAATCCTCTAACATAGTCCACTTTTGACCAAATAGCGACTGCACATAACCGTGCTCAGCGTGACTGGTGGTGAACCCATCGCCGCTCTATGCTGTTGAATGTATATACAGTCTTTAGTCCGTTAGTCGCCTTTTATGACACCCAAGGGAAGAGAGGGGGGGGGGGGGGGCTGTATTCTTTCACCGCTACGCGGCAAGGTTATATTAATAGAAGGTGGTGATTAATACAAAAGTGTTTTATATTATATAAGCGGCCGCTCGCGGTTTCACCTGCGTGGTTCCCGTTCCCGTGGGACTATCGGGATAAAAAGTATCCTATGTGTTAATCCAGGTTATAAACTATCTGTATGCTGAATTTCATCCAAATCTATTTAGTAGTTTTTATGTGAAAGAGTAACAAATATCCATACATACTTACAAACTTTCGCGTTTATAATATTAGTAGGATAGTATTGGGGCTAGGATTTGATAACCTTACCTATAAGTATTAGGTATGATGTTATCCCAGGCTGGTAGTAAATTCCAACGATTCTCTATTAGACTAATCATTTTCTAATAATTACCTACAGTCGAACTCTACTCAGCTTTATCGTCACTTGCCACCAGGTGAGTCGATGGGAATGAGCTTCCCCGTCGTGTAATAAGGGAAAATATTTTCATTGCCATCACTAATATTTGGGAAAGCTGCAGCTCATATATCCTGTGGGATTGTATTTTCATTCCATTAGTGGAGTGAGGAGGGAGTCTGCGAAAAATTTGAATTTCGGTCCCGTTTTCTTAACTTGACGCCGGAAGGGTAAATTGTATTATTAGAGTGTTTGTTAAATAATTATTTTTCTGCTTTTCCATAATATAATTCTGTCATAAAGCGGGTTCTACAATAATAAATTGATAGTCACTGTCAGTGTCTTCTAATTTAGATAGATAGTTTGCGATAAAATACAACTTTGGCAGACTTAGATTGGTGTCGCGTAGCGGCTCGTTAAAAGAATACGACCACCCCCTTCTCTACCCTTGGGTGTCGTAAAAGGTGACTAACGGACTAAAGACTGTAAATACATCTAACAGCATAGAGCGGCAATGGGCTCATCACCTGTCACGTAAGCACTTGGGAAGTCGCTATTTGGAGAAGCGTGGATGGAAGACAGAACTATGACAGGAACTATGGTAAATTTTTTTTTTTTTCCATAGTCTCTGTCATAGTCCATCTACGCTTCTCCAAATAGCGACTTGGGAAGTCGCTATTTGGAGAAGCGTGGATGGACTATGACAGAGACTATGGAAAAAATGAAATTAACAAAAAATGATTCAATTCAAGTAGTTGGCTACTACTCCTGCTTTACTTTTAGAAAAATTTTCAAAATGGCCGGATTTCAAAAACAGGATTCATTGCAGGTCTTCTGGTCTCGCACATCTTGTCAATGATTTTGTTATTGTCTCTCACGTATTTTTTAATTTTCTTCAGTTGTTTTATTACTATTTTTTTTTCTTGTTTTATAAGTACTGCACATGTATACTACATCTAACAGCATTGAGCGGGCTCACCACCTGTCACGCTGAGCACATGTGCAGTCGCTATTTGGTGAAAAGTGGACTATTGAAAGTGTACTATGCTTTTGCGGTCCTCATTGCCTAGTCTCTGACTAACCCTTTGGGGATAATAGTCATGATTATATGTATGTATTATTTTTTTCTTAAAATATTATTTAAAATATTTTCTATTCCATTTTGTTGGGAAAAGCCTGGCAGTACAAAGTGAAGAAAAATCCCATGATCACCTCTCATCAAACACAGTTGTGCTGTAGCTTTATCGTAGCTAGCCTAGACATTAGCCTTTATTTAGACTTTAGCCTTACCGTCAGTTACCATCAAGTAAGATGAAAGCAAAGCGCTTCCCTGTTACGAAATATAACACAAACATCGCATTTCCATACTTTTCGCCAACTAACTTTAGAAACAGTGGAACAAATACAAAAGTTTCACAACTACAAAGTCTAGAATGTCGAGATTAACGAGACAGGCGGAATTCATTAGCGTCTTACAATCAGATATTTGTGCAGGCTGCAGCCTCACATCTGAGGGAATTGTATTATCATTCCATTAGCCTAGTCCAGGGCTTCCCAAACTTGATTTTACTGTGACACCCTTGGGACTACGACATATAATACTCGATATTTTATTATTATACTTTTTTCGGCGGTAGGCGTTAAAACTAGTCACATCACCTGCTCGTAAAATAATTTTTTAAAATTAATAACTCTGTATATTTTTAACTAGTTTATAATTTATTTAATTGTAAAACTACATAGTGTGTAGGCAACAACTTCGGATGGTTAATTAGGGGTCAACACTTCACATTCCTGCCACCACTTGTACTCTCACAATAGTACACTATTGACACTCCTTTGAGTCATTCCACTACACTCTTTGGCAACATGGAAAATGTTACGGCGATTATGGAGACTCAGAAATCCCTGGAGTCGATGCTGTTCAAGAAGATGAACGATTTGGAGGCACAGCTGCAGCAGTCTTCATCAACCAAAAAGAATGTGGACAAGGTTACTCGGATCCAGGAGGAGTTTTATTGCTTTAAGGATGTTGTGTTCAACATATTGGCACTGCTGCGTAAACAGATCAGCGAAGTGGTCAGATCGCTCGATGATATGGAGACACGACATAGACAGAAATGTCTTCTATTGAGTGGGGTGCCGGAGAAATCTACAGATGACCTCTCTTTAACAACTGTCTCCCTCATTAAGAAGCATCTAGGACTCTCAGATGTCACAGCAGATAGCATCAAATCTTCCTACAGGCTTGGTCGCTTCATCGAAGGACGTTCGCGGCCAATAGTTATACGTTTTTCGAACCTGACTTGTCGATCTTCAGTGTGGAGGAACAAAACCAAATTAAAAGGTTCCTCTTTAGTGTTGCATGAGTTCTTGACAAAAAGCCGTCAGGCCACCTTCAAAGCCGCACGTGAACATTTTGGTGTTAAGAATGTGTGGACCTTGAGTGGGAACGTCTGCATCATAACACCCGACGATAACAGAGTGCGCATCGTTTCGATTGAGGAGTTGGGCAAGATCTCATCAAAGTTTCCAAAACCGTCTTCTGCAGCAGCTGGATCGGATGTGGACCCTTCTCTATCATATAAGACGATGCAAACAAGATCGAGGCGCGGGAACAAGAATGCCAAGTGAGACAGTGTTTTTAGCAGTTTAGTTTCATTATTATTCTGTTTAGTAGGTACTCTTTATTATGTTGGTCGATTGTACTGCTGAGCAATTGTTTCACTGTGCACTTTGCGCAACAATATAAGACGGTCGCTGTTTAATTTAATTTTTGCAAATAACCTCGCTTAATTTAATACTATAAAAATAGATTGACAATTTAAATGTCAGTGCGTAAAGTGACATATTGTCACTGGCAAGTAACTTTTTAAGTACCGTAGGCAAAGGTTTCAGTTCATACTGCCACCTTGTTGTTATTTTCTACTTGCTTTAGTTTCAGTGTAAATGCCTTTGTTTGTTCGAATGATATTTTTCTTTATCCCTTGTACTTGTATGATAAATTTTATTTGGTTTTGTTTAGTGTTATTCTATTTGTAAACAGTCTACTGGCAGGATGTGTTGGAGTTCTCTGGATTACCATCTAATAGGTAGTTTTTTTTCCCTATATAAATTAATTGTGTTTTATTATTTTTAGCTTAGTATTTTTGTTTATTAATATTTTATCTACTCATATCTTATTTTATATTATATGTTTTAAATGTCAGATTCTGATGATTTCGTATCAGCTAGTGATAGCTCTTCGTTTCATTCTTTTGACGATGCCAGTGATGACACATTATGTGATCTAAACATTTGTCTCTTACGTGAACTCGGCTGCAACGAGACTCTAAACGTATGTCACATAAATGCTCAGAGCATTCCACAATACTATACGGATCTTCTTCATTCCTTTTCTTCGGATACGGTTCACGTCGTCCTAGTGTCAGAGAGCTGGCTAAAACCGTGTCTAGACTCCTCATCATATAGCCTCCCAGGATTTAATCTTATCCGCAATGATCGCGTTGGCAAAGGTGGTGGAGGGGTGGCTATCTACTTATCTCACTCCTTTTCTTACAAGCTTTTAGCCTCCTCCGCCTCCCGCCACGGTTGCATGGAATATCTTTTGCTTGAAATTGATGCAAAGGGTATGAAGGTGGTCCTGGGAGTTATTTATTGCCCTCCTTCCATTGAATTTCATTCTGACATAGATTCTCTCTTTAACTCTTTTGCAACAGACTATTCCCACCACATCATAATGGGTGATTTCAACACTGACCTTTTAAAGGTGTCAGTATCTTCTCGCAAGTATCGATCCATTGTTGAGTCAGCAAATCTCCAAATCCTTCCTCTTGATCCAACCCACCATAATCTGACTACTTCTGACTCCTGGATCGATCACATTTTAACCTCTTCGATTGCTCATGTTATCAAGCATGGCCAATTTCCTGCTCCTGGCTTCTCCAGGCATGACCTAATTTTTTTAGCTTATAGGGCTAAGCCTCCTAAACCTAAACCCCTTATTGTACGAATGCGTAATCTTGCTAGACTTGATGTTGCGAAACTCAATAGTGACGCAAACGCTATGGACTGGACTCCTGTTCTTAAGGCTGACTCTGTCGACACTATGGTTGCGTACTTCAACAGCTCAATCTTAAATCTCTTTGATAAGCATGCGCCTAAAAAGCTCGTCAAGCTGCGACGACCACCTGTGCCTTGGATTACACCTGGTGTGCGAATGGCCATGCGTAGGCGTAATAAATGTTTCCGTATTTTCAAAAGGTGCCGAACGGATTTTAACTGGGATGTTTTCAAGGCCGCTAGGAATCGCTGCAATCGGATGGTAAGAGCTGCTAAACGCCAATACATTCATCAACATATTTTAAATTCTAATCCTGCCGATACATGGAAGTTTCTTCGTACTCTGGGCTTTGGTAAAACGCCTACTCACAATACTTCATCTTATTCACTTAATGACGTCAACAAACACTTTACGTCAACTACCTCCCTATCTGACTCCGTATCTCTTTCTACTATTTTGTATATTACTTCCACGGCACTTCCTACTAGTGGTTTATTTTCTTTCCGTCCGTTAGTTGAAGAAGATGTTCGAAAAATTATTCTCTCCATTAAATCCAGGGCGGTTGGATGTGATGAAGTAGGTAGATCCATGATCACGCTGATCCTTGATTCCATACTTCCTGTTCTCACGTTCATTCTTAATTATTCTCTCTCCTCTTGTATGTTTCCCTCTGCTTGGCATAAAGCTATTGCACCTAAAATCCCTAATCCCACTTGTTTAAACCACTTTCGACCTATTTCCATCCTACCTTTCATTTCTAAGATCCTTGAAGCTGCTGTCCACAGCCAACTCTCCTCTTTTATTTTCCGACATGATCTCCATAGTCCTTTCCAGTCTGGGTTTCGACCTGGACATAGCACCACCACTGTTCTGGTTAATGTTTTGGAAGACGTACGCAACGGCATGGAGAATTCTTTGTTGACTGTGATGGTTCTAATAGATTTCTCCAACGCTTTCAACACTGTCAACCATGACATTCTCCTAGCTATCCTCTCCCATATTGGACTATCTTCTTCAACACGGACTTGGTTATCCTCATATCTTCGTAGTCGTCAGCAAGCCGTTCGGGTCGATCAGTCTTGTTCTGACTGGTGCGAGCTGACTGCTGGTGTCCCACAAGGCGGCATACTCTCTCCCCTTCTTTTTTCACTTTTCATTGACTCTCTCACTGCTCGACTTCATTCCTCTTACCATCTTTATGCTGACGATCTCCAAATAAACATTCAGGTCGATAGAAATAATTTAAATCGGGCCGTCGCTGGCCTCAACGAAGATCTTGTTGTTATTGCCGACTGGTCCAATTGTTATGGCATTTCCGTCAAT
Source organism: Scoparia ambigualis (assembly GCA_963921215.1). NCBI lineage: Eukaryota > Metazoa > Arthropoda > Insecta > Lepidoptera > Crambidae > Scoparia > Scoparia ambigualis. The sequence goes on from OY992503.1 coordinate 3,883,488, forward strand.
GCCGCTAAGTGTCAGGCAATTATCATTGGTTGTTCCCGGCAGCTGTCCCTTATTGATTTGAGCTCTATGTCTGGTTTAGTGTTCAATGGGAATTGTATACCGTATCAGGCCCGAGTCAAGAACCTTGGCCTCCTTATTGACTGCTCTCTCACTTGGGAAGATCATGTTAACGAGATTTCTCGCAAAGTGGTCAATTCGTTACGGTCTTTGTACAGGTTGAAATTTTTTCTCCCATCCAGCACCAAAATCGCGCTGGTACAGGCTCTTGTCCTCCCCATCCTTGACTACGCCGACGTCTGTTTCTCTGACACTAATCAAAATTTTCTTAATAAGTTGAATCGCTTGCTAAACAGCTGTATCCGATTTGTCTTCGGTTTACGTAAGTTTGACCACATTTCTCACTATCGAAGTCAACTTAAATGGCTGCCTATCCGTGAGCGCAGGAACCTTAGAGTTGTCTGTTTGCTATTTAATATTTTACATGATCTACATACCCCCGGTTACCTGAAATCTAGGTTTCAGTTTCTGGGAGCCTCTCATCAGCGTGACCTTCGCTCCAGTAGCAACCTTACTCTCCAAACTCCCGCTCATCGTACTGGCTTCGTCTCCAGCTCTTTCACTCTTTCCGCTATTCGTCTCTGGAATGCTCTGCCAATGCACATCCGTCGTGCTCAGAGCAAAGTAGTGTTTAAAGGACTGGTGCGTGAGCACTACTTAAACCCTGTTTAGAAATCACACAATCTGATTTTTATTTTTTTGTTATGTATGTATTTATTTATGTATGTGTTTATGTATGTAATGTATGTATTTTAGTATTTTGCAGTATTTATGTAAGTATTTTAATTAGTATTTATGTAAGCCATGTATATTCATTTGTTATGCTGTTTGTAATTGTTGTTATTAATCTAACTGTATTTAATATCGCCCAACTTCAAGTCTCCCACATCCTTACCGGTTGACTGGTAGAGAATGCCTTGTGGCGTTAAGTCCGCCTTTTGCTGTTTAATTAGTAAAGAAGATTAAATAAATAAATAAAAAAATAAAATATTACATTTCTAATTTTCATTATAAACTATAAGATTAAAACAACATCTTACAGATTAACAAAAGGATATATTATAATTTCTTTTTCTTGGCTGGCTACAAATAAAAAGGATGTGCTTGCTATTCTTAGTATCAGCTCACACGATTCGGCCGTGTTAATGAATCTGTGTGAACCACTCCGCATCACACAGTTTGGGAAACCCTGTCCTGCCGTTTGGAGACGAGCGCGCGACGCGACGCTTGCAGCGAATTTTAAATTGGGTCCCGTTTCCTTAGTGGACGGGTTAATTTGAATCTGTTTCTAGTGCTACTGCGTTGATGAATTGGGGAGTGTGATCCTTGCATTGTGTTAAGGCTTTGAGGAACGTCATACAGATTACCACTTTATTGTGACGGTGGTAAATGCGTGACGCGTCACGGAGGGTCTTCCTTCTCGTTCTGCAAGAGGTGGGGAGATGATATAATTTTGTAAGATTCTGATCTAGCAAGTTAAGCAAATTAAACACTGCTTATCAATTGGATGGGTAGCTTATTAAAGATATCTTCATGCTTCAGTAGGCAGCCGTTTATACCCATCAACCTGCTTAGGCCAGGGTGGTTGGTACTGGCCCGCTCTCTTGATATGCATTGCTCATGTAGAAAACTTGACAGCCCAGCCTAATTTTGATGAGATCATTATCATAAGTTAAATCCTTGAATAGAATTAGCGTGTGGTAAATCCTTATTATAGACAAAAAACTAATCTCAATTAAAAAAACAAAGTCCAAAGATTATCGCCATCAACGTTAAAGATAGCTTAAAAGCATTTAAATGCTCAACGTGTTAATCCTTAATAGCGTAGACAGATAAGTAAGCACACAAAAGTATGCTTATGTTACGAAAACACTAATTCGGTGCAGTTGTATTCGTCAGCCGTAGCATGAGACCTGTAAAGGACGGATTAACCGGCGCGACGCTTGTGAGTTTGACGCTACTCGTAGTATTAATTATCATTGCATAATATAAAGTTATCTTCATTTCTGCAGTTACAATGTTTTTTTTGTTTTTTATGGAATTGAGCCAGTAAACGAGAAGCCAGCCTGATGGAAGGCAGCCACTGCAGCCAATGGACGCAAGCAGGAACAAGGGCATGAAGACCATGAAGCTTCAGTTCATATGCCTATGTGAAGGCTTTTTCCAATATTTGACGCTGTAGAAGAGAAACAGAAATTCCTTAGCTGAGTCTCTTATCAGCTTTTCTAAATAAAAAATCCTAGTAGTAAGTATACCGATAGTGTATTAACAATCTAGCGATGTTGTAGTTACAAATTCATTATGAGACTATCTTCGATCAACAATACTACTGTTGATCGAACGAGACTAAGAAAACTTCAAAATTAAATGTTTTTAAATAAAATATGTCTTCAGGTCACGTTAAAACCACGTCGCCGCGCGACCCACGTATTATGTTGACGGGTTAACATGACGTAACATAGAGATTTTTATGGGAATTAACTTTACGTTGCCTTCTGATTCTATTCAACGTTGTAAAACCGCTTAAGTATACGTTTCACATGGTTCAGTCTTTCATATTTTAACAATTGCATAATATAAGCAGCAAACTTCCAATAACGGGATCCCAACGAAATTTGATTTCTAACGATAATGACTTTTTGTCTAACGATAACGTTGAGCCGCTACATAAATTTTATTAAACTACTTAATATAAAACGTAGTACATAATACATTCATATAATCACTACTATTATCCCCGAAGGGTTAGTCAGAGATTAGGCAATGAGGACCGCAAAAGCAGTCCTTTGCCACAGTCCACTTTCACCAAATACCTAGCGACTGCACATGACTGTGCGCAGCGTGACAGCTGGTAAGCCCATCGCCGCTTTATGCTGTTGGATGTGTGTGCAGTATTTAGTCCGTTAGTCACTTTTTACGACACCCAAGTTAAGAGAGGAGGTGGTAGTATTCTTTCACCGCTACGCGACGCGGTTAATAAAACATAGTATGTTATTAAAACATAATAAGTTAAAGAAATTGCTTTTATTAAGTTTACTAGTTTCCCGAGTTCGTAAAAGCTTTATCAAGTTTATCTGTACAGTCGTCTTCAGTCGTTTTATTCTAAGACGTTCATACCTACCATAGCTGTGACGCAAACTGTCCCATCCGTTGTCTTAACGCGCAACACCGAAAAAATCTTTACAAAGTCGCACATAAGGTACATAAAAATGTCGCCAGCACGCTCCCGGGAATCAACACGGCCGTCGTCACGTCGCCGCACGGCTCCCGCACGGCACCCGCATATGTAAGTGGACGGCTTAACACGTATAGAGATTTATGGGGGGGTTTTAACTCGGGCGACATATCAACTACGGCTACGCCCGTAATTGGGAATTATGCACGCTATGCATCAACCGATTTAGCGTTAAGCGTTTATGTGACTGTAATGCAGTGATGGAGGTGATAGTAGTTCTTGTTTGGATGGACAATGTTGGTGGCAACTTTCGTAGGAGGTTGGATATTATTGTACACTGTTTATAGTTTGTTGGGCTAGCTACCCCTGATCTAAGTTTCGTTTTCTACTTTTATTTTATTAAGTCAAGATAAAGTAATACATACATCATTTTAGATGTAACTGGTGTTCAGATATATTTAGATTAAAGCTTCCTGAGTTTCTTTCCAGATCGTCTCAGTTGATGGTTATTACTTAATCTGTGGTTGAAGGCTCTCCTAAAATCTGAACAAAAGTTATTCTGTGCTAAAGTCAGATTCAGTAGTTTATATTAAACTTAATTTTAATTAAAGACTTAAATATTATTTTATTAGTTTTAGATTATTTTATTGTAAAAAAGTGAACCGACTGATTTTTTCGAAACACACTTAGGCCACATCATCGCACAAAACTATTGAACAACTTCTTTCGCCGCCAACTCGTTCGCAAACACAAATCAATCAATGAATCCATTCAAAGAGTTCCGCTGGGAGCGCGAGGGCTACCCCACTAAGAACAATAGATTAGATGAAGGGATATAAAGTTGTACTCTAATCAAGAGTTACAATAAACAATGTTTCCAACAACATTGCAACGGGTACAAATCAAAATACGCTGGAGTTGGAAAGTTTCGGCTGAGTGGAAATCGGGCTCCTAATGTTGCGAACAAAGTAAGGATGGACTTTGTGCTGACAATTGAAGTGTTACAGATGGTAATTAAGCTTACTTCTGTTCTGCGTTCTCTTTTAGTGTTGTTTTGTTTTATCTTTGTTCGCCAGTAATGATTGGTGCAGACGAATTCGTATTGGCTGCTAGTAGGTCACAAATATTTGTGGAGTTAATGTACAGCCAATCAAGAAAGTGGTCTTACAAATGAAACAATATAATGTAATAACGGGTTTTATACGAGTATATTGAAATTTAAATGACTAAAATAGTGTTTTGGCAAATATTTTTGCATTGCATTGCATTGCAGAATGCCATTGTCATCTGTTATATATATATATATATATATATATATATATATATATATATATATATTTATTTTCAATATAAGATGGAGTCAAACGAGCAGGCACCCGCCTGCTGATGGAGAGCAATCACCGCCGCCAATGGACACCCGCAAAACCAGAGGAGTCGCAGATGCGTTGCCGACCTTTAAGAAAGGAATAGGGTTAAGGAAGGAATGACAATTGTAAAAGGGGGGTGGGGAGAGGAAGGGGCCTCCGGAATTCTCACTGGTTGGACGAAACACAACAGCACCAAGTACAATTATTTCACGCCGGATATTAGTGAGAGGGTAGTATTACCCCGGGCGAGCCGGCCCAATGCGTGCTGCAACGCAGTGTGGCTCTACCACTCAGTCAGTGTCACTCATTTAGCACCACCCAGGGGTCACGTGTAGGTAAACAAGGGTAACGCCTACGGACGCGAGTGACTTCAACCCCCAAATATTTACCATAATTGAAATATTTAAATTTCCATGCTATTTTTACAGCGAAACAAAAACTGGTACATACATACAATACATGCAATCACGACTGTTATCCTCGAAGAGTTAGTCAAAGACCAGGCGATGAGAAAAGCAAAAGCAGTCCTCTACCATAGTACACTTTTCACCAAATAGCTACTGCACATGTGCTCAGCGTGACAGGTTAGTCACCTTTTACGACACCCAAGAAAAGAGAGGGGGTGGTAGTATTCTTTCACCGCTTCGCAACACGGTTACAAAAAATGGTAATTATGTCAAAATAAACAAATTACCTCATATGACACGAACATAAGTCAAAACAGAGCATGAGTCATACAAGAACTGAACTTTATATTTTAATTAATATATTTTTTATTTTTATGTCCTTGTAGTTGTTTTATGTTTTTATTATTGTAATGTAAAGTGCCCTTCTATGATAGGTAAAGCATTTTTCAATTCTAATTGACGCTGTAAAAGAAAGGGAGAAAAGAATTGCCCTTGCTAAGTTTCTTGCCGGTTCTTCTCAGTACAAGGCTCCCGCCCCATATGTAGACTAACGAACCGATGGCATAAATGACATTCATAAGTGCTGTAACCTAAACATGGCCTAACTAGAGTTGTAAGTCGATCGTAGCCTACCAACTCGTTTGGTAGCCTACCTGTAGACTACGGTACACTACCGTAGCCTACCATTTAATACGGTAGCATTCGTAGGTTTCAAATTAATAAATGGTTTTACAATACAATAATTATTTATTGCACCATAACAAAAGATTAATACTTAATAATTAACATAACAAAAAATAAAGGTTAAAAAGGAACATTTTTCTATAAATTTTCTAACTTTTTTATCTATATAAATTAAATTAAAATGTTACTTAATTTAGCGAAAGAGGATCTTCTACTTCTGTATCCGTGTTCTACAGTTGGTTCTGTTACATTATTATAAAAACATGGTGATGGACTTGCATCTTTCATCATTCTTTGTCATCATCGTTTGATTCGACTGTATTTGCAGAAAGGCGCAAATTCGACTGAATAGTTACGAATTTAGAGACCTTTTCTTTTTCTAAACGATTGCGGGACTTTGTGTGAATTTTGCCGCCAAATGTGATCAAATTTGTTTCACAGGCTGCGGAAGATGCAAGATGCACACTAAGAATTCTACTTGCGATTGGGCGCAAAATTTGATTGTTGGCAAAGGTTTCCCACCATGTTCGCAGCTCTGTTATATTGATTGCTAACCAAATTGTCTCCGACTTTCCAAAATGCCCACATTTTGTTTTGAATTCAGCTAAATATTCCAACGCAGAACCGATGTCAATTTTCAAAATTATTATTGCCTACTGGTGTATGAAATCAGAAGCTCAAATAACTTCATCGTCATTAAGATCGGTCCCACGATACCGGGGGTCTAAAATGTTTGCAGCAAGGTGAATCGGTTTCATGCAAATTTCTCTGCTGTTAAAGAAGCTGAAGAAGAACATAGTTTATCTAAAGATTAATGGTTGACACAGTCCTTGTCTCGTAACAAATATATGGCTAAATATTGTGAATTTCTAAAAAAATATCTTAAAATGCAATCTACCAAAACTACCGTAGCTTACCGTAGCCTACCGGTAGACTACCTAACAATTTGGTAGGCTACGGTAGACTTACAACTCTAGGCCTAACCTGAATAAATGATATTAAATCTTGAATCTTGAAAAGAGGCAAGTTTTTTTAGTTACGTTGAATTATATTTAAATCTCTTTGAAAGATTTCAAAGTTTATTCAATGCAAACTGCAGAAAAAAAAAACCGAAGCGAACGTAAGCATACAAGAACACAACAACAACGTACGAAACAAACCTCAAAGTACGTCAAAGCATTAACGGATTATACGTAGGTACCTAACTACGCTTTGTCTAAAAACATTCGTTCCAAAGGCTAACTTCAGCTAAAACAAAGTCGTACGGTGTTTGATAATAGGCATATAACTCCGCAACTGGGTCGTCCTATTTAGTGCAAAGAGAGGAGCGTCGGAACGAAAACCGATAAATCTCATTTTGACATTTTTTTTATGCTAATTGGTTGTTCTCATACATATCTTGCTCTTCGGTTAATGTAACCTGGTACAACCGTACTAAGCAACGATGGCTACCGGAACAGATACCGATAAATCCCGAAAAAATTTCAACATCAATAACCGATATATCCGATACCGATATATATAGTGTTTTTTCAAAAACCGATATATCCAGTTGGTTTGTTCAAAAATCGTATTATCCATTTTAATTTTTTCAATAACTCAACAGGGGTACCACAGTCATGAATGCAGAATTTAGGTTTCCAAACAGTCATGCCAACACAAATAAATTGATGGATTTCGTTTAAATCTAAATTAGAAAACCATGAACTGGGCCACTTTTTTTACATTTTATCACAAAAAACACAAATGTGATTTATCGGTTTTTGTTTCGATGCTCCTTCACTTTATGTATGGGAGCAACTCTGAAAATCTGAAAATCAACTGTTCTGTATAAAACTAAAAATACTAGTCCCGGACCTATACAATAATTCAGGCCCGAACCTATACTATAATTTAGGTCCTGCCAGAATACCAGCGCCGTTGCGATGTGACTTTCATAAATGCTGAGCTAGGGTCCTGATTGGCTCGTCACACTGTTGTTTCTTTATTTGTTATTTGATTGTTATTTTTTGTTTTTGTATTTCACGTCTTTTTTAATTCTCTTTTTAATTATTTTATGTGACAGTCAATAAATGTTTTTTCTCTATTTCTTTCTTACTATTTGACCTAAATATAGGTCGAACGGTGTCGCGAGCGGTGAAATGGACTAAAGACTGCACATACGTCCAACAGCATAGAGCGGCGACGGGCTCACAACTTGTCACGCTGAGCACATGTGCAGTCGCTATTTGGTGAAAAGTGGACTTTGGCTGAGGACTGCTTTTGCGGTCATCATTGCCTAGTCTCTCAGTAACCCTTCGGGGATAATAGTCGTGATTATTATTTCTACCTAAATATATGGAACAGCTGTTCATCGCACTTGATAGAATAGCACAGTTGCGGGATGTTTACACATTTTATTTAGTTAATGCATAAATTGTTTCTATCTCTACTAGTATTAGAAAGAGCTCGCGACGTATTATATTTTTTTATTATTTACTTATACTTACACACAAGACAGATTACAATTGTTTCTATATAAACATATAAAATTATATACTTAAAGACTGGATTGCAATCCAAAGTATGTATGCCCTATAAAAACAAAATGGAGAAACCCTTAAAAGATAAAATCTTATAAATAATGACTATATAATTATTATTTTCAAATAACAAAAAAAACAAATCATAATTTTATGTGTCTGGCGAGAAATAGAGGACATCTTACGTGCTCTTATGTAAGTCGTAAATTTAGAAGAAAATACATCCAGATCTAGGTTATTTTTTGCCAAATCATTATACTGACGAGCTAACAAGAGGATTATAAAAGGAAATATTCAAAATCAAAATCAAATTTTTTTTATTCAGTAAGCTTAAAACAAGCATTTTGAATCGTCTAAACTTAAATTTATTTCTCTATAAGGATGGATAGGCACCCACCTACTCACCTCACCCATTCAGGACGTCTTTTAGCTGTGGAGAAGAACGGGCGCAAGAAACTCCACAGTTTTATATTAATATAGAAAGTATTATTTTTATAAGTCTGTAAAGCAAAAATATTAGTTTCATTGGACCTGCGTATGCTGTACCTAGTGTTAAAGGTAACTTGGGAAAGCAAATAAGGGGTATCGAGTACTGAGTGAACAATTTTGTAAAGATTAAGAAAATCAAAATATTTTTGACGGGTGTCCAACTTGTGCACTATATGCTAGTCTTGACTCGTAATTAAGATAGCTGCGACCTTAATGTTGACGATAGCATAGCAATCGTACAGATTTCATTATTTATTATATTTCATCATAACATTATTGAGAACCTCCTCATTTTTTTGAAGACGGTTAAAAAGACTGTGGCGGGTTGGTGCAGATTCGCATAAAAGAGCGCTCTCCTTAAGAGGGTTAGAATATTAGTTGTTTAATTTTTTACAAGGCTAATCAGTTATTACTGTGACGTAGTCGCTTAATTTTTCGATCTACTTTACGTTTTACGATCACTATAAAAAAATACAAACATCCCGTCAAGATACGAGGCACATTCGAATTTTAACGTGTTATTTCGAGTTTTTACAACATTTTTCACGAAACAGTAAAACGCAAACGCTGCTGTAACTGCTCCTGAGATTTATCAGCGAAAATAAAAATCGGTGTTCTGATTTTATTTTTATACCTCTGCCAAAAATTTCCGAGTAGTGCAAATACTTTATTCATTGCATATTTGTGTTATTTGATTATAGGTTTGGAAATAATAAACTTTTTTACGGATAAATACAATCATACATACATATAATCACGACTATTATCCCCGAAGGGTTAGTCAGAGACTAGACAATGAGGACACAGCAAAAGCAGTCCTCTGCCATGGTCACCAAATAGCGACTGCACATGTGCTCAGCGTGACAGGTGATAAGCCCATCACCGCTCTATGCTGATGGATGTATGTGCAGTCTTTAGCCTGTTAGTCGCCTTTTACAAGACACAAGGGAAGAGAGGGGGTGGTAGTATACTTTCACCGTTACGCGACACAGTTATGGTAACGGATAAAACTCAGACGAAACCTGTCATCGTCTTCATCAGCCTATTTACATCCTACTCTTTTTTTTATATAAGAAGGAGGCAAACGAGCAAGCGGGTCACCTGATGGGAGCAATCACCGCCGCCCATGGACACCCGCAAAACCAGAGGAGTTGCCGAGTTGCCTTTAAGGAAGGAATAGGAATTGTGAGGGGGGGAAGGGGCCTCTGGACCTCTCACTGGCCGGACGAAACACAACAGCACCGAGTGCCATTATTTCACGCCGAATATTCGTGAGAGGATGGTGTTACACCGGGCGAGCCGGCCCAGTGCGTGCTGCAACGCAGCGTGGCTCTGCCACGTGTAGGGTCTCAAGGGTAAAGCTACGGACGCGAGTAACTTTAACCTCTTAGCACAGAGGCTTTAGCACACGTACAGCACACGGGGAGTTTGAACCATAACCCACCACGCTAAACGAATGCGGGCGGAATTTCAATGACAGCTATCGTATGATTACAACCTGGACCAAAGGCTTGACGTGCCTTTCAAAGAACGGAGGAGTTACAAATGCTTTTAATTTGGTCACTCAATCTGTGACCCGGCTGCTGAAGTTGCCTGGCTAGATAGCTTGCAAAACAAACGCCTCAGCCGCTGCCAACGGACCCTAAAATTAACCTGTAAATAGCCTTTACCATATAGCTTTCGTATTTCACGACAATTGTTTATTGTATCACCAAAAATCATAAATTTAAAATTTAAAAACATTTTTTCTATCATTAAGTCTGCACTTACATAACACAAGTAAGCTCAGTATGAAAAACGACACGTTCTTTTAAATTGTTACACTATTCTGTTCAAGTGTTCCATCTCTTTCGCAAGAAGAGTACTTAAACGAGACTCCGAGGCCGTCTGCATCCACCGATAAAAGTATTATGAAGTGACGTATTTAAAAATGTTTTATGGCTTGTAAACTTAGTCTTCGCGAGTGGGTAGTTAGAGTTGGCGCACAATATGTTGCAGTTTGCTGACTACAAAAATCCTTGCTAGAGCTTGTGTTTTTATAATGATAATGTTATTATGGTAGGCAGGTCGTTAACGCAGCGGGTAACTCTTAGGCCGCGATCATTAAAGTTAAGTAGGTAACTTTAGTAATGTCTAGTTACCTGGATGGGTGATCAAACTGTTTATTAATAATAAAAAGTATCTTGTTTTTCATGCTCCGGAAGGTGCGGAAGATATGTTAGTGGAAGCTGTAGTTGGGTCTTGATGGCATGGTAAATTTTTTCTATCATATTGCTCAGTTCTGTCTATTTCTGTCTCACTCCCTCATTCATTTTTATATCTCCTTATTTTGATACTCACGTTGGTGATAATGGGTAAGTTGGCCATCACACATTAAGTAACATAGCAATATTTTATCATCTTCAATCATTTATCATATTCTACGATCGAAGGAGAAATGACAAAAGGAGGGGGAGAGGAGAGAAAGAAGGATGCCTGCATCCTTCGATCGTAGAAGAAGATAAAGTAGAAAAACATGTTGAGAAAATGTAACAATAGGACTTACGAGTATAACTAAATTAGAGCACTGGCGAACAATAAACTTAAAGTAAGGAGGACTCATTGGCTGGATGACGCATTAGTTAAGGCGGTCCTGGATCACCCTGGGGGGCGGTACGTGATGCAAGTACTGTTTTTACTTGTCTCTCCAAGAAGGAGGAGGGGTCCCTTAAAACTATCTGCGTCTTTCCGGGTGCAGTGGTATACATAAAACATTTACTCGTATTTTTATTTTATTTTATTTTATTAGGGATAACAACAGCCAACAATAAATTTAGTGTAACATTGTGAATGTGCAACTACATAGGCCAATTAGAGCTATCCACATTTTACAATTTAGAAAAAATATCCACTAGGTACTTAACTTAAAAAGAACTCTTTCGGAAGACAATAATGTTTTAAAGTTACAATTAGTTTCAAACGCTATGTTTACGAGGGGATAATATATGTTTAGATATGATATGAATTAAATACACCATACTATACGTAAATACACACAAATACACACCTATAAATAAACACGTATACATATTAATTACATACATAAATACAAATATACAATATTATGCATACACACAGAGAACACACCTAAGTACATATACTCAAAACAGTGCACTAGATAAACTGATGATAACGTCTAGTTCAACACAATATTAAAGTTGTGCAGTACACAACTTCGACCTTACACCATTCCTAAAGGTGACTTTAGAGTTTGTAAAGATGTCTATTTCCTGAAATTTGTTGTTGTAAGTGCTCGTCATTCTAGTGAATACAGAGTTTTTGCCGTAATTTGTGCAATGAGATGGTACATGAAATAGAGGAGTCACTCGAGTTCTACGCTTAGGAGTCTTGATAGATATTCGTTCAATCAGCTCGGGACAGTCAAGACGACCACTGATCACGTCGAAAAGAAGACACATATCTAGCATTGTTCTACGCTCCTCAAGTGTCAGAAGATCGTAGGCGCGACAGTTATCGATATAACATGGACCGGGAGACTTATGTGATTTAAAAAAAAGATGTCTAATAAATTTTTTTTGAATGCTTTCAATACGATTTATGTGTACCTCGTATAAAGGAGACCAGACAGGGCTACCGTACTCCAAAGTGCTCCTGACATAGGCATAGAACAAAACTTTGAGAGTAAGTGTATTATTAAACGGTTTACATGTACGAATTACAAAACCAAGGTTTCGATACGATCTGCTGATTATACTTTCGAAGTGATTTTTGAACAGCATTTTGGAATCGAGCAATATCCCCAAGTCCCGCACGATATCAACCCTACTTATTATGGAGTTATTCAATTGATACATGAATTTGATTGGTTGACTTTTGCGTGTGAAAGTGATACATTGACACTTTTCGGTGCTGACCGTGAGTCTATTAAGAGTGTAATATGACATCAACTTGTTTAAATCCTTTTGTAATAGTTTACAGTCAGTAACAGAATTGACACGTATATATATCTTTTCGTCATCCGCATAGAGCATAGAGCTAGTATAAAAAGGAGGACTTCTTATTATTGGTACCACGATTTACTCATATAAAAAGGTAAACCCTTTATTATTGGAACCACGACTCATGTTGTCACGTTAAATATGTGATCGAGGCATTATAAAAAACAATGAAACGCGTGTTTTTTTATTTTATTCGTTGCCAACAAACAAGCAAAATTGCCAGTGTTTGTTTTTACTTCTTATTCATCGAATCCTGAAAAGCAAATTGGTCACGGCAACGTTGTTTTGGCACAGGTACACAAACCGTTTCTAAATGGATTTCGTGCTCGAGTGTTTGGGTCGTAAATTAATATTTGGCCATCCAAAATTTTGGAACTGAAAGTCTTGAATAACACCGCCGGGACGGATAGGTATAAAACAGCGCTATTCGGTACGTAACGACACAGTTGGAAAATTCGTGCCGTCGGTCTTCGCGGTATTTTCTACCCTAGGCTAAAGTAATAGGGTAGAAAATATTGCGGTGGTAACATAGGTCTTGAATGGTTTGTATCTACCTATGACGATTTTATTTTTTTCTATTCTTACATTGACTTAATTCTGCTATTCTAAAACGTCCACAGTTATGTGAAGGTGCCTGGTTTTGGACAATAGCGATAGTGTCAGATTCAGGAATTGATATTATAAATATGATCTATTCCTTTCTAATACCAAAAACTAATGGAATAGAATAGAATAGAATAGAATAGAATTCCTTTATTGCTTAAACTGTGTAATGATAACTTTAAATTTAACATTACCAATGGTATTTGTGTGTAATCGTGATTAATTTTCTATTCCGGACAAATACCACTCATAAACGAATCCCAAAATACGTTAAATGTAATGAGATACAGTCATTAACAAATAACCCCATGTTCCCTTAACCATGTGGAAAGGCCTGTGTCCAGCAGTGGCACGTTTATATCGGTCCCGGGTTCGATTCCCAGCGGGGGGTTCATCTTTATGTGCTCGGTTTGGTTGGTGGTAGGGCTGTCAAGTCCGCCTGGCTAGCTACCACCATCTTATCTAAGTCTGTCGCCATAACAACGATGTTTATAGCATTGTGTTCCGACAATTTGAGATAAGATAGCCAGTTCCTCAGTGGTTGAGGATTCCGGGTGAAGCGCGCTCCCACCTTCGGCCTTATCGTCACTTACTATCAGGTGAGATGAACGCCAAGCGCTTACCTGTTGTGGAAAAAAAAATGTTTGTACGCAGGGGCATTACTCATAAGTAGCATTGCTTATAATTATAGTTACTTCATTACGTAACCGTGTCACGTAGCGGTGAAAGAATACTACCACCTCCTCCCTTCCTTTGGGTGACGTAAAAGGCGATTAACGGACTAAAGACTGCACGCACATCCAACAGCTTAGAGCGGCGATTGGCTCACTCCCTGTCACGCTAAGCACATGTACAGTCACTATTTGGTGAAAAGTGGACTGTGGCAGAGGACTGCTTTTGCGGCCCTCATTGCCTAGTCTCTGACTAACCCTACGGGAATAATAGTCGAGATTATAATATGTATGTATGTACTATAAACTTTTGCTTAGCCAGCTACAAGAAGGCTTGCAAAATATAGAGAAAAAGTAGTAAGTCTTATCACAATTAAGAAATGAAACCTTTATGAAACTTTAAGAACCTAAAGTTATCAACCTTATCATTCTTCTTAACAATTCCCTCGCTTGCTAACTCACTATACATTTAGATGGGAAACTCTCCCTGACAAATATTAATCGTATAAGCTCCTTATTCTAAATTCCCGGCGGCTTTGGTCTTCATTTAACTTTGCGCGTTTGTGCTACGCTAGTTCTCACCACCCAGTTATGCTCGAAAATGGTCTTTCGCATTTTAATGATAAGGATGAAATTGATTTTTGTTATCCACCAGTTCTGTATTCAGGTCGAGGATGCATCGTTGATTTTGTATTCAGTTTGAGAGCGGAAAGTTGATCCTGTAAATTGAATTCTTCATTATCCTTTTATTAAATGCAATTTAATTTTTACTTCAATATCTTTGTTATCTTGTTTGTTATCTGTGATTTAATGTTTATTTATGATCATTTAGTTTTAGTTCATTTATCTATACTTGAGAAACTTTTTGACTTGCTACCTATATGTCGCCTATAGTGTTTTCCTGGTTTTAGAAGGATTTATCTACCTGTGTCAGTTACCAATGAGTGCGGTGAGTACGAGCAGTGAATAAGCAGCCTTTACATTTATATATTTATTTATACAATGTGATATGGGTGATACTTCTAACCTGTTAAGGCTAAGTACTACATCTAAATTCATCGACAAAAAATAATATGGACTTATAAAAAAGTTATTCTAAATCACAAAATAATTAAGTAATGATTTTTTTTCTCACCAAAATAAATTCAAACAAACGAAACAAAGTAATTTATTAGTTAGCCAGTGTAATTAGCTACCGTTTGCCATTTTTTCATGTTTCTCCGACGTATGTAACTTTTGATATCGCATAAAGTAAAAATGGTCATAAATTATAGGGGGAGGGGGTAGGACCCCCCATATAATTTTTTTTTCGATGAATTTAGATGTAGTACTTAGCGTTAACGGGTTAGAAGTACCACCCTTATCACATTGTATATAATTAAGTATACTTACAAAATAAAACTCATAAAGAAAAAAATCTTTAGATATTTAAAAGAAAACTACCAACCCATATCTCTACTAAGGGTCATAAAGGCGACTAACGGATTAAAGATTGCGCACACATCCAACGGCATAGAGCGACGATGGGCTCACCATCTATCATAACGCGAGCACATGTGCAGTTATGTGGTGAAATGAGGGCTATGGCCGAGGACTGTTTTTGCGGTCCTCATTGCCTAGTTTCTAGTTCAGAGTTAGTCAACCCAGTGAATAGTCGTGGTTATGTATTTATGTATAAAAAACAGATTTTTTTTTAATAGACGTTTAATATTTAATGCAAAGTTACTGATTTATGTTTTAGATTGTACATTGACATAAATAAACTTTCAATTGAACCTTCAATAATTTTAATAGCTAATATAGGTACCCTTTCAGCGTACATACAAAATCAGCTACGAGATAACTCGTACCTGTCATTAGTAGAACATAAATCCCTTAGACTATGCCGCAAAGAAACAAATTATTTTTGCCCGTTATGTCCAAAAACTCCGGCGTTATATAGTTGATTCTTTTAAAGCTTATCACAGCAAAAATTTGTATTCCTACTGCAGAAAATACGGAATTATTATGTCTTCCTTTGTTTGTTTGTGCTACTACCGTACCTAAGTACCTTATATCATGTATTTTTTCCATTAAAAGTCTGGTCTTTGATTTTCTTTGCCAATAGTGCCAATAAAATATTTTTTTTGTATTCCTATACAAAAAAAAAATACTTTGGAATATTTTGAAAAATATATTGGAGGCCCAACAAAATCTACGAATATATTCGTAGTCGGCACTATGCTAAAGACGCGCACTACGAGTTATCTCGTAGCTGGCACGCAAAGGGTTAAATAAATTATTTTAAATTTTATTAAATTTTAGCAAATAAAAATATTATGGTATTTTTAAAAGCTTGTAGTAAGGGTTGAGAAAATATTAAATAATACATGCAGACGGCTATATGTATTCAATAATTCAGTATAATTATCAATGTGCTTTAATTGTTTGGAAAACGTGAGCATACAAGAGCACGCTCCGTTTGTTAGTAAGCTCTAAGCCCATTGACGCTCGCAATATCACTTGCGTGTGCCAACTCTAGGGTATTAGTTGTTAAACTGCGCTTAGTGCCTGATGACGTAGGTATCCTAGGCATACCCTTTAACTTCTTGGCCAAATAACATTGACAGAGTTCTATCTGTGAAATACCTACATATATATTATTAAAATAATCAATTGCAATGTATGACGGAACATCACTTAAAGAAGACGCGACCGATTTGGCTGAATCTTTTTCGTCGTGTTCGTAACAGAACAAGGTTCGTATAATTCGTAGAATTTGTTTTGAAAAAAAACACGTGAAGAGTGGGTGCTATTTTTACTTTAAAATATCTTTGATGTTCATTTCGACGTCTTGACATCATTACACGTCCTGACATGATTGATAGTCATTACATGAAATAAGGCACATTTGAAAGTTCGGTTGTCTCATAGAACCTCCGTATTTAACTGTAAAGCTACAGGTATTCACGCGAACAAAGTCGCGGGTAGACCGTTACTTTAGAATGCAACGCGATAGTCTAAATGTTTATATAGGTACTAGTTAATACTATTTTTATCCTACTGCTGCATTAGAAACAGGTATGAGAGTAGATGCTATTCAGACGGGTACTTTGCAGAAACGCCTTTTCATCGGTAGAACGTATGAAGAAAATTTTGTTCACTAAATTAATTAATTTAACCTTGCGAATTGAAAAGTGTTTGCATTGAACCCGTAACACGACAACTTCTTAAAAACTTTAATGAAGAATTCCATTTAATGAATGCAGTACGAAGTAACAAAAGTACATAAATTAACATAGGATTTCCTCTGAAATAATGTATAGGTAAGATGAACGTACTGACAATTTGGTAAGCATCGCGATATGCAAATATAAATGTATGAGGCAGTTTCAAATTCTAAAGCTGGAGACGCTCGTGTTTTAACGAGTATTAAGGACGGATTATGACTGTTACATTTAAAGACGCTTTCATTACAGATCGCTCGCGTGTTACGTAAAATAAACTTGAGTTTCGTATGTATTGCTGGATTTGTATTGATGCACATTTAGAAAGGTTTATTTTCAAAAAAATGGTGTTGCCCGCGTTTGCTTTTTTTGGAATTTGCTTGGAATCTGTTACCGGGGTATTATATAAAAAAATTGGCAAATTAAAAGACAATGAGGACCGTAGAAATAGTGTACGTTTCACCAAATTACTATGCACTATGCACAGTGCTCAGCATGATAGGTGGAGCCAATTGCCGCTCTTTGCTGTAGGATGTATATTGTGCAGTTTTAGCACATGAGTAAAGAAACGATACAGAGACAAAGCTTCATATAACCGCGCCGTCGCGAGTCAACTACTACAAGCATACGGCGCATGTGTGCGTGTCCAGCTGCGTCGCGTATGCGCCGCCACTGGATAAAACCGGTTTACCGCAGTATTTACTCTCGCTCGGCCAGTGGAGAGACTCGAGACGACTGTGCGTTTTATGAAGCTTTGTCTCTGTTCTGTTTCATTACTCATGTGGTTTTAGTCCGTTACTCGCCTTTTGCGTAACCCAAGGGAAGAAAGGGGAGAATTATTTTAGTGAACTGCTACACCACACGGGCAGAAGTCCTTCATGAAGGTATCGACCAGCTTGGTTCTCTGGACTCGCACCACAAATTTTTAAAGCAACAACTAATCGATATAAATGTATGGAACATCTGATTTTTAATAGCATATTCATAGTATTCTCCTAAATAAATTGTGGTTTTTGCACCTAATATGATGAATTATGATATTTTATTAGTCTAGTGATAGTATATATATACAGTCGTGGTCAACTAATTAGGGACATTCAAGATAGTGAAGAGCAATAACCGGTTATGTACATATAAATATAAAACCCTATTGATTTTTCAGCACCTATTATTTGCATAATTTGGTCCGATTACTATACTATAAATGGCTGTAAATAAGAGAATAATTAAATAGAAAAAAGTATTTAATATCAAAGGTTGAACATGTATTCAATTTTAAGGTATAATTATGTAACTGGACATTTAATTAAGGACAGTAAAATATAATGATGAATAGAGTTAAACAAAACGAATAATCTCCAGTATTATAATATTTTTAAAAGCTCCATTTTATTACGTGTAAAATCAGTACCCAGTAGCAAAACCTTTGTTAGTAATTACCGCTTGACACCGATGTGGCATAGACATTATGAGTTTCTGACATGTTTCGATAGGAATGTTTGCCCATGCCTCACAAAAAGCTTGATTAAGTTGATCTAAAGTTGTGGTACGATAAGTTGAAACTTTTTTCTTGATTTCGTGCCAAAGGTGCTCAATTGGGTTGAGGTCCGGGCTATTTGCTGGCCAATCTAGCACCGATACTGACTGACTGGTAAGAAACGACTTGACTGAACGGGCGGTATGTTTCGGGTCGTTATCATGCTGAAACGTCCATATAATAGGGAGATGCTCCTCAGCATAGGGAAGCATAGTTTCCTCCAATATTGTTTTGTATTGATGTTGGTCTAAGTTACCCTGAACTTTTCTCACAGGTCCCACTCCACGTCCAGAAAATGAACCCCAAATTTTAATGTTTCCACCGCCATGTTTCACCTGCTTTTTTGTGAATCTTGGATTCATTTCCGCTTTTACAGGACGCCGTACGTATTGCCTTCCATCTGAAGAAATTAAATTAATCTTGGTCTCGTCAGAGAATAATACATGTTGCCATTGGGCGTAGGTCCAATGTCCATATTTACGTGCAAACGCCAAACGAGCATTTCTATGTTCTTTCTTCAACAACGGTACTTTGCGAGCCACTCTTCCGAACAACCCTGCTTCTACCAGACGTCGTCGAACGGTCCTCGCTGATACACCGGCTCTTTCGTCTGCCCCAAACACTTCGTGTTTAATTAAAATAGAGCCTAGAAACGGATCTTTCTTAGCTAACCTGGTTATCATTCTATCTTCTTGCGGAGTTGTTTTTCTCGATCTTTTTGTCCTGGGCACATTTAAAGCTGTGTTATTGCGCCTGAAATGTTGCACTGCATTGCATACCATAGTTTTTGAACAATTTAAATGTTCTGCTATCCCTCGGTATGACCAACCACGCTCGACAAACTTCATGATAATTGTTCGTAGTGTTGGATCGCAACTTTTATTTTTGCCCATATTTCTTCAAAATAATTCTCAAAACTTAAAATTAAAAATCTGGATTGCCGCCAAAACTACCACAAAACAATAAAAGAAGAAATAAAAAAGTATTGAGATTCAAATTTTGAAAATAGATCGCAATATCTCAGTGTCCCTAATTAAATGGCCAGCCAGCATTCTTTGAACAAATAGCACACTGATAATCTATCAGCTATACTGTAAAGAGGTTTAATGTTTAAGAAGTTGTTATTGTTTGTATAATCGGGCACATCAATGACTAATTATACTTACGTGTAAAAGATATGGAATATTGTTAAGACTCGTTGGAAAATAAAAAATAAATTCACAATTTGGCTTAACTAGAGATTGTCCCTAATTAGTTGACCACGACTGTATATATATATATATATATATATATATATATATATATATATATATTTACATCCAGCTACGCATTTGGCGTCATGCATGCTGTGCATCATTACGACGTCCTCCAGTTCAGCTTACAATTTAGATCATCTCTCTGCGAATGTTTCTTAGTTTTTTGATGCCTTTCTCCGTAGGATATTTTATTTTGCGATTATTTTAATTGTGGCAATATTCTTCTTGCAGTCATGCCCAAACATTTATGAACTCCATTTCATGGTGATAAATTTTTGGCTTCCTGGATATACTGATTATCATTTACTTAATGCGCTGACATTTTCACGTCCTCCTGATTTTGTAAATGCGACGTTGCCAGCAATGCGTTACCTATCTCTTTCTTTCACCGAATATTTTAATGTTGGGTCCAACTTGACAGATGTCTTTAAAATTGTTAACCAAAGTTTTTTTAAGAAATTATTTAGTTAAGAATGTTTACACATTTCGGTTTCCCATACAATCTTCCAAGTCGAAATTTTTAAAGACCATTAAGCCATATTTTATGAAACTTTGCATGCTAAAGTAAAACACTGGGATCCAATCGTTTATTTGGCTGAGTTATTGAGATTTGAAATCGCAATAACTCAGTTAAATAAAGGTTTTTTTAAAATGTTTTCAACAAACTATTTAGATCTCTATATTTTACCTCAGCATGCCGAGTTTCTTAATTAAAATTTTTGCGGAAGGTGCGTAGTTCGATTCCCGCCTGAGGTTGTCGTCTTTTTTCAATGTTTAAAATTTTACTTAAGTATATTTAAGTGTTAATAAAACGCTAAAACATAAAAACATTAATCTATAAACGCAGCTTCATCTTAACCGAATGTTCAAATATTTGTAAAAATATTTCTTTCGAATCTCAGAGGTGAAAACTTCTAAGATTTGATGAAGCAATGTTGACTAAAAACATAAGCATCAAGCACTGACAAATTTCGACGTTTGAAAGCCAGACCTCGGTAGCCAAGTGGTTAAGGCAGTCGCCCGGAATGCGGAAGGTGCGTGGTTCGATTCCCGCCTGAGGTTGTCGTCTTTTTTCAGTGTTTTAAATTTTACTTAAGTATATTTAAGCGTTAATAAAACGCTAAAATATAAAAACATTAATGCCGAGTTTCATCAAAAATGGCCTAATGGTTTTTAAAAATTTCAACTTGGAAATTTGTATGGGAAACTGAAATGCGATAACGCTTCATTAAAGAAACTGACATAAGTTTTGGGTTCATCAATGTGATGCCTTAAGGTTTGATCTCGATCTAATTAAAAGTGCAGCGGCCATCATAAATAGCCGCTGCACTGAAGTACACAATTTATTATTTAGCTATAAGGGTCAATATCGATTCGAGAAAATTGACAGTTTTGGGTAAGTGGTTCTGCTTGCATTCCTTGGGTTCTGATTTCCTAAATAAGTACTTATATTCTCTTTTTCCTTTAAAGATGATGTTCTACTAACTATCCAAGCCCTAAGCTGAGGAGCTACCGTACGCCCCTATATTGATATCTGGCGTCCGTTGTTGGCATCTGGCATCCGTATATTCATGTCTGGCGTCCGTATATTGGATATCTGGCGTCCGTATATTGCTATTTGACATTTCACGCCAGCTCTTATAACATCTTGAGCATAATATGTGACAAGTCGGACAGTCCTATTTACAAATTCATATTGCGTAAATGCCTCGGGTTCTGGCTTCCTAACTTAATTATCTTTATAGTTTGAAATACCTAGGCCCTTTGTTGAGGAGCTACCGTGCGTCTGTATATTGTTATCTGGCGTCCGTATATTGACATGTGGCGTCCGTATATTGATGTCTGGCGTCCGTATATTGCTATTTGACATTTTGACGCCAGCTCTAACAAACATCCTGAGCATAATTATGTAACAAGAGAAAAAAAGACAAAAACCGTACCGAAATGCTGGAAGCTTGGCAATGTGCAGCCAGTACCCTAAAAGGGAAGTCTCATGCTGACCCATGCAACTACCGACCGATCGCTATCAATTCCATACTCTGTAAGGTCATGGAAAGAGTTCTAAACAGTAAGTTGGTATGAGGAGCTGAGGAGGTCATTAACTTATAGGTATGTACCTATAAGTTAATGACCTCCTCAGTGACTGTCAATATGGCTTCCGCCGAGGAAGCCGGGGATTTCGACTGGGGATCTTCTAGTTTATGTGACGCACTACTGGGGTGGGGCCCTCGAGATGCACGGCGTAGCACTTGCCGTATCACTGGACATCTCGAAGGCTTTTGAAAGGGTCTGGCACGCAAGTCTGCTGCGCAACCTTTCTGCGTATGGTGTCCCCGCTGTAGATATTATTATATGTACTTTTGTAGTTGGATAGCTGATTTTCTGACGGAACGATCGATCAGAGTAGTCATCGATGGCTGGTCCTCTGACTCAGTGGCTATTGATCCCGGTGTTCCTCAGGGGTCTCTCTGCGACGCTTTTCCTGTTGCACATCAATGACCTGTTGATACCAGGAATTGTTGGGTATGCAGATGACAGTACTGTCGTAGAGAGATACCTTTCGGATGCAAACTGCAGTCAAAAAGCTGGGCGTCCTAAATAAGGTCAAGTGATATTTCACGCCGGGATAGCTTTAAACTCTCTTTAAAGCTGAAGTCCGATCTTGTATGGAATATTGCAGTCACCTATGGGACGGCTCAGCGAAATATTACTTGTACTTTGCATCTGTGTATATTGATAGTGACAGTAAAGCGTCTCAAAACTATGAAATTAGTGATTTTTTGAAAAACAAAGATTACTACAGTGAACATCTATCGCTGATCGAATCGATCTATCGTGAATATTTGTATTTCTTGTTACTTTTTTAGATTATTATTGTTTAAAAATTATTATCCTAAACATGAAGGAGTCCTACCATATTGTATTTACCTGTAAGTGTTTGTTACACTTAAATAATGTTACAAACTTAATTAAGTAATTTAATGTATCAGTGTAAACAAACGTTGGTGAATTATATAAAAAAAAATACCAAGTAACTGCACTGGACACGATTCAACGCAGAGTTGAGAGGCTAATTGGCGACAAAGAACTGGTGAAGAGCAAGTTTTACACCCTAGCTCACCGCCGCAAAGTTGCCTTTCTGTCGGTCTTTTACAGACCTGGAACTCCATGAGCTCATACGGCCATCCCCTTTCTTCCATCGGACATCCAGACGCACTGCGGGCTACCACCCTTTCTTGGAGGATATTTCTAAATGTCGCACAAAGCACTACTCAACATCGTTTATACTGTGCACAGAAAAGGAGTTGAACTCCCTCCCTGCGTCTGTGTTTCCGAGTACTTATCTTAAGTATCTTCAAAGCAAGAGTGAATAGACACCTTCTGGGTTAGCTCGCTCCATCGTGAATCGGCTTGATTGGGATCAAGAGCAAACCCATTTACAGAAAAAAAAACAACTAGTCGGACAGTCCGATTTACGTATTCATATTGCGTAAATGCCTTGGGTTCTGGCTTCCTAACTTATTGTCCTTATAATTTGAAAGGCCTAGGCCCTTTTTTACCGTGCGTCTGTCTATTGTTATCTGGCGTCCGTATATTGTTATCTGGCATCCGTATATTGACATCTGGCGTCCGTATATTGACATCTAACGTCCGTATATTGATGACTGGCGTCCGTATATCGGATATTGCTATTTGACATTTCACGCCAGCTCTAACAACATCCTGAGCATAATATGTGACAAGTCGGACAATCCGATATACGAATTCATATTGCGCCTCGGATAGTGGCTTCCTAACTTAATTGTCTTTATAGTTGAAAGGCGTAGGCTCTTTGTTGAGGAGTTATTATATTGTTATCTGGCGCCCGTATATTGCTATTTCACAGTTTGCGCCAGCTCTAAGAGCATTCTGAACACAATATGCGACAGGTGGGATGATGAAAGAACATGTACACACGCCAGCACATCAACCTACCTACCACAAAATGTCCAATTTTCTTCAATAGACTTTGAACTTTATGCCTTAAATATATGGTTAAAAATGTATTAAAGAAATTTTACAGTTTTGGATAGGTTGCAGGCGTCTGTACATTTAAATTTTTTATTAATTATTTATTAGTTTTATGGCTGATTATTCAATCATTGGATAAAACTTATCCTTCTGATAAAGCATTACGCAATCAAGCTAAAATGTCACCTGTTTAAAAAAAAAGTCATTTATGACAATACATTTTTAATAAGTAAGTATAATAGATTACGATTTTTGATAATAACTAGCGGCCGCTCGCGGTTTTACCCGCGTGGTTCCCGTTCCCGTGGGAATATCGGGATAAAAAGAATCCTATGTGTTAATTCAGGTTATAAACTATCTGTATGCCGAATTTCATTCAAATCCATTCAGTAGTTTTTACGTGAAGAAGTAACAAACATACACACTCACAAACTTTCGCCTTTATAATATTAGTGTGATATTGTATTTTAGTAGGCACCAAACATTGAGTAAGCTGGCAACGTCGCATTAGCGGACGCCAAATTTATATGAATACGTCAGAAAAGAAGCGCGTTTAATACGGCTGTGGATATACGCACGACACTAGCGCCGCACCTCTGCTGAGATTTTTTTGGGAACTATCCAGTATTTATTTGCAGCCATTACAATAAATTTTTGGCTTCCATCGATTTTTGTTCTACGGCTAGCTTGATCTTAGAGGCGCCAAGTGTCATCGATTAAAAAAGTGGCGTCCGGTATGCGGACGTCAAATAGCGGTGGACGCCATTTTAAATGTAATTTCGCCTTCAGTGGACGGAAGTTTGCTTGTGGGATATATATTATATAGCTAGTTAGCTATATCGAGCGTCTGCTATATTTTATGACATAGTAACGACATATTTTTTTTTTAGTAAATGTCGTTGCTGGTGGTGTCTTGCGCCTGTTCTTTGCCACATTTAAAAATGACGTCCTAAATGGTAAAAAAGATTTGGACGATTCAAAGTACTTGAAAATTAAGTTAATTGAAAAAGTATATTTTGAGTTTGATTTTATGTTTTTTTATCTCTTTTTTATCGCTCTCAAAACGTCTGCACTTAAAGAGTAACTAGCGTGATGTTTAGGCACTCATTTCGTTTTAGTGGTGTGTAAATTTTGTGTCAACATGGCGAAGTGTCTCTGCAAAAAATGCAATTCTGCCAAAATATATATACCTACGTTAAACGTAGGAATATTGTGACAAAACTGCTACTACTCCGCTACGATTTAGTATAATCATAACAATATTTATAATCATTTATTTGCAAGAAAAACGGTGTAAAATGGTGGTTACTTAAAAAAGAACAAATGGCTTATGTCTCACTATCAAAATAGCATGCCAAATAGTAACCATGTCAATCTATATTACTCGTCTACACTTTACAATTGTCAACAAAACTTATCAAAAAATTCTTTAACAGTATAAAAGTTATTTTCATTCAGCTATTTAGGTAAGTAATCCTTTTTTAAACAAAAGACTACCCAGTTCTTTCATTTCGTTAGCAATCTTATTATATATTCGGACAAACATTGCAAGTGGAAATACATATAAGATTGTGTATCTAGGTTTAGTTATCGAAGATTCCAGTCAATAAGTTTCCAATAATTACGGCCGCGGTGCCGTTGACGTCTCCCACACAACGGGCGCAATGCGTCACGGTCCCATTCTGGCCTTATAATCGAATCCTTTGTTGTAGGGAGGAAAAAAAGTCTTACTTAATTTCGAGCGAAAAATCTTTGAAGTAAAAACTTTGTCTCGGTTTTTTTTCTTTGTCCGGGCAACGTTTGAGGTTTTTTAATAATCTCCAGGCGGAAGAGAGAGTTGTGGCGTTCGTCTCTCGCGGCCGTTTTTGAAGCGTTACACTTCAGCTTATTAATTGAGAAGCGAAGCCTCTAATGTTTGACGAGGATAACTTTGCGGATTAAAAAACCCGTTTAACAAGGATTTGGTTGAACGATGTTTTATTTTATAAAGGAGGTTAACTTATTGCTCTTTGTGAACACCACATGTTTTTATAATTAATTCAGAAGAATTAAGTAGGTATTATGTTATACGAGAATAGAAAGATTATATCAACACTTTTCGACAATCTGGTTCCCTAAACTATTGTAATAGCTCAACTGGTAAAAGCACCTGGCCCGGATTACTAGAAGGGTGCGGGTTCGAATCCTGCTCGTAGAAATTTTTTTGACACTGTCTTTTTCAATTTGTCGTATTGTAAAAGTAATTACCTGTGCAAAAATCAACATTTATTTAGTGTGATCGTTATATGTGTGTGTTAAGAACGGCTGCATTTATTTGGATAACACTTAACTTGTTTTGATGTGTTTGTAAATTGTCTGGACATTGTTTTTTAATCTGTCACTGGCTACTGTTTACTTTTAAATATAAAATAAGTGGATTTACCGTGTCGCGTGGCGGTGAAATAATACTACCACCCCCTCTCTTCCCTTGGGTGTCGTAAAAGGCGACTAACAGACTGAATACTGCACATAAGCATTGAGCGGCGATGGGTTCACCACCGGTCACGCTGAGAACATGTGCAGTCGCTATTTGGTAAAAAGTGGACTATGGTAGAGGACTGCTTTTGCTGTCCTCATTGTCTAGTCTCTGACTAACCCTTTGGAGAAATTAGTCTTGATTTAATATAATATATGTATGTATAAAGTAAGCTGTATTTAATATCAACCACTAAGGTACCTGCAAGTAACAAGAGATAATGTACTTCTAACGGTTGGATTTTATTCTAATTACGCATACATGTAAAGGACCAATAGTGGGGCTAATATACGCCAGCGCATTCTCGCGCGCCCCTCTATCTTATTAGTAGCCGCGTCGCCGTTCAGAGGATTGGTCTGTGTCACTCAATAATAATTTTGTCTCTTGAATGCAACAAAATTGTGGATGAAATAAATACTGTTGTTCATAAAACTTGCTATTACAAAGTAAACCTTACAGTATAATTGATGTTTAAGCAAGGTAAGTTCAAAAGATTATATTGATTTATGTGTATTTTACATCGGATTGAATAAAATGAATACCAAAGCCTAATAAGAGCCAGATAAATGGCGGGTAAAGGGGCCGGCCCTATATATGTGCCCTAATGCCCTATATATGGCCCTATTATACTGTGTACTTTTAATAGGTAGGTAATCAAGTTTTGTTTTATTTTTAACTTTTGCAAAAGTTGTAGCAGAGTTTAACAAGGAAGTAATGTTTAATTTTTTATTGTTGTTCTTTCATTTGAAAGACTTTTTAAAAATGTTTTTAGATCGCACTCATGGAGCCTCCTGCCTTGAAAGCTCGTGGACTTTGGTCATTACAACAATTAGAAGCTGCAATGGCAGCTGTTAACGAGGGACGGTTGTCTTAAATTGCAGCGGCGGATTAATAACATTTAAATTTACGATGAAATATTTTTTTTTTACGATTTTTATTTTTTTGTTTTCTTTTTTATGTGTCTTACCTACTAGAACAACATTCTTATTCATGTGGTTTTTATTGAGGTCCACTAGTTTGTCCATTACGGCATTGGTAAAAGGAAAGAGACACTAAAAGTGTTAAGTGAAACAGGTTTAAATTTTCATCCACCAAATTTGTTGACTTTTTTTACGTATTTATTTTTGTTTAATGTCAAAGGTTTATTTATAGGAAAGGATACTTAGTTGAGGGATATGATAATTTTATTAATATCTTGTTGGGAAATATATGCTTTTTCAATTTTTTTTGTTTTTTTTAGTTTAATAAGGTCCATAACAATTTTTCTCGTTGATTTATGTGTATTCATAGATGTATTTTCATGCCAAATGTTAGTGTTAGCTATGAGGAGCTAAAAAATATTGTGTTCATTTCGGTTATCTAATTAAGTATTGACTCAAAATCATGGTCCTTAATAAACTACGTATGTTTAATAAGGGCCATAGAAGGGGTTATAAAAATGATTATTTTGAACTGAAATTTGACAGGCTAAGGCGAAAATTGTATTTGTTACGTAAAAGTAAAAGAATAAATACTCTCCTAATAATCATTTTTTTTATTATTATCAATTAAATAACCTACATAATTAATTCTGAAGTTAGGTGGCCCTTGTTTGCCGCAAGTACCTTACCACTTATTTGTTTAACTCATACTTTGAATCCGAGATGTAATTACAACATTAGGCGTCATTTTCACTATAGTGCAGCAGCAAGTTGAAAATGTTTTCATCATCATCGGCCTATCATCGTCCCACAACTGAGCACAGCTATGCGATTCTCTAAGCGACATATAGACGCTGCGCGCATGGCTGTGATCTGCTGTCTCTTTCCAATTCTATGAATATGAAAGAGACAGAGTCAATTGTCAGCGCTGCGGCAGCCGCTGCTACCAAGGCTTTTACTTAGAGAGTCGCACTGCAGGCCTTTCCACGTGGATAACAGCACACAGAGAGATTGGGACATAACCCACCACGCTGGCCCAATGCGGGTTGGTGGGGTTTAACAGCTGCCATTCTACGACAACAACCGGGACCAACGGTTTTACATGTCTTCCGAAGTACGGAGGAGCTCGAGATGTTTTTAATTTGGTCACCCATCCAGTGACACGGCATCGACAATTCGACATTGCGAAAGTTGCTTAACGAGGATCGCAAACCAAACGCAATAACCACTGCGCTATCAAGCTCCTCCTCTCCGAAACTGTTGTAAAACGTGGCGACTTTGCCCGCTTTTTTAAGGTCTGACTAAATATTGTTTTAAATATACATTAATTTTACAATCTCTTTTGATCACACAAACACAAATTTACTTTTCTTTGCATACATTTATGTTAATAGCTAAAAAAAAGTATGTTTACCTAAGAAAATTTAAAATTTTAAGGCGGGCTAAAAGATATGAATATTTGGCTAAATTGCCCACTTACCATTTTAGTTCTAAAATTCTGCTGAAATCAACCTTATTCAATGGTCTTAAAAACTATAAAAACTGAACTGGGCAATGTGATCGTATAACAGATTATAGCTTTTCTAGGCATATCTATAGAACATCCAAATTTAGTCACAAAGCTGTTAAGAGCATTTTTCATACAAAAAATTCAATGGGTTGTCACCGTTACTGGCAGTAAGTAGGTACGTATGAAAATAATAATGCATTTTTATTGTAATCAAAAGTTTAAATTTTTCCAACTGTAATGACAATAAAGAGCTACATAGCAGTTCCAACTTCCTACTAGGTACCACTAAACTGAACTCACTGTTCTAAAAAATATGTTATTCTAAACAATTAAAACAAAACTGAATCTTTTGTAAATAATAAGACAAAAATAAAATAAAAAACAAAACAAAAATAGATAAGAAATAAACTAGACACTATAAGAAATTATTTACCTTAATATATTAATCAAAATATCAAAAAAATACAAAAATATATTTTTTATAAAATTATTATAAGATTTGAGAGATTAGACATTGAATAGACGTTTATCAAAATTGTTTTAACAATCAAGTTGTTAAACAGCATGTAAAAAAAGTACTGCTAATATTTTAAGAAGTGAGTCAGACGATTGATCGTGACAACACGACGACTGAACAACTTTCTTCAAGTTGTTCAGTCGTCGTGTTGTTACTAAGTTGCAAAATGAAAAAAAAAATTACCAGATCACAGTTTGTGTGTTTTCATTATTTACTTATTTGTTTTTTACAACTTAGCTGTTATATAGAAAGTGTTTTAGTTTATTACTATTAATCTTAAACTAAGTCAATCTAAAAAATATTTGTAAAAAATTAACACTTAAGTTATTAAAGTTATCAAATAAACACAATTAGAAATTACATTACGTTTTTTTGTCTTATATTTCAGTGTTTATTTATCTACATACACACTACTACACATATACATTAATCAAAATAACAAAAAAAAAAAAATTAAATTATTATAAGGTTTGAGAGATTAGACATTGAATACACTTTTATCAAATTTGTTTAAACAAACAATTTATCCACAAATTTATCAATGATTTAGATTTGAAAGGTTTGCTGAGACAACCTGTAAATATTCATTTCTCAACCCAAATTTCCCATTTTGTTAAAAATATTAGTTTAATAAATATACAAAAATAAGACAGAAAGAAGACTACACCTCGAGCGGGAAACCTTTAGGCAGCCGCCCGGATAGCGGAAGGTGTTTGATTCGTGTAAAGTATAATATTTCAGCGTTATAAAGGCTAAAATACTAATAATTGACAAAAATGTTAGTATACCTTTTTTTGTCAACCCTAATAGTAATATTTTTATGGGCAAAGTTGACAACAGTGCTTGGACATAATTGTGTGACTTTGCCCATGGTTATAAATTCGAATCTATGAAACGTTATTGCGTTAAATTGTCAACCTTCATTATTTATATTTCAAAAATAAACGATATTTAAAAAATCACTTACCTGCAGCTACTCAAAATATGAGTTTCTTCCAAAGGAGTACGCGTGCTGCTCTCCGCAGTCACCAATTTATAGTCTCTAACATTCCATCACGCACAAAGAAATATGGTGACTCGTTTCTTTGTCGCACTTCCAAAAGATGGAATAGTCTACCAACACACGTATTCCCTCCTACCTATGACATAGGGTCCTTCAAACGAGGCGTGAAGAAGCACTTTGTGGGTCGGCAGAGTGAGGGTGACTGATGCTACGTCTCTTACGCTGCACCAGTTGTCCTCGCGCCTGGACTTCATTTCCACTTAACATCAGGTGGAGTGAGGTCATTTGCCGGGCTTAGCATAAAACAAAAAAACAAAAAAAAAAGAAGTTATTCACTGCGATTTTGGCCCGCAAAAACAGTACTGACTTTGGCATTGTCTGAAAAGTAACTGACGTGAAGTGAGAAGAAGTCCCTACAAAAATAAAATAAGAACGTGTTCCAAGAACAGTGTTCGATTCGTGTTAATTTTTTAATTACTAATTAAGTTGCACATTGTTTATGTTGGTTAGATGCATTAGCACACACTGACCAATTTTGTCCTGACTAAGCGCGCTTGTGTAAATGATTGTTGCCTAATATTACTTTGTTCAGACTCCTAACAGTAAATTAGTAGTTAAATTATTACGTTACGTTTGGTATTATGACGAGAGATTGCATTGTTATTTTTCCCGTTTTATTTTTTAAGGAATTTTTTATGTTCTTGTCGTGTTAAATCGGCTCAGATCTCGTGCATGCTCACCACGCGTGCCAAGTAGCGTGCTTTATTTTTTCGCTCGTGTTAATTTTATATATTTTTATTTGTTTTTAATTTTTGCCTTTGCGATCGGCTCATTCTTTGTGCGTGCTCACCACATGAGCTTAGTGTGTTTCATTTAGTTTCATCAGTTTTTTTAATATCGCTTACGGCTATTTGCGTGCGTCGCCTTCGCTTCTACACATGTTTGCCCACTTGTGGGACACAGACAGAGTGTCCCAATTTTCTTTTTTAATTAAATTTTTATTATTTGTTTATTTTTAATTTTTTTTACGACCGACTCATTGTTTTGTTTGTTTTTTGTTTTGCGGTCGGCTACTGTTACGTACGCGCGTTCAATAAACACAGACATACACATACACATGCGTTTGCCCACCCGTGGGCCATATACAAGGCTTCCCAACTTAGTTTTGCTTTCTTTATTGTTGCGTTAATTTTAGCACATTTGCCATTACCTTAGTAAACAAATACGTCCAGTCCAACCATAGAATATATACAGAGTATTGTTCTTTTTACTGCCTTTAAATTCGTTAACTTTTTTTAATTTTTATTATTTTTTCTTGTCTCCTTTTATTCATCGTGATGCCGACCAAGTCACAAGCCGCGATATTTAGGGAGGCCGCCAAAGCTATACACAAGCTCCTAGAGGTGGGATCAAGGATCATTGCTGGCGACACCAAACATTCCATAACGGAATTTAACGTGCGTTTCGCACAGATACAGGGCGTAAAGGACAAGCTGGACTCAGTATACTACAACATTCTCGACGAAGAGAACTAAGACGAGGGGATTGAGAAGACATACACTGAGAACCACACAAAAGCCTCCGGGGCATACCTGGGGATACTTGTGGCTAGGGAGGAAATCTTACCCTCTTCCACGTCGTCCCCAACCCATAACGCTAAGCCCAGTCTCGGCGTCAATACGCCTACAGCCGTCCTCCCCAAGATAGCGCTGCCCAGGTTCAGCTCAAAAGTGGAGGACTGGCCCTCCTTTATTGCACTGTTCAGGAGTTTGACTGACGACATGGCGACCTTGTCGGAAGCAGTCAAGCTCCACTATCTCTTCTCAAGTCTCAGCGGTGAGGCATTAAGCATGGTGTCCCACCTAAAGGTCACCAATGAAAGTTTTGCCGTGGCCATGGACATCCTTACCAAGCGGTACGAGAACCGCCGGGTTCTCATCGATAGTTTCGTCGACTTAATCCTGGGGCTGCCGAGCATCCACACGCGCTCTAACATACGCATACTTTTCCTCACTCAGCTGGTGTCCGCCCAGTGTGCCCTTAGTAATTTGGATCTGCCCATAGGAGACGACTACGTGTTTGTGTCGATAGTGGTGCGAAAGCTTAAGGGTGAGCTCCGCACGTTATTTGAACGCAGACACGGGTCTAGCAGCATCCTGCCCACGTTGAGTGACCTCATCTCCTACCTAGAGGAGCACGCGCGCTGTGTGGAGACAGAGTTCTCCAACATAGCCCAGCCGCAGCCCATTCACGCCCTGCCCGGCCCTTCTCGTAGCCGCGCGCCTCCACAGTTGCCCTATCGCACTTATGCTCAGATGGCTCAGCAACAACCCGACCATTACCGTGGCCGCTCCTCAGCTCCATCGCCTCACCGCGCCTATGATCAGCCTACTCACCAACCGTTCCGCCCAGCTCAGCAAATGCGTCACCGCCCATTCACCTCCCCGGCTCGCAGTCAGCCCTTCCCCGTCTACTCGGCCTTCCAGCAAAGCTGCTCCTCATCATCGTCCTCGTCCTCTTCCTCACGCTCGACGTCCTACTGTCCCTATTGTGCCACTAGGGGACATACGCTCATGACGTGCAAATGGTACAATGCCCAGCCAACACAGGGCCGTTGGGACTTTGTACAGGCACGCGAGCGCTGCCAGCGTTGTCTCGGCCGTCACTACGAGAGCGAGTGCAGGTCAAGGGGGGCATGCAAGAACTGTGGGAGCTCGAACCACCACACGTCCCTCCATCGACCAGACGGCCCAACGCACTCAGCTAATTCGTCGTCTGTACATGTACCCCCACCACAGCTGAGAGAGCACTCGAGGGAGCGTCTCAGACACAGCAGGCAGCACGAACCCGCACAGGCTAAACAGGTGCAACCCAGCTCTGCTCACAGAGCCAGCCCGCCCAGGTCCGGTTCGACAGGTAGGCCCCGCGAACGCCGCCAGCAATTATGACTCCCAACTATCACGGAGCACCCTAGCGAAGAGGTAGATTTAGCCCATGCCCAGTCAACCCATGCCCACACAGCTGATACATACTCAGCTCATACAATTTCGGCTGATACTCAATCAGCTCACTCACCTCCTGTGCCCACTGGCACACCCATTTTGTTGCCAACCGTCTCACTAAGAGTCGCGGACGTACATGGCCATCTTCACACATCCAGAGCTTTATTGGACTGTGGCAGTATGCTGACATTAATAACGTCACGTATGGCACGACTTTTGAACCTGCCATCAAAACCCACTTCTTTAAAAATTACAGGAGTTGGGAATCAGCACAAACATGAGTCAAAGGCGGCAATAACAATAGTATGCCGACCCACTCACAATGATACTCCTACAATCACTGCCACAGCTCATATTTTAAAAAACGTCACTGGCTACCTTCCCTTAGAGAATGTACCAAACATTTCCCACGTACTAGGCCAGCCACCCGTGCCATTGGCTGACCAGCTTTACCACACACCAGCCCCGATCGACCTCTTATTGGGGTCGGACGTTCTTAGCCAGCTGTTGGACGGGACTAAGGTCTCGTTGGGCCCGGGCAAGCCCATAGCCTTCGGCACGATTTTCGACTTCGCGTTGATAGGACCCATTGAGGACTTGTATGCGCAGCCGGCGCAGCAGGTTAACTCAGCTCACGTCGTTAGCTCACAACCAGACTCAGCTGAATCAGCCCAGGACATACGTCAGAGTCTGGAAAGATTCTGGGAGTCTGAGGAGCCCCTCCCTCAATCTCACACTCATAATGATCCCCTGGAGGAACAATGCGAGGAAATCTTCCGCTCTACCACTACACGCGATCCCTCAGGCAGATATACGGTCGCTCTGCCCTTTCTAAAGGACGCCCCTCAACTAGGTAAAACTCACCCTATCGCATTACGCAGATTCCTCAATATTGAGAAGAAGCTAATGGCGAACCCGTCTCTGCGTTCTAAATACGTCGACTTTATGGCCGAATACATCGACTTAGGGCACATGGCTCCCTGTCACCCAAATACATTCGCCCATAAACCTTACTTCTACATCCCTCACCATGGCGTATTTAAGTCAGGGTCGGACAAGCTGCGCATTGTTTTTGATGGTAGCTGCAAAAGCTCCAATGGTGTCAGCATAAATGAATGCCTACACACAGGCCCCGCCCTTCAACAGGACATTGTGGACATCATCATGTCCTTCAGAACGCATCCAGTCGTTTTCAGCACTGACATCCAGAGGATGTTCAGAAATGTGCTGGTTGCCCCAGACCAGAGACGGTATTAGCTGATACTATGGCGGTCCTCACCAGATCACCCTCTGCTCACCTACGCCCTCAATACAGTTACCTACGGCTTAAGATCAAGCCCATACCATGCAATCCGCACTCTGCTTCAGCTGGCTGATGATGAAGGCCATCGCTACCCTGGAGCCGCTCAGGTTCTTCGCAAGTCTATCTTCGTTGATGACATCTTGTGTGGTCATGACACAGTTGAATCCGCCCAAGCACTTCAGGACGAGTTGATAAGTCTGCTAGACCTAGGCGGCTTTCAGCTCAGTAAGTGGACATCTAACTCGCCTAAGCTGCTCGAGAGATTTCCCGACAACCAATGCGACATGCCCAAGTACTTCGACATGAACCCAGAATCCACGTCCATTAAGGTCTTGGGTATACAGTGGAGCCCTCAGTCAGACGAGTTCACCTACCGCATCTCTCTGCCCCCCATCACACATGTCACAAAGCGGTCTATTTTAAGCACCGTAGCCTCACTTTATGACTCAAACGGCTGGGTTTCTCCCGTTATCTTCCGCGCAAAGCTGCTACTTCAGCAATTGTGGCTACTAAAGCTGGAATGGGATGAGCCTACTCCCTCTGAAGTACAAACGGAGTGGCACCACATCTCAGAGGATCTGCCGCTGTTGTCTGGCATTCGCTTCCCTCGGCACGTTTGTGCAAACAAAGGCTCAGCTGCATACTCGCTTCACGGGTTTTCAGATGCCTCTGAAGCCGGGTTTGCCGCCGTTGTTTATCTCCATGAGCTTGATGCCTCCGGAGATACTTTGGTACACTTGATTGTCGCCAAGTCGCGAGTCGCACCAATCAAGAATCGCCTCACAATCCCCAAGTTAGAGTTGTCGGCCGCCACCCTACTCTCCTAGCTCATGATCCGTGTGTCGGTTCAGTTATCGGCCAATATCAGTATACAACAACACATATGTTGGTCAGACAGTACGATAGTCCTGGCCTGGCTCAATACACCGCCTCACCGTCTTCAACCCTTTGAAGCCAACAGGGTAATTAAAATCAGCTCAGGCTCACCAGAATGTACCTGGCGACATGTACCTTCCAAGCTCAACCCGGCAGATTGCGCAAGCAGAGGGATGTCTGTGCAATCCCTGTCAGCCCACAACCTATGGTGGTCTCTTACGTGGCTTAGACAGCCTTGTGAGTCTTGGCCTGCGATGCCCTTAGCTCTGGGCCATCACGCCCTGCCCGGCCTTAAGCCCAAACACGTCCCGTCACTGGTCACAGTGCCCGGTCTTGACTTTGACCTGCTCACTCGGTTTAGTTCACCAGACAAGCTCGTCGGAGTGACAGCTTGTCTAAAACGCTTTCTGCACAACTGCAGACACCACCCAGATTCGCGACGCTCAGGCCCCTTGTACGTCAGTGAACGAAGAGAGGCCCTACTTTACTGGGTGCGCAGTGTTCAGCACAATGAGTTTGCAGAGGACATCCACCGCCTTCAAACTGGCAAAATCTGCTCCGTCAGACTCCAGCGGCTGTCACCACTCATTAAAGACGAGCTCCTTAGAGTTGGTGGACGACTGTCCCATGCGTCTATCCGATATAACGCGCAGCATCCGCTCATACTTCCTAGCTCTAGCCCACTTGTAGACCTCATCATTGACCACTACCACAAAATACACTGCCACCCTGGCGCTGACACTTTACACGCTATCCTACGCCAACAATTTTGGATATTGTCCGCGCGCCGTATTATTAGACACCGAGTCTTTAAATGCATTAGATGTTTTCGATGCCGGGCCCAGCCGTAAGCGCCCTTCATGGCCGACCTGCCAGCCGATAGAGTTACGCCTCAGCCAGTATTTAGTCAAGTCACGACCGATTTTGCCGGCCCTTTCCTCGTTAAATCTAGTACCTTACGTAATGTTAAACTCTTAAAAGCGTACTTTTGTATATTCGTGTGCCTCTCCACTAAGGCGGTTCATTTGGAACCGGTCTCGGACCTCAGCACGGAAGCGTTCCTCGCGGCGTTACAGCGTTTTATAGCACGCCGCGGTGCCCCGGTTCTCATCCGCTCGGACTGCGGTACAAATTATGTAGGCGCTAGAAATCAGCTCATTGAAGTACAAAACTTTCTTGCCTTGAATAATGACACGATTGCGCACAAGCTCGCTGGTCAGCACATTACTTGGTTGTTGAACGTTCCTAAGGGACCATGGTTCGGTGCGTTACATGAGATCAACGTAAAATCAACAAAGCAACTTTTATATCGCGTAATTGGCGAACAACACCTCACATTCGAGGAATTCTCCATACTTTTAGCTCGAATAGAAGCTGTCCTTAACTCTAGACCTCTCTGCCCACTTTCGTCTGATCCTTCAGACTTTGAGCCGCTTACAGCCGGACATTTCATTATAGACCGCCCACTAACGGCCCTTCCCGAACTATCCGTGGAAGATAGGCCGATTTCCACACGTAGGCGATTCCAGATGGTACAGGCCCTTTCCCAGCGCTTCTGGACGCTGTGGACCCAGTCCTACCTCCACACACTCCAAACCCGCTCCAAATGGTTGTCCCCATCCTCCCCTCCCCGAGTTGACGAGCTCGTCCTCATCAAGGAGGACAACCTGCCTGCCCTTCAATGGAGACTGGGGCGCATTACTCGCACCCTGCCTGGGAAGGATGGCGTCGTGCGGGTGGTGGACCTGGACACCGCCAATGGACACCTCCGGAGGCCTGTGTTCAAGATTGCCAGGCTCCCTCTGGATGAGCCAAACCTGGGCCCCGGAGGATGTACTCGCCACGGGCGAGACGTATCGTTATAAGCGTATTAAAATACGCCTAGCGCCACCTAGCGAGGTGTCGCGAAGTTGGCGCGCGTCAGGAGTGGGAATCCGACGCGCGCGCGCGCCCTCTCAGTCTGTCTGCTAGCTACTGCGAGACGCCCAGAAAATACGCGCCCTGATATCGCTTTCGACTGAATATAGTGACCCTGAACTTTAAGTGAAGATAGTGCCTGTGATTAGGTGAAAGAACTGTGTGCTGTGCGTTACAAATCGCCTACATCGCCGCCAGCCAGCTCGCGGCCCCGTCTCCTGCCTTGCCCCCACCAATCATCTACCAAGTAAGTCGCATGCCCTCATTTCCGAAACCTAACCAGACCTGTCCTGGGTCCACACCCCTAATTACGTCGCATGTTACTGCGCCCCCCTGGCGCTAACAGTGGGTTTTCGGATTTCCCTAAATTGTAGCGATGATTTGATTTCAATGATGGAATCCTTTGCCTAGCAGTGGGACAGTATACAGTATACACTTTACTTTACTTAAAAAAAAATACTTTATAATGAAGATGTCTCAAGTGACACTGACAGAAATTCGGCCTTACCAACCCGAACTCCGCATTCGAAAGGAGCTGTCAAACAAGTTAATTAATATAGAATTGACAAACCGAATTGTATTATTTAGAACTTACTCACGCTACGGTCTTTAACTAAATTATAAGTTACCAAAACAATCTTCGTACTTCCGAAGGCACGTTTAGCCTTTGGTTGGTATAAATATTCATCGTTAAAAACTAGCATAGTAGCCACCACGCCTTTCAAATTCCCTTAGGTGTCGTAAAAGGCGACTAACGGACTAAATACTGCACTGCACATACATCCAACAGCATAGAACGGCGATGGGTTCACCATCTGCCACGCTGAGAACATTTTGCAGTCGCTATTTGGTGAAAAAAGTGGACTATGGCAGAGGACTGCTTTTGCGGTCCTCATTGCCTAGTCTCCATGTTAGAGACATTAATAAAAGATTAAAAGACACGGTTGACGGGCATTTATTTAATTGTAAAGATACACATTAATGCGGCCATTACAAAGCTTGAGGTCAAAAAGGGAGGAGGCAGTGTTGCCAATGTCTTAGAACTAGACTACCACTATATTATGTCATAGACATAGTTGGGGGGCGAGGGGAAGGCTCTAAACAACATAACTTTAGCACATTAGATACCCAACTATATAATAAACTATTTTTTACAAATATATGCTGCTTTATTTCTTATAACTAACTAACTTATAACTTTAGTTAGGTAATGTCTGCTTAATGAAAATGTTAATATATTAATTTTAATGTTAACTAGTTTGTTTAATACTGAGAATATGAGATACTAATATTTTTGATCTAATATATAGAAATCTATTTTTGAAAAGCTAACAGATTCATTAAATGGACTATCCCAACACATTCATGTTTTAAATAAAGAAAAAAGTTATATTGAACTAAACTTATGCTATGTATTTATGCAACAGCACACAATAGGAAAGTAAGTATTACAACTATAGTTTAGCATAATTATAAGTAAATGAGATTTAAGTTTCTAACATAAGTAATTTTAAGTTTCAATAGGCAAAATTACCAGCTTCGAAATAGCACGACAATGCAGTTTCTTATCAGAAGTCTGAACTTCAACTACTCTTACTCTATTGTCTTGCCCTGGGAATATTTTGGCAATCCTGCCCATAGGCCATTTCAGAGGAGGAGTGTTTGGATTTTTTAATAATACCAACATTCCTTCTCTTAAATTAGAAAGATCCTTTTGCCATTTGGTTCTTTGATTCAAAGAAGAAAGATAGTTATTTGACCATACTTTCCAAAAGTTTTGCCTTATTTGTTCACAACATTTCCAAAATCTAAGTCTGTTATGCGGGATATCAGTTAGATTGGGTTGTGGTATGAAAGTGAGCACAGTTCCAACTAAAAAGTGACCAGGGGTTAAGTATGAAAAGTCTGATATGTCTTGCGACATTGGAGTGATTGGTCGCGAGTTCAATGTACCCTCTATCTCTACGATGATAGTGTTAAACTGCTCATAAGTAAATACTTTAACCGATGCAATTCTTTTCAAGTGGTGCTTGGCTGATTTGACAGCTGCCTCCCACAAGCCTCCGTGATTGTGGCTTTAAGCAGGAATGAAGTTAAATTGAATGCCTTTCTGTAAACAAAAGTTATTGACATCATTTTTGAATTCTTCTGAATTATGCAAAGTATAAAGCTCTTTAATTTTATTATTAGCACCTTTGAAGGTGGATGCATTGTCACAAAACACATCAGAAGGATTTCCCCGGCGAGCAATAAATCTCTTAAAGGCAAATAAAAAGGTGTCCGTAGACATGTCTGACACAACTTCCATGTGTACTGCCTTTGTTGTGAAGCATACAAAGACAGCCACATAGCCTTTGCTAATTACACTGTTTCTTTTAGAAGATTGTTTTATATCAAAGGGTCCACAATAATCTAAACCGACCTTTTCAAAGACGCGTGCAGGAGTGACCCGCTCGCTTGGAAGAGCACCCATAAGTTGCTGAGCAGCGTTAGCCCTGTATCTACTGCATGTTACACATTTGTGAATAACACTTTTAATTTCGCGTATGGAATTAATTACAAAATAGTTTAAGCCTAAACTGCTCAACACAACTTTCAAGCCTCCATGCAAAAGTTTTAAATGTTCTTGTCGGATAATCAACTTAGTAATGTGACAATGTTTTGGCAGAATTATTGGCTTTGATTGATACTTTTTTGTGCAAAAATATTTGAATTGCGATGTAAGTAAGTGTAAAATGTAAAAGCCAGCCACGTTTTTTTTTTCCAACCTCAAATCGAATTTTTTGTAAATCAAGTTTGTTTTCGTTGTCAGGCCACACTAGTGCTACACTTTTGCTGAACGGCGATTCGCGCGATTCTCACGCTTCTTACTTCTTGTTGGTCGGTTAGGCCTCCGCCTCGGCGGGCCTCGTGAACTAACCTCTCTTCGCCGGCTGCAACGTGGCTCGTATGTAGATAGTATGCAATGCTGAAATCTTGAAATAGCTACTTTTTCAATTAGACTTGTGTTTCGGCACCATTTAATGTTAGAGACATTAATAAAAGATTGAAAGACACGGTTGACGGGCATTTATTTAATTGTAAAGATACACATTAATGCGGCCATTACAAAGCTTGAGGTCAAAAAGGGAGGAGGCAGTGTTGCCAATGTCTTAGAACTAGACTACCACTATATTATGTCATAGACACTCCAACTAACCCATCGGGATATAAGTCGTGATTATGTGTACCTATGTTAGATTTTTTACAGTAACTTTATGACAACTCATTCCGAGATTCTTTGAGACATACGAAAACAGGAGTCCACATTTTTTTAGCAATACGAAAATGTTTTCATATGAAAAATGTTGTGCCAAACATAAGGCATGAATCACAGAATCCAATTATTAGTTAATTTACTCTCTCCCTCAATGTCGAAGTACGAGTATACGTTACCTACAAAAACGAGGTACATTTACCACAGTGCCAGGTATTCTCGGCGGAAATATGAAATCCTAAACAAACAACGAAGGAAACCTCATAAGTACTCCATTGTCTGCTGATGACTACCCGCAATGCTGCCTCCGTAATAAATAAGTGAAGACGTATAAATATGTAAATATAAGAAATGTCTAAGCTTTATTTCTAAGAAAATTTAATTAGGTTTAAGAAACTGCGTTCTCTGCCTTCTCTTTCGGGAAATGGGCACGATGTACCTATTTATGTATGTATTTGTTTGATACCTGGAAATTTAAAAGCTTCTTTAGTCTAGTGAAAAGATCAAGTAAGTATTTTTTATATATATATAAAATAAGGAGGCAAACGAGCAGGCGAGTCACCTGATGGAGAGTAATCCCCGCCGCCCATGGACACCCGCAAAACCATAGGAATCGCAGGCGCGTTGCCGTCCTTTAAGGAAGGAATAGGGTTAAGGAAGGACTATTCCTTCCTTAACCTTTTATAGCGCAGTGTACAATATATTGACACCATATTTAGAACTTTAAATAATTGAGATAAGGTCGAAAACCAATGAAAAATTTTAACATGCTCTGCTCGTTAAAGGGTTAACCCTATTCCTAAATTGTGAGAGGGGGGGAGGGGAATGGGCCTCTGGAACCCTCACTGGCCGGACGAAACACAACAGCACCAAGTGCCATTATTTCACGTCGGATATTCGTGAGAGGGTGGTACTACGCCAGGCGAGCCAGCCCAATGCGTGCTGCAACGCTGCGTGGGTCTACCACAGTCAGTGTCACTCATTTAGCACCACCCAGGGGTCACGTGTAGGGTCTCAAGAGTAAACCTACGGACGCGAGTAACTTTAACCCCCAAAAGTAGTAGTAGTATAATTTAACTATAAAGTATGTTGTCTCCAATGTTATCAATTGGCAGTCTCTCTGTGTATATCGATCGGTAAGAATCACCAACCCGCATTTATTGTTCACTGATGCATACATAAATACACTTAATCACGACTATTATCCCCGAAGGGTTAGTCAGAGACTAGGCAATGAGGACCGCGACAGCAGTCCTCTGCCATACTCCACTTTTCACTAAATCACCAAATAGCGATTGCACATGTGCTCAGCGTGACAGGTAGTGAGCCCATTGCCGCTCTATGCTGTTAGATGTATGTGCAGTCTTTAGGCCGTTAGTCGCCTTTTACGACACCCAAGGGATGAGAGGGGGTGGTAGCATTATTTTACCGCCACGCGACACGGTAAATTGTACTGATGCTGCCGTGATTTCAATGATGCAGAATTTAGGCTGTCGTGTAATAGGTATCGGACTCGTATACTTTTACGATTCAATAGCTTTTTCAATAATTTAAATATTATTATCATTACTACTAGGTAAGTATAATATACTTAAAAAACACCGCCAGTCTATAGACTGAGACGTAGGAAGGTACGCTTATTATTAAGCTTCCATGTTTTTTTAATATAATTTTGTCAATAACATACGAGCAGTGTTTATGGTCATAAGCAAACTAAAAGCTTCTAGTTTACGGCGGAACTCTAAAGATACAGAATCAATCAATTGTACTACAGTCATAACTTGAAAAAATATTTTCGCAAAAGCAGTATTCCATTAATCTAAAAGCACTTTGGATTTAAAACCTCTTTCGATATATTCACGGAGGTCGGCTGCATGAAAGCGCGCGATTGTCTGCGACCTTTTTACGTATTACTAGTTTCTCTCGTTTGTTTTAATGTTTTAGGGTACGTTGTTTGAAATGCAGTGCTTTGTTTATATCTTTTATCCATTACGGGTAAGCACTCGACCTTCATCTCACTTGGAATGTGATGGTGAGTGCCGATAAGGCTAAAGGTGGAAGCGCGCTTCACCCGGAATCCTGAACCACTGACGACCTGGTAATCTATATATCTGTACTGTCTGAACTTTCAACACATCATCATCATCTTTATCAGTCTATAAACATCCTACTGCTCGGCACAGGCCCGTGGGGGGCCTCGACAATAGCACGGATATTGGTTAATAACCCACCACGCTGGCCCAATGCGGGTTGGTGGGTTATAACGACTTTCATCTTAAGACAAAAACCGGGACCAACTGCTTAACGTGTCTTCCGAAGCACGGAGGAGCTCGAGATGTTTTTGATTTGGTCACCCAATCAGCGACCTGGCATTGCGGAAGTTGTTCAGCAGGCAAGATCGCAAGCCGATCGCCCTAGCCGCTGCGCCATCGAGCTCTATCTCGGAACACAACAATGCTATTAACATCCTTTTGTTATGGCGCCAGATTTTAGATAAGATGGTGGTAACTAGCCAGGCAAACTTAACAAGCCCTACCGCCAACCAGAATTATTTAGCTTAGACCCGATTTCACCAATATCAAAATCACACGAGAACAGCTAACCGAGTATAAATTTACTACCTACATTTATCATACGTATAACTTGTTTTCATTTCACCATACTAATGTAAGAATAAGTTACTCTCGCATAGTTACTCAGTGCCATTGAATCGAATCGAAACGATCGAACGAATGAACGTATAAAC
This sequence comes from Scoparia ambigualis, assembly GCA_963921215.1. Classification (NCBI taxonomy): domain Eukaryota; kingdom Metazoa; phylum Arthropoda; class Insecta; order Lepidoptera; family Crambidae; genus Scoparia; species Scoparia ambigualis. The sequence goes on from OY992503.1 coordinate 3,927,036, forward strand.
CACCAAAGTATAGTTGCAGTTTATCTCGTACAAGAGCAAAGGTGCTTCACACTTTTTAATTTTCTGGCGTAACATTGTTTGTTTGACGTGACGTTTCTGACGATGGCATCAAAAAAATGTTGTTTTGAAAGTTTTTAAAATTTGTTCTTTCCTTGAACCATCTCGGGCGTGGGCCTAAAATAATCTTCATCACTGCTATCAGGTTCGTCAATCAACAATCTCAAACGACGCGGCATTTTTAGGTTGCAATATTAATTTAAAGGCTGCTTCAAATGACATTAGTGACATTATTATTCTAAGAATAGGGGCTAACACGGCCAAAATTGGCGGTATAAGAATTTACTCTAATGTAGTGACTTTATCATTAGGTTAAGCGTTGGTGAAACGTATAGTTCATGTACACGCGAGTAATTAAGGATTTATTCTTAAAATAAGACTTATACTACTTTGGTGAAATCCACCCTTAGTTGTGAGAAGCTGCTTAGAATCCAACTAGATGCGATCACCCCGATGTCTACCATATTTCATTCAGCTCAAAAATTGTTGGAAGATATTAATGAAAGTACCTATGTGCAAAATATCCATACATTATTGTCGTAACGTGTATTAACTTTCCTAACCACAATACGGTCAATCCGAGCTCAACTTTAGCCTTTAAAGACGCATTCGGCTTTTCCGCTGTAGGTACTATACATATCCAGGTATTCAGTAATGTATCCCTAGAAAACCTCCGAGGACAGTGGTCACTGCAGCTTGTGGAGGGTTTAGAACTTCACTGTATTATGTTTGTAGGGTTAGTAGGTAGGTATAATAGGTTTATGTAGATTATAATTATGTCTACCAGTTTATAATGAAAAACTGGTTCTTTTATTCTATTCTATTCTAAAACAGTATGTTTTATAATAGGTAGGTATAAAAGCCCGCATTTTGGTCATCCTAAGTGCAAAGAGCAACTCTGAACTTTCGAAAAAATACTACTGTTTTATACATTTAGGTCATACATATGATTTTCGTTTTACGTGATATTAGGATTACCCAATTGTCCCGCAGCTGAGTCTCTAATAGTAGGTATCTATTACAAAGTTTAAAAAAAATATTAATATTATGCTATTAAACAACTATGAGTAAATATCTACGGATCCCCGAGTCGTAGTTTCCGCTTTCGAACAAGTGCATAAAGTAACATTTGTTCAGAATGAAAGGCAAAAACGGTACATTTTTTAGTATGAAAGCAATGAATCACTTACGTGTCATAAAATAGCACTACAAAACCAGTTCAATGTATTGAATGCAAATGTCGCAGTTCTAATTTAAAATTCTCTTATATGTAAATTGCAAGACAATAAGATATTGGAACCCACACTGATTCATAGCTAAACGAGTTGGTAGCGGCTGCTAAATAGAATATACTACCACCCCATCTCCTCCCTTGGATGTCGTAAAAGGCGACTAATGGACTAAAGACTAAAGCACATACATCCAACAGCATAGAGCGGCGATGGGCTCATCGCTTGTCATTGTCATTTGGTAAAACGAGGTTTGTGGGGCAGTAGCCTGCTTTTGCGGTGCCTGGTCTCTGACTAACACTTTGGGGATAACAGTCTTGCATATATGTATATATGTGGGTATCTTAATTAATAAATAACAAATAAATAAACTTTCCTACAATCACACCAATGGCCTAGCCCAAGAGAAGCTTCGTAGAAACTCGTTAAATGGTTACTAGACAACGGATAAACATACTTAATATATTAAAATAGTTTTAATGCAATGCAACGCGATAGTTTAAAGTCTTATCATACTTAATATACTTATCATACATAGAAAACACCCAGACCCGAGACAATTTAGAAAAACAATAATATCTAAATTGACCCGACCGGGGATCGAACCCGGGACCTCAGAGATGGCGACACCATGAAAACCGGTGTACAAACCACTCGACCAAGGAGGTCGTCATTAATGGCTTCACGGTTAACATATTTAGCTAATTTCTAGTAGGTACCTACTATTACTAATTGTGATAGTAAACTTAGAATTTTACAGTATACCTATTAGATTATACCTAAATGAAGTATGAAATCTCGTGTTGTTACGAAAAGAACTCAGGCGACACTCCAATAAATAGTTATTTTTATATTACCAACTATCATAACGTTGGGGGTTAAAGTTACTCGCGTCCGTAGGTTTACCCTTGAGACCCTACACGTGACCCCTGGGTGGTGCTAAATGAGTAACACTGACTGAGTGGCAGAGCCACGCTGCGTTGCAGCACGCACTGGGCCTGCTCGCCCGGGGTAATACCACCCTCTCACGAATATCCGGCGTGAAATAATGGCACTTTCCAAAATATTTCTGATGTCCTTCCGAATAAGTTTAAATTATTAATAGGTTGAGGTAGTACGGTTATTGAGTGGCAACCTCGCACCGGACGCAGTGTGGGCAGGCCTCCAACAAGATGGACCGACGATCTAGTTAAGGTCGCGGGTAGCCGATGGAGGCGAGTAACAATATAGTTCGTGGTGGAGATGCTTAAATGAGACCTTTGTCTAACAATAAACGTCCTTCGGCTGATGATGATAATGAATATGAAACTTATAGGAATGTTAAACCCAGGGTAACTTTTAAATCCATTGTAACATTGATAGTAGCTTCTACTTGACTTTCTTCTTGTTTTGGAGCTATAGTCAGTTAGCAGACACACTTAAGATGCTAGGATTAATAACACTACACAAGAATCTAAAACAACACTGTGAATGTTACCATTGAAACTTTTATAGAAAAAAGGTCGGATTTTTATAACACTGTTTTTCAATTCAATGATTCTGTAAACATTATAGCAGTTAAACTCAAAATGCACTATCATGTTAACATACTCGAAACCAGAATTGGTTGTTACTTGATAAATAATATGAACTTTTTTGAATTACAAATAATGTAACCTTAATGTAACCATTATATTTGACCTACAAAAAATGCAAAGCATAACTAATTATTATTAACTCAAAAACTCGATCGCAACAAAATTTACGAGCGTAATCTTTCATGCTTCACAAACTCAAAAAAAAGGCAATTTAATCAGGAGGAAAAACTCTCGAGCAACAACCCTATCACGATCAAAGTAGATGTTAACAACTCGAAGCATCAATCAATGTCACGGTTGCGAACGCCCCGTGGAGCGTTGTCGTAATTTCATAAAGCAAGAGAACTTCTTTTATTATTTGTGCAAGAATACAGGAGATTTTGTTTGTGAGTAACCAGTTAGGAATAGTTCATTGGTATCTGACAACGACCTTGTCAATCGCAATCGGGCAATGATTAGCTGCCTGTAATTATATTCCAAAATCTATTTGATGACTCTGTCGTCATGGTTACACGCCCCCTGAATAATCCAAGAGAAGACAGTGATTAATACACGAATAAAACACTTTTTATTTTTCCTCGATATGTTATTATTGTTAATATTAAACCAGCTGTACGCCGGCGACTTCGTCCATGTAAACACGCCGTATCCTGTGACGATATTTAATTTTTTTGTTTATGCAAGCCAAATAGTAAGCCTTTATGGAGTGATGCGCTTACAGACATTAATTGATTTTTATTTAGATAGAATTGGCTTAACCCGATAGCCTTCAGGGTTAAATTCTCAAATCGGGGAAAGCGTGTTTCGTGAGGAGCTTTTGATGCCTAGCCCAAACCTAAATTTGGCAAGCACAGTGCCAATACATTTAATTTCATCAACAACTTTACTGAACAGTGAAACCGTAAATATATACATTATACGAGTAGTATTTTTCAGATAATCTATACTTTACCTTTTTCTTTCTTCGCGATTTGAATTTTCTTTTTTTATTGAAGTCTCCCCGTCCTATCACACTTATACTTAGCTGCCTACGCGCTGTCGATCCATCCAGTTACACCTGGGACCAGACAAGATTAAACAGTTAGACATTCCCCCGACGACACAGTACAGTGCAATGCTACCTAGTATCACGAGAGACTACGAAAGTCGATGCACACTTTGGTGTCAGGTCATAATTAGATAATTAACTAGAAATTGACAAAACGTCTGTTAAGATTATTGAACATACACATAAACGACTATTAACCCTAAATGGTACGTTAGAGACTAGGCAATGAGGACTGCAGAAGCAGTCCACTGCCATAGTCCACGTTTTACAAAATTACATCTATTCCATGTGCTTACAGTGATAGGTGATGAGCTGGCGGTTGGATGTATGAGCAGTTTTTAGTCCTTTAGTCGCCTTTTACGACACTCAACGGAAGAGACGGGTCGGTAGTAATATTGTCAAAGATTATTTAATCGCTTTGCTAGAGTCCTTTCATTACGCGTGAGCTCTTCTAATCGATCCATTAGAAACGTTAGCTTCCCACACTACAATACTGAGATTTTCCAATTTATTTGTTTACCGATTTCACCGTTGGTGTTGACTTCAAATAAAGTGCGGTAAAACATTGTTACTTCGACAGAGTAGAATAAACAAAGTCCTTGTCTTTTTTTTAACTCCCATTTCGTTTTGTATTTGCACAGCGTTTTTGTGGATTTCTACAAATAACGCAAGGCTTTGCGGTTCAGCTCGTTTATATATGTTTATATACGGTTCGTACTGGAACCCACAAGTCTGATTTTTGTAAACTTAAGATTCTGTTCTATCCAGAATGTAGATTGGAAATAGTGCCCTATTTTTTTTACTAAATAATAAATCATTGACTGTAAGGCAAGGTAATTTTAAGTAGGCATGCACGCCGGTCCATATCTTGTCCAAATAGTTTAATAACTGTTAAAAACAACGCCATTCTGTATTTTTTATAAAAGAATTGTGACTGTATTTGACGCGTTTGACCTCAATCTTTAATGAAGGTAACTTAAGGTAAGGACGAAAATGGAGAACGTAGACCTAGTCAATAATTATTCGCTAACGTCTACAAACCCCAAGTTTGTATGATTCAAGAAACATAGCTGCTGGCAGAGCATTCCATTTTAGCATTATGAAACTAGAAGCAAATCGCTTCGTACGCATAGTTGTCCATTATCCTTTTCAAAGTAGAGTGCACCGTAGTATTAATGAAATCATCATCATCACCATCATCAGTCTTTATCACCACTGCTGGGCATAGACCTTCCCACATGACAACAACACTTAGATAGATTGGGATTAACCCACGCTGGTCCAATGCGGTTTGGTGGATTATAACGACTGCCATCTTGCGACAATAACTGGGAATAATAACGGTTTCATTTACGAAGAGGTCGAGAAGTTTTTTAATGTCCAATGACCCGGCATTGCGAATGTTGCTTGACTTAGTTGTTATAGTGTTAAAGTTATCGCTTTGATACCTCTCGTACTTTCATTCCTCATACTTACGCTTTCATTCATCATATCTTTATACTTAGCGGCTTCGCGTATGCTACTCTAACTAGCCTATCCATTTCACTTTATTTATTTATTTAACCTACCACGTTGGCCCAATGCGGGTTGGAGGGTTGGTGTGTAAATTCATACATACATACCTATAATAACGACAATTATCCCCGAAGGGTTAGTCAGAGGCTAGGCAATGAGGACAGCAAAAGCAGACCTCTGCCATAGTTCACTTTTCACCAAATAGCGACTGCATAATACATGTTATCAGCGTGACAGCTTGTGGTGAGCCCATCGCGGCTCTATTCTGTTGGCTGTATGTGCAGTATTTAGTCCGTTAGTCGCCTTTTACGACACCCAAGGGAAGAGAGGGGGTGGTAGTATTCTTTCACCGCCACGCGACACGGCCTCTATGTAGGTGTGAAATCAAATCAAATTATGACAGTAATATCCTTATACATCTATAAATCTCTAATAGAGGTACATTCACAAAAGGATGAATTACCCAGGAAAATGGACTATCACCGTTACAATACACGGAATAAAGAAAAATTATATATACCCAAAACTAGATTAAATAAGACACGTAAACAAGGGATCATTTTTAAGATAGAAATGTATAATACATTACATCCAGATATTACCAAATTGCCATTAAAGAAATTTAAAATGAAATTAAAATTGTTTTTTGAAAGTCATCCGTTCTTTATCGTCACTGAATTTATGACTAAAACTTGGAACCCAGTCCAATTATGTTTACCTTCTGATTTGTAATGTAATAATGTATTAAATAGTATAATTCTGTTTTTAATTCAATAATTAGTATAAATTAAATTTGTAATGAATTAAGTATGTATTCTATTATTATTACCTATTTATAATTAATTATGTTAATTATGTGTAAGCTTCAAAAGTATATAATTATGTATCACTATGACATGCCAAATGTAACGTTCTATGTTATAATATGGTCAATAAATGATTTGTATTTGTATTTGTATTTGTGTAAATTCAATTTATGGTAATCAATTATATTACATAAGCAAGACGCATGAATAAAAATGAAAGGGTCATAAATCCTTAGTAAGGCTGTCGAGTCGTGTTTTCATATGTCAAACTTTTAATATTGTTTCTCGGAGTTACCTCAATAAAACTCGTTGAACGCACCGCGCTATAACGCCGGCGATACACTGTTTGGCTTAGAAGTAATTTGCAAACAAAATTATTTTGAGACTCCCCAAAGTTTGTTTAGTTAATCCTGATGTATGAAATTTGAGAAACATCGAGGCCTTGTACAATCAGCGGCTACACGTATGTATAACTTTGAAAGGGAAATTATGTAACGAAATAGTGGGATACAAAGTGTTATTCAAAGGTTTCTGAGCACATAAAACATTTAGAGTGTTTTACTTTATAAAGATCTGTGTGGTAGTCGCTCGTTAAAGCAGTACTACTAACCAATCTTTACTCTTGGGTGTCGTAAAGGGCGACTAACGGACTAAAGATTGCACATGCATCCAACAGCATAGAGCGGCGACGAATGGCGAGTCACCATCTATCAAGCTTACCACATGTGAAGTTGTTATTTGGAAACGTACGTAGACTTTGGCAGAGTACTGATTTTGCGGTCCTCATTGTCTAGACTCTGAACAACCCTTAGGGGGAAACAGACGAACGGTGCATTATTTAACTAGTTGGACGAACAGGGAACCAGACGAAACTGACCTAAACCAATCGTATGTATTTACTTTATGAAGAGTATTAGCCCCTCAAGCCCCAAGCGGCCATATTTGGGCGCACGTAAAAAACTCGCTATTCCGTCAGACCCCAAGCAGCCATAACATATGGCCACGCTGGCCGCGCTCTCCACTTGACTTTGTACTGTGTTTCGATACACTTAGAGACTACTTTAGTATAAACAAGGTCGATTATTTCGGTTCTGTGGTACATTTTGACGACCTCCTTGGTCGAGTGGTTTGTACACCGGTTTTCATAGTGTCGCCATCTCTGAGGTCCCGGGTTCGATCCCCGGTTGGGTCAATTTAGAGAAAAACTGTTTTTCTAAATTGATTTCGGGTCTGGGTGTTTTTTCTATGTTTATGTATATTTATCCGTTATCTTACCATATAAACGAGTTTCACAAGAATACTCATCTTGGTCTAGATAATTGGTGTAAACGTAAACAAAATTTATTATTTATTTATTTTAAGCATCGTGAACGCAAAATTTTACATTAAATGCGTTAGATTTTTTTTAAAATATTTTATTTCCATTTCCGCAAATTCAAATTCCCGCCAAATCGCGCCGGCTGTCAAAATTTTTTGACATTTCGTTGCCAAGATTGAGAGGTTAATACGGTAGTACTACGAGTATTAGTTATTCTGTGGTATTAGTGAGTAGGTTTCTTATTATTGAGTCGGCGAAGGTAGGATTCTGCTTTTAATCTGAACTGGATGGCATATACCCTAATAGCTATTTCGCCATTTCTGCAGCCAAGCAGCTTTATTTTACATTGCTGCGTTCTAACTTGATGGGCACTAGATCTACTAAAATAACAGGGTGTGGAGGCATGATTACTGAAGCGGCAGGTCCGGCATTATTTTCAATACAATAAGCTTATCGACAGCTTATACCTCTGTTCGTTAAACATCAAAATTCTTACACTTTCGTCGCTGTTGTATACCTATACTTGAGTTTGTCCTCTTTGTTCGAAGTAATCCTCACCTCTTTCCACGTGTATCGGATAAAGTAGTTCGAATTCGTCGTGATCAAGACAGAATCTGTTTGTATTCTCTGCTTCGCTACAAAATAGTTTGGTATGTATGTTACATGTATCCTTTTATTTATGACTAGGTTCGAATATGATACTCGTACTAATAAATAAAGTGTTAATTTATTGATAGTTTCTTTTTTCTACATGCATACATCACATCCTCACCATTAATTATCCCCGAGAAACGTTAGTCGGGGACTAGGCAATGGAAACGTAAAAGCAGTCTACTGCCACAGTCCACGTCTCACCACATAACAGCTGCACATATGCTCAGCATAATAGGTGTTAAGCTTATCGTCGCTCCATTTCTTCTGATTTTCTGTTGTTGTCTTATTAAAATGTATTCGTCATCCGACCTTAATAAATTAGATCTTAATAAATTTAAAATCAAAATCAAAGAAAAGCTTCATAAAAAAGCTTATTATAAAGTGTCAGATTACACAGAAGACAAAACAGCTTGGATCTGAAATGCTCCAATTACTCCAACAGCTATTTCTAATTGTCTATTATTAATTGATACTTACATTGTATTGTAGTTTTGTATTGCTTAATTTATTATTTTTTAAATTCATATTTTGTATTTTTAGACCTGGTAACGACATATTCTTCTTTTTTTTTGTAAATGTCGTTGCTTCTGTGCGCTGTGGTTTCTTGCGCCCGTTCTTTGCCACAGTTAAAAAATGACGTCCTGAATGGGTGGTAGGTTAAAAAGATTTGGACGATTCAAAGTACTTATTATTTGAGTTTATTGAATAAATATATTTTGAATTTTTGAATTTTGACCACAATAGCGACGTTATCGTGAAAGGTCAATTCAAGAGCATTCTAACCCTAAGAAGACCATGAATGAAGAATGTACATACATACATACATTAATCACCACTGTTATCCCCGAAGGGTTAGTCAGAGACTATGCAATGAGGACCGCAAAAGCAGTCCTCTGTCATAGTCCACTTTTCACCAAATAGCGACTGCACATGTGCTTGTCGTGACAGGTGGTGAGCCCATCGCCACTCTATGCAGTTGGATGTATGTGCAATATTTAGTCCGTTAGTCTCTTTTTCGACACCCAAGGGAAGAGAGGGGGTGGCAGTATTCTTTCACCGCTTCGCGACACGGTTAAAGAATCAAAAATCTTATGAAAGTAAATGAAACAAAATATGTGTGTCAGGACTGGTCAAGCTTGTGGTCTCTGTAGACAGGCATGAAGTGAGCATTGTAGCTCTGTATTAATGCCATGTAATTGTTTTGCTCTGTGGTATTAGAGTACCAGAGAGAGTGAGATTAGAGTACTGGTTTAAAAGCCGATGTCTCAAGTTTGATAACACAACCACAATTAGGAAATAAAAGTTGTTGGGAGTTGTTGAAGATTCCGGGTGAAGTGCGCATCCCATTCGTCTTTTTAAAAATCCAACATCTGGTAAGAATGTGGCAATGTGCTACCTACATAAAATAAATAAAAGTACGTAGATATCTACTAAAATAAATAAAAAAGTGAGTTCAAGGCTCCCCCAGTTTCAATACACAAATAAGATTAACTTTTAAATCCAGAGATGTCGCAGCGAAACAAGATATGCCCCGAAGAATTATAAGAGTCAAGATAAATTTTAAAATCTAAGCAAATCCGTGCCCTAATAACGCGCCTCCGATAACATCTTATTTGTATTCAGAGCCCATAAGGCAGTTCGGTGCCTTATTCTGAATTGATGGAAACATACTTTTAACAAAACCGTACAAAATGAGCTTTTCAAAAGCATGTGTTATAGAGTTTTGCCAGTCTACGTAGATTAAGTTATTAACTTTTTATATATTCATTATCAGGGAATTACCATACTAATTGTATAATATAACTTAGCTTAAAGATTTCGGATCATCAACAAAAAGATCGAAGTTAGGGTAAACCATCAGTGCGTTAAGTGCTTCTTACATGCGACAAAGCGATAAAAAGATAAATTACGTGAGTGCTGATTTGAAGAAAAGCTTTCACGTATTTACTCGTACTTGTACGTATTGCTTAAAAACAAGGCTTATAATGTCAGTATTGCCAAAAGGGCAAGGCAGTTGTTATTTTTATAAATAAGTTAAATAAATTATACTGCTTATTCATTTATTTAGATTAATTAAAGATGAAGTTGAAAAAGTAATGCAGAGCACGTTAGGCCATCATAGCTTCATTAATCAGACAAAGTTCCTTCATCATAAAAAAAGTTAAAGTTTACATTGTAGCGAAAAAGTAGCGATTGTGTTTTGTCACTTCAATCAGATCAATGGAAAAGTGTGGCACCCCATATCAAACTGCAAAGTCATAACTCAAGAAACACACGAACAGTGAAACTCCGTAACAAAAAATCGAGTGGGTACACTCTGTGTCATTCTCGCTTTGTACGTTTCACATGCATTTGAACAAAAGTGAATTCAACGTGGGCCGGCCATTGTTTCTATTGTAGGGACACTCGTAAAAGGTAATAAATGATGCGAATGGCGCCGCTATTCGCTGTCTTTCTAACTAAGGGCACCCCTTTCTCGTGGGATACAACAGGTAATGTGAATGTTAAAAATGTACAGACAAATTAATTTGTTTTAAAATTACAGTAAGATTTTTTTTACGCAAAAGATGCAAATGTTTGTGTTTAAATTTAAAATTTTCTTCGTTTGCTGCTTTTATTTACTATATACAAGATAGAAGATTGTGTATTATGTTTTTAATATTAATTATTATTAATATTGTATAATAAAATAAATGCATACGAAGGAATGGATTAACATTAACCTACACTAGTTATTTTAAAAATATCAATAAAGTCAGTTTGTATGTATGTCACCTACATGCACAGGACATGTGAGTACATGTCAGCTACAAAAGCTTACTAAAAGTTGCAACATAAAGGTTACCCTTTATAACGGTCAAATTTAATGCTCCTGGGAGAACGCGATAAAGACTTTTGCGACAGACCGAACTTCACGCAAAAATATAGATTGTTTTAAAAAACAAAAGTGAAACGATATCACACCCAAAAATTAAATGCGTATTCCAAAGCGATTCTATAGGTTATCAAAGATTTTCATAAAAATCTTCTTCTTGGACTTCTTGGCGGGAAAGTGAAGCGTCATGTCTGCAGTTTTGTTTTATTTTCTCTACTTTGTGTTTTGTCGAAATTAATGTGAAATAATGATGGATTATTTACTGTCAAGTGTTTGTGAACGTGCATGAGTGTTGGCGATGAAAACAAAACAGTGCAATATAACTTTTCAAATTTTCTCAAGAAGCCCGTGTGAGATCTTAATAAAGTCCCACAGCTTTATTGAGCCTCAAGGGGTTTGTGGGAATATAATTTAACATTAAGCGTTCATTATCACTCATTATCATCTACTTTATTCAAAGAAAATTTACACAATAATATATTACTTGACACTGGTTAAATGTGCTAACAACGCGAAGCCATTATTTATGAAAAAAAATCTTCTTCTCAATGCATTGGCGGCAACAGAATACGGCCACTTCCGACCCAGATCGATGCTGGCCCGATGCGGAAATTAGTATGGAAGGGACGGTGTTTATAATAATAATAAACATTGTGGAGAAGAAAAAAATACCGAAGACTTTTTAGGGCGACCCTCTTGCGCGGCAAAAGATTGGCCAGAGTCTCCCTTTATTAATTTGAGACGTCTAGTTATGCCGTTTTTGTGCTTTCTGATATTCCGCTCAATGTCCGATCATGAATTTTCATAGCGCGTCGCGCCTGGTGTCAGAATTCACAGAAATTTCGTCAATAAACTACAAGTAGTCTCAACGCACGTGGACTTTTACTGACAAACTTATTTTACGGGCGTTAAACTTAAATATTTAATACTAATTAAATATAATATCGAACGAATACTGATGCTATAGAGTCGGATTACGAGAAATCTTGGTTCAACCCCGATAGACTACTGATGAGAACTCATACCAGGAACAAGCGTGTTAACTTTCCGGATGAGTCATCAATAACTTTTTTTTCCACTAAATGTGACCTTTATCTCACCTGATGGTAAGCGACGATAGGGCCGAAGGTGAAGCGCGCTTCGCCCGGAATCCTTATCCCCTGAGGAACTCGCTATTTTATCTCCAAACTGTCGGAACACAACAATGCTTTTAACATTGTTGTTATGGCGCAGGACTTTAGATAAGCTGGTGGTAGCTGGCCAGGCGAACTAGGAGTACAAAACTTTATGTAACCCCCGCTGGAAATCGAACCTTAGACCTCCGGGTCCTAAGACCGGCGGCTTAGCCACTAGACCATATATGCGGTTAAAACGATTTTATGTGTTTATGGCACATTAATATATTTTTCACTCCTCTTGCTCAAAAAGACCGTCATTGTAGCGTTCCAAAGCGAGGCTAAAATAGCTTTTCTTGCCCTATGGGAAAAAGTAATTTTTATTTTTATTTTTGTCTGTGACATGACAATGAGCCTACAAAAATGAAAAAGTCTTTATTCCTAAGTAGAATAATAATGAATAACGACTCGACCTATTACTGTTTATTTAAAATTAACAACTTTTTTGAGATAGTTATTATTAAAGTTTATGGTAAAATTAGTAATCATTTGAATCTATGGACAACACAGCCCACGCTTCAGCAAGAAACAACAGCACAATATGTACATGTGCTTAGGTGGTGAGCCTTTAGCCCGTTAGTCGCTTTTACGACACCGAAGAAAAGTGAGGGGTTGGTAGTATTATTTTGATGAGCCTAACGCCGTTTTAAGCTGTTGGATGTATGTGCTGTCTTTATTCCGTTAGTCGCCTTTTACGACACCGAAGGGAAGAAAGGGGTTGGTAGTATTATTTTGATTAGCCCATCGCCGCTCTATGCTGTTGGATGTATGTGCAGTCTTTAGTCCGTTAGTCCCCTTTCATGACATGAAGAAAAGTGAGGGGTTAGTAATATTATTTAGATAAGCCCATCGTTGCTCTATGCTGTTGGATGTATGTGCACTCTTTAGTCCGTTAGTCACCTTTTACGACACCCAAGGGATGAAAGGGGTTGGTAGTATTATTTTGATGAGCCCATCGCCGCTCTATGCTGTTGGATGTATGAGCAGTCTTAAGTCCGTTAGTCGCTTTTACGACATCAAAGGGAAGAAAAGTGTTGGTGGTATTAATTTGATGAGCCCATCGCCGCTCTATGCTTTTAGATGTATGTGCAGTCTTGAGATCGTTAGTCGCTTTTACGACATCCAAGGGAAGAGAGGGGTTGGTAGTATTATTTTGATGAGCCCATCGCCGCTCTATGCTGTTGGGTGTAAGTGCAGTAGTTAGTCTGTTAGTCGCCTTTTACGACACTGAAGAGAAGAGAGGAGTGGGTAGTATCAATGTGATGAGCCTATCGCCGCTCTATGCTGTTGCATGTATGTGCAGTCTTTAGTCCGTTTATCGCCTTTTACGAAACCGAAGAGAAGAGTGGGGTTGGTATCCCATCGCCGCTCTATGCCGCTCTATGTTTGTATTTGCAGTATTAAGTCCCTTAGTCGCCTTCTTTTACGACACCGAAAGCAAGAGAGGGCTTAGTATTATTATTTTGATAAGCCCATCGCCGCTCTATGCGGTTGGATGTATGTGCAGTATTCAGTCTGTTAGTTGCCTTTTACGACACCGAAAGGAAGAGAGAGGTTGGTAGTATTATTTTAATGAACCCTACGCCGCTATATGCTGTTTGATGTATATGCCGTCTTTAGTCTGTTAGTCGCTTTTTACGACACCGAAGGGACAAAAAGAGGTTGGTAGTATTATTTTGATGAGCCCATCGCTGCTCTATGCTGTTAAATGTATGTGCAGTCTGTAGACCGTCAGTCGCTTTTACGACACCCAAGGGAATTGAGGGGTTGGAAGTATTATTTTGATGAGCCCATTGCCGCTCTATGTTGTTGGATGTATGTGCACTCTTTAGTCCGTTAGTCGCCTTTTACGACACCTAAGGGAAAGGAGGGGTTGGTAGTATTATTTTGATAAGCATATCGCCGCTCTATGCTGTTGGATGTATATGCAGTATTTATTTGGTCCGTTAGTCGTCTTTTAAGACACCGAATAGAAGAGACGGGTTGGTAGTATTATTTTGTTGGATGAATGTGCAGTATTTATTTAGTCCGTTAGTCGCCTTTTACGACACCGAAGAAAGAGACGGGGTGGTAGTATTATTTGTTGAGCCCATCGCCGCTCTATGCTGATAACAGCTGAGGACTAAAGACTGAACATACATATAAATGTATGTTCAGTCTTTAGTCCGTTAGTCGCCTATTACGACACCCAAGGGAAGAAAGGGGTTGGTAGTATTATTTTGATGAGCCCATCGCCGCTCTATGGTGTATGATGTATGTGCAGTCTTTAAACCGTTTGGCGTTTGGGTCATTTTTGATTCTTGTAAAACAACAACCTTGTATAACTTACAATACCGCTATTGTGCCGTTGTCTTGGAAGGAGGCGAACATACAACCCATCCCCAAAAAAGGGGATCGCTCGGATCTAGCCAAGCTGTACAAAACTCAGGTGCGTACTGGCATGGAGTATTGTTCCCATCTATGGGACGGCTCCGCTTAATACCTCCTCGATGCACTTGATAGACTGCAAAGGCGAGCGGTACACATTATTGGAGATGCTGAGGTTACAGCCTTCCTTGAGGACCTCCAGCTGCGTAGAGACATTGCTTCTCTCAGTGTCTTCTACCGGAATTACTACAGAGATTGTTCTGAAGAACTTCTTAATCTTAACCCGCCCTCTCCTTTCCTCTCTCGGACTACACGTGCTGGTATTAGGAACGACCATCATACTGTACAGACTATCAGTACTCGTACCAAAAATTTGGCCAGTCGTTCCTCTGTAAGACCATTCGGCTTTGGAATTCTTTGCCGGCGCATGTTTTCCCCAGATCCTACAGTCCCGGGTCTTTTAAGATGGGCGTGATACGGCATTTATGCTGGCCGTCATGAATAGGTGCGTTCGTTACCATGCTTATTCCACGGTGGGGAGCGTTCTTATTATTTTGGACTGCATCGACTGCTTACTGTGGCGGCCTGCGTCGCCACATAATTTATTATCCTCACGTATTGGTTAAAGAGTTTGTAAGCACATTCCTAAACGCGTGCAGATCCGATAAAGATATGACACGGCATCCTCCCTCCAACATCTACGAAGTTATTATTGTATAAATAGTCTTGTAAGGTTTAGATAATAAGTTAGTCACAATGTAGGCACTGTAAATATACAACATCACTTTAAGAGACGCAGTCGTTATTTACCATCGCCATGGAGCCATCCATCATTACAACCTCGCATACTTCGCCCGACGGAACACTTACCATCAGGCAGGACGCAGTCATTATGACGAGTCAAAATAAATTTAAAAAATCTACTAATGTTATACTATTGCTTTTTATTGTCTCGTAGATTATGTGAAAAGTAGAGTATTCTCCTCGAGGATAAAGGTGCCTTCGTCTTGGGCGACCTTGAATCCCACGCTGCACTCAGGATTCTTGTCTTAACTCCCTCGCTTTGCTCGGAAGTTAACTCTAAAAACCCTCGCTATGCTTGCGAGTTAACGCTAGAATCCTTCATTTCAATACGGGGCGCCCGCTACATAAGACACTTCTTTACCCCTTGGTGCATAATCTAGTATTTAATTCCTCATACACGGAAAGTAGGTCTAGAGCTGTCTGAGGAGCGGGAGAAAAGTAGTACTTTTCCTCCCTAGGGAGAATCGTTTTTCTGACATTGTGTAATTGTGACTAGTTATTAAAATATTACTAACAACACATCTCTTCCCTTGGGTTTCGTTAAAGGCTACTAACGGATCAAAGACTGCACATACATCCTACAGCATAGAGCGGCGATGGGCTCATCAAAATAATACTACCAACCCCTTTCTTCCCTTGGGTGTTGTAAAAGGCGACTAACCGACTAAAGACTGCACAAACATCCAACAGCATAGAGCGGCGATGGGCTCATCAAATTAATACTACCAATCCCTCTCTTCTCTTCGGTGTCGTAAAAGAAGACGACTAAGGAACTAAATACTGTAAATACAACCAACAGCATAAAGCGGCGATGGGATACCAACCCCACTCTTCTCTTCGGTGTCGTAAAAGGCGATTAATGGACTTATTATTTAATCGTATCGCGTATCGCCATAAATTGTAGGTTGGTTATTATTATAGGTCCACATCCAGGTCACGCAACCAGTCTATAGTTGCTGGTGTCAGGTCGTCGTAGAGTTCCCGTGGATCACCTGGGAAATGGCGCTTTGGACATCGTTCCACAAAATGTTGGGTAGTCTGGACCTCAAGGCCGCAGTCACACAGCGGATTCTCTATTCATCCCCACCTATGTTTCATTAAGTTACACCTGCCATGTCCCGTGCGGATTCTCTTGAGGTGGCACCAGAGTTTCCTCTGTAGGGAGAAACCTCTAGGTTTTTGGGGTAGGTCTGGAAAAGTGTTGCGATGGCCGGCAGTCACCTCTATCCACTCGTTCCTTCAGGATTCTTCCAGCACGAAATCATCGGCCCTCAGTGCTTTGGCAGCTTGGCTTGTTGGTCGACGTGATATGAGTCGTTGCGGTGGCGGTTCAGTAAACTCTCGATGGGCTGGCAAATCAGCTCGTTCAAATATCTTTTGAGCTTCCCTCGCGAGAGCGCGTTTTCTTCTTAGGTGAGGTGGAGCAATGTGACTCAGCACAGGCAGCCAGTGAGTCGGTGTGGATTTGATCGTGCCAGAGATGTGCCTTATTGCATTATTTAGTCTCGTATCTACTTTGTGCACATGTGCCTTTTCGCACCATGCAGGCGCACAGTACTCTGCTGCGGAATACACGAGACCAAGCGCTGTTGATCGAAGGACATCGGCAGATGTGCCCCACGATGTACCACTTAGTTTATGCAGGATGTTATTGCGTGTAGCTAACTTCAAGGAGGTTTTAGTGAGATGATCTCTGTAAGTAAGGGACCTATCCAGAGTGAAGCCAAGGTATTTTGGGTGGGAGTTATATCTGAGAATTTTGCCCTCGAATTTGATAGCCGGTTGGTAATTGGCGTGTTTGTTATTTAGGTGGAAACAAGAAACCTCCGTTTTACTTGTACTAGAAAAAGAATCTCGACATGGTTTCAAGATCCGCTGTTTGGTCCCCGCCCTCCGCCTCTCTAAACTCCCGACTCCGAGCCACCAATTCAATGTCGTCGGCATATATAAACTTCCTGGCTTTGGTTTCGGGTAGGTCGTGAATATACAGGTTGAAGAGAAGGGGAGCTAGCACATAGCCCTGTGGAAGGCCGTTGTTTAATTTTCTGCGCTTACCTCAAATTGTCTCTCACTCAGCATATTAGCTACAAGAGCTGCTACCTCCTTGCTAGGTATGACAGATAGCAGTTTGAAGATGAGCCTATGTCTCCACACAGTGTCGTAGGCGGCCGTAAGATCGATGAAAACCGCTGTAGATTTAAGTTATTTTTGGAACCCATCTTCGATGTGTGTAGTAAGAGCCAGCACCTGGTCGGCGCAGCTACGACCCCGTCGAAACCCTGCCTGTTCCTGAGAGATTGCAGCATCAATAAGTGAAGCAATACGCGTGAGTAGGAGTCGCTCCAGCAACTTGTGCGTGCAGCTTAGTAGAGCGATCGGTCGGAAGTTTTCCGGAAGCTGTTCGCTTTTTCCAGGCTTCAACAGTGCTATGACTTTGGACAGCTTGAACTCGGCAGGCAGTTGGTATTTTAGCAAGATATTGGAGAAGACAGCAGCAAGCCAGCTCGTTAATGGATTAAAGACTGCACATACATAGAGCGGCGATGGCCTCATCAAATTAATACTACCAACTTCTCTCTTCTCTTCGGTGTCGTAAAAGGTGACTAACGGACTAACGACTACACTTACAACCAACAGCATAGAGCGGCGATGGGCTCATCAAAATAATACTACTAACCCCTCTCTTCCCTTCGGTGTCGTAAAAGGCAACTAACGGACTAAAGACTGCACATGCATCCAACAGCATAGAGCGGCGATAGGCTCATCAAAATAATACTTTTCCCTTGGATGTCGTAAAAGGCGACTAACGGACTAATGACATTCATTTTTTTGTTTTTACTTTCTTTAAATTCGTAATGAAAAGGACAGTGTTTACCTCGGGTGAAAGACTTATTTACTCCGTCAAACTATTGTAAAGCCCGTCTAGGGGGTATATGAGCTACTTTCACCCCTAGGGTAACAATGTACAATTTATTATATTTTGTGTTACTGAGACGGCAAACGAAAATACGACCCGCCTGATGGAAGCGGTCGCCGCAGCCCATGGTCGCGAGGGCGTTACACGTACGCTGCTGCCCCTAAAGCTTTGGTTCTTATCTCTTTGGGCCCTGTAATTTCACAGGATCTAGTACTATTCAAACTGGAATACATTAGTACATCGGAGGCAGCAATAGGTACTAATAGAGTGGTCGCCATCCAGTCGAACTCTACTTAGAATTCTGCCAACGTATTAATCTTCAAACAGAAAAGGAGACCCACTATGCATTTAAACTCCTTAATGTAATTAATGCATGCAAATTTAATGCAAAAATAACTTTTCGATCGCAGCCGAGCGTCGGGTCATTGCTCCGACGAGCTCTTCAATCAATGACGTCATTAGTCCTCCTGAAAAGTGAAAGCCGGTACACACGTGACAGCAAGCGTATACAAAAATGATCAATTATTTACACAATCCATTGGATCCCAAACATCCGTCAGCCACGTGTTGGGATCCTTGTAATTAAAACTGCGGTTGTGTTGTGATGGAGCGATCATGTTGGGTGTCCATCCATCATGTTTCGACTTGTAAGAGTTTAATGGATGGCGGGCTGTTATTTTTATGTAAGTAGCATTTTGAAAGCGTAACATGACACGTCACTGGCAAACTTTTGAATGTAACCGCTGATCTTTAATGTTATGAATATACGTATAAATATACCTACAACCTTAATTTTTATTTATACAAAACCAATTAAGGGTGAGTTCCATTTATAAAACTAAACAACTTTCCCCAAGAAACTTATGTGCAAATATGACAAAAATATTTCGATCTCCCATACAATTGTCGTCAGCTGATCAGACAGCTTTGTATGGGAGGTCAAAATGTTTCTTTAAATTTTTGCACATAGGTTTCTTGGGGATAGTTGTTCAGTCATAAAGCCTGTATTTATTCAATAAACTTAATTAATAAGCACTTTGAATCGTCCAGAACATTTACATCTACCACCCATTCAGACCATCATTTTTTTAGCTGTGGAGAAGAATAGGTGCAAGAAACCTACAAGACGAACAACATAATACAAAAAACAAAAGCAACATGTCGTGGTGGTATAACACTTGACGATTGCAATCGCAGGTTAAGGTGACATTATTAATAAAAAAAATGAATGTGCACCTCAACTAGATTTTAAATACATACAATTACGACTATTCTATGTCCCGGAAGGGTTAGTCAGAGACTAGGCAAAGAAGACCACAAAATAGTCCTCTGTCATAGTCAACTTATCACCAAATAGCGACTGTACATGTGCTCTGTGGTAAGCCTATCGCCGTTATATGCTGTTGGATGTTTGTGAAGTCTTTAGTCCGTTAGTCGCCTTTTACGACACCCAAGGGAAGAAAGCAGGTGATAGTATTCTTTCACCGCTACGCAACACGAATAACTAGTTAACTAGATTTTTAACCCAAAATATGCAACTATGCATTACTCTAATTTAAAAAAAATTGTAAGCTACACACATACACTCCCGAATACTATCCCAATAGGGTATGTCAGAGACTAGGCAATGAAAGCTGCAAAAACATTGCACCGCCCTACCACAGTCCACAATAAATAACAACTACAATTTTATCTACATACATAATAACCACGACTATTATTCCCGAAGGGTTAGTTAGAGACTAGGCAATGAGGACCGCAAAAGCAGTCCTCTGCCATAGTCCACGGCACACCGAATAGCGACTGTACATGTGCTCAGCGTGACAGGTGGGGAGCATCGCCGTCGCAATCGTAAAGTAAACCCATAAAATGCTCAGTTATAAATATAATTTCAGCCAGAATGTTTTTACCAACTCATTATTAAAATAAACGATAATCGATATTAACACAAACAGTTCTTAATAACAGTATTTCAATCAAGCAATAATTAGGACGTAATATGTAATTACTGGGAATGTTTGTATAATAAGTCAATATTTTCCATTAAAAATACACATTTCAGCTGATATTAATATTAATTTTTATAATGTTCTTCTTTATCAAACCTATTTGTACGTGGGTGTCCAATTTTACTTGGGAGTATAATAAATTAGACGATACAAAATTGTATACGCTTAGTTTTAAATAGTTTTCGATATCGAAATTACATAAATTTATTAACTCCAATATCGGAATCTGCTGATGTTTTTTATTTATTACTTAAATAATGAAATTACTAAAAATCTTATTGATTTACGAGAAATTAAATGTGTTTACAATGAATTAACCTAGTAGAACACAGAAACGGTGTGTATGTGAACAATATCTCATCATCATCATCACCCTAACGTCCCACTGCTGGGCACAGGCCTCCCACGTGGACAATAGCACGTGGGGATATTGGGCCATCACCCACCACGCTGGCCCAATGCGGGTTGGTGGGTTTTAACGACTGTCATCTTACGACAACAACCGGGACCAACGGTTTAACGTGCCTTCCGAAGCACGGTGGAGCTCAAGATGTTTTAAATTTGGTCACCCATCCAGCGACCCGGCATTGCGAAAGTTGCTTGGCGGGCAAGATCGCAAACCGAACGCGCTAGCCGCTGCGCCATCGAGCTCCTCTATCAAATATCTACTATTAAATTAAATAGTAGCTCTAATCGAACAATGTCGAACTTAGCTATTATAGTGTCATCAAGGTATTAATGTGAGTCTTATCAATATTTTAGTAACATAAACAATCTTTAAAATCGGTTTTTTCGATTTGCTTAATTTAAGACCGCCTTCTACGATTTCGATAATTTACATTTGTTATCGTTATATTTCTGTTTGCGATGCTTGTTTGATATAGTTCATCTATAAAACAATATTACGGTATAAACAAACATTTAGACTGGGATTAACGCTAACTACTTAAAGGTTTCCTACGCATACCTTTTTATACCCGACGAAGCTTCGACCGAGTTGCACCTGTCGTTATGTTTCTGTTTCTTTGTGAAGTCAAATTCTTTTAAAAATATATGATTTAGATAATTAAATATTTTATTAATGTTTTATATTTAAGCGTTTTATTAACACAATTATAATAAAAAAAATAATAATAATAAACCTTTTTATTTCCTGTTTTACAATAGTTGGTAGTTGCTATTATTACAGTATACAAAAAATTTATTTGTGCTAATAAGTTAGCCTAAATTATGTTAGTAATAAAAGTTTTTTTTTTATTAACAGGAACCCCGGTTTGGGTAAAGATGCCCATTTTTGTCGGTCTTGTGCTATGGAGTACCAGTTTATGCCAGCTGATCTTTTCAGGTTATCTTCCCAGCGGTCTAAGGGTCTCCCCTTCCGCCTCTTGCCTGTTGGCCCTTTCCACTGAGTAACTCGTTTGGTCCACCTTCTGTTAGACATTCTCGCTACATGGCCAGCCCAATGCCATTTCAGTTTTTGAGCAGAAGTTAAAGCGTTTGTAACTTTAGTGACGTCTCTTATCTTTGTGTGTCTTATTTTGTCTATTTTCTTTATGTTTGACATACATTAATTTTATTCACAGCTTGTGTAGAGAATTTCCAGGTCTGGCTTCCATAAGTTAAGCTACGAGTAGTGGCATGAGTTCATAACTTTAGCTTTGAGAGTTATTGGTAAGTTACTTTTAAATATTTCTTTTAGGCTCCAATATTTATTCCAGGTTTGTTGGACCCTTCTCTCTATTTCTATAATGTTGTTGTTTTTCTCAAAACTTATTCTTTTTTCCAGGTAAGTATTGTTTTTTACGTATTCTAAAGGGTTACCGTTGATAGTTATAGGTCTTATTCGTGTATTAGTCATTATCTTTGTTTTAGTTAGATTCATCTCCAATCCAACTTCCGCACTCGCTTGTTGTAGAGATTCTATCATGGATTGCATCTCGTTGACTGTCTCTGACAGGAGTATCAGGTCGTCAGCGAACCTCAGGTGACTTAGGTAGGCGCCGTTTATATAGCGTCCTGTTTTACTCCAATCTAACTTGTTCATGATGTTTTCGAGTATGGCTATGAAAAAAGTAGGTGAGAGGGGGTCCCCCTGTCTTACCTCTCTTTCTATATGGAAGGCGGGGCCTAAGGTTTCGAGCTTTATTCTTCCTTTGTTGTTATTGTATATGCTTTTAATCACCTTTATGTATTTATCTGGCACCTCTTGTTCTTTTAAACTCTCCCATATACTTATGTGTGTGACCGAATCGAAAGCTTTTTGATAGTCGACAAAAGTTATGTAGAGAGGTCTCTGGAACTCGTGATATTTTTTTATAATTAACAACTTCCCTGTCCACTGAGTCATATATGACTCATAGGAACGTATTAGAATAAGTTCATGAGTCACAGGTGACTCATTTCTATATACAATTTGAGGCACATTTTTCGGTATGAACGTTACGTGATATTTATTTCAATCATACGTGGACGTATAGCAAAAAAGCTAATGTTTACAACGAGAAAAGGAAATTTCGCGATTTTTTAAATATTTGTCATTTAATCACTACAAGAAATTTGCCTTAAATAAAACTCATATACATACTGGAATGTAAGGATTTTATTCAAAGTAAATTTTATAAAATCAAGCATGTTTCTCATTATAACATTCTAAACAGAATGCTTTTTCACACCTTTTGCACTCAGTGTGTACTTGCATCGCTTTTCTTGCCAATAATCCTTCATTTTTCAGTTTGACATAGCACGCAGTGCATCTTTTTCGGACGAGTTGATTATTTGCCTTTCGAGGTATTTCTTGTAGAGAATGTCCAGAATTGCTAGAAGAAGCTATTGAAGATCTTGGAGTCAACTTAGGACCGTCTGTCCTCTCGTTGTAGATGCATCTGGTATTGATAATGGCGACTTGAAATAGCAAATTTATTGCTATCTTTTTGTACCACGTTAAACTTTTACGTAACGGCGAATGAAAGGAAGCAAGTTGATCTGAAATATCAATGCCTTTTTTGGCATCATTGTAATCGATGATTGCATCAGGTTTCATAACGTCGCCGCGTTTGGTAGTGACGTTAGACATACCGTTTCCATGGCAGGTTGAGATCATAAGGACATCGCGTTTATCATGCCATTTTAGTACAGTATAGAGGTTGTCCTTTTGTCTAGCTATTTGTTCTCCCCTTTTTAGCTTCGCTTTTACTACTTCTTCTGGCAAAAATCTTTTATTTTTACGTAAAGTACCGCATAAATCAGTATTGCGACCTTTTAGATACTCAGCCAATGGCAAACTGGTATAATAGTTGTCAGCGACAATAATACGACCTGCATCTAAAAGTGGCTCTGTGAGCTGTACCACTGTTGAACCAGGTTTATCAAGACCCTCTAATTGATGCGAAATCCCGGAATAAATTTGGTAGGACCATGTGTAGCTATTTATTGTGCAGGCCTTATATATTTTCATACCGTAGCGATCTGTTTTGGCTGGGTTATAAGTTCTTATTAGCAACCTTCCATGAAATTTGACCATTGACTCATCAACGACAATAATATCAGAAGGTGTATAAAGACCACGAAAATTGTTTACCATTTTATGTATGAGTGGGTCTATTTTATGAGTTCTTTGCTCTCCAATGACTCCTATTTGGATTTCTGTAAAGTGCCAGCATCTTAGAATGGAGCTGAACCTGTTATACGACATATTTATTCTGTGCATAAGAGGATTATAATAAAGCACGTCTAATTTCCAGTAGTGCTCGATTGACGGCTTAGGATTGAGACCCATGTAGATTACCACTCCAAAAAATGTTTTCAATTCCTCTCTTGTGACGTCTTTCCATCTCGCCATTCGACTAAATTGTGCAGTTCGTAATTCTTTCAATAACGCAGCGTAATTATTGGTATGAATAACCATCACATCAATTAAATCATCAGGTACAAAATAAGCATAAATTTTGTACAAACTAACTCGCCCATCTTCAGTAATTGCGTCGATGTTTTGTACACCGTGATTCCCTATAAACGTTTCCCTCCCTAAAGGCAAAACGTCCCTTTTCCATTGGGCATCGGATGGATTAGATGATGATGAACTTGCTGGTGTGGGTGACGGACTCTCAGTACTTCTGCCTGCACTACTTGCTATATAATCTGCAATTACCTCTGTATCCTCGCTTTGTTCATCTTCATCGTTGGGCTGATATTCTTCGTCACTTCCACCACTAAATGGTTCTTCCTCTGAATTTTCTAAATACCGCAATAATTCTTCATTTGTATATCTTCTACTGGCCATTTTTTTGAAAAATATTAATTTATAACCACAAAAAGACCTTTTTCCAATAAACTATCAATTATAACCTCAAATAAACATTCAACTTTCTAATCTAATTGTAGTTATGACAGTTGATTGACATTTGACGGATGATGTATTGTAATTGTCACTCAAAACTTCACTTGGGTGGGTGTGTTCACATATGACTCATTGAACATGGTCAATAAAATTTATCGCCCTACGTTCATGAGTCACATGTGACTCAAAAATAAAATAACCGAAATAAAATTAGTTTATTCATTATAAATTACGAAAGTATTTTTTTATGATATTATAATAATTTTCTGTAGTGTAACAATAAAAAAAACCTGTGGACGTGGGGCATTATCAAAATGAGTTGTGTGGGGACAGGGAAGTTGTTAACTCGATGGTGTGAATGTGGTCGATAGTAGAGTACCCTTTTCTGAAGCCTGCCTGTTCTACAGGTTGTTTTGTCTGTATTATCGAGCTTAGTCTATTATTTATAATTGATGAGAAAAGTTTGTATACATTTGGTAGCAAACTAATTGGTCTGTAGTTGCTGATATTTTTTGGATCGCCTTTTTTATATATAAGTATGATATCTGCTTCAGACCATTCTATGGGAGTTTTAGAATTAAGAAGTATAGAATTAAACAGTTCGGTTAATGGTTCTGCCAGAATTTGGTGAGCACATTTTAGTGATTCATTTGTGATGTTGTCTGATCCGGGACTTTTATCGAATTTCAGTTTCTTTATCGAGTTTATTACTTCGGTTTCGTGAATAGGTTGTATAAAGTGGCAGTGTACAGTTTCTGTTTCAGTTTTATAAGTGATTATTCGTGTTTTGTCACTGTAGAGTTTCTTGTATAATTCCGTTGCTGTATTGACAATATCCGTTCTATTGTATAGGTCTTTATTAACGGTTTTCAGTCCTTCAATCCAGGATCGGTTTGTTCTGAGTTTCTTGTATGCTCTCTTTGAGCTACCATAAAGCTGAAGGTGTTTCTCTATTATTTCTTGTCTATATTTTGCACAGTCTCTCTTGATATATTTATGAACCAGTTTGTACAGTGTGGAGAGTTCCTTTTTCATTGAGCGTGTTTTATTTTTATGTTTTTGTAGTTCTTGTCTTCTTTTAAATAATTTAAGGGTACGTTCTTGTAATATTTTATGTTTTTTATTAACTTCTGTATTTAGTTTCGCAAGGATCAAGCTTTGTTGGATGGCCCTTTTTAATTTGTCGTAGGAGGTTTGCACCGTTTTGTTCTGTTGGCTGGTGGGTTGACCTGATGGCTCTATAAGAAAGTTTGATAGGTTTTCTTTGTATTTTGTTATTTCATCTTTGTTTCTGAGTTGACTTGTTTTATTATTTGTGAAGTTGGTTCTATTTTTCTTTTGCGTGGTGAGACTAATTTTACCCCTGATAGGACGGTGGTCTGATGCGTAGTTTAGGTTCAGAACTTCTATATTTTGGAACATTATTGGCTGGTTTGAAAGAATGTAATCGATCTCGTTCTTGTACTGTCCACCTGGTGATCGCCAAGTCCATCTGCGTGTTAGTTTTTTCTTGAAACAGGTATTTATAATTGTTAATTCATGTTCTATCGCGAAGTTAACAAATTTTGACCTCTATCGTTTCTTTCGGCGCTTCCGTGTTGTTTCGTGGCCAGATATTCGTTTTCTCTGGGGACTCCAACTTTTGCATTGAAGTCTCCCATTAGAATGATGTGTGTGTGTGTCTTATAAAATTGGTCAATTTCGTGTTCGTTTGCTTTTTCTGTGGGTTAGTATACTTGTATAATTGATATCTTGTGCCCTTCAATATTCATGTTGAGAGTTGCTACTCGTTCTGTTGTTCCTATGAAGCTCTCTATATTGTTTTTCAGCGACATGTGTATTATGAATGCCACCGCATATTGTCCGGGTGTACATCCAATGTAGCAAAGTATAAAGGTGTTGTGTTCTTCTATTTTGTTGCCCTGTCGTCTAACTTCCGATATTCCCATAATATCATAGTTAATTTTACTTAAACATTCTTCCAGTTGTATGTTATAATATTTAATGTGCGGTTTAACTTTGTGTTATTTTTAGAACTTTTGAAGGTCGAGTTTGAGGTTTGTATCTTTGGAGGGTTTTGGTCATAATCTTCCACGGTGACCAGCCGGGTTGGAAAATATGTTATGTTTATAATTGAAGTTTGTTTATTTGTAGTATCGGTGTGAAGAGAGGGGGAGATGGTTAGTTCCTATGCATTTTTATTCGTTGTATTTTTATTTGTCAAGAAGATCAACATGCTTGGTTTTATGGCACCTTCGTGACACTATTTATTCTTGTTTTCTTCATTTTTGAGCCAGACTGTTGTTGTTTATTCTTTTTTGTTTTATTTTCTTGATTGTGAATATTTTCAGGGGATATTGAGAGATTTCTTTTATTCCTGTTTTTGTCTAGTATTATAAGTTTATCGTACTTTATTAAGGCAGTATTCCCTTTTTCTCTCTCAATCCTTAATTGCTCTTGTAATTATTTTCTTTTATTTAATATATCATGCGGATAGTCTTCTTTTATATAGTATGATGTGTCTTACAGTGTAGTTTTTTGTTTAAATATATCGATTTTTAATACTAGATTAGAAAAAGTGACAACAATTGGTCTTGATCTTTCTCCTTTTTTTCCAATTCTCTTTATTTCCTGTATGTCTCTTCGTTCAATGTTTAAATCAAAGTATTTTTTGATAAATTCATCTAGTATATTTTCCAAGTTTAAATAAGATATCTCATTTTCTTCTATTCCGAAAAATACAATGTTTCTTTGTCTTGCTTGTTTTTTCAAGAAATAAAGACGTTTCTCTTGATTTTCGACTTTTATTTGAAGGTTGTCATATTTTTTTTTTAATGTTCTGAATTTTTCTTCCATAATCTTGTTTATATTTAGTGTTACTTGTTCTGTCACTTTTTCTCCGCTTTTTTGTATGGTGAGTTTTTGTTCATCTAACTCTTTTTGAATGTGGCGAAGTGCATTCATAATTTCCTCCATAATTTGTGGGATTGTTTTGAATTAAAAGTGTACAATGTTGTTTATAGTACTGGTAGTGTCCTCTTGTGACCTTTCACTGAACTATTAATTTCGGCCAAGTGGTGTTCACGTTACGTACGTCTAATCGTGTCGATTTATCGATGGTCTTTCTTGTTCTGCCTGTACGTACGTAGTGCAGTCAAGTTATAATAGATGGCGCTGCTTTCAATTAATTTATTGATACTTGCCGAATCATCTTGTTGTTTTAGGTTATTTTCTCCTAATAATTGTAAATAAACCGCAAAAAGTTCACTGATATTCACACATTGTCACTTCCTAACGGGATTTAGTTCGTTTAGGTAGTAGTTTTCTGTAATTATTGTTCTTTTGTCTCAATAGCTGATAGCTTCACTATTAAAGTTATTCACTATTTATAGGCAGTCAAGTTATTATTTCACAGTATCCACAATATATGTTGTAAATCTGTTGTTTATATGCCCGTTTTATTCTATTGCACTGATTTATATTTTTAAGTCCACAAAATCCACAAAGCTGATGTTGAACTTGTCACAGTAGCGTCCTCCTTAAATATAAAACATTAATCTATAAACGCAGCTTCATCTTAACCAAATGTTCAAATATTTGTAAAAATATTTCTTTCGGATCTCAGAGGTGAAAACTTCTAAGATTTGATGAAGCAATGTTGAAACATAAGCATCAAGCACTGACAAATTTCGACGGTTGAAAGCCAGACCTCGGTAGCCAAGTGGTTAAGGCAGCCGCCCGGAATGCGGAAGGTGCGTGGTTCGATTTCCGCCTGAGGTTGTCGTCTTTTTTCAGTGTTTAAAAAAAATTACTTAAATAATTTATTGATAATAATGCCTTGGTGTCTTGTGCGCATGGTTATCAAAGTTCTGTTGTTAAATTAAATATTTTTTTCAAATAATGTATATTAAGTACGTACTTATTAAAAACAATTATATATTATCCTTTAAAGCATATTTCTGAGAATTAAACATTTCACAATTCATCATACGAAATTGACAAACTTGAGGGTAATCGGCGAACCGTGGAGCAGGTTGTTTAAGATAATTAAATCAAACCTAATCACTTTTGTTGACCGCAGTGTCTTTGGGAAGTATTTAAATATAGATTAGACTGACTCTCAAACTCATAACAATCATTATGGTAAACTTATCGTAGATAGCTTTTCTGTCACTGCTTATGCGTAGCTTCTGCTTTACCCAGTTGAATGGTAATGTGTAGATGTGGAATCATGATTGACCATCTTATCTTATCTTATCTTATCTAGTGGGGCCTGCAGAGGTCCCCCTATCGCAGTAGCACGTCGACCCATTGGGATCTTTTGTGCCACCCCGTCCTATCACTCAGCCTCCTCAGTGAAGATAATTGCCATAAGCTTGGCAAATTCTTTGAGGGCGAAGAGCCTAAAATCTTCTGGTTTGGGGGTAGGCCGATCCCAGAAGATTCATTCTTTTCCTGCCAAAAGAGTCGCAGTCACACAGTAGGTGCTGCATACACTTCGTTTCCCCTCCACATGCCCTGCACAGGTTGTCTGTTGCTATTTGCATTTTGTGGAGCATTTGTTTAGTGGCATAGTGCCCAGTCAGGGCTCCGGTGATTAATCGGGCCTGCCTTCTGCTACCTCCGCATATGATCTTACTCCGTCCTAGGGCGCCTTCGCCTATAAAGGATTTTGAGTGTTTTATGCCGGGTAGCTCTTTCCATTCGGTTTTATGCCTGTTTTGGATATGGTCCTTGAAGGCTTTGTTGATGGTACTCGATGCTAGTGCCACAAATGGCTCAGGGCCAATATATGGTGTCTCTGAGCCCTATGATTGACCATCGCGTCCTAAAGTGTGGTCACAAGGCATAATATTAATGGGTTGACTTTTGAATGAGGTCTTAAATAAAGGTTTATTAACATTTTAGCTGCCGCCGTTGCGTTAAAATATAAAAAAACCACATAAAAGTTTTGTCAAAATCAGCTATAATCACGAAAAAAGACACGCTTTTAGGTTATAGAGGTGACGGGGGGGGGGGGGGGATGGGGACAAAGCCCCCCGCCATGAAAAAAGACTCAAGAGTTAATTAAGTTAGGTTAGGTTAGTATGTTGACCAAAAACGCACTAGCCGAGCGTGCCGCAAGAGCGGCCGGCGAAGCGCCAGAAACGATGTTTTTGTAAATTTCCAATTCAGGCGACACGATTCAAAAGATTTACCACGATACATAACCTCAAAATACAAAAATTAACATAACTTAAAAACTACTTCTTTGCGGCAGGGGTGGTAATTGGGGGTACTCCTCCCTCCTCCCCCTCTCCACTCCCCACCTCCCCACTCCCAATTCAGGCGACTCAATTCAAAAGTTTTACCACATTATGTGTGTCATGTAGACCCCCGTCCTCAGAGCGGGACAACTATTATATTTGTGTACGCGTAACATAGTATTAATAAAGATAATCAATGAGCTGTGATTACAAAATAAGTTGTTTGAGTTTAATTTTTGAAGCAACGGTGATATAGAAGATTTAAGCACTTTTCTCTATTAATCCCTATAATAATCTCAATAAACAATTAATAGGGATTTGTGAAAGAAAAGTCTATAAATCCCTATTAATGATGGGGTATGCCAAAGGGCTTTAGTGGAATAGCCCGTTTATAATAGGGAGAGACAAGCATTGACGGGGCATTGTCCGAAATTCTACCAACGCTGCCACCGCTTTAGTATAAATAAAATAGGGAATAAAACCAGAGCAACCAATTTAATTAACACTTAGTCTTACCACAGTCTCATGTTTGCTTAGCTAAAACATGTTCAACGTTGTGTGTAAATGTAACAATATTTTGTTTAGCACTTAAATTAACAGCTTTGATTGTAACTAAAAGCTTTGTGAAGTCTAAACCTAATCCAGTCACAGACATTTTTGCTTGGAATATTCACAAAATTATCGTTGACAAAGTTTTTAATTATATTTGTGCGCCTTAAGTACCTTTTTATTTACGTCTGAAGTAAATGTATATTTTTATAAAGTTATCAATTAGCTCAGCCTTATTTTTTACAAAGTTTTTGTTCGGATGTTTTAATTATAATACTTTAGGCATTGATTGTGGTTTAGTAATAACTTTCATACTGTCCTACTCTTAGGTAAAGGTTTCCATCATTGTAATCAAGTCACCGCTACAAATAATGATGGTTCTCTCTCTTCCGCTAAACGGAGTTCGTTCACCTTGACTCCTACTTTCCGAAGTGTCTCTGTACCTATTTGTGATCCGCTAAATACCAACTTGGGGCACTGGAGTCGATTGACAGGAGTGCCAGAAAGCTCATCAACGATGACAACCTTTTTGACGCCAAGCTGCAGAGCTTAGAACATCGGCGCCAGGTCGCACGTCTATCAGTTTTTTATCAGTCACTTCGGAGAGTGTGCCATGGAATTATTCGATTTAATTTCTCCATCCCCTTTCTACCATAGGACAACCAGACAAACTGAGCGGCGTCATAAATTCACTGTGGAGATTCCGCATATGCGTACGAAGCGCTTTGCGTCTACTTTAATCATTCGTACTACAAAGCTGTAGAACTCCCTGCCAGAGTCGGTGTTTCCTATCAGCTATGCGATTCTCTAAGCGACACATAGACGCTGCGCGTATGGCTGTGATCTGCTGTCTCTTTCCAATTCTATGAATATAAAAGAGACAGAGTCATTTCTCAGGCAGCCGCAGCTATCAAGGCTTTAGCTTAGAGAATCGCACGGCAGGTACAATATTGGGGTCTTCAAACCACGAGTGAACAGGTTTCTTCTAGACAAGCATGTTCCACCGTAGGACACATCACTACTTACCATCAGGTGAGATAGTGGCCAAATGCAAGCCTATCATACAATAAAAAAAAATATTTTGGTTTGGTAATGTCAAACCTTTGATAATGTTACGAAGGATGTTACGGAGCAAATGTTTGGTAATGTTACGGAGCAGAAACGTGGACACTCGCGATAGGACTGGTCCACCAATTAGAAGTCGCTCAGCGTGCGATGGAGCGAGCGATGCTTGGAGTTACTCTGGCAGATGAAGTGCGCAACGAATTTTTTTGACAGAAACCTAAATTTGCCGACATCACTCGCAAAATCAGCACCCTGAAGTGGGGGTGGGCCGGTCATATCTGCAGAAGGACGGTTGACCGTTGGAGCAGGCATATCCTAGAGTGGAAACCGCGTCGAGGCTAACACAGAGTAGGACGCCCTGCAGCGCGATGGACCGACAACATAAGAAAGGTGGCGAGCAATGGGCTCATTGGGGGAGGCTTACGTTCAGCAGTGGACGGCAATAGGCTGAAAAAAAAAAATGTTAAACCTAGACCTTTTCAATCGAAGAGTCAGAATCAGAATATCTTTATTGCGTAAAACTGTGTAACAACAAGTTGAAAAATATTGGTAAAATAGGTATCAACAGTTACCTTTTCGGCATGCATTGCCATAAAATAAAAAACATACAAAGAACTTTAATCATCTTAAAATCAAAATCTAATGCTTTAATTTCAGTTGGTAAATGATTATATATAAGCACTTTTGTAGTATACATTATTCACTATTGGTAACTTTAAATTATATTTATATATTATGTATTAGGCTGGTTAAGAAGAGATTTTGCACTGTTAAAGTATTCAATGTTAGTTTTAATAAATACACTTAGTTCCTAAATGTAAATGTTAGTTAGAATGGAACTTCTTTTCTTTAAAAATACTTCCAAGTGTTTCATCATAATACAAGTTATAAATAATTCGTATACATTTTTTCTGTAGCAAGAATGTTCTATTTGAATTTACAGAGTTACCCCATAATATAATTCCATTAGTTAGAAGATTATACACATTACCAAAATAAGCATTTCTAGCTATTTCAGTGGAAGCATTTTCTGCTAGAATAGACAATGCATAACTAGAAATCTTTTTATTTATATTATCTATGTGGGATTTTCAATTTAAATTTAAATCAATCGAAACACCAAAAAAGTTGCTTTCATTGACTTCTTTTATTTCTGTACATACATTTTTTATTTAAACGAGTCGGACCTGCTATTTCGAAATTGGACAAATGTAGTTTTAATAGCATTTACTATAAGATTAAGAGCTTTAAGCCAATCAACTATATCTTTTGATGTTTTATTAATTTCATCTTCAAACTAGCTTTTACTTTTATTATCTCCAGAAATAAAAATGTGTGCTCTGTACTTCGAACCCGAAACCTCAGGATATCGGGTTCAAACGTCCTTACCACCACGACGCATCTAATAAAACAAGCACTTAAAAAGACACGGAAACTATGTATTAGTGTAGGTATCTACTATAGATAGATAAGCACTTTGTTGCACATACACAAGAAACTGTCCCATTTTTCCCAAAGAGCGTGAGTCTAACTCGCCTGAGGCAAGTCGTCTTTTACAGGTGCTACTTTCAGTTTCGGAGCTGTTTCTAGTCAATCTAGTCAATTTGAAATCGAGATCGTAATCTAGGCCGGCTGGGTTATCGCAGCGTGATAAAACTCATTAATCCGTGCCTCGAGATCTGTGGTCTTGATTGTAGATTGAGTTGCCACGGTATTATGAAAAATGAAAAAATATAAGATTTATCATTTTGTATTTTTTGATATTTTTTCTGTATAAACGTATAACGAACTTATTTACGTATCACGCGATATCTACCAAATTAATGTTAATAAAACTTGAAATAGAATACATTGGTATATTTTAAATAAAAGAATGGAGTATAAATAGGTTTCATAGAATTCTTCATTCTGAATTAGGTACTTTAGAATATCAGTCCGACTAAAACTTGCTGCCGTGATGCTATTAAAAGTAGAAGCTCGATGGCGCAGCAACTATTAAAATGGCGGGTCACTGGATGGGTTACCAAATTAAACGTCTCGAGCTCTTTCATGCTTCGGAAGGCACGTTAAGCCGTAGGTCCCGGTAGTTGTCGTAAGATGGCATTTGTTAAAACCCACCAACCCGCATTGGACCGAGCGTGGTGGTGGAATTGTGGACTATAACCTCCCCATGTGTTGTTGTCCATGTGGCAAGGCATGTGCTCAGCAGTGGGACGATAATAGGCTGATAATGATGATGATTATGATCAAAATGATGAACACGATTTAATCGCTAAAGCCATTCAAAATTGAAAACATCATGGAATGTCTTCATTTAATTACAACGAAATATTATGTTTCAAGGTATCTGCGAGAGCTGATGAGATATAAATTTTAATTAGTAATTATTTTAATTTAACCTTTGGCACCCCTTTAGAATTCGGCGAAGGTGCCCGAAAACTTTAAAGCGTTGATATTAATTTATCAGTGGACATCTTCATTTACCTTTGAATAGAAAAGTGAAGGTATACAACTAAATGATAAAAGTTATTCTATTCCTGTGTTCGAAAGGTCAACACAACTCTGAAGCCTAATTTTAAAGAGGCTTGATAATAAACTTGGCTGAGCCGTTACTGGCATAAGGTTAAACTAATTTAATATCGTAGGTCTTGAATAGCCAGATTCAAATTTATATTATCAAAGTAATGAAAATACTTAGAAAAACGTATATATAGAAGTAAAAAATTAAATTTATAATTATTATTAAAGAACAACTAGCTAAAGACGTTTTTCTTTAATTTGTCACAAATATATCTGTCTAACTGTAAACAAAATTATAATTTAGGTAAGATTTTTCCAGGTTTCTATTATTTAATGCGGTATTTTGGTTTTAATTAATTTAACGATAACTGTACAAAACTACCTCTTTAAAAATATATTTACACAAAAGTGAAAAATAAACGTAGTAACAATAAACACCGAAACAAAAAGATTTATGTAACGTTCTCATTTAATTATTTTTCGAATACCAATGGCACGTGTGTAGAATGTCATTGGCGTTAACAAGTAAAGCCGCGCCACAAAAACTTCAACTTGCTTGTAGTATAATAAGTATGAAGATTGAAGCTAGTAGGTTTACGAGCTACGAATGCAACTACGATGGAACGTAGCTAACTTGCGATTGCTACGCGAGCTACGAGCACTACACGTTTGTAGCGCGTTCACTAGCATCTACATTCAACATAAACATACCCTACCAACAGTTTCTTTTAGAATAGTCAAATCTACTACAAGATAACTATTTAAAATAAATAAAAAAAACCTTTAACAAGTAAAGATTAAAATGATAAAAGTATTCATTGCAAAAACAAAAACTTCTAACGGGCGACCAGTTTCTCTACAAAATATCGACAAAATTAAATATCTCCACTTCCCCACGAAACTTTATTGAAAGTTAAGTAATCACCATAAACATTGTACGCTGGAGGCGCAGCGGGAATCAGTACGTAACGGCTCGCCTTAGTGCCTCTCGTCAACTAATCAATGGGAAAAGGCATGAATAATGTCTATCATTTGAGTAACCATTCGGTACTGTTTCGAATAATTAATTTTCGGGGTGTGTACAGTAACGTTGGCATCGGCTTGATTTCGAGTGGGCATGCGCAGCGCGGGCCGGCTGAGACAGATCGTGTAGGGCGACCATGGGCTGGCCAGGATAAATTGAAGTTGACACAACTTTTTGTGCTGCCAAACTGTTCCTAAGTTTATGTAGAAAACTGTCCAATTTATTGTGTAATATTTGTAATGTTTAATTTAATAATGCTGTTAAAGTAAAATGTTAAATTATGTTGTCCTGCAATATGGTTTCTTATTATTAAAAAGTGACTTTGAAAAGTATCATACTTTTTTATAGGTAACGTACTATTCACCAGATGATTATTGATTACCGCAGCCTATTAAAGCTTGTAACAGAATTGATATAACTTGCGTGTTAATGACCCCGAAGCTTCTATTTTAGTTATTTATCTGCTCTTTTCAAAAACTAATAAAAGTTAACATTTCAGCGTTGAACATCAATCAATTTAAGCTAATTTAATATAAGTTAACATAACATATTGTTAAAGAAAAACATAATCTTGAATACCATATTTGATAATATTTTTAACTTTAGTAAGTTTATTAAGGAAAAACAAAGCCACTATGTTAAAACATAACTATAAAGGAGCGAAAGAAACTTAACTTATAGTTGAGAATCTGTATAAACAGACGCTTCCATGGACACCCTAACTGCAGCCTCCAGCACCCGAGGAGGCTTCATATTGACCTATACGTATTACGAGTACTCTCGCCACGCTCTCTTTCAGGTTGTGCGAGCAAGAAGCCCGACAGCGAATTCCTGAAAACGTCCTAGTACGAGAGGGACGCACGATCGTACAGACGGCCGGGTTTCATTTCAGTTGGTACCGAACGCCGGTAGGTCTCGGTCTGACGCGTTCGCTTTCCAAAAAGGGATCGTAATATATTTTTTTGGAATTAGTCTCTGTTTTGTGTTTGACAGTGTATGCAACCTTTGTGCTGTGTTTGTATTTTTCATCTGTGATTCTTGGCGGGAATTGTACGAGATTGTGCTTGTGTGGTGAAGGTGTGCAATTTGTTTTCAACGAATCGCTAGTTTTGCTTCCCACTGGAGTCGTTACCGTGATGTAAGTTATTTTGACGCTATTAAGAATTCTGTAGCTGTTACGTTACATGAGGTTTTAATGATTTTTTATGTGTATACATTACAGTTTAAACGTAGTCCCATAAAACAAAATAAATAATTAACTATGGATACAGTGAGCTTGCCAGTTACTTAACCCAACATTCTTAACAATATGTTTACAAAATAATTGCATACAATTACATACCAATGAATCAAATAGATTTTAGATTAAAATATATATTTTATGTTAGTTTGTGTCATGTCCAGTCTCTAATTAAGGATAGGTTAGGGGTGTTTTCCAGTCATCAGCAATGTTAGATATACGAGTAATAAACTAATATTAGGAAATTATATGAATACACCTACTACCCAATTAAAAGTTTAAAAATTGAAACAAAATTAGGCATCGTTACAAATCACCAAATTGTACACTATAAAACAAAGTTAAAATCATAACTATGTATTAAATACACCGTAGTTTACATTATCTTAATTTAATTATTGTTATTAATTATCCATTTTAAAAATAAGTTAGGTGCTCCGTTAAAGTGATAAACTATACATTTTCGTAGTGTTTGATGTTTTTTGCATTAATACGCTCAAATACCTTTTAAGTAATACTAACTGTATAGTGTTTAAATTACTGCATAATGTTGGAATAAAAAAAAAATATAGATTTTTTTTTAAATGGGGTAAATTTCTGAATAGTTAATAGTTAAACCAATATGGTTGCCATTTCAAATGGCAATTTTTTTTTCTCTTTAAGATATTTATTATGCACATTGATTACATAATAGTTGACCTCAAGCAGGACTCGCAGCTACAACCTTTTACAACCCGGCCTGCTCACTGCTTTTTATATTAATTAGTTAACTTTTTATATTGATTTTATATTAGGGCAGAGGTCCGTGGGTGAGTGTAATTTGTTTATCAATAGGTGCGAGTAGGAAGGAGTTCATAATCTTTTTGGTCATCTTTTTGTTAGTTTATTTAAGTTTTTTGTGTCCTGTCGTTCGTCGAACATGGTGAGCTACAGACGGGTTAAGTAAGACTCTCTATCTAACTCCGAAAGGGGCAAAAGTAAGGGGATGTACTTACTGAAACCCCTAGGCCAATTTCTGCTTCTTCGCTTGCGTGTATTAAATTATCAGCTAAATCAAAGACTAGCGTTGCTTCTGTGCGCTGTGGTTTCTAGCGCCCGTTCTTTGCCACAGTAAAAAATGACGTCTTGAATGGGTGGTAGGTTAAAAAAGATTTGAATGATTCAAAGTACTTATTAATTGAGTTTATTGACTATATATATATTTTGACTTTGACTCTTTATTTATTATTAACATTCATCAGTAATTTATATAATTTTTATTTATTTATAACGAAGGTAGTACAACTTTACAATTGCTTCGTGTCCAAAAACCCTGTTGGGTTGTTATACCTTTACACGATCCATCATAGTCATTTTATAATAACTACATACACACATTCATTCATCACGCCCACTTTCAGGCGGGGAAGGCAAATAACACAGCTGTCCATTTGCTTCACTTACTTACAACGATGTGTCCTTTGCTTCACTAATGGCTGATTTACACGTATTAAGTAGTTTAGTAGTAAACTAAATTTTAACTAAATTTTAAGTGACTTAAATTTAAGTAGGTGTCCATACGTATTTAAGTAGTTAAGCTCTTTAGTTCACTCAAGATGGACGATCAACAACGTGATAAAGTCGTAAATTCTGTGCTTAAATAATGGCTTTGTATGGTCAGCACATTTAGGCAGTGTCAAGTAAGATATTAAAGTGAATATTTTTTTGCATAAAGTAGATGATAATGAAAATGAGTGATAAATGAACGTTTAATGGTAAATTAACCAAACCCAAAACCCTTCAGACTCAATAAAGCTGTGGGACTTTATTGAGATCTCACACGGACTTCTTGAGAGAATTTGAAAAGTGATGTTGCACTGTTTTGTTTTATTTGCCAACACTCATGCACATTCACGAACACATAACACTAAATAATCCACCATTATTGCATATTAATATTCGACAAAACCTAAATTAAAGAAAATAAAACAAAACTGCAGACATGACCCTTCACTTTCCCGCCAAGAAGTCCGAAATATAACGCATTTAACTAAATTGTGCCTGTCCAAACGTGTCAAGTGACAAGCCCCGCCCACCAACTTAACCGAAAAATAGACAGAATTCTAATTTAGCTCTTTAGCTGTTTACTAAATTTTAACTTGCAACTTGCTACTAAATTCTGTGTTTACATGCACTTAATCACTTAAAATTTAGTTAAAATTTAGTTAACTACTAAATTACTTAATACGTGTAAATCGGGCATTACTCTCATAACGTTTATCATACATGCTCGTAAAGATAACTAAATAGGTACAAATAGTGATTACATATTGTTTTCTATGGTAAGCGAGCACTACACATTGTAATGAAACACTTTTTTACGGATTAACTCGCGTTTAATTTTACTACATTACATAGTTTTTTAGTTTCCTGTCGTTTCTGTGGTCACAGGGAGACTGAGGTGCTAGTCGTCTCATAGTAGGGTTCGCCAAACCTCAAATAGTCGAAAAAAAGAACAACGATTCATTCCTAAGATGATACGCGAGGTTATTGAAATTAAAAAACATCGAAATTTCAATAGAGAGGATGGTTGGAATTACCCGGTTAAATATAAAAATGATTGACGGTAGGCAAATAACTCCTAACTATGAGACGACCAACACCTCAGTCTCCCTGTGACCACGGATCCTGTAAAGAGTTCGAAACGTCAGGAAACTAAAAAAACTATGTAATGTAGTAAAATTAAACGCGAGATATATCCGTAAAAAAGTGGTTCATTACAAATAGTGATTATTCCCGGAAATTCACTGGATGGTGGCCAACATGATGCTACCGCCAGCAGCGTTGTCTTCCAGTTTGAATAGTAATCCAGTGGCACTACGGAGCATAGTGGTATAACAGTTGAAGCTTCAAGGTCGGCGTATCGCCAAGCGTGGCTTAAGACGCCCGCAGAGTAGGTGGAGCGACGATCTTCGCAAGATGGCTGGCAAGAGTTGGATGAGAGTAGCCGCGGATCGTGCTTAGTGGCGTGGTCTTGGAGAGGCCAATGTCCAGCAGTGGAGAAGTAATAGGCTGATGATGATGATGACTTTTTTATAAAGACTAGCAGCCGCTCGCGGTTTCACCCGCGTGGTTCCAGTTCCCGTGGGAATATCGGGATATTTTTTTTTTTTTTGTGTTCATCCAGGTTATAAACTATCTATGTGCCGAATTTCATCCAAATCTATTAAGTAGTTTTTACGTGAAAGAGAAACAAATATCCATCCATATTTACAAACTTTCGCGTTTATAATGTTAGTAGGATTACTATTTAATGTTCAATTAACAAATTACCTACTTTATATTCTTGTTAACTCATTCAATAAGAACTTTGGGATATCAACCACGATTTTTCTCATTCAATACGATTAGCTATGTAATTTATACAATTATATTAAATTAATTGTTTACGCCCAAGTATCTAGCCAAGATGATTTTTCTTTTGAAACTCGTTAATATGGTAAGATAAATATACATAAACTTAGAAAAAACACCCAGATCAATTTAGAAAAACAGTTTTTCCTGTAAATTGACCCGGCCGGGAATTAAACCCGGGACCTCAGAGATGGCGCGACGACGGACCCGGCGTGCTAACCACTCGACCACGGAAGTCGTCAAATTTGACATAGGTAGCTACTGAATGGAAAGAACCACAAAACTTTTTATGTCTTTCCATAATAGGTAGGTTCTATAGGCTTTCTTTCACGGGAAAGTGCACCGAGGTTGCCTGTTAATCACTACTATGTCGCCACAGAAGTTGTAACAGTGCCATTTTGTGACCACTCGAGCACAAGGTTTATTGTGCAAAACAGAGCCGTCTCACGAAGTAAATTTATTGTAACAAAATTTGCAATCCTTGGAAGTAAATACCTTTATTAACGTTGGTGTACTTGAGGAATTACTAACAGGTTCTTTGTGTTTGTATAATTGAAGGTTTTTATGCAAAAAGGATCCGACCCACACATTGTTGCATTTTGAGATGTTGAAGTTTGGAGTTTAAGCTGTGACGTTCAGGGAAATAGACCTTACGAACCGACTGGACATTCAGGTAATACGACGTTCCGTGCCGAAAGGATATTTTTATTATTATTATCAAATGCTTTATTTTTGTAAATCTGTGAATGTCTAATTTTTATGTCCTTACTTATTATATTGATAAAATACAAACAGTAGGTATAACATAATATTTTACTGTTATACTTTTTCGTAAAATTTTTGGTTCTACCTATCTTTTGTTTGTTTAACCCCTTGAGCACCGTAAAAATAGACACAATTGAAAATCAGTTGTTTCGCGACCGCCGGCGGTCTTATGATACTTTACCTATTGAAGTGACCGTGTTGCGTAGCGTTGAAAGAATACTACCACCCCCTCTCTTCCCTTGGGTGCGTAAAAGGCGACCAACGAACTAAAGACTGCACTGCACATACGTCCAACAGCATAGAGTGTTGATGGGCTCACTACCTGTCACGCTGAGCACATGTGCTGTCGCTATTTGGTGAAAAGTTAACTATGGTAGAGGACTGCTATTGCTATATGCGAATGGCAAATGTATATGTATATATAAAGAAACAACTTGCGGGTCGGCAAGGTGCGACTAATCTTGCTTAAAATCGGAAATAAATACAACTGTCAACTGTATCCATACAATATTGATTTCAAGTCTATGTGTTTTCTAGTCTGGGTGTTTTCCATGTATGTAGTTATTATCTTTATCCGCTATTTAGTTTAACCGTTAAAAACAAGTTTCAAGAGATGCCTAACTTTAGCTAATAAATTGGTATCGATGAAAACAACGTTCCCAACGTTGTTTTCATCGACTGTTGCTATTGAGTATTGACTGTAGATACATCATTGCAATCTGTGTAAGCCTTCCATTATCTATTCCTTATACCTTTATCGCAGGTGTAAATAATCGTTATTGTCAAATGTATGTATTGTTAAGAAACTTATGTTTTCGTAAACAAATGAAAAAATTCGTCGTCTGACGTCAACCACAGCTATCTCACTGCGGAAACTGTAGTTGCCTTTTATCTCTCTCTCTCTCTCTCTCTCTATCTCTCTCTCTCTCTCTCTCTCTCAAGCGTTTGCATTACTTCGCTTGAGAAAATTACTCCGCTAAGTAACGATATTTTAATGCAATTTACAATACTGACATCAAAAATAATTATAATTAAGATGTATCCAGCAACACCCGCACCCCTGAGGGAATTTCAAATTATCCAATCTTCTCTCTTGCCCATGTTGTGTTCCAACAGCTAGATAAGATAATCAGTTTCTCAGCAGTTGAGAACACCTCGTGGATGGAGCTTTTACCATATCGTCACTTATGGCTAGGTGGAATGAAGGACAATCTACAAAGATGTAGAATAAATTACTGATTATTCAGCTACAGTAGTTCCAGTAGTGTTCCGTGTACGATTTCATTCAATATTTACCAAGGACTTGACCTTCCAGCTGTAGGTTAAACCATTGGTTGATCAGAACACAATACATACAAAGGGCACGAAATCACGAAAGTGACAATCGATCTACGGAAATAGTATCCATAATCTTTATGGTAGGTTAGGTACTGAATACTTAATTGAATTACGTACCTAATGGATGTACACTAAATGGTAGGTTTATTATTATGTGACAATAGAATTCTCTATACATTATAATGTAGGGCACATTATAGCTTCTTAGGAGAGAGGAAGAGGACTTCTAATGTTGTTTATAAGAACTTAGTAGAAGGCAGTTTTTGAGTAAAAAGTATTTTACTCAAAAACTACCTTCTTTTATATTATTCACAACGCCGAGAGTGACCTTCAAATAATTGTTTCATATGTGATTCTGTAAGTTCCAATGCTAAAGAATAAATATATTACAATATAGGTACAACCGTGTCTCGTAGCGGTGAAAGAATACTACCACCCCCCTTTTCCCTTGGATATTGTAAAAGACTAAAGACTGCACATACATCCAACAGCATAGAGCGGCGATGGGCTCACCACCTGTCACGCTGAACACATGTGCAGTCGCTATTTGGTGAAAAGTGGTCTATGGCAGAGGACTGCTTTTGCGGCCCTCATTGCCTAGTCTCTGACTAACCCTGCGGGGATAATAGTCGTGATTATATGTATGTATGTATTACAACAAAAAGGATTATTTCAATCATAGTATAGATACTACACTATCCATTAATAATACATTATTGTATAGAAATGATTATTTTCAAGCTTATGGAGAGCAAGAAGAAAGCATATTTGCTTAGCTGTGGTGTCCGACTCCGGTAAACGGCCCTATGTACTACAATCGGAGAAGGTCCAGGTCGACCAGATTTAGGCTATATTTGCTTGCGCTCCTTTTCCGATCGGGAGTACGTATTTCGCATTGACAGCAAAATATTGACCGAACTCAACAATTTTATTTACTGAAAAATTTAGTTTAAATAGCAAAGTTTACAGTTTAGATAACATAAGATAAGATAAGATAATTGTTT
Organism: Scoparia ambigualis; assembly: GCA_963921215.1. Classification (NCBI taxonomy): domain Eukaryota; kingdom Metazoa; phylum Arthropoda; class Insecta; order Lepidoptera; family Crambidae; genus Scoparia; species Scoparia ambigualis. Next base: position 3,969,867 of record OY992503.1, read on the forward strand.
ATTTGCATTTTGACATGGTATAAAGATGTTACATTATAAAATACATAGATCACATATCAAGCTCATTTTATAATAGCATGCAAACGTTAAGTCAGTAATACTCTAATATTTTCAATAATTAAAATCCATTAAACAATAACATTATGCAAGTAAATATCATTATTTATCAAAACAAAAGAAATCCTTCATGTCATAAAATGTATTCTCAACTAACCACTTCTACAATTTTCCTTGAAAAAGATTAGTGTTTAGCAATTTGAGATCCTTAGGAATGCTATTAAAAATACGCACACACATTGCCGAGCAGCTTTTATTGTACTTGGCAGACTTTGGTGTATCTTTTAAGACAAGTTTATACGGGTCTCTTAAGTTTATATCACTTGCCATTTTAAATAAATTCCTATGCTTCTTATCGAAAACTGCAGATTTCGTATATGTACAATGATGGCAGTGGTAAGTGTGGCAGTGGTTAGTTTAAAACCGTGAAAATATTAAGTTGTGTCGATGCTTTATAAGGGTGCGCACCCTTAGTAGCGTGCGTGTAGATCGTGTGAAAGTGAATATGGCCGAAAAGTGATCGACCGGCAACTTACTAGAACTACTTAACTACTTAACTACGTACCAGATGTATTATTTCAATTATTGTGACAAAACTTTCTAACAATAGCTCGCTCCATTCTATAAATGTTGTACGGTACCCTCGCATACCGCATAAGATTAATGGGGAAAACGTGATGTCAGCCAGCAACGGGCTCTATTTTGCACACAGCTCCGAATTAATATTTTCCTCGCACGATCACTATATGAAGTCGGTTGATAGAGGCAGTCTGGAAAAGTCTAACCACTGAGCGCACTGAGTGCAATAACATACTCTCGCTGGGAAATGAACCGACTGGGTGTGAGAGCGGTGAATTAACCGGACCCGTCAGCCCCCAAACGGTCGCGTGAGACCGCACCTACAAAAACACACTTGACTTTGTACCGTGTCTTCATAGACTTACAGACTACTTTAGTATGAACAAGTTTGATTATTTCGGTTCCGTGGTACGTTTTATTGTGTTATTGTTCTGAGGTTTTATGCATCGTGATCGCAAAATATCGCATAGTCTATGCTCGATTCTGTCAAATTTGACGTTGACAGTTGCGCCAATTTTTGTGTTAAAGAAAATTGCCACGAGTGAGTGGTTAACCATAGAAGCGCTTCGATGAGAGAGAGTAAAGAGTTTATTCAAAGCTGACACGAGTTAAAAAGCTAGTATATAAAAAAATAATGATATCAATGATTCGGTGACCGAGTAGCAATGATTTACTATGTTCAATTCTCAGGTAGTGCAAAGTGCGTTTTGAATGCATAGCTCGGATTTGTGATCACCAAACTGCATTGAGTAAGCGTGGTAATTGAACCAATAGTCTAGTCTGATTTTACTAAGTAACACATTTCCAAAAATATACACCAACCGTATCTCGGCCCCCCTGTTCTGAGTGCGAAGTACGACTTTTAGCTTTTATGAGTTTTGTTCGCTATTATAAATCACGTTGTCAAAAGCGAAAACGTTTGACAGTATAACTCCTCTCACTACAATAACTAACTACAATACGATGCCCTGCTACAATGCAATTCGCATCGAGTATTAAACGCGATCGAATTGTGAATAAATCTCGCAGCACGCCCAGAACCTGGGACCGGGGCACGAGATACGGTTACTGTACAATTTAAAAATATGTTACCCAGCAAAGTCGGCGTACGAGGTCAATCAAAGTTTATGCGAGCTCAGGCCCAGAGTCGATGGCTTCATTGGCTGGCTTCGTTCCAACAGCCTCCTTCCGAGCCGCACAGTCTCAGCTTTGGCGAACGATATTCGAGTATTAACCCTGGTTCTGTGCTATAGACATAACGTTTGTATGCAAAAGTGCCTCGATGAAATACTATTAAGCAACAAACCACTTAAACATCTTAATTTTATCGATAACTCTGATTTATGTGTAAATATAAGTTAAAATCATTATATACAATTACGTCCATATGGTTACGATAGACACACACAGACACACGAATAATGATATTGTTATATTTATATGAATAAAAATATTTACTAAAACATTTACCTATACTAAATAATTCAACGTTACGTAGTAAACTCAAAACGGCTAAAGTATTACTAATAAATAAAATCATAATGCAAAATGGCAGCGCTCCTTCGTTAAAGTAAATTAAACTGCTCCCCTTAATTAGATCTTAAGTGCCCTATCAGAGCTATTTGGACATAAAGACGGCTAATGCCGTCCTCGAGGGCTCATCAATCTTTTTTTGTCCTCTGCCATCCATCGGATGGAAATACCTCGGAAACGGTGCCCGCGCCAAATATTGCTATAGAGAGTCGGGAAAGAAAGTTTATATTAAACGTTATGTAAAATAATATCAAATCATAACTTAGATACGTCATTCTCACATACAGAAGTTGTAAATAAACTTAAAGATATGGGCAAAGACGGTATTACGGATAATGGCGAAATCTTTTTCAAAAATCCATTGGTTTATAAAAAAAAACCCAAGAAGGTATTCGTCTACAGCAAAAGTGAACTGGTAAAGTTCTGAGTACTACTCGTAAGTGCGGAATAAATGCTAATTTTTTTTGTTTTGATACTTTCACCTAAACAGAGCAACGGATCGAAGTGACTATTTTGCGCAGATGTAGTGTGATACAAGTTTGGCTTAATTTTACTGAATCGAAAGACCGAGTTGTATGCAGGCCATGAACAATTTATTAGTTCTTAGTAGCATTGTTGTATTTCAACAGTTCGTGATAAGATAGCCAGTTTTGTTAGTTCTTTGTGTCCAACCAACAAGTTTCCCGCATTTCATAAAATCCATATCTTTTTTGACAAGACAATACACTTCGTACAACAATGCACACAGGGATAGGCCCTGTTATGCCTGACCACGAAAACGAGCGAAAACGCGACAAGCTAATGTCTAGTTCATTGTAGTTACACTCTGGAAGTATTAAAAAAGCCATTATTATGAACATTAGACCAATATCAAAGGAATCGCGAGTCGCGCCACAAACCACCAGTGGTCGCGGCCGAGCGGTTACACTGCATATGGTATGTATGCAATAAAGAATAATAATTATTTTAAAAAAATTGGTTGCCTGTAAAGTCGGTATACGGGCGAAAGTTTTACGTGACAACGACTTTGAGTGGTAAAATAATTTTAATGTGAATATTCATTCGTTTAGTAGGAAGAAGGATGAAATAATATGGAAGGGACGCGTGCCTTTCACTTTTTATGTCTGTCTCTCTCGCTCTTAGGCGGGCTAACCATGCCCGAGTGGAAGGGACGCGTGCCTCTCACTCGCTCTCATTGTGAGCGCATAACGTGAGCGGAGCGTAACGCAGTTTCTTGAAGTGTCACCCGGCAAACCAATTTATAAGACGTTGTCACGTCAAAAACCCAACAAAATAATATTGTGACAAGATTATCTGCTTACGCTATGTAACCAGACCAACAGCTAACGTGATAACACCGGATTCCCGTGAGCAGCGACTAATTAATGTTTTCCCTGTTGACACAGCATTGTTGAGATAATAAATTAATTAGTGCCAGCACCGATTGCGGATATACGTATGTGACATTGGTTTGATGTAGGGATGTGTATCTTTTTGATGGGGTGCAGTAAACTACTGATATTTTATTTACGATACATTCTACAGGTGTTGGTTGAACTTCGTTTAGCATAACCTCTTATTAATCACCATTATCAGTTATTTTAGTTATAATATTTTTTTTAAATTATAATTTTGACGTTGTTTTTCGCAATACAACTATTCGTCTTTCAACCAATAGCGGGTGTCTCTCCGGGTTAACTCGGCGCTTTCTGATCATAATCCCAAGCCAATTCGTTTTTTACTAGGAAGACCCCATCAAAATTTCTTAACTTGGCGGGGGAGGAGGACGAGAGTTATATTAAACTCGAGGTCATCCCTGGCTTCGGAATATGCTTAAAACAGTGTTTTACCTAGTTCTTATATACATACTTTAATTATTTAGTAAATAGACCTATTCAAAAAAACCTCATAATTTTATAAGTACTTACCTACTTAAAATAAATAAGTCGACTTTTTATTTTTTGCACGCGACTTCGGTCGCTTTAATGTACATTTTGTAAATCAATTCTTTTTGTCGATCGATACAGGAAAAAAAAGTTCTTGGACAAAAGTTATTTAATATCATGTATACTTTACCCTTCTTTCGGCTTAGTACCCCCTTTCCGACTGCCGTTGTGTATAAATTTAGTTACGCACGTCATTAATGAGGGAACACAAAGTGGCAATGCTGCAATGCAAAAAACCTGGCACCTACTGGCTACCCCTCCCCTGTTCCGAAGAATAAACGAAACTTGGGAGCCTTATTATCATACTTGACAAAGAAAAAGAAAAAGCCGTGTTAAGAATAAAACGAATTACGAAAGTGTCAACTTTGCAAAAGAGACCAACTAAGAAAGAGCCGAGTTAAAAATGAGACGAGTTATGAAAGTGTCAACTTTGCAAAAGAGACCAACTAAGAAAGAGCCGAGTTAAAAATGAGACGAGTTATGAAAGTGTCAACTTTGCAAAAGAGACCAACTAAGAAAGAGCCGAGTTAAAAATGAGACAAGTTAGGAAAGTGTCAAGTTTAAGAAAATGACGAAGTCGTCCTTAGGGGAAACATTCACTAAATGTGTCAAATGCAGCAGCAGTTTTAACCGTGAAATCGCTAAAAACAAACTTACTTTATACAAATAATATAGTTAGGATAAAAACACAAACATAATTTCATGCTCATAATATTACGCGATCTTGCCCTTGTAAGTGCATGCATGTAACAAAGTAAAGGAATAAATATTATTGTGTCTGCAACCTCAAAGATTCAGTACGTAACCGTCTGTCGCGTATTCCTGCCGATCGCGCAAAGACCTCCCCGGCCCCATATCGACTTACACAGCATGAAAGGAAGTGCCTCGCTTGCAGGAAACCTTGTACTATGATTACAAAACATATTCGTTTTCTTTTCTGGAATACAAATCCTTATAAACAACTTTAATATCGTGTTCAGAAATAGAATTAGACATGTTTTGTTTTTTACATCGCGTAAAGAGAGCGAAGAATCGGTGTTTCAATTATTTTGTTAATTTTTCTGAATAATAATGTGAAATAACGGTGTACATTTTACAACGGAAAAATTTAACCGTGACGCGTAGCGGTGAAATAATACTACCAACTCACTCTTCCCTTGGGTGTCGTAAAAGGCGACTAACGGACTAAAGAGTGCACATACATCCAACAGCATAGAGCAGCGATGGCCTCACCACCTGTCACGCTGAGCACATGTGTAGTCGTTATTTGGTGAAAAGTGGACTATGGTAGAGAATTGGTTTTGCTGTCCTCATTGCCTAGTCTCTGACTAACCCTTCATTAATAATAGTCGTGATTATATGTATGTATGAATGGACTATGGCAGAGGACTGCTTTTGCTGTCCTCATTGTGTAGTCACTGATTATCCCTTCGGGAATAATTAGTCGATTATAAGTATGTACTTATGTAAAATTTTTTGAAGACTTGCATGAGTGACACTGATTTAATTGTAACTAAAAAGGCCAAGGTCACTTTTCAAATTCTCTTAAGAAGTGCTCATAAGGATGGCAAAGAGCTCTGCTACCTTTACTGAAACTTAATGAAATTGGGGGACACTAATATCTATTTACCAACAAATAAAGATCACTGTATGATCCAGAGGGGTCAATCGATTAACCTAAGCTCTGCTAACTAAAAATTGTATGTTATAGATATGTCATTCGCTGAGCCGCCCGGCAGCATACACTACCTATCACTAACTCTGCTACCTATGAGAGAGTGTGATTAAGAGCCGTCTAGGTCCGTTGACCTCTGAACCACACCCTCTAAACTATCTTATTACTATTAAAAAGTACTTACAGCTAATGTTCTTGAGAACGCCGATCCGACAGCCCTGCGAGGCCGTGCCTTCTGCTGTGGTAGACTGCGCCCCTGGCTGCCGTCTCCTGGGGGCTGGTGCTGATGAGGCCCTAAATACCCTAAGCTTCCAACCTAACCCTTCAGTACTGACAAACCAAGAAAACATAGGATCCTTCACCGCATCACGTGGCCGCCTGCATAGCAGCGAGACTGCACCGCAATAAGTCGATGCACAACAAAACTTAGTACCCGAAAGTCCGCTTTAGTCCACTAGGAGTCTATAGTATGGTACTTACAATCAACCAAATCTAATCAATTTATCATTTATGCCCGCGCGCACATAACCAACAAATGCAAGTGTGGACGTAAGTACAAAAACGTGACGCACACTCTGACCCATCCGTGGGTCAACTTTAACTAATGTTCTAAACACTGCTAAACTTAATTACTACTTATTACGGGCCACCGAATCAAAACTATGTGCCTTTCACATAACCAAATTACAAATTCATTAGGTACTTTTACGTGTCCGCACTACTCAACTCTACACGTTAACCAAAGTGTGATCAAAGTGTCACACTGACAGCCGATCTGTCACAGATATTTAAAAATATGAATCGGAATGGTAGTTTTATTCCATACAATCACGAAAAATCAAACTTATCTTTCTCTATCTTAGAGTTTTGCAGTAATATACTTTAAACTGTTCTGTTGTCGGGCAAAGGTGTCATAGTTGTAATCAAGTTATCACTACAACTTATAGATATTTCCCTAATCACACGCTTTCCAAATTCAGGTTGGTGATCAGAAAACTTTGCCTGACCTAGATATTGAATCCAGGACCCTTCGATCAACAATACAACTAGATGTCAGGTCGGCGCTAAAAATGTGTCTCGGTAAATAAGAGCGCACTTGAGAAGTGAGCTCTTATTTTCTCGCAAGGCATAACACTAAAAAGTACTTTATTTGTTTCCCATTAAGGTTGATTTCACCACTAAATGTTATTGACGTTTTTTCATTTTTAAGTGACAGGAGTAATTTATTGCTTTGAAAAACTATTTATTCACGTGGACAGAATTTAGCTTTGATTTTGTAAGTTGTTACAATAAAAAGAGGTAGATGTGTTACATGTGCCAAAAAGTGGCAACAGAAAACTATGCTAATTGGCTTACCTTAAGCGTAGTCTCACAAAAGCGTTAGCAGTGTTGACACTTTGACAGTGTCAGTTTGCATGTATTTGTTTCCGAAAATTAATTAAAAATATGCTGTCCTGTGTCATGCGAACTACATAAAAGGTCATGAAATTATATATCATGAGTGGCATGCGTGAGTTTAAATTTTAATTGATTTAAGTTCTTATTATTTATCAACTACAAAATGTCAGAATAAATTGTGTCATAAAAATATAGAGTGCGACAGCAAATTGACATGTAATTCGAAATGACACAGCGCTACATGTATCTGTCTTGTTTACGCTCTTACTAGTTGTCATGCTATCTTGCTCACACTTTAGAATACGGTCAAGTTAACTCGGCAGATGCGGCCATATGAGATCATCGACAGAAGTGACAAGTTACCTCGGCCGTATAACATCGTAATATTTAGTGAGTATAGCGCATGCTCAGGTTTTCGTATGTACGACGCTTCGGTCCATTATTGAAATCATATTAGTACTGGCATAACCTATCTACCTCTTTTTAATATAATATCATTGTTTGAAAAAGTATTTATTCACGTGGACAGAATTTAGCTTTGATTTTGTAAGTGACGAGTTATCTACACACATCAAAAGTGTCTAGGGATCAAGCATTTTTATGCGGATTTCTTGAGATTGAGATGTGGCTTTGTAATAAATTTATGATTTTATAAATTTATATGGATCCTTTTTGGTGCATTTCATAATTTGAAACAGGAACTTTTAATCAATTTCTAGTAAAAGATGAAAATCAGCTGTCAATATTTTCCCTATAAAAACATACAACGCATTGAAGACATTATTAGTGCTACTGTTGCCCTACTACTGATTAAAACCAACGTTATTATGGAGCGGCGACGTCATTTATGCAGGGAAGAAATGCTCAGAGCCGTGGGAATGATAGAAGCTGGTTCCCGGCAACGTACTGTGGCTTTAGCTCTGAATACAAGTCAGAGTGTTATCAGTCGACTTTGGACACGTTACCGAAGCACTGGTACCGTGGCTGAGCGCCATGGAGGACGGTATCGCTGCACCACACGGAGACAAGACCGATACATTTAAATCACAACTCGAAGAGCTCCAACAATAACCGCCATGATGTTAGCCGTGAGGCTTCATCACTCTTCAGGGAACTTAATTAGCGACCAAACAGTCAGAAACCGCTTGCATGAAGTGAACCTTCATTCCCGAAGACCGCTAAGGGACCTATAGCAATGCACAATCGTAGGATTCGATATCAATGGGCTCTTGAACACAGAAATTGGGCAGAAGAACAATGGCGTTTCGTGTGCTTTTCTGATGAGTCTCGTTTTGGTATGAGACCGGATACAAGACGTATACGTCACTGGAGAACCTCTAGACGCCAACAGCGATTAAAATCCTGCCAGGAAGTCCATCCTTATAGTGGTGGAACCATCATGGTATGGGCGGGTATTTGGATCGGCGGAAGAACTGAGTTGATTTGGATCAGAGGCAACCTCAACGCTCAAATTTATGCTGAGACGATTGTATCAGACGTCATCGTTCCTCTACAAGTGCAAATCGGTCCCTTATTTCAGTTAATGCATGATAATGCACGACCGCACACCGCAAGAGTTGTAAGACAGACTCTCGCCGCAGCTAACATCAATGTCATGCCCTGGCCTGCTCAGTCGCCAGACTTGAACCCGATTGAGCATGCATGAAATATGCTACAGAGAAGAGCTCTGCCGAATATGGAACCCTCCATCCAGTCGCAAGAAGACCTTTTTTTGTTGTTGCAACGAACATGGGCGGCCATTCCACAGCGTGATTTGGATGAACTCATTTTGAGTATGCCAAACCGATGTTCTTGTGTTGTTAGTGTTCGCGGTAGAAACACGGATTATTAATTGTTTAAGTTACCCAATAAAATTTTCAAGAAAACTGTTATTTCAGTCTTTTTTTCGAACTTTAATGTTAGTGGTTCAAATGTCAAAAATCCCTTTATTAGGAAAATGGCAAATTTCTTTATTAATGCAAAGGTGACTTGGTTTATCGTTACTGTAGACAAACGAAAACACTTTATTTAATGAATCCTTAAAGAAAATTTTAATTAATATCAATCAGGAGAAAAGTTATTGCAAAAATATATGTTGATCCCTAGACACTTTTGATGTATGTAGTTGGTATTGTTGATCGAAGCCTCCGAATATTGGACATACAGCTTTGCCATTCGGCCACCGAGAAACCAAACCTGGGCAAAAATTATATTTTTAAGAGTTGGTGATGTAGGATTTTTCTGAATAGCCGTATGAGTTTTATTACTGCTCACTGCTTGAATATTTCATATCAGACACGGGATATGTAACATTAATTACATGAGGGTCATAATTTCATTTTCCGCTAAAACTCCCCAGTGTATCACACCTAACCCTCCGATGCGTACGACATTTTCGTCACTGGAGAAACGTCTAATTGGGTCAAATCGACCCTTTGTAGGACCTTCATCTGCACAGTGGGCAGGGACAATGGGTGCCTATCAAAGCTCGGGTAATTTTGAGAGTCCGCGCTGCAAACGTGATTCCAGTCGTTTAGAGAAATACCAGCAGCGTTCGTTGATTACATTGCTGAAATAGAAAAACGTGACGACAGTTGGTATCGTATTAAACGTTAGGTTTTTTAAAAATAGAAAGACTTTCTTAAAAGAACGTCTTATTATGTTACATTATACCAATTATGACCATATAGGTACCTAGTCGTTGTGTAACGAATACTTATTTTAGCTATCTACCTCTCTGAACTAAGAAGTTCGTACCTTGCGCTAATTGCGCAAGGACCAACCGTCATGTTATACAATAAGAGCCAGATGGCAATATTTATAAAACCTGACCTTTGCTCGAGGGTGCCAGTACAAATATAAAATTAGTTAAATGAGAATTAGGATTGTCTGTTTTCTACAAATATATAAATCAGTGACAGTGCCTCTTTCAAACTGTGTGCATTTGGAGAAACTTTACGCTAACCGTACAGTACAAGATACGCTTGGAACATTTATCACGAGGACACGACATTCAGTGACGGTCCCGTGATGTTTTTGTTACTGATCGTAAGTATGATGCGTGGCGACCGACACAAGCTTGGACTTCAAGGTGAAATCACTTATTTTTGAATGCATGGTTGTTGTATAATCAATATAGGTAGGTAAAATATAGATAATGAGGTTTATTCGTACTGTTATATTTATTTTATAAAGTGTTTTAGTGAAATCACTTCTTTTTGAATGTATATCTGTTTTGAATCTATGTGTATTGATTTATTAATCTATATTTAGGTAGGTAATATAAAGGTAATGAGTTTGTTTTAGTAATGTTTTATTTGTTGTATAAAATTACAACATTAATATAAGATTACTTATTAATGCTATTGTGAATAAGCGGTACATTTATACAGTTACTGGCAAAACTGTGCATATAAATATAATTTCTGTTCAATTGCCTTGTTTTTCATTGTAATAATCTCATTATTATGATTCTGTAGATGTTCCTTTCAATTTAATAAAGGTTTCTTTCCTTGAATTCATTGGATATCGTAAATAATCGTTTATAGCGACCAAAAACTGTCAGTCAGACCTTGGGGCTCTTAATTGTTTATCATAGCCATAAAATGTTTTGTTACATGCGATTTTATCTCCTCAATAAAAGGTAGCCAATAATTTTGCCCACATAAATCATGTTAATCATAAAGTGTTGAACGTAAAGTTGAAGGTTTCACATTACCCGTATAAACTCGAGTAGCCTGCCAAAAATAGTATTTACTCAGAATATTATGAATGTAAAAGCCACTCGTTCCCCATTGCCTTAACATAACTAACGGGCCGGATTAGGAAATGGCCGGTAACTATGAAATAATAACTGAGGGGTTAGTGGTAAACAGCACGCGCGTTATTACCCGCACGCACGGTCCCAAAGACCGTGTCGCGACGGTGTAGTATTAACATCGGTCAAGTGTAAAGTCAATTGGCATTTCTTGCCAAGCTAACTTGTTCTTTATCTAAGAAGTAAATGGTGCTAGCATTATTATTATCTCGTATAACCTAGTATTATCTCGTATTGGCCCTTACATCCCCTCTAATAAGTCATCATCGTCATCATCATCAGCCTATAAACGTCCCACTGCTGGGCACAGGCCTACCACGTGATCAATAGCACGTGGGGATATTGGGCCATAACCCACCTTCTTCTTCTTCTTCTTCTTCTTCTTCAGCCCACGACCACCCACTGCTGAGTGTAGGCCTCCTCATTTGCACGCCATCCTGATCGGTCTTGGGCTTTCTGTAACCACTGTTTGCCCGTTACTTTTGTGATGTCATCCGCCCATCTAGCCTTCTGGCGGCCAACGCTTCTGGTGCCGGTTCTCGGTCTCCACTCAAGCACCTTCCTGCTCCACCGGCCATCGTCTCTGCGGCTTATGTGACCCGCCCATCGCCACTTCCTTTGCGCAATGATACGCCCCACGTCGTTTATTTTAGTGCGACTCCGGATTTCTGTGTTTCTTATTTTGTCGCTCACAGTGATATCCAACATGGCGCGTTCCATCTTCCTTTGGGCTACCTGCAGCTTTTGGATATTTTGTTGTGTAAGGGTCCAAGTTTCTGTCCCGTAGACCATGACTGGCTGAATACACTGCTCATATGCCCTTCGTTTTAGAGAGAGGGGCACTTCCTTACACTTGAAAATTTCAGGCAGCTTACCGAACGCCCCCCAACTGAGTCCGATGCGGCGCTGAATTTCTCTTGCCTGTCCGTCCTTTCCAAGCATAACGAGTTGCCCCAAGTAGACATATTCGTCGACCCGCTCTATCTTTTTACTATTAACCATGATGCCATCCACGATGGGGTCCTTGCATATGATTTTTGTTTTTGAGGTGTTCATACGTAGACCAACACTTATCGAGACCAGATAAAGTTCTTCCATCATACTCTGGAGTTCGTCAGCACTTTCGGCGAATACATTAATGTCGTCGGCAAAGCGGAGGTGGCTGAGACGCTCACCATTTATGTTTATTCCCCTATTAGCCCAGTCGAGGAGCTTAAATACGTCTTCCAGACAGGCGGTAAATAATTTAGGAGATATAGTGTCGCCCTGCCTTATACCTCTCCTCACAGGGATATGCCTCGTTAGTTCATGCAGCTTCACTTGCAATGTAGCTTCACTGTAAATCTCACGTAGAAGGTCCACATACCTCGTGTCTACAAGGCTTCTCATCAGGGAGTGTAGTACAGCCCAATGTTCAACGCTATCGAAAGCTTTCTCGTAATCGACGAAAGCTACTACGAGGGGCTGGTTGTACTCGTTACACTTCTCTATTACCTGTCTTACGGTGTGGATGTGATCTAGCGTCGAGAACCCGCTACGAAAGCCTGCTTGTTCCGCCGGTTGGGCTGAGTCGAGTCTATGTGTAAGGCGCAATGTCAAAATTTTGGTGAACAGCTTATAGATATGACTTAGCAGCGAAATAGGTCGATAGTTATTGAGATTTGCTACGTCACCCTTCTTGTGAAGCAATATAACAACAGCGTTTTTCCCGTATCGGTAGTGGTTCCTTCAAATAGTGCTTTGTTAAAGAGGATTTGGAGCTGTTGCAATATTGGCTTGCCGCCGTGTTTAAAGTACTTGATCAATATTTTATCTTCCCCGGGAGATTTGCCAACTTTCATGGACTTTGGAGCGGTTTTAATTTCATACTGGCTAATTTCAGGGAGGTCTTCGGTCCTGTGTCTTTTTAGCCTGGCTCTAGGGTCTGAATCACTTTCCGATGGTTCTGGGATAGTTGAGCTGTATAACTTTCCATAGAAATTCTCAACTTCTGTCAATATTCTATCCCTGTCTGTGGTTATTCCATCGTCTGTACTGAGCTTATGTACCTGATCGTCACCCCGCTTTAGTTGTTTTCTGAATACCTTAGGTTCACGATGTTTTTCAATAGTATCCAAAATAATCGTATGCTTTCTTTTCCTTAAGTCCTTCTTTGCGGCTTTCCTAATGAGTTTGCTGATTGCCGTCGCTTTCCCATGGTCAGACTTCCTTAATAGATCGGTTCTTTCATCCAATAATAGCTGCATTTGTGTCGAGAAGATCGGATCTGCGACTTATCGTTTCGGTCTTATTTCTTGTAATACATCAGTGATGGTGTCAACTAGTTGTTTATTGATTTGATGCACGTTCCAGTTCTCGTTAGAAGTAAGGCGCTTCTTCAGTGCATTCTCGTAGTATTCTTGTTGTACTCTAAGAAATACGTCGTTTTGTAAATGAGGGCAAGACGTGGCAACAAGCTTTTGTCTTTCTAGTCTCAAGTTGAGGCAGTGTTTTGCTCTCACTATTCGGTGGTCGCTTCCGGCGCCTTGGTTCACCACATCCACATCCTGAATCACGTATTTCTTATTTGTTAAAATGAAGTCAATCTGGTTAAACGTCTTCCCGTTAGGGCTTTTCCAGGTTCATAGTCCTTGCGGTTTCTTCTGGAAAAAGGTGTTCATTGCATAGAGATTATGCTGCTGAAGGAAATTCATCATCTCATGACCTCTCGCATTTCTTTGACCCAAGCCATACTTGCCAACGAACTCTTCGCTCTCCAGACGTTTTCCTATTTTGGCAATGAAATCTCCCATAACGACAGTGTAGAAACAAGTATTTTCCATGAGTGCCTTGTTTAGGTCGTCATAGAATTTTTCGATATCTTCGTCGGTATGTGCTGATGTGGGTGCGTATACTTGCACGACTTTGAGGCTGTACCTCGTGTTTAGACGAAAGATCGCTACTATATCAAGTGTCGAAACAGAGTATATGTTCTTTAAGTTTTTGGTCATCGACGTGTTAATTAGAAAACCTACTCCTCCCTCGGATCTGTCTTCGTATCCTTTATGGTAAAGCAGGTGACCAGATAGTAATTTGGTTAATTTCTCTCCTCTTCGTCGGGTTTCACTCAAACCGATGATGTCCCACTTCATTTTGTTTAAAACTTCGGATTCCAGCTCACTGTAACGTTCTTCGGTTAACATCGTTCTGACATTGTACGTAGCCAAGTAGGTCATGTATTATTGGCAGCCGGATCTCTTCCAGAGATTCTTAGCACCCTCTGTTCTGCAGGGACCCAGACCGCTGCCGTAGCCGGGCCTTACAGGACGGCTGGGGACTGAGGGCCCTTTCATTATTGTTTTGTGCATAAGGGTAAAAAGCTTTGAAACGCCGTGCTAGCCACTGCATGTTGGCGAGTCTACTCTTTTTAAAGGGATTTAATACCTCTAGGCCTGTAGTGGCCTCCTGTGTACACATGTGATCAGGTTAGTTACCGCCGCCCAATACTCGGCGTTGACTATTTTACGGCGTGGGTAGGTCTCCTCCACACCAACCCTCCTCCTTTTTCATTCGGGCTTGGGACCGACAACGGCGGAGTGGTAACCCACCACGCTGGCCCAATGCGGGTTGGTGGGTTTAACGACTGCCTTACAAAGCACGGAGGAGTTCAAGATGTTTTAATAGTCACCCATCCAGCGACCCGGCATTGCGGAAGTTGCTTAGCGGGCAAGATCGCAAGCCGAACGCGCTAGCCGCTGCGCCATCGAGCTCCTATAAATAGCTTTATTATTTAGTGACAATATATTTAAAGGACAATCCAAATGTGGAAACGCCTTTTATCTGGAATACTCGACCACTAACTGAATTGGCAATCTTATTTCTTACTGTCGGAAGACAAAAATGCTATCATTGTGTATACAGATGAGGTAGCGCACGTAGGGGTTGGTTTTAAGAATTTGTATTCTCAAAAGAAGCTCTATTATATATAGCGGCTAAGACGTTCAGTTTGTGATCTTTCGCAATGCTGGGTCACTAAATAGGTACAGTCGGGGTAGTAGCAGGTCGACCACTTTCCTTCCTCGATGTATGTACAGTCACGAGTACCAATATGTAAACACTTTTACTCTTAATCCATTATATTAAGAGGTACAATTGTTTACATATTTTTGCTCTTGACTGTACACATACATACACACATGAACAATAATAAAATAAACTTTCCTACACTCACACCAATTATCTAGCCCAACAGAAGCTTCGTTATGAAACTCGTTAAATGGTTACTAGACAACGGATAAACATACTTAAAATACTTAAATACATACCTATTATACATAGGAAACACCCAGACCCGAGACAATTTAGAAAAACAATAGTTTCTAAATTGACCCGACCGGGGATCGAACTCGGGACCTCAGAGATGGCGACTCAAGATTCAAGATTCAATATCATTTATTCAGGTTAGGCCATGTTTAGGTTACAGCACTAATGAATGTCATTATGCTATCGGTTCGTAAGTCTAACTATGGCGCGGGAGCCTTGTACTGAGAAGAACCGGCAAGAAACTTAGCAAGGGCAATTCTTTTCTCCCTTTCTTTTACAGCGTCAATTAGAATTAAAAATGCCCTCCCTATCATAGAAGGGCACTTTCCATTACAATAATAAAACATAAAACAACAACAAGGACATAAAACTAAAAAATATATTAATGTAAATAAAAAAATCAGATATTCATTAATATAAAATAATCAATTTAATCAATGTCTTACAGACAGAAAAATAAAAGTAAGACTACAACCACTAATATACTAAAAATAAAAATAAGTTAGCAAGAGCAGACCAGCCTCCACAGACGGCACCCGTTCACGAGTATGACATGTGAATCAGCCATCGCTTCGCTCAACTATGTTTTAGGGCGCACCATGAACACCGGTGTACAGACCACTCCACCAAGGAGGTCGTCATGCAATACATACACACACCACGCCCGTTTCCAGGAGGGGTGAGTAGAGACCACAGATTAAAATTTACTACGATACTTATACACATCCTTTGCTTCACTCACTCTCATAGCGTTCATACACGCCCATCAGTTTATGGTACTGCGGTGAGCAAGTTAAAAGGTTTCATCTGAAAATCAGCGTCGCAGCCTTGGCTGTGGCTTTAAGATGAGATGATTCCTTTTTGGCATTTTAAATTATGCAATGTGTTTGTGCAAGTTAAAAGGTTTCTTTTGAAAATCAGCGTCACAGCCTTGGCTGTGGCTTTAAGCTGAGAAGATTCCTTTTTGGCATTTCAAATTATGCAATGTATTTGTGCAAGTTAAAAGGTTTCTTCTGAAAATCAGCGTCACAGCCTTGGCTGTGGCTTTAAGCTGAAAAGATTCCTTTTTGGCATTTCTAAATACGCAATGTGTTTGTGCTGTGCAATATTTCTCAATCTTGTAGGTACATAACTAGAATGCTAAATTAATTTATTTTCTTTCTTTCTTTCAAATTAAAAACATCTCGACCTATTTCGTACCTTTGTATACTCATTAACCCGCATGGTCCCAGAGTATTGGGTTGTTCAATTCTGTACCTACATGTGTTCTTGTGCATGTGAGAAGGTCTGTGTTCAGTAGTGGGGCGCTCATATGCTGATGATGATGATGATGACCACATAGTATTGACAATGACTACTAATTATACACCTACTAAGATTTGATCATGAAAAACAGACTTAGTGCAACAAAGTCACGAACTCAAAGCGTTCCAATTCATTTAATAAGCTAAACTATTTAAGATTCAATATTTCAATGCAACAACATCACAACAGTAAAATTCCATGTTGCTAATGCATTAAACTAAATTACGAACTTTATTAAATAACCGAGGTACATGCTGCAAATTAGCGTTTGTCATGCGATTAAATTTGTTGCTTGCGCGACCCACATACATGTGGAAGCAAAAGCATCATTTCGGCACGCGACTCCTTCGACAGACTAATAAAGAGTTGGAAGAAACTACATGTGCACATGCAACTCGAAATTGTACACCGGACTTTAGTCGTGTCTCAGCGATCTGATATTGTCATTTTCCGTAGTCATAAAGGTCAAAATCAAATTACAGAACCACGTTTGTTGACCAACCAGAACTAGTTTATAATTATGATAACTCTCGTACAAAAAGATTTAAATACTTAAATACTTGCTTGCTCACAACTCTTACTAAATACACATACATATAATCACGACTATTGTCCCCGAAGGGTTAGTCAGAGACTATGCAATGAGGACCGCAAAAGCAGTCCTCTGCCATAGTCCACTTTTCACCAAATAGCGACTTCAAATGCGCTCAGCGTGACATGTGGTGAGCCCATCACTGCTCTAAGCTGTTGGATGTATGTGCAGTCTTTAGTCCGTTAGTCGCCACTATACCCAAGGTAAGAGAGTAGGTGGTAGTATTCTCTTACCGTTACGCGACACGGAATTACCAAATACGGTTTAGAGATAAAACCATTTCATCGACAAATCCGAAAAACAATCAGGCCAATGGGAATTAAGAATAGAATAGAATAAATTTACTTCAAGTAATAATTAGAACTCATATTTGTTAGTAACAACATTGCTTAAAAACTAATGCTAAATCCAGAACCTTCGGAAATCGGGCAGAGCGCTTGACTACACGGCCACCGAGGCAATTATACAATTAAATTATACTGAATACAGTTTAAAAAACTAACACTTTTATTGATAAACTAGCTGACCCGACAGACGTCCTGTATTAATTATAAATATTGAAAAAAATATTTAAAAAAAGATATGTCTCGTCAGTAGTAAGCTACGGATTACTACTATGGGGTAACTCAGTAACATTTTGTTAGCCTTTAGGATACAAAAAAAATGCATAAGGACTATATGTAATGCTTGGAGTACTGAAAGTTGTAAACCTTTATTTCAAGATTTAGAAATACTTCCACTCGCCTGCATGTATATTAAAGTTATATGCATATTTGTAAGGCAAAACTCCGGTTACTTTCCCAAACACTCGGATGTGCTAATGCGACACACGAGACATAAGGATAAATTATTTCTCCCGAAAATTAGGCTCGAGCTGTTTAAACGAAATGCTTATATATTCAAGCGATAATAATATGCAATAAGCTGCCCGATGAGATAAAACAATTGCCGTTTAATATGTTTAAAAATAAATTAACAGCTTGGCTATTAGAGCATTGTTTCTATACAGTTAAAGAATATTTAAATTATAAATTGACTTATTGAACTTCATAATGGACATAATGTAACACACTATTAATATGTAGTAATTGTATATTAATGTATTATTGTTGTATTTATTGATTTCTATTAATTTTCATAGATAATTTGATAATTGACTAGTACCTATGATACTTTTACATTTATTTTTGTTGTGTTTTTGACTTTTAATTGATTAATTAACCTTATTGACATGTTTAACTTCTTTTTTAATGTTTGAATTTTTGCATTCACAGTAATAATTATTATAATATGTTTAACTCCGACATTCTAAATTGACATTTGCATGCTGTTTTATAATGGCTAAACATGTGCGCATTGCAAATTTTGTACCACCCGTAAATTACCATGTTTTTGGCAAATAAATGGTCTTATCTTAACTTATCTTATCTTATCTAATCTAAAAAATTACCATTATTAATGAGGGCCATAATAAAACTCAAAATGCGCAAAAATTTAAGAAAAACATTTTTGCGGCGGTGCCGAATGTGATCGTTTGGTGGCCGGCATTTTGAACATATTAAATTTTTATCGCATTTTGAGTTTTATTTTGGCCCTCTCATTAATAATGGTAATTTTGAGGATAGTATTAGGTATGAAATGTATGATAATAGTATCAAATGAGCTTTTCTTAAACGTAAAGGGATACAAGAATATGCAAAGATACTAAGAAATTATAAAATACTAGCAGATCGCCGACGACTTCGTTCGCGTGGACCCCGTGACGAATTTTCAAAATGACTCCCCTCGCGTACCCCAGTAACGACGCCTACATCGCATTTGTTCTATCATCAATAGTTTTCGTAGCGCACGCAATGTAAGGAATTTATTAGAGTTAGTAAGGATCCCTAATTTTTTTGAAAATATATTGTAGCCTATTTCACCCGGAGATAGCGTAGCTTCCCAACGGTGAAAGAATTCACCTATTCAATACAAACAAACAATCAAATCTTTCCTCTTTATAATATTAGTATAGATGAAAATTACACAATTTCCGATCTACCACGTTCAACGACCGATTTCAGCAAAAAAAGTCCCATTTAGTACATCTTTTTTTGCATTACTATGAAAGCATATTTGGTTGGGCAGTTTTTAAGACTAGTCAGAAGCTATGGAAAATCTTTTTTTTTTTTTTTTATTTAAGTTGAAAATTCCATTCTGTTCTGATTAACCCAATTTTTAAAGTTAGGAGCTAAATTTTAGCTAAATTTTACTCATATAAGTGCAATCACTAGGCATTATATTAAAAAAAACATCGATAAAAAGTCGATCCAAAAAAAAGATATAATTTTTTTAGAGCTGTCTCGTCGTTGAATCATAAAATAACGAAAAAAAATTATAACTCGAAAACTACAAGAAATCGTAGAACGTACATGGGGTTCAATGGATAGATATGATAGTTCCCTATCACCATACACCGGCTTGACACCTTACAAGAAACACGCTGTATAGATATAGCAGTTAAGTAACTTGTTACGAATGCTATAATAAAGTGGGAAGGCCTGTGACCAGCAGTGGGATGTTTATAGGCTGATCATGATGACGATACATTGTGAATAAATAAAAATATATATTAACTGAATTTTTGAGTACAGAAAATGGGAATACCGCAGGTACGAGCGTTTCAATAAAAAATACTATTTAAATTAGATGATGACTACACGGATAAACAGATAAAACATAAAATATTCTCACAACCATGAATTGCAATAATTACTCCTCGCTTTTCTGTTTACAAAGTGGAAAGATTTAATTGTGAAATGGAAAACCTTACCGCGAACAAAGGGTTCCTGCAAATGTTTTACGTGAAGGTTGCACATCATTAGTGGAATTCATCAAATGAACACCTCATTAAACCTCCAGCTCAACTTTTATGTAAATCCAACATGTCTTATGTTTTTATTTACAACAATTTAATATTTTCTCTCGTGATGAAAGATAAGATCATAAATCATAATAATGTTATTATGTATGCATGCATATAATCACGACTATCATCCCCGAAAGGTTAGTCCACTCTCTGCCATAGTCCACTTTTCGAAATAACGACTGCACCATGCGCTTAGCGTCACAGGTGGTGGCCCATCGCTGCTCTAAGCTGTTGGATGTATGCTGCAGTCTTTGGTCCATTAGTCGCCTTTTATGACACTCAATCTTTTACCGCTACGCGACTCGATTAAATCATATTATGATGTGTAAGAAATAAAATAAAAAAGATCTTTTCTTTTTACATTGATCGTTGTAGTAGATATTTATACCAATTAACTGATATACTTTTTTTTCAAAGCGTTTATAGAAAAGATGAGGTATATAAATATTTACCTTTATGTGACAGCTGTTGGAGGTTGGATGGGGGAGCAAAACTCCCAGGGCCATATCTCAACCCTATATAATGTATGTAACAATTACCCTTTTGTGCCGCAAGCTTTTCCACGCCTCCGACTGAAAAAAGCTTTTAAATCTTTTAAAACTTTTTTTAGAACTAACGTATGAAATAAAATATTTTCTCATTTAATTTATATTTATATAGACTTTCATTTAACATGATTTCATTATTAAGTACACAATATGATTAGACTAAATCTCGTTATTAATTCCCTCTTACGTTTAGCTCTCATAGCGAGCAGGCAAATTAATTTAATTCATACTCAGTAAAAAGAACTAAATGGTTCACGGGAAATATGTCCTCAGCTATATCGGGAACACGTTACAAAGTCTTGTTCCAAAAATTACTAAAGTTTCGTGACTCGAATTCAAGTAAAGAAAATTGGTCTTATCAAATTATTCGACCATTCCAGTAGGCTATGCATAATGGTTCAGAAAAACGATACTAGTTTCATTAGCTGGTTAGTTGGCCTTTTCGAAAGTACTTGATCACGCTAATCTTAGCTACTCAATTTTGAAATTCCGGACGTTTTGTACGAGTATTAGCAGAATTATAGCTCTATTACGGTGTGATAATATTTTATTTCCTAAAATACAAATAAATAAAGGATGAAATTTGAGTAATTTGTAGTATCTATCGTGTCAAGAGCGATAGCAAAATATTAAGGTACAACGTTGCTTAATAAACATTGGAAGAAAAAAAAATAAAAAAGAAAACATGGTCGGTGTCTGTCGCAATTAGGACTCTACTACCTACGACAATCCGGGAGGTGGTTCGTCCAGTAAAGCTTGCGAGCTATTACCTTTTATTCTCAAAGTCGTTGTGGAATGACGTTGTGTTGTTTGTATTTCTTGTAATCTTCATAAACAAAATCAAACATGTTGTTATTGCCGCTTCTGAGAAACTGTCCCGGTGAGTAAGCTATCCGTAACAATGACAGAGAAATAAAATTTGTCGACGTAAGTATACCATTCAAGGTAAGGACAGGCCGTAACTACCACAATGGCCAAGTTCTGAACGTTCGCGTCAGAATAACATGATGGTCTATGAAATGCTATTCAATATGCCATCCAAAGATTAATAGGGCAGATAACACGAGACATGACATCGAAAGACAATCTCCAATATCTACCTAAGCTCGAATATTAATTTGAGGATGTCTCCTGACGTAGACTAAAATGTGTAATAGAATAATGTTTACGTAATTAAGTAGCGAAGTATTCTGAGAGAGGGTTAATTGTAAGACATTAGAATCACATCGTTTTGTAAATCAACACGTCTTGTATGCTTGTTGGTGGGTGTTCGCTGAACTTAATTATTATTACGCTAAAACAAGTTTGTACTAACTAGAGTTCATTACATAATATAATTATTTTGTGACATAATTAAAACTGATCAGAGAAATATCAAAAATGTCTTCCTATAAAAACGTTTTTTTTTGTCATTTTATATAACTTATGGTCTACCATACATTTAAAGCCTATTATATAGGTTTGAATAAAAATGTGATTTTCCTGACGCGTAGAAGCTGTATAAAGGTTTACGACTGTTACATGGTTAATCAAAGGCGCTAAGGATTAATGTGAAACATTGTTTCAGTTATACGGCCAGTTGGTGCTACTTGGTGGTAGTATCATTACCTAATGCCGCGACCACACGCTTGGCAAACCTCAACAAGCCATCACAAATTCAAACGTGTGGATAGAGCGTTTGCAAGCGCTTGTAGCCGATCCGTCGAACAAATCACAAATCCAAATGTTTGTAGAGGTTTGGAGATTGCGGCAAGTGGCAAGCGTGTGGTCGCGGCATAAAATTTAATTGAAGACAACTAAATATAATAACCGTGTCGCTTGGTGGTCAAATAATACTAGCACCCCTCTCTTTCCTTGGGTGTCATAAAAGGCGACTAACGGACTAAAGACTGCACATACATCCAACAGCATAGAGCGGTGATGGGCTCACCACCTGTCACGTTGAGCACAAGCACACTGCACTTGTGCAGTCGCTATTTGGTGAAAAGTGGACTATGGCAGTGAGTGGACTAACCCTTCGGGGATAATAGTCGTGATTAATAAGTATGTATTGTCTTAGTTATACGGCCGGTTGGTGCTCTTAGGTGGTTGTATCATTAAAATGTATTAATGGAGGCAACTAAATATAATTCTCTATTCGACATTCTGTTAATTTAGCAAACTTGAACGTTTCAACTCTACCTCTAAACATGATAATTGTTCGATTCAAACAATTCGCCTGTTCTTCGTTCCAGGTACTACCTAATTCGAAATTGGATAATTGAATTATGTAAGCGAGAAGTTCGGTATCAATTATAAAATTTACAGCGAAGTAATAAACGTTAATCGAAATTAATTTGATAATTTCAATTGCTCTTGTTAAGTTGTAAATTTTAAGCTTCTTGTGGTTAGGCGTGTTGTTCTAATACAAATAGAACAATAACAATGTAAAACATTGAGCTTGTTTATAACTAGTTAGTCGCTTCGGTGGCCGAGTGGCAAGCGCTCGGTCTGATTTTTTTTAACTAATTTAATTCTTGAACCTTGACATGGGTCAGTGTCGAACACGTTTTTATGACTAACTATTACAGCTCTATTGCGGTTGTCCTAATCTAGTATTGGCTTTACGCCTACATCCTTGGCACGTTACCGTGGCTCGCTCCACCGCTTTGCACTAGATTCACGGGCAAACCTGCAAAAAAAAACCTTTCCTACCCTCACACTAATTACCTAGCCCAAGAGAAGCTTCGAAGAAACTCGTTAAATGGTTACTAGACAACGGATAAACATAAAAATACTTAAATACTTATAGAAAACACCCAGACCCGAGACAATTTAGAAAAACAATAATTTCCAAATTGACCCGACCGGGGTTCGAACCCGGGACCTCAGAGATGGCGACACCATGAAAACCGGTGTACAAACCACTCGACCAAGGAGGTCGTCGATAAAGCCTTCACGCAAAATAAACCTGTGAGTTTGTTCTGGGTGAAAGCCCATGCGCGACTGCCCGGGAACGAGCGTGCGGACCAGGTCGCGAAGGAGACTGCAACTTTATCGCTCGGTCTGATATTTGGAAGTATTGGGTTCAGTTCCCGGATCAGGCAATTTGTGTTTTGAATTATTCTAGGCATATCACGGGTTTGTGATTTCGTGCGATCCACAATTGGAAACAGGGTTTATTAAGATGGTTTACGCATTTCGGTTTCCCATACAAACTTCCAAGTCGAAATTTTTAAAAACCAATAAGCCAATTTTAATGAAACTTTGCATGCTAAAGTAAAATACAGGGATCTAAATAGTTTGTCGGAAATATTTAAAAAAAAAACGTTTATTTAACTGAGGTATTGCGATATTTAACTTTCTTTATTTATTTAAATCGCAATAACTCAGCTAAATAAACGTTTATTCAAAAATGTTTTCAACAAACTATTTAGATCTCTATAATTTACTTTAGCATGCAAAGTTTTATTAAAATTGGCCGATTGGTTTTTAAAAATTTCGACTTGGAAGTTTGTATGGGAATCCAAAATGGCGTAAACCCTTTTAAGTCAATACCTATCGATTGTATAAATGGCTTGATTTCAATGTGTGAGGATAGTGAACTTTAGGTTATTTTGGAATAGGCTGCAGCTAAATCTAGCTTTAATATAAAATATCATAACTTTAATATAATTTCTTATATGCCTCACCGTGGGTGGACACTTTAATTCTTAAGCCGAATGTTCTGTTGATATACCAAACATTGCTGCTTAAAGCCGGCTTAGAGGAAACCCCGACTTTCACAAATCATTATTCAAAAGATCAAATCTCCAGCTTAACCGTACGGCGTACATTCTACCCAAATTTGCTTAATTGCGATAGGTCACATCGTTATTCAAACATTCACACATAACGTAGACAAATGGCAGACGCTCATGTCGATTCGTTAGCGTTTGTCAATAGTAAATTGCTAGATAAGTTAAAAGATATATAATATGAGAATTATCACTCTACACCACCACGGAATAAGAAGCACGAATTGCCTCCAACTGTATGTGAACAACTCTGAAAAATTGGCAAAAAACAGCTGTCCCATAATACAAAACTGTAAAAACAAATCGATCTAAATGTGAACTATAGTTCTTTGCACTTAATAGGATGACCAATATGCAGAATAATTATACTTATTACCAAACGGCCCTGCATAACTGAATAAATCCGTAAAGAAGGATGTTACATCATTCATTAAAGTTTTTACTTTCTACCTCAACGTAAAACTATTAAAGGATGACTGAAATGGATGTGAAATAAATTATGTTGTGTATGTAATATAATATACTCATTATGACCTGAGTTACTTTAGGTTCTCAGAAACTGATATTTTTTGGATATATTGTTGTTATAGGTCCCCTCAGTTGTTTCTGGTTATTAAAAGTTTAATCGATTTATTACTTCTGGAAAAAACAATGGGGTGCCATATGGCACCGCTAGGCTAATAAGTAGTCTAACATGTCTTTTTTACATTTATTTAAAGTTACCGTTAGCAAGTTATTTTTTCCGTTTATTTATGATTTTATTGTTTTAATGTACTTATATAAGGACGAGTTAATAAAAAAGAGCATCACTTATACATACATACATACCTACATCACAGCCGCTTTCCAGAGGGGTACCACAGATTTCCATTTGGTAAGATCCTGGCACACATCGTTTGCTTCACTTGCTCTCATAACATTCTTCATACATGCTCTTCGGTTCAGGGTACTCTTGACCTAACCTTCAACGAGAAGGCAAGCAGTATTTATTTTATGAATTTATACAAAAGTAAAGGTTGCAGGCTCCGGAGGTTCAATATAGTGCAACCGAGGCTTAAGCTGATCATCATCTTCTGAAGGCGAGTGCCTCATACAGTGTACATCCCGTATGATGACAAATAAATACTTTTTTTACCCACGGAAAACCAAGAAATAAATATTGACTTACATATTTCGAAAATACAGCATATCCGCCTAGAGGTGCCATACGGCACCCAAGACTTTTCGCGAACGATTAACCAAACATAATAACAAATCATCATAATATTACAATATCATGTAGTCCAACAATAATATAACAACAAAATAAAATGCACTTTATTGTTAAATTACACAATATAAATAAATTATGACCCACTTACTTGAGAGCGAAATCCATTTTTGCGAATAATTGCACAATACTAACTTATATACGCTAATACTCGTCGCAACAAGTGCACAGGTTGAAATAAAGTGATGAAACCATTAGCTATCTGTCTCTAGCATCGCATCGATGGACACCGCTAGACTATAATGGGTTAACGTTATGCATTTACGTAACTGTAATATATATCTTTATATTGTATCCATATTTATGTACTTTATATTAGTGAAATTAGCTTAAAAGGTTGAATAATGTAGGTATGTCTCCCTACTTACTTAATACTTAATTTGTTTTACAAATACATGTAGAATTCATTATTTGCTGTATGTTTCTAGAATACATGTTTTTTAAATTAGATTAAAAGCTGTGAATTTGGAAATAAATAAAAATAAATTAAATTAGAATAAAAATTACCCATTTAAAGATCAGTAAAGTTGGTATTATAACATTATGCCAATCTCATACATTTAAAATTCTATTCTACAAGCGTCCATGCCACTTGTCTAGGACCTCTGATTTGCTACATTTCGTTCTAGAATCATAAATTCATGGGGATTCACTCTTGAAATAGGCTTGGCGGCCTCCCAAGTTGCGTATATCTCGCACTGTTATCTCCTTAACCCAGCTTAATGTTATGTACGGCGTATATTGAATATTTATACCTTTCCACGTTTGTTCCCCTCGTCGGCGTCGTATCTATCACTTTTCTGAAGGTTTCGCCGAAAGGGAAATGGATTTCCTCCGCTGGCCGCTGACGATATGTCTGTTTGTGTTATTGTGGCGGCTCGCTATGAATAATTAGCAGTTATATCGAGTTATGGCTGCCAAACGCTCGGTTGGGTTATCCGGTATTCGCAGCGTTTACTCATTGCGTTTGACATCTTTTATTTATTTATTCGGCAACGGGTAAGCGCTTGGCCTTCATCTCACCTGATGGTAAGTTACGATAAGGCCGAAAGGTGAAAGCGCGCTTCATCCGGAATCCTCAACCACTGAGGAACTGGCTGTCTCAACTCAAACTGTCGTAACACAACAATGCTATAAACATCGTTGTTATGGCGACAGACATAGATAAGATGGTGGTAGCTAGCCAGGCGGACTCAACAGCCCTACCACCAACCAAACCGAGCACACAAAGATGTACCCCCCGCTGGGAATGGAACCCGGGACCTCTGGGTCTGAAACCGGTGGCTTAGCCACTAGACCACAGAGGCGGTTAAAAATACATATCAATTGCCATGAATGTACGTTTGGTATAGCGAGGTAATATTGGGGAAATCATAGAAGAAAATTTTCTCTCTTAACCTTTCTATACTCTCGCATTGGTCTCTCTCCAAACAAATATAATCATTACCATCATCATCATAACCGTGTCGCCTAGCGGTGAAAGAATACTACCACCCCTATCCTACCTACCTTTAGGTGTCGTAAAAGGCGACTAACGGACACATACATCCAACACACAGTCAAGGAATATTTAGAAGACAAAACAGCCAGGTTATAATAATATATTTACATTATTTTTTTCTTAATCCATTATCTTTATAACTGATTGTATAATTTGGTAACGACATGTTGTTTTGTAAATGTCGTTACTTCTATATTATTTTAAAGCTGTGGAGTTTCTTGCGCCCGTTCTTCTCCACAGGTAAAAGACTTCCTGAATGGGTGGGGTGGGTGGGCGGGTGCCCATCCATCCTAATAAATTTAGACGTTTCAAAATTTAAGTTTGAATTTTGAAAGAAATTTTGGGTTTGAACAGCAAAGAATGGCAATTGACTCACCACCTATCACGCTGAGCACATGTGCAGTGTTGAGGACTGCTTTTGCTGTCCTTATTTCTTAGTCTATGACTAGCCCTTTGGGGATAATAGTCTTGTTTATATGTATGTATGTGTGTACCATTATCATCATCTTTAGCCTATGAACGTCCCACTGCTAGACCCAGGCCTTCCCACATGCACGTAAGGAAGTGGTAGCCCCCACCATGCTAGCCAATAAATAAATATGATTCATTTTGCAACAACATTTCAAAATCAATTCGGAAATGATTTCTAGATATAACATTTTATACCATGATCATTTAATTAGAATTATGAATATCGAGATTATAACCATGTTTTTTGTTGCTGTTATATAACTCAGGCAAAAACTAAAGTAACAATTTTGTTACTTAAACACCTAGGTATTTTTTACAATACCAATTTTATTCAACCCTTTAAAGAAATATACAATGTACAATTCTAAACTGTATTGTCCTACTAAAATTAACATCAGCAAAACGAAAACTGACATTAACTTTTCAGATTAGTATACCACAATTAATTACAATCATTTCAAATCTTTTGCCCGTTACAACCCCTTAATTAGCTCGGGCGAAAAATAAAACTTGCAATTTTCTGGTTCATTAGTCCTAAATAAAAAAACACGAAATCTGTGTACAGGCATTACGGAACCCATTAGCCGTAACAAAGGCGGGGTGCCCCCCACAAAATGGCGCCGGTTTTAATAAAACAAAAGATGTTTTAATTACTTTCCTACCATTCGATCCGGGCGATGGATATTTACCTAAATAACATTAACCGCTATCAAAAAGAAGGGGTAGGTTTTAGATTCAGAACATTGTATTTATTTTGTGTTCCCTGAATTTACCTGGCGGGAGTGAACCGAATTAAAAGTTCAAACTGAGCAAATGTAGCGGTTCTTTACTTTTGGAAAAAACAGGTCGACCAGTTACTACGTAAAATCGTGGAGATTATAATAATATAACCCAGAGCTTATCTATCAATAAAATAAAAAATATTGCAAAGACAAATCCTGAAAAAAAACCAACACAAATTATATTGCGGATTTTGCTTACTGAAATAGTATGCCAAAAAACATATACACTTGTAAATTCATATTTATAGTAAAGATTAAAATTTGTGCGTATCAGGCTTATATTTTTTTCAGATGTACATAAATAAATAAGGTAGGTACTTTACCTACATAAAGTTTTATCGTACCATTTTGAGCGCACAACCCAATGTGTGGAGAATTCCTGGAAGAGAAAGAAATCGTCCAGTGCGAAAGATTAATTTCAGGGCTGGATTCAATGGAGTGTAATGCCGATGACCCTGAATCGGAGACTAACAGCAAGAAAACGGAGATAGTAGAATAACTTTTGTTTGAAAACAGAACTATCTCATGCTCGGTTTGGTGTACGATCGTGCAAATTGAACAAATTTCGCAATGCCTTAGCTTTAGATGGGTGATTGGTAGGTCTTGGTTGTTGTCGTAAAGTGATGAAATGATCAGAAAGTACGATTATCTGACTGTCTCGGTTGTTGTCGTAAAATTATATAATATAAAAGTTCTGTATTCCATTTAGACATGCGCACAATTATTTTCGATAAAGTGTAATACCCTGCCGTGAAATAATAATTACATACTATATAATCACGACTACTATCCCCGAAGGGTTAGTTAGAGACTAGGCAATGAGGACAGCAAAAGCAGTCCACTACCATAGTCTTCTTCTCTCAATTAGCGACTGCACATCGGCTCAGCATGACAGGTGGTAAGCCCATCGCCGCTGTATGCTGTTGGATGTATGTGCAGTCTTTAGTCCGTTAGTCACGTTTAATGATACCCAAGGGAAGAGAGGGGGTGGTAGTATTCGTTTACCGCTACGCGACACAGTTATTAATAATATGTAATATAATAGTAAAGAATATGATGACATGTAGTACAGTAATATACGATATTAGATTAGTATTATTTACTCTTAATACTACCTATGCTAATATAATAACCTAGAGTTACTATCTTTACAAACACTATGGCAACGTTACAGCGGCAGAAAGTTTAATCAAAGCTAGCTCACTTCTATTATATGTTTTCTCTTATTTATTGGTTTGTAGCGTTGAAATATCCATTAAGGTTACGGAAAAAACACAGCCTTTTGACCATTAGCTTACCTCACATACAAAAGAAGTACTACAGAGAAAGTCTGAAATTTGTTTGAAGTTTCAAGATAAATTGCGCCAAATGAAAGCAAATATAACACACAACGGTCACAATGACTATGCACACAAGTCTAGTAATAATACATTTACGGCTGACTTATAAACGCTTGTCATAACTCTTTAGTTGTATTGACAAGTACTAATCATTAGAAAAAAAGTCTGGCTAACGAAAGCTGAACCAGGAAAAACGCGGCAAATTCAAAAAAATCATGACTGGGCAACACAGAGTCACTCACACAGCTGCAATTTTCTCAGAAAAAATTCAATTTGACATACGATATGACACCGCAGATAGACACACATAGAGACAAAGTGTTGCCAATCAAATAACTACGAGGTTCAGCTTTCGTTAGCCAGACTCTATCATCATTTTAAAGTAAAGTCGCCATTTTCCTCTGTCTGTGGCACCGCACTATTCTCCTAAACCGCGCCATGGATTTTTATGCGGTTTTCACAACAAAATAAAGCGTTAACTAAGGATGGTTTTTGTTTATATTTTGTAGATATATTTTTTAAATGGCTGAACTATGACGGGGTTTCTAAGCTAGCGAGTAAAGGCGCGGGCAGGCCGCCTAGTAATATGTATAGTAACTTTCGATGCTGTTACCGTTTATTGGTGATAGGACTATAATTAGGTCTGTTACATACACACATAGATTCGCAGATGTTATCCCCTAAGGGTTAGAGACTAGGCAATGAGGACCGCAAATCAGTCCTCTGCAATAATCCACGTTTCACCAAATTAAATAAAAATAAAATAAAAATAATTTTTATTTTTATTATAATATAAGCCGCCGCCAGACAGCTCTATTATGACATAATTTCACTGTTTACTAGCATTTCATATCAATGCGTTAATTATATAGGTAATGCTTTATACAATGTATATACAATATGTTTATCTATGCATAAACGCAGATATTAGTATGACATGCTAGTGAAGTGCCGCGTAGCGGTGAAAGAATACTACCACTCCATCTCTTCCCTTGGGTGTCGTAAAAGGCGACTAACGGACTAAAGACTTCACATAAATCCAACAGCTTAAGCGGCAATGGGCTCACTATGTACAAACCATTATAATATGCATGAACGCAGTAATTGGTATGACATGTTAGTGAAGTGCCGCGTAGTGGCGAAAGAATAACTACCACCCCCTCTCTTACCTTGGGTGTCGTAAAAGGCGACTAACGGACTAATGACTGCAAACATCCAACAGCATAGAGCGGCGATGGGCTCACCACCTGTCACGCTGAGCATTTGTGCAGTCACTATTTGGTGAAAAGTGGACTATGGCATAGGACTGCTTTTGCGGTCGTCATTGCCAAGTCTTTGGCTTACCCTTCGGGAATAATAGTCGTGATTACATGTATGTACCTATGTACTGGTAGTGAAGTGTTAAAGCTACTTTTAAGGCTGACTAGACAGTACCTTCTCAGTTGAGGATTCCAGGTGAAGTACGCTTCTACCTCTTCGGAGAGACGTTGCGTTTCTCTGTATATTGTACCGCATGTGTAATGGGGAGTGTTCTGAGGAATTGTTCGGCTTGATCCCTGCCGCTGATTTCCTCCACTGCACTACACGCAATCGACTGTCATTCCATCCACATCACCTTGATTAATGGCGGATTACTACTGCGCGTTATTCACGAAATTTCTTGCCACGAACTACAGTGTTGTGGAACCAGCTCTCGGCAGCGTTATTTCCGCACCGTTACGACATAAGAATATTCAAGAAACGAGCCTATTCCTTCCTTAAAGGCTGTCCTGCTGCTCTGATTCCTCTTGTTTTGCGGGTGTCCATGGGCGGCGGTGATTACTTTCCATCAGGTGAACCTCCTGCTCGTTTGCCTCCTTCTTTTATAAAAAAAAAACCTCCATACCTTCCTCCCACTTACCAT
Organism: Scoparia ambigualis; assembly: GCA_963921215.1. Classification (NCBI taxonomy): domain Eukaryota; kingdom Metazoa; phylum Arthropoda; class Insecta; order Lepidoptera; family Crambidae; genus Scoparia; species Scoparia ambigualis. The sequence continues at coordinate 4,001,570 of OY992503.1, forward strand.
CAAGTGATAAAGACAAAAAGCTGCCCCGTCCCTAACAACCAAAAGCCGATTTAGAAACAAATGAAAACGAACATTACGTTATTTACTGCACAAACTCATTGGCTCATCAAAGTTTCAACCATTCCCGCTAACTCGATTTGCCCCGAAATCGCAATAAGATTGCTCCCTCAAATTTGGAGTATCCTACGAATATCATTATGCTAACTAAGAGAGCAGTCGGATGTGCAATTGCGCATATTAGGGGTTGCTGAGAGCTAGCGATTGCACTTCAAGTTAGTTGGTTTTTTGGTTTAAATGGCAACGTCTAGACTTGTGTGAACGCTGGTTTCAGTTTCTAACATTTTGACTTCGATCATACATAAAAACTTAGGTACCTAAGAAAGAAAGATTAGGTACCTAGCGAGATGTTTCAAATTTCAATATCATTTATTCAATTTAGGCTACAATAGTTGAGCACTTATGAATGTTGCTATGCCATAGGTTCATAATTCCTAACTATGGGGCGAGAGCCTTGTACTGAGAAGAACCGGCAAGAAACTCAGCAAGGGCATTTCACTACAAATTGGAAAATTTCCCCCCTATCATAGAAGGACATTTTCCATGTCTTAAAAAAAAACTTTTAATACGATTACAAGACTACACAACACATACAAAAGAATATCCAGTTAATAAAAACAGGTATTGCTCAATTTATAATAAAATTAACAACGTTTCAACGATTAGTATAGGTAAGTAGTGTGTGAGCTAATATAAACATGACGAAGAGCTCCTTCAAAAATGGTATTCTGCCAAAATAGCAATTTATATAGCGCTGGCCCAATGGTGGTGGAGGAAAACAAACTCATACATACATACATCTATAATCACGATTATTATCCCCGAAGGGTTAGTCAGAGACTAGCCAATGAGGACAGCAAAAGCAGTTCTCTACCATAGTCCACTTTTCACCAAATTGCGACTGCACAAATGTGCTCAGCGTGACAGGTGGTGAGCCCATCGCCGCTCTATGCTGTAGTGTAGGATATAAATGTGCATTCTAGTCGCCTTTTACGACACCCAAGGGAAGAGAGGGGGTGGTAGTATTCTTTCACCGCCACGCAACACGATTAGTCTTTTTTTTCCCCGACTTAAAAAAAAGGAGGAGGTTCTCAATTCAGTTGTATGTTTTTTTTAAATGTTTGTTACCTCAGAACTCAGTCATCTAAACACCGACTTAGAAAATTCTTTTTTTATTTGAAAGGATATACTTTCAGATTGGTCCCATTTTTATCAAAATCTAGTTCTGATGATGGAACCCTTAGGAACTGAGAGAACTCCTCAAATATTGTAGGCATACCTATAGCGATTTTGGTATTTTCAGCAATAAATCGAGCATTTGCATTCAGAAAGTATCATTTGACGAAGTAGAACTGATGAAGAAGACCACAGAATGCCATTGGAACTCCTTAATGATAAGTATTTCACGGGTGGCGATAAGATATCTCGATTAAGACAGTTAAGCGACTATGACGAAGCAAAAGAAGGCAAGTACTGGAACTCAGTTCTGATGGTGGGATCCTTGAGGAATTGAGAGAACTCTTCAAATATTGTAGGCATACCTACAGCGATTTCGGTATTTTCAGCCATAAGTCAAATGAGATCCACTCCGGCAATAAATCCTTCCTAACTAATATTGGAAATGCGAAAGCGTGTTTGTTTGTTTGTCCGTCTCTCAGTTGCGCATCGACCTGATTTTGCACATAGATAGCTGAAGGACAAATAGTGATATAGGCCACTTTTTATCACTCCTTCCGAAACATTTCTATTAGGATTTAAAAATTCTCTATTTACACTATTAATTCTGTCACTTCTTATCTAAATTCTTCTTAAGATCATTATGCCGATGACTTACAAATTTACTCTCAGGCCTCGGCTGAGAACCACTCAGAAGCGATTGAGCAGATCAATGGTGACTTGGCTACGATCTACGACTGGAGCAAGTCGAAAACGTTCCTGTAGTTTGCCTAACGGTGAACCCTAGTAACTCGCAAGTCATCTTCGTAGGGGGTCTCAACAATTCACTAAAAAGCGATAAATAAACAAAAATTTTAACAAAAAAAAACCGACTCCAAAAAATTTTACTAAAATAAATGCACTAAAACGTCAAAAATAATTGCGTAGTTTAGTTTGTTCAATTAACTTGCAATATTAACCTTTATTCTACTCAATCTTATAATCTTAAAAAAATTTTTGGAGTCGGTGCCAGCCTAATACGACAATGTAGCTTATTAAAATCTATTTACTAATGAACACGACAACTGTTAGCAGCGAGGCCGACCCAGCCGGAGGTGGAGAGATGAGCTTGATGCTAACGCGAAGGATTGGCCAACACACGCAAAAGACCGCGAATACTAGAAAGGGGGAGGGAGGCCCTTGCCCAGCAATGGGACAATATGGGCTAATATAATAATAATATAGTATGTTGTTTAATGTATATCTTTACCTTGGCTGGCACCGACTCCATAAATATTTTTTAAGGTTATAAGATTAAGTAGAATAAAGGTTAATATTGCAAGTTAATTGAACAAACTAAACTACGCAATTATTTTTGACGTTTTAGTGCATTTATTTTATTAAAATTTTTGGAGTCGGTTTTTTTATTTATTTATTTAAATAAGGACTTGCGACTAAAACATGACATTACTGTCCTATCATAGCCTAAACAACGGTTAGTCTTTAGTTAGTTAAACAAATAGACAAAATATAAAAATATAGATATACAGTGCCTACACGAGACGTTAGAGAGAGAGAGAGAGTAGAGAGAGTTAAGGCAACTGCAAATATAAACGCGTGACTTCCGTTAGGGGAAAGTTTTCGGAGAACTGGGACAATTCCTTGTTTGTCCCAAATATTTGGGTAGATGGTGCCCTAGTCAATTCAGTTTGACTAATTTTTTTAGTTTTAATAAAAATTCTTGCATTATTTTACTAGTTTTAAATATCTAGGTATGTACATGCAAACATACATTTATACTTAGTAGGGTGGATCCTACAACATTCGATATCAACAATCTACCGCTGATTATTTATAGAATTTCAGTTTTTCTAAATTAATTTTAGCTGCAAATAATGAGTACACGATTATACTAACTAGGTAAGTAAGGTGTTTTATCAATCTTTAAAAAAATAAGCTTAAAAAACTATGCGAAATGTCATTCAGATGCTTGAAGCCAACTGGGCTCCTTAGAATAACATAATTATAAAAATAAAACTACTACTAGGACCAAAAAATAAAAAAAATCACTGTGACTTGATGAATGTCCCATTAGGTTAATAGATAATTAATAATTAAAAATAATTAATATTTTGGAAAATAATTCAATTCAAAGTTTTGTTATCGTCATTCAGTTCACGATGACAATTCGACTTTTGAAAATTTTTAAATTCATGTGACCTGCCGAAACCTCATTAAACACTCGCCCACCGGCCTGCCTTCATTCGTCGACCGTAATCACTGGGAGAAAGACGTTTGTTGATATTGATATTTTTTTAACCAACTTTCGTTCGCAGCATTTTGTCACTACTTTATGTCATTCCGTTTGAACGTATAACTGTAAAAGGATCAACCATAAGTAAATTCTAATTTATGCATTTATTAGACCCTGGTGCCCAACGATAAATGTGTGGCGTTTTACCTATTAACTTCTTATTTAGCAAAAATTATAATTTAACATTGCTCGTCTTGTCATTACGCTCTTAGTCATTACGTTCAAAAGCCAAAGAAATAAAAAGCCTACTATTAAGTTAAAGATTATTTTTTTATTATATAATCAGATTATGAACTTAAAGTACTTAGGTGTTTTTGAAACTAAGTACTTTACGAATTTAAAATTCTCTTGATCTCGATGATGCTACGGATTTTCGAATATTTCTTTAGTGGGTAAATGTAGGTAAATCAAAGTTGTAATTTATGTTCCTAATTAGCACATAATTATTCCTTGCTTTTTTTATATTGCAGTTAATACATAATTGTTACCTATTATAACTAAGAGATAAAGTATTGTTACTGTTCTGTTACTATAAAAAATCAAAGCCTTGTTAATTCTACGAAGTATATTGTTGTTTATTTTTGTTTCGTGTTGTATTTTTGTTTCGAGTTGTATTTTTGTTTCGAGTTGTATTGTTGATTCTAGTTGTATTTTTGCTCCGAGTTTTTTTTTTGTTTTGAATTTATCTTTCAGTATATTATGTTTTGAGTAGTATTTGTGTTTGAGTTTATCTTTGAGTAGATTTTAGAGGACCTAGAACCTTACGGCGGCGTAGTTATCTTGCATTAACCCTGAGCATGGTCTCCTGATGAGACTGAAACTGATCGGCCTATCGGACGAAATCGTACGTATTATTATAATAATACCTAAAAATATATTGTTATGGTTATTCAAACTGACTTTTAATATTAAGTTCTTACCTACTTAGGTACTAACTATAGTTATTATTTTTTTTTATTGAATATATACGAAGTATTGATAGTTACTTTTTATATTAAGTTTGTATAATCCTTCTAAGATAAATAAGATAATTACAACAAAACACCTACATGTATTCATAATACCTACCTATTGCCACTAAATACCTTCATTTATATACTGCAATATGAAAATGTCATTACACTCCTGTAGATGTCATTACATTCACGGCAATAAATAAAATTTTCTTAATTACTCTAAATTTACAAGAGATAAAATGCTCCAAATACTTGTAAAAAGCTGTCAGTAAGGTAGACTATAGAATGTATCCCAAAATATTGATTTTATATGGAAATTCCCAAGAAATTTTTGTGAGATCCACCCAGTAGTGTTTGTTTGTGTATTTACAATAAGTATTGACATGTCCCTTTTTTCCCAGAGAGATAGGCATGGCAGGGGTATTTAAAATAAAAAAATGTTTGAATTCGAATTCTACAGGTTGTCAAAGTCATTACCATCATAGTATGAGAATAATTGTGACCGCTGCGGGGAAAAAATAGCACCCCATCGATATTGGCTTTCATGTCATGTCACTCATCAAAACAAACAAGGCGTTACCAGCTGTTAGCCTTTACCACGTTCATTGTTTTGATAGTTACAATGTTGCCATACGTGGCTTGCGACATTGTTTTCTTGTCTACATTAGATAATACATAAGTAGACTCCCACGTTTAAGTGCTTTAGAACTTAGTGATCAGCTCAGTTTGTGTAAGATGGACTCCGTTTTAGATAGTGAATATTTTTATGTATAATGTTAGTGTGGTTTGAGACAAACTTCAACTCTACTTACATTGTTTTATAGCACTTAGATAAGATGGAAATCGGACCCAGGTATCGGATCGGAGACCGGTGGTGTTACCACTATACTGCAGCCTGGTGGGTTATTATGAAATGGGATGACCTGATCCCATCAGTGGGATGTTAAAGACTGATAACGATGGTTCGGCACATTCTTGTCGCAGTACACCTGTATTAGTATAAGTTTCTAGGATGCTAAATCAGAACAATAAGTCAAGGATATCCATATTATTAGGATGGAGCAGGGTTGAGCCGCGATGTACCCTTACGTGTCAATGTGCCACGTATCCTGACATATTTTGTTACAAGTTACAGTCGTGCCTTTCTGGGTTGGTATGAGTTGAGAGAGTAATGCTCGCCTAGATGTTTATTATTCATCATTTTGAGCCATTCTCAACCCACGGCCGGACATGTGCCTCTCTCGGTATAAGCCATTCGTTTCGGTCTTCTTTATAATAGTACCCCTCAAACCCCAAGCGGTCGCATGAGACCGCACCTAAAAAACACAATTGACTTTGTACCGTGTTCTCATAGACTTACAGACTACTTTAGTATGAACAAGTTTGGTTATTTCGGTTGTGTGTTTTCATCTTATGTATTGTTATCGCAAAATATCGCATAGTCTATGCTCGATTCTATCAAATTTGACGTTGACAGTAAGTGTCGAAAACTTAAAAAAAAAATCCAAGACTGAGGGGTGTCCAGACGGTGTTTATTACACAATTTCATTCTAATGTTAGTAACAAAATAAAAAGGAACATTTCAACTAATAAATGAAGCGTAGTGATTAATTACCTAATAATCGATCTATTGTTAATTTCAACCGTAAGCCAATACCCAATCAATTGTATTAATGACTTGATTGCAATAATGGACGACGCCGTTCCCCAGCAGTGGAACTTGTGTACTGACAGAGGCTATATCTAGGGTTGCCACCCGTACTCTAAAATAGAGTATTGTACTCTTTTTCATGTATGCGTGCTCTATAATCTAAGACACCAATAGATTACGCTAAAATACTCTATTTACGAAAAACTGATCTTTACTGGTTATAAGTACTTCAGAGTTCACTGAGAGAGTCTTCTCTCTTATGAATGTAAAGTGCAGAGACGAAAGGAATAGAGCTACCCTAAATTTAATAAAAAACGAGTTGATTATATAATTTTAATCTAAATTATGATTGCAACGAGGCTGTAAATATCTTCAAGAAAGACAAATATTTGGTCAATATCGCAAAAAGCAACAAAAAATAGGTTTAAAGTAGTAGTTAAGGTACAAATAAATAAGTACTCTTTTTTATGCTATGTACTCTATTTTTGTTCTAACAAAATAAAAAAAAATACTCTATTCGGCCTAGAAAAAAGGTGGCAACCCTAGCTATCTCCTACTTTAACTATGTAATGCATAAACCACTTACCTGAGAAATACAGAAAAACATCGTAATAATTTTAACCTATATATTTCTTATTAAAATCGTTGCTTATGTAAGTCTAGGGATAATAGTTCCACTTTTACGGAACAAACGAATAACACATCTCCATGGTTTAAGCACACGTATAATAAATTGTATAAATAAGAAAACCGATGAAACTTTTGTACCTCCTCTGTATGTCATTTCCCAATTCAACTGAGCAGCCATTAGAGTGAAAAATAGCCGAGTTTTGTTCCGAATTCGGGTCTCAATAGCACTCCCCGCTAGCTCTCCAAACTTGTCCCGGCACGTCAAACTGCGTCCGCCCGTAATGGATTTCGCTCGCTTCACGCGACGTCACTGCGGTTTCGTGCGTCACGATTTTTTATTAATACTTTCTATGGCCAAAGCGGAAAATTGCTTTTGTAACTAGCTACCGAGTAAAAGGGCATTTTTTTACAATTTGTTTTACACAATTAATTCAAAGTTGTTATTTGAGAAAGTCAAAATATTTTTGGTTTTGAATATCCCGCTCCACAGGTTTTCTTGAGTTATAGGGCATTTTTCACAATTTTTTTTTTACAAACAATCCAAACTTGTTTTGAGATGTCAAAATATTTACAAGGTTGATATTGAATATCCTGCTCCACAGTCTTTCCTGTTTCCTTGTAGCCTAGAAACGTTGGTAAAAACCACCTATCGATATATAAAAATGTAACATTGTTTAAAATTAATGTTTAAAATACTTGTTATAAGATAATTTACATTTTCATGTAACATTAGTGAAATAATGGTATATTCTTTTATTTTTACAAATTATTATTATTTTTTTAATTTTAAAATAATATTGTTAAGTAATATTTAACAATGCAAAACTGGATTAATATTTTTTTTGAATTAACTTTTTTGTAATGATTGCAACGACATAAGTTTTAAATACAGCTTTATTAAAAAACTAGAGATATCGTCATTTTAATCACACGTGGTGCTATCGCGCGCGACCACCCAGAAGTGATGACACAGATAAGCCGATTCAGACAAAATGACCGCCACATTTGACAGGATAATGTCGACAAATCATATTTTTCTTTTTACTTTCTAACTTGACACAAAATGAGAGTATTGAAGAACTGCCCGGATATTGTAAGATGCAGAGCCTTCATTATGGTAGACCAAAATGTTATAAGAGACAAGATTTTACTATATTTAAAACCGTCAGTCTTTGCGTGCGTAGTAGCCTACCCACCCTTATTACACGGACCTTTAGACATTCCTTTACAAAATTCTGGTAGTTCTAACGTTAACGTCATTGAAAGTTACCGTTGGCTTGGTAACAGGGTAGAGGTCGGTAATCGGTCGTTTCTAATTATGGCATCGCGTTGTGGGGAGGTTTGAATGTATTAATCAATATATTATGTACTTAAGCTAATAGTAGTACATTACATTCCACTTTTTATAAATTAGAAATACGTTACGTTTTACAAATTAGACACACATGTGCAGTCGCTATTTCGCGAAAAGTGGATTATGGCAGAGGACTGCTTTAGCGGTCGTCATAGTCTAGTCTCTGACTAACCCTTCGGGGATAATAGTCGTGATTACATGTATGTATGTATGTAGAAATACGTTTCTATTCTTTCCCTTCCCTAAGGGACCAGTCTTAACTGGTCCTTCCCTCTATTGATATTAAAGATATCATTAATATTATTATCTTTCCCCGGAACTAACAATAGCGGGAAATCGTAGAATAATCCAGTCCAATTCAGGCCAGTTTGAAGGTTTATAGGAGAATGTCAGAATTATTTTATATGAGTCATTATCAATAAGTCATAAAAATAATGTTAATAGTAGGTCCTTACTTTTTACTATTATTTCAGGTTCGTTTCCCCAACTGTGAAAATTATAAGGTTATAATTTGCACAGATGAGGAAACGAATCTGAAAAATAAAAGTACATTTCAGTAGGGTTGTTATAGGAATTGCCAATCAGGCTAAATGCAACTTTATATCAAGGACCTCGCAAGAATCAGTAATCTGACCCTGTTGGCTTTCATCCAAATTAATAAGATGGGAATATTTTCTGTCCAGACCTCTTACTGCTATATTTGCACAGAACCATTACTATTTTTGCATTCAAAAGGGTTATGTTGCGATGAAGTTTGGTTTTGCTGATCTTATCATTTATCTCAACGAATTGTGTGGTGGGTTTCATAATTGTATAAGTATAAATCAGCTACTCGTATGATCTGACTGTAATCCAAGAAAAACACACATATTCATTTACCATACCAATGTGATACATAAATACCTAATAAGACTATGATTACACTGGATTACACGATATATGTAAATACGACACAAGCATAATATATACTCGTATGTAGCGTGCCTCCGATTTAGTAATTGGATCTGTTATCACTGCATGTCATGTTCATCTTTAAATAACATACAGAATAGAGAGAGAGAGAGAGAGAGAGAGGAGAGAGAGAGAAACATTAATTGACACACAGAAAACAATAAGTTAGTAACGTATATAATAATAAAAAAACAATTGTCAATCAGGACCCCCCGCCTCAGCTTGTATTCTTGCGAACGGGACGTATCGCAATAACGCTGAAATACGGACATTTATGTTAATAAGTACTCACAAATATTATTGTAACTTAATACAGTAAGCCCAGAACATAATATTTATTTTCATAAGAAGGAGGAAGAGAAAACGGCAAAAGTATTTTGCTATATTAGTGAAAATTCGATACTACGCGTGCCCCAAAATATATGGTATATAATATGTCATAACAAGTCGTAAAACCCTGGGTGGTATGTTTTGCAAACAAATTTGTCGCTTAATATATCGGCCTTCACCCTATACGGAAAAAAGAACGTGACGCAGAGGTTGGGCACCAAATGTTTACTTATTTCATTAAATATTTGTATATTGTCACATTATGCTGTAGCAATAAAACTTTTATTGATGTCACACCGTATTTATTAATCGTTCAAACATCTGCGTTAACGTAAACTGTCGAAAAGCCATTATCAAAGTTGATAACGAGGTGGCAAGGTATCTTTTAGTACTTTGTATTTTCAGCAATAAAAGTGAGTAGGTTCGTATACATTCAAATACTTAACTGCTACCCAAAAACTGAATGATAATTATTATTGTTACATTCACGGTGACATTATGACTCTAAGTGGTATCGGGTAGTAAGCCTTATACCGCTGGAACATAAAACCTGTCAGCCAAAACTCATCTTTAATGAAGGCCTACAAAATGATCACAAGTTACACTCACATTGTAATTGTATATAGCGGCACTTCAACTGTTAAATCTGTAGTCAATTTTGTTGAAATTCTCATGTAGGTACTTCTCGATACCAGCTGCCTTTAATTATTATTGTTAGGAAAACTATACCTACCGTATCACAGGTTTAACCAAAATTACGCCAACGTGACGGGTGGTCAATCTCAGTCGCTGATCTATTTTACTCGTATAACGTTGCACAACAATAGTCCGTTAATTAATACCTCATATTTTGTCTAACACGCTGATGGGAAGTATTATGGAAAAGGTGTTTATTAATAAGCTACTAAGTAAGTACATTGCTAAATAGAACTAGTTGGATACTATACAAAGTAAGTAGTTGGTATCTACTATACAGCCTTCTGAGAAGACCGTTGGAGCTCAACATAAATGTCATAAAATTACAATTATTACGATTTTCTGGTTTGCAGCATAAGCATTCTTTTAATATTTTCTTTTTAATAACATAGCATAGTCATTTACTAACATGGATATTTGTCCGAAATAAACGTTTTATTATTATATTATTATATAAGGTAACAGCACTGTGATACATAACGTGACGTTAGTTAATTAGTTTGAACTCTATTTAAAAGTTACGTTGGCATAAGCGTGTCTTACCGCGATTGTAATTAAGTCACTTGTATCAATTACGTGACATCATGAATGAAGCACGACTATTATTATATTTACTAAGCAGCTTTATTTAAGATTCATATGAGTGTGAGGTCTTACTAGTTATGATTAAAAAGGAGTCACACAGGGGTGACTTTTCGGTCCACCTTTACTAGTTGATGTGCTAAATCTTTCAGAGTTTTATTTAACGACTTTGTGTAAATCGTCTTGAAATACTGTCTGATATCAATAACAGCAATTTATATGTTTCTGCAGCAGTGTCTATGCAGTATACTTTTATTTCTTTTATCTTTAACATATTTTTATATCTAAAAAAGGGGTGTGGAGAGAAACTTTTCCCGACGTTCGTGAAGAATCTCCAAATTTGTTGTTTACTCATTCTTTTCCGCCGCTCGTTCTTATAAATTGAGCCATTAATTAAGTGATGTTAGGGCGCCTATTTCTCATTCAAAATTACCGCAGTTTACTATTAAGTGGTATACTTTTGTTACTTTAGAATCTCGATGTTACTTGGGTGATATAGAACTGTGAAGCATGAGCCTGGTTTTGTTAGCTTAAAAATATATTTTTAAATTCGTATAAAGATCAAATATTATTATATCTACTTGTACCTAAGGGACTCAGTGGCTAACCGCTCGGTCCAATATCCGGAAGTTCAATTAATAAGTCGGGCAACGTGTGTTACAAACTTTTTAATGCATAGTTCGGGTTTGTGTTTACCAACCCGGAGTATGCAAGAGCGTGGTGACTAAGCTAATACCCATAAATTATAGCGATGACTTAATTTCAAAAAGGCCTTTCCCGCAGTGGGAAGGTACAGTCACGAGCAACAATATGTATACACTTTGACTCTTATGCCATTGTATTAACCTCTCAGTCTTGGCAACGAAATGTCAAAAAATTGTGACAGCAGGTGCGATTTGGCGGGAATTTAAATTTGCGGAAATGAAAAAAAAAATCGAACGCAGTTCATCTTAAATTTTGCATTCACGATGCATAAAATAAACACAGAACCGAAATAATCGACCTTGTTCATACTCAAGTAGTCTCGTAAAAACACAGTACAAAGTCAAGTGGAGAGCGCGGCCAGCGCGGCCATAATATATATGGCCGCTTGGGGTCTGACGGAATAGCGAGTTTTTTAGGTGCGACCAAATATGGTCGTTCGGGGCTTGAGGGGTGAATTACAATTGTTTACATATTTTTGCTCGTGACTGTACATAGATTGTTATTTAACTTTACTAGTGACTACAATTTTGCAGCTTTTTGTGTTATTATTTGATTTCGCGCAAAAGATCCCAATGGGTCGACGTGCTGCTGCGAGAGGGAGACCTCTGCAGGCCCCACTGGATAATATATTATTTGATTACAAATGCTTTACTAACAGGCATATTGTTCTTAATCAGTAAATCGAATTAAATTATAGCCTAATTACTGTCCTACTGCTGGGCAAAGGCCTCCAATATAGAATTCGCTACAATCGATGTGAATTAGCTTAATCTGCCTGTCCCTGGATGTTCCTCCTCATTCCACTGACTTCGTAGCCAAGTCTTTTACTGTGCATGCTATCCACCTATAGAACTCACTGCCAGAGAGTATCTATCTATCCAAACTAAAGAGTACTTCCTCAGGCTGGACTCTTCATCCTAACCTTTTACTCTGTATATGTATCTCCTCCATATTTATACCAATTAGTCTATTTCTATCTAATTTTCTGATGTTCATGAAAATATTTTATTATCATATTATTCTCCTTCTTATACGTACTGTGCACTAGCCTGTGATTCCTTCCTTCAACATGGTTTCTTTTGCCCAAAGGTTGTTTTTGAGTTAAATTGTAATAATTGCAAATTAAATTAAATTGTAATATAGTATTTTTCATTCATTCATTAATCTTCGCATGCTTGCCAAATGCGGGTTCCTGATCACAAACCTGGGCTATTCATCGAAAAATACGACAAACAAAAAAACACAGTTTGTCCGACCCGGGAATTGAACCCGGGACCTCCAGTAATCGGGTCGAGTGCTTAGCTATCCGTCACCGAAGTGTTAGTAAACAGACCTATTTAAAAAAACCTATAAACCTATTTCTTTTTCAGTGTGTAAGAATATATTTGCAGATTACAAAAAGCAACAGTTCATAATTCAAAACGTTCCACTCTTATTTAGTCAAAGTGTGAAACTAAAGTGAAATTAGGGCCTATAGTAGACCCCCATTCAGGGTCGCCAAAAATAAATGGCAATTTTACGGGAAGGCCTTTACACTGAAGACTGATGGCAGAGATAAGAATTCGTGTTGTTAGACACATCTATGGAGTTTTTTTTATGCCTTTCGAGGTTGAATGCCTCCGAAGCTTTTGTCTGTTCGTTCCGCATTTACATAACCAAACAATTGGAGTGGAAATAAAATGCTTCTGCTTGGATTGCCTTAGAAATACATTGATAAAATCGGCTCACTTGGCGTACTGATGGTTTTGCGAAATTGCTTTAAAATATTTCGCCAGTTTATAAACTACGAAACGGTACAGATGGAATCGTAAAAACTTTGTTTTTTATAAACTACGAAGCATTACAGTTTTTATGGAATCGTAAAACTTTGTTACTTATAAATTATAGACTCAATCTGCCGTACCACAAAACTATACAAACATTGTTTTTTTTTAATTATGTAGGTAATCTCAAGTGATTGTTTTTTAAACACAACGCGTTGTGTGTACTTACTTACGCTTGTAAAATTTAATCTACGCATGATATTCGAAAGTAACTTGATAAATATTTAATTATAAATAAATTGTACCTACTTGTAATTCGTATTAACGAATACTGTGGTAATTTTATTAACTGAATAACGCAACTTAATTGATGAAAGTTTTATTACAATAAAATCTATATGATACAGCTAAGAGGCCTATTACATCTCGACTGTGATTTTTGCGTAAAATGGCCAATTTTGGCGTTATGGATCTCATAAACAAAACATACATTTACGATTATGACTTATTGAATAGTGTAGAATAGCTATTGGAATAGTGCTTAGCGGCCTCGCTTATTGTAAATTTTGCTTAACTTTTTAATGAAACCCAAAATTGCAGAGAAAGATTTTCATAAAGAGCGCGAAGGCACTTTTTTGAGCTCATCGATTGAACTACTGTTCTAAAAAAATTATAATGTTATCTCTTATATAGTCGAATAGTGCGTAGCGGCCTCGGAGTTTTTAGATATCAATAATTTTATTTATGAAAAAAATCTTATTCTAAACCAAAAAACTTCGAAAATCGCTATAAGTTAACTGTGAATTTCTCCTATCTACGATAATAATTATGAGCAAAATTTATAGCAGAGTAATTGTTACTTCATGAGGAATAAAGATTTTATAATGAATTTATTATCCTATTTCGACAAAAACGATAAATACAACTGAAAAATTACTACAAAATTCAATGCGCCGGCCGTCCGAATTCAACTTATGCTCACAGAATGGAGATTTGTAATATTATGCACAAATTTATTATCCTATTTCGATAAAAACGCTAAATACAACTACAAAATTACTACAAAATGCGAAAATGGGCATTTTACGCAAAAAACACATTCGAGATGTAATAGGCCTCTTATGTATATTCTTTTTAAAAATATACTTAACCGCAATAACAGACACAATGAAAATTCAATTGTTAACAAAATATGGATATGGTATGTTTATTTATTTACTCTTTATTGCTCAAAATAAAAATAGTACTACTATAAAAAAAATGCAACAAAACAAAAGTTTGCAGCAATTAAGCCGCGGCTCTGTTAATAGATAGAGCACTCAATTTTGTTTTAAAAAACACAAAACTGCTACAAACATTCAGATCAACAACTCAGCAACAACGAACCAACTGCACCACATCCAACTACGTTACAGTAACTGTTGATGAAAATACGAAATAGGATAATAGTTAGGCAGCAGTTCCATTTCGCAACTATAAAAACTTTTTTGTAGCAAAAGAGTCGTACTAAATGTAATTCCGCAAACTGTGATACGACAAACGGATCCAACGTAGCAATAGGAATGGGTTCAGTACGATAGTATCACTGAATTTGGCCCTAAAAACTTTTTATGTTTCAGACGGGGCCGGGCAACTTAAGGTATTCGCGCTAAAGTATTATGGGCATAATCTCTCTTAGTACTTGAAGAGTTTGGAATTTATAAATGTGAAGTTCATCTAAACATACATAAAACAAACGAAAATAACGTTCTACTTTTAGTTTAATTACATGTAGATAAGCCATTAGAGCTAGTGTAATATCCGAAAGAATATAGGAAAACAAAATTAATTTCTAATTTCTCATAAAGCCAGAGATCTTTTACCCGTCTAATGGACTATTAGAAGTATCTAAGACGGGAACTGTTGGTTTCAACTCAAAATTTAATATCTTAGAGCACTACGTGGTTATAACACAAAGAATCATGGAAGATAATGCGACTTAAAATAAGGTTTTAATGGATAATATGTCAAGGACGTGATGTTTCATAACAAAGTTATGCTTTGAACTTGTTAATAGGATTCCTTTCAATTATGTATGTCTTTCTTTCTTGCCCTCTATGTAATCTATATTTAATGTAGGTATGTTAGTTTTACTTTGTCTTTGTACTCAGCTTTTTGGGCCATACGGTTACACAATACACTTTAATTTTTAATGATTAGTCAGGTTAAACTGCAAATAGGTTAAATTCCATGACTGAGTAATTCCTCTTTGTTCCACTCATAATTTCTGACTTTATTGTAAGGCAGTCTCTTTGTGTTTTAAAAAAAACATTAAGCCAAGCCAGGACAGGATATGTTAAATTTATGAAAACCAGACGAGGAGAAGTTAAACATACAGGGCCTTACTCATAAACACTTTATTATATATGCATTATTGAGTTCAACGTTGTTTTGTCTACTGTTTTAAGTTTTGTCTATTGTTTAGTGTTTATAAGTAAGGGCCACTAAATTAAAGCTAAACAGCCAAACTCTAACGCTACAAATACAGAAATTTAAGCATATCATATTAGCCATCGAGTTGCTTGTTGCATCAATATGAACTAGTTTATGTTTGAAAACAATGTTGGAATCAAATTAGTACTACAAAGCACCTTGGAATTCACGATAATATACAGTTTTCAACTATTGCGTCGAAGTTAAATTTGATCAATTCATTGCAAGTTTGTATTGCGACTTGTTCAACAAAACCAAGCATACATTTTACGCTTCGCGCCGTTGCTTTATTTATGCTGTTGGATGTATGTTCAGTCTTCAGTCTGTTAGTTGCCTGTTACGATACCCAAGGTATGAGATAGGTAGGCAGAATTCTTTGAATAGGTCAAGGATCATAAGACCGCCGGCGGTCGCGAAACAATTGATTTTTAATTATGTCTGGTTTTACGATCCTTAAGTGGTTAATAATGAATTTCGACCATGTGTGGTGGTTTTGGTTAAAATAACAAATTGTAATTAAGTAAATTTTCGATTCTTATAAAAGAAATATCCTTAACGCTTCTTCAACGACAAAAGCTCTTTAGCGACCTAAGGCTACTTAAACTCATACTCAAAGAACTTTTGAGATGTCCCCTACATGTTTAATATTGCTTTCAACTTCGCTCATGCAATGTCAAAAGACTTGAAAATAGTATTAAAGTCTGCAATACTTTAAATGCGAAATGAAACTGGTAAATGCGCAAATCCAAACCACTTACCGTTTAGAAACAGAAGAAAAGAGGGGATTATAAAAATTTAATTCGCTAAAAAGCGCTAAGACGTCTCACAATCGGGTCGAGCTATAAATATTAAATAGGGTTGTCGCGCTACTAAAAAATCGTAAACTAAAATTTCATAAACATATTTCAATCATATAAGCTTTCCAATTTCAGCCATTTAACATTTCATAAAAACATTATCTACAACTGCAAAAATAACGTAATGGAAAATGCTATACGAGTAGCTTAGTAATAAATTCAATTGGATCCAAACGAAGCCTGAGATAGTACTATTAGTAGTGATTCTAGACATAAAGCATTTCTCTTGCGAGCAATCGATGTGATTGATTTTGGTTTTACTATTTTTAATGCCTTACAATTTATTATTAAAGGTTTGTTAATTACTCTTATTAATAAAATAGTTGTAATAGGTACTACAAAAGGTCTTTATAAAAAAACACATTTATTCTATTAGGAAAGCCACATGTATCAGCTGATGAACTACCTATTGTATGTATATAGTTAATGATGTTGCAGAAACTTACTGTATGAGGTCATAACACCTTTAAGACATAACTTCTCCATAAAATCATAAGTTAATATTTTTTAATGTTTCAACAGCATAATGTTATGAATCCATACATGAACAGCTGTCTAAAAACCAAGAAAATATTTAACAACATTATAATATTGTTTAGCCCATGCAAGAGTGTTCGAAATATTTTGTGTCAGTCTACTCGTTGAAGCGAGGCAGTAAGATAAATAAATAAGCTATTCGTTAAAAAGCGCTTAGCGCTCTTCAAAATGGGGCCGCGCCATAAAGTGTGGCAGGGTTGTCTGAGTTTAGTTTCTCGATACGCACATTATAGTCACCTCAATAATTTTCTTATAAAATCATTACATAACCACTTGATTGTGAAAAAACCTTAAATCAGTTACTAACATCTGAATTTCTATTGTATCTGGTTTTCAGCTGACAGGTGACTGTGATTGGAAGAACAACCATTGGGTTGTTCTTCCAATTAGAGGTTATTCAAAATCTAAAAGTAGAGAACATTATATGCTGAATAGTGACACCCATACCCGCATCGGTCTCTCAGAAAAAAAAAGACCAATTGTCTGCAGACACAAGTAATTCCCGGACGAACCTTTGCTACCCATTGATATAAAGCAAAGCAAAGCAAATTCATACATGCAAACTTACAGTGAGAAAAGAGTGGCAGATGCTTTCGTTGAGAAAAAAACACACAAATATTATCTGTAGGTCTGACACACCTACTAGTTTTACCATAATTTGAAAGCACTGTATTTTAAGATTTATCTTTTATTCCCAATTTCCGTGACTATAGTACCATGTTTAAGCTTACCTCGTTTTTGATATCTCACACAGTAAAACGAGGACCATTCAAGCTGAAACCATTTTAGTAGAAACATCTCCTAAGTAGTCTCACAAGGTAACATCGATTCTTAGAAAAGAGCAAGCAAGAATTATATTTTCGTTCGTCGTCTCAAGAAAACGTATTTACACTTTATAAGCTACACTGAGTCCACTCGAACAATATTACGAGGGAAGAACACTCGACCGATATTCTAGTAGCAACCCTAGCTGGTATCTTGACCCGTTTCTGCGTTTGAGGGGGCATTACTTTGCGGATTTCTCCCGGTTGGCAATGTGAAAGGAAGTTTTTTTTCTCTCCCCCGGATATTAGCAGGTCACATTCGCTGAGTCAGTTTTGAAACGATTGTGGGAGACGACAAATGGATTTTTGTAGGTACGTGTGCCAGTGTTTTTGCAAATATTTTATAGTTTTATCAGAAATAAATACATTGTACGGGATATCAATAACTGGACTACTTTGATACTTGAGTTTCAACTGACGCCGTCTCGTTTTTTGCTAATAAAAACAGATACCTAGAGACAGTAATTATAATCATAATCACTGAGGAAGCTTAACTCCATGCTTGTTAATAATAGAGTTAGATTGTACCCCTCAAACCCCAAGCGGTCGCATAAGACCGCACCTACAAAAACACACTTGACTTTGTACCGTGTTTTCATAGACTTACAGAGTACTTTAGTATAAACAAGTTTGATTATTTTGGTTTTGTGGTACATTTTATGCATCGTGATCGCAAAATATCGCATAGTCTATGCTCGATTCCGTCAAATTTGACGTAGACAGTTGCGCCAATTTTTGTGTCAGAAAATTTCCACGAGTGAGTGGTTAAAAAGTTAGTAAATCAGTGATAGCCAATTTGTTATTAGAATGACACAGTAAACTCAATTCTGCACAACTAATTATTTTAATTGATATGAAGCTTAGTCATTATTAACAATTCTAAACCAATAACGAATAATTAATTTTTAAATTGCTACAAACCAACCCAACAACCCGCTTTCGCCCAGCATGTAGGCAAATTCTCTATATGTCCAGTTGTCCATGTAGGAAGGCCTATGCCCAGCAGTGGGACGTTAGACTAATAATGATGATGATGAAATTGTTAGTGCTTGCTATACGCTACGATATTTGCAATCAATCTCTGAGTTCCCGGGTTCGATCCCCGGTCGGGTCAATTTAGAAATTATTGTTTTTCTAAATTGTTTCGGGTCTGGGTGTACGGACGTATAATAAGTATGTTTTTTTTTATTTATTTTTTATTTTTTGTTTAAAACATTTAAAATACAAATTTTAACATCATCGATCTTCAGCAAAAACCTCGTGGGTTTGTGTGCCTTGGAGAGTTCGAAATTAAATTATTAAATTAATTAAATTATATATTAAAAAACAAAATCAAGTATTTAAGGGTTTTAAGTATGTTTATCCGTTGTCTAGTCACCATTTCACGAGTTTCTTCGAAGCTTCTCATGGGCTAGATAATTGGTGTGAGTGTAGGAAAGTTTATTTATTTATTTTATTTATTTGTTTTATCGAAGCTTTTCGAGGTATTTTTTTAAATGTTATTTTTATGTTCGAAATAAATCCAAACGTACAAAACATAATACATGAACCGTTTCTCGTAAAGGTAGGCAGATACTGCATTATTTGATTTGATTATACACTATTACATACTATTGTCGTCAGCTGATCGGACAGTTTTGTATGGGAGGTCGATTTTTTTTGTCATTTTTGCACATAGGTTTCTTGGGAAAATTTGTTCAGTTTCATGGGTGGAACTTACCCTTAATTTCATGAAAACGACTAAAAATGAGGGTGTATATAATTGTTCGATAATTATTGTAATATGTATTATTTTTTAATTATCATTAAAAGCAAGTATGCAGCATTAAAGTAACTTTCAAAGTGACAAAACATAAAAATTGCTCACAAACGAGTCAGGCTGGCGAAATTGGCACATAACGTATAGCGACATTGACCGCAAAGGCTGAAAGCATTAGGCTTTATCGCCACAACACGGATCGCACGTGCGAAATGAAAGCATTCCACGACCACTTAAACGGTAATGGTACGTAGCACTAAACGGCGATGGGTGCGTAAGTGGCGACGCTGAAACCCTACAGATACATAATATACCTAGATGGAGTTGGCAGCAGCAGCCGAATCGAGTAGGTACTCCTTTGTAACTCGCATTTTTCTTTTTTATCTTATTGTAAGATCTTTATCTGCAGTGCATGCCAGTGTCATGCCAGTGTGTGTTATTATAAACTAGCGGCCCGCCCGCACCTACGTCCACGCTTAATTAGAAAGGCCGTCATAGTTCAGCCATTTAAAAAAATATATCTACAAAATATAAACAAAAACCATCCTCAGTTATGACTCTATCTTTTAGTGAAAACCGCATAAAAATCCATTGCGTGGTTTAGAAGAATAGTGCAGTGCCACAGACAGAGGAAGACGGCGACTTTTCTTTATAATATGTAATGATAGTTACATCATGGAACGAAGTCGCGTTGTTCCATGTAATTCGCTCTTTTATTCTTTTAATCTATTTTTAAGATTTACTGCAGTGCATGCCAGTCTGGTTTGGATGGATACCTAATAAAAGGCTTCGTGAAATATAATATTTGTTAAAATGGAATACAAATAGTTGAGTTTGAAAGTATGATCTCGGTTTAAAGACGACCTGTGTTAGTCTGAAATCGAAGCTTACAAGCGGTGTTGAATCCAAATTGTACGGTCAGTCTGAGGATAGCCTTTGCCACTCTGCGTGTGTTCTACCACTTGCAATTGGTTTTTTAACCATAACTCTTGGCCTTCCACAATCTCAGCTAAGAGTAAGAGACGGTAAGGCCGAAGTTGAATCCTCAACTACTGAGTGACCAGTTATCTTATCTCTTTATTGAAAAGTTGAAACCGTATCGTGTAGCGGTGTAATAATACTACCACCCCCTCTCTTCCCTTGGATGTCGTCTAACGGACTAAAGATTGGACATACATCAAACAGTATAGAGCGACGATGGGATTTTTAAAATTTCGGCAACTAGAAGTTATGACACCATGTTAAGGTTGTTGTTGAGGTTTTAGTCTTGTCAATAAAGATGTCTTCAGATCCACAACATTTATAGTACACACATATTACATTCAGATCACAACCAAGTCCTTCGTCGGTCGCTCCAAAAAAAAAGCCAAAAACATCATAAACGCTCTGTAGGGATGTACCACAATACCACGCACAATCAACATAGTGATGTACCTAACACTAGCGTAAAACCTCTGTAATTGCCAACAATTTAAGGCTGCAAATAACTGCTTTCCATCAGCCGTATAGTATGCTTCTTTGGCAACTAAGCGGTTTATAAAAAAATACAACTACAAACGGGTCCAATGATTAGCGCCAAGCAGTCCTTTGGGAAATTAAAGGCTGTCTTGTGAGCGGCGCGCTAACAACTAGAAAAATGCTGTTACTGGAATACAGATAGTGATGTACGGCGCAAAGTCTGTATATTCACTTGTAGCAGACTTACATTACATTTTTAGTTACAT
The DNA here is from genome assembly GCA_963921215.1 of Scoparia ambigualis. NCBI lineage: Eukaryota > Metazoa > Arthropoda > Insecta > Lepidoptera > Crambidae > Scoparia > Scoparia ambigualis. The sequence continues at coordinate 4,022,887 of OY992503.1, forward strand.
CTTTCAATTTCCAGGTCGGCGAAAGCGTGATTAGGATTTTTCGATGCATAGCCTGGGTGTGTGCAGGTCGTACAAACCTGCATTTGGAAAGCATGGCGATTAAGATAATAATAATTAAGGTCTTTGCCTAGCAGTGGGAGATTAATAAATATTACAAACCTATCAAAAAAAAATTGCATCCAATTAAGTTAAAGTTGAAAAATTACTTATGAATATCCAGTTTTTAAAACATACATAAATGACAAGTAAATTAAAAACAAACCATAAGCCCTAAATTTTTGGCTCAATTTAACTTTTCCTAAATTTGTTAAGCCTATTTTCACTTTGCCTAACTCTTTATCGCCGTATTTAAAAATTCCCAAATGTGACAGAACACACAGACAGACAGAAGTGCAAACCATTCATAATCCCTACTATTTACAATTACTAAATTGTAATTCGCACAAAGGTAAAACAAGAAACCATGTAGCATGCTACGTTGTGCTTCGCGATTGTCTTAAATTTCTAACCTATCATGTGACCTACAGGAGTAATGCTGTCTGCAGTATTTCTGTTGTCGTATAAAAAAAGTTATATAATTATAATAATAAATTTAGGGCTTTCAACACTACAGCGTAATCTTCCTAATGCCGAAAGAAAGTTATACCGACACACAAAAACATTAGTGCATTTAATATAAGGGATTCTAAAATTAGGGTTTTCAGTTTTAGACAATACTATAATAGTGCAAAACTGTTAGGCTAGACAATTATTGTACGTCAAAAGTTAAGGCCAACATATTTCAGCCATATAAAATTAGAACGAAAAATTTTAGGCGAACCGAAGAAAGGCACATTGCAATCAATTGTATCTTTTACAATTTGACGACCTCCTTGGTCGAGTGGTTTGTACACCGGTTTTCATGGTGTCGCTATCTCTCAGGTCCCGGGTTCGATCCCCGGTCGGGTCAATTTAGAAATTGTTGTTTTTCTAAATTGTCTCGGGTCTGGGTGTTTTCTATGCATAATAAGTATGTATTTAAGTATTTTAAGTATGATTATCCGTAGTCTAGTAACCATTTAACGAGTTTCTTCGAAGCTTCTCTTGGGCTAGATAATTGGTGTGAGTGTAGGAAAGTTTATTTAGTTTAGTTTTTCAATAAATGTAAGTATGTAGAGCTATTAGCAATAAATAATTTTCAACTTTCAAGGTTTCTGAATATGTTAACTGTAAATTACGTCTGCTTTAACCAGACGTTGTATCCAATCCAATTGCCAATGACAACCAGCCTGACTTTGACAGCCTACCGTCAAATTAAATTCGGTCGCCCATCCAGAAACCCGGCACAACAAAAGCTGGAGACGGTTCTCAGCAAACAGAAAAGTTGTAACACTAACCACAGATTCACTAGTAAAACTAGCCACTGCAACAGCCAATTAGCTTAGCTATTATATTTTGTAGTTATTATGACATTAACAAAACTGCGTGTTAAGCTCTTTACACACTTTGGATTTTCGTAGCGATGCAAATGCACGTTATTCAAACTCGTCACACTAGCGATTGCAGTGCTAACGCGGCGCGTTTAAAGCAATGTAACGGAACGTTTATATCGATGCCGACATGTGGGATGCATTGAACAAGCTTCGTATCGCTACTGCATCACGGCTGCATCTCGCGTTTATATAGCGTTTGCATCGCTGCCGTTGCTAAAAAATTAACTGTGCGTAAGTGTGACATTCTACTTTTAGCAGCGCGGTTTTTGAGCGCGCGCTTTCATCGCTACACACGCGATACACGAGACAAAGAGAAGTTGTCACTTCTAAATGTGTCCAGTCTCATTGTACAGATTTAACATCACTGCAGCATTGGTTCGATGTTCCGATAGGCACAACACTTTTGCATGCGATTGACGATCAAAATGTTTGCGTCGTTACTGTATCGCGTTAGCATCACGATTGTATGTTAAATGTCACACATGCGTGTAAAAGTTGACAGTTAGCGAGTGAGTCGCGTTTGTATCGTTGCTGAAAGTCGCAGTGTGTAAGGGCCTAAAGCCAGTCACTGCCGCCATGTGCGCCAAAATGAATTTTAATTACGAGCAGGCATTTCGCGGGATGAGTTTTAATTATTAAGTTCAGTGAACCCGCTCCGGGACGGTGCGACGTTTTCTTAATGGTTTCCATTATTTCTACTCCCAATTACATTTGTGCTTCGGTAATAATCGTTGAATGTTTTATTTTAATTTGCATTGCATAAGCGGTCAATGGTTTCAGTAGTAAAACTTTAATAATAATAAATAAATAAAAATAAAAATAAATAAAACTTTCCTACATTCACACCAATAATCTAGCCCAAGAGAAGCTTCGAAGAAACTCGTTAAATGGTTACTAGACAACGGATAAACATCCTTCAAATACTTAAATACATACTTATTATACATAGAAAGCACCCAGACCCGAGATAATTTAGAAAAATAATAATATCAAAATTGACCCGACCGGGGATCGAACCCGGGACCTCCGAGATAGCGACACCATGAAAACTGGTGTCGACTCACTCACTCACTCGACCAAGGAGGTCGTCAAATTTAATTTTGGTTAACAGTACTTTATAATTGTACAGTCACGAGCACCAATATGTCTACACTTTGACCCTTATTCCATTGTATTAAGAGTAACAATTGTTTACATATTTTTGCTCGTGACTGTACATTAGTGTACATAAGTAATCCTATCAATTTAAATATTTTAAATTCTAGCTTAGTTTATGAGCAAACTTCTTAGACGTAAGAATAATTTAAAGTACGCTCTGTCATAAAGGACACATTCTTCTCTTGAGGTACCTTATTCTGGGTTTCTGTGTGAAACGCTTAATTTGCTTGTACCTGCCATATTCAACATAGGCATAGTTTTAAAGCTTTTTTTTAAATTTACAAACAAATATTTGCAAAAAGTTGTAAGTACTTAATTTTTTTTATATTTCGGACGTGGCACGGTAAATAGTAAAGCTAGTTTATATGAGTGTTATAGCAAAACAAGATTTCAAACGAAAATATTTCAATAACAATTCAATATCACATACAATGTTCGCTCCATTCATCAATCCGAAAGAGATAACTCCGCACCAAAATCTACATTTCCCCTTTCACGTACCCCAATACCCCAATTTTTCAAAGGCATTACGTCGTAATTTCACGATTCCACTTTCCTACATTATGACAAAAGGCTTAGAGTGAGACCTTTAAACAGAATTGCTTACACATTTCATACGTTTATGGGAAGGATGGTCAAATTACTCTTATTTCGTTCTTACTGTTGAAAGGAATGTCGATACATGAATCCTGTGATGATGTAGGTAATCTTGTTTTACATTTTGTTCGGTCATTGCTTTTCTGCGTTTCAGTTAAGACCGTTTAATTATTGGGCAAGTGTGCATGTAGAGCAAGTAAGCCGAATGGTATCGCATAATCATTTTTTATATTTATAAAAAACAAAGGTGTGCTCACTAATTGACTTACTTACGTCCAAAATTTAAAACCTATCTGCCTACTGGATGAGAAATTTTACATAATTTGTATGGAGCGGAGCGTAATATAAATAAAAATAAAAATTAAATTTGTTTACGCTCATACCAATTATCTATAGGTAGACCAAGATGATGACTTGACTTGACTTGACTTATACATAAACAGAAAAAACACCCCAGACCCGAAATCAATTTAGAAAAACAGTTTTTCTCTATAATTGACTCGACTGGGATTTAACCCGGGACCTCAGAGATGGCGCGACGTCAGATCCGGCGTGCTAACCACTCGACCACAGAGCTCGTCAAAAATATACCTTGTAGGCAAAACCGCAGATCTATATGTGACTATAGGTTATTAATTTCGGGAGTAAGAAAAGTACCGCCCAAATCCAAATCCAAATCGACATAGAAAACTGACATTGGCACAGATGAACCCAATAATATGTAACAAGGGTTGAGTCACGGGATACAAGTGTATACGCGGACGAAGTCGCGGGCGGTAGCCAGTAAAAATATGTTTATATTGATGTTGAAACAAAAACATGACAGCGTTTGGCATTCATGATGGTAAGTGACGACACGTCAAAAAATTTAATAAATTTTCTTTTCAAAACTTTCAATAGGAGTTTGTTGGCGTCGTCATCGTGGCGCTCGAGTTGCAATTCTGCCAGCTACACAACTTTCGCAATCACCAATGTATGTGAGTGTTTGAAGCTAACTTATTTACTTACCAATAACCTATTCAAAAATGTCACAACATTTTGAGACTATTTAGATGATTTGAGTAGTGGCGGAAAAAAACATGATAATTCAACTTTTTGAAAAAAGAAAGTTAGCAATGACATTCGACAGAGTATCATAAATTACATCGCCCGTTAGGCTGGTGTGGTTCAAATCATGCTAATTCATGCAGTAAATAGCCTCTGAAGTTGACGGTTGTCATGATCATGATATTTCCATGTTTAAATTTGGAACAAAATATGATGTATTTCATACTGTTCTGGTACGCCGACGCAAAGTTGGCACAAAATAGGATATTTCCATGTAAAAAGAACTTATCGATTTTTATACGCTATATTAGTTTAAATCCTAGGGTATCGAAGCCGTAAAGTTGTACTTTATTTTGTCTATGATTGGACTGTTTGTTTGACATCTGTCAGATGACTACAGATTCGTCAATGTCAAAATACTTAACGGTCAGTCGGTATTGTAAAAAAATCAAAAACTTCGAGAGAGATTTGTTTGTAAGTTGTATGGTTTAAAGTTTAACAGTTATTTCAAAGCATGTCTGAGCAGTCAAATACTGTTTGTGTACTCCATAGTCGAGCAAAGCAAAAGAAACGTCGAGAAAGGAAAGCTTTAACCGAAAGAGGGTGAAATGAAAATTAAATATTAAGCTTTTCTAGAAACAAGAAAATGAACAAATTTATGATGAAGAAGCGTGTATTTGTACTGAGATGGATACAGAAGACATCAGAATTTAGTTTTTATATATTAATTGTGTATTTATCCCTTATTAAATGATTGATTAAATAACAAATCCAGAACAAAACATGTTATTTCCTGGCCTGACTGTTTCAAAACATGATATTTTCATCATATCGTATCAGAACATGGTATTTCCATTTTTTACTTATGAATAAGTACACAATATGAAATAGAAGATAAAAAAATAAACATGCACAATAGGTTTTTACACTTATCTAGTCAGAGACTGTCTTATCTAGTCTGACTCTCTCAGAGAGAGATTTAAGGATATAAGTATAATGACAGTTGCATCACAATATATTTATGAACATCTTGTGTATGTTCATAAAAATATTAAAATGTTTTCAAAAAACAGGGATATTCACAAATTAAATACTAGAAGTAAGAACAAATTAGCAGTGCCTTATACTAGGCTCCATAAAATAAATAATTCTTTTAAGGGTCTGTGTGTACGATTATACAACAAAGTACCAAATGATATTCAGAAATTAGATCTTGATAAATTTAAAATCAAAATCAAAGAAAAGCTTTATAAAAAAGCTTATTATAAAGTGTCGGATTATACAGAAGACAAAACAGCTTTGGTCTGAAATGCTCCAAGTACCTACTCCAACAGCTATTTCTAATTGCCTATAATTAATTTATATAGAGCACCATATTTAATTAAAGTATTTACATTCAAATTCATATTTTGTATTTTGTGACCTGGTAACGACATATAATATAAATATTTTTTGTAAATGTCGTTGCTTCTGTGCGCTGTGGTTTCTTGCGCCCGTTCTTTGCCACAGTTAAAAAATGATGTCCTGAATGGGTGGTAGGTTAAAAAATATTTGGACGTTTCAAAGTACTTATTAATTGAGTTTATTAAATAAATATTTAAAAAAAAAAAAATAGAACCCGTATTTTTTTAATTTGTACTAAGGCAAAGTAGTTGCCGTTTTTTTACGTTTTGTGAAAAGTTAAACATTTTTTTATTTTTTTTATAAAAGAGGGAGGCAAACGAGCACTCGGTTCACCTGATAGAGAGTAATCACCACCGCCCATGGACACCCGCAAAACCAGAGGAATCGCAGACGCGTTGCTGGCCTTTAAGGGAGGAATAGGTTCAAGGAAGGAATAGAAATTGGGAAGAGGGGGGAGGGCTCCGGAACCCTCACTGGTCGGACGAAACACAACAGCACCAAGTGCCATTATTTCACGCCGAATATTCGTATTATTACAGTATTACGCCGCACGAGCCGGCCCAATGCGTGCTGCAACGCAGCAACATCATGGAATTATCATGTTTTGTTCTGTCACTCCTCAGTTGACTTACTGTTATCGAGTGCCTTATTAATTGCTGTAATTTCATTTATTTTCATGTATCCTTCATTTATACTCGACCCTATTATACTATAGTAAAACCTATAAATATTACAAAGCTTTCAGACTTGATATTTTACCATTTAAATATGTAGGAACAGCCTATATTGTCCCACTGCAGGAGCAAGGCCTCCATTATTGAAATCAAGTTATCCCAATACAATAATGATGAGTTGGCTTAATCATCAAGCTTGCTATACGGATTGGCGATCACAAACCCGGGCTATGCATCAAATTGGCTGGCCCTCGGAATCGAACCCAGGACCCCCGGAAATAGCGGAGTGCTTGACCATTCAGCCAACGAATCGTTTAATTATGTAAATAAATGAAAATAACAGTTATTTATTTTGTTACTAAAGTGAGAAGATGAAGGTTTCAGAAGTTAATTTAAACTCGAAGCTTAAGTTATTATTTAATAACTTTTAATACTTATCCATAAAGCGTTTCATAACCTGTTAGTATAAGGCTTAATATTAATCAGCTAGGATATCTGGTGAGCCTATTCACTCGGACCACGCCATCGCTTTGTAAAGATCCTGTATTTTTAATAATAAAGTTTACCCCAAGGCTTTTCTCTCAAAATGTTTTTCGATGAAATTAAAGGATAACCGGCCGAAGCCGCCTGTCATTCCTTTCCAATAGTCCTACTTTCGCATGTAATAAATAAAGAAACTTTGACATAGGTCCAGCCATCGCCCCAGTGACACTGACAGGCGACGGCAAATTTATATTTCTTACTTTAGACTTTGAATTTATTAAACTCTGTTTTTCTATCTCGGAAAATAATTAAAGAATCGCCCGCGGCCGGTCGAATGTTAACTTTTTATATCGGACCACTAATAATAATTAAAAAAGGTAAGGTCATGCATGAGTACATTAAACTGATAAGCATGTATGAAGAATGTTAGAACTAGCCATAACAAGAAGTGGTTGAATGTCCCTAAACGTCAAAAGGAATGAAACAAACTGTGTGTCAGAATCGTAGTGGCAGCGTAAGAATGTTGTGGTATCTGTTTAGCCCACAGACCACTTATCCCAGGTCTGTAGTTTAGCCCTATTGAAATCGGCCATGATGTGTATAAAATTATCGTAAGTAGACACGCGTTTGTTTACAGTGGCACATAAATTATGTATTCAAATAAACTTACGGAAACTACTAAATCTACTACCTATGTGTTGTTTTTAGATCCCATTTAATGAATAACATGTATTTAAAACAAAAGAGTTGGTTTCTTAAGTTAGGTTTAATTTATAAACAGCTTTAAACTGTATGGAATCTTACATGGTTGATGGTAGGGCTGTTAAGTCCGCCTGGCTAGCTACCACCATCTTATTAAGCCTGTCGCCATAACAACGATGTTTATAGCATTGTTGTGTTCCGACAGTTTAGAGATGAGATAGCCAGCTCCTCAGTGGTTGAGGATTCCGGGTGAAGCGTGCTTCCACCTTCGGCATTATAGTCACTTATCATCAGGTGAGATGTAGGCCATAGCTCACACCCGTAGTAGAATAAACAAAATGAATGATTATTAAATATATTTTTGTATTTTTTCTCACCCAGCAAGCCGTTCTTTGTTTAAGTTTTAAAACAGTTTTAACTACCGCTCTATGTTCGTGCCCTATATACCCGCTCGTCATACATAAGATATTATGACTCGCACCGCCACCTCCCATATTGCATGCTCCGATTCCTTGTCACATAAAATATCTCTGCACAATGCACAATGGAAGGTTTCCAGTAAAATTTCAATGTGCTCATAGCTGCAGTAAAATATGAAAATGGAATGCTATTTATGATGTATTGTTAAAAATAAACTATTTCCCATAATTATCATGCACATTATGATGCTATGAACGTTATACATAAATACATTCACGAATACTATCCCATAAATATAAGTCAGAGACTAGATAATGAGGACAGCAAAATTAGTCCTCTGCCATAGTCACAAAAATAACAAATAACAACTGCTAAGCGTAATAGGTGGTGAGCTCATCGTCGCATTTTGATGTTGGATGTATGAGTCTCTAGTCGAGTCTTTAGTCCGTTAGTCGCCTTTTACGACGCCCGAGAAAAGAGATGGATCAGCAGTATTATTTTAATGAGCGCCACCACACAGCTCCGAACATGAACGTCATGGTAAGTTAAGCCCAACCGTGTGTGTAATAGACTTCAAAATGAACAATAGCATGTGCAGATCAGGCCTTAACCCTGCTACGGTGACCCAATGCGGCTTGGAGGGTCTTAACGATCGCCATGTTACGACAACGTCCGATCCGGGACAAGCGGCTTTGCGTGCATCCCAAAGCACAGGGGAGCTCGGGGTATTTTAAGTGTGGTATGCCGCTTCGCCATCAAACTCCATGTGATAGAGTAGAAACTATAAACATTTGTGTACTGTTAAATTAGTGTTCTTAGTGGTTTTATTTCATTAACCATTTTTTATAAAACGCTATTTTCTTATACCTACCAGTGTAGTGGCTATACTCCATACTGGTATAAACCGGTTTATCAATGACTAGCGGCCGCTCGCGGTTTCACCGGCGTGGTTCCCGTTCCCGTGGGAATATCGGGATAAAAAGTATCCGATGTGTTAATTCAGGTTTTAAACTATCTGTTTCATCCAAATTTCATTTCATCCAAATCCATTCAGTAGTTTTTACGTGAAGAAGTAACAAACATATACACTCATAAACTTTCGCCTTTATAATATTAGTGTGAAGTGTGATAATAAATAATAAATGTTACAATTGTCTACTAATCATAGCCCGAACTATGTGACTGAATAACGGATAAACATACATAAATACTAATAAACATCCATGACTCGGTCACAAAATGCTCGCGCTCACCACACAAACATTTGTCTCAACCGGAATTCAAACCCGGGACCGTGGGTTGCGCAGTCACGGCCGCTGACCACTCGACCACCCGGTCGCCTGTATGAAATTATAGGTATCACCGCCACATGGCCGACCCTATGTTAATCCTTCTTGTACATAGAAAATCACACCCTAAAAAATACGTTACACAAAAGATACACAAAGGTGAGCATATTTCTTGAAGATATCTCTTTCAGTCAACTCATCTTCGCCGTCTACTCATCTGACAGAAGCGCACTTCACCCGGAATCCTCAACTACGGAGAAACTAGCTATCTTATCTCAAAGTGACGGACCACAACTTGTTAGTATTGACTAACTACATAGGTAGTTGTCACGTAATATGTCACTCATTGATCCAGTGATGCGCGTCTACTGCGACCATGCAAGTCAGGAGTGAGCCTCTCGAAATACCGAGTCCGTATCGTACCGTATTTAAATGAAACTTGGCACGGCATAATTTGAATCGCGGGAATGGCTGCACACATCCAGTTAAAACCTTCGCTATTTGATAAAGTAGTAAGTACCTCATTTTAGTATGAGGAACCGCCGGCACCGTCTGCAATTCTTTTTACACATACAACGAAACATAATAACATAGGTAGTTATTGCTTCGACCCGATAGATGTCGTTAGGAGTCTAGTAAAATGAGTTTCAACAAATCATACAGATTCATTGTTCGTGTTAGAAATTATTAGTTTTAATCCCTCAAGCAACGTGAATCCAGACACAATTGAAAACCTATTGTTTTGCGACCGCCGGCGGTCTAATGATCCTTGAAGGGTTAAGTTGCTATGTTAATAAATAGAGATGGATATTTTAGTTTAAATAATTATTATTCATTCACCAATAAACAGTTGGAATAGGCAAATTTAAAAGTGAAATTACTCATAACCTCGCAGCAGAAGGTCTGGCACATTGCAACTCCAATAAAAGTATTAACGCTATGCTTTTATTACCGAAGGGGCCTAATTCTTGCAATATTAGGTTTATAGCGAATCCGTTCCTTCGTGCACCACAATAAAACTGAAATTAAATTTTATGACAGCACGGGAGCCCCGGAGAGCTGTCACGACATCACAGTGCAAATAAAAGGATAGATAACGAAAGCTGTCTTAACGTAGACTGGATAGAACATGTGCCTTTATTTGTTGTGGGTTTGGATACAGTTATTTTTTAATGTGATTTTGCTTTCGACCGCAGTTCGGGCTGAAAGGTCAAGATAAGGTCGACGGTGGAGTTAGCTAACCCAAAACTGCCCGTTCAAGACTCAATAAAGAATGTAATAAAGAAAATATCCTTTGTGATATCGACAGTATTGTACAGCACACAAAGTATAGCTTGAATAGTCCTACTGCAGGACAAAAGCCTTCATCATTCGAACAAAAAAAATCTTCGCTAAAATTGATGGCTTAATCACCACACGCTTGCCAAGTACAGGGTGGTGTTCACCATAGAACAGGTAACTTCTTTATCTATTCCGTGGTGATCACAAACCCGGGCTATGCATCGAAAAATCCAAAATACAAATTGCCCGTCCTGGGAATTTACCCCTGGACCTCCGGTTATCCAGCCAACGAGGTTTACTGTACACTTACTCATGTACTATTTGATTCATAAATATGTCGCAAGCAAATTGTATTATTTTACAAACGTCGCCGTCCGTTTGCTGATTTGTAAAATGCCGAAGGCAAATTGTTGATCGTATTCATTTTTTTTTCATTTATTGGGGTAAACAAACAATGACAATACTTAATGGTTAAAAACAATGACAAATGACTTGGTAGAATTGTCACCAACACCGTTTACCACATATTGTAAATAAAATTAAATAATGCTAGGTTGACAATGTAGTGCTACGTTACAAAATATGTACTATAATAATTAAAATTCATGTGGCTAATAGTCATATATTAAAGTTACCATGGCTTAGGAACAAATAAAATAGCTGTCGCAAATATGTCATCATCCGGTTTATTTACATAAAAAGTAACATATTATAAGGTAAAAAAAAGTAAGGTTTGGTTAGGTTATGTTAGAACTGTGATCTAAGCGCGAGCCGAGCGAAGCGTGCCGCGGTAGTGGCCGGCAAAGCGCCAAAAGATAGTAGTTTTTTTAAGATCCTCTTTCCGTCACTCCGATTATCTTTCCCTACTTCGGGTGTCTATATTGTATAATTACCATTACCGTTCTTACAATATTATTTTGCATACCAATAATACTCCGCAGGAGTCCGACGAACGCCACTTTTCATGGACTCTTTGGCAATTTTTAAGTGTCGGATAACCTCAAAAACTTTTGTCTTGTCCACAATCAAAATTCAAAATCATTTATTCAATTTAGGCTACAATAATTGAGTATTTATAAATGTCGCTGTGCCATCAGTTTATAGGTCCTAACTATATGGGGCTCCCTCCCTCCCTCCTTGTACTGAGAAGAACCGGCAAAAAACTCAGCAAGGGTATTTCTTTTCTCTCTTTCATTTTCAAACATCCTGCCTGGCTAAGGAAATTTTATTTGATTCTCTATAATAAAAGGTATTTAATTGTCACTTGTTTCTCGCATTATGTCACACCGTTTACTTTCATAGACACTTGCATTTCACGACGCCATTTTTACTGTTTTGATTAGCAGCGCCACAAGCGGTAGAAAATAAAACTATAGTCTGTTCAATATAGCTTGATACTTATGACAGGTGTCATCAAAACGACGACGTGACTTTGTAAAAGCGTATGAAATTATTTGACAACATTTAAATAATATTATTTTTTATAATCCATCACTTAACATACTACAATTACTTTTTGTGACTATTTATTATACGTTAGATTAGGTTTTATCCGAATAAACTCACATAACACACATTTAACACAATTATTTCGAGCGTGAGAGCCCAAACAAAGGTCCTCTAATACCCTTAAAGCAAGTGGTTGATCGCATTGCGGATGCTCTTGGTATAGGGCGTGCTACAGTATCTCGCATCTCGAAAGAATCATCATATTTGATGATGCATCTACGAGTACGGCAACCACCGAAGAAAATAAATTATCGACACCTAACAAAAAAAGGAATGTTACAAAAATAGACGATTTTGATACTGCAGCTATACTCGTACGTAACCATATTTATTCGTACTATTCACAAGGTACTCTTACTCATAGTCACTCATACTCACTCTAGTAATTACAGTGATGATTTAGGTTGTACACCAATAATAATTAAGAATTTGTTAATTATTAAAACATTCAAAATCTATTCACGAATTTTATTTACATATTATTATTATGTATTTCTAAAAATTAAGTGATCTTTGTAGCATCCAAAATTATAATTTGAAGCAAAATCGATTAACGACAGATAATGATATTCAATTTATAACTTCAATTATCATTTGATTCAATTACGTCTGTAATGTCGCAACCCTAGGCATGACAATTTGACACCTGCCATACGTATCAAGCTAAAATGAACAGACTATAGTTATTACAATTTGACGCGGCATTTTATAAACGGCGTTCAATTGTTATTTGGGTTTCATGGATTACTACAAAATGACAAGGCATTTTACAAACTAGCGAGCGTTTGCAAACAGACGACGCCTTTTTTCGCATTTAAGTACTCAAGTCAGTGAGGGCTCCGAAAATGAAGGCGCTGCATCCAAAGTTGTGAGTTAGCAGTTTGTGTTGTAAGCGGTGCAATACTTACGGTGTTCCGTTGGCATTATTATGTTAGTCTTAAGTCACTTTTGTCGCGGTTTATCAAGCAAGCTTTTCATATTACTTCTCAAACTTTTAATATGCGAAAGTGACCATTTTAGTTTGTGTAAGGGATTCTGTTCTAATAAGTTAATGAATCATCTTAAAGTTGCTGGACGTCAATTTTTTTTTCATTGTTTTTATGTTTATATTATTATATCGAAAATGTTATTATGTTTTTTAACGTTCACTATCAATTTTATTTGTCACATGACTGTTAAACGAAAAGTTAAATCGCAGAATTACACATTTTCCTAGTTTTCTAATCCTCGCTCGAAGTTAGATGGAAGTGGCCTTTAACCCTTTAAGATTATTTTATATTATAGTTTGATAATTATAATTATTTACACACATTAAGACGGGATTTAACGCAAAACTACTTAGTAAAGGCATTCTACGCATACCTATGCGTAGAATGCCATTAAGAATAAGAATAATAAAAATTTTATTGACACTCACACACATATTCACACAATACAGCACATTAACAGTAATCTAATTATATAAATGACCAAAAAAAAATATTAAAAAATAAAATATAACAAAATAACACAGGATCACAAAATGAAAATTATACAAAAAAACAGGTGGCTAGTTAGTGTGTGAGGCCAACAAGGACACTGTCTCAGCAATATGCTGCCACGCCTCTCAAAGTTGGGCAGAGTGACAAAGCAGCGCTGATATTCTGACAGGGCCTTTATTGGGAGGTGACGTCAAATAACAGAAATGATTAGATGCATAAATAATATGTTGATAAACATACGTACAAAATTGTGTAAGGATAAACAAGTAAGATAAGGTATGGATGAATGTAACTAAATATTGCTGAACTACACTAATAATAATCGTGGCTTTATGCACTACATTCCTTGCATTGCCGAAAAAAACTGAATACATTACCTAACCTTTACTAAGTAGTTTACGCATAGGTATGCGTAGAACGCCTTTACTAAGTAGTTTTGCGTTAAATCCCGTCTTAATATGTGTGCATAATGAAACGCGAAAGTTTAAAAGTGTATATTATAATTATTTAGTCAAATTTTCGAAAAAGTGGAACGTTTGTAGACTGATTATGAAGGAGAACCACAAAAACTTTCCATTTACATAGGCTGAAATGTAACCAACATTATTTGCGAGGAGCTAGATTCAGGCCGTGAAGTTACTTGATTTACATATGGGCCGGGATCACAGTTTTACCCAGAATACGGTGTTGTCCTTAGCTCGGTCCCAATTTATGTTCCGTACGTGAGCACTTTACTGCGCTGCCGTATTTGAGTACAGCGAAACGGTATTGACTGTACCACAAAAAAACGAGAGTAATAAAAAACATATGAATTGAAAGTTAACTGCACTATAAATCTACTTAACACTACTACCAGCTTTCTTTTTTTAATTTACTATTGGTATGCACTTGGCCTTCATCTCACTTGATGGTAAGTGAAAATAATGCCCAGGTGGAACCGCGCTTCACCCGGAATCTTCAACCACTTATAAACTGATTATCTTATCTTTAAACAATTAATTAACATTTGTTATGGCGCCAGACTTTACATAAGATGGTGGTATCTAGCCAGGCGGACTTAAAAAGTCATGCCACCAACCAAACCAAGTATACAAAAATTTACCCCCGCTGGGAACCGAACCCGGGACCTCTGAGTCAAACACCGGTGGCTTAGCCGCTAGATCACAGAGGTGGTAATAATAATAATCATAATCATTTATTTATTATCAGACATATTTAATCCATAGATTGTTAGTTACATTATTTCTTAAAACTATGTCAGTAAAATATATTGAAATGTAATAAATAATACAAATACAATACATACTTCATTCATTTTAATTACATTTACAATTACATTACATTGTTAATTAAATTAGATAATAGGGCGGCTACCATTGTCTTTTCTTTTTTTTTTATCTATGAACGATGAATCGCTGGTCTTCATATTTCCTGATTGTAAATACGGTTTTAGTAAGCATCCCCTATGTCACCAATAGCCTTGGCTCTGTGAAAGGGGGACGGGTGGGTACACACCGCTTAGAGCCACGGGTTGCGTAAATGCGCTCTGTGTGTAAATGTGAGGTCATTTTTATATACACACATATACATAATACTCACGACTATTTTCCCCGTAGGGTTAGTAAAAGACTAGGCAATAGGGTCCGCAAAAGCAGTCCACTGCCTCAGCAAATAAATTGTGATGCAATAGTTAATATATCGATTTTTTTAAACACTTCTTTGAGTGAGTCTCTAGACTTGAGGTTGTACATGGCGCAGACTGCCCTTTTTTAATTAACGGATTAAGTTTCCAAACTTACATACATACATATCGTGACTATTATCCCCGAAGGTTTAGTCAGAGACTAGGCAATAAGGACAGCAAAAGCAGTCCTCTGCCATAGTCCACGTTTCGCCAAATAACAACTGCGCATGTGCTCAGCGTGATAGGATGGTGAGCCTATCGCAGTTTTATGCTTTTGGATGTGTGCTGCTAAAGTCAGTTAGCCGTTTTTTACGATAGCCAAGGAAAGAGATGAGTTGGTAATATTCTATGAATGAGCCGATACCAAAAAGCTCAGGTAAAAAAAATATGAATTTCACTACGCCATATCGAAATGCAAATCTATGGGGTGAAACTTTTAAATAAGAAGAACCGTAATAAAAATCAAAAGCTACAAAAAAAAAAATTAACGATGTTATTCGTTAGTACACACATTTGAAAAAATAGTCTACTTTTTCAACGTTTCGTTATCGTTTAGTTTATTTGAGCATCTTTTAAAGCAAATAATCAAATATTACACACATGTTGTAAAAAGACCCTTAACGAAGCCGAAATATACGCATAATGTACATCAAAACATTAAACAAACTAGTAAAAGTTAGCAGAAATAATATGTAGTTGGGAAACCACTTATATTTTAGATATTGTAGAACAGCTGTATCTATCATGATATTGTAGTGGATTGTTTTAGAAATAAACGGAAAGAGAAAGTTGTGAGCTTGACACTTCATATTATTATCTCTGTAACCAGAAAGTTCCCAAACATGGTCAAGTACCAAAAAAAATCATAAACATTGACTGAATACATGGCTCTTGGCTTCATTGTATCAATTAGATTCATAACTGCTACTACTAATATACCGCTTAAGAAACACTTGGCTTCATCGTATCAATTAGATTTATAACTGCTAATACTAATATACGGCATGAAATAAAACATCTGTATTTAACATCAAAAAACTCTTTCAAAACTCATAAAATGTATAAAATAAGTATTTTACTTTTCTTCCTTGCTATTAAGAGATCCTTAAGAACTCGATTAAACGAAACAAAAGCATTCTCAAGTAAGGTAGGTACTCGAATAAAAAGGATTAATAGGTTCAGATAAGAGTTTGAGCGTTCAGATAACGCTAAAAGTGGTTCGGCCAGATCGATTCCTAATAAAAAAGGTTTGTTTAAGAACTTCGAAGTTTGGAGAACTCAAATGTGTCGCGTAGCGGTAAAACAATACTACCACCCCCTCTCTTCCCTTGGGTGTCGTAAAAGGCGACTAACGGATAAAGACTGCACATACATCGAACAGCATAGAGCGGCGATGGACTCACCACCTGTCACGCTGAGCACATGTGCAGTCGCTATTCGGTGAAAAGTGGGCTATGGTAGAATACTGCTTTTGTTGTCCTCATTGTCTAGTCTCTGACTAACCCTTCGGGGATAATAGTCATGATATATTATGTATGTATGTAAGTTTAGAAACTCAATCTGTAAATAAAAAAAGGGCAGTCCGCGCCATATACAACCTCAAGTCTAGAGACTCACTCAAAGAAGTGTTTAAAAAAATCTACTAAACTATTGCATAACAATTTATCTTTGAAAACCTTATGAATGTCAAGAAGTATGAAAGACATTTGTTAAAAATCTTCATAACTTTAACACTCGTAAGAAAAATAAACTTGCCGTCCCTAGTTTTAGACTTCATAAAACAGGTGGTTTTTTTTTGTAAATGTGTAACGTTTTATAACAAACTTCCACTAAATATGACGGAAATGCCTTTACATACATTTAAAGCCCATGTTAAAAAAAACCCTCTTGAGTAAAGGTTATATAAATGACAAATATGTATGTAAATAGTTCATGTACGAGCGTAACATATTAGTAATTTGTAAATTGTATAATTTGGTAACGACATATTGTTTTGTAAATGTCGTTACATCTGTATTATTATAAATGTGTGGAGTTCCTTGCGCCCGTTCTTCTCCACAGCTAAAAGACTTCCTGAATGGGTTTTGCCCATCCATCCAAATAAATTTAGACGATTCAAAATGCTTATTTTAAGTTTATTGAATAAAGAATTTTTGAATTTTGAATTGAATTTTGAAATTTAAAAAAAATACCGCCTTTATACTCTCAAACTGCTGTACAAATCATGTCTCCACCATTAAAAGCAAGTCATCGCCACAATTGATGGGTATAGTTGATCTTTAATCTACTCGTGATATATATTTCTGTTGTTATGATTATTGTTATATTAGGTATACTTTCTTTTTTATATATTCTGGTACAAACAGTCATTACAGAGCCATATTATAAAAAAAACATAAAACAAAAAAACAACCAGTGCCTAGGAGTAACTACTAAATCCTATCCTACTAATATTATAAACGCGAATGTTTGTAAGTATGGATGGATGTTTGTTACTCTTTCAAGTAAAAACTACTAAATGGATTTTGATAAAATTCGGCATACAGATAGTTTGTAACCTGGATTAACACAGAATACTTTTTTCCCGATATTCCCACGGGAACGGGAACCACGCGGGTGAAACCGCGAGCGGCCGCTAGTGTGATATAAAATAACCAAACCTGCTGTGGCGTTGTTGTAAATTATTTATATCTCTACACATACACACACATTTATTTGTTATTAGCATGCAAAGGCGAGATATAAAAAAAAACTATAAAATAACACAAAAACTGTAACAGCGTACCGCACTAGAAGAGAATCGTCCGCCTCTATCACTATAATAAGATAGAAAGATTAGATAAAGTAGTTCAAAATGCGTTATATAAATCAATATTTTAACCGTTAGGTTTAGATTAGTTTTCTATGGGTAAAAACTATTTTCCAATCAGATCAATATTCACATTATTGTCATTTTTGTTAAAATGTTTTTTAGAATATTTATAAGAATTAAAATAAATACGATTTTTAAAGATGCATCAGCATTAACTGGTGCTTAAAATAATAAGAGGTAGTGCAAAGGTCCAAAAAAGTAGGTAAAACTCTGTAATATGACCTCTTATACCCAAAAGGAAACTAAATCACCTCGTTCCAGAATCCTATTTAAGACCTGTAAGGTTAAATTACAAAGAAACAAAGGACAGTTAAACATAACAATATTATATACGAGGGGTCGCTCGCATAAAAAGCAGGAATCCTAATACGCTTCATTAGACGTCTTGACTTCCCTCGGCATTCTACTTACATTATAATGGCACTTTTATTGATTTATCACAAGCGTTCGCAACGAATATCGAATCAGCCATTTGTCATCTTTTTTAACGTCTCTAGGGAATCCAGCGCCCGTTTCGGGGAGAGATCGATGTACCCCAATATCAGATTGGGGATCACAATCATTACATACGAGATTTGCAATATCAGTAATATGGTACATTGCTGTCAGGAATTTGGGTCGCCGTAAAATTGTTAGGATATTCGTATCGAACTGGTTGTGTGTGTCTGTCTGGAGTTTGTGTTGAATTTAGAGATTTAGCTTAGTGTTTTATTTTCTAAGGTTTAGGAGGACACTACACATTGAAATGAAACATTTTTAAGGGTGAAACTCGCGTTTCATTATTACATTTTGTAATTTACTAGAAGCCCGCCCGCGACTACGTACGCGTGAACCCCGTACCCCGTGAGAAATTTTCAAAAAAAATCATA
This sequence comes from Scoparia ambigualis, assembly GCA_963921215.1. NCBI lineage: Eukaryota > Metazoa > Arthropoda > Insecta > Lepidoptera > Crambidae > Scoparia > Scoparia ambigualis. Next base: position 4,041,829 of record OY992503.1, read on the forward strand.
CAATAGGTTTGTATTTGTCCTGACAATTACAATTTCAAGAAAAAGAAAATTAGCCTGATAGGTGCAGCCGTTCTGAAGTGATGTGCGTACAAACATTTCGGAAATTGGTTTTTATTAATATAGATTTAGTCCTAGAGTTTCGAACCATTTACAGGGTCTGTGGTCACAGGGCGACTTAATGTAGTAAATAAACGCGAATTTCATCCGTAAAAAGTGTTTTTTAACATCCATGACTCAGACACAAATAATTGTGTTCGTCACCCAAACAAATTCCAATTGCCCTATTAGACCCCGCAAGCACAATACATTAGTTTCGTAGTCAGAAGGCTTACAACAATACAAAAACAACAACAGATACCTACAAAAACCTTAATATGCAGGTGCTTAAAAGTGTATAATTGATGTATATAGTTGCTCCAACTATCATAAAGAAATGCAATGTCAATGTTTGCCACTTGATCATGTAAGCTCGATAAAATACTTGGGTATCATAATTGATGACAACTTTAGTTATAGGCAACATATTGATACTTTGGCCAAGAGAATACGCAGATTAATATATGTCTTTAAGACATTAAGACATGTTGTCCCACCCGTTTCACTAAAGAGAATCTACTATGCCTTGTGCCAGCCGCTGCTTACATACTGCATATCATCCTGGGGAGGTGCTCCTAAAACTACGCTTAAGAAACTCGAGGTAGCGCAAAGAACAATACTCAAAATATGTACTTTCAGACCCTTCTTATATCCAACGAAACTTCTTTACGAGTATTGTGAGGTTTTGACGGTGCGTCAATTATTCTTACTTAAGATTATTTTGAAGCAACACTCTATGCTAGAGTACTCCCCAGATATAGTTAAGAAACGTAGATGGTTTGCTGTGTGTGAGCGGTCTTTCAAGGCAAAAACCGCCTGGGCACAAAGATTCTTCCACTTTTTAGGCCCCATTGTTTATAATAAGGTTAATAAAATTTTAAATATTTACCCCATGAATAAAATTATTGTTAAAAAATCTGTATCAGACTATCTTATGACTAAATCATATGATGAGACAGAGAATCTCATTAGTATGCAGTTGTAATTAACTACCTATATTTTCTTATCTAAATTAAATACAAAACGAAAACCATAAAATAAAATATAAATAACATTTAATTACTACTTTTCATCTATTTTTAATACTAACTTTACAAAAAAAAAATACCTACGTATTTTTATAAAAATGTAGAATCCATTTTAACTTAAAATTTACTCTTCTCTCATCTACTCACCCTCTCACATGCACCCACTCATCCACATCGTACACACCGAGAGGACTCACATAAACTCACATAAATTTTAAGTTATCGTTTAAGTTGCATCAGTTATCATTGTTACTAACTATTATTCTACTGTTATGGCTTATAAGTAATGTGTAATAACTACTCCGAGGCTAGAGGCGCTGTATGCTGGAATACGGGACCAACATCCCAGCCCAGCATCAGATGCTACAATGTATTATATAGCATTGGTTATAGGCTTTAAGTTAATGTAATTTTATAGTGTTATTGTTTTTCTTGGTTAAATAGAAAAAAAAATATTATTATTTGTTAAAATGTATATTATCAAAGCCTTGTGTTATTAATTATGTTTACATTCACCACAGTAGATATCTTTAACCACACGGCTCATTTTATTAGGTATACAATTATTTATATACATACAATCACTACTATTATCCCCGAAGGGTTAGTCAGAGGCTAGGCAATGAGGACAGCAAAAGTAGTCATCTATCATAGTCCACTTTTCACCAAATAGCGACTGTACATGTGCTTAGCGTGACAGGTGGTGAGCCCATCGCTGCTCTATGCTGTTTCATGTATGTGCAGTCTTTAGTCCGTTATTCGCCTTTTACGACACTTAAGGAAAGAGAGGGGGTGGTAGGTAGTATCACCGCAACGCGACACGGTAAATCCAATTATTTTTGTATAAATATTTATCAATTAATCATGAATACTAAGGATCATACAAACGCCACTAAGAAACTCTCGTGTTCTTTATAAACTCAACATTCTAAAAAACTTCCTGACCTTATTCATTATCCTGACATTATTATTAAAGCAAAACAAACTTGGCATATTATTAAAAAAGTGTACCAGAACAATAATGAATTCGTAGCTTTTTCGAGGTATAACAGACAGTTTATGAATTAAATATCCGCACATGGCCACAGGCGTAAAAAAGAATTTGTGGATAACATTTCGGGCAAAACAAAAGGACTGCGTGGGCAAAAAATGCGTATCCTCGGCCTTTATCTGATTGAATATCTATATGCCGTAAAAGGGGTACACAATTTTTCCCTATAATTAATTCAAGTTAACGAGCGAACAGGACTCGGCTTATCCGGTTTTACTACATCGCTCGATGAAATTCACGGTTGGAATCATCGGCATTTAGCGCTTGAAAAAACTCATACACATTTTCATAACAATTCTGATAGCTGCTACGGCGTAGCTGCTGGTTGATATATCATAATAATATGACAACTCTCTGGACAAGTATATTTAGTAGGTAGTTAAGTGGACAAAATGTTGTGTCTGTTGATGTTCATATACAAGATACTTAGTTATATTTTTATAACGGTAATAAGTCGTCTTTAAAATTATATTAACAAAGAGCTTTCTATCGGTTGCAAATTCAAACGTTCGATAAACAAGTGATACTGCTCAGTGACATTATTATAGAGCGAAAGCCGTATAATTTTATGTCAATGTTATCTTTTTACTTTACGATTAGTTTGCAAACTTTTAACATGAAACAAACAAGAACAATTGCTCTAATTTGCGATTATTGTCGGGTAACTGCGTAGGTAAACATTTACATTACAAACAAGTTTTATATTGCAACTTTCAGTTCTCTAATTAGGTCAATTGGCAAGTGCTTCGCTGGCAACGCACACAAAGGAGGAGACAGTAAATTCACTTAATAACTTTTCTACTAATTCACAAGAAATTGTCTGTAAAACTTAAGAATTGCTTAATGTTAATTGATGCTTCCTAGGGAGCGATGCAAATGTTAGTTTTTTAAAGGGAACGTCATTTTTGCTATGTTCTTGATTATTTGATATTATTATAGCCGTGTCGCGTAGCGGTGAAAGAATACTACCCCCCCTCTTCCCTTGGGGGTCGTAAAAAGCGACTATCGGACTAAAGACTACACATACATCCAACAGCATAGAGCGGCGATGGGCTCACCACCTGTCATGCTGAGTAGTAGTGCAGTCGCTATTTAGTGAAAAGTGAACTATGGTAAAGGACTGCTTTTGTTGTCCTCATTGCTTAGTGTCTGACTAACCCTTCGGGGATAATAGCCGTGATATAAAAACATCGATCAATGAGCCGTGTGGTATCGCGGCTTACTAATTTAAAAGAATACTACCAACCCCTCTCTTCCTTTGTGTGTCGTAAAAAGCGACTAACGGACTTAAGACTGCATATACATAAAACAGCATAGAGCGGCGATAGGCTCATTATTACGCTGAGCATATTATGTGCAGTTTTGACTTGGTGAAACGTGGACTATGGCAGGGAACTGCTTCTGCAGTCCTCATCCCCTATAACCCATTGTGGATAACTATCGTGAATTTATGTATGTATGTATTATATTCAGATACATTATAAGAATATAACCAATAATCAGTTCATATCATATACAAACAAAGGAATTTTACAGGAATCTTATAATAAAGGGATGCCAAAGGAGGTCGTATATCGTCATGTGTAGCAGACCTCAACTCTTTATTCTTAATTTTAATCTCTTAAGCTATACATTGTTTATTAAACACAACACAATAGAATGTTAGCTCTGTTACTCATGTTCACAAAACGTTTTACATGTTGAGTTCACTTTAGAACACCTTTACAAATTTTAAAGTTGTTAAAAAATGATTAATAAGTAAAATGTTTTGGTGTGATTTAAATCATTTCTTAATCAGTCTTTCTTTGTTACAGGTACCCGATTGGAAGTGCTTAGTCATAATATGTCGTGTCAATTAGGAAGGAGAAACTTCATTCAAATGGCGTGATTTTCCGACTGATGAAATCGACCTCAAATTCATTACAGACTAAATAAAGAAATGGGGTCGCAAAGGTGATATTAACAGAAAAATGGCCAACGACAGACTGCCACTACATCTTTGTAATTCAATAAAACAGTACTGGTTAAACATAATTATTAATATTAAATACACAATTAACTTAATACGGAGGGATACGCAAGTGAAACTAAAAAAGAATTTGAATTTGGACGTGAAGGAAAGATTGAAATTAGTTTTACTGTTAGTGCTATTGCTGACCCAAAATTCTAGTGGGAATAACTTTGGCGGTAGGAATTCTATGTTAAGAACGAGAGTGATCGGTACGAGATACGGCAAACTGCAAGGTGTTATATTGCCGATGGATCAACATAAATATTTGAAGCCTGTTGAGGCTTATTTAGGTGTACCATACGCTACCCCTCCCACTGGATCTAACAGGTTTGTCATTTTTATATTTATTAATTTATTTTTTGTTTATTTAAAAGAACGTACACTTTCATTACAGGTCATTAGATACCCAATGCTTTCCTTTCTAATGTTATCTTTTTATGTTTGTTTAATTTTACTGTACTTTTTTAATTTAAAACGTTTAAATCTGTAAGTTTTGTCACTTTACTCAATCAGGCCCTGTCAGAATAAGAGCCCTTCTATGTCGTTCTAAACATCCACGAACGACACAGAATCATTATGCTGAAACAGACCCTTGACGTCACATTCTTCATTTCTTTTGTGTTTCTTGGTTTTTATCAATCATCTTTTGTTTTTATTTAATTTTTTCTGTACATTGCCTGCGTTATTTTAATTTTAATTTATATTTTATTTATTTTTGTATATTTATCTTGTAAGTGTGTGTTCGTTAATAAATGTCTTTCTTTCTTCTTTCTTTCCAATGCGATAGTGTAGTTATTTACGCTGTACTGTACCTTAAGCAAATATTTTTTTTATAAAAAGCCCGGCATATTTTTATTTTATTTTATATAATAAGCCCGTCAAATGACCCCACTCCACCTGATGTTAAGTGGAAATGAAGTCCAGGCGCGAGGACAACTGGTGCAGCGTAAGAGACGTAGCATCAGTCACCCTCACTCTGCCGGCCCACAAAGTGCTTCTTCACGCCTCGTTTGAAGGACCCTATGTCATAGGTAGGAGGGAATACGTGTGCTGGTAGACTATTCCATCTTTTGGAAGTGCGACAAAGAAACGAGTCACCAAATTTCTTTGTGCGTGATGGAATGTTAGAGACTGTAAATTGGTGACAACGGAGAGCAGCACGCGTACTCCTATGAAGGAAGGGAGAAGGAGGGATGAGGTCAAAGAGTTCTTCAGAGCACTCGCCATGGTATAAACGGTAAATGACTTTATCCACCTGATGTTAAGTCCAGGCGCGAGGACAACTGGTGCAGAGCAATAGACGTAACATCAGTCACCTTCACTCTGCCGGGATGAGGATGACTGATGACGTGGGTGTTAATTTTAAGATGTTACAACTGCTATCAAAATTTTTATGCATTAACAAATTCACTTCATGGAAAAATAAGTGCTCAGACTACGAGTATATCTTTAGCATTTACCTATATTTACATCGTCCTTATAAACCGCCTAATGTTATAAATTTATTTTAGTTAAGCAATTCTTTACATTCAGTAAATCATTGAAAGTGAGTTCACGACCCTATCACTATAATTACTGTTATATGCGTAAGTTTTCGTCTCTTCTTTAATATTTTAATATAGTACTACCATTTATTTTCCCCTTTCAAGAATCGGTACTTACCTAAAACGTCTCGAACTACTTAAATTCTGTTGCTTGATTTATAAATGAATGAACATAGAAATAATATCTAATATTAGATCTATAGTGACGACAGAAACTTCGAGGGCTTTTCCTGTAGTTTCGATTTCGAATATAGGTCGGCACAGTAGGAATGTCAATACTAACTCAACTGGAATCCTTTTCTCCGAGCAAAATGTTGTGACGGCAATTCACGAATGCTAAATCGACGTTTCGCGGTTTTTTCCTCGATTATTTTCTTGCTTTTATAGTGTCACAAATAATATTCGATTTGGCAGTTGGATACAATATCGATTTGGGCAAAGCGAATAATTTTTCTTTTAACATAATAACATGTCGCTTAGATATATAATATACATCATAATTATTATGTACTTCCCTAAAATTAAGAATATTATTATGTTGTTTAGAATCTTAGTGCAACTAAACAGCAAGAGCTCTTGATCGCGAAGAGTGGAAAAAGGGAACCTAGGTCTTGCCTTGCAGTGGGACGACCTTGGCTGATAAATAAATAAATAAAGTGCAACTTTACCAAAAACCAATAATTTATTTACATGGAATATCTAACAAACAAATACTAATCTCGAAATTGAACTCCATTTTTGGGTCTGTTCTCATGATCAAGGTCATATATTTTACCTAGTGACTTTCATTTCATGATTTTCTTTTTATATTAATTAGGAGTTACCAACTTAAGTAGTGTCATCATCAGATGTTTCACTCAAGTTATTATACATCTAAAAACACACTTTCTTTTAAAGGTTTGCACCCACAAGAGCACCAGCGCCTTGGGACGACGTAAAAACAGTTGATCAAATGGGCCCAGTGTGTCCGCAAAGGTTGCCTGACATCAGCAATGAAACGTTGGCCTTAGAGAGAATGCCTAAAGGAAGGCTTGAATACTTGAGAAGATTGCTGCCAAGACTGAAAAACCAGAGTGAAGATTGCCTTTACATGAATATTTATACTCCAGTTCAAGGTAAGTTTTAAACCCATAAATATCCCACCTGCACTTTAGACCACCTGGTAAAACCAAAACCCATCACGGTTTCACAATGCAATTGACGACTGCAACCAATCGAAGGATAGCAGTTAAACGTGTCAAAGATAGTCTTCCATCCGAGAACCAGGCATAAAATTACCTTTTTTCAAATCTTTTCGAAGTAAATTTCGTGTAACGTAATATGTCTTTGAAGTTGGTACACCACAGTTCTCAGTAACATGAATATTTGACATAGACAAATTGTGTAACCGAAAGACGAATATTCTGTAAATAAATAAAATATTCTGTAAATAAATAAACACAAAGTACGGACAATATTTAATTACGGCTCTAACAAAACCATTTGCTCTCACTACAGATATTCTTAAGCATTGTGAACCTAATGAAATAAAACAAAATGACAAAATCATTGTATGTGTAGGCGAAAATGACTACGATATCAAAATATTGTCGTCACTACTGCGTGAATTCCTCAATCGATTTCAGGACAATGATGTAATACTTTTAAATGTATTAAAAAATATGTACCTTGATGGGAATACACTAAATAAAACATTACATGATATATCTAGTGAATTCAAAAATTGTCACTATGTTGAATGTAAATTAGAACATAAATTATTTAACATGTGTAAATCGATAAATTACATTATTGATTGTATTGATTATAATAATACATATTTAAATATAAAGTCATTAAAAAAACTGATGTCAATGCATAACAGGCCCGGTAATCCCAAGATCTTTTCTTCAAAACACCAAAAAGGTACCATTCCATACTATTTTGCTCGGATGCAGTCAGAGTGTGACTTCGCTAGGTATGATGCCAAAATCTCTCCTACAAAAACTGGAACTCTATTGGACTATTTCCCCGTAATAAAAAATAATGATAAACAGTTTTTTCGTTCGGAATCGCATGGCAACCACAAGTAAACACTATTTTAAAATACTTCATCAAAACATTGCTAGTATCTTATCAAAGCAAGAAATAGTAGAGTTGACACTGCAAGAATTGCAAGATTCAGGTGATGAGCCAGACTTATTGTGCTTCTCTGAAACATTTTTACGTGACGGAAATTTACAGTACTTAAAAATCTATAACTATGAATTGGCGACAGCGTACTGTAGAGACAAACGGAGAGGCGGAACCTGTATCTTGGTAAGACAGGGTACTGTTTACAAGGAACTAAGTAGTATATTACGTAGTTATACAACTCAAAAGTCGTTCGAAGCCTGCGGTATTGAAATTCCCCTATACAAACTGCTTGTGACCTGTCTCTACAGGACACCGACATCCGATCCCAACATTTTTCTACACAAATTAAACCAGTTTTTGCATGAAATTTACAGGAAATTTAAAAATAATATGAACATCGTCATCACAGGTGATTTTAATATTAACATTCTCAAACAGGGAAAAATTACTGAATATTTACAAGATTTATGCCATAATTACAATTTACAAATTCACATTAAAGTTCCCACGCGTAAAGACACTTGCATAGACAATATTCTTAGCAATATTAAAAACGCTTCTGCTAGGATATTACCACTGTATCTATCAGATCATGACACAGCACAACTATTAAGCTTCCCCATTAAACAGAGACACTTTATGGCAAAGTCATACTTTACTTACAAAAAGGACTATTCTTTAAATAATATTAGGAAATTTAAAGAATGTTTAAGTAAACTAAAATGGATAGATATTTACATGGAGTCTGACATGAACAAGGCGTTTGATAGTTTTCACGAACTGCTGTGTCTCTTTTATAATTTATGTTTTCCGTCAATAAAAGTTAAAATAAATAAATCAAATAAAAGTACAAAAAAATGGATAAGTAAGGGTTTAAGAAATAGTTGTAAAACGAAGCGAACTCTCAGATATTTATATTATAAAAATAAAACTGCATTTCTTAAAAACAAATACATGGCCTATTCAAATATGTTAAAAAACTGTATTCTTAAATCAAAAAAGAATTGCAATATTAAATTTATATACAATAGTAAGAATAAATGTAAAGCAACATGGTCTGTTATAAATAATGTAATGGGAAACGCGCAGCAAGACCACAATATAACAGATTTAATGAATAAAAATGACACAATCACGAACCCCTGTGACATTGCAAATCTCTTTAACCATTATTTTATCGACTCGAATAATATCGCAACTAACAACCGACATACCAAATGTATAAATAATAATGCAATGATAAGTAACTCTATTTTCCTTGACCCTACAACAGAGAGCGAGGTCAGAAACGACATAATGTCCCTAAATAACACAAACTCTGTGGGTTACGACGGTATTAGTACTAAGGTAATTAAGGTTAGCATTAACGAACTAGGAGCTGTTTTGACACATTTAATAAACTTATCATTTTCGTCGGGAATCTTCCCTGAGTCGTTGAAACTATCTGTTGTAAAGCCACTGTACAAAAAAGGTAAAAAAAATGATGTCGATAACTATCGCCCAATTACTTTGATACCTGTTTTATCGAAGGTATTTGAAAAGTGTATGTACAAAAAAATACTTAAATTTTGTACAACATATAGTATTATTAATAACTCACAATTTGGTTTCCAAAAGCAGAAGTCCACTACTTTGGCAATATATAATTTAGTCGAAACTGTTTTAACTAATATTAATAATAATAAGTTTACAACCGGTATTTTTATAGATTTATCCAAAGCTTTTGACAAAGTGGCACATCACATCTTACTACAAAAGCTAGATAATGTCGGTATAAGAGGACACGCTCAGCAATGGGTGTCCTCGTACTTGACGGGGCGGCAACAATGTGTTGTAATTGATAGAATTGTTAAAAATGAATTAGTGTCGTATTCTTCTAGTTATAGGGAAAACAAGTGTGGTGTCCCACAGGGTACAATACTGGGGCCAATATTATTTGTATTGTATATAAATGACATATTGCAAGCGACAAAACATAAATGTATATTATACGCGGACGACATATCTATAATTGTTACATCAAATAAAATTAACTTGATAAAAAATCATGAGTTTGACATTAATACAGCTTTGGAAAATATAATTAATTGGCTTGAGTTCAATAATCTAACAATAAATTTAAATAAATCTAATTACATTCAATTTCATAAATCAAAACACACTAAATACAATTATAATCTAGACATCACAAAAATTAAAGAAGTTACGCAGACAAAGTTTTTAGGTGTTACTATTGATGAAGATTTGAATTGGAAAATGCATGTAGATAATTTATGTAGTAGGGTTAATAAGTTCGTTTTCGCTTTAAACCAAATTAAGAAAGTGACTAGCAAAAAAACTGCGATTTTATCTTACCATGCACATATAGAATCTATATTACGCTACGGGATCATAATGTGGGGAAACAGTACAGATAAAAATAGAGCATTTATTGCGCAGAAAAAATGCATCAGAGCCATATGCGGAATCCCCCCTGACGAGTCCTGTAAACCAATGTTTCGAGATCTTGGTCTCTTACCACTGCCATCATTGTACATATACGAAATGTGCAGCTTCGTTATGAAGCATAGGAATTTGTTTAAAATGGCGAGTGATATAAACTTAAGGCTTAAAAGAGACCCATATAAACTTGTCCTAAAAGATACACCAAAATCTGCCAAGTACAATAAAAGCTGCTTGGCAATGTGTGTGCGTATTTTTAATAAAATTCCTAAGGATCTCAAATTGCTAGACACTAATCTTTTTCAAAGAAAATTGTATAAGTGGTTAGTTGAGAATACGTTTTATGATATAAAGGAATTTTTTTGTTTTGTTAAATAATGATATTTATTATATAATTTTTAAATGATTATCTTGCTTAATTTTTAATTTAATAATTGTTTAATACTTGTTTAATGGATTTTAATAATTAAAAATAATATTTGTATTACTGAGAGGACTAAATGTTTGCATGCTATTATAAAATGAGCTTGATATGTGATCTATGTATTTATAATGTAACATCATCTTTATACCATGTCAAAGTGCAAATAAATAAATATCTTATCTTATCTTATCTGTCTCAAAATATCTACACCAAATGTGGCGTTTCAAGAAAATTCAATATTAAACATTATTCTAGTGGATGCTTCAAAGCAGGAGAAGTTTGCATAATGTATGTGAATGTAAAGAGGTTATTGGTTATTTTCTAAATGTTCAGACATGCAGTGTTCAGTATGGTTTCTGTTATTAAGAATTCGCTTTGGAACATCTTGCATACTTTGGCCAATAGTGATGTCAAAAGGTTTAGTTACGGTAAAGAAATACGGCATAGGTTGATTGTACACTGAAAGAACAAAAAGGTTGATTTTGCACGGGTTGGCGACACATTAGCTGAATTAACAAAGTGATGGGTTAAAGCAACATGAACAAATTGTTGTTTTCACAGAAAAGTTTTTGTTGATATGAAAACAGCTGTTTTTACCCATTTGTACTTGTTGGCGTAACAATTCATGCATAATTCAATAGGTAATTGTTGATTTTACTGTTCAAGTTGTTGGAATAACCATTTTTATAGTTAAATTTACAAAATAAATACGTTAAAACAACAAAAGATATATGTAATAAGTACAAATTACCGTAACTGATCAACAATACAGTTTTTGTTCATTCAACAAAATTCAAAAAAAAAGAGTAGGTGCTATATTAACCCTAAAATTTTGTTGAAATATGGTAAACCCAACTAATAATTTCTTTCCGTGTACCACATGGTGTGGGGGTGGGTTTAACAAAATGTGTAAGCTCCCAAAATTGTCACCATAATTGTCACCTCTTTGGTATATGTGTGTGCCGTGATGAGACTACTGGTCTGTAGTGGAACAAATAGGTACACATTGTTTCGTTTTGACGCGAATAAAGTTGCACTTCTTTTTTTCATTTATTACCATTTAGGATACAAACAAAGCGAACTGAACACATAAAATACATCATTATCTGCTCCATCTGTTCATCAACTATACAATTTTCAACGTGCTTAACGCCACACAATGTATTTGAATTGAAAACTTCAAACAAAAGCTATTTAACAATTAAACATTAACGGAAACCAACGCTGAAACTACTAGTTAAATGCAATTCAGCGCAACAGTGAATGAAACTGAAACGAAATTTTAGCATTGTTCCATTTACATGGCGAGCTCATATTTATCCAACGCAAACGGCATTCTCTCAAAAGCGCCCATGAAACAATATGAGCGTTTTCATCGGTATCCAATGAGAAAAGCATAATTCATATCCGTTGGAGTCTGGCCAAAGTGAGTCTATCTGACGCGTGCGAATCCGTCATGCGCAAAGTAGATAGCAAAGTGGAGGTACCGCGGTCGCGGCGCTTTGTGCTTGCTACTTTGTGCAGATAAACAAAGTGGTCTGGAAACATTTCGCAACTTTCGTATTAAAATAACTTTTGGAACACTTCATACAATAGTACCGGTTTGAATTGTTTGTGAAGCGCACAATTAGTTTTGCGCTAGTAGTGGACAAATAATATTATAAAATAAGTACCTAAATAGAAATGTTTTTAGATGAAAAAAAAATATAACTAATCAAATAATCGAGACTTTCTTATTTAGACGATTGTGCCAGCCAGCCTTCTATTGATTTTGTGGTGCGCTGTCTCTGACCATAAAAACACATCCATTATTTAATAAAGTATTCACGAAACAAAGTGATTTTATACACAACAGTACCGAAAAGTGTATCTAAGAAGACAAATTGAAGACGTATTGCTTTAAAAAAATTATCTTGCAGGAATAAAAGCGTAGTTTTATTAAAGTGTCTCTGCAGGGAAAGTGTATATCTGGAGAATAATTCACTTGTTGTTCAACTATCATCAGTCCCACACTGTAGAGTTTAAGCATTTCTACTGAATACGAGCATTTGATAAATTCATATTTGTTGACTGCCATCTTACGACACCCACTGAAACCAAGACGGCTTATCATTAACCTTCCGAAGCACTTCCGTGCTACGGAAGATTCGTGATATCAAAATATTTTTGTACAGAACGAATTCCGACTAGTCAAAGCCGTGGGCAGTAAGATAAAACAATTGGCAGATAGGTATTATTACCTAGATATATTATTATGAAATACACTTTATACAAATTAACAACGCAACCTTCCCAAATGACATTATTATTCAAACAAACTAACAACTTAGTTAATAGAACTTCTATTTTCGTCTGACGATCGATCAAACTTCATTAATCCTCTAACAAAAGAGTAGAAGGAGCTCTTTATACTTATCCAATGACAAAGGATCCTCTATTGTCGACACTCCGCATTCGTTCTTCTGTAAACAATCATAGGTGACATTGTGTGGTTCGACAAAGAAAGCTCTATCGCAGTACAGACAGCGTGCGGATGGTGTGATATTAAACGGGTATACTACGGGAATTAAGTTTTGCGTATTTATAAGCAAAACTTAATTCCGAAACACATAGTGACGAATTTCAATACTTCGAATTTTATAATTCCGAATGGTTTAAAATTTCGATATATCATAAATCCTTTTTTCACAAATCAGAAATTACAAAATCCCGGACGTTTACAATAACGAAAATCAAAATTCCTAATTTCAATATTTCAAATTATTAAAATTCCGATTAAGCATAATCCGAAGTCTCAAAAACACGAATACCGAATATCAAAATTCCGAATTATTAAAGATTCGAAATTTATGATTTGGTCACCCATCCAGTAACTCGGCATTGCAAAACTTGCTTAACTGGCAAGAACGCAAACCGATCGGCTTAGGTTTTACTGTTAATGATCACATAATGTTGCCAGCCTCCCAGCAGCATTCAGCATGCAAGCACGTATGCAGCAAGCTAGCAAGCAAGAATGCAGCATGCAAGCAAGCATGCAGCATGCAAGCAAACATGCAGCATGCAAGCAAGCATGCAGCATGCAAGCAAGCCAACATGCAACAGGCATGGCTTCTGTCACGGCTCCGGCGCTGCGAGGCTCCGGCGGTCCCACGCGAGCTTATCGTCGCAGATGGCTTTCGCTCACCACTGAAGCTTCGGCTACGGCCCTTTAAACCCTTAGCTCGTAGGCCGCCTTGCCCCTTCGCACCTAAATAACGCGGGCTTAAATTACACTAGGGTAGGGCAGACAAGACTACATGGAGTCGGTTTTGCTGCGATTCGTTTCTGCCAAAATATTAACTTTTAATCCATTTAAGGTTAAACTGCTATTTTTATAATCAAAATGATTCTGATTATTAATGCATTAATCATGCATGCAAGCAAGGTTGATCAAGCTGCCGGTTGTTGCCACGACAAAAAAGAATAGCAATATTAAGCAGCAATGAATTTTTGGAATTATGATTATCGGATTTCCGTTTTTCGGACTAATAACATTTCGGGTTTTTGTTTGTTCGGACTATATGAAAATCGGAAAAAAAAATGGTATTTATGATATTCGGAATATTGACGTTCGTGATTTTAAATAAACGTGTATTAATTTTTCGGAAATATGAAATTCGGAATATTTAAATTCGGAATTAAGTTTTAGGGTGTTCTCATATTAAATATGTAATGGTGAATTGTTTCTGATTGAAAATGCTTATATTAATGCACACTTTACTAAACTATTTTATAGTACTATCAAAATAGTAGGTATGAAATATCATTTTAAAAATAGCTTCATGTGAAAATCTCTAATTATAAAAATCAAAAACAGTTTTTCTAATAGGGTAATAAAACGCTGTCCAGTATTTATCTATATTTAAAAAAAAGTTTATTATATCTACCAAAGAGTGATGATGATGATGATGAATAACCAAAGAGTATAATAATAGTTATATAAATCACTAACCTATCCATACCAACATATTGTCGCTCGTAATAATACTGTTAGAAGTACGTGACGCGTGCGCGTACGATTCACGTGTTAGCGGTGTTCTTACCTCTCTCATTTAGTTCATCCCTTAATTAATATCCTGACAATAATGGATGAAATGCCGGTCAAATGATAATGGTCTACTATGTTATTTTATTGAGCTAACATACAGGCTGCAGTCAACATGATAAGCGCCCTGATTTCAATTATGTAGGACTTTGCTCAGCAATACGACAGTATTTATTTATACTTATTACTATAATGGCTGCTGCCAAACCAAACAAAAGGAATTTTTGCAAGACACCAGTTGCTAAATTAAATTAAAAAAAAAGACTGTCATCTTGTTCAAAACGTTTTTTTGCCAACTGTGATTAAAATGCCCCGCCGCTAAAGCGTAACTTAAACATTTCTTAGTGCTACAGATGTTTCATTATTTTCTCAATGAACACTATTGACATGAAATATTAAAATTTTGCGGAGCGAAATGACAAAGAGAGTTTCGACGAGATTTAAGTTTGCATATAGTAATTTCTTTTCAGTCACGATTCCAATTTCAGAATGTGCCGTTGACAGTGTGTTTGGAGTTCAGTGAGAGTTCGATGTCGATGCCATATTTGATACATCTTTAAAGATAAAGTCCCTGAGTATATTTTGTTACAAAGATATCGTGAATCATACGGTATACTTATTTATTTTGATAACCCTGGCGTGCTGTTTGATCATAGGGTTAGCACTATTCATTAAATTCTTATCTTGTAAAAAAAATACTTTTATGTAAATAAAAGTCGCTTTTAACCAATTATCAGTCTTTGGTCACGTATTGTTTTTATCGTCATAAGACCTTGACTTTTTCCTCGCACATTCTTAGAAAAGTCCTTTTGTGATCGTAACAATATGACAGAATGTATCAAGATATTTTTTAAATGACGCAATTTATGTATATTAGACTACTGTGTACCCTAATCAAATGTACGAAGATTAAAAATAATTATTGTATTTGTGTCACTCAAATAAAAATAAAGTCTTTGTAGCGTATAGAAACCTACATTATAACGAAACCAATCAAACGATAATAATTGAAATTTAGTTAGCATATAAACGGGCAGCTCATTAATATTGGCACAACGGTTTCCTGTAAATTGAATATTATTGACTAAAGTTAATGATGTTCACAGTTCATATTGCTGACAATGATTTATTGCTCACCTACGTTCAAACTTGCTATTTGTTAATTTGACATTCTAATTATAATAAATACATTTTAATTTGCACTTGATATGTTAATTAGTTTGCCCTAAATTAACCTTATCGAATTTAATGTTTTCAAATAATTATAGTCTCAGCGCTTGTCAGCTATTATATTTCAAAGCGATGACTTGCTTAGTAATGGTTCGGTGGATTGTGTTAGACTTTGGTTTCTAGTACTTAAGCGTTTGAGTTTACGCTTTTACTTATAAATTTAATAATTTATTTATCCTTTACATGAGGGAAAAACAACAAAAGTTTTTTTAACTACGAACTACAAACAAATACAATGTTGTGTAGTTAGGAGTTGCAGATAGTTGTTTTAATGGAAAAGTAACTTAATATTAGAAATAAAATGTTAAAAGTTCGCTCATTCCATTCTACAATTATGCCGAACGTATGTGCATGCGACAAATATTTAAAGTTTAAGATAACAAATGACTAACAGTTTTCCTTTTTTCCAGTCGGCCCCATACTCCAAGCGAAGTACCCTGTGGTAATATTCATTCACGGAGAGTCTTTCGAGTGGAATTCTGGGAACGTTTACGATGGCGCTGTGTTGGCGAGCTACGCTGGTGTCGTGGTCATAACTATCAACTATAGGCTGGGCATACTAGGTATGTATTTCTTATGACGTAAAAAATGTTTGATCTTTGTCAAAACTTAAGGTAAATTATGGTAAGACCGAAATTGCACTTTACCTGAAATTCTCAACCATTTAGGAACTGAGTACCTTGCCGAACTTCTGAAGCTACTGAACTACAGGTTTGGCATACTTAAAAGACGCGTGACCTTTGCCACACCTTATTACTGTGACGATGATATTGAAGGGAAAAGGTCCTAACCTGGTAATACTGTTTATCTTACATCATAGCGAGAAAACACTTTAGCTCCATCTGACCTTGATATGATAGTAAGTGACGATAAGGCCGAAGATGGAAGCACGCTCCAAATAGAATCCTCAACCACAAAGGAACTGATAGTATACCAAAATACCTGAACAATACAATGAAACCACCAATACTGTTATTATGACATACTCAAAGGATGTGATGGTAGCTATGCACGCAGAATCTCACTGGTATTTGAACTACTGGAAGGTAATAATATTATAGAAACTCTTACAGATCCACGGATCTAGGATATTATACTATAATACAAGATTATAGAGAAAGTTTGAGGTTTAGAGGTAACAAGTTTAGTGCCAACTAAATAAACAGCGCCGTTTTATACCAGTCAAAACAAAGTCTACATTGTCGTATACATACAACAAAGTAAGTTACAAATGGAATAGCATCGATTTTTATTTAATAAATTAAGATCAGTGCTTTTTTGTGACCACTCGAGATCTCATTTCATTTTAATTTTTAAAGTCGTTCCAAAATTAACTAACTGCCGTGAAACCAGACACAATTTTTTTTTTTTCAATTCTTGGTATCACAGTCGAGATGTTATGATAGGAAGACATCCTAGAATTTTAGTATACTTTTAAACATTTAGCACATTGATTTCAAGTTTTGAGGTTCAAGTTTTTTTTATTCATTTACATTGCTGATTTAAGACTAAACATTATTTCTTTATAATTTAAACAGTAATCGCTTAAAATTATAGAGTCAGAGCACTAAGGTAATCAGCTGCCTTTTCTTATTTAATTCTAACGAGACGTTTTAAGGCCTAAAGAAAATTTATGCTAATTTTCGGTTTTCTCTTACTTCATTGACGGCCTTCTAGTTTACGACAATGAATTTTTTTTAGATTATTTTTTCTGTTGATGCCTAGGGAATTGTTTATGTAAACCCACGCCCTGAAGATTAAGAATAATCATTATGTGCGTTCAAGTACAAGAGAAATTAATTAAAAGTCCTAAATTTTATTGACTTTGACACAACATTGACACGATTCAACTAAACGGTGTCTCCCTCAATACAGTGAGATTTGAGGGTACGAAGGCATAAGGCTCTAATGGAGCTAAAACTTTGAGATTACTAAATGTACCACCATCTTATCTATAAAACTTTGAGATTACTAAATGTACCACCATCTTATCTAAACCTGACGCTATAACAAATACTGCTAACATTGTTTTGTCCATAAAGCTCAGACGAACTGTCTAGAGATAAAAGAGGTAGTTCTTTAGTAGTTGAAGATTTCGGTTAAAGTGCTCTTCCACCTCCAACTTTATCATCACTTGACATAAGGTAGAATGCGCTCAAAGGTCCCGGATGCGATTCTTAGCCGGAGGTATTTAACACTGCGCTCGATTTGGTACTTAGTGGGGATGGTTTAAACTCCGCTTGGCTACCCCCATAATATCTAAGTATGTGGTGATGGTGATAACAAGACTGTTAGTAGCATTGCAGTTCTTATAGACAGCAAATTCGTAAGTGACACTCCCATGGTCTGCGAGCGACGGGGGAGGGGTGACATATGTACCCAAGTGACGCTCCTACTACCACAGAATAACACCCGTATTTATAAACAAGTAAAAGTAATTACTTGAGCAAAAGTAATTACTTAAGTAACGATTTATATTCTATAATCAAGTAATTACTCAAAGTTAGAACTGTCAAAAGTTAGAATCCTGAGCCAAGTAGTAGTCACCATTTCCTTTACTTAAGCACTACTTTGAGGTTATTTTAAATAAAAATGGAAGGTTTGAATGGCATTGAAGCGGTTTTTGCTGTTGTAAAAAATATAGATAATATAGGTATAAACGTGTTTCGGACCAATATTGATAATAAACGTGTTTCGGGACGATGATAATATGTCAAACTGTATAGGTTTATTTATTTGTAAAAATGGAATATATGACTACGCAGTCTTTTGTTTTCAACAAGGTGTATCCTGTCCTGTGTTTTATTTTTTTTATTTTTTCTGATAAATTAAACATGGTTTAATTACGTCCTAGCTACTTAGAGGAGATAAAAGTTGCAGGACCTAGAATTCCCAAACTTTACTTTCGTGATGTGGATCCATTCCATGACTATTCGAAAGATTGTTTTAAAAGGAGATTTCGATTCTCCTAAAGAATTACCGACTCTTTACAATCAAATTGTAACTCGCCGACAAAACGGTTATAACGGCCGAAATACTGACTTTTGTTTACTTTACTAGCTACTATTTCTTTACTTTATTATGACTTTTGTTTACTTTACTAGCTACTATTACTTCTTTATCCGTGCGGTGACGGAGAAAGAATACCAATCGCCGCCCCTCTCTCCGTCCGGTGGTTGTCGTAAGAAGCGACTAACGGACTCTTACGAGCGATGATCTGCTCCACTGGTGATAGGGCTTGACCCGTCTGGTTGGTGACCACCGTACGCATGGTGTAAAACCCGTCAAGTGACTGCTTGTCGGTCGCGTTTCGGGATCAGCCAGCGTATAACCAGAGCTCGAGAGGATGATGCTGCGATGGATTTGGTCTGTGGAGGCTTCCGTCGAACCAGTGCCAGGAGGACTTCGTTAACCTGCCGACCAGGGAGACCCGTAGAAACGGTTGTCCCGCTGGCCGCCCGTGGCACAGTACAGGGGCCCAAGCGAGCCTAACCAGCTCGTGAGGCTGCCTCACCATGCCACGCATAATCTCGGGGTGGTCCGTCGTGCCGGTTGGTGACCGGAAGGTGGGGTCCCGGCGGCCATTCCCGGGGGGGTTCGGGGGCCCTTCCGTTCGGCAGGTTAATAATACTCGTCTGTGGGCAAATTCCTGGGGAAACAGGCCACCACACTTTGACCATTCGCATCGCGGCATCATTTTCTCGATTCACGCCTCTCTCTTTCCACTCCTAAAATGACAGCGCCTAAAAACAAAACTGATACTACAGCGGTGCACACCCCCACCACAACCTTACCGTTTGAGGTGGAGTTCGCTAACATCCGCGGACTCCATGCAAACCTCAATGCCGTCCACCACCATCTTGAGACGGCACGGCCAGCAATGTTGTTCCTGACGGAGACGCAAATAATCCGCCCTGCTGACACCACCTACCTGAACTATCCCGGCTTTGTGCTTGAAGAATCCTTCAAAGCCAAAGCCGGAGTTTGCTTATTTGTTCGGGCGGATGTTTGCTGTCGCCGTCTGCGCTGTCTGGAGGACCCTTCCTTCTCCCTCCTAGTGGTACACGTCGACTTAGGCTCTCATTGCTGTGTCTACGTTTGCGTCTACCGATCCCATAACGGCGACATGGAGACAACTCGACTAATTGAACATCTTAGTCGGGTAGCAGATGATGCGCAGGAGCGGTTTCCATCGGCGGAATTGGTGTTTTTGGGAGACTTCAACGCCCACCATGAGTTGTGGTTAGGTTCCTCCAAAACAGACCAGACTGGTAGAACTGCCCACGTATTCGCTCTCACGCATGACCTGACGCAACTGGTGAACCAGCCCACCAGGATCCCATACATAGTTGGCCATGCGCCCTCCTTACTCGACCTTCTGCTGACGAGTCACCCAGCTGGATACCGGGTGGAGATTCGAGCTCCTTTAGGTTCCTCGGATCACTGCTTGATATCCAGCACAGTGCCTTTGGCATCGCGCCCGCCAACAGCGGTTTCGAAACGCCAGATTTAGCACTACGCGTCGGCAGACTGGGACGGTATGCAGGAGTATTTTGCATCCGTCCCTTGGAGGCAGCGCTGCTTTAGTGGGAATGACTCGACCGCTAGCGCCACTGCCGTTGCTGATGAGATAGTATTAGGAATGGAATACTATATTCCACACTCCTATGTCATCAGCAAAGGCAGACGCAACCGCTGGTTCAATCGCGAGTGTGCCAGCGCTATTAAAAGCAAACAGACGGCATACCGCGCTTGGATCAGAGGTAAAGCTCATGGGGATCCCGAAACTCGCTCGCTAAAAGCAGCCTATAATAATGCTACCAAGTCGTGTAAGAGGGCCTACATTAGAGCGGATGCCCAGCGCGTTGCACGAGTAGGCCAAGAACTCCTGACGCATCCTACGGGCAGCCGTAGCTACTGGCGTCTGGCCAAAGCCGTGCAATCCAACTTCTGCCAACCCTCGCTGCCACCACTGAGATGTCATGGCGGAACTTTAGCTCACAAGCCGCAGGAAAAGGTCGATCTCCTGGCCAAACTCTTTGCGGCTAACTCCCGGATCGATGACTGTGATGCACAGCCACCCTCAGTTCCTCACTGTGGCCACACAATGTCTGATATTAAAATTAGGCAGTGTGATGTCCGTGCGGAGCTGCAGTCAATCGATGTCCGGAAAGCTAACGGTCCTGATGGCATCCCAGCAATAGTCCTGAAAATGTGTGCAGCGGAGTTGTCCGCTCTCTTCGGGTTGTGTGCCGGAATCTTGGCGAGAAGCTAATGTGCAACCGATCCCTAAAAAAGGAGATCGGTCAGATCCGACTAATTACCGCCATATAGCCGTAACTTCAGTGTTGTGTAAGATCCTAGAACGAATATTGAACAAACAGCTTATTCGATACCTAGAAGATCACTCCCTAATTCACGATCGTCAATATGGGTTTCGGCCAAAACGGTTAACGGGTGATCTTCTAGCGTACGTCACACATCTCTGGGGTGAGGCTATTGACAAGCGAGGCGAGTCACTGGCAGTTAGCCTTGACATAGCCAAGGCTTTTGATCGGGTCTGGCATAAAGCTCTTCTCTCCAAGCTCCCGGCATACGGTTTGCCCGCTCAGTTCTGTACCTGGATTGCTAGCTTCCTCCATGAGCGTAGAATCCGTGTCCTTTCGGATGGATGCGCTTCGCGGTTCATGTCAGTAAACGCTGGTGTTCCTCAAGGCTCCGTTCTGTCCCCCACGCTGTTCCTTCTGCATATCAATGACATGCTTCCACTTGGAAACATTCATTGCTATGCAGATGATAGCACAGTGCATGGGGGATATAACGGTCACTCAACGGCTGGGCGGGTAGACACCGAAATGAAGCGAGCAAATCTTGTCATTGAGCTCGATCGGGTGTTGGACCTTATTTCTAAATGGGGCTCCGATAATCTGGTGGAGTTCAATGCCAAGAAAACACAGGTGTGCGCGTTCACAGCGAAAAAGTCGCCATTCCTTCCCCTTCCCTCTCTTCAGGGTACATCTCTAAGCCTGCAGAGCAGTATTAACATGCTCGGTATGAATATCCGCTGCGATCTGAACCAAAAGGACTACATCGAAACCGTAATTAAAAATGCCTCACGTAAACTCGGTGTCCTGAACAAGGTGCGGCGATTCTTCACGCCTGATCAGTTGTGTCTATTATACAAGACACAGGTGCGGTCTTGCGTGGAGTATTGCTCTCACCTTTGGGACGGCTCCGCAAAGTACCTTCTCGATGCCTTGGACAGATTGCAGCGCCGCGCTGTGCGCATTATCGGCAATGCGGAGGTCAATAAAACTCTCGAGCCTTTGCAATTGCGTAGAGATATTGCGTCACTCAGCGTCTTTTACCGTTTATACCATGGCGAGTGCTCTGAAGAACTCTTTGACCTCATCCCTCCTTCTCCCTTCCTCCATAGGAGTACGCGTGCTGCTCTCCGGAGTCACCAATTTACAGTCTCTAACATTCCATCACGCACAAAGAAATTTGGTGACTCGTTTCTTTGTCGCACTTCCAAAAGATGGAATAGTCTACCAGCACACGTATTCCCTCCTACCTATGACATAGGGTCCTTCAAACGAGGCGTGAAGAAGCACTTTGTGGGTCGGCAGAGTGAGGGTGACTGATGCTACGTCTCTTACGCTGCACCAGTTGTCCTCGCGCCTGGACTTCATTTCCACTTAACATCAGGTGGAGTGGGGTCATTTGCCGGGCTTATCATAAAAAAAAACTAGCGTAGCGGTACCTACTCAGAACAATATCTAAACTTTAGTTATTGTTCTGAGGGTACCGAGCGGTATTATTTGACTGAGAGATATGAATGTATAACCTTTCTAACTAAAAAATCACATGTCGGCATATAATCCCTGTGTAAAACTAAACATTTAGATTAAGTGGGGTTATATCATGTCAAACTTTAACGTTTCTTGAAGTATTCATTCTTTTGTACCAACAAAATTAAATGACAATCATGTACTTACTTTTTATAATTTAAACTACTTTATACAACGCCATTCCTATTATAAATATAATATACTTAAAGTAAAATCAAAAGATATTATTGTAAGATTTTGTAAAAGTAATCTAGGTAGACCTTACATGAGGCCTTTACATGAAACGAACGAAGTAACGAAGAAGTGTTGCCACACAGAAACAACCACCAAGCGTCAAGTCTTACTGGAGTATTTGCTCAAGTAAGTAACGGGTTTTACTTAACTATAGAATGAGATTTTGTATTTAAGAATTCTAACCTTAAGTAATGACTTGATTAAGAAATTACTTAGCAACAAGTAATTACTTGTTTATAAATACGGGTGTTAGTAATAGTACTACCGTACAGAAGGTTCACTTTCTAATGACTTTCACGCGAAATTGAAACTTATCGTGTGACCCGAGCGTTCATATTCCTTTAAGCTGACTCAATGCCGATTTGACGTCATGACGTCATAGAGCGTAGTGTTTACGCGCGTGCGCAGGGGTTATTACGAGTTAAGCGACGACGTGCGGTTTGAAGCGTGCGTCGCAAGCGGCAACGGCAACCTTTACTGCCATAAACTAGACGGCCTGCGTAGGAGGCGCGCCGGCCGAACGTACCTAAGTGTGGTTTCAGAGTCACGCTGACCGCCCGCGCGGATGTAGGTGATCAGCGTGACTCTGAAACCAGCCTAAACTGCGGAGTGACACCCCCCTGCTACTACGCAGCCCCGTCCTGCCCGCGCTCTTCATTCCTGCCCCCGCAACTTTTCTCTAATATCGCAGACCATGGAATGGTTGGTCCCGGTTGCTGTTGTAAAATGGCAACCGTTGAAACTCACTAACTCGCATTGCATCAACGTTTTTTTTTATACTAAGCCCGGCAAATGACCCCACTCCACCTGATGTTAAGTGGAAATGAAGTCCAGGCGCGAGGACAAGTGGTGCAGCGTAAGAGACGTAGCATCAGTCACCCTCACTCTGCCGGCCCACAAAGTGCTTCTTCACGCCTCGTTTGAAGGAGTTTATGGGTTATGGGCCGATGTTCCGTGCATAGATAGATAGATAGATAGATACAACACTTTATTGCACACACAAAAATAAAGAAAAGTACAAACAGTAAGCATTTTAAAAAAAAGCATAGTGTGCCCGTTCGGCACGTACTCGCGTTAGTTCATAAAATCGTGATAAAGGTTGTCCGTACTAATAGATAATTAAATTAAGATTAAACATTAGATAGAGATAAGACATGTTGTGAATAGAATATAAGCGGTAGACGTACTAAAACAAATCAGTGTATTTAACATCATATGTGTATTTTTATCAGTGTATTTTATTTTATTATTAGTGTATTTATCAACCGCCTCTGTGGTCTAGTGGCTAAGCCACCGGTTTCAGACCCAGAGGTCCCGGGTTCGATTCCCAGCGGGGGGTACATCTTTGTGTGCTCGGTTTGGTTGGTGGTAGGGCTGTTAAGTCCGCCTGGCTAGCTACCACCATCTTATCTAAGTCTGTCGCCATAACAACGATGTTTATAGCATTGTTGTGTTCCGATAGTTTGAGATAAGATAGCCAGTTCCTCAGTGGTTGAGGATTCCGGGTAAAGCGCGCTTCCACCTTCGGCCTTATCGTCACTTACCATCACGTGAGATGAAGGCCAAGCGCTTACCCGTTGTAGAATAAAAAAATAAAAAAAAAATAAAAAAAATATCTGCGGAATATTTACACTCCCTGTCCTCCGGTATACATAGCAGTCACATGTTCACCGGCTGATGGTGTTGATGAAGATGATGTAGACAGAATACACAAATTGTAACAATACAAATAATTTTAGTGCTAAATTAAATTAAATTAATTTTAAATTAAAAATCAATTACTTCGGGCATTATGTTAGTAACATTGAATTCTTACCCTACGTTAGTAAAAACAAATATTCAAAGTTCAGATATTAAAATTAAAAGTATTTTGCATTAATACATAATTTTAATGAAGAATTAAAAACATATAAATTAAAAAAAAAAATTAAAATATTTCCATTAAAAATAATAAAAGCAATTAAAATAAAATAGTAAAAATAAAGTTATTTAAAAACATAAGTTCTGGGCGTGTGGTGTCAAATGTAGGGCAACCCAGTGACGCAGCATGGGACTGTCCTCCTTCAGAGCCACGGTGTTCAGGATGCTGTTTTGGTAAATCTATGTGAATAATTGTAAAGTACATGAATACATTATTGCTTCGTGATTTAACATACCTAGTAAAGCGTCCCAACCAACTTCATTTATGACGCGCACATCCCTCGTCATCGCACGCTAGGGAGAGTAAACTTTAATGACGTCACAAATCACTATTAAACTTGCAGATGAAGTTGGTTTCGCTATTATTTCCTTGTCTCTTTTTTCGTCATCGTCAAACTATAAGCATCACACAGCAACAAGCTGGGCATTGGTTTTCCCAAATGGATAGATCAAGCGATAACCCAAAGCGAATGCGAGTTAGTGGATTTTAAAGATTGTTATTTTACGACAAGGACTTACTGTCAAAGCACGAAGAAACTCGAGATAATTCAATTTACCATATCTGGTAATCCTGCATTGCGAAAGTTGCTTGAGCTGCAATATTGTTTATAAGACTCTTTGTTTTTCTTATTGCTATATTGTTCAGATGACTTTAGCAATAAGAAAAACAAAGAACTTGTAACCAGGTGTTTGGTCACATTTACTACGACCAGAGATTAGACCACCGAGAATTTTTTTTTTCAATTCTTTCCATCAACATTGAGTATGTTATATAGCTACCACCAACTTATCTAACCTGTCGCTATAGAAACCATATTGGCAGCCTAGTTGCGTTGCGGTTTTTTGGCTTCTTGATAAGAAATTTACTTGGGACAAAAACGAGTGGAGGAATCAACGCAGACAAGAGCGTGGCTCTTTAAATTTAAAGTGAGAAGAAGTTGTGTTTTCCAACAAATTGTCACCAGATAGTTTAACTCATTAGTTGAGGACTCTGAATGTAATGCGCTTTTTTAAAGAAAAACGTGCAAAAGTTGAGAGCTTTTGAGATCGTAAGCCCAAACTCTTAACATTTTGTCAGCAAGCTCCTCGGAACGCGTTAGCGGCGTAGCTATATTTTTCTTCAATGTAATTACTCGATGCTAGCTCCCGGTCTATGACTTCGTCACGTCTCACTTTGCTTAATTAAACATTTCTTGTCGAGTTTCCTACTTTTCATAATAATCTTCTATATTTTGAGTCGTATCATCTACACGTAGAGTTCATATTCTATCGATGTAGTGTTTAAATTTTGCCGTAGCAGTTTTTATACAACATGCATACTGTTAATAATTTTGCTTTGAGCCCGCACGGTTTTGCTAATTAATAATAAAATTGTAAACAACACGAGGAATCCGGTAATATTGTAACTTTAATATATTGTGTAATTAGGGTATATCACTAAATTATTGAGACATTATTAATGATATGATGACGACTTCCGTGCTCGTGTGGTTAGCACGAAGGGTCTGGCATCGCGCCATCTCAGAGGTCCCGGGTTCAATTCCCGGTCAGGTGAATTTATAGAAAAACTATTTTTCTAAATTGATTTCGGGTCTGGGTGTTTTTTCTATGTTTATGTATATTTATCCGTTATCTTACCATATTAACGACATTAAATGGAACACTTACTTTGGTCTAGATAATTGGTGTACCTAAGCGTAAACAAATTAAAATATATATATATATTTTTTATATGTTTATGTCGTCATTTGCTATAACTCCATTTCGAAGCTAATTTACTGTCCCACTGTTGGGCAAAGACATCATTGAAATCAAGTCTTCTCTACAATATTGACGGCTATCGGCTATTAAGCCAATAGCCGTCAATAGCGTGGCGATTACGCCACGCTTGCCAAACTCGGGTAGGTGATCACAAACTCGGGCACAGCCCGAATCACGATTTAAAAATACATTAAAACTCACTTTTTCGAGGTGTTCACCTTTTTTAATTGACAAGATTGATTTGATTATGAGATTGGACGTCGCTTAACAAATTGTAACTAGAAATTTTATAGAATTTTGCTGAAAGGACAATGCCCACTTCCGGGCTAGGATGGCGGCCACTAATGAAAGTGGGTTTAAATTAAAGTATTGGCTAACCCAATGTGTGACACATTTTTTTTAAAGTATAGGAGTCAAGAGATATAAGAACTTGTATACTCACTTGAAACGATTGTGTCATACATTAGTTAAATGGGGTTAGACTTCTAAAAAACCAATATCTGTTTTTTTTTATTTGATTTATGTTTTTTCTTAGCTCGTGTATATAAGTAAGAATAAGAATAAGAAAGTGGGCATTGTCCTTTACAGTGTTTCATTGTTTCAGGGTTTCTCAACGCCAACCCCATTCCTCACTTAAAGGCCAGGGTGGCGAACTATGGGCTGATGGATCAGATAGCCGCCCTCCACTGGGTTCAGCAGAACATAGCGTTATTTGGGGGGGACGCTGGTAACGTGACGATGCTCGGCCATGGCTCTGGGGCGGCGTGCATCAACTTCCTTATGATATCACCTACTGTCATGCCTGGTAAGTTTCTACAAAGCGCATTGCTTTATTGTGATTTTTGATTGACTGACTGTACCTGAGACTCTTTTAACTGTATCAACTACTTTGTATGCTTCGAATAGATTTAGTAAAAGACTGACTTGCTTTATTTTATTAGCTTAAAAAATTGTAATTCATCCGTAATATTTTAATTAACATTATTAAAACAGTCAGTTTAGATTAATAGATCTAACACTTAAATATAGTGTGACACAGAATTATGTTAATAAAGCAACACAAATCAGATTAAACACGACAGAAAACGGCCTTAAAAACAAGTTTCAAGAACGTCCTGGACATTATCTCTTGGGATTGGTAGGCTTTCAGCCTTCTTGTTACCGAAGGAGATACAGAAATAAGGCGAGCACTTATTTCTTTAACAAACTACCTTGTAACGGTCCCCAGAAACCTAACAATATCAACTAGTCTGAAAAAAATATTAATCAGTACTTTACACTTTTGTTTTAGGTCTTTTTCAACGGGCAATACTGCTGTCGGGGTCAGCGTTAAGTTCATGGGCTCTGGTTGAGGACCCAGTCAGCTTCTCCCTGCAGCTAGCCAAGCAATCAAACTGCACGTTACCAGATGACATCGTCAAAGACCACGAACTAATCGTCGACTGTCTGCGTGAAGTGCCGCTTGAAGAACTAATATCAGCCGAAATCAGCACACCTAGCTACCTAACAGCATTCGGACCGTCCGTTGACGGAGTGGTCGTCAAAACGGACTATGCGAAAGAGCTGCTCACATTTTTCATTCCCAATGACCTTCAAGGTTTCACTAGTGTATCCGGAGTTAACAATTTCAAAGCGGATAAAAGGAGCGGCGATAGGATATTCGGGATCAGGGGAGGTCAAAATAAATACGATCTGCTATTCGGAGTGGTTACTAGTGAGGCCCTTTGGAAATTCTCGGCTCAGGACATACAAAACGGATTTGAGGGCGAGAGAAGGGATAGAATAATAAGGTGAGGGTAATGTTTATACAGCAAATTGGTGTTCGACTTTAGGGTACCGTTATAGAGTCTCCATGTAAATAGGTATTAATGAAAGGTGCTCTAACTTATTGGGCTATGTTGTGGTGATAATATTTGAATTAATAATTGTGACACATCCTGCAGTTAATAGATCAAGCGGCGTTATTAGCAATGCTGGCGTTAGTACAAGCCACGCTAATATCCGTTTGAATATTGCATAATCTAATTAATGCCGTGCGTTTGAGCTGTTTGTCAAGCAATATCCAGGTTGTAGTGCCAATTTAAAGGTAGTATGATGTTACCGGTAGAGCACACGTAGTAATTTAACTACATATCAGTTAGAATTTAATTATGTAATGTTACAAGTAACTGCCTCCGTAGTTAAACAACCGGTTTCAGACGCAGAAGTTTCAGGATCGTTTTCCAGTAAGGGTGGGGCATGTTTAAAATCCGCCTGGCTAGCCACCAACTCCATATAAAACACTGTTAGCAGTATTCATGTGTTCCCATAGTTACATGTAAAAGTCACCTTCGGTCTTATTGATTACTACTTGTCACCAGGAGAGATAATTGTGACCCCCATTGTACCTATATAAAAAACTCCAAACATTAATAGTGGGCAATATTATTTATATCTTGAACAGTATCACAACGCTCAGCAAATCCACTCGAAATTTGGCAACGGCGGAACATTTCTGGAAGCCCTCGTGTCACGTTCCGTACACGTTGCACAATATAAAAAGAGGTTCGCAACAAAAGCTTTTAAAATAATACAATCATGTTCATAACACGACACTGAACCAGAACGTGGATAAAGGTTCTTTCCAGTCTCTTTGTATAAACAGGGCGCATTACAAAGCCTTCGTAACGGGGCGATGCTAACAAGCTTTTTGCAGGAATTCCTTTGCATGCCATTACGACTTCAATGACTCTAATTGATTGACGCACACACGTACCGAGACATATGCAATTAAAATGACATTATTGATGTTTAACTGACATTTGGAGACGTCATCTTTTAAAATATGAAAGATTTCTAAAGAGTCCATGATTTTTCGTTGTGAAAATGTGCGAAAACTCTTACAAACAAAAAAAACATCTAAATCGGTACATTAATTTTAATGTTGAAGAAAACCACTACCTGATTGCGAACCTCCTCCTTTTTGAAGACGATTAAAAAGATCTCTAGTATGAGGATCCAACCAATTGTATGGAACTAATATATGTAGAGTGTTTGTAATTAGGACTGACATTTCTGAGTGCTCTGCCAGTGTTAGTGTTTTTCTTATTTAAGAGGTTTCTATCGATAATGAGATAATGGGTAGTTGTCTATAGACTTAAAACGTGAGCATTGATATTCATTGAACACATTGATATTCTTAAGTGTATTTTCTTAACTATACTTGTACACAGTAAGATAAAGTCCAAGGGCTTGCCTGTAATGTTAGACTAAATAACGTCACTCACAATTATTTTTTGTTTCAGGACATACGTCAGAAACGCCTACACATATCACTTAAGCGAAATATTCTTTACAATAGTCAACGAATACACGGACTGGGAAAGGACTGTACAGGTGAGATTAAAATGCTTTATTGTACAAGATACATAAAAAAGCAAGTTTTCTTGTTTTTTATAATCAACATTTTGGCAGGCTAATCGTTAAGCGCTCGGCCCCATTATAATTACGGAAGTTCTGAGTTCCATTTCCAGGTCTCGCAACGTATGTTTACGATTTTTCAAAGCATAACTCAAGTTTGTGATCATCGTCTCGCATTTGGCTAGAGTAGTTAAAGCCAATTAATAGTAGCGAAGCCATGATTTCAATAATCCTTTGCAGTGGGAACGTATTATAGTTAACGGAAGTACAACTTCAAAGCAAAATGTAGTACTGTCGTTCAATGCTGCATGGTATCAGAAATTATAACACGAATGTGGTAGCTTTTCTAAATTATCATAATAAGAATCTTTGCGCAACCATTTTCAGCAAAAGCTTCTAATAGGTACTAGTCAGTCTTCAGTGTGTGCAAACGTCTATATAACTACGTTCATGAACAAAAGGCTTACAAATCTATCCTTTAACAAAGTTAAGCCATGTTTGGCTTTGTTTAACCACATTGGGGCGCATGCCAAAAAACAATTAGGGTCGCGGTGGCCGGTCGCTCTGTAAATTATCGCTATTATATACCGTGTTTACAAAAAAGCGGAGCCTTATGCTTACCGTATATGGTAATAGAATAACCGCGCTTTTGTTATACGACCGCGCATACAGTTTTTATGTGCAAATTGAAAATTAACTGTCGTTAATTTGCCTAATGTGGTTCAAATCAACAAAGAATTATACAATAATAGTTACAGAAACGTAGACTATGGCATCCCCCCTCCTTAATTCACTAAGTTTTTATTTGTACTGGCACCTCGAGACCAACCGTTAGGTTATGCAAGAAGTGCCATACGTCCCTGCGCCAGTAGAACACTCGCGCAGGAGACCTCTGCGTTAGGTCTTGACGCCAAATCAGTGCCGGCCGAAGCGCGCTCTTCATTCGGTACTCATAAAACTAGTGCCTCGGGAGAGTATCCCCGTGAACACGTGTAGTTCACTGCCTATTGTCCAGATAGGTAACCGGAGCTGTCAAGCTCGCTCACTTATCGTTGCACGAGGGGCACAACTCGCAGTTGCCACTGCTCGGGTCGTCGTCTATGGCAGTGGACTGCTTCTGCGGACCTCACTGCCTAGTCTCTGACTAACCCTATGGGATAACAGTTCTGAATCAATGTATGTATGTATACCCCCTAAACGCTAATCAGAGCGATTCTATTGCATTAAACGGTAACGTGTTTAGCCTTGTCGATAGCAAATTGGTAGACAAGTTATCATATACCTTTATTTAGCGAGTGCTCACTCTTTACTATCGCTACCACAGAAAAAGTAATACGCTATGACTGACAGCGTGATGTAAATAAATTTGGTTGTAATAGATTTAAAATTATTAGTTTCATGTTTGAATGCCGTATCGATGACTTAATGTCAATCCTCTATAATTATCCTCATAATTATATGTTCTAATCCTATCTTAATTAGGCCCTGTGGTCTAAAGCTATTACAGAACTTGTTATTATATTATATTAAAAGAGCGGAGTCTTAGGCGTATGCTAACAAAATATGGAGTTTTTGTGAGGAAATTAAAGATTAACAATCGGTAGTTTTCCTATTATGTTACAAATTATTGTTGTGTGCCAATATAATTGCTCAATTCGAATCGCTATATAAATTGAGTTGAATTCTTTTTAATAATGAATAACTATTTTACGGAAAATTGTGAATTTTAGATTTGCCAATATAGCCAATACAGCCAAATTGGCTCTATAAAAAAAAGCAGCCAAGTGCGAGTCGGACACGCCCATGAAGGGTTCCGTAGCAGCAAGTAACATCATATAAAAGTTCATGTAGTTCGTAGTAACTTTGATCGATGTTTTAATAATAATGTATTTTTTTTTAATTAATTAATTTATGTCGTATGAAATAAAACTACTTACTAGATCTCGTTCAGACCAATTTTCGGTGGAAGTTTGCATGGTATAATGTACATGATATATTGTTTTTAGTTTTATCATTCTCTTAATTTAGAAGTTACAGGGGAGGGACATACATTATACCACTTTGGAAGTGTCTCTAGCGCAAACTATTCAGTTTAGAAAAAATGATATTAAAAACCTCAATATCATTTTTGAAGACCTATCCATAGATACCCATCACGTATGGGTTTGATAAAAAAAATGTTTGAGTTTCAGTTCTAAGTATGGAGAACCCCCAAAATTTATTGTTTTTTTTCTATTTTTGTGTGAAAATCTTAATGCGGTTCACAGAATACATCTACTTACCTAGTTTCAACAGTATAGTTCTTATAGTTTCGGAAAGAAGTGGCTGTGACATACGGACGGACAGACAGACATGACGAATCCATCAGGGTTCCGTTTTTTGCCATTTGGCTACGGAACCCTAAAAAGTAAAGTACAGCCTATACCTGTCCCACTGTTGGACAAAGACTTCAGTCATTGAAATCAAGTCATCGCTGCAACGGATGGCTATTGGCTTATCCACCACGCTTGCCTAATGCGGCTTGGTGACCACAAATTTGGACTTTGCATCGGAAAATCTGAAAACACACTTTGCCCGACCCGGTAGTTAAACCCGGGACCTCTGGATATCGAGCCGAGCGCTTGACCACTCGCCCACCGAGGCGTATTTTTTACTGCTCTATAAGCTATTAATTAATTTGTTATTGGTTAGATTAATGTTTTTTTTATATATTTCAGCGTTTTGTTAACGCTTAAATATACTTTAGTAAAATTTTAAACACTGAAAAAAGTGAAGAGTCTCTTTTTTCAGTATTTAAAATTTTACTTAAGTATATAAATATAAAAACGCAGCTTCATCTTCCGAATGTTCTAAAATTTGTAAAAATATTGCTTTCGGATCTCAAAGGTGAAAACTTCTAAGATTTGATGAAGCAATGTTAACTAAAAATATATGCATCAAGCACTGAAAAATATCGACAGGTTAAAACCAAACCTCGGTAGCCAAGGTTAAGGCAGCCGCCCGGAATGCGGAAGGTGCGTGGTTCGATTCCCGCCTGAGATTGTCGTCTTTTTTCAGTGTTTAAAATTTTACTTGTTATTGGTTGTTTTTTTCAAGCAAACACGTACTTATTTATTGATAGCATTTAAACGTTCCACTGAGGCTTAGGCTTTCCCACATGAATAACAGCACATGTGCCTAAATCCACCATGCTGGTCATTGCGGGTTCCTTAGCCTTATTATTATATCGCCATTATCCGTTAAACGAGAACAATCAGGGCCAATAGTTTTACGTGCTTTTAGAAGCGCTGACCTGTTCTACACAGTAAAACTCGGTCACCAATCCGCAGTCCCATCATCATCAAAATTACTTAGCATTAACAATTACAAAACTAACGAAACCCTAAGACTGTTGACATAACTGTAGTAGCCTAAATATTATTGCGTAACACGACGTCACATGACAAAGTGAAAAACAGCCTTTTAAAACAATGTCCTCCCTCTCTCTAACTAAAAACAATACGTTGATGGGACAGAAATAGACGAGACTGTAGGACGCTAGCCAGCCAAGCTGACAATATTATGACGGGCATTAGTAAGCTTATTTTACTTAATTACGCTTAAGTGCTTTACTGAAGGTCAGTATATTATGTAGACAATGATTTAGTTTGACACAGAGCGACATTATAAATAGGTTGATCATAAATCTGGGAATATCGTTGTCTAAATAATAGACGTGGTGTATAAGTGGCGTTCTTTTTAATATAAGTACCTAATTTTCCATTTTCACACGTATAATAATCTAGTCAAAAAGCTAGTTAAACTATTTTTGTTGAAGCAAATCTGAAATTTCGAAAATTAAATCAGCAGCTGTTCCATACCAAATTGCAGTACCTATTCTTAATCATCAGCCGAAAGACGCCCACTGGTGGACATAGGCCTCCCTTAAGTACCTCCTTTCGACTTTTTTTATCCTTAACGGATTAAGGATTGAAGAGATGAAGGTCAATCTCACTTGATGGTAAGTGACGATAAGGCTGAAGGTGAGAGCGTGCTGGAAATCTCAACCACTGATAAACTGGTTATCTTATCACTAAACTGTTGGAACACAACAATGCTGTTAACATTGTTGTAATTGCGCCAGACTTCCAGGCGGACTTGACAAGCCCAACCACTAACGATTTGGGCATCAACTCGTCACACCAAAATTTTGTTCTAACCGGTCATACCGCCAAAAGCAGTATTATTTGTTTTAACCCGTCGCAAGTTGATTTATTTCTATTAGGACACATTGTAATTTTGTAGCTACTGGTCACACTGCAAATCTGTTCCTATTCGTCCTCCCGTCAAACTGGTAACAAGGAGGATACCTAAATAAATTTTACTACCCGCCAAACGTGTATTACAACAAAATTTTGGTACAAACACTACATAATAAATCAAAAATGCGTATTTATTAATAATGTCTTTATTTTAATCTTAACAAACCATAAAATATCCTCCTTGTGACCAGTTAGAACTGTCTGGTGGGATGACGAATAGGAACAGATTTGTAGTGTGACCAGTAGCTACAAAATTACAATGTGTCCTAATAAAAATAAATCAACTTGTGTCGGGTTGAAACAAATAATACTGCTTTTGGCAGTATGACCGGTTAGAACAAAATTTTGGTGTGACGAGTTGATGCCCAAATCCCACCAACCACACCAAGTACACAAATTTACCCCTGCTGGGAATCGAACCCGTAACCTCTGAGTATAAGTCCTGGTAGGTTAGCCATTAGACCACAGAGGCGTTGAGCTGTTCGACCTAAATGGGTTGAGCTGTTTGACCCAAACACCTAATATTTTCTTTAGTAACAAAATGACAGTGCCTTATATTACGGTTGGAAAAGTTTGGGCACATCCGGTGCCGCTGATCTGGCACTTGAGTCGGATGCTGCGTTGCCAAGTTCCTTTTGTTTCCAAAGCAGAATGGTTTTGTCTCTAAGTTGCCCTTAAATAGCATTTCATGGGCCAAGTTGTAATATCTTTATCCAACTTTGAAACTGGAAAACATTATGCGCACTGTTGTTTTTAACATTGTGATTGGCATGAAACGTTTTTATGACTTATGTACTAATCTCCCTGGGGCCATTGGAGCCTGTTAAAAATTTGAAAAGCTAGGAAGCTAGTATTGTTGATCGAAGACTTTCTTCGTTCAATAACACACGTTGATCGAAGGATAAAGTAATAATGGGGTGCCCAAACTATGCCGGGCATTCTCCTTTTTAATGGGTATGCCTCCGTGCATCCCATCGAACTGATAGGAGTGGGATAGAATGTTTGGGGGGAGAGCTCCACACCACTGCACTCGCTGGGTGCCCCAGACCCACAAATATACTTAATGCATTTTTCGCATTTGCAAAAAAAAGTACGCATAATATCATAATAAAAATAAAAAAAATAATAAAAGCAAATAAGATTGTTATTGCTATTGATCAGTCACAAAATAAAATGATCAAAACAATGCTCAGAATCAGAGTAAAAAAAAAAGATTAATGATTTTCAAACCAAAAATATATGTTGACACTCAAAAACTCGTAGACACACGAACAATCGAATTTTACATTCTACGTACATAAAACCGAGTTTTCGTAGGATATCAGTAAATAATGCACGCGTTTGCATAATTTCACCGTATCACTGATTAAATTGGCATGGTTATTGATATCGTGACGTAAATTAAGGCTTCGTTATTCACTGTCAGAAAAAGCAAACGAGCCCATCGATAACCCTTTCCTATCAGTTGACATCGTACGGCTTTTATTTATGTTTAAAATAATAAGTTATTCTTTTTTGCACGCATTACATGATCGGATGTGGTAGATATCCTTTTGGGAGGCCTTGTTCTGTCCAGCAGTGGACGTCTTTTGGCTGACGATGCGATAATGTTTTTTTTTCAATTGAACCGATTGTCAG
Source organism: Scoparia ambigualis (assembly GCA_963921215.1). Taxonomy (NCBI): domain Eukaryota; kingdom Metazoa; phylum Arthropoda; class Insecta; order Lepidoptera; family Crambidae; genus Scoparia; species Scoparia ambigualis. Next base: position 4,077,958 of record OY992503.1, read on the forward strand.
TCCATTTCGTTCCACATATTCGAAAAAGTCTGATGCCCGTTTGCACTAAACTTAAGAATCGCCTAAGTTCTTGCCTAATTTGTTTAGGCTGCTCCTTGTGAAAAATTTGCTTGCGCTAACCTTAGGCAATTCCTAAGTCTACTTAGGAGATTCATAACTTTATGAGCCCGAATAGGAAGCGCCCAAAGAGTAAGGCGATACTTAAGTAGTGTTTTTTGTGTTTCAGCATGGAGTGTTCCTTAGCCTGTCCAATTTCGGTTGGCAAACGACAAAATAAAAGAGTATTTTATGTCATTTTCTGTCTGTCACAATCAAATCAATCAATCAAGCACTTTTTGATGTGTTTCTTGTTTACATTTCGATTGAGTTGTTTAGGTTTTTTAGAAGTAGTAAAGCATAAAAAAGCGTAGAGATAAACCACGAAAAGATATTGTCACGCCCCTCCACAATTTGTTTTGAATGCGTGTGTGCATTTACGTCACATTATTGTAAAGTAATAATATTAGTTATTATTCTATGGGTTGATCTCAAGCTTAATAGTAGAGTTGTCTATCGATAGTCCACTATCGCTAAACTATCGATAGACTATCGATAGTTGACGTCTTAACAATAGTATCGATAGCTATCGATAGTATCGATAGTATCGATACTATCGATACTATCGATATTACAAATTAACTAATACTATTGATAAGAAGCAATACTATCGATAGTATCGATACTATTGCATCACAATACTATCGATAGTATCGATAGTATCGATTTAATATATCAATACTATCGATAGTATCGATACTATCGATAGTATTGATATATTAAATCGCTAATACTATCGATAGTTTAATAACAGCCGATAGTATTGTTTCCCAATTATAGTTTATGCAGCAATTAGTATTAAGTATGTATTATTACTCGCCTATCAGCTTCCTTTCGAAAATGTATCCACATCGCTGATTTTCTTTTCTTTTTTTTAATTTCACCAAACTTTTTTTAAAGTAGGTAGGTAGGGAACTTTTTAAATGTGGGCAATAAAATAACCCGCTCGCAATTTACTGTAGTTATTAGTTATTAAAAAGTAGAAGGAAAAATTTTATATTTGACGAGGCTAAAAGTGTTGCCCTGTGTCAAATTGTTGTGTGTATGTGCAGTCTTTAGTCCGTTAGTCGCCTTTTGCGAAACCCAAGGGAAGAGATGGGTTGTTAGTATTATTTTAATTATAAGTCACAACTACACAAGACAGTACCTGTCAGAAAACGATTTTCCCTAAGGCTACATAAACTATTATTTGGGAAACGATACTATCGGCGGTTATTAAACTATCGATAATGTAATAATATCGATAGTTTTTAAAACTATCGATAGTATTGATAGTATTAGCGATTTAATACATCAATACTATCGATACTATCGATAGTATCGATAGTATTACTTAAAACAAATTGATACTATCGATACTATCGATAGTATTGTGATGCAATAGTATCGATACTATCGATAGTATTGCTTCTTATCAATAGTATTGCTTATTTTGTACTATCGATATTGTTACTAGTTTTCGAGGTCAACTATCGATAGCGAAACTATCGATAGTTTTGCATTTTAGTTACTCTACTTAATAGCTTATTTATTCGATTGTCAAGACAAGACGTTAACAAATTTAAAACAGATTTTGTTTTTTAAAATAATAGACCATAAACAATCTACCATTCCAATCGTTCGTCATTCTTTCATCATTCACTTTACTAGGCAATTCCTTAGTTTCGTCACAGCTGAGACAGAACTGTTAGTGCAAACCAATTATTTTGTTAGGCTGCTCCTAAGCTTAGGTGTATCTTAACTAAGACAAGCCTAACCCAAGTTTAGTGCAAACGGGTGTGAAACTACTAGATTTAAGAGAAATCATAAAAGACGTTGTTGATGTTTTTTTGTCTTTTTTGTGATTTTGTATGACAATTCATCAATTTGGATTGCAAAGTAAGAATTTGGAATTCGCATAAGATTTAAACAAAATACACTTGTAATTTTCGACAAAAAATTGTTGTTTCTACATTAAACCGAAAAAGGAATTTACATTGAATACACTTCTAACATACGACATTTAGCTAAAATATAATGTGAAAACAAAAGAAACCACTTATAAGGGCCGACAAGAAATACTTCAAACACAAAGCAAAGTAATGAAGAAATACGCAGACATTCAAGACAACATTAAAAATACAAGATCAGTAATGTTCTTTACATATTGAATGTATACTTTTATATAAAACATGATTTATTGCCGACATAAAACACTCTTATTTATTTTACATATTATTTTATCCCGACGCAAACAGTATGATTTATGGCTGACATAATAATATTTAAAAAATTGCATGCCTATACTGGATGGACATTAAATTATAGCCAGCAAAAACTACACAGTATCTGCAATATACTATATTTAAATGTATTTTGATTATAAAAAGAAAGTGTACACAGAAAAATTTAGTAGTGGGGAGGATGTTAAATAAATATATTTTGTTGATTAACTCCGCCTTTTAAGTCCGCTCGGCTAGCTACTGCCTTCTTATCAAAGTTTATTGCTCCAACAATATTAGTAGCACTCTTGTATACAGTTATGAGATAATATAGCCAGTTTCTTAGTTCCTTCAGCCTTTTACCGTCAGGTCGGCAAAGATGTGGTGTAAAAAAATGGCGTATTATTTAAATTTTTTCACATAGTCCTTCAAACAAGGTTAGAGAAAACCACTTGCAGGGCGGCAAATTGAAGACAGCTAGTGCGGTTCACTAGCTATCTTCGTATGTATGAACTCCGTTTTTTCTTAACATTAAGTGAAGCTTAGTCATTTGGCTAAATACTTCCTAATAAACGATTTGTTTACAGCACCCGATAAATACAAGAGATGCAGCAGTGCTGGCCATATCAGACGCTCAGTACGTGGCCCCTTTAGTCCAGACGGGGGATTTCCTGAGTGTCGCCAAGAGCTCACCCGACTCTGGACCTAACACATTCTTCTACGTATTCGATTACCAGACTAAAGATGGTGACTACCCCCAGGTAAGGTATATTCAAAGTGCACTTTAACTTTTTATAAAACGTCTTATTAAATAAGAAATAGATCAAAAAAATATCCACACGACGTGTATCTCGTGGTCAGGGTCAGATGTTCTACCTACCAATTAAGCTATGAAACTATAAAACCTAGTCGATCTCTAGAACATAGGAAATGTTTCATATTATAATTTTAAAAAATATACAAAAATTTAATAGTATTGTTGGCGTGAGCTCGATGGTGCAGCGGCTAGCGCGTTCGGCTTGCGATCTTGCCCGCTAAGCAACTTTCACAATGCCGGGATGGGTGACCAAATTAAAAACATCTCGAGGAGCTCGAGACAACATTAGAACATAGGAAATGTTTCATATCATAATTTTAAAAAATATACAAAAATTTAATAGTATTGTTGGCGTGAGCTCGATGGTGCAGCGGCTAGCGCGTTCGGCTTGCGATCTTGCCCGCTAAGCAACTTTCACAATGCCGGGATGGGTGACCAAATTAAAAACATCTCGAGCTCCTCCGTGCTTTGGAAGGCACGTTAGGCCGTTGGTCCCGGTTGTTGTCGTAAGATGGCAGTCGTTAAACCCCACCAACCCGCATTAGGCCAGCGTGGTGGGTTATGGCCCAATATCCCCACGACGTGCTATTGACCACGTGGGAGGCCTGTGCCCAGCAGTGGGACGTTTATAGGCTGATGATGATGAGCTATCGATAGTCTATCAGTAATCAAGTAGGTAGTTAAGTTTCACTTTAGCTAAATTCGACTTACTTGTATCCTGATTAAAGATTCAAAAGCGTAAACATTACCATTACCGCCAGCAACACCGCAGAGTTTCTCTCTTTTCAGAATTACACTCTAATGTACTAAGAAGGTTCCAACTAAGCACTTCCATTTTCTATTGAATGATTAATTTTGAACGCGGCACCATTAATTAGAATCGTGCTCTATCGGAAACCGTATCGTGGGAGCGTTCGTTTTCTTCTGTTTATTACGACCTGAACCATTAATAATTGCGTAGTCCATTTAATAGTGCCATTTCAACAGTTATTTCAATATTTCTGTGATCAGATTGCTTTTTATTATGATAATGATTGAATCTACCCTGACTCGTGCTGGTTGAGATGAAACGAATATCAAAATTGAATTGTTAACGACTTTCCAAAGGCTATTTTTATTGTAACTTATAATAGAATTAAAAGTAGTACTTACCCTCTTGGTTTTCGTTTTACGTGGAAGAGACAACCGCCTTTTAACCTGCAGTCTTACCACACTAGTTTCAGACTAAGTTTTACCCTCTAAGTTTTTTATAATTTAACTGTGCTCAACACAATTAATGTTAAGGATTGTTTCGAGTTTGTCAGGCCAGCTAACACTAATTACAATGTCAGCTATATGCGCTTTCATTTTCGGTCGTACTTTACATCATATGAGGAAACGAAGTCCAAGCGCTTCCTCTTTAATCTACAAACTCGGTGTTCTGACTTTTTGCCAATATACTACTGGCCGTATAAACAATTATGTAGACAATTTCCTTTGAAAACATAAAGTTAAACATTTTGTTCTAGCGCATGGGTTCCGTGCACGGCGAAGAGCTGCCGTACCTGTTTGGAGCACCCCTCGTGGAAGGACTCGGCCACTTCCCCAAGAACTATACCAAGTCTGAGGTGGCACTGTCGGAAGCCTTCATATTGTACATGGCGAACTTCATCAGAACTGGGTATGTTACCTTATCTACTAAAACTGCGCGAGGGCATCGATGCAGACCAGAGGGCCGAATTTAAACCTGTATTACTTCAATATTACTATGAAAAATTCGAATGGAAATTTGCATAGTAAGATTAAAGTACCTAACTAATACTGGTCTAAGAGTTGTTAAAAGATTGAGCATTGTACAATCTGCGTAATGTAAATGCATCGCAAACGCGCAGCAAAAAGTCACACTTCTGTGTAAAGGCTTGCGGCTGCATCGCTACTGTATCGCGTTTACATTACTGCAAAAAGAAAAAAGGAAAACATCAGACAACCATAATATAATGATCCATTTATGTTAGTAACAGTAGCTTATTTGTGTTAGTACTTTATCACTTACAAAGATTTGGTTAAATTGCATAAATGCTGAATGAGCGGACAGTCCTCACTGCCAGCTATGACTATTAGCACATTGTTGCGACTGCTGCGGAGGCGGTGTAAGAGTGAGTTTGCTAAAGCAACAGTATGTAAAGGGCCTAAAACTCCGGTGAGCCATTTGGTAGCAAAACTTAAGTGCTCAAGTTATGCAAAACATGTTTCATCAAATTTTAATGACCTTTACCGGGCGCCAGATAAGGGTGACATAAAAGTGAATCTCCTACAGAAAATTAACTTAAATGAAACATTTAAAGCAGTACCTTTAACGAGCTCTGAAAACGGTAATAAAACGCTTAAGTCCCCATCACTGGACTATACTGATAGAAAAACCAAAAAAAAATAACAAATTGATTAGTTGGCCTCCGAAAAGTGCCATCCATATTAAAATCACGACTATTATCCCCGAAGGGTTAATCAGAGACAAGGCAATGAGGACAGCAAAAGCAGTCCTCTACCATAGTCTACTTTTCACCAAATAGCGACTGCACATGTGCTCAGCGTGACAGTTGGTGAGCCCATCGCCGCTCTATGCTGTTGAATGTATGTGCAGTCTTTAGTCCGTTAGTCGCCTTTTACGACACCCATGAGAAGAGAGGGGGTGGTATAGTGTTCTTTCACCGCGACACAACACGGTTTTAAATATTAATGAAACTTAATAATGTTTGCATTATTTACAATTTTTTTCTTTATTTGACAATTTCAAGTAGGTATCACCATAATAGACACCTGTCATTTCGAATACTAATAACAATAACTCGATTATATAAATAATAACCGTTCCGTGCTTCTGAAGACACGTAAACCCGTTGGCCCTTCCCTTTGGTGTCGTAAAAGGCGATTAACGGACTAAAGACTGCACATACTTCCAACAGCATAGAGTGGCGATGGGCTCACCACCTGTCACGCTGAGCACATGTGCAGTCGCTATTTGGTGAAAAATGGATTATGGTAGAGAACTGCTTGTGCTGTCCTCATGCTCAAAACCTGTCACGCTAAGCACATGTGCAGTCGGTATTTAGTGAAAAGTGGACTATGGTAGAGAACTGCTTGTGCTGTTCTCATTGCCTAATAGTCACTGAATAACCCTTCGGGGATAATAGTCGTGATTTTATGATGGTTTTTTTATATTATTATTACCGTGTCGCGTATCGATGAAAGAATACTACCACCCCATCTCTTCCCTTGGGTTACGTAAAAGGCGACTAACGGACTAAAAACTGCACATACTTTCAACAGCATATGATGGGCTCACCACCTGTCACACTGAGCACATGTGCCGTCGCTATTAGGTGAAAAGTGGACTATGGTAGAGGACTGCTTTTGCTGTCCTCATTGCTTAGTCACTGACTAACCCTTCGGGAATAATAGTCGTTATTATATGCATGTAAGGGTATTATTTTTTCAAGGTAACCGCTAAGGTAGACAACCCTGTGGTAGACATTGAAGACGCAAGTTGTCTTTTTGGTAACATTTAATAGATACTTTGCCTTAATAACGATGTTACATAAAATGATACGTTTGATGTTATTACACCGCCTTTGATTTCTGCGGATCCTTTGTAGACGTCGCCATGACGGAACACGGAAATACGGTATTTCCGTAACTCCGCGAGGGAACTTTGATTTGAATAAGATAACAATGGAGAATGAAATTGACGTTGGGGAAAATAATGAGGAACAATGTTTGGCTACTTTATTCTTGATAGTGTTGTGTTAAGGGTCTGATGTCTTTAGTTCAGAGATATCATTGAGCCTTGGGGGATATGTTGTTCTCGCGTTAGGATGTTGATCAAGGCTTTCATATTGTGTGTGTTTATTTTTATAATATCTGATTTTTTATTAATTTTATTGCCTTTGTTTATTTTATTTATTGTTCTATTTTTAACATAGCATGAGGTAGGACCTACTTATTTATGCTGTGTATGCTATATAAAGATTAATGCCTATTCTCACTTTAATCACTTATGTATTATGTTAAATTCTGGCTGTTTAAATTGACTCTAATCTGTCTACAAAATTTAAATAAATAATGATGTATGGACTAATTGTTAGACTATGTAAAAATGACCTATGACCGGTCTCAAATCCAGAGGTCGGTCCTATTGTCAGCGGGAGGTTAATGTTATTGTAATGGTTTTGTTGCTACTTACATCTTACCTTACCTTAATCTGTTTCTATAAAAACAATGTTAGTATTGTTACTCAGATAGGGAGGTGAAAGCCTAGCGCATCACCAATGTAGAATAGAATAAAATAAATTAATATACAACAAAGTTCAAATCAAATTAGAAAGTTTTATTTGATATTAAAGGAGGGTCGTTCAGAAAGTAATGAAACAATGTCCTATCGTTCACGCATAGGTTATTGACTATTTTAAAGTGTAATTTTATATGTCTGGTATTGGTCTGGTTTAATTTGGCTCCTTGAATTTATTGTCATTTTTAGTGAACACGAATTGGGTTGACGTGGTGGGTTATAGTCCTAAGTCCTTAACTGATATTTATATTTGTGTTAGCTGTACAATAAAATTTTACAAAAATACAAAATTGCATTGGTGTAGTGTCTCCTCTGTAGTTGTCCTTAATACAAAACAATATCCACCACAGAACAAAAGAAAACAGTGTTATTGGTTGTTTAAATATAACTAAATGGTTTTTAAATAAAAATCAAAGTGAAAGTCAGATCAATAGTCCTTCTTTTTGTTTCGCCCCCATTCAACCTTTGCCGTAAAACAAAATAATAGAGTATCATTATTTTCGCAATTCGGTGAATACGAAAATAACAGTTACAGCCCGCTAACGGCCCTCTTCCTGTTTCGCCTTGTTTGGCGAGGGGAATGGGAAATTACCGTGAGGTTTGCCGCGCCGTTTCATTTGGTACAGTTTTTCGGTAAAAAGTAGCTCGACGCTCCCGAAGAATAACGCCATAACTGCAAGGTAGTTGTATCGCAGATATGACGTTATTCTTTTCGTCGGGCCGTCGATCTGTTTTAGGCTTAATGAGTGTGAACCGTGGTGTATAAGGTGCCGCCGCCGCGCCGCGGTTATGGTTACGCGTTGGGTAAATTGAAACAGCTGACCGCGTGGGATTTTGTAACGTGTTATTTTTAACACAGATCTAGAGCTTAGGGTTAATTGAAGAGGATTTACAAAAATTATAAAGTTAAGGAGTACACTACACATTAAAATAAAACACTTTTTATGGATTCTTCATCATCTTCATCAGCCTATAAACGTTTCACCACTGGGCAGAGCTTCTGACATGAACAACAGTAGGTACATTTGGAGTTTGAGCTCCATGGTGAAGCGGCTAAGGCGTTCAGTCTGCGACCTTGAAAGCTGAACTACTTTTACAATCTCTGTCACGAGACTGGTGACCAAATTTAAAACATCTTGAGTTCCTCCGTGCCGTTATTATCAAATGTTATGGTAAGATAGCAATCGTCAAAACCCACTAACCCATATTGAGACAGCGTGGCGGGTAATAGTCCAATCTCCCCATATGCTGTAGTTCTCGTGGAAGACGAAGAAGAACGAACGAACGAAGAAGAACATGAAGAAGACTTGTAACCAGCAGTAGGCACGTGGGACACTATGACTTTAGGTTGTTGATGATGAATAGAGAGTTGTCAACAACTCAACTCTTACAACAATCAAAATCATCAGCTTAATGTTTCTTTGGGTGTATAGTACTCGAGATATTTGAATTTGGTCTCCTTTTCGGAACTTCATCATGATCAGACATTAAACTATTGCGTTGAATTGCATTTAAACTATTTAAACGGGGCCTAACACGATTTATTTTATAAATATAATTCTACTTACTGCTTGACGTTTCGGCTGCGATGCTGCAGCCGTGGTCACAAGCGAACGAATATAGAGCTCGCTTGTGACCACGGATAATATGTACTTACTTACAAAATAAATCGTGTTAGGTCCCGTTAAAAAAGTTTTAATTCCTCATCATTATATTAGACCGCAACCAGCCACTACTGAATAAAGGCCTTCTTTAATATGAGCCAGTCCCTTCTGTTCCGTTCCGATCTCATCCAAGAACTGGTTGATTGAAAATTGCCGTAACATAATTCTTATTATTTTCATTGACTTTTTTATTGACTTTTGATTATGTACCTCGTACGAAAATATTTCCTCTTTCTTTGATGGAGGTACATACATACATATAATCAAGACTATTATCCCCGAAGGGTTAGTCAGATACTCTATCCGTCCTCTGTCAGTCCTCTGCCATAGTACACTTTTCAATAAATAGCGACTGCACATGTGCTCAGCGTGACAGGTGGTGAGCTCATCGCCGCTCTATGCTGTTGGATGTATGTATGTACCTTGTGATGTAGGTACCTTGTAACATTTATAAGTCTAACGTGTATTTATTTCTTCTGTTAAGCAATCCTAACGAAGCTCAGCGTCAGGAAGGGGTGCTTCCAATATCCAGGGAGAGGAACCGATACAAGAGCATCGTTTGGGACGAGTACGACACGCTCCACCAGAAGTACTTAGAAATCGGTGAGAATGATATTCTTTTATTTTAAGTTTAATATTAGAAAGTTACTTAAGAGGGTTTGCATTTCGGTTTTCCATACAAACTTCCAAGTCCAAATTTTTATAAACCATTGAGCCAATTTTGATAAACTTTTACATGCTAAAGTAAAACACAGGGATCTAAATAGTTTGTTAAAAACATTTTTTTAAACGTTTTTTTAACCCAGTTATTGCGATTTAAAGTCCACTACAGAAAGTTAACTATAGAAGCCAATTTTAATTAAATTCGGTACTCTAAATTAAAATACAGGGACCTAAATAGTTTGTTGAAATTATTTGTAAAAAACAATCATTTAACTGAGTTATTGCGATTTTAAACTTTCTATAGTACACTTTAAATTACAATAGCTCAGTTAAATAAACGTTTTTTTTTTAATGTTTTCAACACACTATTTAGGTCCCTGCATTTTACTATAGCGTGCAAAGTTTCATTAAAATTGGCTTATTGGTTTTTAAAATTTTCGACTTGGAAATTAGTATGGGAAACCGAAATGCGTAAACATTCTTAAGTATCTTATCATCATGTGAAAATTAGCAGTAATAAAAACAATGTTTAATTTAAAATAAGCAAAAGTTCTTTATTAAAGTAATTTAATACCTTAAATTTGTTAAGCATTTAAGTTTAGTTATATAAAGTCTCGTACGTAATTCTTTTAAACGCTAACTTAGGTATTCCTACAACTAATAATACTAGGCTCAGTCACGCTCGCGCAATTTAAACTTCAAAGTTAATTACTCGACCCGTCTAGAGCGAGCAATTTGGTCCCGCAAAATTCTTTGACCCTTTCACATTCGAAAATTCTATTGCAGGCATGAAGCCGCGCATGAAAAACCATTACCGAGCCCACCAGCTATCCGTGTGGCTACGGCTGATCCCCGAGATCCACAGGGCGGGCATGAAGGACGTCGTCGCGAAACACAACCTTTTCAGAAACCACAACGACCCGGAGCTATACGACGGGCTGGTCCGACCCGATCCGCTCACCCGGGCGAACTATTTCGACCCGACCCTTGAGCTTTATCGGCGGCCTATCTATAACGTTACAATAGACATACCCTCGACCACAATGGATACCTACGTGACTACCTGTATAAGTGTAATGTCGGCGAGGCCCGGCTCTGCTGTCACTCAAAGTCACGCAGCAAATAACACGAGCGCTCAAGACGTGTCCAATTTAGAAGTGGCTGGATACACGGCTTATTCGACAGCGCTGAGCGTCACTATCGCTATAGGATGCTCGCTGCTGATACTCAACGTGCTGATATTCGCCGGCGTATATTACCAACGTGACAAAACACGGTTGCAAGTGAAAGCGTTACAACAGCAGCAGAAGAGAAATCACAATTCCACATTCGACAGCGTATCTTCCAAACACCCTCATTATTTCGTCGGCCATTCGCAAAGTTCCAGCACTATTGTCGATATCGATCATCAAGATAAGAACGCTATAATAGCTATGACGAACAGAGTTCCGCACTTCACTAGTGCGAATTGCCCCAACGTGTGTCACACAGGGATGCAAATGTCGAATATGTCGCAAAAAGCCAGTCCGCCGACGAATCGGGGCCAATGTACGACGTTACCGAGGAAGGTGGGGTTTGCTTACCAACAGCAGAATCAAATATGCAACGCGTCCAATTGCATGACCTTGCCGAAGAATGCAACTTTTATGAGCAGCGCGAGTAACTTGCCCGACGTGCAGGCTCAAACAGGGCAGTCCCAAGGGCCCGGAAATGGGTCAGTGCTTCCTCCCCCCTCCTCCCCGCCCTCGCAGCATTTCCAAAAGTCGAGGGTACCTCAAGCAGCTATGTCAGAGATGAACGTATGAGAAATGGAGGATATTTACAATTATGTGTGAAGTGTTACAGTTGAGTGAAGTGACGCTACATAGTGTAACCACTGAACAAAACATGGTTGTAAATATCGTGACGAAGTGTAAAACTGTTGTAAATTATTATGAAAATGTTTTATTCGTGTAAAATATAAGGTTACAGGTAATGTTCTAAGGTTTATAGGTACAATGATAGCGTTAAATTATGCGTAAAATCATTCACTGAGATGTACATTGTTACGAAAACTTTTCTGTTCACCTTTGTAAATAGCTATCCGTAATTTAATCTTACCATTGTAAATGGACAGGTTCATACTAAATAAATTAAAATTATAGGGTGTAACTAACAATGCACCAGTAATTTATACAAATTTGATTTGTCAGTAAGACGTCCTTTCGATGCGGTTACAAAAGAACGAATTCTTGTTGTTTCATTCTAGTCTAGTCATTTAATGACGTAATTACTGTACATATTATTAGAATATTAAAGACTGTATACTGTGTAATGGGAGTATTTCTTTTTAATGTGTGGTACAGACGAGATTGTCACAGAAGTATGAGTTGAGTTGTAGAACGGTTAGTTTGGTTAATGCTAGACCGGTTTGTAACTTGTTTTAACTTGCAGAAACAAGATCTTTTTGTTGCCTCAAAGAGTAAAAACTGTGGACAGTGTAAAGGCTACATACACTGCCCCACTGCCAGGCAAAGAACCTATCAATCAAAGAGAACTAACCATAACGCTTGATGGGAATTGGGAGAGTGAGAGAGAGGAGAAATTGGGAGTCGGTGATCACAAACTCGGGTCATGCATCGACCAATTGCCTGACCCGGGCATTAAATCCATTGAGTTGATATCCACCGAGATGTTGATTAAAATAACATGATTTATATAGAATACAGTGCTTGTAGAAGACTACGTTTAACATTTTAACTGCAACCGTGCACTGATCAATGCTCGATGAATATAATTTCTATTATGTCTAGTGGCACTGTGTTAATTCTTGACGTTTCTTTAAAAAAACAGATTTTTTATAAAATTATATTGATTAAAGCAAACACACAAGCACTACATTACTCTATTAACAAGTTAAACAAAGCGATCGGCGTTACAACGTGATTGCGCGTGATAGCGCGTCTAATGGGCTGACCCGAATCGCTCCAGCCCAACCGAATGTCTAATTAGATTGGCAGAACTAAAGCGTTTAATCGGAAAAGCATTCTGCTTAATCAACCGATAACATCTCCTCTGTATCATGCGGATCATGAATCCTATCTTATTAGTTGTGCAATGGAATCTTTGTTTTTGTTAGAATGCTGTAGACATTCAAGCAGGTGTCTTTTTTAAGTTATAATCGGTTCTTTTTTAAAACAAATTCTCTCGCCTCGACTTACGTATAACGTAGTTACTTTCACAAGAGTTCATTTCTAGACTGAATTAAAAAAAAAACTTTTATAAATAGGTACATAAAATTTATTGTTATTGAAATTTTGCATTCATAATGCTATATAGATATAGGATAAAATGATTACTTACTAGAAAAAAAATACTTTCCTGTGACTGGTTGATTTTTTTTTCTAGTAAACATTTTATCCCACATTCCATTCACGACTATTATTCCCGAAGGGTAAGATTAGTCAATGAGCTCCTCAAAAGCAATGCCACAGTCTACGTTTCGCCCAAACAATAACTGCACATGTGCTCAGTGTGATGGGTGGTGAGCACGAAGCCACTTTACGCTATTGGTTGTGTGTGGACGTGCAGTCTTCTATCCGTTAGTTTACGACACCCGAGAGAAAAGAGGGGCTGGTGGTATTCTTTTGATAATTAGTCGCCACTACCAAGGGCGTCGCCAGAGGGGGGGGGGGGGGGGGGGGGCAGGAGCATCTTAAAAATTACAAGAAAATAATGTTGCCCTACTCTGAAACCTTGGCACGCCTCTATGTACAGTGAAAAGGTTGTAGAGTTTACACAATGGAACTTTGCACCGTTCTTATTACAATCGCCGCCTTCATTTATATCGGCTTGCCCCCCTCCCTGGGCCGTCGGCTGGCGACGCCCTTGGCCACCACACAGCACTTTTAAAAAAAACTGTGTTGCGTATTGGTGAAACAATACTGCCACCCCCTCTCTTCCCTTGGGTGTCGTAAAACGCGACTAACGTACTAAAGACTGCACATACTTCCAACAGAATAGAGCAGCCATGGGTTCACCACCTGTAACGCTGAGCACATGTGCAATCGCTATTTGGTGAAAAGTGGACTATGCTAAAGGATTGCTTTTGCTGTCCTTATTGACTAGTCTCTGACTAACCCTTAGGGGATATTATTCGTGATTATATGTATTGGAAAGCTGGGTCTCTACCTATCCCAGCCTACGGACGTAGGTAATGGTTGTATGTATGTATTTATATAGGAAAAACTTAATTAATTAATAAGCTTGTGTCGTGGAGAGATACCAAGTACTGAGACTTCCTACTAATAGGTAGGTACCTACTTCATATTTAATGTTGACTGTTCGTATTCTGGATACATTTTCTTATTTTATCTTAATTAATGGCTATCGCGTGTAGCATTAAGCCAATTTCAAGTGTTTATTCTTTTTAAAGTTTATTTAGTATTGTACGGTAGATATACATAAAATGGAGTCTCACAACACGTGTTGTTGCTAAAAGAACAAGGGAGAAACTCCATGATTACGTTAATAAAATAGGTAAGAATTTGGAGATCGGCCATCATGTTTCATTGCTGTGTCCTTAACATTTGACTTGGCTTAGTCGTTAGGTCATAGACAGCGTACACACCCATAAAAATTTGACGATGAACTATTATTCAGATAAATCAGGAATCCACTAACTGATATCAGACATTTTAAAACAAATATTTATGAGTTCGCGAATTTATTAATTTGTGATTATATCGTAAAATAGATTTCAAGATTAAAGTTATACCAATGTTGATTTAAGTTTTTATGAACTCGATAGGTACAGTTCAATATATGTAATATGGATTTTAAACGTCTAAAATAACGTTTATTTTCTTTGGAAACACGATAAAGATCCAAAGATAAAGATAAAAAGATAAAAAATGCTTCATTGTACCCCACAGAAACATATAAAAGGACAAACACATAGTACATACAATTGGCGGCCTTATCGCTAAAAAGCAATTTCTTCCAGGTAACCATGTTGGACTGGATAGAAGAAATAGTTAAAATTGATAGGGCATTCATGGTGTTTTTTAAAAGTACCAGTATTATATTATTTATCTATATAAAAAAGATATGATGTCTATGTTCGTAAGCGCGTCACTCGAAACGGCTGAACAGCTATAAAACAGCATAACAATATTAAAATAATAAATAAAAATGCAAAAATTGTTCTGTTTTATGATGCCTATCGATATTGTCAGAGATAACGATAAAATCTTTCTAATAAACATTTATTTAAGTAAATAAAAGCTTACTATACTAAATAAACTAGTAAATTGTCATCATTATACTAAACCGTTATAGACAGGACAACGTCTGTTGATTCAGCTAGTCCTAAATAATTGACATTCTGAGCTTTGTGAATTATTTAAATTTGCTGTAATGTGAGAGGCACACCGCAGACAACCTTTCAAGTTTAAGTCCTATTAAAAAATGCTATCGCGTTTCATTTTGATTTTATTTGTTAATTTTAGCTTTAACTTTACTTGAGCAATTTGGTTATCTTTTATCAAAAGTCAGGAATAATATAAATAACGTGAGGTATTAAAAAAACAAATGAAAATCAATTTCACATGAATTAAATTTTATTGGAGGTAATGGAATTTACACAATTAAAGAAGTTACTCATAACCAAAAAGTGACAAAAAATATAGTAAAGTAAGAACTATCTTAAAATCCTAAGAGATAGTCACTCTTTATCTTAAATTCGTCGAAGTGATAACCTTAGCTCCAACGTTTTCAGGAGAGTCAAGACTAATGTCCACTTTGTCAGAGATAAGTTTAGAACGTACCTCTTCTCCGGATTGCACATTTTTCAAGTGTTAAAGAAATTACTACTTCCTGAAACCAAACCAGAATGCAAGATTGGTTGTGCAACATAAATCTAGCGAGCGTGAAGCAGGTTGCAGAGTAATAGGTGGTAAATACTGGATTTACTTCGGAATGGAAACTAAAAGTCACTGCCAGTGTTTTGAGTCACCTTAAAATTTAAATGGGACTTACCGTCTCAGGAAAAAATCTCTTACGAACCGTAGAACAATCAAATGCATCGAACGCATAAATATACCTACTTGTATGGTTTGTAAATTTAGAAGTTAAATTTTTTATCTGTGAATCAGATTGTGCTCAGTGTTGTGTTTTTGGAGAGGTCTATGTCCAGCAGTGGAGTATATACTGATAATGATAATGATGAAAAAATCACAAACAGGTTTTCATTCTGAAAACATTAAGAAAAAAGGTAACTCTCTTAATCAGCTTCCAATCGATCCATCGATCAATACCAATAAATAATATATAATTATACACCAATTTGGTGGTTTTGATTGAATCCTTACCCACGGACTTTAGCAGTTTAAACAATTACCGTGACACAATGGATGTTTCCTGAAAATGACGATTATCTCTAGCTTTCCAACATGTTTAGTACCTAGTTAGTATTGAATTCTGGATAACGATTAAATTAAATGTAACGGTAATAGAAAATATTGACAATCAAGTTAGCTTAATTTGTACACATATAACAAAATTGTTTATGTTTGTTTAATCACAAATAAAAGGAACCATTATAACTTTTGAGTCTCTGCAAAAAACAAGATTTCGTTGCACTTTTATGTATTATGTTACATTATCCGTTTGATTGTATTAATGTTATATGTAATGTAACTTATCCACTTAACTATATTTTTGTGTAAAAATTTTGCAAAATACATATTATTAACAGAAATAATAATATGTTGGGGGTTTATAAGATGACACACGTTATCTAACCGTTACTACGAAATCTTATGACAAGTATCAAATTTAAAAATATGACGGAATAAAATTCGTAACGATAATCTATTTGTTTTAATTAACTCTCATTATGGTACTATGTTTTAAAAGTATGATATCTTTATAAATAAAAAATAATTAACGAAATGATGGTATTCGCCTCACTTCAGAACGGCTCAACCAATTTTGATGATTATTTTTTTGTTGTGTTTGTAATTGTCTGGCCAAGGTTTGTATGTAAGAAAATTTGTGGAAATTCGTCACAGGATACAGGATATTCACGCAGGTGAAGTCGCGGGCGCGCCGCCATTATGATATGACTTAACAGAAGACCATACACACGGAAGTCGAAAATGCTGACACTCAGGTGAATGAAAAAAAGCAACTTTCCTCGTTTTCAACAGAGAGTGCTGCTTCCATATCAAAGAAATACTCGTTTTCACTAACGTAATCGAATAATGAATAAAACTCGCATTATGAACTCCAATAGTAAGGGATGTTTAGGCCTATGGAACGCCGCTTCTGTCATATTAATAGATCTTTACTAGTATCAAACACGCAATTACAGATATTACATGAGTTAAAGTACACTCATGATTAACATAATATATTTAGATTTTACATGCAAACACAGGGAACAGTATAAAATACTAAGATTTAAAAATTATAATGGTTTTTGTTCACAGGATATTTTATACCTACTTACCTACTTAATCATAGCCGCTCTATGCTGTTGGATATATGAGCAGTCTTTAGTCCGTTAGTCGCCTTTTACGACACCCAAGGGAAGAGAGGGGGAGGTAGTATTCTTTCAGTAGTATATTTTCTTAAAACTATTTTAACGGGACCTAACACGATTAATTTTTGTAAGTAAGTACATATCTACTTACTGCTTGACGTTTCGGCCGCGATGCTGCGGCCGTGGTCACAAGAGATGTTCGCTTAAGTAGATATGTACTTATTTACAAAAATTAATCGTGTTTTGTCCCGTTAAAATAGTTTTAATGCAATGCAACGCGATTGTTTAAAGTCTTATATTTTCTTAGTCAAGAGTTTCTATTAATGTAATGTAATAAGGATACGAGTATTATGGAAAGTAATTGTCTCTTTATAGCTCATAGCATAATCATCAGGTTTGACCAATCTAGGTTGGTGACCATAAACCCGGGCTTTGAATCATAAAATTCAAAATGTGCCTGACCCGGAAATTGAACCCTGGATCTCCCGTTATAGGATCGAGCGCTTTACCACTCATTCGCCATCCTGTCACCAAAGCGTTTATTAATAAATAGGACAACATCCTACAGCCTACACGGTCACTACACTTTGCGTAAGTAGTAAAGTACATAAATTCAAATAATCAAAACTATTATCCCCGAAGGGTTAGTCAGAGACTAGGCAATGAGGACAGTAAAAGCAGTCCTCTACCAAAGTCCATTTTGCAGCAAATAGCGACTGCACATGTGCTCAGCATGACAGGTAGTGAGCCCATCACCGCTCTATGTTGATGAATGTAATAATAAATAATAAACTTTCCTACACTCACACCAATTATCTAGACCAAGAGAAGCTTCCTTATGAAACTCGTTAAATGGTTACTAGACAACGGATAAACATACTTAAAATACTTAAATACATACTTATTGTACATAGAAAACACCCAGACCCAAGACTATTTAGAAAAACAATAGTTTCTAAATTGACCCGACCAGGGATCGAACCCGGGACCTCAGAGATGGCGACACCATGAAAACCTTTGTACAAACCACTCGACTAAGGAGGTCGTCGATGTATATGCAGTCTTTAGTCCGTTAGTCGCCTTTTACGACACCCAAAGAAAGATCGGTGGTGGTAGTATTCTTTCACCGCTACGCAACACGTTAAAAGTAGTAAGGTATTAAGGTCGTAACAAAATATACCTTTCGGCAATTTAAAATACCTATGGAGATTGAAAGTCACTCATGCCCGTAACATCAAATAAAGAAATAAAAAACCTCCTATACTAAGCTTAAAAGGTAGTCATTTTCGAAGGCACTATGCACTAAAGGCATCCTGGTTGCGCCATAAAGCGAAACACCTTTGACAAAGTTATCCTGTGCATCTTTTTCATAGCTCATATTACGGTCATTTTGCAAGGAAGTAGGGATAAAAGGCGGAGGCACCTTTAAAACGTGCAGCGTTTATTTACCGTTCCAAGGAGAATGTTGTTGGGTTTATGGACGTCGCACAGATTTATGTTACGTAATGCCAGGGTAAATTATTGACGGCAATAATTTATTGTGATACATACATCATTATAATCACGACTATTATCCCTGAAGGGTTAGTCAGAGACTAGGCAATGAGGACAGCAAAAGCAGTCCTCTGCCATAGTTTACTTTTCACCTTGAAAATTGTGTAAATGATGTTGTATGAATAATCACTTAAAAGTACTGAGAACGCTAATCATAATAACGTTAATAGCCCAAACGTTCTCCAACACTCAAAAAACAGACAATAAACTTTTAAAAGCTTTCAGTTTAGTACAAGATTACATTGCTTTACAATGGCAGCGGCTGAAGAGTTCAGTTTTGCGATCTTGCCAGTTAAGCAACTTTCTCAATGTCAGGACACTGGATGGGTAACCAAATAGCACGTTAAGCCATTGGACTATTAACCCCGAAGGGTTAGTCAGAGACTAGGCAATGAGGAACGCAAAAGCAGTCTTCTGCCACAGTCCACTTTTCAGCTACTGCACATGTGCTCAGCGTAACATGTGGTGAGCCTATCGCCGCTCTATTCTGTTGGATGTATGTGCAGTCTTTAATCCGTTAGTTAATGTGATACTGTCATTTATTATCATCATTGGGTGCCATCTTTAGTTTAAAACATATAAATAATAATAATAAAATTTCCTACACTCACACCAATTATCTAGCCCAAGAGAAGCTTCGTTATGAAACTCGTTAAATGGTTACTAGACAACGGATTAATATACTTGACATACTTAAATACACACTTATTATACATAGAAAACACCCAGACTCGACACAATTTAGAAAAACAATAATTTCTAATTTGAGCCGACCGGGGATCGAACCCGAGACCTCAGAGATGGTGACACCATGAAAACCGGTGTACAAACCACTCGACCATGGAGGTCGTTTAAAAGTTAGTTGACAAAATAGTTCATAGTATTGACCTCAGGCAATTAGAAAATAGCGTACCGCGTAGCCTGATGGGCAGTGCACCTGACACAGTACGTCAGATTGTGCAGGTAATAATATTTTTTTCCGAAACGAGGAATAGATTAATTTTTTTTAGTACTAATTTCATATTTTTTTCTTATTAAAACAATATTAATCCTTTACTAACATAGGTACTCGTGTATGTTAAAAATCCTCAAAAACCGCCTACTCTTTTACAAAATGCATTGCAAAGAATATGATGTCTAATCAAATAAAAAATTTTGCAAGATAGAACGTTTGCCCCTGCTGACCCAAATTACCAGACCCTCGGTAGCTGAAGGGCCCTTAGCATCACCACGGCGTATGCAGCTGCACGTAGGGCTGGCACTTTGGGAACCCGGGCACGCTCAAGAGGCAAGTTTTGACTGTAAAAGAACTATAGCGTTTTTTTGATGTTGATATTTTTAACTACATCATGTAAAAGAGCTATATGGTGGCAGCTCATTAAAATAATAGTACTAACCCACCTCTTTCGACGAAAGGCGACTAACGGACTTAATATTGCACATACATCATCATCATCAGCCTATTAACGTCCCACTGCTGGGCACAGGCCTCCCACGTGAACAATAATCCCATAACCCACCACGCTGGCCCAATGCGACTGCCATCTTACAATAACAACCGGGATCAACGGCTTAACGTGCCTTCCGAAGCACGGAGAATATGCTCAAGATGTTTTTAATTTGGTCACCAATCTAGCGACCCGGCATTGCGAAAGTGGCTTAGCGAGCAAGATCGCAAGCCGAACGCGCTAGCCGCTGCGCTATCGAGCTCCTCGCAAACACATCCAACAGCAAAGAGCGGCGATGGGCTAACCGTCACAACCTGCCACGCTGGAGCACAGGTGCAGATTGTTATTTGGTGAAAGGTGGACTGTGGAAGAGGACTGATTTAGCGGTCCTCATTGCCAGACGACATCGTCATCATGGCCGAAACGTTGCTGGAGCTACAACACATGCTGAACGGCCTCGCTGATTCTTCTCGACGCATCGGTCTTCGGATGAACTTGGACAAAACCAAGGTTATGTTCAACGAACATGTCATCCCGGAACCGATTGCAATACAAGGCAGTGCTCTCGAAGTTGTTAAGGAATATGTCTACCTCGGGCAAATTTTACAGATGGGTAGAAACAACTTCGAGAAAAAGGCCAACAGAACGATACAGCTGGGCTGGGCTGCGTATGGGAAATTACGTTAAGTTTTTACGTCGCCAATTTATGCAATGTCTAAAGATGAAAGTCTTCAATCAGTGCGTCCTACACTTCATGACGTATGTCATGACGTATGTCATGACGGGTAGAAAGAGATAGACGAGACGAAACCTGGACACTGACGGTAGGGCTGGTTCACAAGGCTGATGATGATGATGATGATGATTGCCTAGTCTTTGACTACCCCTTAGGGGATAATAGTCGTGACTGTATGTATGTTTGTATCATGTAGAAATTGCCTAAAGTTCGGTAGTACGTAAGTAAACTACTGCGTCACTACGTCTGCACTGAGATCAAAGTCTACTTGACAAAGATACAATCATTTTCAATTTAGACAATAGAGGGGGGCGGCTTGCGCGGTTAAATTTTTCGATCTTTTTGTTAAGCAACTTTTGCAATCGATTGTCAATCATCAGCCAAACCGCTGGCCAAAGAGTTCCTTTAAGTAACTATGTCCAATAACGTCAGGTCTTGAGCTACTCGCATCTCTCGTGCGACCTTTACCAATTCAAATGTCAAACCCAAACCCAAAACGCAACCCAAACGAATGTCAAAATAAAAATTTCTATATGTACATATAAATATTAACTGAGTTGAGAATCACTTAAGTATCGCCATTTTTTGTATTTACCTAACAACAAACTCACGGTCGGATAGGAGACTAATCTCCAGTGCCTAAGAAGTATTAGTAAAAAAACTTTAAATGAAGACTTGAAGCTGTTTCATGCAACCAATTGTAAATCCATTACTATCTGACTGTGCTGCCTATTTCGGTTCTAAACTGTATAAAAGAGAGGTCGACAGTGCATTTTCTACTGCACTAGTTTTACTTATAAATATGGTTGACCGTAAAACAGCGCAACACAGTCTGAATTCTACTTAGCTCCGTTGCCAACGTTACGAGCGTAAGAATAATTGCAGCACTTAGTAAAATATAGACACGATCCACATAAAAAGTCGTCGACGAATTACGAGACTGTGTGACCTAAGGCAGTGATTCGGGTTTGCGTATGTCTTCGTTTACCGTTTTAGTATTTTCCATCATTAGCCTATAAACGCTTTTTTTACCATTGATATAGAATATTTTGCTTTACATCATGACTCAGTTGCGAGATGTCCCACGTAAAAAACGGCTAAAGGGCGTTTCTTTCTCTCCTGAGCTGTTATAACTCAGTAATTATTTAATTTTTATTCATCACCCCAATCGTATCGCGTGGCGGTTAAAGAATACTACCACCTCTTCCCTTGAGTGTCGTAAAAGGCGACTAGCGGAATAAAGACTGCACATACTTCCAACAGCATAGAGCGGCGATGGGCTCGCCACCTGTCACGCTGAGAATATGTGCAGTCGCTATTTGATGAAAAGTGGACTATGGTAGAGGAGTGCTTTTGCGGTCCTCATTGCCTAGTCTCTGACTAACCCTTCGGGATAATAGTCTTGATTATATATATGTGTATGTATCATCAGCCTATAAACGTCCCACTGCTGGACACAGGCCTTCCCACATGGACAACATCACAGGGAGATTTGGCCATAACCCACCACGCTGCGCTGGCCCAATGCGAGTTGGTGGGTTTTACCGATTGCCATCTTTCAACGACAACCGGGACCAACGGCTTTACGTGTTTTCCGAAGCACGGAGGAGCTCGAGACGTGTGTCATTTGGTCATCCCATCCAGCGACCCGGCATTAATTGATTTCGGGTCTGGGTGTTTTTCTATGTTTATGTATATTTATCCGCTACCTAGTTTAACCATATCAACGAGTTTCAAAATTAAGCTTGTGTTGGGCTAGATAATTGGTGTGAGCGTAAATAAATGTGTGGTACGTCTTGCTAAAGTGGCTTAGCGGGTAACATCACAATCCGAAAGCGCTAGTCGCTGCGCCATTGAGTATATCTTCAATTTTAATATTATCAAATTATACAGGAATTCAGTAACGTTACAAGACATATATATTTTTTTAATTTATTTATAATTTATATAATTTGTCCGGCACAATAAAAAATAAGTCGTGGATTCCGGGCGAACGAAAGGTCACGTGTAACGTAAAGGTAACCTAACCTAGGCATCCTGTAGTATCGTAATGCAACAGAGTTAATTGCGCAGTCCTATCCTAGTCGAATGACCATGATTAACGGTATTTTTGTGGATGTGTTTGATAAATTTTAGTTTCTTAATTTATCACTTAAAAAAAATAAATTAAACCTGTAGCTCTATATTAAGTTACACTGTAATTTAAAAAATTATGTGCACAGATGAATGTTTTTTTATATTTTAAAGTTTTATTAACGCTTAAATATACTTAAGTAAAATTTTAAGTATATTATTATACTATTTTAAGTAAGCGTTAATAAAACGCTGAAATATAAAAAAAACATTTAAAAAAATTAAATTGTGTGCACAGATAAAAAAAATCTTTTATGTGTGCTAAACACGTTGACCGCCACAAACCCAGACACAATTAAAATTTATTATTTGTCGGTCACCGGTGACCCCCATGGCTCTTAAAGTCTTAACGTATATACTTAAGACTTTTTCTATGAACTTAACATTTTAAAGAAGTTTTATAAAAAAAAGATATTTCATAAAATTATCTATTCCTCAGAGGTGACACCCCTACGCCCGCGTCGTCCGTAAGAGCCATTCCAGCACTTAACGTGTGTCTAACGGCTACAGCACCGAATTCGTTACGCGAATACATAATTTACGCGGGAAATAGGCAAGATTTACACAAAAATGTTACGGCTTAATGTAGCCTACATTTAATATTTATGAGCAATAACGCGACGCGAGTCGAGTTAGAATATCAATTAGGTTAGTTGAATTATGCTTGTAGATCATAAAGGCGACACTTTTTTTTCCAATTTTTAACTTTTAGTTGTTTTTTGTTTTTTTTCTATGTTTGGTAAGCGACTAAAGGTGAGAACGTGAAGGTGGAATAACAAGACAGGGAGTGTACTTACCTAGTTATATATAAATATTGTGTAATATAATGTTTCATGTTATGGTGAGGAAAGCTTTTTTAATATTTGAGACTGTAAAAAAGGAAGCAAAGAAATGCCTCTGCTAAGTTTCTTGTCGGTTCTTCTCAGCACAAGGTCCCCCTTCTAATCTAAATTTGTAATTTACTCCTTTTAAACAATAAACAAATAGCAACAAAAGAACATTTCATTAAAAGACACAATAAGTACTTAATTACAACCAAGCGGTTACCTACGAATCTTCGTAACGGAGATTGTATTAAAACAATGCTAATTACAATATCGTCAAGGTAGCGAGCCTTTCAAATTACACCCGAAAATAACCGCAATATTCACAACGAGCGAGCAACGTTCTCAAATTTGAATTTCCCAACCGTTACATCTAATCTGAAGCGCAAACACCAAATCCTTACTTATCTTTATTAAAAATCTCACCCTTGAAAATTTTCATTAGTCCCAAAGAAACGAGACGCAACAAACCTCTTTGGGTGTAAAACAAAAAAAAATTGACGCAACTTTAGAACCCGTAAAGTATAAGGGAGAATCGTCTTTTTATTTTTACTCGACGAATGGAAGTTTACGCGGATTTAAAGGTTTATACCTGTGTTTATGTTAAACAACGCCGCCGGGCTGAGTGTTTTATTGACACGACTGGAGCATTACTTTTTCATTAAAGCATTGTCATCATCAGCCTATAAACGTCCCACTGCTGGGCCCGGCCTTCCGACATGAGGAAATTGAGCCATTATACAACACGCTAGCCCAATGCTGGTCGTAACAACTGCTACTAACCGTGGCGAGTAGCGGTGAAAGAATCCACCAACCCCTCTCTTCCCTTGGGTCTCGTAAAAGGCGACTAACGGACTATAGACTGTACATACATCCAACAGCTAAAAGCGGCGATGGACTCACCACCTGTCACGCTGAGCACATGTGCAGTAGCTGAAAAGTGGACTGTGGCAGAAGACTGCTTTTGCGTTCCTCATTGCCTAGTCTCTGACTAACCCTTCGGGGTTAATAGTCTTAGTAGTAGCTATTTGGTTACCCATCCAGTGTCCTGACATTGAGAAAGTTGCTTAACTGGCAAGATCGCAAAACTGAACTCTTCAGCCGCTGCCATTGTAAAGCAATGTAATCAGTTTGTACTAAACTGAAAGCTTTTAAAAGTTTATTGTCTGTTTTTTGAGTGTTGGAGAACGTTTGGGCTATTAACGTTATTATGATTAGCGTTCTCAGTACTTTTAAGTGATTATTCATACAACATCATTTACACAATTTTTGGATTAATGTAATGTACATCTGCGTCCATATTCATATCCTGATAAGTACCTATCTGATAGTTTATCGGAAAGTCTTTTGGTACATAAGAGAAATTCACTATTAATTAAAGGAGAATGACCAAACCAGCCTATTCGATATCTATTGCGTCTTAATCATTCACCTATCAAAAGTGTTCTCTTAGGTTATAGCTAAAAATGAAGATAGCTTCAAACTCCCGCATGATATTGTAATTTATTTTTTTCTTCATAATTCAGAGCATTGCTGCTATTGATTACTATTTATTTCATTAAAGCGCTGTGTTACGCTAGCTAGCTAAAAAACTAGCCTAACTCCCATAGTAAAAAGGTCATTCTCCTTTAAAGATATACCTAACCTTGGTATGAACTAAAAGGCAAATTACAATATGTAAGACTTACTCTCATTAGCTTATTATTCCATTGTAAAGTTTTCTAGAGAAAACTGAATCAACATGAAACGTTATTACTTCATTTATCAAAGATTTCTTTTGAGGCGAAATCTCACATTTTACTTTTAACCTCGGCGACTAACAAACAAGCTACTTACTGACGTAATTTTTTCCACTTCTTATATTTTACATGAGCTTTTCATATATTTTCTTACAGACGCCTCTCATTAGAGACCTTTTCATCCTAAATTTAAATAAAAAAAAACATAAAAGTAAACACATTCGCGTGCTCAACCTTTTTATTAGATTGTTGTGGGTTAAATTAGTGCTTTGTACTGTCCCACTACTGGGCAGAGGCCTCACTCAACATAAAAAATCAAGTCATCGCTAGTATTGGCTACTTGACAGTTTTCGAAAAAGAATTATTAAAGTTACAAACGCTTATTTTATACCCCGTACAATGTTTTCTTCCTCGAAAGAACCTTTAATTAACAGAAAAAACATGTTTTTCTTTATTGATTTCAAATTTTGTGCGAAAACGGTTGGTCACGTGACATTTTGCTCTGTGACGTCACATTTCAATAAATATAGAAACACTAGCGGCCGCTCGCGGTTTCGCCCGCGTGGTTCCAGTTCCCGTGAGAATATTGGGATAAAAAGTATCCTATGTGTTAATCCAGGTTATAAACTATCTGTATGCCGAATTTCATCCAAATCCATACAGTAGTTTTTACGTAAAAGAGTAACAAACATCCATCCATACTTACAAACTTTTGCTTTTATAATATTAGTAGGAAGGATATTTTGAAACCTGACAGATAGTTTTTAATAATTTTGTGAAATATGACGTCACATGAAGCTTAATCATGGCCGCCCCTTGCCGCCCGTGTTTCGGATCTTGTAATCCACACATAAAAAATTGCAAATTTATTTTGGAAAAATAAAATATTTACAAATTATCTTAATTAAAAAAAACTATTGGATAATTATCATTAAATCATAAACTACCATTTCCGACATATTTCATATTTTATTGTTACAACTGTCAAATAGCCAATTTAAGGAATATTAGCTTAATCATCAGTTTCTCAAATACGGGTTGTAACGACTGCCATTGTTCGACACAACCGGGACCAACGGCTTTACGTGACGTACGAAGCATGGAGGAGCTCAAGATGTTTTAATTTAGTCACCAACTGACCCGGCATTGCGAAACTTGATTAACTGACTGGCTGACTGCAAGATCGCAATCCGACCGCCTCAGCCGCTGCGAGCTTCTCCTAATCTTACTATAG
Organism: Scoparia ambigualis; assembly: GCA_963921215.1. NCBI lineage: Eukaryota > Metazoa > Arthropoda > Insecta > Lepidoptera > Crambidae > Scoparia > Scoparia ambigualis. The sequence goes on from OY992503.1 coordinate 4,104,916, forward strand.
GCAATGAAGTTGATGGGATGTTTCCAAACGTAAGAGAAACTCTACTATCACCTCATAAACAAAATATTACCCATACAAATGCTAAAAGTAGATGACAATGCCCCTGGTGCCCTCCTGTCACCTCTACTTTAACTCTATGAAAAATGTGTATGCATGTATCCATTCAACTCTTTTCCCTTACATACCTCCAATCCCTCCCTTTGACGATCTCCTTGGTCGAGTGGTTTGTACACCGGTTTTCATGGTGTCGCCATCTCTGTGGTCCCGGGTTCGATCCCCGATCGGGTCAATTTAGAAACTATTGTTTTCTAAATTGTTTCGGATCTGAGTGTTTTCTATGTATAATAAGTATGTATTTAAGTATTTTAAGTATGTTTATCCGTTGTCTAGTAACCATTTAACGAGTTTCATAATGAAGCTTCTCTTGGGTTAGATAATTGGTGTGAGTGTAGGAAAGTTTATAAATTTATTTTATTTTATTCATTTTCCAAACCGTTGCTGTGTCGGCGTTCCATACGAACGCCGACACAGGAATTCAGATAGTAAGATTAAAGTAATACTGCTCAAGAACAGATTGTATTGCCCCTGGGCAGTACACACATACATATAATCACGACTATTATCCCCGAAGGGCTAGTCAGAGACTAGGCAATGAGGACCGCAAAAAGCAGCCCTCTACCATAGTCTACTTTTTACCAAATAGCGACTGCACAATACATAATGACCACATGCTCAGCGTGACAGGTGGTGAGCCCATCGCCGCTTTATGCTGCTGGATGTATATTCAGTCTATGGTATGTTCAGTCTTTAGTCTGTTATTCGCCTTTTACGACACCCATGGGAAGAGAGGGGTTGTAGTATTCTTTCACCGCTTCGCAACCCGGTGATGGCTGGTAGTGGAAAGCCTATAAGAGGGTTTACGCCATTCGGTTTCCCATACAAACTTTCAAGTCGAAATTTTGATGGAACTTTGCATGCTGAAGTTAAACACAGGGATCTAAATAGTTTGTTGAAAACATTTAAATAAAATGTTTATTTAACTGAGTTATTGCGATTTTTAACTTTCTATAGTGAACTTTAAATAGCAATAACTCAGCTAGAAAAACGTTTTTTTAAAATGTTTTCAACAAACTATTTAGATCCCTGTGTTTTACTTCAGCATGCAAAGTTTCATCAAAATTGTCTCATTAGTTTTTAAAAATTTCGACTTGGAAGTTTGTATAGAAAACCAAAATGCGTAAACCCTCATAATGATTAATTGACAAATACCCATTTTTTATCAGCTGGGTGTCGATTTCTATCGCGTACAGCTTCGTTGGGTGGCACATTAGCTTGATTCCCTGGTTGCTATCGCATTCTCATCAACTGCCTCTGCTTTTGTACCAATATTTGACCTCAAAGTGCCCTCAGGAATAGCATGCACAACACGAGATATGTCGCGGACGATATTCTATCTTCCTTCGATGGCGGAATGACAAACTATCTCGGTTACAGTTGTCAAAACTCGATAAAATTATGTTGCATGTTGGGGGTTGTAGACAAAAATACCACAGACAAGCAAAAACGGCTCCGTCGTTGAATATCATATTCTAAAAAGACCATATTCGTAAAAAATCACATTCGCAAAACACGATATTCGCAAATCATCATATTCTCATAACAACATATTATCAAAATATCATGATCTTATAAGACCACATTCGCAAAACACAACATTCTTCAAACATCATATTTTCAAAAACGGTAAAAAAAGACACTAGGCTCCAAAAAAATTAAGCTGACGACCGACGACACACGGCATGGTTAAATCTACATACGAAACTTCTTACACTAATACAATGTCATAACAATGTCATCTTTTATATTAATAAATATTTCATGTGAGACGATTCTGAAATGGATCAATTTTGCAGTAAAAGTGAAATTAAAATCATTAGAAATCAAAAAAATAAACCAGTTTTACTGCATGGTGGATATAGATATAAAAAAAAAACTTTTCTACACTCACACCAATTGTCTAGCCCAAGAGAAGCTTCATTATGTAACTCGTTAAATGGTTACTAGACAACGGATAAACATACTTAAAATACTTAAATAAATATAATTTATATTTAAAAAATAAATGCGGAACGACGAATTGGCGGTGTTCAAAGCAAAAGGATTGCCGCACATCCATAACACTAAATACTAATAATGATATCATAAGACCCGCTCAGCACACCTGTGATTATCCGAACATAGTGCGTAATTTAATAGACACACAGTTATGGACGATTGCAAACCAGAGGTATGCAATAACTTTTAATCAGCACAGAAGATTTTCGAAAAACATTTCATGAACCATGATTTTAAGGGTCAAGAGCATGAAATGCCTTTGTTTTCATCTAAGAATGATACTCTTTATAGAGCACGTAAGATTTTTTTAAAAATGAACAGTTTAAAAGCAACTGACTCGAAAAATGTAAAACTTCCACATAGTTTGTTACAAGATTTTTTTTTTATACGACGAATATTACTTGTCCGGAAGAATAATACTATTTTCAGTGTTAACACGTTTATAGTTACAAGAATATTTCAAACCCATCGAAACCTTATATGGCGACGGTACTTTTAAAATTGTATCAGTTCCTTATTACCAAATGTAATAGTTGACATGTAGATGTATCACTGAATGATGATATGGTGAACTTCATAATTTTTGCTCTTTTACCTAATAAAAAACAGAGTACATACAAGAGGTTGTTTTTAATACTAAAACAACAATTTGGATTAAACATAAATATGTACAAATGCGACTATGAGTTAGCAGTAATAAAAGCAGTCAAAGAGGTTTTTCCACATATAGCGGTTAAAGGTTGCTACTATCATTTTAGTAACGCCGTGTTCAAAATGAGCAAAAAATTAAATCTTGAAAAATCTGAAGATCAAATATTAGTAAAATACTTGTTACTCTTGCCTTTACTGCCTCCAAAATTGATGCCAGAAGCCTTTAACACCATCATTGAAATGTCATCACCGTGTCTACAAATTTCTAGATTACTTCAACAGCCAATGGATGAAAAAAATAAGTAGTGACATACTATGCTGTCATGACCAAAAGAATAGAACAACAAATGGCGTTGAGGGTTGGCATCGCCGAATCAACACGAGGATTCCATCAAAACCCAGTATATTTTTAGCATTGTTGTGTTCCGGCAGTTTGAGATAAGATAGCCAGTTCCTCAGTGGTTGAGGATTCCGGGTGAAGCGCGCTTCCACCTTCGGCCTTATCGTCACTTACCATCAGGTGAGATGAAGGCCAAGCGCTTACCCGTTGCCAATAAAAAAAAAAATGTACCAGTTCATATCACTGCTAAAAAAGGAAGCCAAATTGCAAAATATAAAATTAAAAAGAAATGAATTACATTGCACTGATGTAAAAGGAAATAGAAAAGTAATTGAAAAAAATAAAAAAATTACAAGTATAATCAATAATTGTGTAAAAAAAACAATATGCATTCAAGTTTGTTTGAAACGCTTATGTGGTATTAGTACATAATACTAGGGACTAAGAAATAATTTAATAGGGTAGGGTTTATTTTTTGTTTTGTTTAAGAAAATATTTTTTTTTATTTTGTTACTTATTCCGTTTTTAATAAAACAATTTAAACACCAGACTGTACTTTAAATGAAGTATCCTGCGAAATTGTATTTTGCGAATCTGATGTTTCAAGAAAATGATATTGTAAGAATGTGGTGATTTGAGAATATGATGTTTTGCGAATAAGATGTTTTGCTAATATCATATTTTGTGAACATCATGTTTTGCTTTTATGATATTTGTATACACGAGATAATGGGTCGAGAAAGTTTTCTCGTGTTGCGCATGATAGGCCTACTAGTGTAGGTACGGTCGCGGTCAGAAATGTTTACCACCTTAAGTATCACAATTACATGCATACATTTATGTGATAAGTTCTAAATGTCTAGATTTCATATTAATTTACTGACTATAGATTATAATCTTTTTTCTAATGATATGAGAATTATTCGCTCTAGGAGATGGACTGACTACTATAAAGTTTTGGTATATAGAAAACCTTTTTGAATTTTATTTTTTTTAATTTTTATACTAGAAATATGAAGAAATAACAAAATAGAAACTTCAAAAATCTTTATTTAATATTTAGTATAACCTCCTTCATCAGCTATGACGGCACGTAGTCTATCTCGCATAGATGCAACAAGGCGCGTGCATAGATCAGTCCCTCTGATATAATCCCCTACTCGAGCACAGTGTGATCTAAGAGCATGAGGGTTTCTTTCATTTTGACAGTCCCAGCGTTAAACCATAAGCGCCCATAAATTTTCAATAGTGTTTAAATCAGCAGACCGAGCGGGCCATTGAATGGGACGAATGTCACGGTGCAGGTTGAGCCACGCCATAGTAGCACGGGCCTTGTGTATCGGTGCATTATCTTGAACGTAAGTAATGTGTGGGAATTCTGTTGCAGGATACACTGAATGGCAGTAGCGCTATTCTCTAACGACGCCAGTTTTCCGACGCCGTCGAGGCTCATCCACCCCCATAAGTTTACTGGTATGCGACCTGACTCGTTTTAGAAGTTTTTTCATCGGTAAATATAGTATTCGACCAATCAAAATCGGGATGTTGTCGCGCAAAGTTATGCCGGGCTGTTTTGTGGTGAGGTTCCACCTCCACTTTAATAGCATGGTGTCTATAGTGTAGTCCAGCACGGTGCAAAGCTCGTCGGATCGTCCGAGCACTCACATGATTTAAAGCTGCAAAATAACCAGTTGGTGTGAAACCGTTCTCTTCGTAACGAGGAATCATTACTGTTATTTGCGCGGCGGTTTGTATCGGTCGTCGTCCTGAATTATTTCTATGATCTATTATTTGCCCTTCTTCGCCGTGACGCCGAATCCAAAACCTCACAGTGAATCGCGATATATTGAGTTCTCGTGATATAGCACTAATACTATGTCCATCTTTGAAGATAAATATTATTTCAGCCCTTTGAACCAAGGTCAAACTTGCCATTTTGTTTCGTTATAAAATAACCTTTCGTAAAATTTCGCTCTTGTCCAAACGACGTTCAAACAATCATTTTTGATAAATGTCATTTCAACAAATAAAGAAATGAGTTTCAACATCAAAAAGTGGTCAATAATCTTTTTGTTAAACTCGATGCGTGATGCGTCATATTGAATAATAACTTTTGAAAGGTAATAAGTAACTTGATAAAGCATTTTCGACTTTAGTGAAAAAAGTGTTATAAAGAATCTAATTTAAAAACTGGTAAACATTTTCTGACCGCGACCGTACGTAAGGATTTCATTGCTTTTAGTGTGGTGGTACATTTTATTTTTTCTTAAGCAGTTTTAACCTTTGTGGTCAAGTGGCTAAGCGTTCGGCCCGGTGCAATCCAGGGTTCAATTCACAGATGGGGCAAAATGTGTATCTATTGATTTTTTTTATGTATACTCCGGGATTGTGATCACACTGATCAGCAACACGCATACCCCCATTTGGCAGGCTTAGGTTAAGCTAAAATCAATCAATTGTAAGAAAGACTCTTGATTTCAATAATAGAGGCCATCCCCCAACAGTAGGACAGTAAGTATATAAAATAAACTTTATTAAGCTTTCTCAAACTTCTATCTGGGGGTAGGGAAGTGCCCCTGCCAAGACGAGCATATAAAAAGGCACGGCTGTAGAATCCTTTTTAGATATAATATTGTTTGTTTGGTCAGTTAAATGTTATTCGTTATTTTCTTAAAACAAACGAGATGAACCTTACCTACTCAAATTATGTTGCTTACATAACTCGTAGATGTATATCGTAATTTGAGTAGGTAATGTTGATGAGTTTTGTAATCTCGGCAGACATCGTATGCATATTATGAACAAATGACACGTACACCATGGGTCTTCATTCTGTTCTTGACATAATATATTTTGACTTATCTGATATTTACCCTGTTCATCAAGACGAAAAATGTTTTGGCCAGTGTGGTGGGTAATGAGATATAATAACAAAATAAAATAATTTTATATGAAATCGTATTGAAATATTTTATTACTGTACAGTCAAGACTTGACCATAGGTAGTGACATAACAGCAGCTTTTCTAAGCAGGTAATTTCATAGTGATCCAAGCACTGCTAAAAAATATTTTTTTGCGTAATAATGTTTTGTGACTTCACAGTCAGCCAGAAAAGTCAATAACCCCATTTCCACAAAAGCAAACTATATTTACAGTTACGTGTAACAAAAAAATAAAGGCTTGAAAAGCTCATTACCATCCCAGCTTGTTTCCAAGTCCGCAAATGCTACAGTTGGCGACTAAATTTTGCTCAACAAAAGTTAGCGGTCCACGAATTTTAATAGGGAAGTGGGTAAATTTAATTTCCCACCCTCATAAATTACTCTCATGAGGTTTTCCGACATTTTATACGTAAATTAATGAAGCTTTTGAATCCGATACCGCTAATTATGATGTGCATACAAGTCTCAAATGAGATTCACAACGGGATTTGCAATATTATAAATAATGACATACATTGTCGCCTGTTTCCCATGGGGGAGACATAGTGTATGATAACCAGACATAACGGCATTTTACTGGCTAAGTTTTTAACGTTCTTCCACTCGCTTTTCTTCTTGAACGCTCGTAATGGCCGACATTAATAATCAATCATCTGTTGTTTTGCGTACTAAACTAAAAAAAATTGACCTAAGGTCTATACAAATTATGTCAAATTTATAATAAACAACTTACCACCTGAAATCCGTCACTCCAAGTCCCTGTCCTTATTTAAATCTGGACTGCATAAACACCTTTTAGCTAAGTCATCTGCTCGTAACATGTTATAGGTTTTAGTAATCTTTTTTCTTATTTATTTTTATGTTTGTTTATTTTATTTGAATATGTATATTATTTTATATTACGTATAAGTATGTGTAAGTTATTATATAAGAATATATGTTTATTAATTAATTTATATCTTATGTTAATTTATAAAATGTTTACTAGAAGAAAAATCAACCAGTCTCAGGAAGCTCGAGTGGGATTCGAACCCACGACCTTTGGATTGCCGGTCCACTGCTCTAACCGCTGAGCTACCGAGACCCCAGAAGACTTGTTGAATTTTTCCTAGTAGTTTGATTACGCTGCAAGCCAGTTAGAGGTTAGAGCAGTGGACCGGCAATCCAAAGGTCGTGGGTTCGAATCCCACTCGAGCTTCCTGAGACTGGTTGATTTTTTTCTAGTAAACATTTTATCCGTTATCTATATAGCATTGTGAATGCAAAATTTCAATAATAAAGATATTTATTAGCATTTACGTCTTTATCGATTGTTAAATACTTGCAATAGTATTTCTTTCGAATGTGAGGGTAGACTTCACAGTGACAGTGATAAAGTTATGTTAATTTGTTTATTAATTAATTAATTAGTACTTGCGCACTTCCTCTATCCTCTTTCCCAGGTTCCATAAACCAAAGGTTGTCTGGAAGAGATCGCTTTCAGCGATAAGACCGCCTTTGCCCATACTAGCTCTAAGATTATGTTATGTGTGTGTTCCTTGTGTATGTGCAATAAAGTGTTCATCTATCTAAACTAGCGGCCCGTTCGCGACGTTGTCGTCGGCGTGAACAACCCGTATCTATACTTATGATTCACCGGTACAAACTGTTTGTGTTCCCGAGGAAGCCTCAGGAACAGCTATATTCTGATCTTTTTTAATGAACACTAAACGCAAACGCAACGTGTCGAGAAAGAACATTTCCTGATTCCACTTGACGTAACACCTCTCGAAAGACGTGACTTTGTTCTAGACGCAGCCGAGGAACGAATTCAGTTACTTGCCCTCGCAACGCAGTGAGTTCTTAGTTTAATTCTCGATTAATTTCATCGTTTAAGTCATTTTCGTTTGAGCGTCGAGGGCTTACAATTCCAAAATCTTGCAACTTCTTCTCCTTCATTGTCATTACCTTGTTTTCAATTTTGCCAGCACTGCGTTGCAGAATGTGCTCATTAAAATTCATATTACAATGAACTTGCTACCTGCGCTGCGAAATGTCTTCCACCGTGTACTCTTTGTACTCATCCCACAGCGTTTGATTATAATGGTCGCAAGATGATATAAGGGTTGCCTAAAGTTCCATGATTTTGTCTGGTGATTGGCGTTGCACGGCTTAATCCATAGTTTTGTCACGGTAGTTAACGTTCTTTAACAAACGTAGAGTTTCACTACGCTTCTCCTTATGTTCCGTATTCCAGACCGTTGAAAATGTTAAGGTCTCTCTAGCTAGTTGCGCCTCGATCATGATCCATTAACATGAGCAGACAAAGAATTGAAAGATTGTTACAAGGACCCATTTAACCCCTAGCCAATCGTCAACGGGTGTACCTTGAACGCAGTAGTTATTTGCTAGAATATAGTAAATTAAAGGTTAGGTACTTAATTCTTTTCTAAGGTTTACGCGAGCACTACACATTGAAATGAAACCCTTTTTATGGATCTAAACTCGCTGTTATTAGAATTTAGGGTTTTGTTTTTAGTCCTGACTCATTACAGGGTCCGTGGTCACAGGGAGACTGAGGCGTTGATCTTCTCAAAATTAAAAGTTATTTGCATACCGTCAATCATATATTTTTTTTTATCGGCTGCGTTTTTATTCTTGCGGTGTGTTGCTGTTGGGACTAGGATTTGATGACCTGTATGATGGGGTCCCAAGCATGAGGGAAATTCCAACCATCGTCTCTATTGAAATTTCGGTGTTTTCCTAGGGATGAATCGTTGTTTTTGGCTAGTATTTGTGGTTTATCAAATGTTGGTTCCTTCGAGAGCATGTTCGCACACTGTAGACTTGCTTTTCGCGCCTATGCTTGGCGTTGGCTATGTGTTGTTTGTATGAACACTACTCTGAGACAGTAAAAATATAAACATGTAAGTAATAGAAACAAATTATATAGGAATCAATAATCGCAATTTTTACAACACAAAAACATTAAAATAAAATAAAATAAACAAAAAATCATCACTTTACTATTTTGGTAGGTACTCCCTTTAACCCTTAAAGACTATATGGGTGTAAAAACACCCAGGCCTATTTGGTTTTTTATCGCTACCCTCTTAAGTTTTTTTTTACTTCGCCTTGCGCTTTGGTGTAACCTGTGTCGTAGTAGCCCTCAAACGCACGTCCTTTGCATGCGCAGTTTTTGTCACACGCTCGTCTCCTGGATGGATTGACACCCATAATAGTCATAGTGCGCTATTGACACCCATAATAGTCATAGTGCGCTATTGACACCCATAATAGTCATAGTGCGCTATTGACACCCATAATAGTCATAGTGCGCTATTGACACCCATAATAGTCATAGTGCGCTATTGACACCCATAATAGTCATAGTGCGCTATTGACACCCATAATAGTCATAGTGCGCTATTGACACCCATAATAGTCATAGTGCGCTATTGACACCCATAATAGTCATAGTGCGCTATTGACACCCATAATAGTCATAGTGCGCTATTGATTTACAAAGTAAGTGTTTACCTTTTTCATGTTTTATTATTGAAATTTGAATGCAAAATGGAGTTATTTACTTGTTACTTTATTTTTTAACAGACAACAGAAAGAAATGAAGACGACTTTTAGATGAAGAAATTCATGAAGATGATGTCCAAAGTGTTGAAGACGAAGAAGAGCTACTTTCTCATATCTGCGAGGACCCTTTGGATCCTCAGTTTATTTTATTTTGTTTACTTTTAATGTATTTTGTTAGGTATGTTTATTTTTTTTGTATCACCTAGGTGGAAAAATTTCACTATATTTTTTGAAGATCTATTTTGGTTAAGTACGCCAGATTAAAAACAATATATTAGACTAATGAGAAATAAAAATATTTTATTTGTATTTGGATTTCATTTTTATAAAAACATTTTTTTGTATGCCCAATAATGTGAGCTGTTTGAGTCATAGTTTTTAAATCAAATATTTATTGGATTTATCATTAAAATATGTACACATGAGGAGCTCGACGGCGCAGCGGCTAGCGCGTCGGCTTGCGTATCTTGCTCGCTAAGCCACTTTCGCAATGCCGGGTCGCTGGATGGGTGACCAAATTAAAAACATCTCGAGCTCCTCCGTGCTTCGAAAGGCACGTTAACGTTGGTCCCGGTTGTTGTAATAAGATGACAGTCGTTAAAACCCACCAACCCGCATTGAGCCAGCGTGGTGGGGTATGGCCCAATATCCCCACATGCTATTGTCCACGTGGGAGGCCTGTGCCCAGCAGTGGGAGGTTAATAGGATGATGTACACATACGTACTTATATTTATTACCAAAGGTAATAATTAACTGTTAAAGTAAGTTGTTTTACAATTATTAGTAAAGTCATCACTTTTTAAAAGTTGGGTGGTTTTACACCCGTAATAGTCTTAGTGAGTTAAGCAATTCATTCAAGTCAAGTCAAGTCAAATTATTTATTCAATGTAAACCTTTACAGACACTTATTGACGTCATTACTAATAATAATAATAAAAAAACAGTTAACTAACTTGTACTTAAGACTTAACAACTAATCTAACGAGCTATAGTCTGTGCCAGATAAATGCGCATCGCTACCCCCAGTACCACTGCACGCCGAAACAGAATCGCGTCGAACCAAAATTTAAGCCGTGGTCATAGAATTCTGTGTAAACAAACTTATCCTGGTACTTACGAGACAAAAATGGCGGGCAAGTGTCTCTCCCGTAGCGACACAAACGGCTAAAACTTATAGGTTATTATAGGTAATTTTTTTGTGATGAAAGGTGAAGAATGATAATCATAATGAATTGTTAACTTAAGTTATCACTTTAAGGACTAAATGTGATTTCCAATTATTGTATTTATATTGTGGTAGGTATGTAATAGAAATTGAAAATAACTGAGTTTTAAAAGTAAAATAAAGTAACGGCTAAAATGAGTTTTGGAAAACATTATTAATAAGGTTGACATTTTTAATCATTCAAATATCTTTTTTATAAAAACATAAGTATAAAAAAACGTCAAATATTAATTCATAAATTTGTGTGTTTTAAAATTGTTTAGTTTTTCGTCTTGATACAAGCACAGAATAACTAATAGTACTACCGTACAGAAGGTTCACTCTCTAACGACTTTCATGCGAAATTGAAACTTATTGTGTGACCCGATCGTTCATATTTCGATAGGCAACGCTGACCCGATATCGACTTGACGTCAGGAGGGCAGGGTTTACGCGCGCGCGCAGTGATTACGAGTTAAGGTTAAATAGGTCGCGCTTTAAGTTTTTTTCTTTCAAACCATCTGAGACATAGAAAATAATGGTTTAAATTCTGGAAAAAAGTATGTATTAGTTATATATACATTATAGCTCTTATGGGTTAATCAACTAAACAAAAGAAGGAAGCGCGGCTTTCGGCGCGCTCGGCCAGCAACAACGCACGTGCTGTCTTACCACTAGTTTCGCTGCAAGCTATTTTATGATTGCATATAATTTAGGATCGGTCATATCTTTTAAAGTACTAATTTAAATGCTGTTTTATATAAAGTACAATTTTAATTGATATTAAATTTTCAAGGTCACTATGATATTTATCTGGATATGGATAAAAAATAAATAGGAGAAAATAGCTTCGCACCTAAGCTATTGTTCTTAACCAATTCAGAATAGATAGTTAGTTATTGTGAGTAGATACATACTATTGCGGACTTTCCTGTAGGCATTTTGGAGATCTATAACTTTCTATTAAATTGTTTTCATGTATCTCTAAAGTGTTAGCCAGCGTTACTCATGTTCACACTAAAACTGTTTTTTTTTGCAAAACATCATCATAGTTTAGCAATTTAAATAATTATATCTACAAAATGTTAAAAAAGCCATTTTCAGTTATCGTTCTATCTTTTAGTGAAAACCGCATAAAAATCCATTGCGTGGTTTAGGAGAATAGTGCGGTGCCACAGGCACAGGAAAACGGCGACTTTACTTTATCCATTTGCCAACGAAAGTGAAATTAGGTGAAAGTATTTTTTCCCCGATTAAAATAAAAATATATATATAATTATAAACAAAAGCATCTTATCTTATCTTATCTTATTGGGGCCTGCAGAGGTTTCCCTCTCGCAGCGGCACATCGACCCATTGGGATCTTTTGTGCAACCCCGTCCTATCACTCTGTCTCCTCAGAGAAAATGACTGCCATAAGTTTGGCAATGTCTTTGAGGGCGAAGAGCCTAAAATCTTCTGGTTTCGGGTAGGCGAATCCCAAGAGACTCATTCTTTTCCTAGCAAGGGAGTCACAGTCACACAGTAGGTGTTGCATGGACTCCGTTTTCTCCCCACATGCCCTGCACAAGCTGTCTGTTGCTAGTTGTATTCTATGGAGCATTTGTTTTGTGGCATAGTGCCCGGTCAGGGCTCCGATGATTGTTCGTACCTGCCTTTTGCTACCTTTTGCTAACAAAAGCAAAAAAGGTGTTATAATAAAATTAGTACGAGTATTATTTGTTTTATTTATAATTTAGAATACACGTTTAAAACATAATAAACCTTGCCATACATTTTTTATTTACGCCAGAAGGTCTTGGACATGTTATAGCGGGTATGACAGATAGCGACCTCCAGGAGGTCGCTTGACGGACGAGGGGTTATTAAATTTATTTATATATATATGTAATGAATGATGATAATGATGACTAGCGGCCCGCGACTTTCTCCGCGTAGAACTCGTACTCTGTGACGAAATGTGAATTTTTCTTTTTCATGCAAACCTTTTCCTGGCTAGGAGAAGGAGTAAGATTTCCGTATTACAACGCGCAAATCTAGAAAAACGCTTTCGCCGCCGCTTGCCGCGTCGCAATACGCTCGTGATCGTGACTGGAGCCAAAAGCTTTGTTATTGTTGTGTGACTGACTACAACGTGAATCCGTGGCTGTTTGCAAAAGATATAATAATAAAATTGTCTCGCAATATTATGATAAAGGAGCGTCATAAAATGCAACGATATTACTTCACTAAAATTATCTTCCACGATCTAATCTCTAAAGTATATGATGAAACTCTGCAAGGCTTACGTTCAAGCTTATTATCTTTTCATTATAAGTTTCACAATATCCAGTTTTATGATAGAAAACAAAAGTTTGGCGCGAACGTTAATCACAGATAGGATTTGACGCTATGGAATTTCAAAGCACGTTTCGGTAGTCCTTGTTAAAAAGTTTGTCATTAAAACTTTAAAATATTAAATTGCACTTTTTTTTCATTACGCAGGCTGCATATTATACGAAGTTCAAGTTCAAAAATTACAAGGAATTTTCTCTCTCTCTCTTTTTCTCAATAGAAGTGACTTGTGACGTACTTGCAGGTCTCGGCGTCCTTCTTTCCCGACTTATGGCTTTTAACCTAACATGTTTCGAGTTTCATAATGTTGATGCTTGTCTGCCAAGTTTTATGGTAGATGCAGTTTAAAACTTTACTTTCATGCATACACGTGGGCACTCCGATTACCACAATTTTAGGCTTACGTTTAACATGCTCATCCACAGTAAGGCCAGAGTCCGTCAGTTGCGCCGACTGCCTCAGCATCTCAATGTCGTCATTGGTATGGTGCTGATGATAACACCACCGTTCTTAGTCTTGCGCAAACTTCTTACTTGCAGCTTAATTTGTTCAGGTCTGATAATTTTTTGCTTAAATGTTTTTGTCTCCTCGCTCGACTTCCTTTTATAGGTAGGATAAATTGGTAGCTAACGACTTAATGTTATTGGGCTGGATAAAATTATTAGCACTTTTCTTTACCATGTCAGCGATGGAAACTGTTACCGTGAGAGGTTTGGAGGACTCTTCAATAGTCTGTTTGAGATCTTGAAGTCGCTGCGAAAGGTCACGGCTTTCTTGAGGGCTACAATAGAGGTATGGGTTGAATGGCTTTTTGTTTAAGGGACTGGTATAGCACGGCCATATGAGATGTTCCATTGTTCACTTTTCGACACAGATTGTGAATCCTTAGTTTCTAGTCCGAATTTAGTTTTCCTTCTGTGGAGATAGCATATACCTCATTGAGGCACTGTTCGATGGTCAACATCCAGTTTTGGAGCTCAGGGGTGGACACTAGCTTCGGAGGATCTTCCTCCTGCTGAACCGGCGCAGGCGCGGGCGCGGGCGGCCAGCTGCGGCGCGTGAGCGCGCTTCGGTTGAAGGGACTGCCTTTCATTATTCTATTTTAGTTAAATTAAATGAACAGTCACCAGCATTTAAGATGTAACTATCGAAGGCCTGCAAAAATATTTGATCATTGGTAGAAGGCATATATATGCCTATAATATGCCTTCCACCAATGATCAGATATTTTTACATCATCACAGTCATCTTAATGCTGGTGACTGAACATTATAAGTACAAACAATGATTTACTTAACACAAACATTGAATGACACAGATAAGTTGCTTCCGACTACTGTAGAGCTAGGTCACGATTTTTCAATATGTTATTTACTAGATTACATTAATTGATTAACACGTCCGATCACATCAGTGATCATAATATGAATCATATCATATAAAATAGTGTCTAGTGGCAAATACAATGTCGCGTTTCCTTAAAAGAAAAGGGGAAATATGAGAAAAATCTGCTGTTTCAGGTGGAACTCCTTCCTGGATGCAAAATTTAGAAAGATAAGCAAAGTACATATTTCACTACGTAGTAATATATTTATAGACAGAAACCGTTTTACAGCAAAACGCGTTCTCGATTGTCAATATTGAAACTAGAAACTGGAAACGCGATTCCGAAATAGTCTCAAATCGATTTACTTTAGTACCATCCTAAACATAATTAGTGCCACTACATACCGTAATAAAGATTTGATGATAAATATTTGTTTTTTATTGTTACCCTATTTGGTTGTTAGAATTTCCTTTACTTCAATGTACAGTAGACGGCACATCAGACTATTTTTTTTATGCCAAATTCACACCTAATATAATTATAACTAAATACGGTGCCGCGGTGTTTAGCTTGATATGCTGTCGTCTGTATAAAGAATATATGGCAGAAAAAAAAAGAAAAAATTGTGAATGACATTTTGCGAAAGTGACGTTTTGCGAAAATGACCTTTTGAGAAAGTGACCATTTGCGAAAATGACAATCTGCGAAAGTGACCAGTTGCGAAAATGACATGCTGCGAAAGTGACCAAATTTTTCGTGATGACCATTTGCGAAAATGACGATCTGCGTCAAAACCTTCTAATTTACCAAAGTTTTTCCTGGTGGTAATCCAAAGTCATTGCGAACTTACCATGATTTTTATATTGTTTTATTATATTTATTTCATTTTATTTTCTCCTTGTTGGTCTCGGTGACCGAATGGTAATGCGCTCCGCTCGATTTCAAGAGGTCCCCTCGGGTTTAATTCCCAGGTAAGGCAGTTTTTTTTTAATGTGACTCGTCATAGTGACCACATTCAAAATAATGAGAGCGCTCCTCACCGTGGAACAAGCACGGTAACAAGCTAATCCATTCATGACGGCCTGCGTAAAAGCCCTATCACGCCCCGCTTAACTCTTTAACGGGTACAGCATGTTCAAATTTTTCATTGGTTTTCGACCTTATCTCAATTGCTTAAAGTTTAAAATAATGTGGGAAGCATATGTCCGCGGCTTGCTTAAGGGTAAGACCCGGGACTATAGGAGCTTGGAAACACAATATGCTTTCGAATTTTTCGATGCAGAGCCCGGGTTTGTGATCACCAACCCGCTATTTGGCTAGCATAGCATCAATTATTGTAGCAATGGTTTGATTTCAATGATATTATAGGCCTTGACCCTGCAGTGGGACAGGATACAAGCTGTATATTAATTTTTTTTCATCATCATCAGCCTAATATAAACGCCCCACTGCACACGCTTTCCCACATCGACAGCACGTAAGGCCAAAACCCACCACGCGGGCCCAATTCCGGTTGGAGGGTTTTAACGACTGTCATCTTACGACAACAATCGGGATCAACGGCTTTACGTGCCTTCTGAAGGAAGCCAACTAAGAGTGTTACCAGACCAATCGATCAACGTCGGTCGAAGTTGATCGACTGGTGTGGTAGCTTTAATTGATCTACGGATACCGTTCGACTAACCAATCGATCGACGGTCGGTGGACGTTCATCGATTAACGCCGGCTATGTTCCATCAATTTCATTTCGCGTTGTTCTTGGCCAGTACGATGTTGCTCGTACTATGTGAAGCGGCCGGCGCGTCTAATCCAACAGCTAGATCGACGTCGTCGATCCAACCAATTCATTCTACCGGTCGATCGATTGTCGATCGATCATCGACTGATTGGTCTGGTAGAAACTATCGATCGACGTCGACTAACCCATTCTACCATCCATCGATGCCCTCAATTCGTTATAAAATATAAAGAAGTAAAGAAGTTTTAAATATTGCTTAGCATTTATCTCACGGGCACTGCAACTTGTAAACTTAGTTCGCAACTGATCTTGGTGCAAAGAAGTTACCTACAGTCGTGTGCATTGCTTACTCCGACTTATACTTCTCCGCGTCTGCTTTGAGAGGTTTCAAATGTTTGTATAAACATTCTATGTTATACTTGCTTGTGTTAAAAGTTTTTATTGCATGGTTCTGAACATTGAATTTAACGGACAGAAAATCTTTTATTAATAAAAGATAAGTGTTATAGATTTCTATCAGTGAAGTACCTTTACAAACAACACCAAATTTTACCTCTTTGGAATTTGTGTTGGTTTATTTATATGGTTGGCTAGAATTACTTCGACAAATAGTGATTAAGAAAAAAAATTATTACTACAATTGTAGAATATTCTGCCAATAGATGAATCGATCTTATTGCTTTTTTAATAACTTGAAACAAAACGTGTGAACCATTTTCTTATAAGTAGGTATTACGTTTTTTCGTCGGACGGCTAACACAAATCTGATAATAATTTTTCTTGAAAAATTGCCAATATTGTGAACATTGTTAGCAAAAACTACAATATCAATTATTGATTGCTGCAAAAATTCAGTACAGCAAAAATTTGAAAGGAATCCGATTTCGATTTGAAATTCTTATTTTCCAAAGCTAGTTTTTCCCCGGGGACGAGCATCTGCGAAGTTGCCGACATTGACCTGACAAGCGGGATCGCGTGCGCTGACTCTAGTAAATCTGTTCGATAGCTCGGATACAGGATAGCAAAAACGAATCGTACCTACCGGGGGGGGAGAAATATATTAAACATAAAGTGCCCTAAATATGAAGCAAAAACTTCATGCCAAAAATATATTCATTTATTTTTGAAAAAAAATAACAAAATTCAAGTTTTTTTTAATAATCTGCCCAATTAATAGACCAAATATAAGTATGTATAACAATTAATGATACTTATAAAATATAAGGAAGATTATCAAAAACTAACTAGTTTTGCATTTTTATTTGGTTTGATTCCCGGCTCAAGTAAGATTTAAAACAACGTTTGTACTGTCAGGTTTACAATACTCAAACGGTAACATAGTTTTAAAATACTTGTTGTCATTTATTATTCATCTCTGTATGTACCTATAATTTTCAAATATAGTTTGATTTTATTTTATTTTTCTACGATATCAATTTGAATGTTAGGCTGTCCGAATTGAAACCAATTTGTATTCGTCTATTCGCTTCGTCGCTTTAAAGCTAGAACATTGCCGTATAAAGAGCTATCAATCTTTTTAATATTTCGAAGTTACTCCGAAATATTATGTCTATCATTTATTATATCTCCGACACCATAAATTATTGTTTTGCGATATGTACGAGAAAATTCAATTCATCATAGCATTTTTTGTTTCTAGTCAGTTTATAAAATGAAGCGGTGTCAATGCACTGTTTTTAATATGGCATCTATTTTTTCAGCTTACAGTACACACGCTGAAAGTTTTTACTTTTATGCGTTTTTTTATAATTTAAAGACACACAAAGACAAGACACAGAGGACAGCTCTGACAGATGTCTTTAAATTACAAAAAAACGTCGTGTCGAACGTGTCGAAATGCGTCATACCTACAATTTATAATTAATATTGTGATTACCCATGTTTTTATGTAGTAATTTCAAAACGTCTAAGTCTCTATACTAGCGTTTATATCACATTAACATTATTTGAAGCTGACTTGTAAAACCCTTTTCAGGGTCCTTGGTTAAACAGTAACTAAGTTGTCTGCTAGTGTATAACTTGCTACCGTCAATTATACGGAACAAGTATATTTTTATTTATTGTGGTAATTTAGGGTAAGGCTTCAATAAGCTATATTATGTTGGGATTCCAGTTGGTAGAATCGAGCCAACTTCTCTATAAACATAAAAAAAAGAATTAAATCTCTATAGCTTCGCGGAGTACTGCAAGAGGAGAACCTAGGAAGTCACGTCGACCTATCGGTGTCTTTTGTGCAACCCCATCATATCACTCAACCTTATAAATGAAAATCACTGCCATAAGTTTGGCAATGTCTTTGTTTTACTCCCTTCGCGTACCTATGGCCTATGAAAGATCTCGAGTGTTTCATAGCGCGTAGCTTTTCCTATTCGGTTGTACTACTTACTAAGTGGCAAAAAGTTCATCTAGAAGTTTTGTAATCTGTCACAAAAAGTTTGTATGTGCATCACAGAAGTTGGGGATCGGCCACAAATGTCTGAGATTAAAACGAAAGTCGCTTTTCCGCGACGAAACAAAAGTGTGCCGTATTCCCAGAAAGTTTGTTTACATAACGGCAACATTGTTTTGTCCGCAAAATGTTTGAGCGCAATGCAAATACAAAACTCGGGACAACACGACTATTACTTTCGGAATATCTCGATGATCACGAAGAATAACGTCATTTATGCGATACACATCTTTTGCAGATATAACGTTATTCTCCGGAACAGTCGATCTGTTGGAGCCCAACGCATGCTGATGTTGACCAAAAACTCCTTGGAGGTACGCCAGCGAGAAATCTGGCCGCCCGCAATCAGAGTCGCATTTTTTCACCGACGAAAGTATTGGGAAACGTTTCCGGTACGTATTGAGTTACAAATATTTTTAAAAGGTGTTCGTTTTCCGATTGTTTTTTTAAATAAATCATAATAGTTTTGTTCTTTGCTGAAGTGAATCCGAGTGTAATGTAGTTACATATCCTCATTAGATATGTCGTTGGCAAGGCTGCTAGTGCGTTCGGTTTTGAATGTGCAAGATAAAAATTTTGGCAATGCCTGTTTCTCGGATGCTGTGACAAATTGAAAAGATCTTTAGTACATTCAAGTTCCTGACATTTCTCAGTCACATATTAGTAATTAGTACATCCATGATATTTCACAATTGGAAACCGTAAGTGTTAAAAATATTATTATTATAGGTACTTAGTGCATTTTATTGTCTGTTGTAAATCTATTTCATATTAACCTTATTGTTGCTTGTAAATAAATCTTAATATTTTCCCTATTGATATATTGTATCAAATGACGAAAGAAAATTACTATTAATATAATAAAGAAATTGATCCTGATTATGTAAATACTCTTAGAATACACTAAGTATGTCTGGTCGAGAAAACGAAGTCTCGAGTTGGCAGCCAGTTGAAATGAATTCTGTAAACTACCAATTAAGAATTAATAGATATCCCGTAATAACGTATAAAACTACGGGCACAAAACTTTGGAGGCATACACAATGTTAATGACGTCACAAAGCCGCTCCTACAAAGCGCCCTATTATTTTATCCAGTCATCTCCACACGCAGGTCGCTCGAGTAGCTCGGGCTTCGGGAACTGTCCCTTCTGGACTCCCCGGACGTGATTAATTGGGCTTCCTCGCTTTTACAACTTCGTATGTTGTAAGTCGTTCTTTATTTTCAACCAGTTATTATGGGTTAGAGTGGGAAACTCGATGACGTAAGCATCCCGCAATCGTCCGTAGAACGTCTTATCCCCCGTCTTATCTTTATTATAAACTGAATGTTTTGTTTTTGGGAATTCGGGATGGACTTTTATGAGTCAGAACTCAGTGAATGAGAACGGACTTTTCTTTTAACATTGATTTGATGATAATTATATAATACATACGTACAATCACGACTATTATCCCCGAAGGATTAGTGAGAGACTAGGCAATGAGGACCGCAAAAGTAGTCCTCTACCATAGTCCACTTTTTACCAAATAGCGACTGCACATGTGCTCAGCAAGACAGGTGGTGAGCCCATCGCCGCTCTATGCTATTGGAAGTATGTACAGCCTTTAGTCCGTTAGTCGCCTTTTACGACACCCAAGGGAAGAGAGTAGGGTGGTAGTTTTCATCTAGCTATCAACTAGCGGCCCACTCGCGAATAAATCCGCGGGAACACCTTTATCGCGTGATTTTTTTACACGCAAACATTGTCCTGACGATTATAAATACAATAAAAAAGAATTAGCCGAAACGGTGCATCCGTTAAAAGTGATGCTTACAAACATTTCGGCAATTGATTTATATTAATATAGATATAATATGTGGAGTAATTGGGATCAAAAATAACCAGACTTAGCTGCGTTTCTCTGAAATAACAAAGTTTTTATTTACAAAATAGGGCATTATAATTATTTACATTTATTAAAAATAAAGATTAACTTAAGTACCTGAAATAACAAAGAAAACAACATTTAAGCCATTTCAGGTTTCTATCTAAATCTTTATTAGATTTAGTTTATTACATTATTTAAAATTAATATCATTTTCAAACGTCACCTGCCAGAGGCTCAGTCAGAGGCTCTGTCAGACTTAACAAAAAAGTAAATAAAATGAAGAAAAGGTTCTATGCTACTAAAAAGTATTATAGCCTTTTCTTTACATCTCCCCCCTCAGAGAGAAACAAATGCAAGTGACAATGCACGCATTTGTTTATATACAATGCAACACTGGTGATAGTTTTGTAACATGGTAGAAGTTCGATTCTGCTTTCTTGTGTCCGGTATCAACTTCATAGATTGAATTGGAATTTTTTTTTTAAATTTTATATGGTCCAATCCTCAATTCATCCATTTTCTTCCTATTTAGTCGATTCCCATTTTCTACATATACTCTATCTCCCACTTCCAATTTATATTCTTCCCTATGTTGGTCAAATATTTTTTTATTATAATTATGTGATTTTAATGTGTTGTCAAATGCTAGTTTTCTATCCCTTTTCAGATCTTCATTTTTACATCTTGATTTCAATTCAATCGGCAGAATGCTTACATTTTCACCTTCCAAAAGGTACTTTGGAGCAAACTTAGTAACCGTGTGTTCTGTTTCATTATATTTTTCAACACATTTCTATGCAATAGTTGTCCACGCTGTTTTTTTATCGCATTCATTAACTCCACATCTTATTTTATTGATTAGAGTTTGATTTAACCTTTCATTAAGCCCGTTTGAAAATGGTGTATCAACGGCAGTAAAAACCATTTCTATATTTTCCTTCTTTAAAAATTCTTTAAAATCTTTGGAATTTATGCCCGGATATTGATCTGATAATACCATATCAATGTTATAACTGTTTGTGACATTTTTCATTAATTTAATAAAATTATTGGAATTCTGATTCCTTGATGTGCATATCTTGTAAAATGATCAACTAAAAGATGCAAGTATTTTTTTGTTGACCGTGATCCTCCAAACCCTCCAATGGTATCAATTAATACTATTTCAAATGGAGTTGTTGCTGGACCCAAATGTGACATTAAGCCATACTTTGATTTCCTCCTTGACTTATTCTTTATGCAAATCTCACATTGGTCACAAATTCGTTTTGTGTTTGTGATAATATTTTTTGCTGTATAGAATGGTGTTATTTTATTCGTCATCTGGGTTATTCCAATGTGGCAGTAAGTGACATGGACATCTTTTATTAGAGTTTTGCTAAGATCTTCTGATAGTATAATTTTTTTATTTCTTTTGTTCTTTTTGTAGTAAATTCCATTCTCCAATATCAATTTATTTTTACCATTTATTTGGTCTTGATTTGTATATTGGTCATTTTTATATCGTTTAGATTTACTAAATTTACTACTTTTAAAAAGTCATCAGTATTGTCATGAGGTTCTAGAACTGGATTTCTACTTAAACAGTCTGCTTCTTGATTTGATTTTCCTGGGTTATATTTTATTTTAAAATTATATTGAGATAAATAATATGTCAAATCACCTAGTTCCTCATCCGTTCTAGCCTTGATGTTGATATTTTCTAATGATTTATGATCTGAGTAAACTATAAATTCTTTTCCCATAAGCCAGTGCTGCCAATATTTCACAGCTTCTTTTATCGCCAGACATTCTAAATATATTGCATTTTTCTTTTTTTGAGATTCTCTTAATTTTTTTGAAAAATAAGCCACCGGCTTCATAACTCCATTAGCATCTTCTTGTTTCAACACTGCTCCCATTTCCTTTGATATTAGCATCTGTGTAAATATTTATTGGTAGTTCAGGATCAAATTTTTTTGAATTGGTTCAGAGCATAGCAATTCTTTAATTTTATCAAATGTTTTTTGACATTCTTCAGACCATATAAATTTAACATCTTTCCTTAATAAGTTATGTAACGGATCCAAGATAATTGCACTTTGTGGTACAAACTTATGATGAAAATTTATTTTTCCTAAAAATTGGCGTATATTCTTTCTTGTTTCTGGAACCGGAAAGTTTTTGACGGCAGTTAAATAATCTTTCAAAGGTCTGATAGTATTATTTTCTATTATGTGACCTAAATATTTAGCATCATTATTTGCAAAGGAACACTTCGAAAATTTTAGTCTAAAACCCTCTGTTAATATGGCTTCTAGTAGTTCTGATACATGAACAAAATGTTCTTCAAAAGTCTTCGAAAAAATCAGAATATCATCTATAAAATTTACTGCAAAATTAGAGAGTTTGTATTTTCTTATGATATTGCTCAATATTCTTTGGAAAATTGCTGGAGACGTCTTTAATCCAAACGGGAGGCATGTCCACTGGAAATAGCCTTCCTGTGTTACAAATGCAGTTTTGTATCTATCTTGAATTTTCAAAGGGACAGACCAAAAAGCTGAATTTATGTCAAAAGTAGAAAAATACCTACAGTTTACAGCCTTTACCATTAAATCTTCAATCAACGGGAAAGGTTGTGATTGTGGAACAACAATTTTGTTCAATTCTCTGAAATCTATACATAACCTTGTCTTTTTACCATCTTCCTTTTTATATGCTAGAGTTACTGGAGCAGCAAATGGACTGTAAGATTCCTCAATCAAATTCATTTTTAATAGTTTCGATATTTGTTCTTCTATTTCTCACGTCGATGTCATGTGACCTCAGTCAAGTTGGACGCTTGTGTATCACTCTCAACTCGAAATAATTTAAAAGAGCTTGTAAAGTGTTTAGTACTGCTAAAAAGTGCCACCAGTCTTGTGTGCGGAGGATAAAGTGTGTTTTGGTGTAATTAACTTTCCAAATCACTGGGGTGAAACAATTAAAATAGCAATTAAAGCTTCCCAAATTGTGTAGTGTGTTTTTATTTGGAGGCAGTCTCACAATATTCGACGGAATATAAATATTTCGACCTCCGAATTCCGACAATCTTTGACAAAATACCTGCTCTGGAGAATTCCACTACTTATTTCGTCATTGTGAAACATCGACTCCGTGGCGTAGCGTGAAGTGTACTCGAGTTACAAGCGGTCGTGCGCTACGATTCCAAGGATCAAATCCTGGCATTCTGTTTTATTTTATATTTTCAGTTTAATTTTTGGTTTTTTTTTTGTTACTTATTCTTTTTTTTTATTCAATTCTTTTTTTTGTAATATTAAGTACTTTATTTTTAAAAATTCTTTATTTTTTTTACTTTTTTATATTATATTACAATTTTTTTTGTTTCCATAAAATAACAGTAACAACATAAGTAAATAATTATGGATAGTAAAAAGAAAAATATTAAATGTTCTGCATGTCCGAATTTAATAACTGATCGAAGATTTATCAAATGTAATTTATGTAAACAAACCTACGATTTAGAATGCGCTAACGTCTCCGAAAAAAGATTTTACCTCATGACAAATGAAAACAGGAATGCTTGGATTTGTGATTTGTGTCGATCTCGCCGCCCTAAGGTTGACAATACCAACACACCAATCCAAAAAGCTGCACGAGAGGATCACTCCAAGAGTGTAACCAGCGACGAAGAAGTGAGCAACATAACCACCCGTATCAAGTCGAAGACAACATGCTCATGTTTATCTATGGATGATGTGAGGGAGGCCTTAAGATCTGACTTTCTGAATCCAATAAAGCACAGTTTCGGGAAATGAAGGGGCTGATCCAGGATTTTCAGGAGTCCTTGACATTTTTTAACAAGGAATTCGAACTCTTCAAAACTGAATATTTCGCACAAAAAGAACTTGTTGAAGGGGTGATGAAGGAGAATGAACGTCTGAAATCGGCCAATACTGAAATTCAGGGTAAATTGAGAATACTGTACCAACAACTACGTGCTGCAAATCTTGAGATCCACTGCGTCCCGGAAAACAAGCAGGAAAACCTTAATTCAGTTCTGCATCAGCTCGGTCAAATCATTAACTGTCCGACAGACACGTCCGATATCCAGTACTGCTCGCGCACAGCAAAAATGGATTCTAGGACCTCACGTCCTAGAACCATTCTAGTGAAATTCATCAACCAGAAACGGAGAGACGAGTTTATAAAATCTGCAATCGAATTCAATAGGAAGAAAAAGGCTGAGGAACGTTTGAATAACTCTCATCTAGGGATAGCCGGTGAAAGAACAGCGATCTTTATCTCTGAACATCTCTCATTAGAAAATAAACAGCTACATGCATCTACACGTGTCCGTGCAAAGGAACTGGGCTACAAATTCGTTTGGGTTCGTAACGGAAGAATCTTTGTCAGGAAATCGGAAGAGGCCAACTTTGTCTGCGTGCATAATATAGAAACACTAAAAACCTTGTCTTAAGTTGTGCTTGCATTGCTCACTCATTGCACACTTTTCATTGTAATTATTAACCAATAATGATTCGAAAATGGCTTTCTCAAAAAAAATTGTAATGAAAACTAGTTTTAAGATAGGTCTGCTAAATGTTCAATCCATTAAACGGGTTGGGATGAATTGAAAGAGTCTATTACCTCCAACAACTTTGATATCCTCTGCCTGACTGAAACTTGGCTTAAGCATGATTCAAACACCAAACCTTTCACTGTCCCGGGATATAGATTACTGCATATTCCTCGTGGCTCAAGAGGTGGCGGTGTTGGTGCGTTTGTTAGAAATAAATTAAATGTTAAAGTTTTAGAACACCCGTTGGGAAAGTTAGAGCAACAGTGGTTATCTGTGAAGGTTAGAAGTCAGAACATTATAATAGGTATAACTTATCGCCCGGAGTCTGTAAGTCGTAGAACTGCTCTTGAATGTTTGGCTAATTCAATGTCCCTGTTTGGATCTCAATGTGAATTCCTATTTTTGACAGGTGATTTAAACATCAACTGCCTTGACAATAATAAAAAAGTAATTCTACCGGCTTGTCTTGTGGATCTTGTAGATACGTATAAGCTCATACAGATAGTCAATAAACCAACGCGAATAACCGATAATACTCGGTCCTTTATCGACTTAATATTTACTCGAAAATCGTTAAAACCGCGACATATATCGGTAATACATAACGATGATATTAGTGACCATGGCTTAGTTTTAGCTGAGTTTCCAATAGAAATGGAAAAGTTTAAGCCACGGTTTATAACTTTCAGATCCATTAATAATAACAAAAAAGAAATTCATGAAGCTGCTAAGTACACTCCATGGGAATTGGTATCTGCGTATAGTGATCTTAACGATATGGTATTGATGTTTAATATGCTTATTTTAGATCTTTTTGACACTTTTGCTCCCAAACAGACTCGTAAAATCAACCATCCGCCCTGTCCTTGGATGACTGACACTCTCAAAGTATTAAGAAAGGAAAAAGAAAAAGCTTGTGGTAACGCCAAGAAAATAAAGTCAGATTCGGCAAAACAATACTACCGTAGTCTTCGCAATTATTACAACTTTGCCATAGCACAAGAAAAACGTTCTTTTTTTAATCAATTTGTGAACAACAATTGGAATAAACCCTATTTAATGTGGCGTCATGTAAACAACATCGTAAAACCTAACCAAAGTAACGCAATCCCTATTCACCTTAAAGATGTAAACGCACTTAATAAACATTTCACAGAAAGTGTTCCAAATTTACCTGGAGATATTGAAGAATTGGGCAAAGTTAAATCGTGCTCGCGGCGCCTCGGAGACAATCTATTTGAGTTTAGTGCTGTGAATGAGTCAGAAATAGAACGCATCGTTTCCAAAATGTCATCTAACTCTCAGGGATGTGACGGCATATCAATGTTGATGATACAGCTAACACTACCCCACTCTATGCCTGCCCTATTGTCTATAGTAAATACATCCTTACTCGACGGAGTGTTTGCTAATGAGTGGAAATGTGCAGTAATTACTCCTATTCCAAAGAAATCGAAGATCGAGAACGCGGATGATTTAAGGCCTATTAGCGTACTTTCAGCTATTTCTAAAATAGTTGAAAAGTGTGCTCTAGCTCAGATCAACAGATTCGTTGAGAATCAAAATTTATTACCAGCCTTTCAATCGGGGTTTCGTCCAAAACATAGCACATCTACGGCTTTACTTGATATTACAGATGACATACTTTCTGCATCTGATCGCGGTTTTGGGACTATTTTAGTCCTGCTAGATTTTAGTCGCGCGTTTGATTCCGTAAATTTGGAACTACTATTAGCTAAACTTAATTTTTTTGGTTTCGGATCGACTGCTTGTGACTGGTTTAAATCTTACTTCTCGCGTCGCTCACAAAAGGTTCGGTGCGTAAAAGACGACGGCACTGTGGAGGTCTCGACCCCACTATCGCTCGGGGTGTGATCCAAGGCTCTATCTTGGGTCCAGTATTATTCGATTTATATACATCTAATATAACTGAAGTAATTGAACACTGCCGTTTCCACCTCTATGCGGATGATACACAGCTTTATGTTCACACTAAGCCTTCTGCGATAGATGTATTATCAGCTGTGTGTAAATTAAACAGGGATCTTCAGGCCATTGCTGATTGGTCTCGTAAACACTTTCTTGTTTTAAATCCGGCAAAAAGTGTTCAAATTATATTGGGCACTAAAAAACAAGTCGCATCCATTAAAACTGTACAAATAAACGTAATCTTAGACAATGTTTCTATACCTCGTGAGGAATGCGTTCGTAACTTAGGTTTGTTTATTGATGAAAATCTTAGGTTTGAGAATCATGTTAGGCGAAAGGTCGGTCTTTGTTTTGGCTCCTTCAAAATTTATTTAAGCACCACAGATTTTTGAGTACTAATGTTAAAGTGCAATTATGCAATTCCCTAGTGTTATCCCATCTACATTATTGTGATATTGTGTACGGTCCTTGTCTGCTCAAAAAGACGGAACATCAAATCCAGAGGATACAAAATGCTTGTATGCGATTTTGCTTCCCAATACCAAAAAGGGATCATATTACCCCTCACTTAGTACATAACAAGATTCTGTGTATGGGCGGGGCCAGGGACTTGAAATATGCTTGTTTTTTACAAACTTTATTTAAAACAGGAACGCCAGAATACCTGTATTCTAAGTTAAAATGGAAGACGCGTTGCTCAAAGTTAAGGCACCTTGGTAACTTCCTGTCTCCGCCCTTACACAGAAACAACGTTACGAGGGGATGCTTTTCATTTGCCGCTTCGAAAATATGGAACGACCTGCCGCCTCCTTTACGGGAGGGTGTTGGAATGTCAAAAATTGGTTTCAAGCGTAAATGTAAATTATGGTTACTAAAAAAACAAAACGAAACGGCTATGATAATGTTTAAATTACAATTGTAATAAAATGTAGTAGGGAAAATTTCATTAAAATTATTTTCATAAAACTTAACTGTTGTCACATTTTCTTAGAAAAGTATAAAAAAACACGCTAGGTTGTGGCAGAATATCAGCTACAGCTATCGTTTCAGCTGTTTGATGCTGAGCCACATTACCTTTTTGTTCCATATTGTTAGTTTTTAAGTTAGTTGTAAAACTTGAACAAATAAATACTTTTTATTACTATTATTATTATTATTATTATTATTATTATTCTCTTCTATCTTTAGTTGTGCATCTGTATAGACGTTTGTAGCAGTATTTATCCACCATTAAATCTATATGAGCTTCATAATCTCGTACAGTGCCAATGTCATATTTATCCTTAGCAAAAACTGGATTATATTTTTCTATTAACTTTTCAATTTCTAATTTTTGGTACAAATCTAGATGGTTAACTAACATCTCAAATTTCTCCAAATTAATATTTTCATGAAGTTAATTTCATCTTCGTTTCTTTGTTTAAATTCTTGTTTTAAAACATCACAGTTTAATTGCAATCCATTTTCATTTTTGTCGCCTAGTACATCAGGAATTTCGACATTTGTTAAATTAGACATATCATTATTTTCATAGTTTTTGTTTTTAATACTATTTTCTGTATTTTTACATTGTGTGATCTTTAATTTTTAGTTTTGTATTAATTTGAAATTGGTTATACAATCCAAACCAATTAAAAAATCATAATTAAAATTATTGTTTTCTACAACAAAAACATCCATATTTTTTTCAATATTATGGATTTTTATTTTTAAAGTTACCATTCCTTTTGTTTTTTTCTCACCATTAATAGTCTTCAAGTTCACCATTTGCATTTTATTTGTACTCTTTTGTATCTTTAATAATTTTTCATTTATTAATGATACATTTGAACCTGAGTTATAAATTCCAGAAACTTCCAACGTGTCATTTAGAAGTAACTTGATTCTTATTAATGGTGGCACCTCTAGTTTTTCGTATTCTTCTCATTCAGTTCAATTTCTAATTCTGAGTTATTCACAGTTTTCAGAACGGCTTTTTGATTATTACTATTAAACCAGCAATCTTTCTCAGGATGGTAGCGTTTTCCTTTTTTCTCATTGATGCAAATTTGGCAAGGTTTTTTTCCTTCAGTTTTTTTGGTTTTAATGTCAGAATTTATGTTATATATTTTTTTGTATTTATCCTTACCAACAAAATGTTCTAATTTCTCTAATTCATTGTATAGATCTTCAGTTTCTTGTAAATTTTCTCTATCAATTTTATCAGATACATAATTAGGTAAGCCAAACGATATAAGGTCTATGAGAGTCCCAGTATCGATAGATTTTCTTACTTGCAATAAAAGTTTTTCTTTTTTTAAAGCATACTCAAGCAACGAACCGGCTTGATATTTAAAGGCAAGAGCATATCTAATAGCCGACCATCCTTTGTTAGCAAATGTCTCACAAAAACTCTTTTCCCATTTGTTCCATTCTGATTCCACTGTTAGTTTCATAAGCATACAAATGTACCAATCAACACTGGAGCATTCCAAAAAATTTTTTAAAACTTCAATTTTAAAACGTTCAAATTCTTTGTTAAAATCTGTAATCCACTGGTAAGCATTTGAGTTTTTTCCCGTAAATTTTTCAATCATGAAATCTTTTGCAATTTTCTCTAAATTTTGAGTTTCAAATTTATTATGTTTTTCTTCAAGTAACTTCTCTAATAGTTTTTCTATCATTTGGTTCGATCCACTAGATATAGATGCAGCATTATTTGTTTCCTCCAAAATTTCTTCCAGGTACAAATCATTAAACTGCAAGTTTTGTTCTTTATCTAAATATGTTTTTGAAATATTGTCCGTCAAGGTTATCCATATTTTCCGCGTTTGATGTCTTTTAGTTAATGATTTTCTTACCTTTTCATAGTTAGGAGTATTTGTAACTGCTTGGTGTAAATTTGCCGGCTGGTACTCGTCTGGTATTCCAAAAATCTGTCCATTATGTGTCGATATTGAAGTTATGCATATGATGTTTGATTTTCCATCTATTGCTGGTTTTACAGCAAAATCAAACCTTAACTTCTCCATTTTCCTTGAAATAGTTGAAGTATGTTGTTTTATAATATGTGGAGTAATTGGGATCAAAAATAACCAGACTTAGCTGCGTTTCTCTGAAACAACAAAGTTTTTATTTACAAAATAGGGCATTATAATTATTTACATTTATTAAAAATAAAGATTAACTTAAGTACCTGAAATAACAAAGAAAACAACATTTAAGCCATTTCAGGTTTCTATCTAAATCTTTATTAGATTTAGTTTATTACATTATTTAAAATTAATATCATTTTCAAACGTCACCTGCCAGAGGCTCAGTCAGAGGCTCTGTCAGACTTAACAAAAAAGTAAACAAAATGAAGAAAAGGTTCTATGCTACTAAAAAGTATTATAGCCTTTTCTTTACATAGATTTGATCTGAGTTACACATAGATCAACACTTTTGACGTTATAAATATTCATAATCTATCTATTGTATCAAAGTCCTAATCTGGCTACAAACCAATCTCATCCAGCCAACGTTATGATAATGCAAAACTTTCGGAAGGCTTTCACGCTCCCAGCTCCCCCCACAAGTTGGGTGAGTCCCCTTTGTCGGAACTTTGCGACGGACGCAACTCGGCTCGTGTCACGTGTATCGTCGGATTGTAGATCGCATAATGGGCATCGCGCGGCCCCGATTCCGTCAAAACAGTTTTGCTTTTGCTATTTTGAGATGAATTTTGTGCATTGTCACACTATTATTTGAGTGAGTATGAGTGAATTTGATATTAAAAGTCTTGGCCATGAGCAAAGTCAAAGTCAAAATATTTATTCAATGTAAACCTTTACAGGCACTTATTGACGTCAATGCTAATAAAAAAACAGTTAACTAACTTGTAGTTAAGACTTAACAACTAATCTAACTATCCAACTCTACCTACCTAACTAATCTATGTACCTAAGAAATCTACAACCAATACGGATTTTGGGAAAGCTTTCGACTGAGAAGAAGCTGGCAAGAAACTCAGAGGCCTTTCTTCCTCTAAGTAACAAAAGTTACTTAAATACAGTGTAATAGATCTAATTAAGAACAATTTAATAATACATAATGAAGTACAATTTGTACGCATCAATAAAATTGTATTACAAATTAATGATAATAAAATAAAATAAAATTATTCAAGGCGTCGTGCGATGCTTACTGCACGTTGTACTACGGCAATCTTCATCAATTCATTTATTCCAAACAATATACATTGTGTTGAATACATAAAGTTACATTTAAATTACATCATCTTCATCATCATCATCATCATCAGCCTATAAAAGAAGGAGGCAAACGAGCAGGTGGGTCACCTGATGGAGAGTAATCACCGCCGCCCATGGATACCCGCAAAACCAGAGGAATCGCAGGCGCGTTGCCATCCTTTAAGGAAGGAATAGGAATTGTGAGAGAGGGGGGGGGGGGATGGGCCTCCGGGACCCTCACTGGCCGGACGAAACACAATAGTACCAAGTGCCATTATTTCACGCCGGATATTCGTGAGAGGGTGGTTTTACGGCGGGCGAGCCGGCTTAATGCGTGCTGCAACGCGACGTGGCTCTACCACTCAGTCAGTGTCACTCATTTAGCACCACCCAGGGGTCACGTGTAGGGTCTCAAGGGTAAACCTACGGACGCGAGTAACTTTAACCCCCTAATCTGGCACAGGCACAGGTTATAGTTACAGTCTTCTTACTGTAACCGTTTCGTAGCGGTGAAGAATACTACCACCCCCTCTCTTCAATTGGGTGTCGTAAAAGGCGAGTACGGACTAAAGACTGCACATACATCCAATCCAACAGCATAGTAAGGTGATGGGCTCACCACCTGTAACGATATGCACATGTGCAGTCGCTATTTGGTGAAAAGTGGATTATGGCAGAGGACTGCTTCTGCTGTCCTCATTGCCTAGTCATTGACTAACATTGACTAACCCTTCTGGTATAATAGTCGTGATTATGTGTATGTATGTCTTAGTATAACAAGCGGAATCAACGGTTTTAAGTTACCCCTGGGTGGTGCTAAATGTCTGTGTGACTTCGTCTAATAAGTAGTAGAGCCACGCTGCGTTGCAGCACGAGTTAGGCCGGCTCGCCCGGCGTAATACAATCCTGTCATGGAATATCGGCAGACAATGGCTAACATTGTTGTTGTGTTTCGTCTAGTGAGTAAAGTACCGGAAGCCCATCTATTTTTTACAGAACTTTGGGGTTTTTTTTATTGTGTGATATGCTTGCATTTGACCACTATCTCACCTGATGGTAAGTGATGATGTGGCCTACGGTGGAACATGCTTGCCTAAAAGAAACATGTTCACTCGTGATTTGAAGACCCCAATATTGTACCTGTTAGGAAACACCGACTCTGGCAGGGAGTTAGTTCCACAGCTTTGCAGTACGAATGATGAAAGTAGACGTAAAGCGCTTCGTACGCATATGCGGAATCCCCACTGTGAATCTATGGCGTCGCTCAGTTTGTCTGGTTGTCCTATGGTACAAAGGGGATGGAGGAATTAAATCGAATAATTCCATGGCACACTCTCGGAAGTGTACCTATCCTATAAAAAAACTGATAGACATGCGACCTGGTGGCGATGTTCTAAGCTCTGCGGATATTTGTAAAATGCCACTGTTATACAATATAGTTTGGTAATAAAACTAATAACAAAAGGAACAGAGAAATCGCGCGACGCGTCGCAAACCGCCAGGTCAAGTGGTCGAACGGTCACGATTGTTTATTAGTCGGGTCGTAAATCGCATAATGGATCTCGCGTAACTCGACACGGTTAAATCGAGCCGAGGTCCGTGCCTTTATAAGTAACCTCGAGTTTTTTTTTAATGTGACACGTCACTGTGACTACATCCTGCCTGATGGTAAGCAGCCGATGTAGTCCAAAATAATGAGAGCGCTCCTCACCGTGGAGCAAGCACGTTTATCTACTCTAGACAACCAACTTGAACTCCCAGGAGTATGTAGTAGGTGTTAGGGCCTCGCTAGGAAGGTGCAAAAGAACCTCCAGGGATGTTCGGTCACACAGCTCGAGCCGCCGAAATCAGGTTACGATGTAAAGAAAGTATATATATCTCTCCCAAAAAAGAAAGCTGGCCCGAATCCGTTAACAGTTTCGCTTTTAACATTTTGAGATGAATTCTGCGCATTGTCTGTAGTCACACGGAATTTATAATTTAACGCGACAGTGTCACGCTTGGTAATCTTTGTACAAAGGTAACGAGGCATGACGGATACGACTGGTTTGCGAAACTGTAAGCTCTTACAAAGGTTTTTTTATGTTACTGCTGAAGCTGTTACTGGAGCTTTAGTTCTTATACCTGCTGCAAATTAGCCATTTAGGTGCAGCCGTGCTGAAGTGATGCGCGAACAGACAGTCGTACTTACTTACTTACTCCGCTGGATCAGCGACCTGAAGTGGATATTGGCCTCTTTTTTATGCTTAATGAGACAGCTCTAGACCTCGATCTCGCCTGATGGTGAGCGTAGATGAGGTCTACGATGGTCCAATCTGCCCCAGAAGATGCCTATTAACTCACGCCTTGAAGGCATTCAGGTTATAAGTTTTTGGGATACAAAAATGAAGTCATGAAGCGTTTAGTGCGATATAGTGGAACTTCTACTAGGTGGGGATGATATCCTTCATTACGCCTGGAGGTTTTTTAACCGCCTCTGTGGTCTAGTGGCTAAGCTACCTGTTTCAGACCCAGCGGTCCCGGGTTCGATTCCCAGCGGGGGGTACATCTTTGTGTGCTCGGTTTGGTTGGTGGTAGGGCTGTTAAGTCCGCCTGGCTAGCTACCACCATCTTATCTAAGTCTGTCGCCATAACAACGATGTTTATAGCATTGTTGTGTTCCGGCAGTTTGAGATAAGATAGCCAGTTCCTCAGTGGTTGAGGATTCCGGGTGAAGCGCGCTTCCACCTTCGGCCTTATCGTCACTTACCATCAGGTGAGATGAAGGCCAAGCGCTTACCCGTTGCCAATAAAAAAAAAAAAAAAAAAAAAGGTTTGGTGGTAAGGGCGATGGTGGTATGAGCTCGAAAAGCCTCCGACACGAGATGACGCCACTGCTCCCTGTCTTGTGCAGTCTCTTGCACGTTGATAGGCCCCAGCAGCTCGAATACGTCCCTGGCTACCATGTCCTTCCAGCGGTACTTAGGGCGCCCGACTGGCCTTCTCCCACAGGGCACTCCCACGTACGCGCACTTCACCACTCGTGGCCCAGCCAGCACAGTCTGAGTGAATTCTTTTCTTGACTTCTTTTTTTTTCCACAGTCGTGGCAATTGAATTTTATTTATAAAGATTATCATACGTATGTATAATTATTATCTCGCCTATTTCCTCTGAGGGGTAGGCAGACACTAAACTGCCGACTACAGGTTTCCAATTAATACTATTTCAGGCGCGGCGTATTTGCGAGTGTGTTACGATCAACTGAAGGGCAGCATTCAAAACGTTGCCCCCGTCGCGTAGCGCTGAAAGAATACTACCACCCCCTCTCTTCCCTTGGGTGTCGTAAAAGGCGACTAACGGACTAAAGACTACACATACATCCAACAGCATAGAGCGGCGATGGGCTCACCACCAGTCACGCTGAGCACATGTGCAGTCGCTATTTGGTAAAAAGTGGACTATGGTAAAGCACTGCTTAATTTGCTGTCCTAATTGCCTAGTCGTGATTATAATTACTTAAAACGTTACAATATTCAATTTTCATTCACATATAACAAGCGATAAAAGTTGACCCCTTTACCAAGGAAGTACCCCACAATCACAATCATACAATCATATAATCCTATCTGAGAACATTTTCCTATGTGTCTTTAATATTAAAAGCTTGCTTCCTATTTGGTTACATTTTGTTTCAATTACATTTTCGCTCCAATTTTCTTTTGTCCTAAAAGATTGCGTATATTACTGTCCTGTTGTTGTCTTATGATATTATTTCGAATCATATTCTTTCAGATATGTAAACTTTAGATAATTTATTATGAATAAAATGTTCCTTTGCTTAATATTATAGCCCGGAATTAATGAATGAATATGGTCACTGGCTGGTTTATCTAGACTAAAAAATCGTAGAAAAGGTACTTACGTAATAAAACTATTTGTTCAGTACAATGAACATGACTGGCAAATTTATATTTTATAGCCGCTTTATATTTTGGATAGTAGTGTAACATTACAATTTTTTTATTTTAAATTATACGTGTGGCATCTTTATTCATTTTTCTTGACCGTGTCATCTAGCAAGTAAGACTGTATTATCTGAAGCAAGTTTTATTAATAGTTAAATCTATATTTTACAATTCTATCTACTTGTTTTATTACAAACACTATTCGTAATAAAGGTGGTAAAGACGAAGGATACTTAACCTGAATAGGCTTCATCGCTAAAGAACTTTTACAAAATACAAATTATTTAATTATCGTATATTCTAATTTGTTATTGAAAATAAATTTAATGTTATTGACGTTTTCAGTAAAATGATGTTACCTCAACCAATTAATAAACATTTTTTTGTGTGAGGGTTGTAAAATTCACGTATCATGTCACGTTTGACATGTTGATAACTGTACCAATTTTAATTAAACAGTTAAGTGAAAAATTCTACCTTTAACAGCACTCCAACTTTCGAGGTTCGAATATCGATAAAATTGTTGAGAGACGAGTTTTGATGCGGAATTTTATGTTGGACTTTTTAATTTAAAAAAATAAATGTATTAAGTTTATAATCTGTATGAAAAGTTTAACTGCAAATTGATGATACTTTTTATTATAAAATAGTGAGAAGCTTGTAAATAGAATGGAAAAAGCAATAACAACAATAATCAAATAGTTAGTCCAGCAAATGCTGTGTATACCTGTAATCGGGAAACAAGTTTGTACTAAGACCTGTGACCGATGCGATTGTTAAAAGTGTATCGCTGTTGGTGTACCTTTAGAATCATTATCATCATCAGTCTTAAACGTCCCACTGCTCGGCACGGACTTTCTCGTATAGACAACAGCATATGAAGTGTACCTAGTTACGTCTGTCAGCTCTAGCATTCCTGTGCGTCAGCACTCCATATTCTAAGAACCCTGGGAGCTGAGTTGACAAATGTAAACATTCAGCACACGATTCTGGGAGGCGAAGTATGAAAGATGACGCATAATCCGAACCTTCATAAATCATTATATTATTAATAAGTTTAGTCTTAGACATACTCTCCAGCCTATAACACGTCTCCTGTGAAATAAAAGCTTGTTTTTAAAAAGCTCTTTGTCTCGCCCACGTCTTGACTACCTTGCAAACACATAAAAATAAAACAATCATTAGGACGAACGAAAGAAAGATAGATATGAAATGCATTTATAACAAACCCACTCATACAATACATGATAATACAAATAGAGATACATTAGACAGCTGGACAGCCGTGCTATGAAGCCACGTAAGCCATTGTTCCCGGTTGTTGTCGTAAGATAACAGTCGTTGAAACCCACTAACCCGCACTGAGCCAGCGTGGTGCTGTCCACGTGGGAAGCCCAGCATGGAACGTTTATAGGTTTGATAGTGATTATAGACAGCTATAACGCAAGTGGTGAAAGAATACTACCACCCCTCTCTTCCCTTGGGTAACGTAAAGGGCGACTAACGGACTAAAGACTGTACATACATCCAACAGCAAAGAGCGGCGAGGGCTCACTACCGGTCGCGCTGAGAACACGTGCTGTCGCTATTTGGTGAAAAGTGGACTATAGCAGAAGACCGCTTATGCGGTCCTCATTGCCTGGTCTGTGACTAACCCTTCCGGGATAATAGTCGTGATTATATGTATGTAGGCATGTATGTAGAACGCAATACATAACACGTCTAGTGTGACTTTATCATAAAATAACATTTCCCCACATCTAGAGCGATAACAACTTCTGAATAGAAGCACTGTATACGTCCTACGAATGCTGC
The DNA here is from genome assembly GCA_963921215.1 of Scoparia ambigualis. NCBI lineage: Eukaryota > Metazoa > Arthropoda > Insecta > Lepidoptera > Crambidae > Scoparia > Scoparia ambigualis. The sequence continues at coordinate 4,141,944 of OY992503.1, forward strand.
GCATAGTAACCGTACGTATGCAAATGAGACTCCTGCAATTCAATATCGCCCCTTTGTCGTGAAAATGGTATGTTACCGTCGTACAATCTCGTTGGCACCATTACTTTTAAACTATTTTTCCTAAATTCCTCACTGGGTAGGTAATCTTTAATTTTCATCTCACCTGATGATAAGTGACAGTAGAGCCAAAAGGTGAAAACGCACTTCACCCAAAATGTTAAACCAATGGGTTGTTGAATATCTTTATTTCACAAATATTAATGTTGTAAAACAGCGAAGTTTATATATATGTATATTTTTATTTTGAGTGTTTTGGAAAATACAGTACCTACTGTAGCTAACCAGGTGTTACCTTTTTAATTAAGGCAAGCCCTACCAACAACACAAAACCTATAATAACAAAACTGAGTACTGTAGTTGAAAGATGTAGCTCCCGCTGAGAATCAAACACTTTGGGTTGATTTAATACCAGTCGTACAATGTAAAAAACAACCGCAAAAATCAGCACCTGCAATCAATTACACAAACATAAATATAGCATTTTACATTCGAAGGTCTCTAATTTTTTAAACTATTTTCTACAATTTAGCGTTTACCAAAAAACATGTGGCAGATGGGAACCCGCAGTATTGTGCAAATCATGCGTATAATGTCTCTCACGGTAGAGAATCAGTTTAGGATGTGTTCGGAATCGAGTGAGCGCTATTGTTTCTTTGAGTGTTTGCACTTCAGAGTAGGACAAGTGTTTTTACTGTATGGAAAAATTGTAAACTACCACGATTGACACCAAGCGCTTCATGAATGAAACTAATCTTGTGATCGAATGGTAAAACACCTCTCGTACTTCTTCACAACCTAAATCCAAGGTAATAGAATGATTCGTAAGTAGGGGAAGTAATTAACAAGATTTAAACGAAAACTAAATGGTAGCAAAAGTCGCAACTTAAAATATTAAAATAAATATATAAATTTAAATTTATCGCTCATTGTCATAATTACAATAATGAAGGACTACTTACGAGTCGACTGAAAAATACTGATGTAATGTATATACACTTGACTCATTCACTCAACCCCAGGCATCAGATAAGTCAGTCTATATAACAACAAAATTAATAGAATTGTTTTATTCCGTACTTTAATCTAGATGAATAAAAGACAGGCAGACAAAAAAGATTTTAAGGAGGTACAAAGTCCTAAAAGGCGTTTCAAAGTTCACAAGAAAAAAACCTTACCTATACTAACAATTATGTTGCGTGATCGAGTTACCGTAGTGATATCTCAACTACGAAATCCACGGGATCTGAAATACATCAAAAAATGTCGGTCAGTAGGATTGGCTATTGAATAGAATCTAACAATATGTCATTGGCATCGAAGACGAATTTTACGAACCCAGCTTTAATACTATCGAAGTCCTACAGAGGCGTGTTGAATACATTACACAAAGCGTATATTGTGGACTTGCTCCGCAATAGTACGGGGTTGAGGCGATATTGTTATCACGTTAAAAGTACACTGTTTGTGTATAAATAAGGACCAATATTTGGCAAGGGGTTGCCCGCAATAAGGAGTCCCTTTTACCGCTACTCTGGATTCTTGATGTCAATGAACTCAATACTAGCATTACTCCGTATTAGAGACTTGTCTCTAAAATGCCTTGGCATTTAATGTCAAAGTGTAACCAGGTCATATTTGGTTTTATTAAAATAACAAAAGAAGAGAAAGATAAAATCACATGATTGGGGTAAGGCTGTTAATGGGTATTCTCTCATCTCTGGGGACACAATAAAAGCCGTCATAGGCATTTCCACGAACGGACGCGGTGGTACCGACAATGATGCTTATGAATGTTTAGAAAAAAACTGAAAAAAACTGCTACGGCTGCGTTCGTCTTAAGCGCCCTCTTCACATAGGCAGACGCATCCGCAGGTGGGTGATTTACGCGTCTGTGGTAGGTATTTAACGTCTGCAGACTCTGTATACCTACCACAGACTCGCAAATCACCCCCTAGACATCGGCAGACGCATCCGCAGATGACGTCTGCAGATGCGTCTGCCTATGTGAAGTAGGGGCATTACGGTGCGGCGCGCGAGCGGGTTGTCTATTAGAGATGACACACGCCCACAATTAATAACGTATCAATAGACTGTTTAACTTACTATAGTGAGAAATTTCACATAACGAGTATGGAGATTAACTAAAAAAATGAATTTAGAAGGCTTAACAATCTATAGATAGGTAAGTTATTAATTTCAGGCGTAAGATTGCTGAAGTGTAATAAACATCCGCACGTCGCGCCGCAGGACGCCCGCGGCCGTGCGTCTTCGTGTATCAAAGCCTTTACACATCCTATTTGTACATCCAACCGCACAAATACGGTAAACCATTGCTCACACGCCAGTGTGTCCGGCACATTGAGTCGCAGTTCCAGTGATGATTTATTCAGAGCAGGGCAAGTCACGTCTCGTATGTAAATAGAAACCGAATCGAGCCTGTTTGAGTACGTATCAAAGGGTATTTTTGACGTGGAACTAAGCTTCGTAGCGTAGAAACGTGTATCACCTCCATAACATCGCGACTTTGTGATCTTAAGCTATGTATTTATGCCTTTGAGTTCTTTTGGAATTCCGTATCAGCGGTGGCGCAAGGTTTTGTAGTTGGAAAGGATTTTGCTTACTGTTATGGTGAGCGAACTCTAAAATTATAACTATAAAAATACGGAACAGCAGCAATAACTATGTTGCTGTTATGTTTTTTTGTCACACCTCCAAAAGGTATATGGGCTATAAAGGTATGTAGGCTAGTCCGCCTGCACGAAGAGGCACTTTGTGGGCCGGCAGGGTGATGGTGACTTATGCTACGTCTCTTACACTGATCCAGTTTTCCTCTCGCTTAGACTCCATTTCCACTTAACATCAAGTGGAATGGAGTAATTTGACTGGCCGCCTTTCATCAGACGCGCCGTACGCTCGTTCGCCAGCTTTGTACCATAAAAAAACACGTATTAGTCCAGTTTTTACATTCCAAATAGGTAACCAGAGCTGTGAAGCGCTCACTTGCACTTCTCGTTGAACAAAAAGTAAACTAGCTAGAACCTTGCCTGTATTTTTTTGTTTTTAGTTTATTTTTAATTAGCTACTAGGTCTCTATTTTTAAAAAAGATAGTAGTAGTTAGATTTTTTATTTAAAATTTAATGAACTTTGAAGTTGTAATGACTAGATAGATAAATAATAAACCATTCATGGCCATGCATATAGGTAGAACACGTTACACAATATCTTTAACTACTGGTTTAATTTTGTTTACTATATAATATTATAATTTACTTATTACTATAACGGAAAGTAAAAAAAAACCTATAAACTAAAACAAAATAACTTAAAAACTAAAAACCTATAAATACCTTATAAAATATCTCTATGAGAACCGCTGCCGCGCGGCAAAGTCGACAAATGGCTGACAGCGTTGCCCTTTTGAATGGCTAAGCTAACTCGTTGGCAAAAGTATCTGCCAGCCCTCCGGTCGCCGGAGGCTTCGACAAGGCGCTTCGATAGATCTTTAACGAAACGCCGTGCTTCTGGCCCCCATGGCCCTAGCGTTTCCACCCCAAACGGCACAAACACCAGCTCTCGCTAAGAGCTTCGTATTTGCGCCGCTTGAGACTTTCGGCTGCGGCTGCTGCCGCGCCTGCCTCGCAGAAGGTCGCACGGATGTGGGAGGGAGCCAGAGTGTCTACACAAGTCGCGTCCCACACCAGCGACCTCCCTTGCTTCCATGGAATTAGAGACATACCGTCTGGTCTCTTGCCATCGCTCCGAAACAAACCGTTAGGCTCTAAGATTGCCGGTACGTCGGCGGAGGCAAGGGCATGACGAATGATGTAATTTAACGAGGCGTGGCGCGACAGACGATCGGCACTTCGGGAGCAGGACAGCTTGTGATGGCCGACCTCGTCAACGGGCTGGCCGCAGCTGCAGCGGTGCGGTTGGTTGACGCGGGCGCCCAAGCGCAGGCCAACAACAGCTGTTAACTTTGGTTACTCAAACTTACTTACTTATTACTGGTTGATATGGCAACAGGTTTGCTGTCAGCATAATGCTGTGAGATATCAACAACTGTCCCCACAGCGCTAGTTTTCAGAACACACAACACCGTTTAACCACGGGTGGAAATGTTCCCTACTGAAAAAAGTTGCTATAGAGAACGCATCTCAAGAATGATGTATGACAGTTTTTTCCCGATGCGAATATCACTACTGTTAAAATCTTTGAAAATGGCGTCACTTTCATCACTTGTTGTTTTGTGTCGAGGCGATCTTGATTTATTTCCGTATATCTATTTCTCCAGATAACTTCTAAGTGTTACTTGAGTATTACTCAGATTATTCCGTGTTAAGTTACGTTTTAGTGCTTTCTACGATGTTAAATCATTGCTGTGTTACCAACTGTGATAGTGTTTACGACAGACCGTTAAATTACATGTATTTCCATGTGCTAATGCTATTAGACTCAATAAATGGCTGGAGTGCATTTAAACAGTGAAACTCTTCGGGCGTTGAATGTTGATGAACATTGAACTTGAAACGCTTTGTTTTTCAGAAAAATTTTGAGGAGAGATTTATAACTTCCAAATCTCGCCTATTAGGCACTGGTGCAATATCAGGAGGCACTGACATCCGCAGGTTGCAGAAGAGAAGTCTTCCAATGATGTAAAATAAAGCTTTTATAAAATATACTTACCAAAAAGTTAAAAAGAAAATAAATGTGCCTACTAAAGAAATATTTGGTTTTATTTCAAAAGGTAACTATTAGCAATTACAAAATATCTTGCTTAATAGTTACCTTGGTAGATTCTGATGTATCCTAATTTACCTAAGAAAAACAAACTGCCTGGTATGTCGGTTCGGTTCTGGCTGAATGCAGAAAATGTTGTTGCCTTATATTAAGCATTCAAGATTAAAAAGTTAGAAATGTCATACATCAATCTTGAGCTAAGATGGCGGCCAGCTCTAAAGCTTCATAGAAATGTACGATAGATGTCCGTCTGAACTTGTTCACTATATAGTCTGTGCGTTTAACCCCTCAGTCTTGGAATTTAAACGTCAAAAATAATGACAGCAGGTGCGCCATATTTTTTTTTTATTTGCGGATGACGTCACAATTCCCGCCTTTTGCAAAAAAAAAATTACTCTAAAATCAAACCATATTGACGTGACAACGTCTTATAAATTGGTTTGCCGGGTGACACTTCAAGAAACTGCGTTACGCTCCGCTCACGTTATGCGCTCACAATGAGAGCGAGTGAGAGGCACGCGTCCCTTCCACTCGGGCATGGTTAGCCCGCCTAAGATTTTTTAGTCGTTATACAACAACATACTAACTGATATATTTCCTCTCCAGTTTATTTGTCTTATAGTATTTCTCTAAAAATCACTCAGAAATCGGTAACATACCTACGGATTTTACACGTTTTATCTAGTAGTAATAACGATGTATTTCTTACAACTTATTGTCTAAATACGATCATTATATGCTCAATAATCATTTTCTAATAAGAAACAGTACTTACATTAGATAAATCCAATAAAAATAGCACACAAAACTTAGCGACTTGTTCACTCCGACAAATTGGCGCAACTGTCAACGTTGAATTTGACAGACTCGAGCACAGACTATGCGATATTTTGCGATCACGATGCATAACATGTACCACAAAACCGAAATAATCGACCTTGTTCATACTACGTCTGTAAGTCTATGAAAACACGGTACAAAGTCAAGTGGGAGAGAGCGGTCTCATGCGACCGCTTGGGGTTTGACGGAATGGCGCGAACTGTAAGAGCGGTCTCATGCGACCGCTTGGGGGCTGAGAGGTGAGATAAGATATCAAACAGTGAATAGTTCCTTAGTGGTTAAGGATTCCGGGTGAAGCGCGCTTCCACCTTTAGCCTTATCGTCACTTACCATCAGGTGGATTAGGACCAAGCGCTTACCCGTCGTTGAATAAAAAGAAATCTATTGTATCTGGTATTACGTCAGCTAAACTTATAAGTCAGACTCTAATAGGCATAACGACGGATAGATTGATTATTACTTTCGACCGTATCGCGGATGTGTGACCCAATTAAAATATCGCAAGCACCTCTGTGCTTCTGAAGGTACGTTGAGCCATTTTTCGCGGATGTTGTCGTAAAATGACAGTCGTTAACATCCACGGACCGCCATTGTGTCAGCTTGGTGGGTTATGACCCGATCTCCCCATATGTATACGTATATATATGTGTATACGCGAGGAACACCTGAGTCTATCAATTAAAAAAAATTAAAATTTCTGTTTTCTGTTAACAAAGCTAAATGCAGCTAAAACGACCAGTTTAAGCGTACAGGCTGTTGATTTAATTAATATCTTCCGTCCAAAATGGCGCTTTGAAATGAATGGCGACTAATTTTGCGCGCATCAAACTATTAATCAATTGAATTGTATGTATGTGATTATAAATGAACGGGCATAAAACTAATGAAATCGTACATGATCACGTCCGTATTGTTCGGTTTTCAACGAAGTAATTTTGAAACTATTGATAAGTTTAATGGCGGTTGCACTCATATGGAAACAATTTATTACGGACTCTAATTAAGCACCTATAAATATTTAAAGGATAATTAACTGTCGAAATACAACAATGCTATATATAATTTAATTTAATTTTTAGTAACTTCTAGGGGTCTCCGTGACAGAGAAGGGTTAGTCTCCATACAAATTGTGTCTTTTTATTTCTAACTTAAGCAGTCAAAGCAATAAATTGATGATTATAAATTAAACGGCTTGATACGATAGACAAACGGAATATGAATTTATTATAAGTATGATACACGTATTCATATTCATTTCATTTAGAGTTTTGATAACTCACTGCAGCTTCAGGCTCGAGTTATCAAATCCGCATTCTCTGAATTCAACTATACACTCACGTCGTCGTCGCAAAGGTCAACTTTTATCTTAACGTGAGAATCGAAGTGAGAGGTGAGTTTACGATCGAGCTTTAGAGAAACGACAATACTTATTCTGATAAAATACTATATGTAGATAGTGAAATTATACAAATGAACTGGAAAATAAATATATTTTTACAAAGAAAATAATCTGATACATTGTGACAACACAAATTATTCTAATAGACAGACGTATTCAAACGCAATACATCAAAGTGAAGAAACATAAAGGAAAATATAAACCAAAGAGTCTTTAAGTTTTCTAACATATTCATTATCAAAGTCTCTCAACACCGTGTATCATACTTTGAAGTTTCCACGTTATCAATTAGTCACCCATTCGGTTTGCTTCATCGGGAAGCGATATATCACACACAGGAACTGCGTCTACGTAATCGATTGGCGGCAATGCGTTTCTACACTCCTACCATGAGTTGGCGAAGGAGAAACTCGTAAGCGATATCGTAAATGATTTAGGTGATAAAGTAACTGTGTTCATACTTTTTGTTAAGAGTTCAGCTGCTTGTTAGGTACATCACTATATAGATTGTGCATAGTGGTACATCCCTACAGAGCCGCCATATTTATTACTCGTCTCTGAGCAGCCGATCACGGACGCTAAACTTACCTGTAAATTGTAATGTAATTACCTAAATTGTGACAAATAAATGATGTGGACCTGAGGACTATTTGTATCATTAAGAAGACCCAAAGACCAACATAACATGGTGTCAGAAGTAAAAGTACGTAAGTAAAATATGATGAATCCTGTTGGTGTAGACCACGTGCAGCGTATGCAAATGACGCTGGGATGTCTGAAAATTTCATCAGACAATTCCACAAATAATGCCGAAGCATGGAAAAAGTGGTGGCAGCAGCTAGAGCTATATCTTCTGGCGACAGGTCTGGATAAAACCGAAGAGAAGAGGAAAATTGCTATTTTGCTTCACCACATTGGGGCTAAAGGTATAGAAATATTCAATACATTTAACATCGAAATTAATGTCAGCACGCTTGCACAGATTAAAGAAAAATTCGACAATTATTTTGAGCCACGTAAAAATGTCACAATGTGCAGATACACATTTTTCACTCGGAGGCAGGAAAAATCCGAAAGTATCGATGAATTTCTGACAGATCTTGAGAATAAAAGCAAAGAATGTGAATTCGGAACCCTTAAGAAGTCGCTCATCAGGGATATTTTCATTGCTAACCTCAATTTGGAGTATGCACATGTCAGGCAGAGATTGTTGCAGGAACCTAATCTGACTTATCAAAGGATGAGAGAGCTGGCAAAGACACTGATAGTCGCTCAGCATGATGCCGAAAAAATGGTAAAAGAAAGCACCACCAGTGAAAATGTCATGTTCGTCAGGCGAGGTCGCAGTTCCAGTCGACAGCGAACACCGAGTAGGAACAGGTCAGGTCAGGCGTCAACTTGGGCTAACAAGAAGACTCCAAGCCCGAGCAGGCAGCCTGGAAAGTTATCGTGTGGTCGCTGTGGACAGTTTCATCGTTTCAAGTGTCCCGCTGCAGGAATACAGTGCAGGTCATGTAACAATTTTGGTCATTTTGCTAAATTTTGTTTTAAAAATATAAATGTAAGGCATTTAGAGTCGTTTACTTCCATGAACAGTTTTGAATCAGACAATAATAGTAAATATTTTATAGGCACTATAAGTAGCCAGTCCAGTCACAGTCAGTCAGGTCAAAGTCAAAAGCTAAATCAGTCGAGTCATAACTATAATAGTCATCGTCAGTCACATAAGGGTCAGTCAAACAACAGGTACACGTTTCACAACACTCAGTCAGGTCAAAGTCATAAGAAAAATCAGTCCAGTCATAATAGTCATCGTCAGTCACATAAGGGTCAGTCAAACAACAGTCAGTCACACAATAGGAACACTAATCAGTCAGTCAGTCAAGTCAGTCAAAACAAAAAGCACACATGTAACACGAGTCAAAAATTAGTCAGTCAGCAGGCAGGAGTAAGTCAGTCAGATCTCGATAATCTCAATGCAAAGGCTGAATGCTATAAGAGTTATGTCCCACAAGAGAATAAAAAGTACACGGGTAACACTTGTCAAAAAATAAGTCGTGAGTCGTGTAATATGTCAACTTTGTCAAATACAAACAATTTTAAATTCTTTGATTTTGCATGCTTAGAGTCTAGTAACAACACAAGTAGATGTAATCCAACAAATAATACTTATTCGAAACATTCATGGAATATAAACATAAATTTTGCAGGTAAAACAATTAATTGTATTTTAGATTCAGGTGCAGATGTAAACATTATGTCGATAGACACATTTAACAGTTTAAATATGTTCAATAAATTAATTATGTGTCGTGTGAATGTAACAGGTTTTGGAGGTAAAGAAATACCAATTTCAGGTCAATGTCATTTAAACTGTCAGTTTAGTCATAACAGAAATAGTGAAAACATTTTATTTATTATTGCAAATATAAGTTGTCCAACACTTTTAGGCTTACCAACTTGTGAAAAATTAGGTATAATCAAACGAGTATTTTCAATAAGTAATCAAAATTATTGTAAACAAATTCTTACAGAGTATAATGACTTATTTCAGGGTTTTGGGTGTCTACTTCCAGTATGTAGCATAAAGCTAAAGCATGATGCGGTACCATGCATTGATCCTCCAAGGAAAGTTCCATTCGCTCTGATGGATAAACTACGCGAGGAGTTGGATCGCATGGAGGAAATGAAGGTCATTCAGAAGGTAACTAAGCCAACAGAATGGGTAAATTCTGTTGTGGTTACAGTCAAAGCATCAGGTCAGTTACGAATTTGTCTAGATCCTAGAAATTTAAATAAAAATATAATGAGGGAACACTATCCACTCAAGTCAATTGATGAAATTAGGTCTCAGCTTCAAGGTGCAGCATATTTCTCGCATCTTGATGCATTTTCTGGTTTTTGGATGCTAAGATTAGACGAGTCCATTTCAGACTTATGTACCTTTCAAACACCTTTTGGTAGATACAAATACTTAAGATTACCGTATGGCATAAATGTATCATCAGAAATCTTTCAAAGAGTCATGATGAATTTGTTCGGTGACATAGAAGGAGTTTTAATTTTCATAGATGATTTGCTTGTCTATGGAAGCACGCAGTCACTTCATGATGAAAGGCTACGTAAAGTCATGGAAAGAGCTCGTCAAGTCTACCTAAAATTTAATAAGCCAAAATGTAAAATCTCAGTCTCAGAAGTTTGCTTTTTAGGCTATGTTTTTAATAAAGATGGTGCTAGGGTTGATTAAGAAAAAGTCAGAGCTATCATTGACATGCCCACACCTAGAAATGTCAAAGAATTACAAAGAATTCTAGGTATGATTAACTATCTAGGTCCTTTCATTAGTGATTTGTCAGAAAAAACTCAAATATTGAGGAGTCTTTTAAAAAAAATACTGTCTGGGTATGGGATGAAAATCATGACAAATGTCTGAACAGTCTCAAACATGAGATCACCCAGTCGCCAGTTTTAGCACATTATAGTCCTAACAAACCATTAGTATTGTCAGTAGATTCTTCAAAGTCAGCGTTGGGTGCAGTGATATTGCAATGCAATAAACCTATTGCATATAGTTCAAAAACTTTGACTCCTACGCAAGAAAGGTATGCTCAAATTGAAAAAGAGCTGTTAGCTATACAATTTGGATGTGAAAAGTTCCACCAATATGTATATGGTCATAGAGTCACTGTACATACAGATCATAAACCATTAGTATTTTTATTTAGTAAACCATTGCATGATGTCCCGTCTAGATTACAACGCATGATCAGAAATCAGAAATCAGAAATCAGAAATACTTTATTTGTTTAACATAGGTATATAAATAAAAGGTCTTACAAAGTTTTATGTCCGCTATGTTTTGCCTATAAAGGCGTACAAACAGATAGTGAATTAATTAACTTACTGGTTTACTTTCAATTATTATATTCATGCATTAATTAATAAAATGTAAAATTATATCTATCTTTATCTATGTCATTAAAATATTATCGTTAAAAAAGTCGTTAATTGTATAATAGCATTTTTCCAATAACAATTGAGTTACCTTTTTCTTAAACATATTTAATTTTAATTGTTTTATGTCAACTGGTAATTTATTATAAATCCTCGGGGCCATGCCCAGAATGCTATTTCTAACTAAGGATGTTTTACATTGGCATATACATAAATTATATTTGTGTTGACTACGAGATGGGTTCCGTCGTATCTCAGATAACTTCGCAAACAATTCCGGGTTTTTTTTAACAAAGATCGCAGTCTCTAAGATGTATATAGATGGTAATGTTAATATTTTTAATGACTTAAAAACAGGTAAGCAGCTATCCTCTGTTTTCAAACCGCACATTGCTCTTATGCATCGTTTCTGAGCTTTGAAGACAGTATTTCTCTCTACCGAGTTACCCCAAAATATTACACCATATCTTAGGATAGATACGACTAGTCCATGATATGCCACTATGACAGCCTCTAGTTTAGTCACTTTTTGAAGATTGTATAGGGCATATGCACATTTGTTTAGTTTTTTGCAGATGTCTTCTGTATGTGATCTCCATGTAAACTGACTGTCAATAACAAGTCCTAAGAATTTGGTTTTAGTAATTATAAATAAATGATGTTAACGTTACAAAAATATGATTTGAATGTTATACATGTACCAGGCAAAAAAATGTACATTTCAGACACATTGTCTAGGGCAGCCATCAAGGAACATTATGAACCCAAAAATGAGTCTGAAATGTCATGACTGTCATGTCAACCTTATGTACTCTAATTTAGCAATAAGCCAAGAATATAATAAGAAAATATGTCAAGCTACCAAAAATGATGAATCATTGCAATTGTTAAAAAAATATTATTATGACGGATGGCCAAGTAGCAAAAATAGTATAAGTCCATTGTTAAAGCCGTATTGGAACATACAAGGTGAAATACATGTAATTAAAAAAAATATTTTTAAAGGTTCTAAATTGATAGTACCACAGTCTATGTACAAAGAAATGCTAGAAAAATTCACAAAGGTCACCAAGGTATAAACAAATGTTTAAAATTAGCTAGAGAATCTTTAAATTGGCCTAATATGTCAGTTGATATAAAAAACTTAATAGAACAATGTCTTGTGTGTGCCAAATTCAAACCTAGCAATCAGAAAGAAACATTAATTAATTTTGAAATAACTAAATATCCATGGCAACAAGTAGGTATTGATTTAATGTATTTTGATAGTTTAACTTATTTAATTGTAACAGATTACTATTCCAAATTTATTGAAATTGCTTTGTTAAACAAAGATAGTCGATCTACCAATGTGATCACTAACTTAAAGTCCATTTTTGCCCGTCATGGAATACCTATGTCTTTAGTGTCAGATGGCGAACCGCCATTCCAATCATTAGAATTCAAAAATTTTGTTTACGAGTGGGACATAGAACATATTGTAACTGATCCATATCATCCACAGTCAAATGGACAGGCAGAAAGTTCAGTCAAAATTGTCAAAAATATGTTGATGAAATGTAAGGAGACAGGAACGGATCCATACATAGCATTGTTACATTATAGAAATACTCCAAAAAATATTTTTTCGTCTCCAGCTCAATTGTTAATGTCTAGAAGTCTAAGAGATAATATTCCTATGCCATTAAAAAGTTAACACCTAAAATTGTAAAATTCAAAGATTATAAAAAATCTGTAGAAAAAAATGATGTACAAAAGTCTAAATACTTTAACAGAAACGTTAAGCCATTGTCATTGTTACACACGAACGATCATGTTTATTTTAAGAGAAATCCTGTAAGTAACTGGGAACATGCAGTAATAAAACAAAGATTAGGTAATAATAGGTCATATATTGTAGAAGATGTCAATAATGTTAGGTATAGGCGTAATAGGGTTCACCTGAGACAAAAGTTTAATTGTATTGACTGTGACCACCCTCCCATGCAGTCCAGCTCATCGCAGGAGAGGGATAAGGTGAGACCCCGAGAAGACCCATGTGCAGTAACTGTAACTCGTTCTGGTCGTGTTGTAAGACCGCCTAAAAGGTGGATTGAGGAAATAGACTAATAAAAAATTGTAGTAACTTAAACTCTATTAACATTGTAATAAGAACTAAGAAGGGGGATGTTAGGTACATCACTATATAGATTGTGCATAGTGGTACATCCCTACAGAGCCGCCATATTTATTACTCGTCTCTGAGCGGCCGATCACGGACGCTAAACTTACCTGTAAATTGTAATGTAATTACCTAAATTGTGACAAATAAATGATGTGGACCTGAGGACTATTGTATCATTAAGAAGACCCAAAGACCGACATAACACTGCTGTCCTAAAACCATACACAATAGGAATTCAACCTATAGGCACACATTTAGACGGGGATTAACGCTAACTACATATTATAGGCATACCTTTTTATACCCGACGTTTCGACCGAGTTGCACCGGTCGTGGTATTTATAATGGAACGCGAAAGTTTAAAAGTGTATACAACCTATAGACATTAATAAGAATTACCTATACATGCATTCAGGAAATTTTCGGTGGCCAAGTTCGACCCGGTACAGAAAGAGTGTTTCGATTTCTTTAATGGATAACTGGTTATAGACCCTGGGGTCTGCGATCATTAACCCGCATTTAGAGCTTGCGCGGTAATAGAACTAATGTAGTAAGTTCAATGAAGGCCTTTGTTCAGGCAGCGTTGGGACCAGGATATAGGCCAGACTATACTTTGCTTTACTCAGAAACTAAAAACTACTAGAATACAAACACAAGCTGAGGCGGGGTCCTGATTGACAATTGTCTTTTTTGCATGTATGTTTTTTATTATTATTTTTTGTGTTTGTCAATGAATGTTTCTCTCTCTCTCTTACTACTCCCATGAAGTTCTAAAAAAATGTAAGTATAACAGCAAGACACAACTTATCAATAGTTAAAGTTGGAGCCTCTTGAGAATAAATAGTGCCTTTATTAAGAGGCCTATTACATCTCGAATGTGATTTTTGCGTAAAATGCCTATTTTCGCATTTTGTAGTAATTTTGCAGCTGTATTTATCGTTTTTATCGAAATAGGGTAAGTAATTTGTGCATAATATTACAAATATCCATTCTGTGAGCATAAGTTGAATTCGGACGGCCGGCGCATCGCATTTTGTAGTAATTTTGGAGTTGTATTTATCGTTTTCATCGAAATAGGATAATAAATTCATTATAAAATCTTTATTTCTCATGAAGTAACAGTTACTCTGGTATAAATTTTGCTCAATAATATTATCGCAGATAGGAGATAATCATAGTTAATTTATAGCAATTTTCGAAGTTTTTTGGTTTAGAATAAGATTTTTTTCCTATATAAAATCAATGATATCTAAAAATTCCGAGGCCGCTACGCATTATTCGACTATATAAGAGATAACATCATATTTTTTTTATTTCACTTGTTTAGAACAGTAGTTCAATCGATGAGCTCAAAAAAGTGCCTTCGCGCACTTTATGAAAATCTTTCTCTGCAATTTTGGGTTTAATTAAAAAGTTAAGCAAAATTTACAAAAAGCGAGGCCGCTAAGCACTATTCCAATAGCTATTCTACACTATTCAATAAGTCATAATTGTTAATGTATTTTCGTTTCTGAGATCCATAACGCCAAAGTTGGCCATTTTACGCAAAAATCACAGTCGAGATGTAATAGTCTTAAGCTTATCAGTAAAAAGGGATTCCAAAATTAAAAGAGATTATTTCCAATTGAAACGTATGCAAAAACCACGGCACGACATAAATTGCAATACCATGAAACATTCAAGTATGTAAATGCGTGATCAATAGGTGTACCCTCAATATGACTTGCAAATGCTGACTCGGTAAAATAGTTTCAGGACTGTAGGTTGTACCGATATCAGAGTGCTGAGTTTTATTCACTATTCTATTAAAGAATACTACCACCCCCTCTCTTCCCTTGGGTGTCGTAAAAGGCGACTAACGGACCATAGACTGCACATACATCCAACAGCTTAGAGCGGCGGTGATGGGCTCACCACCTGTAACGATATGCACATGTGCAGTCGCTATTTGGTGAAAAGTGAACTATGGCAGAGGACTGCTTTTGCTGTCCTCATTACCTAATCTCTGACTAACCCTTCGGGGATAATAGTCGTGATTATATGTATGTATGTATGTAAACTGTAACGATAAATAAATTTATTAAAAAAAATGTGTATGGCATTGAAACAGCGTGTCCTGGTTACATACGGTGAGTTAAAATTTTATAATCAGAGTAGTTCTTTACAAAAGATCCCAATGGGTCAATGTGCTACTGCGAGAGGAACACCTCTGCAGGCCTCACTTAGATAGGATAAGTTAAGGTTATTGGTTAGTCGCCATCTAGTCGGATTCTTGGATGATAACTACCACAAAGCGACTATATTTTTGAACGTTACTACTTGAATATAGATCCCACAACGAAACTGACAGTACCTACAATGTATCCAACATGTTAAATTTTTTTAATTTTTTTGTAATTTAATTTGCTAGACTAAGATGAGTATTCTTTTGAAACTATGGTATGGTATGGTAAAATATGGTAAGATAACGCATAAATATACAATAACATAGAAAAACATCAAGACCCGAAAAGAAATTTAGAAAAACAGTTTTTCTCTAAATTGACCCGACCGGAAATTAACCTGGGACCTCAGAGATTGTGCGACGCCAGACCCGGCGTGCTAACCACCCGACCACGGAGGTCGTCAATCGTTAAAGGCAGAACGCCAACCATTTATTAGTAGATACTACCAATTTGAACTGCCTTTGTACCTAAATACGTCAGCAGAGCTCCTACAATCCACAGCGTAATATAAATCGTATCTAACTCCGATTTGCAATATCAATTCAAATCAATCGAAGTCGTGTTTGAGACTAATAGAAATATCGAAACAAGACACCGGCGTTACCAACTTGACCTGGTTTCATACAAGCGGTTCCAAACGCCGGAGTAATTATGTTTATTGGTATATGAAACGGGAAAGCCTTTGAAGACTATTTGCTTCACATATTGCATTAAGGTGGTACCTCTACCTTTATGAATGTGCTTGCGATTCATAATTGAGACTGGTCAATAATTAATTCCAAGTCCGTATTAAAAGTTATTTAAAAACAAAAGACAGTTCTAACATTTTAATTATCATGGTCTGTACTCGTATATTGGAGTAATTATTATGAATGGGACATTGGGACTATTACCATGTTCTTTGTTGTCTTTCTGTGTCGGATATTTCGACACAGTTGCATGCGCTAGGCGATGGATGGCGCTGCGGCTGAGGCGTTATTTTTGCGATCTTGTCAGCTAAGCAACTTTCGCAATGCCGGGTTCTATGGGTGAGCACATTAAACAAATCTCAAGCCTCTCCGTGCTCAAGCAGGCACACACATAAAGCCGTTGGTTCCAGTTGTTGTAGTAATAATGGGAGTCATTAAAACCCACCAACCCGCATTGGGCCATCATGGTGCGTTATTGCCTAATCTGCCTATGAGTTTTCCACGTAGGAAAGCCTGTGTGCTTTGGAACTGTGGAACGTTTATAGGCTGATGATGATGCATGCGACGACCACGAAGCTCGTCACTCCGGGGTCGGCTCATGCAGACAAAGACACGAGCGGGCGCTAGTTACTAACATTATAGATATGAGTTAAGGTAACTAAATACCAAGTAACAAATGCTCTTTCGTAACTGTCACTATATGTTTTTGGAAATCTAAAGCGTGTTGCAAAAAAAACCTGTTGTTTTTAAAACGGGACCCGCACAATCAACTATTTTTTTAAAAACGTTCCCAAAATGGCTGCACATAAGCAAACGTTAAGTTCAACCGTCAACTGTTAGCATTAGCCTAATATCCGTCTTAAAACAGCTTGATTAGCTGAAGGGGAAAATTACAAACAGTGCAAACGTACACACATACCCCAAGCCTGTTTGCTGAACATGTACGGAATACCCGCATCGCTATCGATGTACTGATTTATGTTTACGTATATTTACGTAAAACGTACAATATGGGATCAGAGACACAATCACAATTAAATTTGACGACAGGCAGTCGATTTTTTAGTACCACCGATGACCTTTCAAAATCACATACGAAACATTTTATCAGACTAACTTTATTTTTATGGTCACATGTATTCCTGTATTTTTGAACCATTTGAAACTGGATTATCAATATACGAGAGTTTCTACAGTCTAACAAAAACATTTAATGTTTACGCATATACTATGTTGTAACGCATAAACTGATAGTACTACTACACGATATTTCAAAAATCTACTAACTGCCTTGATGCTGCATCACATCAAAATCAGAATGAATTCGGTTCGGTACTTTTAAATAATGTACTAATTTTATCAAGCCAATTTCAACAATAAAACGGGATGCGAAATTCAAATTGAAAATTGCAACAATTCAATTTAAAACAATTGGAGTTGATGAAGAGGGAAACAAATCAGTGGAAAACTAGCGTCTCCAAGGCAGCGTTTCTAGGGAATTTAACACAAATGAGCAATTTGTCACTTGATAAAATTTCTTTCTCTGCCTTTCGTATTGTCGCAGACGAGCTGTAAAAAGGTCGTGCTCCAAACGAACTAACCTTTCCTTTAGTTTCTGGTTTATACTTCTTTTAACTCATATAATCCTTATTTCCGCTTATGGATTTAAAGTGTGTGTTATTTTTTACTTTGTCATTTCTTCACGTATCGATAACACTACAAAGTTTCAGAGATTGAATAAGCTAATTTTAATCATAGAATGATATTCTTATTTATAAACGCCGCGAGTAAAAACAAGAGACGGATTTTTTAAGGATTGCGTTTATCCGATTATAAAACGGAAATCTTATTAGCCTTACTCAGGTGGCTGTCTGTCACAGGAGACTTTCTTAGTACAGAAGTATATTTTTGCTCTTCACTAAACGTAGACGTGATACTTTCGTAATTCTCAAAATTCAAATAGTTTACGATGTTACCATAGATGAATTGAAACTCTGAAACCATTTGAGAGAAAATGTCTTCACGAGACGAAAGCAAATGAGCACGGAAAAAGATGGCTACAAAAAAGGCAAAGGAATAAATAAATACCCGGTCCTTGGACAGTATTGGTTACGATGCCTTTAAAGATCGTGGACTTTCTTTGAATACAGATGGCCGCTTCTAATTCTTGGACTTTTTTAGTATAAGAGCTTGTTATTGCATTATCATTATCCATCTGATGGACACTTCATACGTTTTATTTTCCGTCTCTTTGTAGTAATAACATAGAAATACCTAATATTTATAGTTGTATTCCGATCTTTCGAGTTAACAGTGACCAACCTTGTTGTGTCGAAGGTTAACTTATAATCACGACTATTATCCCGGAAGGGTTAGTCAGAGACTAAGCAATAAGAACAGCAAAAGCAGTCCTCTACCATAGTCGCCACTTTTTACCAAAAAGCGGCTGCACATGTTCTTAGCGTGACATGTGGTGGCCGGCCGCGCCGCTCTATGCTGTTGGATGTATGTTCAGTCTTTAGTCCGTTAGTCGCCTTTTACGACACCCAAGAGAAGAGAGGGGGTGTAGTTTGCTCCCACCGCTACGCGACACGGATATACTAAGTTAGAATACCAAGTAGTAAATTAACTTTTGTACAAAATGGGTGACTAAACTAAAAATATCTTGAAGTTCCTCTGTTAAAAAAGCCCTTAGACTTCTTATATTTTTTAAAAGCATTATTTTTTCATTTCTGTTTTTAATTTTTTTTTATTAGTACCCCCAAATAAGCCATTAAATATCAACCTAATCATAGAGACCACGGCCGAATATGTCCTTAAATGAAATAGAAAACCGACCAGTACTTGTAATAACTTTGAGTCGAGGTCCGCCCTTGAATACTGATGTTGAAAATTACGACGAAGTTTATTTTTCTAAGTAGTTTTCTTTCTTTATAACAAAATTACTAGATATCTTAAAGGTACTCGATTTTTTCGAAATACCAGAAAACGTTAAAATAATATACATAGGTATATTATATAGCAATATTATTTGCAAAGAAAGTTTTAAAAATGAAGTAAGTGAATTTCATATAATCACGACTATTATCCCCGAAGGGATAGTCAGAGACTAGGCGATAATGACCGCAAATCAGTCCTCTGCCATAGTCCACTTTTCACCAAAATAGCGACTGCACATGTGTTCAGCGTGACAGGTGGTGAACTCATCGCCGCTCTATGCTGTTGGATGTATGTGCAGTCTTTAGTCGGTTAGTCGCCTTTTACGACACACAAGGGAAAAAGGAGCTCGATGGCGCAGCGGCTAGCGCGTTCGGCTTGCGATCTTGCCCGCTATGCAACTTTCGCAATGCCGGGTCGCCTGATGGGTGACTAATTAAAAACATCTCGAACTCCTCCGTGCTTCGGAAGGCACGTTAAGCCGTTGGTCCCGGTTGTTGTCGTAAGATGGCAGTCGTTAAAACCCACCAATCTGCATTGGGCCAGCGTGGTGGGTTGTAGCCCAATATCCCCACGTGCTATTGTTCACGTGGGAAGCCTGTGCCCAGCAGTGGGACGTTTATTGGCTGATGATGATGATGATGATGATGATGATAAAGGGAAGAAAAGGTGTGGTAGTATTCTTTTACCGCTACGCGACATGATTATAAAAGGGAACTCAAACTCAAACTCAACTCAACTCAATGAAACAAAAAACAACAAACACGCGCTCGCACACTCACACGCGCCACTACATGCAAACGCATTGAACAGAGCTATGATCATAGAATATTACGAGTAACTAAAGCATAGAAGGAGTCCAAATGAGACTCGTATATAGTTGTCCTATTTTTTCAAATGGGCCAAAAACATTGAAAGAAAAGAGACAGAACAAGTTGACAAAATGTCCAGCGAAAAAACAACCGGTCACCATTTATGATACCGAATTCAAAAGCGACCTATACAAATGTAATTCGAATGGTGACCAAACGGAGTGCCCACTCAAATGTCATAGCACTCCTTCTACGCTTTAGTTAATATTCTGAGGATATGATCGAAGAAATTGACAGCAAATTAACAAAAAAGATCTATTCTGAAGTTTGAAGCAAAACCTTATTCAAATCAAAAACTTTTCATTCTCGTAACTTATAGTTTTAATCTGACTGAAACAGACCACTTAAGGTTGAGAATTAGCATTACCATTTCATCACCCTGGCGAACGCTTAAAGCACACTAGTCCGTAACCTAATTAGTTTGTCAACCGCAAGACGCTCCTACCGCTCGGATCGCTCAGGATCATCCGATGCGATCGCAAACACCGCTGTTGTGTGCGTTTACCACACGGATTTGCATATCGGGACGGTTGTGAGTTATTGCTAGGTTTGTTGTATGTCTTCTTCATTGTGGTAGTCGGCCAGAGTATTATGTGTGGGAAATTGAAATGTTAAGGATGTTTATTGAAGAGTGGTATGTTAATAGTGCAAATAATAATATTTAGCTTGCGGTTAATGATAATAAAACAATGATTAACAGCCTTACTTATAAACGTTACTTAAACTTTGACAATATTGTGTGCAAAACACTTCTTAAATTACTTAAAATTTTCTTGAAGTTTATAAGTTATTTTGGTTTAAGAAGTTTTTTACGGTTATTATTATTCATTGATAGGTTTTACTATTCTTCTGTTTTACATAAATATTAATAAATATCATAGAAAACGTTGGTTTATAACAGATTTTTTTCCGTACAAATAAAATTTGGACTATAAAAAAAATGCCAAAACGTACTCAAACTACGCGCTTACTAACGCACAACATTTCATTTTTATTTACATAGATAGTTATTTAAGATAAAATATAGATTACACTGACAGCCTATTTTTTATGTCTGTCTGTCTTTGATCTGTACTGATGACAGTTCAAAGGTTGTATATATATTTTAGCGTTTTGTGAATTGCTTAGTTTGTACACAGACGGATAATAAGAAGATACGTCTGTTAGTTTGTACAACTTAGTTTTAAGGCCTAATTTGCACTTGTAAAAGTGATTTAATTATTAAATGTTTAGCGTATATATTTGTCATAGCTGTTAATAATTTGTTCCCCTTAGTGTTGATCCCCTTGTTTTTTATTATTGTTATTTTCTATAATAGTTGATGTAAAGCGGGGAGTATGGGTATCGTATTAGGCGTAAAAAACCACGCACAGTTTACTTTATTTCATATTTTTGTTATTAATTTTTTTTCTTTATTTATTTACTAGCGGCCGCTTGCGGTTTCACCGGCGTGGTTCCCGTTCTTGTGGGAATATCGGAATAAAAAGTATCCTATGTGTTAATCCATGTTATAAACTATTTGTGTGCCGAATTTCATCCAAATCCATTCAGTAGTTTTTACGTGAAATAGTAACAAACATCCATCCATAGTTACAAACAAACTTTTGCGTTAATAATATTAGTAGGATTAATATGGTATTAGACGATTGCTCTTATATTATTCTGCTAATGAATCTGTATTAGCTTCCAGTGATGAAAGTTCTTGTTCCGCTACCCGACCGACACCCTTGATGACTTTATGAAACATTTGATCATTCTTGTATGTGTTGATGTGTGAACACGCTCAATGTGTTCTCTGGTCGCAATATCCTACATGGCGTTTTAATTTATGATACTTGGTTAAAACCACGTCTTCTGTCCTCTGCCTTCTCCCTTCCTGACTTTACTCTTATCCGAAATGATCGCCTTGCGAGAGGTGGTGGTGGCGTGGCCATCTACTTCGCAACGCTGTCACCATTATCATCATTGGAAAGCTCATATTGATAAAGTTTGTACTAAAATAAACAGTTATATCCTTCTCAGTAGGCTACGCAGAGCAACATCGTTTAATACATTGATAACAGCGTACTATGCTTACTCGTATGTTTATTCAATTCTTGAGTATGGCCTCTTGCTCTGGGGTAACAGTAAAGATGCTGATAGGGCTTTTATTGCTCAAAAGAAATGTATTCGAGCTATACATGGCGTAGCTCCAGATATGAGGTACATGTGAACCTTTCTTTTGTAAATTGAAAATATTAACACTACCGTGTATGTATATTTTATTTTTTGGTGTGTTTTGTAAAACTTAATAATCACTTGTTCACCAAACTTAAAGATATTTCGAAAAGGTCCTTGAGGCACCCTGATAGACATACATCACAGTATACATATAAGTGTAAATATAAATATATCGCATATGTATAAAGGTACTTATATAAATATACTTTTCGTTTCATTTGTGCACCCTACCATTTTTTGTGTCTGCCAACCTATGGTTGACTGGGAGAGATTGCCTAAGGCATTAAGTCCCCTCTGTACTTTACGTGCACAAAGTGAAATAAAAATAAAGATATATTTTGAGATCCCATGCTGTTTACCAATTCTAACAAATTGAGAATTTAATAAACACTAAGCAAACGGATCATGTCTATCAACGGTTGATGGTTAATTCTTGCCATCCGATATTAATTGAACAAGTAGATAGTTATGCGTCATTTCTATCCAAGAGACCACGTGCTGCAACTTACAAGAGAAACAGACCTCTTCCGAACTCCAAGGGCAGCATTCAATTTTTCATTTCACACCCAAGGCACATAGGCGAACACCACATAACACAATGTACACAGTCTGTAAATCTTAACAAGGGTACGTGTTATACGTGAATTTGTCAAAGGGACAAGGTTGTCCCTAGTGGCGGACAGGTACTCGCCACCAGGGCCTACTTCAGATCAGAAGTAATATTGTTCATATACTTACATGTGCGGTTCCGAGATGCATTCGATCGGTCGAGCAGTAAGAAAAAAACATATATATGAATGAAATAGTAGAACGTTAAACGCACAGAAATGCTTCTAATAATATAGACACAGATAGCTTTTATTGTGGCAGCACAAAAAAAAATTAGAGAATATAGAAATATAGAATAGTAGAATTTAGTAGATTCTATTGCGTTACTAGACATTAAAAACTGGATTCACGCTTGCAATGGGACCTACATGTTGATACCTTGTCAGGGAGACTGAGTCCAGCTGCATAGGCAGTTAAGAGAATAAGGCTTTTAACATATGTCAAAAGGTTTGGCAAAGAAAAAAAAAAGATTTGGCAAGAACAGTTTATTTTAGTTTTTTCTATAGTATGATGTCTTATGGCTTGCTATTGTGGGGCTCCGCTGCTAAATTGACGATGATATTTATTCTACAGAAAAAGGCAGTCCGCGCCATATACAACCTAAAGTCTAGAGACTCACTCAAAGAGGTGTTTAAAAAATCAATATACCTATTAACATCACATACCTATTAACATAGCATCACAATTTATTTTTGAAAACATTACGTATGTCAAGAAGTATCAAAACACATTTGTTAAAAATTGTAATCTTCATAACTTTAACACTCGTAGAAAAAATTTGCTTGCCGTCTCTAATTTTAGACTCCATAAAACGGGTGGCTCATTCCTGGGTAAATGTGTAACGTTTAATATCAAACTTCCACAAAATATTACAGAAATGCCTTTACATACATTTAAAACACATGATAAAAACCCCTCACGAGTAAAGGCTATTATAAAGTTATAGATTATTTAAATGACAAATATGTATGGACATGCATGTACGAGTATAACTTATTATTTATTGTATTCTTATATTTCTTTTCAAAATCATGTTTTGTACGATTCAAAGAGCTTAAACGTGTGATTTATAGGGAGAAAAAAGATAGGCCTCCTGCGTTTCTTAGCAGGTTCTTCTCAGTCAAAGGCTCTCCCAAAATCTGAACTGGAGCCAGATTAGTTAGGTAGATTAGTTAGTTAGTTAGATTAGCTTTTAAGGTTGAACTACTCGTTAGTTAACTGTTATTTCTGTTTTTGACGTCAATAAGTGCCTGTAAAGGTTTATGTTGAATAAATGATTTTGATTTTGATTGATTTTATTGATTTACTTTAAAATAAAACCTACAAAACATTACTTACATTGCATCTTATCGATTGTTCCCGTAATTTTCGATGAAGAACTTAGACGCCTAAAATTGGGATTTCCAAGCGAACTAAACATTATTCAATAATATGCAAGGTTGTATTGTATAGGTATTTATTATCTTTTCATAAACTGGTAAAAACAATACAAATTTAAAAGTATTATGTCGTAGCTCTTAATTTTATTTTTGTAGGTTGTAATCGTACATCGCTAGTTTTATTATTCACCGTGTTAAATATAAAACGACTAAAATTATTCATTTGTGTACGCACATTAGCTTTAACTGATGATTATTCTATCATCAGACTTTCTCAACTTACTGCTGAGCAATGGCGTCATTCTATATTGTTGGTAAATTGTATTGCATTCCTTTGCTAAATCTTAACTCCTAAAAGAAAGGTAATAAGAATAAAAATAAGGTAATTGAAAAGACAGAAACAAAATTAAAAACTCGAAACCGCATTTCATGATCCCGAATCCAGCTCTGGTGGAACTAAGGCTAATATAATATGTGTCCCTTTGTTAAGAATAACTAGTTGACCTGCTTGCTTGCAGATTTAGGATGTGGGTTTTTCAGAGGGTTGAACTTTAGATGATGCACTCAGACGGTAATGTAGAATTTGTTGTTGTAAAGTAGTCAGTTAGTCAGAAACAAAAATTAAGACGTATTCAACTTTTACATAAATATACTTACATAAGTATATTTATTTAAAGGTTTTTTATGCAATTTATTAAAGAAAGTTCACATATTGTTTTAGCTTAACATAACGATCACTTCAGGACCCGCGGTCATAGGAAGAGTAACCATGTAACTTGCTCAATCACTATATACATTATTAAACTATAGGCAAAGTTTTAAATTAACCAAAAAAACTGTCTTTAAAAATAGAACTAGTGGCCATAAACAAACCTACACACATATTATGTATAAACATATAGTGCTCTATTATGTATCTTTTTGTGTGTATGTTGAAACAGTTTTGTATGTGTAATGTACAAGAAATAATATTTTACTTTAACCCCCCCGATCAAAGCCAAGACTCCAAACGTTTAAAACATTGCTCGCATCAAGCAATACCCACATCAATTGGAGCGAGCTAATGTTGATCCCGTACGACCCGACGTTACCGATCCGTCTACGTACGTGGACGGCATGCTTGAACGTTATTTATACTACATTTTAGCTCTTTCATAATCGTTGCACCGTTTGTTCGATTCTCGATGGCGCAGCGGCTAAGGTAAATAAGACGATAGAGCTTCGAGGCTTAGGACGTTAGCGACCTTACCAGATTTTTATTTTATTTTTATTCAACAACAGGTAAGCGCTTGGCCTTCATCTTACCTGATAGGAAGTGACAATAAGGCCTAAGGCGGAAGCGCGCTTTTCCCGGAATCCTCAACCATTGAGGAACTGGTTATATAAGGTAAGAAACTTTCGTAATGCTGAGTCACAGTAATGACCTAAATAAAAACAGCTTTAGTTCCTCCCTGCTTCAGAAGACACAGTGAATAGACCGTGGACTATGACCTTATCCCAGTGACGTATTAATAGGATGTTGATGATGATATGTCTACCATCGTGTCTCATTTGCCTGTCTAATAGTTTATTATATTGTTCTCTTTTTAGCTTTACAAATTCTTTAATCTGACAGTTGTAATAATATGAGTATAAGCCGACCATAAAGTAATATTTTAGTGGCATAAATAGATAAAAGGGTTGTGACCCAGGCGGGATAAGAAGTCAAATTAATAAAATTAAATCATCGGATTACAAATTTGCCTACAAAACAAACATGTTTATCCAGCCAAATATCGAAATTAATTAACAAAATTATTAACTGGGTCTTCAGTATTCGGTCGGTCTTAGATTTCGAGACAGATCTCACCTGACACGGGCAAACCTTTAATCACCGTTAATTAATAAAATATTTCTGCTTTCGTTATCTTGAGTCGACTCCGAGAAAGACTTAATTGCAATTAAGGAGTTCGTAATTATTTTCTGTGGCAATTTATACTTATACCGGGTTTCGTTTTCCCGAAACAAGTACCGTGATGGATATTAAAACATATATATAAAAGTTTAATTACATAACTTATTACCTACAATGATTTTAGATAGATTACATTCTATCTGCAGCTCTACGTAAGATTTCTTTCAGACTTAGTTTTACTTTTCAGAAATAGTTCAACGGATCTACTCTTGATTAGACCAACGGTCTCTCAATCATAAGTTTAATTCCCATAGGTTTGGTTGATGGTAGGGATTCTTTTAAGTTTGCCTAACCAGCTACCACCTTTTTATTTACGTTTGTATACCTATATAATAGTTACCAACTTAAAATAACTGATCAACAACTGCTACAACTTGTGGAGGTACATTCCTATGTTAACCTTGACTATTTACTATTTATTCTTGTATTCTGACAGTTGGAGATACGATTGTCGGTTACTTAGTGGTTGAGGACTCCGAGATTTCAAAATATAGAAGTAAAAAGTTTTAGAGCTGCGTTCCTTTCTAAACATGTCATCGCTTACCATCATAAAAATCGAGCAGCCTTAACAGGTTCACTGTCCAAAAATATAACAATAGGTTAATCAATTGTTATGGACCATTATGTAGTCTGAGGGACTGTGAACCGGTCAGTATGGCGATGTGACCAACTGACAAACTCTGTCCTGTCGAAGTAGTCAACAAACGGTAGTTACCATAAACATTCAAGCTACCTGCCACTCCGCCAGTTTTGTTCACAAATAAAGAATAGGACGTGAAAAACAAAACGAATGGGCTTATTCATGCGATCTCGACTTGCATTAGATACGAGGAACAGTCGATCGGACCCGTTTTGACCCGTCATTGTCGAGATTTGCCCCAAGGGATACAAGGGATCGCCGCCAGCAAATATTTGAATTCCCGACGGTACGTCACGTCGATACCCTGATTAATTGTCCAAAATAGGACTTCAATGGGCAGAACAGTGTTAGGGGTAATTGGGGGAAGCGAATGAAACTTAGTGAAAAAGGTTATTGACAAGATAGACATTTTAGATATTTTTTTTGCGTATTAAAAATTGCTTTTGATATTTTTCTTTCGAAATGACACTAAAAGCTTTTACAGCAGCTACTGCCTAATGAGTCTTTCGAACACTTTTACACTCCGTCGTACTTTCATTAAGTTCATTTAGAATAGAATAGTATACTTTAATAAACATAATATTTAAAAATAAACTTTCAGACTTGTACGCAGATTTTATCTAGTTTTAACTAGGTATGTACTCACTCCAACTGTCAGTATACGAGACATGTGCATTTTTTGCTACAACGCGAAAATACTCGTATTTCCCTTTTCGCGGATACTGGCTGAAACTTTGCAAACTGCCCGACGGTAAATGTGAGTGGACATTGTCGGGCCTTATAACCCTACCATAGGTTTACGCTCCGAACACAAATAAAAATGATTTACAAAAAAATACAAATAAAAATTTCGAAAGCAAAACTTAGGACACTCAAAAGTTTCAAACACTATCTTGTAAATCAAAATATATGTATTTATTTGCTACCGTAAAAGTACATTATCATACAATTTTAGTTTTTGGAGTAGGTGCTTAATTAGCAAATCGAGATAAAAAGAGCAAAAAAGATGGAAAGTCTTTCCATACTAGCTTATGTGTGCAGTCTGCACATACTAGCCAACAGCATAGAGCGGCGATGGGCTCATTGAAATAATACTACCAACCCTTCTCTTTCATTGGGTATCGTAAAATTAAGAAAATAACGGGTTAATTTTTAATAAAATAAACCAATTCATATTGTATTACATTGTTTTATTTTCTCGCATTCGTAGTGAAAAACAGAGTGTAACACACAGCGCTAAAACACATTAAAACTTAAATCTCTTAATTTTAGCCCCTTGTAAAACAAACTACTGTTATGCCACATCTTGACTGATGTTTCTTAGAATAAGATGTTCGTTAAAACGGTCAGTAAAACCTGATGATATGTCATAACTTTTCAAATAAGTGGTTTTTGTATTTTTGGGAAAAAGCTTGTGCTACAGAAAATCTCATAATCGTGGTAACACATACGATTCACAACTATTATCTCCAAAAGGTTAGTCAGAGACTAGGCAATGAGGACTGCAAAGGCATTCCACTGCCATAGTCCACTTTTCACCGAATTACAACTGTACATGTGCTCAGCGTGAAAGGGGTGAGTTCATCGACACTCTATGCTATTGGATGTATGTGTAGTCTTTAGTCCGTTAGTCGCTTTACGGCACCCAAGGAAAGAGAGGCTTCGACAGTATTATTTCAGTGTGCAGCAGCACGGCTCGTGGTAAGGGTATCGAAAAACTGCGAGGAAAGTGCATTTTGTCCCCGTATGCACGATACAGTGGGAGCTAAAGTTTCCCTTTAAAATTTTCCTGCAGAGCGCTTTTGTAACCAAATATAATAGAGGCACGTATTGTGTAGGTTTTAAAATACACTTTTCAGTTCTTTTTGTGAACATAATTATTAGTAACTAAACATAACGCGACTTTAAAGGACGTCTGTCGAATCCCACGTCAGACAGTAGTTTTTTTTAAATGCTTTTTTTTATTTTTATTATTGAAATTACAATGCTATATAGATATGGTATAAAATGTTTACTAAAAAAAAACAACCAATCTCAGGAAAGCAGGAAAGGATAAAAGGATTAAATACTTGCAATAGTAATTCTTTCGAATGTGAGGGTGGACTTCACAATGACGTAATACCGCTGGTTTGCAATTTTTCATTTGCTCTACATATTGAAAGACCGACGAATATTACCAATTATGATTAAAATTAGTTCGCAAAATTAATTCCATACTAATAGATAGTCGTTAAAAGAATTATTATTTTCACTGAAAAATATATAAAATATATCTATTCTAGACAAATCATTCTGCGTATTAAAACGTCGGACTATTATCTGCAATCTAGATTGTAGCAAATAAGTCGACTATGTGCAACAGACTATAATAACTAGCAAACTGGTAGCGCTATTAACACCTAGGTATAGTTATAACTTAGATGCCGGTGCGCTCTATTGGACTGCGACTTGAGGCAGTCATGGTGAGATATTACGTCGAGCACTTTTACCTGCCGTATGGTAAAATAATACTACTAATAAACCCTTTTATAATTTATTTCGCGACCAAGGACACTAGTCCTTCAGCCGTAATATAAGAGTTCATTGGTTATGCTTAAACTGATTATAATGAGTGATGATAATATAAACGTTTAATGCTAAATGATTTCTCCCCAAACCCCTTGAGTTCCAGTAAAGATATATGGGACTTTAATGATCTCGGATTGTCTCGGAACGGACTTCTTGAGAGAATTTGACAAGTAATGTTGCTCTATTTTGTTTTATTTGCCAACACTCATTCACGTTCACGAACACTTAACAATAATAAACCACCATTATTTCACATTTATATTCGACAAAACACAAATTGTAGACAAAAAAAACAAAACAAAACTACAGACATGACGCTTCACTTTCCCGCCAATAAGTTTCACTAATAATCCTGTGATAACAGTGTTACACACTTTAAACCTTAATATATTATTATTATTACTACCAACCCCACTCTTCCCTTGGTGTCGTAAGAGGCGATTAACGGACTAAAGACTGCACATTCATCCAACAGCATAGAGCAGCGACGTGCTCACCACCTATCACGCTGAGCACATGTGTAGTTGTACTTTGGTGAAACGTAGACTATGGCAGTGGACTGCTTCTGCGGTCTTCCTGCCCAGTGTCTGACTAACATCGCTCTTTGGGTATAATAGTAATGAGTCTATGTATACATACGTATGTATGTAGTTTTACTTAATGATTTTTTTTATTTATTTATTTATACTATTGCACAAAATCAAGTACAAATGGAGGACTTAATGCTAAAAACATTATCTACCAGTCAACCAGTAAAAAGAGTTAGAAAAAGAAGATAGACGGCGCAAAAAAGATATACCTTCTAAATATATATCATTTATATAACTTAAGTACACATAATATAATTATAGATAACATACTACATAAACTACACAAATAATATAGGCGCTGATGATGTTATAGACTAAGATTAAAATAATGCTCGCGAGTCAAATTTGCGCTTGATAGACGAGTTGACGGCAGGTGGCGCAAACCCTTCTCATTTCACTAGTATTGTTTGTATTGGCACTCACTACCAATTAGCTACCTAACATGAGAAGTGCCAGAAGTCCCTGCATAAGTTAAAACTCGAACAGGAGACCATCTACGTTTGCTCATAAACGTAGAACCTACCGAAACGCATTCTTCGCCTAATTCTTCATAAGACTATAGTATCATAGGAGAGTCGCCCCATGAACACGTATTTCACTCGCATAGATGTGAGAATTGATTTTGCGGTCCTGATTGCTTAATCTCTGACTAACAACTAAGGGGTAATGCTGATGCCGAGCCACTAATTGCATGCTTTCTCACTTTTTACTTTACACGTTGTACTCACAGAAGCTGCAAAGGCAATATTACTGTCAATATTCTCCAATATATTTCAAACTTACCTGTTGGGTGTTGAGTTTAGAATTTCGAAGTTTTGGGGTAAACTAACATGCCGTTATTCGTACGCGTGGGTGAACAGCGACCCGTGTGACCCAAACGCGACTCCGAAGATGTTACCGAAGTTTCCGATGCAGTTGACTTGCCAAACTTGGGGTAACTTGATAAATAACTGTGTTACAGTTGGCGGAGCTTGGATGGAGTTAAGTGGCGGTCACTTGTAATTTATTGGTCTCGCACGCTGTGTCTCTATGCAGATCAGCTCCGATAGTGTAACTGTTATTGACAACCACTGTCATCAACGTGCTAATTGTGAGTGTTTGAATGATGAACGTGCCAGCATTGAATTTAATCCTATTTAATATTACCTCGAACGCTTCGTTGACAGAGTCGCTCAACGCTCCTCCCGATAACCGTAAACCCAGGGCTGTCACTGGACGTTTGACCAAATTAAAACATCTTGAGCTTCTCTGTGCTTCAAAAACCACGTGTAACCGTTAATTCCGGTTGTTGTAGTAATATAATGGTAGTTGTCAAAACCCACCAACCCGCATTAGTCCTGCGTGGTGTGTTATGGCCCATAGTCCCCCTAATTCTGTGTGGAACATACATACATATAATCACGACTATTATCCCCGAAGGGTTTGTCAGATAGGTACTAGGCAATAAGGACAGCAACAGCGTCCTCTGCCACAGTCCACTTTTCACCAAATAGCGACTGCACACGTGCTCAGCGTGACAGGACAACATAGAAGCAACAGAAAGGTGTAAGCCTTACTTTAAAAAATATAATATTTTAACGCTACCCTGCATTTATATCTTAGAATTGTGTAAATTTGTCCGCAAATATTCTAACTTCTATACAAAGCGCGACTACCATATATTTAACCAAACATCAACTTAGACATAGAAACAAACTAAAGCTACCAGCTTCTAAAATGACACACCATTCTTCCAGCCCGCTAGTCATGTCCATTAATTTTTTGAATAAGTTACCTGATTCAATAAAAAACATCAGCCCCCTGAGCACGGATCTTTTATCGACCGATAAAGTGACATTAGACGATAAAATTTGACAGTTAAAGTAATGCCGATGTCAATTTGTCGACGTCTAATGCCACTTTATCGGTCGATAACAGATCCGTGCTCGCACTGCAGCAATGATAAACATTTTACAAACAAGTTAAAAGAATTACTTAAAATTATTACATAACAGAATATTTAGAAGATAAACATTTGTAAAAATAAAAAAATCTGAAACTCAAATATCAAATAATAATAGATAAACATCTTAAAAAATATTTATTTATTTATTATAATATAAAATAATTTAACAAATAAAAATAAGAATACTAATATAATATAAAAAATAAAATATAAGAATTTATGCTAATTTAATTCAAAGTTATTTGGAAAAGGTCTTCCCTCTTCAAATTGCTGTATCCCACAGGGCCCATAATGAACATGTAAGTACCGGTAGAACGGGGCTATTTGGTAAAATAATATTTTTGAACGAACGCAAACATATTAACTTTTTATTCTCTAACATTTGGTAACTCCGTTATCTGTCAATCTCGACCAATCAGAGAAAATAACATCGCGCGTGTGATGTTAAGAACTACATTTAGCGAGAGTCTGTCAGTTTTGTTCCAAATTAGTTTTTAAGTATAAATGTTAAATTATTTAGTGTTGACTTTTGCATTATTTGTAAATTTTTTTAATGTATGTTACCAAATATCCGTGTTTATATTGAAATAAAAACAGTATATAAAGATATTTTCCATGTCATTTTGTATGTATACCAAGTAACCCCACCCTGGGGGCTTTATGGAAAGGCACCTTCTTTTTTAAAATAAACCTTACTGTTTGTTCATTCTATGTTTTTTTTTGTATTTTTATAGAGTTAGGTATATCTGTATTAAGCAATACATACTTCTTTATCTGTTAAAAATTAAAGGAAAAATAAATATTTAAATTTTATCCTTACTTTTTTACCAAATAGCCCCGTTCTACGATACCTATATTATAATTTATAATGACTTTGTAACATTATGGTGTGCAATAAAAATATTGAGTATAGGGTGGTGAGCCCATCGCCGCTGTATGCTGTTGGGTGTCTGTGCAGTCTTAGTCCGTTAGTCGCCTTTTTCGACACCCAAGGGAAGAGAGAGGGTGGGAAGTATTCTTTCACAGTTACGCGACAAGGTGTGTTATCAGTCCTTAAACATCCCACAGCTGAGGACATTTACCACATAGACAACAGCATATAGGGAGATTGGGTCACCCATCCAGAGACGTTGCTTAACGGGCAAGATAGCAAACCCGAACTCCTTAGCCGCGTGCCATCGAGCTCCAATATGTAGGTACAATTGTACAAGACTAGTAGTAGTTAGACTTTTTTAAATTAAGACATGTACTTTAGATAATCTTACAAAACAATATAAAAAGCTGTAACATTATGTATCAAGTATCAAAGTTGGACACGCCATTACAAAATTAGACACTATGGTTTAAACTAAACACTAATGCCGTTATGAATACTGAAACCTTAGCTATGTACATACATAGAAAACACCATAACAACATAAAAGAAGCTAAACATACATATGTTTAGCTTCTTTTACACCAAACACAACTCAATCAATTTTTAGTTGCCACCAGTAAGTACACAACAGAAGTTACTGAGCTCAAAAAGATTTGAATAATTCTGCCTGACCAGCTCTCTATATGCAAGCTACGGAAAAACTCATGAAAAATTGGACTGAGCGCAAAGAGCTACATTAATCATGGATGGCACGAACTGTTGAACGCACTATGTTTCGAGTTCGTTTAACAGGAAATTCTGTGTAGGTACATGAGTGCATAGCAAAGCCTTATCCACATAAATCGGATTAAAACCTTGAAATAAAACAATTTAACACTAACCCACTCGCATTGACATATTTTGATCGTTATTTTGAAACTCGTTGTTTGCAAGTACCAAAACAAATAGCTGTTTCTTTAAGTATGTTGCGTTGGTTCACTGTTTGATAACTTAAAAATAATTTGTATCAATAACAGCAACGTTTACTTGTGGTAGGAGAAACTCAAGATAATATTAATTTATTTGTCCATCCACTGACCATTGCGAAAGTTGTTTTACTTCTTGTAAGAACGCAACCCGAACGCGTTAGCCGCTGCGCTATCGAACTCCTCGCCTTGCCGCCGCGCCGGCATCTACTTGCCGTGAAGGGTGCTTTAACTCGGTTACCATAATCACATTACCGTATTATCATCATTACTAGCGAGTAACGTTAAGTGTCAAATGCCAAGTACCTACTCAAGTATCTGGGTATGGTCCATGTCGATGGAGATATCGCTATCTGCATGGTGTTAGTATGACAATGGTAATGCTGCATAGTAGTACTGTGAGACGTTCGTTGGCGAGAGAAAGCATTCGACACATTTGTACGGGAGCGAGCGAAGAACGCTGTAAGTGCGGGTTGGAGAGTATACTCAAGTACAAAACTCATTGCGTTTCTAAATCCATTTGCATCCGTTTTATATCATTATCATCATTATCAATCCGTCCATTTATAGTGTAAGGTATACGACTGTGTTTGTATTTTAAAATCCAAGATGAGTCAGAAATAGTGCCAATAGGAATTATTATTTCGACCGTTCGGTCTGCCTCCGCCATCATACTTACTACAGAAACATAAAAAAGCTATTCATGATTTGACCGAGCCGCTGTTGAAGCATACGCGATGGATGGCATGACATAATAATGGCTGTGAGGCACGCGATGTACACCTAAACCATAGGTGAGTGAGCAGCCGATGTACTGAAGAGGAAGGCTACACGAAAACATCATTCAAAGATGAATATACTTACTTGTAATAAAATATTTTTTTACTGTTACTGTTTTATATAACACAGCATGACAAAGGAAATCGGAGAGAAGAGGAGAAATGCCAGTTGCCGATAAAAAATAACAGAATTAATGTTTTGGAGCATGTGCACAAATGAGTTCGTGTTACATATTCGACTACTGCTATATTATATTGTGTAGTTGATATTGAATGTAGCAAATTTTAAGAACATAAAAGTTCAATGGTGCTCTAGATGTCTTGATGTCTTAGTTCAACAGTTGATAATACAATCATAGAATGTGGAGAGTATTGTATTAATGTCGCACACACTGTTAGAAATTAACATGACAATGTAGGATACATAGATCCATTTGTGTCATCTAATAACTAACGAGTCATTAGGATAAAATGTTTACTAGAAAAAAACAACCAGTCTCGGGAAACCTCGAACGGGATTCGAACCCGTGACCTTTGGATTGCCGGCCCACTGCTTTAACCGCTAAGCTACCGAGACCCCAGGAGACTCGTTGAATTTTTTCTAGTATAGTTGATACGCTGCAAGCCAGCGGTATTACGTCACTGTGAAGTCTACCCTCACATTCGAAAGAAATACTTTTGCAAGTATTTAACAATCGATAAAGTCGTAATTGCTTATAAATATCTTTTATCTTTTTTTCTAGTAAACATTTTATCCTATATCTTTATAGCATTAATGAATACAAAATTTCAATAATAAACAAGTGGCCCTCACACCACACGCAAATGATAACATTTGCGTGTGGTGTGAGGGGGCTACTTCGTTAAAACTCTTTGAAAATTTGCTTAGGATTTAGTGAACATTCTCAAAGAATTGTGAAAGTTGGAATCAGATTTTGTGAAAGTCAAATAAGCGAGCTATGGACTGTATAGTTGGGCCCTCAGTTCTCACATAGAGGATTGAGGGCCCACCTGTACCGGATAAACTATGGACACTACAGAAAAAGTCTTTATGCCAAAATCTAAAGTAATGCCAAACAAAACTTGTGGAAACAAGATGTTACTGTAAAACGCTGTCCTACTTTGTAAATAATCGTTCAAACACGTTCAAGTTTATTTTGCAATTAAAATGAAACCATTAACTTACAGCTACTGTTTGAAATCCTTTAAGCTACTAAATAATTTGTGAAAATTTGTGAAAGCAAGATCAGGTCACCACTTCTTGTAGTTTGAAAGTTATGACCTTGTTAAAATTCGGGCCCTCGGTCCTCCATTTCTTTAGTTTTCATTTTGATACGCTTACGATAAGCAAGATTAATCAAGACAAAATTATCTCTTTTCGTGAAAAAAACGTGGTGTCGCCATCTCTGAGGTCCCAGGTTCGATCCCCGGTCGGGTCAATTTAGAGATTATTGTTTTTCTAAATTGTCTCGGGTCTGGGTGTTTTCTATGTATAATAAGTATGTATTTAAGTATTTTAAGTTTGTTTATCCGTTATCTAGTAACCATTTAACGAGTTTCATAACGAAGCTTCTCTTGGGCTAGATAATTGGTGTGAGTGTAGGAAAGTTTATTTATTTATTTAAGTGTGCTCGGTTTGGTTGGTGGTAGGGCTGTTAAGTCCGCCTGGCTAGCTACCACCATCTTATAAAAACAAATTATCTAAAATATTAATTATAAAAAATTGGGATTATTGATATTTTTAAAGAAAAAAATCGTCAATAATACGCGATCAGTCATATAACATTAAACGGAAATCAAAAGCCATGACGTCACGCCGTGCCAAATGTCATTTTATTGTTGTGACATTTCTCTAAAACGCCTTGAACGAAACTGATCTTTGGCACGGCGTGACGTCATCCACTCAACATGGCGGTCTTAAGCGTTTTTGCGGTAAATTTAAATCGGAATATAAAAACGAAAAATAAATACTGTAAAAACCCGATTTTTTTTTATTTCTGTATTTTTAGGATAAAATAGGTAAGCAGGTAAGTATCGTTTTAATATAATTTTTAAATTTAGTCAACTAGCCTATTCGTAAGAAAATAAATACTCATAATGGTAAGTTCCCGATTAATATACCCAATTGTTGAATTAAAATTCTATAATTGCGTTAAAATAACGGCTGTGTAGAATCACAAATGTAGTAAACTGCAGTTGTGTGGAATCCATATTATATGGGAATTACGAATAGGAAGAATCGCGTTTGTGTACACAGCACCAACATAACAACAATAGGTATGTCGGTTATCATAATTTTACAAAATTCTATTAAAGACCAGCAGAATGCAATTGATGTGTGGATAACAAGCCAAACTTACCAGACATACTTAACAACAGTCTGGCCACAACATTTGGCGGCATGCTTTACTGCGACAAATTAACAAAAAAAGGAATCTGCAAATGTACGGAGTACAAAATGAAATTTATACTGCAGAGATTCTAAATTGCTGTACTGTGTATTTCATTCCGTTGAACGCGTTCCAATCACGATAATTTTTTTAGAGTGCCCGTGGATCAATCGCCCCAATTCAGTAATTGTGTAATGTCTCTCTATTTCTCTCTCTTCTGTCTTCCTGGCTTTATGGCCCACGGAGAGTCAGTCTTCTCTATTATCTCTATTTTCGACGTTGTCGTCTTTCGACACCTTTCTCTCACCTGGTCATGTCATTCTGGACCATATCTCTCAATTTTGATACGTAGATAGATAGTAGATATTGCACACACAAAAATATAGAAAATGAAAATAGCACATTAAAACTAATCTGGGCAAAGGCAGTCTTATCGTTTAAAGCGATCTCTTTCAAACAACCTTAAAGTAGGAGTTATTTATACTTGGTACTGTAACGGTACAGAATGAATGGTATCCGTCCGTTAGTAAGGAATGTGTGGGAGTAGCACTAACATAAATATTAATGCGTAGCACCATTAATATAATAAGCATGAAAAAGGGAATGATAAACTAGTTCAGAATAATGGTCTGTGGTCTAACTCTTTATCTTTAGTTTGAACTTTGCGGGGACTGCTCTGTGTGCTCCTTGCGACATAGGCGCCATCTAGCGTGAGTTATTTACTTGAGCTTCGCATAAGGTTGCTAGTTTGACTTCTTTAATTTGAATTTCGCGGGGACTGCTCTGCGCGTCCCTTGCGACGTAGGCGGCGTCTAGTGGGAGTCATGGTTGTGAACTTGACTAGGACCGTATTTTATTTTGAATTTCGCGGGGACTGCTCTGGGGTCGGGAAAGTGGTTCACCTACGGGCGGACGCCATCTATGGTCGGAATACGGAACTTTTGATAATTTCCCAAAATATAGGATTATTGGCTTAAGTGGAGGATTATTAAGAGGGAATTGTTAATAGAAGGCTACATTTAGATATTCAACGATGAAATATTGGCTGTCGGACGAGATTTGGTTAGATTATGGAAAAATTTTAGAATTGCGCGGCGAAAGCGGCAATGAGCGAGCGAGAGGTTGAGAAAAAGACAGAAAGAGAGGTCGGATGATAGCTCCACGTGGCGCGACGCGAAGGCGGGGGGCATCGGGGAAGCGGCTAGCGATTGGTTGAAGGGAAGAAAAGCGGACTCGCGCGGGAAAATCTTAGGCGCGCGTGGCGCGAAAGTGAAGATGCTTGGGAAAAGGGCGGAAAATTAGGGACATTCAATTTTGGGACGTCGGCGGTGCGGTCCAACTTAAGAGTGCGGTACTACTCATACGGGGAAAATAGTGTCCGAGCTTTGATAGTGCGCTAAGTGATATTCGAGCTGCGATATTAATTAAGATTTGTGAAATTGAAAGTGATTAATAAAGTAAAACTATTGCGGTCGCAACTCGAATCCGTTAACGGAATGAAGTATTCCGGGGTACATCGGCGGAAACGCATAACGGTGGCAACGAAAACCTATGTACCTTTCAACAGACTTCGGTCTGGATGATCTTTGATTGTATTTAATAAGATCGGCGTTTTACATCATTACGCTAAACAATACACTATCTTCGACGGAGTAATGGGGGAGAGACAGTTGTCTCCCTAGTGAAAGTTGAAGATAGGTCAGACACCATTTAGCTGGAGGTAGACCCGTATGACCCAGTCCAATCTCGAGTCTACCTCCGTACATACAGTGTAGTGATAGGAAAATAACACACTGAGTATACTGGCTCGACTGATAGAACATTTAGGAGTTAGTTGCTTTCAGGGGCAATGCGACTCTCACCACACATCACGAATTTAAGTTAAATGTGGCTTGGCCTAGTTTGCAAGGTACACAAAAGGGACTGTTAGTTCGACAAAATATAGGCATTTTCAAGTGAGGAAAGTTGTAGGAATCTATAGGTAGGCGGATATATATATATGGTTAGTTATTAATTCAGACTAATAAGGTAGGGATAATTAAGTTACGGCGCTAAATAAAATTATGATGAAGTGATGTGGGTCCTAGCTAGGCAAGTAATCTGTTACCGCAGGCCGGTAAAATTCTAATTGTTTTCCTAAAGTTGTTACCAATTAATTATTCATTTTAAATAATTAACAGAAGTATGATAATATCGTACCATCATTACTTTGGAGTACCTAAAAGTCTAGACTGGTTTCCTATTACAAGAAAAATACTAAAAAGTTATAGCAAATAAGCTTAGCCGTACTGTGATGTTTGATTTCTAATACTGAAATGACCAAACAGGCATTTTTTAGCTTTCCCTGGGATGCAATACGATCTCATATCGCTACACTCTTCAAGGTGTTAAAGTTTTACATCCGATACCTTAGCAAAAATAAGCTGATACAAACTGAACAACTAAAACCAGTTTAGAACCTAGGATAAGTCGTTGAAAGAAGACATTGCAAGCTATGAGCTTCTAATAATCTAAAACATAGAAATAATTGATTGATAACAACCAGCTAATTAGCCTGACAATGGTCTACTAATACCATTTGAATAGACCTCTTAAGATATGCAAGTACTTACTTCTAATAATATGAAACATAGAAATATTTGATGGGAACAATCTAATCAATCAGACTAATACCTAGTACAGTCTAATTTATACTTATTAAAGTGAGTAAAAGATAACTTCTAAATGTAATTGATTCAATGATTAACAGGGATAATTAACTACCTAATTTACTACCTACTAAAAGTATACTGACTATGATTTAGTAGTCTATCAAATTAACCACTCAGTCTGAGAGACAGAGGGTGGAAGTTAATGGAAAAATAATTAACTTAAGTTCTCTTCCTAAAAGTCAGGGATGTTGAATGAATTAACCCCTCAGTCTTGGAAATTATATGTCAAAAATAATGACAGCAGGTGCGCCATAATTTTTTTGAATTACGGATGACGTCACAAATGCCCCCTTTTACAAAAAAACATATTACTCTACAATCAAACCATATTTTGTCGTTCTGTAAACTACAATGTACTAACTGATATATTTCCTATCCATCAGGTATCAAAATAAAGTGAAATCATGAAACAGTGAATTGGTACTTCACGTTCAAAATTTGGAAACAATGTTGCGGGCTGGATAACAAGAAATAAATGAATACTCAAACGATATCAAAACAACAGGGGCCTTTGCTATCTAATTATGTAAAAAGTTTCAAGTGAGCTAATTGTTATTACACAATATCACCACTTGAAACTCGATGCGACGACACATAAAAACAACTAGAGATGTTCCTTTACTTTTTGTAATTTTATCGATAGTATCGAAAGTTGTTATTTTTGTAAGCTACTTAGTATGAGTAAATAAAAATACGACATAATTCAATATTTTGTTTTATTTTCAATTAAAAAAAACAATATCATTCAATATTTAATTTTATTTTTAAAAGTAATACAATTAATAGTTTTATAAAAAAGTTAACGACAGTTACAAAACAATATGATTGCTTGACCAGTTAGTCATCCGTAAATCCTCGCCTAAGGTACTCGCGCGTCTGCGATACGCGCCTTGTAGTATTACCCGTAAAATTAAACAGCTTTATAAAGAAGTAACGACATTTACAAAACAATTTGATTGTTTGACAAGTCAGTCATCCGTGAATCCTCGCCTAAGGTAAGGCCTGTGCCTGGGCATTAAATAACGACGATTACATTTATTCAATATACGATCATATTGTAAAGATAAGGAAAATTACATATTTATACCTATTTATTTATCACACTAATATTATAAAGGCGAAAGTTTGTGAGTGTGTATGTTTGTTACTCTTTCACGTAAAAGCTACTGAATGGATTTGGATAAAATTCGGCAAACGGATTGTTTATAACATGGATTAACACATAGGATACTTTTTATCCCGATATTCCCACGGGAACAGGAATCACGCGACTGACACCGCAAGCGACCGCTAGTAAAGAATATCAGCAGAAATTTAACTTACTTGTCCGACGAAGGCGAATCATTGAAATAAATAGGCGACCGGAACCTGTCTAGGTCTGGAGGCGCTTCTTCTTCTTCTAAAGATACCTAAAACATACAAAACAAATGTGAATTAAATTATTATTACACTATTACATTACATTAATTTACACTAATATTATAAAGGCGAAAGTTTGTGAGTGTGTATGTTTGTTACTCTTTCACGTAAAAACTACTAAATGGATTTGGATAAAATTCGGCATACGGATTGTTTATAACCTGGATTAACAAATAGGATACTTTTATCTCGATATTCCCACGGAAACGGGAACCACGCGGGTGAAACCGCGAGCGACCGCTAGTAAATAATATCAGCAGCAATTTAACTTACTTGTCCGACGAAGACGAATCATTGAAATAAATAGGCGACCGGAACCTGTCGAGGTCTGGAGGCGCTTCTTCTTCTTCTAAAGATACCTAAAACCATACAAAACAAATGTGAATTAAATTATTATTACACTATTACATGACATTAAATTACACTAATATTATAAAGGCGAAAGTTTGTGAGAGTGAGTGTGTATGTTTGTTACTCTTTCACGTAAAAACTACTGAATGGATTTGGATAAAATTCGGCAAACGGATTGTTTATAACCTGGATTAACACATAGGATACTTTTTATTCCGATATTCCCACGGGAACGGGAACCACGCTGGTGAAACCGCGAGCGACCGCTAGTAAAGAATATCAGCAGAAATGTAACTTACTTGTCCGACGAAGACGAATCATTGAAATAAATAGGCGACCGGGACCTGTCAAGGTCTGGAGGCGCTTCTTCTGCTTCTAAAGATACCTAAAACATACAAAACAAATGTGAATTAAATTATTATCATAAAGGCGGGTCTCCTGCGACACTGTTTTGTGTTTTCTAACTCCTAACATCAAACATCTAACAAATATAGGCGTGGCCTACGTACATATTTTGTTAGATATTTGATGTTAGGTGTTAGAAAACACAAAACAGTGTCGCAGGAGACCCGGCTTTACAACCCAATATAACAATACCGTATACTTTACACAATAATGAATTAATGCATTACCATTACCGGCAACCACTCGGGACTGCGCGCTGGGGACGTGAGAGAAAAGTAGCGTGGAGCCACAGTTTGGATTCGAAGTCACTCTCTCTCTCTCTCATTGCTATCCTCATCATCATATAAAAGCTGGAGGAAGTCTTCAGGCGGCTCCTCATTGACTCGCCAATTTGACATGCTATAAACAAAAAAGATACAACTATCGTACATATAAAGCTACTAAATAATTAAAAATTAATTGTAAAAACGATTATATTTTTAATTAATTTTTAATTATTTGACATGCTATACCTACAACAAAAAAGAGACAACTACCATCGTTATAGTACTTAAATGAAACTACTAAATAATTAAAAATTAATTCTAAAATCGTTTATATTTTTAATTAATTTTTAATTATTTTATACCCTTTTTATTTATAAATATTTTTTTTCTATAATATACTGTACTACTAGTCAAGCTCTTTCATTTGATACCCATATTGAGGTAGTTAAACAAAAAAATGTAATGTACAATTTTGTGGAGGCGGCCATTTTAAGTTTTTTTTCTTCTATAATGTACTGCATACTACTAGTCAAGCCTTTTCAGTTGGTACCCATATTGAGGTTAAAAATATAATCCACAATTTTGTGAAGGCGGCCATTTTAAGTTTCTTTTTTATATAATGTACTGTATACTACTATTCAAGCCCTTTCATTTGATACCCATATTGACGTGGTTAAACAAAAAAATGTAATCCACAATTTTGTGGAGGCGGCCATTTTGGATTTACAATGATACTGAATATACATAATTGTATTGTCATCAGAACTAAAGGTGTGTACCAAATTTCAAATTAATCGGTCAGGTCAGGTCCATTAGGCAAAATTTTAAGTACTAAACTTGGTTCTACAACACACTTTGCAATAAATAAAACTATAGTATTATCTTTTTTTTATTCTATGTGGCCAGTAAATCCATTGGATCTACGACACACTCGTCAAAACTGCATATTGGTCAAGCGATGCCAAACTCTCATTTTTACTGTCTACTCGTCAAAATCTTATTTCTGCGTACTCGTCAAAACTGCATATTGGTCTAACTTATGGAATCGTCGATTAGAGTTAAAACCTCTTTGCTTTAAATTCCCTCGTTTTTTACTTAAAACTGGCCACATAGAATAAATTAAGCTAATGCTATAGTTTTATTTATTGAAATATTTCAACTCTAATCGACTATTCCAAAAATTAGACCAATAAGCAATTTCAGCGAGTATGCAGAAATAAAAACTTGACGAGTAGACAAGAAGTGTTATTTTGTTTTAATACACACATTATGCTAATATTATTGTTTTATTTCTTGAAATATTTCATCTCTAATCGACTATTCTAAAAGTTAGACCAACATCCAGTTTTGACGAGTACGCAGAAATAAGGACTTTACATGTAGACAGTAAAAATAAGAGTTTGGCATTGTTTGACCAATATACAGTTTAGATGAGTGTGTCATAGATCTCAATTTGACCCAACATCAACAACATTCAACAAAAACAACAACAAACATGCTAAAAAACCCAACATCCAGTTTTGACGAGTACGCAGAAATAAGGACTTGACGAGTAGACAGTAAAAATAAGAGTTTAGCATCGCTTGACCAATATACAGTTTTGATGAGTGTGTCATAGATCTCAATTTGACCCAACATCAACAACATTCAACAAAAACAACAACAAACATGCTAAAAACCGTTTATAAATAATAAAGTTATCATGTAAGAGTAAATATGAAATCATTACAATTTACCATTACACTATCGATAAAAACAAATTTTATCGTAAAACTGCCGACGCGCTACCGATCATAGCGTCTCCCTA
This sequence comes from Scoparia ambigualis, assembly GCA_963921215.1. Lineage (NCBI taxonomy): Eukaryota > Metazoa > Arthropoda > Insecta > Lepidoptera > Crambidae > Scoparia > Scoparia ambigualis. The sequence continues at coordinate 4,185,697 of OY992503.1, forward strand.
GGCAATACGACAGAAAATTGTGTTTTCGGTATCGGCTAGCGGCAAACTATCTACTTAGCCCCATACAAATAAAGACCAATATGGCTCGCGCTGATGCAACGTAATTGTGCGTACATTCGTACAATGTCAAGTATACAATTTTCATTGTAGTAAAACTGTATAAATACGTTGTTATTTATTGTGTAAACGTGTTTCAAATTACTTTTTATAATGTTCTTGTAGTATTTGCCAACAAACATTGTAACAATTCACTCGGAAATTAGAAAAAAGCTATCGGGTTTCACCGGTTTCAACGTGTTTTATTTAGTAGTTATAACGATGTATTTCTTACAACTTATTATCTCAATAGGATCATTATAGTCTCAATAATCATTTTCTAATAAGAAACAGTACTTACATTCAATAAATCCAATAGAAATATCACTTTATTCACAGCTACTGATTAACTCTGTCACAGAAATTGGCGCAACTGTCAACGTCGAAAATGACAGAATCGAGCATAGACTACGCGATGTGTTGCTATCTCGATACGTAAAATTTACCAGAGAACCGAAATAATCGAACATGTTCATACACAAGTAGTCTGTAAGTCTGTGGAAACACGAAACAATGTTAAGTGGAGACCGCGGTCTCATGCGACCGCTTGGGGTTTGACGGAATGGCGCGATTTTTAGGTGCGGTCTCATGCGACCGCTTGGGGCCTGAGGGGTTAAGCATCCTTTAATAAACTTAAGATGTGATAATCTGCCAATGCAGCTAATCCAATGTAGTTATATTGGAACTTTACAAGACCTGTATAATAAATACTAAGAGTAAATAAAAGTAGTTTTACCTGTATTAATAGCATTCTACTTTAGCCACCGCCTGAAGTGGCGTTTGATTAAATTATCCACCCTTTACGGAACTGAATATAAGTTATTGCATTGAATAATTAAGTTCTTAATGTGAAAAGGATATTTGGATGATAGCAAGCCTTGAGATAAACTCTATTGATTTATGTAGAATAATAAGAATTTAAATTGCTAACACATAGTTCATAATGTAAAATGAAATTAAATTTGAGGAGAGATGTAAATTCTCAGTTTAAAGAATTAAAGGCACAAGCTAATAATTAAAGTTAAAGCCAATGTGACGGAACTGTAATTAAACCATGAGATGTACAGTACGCTATGGAGCGGCGGTGGGGCTCATAAATTGCACCAGGCTTCTTATGTATCATGCTACTGATAATAAATAATAATACCTACAAGCTAAGCTATCATCTGATTACCTTTGAGTGGTTACAAATCTTCCCCGCAGCTGCAGTGAAGGATTTAGGTCACAGTTCAGACGGAGTCATTGCTAGGCTACACATATTTATGTTATGATTTATAGACTGGTAGGTAATTAGGTCAGGAGAAAATAATTTAACACAGGGATAAGCCAATTACTAAACTTTCACGAAAGAACTTGAGTTACTTAAATGCGGTTAACAACGGAGGGTTCACTAGACGATCTGGCCAAAATAGTAGTTATTATAATATTACATTGCTTGACTGAAATTCACTGCAAATAGAATTAAGCTATGCTAAGGTTTCATCATCATACAAACAATACGCACTAAACAAAACTCCAAACACAACCATTAGATTGTAGATAAATTAGGTTAATTAGTTTTAAGAATTAGATAATAAGTTAAGTTAAGGTAAAAGCGGCGAGGATGTGTGTATGTATTATAAGGTAGCTAGGCATATAGGTGGAAAAGGTTTAGATTTAAGGTATAGCAGATAATAATTAAATGGGGGGGAGGTTACAATTTGGTAAGCCGTGACCAGGATTAGAAAGTTAAGTTATAAATTATCATTAATATAGTTGTATTGGATTTCAGTCAAGCGGTAATACTTTAATTTAGAAGTGGGATTTTTTTTTTCCCACAAATTGTTGTCGTGTTGCGATGCGTGAGTTTAGAATTTGCTTAATAGGGAATAATTCAATGAAGATTAATTAATTCAGAGATATTGAAGAATTATAATTTGACACTTTTCACAATAAACTTTGTTGGATCTTCTGGAGTTGATTCATGCACTTTGTATTACGGGCTCTTGATAGTGGGTGAATTATAATTTGACACTTTTCACAATAAACGTTGTTATCTTCTAAAGTTGATTCATACACTTTGTATTACGGGTTCTTGATAATAGATTAAGACCAATATTGTAGACAGTCGCAATGAGAGCTGGAGCTAAAATTTTGTTGTACGAAATCTGTAACAAAAAGATTCTCAGGTTAGGTTAAAGGTCAAAGGAGATAAAACTACAAAACAATAATGTAATGAGTATTATTTGAAATACAATACCTTTCAGTCATTATCTTTTTCTTCTTTATTTAATGGCGGAGTTCGCCAGCATCAGGTACCGTGCGGCTGGTGGCGTTGTTGTTTTTCCAAAGTTTAATGAGTGAACAAAGTACTTAGATATAGTCAATAACCAAACTATTCCGGGAGTATTAATTTTAAAACTGTTGAGTTATCTGTGAATACTGAAACCTTTAGTAATTGTTTTCTATGAATACTGAAACCAGGTATCCAATTTTTGATAGGACGCTAAGATAATAATTGTTGACGTTAGGAGCTATGGTAACTGTAGTTTTGTTTCTATTCCTGGTGATAGATTTCATATAGGCATAGGCAACTGGTTCATACAGCCTTGTGTTAAGTTATTTTTAGGATCGTAAAAGGTCGATAGGGTGACATAGTTCAACATTTATTGATTTAGAAAGATTTGTAGAATAGGGGGCGGTTTAATTATTATTGCTGTCGGATGGAAAGGCAAGGGGGCGAGATTGGACAGAATTAACCAACTAAATTATTGCAGGATTCAATTTATATTATAGGACGGCGATATGCTGTACAATATTATAAAGTTATGACGCTAACAGCATAATATAAAACTAATAATAATTATATTTTGACTAATAATCGTTGAGCGATTGCGGTTTTTAGTTGATGTGCTATTCCACGTATTATAATTTATTTTGTTGGTTATGTTAGAGAAAAAAATATAATAATGTACTTGAGTCTCACATCTGAAATCCATAGAGTAGTTTAGGCTAGTCAAGGACTATTACGTTCTTTGTCTATGGTTGGACCATAGAGACCAATGATTTAGCGACACCATAAACAATCTAGAATTAGGAATGATTATAAAACATGAAGTCATAAAACCAATCGGAGAGGAAACTTCCTTATCGCGTAATCATGTGATTTTGTTATAGCAAGCGGAATCACCTGTTATTTTCCATACCTGTTATTTTTAATACCTGCGATTTTTACATTGAAAGAGATTTTCCTAATACTTATCACGTAGTAGATTAGGATGCAATGACATTGTGGTGAAATTATTATTATGTGACATGTAGATGGGGACAATTGCTCTGCACAAGGGAAATGCCGCTTCATTTTGTTAGTTCGCTAAAATCCTAGGAAAAGTAACATAAAATAGTATTACGGTTCAAAATACACGCGTTGATGAGGAATCGCGATTATAAGTAATAACAAGTAGCAGGGATGTCATGTAGGGGATAGAATCATATGACTATTCATTGTTAGTAGGAATTTTGGTTTAAAAGCAACGTAGTTTGGGATGCAAAATGTAAACGGATAAATACGTCTAGTAGGCGATAAAAGTCGTTACCGTCTGGAAACAACTATCTAATATCTACTCTATTGTGGGGAGGTTACCTATTAGCGAGGCTAGATGGCGTTGGGTTACCAATAAAAGATTTTATTTTGGATGATGGTAAAAGGGTGCTGTCTAATAATAATATGTATAATTGTAATACTCTTGCAGCGTTGTAAGTAGTCGTTACCGGTAATCATTGCTTCTTACCGAATAGTTGAAATCGTGATAAATAGTTAATTATGAAGATTTATAAAGGATAATTATTAGCTTAAGATGAGGTTAACGTACGCAGAAGTAAAGCTCGCTGGGCACAGCTTACTATACCTACTTACCTAATATTATCAGTTGTGAGTTACCTAGAGATATCTAAGTCGGGAGAGCGGTGAAAAGAAAAGACCTTACTACATGACTAATTAGTTAGGATAGGTAGAGATAGATAAATCATTAAATTCACTGGGTTGGATTAGCCTATTAAGAAGGGTACCTTTCACAATTGTCTATCTCCGTTGAACGATTAAGATGTTGAAAAAAAAAAAATAATAGTAGAGAAAAAAAAATATATAGTTGACTGGCTTGAAGTCGAGATTTAACTGCAAAATTAACGAGTTATAGCACTGTTATGCTATAGGGATAACAATAGCGTATGTTATCACATCAATTATAAAGGCGAGTTGCGGGCGGATGTCACGTCATAATCAATAGTTAACTCGTTTTATTATTTTAAAAGTTAACGCAAGCTACTTATAAAACAGTGATCGATTTTATATACCACAATTTTAAGTTGTAGGATAAATTTAAACTCATAGTCCGCAGAAACATTCAAGCCGGAAATAAAGCGATGATATTGCGAGCTGAGAATAAATTTCTTAGTGTAAAATTTATTAATAAGTAAATCCCTGATATTGCGTTATCGAGATTACAATACAAAATCAACTATCACAATTCGAATCATACAAAGTAATTATTTAGATGTTATCTCGCGTCGACAGGTACAAAATTTAATTTAGATGGGTAAAGAAATTAGAACTGAAATGGGTTTCGGATGTGTGACGTTCTTGGGACACGTACTGTTTAGTGGCATAATTTAAATTTTGTAAAATCGGCTGTATTGGACATATTTCGTTTTGCGGATATATATATTTAACCGAGGTTATCGTGGAGGTAGCCTTAGTTCAAAGTTTACTAAACCCGACCTAGAGTCATAGCCTATCTTTATATGTCAGAAGAAAATAATAAATTTATTAGTAGTAGATTTTAGAGTCAATAGTAAATTTATTTTCCCGAGGTGCGACCTGAAACCTAGTTCGCACTAGGCCATTCAAATACTTTAACCGGTAATGTTGATTATAATAAATAAAGATGTTCGGGATTTATAATAATATTCTAATACTGCTATATTAAAATTGTTATTATGAAATTAAATAGGTTTGCTTAACAATTGGCAAATAATTATTAACTCAAGAATTTGTTTAGTACAAAGTAAATGTCTACAGGTTTAGAAATGATAGGACGAACGAAACGCGGTTTTGACTTGTGGGAAGGTCAGCGCAGACTGTCACAGCGGGATGATCTTGTTGGTTATTTATTAGAATTGCTAGAATTCTTAAATAATCTAGATTATTGGCATCTAATATGTACGTGATGTAATTGTAGATGATTAAAATTAGTGCTAAGGTAGGTTATTGTCGAAGTTATGGCACAACCTTAAAATTGTTAGTTTTAATGTGAACTGCATGTTGCATCTAGATTGTTTTATACAAACTAATTGATTGGGAGTTTTCACATATGTAGGCCGGGACATTGAGTTGATGAAATAGTGTTATCAAAATCATTCATCACGGAAAGATAAAGATATTTTATTTGCAAGTGTGAATACAAAAGTTTACTTCGGTTAGTATTATTCTGTTCTATACTAGTTTTGTGGTAGCGTTTTACCTAGGGTTGTTCTAAATTATAAGTAATTAAATATTAATTGTCTGTTGCTGTCTTCTACGTTAGAGAAGGAACGGAGAAAGATAAGGGGGACTCATTTTGTTATAGTCAGCTGTATGATAGATAATCCTCCTAGTAAATATTTCTTGTGATTGCGGTAGCAACATAGAGTGTTTATAGGATGTTTTGTTCATTAACTAATTATCTTCACCGCAGCTATGGATAGGGATGGCTAAAGTATGTGAACAGGGGTGGAGAAGATAGGTCATTATAAATTAAAATAAATACTTGAATTGCAATATGCCTGACTAAATAGTGCGAAGAGGTGGAGTAACTATGTTAGAGAAATTCTCTATTGCATAATATTCGAACTTTTGACATTTTCAATTGTAACTTTAGAATTTTGATTAGAGTATTTAACTAAGCGGGTCCAACGAAGAAGGCATGCTGAAAGCGAGGTCTTTGGTCGTCTATGCACACAATAAAATTATAGATGACACAAGGGAGCATTCTTAATTGGCACTGTTAAATTAGTAAAAGTAGCTTGTTTAGGGTGTTCGAATATTTTTAGTCGCACTGGGCACAAATAGAACTTAGTTAAGCGTGTAGGGTTTATTTTGATTTACCTGGTGAAGTAATTGAATCGAAGTTTCGGAACTGTGCTGTAGAAGTGGGAATTACTCAGCACACAATAAAATTAAGTGGTTTCCATTTAGCTTCATTTCCTAAACTAGCCTTTCTTAAAGTTGCGGAAATTCTGCTGTAAGGTGGTTCCTTTGGGGGCGTCTTGTGAAGTCTAAATCAGGACAATTATACTTGACTAACCTATAGAGAGATAATGTCTTAGGCTGCAGAAACAGAGGCCATTGATGGCATTTCATTTTGGCGTGGTCAGGGGATCTCGTGTTGCTGGGGAATTTTACCATCTGGACGGAAGGCTGAAAAGTAAAGTAGAATGCATAATGAGTAACCAATTAGAGTTACAAACATTCGGGAGATTACCATCTTAATAATGTGTCTTGTGCGAGTGTAAAATTAAAATCATCTAATAAAAAAAATAAAAAATAAAAAGAAACTAGTACTATTGAATCACGCAGTTTGGAATTCAGTAAATACGAGAAGGAACTTACGATATTAATTACCATGAATACTAAGACGAAGTGTCACCTTTAATGACTTATTATTTACCGATTTGACCGATTATCAGTAATATAAAAGGTAGGAAGTTAAGTAGAGTTGTGGGGGCGGATAAGATAGTTACCGGTCTGTTTAATTTAAAAAGAAAATGATATTTTTCAAAGGTATAGGAAAGTAAGGGGATATTGACGTATTATATATTAGCAAATGAGACTAAATGTTGTCTTTCGTGCATAGTAATAACTAGGGATGAGACATAGTTACTAGATAGGTTTTGGCATAAGTATTTGCTTATACGTATAAGCTCAGTACTTGTCAATTAGTATACAATGTCCAACACGTACCGGGGTATTAACAAGTATTTATCGATGACGCATACATTGACAGTTAGACGGATATACATAGCACACAAACTTCTAATAGATCTGAACTACGGGTTAGCTAGTTCAAAACTCAAGGACGTGTTTCGAGATGCGTACCCCCTTAGAGTGAATGAGTTTTTCCTAAATATTTACGATCGACAACCTTATTGTAAGGCGTTAAGACCTCTATTTGTATGCACGGTGAGTGGGTGTCACTGCGTACCGGACGGAAGCGAGTCTAGTATTCTATCTCGGTTATTTGTAGGATTGGACATTAGATGTATCTCATCTAAAATAAAGTTATAACTCTTGGGCGATGATGGTATGCCTACTGGTTTTGGTTGATATGGGGGTTTGGTTAAGATTTCTTATCCGCGGAGAGGAAAATAGGTTTCCGTTGAAAGAAGTAGCTAATTAGGGATTGTGGAGGACGCGGGTTCGATCCCTGCCTGAGGTAGACAATAGTTCCGACGTTTCGTTATCTTAGGTAATTATATAAGTTAAGATGAGATTGGTAGCGTTGAAGTATGAAGGAAAGTTTTAATGTAAATTATTAATAATTATTCATTAGCCTAGTTGGAACTAAAACCATGACGGCGAAGTGGTTGATGCTTCACCCACGAAAGATCCCAGGTTCGATCCCTAGGTTGCAACATTTAGATGCGGAACAAGTTGTAAGAAAAGACGTAAGTTAAAAGAAGGCCAGGATGACAGATGTACTTGAAATTATTCTAGGAAAATAATTTAAAGAATAGAATAATTGAATGGTTCGGAAGATGTTATAAACTTTACGTCGGAATCGTCATAGAGTTGAAGAGTTTCCGCTAGGGGGCGTTAGTAGACAGCGCAAGAGACTGTTATATTGATTTATATTATATTATGATTTGTTGATAAGATGGTAAACAAAAGGCAAATCATTATTCGGAGGTTGTGTATGATTAAAGAAATGGTAGATGTCTAAGTTATTGGGAAATATTTACCGAGACTAAGTTTACTGGGATTTCGTTTTGAACACGAGAACTGGGTATGCGATTATGATTTTGTGTCAGTTGAATAGAATGAGGGGTGTGGGCTATTTTGCAATAAGAAAGCTTATGGAGGAAGGAGTCAATAGGGATTTGGGGAGGAACTATAAATAGTAGGAATATCTTTGAGGGCTAGGATGACAATGAGGTTGGCAAGGAAGGAGGTGCTATTTTGTACTTAATTAAGTACAGGGTTAAGATATAATTCGCCGCAGATAAGAGTGGTACTTTATCTGCTTAAATTCTATCGGGGGCGGCTGTAACGGTACAGAATGAATGGTATCCGTCCGTTAGTAAGGAATGTGTGGGAGTAGCACTAACATAAATATTAATGCGTAGCACCATTAATATAATAAGCATGAAAAAGGGAATGATAAACTAGTTCAGAATAATGGTCTGTGGTCTAACTCTTTATCTTTAGTTTGAACTTTGCGGGGACTGCTCTGTGTGCTCCTTGCGACATAGGCGCCATCTAGCGTGAGTTATTTACTTGAGCTTCGCATAAGGTTGCTAGTTTGACTTCTTTAATTTGAATTTCGCGGGGACTGCTCTGCGCGTCCCTTGCGACGTAGGCGGCGTCTAGTGGGAGTCATGGTTGTGAACTTGACTAGGACCGTATTTTATTTTGAATTTCGCGGGGACTGCTCTGGGGTCGGGAAAGTGGTTCACCTACGGGCGGACGCCATCTATGGTCGGAATACGGAACTTTTGATAATTTCCCAAAATATAGGATTATTGGCTTAAGTGGAGGATTATTAAGAGGGAATTGTTAATAGAAGGCTACATTTAGATATTCAACGATGAAATATTGGCTGTCGGACGAGATTTGGTTAGATTATGGAAAAATTTTAGAATTGCGCGGCGAAAGCGGCAATGAGCGAGCGAGAGGTTGAGAAAAAGACAGAAAGAGAGGTCGGATGATAGCTCCACGTGGCGCGACGCGAAGGCGGGGGGCATCGGGGAAGCGGCTAGCGATTGGTTGAAGGGAAGAAAAGCGGACTCGCGCGGGAAAATCTTAGGCGCGCGTGGCGCGAAAGTGAAGATGCTTGGGAAAAGGGCGGAAAATTAGGGACATTCAATTTTGGGACGTCGGCGGTGCGGTCCAACTTAAGAGTGCGGTACTACTCATACGGGGAAAATAGTGTCCGAGCTTTGATAGTGCGCTAAGTGATATTCGAGCTGCGATATTAATTAAGATTTGTGAAATTGAAAGTGATTAATAAAGTAAAACTATTGCGGTCGCAACTCGAATCCGTTAACGGAATGAAGTATTCCGGGGTACATCGGCGGAAACGCATAACGGTGGCAACGAAAACCTATGTACCTTTCAACAGACTTCGGTCTGGATGATCTTTGATTGTATTTAATAAGATCGGCGTTTTACATCATTACGCTAAACAATACACTATCTTCGACGGAGTAATGGGGGAGAGACAGTTGTCTCCCTAGTGAAAGTTGAAGATAGGTCAGACACCATTTAGCTGGAGGTAGACCCGTATGACCCAGTCCAATCTCGAGTCTACCTCCGTACATACAGTGTAGTGATAGGAAAATAACACACTGAGTATACTGGCTCGACTGATAGAACATTTAGGAGTTAGTTGCTTTCAGGGGCAATGCGACTCTCACCACACATCACGAATTTAAGTTAAATGTGGCTTGGCCTAGTTTGCAAGGTACACAAAAGGGACTGTTAGTTCGACAAAATATAGGCATTTTCAAGTGAGGAAAGTTGTAGGAATCTATAGGTAGGCGGATATATATATATGGTTAGTTATTAATTCAGACTAATAAGGTAGGGATAATTAAGTTACGGCGCTAAATAAAATTATGATGAAGTGATGTGGGTCCTAGCTAGGCAAGTAATCTGTTACCGCAGGCCGGTAAAATTCTAATTGTTTTCCTAAAGTTGTTACCAATTAATTATTCATTTTAAATAATTAACAGAAGTATGATAATATCGTACCATCATTACTTTGGAGTACCTAAAAGTCTAGACTGGTTTCCTATTACAAGAAAAATACTAAAAAGTTATAGCAAATAAGCTTAGCCGTACTGTGATGTTTGATTTCTAATACTGAAATGACCAAACAGGCATTTTTTAGCTTTCCCTGGGATGCAATACGATCTCATATCGCTACACTCTTCAAGGTGTTAAAGTTTTACATCCGATACCTTAGCAAAAATAAGCTGATACAAACTGAACAACTAAAACCAGTTTAGAACCTAGGATAAGTCGTTGAAAGAAGACATTGCAAGCTATGAGCTTCTAATAATCTGAAACATAGAAATAATTGATTGATAACAACCAGCTAATTAGCCTGACAATGGTCTACTAATACCATTTGAATAGACCTCTTAAGATATGCAAGTACTTACTTCTAATAATATGAAACATAGAAATATTTGATGGGAACAATCTAATCAATCAGACTAATACCTAGTACAGTCTAATTTATACTTATTAAAGTGAGTAAAAGATAACTTCTAAATGTAATTGATTCAATGATTAACAGGGATAATTAACTACCTAATTTACTACCTACTAAAAGTATACTGACTATGATTTAGTAGTCTATCAAATTAACCACTCAGTCTGAGAGACAGAGGGTGGAAGTTAATGGAAAAATAATTAACTTAAGTTCTCTTCCTAAAAGTCAGGGATGTTGAATGAATTAAGCATCCTTTAATAAACTTAAGATGTGATAATCTGCCAATGCAGCTAATCCAATGTAGTTATATTGGAACTTTACAAGACCTGTATAATAAATACTAAGAGTAAATAAAAGTAGTTTTACCTGTATTAATAGCATTCTACTTTAGCCACCGCCTGAAGTGGCGTTTGATTAAATTATCCACCCTTTACGGAACTGAATATAAGTTATTGCATTGAATAATTAAGTTCTTAATGTGAAAAGGATATTTGGATGATAGCAAGCCTTGAGATAAACTCTATTGATTTATGTAGAATAATAAGAATTTAAATTGCTAACACATAGTTCATAATGTAAAATGAAATTAAATTTGAGGAGAGATGTAAATTCTCAGTTTAAAGAATTAAAGGCACAAGCTAATAATTAAAGTTAAAGCCAATGTGACGGAACTGTAATTAAACCATGAGATGTACAGTACGCTATGGAGCGGCGGTGGGGCTCATAAATTGCACCAGGCTTCTTATGTATCATGCTACTGATAATAAATAATAATACCTACAAGCTAAGCTATCATCTGATTACCTTTGAGTGGTTACAAATCTTCCCCGCAGCTGCAGTGAAGGATTTAGGTCACAGTTCAGACGGAGTCATTGCTAGGCTACACATATTTATGTTATGATTTATAGACTGGTAGGTAATTAGGTCAGGAGAAAATAATTTAACACAGGGATAAGCCAATTACTAAACTTTCACGAAAGAACTTGAGTTACTTAAATGCGGTTAACAACGGAGGGTTCACTAGACGATCTGGCCAAAATAGTAGTTATTATAATATTACATTGCTTGACTGAAATTCACTGCAAATAGAATTAAGCTATGCTAAGGTTTCATCATCATACAAACAATACGCACTAAACAAAACTCCAAACACAACCATTAGATTGTAGATAAATTAGGTTAATTAGTTTTAAGAATTAGATAATAAGTTAAGTTAAGGTAAAAGCGGCGAGGATGTGTGTATGTATTATAAGGTAGCTAGGCATATAGGTGGAAAAGGTTTAGATTTAAGGTATAGCAGATAATAATTAAATGGGGGGGAGGTTACAATTTGGTAAGCCGTGACCAGGATTAGAAAGTTAAGTTATAAATTATCATTAATATAGTTGTATTGGATTTCAGTCAAGCGGTAATACTTTAATTTAGAAGTGGGATTTTTTTTTTCCCACAAATTGTTGTCGTGTTGCGATGCGTGAGTTTAGAATTTGCTTAATAGGGAATAATTCAATGAAGATTAATTAATTCAGAGATATTGAAGAATTATAATTTGACACTTTTCACAATAAACTTTGTTGGATCTTCTGGAGTTGATTCATGCACTTTGTATTACGGGCTCTTGATAGTGGGTGAATTATAATTTGACACTTTTCACAATAAACGTTGTTATCTTCTAAAGTTGATTCATACACTTTGTATTACGGGTTCTTGATAATAGATTAAGACCAATATTGTAGACAGTCGCAATGAGAGCTGGAGCTAAAATTTTGTTGTACGAAATCTGTAACAAAAAGATTCTCAGGTTAGGTTAAAGGTCAAAGGAGATAAAACTACAAAACAATAATGTAATGAGTATTATTTGAAATACAATACCTTTCAGTCATTATCTTTTTCTTCTTTATTTAATGGCGGAGTTCGCCAGCATCAGGTACCGTGCGGCTGGTGGCGTTGTTGTTTTTCCAAAGTTTAATGAGTGAACAAAGTACTTAGATATAGTCAATAACCAAACTATTCCGGGAGTATTAATTTTAAAACTGTTGAGTTATCTGTGAATACTGAAACCTTTAGTAATTGTTTTCTATGAATACTGAAACCAGGTATCCAATTTTTGATAGGACGCTAAGATAATAATTGTTGACGTTAGGAGCTATGGTAACTGTAGTTTTGTTTCTATTCCTGGTGATAGATTTCATATAGGCATAGGCAACTGGTTCATACAGCCTTGTGTTGAGTTATTTTTAGGATCGTAAAAGGTCGATAGGGTGACATAGTTCAACATTTATTGATTTAGAAAGATTTGTAGAATAGGGGGCGGTTTAATTATTATTGCTGTCGGATGGAAAGGCAAGGGGGCGAGATTGGACAGAATTAACCAACTAAATTATTGCAGGATTCAATTTATATTATAGGACGGCGATATGCTGTACAATATTATAAAGTTATGACGCTAACAGCATAATATAAAACTAATAATAATTATATTTTGACTAATAATCGTTGAGCGATTGCGGTTTTTAGTTGATGTGCTATTCCACGTATTATAATTTATTTTGTTGGTTATGTTAGAGAAAAAAATATAATAATGTACTTGAGTCTCACATCTGAAATCCATAGAGTAGTTTAGGCTAGTCAAGGACTATTACGTTCTTTGTCTATGGTTGGACCATAGAGACCAATGATTTAGCGACACCATAAACAATCTAGAATTAGGAATGATTATAAAACATGAAGTCATAAAACCAATCGGAGAGGAAACTTCCTTATCGCGTAATCATGTGATTTTGTTATAGCAAGCGGAATCACCTGTTATTTTCCATACCTGTTATTTTTAATACCTTACTTTTTAATACTTATCACGTAGTAGATTAGGATGCAATGACATTGTGGTGAAATTATTATTATGTGACATGTAGATGGGGACAATTGCTCTGCACAAGGGAAATGCCGCTTCATTTTGTTAGTTCGCTAAAATCCTAGGAAAAGTAACATAAAATAGTATTACGGTTCAAAATACACGCGTTGATGAGGAATCGCGATTATAAGTAATAACAAGTAGCAGGGATGTCATGTAGGGGATAGAATCATATGACTATTCATTGTTAGTAGGAATTTTGGTTTAAAAGCAACGTAGTTTGGGATGCAAAATGTAAACGGATAAATACGTCTAGTAGGCGATAAAAGTCGTTACCGTCTGGAAACAACTATCTAATATCTACTCTATTGTGGGGAGGTTACCTATTAGCGAGGCTAGATGGCGTTGGGTTACCAATAAAAGATTTTATTTTGGATGATGGTAAAAGGGTGCTGTCTAATAATAATATGTATAATTGTAATACTCTTGCAGCGTTGTAAGTAGTCGTTACCGGTAATCATTGCTTCTTACCGAATAGTTGAAATCGTGATAAATAGTTAATTATGAAGATTTATAAAGGATAATTATTAGCTTAAGATGAGGTTAACGTACGCAGAAGTAAAGCTCGCTGGGCACAGCTTACTATACCTACTTACCTAATATTATCAGTTGTGAGTTACCTAGAGATATCTAAGTCGGGAGAGCGGTGAAAAGAAAAGACCTTACTACATGACTAATTAGTTAGGATAGGTAGAGATAGATAAATCATTAAATTCACTGGGTTGGATTAGCCTATTAAGAAGGGTACCTTTCACAATTGTCTATCTCCGTTGAACGATTAAGATGTTGAAAAAAAAAAAATAATAGTAGAGAAAAAAAAAAATATAGTTGACTGGCTTGAAGTCGAGATTTAACTGCAAAATTAACGAGTTATAGCACTGTTATGCTATAAAGATAACAATAGCGTATGTTATCACATCAATTATAAAGGCGAGTTGCGGGCGGATGTCACGTCATAATCAATAGTTAACTCGTTTTATTATTTTAAAAGTTAACGCAAGCTACTTATAAAACAGTGATCGATTTTATATACCACAATTTTAAGTTGTAGGATAAATTTAAACTCATAGTCCGCAGAAACATTCAAGCCGGAAATAAAGCGATGATATTGCGAGCTGAGAATAAATTTCTTAGTGTAAAATTTATTAATAAGTAAATCCCTGATATTGCGTTATCGAGATTACAATACAAAATCAACTATCACAATTCGAATCATACAAAGTAATTATTTAGATGTTATCTCGCGTCGACAGGTACAAAATTTAATTTAGATGGGTAAAGAAATTAGAACTGAAATGGGTTTCGGATGTGTGACGTTCTTGGGACACGTACTGTTTAGTGGCATAATTTAAATTTTGTAAAATCGGCTGTATTGGACATATTTCGTTTTGCGGATATATATATTTAACCGAGGTTATCGTGGAGGTAGCCTTAGTTCAAAGTTTACTAAACCCGACCTAGAGTCATAGCCTATCTTTATATGTCAGAAGAAAATAATAAATTTATTAGTAGTAGATTTTAGAGTCAATAGTAAATTTATTTTCCCGAGGTGCGACCTGAAACCTAGTTCGCACTAGGCCATTCAAATACTTTAACCGGTAATGTTGATTATAATAAATAAAGATGTTCGGGATTTATAATAATATTCTAATACTGCTATATTAAAATTGTTATTATGAAATTAAATAGGTTTGCTTAACAATTGGCAAATAATTATTAACTCAAGAATTTGTTTAGTACAAAGTAAATGTCTACAGGTTTAGAAATGATAGGACGAACGAAACGCGGTTTTGACTTGTGGGAAGGTCAGCGCAGACTGTCACAGCGGGATGATCTTGTTGGTTATTTATTAGAATTGCTAGAATTCTTAAATAATCTAGATTATTGGCATCTAATATGTACGTGATGTAATTGTAGATGATTAAAATTAGTGCTAAGGTAGGTTATTGTCGAAGTTATGGCACAACCTTAAAATTGTTAGTTTTAATGTGAACTGCATGTTGCATCTAGATTGTTTTATACAAACTAATTGATTGGGAGTTTTCACATATGTAGGCCGGGACATTGAGTTGATGAAATAGTGTTATCAAAATCATTCATCACGGAAAGATAAAGATATTTTATTTGCAAGTGTGAATACAAAAGTTTACTTCGGTTAGTATTATTCTGTTCTATACTAGTTTTGTGGTAGCGTTTTACCTAGGGTTGTTCTAAATTATAAGTAATTAAATATTAATTGTCTGTTGCTGTCTTCTACGTTAGAGAAGGAACGGAGAAAGATAAGGGGGACTCATTTTGTTATAGTCAGCTGTATGATAGATAATCCTCCTAGTAAATATTTCTTGTGATTGCGGTAGCAACATAGAGTGTTTATAGGATGTTTTGTTCATTAACTAATTATCTTCACCGCAGCTATGGATAGGGATAGCTAAAGTATGTGAACAGGGGTGGAGAAGATAGGTCATTATAAATTAAAATAAATACTTGAATTGCAATATGCCTGACTAAATAGTGCGAAGAGGTGGAGTAACTATGTTAGAGAAATTCTCTATTGCATAATATTCGAACTTTTGACATTTTCAATTGTAACTTTAGAATTTTGATTAGAGTATTTAACTAAGCGGGTCCAACGAAGAAGGCATGCTGAAAGCGAGGTCTTTGGTCGTCTATGCACACAATAAAATTATAGATGACACAAGGGAGCATTCTTAATTGGCACTGTTAAATTAGTAAAAGTAGCTTGTTTAGGGTGTTCGAATATTTTTAGTCGCACTGGGCACAAATAGAACTTAGTTAAGCGTGTAGGGTTTATTTTGATTTACCTGGTGAAGTAATTGAATCGAAGTTTCGGAACTGTGCTGTAGAAGTGGGAATTACTCAGCACACAATAAAATTAAGTGGTTTCCATTTAGCTTCATTTCCTAAACTAGCCTTTCTTAAAGTTGCGGAAATTCTGCTGTAAGGTGGTTCCTTTGGGGGCGTCTTGTGAAGTCTAAATCAGGACAATTATACTTGACTAACCTATAGAGAGATAATGTCTTAGGCTGCAGAAACAGAGGCCATTGATGGCATTTCATTTTGGCGTGGTCAGGGGATCTCGTGTTGCTGGGGAATTTTACCATCTGGACGGAAGGCTGAAAAGTAAAGTAGAATGCATAATGAGTAACCAATTAGAGTTACAAACATTCGGGAGATTACCATCTTAATAATGTGTCTTGTGCGAGTGTAAAATTAAAATCATCTAATAAAAAAAATAAAAAATAAAAAGAAACTAGTACTATTGAATCACGCAGTTTGGAATTCAGTAAATACGAGAAGGAACTTACGATATTAATTACCATGAATACTAAGACGAAGTGTCACCTTTAATGACTTATTATTTACCGATTTGACCGATTATCAGTAATATAAAAGGTAGGAAGTTAAGTAGAGTTGTGGGGGCGGATAAGATAGTTACCGGTCTGTTTAATTTAAAAAGAAAATGATATTTTTCAAAGGTATAGGAAAGTAAGGGGATATTGACGTATTATATATTAGCAAATGAGACTAAATGTTGTCTTTCGTGCATAGTAATAACTAGGGATGAGACATAGTTACTAGATAGGTTTTGGCATAAGTATTTGCTTATACGTATAAGCTCAGTACTTGTCAATTAGTATACAATGTCCAACACGTACCGGGGTATTAACAAGTATTTATCGATGACGCATACATTGACAGTTAGACGGATATACATAGCACACAAACTTCTAATAGATCTGAACTACGGGGTAGCTAGTTCAAAACTCAAGGACGTGTTTCGAGATGCGTACCCCCTTAGAGTGAATGAGTTTTTCCTAAATATTTACGATCGACAACCTTATTGTAAGGCGTTAAGACCTCTATTTGTATGCACGGTGAGTGGGTGTCACTGCGTACCGGACGGAAGCGAGTCTAGTATTCTATCTCGGTTATTTGTAGGATTGGACATTAGATGTATCTCATCTAAAATAAAGTTATAACTCTTGGGCGATGATGGTATGCCTACTGGTTTTGGTTGATATGGGGGTTTGGTTAAGATTTCTTATCCGCGGAGAGGAAAATAGGTTTCCGTTGAAAGAAGTAGCTAATTAGGGATTGTGGAGGACGCGGGTTCGATCCCTGCCTGAGGTAGACAATAGTTCCGACGTTTCGTTATCTTAGGTAATTATATAAGTTAAGATGAGATTGGTAGCGTTGAAGTATGAAGGAAAGTTTTAATGTAAATTATTAATAATTATTCATTAGCCTAGTTGGAACTAAAACCATGACGGCGAAGTGGTTGATGCTTCACCCACGAAAGATCCCAGGTTCGATCCCTAGGTTGCAACATTTAGATGCGGAACAAGTTGTAAGAAAAGACGTAAGTTAAAAGAAGGCCAGGATGACAGATGTACTTGAAATTATTCTAGGAAAATAATTTAAAGAATAGAATAATTGAATGGTTCGGAAGATGTTATAAACTTTACGTCGGAATCGTCATAGAGTTGAAGAGTTTCCGCTAGGGGGCGTTAGTAGACAGCGCAAGAGACTGTTATATTGATTTATATTATATTATGATTTGTTGATAAGATGGTAAACAAAAGGCAAATCATTATTCGGAGGTTGTGTATGATTAAAGAAATGGTAGATGTCTAAGTTATTGGGAAATATTTACCGAGACTAAGTTTACTGGGATTTCGTTTTGAACACGAGAACTGGGTATGCGATTATGATTTTGTGTCAGTTGAATAGAATGAGGGGTGTGGGCTATTTTGCAATAAGAAAGCTTATGGAGGAAGGAGTCATTAGGGATTTGGGGAGGAACTATAAATAGTAGGAATATCTTTGAGGGCTAGGATGACAATGAGGTTGGCAAGGAAGGAGGTGCTATTTTGTACTTAATTAAGTACAGGGTTAAGATATAATTCGCCGCAGATAAGAGTGGTACTTTATCTGCTTAAATTCTATCGGGGGCGGCTGTAACGGTACAGAATGAATGGTATCCGTCCGTTAGTAAGGAATGTGTGGGAGTAGCACTAACATAAATATTAATGCGTAGCACCATTAATATAATAAGCATGAAAAAGGGAATGATAAACTAGTTCAGAATAATGGTCTGTGGTCTAACTCTTTATCTTTAGTTTGAACTTTGCGGGGACTGCTCTGTGTGCTCCTTGCGACATAGGCGCCATCTAGCGTGAGTTATTTACTTGAGCTTCGCATAAGGTTGCTAGTTTGACTTCTTTAATTTGAATTTCGCGGGGACTGCTCTGCGCGTCCCTTGCGACGTAGGCGGCGTCTAGTGGGAGTCATGGTTGTGAACTTGACTAGGACCGTATTTTATTTTGAATTTCGCGGGGACTGCTCTGGGGTCGGGAAAGTGGTTCACCTACGGGCGGACGCCATCTATGGTCGGAATACGGAACTTTTGATAATTTCCCAAAATATAGGATTATTGGCTTAAGTGGAGGATTATTAAGAGGGAATTGTTAATAGAAGGCTACATTTAGATATTCAACGATGAAATATTGGCTGTCGGACGAGATTTGGTTAGATTATGGAAAAATTTTAGAATTGCGCGGCGAAAGCGGCAATGAGCGAGCGAGAGGTTGAGAAAAAGACAGAAAGAGAGGTCGGATGATAGCTCCACGTGGCGCGACGCGAAGGCGGGGGGCATCGGGGAAGCGGCTAGCGATTGGTTGAAGGGAAGAAAAGCGGACTCGCGCGGGAAAATCTTAGGCGCGCGTGGCGCGAAAGTGAAGATGCTTGGGAAAAGGGCGGAAAATTAGGGACATTCAATTTTGGGACGTCGGCGGTGCGGTCCAACTTAAGAGTGCGGTACTACTCATACGGGGAAAATAGTGTCCGAGCTTTGATAGTGCGCTAAGTGATATTCGAGCTGCGATATTAATTAAGATTTGTGAAATTGAAAGTGATTAATAAAGTAAAACTATTGCGGTCGCAACTCGAATCCGTTAACGGAATGAAGTATTCCGGGGTACATCGGCGGAAACGCATAACGGTGGCAACGAAAACCTATGTACCTTTCAACAGACTTCGGTCTGGATGATCTTTGATTGTATTTAATAAGATCGGCGTTTTACATCATTACGCTAAACAATACACTATCTTCGACGGAGTAATGGGGGAGAGACAGTTGTCTCCCTAGTGAAAGTTGAAGATAGGTCAGACACCATTTAGCTGGAGGTAGACCCGTATGACCCAGTCCAATCTCGAGTCTACCTCCGTACATACAGTGTAGTGATAGGAAAATAACACACTGAGTATACTGGCTCGACTGATAGAACATTTAGGAGTTAGTTGCTTTCAGGGGCAATGCGACTCTCACCACACATCACGAATTTAAGTTAAATGTGGCTTGGCCTAGTTTGCAAGGTACACAAAAGGGACTGTTAGTTCGACAAAATATAGGCATTTTCAAGTGAGGAAAGTTGTAGGAATCTATAGGTAGGCGGATATATATATATGGTTAGTTATTAATTCAGACTAATAAGGTAGGGATAATTAAGTTACGGCGCTAAATAAAATTATGATGAAGTGATGTGGGTCCTAGCTAGGCAAGTAATCTGTTACCGCAGGCCGGTAAAATTCTAATTGTTTTCCTAAAGTTGTTACCAATTAATTATTCATTTTAAATAATTAACAGAAGTATGATAATATCGTACCATCATTACTTTGGAGTACCTAAAAGTCTAGACTGGTTTCCTATTACAAGAAAAATACTAAAAAGTTATAGCAAATAAGCTTAGCCGTACTGTGATGTTTGATTTCTAATACTGAAATGACCAAACAGGCATTTTTTAGCTTTCCCTGGGATGCAATACGATCTCATATCGCTACACTCTTCAAGGTGTTAAAGTTTTACATCCGATACCTTAGCAAAAATAAGCTGATACAAACTGAACAACTAAAACCAGTTTAGAACCTAGGATAAGTCGTTGAAAGAAGACATTGCAAGCTATGAGCTTCTAATAATCTGAAACATAGAAATAATTGATTGATAACAACCAGCTAATTAGCCTGACAATGGTCTACTAATACCATTTGAATAGACCTCTTAAGATATGCAAGTACTTACTTCTAATAATATGAAACATAGAAATATTTGATGGGAACAATCTAATCAATCAGACTAATACCTAGTACAGTCTAATTTATACTTATTAAAGTGAGTAAAAGATAACTTCTAAATGTAATTGATTCAATGATTAACAGGGATAATTAACTACCTAATTTACTACCTACTAAAAGTATACTGACTATGATTTAGTAGTCTATCAAATTAACCACTCAGTCTGAGAGACAGAGGGTGGAAGTTAATGGAAAAATAATTAACTTAAGTTCTCTTCCTAAAAGTCAGGGATGTTGAATGAATTAAGCATCCTTTAATAAACTTAAGATGTGATAATCTGCCAATGCAGCTAATCCAATGTAGTTATATTGGAACTTTACAAGACCTGTATAATAAATACTAAGAGTAAATAAAAGTAGTTTTACCTGTATTAATAGCATTCTACTTTAGCCACCGCCTGAAGTGGCGTTTGATTAAATTATCCACCCTTTACGGAACTGAATATAAGTTATTGCATTGAATAATTAAGTTCTTAATGTGAAAAGGATATTTGGATGATAGCAAGCCTTGAGATAAACTCTATTGATTTATGTAGAATAATAAGAATTTAAATTGCTAACACATAGTTCATAATGTAAAATGAAATTAAATTTGAGGAGAGATGTAAATTCTCAGTTTAAAGAATTAAAGGCACAAGCTAATAATTAAAGTTAAAGCCAATGTGACGGAACTGTAATTAAACCATGAGATGTACAGTACGCTATGGAGCGGCGGTGGGGCTCATAAATTGCACCAGGCTTCTTATGTATCATGCTACTGATAATAAATAATAATACCTACAAGCTAAGCTATCATCTGATTACCTTTGAGTGGTTACAAATCTTCCCCGCAGCTGCAGTGAAGGATTTAGGTCACAGTTCAGACGGAGTCATTGCTAGGCTACACATATTTATGTTATGATTTATAGACTGGTAGGTAATTAGGTCAGGAGAAAATAATTTAACACAGGGATAAGCCAATTACTAAACTTTCACGAAAGAACTTGAGTTACTTAAATGCGGTTAACAACGGAGGGTTCACTAGACGATCTGGCCAAAATAGTAGTTATTATAATATTACATTGCTTGACTGAAATTCACTGCAAATAGAATTAAGCTATGCTAAGGTTTCATCATCATACAAACAATACGCACTAAACAAAACTCCAAACACAACCATTAGATTGTAGATAAATTAGGTTAATTAGTTTTAAGAATTAGATAATAAGTTAAGTTAAGGTAAAAGCGGCGAGGATGTGTGTATGTATTATAAGGTAGCTAGGCATATAGGTGGAAAAGGTTTAGATTTAAGGTATAGCAGATAATAATTAAATGGGGGGGAGGTTACAATTTGGTAAGCCGTGACCAGGATTAGAAAGTTAAGTTATAAATTATCATTAATATAGTTGTATTGGATTTCAGTCAAGCGGTAATACTTTAATTTAGAAGTGGGATTTTTTTTTTCCCACAAATTGTTGTCGTGTTGCGATGCGTGAGTTTAGAATTTGCTTAATAGGGAATAATTCAATGAAGATTAATTAATTCAGAGATATTGAAGAATTATAATTTGACACTTTTCACAATAAACTTTGTTGGATCTTCTGGAGTTGATTCATGCACTTTGTATTACGGGCTCTTGATAGTGGGTGAATTATAATTTGACACTTTTCACAATAAACGTTGTTATCTTCTAAAGTTGATTCATACACTTTGTATTACGGGTTCTTGATAATAGATTAAGACCAATATTGTAGACAGTCGCAATGAGAGCTGGAGCTAAAATTTTGTTGTACGAAATCTGTAACAAAAAGATTCTCAGGTTAGGTTAAAGGTCAAAGGAGATAAAACTACAAAACAATAATGTAATGAGTATTATTTGAAATACAATACCTTTCAGTCATTATCTTTTTCTTCTTTATTTAATGGCGGAGTTCGCCAGCATCAGGTACCGTGCGGCTGGTGGCGTTGTTGTTTTTCCAAAGTTTAATGAGTGAACAAAGTACTTAGATATAGTCAATAACCAAACTATTCCGGGAGTATTAATTTTAAAACTGTTGAGTTATCTGTGAATACTGAAACCTTTAGTAATTGTTTTCTATGAATACTGAAACCAGGTATCCAATTTTTGATAGGACGCTAAGATAATAATTGTTGACGTTAGGAGCTATGGTAACTGTAGTTTTGTTTCTATTCCTGGTGATAGATTTCATATAGGCATAGGCAACTGGTTCATACAGCCTTGTGTTGAGTTATTTTTAGGATCGTAAAAGGTCGATAGGGTGACATAGTTCAACATTTATTGATTTAGAAAGATTTGTAGAATAGGGGGCGGTTTAATTATTATTGCTGTCGGATGGAAAGGCAAGGGGGCGAGATTGGACAGAATTAACCAACTAAATTATTGCAGGATTCAATTTATATTATAGGACGGCGATATGCTGTACAATATTATAAAGTTATGACGCTAACAGCATAATATAAAACTAATAATAATTATATTTTGACTAATAATCGTTGAGCGATTGCGGTTTTTAGTTGATGTGCTATTCCACGTATTATAATTTATTTTGTTGGTTATGTTAGAGAAAAAAATATAATAATGTACTTGAGTCTCACATCTGAAATCCATAGAGTAGTTTAGGCTAGTCAAGGACTATTACGTTCTTTGTCTATGGTTGGACCATAGAGACCAATGATTTAGCGACACCATAAACAATCTAGAATTAGGAATGATTATAAAACATGAAGTCATAAAACCAATCGGAGAGGAAACTTCCTTATCGCGTAATCATGTGATTTTGTTATAGCAAGCGGAATCACCTGTTATTTTCCATACCTGTTATTTTTAATACCTTACTTTTTAATACTTATCACGTAGTAGATTAGGATGCAATGACATTGTGGTGAAATTATTATTATGTGACATGTAGATGGGGACAATTGCTCTGCACAAGGGAAATGCCGCTTCATTTTGTTAGTTCGCTAAAATCCTAGGAAAAGTAACATAAAATAGTATTACGGTTCAAAATACACGCGTTGATGAGGAATCGCGATTATAAGTAATAACAAGTAGCAGGGATGTCATGTAGGGGATAGAATCATATGACTATTCATTGTTAGTAGGAATTTTGGTTTAAAAGCAACGTAGTTTGGGATGCAAAATGTAAACGGATAAATACGTCTAGTAGGCGATAAAAGTCGTTACCGTCTGGAAACAACTATCTAATATCTACTCTATTGTGGGGAGGTTACCTATTAGCGAGGCTAGATGGCGTTGGGTTACCAATAAAAGATTTTATTTTGGATGATGGTAAAAGGGTGCTGTCTAATAATAATATGTATAATTGTAATACTCTTGCAGCGTTGTAAGTAGTCGTTACCGGTAATCATTGCTTCTTACCGAATAGTTGAAATCGTGATAAATAGTTAATTATGAAGATTTATAAAGGATAATTATTAGCTTAAGATGAGGTTAACGTACGCAGAAGTAAAGCTCGCTGGGCACAGCTTACTATACCTACTTACCTAATATTATCAGTTGTGAGTTACCTAGAGATATCTAAGTCGGGAGAGCGGTGAAAAGAAAGACCTTACTACATGACTAATTAGTTAGGATAGGTAGAGATAGATAAATCATTAAATTCACTAGGTTGGATTAGCCTATTAAGAAGGGTACCTTTCACAATTGTCTATCTCCGTTGAACGATTAAGATGTTGAAAAAAAAAAAATAATAGTAGAGAAAAAAAAAAATATAGTTGACTGGCTTGAAGTCGAGATTTAACTGCAAAATTAACGAGTTATAGCACTGTTATGCTATAAAGATAACAATAGCGTATGTTATCACATCAATTATAAAGGCGAGTTGCGGGCGGATGTCACGTCATAATCAATAGTTAACTCGTTTTATTATTTTAAAAGTTAACGCAAGCTACTTATAAAACAGTGATCGATTTTATATACCACAATTTTAAGTTGTAGGATAAATTTAAACTCATAGTCCGCAGAAACATTCAAGCCGGAAATAAAGCGATGATATTGCGAGCTGAGAATAAATTTCTTAGTGTAAAATTTATTAATAAGTAAATCCCTGATATTGCGTTATCGAGATTACAATACAAAATCAACTATCACAATTCGAATCATACAAAGTAATTATTTAGATGTTATCTCGCGTCGACAGGTACAAAATTTAATTTAGATGGGTAAAGAAATTAGAACTGAAATGGGTTTCGGATGTGTGACGTTCTTGGGACACGTACTGTTTAGTGGCATAATTTAAATTTTGTAAAATCGGCTGTATTGGACATATTTCGTTTTGCGGATATATATATTTAACCGAGGTTATCGTGGAGGTAGCCTTAGTTCAAAGTTTACTAAACCCGACCTAGAGTCATAGCCTATCTTTATATGTCAGAAGAAAATAATAAATTTATTAGTAGTAGATTTTAGAGTCAATAGTAAATTTATTTTCCCGAGGTGCGACCTGAAACCTAGTTCGCACTAGGCCATTCAAATACTTTAACCGGTAATGTTGATTATAATAAATAAAGATGTTCGGGATTTATAATAATATTCTAATACTGCTATATTAAAATTGTTATTATGAAATTAAATAGGTTTGCTTAACAATTGGCAAATAATTATTAACTCAAGAATTTGTTTAGTACAAAGTAAATGTCTACAGGTTTAGAAATGATAGGACGAACGAAACGCGGTTTTGACTTGTGGGAAGGTCAGCGCAGACTGTCACAGCGGGATGATCTTGTTGGTTATTTATTAGAATTGCTAGAATTCTTAAATAATCTAGATTATTGGCATCTAATATGTACGTGATGTAATTGTAGATGATTAAAATTAGTGCTAAGGTAGGTTATTGTCGAAGTTATGGCACAACCTTAAAATTGTTAGTTTTAATGTGAACTGCATGTTGCATCTAGATTGTTTTATACAAACTAATTGATTGGGAGTTTTCACATATGTAGGCCGGGACATTGAGTTGATGAAATAGTGTTATCAAAATCATTCATCACGGAAAGATAAAGATATTTTATTTGCAAGTGTGAATACAAAAGTTTACTTCGGTTAGTATTATTCTGTTCTATACTAGTTTTGTGGTAGCGTTTTACCTAGGGTTGTTCTAAATTATAAGTAATTAAATATTAATTGTCTGTTGCTGTCTTCTACGTTAGAGAAGGAACGGAGAAAGATAAGGGGGACTCATTTTGTTATAGTCAGCTGTATGATAGATAATCCTCCTAGTAAATATTTCTTGTGATTGCGGTAGCAACATAGAGTGTTTATAGGATGTTTTGTTCATTAACTAATTATCTTCACCGCAGCTATGGATAGGGATAGCTAAAGTATGTGAACAGGGGTGGAGAAGATAGGTCATTATAAATTAAAATAAATACTTGAATTGCAATATGCCTGACTAAATAGTGCGAAGAGGTGGAGTAACTATGTTAGAGAAATTCTCTATTGCATAATATTCGAACTTTTGACATTTTCAATTGTAACTTTAGAATTTTGATTAGAGTATTTAACTAAGCGGGTCCAACGAAGAAGGCATGCTGAAAGCGAGGTCTTTGGTCGTCTATGCACACAATAAAATTATAGATGACACAAGGGAGCATTCTTAATTGGCACTGTTAAATTAGTAAAAGTAGCTTGTTTAGGGTGTTCGAATATTTTTAGTCGCACTGGGCACAAATAGAACTTAGTTAAGCGTGTAGGGTTTATTTTGATTTACCTGGTGAAGTAATTGAATCGAAGTTTCGGAACTGTGCTGTAGAAGTGGGAATTACTCAGCACACAATAAAATTAAGTGGTTTCCATTTAGCTTCATTTCCTAAACTAGCCTTTCTTAAAGTTGCGGAAATTCTGCTGTAAGGTGGTTCCTTTGGGGGCGTCTTGTGAAGTCTAAATCAGGACAATTATACTTGACTAACCTATAGAGAGATAATGTCTTAGGCTGCAGAAACAGAGGCCATTGATGGCATTTCATTTTGGCGTGGTCAGGGGATCTCGTGTTGCTGGGGAATTTTACCATCTGGACGGAAGGCTGAAAAGTAAAGTAGAATGCATAATGAGTAACCAATTAGAGTTACAAACATTCGGGAGATTACCATCTTAATAATGTGTCTTGTGCGAGTGTAAAATTAAAATCATCTAATAAAAAAAATAAAAAATAAAAAGAAACTAGTACTATTGAATCACGCAGTTTGGAATTCAGTAAATACGAGAAGGAACTTACGATATTAATTACCATGAATACTAAGACGAAGTGTCACCTTTAATGACTTATTATTTACCGATTTGACCGATTATCAGTAATATAAAAGGTAGGAAGTTAAGTAGAGTTGTGGGGGCGGATAAGATAGTTACCGGTCTGTTTAATTTAAAAAGAAAATGATATTTTTCAAAGGTATAGGAAAGTAAGGGGATATTGACGTATTATATATTAGCAAATGAGACTAAATGTTGTCTTTCGTGCATAGTAATAACTAGGGATGAGACATAGTTACTAGATAGGTTTTGGCATAAGTATTTGCTTATACGTATAAGCTCAGTACTTGTCAATTAGTATACAATGTCCAACACGTACCGGGGTATTAACAAGTATTTATCGATGACGCATACATTGACAGTTAGACGGATATACATAGCACACAAACTTCTAATAGATCTGAACTACGGGGTAGCTAGTTCAAAACTCAAGGACGTGTTTCGAGATGCGTACCCCCTTAGAGTGAATGAGTTTTTCCTAAATATTTACGATCGACAACCTTATTGTAAGGCGTTAAGACCTCTATTTGTATGCACGGTGAGTGGGTGTCACTGCGTACCGGACGGAAGCGAGTCTAGTATTCTATCTCGGTTATTTGTAGGATTGGACATTAGATGTATCTCATCTAAAATAAAGTTATAACTCTTGGGCGATGATGGTATGCCTACTGGTTTTGGTTGATATGGGGGTTTGGTTAAGATTTCTTATCCGCGGAGAGGAAAATAGGTTTCCGTTGAAAGAAGTAGCTAATTAGGGATTGTGGAGGACGCGGGTTCGATCCCTGCCTGAGGTAGACAATAGTTCCGACGTTTCGTTATCTTAGGTAATTATATAAGTTAAGATGAGATTGGTAGCGTTGAAGTATGAAGGAAAGTTTTAATGTAAATTATTAATAATTATTCATTAGCCTAGTTGGAACTAAAACCATGACGGCGAAGTGGTTGATGCTTCACCCACGAAAGATCCCAGGTTCGATCCCTAGGTTGCAACATTTAGATGCGGAACAAGTTGTAAGAAAAGACGTAAGTTAAAAGAAGGCCAGGATGACAGATGTACTTGAAATTATTCTAGGAAAATAATTTAAAGAATAGAATAATTGAATGGTTCGGAAGATGTTATAAACTTTACGTCGGAATCGTCATAGAGTTGAAGAGTTTCCGCTAGGGGGCGTTAGTAGACAGCGCAAGAGACTGTTATATTGATTTATATTATATTATGATTTGTTGATAAGATGGTAAACAAAAGGCAAATCATTATTCGGAGGTTGTGTATGATTAAAGAAATGGTAGATGTCTAAGTTATTGGGAAATATTTACCGAGACTAAGTTTACTGGGATTTCGTTTTGAACACGAGAACTGGGTATGCGATTATGATTTTGTGTCAGTTGAATAGAATGAGGGGTGTGGGCTATTTTGCAATAAGAAAGCTTATGGAGGAAGGAGTCATTAGGGATTTGGGGAGGAACTATAAATAGTAGGAATATCTTTGAGGGCTAGGATGACAATGAGGTTGGCAAGGAAGGAGGTGCTATTTTGTACTTAATTAAGTACAGGGTTAAGATATAATTCGCCGCAGATAAGAGTGGTACTTTATCTGCTTAAATTCTATCGGGGGCGGCTGTAACGGTACAGAATGAATGGTATCCGTCCGTTAGTAAGGAATGTGTGGGAGTAGCACTAACATAAATATTAATGCGTAGCACCATTAATATAATAAGCATGAAAAAGGGAATGATAAACTAGTTCAGAATAATGGTCTGTGGTCTAACTCTTTATCTTTAGTTTGAACTTTGCGGGGACTGCTCTGTGTGCTCCTTGCGACATAGGCGCCATCTAGCGTGAGTTATTTACTTGAGCTTCGCATAAGGTTGCTAGTTTGACTTCTTTAATTTGAATTTCGCGGGGACTGCTCTGCGCGTCCCTTGCGACGTAGGCGGCGTCTAGTGGGAGTCATGGTTGTGAACTTGACTAGGACCGTATTTTATTTTGAATTTCGCGGGGACTGCTCTGGGGTCGGGAAAGTGGTTCACCTACGGGCGGACGCCATCTATGGTCGGAATACGGAACTTTTGATAATTTCCCAAAATATAGGATTATTGGCTTAAGTGGAGGATTATTAAGAGGGAATTGTTAATAGAAGGCTACATTTAGATATTCAACGATGAAATATTGGCTGTCGGACGAGATTTGGTTAGATTATGGAAAAATTTTAGAATTGCGCGGCGAAAGCGGCAATGAGCGAGCGAGAGGTTGAGAAAAAGACAGAAAGAGAGGTCGGATGATAGCTCCACGTGGCGCGACGCGAAGGCGGGGGGCATCGGGGAAGCGGCTAGCGATTGGTTGAAGGGAAGAAAAGCGGACTCGCGCGGGAAAATCTTAGGCGCGCGTGGCGCGAAAGTGAAGATGCTTGGGAAAAGGGCGGAAAATTAGGGACATTCAATTTTGGGACGTCGGCGGTGCGGTCCAACTTAAGAGTGCGGTACTACTCATACGGGGAAAATAGTGTCCGAGCTTTGATAGTGCGCTAAGTGATATTCGAGCTGCGATATTAATTAAGATTTGTGAAATTGAAAGTGATTAATAAAGTAAAACTATTGCGGTCGCAACTCGAATCCGTTAACGGAATGAAGTATTCCGGGGTACATCGGCGGAAACGCATAACGGTGGCAACGAAAACCTATGTACCTTTCAACAGACTTCGGTCTGGATGATCTTTGATTGTATTTAATAAGATCGGCGTTTTACATCATTACGCTAAACAATACACTATCTTCGACGGAGTAATGGGGGAGAGACAGTTGTCTCCCTAGTGAAAGTTGAAGATAGGTCAGACACCATTTAGCTGGAGGTAGACCCGTATGACCCAGTCCAATCTCGAGTCTACCTCCGTACATACAGTGTAGTGATAGGAAAATAACACACTGAGTATACTGGCTCGACTGATAGAACATTTAGGAGTTAGTTGCTTTCAGGGGCAATGCGACTCTCACCACACATCACGAATTTAAGTTAAATGTGGCTTGGCCTAGTTTGCAAGGTACACAAAAGGGACTGTTAGTTCGACAAAATATAGGCATTTTCAAGTGAGGAAAGTTGTAGGAATCTATAGGTAGGCGGATATATATATATGGTTAGTTATTAATTCAGACTAATAAGGTAGGGATAATTAAGTTACGGCGCTAAATAAAATTATGATGAAGTGATGTGGGTCCTAGCTAGGCAAGTAATCTGTTACCGCAGGCCGGTAAAATTCTAATTGTTTTCCTAAAGTTGTTACCAATTAATTATTCATTTTAAATAATTAACAGAAGTATGATAATATCGTACCATCATTACTTTGGAGTACCTAAAAGTCTAGACTGGTTTCCTATTACAAGAAAAATACTAAAAAGTTATAGCAAATAAGCTTAGCCGTACTGTGATGTTTGATTTCTAATACTGAAATGACCAAACAGGCATTTTTTAGCTTTCCCTGGGATGCAATACGATCTCATATCGCTACACTCTTCAAGGTGTTAAAGTTTTACATCCGATACCTTAGCAAAAATAAGCTGATACAAACTGAACAACTAAAACCAGTTTAGAACCTAGGATAAGTCGTTGAAAGAAGACATTGCAAGCTATGAGCTTCTAATAATCTAAAACATAGAAATAATTGATTGATAACAACCAGCTAATTAGCCTGACAATGGTCTACTAATACCATTTGAATAGACCTCTTAAGATATGCAAGTACTTACTTCTAATAATATGAAACATAGAAATATTTGATGGGAACAATCTAATCAATCAGACTAATACCTAGTACAGTCTAATTTATACTTATTAAAGTGAGTAAAAGATAACTTCTAAATGTAATTGATTCAATGATTAACAGGGATAATTAACTACCTAATTTACTACCTACTAAAAGTATACTGACTATGATTTAGTAGTCTATCAAATTAACCACTCAGTCTGAGAGACAGAGGGTGGAAGTTAATGGAAAAATAATTAACTTAAGTTCTCTTCCTAAAAGTCAGGGATGTTGAATGAATTAACCCCTCAGTCTTGGAAATTATATGTCAAAAATAATGACAGCAGGTGCGCCATAATTTTTTTGAATTACGGATGACGTCACAAATGCCCCCTTTTACAAAAAAACATATTACTCTACAATCAAACCATATTTTGTCGTTCTGTAAACTACAATGTACTAACTGATATATTTCCTATCCATCAGGTATCAAAATAAAGTGAAATCATGAAACAGTGAATTGGTACTTCACGTTCAAAATTTGGAAACAATGTTGCGGGCTGGATAACAAGAAATAAATGAATACTCAAACGATATCAAAACAACAGGGGCCTTTGCTATCTAATTATGTAAAAAGTTTCAAGTGAGCTAATTGTTATTACACAATATCACCACTTGAAACTCGATGCGACGACACATAAAAACAACTAGAGATGTTCCTTTACTTTTTGTAATTTTATCGATAGTATCGAAAGTTGTTATTTTTGTAAGCTACTTAGTATGAGTAAATAAAAATACGACATAATTCAATATTTTGTTTTATTTTCAATTAAAAAAAACAATATCATTCAATATTTAATTTTATTTTTAAAAGTAATACAATTAATAGTTTTATAAAAAAGTTAACGACAGTTACAAAACAATATGATTGCTTGACCAGTTAGTCATCCGTAAATCCTCGCCTAAGGTACTCGCGCGTCTGCGATACGCGCCTTGTAGTATTACCCGTAAAATTAAACAGCTTTATAAAGAAGTAACGACATTTACAAAACAATTTGATTGTTTGACAAGTCAGTCATCCGTGAATCCTCGCCTAAGGTAAGGCCTGTGCCTGGGCATTAAATAACGACGATTACATTTATTCAATATACGATCATATTGTAAAGATAAGGAAAATTACATATTTATACCTATTTATTTATCACACTAATATTATAAAGGCGAAAGTTTGTGAGTGTGTATGTTTGTTACTCTTTCACGTAAAAGCTACTGAATGGATTTGGATAAAATTCGGCAAACGGATTGTTTATAACATGGATTAACACATAGGATACTTTTTATCCCGATATTCCCACGGGAACAGGAATCACGCGACTGACACCGCAAGCGACCGCTAGTAAAGAATATCAGCAGAAATTTAACTTACTTGTCCGACGAAGGCGAATCATTGAAATAAATAGGCGACCGGAACCTGTCTAGGTCTGGAGGCGCTTCTTCTTCTTCTAAAGATACCTAAAACATACAAAACAAATGTGAATTAAATTATTATTACACTATTACATTACATTAATTTACACTAATATTATAAAGGCGAAAGTTTGTGAGTGTGTATGTTTGTTACTCTTTCACGTAAAAACTACTAAATGGATTTGGATAAAATTCGGCATACGGATTGTTTATAACCTGGATTAACAAATAGGATACTTTTATCTCGATATTCCCACGGAAACGGGAACCACGCGGGTGAAACCGCGAGCGACCGCTAGTAAATAATATCAGCAGCAATTTAACTTACTTGTCCGACGAAGACGAATCATTGAAATAAATAGGCGACCGGAACCTGTCGAGGTCTGGAGGCGCTTCTTCTTCTTCTAAAGATACCTAAAACCATACAAAACAAATGTGAATTAAATTATTATTACACTATTACATGACATTAAATTACACTAATATTATAAAGGCGAAAGTTTGTGAGAGTGAGTGTGTATGTTTGTTACTCTTTCACGTAAAAACTACTGAATGGATTTGGATAAAATTCGGCAAACGGATTGTTTATAACCTGGATTAACACATAGGATACTTTTTATTCCGATATTCCCACGGGAACGGGAACCACGCTGGTGAAACCGCGAGCGACCGCTAGTAAAGAATATCAGCAGAAATGTAACTTACTTGTCCGACGAAGACGAATCATTGAAATAAATAGGCGACCGGGACCTGTCAAGGTCTGGAGGCGCTTCTTCTGCTTCTAAAGATACCTAAAACATACAAAACAAATGTGAATTAAATTATTATCATAAAGGCGGGTCTCCTGCGACACTGTTTTGTGTTTTCTAACTCCTAACATCAAACATCTAACAAATATAGGCGTGGCCTACGTACATATTTTGTTAGATATTTGATGTTAGGTGTTAGAAAACACAAAACAGTGTCGCAGGAGACCCGGCTTTACAACCCAATATAACAATACCGTATACTTTACACAATAATGAATTAATGCATTACCATTACCGGCAACCACTCGGGACTGCGCGCTGGGGACGTGAGAGAAAAGTAGCGTGGAGCCACAGTTTGGATTCGAAGTCACTCTCTCTCTCTCTCATTGCTATCCTCATCATCATATAAAAGCTGGAGGAAGTCTTCAGGCGGCTCCTCATTGACTCGCCAATTTGACATGCTATAAACAAAAAAGATACAACTATCGTACATATAAAGCTACTAAATAATTAAAAATTAATTGTAAAAACGATTATATTTTTAATTAATTTTTAATTATTTGACATGCTATACCTACAACAAAAAAGAGACAACTACCATCGTTATAGTACTTAAATGAAACTACTAAATAATTAAAAATTAATTCTAAAATCGTTTATATTTTTAATTAATTTTTAATTATTTTATACCCTTTTTATTTATAAATATTTTTTTTCTATAATATACTGTACTACTAGTCAAGCTCTTTCATTTGATACCCATATTGAGGTAGTTAAACAAAAAAATGTAATGTACAATTTTGTGGAGGCGGCCATTTTAAGTTTTTTTTCTTCTATAATGTACTGCATACTACTAGTCAAGCCTTTTCAGTTGGTACCCATATTGAGGTTAAAAATATAATCCACAATTTTGTGAAGGCGGCCATTTTAAGTTTCTTTTTTATATAATGTACTGTATACTACTATTCAAGCCCTTTCATTTGATACCCATATTGACGTGGTTAAACAAAAAAATGTAATCCACAATTTTGTGGAGGCGGCCATTTTGGATTTACAATGATACTGAATATACATAATTGTATTGTCATCAGAACTAAAGGTGTGTACCAAATTTCAAATTAATCGGTCAGGTCAGGTCCATTAGGCAAAATTTTAAGTACTAAACTTGGTTCTACAACACACTTTGCAATAAATAAAACTATAGTATTATCTTTTTTTTATTCTATGTGGCCAGTAAATCCATTGGATCTACGACACACTCGTCAAAACTGCATATTGGTCAAGCGATGCCAAACTCTCATTTTTACTGTCTACTCGTCAAAATCTTATTTCTGCGTACTCGTCAAAACTGCATATTGGTCTAACTTATGGAATCGTCGATTAGAGTTAAAACCTCTTTGCTTTAAATTCCCTCGTTTTTTACTTAAAACTGGCCACATAGAATAAATTAAGCTAATGCTATAGTTTTATTTATTGAAATATTTCAACTCTAATCGACTATTCCAAAAATTAGACCAATAAGCAATTTCAGCGAGTATGCAGAAATAAAAACTTGACGAGTAGACAAGAAGTGTTATTTTGTTTTAATACACACATTATGCTAATATTATTGTTTTATTTCTTGAAATATTTCATCTCTAATCGACTATTCTAAAAGTTAGACCAACATCCAGTTTTGACGAGTACGCAGAAATAAGGACTTTACATGTAGACAGTAAAAATAAGAGTTTGGCATTGTTTGACCAATATACAGTTTAGATGAGTGTGTCATAGATCTCAATTTGACCCAACATCAACAACATTCAACAAAAACAACAACAAACATGCTAAAAAACCCAACATCCAGTTTTGACGAGTACGCAGAAATAAGGACTTGACGAGTAGACAGTAAAAATAAGAGTTTAGCATCGCTTGACCAATATACAGTTTTGATGAGTGTGTCATAGATCTCAATTTGACCCAACATCAACAACATTCAACAAAAACAACAACAAACATGCTAAAAACCGTTTATAAATAATAAAGTTATCATGTAAGAGTAAATATGAAATCATTACAATTTACCATTACACTATCGATAAAAACAAATTTTATCGTAAAACTGCCGACGCGCTACCGATCATAGCGTCTCCCTAGGCAATACGACAGAAAATTGTGTTTTCGGTATCGGCTAGCGGCAAACTATCTACTTAGCCCCATACAAATAAAGACCAATATGGCTCGCGCTGATGCAACGTAATTGTGCGTACATTCGTACAATGTCAAGTATACAATTTTCATTGTAGTAAAACTGTATAAATACGTTGTTATTTATTGTGTAAACGTGTTTCAAATTACTTTTTATAATGTTCTTGTAGTATTTGCCAACAAACATTGTAACAATTCACTCGGAAATTAGAAAAAAGCTATCGGGTTTCACCGGTTTCAACGTGTTTTATTTAGTAGTTATAACGATGTATTTCTTACAACTTATTATCTCAATAGGATCATTATAGTCTCAATAATCATTTTCTAATAAGAAACAGTACTTACATTCAATAAATCCAATAGAAATATCACTTTATTCACAGCTACTGATTAACTCTGTCACAGAAATTGGCGCAACTGTCAACGTCGAAAATGACAGAATCGAGCATAGACTACGCGATGTGTTGCTATCTCGATACGTAAAATTTACCAGAGAACCGAAATAATCGAACATGTTTATACACAAGTAGTCTGTAAGTCTGTGAAAACACGAAACAATGTTAAGTGGAGACCGCGGTCTCATGCGACCGCTTGGGGTTTGACGGAATGGCGCGATTTTTAGGTGCGGTCTCATGCGACCGCTTGGGGCCTGAGGGGTTAAGCATCCTTTAATAAACTTAAGATGTGATAATCTGCCAATGCAGCTAATCCAATGTAGTTATATTGGAACTTTACAAGACCTGTATAATAAATACTAAGAGTAAATAAAAGTAGTTTTACCTGTATTAATAGCATTCTACTTTAGCCACCGCCTGAAGTGGCGTTTGATTAAATTATCCACCCTTTACGGAACTGAATATAAGTTATTGCATTGAATAATTAAGTTCTTAATGTGAAAAGGATATTTGGATGATAGCAAGCCTTGAGATAAACTCTATTGATTTATGTAGAATAATAAGAATTTAAATTGCTAACACATAGTTCATAATGTAAAATGAAATTAAATTTGAGGAGAGATGTAAATTCTCAGTTTAAAGAATTAAAGGCACAAGCTAATAATTAAAGTTAAAGCCAATGTGACGGAACTGTAATTAAACCATGAGATGTACAGTACGCTATGGAGCGGCGGTGGGGCTCATAAATTGCACCAGGCTTCTTATGTATCATGCTACTGATAATAAATAATAATACCTACAAGCTAAGCTATCATCTGATTACCTTTGAGTGGTTACAAATCTTCCCCGCAGCTGCAGTGAAGGATTTAGGTCACAGTTCAGACGGAGTCATTGCTAGGCTACACATATTTATGTTATGATTTATAGACTGGTAGGTAATTAGGTCAGGAGAAAATAATTTAACACAGGGATAAGCCAATTACTAAACTTTCACGAAAGAACTTGAGTTACTTAAATGCGGTTAACAACGGAGGGTTCACTAGACGATCTGGCCAAAATAGTAGTTATTATAATATTACATTGCTTGACTGAAATTCACTGCAAATAGAATTAAGCTATGCTAAGGTTTCATCATCATACAAACAATACGCACTAAACAAAACTCCAAACACAACCATTAGATTGTAGATAAATTAGGTTAATTAGTTTTAAGAATTAGATAATAAGTTAAGTTAAGGTAAAAGCGGCGAGGATGTGTGTATGTATTATAAGGTAGCTAGGCATATAGGTGGAAAAGGTTTAGATTTAAGGTATAGCAGATAATAATTAAATGGGGGGGAGGTTACAATTTGGTAAGCCGTGACCAGGATTAGAAAGTTAAGTTATAAATTATCATTAATATAGTTGTATTGGATTTCAGTCAAGCGGTAATACTTTAATTTAGAAGTGGGATTTTTTTTTTCCCACAAATTGTTGTCGTGTTGCGATGCGTGAGTTTAGAATTTGCTTAATAGGGAATAATTCAATGAAGATTAATTAATTCAGAGATATTGAAGAATTATAATTTGACACTTTTCACAATAAACTTTGTTGGATCTTCTGGAGTTGATTCATGCACTTTGTATTACGGGCTCTTGATAGTGGGTGAATTATAATTTGACACTTTTCACAATAAACGTTGTTATCTTCTAAAGTTGATTCATACACTTTGTATTACGGGTTCTTGATAATAGATTAAGACCAATATTGTAGACAGTCGCAATGAGAGCTGGAGCTAAAATTTTGTTGTACGAAATCTGTAACAAAAAGATTCTCAGGTTAGGTTAAAGGTCAAAGGAGATAAAACTACAAAACAATAATGTAATGAGTATTATTTGAAATACAATACCTTTCAGTCATTATCTTTTTCTTCTTTATTTAATGGCGGAGTTCGCCAGCATCAGGTACCGTGCGGCTGGTGGCGTTGTTGTTTTTCCAAAGTTTAATGAGTGAACAAAGTACTTAGATATAGTCAATAACCAAACTATTCCGGGAGTATTAATTTTAAAACTGTTGAGTTATCTGTGAATACTGAAACCTTTAGTAATTGTTTTCTATGAATACTGAAACCAGGTATCCAATTTTTGATAGGACGCTAAGATAATAATTGTTGACGTTAGGAGCTATGGTAACTGTAGTTTTGTTTCTATTCCTGGTGATAGATTTCATATAGGCATAGGCAACTGGTTCATACAGCCTTGTGTTGAGTTATTTTTAGGATCGTAAAAGGTCGATAGGGTGACATAGTTCAACATTTATTGATTTAGAAAGATTTGTAGAATAGGGGGCGGTTTAATTATTATTGCTGTCGGATGGAAAGGCAAGGGGGCGAGATTGGACAGAATTAACCAACTAAATTATTGCAGGATTCAATTTATATTATAGGACGGCGATATGCTGTACAATATTATAAAGTTATGACGCTAACAGCATAATATAAAACTAATAATAATTATATTTTGACTAATAATCGTTGAGCGATTGCGGTTTTTAGTTGATGTGCTATTCCACGTATTATAATTTATTTTGTTGGTTATGTTAGAGAAAAAAATATAATAATGTACTTGAGTCTCACATCTGAAATCCATAGAGTAGTTTAGGCTAGTCAAGGACTATTACGTTCTTTGTCTATGGTTGGACCATAGAGACCAATGATTTAGCGACACCATAAACAATCTAGAATTAGGAATGATTATAAAACATGAAGTCATAAAACCAATCGGAGAGGAAACTTCCTTATCGCGTAATCATGTGATTTTGTTATAGCAAGCGGAATCACCTGTTATTTTCCATACCTGTTATTTTTAATACCTGCGATTTTTACATTGAAAGAGATTTTCCTAATACTTATCACGTAGTAGATTAGGATGCAATGACATTGTGGTGAAATTATTATTATGTGACATGTAGATGGGGACAATTGCTCTGCACAAGGGAAATGCCGCTTCATTTTGTTAGTTCGCTAAAATCCTAGGAAAAGTAACATAAAATAGTATTACGGTTCAAAATACACGCGTTGATGAGGAATCGCGATTATAAGTAATAACAAGTAGCAGGGATGTCATGTAGGGGATAGAATCATATGACTATTCATTGTTAGTAGGAATTTTGGTTTAAAAGCAACGTAGTTTGGGATGCAAAATGTAAACGGATAAATACGTCTAGTAGGCGATAAAAGTCGTTACCGTCTGGAAACAACTATCTAATATCTACTCTATTGTGGGGAGGTTACCTATTAGCGAGGCTAGATGGCGTTGGGTTACCAATAAAAGATTTTATTTTGGATGATGGTAAAAGGGTGCTGTCTAATAATAATATGTATAATTGTAATACTCTTGCAGCGTTGTAAGTAGTCGTTACCGGTAATCATTGCTTCTTACCGAATAGTTGAAATCGTGATAAATAGTTAATTATGAAGATTTATAAAGGATAATTATTAGCTTAAGATGAGGTTAACGTACGCAGAAGTAAAGCTCGCTGGGCACAGCTTACTATACCTACTTACCTAATATTATCAGTTGTGAGTTACCTAGAGATATCTAAGTCGGGAGAGCGGTGAAAAGAAAAGACCTTACTACATGACTAATTAGTTAGGATAGGTAGAGATAGATAAATCATTAAATTCACTGGGTTGGATTAGCCTATTAAGAAGGGTACCTTTCACAATTGTCTATCTCCGTTGAACGATTAAGATGTTGAAAAAAAAAAAATAATAGTAGAGAAAAAAAAATATATAGTTGACTGGCTTGAAGTCGAGATTTAACTGCAAAATTAACGAGTTATAGCACTGTTATGCTATAGGGATAACAATAGCGTATGTTATCACATCAATTATAAAGGCGAGTTGCGGGCGGATGTCACGTCATAATCAATAGTTAACTCGTTTTATTATTTTAAAAGTTAACGCAAGCTACTTATAAAACAGTGATCGATTTTATATACCACAATTTTAAGTTGTAGGATAAATTTAAACTCATAGTCCGCAGAAACATTCAAGCCGGAAATAAAGCGATGATATTGCGAGCTGAGAATAAATTTCTTAGTGTAAAATTTATTAATAAGTAAATCCCTGATATTGCGTTATCGAGATTACAATACAAAATCAACTATCACAATTCGAATCATACAAAGTAATTATTTAGATGTTATCTCGCGTCGACAGGTACAAAATTTAATTTAGATGGGTAAAGAAATTAGAACTGAAATGGGTTTCGGATGTGTGACGTTCTTGGGACACGTACTGTTTAGTGGCATAATTTAAATTTTGTAAAATCGGCTGTATTGGACATATTTCGTTTTGCGGATATATATATTTAACCGAGGTTATCGTGGAGGTAGCCTTAGTTCAAAGTTTACTAAACCCGACCTAGAGTCATAGCCTATCTTTATATGTCAGAAGAAAATAATAAATTTATTAGTAGTAGATTTTAGAGTCAATAGTAAATTTATTTTCCCGAGGTGCGACCTGAAACCTAGTTCGCACTAGGCCATTCAAATACTTTAACCGGTAATGTTGATTATAATAAATAAAGATGTTCGGGATTTATAATAATATTCTAATACTGCTATATTAAAATTGTTATTATGAAATTAAATAGGTTTGCTTAACAATTGGCAAATAATTATTAACTCAAGAATTTGTTTAGTACAAAGTAAATGTCTACAGGTTTAGAAATGATAGGACGAACGAAACGCGGTTTTGACTTGTGGGAAGGTCAGCGCAGACTGTCACAGCGGGATGATCTTGTTGGTTATTTATTAGAATTGCTAGAATTCTTAAATAATCTAGATTATTGGCATCTAATATGTACGTGATGTAATTGTAGATGATTAAAATTAGTGCTAAGGTAGGTTATTGTCGAAGTTATGGCACAACCTTAAAATTGTTAGTTTTAATGTGAACTGCATGTTGCATCTAGATTGTTTTATACAAACTAATTGATTGGGAGTTTTCACATATGTAGGCCGGGACATTGAGTTGATGAAATAGTGTTATCAAAATCATTCATCACGGAAAGATAAAGATATTTTATTTGCAAGTGTGAATACAAAAGTTTACTTCGGTTAGTATTATTCTGTTCTATACTAGTTTTGTGGTAGCGTTTTACCTAGGGTTGTTCTAAATTATAAGTAATTAAATATTAATTGTCTGTTGCTGTCTTCTACGTTAGAGAAGGAACGGAGAAAGATAAGGGGGACTCATTTTGTTATAGTCAGCTGTATGATAGATAATCCTCCTAGTAAATATTTCTTGTGATTGCGGTAGCAACATAGAGTGTTTATAGGATGTTTTGTTCATTAACTAATTATCTTCACCGCAGCTATGGATAGGGATGGCTAAAGTATGTGAACAGGGGTGGAGAAGATAGGTCATTATAAATTAAAATAAATACTTGAATTGCAATATGCCTGACTAAATAGTGCGAAGAGGTGGAGTAACTATGTTAGAGAAATTCTCTATTGCATAATATTCGAACTTTTGACATTTTCAATTGTAACTTTAGAATTTTGATTAGAGTATTTAACTAAGCGGGTCCAACGAAGAAGGCATGCTGAAAGCGAGGTCTTTGGTCGTCTATGCACACAATAAAATTATAGATGACACAAGGGAGCATTCTTAATTGGCACTGTTAAATTAGTAAAAGTAGCTTGTTTAGGGTGTTCGAATATTTTTAGTCGCACTGGGCACAAATAGAACTTAGTTAAGCGTGTAGGGTTTATTTTGATTTACCTGGTGAAGTAATTGAATCGAAGTTTCGGAACTGTGCTGTAGAAGTGGGAATTACTCAGCACACAATAAAATTAAGTGGTTTCCATTTAGCTTCATTTCCTAAACTAGCCTTTCTTAAAGTTGCGGAAATTCTGCTGTAAGGTGGTTCCTTTGGGGGCGTCTTGTGAAGTCTAAATCAGGACAATTATACTTGAC
Source organism: Scoparia ambigualis (assembly GCA_963921215.1). Classification (NCBI taxonomy): domain Eukaryota; kingdom Metazoa; phylum Arthropoda; class Insecta; order Lepidoptera; family Crambidae; genus Scoparia; species Scoparia ambigualis. The sequence goes on from OY992503.1 coordinate 4,227,069, forward strand.
TAACCTATAGAGAGATAATGTCTTAGGCTGCAGAAACAGAGGCCATTGATGGCATTTCATTTTGGCGTGGTCAGGGGATCTCGTGTTGCTGGGGAATTTTACCATCTGGACGGAAGGCTGAAAAGTAAAGTAGAATGCATAATGAGTAACCAATTAGAGTTACAAACATTCGGGAGATTACCATCTTAATAATGTGTCTTGTGCGAGTGTAAAATTAAAATCATCTAATAAAAAAAATAAAAAATAAAAAGAAACTAGTACTATTGAATCACGCAGTTTGGAATTCAGTAAATACGAGAAGGAACTTACGATATTAATTACCATGAATACTAAGACGAAGTGTCACCTTTAATGACTTATTATTTACCGATTTGACCGATTATCAGTAATATAAAAGGTAGGAAGTTAAGTAGAGTTGTGGGGGCGGATAAGATAGTTACCGGTCTGTTTAATTTAAAAAGAAAATGATATTTTTCAAAGGTATAGGAAAGTAAGGGGATATTGACGTATTATATATTAGCAAATGAGACTAAATGTTGTCTTTCGTGCATAGTAATAACTAGGGATGAGACATAGTTACTAGATAGGTTTTGGCATAAGTATTTGCTTATACGTATAAGCTCAGTACTTGTCAATTAGTATACAATGTCCAACACGTACCGGGGTATTAACAAGTATTTATCGATGACGCATACATTGACAGTTAGACGGATATACATAGCACACAAACTTCTAATAGATCTGAACTACGGGTTAGCTAGTTCAAAACTCAAGGACGTGTTTCGAGATGCGTACCCCCTTAGAGTGAATGAGTTTTTCCTAAATATTTACGATCGACAACCTTATTGTAAGGCGTTAAGACCTCTATTTGTATGCACGGTGAGTGGGTGTCACTGCGTACCGGACGGAAGCGAGTCTAGTATTCTATCTCGGTTATTTGTAGGATTGGACATTAGATGTATCTCATCTAAAATAAAGTTATAACTCTTGGGCGATGATGGTATGCCTACTGGTTTTGGTTGATATGGGGGTTTGGTTAAGATTTCTTATCCGCGGAGAGGAAAATAGGTTTCCGTTGAAAGAAGTAGCTAATTAGGGATTGTGGAGGACGCGGGTTCGATCCCTGCCTGAGGTAGACAATAGTTCCGACGTTTCGTTATCTTAGGTAATTATATAAGTTAAGATGAGATTGGTAGCGTTGAAGTATGAAGGAAAGTTTTAATGTAAATTATTAATAATTATTCATTAGCCTAGTTGGAACTAAAACCATGACGGCGAAGTGGTTGATGCTTCACCCACGAAAGATCCCAGGTTCGATCCCTAGGTTGCAACATTTAGATGCGGAACAAGTTGTAAGAAAAGACGTAAGTTAAAAGAAGGCCAGGATGACAGATGTACTTGAAATTATTCTAGGAAAATAATTTAAAGAATAGAATAATTGAATGGTTCGGAAGATGTTATAAACTTTACGTCGGAATCGTCATAGAGTTGAAGAGTTTCCGCTAGGGGGCGTTAGTAGACAGCGCAAGAGACTGTTATATTGATTTATATTATATTATGATTTGTTGATAAGATGGTAAACAAAAGGCAAATCATTATTCGGAGGTTGTGTATGATTAAAGAAATGGTAGATGTCTAAGTTATTGGGAAATATTTACCGAGACTAAGTTTACTGGGATTTCGTTTTGAACACGAGAACTGGGTATGCGATTATGATTTTGTGTCAGTTGAATAGAATGAGGGGTGTGGGCTATTTTGCAATAAGAAAGCTTATGGAGGAAGGAGTCAATAGGGATTTGGGGAGGAACTATAAATAGTAGGAATATCTTTGAGGGCTAGGATGACAATGAGGTTGGCAAGGAAGGAGGTGCTATTTTGTACTTAATTAAGTACAGGGTTAAGATATAATTCGCCGCAGATAAGAGTGGTACTTTATCTGCTTAAATTCTATCGGGGGCGGCTGTAACGGTACAGAATGAATGGTATCCGTCCGTTAGTAAGGAATGTGTGGGAGTAGCACTAACATAAATATTAATGCGTAGCACCATTAATATAATAAGCATGAAAAAGGGAATGATAAACTAGTTCAGAATAATGGTCTGTGGTCTAACTCTTTATCTTTAGTTTGAACTTTGCGGGGACTGCTCTGTGTGCTCCTTGCGACATAGGCGCCATCTAGCGTGAGTTATTTACTTGAGCTTCGCATAAGGTTGCTAGTTTGACTTCTTTAATTTGAATTTCGCGGGGACTGCTCTGCGCGTCCCTTGCGACGTAGGCGGCGTCTAGTGGGAGTCATGGTTGTGAACTTGACTAGGACCGTATTTTATTTTGAATTTCGCGGGGACTGCTCTGGGGTCGGGAAAGTGGTTCACCTACGGGCGGACGCCATCTATGGTCGGAATACGGAACTTTTGATAATTTCCCAAAATATAGGATTATTGGCTTAAGTGGAGGATTATTAAGAGGGAATTGTTAATAGAAGGCTACATTTAGATATTCAACGATGAAATATTGGCTGTCGGACGAGATTTGGTTAGATTATGGAAAAATTTTAGAATTGCGCGGCGAAAGCGGCAATGAGCGAGCGAGAGGTTGAGAAAAAGACAGAAAGAGAGGTCGGATGATAGCTCCACGTGGCGCGACGCGAAGGCGGGGGGCATCGGGGAAGCGGCTAGCGATTGGTTGAAGGGAAGAAAAGCGGACTCGCGCGGGAAAATCTTAGGCGCGCGTGGCGCGAAAGTGAAGATGCTTGGGAAAAGGGCGGAAAATTAGGGACATTCAATTTTGGGACGTCGGCGGTGCGGTCCAACTTAAGAGTGCGGTACTACTCATACGGGGAAAATAGTGTCCGAGCTTTGATAGTGCGCTAAGTGATATTCGAGCTGCGATATTAATTAAGATTTGTGAAATTGAAAGTGATTAATAAAGTAAAACTATTGCGGTCGCAACTCGAATCCGTTAACGGAATGAAGTATTCCGGGGTACATCGGCGGAAACGCATAACGGTGGCAACGAAAACCTATGTACCTTTCAACAGACTTCGGTCTGGATGATCTTTGATTGTATTTAATAAGATCGGCGTTTTACATCATTACGCTAAACAATACACTATCTTCGACGGAGTAATGGGGGAGAGACAGTTGTCTCCCTAGTGAAAGTTGAAGATAGGTCAGACACCATTTAGCTGGAGGTAGACCCGTATGACCCAGTCCAATCTCGAGTCTACCTCCGTACATACAGTGTAGTGATAGGAAAATAACACACTGAGTATACTGGCTCGACTGATAGAACATTTAGGAGTTAGTTGCTTTCAGGGGCAATGCGACTCTCACCACACATCACGAATTTAAGTTAAATGTGGCTTGGCCTAGTTTGCAAGGTACACAAAAGGGACTGTTAGTTCGACAAAATATAGGCATTTTCAAGTGAGGAAAGTTGTAGGAATCTATAGGTAGGCGGATATATATATATGGTTAGTTATTAATTCAGACTAATAAGGTAGGGATAATTAAGTTACGGCGCTAAATAAAATTATGATGAAGTGATGTGGGTCCTAGCTAGGCAAGTAATCTGTTACCGCAGGCCGGTAAAATTCTAATTGTTTTCCTAAAGTTGTTACCAATTAATTATTCATTTTAAATAATTAACAGAAGTATGATAATATCGTACCATCATTACTTTGGAGTACCTAAAAGTCTAGACTGGTTTCCTATTACAAGAAAAATACTAAAAAGTTATAGCAAATAAGCTTAGCCGTACTGTGATGTTTGATTTCTAATACTGAAATGACCAAACAGGCATTTTTTAGCTTTCCCTGGGATGCAATACGATCTCATATCGCTACACTCTTCAAGGTGTTAAAGTTTTACATCCGATACCTTAGCAAAAATAAGCTGATACAAACTGAACAACTAAAACCAGTTTAGAACCTAGGATAAGTCGTTGAAAGAAGACATTGCAAGCTATGAGCTTCTAATAATCTAAAACATAGAAATAATTGATTGATAACAACCAGCTAATTAGCCTGACAATGGTCTACTAATACCATTTGAATAGACCTCTTAAGATATGCAAGTACTTACTTCTAATAATATGAAACATAGAAATATTTGATGGGAACAATCTAATCAATCAGACTAATACCTAGTACAGTCTAATTTATACTTATTAAAGTGAGTAAAAGATAACTTCTAAATGTAATTGATTCAATGATTAACAGGGATAATTAACTACCTAATTTACTACCTACTAAAAGTATACTGACTATGATTTAGTAGTCTATCAAATTAACCACTCAGTCTGAGAGACAGAGGGTGGAAGTTAATGGAAAAATAATTAACTTAAGTTCTCTTCCTAAAAGTCAGGGATGTTGAATGAATTAAGCATCCTTTAATAAACTTAAGATGTGATAATCTGCCAATGCAGCTAATCCAATGTAGTTATATTGGAACTTTACAAGACCTGTATAATAAATACTAAGAGTAAATAAAAGTAGTTTTACCTGTATTAATAGCATTCTACTTTAGCCACCGCCTGAAGTGGCGTTTGATTAAATTATCCACCCTTTACGGAACTGAATATAAGTTATTGCATTGAATAATTAAGTTCTTAATGTGAAAAGGATATTTGGATGATAGCAAGCCTTGAGATAAACTCTATTGATTTATGTAGAATAATAAGAATTTAAATTGCTAACACATAGTTCATAATGTAAAATGAAATTAAATTTGAGGAGAGATGTAAATTCTCAGTTTAAAGAATTAAAGGCACAAGCTAATAATTAAAGTTAAAGCCAATGTGACGGAACTGTAATTAAACCATGAGATGTACAGTACGCTATGGAGCGGCGGTGGGGCTCATAAATTGCACCAGGCTTCTTATGTATCATGCTACTGATAATAAATAATAATACCTACAAGCTAAGCTATCATCTGATTACCTTTGAGTGGTTACAAATCTTCCCCGCAGCTGCAGTGAAGGATTTAGGTCACAGTTCAGACGGAGTCATTGCTAGGCTACACATATTTATGTTATGATTTATAGACTGGTAGGTAATTAGGTCAGGAGAAAATAATTTAACACAGGGATAAGCCAATTACTAAACTTTCACGAAAGAACTTGAGTTACTTAAATGCGGTTAACAACGGAGGGTTCACTAGACGATCTGGCCAAAATAGTAGTTATTATAATATTACATTGCTTGACTGAAATTCACTGCAAATAGAATTAAGCTATGCTAAGGTTTCATCATCATACAAACAATACGCACTAAACAAAACTCCAAACACAACCATTAGATTGTAGATAAATTAGGTTAATTAGTTTTAAGAATTAGATAATAAGTTAAGTTAAGGTAAAAGCGGCGAGGATGTGTGTATGTATTATAAGGTAGCTAGGCATATAGGTGGAAAAGGTTTAGATTTAAGGTATAGCAGATAATAATTAGAGGGGGGGGGAGGTTACAGTACTTATTTTCTGTTGTCCTGTAGAGAAGTATAGGACAACAGAAAAAGAGCGACATACAGTGAACAAGAAACAAGCAATTATGAAATTGATGGTAAGTGATGATAAGGCCGAAGGAGGAAGCGCGCACCTAGAATCCTCAACCACTGAAAAACTGGCTATCTTAAAATCTTAACTCTCTTATCATATCTTTCTTTATGGTTAAAAAGTTCCAAATGGTCCAAATATATTATGAATTTTAGTTTTTCTTAAAAAAGAGCAGCACTTTGTGAAAGTAATGTTCAAACTAAATGCCAAATACAGTCGAAGAAGGCGGTCCAAGTTAAACAAACAATCGATTGATGTTTTATAGTTGACCTAACAGTCTTCAAAGCATTCTATCATTTTATTTTTTTATTGAATTTTATTAAAATTATTGATTTTATAAAAAACAGTAGTTTTACCATGACAAAATACTTAATAGGAGACGAATGAAAAATGTCAACCATTTTGCAAAGATGAAGAAACGTAATAATTTTAAGTAAGTGCCTAACCTACTTTAAGACTCCGTTCTAGTAGGTATTCCAACTGTATCTTTGATAATCACATAACAACGGAGAACTCCAACTGTCATAAAAATATTCACCATTCATTTTTCTTTGATTAAATTCTTTGAGAGTTCCCACCGGCCTCCCGGGACGCTGAAGACTTCGTATTTTCCTCTTCGTATCAGAGCTAAGTATAATGGTGGAAATGAAAATAATTTCGAAAACTTCAGTGATTATCCTACAAAACAAACTAAGCATTGATAAATCCCAGCAGTGTAAATGAGGTCAATGTATAAAACTTAAGATATGAGGTGATTACAGATTGTATAATAAATTCCCAAAGTACTTTACCATTTAATGATAATGCCTCTAAGCTCTGTAATTTCATTTGATCTAATTCTAGATAAATTCACGGAAATATTCGAAAATGGGATGATAATTTTAAATAGCAAAATGAAGGTACATAATAAATGTAAAATAATAATATAAGCAACACCATCAACAGATTTAGATGTGTAGGTTGCCAAAGTCATGAGCGGACCGCTAGTACAGGATAAAAATCAAACACAAATGAAATATAATGATATCAAAAATATGCTTGCCTAAAGCTGCCTTTGTTCGTCGCAGGAACAGGCTTTTATAATGAAACATGAGCATGTTAAACTACAGCACCGGTTGTTAGCTATTTGAAATTCCGCGGTAAAACTTTTGAATCGAGTCGCCTGAATCGGGGGTGGAGAAGGTAGGGGGAGGGGGGTGGAGTACTCCCCCAGTTACCCCCCCTGCCGCCAACAAGTAGTTTTTAAGTTATGTTAATTTTTGTATTTTGAGGTTATGTATCGTAGTAAAAAAATTTAATCGAGTCGCCATAATTGGTGGGGGAAGGGGAGGGGAGGAATAAGGAGTGCCCCCCCACTTACCCCTCCTTCGCCGGCCGCTCCCGCAGCACGCTCGCTTCGCTCGCTCGGCTCGCGCGTTTTTGGTCAACATACTAACCTAACCTAACCTAATTAACTCTTGAGTCTTTTTTCATGGCGGGGGGCTTCGCCCCCCGAGCCCCCCTCGAGGGGAGCTCGGGGGGCCCCCCGCCCCCCCCGCCCCCCCGCTTCGGTTCTGTTACTATGGTACTGTATAACCTAAAAACGTGTAATTTTTCGTGATTATAGCCGATTTTGACAAAACTTTCAAGTGGTTTTTTATATTTTAACGCAACGGCGGCAGCTAAAATGTTAATAAACCTTTATTTACCCCCCCCCTACAGTGTTAGTTTCTTCAAATTCAGGCGACTCGATTCATAAGTCAACCCAATTCCGCTACTTGGTACACGTAATTATTATGTTTCGACAAAATTAGGGTAATAAAAATATGAATTGTCTACAAAATTTCAATAAACGGTTTTATTTTAAATACGTGATATTTTGTAAACAAAAGCTAATGATGAATAAAAAAAAGAATTACAGTGAACATATCGTGCAAAGCACGTATATCACTTCCCCTCGGACCGCCGAACATTGCGCACTTATCCACAAACTGCTTTATTTTGTTTTAATAAATACTAGATAAATTAATATCAAGTAAAATAAACTGCTAAAAAATAGGAGTGCATAAGTGAACAAGAGGTGAACACACCCAAGCCTACAACGTAATAAATAATACTGCGTACGTACTACTAGGCTTACAGACGCGGCGTGACGTAAGTAAAGTGCTGGCAAAAAAGATACCAACGTATATCACACTACTCCTTTCCATATAAAACATCAAGTTCACCGGTGTGGTGATCCGTAGCTGCAGTCCGTAGCACGGTGTTACGACCTGCGCGCTACGAGAGGTACGTGCGAGCTACGGAACGAGTGATTCTCCTCATATACAATATTATTCCGAAGTGTTTGGTATTAGCGCCAGCTTGTTTGTTTATGCTCCCCTGGTACTTTGTATCAGTAAAATAATGATGGTCTCACGCTCGCCGCTGTCAACTCCACCGCCTCAGCAGGAGCCGCCGATACCTAAACAGGATAACGCCGCAGCCGCTGTTGACGCCGCTGTTGCAAGTTTCGCACTACAGACCCACTATCCGTCCGATCCAAATGTTTCAACTGATTCGAATCGCCAACATAATATTACGTACCGGCCGAAGCGGAGGCGCGAAGATGACTTTGAAGACTTTCAAACTGAGGTTAGGAACATGTTCAGAGAAATTATAAGAGAACAGCAACAGTACTTTGCTAACTTAAATAAAAAGATGGAAGATATCAAAACCCAAAATGAATCGTTGAAACTAGCTGCTGACTACAACTCTGAAATGTATGACAACTTTCTGAAACGAATAGAACGTCTTGAACAAGAGAAAAAAGAAGATCACACAAAAATACAATTTTTGGAAGAAAAAGTCGAACAATTAGAGAGACAACTCCGGTCCTCTAGCTTGGAAATAAGAAATATTCCCCGAAAATTAAATGAAACCAAAGACAATTTAGTAAGTGCTATCGAAACATTGAGTAAGGTAGTTAATGCACCCATTCACCCATCAGAAATCAAAGATATCTTCTGTGTCTATTCAAAAACTGAAAACAAAACGATTGTGGTGGAATTTACCTCAACGCTTACCAAAGACAAAGTCGCTCAAGCTACTAAGCAATTCAACAAGAAAAACAAGGACAATAAGATAAATTCTCACCATCTCCACATAGATGGACCCAAGGTATGTGTCCGATAATCTTACTGCCAAAGCCAAACGACTTTTCTTTCTTGCGCGGGACTTTGCTGCTCATCATGAATATAAATATTGTTGGTCATCCTTCGGCAAAATCTTTTTGCGCAAGAGTGATGGCATACTAGTAGTTACTAGAATATACCCTTACTTAGTTCTAATGCATGTACTTACTCTTTTATATTACTATTATTTCTATACAGTTAATTTCATAAAAAATAACCACAAACATACAATCACACTTTACATCATACACCTAGAAACTAACACTCATAAAACTTTATTACACATAAAAACACTATGTATAACATACGGCGGGCGCTTATATCTAGTAATTATTCACATAATGCACTTAGCTGTAATACACGTTCTACTTAACCTCTTAGGGACTTACCTTTATGCCAAAACTAGCCAATTCACAATAGTATGCTTGACATATCTGTATTTTAAATATTTATCACTGAACAGCCCCGTAAACTTCTACCGGCACCGAGCTTGATGAGGATGTTGCAAATGATATTGATTCTTACTGTCCAGCAACTAGCTGCATTTGTGATGTCGGAGAGGTAAAAGACAAACTACCACACAATAACCACTTAGTAGTATTAGCCAAGAATATACGAAGTATTCATTGTAACATAAGTCAGTTAGAGGTTCTAATCTCCAGCCTTAACCTAGGTATTGACATTATTGTACTCTCAGAATGTTGGCTTAAAAATACCGGCAAACCACCATCTTTATTACATTATAATAGTTTCTATACAAGAAACTGCAACACGCAAAATGAAGGAGTCGTCGCCTACGTCAGGGACTCAATTGCTGCAGATGTTTCAGAACCACCTTTTGTTGATGCTAACTGTTTAACAATAAAGCTACCAAACAGCACCTGCATAATTGCTATTTATCGCCCACCGTCCCACCAAAACATCGACAACTTCTTAAAATCATTAAACCATGTAATAGATACCGTGAAACAATACAAAAATATATTTATTACGGGAGACATAAATATAAATATCTTAGACAACGATAACCATTCAAATGAATACCAAAATCTACTAGCATACCATGGTTTCCTTCCTGGACACATAATTCCCACCCGAAATAAAAACTGCCTCGACCACATCATTGTAAAATTAAACCTTCAAACATCAACTGCAGTTATTCGGACTACTATAACAGATCACTTTTCAACTATATTTAGTGTAATTAACTCAAATCAAATCCCTAAACCAGCGTCCACATATAAAACCATGGATTACGATGCTATAGTTTCAAGCCTACAATAAACAGATTTCAACCCCATTCTAGAAGTTAATGATACAAATACTGCTGCCGAACGATTGGTTACGAAAATTACAAGAAAATATCCCGAATAGGAAAAGAATAATTAAGTCATGGGTCACTCCCGGCCTATTGCGGTGTATTAGAAATCGTGACAAACTGCACGCTCAAAGTAACAAATATCCAGACAACACAATACTAAAGACAACATATAAACCTTACAGAAACTTTTGCAATGATCTCCTAAAAAAAGTTGAATGCGAATATAATAAAAATAAATTAGACAATGTTAGAAATAATTCAAAAAAGACATGGAATACAATTAGAGACATAGCTAAGATAGGTAATAAAAACCATGACGATCTCAGTAACCTCCTGCAGTTAAAAGGTAATCCGGTAACGTCGATTAATACCATAAACGAATACTTTGCCAATATAGGAAAAGAACTGGCCGAAAAGATTTCTATTACAGTCAGTGCTTCTCTCACTTCTGGATCAGAAAAATGTTCTATGGGCTCTTTTATCCTTGCAGACACTGATTTTAATGAAGTCTACGATACTATTAAAGAGCTAAAGAACAGTCATGCTGTTGGTATTGATAACATACCTGTTAATGTCCTCAAAATGGCTTTACACGCCATTGTGCCTGCTATAACACACATATGTAATCTAAGCTTTAGTCAAGGAATTTTTCCAGATTGTTTCAAAACTGCCCTCATTAAGCCGATATATAAGGCTGGAGACAGAGACAGTGTTGGTAATTATAGACCCATCTCAATCCTACCTTCCATATCTAAAGTGCTAGAACGGTTGATTAACAAAAGGCTAACTAACAATTTACATAAGCTTATTTCTAGTCTACATGAACGACTTATGTAACCTGCAACTTGATAATGCCCAACTGTATGCGTTTGCTGACGACACAGCCCTTGTCTTCAGCAGTTCATCATGGAATGAATTAGAGAAAGTAGCTGAACATGGACTCCATAAAGTTATGTTAAGCCTTCAACAAAATTTACTTACGCTAAATTTAAATAAAACAAAATATCTTACCTTTACTAAGCAAACCCGTCTCCAACCCACACATTTTAAAATAAAAGCCCACAGTTGTCCATCGCTCACTAACTTCAGAACGTGTTCATGCACCACACTAGAACGACAAACAACATTAAAATACCTTGGTGTCCATATAGACTCCACATTATCTTGGAAACGACATACCGAAATACTCACCAAGAGAATCCGTAAACTAATATTCGTATTCAAAAGGTTAAGATCCTCAGTTGATTTAAATATGCTCAAAAACACTTACCTTGCACTATGCCAGTCTATAACAACCTACTGTATCACATCATGGGGTGGTACATTTAAGAACTATATGATGGGCATCGAGAGGGCTCAAAGAGCTGTGCTTAAAGTGATGACCTACAAGCCTTATCGATACTCAACATTACAACTATATACCGAATTAGAAGTACTCACGGTGAGGCAACTATTTGTATTGAACTCTGTGCTTTATACTCATGCTAAGACTATTTACAACCCTGATTTACCTAAGGACACCAGAAGGAAGGACAAGGTTTTTAAAGATCGCCCCATGTTTTCTCCATACGCAAGACGTTGCCAAATCTTTCTTGGCGAATTTTTATATAATAAGTTAAACCGTATCCTTAACATCTATCCTATGACTCGTTATAAGTGCAAAACAGCAGTCTCGAATTTTCTACATTCAAAAACCTACGAAGACGTAGAAGATATGCTTCAGACGCTAAAATAAGCCGCAACCAAATTACTAGCGCCAACGTTTGATTGACACGAACACTAACAGACACACACATTTATGCATATACGCGTACACGCACTCACACACATATACGCACACACACACACGAACACGCACACACACACACACACACACACACACACACACGCACGCACGCAAGCACACATGCTCAAGTTCAGACATAAACATACACAAACATTAACGCACGACTAAGATCACAAACCAAGTCCGAAGTGGGGGCCAGAACTCTGTATCTCAGGATATCCTAGCACAGGTTCTGCTCTCTCACAAAGTTGATGTCCATGTACTTACCACATAATTATTGTAAACTTTTTGTGTATTGTGACTATTGTGAAAGAGAATAAATCGATTTTATTATTATTATTATTATTATTATCAATTGTCTGAGTTAGGTCCTAGACTTGTAAAACCAACTAACCCGCATTGGGCCAACGTGAAGAGTTATGGTCCAACCCTCTCAAGTATTTATACATGTAAATTTGTTGTTAGGTATTAAATATTATTTACTAGCAGCCGCTCGCAGTTTCACTTGCGTGGTTTCCGTTCCCGTGGGAATATCGGGATAAAAAGTATTCTATGTATTAATCCAGATTATAAACTATCTGTATGCCGCATTTCATCCAAATCTATTCAGTAGTTTTTATGTGAAAGAGTAACAAACATCCATCCATACTTACAAACTTTCGCGTTTATAATATTAGTAGGATTTATGTGTTATTTTTATGATTCGGTATCACATATTTTTATTTCATTCTATTGAAATATCATGAAACACAAATGCTACAAAAATACAGTTTCATTATGTATACAAGGGATCCTAAACTAAAAGCAGTTCCTACGTAGGTATTACGTTTTTCTTGACCGTTACGTGTCAAACATCAATAGCTCAAATGCAAACCCAGCACGGCAACACCCGTAACATATTTATCCAGCAAGATGGCGCCACTTCCCACGTTACAAATTACTCGTTAGATGCTCCAGACAATTTATTCCGACGACGAGTAATTAGTCACAGAGGGGACATCAACTGGCCACCTCGGCCTCTCCAGGTTTAGCACATGTTAGATTTTTCCTGTGGGGCTACTATTGTTAAATAACTATTTTACAGACAAATTCTCACGACTATTATCCCCTAAGGGTTAGTCAGAGACTAAGCAATGGGGACTGACCAGCAGTCCACTGCCATAGTCCACGTTTCACCAATAAGAACTGCACATGTGCTCAGTGTGATAGGTGGTGAGCCCAACACCGCCTTATGCTGTTGGATATATGTGCAGTTTTTAGTCTGATGTTCACTTTTTGCGACACCCAAGGGAAGAGTTGGGTTGGTAGTACTCCATTCACTTATTCAACTGCGGCCGCGCACTGATCAGTGATCAAAGATTAGAATTTCTATTGTGACTAGTGGCGCCGCTTTCTAAGTGGTAATTAGACGCCACCTCACAGTTAATAATAATCAATATAACCATTTTTATTAGAATCCTTGCCATCAGCCTATAAACCTACTAAACTATTACTGGGCGGTACTCCCTTTCTTCTGCTAAAATTGTTTGTCCGAAAATCTTTATCCATAACATGTTTATTTTAAAATAGCCATAAGGTTCAAAAAGTCGATTTTTTTTATAACTATCCTGTACTATAATAATTGAATCTCCTAATTTTAAATGATATAAAGTCGTATGTCCCATTATATTATAATAATGTGTATTATTCCGAATGTTAATTTAATAAAACAATTAGCTCTAAAACATTTGCTAAAACGAATCGCTCTAAATCCGACTCCGGCTTTGTAAATCTGCCCTACCCTAAGACTAGAGTGTAAATTAGAATCGCGTAGGCGCATAGCAGCAAGCTACGGAGCCGTGACATAAGTCATTTTTTTTGCATCTTTACTGTCATATGGTTTTAAGTCTTTAGTATGTTATTGATTGTAAAACTTATGACAAACAAATTTAGGGCTTCTAGGTACTGTGTTTAGGGATTTCATTTTATGGCATGTGATATTATGGCCGCGGATCGTGCTCAGTGGCGTGTTCTTGGAGAGGCCTATGTCCAGCAGTGGACGAGTATAGGCTGATGATGATGATGATGATGATGATGATGATATTATGTCCCTAACATTAAATTCGAGCAAGTTATCATTTGGACAATTTTTTTTTTTATTTAAAAGAAGGAGCAGGCGAGTCACGTCCTGATGGAGAGCAATCACCGCCGCCCATTGACACCCGCAAAACCAGAGGAGTCGCAGATGCGTTGCCGACCTTTAAGAAAATAATAGGGTTAAGGACGGAATAGGAATTGTGAGGGGGGGGGGAAGGGGCCTCCAGAACTCTCACTGGCTGGACGAAACACAACAGCACCAAGTGCCATTATTTCACGCCGGATATTCGTGAGAGGGTGGTATGTTACCCCGGGCGAGCCGGCCCAATGCGTGCTGCAACGAAGCGTGGCTCTACCACTCAGTCAGTGTCACTCATTTAGCACCACCCAGGAGTAACGTGCAGGGTCTCAAAGGTAAACCTATGGACGCGAGTAACTTTAACCCCCCAAATGATGATTAGGACAAAAAAAGTTATGACACTTTAGATTATGGATAAAAAATTTAGGGGACAAAATAGAGAACCTTACTGGGCACATGCCTTACCACATGGACCGCAGCTCACGGGGAGATTGGGTCATAAGTTAGCTATTTTCCCTCCTTTCTATAATTATGAAGTCCTTAGAACGAGGCTTGAACAGTCATTTTGTGGACCGGCAGAGTGAAGGCGACTGATGCTACGTATTGTAAAGCTGCACCAGTTGTCTTCGTCAACTCCATTTCCGCTTAACCTCAGGTAGAGTGGAGTCCTCTGCCAAGCTACGAATAAATAAGTGGTGTCTAGTCTGTTATCCGTAGGTACTGAGTTCAATTCTTGGGTCGGACAAAGAGTGTTTCCTAGTATTCGATGCAAGGCCGGATTTGTGATCACGAATTCGCATTTGTCAAACGTGATGATTAGATTAATACCCAACAGTTGCAGCAAATAACTTGGTTTCAATGATAGAGGCCTTTGCCCAGCTGTGGGACAGTACCACAGGTTAATTATTTACGATATACTTACTACTTTAATGTATCAAACTTCTTGTTTTATATAATATCATTGTACAAACTAAATAATCACAAATAATATTCACACTATTTCAAAATCCGTGCTCCAACGAGTAGTTGAAAATTAAGTTACCAAGCTAAATTTGTTAGTGTGAAGAAGCGAATGGAGCGCTTTTATACTATATTAAGGCTGTTCTTTAAAATCTTTCTTTCAACAGTAACTAAAACGAGTTTGTATTAATAAGCCACCCACCCCATTGAGTTAGCATGGAAAAGCTTGAAAACAGCGTTATTATTCGTAGTTTAGGATAAGGAAGATGATTTGTTATTAAACAAAAACTTTATAAGACAGCTTAACAATTTTTAAACATTCAAGCCTCATTACACAAACAAACCACAAATTTTAGGCGACTCTATGATAGGTGGCGCTTTTGCGTTGTCAACCAAAGTCTAAAATGGCTTAAGGGTCTCCGCAACCTTCTCAAATCCCATATCTTAAGTTATAGTTAATTTAGCGGTTCTTCGCATGAAAAGCTCGTGTCAATTTATTTGCTAAAGCAAATAAATTGACGATGAGATAAATCTCATTTGAACTTTTGCAACATTATATCACATGGCGGACTTAATGCCAGTGAAGCAAAGGTATGTGTATCAGGATCGTAGCAATTGGAAAGCTGTGGTCTCTGCTTACTCTTGCGGGAAGGCCTGAAAAAACTATTACTCTTTTTTTTAACTCTGAATGGCTTTGCTCTTGGTCCCAATCAAGCCCAGGTGCTCAGACAGGATCTACGATGGAGCGAGATAACCGAGAAGGTGCCTATTCACTCTTGCTTTGAAGGTGGACGGGTTATAAGTACTCGGAAACACAGACGCAGGGAGGGAGTTCCACTCCTTTGCTGTGCGCTGTATAAAAGATATTGAGTAGCGCTTTGTGCGACATTTAGGAATATCCACCAAGAAAGGGTGGTAGCCCGCAGTGCGTCTGGACGTCCAATGGAAGAAGGGGGATGGCGGTATAAGCTCATGCAGCTCCAGAGCACACTCTGAAGTACAGTCTGTAAAAGAACCGACCGAGCTAGGATGTGAAACTTGCTTTTCATCAGTTTTTTGTCGCCAATTAGCCTCTCAGCTCTGCGTTGAATTGTATCCGGTGCAGCTAGATGGTATTTCGCTGAGCCGTACCATAGGTGACTGCAATATTCCATGCAAGATCGGACTTGAGCTTTATAGAGATTTGAAAGCTGTCCCGGCGTGAAATATCGCTTGACCTCATTTAGGACGCCCAGCTTTTTGGCTGCAGTTTGAGCCTTGAACTCGATACTGGTGCTGAAGTTGAGGTTTGAAGACAACTTCATGCCCAGAAGGACGAGAGTGTTGGTAACAGGCACAGATGACCTCGGTAAGTAGGAGTCAGGTTAAAGGGACTCCTTTTAGCGGTGAATAAACACGCTTGCGTTTTGGTAGCATTGAAATTGACCAGGTTACTGTTACCCCACTGGCAGACGTGGCTTAAGGTCTGGTTCGTTCGCTCAACCATGGCCACTCTCATCAACATCACGTCATCACCGCTGGCTTTTGCATCCGAAAGGTATCTCTCTATGACAGTACCGTCATCTGCATACCCAACTATTCCCGGTATCAACAGGTCATTGATGTGCAACAGGAAAAGCGTCGCAGAGAGAACAAACCCCTGAGGAACTCCGGCATTAATAGCCACTGAGTCAGAGGAGTAGCCATCAACGACTACTCTGATCGACCGTTCCGTCAGGAAACCAGCAATCAATCTCCAAAAGTGTGGCATTGACCGGGAAGTACGTGTACCATCAACAAAGCTGAATAAAGCCGGTGGCAAGTTCGATGTTCTCATTGTGAGATTATCCATTCCATCATTATTAGGTAGCAGCATAGCAACGTACATTGTCAACGAGGTAATTAACCTTACAAAGTCAAATGTTAGTGTTGAGCAAAATAAGGGAAGGTTCATGATATCATTGACCTTTTCATTCTGAAACGTGGACTTAGATACTAAAGCTTTCTGTCTCAATCTGACTCATTTAAGAAAAAAAACAGTGTCAGTTTTCAGTCAGATGAAAGCTTAGCCTATGTGTTAGAATAATAGGGAATGCATCCTTCAAATAAATAAATAAATTATAATAGTTGTGATCCCTTTAATTAATTTGGATAGGACAACTTCTAACAGGTCGGCTAGTACATATCTTACTTACTTAATCCGATGGCTCAGCGACCCAAAATTTGTCTTGGCCTTTGATGTGAGATTCTGCCACTTATCGAGACAAGTAGATTACACAGGATCGAGATCCTGTGTAATTAAAATAAAAAGTAAAATCAAATAAAAATAAATATTATAGAGTCATCCATCTCACAGACGGTATTGCAATAAACGTGTTGGGTTGACTTGCTCGTTCCCAAAACAATAGGTGAGATATTGTTGATAATTATGAGTTGTGAAATAAAAACATTGTAAATAATGTGTGTGTTTAAGTGTGTCAACGTTAACATTGTAATTGTATAGTGGTTATTCCTCAATATTGTTTCAATATTTAAGAACAATCTTTCACGTGATGATTCACAAGTTCTATTTTCATCACAAAAATAAAATCCAACTGATGGACTAATTCCAAGGAGCCCTTTATCGAATCGTTTATCGACATAGAAATGAGAAATCGATTCTTTCCAGAGCAGTCCCATTGATTATGTCTATTTAGTAGACAAATTGGTGTCATTTAGGGAAACTGCGTGCGTAGTCACATTCGATTCGAACTCGATATGTAATTCATAGTTGGAATATTTGTGGTATGACTGTTTTTTTTAAATAAATTAACTCGTATATCTCTATTGTTTGATTTTAAGTTAGGACAGTTAACGATAAGGTCCGGTACCATCTTTAGTACCGTAACAAGCCTAGACTTTTAGACTTGGCTTAAGCCCAGACTAACGTATGTTTTTGTAATAAGACGGATTAAGTTATAAATACTCGTTTTTTGTATGGGTGATCGATGTAAATTAATGTAAATTGTGACCTCAAAGTAATGCTGTATAATTTTTGTTAATAAAGGCAAACAAAGCCAGCATCAGTAGTAGATCAGCCCCCAAAGAAAAATGGCAACTGCTTGATGTTGATTCTATGGCGATTAACGCTAATGCCGTAAAAGTGGTAGGAGCCACGCTGCGTTGCTGCACGCATTGGGCCGGCTCGCCCGGCGTAATACCACCCTCTCACGAATATCCGGTGTGAAATAATGGTACTTGGTGCTATTGTGTTTCGTCTGGCCAGTTAGGGTTCCGGAGGCCCATACCCCCCCCCCCTCCCCCTCACAATTCCTTTTCCTTCCTTAACCCTATTCCTTCCTTAAAGCCGGCAACGCGCCTGCGATTCCTCTATTCCTCATTCATGACGGAAAACTTAAAACATAAAATTGGAGTCATTGATCGTAATCCTGATTTCATAACTAATATTTCAGGCATTAACGGCATTCAATTACCTATTTCTGACGAATGTAACGTAAGCATTTCATCGTTGTCAAATTCATTTAATTTAAACCTTAATTGTTTGATCATACCTCAAATTACTGGTCAAATACCTAATGTGTCGGTGAACATAAATCAATTGAATCTGCCTAAAAATATTCAATTGGCCGATCCTCATTTCTGTCAGCCTTCAGACATTGATTTGTTGTTGGGTGCTGAAGTATTTTATAATATCTTGTGTCCTGAAAAGATATCTTTAGGTCGTAATATGCCTATCATACAAAAAACTAAATTTGGCTGGATTGTAGCCGGCCCACTAAACATGCATAAGAAACATTCATCAAAAATGGTTCACTGTAATTTCACAGCAGAAATCAGTAAACCACTTTCTCAGTTTTGGAGGATTAAGGATATTCCACCTTCAAAATTGACCATATCGCCAAAAGAGCATTGCGAAAAACATTTCATTAAAAATACCTGTCACTTACCTACCTGATGGCGGGTTTAAATCTAAATCCCTAGTTATTTAACAAAAATCCGCAAGCATTATATCGGATACCTTTCATTTTTACTAGTTATTTAACTAAAATCCGCAAGCATAATATCGGATACTTTTTACCTTTAACTTTAACTTGTTATTTAACTAAATAAAATAACAACAATCCGCAAGCATAATATCGGATATTTTTTACCTTCAAATATTTTTAATCCTTATCTAAGCATTCATTGTCTTGTTCAGTTAGAACCAGTACCACCTGACATTAAAAAGGTGTGACAAAAATCTTTCTGATAACTTATTTATTTATTTATTTTAACTTTTGCAACATAACATTACATGGCGGACTTAATGCCTGAGGCATTCTCTACCAGTCAACCAGAGTTCATTTAAATTAATAAGAATAGTTGCTTACATAAGATGATTTATACATAATAAAAAATATATTTAGCACTAACGCCTTTATTTCGTGCCTTCGCAGATTCATTTCGCGTAGAGGAAAACCTACTCAGATTCATTGTGATAACGGAACCAATTTTGTTGGTGCAAGTAATGAGTTAACTAGAGAATTAAAATCAGGCATAAATTCAGTATATGAGTTTGCAGCGGAAGAGGGCATTGCATTTCATTTCATTCCCCCTTATTCCCCCACATTCGGTGGGCTTTGGGAGAGCGGCGTAAAAAGTGCAAAACATCACTTAAAACGTGTAATAGGAAATTCTAGTTTAACGTTCGAGGAGCTGAGTACACTTTGCACGCAAATCGAAGCGGTACTCAACTCCCGACCCCTTACTCCTTTATCCAGTAATCCCAGCGATTTTTCTCCTCTTACCCCAGGGCACTTCCTCATCGGGCGGCCGCTGACGTCACTACCAGCGCCCCCTGCTGCTATGGAGAAGAGCATCCGAAATCGATACCAGCTGATTGAAAACCTAAGAGAAGCCTTTTGGAGAAGATGGAAGAGCGAGTACCTCTCCGAGCTGCAAACGAGGACAAAATGGCAATCGCCCTATTCAAACGTCAAAGAAGGCGCTCTGGTGATATTCAAAGATGACCACCTCCCTCCGATGCGTTGGAAGCTAGGACGAGTCTACCGACTCTACCCAGGCAAGGACGGGGTCAACAGGGTCGCCGATTTCATAACGTCGAAGAGCATCGAGAGACGAGCACTAAACAAAGTGATTATGATGAAGACCAAATAAGAATTTCATCATCTTCACCAGCTCTGGCGGGTTCTGCTGCTGGACCACAAACATAAAAGAAAGGCGCCACAATAGGGTCGCCGACTTCATAACAAGCATATGATAACATAAGCATCGAGAGACGCGCGCTAAAGCAAGCGTGCCTGCCCTTTATGATGAAGACCAGGAAGGGATTCACCATCATCATCATCACCAGCTGCTGCGGCTTCTGCTGCTCCTGCCCCGGGCCTTCCAGGATGTCTACGCCAACGTAGCTAAGCAGAAATGTGGAAGACCGCCTTAATCAAGCGGGGACGCGGGAGACTGCCGCTGCCCCCGCCCGCCCCGCAGCAGCGCATCAAAACGCTGAGCTGCATCGGCATCGGCCTCTTTCACCACATCGGCTCCTTCTGAACGCACGCGCGCGCGTGCGATCATTTTAGATTAAGTAATTAACATAAGTAACGAAATTTTAATTAGTAACTCTGTAGAACGAAAGTAAAAAGTTTCATTGTTTTCCATTCATTCTTTTAATCAAACCCAGTATAGTCTTCGTATTAGACATTGGTTTTGCGGGTGTCCATGGGCGGCGGTGGTTACTCTCCATCAGGTGACCCGCCTGCTCGTTTGCCTCCTTCCTCCTTCTTATATAAAAAAAAAAAAAATTGTTGTCTATAGTAAACTAGTATACCAGATTAGAGAGACTTGGCGAATGCTCAATATATTCTATCACTATCTCCCGCAAAGTATACCTACTTTCTATACTTATATACCTATAATCTGTTATAAAAATTATCCATTTAGATCTCTCAAGTTTTAAAATCATCAATTTTAAAATTTGCTAAATGACCTGTTGTTGTATCAATCGATCAGGTGTTACGATGGCCAACCGCTTCTTCGTTGTAAAGAAAAAAACAATTCTTAGTTACTGCACATTTCGTTACAGCTATACGATCTTTATTACAACCATTCGTAGTTATAACTTAGCGGAGTTAGCGCTATTTGTCGCGCCACATTCACTAGTATAATATCTTGATATTTGTTCACCTTTCGCCTGAGAAGTTCGAGGCCTAGCCGAAGCGATCAGTAATGTGGCCTAGTAAATATGGCTCGACAAATAGCGCTAATTCCGCTGCGGCCGCGGTCGCCAACTGCCGCGTTATTTAGATGTCGCTGAGACCGCTCGCATTTGTCAAACGGCGCCCCGCTAACGTTTCAACGGGGATTTCGCGGTATTTGTCATAGTGTTTGGTCTGTTTAAGGTGGATATCAAAATTGGAATTGTGCTTTTGGAATGCTGATTTGCTGATAGGAACAGTGTGCATTTAAGATAGAACAAAACCTAAAGAGCGACTCAATAAAGAGAGGCCAGTTACTTTTTTATCAATGTTTCTCAGAGCATTTCACTTAATAAATCATTAGTGAAATTTAAATAATAATTAATTATAAAAATTTGTGTAGTGAATCATTAAGTAACTTTGCATACAAAATTATTATATTTTACAGCTTTTTAACGTAGCACTTAAGTTCGCCAGTAAAACCAAAGCTAGCAAAACAGTATTTGCGCTAACACAATTTCCAGCTCAATTATTAATTTTATACCTACAACAAAATAAATAGAAATTTAAATATTTTTGCACTAATTAACTTGTAGATGTCTTTAGGTTTGTGAGAAATATTAAAGTCTATGTAACACTTACGGTTTATATTGGCACAAACAAACATCCAACAAATCACATTAGAAGGAGAACACAAGCACGATAGACAGTCACAGGCGTTTAAGCAAGAAGTATTAAGCGTAAGCAAAGCACAGAAAAAGAGAAAGTTCACAAAAATAACAGAAACATGTAAACAAGAAAGCAACTATAAGGTTAGGCAGCACGGGTATACGTCAGACGTTAGGCTCGTGACTGGTGTGATGTGAGTCGCTGCGCATGCGCCGGTCGTTCGGCCTCTGCGCCGTTCATTCCTACAGACAATAGACTTGGCCACCATCTTGAGTGCGGTGCGCGTTTCCATAACGGTATGGTACTATGGTATCGCGACATAGAATATTTTATTTTCATGATGTTTTGTTTATGTAATTTTGAATAATTATAATAGAATAAAAGTTGTATTGTATTAATGATAATATGTAAATATAAATATGTTTATGTAAGTGCCAATATTTATTTTATATTATATTTATTTATGTATGTATTTATGTATTATGTGTGTATATATACCTAATGTATGTTAGTGTATATATGTAGATAAATAAATATTTATATACAAATGAAATGTGAGTTCCTCACAAACTTAACTTATAAAAAGAAAGTTACACCATGGTTAAAAATGCAAAGTTACGAAACTATAGAAACACTTTTATAACAACCAATAACTAAGTACTCTACTACACATACATCTTAAAATAAAATTTTAAAAAAAAGATAGGAGAATGGTAGTTTTAAATGTAATAAAGATATATACATATAAGTAGCGGATAGAGTTAGATATGTTCATAATAATAATATACAAGGTGTAATCGTTAAGTGTGCACAGGCGATTATTCCGAAACTATGAGATATATCAAAAAACTAAAAACTGATAACTAAAGTACGTTATCTAATGAGTAAAATGGCATCAATAACTTTTTAAAAATCAAACGAGTTGTATCAAAAATTTTGACATTAAACACTCCCATACATTTAGTATGATTATTAGTAGAAAGGTTTTAGTTTCCTTGTTTTAAGTGGTCTATTATTTAGGATAAAATGTTTACTAGAAAAAAAACAACCAGTCTCAGGAAAGTCAAATGGGATCCCACCCTGTATAGACTCTAAATAAATAATAAAAAAAAAGTGTTTTCAAGATTGCACAGTTTATTTAATTTTATTTACACAAGTTCAATTTATTTTATTTACTCTAGTTTAGTTTATTTTATTTTCATTCATTTTTAGAACAATGTTTTTATTATAAAGCATGTAGGTACTTTTGTTTTTAATTAATAAATTAATAATCTAAAAGTACCTACAGATGTAACTACATACATTGATATATCTAAGACAGAATTTTCAATCTTAACAGAAGAGGTCCACACGATGTAAAAACTACAAGTAGTAATAAAGATATTTTGATTTTTTTGATTAAAAACGAATGTTTCGGCAGCTCACTTGGGAAAAAGCATGATGCCCGGATTGTCAAAGGGTATATTAAACCGGTCTCTCGATCTACCATGACCGGCAGCTCTTAAAACGCCTCAATTAGACTTAAATGGAGACTTAAGGCTATGTTGACGAAGCCACTAATAACCACGACCACTCTGCTAAAAGTTATCGACTCAGAAGAAGAAGTATATTGTTTCTGCTTTGTCTCTTTTCTTAGCCATGCCAATCGGCCTGTGGTATGTATCCATATTATTGCGGCACCTTCTTCTGGATTCCATTAGGTCAATATTAATACACAATTACAGCAATTTGAATACACGTTGGTAAGAAGTATGTATCAACATAACTAGAAATTAAGGCCATGAAGAGCAAATTCCAACTAAAAACTGACCATTTCACACTTGAACTGCGAATGATGGAAAGCACTCCATGGTTTTCAAATTTTAACTAACCGCTTCGCCAAATGTCAAGAGGTATAATCCTGAGCATGCCTGCGGTGTCGTTGTGGTCTGGAGTCATGCACTGCAACTTAATTTACTAAAAGCGCAGGCTATGTACCGACTCACAAGCCTTATTACATAAAAGCAGTGTAGGTAGGTAAAAGTATTTACTAGAAAATATCTTACTCCTAAGTGATAAATATTTTGCATAACTCACAAACTACAAAAGAGATTTTTTCATTAGACATGCAAACATGTATCATAATTGTGATAGTTCTATGGTACAGGACATTTAGTGTTTGACTATGTAAACGCATACTATTGGACTAACCATTGGGAATTTTTGTGCTATCCCGTTCTATCAGTCTACCTTCTCAGTGAAGATGACTAGCAAAAGCTTGACAATGTCTTCGAGGGCGAATAACCTAACAATTTATAGTTTCGTATTAGCCGATCCCTGAAAATTCATTATATTGTATGGCAAGGGCGTCACAATCACACAATAGGTGTTGCATGGTTTCATTTACTGAGTTTCTACCTGGCTTTTTATAGCACAAAGTCTCGCGGCTCGTAGACTTACAAGCCGACGGCAAAGTGACATTCATAATAGCTCAATATTAAATGGTAGCCTAAATTGAATAAAATAATTTGAATAATACATATTTCAAAAATGAAGTGAATGCCGAGTCGTGTTGCGTATCAGCTCATTCATAGAATACTACCACCCTCTCTCTTTCCTTGGGTGTCGTAAAAGGCGACTAACGGACTAAACAGTAGATTGGTTTCTGCAACCATGTTTATACTAAGAATACTACCACCTATCCCTTGGGTGTCGTAAAAGGCGACTAACGGACTAAAGACTGCACATAAATCCAACAGCATGGAGCGGCGATGCGCTCACCACCTGTTACGCTGAGCACATGTGCAGATGCTATTTGGTGAAAAGTGGACTATGGTAGAGGACTGCTTTTTCCGGCCCTATTGCCTATGCCTAGTCTCTGACTAACCCTTTGGGGATAATAGTCGTAATTATAATAAATTATGTATGTAATATATCAAAAATGTGCAAATACTTTACAAAAATAACATAGAACAAGTTAGGTAAGTACTTCAAAATCAAATGATTATAGACCTAACTATAAAAAATATCAACCTTATCCAATGTCAATAAATTGTATAATTTTCCCGAACACCCACGCGAAATATGAAAATAACGCAATTACCTACATGAGCACAAAAATTTAGTGAAAATTTAGCTGAATCTGCCATCTTCTCTTTTCATATTCATATTTATTTATTTGCATATCAAAGTGGTTTACTAAGTTACATAAAAACATTAAGAATTCAAAGTTATCGATTAAGCATTATTTATTCAAACATTGTTTTGTCTATGTCCCACAAACGTTATTTTGAATTTGAAAAAAGGTACAAAACAATGTGTAATTAAATTACGCTTAAATAGTATTTATAAATTTATGTGGATGAAACTCAATAAAATAATATTAATTCGAATATATTTTTTGTCTATTGGCAGTCTTGCTATAAAAAATAGGTTACTACGTTATTCAATTTTAATTAAATTTAAAACCTTACCTGCGTTTTGTTTTTATTGCGTTAATTTGCTCTCTTCCAATAAAGGCAAATAAATTAGCATTCGCTTGGTGGCACCACTTTTAATTAGAGTATTATTCTGAGAATAAAAGTGTTCCGGATACTTTACTGTATTAAATTTTTAAGGTAGGTAGATGCCTTTGATAATAAATGAGCTTTGATGTGACTCTGTCCTGTGCCACCTCCTGCCAGTCTCCGCGTGCAAACCGTGCAAGCATATATATAATTGTTAGTTACTTCGTAAGCGCATATATACCCTTTTGACGTCATTCCCCCAGTGGTACCTGAGATGATTAACTGCCTGTCAGCCACTTGGCCGTCCCACGTTTTGTTTGTTTTTTATATTCTACAACGGGTAAGCGCTTGGCCTTCATCTCACCTGATGGTAAGTAACGATAAGGCCGAAGGTGGAAGCGCGCTTCACCCGGAATCCTCAACCACTGAGGAACTGGCTATCTTATCTTAAATTGTCGGAACACAACAATGCTATAAACATCGTTGTTATGGCGACAGACTTAGATAAGATAGTGGTAGCTAGCCAGGCGGACTTAACAGCCCTACCACCAACCAAACCGAGCACACAAAAATGTAACCCGCTGAGAATCGAGCCCGGGACATCTGGGTCTGAAACCGGTGGCTTGGCCACTAGACCACAGAGACGTGTTATGTTCGTACGTACTCTCCTTTTTTCGTTTCTTTTACCCAATACGGGCAAACACTTGGCGTTCATCTCACCTAGAGGTAAGTGACGATAAGGCCGAAGGTACGCGCTTCGCCCGGAATCCTTATCCACTGAGGAACTGTCTTTTATTCCTCTAAACTGTCGGAACACAACAATACTATTAACATTCTTGTTGAAGGAGGCAAACGAGCAGGCGGGTCACCTGATGGAGAGTAATCACCGCCGCCCATGGACACCCGCAAAACCAGAGGAATCGCAGGCGCGTTGCCGGCCGTTATGGAAGGAATAGGGTTAATAAAGGATCATAGGAATTGTGAGGGGGGGAGATGGGCCTCCGGAACCCTCACTGGCCGGACGAAACACAACAGCACCAAGTGCCGTTATTTCACGCCGAATATTCGTGAGAGGGTGGTATTACGCCGGGCGAGTCGGCCCAATGCGTGCTGCAACGCAGCCTGGCTCTACCACTCAGAAACTTAACAAGCTGTCCCACCACCCAAAATCATTTCACCTTAGATTGCTGTGCTAACTTAGTTTTAACGCAAGTCAGCTAAATGCTCTTTTTCATAATCATCATATCTTAAGGCCCTACGTTCAATTCCCGGGTCAGGCAGTGAGTGACTATCTTATTACCAACCAGCTTCTGGCAAGCGTAGCTCACTTGTAACGATTACTTGATTTTAACGATGGAGGTTAATGCCCACAGCCACGTAGCGGGAAAAAATAACAGCAACTATTACACGTCAGTACTGTAATTCTATGCTATTACTGTCTGTTTAGTACGTAAGTAGCTAAGTACATAAACAAAATTGAGCGCACACAGAGCTACGGTAGACGTTAATCCGCGTCATACGTTAAACTTAGCATTAGCCGTAAGCTGTGAGCACACGAGCCTATGAGCGTAATCCCCTTGCCCGGATTTAATTCGACGTGTAAAACAGCGCGCCGCGCGGAAACAAACCAATCCGTAAGTTGCATCGTGTTGTACGTTTTGACACTTGGACCAACATCCCCCGGAGGCGTTGTGACATTTTGAATGTGATTTTTGCGTAAAATGCCCATTTTCGCATTTTTTAATAATTTTGCAGTTGTATTTATTGTTTTTATCGAAATAGGATAATAAATTTGTGCATAATATTACAAATCTCCATTCTGTGAGCATAAGTTGAATTCGGACGGCCGGCGCATCGCATTTTGTAGTAATTTTGCAGTTGTATTTATCGTTTTTATCGAAATAGGATAATAAATTCATTATAAAATCTTTATTCCTCATGAAGTAACAATTACTCTGGTATAAATTTTGCTCAATAATATTATCGTAGATAGGAGATATTCACAGTTAACTTATAGCAATTTTCGAAGTTTTTTGGTTTAGAATAAGATTTTTTTTCTATATAAAATTAATGATATCTAAAAAGTCCGAGGCCGCTACGCACTATTGGACTATATAAGAGTCAACATTAGAATTATTTTATTTCACTTGTTCAGAACAGTAGTTCAATCGATGAGCTCAAAAAAGTGCCTTCGCGCTCTTTATGAAAATCTTTCTCTGCAATTTTGGGTTTCATTAAAAAGTTAAGCAAAATTTACAAAAATCGAGGCCGCTTCGCACTATTCCCATAGCTATTCTACACTATTCAATAAGTCATAATTGTTAATGTATTTTTGTTTCTGAGATCCATAACGCCAAAATTGACCAATTTACGCAAAAATCACAGTCGAGATGTAATAGGCCTCTTAAGCCCGCATTAGAAAAGGCCGTGAGTTAGAGTATTACTAAAGGTAGTCTTATTTTTTTGTTACACTTATAAATACGATAGTTTTTTATTTACGCTGTTGTTACAAAAATATAAAAGTCAAAAGGTTAAATGTATTTATTTGATAAACATATTAAGAAGCACTTTAAAAAGTCCAAATCATTATAACCATTACTCAGAATGTAGTGTAATAACTGTTTTGCATTGCAATATTTTTCATATTATAAAAAGATTTAAAAATAGGTACTAGTGAAGCGTAACTAACTCTTATGTGTATACCATAGCTAAAACATTGAACACTAGAATGTTAGTTTTGTAAAAAGCACTATTTTAGTTTACTTCGAAAGACATTTTTTTTAAATAACAGCTACGAGAGCCATTGTTTCACGCCTACATTTCAGGAGAGGGTGGTATTACGGCGGGTGAGCCGGCATAATTCGTCCTGTAACGCAGCGTGGCTCTACCACTCAGACAGTCACTCGTTAGCACCACTTAAGGGTCACGTTTAGGGTCTCAAAGGTAAACCTACGGACGCGAATGACATAAACCACCAAATAGTAGTTAATGTCTTAAAGCAGGATTGTATGTAATTGGAAGTAAACTGGAGACCTTGTATTGAGAAGAGCCGGTAATAAACTCAGTAATGGCATTTCTTTACTCCCATTCTTTTACAGCGTCTAATTAAAATTGGGAAATGGATTCCTATTAAAAAAAAAACACTTTTCATTTTAAAAATATACACTCGTACATAAACAAACACATGTCTGTACCTGCTGTGAAAAATTTGCGTAAACAACTCCGTTTACCGCATAAATTAAGTTAGTAAAGTTACAGAAATATGTAGATTGGTTTCTGCAACCATGTTTATACTAAGAATACGACCGACCACCCCCTCTCTTCCCTTGGGTGTCGTAAAAGGCGACTAACGGACTAAAGACTGCACATACCTCCAACAGCATAAAGCGGCGATGGGCTCACCACCTGTCACGCTGAGCACATGTGCAGTCGCTATTTGGTAAAACGTGGACTATGGCAAAGTACTGCATTTATGGTCCTTATTGCCTAGTATCTGACAAACCCTTCGGGGATAACAGCAGGAGAGTGTCACTCCGCAGTTTAGGTACGTCCGGCCGGCGCGCCTCCCAGGCAGGCCGCCTAGGCGTATGGCAGTAAAGTATGCCGCTCGCGACGCAAGCTTCACGTCGCGCGTCGTTGCTTAAGGCCTTAACAGGCCTGGGTGACCTTGACGATTCGAAGCTCGCATATTCTTTAGCCGATGGTGCCGCCGTCTAGCGGAAATATACGGTACTGCTAAGAATAGTTCAAAGACAAGTGAATTGCAGAGGGAATAACTATTATGTTCTGGAATATTGCCTATATTATATGAGAATCACCGAGTCATGCGCGTCTACGGTGAGTTGTGGATGCCAAGACAGTCGTCAGCCGAAATTCATTTTAGGTACATACAAGCTTTTTCATCCCATCTATTCGAAAAGGAAGACTTGGTTCGCCTTTAATTTTTAGCGGGCAGTAATGAGTTTGTGCGCCGCAATTATCTTTGCCGGGCACTTTTTGTAGTATTAGTTTGATGACCCGATCGCCGCTCTATGCTGTTGGTTCTATGACGTGCAGTCTTTAGTCCGTTAGTCGCTTTTAAGGCACCAAAGGGAAGAGAGGGATTGGTAGTATTATTTTGATGAGCCCATCGCCACTCTATGCTGTTGAATGTATGTGCAGTATTTAGTCCGTTAGTCGCCTTTTACGACACCGAAGAGAAGAGAGAGGTTGGTAGTCTTATTTTGTAGAGCCCATCGCCGCTCTATACTGTTGGTTGTATGAGCAGTCTTTAGTCCGTTAGTCGCCTTTTACGACACCGAAGGGAAGAGACGGATTGGTAGTATTATTTTGATAAGCCCATCGCCGCTCTATGCTGTAGGTTCTATGACGTGCAGTCTTTAGTCCGTTAGTCGCTTTTAAGACACCAAAGCAAAGAGAGGGATTGGTAGTATTATTTTGATGAGCCCATCGCCGCTCTATGCTGTTGAATAAATGTGCAGTAATACTACCAACCCCTTTCTTCCATTGGGTGTCGTAAAAGGCGACTAACGGACTAAAGAATGCACATACATCCTACAGCACAGAGTGGAGATGGGCTTATTGAAATAATACTACCAACTCCTTTCTTCCCTTGGGTGTCGTAAAAGGCGACTAACGGACTAAAGACTGCACATACATCAAACAGCATAGTGCGACGATGAGCTCATCAAAATAATATGACTAACCCCTCTCTTTCCATTGGTGTCATAAAAGGTGACTAACGGACTAAAGACTGCACATACATACTACAGCACAGAGCAGAGATGAGCTCATTGAAATAATACTACCAACGCCTTTCTTCCCTTAGGTGTCGTAAAAGGCGACTAACGGACTAAAGACTGCACATACATCCAACAGCATAGAGCGGCGATGGGCTCATCAAAATAATACTACCAAATCTTTTATTCCCTTGAGTGTCGTAAAAGACGACTAACGGACTAAAGACTGCTGCACATACGTCCAAAAGCATAGAGCAGCGATGGGCTAATGAAAATAATATTTTTGTCTCGTACCAGGATACGTTTGTTTACACAATTCTATGACCACGGCTTATATTTCGGTTCGACGCGATTCTATTTCGGCGTGCAGTGGTACTGGGGGTAGCGATGCGCATTTGTCTAGCACAGACTATAGCTCGTTAGATTACTTGTTAAGTCTTAACTATAAGTTAGTTAACTGTTTTATTATTATTATTATTATTGACGCCAATAAGTGCCTGTAAAGGTTTACATTGAATAAATAATTTGACTTGACTTGAAAATAATATCAACCCCTTTCTTCACTTGGGTGTCGTAAAAGGCGATTAACGGACTAAAGTCTGCATATACATCCAACAGCATAGAGCGGAGATGGGCTCATTGAAATAATACTACCAACCCCTTTCTTCCCTTGGGTGTCGTAAAAGGCGACTAATGAACTTAAGACTGCACATACATTCAACATCATAGAAAGGCGATGAGCTCATCAAAATAATACTACCAGCACCTCTCTCTTCCCTTAAGTTTCGTAAAAGGCGACTAATGGACTAAAGACTGCACATACATTCAACATTCAACAGCATAGAGCGGCGATGGGCTCATTAAAATAATACTACGAACCCTTTTATTCCCTTGAGTGTCGTTAAAGGCGACTAACGGACTTAAGACTGCACATACGTCCAACAGCATAGAGCAGCGATGGGCTCATGAAAATAATACTATCAACCCCTTTCTTTACTTGGGTGTCGTAAAAGGCGACTAACGGACTAAAGACTGCATATACATCCAACAGCATAGAGCGGCGATGAGCTCATTAATATAATCCTACCAACACCTCTCTTCCCTTGGGTTTCGTAAAAGGCGACTAATGGACTTAAGACTGCACATACATTCAACATCATAGAACGGCGATGGGCTCATCAAAATATTACTACCAACCCGTTCCTTCCCTTGAGTGTTGTAAAAGGCGACTAACGGACTAAAGACTGCACATACATCCAACTGCATAGAGCAGCGATGGGCTCATCAAAATAATACTACCAACCCCTCTCTTTCCTTCGGTGTCATAAAAGGCGACTAACGGACTAAAGACTGTACATACATACTACAGCACAGAGCGGAGATGGGCTCATTGAAATAATACTACCAACCCCTTTCTTCCCTTAGGTGTCGTAAAAGGCGACTAACGAACTAAAGACTGCACATACATCCAACAGCATAGAGCGGCGATGGTCTCATCAAAATAATACTACCAACCCCTCTTATTCTTTCGGTGTCGTAAAAGCGACTAACGGACTAAAGACTGCACATACATCCAAAAACATAGAGCGGCAATGGGCTCATCAAAATAATACTACCAACCCCACTCTTTCCTTGGGTGTCGTAAAAGCGACTAACGGGCTAAAGGCTCAAAGACAAAGACAAAACAAAGATTTTTATTACGCTTGAAATATGGTACATAAGCAATGATATTATATACATAAGTGGTCTTAAATATAAATAAGGTTCACAATATTTCATTAGAAGGTACGCAAAAATGAGCTCACCACCTAAGCGTATGTGCAGTCTGTGCATTTTGTTTCTTGCTGAAGCGTGGACTGTGTGGGCGTGGTCGGTGTTGTCCATAGATTCAAATGATGACTAAAAAAAATATTTCATTGTTGATTTATAGAAAACAAAATTCACATATTTTATTCTTATTGTTTATGTTTTTATTTTTAGTTACTTTCCTTGTATTCGTAATGAAAAGCAGTCTTTACCTCTTGTGAAAGACTTATTTAGTCCCTCGAACTATATTGGCACAGAATAATACTATTGGCGCCCCCGCTATAGGCGGGGTAGATTTGCCTATTTTCTGTAACTATAGATACAACAAATTTACCATTTCAAAAAGTAGTCCACTCTTACCGCGGGAACTGTATTTCACCTCATTAGGTTGCAAAAAAATTTAAATGGTCCGAATATAAAAAAACTCACTAAAGTACGAGTAGGTAATTGTAATATTACTGCTGACCGCTTTGGAAAATAATTTGGTATCTAGTTAAAAAACAAAATGCGTAATTAATCTATTATTTTTTTAGTTACGATCAGAAACTTTTTCCAAACTTTAAAGTCGTTTTACTAAAAATGATACTTTTTAAGATACATTACATAGGTGTACCCATGGCAGCACAGCACTTTACAGTTTTAAAACGTCTGATCTTATTTATTCTATGATTACTACAAACAATAATTTAGCATAAAAGCAGTATTTACAGCTGTTAACATAGATGTATCAACTGAACTAAGTATTTCTATTAATATGTATGTGTACAATTGAGTGTAAACTCTTCAAAATCTATAAAATGTTATCTGAAGTCGCTCCGAAACCGGAGCGCAGTCCACTCTCGATGAAATACGGAAACGGACTGCCGGCAGGGCTAGCGGGGGATTACAGGGAGACGGGGCGGCACTCTCGCGCCGATAAACTTAAATTTTCGTGTTTTAATTACTTTTTACCTACTACTAAAATAAACTACTACTAAAATAAAACTCTCAATTAAAATTATTTGCATCGTTAAGACCTTCCGTTTAGTGTAAAAACTAATTAAAAAGCTTGAGCCGATTTAGAGAAATTTTGCAATTTATGACTGAAATAGGGATTCGTTGGGGATTTTTTTTCTAAAAAGTGGTTTATGAAAATACAATTTTATTCAATTAAAAATGTTTATTAGACATTCATTCGTCATTGACAATTTTTTATTCGAGTTATATAGACAGTTATTTGGATATTTTGTTTCAAACATGCAAATATTTAAGCATTTCACCCCTCTTAAGGCCTTAACTCGTAATACATGAGCGCGCGCGTGTAAACCCTGCGCTTCTTACGTCAAATCGATATCGAGTCAGCGTTGTTTAACGGAATATGAACGCTCGGATCACACGATAAGTTTCAATTTCGCGTGAAAGTGGTGAGAGAGTGAACCTTCTGTACGGTAGTACTATTAGTAATTCTGTGATAACAGTCGTGATTTTAAGTATGTATGTAACCATGGTTACTTAACAAATTGTTTTTAGAATAAGTAAGCATACGTGGCTTTAGCGTCTCTCAATATCAAATGAGAAGGATAAGTGCTTCCACATAAAATCCATGTAATGTTATTCTTGTATTCCAAGTAAAAGTATTTATGAAATTTTACGCAACACAGCCTACCTGTGAAGCCTGTAAGCCTACCACAGAGCTTCTCCGCTATAAAGGGGAATCTTTGTATATTAAATCTGATGCGGGACAAGTTAGAAAACAATCTAATTATATTATTTTCTCCGAAAATTAATTAGCTTTGTGTAAGGTTCCTTCGTCGAAATATCATACATGTACTAAGTAAGAGTATGTAAGTGCTACTTTACATAAAATTAAATACTTCAGGAACCTTTACTTTGACGGTGTTGAAAATAAGTTGCCTACGACTTAGGGCCTTACTCATATACACTATTATAGCCTTGATCAGTTAAACATTGTTTTGACTCTTTTGCTGAAATTCAAAATGACGTTTGTGTGACGTAGACAAAACAATGTGTTCTTTGGTAGTGCGTTCTTTTAGGCTTTACCCTACTCTACAAACGAGCATGCAGCACGCCTAAATGTTATTATTCAATCTACGTAATTGCACTGCTGAGCAAAGGGGTCCCTTTTTAAAATGTTGTCTAACGACTAGCACGTTAGATCTCTTTATTTATTACAGACTACATACATACATATAATAACGACTATTATCCCCTAAGGGTTAGTCAGAGACTAGGCAATGAGGACCGCAAAAGCAGTCCTCTGCCATAGTCCACTTTTCACCAAATAGCGACTGCACATGCTCAGCGTGACAGATGGTGAGCCCTTCGTCACTCTATGCTGTTGAATGTATGTGCAGTCTTTAGTCCGTTAGTCGCCTATTACGACACCCAAGGGAAGAGAGGGGGTGGTAGCATTCTTTCACCGCTACGCGACACAAACTATAAACAAAAATAAAACCTTATGAAGTTCACGCTGTGAAGGGCAAACAAAGAGGAGTGTAGGAACCCGCGTAAAAGAACATATAGCCGATGTCAAGAACAGGCGCGAAAATAAGTCTGCAGTGTGTTTAACCGCCTCTGTGGCTTAGTGGTTAAGCCACCGGTCTCAGACCCAGAGGTCCCGAGTTCGATTCCCAGCGGGGGGTACATCTTTGTGTGCTCGGTTTGGTTGGTGGTAGGGCCGTTAAGTCCGCCTGGCTAGCTACCACCATCTTATTTAAGTCTGTCGCCATAACATCGATGTTTATAGCATTGTTGTGTTCCGACAGTTTGAGATAAGGTAGCCAGTTCCTCAGTGGTTGAGGATTCCGGGTTAAGCGCGCTTCCATCTTCGGCCTTATCATCACTTATCATCAGGTGAGATGAAGGCCAAGCGCTTACCCGTTGCCGATAAAAAAACAAGCTCTCGAGGGACCCAACCATTACATCAGATTTGACAAACCTCAAATACTCGCCAAGGAACAACGATTCATCCCTAGGATGATATGCGAGGCTATGGAAATTAAAAAACATCGAAATTTCAATAGAGAGGTAGGTTGGAATTTACCACCTGCCTGGGACCCCATCATACAAGTCATCAAATCCCAGCCCCAACAGCAACACATTGCCAGACCTAAAAATATTGTTAGCTCGTATTGTGTAAACCTGAACGCACCCGGTTAAATATAAAAATGATCGACGATAGGCAAATAACTTCTAACTATGAGACGACCAACACCTCAGTCTCCCTTTGACCACGGACCCTGCAAACGGTTCGAAACGTCAGGAAACTAAAAACTATGTAATGTAGTAAAATTAAACGCGAGTTAATCCGTAAAAAGTGTTTCATTTCAAAGTTCACGCTGGTTTTTTCGCACGTGGTTGGTGATGGGGCTTGATAACTCCGCCTGGCTAGCTACAGCTACCGCCATCTTCACTTAGTATGGCGCCATAACAACCAATGCTAATAGCATTGGTGGGTTCTGCCAGTTTAGAGATTAGATGACCAGTTCCTTAGTTGTTAAGGATTCCAGGCTTAAAGCGTAACCCGCGAAACTATTAATTAAGAAAATATAGTAGAAACCTACATACGCTTGAAACAACAGATTTGTGGAAGAATTTTTTTAATTAACAAATACAATATAATAAACATACCTCAAAAGAGGTATTCAGAACCTTACGTAGTTGATTATTATTACTGCCTTTACGCTTTTACACCGAAAAGTCTTTAAAGCCTTTTGATGTCAGTAAAAAAAATCATTTTCACTTACATTTCGTGGCTATTTAGATTTTCGGTGGCACCTTTTCCGTTACGAAACACTTCGAAATTGTGAAAATGTAGACGAAATTTAGTGAAGCATCTGTTGAAATGCCATAACGAACAAATATCTAAATACAAACTTTCTAGAATGTTTGTAGGTAGGTACTAAACGATCTAGCGTTTCAAGGAATGCGACGTGAATGTTCGCAGTCGTTAATCGGATCATAATACGCCTCAGTGGCTGAGCGCTCGGCCCGATATTCAGAGGTTCTGGCTTTGATTCCCAGGTCGGGCATAGTTTGTCCGATTTTACTATGCATATCCCGAATTGGCGATCACCAACGCGCATTCAGCAAGCGTGATGATAAAGCGTACTGGCTATTAATTGTAGCGATGACTTGCTATCAACAAATATAATACACTAGCGGCAGCTCGCGGTTTTACCCGCGTAGTTCCTGTTCCCGTGGGAATATCGGGATAAAAGTATTCTATGTGTTAATCCAGGTTATAAACTATCTAAATACCGAATATCATCCAAATCCATTCATTAGTTTTTACGTGAAAGAGTTACAAACATCCATCCATACTTACAAACTACTATTCCCGTAGGGTTACTCAGAGACTGGCAATGAGTACCGCCAGAGCAGTCCTCTGCCATAGTCCACTTTTCCTCAGCGCGACTGCATATGTGCTTTTTTTATATGAGAAGTAGGCAAACGAGCAGGCGGGTCACCTGATGGAAAGCAATCAACGCCGCCCATGGACACCCGCAAAACCAGAGGAGTCGCAGATGCGTTGCCGACCTTTAAGAAAGAAATAGGGTTAAGGAAGGAATAGGAATTAAGAGGGGGGGGGGGGGGGGGACGGGGGAGGGGCCACCGGACTCTCACTGGCCGGACGAAACACAACAGCACCGAGTGCCATTATTTCACGCCGGATATTCGTGACAGGTGTGAGCCCATCGCAGCTCTATGTTGTTGGAAGATGCTGCAGTCTTTAGTCCGTTAGTCGTCTTTAACGACAGCCAAGGGAAGAAAGGAGGTGGTAGTATTCTTTCACAGCTACGCGATACGATTGCGTGTCAATTGATATCAATGATGGAGGCTATACTTACTTTTACTATTACCTTAAAGTGATTTCTTCTAGCTAACCTGTTCTAAAATAGGAGCTAGCTATTGAAAAGAAGAAATAAATTCATAAATCATCATAAAAATTCTGTACTTACCAAAATATCATACAAACACGGTGACCCAGTCCCGAATCGTGTAAAAATACGAATATGTAGGTTAATTGTTATGGGCGCTGTACAAATGTAAGCTTTCGATGCAAACGGTTAGAAGCACTTAACTGCCATAAATACCTTGCGAGGTTCGACTGTGCTTCCATGCCCGGTTTTCCTGCTATGACACAGTAGCGTAACATTCACTGTACGTGAATGTTGATTGTAAGATACAATAATTAATTTAAGATTCACGTCAACAGTGAACTAACTACGTAGGTAAGCAAACAATTGTCTGATTGTCAAGTTAAGTAAACGTGTCCCGCATTTTTTGATGCATAACCCGGGTTTGTGTCAATGAAAATCACTAATTCACGTTTGGCATACGTAGTAATATAGCCGTATACCGAGGAGCTCAATGGCGCAGCGGGTAGCGCGTTCGGCTTGCGATCTTGCCCGCTAAGCAACTTTCGCAATACTGGATCGCTGGATGGGTAACCAAATTTATAACATCTCGAGCTTCTCCGTGCTGCCGAAGATACGTTAAGTAGTTGATCCCGGTTGTTGTCGTAAGATGACAGTCGTTATAACCCACCAACCCGCATTGGGCCAGCGTGGTGGGTTATGGCCCAATATATCCACGTCCACGTGGGAGGCCTGTGCCCAGCTGTGGGACGTTTATAGGCTGTCTAGCGACCCGCCCTGGTTTCGCACGGGTTACTACTCGTACCTAAACAAATTATAGATATAGCCTTCCTCGATAAATGTGCTATCTAACACTAAAAAAATTTTTTAAATCGGACCAGTAGTTCCTGAGATTAGCGCGTTCAAGCCAACCAACTCTTCAGCTCTATAATATTAGTATAGATGATAAGTAATATAGCCATTAGCCGTCAATTGTAGCGATACGTTAAATTCAGAAAGGAAACCATTGAAAAAGTGAAACAGTTAAAAGCAAAAAGTATTATCCCTTTTGCACACCTTAGAAATTACAACTGGACATGTGCTCATAATATCGCTGCATGACGATTTAAATGTGTTCATAGCTTTATTCCATTTGTCATTTTTTCTTAATAACATCAACCTCTGAAATTTTTGTGTAAGCGTGTGTGTGTGTGTGTGTGTGTCTAACGTGTGTTTACGTGAGTAGAAACCAAAATTGGTGGTATTTTGTCCCATAATGCCCATTGAGTCTATACATTTGTTTGTGCAAATTAGTACGTTAGTACATAATATATTTTTAACGTAATTTTACAGATGGTAAAGTACCAGAATGAACTTGGCACTTAACCCACTACGTTCTTTGTCCAATGTGAGTTGATTGGTTGTCTATGTTAATTTTTCTATATGGCAGCTATTTCATTGGGCATAATCCTCAACCAAGAATACTGCGACGATACAGGCGGGTTCCATGCTGGGAACAAATAAATCAATTAAATTGTTTATAAAGTTACATTTTATTTTTAAATAAACTATTTATACGGTTAACCATGTTTTATACACATACAGAAAGTGTTGGTAAGTGGTTAACCGTAGCCTATGAACCAAAGGACCATTACCAACACGTTGCCAAAGCCGCAAAAGCCTTTTACGCCCTTTTCGAACAAATCTATAACCGAATAAAAGTATCTATACGAGAAAATTTGACTTTTAAAAAAATGATCGTGGCGACATTATCTATTCAGTTCAAATAAAACATGCCAACCCAATACGAGAATACTGCCACGTTTCCATAGTTAGTGCAATAAAAAGCTTGCTCCAAATCGCAGAATGAATAATAAAAATTACAATTCTACTCTACGTAGCATTAAAGAGCAAACTCGTCCGTCCAAGCGGTGCTGTTTTATTAGGTCGTTATAACTGGATGAATACCTTTTCATATTTTACGGTCAAGCCTGTCTCACCAGGCATGCCTTATCAAGCTCGCAGATAGTTTACAACATTTTAAATTCAAAGTATCAAAGTGGAACGCAAACACTTACAGAGTAGACGGTGCTAACTTTGTTTTTTGATGTCCGGAATGTGTTAGTGGTATTGGAAATTGCGGCTTGAACTTTTCTCATTGAAGTACGTTAAGGGGTATTAAAGCTTGAGAGGTGCAACTTCAAAGATATCACTTCATATTTTTCTAGTAAAAAAAGCTGTTCCTGTGTTAGAATTATGTTTATTAGAGTATTATTAATTATTACTATTATTAGCCCAATTATTATCGCACTGCTGGGTAAAGTAATTATAATTGTATTCTATTTTTAAGTTGGTTTTTAAGTTCTATGTAAATCTTTGTGGTGTTGCAATTAAAAAGTTATCTATCTAAAAAGTAACTAAATGAAAATATATCGGTTGCACGATTTATTTTCTCCCATACTTTCATTGCAACAAACATTGGAAAATGCTTTTGATGCTATAGATTTTCTTTTTAATAATAATTATTATATATATAATATATAATAATAATACATCCCGCTTGTTACCCGGAGAGGTGGACAGATTCCACATCTTTCCATTATGAGAAATAAATACTCTGTCAAGAAAGTACCGGGAAAAGATCAATAATACACAAAATGTTAGTTATTCATCCAAAATTATTTTATCACCTTCAAAGTATGCTCCTTGAGAAACGATTCACTTACGCCAACGAATAATCTAATCATCAAAACATTTTTAAATGCTTTTTCCGGAATTGAGTTCAGTTCTTGCCGCGAATTCTCCTTGTCTTCTACCGAATGAAAACGGGTGCCTCGAAGTGGTAATTTGAGTTTAGGAAAAAGAAAGAAGTCGGCCGGAGCCATATCTGGTGAATAAGGTGGTTGCTCGATGGTATTTGTCGAGTTACTAAGTAACTGAGTACATAGTTGTTGAGAGAGCGAAGGAATTTCCAAGAATTTTCTTTCCACAAATTTGGCCTTTTTCGTTTCGTGAAATTGCTCTTTTAAACGCCGCATAACGCTCAAATAATATTCTTTATTTACCGTTTGACCTTTCGGCAAGAATTTCGAGTGCACAACACCGTGATAGTCAAAGAAAACAATCAACATGACTTTGTCTTTTGATCGACTTTGGCGTGGTTTTTTCTGTTTCAGTTCAGTCGGAAGGCGCCACTCTGAAGCTTGTTGACTAGTTTTCATGTCAAACTCGTAAACCCACGTCTCCAGTAACAATGCGTTGCATGAATGTTGGGTCGGTATTGACTCGTTCTAGCATGTCCTCAACGATATGCGATTGAGTTTTTGGAGAAGTTTCAGGTCTTTTGGGACTAGCCGAGCGGCAACATGCTTCATATCCAAGTGATGATTTAAAATGGTACGAATCGACTCGTGAGACATAGAAAGTTCAGCGGCTATCTCTCTCTAACTTGAATGAGGATTTTCAGTCACCATTTCCTTCACTTTTGCAATGTTAACTTCAGTTGAAGACGTTGATGGCCTACCAGAGCGAAGCAAATCTTCCATCACATCTCGATCGCTTTTGAATGCTTTGTACCACTCATTAGCACGTGTTTTTAATAAAGTCGATTCACGAAATTTCATTGGCAACGCAAAATTTAAAACAAACTCTTTGTTCGATGTTTTTATCCATTATGAAATTTGCAATACACACTAATTATAAACTAACTAAAACAGCACTGTATTTAATCTTAATAACAGATGCAACTCAAACTCCGCGCCAAAATGGATAACAGTTGTGCCAATCTAACAACAAAAAAAAAACAAAAAATGTAATTTGGAATCATAAACAAATCATCCGTTCCCGAAACCTTTTTGACAGAATGTACATATAAGTATACATACACATTACGACTATTATCCCCGAAGGGCTAGTCAGAATCAGGCAATGAGGACAGCAAAAGCAGTCCTCTACCATAGTCCACCTTTCACCAAATAGCGACTGCACACGTGCTAAGCGTGACAGGTGGTGACTGGTGAGTGGTGGTGGTCTTTAAAAAAACATGACCAGAGGAGTCGCAGATGCGTTGCCGACCTTTAAGAAAGGAATAGGGTTAAGGATGGAATAGGAATTGTGAGGTGGGGGGAAGGGGCCTCCGGAACTCTCATTCGTGAGAGGGTAGTATTACCCCGGGCGAGCCGGCCCAATGCGTGCTGCAACGCAGCGTGGCTCTACCACTCAGTCAGTGTCACTCATTTAGCACCACCCAGGGGTCACGTGTAGGGTCTCAAGGGTAAACCTACGGACTAACTTTACGAAGTAACTTTAACCCCCAAAAGTTTTAAGGCATCTCTTCTAACCAGACTTGTTAAGTAAAAATTAAAAGTGACTTAATTCGTAAGTTTTCAAGAACGTACAATTCATCAAAAGCACTATCTCATTGTACAACAAATTAAAAGAGAGAAAAACTTTAAACGTCCAATATTTATATAAATATGTTCACGAAGGAACAAGACGCAAGAGCTGTAAGTTTATTCCGAATCGAGTACAAAACAAAATCCGGCGTGTTACGGCACAGCGACGCTCGAGGCGACTTGCGGAATTTCGGAAAACTAACGGAAACTTTATTTTGTAACATCGCAAAATAGTTTCCCGGGGTGGAGGCGTAGGGCTGCCCCGTCTGCTACTTAATCTTTGGAGCGTTTAGGTATATTTAAGTATCTAGGTACTAGGAATCAGTCAGCGCAAAATGTTTATAGTTTTTTTTACTTCTACTTTGTAAGATCCATGTACAACATGATGCAATAAATATCGTTAGCTTTTTTATAGTAGAAGGAAGCAAACGAGCAGGCGGGTCGCCTGATGGTGAGAAATCACCGCCGCCCATGGACACCCGCAAAACCAGAGGAATCGCAAGCGCGTTCCAGGCTCCGGAACTGCTCCGGAGCTGAAAGAATAAGCCGTAAAAAATATGATGATGTGGAAAATGATAACGAAATTACTTGAGTAAGTAAGTACTTGTTAATAATCTGTCCTACGGCTATGCAATCAGGATTAACCTTCATCATTGCAATTACGTCATCGCTACAATTGAGTATTGGCTTAATGTAGGATGGTTATGCATTCTAAAGTCTCTAATATACTTAAACTGGCTTAAGAATTGAACCTAGGACTTTCAGATATTGGGCTGAGTGGTTTGCCACTCCAGCAGCAAGGCGTTATATGCATTTTAAGCATAAAAAGTTACCTCACTGAAGAGGCAGTTATTGACTAAGCAAAGCAAAAAAAAAGTGCATCCAAGATTTGTTCTATTGATGCCTTTTTTGCAATGGAAAACTGATTATACTACCGCGTCCAGGGAGATGAATAATGTAACTTGAAAGTTGAAATGTGTACTTTAAACTTACGCCTTGATTGAATTAAAATATCAACACAAAACTCGAATAAATTTGAATTTTTTAATAATAAAATTTTACATTAAACTGGATTGAATTTGATGTAATCGAAGCCAATATTACCAAAAATAACTTTTTCTCATTTGAATTTTAGTTTTTTTGTTTATTTGAATTTAGTTTTAGAACGTAAGAACGACCGGTATCAACAACCTCTATCTGTTGCTTTGCCTAGAGTTAAAGACTTAACTTAAGCTCCTTACAAATTACATCTAATTTAAATTAGTTACTTTCAAATTTAAATTAATTAGTACTTATAATGACACTGAAAAACTTTTTTATAGCTAATTAAATAGGTATATAAAAAACCGAAATAAACGATCAACTCATACACACACACACACACACACACACACCCCCACACACCCCGCTCACACCCTCACACACACACACACACACACACACCCCCACACACCCCCCTCACACCCTCACACACACACACCTACACATACACACCCACACGCACAAACGCACGCACACATGCACATGGTTATTTTGTAATAATTTTGTATTCCGTTCTCTTCTATAAATGATAAAATTGTGTATGTTATTATGATGTCTTTTGAGGATTGGGGGCCTGGTGTTCTAAAATACAAGCAGATTACTGCCCATCTTAGACTCCAGTCTCCCGCAGACAATAAGCTAATTACGCATTAAAAACAACTTATTGTACATTGTAATTGTTTGTGGAGAGAAAATAATCTATTATTATTATTATTATTATTAAATAAATCTAGGCTATAATAATTTTATGTTCTATACAAATACTTGTATAATACTCTAATGTAGTAGTAGTCTTGTGTAATAGCGTATGAAGCAAGCATTTACATCTTTAGAACATTGCATTGCAAAGCTTGCAAAATTCAATTTGGAACCCAATGTCTCGGAAGCTCAGATAATAGAGCTGTCGTCACCCGGATCGTGATATAAGAAGTTTGAGTTCCATCTGAGGTAGTCGTCTATTCTCAATACCCATTTATTAATCATCATCAGCCAGAAGACGTCCACTGCTGGAGAAAGGTTTCCCTCAAAGGATCTCCACCACGACCGGTCTTGTGCTGCTCGCATCCAGCGGCCACCCGCGACCTTCACCAGATTTATTAATAATTGATATAATATGTATTATCAGGCAACGCTGTCCCACAGCTAAATACCTTACAGACTATCATACGTGTACATACAATTATGAAAATAATGAATTCATTTTTTTTCACATACATCCAACAGAATAGAGCGGCGATGGGTTCACCACCTGCCATGCTGAGCAAATGTGTAGTCGCCATTTGGTGAAAAGTGGTCTATGCTAGAGGACTGCTTTGCGGTCCTTATTGGTTAGTCTCTAACCCTTCGGGGATAATAGTCGTGATTATATGGATGTATATGGATAAGTAAAGCTCTGTGAAAACAAATGGCAATTAGAAAAATAGACGTTTCTTAAATTTACTGTTATTTATTTTCAAGATCATAACATCCCTGCGGATACGGGCTTGAGTGCTGCCTGCAACCGCAACTAAGAATTTTGGATGTTCGCCTTCCTTGAGCCGAGTTCAGTCGAGTTTGCAGCGAGAATTAAAGGGATCAAGACTTTTGGCTCTAACCGAAAATATCTACGTTTTATACCGAAAGTTGTGATATGCCTGGATTTTCTCAAAGTTGATGTCGGTATTAACTAACGACGGCATTTCAAGTAGTTCGACTAAAGTGTCTTTAAACTAGATCCTGCGTTCGATTACTTACAGAGCCAAATGTCTATACTGGTTCAAGGTGGTGCTAAGGCTTGTTAT
The DNA here is from genome assembly GCA_963921215.1 of Scoparia ambigualis. NCBI lineage: Eukaryota > Metazoa > Arthropoda > Insecta > Lepidoptera > Crambidae > Scoparia > Scoparia ambigualis. The sequence goes on from OY992503.1 coordinate 4,270,940, forward strand.
AAGTCCTGTATGTTAGTAGATTTATTGTGCAAGAAATGTTTCTTCCTTTTAAAAAATAAACTGCACACGGGGACATTAGACCATAGCCTACCGAGCTTGCCAAACGCGGATTACGTACGTACACACGGCGTCAGATCAACCTACTCTAAACTGTCAAATTTCTCTAATGAATATTGATCCTTAAAAACGAACCGATAAAGTTTTAAATTGATTGCAGAAATTTGACAGTTTTGGGTTGGTTGATCTGCCGTGTGTACATAAATATATAATCACGACAAAATATGGAAAATAGCATTAAATCCATACATGCAATCAAGACTATTATCCCCGAAGGGTTAGTCAGAGACTAGGCAATGAGGACAGCAAAAGCAGTCCTCTGCCATAGTCCACTTTTCACCAAATAGCGACTGTGACGGGTGGTATGCCCATCACCGCGCTATGCCGTTGGAAGTATGTGCAGTCTTTAGTCCGACACCCAAGGGGGCAAGGGGGGGGGGGTACCTACGCGACCTCGTTATTGTGACGCGGATTGGTGATCAATGATACATCAAAAAATCCAAAACATTTTTTGCCACCTCGATAGCAGATCGAGCATTTTGCCACACACACAATCAAAGAAAAATAATTGAAGGTAATTATTTGAGCTAGATCTCTTTACCTTTCATATGTAAGAAGAATTGCGTACACAACCAAAAGAGAGCTGTTCAAGGACAGACGCTCCCTAAATAAGTAATCTTGTATTTCGTTGCGTCCGCTCGGTTCACGTCAATTGTGCGACCCGCGATTATTTATGGGTCGCGAGATTTTCTTAGGGCCATTCGCGAGTGACGGCCGCGATAAAACAGATTGGTTTATGAAGTGTGTTTTATTATTGGCGGCGTGGGCCTGTGCGGCGACCAAATGGTTTTCATTTGTTTTACTTAGCCGCGGGAGTTGAAGCACACAAATAAGCTTCGTAGAAACAGCTAATGTTGTCTTTGTCTTCTTTGGCGGTGTACTTAAATTTTCGTTAATACATACAAAAACTCACGACTATTAAATCTCTAAAGGATTTTTACAGTGACAATAAAAAAAAATGTTTCGATTTGGTTACTGTCGACATTCACTGGTACATGTTAACAATCACTATTATTAGGACACTAGCGGCCGCTCGCGGTTTCACCCGCGTAGTTCCCGTTCCCGTGGGAATATCGTGATAAAAAGTATCTTATGTGTTAATCCAGGTTATAAACTATCTGTATGCCGAATTTCATCCAAATCAATTTTGTACTTTTTACGTGAAAGAGTAACAAACATACACACTCACAAACTTTCGCCTTTATAATATTAGTGTGACTAGTGTGATGTGATCACAGACAATACAACCAAATAGACCACGCTTTGCCAGGGATATGCATTCGCCAAGGTTAGGCAGTGACACTGCATAAGAGCCGGCTCCTCCCCCTTTTCGTTCCTCATTCCGCCGCCGAGAGTCAAAGCGAAACTGCGGCTGTGTTCCCAAGAAAAAAATAAAATTAAGTGGTAATTATGCCGTATTGTTCGGTGAAATGGTGTGGAAAGTGTAGCACAACGTCTAGTCTTACTAAAGACGGAATTACATTTCACCGTTAAGCGATTATTCCCTTGATAATCATTAAAATAATTCATTACCAAAATTAAATATAAGGAAAACACATAGAATAGCTCGCGTTGATGTCTTTTTTCACATCCCTTTCTTTCGTAGTTGAATTCACATAACGCTATCGCGCTCTGACATAATGGCACGAGTAACTAGTGACGAGACGCAATATAGACATAAACAATAAGTTTTCGATAAAATTTGTTTTACAAGGTGATAAATAGGTACATGCTTCTACTTTTTCATATTTATTTTAATAAACATATTTGAAAATAAGAAACTGTTTTCTTGAGTGTTTTAATTTTTCTTTAAAAGGGTTCAACAGTGTTTAGTTTTATATTGAAGTACATTTTGAATATTTATATATTATATAATATTAATTATTATTATAGTTTAGGTATTTTGATAATCTATTGATTGATACCTTGATAAGAACTACCAATACCTAAACATTCATAAATTGACAATTTTTTATAATTTTGTTGTACAATATAGTGTATACATACGAACTATTGAGCCCAGTTTGGATTTATCATGTATTTTATTTCAGGAATAGTGATTACTTAATTTAAATAAAAGCTTGTATAATAATAAATATAAATTCATCACACGTTTACTGATGCGCCTTATATAATAATAGGTATTTTCCTATGAAATTACTTTGTGTATGGAGATTTTTACTTTCATTTTTCTAATTTATATCGCAACTGAGAAAGCTAACGTTATGAAACTTTTCGCTATGATAGAAAAAAATAAATGTAGCCTAAGTTACATGGACTAAATTACAACATTTTGGGGGCTGCTGAGCGTGACAGTACCATCGCTAAAATACGATAGGAAATTTTGAGGCCAAAAACATTAGCCCAACCACAAACAATAATAATTGGTGGCAGCACTAAGTTTCATGTCTTGTCTCTTGTAGTCGCCTTAGGCTTGTTTTTTGCTTTTCAGTTAATATTTTTGACGCAGTCAGATTTTTTGTTTTCTTTCAATATTTTTTTATTTCACACTTTTATGTTAAGTACCTACTAATAATTAGTCGGGTAAAAATTACAAATTACTTTCTTTAGTAAGTAAAGGGTTTTTTTTGTTTAAATTCAACACAATTAATATAAATTAATGTAATATTGGTTGTTTTATTTGAATACTATACACCAAACCCATTGGCAGTGCTTTCGCTGAACTACGCTCAGATGCTAGCACTGCCACACTGGCTACAAAGTAACGTGATGCCAGGGGGGTGACACTCCGTAATTTGGTCGACTTATTCACCTACACGCTCGTTCCTCCCGGGTGGTCATTTCACAGGGCGCACGCAGTACGCAGGACGCGACCGATTTTTTTATTTTAGCAAGTGGAAAGTTCACAGGAAGGTGATACAAAAGCGTTACTGTTCTGCATTAGGATGCACTAACACTAAATTTGAAGATAATGAATTAACCTTTCACATACTTCCCAAGAATTCTGTAAGGTAAGTAAACAAGTAGGTACTTGTAGTATTTATAGACAATTAATAATAATATGATACCTAATGATTTAACTAGTTTGATGAGAGAAGTAGACAAATTCAATGCAGTTATCGTTGTAGGTTAGGTATATAAGGTACCTACTGAGTCAATTTACTCAATTTGTCAGCAATCACGCATGAATAGATTTTAAGTTCGTAAATAGTTTATTCATTAGGTACTGATTGCGGTCGACCTTAACACAAAACGCGGTCCAAAGTTAGACTAGGTTTAGTAGACAGGTACTGTGGTTATGCATTAATAATGCCCCTCTACGAAACCAAACATAGCGGTAGTCCTTGGTAAAGTTACACCATGAAATATCAACATCGGTGAGTTTTTATTCATTTACCAATGGAAATGGATTCAGGCATTTCCAAAATTTTATCTATACGTACGGTTTTTATAGGTATGTATATTAAAAGCAAATAATCTTGTATTTGATACTAGTGGCCCGGGGACGACTTCGTCCGCGTGAATGTCGATTATCGCGCAATGCGAACGTAATTTAAAAGTAGCATATGCCCGTCGATTTTGTACTTACTTACTTTAGTAGGCATTTCCTCAGAAGACGTGTCCCATCATCTTTAAGATGGCAGAATATGTTAGTCAAGTTGGTCAAGTGTAATATTAGTTAGTTTGTAATCGGCATCAGTAGTGTAATATTGGGCATTCTAGATCACTTTTCACTCCATTGATCTCACTGACGTTCGATCAATGTCGTTAAAAGTGATCTAGAATGTCCCAATATTACTTTTGAAAATCACTGCCACTCGCTCAGTCAACGTCAAAAAGTGATTTAGAATGTCCAATCGACTTCTCGTGTTTTAGAATGTCTAATCGACTTCTCGTGATCTAGACTAATATTACTTTTGGAAATCACTGCCACTCGCTCAGTCAACGTCAAAAAGTTATCTAGAATGTCCAATCGACTTCTCGTGTTTTAGAATGTCTAATCGACTTCTCGTGATCTAGAATCCCATACAACGACTGCGATCTACTTTACACATTTTCAAGGTCTTTCGTTCATAGGATGCAGGAGCTTTTGACAATATGGAATTACAGCACAACTATAAATGAATGTGACTTAGTGAACTCTCAGTACGGAATAAGTGTTGTTTAGACGTAAGCGCCTACACGATTAAAATAGCAATATACCATTAACAGCTACGCTCCTCAGTCTTTCCGAAGGCGCTTGGTCAATTTATTCTATATTGTTTATAATGCCATTTTGTAATATAGTTTCGATTCATCATTGAGATCACATTATTAAACTTAAGTATCCGTCATATACGGTTTTTATTTGCCACCACGCTCCAAGGTGTATCATATAGTTGCATTTGTCAAATTTTATTCCTGACCCATAAGAAAACACTTGTGTATTTTAATCGAATTCATATTTCAATTTCTGTATACAACGACTTCGATCTACTAAACACATTTTCAAGGATTTCGTCTACTGAATGCGAAGGTTTTTGACAATATGGAATAACAGCACAACTTAAACTGGATGGGGCTTCCTGGTCTCCCAGGACTGGATCCCCGAATAAGTTAGTGCTATGAATAACATTTATCAAAGTAGTACCTCGACCCATAGGAAAACACTTGTGTATTTTGATCAGAATCCAGTATGTAATAGTTTAATTTCTGTATACAACGACTTCGATCTACTTAACACATTTTCAAGGATTTCGTCTAATGAATGCGAAGGTTTTTAACAATATGGAATTACAGCACAACTTAAGCTGGATGGGGCTTCCTGGTCTCCCAGGACTGGATCCCCGAATAAGTTGAACTATGAATAACATTTGCTAAAGTTGAACCTCGACCCATAGGAAAACACTTGTGTTTTTAAACCAAACTTCATTTCAGTATACGGTGACTCCGATCTACTCTACACATTTTCAAGGTTTTCAACAATTGGAAGAAAAGGTTTTATGCCGAAACACCTCAACCTCGATCCAAGGAAAACACTTGTGTATTTTGATTAGAATCAGTTGCCAATTGTCATTGTCGACTCTGATCTACTCAACACATTTTCAAGGTTCTCATAAAAAAAACACTTGTATTTTTTGATCTAAGTCAATGCAGACAACTGTGCAGGGAATTGTTAGTTACCTTATTTATATCAATCCCGCAAACAACAACGTATGCAATCACTACACACACACACAAACACACACACATACATTAACTACGAGTTCGACTTTGAAACTTCCCGTTTCAATGCTAACGAAAACAATTTTAATACGGGTTATTCCCAAGCGCCATCAAAAATTTGTTTGGAAAATATAAGAAATCCATACATCAATTCCTATACTCCTCCAAAGACCAAATATTATAAAAGATATTATCGAATCAGAAATGAGGAGATCCGTAGACGAACTAAGGCAGCCGATATAGCCCGAAGAATTGCTAAACATAAGTGGCAGTGGGCAGGGCATATCGCTCGAAGAACCGACGGCCGTTGGGGCAGATCGGAGTGGCAACCGCGCACCGGAAGACGCAGTGTGGGCAGGCCTCCAACAAGGTGGTCCGACGATCTGGTGAAGATTGCAGGTAGCAGCTGGATGCGTGCGGCGCAGGACCGGACGTGGTGGGGATCCTTGGGGGAGGTCTTTGTCCAGCAGTGAACGTCTTTTGGATGATGATGATGATGATGACCATTTTTTATCACGGAGGAGCATGAAAATTAATATATTTGTATTTTTTCTGGGGAGGACTTTGGGCCATTTTGTTGTGGGAGAATGGGAATAACCTTTAACATAAACACAATTAGAAAGATAAAGCTAAGTCTATACTGTTTTAATTGACAAACGCATTAAACATACATTTTCATAATACATACAAACACAAACATCACGGCGTATTCCCACAAGTGGGATAGACAGAGCAACAAGTAACAATTAATTACGTCATGCTGAAGTCACGTTTAGCAACAAGTGATCAGATAGGATTTTCATAACAGTACCTTTCAAATTATGGTTTAACTTATAAAGCAAATGTCGATTTGAATACGTACCCACTAAATATGGTTAGATTTAATTATTGTGGGAATAATATGAGTACATAAACACCGAAGTTATAAAAATAGACTGCCTCACGGTAATCGAACCCGCGTCTCTCGATATCCGAGCGGCTAACTTGTAACATACCGAGACATTTGTTTAATTTAGTACGTACATCAAAATGTTTAACTTTTACCGTCTCATTAATAAAAATGGCCAAATGTTACACCTCGGTTTAAAGTGACGCTGTCTCGTTTTTGTTAAAGAAGACAGATAGAGACAGCGTCAATTTAATCCTAAGTGTAACTTTAATCAACGTTTATTAATGACAGGGTTAGAGTGTGAGGAACTCGATGAGGTACCTAGTGGTGAACTCGATCTGTGATTGTGGTGGTTATGAAACTCTCGTTAAGACGATCATGAGATGAAATGTAATAGTAAATTTCATGCTTAGTGAAAACAGTCCTAATGTTGCACATCCGGACAATCGTCGTCAGCGCTTTATCGAAAGGTTAGCAATTACACAGGAAATGTAAAATACTTTCGCTGCAAGTTTTCGCACTAATCGATAAAATAAATATTTTGCTTAAAATTTAAAAAAACAGAGGTTACAAACATTGCTTCAATTTTGTAATTACTTCCTTTCTTGCTACTAAAAACACATATTTATTTATAACATTGTAATACTTATTTAATTACTTTTGCTTAAACGTACACTCGTTAAAATATAACAGCTAATGTAGTGGTTAGGTAGGTACTTGACTATAACGCGAAAAAGGCTCAGGCTAATGGTTTGATGAATGCAAGCATTTATGTGTACATCGTATAGGTAACGGTTTGTAGTACAGAAGGTTACGCTACCGATTAAGCTTGCTTTACTTAGATAATGTATGTGTTTATAATAAGCCCAATATGTACCTATTTGGTTTGTAATAAAAGCAATAATAATAAAAAAAAAATTTGGAATTAACAGTTTTTACATACGGTGTTATTCTTGAAAGTAAAAACTAGCACTAATAGTTTAATTGTATACAAGCAAAAAAAAAAAAAAAAAGTTGATCACTCCTGCTTAGTAAAATTGCTGTTAAACACTTTTCTCCAATAAATACCCGAAAAATGGTAGTTGTCGTATCAGTGCTTCCTAAGTCAGATCGACCACTAGTACGCCTAAGCTACGCCTAAGTTATTAATATTTAGTGCTTCGGTACTCTGACATCGCTACGAGAATCATCCAGAAGATATACACCGAAACAATGTTCGTAAGTTTTAAATATTTTTATTTTTCTATTAGCAATGTTGTGTTTGCTCGACTTCGTATATGTTTTGTAAGGTATGTCAACGGTTGATCCCTTCTGCATCTGCAACCGTTAGCACCGCCAAACCGCTGTGGGTGTGCGTGGTGGGCTATGGTCCGTTCTCTCTATGTCATCATCATCATCATCATCAGCCTATAAACGTCCCACTGCTGGGCAGAGACCTCCCACGTGAATAATAGCACGGGGATATTAAGCCATAACCCACCACGCTGGTCCAATGCGGGTCGGTGGGTTTTAACGACTGTCATCTTACGACAACATCCGGGACCAACGGCTTAACATGCCTTCCGAAGCACGGATCTCTCTCTATGTGTAAAGAAGTTATTAAAGAAGGTCTGTAGAGGAGCAGTGACCTAGACCAGCAAATGTTATTATTTAATCGTACTAGTATTTACTGTCATATGTTAAATGTTAATGTCACTAATATTTATTGTTATTTTAGGTCTGAAAGCAAGCAAGTTAAACGCTCTGCCAAGAAAAGCTGTGTGTTAGCCAATTCATTTGACTCGGACAACGAAAGCATAAGGTAATTTGCGTTGATTACTTTTAAAACCTGTTAATATATTTTATGTTATTTCGTATATCGTCAATATTAATAATTAGTTTTTAATTACATTTCTTATCTTTCTAGCTCTAAGAAGAAATGCCTGTACTCGTCGTCGGTGCCTAAGACTTCAACAACGATTGTGAAAAAACAAGAAGGGTCTAGCTCCGCTTTAGACTGGTTAAATGATTCAGAGTCAGATAACGAAGTTTCGCCGCCTCCACGCAAGACAGACCAGACCTTCGACAGTGTACTAACGCGACGAGTACCAGGCGGGGTAACGCGTCGGACTGCGAAGCTCGACGGTGAACTGGTGGCGGAGCTGCGTCTCTACGACGCTGAGGAGGTGCGTAGCCTCACCGGTCTTGAAAGGTGTGAAAAGGCAATAATTTGGGTTCGACTACAAGGCGAAGCTGAGTCTCCTGAATTGTTGACTATAAAAAAATTCATAAAATTAGCCAAATCAAAATTTACTGAAGAGGGGATATTCTTTAGTGATAAAAAGAAAAAATAGTCACAGTCAGCTAGGTACTACATATTAACTAGTTACACTCTCTTCGGTAAATTTTGACTTAACTGGTTTTACTTATATATTATATGTGTGTTAGGTTTTATACATTTTACTTAAAAACTACTTTAACCTCTTGTAATTTTTTAACACAGTGAAAACAAAATCATAATGGTTAAGACTATATTCTGTTCAACTTGCAACTTATCCGTTAAAAATAATGCTTTCTCTGCTCATTTAAAAAGTATTTTACACAAAAATAATAGTTCTGTAATTGAGAGCGAGGGTATCGAACAAGTGCATAGCGCTCTTCGCGGTCGCATAGCGTCGTACCGTGTTCAATGCGAGGACGTTGAAGAACGTATGCATGTGTTTGCTCCTGCAGATTTTTTATCGCAATTGCGCCTCCGCGTGAAACTTTTACTCTCAGCCCGAATTGAGGCTTATACAAACCTTAAAGTAAATTTCGAATTGTTTTCTGAATTTTTTCTGCATAAGGATGACTCGATTTCAACGAAATCTTTTGCTACTGAAAACATTATCTTACATAAAAGTTATAATTTTGATGCTATGTATACAAACATTAGCCATAAAATTTGTAAAAAAGTTGAAGAATTTGAGGAAAGAGATAGTGGTTGGGCTTACTTACGAAGCTTGTATCTAGAAGTAAATATAAACAAATATAACCCGTTGAGAGCCTCAGGTTACTTAGATTTACCTAACGCTATAAAAAACAAACGTGCATGTATCAACATTAAAAATTCGGATGATTACTGCTTTTTATGGTGTGTCATGGCATCACTTTTTCCTGCAAAAAATAACGCAAATCGAACCACCGCATATCCGCATTTTGAAAGTGTACTTAAAGTTAAAAATATGACATTTCCAGTAGGGTTCACAGATATAAGAATTTTTGAAAAGAATAATCCCAACATAAGTATTAATGTTTATGGCCTTAAAAATAGCAGTAAGGTTGTTGGACCTCTGTACAAATGCGAATTACGTAAAAGACATCACGTCAACATGCTTTTTCTCGAAAATGGAAAACGTACGCATTACTGTCTAATTAAAGATTTAGCTAAATTACTTCGCAAGCAGTTAACTAAACATCATTCCAAAATATTTTTATGTGAGGATTGTATGATATTTTTTGATAACAATCTTAAACTCGAAGCCCACGTTTGCAGTGGTGTAGCAACAATTTTACCTAATCAAGGAACTCGAATACAATTTGAACATTATGAACGCATGCAAGACATGCCTTTCGTTTTATACGCAGACTTTGAATCTTTGTTAGAGCCAGTTGAACCAAATTCTGAAACAAGTTGCACAACGATTACGCAAAAGCATGTACCAGCTGCATTTGCTTACTACGTTGTATGCTCCTACGACAGCTCCCTTAATAAATATGTGTCTTATCGAGGACCTGACTGTGTGAATAAATTTTTTGATAACCTTCTATCTGATATAACTGTAATTTATAATATTTTGCATTCATCGATCCCTATGTTCTTAACAGATAAAGATAGAACCAATTTTGCTCAAGCTAAAAACTGTTATCTTTGTAACAAAATATTATTTGACGACAAAGTAAAAGATCACTGTCATCTTACTGGCCGATATCGTGGTGCAGCTCATTCTTATTGTAATATAAAATATTGTTTGCCTAAGTTCGTTCCCATATTTTTTCATAATTTAGCTGGTTACGACAGTCATCTTTTCATACGACAGTTAGGAGAATTATCAGGTAGGATACAAGTGATTGCAAAAAATAAAGAAAATTACATATCGTTTACCAAATTTTTTCAAATTAGTAACGAAGCTATCATACCTGTTCGTTTTGTCGATTCTTTTAAATTTTTAGGCACAAGCCTAGAGAAGCTAGTTGCAAATTTAAATACAATTGATTTTAAACATCTATCTTTTTTTTTTTCCTTCTCAGGAACATTTTAATTTACTTAGACGTAAAGGGGTTTATCCTTACGAATACGTCACTACTTGGAGTTCTTATGATGAAGAAGAAATACCTCCTTATAAATGCTTTTTTAGTAAATTGCACAATTGCAACGTATCAATAGTAGATTATGAACACGCAAAAAGAGTATGGCAAACCTTTGAATTACGGAGCCTTGGAGAATACACTGATTTATATCTTAAGTCAGATGTACTCTTACTAGCGGACGTCTTCGAAAGTTTTCGAAAAACGTGTAAGACGAATTATAAACTGGATCCTTCTTTTTACTTAACAGCACCTAGTCTAAGTTTTGACGCTATGCTATTAAAAACAGATGTTAAATTAGAATTAATAAATGATTTGGAAATAATAAGAATGATACAAAAAGGCATACGCGGTGGTATATGTTTATGTTCTACAAGATATTCGAAAGCCAATAACAAGTACTTACAAACTTATGACCCCGCAAAAAGTGATAACTTCCTTGTTTATATTGATTGTAATAATCTTTATGGTTATGCTATGTGCGCTTATTTACCTCATTCAAATTTTAAGTTATTAAGTGAACTAGAAATTTCAAAAATTGATTTTCATAATATACCCATTGACGGGGACATTGGCTATATACTCGAAGTAGACTTAGAATACCCTTTCCATTTGCATAATTTTTTGAGCACAGAATGGAAAATAACGATTTTCCATTCTGTGCTCAAAAATTTGCTCCTCCAGGATCTAAAACTTCGAAATTGATACCAAACTTATACGATAAGTTTTTTTATGTCATTCATTTTTCCCATCTGAAAACATGTCTAAAACATGGTTTATTGCTAAAAAAAATACATAGAGTAATTCAATTCAATCAGAGTCCATACTTAAAACAGTACATTGATATGAACACTGAGTTACGAAAAAAGGCCAAATCTATATTTGAACAAGATTTCTTCAAACTTTTAAATAATAGTATATTTGGTAAAACACTAGAAGACACCGAGAAAAGGGTCAGCGTGAAGTTGGTTAATAAGTGGAATGATGAAAAGAATATAACAAAGAAAAGTTTCGGTGCTGAGCAACTAATAGCTCGACCAAATTTCCATAGTGCTACTATTTTTACAGAAAATTTTATAGCTGTTCAAATGAAACCCGAGACAATTACTTTAGACAAACCCATATATATTGGCTTTTCTGTATTAGAAATATCCAAAAGTCATATGTTTGATTTTCATTACTCTATTATGAAACCTTTTTATCGGGAAAAATTAAAGCTTTGTTATACGGATACTGACAGTTTTCTTTATTCAATAGAAAGCAAAGATTTTTATACAGATTTAAAGTTGAATTTCCTTAGATATTTTGATACTAGTAATTATCCATTAAATAACTGTTACGGTATACCTGGTCTTAACAAAAAAGTACCAGGTCTTTTCAAAGATGAACTAGGTGGAAATTTAATTTCTGAATTTGTTGGTTTACGATCAAAATTATACTGTATAAAAACAGTACAAGAGGAGTTAAAAAGGGCTAAAGGTATACAGAAACAGGTTTTGAAAAACGTACATTTCGAAGATTACAATAACGTATTAAACAAAAATACTTTTTTAAGAAAGAAAAACATAATTTTTAAATCCTTAAAGCATGAAATATTTACCCAAGAACAGAACAAGATAGCTTTGTCAGGTAATGATGACAAACGCGTAATATTAAAAAATAAAATATCTACTATGTCTTGGGGCCACTGGGATTATATATTTTAGCAATTATTTTTTTCACTGTGTTTTTAAATTCTATTATTTAGATATATGACTATGATTTAGATATATTATATTAGAGTTATATTATACTTAAGGCTTGAGAAATAAAAAAATGTATTATTATTTATTACCATTACTAAGATTCATTGGTTGAATTTAAAATAATATTAACTTTTTATAAACTATTGTAACCAGTTTTTCAATATACTTAAGTAGGTACATATAATGAATATTTTGATTTATAAAAATTGTTAAAAAATATGTAAGTTGTTGCTTTTGCTCAGATTCATTTATTGTTTGAATAGGAAATCTAACTTAGATTATGAAATGTAATGTAAAATTTACTCTACCCAGCTGTATTAATATACCTAATAAAATATAAAAGTAACTGACTAACTTGCATTTTTATTTAATTTATTATATATCTTTGTATAATAAAACATTGACGGTAAATAAGTAAGAAAATTCTAACGCAAACAAGTTTGAACAAGTCAAATTCAGAGTAGGTTGTACTCTTCTGATTATAAGGTAATATGAAACCTAATTAATACAAATCAGGTCACGTTATTGGCAAGTTAATCATTCTTTAATAATATCAATTCTTTCTTTTTATTTTGCTGAAATGTCCATTAATTACATGTTTTACTACCTATATTGTCTTGCTGTGTCATCATGTACATTAATATAAATGGGTTTCAAATTAGTTTCAATTTCAATTATTAAAGTGAAGGCGTCAGTAGTCCAGCTAGATAATATCAACATGGTAAGTTTAAATAATTTTGTATGATTATAAATTAATTTTATTTGTGTTGTAATTGTGTCGTTATTTGGTGAAAAGTGGGCTATGGTAAAGGACTGCTTTTGCTGTCCTCCTTGCGTAGTCGCTGACTAACCCTTCGGGGATAATAGTCGTGGTTTTATGTATGTAATAAACTATTTTATTTTATGTTTTAGAATACTCAAGAGAACCTGGTGTCGCTCAGCATCAACAAGGAGTTCGTACAACCGTCATCTCCCACTTTTGAACAGAACGCTCAAGATATGCTCGAGGGATTTACAGAGGAGTATCCGAATTGGAGAGCAGATGAACGGCGAGGCGATTCCCCGCTGTATAACAAGGTGGTGAATAATATCACCAAGAAGAGACTTCGAAAAAGAAGAAGTTATCTGAAGCATTCTCATTCTTACGTGATGAAAAGTACGCCGATTCAAGGTCGTCGATTAATTAAGATTGAAGTGGTGGACTTCGAAACAAATCATACTGATCCATTATTATCTGCGCAGTATGTGGTAACAGAGCATATTGACCCCATAATGGATCAAACAGAGGCTATCATTAGCAATATATCAAAAAAAGTTTGTGGATATAGTTATAGTTTTTAAGAAATTCTAAAATAAATATTATTGAATTGAATACTAAGATCGTTTCATTCACCCTTTTTACTTTTAGTAATTAAACAAAAAGATATTTATACACATTTGATTTATTGAGGAAAATACTTTATTACATTAATAACTCAATTAACATTTAAAGTGTACCACTTTTTTAGACACAGAACATTTTTTAAAGCACACATTTTTTTATGGTACTCACAATTAAATTTATTTACATCTACATGGTAATCACTATATAATTTTAAAAAGTTAGGACAACCTATTTCTTCCAACTCCATTATTTCACAATCTTGACATAGCTCGCGAACCCATATTCCTTTTTCCAATCCCTTTACTAATACCTTCTTACTGCTTAAATACGGAACTATTATTCGTCTAAATTCACGGTAATCAATGAATCCCTGACTCCATTTGAGCCCGCGATTCCTTTCTAACCACCGGATTTGCTTCTTTTCTTCATCTGTTAGGTTTTTAAAAGCATATGGTGGCTTAATTAAGAACGTCTGCGTATGGTTTTTAGTTGCTATTGATAACTCTTTTACAATAAAATTATTTTTCAAATCCTTAAATCCTTGCACATCCACTATAATAGTATCGTTATTCATGATAGCTTTTTCACAATGTTACTCAGTGGTTTATATTCAAATATGCAATCGTTCAGTATAAGGCAGTATGCAGCGGTCTGATCAGGTATCTCTTGATCTGTTTCGATTTCTACTCTTACGTCGATTGATCCCTTCAGCATTTCTTGTTGGCGAGAACAGTCAACAACGAATAAAGGAGCAATATCTTTAAACTCTTTTAAACTCGACAACGGTTCTGATCGACGTCCGTGATAATACTGCTGAAACCTTGCATACTGTTCGTATATTAATAAAAACTTGTTGTCAGAGAAATTTATGTTAAGTCCTTCGTAGGGGTAATATGATGAATTTAAAAACACTCTTACGTCACGAACATTGCAATGGTCGAACTCAGCCATTGACATTTGAGCATTATGTTTTCGGTTTGTTTGTAAGGCAATAATAACAAATCGAGGTTTCTCTGTTTGCGATGAAGTTTTAATAGCCCAAGTATGCTTACGTGTCTTGGGTAGTAACGGATATTCATACAAGTCCCAGTTACGAAACGCTAGTGTAATGGCTCGATCTTTTTCTAAATGCTTTAATAAATTAATTCTCTCTCGATCTGACACTTTAATATGTGGAACACGCCAAACGATTTTATTTATTGTTATATTTTCCACTATTTGCTCTTTACTCAATTTTATTGCATTGACATTTGTGTTGCTCCTCAACAGTACTAACTCATGTTTACAGTTAATTAAAACTTTTTCATAATCTTCTGCAAATCCTAATATTTTATTTAATGGTATGGAGACAGAGAAAACTCCGTTTGTAACATTGGTTATTCCTGCAGGAGACCAACCCCAAACTTTTGCACTTTTGGATTCATTTTCATTCAAAGACAAATAAGACTTCATTGTCGTTGTGATACCTGCATTTTTTATTTTATCTATTTCTATTCCATTTAACTCATATCGAATATCTTGGAATAGAAATAACGCAGGATTGTTTACAAAATGCACACTTGTTACCTTTTCTTTAGTGGTACTGTTATATACATCAGCTTTACCTTCAATATACAAAGTGCTGCGTGACGGCAACACATACAAATCTTGCTGATTGATTGGTATTCTTATTTCATCATTATTGTTGAAACTTGTTACATACGGCTTATACGAATGATATTCAAAACTCTCGATACTGTTATCGTATGACGTTGGCTGAGATATATTTAATATGTTCATTTTAACAAGCCTACTAGCTTTAGAAATTCTTTATTATTTTTAGTAACCTTCTTTTTTAAGTCAAACGGTGTTCTTTTACTTATTGCTCTTTTGGAACTGACTTGAACACCTGATGAGGTAGGGTTTTTATTAAAATTAATCATTTTTTTCTAAAATGTAAATAAAGTTGTACGTCTTCTCCACGTAAATTAATCTGTCTATTATCAGCGTCTAACAACCTAATATTAATTGCACTAATTGAACTTTGATTGACTGGAAAATAGATTAAGTTTTTAGGAATTTCAATAATTCTATAACCGGGTGGTACATTAGGCACAAACTCATAAATAATATGGCTTGCTTTCCCATTCACGAATGATCCGCTAACTACGTCACATTCGATGCGTACGATGGTTGTTGCTAAAATACTGACTGGGTACTGAGACTCACAACTTATATTTGCCTTAATTGTGTCGTTAGCAAAACCTAAAATTCTACCAATGGAATTATTTTTCTCGAAATGAACATCTTCTGAACAAAATATTTTGGTTTTGAGAGTATTATTATTACAAGTCAATTTTAATGCAGTGTTCTTAATGTTGCTTTTTAAAAATTCGCAAATATCTTGAAGTTCATATGATCCTTCAGGAATTTCGATGAACTCATTGATACCGTAATAAAACTTATTGTTCCTTTCGTCTATATTAGGAATAGAATTAAAAGTAGAAAAGTATATAAGTCCGCACTCATATTGCCCACGTAATTCTAAAGTTGGTGAATAGTTAGTTATTAATGAGGCTCCTTGCCCAGTTATGGATACAGTGAAAGACATTTTTATACTGTCAAGTTATTTTAATTGTAACCTATATAAATGATTTTTCCAATACTTTCTTAAAAATAATAAACAAAGATGACCACAGTTTACAGTACCGAAAGATTGATACTGTTTGTAATTATAATTTATGTGCCTATCTTTCAAATATTTTATTAATTCTAATGGAGGTTTTAAGTTACCAAAACTGTTAAAATATTCACAGTAATTATTTTCTTTTACATAGGCTACCCAATGAGTTCCAGGATTTGAAGAACTATCTAAATTAAGAATAGCACACTCAATTTTTCTTGGTTTTGAGGGTAACGTATCTCTCATAAAAACGCCACGAAAATATGGAATATCAACTGAGTGCTTTAATATATCTAAATTAGTAAGTGCTCGTTTGGGTAACCGTTTAATTAGTTTTTTGGAGGTTGCAAGTACAAGCCCGCTCCTTTTTTGTGAGACTTCAAATACAACCCTTTTCCAAGTGCAACAGCTTCCATCATCTTGTTATGTCGTTCTGATTCTTGAAGATTTTTTTGAGCGACCTTGTAATCGTTAACAGCCTTTGTTATACCTGCAGCACCCCCAGCGAGTGAACCAAGAGCTGATAAACCAGCAAAGATTGGTATGAGGGGTAACAACCCACCAGTTTTCGGAACAGGAATGCAGCGTGGGAAGCGTATTCCTTTTATATTAGAAAACACTTTTTTTGCAGCTGCATGCGCATATTTTATAGCCGTGCGGTTATCATTACATTTTATTTTTTTCATTTGCTTTTGAATTTTTTTAACACCTTTCATGAATGACCGCACTCCTGCTCCGGCTTTAAGTTTTGCTTTCATTGCATTTTTTACTATCCATGATGCAATCTTTTCTCCTTTCCCAGCATCTTTCGATTTCAATCTTTTCTTTGCCATATTTAAAAGTTCTAAATCGGCGTTTTGTCTAACGTTCCAATCTTTATTATTGTAAGCAATATCGTGATACAAGCAAGCTTCATCCAATTTATTTATTCCTCGTTCACCTCTTAGTAAGCGTTTTTTAAGTTTTGTTCCTGGACCACAAAACTGATATCCAGGTAAGTGTAACTCGAACGGAATGTTATCTATTAAATTGTTGACAATGCCGCTTCCTTCCTTCATTGATGTTCGTAAAGTGACTGTACAACATAATCAGGCGATATTTATATTAAGTCATTAATAATTTTCTGTCAACCCAACTGTTTTCACCATCACTGAGACCCAACCATTTGACAAAGAGTTTGTTTCCTTTTTTCTTTAAAACTTTTTCAATAAGATATATATCGGGAAATTGGGTTCTTTGCAGTTCGTATCCGTAAAAAGATCCTAAAATGCTTTGCTTATGTTTGTCTTCTAAGTGGTATGTGACAGGATTTGTATGGTTAACTTTCACAACGTTGAAGATTTCTGTTGACCAGTTGGGAGTATAACCTTTGTAGAATTCACCTTTGTATTTACTAATCCGAACATGATCACCAACACGGTACTTATTTTTTTTCGTTATGTTATTATTTTGTGATTTGATGATGTTGTACTTTACAGTTGTCTGATTTCTTTTGTCAACATCAATAGGTTTAAATTTTGTTATACGATGAACAGTGTTATTATAGCTTTGTACCACGTTTTTCAAATTTTTATTTATCCACTGGTATTGACCGCATAAGCTAAATAGCTTATAAAGGTGACCTTTTAGCGTTCTAATTACTCTTTCAACAATTGCTGCTTTTTTCACAGAATAAGTGGAATAATGGTTAATGTCATATTTTTTCATCAACTCTTTAAAGTTTTCATTATAAAACTCTTTACCTAAATCTGTTTGCAAATTTTTTGGTTTCCGAGACGAATTCAATAATATATTTTCCATTGCGTTGGTGACATTAATTTTATCTTTACTCTTCAAAGGATTTGTCCAAACGTATTTCGATAAAGTGTCAATAACTACTAAAACATATTTATATCCTTTATTAAATTGTGAATACTTTTGAAAATCCATAAGGTCAGCTTGCCATGAATCATCTACTCCTTTTATAATTGTACATCGGCGAGGAAAATTTCTTCTCGCCGCTCTGTGAATTTCTTCTACTATATCTCTTTTACTCATTTTTGTTTGACTTTGCTTGAATCATACGGTCTATTTCTGTTTTTGAGTAAAACATAGTAGACAAGCGATTGGAAGTAGCTGATTCTAAGTTCTGGATGTAAATTTTTACACGACTATTAACTTTATTTATTTCATTCCTTAGATCTTGTACAGTTTTATCCAAATATGCCTTATTTACAGCTTCATCGTCCTTGTCTGGAGATGATAAACCTTTAAGTTTTGATGATTTTAAGTCGTATTCGCCCGTTTCGCACTTTTTTAACGTATCGTTTATGGTATCGATGTATTCAGATAACCTCAAACGTTTATGAATGTGATGACCGAATTTATCTATATTCATTATAATCTCGAAGCTTTGCTTACTGCGAGTATACTGCTTAATTTTCCCCGTGCTATTTGTTTATATTCCATATTTATGATGCCCGCTTCGCGCAGTTCTTCAATTATTGCAACGATTTCATTATCCAAACCCGTGTTACCAGCAGCTTTTGACGCAAGCAGTAATTTCAATCGTTCTATTAATTCATTTGGATCATCCCAATAAACTAAATCTGTATTTGTTTTAACTTTTTTTAAAAGATTGATACCTTTTCCCTGTGGAGGACTCTCAGTACTAGTAGGTTGTTTAGAGAATTTAAATAATGGTTTTATAATACTCATGTATTTAAACCCTTTATTGCTGTTTATTGGTTTGGCAGGATCAAAGTTACGTCTGTGTGCATTAGTATTGATAAGTAGTAGCTTGTAGTTTTCAAGGTCGTCATCTGTAATAACATCTAGATTTGGTACCTTTTTATATAATAGTTCTTTTAAGCCAAGAGTCTTTTCAAAAGTAATGTTTCCAACTTTAAGAATTCTACCGTCATCATGAACGCGAGTGTTTCCAAGCTCAAGTTTCCCTCGCTCATTTCTAATTCCAAAAGGTATGGCATTAAATACTTCAGATGACGTAGACCACGAGGAAGACTCATCTTGATTTATAATGTTTGGTGATGATTGGAGGGACTTAAAAGAACCTTTACTTACATCATGGTTCTTAAAAGGTGACGTAGTTAGGATTTTGTCTGATTTTTGTGGTGTGTCTTGATATTCCTCTTCATCTACACTATTAGAATCAATATATTCTTCACAAGAAGAATACGACTTCTCGCTTTCATTTTTCCTGTTTTTTTTTGATATGGGATCATAAAGCTTTACTTCCTGTAAGTTCTTTTCATCATTTCTATTCGCTAAAATGTTAAGAGGGTCAACAATAGGTTTAAATATTGTTTCCAGGGTAACATTGTTAGAATTTTTAGCATCCTTTATTAAGTCTACCTTCCTTTTAACAGCTGATGCTGATTTTACAATTTGTTCTTTTAAATCTCTTTCCATTTCAATAAATAGGTTTCCTTTCAGCTTTAAGTCACAAATGAAAGTGATTTTATGGCATAATTACAACTGCTTTTGTACATTAATCTAATTCTATAAACGTATCAAATGTCTTCCTATAACATCCTTTGTTTCGTTCACAATCCTTATTTATTACAAGATAATTGAATGGTTTCTTCCAAACAGTTGAGCACATTTCTCGAAATTGTGACCAAGTCATGTCCGACCCTACGTGTTCATCATATACGTGTTTCAAATTTACATCGTCCTGCTTAAATAATATAATTAGGTTAGAATTGTCCCTAATAAGTTGTTTTGGTACTTTTGTATAAGTTTGATTAATATAAAAACAATCGATATTTTTATGACGTCCCATAGCAAAATAATCTCGGATGTGGTTTTGGTTTTCACAAGCAACATCATCAAATATAATAATCGAGTCAGACAAAGCATCATGTGGACTCAAAACTTCGGTGTTGTCATTATATTTATGATACGATGTACCTGCAACCATATTTAATACTTTTTCTAAAAATATGTATTTAGGTTGATACAAAGATTTTGAATAAACATAAAGGTTGCGGAACCGTGGACCATCTGTATGTAGTAATAAACTAATTACTAAGTTTGTCTTTCCACAATTCGAAGGGCCGCAAACAATACAACGGATACTGTTCGGCAATAAGTTGCCATGACGTTTTAACTCATTTGATGATGGTGGGCAAATGCATTTTAATTTTAATGACTGTTTTTGTTTAACAAATCTCATAGCAGCTGTTTTCTTATTGACCACAGTGTTTCGGGAGTTTCAATAAAATGACTTTGAAGCATAGCGCTTAAACATATATACGAGCGAATGGCAGTGATTTTCAAAAGTAATATTGGGACATTCTAGATCACTTTTTAACGACATTGATCGAACGTCAGTGAGATCAATGGAGTGAAAAGTGATCTAGAATGCCCAATATTACACTACTGGCATCACGGCTCCTGGTCTTTATGTTAGTGTGCGAGATCGAAAAATGGATTGTACGCTAGTTGGTCTACGTGAGTTCTTCTGACCGCCCAAGTCAACTAATATCTAAGTATTTATGTTCTGTTATTTTGTTTATATAGCGCTTAAAATACCTACCTACCCACATAAATATATTTCGAGATTGTAGGGTATGTAGGTTGATCCATTGCCACCTGTACTTACTTTACATAAGCATAGTAAGACATAGTAACATAAGTAGATACTACAGAGTATTAATATGTAGGTACGCATAACCACCTACTTCAATGTTTGATGGTTAAGTATTACTTACTTAATAATATTGTATTTTATTGATCATTATCAAACAAACCACGAAAAAGCGTATATTTTTTATTATAGGTAGGTACGTGGCGCAAGCGCTTTATATTTGCAGTATTTGCATTCAACCAACCCTATATGAGCAACACGCGGCCGGGTTACGTCAAGCTTATCAAGCAGGATTTTGTGAATGCAGCGGCTCGCGCTCGTACCGCCTTATATATAAGATTTACATTCGATTGTCCCGGCTGTTGAAAGACTTAGGTATGAGTACAGGTGCAAAGTTATTTTGGACCGTATTGGCGTGCACCGTATGGTGATATTGTATTGCAATTGTGTCGATAGTGTCGTTTCTGCTTGTAATATTATTCTGTGGTATTACTATGTTTTAGTTGAAAAGAAATTTTGTTTTCTAACCACAATAAATATGAATAGTAATTAACATGTTTTTTCATTTTTCCGTAACACCCATAAGTTCAGTTATCGATATCAAGGGAAGATTTGCCCATCACTAGTGAACTATCACTAACATTGTCAATTTTGACATGTCTTTGAACGAACCAATGAAAATTAGGTGACCTCTCCCCGCAACCCGCAACCTTTTAGCGATTTTGTTTTCGTACTAAAGATCGTTTAAGCGTGGTCTATTTGGTTGTATTGTCTGTGGATGTGATACACATTAACATAATTATGTACAGACACGGACATAGATAATCCATTTTTATAGTACTTATGTCACTTATCTTTATGTAATAAAAGCTACGAGCTATAAAAAGAATACATATCCAAACGACCAAACAAAGCAGTTTGATGGCTAATTAAAGTGCTCGGTGACTGGCTGGGAGTGGCATTATTATTAGATACAATGTCAGTTACTTCAGATTCGAATCAAATTTAAATATAGCCTATTGTAGTTCCTTAGGCACAAAGCTTACAGACATTATGGCTGGCGCGAACTA
Source organism: Scoparia ambigualis (assembly GCA_963921215.1). Taxonomy (NCBI): domain Eukaryota; kingdom Metazoa; phylum Arthropoda; class Insecta; order Lepidoptera; family Crambidae; genus Scoparia; species Scoparia ambigualis. The sequence goes on from OY992503.1 coordinate 4,292,890, forward strand.
AGCAAGGGCGTCTTGCCGTCTCATTCAAATTTCACACAAATCGCAAGTTATACTTCAGGCCCTCACTATTAAACTTCGTTGCCCGTAATTCGTCGTGCACTGCTGCATGTGTATGTACTGTGCCTAGTGCTTTTAAAAAAACAGCAGTGAAGTACGGGCCAACGAACTTTCAGATGCGCTTAAATAGTGAAGCCTCAGTAATGCTAGTGGTTACCATCTAAATACAAACTTTTACCTTTTCATTATAATACATATAATCACGACTATTATCCCCGAAGGGTTAGTCAGAGACTAGGCAATGAGGACCGCAAAACTGTCCTCATCTGCCATAGTCCACTTTTCACCAAATAGCGACTGCACATGTGCTTAGCGTGACAGGTGGTGAGCCCATCGCCGCTGGAAGAGAGGGGGTGGTAGTATTCTTTTACCGCTACGTGACACGGTCAATAAGTGTCGACGAAAATTACCAAAATAACTCCCTTTAACTATATCTACGAAACTTTCACTTAAGAACGCGTCGGGGACCGCTCAGCCTGTTATTTCATATTCAAATTTGACAGTCAGTCCCTGACGCATTCAAAGTTGAAGGTTATGTATTAGTAATAGCACGTGGTAATAGGAATGGTTGAAGGTTCATAATTGTTGTTACCTATGTTTTTAATAATTTTATTCATGTTTACGTACTTCTAAAGCAGTAATTTCAATATAATTTTCTTAGATTATTTTTAAAAGCTTTATACACCTAGATTTTTCATTGGTTTTGGAGCCGAAAACGTTATAATACAAAAAAAGTGTTGTACCTATGTATGAAATAATAATTGCTTTACGAGCAAAGACAAAAAAGTTGTAAAGTGACTTTTTGTCGAAAACACGTAGTAACGTTCTTTTTATCAACTCTTACACCGTGACCCCTATGAACTTTCCCGGCCGGCGGCGGGAGGGGGGGGGGGGGGGGGTAGGCGGAGCGTTTGAAGCGGTCATTGACTTTCATAACATCGTCCGGTTCTAAGGGTTCGTACACTTTTTATTGAAATTTTTTTATGGTTTTTTATGCTCATATTTTTAGTTTTACAATCTAAATAGCTTCTACTGATGATAAACATGAACAGGGTTTCGGCTTCAAAACTAATGAAAAGTCGCGGTGAATACATAGTCAGTAAATCTTTTAGTTAAAAATAGAGTAGTCCCTGATGCATTCGAAGTTGAAAGTTAAGTAATGGTAATGGGCATGCTTGATGGAGAATTATTGTTATATTTTTTTTAAGAATCCATGCTTATGCCGTACCTACTCGTAATTATCACATTTTTTTGTAATTAGCTTTAAAAATCGTCCCACTGTTAATGAACCCCTTGACTCTTTGAGTTTAAAATGTTATTGACGTCATCTAGATCTTCACTAAAGTCAGATAAGTAGTCTTACCAACTCATCAGGAGATACACGTATTGGTGAATGCAGGCAAATTAATTAGGGTACAAAGTTTTTTCAGCGGACAGCGTCGGTACGGTTGCAGTGTCCAGTAGCGGCAATTAAACGCACTGCAAATCGCGTTTTGCATGACGGTGTCTCGCAGCGGCAACAGAAAGTTATAAAAATATAATAATGTATAATAATAAAATAATTATTGATAAATCAATAAAATAATATGTAGATAATATTTTGTGTATGTATATATATGTGCATATGTGTATATATATATAGAACAATACCTGTATTACATTGGATGCAACTTTATTCCTATGTACAATAAGTCCTACTCTCGCCTAACTTTTGCAGTGCCCGACAGGATCCGTATTGTTACTAATTTTATAATTTTAAGACCTTTATACATACGAGAAAGCAATAAAGAAATTGATTGATATATGGCTTCGTACGATCAGCACATTTAGCCAGTGTCAAGTAAGATACGAGTATAATAAAAAAGTGTCTACGTGTGCGCAGCGCCATAACCTCCTAACACCCACGGTCCTATTTGAAGAACCTTCCTTTACTTGGGATTACGACCCAGGAATAAAGTCAGTTTCATCTTTTAGTGACACCACGATAAAAATCACGTCTTATCTGGTAGTAAGATTCTTCTAAGAGTCGCACTGGATGGCGCGGGTCACCAATACATTTTTCTCCCGCCACGCAGCATCGTTTTGTTTTGGTTTCAAGGTAAGGACTAGTGAAATAACAAGGCATGTAGGCATACAAATTAAATCTTTTTTTAAGAACTGTTGATGTCATCGTTCATGACCAATTCTTATCAAAGCGACTTTACTTCCTAGAAAATCGGCAACAGTGTGTAGTGATCTCAAAATTAAATAGCAAAAACGAAGTTGTCTCATATACCTCATAATATGCAAGTAAAAAAGGCGGTGTGCCACAGGGAAGTGTATTGGAGCCATTTCTATTTTTAATATACATAAATAATATCCCAGAAGTAACAGACCACACCACATGACATGTGACATCTCTGTTACAATTAGCTCGAATAGTAAAATAACTGACATTAAAATGAAGGAACATGAAACAGACATCAATAATACAATACAAGCTGTAGGTAAATGGTTAGATGATAATAATTTAGAAATGAACTTGACTAAGACTAATTTCATTAATTTTAATAGTAACACGTCAATGTCATTTAATATCAAATATAAAGATTCCATTATTGATCAAATAAATGAAACAAAATTTCTTGGCTTAACAATTGACAAAGATTTAAACTGGAATATACACATTGAACACGTTTTCCAAAGAATAAATAAATTTGTCTATGCACTAAAGGGTCTTCGAAATATTATCGATATGAAAACGGTGTTGTCGACCTATCATGCATACGTAGTATCTATCTGTACTTCGTTATGGTCTCATAGTGTGGGGTAACGGTTTTTCGATACAGAGAGTGTTTATTGCACAAAAGAGTGCATAAGAGCAATGACAGGCAATATGCCACGTGACTCATGTAAACCATTATTTAAAGAACTTAGTTTGTTGCCACTATCATGTTTATACATTTATGAAGCTTGTGTCTTTGTGAAACAAAATCCTTAATATTTTGTTAAAGCAATTGAGTTATATCCAAGAACTGTTCGGAATGTCGGTAGACTTGTATTAGATGAAATACCTAAACAGAAAAATACAATAGAAGTTGTCTGTGTATGTGTGTTAGAATATTTAATAAATTACCGTATGACATTCAAGTACTAAATGTAAAATTATTTAAGACAAAATTATATAAATGGCTGAATAATTATAATTTCTATAGTATGAAAGAGTTTCTTGACATGTAGGTAAAGCAATATAATAATTAATGTAATTTAAATAGAATGTAATTTGTAATTTTTAATAATGTAATGTATCTGTAATAATAATGTAATTATTATGTATTTGCATCAATGATATTATATAATACAAGAAACAGATATGTCACTACGCGGCTTGAGTTGAAAACTCAACTGTTTATAATATCATTAATTTGCATGCTATCTTAATGGCAAAACACGCTGTACCGTTTTAAATATTATAATAACTTAAATACCGTGTTTTAAGGCAAATAAATGTTTTTTATTCTATTCTATTCGTACACTCACTTGCCGGCTTCAGAATAATAAGAAAGTACACGTTTGTAGCTACAAACAAGTATAACCCCGAGATCAAGTTTGTATTATATGTATTATAGCTACTAGTATACCCCCGAGATCATGAAAACAAGTAAAAACAAAATCTTACATAGGAATTGTACCGTGATGCAAACATAAAACGCACAACGCGGTCACCACAAACTTTGTCAGCAAATAAACAAACTCATAATGAATCCCAAAAAAGCCGTTCAATTCATTCCCATCGGGTAACCACACTTTCCCATAAATTTCCGACAAAGCTATGCGAACGGCGGCGGCGGCGCCATAGTCCTGATTCAGTCCGCGTCCGATCCTGAATTATGAACATATTATTACTGCCAAAGATTAATTGGGTTTTCTGTGAAATCATTGGAATCCTACAAGATCTATTATGTATAGAGAATAATAAAATATGAATACTGGTGCCAAAATTGATTATTTAAATAACCATCAGCAAACGTAGCACTGGGCAAAGGCCTTCCCACATGAACAACAGCACGTGGGGAGATTGGGCCAAAACCCACAACGCTGGCCTAATGCGGGTTGGCGGGTTTAACGGCTGCCAGATTAATTCGATGTTAAATTAGATGAAATTTATTTACTTTGTTCTCGCAGCCAATCCTAATAGGTTTTGCGAGAACCTTGTTATTATTTTATCCTTGCTGATAAAATAATATATAAATAATTAATATTATTATTTTTCTCGCTGAAAGGTTGGATCAAGAGTCAAATGAAGGCAGTGTACTCATTGACACGGAACGTATTTCAGGAGATTCCTCACACTGCAGCCCTAACCACCGATAGTGTGGGTCTAACTCCGCTGCCGGTGGCATCCTATGTTAAGATTTTTGTAATATTTCTATTGTAAATTAGTAACAAGGAGATAAAGCAGTGTCTTCTGTCGCGGGTGACGATTTAAATCGCGAGCGTAACGAAGGACTCGAGGTTTACTCCCGAGCGTAGGGAGGGTGCTAAAAACTTAAATCACGAGCGAAGCGAGAGATTTAAGACGAGTACTGAGTGTAGCGAGGGATTTAAGTTCACCCAAGACTAAGACAGCTTTATCACCGAGGAAAATACTCTACTTTTCGTACCATTTGCGAAAAAATTAACACAATAATAATAATAAATCTAAATACGAATGTAAGTGCACAGGCGAATGAGCAAATGAGGAGCGCTTTGAACGATGCTATTTTACAGTATCGTGACACGCGTAACTCTAGGCCCCGCATACCTTGTTTGCCCACGAATAGACATAATTTGGCGTTAATGAGTGCCTTGAACGATTTACTGGTTCCTTATCTTGGAACCAGTGAAAGTTTAATTGATACCCACTCGATCCTTTATTGTGGGGCCATCACGCTGTGTCGCGTTGCTCGTGTCAAATTCCAGGATTCTGACCGAGTACCGCGGCGAACCGGGACTGCCTCTGCTTGGCAATTGAGGATCGAGGGGCGTATTAATAAGTTCAGGACACTCATTGCAAAGCTAATTTGCTTCAGAAATGGCAATAATCGACCTCGCGTCATGCGATTCGTCACACAAGCCTTTGTTGGGACTGATGTTCGTCCGGAAAACTATATGGCTTGTGTGACGGAACGTATTGACTTTCTGAAGCAAAAAGTCTATGCGTGGGCAAACCGTATACGTCGCTACAGAGTGCGTGTGGACCGATACCAACAAAATCGCCTCTTTCAAAGTGACCAAAGAAAAGTATAGAGACGTTGGGAAGGAGCTGATCAACGTGTGAGCGACGGACAGCTACCAGATGTTGATGCCATGACTAATTTCTGGCGCAGCATTTGGTCGGTGTCCGTCGATCACACGGAAGGTGAATGGATGAGTGTTGTCAGTGACGCGTGTGAACCTATCGAGACCATGCAGCCTATAAATATAAGTACAGTTGACGTAAGTTGTGCAATCCGTACGGCCCAAAATTGGAAATGCCCAGGACCGGACGGATTGCACAACTTCTGGATCAAATGGTTTCGATGTTCACGTTACTGGCAACGCAATTCCAAGAAGCCATAGAGCTCGGCTCACTCCCAAGTTTGTTGACTACTGGTGTTACTTTTCTGCTCCATAAATCAGGTAGTACCACGGAACCGAAAAATTATAGACCCATCACGTGCTTACCTACTTTATACAAGCTCCTTACATCCATTCTGAGAACAAAAATTAACGCGCACATTGTTGCAAACAATATTTTGGACAAGACTCAGAATGGATGTAGGGTTGGGTCCCGTGGTACTAAGGAGCTTCTCCTCATTGACATGACCATATGCCAGAAGGTCCGGCGTGGCAGAGGGACTCTCTCTACAGCCTGGATTGACTATAAGAAGACCTATGATTCGGTGCCGCATTCATGGTTGGTGAGAATTTTAGAGTTATATAAAATTGATATAACTTTAAAACCCTTTTTGATATCATGTATGCGGCAGTGAACCACGGTCTTGAGTCAACCAGGATGTCGAGATAGTGTTTCTGCCACGCAGGATCTTATAAGGATAGAGCGTGGCATATTCCAGGGCGACAGTCTGAGTCCTTTATGGTTTTGCCTAGCTTTGAATTCTCTCAGTACTTTGTTGAGAAATTCAAAGTTAGGCTGTCAACTGCGGAGAGGGGGTGAAGTTATGTCGCACTTGTTGTACATGGATGACCTCAAGTTGCTCTCACCAAACCGCCAAGACTTGGTGAAACTGCTGAAAATTACTGAGACTTTCAGCAGTGCCATCAAGATGGAGTTTGGTGTGGATAAGTGTGCGGTTATGCATGTACAGCGTGGGAGAGTAGTAAATTCAACCAATTTACAACTCTCCGAAACGATAAACTTCGGATCTCTCTCTGAAGTTGAAACATATAAATACCTTGGTATGTCATAGTCTTTGGGTGTTGTGGATGGGGACATAAAACAGTCATTACGGGAGCGATTCTTTTGCCGCCTAAGAAAAGTACTTAACAGTCTTTTATCGGGTGGCAATAAGACGCGTGCTTTTAATGGCTGGGTTATGCCTCTACTCACATACTCCTTTGGCATACTAAGATGGACTCAGACCGAATTGGACGCCTTGGATAGAAGAGTCCGTCAAATGCTCACGACTTCCAGAATGTTACACCCGCGCTCATCTGTTATGAGGCTGTACATCCCGCGGAGATGTGGGGGTCGCGGCTTTTTAAATGCCAAGGACCTACATAACCGTGAGGTGTGCAGTTTCAGAGATTATTTCCTTAACAGTGAGTGCGGGATGCATTTTGTCGTGGCAGTTGATAGGCACTTTACGCCGCTCTCCTTGGCAACAGAAAACTGGCGCAAACCAGTGGTGCTAAGCACTCTCGATCACAAGGACATATGGAAGAGCAAGGTGCTACACGGGCGCTACTATCGGGCTCTAACTGGGCCTGATGTAGATTTGCCTGCCTCGGTGAACTGGCTACGTTTCGGTGACCTCTTTGGGGAAACCGAAGGTTTTGTCTGTGCTATTGAAGATGAAGTTATCAAGACGAATAACTACCGGAAATATATTATGAGGGACGGTACGGTCGACATCTGTCGGGCATGCCGCCGTCCGGGAGAATCACTCCGACATATTATTTCCGGTTGTTCTCATCTTGCTAAAGGAGAGTATTTGCACAGACACAACCAAGTAGCCAGAATTTTTCACCAGCAACTTGCTCTTCGATATGGCCTTGTTGAATCAGAGGTGCCGTACTATAAGTACGCACCTGCGCCAGTTCTCGAAAATGGTCATGCAACCATCTACTGGGGTCGCTCTATCATCACGGACAGGACTATTGTCGCTAATAAGCCTGATATCGTGGTGATCGACCGATCTCAGCGCCAAGCAATATTGGTTGATATCACCATACCTCATGACGAGAACCTCGTGAAAGCCGAGAAGGACAAGCTCAGTAAGTACCTTGACTTGGCTCTCGAGGTTACCGCCATGTGGGATGTGGATTCAACCATTATTGTACCGATAGTCGTTTCGGCACACGCCCTTATAGCGAAGAGCCTCGATCAACACCTAGAGAGGCTCTCGCTGAAAGGTTGGGTCAAGGGTCAGATGCAAAAGGCAGTACTCCTTGACACGGCACGTATTGTCAGGAGGTTCCTCACTCTGCAGCCCTAACCACCAATAGCTTGGGTCAATCTCCGCTGCCGGTGACAACCTAGGTTAAGTTTTTTATAATATTTTATATTGTAAATAGGTTTTTATATAAAATATTGTAAAAAATTAAACTTAAGAATTATGTTAAATAAAGAGGATAATAATAATAATATGAGATAAGCATTTATTAAAAATAATGACTATTAAAAGTAAAAGTTAACATTCGAAACATTCCAATTATTGATAGAGAGAGTTACATTTTTGTTTGGTACATTTATTGTTGATGAGTTAATTTGTAATTTTTTTTTATTTGATTTATTTCCTTTTTCAAAAAGATGTATAATGCTTTATATACAAACTCAATGGTGTAAACACAGATGTAGTTCAGTATGAATTTCGGTAAGTATTCCAAATTTAAATCACATTCCCCCGCTAGAGGATGAATGAAATTCAGTACAATTTTCTTTCCCTGTTTTTATCAGATTAAAAATGACTATTGTTAGCTTTTTGTGGCATAGAATGTCACTTTTTTGAGCAAGTGGTATGAAAAAGTTTTTTTTTTATTAAAAGTTTTGTAAATAGTTTATCAAAAAAATCTTTGTTCAGTAAATAAAGAGTATTACTATAATCTTCCTAAGTTTATTCATAAAAAACACGTAAAGAATATATTTTCGTACTCAACTGAACTGCTTTTTTCGAAGTCCATGATAACATTACGGCCTACGACATTCTATACTTAGTAAATGGCAAATGTTCCGCCTTTAGCGCGCCCCCTGGGGAGTTAGGAGTTCGACACGCTTTTCTGGCGCTTAGATAATAAAAACCTTTCCTTTGGGACTGTTTCTATCACAGTCTTTTTCGATCTCAGCACCAAATACCTACGTATTGGTAACAGATTCGTGTAACAAAATAATGTTTGCGATTAATATAAGACATTTTTAAGAAAATTAAGTACTTATCCCGAAAATTATGAAATAATGTATATATTTAAAGTGTTTCATACAAGTATAAATGCGGGTTGGTAAACAAAAACCTGGGAAATATACATTGGAAAAATCCGAGAACCTGTCACTGACTTGTCAATTCAACCTTTTTTCACAAGGTAAAATGCCGTCTTACGCATACACCGTGGCCAGGGGTGACCTCATGTTATATAGGACTCTTCTTACCCGGCCCAGTTAGAAGAGCTCGACGAGGAAAGGAGTAGCCTACCGACTAAAACCTTAGTACTATCCTTTCTGCGCCACGGGAATGGCTCGGGACTACGAACAGCAAGCGCCGAGTTGTCGAATGATAAAACTTGTATAGGACGCCCGGATTTCGAGTCCGGCACCACACCATCCCAATAAAGATTTTTCATCCAGAAATGTTGAACTTTCACTGCGACCGCGCACTGATCAGTGCTTATAGAATATAATTTCTATTGTGTGTAGTGGCGACACGTCCTAAATGTTGAATAAGTTACTTACTGCAATTTTATGTGAGAAAAGAACAAAACTGTCAGTGAACACTACGTCGCAATAGTTATGGAAGTTTCACAAAGAAAACGAATCGTAGCGTTGGCTTCACAGAAATAGCAGTAATCGACGTCTCGTCGCGCGGAACTTTCTGCGCCCATCGAACTTACGAGACTTATGTCTAAAATAAGTCTGATATAAATAGAACGATTCCAATTTGGTATTTTTTTTATTTATTTACAGTTAAGCACTTAATCTTTATCTCACCTGATGTTAAGTGACGATAACGCCGAAGATGGAAGCGCACTTCACCTGGTGTCCTCATCTACTGGGGAACTGGCTATCTTTATCTTCAAATGCCGGAACGCAACAAAGCTACAAACTGACATTGAAGCTATAGTGACATATTTAGATAAGAAGCTAGCCAAGTGGACTTAACAAGCCGTACCACCAACAAAACCGAGTACAAACACGTACCTCCAGATGGGAATTAAAACCGGGACCTCCGAATTTTATTTTTTTCTCTTTTTATGTCGCATAAGTACTATTATACGTTTTTTGCCGTGAAAAACTACGGTAGTTCCGCCGACTACGCCTTGCAGTTCCATACTCATAGAATAGAAGTTCAATTATTGACCTATGTTTGTTAGATACATGTAATATAGAGGTTAAATATAAAAATAAAACCTTCACAAAAAGTATTTAAAAAATTGTAAGATTGAATGTAAGAGGTAATCTCCGAAACTACTCATCCTTTTTCAGAAATCCGTTTACCAATATATAGAACCTTCGAGGTGGACAAAGGATAATTTTTATACCGGTAATAGTTTCCCGCGGGATAATGTAGTCCACGTGAACAAAATCGCGGGCAAAAGTTCCCAAGTAACAAAATAATAATAACTTTCACATACTGTCATCAATTATTAAGCCCAAGTTGAGTTATAATTAAACCTTAAAAATACTTTTTGCATTTAAATTTAGCCCGATCATAAATATCCGTCATCTATCGTTCAGCTCTTGTAATATTTCATTTACTTAATAAAGAATATCTTACATGCAATAAAGTATACAATTATGATTTAAGTTTGGGAACGGAATTTCGTATACTTGAACGTCGTAAACTCACAGTTCCGATATCGTTGAGACCAGAAACTTTTCTAAGCCACCGGTGCCTTAGTCCACCTCTCTAAAAGCATTTCCGACCGGTTAGGAAATCTTTGCCAGTTGTTAGTTGAGTTAGATCAACGTTAAAACTCAACAACAACTTGTGGACTCGTTATAACTTGAAGCGGAGAAATTATGTTATTAAAGGCATCGCAGCGATTCGATGGCCGCTTGTTAATAGCTAGTTCTACATTTTTACTTCAGTGCTGATCTCTATACATAACTTCCTAACTAATATTATAAAATATGTCAAAGTGAGTTTATTTGTTTGTTTGCATGTAACAATACTTTCACATTACAATTTGGAAAATATTGAATACATTTCCACGGACAGGATTAGAACTTGCACCTTTCTGACACTCTGTGTTGCATTGGATTTTACGAATATTGACATCCATATTCAGTTCATCTACGTCTCAGCTTAGGACGACTGGCTGGTTCCCAACAATGTCCATCTCGTGACAATAGCACGTATTTACAACCTGTAACCACTAACGGAACCCAACTAGTTAACAGCTGCAGTGCAAGCAAACTTTTGTTTCTTTGCATCTACTCATAACCCTGGTGTGTCAGTTATCTCATTACTAACGTAAAAAAAGCACGGAAAGGTGCGTAAAATTTTATTACAAACACACGTTGGTAGTTGGGAAATTACGACATGACTTTATTATGCGTCGATTTGTGAAATTATGCTGTCAGATAAGTATGCAGTATTTTCAAACGGTCGTTGTAGTGAACTCTTTAAGCTATAATTTAAGTATGGTTTTAACTGGATCCAGAGCCTTACTAACCTCTTCTTCTCTTACAGTAGTATTACTTCAATCTAACTTTGCAAAATTCGTATAGGAATTTGTAAGATTAAAGCAATACTGCTTTAAGAGTTGATGGTAAGGGCCTGCTCTTCTCCGTGTCGTCATGTTATCTGACAACATTCTAAAAACGTATGTTGTCGATTGAAAATACTCGCCTATATCATGTAACGTCCCAGAGCCAGACGGGAGAGGAATCATCTGTCTTTTTAATACATCTTCTCCGCTGATAAGGGTACTCCTCAGGGATACAACGGCGGGCGAAAATTTAAAAAGATAAATTAAATTCAAGCCCCGTCCCATCGTTTTGAAGTCAGTTGGAGAAATTAAATTTACTCACCTCTTTTCTTCTTCTGTTCATTTAATTTTTCTCTGAAATTAAATACTTTGAATTGCTTATGGAATAATTTACATGAAATGTTGGAATATTTCCTTAAAAATATGACAACGATTTCTTATAAGTCTGACGTTTGTATAAGGTTTTGAGTTTCATTAAACTTTATTTTTATTGGTACCTACTTAAATTGTTTCAAAATGATCTCTTACGCAAATTATTCAAAATGAATGTCCCTAAAAACATTACAATGGTCAAATAGTTGTACAGTATAATGTACAGTATGTAAATACAAAATTTCATCCATTGTAAAGAATTTAATATTTAGTGTGCTTATTACCAAAATCTAAATTATTTTAAGAGGCTCGTAGGAGTAGATACATTACTTACCACCCAATTTTATCTTACCATAACAACTTTCTTGCAGCTTCTTCCCGGTCTCCACTATTGCTTATGGCTTAGATATTGAATTGACGTTCAAAACATACTTTAACTTAGTTCATTTTAATAAAACACAACTATTTGATTTTTATTTTTACTTATTACTAACACTAACATTCTCACAATCAGGACGGGTTCGTGACTCTAACAGTGACAGAGCGACTTAAAAATGCCAATAAATTAATACACAGTGTTATATAAAAAAATGTAATTCCGTGCGATTAGTAACTATTATAATTATATGAAGTGGGGTGAGAAGTAAAATATCGAAAGGAAATGTCGAACACTTTCCGTATCCGTCACTGTCGTAGTGCAACAATATATGGGTGCAACAAATAGTAACCTTAATAAGGTAATTAAAAGTAATGCTAAGTATCAATTCGTGCATTATATTGTGTAAAGTGTTAATTTATTTTATTGTAATAAAGAATTTTTAATATATATTTATTAATAATAATTCTACAGGAAGTTTGCTAACAGCTTTGTAATCCTTCAACTGGCCGGAACTCGTCAACCTTTGTGTGCTGCTACCTTTAGTAGGCTTTGCGAAGATTTTAAGATCAAAGTTCTATATTTGCTATTACAAATACGGTAACAGTTTATGATGGTTGGTTCACTTATATGATCGATAACCGAACGCTCAAGCCTATGCCCCGACTATCAGGTCCAGAGTAAATCTGTAGGAGCTTACAAATATTTTAATCAGTTTCTCGTTCTCTATTCCCACCGCGAGATAATGTGAAGCATTTGCAAATACAACCTCAAATATTCACTTAATACATAATTCATGAAGTGGGCGAGGATGGGGCTTGGTCAAGAGATGATGCAAATGGAAGGGCGCAACCGAAATGATAGTTCTCGCTCGGGGCATGTCCTTTTATTTTTCAGTACATCGTTTTATTTTTTCATTTCTGTTTTGTACAAAATAAATTGAATTGTTTTGTAAAATGTAATTTGTGGTCCCGGGTTCCATTCCAAGCGAGGAGTCCATTGTAGGATTTGGTTTGGTTGCTAGTAGGGTTTGTTTAAACTCTACCTGGCTAGCAAACACCGTGTTATCTCGCTGTCGCTATAACATCAATGTTACTAGCGTTGTTGTGTTTTGTAGTAAGAAATAAATAGAGAGTGCATCAGCAGTTGAGGAATCCGGGAAAAAGCTGAAAAAAAACAACATTCGGCCTTCTCATCACCTAACATCAGCGTTTACGTAAAATGAAGGCCAAGTGTTTACTCAAAAATGTTTGGAAAAACCTTGCGTTGTCAAATAACTCTATTATGTAGTAAATGTCCGCCGGTTTTATTAAAGGGTCTGATCATTCTGTCATTTTTCTTGCTATTCCGTTAAAATTTATCGTACGAAATAGCAAAAAAAATGTCAGAATGATCAGACCCTTTAATAAAACCGGTATGCTGAGGTTTATTAATAAACCTCAGCATACGATAAATTTTAACAAAGTAGCAAGAAAAATGACAGAATGATCAGACCGTTAAATAAAACCGGCGGACATTTACTACATAATAGAGTTAGCCTCGTAGCAGTCGCAGCAGCCGTAGCAGCCGTAGCGGAGTGCTACACAAACGCCGCGATATTTCATAGCTGCTGCTCACCTCGTGCGGTCAGCAAGCCGTTTCATCAACCGCTAATATCGTAGCTCGTAGCTTCTACCCTGTTGTATTCCATTTTACACTTACGCTCAGCGTTATTTATTATATTAGAGGCGGTGTTGTTACGGTTTTAACATTACATTGGAATGAAATGAAAATTGAATTATTTAATTGAATGAAATATTGCATATATTTAGTTTTACGCCTCTCTGTAATCGAGTGGTTTGTATGGAGGCAATAATTTACTTACTTACTATACACTAACTAACAACACGCCGCGTAACTTTGTCCACGCTAATTAATTACTGGAGCGTCCCGGTCCCGCCATTTAAATACACGGACAACACTCACGTATAATAGTTTTGTAAAGTCAAACATAAATAAATAAAGGTTCCTCTAGTAACGTTGTCGTCATACAAAGCATCTCATACTTTTGCCAATACATTTAATCTTACTCTTACCGCAATAAAAATAAGAGCTATTTCAAGACGCGGCTTGCTGATGCAGCATTCACATTGTAAAATTGCATCCCACTTTATGAACGAGTGGGAAGTTTATATCGCGAGAGCGCAATATTTGCGCGACCACTTCATTTCGCAATACGTGACCGGGATTCTGTATTCTCGTGCCGTTAGCACTATACAGTGACGTATAAGTGCTGTGGTATCAGAGTGGCATCGAGATATAAACAGACGAGGCGCAAAAAAATACACGCAAGCTGACAAGCAATGATAACGACTTGTACAAGAAAAGTTTTATTGTTACGAGTAGGTACAATGCTGTTCTATTTATATAAACAGCTTGTGGTAACAGCCAAATTAAACGTTATGGAAAAAACATATGGTAATTATATGTTGAAGTAACAAAACAAAGGAAAAAGGTTCTTCTGTTTTGTGGTCGAAGCGCACGTTAGTAGGTGATTTTCATCCGGACGCTGTACTTACATTTTTTTTTTAATGTGACACGTCACAGTTACTGCATCCTGCCTGATGGTAAGCAGCCGATGTAGTCTAAAATAATGAGAGCGCTCCCCACCGTGGAACAAGCACGGTAACAAGCGCACCCATTCATGACGGCCTGCATAAATGCCGTTTCACGCACCGTTTAAAAGACCCGGGATTATAGGAACTGGGAAACACATGCGCCGGCAGAGAATTCCAAAGCCGAATGGTCTTACAGAGGAACGACTTGCCAAATTTTTTGGTACGAGTGCTAATATTCTGCACAGTATGATGGTGGTTCCTAAGACCAGCACGTGTAGTCCGGGACATGAAAGGAGAGGGCAGGATTAGATCAAAAAGTTCTTCAGAACACTCTCCGTAGTCATTTCGGTAGAAGACACTGAGAGAAGCAATGTCTCTACGCAGCTGGAGGTTCTCAAGCGAGGCTGTAACTTTAGCATCTCCAATAATGCGTACCGCTCGCCTTTGCAGTTTATCAAGCGCATCAAGGAGGTATTTAGCGGAGCCGTCTCATAGATGGGAACAATACTCCATACTCGATCGCACCTGAGTCTTGTACAGCAAACAGCGCTGCTTTGGAGTGAAAAACCGCCTCACCTTATTGAGAATACCCAACTTACGAGAGGCAGTTAAAATAACACTCTCGATGTAGCATTTTCTACATCCGATATCCACAACTACACACATCATACATATTTTATAATTTGTCATAAAGTTAGACATTTAAATGTTATAATCGCTTTATTAAAATAGCAAAACGTCCCCCGATATCGCAAAGATTATTACAAATTATGGAGACACACACATACATACATATAATCACGACTACTACCCCCGAAGGGTTGCTCAGAGACCAGGCAATGAGGACAGCAAAAGCAGTCCTCTGCAAATATGGTCCACTTTTCACCAAATAGCGACTGCACATGTGCTCAGCGTGACTGGTGGTGTGCTCATCACCACAGTCTTTAGTCCATCCCATGAGCCCATCGCTGCTCTATATTGGATGTATGTGCAGTATTTAGTCCGTTAGTCGCCCTTTACGTAACCCAAGGGAAGAGAGGGGGTGGTAGAATTCTTTCACCGCTACGCGACATTTTCTACTACCACAATATCAATATGATAATAATTGGAAATCACATTTATTCCTTAACGTGTTAACTTAAGTTATCAATTCATTATGATTTATCATTCTCCACCTTTCATCCCAAAAAACGATAAATTACCTATAAGTTTTAGCCGTTTGTGTCGCTAGGGGAGACACTTGCCCGCCATTTTTGTCTCGTACCAGGATACGTTTGTTTACACAGAATTCTATCGCCACGGCTTATATTTCGGTTCGACACGATTCTGTTTCGGCGTACAGTGGTACTGGGGGTAGGGACGCGTTTGTCTGGCACAAACTATAGTTAGTTAGAGTAGTCTTAACTACAAGTTAGCTAACTGTTTTTTTAAATTATTATTAGTATTGACGTCAATAAGTGCCCGTAATGGTTTACATTGAATAAATAATTTGACTTTGAATTTGACTTTGACATGGATATGACGATAGGCCGATGATATATTTAAATCAGTGGCATCATAAATAGAGAGAAATCTATGCAAAGTAATTGGTTAAGAAAGGCCGGATATACCTATGTAATGATGATGACGACATTACCAAAAACAGACATTACCAAATTTGTAATTATTGGTATCGGCACCACAGCGCAGATCGTAGATTGTAACAACAGTATGACCAGTAATTTACGAGTACATCAGCAAAAGTAATGATGATGGCGAGTCCCAAATCCCTGAGGGCTCAGTTGATTTAAAACATTACTTGTATGACGTGATAAACTTTTTCAAAATCTACAATACAATACAATATATATAATATAAAATAAATACAATAATATAAATATATATATATATATATATATATATATTTATCTACAATACAATACATCTAAAATACAATAGGTATTACATTAGCTAAATACCCGCGAAAGGTCAGATAATGGCAGAACAATATAGCAAGAACAATATTTCGTCGTGTATGTGGCCGATAAAATCCTTTTTTCGTATAATATTAGTATCTCAAAATATGAGATTCTTAAAATATTAGATTATCTACTTATCCGAAATTGGACATTCAACGTGAAAGTTTGCTTAACTAATTTATTTAGGGATATTTCCTATGTAGAAGTATCTCGTTAACATAACATCCTTTCTTTACAATATCATTGTAAGTTGGTTAGTAAATCAGAACACAGTACCTATGCATATCAATACCGCCCGCAACGAATATACTTTGCATTTATTCTTCGATCTCTAATTCGATCAGGTTGTTGAAGCCTTTATTGCAATAGAATGAATAAAAATTACTGACTTACCTATTACAAATTGGAAAATGATGAATCATTTTTGTTACGGTTAATTAACATTTCAAGGTTTTTGAACAAATATACATAAAATTTTGTTGTACCTACTTTACGCTTTAAATTAAATAATATTTTAAAAGTCGCACATAGCTCCCACGCTGCGAAAGCCATTAAATAATAAGCTGAACAAGAATGTTATCTTTCTTGCAGACAACTAGATTGTTATAATTTAACTCCATCGTCTAGCGCGGCTAACCAAGCAGGTTCTCGAATTAAAACTAGATTTTCCAGCTCGGAAACACAAAATAGATAAATTATGTTAAAGTTGAGTGGAATGATAAAGTGTCCGTTCCCAACAATTTCTGTTCCATTCCTCATTATGAAAATAGCTACAATCAAGTTTTAATGTAGATGTACAATTTTGAAATAACTTTAAAATAAGCGAATACGTAATAGAACGAATAGGTATGCAAAACCCTTAAATCAACTCATCGTTACAACTGTTGGGTTTTTGGCTTAAGCTCCTAGTCTTGGCAACGAAATGTCAAAAAATTTTGACAGCAGGTGCGATTGGGCGAGAATTTAAATCTGCAGAAAAGGAAAAAAATAATTTAAAAAAAATCGAACGCAGTTCATGTTAAATTTTGCATTCACGATTCATAAAATGTATCACAGAACCGAAATAATCGACCTTGTTCATACTTAACTAGTCTCTTCAGTGTATCAAAACACGGTACGAAGTCAAGTGGAGAGCGCGGCCAGCGCGGCCATATGGCCGCTTAGGGTCTGACGGAATAGCGAGTTTTTTAGTTGCGGCCAAATATGGCCGCTTGGGACTTGAGGGGTTAATCACCACGTTAGCCAAATGCGGGCTGGCGATCACAGACCTGGAAAAAGACCTTGGAATCGAATCCGAGACCTCTGGATGTCATGTCAATTATAAGGCATTAGACCACCAAGGCGTTAATACTTTTTTTATTCTCTACGGGAAAACACTTTGAATTCATCTCACCTTGTTGGCACGTTACCCAACACTACTTTTACTGTACGTCACTAGTGCTCTGGGGGCTTCCCTCTCTCTCCATTTCCGGCCACCGTCAATATCGGACGTGCTCCCATTTATTTTATTAAATAAGCCCTTTCTAAATAAGTGCAAGTGTAAACAGTGTGCTCTACGTGTACCTATGCAACAAGCCAATAAACCCACATCATTCTCAGGTTACCAGCGTTTCATTTTTACTACAGTCCACTCAAGAGTATTTCAAACATGGTCCTCCTACGCCGACCAAAGGACTGAGAAGACAAAGGGTTCGATAAGGTACACGGTGCATAATATTACCAAACCACATTCAAGACAAACAGCATCACGCCGAACGAAAAAGTACGTAAGCAAGCCGCCATATTTTTCGTCGTGCAACACTATCGCCCTACACATTGCAAGTCGTGCGTGGCAGTCTCACTCACTCACCTCAAGAGACCGAAAAAGCGAGTGATTGCGCTACGATTGGAGGACATCGCAAGAGGAAGTCGCGAGACTCGCACCGGATTGGCCGGCGCGTTGCTGTCTTGCGAACCCCAACATCGAGTTCCCGTATCCCGTGTGTCGCTGACTGACTGCGCGAGCGCGTCCATTTTCGTCTCCCCAAGTCAAGTCGCGTCATCGCCATTTTGTGTTGGCTGGTGTCTTTTAGTATAAATTTGTTTGTCTTAATAGTGGTATATAAATTTTTTAAGGTTGTACTGTACAAGTAATGCCTCACAAAGCTGAACAAAAAGTAGAACAAAGTCAATCCGTGGCAATGGAGTTGAAAGAGCTTGTTGCCACGCGTGGCCAAGCGAAAGGTGCCATATCTAGACTTTTGAATTTTGTGAGCGAGGAGACCTTGTCAGTTGCGCTAAACGAGTTACTACTTGCTAAAAAAGCCAGGCTTATTGAAGCATTTCAAAGGTACGAAAATCTAAATATCAAAATTGCATTGTTGGATACTAACGATTCTGAAAATGTCGATAAGGTGGAAGAAATATATTTTGCTATCTTAACGAAAATTGATAAGCAAATAAACAAAAGCATTGCAAACAAGCCTCTCTCAACTCCAGTGACCTCAGTTCAGCCAGTGACCCCAGTGTCATCTAGGATCAATCTGCCAAATATTGTTTTAAACACTTTCAATGGTAAGTGTTCTGAGTACATTCCATTCATTAACTTATTCAAATCTTTAATCGATCAAAATGACAACTTAGACAACATTCAGAAACTGTACTATTTGCGTAGTTATTTAAGAGATGAGCCACTCAATCTAATCAAGAATTTGCCATTGGCTGTAGAAAGCTATGTAAAATCCCTTGACATTTTGGACAATAGGTACAATAACAAATTTAGATTAATAAATGAACATATTAGCTTATTAATTGACCTCAAACCAATTGTCAAATCTACAGCAATAAATGTGCGTGAATTTGTATGTAGTATTAAGCAAATTATTGCAGCGCTAGCAAACCTTGAACCAAACGTAAAGTACTGGGATGCTATTATATTATGCATACTCTCTCGCAAATTAGATATGTACACCTCGAGGGCTTATCAACTGGAGCGGGACACGGAGGAGGAGCCCACTATTCATGCCTTCCTCGCCTATGTGGAGAAGCGAGCTCTGGCGCTTGAAAATGCAGATCCGGGCCACAAGTTCATCACCGGGCAGCATCGCCAGCACACCAAGGAGCAGGGGCTAGTAGCCTACGCTGCTACTAAGCAGCCAACATGCTCACTTTGTAAGTATGAACACAGATTATATCTTTGTAACAAATTTAAATTATGGCCAGTCTCTAAACGAGTGCAATTTGTTAAAGATAATGGACTTTGCAGCATATGTTTAGGTAAGCATCAGAACAGATGCAAGTATCACTTCCGTTGTGTGGAGTGCAAAAAGGCACATAATACACTGTTGCATAACAAAAATGATGGTGCTTCACCGTTGCATAATATTAATAACCACAACAGTGCACCACTTTCGCATGATCATTCCGACAGTGTTGCCTCTTCATCCTCTGTCTCAATGGCAGCAAATAAAAATAATTTAAAATTTTCTAATGATGTTCTTTTACCTACAGCAAAGGTCAAACTTATAGCTCAAGACGGCACTGAAATTCATTTGAGAGCCCTGCTTGACAGTGGGTCCCAGCTTTCTTTTGTGTCAGAAAAGGCAATGCAGCTGCTTGATATGAAGCCCATACAGACTAGCGTTAACATAGTTGGCATTACAAATGCTAAAACTAGGTTGAAGCATTGCTTGCCTTTAACAATTTATTCTTTAACTAATCCTTATAAAGTAACTGTCGACTGCCATGTAGTACAACAGATTACATGTAATTTACCTCAGACTAAATTTGATTGCAAAAATATTTTAATTCCCGATAATGTCAGATTAGCAGATGACAAGTTTTATGTGCCAGCCGAGATTGATTTACTAATGGGAGCTAATGTGTTCTTCCAGGTGCTGCTTCCATCGGAGTCACCGGACTGTATGTCTGTGGCGCCGCTTAATTCCCATCAACCTGCATCGCCATGCGGTGCACAGCTTCCACGTCTCATTAATACACAATTCGGTCATATTATTGGAGGTACACTGCCCAACTTGACATCATCAAAGGTCTGCAATAAGGTAGCGTTAAAATGTCTTACATGTGATAATGATATCAATAACACTTTAGCTAACTTTTGGAAAGCTGAAAGCGTCCCTGAAGTTTTCAATGAAAAATCTTCAGAGCAAGAACTATGTGAATACAACTTTAAAAGTTCTGTACTGTTGAAGAAAAATCGTTTTGAAGTTGCTTTACCTTTAAAAATACCTTTAAATGATGTGAATGATGCTTTAGGTGATTCCTTTAATTTCGCTTTACAAAGATTTCTTAACTTGGAAAAAAAATTGCATAAAAATCCTGATCTCTTTGTTGAATATAGTAAATTCATTAATGACTATATAAATTTAAAGCATGGCCATTATGTAGACATTGAACTATATCAATTAAATAAGAATGCTGTCTATTTTTTGCCTCATCATGCAGTTTTAAAACCTGATAGCAAAACAACTAAGCTGCGCACAGTGTTCGATGGGTCTATGAAAACCAACAAAAAGATTTCGCTGAATGATCTGTTGTTAAACGGACCGGTTGTTCAGAGGGATCTATTTGAGATATTGCTACTGTTCAGATTTGGTAACTTTACATTCACAACTGATATTAAGCAGATGTTCAGAAACATAAATATAATTCCAGAACATACATCTTTGCAAAATATCCTATGGAGAGACAGTCCTGATGAAACAATAAAATGCATCAGACTGTGCACAGTTACTTATGGCCTAAAAAGCTCTACTTACCTTGCAACTAGATGTCTTAAAGAGTTGGCAACATTGCACGAGCAAACGTTTCCTTTAGCATCACACATCTTAAATAATTCTACATATGTAGACGATGTGTTATGTAGTAATAATGACTTGCACATGATTTTGAATGCCAAGTCTCAACTTCAACAGTAACTTCAATTAGGTTCCTTTTATACTCACAAATGGTCTTCCAATGAAGACAGTATACTGGTGGACATTCCTTCAGCTGAACAGAACTTTGACAGCTTTGAACTTCAAAAACATGATTGTGCTCTAAAGGCCCTAGGTTTGACGTTATTAGTAAAGGACGATCAGTTTAAGATTGCCTGCCCTGAGCCGTTTAATATCAAAAAATTTACAAAAAGAGATATTCTCTCTTACATAGGGAAATTTTATGATCCCATGGGTCTTGTATCCCCCATTATAGTGCAGGCTAAAGCCATCATGCAAAAATTATGGTCCTCAAAAACAAATTGGGACGCTATACCTGATGATGATGTCAAACATGAATGGCGGCAGTTTTGTTCAAGTCTGGCTGTAATGGAGCCAATTTTAATAAACAGAAATATACCTATGCATGACTTAGACACTGTTGAACTCATAGGTTTCTCAGATGCCTCCACTTCAACGGCCTATGGATGCTGTGTATACCTGCGCATCACAGATATCAAAGGAAACATAAATATGCACTTGCTTTGTTCTAAATCACGCATTAATCCGCTTAACAACAAGAATGCTACCGTGCCGCGTCTAGAGCTCAATGCCGCTTTACTTCTTTCCATATTAATCAAAAAAGTTCGAAGCACGCTAAAGCTAAAATTTAATATAACGCATACCTATTTATTTACGGATTCAAAGATAGTACTTGCATGGTTGCACTCAGAGCCGATGTGTCTCAACGCTTACGTGGCTAACAGAGTAGGTGCAATTACCAACAATGTTCCTGATTGCCACTGGCTTTATGTTAGCACCAATCAAAACCCTGCGGACAAGGTCAGCAGAGGCGTCGCGCCCAATGAGCTCGCTGCATGTGCTATGTGGTGGTGTGGACCCAGGTTTTTGTATGATGGTTATTATAAATTTGACTTACCTGTGGGCTTACCGCAGGACTTACCTGAGATGAAATCTGTGCCCGCATCTGCATTCTCAAGCTGCCGGGTACCCAATGAGGTCTTCGATAGTATGCATAATCACTCTAGCACCCACAAAATGGTTCGTATCTTAGCTTATGTATTAAGATTCATTAATAGTTTGAAAGGTAATAAACCTTCCCATAAATATTTGTCTAGCTCTGAAATGAATAAAGCTTTAATGTTGATTGTTAAAAATGAGCAAGAAATATACTTTAAAGATGAAATTTGCAGCTTAAGAAATAACAAAAGTGTTAAGGGCAATTTACAAAGCTTATGTCCATTTATTGATGGTTCTGGTGTGTTACGTGTGGGTGGGCGCTTGCACCACTCTAATATTCCTTATGCGCAAAAGCATCAAGCTATTTTACCTAAAGAGTCACCTATCACTCTTCGTATTGTAAGAGCAGAGCATGAAAGGCTCTTACATGCTGGTCCAAAGCTATTGTTGTCTAATTTAAATCAGAAATTTTGAATTACTAATGGATTACTGTATGTTAAGAAAATAACAAATAAGTGTATAATATGTTTCAGAAATAAGGCACAAGCCGCCAAACAGTTAATGGGTTCCCTGCCAGCCGATATGGCAGATATGGGTGACTGCCATGAGCCGTCCCTTCCAAAAAGTTGGAGTGGATTTCGCTGGCCCCGTCAAAGTTAAACTCTCGCGCGTAAGACGCTCCCTAGAGGGAAAGGGGTACATTTGCGTGTTTGTCTGTTTCGCAACCAAGGCTATTCACCTTGAGCTTACGTCTGACCTCACTACAGAAGCATACCTCGCGTGTCTTAGGAGATTTGTCTCCAGGAGAGGGTTGCCAAGTGAAATCTACTCTGACAACGCCAGCACCTTTAAAGGCGCAAGGAACCAATTAACTGAACTTTATAATTTGATGTCCTCACACTGTCACCAAAGCAAAGTTTGTCAATATGCAGCACAACATGGTATAAACTTCCATTTTATACCATCTTATTCTCCTACATTTGGCGGACTGTGGGAGGCTGGAGTAAAAAGTACAAAATATCATTTGAAAAAAGTTTTACAAAGTCAACTGTTAACTTACGAACAAATTAATACAATTTTGATAGAAATTGAATGCATCTTAAATTCTAGACCACTTTTACCCTTGTCAACAGCTGATGCAAACGATTTCAGTTATTTAACTCCTGGTCATTTTTTAATTGGAAATTCTATTACTATGTACCCAGAAAAAGATGTAACTAATATACCACAAAATAGATTAAAGTTTTGGCAATTATGTACTCGGATCAAACAGTCATTTTGGAAAACGTGGTACAAGAATTATTTAAATATTTTGCAAAATGGACCTAAATGGTTAAGTATATCACCTAATGTAAAAATTGGTACCCTTGTAATTCTAAGAGAGGACAATACACCACCATTGTCATGGCCCATGGCTAGAATTACGAAAATATTTCCAGGTCATGATGGCCTAGTAAGAGCTGTGGAAGTTAGGGCTGCCAGTGGCAGGTGTCATGTTCGCTCTATCTTAAAAAAAAAAAAAAAGTTAAGTATGAACTAAAATGTTTTAGCACTGAGTGACAACTTTGTCATTGTAAGAAATTTCTAAATTGTTTTGTCCAAAAGTAGTACCTACTTATTTGAAAACCACAATGTTTTGTTGTAGCTTACATTCTAATTTGATGTTAACTTGTATGCAGTGCATTGAAAGTAAATAATTGTTTGCTAATTAGCTTATAGATAAATTTTGTGAGGCCGCAGCATGTTGGCACGTTACCCAACACTACTTTTACTGTACGTCACTAGTGCTCTGGGGGCTTCCCTCTCTTTCCATTTCCGGCCACCGTCAATAACGGACGTGCTCCCATTTATTTTATTAAATAAGCCCTTTCTAATTAAGTGCAAGTGTAAACAGTGTGCTCTACGTGTACCTATGCAACAAGCCAATAAACCCACATCATTCTCAGGTTACCAGCGTTTCATTTTTACTGCAGTCCACTCAAGAGTATTTCAAACACACCTGATGGTAAGTGACGATAAGGCCGAAGGCGCGTTTCACCCGTAATCCTCAACCACTGAGGAACTGGCTATTTATCTTATCTCTGAACTGTCGTAACACAACATTTATGTTATGGCGCCAGTCTTTAGTTAAGATGATACTAGCTAGCCAGGCGGACTTAACAAGCCCTACCACCTACCAAACCAAGTACACAAAAATGAACCCCTGCTGGAAATCGAACCATAAACCTCCGGGGTTTAAGACCGGTGACTAGACCACAGTGGCGGTTATATAATACGTTTAGTACTAGTGTATTAATAAAATACTCTTAATTGTGTCGGTGCTTTAGTCCGTTGTGCGTTCGTTACACTACATGTTCATAACATAACTGTAAATTAATTAATTCATATATTAATTTTGCTACCGAAAATGGTTCTGACAACATTATTTGGGCACATTTTCGTTAATTTCAAATTGATATTAAATTTTTAATAATGTTTAATTTGCGCCCATTTTCAGCGTGCTTTTCATACTGACAACTCTGACGATATTATTATTCGATTACAGTCCGTTTAAGTGTTGAACAGGTTAAAATGTTATTAGAATGAATAAAAAGATGTCTTTTGTCATTCATACAGTTGCAACATGGCTGGTCATTTTAAACAACTGAATGATTGAGCCCATCTATCTCTATGCTGTTGAATGAATTTAGTCCGTTAGTCGCCTTTTACGATACCCAAGGGAAGAGATGCGTTAGTACTATTATTTTAATAAATAGCCACCACACAGATTACAAGTAAATATCTACATTAATTTAACGATTATATCAATAAACAGAGACAGCAACATGTTGTGCGAGTGCCACATGACGTACGAAATTTTTTCCCCTAACGTAGTTACTTTTAGGAAAATTTTCTAAACTATTATTAAAATCCTTCCGAAGTCCACTCTAGACTTTACGCATGAACTGGATGTGAAATGCAGATGACAGCTAATTTAATGGCCAGTCAACATCAAATTGATTGATGCATCCAATTGAAAACATCTTGACAGTCAAACAAAATACGGCTTTATCTTGTTCGGATTAGAGTTTTCTTTAGCTAGAATCAAAAACATTCATAGTGTTGATCAAAACTTATTCAAATTTTTATGACTATCTGTTTTGTTCAATTTGTCACACACAAACTTTATTTGGCGCTCGGCTTAGGGTCTGATACTCTAGTTCGAATGACGTTACCTCGATAGTCATTACCTCGATGTCTCTACCTCGACGGTACACTTCGCCGATGGCTCGTTACCTCGAAAAGTCAATACCTCGAAGGATCTCTTTCTCGACGGGTCTTTTCTTCAATGGTACATTTGATCGATGGGTTGTTACTTCGAAAAAATCATCAAAAGTACAGTAAATGCAAAGTATTTTAACACGCGTTAATTTTTTTTATTCTAAAGCCATATTTAGGGCCCCATCTATATTTTTACCAAAATAAGTTTAGCGGTTTGAGCATAAAAGAAAACAATCGAATACACTTTCGCCTTTATAATATTAGTAAGAATTGCTAGCGTCTCAGGTGAGAGCTTTTTAAACCTCCGTAGAAAAATAATTCTCTTGCACTTTTGGCATCCCCTTGAGTCACGTATTTGGAGACTGGAGAATATTGAAGTAAAGTGAAAATGCTTATATTTCAATTACCTCACTTTTAGAGACTTGTTTATAAAGCCGTGATTCTACCGTCACCGGTTAAAAATGTGTATTATAATAAAAGTTCCTTAACGAATAAATTAGGATTAAAGGTTAAGAACCCACCAACCCGCATTGGTCCAGCGTGGGTGGGTTATGGCCCTATTCCCACGTGCTGTTGCATGTGGGAGGCCTGTGCCCAGCAGTGGGACGTTATGGGCTGATGATGAAAGGTTAACCGAGCCCTCTATCAAAGCGCCAATCTAAAGGATACTTTTAGTGTGGATGTCAAAACTAAGACAGGGTTCCGATGAAAATCTCATCTCTACCGACTCTCTACTAACTGTCGAAATCAAATACGTTAAGTATCGTTTATTATAAATTAGTAATTAGTTTTTCTAAAAAAATTGCATTTATCTTACTTCCCTTAATTTGTTTATAAAAAAATGTCATACTCTAACTCACATCCGAAAGGCAAGTTCAAATTTTTTTAAGTCTCAAGCTGTTCAATGAAGTGTCATGCCACAGACGTATAATATACGTGTCTGTGTGCCATACGAAGTTTTCCTGTGACATAGATTATTTCATGCGGGTGTAAAGAGGTTACTCTCTAATGAGAAAACCAAAAAAAATGTTGCTGATTGCCATGGATAGCGGACACATAGCGGGTAACCGCTCAATATGGTTCAGTCCGCTTGCTAGTTTGTCGATTTATTTTTTTATTAGAAAAACTCACTTCAATCGAGTTTACTCTCTACGTGTATACTGCAATTACTAAATACTCTTTGATCGCAAAATCAAAATTTGCATTTAATAATAACATGTTCACAGCCATTGTGTTGCTAATTAATTTCCTACTTGTGACAGCCGTAATTTCAGGTGCCGCTGGTTGAGTAATTAATGTAATGCAGAAATATTGTATTTCTTTTGTACCTACATAGTTATTTCAGGGCTGTAACCATTTACATTCATTTGATAATTCTAAATATTAAATGACAACCTCAATAAACGCTAATAAATCCAAATTCAAATAGTGGTTTCGCACTACGCCCGATCCGAATCCGATCCGAACCCGTGAATAAACGGATCTAGAGAACTTGGACCAAATTTGAATATTGCCTAAGCACAAGTCCGATCACTGATACAAATCCAAACAATTCAGGGGCCATTTTTTTGCGGATTCATTTCTATTTCGGTCTGTTACAAATCCTCTCTGGAGAGATTCAAGAAGAAGTCCGATCTAGAGCGTAAACTACTATAGAAATAGTTCTACGACTACTAAGGACTGTATTTTCACGGGTTCGGATCGGATTCAGATCAGACGTAGTGCGTAACCGCTCTTAAGATAATATCTAGATTACTTCAGTATAATTTTAACGTGGATTCCGGTAGTTGTAGTAAGAATTAAAAGAGAATAGCTGTCGTTAAAACATATCAACTTTAAGCCATCTTAGTATTAAGAACCTATTCTCGTTATCTCTACCTGACCCCTTACTCTCGAAACCGATCGCTATTGGATCGGATTGGTATTATGAATGTTTGTACTCATAAGTTACGACACCAGAGCTAATATGGATTCATATTGCGTGGATATTGAGTGAAAAAAATACAAAAGTCAATGCCATTTAGTTCACCCAATATGAATCCAAATTAGCGCTGGTGTCTAAACTTCAAAATACGAAAATTCACAATACCAATCCGATCCAATAGCGGTCGGTTTCGAGAGTAAGGGGGCAGATCATTATATTATTTTTTTACTACTTGGCAAGTGGTCATCGTAGCTTATGAGCGTTTGCAACACCAGAGGTTATTTATTTATATTATATCTTTATTATTATTTTTATGTAGTTATACTTTTACGTGTTGCAAATCCTTAAAAATCCTTGTAAAAGTGTCTGATACCCAACGTTGACCAATAATGAGTTCTACAGTGGTATAGGCAAAGGTTTATAACGAATCTATCCTAAATACCTACAAAACGCGACATCCCTAATAAATGGAGGGTCACGCGACCACGGCATTCGTCATAATTCCTTACTGCGGCTCACGACAAGAAGTACAAAATATAATATTTCTTAGCTGTAATACTAACGACAAATTAATAAAACCTCTATACTGAACATTACGGGTAAGATTAAAAAGGCCAAGCTATATTAAAAATATTGGGACTGGCTAGACTAAAACATATTATTTTAGACGTATCAAAAGGGTTATTTCTAAACTGACCCAACCGGGAATCGAACCCGGGAGCTTAGAGATGGCGACGACGCCAGAACCGGTGTACTAATACATATAGAGAACAGTTTTACATCATCGCTAAATTGATGAATATTTACATAAGTACCCCGCTTGCCAAATTCAGATCAGTGATCACAAACTCAGGTTAGGTATTTATTGTCCACTAATGGACACAATTTGCCCAACCTGAGAATTAAACCCAGGACTTTCGGATATTTTTATATCGCAACGTAAATAGTTCATGAAAAGAGAAAATATTGTCGGAGTCAAACGACACAACTCAATGCGATTTTATATCTCACTTCCGATGCCTTCAGGATACACGATATTTACATACATTTCACTTGAATCGTGGCTTACTGCTGATATCCTTACCGAAACTGGCACGCGACCGGTACATTTGTCATAATTTCTCGTTTCGCGTGCAAAACAATATTCACCGAGCGGGATTTTCACAGCGATAATGACCCTTAGCACCCAAGTAATAAGGATCCATGAATACACGACTCAGTTGTACCATCGCTTCTGAGCACTACCTCCGTATGATTTATGTTCGTCTTTGTTTCTATTATGTTATTATTTGAGTTAGCGGAGTGAAATGCTAACGTATTAGTAAATTAGTTGTGTAAGTTATTCAAAATGTTGAAAAGGTTGAATTTATATTGTAGACCGATATAATTCTTTACACAACTATCTGCTCTTCTGTTTGAGATTTTAGACCGAATATTGTAAGCATTGTTTCTTACGTAGGGGTTTTCAAAGTGATCATGTTTTGCAGCGAAGATTGTTATATTAATGTTTTCCTTGAATATCAAGTCGTGGGTTTGAATATTATTATGCAACTATATGAGGCATTTGCGTTTTAGAAATGTTAGGTAGGTAAGTACATCCTTATAGATGAGTGTGATACGACAATTCTTTTCTAAGTACTACTATTAAAGTTTATAAAAATAAAAATGTTACTTAAACCATTCGATGGTAATCGCATCACATGAGAATGTCTGGACCATTTTGGATTATTGGATAATGTCCAGCAGTGTACCGACACGGGCTTATGATGATGCTGATGATCCTTAAATTGATACTGGCTGAAATTGTGAAAACTGCACCATTACCATGGCAATATAGAAAAAAAAATGAATAGTTAAATACCCATGACATTATAGAAAAAAATGAATAGTTAAAACCTCAAAATAATAACTAAAGCATAGGAGTGCTATGACATTTGAGTGGGCACTCCGTTTGGTCACTATTCGAATTACATTTGTATGGGGCGCTTTTGAATTTTGTTTGTATCATAAATAGTTAACGGGTTTTTTCCGTTAGACGTTTTTGGCAACTTATTTTGTCTCTTTTTTTTCAATGTTTAAGAGAGTTTACGCATTTCGGTTTCCCATTATAGAGGTTGATATACCAGCGGTCGATTTGAATTTAAAATTAAAACTTTTAAAACTAACATAAAGAAGCGGTTGGTATACCAGCGGGGCGCTGGTCACGTCCGCGCCCTCGCGTCGGCTTTAATTTCCGACTTGCGCTTAACGCGACGCGTGGCATAATA
This sequence comes from Scoparia ambigualis, assembly GCA_963921215.1. NCBI lineage: Eukaryota > Metazoa > Arthropoda > Insecta > Lepidoptera > Crambidae > Scoparia > Scoparia ambigualis. The sequence goes on from OY992503.1 coordinate 4,322,702, forward strand.
GCCCGCGACGGACCCGACGCCTTGTAAACGATCTTGCCCCTTAAGAGCGCTTCCACATTAGGCGACTAAGCGGCGCGGCTGCCGCGCTTTCCCATACTAAAGTATTAGACGACCTTCGTGGTCGAGTGGTCAGAACGCCGGTTATGGCGTCGCGGTCACCATCTCTGAGGTCCCAGATTCAGCTCCTGGTCTGGTTAACTTTAGAAATACTTAGTTAACTCTTTTTCTAAATTTATTTCGGGTCTGGGTGTTTTTATAAGTATAAGATGACTGCTAGAAACCGCAAGAAACTTCAATAGCTGGTCAGGACAAGTGTTTTAAACATGGCAAAAAAGGAATTTGTGTTTTTATCATTTTTAATTAAATAATTCATTTTGTGAATTTTAATTGGTTAGTCTTTGAGTATCTAATTTATTTTAAAACAATAACATAAGAAAAATAAAATTAAAACAATTAAAAATAACGATTATTTACAACGCGCGGGCAACGACCGGCCGGCCGTTGACCCGTCAACGTAGGTGCTGACGCGGACGGGTCAACAGACGGCCGGCCATTGACCCGTCAACGTAGGTACTGATGCGGACGGGTCAACCCCTTGCCCGCGCGTTGTAAATAGTTATTTTTGATTGTTTTCATTTTATTTTTCTTATGATATTGCTATCGAATATAATATAATATTAAAAAGAACACGAATTCCTTTTTGTCATATTTAAAACACTTGACCTGACAGCCCTTGAAGTTTCTCGCGGTTTCTAGCAGTCACCTTATATATTATTTATATTATAATAATTTATGTTTATTCGTTATCTAACCAATAAATCTAGTTTCAAAAATGCTTAGCTTGGGCTATAATTGGCGTGAGAGTGGAAAGTTGATTTTTATAAAGCCGCCGATCGGCTCTCATTTGTTTAGAAGGCGCGGCAGCCGCGCTGCTAAGTCGCCTAATGTAAGAGCGCTCGTGTTAAGATGCTCTTGAATCTCGATGGCGCAGCGGCTAAGTTTGCGATCTTGCCAATTAAACAACTTTCGCAATGTCGGGTCACCGGAAGGGTGACCAAATTATCAGCTTTTTGAGCTCCTCCGTGCTTCAGGCACGTAAAACCGTCTTGAATGTTGTCGTAGGATAAAAGTCATTAAAACCCATCAACCCGCATTTGAGCCTACATGGTATCCACGTGGGAAGGCCTGTGCCCAGCAGTGGGACGTTTATAGGCTGATGATGATGGTGATGATGGGAAATGAAAACCTCCTTTCATCGAACGAATCCATTGGCTGCAGTAGTCATTTTCATCAAGCGGGTTGTATGCTCAGTAAAATAAAAAAATAGAAAATATTTCACGGAATTCCATTTTTTTTTTAATACAAAGAGAGCATTTGATATATTACTACGTAGTACTATTAGTTATTCTGTGATATTACACAGCACCGCGTTTGTCGATCATGGATAAAATTTGTCATTGGAAATGTTTTTAACGGTATTTTAGGAGCAAATTGTATTTCATATATTTAGGTAGGTGATACACTAAAGTAGATTCTCGGGTTAAATGCAATTAAATGAAATCATGGTTCAGTCCCCTTATTAGACTACAGACGTGTGCCCACATCGACAAGGGTGTTTAGCTTGATGGCATGGGTCAATAGGACTACCTTACATTGGTTGAAAGCGCTTTATTTAAAATGGTTTTTTAACCAAACAACTCTCGAGATTACTCGAACAGTACCCTAAACACTTTTTAAAAAAAATATCCGTTCCATATTAACCTCTCAGTCTTGGCATCGAAATGTCTAAAAATTTTGACAGCAGGTGCGATTTGTGGGAATTTAAATTTGCGGAAATGGCAAAACAAAATTTAAAAAAATCGAACGCTGTTCATGTTAAACTTTGCGTTCACGATGCATAAAATGTAGGTACCACAGAACCGAAATAATCGACCTTGTTCATACTAAAGTTATCAAAACACGGTACAAAGTCAAGTGGAGAGCGCGGCCAGCACGGCCATATATGTATGGCCGCTTGGGGTCTGACGGAATAGCGAGTTTTTAGGTGCGGCCAAATATGGCCGCTTGGGGCTTGAGGGGTTAAAAGTAAAGCCAAAACAAATGAACGTATTCAATTAGTTCCAAACGTGGTTCCAACCATCTGGTCTAGTTTGCATAGGAGACACAATATTGGCTTGAGACCTAAATACATTTACTTTGACGATATTATTCCATCAATAAAGCCAGGACCGTAATGGGGAATTGAGATTTCATTAAACGCTTTGGCACGAACCAAGGCTGCACTTGTAGCTGCAACTTAAGCCTGCCCATATAAAGTTGCATTTCCTTCAACAAGTAAGGGCGTATCGAAAAATATTTACAAACTAATTTAGACCTCCTGTGTACATTGTTGTTGGTTGGAATTAATCTATTTAGCATTATCTTTTCTCCTTTAATGGCTTGGTGCAGTTTGCACGTTTAGGCGGTGTGAAGTAAAGGATATAATTAAATATTACAAGCTTTTACTGTCAAGTCTCACCTGTCCCGATGTTTGTCTGTGATCAAATCTTGCAAGTTAAATTTGATCCGCTTCCCGGTTACCGATTGAGCTGAAATTTTGCATACATGTGTAAATCGGATGACAATGCAAAATTATTATGACATGGAGCTGATCTGATAATGGAACCGGAAGATGGCCATAGGAACTCGGTAGTTACACTCCATCGAGTTTTTACTCGTTTGATCCGTCTTGAAGAGTACTTTGGTGCTAGATGGTAACCAGGGTCTGATGATGGAGCTCGGAGATGGCCATACTAATACGGTAATTAAACGACAAAACCCCATCGAGTTTGGGCTCGTATGATTTGACTAGACGAGTACTTTGGTGCTACATGGTACCCAGGGTCTGGTGATGGAGCTGGAAGATGGCCATAGGAACTCAGTAATTAAACGACATATCCCTATCGGGTTTGGGTTCGTTTGATTCGTCTTGACGAGTACTTCAGTGCTAGATAGTAACAGGGTCTGATGATGAAGCTGAAAGGTGGCCATAGGAACTCAGTAATTAAACGACACAACCGCGTCGAGTTTGATTCGTCTTGAATATGCGACCCCATCTTTTGGAAAAAAAAGTTCGTTCGATAGTTCCGTTTGTTATGAATGTACATTCTGTCTTTGATTAGATAGATTAGATGGATGACCCAATGTCAAGGTGAGCACTGAGGCGAGGGCTGAATAGTATGAGGGTGTATAAACATGTCATATCACTAACGTTGCGCCTCAGGGTACCAGGGCGAACCGCAAAAATGCAATTGTCGAGGAAAAATGAAAAACATATTTTTACAAATTAAAAATCGACTATATGTTTGGTATACAAGTGTGATATCTCAAATGAAGGCTAATTTTTGTACCTTTTATATCGTGTTAGTATAATATTTAAAGAAGATATTTCAGAAAATAAATAATAGTAGGTACAAAAACTTTATCGTTAATAATTACTAATATGCACTTACCATTTTATTCCCGTTATTTCTGCGAAATAGTGTGTATTGTTATATTACATAACAAGGATATTCGTCACAAAATTGTGTCTCAAATAATGAAAACAAGAATGGTTCGCCATTATGTTCTGTTAACTTGTTGTATGGTATTAAATCATTTAGTTTTATTCGGAATTTTAAAATAAAACTAAGATTATCGTAATCATTTCTTGGTTTATTACGTAATAAATTAAATCTTATTTTATAAAAACAACAATTTTAACATACTTTAGAAATCTAATATTTATTATTCTTCTGGATCTTCTTTATTTGTATTGCTATCAGGGGTATCAACTGAGGTCAGGGAATCGTAAAAACCGTGGTAGTAAGTGGGAATTGCTCCTGATTTGCATTGACTTATAATGTCACCGTGCAGAGCCTTACTCAATGGTAGTGGTTTATTTATTTATTCAATCTTAATTGCACATAAAAAAAACTGCAAAAAGCGGACTTAACGCCACAAGACATTCTCTACCAGTCAACCAGTAAGGATGTAGAAGACTTAGGTAAGGCGATAAATCAAAAAAGTTACATTAATGAATAATAAACAACTACTTACAACTAACTTCATAAATAGAAAGAAGAAGAAGAAAGAATAGAAAAAATTAAATATTATAAAATACGCAGACCTACAAAATACTTACATAACAGAGATTCAATATATAAAATAAATAAGTAACATTTTACATAGATGTATAATTACATAAATAAATAAATTCAACATATCAGATAGTGTGACATCTAGATAAGAGTTTAAATATTGCTCACTCACAAGTCTTTTGAATTCTATTTTACTCTGAGCACGACGGATATTTAATGGAAAAGCATTCCAAAGGCGGATAGCACATAGAGTAAAGTAAAGGAACTGGAGACAAGCCAGAATGATGTGCGGAAGTTGAAGAGTGAGGTTGTTACTGGAGCGAAGGTCACGGTGATGAGAGGCTCCCTAGAAACCTAGATTTAAGATGTCCTGGGGATCGTGGATCCTTAAGGATGTTGGAAAGCATACAGACAACTCTAGGGTTCCTACGCTCACGGATAGACAGCCATTTGAGTTGTTTTCTGTAGTGAGAAATGTGGTCGAAGTTACGCAAACAGAAGATAAAACGAATACAGCTGTTTAGCAAACGATCCAACTTATTCAGAATAAGTTGATTAATGTCAGAGAAATCTGTTTCTCCGACGTCTGCGTCGGCGTAGGAATATGAAACACGAGAGCCTGTACTAGCGCGATTTTAGTACTAGATGTGAGAAAAAAAATCAGTCTATACAAGGACCGTAGCACCGAGTTGACCAGTTTACGAGAGACCTCGTTCACTTGATCTTCCCAACTGAGAGAGCAGTCAATAACGAGACCTAGGAATTAGAATAAAACAGACGTCGGCGTAGGAATAGGAAACACGAGAGCCTGTACTGGCGCGATTTTAGTGCTGGATGGGAGAAAAAATGTCAGTCTATACAAGGACTGTAGCACCGAGTTCACCACTTTACGAGAGATCTCGTTCACTTGATCTTCCCAACTGAGAGAGCAGTCAATAACGAGACCTAGGTAGACCCATTGAAGACTAAACTAAGCACCGAGCTTTGCTTAGTGTTCAATGCCCGGCTTAATATATTTTAATGGATATATTGGCGTTTAGCAGTTCTCACCATCCGATTGCAGCGATTCCTAGCGGTTTTAAAAGCATCCCAGTTAGAAACGGTTCGGCATCTTTTGAACGTACGAAAGTATTTTGTTGCGTGGCCGTGCGTACACCAGGTGTAATTCAAAGCGCAGCAGGCCGACGTAGCTTGACGAGCTTTTTTGGTGCATGCTAATCAAACATATTCAAGACTAAACTGTTGAAGTACGCAACCATGTTGTCGACAGAATCAGCTTCAATAACAGGTGTCCAGTCCAAAGCGACGTGTCACTATTAAGTTTTTCCACATCCAGTCTAGCGAAATTACTCATTTTTACGATAAGGGATTTGGGTTTAGGAGGCTTAGCCTTATAAGCTACAAACATGAGGTGGAGAAGCCAGGAGCAGGTAATTGGCCATGTTGGACGACATGGGAAGATGAAGAAATTAAAATGTGATCGATCCAAGAGTCAGAAGTCGTTAGATTATGGTGAGTTGGATCGAGTGGAAGAATTTGGAAGTTAGCTGACTCAACTATGGATCGGTACTTGCGCGACTGTACAGAAATCTTTAAAAGGTCGGTGTTGAAATCACCCATAATAATGTGGTGGGAATAGTCGGTAGCGAATGAGTTAAGAACGGAATCGAAGTCAGGCTGAAATTCAACGGAAGGACGGCAATAAAAAACTTCCAGGACAACCTTCATACCTTTTACATCAATCTCAAGGAAGAGATATTCCATTCAGCCGTGACGGGAGGCAGAGGAGGCTAAAAGCTAGTGGGGAAAGCTGTGAGATAAGTAGATAGCCAGCCCGCTAGCACCCTTGCCAATGCGATCATTGCGGATGAGATTGAAGCCTGGAAGATTATAAGATATGGAGTTCAGACTCAAGAGTGCTCGGTTGTTCTGTGGCACTGGATGGTAACCAAACAATGCCATGTGCAGGGAGTCACCTGTTACGATGTATAATGCTATTGCGCTCGTGCTGAGTGCGAACTCAGGTCTTGGCGTGTGAGGGAAAAGAATGGCAGTGCTCCCGCATCTTACAAGCTTTGAACTATTAAGCGATTACTCTTTTCTGTATTCCGTGGATTAGTCAGGAACGCTGTGGTCTGTGGTAGCGCTGCACCATATCTCCCGCGAATAAAATGGTAATGCGCTATTACAATTATTTTGCCGATATGTATTTTCGCGAACATTATTATAATGGCTCTCGACATAAAAGTTACTGGTTGAAATTTATACCAACCGACTGCTTTATATGTGTAACAATAGATATGGGTATAAATTATGAATACTATTGTAATATTTTATAACTTTTTTAATTTTAGAAAATAAAATCTACAAAAAATATATGACGTGTATTGACACTCACAGATTTTATAAATACAATAAAAGGAAAAAGAGTATTACAGCCATTGTCATTTTATTCGCCGGGGACGGCGAAATGTTATTTTTAATGTTCCATCAAAATGTAACACGCTTTTATTTATAAAAAAATTGGACTGTGAAAAAAACGTTAAGATTAAATACTTAATAAAAATATAAAATTAGGTAGGTACCTATATACGATGTGGGATTATTGTGACGTATACGAAAAGGGTTAATTATCGTTAAAGGTTGCAATGTAGGTACCTATATAATGGTATTTTTCTTATCAGGTTTAATTATTTTTAACTTTTTAGTTCTTTTTATTAACAAGATATAAAAACTTGTTTTTAAAAGTTTTTCTTTCATTTTTATTTCATTATGTGCGTGTAGATGATAATGTTCGTAATATTTGTTTTTTTTAAACAATGCTTAAATAAACTAGAAAATAACATACCTAACGTTAAAAAAAATTACTATCTGAGGTGGGGATCATACCCGAAACATTACGAATCTATAAAGCAGTCTTATCTTAAACTGAAGTTTAAAATATTTATAACTTTCTTTACATAGATACCTAAATAATTGAACTACGAGAAAGGCCCTCTACGGAATCGTTAAGGGGGTGCCGCGTGGTCGCAAAAACGTAAATAAGTCTTATAGTGAACTTCAAAGCAAAATCAATCATATTGATATTTAAAATTAGAAAAATTCTGCTTTGTAGTTTCAGAGTTTTTAATTTGATTAGAGCAATGTTTTTATTCTGCGAAATGTACAAAACCATCACGCGCTTGTGTTAAAATTTACTTTTTTAAGATGGTGGTGACCTGCGGAATATCATAACAAATATTTTCATGTAAGAATTATTGTTTCATGGGTAAAATTAAGAAAGTTGACGAAAAAAAATGTTTAATGGATTCATTAGATTTATGTATTTTTTGTTATTGTTATGGTTATGCCTTTTCAATTTTGCCCATTCATGTTATGCGTTATAAAATAATAATATAGAACTGACCGCAACACAATTTATCGTCAACAGGCGAATGCATCGTTCGATGAAACGTTACTGCGATAAAAAGTTGTTAAGTGAAAAAGTATTCAGGGTTCCGATACATATTGTAATATGTTTTTACAAATAGTTTCATCGATAACTTAATACTTTTATGAAATGTAAGTTCGATATACCGTTTTTCTGGTAATGAAATAAACTTTAAAAGATTTTTTTAAACAAACGTTTTTCGATTATATAAAACAGCGATGATTAACTATTTGATGAATTGAAAAAAAAATATTTTAAAAATCGTGGAATAGTTTTCGGAAAAATGAAATTCGATATCAAAAAAATCTGTATTCTAATAGACACCCAACTTCATAATACGTAAATTTTCACAATTTCGTGCAGGATTCCCTTAAGTAGTATTTCTATTTTAATGGAACTCTTTGACGCTGATCTCGTTGGTGTGGTTAGTCGTGCGTGCAAGTAAAGCAACTATCTCAGTGCCAGGTGACGGGATGGGTAACAAATTCATAATGAAAAAAAAAAGGTTCCAGTGGCATATGAAACCCACCCACCCGTATAGGGTTAGCACGGAAGGCTTAAGCCCGGTCTCAACCCAGCAGTTGGACCTTTAAATGCTAATGATTTCAACTGTTTGATTTAACATCAATCAAGCAAATTATTAAATACACCAGTTAACGACTCAAATAGTTGTATCTGTGGATATATCCCATTAGTCGCGCTACCGACATGCAAAAACCTTCTTGTTATTTTTCCAGACTATTGGATTTCCCCGGCCTCTTTGATGTCGTGCATCAAAAGATCTCGTTTTATTTATTTTTGTTTGTATTTTGATTCCGATCAAATCTGATTACACCCAATTAATACGGCCCAATGAAACTAATTAAGCACTTAAAATTGATACAACACTTTTGAGGGTAACCAGTGATTGTGAACCCTCGGTGAATGACGGGCCGACATTTTAACAATAATTAACCTTCTTACGAAACTTCTCAAACTGTCGGAGAGCGTGATACTTTTTTCTTAATTTTTTTAAAGATTTTATTTCCAAGCTAGGCATAGAAACGAAAAAGTTATGGTAAATAATAATGTTTAAGACAAAAGTAGTTTTTTTCGATAATACTCATTGTGTTACCTATATTGTTATTTACTTGTTAAGTGTGACATCTTAAACTTTTTTTGATTTTGGTAGAATGGCAAGCTTAGTGCGTTTATAGTATTCTATGTACGTATGTACGTTTCTACGTATTCTAATCATCTACTACGTATTCTATTTATATTGTATTGTCATTAAACGAGGAAAGGCTCTATCTATCTTTTATTACAGACCTATTATAATAATCCAATTACACAAATCTCATTTCTACTAGATTAAAAAGTGAGAAAAATAAGAAATCTCTTGCAGTTTATTTGTCCTTATATCTGAAATCTCGTCGAGAATTATTAGGTTATTCATAAAAGGTTTTTGGGCGAGATTATGTTTTGAATACTCTTTGTGCCTTTAGAAGTTATGTAAATTAGAATCGAATACCATTCAGCTGAGTAAGGGGACAAACAAGAGAGTTCTCATTGGAAATGGCTTACACTTCAAAGGAGGTGTGCTTATATTACGTAGTGCTCTATGGAATCAAAGGGTGATCAATTAAAATAAGTACCTAAGGTTTAAATGTATTGGCTGTAGGGTTTATAACATATTAGTTTTAGTTAAATTAAATATTATGTCAGACATTTTAATGTGATCCAACATTTTCATTGGTTGTTATAAAAAACAGTACGTTTTCCGCGTTTTTAACAAGGTTACCGAAAATATAAATGAACAAGATACTTAACTTAATAGTTTCCTAGGTGTCTTAGAACTAGAGGTTTTGCTTTTAAAAACCTAACTGTTATTTATTTGACTGTATACATTTAGAAAATATATTGGTAGCTATATATACACCATCAAATTTTATAAACATATTTAAAGTCAGTGCAGATTTCCATAATTCCATTCTTAGATCAACAAGATCATATCGCTAACATTTAGAAGTAAGATAAATGTTCCCGCCAAAGCCGGGACGGACTCAGCGGTTGTTGACGACCGCGTCCGCCTGTCTGCCGCGGCGCCACCGCTGCGCGAGCCGCCGCCGCTAGCTTGGTGAGCCGCGCGCGCCGACCAGTCTTCGGCTAGCTAACGCGAGACGCCCACAAAATACGCGCGCTGCTATCTGCCTTATTATAGTGACTCCTGAACCTAAAGTGAAGAGCTCGACCTAAACGCCCTTAACCAGTGCCCCTAGTGAACTGTTTAGTGTAGTGACTGTGCGCCAGGAACCAACCTACATCGCCGCCCGCAAGCCTCGCCGCCCGTGGTCAGCTCGCACGACGGTTCCTGACTCATCATCCCTGTAAGTACATCCGTCACTATCCATAACCTACCCAACCCACATCTTTTATTTCGCCGCTGTTACTGCGAACGCCTTTCGCCGTAACATTTTGGTCCAATCGAGCACGGAATACCTCTAAATTTCATGGTCTTTCGACCATAATCAGCCCCGAATCAGCCCTTAACTTTGATTAATTATTTACAGTCCGCTAAAAATAATGTTTCATAATTATATCTATTTCACTTCCTAACATTTATAATTTCATCTCCATACAAAATCTTTTCTGCACGACAGTCGTTGCAAAGTTGACCTACCTACACGAATAAAAATTCGTGTTTCGGGTATCGTGTTCCAAATAAAAGTTCGTACCAGTATCCGATTCGTGCTAACTCCTAGTTAATTTACGCTAACAAGTTTAGTGTTTATGTTGTTGATGTTGATTTTATGGTGTCATACAATGTCTTTGTGATTTGAGCGAGCTAGTGTACTAATTGTGTATTACTTGTACTAATGATGCGTTAGGTTTAGTAGTTAAATTATTGCGTTACGTTTGCGTTTTACGTTTTTCGGTTGCACATATAACTTTGGTTACGTAATAACACACCCGCGTCTAGACGACGATATTGTTGTTTTTCCCGTTTTATTTTTTAAGGAATTTTTTATGTTCTTGTCGTGTTAAATCGGCTCAGATCTCGTGCATGCTCACCACGCGTGCCAAATAGCGTGCTTTATTTTTTCGCTCGTGTTAATTTTATATCTATTTTTTTATTTTTTATTTTTGCCTTTGCGATCGGCTCATTCTTGGTGCGTGCTCACCACATGAGCTTAGTGTGTTTCATTTAGTTTCATCAGTTTTTTTTTTATATCGCTTACGGCTATTTGCGTGCGTCGCCTTCGATTCTACACACGTTAAGTTTAATTAAGTTTTTATTATTAGTTTGTTTTTATTTTTTTTTGTTTGCGACTGACTCATTCTTCGCGCCAGTGTCGGCAACAGGTCTGCCCGATTGTGAGCGCCTTGCCCAACAGTGGGCTACGCATAACGTGATTCTTTTGGTTTTTGTTGTTTTTGTTTGTTTTTTGCTTGCGGTCGGCTAATGTTACGTACGCGCGTTCAATAAGCATACATACATATACACAGACATACACACACACGTGCGTTTGCCCACCCGTGGGCCATATACAAGGCGTCCCAACTTAGTTTTGCTTTCTTTATTGTCGCGTTAATTTTAGCCCATTTGCCCTTACCTTAGTAAACAAATACGTCCAGCCCAACTATAGAATATATACAGGGTGTTGTTCTTTTTACTGCCTTTAAATTTGTTTATTTTTTTAATTTTGTTTTTATTATTTTTTTGTCTACTTTCATTTATCGCGATGCCGACCAAGTCACAAGCCGCTATTTTTAAGGAGGCAGTTAAGGCCATACTTCAGCTCCTTGAGATAGGGTCACAAATTATTGCTGGCGACACCACACATTCCATATTGGAGTTTAACGTGCGTTTCGCACAGATACAAGGCGTGAAAGACAGGATGGACGCAGTGTATTATAGCGTTCTTGACGAGGAGGACCTGGACGAGAAGACCGAGAAGGCATACACTGAGAACCACACAAAGGCCTCCGGGGCGTACCTTGGGATTCTTGTGGCTAGGGAGGAAATCTTACCCTCTTCCACGTCATCCCCAACCCATAGCGCTCAGCCCAGTTTCGGCGTCAATACGCCCACAGCCGTCCTCCCCAAGATAGCGCTGCCCAGGTTCAGCTCAAAAGTGGAGGACTGGCCTTCCTTCATTGCGCTGTTTAGGAGTCTGACTGACGACATGGCGACCCTGTCGGACGCAGTCAAGCTCCACTACCTATTCTCAAGTCTCAGCGGTGAGGCGTTAAGTATGGTATCCCACTTAAAGGTCACCAATGAGAATTTTGCCGTGGCCATGGACATCCTCACGAAGCGGTACGAGAACCGCCGGGTTCTCATTGATAGTTTTGTGGACATCATCCTGGGGCTGCCAAGCATCCATACGCGCTCGAACATCCGCACACTGTTCCTTACGCCGCTCATATCGGCTCAGTGTGCCCTCAACAATTTAGATCTGCCCATAGGAGACGACTACGTGTTTGTGTCAATAGTGGTGCGGAAGCTCAAGAACGAGCTCCGCACGCTATTTGAACGCAGGCACGGGTCTAGTAACACCCACTGCCCACGTTAAGGGACCTTATCTCCTACCTCGAGGAGCCCGCGCGCTGTGTGGAGACAGAGTTCTCCAACATAGCCCAGCCGCAGCCCATTCACGCCCTGCCCGGCCCTTCTCGTAGCCGCGCGCCTCCTCAGTTGCCCCATCGCACTTATGCTCAGGTGGCTCAACAACAGCCCGAACATTACCGTGGCCGCTCCTCAGCTCCATCGCCTCACCGCGCCTATGATCAGCCTACTCACCAACCGTTCCGCCCAGCGCAGCAAATGCGTCACCGCCCATCCACCTCCCCGGCTCGCAGTCAGCCCTTCCCCGTATACTCGGCCTTCCAGCAAAGCTGCTCCTCATCATCGTCCTCGTCCTCTTCCTCACGCTCGACGTCTTACTGTCCCTATTGTGCCACTAGGGGACATACGCTCATGACGTGCAGATGGTACAATGCCCAGCCAACACAGGGCCGTTGGGACTTTGTACAGGCACGCGAGCGCTGCCAGCGTTGTCTCGGCCGTCACTACGAGAGCGAGTGCAGGTCAAGGGGGGCATGCAAGGACTGTGGAAGCACGAACCACCATACGTCCCTCCATCGACCAGACGGCCCAACGCACTCAGCTCATTCGTCGTCTGTACATGTACCCCCACCACAGCTGACAGAGCACTCGAGGGAGCGTCCCAGACACAGCAGGCGGCACGAACCCGTACATGCCAAACAGGCGCAACCCAGCTCTGCTCACAGAGCCAGCCCGCCCAGGTCCGGTTCGCCAGGTAGGCCCCGCGAACGCCGCCAGCAATTATGACTCCCAACTATCACGGAGCACCCTAGCGAAGAGGTAGATTTAGCCCATGCCCAGTCAACCCATGCCCACACAGCTGATACATACTCAGCTCATACAATTTCAGCTGATACTCAATCAGCTCACTCACCTTCTGTGCCCACTGGCACACCCATTTTGTTGCCAACCGTCTCACTAAGAGTCGCGGACGTACATGGCCATCTTCACACAGCCAGAGCTTTATTGGACTGTGGCAGTATGCTGACGTTAATAACGTCACGCATGGCACGACTTTTGAACCTGCCATCAAAACCCACTTCTTTAAAAATTACAGGAGTTGGGAATCAGCACAAACATGAGTCAAAGGCGGCAATAACAATAGTATGCCGACCCACTCACAATGATACTCCTACAATTACTGCCACAGCTCACATTTTGAAAAACGTCACTGGCTACATTCCCTTGGAGAAGGTACCAAACATTTCCCACGTACTAGGCCAGCCACCCGTGCCATTGGCTGACCAGCTTTACCACACACCAGCCCCGATCGACCTCTTATTGGGGTCGGACGTTCTTGGCCAGGTGTTGGACGGGACTAAGGTCTCGTTGGGCCCGGGCAAGCCCATAGCCTTCGGCACGATTTTCGATTTCGCGTTGATAGGACCCATTGAGGACTTGTATGCGCAGCCGGCGCAGCAGGTTAACTCAGCTCACGTCGTCAGCTCACAACCAGACTCAGCTGAATCAGTCCAGAACATACGTCAGAGTCTGGAAAGGTTCTGGGAGTCTGAGGAGCCCCTCCCTCAATCTCACACTCACAATGATCCCCTGGAGGAACAATGCGAGGAAATCTTCCGCTCTACCACTACACGCGATCCCTCAGGTAGATATACAGTCGCTCTGCCTTTTCTAAAGGACGCCCCTCAACTAGGTAAAACTCACCCTATCGCATTACGCAGATTCCTCAATATTGAGAAGAAGCTAATGGCGAACCCGTCCCTGCGTTCTAAATACGTCGACTTTATGGCCGAATACATCGACTTAGGGCACATGGCTCCCTGTCACCCAAATACATTCGCCCATAAACCTCACTTCTACATCCCTCACCATGGCGTATTTAAGTCAGGGTCGGACAAGCTGCGCATTGTTTTTGATGGTAGCTGCAAAAGCTCCAATGGTGTCAGCATAAATGAATGCCTACACACAGGCCCCGCCCTTCAACAGGACATTGTGGACATCATCATGTCCTTCAGAACGCATCCAGTCGTTTTCAGCACTGACATCCAGAGGATGTTCAGAAATGTGCTGGTTGCCCCAGACCAGAGACGCTGATACTATGGCGGTCCTCACCAGATCACCCTCTGCTCACCTACGCCCTCAATACAGTCACGTACGGCTTAAGATCAAGCCCATATCATGCAATCCGCACCCTGCTCCAGCTGGCTGATGATGAAGGCCATCGCTACCCTGGAGCCGCTCAGGTTCTTCGCAAGTCTATCTTCGTTGATGACATCTTGTGTGGCCATGACACGGTTGAATCCGCCCAAGCACTTCAGGACGAGTTGATAAGTCTGCTAGACCTAGGCGGCTTTCGGCTCAGTAAGTGGACATCTAACTCGCCTAAGCTGCTCGAGAGATTTCCCGACAACCAATGCGACATGCCCAAGGACTTCGACATGAACCCAGAGTCCACGTCCATTAAGGTCTTGGGTATACAGTGGAGCCCTCAGTCAGACGAGTTCACCTACCGCATCTCTCTGCCCCCCATCACACATGTCACAAAGCGGTCTATTTTAAGCACCGTAGCCTCACTTTATGACCCAAACGGCTGGGTTTCGCCCGTTATCTTCCGCGCAAAGCTGCTGCTTCAGCAATTGTGGCTACTGAAGCTGGAATGGGATGAGCCCACTCCCTCTGAAGTACAAACGGAGTGGCACCACATCTCAGAGGATCTGCCGCTGTTGGCTAGCATTCGTTTCCCTCGGCACATTTGTGCAAACAAAGGCTCAGCTGCATACTCGCTTCACGGGTTTGCAGATGCCTCTGAAGCCGGGTTTGCCGCCGTTGTTTACCTCCATGAGCTCGATGCCTCCGGAGATACTTTGGTACACTTGATTGTCGCCAAGTCGCGAGTCGCACCAATCAAGAACCGCCTCACAATCCCCAAGTTAGAGTTGTCGGCCGCCACTCTACTCTCCCAGCTCATGATCCGTGTGTCGGTTCAGTTATCGGCCCATATCAGTATACAACAACACATATGTTGGTCAGACAGTACGATAGTCCTGGCCTGGCTCAATACACCGCCTCACCGTCTTCAACCCTTTGAAGCCAACAGGGTAGTCAAAATCAGCTCAGGCTCACCAGAATGTACCTGGCGACACGTACCTTCTGAGCTCAACCCGGCAGATTGCGCAAGCAGAGGAATGTCTGCGCAATCCCTGTCAGCCCACGACCTATGGTGGTCTCCCACGTGGCTTGGACAGCCTTGTGAGTCTTGGCCTGCGATGCCCTTAGCTCTGGGCCATCACGCCCTGCCCGGCCTTAAGCCCAAACACGTCCCGTCACTGGTCACAGTGCCCGGTCTTGACTTTGACCTGCTCACTCGGTTCAGTTCACTAGACAAGCTCGTCGGAGTGACAGCTTGTCTAAAACGCTTTCTGCACAACTGCAGACACCACCCGGATTCGCGACGCTCAGGCCCCTTGTACGTCAGTGAACGAAGAGAGGCCCTACTTTACTGGGTGCGCAGTGTCAGCACAATGAGTTTGCGGAGGACATCCACCGCCTTCAAACTGGCAAAATCTGCTCCGTCAGACTCCAGCGGCTGTCACCTCTCATTAAAGATGAGCTCCTTAGGGTTGGTGGACGACTGTCCCATGCGTCTATCCGATATGACGCGCAGCACCCGCTCATACTTCCCAGCTCTAGCCCACTTGTAGACCTTATCATTGACCACTACCACAAAATACACTGCCATCCTGGCGCTGACACTTTACACGCTATCCTACGCCAACAATTTTGGATATTGTCCGCGCGCCGTATTATTAGACACCGAGTTTTTAAATGCATTAGATGCTTTCGATGCCGGGCCCAGCCGCAAGCGCCCTTCATGGCCGACCTGCCAGCCGATAGAGTTACGCCTCAGCCAGTATTTAGTCAAGTCACGACCGATTTTGCCGGACCATTCCTCGTTAAATCTAGTACCCTACGTAATGTTAAACTCTTAAAAGCGTACTTTTGTATATTCGTGTGCCTCTCCACTAAGGCGGTTCATTTGGAACCGGTCTCGGACCTCAACACAGAAGCGTTCCTCGCGGCGTTACAGCGTTTTATAGCACGCCGCGGTGCCCCGGTTCTCATCCGCTCGGACTGCGGTACAAATTATGTAGGCGCTAGAAATCAGCTCATTGAAGTACAAAACTTTCTTGCCTTGAATAATGACACGATTGCGCACAAGCTCGCTGGTCAGCACATTACTTGATTGTTAAACGTCCCTAAGGGACCATGGTTCGGTGCGTTACATGAGATCAACGTAAAATCAACAAAGCAACTTTTATATCGCGTAATTGGCGAACAGCACCTCACATTCGAGGAATTCTCTACACTTTTGGCACGAATCGAAGCTGTCCTTAACTCTAGACCTCTCTGCCCACTTTCGTCTAATCCCTCAGACTTTGAGCCGCTTACAGCCGGACATTTCCTCATAGGCCGCCCACTAACGGCCCTTCCCGAACTATCCGTGGAAGATAGGCCGATCTCCACACGTAGGCGATTCCAAATGGTACAGGCCCTTTCCCAGCGCTTCTGGACGCTGTGGACCCAGTCCTACCTTCATACCCTCCAAACCCGCTCCAAATGGTTGTCCCCATCCTCCCCTCCCCGAGTTGGCGAGCTCGTCCTCATCAAGGAGGACAACCTGCCTGCCCTCCAATGGAGACTGGGGCGCATTGCTCGCACCCTGCCTGGGAAGGATGGCGTCGTGCGGGTGGTAGACCTGGACACCGCGAACGGACATCTTCGGAGGCCTGTATTCCGGATCGCCAGGCTCCCAGTGGATGAGCCCCCCCTGGCCCCCGGAGGATGTTCCCGCCAAAGCCGGGACGGACTCAGCGGTTGTTGACGACCGCGTCCGCCTGTCTGCCGCGGCGCCACCGCTGCGCGAGCCGCCGCCGCTAGCTTGGTGAGCCGCGCGCGCCGACCAGTCTTCGGCTAGCTAACGCGAGACGCCCACAAAATACGCGCGCTGCTATCTGCCTTATTATAGTGACTCCTGAACCTAAAGTGAAGAGCTCGACCTAAACGCCCTTAACCAGTGCCCCTAGTGAACTGTTTAGTGTAGTGACTGTGCGCCAGGAACCAACCTACATCGCCGCCCGCAAGCCTCGCCGCCCGTGGTCAGCTCGCACGACGGTTCCTGACTCATCATCCCTGTAAGTACATCCTTCACTATCCATAACCTACCCAACCCACATCTTTTATTTCGCCGCTGTTACTGCGAACGCCTTTCGCCGTAACAATAAAATATAATATAATTTTAATTGAGAAGTAGGTAGCAATAGAATAAAAATATATTTGATACAATACAATACAATAGAATACAATACAATAGATTTATTGTCAATCATAGTGAATAAGATGTTACAGGTGTGTCTAGTACATATGAACCCTGTTGGGTATGACAATTTGAAACGACAGGTAGATATTAATAGGCAATTAATTATAGTTTATTGATCTTAATGTGAACAGAATAATGAATAAATAATGAAATTCAATTGATTGGAATTAGATTTATCCAATCGGTGGAAAAAAAACGTCTTAATTATATTATAGTTATTATTATTATATTATACAATAGATCACACATTTATTTATTATAACATATTGACTATTAAGCTATAATATATTTTAAGTTGCTATAAAAAAATACCGTTACAAAACACAATTATGTTGCATTGTCATCATAATATTATAAAGTCATTGAACGAGTAAAAATATCAATGCCGACTGCTGCCGTGCATTTAGATTATTTATTTTTCGGTAGCTAAAAATGTAGCAACAAAATACAATTTGAACAATTCGAAACGCTTTTACCATGTAAACTGGCGCCGGATCTAAATTGAATCTGAATTGAAACCGTCCTCGGACGCCCTGTGTCCTGCGTACAGAACATGGAAACAGGGGAATCCAACAATATAAGAGTTTATTCACACCTATACAGGACGTTTTTTTGTTCAGTGCGGCCAGCTTTGGTTTGTTTGTCATCATCATCAGCCTATAAACGTCCCAATGCTGGGCACAGGCTTCCCACATGCTATAGCACGTGGGGATATTGGGACACCCACCATGCTGGCCCAATGCGGGTTGGTGGGTTGGTTTGTTTGTAAATATAACTAATATTAGTGTAATTGATAATTGCTTTTAATGAATACTTTTTGAACTACAACTGAGGGTATTGATTTAATCACCATGCTTACTAAATGAGAAAGGTAACTACAAACCCGGGATATGTATGGAAAAATCTAAAACGCACTGTACTTGACCTGGGAATTGAATCCAGGACCTTCGTGTATCGGACAGAACGCTTTTCCACCCAGGCGTCGAAATACCTATTTCACACCAAGTACATCAGTAAATTCTAGTAACAGTTGAATCAGTTAAAAGTTTCTGTAAAATCAGCAAAGAATAATACTTAATTATTATTTTTGCCCTCTTTAAAATTCATCACATGATTCTGCATCAACTTATTCAATTTAAATGAATCATTTCAATGTCAGTTTTATTTTCCGCGGGACTGGCAGTTGTTAAGTAAATCCGCTTTAAATAATTCCCCTGGGCATGCCGCAATTAAAAGACAATATCAAAAGTCATGAGTTGAGGAACAATCGTAAAATTAATATCACTGTCCTATGACAGAGGGCGCTTTATTAAAGGGGCGATTTTAGAGCCAACGACCCAAGAGTTACCCAGCCTGCCCCCTTACTCTTGAAACCGATCGATATTGGATCGGATTGGTATTGTGAATTTTTGTACTCTTAGGTTACGACCCCAGAGCTAATATGGAATGATATTGCGTGGATATTGAGTGTAAAAAATACAAAATTCAATGCCATTTAGTTCACCCAATATGAATCCAAAGTAGCGCTGGTGTCGTTACTTAAAAATACGAAAATTCACAATACCAATCCGATCCAATAGCGATCGATTTTGAGAGTACGGGGGCTTGTCTAGCATATTCTGCTTATAATCAGTCTAAGTGGCGGGCACCCCTGTACAGCAAAAGTACATAATCACGACTATTATCGCCGAAGGGTTAGTAAGAGACTAGGCAATGAGGACAGCAAAAGCAGTCCTCTCCCGTACTCCACTTTTCACCAAATAGCGACTGCACATGTGCTCAACGTGGTAGGTGGTGAGCCCATCGCCACTTTGTGCTGTTGCATGTATGTGCAGTCTTTAGTCCGTTAGTCGTCTTTTACACCGCTACGCGATACTGTTTCAAGGATATTGTTACATGGTTCTGAATTGACCATCGATTACTGCTGTTGGCTGTATTACCTAATATTGATACTCTAATGCTGTATCTATTTGATATCCCTGTTCGGATACTAGATGGAAACAGTACTAAATTGTAGGGCATAGAGGCAAGATCTTAAGTGTTGGGTCGGCCAAGCGCGTGTGATACCACCGTATGTTTACAATCTCAGGAGTTTAAAAAAGAGCATCACAGCAAAAACAAAGGTCAGGAGTTAAACAAAATACCGTCACGGTTAGAAACAAAGCATCGCGCAGCAAACCGCAGTAGGCACTAGAACCGGGCCCTTAGGACCAGATTAATGTTGACTTTGACGACTCCGCCGAGGCAAGTTTTAATGAAGTTGGCGGTTGCGTCGGTGGCGACTTTTATACGGGGATGCCCCTAAATGGTCGCGTTAAGTAAAACTCTAGATTCGTCTTTTGTTAACCCTTTCATGTAAAATTAATAAGTCACCATTATGATCATAATATTTTTAGACTTTTTCAAAATATACTTGGGGAGATATAAAAGGATAGCAGTGAGACGATACCAAATAAATTATTAAAAATAAGCTTTGGCAATTTCCTAACTTTTAAATTTGATAAAACTAAATGCATATATTCAATTAAATTTTGATTATTTATTAAACCTATCACAGAGCCTGCGGTTTCACTGACGTGGTATTAATCTGAAACTAATAAATTTCAGATCCCTTCGCCTTCCTTTCGCCTTCCCAAATGTAAAAGGACGTCCTTCGAGAAACATTTATTCCTAATACGCCCTTATAATTATCTATAGTCGTGTTCGTATTAATAGATATAGTCACCAAATTTTATTGATATAAAAACACTTAGCAGTTGCCAAACTGGCTCAGGTTAGACTCACCCAGCCTTTCACTTTCTAGACATATCTATCAACTACACTACCTAAACAACAGTTTAATGTATTACACACGTATACATTGAAAAAACAAAGCTAATAGCGTATTACCTAAATAACCATTAACAACTCGAAAGTAAAACAACGACAGTTTCGGTATAAATACAGTAAAATCACGATTTATAAACGAGTAGTAACAACGCAAATGAAAAAGATCGATTATTAAAACAATCTCACCGCATCAGACATTGGAATTCAAAAGCTATTCAGTAACCTCATTCGCAAATGTAAACGTTATTATAGCCTTTAAACTACTATTTTCATGAGGGAACGTATTTCATATCGGAGGGACTTAGTCGAACATCAGTAGAAAGGTTTCTATCACTTTCACAAAAAGCTTTTTTGTATTATGTAGTATAACTTAAAGTTATAGTAACATAAAAAAACTCTATTTGCTTCATTCAATTGGTTAATAGGTCATAATTATAAATAATGAAAAAAGCCTTCTGATTTTCTTGCCACCTCTTCTAAGGCTCTCCCACAATCGGAACTGGTGGCACATTCAGTAAAGATTAAACAAAATTTAAGTTTTTTGACGTCATTGGTGTTTTTTAATATTTATACGGAATAAATAATTTGCTTTGATATGTCTTCTAACAGATGGTATTCGCTTATTGCATTTTATTGTTCCCAATTATTCCAATGCCTCTACACATTACACATGCACATCAATATAATAATTGTTGCTGAAGAGTACGGTAACCTGGTGCACATGCTTGCTTTGGCAGGCACCGGAAGTTTTCCACTCCCTTAAATAGTCCTAGTATTAAGGGGCCTTGGGCGGTGAATATGGAAAAATTGGTTAACTTTTATTTAAAATATAATTAAATTTTTTAATGTGTATTATAGAACGTATGCGTGAGGGAATAAACGAAGCGATTGAAAACATTTTGCCCGATAAAAAAAAATCCTGAAATTACCTCTAAAATATCATTTAAATGCACATTACGACCGTGATTTACAATCATAATTCCTATAAAATCATAAACACATAGGTATATCTACATATCTTTTCGATTTTTTGACTGATTTAGATTTTCAGAAAATTTAACTTTTTGATAAAAATGTGAATGGCGCTTACGAATTACCGCGGAGCCCGCCCCGCGCAACATCCACGGGCCCCGCGCAACATCCGAATTTTCGCTGACCGCCTAACTCCCCGTAAGAGGCGGTCATCAGCTGTCTCAAACACCTAGGACAATCTAGGAGAATCTGGTAAGGTATGGGCACACGCTCGATCACAGTCCCTAGAAAACCTATGCGAATGTTTATCTGTCACTACAGCATGAGGAGCAATAACTTTCTCAAAGCTTTAGTTACTTTTTAAAGAGCAAAAGCGACCAGCACCAAATTCCTTCCAAACAAAAGCATTCTATAGTTCCGTTCATAAAACTGTAGGACGTTGGTAAGCAGTAGCATTACTCTTGCAGACAACTAATCTGCATTCTAAAGAGAACGAGTTCGCTGTTCAACACATTTTATATCTTCAGCCACTGAAATATATATCTGGACAATTTGAATTTCACCTCGGATTCGTATTTCCAGGAATTTGAATATCGGAACTGGTTTCTTACCATATTTATGATTGTAATGGGTTGTACTTGTGTTGTGTGCTAAAAACTGTTACAAAGTGGTTTAGGTCTTCTTATTGTGCAGCTTGTGCTAGTGGGCTGTATTGTTTTATGGGTTTGGAGCTTATTATACACAGCTTGAGATAAAAAAAAATATTGCCTAATTAAATTTAAAAAAAAAACAAATAAAATAGGATGATAACAACTTCTGTCAAATAGTCAATTTAATCTAACATTAAACGTACAACTCGTATATATTATAAGCACATGTATCTTCGTTCTGGAGCCTTAATTAATTTCTCCTGGTTCTGGGAATTTGTATTAACTAATAGGCAGTACAGGCCTTATACGAGTAGCCTACAAAAGTAGAGCGTTAATAGACGTTGTAATTAAGCAAAATAAGTATCGTAGCGAGCTGAAAGAATTATCTGCGAATACAAAACTGACACAGGGCAGTATAAAATATTCAAACATTTTATACATAAATAGAATAAAATTATTTCAAACATAAATAGAGAATACATAAAAACTTACACAACTACCTTAAAAAATACACTAGATAACCTATAAAAACTATGTTACTGACATGATTCTGCCATTGTTTTCATTAAAAAGGAGCATGCGGACTTTTTTAAAGCGTCTCGCCTTTATATTTATTTCTGGAGCCTTTGCTACGATGCTTGGAGCGACGTAAGTTTTTAGTATATTAATGGTTGTAAGACCCGATAATGCTGTAGGCTACTTTTTTAAAACATACATACATATATACAGGGCGTCCCACGGCTATGCCACATGGAGAGAAAGTACCTTGAATGCTGTAGATGGAACATTTTACTGAAAGAAGACATTATTTTAATTTAAAAAACCATTTAAACTGCAATTAAATATATTTAAATAATTACATGGTTGAACCGGGAATCGAACCCGTTAATGAGAAAAATAATCATTCTGTAGCTTTATCATACCGATCGAAAGGCTTCATCATAAGGATTATTTTTTGCTTAATAACTTAGTGTCACAAATAAAAGGAAGACCATGAATTTAAACATTTGATGTGAAATTTTGTTCAGAAAAATGAAAAGCTGACATTGCCGTAAGGACATACAACTGACATTATCATAAATTACTTAATTTATGATAATGTCACTGGAGCCTTAGGTACCGTACCTATTACTGATAAATGTACCCACTTTAGAAGTAACCAGTATGAAAATGTCCACGAGCAGAATTTAGACGTATTATTCCAAATATCCACCACAACAATATCAAAAAATCGACAGGGAGCGAAATAATCAAAAGAGTGCGACTTTGTATTCAACAGGAAGGGACTCATTTTGAGCATTTGACAAATTGATTAATTTTGTATTAAAAATGTTAAAATTCATGGTCTTCCTTTTATTTGTGACACTATGTTAGTGAGCAATAAATAATCCTTATGATAAAGCCTTTCGATCAGTATGATCAAGCTACAGGTGATTATTTTTCTCATGTAACGGGTTCGATTCCCGGTTCAACCATGTAATTATTTAATTATCTATGAATGAAGTTTAAATTATTTTTTAAATTCAAATAATGTCTTCTTTCAGTAAAATGTTCCATCTATTACATACAATATTCAAGGTACTTTCCCTCCATGTGGCATAGCCGTGGGACGCCTGTATAATCACGACTATAATCCTCGAAGAGTTAGTCAAAGACTAGGCAATGAGGACATCAAAAGCAATCCTCTGCCAGACTCTGGCAGAGGACTGCTATTGCTTTCCTCATTGCCCGAGTTCACTTTCCACCAAATAGCGACTGCACATGTGCTCAGCGTGACAGGTGGTGAGCCCATCGCCGCTCTATGCTATTGGTAGTATGTGCTGTCCTTAGTCCGTTAGTCGCCTTTTACGACACCCAAGGGATGAGAAGGGGTGGTAGTATTATTTTACCGCTACGTGACATGGTTGAAATTCTCAAATGTTTTTACAAACCATAGTCAATGTCACTTGTCACTATGTAGGTATAACCGATTATCACCGCTTAAGTCTGAAACGGCTCGCAACCCATTATCCCTGCTTATTCTTAGAACTTCTCACATGAATATGGAAAGATTTCGCCATAAGTAAGGTAAGTAGTTTTATGATCAGAAATCAACAACCCACTTTTCAGCCCCACCCACATAGCAGCTGGCTATGTGGGCTTTAACGACCAAAGTAGTTGACCACGACCAAAGGCTTACCGTGCCTTTCAAAGCACGGTAGATTTTAAACAATACCTCAAGCCATCACTTGCCTTGCTACATAATTATTATCAAGCACGGTAGATTTCAAACAATGTCTCATACAATCACTTGCCTTGTTCCATATTATCGTTATTTTATTGATTCATGAGCGCTGAAACAAACATCATTACTTTGGTCACTCCATAGCACAAGTATGCGGTAATTTAATAGACCAAGCAAATCTAGCAATCACATTCGTTCAACTACAAATCACGAGGAAAGCGGCAGCGCAAGTAATGAGAGTAAGAATGCGGAAATTAAAAGATCTTAACAAAGGTTTGCATCTTTTGAATTTTTTTGCTGATTGATAATAATGATGATGATATTAATCTAACACTAAACAAAAGACATTCGCTTAGAAACACAAATTATGAAAAAGGTATTATTTTATTATGTGGCCTTGTCTAATTACATTGAGGTTAATAATTGTTTAGTTTAAACCACCAATCTCTTCCCTTGGATGCCGTAAAAGACGACTAACGGACTAAGGACTTTTGCTGTCCTCATTGCCTAGTCTCTGGCAAGCCCTTCGAGGATAATAGTCGTGCTCATAGTATGTTTGTATGTTTAACCAATAGATGTCATTATGCAATTTTTTT
This sequence comes from Scoparia ambigualis, assembly GCA_963921215.1. Taxonomy (NCBI): domain Eukaryota; kingdom Metazoa; phylum Arthropoda; class Insecta; order Lepidoptera; family Crambidae; genus Scoparia; species Scoparia ambigualis. Next base: position 4,347,447 of record OY992503.1, read on the forward strand.
AATTACGCTGTGGGTACGTTTCGCGGATTACTATACATACGAGAAGTACACAAACAAATATCTTCGTTCAGAATCCATACTTTAATTTCTTCTGGTTCTGGAAATCTGTATCAGGTATTTACATGCCTAATTGACAACAAAATTAGAGCCATATAATAGACGTCATAATTAAGAAAAATAAAGTCTCAGGATTGTAGCGAACGGAAAGATGTAATTTCTGCCTACTTGAATTTGCCAAGGCGTTTTTGAGTGTACCCTAGACCAGAGGTTCTTAACCTTTTTGTCATGAGAGACCATTTGTCAAAATTTCTGTGCTGCCATGGAACACCCTTAGCGTAATTATACAGTAGGTACCTTAATACCTAAACGTTAAGTATTTTTATCAAATTTAGATCCTAAAGAGTTCTATCTTTCTATAAAAAACATGCATACAATTATTCATAGCCCAAAATATTTATGATAAATACACATTTAATTCCAGATTTTAATGAGATTTTTGTGATTGCATACTCTTTACTAACTTCTGAATCCTTGGTTCTGAGTCCTTTTGAATCCTTCTGAGTCTTTTTCTTTTTTTTAAGGATGGCTCCGCGGACCACTTGGGATGCTTCCAGGGACCACCAGTGGTCTGCGGACCATCGGTTAAGAACCACTGCCCTAGACTAACGAACGAACGAACAGCAATTGTTTCATAATACATAAAATTATTAAAACAAAACAGCCACTTCGTCACTACAAACAGTGATGACGCCAGCGTTCGTGATTTGCGCCCTCTGTCGCATTAAGCCCACTGTCCATATATCAAACACATTCGGACACGTTGCCCATTTAATGAATTGCCCAACTTGCCCGACCGTCCCCAAAATCTGTTGTGATTTAAACGCACGCATAAATGCTGCTGGATTGAACTGGATTGTTTTTATATTTTTTCATGTTTGTATATTATTCAAAAGAGCTTTATTTAATGTACAAAATAGCCGCCTGTGTGTGACCTACATTTCATTGTATTGGAATTAGCAAACACCAAACAGCTTATATACTGCATCAAGCATTTGTTGTCAAACGTATTCAAATGGATTTTATATCTAAATACTTGTTTAAAAGTGAAAAAATGTTTATTTAAGTCTAGTTAAAATTTAGTTTCTTTAGACCTCTTGTTTAAACTAATACCGAATAAAACGAACAGCTCCTGAAACACAGATTGTTAAAGTAGGCATAATTTTCCAAAAAAATCTGCATGGTCCAAACGTATCGGCATGTTACTTTTTTTACAGCTCGAAAGCTATCCGAATAAAAAAATCGTATGTCAGCATTAGAAGATGATAAGATGCCTGTGTCACTTTTTATGTAGGTATTATCAGAATCATTATCAGACACCCGTTCTTCGTATTAAGTTACAAACTTAACATTTTCAACGAACGGTGATCTTTAAATGTCATATTCCTTTAACTTAGACATGTTTGATGAAGTTACTATTGTTACTAAGTTACTATATGAAAATAAATAAATAAATCTGAAATTAACGTTGGATACGGAAATAAATATAAAACAATACAAAATATAATATACCTTTCAAGCAACGCGCCGTACAAGTGTATGTGTTTATTACCCGGGCGCACTTCAAACGCGTGTTCCGCGTTCCCGACAGAATTATAGGCACCGATCAGGACAGCAACATTGCATTTGCAGCTACTATAAAACGAACTCGCAGGACTTTATAGATGAGCTTTAAATGCGTAATATAGTTTTTCAGCAGCTGGGGTGTGTCATACCCCATCTGGTGCACAGAAGGTCAAAAACATCTTGAGCTCCTCCGTGCTTCGGAAGGCATGTAAAGCCGTTGGTCCCGGTTGTCGTCGTAAGATGGCAGCCGTTACAACCCACCAACCCGCATTGGGCCAGCGTGGTGGGTTATGGCCCAATACCCCACGTGCTATTGTCCACGTGGGAAGGCCTGTTACCAGCAGTGGGGCGTTTATAGGCTGATGATGATAAGGAACAACAAAGTTGACCAGCACTATTAATAATGTGTAGCAATAATTTCGTTAAGACCAGGAGTTTCTCTGTAGGCGTTTCTTGTTAAGCGTAGCTAAATGAGCGTCCTCAAAACTACCTGTGAGTAGATTGAATCCGTCTATACAAATTTGTAATAATACATCATTGTTACGAAGCCTCTATCCTGCTAGTTTGAACCAGCTATTCAATAAGTTCAATGAGAAGGCCCTTTAGAGACTTAACCCGGCTTTACCAATGTACGCTCGCCTAGTCGCAAAAAGTTTAAGCGCTAAATAATGGTCCGACAGCGCTGCCCGAATCTTATCTCATAGTCCAGTAATGTTCTTAGTTCGGAGTGTTTGTCCACTAATCAGCAGTCCATTTATCCATCTAGGCCATATCTGTAAGACAATCATCATCATCAGCATAAACGACCACTGATGGGGCTGTGGCCTTCACACATAGACAACATCATAGAGGGAGATTGAGCCCTAGCCTATCACGCTGGCCCAGTGCGAGTTGGTGAGCTGTTGAGGTGAGTGAGTGAACTACCATCTTACGACGAAAGCGGGAATCAACGGCTTAAATGCCTTCTAATACACGGAGTTGTCAGTAGGACAACATTAAAATGTATTTTTAATTTTTTCCGGTCCGTTCACCAGACGATTGTCACCATCCATCCATCAAATAATTACTTAAATAGACCTATCTATTTAGCCAGAATTGTAGGAATTATAATTCAGGAAATGAAGGTTTCCTGTAACTTACTCCATCAAGAGATCATTGCATCATATTATGCATCATATTTCATGATTTAAAAGGCACTTTAAGCCGTTCATACAGGCAAGTCTTTGACATCCAACAACGCACCACGAACTACCGTGTGTATGACCTCGGTCCGTTTAACTGTTCCGCAACATTGCGTAGAGGTTGGGGGGTACCAATACTTCAAAGCCTACTTTGGAGTAGAGTTTGTTAAAAAGTATTAGATAGCATGTTATCATCGTCATCAGCCTATAAACGTCCCAGCGCTGGGCACAGGCCTTCCCACACACACACAACAGCATGGCGAGATTGGTACCTAACCCATCACCCCGGCCCAATGCGGGTCGGTCAGTTGGACTGATATTGTTACTACATACCCGCTGTCTGTGAAACCTCCTTTAGGGATATAGTCACCTTATCACCTAGTATGTATATCATGTGACACATACTATAATTGAAATACACGTTACCCTCGGATGACTCCCAAGGATCAGCGCAAGTATTTTCGTCCCAAATTCCGGGGCAATGTATTAGGGTGGCATAGCCAATTTGCCGGGTTAATTATAACAAAGGGTCTGCCGTGTCTACATGACGCTTCATTATGCGAGTAGGCAAATGTTCGGCTAATCACCTCAGGCGGTGTTACGGTGCCGGCCTGATTTAACCGCAAAGGTAGGAAAAGAATATTTTTTTTATTTTGTAAAATAGTTTTGCCTCAACTGGTTATGCTTTTAAACTATCACGGTTATGTCTTAAAATAGAATAATTCTAGATGTAGTCTCTTGAAGTCAGCTTGACGCAGCGAGTTGTCAAATCCGCATTCTCTAAATGCATGAGCGCAAGTATACCATCGAGCATTAGAAAATGACACGACAGTTGTTCCATCAGGCGGAGCTCGATGGCGCAGTGGCTAACGCGTTCGGCTTGCGATCTTGCTCGCTAAGCAACTTTCGCAGCCATGTATTTAATCGCCGCATAATGTGCTCAGTGTGACAGTAGTTTAATTGTAGAATAGTCAGGTTTCTGATGTGCAATAAGTTTAATAGAGGAGATTGTTATGTTTGCATAATATTTTAACAGAGGTGTAATTAAAAATATCCACTTTCGCAATGCCGGGTCGCTGGATGGGTAACCAAAATAAAAACATCTCGAGCCCCTCCGTGCTTCAGAAAGTACGTTAAACCGTTGGTTCCGGCGGTTTTTTTTTATATTGACTCGTCATATTGACTGCATCCTGGCTGATGGTAAGCAGCCGATGCAGTCCAAAATAATGAGAGCGCTCCCCACCGTGGAATAAGCACGATAACGAGCGCTCCCATTCATGACGGCCTGCATAAATGCCGTTTCACGCCGCGCTTAAAAGACCCGGGACTGTAGGAGCTGGGAAACACATGCGCCGGCAAAGAATTCCAAAGCCGAATGGTATTACAGAGGAACGACTTGCCAAATTTTTTGGTACGAGTACTGATACAGTATGATGGTGGTTCCTAAGACCAGCACGTGTAGTCCGGAAGAGGAAAGGAGAGGGCGGGATAAGATCAAAAAGTTCTTCAGAACACTCTCCGTAGTAGTTCCGGTAGAAGACACTGAGAGAAGCAATGTCTCTACGCAGCTGGAGGTCCTCAAGGGAGGCTGTAACCTCAGCATCTCCAATAATGCGTACCGCTCGCCATTGTAGTCTATCAAGTGCATCGAGGAGGTATTTAGCGGAGCCGTCCCATAGATGGGAACAATACTCCATACTCGATCGCACCTGAGTTTTGTACAGCAAACATCGCTGCTCGGGAGTGAAAAACCGCCTCACCTTATTGAGAATACCCAACTTCCGGGAGGCAGTTAAAATAGCACTCTCGATGTCGCATTTTGGATTCAGTTCCTGGCCGATGTCCATGCCAATAATGCTGAGGTTCACCGAAATGGGTAATGGAGAGTTCTGAAGAGAGGGAGGAGTAAGGAAGGGAGTTACCTTGGACGAGAATGCACAAACCTGGGTTTTGCTTGCATTAAACTCGACCAGGTTTTTAGATCCCCACTTAGAGACACGATCGAGAGTCAGGTTCAGTTTGGCAACCAGTTCTTGCCTTTTCAGCATGATATCGGCTTGCTTTGCCGCAGGGTGTCCCAAGTACCGCTCATGCACCGTACTGTCATCTGCATAACAATGAGTAAGATGACAGTCGTTAAAACCCACCAACCCGCATTGGGCCAGCTTAGTGGGTGTGGCCCAATATCCCCACGTGCTAATTGTCCACGTGGCAGGCCTGTGCCCAGCAGTGGGACGTTTATAGGCTGATGATGATAATGATGTTGCATCAGACCAAAACCCTCAGAGTGCCGACGGAATCTGCAAACGTCTAAATAAAATTATAATTTGAAAGAAACACAAGTAGATCGGTAAAAGTGTTTCTTTTTGGTATAGATAAAATTGCACCGCCTCTCGTTTTTTATTAAACATTCCCGACGGCGTGCAACCTCGGTGAGAATACTAAACCGGCGCTTCGGGGGCAGCAAAAAGCCCGATGTAAAACTACGTGCAGATTTTTCATTCGCTCCAGAAAAAGAGACGCAATCGCTTTTCAACGGCTCTCTCGGACGACTAATGCGATCCGTAATTCTTTTCACGGAAAACTGCTAGTTGGCATCCCTAATTTAGTCCAGTTCAAACCGGATCCGAGCGGCACGCATACGTGGCCTGTGTACGGAACCGTTGACGTAGGGTGCGTGTGCACGCTCAATAATTAATTGCGGACAGCAAAGTCTGGAGTAGCTCAGCTGTTATTGAACGTGATGCCATGTACCGGTCTAATTAACTGATATTATCAATTCATGATGAGTATATTATGCAGGATGTTTGGTAACAGGTTGATCCCGTAAATGGGCTATTAAGTGCAAAGAACAATTATTATTATTAGTATGGAGAAAACTAAGAAAAAAAATTACTGTTCCATACATTTTTGTCGAAGAGCATTTGCAGTTTTGTTTGAATACACGATGTATTCAAACAAAACTGCTAAGTAATAGAAAATAAACAAAACATCATCATCCTCAATAAAGTCCAGCGTATAGGCCAAACAGTTATTCTATAGACTTATTAAGTCCTTCCATTGTTAACGATAGGACATGGTAAAATTAGACCATACCTAGCATCATTAGCTCAATAAAAGTTAGTGGGTTTTAATGAGTGCCATCTTATGACAACGACCGAGACAACGAAAAGGAACTCGGGATATTTTACGGTGACCCAGCATTTTGAGCAGTTAAATCGCAACTCGAACGCAACAAAATCGCAACAAAATATTATGATTAGGGGTTGGCGCGTTTATTTAATTATTATATAAACGCGCCAACCCCTGAGCTAGTTTTTAAAAACAAAGAAGCATTTTGTGTAAAAGCTTTGTGATATTATCTAATGCAAAAAAGACATGAATTCGAAACTTTTAAACCGTCATCGCTTAAAACAAGTTTTTTGATTTAGTTCTAATAAATTATTACACAAACTTTTCAATTCTTTTTCGATTTGCCGTATGTGGCAAGCCTTATACACTGAAGAGGAGAGCGTGGTCGGTCAGCGAGTTTTATTTCAAAAAGATAGGCCTAAACGAACACACGGTTGCAGTAGGTAGGTACAGATTTTATTTTGGTTTCTGACTGGGGTTAGAAATATTTTGCTTTTAAAAAACGTAAAACTTTTTATTCATCATTTAGAGCCACCGCACACACGATACTTTTAGCATCGGCGATCGGCGGTTTTGCGACTGGCATCGCGTTTTGGCAACTCTCAGCGTTCGATTGCAGTATTTAGGACGGCTGACAAAAATTCCCTAAGATAGCTTTGGCGAGAGACCAGAACTAGAGGCTAGAAATAGAGGCTGCACATGTGCTCTATGCTGTTGGATGTAAGTGCAGTGTAGTCCGTTAGTCGCCTTTTACGACACCCAAGGGAAAAGAGGGGGTAGGAGTATTCTTTCACCGCCACGCTTACACGGCTACAGAACAATTTTCATCTTTAATAATTGTAAATCTATTCCAGCTTCCTTCACCACTTCGAAACTCCGTCGACCGCACGACTGTATCTTGGAAAATTGTCCTTCGTACTCTATTCTTCCCCGTGAAATATAGCCGATTAAGATACCTGATTTAGATATAGGAAATTATCTGTTTGGGTACATTTTATATCATTGTTTCCAATTTGGAAGTAGATATTTTTGGGAAAGATTTCGCGTTATGATTACACAATTGCTATTTACTTTCTGTTTTACCAAGCTGGGTTCGAGAGATAAGCTCGAAATATAATAAACGAAAAAACATTTTTATCTTATTTTTATGTAACTGAGTCGGCAAACGTGCACACGGATTTCTTGATGGAAAGCGGATACCTCAATAATCCGATGTCTAAGATAGTAGTAAGTTATAGGTAATATACATATAATCACGACTATTATCATCTACCATAGTCCACTTTTCACCAAATAGCGAATGCACATGTGCTCACCGTGACAGGTGGTGACCCCATCGCCGCTCTAAGCTGTTGGATGTGTGTGCAATCTTTAGTCCGTTAGTCGCCTTTTACGACACCCAAGGGAAGAATATTATTCTTTCACCGCTACGCGACATGGTTATAGGTAATTAGAGGAGGTTTATGGGGCAGCTGTTAAGAAGAAATACTACGTCGCTCGTCGACGTGGCATGCAAAATTCTCATACAAAACACACAAAAACGACGTTTTGTAATCCCCTGTTTACTCAGCATCAGTTAAAGAAAGAAATTTTCTATATCTGTATGTTTGATTTTTTTTTGCCTTAAGTTATTTATTTAATTACAGACCAGGAGCATTAAAAATTTAGCGAAATCACTGGCGTCTTTAGAAAATTTAAGTGGCTGGTTTAAAAAAAAATCAAACATACCGACATACACACATCAAAAGTGTCTAGGGATCAAGCATTTTTATGCGGATTTCTTGAGATTGAGATGTGGCTTTGTAATAAATTTATGATTTTATAAATTTATATGGATCCTTTTTGGTGCATTTCATAATTTGAAACAGGAACTTTCAATCAATTTCTAGTAAAAGATGAAAATCAGCTGTCAATATTTTCCCTATAAAAACATACAACGCATTGAAGACATTATTAGTGCTACTGTTTCCCTACTACTGATTAAAACCAACGTTATTATGGAGCGGCGACGTCATTTAAGCAGGGAAGAAATGCTCAGAGCCGTGGGAATGATAGAAGCTGGTTCCCGGCAACGTACTGTGGCTTTAGCTCTGAATACAAGTCAGAGTGTTATCAGTCGACTTTGGACACGTTACCGAAGCACTGGTACCGTGGCTGAGCGCCATGGAGGACGGTATCGCTGCACCACACGGAGACAAGACCGATACATTCAAATCACAACTCGAAGAGCTCCAACAATAACCGCCATGATGTTAGCCGTGAGGCTTCATCACTCTTCAGGGAACTTATTTAGCGACCAAACAGTCAGAAACCGCTTGCATGAAGTAAACCTTCATTCCCGAAGACCGCTAAGGGTACCACCTATAGCAATGCACAATCGTAGGATTCGATATCAATGGGCTCTTGAACACAGAAATTGGGCAGAAGAACAATGGCGTTTCGTGTGCTTTTCTGATGAGTCTCGTTTTGGTATGAGACCGGATACAAGACGTATACGACACTGGAAAACCCCTGGACGCCAACAGCGATTAAAATCCTGCCAGGAAGTCCATCCTTATAGTGGTGGAACCATCATGGTATGGGCGGGTATTTGGATCGGCGGAAGAACTGAGTTGATTTGGATCAGAGGCAACCTCAACGCTCAAATTTATGCTGAGACGATTGTATCAGATTTCATCGTTCCTCTACAAGTGCAAATCGGTCCCTTATTTCAGTTAATGCATGATAATGCACGACCGCACACCGCAAGAGTTGTAAGACAGACTCTCGCCGCAGCTAACATCAATGTCATGCCCTGGCCTGCTCAGTCGCCAGACTTGAACCCGATTGAGCATGCATGGGATATGCTACAGAGAAGAGCTCTGCCAAATATGGAGGGTATCCAGTCGCAAGAAGACCTTTTTTTGTAGTTGCAACGAACATGGGCGGCCATTCCACAGCGTGATTTGGATGAACTCATTTTGAGTATGCCAAACCGATGTTCTTGTGTTGTTAGTGTTCGCGGTAGAAACACGGATTATTAATTGTTTAAGTTACCCAATAAAATTTTAAAGAAAACTGTTATTTCAGTCTTTTTTTCGAACTTTAATGTTAGTGGTTCAAATGTCAAAAATCCCTTTATTAGGAAAATGGCAAATTTCTTTATTAATGCAAAGGTGACTTGGTTTATCGTTACTGTAGACAAACGAAAACACTTTATTTGATGAATCCTTAAAGAAAATTTTAATTAATATCAATCAGGAGAAAAGTTATTGCAAAAATATATGTTGATCCATAGACACTTTTGATGTGTGTATTTCTAAATTAAAAAAATTCAAAATTGTTTAACATACAGGGTTTCTTAAAATTAGGTTGGGACTGTCTAGTAAGTATAATAAAATACCTGTAACAGGCAGCCCCCCTCTTTCTTAGCACTTACATACATAACAAGAAATAAACTCTAAGTACAAAATATATTATAAGTGCGTGTGTGTGTGTGCGAGTGCGTGTGTGGCGGGGTGCGTGTGCGTGTGTGTGAGTGTGTGTAAATGACTACATTATTGCTATGAATACTAATATTGAATACTGAAAAATAAGTTATCAACACAAATTATTATATTAAAAGAGACTCGGTTTCTTCATTATGTCAAGCCATTCAGTTAGTATGCTTTTACATTCGTAGTAAATTTTAGGGAAAATATTTAAATTTTTATTTATTTTATTATATAATGTGGATGATCTAAAGTTGTATTGTGTACTAGCAGTTACTGTTCTAGTCATAGGGACGTGTAAAATTTTTGAATTTCTCCTTTTTAGATTTCTATTTGCATCGTAGGACAACGTTTTATGTGTTTTGAGACTAATGTGCAATATATATAATTTTCGTACTGATAGCAAATTACACAATTTATATAATTCAATAGTGACATTCAATAGAAAACATAATTTTTAACAAACTTTTTTGTGCTCGCTCTACAAACAAGAAACGAGTTTTAAGCGCTCCCCCCCCCCCCCCTTCATACAGGGATACAGTATGTTATTACAGATTGTACCAGTGCAATATATATATATCGTTCAAAAGATTTTTGTGTGATGTGAATGTGATTACATTCACTTTGTTATTTTTTGTATTGTGTTTAACTTGTAAAAGTTAACAAAAATATAGTAATTTATAAATATATATATATTTGTAATTATATTTTGCGAACGCCTTATTTAGTTGCAGCGTGGATTTCAGTATCGCATTTTTTAGCGAATCAATATTTCATGTTGGATATATTTTGCGAACGCCTTATTTACTTGAGAAGATTTCAGCATCGCATTATTTAAGCGTAAAAATTTCAATCATAGCATAACTAATAGTTCTGTCGGTTAGGTTAGGTTAGGCTTTTGACTAATAACGACGCCTCACACACATAATTATACACTCCATGATATATAAGTACGTATTACCATAGTCTGCCAAGTTAATGAAGGTGAGTCTTAGCGTGAGCTGCATCCGATAGATAACTCCGCGCCTCAGTAATTACAGGCCCCGTAATTAGTGCAATAGTTTGCACTATCTAAGCAGAGCCGAATACACATATTTAATTAGTCTGGAGCTTAAGTTTCGTCGGATAGCGGGTAATTTAGATTGGAGGCAAATAGAACGAGACAAAAGACTATACTGAATTTATCTAATTAATGATAAGATATATTTGCAATCTCAGAGGTACAATCTTTTTTTAAATGAATGAAGTTCTTAACAGTTTTTGTTAGTCCTGACGTTAATTTATTAATTATTATTGTCTGAAAAATAAAAAGAAATATTAACATTATAAATGCGAAAGCGAGTTTGTTTGTTGGTTGCGCTTTAATACCGCTATATTATTTTTAATGAATTTTGGTATAGTGATAGATGGGGCTCTAAAGATAGATGTCGCTTCCTATGAAAAATTTACGACTGTCGTGGAAATGCTGGTACATTTGTATATACTCATAACAAACTATCGCTTACTACAGAAATGTTGGTGCTACCAAGCCTATCTAAATAACCAACCAAGGCATCTGTTCACTAAATGCTTTGCCAAAGTACCTACTTGTTAAATGCAACTGCTAATATTAGCGAACTCCTCGATAGTGTTCCTCTTGTATCAAAGGCGTCTGCTGTTTGTTTTGCTCTATGACTAATGATTAACTTCCACGTTGAGAGATAAACTGTTTATCGAAGGACTCTTGATCGGCATACCAATAAAATTAAATAAACCATGCGTAGGGTTCATGCTATGTACTAACAAAATGAGTTTATGTATCTTGATTTTGAATAAATAAATGAATAAACTGTCCACTGCTGGGCAAAGACCTCCATTGTTGAAATCATCTCATCACTATTAATAAAAAGAAAGTATTTTTACGATTTCTTTTTTACTTTTACGCTATCTCTATCAATGAAATCAAGTCATCGGTATCGATGAAATACCTATATATTATTTTCACGCTTTTTTCTTTTACTTTCACATGTTATAAGTATTGCTATTGTCCTGTTTCTATTTTATTTTGAAGTATGCACAGGTTTTCCATAAAACAGTTTTTTTTTTTTTTTTTGAAATGAAACACTTTTTTACGGATTAACTCGCGTTTAATTTACTATTTACATAGTTTTTATATTATCCTGACGTTTCGAACCCTTTACAGGGTCCGTGGTCACAGGGAGACTGAGGTGTTGGTCGTCTCATTGTCAGAAGTTATTTGCCTACCGTCAATAATTTTTATATTTTACCGGGTGCGTTCAAGTTTACACAATACGAGCTAACAATATTTTTAGGTCTGGCAATGTGTTGCTGTTGGGGCTGGGATTTGATGACCTGTATGATGGGGTCCCAGGCAGGTGGTAAATTCCAACCATCCTCTCTATTGAAATTACGATGTTTTTTAATTTCAATAGCCTCGCGTATCATCCTAGGGATGAATCGTTGTTCCTTGGCGAGTATTTGAGGTTTGTCAAATCTGATGTAATGGTTGGGTCCCTCGAGAGCATGTTCACACACTGCAGACTTATTTTCGCGTTTTTTTTTTTTTTTTTTTACTAGGTATGGGTTTGCTCTTGATCCCAATCAAGCCCAGGGGCTAAGACAGGATCTATGATGGTGCGAGTTTACCCAGAAGGTGCCTATTTACTCTTACTTTGAAGATGGACGGGTTATATGTACTCGGAAACACAGACGCAGGGAGGGAGTTCCACTCCTTTGCTGTACGCAGTATAAAAGATGTTGAGTAACGCTTTGTGCGACATTTAGGAATATCCACCAAAAAAGGGTGGTAGCCCGCAGTGCGCCTGGATGTCCGATGGAAGAAGGGGGATGGCGGTATGAGCTCATGCAGCTCCAGAGCACACTCTCCGAAGTACAGTCTGTAAAAGACCGACAGACAGGCAACTTTGCGGCGGTGAGCTAGGGTGTGAAATTTGCTCTTCACTAGTTCTTTGTCGCCAATTAGCCTCTCAGCTCTGCGTTGAATCATGTCCAGTGCAGCTAGTTGGTATTTAGCTGAGCCGTCCCACAGGTGACTGCAATATTCCATGCAAGATCGGACTTGAGCTTTATAGAGAGTTAAAAGCTGTCCCGGCATGAAATATCGCTTGACTCTATTTAAGACGCCCAGCTTTTTTTTTAGCTGCAGTTTGTGCCTTGGACTCGATGCTGGTGCCGAAGTTGAGGTCTGAAGACAACTCCATGCCCAGAAGGACGAGACTATCGGTAATAGGCACAGATGCACCCCGAAAAGTAGGAGTCAGGTTAAAGGGACTCCTTTTAGCGGTGAATAAACACGCTTGCGTTTTGGTGGCGTTGAAATTTACCAGGTTACTGTCACCCCACTGGCAAACGTGAATTAATGTCTGGTTCGTTCGCTCAACCATGGCCTCTCTCATCAACATCACGTCATCACCACTAGCTTTTGCATCCGAAAGGAATCTCTCTACGACAGTACTGTCATCTGCATACCCAACAACTCCCGGTATCAACAGGTCATTGATGTGCAACAGGAAAAGCGTCGCAGAGAGAACAGACCCCTGAGGAACTCCGGCATCAATAGCCACTGAGTCAGAGGAGCAGCCATCGATGACTACTCTGATCGACCGTTCCGTCAGGAAATCAGCTATCCAACTACAAAAGTCAGCGGGGACACCATACGCTGGAAGCTTGTGCAGTAGACTTGCGTGCCAGACCCTGTCAAAAGCCTTTGAGATGTCAAGTGATACGGCGAGTGCTTCGCTGTGCATCTCGAGGGCCTCACCCCAGTAGTGCGTCAGATAAACTAGAAGATCCCCAGTCGATCGTCTTCGGCGAAACCCATATTGACGGTCACTGAGGAGGTCATTAACTTCTAGGTATGAGAGCAACTTACAGTTTAGAACTCTTTCCATGACCTTACAGAGTATGGAAGTGATGGCGATCGGTCGGTAGTTGCATGGGTCGGCACGACTTCCTTTTTTGGGTACTGGCTGCACATTAGCAAGCTTCCAGCATTTAGGTACGGTTTTTGCCTCGAGAGAAAGGCGATACAAGCGCGTTAGCACTGGTGACAACTCAGGCGCACAACACCTCAGTACCCTTGCTGGTATGCCATCAGGACCACTGGCCTTGTTCACGTCCAGACTAAGCAGGGCTCTACGGACCTCTTTATGGTGGATTGTGATCTCCGGCATCGAAGAATCACAGCGAGGTAAATTTGGTGGTTGTTGAGAGCCGGTGTCTAGACGCGAGTTGCTCGCAAACAGAGAGGCAAATAAACTTGCTTTCTCAGCTGCAGAATGAGCCAGCGACCCGTCAGGTTTCTGCATGGGTGGTAACATAGGACGGCAGAAATTCGCCTCGGCTGACTTCGAAAGGGACCAGAACTGTTTACTACCGCTCGGGTAGGATGACAACTTTGTCCCTATTCGGCTGATGTGATCGAATCTGGCCTTTCGAATAACCCTTTTGCACGACTTGGCGGCCGAATTAAAGGCTCTCTTCTTTGCTCGGATTCTCCGTGCACGGACTTTGCGATCCCGGGCTTGCACCCAAGCCTGGTAAGCAGACTGTTTTCGGGCCTCAGCACGAGTACAGTCCGCATTATACCAAGGGCGGGACTTGTAACCGAGCGGGATGTCGGAGAATGGAATAAAAAACTCCATTCCCTGCCGATTACAGATTACATCCGTAATCGCATCGGCCGTACACGAAGGGTCGTTAGAAGAGAAGCATGTTTGCCGCCAGGGATAAGATGCAAGGAAAATACGCATCTCGTCCCAATCTGCTGACTCGTATCGCCATACTCGTCTCGTGCCCCTAGGGCTCATATCCGGAGGAGAGCAAATCGATACGGATTTCACCACACAATGGTCGGACGTTCCCAGCGGGGCTGAGACCGATATCGAATGCTTGTGTGGATCGGTTGTCAGCAGTAAGTCAAGACAATTGGGTGTGTGGCCAGCGATATCCGGAATTCGCGTCGCTTGATCCACCAGCTGAGTAAGATTTAGTGCTAGGGAAAACCTTCGCACTTCTCTCCCAGCATGGTCAGTCTTCTGGAACGGGTACAGCCACTCTTTGTGGCGAGCGTTGAAGTCCCCCAGAAAGACAAGCTCCGCCGCTGGATACCGCTGAGTTGTTAAGTCTGCCGTCTTAGTGAGGTAGTCAATGAGCCGAGTCGCCTCCTGATCACCGCTGTGCGATCGGTAGACACAGACGTAGATTATCTTCTCTACCCCAGTGTCCACCAGAAGCCAAATAACGGAGAACCCGGATTTTTCAAAGCAACGGAGACGCCTACAGCAAATGTCATCGCGGACGTACACACAGACCCCTGCACGCTTTTTGAACTTAAGCTCAATTGAGTAGCCAGGGTAGTTGAGGTACGCCACGTCCGACGGGGTTGCTATTTGCGTCTCCGTCAAGAAGAATAGGTGAGGCTTCTCAGTCTCAAGATGGTGATGGACCGGATCGAGATTTGAGTGCAATCCTCTGATGTTCGCGAGGTGCACTTTTAATGGGAGGAAGTGCAGCCGTTGTTTACACACTTTCTTCTTGCTTTGCCTTGTCATGTTTTGTGATGAGTGTTGGGGGGAAGGATTTTCAGTCGAGGCGCTACTTAGTCGACCATCGATGTTGCCCTAGTTGTTGCAAATCTGACCAAAGGGGAACTCACCTGGAGACTGCGGGGACGCCCGAACCCCCCCGAAATGGCCACCGGGTCCTCCCGTCCAGTCGCCAACTGGCACGGTGGAGCATTTCGGGATTTTTCGCGAGTTGGCGGGGCAGCCTTTCACACGTGGCTAGCGCGCTAGTTGGGCCCCCTACTAACTGCGGTCGGCCAACGGCTAAAACCGTGCTTCGGATCCCGCTACCCTCCAGAATGAGTTACCCGGTACAGCAATGCTAAGGCTTCAAGACCGGTCCTAATCTGCGCAACTGACTTCTAACTAACCCCCATTGGCACTGGCACTCCCGCACGCCGACGGAACGCAGCGGACTGCTTGGCGCCGGATTTCGGCAGGATGGTGGTCGCGAGCCAGGCGGCTCCTTGCGGAGCCTACCACCGCCACTGGGATCTTCAGCCGTCACCACGGGCCATGTTGGTCCGTGATGTCGTTGCCCGGGGTGGACCGCTAGGAGGTAGATCCCAACCACCCCAAAGTTTAAAATGGTTTCGTATAATAATATTAAAAAGTAAGGGGCATATCGGCAAAAGTTTATATTTTACTTATTTAACATTCAGGTAAGGTATATTTATGTGCTTTTAAAGGTTATTATTCATAACGGGTATACGGAATACCAGTGTCGTGGCTATCTTATTATTGAGATGTTAGTGTTTTGTAAACGTTTATACGTTTACGAAAACATCATCGTCCACTTTTTAACAAAAGCGACTGCACATGTGCTCTGCGTGACAGGTGGTGAGCCCATCGTTGCTTTATGCCTTTGGTTGTATGTGCAGTCTTTAGTCCGTTAGTCGCCTTTTACGACACCCATGGGAAGAGAGGGGGTGGTAGTATTCTTTCACCGCAACGCGACACGGTTGTTTTTATAAATAGAAGTTAAAATATTGACTGATATTTAAAAAAAACGTTTACCAAACCTGGCATTGGAGTCACAGCGAGTTAGTGTTTCTAACCTTTGTTGAAAAGTATTAATCCGGCGATGCCATCCCTTGATTCCATTTTGTCGTTCTGTTCTTCTGGTTATAAATTAATAAATTAAAATTGAAATAAAAAAACTTGCATATAAACTATTTTTATCATAGCTGTACTTTTTATTAAGAAAACGTTGTTAATCACGAATAGGATGTTAAGCGAATATGTTATTTTGCCAATGTGATGTTTCAAGAATATGACATTTTAAGAATGTGGTGATTTGAGATTATGATATTTTGCGAATATGATGTTTTGTTAATATGATAGGTATTTTGCGAACGTCATGTTTTGCTTTTCTGTTATGCAGCGACGGAGGGATCGTAATAGTTAATATCGGGCATTAATTAGACTTACTGAGAAAGGTCGTTAAGATTTTAGAGGGTTTCGGGGATAAATTGTGTTGTTCACGTGAAACATAAATTAAACCTAATTAAGGTAAATTTTACAATGTGTGTTACATCTATTTTAATTTACATTGGATATTAGTTGGTATTCTTACTCATTAAAATTTAATTAACATAAAAAATATACTAACGCCTAGGTTGGCGCTCGGACCGATATCCAGAGGTACTGAATTCAACTCCTGGGTAAAGTTTGTTAATTTTTATTTTGATGCATAACTGGCGGGGGCACTGCACAGCAGCGGGAAAGCGAATAAGATAATTATTTATCCACTTACTAACACTAAAAAAAATTGTTGAGTTGTTTCAGTTAATTTTTTATTACTTACTCGTATTTTAATGCAAATGTGCAGTAACGATTTTCAACTAGAGTGCTAGTTCATGATGCTTTTAAATAAAAAAAATATCATAATTGTTATTTATAAACATTGTTTTTGAAATAAAAGCTATACAGTTATCAGAACACAGTTTTAAATAAACACAACTATTAATTAGTCATAGTTTCCGGAAGAGTAATGGGGCAGTACTCTTGAATACGACCGAGTTCGATATTGTGAAATTTCGTACTTTTGAGTTACGACATCAGCGCTAATTTGAATTTGTATTGGGTGAAATAAATGGTATTGAGTTTTGCATTTAGTTCACTCAATATCCGCGCAATATGAATCCAAATTTGCGCTGGTGTCGTGACTTAAGAGTACGAAACTTCCCAATACCAACCTCGATTGATCGGGATCGGTTTCTAGAGTAAGGGGGCTGAACTGCGCAAATTTTGAATACGATTCACTAAAAATTGTACTACGTTACAATTAATGGCAACATGCATCTCAACAAATTATTTTTAACTAAAAATGAGAAGCAATTATCGCCAACACCTGCGGCGGTAGTAAATAAACTCAGTCATCGGGCAAACAATTTGGGTGGAAAGGCGAATTCCGCGCAACTCCACCTTGATAAAGTCGAGTTAAAGTGGAAATAATTCAGAGCAACCGAATTAATTGCCGGGAGATAAAGACTTGTAATAAATATTAAAGGTCTACTAATGGAAGTGCGTTTAATGATAACTTGTTATTTAATTTTCTTTAATAATGTTATTTGGTTGTGCGTACTCTTTAGTGGGTTTACCCTACATCTTGTATATGAAACCGTGTCGTGAAGCGGTGAAAGAATACTCCCTCTCTTCCCTTGGCTGTCTTAAAAGGCGACTAAGGGACTAAAGACTGCACATACATCCAACAGTTTAGAGCGGCGATGGGCTCACCACCAGTCACGCTGAGCACATGTGCAGTCGCTATTTGGTGAAAAGTGAACTATGGTAGAGGATTGATTTTGCTGTCCTCATTGCCTAGTCTCTGACTAACCCTTCGGGGATAATAATCGTGATTATATGAATGTATTTTGTACATGAAACAAAAGATAATACCTGAATAACGAATACGGAGAGTTCAATGAGTAACGTCAAGTTGAAATTAGTTAATTCATCAGAAAGAAGGAGATAAAGAGCTTGCCTAGACATATTTATACTCCTTGTTTTACCTGCCTAACAAATTTTTGGTATAATTGAATGTTACTCATAGCTAGTTTTACTGGCTTATCACAAAGCATATGCTAGGAGTATGCTTGTTGTCTTATCAAACAGTAGCTTAAGATTTAGCGTAATGTACACACATGTATATGCTATCCTATGTTCGGAAATTAACTAATTATTATTTATTTTAGAGTTTTTTTGTGGTTTTTAAGACTAGGTTGCACGAAAGATCCCAATGTGTTGACGTGCCACTGCGAGAGGGAGACCTCTGCAGGCCCCACTAAGATAAGATAATAATAAATAATAAATAAACTTTCCTACACTCACACCAATTATCTAGCCCAAGAGAAGCTTCGTTATGAAACTCGTTAAATGGTTACTAGACAACGGATAAACATACTTATTATACATAGAAAACACCCAGACCAGAGATAATTTAGAAAAACAATAATTTCTAAATTGACCCGACTGGGGATCCAACCCGGGACCTCAGAGATGGCGACACCATGAAAACCGGTGTAAAAACCACTCGACCAAGGAGGTCGTCTTAATGTTTTTTAATACAACAGTTTTACGTTGCACAGATGGCTTTACTAAAACAATTTGCACGGCATAAATCAAAATAAAAACTAACGGACGAACGCGTACAGGCAGTGTGACATCAAAATTTCATTCTCATTATTCTCGGCCAATATGACCTACAGATAAGCCCGCACTAAACGGAAGTCAATCTCCACTTGCCCACTAAATATTTAACCGATCAATTAAGGCAGCGAATTAATTCCGGCCCACGTGTCGAAATAGAGGTTAGTTAAGCTATGAACTGTGTTCGGAGTCAACAAGGTGGAACGGAGAATTGAGGTAACTTTCACGCACATTTTGACAAAGCTCAATCAAAAAAGCACTCTCTTATCAAAATTGCCATAAGCTGACGGACGGACTATCCAAGGAAGAGGTTCCAGGAGCAGCTTAGAGCCGTCTAGTAACTTATAGCAAACTGACATATTTTCTTAAATAAATATTTTAAATAAACAAAAAAGGTTTCATGTGATTTAAGCTCGTGTGTATGGGTGGGATGGATGATGTCCATTTTTGCACATTTGATAATTTTCAAATGCTGTTAAGTATTTGTTTATTTTTCATTCTATTATAACATTATATTCAGTGGCAGCGATCGAATAAAGTGAGCATTTTCCAAGTAAAATGTAAACCAATTTACTATTATGACAAACGCTACCAAATCGACATGAAGCGTTGGCCACTTGTCTGGAAGGTTTAGTTAAAGTGACCTTTTAAGATCAGCTGTTTACAGTCACGCACTCTTGCCACGTGTCGCCCCCGACCACGTGCCTGTTTGTGTGTTTGGGTTACGTCACCCAATATTTGTCATAATAGGAGTGTAAATAGATTTGTTTAGGCACTGCGAAAACATAGACACTTTCTGTTACCATAATACAGTATCACAATATTTCTAAAATTAATAATGTCAACATCTTTTGTTACAGTTTACCGAAATTCACATACTGAACACCTTTTAATAATAAATAATAAATTTATTTGAGGAGCTCGATGGCACAGCGTCTATCGCGTTCGGCTTGCGATCTTGCTCGTTAAGCAACTTTCGCAATGCCGGTTCGCTGGATGGGTGACCAAAATTTAAAAAATCTCGAGTTCCTCCGTGTTTCGGAAGGCACGTTAAGCCGTTGGTCCCGGTTGTTGTCGTAAGATGACAGTCGTTAAAACCCACTAAACCGCATTGAGCCAGCGTGGATGGGTTATGGCCCAATATCCCCACGTGCTATTGTCCACGTGAGAGGCCTGTTCCCAGCAGTGGGACGTTTATAGGCTGATGATAATGATGATGAAATTTATTTACTCAAGTACAAGACTCATTTTGTTTTAGTATTATTTAAGTTTTATTTTAGTTTGCTATATATCTGCAAAGATAACTATATAAAATAATTATGTTTCGTATTTATAGTCTCAAATACCTACCTATATTAAATTGTATACTTAAGTAATCTTTTTTTAGCTGTGCTTCTTTCTGTAAGTGCATGGTGCATGTGTCGTGGCAACCAATAACTAAGACCGCATTTAGATTTAAATCAATCAATTGTAATGTTAACTTTTATTTTATATATGTTTTGTTGGTTGTTATATAAATAAACTAGACGCCCGCCCGCGCCTTCGTCCACGCTAACTTAGAAAACCGTCATAATTCAGCCATATAAAAAAATATATTTACAAAATATAAATAAAACCATCCTCAGTTATCGCTCTATCTTTTAGTGAAAACTCCATAAAAATCCATTGCGTGGTTTAGAAGAATAGTGCGGTGCGACAGACACATGAAAACGGCGACTTTACTTTATAATACGTATTTTTTTTATTTTACCCTATATTGTCCCACTGCTGAGCAAAGGCCTCCCCCAAACCCTTCCACGCATCTTTATCTTTGGTGCTTTCCCACCAGTTTCCCACAAAGGCATCGAGATCGTCTCGCCAACGTTTCCGCGGTTGTCCCCGCCCACGCCTCCCGTGCTCATGTTCTCATTATAATATGTAATGATAATGTTATATACAAAAACTCTTATTTGCAGTGCGTTTAGTGGCCGCTACCGGACACTGCAACCACATGTGCTGCAACTGCCTTTTTGTATGATGGTTTGCCTTCTATAGAAAATGCCAATGTTTGCTTAGCGGCTTCATCTATTTATTTATTTATTTAAGGACAACCAACAAGATAAACACAAATACAAGCAATAATAGGGTAGAACATAAAATGGACTTAAGCTGTGTCGTCTCAATTAGAGGCTGCCACGGCATGCAACGTGGATTACAGTTTTTTTTAATAAAACTACTTACTACTACTTACTTACCACTATTGTTTGTGGGTATCAATACTATATTCGATTCGAATGAGACAAAAAAATTAAAAAACAATAATTTACTGTCATAAAACTATAACTCAATATAGAACCACAGATCAACAAGGTGACAATGCAAAAGACCGCAATATTTTGTGCTTGAATGTCTGCGGCTTATTAGGAAAGACGTTTTCATCATCATCATCAGCCTCTCCACTGCTGGTTACAGGCCTCCCACACGGAAAACTTTGGGGTAATGTGACATAACCCACCACGCTAGCCCAATGTGGGGGGAGAATGGGCCATAACTCACGACGCTACGTTGGCTCAATGCGGGTTGGTGGGTTTTAACGACTGTCATTTTACAACAATAACAGGGACCAACGGCTTCGCGTGGCAAGAAAACTTGTAGTTGTTTCAGCATTAACTTCGCCGAGGTAAACATTTGTATAGCGCTACGGCCATCACGCCTACACTACCGAAATTCAATGTCACAAACTTCCAAGTCGACATTTTTAAAAACCAAGCTAAGTTATTGTGATTTAAAGTCCACTATAGAAAGTTAAAAATCGCAATAACTCAGTAAAATAAACGTTTTTTTAAATATGTTTTCAACAAACTATTTAGATCCCTGTGTTTTACTTTAGCATGCAAAGTTTCATCAAAATTGGCTTATTGGTTTTTAAAAATTTCGACTTGGAAGTTTGTATGGAAAACCGAAATGCGTAAACCCACTTAAGTGTTATTGTTTAGAGGCTCTTAAACGTAAACACTTAACATTTATAAAATTAAATTAAATAAAAAAATCGCAGTCACACAAAAAGCCGAAATTGAAATAAAAATGGATTTGAAGGCATTAGAAAACAACTTTAAAACATCTCGTTTCGCCCGTATCCCTATAAATTATACCACTTAATTCCCAAAACGTTCAGCTGTTGAACCGCGAAAGCAACCGCAGGAGCAGTAGCAGTGCGGAGCGCGAATTGTTTCATCACTATAAGAACTAAATTATTCATCGAGCACCAAAGTAACTACAGCGATACAGTGGGCTACAGAAGTGTTTAAAGAGATTTTTATACATATACTCACAACTATTATCCCCGAAGGGTTAATCAAAGACCAGGAAATGAGGTTTGAAAAAAAAGTCCACTAGCCACAGTTCTATTCTATCTTAATTAATGGCTTCGCGTTTTGCATCAAGCCAATTTTAAGTAGTATATATTTTTGAAGTACATTTAGTATTGTACGGTAGATTGAAATAAAATGGAGTCTCACAACACGTGTTGTTGTGAACACGGAGACGAGACGAGACGAGACGAGACAAGAACACGGGAGAAACTCCCTCTGTCACAGTACTATAGCTCGTTAGATTAGTTGTTAAGTCTTAACTACAAGTTAGTTATCTGTTTTTTTATTATTATTAGTATTGACGTCAATAAGTGCCTGTAAAGGTTTACATTAAATAAATGATTTGAAAAAGACGACAACCTCAGGCGGGAATCGAACCACGCACCTTCCGCATTCCGGGCGGCTGCCTTAACTTGGCTACCGAGGTCTGGCTTTCAACAGTCGAAATTTGTCAGTGCTTGATGCTTATGTTTTTAGTCAACATTGCTTCATCAAATCTTAGAAGTTTTCACCTCTGTGTGTAAGTTAAGTTACTTAAGTAAGTGTTTAAAAATTTTACTTAAGTATATTTAAGCGTTAATTAAACGCTAAAATATAAAAACATAAATGATTTGACTTTGACTTTGTACTCGTTTAACAAAATGACAACTCTTCATGACTATTGTGCTCAGCGTGACAGGTGGTGAGCCCATCGCCACTCTATGCTGTTGGATGTATGTGCAGTCTTTGGTCTGTTGGTCGCCTTTTACGACACCTAAGGGAAGAGATAAGATGTCGCTTGTATTCTATTAAGGAGTCCCCACCACACAGCTACAGATTTCATTTATAAATCTGGCAATCCAGCATACGGCCGGCAAGCTGACATCAAGCATGTCGTCATCTTTCTAAATTCGACTCTACCCTAACGTCACAAAGATCACACTTGGTCACACTTCAAGGAACGTTAAAAGTATTCTAATTTAAAATACTTATCACTTCGGATTTATTTATAAGTTCTAAATGCACAAACACTTGACTGACATTTCAATTTAAAAAACAAGCGAAACAATTTACAAACTTTCACAACAAAGTTCTATCCCTCTTTATGACCGTTTTAATTATTCATAATACAATAACTTCCAATTTCCTTAGCGAAAGAGATTAGGGTAAGAGTTCCGGATATTAGCCCGCAACTATAATAATATTTTGTTAAGAACATCAAAGATTATGACAATAACTTAAGCATATTATATTAATTAATGAAACTAGCTCTTGAAAAAATTAAAGCCATTTTCATGGTGTAGGCGTTAGACATGTAGGTAATTAGACATTTTATGTTATGATGAAGCAATGTTGACTAAAAACATAAGCATCAAGCACTGACAAATTTCGACGGTTGAAAGCCAGACCTCGGTAGCCAAGTGGTTAAGGCAGCCGCCCGGAATGCGGAAGGTGCGTGGTTCGATTCCCGAATGAGGTTGTCGTCTTTTTCCAGTGTTTAAAATCTGTAGCTTTAGATTAAGTAACTCTATAATTGCGCATATTTTATTTGTGCGCAAAAAAATGCGCAATTATAAAAAAAATATTCTGTATAGCCGTGTCGCGTAGCGGCTCATTAAAAGAATACTACCACCCCCTCTATTCCCTTGGGTGTCGTAAAAGGCGACTAACGGACTAAAGACTCATACATCCAACAGCATAGAGCGACAATGGGCTCACAACATGAGCACATGTGCAGTCGCTATTTGATGAAAAGTGGACTATGGCAGAGGACTGCTTTTGCAGTCCCCTGCCTAGTCTCTGACTAACCCTTCGTGGATAATAATTGTGATTATATGTATGTATGTATGTAGATCAATATAAGATTGCCTCATTCCTGTGCCACATAAGAAACGTCATATAAAGCAGTCTCGCCCCATACCACCAATTTCATTACATAAATTGAACGAGTTACCCTGAAACGTGCAGTTAAGTTGAGACGTTAAAGCTTAGTGGCCGTAGTAAAGCGTGCGTAAAGATAAGCCGCCTTGATATTCGCATTAACTTAGTTATTGGTTCGGCTATCATTTCTTTCTCTGCGTAAAATGCAACAGTGTCAGTTTTGTAGCACTGTGAATTTGGCAAAAATGTAAACTAGTTCAATTCGATGTTTTTAGACCTCCAAAGACTGTTTTGTATTGTTTTGTTAGTAATTGTTTTAGTTTGCAACAAAAATCTGTTGTTTTATAATTTCGACATCATACGTACTCGTATACTGTCTGCAATTAATAAAATAGTTGGAACAATATAAACGAATTAATACAATACACTTTTGCTCGAATCTGTACTAAACCTACCTTTATTATGTTACCCCGTCCTTCGCATGCGCATAAACCTACAAATCCGCGTGTGTGTTACTTTTGACTGTTCATACGTCTGTGTCTGGATTTTTACATTTCCTATTAGTTTGGAATATAGGTTATAGATAACCCATTTTGTTGGTACAAAAAACATTTTGGTATATATAAATTACGGAAATGCCCGCAGTAGTTTATTAGTAATAACATTATCACCGTCCCGGTGGTCGGCCGTGTTCCATCTTCTAAAAACAGTACTTCTAATAAGTTTAAATTCAATTTCCGAAGTGGGTACAACTACACGATATAAAATTTTAGTTTTCATGGGCATGTGTATAATACCTATAAATATATTTATTATCTTATGTTTTTTCGTTTATTTCTTGATTGGAAGAAGTAAGATTGACTTGGACGGTATCCTTTTTATGAAGCTCCTTTGCTATCAAAGTTTCCCCGAAACTTTCATCTACCCTCTTTTCAACTACACTTATGCCTGTTTTTCTGACGCCACTGACGAGCTCCTTAACTAACTTGAGCACCCTCAAAAGTCTTCTGCGTCCTTTTATTTTTTGGCTTAATATCATGACGACAACGTCTAAAGGTCCCTTTAAAGAGCTGTGTGTCTACCAATCCGTTTATAACGGAATACCAGAATTTAACGGCTTTATTAGCCATATGTGAAATCTCAAATAAGTAGCGTCCTTGTATGGGTCAGCTTCGAAATTAACAAAACATCATTATCGTGATGAAATATTTCTAAAGGCATGTATAAATGTCTAAGGGTGGATTCGACCAAACTGGACTAAGGTCTTATACCTAGATTAAACGCCGAATTTGTATAGACTAATCTCGGAGTAAGTCTTATTCCAGTTTGGTCGAATCCACCCTAAAACATTTTTTTTTTGCCAAAAAGAATATAAATGGCTAACTTAACCTAACCTTCGATGCGACCGTAAAATTTATGCGTCCGTTAAAAAAAAGATTAATAAATAAAATAACTTGAAAGTATTTGGTACAATTCAAGTCACCGGCCGTTTAACGAGCACTGCGCTTTTTATAGCTAGCATTAATATATCGATACAGGTTTTTACTACCCCTCAAACCCCAAGCGGTCGCATGAGACCGCACCTACAAAAACACACTTGACTTTGTACCGTGTTCTCATAGACTTACAGACTACTTTAGTATGAACAAGTTTGGTTATTTCGGTTCTGTGGTTCATCTTATATATTGTTATTGCACAATATCGCATAGCCTATAATCCATTCTGTCAAATTTGACGTTAACAGTTACTGTCAAAAAAATTTAGTCAAATAACTTACTCAAGATATTTGACTAAATTTTTTTTGACAATTTCGTTGGTGTTTCTTTTACAAACTGAGTGTATGTACTTTACCATTATTCCAACAACAACGAAAACCGTAACACAATACTTTTGTTTACCTGTCCTCCTTTTGTTTCCTAACTATCTCATATTCGTACACCTACATTTACGGATTAGGTGATATATTTTCCAGCTCACATACCTATATAATTTTCGCCGCGCGGTTTGGACGTTGCTAGATTTTCTTGCAAGTGCAAAGGTAATCTAGAAGTTTATGGCTACATTCTAAAGAGTAGAGCACTATAATAACTACCTAGCCACAATGAATCATGCATTTTCAGTATGTTATTTGTTATATTTTCAGATAGTAAGTATACGAGATTTTTTTTAAAATCCTTAATATAAATAATAATAAATAAATAATTTCCTTTCATAATTAATGCTGCTTTAAAATATTTAAACGATTTTTTTAAATGGAGAAATTTAAGTAAATAATAAAAAATTTACATAGAATCGTTGTTCATGTCTGGTCTTTGACTGCTGAGCTTTTAGTTAGGAGCTGAAGACAGAGCACAGGGCGTGGCAATGCCACATAGTGTGATATATGAAAAAGTATTTATGTTCTAGCATTCTATGACGTATATTAATAACTTTAAATACACGCCTCACTTGCTTATCAGTGACCGCTTGTCTTGTAACTGAGCTAATAAGCCATACCACAGACTTGATTACCGAAAAACAAATTAAATTAAAATATCTTAAACGACACTGGTCAATGTTTTCATACCTTTCCAGCCTGCACTGCGTATTCGCCACTAAATTGAAGTGTTTCAGTTACACTGTTGCACGTGACACAATATCCGTCCAGTTATAAAATATGATTGAAATACATTATTTAAGTACAGTCGACGTCAAACTGGTCGAAGCAACAAGAGCAGTCAGGAATTGATCAGTTAAAAGATCACTAACTTAATTATGTCCAAATTATTAACAAATTACGGAACGCATAACTATTGTATACTTTCTAACTTTCGTTTCATTTATTACCATTAATTGAACATGCAGCATTCTCAGCCTGAGGAATATATTTTATAAATAATGTGCAACAAAAAAAATCCTCTGGCTCTCTCTTCTCTTTTTCGGAGCCAGGGGAATATTTTTTACAAAAATTGTGCGGTAAAATAACTCCACTTGTAACGAAAGTTTCTATATCTACCAGCGACTGTTTGTTGACGAAGTCACTGAGCTCTCCGCGGAAGAGCCCTCTAACAAAACACAGACATAAAGTCAGCGAACACTTTCACTCGCACGCCCCGAGATACCATCAGATCCAATTTCCTGGTTCGAGTTTACGTTGGCGACGTTTCCATTGTACAAACAGACGGCATTCCACTTTGTGGCAACTGTGAAGTTTAATAATATTATTATTTATATAGAGTGTATTTCCTTAATGTAAATTCAATGTAAATTACGAAGACAATTATGTTTTTTTTGTAAATTAATTGAAATTCGTAATCAAACTTTTGCGATCAACGCTGGCACATAGGGAGAGAGCACATACATTTTTTTATGTTAGTAAAGGAAGCATTGCAGTGGCTGAGTTGTTAAGCCCTTGGCCCGGTAACGGTCCTAACTTTTTATTAGAGACGATTAATGAAGGCGAACTTCACGTGGTACAGTTCTAAGTATGGGGAACCCCCAAAATTTATTGTTTTTTTTTTCTATTTTTGTGTGAAAATCTTAATGCGGTTCACAGAATACATCTACTTACCAAGTTTCAACATTATAGTTCTTATAGTTTCGGAAAAAAGTGGCTGTGACATACGGACGTACAGACAGACGTGACGAATCCATAAGGGTTCCGTTTTTTGCCATTTGGCTACGGAACCCTAAAAACGAAGATTTTATGCAATGAAAATCATTAAGAAACCCGAATCCCTCTCGTTTCAATTACATCATTAAAGTTACCGATAAAGAAAGTTAGAGAATCCCAAGTGAAGTGACCTTCAGTCTTATTATCACTTACCATCAGGTAAGATGAAGGCAAAGCGCTTTTCCCGTTCTAAAATAATGCTACCTTTTTTACTCGAACTTTGCCTTATGGTTCTAAGAAATCTTTTTACTGTCTGAAATAAAGTAACATAAGTCTTCAGAATATTGGTGACGTACTTATGAAGGTCTCGATCCCTCTTGCTTCGGAAAGCATGGTATGCTGTCCCGGTTTTTTGTCGTAAAATGACCATTTGTAAAACCCTAAAATAAATTTTGGTAATTAGGCCAGCGTGGTAGATTGAGATGGTGGGAACACCTTCTTATAATGGGAAGACCTTTGCCCAGCGGTCCAGTACTGGACTCCGATTATAGACTGATGATTGTGATAGTGAACCTCTCTCTTACCCACCAACCTGCATTACCCCATCAGCCCGCATTGGGCCAGCGTAATGGGTTGAATGGCTCAATCTCCCCATGTTCATGTGGAAAGGCCTGTACCCAGCAGAGTAGTTATGGCGCTAGACTTCAGATAAGACGGTTGTAGCTAGCCAGGAGGACTTAATAAGCCCAACCACCAACCAAGAAGCTTTTATTAGCGTCCAAAATGAGATGGCTATGGAGGTCCGAATAGACATCGCGGACAAGGTCGACGAGCTGATCAAGCAGAATGAGAGGCTTGAGAATCTTGTTCGCCTTTCAGGCAACATGCTGACGGCCGCTCTCAAGGACCAACATCCCTTGGTCCACAGCTCGTTGACCGAACCCCAAGCCGCTCCAAAACCCACCTACGCTAGCGTTGCTGCGAAGCTACTACCACCTACGTCCAAAACTTATCCAGCGATGATTGTGTCGTCCTACGACTGTACCCTAAAACCTCCGGAAGTGATGTCCTTTTGGAAAAAGGAGATATCCTTGCGGAAGCACAAGTATGCCCCGTCAAACTACTGCCTATACCAAACGCCAAGCTGAGGGTTGAATTTGAGCGCAGCCCGTCATAACGATAGCCCTAACTTCGCCGCCGAACGGGCGAAGCGAAGACCACCACTACTCATTCTGAAGGGAATCTCTAAGGATGTCACCCGCGAGGAGTTAGTGGTGGTCCTCGTGACACAAAATGACGTTGAGCTGTCCCGCATCTGCTTCCTAACCTCAAATAAAATCCCAGCGCTGTACAATGCAGTAGTAGAGTGACCACTCCCGAGATGCGTAAAGTCATCCTAGCTCTCGGGAAGCTCAACGTGGACCACAGTAGGGTCCACGTTGAGGACTTTAGCCGATTCGTACAGTGCCACCAGTGTCTGCAATACAGACATCAACACAAAGTCAAAGTGCAAGTCGGAAAAGAAGCCCTGTGCCTATTGCGCTAGCACGGGGCACCGAATAACTGAGTGCCCCAATAAGACCGAGAAGACTAAATGGTACAACTGTTCTGCACACAACCTGCGCATGGGCACTAGAGTGGATACCGGATACAATGCTACGGACGGTCGCGAGTGCCCCCGTATCCAGACTGACTACGGGAATTAAACCTTTTCTAAATTAATTTTCCCAAATTATAAAAAAATTAAAAAACTGATAAAACTTATAATTAATAACAAAAGTAAATTCATTAAATGTTAATATAATATTTTAGAAAACTCAACCTCAAAATTATGATTTAACTATTTTCGAAACTATACTTTTATACTATGAGAAGCTTAATAATTAAATACTTTATTTGAAATACACCTAAATTACACAAAAATAAACATTTTACTTAAGAACATACCCCGAAAATTAAAACTACTTCAGTTTCTAGAAATAAAAAATATAACCCAGTGTTTTAAAAATAATACTTATAAAATCATTATCTCTAAAAATTCAAATTAAACTAAAATTAAACTAAACTTAACTATGAAACCAAAATTCAACTAAAGTTGTTAAACCAATGTCAATAAATTAATTGTCGGTTATTAATTGTCGGTTATTAATTTATTGACATTGGTTTAACAACTTTAGTTGAATTTTGGTTTCATAGTTAAGTTTAGTTTAATTTTAGTTTAATTTGAATTTTTAGAGATAATGAATTTATAAGTATTATTTTAAAACACTGGGTTAAAGCTTCCAAGCAATTTAACTTATAAAAACTTATTAAATAATGTAAAACTTTAAATAGACATAATATACTTAACTAACTTTTAAATGTTCCCAAAAATATAAGGTTAAAAAATGTTAATAGGCACATTCCCTTAGTTGTAAGCAATTCCTATGCCTTTCTTCCATTTTTCTCTTGCTCTTCATTTCTCCATATTCTCTA
This sequence comes from Scoparia ambigualis, assembly GCA_963921215.1. Lineage (NCBI taxonomy): Eukaryota > Metazoa > Arthropoda > Insecta > Lepidoptera > Crambidae > Scoparia > Scoparia ambigualis. The sequence goes on from OY992503.1 coordinate 4,377,366, forward strand.
TTCTATTTAAATAGCGTCCCGCAATTAGTAAAGAAAGGACCTTAAGTCCATTATTAGTTAAAAAAAAATTTTAATTGGATTTAAGAACTTCGTCGTTTCCCAATGTTCCCAAAACACCCTAAATTTCCCAAAACAGCCTTTGTCCTAACATGTTCCCTAAAAACCTTTATCGTCCTATCTCAGGGTCGTCCAGTCCCAGAGAAATCGCCTGATGTTACGCAAAGGACTCCTATGTTCTATACTGAACCATAGGAAACCGTTAGCCCTAAGTCTCAAATAAAAAAAAAAAAAAAAAACCACCAACCAAACCAAATACACAAATATCATCAAATCAAATCAAATCATATACTCTATAATCAAGTTAACTTACTATTTAAGCATTTTAGAATCGTGTAACAAAATATATTTTTTTATATGAGGATGGTAGGCCCCAAAATTCTGGAAGTCTTTTAGCTGCTGTGGAGAAGAACGGGTGTAAGAAACTCCACAGCTTTATAAAGAAGTAACATAAGAATAAGAATAAGAATAAGAAATTGTTTATTGTAATAACTGTGTACATGAAAGGTTTAACAAAAAAAAGGCGTTTAGACCCAACAGTTTGCCCATCTCGGACGTACAATATTATTAAAAATAAAAATAAAATTACAAAACAATTACATATTAAAATCAAAATATTCATTCAAATCATAAAAACAATTTTTTAGTAGCCATTTTTTTAGTTCGATTTTAAATTTAATACCATACAATGACTTGATGACACATGGCAAGTGATTGTATATTTTTATACCAGTAATATAAGTGCTTTTTTTCGTCATATAACTGAAATAGGGTACAGAGCTTACGTTATTTATATATGGCATCCTTATAGTATTTTTTAAAACTTTTTTCTTTCCGAAATATTCACTATGTTCTTTTACAAATACACATATTTCAAGTATATATAAGCATGTCAGCGTTAGAAAATTGTTTTTTATAAAAGTAGGTCTAAGCGACTGCATATGGCGCATTTTAAATATAATTCGTAGACATCTCTTCTGTAATACAAAAACAGATTGAATATTCACCGAATTTCCCCAGAACATTATACCATATGTTAGAGTTGGATACACATAACCGTAATAAGCATTTATGACAACGTCTCTGGAAGTTACATTAGATAATATCGACAATACATAACAATAACTAGCAATTTTTTTATTTATTCTATTAATTTGAGACTTCCAATCCAGATGAGTGTCAATGCACACTCCTAAAAAATTTATTTCTTGTACTACTTCTATTTTTCTTTGGTCAATTTCAACATTTATATTTTGCGGTTTTTTTTTATAATTTCTAAACTCTACTATCTTTGTCTTATCTAGGTTCACTCTAAGGTTTATAGATGCTAGCCAGCCAACAACAGCAACAAGTGTATCATGTATACCTCTTACAAATTCTTTATTATTTAAATTGCTATCATTTGACAGAAATATAGTTGCATCATCAGCAAACATAACACACAGTTTACCCGTTATTTGGGGCAACTCATTTACATAAATCAAAAACAAAAGCGGGCCCAATACGCTTCCTTGTGGGACACCCAGAACTACATCTTTATATTTTGATTGCGTTGATTCGATTGTTTTTGTATTTTTATTAAAAGATTCTAAGATTATTGCTTGACATCTATTCGAAAGATATGACTTAATTAGTTGTAATGCATTACCTCGTATTCCAATATGTTCCAGCTGCTCTAAAAGTATTCTATGTATGACGCAGTCAAAAGCCTTTGAAAGGTCTAGAAACAATCCAATGCATGTTTTTTTCCTATCTACGTCTAACCAGATCTGCCTCAGTACTCTAAAAATGGCCATTGTAGTATTTTTCTTTTTTTGGAAACCGAATTGATTTTCATGAAGAATATGGTGTTTCTCAAAAAAAGCTATTAATCTATTAAAAATAACCTTTTCAAATATTTTTGAGAAATTAGACAGCAATGTTATTGGTCTATAATTATTTATTTCGTATTTCGGTCCTTTTTTATGTATTGGCTTGATTAAACCCTTCTTCAAGTCATCGGGAAAAATACCAGTTTCCAGACATATATTTATAATATGAGCTAAAGGCTCAGCTATGTATTCAATACTTGCTTTAATAATTTGTATAGGAATGTTGTCATGGCCTGTACTTTTTTTATTTTTCAAACTTTTAACTATGGTTTTAATTTCGGTGCTGCATACAGGATAAATAAAAATACTATTTAATTGTGGTTTAGTGGCTAATTTATACGTGTCATTGTTGGTAATATTAGATTGATTTAAATTAATGAAATGAATATTAATGGTTTCAGCTATGTCAATTTGTGAATTAATAAGAATGTCGTTTAATTTTATACTATCAATTGTTTGCTTTATAATATTAGCTTGAGATGTATTTTGTTTTATAACGCGCCATGTGGCCTGATTTCTGTTTGCACTCTTGTTTATGAATGTTGCGTTTGTTAATTTTTTTGATTGTTGAGTAACCGATTTCATAACTTTAGAGTATCTTTTATATTTGTCTACAATAATTTGAGAGTTTCTTTTATTTGATTCAAGATAAAGTTTCCTTTTGTTTTTACTTGCAATTTTGATGCCTTTTGTTTTCCAGTTTGACGTTCTCTTATGAGTAATTTTAACTTTAGTCGTAGGTACACATAAATTATATATTAGACCAAAAATGTCCATAAATTTATTATATGCTTCGTTTGCATGATTCTGTCTCAGTACCTCAGAAAAACTAACCTGTGATATATATTTAATAAATATTTCAAGATACCAATCAGGATTTCTTTTGAAAGTGAACCAAAACTGTTCTCTAAAGCTTAAGTTCGACATAATTGACATTATTTGACATGAATGATCAGATAAGCCTAAGTCTAATACATTGGTATCGTATTGCTTTATATTTGTAAATATATTGTCAATGCATGTTTGCGAATGTGGCGTAGTCCTTGTAGGCACCTTAATTGTGTCGTGTAGTTTGTAAGATCGAAACACATTTAACAGTAGCTCTGTTTTATTGCTTTTTTCAAGTGTATTAACATTAAAATCACCTAATACAAATAGCTTTTTGTAATTATTTCTTGGCCTTATTATTAATTTACGCAACAAGCTTTCCATATTAGTTAAGAACACGTCTAAATTACTATCTGGCGTTCTGTAAATGCAAACTATTATAGTATTCAGCCCGGTCACCAACATGCCACAACATTCAAAATGACTCTCAATCGACATATCAGACATCCATTTTAATGTCTGATAATCAATCGTGTTCTTGACGTACATTGCAACACCTCCTCTACTTTTCCTTTTTCTACAAAAATGTGCAGCCTTTTTGTAGCCATCTATTTGTAGTATATCCACTTCACTATCCTTCAAAAATGTCTCACTAAAGCAACATACATCTATTTGTTTTTCATGCATTACTAATTCTAGTTGATCAATTTTAGATTTCATACTTTGAGCGTTTAGGTGCATAATATGAAATTTATTATTGAGGTGCTCATTATTGACGAAAAAAATGCGACTGTGTTGGTGATTGATTAGAGTTATTCGTTTCTTTTGAAATTGTCATTGGTTTATTTTTATTCATCCGGTTAAATAAGAAAGGTATAGTATGTTGAATTTGCCTCTCTTTAGAATTAACACTAATTAAACTGTTTTTTAATTTATTATTAATTGTTTTAAAATAGTATGGTATAAGTTTTTGTGTTATTGTTGAATGTCGATCTTTAGTGGGTTTTTTTATTGTATTTTGTTCGATTATGAAATTTTTCTTTATTAAATATATTTGGTTGCTCAATAGTTTCTTTGAATAGTTTGCATAATTAATTTTATAGTTTATGGCTAGTATTTCTCTAAGCATCAATTTACTTGTACATATCTTACTATTATATAAGTTATTACTATAGTATTGAAAGGGTACAAACGTTGCATAAGAAAATTGGGAACAGATAAAACGCAATGTTTCATTTTGCATCTGTACATTAATATGTCTATTATCACAAACTTCACCAACCAGGACATTTGTGTGTGAGAGAACTGACAAATGGTAATAAAGGAATGATCGAAAACTTAGAGGATTGTCATCACTGGATCCTGTCAAGAGAATAACATAGTCTGAGTCAGTAAAGTTTTTACAAATGTTTCGAGACGAAGTTAGTGTTTCGCTTATCGGTGCATTTGGTTTTACAATACCTATTACATTGAACTCGGGCCCTAACAAATCCTGCAACATGTTGCTTATGCCCTTACCGTACCCATTTGAAAATATTACAACTTTACGTTTCAAAAGCAATTTTTTCTCTTCCTTATTCTTATCTTCATTTTTTTGTTCTTCGTTATTTTCAAAATAATTGGCTTGTGAGTTTATATCTGAATTTTTTCCCAGGATTGTTTCGGTTTCAATGCAGTCTGGAGCCTGTGTAAAATCTAATTTTGCTTTATTCAAACTTTTCCGGATTTTTTTGTTTATATCCTTTTTTGGAGTGGATCTGCATATGAGGGAAAGTGTATCAGTTTTCTTTTCAAAAGAAATTATTTGTCTTTTTAGGGAACTATTTTCTAGTAACAAATTTTCTATTTCATTTTCAGCTGCCTGTAGTTTGGTCTCCAGTTTGGATACTTCAATCTTTAATTCTTTCAACTCCTCCTTCGCACTAAATCCCGCTTCAGGAAGACTTCTGTTTAACATACGAGTTTCATTACAACAGCTATGTTGCTCATCAGAGTCTTCAGAATAAAGTGACTCAAAGGAGTTCTCCGTAGAAATATTAATTTTATGTTTGACCCGTTTAGTAACAAAGTTTTGGGTTATATTCAGATTTTTTGTAAGTTCTGAGCGTGACGTTGATGGAGTACTGGAGCAATGTTGTGGTTTTTTTACGCATCGTTCACATCTCCAATTGTTGCTTTTTTTGTCTTTCATTAAATAAAACATTTTTTCTGATACATTAGTACAATTTAGGTGGTAAATCTTAGTACATTGAGAGCAATTTAAAAACTGTCTTCCGGAGATGTTCTTGTTACATTTTTCACAGTTTCTCACCATTTTGGTTGTTTAACTACAAAATTTTGTAGAACACAAAAAAATTTCAGAACACAAAAAATACTTTCAAGGTCCGGGGTTTGATCCACGAACGATGAGTTTTCGATCCGGCTTCAATGCCGCTCGGCTATTCGACTCTCGGGTGTAGATGACCAAATAGGGAAACTTTATGTAGGAGCTTAAGCCACAGTAAAGTCTCAAGGACGGTCATTGACCCGTGTCACTCATTCAACGACACCGCCACTTCACTTTGAATTTAATGTTTTGTTTTAACGGTCTTGCTGATTTTGTTTTATCGTAAAATATTTAAAAAACTGCACTTTGATATGGTGACTGTTACGTTAACAGAATCGTAGTAACACAGGCTACAGAATAATAACTTATTTAGGTTGAATAATAGACTTTTTAAGTACTTTAGATCATTTTAAAGACGGAGCAAAGTATAACGTGACAACTTAATTAGATGCTTGCGCGCGCACTTACGTAACGACATTTACAAAACAATATTATGTCATTACCAAATCATACCAACAATATCAATAACATACCAACAATAAAAATTTAATAAAAACATTTGTATAAGTAATAAAATAAAAAATAAAAACAAAAGTTAATCTTAAAAGTTTTACTCGGGCACACTGAACGCATCAGAAAAAATAATTATTAAAAAAAGAAATAAAAAAAATAATTATGTGTGCTACAATATTAGAGGAATGTTAACTTCATGCATTTTTGTCCTTTCATATATACCTATCTCTCGCTGGGAATCCAACCCAGGACCTTTGGGTCTAAGACCGGTGGCTTAGCTACTAGACCACAGAGGCGGCGACACATGGTGAAATAAGGACATAATTCATCACGCTGGCCCAATGCGGGTTGGTGAGTTTTCACGATTGCCTTACAAAAACCGGAACCAAAGACACGTAAACCTCCCGGAAGGCTCCGACGCACGGAGGAGCTCGAGATGTTTCTAATTTGGACAACCATCCATTAAGCTGGCATTTCGAAAGTTACTTAACAAGCAAGATTGCAAACGGAACGCTCTAGCTGCAGCGCCATTGAGCTCTTCTACTCTTATAAATAGGGAAAGGAAAAGTGTCCCTTTCACTTAGCGTTGTAAAATGGAAATAAAGCACCAATGTTTATATAGGACGACACAAAAGAGGTCGCGGATATCATATACACGTATCGTATCACGCAAGAAATGGGAGACCAAAACTAAATTATATTCAATTTATCGACAAGAATAATTAAAGGAGAATGACCAAACGATCCTATTCGATATCTATTGCGTCTTAATCATTCATATATCAAAAGAGTTCTCTTAAGTTATAATGATTACTGTTAAAAAAGGTTTTTTATAGAACGCCGCGTTTATGAGTCAAGTGATAAATAAATGCTGAACTGTACAAATAGTAATACGATAACAGTTGTCATAACCTCAAAATACCTAAAAAGTCATAAGCTATCAAATCAAATCAAATCAATATCTCTTTATTCAGTAAACTTAGAATAAGCATTTTGAATCGTCAAAAGTTAAAGGATGGACGGGCACCCGCCTACCCACCCCGCCCATTCAGGAAGTCTTTTAACTGTGGAGAAGAACGGGCGCAAGAAACTCCACAGGTTTATAATAATATAGAAGTAACGACATTTACAAAACAATATGTCGTTACCAAATCATACAACATACAATTAAACAAATTATGAGCGTCAATACAAGTTGGAACATGCCCTCCCTGTCATAGAAGGACATTTTCCATTACAACAAAAAAAAACATTTGATACGATTACAAAAAACAGGTATTGCTCGATTTTAAATAAAACGAACAACGTCTTACAGTATCTTTGAAATAAAAAGAAAAACTATTAAATACTACCAATAAAAAAGTAAGATTGCAAGAGCAGACCAGCCTCCACAGGCGGCACCCGTTCACGAGTATGACATGTGAATCAGCCATCGCTTCGCTCAACCATGTTTTAGGGAACGTAACGACCCGACGCACATGCCACCACCGCAGAGACACTTTAAGAGAGCATGACACACTCGAGCAACTCCAACGAAAGCAAGAGAACAATAAGACAACTTTAAACGCAACATAAATTTTGAGTGGGTACCTTTGTCTGTAAGACACTGCTGTAAAAGGCTATCATACCAGCGTAAAATTAATTATTAAAAAAAAAATATTGCTAAGAAAATAAAATGTGAAAATATTATTATAACCAGGCTGTTTTGTCTTCTAAATATTCTTTGACTGTATAATAACCTTTCTTATGTAAACAAGATTTTACATGATTCTTAAACTTATCTAAAGGTAAATCTTGTACAGTACTTGGTATTTTATTATAATAGTGTATACCTTGCCCCAAGAAAGAGCCAAGAACCTTTTGTAACCTAAACAGTGGCATTACTAGTTTTGACTTACTTCTAGTATTGAAATTGTGTACATCACCGTGTTTAGAAAAAGAGTTAATATTGCACCGCACAAAAACTATACAATTATAAATATATTGCGATGCAACAGTAAGAACACCAACTTCCTTAAAAATATTTCTCAGAGAAGTTTGTGATCCCAGTCTATAAATGGTTCTTATTGCTCGTTTCTGTAAAATAAATATAGTTTTAATATCAGCCGCTGTTCCCCACAAAAGGACGCCATACGACATGACACTGTGAAAATAACTAAAGTAAACAGTCCTAGCAGTTTCAACATCTGTTAATTGTCTAATTTTTCTAATGGCGTAAGCTGCTGAACTGAGTTTGCCGGCCAAATTCGATATATGCGGATTCCATTGGAGTTTTGAGTCCAGGGTTATCCCTAGGAAAACTGTCGAATCTACCAAATCTAATTTATCACCATTCATTCTAACATCGGTTTGTTCGGTCTTGACATTTGGTAGTATAAATTTAATACATTTCGTTTTTTTAGCGTTTAGCTGTAAATTGTTAGCAGTAAACCAACTAAGTACCTCTGAGAGAGCATTGTTTACATCGTCAAAATTATTCTTATTCCTAGTCACATTAAAAATGAGTGAAGTATCATCTGCAAACAATACAATATCACAGAAGTTTTCTACAAAGAATGGCAAGTCATTGATATATATCAAAAATAAGAAAGGGCCAAGAATTGACCCTTGTGGAACTCCCAAAGCTAAAAGTGAAGATAGCTTCAAACTCCCGCATGATATGGTAATGTATTTTTTTCTAAATAATTCAGAGCATTGCTGCTATTGATTACTATTTATTTCATTAAAACGCTGCGTTACGCTAGCTAGCTAAAAAACTAGCCTAACTCCTATAGTAAAATGATCATTCTCCTTTAGCTAGGTAATTGTTAAAGATAAAAAATAAATTAATCGCCGAGAGCAAGTATCGTGTTATTGAAAAAGTGATAAAAATAAGAAATTACGTAAAATATTATGTTGCTTTGTGCTACGAAGTCTTTTACGAGTATACCTTGAGTGCAAAGTGAGACAGATAGCAAAATAAATCAGAAACACAGTATATATTTTAGAACATGTTTTTTTAGAAATTTTAAAAATTATAAGGGATTTTAAAAATCTTTTTAATTGAATATTTTAACCGCGTCACCACCTCGGTAGCTGAGTAGTCAAGTGCTCGCAGGGTTGTTTTTAGCGGTAGGTAGCTAAAAAAACCCCTGTCTGTGGAGATGGCTCAATTGAGCCACACAGACTAGGGGCCGCGGCAAGATAGGCTCTCCCACAGACGAGAGGTTATGTTTTCTGTATTTTTTGTGCACAATAAAGCGTGTTATCTATCTATCTATCTATCTATCTTGGGCAGCCCAATCCTTGATCCTATAAAATCCGTACTGCATTTGATACCTCCGTGAAAAAAGCATCTTTGCACTTTGCCAGCAACCGGTCCAGAGGCCTTACCATCGACTCTTAACTGCCATACTCCAGACGTCAAATAAGTTTTAATGACAACTAAGTCTCTTTCTGTCACTTTCTTATGTATAGTGCTAAATAGAGAAGAAAAGACATTCAATTGTCATTAAAACTTTATGGACGTCTCTGAGTACAGCCGTTAGAGCAGCAATTAATTTAATATTACTAAGCAAATTCCCATACGAATTTTACATACCTACTAATATTAATAGTATATTGTTACCCTAGGGGTGAAAGTAGCTTATTTACTCCCAAAACGGGGTTTTGGTTCGAGATAATAATTCGAGAGAGACGAAATAGTTCGAGGGAGTAAATAAGTATTTCACCCGTGGTAAACACTGTGCTTTTCGTTATGAATCTAAGGAAAGTAAAAACAAAAACATGAATGTCTTTAGTCCGTTAGTCGCTTTTTACGACACCCAAGTGAAGAAAGGGGTTGGTAGTATTATTTTGATGAGGCCATCGCCGCTCTATGCTGTTGGATGCATGTATTGTACATCAAGCTCCTCCGTGCTTCGGAACGCGCCCGGTCACGGTTTTTGCAGTCGTTAAACCTTCTTGAACCACCAACAGTCTTTAGTTCGTTAGTTGCCTTTTCCGATACCGCCCTTATTCCTTATAGATCCACTTTCATATTGTACAGCAAAGCAGAAACGCGATAGGAACGACAAGTTAAGTTTTGTCACTCGAATTTAAAAAGAAAATAAAATAACAATTGTTTATTAATAATGTAACATTAAAACAAATTGGATTCAAACAAGACAAAAGAAATGTTTCTGTTTATTTAGAAAACAAAAAAATAAAAATTATCTCCTTAAATAATTAAAGTAAATATGTCATTTCTACATTGTTTTTAAACGGATTAATGAGAGACGTCTAAGGCACTGTTCAATGTCAATTTTGTCATCACTAACATCTTGCACAATTTTGTTGATGCGTAAATCAATATCTATGTCACGCCGTTTTCGTGTGCGTCGTTCAACATGCTTACAATTTATCATCATTAGTATAAGGTTTTATTAACACATTCGCAACCATGCAACCACTCCCCCTACTAAGGACAAAGTATGAGCGTCAACGCATAATTTGTTCATTACACTTTTTGGGTACAGTTGTGTAAACAACTGTACCCAAAAAGTGTATCTATTTTCTTAGGAAACCCTACATTGGTATTTAAAAAGTGGATCTTTATGGAATAAAGGCGAACTTTTTTCAAAAGTGTATCTACGAGGAAAGTGTACCTACAAGGAATAATTTGGAAAGGAATTAGATGGGTTGTTTGTTAGTATTATTTTAACAATAAGTCACAACTACACATGACAGTCTGTACCTGTCAGAAAAACGATTCTCCCTAGGGCCGAAAAGTTTTACTTTCCACCCGCTCCTCAGGCAACTTTAGACCTACTTTCCGTGGATGAGGAATGAAAAGATATATACAAATGTAAAACCACTTGTTCGCGCCACAGCGCAACGGATAACCGTCGCTGCGCCGGTCAATTAAGGTGCATATTGGTGCAACGAATGTGCAACGAATGATCGGCCAATCACAGCGAGGTGACAATTATACTAGACGAAGTGTTCGCCCGCGCCGCCGGCGCTGGCGCAAAGGCTACGACCGTTCATAGAGAGCCCACGCGCGCGCGCGCAAGAACTCAGCCCGTGAACAACCATGTGTTAAGTGTATGTGAATTGAGAGCGCTTTGTTTACCAGCTCAACTACCCCTAAAACGCCACCGACCAGTGAACTGTGTTGTGTGTTGCCGCCCACAAGCCTGCGACCCAGCGCCTAGAGCGCCAGTTGCCTTCAGCTCCAACCAGCTCCAGCCCGAACCAAGTAAGCCCCAGATATCCTGTTTTATCGTTTCCCTCCGTCGCATGTTGGTGCCTTAAGCGCCAACATTTATGATCCTACGAGCCGGATACATACAGTCCACTAGTTTTTAAACCCTACCTTACACACTTCATTTTTTTGCCTCGACTCGTGCCGCCACCCATACACGCCTACACAACTGCACACAACACCCACACAATGCACGCCAGCCCAAACACCCCTTACTGCCCTTACTGCAGGATTAGGGGGCACAGATTAATAGCGTGCGCTACCTACAATGCCCAGCCGACGCCGGGCCGGTGGGATTTTGTGGTGTCGCGCGAGCGCTGTCCCCGCTGTCTCGGACCACATTACCCGGACGAATGTAAGTCGGTGAAGGCATGCAGAGTGTGTGGCATCGCCGACCACCACACGTCCCTTCACCGACCGGACGACGCCACGCAGCATTACCAGCCGGAATCGGCGGCGCGGTGGCTTCCGCCCAAGCTGCGGGACACTCCGGTAAAGCGACCCACCGACAGAACGCTGCATGCGTCCGCGCATGCACAGCAGCCGCATCAGGGGTCGCAGGAGTAGGTACATGTTACCGTAGCCCCACATTGGTAATACAGTCCGCTATTATATATATATAGGATAACTATTTCAGCCCATTAACTATTTCATTACATGTTGGTCATTCGACCCTTTAAAATAATATTTACTCATATTTCGTAGTTATCACGTAGCTTAATTTTAATTTCTGATTTTTAAATTTTATCGCGTAACAATTCTAATTTCATTACCTTACATGACCCTTTCTGCACGATAGACGTTGCAAGGTGCATTGCGAAATATTATTAACCTACCTACAAAAATAAATTAAGAACGTGTTCCAAGAACAGTGTTCGATTCGTGTTATATTTTTACTTACTAATTAGCTTGCACATATAACTTTAGTTACGTATAACACACCCGCGTCTAGACGACGATATTGTTGTTTTTCCCGTTTTATCTTGTAATGAAATTTTTATGGTCGTGCCGTGTTAAATCGGCTCAGATCTCGTGCATGCTCACCACGCGTGCCAACTAGCGTGCCTTTAGTTTTCGCTCGTGTTAATTTTATATTTTTTCTGCTTTTAATTTTTGCCTTGGCAACTGCCTCAATCTCGTGCGTGCTCACCACAAGAGCATAGTACTTCTACACACGTGCACCCACACATCAGCCTGCAGCACATACACACATGCAGTCTGCTTTTTATTTGCTTCTATTGCGGTCGCTTTTTATTGCGCCTTTGCTCTTTGCGCCACAGCGCGCATTGCGCTTTTCTGTGCCTACATGCTATCGTGCTCAGTGCACAGCCTTTTTTGTTGTTGTTTTGTGCCTATATGCCATTATGCTCAGTTCACGATTCAAGTGACTACATGATGGCATGCTCAGTGCACAGCCTTTTTTGTTGTTGTTTTTGTGCCTGTATGCTATCGTGCTCAGTGCACAGCCTTTTTGTTGTTGTTTTGTGCCTGTATGCTATCGTGCTCAGTGCACAGCCTTTTTTGTTGTTGTTTTGTGCCTATATGCCATTATGCTCAGTTCACGATTCAAGTGACTACATGATGGCATGCTCAGTGCACAGCCTTTTTTGTTGTTGTTTTTGTGCCTGTATGCTATCGTGCTCAGTGTTCAGCTTTTTTTGTTGTTGTTTTGTGCCTGTATGCTATCGTGCTAAGTGCACAGCCTTTTTTGTTGTTGTTTTGTGCCTATATGCCATTATGCTCAGTTCACGATTCAAGTGACTACATGATAGCATGCCCAGTATACACCCTTTTTGTTGTTGTTTTGTGCCCATATGCCATTATGCTCAGTGCACGACTCACGTGACTACATGATGGTATGCCCAGTGTACAGCCCTTTTTGTTGTTGTTTTGTGCCTATATGCCATTATGCTCAGTGCACGACTCGCGTGACTACATGATGGTATGCCCAGTGTACAGCCCTTTTTTGTTGTTGTTTTTGTGCCTATTTGTTGCTGTGCTCAGTGCACGATCTTACTAAAAATATATGGTCGCAACGTAGGATGTAAAAAAAATGATTTTATTTAATGCAATTTAATAAAAAAGGAAATTACAATATTCAACTTAAGTTATAAAATAGAAGACGAGACTCGACCGATGTTAGGTAAAGAATGTCTTGCAAAACGACACGATGAGGTGAGGCACGCAGGGCGGCGCGGGGCGGCGGCGGCAGCATGCGCAGCGTCAGCGACACGTGTTAGCAGTTGTTATGCACCGTAATGAGGGCAGTGCATGTCAGCAATATACCTATACTAGGCTTGCGTAACACCTCCACCCGTAGAACAGCGATTATTGAAGACGCTTGTCGTAAATTGAGCTGGAGGCTGTTTCTTGACAGATCTTGCTGGACCAGGAATAGCATAGACTCCTTGAAGTTCGGGGAAGGCCTCATCTTGGGAGATGTCTGTCTTGATCTTTATGTGCTTTAGGCGATACTTGCGGTAGATTACACCAATAGCTAGTGTGCTTACACTAAACACTAAGACATACATTGGAATCGTTGTATGATAGAGGCTGTAATCTTGATCTTGTACTGGCGTGATGGGTGTTTGCAGAGAGATTTTGGTATTTGCTGCATGAAGATGACTTAGATTGATGGAGTTCAGCTTGAATTCTGGATCCATATGAGATTGCGGCCTATTTTCTTCAGGCATGTCCATAAGTTTTACAACTTGGCCTCTTAGGCGATCTTTGATGTTTGATATTAGAAACTCTGGCGTTTCTACGTAGCATCCTTGTGGGATCATTATAAGATAGCTGCCTTGGAACGTTTGGTGGAGATCTTGACCACAGGAAAGATGTACTCTCGTGGGATACGGGAAGCTGGCCGTATAATGTTTGTCGTCGAGTTCTTCGAATGCTGGATGTTGCAGTGATACTGTTACTGGTTTGCAGATAGGTGTTCTCTGTTGTGTGGTTATCAGCGTGTGAATGCAATCTTGCGAAGTCTGGCCCTGCAGATTCTGTGTTTCTTCACATAGATACCCTTTACTAGTCTTCGGGCATTCTGCCTCTATGTACTTGAAGTCTTTCAAATGGATGGCAAGGAAAGGAGTTACGGGACTCAGGATTTCATTATACTTATTAGGTATTATAGATAATTTAAATAAATCGTAAGATGAAGGTAAGATGATAGGGAATTTAAATACTATTATAATACTATTTCCCGAGTAGTATGCGCCTAGCTTTATAACGTCATAGTACTCTCTAGTATCAAGATCGATAATGTTATCTCTACCGTATAGTTCTCGTAATTTACTAAGCATGGTCTCAATCAAAGGCGGGCTTATAATAGAATGATGTATGGTTGAACTTCTAATAAAAGCTAATATATTTTGTAACTTTCCTATTTCTAAAGAGACTGAATCCATGTTGTCACTTAAGATGAGAAGAACCTGAGCTAAATGGGCGTACTTAACTAGATCATTGTCATTAGTAGCTACGCTTTGCCTTATCTTATTTAACAGAGATTCTATCTTATTTTGATTATTTACTATACTATTGATTATTTTAGAATATTGAGATGACCATTCTTTCGTAAGACTAACATGACTATTAAATTCAGTGATTAACTGATTTTCTTTATCCTGAAGGTTTTTTATGACAGTGTTATAGTGAATCGCGTCGGTATAGTCAAGGTTACCCGTTATACTTTTTACTACTGAGCCTAGACCATCTACGAGTCCTCTTTTTACGCGATTTGTTCTAAACGTTTGCAGCTGTTCAGATAGAGTAACGAGCTTTTCTTTAAGATAGTGAATATGAGGCTCAAACAAAGAAGATGTCTTATTATTAAGTTCAGGGCTTACACTATCTAACTGAGACGTAATTGAATGAATTTTATCCCATATGTTTTGAAGATCTATAGACTGTAAGAATGAGTGATAGCTAGACACGATGTTAGCGGGGCCCAATCTAAATGGTAAGACTCCGGGTCCATTGTCGAGAGGTTCAAGTTTTATCTCCTGCGCTAGGGTTGTCTGCAGAAGAATGTGAAGTGCCAGAAGGATCCTGCAACAAGCAGGCACTTTTAGGTAATCTCTTTAACCGGGATTTTGCAATAGGGCCTCGTTTTTTACGCGTGTAAATGTGTATTGGGAGATTCGCCATAACTGTATCCTGAGTATAGCGAGGGGCTAGTTTCTGGCGAGATGCGAAGGGATTTTTAATAAAGATTTGTTGCTCGTTGGCATATTCAGATTCTGGCTCCCGATCCTTATTACGATTGTCAATTATATTCTTTCGTAAACTAGAACAAGATTCATGTATCAACCCGTATGCACAATTCATCTTATTTTTATGCTCTGTTATATACTGTTGCAGTAAATGCGTTGATAGGTCTATATCGAAAGGATCACGGGGGTCGAAGTGACCTGTAATAACTTCTAATGGTTTACATTTAGTGAAAGTATGTATCGTACTATTATAAGCTAAGAGTGCGTAAGGCATGAGGTTAATTACTGATTCGGTTTTCTTATCTATTTTTAAAATGCGAAGATGTTCCAATATTGTAGAGTGGAATCTCTCAACGATTCCATTCTCGTTAGGAGTATGTGGAGCGATCTTGTGATGCTGGACCTTGTGTAGCCTTATAAATTCTGCGAATAACTGATTATTAAATTCGGGTCCATTATCGGATACTAGCGTAATCGGAATGCCGTGATGAGTGCAATATTTTAACAACGCCTGAACTACACTTAGCGCTGTCCCGTCTCTTAGATAATAGGCTTGTGCATACTTAGAAAAGGAATCAACTATGGTTAGAAATTTTTCGCTCTGAATAGTAAGTAAATCTAAATGAACTAATTCGAATGGTTTACTAGCGGGAGGAACTAATTTAAATTGTTGCTTTATAGGGTTGCGATCGTACTTAGCTTGACCGCAAACCGTGCACTCATTAATAAATTTGGAGATGTGATCTCGCATTTTAGGCCAATAGTATTTAAAAGATAGCGCTAGGTAACATTCATTTATACCGCGATGGTTTGTTTTACCATCGTGGTACTTATTAATTATGTCTTGCTGCTTTAAATATTCCCTAACATTTTCTAGCTCTCGCTTAGTGATCAAAAGATTCATTGCCGAATTTTTAAATGTTGATTGAATTATTGGTACTATCTGGTACATGGCTTGAGGAGGATTTATCAGTAGCCCTGTCTTGATTTTTGGATGAACGTACTCTTTTATAGCACTGATGACATCGTCTTCGAGATTGGATTCTGATAATTGGATACTTAGTCGCGTATGTGTTTCAAACGGCTTTGTTACAATAGGTCTACTCTTGATATCGCCCACTACATTAAAAATTATCTGTTTCGTGAATTTATTTAGAGGCTCGTCTGTAATAGGTATTTCTAAAATTGGATTTTCCTCATTAGTGTGAACGGTGAGAGTTCTAGATTCGTCTGCATCGTCTATAGCTGTGATTGTTCTAGATTCATCAAGAGATGGATCTTGTTCCGACGGATTTACTACTATAGAGCTAATTTCATCATTATTTAGTTCGATACGCGACAGGGCATCTGCATTCGTATTGCATTTACCTTGTTTGTATACTACTGTGTAATCATATTCAGAGAGTTTAAGACGCCAGCGTGTAAGACGCGAATTAGGTTCTTTTAAATTCATAATCCACTGGAGTGGTTTATGATCTGTGATTATCTTGAATTTACGGCCGAAAAGGTATGGTCTGAAGTACTTGCAGGCCCAAACGATGGCCAGAAGCTCTTTTTCTATTGTACTATAGTTGAGTTCGCTAGTATTCAATGTACGAGATGCATAAGCTATAGGTTTGTCTGCTCCTACTGAACCTTGCGACAATACAGCGCCAATAGCGACGTTTGAAGCGTCAGTTGTTAACAGAAACTCGCGTGAAAAATCAGGATACTGGAGAATTGGATCATTTAATAATAACGTTTTGCAGTGTTCGAAACAATCTATATAGCCTTGATCTAGTGTAATTTTGTAGCCTTTCTTTAAGCAATGGGTTAATGGTTTAGTAAGTTTGGCAAAGTTTGGGATAAACTTTCGGTAATATCCCAGTAACCCGAGAAAACGTTTGATCTCAGTTGCAGTTTTAGGCAGCGGATACTTTTGTATTGCAATTATCTTGTTAGGATTTGGCTTTACGCCATCTTTACAGATAACATGACCCAAAAATTCAGTTTCCAGCTTCAAGAACTCAGATTTGTCCATCTGAATCTTGAAGTTGGACTCTCGCAATTTTTGGAACACTTTCTCCAAATTTAGAATGTGCTCCTGCAGTGACGTACTAAAGATTATGATATCATCAAGATATACTAGGCATATCTCGTTCTGGAGGCCTCTCAAGACATTGTCCATCACCCTTTGAAAGGTTGATGGAGAATTTTTTAATCCCATCGGCATCCTCAAAAACTCATAATGTCCGTTCTCGACATTGAATGCGGTTTTGTGAATATCTGAGGGATTCATCTCCACCTGGTAGAAGCCACTAGCCAGATCAAGAGTTGTAAAATACTGGCACTTGCCAAGTTTGTCCAGTACATCAGTGATATTTGGAATCGGGTATTTATCATCAACCGTTTTCTCGTTTACTTTCCTGAAGTCCACGACAAGACGCCATTTAACTTTGCCTGAGGCATCAGCCTTTTTGGGCACTACCCAGATAGGTGAGCTCCATGCAGAATCAGAAGGTCTTATAATGTTCTGTTGAAGCATTTTTTCGACCTGGTCGCGAACTTCTTGTCGGTGGACGTAGGGATATCGGTAGCTTTTAGTATGTACTGGGATTTCATCAGTCGTTCTTATGTTATGTTTTATCTTGTTGGTGAATGTCAAAGATTCTCCCTCGAGATAAAACACATCCGCGTAGTTTGCGCATACAGCTTCCAAATTAGCAAGCTCTTCTGCGTTTAGGTGTTCGGTACGTAGACGTGACAATACTGCTTTAGCGCGATCTGATAAAATCTCAACACGTTCGGATTCAACATTAAATAATTCGGCTACTACGGGGCGGTCCATAGAAAAGATGATGTCATTAGATGAGTTATTGGTAATTTCTACCCAACCACGGTTATCTTTTACTTCAGTTAAACATTCAGAAATTAGGCAGTTGCAAATTATTTGACTTGTAACTAATACATCTCCGTCTTTACTATTTACAGGCAAGCGGACCAGTTTAGAAGAACTAGCAGGAATAATTTCCTCATATAAATTTGCGTTGCGGGAATCATACATCTCTATAGGGATCTCCGCATTACGAGTTACTAGTGATCTATGTTTTAAATCTATATTAGAATCCCATTTGTCAAGAAGGTCTAGTCCTAATAAGCCATCAAAGAAATTATGAAAGTCATAGATAAATAGGTTAAGATCGTCCGTCTCTTTAAACTCTTTGAAACATGGTAGTGTAATAGAGTAATCGTTTTTACTAGTGGCGTGCACATTAGTAACTTGAAAAGGTTCATAATTTAGCGGTACTTTGTTAAAGTATTTTTCTACAGCCTGTGGGCTGATAAAAGATTGATTAGCTCCCGTGTCGAGTAAAAATTTAAGAGGAGGGTCGCTAATTTGTATGTAACCGAGTTGTCTCTGAATTTGAAAGTTAACCTCTATTTTCGTATGTTTGATTTCGGAACTTTCGGAAAATTTTCCTCTCCGGATGAGGTTGGAGTCTGTTCTACTTCTTCTACTTGCGTGGTCTCGGGACCTTGACCCTGCTCATAATCGTGATAGTAATCGGGATATAGTTCATAAGAGTAATCTTGATAGTAATCGGAATAATCATAGTCGCATTCATAGTATGGATTGTAATCGTATTCTAAATTATTAAAATTAATCTCGCGAGTTTTAAAGTAGTTGGTAGGCGGCGGGTTGCCAAATTTCCGCCAGTCGTGCCCAGATGGGGGTAAGGGCTTGGGTACGAAATGACTCACACCACTCATGGGTCGCGGATTGCCAAAATTATACGGTTGCTGAGGCTGAGGTCGTTGGGGAACCCTAAAAGCGTTATTCTGCACGTTATAATTTGGAGGTGGCGCTCGGAACATTTGTTGCGTTCTAGTAGGACCACGAGGAAGCTGCATCTGAGGCATATTCGGCTTCCAACCTTGATAAGGTTGAAGTGGCACTGACTGTTGCTTTGGCAAAGACTGATTATTATAATTTAGTTGTCTGGAAGGACCAGGCAATCCAAAGTTAGGCATTCTCTGAGCAAAGTTATTTAGAGGTAAATTAAAATTCGAACCGGATGCTGGCTGTACCCAGTCTTTACGGCTCGGACCTTCGTTACGTTGCTGCAAATATAGCGTGTTTAACTCCTCTTGAACGAACTCAAGAGCCTTTTCCATTGTCTCGGGCCGCATGCAACGGATTCTGGATCCTAAGGGGTCTTTTAAACCGCGTAAATAGGATTGTAGTGTAAGTTTTTGATAAAGAGCTCGTTTAGCCTCGATTGTAGTAACGACAGCCTCGTGAAGCGAGATATATGTCATTATCGTACTGTATAAATTTTGGCAGCGCTCGTAAAATTCCTGAGGGGAACTGGAGCCTTGAGTTTGCATAGACAAATCACTATAAAGAGCGGTCTCGTCGCGATGGTCAGCGAAGTTGTTAGTCAATGCGTTACGTATTCCGTTCCAGTTATCAGGAATACCTGACGAATTTATCAATCTGGCTGCGGGCCCTGTGACTTTATTAAGTATGCCGTTTATAAGGGCTAGGTTTGATAACTCATGCCCATCGGCTACATTAAAATGTGTAATCACTAACCGGTCACATAAATTAATGAAGCGCGTCAGAACGTGCGGGTTTCCGTCGAACTCCGGTACTAGCCTAAGCGACTTGTAAATTACGTCAATATCGTCATGAGCCATTATTTGTTCTAAATTTCTACTCTCGTCTATATTGCTATACCTACTAGACGACCTACTAGATTGCCTACTTCGTGAGCTACTCTCGCGTGAACTCTTCGGATGAAAAATCTTGGCGATTAAAGTACACACAGAAAATACGATAAATTTACACAGAAAGTAAAATGCAGTAAAAAGAAATAAAATAGTAAAATAGGAACTAGGAATAACCAGACCCTGGAAAAGTCAAGGAAAGGTAGGAAAAATATAAGGTAAGGTGAGCAAGGATTTGAAAGATTCAAAGTACTTACAGCATCACTTCTTTTACAGAATCTATGTCTGGATTCTCCTTGGCTGCAACCACTTGTAGATTCGGGATAATCGCGGTGACTCGATATTAGAAATCTACTCTACGATTATCCTACCGACTGCGCCAAAAATATATGGTCGCAACGTAGGATGTAAAAAAAATGATTTTATTTAATGCAATTTAATAAAAAAGGAAATTACAATATTCAACTTAAGTTATAAAATAGAAGACGAGACTCGACCGATGTTAGGTAAAGAATGTCTTGCAAAACGACACGATGAGGTGAGGCACGCAGGGCGGCGCGGGGCGGCGGCGGCAGCATGCGCAGCGTCAGCGACACGTGTTAGCAGTTGTTATGCACCGTAATGAGGGCAGTGCATGTCAGCAATATACCTATACTAGGCTTGCGTAACATACTCATACAGTCACACACGTGCATTCCTCTCAGCTTATCATATACACACCCACTCGACATTAACTCAACACAGCACGAATCGGGGCTGTAGTCCCCCTTTAACTTCCATTCCTTCCCCCCCCCCACCCTCCTACCCTCTGGGGCCCGGGAAGATGTTTGCGCCACAGCGCAACGGATAACCGTCGCTGCGCCGGTCAATTAAGGTGCATATTGGTGCAACGAATGTGCAACGAATGATCGGCCAATCACAGCGAGGTGACAATTATACTAGACGAAGTGTTCGCCCGCGCCGCCGGCGCTGGCGCAAAGGCAGTGTGCTACGACCGTTCATAGAGAGCCCACGCGCGCGCGCGCAAGAACTCAGCCCGTGAACAACCATGTGTTAAGTGTATGTGAATTGAGAGCGCTTTGTTTACCAGCTCAACTACCCCTAAAACGCCACCGACCAGTGAACTGTGTTGTGTGTTGCCGCCCACAAGCCTGCGACCCAGCGCCTAGAGCGCCAGTTGCCTTCAGCTCCAACCAGCTCCAGCCCGAACCAAGTAAGCCCCAGATATCCTGTTTTATCGTTTCCCTCCGTCGCATGTTGGTGCCTTAAGCGCCAACACCACTGGCTAAGCAAATTATTAATAACCTGGACTCTGATCATTGTGGCCAAATGGTCAGCTTTCCACACCAGCGTAAACAAGTGACGAAAAAGAATATCACTGTTGTACCAAAAACTGCAGGTCGGCTGGAACGCTTTAAAAGCAATCTAAATACAAAATTAAATTATTTAGAATACAATGACAACCCTAATGTCTTTTATAATAATTTTTTTAACATTTATTGTTCAGAATTTAATAAAACTTTTATTCCAAAAAAGATCTCAGTTAGTGGTACTGTAACTTTTAATGAATGGGCTACAATTGGTATTCACAGAAGTAGGAAACGCCTTTATGAACTTTATGGTGAACGCAACTATAACACCAGCGATGACTTCAAATTATATGTTAAAAATTATTCAAAGTTATTCAAAAGAGTATGTCGATTAGCCAAGGCAAACTATCTGAGTTCTAAGATTAAGAATAGTAATGACAAAATAAAAATGACATGGAATATTATAAATAGTGAAACAGGAAAGGTCAAAAGTCGTAATAATGAGTACAATTTAAATTGTAATAATAAAACCTTGACTTCTGATGCTAATGTTGCTGCAGCATTTGAGAGGTTTTTTACTGACATTCCAGTTTTGACTACAAAAGCCTTGATTTCCTCCCCCACTGTAGCTGAATCTGTTTTGAAGGAGAATGTTAAAGATTGTGAAAATAATTTCAGTTTTCAAAAAATTTGTGTTATAGATATAATAAAAACATTTAACACTCTCAATAAAAAGAAAACTGCTGATCTGTGGGGTAATTCCGTGGACGTCGCTAAATCTGTAATTATGACAATAGCTCCAGTTTTAGCTTGCATATTTAATGAATGCATTGACTGTGGTGTTTTTCCTGACCTCATGAAATATAGTAAAATAATTCCATTATTTAAATCAGGTAGCACTTCTGACCCCTCTAACTTTAGACCTATTTCTGTGCTACCCACATTTAGTAAAATTTTTGAAAAGTTAATGCTAGATCAAATGCAAATTCATTTTTATAAAAATAAACTTTTACATTGTAAACAATATGGTTTTACTAGGGGTCGCTCTACAACTGACGCCGGTGTTGAGCTTTTAATCCAAATATTTGATACCTGGGAGGAATCACAGGATGCCCTAGGGGTATTTTGTGATTTATCCAAGGCTTTTGATTGTGTTTTACATGAAACTTTGGTCAGGAAGCTTAACCACTATGGAATTAGGGATGCTTCTTTGAGCCTTGTAATCTCATACTTGAGTAACAGGATTCAAAAGGTCGACATTAACGGTAAAAGATCTCCGGGATCAGTGGTTAAAATGGGAGTTCCGCAGGGTTCAATACTTGGTCCATTCTTGTTTTTGGTTTATATTAATGACTTACCTTATTTTGTAAAAGACAGTCATGAGATAGTATTGTTTGCTGATGATACTTCACTTTTATTCAAAGTGAAACGGCGACACCCAAATTATGACGATGTGAATAATGCGGTCTCAAAGATTGTTCACTGGTTTAGTGTTAATAACTTGCTATTAAACGAGGGAAAAACCAAATGTGTAAGATTTGTATTGCCTAATGTTAAGCAGGTAATAACTAGTGTACAAATTAAAGATAAAAATGTGAATCCTGTGGACACCACTGTGTTTCTAGGCATCACGTTGGATGCTAAGCTTCAGTGGGGCCCACATATAGCTAAATTGTCGAATAGACTTAGCTCTGCGGCTTATGCAGTAATGAAGATCCGTCAGTTAACTGACGTTGATACAGCGAGATTAGTTTATTTCAGTTTCTTTCATAGTGTAATGTCGTACGCCATTTTACTGTGGGGAAATGCTGCCGACATTCAAACTATCTTTGTGCTGCAGAAAAGGGCTATTCGAGCAATATATAACCTACAGGCTGGTGACTCTCTCAGAGAGAGATTTAAGGATATAAGTATAATGACAGTTGCATCACAATATATTTATGAAAATCTTGTGTATGTTCATAAAAATATTAAAATGTTTTCAAAAAACAGTGATATTCACAAATTAAATACTAGAAGTAAGAACAAATTAGCAGTGCCTTATACTAGGCTCCATAAAATAAATAATTCTTTTAAGGGTCTGTGTGTACGATTATACAACAAAGTAACATAGCTATAGCTGACCATTATATAACAGGCTGCACAATAATAACAAAGACGGCCGATAACGCGGCGAGCTCCGGCGCGCGATTAGTCACTAAACTAGATAATGAAAAAATACAATCTGCTTTACAACAGGTGGATTGGGACGCGGCGCTCACTTTAAATTGCCCTAATGAGATATTTGAATTTGTTAAACATAAATTTCAAGACGTATATAGTAAATGCAAACAAGTTATTAAATGTAAAGGTTATGGTGAAATGAAATGTAAATGGATAAATAAAAAAATTATTTTAATGTGTAAACAAAAAAGTAAATTATATAAAATATGGAAAAAGGATCCCAATAATATTGAAAATAGAATATTGTACAATAAATATCGCAATAGAACTAACAAATATATTAATTTTATAAAGAACAGGTTTATCAGGACGGAAATATGCAAAAACTTTAGGAATTCGAAGGCTCTTTGGAAGATTGTTAATGAATTGTGTGGCAAATGTACGAAGTCCATTGATGAAGTTATCTCGAAATATTTTAAACTGCAAAACATGGAATTAACAAATAATTTTGCTAAAGCTTTTCAGAAAAATGTTGAAGATATTTCTTTGTTCTGTAACCATGTCATACTTGACCATTCCACCTTGTCCGGGGCTCCGGAGGTAGCAATGCGGCTCAGAAAAGCAACTTGCAACCAGATATCAAAAATAATTAACAGCATGAACGATAATAAGAGCCCAGGTTATGACGGCATTCGGGCGTCCGATATAAAGAAAATAAATATCCAAATAACACCTTTATTGACACACTTGATTAACACAAGCATCGCCGCCGCCAGATACCCGGACGACTTAAAAATAGGTATAATTCGTCCTATTTACAAAGGTGGAAGTCACACAGACTATAATAATTATAGACCAATAACAATTTTGTCATGTGTGGACAAGATAGTTGAGAGACACATAGGCAACGAAATAAATAGTTTTCTACAAGAATATAAAATCATCAACTCAAAACAATTCGGTTTCCAAAGAGGAAAAAGTGCCTCACAACTACTTTGTCAATTTACCAATGAGGTCAACGAGCTCATGAATGAAAAAAAACATGTGCTCGTTGTTTTCATTGATTTTAGCAAAGCATTTGATATGCTTAATTATGAAACATTATATAAGAGGTTACAGCAGGGTGGAATACAGGGCCCTAGTCTGGACTGGTTTAAAAATTATCATCCGAACAGATGTAATAGCGTTAAAATTAATAACACCCTTAGTGATCACATACAAACTATTAAAGGAACGGCCCAGGGGTCAATCATTGGTCCAACCGAGTATTTAATTTACGTGAATGATATGTGCAACCTGATTAGGCAGGGCTCTGTGTACCAGTTTGCGGACGACACGTGTCTTGTGACGGCCGACCGTGACTTGGCTAAGGCTGAGCGAATAATGCAAGAAAATTTTGATAAACTATGTAAATGGGCGCATGACGTCGGACTCGTGATTAATGCAAAAAAAACTAAAGTGATGCATATACATTCCGCGCACAACAAAACGAGCCACGTGATTAATATCATTGCTCACCAACATGACTGTCTTCACCAACCGGTCGGACAATGCACGTGTCAGCAAATAGACGTGGTCGGGGAACATATATACCTGGGCCTATTAATAGATAACAGATTTAACTGGGGTCCACATGTTAATTATGTATGCGATAAACTTAGATCTATACTTAGCAAGATGTCTATTCTAAAATATAAATTACCATACAAGGTTTTAAGATTGTTATACCTTGCATTAGCAGACTCTGTTGTTGAATATGGTATAAGCAGCTATGGCAGAACGTATAAAAGCTATTTGGGAAACATAAATAATTTACAAACAAGAATACTAAAAACTATTGTGGCAAAAAATGTTAAGGAAAGATATAGTAATAATTATTCCGAGCTTTTTAAACATTGTAATTTATTGTCAGTACAAAATAAAGTAAAATTAGCTATTTTAAAAGATGAACACATTAACGTAAAAAAATTAGATATGTATACACGAGATGAAAGATTAAGAAATGTAGGTAACAATTACCAGTTTAAAATGAATAAGTATAATAACTTGTACGGCGCGAGAAACTATAAATATATATTACCTAAAGTACTAAATACCTTACCACAAAATATGCAAAATATATACTTAAATAACCCTAATTTTAGAAAATCATTAAAAAAATATTTTATAGATAAAAATGAACCTGATTTTATATTATGAATGTGGTTAAAATAGTATTGTTTAGTGTGAGGAGCACTCGCAGGAACATCGGTCATCTCTCATCGGTCGTCTGCTTACCATCGTGCGAATTGTAGCTATAAACACTGACCACGGCCGCTGTTGGTGCGAGTGCTCCGGCAGATGTTGATATTGTGTTTTTATTTTTATTAAGTTAGTAAGTAGAAAAAATTTATTTCGAACTCTCCAAGGCACATAAACCCACGAGGTTTTTGCTGAGGATATTAAATGTAAAAATTGTATTTTATATGTTTTGAACAATAAAAAAAAAAAAAAAAAAAAAACCAAATGATATTCAGAAATTAGATCTTGATAAATTTAAAATCAAAATCAAAGAAAAGCTTTATAAAAAAGCTTATTATAAAGTGTCGGATTATACAGAAGACAAAACAGCTTGGGTCTGAAATGCTCCAAGTACCTACTCCAACAGCTATTTCTAATTGCCTATAATTAATTTATATAGAGCACCATATTTAATTAAACTATTTACATTCAAATTCATATTTTGTATTTTGTGACCTGGTAACGACATATAATATATATATATTTTGTAAATGTCGTTGCTTCTGTGCGCTGTGGTTTCTTGCGCCCGTTCTTTGCCACAGTTAAAAAATTATGTCCTAAATGGGTGGTAGGTTAAAAAATATTTGGACGTTTCAAAGTACTTATTAATTGAGTTTATTGTATAAATATATTTTGACTATTGACTATTGACTATAAAGAAAATTTTCATTCCTCATACTTTTTTCTAAATTTTTCTGGCAGGTACTGTCATGTGTAGTTGTGATATTAAAATAATACTAACAACCCATCTCTTCCCTTGGGTTTCGTAAAAGGCGACTAACGGACTATAGACTGCACATACATCGCATAGAGCGGCAATGGGCTCATCATAATAATAGTTTAAAAATAATAATAGTTTATTTTCTCTCCACAAACAATTACAATGTACAATTACACCTACAAAAACACACTTGACTTTGTACCGTGTTTTAATAGCCTTACAGACTACTTTAGTATAAACAAGTTTGATTATTTCGGTTCTGTGGTACATCTTATGCATCGTGATCGCAAAATATCGCATAGTCTATGCTCGATTCTGTCAAATTTGACGTTGACAGTTGCGCCAATTTTTGTGTCAAAAAATTTCCAAAACTGAGGGGAGGGGGAGACAGATTTCATGATCTTTCCATCCTATAATAATACTACCAACCCCTTTCTTTACTTGGGTGTCGTAAAAGGCGAATAACGAACTAAAGACTGCACATACATCCAACAGCATAGAGCGGCGATGGGCTCATTAAAATAATACTACCAATCCCTCTCTTCCCTTCGGTGTCGTAAAAGGCGACTAACGGACTAAATACTGCACATACAACCAAAAGCATACATCTTATGCATCGTGATCGCAAAATATCGCATAGTCTATGCTCGATTCTGTCAAATTTGACGTTGACAGTTGCGCCAATTTTTGTGTCAAAAAATTTCCAAAACTGAGGGGAGGGGGAGACAGATTTCATGATCTTTCCATCCTATAATAATACTACCAACCCCTTTCTTTACTTGGGTGTCGTAAAAGGCGAATAACGAACTAAAGACTGCACATACATCCAACAGCATAGAGCGGCGATGGGCTCATTAAAATAATACTACCAATCCCTCTCTTCCCTTCGGTGTCGTAAAAGGCGACTAACGGACTAAATACTGCACATACAACCAAAAGCATAGAGCTACGATGGGCTCATCAAAATAATACTACCAACCCCTATCATCCCTTGGGTAACGTAGAAGGCTACTAACGGACAGCATAGACCGGCGACGGGCTCATCAAAATAATACTACCAACCCCTTTCTTCCCTCGGGTGCCGTAAAAGGCGACTAACGGACTAAACTCATTTTTTCTTTAGCTAATTCATGTTTTTATTTTTAGTTACTTTTCTTGTATTCGTAATAAAAAGCACAGTGTTTACCTCGGGTGAAAGACTTATTTAGTCCCTCGACCTATTTACGCTCGGGTGCCAAACCCCGTCTAGAGAATAAATAAGCTACTTTCACCC
The DNA here is from genome assembly GCA_963921215.1 of Scoparia ambigualis. Lineage (NCBI taxonomy): Eukaryota > Metazoa > Arthropoda > Insecta > Lepidoptera > Crambidae > Scoparia > Scoparia ambigualis. Next base: position 4,404,856 of record OY992503.1, read on the forward strand.
CTTGGGTAACAATGTACTATTTAACCGTGTCACGTAGCGGTGAAAGAATACTATTACTACTAAAGACTACACATACATCCAACAGCAAAGAGAGGCGATGGGCTCACCACCTGTAATGCTGAGCACATGTGCAGTCGCTATTTGGTGAAAAGTGGACTATGGCAGAGGACTGCTTTTGCGGTCCTCATTGCCATTTTATTTTTAGTACATTAGTAGTTGTAGTCTTACTTTTATTTTTCTGTACTGTAAGACATTGATTACATTGATTATTTTATATTGATGAATACCTGAACTTTTTATTTTTATTAATATTTTTTTTATTTTTATGTCCTTGTAGTTGTTTTATGTTTTTATTATTGTAATGGAAAGTGCCCTTCTATGACAGGGAGGGCATTTTTCAATTCTAATTGACGCTGTAAAAGAAAGGGAGAAAAGAATTGCCCTTGCTGCGTTTCATGCCGGTTCTTCTCAGTACAAGGCTCCCGCCCTATAGTTAGACTTACGAACCGATGGCATAAATGACATTCATAAGTGCTGTAACTTAAACATGGCCTAACCTGAATAAATGATATTGAATCTTGAATCTAGTCTCTGACTAACCCTTAGGGGATAATAGTCGTGATTATTATGTATGTATGTAATATTAAAGTAATACTGCTCTAAGAGGTGAAAGGCTCCTGATGCCGTTCTATCATCAGGTGTCGCATATATGGTGAAGGAGATCACGGCCATCACCAATGAGGATAACGAAGCACGGAGGAGATACAATAATTTAAGCTCTTACGATTGTCATTATAACATTTTCGTGTTTAAAAATGTCATAATGTTATATCTAATATAAAAATGAATAGTTAAAAAAATACTAGAAAAACATGCATTTATAAATGCACGTAAAAACAAAAAATTAATTATGGATCGTTCAAGTTGTCTCAATTTATGGGCTGTTACTATGTGCTTTTAATTATAATATTTGATTGTAAAAGCGTGGAGCGCTGGAAAAGGAAAGACTTTTTGTATAACTTGCTGAGAAATCAAGTTAAGCGATGTTACGGGAAGCAGGTTACACAGATTTTCGCTCTAACTGGAGTTGCAGCACGACTCGACGAATAGGTGGCTCTACATTAAACAGTCTGTTCAAAGTAACAGTTTGTCAAACTCAGACAAAACATGCGCCAGCAGCGAAAAGATATGACATTCACCGACATTTTGAACGCCTCTTCTTTCAGGAAATTAAGTTCATAAGGGTAATGCGTCAACAGTGGCAGAATATAGAGTTCTTGTTCGTGGACGAGATATCTTTGGTTCTCTTTGGTAACCGTTTGGCGGCATAAACGTTATGCTCTTGTGCGACCTCATGCAGCTTCCGTCAGGAAGTTAGCATTAGTATTTGTTAACAAGAAAGTCTTTCCTGTTCCAGCGCCCCACGCTTTTACAATCAAATATTATAATTAAAAGCACATAGTTTACACTTCAGCCCTGAAATAGAGACAACTTGAACGATCCATAATTTATTTTTTGTTTTTACGTGCATTTATAAAAGCGTGTTTTTCTAGTGTTTTTTAAACAATTAATTTATTTAATACTTTTTGGTCTAACCTTGAAACCTGATCGTGTTCAAAGTCTATTATGTGGCCTTTCTCACAAGTGCAAACACGACTATGATACGATACTCTATCATGGAATGCCAGTGCCTATCTTCCGGCTTCATCATCAGACCTTGAAACCTAATCGTGGTCAAAATTCATTACAAGACTTTTATAAGAATTCCAAAACAGCTATGATACGATTTTCCATCATTAAGTTCCAGTTCATATAATCTTTCGGCTCCATCATCAGATCAGTGTAACAGTACCATATTATTGTGTTGTCATCACAACTACATACAGCTGCCAATTTTCATTACGCTATGACCCTTGGAAGATGGTTAAATTTGTTACCTTAGATTCCATTACATAGTTTGTTACATACAGGTCGACCTAATAAAAGCGTGTTGATAAGGCATCGTCGCAAAAGTTTGCTTACGTTTTAACTAAACAAAACAAAACAGCATCCATCAGTTAACTGCCCATCAGATTACTTATTTTATTCCAAAGTTCCTTACATAATAACAACGCGAACTTTAAGCCCGATGGGAAGTTTAAGGGAATTAATTAAAAACTTTCCGTTAGCTGCACGTACAAAGTTCAGACATGCCGCGAAAATATGTTCCCGGCGTACACAACACACGTGCGAAGTTATTTTTAAAGGAGGATAATATTAATTTACAAAAACGCGTCAACACACACAACAGCCGCTTTTATATTAAACTATATACCTACATACTTACTTTATAATCACGACTATTATCCCCGAAGGGTTAGTCAGAGACTATTAGGCAATGAGGACAGCAAAAGCAGTCCACTATATTCTACTTTTCACCAAATAGTGACTGCACATGTGCTCAGCGTGACAGGTGGTGAGCCCATCGCCGATATATGCTGTTGGATGTATGTGCAGTATTTAGTCCATTAGTCTCCTTTTACGACGACACCCAAGAGAAGAGAGATAGGTGATCGTATTCTTTTACCGGTACGCGACATGGTTTCATGCCATATAGGTACATATAACGTCATAAGCAGCAAAACTAAAACAACGAAATGTACTTCATAAACGTTCTAATACTTCCCACTGTTGGCTCCGCAGGGCCTCAAGATTTTGATCGTTTGCCATTAGCTTGACAATATTATGCCAACTACGGACTAAGGACTAAACATACATCCAATCTAATCTGTTGGATGTATGTGCAGTGCTTAGTCCGTTAGTCGCCTTTTACGACACCCAAGGGAAGAGAGGGGGTGGTAGTATTCATTCTTTCACTGCTACGCGACATGTACGTTTATTAAATTACCTACTTAATACTCAACCACGCACTCATAATCTAACACGATAAAGTAACATAGCCTAACCGTCACTCTGATTAGTGATTAAACTACCGGTGTCACGAGTTCGATTACAGCGAAGGTCATATGTTTGCTTGATTTGGTTGGTGGTAGGGCTTGTTTTAAGACCGCCTGGTTAACTATTACCATTTAAATAAGTCGCCATAACATAAATTAAATAAAAAAATATATATCTATATTTTATTAGTGTGTTATAAATGCTAGTAGCATTGTTCTGTGCCGACCTTGATCGTGTTTTGATCGAAGATTGCGACAGTTTATATATGAGGTTTGACAATATAAGCGAACGTCTATACATCACACTGAGCATGCTTACCAAAGTTGGTCCAAAGTTACAGGCTCGTTAACGAGATAATCAACAAAACATTATCATAATTCACCAAAAACTACACCCTTTTCAAACCCGCTGTACTACACGCACACAAAGATAGCCGAACGTGCACCCTAAACTCGGAGCACACTGAGCTATCTTTTTATTGACGCTTGCGTGCGTGTTTGTAAAGATACAGCATGTTTCATGATGTGCATTATTTTATTTGATTTAGTTTGTTAGAAAACATAACTTTGAAAAAACACTATAAAACTGGAGCCAATTTTTTGTCATTGTGTTCAGAATGATGTATGGATACCGCCCTTAAACGTCCGCTTATTGATTTTGTTAGACCCTGTATATCTAAAGATAAGATAGTAATGAGGAGCTTGATGGCGCAGCGGCTACCGCGTTCGGCTTACGATCTTGCCCGTTAAGCAACTTTCGCAATGCCGGGTCGCCTGATAGGTAAAAAATTAAAAACATCTCGAGCTCCTCCGTGCTTCGGAAGGCACGTTAAGCCGTTGGTCCCGGTTGTTGTCGCAAGATGGCAGTCGTTAAAATCCACCAACCCGCATTGAGCCAGCGTGGTGGGTTATGGCTTAATATCCCCATGTACTATTGTCCACGTGGGAGGCCTGTGCTCAGCAGTAGGACGTTTATGTAGGATGATGAAGATAGTAGTTGAGGAATTCGGGTGAGTTGGCTTACATCATCGGCCTTATAATACCTAACATCAGGTTTTTTTACAAATAGAATGTATTCCTAGTGTACAAAAGTACACTACAAAATAGTAGCATTATCGCGATTTTTTTTTTATTATATTATGGGTAAGCACTTTGCTTTCATCTTCTCGCCTGACTTTAAAGTCAAAGGCAAATTATTTATTTAATGTAAACCTTTACAGGCACTTATTGACTTCAATACTAATAATAATAAAAAACAGTTAACTAACTTGTAGTTAATACTTAACAACTAATCTAATAGTCTGTGCCAGGCAAACGCGCATCGCTACCCCCAGTACCACTGCAAGCCGAAACAGGATCGCGTGGAACCGAAATATAAGCCGTAGCCGTAGTTTAGGTGATGAAATGGCCTATGGTGGAAGCGCACTTCATCCCGATTTTGACGACCTCCTTGGTCGAGTGGTTTGTACACCGGTTTTCATGGTGTCGCCATCTCTGAGGTCCCGGGTTCGATCCCCGGTCGGGTCAATTTAGAAATTATTGTTTTTCTAAATTGTCTCGGGTCTGGGTGTTTTCTATGTATAATAAGTATGTATTTAAGTATTTTAAGTAAGTTTATCCGTTGTCTAGTAACCATTTAACGAGTTTCTTCGAAGCTTCTCTTGGGCTAGATAATTGGTGTGATTGTAGGAAAGATTTATTTGATTTATTTATTTATTTAACACTTATTGAGGAACTAGCTATAGATACTGTCGGAACACAATTATAGTGCTAGTAACATTTATGTTATGGTGAAATTTAGATAAATGGTCGTAGCTTGCCAGGTGGACCAAAATCAACCCATATCCACCCTATTATCAACCAAAGCGACTTTGCGTTACCATTCGAGTTGGTTTAATGCACGCGGTAGGCACACAAATCCAGCGTTTATATTCTGCTACAACAAAACGGCACAGGCCGCAGCAACAAGTTGCGATCTCCACGAGCCGAGATAATTGAAGTTTTCACTGCCAATCTGATGCGACTGCATTTTGAGACGGGACGACGCCAATTCTGGTTTTTAGAGGCTGCTCTCGGTTCTGAATGTCACAGTTGCAACTACAAGCTTGTGCTCGGTACGAATATTACACAACATGCACGACAGTTCATTAGGAATTTGAGCATAATTCTGCACATTGATTAAAGAATGAACGAAATAGTGGTTTTTAGAAAACGGAACGAGTAGTTTGTTTAATCGTTCAATATAATTTATTTAACAAGAATTTGATAAATTTCGTCATATCCAATCAATACCTCGGTGGCGAAGTGGTCAACGCAGCCGCCCGGATTGCGGAAGACGTGGATTCGATTTTCACCTGAAGTAGACATTTTTTTTCAACGTTTCTTTATCTTCAGGCTAAGTTTGTTTCAGATTTCTTTGCTGATTGATCCAACGCCCATATTGCAGTGATAACTTTGGTGGCACATATAATCTACTTACTCAGATATCAAAATTCCTGTAGTAGGTACTACTCCAGATAAATGTAAGAGCAGGTACCAAAAGCAAACTTCATGTAGCCTCTGGACTTTCCACCCCAGAATAATGTAATAACTTTTTGAGACAACTTTAGTAATTGGCTCGTCCTGTTTAACTTACATGAAAATAATTGCATTACATCAAAGATTTATTGAAAATTTAAGCTTTGACATAAATTCACAATTCAGTCAACTGTGACAACATTCAGTAAGTGAAAAATGTATAATTCGTCAAAGGGCGCTTGAATGAGTTGATTATAATATGAATAAAAAATTTAAAATGTAAATAAAAAATGCATTGGATAACGAATCAAATGTTTGCATATAGTTACACTTCTGGAAATAACGTTGATTTCGTCTCTTACGCAAATACATTCTATTTGGTTAAGTGCTGCACAGTTTATGTATTTTATGTTATGTCCATATATACTCGTAATAACAACAGCGTTCCACAGAGTGTGTTTATTTAAAATTGTTTTTTTTTCATTATTTTTATTAAATTTCTACAGTAAGCTTTTAAAAATACAATCCAGTACTTTTACTTTTGCTAAATGTCTCAATAAGTTGGTATTTTCATGGAACGACTATTCCATCTAATGTCAACGACTTCTGTGAAAAGTGCACAAAAAATAAGTGAATTTCAGACAAATAAATTCTACTTAAATTTAATCTCTATACAGACAGCTTACGGTTGAAAATTAAATCACTTGACAAATGTGCGACGGCTGACAAACGAGCTAGACTAGACATGGGCACAGTATAACTAAAACAGTATTTCGAATTCCCAAACGTGCGGTATCACGCTCAATTGGAAATATAGAGTTGTAAGTCGAGTGTAGTTGTGGTATGACAGATATACGCCTTAGATCTCAGAACAATATGCTTTAGTTATTGTTCTGAGCCTTAGATACTTTGCTTAGAATGGTCATAAATATTATTTTCAGAGGTTCTACTACGGACTACTTTAATCGATGATTCTGTCATCAACTTCGATCAACAATAATCAAAGGTCATCAAGAATGGTTATAATCTGTTATTCAAAATATTGTATACATACATACAACCGCCTCCGTGGTCTAGTGGCTAAGCCACCGGTTTCAGGCCCAGAGGTCCCGGGTTCGATCCCCAGCGGGGGGTACATCTTTGTGTACTCGGTTTGGTTGGTGGTAGGGCTGTTAAGTCCGCCTGGCGAGCTACCACCATCTTATCTAAGTCTGTCGCCATAACAACGATGTTTATAGCATAGTTGTGTTCCGAAAGTTAGAGATAAGATAGCCAGTTCCTCAGTGGTTGAGGATTCTGGGTGAAGCGCGCTTAAACCTTCGGCCTTATCGTCACTTACCATCAGGTGAGATGAAGGCCAAGCGCTTACCCGTTACCCGTAAAAAAAAAACATACATCAAGCCTGCGTCCCGGAGGGGTATTGATAGACCACAGCTTTCCGTCTGCTACGATCCTGACACGTGTGTCGCTATGAGAGCGAGTGAAGCAAACGATGTCCTTTGCTTCACTCGCTCTCATAGCGTTCTTAAAACATGCTCGTCGGTTTAGGGTACTCTTAACCTGACCTTCCTGTTGAGAGTCGCGCGCCAGACCCAATTGAATTTTAATTGTCTTTTCCGATAGTCGGCAGCGCGACGTAACGCGAAGAATTACAAAATTATATAGTATTTTCAATCAAACATGATATTCTATCATATAATTTTGTTTGAATTCATTTATTGCCGGCGGAGACAAACTGAAGTTAAAACATTATATGAAATTAGAAATTGTTTTTTCTTCTTTTTAGTAAATTTCAATTTTTTCATACTCTAGTTTTTCTGTAGTAGCTTTTTTGTTTTATCATCATCATCATCAGCCTATAAACGTCCCTCTGCTGGGCACAGGCCTCTCGCGTGGACGATAGCACGTGGGGATATTGGGCTGTAACCCACCACGCTGCTGGCCCAATGCGGGTTGGTGGGTTTTAACGACTGTCATCGTGCGACAACAACCGGGACCAACGGCTTAACGTGCCTTCCGAAACATGGAGGAGCTCGAAATGTTTTTAATTGGTCACCCATCAGGCGACCGGGCTTTGCGAAAGTTGCATAGCGGGCAAGATTGCAAGCCGAACGCGCTAGCCGGTGCACCATCGAGCTTTCTTCTTTCTTCTTTTACAACAAATATTTATGCAGTATGTTATTATAGTGTCATTCAAAGTGCGTGCTGAAATTGTTCTAAGAAAACCAGTTACTATCGTATTTATGCTATGACATGGGCTGAACTGTTCGCAGTGTTTCAAGACGCGTCCACCGCATTTAAAGTAGGACACGTTGAAATTAAATTGACATTGTGTGACATTATGAACGGTGAGATTTTAAAGTGGCAGCGTAAGGACGAGATAGATCCTACTTGGTACTGGCTGTCGACAGCAATTTCGTCCACGTGGCCTTTCCACAATCAATCTACAATTAACGAAAACCTTTTTTTTATTTATTACAGAATGTAAACTTTGTAACACATAACTTTTCACATGGACAGCTGCACATGAAGAGAATGGGTTATAACCATAACCCCGCTGACCGAATGCGAGTTGGTTAAAACAACAAAGTTATTAAAATAACTCATACCTAATATTTAAATTTAGAAAAATGGCAGATGGTAGATGTAAGAATGTTTACTAAATAAAAAAGCAACGGCTAAATATGACGTCTGCTGCTAAAAGTTCTGAGAGTATGAAAAAAGTTCATAATTTAATGTACATCAAACGTCCGATTTTTCAAACTTTTTACATTTAGTTTTAAAGAAACAGTTTAATTGCTGCACTAACAAACAAATATTGGCCCAATTTAATAGCACAAAATGTGAGGCCACGCGCAATAAATCCCGTTACGGTACAATAAAACATACATTTTAGAATGTTACTTACACAGCACAATACTAAAATTTATTGCGTTTTCTCTTTTGTTACGTTATTTTTATCATGAATTTTGTGCCGTGTTAAAATTATATAAAATCTCGCTGTTAGTTTTATGTCCAAAGTACCTATCTAAAGAAGGCTAAATACCTACCTACTATTTAAAACTAGACGCCGATTTCTCTTTACTTATGTTTAGTAACATCATCGCATCGCTTTAAATTGCCGTCCTATGAGATCTGATTAAAGTATTTTTACAATTAATATTAATTTTACAAAGTGTCTAGCCGGCCACCGGTGGTTATTTTAATAAAAATTAATGTATTGCCGTTGGTCACGTGATAGGTTAGAAATTTAAGACAATCGCGAAGCGCAGCGTAGCGATTGTCTTGAATTTCGAGGTAATTTTTTTTTATTACACAACAGAAATATTAGCTACCCTATTCCTGTAGGTCACATGTATTGTTATTGTTGTCTAATAAAAAATTAACCTCGAAATTACTAAATACATTTTCCAATGACTTATAAGTTGTGGCAGAATAGCTTTTTAGGTAAGTCTGCCGTTATTCAACTACGCTACCATAATGTATATTTAAAATTAAACTTTACTTGCTTGCGATAAGGAACAAATTAGAATAGGTACCTAATAACTTACGGCAGAATAACATTATTTCTTAACTTACCACTAGTGGCAGGACATTAATTTTTATTAAATAACTACTGGTGGCAGGCTAGACACTTCCTTAATTTTATCCTAGATAGTGAATGTTTTTTTTTTCAATGTTTTACCTCTTATTTTTAAAATGTATTTAAGCGTTATCACTCAAAAAACGTAAGTATTACAAACATTCAATTGTTCGACTCATTAGATGCCACTGGAGGCTGTCATTATTTAAACTACACATTCATATGCAGATATAATGCACTAAGTTTAGGGTATCCACACTGTTGGAGCTTTATGAGATAATAGCAATATTTATTATAAAATGTTAAAGTTAAAGGAACTAAAGGATGCTTTGTATTGACAAAACAAGTACATAGTACGTTGTTGATTTGGATAATTGTTTATTGTTGCAATCCCATCATCGACTGATGATGATGATGATGTTGCAGGCCCCCTAGACAAATAGCAGCCGTTCCATGACGATTCGGTAGCTTTTGTCATTAGTAAATTGGTAGACAAGATTACAAATATTTGACGATTGCTACGTCGCTATTCGAACGCTACCACAAAATCTACAGCTACAGATTACATACATAGGTACTGCTCGGGTTCTCTTTTTTTGACAATTTTTTTTGTCCTAATTTAATTTGGCATAACGAGTTAGGATTATTTTTTTTGTCATTAATATTTTGACATAATTGTTTTTTGGCATACTAATTCAGTAAGCATAAATATGGATTAGGCTAATGTTTTTTTTATTTTGCATAAACTTATAGGTAAGGCATATTGTTCATTGGTCTAATAGTTATTAGGCATTAAGATAGTCTGTTAGAGTAGACAAGACAAAAGGTGGGTTATAGTTTCAAAATCCGCTCTAATATGGATTGGTTTTTTATCAGGATTTGTCTTTGCAATATTTTTTATTTTATTGATAGCTATTTGAATCTGAAAAACCAAAAGTAGGTATTAGGTAAGTGTATCAAATATAAATTGGATACCGTAGTGTAATAGTAGGCTAGGGTGCGGCGGGGGTGGCCCTTGGGCCACCTCTAAGCCGCCAACATGTTTATTTTATAAACAAAAAGTATTTCGAACCACTCACCTTCCGCATTCCGGGCGGCTGCCTTAACCACTTTGCTACCGAGATCTGGCTTTCAATCGTCGCAATTTGTAAGTGCTTGATGCTTATGTTTTTAGTCAACATTGCTTCATCAAATCTTAGAAGTTTTCACCTCTGAGATCCGAAAGAGGTTGTCGTCTTTTTTCAGTGTTTAAAATTTTACTTAAGTATATTTAAGCGCTAAAATATAAAACATTAATAAAAAGTATTTCATTAAATGCAAGCACAAAGTTTCCAAAACTTACTTTTTCCCTACACAATTAAAATTATGCTTCAATATCATTATGCGTTAGCAAATTTAGGCTTTAGAATATTATGTTTAATAATTACCTATTATGCTTTTAGTGGTATTGCTTAAAAAATATGCCTAAAAAGTTATGCCTAATTAATATTAACGTAACGAATATCCGGTGTGAAATAATGGCACCTGGTGCTGTTGTGTTTCGTCCGGCCAGTGAGAGTTCCGGAGGCCCCTCCCCTCCCCCCCCTCACAATTCCTATTCCTTCCTTAATCCTATTCCTTTCTTAGAGGTCGGCAACGCATCTGCGACTCCTCTGGTTTTGCGGGTGTCCATGGGCGGCGGTGATTGCTCTCCATCAGGTGACCCGCCTGCTCGTTTGACTCCTTCTTACATAAAAATATATATATATATATTTATTTATTTATTTTTTAATGATAATCACTACATTCTGCGTGATGGTAAGCAGCCGATGTCGTCCAAAATAATGAGAGCGCTCCTCACCGTGGAACAAGCACGGTAACAAGCGCACCCATTCATGACGGCCTGCAAAAATGCCGTTTCACGCCCCGTTTAAAAGTTTAAAATCGCTGGTGGATTATAGGAACTTGGAAAGGGCTCACGCCTTAGTCCCTACAGAGGTAGGCAGAGACGATGGATTTCCACTTTGCGCGGTCCTGGCACTCCTCGATTGCTTGTCTTATATCCATCAACCTTTTCATATCAGGCTAGTAACAGTATCACACCGAAACCTCAGTACAGTAAATACTTGCTTATATCTATTATTTGTGTGTTATTTACTTCCCCTAGGTCTGTAGTCTCTAGTCTGTCACATAGAGACTAAACTACCACTGAGTAAATCAATGAAGAATAATGTATGGAACAGCTGACTAACAATGAGGTGCTATCATGGTCATCTTACTACTATGGCCCAATGTCCCCGTGTACGTATGGCAAGGCCGGTGCCCAGCAGTGGGACATTTATAGGCTGATGGATGGTGACCCTAGTACCCACTCGCCTGTACTATCGCAACACGTTTCACGTTCAAAACACGTCCGCAATGTCGGTAACGCGGAATGCATAAATAGTCGCACGGCGGCTAATGCATCATTTTGAATTAATTTCCAATTTTCGTGTCACTTTTGTGTTGTATTTTAATGGCAGACGGACAATTTCTATTTTGATTGCATAATCATATTTTCTGTTTGTAACATAACGGTACCTAATATATTTTGTGCACGATAGGGGCAAGTAAATTGATAGATAATTGTACAGAAACAATTGTACAGAAACTACACATTAAACGTTACAGTTTTAGTATCAATAAAGCTCTGCGAAGAACAGTAACTCCATATTTGTGTGAGTGCAGCTTATGCCAGTGTCAAGATAGTTCCTGAACTGTTACGAATGATGACTGGCTTTTGGTTTGGTACCTTGCCAAACCTTTTTTTTTCATGTCGTTTTCGTTGTTTTATGTTTTTTTTTATATTTTTATTATTGTAATGGACGGACAGTGCCCTACTATGATAGGAAAGGCATTTTTCAATTCTAAGTGACCATGTTAAAGAAAAGGGAGGAAAGAAATGCCCTTGCTGAGTTTCTTGCCGGTTCTTCTCAGTACAAGGCTCTCGCCCCATAGATAGACATACGAACTGATGGCATAATGACATTCATAAGTATATAAAGGCATAAAGACCTAAACATGGCCTTACCTGAAAAAATTATATTGATTCTTGATTCTTGATATACTTTGTGGAAACTGGACACTATGTTTTTTAATTAAATATCATCGTAATTGTCCGACTACCTAAAAGTGATCAAATAAACTACACCTAATACGGCGGTACAAGATCTGGCATAATTTTGTTTCGGATTTTCGATGCACAGCCGTTTTTGATTACCACCATTTGGCAAGTTATATTCATCAAAACCAGCAGTTTCTTAACAACAACAACAATAACAATACTCTATTTCACTTATGTAACTATCGGTCAATACATTCAACGGTCGGGCTGTAAGGTTGTCAACAAGGTAGTCATCGCTTCGGTCGTTATTATATATATATATACAGTATATTAAACGACCGAAGCGATGACTACCTTGTTGACAACCTTACAGCCGCAGTTTACATTCGGTAATCTCTGGCTTTTTCGCCGACCGTAAAGCAAAGCGTACCAGTTCGTTTTACCATTCACTCAGTCCGATAGTTCGTTTGCAGTTCGCCCGAGGTCGTCGCTTCATGCCGAGCTGCCGCTAACTTGTTAATACATGGCTTACTTGCCCACAACATAGTTTAGAGTTTACGCTTTCATTTTATCTAAGCTTTCAGCATTAATTCCGAAAGGTTAAATAGTGCCTTTTAGTTTTTGAACTCGTATGCTTTTTATAATATTATAAAAAAGTGATGTTATAAATGCAATAGTGGGTTTAAATGCTAAACTAGATGATTCTTATTATAGACGTAGATAGTGCCCAGGAAACGGTTATATGCTACTTTTTCCCGCGAAAAATTAACGCGAGTGTCGAGTGCCAATTACGTCACAGATGGCCCGCACTTCCATCTTCATAATTATGAAACACGAATTAAAATCCTCCTGGCATTTATATCTACCTTATAGTGGCAGACTCGGATGCAATAGTAGCAACTAACTAATATGAATTGTTAGAGCAATTTTCCTATTATTTTGGATTAACTACCAAATCTTACTCTTTTTCAATCACAGCATGAACCCTGTAAATCCTGTAATGTCCTAACCCTTGGTAGGTTATGCATAGGACATCAATAATTATTAATTCATTGTTGTAATGATAAGGGCCTAAATAATCGTAAAGATTTATTTTAGAGCTAACCTTTTTTTCGACGTCACTGCATTACCTTAATTCGGAAACATTTAATACCTCCAGTCCATGGGTAAGAAAAATAATAACAAAGTAAATAGCACAAAAATAAACGAATTGTTGAACTTTAATTTTACCGCCTTTTGCAAGACGGGAGACAGAATAGTCGCTTAGCCCTTTTAAAAGGGATCATACAAACCTGAAAATATTTGCTTTTGATACTTTTACGACATACATACGAGCAGAATCAGGTAACATTTGTTAGTTTAGCATCTCACTTCTCGCCGACCCCAACAATAGTCACTGAACACTTTAGTACTTTGCCAAACCAACTAAATAATTTAACAGGCTCATGTCCATTGTTAGCTGAGTAATTACGACAGGGTACTGAACAGTACGGTCAGCGACTTTCGTTGCTCGCACACTCCGCTGGACTGCAGCCGTACGTACGTACACGGTGTTCCCGTACGAGTTGCCACAAAGTTCGCTCTTTACTTTTACCCCCAGCTTCGAAATTCTATGTTAAAACTGAGTTCGCTTTGCCGCTCTAGAGTGGAAACATCGTTTATCTTATTTATTGGAGTAGTTTCTTCTTCACGTTGTAAGTAATTATTATCCGATGCACATAGTAAAACCCGCAAACGTTTTTTCAGATATGCTTTTGTAAAACCGTTTTTGTTTCCGGTTTTAATTATTTTTTTGTTACCAGGCTATTTTTTAAAGCTTTTTTTTGGTCTTTTGAACCAGATTCAAATGATAGATGTTCCTATTATTCAATTGTCGAATTGTAAACCAAGATATATTGTACTAAGCTCATTCACTCGTCCGCCTGTAGTCAAATCATGAGATTATTTGCTCGCTTCTCGCTAGCATCAAGTCAGTGTATTTTGCAATCGTAAAACAGCAACAATTCATTTTCTTTAATGTTCTATAAAAACCAATATTCGTAAATGACAGAGCTAGTTTATTTCTAGTGGAAAATCATTGCCTCTTAAAACAGCGCGCGCCAACTGAATGGAAATCAATACGAGTACAAGAAAGAAATATATTGTTTGTAGAGAGCCAAAATAGGACTCTAAACAAAGCCTGACTTCATCATCACTATCATCATCATCAGCCTATAAACGTCTTACTGCTGGGCACAGGCCTACTACGTGCACAACAGCATGTGGGGAGATTGGGACATAACCCACCACGCTGGCCCAATGCGGGTTGGTGGGTTAACGACTGCCATCTTACGACTACAACCGGGACCAAAAAGGTTTAACGTGCCTTCCCAAGCAAGGAGGAACTCGGGATGAACTGAAATGAAATGATGATGAAGAAAACTAAACGCCTAAACAGAAGCTGCACCATGTATCTCCTCCATGGTGCAGCTTCATGGCACATGAGTAAAGAAACGGAACAGAGACAAAGATTCATACAACGCGCCGCGCCAGCCCTCGCGACTCTCTCCGTTCGTCCACTGGCCCAGCGAGCGTAAAAACTGTGGTAAACCGGTTTTATCCAGTGGCGGCGCATACGCGACGCAGCGGCTAGTTGACACACACGCATGCGCCGTATGCTTCATACAACCGCACCGTCGCGAGTCAACTACTACAATAGTTGACTCGCGACGGTGCGGTTGTATGAAGCTTTGTCTCCGTTTCTTTACTCATGTGTTCATGAAAACTTGAAAACCAACATCGGGCCGTCAGATTTGTTGACTTGACTTAGTCACTATTTATAACGCTGCTACTTTGATACCACCTTAAGACCAAGTTTTTAAAAAAAAAAAACAAAACGTAGAAAAATATGTCTAGGTACCTCAGGCGGGAAACGAACCCGTGTCCTCCGCAATCCGGGCGGCTGCGTTGATCACTCCGCCTGAGATAGCAAATAATCAAATAATACGAAATAAAAAAAGACGTGGTTAGTTTTGATTGTTATTGTATTTTAAATTCTATGACATGGGGACATTCTCATTTTCAGAGGGCTGCAAGGCAATGCTTTTGTGGAGTATCTTGCAGTGGCGAAGCGTGAAATATTGAGAGAGGTAAGCCGGAGCAAAAAAAAAGTGCTTACCTACTCCGAGCGCGGGCACGCAGTCTTGAGTCCTTACCGAAAATCTTGATTGGCATCCTGGCTTCAGTCTTGTATAGGCAGATGTATCTTCAGTCCACTTTTACTATACGGGTAAGCACTGAGATATTGAAACAGTGTCTTGCAAGCATAATAGAAGTGGCTTTGATAAAAGCCGTTTGTGGTGAAATTATGATATGATGTAAATTAAACAAAACTAAATCGACTAAGTACTAATAATACTACTTACTTATACTGAAAACTTAACTTTGCAAAGCATGTTACCTCACAAAGCAAATAATCTGTCAAACAACAATCTAAAGCTATTAATGCCGACATCTTACAATTCTACCGATTACTTTGCAAATCTACTTACTCTAAATACGTAATTTCAACTTACTACAATATCTACTTACCGCAAATACCTAATTACAACGTACGTCTTCGTAACTACACACACATCACTACACTACACACAACACAAATAAACAAAGTCCAACTACAATACTAACACTATTTCATACCAAGAAATAAATTCTAATAGGTGAAACTAACTATTAAATTCAAATATTAATTTAAAAACACAGTCATGCATTCACAGATGGATGGTGAATTGCAATTACGTCAAATTATCTATCAACAGAACGACCGAAAACAATATTTCTCTATCAAGTAACTCGGTTAGAGACGGCTTACCGGGAGCTGCCAATACGCGGGTGGGTTTATTGACCTATGTGACGTCATGACGTATGTTTTGTATTAAAAGTTTAACTGCCAAAAAGCCAATCGCGCCTGCGGCTTATTTTATAGCAATATGTTGTTGAAAAGCAAATGTTGTTGATTTAATGTCCATAGTGTAGGCGTTTTGTAATGTTTATCTACTTTTATAATTACTGATTGTGCCATTTCTCAATTACGGTAGAAAGTGGTTGTGTTCTAAACTTCTGAAGGGAAGCCGGTGGGAATCGAGTTGTATGGAACCTTCGTCACTGGTATCTTGCCAGTTCTTCTCAAAGCAAAGTATCTAGCGTGGCGAGGTGACTTTCACAGTGAAAATTACAATGTAGTTTAAAAGGATTTAAACCTCGTAAAATCCTGGTTTGCTTTCTTTGATATTTTTCAATCACAGAAATACGTTCAAACAACCCACATAAGGCGGATAACAACGAAAACCTAAGGAATAAATAATAAATATCGACACTATGCCTCAAGAAAAGGGGCCAGTTAAAATATTTAACACCCATTATTTGCGTCTGAAAAATGCGGGTCCCTTCCGCGTCCGCACTTTGTATGCAAATACTACGACCGAGTTTGTTTGGAAACATACGTAGCTGGAGCTGGGAACTAAAGTTCAGAACTCTGAGTAATCACTTACCAGCTGCATTGTTTAGAAGAAGCATGTTTTTGAATGGTCTGGTAAGGTTCTTTTTTAAAAAGAGAAGTATCACCGGTCACTTTGTCAAAGGAAAATTATCACCGCCGCCCATGGCCACCTGCAAAAATAGGGGAGTCGCAGATGCGGAAAGAACTGAAATTACGGAGGAGGAGGGGGAGGGTTGGCTAAATCGCAACTGCAACGACCACCCAGGGGTCACGTGTAGGGTCTCAAGGAAAAACCTACGGACGCCGGAGTGACTTTAACCTTAAGGTTTTCTGTCATTCTTGTGGTGAATCATGCCGCTCTCGCATCTATCTATTTGGCCATAAAAAGCGATGTCTGTGAGATATTACACCATAAAGGACGCTGATTGATTAGATAAGATAAGTAAGGTCTACACATCCAACCCAATTTCAAAAGGAACACCAATACAATAATTTCTTGGCTTGCTCTAAACCCTGCGGCCTTCGTGAGCGCCACGTGCATAGCAAGACATACAATACAAACACAATCGCGTCATACAACTACGATTATTTAAGTCAGCGGCTAGTTCAAAACTAGACACAGTCTGAAACAATACAATAAAGTAAGGTAAAATTATAATTGATGACAATGCACTCAGGTGATGATACATGTTGAATAATAAATCATATTCGACTGAAACTCTTTGAGCATCAGTAAAGATAACAGACTTTACTAAAAACTCGATGCACTGTTTTGTTTAATTTACTTACACTCACGTTTTTCAACTACTTTCACAAAATTCTGGGGGTTAAAGTCACTCGCGGCGGTAGATTTACCCTTGAAACCCTACGCGTGACCCATGGGTGGTGCTAAATGAGTGACACTGTCTGAGTGGTAGAGCCATGCTCCGTTGCAACACGAAATGGGCCGGCTCGCCCGGCGTAATACATTCCTCTCATGGAATATCGGCGTAAAAAAAAAACATTTGTTGCTCGTGTGTTCGTCCGGTTAGTGAAAGTGCCAGAGGTTCATCTTCCCCTTCTCTTCAACTCCTACTCCTCCATAAAAGGTCCTACTCCATCCTCAAGGCCAGCATCGCATCCTCTAGATTGAGGCGGCGCGCCACCCATGGACGGGTGTGCAGATCTAGAGGAGTTACACTTTGCTCGCGTGGGGTATATATAACCCCAATTTTAAATGTTAAATAAAAATAACTTTAATATTTATTACAAACGTAGACATAATAAACTTTGAAGTTAAGATAACATTATTCATAATCAACATTTTACATAAACTATTATAGAAATCCAACAATATTTTTAGGAACTTTTTAATCAGTACATCTATCACATATTATGATGGAGTGGTCATGACAAATGTGTTGCTAACATTTGGCTCATACAAATCTTATATTTTGTCTTTCGTTCTTGGGCATACGTGGCTGGCCTTTATATTTTGTAGTTGGATCGCCTCTGAACGTAGAGCCAGCATCATGAAGATCCGCTCCTCTTTTTTGGTTTTTTTGTATTGCCCTTGGTAATTGTTATATTGTAGATCGATTTTGTTGATGAGCATTTGTCCGTTTCATTGGGGTCACTTTGAATCAACTGCTTCAACTTCATCTTCATCAAAACTGTCTATGCTACTTTCTTCCGCCTCTTCTAATACCCCGGGCAAGTAATTAAGGGTTAACGTTATGTTACAGTTTGCGTTCCTATCACATAAAAAAAAACATCATTTTTTAAGTATAAAATTTTGGCTAAAGCACAATTTTTTGACAATAAACTAAACTATAAAACAGTACTCTGTTCTTTCACGCGAAAAAGTCCTACGTCTAGTGTAGGCTTTTGTTGTTTTTTTAGTATAATATTTTGACCCAAGAAAAAAATCGCAACCAAACCAAATACTGCGGTCGCGTTGATATTCTATACATGTATGTTTACACGTGGTTTACACCAACGCAAACCCACGATTTGGACTTCTAGCCATTGTATGACTTGCGTAGGTTGGACTATAACACTACTACAGAATAAATAATATTCAGCTCAAGCTTATCTTCTTAAATGGATAGTCCGTTTCATGGACAAGATTTAAGTGCTTTGGCCCAAGGGTTTGTTAATAAAACAAATCCTTAGAGCGTAGTATATAATTATTATGAAGTTATATTGAAAATTGTAATAGTCTGAACAACAGTATTTTGATTTGATAACAACATACCTTAGAAACCGTATACCTAATAAGAAAACATAAACATAAATAAGATGTTTTATCTACGAAGACATTTGCGCACGACAATGTCGCCCAAGAGAAGCTTAGAAAAATCTTACCGATACAATTTATTTATTTAATTTTAATTATTGGTTCACCAACAATTGTTACACTATTTCGTTTTTATTTATTTGTAATGATCACTATTTGTCTAAAAATTTAGAATATGTTTAAGAATTATTCTCAGTATGTTCTTGTTATACGACATTTTACGAGGCGCGTGGGTGGGGACAATAGCGTGCGATAATGCTCCGTTTATGACTCCCATGATATATCATCTTGCCCTTGTGAAAACAAAACCTTTCCTTTGGCTTTATCTTAACATTTTTCAGGGCTGGATGAAAATGTCAGCAACGATTTCGAAATAAAGGAATCATAACACAATGCAGAGAGGCTCATTAATGCTTTACTCAGAATAATAATATTACAAATTAATGTAGAGAAGTAGACGAAGTATACCCGTGTCGCATAGCGGTAAAAGAATACTACCACCCCCTCTCTTCCCTTGGGTGTCGTAAAACGCGACTAACGGACTAAAGACTGCACATGCTTCCAACTGCATAGAGCGGCGATGGGCTCACCACCTGTCACGCTGAGCACATGTGCAGTCAGTATGTGGTGAAAAGTAGACTATGGGTCCTCATTGCCTGGTCTCTGACTAAGCCTTCGGGGATAATGGTAGTGATTATAAATGTAGAAAGTTATGCTACTCGTAGAATAGTATTTTGTTTTTTTTGTATTTTCTGTTAATTAAAAAACGGTGTAAACAGTGAATGATTAATGAATTACTTATTTATACGGTGTAGCACTTGTTTTCAAAACAACGCATCAAAAATAACAAAACGTACCAATTCAGAGGCCATTAACGCGTTGGCATTTAAAACAACATACAACCAGCGGCCGAGCGCGAACAAAACTTAAGCCGACTAAATAAATAGATTCATTCACTTAAATATTCGGGGCAGCTCTGAATTTGTTCTATCCAGCAAACACGGACTGGCCATTAGATTACGGCCCGTCGGGATTTTTGGGATCCGAATCAATTTGGTGTTAAATTCTCGGACCTCGTTGGTCGGTGTAGCAATGTATCCTACATTGTCCGTTAAAAGCGGACATAATGATATAATATTATACACCTTTTCATCATCGCAGCTCACGAGCAATTGTTGTTGAAGTCCTTGGGGAAGGATTGTGTCTAGTGTTGAGTGAGGTCGATGCTTAGGCTTCTCGAACTAATCAGTAGTATTTGAGCGCGACTTCGTACGCGTATATTCGTAGTAAATGTACTACCGATCAGATATGAACTTTTTATCAGGATAAATAGTATCCTATGTCCTTTTGTCCTTTTCTGTACCCCTGACAAGGTGTTTTTTCGTAATGATCGGATAAGTAGTTAAAGAAATAAAGCGCAAAAACAAACAAATAAACGAACAAACAAACAAACAAACTCACTTTTTTTATAAAAGAAGGAGGCAAACGAGCAGGCGGGTCACCTGATGGAGAGTAATCGCCGCCGCCCATGGACACCCGCAAAACCAGAGGAATAGCAGGCGCGTTGCCGTCCTTTATGGAAGGAATAAGGTTAAGGAAGGAACAGGAATTGTGAGAGGAGGGGGGGGAGGGCCTCCGGAACCCTCACTGGCCGGACGAAACACAACAGCACTAGGTGCCATTATTTCACGCCGGATATTCGTGAGAAGGTGGTATTACGCTGGGCGAGCCGGCCCAATGCGTGCTGCAACGCAACGTGGCTCTACCACTCAGTCAGTGTCACTCATTTAGCACCACCCAGGGTTCACGTTTAGGGTCTCAAGGGTAAACCTACGGACGCGAGTAACTTTAACCCCCAAAACTTTCTTTATTATTAAAATTTTTGCATTCACAATGCTATGTGATGGATATAGGTATTATATTATGATATGTATATAGATAAGTATTATTTCTTTCGACTGTGAGAGTAGACTTCACAGTGACGTATTACCGCTGGCTCACAGCGTAAATCACAAACTACTAGAAAAAATTCAACGATCTTCTGGGGTCTCGGTAGCTTAGCGGTTAGAGCAGTGGACCGGCATCAAAAGGTCATAGGTTCGAATCCCATTCGAGCTTTCCTGAGACTGGTTGTTTTTTTTAAGTAAACATTTTATTCTATATCTATACAGCATTGTAAATGCAAAAATTTTATTAATAATCATATTTATAAGCTATGCGTCTTATCGATTGTTAAATACTTGCAATAGTATTTCTTTCGACTGTGAGGGTAGACTTCATAGTGACGTAATACCGCTGGCTCACAGCGTAAATCACAAACTACTAGAAAAAATTCAACGATCTTCTGGGGTCTCGGTAGCTTAGCGGTTAGAGCAGTGGACCGGCATCAAAAGGTCATAGGTTCGAATCCCATTCGAGCTTTCCTGAGACTGGTTGTTTTTTTTAAGTAAACATTTTATTCTATATCTATACAGCATTGTAAATGCAAAAATTTTATTAATAATCATATTTATAAGCTATGCGTCTTATCGATTGTTAAATACTTGCAATAGTATTTCTTTCGACTGTGAGGGTAGACTTCATAGTGACGTAATACCGCTGGCTCACAGCGTAAATCACATACTATTAGAAAAAATTTAACGAGTTTTCTAGAGTCTCAGTAGCTTAGCCGTTAGAGCAGTGGACCGGCAATTCAAACGTCATGGGTTCGGATCTCATTCGAGCTTTCCAGAGACTGGTTGTTTTTTTTCTAGTAAACATTTTATCCTAAACTCACTTTTGCATTCCATACGTATTATAATCACGACTGTTATCCCCGAAGGGTTAGTCAGAGACTAGGCAATGAGGACAGCAAAGCAGTCCTCTACCATAGTCCAGTTTTCACCAAATAGCGACTACACATATGCTCAACGTGATCGCTTTATGCTGTACAAATGTATGTGTAGTCTTTAGTCTGTTAGTCGCCTTTTACGGAACCTAAGGGAATGGAGGGGGTAGTAGTATTCTTTCACCGTTAAGCGACACGGTTATTAATATATTTACAAACCTCCAAATAACGCTTTCAAATACACCTTTGAGCCCAATATATTATGTCTTCACTGTGCCATTTTAATTAATCATATCCCGTCGCCTGTTGGATTGCTCATTATTACGTTCACAGTCCACTGACTCCAAACAGAATCATGAGTGGGATACCATTAACGCACATACCTTTAGCATCTATATTTTCTGCAATATGTTTCGTTATTGGAATGGGGTTGGGTTTGGGACGTTATTCAGTGGGTGTTGTGAGTTCTAGTTAATTAAAATGACTGCATTCCGTCTGGACAGTAGAGACTGTCACCCCTTAGAGCAGTATTATTACTACACTGGCCGGCAAAAATAAGTATCACACTTTTAATTTTTTTTTTTCTAAACTATAGAAGTTAGAGATTTAAAATTAAAAACGATGTACAGCTATTTTTATCAGCTTTCTTTGAAACTATAGTAACTTACTAACTCTTTATTGAGTCCTTTTTGTTTCAAAAATATATCTTGTGTACTTAAAAAGTTATTGCAATTTTAAAAGTGTGATACTTATTTTTGCAGGCCAGTGTATAATCTTACTATGCAAATTCGTATAGGAATCAACCGAGTCGCGTAGCGGTGAAAGAATACTATCACCCCCTATCTTCCCTTGGGGTTGTAAAAGGCGACTAACGGACTAAAGACTGCACATACATCCAACAGCATAGAGCGGCGATAGGCTCACCACCTGTCACGCTGAGCACATGACCAGTCGCTATTTGGTGGAAAGTGGACTATGGTAGGGGACTGCGTTTGCTGTCCTCTTCGCCTAGTCTCTGGCTAACCCTTCGGGGATAATAGTCGTATGTTTATGTAAAATACATATTTATCGTAGGGATACATTGGGAATCAGACATAGAAACCAAACCTCTTAATGGTCTAAGCTTGACCGGAACAAGATTAATTGACAAAAAATTTACATAAATTGTATGGAGCGTTGAGGAACTTGATGGCGTTCGGCTTGCGATCTTGTTTGCTAAGCCACTTTCTCAATGCGGGGTCGCTGGATGGGTGAACAAGTTAAAAACATCTCGAGCTCCTCCGTGCTTCGGAAGGCACGTTAAGCCGTTGGTCCCGGTGGTTGTCGTAAGATGACAGTCGTTAAAACCCACCAACCCACATTAGGCCAGCGTGGTGGGTTACCCAATATCCTCACGTGCTATTGTCCAGTGGGAGGCCTACTGTGCCCAGTAGTGGGATGTTAATAGGCTGATGATGATAATTATGATGTATGGAGCTTTAGTCAAATTTATTTCTATGGTACGCAAAACCAAAGATTGAATGATTATTAATTTCAGTATGCTTGGAATTAATAAGAAAGTTAATAATTCTATTATTGTATCGGCCGATCCTGTAATACGTACTCTTTCGAAATGCGTACTACTTATTTAGTGGCTTTACCCTTATCCAATTATCTAAAGCCGCAGTTCTCTTAATTATCTTCAATTTCACGCCAAAACAAGCGCAGCTTATTAAGTAAGTACTGCCTTTATTGGGACGACCGCCCGCGGGCCACCCCGTGATGAAGGTCACTTTAGATCTACAATTTATTGAACTAAGCCGGTGATCTGGCATATGGTCCAGCTAATGGCAAACGATCAAAATCTTGAGCCCCTGCGGAGCCAATTATGAAGTACATTTCGTTGTTTTAGTTTTGCCGCTTTATGCTGTTTATGTACGTGGCATGTAGGTACATTTTTTTTAGGGGTTAATATTACTCGCGTCCGTAGGTTTACCCTTGAGACCCTACACGTGACCTCTGGGTGGTGCTAAATGAGTGACGCTGGCTGAGTGGTAGAGCCACGCTGCGTTGCAGCACGCATTGGGCCGGCTCGCCCGGCGTAATACCACCCTCTCACGGATACCCGGCGTGAAATAATGGCACTTGGCGCTGTTGCTTCCTATTCCTTCCTTAAAGACCGGCAACGCGCCCGCGATTCCTCTGGTTTTGCGGGTGTCCATGGGCGGCGGTGATTATACTCTCCATCAGGTGACCCGCCTGCTCGTTTCCCTCCTTCTGCTATGAAAAAAAAAACATCCAACAGCATATACACGCAGAGAAATATCTGGCTACCTAAACGAGAAAAAACGCTAATCTAACTAGAACTTCTGTTTGCAACCGTGACAGCAAGACTCGCGAGTTGACTTTACAAAAACCATTCTGTTATTATTTTTACCTATCGGTTTATTAATGACAACTAGATGTTTAGTGTAACTGACCAAACTATTTAGTACTCACTACAAGGAAAATAACGCGCGTGTTACAATACCAATGTAATTGCAACCATACGTCAAGTAGACATTACTAGATCGATTGTAAGGACTATTATGCAATCTGGTAAACATAAATACTTTTTCTTTTGGGTTTACTAAATACTTTGCTGTACCTACTAATTAATTTGTGTAAAATAACGATGTGAACTTTAAAGATAACTATTCGTATTGCAACGCTAGCTTTGTTTTTAGTAACAAGTACAACACACAATGTAATGGTAGCATCCTAGGTATTGTTACAGCTACTATTTTGTATGCAGTACCTACAGGTTTAGATGAAGCCTGCAATCTAGTGCACTTGCGGTACTAACGGGTCCTCTTAGGCTTTTAGTACACAAAATACAATTTTATTTGTCTTAGCATAAGTAAATAAAGCTGTATTTTCTCCATTAAAAGCCTAAAAGGGGTCCGTTGTTGGTGCTGTCAGTCCACTAGATTGCAGGCGCTCCATCTAAACGCAGTCCATAGAGCCATCAGTAAGTGTGACGTCTATAAAATGTAAAAAAAATGCCTATTTCATACAATATCCAAAGACTCCGACTATCTAGTGTTATAATAAAAACAAGTCACAGAGTTAACAAAGTTAATAAGTACTAAGTTCAACAGGTGTTAGAATCATAGAAATTGAGATTATCGGCATTTTTGTTAAGACGTCGCACGCGCTACGGCTCCATAGGCATATAGTTTAGGTTTCCTGGAATCAATACTAAAAAATAAAATAAAAAGTATATAGAAAATTGACATTTATTTTATAATCATCACAATCATTAGTGCAATATATTTATTTACCTATCATTCTACACATCTTAGAAGTATTCTAATGAGCGTTTTCACCAATAAGTACTACTTATAGATAACAATGTTTTAAACGTAAGATTATCATAATTTGTACTTTTTTTATATAAACTAGTTATAAATTATAAGTAATAACTTTTCTCAATACAGTCATTTGGGTTTTAACTGGATTTATTAAGTATATCTTAAATTGAGATCAATTAAATATCTAAATTGAAGATTGCGACGTAACATAATAATATTTACCCTCAACACTAAGTGTCAAATTATAGCTTGGTATAATATAGCTGGCAATGTTTCATATGGAAAAGAAATAAGTATTTCTATGACTTTATAATTCTACATCAAAACAATATAAATGTTCATTAAAACATAACGTATCGTATACCTTAAAACCATAAAATTGAATTAAGTCGTACATTTTCATTTTTATATGTAACATACTAATTATAAAACCTAGTAGGTTCCTAGGTAACCTACTCACCTTTGTTTAGAAGCTGAAGTTGTTCCAGTATGTCTTTTACTTCAGGTACTGGCTTTTAGATCGAACCAATGATTTTTTTTCTTTTTATTGTTGGGAATGTTTTAATTATTTTATTTCCTGACGATGGGTATAAAAACTGAAAATCATCAGTAAGAAGCTTATGCTACGCCACGTGGCGTTTTTTACACTGGGTATTTTGTTAATGTACCTATGTTTCGATGTTCATTTCTGAAGTCTCTATTTCCTTCAATATATTTTTGGCTGTTTTATTCCACTTCTCTACCCAGGGTTCTGTACAGTTTTGGAAGATATCCAGTGGCTATCTTCATCTGTACCACCTTGTGAAAAGATACATGAACTAATAAAAATAATAAAATAAATATTTCAAAATAATTTAATTTAATAAAATAAGTTGCAAGTTATTAAAGTTGTTTGCTAGAAAGAGACCAACTTAACGTTGAGGTCATTACTAACAAGAACAGTGCGGAGAAAAGTGCGAAAACACTATCTTTGAGTATTCGTAATAATACCCAAAACCATTAATAACCAGAATACCTACTATACTACCTGGGCTGATTGACAACTTGTCTGCCTATTTGGGCGAGGCCCTATTCCAGCAGTGGAATCACTATGGACTATTAAAAAAAAATTAAAAGCCTTGGTAGGTAATTTAAAACTTGCCTGTTTCATCGCCTTCTGGTGGCTCGTTGCTGTTATTGTCGATGATGCTGCAATTTTTCTTTTTAATAACCATGGCCTCCCGAAGTTCGCGGCGCCTATTTTGTAGACAATCATATAATTTGCCCTTTGCACATATTTTTATTTTATGTTTAGTATCATTAATGTATGGAATGAAATATGTACTTATATTTTCCTTTTTGAATACTGCTGCTTTTGTAAGTAGTATAGAACTGTCTATTCTTTTATTTGGGTCTGATTGCATTAGGTCTTTTATTATTATATTTTGCAAACTTTTCTTCGCCCATTATTAGATAATTTGCCTTGTTCTGAATATAAATTTAGCAGGCCCCGTCCTTCGTTTGTTTTAAGGAGTAGTCTTTGCAACGGCTGAAAAAAAACACAAAATATTTATTAAAATAATTAGGTAGGTAATTGTGATAAAGTTTTGTTTAAAGACATCTATTTAATTTAGTTCTAACATTTGTATCAATTTTATTTTTAGGTCAAATGTTACTTTATTTAAAGTGTTCATCTTACCAAACATACGTCTTCATTACAGATTATCATATCTCCTGATCCTCACTAGTGGTAGCCACTATAACGACGTCGAAATCATATAGTTGGGTTGAGGTATTATATTGTTTAGAGCATTGAGGATTATTGGTACCTCAATAGAGGGATCAAAAAATTCACTCACACTCTGTATTTGTTTGTGTTTGGTAGGTACTAAGCATATCTACAAAATCAGGGGCCTGCAAAATAAAATTGTGAGTAATTAAAATTACCTAACTTAAATAGCTATACTCACAAAAACCAACCAAATGAGCATAAACTCGAAGGGTTTAATAGTAACCTTTGAAGAGTTCCACCCTCTGTCTCCTGGTGCCATTATTGTATTGTTTTGTTATCACTGATAAAAAAAACAATATAATAATATACATTTGCCAATTTTCAAACCGATGGAACAATATAACTTGGCTAAATTCAACTTCTAAGATTTGTTTACATTATATTACCTACATAAATGGTTACAGGTAAAGCTAATAAAAGCATGTTAAAAATAGGAGGAGATACTTACAGGGCTGCTGCTGGTAAATGGTATTTCTGGGCATTCTGGGTTAGTTAATTTGTTCCAATTGTCCAAGTTTTTTAAAAATTTGGCTCGATCTCAAATTAGTTCTTTAACTAGACTACTGTCTAGCATCGACAGTGTCGATATTGTTTTATTATTTACTGAAAAATCATATAAAGATTATTATTACATGAAAGTCCCAACGCAAAAAGCATAATTTTTGATCTAGGGGGAATCGAATACTTGGCTTGGTAACCTAGGTTTTAATAAACAAGCCTATTGACCTAGTTATCCATATCCAAGCTGAGCTGACACATTTGGTGACCTGGGTGATGACTGTGTCAAAGAAAGTATAGATCACATACCTACTAATAACTTATCGTTTTTCCTTCATATTGCAATTTCACGAATAACTTCAAGACTTTTTACTGTAAACTTTATGTACCTACCAACTTACTTATTTAAATTGAATAATAGCTATGAATGAAGTACAAGAAAATAAAGCAGTTGCCGTGGCCGAAAACAGCCGGGACAACATCAACACTTGCCTTCAAAAGTATGAATATATTGAGGTAAACCCCACTGCTCCAATAACTGTGGGATATCTCCATCAACGTCATCAGATATCACGTCAAATAATTGTGTGAATTCTGTTTTAATCTAAGTGTGAATTACACAAAAAATTTAAGCTAACTCAAAATGGACTGCGTTGAGCGCGCGCGGTTGACAATTTTTTTGATTGTTTACAAAAACACAGTTTTAAATAAACATAACAAGATACTTAGCTATGAATACCACCTCAATTGTTATTATAACCTTATTATTTTAAATATTTTAAAACACGCTAACATAATAGCATGGATTAATACATACATTGTACCTTTTACTGTTTCCGGGGTGGTGTTTACTATAATATTCTTGTTAAACCTTAACACTACTTAAAAAGTAAACCAAACTTAACAACGATATGTACTGCAAACAATAATGTAGTTGTAATAAAAAAATATTATTTTGATTACAGACACGCTCGTAGTCCACCAGTAACAACGTAAATCATTAACCGGAACTAGATCATTTAGTAACTGGGAATCCCTGTTTCTTAGTACATACAATACTTTATATACATATTATCATAATTATTGTTTAAGATGCAATAATTATTGATGTTTTAATTCAATATTATTTTTTGTGAGCTACATTAACCAAATAATATAATGAAACATACGATTAGTAGAAGTGACTAATTAGTCGTAGAGATAACAAGGACCAAGTATTTCAAACTAGAAATGTTGTAACCTAACTTAACTATTCGATTCAGTAGTTCTGTTTGTCACCAATTTCTCTGCGTGTAGCGGCGATGAGCTCACCACCTGTCACGCTGAGCACATGTGCAGTCGCTATTTGGTGAAAAGTGTACTATGGAAGAGGACTGCTTTTGCTTTCCTCATTGTAATAATATTATTATATAGTAGTAATAATGTAATTAATAATAATGTTGTAACTATTAATAAATTGCTCACTATTGTCATAAATAGAGTTGGTAAACGCATAGATTTATTATTAGGCATTGTTTTCCAATAAAATCATTTTTTTATGAAATAAATTGTAGGTACCGCTAATGTTTAAATTGTTAATTCACTTGTTAAGATTTCCACATGCCAGGCTTAGCCTTGTGTGGAATTTTTAGTTTAATAAACCTATTTGTAAATGTCTTGGAAATAAAGAATATATTATTATTATTATTGCCTGGTCTCTGACTAACCCTGAGGATAATAGTCGTGATTATATGAACGAATGAATGTATGTCCAGTATTCGCCGTTAGTCGAGAGAAGATATGGGTTGTTAGTATCCTTTTAAAAAGAGCCACCAGCACGCAGTTGTTACTTTAATGTAAGTGTTATTCCTTTAGCCGCACCGGAAACGCATAAATCGTTTTAAATTGGTCAAGCTCCACGGATACACCAATCTCATTATATGCCGCCGAGTAATGAGCGAGGCGCCTCAGCTTCCGTCTGCACGGCACTAGCAGTTTGTGTGTCTTGTACAGATAATGGCACAAGGCGTGGGAAATAGCGGTAGATCATACATATAATCACGACTAATATCCCCGAATTGCTAGTCAATTAAAGGGCTAAAGTTACTCGCGTCCGTAGGTTTACCCTTGAGACCCTAAACGTGAACCCTGGGTGGTGCTAAATGAGTGACACTGACTGAGTGGTAGAGCCACGCTGCGTTGCAAAACGCATTGGGCCGGCTCGCCCGGTGTAATACCACCCTCTCACGAATATCCGGCGTGAAATAACGGCACTTGGTGCTGTTGTGTTTCGTCCGGCCAGTGAAGGTTCCGGAGGCCCATCCCCCCCCCCCTTCCTCACAATTTCTATTCCTTCCTAAAACCTATTCCTTCTTTAAAGGCTGGCAACGCGCCTGCGATTCTTCTGGTTTTGCGGGTGTCCATGGGCGGCGGTGATTACTCTCCATCAGGTGACCCGCCTGCTCGTTTGCCTCCTTCTAATATAAAAAAGTTGCAAAGACTAGGCAATAAGGACAGCAAAAGCAGTCCTCTACCATTGTCCACCTTTCACCAAATGGCGACTGCATATTTACTTAGCGTGACAGGTGGTGAGCCCGTCGCCGCTTTATGCTGTTTGATGTTTGTACCGTCTTTATTCCGTTAGTTGCCTTTTACAACAGCCAAGGTCTTCCCTTGGCTGTGGTCTTCCCTTGTGTGGTGGTATTATTCTTTCACAGCTACCCGACAGCGGCAGAACGATTCTCGTAAAAACAGACAGAACAGACCGAGAATAATTTAACAACACATTTTAATCACTTTTAAACTATCACGGTAAAGTTAAGGCAACCAGATAAAAAGAAGGAACTTTGACACTTTAATAAAAATTTGGATAAGGCAAAGTTCAAGTATTAAAAATATTCACTGTCTTAAAGGTAATAATATATTAACAACACATCTTTCTCTTAGGTACGAAATATCGAAAAGTGCAAATGCAGCTAAAATAATTATTAAACTCCTGTTACAGCTTCCGCTTATAACTTACACCGAAGCACAAAGCACTTACAAAGGTGCAGCCAAGTAAGAGGTTGTCTTACTACGAGTTTCTAGTGAACACTCAACTTAGAGTTATCACAGTAAATTGTAATTAGATACAGCGTTGACGACTGAAATGAGTTGTCGTACTTGTTCATCCAATAATACGCCGTATTTCTTCACGTGTAACTTTATTTATCCACTAGCGGATCCTCGTGGTTTTACCCGCGTGGTACCCGTTCCCGTCAGTGGCAATATCGGGATAAAATATAGCATAAGTCACTTGGGAAGAATGTAGCTTTCTAATGGTCAAATAATTTTCTAAATCGGTCCAGAAGTTTCAGAGCCTATTCAATTCAAACAAACAAACAAACAAATCTTTTCCTCTTTATAATATTAGTATAGACTAGCTCATACTCGCGTGTTCGTTCGCGAGGACTACCTACACTATTCCACAGGAACCTGTTACCAGTAGTAAAGGTATACAATAAATATGGTATATGTGGTCTAGTGGCTAAGCCACCGGTTTTAGACCCAGAGGTCCCGGGTTCGATTCTCAGCGAGGTGTACATCTTCGTGTGCTTGGTTTGGTTGGTGTTAGGGCTGTTAAGTCCGTCTGGCTAGCTACCACCATCTTATCTAAGTCTGTCGCCATAAGAACGATGTCTAGAGCGTTGTTGTGTTCCGACAGTTTGAGATAAGATAGCCACTTTCTCAGTGGTTGAGAATTCCGGGTGAAGCGCGCTTCCACCTTCGGCCTTATCGTCACTTACCATCAGGTGAGATGGAGGCCAAGCGCTTACCCGTTGTAGATAAAAAAAATATATCTTCCGTTCTGATGCGCGAGTATAAATTCATAGCAATAGATTTTTATTTAAGGTACACATAGTAGGTATTTGACCATCATTTAATATCACACTATAGCAACATATAAGGTGACTGCTAGAAACCGCAAGAAACTTCAAGGGTTGGTCAGGTCAAGTGTTTTAAACATGACAAAAAAGGGATTCGTGTTTATTAATTTTTTTATTAAATAATTCATTTTGTGAATTTTAATTGGATAGTCTTTGAGTATCTAATTTGTTTTAAGAAAAATAAAATGAAAAGAATTAAAAATAACGATTATTTACAACGCCCGGCCACCGGCCGGCCGGCCGGCCGGTCTGTTGATCCGCGTCAGGTGGGCGATAAGTACCTAACACGAATTCATTTTTTATCATTTGTGTCATGTTTAAAACACTTGACCTGACCATCCCTTGAAGTGTCTTGCGGTTTCTAGCAGTCACCTTATATACGCGCTAAAAGTATCTCTATTGACTAACTAGTCCCTATAGCTCTATCTTTATTATCCCTATTATAGATTTGGAAGTTCCGTTTTGACCAGTGCAAGAAAGTTTATCTATTGACTTAAAATTCAACTAATAAGTAGGTACGTATATACATTCACAACTATTACGTGCTATTACCACAGTCATTACCCCCAATAACCAGATACTAGGTAATGCGAACCGCAAAAGCAGGGCACTATGGAACAGTCCACGTTTTACTAAATTTTAACCTTTTGAACGCCACCGTCGTGTATATCCGACAAGTAAAATTGCGTGTAGGGCACGTTTTCATTTGTCGGCCATATCCGACCGTGGCGTTCAAAAGGTTAATGACACTGCCAATGCGCTCAGTATGATAGGCGGTGAGCTCATCGCTGTTTAAAGCTGTTGGATGTATGAGCAGTCTTAAGTCCGCTAATCGTCTTTTACAACACACCCAAGGGAATACATTGGTTGATGGTTTATCTTATAATAATTAGCTGGCACTACACAGCTAATAATAAGATAAGATAACACTAAATATTCTTGTTTGTACACCAAATTAACAACAAAAGGACAAACACAAAGTAACATACAATTGGCGGCCTTATCGCTAAAAAGCAATTTAAAGGGCAGTTATAGTGTTTTAATTTATATAAATTAGAATTAGATTAACAAATAAAAATAAATAAACATGCTTAAGTAATAATAATAAGTTGTGATAAGGAAACATGCGACTGACACCCAACATTTATCCGCTCACACTTTTTGCCGGCGATCGAGAATTGTCTCTTAATGAAGGGCACATCTCGTTTGCCCAATTAAGTGGCCAAACGAACAGCGCAGAACATCGGCATTAATAGCTGTTGGAGTTCAGTCGATTGGCCGACATCGGAGACTGATTGCCGCGATTAATTTAATAAAAGCTGGCTGTTTTGTGCCGGACACTGTTATTTAGTGGACGGTACATCTGCACGGTTGGACAATGGACATGTGTTGGCTGCTGTGATAAAGGCAAGCAAAATGTCAGATGGAGAAGTAAAGTTCCGTAGAGAAAAGTTAGTTCAATACGAGTAATTTATTATGTATAACGAAACAGAAACATTTTACGGAGAACTAAAGTTACTGACACGCAAGCTTTTGGTGGTTAAAGTTGCTCGCGTCCGTAGGTTTACCCTTGAGACCCTACACGTGATCCCTGGGTGGTGCTAAATGAGTGGCACTGACTGAGTGGTAGAGCCACGCTGCGTTGCAGCACGCATTGGGCCGGCTCGCCCGGTGTAAAAAAACATGGGGAATATTCGGCGTGAAATAATAGCACTTGGTGCTGTTGTGCTTCGTCCGACCAGTGAGGGTTCCGGAGGCCTCCCCCCCCCCTTCCCAATTCCTATTCCTTCAACTTATTCCTCCCATAAAGGCCGGCAACGCGTCTGCGATTCCTCCGGTTTTGCGGGTGTCCATCGGCGGCGGTGATTACTCTCCATCAGGTGACCCACCTGCTCGTTTGCCTCCCTCTTTTATAAAAAAAAGCGCCTAGAATCAGGACCCTGAAGTAGAAGTAAGCTGATTATGACTGCAGGAAGTGGGATTACGTGCAACGCAATTATTATGGTCGCATAAACTGCGCGCCTCAACTGCGAATGTCGGCTCCTAGCAATGTTCAACGCACATGACATGCTTCATGTTCACGTTCAAGTCATGGTGCCTTACAATCAACTCTTAGAGCAGTATTACTTTAATCTTACTATACAAATTTTCATACGAATGTTATATCGGCTCGCCCGGTGTAATACCACCCTCTCTCACGAATATCCGGCGTGAAATAACGGCACTTGGTGATGTTGTGTTTCGTCCGGCCAGTGAGGGTTCCGGAGGCACATCCCCCCCCCTCACCCCTCCTCACAATTCCTAGTCCTTCCTTAACCCTATTCCTTCCTTAAAGGCCGGCAACGCGCCTGCGATTCTTCTGGTTTTGCGGGTGTCTATGGGCGGCGGTGATTACTCTCCATCAGGTGACCCGCCTGCTCGTTTGCCTCCTTCTACTATAAAAAAAAAATATGGTAAGATTAAAATAATACTGGGGCTTCGAGAACGTATTAAAATGTAGGTATGTCACTAAAATGTAGGTATGTTTTAAAAGTAGTTTATTTTATGTATAGAAAGTCATTCTGTGCACACTGCTTGTCGATTATTGTGTAGCCTATTTTACTTAATTAGATAAAATGTTGCAAAGTACTGATTGTAATCTGTTTGCGTACTGTCACACTTGTAAAGGTTGGGGGGCGTTTGTTATTGAATAACAACATCCTTTACTTAGTATACTACTTCATATTTATTTACAAGGTTATATAATATATTACATTTTACCTTAGATGAATGATTGGCCTCACTGAGCGCAGCGAGACCAATCATTAATCTAAGCATTTTACATTATTAAAATAATCATGTAAGTCTACCCATGTTGGCACTTCAGATCGATCTCTTCAATTCCCCGTTTGATATATTGTCATTTCAAATTATATGTTTTATTTATAAATTACTACAAAGTAAAACCTGCCAGCGCCTCATGGTATAAACTCTACAGTACCTAATTTAAATAAATAAATAAAATCGTATGTTGTGAACTCTCTAACTTTAGGTGTCGTAAAAAGCGTAGAGCGGCGATGGGCTCACCACCTGTCACGTTGAGCACATGCGCAGTCGCTTTTGGTGAAAAGTGGACTATGACAGTGAACTGTTTCTGCGGTCCTCATTGCCTGGTCTCTGACTTACCCTTCGGGGTAAATAGTCTTGGATCTATCTATGTATGCTGTGTTGCAGTGAAAATAAACCCTACCAGGCTTAGGACGCCCAGCAGCGCGATGGACCGACGACTTCAAAAAGATGGCGGGCAGTGGATGGATGAGGACTGCTTGACCAGGATCGTAGGCACTCATTAGACTCTCCTATCATCTTATGTTTAACAGTGGAAGGTAATAGGCTGAAGTAGGTATAAAATAACGATATAATGTTTATAGACTTTTTTTGTTATTTGAAGGCGCTCAAAATTGTTTATGTATTTATTATTAAATTACGCTCTTATAAAAATACATAATACACTAAAGGATATTGCCTAGAATAAATACCAGAATGTGTTCATGTTGGGAAAATATAACCTTTTGGTTGAAATCTATTGTTTTAATAAATGTTGACGTAGTTGTACCTTTTTGATCAGAACTTTCGAAAAATGTGACGATTTTGTATAGGAAAGAAAGTGTTTTGAACAGAGCTCACAACGGAAACGGATAGAAATGAAGGTTTAGAGCACGAAGGAAAAAAAATATTATTTTTATTTTTATGTAAATGTTACCTTTTGAACAGACGCTCCTCAATAATTATTCTTCTATTAGTAAAAGTTAGTGGTTTACCCTCCAGAGCTTCGTTAGACTACTGACAAGAATTTATTTTTAGCAAAAGCGTATTAGCTTTCTGGTCGGGTTAACAAGACTATTATTAATGTTTTTTGGTCCTTTGCTTTAGCGAAGTAATTCAAATTCGTTAAATTAAGAGGAATATTGTGTTTTCTTATTTGCACATAATACTGAACAATCTTATAACTATGTCTTCTAAGTCCTAATCTTAATCAATACTTGTCTGCTTTCGACAAAAAAGAAACTGTACCTACTTACATTTTGTATAAGAACCTTTCATGAACAGCTCTAAAATGTATTCGCCGTTAAAAGAGGATACTGAACTTTGACTTCTCGTTATTCTGTAACAAGGGTTGTTGAAACTGAATTGAAATTGCAAACGCGAGATTTTTTTTACAAATATATTTTTATTTTCAATAATTGCGTATTTATTCTTTGTTACGTTGTTATTCGCATTCGTAATAAGCATTTCCCTTTTTCTGTTCGTAACAAAATCGCTAACCTAAGCTACTACAAGTGTTGTTTAGTTATAACAATAATAATTTGGCACGGAAAAATGTCCATACAAGAGACGTTAAAGACCACAATCATAATTCAAAAATTAATGTCAGCAAATTTGAACAGCAGAAATTTAACACTGCAATTCCACATGGCAAAGCACTAATATCCAAAGTGAGAATGCGACTACAGCCATGTTAACCTAACGACCTCAAAATGAACATTGCAAAAATGCAACCGGCCAACCGAGCGACGGCGAATCTTATTTTCGCCTAAACGCTGAGGTAAAATGCTTCCTGCCGTCGCATAAATAAAAATTTAATTTGTTCTGTTTCGCTTTAGTGAAATTTTTAGTACGAACAAAACTTTGTTGAACATGAAAATAAAAATAGCACTCGAAAAAGAGACGACCGACGCGCTAATGTGAAATCACAATAAAGTGTTTCTGAACCAGTAACAAACAATTAATCAGGTTGATACTCATAATTTCTCAAATAGTGCTGAGAGCCATTTTTACATAGAAAATTCATAGGTGCTAAGAGATCATTACCGTTAATTGACGTCTCTGAGTGCGGCCGGCAGCAGGATATCCATTGCGAGTGTGACTTCCCACAAATATTTGAAGTTACTGGCTTCGTTACATATTTACAAAAAAAACTGTGACTCTTCTTATGGTACCTATGGACCTTCATAAACAAATAATGTAAATTATTATAAAAGAATCCTATTTTATGAATATTCTTTGTCATTTATAAATGTCATCGAATATCACCGATGAAACTTGTAATTCGATCGCATTCCATTTTACTCGCACCCTTTGTAATTTGAGTCTGCTCTTCGATTTTTTTCTAATACCCACTACGAGATGGTGGTTACATCTCCTCCAGCCACTCACGATTGAATGATAAATAAAATTCCCCCAAACCGCTGGAGTTTCAATAAAGATGGGGGGCTTTACTGCAATCTCACACACACTTTTTCAGTCACGTCGGTCGGTCGCACTGTTTTGTTTCATCGACCATCATGCATGCTCATTAACAAACACTTAACGGTTAATAATTCACCAATAAGGCACATTAATATTCGGAAAAGCATCATTTTTTTCCACTTTATTTATTATGGAGCTTTTATCCTTATTGGATACGTCAGCGCCATTGTAGATTAATCTAAATAAGTAAATATTAATGCAGCAATAAATTTACTTCAGCTTGCTTC
Source organism: Scoparia ambigualis (assembly GCA_963921215.1). Classification (NCBI taxonomy): domain Eukaryota; kingdom Metazoa; phylum Arthropoda; class Insecta; order Lepidoptera; family Crambidae; genus Scoparia; species Scoparia ambigualis. The sequence continues at coordinate 4,441,578 of OY992503.1, forward strand.
ACTTCTTATTATTTCAGCCCAGAAATCCACCTTATGTATTATCCCACTCCTAGAAGACTCACAGACCCCCGAATGGTCTGATCATAAAGGAACATAAATTATTTAGCCAAATTAATTTGGGAGAATTAATTTGGCTAAATAATGCTGCGGGAAAAAATCTTCCCTTCCTTCTAGCCACTTGTTTCTGTCCGACGCTACAGTGGACCAATATGGTTGATATGCACCCAACTCGTTACTCCATCCTCGCCTCGGTCGAGGCGATCAACAAAACAAAATCGCAAAATCATAACTCTTCCCTTTCCCGCCTTGAAGTCTAATTTTAACATTTTATACCTTTGATCATCTAAATACGATCGAAGTTTTTATACTGTTAACATTTTCCACATCTCATTTTCCGCATGCATAAAATTCAAGAACCGGTCAGCCCAATTCCGGAAGTTTATTCACCTCAGTTGGTCCAAAAAGCTCTGACGCTGGCCTTTTGTGCTCCAAAACAAGAGAGCCTTTGTTTGAAATAACCGAAATTCATGCTAATAACTGAACGGCTGCCCCAACTCACGGATGGACAAGAAATTCGAGCCATCGTAAAATGGGATCGCTTTTGAATCGGGAGCTACATTGATGATTGCTATAAATCTGCTTCATACTGTTTAATCACGGGCTAAATAGCTTAAGAAATAAGCTCCTCAACGTGAGCAATCCTTCTAAAGCAATATTATAGTACACACAAATTTAAAAAAAAAACATATAAACTGTACAATATCTTACAATTTTAAAACTCTTAATTCTCGTAAAGTACAACTCACAATAAAATATTATCATGCTGCAAGATAATAGTTATGCTAAGTTCGAAATTATAGGAAAATGGAAAAGATGAAGCAAAGGATCTCTGCGTACTCCTCTGGCAAACGGGCGTGATGTGTGCATTTATGTATGTTTATAGGAAAATCGTTTATAACTGAGGAGTAGGCGATCAAAACGTCACTTCTCCAGGTAAACTAATTTTTCAGAAAACAATCAAAACTTAATATCTTATAAACCCAAATATATCAAAATATTAAAAAAAAGATTTGGATAAGTTACTTTCTGTGCGAAAATAATGGAAAAGTGACGTTTAGATAGAATCAAGTTTGGAAATGTTGCATTTTGGTAAGGAGGAAACCATGGATATATTACCAACATTTTATAACAAAGGTAGGTATGGAATAAAATTTTCCACTTTAATATTCTCTCAATAATATTATTATACTTACTAAGTATATTTTTTTGTGATTATTAAGTTTTAATTATTACAAAAAAATACTTATAAAATCATCTTGGAGCCTGAGGAACTGTGTGTGAAGACATCAAACATATAGACATGGTTCCTCAGTCATGGTTCTTTTTCTTGCACCTCAATTTCAGCCATTTTTGGAAGTATGTTTAAATATTTTTAGTTCCTAAGAAATTGTAACCGACGCGTTAACAGACAGACAGAAGACTAACAGAGTAGACAATCAACCAAAGACACAGACTTTTTATTAATTTTTCTTTATCTACAACGAGCAATAGCTTGACCTTCAGTCTCACCTGATGGTAAGTGACGATAAGGCCGAAGTTGGAAACGCGCTCCACCCGGAATTCTTAAACACTGAGGAACTGGCTATCTTTTCTCAAACTGTCGGAACACAACAATGCTATAAACATCGTTGTTATGGCGACAGACTTAGATAAGATGGTGGTAGCTAGCCAGGCGGACTTAACAGCCCTACCACCAACCAAACCGAGCACACAAAGATTTACCCCCCCCCCCCCCCCGCATGGAATCGAACCCGAGACCTCTGGGTCTAAAACCGGTGGCTTAGCCACTACACCACAGCGGCGGTTTAGTTTTTTTACCGTGTTACCACATTAAAACTGGAAAAGTCGCATTTTGTCAGCAAAGCGTTAAGATTGTATCGGAAAAGTAGCGTTTTTAAAATAAAAAATTAAAATTTACAAATAAGTGACGTTTTGAAGGAATAGGCAACTTTTAATAATTATTTTCATAGGGAAATATTACGTTTATTAGTAGTGTTGCGCGGTTGAAAAAAATAAAAAAGTAAAAAAGTAAAGAATGGTCAACGTGACGTTTTGATCGCCTACTCCTCATTACTAAGGTTTTGTAGTTTCTGGAAACCCATATTAGCGACCATCAGAAAAAACATATGTCAAAAGTAAATATTGTTTCCTCTATAATGTTATTGTTTATATAATTTTAACGAAAATTTTGGTGCTAACTCGTGGAATATTTTTCGACACTGCCTTTTCAATTTGTAATACAGTTTCTTCTGCTATTTCTGAGCCGTAGTATAACTCCGGAGCACTTTCCTAACAACCTAAATGAGAGGAGCGACGTGACGTGACATAATCGCAGCTTGCACTGGCGTTAACTGCTACAGTTCATTAACTACCTGCTCGCATGTACTGTGTTATGCAACATCATAAAGCAAAAATACTATTGTTTCCTCTAGTTTAAATAAAGTTTTTTGACGGGGTCTAACGTGAACTACTTTGTGTAGCTGCATTCTAGACGTACCTTTTGTTACCGTGCTTTCGTTTATATTGTTTGTTAGGTTTAACAAAACGCCTGTGTGGCCAGGGGGCAATGCGCTCGGCCCGATATCTTAAAGTCTTGGGTTTTAGTCCGGTAAAATAATATGTTTCAAATTTTGCAAAACGTAGCAACAACAAGGGAATATTTCTGACTCCCACCCGTGCTCCAATAGATAAGCATCTATACCTTCAACTTCAATTGACAAAACTCACTACGATAATCCCCGTAGGGTAATTCAGAGAACAGGCAATTAGGAACGCAAAAGAGGTCCACTGCCACAGTCCACATTTCACCATATAACAACTGCACATGTGCTCAGCGTAACAGGTGGTGAGCCCATCGCCGCTTTATGGTGTTGGATTTATGTGCAGTCTTTTGTCAGGGGTAAGGTATTGATCGGTACTGCACAGCTATAACGCATAACAAAATACTGATGCAAAACAACCCCACTTGGCGGTATATATAGGTACAAGTATTAAAATGATCGCAATCCATTCTGTATACAAACTCACCTAATACTACATGTCGTCTCCAAATACAATTTTTGAAGCTGCACAGTGCAGAGCTGACGAACACTTTCGTAACAACCTAACTGAGTGGCGGCACGTGACGTCACAACTCGGGAGTCTTGACTAGTGCTAACTACTGGCAGCACAGCTCATTAAAATGACGTATAATAAAAAAACACTGATGATAAAATAAGTGGAATATTGTTATATACGAGTATGTCGAAACTTTGTAACTAATATGGGGAATGGTAAATTCAGTAGTTCGGTTATACAAGATTTTACTTTACGTTTATTTTTAGAAAATTTGTACTCTAGGTATTGCTGTGTGTGTGGAGGCTGTGTGCAGTTAAAAAATGATGTCCTGAATGGGTGGTAGGTTAAAATAGATTTGGACGATTCAAGTACTTATTAATTGAGTTTATTGAATAAATATATTTTGACTTTGACTTTAGTCATTGATAGAATACTACCAACCCCTCCCTTACATTGGGTCTCGTAAAAGGCGAGTAACGGACTAAAGACTGCTCATACATCCAAAAGCATAGAGCGGCGATGGGCTCATCAAAATAATTCTACCAAACCATTTCTTCCCTTTGGTGTCGTAAAAGCGACTAACGGGCTAAAGGCTCACCTAAGCACATGTGCAGACTGTGCAGTTGTTTCTTGCTGAAGCGTGGACTATGTGATAAACTTTAATAATAACTATCTCAAAAAAGTTGTTGATATAAGTAAACAGTAATAAGTCGAGTCTTTATTCATGATTATTCTACATATGACTAAATACTTTTTCGTTTTTGTAGGCTCATTGTCATGTGACAGACAAAAATTAAAAAAAAAAACTTTTTCCCCTAGGGCAAGAAAAGCTATTTTAGCCTCGCTTTACAACGCTACAATTACGGTCTTTTTGAGCAAGAGTGAAAATATTATTTCAAACCTTGTCTATGATTTTTCTCAAAACGAATACGTCCGTGATTCGCCGGTGGCGGCACTGACACTGAGAGCATTATCACTGACAAGTGGGGATGCGTTCATAGAGAATGCATGAAAAACACTGTGCCGGTACTGTGTCGGAACTGTGGCTTCACTGATATGTGTGAAGCAACCTTTAACCTATAATATTACCCGAATCATAAGCTATACACCTGTTCTGTTTCATTAAAATCCGTCCAGCGGTTTTTGAGTGATGCGCGTCAAACAAACAAACAGACAAAAATTTCAAAAATGATTCTAATGTTCACGTATCCTTCATCCCCTAGATTATGTTTTTCGCAAATATTTTCAATGTAAGTACAGACACGAAAAGTTTACATTTCAGGAACATAGGTCAAAATGAAAAAAAATAGCTTTTCCATACTTGAGTCAATCAGCTGATTGCGCATTTTGTATAGGGAAAAATAATAAATTTTCGACCCATATTCCTTATGGAAAGTTGTTCAGTTTTATCGGTAGAATCCCCTTGATATAGTGTCAGCTAACATTTTTACACCTTATTAAAGATCACAAATTTAAGTAAACATGAAATAACATAGAACTAGGTTAAGTATATAGTAACTTTGTAAAACAAAAGAAATAGGTTACCTTTAAAATAAAAGACAATAACAATAAATTCACATAGTAAAAATCTCAACCACGGGGACTTTATTTTTGTATAAGCGGTAACACTGAATGGCGTTTATTGTTCATATTATTTTATGATGAAATTTCGAAATTATCCGATAATTACTGATGGTATGTGAGCCCAGTGTCCTTCTTATTTTTAGAAGTATTATTTTTACACAGTTTTACTACGCAAACTGGCATTTTAGTTTGAATTAAGCCCAAAATTGAATAAAACATTCGGGACGTACACGTCACCCACAGCTGTCAGTGTGACTGGCTCGGGTACGCCGATTTCGGCGTAGTATTTGTTGCCGCATTTGACAAGTACGACGGAGGTATCTAGTCGAGCGCAGCGAGACCAATCATTAATCTAAGCATGTGCAGTTGTATGGTGAAACGTGGATTATGGCAGCAGCGATATATACATAACACTAGGCCCTTCCGAACATGCACTATGTTCCACTCATCTGCGGAGTCGACTCGGCACCTTGCTTTAGTGTGGCTTTGATATTCGCGCGTGCGGAGCGGCGAAAATAATTTTATTTATTTTCAAAGTGTACACCTAGATGTTTACTACAAGTTCAGTTGTAAGTAAGTAAGTAAGTTAAATTAATTGTTATTCAAGTCATTATTATATAGTTATATCGTATTATTAGAAAAAAGATATTTTTTTTAATTATTGTTATTGACAATCTATTTGGGACGCCATCTTGATACACACTACGTTTTCTTTGACCGATCTAGCGCTGCGGCGCGGCGATGTCTGTCTGTTGATTAGACGACATTTAAATGTTAAAGCGCTGCAGCGGCTGCAGCGAACTTTAGGTCTCTCATTCCAGAATTTGAACAAATGGTTTGTATGAACGTTCTTGTCTATACTTCTAGGTCAATGTATGGCAGTGGCTGCTTCTGTGGTTCTTATTGACTACTCTGTGACTATCCCTTTAAGGATAGTAGTCGTGAATATTTGTATGTATATTCAAGGTTGTACGCGAATAAATATAAGTAAAGTTAGTAGTAGTAAAATAAAATAGAATTACAATATTGTGAAAGTTAAATCGAAACCTTGTTACTGATAAGGGGAAAAAAACCTCTTGGTCAGCAATCCGAATTGGTGGTGAATTCAGTAGTTCAGAAAAGCCAAATTTGACTATCCTTTTTTATTACTAATGTACACGAAGAAGTAGGCAAAGCCCACTGAAAAAATACATTAAACAAATAGTCTAAGATCCGCGTATATAATGACCTTACCGGGCCAGTTAATGGATGAAAAGTATTTTATATCAAATTAAATATTTAAAAAAAAATCAGTCCAGTATCTATAATGATTAATTTAATATTAAAACTATTTTTTTTATTTTTCACTGGTTTGGTGTGTGTGTGTTTGTAATGAGGTTATTTTTATTTATACGTAAATTTTATTTTTTAACCAGACGGTTGCAAATTACTAATATTGACTTACCTGTTTACACCCTGCCTACCCAATAGTGTGACGGGAAAAAATAGTCAACCTAACGTTTGCATGTTCTATAGGCTTCATACTTTCGATTGGTACCTATGTACCAAACTTTATAAAAATTATCTATTAACCAAACCAGTGCAATTTTATAAAGACTGATTTTTTTCAGCCAACCCACTCGCACTATATTTCTTAACATATTAAATTTGATATAAAATACTTTTCACCCATTAACCGGCCCGGTGAAGGTCGATGTTTACTCGGATCCTTTACTACAACAACTTAGAGCATATTATATTCGTAATATTTGATTTTTTTAGTAAACTCTAAGATAACGAAACGTTGAACATAAAATGAGTTTCCATCTTAGGTAGTATTTTTTAGTCGATTTGTTATTTTAAATTATATTTTACGTTGGTAAATTGTATTATAATTTAATATGATCTAATCTAATCTAAGATCCATTTCATCTTAACAGATGAAATGGATCTTTTTCAAACAACCAGACAAATAGAGAAAACTGAGACAAAATGGAATTAATGGTGCAGACAATTGGAACAATACAAATAAAACCTAAAATAGAATAAATATATTTATTGCGCATCTGCTACATACTTAGATAGGTATAGACATATAAATGTATCATACCTTTATATGCATAACAATATGTGTGGTTTAATAGCACAATAATGTTATTCCGACTAATACACGCCTGCGGCGGATCTGCGGTCTAAACTGTTAGTCTATCGTGAGTACTATCTACTAGAGTAAACACGAGTCGCGAGTTGGCGTCAAACACTGTTAAACTTGCTATATACTATAAAAGGAATGAAGCCGTGACGTGTCGCGTAACGACTCATTCAAAGAACACTACCACACCCTCTCTTCCCTCGGGTGTCGTAAAAGGCGACTAACGGACTAAAGACTGCACATACATCCAACAGCATAGGCCGGCGATGGGTTCACCACCTGTCACGCTGAGAACATGTGCAGTCGCTATTTGGTGAAAAGTGGACTATGTCAGAACACTGCTTTTGCGGTCTTCATTAGTCTCTGGCTAACGCTTCGGGGATAATAATAAAAGTAAAAGCGTGCTAAATGCAGGTTGGTTAAAATCCCATGCTCTCAATAACATCAAATAATCCGCAAAATACTTCGCCCAACCTGGGAATTAATCCCAAGACCTCTGTAAAAAGGGCGGCGCGCTCTGCCACTCGGTTACCAAGGCAACTTTGTCCATAAAGCCGAATTTATTTTCTTTTTGGTAAAATCTTTAAGTATTCATTTAGCATTGTTCGAATAATTCTTTCGGAAAATAAGCTCATGGATAAATGTCACGAGTAGCCGATTATTTGGATAAATTGAAGAGTTATATCTTTTTTTCCAAGCGCGGCAAATCTCAGATTTAGTATCGGAACCACTCAAATAGATTACGGCTTTATTACTTACTTTGGCAGAGGATACAAATAAGAAAGCACTATTGAAAATATAATTGACTTGTACGATATACATACTTGTATTAAGTACAAAACCACAGCTATTGCGGATAAATAGTAAATTCCGTCTTATTAATAAAAATGGCTAAATGTTACACCTCGGTTTAAAATGTCGCTGTCTTGTTTTTTGAAAAAGAAGACAGATAGAGAGAGCGTCATTTTTATCCTAAGTGTAACTTTAATCAACGTTTATGAATGGCAGGGTAAGTGTTTTAGATTACCTTTAAGTTCTAACTTTATCTGTTCTACAAGCGCCGCACAGTCTAGTTAATTAAAGTTAATTTTCATTATAACTCGTTTAATATTGTTTGTCATATTATGACACATTGAAGGCAGGTACGTACATAACAAAAACAGTGCCATGTAACTGCCCATTACAGTTCCTACTACAGAATAAAATATCTCTTTCTTCTGTTCTGTGGTTATAACTAAAAACGTCCCAGCAAAAGAGGGCAGCCGCGGCAGCAGAAACGAAACAAAATGCAAAGCGGCCAAGAAACTCCTAAAATACCGCCTAAAGAGAATCAGTTCTCGATGTGCACAATTTATTACTCGATCCATTGTGCCACAAATAGCCGCGGGGTTCGCTTCAAGAGTGCAGTAAATCTAAATTGAATTTGAAAATTGAACCAACAAGCGGCGACGCTGTAAAAAACGAACAACTTTTTATTCGCATTGCAATTGCGAAGCGGGCCGTGGGGTTACGAAGAAATATGTTTAATTGGATATGGCTTTGCTATGACGGACACGAGAAAATAGTTAGTTGGAAAAGGAAGACCTCAGCAAACTTGCTTAGATCAGATCGGTGACGTTCTTGATAAAGGTCAGGGCGAGAGTACCCTAAACCTACAAGCATGTATATGAAAAACGTTATGAGAGTAAGTAAAGCAACACTATCCTAAAGGTATTTGCGGGAAGGTTTGACTGTCAGTACGTGAACCATTGTAACATGGTTCATTTACTGACCTAAGTCAAATATATATGTTTTAGTTATAAGTTTATTTAAAATTAATTTGTGATTAATTTATTCGTTTTATTTTGATTTGTGATTTATTTAATATATTAATTTGTATTCTTATATATATATTTTTTAAATTTGAATTGTAATTTAGTTTATTTCGTATTTTTTATCAATTTACTAGCATAACACATATTTATCGTTTTTTATCAAGTTACTAACTTATGTGAGCCTGTGTGTGCTTGAAATAAAAATTATTAATGTTTTTTTATATATATACATTTTAGCGTTTTTATTAATGCTTTAATACACTTAAGTAATTTTTAAAACTGAAAAAAGACGACAACCCCAAAAAAAAATTACTAAAAAAAATATTAAAAATATTATTAAGTATTATTATTAAAGGATGTGTATCACGATCGTACAAAATGGAAATGGAAAGCTGTGGTCTCTACCTACCCATCCGTTAAGCGGGCGTGATGTGTGTATGTATGTCGGATATCTATCCGACGCTGTGTGCAGTTTGCGAGATGGATTCGATCCCTTCCCTAGTGGCCAGTATAATTATAACGCGCCCGCCGTTGCGAAGTTGCCGCTAATTCTGCAGTGCATAGAAATTTGTTTAACTCAATCACGCGATTATCCACCCTTAATTACGTGACTGATCGTATCACACCATATATCGCTTTAGTGGAAATACATGTAATGTAATCACGACTATTATCCCCGAAGGGTTAGTCAGAGACAAGGCAATGAGGACCGCAAAAGCAGTCCTCTGCCATAGTCCACTTTACACAGAAATAGCGACTGCACATGAACTCAGCGTGACAGGTGGTAGCCCATTGCCGCTCTAAGCTGTTGGATGTGTGTGCAGTCTTAAGTCTGTTAGTCGCCTTTTACGACACCCAAGGGAAGAGAGGGGGTGGTAGTAATCTTTCACCGCTAAACGACACGGTTTTAGCGGAAATTTAAGTGTCAATAACCTCTGTTTAGTTGGTTGCAGACATTGTTAAAAGTCCGTCTGGTTAGATATTGTCATCTTACGAGCTCAACAGTCGTAATATCACACACAATAGAAATTCAAATTATGGAACAGTAGTTCAGAGAAACACAGTCGACGTTTTCCAAACTTCTTTTAACTTCTTTAAAGTACGTTATTTAAGCCTTATAATAATAATTAAATTAATTTCACACTATTACAGTAATCACTTTTATATTTTAGCCCGTCCACTCGAAAGATTTGAATCAGAATGCCTCAGCCCGCCGAGACTAACAACTCCCGTCGCCATTATCTCTTCTTTTCCTTGTCGTCACTCATGCAATCCCGCGCCATTTTTTATACAGTCGTTAACTCGTTTAGCCAAAAATTAAAAGCTACTATAATGCCTAGATTTTATTAATAAATTGAAACTTTTAGAAAAATCTTAAAAATGAAATCAAACATGACTAAAATCAATAAATTTTAAATAAACCTAACAATTGTTAGCGCAACCTCTAAGAGTCTTCGTGACAGACAAAGGGTTATACAAATCTGTTGACATTACAATGTTGTTGGTAGCATGTTGTATTCCAACAGTTAAATAGGTGAGATAGCCAGTTCTTCAGTATCTGGTTAAAGTGCGTTTCCATATCTGGCCTTATTGACCTGAACAAAGTTTTCAGCGGAGTTTAAAGAAAACTTTACTAATGAGTATAAGAATTATGTAAGTATCCTTTCTATTATTACTTACCAGCAGAGATTACTCATTTGTTGAGGAATTTGAAAAAACGTCTTAAACCTATTGTTCTGGTAAACTACAATAATTGTCGTTTTTACCAAGACCAAATACACAAGATTTAAAAAGTTCTTAGGTTTGAATTTAGACCACTTTTTTTGTTTTTTCATTGAATTTAGTGTCAAAGATACATTCAACTAGATGATGGAGGTTTTTTTAGAATGAAGTTCATGGCATATGTAAGCATGATATAAGTAATAGCGCGATGCCTCAAAATCAAGTTCAGAAAGTGTTGGCACACAAGCTTAGAACGCTTGTTTTTAGAGGATATCAAAAAAGTGGCTGGAATATTCTATACAGGAATGATTAGCTAATCACTCCTATATCTTACAAAGGAAGGTATAAAGACTATGATCAGCTTCTTCGAGGCAGTAGGCCTCGTATTAGGCTTTTAGCTCACGGTGTTTAATGGCCAACAGGTTTATTTCAAGTTTTTGCATAAGCTAGCATATTCCATTTGCAACCAGGAAAAGGCTATGCCGCCTTCAGTTCCGAGTTAATCCTAACTCCTGTCGTAAAGAGATTGCAGCCACAAGCGGCAACTTGGTTCGTATAATTAGATTGCGAGCGACATCGGCGGAAGGTGTTAAGAAAATCCACTAATACTTTACATTTCTCAACGACACTGATAAATATTTAATGCGCACAATATATAAAATGGACGGTGACTTGCACTGTACCACATAAAGTTAATTAAAACTGTTTTAACGGGACCTAACACGTATAATTTTGTAAGTAAGTACATATCTACTTACTGCTTGACGTTTCGGCCGCGATGCGAACTGTTCGCTTGTGACCACGGCCGCAACATTATCTGTGTGTTATTATGACAGTGAAGGATAATAATCATTAATTACCTTATTATTACTCATCATTTATGTTTTTATACTACATATTACCTCCGCTATGATGACCGGAGTCATTTTCTATTTGATATATTCTCTTTCATTCCAGTTCTCACTGTTATGCCTCTCGTACTTCTATTCCTCATACTACACTTGCATACATCGCGCTTTTGCTCTTTTTGCGGTTGGAAGGCTCTCTTAGCAATCTAACTATCATTTGTCATTTTTTATTTCACATTCTTATTCTATAGGGAAAATATCTCTCATACAAATATCTTTGCAATTTTCTTATTTGCTATCATAGACTATGTTTCTTAATTACTACTTTTTAATACAAAATACTTATTTATAAAATAGGCTATTACAGCTGATACTGTGTACTCTAAATTGGTTTTATAGTACACAGTATCAGCTCTATACACTCTATACATTTGTTTCTTAACTATTTGCCTTACAAATCCTCTTATATAATCTGAGTACATTTTTGTTACATAAAACTTATATATAGGTACTTTGTTAACAATTCATTTATCATATATATGTTAATTAACAGGTGAGATAAAGGCCAAACGCTTCTCCGTTGTGTAATACAAACAAAGAACCTTTTGTTAAACATATACTTTTTGTGTTAAACTTGTTTGTGAATTTCCGAAGGTGCGAGTAAAAGTGCGGGTGACCATTTTCTTATTTACAGAAAAGTACTGAGAGCAGAACAAACGAAATAGACTGTTATGGCACTCCCCAATTCAACGCTCTAAATTGGTAAACGCTAGGGGTGTCACCGGCGGCAACAGAAATTAGCGTTAGGTTGCTTTCTTACATACACACTTACGACTTTCATCCCCTAAAGCTTAGTCAGTCACGATTCCCCAAATAACAACGGCACAGTGCTCAGCGCTCTTTGCTGTTGGATGTAGGTATGTGTATAAAATTGTAACAAAATAAAATAAATAAATAAATTTTCCTACACTCACACCAATTATCTAGCCCAAATGGAAGCTTCGATAGGAAACTCGCTAAATGGTTACTAGACAACGGATAAACATACTTAAAATACTTAAATATATACTTATTATACATAGAAAACACCCATTTAGTAAAACAATAATTTCAAAATTGACCCGACCGGGGATCGCACCCGGGATCTCAGAGATGGCGACACCATGAAAACCGGTATACAAACCACTCGACCAAGGGGGTCATTAATGTTGGTGGACTAATAAAAAAAAGGTTCAGCCTTTGCTATAATTTACTACCTGTTTGTTTTGTAAGTAAAAGCTTTAAGAAAACAAGTTAATTTTTGAAACAACAGTGACTAAAAACAAGGATTAGCTCGAAATAGACCGAGATCGATATAAATTAAATGAAAAATATTTATTCTCTGACACCTTAGATTAAAACAAAAAGGGAAGATACGGCATTGGCGTCTCGTGAGTGAGCCGCCAAAATTAGGCCTAAAGGCACAATTTCACTTCAGTCACAATTTGCCGAGCGAACAGGCTACATCGCCCTATTGCAGATATTCTACTGTGTGAAAAAGAGAAAGACGCTACTCCGCAGTGGCGTCGGAATCGGTCGTACGTACTCGTACGTACTCGTCTGTTGCGAAGCGACCGAGACGTCAACGCGCTACTCGCGCTGACTCCCTCGCGCTGACGTTGAAACTTACCGCTTTGTCTCGCTCGCTCGATTTACACTTTATAGGTGTGCGTGTGTGAGTGTTTGCTTAAGTACTTGGGTAGGACTATATTTTGAATGACTACAAGTAGGAGCATGCCGTATCTTCCCTTTTTGTTTTAATCTAAGTCTGACACACGTACAAATAAAAAAAATGGAAAGAGGGAAGAAAGATCTTTGCCGATTTAAGGAGAAATTTCTGATGTTAATATCTACAGTACGCTCGTAGTAATTATTTTAAAGAAAAAAAAATAATTTTTATAGCCAACCCTAACCAGATCTGAATGATAACAATTTCCAATAGATATGCATGAAACAGGGCGATTGCATTCAGTTGAATATAAGAATTGACGGCACTGAGACACCCAGAACCACTTGTAATGTTACTGGGAGAACTTCAGTAGTTTCTTTCTATCTGAATACAAAACTACAAAGGTTAGAGCAAAATATTGAAACAAAGTCACTTTGGTTTAATAATCTAGATACGAAAAGTTTGTCTATTATGTTAAATTTTGCCCCCTGATGTAAGAGTTGTTGACGAAATAGAAAATAACATTCAGTAGTAAGTCTCAGATAAAGGTCTTAGGTTCGAATTACAGCTCAAAATTCAATTGTTATTTGGACGGTTGTACTCCTTGTTTAAAATCCACCTGAATAGCTACCACCGCTAAATCTACATCGGATCCAACAGTACCACCACCTCTACATCGGATCCAACAGATACAGTTACTCTGGAAAGTAAAAAGCGAAGCTCTACCCTCTCATGACTTAAAGAAAAACATTACTATTTCAATTTATTAACAATAAAATAAGTATCTAAAAGATACTAAAATTGAAAATAAATCTGTTGGTTAAGGCCACATACAGAGTAAATTTTAAGTAATTCCTCACGTAATTTCTTTACCGCAGCCGCGTACCGGCCGCGCGGAATGGGTGGTTGGACCCCGTCCCATCGCTTTGTCTGTCGGCTCATAAACCCAACCCTGGATCTAAGAATGGCAGCCCCGTGACTGATCGCACGTCGTCTAAGTAAACACAGGTGCAAGGTATATGGACGATACCGCTCACCTGCTCTAGACAGGTGGCAGTCGCTCTATATCGATTGGTTATCGTTTGTCAGTATTTTAAAATAATTAAAAGTAAATTAGTAGACAAGTTTATAATCTTTTGGCGAACGCTCACTCTATTTGATCGCTACTACAGGTTTTGCCCACGGCTTTGCTTGTTTAAATTGTAGGAAAATATTGCCTTTAACCGTTTTCGGGGCCCTTACAATCGGTTTACCAGACCAAACGATCGATCATCGATCGACGGCATCGATCAACGTCGATCGAAATTGATCGACTGGTCTGGTAGCTTCAATTGATCGACGGATACCGTTTGACTAACCAATCGATCGACGACGGTCGGTCGACGTTGATCGATAAGTCTGGTAGCTTTGATCGATCGACGTCGAGTAATCCATTTTACCATCGATCGATGTCGTCGATCGACGATCGATCGATAGATTTCATAGAAACTGTCGATCGACGTCTACTAATCCATTCTACCATCGATCGATGCCCTCCATCGACGATCGATCGATTGGTCTGTCGCATTTATAACATAACTTAAGATTATTAAAGAGGATACTGTTTCACTTTGTGTCTCCTTTTTACTGCCTCTAAACGATCACATAACTCGAATATTTTAGCATAATGGCAATAGTAAACTAGTGCCCAGCAGTTAAATAAACCGTAACAGACACGTGTCAGATGCATTCCCCTGTGTTTCCATACAACCAGTAATACGTTGTTTTATGTGCTCCGCTAGTTGGGTTTATACGAATGCGGTTTTCACCCCCGCTTGTTACTCTGATGTGCTATTTGTAAACATATTCAGAGATGAACTAGCGTCACGCGTCGTCAATCTTCAAGTAGGATTAAGCGGAAAAAAGTAAGGTTCTAAACGGTAGTCAGGAAGGTTTTATTTTTTTTATACATACATAATATTACAATTTTATTAACATCACGCCCGTTTGCTCTCTTAACTTTCCTTACACGTGCTCATCGGTACAATTTTATTAACATCACGCCCGTTTGCTCTCTTAACTTTCCTTACACGTGCTCATCGGTTACTATTATAAATATTCTAATGATTTCTATTGAATTTCCATTCCACATCCACAGATAAGACTTAGCAGTATAATAATATTATAGTAAACTTATTAAAATTATTATTAATGTGCTTCACAACTGATTTAATGCTCAAGTTCACAACACATAATAAATAGTCCTTTTATCCTAATAAAAACCAGACGAAAAGCTAAAGCTTTATTAGCATTTTTAAAGCATAATAAGTTTGCATTCACATTAGTGGTATAATGATATCATTTGTGTTAAAATATGATAGCACTGCAAAGCAGACATTTAAAATGAGAAGCAGAGCAGGTAGGAAAGTTGAACAGCAATAAGTAGTAAAAATATTTCTGAAAAGGAATTTTTCATCACTAACCAGCGTAATAACTAACATTAGTCTTGCAAGTTCGCGGGAGGAATTCGACTATCTCGGTACCGTGAAATGTTATAGTTATAATTTATGGTACCATAGAAATAGCATTCTAGTAACGCTGTCCGCGTTCTTGGATAGCACTCAGAGTTATTGTACTTTATTATGCCAGGATTTATGATGAATTTTTATTACTATCACCTCTGTACATATTATTATATCTCAATTGATGTCTTCGCGGTTTACGTATCAAGCCAATTTCAAGTGGTTTTTTTTAACAGTAAGCTTTTGATTATACATACATGCAGTCTCGACTATGGTCACCAAAGGGTTAGTCAGGGACAAGGAAATGAGGAATACCGCAAAAGGAGTCCACCTGCCATAGTCAACATTTCACCAAACAACTGCGCATATGCTTATTGTGACTGGTGGTGAGTTTATGCTGTTGGAAGTATGTGCAGTCTTTAGTCCGTTAGTCGCCTTTTACGACACCCAAGAAAAGATATAGGTTGGTGGTATACTATTAATGAGCCGCTATCACACATCTTTGGATTTTACGGTAGATTGAATTCAAAATGGAGTCTCCCGACACTTGTTGTCGCAAAAAGAACAGGCGGTAAAAGTCTCCACTGTCACTACACACACTACCCCCACTTATCTGCATAGTTTGCAAGGATGCTATCTAAAATTTGGCACTACAGGATTACGTAACCCTTTGCTGTCGAGTCCGACTCGCTCTTGTCCGGTTTTAAGTTAAATGTTTAAATGTTTCTGTTAAGTTGGAAAGACAAAAGAACGCCACGCGTTCGCTGGCACGGATAATATAAATTCGAGTTGGCTTGAGGAGATTTATTATCAGAAGATATTATTTATCATTTACTATTAAACAAAGAACATTAAATATCATTTACGAAATGTTTTGTCATTGGAATTTTGTTACTTACTGAAGTTTTAACAAGTTTGCAAATCAGGGTTAAGTACCTACTTATTAGAGGAGTTAGCAGTTTATTTATCAGATAGTGCAGGTTTGAATTTTGCTCGTTTAAGTGTATATTTTTATAGGTATTTCAAAAGCATTTATCTTTTGCATGATTTATAAGTTTATAAAGCAGATTTTGTTCTATTCCCAAAAATAATTAGATAACGTCGTCATCTTTTATCTTTAAGAATGAATTAATCTAAAAAAATAAATCGTTTAACTAAAAACTGTTCATTCTCAAAGTTGTATGCCGTCAACTTTTTACAGCGTTATCATAAAACCTTTAAAAACTTTTCGCTAAGGGTGTCGGTGGAATATAATACCACCTAAGCTAAGAAAGAGAATCTGTGGCTTTTCCGCCAAATTGGAAAAGGTTTATTGGCCGCACTATTTAATCGTTTTCTTATATTGATCGTCCTGAAAACATTAAATAAGCCTTTGAGTTGGAAAGCAATAACAACCGATTAGCATGAAAATCATTAGCGTGAAAATCTGTCGAATTCATGTTCTAAAACTCTATAGCATTCTAGGCATAGTTATAAACAATAGAGGAAGATACGGCATGCTCATTGAGTTTTAGAATCTACGGCCATGGAGCGTAAGTTTATTACGTCCATGACTACGTCATGCCCCTACTAGTTTAAATTAAAAAATAGTCCCACTCAACTACATACTCTTTGTAATGTGACAGCTAAATGTCAATCAAGCGAGCGAGACAGAGCTACGCCAAGCAAGTGGGTCAGCAAACACCCCGAACTTCCACGACGATGACGACCTCAGAACATTTAGTTATTGTTCTGAGATGACGACGCACGATAAATGAAACTCGCTCATGACAATCAATGTCATTTTAAATATTTTCTTCAATTAAATTATTATTGTTGGTGTAAAATTATTGTGAAATTATTATTATTATTGTTGGGTATTAATACACATGACCGCGGGCAAATAGTAGTTTTTAAATTTTTTTGAAAAAAATGCACTTTTTTTTGCTCGTGAAATGTTTTTCAAAATTTTTCAAATATGTGGTAGGTACGGTGCCTACCTACTTAATAATTTCTTTTTTGTTTACAAATAGGTACCTTCCAAAATTAAGGCGTACTATCATTCGCGTACCGACTCAAAGGAATCTGTCCGCGATCACCATAACTCGACATTATAACGTCGTTACCAAAGAAAGGGCCAAACGAGAATCCTACCCCCCAGCGGTAATGAATTAAGTGGGGACGTAAACAGTATCCAATCAGGCTGAAAGTTTAATCAGCGGAATACTTGGTGTTGCACACAAAAGCATTTGTTACGTGCTTCTTATGAACACGCCTCGTTTGAGACGATGCTGGAAGTAATCTTGTTTACTAATGTCGCTAATTGAGTAAAGAATTGGCGTACTTATTTCCTTCCCATAGTTGGGCAAAGGCTTTTATCGTTGAAATCATGTCGTCGTTACAGTAGATGGGTATTAACCTAAAACCTTACTCAAAAACACTACTTTTGAATTATTTAGTTGATAGTCTAAGATCCGAGCATAGAACGACCTTCACGGGCCGATTAATGGATGAAAATATCAAATTTAATATGTTAAAAAATTTATCTAAATAATATATATAAATATCTAAATAATAATAATAAAATTTCTCAGCCAACCCACTCGCGATATATTTTTTAACATATTAAATTTGATATAAAATACTTTTCATGCATTAACCGGCCCGGTGAAGGTCGTGTATACTCGGATCCTCTAATAAAAACATTGTTTTGTCTACGTCTCAAAAACGTCATTTTAAATTTGAGCAAACAAGCCAACGCGACGAGTGCGCCAAAGAGAAAAAAAGAAGTTCAAAGAGTTACTACTTCGATCATATGATCGAAGAGTTACTATATTTTTTTTTTTATTATACAACTAAAAAGGTTAGATTTCTTTAAGAACTTGAGTTCCATAATAAAGGCTCAGTTCTGTCTTCAAGTCCTGGCCAACACTAGATGTAAGTCGCGTACTCCACATTAACCTTTTACATTTTCTTTTGGTTTTTGGATGTTTTATGTTGCCATCATAACGCCTCGGCGGGCGACTGGAAGAGCGTTTGGCCCAATATCCGGGATCCGGGTCCATTTCCTAGGTCGGGCAGAGTGTGTTTAACATTATTCGATGAAAAGCCCGAGTTCGTGAAAAGTTATAAGTGTAAAAAAGTAGATTCAGTTTAAAGTAAATTGTCTGATAATGAAATATCGATATGTCATACGACACAAATTAGCACTTATTTATATGTTAAAAATATTATGATTTTTCTATTTACTACTATTATTTCAATCTAAATATTATTTGAATAAAACAAATAATTCCTTATTCGATTCGATAAATGAAACAGGTTATGCATCACCCCATAGTTTTATTTGATGTTGATTACTAATAATTAAATAAATATCAAAGTTTCAATCACCGAAATATTTTTTTTACAAAAAATATTGCATAATTCTAGCACACCAGAATTTTGGCCGAATTCACTACATCAATTCTTGTCAGTAGTAAACTCGGCCACACGCCCATCAACAATGCCCGAAAAGACTACGAGTAATTTTTAAAAGGGGAAATTCGGGCAAGGTTCAGTATTTTTGTGGCCGATTTGCCACCTAAGACATTTTTTTTCTTCTTCTACTTTTCCTTTCAGTTTTCGTAGATTAGTGAAGATTATTACGCCCTTACAAATGTATAAAGGCCGATTTTTTTTTAAAGCAATAAGTACTATTTCAGTTAGACTCTGCCACACCAAGTGTGTTGGTATCAGTACTGAGCATGTGTGGCGATAAAGTTAGCGGTTGCTAATTGTTGTGACGTTACGTTTGTTACGGGATTAGGGGAGTTATCTCTCCATTTGTTCTTGAGTAATTTGACGCAATTGTTTTTGAGCAACGTTAGCGGAGATGTTTGTAATTTACCTGCACCGTTTAACTAGGTAGGTATATTGCTGTCTCACGCATACAGGATAGGACTTACAGGATTATGTCTTCTTCTCCTCCTCTGCCCATTTCCGAAGAGCTCGACGGGTTTGGTATGGTACCATTGGTACCTTAGGTACCACACAGGCTTACATAGGCTTACCCACAAATAACCTAGTAAAAGTCCTTATCTGCTGCGGGGTGGTTCAGGATCAAGACAGCAACAACTACTGCAAAGCCAAGAGATAATGCGAGCTAATTTTGCTAGTAACGCCTCTCATCCAACTCAAAAAACGATCAACATGGATCACGGCTGGAAAGATTTTCAAATTTTAATTAGTACAAATCTATTGCCACGGATGTATGTTCCGCATTTAAAAACGGCTGCACCTCTATGGCTAAGGATCCGGTCAGCTACGGCCACATTTTTTAAACGGCCGCTTCCCGTGATCGGCCACTTCACCCATCGGCCATTTCCCTTGAATGGTCACTTCCCGTGATCGGCCACTTCACCCATCGGCCACTTCCCTTGCATGGCCACTTCCCGTGATCGGCCACTTCACCCATCGGCCACTTCCCTTGAACGGCCACTTTCTATTGGCTATACAGCCACATTCCTTGAACGGCCACAATCCGTGAGCGGCCGCTTCCCCTAGCGGCCACTAATTGTCGCTCTCTTTTGTAGTGTTAGTAAATGTAAGGACAAGGTTCGCGAATAAGATTTTTTTTGGGATCGCGAATAAGATTTTCATGGATCTGGAATTCGTTACAAGATACTGGGTGTTCACGCGGACTTCGCGGGCGGGCCGCTTCTGTAAAGATATATCATCATCATCATCATCATCAGCCTATAAACGTCCCACTCCTGGGCACAGGCCTCCCACGTAGACAATAGCACGTGGTGATATTGAGCCATAACCCACCACGCTGGCCCAATGCGGGTTGGTGGGTTTTAACGACTGTCATCTTACCACAACAACCGGGACCAACAGCTTAACGTGCCTTCCGAAACACGGAGGAGCTCGAGATGTTTTTAATTTGGTCACCCATCCAGCGATCCGGCATTACGAAAATTGCTTAGCGAGCAAGATCGCAAGCCGAACGCGCTAGCCACGGCGCCATCGAACTCCACAAGTAAAGATAAATGAAAATATAATAAAATAAAGGCAAGTAAATCCTTTTTGAAGTATAACATTACAAAATTAGCATGATAAAAACTAAGGACAATTTTTGTTTTAGCATAAGGAAAATACTTCTTGAAGTAATAAGTAATATTTCTGTTTGAGAGTCTTAGAATAACTGGCATTATGAGGAGCCTTTGATGATATTTTTACGTGTATATGATTTCCGCATAAACATTTTCACTGTGTCGGAAGACACGTGTATGTTAAGGTGAGTCGCCGAGGATATACGGGCGAAACTGTTGTGCTACATCAAATGGTTCATGTATTTACTATAAAATAACGCTCTTATATAAAACATATAATACACTAAAGGATATTGCCTAAAAAATGTGCTAATTGTTATGCGATTCGTAGCTGCGGAGGAACTCGATGGCGCAGCGGTTAGCGCGTTCGGATTGCGATCTTGCTCGCTAAGCAACTTTCTCAATGCCGGGTCGCTGGATGGGTGACCAAATTAAAAACATCTCGAGCTCCTCCGTGCTTCGGAAGGCACGTTAAGCCGTTGGTTCCGGTTGTTGTCGTAAGATGACAGTTGTTAAAACCCACCAACACGCATTGGGCCAGCGTGGTGGGTAGCCAATTGATGAGTATATGCGTAATCAACACGCTTGCCAAATGCGAGTTTTTGATCACAAACGAGGGCTATGCTCAAAAATAGTACATTGTTACCCTAGGGGTGAAAGTTCGAGGGACTAAATAAGTCTTTCATCCGAGGTAAACACTACGAATACACGGAAAGTAAAAATAAAAACATGAATTAGCTAAAGAAACGGAGAACCGTTTTCCATTTTAGCTTCTCCCATGTAGGAAATAACTTTATTTGCTTGTGAGTGTGATTGTAATTTTATGAGATGCAAGAGTTGGGTTCTTTCAGTGAGCCGCTACCCCACACAGCTCAGGCTTTTTAGTATTGTTTTTAAACCATAGGATCAGACCTAGGATTCCCTCACAGTACCTGTACGATAATCCCTAGGGCTGAAAAGTATTACCTACTTTCAACCCGTTCCTCAAGAGAAATCCATCAGACCTTCCTTCTGAGTATGATGTATGAAAAATCCTAAACACACTTTGGCCGACCTGAGAGTTACCTACGGATATTGGACCGAGCGCTTTTCCACTCGTTCGCCGACGTGTTTTACACATAATCAGGACTATTCCCCGAAGGGTTAGTCAGGGACTAGGCAATGCGGACAGCAAAAGCAGTCCTCTGCCATAGTCCACTTTTCACCAAATAGCAACTGCACATGTGCTCAGCGTGACAGGTGGTGAGCCCATCTCCGCTCCATGCTGTTGGATGTATAAGTCTCCACACCCGAGGGAAAAGAGGAGGTGGTAGTATTCTATCACCTCAACACGACACGGGTAGTATAATGTATTTGACTTATTTTAATACACAAAAAAGCCAGCCATCGTTATTAATATTCGAAATGACTGCGTTACGACTCGCATTAATTGCCGGTCTGTGCTACTCACGCCATAAACAAGGTTTCGTGCTTAGGAGCCCTGATTTTTTATAATATTTACACATTTGACCTTCGGGATTACGATACCGTATTAAAGCTTATAAAGAAATTATGCTTTTATGCATTGCAGTATTATCTATAAAAATATAAAATTTAAAAAAAAAATTACAACTTTTTATTTATTGCGACCGAATGACGGATAAACATACATAAATATACCTACTTATAAACCACCATGACTCAGTCACAAGGGCTCGTGCTCATTACACACAAACATTTTCTCGCAGCGGGATTCGAACCCGCAGCTGTGGGTTTCGCAGTCAGTGTCGCTCACCACACGACCACCCGACCGTCGAAATTATTACAAATAAACGAAATTGAAAAATCAATACACAATATTTATTGCTAACCATAACTAGTTACAAAAAGGTACTTTTTATTAGAAAAATGACACAAAAGGAAACTACGAGTCAGCCACAACTACTGCTGCGCGCCGGCACAGAAGAGATAATATCGACAAATATTATTACACTCGACAAAAATTATATCACTTTGCAAAAATTTTCGTTTGAAGCGCGCCGCCCGCCCGGGTGCGTGCCCGTATCAAATAGACGACGCGGTGTGCAAGGGATTTTGACCTTTAGACTGGTAAAGCGACTGAGTCCGCAATAGTACAAGTGAGGATGTTCCCGGTCGAGATTTGCGATATTTGCTCGCACTTCATTTCGACCGCGCGTACGTACATAGACTGCGTGTTTTTATTATTATTTTTATAATTGTTTCCAATTTTATATTTTTATTTAATTGTAGTAAAATTCATCTTATAACTAACTATGTTAGTCTTATGTTTTAAAATACAATATACTTACTTAACATAAACAACAAAAAAAAACAAAAGTTACAACAAATAAAAAAAACAAAAATAAAAAAATAAATAAAAAAACGCAGTACCTACCTGCCTACAAAAAACAACTTAATCTAATAAGCCACCGCGCGTCACTCCTGTTCCCTGATTCTATATAGGCTAGGTGTTAGTGAAAAATTAAAATAACACGTTCTTAGAATTACTTTTTAAAGTAGTAAACAGTAAAATTAAAATCTGCGAAAATTATGATACATAAATATTGTTGAGGCTTTATTCTGTGAAATACACCCGATGGGAACACGATTTGATAAAGTTGGCTCGATAGAATAAATTCACAAAGTTGCATATTTTTGTGTCATTTTATCTTCTTTTCCAGGTTTTATTCTTAAAATAAGTGATTTGATATTATGAGTCATTTACCAAAATGAAATTCATAGATAACTTGAGGAATTATAACCGATCGTTTTTTATTTATTACATCTATAATTTTTTTTAAATATAATACGCGATTATTCGCGGCTCTTCGCTGTTATACCCGTCCCTTACCGTCGTACCGTCGAGAGAGCAAAAGAGAAGCGCTCGAAATACCTCCCCTTAACCTCTCAGTCTTAGCAACGAAATGCCAAAAAATTTTGATAGCAGGTGCGATTTGGCGGGAATTTAAATTTGAGGAAATAAAAAAAATAATTTAAAAAAATCGAACGCAGTTCATGTTAAACTTTGCATTCACTATGCATAAAATGTACCACAGAACCGAAATAATCGACCTTGTTCATACTAAACTAGTCTCTAAGTGTATCACAGAACACGGTACAAAGTCAAGTGGAAAGCGCGGCCAGCGCGGCCATATATTTATGGCCGCTTGAGGTCTGACGGAATAGCGAGTTTTTTAGGTGCGGCCAAATGTAACTATCACATTAAGGGTGTACACCCGAAATAAATAATTTGAATTGAATTGTAGCTCGTGTGCCAGCAAATTTCGCCGAAAAGCGGTCGACCGGGAACTTCCTTGACTGCACCTACTTAACTGTGTACTAGAAATCTTGAATATATGCACTATTTCATAATGAAATGGATAAAATACCATCATCGGCCGTATTATTGTTTCAACTCACATCCTACGGAATTAGATTGGGCCGAATCCCACTATCCCGGCCCTTCGGTTGCAATGCCGGCCGCGTATTGACACAGGCTTGTTTATTTTCCTGTCCAGCCTTCGATACAACTGACAGCCTATGTCAACTTAGTTAAGAAACACCCTTTCTGTCTTTGTTTAACCAATTGTGGACACAGAGTGTGTTCGGCGAAATAAAGAAAACGGGACAAGTACTAGATTGAGCTGTGTGTTTATGTTGTAAGTTTTTTTTCTAGGATGGATTGATTGACTGCTATCCGCCTACGGTAATTACACAGTAATTGGGTATATGGACAGCGAGATACTTATGACTCCTCAAGCCTCCTGAGTTTCTTGCCAGCTCTTCTCACTTGAAGGCTCTTCTAAAATCTAAAAATACTTTGTTGAACCAAGTAAAGGAATATAATAAAATATGGCCTTTACGTACTAGATGATAGTGAGGGAAAATTACTTACCTATATCATAGGTAAGTAATTTCCAATGGTAAATGATAGTAATTCCTCAAGTAATTTTCAATGGTAAATGGTAATAATTCCCCACAAACCCTTCAGTATAATTATATGAAATGTAGGACTTTACTGAGATCTAACACGGACTTTTTGAGAGGATTTGAAAAGTGATGTTGCAATGGTTTTTTTCCTTTACCAACAATATCGCTCGTACACAAACACTTAACGTTAAACAATCCACAATTAGATTTTACGTGGAGTTGGTATGTGATCCGAGTAAGTTCTAATCAACCTCGTTTGACTTTGACCTATAAGCACTTACATAAACTATTTAGTACCTCGGCCTCTGATCAAACAAATTTGCAACTAGCTCATTTGCAATCATTACCCAATCAGGTGTAGATATTGATGCTGCAGTAATACATGTAATTTGACTATTACCCCAATAGGCTTGCGGAGAATTTCTGATATAATGGTGACTCAATTAACATTAATGATTACTTTCTTACACCTATTATTTCCAATTGTAGTCACGAATGGTAAGCAAATGGGTAAGCAAAATGTCTTAAGCACTGATAGCATCATTAATCTTCTATGGAAATAAAAATCTATTGCCACGAATGTAAATGTTCACTCATCACTTCAAGACGCTGCACTTACCAATTTGGCATTTTTTTTTTAAATTCGTCATGGGATATGGTTTGCTCACACGGACAAAGACAGGAAGGCCGCTAGCATATAAAATAAAAATGTGTTTTCTCATGTTGCTCGATTTAACTAAATATATTTATTTCTATGATGGTGATAGATCTAGTACTAAAGAGGTTATACTATAATAATTAATTTATTATTATAACTTATTTAATGGCTTCGCGTTTAGCATTATTTCAAGTGGTATATTATTTTAAAAGTACTTTTAGTATTGTACGGTAGATTGAAATAAAATGGAGTCTCACAACACGTGTTGTTGCTAAAAGAACACGGGAGAAACTCCGTTTGCCAATCATTTGGGTGCCTGGTGAATCTGTCAGACCTGTCATTTTAAAGGCCTATTCAAACCAGGCTACCGCTGTGGGTAGCGGCAGCAAAAATACCGCGCAGGTCGCTCTAGCCGCGGAACTTTATACCTACTAAATACCTGAGCGAAACCCACGCGGTATATACCTTTACCCACAGCGGCAGCGAATACCACTCAGGTTTGAATAGGCCTTTAAAAATTGTCGATATTTAAAAAAAATATGAAACCAAGCGTGAGTTGCCCCTTAGTAGCTTCGCGATATAGACTAGGGTTAATTTTGCCACTGCCTGTGCAACCTTCAGAGCACTCGCGTCCGAGTAGCACGTTTCTTAAGTGCGTTAGGGTCTAAGAAACCAGCACGCGGCCATTTTTGTTACCTAAAATAAAATGTATTTTTAATTCAAAATGCATTATCAATAGATTAATGAAGCTTTTCAATAAATATTTGGTTTTATTTTGTAAATATATCATTAAAAATAACAAAAAATATGCATTCTAACATTTCTATAGTATAAAATTATATTCACACTTAATATTCGGGTCCATCAGACCCACCAAGCACGCCGTGTGAGTTTTATCCACCAAGCACCCCAAGGCTTATTACAACACACAACGTCCAGTTTAGTGTAACAAAAAAAAATTATAATAAAAAGTTCTAAAACTCGCCCATGGTCCTTCGAGCCGGATAAAGTAAGTCATCATCATTACGTAATTTAATGTCTCTGCGTGCGACAGTCACCTATGTCCCAGTTAAATGGTTGAATCAACCCGTATTTTTGCATTTTTTTGCATAAAATTTTATGTCATAATTTTTCATAGCATACTTTTACGTATCCTAATAATAGTTACGCACTATATTAATTAGGTATAACTTTTTAGGCACATTTTTTTAAGCATAACTACTATAAGCATAATTATTGTTAAACATACTACGAGTATTCTACAGCCTAAATTTACTTACGCATATTGATATAGTATATATATATAAGCATAATTTTGATAGGCATCATTTAATTATACAGGGATAAAGTTTTTTCATAGTAATAAAATACTTTTCGTACTTATATAAAATAAACGTGTTGGCGGCTTAGCGGCGCCGCACCCTAACCTACTATAATAATAATAATAAAGCTCTTGTCACTGTCACAACGTGTCATTTCCTAAAGAACATATTTATTTGGTTTTAACCGTTCTAATGTTGTTTTCTTCGAGAAAAATTTCCGTAAGCAGTATAAAAAAGCAGTAAGATCAATAGCAAATATGCGAAACACCGATATGATTGTACATAAATTACTTTTACAATAGAAACTGATCCAACCCGAACCTACTGACATGTTGACGTACAACATCAACATGCGAACACAAGGCGAACACCAATATGAAAATCTTAAGAAATGATTACAAGAAACAGAGCTCAACGAAGCGCACGCCCTCCACCATCACCCGCTCCGCCGACCTTAAGCTCCTCGTCTGATAAAGATTTCACCAGAGACGAGTCGAGCAGCGTGAGCGGGCGATCGCCGTCCCCGCCGCCACAACGACCTGCGCGACGTGGACGACCACCGCTGCCGGCACGCTTGGGATCAGTGGGGCAATCTGCCCCGCGTACGACCCCCGCTACCGGTGGTGTAGTGCGCCGCATGCGATGGACTCAACAAATAAATGAGAACTGCATGCGCGCCTACTACAGGGCAACAGAGGGAGGAATTAACCTTACTGCGTATCGTGTTAGGATGCTGTCTTTGTTTCAGGCTCTTGAACCGACCATAGACGTGTCTGCCCAACGATTGTCGGATCAAGTGCGGGTGATCCAGCGTAACAACTTGCTGGATCAGTCAGCACTTGATCGGCTACGCCTGGAGTCACTGCGTATTTGTGCGGCTTCTTCTTCGGTGCAGGATCGCCCTGCCCCACAATTACCGGCCGTGACGCCGGTTTTGGTGGCGCGAGTAGATCCGGTACCCGACGATGAAGATTTCATAAATACGAATGTAAGTACACAGGCGAATGAGCAAATGAGGAGCGCTTTGAAAGATGCTATTCTACAGTATCGTGACACGCGTAACTCTAGGCCGCGTATACCTTCTTTGCCCACGAATAGACATAATTTAGCGTTAATGAGTGCCTTGAACGATTTACTGGTTCCTTATCTTGGAACCAGTGAAAGTTTAATTGATACCCACTCGATCCTTTATTGTGGGGCCATCGCGGTGTGTCGCGTTGCTCGTGTCAAATTCCAGGATTCTGACCGAGTACCGCGGCGAACCGGGACTGCCCCTGCTTGGCAATTGAGGATCGAGGGGCGTATTAATAAGTTCAGGACACTCATTGCAAAGCTAATTTGCTTCAGAAATGGCAATAATCGGCCTCGCGTCATGCGATTCGTCACACAAGCCTTTGTTGGGACTGATGTTCGTCCGGAAAACTATATGGCTTGTGTGACGGAACGTATTGACTTTCTGAAGCAAAAAGTCTATGCGTGGGCAAACCGTATACGTCGCTACAGAGTGCGTGTGGACCGATACCAACAAAATCGCCTCTTTCAAAGTGACCAAAGAAAAGTATACAGACGTTGGGAAGGAGCTGATCAACGTGTGAGCGACGGGCGGCTACCAGATGTTGATGCCATGACTAATTTCTGGCGCAGCATTTGGTCGGTGCCCGTCGAGCACACGGAAGGTGAATGGATGAGTGTTGTCAGTGACGCGTGTGAACCTATCGAGACCATGCAGCCTATAAATATTAGTACAACTGACGTAAGTTGTGCAATCCGTACGGCCCAAAATTGGAAATGCCCAGGACCGGACGGATTGCACAACTTCTGGATCAAATGGTTTCGATGTTCACACGAGTTACTGGCAACACAATTCCAAGAAGCCATAGAGCTCGGCTCACTCCCAAGTTTGTTGACTACTGGTGTCACTTTTCTGCTCCATAAATCAGGTAGTACCACGGAACCGAAAAATTATAGACCCATCACGTGCTTACCTACTTTATACAAGCTCCTTACATCCATTCTGAGAACAAAAATTAACACGCACATTGTTGCAAACAATATTTTGGACATGACTTAGAATGGATGTAGAGTTGGGTCCCGTGGTACTAAGGAGCTTCTCCTCATTGACATGACCATATGCCAGAAGGTCCGGCGTGGCAGAGGGACTCTCTCTACAGCCTGGATTGACTATAAGAAGGCCTATGATTCGGTGCCGCATTCATGGTTGGTGAGGATTTTAGAGTTATATAAAATTGATATAACTTTAAAATCCTTTTTGATGTCATGCATGCGGCAGTGGACCACGGTCTTGTGTCAACCAGGATGTCGAGCTAGTGTTTTTGCCACGCAGGATCTTATAAGGATAGAGCGTGGCATATTCCAGGGCGACAGGTTTTGCCTAGCTTTGAATGCTCTCAGTACTTTGTTGAGAAATTCAAAGTTGGGCTGTCAACTGCGGAGAGGGGGTGAAGTTATGTCGCATTTGTTGTACATGGATGACCTCGAATTGTTCGCACCAAACCGCCAAGACTTGGTGAAACTGCTGAAAATTACTGAGACTTTCAGCAGTGCCATCAAGATGGAATTTGGTGTGGATAAATGTGCGGTTATGCATGTACAGCGTGGGAGAGTAGTAAATTCAACCAATTTACAACTCTCCGAAACGATAAACCTCAGATCTCTCTCCGAAGTTGAAACATATAAATATCTTGGTATGTCACAGGCTTTGGGTGTTGAGGACAGGGACATAAAACAGTCATTACGGGAGCGATTCTTTTGCCGCCTGAGAAAAGTACTTAACAGTCTTTTATCGGGTGGCAATAGGACGCGTGCTTTTAATGGCTGGGTTATGCCTCTCCTCACATACTCTTTTGGCATACTAAGATGGACTCAGACCGAATTGGACGCCTTGGATAGAAGAGTCCGTCAAATGCTCACGACTTCCAGAATGTTACACCCGCGCTCATCTGTTATGAGGCTGTACATCCCGCGGAGATGTGGGGGTCGCGGCTTTTTAAATGCCAAGGACCTACATAACCGTGAGGTGTGCAGTCTCAGGGATTATTTCCTTAACAGTGAGTGCGGGATGCATTTGGATGTCGTGGCAGTTGATAGACACTTTACGCCGCTCTCCTTGGCAACAGAAAACTGGCGCAAACCAGTGGTGCTAAGCACTCTCGATCGCAAGGACATATGGAAGAGCAAGGTGCTACACGGGCGCTACTATCGGGCTCTGACTGGGCCTGATGTAGATTTGCCTGCCTCGGTGAACTGGCTACGTTTCGGTGACCTTTTTAGGGAAACCGAAGGTTTTGTCTGTGCTATTGAAGATTAAGTTATCAAGACGAATAACTACCGGAAATATATAATGAGGGACGGTACGGTCGACATCTGTCGGGCATGCCGCCGTCCGGGAGAATCACTCCGACATATTATTTCCGGTTGTTCTCATCTTGCTAACGGAGAGTATTTGCACAGACACAACCAAGTAGCCAGAATAATTCACCAGCAACTTGCTCTTCGATATGGCCTTGTTGAATCAGAGGTGCCGTACTATAAGTACGCACCTGCGCCAGTTCTCGAAAATGGTCATGCAACGCTTTACTGGGATCGCTTGAACCCCAAAAGTTACATCGGCGTCGGAACTAATAAAATTATTAACCCTTACCCTTTGCACCCGACCGCAAAGGAAATTTTTGAAAATAAGTAAGGCTGAACCTCTAATTCTAATATTTTCAAGTTTGTCCACAAGAGTAGGTATCGAGACCGTGTCAAATGCCTTGGCAAGGTCGAGGAAAACACCAAGGCATTTTTGTTTCCTGTCAAGTTTCTCAGTAACGTACTCTGTCAAGCTACCTATGGCATCGTCTGTCGACATACCCGACCTGAAGCCAAATTGTGAACATGACAGAATGTTGTACCGGTTTAAATACTGGACTAATCTATTATTTAGCATCTTCTCCAGAACTTTAGACAGCGCCGGAAGAACAGAAATCGGCCTGTAGTTCCCGACACTATCTCGGGCACCACTAACTGGGGTAATGAGAGACCTGTTAAAGACTTTAGGAAAACAGCCTTGTTCAAAACACGCCTGAAGCAAAATAGTAAGTGGTGATAAAATAACATGTCTCACCATTTTCAGTAATCGAGCTGTTATATTATCCCAACCAGTGGCACAGTCATTTTTGAGACATAAGATAAGATACTGTTACATTTCGGTAATTTATATTTGATATACCAAATACCTACTTTTAGTTTTTCAGATTCAAATAGCTATCAATAAAATAAAAAATATTACAAAGTAAAGTAAAGTAAGTAAAGTAAAAAAACGTTTATTGCTTCTTATTGCATTACAAACATTGAACAAATAAAAACAAAAACAAACAAAGCAATTGGAAGTAGCTCAGCATGTGCTGACCTGGGGGGAGGATCCCAGGCAGCGCTGATTTTCAGCTACTCGAAAAACACCAAAACTCGAAATCGAAATACACCAAAGACAAACCCTGATAAAAAACCAATCCAAATTATAGCGGATTTTGAAACTATAATCTCACCTTCTGTATTGTCTAATCTATCAGACTATCTTTTTCTTTTTTTTTTACTTTATTTTGGTAAAAAAACAATGTTGAATACAATGTTGCTTAAAATATTAGACAATAAGTAGTATTAATTTCAACACCAGCATCATTTACCACAACTTAATCTTTATGCCTAATAACTATTACACGAATAAACATTATACCTTATAACTTTATGCAAATCAAAATCAGGGCAAAAAACATTAGCCTAAACTTACTGAAATAGTATGCCAAAAAACAATTACGTCAAAATATTATTATGACAAAAAAATACCTAATTCGTTATGCCAAATTTAATTAGGACAAAAAAAATAATCGAAATAAAGGGATCCCTTGGTTGGGAGGCTATCCCGTTCAATAAAACACCGACATTCAATTGAACGGCTAAGAACGTTTATTCCAATTGTCTATGCAACGTTTAACGATTGGCTATTTAGATAAATACAATTTAAGTTAAATAATGTTTGCCATATTTAGCACAAATAGGTTGAAGAAAACTTTTTATCAGGGTTTTTATACATATGTGTTTTAGTTTATTTACATTAAGTACGGTACTTTGGTTAGAGTTGGTAACGTATTAAAACTATAGAACTTAACTTTATTTCTTTTCATTTGACCTTTTAAAATTAGATATTGATATTTGTGTTGGTCACATGCAAATAAAAACTCACAATTGCATTCATATAAAAGTTATTCCCAAATTAGAGGTAGTTGAATTGTTTTCCAGCTTCTATATATCATTATGGATTACGAAACTAGATTAAGTTATCATTGTAAAATACTTAAGCATAATCTATTTGTGTTATAAATCATTGGACTCCAAACTAAACCTCAACAACAAATTTGAGGTACATTCTCCATCAGCATTCCTATATTTATTGTAACGAATGGAAACCGAACAACGAAAAGTTAAATTGAATATAAATCTATTTGGTAGACGTTTACAACGCACCTTTTTGCAATTAGTTCATTCAAATGTGGACTCTACTGAATAACCATAGGATTGAGGTGATAAGAACAGATAAGTTTGCAGTTAAAGAGACCAGCACCCATCAATATTGAGAAAGGTTCGCTCCGGGTGTTTAAATAAATAAAATAACCCGCTTGTAGGCAATTAGGGTTTCGTTTGCGTTTTTTCTCTCTACATTCGGTTATTTCCGTCGGACTTCACAAATTAAGGATTTTGCAAGTACGGAACAACAGCAAATGGTGGTAGGTAGAAGGAATTTCCATAAATGCTTCGACACATAAAAAAAATGTTAAATAATTTGCATGAGGAACTCGGAACGGCGTTTGGTTTTGCGATCTTGCCAGTTAAGCAACTTTCGCGATAACGGATCACTGTACGGGGTGATCAAATTTAAACATCCCGAGCTCCCCATGCTTCAGAAGGCACAGAAAGCCGTTGGTCCCGATTGTTGTCGTAAGATGACAGTCGTTAAAACCAACCCGAGTTGGACCAGCAGCGTGGTGGGTTATGGCCCAATCACCTCATGTGCTTGTATTGCATCATCATTATCAAGCAAGCAAGCAAGCATACCTAGCATTTCATAGTGTAATGTCGTACGGCATTTTACTGTGGGGAAATTCTGCCGACATTCAAACTATCTTTGTGCTGCAGAAGAGGGCTATTCGAGCAATAAATTACCTACAGGCTGGTGACTCTCTCAGAGAGAGATTTAATATTACGCGTAGCGCGGCGCATGCCGCTGCTCGACTAACGTCATGAGTGACAAACTCGTGGCAAATGAACTCCTGGCGTTCCTGCAACAAAAGCTGGACGTCATGGACGAGGTGAGCGCAGTGCAAATTTGCAAGTCCTGCTTCAGTGAAGATGAGGTGGCTGGTGCGAAGAAGCTGCTCTACGAGTCTGTCGGCAAGAGCGACCAGATGGTGTCCCGGAGACGAGACGGGACGCAGAAGAGTCTGCATGAGATCATAACACTGATCAAGGCAACCGATCCAGATGACATGCCGACGTTTGTGGCGAGAGACCTCAACAAGTTGCCTCCCGTCACCTTCGACCATGTAGACGTCACCTGCTTCCTGAAGGACATCGTGTCCCTAAAGGCGAGTTTGGCTGAAGTGATGCTGAAATTTCAGACATCCGAAAATACCGTGAGTGAGTTGCGCAAGGAAGTTGATTTTCTACGCGAATCGCTCGCGGTAAGTAGGTCATCGATCGCGGGCACATACGTCAACACTCGACGAGGGGCCTGCCTCGATACGTCGATGTCGAGCTGCAAGTCAGCAGTTTCGGCCCCGTCTCCGATACGACCCGAGCCTAGCCGAGCGCCGCCGGCGCAGCTGTCAGTCGCGAGCGCAATCTTTACGCCCCGCGCGCCTGCCGCCGCCGCCGCCGCCTCGCTGCACGCAGCGCCGGCCGTGACGACGCATGCGCCTATCACGTGTGCGCCCGTCAAACTGCCGACGCCGTGATTTCGCCGCTGTTGTTGCCGCTAAGGCAAAAACACGGTCGCAGCGACCTGCCGCCGAGACAAAGGCCGCTCCACGAAACGTCACGCTCCCGGATCAAGACGAGGATGGCTTCGTAGAGGTTCGAAGCAAGAAGCGACGTCGTCAGCGAGCGAGCCAGAACCGTTGCGGTACTGCACCGACAGGGCCCGCCTTCCTGCTGCGTGCCGCGACACCGACCACGGCCGTGTACCTGTCCCGCCTGCACTACACCACCACATCGCAGGAGGTAGCAGAGTACATTCGCATGAAGTCTAACTTCAATTTGAGGATTGGACAGCTGGAGTCGCGCCATAACACGAGCTTCAAGGCGTTTGTGGTGCGAATCCCGACATCAAAGATGGACATCTTTTTGAAGGAGGACTTCTGGCCTAAGGGTGTAGTCTACAGGCGTTTCCGAGGGAAGCTGCCTGTTGCTACCGAGTTGGTACCGCAGGTGCCAATTAAATAATACTAACGTTAGTTATTAAGTTATTTACTAACAAAACATTGTATTTTATTTGTATGTATGTTAGTCTGTAAGGTATATATTATATGGGCCTATGTAATTTACCATCTGTACATTTTGTTGCCTGAATTAAATGATTATTATTATTATTGTTCGCGCCACAGCGCGACGGATAACCGTCTCTGCGCCGGTCAATTAAGATGCATATTGGTGCAACGACTGGGCAACGAATGATCGGCCAATCACCGCGAGTTGACAATTATACTCGACAAACCTCCTAGACCGCGGGATGACGCGGTCGCCCACGCAGTGTGCTTCGAGCCTTCCGTGTGAATCCACGCGCGCCCGCGCAAGAAATCAGCCCTCGAACAACCACGACTACAGTGTTTGTGAATTAAGAGCGCTTGGTACCAGCTCAACTATCCTTAAAACGCCTCCGATCAGTGCCTAGTGGAGTGACTTGTGTTGTGTGTTGCTGCCTTCAAGCCCGCGCCCCCTGCGCCCCCGCGCCTGCCTACAGCTCCAGCCAGCTCCAGCCCGAACAAGGTAAGCCCCAGAAATTCCCTTACCTCCTGCCTAACCCTTATTTCGCCGCTGTTACGGCGAACCGCCTTTCGCCGTAACATTTTGATCCTACGAGCCGGATACATACAGTCCACTAGTTTTTAAACCCTACCGTACACATTTTACTTTTTGCCTCGACTCGTGCCGCCACCCATACACGTCTACACAACTGCACACAACACCCACACAATGCACGCCAGCCCAAACACCGCTTACTGCCCTTACTGTAGGACTAGGGGGCATAGATTAGTAGCGTGCGCTGCCTACAATGCCCAGCCGACGCAGGGCCGGTGGGACTTTGTGGTGTCGCGCGAGCGCTGTCCCCGCTGCCTCGGACCGCATTACCCGGACGAATGCAAGTCGGTGAAGGCATGCCGAGTGTGTGGCATCGCAGATCACCACACATCCCTTCACCGACCGGACGATGCCACACAGCATTACCAGCCGGAATCGGCGGCGCGGTGGCTTCCGCCCCAACTGCGGGATACTCCGGCAAAGCGACCCACCGACAGAACGCTGCATGCGTCCTCGCATGCACAGCGGTCGCATGAGGGGTCGCAGGAGTAGGTACATGTTACCGTAGACATTCAGCCCCACATTATTAATACAGTCCACTATTATATATATATAGGATAACTATTTCAGCCCATTAACTATTTCATTACATGTTGGTCATTCGACCCGTTAAAATAATATTTACTCATATTTCGTAGTTATCACGTAACTTAATTTTAATTTCTGATTTTTAAATCTTATCGCGTAACATTCCTAATTTCATTACCTTACATGACCCTTTCTGCACGATAGACGTTGCAAAGTGCATTGCGAAATATTATTAACCTACCTACCAAAATAAATTAAGAACGTGTTCCAAGAACAGTGTTCGATTCGTGTTATATTTTTACTTACTAATTGGGTTGCACATATAACTTTAGGTACGTATAATACACCCGCGTCTAGACGACGATATTGTTGTTTTTCCCGTTTTATTTTGTAATGAAATCTTTATGGTCGTGTCGTGTTAAATCGGCTCAGATCTCGTGCATGCTCACCACGCGTGCCAAATAGCGTGCTTTATTTTTTCGCTCGTGTTAATTTTATGTTTTTTCTGCTTTTAATTCTTGCCTTGGCAATCGACTCAATCTCGTGCGTGCTCACCACAAGAGCATAGTACTTCTACACATGTGCACCCACACATCAGCCTGCAGCACATACACACATGCAGTCTGCTTTGTATTTGCTTTTATTGCGCCTTTGCTCTTTGCGCCACAGTGCGCATTGCGCTTTTCTGTGCCTCTGTGCCTGTATGCTATCGTGCTCAGTGCACAGCCCTTTTTGTTGTTGTTTTGTGCCTATATGCCATTGTGCTCAGTTCACGATTCAAGTGACTACATGATGGTATGCCCAGTGTACAGCCCTTTTTTGTTGTTGTTTTTGTGCCTATTTGGTGCTGTGCTCAGTGCACGATCTTACTTAGCATGTAGTCAGCCCGCACCTATACGGTGCATGACATCAGACGCGCTTTTGCGCCCCCGCGCTTCTGCGCCCCCGCGCTTCTGCGCCCCCGCGCCCCCACGCCTTTGCGTTGACTGCGGCCCCCGCGCTTCTGCCCCCCCGCGCCCCCACGCCTTTGCGTTGACTGCGGCCCCCGCGCTTCTGCGCCCCCGCGCCCCCACGCCTTTGCGTTGACTGCGGCCCCCGCGCTTCTGCGCCCCCGCGCTTCTGCGCCCCCGCGCCCCCACGCCTTTGCGTTGACTGCGGCCCCCCCGCGCCCCCACGCCTTTGCGTTGACTGCGGCCCCCGCGCTTCTGCCCCCCCGCGCCCCCACGCCTTTGCGTTGACTGCGGCCCCCACGCTTCTGCGCCCCCGCGCCCCACGCCTTTGCGTTGACGCGGCCCTGTGCGCCTATGCGCCTTCGGCGCTTCGCGCCCCCGCGCCCCCACGCCTCTGCGCTTACGCGCCCCGTGCGCCTATGCGCCTTCGGCGCTTCGCGCCCCCGCGCCCCCTGTGCTTCGTGACACAGGCTTTCAGCCCTCATACAATTGTACTCATACAGTCACACACGTGCATTCCTCCCAGCTCATCATATACACACCCACTCGACATTAACTCAACACAGCACGAATCGGGGCTGTAGTTCCCCTTTAACTTCCATTCCTTCCCCCCCCCTCCTACCCTCTGGGACCCGGGAAGATGTTCGCGCCACAGCGCGACGGATAACCGTCTCTGCGCCGGTCAATTAAGATGCATATTGGTGCAACGACTGGGCAACGAATGATCGGCCAATCACCGCGAGTTGACAATTATACTCGACGAACCTCCTAGACCGCGGGATGACGCGGTCGCCCACGCAGTGTGCTTCGAACCTTCCGTGTGAATCCACGCGCGCCCGCGCAAGAAATCAGCCCGCGAACAACCACGACTACAGTGTTTGTGAATTAAGAGCGCTTGGTACCAGCTCAACTATCCTTAAAACGCCTCCGATCAGTGCCTAGTGGAGTGACTTGTGTTGTGTGTTGCT
Organism: Scoparia ambigualis; assembly: GCA_963921215.1. Classification (NCBI taxonomy): domain Eukaryota; kingdom Metazoa; phylum Arthropoda; class Insecta; order Lepidoptera; family Crambidae; genus Scoparia; species Scoparia ambigualis. The sequence goes on from OY992503.1 coordinate 4,478,567, forward strand.
GCCTTCAAGCCCGCGCCCCCTGCGCCCCCGCGCCTGCCTTCAGCTCCAGCCAGCTCCAGCCCGAACAAGGTAAGCCCCAGAAATTCCCTTACCTCCTGCCTAACCCTTATTTCGCCGCTGTTACGGCGAACCGCCTTTCGCCGTAACAATTATTATTAAGGATATAAGTATAATGACAGTTGCATCACAATACATTTATGAAAATCTGATGTATGTTCATAAAAATATTGAAATGTTTTCAAAAAACAGTGATATTCACAAATTGAACACTAGAAGTAAGAATACATTAGCAGTACCTTATACCACAGTATAAATATTAGCTCATATTTATACTGTGCTTATACTATGCTTCGTAAAATTAATAATTCTTTTAAGAGTCTGTGTGTACGATTATAACGGGTGTCCCAAAATGGACGCAAGATTTCAATTTGCCGCCGTTTTTGTATTTTAGTGCTGGCAACTCTAAAAAAACTATTTGACAGCTGAATGTTTAGGGTTTGTAAAAATGGCGGGTTATACGAAAGATCAACGTGTTTTTGTTAATGAACAATATTTCAAAAGTAATAAAAGTTTGGCGGGTACTGTTCGAAAATTCCGTGCAAAATATGGTCGGAATATTGACTTGACTTCATCAACTGTGAGCAGAGTGGTTGGAAAATTCAGGGAGAGTGGATCAAATCATGATGTTCATTCCACTGGTCGTCCAAAAACAAGTCGTTCAAATGGCAATATCGAATCAGTGCGTCAGAATGTCCGTGAACATCCAGGAACATCCATTAGGCATCGTGGACAAGAATTGCAAATTTCAAAAAGCTCTCTCTAGCGTATACTCATTAAAGATCTGCTTTTCCATGCTTACAAAGTTCAAATAACACAAGAACTGAAGCCTCATGATCATGGACAGCGAAGAGAGTTCGTTGAATGGATTATCGCCCGCCAAAACAGGGATGCAGATTTTTCAAACAAAATCATCTTTAGCGACGAAGCACATTTTCATCTCGATGGCTTTGTTAATCGTCAGAATTGCCGCATTTGGGGCTCAGAGAACCCAAATGTGATTGTTCAAAAACAAATGCATCCACAACGGGACACTGTTTGGTGCGGATTTTGGGCTGGAGGCATTATTGAACCATATTTTTTTCAAAATGAGGCCGGTTAAGCAGTTACTGTTAATGGAGCTCGATATCGCGACATGATAACAAGGTTTTTTCTAGCCGTATTAGAGGATATCGTTGTGGAAGCAATGTGGTTTCAACAAGACGGGGCCACTTGCCACACAGCCAGAGAAACGATGCAATTACTGCATGAAACATTTCCTAGTCGTGTGATCTCTCGATTCGGTGATCAGAATTGGCCCCCTAGATCTTGCAATTTAACACCTTTAGATTTCTTTTTATTGGGTTATTTAAAGTCTAAAGTCTATGCCAATAACCCCACAACTACTCATGCTTTAAAAGACAAATTCGACGCTGCATTGGAGAAATTCAGCCGCATCTATGCAAAATGGTCATAGAAATTTTTGACAAAAGAGTGCGTTTGTGCCAGCAAAGCCAAGAAGGACATTTGCCTGACGTATTATTCCACAAATAACCCTATTTTATGTTTTTCAAGATTTTATATATTATAAGGAAAAAAAATGTTTTTCATCAATTTCAAATCTTGCGTCCATTTTGGAACAGTTCCAAAAGTTGAAAAAGTTTAAAAAGTACCAAATGATATTCAGATCTTGATAAATTTTTAATCAAAATCAAAGAAAAGCTTTATAAAAAAGCCTATTATAAAGTGTCAGATTACACAGAAGACAAAACAGCTTTGGTCTAAATTGCTCCAAGTACTCCAACAGCTATTTCTAATTGTCTATAATTAATTTATATAGAGCACCATATTTAAATAAACTATTTACATTCAAATTCAAATTCAAATTTTGTATTTTATGACCTGGTAACGACATATTTTTTTTTTGTAAATGCCGTTTTTTGTGCGCTGTGGTATCTTGCCACAGTTAAAAAATGATGTCCTGAATGGGTGGTAGATTAAAAAAGATTTGGAAGAATCAAGGTACGTATTATTAGAGTTTATCTCGGACCAAATATATTAATTGGTCCGAGGAGTTTATTGAATAAATATATTTTGACTTTTGACTTTTTTGAAGTAAGACATCATCATTGTCTTGCTTGCTTGTGTTGTCTATGTGGGAAGGCTTGTGCGTAGCAATGTGACGTTTATAGGCCGCTAATGAATGAAGGAGTAGGTAGTTGTAATGGGCCCGCGCTATCCGTCAATCCGGGTCGCGCTCAATTAAGCTGTCGCGGCTGTATCCGACTCATGCAAATTAAGTCAACATCAACTACTTATTTTGTAGTCCATAGTGAGCTATAATGAATTTCAACAGCTGTCGACTATTAAAGAAATATTGTACAGAAGTTTCCTTTGTGATGAAACAAGGATTACCACTTATAAAGCGGCGCCGCTAGATACAATAGAAATTCTATCCATTGAGCACTGATCAGTACGCGGCCGCAGTTAAAAGGGGGTGCGCATTCTTCCACATAACTTTCTAAGTCCTATTATCGGACGTCCGAAAATATTTCTCATACTTACCATTTTACATCAAAATTATAAATCTGCATAATTTTTTTTAATACTAACGATCGAAACTCATAATCATCAGAATTCATAATGTCACTCACTAATCATACACTAATATTTTTTTTCATATATTTTCTTAAGCTAACGATCGAAACCCTTAATCATTATATATATATATATATATATATATTATTATCGCAATGTAAATTAAACTGGATCGGTAGTACTGGAAAGGGATCATTTTATTGCAAAAAAATATATCGAATTTGCATGCTGCATGGTTGCTTGCATGCTGGATGGTTGCTTGCAAGCTGCATGGTGGCTTGCAAGCTGCATGGTGGCTTGCTGCATGTTTGCCTGCTGCACGCTTACTTGCATGCTGCATGCTTGATGTATGCTGCATGTTTGATTGATTGCTGCTTGCCAGGAGGTGCAGGGGGGTTGGTCCCCCTGCTCGGGGGAGTATATACTACCGCTATAAAGAAAAAGTAAGTATGCAAATCTATAGTTTTGTCGGTTAGGTTAGGTTAGACTTTTGACAAATAAAAGAGTGTTCCGGCAGGTACTGGCAAAATAAAAAGAGTCCCCTACTAGTATCAACTTATAATAAAACAAAGGAAGAAATTGTACACTCGAGCTATCCCTTACAAATGTTTACCCTTCCTACCTAGATCTCTAATGGGGCCGCAGGCCCACCGACCCCTTGAGTATAAAATATAAAATAGTTATATCATAACATTTTACTTCACTTAAAAGTCACTGTACGTCAAAAATAAAAATATTAACAACGGCTTAGCATTATTTTGAATTATTTAAGCAAAATGGCGTCAAAGTATTTTCAAGCCATATTCTCTGTTATCGTGAAACAATACATGTTGCATGTTTTTTTTTATGCTGTACACTGCATGGTGCTTGCATGCTGCATCGTTGCTTGCATGCTACATGGTTGATTGCATGCTGTATGCTTGATTGTATGCTGCAAGCTTGCTTGCATGTTGCATGCTTGCTTGCATGCTGCATGTTTGCTAGCTTATAGCATATATATATATATATATATATATATATATATATATATCGCAGGGTGGTTGGCCCTACTGTACGGGGGGTCGGGGGGCCTGAGGCCCCCCGACCCGATATAAAGAAAAGCATAGTATGTAAATCTACAGTTCTGTCGGTTAGGTTAGAATAAACTTTTGACAAAATACAGGTAGGGGGCCGCTGGCTCCCGACCCCCCGATCTGCACGCCCCGGCATACGCCATGTGATCGCTTCTTGACCTTTAAACAATAATGAATCTTCTTAATCATGACGGCATAGACGGCGACATAGACGGCACGGCCAGCAATGTTGTTCCTGACGGAGACGCAAATAATCCGCCCAGCTGACACCACCTACCTGAACTATCCCGGCTTTGTGCTTGAAGAATCCTTCAAAGCCAAAGCCGGAGTTTGCTTATTCGTTCGGGCGGATGTTTGCTGTCGCCGTCTGCGCTGTCTGGAGGACCCTTCCTTCTCCCTCCTAGTGGTACACGTCGACTTAGGCTCTCATTGCCGTGTCTACGTCTGCGTCTACCGATCCCATAACGGTGACATGGAGACAACTCGACTAATTGAACATCTTAGTCGGGTAGCAGATGATGCGCAGGAGCGGTTTCCATCGGCGGAACTGGTGTTTTTGGGGGACTTCAACGCGCACCATGAGTTGTGGTTAGGTTCCTCCAAAACAGACCATGCTGGTACAACTGCCCACGCATTCGCTCTCACGCATGACCTGACGCAACTAGTGAACCAGCCCACCAGGATCCCAGACATAGTTGGCCATGCGCCCTCCTTACTCGACCTTCTGCTGACGAGTCGCCCAGCTGGATACCGGGTGGAGATTCGAGCTCCTTTAGGTTCCTCGGATCACTGCTTGATATCCAGCACAGTGCCTTTGGCATCGCGCCCGCCAACAGCGGTTTCGAAACGCCAGATTTGGCACTACGCGTCGGCAGACTGGGACGGGATGCGGGAGTATTTTGCATCCGCCCCTTGGAGGCAGCGCTGCTTTAGTGGGAAGGACCCGACCGCTAGCGCCACTGCCGTTGCTGATGAGATAATATTAGGAATGGAATACTATATTCCACACTCCTATGTCATCAGCAAAGGCATACGCAACCGCTGGTTCAATCGCGAGTGTGCCAGCGCTGTTGAGAGCAAACAGACGGCATACCGCGCTTGGATCAGAGGTAAAGCTCATGGGGCTCCCGAAACTCGCTCGCTAAAAGCAGCCTATAATAATGCCACCAAGTCGTGTAAGAGGGCCTACATTAGAGCGGATGCCCAGCGCGTTGCACGAGTAGGCCAAGAACTCCTGACGCATCCTACGGGCAGCCGTAGCTACTGGCGTCTGGCCAAAGCCATGCAATCCAACTTCTGCCAACCCTCGCTGCCACCACTGAGATGTCTTGACGGAACTTTAGCTCACAAGCCGCAGGAAAAGGTCGATCTCCTGGCCAAACTCTTTGCGGCTAACTCCCGGATCGATGACTCTGATGCACAGCCACCCTCAATTCCTCACTGTGGCCACACAATGTCTGATATTAAAATCAGGCAGTGTGATGTCCGTGCGGAAATGCAGTCAATCGATGTCCGGAAAGCTAACGGTCCTGATGGCATCCCAGCAATAGTTCTGATAATGTGTGCAGCGGAGTTGTCCCCTGTGTTAACGCGTCTGTACCGTCTCTCGCTCTCTTCGGGTTGTGTGCCGGAATCTTGGAGAGAAGCTAATGTGCAACCGATCCCTAAAAGAGGAGATCGGTCAGATCCGACTAATTACCGCCCTATAGCCGTAACTTCAGTGTTGTGTAAGATCCTAGAACGAATATTGAACAAACAGCTTATTCGATACCTAGAAGATCACTCCCTAATTCACGATCGTCAATATGGGTTTCGGCCAAAACGGTCAACGGGTGATCTTCTAGCGTACGTCACACATCTCTGGGGTGAGGCTATTGACAAGCGTGGCGAGTCACTGGCAGTTAGCCTTGACATAGCCAAGGCTTTTGATCGGGTCTGGCACAAAGCTCTTCTCTCCAAGCTCCCGGCATACGGTTTGCCCGCTCAGTTCTGTACCTGGATTGCCAGCTTCCTGCATGAGCGTAGAATCCGTGTCCTTTCGGATGGATGCGCTTCGCGGTTCATGTCAGTGAACGCTGGTGTTCCTCAAGGCTCCGTTCTATCCCCCACGCTGTTCCTTCTGCATATCAATGACATGCTTCCTTTTGGAAACATTCATTGCTATGCAGATGATAGCACAGTGCATGGGGGATATAACGGGCACCCAACGGCTGGGCGGGTAGACACCGAAATGAAGCGAGCAAATCTTGTCATTGAGCTCGATCGGATGTTGGACCTCATTTCTAAATGGGGCTCCGATAATCTGGTGGCGTTCAATGCCAAGAAAACACAGGTGTGCGCGTTCACAGCGAAAAAGTCGCCATTCCTTCCCCTTCCCTCTCTTCAGGGTACATCTCTAGGCCTGCAGAGCAGTATTAACATGCTCGGTATGGATATCCGCTGCGATCTGAACCAAAAGGACTACATCGAAACCGTGATTAAAAATGCCTCACGTAAACTCGGTGTCCTGAACAAGGTGCGGCGATTATTCACGCCTGATCAGTTGTGTCTATTATACAAGACACAGGTGCGGTCTTGCGTGGAGTATTGCTCTCACCTTTGGGACGGCTCCGCAAAGTACCTTCTCGATGCCTTGGACAGATTGCAGCGCCGCGCTGTGCGCATTATCGGCAATGCAGAGGTCACTAATACTCTCGAGCCTTTGCAATTGCGTAGAGATATTGCGTCACTCAGCGTCTTTTACCGTTTATACCATGGCGAGTGCTCTGAAGAACTCTTTGACCTCATCCCTCCTTCTCCCTTCCTCCATAGGAGTACGCGTGCTGCTCTGCGGAGTCACCAATTTACAGTCTCTAACATTTCAAGAAATTTGGTGACTCGTTTCTTTGCCGTACTTCCAAAAGATGGAATAGTCTACCAGCACACGTATTCCCTCCTACCTATGACATAGGGTCCTTCAAACGAGGCGTGAAGAAGCACTTTGTGGGCCGGCAGAGTGAGGATGACTGATGCTACGTCTCTTACGCTGCACCAGTTGTCCTCGCGCCTGGACCTCATTTCCACTTAACATCAGGTGGAGTGGGGTCATTTGCCGGGCTTAGTATAAAAAAAAAAAATGTCTTGTCTTGGAACTCCAGTGAATGTCGTTACATAACAAATGTTGTTTTAGTTAAGGTATTATTAAAATAGCACTGACGGCAACAGTTTTTATCGTTATCATACAATGCATCGTTCGATGAAAAGTTACTGCGATTATAAGTTGTTCGATGATATATATTAATCTGTACTTTCAAGCAGATCGTTAAAAGTAGGTGAGGTTCTACATGAATATAAAATTTAATTTTTGTTTTGTTGATAATATTATTTTGCATTCACAATGCTATATATAGATCTAGGATGAAATGTTTACTAGAAAAAAACAACTAGTCTCAGGAAAGCTTTCCTAAGACTGGTTTTTTTTTGTAGTAAACATTTAATTGATATTATTATTTATTGAAAATTAGTAATCACATTTACAGAATATGTAGTGTTGTGCTTAATAAGTATACGTTCGTAAACATAATTTTTTTTTATAAAGTTAAATTAATTCAATATTGGTGGCTAACTTTTAAAAAATCACTTTTGTTACTGTATTCGGTCTTATTCTTCAATACGTTTTCTATTCGATTAGATTTTTTGGTACTTTTCTTTTCTTTTGAATATTTTTTTTCTTATTAATTAATAACTTCCGTTCAAAATGCCATAAAAAATTGTGCAGGCGCATAACACAAAATTAAAATCGCTAATATCTCAAATTAGAGAAAGATCCCAAGCTGATATTTTTTATTAGGTAGATACAAAGCTTAGGTATTACTTGCAAAAAAAATACGTAAACTGACCACTTTTTGTAAAAAAAATATAATACAAAAATTTGCAACGCATCTGCGACTCCTCTGGTTTTGCGGGTGTCCATGGGCGGCGGTAATTGCTTTCCATCAGGTGACGCGTCTGCTCGTTTGCCTCCTTATATAAAAAAAATACTTTTTTTCAAAAATCTTTTAAGTTAAAAGCAATTTCCATTTTATAACTAGTCTAAAGAACCATAATTTAGTAGCACAAAGTACAATAAATAAATTATCTTATAGGAACCAAAAACAAAATAAAATATTACAAAATTTATGTTATTTCACCTCTCTTAAACAGCCAACTTTAAGAATTGTTTACTCGAAAACTGACCATATTTGACCAGGGGTTACTTCTAGTCATTTGATCAGCATAGCTAACTAAATAGACGTATTTTCGCGATCAGTAAAAATGTCCCCTCCGGTCGGAAGTCCCGACGTCTCTGGGAACACTGTGCCCTGTAGCACGCCGCAGGTACCAGCGGCATCCGATGTACATATCAAAAACGGTCAAGTCCGAGTTTGACTTAGGTAATATAAATTTAAATTTTGAAGAGACGTCCGTACTCTCTGCCCGCTCGCGCGTGTTTGCCCATTATGGGCAAACCATAGACAATACTATTGTTTGCCTGCGCGACCGGGTGTGTTATATCGAAAAAAAAGCTTCTCAGAAAGGGATTTCTGTTGTCAGTAAAACAAGGACCACGAAATGTAAGACGATCCATACATTTCTAACCTCACCTTGACCTACAGAGGTACAGCATTGTTATTACTAAATGCCACCCGAAATCATCAACTTTCGTTAGATTTTAGCTCATAAAAAGTGACCTTGAAAATTTTCTATCTGTCGGCTCCATAATAAAGCCTACGACCCTTTCCGACACAACGTGGAACCAAGCGAAAAATTTTACAAGTTAAAACTGCATTCAAAAATATCGCAATATTATTTTCTTTTCTGTTGTCTACTTATTTATAGCAATCATTTTCGTTATTTTGTGAAAAAAAAGTTAAGAGTGTATACAGGGTTATTGGAAATACGTAGCGATCCCTTTATGAGGTGATAGTAGAGATCATTAGCTATCAAATTGCCCTAGAGTAGATGGGGCAAAATAGTACCAAATTAAAAAAAAATAAAAAAAATTCTGTTCTTTTTTACATATTAAGAGTGTTATCAAACTAAAAACACACAAAAACAACCAATAAATACGTAATTTTTTTTTTATAATCCACTTCGATGTTACCTGACCCACTTTTCTTAATATTTTAAATATTTCTTTACAAATCTTTTTTTCGAAATTGGTGCATTTTTGGCGCATCTACCCGAGGGCAATTTGATAGCTATTGATCTTCACTATCACCTCTTAAAGGGATCGCTACGTATTTCCAATAACCCTGTATATATGCTCGAAAATATTAGTCCTTGCGACACCCTCCAACCCATATTGTTTTAATACTAATATGCAGTAGACGCCGAGTGAAGAATCAGCCTTCTATTTCTGAGCTCAGTATTCTAACAAAAATGAACTGTAAATAGACTCTAAATTACACCTAAAAATAAACAGATTTTTCCTTTAAAGAATCCGGATCATGGTTGTGTTCGAACTTTGAAGTATTGAATACTTTATACATATTTTTATCCTCATCATACATAGTTGTTATTCTTGAGTTGCATTTATATTTTTCACTGCCCCATAATTCACACACCCAGTATTGTTTTTTGGTAGTCACTCGGTTTTTCTCATATATGAAACCATCCCCATTTAACTTAACTCCTCTGTGACTTGTTTTAAATGAATTTATATAATTATATATCATCCATTTTTATGCGTTACAAAGACAAAGCTACGTACATTGTCATAGTTACCCTTTGCACTGCTGCAAACTGATATGAATCACGTACGGCCGAGATGCCGTTCGAAGCATACCCGCAATTTGAACACTATGTACCTACTTATAATTAATACGTTTCCTAACATACTTCAATAGAAATAATTAGCTAAGTATAAGGACTTCAATTGAAATATTTAGATTATAATTTATAATCTAAATATTTCAATTGAATATAAAAAATACTAAAAAAAAATATTATGAGTTTAAATATTTCCTTAGTACTGCCATTATTTTGGGGGTTAAAGTTACTCGCGTCCGTAGGTTTCTCCCTTGAGACACTACACGTGACCCCTGGGTGGTGCTAAATGAGTGACACTAACTGAGTGGTAGAGCCACGCTGCGTTGCAGCACGCATCTGGCTCGCCCGGGGTAATACCACCCTCTCACGAATATCTGGCGTGAAATAATGGCACTTGGTGCTGTTGTGTTTCGTCCGGCCAGTGAGAGTTCCGAAGGCCCCTTCCCACCCCCCCTTCACAATTCCTATTCCTTCCTTAACCCTATTCCTTTCTTAAAGGTCGGCAACGCATCTGCGACTCCTCTGGTTTTGCGGGTGTCCATGGGCGGCGGTAATTGCTTTCCATCAGGTGACCCGCCTGCTCGTTTGCCTCCTTCTAATATAATATATTAATACAAAAAATACGAACATTGTCTTTATATAAACTTAGAGCATTCAACCAACTTGAATGCTCTAAGGTTATAAGAAACAATTATGAAAAAAACATATATGAGTTCATTCCTTATAAAAATTACGTTATTCTAAGGTTCAAACATGTTTTTAGTAAAGACAGTATTAATAAAAAAAATATGGTAACTGTCTGTAATGTATGTGTTCCGATGTTAGTAATAAAAATGTATAAACAAAAAAATATGAGGAAAAAAATTATGAAGAGTGAATATTATAAACGCAAATCGGTAGAAAAAAATATAGGAATAATAGTTTTATGTGAGCCAATATGGACCCGTTAAAAGATGAACTAATAGTAAATGGGCGTTTAGACATAACGGAAAATAGCCAAACACGTTAGTCTAATGCGGACAACAAAGAATAGTGTCACATGAAAATATAGTTTAAAAAAGAACAATAAGCAAACAATAATAAATAAAACACCAACGACAATCCACCCGACCGGTAATTGTAAGCCTCATTAGCATTCCGCGTACACGAAATGATGCAATAGTCAGTTTTCGTGCTGCAATGCACCATTGCCATGAATAATATTGGCATTTAATTATTTGTCAATAATCGCGCGATGATGTGTCGCGGCGCTGTTAATGAGTTTTGCTCGAAAACAGAGAGGTGTTTCGTTTATTTCTGTATTGATGTATGTTTTCTTTATTTTTTGTTTCTGTATTCTTTTGTCCCCGTCTTCGCCGTCGACTCGCGTTAATGTACAGTCCTGACAAATATTAGCTACACATATTTTCTTTATATTTTTTAACTTCATTTCGACCCTCTGTATCGTAGTTGGATAAAAATGAATATATTGACCTTAATTATTTACCCCGTTAATGAAAAGGGTACCTTGCGGCGCGCGCATCTCGGTGGCCAACGCTCTTAACAAAACAGTAAACAAAATTTTAAGTGAAAATTCTTGTGATAGCTGGGAACAACTGCTCACGTTTACGTACCGTACGCTCCATGTTCGGAAGGACGATAGTGAAAGCAGCTCCCTTACCCAAAAAATCTAAAATAACTGTTTAACCCCAATATCCAATAACTTTCTACCTACCATTAACTACAACCCCTCCAAAAAGGCGTACAATATTTTACACAAAATTGAATCAAAAATTAGCGACGGCGATCTGAAGGGAGCTGCCCGACTACTGTTTTCCAGCGACGCTATCGCTCCTGACTTTTTGTACTGGAGAGCAAACATCCATCTTCAGCGCCAACTCTCAGCCTCCGTGATCCACCGCAGTCATCCCTTCTCACTCCGCAGACAACTCCCGAGGATGTGCTTGCAGCTGTCATATCGTTCAAGAATGGCTCACTCACGCCGCAACATCTAAAATACCTATTGTGTGGCGGTACCGGTGACTTCGGCAGAGCCCTTTTGCGCAGCCTCTCGTCGTTGGTGAACCTGATGTTATCAGGCCAAGTATCCTCAAAGATTAATCCTTTACGGTACCAACATGTGCGCCCAAAAACAAAGATCCCCCATCTTTATAAGGCCGATAGCTGTGGGGAACACTATTCGACGAGTCGCTTCTAAGATTTGCCACAAGCATATCCTGCCCTATCTTACATCAAAATTTCAACCTCACCAATTAGGTTTCGGCTCGAAGGGAGGGTGCGAGGCTGCAGTACACGCAACCCGTACTTACGTAACACATGGAGGCGGGTAGGTGTTGCTGAAGGTGGACGTTAAGAATGGCTTCAACTCAGTCGATCGCGGCGCACTTTTGTCACAAGTCTAAAATGAAATTCCGGATATCTACCAATACCTTTGGTAGTGCTGTATCACACCATCAAATTTAATTTACAAAAGCAACGTTGCTCTGCCGTGGGTTGCCAACAGGGAGACCCTCTCGGCCCCACAATCTTCAGTTTGGCTATCCATCCAACCTTTACTTAATTAAATTCCAAATCCAATGTCTGGTACCTTGACGACGGAACGATCGGGAGTGATATGGTATCTGTGCTCAGTGACCTGCGTACCCTTATAAACGATTTCGCGTCAATCGGTCTAGATCTAAATTTCTCTAAATGTGAAATTTTTATTCCAAACTCCCTTTCTTTTAAACGCAGACGTGAAATCATAACAAAATTTTCTTTATTAACCCCTGGCATTAAAATTTTGAAGAAAGACTCTCTGCGCCTTTTAGGAGGTCCGATCTTAGACGATTCAGTCACAAATTTTATCGACGAACAGATGTCAAAATTTCAAAAAGTGTGTTGTGTGTGGCCGATTCTCACATACGGCAGCATCGTCTGGTGGCCCAGGACCAGGCTGAAGATCTGTAAGAATGCTTTGAGCAAACTACAGAGAACAGTATGCCTGGCGATTACCGGGGCATTTAGAACCACATCGACAGCAGCGCTGGAGGTCCTCACGGACCTCCCACCCCTGCAAAGTGTCATAGAGACGGAGGCAAGGAAAGCGCTACAAAGACTAAAGGTGACCGGGCTGTGGGACGCATCTTTGCCTCTGACCAGACACATAAAATGGGTACCTAATGATACGACATATGCGACAAGATTGCCCCCAATTACATGTTCGAAAAAAAAATCAGTATACATGTCCCTTTTAAGGCGGAATCCTGTTTTGACAGCGGTTCTGATCACTCCCCAGTTATATTAACCATAAGCACAACCCTAATTTACTATGAAAGGTCGGAATTCTTATGCAACAAGCTTACAGACTGGGAGGGCTTCAGAGACCACATATAGAGGGATATTCAGATGCATATGTCCCTAAAAACGCACGAGGAGATAGAGGATGCAACTTACCATATTACTAGTCTGATACAAAAGGCATGCTGGCTCAATACTCCAACTGAGAGCAAGAAACACCAAAGTCAAGAAATACCACTTGAAAAAAAGCAAAAGGTACTGGAAAAGAGAAGGCTGAGAAGGATCTGGCACCAGTCTAGACATAAAAGTGACAAGACAGCACTAAACAAAGCTATTACTGAGCTGAAACACATGCTAGATGACATAAAGAATGCTACACTCCAAAGCAAACTGGAAAACTTGACTGCCACAGCACAAACAGATTACTCTATATGGAAAGTCACCAAACCCCTAAGCAGACCCCAGCAATTTAAAGCGGCATTAAGGTACGGACATGATAAATGGGCTAAAACTAGCAAAGAAAAGGCCAAAGCTTTTGCAGACCACCTGGCAAACGTCTTCAAGCCAAATGAAAGTGATGGCGTAGACATGGAGGCAGAGATAGACAATACTTTGCAGCAAGACTTCCAACTGTCCTTGCCTCCAAGACCAGTGACAGTACATGAGCTGGTTAAAACCATACAAAATCTTCAAAGTAGAAACGCCCCAGGATTCGATTTGATCACTAAGGAAATTCTTATTCAACTTCCTAGAAAGGCATTGGTCTATCTCACTACTTTGTACAAAAGTATACTGCGGGTGCAGCACTTTCCTAGCATTTGGAAAGTATCAGTAACAACCATGGTACATAAAGCAGGAAAGCCTAAAGAAGAAGTTACTTCCTACAGGCCGATAAGTCTACTACCAACTCTCTCCAAGTATTTGAAAAGATGCTTCTCACTAGAATAGCGCCAATACTGATAGAAAATAAGATTGTCCCCCAACACCAATTTGGATTCAGGCAGCATTCAACAGTTGAGCAAGTACATCGTGTGTGTGATAAAATTCGCAAATCACTGGAAAAAAAGGAGTACTGCTCAGCTGCGTTCCTAGATATCCAACAGGCCTTTGACAAGGTGTGGCACAAGGGACTACTGTGCAAAATAAAGCAGTCGCTGCCGCATAGTTTCTACCTACTGATGGCGTCATACCTGTATAACCGCACGTTCCAAGTTCGGGAGGATGGAGACACGTCTGCGATCTGCGATATTATGGCCGGTGTGCCTCAGGGCTTAGTCCTCGGGCCAGTGTTATACACTATATACAATGCAGATCTTCCCGAAGTAGATGGGGTAACAACAGCTACGTTTGCTGACGATACTGCACTATTGTCTAGCAACACAGACCCTATAGTGGCTTCTAACAACCTGCAAATCAGCCTGCGTAAGGTAGATGACTGGTTTCAGAGATGGCGAATCAAGGCGAGTGCCTCCAAGTCTGTGCACATTACCTTCACACTTAGGAAAGGAATTGCCCACCAGTGACCCTAGGAAACAACATCCTTCCCCTCCATGAAACAGTCCGATATCTTGGACTGCATCTGGATAGACGATTGACTTGGAAGAAACACATAAAAACAAAACGAGACAAATTAAATACCCGGTTCAGGAATACGTACTGGCTGATGGCACGAAACTCGAAATTTTCCATAGACAACAAACTTCTCATCTACAAAGTCATTCTGAAACCAACATGGATGTATGGAATTCAAGTGTGGGGAAGCGCCTGCACCACAAGCTTGTCAATCATCCAAAGACTGCAGAATGGAATATTGCGCTCAATATGTAATTCACCCTGGTTTGTTACCAACGCTGAACTGTACGAGACACTGAAAATTGCAACAGTGAAGGAGGAGATAAAGCGATCTGCTTCAAGCTATAAGACTCGGCTAGAGCACCACCCAAATGAACTGGCTAACGCTCTTTCAAATATTACTTACCACAAACGCCTCAAGCGCCATGACATCCAGGGCCTAGAGAGGCGTTTCTAATCTATAAGGAAACCTCCCGCTGGGGAGTGCCCTCTGACTGCCAGGGACACGTTAAAAAAGTCTGCTCATAGTTCTGGGACTGATCGCAGACAAGCACAGAATAAAAAAAATAAAAAAAATACATGTCCCTACTCGGGACCAATGGAAACAGCCACCGTCTCCAGAGAAAGACAGCCTGATCTGGTACACCGACGGATCCAAAATGGAGTCGGGCACTGGAGCAGGTATCTTTAGCAATGACTTAAAGCACAGTCAGAGTATGGGAAAGTTCGCTACTGTTTATCAGGCAGAAACTTTCGCAGTTCTCATGTGCGCTAAAAAAAATCTAGAACTCGCTCCCAAGAAGCGTAACATATTCAACCTGAGTGACAGCCAAGTCGCGCTCAAGTCACTTATAACGCGTCCAATCAACTCCAGTCTTGTGCTTGGTTGTGGTTTCACCACGAAAGCCTTAAAGAAGCTAGGTTAGCACAAAAGGGTGAGATTGATCTGGGTACCAGGCCACATGGAAATCCATGGCAATGAGATGGCCGATGCACTTGCTAGGGAGGGCTCAGACACCCCATATATTGGTCCTGAGCCGTTTGTGGCACTAGCATCGAGCACCATCAACAAAGCCTTCGAGGACCACATCCAAAACAGGCATAAAACCGAATGTAAAGAGCTACCCGGCATAAGACACGCAAAATCCTTCATAGGCGAAGACGCCCTAGGATGAAGTAAGATCATATACGGAGGTAGCAGAAGGCAGGCCCGATTAATCACCGGTGCCCTGACTGGGCACTATGTCACAAAACAAATGCTCTACAAAATGCAATTAGCAACAGACAACCTGTGCAGGGCATGTGGAGGGGAAACGGAGTCTATGCAGCACCTACTGTGTGACTGCGACTCTTTTGCCAAGAAAAGAATGAATCTTCGTCTTTAACCTTCGTAAATATGATCATGTGTCCGCATGCCGTACGCAACTTAAATGGATACCCATTCGGCTGCGTAGAAGTATGCGGGCCTTAACCACTTTATTTTCCGTGTTATGATCTCCTAATTCCCCTTCGTAACTTTCCTCACACTTTCAATACCTATGTAACACTCATGAAAAAACACTTCGTTCTTCTTCTAATCGCCTTCTAAACGGTCCCTCTCACCACTCCGACATCGTTCACTCTTCCTTCTTTGTCAAACCTATTCTCCTTTGGAATTCTCTCCCTATAAATATTAGAATGTCCACCAGTCGGTACGCGTTTAAAACCAAGTTGCACAGCTATCTTACCGAACAAGCTGATACTCCACATTAGTAATCGTTTATTAATTATATGTATGATATTTATATATTTACTAACTATTTATATATTATAGAGTGTATATTATGTATCTATGGTGTATATATGTATATGGTGTATATGTATCTGAGTTGTATATAATGTTCATAGTATAATTATGAATGAAATTTACCATATTTCCATTTTAGTTGTGCACCCTACCACTTATTTCTCTGCACCACCCTATGGTTGACTGGGAGAAAAGGCCTAAGGCATTAAGTCCGCCTCTGTACAGTTGTGCATAAAGTATTAAATAAATAAATAATTAAATAAATAAATCTTCTGGGATCGGCTTACCTGAAACCAGAAGATTTTAGGCTCTTCGCCCTCAAGGACATTGCCAAGCTCATGGCAATAATCTTCACTGAGGAGGCAGAGTGATAGGACGGGGTGGCACAAAAGATCCCAATGGGTCGACGTGGTACTGCGAGAGGGAGAACTTTGCAGGCCCCACTAGATAAGATAAGATAAGAAAGCCAGTGTGTTCTGATCGTTTTTACGATATGAATGCTCATACGGCTCTCTTTGTAATTCGTTTTTGTCTTTTTGTGCCCAAATTCACCTATGTGCTCTTGCTAAAAACTTTGGACAAACTAATTCAAAATGTATTAGTCTAAATTGCCGTCTTACCGACCGGTCCTGGGATCAGGCTACTCTTCCGATCCGTTTCGGCGGCCTTAGGTATCCGCTAAACTTCTGATGTGTCATTACCGGCATTCATGTCTTCTACCACACAGTCACAGTCCGCATAGCCTCTACAGTACTATCGCGTCACGTAGCGGAGGAACGGAGAGCGACACGATTAAAAGGAGTTTGATGAAGATAAAAGAGCACGATGAGTTCAGAAGTATGTTATGATATAAAGGTTATTTATGAAGCACAATTTATAAGTTAGTACACTGTACACTGGGACTAGGTATATTATGTAGGTTAACGTTATTTATTATTAGCAGGACGTATGCCTGAAACAGTAACAGACTATTTATAATAATTCACTATTCACTAATAATAGTATTTTGCAAGGATAACAATAAATAGAAGGAGCTCCTTCTAGCTCCGCGGATGAATCTGAACTGAATTTACATGAAAACAGAGGCTAGACAGGAAATGTAAGTAGTAATATTTGAATTTTTGAATTTAAAACTAGATATAAAAGAATGGCATTCACAAAGGAGGTCACAAAAACCAACAAGGCTTTAGCTGCCTTGTTACAATCGTTAGCTCTTCGTTGGGTTCTGTAGAGGTGTCGTACTTGGCTGAGGCCAGAAGCGCCTGGTTTTTGACATGCCCGAACAGTCTACCCGAGGCACCTCACTCTCAGCGACAGTGAGACGAGCTGCTTAGATTAAAACTGTACGACCGACTAGTAGATTCAAGCAAAAATGAAGCGGATCGCGCTCGCCTTCTTGCTGTGGCTGAGAAGGAGTCAGGATATTGGCTGCAGGCATTACCAACTGCAAACATCGGTACTCTCCTGAGTAATCAGATGTTGACAGTTATTACATGATAAAATGTTTACTAGAAAAAAATCTACCAGTCTCAGGAAGCTCGAATGTTTTGAATTTTGAATTTTCTAGTAAACATTTTATCATATATCTTTAAAGCATTGTGAATGCAAAATTTCAATAATAAAGATGTTGACAGTTATTGTTGACCTGCGCTTGGGCGCCCGCATCAACCAACCGCCACCGCTGCAGTAGCCCGTCGATGAGCTCGGCCATCACGGGCTTTCCTGCTCCCGAAGTGCCGGTCGTCTGCCGCGCCACATCTCTTTAAATGACATTATCTGTCGGGCCCTTGCCTCCGCAGACGTACCGATAATAAATAAATAAATAAACTTTTCCACACTCACACCAATTATCTAGCCCAAGAGAAGCTTCATTATAAAACTCGTTAAACGTTTACTAGACAACGGATAAACATACTTAAAATACTTAAATACATACTTATTATACATAGAAAACACCCAGACACGAGACAATTTAGAAAAACAATAATTTCTAAATTGATCCGACCGGGCATCGTACCCAGGACCTCAGAGATGGCGACACCATGAAAACCGGTGTACAAACCACTCGACCAAGGAGGTCGTCAAATAACATATAATAATTGCCAGATGAATGCGGTTAGAGCCAAACGGCATGTTTCGGAGCGATGGCAAGAGGCCCGACGGAATGTCTCTAATTTTATCCAAGCTAGGGAGGTCACTGACGCGACTTGTGTAGACACACTGACTCCCTCCCACATCCGTGCTACCTCCTGCAAGGCGGGCGCGGCAGCAGCAGCAGCCGAAAGCCTCGAGCGGCGCAAATACGAAGCTCTTGGCGAGAGCTGTGTTTGTGCTGTTTGGCGTGGAAACGCTGGGGCCGTGGGGGCCAGAAGCACGACGTTTTCTTAAAGATTTATCGAAACAAAGTACCTACACAAAGTGTGCACTTCAAAATGCAGTGTACAATAAAATAAAACTTGTATTTTAAACATCATCATCATCATCATCATCATCATCATCATCATCATTTTTTTGCCCTTATCCCTATTGTAATTATGTTACTGTGTGTTCTAATAAATACATTTCATTTCATTTAATTTTTTTCATTTATTTGGGGTCGGCGCAGTACCTATGTCTTCTCCTTCCATTGGTCCCTATCAGCCGTCAATTCTAAGGTTACTCCTTTCTTCACCATATATCATCTTTCACGCAGTCCATCCATCTTTTTCTCGGCCTACTTGTACTTCAAACACGGTTACCTACATAATTAATTGGAAACAAATGATATTGAAAGATGTTGAAAAAATCATACAAGAATGATGACAAACCTTAATAAAATGTATGGATAGATAAGTTAGTTGCCCTGGTTGTAGGACAGTTTCATATAGATATATTAAAAAATCGAAATACTATTCCCGTTCTTCTGATTATGGACGTATTTTCAGGAACTATTCTCACAAACTTGAAATTTTGGCAATTAGTTTATGTAAGATATTAAGGTAGGCATTCACTAAGTAATGATTTATCAGAAGATAGATCCGTAGATCCGTATCACGTGTTTCTTTTCAACATGTTCGCGTAAACTTGGGAAAACAATTTAATATATTTGGGGTGCTGACGTTTCCAAGGAGTATCTATAGGTACTTTATGCCTTGCCAGTATTGTCCGTTGTTCTTATAATCAAAATTCCCAAATCTGTTTAATGGCGATTTCTCCTGAGCATAGTTCTCCCACAGGGATTTTTACAACGATAGGTCATGAACCTTGTGATGACCCAACGACCTTTACCAGGTAGTTTATTCACCTTTCTTCTATACCCCTGTTTGAATATTTCAGAGAATTTCTCTCGGTATGGAGACAATCAGTTAGGCAGCCACTAAAAATTTTTGGGTAACACTCGGCCAATAATACTTAAGGATAAACCAAGGCTTTCTTTCTCCTTACTATTTATTATATAGGCCACAGACGGACAATTGACAGTATGAGTACAAAAAAATCCTTACCTTTTTACAAAGCATTAATAAAATTTTGGCATTCGTTGGTCATATCTTAGTCACGTTTTCTTATCTTTTACTTATTAAATTATAAAGTTAATGTTAGAAGTAAAACTTATCGTTCTTAATTTTTACAATCCTAAATTCCAATCGCGTGTAATCCCCGATAGACGCGGCTTACAAAAATCACAGACCTCCCCTCTCCACAATTAAGATACTTTTGTAAACTTTTCCCGGGTTGGTTCTTTCTTAACTCCATTAATTTTGAGAAGTTTCTACAATCATTCTTTATTTCTTGCAGCTATCCTTGCCAGGTACAATAAGAATCATTTTCTCTGATGTTAATTTGTTTTGGAATATTGAAAAGTAAATACTTAGTTCATTATTTTTATATTTTTTGCTTTATTAATTATAATAATATTATTATCTCATCCGCTTTGGCTTTTATTGTGATCGGACGTGTGCAAGTTTCTCGTTGAAATAAATTCTAATATTTTAATATTTAAATGCCTCGGCCTTCGCCCTGTTAAGGCTGTTATTGTGCCCTACTGTCTCTGGAGTCCCCGCATCGACGACAAATTTGTTGGAAAAAAATTTTGCCGGACCGTGATTCGAACCCGGATTTCTTGGGTGAGTGTGTCGGCGTCTTATCCGTTGGACCAAATACACAGAGCTCGACCCGACCGTAATAACCGACACTAGCTACAGCTGACGTCATCGGTACTATACAGAACAAGTACATACATATTATACGCTCTCTCATATTTGGTAAACCTTTTACTTATTGAAACATTTATAATATTGAGCTTGTCACGTTGAGAAGATGAAGTGTGCGGAGTGTGGGGTGTTGTTCTGGTGTCCAGTGTGGTGCATGCAAAAGGCACTTAGATTTCGCTTGTGCCAATATATCAGAGGCAGGCTACAGAAAGCTTGGCACTGACCGTAGATCGACTTGGAAATGTCCTCAATGCAGAAATCCAACTACTTCCCTGTTGCCGCTGACAAATCATTATCCGTACTGGATACAATTCTACGTGAGCTCCGGGAGGTTAAGTTGCAGTTGGCCACTCTGCCAACCCTTGTCGATGATATAAAGTTCATAAAGCGGGAACTTTCGGATTTAAAAGCATCTTGTGAATTTAATAGCGCTAAACTTGACAAGCATTCAGTCAGAATATCGGACCTTGAACGTAAAATGGATGATATTCAAGGTTTGCAATCTTCAATTAGTTCCTCAGCCAGTGATGTCGCCATCCTTAGAAAAGATCTAGCAGCTAAGGAGCAGTGGGCAAGACTAAATAGCGTGGAAGTGAATGGTATACCTATAAAGACAGGGGAGAACCTGTTTTCTATTGCTGAAGCTCTGACCAAGGTAGTGGGCTACAGATTACCTAAAGCGCAGATAAATTATATAGCAAGAGTACCTGTCCACAATTCTAAGGATAAAAGTATAATTATTAACTTTATCAACCGCTACATCAAGGAGGAGTTTATTGCAGCGGCACGAGTAAAGAAAAGGTTGACTGCTGCTGACATTGGATTTGAAGGCAACTCGCAGCGGATTTTCATCAACGACCATCTTACGCCTGAATCGAAAACTCTCCTTACGAAGACTAAATCAATAGCTAAGGAAAAGGGCTACAGCTACGTATGGGTCAAGTTCTGTAAAATTCACGTGCGCAGGAATGACACTTCACGCGTTTTCATCATTACTAGTGAGAATGATTTAAACAAAATTGTTTAATCAATTCATATTTCACATTTTTATTATTAATTGTAACTTTCCATTACCCGCTTTGTAGTTTTTGTGTAATAGCTTTGAGGTTTACTTTATTTATTTTGCTAAGCACAATCATTGAAATGGTTATATTACATTGTTTAGTCTATTCGTTTTTAACATTGATATTTTTAATCTTCAAGTTTTATTACTCGCTTTGCAGTTTTTATTTGGTAATTTTAAGGTACGTTTTATCTATTTTTCTAGTCTTAATCATTGAAATTGATATATTTCTTTCTAATTATAAAGGGTTCACGATGTATGCTTTACCTAACTCGCTAATACCTCGCTATTGTTTACAAGCCGCATTTCTTAATTACACACATCAAAAGTGTCTAGGGATCAACATATATTTTTGCAATAACTTTTCTCCTGATTGATATTAATTAAAATTTTCTTTAAGGATTCATCAAATAAAGTGTTTTCGTTTGTCTACAGTAACGATAAACCAAGTCACCTTTGCATTAATAAAGAAATTTGCCATTTTCCTAATAAAGGGATTTTTGACATTTGAACCACTAACATTAAAGTTCGAAAAAAAGACTGAAATAACAGTTTTCTTTAAAATTTTATTGGGTAACTTAAACAATTAATAATCCGTGTTTCTACCGCGAATACTAACAACACAAGAACATCGGTTTGGCATACTCAAAATGAGTTCATCCAAATCACGCTGTGGAATGGCCGCCCATGTTCGTTGCAACAACAAAAAAAGGTCTTCTTGCGACTGGATACCCTCCATATTCGGCAGAGCTCTTCTCTGTAGCATATCCCATGCATGCTCAATCGGGTTCAAGTCTGGCGACTGAGCAGGCCAGGGCATGACATTGATGTTAGCTGCGGCGAGAGTCTGTCTTACAACTCTTGCGGTGTGCGGTCGTGCATTATCATGCATTAACTGAAATAAGGGACCGATTTGCACTTGTAGAGGAACGATGACGTCTGATACAATCGTCTCAGCATAAATTTGAGCGTTGAGGTTGCCTCTGATCCAAATCAACTCAGTTCTTCCGCCGATCCAAATACCCGCCCATACCATGATGGTTCCACCACTATAAGGATGGACTTCCTGGCAGGATTTTAATCGCTGTTGGCGTCCAGGGGTTCTCCAGTGTCGTATACGTCTTGTATCCGGTCTCATACCAAAACGAGACTCATCAGAAAAGCACACGAAACGCCATTGTTCTTCTGCCCAATTTCTGTGGTCAAGAGCCCATTGATATCGAATCCTACGATTGTGCATTGCTATAGGTGGTACCCTTAGCGGTCTTCGGGAATGAAGGTTCACTTCATGCAAGCGGTTTCTGACTGTTTGGTCGCTAATTAAGTTCCCTGAAGAGTGATGAAGCCTCACGGCTAACATCATGGCGGTTATTGTTGGAGCTCTTCGAGTTGTGATTTGAATGTATCGGTCTTGTCTCCGTGTGGTGCAGCGATACCGTCCTCCATGGCGCTCAGCCACGGTACCAGTGCTTCGGTAACGTGTCCAAAGTCGACTGATAACACTCTGACTTGTATTCAGAGCTAAAGCCACAGTACGTTGCCGGGAACCAGCTTCTATCATTCCCACGGCTCTGAGCATTTCTTCCCTGCTTAAATGACGTCGCCGCTCCATAATAACGTTGGTTTTAATCAGTAGTAGGGAAACAGTAGCACTAATAATGTCTTCAATGCGTTGTATGTTTTTATAGGGAAAATATTGACAGCTGATTTTCATCTTTTACTAGAAATTGATTGAAAGTTCCTGTTTCAAATTATGAAATGCACCAAAAAGGATCCATATAAATTTATAAAATCATAAATTTATTACAAAGCCACATCTCAATCTCAAGAAATCCGCATAAAAAATGCTTGATCCCTAGACACTTTTGATGTGTGTATTTTAAACTGGTTTGCTGTACCGTGCGTGCGCAGCGCACTGTCGCGCCCTTATTTGTTTCTTTTGTACTGCTAATTTCCTGATTTAAATGCTTGCTCGCTCGCACCTATGCCTTGTTTGCTTGTATATTAGTTTGCTTAAAATCTATGCATGCTTATAAAACCATCTTGCGCTTGCGTAATATTGTTTCATATTATTGGCTGTTTTTATGTTTTTATTGTGTTACTGTTTTTTTACATTTTTTAATGGATAGTACAACTAAAAGAAATAATAAATATAGTGTTTACTATCAAAACGCACGGGGCTTGCATACAAAGACATCACAATTTTATCGTAACCTACGAGGCTGTGACTATGACGCTGTTCTTATAACCAAGACATGGTTATTGGACGGCATTAAATACACTGAGCTATTTGATGGTCGTTATGTCGTTTGGCGACGTGATCGCAATTATGTCCAAGCGCAGCCTACATTTCACTCGAGCGCAGAGGATCTATGGTTGACATTAACGCTTAGACAATACGGTAGTACTGCGCTTGTGAAATTACATGTCTGCGTTCTCTATTTATGTCATAAGAGTCGAGGTTTTACCTTTTCCCAACAGTTATCGAACTATTATCTAGACTGAACGATATAATTGCAATAAATCCAAATGATAAGTATCTTCTAGCTGGAGATTTTAATTTAAGTGGTATAGATTGGATCCCTAGTGCTAGTAACGAGAATTCTTTTGAGCCATTCAACTTTAGAACCACTGATGAAGTCCTATTGATTGACGAGATTGACACCCTTGGTCTTAAACAATTTAATGGCATAAAAAACACTTATGGTAAGATCCTCGACGTCATATTCTCTAACGATAGTGTTTGTGTTAGTGATTGCAGCGAAGACCCCCTTGTCCCTATTGACTTACATAACGGCGCTTTGTCTATTGTCCTTCACTTCGCGGACAGCACTCCACTCAATCACGCTTCCCACGTTCAGCGTCTTTATAACAGGGATGACTATGACTCGATAAACACAGAAATATCTAAAGTTCATTGGGATGATGAACTATCGTCGAAACCTTTAGAAGTTGCCGTTGAGTACTTTTATACTTTTATTGCCACATTAATTGAAAAGTTTGTACCTTTTAAAATGATTAGTTCTGATTGCTTTCCGAAATGGTACTCACCCGCTTTAAAAAAAGTTATTAAACAAAAAAATAAATAATTAAGAAAATTTAAAAATTATGGCAATCGGTCGGATGAAGATACGTTTAAATTGTTGCGTAATCGAATTAAAACACTAGAGAAATCCTGTTACCAGCAGTACGTTAACTCTGTTGAGAACTCTTTGAGGGAAAATCCAAAGAAATGTTGGTCTTTTGTCAAGGCTAAATCTAAAACCAATGCAATGCCGAGCAGTCTTAACCACGGAGATTCTGTACCTTACACGGGTCATTCCATATGTAACTCTTTTTCAGACTTCTTCTGCTCCAACTTCTTGAACACTGCTTCCTCGTCTACCTTGGATTTTCCCAGGTCTGTTGACCGGTCTTTCTCTGATATTAGAAATGTCAGAATCAGTGTTGACGAAGTGGTGAAGCTGCTTCTTACCCTGGATCCATCCAAATCTGAAGGCCCAGACCTACTGCCATCTGGTTTCCTTATTAACTGTGCAAAGACTATTGTTATTCCAATTTCAATTCTTTATAAAAGATCTTTAAATGAAGGATTTGTTCCTAATATATGGAAGCGCGCCTTCATCATACCGGTTCATAAAAAGGGCTTCAAGACAAATATCACCAACTATCGGCCAATATCAAAACTTTGTATTGTATCTAAAGTCTGCGAATCTGTCAAATCTACCCAGGACTGAAGCAGTCGCTTAGCACCGCTCAACATGGATTCTTAAAGGGCCTGTCCACTGTTTCGAATCTAGTCTTATTAAATAGTTCACTTACTGAAGCCATGGATAATGGTTATCAGGTCGATGTCATTTATACTGATTACAGTAAGGCATTTGACAGAATCCAGCACAATTTACTCTTGGTTAAACTACAAAAAATTGGGATTTGTGGTGACCTACTGAGATGGTTTTCTTCTTACATCGATAATCGTTCGCAGGCAGTAGTCGTCAATAACTACATATCTGGATGGGTGGTGGTCCCTAGTGAAGTACCTCAAGGGTCTTTACTTGGCCCCCTCCTTTTTGTAATATTTGTGAATGATATCAAGCACTGCCTTCACTCATCCAGTTTACTATGCTTTGCTGATGATATGAAAATATTTGCCACTATTTCATCAGAATCGGATGCTGTTTTGTTACAGGAGGCTGAGTGTTTATTGTGCGGAAAACCACTCAAATTTAAACCCATCCAAGTGTAGCACTGTAACATTCAGCCGGAAACGCAATTTGGTATTGTTTGATTATACGCTAAAGGGAGTTAATCTGCAACGTGCAACTATTGTGCGAGACCTTGGTGTAGTCCACGACTATAAGTTAGTATTTGACTCTCATATCAATAATATAATTTCCAAAACGTCTAAGGCTCTCGGATTTGTCATGCGTAACTCTAAAGATTTTACTCAAGCTAAGACATTTAAAATTTTATATTGCACGTTCGTTCGTAGCATTCTGGAGTACGCGTCTCAAGTATGGAACCCGAGATATCAAACTTATATATCGCGTATTGAAAATATCCAGAAAAAATTTATCAAGTATCTCTGTTTTCGTCTCAAAGATCGGTACGACTCTGCGCAATACCCTAGTTTTTGCAAAATACATCATATACTTCCTTTAGAAATTCGCCGTGAAATTGCTGACATTACGTTTCTATTGAAAACCGCTTCGGGTTCCATCGACTCTCCTGATCTTCTGTCTCAAATCGCTCTCAGAGCACCCACAAAGCTTCTTAGGTTCAGCCCACTAATATATTTGCCCCCATCTTCTTCCAACTATAGGCAGAACACGTATATTTGGCGAGCGAGTAATAGTTTTAATACAATGAGTAAAGAAATTGATATTGACCTTTTTAATACCAGTGTTGCAACGATAAGGCGTCTCATGAGCCAGTTATTTTTTGAAGGTTACATTGATGAGCAGTAGATAGTGATTAGTGAATAACTTCTGTACCTATTTGACTGAGTTTCTTGTAAGACTGTATCACAGTTTAAGCTACTCTATTTTTAACAGTGAGAACCTGTAATTGGCTCTCTGACTTTACCTATAAGTTTCTACATTCTAACACAGCTGTTGGTTTTCCTATCAATAAATAAATTAATTAATTAAAAATAAGTTAATAAAGAACAACGAGGAAAATCTGGGCTTTTACTAAGGTCACTGCAAGATAAGACTGATGGTGAATGCGCACTTCACCCGCAATCCAAAAGGTAAATAATATTATTATGTTTCTCAATGGCTAGCATTGAGGAACATAATAATATTATTTACCTCTAATTGTAAAGGGAAAACAACACAAAGCTTCTAATATCGTTGATGACTGGCTCAGATAAGAGTGGAAGCCTTAACACTAACCTTATCATTATCATTAGCCTATAAACATCCAACCGCTGCCTGGCCCTTCCACTTAGATAACAGCACACACTATCTCAGCTTCTAAACGTCTGGCTCAATCATCGGTACAGAGTTACAATTTAAATGGTCGGCAAGTGTACTCCCTAAACTCTGCTTTGAGTGTGCAATAAATATACTATTCCCACTTAGTAAAAGTCGGGGGCAACTGCTACTTTTTTCTGAAAGTTGTACTTGGCCTTCAGAAAATGAAGCTTTACTTTAATTCACACCGGTCCGAGTGATTTACTAAAGTAAAAAAAAACTAACAGTAATTATTACGTACATTAAAACATTACGATTATTTGTTATTAAGGAATTGTAATAACTCGGTATGGAGTTTTTAATTTGTCATTAAGGAACTCCATACCGAGAGGAATTGTTAAGAATACTACCAATACCAAATCTCTACCCTTGGGTCGTAAAAGGCAATTAACTGAGACTGCTCATAGAATACATACAACAGCACAGAGTGGCGTTGTGCTCACAATCTATTACGCTGAGCATATGTGCAGTTATTATATTGTGAGTGTGGCAGTGTACTGCTTTTGCTGTCCTTTTCCACTTTGGAGATAATAGACATGAATGCATGTATTGATGTCACTTGGTTGATGGGGCCATTACCAAAGCAAAAAAAAACGAAAATAAAGAAATGAATAATCTACGTTTCTCAAAAACGTTTAACGAATTGCCATGCTCTGCATATTAAGTTCTTTTTTTGCAATTCAGATGTGTCCATACAATAGAAACGTATGTATCAAGGATTAAGCAGGCGATAGGCGCGGGGCGGAGCGCGACGCGACAGTGCTTGACAATCAGACGGATTAGCATAGCAAAAAGGAATCGACTAATCGATATCCAATGAAATTTATATTATTCTTAACGGCTTAAGAAGCTAAATCTACATACTATAAAGAATTATCCAATATAGATATATCCTGTATATAGAAATATACAGGTGGTTAGGTTAGGTTAGGTATAGGTATATAACAAACTATTGCAACTGTTGCAAAAACACAACTATTAGTACTCTGAAATTGCGTAACAAAATCTGCTATTTCATTCAAAACTATTGAACCTAAATGTTCCTAACCTAAACGTTCGCAATACCCAAAAGACTTGATTTTAATTAGTTATATGATTTAAGCTGTGGTTTGGGACATAAAAGAATTTATGGCTGTATTTACTAAAACTATTTATTTCTACTACAACTGTGTTTAATAACTTCAAAAGTTATCATCTTATTCATTATGTTTTGGATCTTTATTATGTATTGTTTTTGGATTGGATGGAATTTCTATCTTTCCTATACCTTTTTCATATTATTATTCAACATAGGTTCTGCGGACCACTTTCTTTAACAATGTACCGTTAAAGATTCCAATACATGGTAAACTAAACAATTTCAGAGGCATTGTCTTCCACTTCACTTCCACTTAGAATGTTTACCATGAAAGATTCCGTACTGCGTTCCCCTCTACGGAGATTTGGGTCTATACAATAAGGCCGCGTCTATCGGGGATTACACACAGCGCCGGGATTTCCGGATTGCTGAGATTAGCACTTCGGAGGGGAACCTACATCACCGTTGGCGGATACTTTTTGCGATGTTGGCCCACTTTGTGTTTCAAAATGAAATTACCGGCTCAAGAAAAGGCTCATTAGGCATTCATGATATAATGTTTAAATCGGTGAGACAATGTTTGGAACATAACCGGATCATAAAAAAATGAATCATCATCAAAAGAGATCTACTAAAGAACTTATGCCTCCCTGTAAAGGTTTTTACAACAACGGGCTGGTCGGCTAGCCATTTTCTTAGTCAAATTCAATTCAATTTTTTGTTCAGTGGCTCGCTATGAATTAGTCAGTGTATTGTTTTGCGTTTTTACGTCTTTACGTGACTTTTGCTAGATTTTCGGTCCGTCATGATGAAGATGGATAGACATTGCGTTCTCAAGCATGCACACTTTAGTTTTGTTTAGGTAGTTTAATTTTATTTAAGTAATTAAGTTTTTTTTTGTCTTATTATTAAGTTAAGTTGTTACTTAGTAAAATCGACAGACTATTTATAATTATTAATCAAATTTTATAGGTAATTATTAATTTTATTGTTATTTTAAATTTTTAAATTTTGCACACTTTTACTGGTAAAACATGTGGTGTCACCAATATTGTGTCACCTAAATTATTGTACTTACACATGTTTATGAAAATAAATTTTATTTTATTTGTTTTAAATTTAATATAAATTTTCAATTTAATAGTTCCGTGCAGCAGCGTGATGCTATGGCCCGTGAAATGCCAAGGGAATCGCCGCCGTCGTCAGATACGGAGTAGACATACCACACGTTCTTAAAACTACAACATTTGCGTTGCACGCACTTCCAGCGAGAGCAATAGGAGGAATTGCAATTCCATACCTACATTTTTATCGTTTATTAATTTAATAGAACTTTTCTGTAAATATATTAATCATTTTCTCAAGTTTCATCACCATCAGCCTAAAAACGTCCCACTGCAGGGCACAGGGCTTCCCACATGGACAATATCACATATGGAGATTGAGATATTTTACGTAAACAAACGGGGTTGGTCCTGGCTTTAGGTGCTTTCCGAAGCACGGAGGAGCTCCAGGTGTTTTAATTTGATCACCCACCCAGTGACCCGGTGTTGCGAAATTTCTTTTTTTAATTCCACGGCAGGGAAGCGCTTGTCCTTAATCTCACTTCATCACTTGAGATTCTTAACAATTGATGGACCGGGTATATCATCGCAAATCGCAGTCGAACACAACAAAATTATTACTACCTACTGTACCTGCTACTAAAAAAACATTGTTGAACACAACAACAGAACTCAGATAAAATGAAGGTAGCTAGCACACTGACCTCAAACCAGCTCTACTACTTCCTCTATAAATAATCCCCATTTTTTTTATTGTATGAAAGTTTTCTAATAAAAGAATCAACGTAAAAAACAAGATTGAGAAAAAATTGCGCTGAAAATATTTGCAGATAATAAAAAAAGCTACCTACTGGTAATTTAAGCCATTAAAATAAACGCGACCATGAAATGTTGCTTTATGAAAAATCGCTACATTAAATTACGCAAATAAAAAAAAATACGATTATGAAAAAATGCGATATGAATAAATGCTACATTAAAATTCGCGAATAAAAAAATTACGAGTATGAAAAAAATCGATATGAAAATTTGCTTCCCATGATCTAACAAATCCGCACAATAAGAATAAAACACTTTTATATCTACCCCCCGTGGCAATCCAACCTCTGACCATGGGAGCGGTCTTCTGACCGCCAGATTAAAGTGGAAAAAGTGTTACCGCCTGTTATAATCGGTTAAAGTAGTAAACCGGAGCGTCTTATCATATTCCTAAGTCACAGCATGTTTGGGCCGACATCAAAAGGTACTGTCTAAAACTATCTAGGTACTGTGAATGTCTTGTATAGACACCCAAATCACTCCGCCTAGCGCCTGTCCGTCGATAGCTCAACGTCACAGATTGAGGGACGCGGTTATTCTGTTCGGTATGGGCCAATTTATTTCGGCGGCATGCGCCTGACGCAGATGTGGGTGAGTGGGTAGCTATTTAGACACTTTTTGTCTATGAAGGCAATCTCCGATGAAAGGAGATTCGCCGTATTGGTTGTTATTGATACTTAAAACCTACCTTCAATAGTGCAAAACGTTTACAACATGGGAATTTTCTCAGTAGAGATTTGACCTAGGCTGGGTCTAGGCACTGTGGTCAAACCGCCTGACCAAAAATGCGAATAAAGAGCTCTGTTTTAATTTATTTATTAAATTAAAATTTAAGGCATGTTAATGCCCGATATAAACTGCTAAACGGCTGTGATATACAAATAAAAAAAATCAATTAAAACTATATCATTGTTTAAGTCAAGTAGCATAATACAAAGCCAAAAAATTATTAATTGTCCTTCACGCTCTAACGGGCTGAAACATTTGAAACCAAATTCAATATAACTGTTGAAAGTTGATACTTGAAACTAATATGATCAAAACAATTAAAACAATCTGAGCGCTGTACTTCGTCATCTCCAAAAACCATGTCTGGATAGTTTCTAATTAATTGGTACGGTAATAGATTTGACTGTCTCAAGCCCTTTCACTACCATGTCCACATAATATAAGTTTTTTAACATCGGTTTAGCGTTTTATACTTAAATTAATTCACTCCATCTCCACCCATCCGTTTCATAACATCAGTATGTGGTTTTAATACATACATACAATCACGACTATTATCCCCGAAGGGTTAGTCAGAGACTAGGCAATGAGGACAGCAAAACCAGTCATCTACCATAGTCCACTTTTCATCAACAAGCGACTGCACGTACTCAGTGTGACAGGTGGTGAGCCCATCGCCGCTCTATGCTGTTGGGTGTATGCAGTGTTTAGTCCGTTAGTCGCCTTTTACGACACCCAAAGGAAGAGAGGGGGGGTGGTAGTATTATTTCACCGCTACGCGACATGGTTATGGTGGTTTTAAACGTAAAATTAAACTTTACTTCTCAAACGTGCAACTCGGCAATGTCAGCGATTACATCTAAACTTCTTATGAGGGTTTACGCATTTCCGTATCCCTCACAAATTAAAAGAAGTCAAAATTTTTAAAAACCAGTGGGCCAATTTTGATGAAACTCGGCATGCTGAGGTAAAATATAGAGATCTAAATAGTTTGTTAGAAACATTACCAAAAAAAGTTTATATCACTGAGTTATTGCGATTTTAAACTTTCTATGATGGACTTTAAATCGCAATAACTCAGCCAAATAAACCTTTTTTAAAAATGTTATGAACAAACTATTTAGATACCGGTATTTTACTTAGTCATGCAAAGTTTCATTAAAATTGGCTTATTGGTCTTTAAAAATTTCAACTTGAAAAATTGTATTGGAAAACGAAATGCGTAAACCCTCTTAAATGATTAGGAGATTAAATGATATTTTTTGGATATTGTGTAGAATTGTACTGATAAATTGACAAATCAAGACTTAACAAAAATCATAGAATCTCAAACCATCGTCGGCGCATGCTAAGGAGGCCGATTCATCAAATAATTTTATTTTATCTCTATCTTTTCTTTTTTGTACGTGTATGTTTTTTGCTGAATAAACAGCTTTTTCCTGTTCTGTTTCTATTCTATTATATTCTTCAAAATAAGCAGCATGTTAAAGCTAAACGCCTATTTATGGCTGAGTGGTAAAACATTAAGTGTTATATCCGAAGGCCTTTTGTTTATTTCCCAGGTCGGTCAAAGAGTATTTCAGAACTTTCGATCAATCCGGGGCTTGTGATCACCAACTCACATTTGGCAGGAGTGATGATTAAGCGTGGGATAGTCTCAGACCAACAAGAAAAGAATGACGGAGCATTACACGCAATGTTAGTGAAGCCAAAAAGACCGTGCTCATTCATGTAATTACGCGCTTTCACGCACTCAGATGCAACACAACCATGCTCATTTTGTTTAGTATTTTCTTTTTTTGTTAGTCTGAGCTCGTACTAAACTAAATGAGCATGGTTGTGTTACATCTGTGTGCGTGAAAGCACGTAATTACATAAATGAGGACAATATTTTTGGCTTCACTAAAATTGCGTGTAACGCTCAGTTTTTCTTTTTTGTTGGTTTGAGGGGTACCTACTTACTAAGTTCAGTATCAACACTTTTTACATAGTTCAATTAGTCAAAGTTTTATTCGCTTTAAGTAGTAAATTAAATAAGACAGTTAAATAAATCAAAGGCACTCCTCTTCAATATATTTTAGTATGCAGACAGTTCTGTTGTTTAAAACATCTACAAGAAAATTAATATTAATTTTAGCTTAGCGTAAAAAAGCTTTTTGTATCATTAGATTTTCCAAATAAAACTTTTATAGTACTTAATTGAATTCAATAACTTTTAATGGCTAATTTGAATTTGTTCTTAAATTTTTATGGCTCTTATAAGAAACATTATGAAACACAACATAGATTACATCAAACGAAGCCTTCCAAGTATTTTGGCCTTTGTGCAAGAGTATAAAACGCAATCCATCATATTTGAGATAAAATTTATACTTACGCAGAAACGTGCCATGAATGAGGCACGACTATTATGTAAATTAAAAGTCGATCTCTTGAGATTTATACTTGTTTCATCATAATAATGCCTAAGAAGTTTCAGCGATGCAGTTAGATGCAAAAGTAACTGAACTTCACATACTTATATTTTTTATTATTTTTTTTAAACTGTGTGGGTTACCACACAGTGGGTCTTTATTAATTTGAGATCTTCGGATGCCATACCAAAAGTAGGTATAAAATTATCGAGCTCTAGGTAATTCTTCTACACCTCTGAAATCTTTCCCACCTACTAAGCAATATGTACTCCCTCTAAGTGTCAAATCCGAGGTACATGAATCATAGACCAATGGTCTAACCACTAGACTACAGAAGCGATAATATCATCGTTAGCAAAGTGTATAGTTTCGATAAGTAAAACCATTAGGAAACTATCACGCAGGCCGTTCAAATATCTAAAACCGCCACAATCTTTATAGGGAAACTGAATTCGGAAACGTATTTTAGTTCAGTGTAAAAGTTTTCGCTTTGGACGACTTACTTTGGCATAGCTCCAAGCAAAAGTCCCAACATTTTAGTTTTGTTAACTTTGGCATAATCTGAGTCAGCTTAAGGACTTTATCATTTAAGCCTATCGCGCAACTGACAGTGACTTGTGGAAATCTTTTGGGGGAGATAGTAATATCACTTCAGTTTTTATTGCTTTTGGCAAGATCATCTATCAGTTCAGCAACGAATATTGAGATCTCTTCGTGAAAGGCTTCAGTTTCAGGACCTTAATAGAAAAGTTAGTTTGGTTGTTGTTAAAGTGTATGCCTATACAAAGTCTGGCATTAACATTTTGTATTTGAATCTTGAATGTGTTTGAGGAGGGATATACAAACTATATTTTACGATACAACTTGGTACGAAAATCCCCAAAATGCAGGTATATTTGTTAGAAGCTTAAACGATTTGGTTATTCATTCATGCGCCACATCTAATCGTAATCGGATGGAAAATGACACTTAGTACAATCGCGTCTACTTCAGCTCATTTTGAAGATAATTTCGGTACACTGTCTATACTAAAGGGTTAAGACATAAAGAGGATCCCACGCATCGAGATAATCTGAGTGGGCAATCAAATCCTATTTGGGTAGAAATGGGGAATGTATGTTTAAATTCTAAATTACTTTGCGCTAAGATTTGGTGCAACCTTATTATTTTAGGTTGTTCAAACTATTTAGTAATTACAACAAATTAATGATGGTTTTGCCCTAAGTACTAGCTGAACTAAAGTTATCGAGTAACTTTTAGCTAAACAGGAATAGGTTCGGAACAAATTAAAAATATCACAGTTAATTCCTCTTTGCCACGTTCCACTGACGTGAACACGTTACTAACATAAGGATTCTAGAGAGCGTTAAAATTATCTTTAAAATTAACCCTTTGGTTTGAACATTTCTGGACAGTTTCCGGCCACCAAAAACAAAAACCCGTAAATCCGTGTTCGTATAACCCCTGGACACATGAGGCACTGCAGTCCAGTAAGTCTGAAAGTAACGAGCGCCTGTAATATGTGTCGGCAATGAAGAGGGTCGTGGCCTCATTACTGTCTGTGCACCTGTCGTCTGTCAGCGCTCGGCTTAGTGGTAGCCATGTTTGGGCGGCAAAGGGATACAAGTATACAAACTCCTTGGATTTAATATCAAAGAGAGTAACAATAAAATTATGAATACAATAAATCTGAACACTAATCTTGTGTGCCTTGTAATAAGTGACACTCATATAAAGATTTAGATTTGCCTTTAATCAGACAGTCAGTCAGGAATTATTTTTAGATAAATACATATATTGAGAGCGTGACTTAAACATCGAAACGTCCTAATTTTTAATGATAACTTTAAATATATAAGGTACAAAAACTTAGGTAGTTTGGAGTGTAATGGCACCAGTAGAGACAGCGCACAAAAAATAAAAGTAAAAAACTGAACTGCGTTTCTTAATTACTACTTACGAGTTGGTCTAATTTCTTGGCTACAGACCAGAATTGAAAGCACGGAACCTAACGAGGCTGGTTTACACAAAAGCAATTTAAGTTTTATTGAAACTAAACCTCTTGTTTTCAATATAATGTTACATTTGGGATTTTGTCCCTTTTGGGGAAAAGGAAGAAAATCCCAAACGCAAGCTTCAGTGGGTTGTTATCAAATAAAACCATAAAATGTTTTACAGCTAGGCAGTATATTGTAAAAGAACACACACCCTAAAATTTTGTCCAACAACAATAATATAAAATTATAAATTTTATTTCACTCTTATTATTTAAAAGAGGGGGTTAGTCACAATTTTTCCTTAGATTATGTTAGGTACTAATCATCTACGTTACTCCTTCTAATTTATTAAGCCGAAAATAACAAAAAAAAACTATCAGTCGAAAGCCCTAGGGTCAATTTCAAATGAAAGTCCAACAAACTTTCTAATAATTTTGCCAACTATAATTTACTGTTTAAAGTAAACTAAACCTTATTACCAAGCTATATCACCCCCTAAAACACACTTAAATCCTAAGAGTCAAAAGTGACCAAGCGGGTCGATGATAATTTTAATTTCAAACAAATTTTATAATACTGTTCCTACTACTACCTAACCAGCCAGCTAATATTTCAGTGGTACGAGCTATGGTCGTGGGGGGTTGGGATAAAACCAGTACCGTTCGGAGTATGAAGTTGAAATTAAAATTAAATTACTCCGTCTATAAAAAAATATTAAATTAAATGTTTTAATCCGTTTAACAGTATCAAAACTATCACACGTTTAAAGCCAATACACTAGAGAACCGTGGGGTTACACCGATATAAAATTAATATTAAAGGGCGTCAGGATCTAAATGTAGACCCGAATCTGGAGACGATGTCACCATACAACTTCACACAGGTCGAGCTCGCAGATCCTCAAATGTTTCACAACTTCCCCAACGCTGGGTGTAGTTGGATGTAAAAAGAAAATAATGGTTAAGGTGTCGAAACCTTAATTTAAAAAATGTTACAAAAATAAAAACAATTATCCCAGAGTACTGGGTAACAAAAACCGTCAACGCCTGCTCATCCGCTAGGTGGCGACAGCTCGACTGGCAGCAGGTGGCCGCTGGTACCCCGACGAAGCAGGTCTCGCGTCCAAGCTTTAGGGCCCAGCTCTAAATCCTGGCGGCGAGACGGGCCTCTCGAAGCATCCAAAATTATCAACACGGGGCCTATTTATAACACTACACGCCTAGTTCAGATCTGTTACATAAATTGGGGTCCCGCAGTCTGCTATCTGTGTATCTGGGGCTGCAACCTATCATAATCAGGGACTCGCAGCGCTAAGGGTTATCAAAAGCTTCCCAACGCTGTTGCACAACTATAAACTAACACCATATCACTAATATTTAACACCATGTTTTAATTTTAGTGTTGTTTCACATTTAACTAGTACACAAGGCACTACACGGCTACGATATTCCACTAAACACAACTAAACAATGCTAGACTATTGTTGGATGATGCAATATCCACTTAATAAAGGTGTTTGACACGTCTGCCACATGGCCAAGAGCCTTGCGTCGCCTGGCGACAAGGCAGGACTCAGACACCATGAAATATCGATTTGCATTCCTAGGATGACGGCTTATTTGTTAATAGCGCTCCAGGAAAACATTTAGGAACACTGACATTGTGTTACTTACGTGCTGGGATATCCTATGTTTACGCGTGGCTGCCAGCGGCGTCACGACCGGTCGGTGGTGGCACGGATCCCTGCAATTAATTAAATTTCGGTAGATTTCAACACGCTCTACAACAACAAACCTGTTACTTCTCTAATATCAATTCACAAGCAACGCGTTCCTCTTTAAAATGACTCTCGACACATCACACTCCACTCACGCCAGAGAATGAAATCATTTTTTTCCTCGTAACTCTGTAACTACAATTCGCCGGAAGTGTCACAGATCGAAGGCCAGCTTATGAAATCTACTCCCAAAGTGGGGTCATCTATAACAACGCAGTTCCTTTAGAATTTTCCTTCAAACTATCAAAACGTCAAATATGACGTTTTCATCTCTCGTTCTGACACTGAGAGAATCTGCCAATAAGAAAACTACTTGAACTAGAGACAACTTAACGTTTAGCTATCTGAATTTCGTCCTTTTTTAAATTTGGAAATCAATTCCACTCGAGTTAATACCCTGTCTAAATATTAGGGAGTATTAGTCTCCTCTCTGGTAACCCCTACGGGCAGAGACAATATCCATATAAAAAATATTTCTCCCGTTCGAATGTTCTAGATAAAAGTCCTTATAGAAAAAATAGTTCTATTTCCGGATTTGCTTGAATTAAATTTAATTACTTAAAGTAAATATTAAACATATTAATTTATTATGTAATTTATTAATGGAACTGTTTCGGCTATTTTTAAAATTGAATCTTTTATGAGCAACTAAAAGCTGACAGCTACTTCGCCCCGCTACCGCTAGGCTTCGCTACGGTGGCTGTCTTTTTGTCTATGGTGTTATGTCAAATACAAAACGTAAACAAACTTAATTTTCTCCAAATGTAATGCAAAGTCTTGCTAAAACTGATTTAGAAATGTGTATTGATTGAAAATGCATGAAAAGTGTGTCTTGTAATGTGTCAGCCAAGGCTTCATGTCTTTAATGTGAAGAAAAATTGATTTAATTCAAACAAGCTACAATGACTAATGTTTTTGTACATCTGATGTTTTATATACAATGATTTCAGGTAACTATTATTCAATTATTGCGAACCCCTTTTGTAGATTACTAAAGGCAGACAGGGCCCTGTATTTACAACGTAACAATAATGCTACGCAACTTTTACAACTTTTTTTTTTAATTATTTATGGTTGGTAGTTTTGTTGGTTGGTGATATTTCAGTAGTTTCTTCAAAACTACATTCAAG
Organism: Scoparia ambigualis; assembly: GCA_963921215.1. NCBI lineage: Eukaryota > Metazoa > Arthropoda > Insecta > Lepidoptera > Crambidae > Scoparia > Scoparia ambigualis. Next base: position 4,516,439 of record OY992503.1, read on the forward strand.
GTTTTTAAGTCATTTTATAGCTTATTAAGTTCTGCAGGTTATCCTTGAAGGTATGTAAGGCTGCAAAGCTACACTAATGCTTTGTCAAACGAACACCACTTAATCATTTCGATGTAAACTATTTTTTAGCCTACATCCCAACGCTTCGTTTACTTCGTTCGATGAGACTACTTCAGACGGAAATCGCACTCACAGCCGAAATTTATGTCGCATTTAGACAACGAAGCGAAGTGTCCAAACGCCGAACGTTTCCGAAAAATAACAGCCTGTATTATAAGAAACCGCTGGGTCAAAAAACGCTGGTTCTCAGTAAAAGTACTTGTATTGACCAAGTTTCGAAGAGCTGCCCGTTATTTTTACCGTTTACTCAGCATTGTAACTAATGAGGTTCGATTAGTGTTAACGTTAGATTTTCGGATATGGTACCAGAACATTACTGGTGTAAAAATTGATATACAACTTTAATTATATTTATTGGTTCTTTCTGTTTCGCAGTTGCAGTTAATAAATGAATAAAAAGTGTTATTTATTTGGCTTGCTATAAATGCAGTGTACTAAGACTTGGCATGACATAAAAGAGGAAAACAAAACCCAAGATCGGAAAATATTAAGTATATTTCATTCTAGTCTAAAAATATAGTTTTGGGTTCAATCTACATAATATACAGAATCCGCCATCGTCCATCAAATCATAGCTAGTCAATTTAACAATTAAATGTTTAAAAGCAGACTTACTATGTCGAGCTAATGGACAGGAAATCTATTTGAAGATTTGTAACACAACTCCGCCAACTTCTTCATGGCAGAACTTTCCCTTGTCCTTCCGAGTTTGCCTTCAACAAACGATTCTCTTTAATGCAGCTGCAATATTACGTTCCGTATTTAATAGATCTTAGGAGTATAAGAAATTTTCCTTTGAAGCGTAGATGCACAGAGGAGGCTGGAAAGATTATTGTCTCTAAAATATCAGCATAATGCCGTCTTGAAGTAGCCCGGTTACTTTTATACTGAATCCTCGAAGGATTCGTCATCTTCTTGATACTTGTCATCGTAGTGGGACCACGATGCCCATGATCCACCCCCGTAGCGAAGAAGGGACGGTACTAATGTTTTACTTGGTCGGCCGCCCCTTCCCCCGTCGATATTTTCGTACCTGGGCGGAAGAGGGGAAAAAACTCCTATATAGCTCAAAACTTTGCGTCAGTCATAGAATGACTACTAAGTTTAGTTTAATAATAATAAGTTTATTTTTCAAATAAGTACTAAAAATTACAGAGATACTAGTGATCCCCACACTAGTGGGGGTCTTATAAACATGTTAACAATAAAAAAGTACTTTATCGACGACAATCATTTACAAAAATATAACAGTTTTATGCTAAGCTAATGCAAGAAATATAAAAAAGGTTTTCTAAAAATCACTATACTATTATTACACAATTAGACAGGGTTGTGTTGTGTCATAATTTTTTCGAAATTACACCTTGAAGTTACATTACACGTCATCTACACCAAATCAACACAAAATAAACACTTTTTAATTATGCCAAAGTTAGTCGCTTTAACTGCCGTTTAAAGAATTTTCGTCACGTTGGCTATAGAATGATGAAAGATTATATTCAAATGATTTATAAGCTTATCAGTATTTAAAATAATAATAAAGTAAAGAATTATAGAAATCTGCCAAAAAGTTCAACCTATAGTATACCTAATCACAATTATGATAATTAAAATTAAGATTAGGTAATTATTTTTGCTAATTATCCTTCAATAAGGCCATGTTTCAAAAATCTTTACATAACTTAAATTAAGTTATTTACAATTAAAGCTAAGTATATAATATTACATGATAATAACCATCTTTAAAAATTCGCAATGAGAAATTCTAAGTAGGTAGATAACATGAAACGTCTCGCTGCAAATTAGGGCAAGCTCGCGCACGCATAAACATAATCCAAGACGGGAGGGATTCCAAGAAAATCCCGCAAGCATCGACGGTTATAATAAGCGAATGTACTCGGGATCTCTTTATTCGGGCTTCTGTTAAATGATTTATATGGCGTTTTGAACAACAGCCCGATTCTAATGCAAATGATCTTAACTCGCGAGGCGAGGCGCGTGGCCCGCGGAAAAATGAACTCGGCTTAAAGCCTGGCAGTTCATTTTTGAGTCGCAACGAAATTACCAACTGAATATTTTTGCGTGTGTATTGAAATTCAAATTGCAATTATGAAGAGAGGAAAGCTTAATGAAATGTGAACGTGGCAACACGAAACCAAATTCATTTAAATACCTTGTTACTATTATTGATTTTCAGTTCTATTCAAATTGTACCTTGATCAATGCAAATAATATTTGTAATAAAAAGTGCTGATCTTTCTTTCTTATTTTTTCGACCTTTATCACACCTAATGGTAAGTGATTATTAATACAAGACGAAGAAGATAATTCTACTTCGGTAACCAATAATAAATTCGAAACTTTACTGTACGAATTTCAATTGTTCGAAAACGGTATGACGAAATTTTAAGTACCAGATTGTTGCTTTTACATAATTTTGTTAATCCATTACCTTAACATACATACCTACGTTTCATTTTCCAGAAAAATTATTAGCCGATTATCAAAACTAAGTACATTTTTCTTTTGATAGATGTTTTGCTTACAATAAATTTCATATGTAGAAGTATTAAAATTTGAAGTAACTTTTTCTCTATAATATCATACCCGGATTTTCGTTTTTGGTTTGTTTTTCATGTTTTCATATTATTAGATAAATCAACCAAAATGTCTTTAAAAGTTAATACATTGTGTTTTCGGTAAGGTTGTGCTACAAAAGTCAGTGCAAGAAACGAATCGCGGCAAAACGGACTCCACATAGTATTTTGTCTGCCCTACGCTAGAGCGTAATTTAAGCCCGCGTAGGCGCAGAGGGGCGAGGCGGCACGCTCGCCGCCGTAGCTGAGGCTGACCGGCCAGCAAGCCGAAGCTGCGGTAGTGAGCGAAAGCCATCTGCGCCGGAACCGTGACAGACACCATGCCTGCTGCATGCTGCGTGCTTGGATAATGCTGCATGCTTGGTTGCATGCTGAATGCTTGCTGCACGCTTGCTGCATGCTTGGTTGAATACTGCATGCTTTGTTGCTTGCTACATGCTTTGTTGCATGCTGCATGCTTGCTTGCATTCTGTATGTTTGCTTGCATGCTGCATGCTTGCTTGCATGCTGCATGCTTGCTTGCATGCTGCATGCTTGCTTGCATGCTTTCTTCCATACTGCATGCTTGCTTACATGCTTAAACGTTAATATGATTACAAGTTGTTCGATGATATTATGGATTTCAATTATTTGGAATGTTGTATTTTGACAATATTGGAAACGTGTTTCTGGAAAATGAATCAACTAGCATTAATAGCTTTGTCCAAAGGTTAAGTGGGATTTCATAACATAAAGTTTTTGAAAAAAATAACAATTGATAATCGGCATTTCAAAACTTTGTCAATTGTGTTTTCGGTAAAAAGAAAATTATTGAAAACAAAAAATTACAAAACGTTTTCGGACAAATAAAATTCGTACAGAAAAATTTCGAATTTAAGATAGGTAACCGTCTACTTCATATGTATTTGTATCATAATTCGTAAAATGTATCAAGTTTAAGTTTAAGTTTACCCGAGCCCTCTCCGGTGCTCTTTGCGTGACTTTAAGCCTGCTTATTAGGCCCATAGAGCGACCACCTCAACCAACACATTAGCAGTTCAAAGGAATGATATAAGTCAACTTACAGCCCTAAGTTTAATTAGGGGTTTAAAATGGTTTTCGCAACGTGTTCTAGCTGGTTTATAAAATGTATTAACTCTATTAAAGCCTTTTGCTGTAATAAAGCATTTACATATATTTTATCAAACTAGCAACCCTATAATAGTTTTAAAGAAAGCAATTATACATTCTAAAGCTGTACTGTATACAGCTTCTACCATTTCTCTAGACATATAGCTCTACACTGTATTATAAAAAGGCTTAAGATGTAAAAGAGAATCCATAGAGTACGTCTTAAAACTCTAAGCTTGATAATAGATTTTTAAAGAATTATAGCTGTTTTGTGGAATAATTCTAAACTAAATCCATTTTTATAAGACCCTAGACCAAAACCTTAAACCAGCCTTTTCCTTTATAAGTTAGACAATGAAGAGCATTCAAAAACCCTTAGCTGTTAATACGGCGAATTGTAAATTCTTGTACAGAAAACTGTTAAAAACTCGGAATCTGGTAAAGCATTGGCGTCAAATGTCAAGGGTTCCGTATACCTATAATCTAGATGAAGCGCTGAAAAATTTAGCAGCAATTTTAAATAAACGATTTCCAGATATTTTGCCCTATGGTTCTAAAACAATTTTGCTTACACCTCGACAAATAAATTTAAAACTCTTTGAGCACGGTGAATATCAGCATAATGGTGTTTTACATTAATTAGAAATAATATTATTAGATAATAACTGTATTGCGGGGTAAGGGCGGGGAGCGGTACCTCCCCGCCCTTACCCCGCAATACAGTTCTCTCTCTACCGCGGCGAGCCGGCCGCAGCCGCTCATTGCCCTAATAGGTATTTTTTATGATAAATTCATAACTCGCGTTTCGGCTGTTTTTCTGACTGAAAATGTATTATACGTTTAATTCCGTTAATATTATTTTCAAGTAGGTAACTAGGCAATAAACATAATAAAACACCTACCTGTTGCATACCTAGACCTACCTACCGTCTTCCTATTTTATATATCGTACCCTAAAACGCTGGAATATCAAGCTATAAAGTATATTTCTGGCAGACTTTTATACAGCCAAAACCTTACTGAAAACATAACCCTATTAACAGAATATATTTAGCCTTTGAACAGCTTGAGGCTTTATAACAAATGTTTTCAAGATTTAAGACTGTTGCGTTAAGTAAGAATAATTTGACGCCATTAATTAAGTACTCATGGATCACGAAATCCCATTTTTACATAAGTTGGGTTCCTGATTTACTTTAAAATCTACTTAATTCTATTCTACTAGTTATTTGATGTAACTGATATCAATTAGAAACCCAAATATTGGGTAAATAATTGCAAACATCATGTAACCTACAATTACTTTTTTCACTTTTATCCCCAAATGAACTTTTTTTTCGAGCGCTTAATAATTTTGACTAAAAATACATTTATACTTTCACAGTATACTGATCCCCGCATCCATCTTACGATTATTATAGATAAAAACAAACAAACACCCAGCAATATTTATTACAATTGCACTGAATCACAAGTTTTTTGTTAGACATATTTATCTGCGAAACATTGCTTTTTTTAAAACTTTAATAAACCATTCTATGTTCAAATAAAACTATTATAAGATAATTAATATACTAAAACCTGCATTAAAAATGTTACATGGCAGAACAATAGAGTAAAAGCATAGTAATAAGCCATTAACCAGCCTCAGTACAGCTATTAATCAGCTCTTGTAAAGTGCTTAACCAACCTTTCTAAGGATTATACCTTTTTAATATGGTCCTCTTTCGCACTTAAAAGGGCTTTTATAAAGGCTAAAGGGCGCTTATACTGGCGCTTAACCATTACTTTATACAGCCTCTGAAACCAGCTTTAAGAATCAGCTCTTTTACAGCTAGTTTGTGTTGGTTGGGACGTTTTGGTACCGTATGTCATCACTGGCAACACACACTGGTCAAAGACTTTCGTCTTGAGACACTGCGGTATTTTGGACGAAAAGATATTTCGTAGCTTACCGAACGCTGCCGCTGTCAAAGGTGACTGATGTACACGCCGTTAATATTGATGCCAAGTCCTCTCCAGTCCAGAAGCTTAAACGCGTCCTCCAGTGCAGCAGTGAAGAGCTTCGGAGATATGACGTCTCATTGTCTCCCTCCACGCTGCAGCTGGCCTGGCTTCGAGCTCTGGTCCTGGAGGCGAACTGTTATAGAGGCGTTTTCGTACAAAAACTTCAACACTTCGATGTACCGGTAGTCAATTTGGCACCGCTGCTAGAGAGACTGTAGAACGGCCCATGTTTCGATCGAAACGAAGGCTTTCTTGTAGTTCACAAACGCTAAGCAAAGTGGCCGGTTATACTCTTCCATCTTTTGTATAACCTGCCGCAGGGTATCTATGTGGTCTATGGTGCTGAAGCCTTTTTGGAATCCGGCTTGTTCGATTGGCTGGAAGTCATCAAACCTGCGTGCGAGACGATTAGTTATTACTCTTGAGAACAGCTTATAAACGTGACTTAGAAGTGAATTAGGTCTGTAGTTCCTTAGTAGGGTCTTTTTGCCCTTCTTAAAGAACAACACAACCACACTTGCATGCCACGCTTTTGGGGCGTTCTGTCTCCGAGTACGACGGAATTAAATAGTTTCTGAAGAGCTGCGAGTACCGCTCTTCCGCCTGCTTTTAGGAGCTCAGCCGTAATTCCGTCAGCACCCGATGCCTTGCTGTTCCTAAGCTGCTTGAGAGCCACACCAATCTCGTACATCCCCTCTCCTTACATCACTAAGTTTTATTTGTACTGGCACCTCGCGACCAACCATTAGGTTATGCAAGAAGTGCCAGACGTCCCTGCGCCAGTAGAACACTCGCGCAGGAGACCATCTACGTTATGTCTTGACGCCAAATCAGTGCCCGCCGCAGCGCGCTCTTCATTCGGTACTCATAAGACTAGTGTCTCGGGAGGATCTCCCCGTGACCATGTGTAGTGCTATTGTCCAAATATGTAACCGGAGCTGTCGAGCTCGCTCACTTTTCGTTGCACGAAAGGCACAACTCGCAGTTGCCACTGCTCGGGTCGTCGACTCTAAAGTCGACTCCCAAGTGTCCACCTTGGTAGCGGAGTAGTAAGCACACTCACTTCTCGGAACCCATCCAGGCGCCTAGCCAGTTCCCACGTCCTACGCGGCTGGCTGGACCGGAGGCTACGGCATCTAGGGGGCCGCCTCTACTAGTTATCCAGACTAGTACCGGAGATGTCAACACCAATGTCCAATGAGAACCACCGGACAAAACTGCCAACTATAAGGGAAACTGACGTTCACCGCAGGACTTTTCACTTCTGGCCCCTCAGAGACCGCTACTAGGCCCCGCTCGCTGTGCGCGAGTTTGGAAGTCCTTGCACACAATACCAGGACAAACGAACATTCCCAAGCTCTACAGCTAACTACAAGCCACTACGAGTCAACCCACGTCCGGAGGCGCCGGTCAAGGCGCAACCAGCGGGGGGCTTGAACCGGAACCCCGTAGTACCCCTGAAAACACAGCCGGACCCGTAGTTCCAGCTGCGATACCCTATCTATTGGGGTCGGTAGATAGGGACCAATCTCGTACAAGCTGATGTCCATGATATCTTCGGTATAGTGTTGGGTTAGCTTAGCTTTAGGGTCTGTAGCTAAGATTTGTGCTTTGTGCAGGTGGCCGCGTAGATATGTCTTATGGTCCGTAAACTGTTTAAATCTTAATATCTTATGCTATAAATTATTATTATACAAATTATGTAGACTGTAAGAAAAGTAGCAAATCTTAGAAATAACGCTATTTCTAACCTTGAATCGGCTAAGTAGGCAACCTAAAAAAAATTAGGTCTGAATTAAAATTCTTTATCAAAAGTCAGTAGAAAAGAATTTCGGGGCAGCCAAACCATTGCAATTAGGCAAAAAGCTGCCGATCACTGAGTTCCCCTCTTTTCGCCCGTAATAGAGACGTGGGCCGAATTTTTAGCCAAAGGCCCGAATAAATTATCGTGTTCTTTTTGTTTCTGTATCGAAGAACCTTATTTGAGATAAGTGAGCGATCGACACTGGTCAGCCTTTAACTTCACTGAATACTACATTAACAATAATGTACTTTCTTTCTTCTGATTAAATTATACTTTTAATAAAAAAAAATTAAGATACCTGCTATTTATTTGAGGTCGGCCACAGCATGCTATCATTTTCCTTTCCTGACAGTTAATCGTCATCTCATCAAAGACATATTAAGTTATTTAATTCCTTACATAATGCATTTATTTCATGTTTCCGTTTTATTATTTTCCTTTCCCTTCTCGTTACATTCGTGTTAACATGGTCTTTGTTTTATATTATTAGAAGCATAGCATATCACTAATGAATCGCCCACAAGGCATTATTGGAATACAAATAAGCGCCACCCCAAAGGCCGCCCAAATCCGGCCCTGACTCTAAGGTCAACTCTGAAACACGAGCCCAAAGAGTTAACCTAAATCGTAGCAGATACTAATTAGGCTGGGTAATATACAATTATATTATTAAAAGGTACATGGCGAGCTGCGTAGTCTTGTGATAGAACATTTTCTAAATTAAGACCTTTTTTTAAAAGAGATAACTTCTCTTTATTTTCGATAGATACAGATTCTCACACTTTTAATATTTTAAGATAACAGCCCCCTGAGCACGGATTTTTTATCGACCGATAAAGTGACATTAGATAAAATTTGACAGATCAAGTACTGCCGTTGTCAATTTGTCGACGTCTAATGTCACTTTATCGGTCGATAAAAGATCCGTGCTCGCACTGCCGTTCTTATATAACATTTTAAAATTTTAGAAAAAAACGGGATTTTTACCACGTTTTTGTTGTTTTGAGTCCCCGATATTTCGTTACGTTACTCGTTACTCCGTGATCATAGTGCATGCAACTGCGCCGAAATATCGGGTACTCAAAAGTAACAACAAAAACATGGTAAAAATCACGTTTTTTCCTATAAATCATAAATCATTTATTTGCGGAATATCATGTACACAACATTGAGATGAAAGAATCATTTAAGGTATCGACAATATTTTGCCTTATGTACGTAGGCATGCCAATGTCCATAATTATAATTACCTAAAAGTAACAGTTCCTCTATTTAAATTGCCTTCGATAATAGTGACTGCTCTGGACTTTTACCGCAAAAAGATCTCGGGGTTATCATAAGATCTGTATAGGTAAATGTATATTATGTTGATTGCTTTGATGGAATAGAACAGACTTTGCTGGCTTTTTGGCTGTTGGTGACAAATATTTTATATGAAGAAGTCTCACTTGCGACAAGCAGATAAACAACACACCGTAGCAGCGTAAAATGAATTTAGATATATTGCTATACCCAATATTTCAGTAAAATGCACTTTGAGTTGAAAACGTAGATACCCCTGACGGGCGTGCAATTATTTAAATGTGTTAAATAAAACTTTAATATGTTTAACTCAAATCATGTATCAGCAAATCGTTTCCTTAGTAACATGCTTTTGGGCGTTTATAATGAGTGCCATTTGACTTGTGGTTTATGTTTGTACCAAATATGTTTTTGTTTGTTTACCATTAAATTTACAAGCAGGCACTGGCTTGTGTTTTCATGTTTTCAGTTTCACTTTTTATATACCACGGAGAACGATTGGCATTGTAGTTTGATAATTATAAAACATTGATTAATGGACAATTTCATATTAGGCTAACTTTAAGGTAACATCACAATGCTACCTGTCGTTATGTCACACGCAGTTAGAGGAATAAGTCCGAAGAAAAACGAAACCGCATATTTTTCATTAAAATTATTTACTTCATTATTTTCTTTGCTTTAGCATTTATAGTTTCTACTCCACCTGTCTCAACAGCACCGTCCATACGTTCGTTACCCGAGAACATAACACTCCAGGCACCAATTTATCCACCTAACCTAATTACATCAGCAACGAGATCTATTTATTTTGCTCTACTACGAGGCCATCGCGCCCGGCCAGGGGACTCGCGCGACGTTTTGTTGCTAGATTTTGTTTTTCTAAATTTATCGCTTAGCATACTGAACGGAGGTTACAGACCAGACCTTTTTGTTCTTATCTAGAGACGGTATAGCTTGTTCGTTTATCTCCTATTATTTTGTAAAGGTAAAACGAACGGCAAGCGTGTTTTTGCAGGTTTGTATTTCATTAGTAGGTTGTTAAACGAGTTTCTTGGTGATAGATATTTGCCCTATATTCTAGCGTTTCACAGTAAATACACTGGCCTGCAAAAATAAGTATCACACTTTTTAAAATTGTAATAACTTTTCAAGTTACACAAGGTAAACAAGACACCAAGACTTAAAAATGTTACTATTGTATAATTTACTATAGTTTCAAAGAACGCTGATAAAATTGCTATAAAACGTTTTTTATTTTAAATTTCTAACTTCTATAGTTTACAAAAAAATGAAATTTTGAAAGTGTGATACTTATTTTTGCAGGCCAGTGTATTTTGTGATATTTCCAGAATCTCATACCTACTTGTTGAGGTAATTTCTAAATTGACCATACTGCTTAGCAAAATCCTCCATCTTCTAAATCATGTCATCGCTTCAATAATATTGGTGAATCATCACGCTCGACAAATACGGATTGGTGATTTCGACGTCCAACAACAGTCGCGAGTCAACACAAGTATTTGTATAATATTTCATACTTTTAAATAGAACATGAAAAGCACTGCTTACATGTCACGGCCAACGATACCTCGACAGTTTGCGGATCTCATCGTTCGTTCTAATTAAAGTTAAATCATTAAAGTTCAACTTTGATAACGTCTCGTCAATGCAGTGCAGATTGTTGTTATTATAAATGCTTTGGGTATCTGTAAATTTGTCCACGTTCACACCCTAATTTCGCGATCACGCGAAAAATCCGCTCTTACTAATTGTCTACATCATAAAATGAAAATCTGTATAATAAAAGTAAGATGTGACTTCAGTACAACGTTTACACCAAACTGAACCTGAATATACATACATACACATAATCACTACTATTATCCCCGAAAGGTTAGTCAGAGACCAGGCAATGAGGACAGCAAAAGCAGTACTCTGCCATAGTCCACATTTCACCAAATATAGCGACTGCACATGTGCCTGAATTTAAGTAATTATTTTAGGAATAGAAATGCATAGAAATGTACACCCGATGACAACATAAACACCGAACTTTTTTTAAATTATTGTTTGCATTAAACAATCTTTATCGACACCATTTTCAGCGTTTCTCATTTACTTATTTATTATTTATGCCAAACTCTTCTAGCCTGTAGCTATTCATAAAATACTAACCATATATTTTATTTAGGTTGGTGCGACTAACCATAGTATAAAGGGGTGCTAACACAAAAGAAAATGTAATGAAAAAAATATATTATTATCCACACTGGAATATTATATTTGGCCCAGAATATACAGGTTATGTTAGCGAAGAATAGTGTAGCTTTTTGGAACACCATTTCTACTATTTTTTTTTCAGAAAAGAGTTACTTACAGGCACATCTATGATCGTTTAATAAATTAATTAATCGAAATACTTATATTCCAGACGAAAAAAGTCGTTAGGTATACCATGACATGACCATGACAGCAAAGGAGTGGAACTCCCTCCCTGCGTCTGTGTTTCCGAGTACATATAACCCGTCCGTCTTCAAAGCAAGAGTAAATAGGCACCTTCTGGGTTAGCTCGCACCATCATAGATCCTGTCTTAGCCCCTGGGCTTGATTGGGATAAAGAGTAAACCCATACCTAGTAAAAAAAAAAAAGATGTCCAATGATACCATCCCGCCATGATAACCGAATGAAGACGTGCCACACACACGACTTTCGCAATATTCGTTTGCGAATTCCCAGACGCCATTAGCAGGAGATAGTTGGCCCAACAATTCGACGAAATAAAGTCCTTTTAGCGCTCCGATCGCTCCTACCTGTAGTTTCTAGATGCTTTTTTACGTTCACTAAACTGCTGCGCAGCCATTGTCTTCGGACGGGGCTATAGTGTGCTTAGCCTCATTTTCCGTTCCACTTTTTAAAGTTCTTAGTAAAGCCGCTCTCGAAATCCAAATGGGAACTGGAGAGAATGCTAGCTTTGCTAACGAGGCGTTTGTTGCAGGAGACAGGAATATCGCGCGCCCAAATTGAGAAAAGTTCAATGATTTAAAAAAGTTTGATCGTCGTATTTGGAGAAGCAATTTGTCATGTTAGGAATTCATTATTCTACAAAAATAACGACGGTGTACTACATACATACACAATAATCTCGACTATTATCCACGAATGGTTAGTCAGAGACTAGGCAATGTGGACAGCAAAAGCGACTGCACACTGAGACAGATGGGTGAGCCCATCGCCACTCTATGCTGTTTAAAGTATGTGCAGTCTTTAGTCCGTTAGTCGCCTTTCCCGACACCCAAGGGAAGAGAGGGGGGTGGCAGTATTCTTTCACCGCTATGCGACACGGTTAACAATAATGTTACTGAATTGACTTTAGATGCAGTACCAGTGATTCCAAAGTGTTAAAAGATCTAGAAGAATCTATAGAACACTTAGCTACTGTTACCTAGGCTGTCTAAGCTTGCAATTTTAGTAAAGTTATAATGAAAACAGAAAAGCGGCTTAAGCGAAGAACATAAATTGGTATATAACCTTAGCGAAGAAAGTTTTATGACATAATTTTAGAACTAGAACTATTAACTAACTTCTGACTTAGGAGCCAGAGCGTGGAGAACTGAAGACATTCGACCCCGGCTGAGACAAAGGTGGCGGGACGGGATCATTAAATTTCAAGGCGATTGCCACTAGCACTACTGGACCGTGAGAAGTGTAACATATACTTGGCATTGCAACTAATATGTCGTTTTTTTATGTAAGTTGTAAATCTTTTAGGCCCGCTATGATGTTCTGTGATCTTGCTTCTAAATATACTTAAATAGGTTTAAGTTTATTTGTAATGTTAGCAAATAAGGTTCGATGGGATTGGCATGTTTTCATAAACAAAAGTCCTTAAATTAAATGTAGAATAAAAAAAATACAGAAAACGGTGTGACAACATTATTACTTAATAGCTGTACACACATCGAGTAGGATATCAAGAAAATAAAATTATGATTATTATTATAAGATACACAAGTTTCTGATATATTAAAAAAGGGCGCACCCAAACAGAATCAGCTTCTTTCTAAGAAGTTGATTCTGTTTCTAAGAAGTTGATTCTGTTTGGGTGCGCCCCTTTTCATCGCACATTACATTATCATTCACATTACATCGCAGAGAAAAATCCAGCTATATAAGGTTATTCTAAACCCCGCAGTCATTTTAATTTAAGAATAACGCAAAAATGATTTTAAACATTTCAGTATTCATAAGTTATTACGTGAGAACATTATGTTACGCCCACATTCCTCCTGGGACCTAAGCTCGTGTGTTATTATATGTATAGTGAATGTCATTCCAGCAAATGAGCTTTGAGGTACACCTACAGTTGGTGGAGATTTACGAGCGTGGGTAATAAATGGTCGGCCCAATCCCATTCTTACGGGTTTAGCACGAGCAATGACAATTATTCACGTCATTTATACGAATGGAACACGGAGAGAAATCTATTTAAAATTAACGTGTGGTATATTATTATAACAACCTACTAACTAAATAGTAATGAATAAATAAAAAAGTATTTCCTGAATCCGACTAATAAATAAATAAATCAATGTCCTCATGATATATATAATATATATTGAACACAGCTCTTTACATAGCCCGTTCAACCACTTTAAGCTTTCTGCCATAGAAACAGACGTTCAAAAGCGATTAACAATCATAATATGGTAACAAGAGATATAAACAGGTCAGATAGAAATGCCCTTAACACAAGCATTCCACTTACATTGCTCTAGTTAGAAATCTGATTAAAAACTATTGAGTCCGCCCCAAATTGCTTTTCGAAATGTTTATTTTATTAAATTGAACGTAAAAATCAAGCGAAAAGCGACAAATGAAAAGCTTAATTTAATTGACCTCTGCGTTCGCTCTAGCGACGACGATACGACTCGTCCTGAAAGTCAAGAAACTTCAATATTAAGAGACAGATTGTTTGCAACTTTCAAATTATATTTGTAACTTGCTATGTCACAAGAAAACTCTTTTAGCATTTTGCTGAACAATTTCTCTGTAGCAATGTTTCGTTCTGCGTTATTTGTTAATTTCAATAAATGAAACTCTAAAGTTGCTTAAAGCACTAAGACATAAGTCTTTCAAATGTCTTTTGTAGAAAAACAGGTTGAAAATTAATTAAACTCAAAAGTACTCTAAATAAAACTACCAAAACTTATGAAACACTAAATCAAGACACCACAATTTTGAAGGATTTCTTTGAAAGCAGCATTAATATTTATATTATTTATATTTCTTTTACATTATTGCTGCGTAAACGCCTCCACTCATTTAAATTAATTCATCGCTGCACATACCGAACATGCGGGTTGGTGGTCATAATTCAACATTATGTACCTATTATATAATTTTATACATAATGTTAATCGTTGGTCGTGAGTGATATCTTGAAGATTAAAATGAATAACTTTGATTTGTTGAATAAGCTTTATTTTTAAGTATACCTACTTTTAAGTATTTTTGCAATTTCATAGGTCTGATTGTCTGATTTATTAAGAATGATTCTGTATAAATAAACACTACCTAAAATCACATTAAAAAGCATCTTTGTTACTGCCTGTATCTCATTACATATAACGTATTTTGGGATTCGTTTATGAGTGGTATTCGTCCGGAATAGAAAATTAATCACGATTACAAACAATTACCATTGGTATTAGTTTTTGGTATTAGAAAGGAATAGATCACAAAATCCAAGCAACAAAACGAAAACTCAGACCCACACTTTGCCCGACCTATGGAATTGGACCTAGAACTTTCAGATGAAGGACCAAGTTCTTTCCTATTCCTAATTTTTGTAACTCTACGTAGAGATAGGCAGGAAGTTCGTAAGCGTCACCACAAGGGTGCAGATGACTGTGCATAACTCTTATGTCCATTTCGCCCAACAATCCCCAACTTTAAGTAGCACCCGCACGATGGCTTAATTTAAATTTTAGTAAAGTCCGAGTGAATCCTGACATGGGTTAGGTGACTGCTTTAATTCGACAAGCGTCACCTAATACAGCTTTGGCCACAACCTTTTTGGGTTGGGTTGGTGACGATGACTTGGATTTACTAATTTAATTTTTTCTTATAGCAGTAGGAGGCAAACGAGCAAGCGGGTCACCTGATGGAAAGTAATCACCGCCGCCCATGAACACCCGCAAAACCAGAGGAATCGCAGACGCGTTGCCGGCCTTTAAGGAAGGAATAGGCTCGTTTCTTGAAGATCCCTATTAATTATAATTAATTACATTTTTTAAAATAATATAAACCTCATTTTTTCTCTAAAAATAATAAAATAATAATAATATTCATTTTTCTCTTTATGTGCTTACGTGTACTCCAGTCCTTTTGAGAATCTGTAATTTAGAGAATCTGTCTTTTTGAGAAGTTATCCATATGAGAATCTGTCCTTAAGAGAATGACCCTTGTATCTATCTATCTAGTCAGCCTACATCTACTCACTGCTCAGTAGTGATCAGTATGGAGTAATATAAAGTAAAGTACAGCCTGTAGGCTGTCCCATTCCCACTGCTGGGCAAAGGCCTCCACCATTAAAATCAAGTCATCGCTACTATAGAGGGGTGTTGGCTTAATCACCACGCTTGCCATGCGGGTAGGTGATTACAAACCTGGGCATGCATCGGAAAATCCGAAAATACACTTTGCCCAACCTGGAGATTGAACCCGGGACCTTCGGATATCGAGCCGAGCGCTTGACCACTCGGCCGTTAGGCATAATACGTTAGGCTTATGGCGAGTGCTCTGTATAAGCTCTCTTTTTCTCTGTCCTGTGACAGCCTGATCCATTGCTTTTCGACAAGTCTGACTATGTATTTATAGACTAGACTTGAATGGAAATAAATTGTGAAGTTAGTTTTTCAGTTTGCTATGAGGTGATGCTGATCTTACGTCGAGGCGAGATTGAATGTATTTCAATGTTCAGTATAAAACGGTGATCTCAATGGCGCAAGTACAACTCATTCCGTTTAAAAGTTCAAAAACTTGGAAGTTCGCAGAACAACGCCGAAATCTACACGTAGTGAGCGGATTTGCGCCCGCGGTTATTTAATTCCCTCGAAAAAGTTTTAATTAGATGCCCGCCGCCCTGTGAAGTTTTCGGCGACCTTAGACTTCTTATTATATTTATTTTCTGAGGACAGAGTTACAATAACAGTTCAATAAACTAATCAAAGTAAAAATAGTATGCATACAATCATGAACATGTGTGTTAGAGTTTAAATAAAGTAAAACTATAATTTGCACTACTTTGTACTGTGATGGCAATTAAATTAATAGGTTACAGCTCATGGCAGCTTTACTTGAAGGAGAAGAAATATTACACTTTTCGGTGTCAAATCAATTTTCAATTTCATTGTTTGTTTGATGGCTAAGTTCATTATTTTACCAGTATAGTACCAGTGTCTAGTTTCTAATACTGGATGATGTTATATTTATCTTTGTCTGTGGTAACCTATCATAAATTCGAAACTTTCCTGTACGAATTTCAATTGTACGAAAACGGTAAGACGAAGTTTTAAATCCCAGATTGTTGCTTTTACATAATTTTGTTAATCCAGAAACTTATCATTCATACGTTTCATTTTCCAGAAAAACTATTAGCCGAATATCAAAACTACTTCTTTTCTTTTGGAAGATGTTTTGCTTACAATAATTTTCATATCTAGAAGTTTTAAAATTCAAAGTAACTTTTTCTCGAAAGCATCATACCCAGATTTTCGTTTTGTTTTTTCATAATTCATATTATTAGGTAAATAAATTTATATATCTTAAAAAGTTAATACTTTGTGTTTCGGTAGGGTTGTGATACAAAAGTCAGTGACAGAAACGAATCGCGGCAAAACCAACTCCACGTAGTCTTGTCTGCCCTACGCTAGAGTGTAATTTAAGCCCGCGAAGGCGCGGAGGGGCGAGGCGGCCCGCGAGCTGAGGAGCAGGTGGCTTTAACGCTCGCCGCCATAGCTGAGGCTGGCCGGCTGAGCCGGCCAGCAAGCTTGAGCTGCGGTGGTGAGCGAAAGCCATCTGCGACGATAAGCTCGCGTGGGACCGCCGGAGCCTCGCAGCGCCGGAGCCGTGACAGAAACCATGCCTGCTGCATCTGCGTGCTTGGATGATGCTGCATGCTTGGTTGCATGCTGCATGCTTGCTGCACGCTTGCTGCATGCTTGGTTGCTTGCATGCTGCATGCTTGCTTGCTGCATGCTTGCTTGCTGCATGCTTGCTTGCTGCATGCTTGCTTGCATGCTTGCTTGCGTGCTGCATGCTTGCTTGTATGCTTATACGTTACTACGATTACATGTTGTTCGAGGATATTATGGATTTCAATTAATTAAAATGTTGTATTTTTATAATATTGGAAACATGTTTCTGGAAAATGGATCATCTAGCATTAATAGCTTCGACCAAACGTTGTGTGGGATTTCCAAACATAAAGATTTTGAAAGAAATTACTATCGATAATCCGCATTTCAAAACTTTGTCAATTGTGATTTCGGTAAAAAGAAAATTATGGGAAACAAAAAATTACAAAACATTTTCGGCCAAATAAAATTCGAACAGGCAAATTTCTAATTTACGATAGGTAACCTTGTCTGTCGGTGTAATTCTTTTTCCAACTCAAATCAGAAGTCTCTCAATTAAATATAGGTACCTATTACGATATTAAAATTTAATGTAAAGTGTTGCACTTTATCCGTAAACCGACGTTGCTGTTGTTTGCATTTTTCTTTAATAATCTATCAACAATAAATTAAAAAGTATCAAAACAACAATAATCTATATAATTTTAAAAAGATATCAACCTCGCGCCTGTTTCAAAGCCACAACAATGTAAAAGGTAACAGAGTACTTTTATTGTGGCAAAGGGATAGATATGGCGACCCTTTTGGGCTTCTTAGTATGCAGGCTTGAGAGTTAGACCCATATCGCGACAAAACGTCCTTTTCAGAAGTTAGGAACATACAATACGCAAATGTGAACACTTTTTTAGAAATATATCGAAAATGATAAATACATGCGAATAGCGACGCGCGGACGTTTGTAACAGAGTAACAAGTTTTAATCTAAAACACGTTGTTTTCATCTCTTCTATGCAAATTTTAAAAATGACAAAATGGATACCGCTAATAACTTATTTCAAAAGATAATCTTTCTAGAGTTCTACTAGCTTAATAGCTAGGGGCCTTACTAAGAAACACTATTTAAGCATTATTAAAATAAACATTGTTTTGCCTTTAGTCCTCAAATTTAAAATCACTGCTACTCATCTCTATCCTCGACGCTTACCAGTAGAAACACATAAAATAAAAAAAACCGATCTCTAAAACCATCTAAGTAGCTTCCGAGAAAATCCATCGACTGCCTTTCGGTGAGTAAAGGTCGTACCACGCCTTGTGGTCGCCACTACAATCTTACTTTGTCAAAGAACATAACAAAATATAGAAGTACAAAATACACTTTAAAAGCTAACAGCACCAACCAATAAGTTAGCCGGCTGGTCGGGTACCGTCGACAAGAATATACGCACACAATACATTAGCCGGTTTACTGCGATGCGGTCCAGAAGAAATGTGTTCACATATAAATCCTGTTTAGACGCCATGGGCACGAGAATATACGGGTTACATACAAATTATGCTGTCTTAAAGTAATTTATTTTCGCAAGCTACAAAAGCTTAACGCAAAGAGACCTTGAAACGTTTATCGCAGTCGTATAACTCTGTTCATCTCCACAAATGAGTTTGACACAGAATATGTGATTTCGGGAAACGAAATTTGTGTCATGTCAGACACAGAATCACATACCTACAGACCTATATTTTCATTATTGAAATTTTGCATTCACAATGCTCTAAAGATAGGATAAAATGTTTTCTAGAAAAAAATCAACCAGTCTCAGGAAAGCTCAGGCAAGCTGGGTTCAAATCCCATTCGAGC
This sequence comes from Scoparia ambigualis, assembly GCA_963921215.1. NCBI lineage: Eukaryota > Metazoa > Arthropoda > Insecta > Lepidoptera > Crambidae > Scoparia > Scoparia ambigualis. The sequence goes on from OY992503.1 coordinate 4,535,376, forward strand.
TTTACTGAGACTGGTTGATTTTATTCTACTAAACATTTTATCTTACAGACCTATGTCATTACATAGATTTTTTAATGTACATTAGCTGGACGTCCCATGAATATCTTGTTTATATTTAACACCATATCCTCATGTCTGTCACGAAGACTCCAGTGGTTAATAACAACTGAATTTCTATTGTATCTGGTTTTACGACGGCTGAGCTCTTATTCTTAATCTGCGCTTGGTGTGCGCGCTACTTTACAAAGAAGTCAAAGTCAAAGTCAAATGATTTATTCAATGTAAACCTTTACATGCACTTATTGACGTCAATACTAATAATAATAAAAAAAACAGTTAACTAACTGGTACGACAAGTCTAATCTAACGAACTATATAGTCTGTGCCAGACAAACGCGCATCGCTACCCCCAGTACCACTGCAAGCCGAAACAGGATCGCGTCGAACCAAAATATAAGCCGTAGCGATAGAATTCTGTGTAAACAAACGTATCCTGGTACGAGACAAAAATGGCGGGCAAGTGTCTCTCCCCTAGCGACACAAATGGCTAAAACTTATAATTCATCGTTTTTTTGCGATGATAGGTCCAGAATGATAAATGATAATGAATTGTTAACATAAGTTAAGAGGGTTTACGCATTTCGGTTTCCCATACTTTTATTTATTTATTTAAACTTTTGCAACATAACATTACATGGCGGACTTAATGCCTAAGGCATTCTCTACCAGTCAACCATAGGGTGGTGCAGAGATGACATGGTAGGTGCAATTATCTGCGGTGACCAAAGTTTGATGAGACCATTAAAAATATTAAAACATATAATACGTATATATTAATAAACAAAATATACATACTCGCAATACATAAATATTTTATAATATACCTACATACACTACTTGATAATATAATATATAAATAGGACGTTATTGAGATGATTCTGCCATGGTTCTGTCAAAAAGGAGCAAATGGACTTTCTTTTTGAAAGCGTCACGACTCGCAGCCATCCTGACTTCCTGAGGTAGCGCGTTCCAGAGGAGTATGGACTGGATATAAAAGGAGGAATGTACAAAGCCAGAAGAGTGGGAAGGAGAGAGAAGGAGAAGGTTATTTGAGGATTTGAGATTCCGGTCGTGAGAGGAGCAAAGATATTGGAAGTGGGGAGTAAGATAAGATGGAGTATTTGGAGAATTTAGAAGAGAGAAGAGTGTGGAAAGGGCGCTCCAACATCTCCGCTGACGAATGGGCAACCATTTCAGCTCAGACCTATGCTGTGAGATATGGTCATACTTCCTCAGATTGTAGATGAATCTGATACTGTTATTGAGCAATCTGTCAAGCTTATCAAGCAAGACTGAGTTTAGGTCGTACTAACACACGTCACCATAGTCGATCATAGGAAGGATTAAAGTTTGTGCAAGCATCACCTTCGTCTTGAACGGCAAAAAGTTCCTCAGTCGATTTAAAGAGCTCAGAGTCCAGGTTACTTTTTTGCTAACATTAGCAACCAGAGAATGCCAGTGTAGTATCGATATGTAAGCCGAGATTTTTAACGGTCGTGCTCTCGGACCAAAATTTGGTCCGAGGTCGTGCTGAATGGTATGACGGTTCCGTCAAACACTATAGAAGCGATAGAGTTAATCCCCACTTTATTTATCAATCTCGAGCTGCCAACAAGTATCGTCTGACATTTTGTAGGATTTATAGCCACACCAAACCTACGCGACAAACTTTCAAATCGAAATTTTTAAAAACCAATAAGTCAATTTTAATGAAACTTTGCATGTTTAAGTAAAATACTGGGATCTAAATAGTTTGTTGAAACATTTTAAAAAATTGTATATTTAACTGAGTTATTTAGCGATTTTAAACATTCTATAGTGAACTTTAAATCGCAATAACTCAGCTTATAAACGATTTTTTAAAATGTTTTCAACAAGCTATTTAGATCGCTGTATTTTCCTTAAGCATGCAAAGTTTCATCAAAATCGGCTTATTGACTTTAAAACATTTCGGCTTGAAAGTTTGTATGGGAAACCGAAATGCGTATACACTCTTAACACTTTAAGGAATAAATGTGATTACCAATTATCTTATTGATACTGTGGTAATAGAAATTGGAATTAGAAGATCGGCTATATAAGCCACCTTCGGGCGCACTAGCAGCCAAAATCAATCAACGTTACTGTTGTGTTTCGTCCGGTGAGTGAAGTACCGGAGGTCCCATTCTTCCTTGATAATTCCTACTCTTTCCTAAAAGATCCTACTTCTTATTAAATTTAAGGTTGGCAACGTATCTGCCTAAAGCGATTTTTGGGTGTCCATGGGCAGTGGTGCTTACTTTCCATGAGGCGACGAGCCTACTGCTTTGCCTTCTATTCAAATAGAAAAGTCAAAGGCTCCAGACAGCATAACGATGAATTACCACCTAAGTACTCTGTTTTTTTAGCTTTATAATAATAATAATAATATATGATTTATTCCAGATTTTACAATCCATAGGTGTTAGTAACAATTAATCTTAAAACTTAAAGTTAGTAATTAGAGCAAAATAATAAAAACTTAAAATTTTTGACTTTCCGATGTGACTTCCTGTGCTAAAGGTATTCATAGCGAATGACAGGGGCATGAAGCTGCAGCCAGCGGCGTAGTAGCGGGGAGTCCCACCGGTCAGCCAGCGCGCTCAGGATGGTGTTCGAGCTGCCACGCACGCGCGCCCACAGTGAGGCACAGCGCTTCCTCATGATTGTGTAAAAACAATCAGTGCGCGCCTCCGCAAACATAGATGACGCACTGCAATAGCGCGGCAGCCCGAACAACACCCTGAACGCGTTATTATATCGGACGCGTAGTGCGCTATATGTTCTCTGCGTAAAGTTCACCCACAGACCGCACGTGTAGAATGACTGACAATAAGCTTTAAAAAGCGTCAATTTCACTTGCTTACTACACCGTGCAAATCTGCGAGCCAACATGTTACAGCGAACACACAACGCCCTACGCTCCCTCTCAATATCAACAGAGTCTGACAAATTGTCAGTGATCCAGTGGCCCAGATACTTGAACTGGTCAACTCTCTTCAGTGTAGTGCCCCCGAGTGTAACAGCGGGTACACTCCGTTGACTACTGGCCGCTCCAGCTCGAAACACCAAGAACTCGCTTTTAAGAGAGTTGTATCTGAGCCCGTGTGCCACCGCATATTCATCACACATGTGAAGTAGTCTTTGTAAAGCATTGATTGATGGGCTCAGCAGCACCATATCATCCGCGTAACTAATATTATTTATACCTACTCCACCTACATGACATCCTATATAGGTGCTGCTGAGCTCCTCGATCAGTTGGTTCATATAAAGGTTGAAAAGCTTAGGTGAGCTCAACCCCCCCTGCCTCACTCCGCATTCCAACCCGTATACATCTGACTTCGAGCCAGCCCACTTTACACAATTCCTCTGATTGACATACCAATATTTAAAAAAGGATATGATTTCAGGAGGCACATTAGTTTCACAATGCAGCTTTTTCCATAGTAAATTGTACGATACTAGGTCGAAAGCCCTGGACAAGTCCAAAAAGCAGGCATAGACAGGGGTTTTTCTAGCTGTGTAGTACTGTACAGTCTGCTTGAGACAGAAGATGGCACTCTCTGTAGACAAACCTGGTTTAAAACCAAACTGCGCGTCATGACTCTTAATATGCTCATCTAACCTACTATCAAGCAGACCATCCAGCACTTTAGCTATTACCGTAGCTAAGGATATAGGCCTATAATTAGACAGGTCACAGGCATCCCCTGTTTTGTTTTTTATAATGGGTACTACAACAGTATACATTAAGTCTTCTGGTAAATAACAATGACTCATACAGAGGTTAAAAAAGAACTCTCGGCAAGTGCAACCCCGCATACCTCAGATGCTCGATGCTGAGATCATCGTGACCGGGAGACTTCCCTCTGGCCATTCCTTTAACTATGGAGGCGACTTCTCGTGCAGAAAACCTAACCGTTAAGTTCTCGGCACAATACCCAGCATCGAACACCTTCGATTGCCGCGGAAGGGGGGAATCCACTTTGAAGTGCTTCCGGAAAGCATTCGCTATACCAGTCGGTTCGTGTATACCAGCTACGCTCGCAGGAAGGCTCTGTTTCGGGTTCGGGTTCAGTTTATTAGTGTTTTTCCAAAATTTATTAAAATTATTATCAGAGTGATTCTGAGCGATAATATCCAATTTAATTTGTTTTTCATGGTTTTGGCAGTATTTTAGTTTAGCTTTAAATTTCCTTTTAGAGTCACGCATTTTATCATAAATAAAACCAAAATTAGGTTTGCCGTATTGTAGCCAAGACTGAAACCAAAACCGAGCCTCCCCGTGGACGGCACTTACGTGCTTATTCCAACCAACAATATATTTATGTCTCTTAAATTTCCTATTGTCATAGCTACATTCTGCAGATTCTTTTAAAACACATACAATATCATGGTACATGGCTCTTATTTTTATTTTATGGTCATTATTTGAACATATTTTGTCAGCACAATCACAGAATTCTGCAGGAAAGTATATTAAACGTAATCTACTATTACATGCATCACTATATCTTTGTATTTGGTCATTATCCCTTTCATCCCATCTCACTTTATTAAATGACTGTGTTGAATTGTCAAGTTTTGGCTGAATTTTATTTATATTGCACTCAATCAACAAAGGATAATGATCTGACCAATAAACATTATTGTATAAGACTGAAGCATTGAACACAGTATGCCGCGCGGCGCTAGCTTTATATCAAGACTGAGGGCGCCCCGCCCAAAATGTTTAACGTAGGTAATTAAGTAGGTAATCATGATGTTTCTCATTAATAACATAATTATGTATTCTTTGAGATATAATAATGCACAACAAAGTGTATGAAATTATTTTTACCTAGAATCACATCAAAGCATTTTCTCAACATATTAAATTTATTTTATTATTACGTTATTTTCTTTGGAGAGTAACGGGGGCTGAACTAAGCATAGAAAATTAAGTTGAATATTAAGGGTGGATTCGACCAAACTGGAATAAGGTCTTATATCTAGATTAAACGCCGAATTTGTATGGACTAATCTCGGAGTAAGTCTTATTCCAGTTTGGTCCAATCCACCCTTAGACTTGTATTTTTATAGACGCATAATAGGATTTCTGAATAAATATAGATAGAGATTTAACAAGTATTTCAGTTTATTTAAAGTGTGTGTGTGTGTGTGTGTGTGTGTGTGTGTGTGTGTGTGTGTGTGTGTGTGTGTGTGTGTGTGTGTGTGTGTGTGATTAAACCGTGTCGCGTAGCGGTGAAAGAATACTACCTACCACCCACTCTCTTGGGATTCGTAAAAGGCGACTAACGGACTACAGACTGCACATACATCCAACAGTTTAGCGCGGTGATGGGCTCACCACCTGTCACTCTGTGCACATGTGCTGTCGCTATTTGGTGAAAAGTGGACTATGGCAGAGGACTGCTTTTGTTGTCCTCATTGCCTAGTCTCCGACTAACCCTTCGGGGATAATAGTCGTGATTAAATGTATGTATGTAAAGTGTTATTCCACCAACCCTCAACAGGCCAGCGTGATACGTTATAACTTAATGTCCTCATATGCCCAGCAGTTGGACGGTTAAGTTGGCAGAATTTGCTTGACCTTGTTTCAGCATCGTTTAGCTGTCAATGAGAGGTTTTTAATTATTGACTAGCTAGGTGATAATACCCTCGACCTTGGACTTCATTTTAGGGCTAAAATCTGGCTTCAAAAAAAAGTTAGTAGCATGGTAATGAGGATTCTAACATTGCGTTTAATTGTAATCGGCTTGTACCTCTTTATCCCGAGGATTTATAAGGGGATCAGGTAAAAAGGGGTAAAAAATAAACAGAAACAGCGCCTAACCTTTCCGGGGCTTTTAATTGTTTCACTGATTGTGGATCATCTGCGGCCACTGTGGCGGCCGGAAAAACTGCCGACCTCGAATTAATGAATCGGTGTTTTATTTACGGATGGCGGCTTGCAGTTTTATTTACTGAATTCAGAGCTTTTAACCTTTAATTAGTTAACCTTTGGTTGTTGAATTGGTTTATCATTAGCCTGTCGACGTCCCACAACTGGGCATTAGCCTTGCCACATTAACAACAGCACATTGGGGGATTGGGCCATGATAGGCTGGCCCAATATGAGTTGGCAGGCTGAACGCGTGAAATCATTTTTTTTTAGAAATAAAGTTTATAGAAAACAATAAATAAAGGCCCGTTAGACTACATTAAAACATTATTAATTTTTTAACAACATATTAAACAAAATCTAGTTATTAACAGTATTTCTCGGACTTGGTCAGTAATGCGGAGCAAATATTTTTTCTGTGGTCCGTAATGATGACAGGTAACAACTGAAGGGTAACAAACCACACCCTTCGGTTTATAATATTTATTTTTGTAAAAATGCCCACAGACTGCCCGCCTGATGAAACGCGGCCACCTTAGCCCATGAACACTTGTATTTCTTGTGCGGTACCGACCCTGAAGCTTTAGTTCCTATGCCTTGCAATATCTCTAGATTCTAGTACCTACCCTTCAAAGTGGAACACAGCAATGCAAAACATTGCAGCTTGGCAACACTAATAGATGAAAGGGTAGTTAACGGCTAACAACCCATCGAGGCAAACCAGCTGGGGAGGGCAACAATATAATGAAATGTTATGTTAAATGAACCCAAGCAAATCAGCTTAAAGTGTTTTATTTAAAGAACAGGAATTCCAAAAATAAAATAGGGGAACCCAAAGAAGAATATGGGTACCTACTTTGTTTTAATGAAAATGTTTATGGGGCCGTCCGTTTTCTTGATAAAAAGAAGCGGCCGTTTTGCTCCTTATAAATTAGCAACGGTCTGTTGAGCACGGAAGTGAAAGGGAACGCGTTGTATATGCAATGAGGACAATTTTCACTGCGGAAAAAATGGGTTCAGCACTTCCTTACTTAAATCGGCAGTGGTGGTTTTTAAATCCAATAATGCAGCGCCTGGGGAGTTTCCTATAGCAAACATGAGTAATTATATTTTTACGCAATTAGCTTAATTTTTAAAAAAAATTGCATTAATTATTTTAACATGGGTTCGCGCGCGTAAATATAGATCTGCCACAAGTGTCATCGTAGTAACATCTTATATTTCTCGTAATATTTGATTATTTGCATTTAAAAACGCAAAAATTCTTAATCTTAGAGATTTTTTTATTAGTAGATCGTAGGTCTCCATCTTAGGGTGTAGAGCTCAAGCTTTTTACATCAGTACATTTTTTTTTAATAATAAGCCCGGTCAATGACCCCACTCTGCCTGATTTTAAGTGGAAGTGAAGTCCGGGCACGAGGACAACTGGTGCAGCGTAAGAGACGTAGCATCATTCACCCTCACTCTGCCTATAAAATATTTACTATTATTTAAAAAAAATTAAAAAAGCAGACACAACAGAAATTTAATTGTTAGTAACCTCTAGCTAGTACTCTTCGTGACAGACAAGGCAAAACGAAACGCAAATGGTACCGAGTCCTAATAATGGATACTGTGACACCTAATAACCGAGAGTATTTCCATACAAAGGGTTTCATTTGATCAATCTAAAGTGCTTCATTACAAAATGTGGTATTTGCAGAAGCTTTAGAAAACATGATACTCTTATTCTCCCAATCGAGATATGACACCAAACCAACGGATCACGTTCAAAAGAAAATTAATTAAAAACGTTATTGTTGACTCCTAGCTAAGTCGAGAAGAGCAAAAAAAACAAAGTTGTAATACCTCGAGTAAAATTTTAATAAATCCCTTGTAAGGCCCGAACAGCTTAATTGTGAAAGTTTGCCATGAGTCGTGGTTTTATGAGAAAATTTAAACATAAATAAAAAACGACGTGGCTTCTCCTTAAAGCTTTAAGGTCCTCACTGAATTAACTTATACTGAGCTGAACGTTGACGAGAATTTTCATCTGACTAACATAAAGCTGTTTTATAATATCATTTTTAGTGTTACCGCCCTAATTTACATAACTTTGCGGTTCTTATTGACATAACTATTAATGTATGATTCTTTTATGCCGCTAGAGACAAACTCTTGTTAACTCCGCAATAAGGTTATAGATAAATAGCGCACTGGGATCGGAATGTCAACCACTGAGGAACTGTGGCCCTTAAACAAGTAGAATAATGTTTTTGATAGTAGATTAAGCACCAAGGGGATAAAGCAGTGTCTTATGTAGCGGGCGCCCCGTATTGAATCCTGAGCAAAACGAAGGATTCTAGCGTTAAATCCCGAGCGTCGCGAGGGTGTTTAGAGTTAACTCCCGAGCATAGCGAGGGAGTTAAGACAAGAATCCTGAGTGCAGCGTGGAATTCAAGGTCGCCCAAGGCGAAGGCACCTTTATCCCCGAGGAGAATACTCTACTTTTCACACCATCTACGAGACAATAAAAAGCAATAGTACTGGGATCAAAGTATTTATTAAAATTACACTTAATAAACCTATTTAAAACAATTAAATGTTAAGGGTAATGTTTGATACATTAGACCAGTTGTGAAAAGACAAAGTTATGTTTTTATTCGGTATATTTATTGAAGTTGAGGTAGACTTCATTTGAGTATTACTGTTATGTAAAATTTCAGAAACTTGGGTCTGCTGAGGACTATTTTGGATCGTAAAAGTTGGTGAAGGTGGTGCTTGAGGCAGCGGGTTAGATAAATAGTGTTTTGATGTGGAAGGTTGTGGTGACAAAGGTGTCCAAGGATCAGTTATAAACGGTGTTTTTAGTTTGATGTTGTCACTAATGCGGCAGCTTATTTTATCTTTATTTTGTATTGAATTTTCAATATAGCCCTCTGCTACTACATCCGATTTCCAGCCACCGTGTCTTTTAATCTGGGTCATGTCTGCTCCTGAATCCGCCAATAGAGTAGCCGATGTTCTCCTGTAACAATGACCCGTGTAGAACTCGGCATTTGTCAATTTCAGGTATTTCGCAATTTCTTTCGGCATGCCGCTGATCTAATTTTTTCCAATGACTTGCCTGGTGCACTTGCCATTATGATAAGATACAAAAAATCTGTTACTGTTTACATTAGAGGGGCGTAGAGCTTGGTACTTTTCGATAATTCTAACGTATTCTCCACGGACTACGAATGACAGTTCTTTCTTTGATTTTGTATCTGGCAAATTTACAAGCAACAAATCTGAATGTTTTTCGATATCTTCGATTTTAATGTTTACGAGTTCATTTCCACGACATCCATCCATCCACTCCCAAAATCAATGCCTCCTGTAACAAAAATAGGTAGTAGCTAAGTATTGTAGGTAGGTAACTTACGTAATATTTTATTTTTTATTTAACATGTTATAAACTTTATTAGATTTGACTGACACCCTCAAATTTAAGAAAGTTATTTTTCTTTAATAACAACACATACCTAAACCTTACGAAGGTTTACAATAATAATTATTATTTAAGTTAGAGTCGAAACATCACATCTGTAGATCGCACACAAGCGATCGATTCATGAGCTGGTAGTTGTACCTCTACTTACCTATAGTAGGTACCTACCTAAGCATGAAGCTATTTTAGTTGCTAAAAATTAAATCAATAGGTAGGTACTTACTTTAGTGGCAAGAAAGCTGTGGTCAGGGGCTTCATTTAGAAACGTTTCCACATTTTGAGCTGTGAAAACTTTTGATTTCTTAGGACGATGTCCTTCTGATTTCCTTTTTAAAAATGCCAGTAAGTTGGTGTATGTATTAATTTGTATATTATTTTTGATGCTTATTGTTGACCTGAGCATCGAATAGATGCACCATAAGCTATATATTTGCATTCTATGTACATGATAAATGCTGGAAGTAGACTAAAAGCACTGATTCAGATACAGACTTGACGCCCTTTGTAGTTTTCCAATTGTTAAAATCGTCGTAGGCTTTCATGTACGATACCTTGGACTTTTCTGGGAGTAGATTATTGGCAATGCCAATGGCTTCGGATTTAATGTACTCCGGAGTCAAATCACTATCGTCACTCGACATTTTTGTGACAATTTGTAGATATGTAATTTGTTGTATATCAAAGCAAAGCAATATTCAGTATTCGCGCCTCTTTAAAATTTGTGTTCTATTTTGCTTTTATTTTTAAGCTACTCGTGATGGCCAGTTCGTTTTTTGACAATTTATTTTTTAACGCAGGTCCTAATGGTGAATGCATTGAATTATTATGTAACTTTCTACATTTTGTTCCAAATTCAAATCACAGTATTGACCAGCGCGGCATAATGAAATTCAGTACAATATTATTGCCCTGCTACACCTCAGGTCTATAATGACTTACTTTAAGTTAGGTTTGCACACAGACCACTTATCCCATAGACGTCGCTTTCAGCGAGTTTTACTAAAAGACGCAATCGTAAAAATTCAGCGGGGTGCGGGGTGTAACTCTGGCTGTGATTGGATATTTAAAGGTCAAACTAGTGACACGTAACACACCATTATCAAATGTATTCGAATTAGTAATGTGGTAGGAGTCGATATTGATATCGATGGACTTTTTTCGTACTTGATGATTAATATAACGGTGTTAATAAGTTAATAAAACAATTATTCTTATTTAATAGGTACTAACTTTTATATCAAAACTCAAGTTAAGATAGCTATTATATTTTGTCAATCAATCTGTTTGCCATAATCAGTTTCGGAGTAGTTTAAAAAAATAAATATGTAATGGCCGGTTTTTCAAAGGTCAGGCAAAACTTATTTGGTGGTTAGAGTTAATACAACCATTTTGAAAATGTTTTGTCATAATATCATGTCATTCATTGTTTTACAAGACATTTTTAGATTGGTCGCGTAATATTTTATCAGACGGATAAGTTTAACGATTAAGGGTGGATTCGACCAAATTGAAATAAGGTCTTATACCTAGATTAAACGCCGAATTTGTATGGACTAATCTCGGAGTAAGTCTTATTCCAGTTTGGTCGAATCCACCCTAAGACGATTAAGATTTTTTCCAAGATACAAGATCTTGGAAAAAATCTTGTAAAAAATATTTCTAACAAATCGGTATTTGTACTTGGTTGGTTAATTGCTTGATGTTTTATAGTTTTATTATTGGAGAGAGAACTATCGGAGATATGCATATCTGAAGTCGTTGGTATTTCTTGATAATTTTGAGTAAAATCCTGCAACAACAAGTATAATGAAAGTTTTAAACGTATCAAAAAAAAAATAGAAGTTAAATTAGATTAGATCTTTATAGGCTGGTACTTTAAGTAACAAAGAAGATATCATCGATGGTTTATGCTGTAAGGTGGTAACTGGCTTCATTGGTGAACAATATGAAGTTGTGGCTGAAGCAAATTCACCTTGTAAAAAACCCTAAAACATTAAAAAAGGTTAAAATGAATATTTACCTAGTCGCATTATATTGAAATGCATATTTAAATTGTAGGTAGTAGGTAAGTACTTCATAGTTAGTTACTTAGCTCACTCACTCACCACAGTTGGAAGCATAAGCGTGGGTTCAGCATTACTAAATAACAGTCGCGGCTTTTTCATTAGTTGATAGCTATCCGCGGCAAAATGTCGTGAGCATATAACGCTATATTTGCTTGTAGCTTCTATCCATTTTATTTTCAAGTTTGGGCATTTTGGAAACCTTTTACAACAAAAGTTCGTTATCTTTAAATAATAAATTAAAATAAAGAAGTTAAAACAAAAAGTCAGCATTGAATATTTTGATAAAAAGATAATAATAATTTTAAACCAACTAAAACTGATTATACAATGCCAATAACAAACTTTTTAGGTTTTTTTAACTTTATTTTAAGTACATATACACTAAACTTTCCGTTTGGTTACGAAAACTCGAGGTATAGAAATGATATTTTGCTAGAAATTGCTAAAGTCAACATTACATTTTACGTGAAAGCTTCTTATTGTTATTTTTGAATTTACCAAAATACACCAGTGAATTTGATTTCGTTCTCATAATCGAATAATGTCATAATGGTAAAACAAAGTACTAAACTTAATAAAAAATTATCGATATTTGTAACAAATTTATCGTCAAGTTGTAGGTTCTAACTTAGGCAACACTCACCAAAACAGAGGGAGATAGTGCTTTATGCATTTACAACAGAATGAAAGGGATTTTTTAAAAGACATCAACGCGTGCATTTTTCTTAATTTATAATTGAATTTTTACACCATTTTAAAATTTATTCTTTTACGTCATAAAATTGTACTTACCGATGAAATGAAATATTATCTTTTTGTAAGCTAGAAGTTTTGCTTCACTTTCCACACAATTTAACAGCGCAATACGGCATATTTATATTATTAATAGATTTTTGAATTGTAGCGTGCCGCGGCGCTGTCAAACTATGACTGAATCTAGGTTTGGGGGCGTGTCACTTACATATGCAATGGATTGCATATGTAGTATGAGTGACTTTACCCTCGTATGCGGAGTCTATGGGATAAGTGGTCTGTGGGTTTGCATGACATATAATTTGACGTTTTCGAGCAGGTGGTGTGAAATAGTAGATTGTTATACAAGGGGCTAAAATGACTCATTATATACGAGGTAATTTTAATCCTGAGCTTTAGCGAGGGAGTAAATAGAGTTTTAATGGGTTTTTGCGCCGTGTGTTACACTATGTTTTTCACTACGAATGCGAGAAAATAAAACAATCCAATACAATATGAATTGGTTTATTTTATTAAAAATTAACCCGTTAGCATTGAGTTAATGTTCTCAATGCCCGTTAGTTGCTTTATCGACACCCACGGGAAGAGAAAGGTTGGTAGTATTATTTTGATGAGCCCATCGCCGCTCTATGCTGTTGTATACCTACTATGGTATGGGCAGTCTTTTCATCTCTTCCCTTGGGTGTCCTAAAAGGCGACTAACGGACTAAAGACTGCACATACATCCTACAGCATACAGCGGCAATGGGCTCATCAAAATAATACTACCAATCCCTCTCTTCCCTTCGGTGTCGTAAAAGGCGACTAACAGACTAAAGACTGCACATACATCCAACAGCATAGAGCGACGATGGGCTCATCAAAAAATAATACTATCAACCCCTCTCTTCTCTACGGTGTCGTAAAAGGCGACTAATGTACTAAAGACTGCACATACATCCAACGGCAAAGAGCGGCGATGCCCTCATCAAAATAATACTACCAACCCCTCTCAAGGGAATAGAGATTTCCTTGGGTGTCGTAAAAGCGACTAACGGGCTAAAGGCTCACCACCTAAGCACATGTGCAGACTGTGCAGTTGTTTCTTGCTGAAGCGTGGACTGTGTGGGCGTAGTCTGTGTTGTCCATAGATTCAAATGATTACTAATTTTACCATAAACTTTAATAATAACTATTTCAAAAAAGTTGTTGATTTATGTAAACAGTAATAAGTCGAGTCTTTATTCATGATTATTCTACTTATGACTAGATACCTTTTCGTTTTTATAGGCTCATTGTCAATGTCATGTGACAGACAAAAATAAAAAAAAATTACTTTATCCCTAGGGCAAAAAAAGCTATTTTAGCCTCGCTCTAGAACGCTGCAATGACGTTCTTTTTGAGCAAGAGGAGTGAAAAATATATTATGTTTGTTGTATATGATTTTTATTTTTTTTTTTAATATTATTATTAATGTGCGTTTAATACATTAATAATAGTCCTGTTAATCCATCCTCGAAGACCTCCGTGGTCGAGTGGCTAGCACGTCGGGTCTGACATCGCGCCATCTCTGAGGTCCTGGGTTCAATTCCCGGCCGGGTAAACTTAAAGAAAAACTTTTTTTTCTAAATTGATTTCGGGTCTGGGTGTTTTTCTATGTTTATGTATATTTATGTATATTTCAAAAGAATACTCGTCTTGGTCTAGATAATTGGTGTGAGCGTAAACAAATTTAACTTAATTTATTTCTGTTAATCTAAAATGTAGCTGGATGGCACACCGGCTAGCGCGTTCAGCTTGCGATCTTGTCCGCTAAGCAACTTTCGCAATGCCGGGTCGCTGGATGGGTGACCAAATTAAAAACATCTCGAGCTCCTCCGTGCTTCGGAAGGCACGTTAAGCCGTTGGTCCCGGTTGTTGTCGTAAGATGACAGTCGTTAAACCCACCAACCCGCATTGGGCCAGCGTGCTGGGTTATGGCCCAATATCCACACGTGATATTGTCCACGTGGGAGGCCGGTGCCCAGCAGTGGGACCTTTATAGGCTGACGATGAATCTAAAATGGTTGTGTAGGAGTGGGTTCACGTCAGTAGTCTAATGGAGCTATGAGGATTGTACCACGATTTTTCGCATTCAACCCAAGCATCTATCCGCTCGGCTACCGACGCCTCATTTTGTCAACAATAGACGTCTACTATTAATATAACCACACGATATACCAGTCGGCCACGGAAGTATTTTTAAAATCGTACTACTATAAGATGTAAAAAAAAAACATAAGATACACAAACAAACATGGCGAAGCGATATCGTCTGATGGGGGCGCAGGGTCGCAATATTCACGACATCGTGCCACAAGCGGTACTGAAAATGAAATAAAGTGGAGCGATGCGGACCAGTGCATATGCAGCTGGTGTAATACCTCCACACTTATTATTCATCGGATTATAACGAAATTTGTACGGCATAATAAATACAATTCGCGTGTCAAAAGCTCGGATAAACTTTTTTATATTATAGTATAGTTATAGGTAGCGCAGACCAGAGCGGAAAACAGAGAGGAATTTTACAACAACCTAGGAAAAGCAACCAACGACAAACAGTTGTTCAAAGTGGCGAAACAAAAACACCGAGACTCTCAAGACACTAAAGCGGTCAAGTTTGTCAAAGACCTGCAGGGAACACTCCTAACATTGGATAAAAAATTAAATAAAAGATGGCATGAATAATACTCTGGGTTACCCAACGAAATACATTTCGAACCAGTAACTGAACTACCTAAGGCGCACGGACCATGGCCAGCCATAACGCCCAACGAAGTCAAAAAAGCAATTAATAAAATGGCTAATAATAAGGCCACTGAACCAGATGACCTGCCAGTCGAGATATGGAAACATTTAGGAATCGCAGGAACCAGTTTCTTAACAAATTTTTTAACAAATTACCCAATGAAGGCATTCCCGATGCATGACGTAAAAGCTTCTTGTTTCTATTCTACAAGAACAAAGGAGATATTAGACTCTGCAGCAACTATAGGGCCATAAAATTAATATCACACAGTTTTAAAATCAGGGAACGAGTAATTAGTCAAAGGTTGAGTAACCTAACTACTATGACAGAAAATAAATGTGGGTTTGTCGTAGGTAAATCAACGACCGACGGATGCTATTCATACCACCCGCATCTTAATAGAATCTCATAGAGACGTTAAAAAAGACCTACATATGGTATTCATAGACTTAGAAAAGGCGTTCGACCGCATCCCTAGATCACTAATCTGGCAGACACTGAGATCACAAAATATCCCTGAATGCTACATCCAAATCAAAGCTGACATGTACAACAATGTTACGACTAGGGTGCGTTGCCCAGCATGAATCGACGATGAATTTCAAGTGGAAGTTGGAGTCCATCAAGGATCAGCACTCAAACCTTGTAATGGATTACTTATCAAAAATTCAGCAGCCTGCACCGTAGTGCATCCTATACGCCGATGATATTGTTCTTGTAGACGAAGACCCAAAAGCTTTACAGACGACTCTGGAGAACTGGAGAATGTCTCTTGAAAGAGCGGGACTGAGGATCAGTAGAGAGAAGACAGAATACATGCACTGCAACTTCACACAACACCACGCAGCACAATATGTATCTTTAAAATACTCTACTCAAGTCTGTTTCAAGCTTCAAATACCTTACCTTACCTTACTACTACTTACTACGATGGCGCAGCGACCCAGAGTGGGTCATGGCCTCCGACAATAAGAGCCGCCATTTCAGTCTGTCATGCGCTATCGCCCTCCAATCTTGAACTTGGAGCTCGTGCAAATTTCGCATGATCTGATCTTCCCAGCGGTACCTAGGCCGACCGACCGGTCGCCGGCCGTTCGGTCGTCCTAAGTACACGCGCTTGACGGCACCATCACTCCCTATTCTCTCCAGGTGACCAAGCCAGCGAAGTTTGTGTGCTTTTATCTCGCCGATTATGTTGGGCCCGGCCATCAGTTACTCGACTTCCTCGTTCTTCCTTCTTCGCCATATTCTCTCTGCCGTACGCGTTGCACCAAGAATATTTTTCAGCAGTTTTCTTTCACTCACTCATCAGTATGGGCCGTATAACTGTTTTGTAAATACAGATCATCATGCTTTCTTGGAAAGGACCCGTCGGGGTGCGCTTCTGCCATCGCTGATGAGATCTTGTTGGGTATGGAATATTATATTCCGTACACTGGCTGGTTGGTTCAATCGCGAATGCGCTAAAGCTGCTGAATGCAAGCAGGCGGCGTTTCGTGCTTGGACGAGGGCTTGCGCACTAAATGACCCGAGTACCGGCTCCTTGAAGGCGGCTTACAACAAGACCTCTAGGTTTAATAAAAGGGCTCTCGCAGGAGCGGATGCACAAAGAGTCGCGCGGGTAGGGCAGGAGTTGATCTCGCACCCTACGGGTAGCCGTAGCTATTGGCGGCTCGCTAAGGCCGTGCAGGCCAACTTCTGCTCTCCCTCGTTGCCTCCGTTGAAATATCCAGATGGCTCGTTAGCCTACCAGCCGCTTGAGAAGGCGAACTTGTTGGCTGACCTTTTCGGGTTTGTGCGCCTGGGTTGCAGACTTTTCAGAAGAGCGGAGAATTCGTGTCCTTTGTAAGGGTAGTTCCTCCAAGTTCTATAAAGTCAATGCCGGAGTGCCGCAGGGTTCAGTGCTCTCACCTACTCTATTCCTTCTGCATATCAATGACATGTTATCCTTGGGCAATATTCATTGTTATGCGGATGACAGTACGGTGCATGAGCGGTACATGGACATCCTGCGGCAAAGCAAGCTGATATCGTGTTGAAAAGGCAAGAACTGGTTGCCAAACTGAACCTGACTCTCGATCGTGTCTCCAAGTGGGGATCTGAAAACCTGGTCGAGTTTAATGCCAGAAAAACCCAAGTTGGTGCATTCTCGTCCAAAATATCTCCCTTCCTTACTCGTCCCTCTCTTCAGAGCTCTCCTTTACCCATTTCAGTGGACCTCAGCATTCTTGGCATGGACATCGGCCAGAAACTGAATCCAAAATGCTACATCGAGAGTGTTATTTTAACTGCCTCCCGTAAGTTGGGTATTCTCAAATAAGGTGAGGCGGTTTTTCACTCCCGAGCAGCGCTGTTGGCTGTACAAGACTCAAGTGCGATCGAGTATGGAGTATTGTTCCCATCTATGGGACGGCTCCGCTAAATACCTCCTCGATGCACTTGATAAACTGCAAAGGCGAGCGGTACGCATTATTGGAGATGCTGAGGTTACAGTCTCTCTTGAGGACCGCCAGCTGCGTAGAGACATTTTTTCTCTCAGTGTCTTCTACCGAAATTGCTACGGAGAGTGTTCTGAAGAACTTTTTGATCTAATCCCACCCTCTCCTTTCCTGTTCCGGACTACACGTGCTGGTCTTAGGAACCACCATCATACTGTGCAGAATATCAGCACTCGTACCAAAAAATTGGCAAGTCGTTCCTCTGTAAGACCATTCGGCTTTAGAATTCTCTGCCGGCGCATGTGTTTCCCAGTTCCTACAATACCGGGTCTTTAAAACGGGGCGTGAAACGGCATTTATGCAGGCCGTCATGAATGGGTGCGCTTGTTACCGTGCTTTTTCCACGGTGGGGAGCGCTCTCATTATTTTGGACTACATCGGCTGCTTACCATCATAAAAAAAAAAGATCTTTGTTCGTCGGCTGAGAAGCTTGGACACTAACACCTTGTGTAATGCTGCACTACAACGAAGATTATTTTGAACACTGAGATCTATTTCTTCCTCCCTGGTGTTAGTATCCGTTATAGTGCAGCTCAGGTATCTAAACTTTTCCACCCTCTTATAGTTTGTATCAGACTTTTAGGTTTTCTCTGGGAGCACTAGTGTTTTTATAGCGGCGTATGTGCATATATTCCGTTTTGCTTTGATTGACTTTTAGCCCAACCCTCCTTACTTCGTTGTCCAGTGTCCGCTGCCCTTATAATGGGTTATTTCCTTTCCCCTAGTAAAGCCAGGTCGTCCGCGTAGCCTATTACCTGGTGCTGTCCATTCAGTTGTAATCCACCGTCATGTGCTATCACGTATCTAAGGACATGCTCCGAGGCCAGATTTAACAGCATAGGCAAAAGCGCATCTTCCTGCTTTAGACCACTATCTATGGAAAACTCATCAGTTAATTCTCTCTCCTTTCCAATACCTTTTTGTGCACAGGACATATAACTCCAAGATTTCACCCTCATGGTATACATTCTTTGTGCCATATTTTGAGTAGCAGTTCAAATACCTTGTCACCGTTATATCAAACGATGGTCCTATCGACGCAGACATCGTGCACCGTAAGAACACAGCGTGGCAAAAGTAGAGAGAACTCACATGAGTGCTCTGCGACGCTTTAATGCCCATAAACCTCAAGGGAAAAGTTTATAAAACGGCAGTAAGACCAGCCCTTATCTACGGTGCAGAATGTTGGTCAATCAAGAAGCAAGAAACAAACAAACTACATGCAGCCGAAATGAGAATGCTCAAGTGGTCTGGAGGAGTAACTTTACTAGACAAAGTGCCGAACCATTACGTCAGAGGAACCTTTTGAGTAAGGGCTATACAAGAAAAACTAGCAGTCACGACTGCGGTGGTATGGCCATATCACGAGGAGACCGGAAGATCACTTGAACAGAAAAGTGCTGATATATAAAACCGCACCCAACAAGCGCGCAAGACCCCGACTCACATGGGTCGCTGTAATTAATATTGATCTTAAAAATAATAACAAAGACCCCATGACCGTCCATGACCGACGTATCTAGAGACAAAAAATTAGGAGAGCCGACCCCAATTAAAGATGGGATTAAGGCCGGACAAAGAAGAAGAAGATATAGGTTAGTTAGAGTCTAGGCGATGAGAATCGCAAAAGGGTCCTTTGCCATAGTCCACGTTATTGCCGCTCTATGCTGTTAGATATATGCAGTCTTTAGTCCGTTAGTCGCCTTTTACGACATACAAGGTAAGAGATGGGGCGGTTGTATTCTATTCATGGAATATATGGAGGAGCTCGATGGCGCAACGGCTAGCGCGTTCGGTTTGCGATCTTGTTCGCTAAGCAACTAACGCAATGCCGGGTCGCTGGATTGGTGACCAAATTAAAAACGTCTCGAGCTCCTTCGTGCTTCGGAAGGCACGTTAAGCCGTTAGTCCCGGTTGTTGTCGTAAAGTGACAGTCGATAAAACGCACCAACCCGCAATGGACCAGCGTGGTGGGTATGGCCCAAAAATCCCCACGTGCTATTGTCCACGTGAGAGGCCTGTGCCCAGCAGTGGGACGTTTATAGGCTGATGATGATGAAATGATACTATTCATGAGCCGCTAGCAGCATAGCACTGTGTTTTTATAGCAACAGTAAATAGCGCAAGCACTCAGGACTTCAGTCAGACTTAGTACGAAATCGTCAGTATGTGAAAGCGATGCTACCGCGCGCGTGTTCACAGTGGCCGCCAACTATGTCCCCACTCGCGTAATGCTGCGTCCATCACGGGGGATAAAAAATAATACTTCATAATAATTTTCATCACTCCCCTCTCTTAAATCGGCTGCTATACCGCGAGCGTGTCACGACTGCATTATTATTAGACCGGGAGTCGTACGCTTTTCTGAAATGTAATTTTAAAAATGACTGAACATAATAAAATAACATTAGTAGAAGAAGAAGGAGATGGCTAACATTCAAATGTTATGTAGCTACCGAGAAATGAATTAAAACAATAATTTTGTCTTAAATAAAAGTCGTCAAAAATAAGCTGCATCAGACAGTCTGATAATAGTAGATTATGCACCAAGGGGATAAAGTAGTGTCTTATGTAGCGGCGCCTCGTATTGAATCCCGACCAAAACAAAGGATTATAGCGTTAACTCCCGAGCGTAGCGAGGGTGTTTAGAGTTCAGAGTCAAAGTCAAGAATCCTGAGTGCAGCGTGGGATTGAAGTTCGCCCAAGTCGAAAACACCTTTATCCCCGAGGAGAATACTCTACTTTTCACACCGTCTACGAGACAATAAAAAGAAATAGTAAAACAAAGAAATTTTCTTTCGATTCAAGCCAGTTCGATTTTCGAACAATTTGGTGAATGCATGAAATTAATACAACCTACCTATCGTGACCGTGAAAATATCTTTTTAGATTAATGTTTTATATTTTAGCGTTTTATTAACGCTTAAATGTACTTGAAAATATTTTTAAACACTGAACTTTTTTAAACACAGGTGAAAACTTCTAAGATTTGATGAAGCAATGTTGACTAAAAACATAAGCATCAAGCACTGACAAATTTCAACGGCTGAAAGCCAGACCTCGGTAGCCAAGTGGTTAAGGCAGCCGCCCGGAATGCGGAAGGTGCGTGGTTCGATTCCCGCCTGAGGTTGTCGTCTTTCTTCAGTGTTTAAAAAAATTTTTAGATATATCTTTTTAATACAGTTGCTCAAAAAGTGGCGTATTGCAGGGACGTATAGCGTTCGGGATATGGGCTATTACATATTCATATTCATATATATTACAAACCGACGCGCGCCCGCCCCACTCTGCCTGCAAGCGACCGCGAGACGTACACAAAAATACGCGCCCTGATATCGCCTTGGACTGCCCTTATTGATAGTGACCCTGTGATGATAGTGCCTGTGATTAGGTGAAGTGACTGTGTGCTGTGCCGTGACCATCAAATCGCCTACATCGCCGCCCGTCAGCTCGCCTCCCGTCTCCTGCCTCATCATCCCAGGTAAGCCTTCCTACCTACCCACCTACCAAGTAAGTCGCATGCCCGAATTTCGCCTTTCTTTACTCTGCTGTATTTGGCGGTGTCTTCTGACCCGCGAATACACTCGAGCTTTTTCTTTACCTTTTCCGAACTCGTGCGTTCTCTTTCCCAACTGTCAAAATAATGTCTATTAAAAAGAAAAAACCAACAAACGAAGTTTTTACTAAAAAAATCATAGAAGTTTTTATGATTCATGCAAATATTTCTAAAAAGAAGCTACTAATTTGTTTCAATGTCAGATTTAATTCAATGAGTTAGGTCAGGTTTCATTTCATTTCATCTCATTAAATTTCATTTTCATTTCATATCAATAAAAAAATTCTACTGAAGACTTGGCTGTATGGGCATAGTTCCCTTTGCCTACCCAGAATGGGTGAAGAAAACAAAAAAAAATCTCTTCTTATATTCTTTTACGGTTGGCGCCATTTTTCAAAAATATTCTTTGCGAGTTTAGTTGTTTGTTGCACAAAATGAGTAATTTCGACGATATTTTATTTGAATAAACACCACCGGAACTCAGTATAATTGCACAAAATGCTTCGGAGAACATTTTACCGGAAAAGTCAAAAAGTCGCTACATATCTACATACCACGAATTTATTGCGTGGAGAGAAGAGAAAAAAGCAAATAGTTTTTCAGAAAAGTTATGTTGGCATACTTCTCCGAACTCTCAGCAAAATTAAAACCTTCTACGTTATGGGCGAGGTTTTCGATGATAAAAAGTATGCTGAAAATAAGGAACAATGTGGATATAAGTGAATACCCAAAACTAAATGCTTTCTTAAAACGACAATCAGACGGTTGTCGAAAATATTAACATCGAATGAAGTTAAAGGTTTTTGAACCAAGCTTTCGATGATCGTTATTTAGCCACAAAGGTAATTTATTAATAAATACTTATAGTTTTCTTTAGTATTCAGTTTACAAAATCGCAAAATACGGTCAATATATTATTTAAAAAAATATTAATCAAATCCCTTTTTTTGTAGTGTGATGAGGGATGCTCAGCGCTGCCGAAAGGCAGCGCCGGCAGAGATACTGTGATGTGGGAAGTCGGGAGACGAAATGATACGACGAAGGTTGGTTCTTAACTCTCTTTATTTAGGGAAAAACAGTGTTTATATAGTGTTACAGAACAAAGGAAAGTATTGACTGCTAGTTCTGAGAAATCGATACAATCTTCCCTAATTTCATGTTTAAGCACGTATTTGCATTCAATCACGTATTTGCTCTAGATAACAAAACAGTTGATTCTTATGAGTCATGTTGCCGTGGCACACTACACTACAGTAGGTTGCGCTAATTTTTAGCATTGTTGGAGCTTGCTGCAGAGAGGAGTTAACCAATATTACTTTAAAAGATATATGAAGCCCATGGAAAAATGCTACTAATCAAGATTCCGAATACAAAAAATAAGATACCGAGAAGCTCTGTTGTTGAAGGAGATTTTCTTAGAATAGTGCAAATATATATGAACCAGCGGTCCCAAAAAGCAAAAACCAACCGTTTTTTCCAAAATTATCAAAAAGGGAAGTGTACAGCTCAAGCAATCGGGATAAACAAATTTGGTAATATGCCAAAAGAAATAGCTACGTTTCTTGATCTGCCGGATGCTGAGTATTTTACTGGGCACAGCTTCAGGAGGACCTCTGCTACATTATTGGCAGATTCAGGAGCCAATTTGACGTCCTTAAAGCGACTAGGAGGTTGGAAGTCAGACAAAGTTGCAGATTTGCATTTGCTGATTCATTAAACAACAAACTAGAAACTGGGAATAAAATCACACAATCCATTAATTTAAAGTCTAGTCCGTCTTCTTCACATGACAATACTGAAGAGAACGTTCGTCCATCTACCTTCGTTGATAATGATAATTCATCAGATTCAATTCGATCAACTAGCATATACGAAATTAATAATAGTTTGTCTCAAACAGTAATATAATATGCAACCTAAAACTTCCCCAGTTAATATAAAAAACTGTACCAATTTCAATGTATATGTGAATTATAACTTTTATAAGAAATAAATGATTAGTTAGTTGAGTTTATTGTGTTTTTATTATTTTATTAAATTACTTCATTTTTTCGCAACTGTATTAAAAATAGTTGTTAAGTAGGTACACGTGCGGAGCCGTCATTGCAACTTGTTCCGACTGTCAACCCTCACCTTCGGCTGCGCCTCGGCTCGGGTAGACATTTGTCAGAACTCTTTTCAAGGAGTTTCTCCCGTGTTATTTTAGCAACAACACGTGTTGTGAGACTCCATTTTATTTCTATCTACCGTACAAAACTAAAATAGGTACTTTAAAAATTAAAACACTTGATATTGGCTTAATGCTACACGCGATAGCCATTAATTAAGATATAATAATAACTCTTTTCAATGACAGGCTCTCCGCACTCGTAATGAAATATACTATTTCACACCAACTGCTCAACAATGTCAAATTATATGTCATGGAAACCTAACCTAAAGTAAGTCATTAAAGACCTGAGGTCTAGCAGGGCATTAATATTGTACTGAATTTCATTATGACCCGCTGGTCATTAATGTGATTTGAATTTGGAACATAAATAGAAATCGCATACGAACATTTAAAAATAGGTAGTAGGTAGGTCAGTCTTTAGTCCGTATACGCCTTTTACGACACCCAAGGGACGAAAAGGGGTTGGTAGTATTATTTTAATAAACCCATCGTCGCTATATGCTGTTGGATGTATGTGCAGTCTTTAGTCCGTTAGTCGCCTTTACGACACCCAAGTGACGAAAAGGAATTGGTAGTATTATTTTGATGAGCCCATCGCCTCTCTATGCTGTTGGATGTATGTGCAATCTTTAGCCCGTTAGTCGCTTTTACGACACCCAAAGGAAGAGAGGGGTTGGTAGTATTATTTTGTTGAGCCCATCGCCGCTCTGTGTGGTTGGATGTATGTGCAGTCTTTAGTCCGTTAGTCGCCTTTTACGACACCGAAGGAAAGAGAAATGGTGGTAGTATTATTTTGATGAACTCATCGCCGCTATATGCTGTTAGATGTATGCGCAGTCTTTAGTCCGTTAGTCACCTTTTACGACACCGAAGGGAAAAGAGTGGTTGGTAGTATTATTTTGATGAGCCCATCGCCGATCTATGCGGTTGGATGTATGTGCAGTCTTTAGCCCGTTAGTCGCTTTTACGACACCCAAGGGAAGAGAAGGGTTGGTAGTATTATTTTGATGAGCCCATCGCCGCTCTATGCTGTTGGATGTATGTGCAATATTTATTTAGTCCGTTAGTCGCCTTTTACGACACCGAAGGGAAGAGAGGGATTGTTAGTATTATTTTGATGAGCCCATCGCCGCTCTATGCTGTTGGAGGTATGTGAAGTCTTTAGTCCGTTAGTCGCCTTTTACGACACCCAAGGGAAAAAAAGGGGTTGGTAGTATTATTTTGATGAGCCCATTGCCGCTCTATGCTGTAGGATGTATGTGCAGTCTTTAGTCCGTTTGGGTCATTTTAGCTCCTTGTATATCAAGCTACTTAGTTTTTTATTGTCTCATAGATGGTGTGAAAAGTAGAGTATTCTCCTCGGAGATAAAGGTCTTGGGCGACCTTGAATCCCACGCTGTACTCAGGATTCTTGTCTTAACTCCCTCGATTTGCTCGGGAGTTATCTCTAAACACCCTCGCTACGCTCGGGAGTTAACGCTAGAATCCTTCGTTTCGCTCGGAATTCAATACGGGGCGCCCGCTACATAAGACACTGCTGTATCCCCTTGGTGCATAATCTACTATTAAAAGTAACTATGATATCTCCCTTATATTCATAATGTCTTAAACTCTGCATCATACAACCAATTTGAATGAAATCTCGTTTTATATTAATGTATTACTAAGTAACAATAACAATAAAACGAGAAATAATTATAATGTTCGCTTATAATGAGAGATACTCGTACTAGTTACCAATTAGTTTATAATAGAACGAGCGACGGAACAGTTTTTCTACTCGTATTATAGGTAAATGTACTTACATCTGTACATTAACAAACAACACAACACTGCTAACTTAAAATAAAACACACACTGCTACATTCAAGAAAAATTAACATGTGATAAGTTTATGTTTAGTTAAATCTGAATGTCATGTACAAGTTATGTAACTAGGGACCATCGATAGCAATATGTTTTTTTTGTAATTATATATTAATAGTAAATGTAATTAATAAAATATTTTTGTTTTCGGTGACTATGCACAGGGTTTCCGTTATGTGTGTCTACAAAAGCGAATTCCGACATTAATGATTTTCTACAATTTAAGTTTATTTTTGAATAACGATGAAGATTGCAATTATTTTATTGCACGCATTGGGCAAGAGACCACTTTCATGGGGCAGATTGGGCAATAACTCACCAGGGTTATTGGCCAATTTGCTTCATTTGCTATTATTTATTTATGTGGGAATGCTTAACCCTGAAGTGTGACGTTTATTGGCTAATGAGGAGGTATACTACTGTTATTTTATTAGTCACCTTCAAGCCAAAACTGACAAAGACGATAAGGCATGATCAACGTCACTCATTCATCAAATGGATCTTCTGTTGAAAACGGGTTTAAACGCTGCTGTTAAGTGAGATTGAAATTCAATTCAGTGAATTCCAACTATTAATTTAATTATTGCTTTTCATCGATCCACTATTGTCTAGTGGGTTATTAATCGTCGGCATACCCCCATTAGGCGGACCAATCAATATGTCCAATGTGGACCGCATCAATCTGACGAGCCTCTCGCTAAAACATTCACGCGAATTAATTAAATTGTGATTCAAATCCCCCCAGGACACGCCTCCTGTTAAAATTATTTCAATTATCGTGTTTAATATTACCTAGTTCTTATGCCTATTAACTTTTCGTAGCGTAATATCTTGTTGTTCATTATCACTATATTAATAAGGATGTCTTTCATCTTTATAACTGTCGTAAATATGGTTTATTCTAAATACTTTATTAAAGTTATTAAAATAAATAATTTGTAATTATGTAAATTATTTGAAAAGTTCTAAATAAATTGCAATTGAATAAATTTTTGTTACAATCCAAGTAAAATACTTACAAACTTTAACTGTAACTGTTGCCTAAAGACATCTTCTTTTTTTTTACATTTCATAGAATGTCCGTCGCCATAAAGTACTATCATAAAAGCGACCAATTAATATCAGTTAGTGTAAGGCTCACCGCATCAATTCAATGACCCCTCTCTCTCTCTATAACATTCCCCAAATTAATCAAATTGCCTCTGAAGTCCGAATTTTGAACCATTTAAACAATTTGTGAAATTAAAGCCTGAAAAGGCATATTCATTTTAAGAAGAAGCATACTTGGTAAATTTATCGTTTCAAAATATGCTACATAAAAATAGTATGTTTTTCTGAAGTTCCTTACAATATTATTATAGACAAAATTAAACGGAGTTGTACTAAAATGTAATAACAATTAATAACGCATAAATGTGCGTATTATAAAACACCACACACGCACACACAACACACACTCACACATACACACACCCACACACACACCCCCACACACACACTCTTACATACTATCATACATATATTATAGAGTAAGAGATATATACTATAGAAAGAAACAAAATTATACATTTAATAATAGTAGATTGTTATACAAGGGGCTAAAATGACCCATTATATACGAGGTAGTTTTACTCCCGAGCTTTAGCGAGGGAGTAAATAGAAACCGAGTTTAAATGGGTTTTAGCGCCGTGTGTTACACTCTGATTTTCACTACGAATGCGAGAAAATAAAACAATGCAATACAATATGAATTGGTTTAATTTATTAAAAATTAACCCGTTAGTTGTTTTAACGACACCCAAGGGAAGAGAATGGTTGGTAGTATTATTTTGATGAGCCCATCGCCGCTCTATGCTGTTGGATAGTAGGTATGTGCAGTGTTTCCATCTCTTCCCTTGGGTGTCGTCAAAGGCGACTAACGGACTAATAACTGCACATACATTCTACGGCATAGAGCGGCGATGGGCTCATTAAAATAATACTACCTACCAACCCGTCTCTTCCCTTCGGTGTCGTAAAAGGCGACTAACGGACTAAAGACAAGGCGACAACACTATCTTTAACGAATACATTATAAAGGACCATAAAGATCACAGTAGGAAAATCCGGTGCCGCATAAAACAAACCTGCTGGAACATTCGTTCTGTGAGTTGCCAGCGACGTCTTATATCGACGTTGTTGCTGTCAGTGTAGTCAGATATTGGAAGTGACGTTTTTGGGCCACAGGTAATAAAGTGACCTGGAGTTAGTAGCTATAAATCTTCTCTGGATCTTCAGTCAGCGCGCATAGAGGTTGAGAGTTCATACAGGCTGCGATCTTGGTAAATTAACTTTTGAAATCGAAGTGTCAAGAACATAAATAATGTCAACGTAATAGTGAATATTTTTGTTCCACTTTTATCTCTATCTATCTGTTGTCTGTTTTCATCAATTCAAGTTTTTCTGTTTTACTAACATAAGAACAACACAAAAATAAAAAATATTGTAATGTTTCACCCGCGTGGTTCCCGTTCCCGTGGGAATATCGGGATAAAAAGTATTCTATGTGTTAATCCAGGTTATAAACTATCTGTATGCCGAATTTCATCCAAATCCATTTAGTAGTTTTTACGTGAAAGAGTAACAAACATCCATCCATACTTACAAACTTTCGTGTTTATATTATAGTAGGATAGGATAGGATGTGATTGACCTGTTGCCGCTTCTTCTGACTGCACCATCAAACAGTATAAAGCGGCGATGTGCTCACCACCTATTATGCTGAGCACATGTGTATTTGTTATTTGGTGACTGACTAACCCTTCGGGGATAATATTCGTGACGTGAGTGTATGTATGATATATTTTATGCTTCAGCTCCCGGTCTAGGGGCGCTCCGTCTTCATCTTAGTGCCATTAATCTGGCTATGTGTGTAATATTTCGCGCCAACAGATGTTATATTTACCTCAAAATATTGTTTCTCTATTATTGTTATGTGATTTATTTATGCGGTTACCGAAAAAAGTTTGGGTTTGTTTATAAGAGTCATAAAAAATAACGAGTAAAATATTATAAGTTTAAGTCATTATAAGTTTAAGTCAATAAACATGTCTAGACAGACCAAATATTATTTAGTATGAACATTCAGCCTATATAAAGGTCCCTACCTCACTGCTGGCTCCAACCGGCCTAACACGAGATATATCGCGGACGATATTCTCTCTTCCTTGGATGGCGGGACTCGGTTACAGTTGTCAAAACTCGATAAAATTATGTTGCATGTTAGGGTTTGTAGACAAAAATACCATAGACAAGCAAAAACTACTATTATGTCTATTTTGACATATCGTGTATAGCCAAAACACGAGAAAACGGGTCGAGAAACTTTTCTCATGTTGTGCATGCTAGGCCTACTGGGCTTCTTACATGAACAATGAAGATATCACGCCACGCCCTCTACACTGTAGAGTCTAAAGTAGCTCTACTAATTAAACAATGAGCTTTGGGAACAGTATTTTTATTTATTTATTTTTGAAATACTTACATTTTATCTTAAAATATGACATTAAATTTTTTTCTGTAGCCCTTCAAAATACTGCACAATATTTTTTTAAAGATTCATAAAAATGACCACGCGCTATTGTTTTTGTGACAATCAAAATACGCGCGAAACCCGCAGCGTGACGTCATCGGATATGTAATCGGACGCCCGCCGGGTGCGGGCGGCGAGAGCGGCGGCGGGGACTATCGGATAAGATGACGTCACGTCACGTCAGTCGAGTGCCAGCGAACTAAGCGAGGTAGTAGTGTTTTAACGAATTATTTATGTACAATAACTTTGTAAATACTTCTCGTATCAAAGTGAAATAAAAACTATTGGTTTTAGAATAACGACTTCTATAATGGTATAGAGTAAAAATGAACTTTTTTTTTCATTTTTCCCAAGTCCATTACCGAATCACTAACCTCTATACTGTCCTCCTGCTGGTCAAGGGCCTTTATCATTTAAATCAAGTCTTCGCTATAAATGATGGGTGATGGCTTTACCACCGTGCTTGCCAAAATGCGGGTTGGTTATCACAAACCCGCGCTATGCATCGAAAATTTTAAATACACATTGCCTGACCTGCGATTTGAACCCTGAACTTCCGGTTATCGGGGAACTAGCAACACCAACAACAAGAGTGTCACGTGAGCATTACTGGAACTTTTTTCTTATCGCCCTGTAATTAAATCGGATCGGGTATTCTTCAAACATTCAGATTCTTGCTTTAATCACATAAAAAGTATGAGATCGAAAGATTCTAAGTATAATTCTAACCCCAGGCAACTTTTAAGGATCCTTATCTGACTAAAGTTTTTATCTGATATCGAAGAGGGATCCCTCCGTCACTGTTATAATATTGTTTATTACTCCGTAACAAAACCTACTCAACGTTGAAATGACATAAATTACGCTATCATTAAAGCAGTTACCGTGAAATCAAATTATTATTTAACGCCAATAACCAACGTTCGGAACTAACGAATGTCTAAACCGGGACGGGACGGGCATAATCCGAAAATGATTGCCGCGTATTTCCAAACATCGCTAATATTTAGTGCGCTGTGAATGACAGACGCCGCTGCGCTCACAATCCCCGAAATGGCAGTGGGACGTACACACGCCGACCCCCTCAAACTACCACAAAATGAAAAATTTCGTCAATACATTTCGAACTTTGTCTCTTGTGTATAAGGATCAATATTAATTGCAGACATTTGTCAGTTTTGAAAAGGTTGATCTGCCGGCGTGTGTACAGAAGCGGTGTTTTATCGCAGCGATTCGTTTCGGCCGTAATGAACAGTTTGTTGTTTTACGCTGGACGTTCGATGATCTCGAGCGGTTTATCTGTTAGGGGTGAAAATTGCTGTATAGTAGCCTGCGTGCGTAACTAATTTATTTAATTATATATTCTGTGGAGGCAATGAATAGAGGGCAATCGTTAATTTTCTATAAACTTGTCCAACAATTGCCTATTGACGGATCGACGAAAGAATGAATCAATGATAGCCGGTGCACATGACTTACAGATGAGCAACGACCAAGTTTACTTTACAACATTGTTACTTTTAAATATGTACATATTAACAAAACTAAGATTTATTTAAATAAAATTTCAATATGACGAGTCTTGCGGGAGATAAACAAAAGCAGGATTCCTCCGGAGATGTTTATTAGTCCATAGTTACAGTAGAGTCCTAAAAGTAAGTAAATTTTATTTATATAAAATGATGTTGTCCCGATTACGGAATCTTTCCTTCGATGCAAATTAACACAAATACAAGCGAACGTAGCTATTTTATGTAGCAGTCACTTGTAAAATGTGCGTGTTTCAGTGAAACTCAAAACATCGACGTAGGTAGGTACTACAAAATCTAAGAAAAAATTCTTTTGAAGATTATTATTATTATTATAATGTAATCATAACTTTGCTGATAAGACTTGTCCGCCGTTTATAGCTCTCTTCTGCTCCTAAAACATAAAAAGTGATTGTTGCATATTTTCAAACAACACTAATCAATTTGTCCGCCCCATCGAAATAGCTGTGGTGAGATATTATGGTGCAGTACAACAAAAAAATGTGTCAATGCGGGCAGCGAAGGAAAAAAAACAGTAGGTTCTTGTACACTAGACTTTTGTAATTTTCTAGATTGTTTAATAAAATTAAATGTCTTGCTGTTGGAAGCACCGACGAGTTCTCAATAATATATCAGCAGTATAATGTAGATGACTGGCGTTATACTGCATATAACTAGACAGACGTTATTGTGACAAGGTACAAAAGCACTGTTTTAATATTTTATTTAATACGGTTATGTTCAATGATGTTACAATAAAAAGATTTTAATATAATATCATTGGTTATGTTAGCTTTGTTTCGCCATTGCCCAGTAAAGCGGTATTTTTTATTTATCGGCTTTTTATGCAACGGATGTTAAGGAACTGATGCTTTTTTTATCAGTGTTATAATGAAAAATTAGACAACATCTGTGTTGAACCTGGTATTATCTACGTTTGGAGAAGGATTTGGTTTGTTGTGGAACCCTGAAAACTGGCATAAGTAACAGCTCGTCACGGACCACTAAAAACCATAATACTTTATTTACCATTCGATCATGATATCGCTATCGACGTAAGTGCGCTTTAGGCGAAACTTCATACCGCTATCTATTCACAGTTCTAGAGAACCAACTTAAAGCGGTAGTATTCCCGGAACGTTACGACTTAGAAACAGTCAATAAATAAACTTACTCTTCCATTAAAGACTGGAAACACATCTGCCATTCCTCTGGTATTGCTGGGTGTCCATGGGCGGTGGTGATTGCTTTCTATCACTGCATCCGACCGGCTGTTGCTTACGTAAGCAACAGTTTCAATATAAAAATTAGGGACGAGCAAACATGTAACTCGCCCCGAAGGCCACAACATTTTAAAGGCTTAGCGCTTGGTCTGATAACCGGAGGTCCAGGGTTAAATTCCCCGGTCGGGTAAAGTGTGTAGAACAGCCAGGATTTGTGATGAGCCGTAATGATCAACTAGCATTTGAAAAGCGTAGTAATTGAGCCAATGTAGCTGTAACCGATGGGATCGCTGATGTGAGGATGAAGAGAGAAATGAATAAGACGTACTATGTTCACAACCGTATTTCGATAGCAAGCGTGCGGTCGGCGCGGGAGGTATATGAGCACAACTGACGTGGTGACGGACGGACCGAGAGTCCTTTGTACGTAGCAAAGTACCGTCAACAAGAATTATTAAAAGTTAGGTTCTACCTACCGCACAGTTGCCGCCGATACGATGGCAGATTTATTTAATTATCAAACGTTTACACATTTATGTATTTCTTATATAGGTGTATGTATGTACGTATATTATATCTATTTAACTATTTAATTACATAATTTTACATGTTTATCGCAGCAGTATGGCCATCGTCAACAGTAGCGAAGGCTTAATTTCAATGATTGAGGCACATCAGTGGGACATTACTTACGCTATACTTACTTAACTTTACTTTCACCATGATCGTATGCTGAATAAAACTGGCCCAAGTCACATCGAATTCGATTACTCAGCGCATTTTGTGCAACGTGCATTTTCTTAGTAAATATCCGCTACTTTATGTATGCGCGGCGCATGTACAAAACCATTCTATTAAAACTTAGGCCGCTCTGTGGGCGCAGCGGTTTTACCCGCGTACGAACCGTTGGCAGCATAATGAACGCAAACGGCTGTGCGGGCAAGGAGGTATACCAACTTGGTAATATTATTTTAAGTTGGATTATAATCATGTCGTAACATACAATCACGATTATTTATCTTCGAAGGGTCAGTCACAGACTAGGCTATGAGGATCGGAAAAGCAGTCCACTGTCACAGTCCTCCTTTCACCATTATTTATTTGAAATGTAGTGTTAAAATGTAGGTATAGCTTAATTTACTGCCCACATTTACACAACCTAACACACTTTGAGGCATTGTGTAAGTACTTATTAGGTTAGTGTTTATTTCTGATTGTAATTATTGTTGGAACGCTGTTTCTGTTATTACCGGAGACGGGCGTTAGTGCTGTGACACAGTTTTAATACGATAGCAGTTATTAACGTACCAGATAAGTGTATGTTCCAAATAAGAATTATTATTAAAATTAACTTAACTTAACTTAATTAACAACTGCACATGTGAAATGTCTTGTTATTTTGTTATTGTTACTGACCCAGCTAACGAGCATAATGGCCCGCTTGATGGTACGCCGTCACCGTAGCCCAAGCGCCGCGGACACTGAGGGCATCACGCGCGCGCTGCACTCCGAAGCTTCAGTGACTCCCTCGATGTCATCTAGAGATGGGAATACAACCGGCTCTTCCTTCGAGCCTCTCCTTCGAGTTTCTCCGTCCAGTTCTTGGTCGCCAATAAGGACCTTGTTTTATCATCGACCGTCGTCAAGTGTGCAGGTGTGTCCTTCCCAACTCTACTTCAGGAGACTTACGCGCTTAGCTATGTTAGAAAGTTTTGAACGCCTGCAAATTTCGGTATTTCTTATCCGGTCCCGAAGTGAGATTCCTAGCAATCCATGGCTCTTTGTGTCTTATGCCCTGTGATTTGACTAAATCTAGTATATTTTCTAGGATCCGAGTATACAACGACCTTCACCGAGCGGTTAATGGATGAAAAGTATTTTATATCAAATTTAATGTGTTAAAAAAATATTGCGGGTGGGTTGGCTGAAAAATTTCAGTCCAGTATATAATTAATTATATATTTAAAAATATTTTTTTTTAAATATTGCACTTGTTTCGTTATTAAATAAATTACTTAGGTACCAATCGAAAGTATGAGGCCTCTATAATATGCAAACGTTAAGTTAACCAGTGCAATGAAAAAAAAATATTTTTTTTTATATTAAATTAATTATTAATGGTACTGGACTGAAATTTTTCAGCCAACCCACTCGCGATATATTAATAAACATATTATATTTCATGCAACGAGAAGCGAGCTCCGGCTACCTATCTGGTCAATAGGCAGTGAACTACACGTGTTCACGGGGATACTCTCCCGAGACACTAGTCTTATGAGTACCGAATGAAGAGCGCGCTGCGGCGGGCACTGATTTGGCGTCATGACCTAACGCAGATGGTCTCCTGCGCGAGTGTTCTACTGGCGCAGGGACGTCTGGCACTTCTTGCATAACCTAACGGTTGGTCTCGAGGTGCCAGTACAAATAAACTTAGTGATGTAAGGAGAGGGGATGTCCTCATTGCAGTGACAACTGACTGCGAGTTGTACCCTTCGTGCAACGAGAAGTGAGCGAGCTCGACAGCTCCGGCTACCTATCTGGACAATAGGCAGTGAACTACACGTGTTCACGGGGATACTCTCCTGAGACACAAGTCTTATGAGTACCGAATGAAGAGCGCGCTGCGGCGGGCACTGATTTGGCGTCAAGACCTAACGCAGATGGTCTCCTGCGCGAGTGTTCTACTGGCGCAGGGACGTCTGGCACTTCTTGCATAACCTAACGGTTGGTCTCGAGGTGCCAGTACAAATAAACTTAGTGATGTAAGGAGAGGGGATGTCCTCATTGCAGTGACAACTGACTGCAAGTTGTACCCTTCGTGCAACGAGAAGTGAGCGAGCTCGATAGCTCCGGTTACCTATTTGGACAATAGGCAGTGAACTACACGTGTTTACGGGGAAACTCTCCCGAGACACTAGTCTTATGAGTACCGAATGAAGAGCGCGCTTCGGCGGGCACTGATTTGGCGTCAAGACCTAACGCAGATGGTCTCCTGCGCGAGTGTTCTACTGGCGCAGGGACGTCTGGCACTTCTTGCATAACTTAACGGTTGGTCTCGAGGTGCCAGTAGAAATAAAACTTAGTGATGTAAGGAGAGAGGATGTCCTCATTGCCTAGTTTGTCTCTGACTAACCCTTTGGGGATAATAGTCGTTACTATATGTATGTATAATATGTATGAATTGTTAAACAATTTCGCATTCAGCACTCAGATAAAGAAACTATAATAAATTTCTCTCATTTAGGCACTGTATCCAGCCAACGAACCCTGTAAGAAGCTCAGCAGACTACTTAGCATTAGTGGTAGATCAGTATTAGGGACTCGTCTCGAAATCAGATGAAACGTGATGGGTCTAAAGGCGACTGGCCAGAGATAAGCCCGCGATAAACATTATAGCTCGACATAGCGGCTGCATGTAATGAGTAATAATGAGACGTTTCAGTGGTAAACATACTTATTACTTATTTTATTTTTTAATTATATTATAGGTTTTAAACATAAAACGATTCTAAGATCCAAATTATTATGGTAGGTACCTATAGATTAACGGCTGCATTAAATAATCAATCTAGCTATTTTTTTACGTCAAGAGTGAGAAAATTTACATAATTAGTATGAAGCTTAAGTCAAATATCTAACTCTTGGAGGCAAAACCACAAATAGATTGATTATTAATTTCAGACTGCAGCGATATTGTACTGGACAAGCGCCTTTAATCCAAATGTGACTCTCGAGATATAGCACTGCGATCGTCTTAACTACGTTGTCCCTTTACTTGTGTTATTATTCAGCACAACAAGACAAGCAACAATAGAAACAATTACAAAAGCTAATACATGTTCGTTAACCGCCTCTGTGGTCTTGCTTGCCGTCTGTCTTCTACCTAAGTCCTGCGTCCTGCGGCGCTCTTAGAACCAAAGCTGCCGGGCTCTATTCACTTGGTTTGATTGGTAGTAGCTTCTTTTGTCTAACTGCCACACTCAGCGACGTCAATTAACGTTAATAATCTGTTAACATTTATGATTTTTCATTGTAAAATAGGTCTTACGTTGGTTGCGGTTGGTAAAATCCACCAACATTGGGCCATCCGGTGGGTTATGTCCCAATCTCCCTAAATGAAAGAAAGAAATAAAGAAAATACATTTATTGGCACACACTGCAAAATTGCATACACGTAAAAATTATAATACTTATATGATTAAAGACAAAAGTACAAAAAGATTTTAACAGTAACAAAACAAATGTGGTTCAACTAGCCTCAGCACGTGCTATAACGACATTAAGCCGCTGCAACGCTGGTATTCTGGAGGGGCCCAATCGGTGACGTGTCCACAAAACAAAGATAACTAACGTAAAATAAATAACAAAACGCTAAACACACAAAAAAAACATTATTAATATAAAAGACATCAAACACTATCTTGGCTGTTTGTTTGCCTTCCTGTGTTAAAAACAGTACAACAAACAAAAAATAAAACGAAAAGTTTGCACTATGGATGACATTTGACAACACAGAATCAGCAAAATGGCAAAAAAATATATGTCTTGTTGTCCATGTGGAAGGCCTGTGACCAGCAGTGCGACGTTAATAGGCTGACCATGACGATGATATGTTCATATCATCCAATCAACTCCAATAGAATCCCGAAAAATATATCTGTTTAGAATTTAAAAAAAATCGAATCTAGCAAAGTTCCATTTGTCTCCGTTAAGACTTCCGGGCGGGAAGAGGAATTTACTCCTCTTACGACAACGAAAGATCTCGAAGCAGCCCCTCTTAGGCAGCCTTAAAGCTTATCACCGAAAGGCGATTTGAAGAATCAAAATTGCCAATCGAAATGCAAATGATCGCAAACAATTCGCTGAAAATTCAGTCGCGAATACACTCTCGCCCTTGATTTCTCTCGTGACTTCAATTATATCTGGAATAAATTAGGAGATTTGATTAGGGCTGCTTCGTATTGTCGTCGTTTAAAACTATTTATAAATTACATTCAATTATATATTTTTTGTTGTATCCTTTTAAGTAAAAAGTAAACAGCTTACAAAGAAGTTTGTAGGGATCTTATCACGTGGTTTAATTCCCTAGTGGACAGGCATCCACTTTTTCTCGAATTGCTGTTCCCCAGAGTTTAGTGAGTAAACTTCCATCCCTCTTACCCTGTCTGTGGAAAGGGGACAGATGGAGCCCCACATAACCCTGCCTTCTGTGACGAAAAAAAAGGGATCGTAGAAATTGGAAAGCAGTGATCTCTTTCTAGAAACAGGCGTATGTACGTATGTATGTATATAATAGCCAATATACTGTTACACAGCCGGCCAAAGGCCTCCATCATTTAGATTAAGTCATCACTACAACTCTGTAATGTATGTATTCGCTTAATATTTTATTTTGATTTTTAATTGAAGTTACTGTTATTTTATTTTTATGATTTTGTATTGGACCTATTTTACTTTCTTTTTTTTTCATTCGGCATAGAAATTTGCCTTTTTTTATTATTTTTATTAATTGTTATTTTTTGTTTTTAATCATTATAACATGACGAATAATATTTTCTATTGGACTGTCATTGTTACCTTAAATTCTCTATATTTTTATTATGTTTAAATGATGCATGTTTTTATCATTGTATTTTATTTTGATTTTTATTATAGGTATTCATACTTTAGAATTTAAGTTGAAGTTATATAATATTTTTTCTTCTTTGTAATTCAATGGACTTGTTAGCGTCTTGGATCTGTCTGTAAGCTAGCAATTTTTTTTCTAAATTAATTAAGTAATTAATTAATTCATCACCACGCTTACCAAACTCGGGTTGGTGATCACAAACCCAGGCTAAAAATGTTGGTGTCAGGTAACTGTTACTTCATTACCTAAAGAGGCAAAGGAGCGCTATAGCATCTGCGATTAGAATGTAAAGTGATAAATAAAGTTTGTTGCACATCGTACTTATGGGTGTGTAATGTTTGATGTAAGTAAATACTTATGGTCTAACGTTCAGATAATATAATTTCATTTCATATAATTTCATTTGATATAACAACTGACTTAATATAATAAA
Organism: Scoparia ambigualis; assembly: GCA_963921215.1. Lineage (NCBI taxonomy): Eukaryota > Metazoa > Arthropoda > Insecta > Lepidoptera > Crambidae > Scoparia > Scoparia ambigualis. The sequence goes on from OY992503.1 coordinate 4,572,877, forward strand.
TATTTAAAATAGGTAATTTTAGATTATATAATTTTATTTGATATAATGTACTTTTGATAAAATATACATTTGATATAATAATCTAATGATATAAAACATTATTCATGTAATAAGCAAGCAGCTAGCATGCAAGCAAGCAGCATGCAAGGCATGCAGTGCAGGCTGACCGGCTCAGCCCGACAAAATCAATTTAGGGTTAATCTTAATTTAGTGGGGCCTGCAGAGGTCTCCCTCTTGCAGCAGCACGTCGACCCATTGCGATCTTTTGTGCAGAAAAGGGATAAGTAGTAATTATTATTAATAATAGTAATAGAATAGTGATCGATAATAGGGTTAAAATGCTATTTTTATATATAAGCAAAAATTATATCAAATAAAGTTATAAAATATGATTATTCTTACAATAAAAAGGTATAGAAAAAGTTGTTAGAGAATATGAGTATTATGTCAAATGAACAATAAACCTACCTACGTAACGTTGTTATAGGAAATGTATTTATAGAACAAGTAAAAATTATATCCAATGAACGTTTGAAATTAGTTCATTTGTCATTACATGAAATGATACGCACCCCGTATTTATGTTATACTTTCATAATAATTCATTAGAACATTAATTAGAACTTTCTGACTTCCTCTATCTCCTTTTTAGGTCCATGAACCAAAGGTTGTCTAGAATTTTCGCTTTTAGCGATAAGAGCACTCGTCCATACTTTGAAATTATGTCATGTGTACCTGTTACTTGTATATGTGCAATAAGGTGTCTGTGTGTTTATCTAACTAGGCTCTAATATCTAGTTATTCATTCGTGGCGAGAGCGCCGACCGGCCATCTGTCGCTCTTCATGAAGGAGAAGTTTTGGTCGAAATGTGTTACGTTCTGGCGATTCAGAGAACGGATAGCAGAAGCCACTTATCTCCCATGTTACAAGTAACGTGATTACAACTATTATTAAGGTTTGTTTCAAGATAATAGCCCAAAATAAATAAATATATAAGTCTGTAATATATTTATTTATTTTGGGCTGTTGATGCCTGAATAAAATAAAAAAATATTGCAAAATAAAATGTTGGTAACAACTAGAAAAACTTAGAACAAAGATTTAAACCAATGGAATCGAATACAACAGTTGGGAAATAAATCAGAACAATATCTCTAAAGCTTAAGAGGGTTTACTCATTTCGGTTTCCCATACGAATTTCCAAGTCGAAACTTTTAAAAACCAGTAGGCCGGCCAATTTTGATGAAACTCGGCATGCTGAGGTAAAATATAGAAATCTAAATAGTTTGTTGAAAACATTTCTAAAAAACGTTTACTTAACTGAGTTATTGCGATTTTAAACATTCTATCATCATCAACCTATAAACGTCTCACTGCTGGGCACAGGCCTCCCGCGTGAACAATAGCACGTTGGGATATTGGGCCATAACCCACCACGCTGGCCCAATGCGGGTTGGTGGGTTTTCTTTCTATAGTGGACTTTAAATCGCAATAACTCAGCCAAATAAACCTATTTTTAAAATGTTATTAACAAACTATTTAGATCCCTGTATTTATTTTAGCATGTAAAGTTTCATTAAAATTGGCTTATTGGTCTTTAAAAATTTCGACTTGAAAAATTGTATGGGGAACCGAAATGCGTAAAACCTCTTAACTTGGTTTTAAAATGCAGACTATTCAGTTACTTCAATATTCAGCGTTAACACACACTGAAAGCGAACTTAAACTTCTTTACATACTGTACTGCTGTTACTGTAATTGCTTCTTACAATGTCGTCGGAAATGCATCAAAATGTAATTAGTTAGTAAGCCTAATAAATAAATACTTTTACACAGCCCTATCAGTCTACGAGAAATGAAAACCGGAATAATCGTTGCTTCAATAAAGGAATCCAATTTCTATTCTGCGGAATTGAGAAGGGCGTGATCTGAACGGCACAGGTGCTTGACTATAGGCTGCTCCTGTTTCTTTTATTATTGATAATAAAATGTGTGAGTTGGAAGGGAAGACCTCGGCGAACGTAATCAGATCAAAGGCTCTTCTGTCACCTCGAAAATCAGCAATACTTTATTCTTACTATGAAAATTTTGTTTGGGAAATTGCATGGTGAGATTAAAGTAATGCTTCTCTAAATTGATGGTGAATACTCACTCTGATCGGGGACGTTCTCGTTAAAAGTCGACGTTAATTAACAAGCGTGTATTAAGAACGTTATTGAATTAAATTATTTATTTTCAAATGTATTTTTTTTGGGTAATTGTTTTTTGTTTTGATTTTAAATTTTTTGTTTATTTCTCTTTGTTGTGTGTACAGTGTTGTTCAAATAAAAAAACATTCTATTCTATTCTATTCTAAATTAAGATAGAGTAATGTGTCAGAACCGTAGCAAATTAAAAGTAGTAGTCTCTGCCTACTCTTCCGAAACAGGGCTGATACCACAGAATAACTAATAGTACTATCGTACAGAAGGTTCACCCTATAACGACTTTCACGCGAAATTGAAACTTATCGTGTGACCCGAGCGTCCATATTCGTTAAGCAACGCTGACTCGATATCGATTTGACGACATGACGTCACAGAGCGTAGGGTTTACGCGTGCGCGCAGCGATGACGCGCGAGATGGAACATGCGTCGGCTCGTCGAGGCAACCTTTACTGCCATACGCCTAGGCGGCCTGCCTGGGAGGCGCGCCAAACGAACGTACCTAAACTGCGGAGTCACACCTCCCTGATGATACATACATAGGTACTGCTAATGCCTTAGTCTCTACAGAAGCAGGCAGAGACGATGGATCTTTGCTTTGCGCGGTCCTGGCACACCTCGCTTGCTTCTCTTACAACTTATCAACCTTTATGCATATAAAAAAGGACGTGCATTCGTTCTTTTATTCTTTATGCTGCGATCCCCAGTTTTTTTGAAGACATCATTAATTTTGTTCCTGAATGTCCTTCTAGGGCGCCCTCTAGCAGTAAACCCTTCCACATTCGAGCTGTAAATCTCTTAACAGGAGTGATTTAATGTAAAATTAGTTAAAATAATGTATTTAATGGCTGTTACTAAATATACGGCTAAATAAAATATTCTGAATTTTAAAAGAAAAATCTTATTTAATACGTAATTATCACAACATACATTTGCCTCATTACGAACAGCACAAAAAAGCAAAAAAAGTTTCAATCAGAAATATGATTTTTAAAAGTAATAAAATAAGTAAGTAAACCACCTAACAAACGGTATCACCCTGTAACAAAGTCTGTAACGGAACAGAAGTGTTCGATCCCCATTTGGAGTCGGGGAGGACTATCGTCGCCGTCAGCGTATAGTCCAGGTGCCTACCGGTGCCTCGTACTCGTAGAGCACTGGTTTTATGACATTATAGCAGAGAATATAATTATACACTACCGTGAATTATAGTAATAAAGAGAATACATGAAGAAAAGTAATAATTGTGGCAATATACAAAATAATTACTTAAATAAATAATAACCAATTCTTTTGTTATAATTTTGTAGCAAAACATGGCACAGGCACATATGTGAAAGTACCTGGTAAAACACGAAGTGTGACCCTGGTCTTTGTATTCTGTGATAACGATTTCTGATTTCAAATAATTATAGGGTCTGTCTAGGTGTGCTATGGCATTGGACAAATCGTAAAGGAAATGCTACACCCCTGCTGTGCATCTACGAAGACACTACTAGAAGAACGGGAAGACAGTAAAATAAGAAAAAGTAATGAATGTCTTAAATAGATACGAAAAAAGGTTCACTTCATAAAAGGGGGAATGACAAATTTAAACGTAGCTCTATCTTTGTTATCCAAAAGTACAATCGTGACTATACCAAGAGAAGTCTTACGCAGCGAAATCTGCTAAGCCCAAATTGAAAAGTCATCAACGGTTCCCAATTCGGCTAAAGTGATAAGTGCTTTCTCGCATTAAATTATAATTGGAATCTTTTGACTCATCGACTTTGACATTACAAGTACTATAAGATTAACGGCCCTATAATTCAATAGAAGTAATCTAAAATGGATGACAGTTTGAATCTCTAAAGATTATTTCAAAACGGCGAACCGTGACTTGAGTCTTCTTTGGGTGCTTTCTAAATAAACTCTTTGAAAGGTGGATAACTATATAGCAATTAATTTAAGGCATCGTAAATTAATATAATATTGTTTGTTATTGTAACCAACTAGACACATTAGGTACCCTTTTAATATGTTTTTAAACATGTAATTTTATATTAGATTGCATTGTTAGATTTGTTATAGTAAACAGTTTCGGAACCATAAAAACCCACTTGCAATCAGCAGCGTGTAGGAGTTATTTTTATGAATATTCGTATATACTACAGTACGTACTTAAGAATACTACAGTTACAAAGATGTGAAGTCCACATCCACATCATCCACGTCCTGTACAGCCTATAAATGTCCCACGGGCTGTGCCGCACAGCCCTTCTCACAACGATAGATAATACAATGATAGTTGATACATGATAGTTGATAGGTACATAATAGTTGATACATGATAGTTGATACAGTTTTGATGACCTCCTTGGTCGAGTGGTTTGTACACCGGTTATCATGGTGTCGCCATCTCTGAGGTCCCAGGTTCGATCCCCGGTCGGATCAATTTAGAAATTAATGTTTTTCAAAATTTTCTCGGGTCTGGGTGTTTTCTATGTATAATAAGTATGTATTTAAGTATTTCAAGTATGTTCATCCGTTGTCTAGTAACCATTTTTCGAGTTTCTTCGAAGCTTCACTTGGACTAGATAATTGGTGTGAGTGTAGAAAAGTTTTTTTTTTATACAAGGCGGTATTGGGCCAAACCCATCACGCTGGCCTAATGCTGCCAGCTTGATGGGTGGATTTTAGCAACTGCCATCTAACAACAACAACCGGAACCAACTGCTTACGTGCTTTCCAAAGCACAGAAGAGCACGTTTTTGTTTCATTTGGTCACGCATTCTGTGTCACGACAATGCGAAAATCACTAACCGAAAGTTGAAAGCCGCTGCATACACCTTTTATAAATTGGTTCATAAGGCATCAGTCAGCTCATAATTAGCAGCAAATAATTCAAATGCATTTTAAGCAAGTTTGCATTCACTGCACGCTGACACAACTATTTTCCTCTTTGTGCGTCAAATCGTTTCTTAATGGCCGCTACACGAGACGCCTCCGTTTAGATCGCAATAAAACAAACCAAGCAGTAAATTGGACTGCTGTAACTTTAAATTGAATCCACCATATTATTCTAAAAGTTCCTAATTGGAATAATTTCATCTTAAAAGCTTTGGAAGTTGGTGCGGATATGATTTTTGATGTTTCCCGAATGGTGGACCAAATAAAAGAACAAATACTAAAATACTTCACTGAAAGAATAGTACCGACACCTCTCTTCACTTGGGTGTCGTTAAAAGGCGACAAATGGACTAAATACATCCGACATAGACCGGCGATGGGCTCACCTCGAGCCACAACGTAGACAACAGCAACGTAGACAGTAGCAACGTAGACTGTGGCAGTGGAATGCTTTTGTGTTCTACATTGCCTAGTCTCTGACTAACTCATTGGAAGTAATTTCGGGGATAAATAGCCGTGAGTTTATCTACGTATATAAGGTGACTGCTAGAAACCGCAAGAAACTTAAAGGGCTGGTCAGGTCAAGTGTTTTAAACAAGACAAAAATTACAAAAAAAAATTCGTTTTATTTTCATTTTTAATAAAAAAAATCATTTTGTGAATTTTAATTTGATAGTCTTTAAGTATCTAATTTATTATAACAATAACATAAAAAAAATGTAAAACAATTAAAACTAACGATTATTTACAATGTGCGGGCAACGGCCGTCCGGCCGACCTTCTGTTGACCCGTCCGCGTCAGCTGGACGATAAGTACGTATGTTAGTCTGCAATGAGACCATTTTTGTCATGTTTAAAACACTTGACCTAACCAGCCCTTGAAGTTTCTTGCGGTTTCTAGCAGTCACCTTATATATTACCGGTCTTTCCACTAAGCCACACATGCAGTTAGTCGCAAGTCACCCTATTTAAATAATCATTGCCGCTTTAACAGCCGAAAGCATAGCGAGCTTTATTTACCCAACGCCGCCAATAACACTACATTGTGTCACTCATGTCGCTTTACGCCTGAGGCGACTTTACGCGAGCGACACATCCCGCACTTTTTCCACGCGCACATAAAAATCCCAGGTCCCGGGTTAACGTCGGCACGGGTCGCAAAGACCCGTCGCAACTTTTTCATTGCCCGTTTGATACGGACCTGCGGTAATGCGAGGCTCATTGGGACATACGCGATTCCTTTGTTCGAAAAAATGCGACACTGTTGTGTTTGTTGGTGAGATTGGTTCGTATCTGTCGTTGTGCGTCAATGAATTAATGACTTGCAATTTATTGTTATGTCGTGAAAAGTCAACGGTGTTGCCGTGGAATCGCATGATAGCTTTTCATGTTGATTCATGTTTTCTTTTAATTTTAAATCGGCCTGATCCTTTCAACGTTTTGTGTTTGTGTAAGCTTTATTAAACAATAAAGTGTATTCAAGTATTACTTAAACTTACGCGTATTATACTTTTTGTATCATTTACGCATACAATAGTCCAGTAAACTAATCCGGAAATCTATATTACGCTTTTGTTATATATGGTTTCAGGTCAGTACCTAGCTTTTTTTTCTATTCTAGTCAGTCCGGCAAATGACTCCACTCTACCTGATGATGAGTCGTAGGAAGAAAGGAAAACGTGTACCGGTAGACTAGTCCATCTTTTGGACGTGCGACAAAGAAACGACTAAATGGGTGACTACGAAGAGCAGAACGCGTACTCCTATGGAGGAAGAGAGAAGGTCAAAGAATTCTTCAAAAGTAATAATAATAAAGTCGCTGAGTATATCTCTACCCAGCTGCAGGAGTTCGAGATGTTAGCTTACGTTATGTTACGTTTGTTACCTCTGCATTGCCGATAGTGCGCACAGTGTGACGCTGCAACCTATCTAAGGCATGGAGAAGGTACTTTGCGGAGCCATCCCAGAGGTGCGAGGCATACTCAACGCAAGACCACAGTGTATCTTGTATAATAAAAGACAAATGATCAGGCGTGAAGAACCATCTGTATGGATGACGATGGGGAGAGGTAAAAACAACAAGATTGTTCTAAAGAGTGATGCTTATTTATTCATTCATAAAATTGGTTTATAATTAAAGTGGGTTTGTAGTCATACTTATTCTAAAGGTTGTATAACACCCTTACACATCCCATCTTGTTTCGTACACTGAGTTTACTTGAGGCTATTTTAATTATAGCTTCGATGTAGCCCCTATGGTTCAGATCGCAGCGAATCTCCATACTGAGCACGTAAATATTTCTCTGTAGGCCTAGAGATGTACCCTGAAGAGAGAGAAGAAGAATGAATGGTGACTTTTTTGCCGTAACGCGCACACTTGTGTTTTCTTGACATTGAACTTAACCAGATTATTGGAACCCCATTTGAAAATGAGGTCCAACACCCGATCGAGCTCAATGACAGGGTTCACTCGCTTCATTTTGGTTTCGACCCGCCTAGCCGTTGGGTGACTGTTATAACGGAGTTATATGGATTAAACCACAATTTATCGCATAGGTACCCGAGAATCTATCCCTTCATAGACGGCTCAAATCAAATTCAAATATCGTTTCAGAACGCTTATCATTTTAATCGCCTGTGCTCTACTAGCTAAGCCACCGGTTTCAGACCCAGAGATCCTTGACGATGGTTCGATTCCCAACGGGGGGTACATCTTTGTGTGCTCGGTTTGGTTGGTGGTAGGGCTGTTAAATCCGCCTGGCTAGCTACCACCATCTTATCTAAGTCTGTCGTCATAACCACGATTTTTATAGCATTGTTGTGTTTCGACAGTTTGAAATAAGAGCCAGTTCCTCAGTGGTTGAGGATTCCGGGTGAAGCTCGCTTCCATCTTTCTTCCTTATCGTTACTTACCATCAGGTGAGATGAAGGCCAAGCGCTTACCCGTAATATAATAAATAAATAAAAAATAGTTTTAGAAGCTACTGGGAATCGAATTCCTAACCAGTAGGTATACAAGGAAATAAAAAGTAAATTCTTCATTCACGCCACATAACTGTCCGATACAAAAAATAATAGAGTTGTCCACTAACAAATGAAAAAAGGTTTTATACCGAAAGTTTGTATTTCTTATGAGCTGTTAATTCCCCCACTTCGACAGTCCGACCAACTTGTGATTGTCCCTGATGGATGGGACGGAACTGCTAACTTTCTCCCAACAACGTTATCAATTTGCCCGTGTAATTATTTCGGAAGTCGTACTCCGGGACTCTTACTCCGGGACTTAACAGGATTTGTTCATAAGATTCATTAAATCATAAACGTCTTCGTCGATTTGTGTTTGGGACCTTATTCGGTAACTGTCTCTTCTCTGAACAGTTAATAGTATCAAAAAATATGAATGATAAGTTTTGCAATAGTTTGCATTGTAGTTCTGTTATTTTGAAGTGTTGTGGTTTCGCTGTGGTTTCGCTGTAATAATGTGTGTCGCAATGTTTTTTATTGTACTGAAGGATGTATATCATTGTGTAAAAAAATGTCAAGTATTGTATAAATGGCATGATGGCGCAGTTCAGTTTGCGATATTCGCAATGCCGGGCTCTGGATCTGTGACCAAATTGAAAATATCTCAAGTTAATCCGTGCTTATAAGGGACGTAAAGCAGTTGGTCCCGGTTGTTGTCGTAAGAAGTCCGTCGTTAAAACCCACCAACCCGCATTGGGCCTGCTTGGTGGGATATGGCAAAATCTGCCCATGAGCTGGTTGTCTATGAAGGTAGGTCTGTGTCTAGCAGTGCGATGTTTATAGGACTATAGGTGGATGATGATGATTTTTTTCATAAATGAAGCTTTCATATGATACATATATTTACGAATATTATCCCCGAAGGGTTAGTCAGAGACTAGGCATGAGCACTATGAGCACTACAAAAGCAGTCCTCTGCCATAGTCCACTTTTCACTAAATAGATACCTAGGTATATAAATTTTATTTTATACTTTGAAAATATTGTGTTTTTCTCCATAAGTGATTACTGTAATCTTTTTGAGAAAATATCTGTCTATAAACCTAAATAGCGACTGCACATGTGCTTAGCGTGACAGGTGGTGAGCCCAATTCCGCTCTATGCGACGTTCAGCTGAGACTATACATGAAGGTACACTAGTATTAACTAGACGGTGTTAATTTCAGTTCATTACACGCCGGATTCCCGCGTCGCTCGCATCAAAGGCCTTTGTCCCAAGTGTTTGCACTACAATATTCACGTATACACAAGTATACACGCAACGCAACGAGTATTATTTTAATACAATGGCGGCGCTTTGGACGCGCGTCGGAAGCGACGTCACGGCTCCGGAAGTCGATGCTCGTCCGGCTGCGTGGCTATAAAAAAATGTATATTTAGAATTTTAGTTTTTTTATGACGAATGCTCTTTCATATTTAACTTTTATTGAATTGTTAAAATATTGTTGACAATTCTAGGTGAATATTAATTACGTTTCTTTCTAAATAGACCCGACTGGTAACTAAATCCGGGATAAGAGGGACGATGAGGTACGTCGTCGCGGTATCCGCGTGCGGGAAGGGGGGTCCACTGCCGACAATCATGGCGCGGACATGCAATGCCACAGCAAGGAGAGACGCGCACCAAGGGCGGACGATCGCCAGGTTGCACGCGCCGACGAGGCTGGAAGGTCGACCAACGATGAGATCCGTCTCATCGTCTGGAATCCCAGAACCGTCAACTCAGGAAGGAAGTGGACTCCCTCAAGGCAGAGGTTGAGTCACTTCGGAAGGAGGTGAGCAAGTCATCAGATTTGGCACCACAAGAACAGTGGTCTATTCCGTTAGTGCTAACCATAATCGACTACGAAGCAAGTATGAACTTTGAAGAACGATATTTATACGATTTACCCTTAGCCCCCGAACACAGGTAAACAAGTAAACCACCAAATTAATGTATTTACTTTTATCCCATTTATCCTGTACAAAGGCACGTTACATTGACATTTTCAAAGGAATCGCCGACTTTGAAAGGCTTGCGGTTGACGCCATTGGGTTGTGTGTAAAAGTCTGCTTGTAAAGATTTAATCGAAAATTTGAACTTCGATTTGAACGGTCCCTAATTCGAATTGATTCAATTCAATGTCAATTGATTTTATTCTATGTCAATTGGTTTTGAATTGGATTACTTTGCACAGTCAACGAAATATTCAGCGGGTGTCACAGGAGCTTCAAAATATCTTTAATATTCTCGTAGAGATAAACCACGAAAAAATGGCATGCCCTTCCACTTTTGCTATTTGAAGTTCTTAGGTATTTTCTTGAAATGATATGAAAAGTACTTTACTTTACTGTTTACTTTGCTTTACTGTACAATGTGACGTATATGCACACATTCAAAACAAATTCTGGAGGTCGTGCCAAAATCTCGTGGTTTATCCCTATCTACATAAACTTAAAGTTTTTTTATATTAGAAGGAGGAAAACGAGCAGGCGGGTCACCTGGATTTCCCGGGGCGTATCAGCACGGTACCGGGGCGCCGCGTCGCGTTCTGAAGGAACGTGTCGGTTCTTTTACCGGGTCGGGACCGTAAGTCCTTACTCACCCGTTTCCCCCACGGGAGGGCGGGTGGGGACATATGGGTTCCAGCCCCGGACAGTGCATGGGGTGTCTCACGTTCCTCTCGAGGCCTCATGCCAGTGCAGAGAAGCATTTTCTCCGACTAAAACAAAGAAAGGGTCACCTGATGGAAAGCAATCACCGCCGCCCATGGACACCCGCAAAACCAGAGGAGTCGCAGATGCGTTACCGACCTTTAAGAAAGGAATAGAGTTAAGGAAGGAATAGGAATTGTGAGGGAAGGGAAGGGGCCTCCGGAACTCTCACTGGCCGGACGAAACACAACAGCACCAAGTGCCATTATTGCACGCCGGATATTCGTGAGAGACATTACGCCGGGCGAGCCGGCCCAATGCGTGCTGCAACGCAGCGTGGTTCTACCACTCAGTCAGTGTCACTCATTTAGCACCACCCAGGAGACACGTGTACGGTCTCAAGGGTAAACCTACGGACGCGAGTAACTTTAACCCCCAACTAATAATAGTAATAATAATTAATTAATGTATAATAAGCAATACAAGCTTAAGAAATAACTTGTGATACCAAAACTCATCGTAGTTTTATATAGGCTTCTCTTCTTGGTCTTTTGACTTCTACTTCGTCAGAATACGAACAAAATATATGTAAAGTGCAACTTGTATACTATCCCACTGCAAGGCAAAGGCCTCCATCATTTATCTATATTGGCTTAATCATAAAACAATTAGATACATAATATATGGAGACACGTCGCATCGTACGCTCATTCGACGCAAACAAATCCACGACCAAGAGTTTATTTATAAAATAGCCGATAAATACACTATTATTGAAACAAATACGGCCCCCAAAGTGCCAAAATCGTATCCGACTTTCTGCCCTGGACTGTGCAATTCAGAGAGCTTCCTTTTTCCGCCTCCTCTCGTAAGATAACAGAGCGGGCTTAGGAAAATATTTTTTTTATTGACTGGCACGCACCGAGCGATTGGATTGACAAATACGTACCGATAAACAAGTTACTCCGCGATTGGTCACTCACTGACGGGAAAGACGGAAAGCGTGAGACCACAAAGTGGAGATTCGATAGAAACAGATATTCATATACACTGCCATAAAAGTTCTGTCTTTTCACTGTTTTTTGACGAAACTGCAGTAAGTACATCATCATAAAACTTCAAAAGTAGGTAGGTATGTTTGATTCTTCGAAAACTTCAAAGTAGGTATGTTTGATTCTTCGTTCTTTTACGTTAAAACGGAGCAAAGCAACGGACTGAACGAAAATGTTAACAGAAATAGTTGGCACGGAGAGAGCCATAGGCCATTTCGTTAAACCGACAAACTTCTTTCGATAATCTACGATAGATATAATTATAGACCTAGTAGACATGAATAGAAGCTAATTATGTAAAGTAGCAAAGCAAATCGATGAAGGTTGATAAGAAAAGTTGACAAAAAGCCGACCAGAAGCTGCGTGGGGCGGAAGCAGTGCGGGACTAAGTAAAGTACACAAGTGCAAGCAGGCGCTAGGCCGTAGTTTTAAAGAATGAATGAATGAATTTACTTGACGTTATTGGTATATACTTAACACATATACAAGGTTATACAAAATAAAACATAAAAAACAAAAATAAATCAAAAAGCAATGCCTGGTACAATAACAATGTGTATAGTGTTGAGTCAACCAAAGGGCGCCGACTCAGTTTTTTTTTGTTGCAACCTCTTGGTTACTCCAAGAGGTTGGTGGTCTTCCACAACACTGATATACGTATACGCGTACCGTGCCCTGCGTTTATTATACTATACTGTATTAAATCTAAATATGGAAGTATTTATGAATAATCTTTTTTTTTGTTTTTACATAATGTGAATAGTGTTAGTACGGTACTTCCTTCATTAAAAAGGCTAATAAAATAAAATACTAAATAAAAACAAAGACAACCAAATGCAATGCCAAAAATACTAAAAATAAATAAACAGATAAATAAATAAACAGTGCTACTAAGTGGATTTTTGGATGTAAAGTAAATAAAGCAGGTCCCCATTACAACTGCACCCGGTGCGACATATCTATACATATATCCACCACAACTATCCCCGAGGGGTAAGTCAGAGACCAGGCAATGAGAACCGCACAAGCAGTCCACTGCCATAGTCCACGTTTCACCAAACGATATAAACTAAATAAATAAATACACTTTCTTACACTCACACCAATGGCCTAGCCCAAGAGAAGCTTCTAAGAAACTCGTTGAATGGTTACTAGACAACGGATAAACATACATAAAATACTACATACTTATCATACATAGAAAACACCCAGACCCGAGACAATTTAGAAAAACAGTAATTTCTAAATTGACCCGATCGGGGATCGAACCCGGAACCTCGGAGATGGCGACACCATGAAAACCGGTGTACAAACCACTCGACCAAGGAGGTCGTCCAATTGTCTACGCAAATTGTGCTCAGCGTGACAAGTGCTGAGCCCATCGCCGCTCTATATGCTGTTGGATGTATGTACAGTCTTTAGTCCGTTAGTCGCCTTTTACGACACCCAAGGGAAGAGATGGACATATATATGGCGGTGATAGATACAACGGCGCGATTCCAGAAGCAGTAGCTGACGTAGCTCATGGTCTTAAACAGCTGTGTGTCCCGACCACTTCTCGGAGCGTTTCGCATCTCGCAGAATTCAATTCCGGGACTCATAAAAGTTTTTGAATAAACAATGCCCTAAATCGAGGCGATTGTGTCGCTGGCGCGCGAACAGCTGAAGGGACATTGGCGACACCATGCGGATCTTGGCACTTCGATGAGTGGAGAGAGGGTTCCATTCCCAGCGGAGGTACTCCTTATTTTTACTCGGTTATGTTTTGATGTTTCTACTGTCCATATTTTCTACTACTGGGGAAAGGACTCCAACATATAAATCAAGTTCTCCACACAGTTAATGACATTAGCTTAATTATCACGCTTGCCAAACGGGTTGGCGATGCCGTGCTCTGCGTTGAGAAATCCGAAACACATTTTGCCAAACCTAGAAATAAAACACTGGGAGGCGATCGCGCTAAAAAAAACATCAACCAAACCACTACTAAACCGCATCCCTATGCTATCGCGTTTGACGATATACGAAGTCGGCAGAACGGCTTTTGTGGTTTGGTTGAAATTATTTAGCGCGATCGCCCCCAAATATCGGGCGCTTTGTCACCCGGCCACCGAGGCGTTTACAAACAGTTACGTTATTGTTTTTAAGATTCGCACTTCCACTAAACAAGCAACTTAAAATACTCTGACACCAGGTCAAACAGACGGATAAATATCACAATGAAACTTAGTCACCACAGAAAATTCTAATACCCCTGTAACTAGGGTTGGCTTGTTTGGCTTTTTACTGTCGTGTCCGGCCAAATATTTACGTGTCCGGCCTGTCCGGTTTTTGTTAGGCTTTTTTGTCCCATCATCGTGACTTTAAGACAGCAGACTTTCTAGAAGAGTGGAGGATTCGCGCCCTTTGTGAGGGTAGTTCCTCCGCGTTCTACAAAGTCAATGCCGGAGTGCCGCAAGGTTCTGTGCTCTCACCTACTCCATTTCTTCTGCATATTAATGACATGTTGCCTCGGGCAATATTCATTGTTATGCTGAGGACAGTACGGTGCGTGAGCGGTACTTGGGTGGGACATCTTGCGGCAAAGCAAGCCGATATCGTGGTGAAAAGGCAAGAACTGGTTGCCAAACCAAAACTTACTCTCGATCGTGTCTCTAAGTGGGGATCTGAAAACCTGGTCGAATTTAATGCCAGCAAAATTCAGGTTTATGCATTCTCGTCCAAGGTAACTCTTTTTCTTACTCCTAGCTCTCTTCAGAACTCTCCGTTACACATTTCGGTGAAACTCAGCATTCTTGGCATGGACATCGGCCAGGAACTGAATCCAAAGTGATACATCGGATTACACGTGCTGGTTTTAGGAACCACCATCATACTGTACAGAACTCGTACCAAAAAATTTGGCAAGTCGTTCCTCTGTAAGACCATTCGGCTTGTAATTCTGGCCGGCGCATGTGTTTTCCAGCTCCAATAGTCCTGGGTCTTATAAGCGGGGCGTGAAACGGCATTTATGCAGACCGTCATGAATGGGTGAGCTTGTTGCCGTGCTCATTCCACGGTGGGGAGCGCTCGCATTATTTTGGACTGCATCGGCTGCTTGCCAATCAGGCAGGATGCGGTCACTAGGACGAGTCAATATAGATAAAAAAGAAGCTATTGGAAAATCAAAAGTGGACTGCTTATTTCAAATCATCTGATAATGAAGATTTTCATTCCGAATTACACCAAATAGCAGGTTGATTTTTAATTTGAAGTACTTACTTTCCATTTGTTTTTTTTTTATTTTAAGATTGTTGTTTTATTTTTTCTTTTCCAAGTTGCTAGTAAGTGCAAACGCCAATACTGATTGTGAATGTGTAATTCATAAATAATAATTATTTACAACTTTACTCAACATCTGAGTTTTTTATTGTAAAACGGTTGTCCAGCTTGAAAAACGAAAGTCCGGCTTTATAATAGTGTCTTGGGCTTTCCACAAACACTATGTCCGGCTTTTTGGGCAAAATGTCCGGCCTAATACAGCGCTGAGTCCGGCCTTTTTATTTTAGGACCTGGCAACCTTACCTGTAACTTGCATATGGTGCGGTAGAAACAAAAAGAAATATCCCAAAACATTTTCTAAGCGTGCATATTGCCCTGTCCAATTGGGGCGATATTCAAACATTTTCCACGAGAAAAATTCATTCCGGATCCGGACATCTTGGCTCCAATATGTATTCAAATGCATAAAAGTTCATTTGGGACCGGCAGCGACGATGTAAAACAAAAATTGCAAGCGGACACGAGCACCGTGAGTCGTCTCAGTAAATACAATATTGATGATTCAGCCATGTTGATTGATATATTTTATAATCAAACAAAGCTTTATTTAAATAGATTCACAAACATTTTCTGAACTAGACGGATTAACCTACACATTAAATTTGGTTAGCGTCATATTGTTACAAAAAAAATACTAAAGACAAAAAATTGTGTAAGATTTTCCAACAATAAAAAAGTTGTGTTTGTTCATCTTCTGTGACAATGAAAAAAGTAATGTTATATGTTATGAACTTATCTTACTGCTGAAAATGAATAATAGAAAATGTCGATGGAAGGCGGTTGGAATGCGGAGTCACTGGATGGGTGATCAAATAAAAAACATCTCGTGCTCCTCTTTGATTCGGAAGGCACGCAAAGCCGTTGGTCGCGGTTGTTGTCGTCAAATAGTAGTCGTGAAACTCATCAACCTGAATTGGGACAAGCATGGTGGCTTATAGCTCAATCTCGTTGATTCGCTCATTATCGCTCTTGATCGTTGTTCATGTGGGAAGACCTGTGGACTTTTTTAAGCAGATGATGATGAAGTTTATCTAAAGAGGAATAAAATTGATAAGCCCAAACGAGCATGCAACAAATGATTTAAAAACAAATTGCACCTTATTTGCATGCACTTTATTAAGCCGTAAACGGCGGAAACGGCAAACGGAATAAAATAAAGCGTGGGAGCCGTTAAACTCCAATGTGCATACAAAATTTAAAATTAATATTGCAGCCGTCAATCGCGGCGCGGATACATTTTTTAGTCGAAACGCTTGCGAAGGGATTAAAGATTCAACCGTTGGAACGGGACGTGTTTGAACACAATACATGACAAATGAGAGATAAATTATTTAGAAAAAGGAAATAGTAGATAGTGTTGATAACGGGTCTTGCTTGTACAAATGACTAATGAGCGATTTATGCTTTGGAAAAATTAAGAATGAAAAACCTAGCAAACTAGGGTGTCAGTGTTCTACTAAGATAAGTAAAACGACAATATATATATATATATGCAGAATACAAATTTATTTAAGTCTAGGTCAGGTCTCAGGGTCGGAGTAGGTTAGAGGTTAATTAAGGTGAACGCCGTAGTAGGGCACTCAATGTACTTCTGCCTCAACCGTCCCAGGATGTCAAAGATGTACCTGAGGTCAATCTCAACCCGTACGGAGTTCCCAGTAAGGTATTTTAATCAGGCATTATGAATAACTGCTGAACCGATTAAATCGTAACGCAGTTTAGTCTAGTATATCTAATTACTAGCACATGGAGAACTTTAAGTAATCAAGGTTAACGTAAGTAAGTTATAAAGTTTAAAATCAATAATTTAAAGGCGTATAATAATATTACAATACGGTTCGCACATAAGTAATTTCTTTGGCGCCAAAAGTGACAAAGCGTATTTTTCATGAGGCGCGTGGAAGACGAAAAAAAGGGCGCAAGAAGTTTAACTCTCGCGCGCGCTTAAAGTCTTCATGGTAGATGCTTAGGTTTACTAACTGCGTCGCGTCCGCGCAAAAGAAAACAAATGTTACAAGGGCTTACGGTTACGGCCCGCCTGATGGAAAACGGCAACCGCTGCACCACTCGCGCGCTGCCGACCCTGAAGTTTCAGTTCTTATGTTTCTATATAGCAATTGAGTATACTGTAAAGCTATCCTAGTTTATAAATCTATCTATAAAACTAACATTTAGAACAAGCATCATGACCACGCTTGAAACTAAGTCGTTTTGCATTCAAAAAAATCTAAAAACGGACAAAACAAGGCAATTCCTTCCGCCCTTCCCATACTTTTCAAATTTGCCTGCAAATATTATTGGAGCGAAAAATTGGTAACCCCTCCGGTAAGCGAGACGCGTCCCGCCCAAAATGATGTTTAATACTCCTTTGACATGCAAATATTGGTTTTACGGTATTGAATACTGATGAGCCAAAGTAAAAACTACGCGTTGCTCCGATCCCAAAAACTTGTTTAACGATTTCAAGGCTGGACTGTACGAGTAATGCGGATAATGGACGCTTGTAATAATGTTTGGGAATACGCGCGCGGCCTGTACATCGTTAAATTTAAGCGGAAAATAATTTGTATTTTAACATCAGCGATAATGTTCGTAGTTCCACCGCTGCTGGGTGCGAATTTGTAATCTCACTGGTAAAGTATTGAAATCAAGTCATCGCTACAATAGATGGGTGTTGGCTGAACCACCACGCTTGCCACATGCGGGTCGGTGATCACAAACCTGGGCTATGAATCGTAAAAAATGAAACACACTTTGCCTAACCTGGGTATTGAATTGAGACGTTCTGGTAACTTTGTTTTTTTAGGGTTCCGTAGCCAAATGGCAAAAAACGGAACAATTATAGATTCGTCATGTCTGTCTGTCCGTCCGTATGTCACAGCCACTTTTTTCCGAAACTATAAGAACTATACTGTTGAAACTTGGTAAGTAGATGTATTCTGTGAACCGCATTAAGATTTTTACACAAAAATAGAAAACAAACAATTAATTTTGGGGGTTCCCCATACTTAGGTGGTAGTATGTATTATATTAGGTGGTGGTGGTAGGTTATAAAAGATTTGGAAGATTCAAAGTTAATTGAGTTTATTGAATAAATATATTTTGACTTTGAACTGAAACTCATTTTTTTTTCCATCAAACCCATACGTGTGGGTTATATATGGATAGGTCTTCAAAAATGATATTGAGGTTTTTCTAAACTTTGTTTCTAAATGTGTGTCCCTCCCTCCACCCCCCCCCCCTCCCTCCCCTGGAACTTATGAATAAGAGAATGATAAAACCAATAAAAATATATGATGTGCATTACCATGCAAACTTACACCGAAAATCGGATTGAACGAGATCTAGTTATAGTTTTTTTTAAAACATCATAAATAAATAATAATTAATCAAAGTTACAACGAACTACAAGAACTTTTATGTTACTTATTAAAGGAAAACCAGAAATGTTTAAACAAAGTTAAACAAGTACAGTTAATAACAACCCCAAAACCATAGCAACGTAAACACTAGATATAAAGAGTCAGGGATACAAAGCTGCTGGAAGCACAGTTATCTGGAAGTGGTTCCTAACATTCCCTCTTCTTTTTCAATCCAAACTCTTCACCGAGTTTAACCAATCTAGGTTTGTAAACCGGCTTGGTAAAGATGTCTGCAAGTTGTTCTGCTGTCGGTACTTGCTCAATAGTTACGTTCTTTTCCGATACACATTCTCTCACATAGAAGTGTTTTAACTTTATGTGCTTAGTTTTTCGGTTTTGCTCATAAAGAGGGTTGTATGCCAGTTTAATCGCAGACTCATTGTCGTTTCGCAAGATAGGTACATCAAGGTTTGTTTGAAGGTCTAGGAACAGTCTCCTTAACCAAACAATCTCACGACATGCCTCACTGGCCGCTACTACCTCCGCTTCAGTGGATGACAGTGAAACCATGGATTGCTTTGAACTGCGCCAGGATATTGCTGATCCAGCATACAAACACACAATTCCGCTCGTGGAGCATCCAGTCGCATCGTCGCCACCGTGATCAGCGTCGCTGTAGCATATAAGACGCTTTTCACCTTTCTTGTACTCGAGTCCTGTATCGATAGTTCCTTTTAGGTACCTGAATATTCTCTTCATCTGTTGTATGTTACTTTTGGTCGGTTTATCTAGGTTTCGAGACACTACCCCAACTGCATACGCAATGTCTGGTCTAGTGCCAACCATTAGATAAGACAAGGACCCAACAGCTTGCCGATATGGAAAATATTGCAATTCATCAGGACTATCTTGTTCCTCCATTCCTTTTACAGATTTTATTATAGGTGTCCCAACATCTTTACAATCGCTCATTCCATACTTTTCCTGCAATTTCTTAGTACAAGCAGTTTGGTGTGAGTACACCTAGTATTAGAGTTAATAGTACTATCTTTCTGTTGTTCTATTTCCAGACCAAGAAAATAGGACGGTACTCTTGACGTGATTTTAAAAAAACTTTTTAATTCGTTTTCAATGAAGTCATCAGCCTCTTGCTGGTCTGACGCGGCCAATAATCCGTCATCTACATAGAGTGCGAGCAGTATTTTCTTTTGTCCTCTTTCTCTGACATAGACGCAGGGATCTGCTTCGCTCCGGGTGAAACCTGATTCTATAAGAAAATCGTGGATACACTCATTCCAACATTTAGGTGCCTGTTTCAATCCGTATAAGCTTCTTTTCAGTTTGCATACACTACCTGTTCTGTCATCAGACCCTTCCGGCTGTCGCATAAAGATTTCTTCTTTCACAGTACCGTATAGAAAGGCTGTAGAGACGTCAAATTGTCTGAGTACTAAACCCTCATTTGCAGCAATACTTAAAAGAATTCTGATTGTACTCATCTTGGCGACTGGGCTAAATGTCTCGTCATAGTCGATTCCCTTCTTTTGTGTATATCCAACAGCAACTAATCGTGCTTTGTACTTATTGACTGTACCATCAGGGTTTTTTTTAACTTTAAATACCCATTTGCATCGTAGTGCTTTTCTATTCTTAGGTAGGTTCGTTAGTTCCCAAGTCTGATTATCTTGTAACGATTTAACTTCACTCTTTATGGCTTCAATCCACTTATCTTTTTCAGAGCTTCGCATTACGTCTCTATATGAAGTCGGTTCAGGAATAGATATAGCCTCTTACTGATCAAAGCTAAACCGTTGTGGAGGTCTAAGCTGGCTTCGATCACGTAGTTCTCGTGTTGGCTCTGTATCAGCTGTCTCTTCTTCTTCTAGTGACTTATAATCCTCTTCGATGCTGTCATTTGCTTCTGAAAATGGACGGGAGTGATTTTCCTCGCGAATAGTTTTAGAGTCTGTAAGAGGCAACGGGAGCTCGTAGGTATTTGTTTCAGGCTCAGGTGATTGCGAAGTCATGTCAATCTTGTTTTTCTCAAGTAAAGAAATTTCATCAAACACAACATCTCGAGATCTGATGAGCTTTAGGTTCTTTACGTCAAAAACTCGATATCCTTCGTCACCGTCATACCCGATAAGTATTCCTTTCTCAGCTTTCTTCACTATCTTACTTGTTTTCTTCTGTTTTGGGACATGCGCATAGCAATTGCATCCAATGACTTTCAGGTGATTGATCCTAGGCTTTCTGCCATACCAGAGCTCATGCGGAGACCTTCCTTCTAGGAGTAGGTCCCGTTCTGTTTAGTATGTAAACAGAAGCTTTGGCAATTTCAGCCCATAAACCTTCTGGTATCTTATCATGAGCTTGCATACGTGCTCTTGTCATCTCCACAATCGTACGATTTTCTCTTTCAGAAGATCCGTTTTGTTGCGGTGTATAAGGCATTGTAAACCTTTGTTTAATGCCGCGTTATCCCAAAGTAGTGCGTACTTGTTCGTTATCGAACTCGCCTCCATTATCGCTCAATAACTCCTGTACGATGTGTCCGGAAGTTTTAGCTGCAGCTAGAAAAACCTTCAAGCTTGCGTGTACTTCAGACTTCTGTCTCAGAAAGTAGATCCATCGATATTTTGAGTACGTGTCTTTAAACAAAACATAGTATCTTGACTTTGAGATCGAGTAAGGGAAAGGTCCACATACGTCTGTGTTGATTAGCTCTCCAGGCTTAGTTGCTCTTGGTCTCTCTCCAAACTTATGCCTATGGCTCTTGCCAAAGACGCAGCCTTCACAGATATCAGTAAAACTTGAGTCTAGCTTTACTCCAAGCTCTCTTTGTACCAGTTTAGCTACATGTCTCTTGTTCTGGTGTCCTAGGCGTTCATGGTATAGTTGAAGATTCTTTGACGTCGTTAGTTGGGTTATCTCAAGCTTAGGCATCAATACTTTGACGTTGAGTTTGTACAGACCACCATACTTGTCGCGATTCCTGACTAAAATGACTTTGCCATCATTCTTCATATTACATGTCTGAGCTGTTGACTGAAAGATGCTATTCTTGTGCGTATCTTGCGCGGCTAGCACAGAAAATAGATTTCTTTCAATGCTTGGAACGTACCATACGTTTGTTAAGACCATTAACTCTTTGTGGCCGTTAATGTCAGCTTCCAGTTGGATAGAACCTTTGCCTATGGCTTCAATTATCTCTCTGTTAGCTGTCATAACTTTGTGAGGTTCACCAAATTTTTCGAAGATGTGGAATATGTCTCTTCTATTGGTAACATGGCTCGTTGCGCCATTGTCCACATAAAACAAGTCTTTGTCTGTGTTCTTAGTTTCGCATGTTAAAGCTAAACCTGTCAACATCCCAATATTTGAAGACTGCTTTGGAGGTTTGGGTGGTCTACCGTCCGCAATCCACTTCTTGCATGATGTGACTTTATGAAAGCCTTCTCCACAATAATTGCATTTCTTCCATTTCTTTTTGCTTTGCCCTTGCTTCTCATACCGTTTCTCTCCTCTTAACATGAGAAGTTCATTGGTACTTCCGCTTTCTTCTGTATTCTTTTGTTTAAGAGATCTTTTGTAAGCACATACCTGTGTAGTCAAATTTTCTATATTTCGCTCACTTTTGTTCATCAATAACCAACTTGACTTAAAACTGAAGTATTGTTCGGGAAGTGTATCTAATATTTTACATATTAATAAAATTTCAGGCAGATCATTTCCTTCAATCTCGTTATATAAGTCGTACCATATAGTTTTGAGAGTCGAAATATGCGTGGCCATATCATGCTCATCGCTTTTCTGGTAGCGGAAAAACTTTATACAGAGATCATAGCTCCTGTCTTCCTTTACCCCATCATAAAGCCTATGAAGCTCTTTCGACATATCTCATGACGTTTCGTATCGCATTACTTTTTGTAAGGTCTCTTCGGTCATATTTGTTGTAAGATAAGGAGTGCTTGACTGTCACATTTTTGAAACATTTGCATTTCATGATCATATTTTTGTATATCTTCAGGTTTTGCCGTTCCACCAGGATCTTTTGGCTTAATTAACTTGCCTTCAATTGCTTCCAGCGTGCCCGGAGTACTTTTAAGTAAAAGCTTTACCTTGTACCTCCCACGGACCTGAAAAAAAGACGGACGGAATGTCACACTATAAAGATGTGAAGCATGCAAGGTCCTGCAATTTCGTTTGTTGTACATGACACACACTCACACAAATACAGTAGGTCACGCAACCCGCCACCATTTTACCCGCGTGACAGCGACAGTGACACGTCTTTTTGTATCGACGAAAATTTGAAAAAAATGCCGTCTTGTGTGGTGAAATCATCAAAGAACTATATAAGTAAACTTAAAAAATCACAAGGAATCACCTACCACCACTTTTTGTTGCATGTGACTCGGTATGATCAGATTTCGTAACTTTTTAGGGTTCCGTATATATATCGCAAAAGAAAATAATAGAACCTATA
This sequence comes from Scoparia ambigualis, assembly GCA_963921215.1. Taxonomy (NCBI): domain Eukaryota; kingdom Metazoa; phylum Arthropoda; class Insecta; order Lepidoptera; family Crambidae; genus Scoparia; species Scoparia ambigualis. Next base: position 4,595,853 of record OY992503.1, read on the forward strand.
TTATATTTTTTTATGAAATAACTCTTGCTTCCTTTTTAATTGGTTTTCTAGAAGTAAAAATCGTAGAGATGACTGGGTCTTAATTATTTGAAACTGCAGAGGAGAAAACAATTGGAACCCATCATCTGTTAGTACCGTGTGTAGTGCACATTTTGATGACGTAGATTTTGTAACTACGGCTAAGGGGCTACGGTGTTTGGTTCCGTTTGTCGTTCCAAAAAGGGTTAATATTATTGTGTTTGTAATATTTGTTATTAATTTATTATTTCTTTGGCTGCTTCTTAATTATTTTATTACTTGCAGTTACTTTCGAACTCTCCAGAAACACAAATACAAAGCACTTCGTTAACTATACTGCAGGTAGTTATTGTTTTTTTTGCACAAGGATTAATTAAATGTTTGATGCTATGTAACATTTAATTTTGTAAAACGCTTTTTAAGATTTCATCAAATGTCAGAGGAATAGCAAACGATCAACAGGCGACGTCATCATCACGCACGATATCGTCTTCGTTGCAGGTATTGTGCCTTTTTAAAAATCTACGTAATAAAGTGGTAACAAACCTACTAATTTTAGTAGACTATAGAATAGTAGAATAATATGATATTAAGAATGTGAATGTTTGTATGTTTTTTTTTTACATCTGCCAACAACCATTTGCTCTGTTTGTGTCAAGTCATTGTATACGGCTTATGATTTCGTTGTTGGTATAGACCTAGAACTGATGACTTAATAAAATATCGATGCAGAAATATCAGATGCCAGTAAAGAATCCCTACAACAATATAGATTTGTCGCATACATCTTTACAGCAGGTATATGACCAAACATCTAAAATTATCAGTCTTTGTTGAATAATTTATCATAATGATGTTTTTTTCTTTAAGACAAACAACGGATCAGAAGCATGTGATTTAGATCAGCCTTGGTTACATGTATCAAGCGAAACTACATCTTCACAACAAGTATAAACTTTTTTTATTTAATGCTTTGTTTTTTGTTTTAGGTCTTTAAAATTTTTACATTATTTTTCTCTTTCAGCTATCACCGAAAATTGAAGCAGCACCACGACCAACATATTTTTTTCATTTATAGACGCTTAAGAAAAGAGTTGACAAAAGTTTGTATGGGAGTTCGCTAATATCCTTTTATGCCTAACATGATTGCTATAGATTTAAATGATTTGAATAAAAATTTAACAGAACTACTATAAAATAAGCTTTTGAAACTAAATTGTGTTAACGGAAATAAAGTACAAATTATTTTAGTTATCTAAGTAATATATAAATTATATGTCTGTATTTCTCTTACAAACATCTCTATTTAAATAGGTACACCCCGTTTTTTTATTATGTTTGTGATGGTAAGTTCCTTGCTATGATGGAGAAGGCAAAGTTGTGTATGATTTAGGCGATATCAAAATTCCCAATTTGCTCTAATGGCACTGATTATTTCAACATTATAAATGATTATTTTATTATTATTCATTACTTAATACATAATCATCAAACATTATGTTAAGTAAATAATACATTTATTTATACGTACAAGTAACATGTATTTTCTTTTCTATCACTGTGGTCTTAAAAGTGATGTTTGTTAAGTCATCAACATTAATATTCTGAAGTGCAACCGTTTAAATTGCTGAAATATCGGGAGCTCACAACGAATAAAAACATGGTTTATGCAATGTCACGTTTTAATAATATGTATATGATTACATAATGTTAACAATGTTTTAGTTTGCGAAATTGAAAAATTAGGGAAATTGATGGTTTATGATGGTAACCCACAAATTACGCACACACCATAAACGGGCGGCCATTAGCATGCTTCACTCATGATTAGACGAGGTTACGTCCGTCTTTTTTTCAGGTCCGTGGTACCTCCATGTGTGCCAGTTAGTGGGACCGTCGAGTCGACCGATTTCGATTTTTACGCCTGCCGTTTGCATAATTATTCGATTTCTTTCCACTATTGCAACGAATAAACAATCATTAATATTTATATTGCTCTGCTACCATATTAAAGGAAAACCAGAAATGTTTCTTTGTAAAAGTATATTAGTCAAGTACAGTTAATAACAACCCCAAAACCATAGCAACGTAAACACTAGATATAAAGAGTCAGGGATACAAAGCTGCTGGAAGCACAGTTATCTGGAAGTGGTTCCTAACATTACTTGCTGCTACGGAACCATTCATGGGCGAGTCCGACTCGCACTTGGCCGGTTTTTTATAAATTTAATGGCGATCGCACACTTCATGGAAAGACATCATCGCGACGTCGCCCATGGACACACAATACCTGACCAGAGGTATTGCAAATGCATTGCCGGCTTGTGCATTTCATTTGAGTAAAGAGTCGTCTAGTTTCTTGAAACTCGCTGGATCGTAACAGTCCTAATTGATGTCATCATCATCATTAGCCGAAGTACTGCTTCACAGAGGCGTCTCCTAGGGATCTAGACAACGACCGCTTTATCTGAGACCTTCACCAGATCGTCGAAGTTAGTCCTATTAATTATTATAAATAATTATTTATCCAATATTTAGGTACGATTTGTAGCTTGCATCGAAAAGATTGTCGAAAGTTTTCTATGATTACATAAAAATAAGCTTTTTACGAGCTTCATATTTTTGACCATGTGGTCAAAGGTTTCGATTCGATTTAGATGTTGGCTGCTCCTATATAAAATCAAGTAGCAATAATATGACTAAAGCTACTTATGAAGGTTAACTGATACACAATAATAGACGGTATAAGCTGTATCGCCGAATAGAAGGGACGTGAGCTCGGGCCGCAGCAGGTCCGCTTAATCCTTAAGCGAAATGAACCGGAAAATTGGCTTAGAAATTATGTAAATGGACGTTTTGGACAGGGGACACAACTCCACTATTTGTGTTGATAAAAGGCATATTTCGTATAGTGTTCATGGACTCAATTGTGTTACCTATTTTATGTAAAATAGAACTGAAGAACTGTATTAATTCGATCACAATTGTGTGCCAGGGACCTATTTTTGACATTTAGGAATACGATAAAATCCGACTAAATGTTATTGTTTTGGCATGAGTTAGAAGAGTTGTTTCATTTCAATCAAAAAAGTATATTTTGCGAAATTTAAATATCAAGAGCAAACAAACAAGAAAGTCAAACGTATAATTTGACTTTGATGTCTGCATGAACGTAATAATATGATGTCTGCGTGAGATCCTTACGAAGTTCCACATATTTACCAAAACTCCCCATAGGGAAAAATCATTTATCACTAATAATACCTATCATAATAGCTCTTTGTCTTAATTATATCTTAAAATATTTGATGTGGGTACAATATTTATTTATTTAGGTTTATGGACCCATGAAGGACTTCGCCTTACCTAAACAGCCAGTGAGTGACCTTTTTAAGGCTATCTGCGACTGACAGCAAAGAAGTCTTAAAAGTTATGCGACCTACACGGAGCTGCTTTTTAAAAACATTTCTACAGAGAAACACATTACGGAGGCGCCTTTTAGGAGAGCTTAGAGTATTTCCAGCACTAAAAGGTTATAATATGGAGCAGAGCTGCTCAGAAAACAGCGAGCTCGGAAAGTTTGTGTTGGAATTGCAGCGAAACTTCGACGCTGATTTCTCACGCCACAGGGAAATTTCGATTTAAGATTTCATATTAATTCGCGGAAAATGGGAACGCTTCTGCATGAACAAGTTGACTGTTCTGACAATGCGGTGGCCGATTATGTTCGATTTCCGGTAGAAGCCCGAGTTTGTCCGATTAATATTGAATAGTTTTCAGTATGGTCTGCAATCACCAACGCCTGAATTCAAAAATCTTTATTCCTTTTAGAACTTTGGCTATTACATGAGAACTTATGTTTTAATTCGTATCTACCTAAGTTGTAACATATGGGATGTTACAACTGTACTGTACTGATGGGACATTTATCGTGATGAAAAATAATAATTTAAACAAAGAGTGACAAGATCGCATGTACCTACCTGTGATAATATAAAAAACAATCAAATCTTTCAATGAAAGTTATCTAAAGTAAAGTGTTCCAGTTACTTAACTGGTGATACGTGTAAACCTACGTGATATACATACGTGATGCTCATCACGTAGGTCTTTAAATAGTAAAACTTAGACCTGAATATAGAATGCAGTAAAATCACCGCCTCCCAGACGTACTAAATGAACCGTACAGAATCGTCCATCACACGCAATCGCGCCGCACGCACCCTGTAAGCCTTTTTCCCTTGCCCTCCAAATTAATCGCCTAAGGTGACGTCACAACCCACTGAGGGGCCAAATTGCCTCGTATGATTAAATGCGCACCCTCACAAGACGAATGCTGAGGAGCCCAGATAAATTGCTGTATACTCCATCGCGGGACATGATATACCTTATAATGCCCCGACGCCCCGGTTTTTGACAAGCAATGTTTAATTTTATGCTAATTTGCTAACATTATTTTCGCAGGCGTACGATGTTTTCGCTTTGTCTCACCTTACTTACTCAATTGTTTAAATGTTAATTAAGTAAATAGCTTTTTTTAAAGTTGTGTTTAATATATTACTACTACAGAAAGGCCTCCCCCAACCACGACAAGTCTTCTGCTGCTCGTATCCAGCAGCTACCCGCGACCTTTACCAGATCGTCGGTACACCTTGTTGAATTATGATAACTTAAACTAGTCTATACTTGTACATTATCTATTCGTAACTAAGTGACGGACGCAATTCAATGAGACAGAGGATCTATTGGAAAGTTTTGTTATTTTTATGCCGTATCATGCACTCATGCACAATATTTATGCAAAGTCATTGTGACTCTTAAAATGTTATAAATATGTACTTATCTAATGCACACGTGCTAAATGACTATAATAAATTATTAAATAACAATAAGAGTCTGTCTTTGTAACTGGTATCTATCAGCTTTCTTCAACCATTAACGTAGGTAGGTAATTAATGTTAATTATTGTAGAGTTAAAGTAATTAAACAGATTAAATATTTGTAGCATCATTGTTTTGAATTGAGTAGGTACTTTAACAACTTATTATCACACACGTCTATTTATTAATTTATTGCATATCACATTACATTGCAAGGTGCCTTAGGCGGTGAAAACGGAAAAATTGGCTGTTTTCTATTAGTTTTAGTTATTCAAAATATATTACATATATCGCACTGAAATTTTTAATTTGTATTACAGCGTATGTGTGTGGGGATGAACGAAGCCAAAATACGAATGGAAACATTTGGCTCGATAGAAAAAAATCCTGAAGTTACCTCTAAAATTTCATCTAAATGCACATTACGATCGTATTTTACAATAATAATCCCTAAAAAATCATAAACACATAGGTATCTTACCTTTTCGATTTCTTGACTGATTTGGATTTTAAAAAAACTTAATATTTTTATTGATAAAAATGTGAAGTGCGCTTACGAATTACCGCGGGCCCCGCTCCGCGCAACACCCGCGAGGTCCCGCGCAACATCCCAATTTTCGCTGGGCTAAGAATAAATAATAGTAACCCAAGTAACACAGAAAGCTGTATATTTAATCACATTTGGGCATAATGGCTGCTTACAGAGTATTAAAACCGTTATTATAATTCACTGGTGATCCTTAAGCTGAATATTAGTACACAAGGAGCTATATTCTGAATAAAAACTAAATAGTGATATTACTCAGCAATTGCGAACTAAAGCTGAATAATTTGTGCCCATTTAAGCAGTGTAGTGTCTGAATAGCATGCTACTCTGCTTTTATTCAGTAATTTTATTCAGTGCTAAGTACACAATAATCCATTATTCATTTAGTATTCGGCCTATGTGTGTTACTTGGGAAGTGCTCCCTGGCTAACGCCTTACCGTATACATGTGACGGCCTGCTAGGGCACAGCAAATAAGCTGTTTTAAAAATGTAGGTAAGAAATTATAATACCAAATAACGCCAGTTTGACTAGCGTGCAATACAATATTACACTAACAACAATATCACTACAGTACAATACAATGTATTTATTTATTTATCATTAGAATCTACGAACAATATATGAACAACAAGAAAAAAACATGCTTAGTTCGATCTATTGAGCAGATACATAGGTGAGCCCTTCTTTTATGTATTCCATTACTTTACCAACAGCATAACCTAAAGCACAATTCACATAATATGTATTGTGCCTGAAGTACCTAATAATAATACGTGCATTTGGATTTTTTTTTAAACTAAGTACCTACTTAACTTAATCACTTTCTTTTTATTGTACTTACTTACCGTAACCGTGTCTTATAGCGGTGAAAGAATACTATCACCCCCTCTCTTCCCTTGGGTGTCGTAAAAGGCGACTAACGGACATATAGTCTTCAGACAGGCTAATAGGCTCCGGCTCAAAGGCAAATGCAGGATGGTTTCTTAACCCATTTGAAGGTTCATCAGGTTGGAAGGTTGAAAGTTCGTGAGTGAGGTTATGATCAGGTGATCAACAGGATAAATAATGAAAAAACTATAAACTTAATTAAAAAGTTTAATTTATAAAATTTTTAGTTAATTTTACATACATACGAGTCCATACTTGTATGAGTGGCATATAGAAGTTTGAATAGCGAGATTAAAAGAAGCGACTAAAAGTTTCTTGCCGGTTTTACTCAGCACAGGGTCACTCGCCCTGTAGACTTACAAGCTGATGGCGCAGTGACATTGCTATGTGCTCAACTATTGTTAGCTGAATAAATCGTTTTGAATATTAAAATATAAACACAAAACTATTTCGTTTTTTATTTGTTGCATTACCCGCAACCGGATAGCAGAGTTATAAATTAAACACTCCTCATAACGGTATTATTAAGCTGAATTACTGCACCGGCTCCTTAGGCCCCGGATGCGGCGTGGCAATTAAAGCTTAGTTATGACCCTCGCAAACTACGAGGTATGAATGCTGCATTCTGCATTCTAACTATTTCTCGGTGAACGCATTTGTAGTGGCACTGGGCTGTGCAGGCGTGTTGTGCGACAAGGCTCTTGGTGCACGTGACCGAAAACAGGAATAACGACGCCTTGGGATGACATAGTATAGGACAGCTGTACCACAGATAACCCAAAGCCCTATAACCGCAGCTACTTTTCGTAGCGATGCAAACGCGCGTTGTTGAAACGGACAACTGCATCGTGACACTAATTGTGATTGTATGCGGGTCTGAGGGTTCTCCCGGGTTCAATTCCCGGTCGGGTCAATTTAGAAAAAAAAAACTGCTTGTATAAATGGATTTCGGGTCTGGGTGTTTTCTATATTTATCCGTTATATTTATATCGTAACTAAAAATAACACTTGACAAAGACGATCTCAAGTGTGATCTAATCTACGCGACAGCTCCTCCAACGAAGCTACCGAAACATTAGTGTCCCTGACGAAATGTTCCTGTTTTACAGTAGGTAGCTTCAGGTTTCTACATTAATGATTTTAATGCAGTTTTACTACAACTTCATAGTGTGCTAAAAAGAACCTTATGAGCTGGTGCAACTGTCGTGTTTCTATCATTGCATCTCCTGCCAAAAGAGCAGAACGAACCATTCATCCATCAACATCCTTGATATGTGGAAGCGCAAGAGAAAATGGGCTCTCTTCAGAAGTATATTGAATAAAGAGAATAATAATAAAATTGAGTGTTTTATCTTTGTGTGTAAAACCGTTTTGCGTAGCGGTGAAAGAATACACCACCCCCTCTCTTCCCTTAGGTGTCGTAAAAGGCGACTAACGGACTAAAGACTGCAAATACATCCAACTGCAGAGTCCTTTCACGCTGAGCACATGTGCAGTCGCTATTTGGTGAAAAGTGGACTATGGCAGAGGACTGCGGTCCTAATTGCCTGGTCTCTGACTAACCATTCGGGGATAATGGTCGAGATTATATGTATGAATGTATCTTTGTGTAATATACTAATAAGTGATTGTATGATCGTCAATAAATGTATTCTTATGTTGCATCTAAAGCCCTTGTCAGCCGGATTATTTTTTAAAGGCATCTAACAATTGAATTTGTATTGTGTACTGTTGTACGGCATCAGCTGAGCTCATATTAGAAGCTGGCCGTGTGCAGTAAATGTGATTGTTCAAGCCCTTCTCAGGATTCGCAGCAAACGGGACGCGTCACGTGTCGACTTGAAAGTTAGACCAGTTAGAAGTTGGTCCTTGTAAGTACCAAAGTCCCTGAGTGAGGAATTCGCTCTGTGTCGCCCAAATTGGTAATTTGTTGATGGCAACAGAGAGAAAGGGACATTATTACTCGCATTTGTAACTTAGATAAAACGGTAATATACTTGGTTATTTAAAAGTGTTTTTTTTCACAAACATTAACATGTTTTTATGAGTGCACTTATTCATTATTATTTCTTACAGAAAGAACTTTGCGTTAATTTCACCTGATGATAAGTGACAATAACACAGAAGTTTGAAGCTTCACTCGGAATCCTCAACAACTGAGGATTTTTACCCTTAACTGTCAGTACACAACAAATATTTGGTTAAATCTACAGACTTAGAAAAAATGGTAGACAGGCGGACTTAGAACAAGCCCTACCATCAACCAAACCAAGTGCAATTTCCATCCCCGCTAGGAGTCAAAACCGGGACCGGAGGTCTAAGAGACTGCGTTTTTAATGGGTATGCCCACGTGGATCCCTTCGTACTCATAGGAGTTGGATAGGATAAAAGGGGGAGATTTGCCCCAGACCCACGAGTATGCAGCCTAATCCATTTTTCGCAGTTAAAAAGAAATGGTATGAAAGACCTATGTATGGTGCACGCCCGGTCAGTTGTGTCTCTTATACAAGACACAGGTGCAGTCTTGCGTGGAGTATAGCTCTCACCTTTAGGACGGCTCCGCAAATTACCTTCTCGATAGCTTGGACAGATTGCAGCGTCGCGCTGTGCGTGTTATCGACAATGCAGAAGGCACTATAATACTCTCGAGCCTTTGCAATTGCGTAGAGATATTGCGTCACTCAGCGTCTTCTACCGTCTATACCATGGCGAGTGCTCTTGTTCACTTTTGGAAGTTCTCCTAAAAATAAGTAGGCCACACCTAGCCTATTTGGGAGAATTTTTGTACCTTTTGTTATGGCAACATTGCCACTTTTGAATTGGTTCGAGTTCGTTTTGGAGGTATTTTAGTTCGCGCGCTAAATAAGTCGCTAATTTTCGAAATAGTCCTAATCATTGCATATAAAAGTGAAGTTCACCAATGAAATCCGTCGCCAGTTGGTTATTCGTCGTTTAAGTTATCGCGGTTACCAAGATTGTGTCACAGCCTCATTACAAGGAACACGTGGAGAAGGGGGTTATCGCATTTCGAGGTATTTAAGCTGATCTGACGGGTAAGTGGCCACGAAATCCTTGACGTGACGCTCAAGACTCGTCGGTGATCAGCCCTGGACCTCAAGGCAGAGACCTGCAGTTCTAAAGGTGAGTGCGGTGAAACAATCTATACATATCATAATTTTGTTGTCGTCATATTTCTCGAGTATATTTTTCGTTTTACTTTTACTTTTCGTATTTACAGTCCATTACAAAAACATTTTGATCCTTTGAGCCGGATTTCATAAACGGTGCCTTTTTCGTAAAAATCTTAAATAATTTTCGTTGTTTTTAAGCATTTTATTCGCAGTTAAAAAATTTTAGTTCAACTTTTGTAGGTAATTTGCAAAAAGTATTTTGATTGCCTTCACTTTTGTTTGCAGTGACGTAAATCCGTCCGCCATAATTTTCGTTAATTTTCGTATGTTGGCACTACTTAATAGTGTTGTACACCAATCTTCAATTGATTCACATCTAGTTATCGTTTTCGAGTGATCCAATTGATTTGTTGTGATCCAAAACTAGTGCGATAGTTTTTGTCGTTGGTCGTGCCATCACTAATCATTCATTCATTCGGGGTGTCAGAGTGACATTAGTGTTTGTTTACATTTTTCGTATATCTTTGTTTATTTTGTCGTAACTTTAAAAGAATAGTTTTATACAGTCGCGCGCGCGCAGTATCCGGGGACGGGCGCGTAATCGATCGCTAAGACATTTTTATTGTTACGTAAAAATGGCGTCAACGGTGAAGTGCATTACGTGCAATATAGTAATCGACGAGTTACTTGCTTACGTGCAAAACAAAATATCCGTTATGGATGAGGACAGTCTAGTGAAAATATGTGTGTCGTCTTTTAAAAGTGAAGAAATAACGCGATCGAAGTCGTTACTGTTTGAATCGTTGCCGAGTGAGAAACGTAAAATCATGCGCAAACGACATGGAAAAGAAAATCGGGACATGGAGGATATCATTTCGCTTTTTAAAGGGACTGATCCTGAAATCATACCCGTTTTCGTGGCTCGAGAACTAGAAAAGTTGCCGCCGATTACTTGGGATCACTTGGATGCGACTAAAATCTTAAAAGATTTATTAATTCTCCAGAACGAATTGAAAGAAATTAAATCTAATTATGTCACTTCTGAACAACTAAATGAGTTGAAAGATGCAGTGAAAGACAAAATTTCATCTTCAAATCAGTCGACACCGAATGGTTTTCGAAATATACGAATAAATACAAAGCGTGGCGCGTGTGTGGATAGTGGACCGATCGGACTTTCGCATATAGATATGACTGTGGCCGACTACGATCATGCTAATTTGTCGAATTTATCCAATTCGGTTAGTTGCAACAACCAACGCAAATCGCATGTCTACCCTCCATTAACAAGAACGTCGAGGGGAGTTGGCGGCGCCGCCGGCAGCGCCAGGCTGTCTACGTTGGCCGGGCCCGATACCTGCTTACCGAGCGAGCCGGCTGCGACCGCGCATCAGCTGTGCAATACATCTACACCTATACATAATGCAACCACTGCTTGTCGCGATAACAAATCTCCGAACAACTACGTTAAGCCGCAAAAGTCTACCTTTGCTGATACTCTAAGGGCCGACGGCGAGTGGAAATTGGTACAGCGACGGAAAACCAAAATGAATTATCGTTACCACGGTACAACTGGAGTTTCACAAGATAACGAAGGAAACTTCAAAGCCGCAGTTAAGAAAGTGCCGATATTCATAACAAAAGTGCATTTAGACACGACTGACGCCGACATAATGGATTATGTATATAAGAAAACGAAAGAGAAGATAATATTGGAAAGAATTTCATTTAAAACAGAGAAAGGGCACAAAGCATTTAAGTTCCTTGTATCTGAACAGAAACTGTCAGTGTTTCTTGACAGTAATTTGTGGCCCCAGGGTATAATTTTTAGACGTTTTGTGCATTTTAAGCCAAAGAAATCGAACAGTGCTCATACTGTGCCCGGCACTGCTACTAATAGTAATAATAATAATTATAATGACCAGTAATTCAACACATAGATTAGTAAGTTTTAACTGTAAGAATGTTAAACGCTCAATAGAATATGTGAAATCATTGTGCCGAACTTCAAGTATAGTAGCATTGCAAGAAACTTGGCTTATGCCGGATGACCTTCAGTTTCTCAGCGCTATTGACCAGAACTTCGGGTGGACGGGTACGTCAGCGGTGGACACGGCGGCGGGCATGCTGCGCGGCAGGCCCTACGGTGGGGTAGCATTGCTGTGGGACAAACGCATTTTCCAAAGCGTGTCGGTAGTGAAATGTGATAACCCGAGAGTATGTGCAGTAAAGATGTGTATTAGTGAAAGATCATTCTTAGTTTGTAGTGTATATATGCCTACAGATAAAGTGGAAAATTTAAACGAATTTACGGATTGTCTCAGCTTGGTAAGTGCTATTATAAGTAATGAGAATGTTGAGTCAGTGTACGTACTTGGGGACTTTAATGCTCATCCGAGTGAAAAGTTTTTTGACGAGCTTACTTGTTTTTGTAATGAACAGGAATGGGTATGTGCGGATATAAATGTGTTGGGATTGAACTCGGGTGCATACACTTACATAAGCGAAGCACATGGATGTAGACGATGGTTAGACCACTGTGTAGTCACCAATTCGTCTGTGCCATCTATTAAAAATGTATTTATCGATTATGATGTTCAATGGTCGGATCATTTTCCATTAATTTTAGAATGTAATTTTGACATAATAAAACCTAAAAGGTTATCTGATCAATTTAATGTTATTAATAAAGTATTGTGGGGTGACCGCAATCCCGAACAAGTAGAATTGTATAGTAAATTATGCAATGAAAAATTAAGATTAATAGATTTTCCTACTGAGTTGACGTGTTGTTGTGACCATATATGTAATAATTTTGACCATAGATTTGTTATTGACAATATGTACCGTGAAATTGTAAACGCATTGAGACAGGCAGCTGTCGCTGGAAATATTGACTTGATTGTAAATCGAAAAAGAAAAAGGCCTGTTCTGGGGTGGAACAGGCATGTGCGGGATGCTCACAGGGAGGCTAGGTGTAAATTTAACATATGGATCTTACATGGAAAACCCAAAACCGGTCGCGTTTATGATGAGATGGTTGAAAGTAGAAAGATCTTTAAGTCTCGTTTAAAGTGGTGTCAAAACCATAGCGAACAATTAAAAATGGACTTTTTATCGTCTAAGCATTCAAAACATGACTTTCGCAACTTTTGGAAGGCCACAAATAAATTAAATGGCAAGCCGAGCCTTCCTGTGAGTGTCGACGGGGTTAATGACCCCAAAGGCATAGCTGACATGTTTAGAGAGCACTTTACCATCAAATCATCCTTGGGTTCGTCTCGGTCGGCGAGTGATGCGGGTCCTTGTGGCCGGGAGCTCAGTACTAGGTTTTTAGCTAAAGATGTTAGGAAGGTTATACAATCAATGTCACGTGGCAAGTCCCCTGGCCACGACGGGCTCAGCATCGAGCACTTAAAGCATGCGGGCCCCCATCTGCCTAGGGTGCTAGCGATGCTCTATTCTTTTTGTGTAGGGCACTCGTACTTGCCGGCTGATATGATGAAGACTGTGGTAGTGCCAATTGTTAAAAATAAAACTGGTGACGTGGGCGATAAATCTAATTATAGGCCTATTTCGCTGGCCACTGTTATATCTAAAGTTTTTGACAGTTTGCTTGATACTCAGCTAGGCGGTTATCTAAATTTAAATGATAATCAGTTCGGCTTTAGGCCAGGACTCTCCACAGATACGGCTATCTTGAGTTTAAAGCAGACTGTTAAGTATTACACAGACCGCCGTACACCCGTATATGCCTGTTTCCTCGACCTCTCCAAAGCTTTTGACCTGGTTTGTTATGATATCCTATGGCAGAAGTTAAGCGATATCAAGGTGCCATTAGAACTTAACAACATCTTCAAATATTGGTATCAAAATCAGGTCAATGTTGTGAGATGGTCGAGTGCCTTGTCGGAACCGTATAGGATGGAGTGCGGGGTGAGGCAGGGAGGGCTGACCTCGCCGAAGCTGTTCAACCTGTACGTTGATGCCCTGATAGGTGAGCTCAGCGGCAGCCGTGTCGGCTGTCATATAGACGGGGTACCAGTAAATAATATAAATTATGCTGATGACATGGTCTTGCTGAGTGCATCGGTCTGTGGTATCACAAAAATGTTAAAAATATGTGAAAGGTATACCCGCGAACACGGCCTAGTATACAATGTAAAAAAGAGTGAATGCATGGTCTTTCGGGCCGGAGGGAAATGTCCGACCTCCATCCCTCCCATAAAATTGTACGGAACGCCACTGCAGTGCGTGAACCAATTTAAATACCTTGGTCATATTCTTACCTCCGACCTGAAAGATGATGCAGACATAGAAAGGGAGCGTAGGGCGCTGTCTGTAAGAGCGAACATGGTGGCCCGTAGGTTTGCGCGTAGCTCAGCAGAGGTTAAACGAACTCTTTTTCGAGCTTACTGCACTAATTTCTACACGTGCAGCCTGTGGGCAAATCATACGCAAAAACAGTACAGTGCCTTACGTGTTCAGTATAATAACGCTTTCAGGATGCTGATGGGGCTGCCCCGATTCTGTAGTGCATCAGGGATGTTCGCGGATGCACAGGTGGACTGCTTCTACACCATAATGCGGAAGCGGTGTACATCGCTGGTGCGCAGGGTTCGGGCCAGCTCCAACCGCATCCTAAGTGTGTTTGCAAACAGGTTCGATTGCCAATACATGCGTCATTGCTGTATGGTGCATGCGCTGACTAACAACAAATATTAGTTATTATTATTATTATTTTGATTTTAATGTAATTTGATTATTTTGTAATAATTGTAATTTAATTGTTAATAATGTTAATGAATTTAATCCAAAATGTTTAATAATAATGTAATTATGTTGCATTCATTAATATTTTATTATTATTTTGAAATTGATTTGATTTGTTAGGTATGTTTTATTATTTTATTGATGTAAAATTGACATTTTGTTTTAAGTGGAAATGGGCTATTTTGCCTGAAATAAATGATTTTTATTTTTTTTTATTTTTTTATAGTTTAATTTTCGTATAAAATGGCACCTACGAATGATGAAACCGCGGACGCGTTACGCGTGGATAGAGACTATCAAATATTAAGACTGGAACTCGTAGCAAATTCAGACAATGTAATTGAAGGTGATTTAAAGGAAATTGCAGAATGTTTTCGCCAAGCACAGTGCAGATTATTGGTTTCTCTTAATCCTGGGGACAGAGTTAATGAGAAAGATGTATGTTTACAATTCGAAACAGAATATCAAAGAGTTCTTAGTGTTGTCCGTAGCAAGTCGCAATCTAACATGAAAATGTCTGAGGATGCACAATTATTGAAAACCGAACAGGGTTCTGGCAATCATAGTGTTATAGCTCGTCTACCGAAAGTGAATATAAAGCCGTTTGATGGAACGTTGGAAAACTGGATTTCGTTCATCCAATTGTTCAACTCATTAATTCATGACCGGCCTAACATATCTAATGTTGAGAAGCTCCATTACTTGATGACATTAGTACAAAATAACGCTTATGAACTTATAAAAAATTACCCACTTACGGAAGACAGCTATATAGACGCTTATAACACATTAGGTAAATACTACAATAATGAAAGACAGATTGCCACTTACTACTATGAAAAATTGCTAAATTGTGAACCGGTGAAAATGAAGACGGCTGCTGAATTAGAGCGAATTTATCGGACATTCCATGAGAATTTAACCATTTTAAATAAATTTGACTTATTGGATAAAAACTTTATATTGTTTCACTTATTGTGGACTAAATTAGACAAATCCACTAGAGAAGCATTCCAAATCGACTTTGGTTCTAATGAAATACCTCAGTTTGAGAGGGTTAAAAAGTTTGTAGAAAGTCAATATCAGGCGTTATAGATGTCAGACTTGAAAACATCTGTGTCAAATAATTCTTCTAAGATTGTCAAACCTAGTATACGGTCAGCAGCTGCCTTCAACATTAAGAAACCCAAATCCACACTTATCATTTCGTCACCTTCTTGTGCCTTTTGTTCGGGCCAGCACGGTCTCACCGCCTGTTCGGAGTTCTCCAACTTAGCTACTCAAGATAGGTTTAACTTTGTTAAAAATAAAGGTCTATGCCTTCTTTGTTTTTCGCCTAGGCATAGGGTAGGGAAATGTAATGTATCTTATCGTTGCAATGTGTGTAAGTACTCGCACAACAAATTATTACATTTTACTAAACCGATGGAGACTCAACAGTGTGAATTACCACAAAAGGGTGAAAATCCTACGAATGCATGTTCGCAGGAGGGTGGTTCTCCAAAATTAAATAAAACAGTTTTGAGTTCTTTTAGCAATGATAATTTAATTTTGTTTTCGACTGCAAAGGTTTTAATGAAGGACTCTTCAGGGGAATTCCAACTTGTTAGAGCATTGCTTGACAGTGCAAGTGCTAGTAATTTTATTACAGAATCGTGTGCTAAAAAATTAGGCCTTGATATTAATCACTGTCAGCAGTTAGTCAGCGGGATTGGTCAGTCAGTTGCTGAACCCCTCGGTTCACTTTCATGTGAAGTGAAACCACGTAACAAAAATTTGTCATTGGCACCAAATATCACTTTCGAAGCTCTCGTCTTGCCTTCTATTTGCACAGATCAACCGACTCAACCTGTCGATATGTCAAGTTGGTCTTTTATAAAAAAATTGTCGCTTGCTGACCCTGACTTTGCTAGTCCGGGCCCGGTAGATCTATTATTGAATGCAGATATTTTCGCCTCCTCGCTTTTACCTGGTCATAAACGCGGTAAAGCAGGACAGCCGAGGGCACTCAACACTGTCTTCGGTTGGATTCTTTTGGGAGAATGTGATGTAAGTCAGCCTCCAATTTGTCGTTTTTCTCGTAAGACTAAAATTAATTGTCTTTTTTCGTCGAATCTTTCGCAAGAACATTTTTCGTTGGATGACTCTATCAAACGGTTTTGGGAAATAGAGAGCATTGGTTCTCCAAATAAAAATTATTTGTCGAAGGATGACCAATGGTGCGAAAATAATTTTGTTGAACATCATTCCAGAAATGATGAAGGTAGATTCATAGTGCCGTTGCCTTTTGCGGACACCATGACTAAACCCACTTTTTCGGCCTCTCGTAACATTGCACTTAAGAGGTTTTTTTCACTTGAACGCAAACTCAATACTAATCTTGATCTGAAAAATGCCTACGTGGTTTTTATGGAAGATTACCAAGCTAAAGGTCACTTAGAAGAAGTTGAGCCCCCTCTATCTAGAGAAGGGAATTTTTACTACATTCCCCATCATGGAATTTTACGCCCAGACTCAGTCAGCACCCCTCTTCGTGTGGTATTCGATGCCAGTACTAAGGATGCCAATGGTGTGTCATTGAATGATACTCTACTTCCAGGTCCAAAATTACAAACTAGTATATTTGATCTTCTCGTTCGCTTTCGGTGGCATAATGTCGTTTTTACCGGGGACGTTCGTCAGATGTACCGTCAAATACTTGTACCGGAAGAAGATGCAGAGTATCTTCGCATCCTATGGCGGCCGTCACCTGTCGGTCCTGTGCGCGACTATCGTCTCCTGACCGTCACCTACGGTGTATCCTCGGCGCCCTTTCAGGCGCTTCGTACAATGGCACAGCTGGCTAAAGACTGGGCCGAAACGTTCCCTACTGGATCTGAGGTTCTCGCGCGCGACCTTTACGTTGATGACGTCGTGACCGGCGCTGACTCTATCGAATCGGCTCTACTTCTCCGAAAGGAGCTCACCGATATCTTGTCGTCCGGTGGCTTTCATCTTAGGAAGTGGACCTCTAATAGCAAGGATTTTCTCGCCGATCTTCCATCTTCGGATTTGTATTCAGAGAGTTTTAAGTGTTTTGAGGAAATCTCTAACATTTCTTTAAAAATATTAGGGCTTTTGTGGCAACCACAATCTGACAGCTTTAGCTTTAATGTTGCTAATAATAACATTCGTCGTTGTACTAAACGGACTATCTTATCGGAAA
Organism: Scoparia ambigualis; assembly: GCA_963921215.1. NCBI lineage: Eukaryota > Metazoa > Arthropoda > Insecta > Lepidoptera > Crambidae > Scoparia > Scoparia ambigualis. The sequence goes on from OY992503.1 coordinate 4,613,297, forward strand.
TTGCGCGCCTCTATGATCCTTTAGGATTTCTCTGTCCTGTGACGTTTTATGCTAAATATATAATGCAACTTCTTTGGACTGCTGGTCTGTCCTGGGACGACGATGTCCCTGAAGATGTAGCTGCAGAGTGGTCTCGATTCAAGTCACAACTGCCATCGTTAACGTCAGTTTCTATGCCTCGTCGTATGGTGCAATCTTTTGTCGGGTTACAGCTTCATGGCTACTGTGATGCTTCAGAGCGTGGGTATTGCGCTGTAATTTATTGTCGTGTCGTAGATGCAGGAGGTGCTTGCTCTGTTGCGCTGTGTTGCGGTAAATCTAAAGTAGCACCTCTTCGCAAATTGTCGGTACCAAGATTGGAACTACAGGCTGCGGTTTTGCTTGCTGATTCAATTAATGCTGTTGTAAATGCATTAAAACCTTTTCATGCCGTCGATGAAATTTTCGCGTGGTCTGACTCCTCAGTCGCTTTGTCATGGATTAAGTCATGTCCATCAAGATGGAAAACTTTCGTTGCTAATCGAGTCAGTCACATTCAGGAAATTATCGCTCCTGATCGTTGGCGTCATGTTAGTACGCATTCAAACCCAGCAGATGTAGGTTCTCGTGGTTCGCTCCCTGCCGATCTCACACATAACGATAATTTGGTGGAAAGGCCCATCTTGGCTCTCTGAGTCTGAAGAATGTTGGCCAGTGTCGTTGTCGTCTTTCGCTTCTGATAAATCTGTCGTACAAGAAGAGCAGCGAATTGTAACCCTTTTAACAGTAGACTCTATCGATTCTAATCTTGTAGATTGCTTGATAAGTAAGTACTCCTCGCTCTCGACTTTAAAGCGAGTTTTATCGTTTTGTTTTCGTTTCGTAAATAATTGTAGGCATCCCTCTGCAAAGAGAAAATTTGTTGGTGCTTTGCAGACCTCGGAGTTGAATGATTCTCTCATGTTTCTTATCAAACATGTGCAGCAATCTTCATTCGCTCAGGAGCTGGGAATGTTGAGAAATGGCTCTCCTAACTCTTTAACTAAGAGCTTTAGGAAGTTATCGCCGTTCATAGATGACGTGGGTTTTCTCAGAGTGGGCGGTCGTTTGTTCAACGCCAGGGTTGAATTTTCAGTAAAACATCCTTTGCTTTTACCACGAGCTCATCGTTTGACTACCTTGGTTATTCAAGAGTACCACAACCGTTTTATGCACCCTGGTGCACAGACTCTTCAAGGGTTGTTGTCCCAAGACTTTTGGATTTTATCGCCTCGCCGAGCCATCCGCTCTGCCATTTCAGACTGTATGAAATGCCACCGTGTGAATCCTCGTCCATCACCAGCTCCACTCATGGGGAATTTGCCGTCGTATCGAGTTAATCAAATTAAGCCTTTTTCGAATTCTGTCGTAGATTGCGGAGGACCCTTTGATCTAACGCTAGCGCGTGGTCGAGGTGTAAGAACCTATAAAGGATACATCTGTGTTTTCGTTTGTACAAGCACCAAAGCTGTGCATATAGAGTTGACTTCTGAATTGACTTAGGAAGCATTTTTGGCGGCATTAAAACGTTTTGTCGCTCGTCGTGGTCGATGTAGCCGTCTGGTTTCAGACCAAGGACGCAATTTTGTCGGAGCCAGTAACTATCTTGCTTCTTTAATGGAGAAAGCGTCGGAATCTCAGCAAATAAAATTTGCCTTTAGCCCTCCTGGATCGCCACATTTTAATGGTCTCGCTGAGGCAGGCATAAAGTCGGTGAAAACTCATTTATATCGCGTCATTGGAAACCAGCGTCTTACTTACGAAGAGTTTTACACGGTGCTCACTCAAATCGAGGCCATGTTAAACTCTCGACCACTAGGGCCGCTAAGTGCAGATCCTAATGACCTAGGTGCTCTGACACCAGGCCATTTCTTAACTCAGGAACCACTTTCTATCATTCCTGAGGAAAATTTTGTAAACAGTCACATTAGTGTATTCCAGCGCTGGAAATTAATACAAAAAATGCACCAAGATTTTTGGTATCGTTGGCAACGTGAGTACACACATACACTGCAGCAACGAGCTAGCTGGAATAAAAGCCACGCGAACATAAAATTGGGATCGTTGGTTCTTATTGTAGATGAACGAATCCCACCTTTAAATTGGACCTTAGGTCGTATCGTGGCTCTACATCCGGGAGCAGACGGTGTTTGCAGAGTAGTGACTGTTAAGACTTGTGCTGGTCAATACAAAAGGCCGGTAGTGAAGCTATGCCCCTTGCCTTTCGAGCATTAAATGCAACATAGCGTAACAAATATTTAGCAATAGTTTTCGTAGGATTAAGTTAGTTTTCATTTTCGTATGGCATAGTTTATAAATACTTCGCATTTAAGTGGGCGGAATGTTCACTTTTGGAAGTTCTCCTAAAAATAAGTAGGCCACACCTAGCCTATTTGGGAGAATTTTTGTACCTTTTGTTATGGCAACATTGCCACTTTTGAATTGGTTCGAGTTCGTTTTGGAGGTATTTTAGTTCGCGCGCTAAATAAGTCGCTAATTTTCGAAATAGTCCTAATCATTGCATATAAAAGTGAAGTTCACCAATGAAATCCGTCGCCAGTTGGTTATTCGTCGTTTAAGTTATCGCGGTTACCAAGATTGTGTCACAGCCTCATTACAAGGAACACGTGGAAAAGGGGGTTATCGCATTTCGAGGTATTTAAGCTGATCTGACGGGTAAGTGGCCACGAAATCCTTGACGTGACGCTCAAGACTCGTCGGTGATTAGCCCTGGACCTCAAGGCAGAGACCTGCAGTTCTAAAGGTGAGTGCGGTGAAACAATCTATACATATCATAATTTTGTTGTCGTCATATTTCTCGAGTATATTTTTCGTTTTACTTTTACTTTTCGTATTTACAGTCCATTACAAAAACAGCTCTGAAGAACTCTTTGACCTCATCCCTCCTTCTCCCTTCCTCCGTATACGCGTGCTGCTCTCCGGAGTCACAAATTTACAGTCTTCAATATTCCATCACGCACAAAATTAATTTGGTGACTCGTTCTCACCTTCTAAAGATGGAATAGTCTACCAGCACACGTATTCCCTCCTACCTTTGACATAGGGTCCTTCAATCGAGGCATGAAGAGGCACTTTGTGGGCTGACAGCCCAAGTAACACAAGAAAGCATTTTAAGCAACGAATAGTAAATTTATGTACAACTTCAGGCCCGTATAAACTCTTATATAAGTTCACCGAGCATCTTAAGGCCTCATATTGGCATATCAAAATGCTTTTGTAATGCCTTTAGATGTAGTGCAGCACATCTAAACGCAGCTATACAGCTTTTAGCTGTGTTAAGTGCTTTTGGACATACAATAGCATTCTTAAATAATATATAAATGCTTAAGGCTGTTTAATGGCATAATGTTGTACCATTATAATGCCCCTTAAATTCATTGTACAGCTTTGAGCTGTTTTTAGTGCCTTTGGTTGTATAATAGCACTTTCAAGTGGTAAGCAAAAGCCTAGTACATTAGAAAAGCATAAACGTGAACCAATGTAATGCTTGCATTTTTAATGATCAACTGAGTTCTGTTGTACAGCTAACAGCTCTTTAATCAACTTCACGTGACTAATTGTAATGCTTATGGCTGTTTAAATACATTCGATTTACTGTATTCGTAAAGTAAAACCAATTGTTTATGGGCCATTTTGAAAACAAATAATCTGTGAAACGAATTCTTTTAACTAGCGAATTTGATAATTATAATAACCATTAATAAATTACCTACGATTTTAAATGCTAATAACAAAATTACTTGAGTTGCGATTTCATTGTCGTGTATCAGCGCATGCATTTCATTAATTACAGGTAAAAATAAGTGCAGCACAAAATGTTGAAAAAAATTTTTTAACATACATACAATGAGGCGGAAAATATTAAAGGAACATGTAAGAATTATGCAGGTTCCTTTGATGTCTACGAATATCTAAGTCAGACAATACACGACAACAAAATGATTCGCGCGAAGACTGCTGTGAAGCAAGTTGTAGCGATATTACAGAAGGTTCCGTAGGACGAGTAGACCTGTCAACATCGGAAATATACACAATATGGAATCCTCGTGTGTAGAAAAATATTTTATGTAAATAATGAAAATATTCAACTAAGTCGTATTTATTCCTGTCCGCTTGATGCTGAAAGTGTAAGACCTGAGAGCTCCGGCGAAAGTGAAGATGACAGTGATATTGATAAATATGTAAAATATTCTTCATTTCGTAAAAATAGGGAACTTTTGCCCCGCCGCGCAAAAATCTTGCGCCCGTGCCCCCAGCGCCACGCCTAATTTTATCGTGGCCGAATATTTTTTTTACTAGATGTAAGTACCAGCAGAATGAATTAAAATAAAATTATAACATGGTTCACTTTTTTAACAAATGAAGTGTAACGTTCTTCGAAATATTTACTATTAAAACTACACTGGAAATGGCAGAACATTTGAGAATTTAATTAGGTGTAGGTAAAAAAATAAAAAATCTACTCACCTACAGTTCTATATTCACTAGTCGATTCTTTAAGACGTCTATCGCGATGATGGTGCATATTTTTTTACTTAAAATTTCTAAGTTGATTTAAATGGTTCTCCTAAGTAAAATATCGACTTTTTATACTTTTTCTTAACTGAAACTAAATAAGGCAGAAATTTTAAATCTGTCATCTAATTTTACGACGTCGGTCGTTGACGGTCAATGGGTAAAATTGCATATTTTCATTGAATAAAGTAGATGATAATGAGTGATAATGAACGGTAATGGTAAATGATATTCCTCCAAATCCCTTAAGACTCAATATAGCTGTGGGACCTTAGAATAAATTATTCTAAGTGTGGGACTTTATTGAGATCTTACGCGGACTTCTTGAGTTTGAAAAGTGATGTTGCACTATTGTTTTATTTGCCAACACTGATGCATGTTCACGATCCCCTAACAGTAAAATCCACCATTATTTCACATTAATGTTCGACAAAACATAAATTATAGAAAATAAAACAAAACTGCTGACATGACGCTTAAAGTTCGCGCCAAGAAGTCAGAAAGAAAATTATCCAACACATAACAGTAAATAATCCACTATTATTTCACATTAATATTCGACAAAACATAAATAATTATAGAAAATAAAACAAAACTGCTGACATGACTCTAAAATTTCCCGCCAAGAAGTCAGAAAGAAAATTATCCAACACAACGAAGCAGCCGAAAATTATTTTGGCAAACGGATTCAAGTAGGTAGGTAGTTGGTACAAAAATTCTGAAATTGGTTTTATTGTTATGCTCAAGGATCCCCAAAATGGCGTTCAAGTACTGGCACTATTTCAGTCTACATCGAGTCTACTGGTATACCGGTGAATTCATATAGAACTACTTTAAAGCCAATGGCACTACAGTGATACATCAAAAGTCTGCTCTCTGGCCTCTGGCTTGATAATTGTTCACGTGTGAGTATTTATACTGCTGGCGGCATTAAATAGCTTTTATAAAGGTTCACTGGGCTGCTTTAGACAGGCACCATTTTGTAAATATTTTATAACCTAAAATATTATCATTCGGACCTATTTATAAAAGCAATAAACCCATAAAACAAGGATAAAACCTAATTTAATATACTGCCCAACCAATACTGTTATGTTAATTATGCAAAATACGTTCAGACTAGAAATACACAATTGTTTTGGTTATTCCACACATATCTTTAATTACCATTTTAGACCAAAACCACAAAATATCAAAGGCGCGTGAAAATTTTCAATAAAACTTTTATAGACAATTAAAGTAAACTGCATTGCGCATTAATATTTGATGGCTTAAATTACAAAAAGTCTAAAACTTTCCCAGTATTATAAAATGTTGTTTTCACAATCACGCGTTTTGACATGTCTTCGTCCATTAAATATTGCGAGACAAAATATAGCTTAATAATTACAACGTCAATGTATTATAAACATTTGTACCGTGGTGTTAGAGATGTTTTTGCAATGACGTAGGGTTTATTAAGCTCGAACTGTGAACACTTAAATAGCTCGTCTAATGCTTTTGTAATGCACTGAACATCTTCATTGTCAAAAATATTGCTAGCTTAGTGCTTTTGTAATGCGATTAGCAACTTCATTGACCATAATAATGCTTCTTTAATGCAATTGGTACCTTCCTTGACCACAATAATGCTAATATAATGCCTAATGCAATTAAACAACTATTTGTAGACCTATATAGGGTCTAAAGCCGTATAATTTGTGCCCAAATAAGCATTATAGTAGCCGTATACACGTGTGTAATGCTACTAGATAACCAAACTTAAATGCCATAACGATACAGAAATGCTGTAATGAGGCTGTTATACTGCTTTGATGTGTTACTTGGGAGATTGAGTGTGACTGATGCTACGTCTCTTACGCTGCACCAGTTGTCCTCGCGCCTGGACTATGGAGTCATTTGTTACAAATATAAAAAAAAACTTTTTTTTATACTATTTTACTATAATATTTAATAAGCATACTTATTATGATAAAGATTTTTTTACGTAAATTGTGTTCTTGTTATTATTTTAAAATAATGGTAAGTACAATCAATGTACAAAATAGGTACTTAAGTAAGTATATAATCAAAAGTGACATTTTCAATAAAATATTCCTAACATAATATAACGTAGAATATCGGAGTTTTATTTTTGTATATTTGCTTCTCTGTAACTAATCGAATCGTAACTCAATTTTCTCGATAACTTTCAAAATGATAGGTTTTTGCTTTCACGTAATAGTTTGCAAGGACAACACAACTGTGTATCCTAATTTTTATGAAGATTTAATAATTTATGACAAAAGCAAAAATGAACTTTAAATCGCTCTCCTGTAAAGTAGCGTTTTTCACTATTGATATTTTACCTGGTACAAATTGTACCTACGATGTACCTACCTACATTTGTGTAATATCACATATTATATAAATAAACAATGATTAATGAAGATTTTTATCAGATAGGTACTTATCTTTTTACATGTATATTTTTATCTTATTATCAAACTGTAGGTACCTACATTATTAATTTATTTTTTTCCTGTTTTCAAATGAGGATGGATGATATTCGAATTACAAAATCCGTTTTTCATTTATTTGTCGTCCGTACCTTGTCTACCTGCTAGTTGCTCTTTCGCACCTCGGTTTAAGTACCCCATATTTTTTTTTCTCTATATTGTATTATGCAAGGAACACGTGGGCTTGGGCTGCATTTCGTTTTTAGCCGACACTTCAAAAGTGTTAAGTTTTTTGCGAGCATGTATGTGTGTTTGTAATATTCATTATGGTCTTGCAATGAAGCAATTAAGGTGTCATTGTATTTGTCGTACCAACCCAAGTATAATAAAACAAGAAGCGTAAAAAAACTTACTTTTAGAAATAATATGATCTTATCTTTCAGCTATTTTAAATTTCATAAGTTTGCAGTTTGGTCTTTTTTATAGTGCGGTAAAAACAACAGTCATTTAATGTATTAGTTCGTAACTGAAAAGTGGCCAGAGTAAATTGCACCTCGCGTAAAGGAAGGAGAAAGTATAACGGTAGCTTTATCAGCATTCCAAATGCAGGTTGTTGATAACTCCATTGCCTCTCGGAGTCTCGATCACCGAGGTCAAAACGTAATACAAACACTAATTATATTTTATATCAATCATTAAAAACTGCCACAAAGAATACAGTGTTTTGTTGAAAAATAATCCAATATATTTGGCTTGACGGTTGGCGCCTAAGTAAACCAGACGGTAGAAGAGTTATGTCTCCCTTTTGAAGAAATTGCGCCATACCATTATTGTTTTTTGGAATGTTATCTACGGTTCTATTTATTTTGCAATTCGTCCCAAACAGTTATGCAATTCACTCTCTGGCTAAAATACAACGATAACAGTCGTTGACCTGCTTAATTAAAGACTGAGACTAGGTTTCTGACTTTGCATCATGGACATATTATTTTGTATTAAGTCCATGCTTTGTTTGATGGCTACAATACTAATTTAATGTTCTTGGTCGCACCATACGTGCTCTTTTTTATTATAGGTTGAGTGCCTGGCTTACATATTTTTGACAAATTCTCATTACACCTATTATAGAAAGGAGCACTGTTATATGCAACATTATCTATAAATAAGTATATTTATAATTAATAATGAATACACTGCTACATACTTAAATAAAAAAGTTAAGGCGATAAAAAATACCAGTTATCTTACAACAAACAAGTAGGTACTTACTCAATCGTCGACTTGATAATTATGTTATGCCGTTTATACTAAGCCGTGTCAGTGGTCTCAGTATATTGAAGATAGAAAGACGACTGATTTGCGTAATTTTTGTAACGTTAAAGATGTTAGGTTTTTTACTTGTCACTACTATTGCATTGGTAGCAATACTCTTATACTTAAATAGAATATATCAAGAAAGCTATTGGAAGAAACGAGGAGTCCTATTCTATAAGAATAATGGGACACTGGGTCCATTTTGGGAGTTTTTAACGACAAAGCGGTCGATGTTTCAAATCTTCAAGGACATATACAACGAGTTTCCGCAGGAGCCAGCAGTAGCTCTCGGCTCATTTTTCTCTCCAAGCCTCTACGTGAAAGATCCAACGAATATGCAACATGTGTTGTCTCTGGATTTAACCATCGAGGTATTGAACCGCTGGATGGAGATCTTCTATCAGACAATGTGTTGATGCAATATGGCCAGCGCTGGAAGTTAGTTCGACAAAGCATCACATCAATTTTCACAAGTGCTAAGTTAAAGAACATGTATTACATCATGGACAAAAGTGCGCAGGATTTTATAGAGTACCTCAACAAAAATCCAGATAAGCTGAAGGCCAACACTTTTGACACATTGAGCACTTTCTGTGCCGCTGCTATAGGTGCTTCAGTATTTGGAATCAGCACACAGTCAGTTTTTGATAATCCTTTCCTTACAATGGCTCAAAAAGCATTTTTACCAAACCTTTGGAACAATATAAAGTTCTCTATGGTCAGCATAAGTCCATTTCTAACCAAACTTTTACGCATAAAAATATTTAATGAGCATGAAAAATTTTTCATTGATGCAATAAGACAAGTGATTGAGCAAAGAAAACGGGACAACGTGAAACGGCACGACTTCGCGGATCTTTGTATTAGTCTGCAAAACGGTGGCACTCTAAGGGACCATGATACGAAATATGAGGTCGAGCCTTCTGTAGAACTGTTGGCAGCACAAGCGTTCTTCTTTTTTATAGCTGGTGTTGAGCCTTCAGCAACTGCAGCTTTTGGCACATTGATAGAACTCGGAAGACACCCTAAACATTTAAAGAAGGTTCAGGAAGAAATTGACGCTACCTTTGAGAAACACAGTGGTCAGTTGTCATTTGACATTGTGAATAGTTTAGAGAAACTGGACAACGCGTTGAGTGAAGCTATGCGCATTCATCCTCCGATTGGTTTTTTGACCAGACAATGCATTCAAGATACAGTGTTGCCAGTTGGTAACATAAAAGTTGATAAAGGAACCAAAATCTTTCTGCCTACATTTGATGTGCACCATGATCCGAAGTATTACCCTGACCCTGAAGTATTTAATCCAGATCGATTTAAAAGCGAAGCCAAGGTTAACAAAGATATGTACATGCCATTTGGGAAAGGCAACCGCCTGTGCATTGGATCTCGATATGCTCAGCTGCAAGTGAAGACTGGTCTGATATATTTATTGCATAATTTCGATGTCAAAACTCATGTAGGCGAGGGTGGTCTACAATATAACAAACAAGCAGTACAAGTAAGACCACACAATGTAGATGTCCATTTAATTCCACGGAAAGGCAGAAAACAATAGGACAAATGAAAAATGTTATGAAATAGTAAGGCAACTTCATAACTTGTAGTGAGTGTAACAAAATTAATATTTCTATTTCATTGTTCAATGTAAAACGAACAAGTATTTTAAATCTGATGTGAATTAGAAGTCTCTCTCATACAGTACTTTCGACTTTAGGAAATAAGTACTTACATAAATTAAAAATAATCTTAAAATAAAATTGACTTTTAATAAATAGTTTTATTGTTCCAAATTTACTTTGATATGATAAATTGCTGGGTTCTTATTTCTTACTATAGATGTTGCTTACCTTTTTGTCTGCGAAATCTGCTATAAAAATCTGCGATAGCTAGATAACAAAAATTGTATATTTTTATCTTGTTACCTAGCAAATTATATCTAAGGCCGACTTTATAGATTGTGGGCCTTACCATCAACACTTAGAGCAATAATACTTTAATTTTACTATGCAAACTCCCATCCGAATATTGCATAGTAAGATTATAGTGATACTGCTCTAAGAGGTGACAGTACACACGTACTCATACACATCTTGGCGGTTGGCATATGCATGCTTATTTGGGAGAAAATTTCTTGAACACCTGTCTATTTTACCTCGCAGCTTTTATTATAATAATGTCTTATCGTTTAAAACGCACATATTTATAAATATGTTAAATTATTTTAAAACGTTTCTTTAAAAAAAAGGACAACGCAGTTTTAGGTAATAGGTATAATCATAACCTTTAAACAAGATATGTACTTACGCCATTATTTTTTATAAAGGCTAATTTTGTACACTGGCATTTGTACATACTCAATTTTTCCTGCCTAAGATGTCATTACACCTGATAGGAATAAAATATACTGCCACTTTATATTTAAAAATATGAAGCATTTTCAAATTTTAAACGAGGAAAGAAATAGTGACTAAAATTAAAAAGGTATGCTTAGACGGTATGTTCATGTAGGGGACGGATGAAAAACGAACGACTGATGAAAAATGTGTAAATTAAGTTCTAAATAATAACTCTACTAGTTCTAAATAGGTACCAAAAACGTTACCAAGCTAAAGACCGTGTATACCAACAAGATAACTACAACAACAATGACGGGACAAAAAACAGATAACGCAGTCGTAATATTTATAGACGAATTATCGAGACCGTGACTTTGCCTGTTGCCTACAAAAACTGTTATGTAACAATAACAAAATAAACATCGCATGTATATACACAAAAACTGGTATCTAAATCACATCGACTCAAGGTCAGCCGTTGTTTGTGCGCGTAATTTTGGTAGTTCCCGCTTAATAACACGCATTAAGAGCTAATGCTCTTAAGATAATAATGTATTAATACTTATCAACATATAAAATATCTGTTGGGCTCCGACTTCCCACATGGAGATTCTTTCAACATCTTTCAGATCTCATTGCATGTACATGATTCAGAAGACACTTTCAGGCTTTGTTGGTAAGTACCAGTTGATAGCGAAGGAAAGCAGTAAAAAAACCACTAATCCTCTTTGGGAAGTGTGGTTATGGCCATGCCTCTCTTTGATTGTTCATCAAGAATGACCAGAGCCTAGCCGTAAAAGGCGGATTATTTGATTTTATGCGATGTAAACTTTGTGATGCGAGAGTGCACGGTATAGTTGTAAGGGGAAGACCTCGACGAACGTACTTAGATCAGATCGGTGACCTTCTCGTTAAAGATCAGGTCAAGAGTTAAAGTTACTCGCGTCCGTAGGTTTACTCTTGAGACCCTACACGTGACCCCTGGGTGGTGCGAAATGAGTGACAATGACTGAGTGGTAGAGCCACGCTGCGTTGCAGCACGCTTTGGGCCGGCTCGCCCGGGGTAATACCACCCTCTCACGAATATCCGGCGTGAAATAATGGCACTTGGTGTTTCGTCCGGCCAGTGAGAGTTCCGGAGGCCCCTTCCCCCCCTCCCCTCTCACAATTCCTATTCCTTTCTTAACCCTATTCCATCCTTAAAGGACGGCACGCGCCTGCGATTCCTCTGGTTTTGCGGGTGTCCATGGGCGGCGGTGATTGCTTTCCATCAGGTGACCCGCCTGCTCGTTTGCCTCCTTCTTATACTTATATAAAAAAAGAGTACCATAAACCGACGAGCATGTATGAAGAATGTTATAAGAGTGAGTGAAGCAAAGGATGTGTGTTAGGGAGAATTGTTAGATAGTAGCAAATAGAAAGCAGGCGTGATGTAGGTATGTATGTAAACTTTGTGATTACATAACGGACGCCAGTCGCTATTGTCATAGTAGAATAAAAGGAAGTATGTATGTTATCTTATCTTCATACATACGCACCGACCGCGGCTTGAATGTGAACGCGGCCGAGCCATCCCGTACGTACGCGCCCTCGCACGAACACACTGGCAAGTTTATTGATGCTAACGATGCCAGTAATAGCACAGTATAAATATTATAAGCTAAAGCAGTACGGAAACTAGGCCTTTTTGTTGTTTTATATACCTACGCGCTGATTGAGCGATAGGGTTGTCCACTTATTTTTGTAAAATTGAAAAAGTTTTTCTTTAAATAGCGCTGTATCTCAGCTAGTTAACGCTTTTTTTTGAGATAACTAGCAAAGCAAGAAGGTGGTCACTTTTAATTTTTATAAAATTAAAAGGTATTTTGTTTATTTTTTATCAAAACGTTTATTCTAGTTCTTTAATGATCAAATAATCGAATGAATTGACTAGTTTACAAACAAAACAGTAAAATGAAAAAATCTTCAACATTATAAGAAGTCTTCGTTAGTTATTATAAATTACTCACTGAAAAATACTTTCGCCTGCTACGACAAGTTCAAAAAGCTTTATTATAAAATTTTATATACTTAGTGTAAAAACTTCTCATTCTAATGAATAGCTTTTTAAAAGCGGCACTATAAAATAGATTTTGTCTACTTCTTTGTAAATTAATACAGCTACTTATTTAATTAATTAATACAGCAGAGTTTAAGCAGCCGTAAACTACGCAATACACTCGCGGCATTTTTAAAAATTAACAGCGCTCGCAATTCAATAATAATACACCACAGTGACCACTCGTCTCGACGCGGTATGCGCTACTGAGAGCACTGCGATGTCCGCTTAGGGGCCCTGTTAGGCTGGTTTCACAGTCACGTGTTTGACCAGCGCCGGCCACACGCGCGCACTACATAGTAGTTGCACGTTTGAACTGCGTGATGACTATGAAACGCAACCTACAATCTAGTGTAATTATTGTAAGCGCGCGCGTGTGGCCGGCGCTGGTCAAACGCGTGACTGTGAAACCAGCCTAAAACGTGCGTCTGTGGGCGTGCGTCGTTTCGAGCGTTTGTACGTAGCTTCCTTACTGCTTTAGCTCATATTTATACTGTGGTAATAGGTTTGCCAGTCGCGCCGGTCGCGCGCGGCCCGTGCGTAATGCCGCGCGCGCCTGCGTGTTTCGTCGCTGCGCCGATTTCACAGTCACGCGTTTGATGCCGGCACAGACCAAACGCGTGACTGTGAAAACAGCCTAATGTTTAGGCAATTATCGCTCGCTCGGTGGCCAAGTCAGCGTACCTACTTGTTTTATTCTACTATGCTATTGTGGTTGTCCATTGGCATTCATTTTATCTACATATATAAGTGTACTCAACAAAGTAATCAATTTATATTACAGCGATATGAGTCTATTTATATTATGCATACAGATTTTATCAACTTTATGTTATAAAATTTCAAATGATACCGACGGGAAAGATTGTCGGTTAAAATATAAAATAGGCTTTCATAAAATAATAGCCAACGGCTACCCCTGGTGATATTCGGACTGTTAGAAATTCCCCAAGAAATAAAAAAGTCCCGGGATTAAATTGTAACTATACTGTACTTAGAACGTGTCTCTGTTTCTTTTACTTTATGAATGTCTTGAATCGATCTGAATTGAATCTATTAGTTTAAGATATTTAATCATTCAATCAATCAAAAGTTTATTGATTAATGTTTTATATTTTAGCGTTTTATTAATGCTTAAATATACTAAAAGTTTATTGCCAACTAAGTGTACACATTATCCAACACACACAACTTACAAAATTCTTTATGCTGTCAACTGCCGTGATGCCAGACACAATAGTAATTCAATAGTTAGTAGGTTTTCTCGCAGGTGAGAGGTTATATTTCTACAGTATTTTCTAGGTTTTCCATAATCTGATCATTGAGACACGATTGTAGCACAATCGAAGCCCTTGTTTTTTTTTAACGATGGACGCGCGCTTCACTGTGTTGTGAGCGGCTTTTTTTGGTGTTGTTGGTGGTGCTTGTATTTCTGGGAGTTGTCAGCGGCTTGTGATTGGTTTTCAGGTAACTGAGGTGTGTCTGGGACGTTTTCAGTGGCTATTGGGTTTCGATGTCAGCTGCTGTCCTAATGTTAATTAAGGATGGCCGGGGATCAAGGTTGAGGTTTTTTTTGACCGTACGAGTGATAGTGCTGATGACGTAGTGAAGTTTGGGAACCTTGAACGTTTTTTCCTAATGTTAATTGAGGATGACCGGAATAATATCTGTAATATTCTAAAAAAAATTAAATAGTTACAATTCAACTAATCAATGAGTACAGAGGATGCAGGAATGGGTGTCAGGGCTGTATTATCATTTATTCAGGATATTGGTGGGTTGATAGAGATTACTTGTTTTAGACAACAATTCATTCATCATAGTTGTGTTGGTAGCGTCCTAGCATACAGTCACTAAAAATAATGTATTTATCTAATTTGTTACCTTGGATCGTTTATTTAAATCTTCAAGCTTTAGATGGTAATAAAACAAAGATACAGATATCACCGAACAGGGAAGATGTTTTTTTAAACTTGTGTGTAACAAAGTCATGGTTTTTGGTGAGTGTGGAATTGATGTTAAATAATACGAGTCAATCTGGAGAAGCAAATTTAAAAGTATTTTTATTGCAAAAAGGTAGTATCACACATTCAAAACTTATATACATAACTCCAGACAATTATTATAATTTTCCGATATGTATTACGAATGGAATGTTAATCGATAAAATTGAGATTACAAGAGAGTATATTGGGTGCCCTTCGGTTCGCCTAAAATTGTTTGTCCTAATATGGTTTGGCCAAACCGTTTTGGCCTAAACTTAAAACGTACAATTTAAACAACTATTTTAACGGGACCTAACAAGATTAATTTTGTAAGTAAGTACATATCTACTTACTGCTTGACGTTTCGGCCGCGATGCTGCGGCCGTGGTCACAAGCAGTGTTGCCAGGTCCATTTTTATAAAATCAGAGGATGCGACTAAAAAAAATCAGGAGATGTATGGGGAAATATTTCAAAAATCAGTACATGCAATTTTGTAGAATAAAAAAATGATGAGCATTTAAATAACATAACATTTTATTAATGTTTATACATATTGTCTAGGTACATTTTACTCTTAGAGCATTCAAATTTTACTATTATGCTTGCCTAACATTTCTGGGCTTATATTATATTATAATCGTAACAATTTGAATTTTTCAAAAGAATTTTGGTAGGTATACAGCATTCCAGAAATTACTTCGGTGGACATTTTATTATTATTTTAATACGTTTAAAGTAATACGCATAACTTAAATAAAGATGTATCGCTTTCTCCACGACTAATAATATTTAATTTAGCTTCACGTAATCATTAGCGGGGTGTGTGTAAACCGGTTTATTTTGTGGTCTGTGGAGTAAGATTTAAGTTTCAATATTCAACTTTGTGTCCATCACGCTAAGGTCCATTTTATGATGTCAATTTTGTAGAGCCAACATAACTATGATAATTTTGTGTTTTATTTCACGCAGGTTCTTTATTACTTTTCATGTTTTAAAGTGAGTAAAGCGAAGTGAGTAAAGATCTGAAAAAATCAGTAGAATTTCAGTTGAAATCAGTAGATCAATAGAATTCTGGGAAAATCAGTAGATCCCCCGAAAAATCAGGAGATCTGGCATCGCTGGTCACAAGCCAACTGACGCTGTGTTCGCTTGTGACCACGGCCGCTGGTGGTTCGCTTACTTACAAAAAATTATCGTGTTAGGTCGTTCGGTCGTCGTTAGGTAGTGTCGTATTAGGTCCCGTTAAAATAGTTTTAATGCAATGCAACGCGATAGTTTAAAGTCTTCTCGTCATAGTTATATTGAAAAATGTGAGCAGTTGATATGCCTTACAAAGAATTATATCCTGGGCATTGATAGCGGTAGACATGATAGTGTAAAATGTCTAAGTTCACTACCACTTCCACTGAATTTATCAACGTTATTTCCGGTAAGTAAATTAAAACATGGGAACAGAACTAGTGGTTTTATTACTGGGTATATAAAAAGAGAGACAATTAATTGTGTTGCACATACATAGTTTCTGTCTGCTAGTAACCAGCTAGTTTTTTAAAATTTTCTTTGTGAGTTATTAAACTTTGAAATGATATCATTGTTAAAAAAATTAAATGATACTGGAAATAAAGTGTGGTTAAAAGTACCTGATTTAATAGAAAATCAGGCTTATCTTATTATAGACGCCCACCAACAAGTATCAAAGTTCGATAGCAGTAAGCTACAGACGATTCTGACTCTAAATTCAGGATATTTAACGCTTCCAACGCGATTCAATAATATGAAATTAGATCAATTAGACTATTTAAAATCAGGCATCTGTATGATTAGGGGTAAACCAATTGGGAAGACATACAGATTTAACTTTACCCCAAAGGAAAACTATGAGGGATATGTTTAATTTTAAGTGAGTATAATAATAAAAATATTGTATTTTTTTTTATTTTTAGGTCTCCATGATGCAGTTAAAACCAGTCCTAGGTATATAATCCCCGTCGTTTACTTAATTCACCTGCGTTAGGTGATGTTTTACCGTTCCCGTATACTTTCATTTCTTGTAGGTAGTCAGTTTTCTATTAAGTTATGAGGATGGTAGTTTATAATATATGATTTTTTTATTTGTTTACAGATAATCAAAACCATGAGGATAATGAGGGTAATATTAATTTAGCAGCAAACGAGGAAATGGAGGATGAGGATCTTGAAGAAATCAGGGGATATTTCAACATGTATAAACGTGAGTGGGTGTTCCATTGAATGTATATATCACCTCTTTTAACTTGCTGGCGAAGACCAATCCCTTCCAATTCAATCAATATGAACGTTGCAAAGTTACCTCCTGATATGTATTTATATACAAACGATGATAATTATTACTTGCTTCTCAAGATGTGGGATGATATATGTATACATATTGAGAATACTATCGGGATACCAACATTAATTATGATGAGTGGATGACATATGTTAAAAATGTAGAGTCAGACTCATTTGGTTATATAGCTTTTTCTATAACAGCTGCTTCAAAATTGTTATGTGTTGCGTATTGGGAGATTACATTGAGATGGTGGAGGAATAACTAGTCTTACGGTCTTACTCATCATCCTATCTATCCTTGTAAAATGTTGTGTTGACCCCACATGCAACCTGTTTGTTTAATTTAGAAATAAGAATAATAAAATATAAATGCTTATTTAGATTTTTTTGTATTTTTAAATGTAGACATAATTTTTTTAGAAATGTTATGTTATGCACCTACATGCATTGCGATTGTTTAATTTTAAAATAAGTTACCTGTTTGTTTAATTTTAAAATAAGAAAATGAAATATAAAATGCTTATAGTTCTATTATAGTTTTTATTTTACCAACAGATTAATTACTATATCAAGCTTGATAGGGGGATACTTAAATGACATTACTCTTACACATGCATTGCGATTATATAACCTGTTTGTTTAATTTAGAAATAAGAATAATGGAATATAATATTAATATTGCTTATTTCGATTTTTTTGTATTTTTAAATGTAGACATCATTTTTAGAAATGTTAAGTATGCATTGCAATTAAATAACCTGTTTGTTTAATTTAGAAATAAGAAAAAATAAATAAAAATGTTTATAGTTTTATTAAAGTTTTATTTTACAAACAGATTCATTAATATATCAAGCTTGATAGTGGGATACTTAAATAACATTACTCTTATCAATCCAACTCTGTTCATTCATACCAAGCCACTTAACAAGCACTTTATCACCTTTCCTTTTGAAAACCTTCTCAACGAGATACACATCAAAATATCGAACCCTCTGCAACTCCTGTCCATAGAAAGAGCCTGCGATAGGTTCTTGCTTTGCGTCTTGAAGTAAATACGTTACAGGATAAATGTTTTGCACCTTTGTGATTTGAAATATTTCAGTGCTCCAGTTACCAGTATAGCCTTTGCTGAAAATAGATTTGTACTTGCTGATTCTCACATGCTCACCCACCTTTTATTTAGCAGGTGGTTTGATTTTCAAATGATTGTACACTTTGTGAAGAATCGTGCTGGAATTCTTCTTATTTACATCAGCAGGTGACATTCTGATGGTAGAGTGTTTTTTTTTAATTATAACACTCCACAATACTATTTAAATCTTGAGTCCATTTATAGGAATCCTGTAAACTAAAGTGCTGCCATAACCAATGTTTCAGAGTTCTTATCGCTCGCTCCGCGATAGAGGCTTTCCTAACGCTATAAATATGTAGAATAGTGATTAATATTATGTATTTTCATAAGAGCTTGAAACTGACTGTTGAAGAACTCTTTACCATCATCCGACTGAATGTTTTTCGGTTTCCGTTTCTCGAGACATACAATTTTCTACATAGCTTTTGTAACGTCATGCGCATTTATAGATGTGAGTGGTTGTATATCATATCATATATTTGGAAAAGGTATTTGTTGAAAAATTTGCTCCATCAGTCCAGGCGTTAACGTATAAAATTATTCTTTTATTTTTTATCTTATTGGTAGGGTGTAAAATAAACCTTTTCTCCACCTATAAAAATGTCATGATGGTGAGGGTCAATGGATTTTAACAACTTTCGTTTTACACCCTTATCACCAAGAATGTTACTAGTTGAGGAAGACATTTTATAATGATGTTCATCGGGTGGTTGTTGTCAAATACAAAGCATATTTACAATGAGATGAAATGGTCAAACCCCTTACGATACCGTCCCTTATTTATGTTTCTATCTTTGTCTATCACTAGGAGAGAGTACTTTTCACCCCAACAATCATAACAAATATTTTGAAACTGTCAACACGTCATGCCAATGTTTACGTGATCATCATAAGCATATCGAAGGTTCAAATCATCTTGTTTGAAAAGCAATATCAGATTCGCGTTATCACGCACCAGCAGTATCGGTTTCCTACTGCTGACCGCGCGGTAGATCGCCGATGAGATGGACGGACCAGGTTAGAGCAGCCGTGGATAGCTGCTTGTGTCTGCACTAGGAAGGCGGCTGCCAGAGATGAATGGTGAAGCGTTGTAAGGCGGGTTACTACTGCTGAAGTGACGACCACTCTGCGAAGAGTGTAACGACTAAGAAGCAAGAAAGAATGTATACCAATAACAATTATTAAAAGGTCGTATGTTTTCCATACGATTTCGGTCTAGCGATGCGGCCATTCTGGTATTATTAGTCCAGTAAGTTTGCAATTTTGAAAAAACATTGAATTAACTTGTGCTTATTTTGTAAACCGTGAGTCCTATCAACATACATTCAAAAACAATATTGTAGAGAATTAATTGAAGAATATGTTGTTCTTTGACAGTTTTTACATAGCTTTAACCGTTTTCATGATAAATAAAAAAAACACGATTAGGAACATAAAAGGTAGGGGGAGGGGGGGAAACAATCATTTCCCGACGTGTTTCTATATCGATATTGAAGTACATATATAAAAGCTACATTCGTGCCAAGGTTGATGCTTTCTTCCGAATGGGACCGTAAAATTGATTTTTGTTAGGACAAGGAGCCGTACTATAGTGGGTGGTGGAAATGTTTCAAAAAACTCGAATAAGAAGGGTGTTGTTGCTGATGAGGGGCCTGAAACTTCTTCAAGTGATGGCAGCTATGGCCAAATATCTTTAGAAATTGGCAAGGTGCCGGCGTTATTTATAGCTCCAGATAAGGACCATAAGGATACGGGCTGTGATGTGCAGTTTTTGCGACCAAACAATTATGCAATGTAATAATGACAAACAGTCAAAACATAAGAAATAAAATTAAAATGTAATGATGACATTTGTTATTTTCATTAGTAATATTAACATAATAACGGGTCGAGCTGAAAATAACTCGGTAATTATGACATTTGTTTATCGTAATAACATAACATTGTTTCTTACCTTAAAATGTAGAATAATCATCATAAATAAAAAACCAATCTTCTTTCTTTTTACACCACGAGAATTTTTGTGATCACGCTCTTTGCTAAAGAAACAGCCAAATTAAAACTAACACTAACCCTTAAAACTTTTAATCCTATTTCCTACTAATATTATAAACGCGAAAGTTTGTAAGTATGGATGGATGTTTGTTACTCTTTCACGTGAAAACTACTAAATGGATTTAGATGAAATTCGGCATACAGATAGTTTAAAACCTAGATTAACACATATAATACTTTTTATATTACCGATATTCCCACGGGAACGGGAACCACGCGGGTGAAACCGCGAGCGGCCGCTAGTTAGTAATAATTAAAATATGTAATAAATTTGTGTGTGTTGTATAACTATATGTAATACTTATATAAATATTATTATTACCATTTTTTTACAAAATTTTATAACAAAAACATATTTACAAGATTTATGACGACATCCGTGGTATTGAAAAGTTAGTAGGCCAGTTCCGCCCAAGTAACACAAGAAAGCATTTTAAGAAACGAATAGTAAATTTATGTACAACTTAAGGCCCGTGTAAATTGTTATATAAGTTCACCGAGCATCTTAAAACCTCATATTGGCATCTTAAAACCTTTATGATGCTTTACACTGTATAACGGTTGAATAATGGCATATCAAAATGCTTTTGTAAAGCATTTAGTTGTAGTAGAGCAAATCTAAACGCAGCTATACAGCATTCAGCTTTATTAATTGCATTTGGATATACAATAGCATTCTTAAATAATAGATAAATGCTTAAGGCTACTTAATGGCTTTAAGTTGTACCATTATATTGCCCCTTAAATCTATTGTACAGCTTTGAGCTGTTTTTAGTGCCTTTTGTTGCATAATAGCACTTTTAAGTGGTAAGCAAAAGCCTAGTACTTCTGAACAGCATAAACGTGAATCAATGTAATGCTTGCATTTTTAATGATCAACTGAGTTCTGTGGTAGGTACAGCTAATAGCTCTTTAATCAAATACATGTGACTATACATGTGGCCATACGCATTACAATAATACGTATGGCCAGCTACTAGTACCGGCGGCATTAATTAGCTTTTTTAAAGGCTCACCGGGCTGCTATATACAGACGTCATTTGTAAATATTTTATAACCTAAAAAATTATCATTCAAACTTATTTATAAAACTAATAAATTATGTTAATTATGCAAAATATGTTCTACACTATAAATACACAATTGTTTTAGTTATTCCACACATATCTTCTAATAACATTTTAGATCAAAACCACAAAATATCGAAGGCGCGTGAAAATTTTAAATGAAACTTATATAGACATTTACAGTAAACTACATTGCGCATTCATATTCGATGCCATGAAGTAACAAAGAATCAAAAAGTAACACAGAATTATAATTTTTATTTTACAATCAAGCGTTTTGACATGTCTTCGTCCATTATTATAATGCGAGCCAAAGTAGTTTAAATACAACGTCAATGTATTATAAGCATTTGTACCGTGGTGTTAGAGATGTTTTTGCAATAATGTAGGGTTTATTAAGTTCAAAATGTGAACACTTAAATAGCTCGTCTAATGCTTTTGTAATGCACTGAACATCGTCATTATCAAAAATATTGCTAGCTTAGTGCTTCTGTAATGCGATTAGCAACTTCATTGACCATAATAATGCTTCTTAATGCAATTGTTACCTTCCTTGACCCCAATAATGCTAATAAAATGCCTCTGTAATGCAATTCAACAACTATTAGCAAACTTATATAGGATCTAAAGTCGTATAATTTGTGCCCAAATAAGCGTTACAGTAGCCGTATACACGTTTGTAATGCTTCTATACAACAAAACTCAAAATGCGACTACGATACAGAAATGCTGTAATGCGGCTATTATACTGCTTTGATGTGTTACTTAGGCGGGGACGCCATTTCTGTGGTCTCGAGTTCGATTCCGGGTCGGGTCAATTTAGAAATAACTGTTTTTTTTTATTTGTATTCGTTTGTTTTCTATGTGTGATAAGTATGCACAGGTCTCAAAAAAAGCTTAACTTGGTCTAGATAATCTGCCACCTCTGGCCAGATAACCTATCACAATCTGATAAGATAGGCTGCCATCGACACAGCTGCAATAGACTTCAATTTTGTGCGATAACGAACGTAACTAAACAACATCATAATAATATATTATAATCACGACTGTTAACCAGAGACCAGGCGATGTAGTCCACTTTTCACCAAATAGCGACTGCACATGTGCTCAGCGTGACAGGTGGTGAGCCCATCGCCGCTCTATGCCGTTGGATGTATATGTACAGTCTTTATTATTATTATTTTTAATTTTTTTTTCATTTTTTTTTTATATAAGTACTAACTAGCATTATGGTCGCCTGATATACAGGATTTTCCTAGTTCGGGCAAAAATTTAATATGTTTTATCTATAAGAATATATCTATCAATGCTATCCAGATAACTGATAAAATGTTTTACTAGAAAAAAATCAACCAGTCTCAGGAAGCTCGAGTGGGATTCGAACCCACGACCTTTGGATTGCCGGTCCACTGCTCTAACCGCTGAGCTACCGAGACCCCAGAAGACTCGCTGAATTTTTCCTAGTAGTTTGATTACGCTACAAGCCAGCGGTATTACGTCACTGGGAAGTCTACCCTCACATTCGAAAGAAATACTATTGCAAGTATTTAACAATCGATAAAGACGTAATTGCTTATAAATATCTTTATTATTGAAATTTTGCATTCACAATGCTAGTGGGATTCGAATCCCACTCGAGCTTCCTGAGACTGGTTCATTTTTTTCTAGTAAAACATTTTATCAAGAATATATCTGTTCTGTTTATATGTGTGATTTTATATGAAAAAATAAATAAATATGATTATTATATATGTTAAGATATGATATGAGTCTTTAGTCCGTTAGTCGCCTTTTACGACACCCAAGGGAAGAGAGGGGGTGGTAGTATTCTTTCAACGCTACGCGACTCGGTTAATGTTAACGAAGTTTTTTTATGTAAAAAGTAGTTTTTTTATGTAAAAAGTAGGAAAACGATCTGTCGGGTCACCTGATGGAAAAAAATCACCGCCGCCCATGGACACCCGCTAATCCAGAGGAGTCGCATGCGTGGCCGACCTTGAGAGAGGAGTAAGAATTGTGAGGGAAGGAGGGGGAGAGACTGGCCGCCGGTACTTTCACTCAGCAGACGAAACACAACGGCAACGAGTACTAACTTAAAAACCAGAAACATAAAAATATCTTTAAAATAAAAAATATCTCCAAGAGAACAAACTATCGGCAAAGTCCCCAAATGCTAAAAATCTTACTTACTACGTTACTAAGATGATTCTGCCAAGGTTTTATCAAAGAATCCATCCAGTTTTAAAAAGAAAGTCCGCTTGTTCAAGTGGACTTCCTTTTTTTATGTAAGCCTAACAATTGCCACTTCAGAGCGGCTGCACGTATACTTGATTAATTCTGTTTTTGTTGTGTTTGTAACTCAGAACAATGCTTTAGTTATTGTTCTGAGGCTTGTCACTGCTAAGGACATGGTTTGCATGGCAAAAATCCTCTATGGGTTACGGGCTGCTAGTGTAACATACTTTAATGTGATTGTCAAAAACGTTAAAATCTCAGGAACTACTGGTCCGATTTAAAAAGTTATTTCAGTGTTAGATAGATCATTTATCGAGGAAGGCTACAGGCTATATCATTACGCCAAGACTAATAGGAACGGAGCACCAATGAACAATGTTTCAAAATCGGGGGGTATTTTTTTCTTTTGAGAGCTTCCGCTGCGTGCGGTGCGTAAACGGTTTACGTTTCGCAAAAATCATTCAAAAAAAAGTCTGCGGGAGCATATTATGTAGGTCTATCTTTTAAGGTTGGCTCACTATAACCTTTTTTATGCTAACCAAATTCGTTCTAAAATAATGCATTATTTGCGAAGGTGTTTTATAAACATGATATTAATCCTTAGGTATCCAAACGAATACGTTATTCATCACAAGTATTTCATTTAAAACAAAATTGCCCTTTTTCGATTTCGAATTCGATTTCAATGAATATCTTAGAAGATATCGCAGTTTTAAAATAACATCGCAGCAAAATTAATGATCAAGTAGGTACTGCGCCACAGAATAAACTGCGCGCGCATTTATGATGTACAAGGCCAGCGTAATGTTTTAAAGTTCCACTCTTACTGATAAAAGCATGATGTAAAATAGGTACCTTAAATAGCTCCTTAACTTACGTATAATAAAAAAATATTTTTACCCTCTACGTAAACAAAGTCGCGGGTTGACGTTAGCGTTAGCCCAAAGTAACTATCTCACGCGGACGAAGTCCCGGGCAGAAGCTAGTAATATAATTATTATTGGTGGTGAAAGAAAACTACCACCCCCTCTCTTCCCTTGGGTGTCGTAAAAAGCGACTAACGGACTAAAGACTGCACATACATCCAACAGCATAGAGCGGCGATGGGCTCACCACCTGTCACGCTGAGCACATGTGCAGTCGCTTTTTGGTGAAAAGTGGACTATGGTAGAGGACTGCTTTTGGTGTTCTCATTGCCTAATCTCTGATTAACCCTTCGGGGATAATAGTCGTAATTATATGTATGAATACATGATGATATATTTGCAGTTGGGGCACGTAAACAATTTAAAGACAACTACTTACTAATACTTAGATATTCTGTGCTAATACGTACGTAATTTATTTACTATTGATCGTCTTAAATGGGTTTTAAAGTTCTGTCGATACTAAGTAACCGTGGAACATTAGTAACTGTATTCCACAAAGTTCAAACAATGTGGAACTCATGTGATTTTAAAAAAGGCAGGAAAGTGAGTATGTTGTGATTCAGTGAAAGTACAATCTATATAAATAGACAAATTAAAAAAAATCACTGTTGCCGCATATAGGTTTATGACGATGCAACAAAAGTTACACTAATCTTATCATATGTTCGACAGCATGACCCTTTCGATAACTTAAACGTCGGTAAGCCAAACGAGATAAAAAATACCGGTGTTTGGTATAAATACTAAACATGTTATGCGATATTTCATAACGATACGGACAGTTCTTGTTTAAACATCAATTCATAATTAGCATTTTAAAATGTACGAAGTTTTACTAGTCACTGCCCTCGTGTTACTAGGAACATTATTTTACTTGCATGGCATTTATAATGAAAGTTACTGGAAGAAACGAGGCGTGGTTCTTAGCAAGAAAAATAGAACTTTGGGTATATTCTGGGAATACATGACGAAGAGGCGACCACTGTTCCAAATAGTTGGAGACCTTTACAAGGAGTATCCTGATGAGCCGGCTGTAGCGGTGGGTTCCTTCCTGACGCCGCTCCTCTTCGTCAAAGATCCTACAAATATGCAACACGTGTTATCACTAGATTTTAATTCTTTTAACCATAGAGGTCTAGAACCATTAGAAGGAGATGTTCTTTCAGACAATGTTTTAATGTTAAATGGAAAACGGTGGAAGTTAGTACGACAAAACATGACATCGATATTCACAAGTGCTAAGTTGAAGAACATGTATTACATCATGGACAGGAGCGCGCAGGACTTTGTAGAGTATCTCAACCAACATCCAGAGAAACACCAGAAAAATGCTTTTGACACTTTGAGTACTTTCTGTGCCGCAGCCATTGGTGCTTCCGTGTTCGGTATCAGCTCTCAATCAGTTTTCGATAATCCGTTTCACAAAATGGCACAAAAGGCAGTACAACCTTCCTTTGTGACCAATTTTAAGTTCAGTATTGCAACCATTAGTCCATTTTTAACTAAACTCTTTCGTATAAAAATATTTTCAGAACACGAAAAGTTCTTTGTTAGTGCCATAAGAGACGTGATTGAGCAAAGAAAAAAGGATGGTGTTAAACGACACGACTTCGCTGATTTATGCGTTAACCTGCAGAACAATGGCAATCTAAAAGATCGTGACACTGACTACGAAATCGAACCTACTGTGGAACTGTTGGCAGCACAAGCATTCTTCTTCTTCATTGCTGGTGTAGAACCTTCAGCTACTACAGCTTTTGCTACACTGATTGAACTTGGAAGACATCCTGAACAACTGAAAAGAGTTCAAGAGGAAATAGACACTGCATTAGAAAAACACAATGGCAAGTTATCATATGAAATTGTGAATACCTTAGAGATCCTAGAAAATGCGATTAATGAAGCTATGCGCATTCATCCTCCGATTGGTTATTTAACGAGAAAGTGTGTTCAAGATACGGTCCTGCCCGTTGGGAACATTAAAGTGGCTAAGGGAACTTCAATCTTTCTACCCATGTTCGATGTGCATCACGACCCGAAGTACTATCCGGAACCTGAAGTGTTTAACCCCGATCGTTTCGCCAGTGGTACCGGTGTTAATAAAGACATGTTTATGCCTTTTGGAAAAGGCAACCGTGTGTGCATTGGAGCTCGGTATGCTCAGCTGCAAGTAAAGAGTGGACTTATCTATTTATTACGCAATTTTGATGTGAAAACCCATATTGGAGAAGGTGGAATAAAGTATAGTAAGCAACAGATTCAGGTGAGGCCTGATAACGTGGATGTAGAATTTATTCCTCGTAAAGTTGACGCTAACTAGGCTGACAATTGTATTATAATTCAATGCATTAGAATTTAAACATTTTTTGCTATATCTGATTAGTGTGTTTACCAAAATTATAAATTCCCATGAATTATTCCCAATACGGGTTGGTGGGTTTTAACGACTGCCATTTTACGACAACAACCGAGACCAACGATCAACAATTGAGCTCCTCCTTATTGTAGTACCTACTCTTTATCAAATAATGTTTGAGTATGTACTAAATAAGTTTAAAGCTTAAATAATTTAATACTATCAATCGATATTCTCTCTACAAAATAAATCTTTAAATACCTACTGACTGTATTCTACTTTAGTAAAAAGGGAAAACTTTTCATGTTATTTTACTAAATAATAACAAATAATTATTTTTAAGATTGTCCTTCTAATTAAATAATTAAGTGTATTGATTGACAATTTGTAATTACTTAGATTTTATTTGCCTGTTGCTATTAATCTTTAAGTTTTTGTAAAAAAGAGATTGCTAGTGACTCTTACAAGAAAAAGCGATGTCCACTTAGGACATGAAAATGATATTTTTTTAAATAACAATTTAAAGGTGACGTTTTGACGTGACAACGTCTTAAATTAGGTTGCGGCTGGGAGTCACTTATGAAAAAGTGTAACGCTGGGTAACGTTACGATGAGTCACCGAACGAGAGAGAGGCCCGCCGAATGCCTTGCGTCTCTCTCCCACTCAACTATGATAAATTTGTGCAATTCTTATTTTCATTCAATTCCTTGTTCCTATTGTGCAATTTAATTATATTCATATCAATAAATATTCTACCGAGAAAAAGACGTTGTCACGTAAAATCTTCGCCCGTAAAACCGACTTTACAGGCAAACAATTTTTATTAAATCTAACTTTATGCCAGTACTGTTAAAATTATTTACTAAGTAAGTACATATTATTTCTTAACTGTTAGAATTGAACCAAAAATACTTAAGAAGTTAACTATACCAATTTTAATATACTCGAGCATGGAAATTTTGTATTTACTGTTAGTACAAAGTTTAGTTAATTATGTTATGGAACTATTGTTATATACCACTAACATTTAAGTCATTTACCGTGTTTATTAGATTAGATTCATTAAAATTGTCTCTAAATGTTATTTATATTACACGAATGACTGCTCTGTTGCAGGCGGTCCAAATACTCGTACTTACTGATAGTACTAAGTACTTGTTAAAGTACTAATCTACTTATGTTATTTAGAAATACATTTTATTTACTCATATAATATAATTTTTGTTATTTTTATACCATTCATAGATTGCAGCTAAAATATAAGCATGTATCCCAATTACCTACATTATTTGATTGGTTCTTTTAAACACACTTTAAAGATTCCGTACCTAAATTAAAAGAGAAGAGGAACTCTTATTGTAATCACTTTGTTGTCCAACAGGCTGGTATATTAAGAGGCCTATTACATCTCGACTGTGATTTTTGCGTAAAATCGCCAATTTTGGCGTTATGGATCTGAGAAACAAAAATACATTAATAATTATGACTTATTGAATAGTGTAGAATAGCTACTGGAATAGTGCGTAGCGGCCTCGCTTTTTGTAAATATTGCTTAACTTTTTAATTAAACCCCAAATTGCAGAGAAAGATTTTCATAAAGTGCGCGAAGGCACTTTTTTGAGCTCATCAATTGAACTACTGTTCTAAACAAGTGGAATAAAAAAATTATAATGTTATCTCTTATATAGTCGAATAGTGCGTAGCGGCCTCGGAATTTTTAGATATCATTGATTTAATATAGTAAAAAAATCTTATTCTAAACCAAAAAACTTCGAAAATCACTATAAGTTAACAGTGAATATCTCCTATCTACGATAATACTATTGAGCAAAATGTATACCAGAGTAATTGTTACTTCATGAGGAATAAAGATTTTATAATAAATTTATTATCCAATTTCGACATAAACGATAAATACAACTGCAAAATTACTACAAAATGCGATGCGCCGGCCGTCCGAATTCAACTTATGCTCACAGAATGGATATTTGTAATATTATGCACAAATTTATTAAACTATTTCGATAAAAACAATAAATACAACTGCAAAATTACTACAAAATGCGAAAATAGGCATTTTACGCAAAAATCACATTCGAGATGTAATAGGCCTCCTATGTATAATCATCTTATATATAATCTTCTTCTTATATATAATCTTATATATAAATTATTATATAATCATCTAAATCTTAAACTTCGTTCAGCTTTTTATTTTATAATTAGACCGGCAAATGACCCCACTCCACCTGATGTTAAGTAGAAGTTCATGCTTGAGGACAACTGGTGCAGCATAAGAGACGTAGCATTAGTCACCTTCATTCGCGCACAAAGTGCCTCTTCACGCCTCATTGACCTTATATCATAGGTAGGAGAGATTACGTGTGCTGGTAGACAATTCCATCTCACGGAGGTGCGACAAAGAAACGAGTTACCAAATTTCTTTGTGCGTGACGGAATATTAGAGTTTAGTGAATTGGTGACTCCGGAGAGTAGCACGCGTACTCCTATGGAAGAAGGGAGAAGGAGGGATGAGGTCAAAGAGTTTTTCAGAGCACTCGCCTTGGTAGTAAACGGTAAAAGACGCTGAGTGATGCAATATCTCTACGCAATTGCAAAGGCTCGAGATCGAGAGTATTCTGTTGATCTCTGCATTGCCGATAATACGCACAGCACGTAGCTGCAATCTGTCCAAGGCATCGAGAAGGTACTTTGCGGAGCCGTCCCTAAGGTGAGAGCAATACTCCACGCAAGACCGCACCTGTGTCTTGTACAATAGGCACAACTGATCAGGCGTGAAGAATTGCCGCACCTTGTTCAGGACACCGAGTTTACGTGAGGCATTTTTATGATCGCAGCGAATATCCATACTGAGCATGTTAATACTGCTCTGCAGGCTTAAAGAGAGGTACCCTGAAGAGAAGAAAGGGGAAGGAATGGAGAAATAGCTTTTTTGTAGAGTAGCAAGTACATTTCTTGGCTAGTCGTTACTCGGTTAATTACCGCCTAGTGCGAACCTGGCTTTAAAGATATCTGTCGCTCAAATTGCGGAAGGTTGTGAGTTTGAATTTCATAGTTCAAGTGTTTCACCAGCTCGGTGAGTGGACGACATAGCCAGCCTAGTTGGAAGGCAACGGATCAGGCTGGCACAGGACAAATGGCGTGGAAAAGAGAAGGCCTATTATACTTAGCAGTGGGTAGATATAGGCTGATTACCTAGATAGATAGTTCAGGTGTTATTTTAAGAATATATGACATGAAAAAAAAAGAGGAGCATCCTCTTTATAAAATTAAAATTGAAATTTCTTACTTTATTTAGATACTGTTGTGCAAGTGCAATACGTGTCATGAAACTAACATTTCGAAAGATTTCAAGATTTAGAAATACATTTGGTTTGGTGATACATATAACAATTACAATCATTCAGATAATATGACCTTCTAAAAAGTTTCAAGCTTTGTCATATCCAGCAACTCGACATTAACACACATTCGCGCAGGATCCCCACCACCCATTAATGGAAATCCTTTCCAATAAATTAGACAGATAAAGAACATATTGCGAACGAATAACCGTCCCAGGGATATGTTTGAGTCTGCCCGAATATTTTATTAAAGGAACGTAACTTAGATCGCGGCGCTTTGTGAAGATGGAAATAATAGGTTTTTTATCTCACATCGCTCATCCCTGTTATTCGAACCAATTTAAAGGAATTTACAAAAGTGAAAAAGGGTTATTCAAACATTTTGTTTGCAATTGATGCTTTGGCTGGTAGTAGGATACGGCTCAGTATCCGACTGCATGAGTGGCGACCACCCTAATATATTTTCTTCCGCAAAGTAGCATTGTTTTTCATTACTGTGTTCCGATTTCAAGTGAACCAGATCCAGTGAAATTACAGATGAAGTGCAATAAGATCTGAAGCTGGTACTAGATTATTGAAATTACGTCATGATTAACAACGCTTGTGAATTTGCTCTGGTCTCCACCATGGCCCGAGAACGGTTTTCGCAGCCTTCATCTCGGGGTGAATTGCCAGAACTCCACGGAGTGAGCTCTGGCACCTTGTCAGCTTGAAGTTAGCTGGCCCTTTAGGAGGCTAAAAGATGATCTCATCTAATCCCCCAGGCTTAGAAGAGGACGTGTCTCACCTGCTCTTTGAGTCTATAATACACGATAGGCTAAGGTAAGACCTTGTGCAAAAATAAGATGCAATACTAAATGTAAATAAAATAAGCGTTCTAATATCAAACCAGCCAACCAACCAACCAGAAATACCGATTAAAAATATCAAAAATTGTGATAGATGTAAGTAAATAAATAAGAACCATTTTTTTGTGAGTACGAAATGATACGGAGGACAAGTATAGGTGTAAGGAAGCAATAAGCATTAATAGATTGATAATGATTTTTTAATTAGTGGAATATAAAATAAAGACAAATAAACAAAGGCGGCCGGCGATGAGCCCACCACCTGTCACGCTGAGTACATGAGCAGTCGCTACTTGGTGAAAAGTGGACTCTGGTAGAGGACTGCTTTTGCTGTCCTCATTGCCTAGTCTCTGACTAACTCTTCGGGATAATAGTCGTGATTTTATGAATGAATGATGAAATAAACAAGAAAACCAAGCACCCACGGTAACAGCAACCCAGGAAAAAAGTATATTAATTGATTTAACCAAGGTCGGACGAACATGCAAGCACACTGTCAATTAGTGGCGGCACCTCATCCTTGAATTTCGGTACTATTAAGGATAAAAAAATCAAACATAATAATGTTTCATTTTTAGTTATGTTAAATAATGATTCGTAGCTTTAATTCAAGTTGCTAAAACGTATATTTCAAAAATAACCCTGTAGGTATTAATATTGTTGTTATAAACAGATCGTATCTCGATTGAAACTAAAAGTCATCATTACGTTTAGGTTTAATAGTGTTAAGTCATCATGATTGTTATAAGTTATGTAATGAAAACAATAATAAATGTCATCATAAATTAAAAAAAAATACTTAGTTCTAACCAGTCATCATGAATTCAAAAAAAGCTTATGTTCTACGTTAGTCTCCGTCTAGTAGTCCATTATCGGACTACTAGACGGAGGGAGGGCTTTCATCCATATGTTGTCGATATTCCACCCGCCCGGACGAAGCGATTTGCTTCTAGTTTCCTCATTAGGACAGCTAGGATGTGGAATGACCTCCCTGCGTCTGTTTTTCCTGAACGCTACAACTACAGTAAACAGGCATTTACTGACTGCGCGTGCTCCATCTTCGTCCTCATTATCACTTTCCAACAGGTGAAATCGGGGACAAACGCGCAATCAGTCTCCAATAAAATATAAAAAGGTCATATAATTTTCCTGATTAGAGGGTGGTTACTATAAGATAGTTATATACATACTCGTACATAGATATTTAAATCCCCAAATAATTATACATACCTAAATACATAGATGCACGTCTAACATCCTCAATGGATAGTCAGATACTACGCAATAAGGACCGCAGAAGCAGTCCACTGCCATAGTCCACTTTTCACCTAATTACAACAGCACTTGTGCTCAGCGGGATAGGTGGTGAGCCTTTCGGCGCTCTATGCTGTTGGATGTAGGTATGTGTATTGTTTAGTCCGTAAGTCGCCTTTTACGACACCCAAGGGAAGAGAGGGGTTGGTTTGGTCAGTGAGCCGCTATACGTTGCTATGTGATTTTGTCACACCGTAGCGGCATATGCTGAGGTAGGGTCCTGATTGGCTCGTCACACTGTAGTGTTAGTTTATCTTTATTTTTTTTGGATTTTCTGTTTTTGTATTTTTATTTTTTATTTTTACGTGCGTAAACGGTTTACGTTTCGCAAAAATCATGTACGAGTACGACAGAATTGTTCCCCTTTAAAAGTTCTAAAAAAAAGTCTGCGAGAGCATATTATGTAGTTCTATCTTTTAAGGTTAGCTCACTATAACCTTTTTTATGCTAACCAAATTCGTTCTAAAATAATGCATTATTTGCGAAGGTGTTTTATAAACATGATATTAATCCTTAGGTATCCAAACGAATACGTTATTCATCACAAGTATTTCATTTAAAACAAAATTGCCCTTTTTCGATTTCGAATTCGATTTCAATGAATATCTTAGAAGATATCGCAGTTTTAAAATAACATCGCAGCAAAATTAATGATCAAGTAGGTACTGCGCCACAGAATAAACTGCGCGCGCATTTATGATGTACAAGGCCAGCGTAACGTTTTAAAGTTCCACTCTTACTGATAAAAGCATGATGTAAAGTAGGTACCTTAAATAGCTCCTTAACGTACGTATAATTAAAAAATATTTTTACCCTCTACGTAAACAAAGTC
This sequence comes from Scoparia ambigualis, assembly GCA_963921215.1. Lineage (NCBI taxonomy): Eukaryota > Metazoa > Arthropoda > Insecta > Lepidoptera > Crambidae > Scoparia > Scoparia ambigualis. The sequence continues at coordinate 4,646,473 of OY992503.1, forward strand.
GCGGGTTGACGTTAGCGTTAGCCCAAAGTAACTATCTCACGCGGACGAAGTCCCGGGCAGAAGCTAGTAATATAATTATTATTATCGGTGTCGCGTAGCGGTGAAAAGGGTGTCGTAAAAAGCGACTAACGGACTATAGACTGCACATACATCCAACAGCATAGAGCGGCGATGGGCTCACCAACTGTCACGCTGAGCACATGTGCAGTCGCTTTTTGGTGAAAAGTGGACCATGGTAGAGGACTGCTTTTGGTGTTCTCATTGCCTAATCTCTGACTAACCCTTCGGGGATAATAGTCGTGATTATATGTATGGATACATGATGATATATTTGCAGTTGGGGCACGTAAACAATTTAAAGACAACTACTTACTAATACTTAGATATTCTGTGCTAATACGTACGTAATTTATTTACTATTGATCGTCTTAAATGGGTTTTAAAGTTCTGTCGATACTAAGTAACCGTGTAACCTTAGTAACTGTATTCCACAAAGTTCAAACAATGTGGAACTCATGTGATTTTAAAAAAGGCAGGAAAGTGAGTATGTTGTGATTCAGTGAAAGTACAATCTATATAAATAGACAAAATTAAAAAAAAATCACTGTTGCCGCATATAGGTTTATGACGATGCAACAAAAGTTACACTAATCTTATCATATGTTCGACAGCATGACCCTTTCGATAACTTAAACGTCGGTAAGCCAAACGAGATAAAAAATACCGGTGTTTGGTATAAATACTAAACATGTTATGCGATATTTCATAACGATACGGACAGTTCTTGTTTAAACATCAATTCATAATTAGCATTTTAAAATGTACGAAGTTTTACTAGTCACTGCCCTCGTGTTACTAGGAACATTATTTTACTTGCATGGCATTTATAATGAAAGTTACTGGAAGAAACGAGGCGTGGTTCTTAGCAAGAAAAATAGAACTTTGGGTATATTCTGGGAATACATGACGAAGAGGCGACCACTGTTCCAAATAGTTGGAGACCTTTACAAGGAGTATCCAGATGAGCCAGCTGTAGCGGTGGGTTCCTTCCTGACGCCGCTCCTCTTCGTCAAAGATCCTACAAATATGCAACACGTGTTATCATTAGATTTTAATTCTTTTAACCATAGAGGTATAGAACCATTAGAAGGAGATGTTCTTTCAGACAATGTTTTAATGTTAAATGGAAAACGGTGGAAGTTAGTACGACAAAACATGACATCGATATTCACAAGCGCTAAGTTGAAAAACATGTATTACATCATGGACAGGAGTGCGCAGGACTTTGTAGAGTATCTCAACCAACATCCAGAGAAACACCAGAAAAATGCTTTTGACACTTTGAGTACTTTCTGTGCCGCAGCCATTGGTGCTTCCGTGTTCGGTATCAGCTCTCAATCAGTTTTCGATAATCCGTTTCACAAAATGGCACAAAAGGCAGTACAACCTTCCTTTGTGACCAATTTTAAGTTCAGTATTGCAACCATTAGTCCATTTTTAACTAAACTCTTTCGTATAAAAATATTTTCAGAACACGAAAAGTTCTTTGTTAGTGCCATAAGAGACGTGATTGAGCAAAGAAAAAAGGATGGTGTTAAACGACACGACTTCGCTGATTTATGCGTTAACCTGCAGAACAATGGCAATCTAAAAGATCGTGACACTGACTACGAAATCGAACCTACTGTGGAACTGTTGGCAGCACAAGCATTCTTCTTCTTCATTGCTGGTGTAGAACCTTCAGCTACTACAGCTTTTGCTACACTGATTGAACTTGGAAGACATCCTGAACAACTGAAAAGAGTTCAAGAGGAAATAGACACTGCATTAGAAAAACACAATGGCAAGTTATCATATGAAATTGTGAATACCTTAGAGATCCTAGAAAATGCGATTAATGAAGCTATGCGCATTCATCCTCCGATTGGTTATTTAACGAGAAAGTGTGTTCAAGATACGGTCCTGCCCGTTGGGAACATTAAAGTGGCTAAGGGAACTTCAATCTTTCTACCCATGTTCGATGTGCATCACGACCCGAAGTACTATCCGGAACCTGAAGTGTTTAACCCCGATCGTTTCGCCAGTGGTACCGGTGTTAATAAAGACATGTTTATGCCTTTTGGAAAAGGCAACCGTGTGTGCATTGGAGCTCGGTATGCTCAGCTGCAAGTAAAGAGTGGACTTATCTATTTATTACGCAATTTTGATGTGAAAACCCATATTGGAGAAGGTGGAATAAAGTATAGTAAGCAACAGATTCAGGTGAGGCCTGATAACGTGGATGTAGAATTTATTCCTCGTAAAGTTGACGCTAACTAGGCTGACAATTGTATTATAATTCAATGCATTAGAATTTAAACATTTTTTGCTATATCTGATTAGTGTGTTTACCAAAATTATAAATTCCCATGAATTATTCCCAATACGGGTTGGTGGGTTTTAACGACTGCCATTTTACGACAACAACCGAGACCAACGATCAACAATTGAGCTCCTCCTTATTGTAGTACCTACTCTTTATCAAATAATGTTTGAGTATGTACTAAATAAGTTTAAAGCTTAAATAATTTAATACTATCAATCGATATTCTCTCTACAAAATAAATCTTTAAATACCTACTGACTGTATTCTACTTTAGTAAAAAGGGAAAACTTTTCATGTTATTTTACTAAATAATAACAAATAATTATTTTTAAGATTGTCCTTCTAATTAAATAATTAAGTGTATTGATTGACAATTTGTAATTACTTAGATTTTATTTGCCTGTTGCTATTAATCTTTAAGTTTTTGTAAAAAAGAGATTGCTAGTGACTCTTACAAGAAAAAGCGATGTCCACTTAGGACATGAAAATGATATTTTTTTAAATAACAATTTAAAGGTGACGTTTTGACGTGACAACGTCTTAAATTAGGTTGCGGCTGGGAGTCACTTATGAAAAAGTGTAACGCTGGGTAACGTTACGATGAGTCACCGAACGAGAGAGAGGCCCGCCGAATGCCTTGCGTCTCTCTCCCACTCAACTATGATAAATTTGTGCAATTCTTATTTTCATTCAATTCCTTGTTCCTATTGTGCATTTTTATGTACCACTAACATTTAAGTCATTTACCGTGTTTATTAGATTAGATTCATTAAAATTGTCTCTAAATGTTATTTATATTACACGAATGACTGCTCTGTTGCAGGCGGTCCAAATACTCGTACTTACTGATAGTACTAAGTACTTGTTAAAGTACTAATCTACTTATGTTATTTAGAAATACATTTTATTTACTCATATAATATAATTTTTGTTATTTTTATACCATTCATAGATTGCAGCTAAAATATAAGCATGTATCCCAATTACCTACATTATTTGATTGGTTCTTTTAAACACACTTTAAAGATTCCGTACCTAAATTAAAAGAGAAGAGGAACTCTTATTGTAATCACTTTGTTGTCCAACAGGCTGGTATATTAAGAGGCCTATTACATCTCGACTGTGATTTTTGCGTAAAATCGCCAATTTTGGCGTTATGGATCTGAGAAACAAAAATACATTAATAATTATGACTTATTGAATAGTGTAGAATAGCTACTGGAATAGTGCGTAGCGGCCTCGCTTTTTGTAAATATTGCTTAACTTTTTAATTAAACCCCAAATTGCAGAGAAAGATTTTCATAAAGTGCGCGAAGGCACTTTTTTGAGCTCATCAATTGAACTACTGTTCTAAACAAGTGGAATAAAAAAATTATAATGTTATCTCTTATATAGTCGAATAGTGCGTAGCGGCCTCGGAATTTTTAGATATCATTGATTTAATATAGTAAAAAAATCTTATTCTAAACCAAAAAACTTCGAAAATCACTATAAGTTAACAGTGAATATCTCCTATCTACGATAATACTATTGAGCAAAATGTATACCAGAGTAATTGTTACTTCATGAGGAATAAAGATTTTATAATAAATTTATTATCCAATTTCGACATAAACGATAAATACAACTGCAAAATTACTACAAAATGCGATGCGCCGGCCGTCCGAATTCAACTTATGCTCACAGAATGGATATTTGTAATATTATGCACAAATTTATTAAACTATTTCGATAAAAACAATAAATACAACTGCAAAATTACTACAAAATGCGAAAATAGGCATTTTACGCAAAAATCACATTCAAGATGTAATAGGCCTCCTATGTATAATCATCTTATATATAATCTTCTTCTTATATATAATCTTATATATAAATTATTATATAATCATCTAAATCTTAAACTTCGTTCAGCTTTTTATTTTATAATTAGACCGGCAAATGACCCCACTCCACCTGATGTTAAGTAGAAGTTCATGCTTGAGGACAACTGGTGCAGCATAAGAGACGTAGCATTAGTCACCTTCATTCGCGCACAAAGTGCCTCTTCACGCCTCATTGACCTTATATCATAGGTAGGAGAGATTACGTGTGCTGGTAGACTATTCCATCTCACGGAGGTGCGACAAAGAAACGAGTTACCAAATTTCTTTGTGCGTGACGGAATATTAGAGTTTAGTGAATTGGTGACTCCGGAGAGTAGCACGCGTACTCCTATGGAAGAAGGGAGAAGGAGGGATGAGGTCAAAGAGTTTTTCAGAGCACTCGCCTTGGTAGTAAACGGTAAAAGACGCTGAGTGATGCAATATCTCTACGCAATTGCAAAGGCTCGAGATCGAGAGTATTCTGTTGATCTCTGCATTGCCGATAATACGCACAGCACGTAGCTGCAATCTGTCCAAGGCATCGAGAAGGTACTTTGCGGAGCCGTCCCTAAGGTGAGAGCAATACTCCACGCAAGACCGCACCTGTGTCTTGTACAATAGGCACAACTGATCAGGCGTGAAGAATTGCCGCACCTTGTTCAGGACACCGAGTTTACGTGAGGCATTTTTATGATCGCAGCGAATATCCATACTGAGCATGTTAATACTGCTCTGCAGGCTTAAAGAGAGGTACCCTGAAGAGAAGGAAGGGGAAGGAATGGAGAAATAGCTTTTTTGTAGAGTAGCAAGTACATTTCTTGGCTAGTCGTTACTCGATTAATTACCGCCTAGTGCGAACCTGGCTTTAAAGATATCTGTCGCTCAAATTGCGGAAGGTTGTGAGTTTGAATTATTATCCTTTATTGTACAAATAAATAACATTTACACACACGTTACACAAGACATATACAAGGGTGAGCTTATCTCTAAAAGAGATCTCTTCCAGCCAACCCTAGCTGTAGTTTTAAAAAAGTAAGTATGCGGGACTAATAAAATGTAAATTTAAATACACACTTAGATAAGACAGACAAATAAATAATTTGATCCGTAACTACATATACTTATTACCTATTTATACATATATAAGCATACCTACATAATATATAAATATATAAATACATAACATATACACAATATATACATATAATAATAAACAACATTAATTTAATAAATTAAGTTACTGATTAATAATAGAGTTGGACAGGTAGTACTCTTTGAGCTTGTGTTTGAACGATTCCACCGATGAGCTGTCACGGATACTGGCAGGCAGTTTATTCCATATTCTGGCTGCATTCACTGTGAACGAATTGTGGAAAAATTTGGAGTTGGATTGAGGATAAAGGAGGGTTCTTGTGTCACAGGAACGTTTAGGCCGGGAAGAGTCTGGTAAGAGGTTAAATCGGGATCGTAGATAATGTGGAAGTTGGGGATAGTTAAGAATTTTGAAAAGGAGGCAAAGGATGTGCATATCTCGGCGTAGTCTAATTGGAAGCCACTTTAACTTTGACCGGAATTCTGAAACATGGTCATACTTACGCAAACCAAATATAAATCGGATTGCCAGGTTTTGCAGTCGTTCCAGTTTGTTAAGTAACTCCTCAGTAGCATCTAAATAGCAAACATCGGCATAGTCGAGAAGAGGGAGCAAAAGGGACTGAGCAAGCATAATTTTGGTATTGTACGGTAAGAAAAACTGAAGTCGCTTGAGGGAATGATAAGAATAGTGCATGCGCCGACTCACCTCATTTACCTGTGATCTCCAAGATAGCGTGTGATCAATAATGATTCCTAGGTTTTTGGTTTTTTCGGCATATGCAAGCTTCACACCATCATACGAGATATCGGGAAGATCATTAAAATCCAATTTGCCGTACAGCCTATTGCTACCAATAATGATTGCTTGCGACTTCGCTGGGTTCACAAGCAATCCAAATGCATCAGCCCAAGTCTTCACCAAGAGAAGATCGTTGTTAATCGCTTCGATAGCGGAGCGTGTGTTGGCTGCATCAAAATGTTTATAAATTTGCAAGTCGTCTGCATATAGGTGGTACGTGGATGAAATTACTTTAGTGAGCTCATTTATAAATAAAGAGAAGAGGAGGGGTGAGAGTACACCACCTTGTGGCACACCTGTAGTCAGCGGAGCCCACTCCGAAAAAGAGTCATCATTCTTGGTTCTCTGGCAACGATTGCAGAGGTAGTCTGAGAACCAAGATATCGCAGCGGGGGTAAAGTTAAGAGAGCGGAGAATGGAAAGAAGGATGTCATGGTCAATAGAGTTGAAGGCACTGCTAAAGTCGAGTAACACAATAATCGTAAACAATCGGTTGTCCATGGCATGGCGAATATCGTCTGTGACGTTTAGCAACGCGGTAACTGTGCTATGGCCAGGACGAAAACCAGATTGGTATGAACTTAATAAGCTATTTTGGGAAACAAATGCACACAGTTGTTTTTGAACAGCACCTTCAAGGACCTTGGAGAGGAATGGAAGGATAGAGATGGGACGGAATTGAGAAAAAGTGTTTGGGGAGGAGCTCTTCGGGATGGGAATAACATGGGCCAATTTCCACTCAATAGGGAAGACGTTGGTTGCTAGCGAAGAATTTATAATGTGAGTGATAATTGGCACCACGTCGTCAAGGATAGGTATAAGCATGTCACGGCAAATGCCATCTTCACCTACAGCTTTGGAAGTTATAGAAAGAATGCTTTTCTTAACCTCCCCCACAGCGACCTCGCGAAATGTGAAAGGCTCGCAGTCAGGACGGGCAGCACTGTCCAGCATGGCAAGCGTGGCGGCTTTGGTAGAATCGGCAACAGTAACTGGTGAGTTAGTAAAATGTTTGTTAAGTAGAGTAAGGTCAGGTAAGTCACCAGAACCGCTGCGATCCCCATCCCTACCCACACCTATGGTCCTTAAAAACTTCCAGATTTGAGCTGGAGGTAGGTCGTGTAGCGAAGAATGAATGTATCGCCTTTTGGCATCCCGACAAAGTCTGTTGCAGAGGTTGCGCAGCTTTTTATAGGAGTGCAAATTATCATCACTTGGAAACCTCTTAAGAGCAGACTTGGCCTTATCCCTGCGTTGCATGGTCTTTTTAATTATAGGTGATAGCCATGGCGCAGGAAGGTGTTTAACGCGCACTGGTCTGAGAGGAGCGTGTGTATCATATAGGTGTGTTAAATTTTTATTGAAAATATTAACTTTCTCATTAACTGTGCAAGCCGCAAACAATGCAGACCAGTCAATTTCAGTAAAATCTTCCCTCAAGCGTTCCACACATACACCACCAAAATTACGGCGAAAAAGGACTTTGGTTTTTGGTTTGGGTTTGCGTACTCGATAGGATAGAAATATGAGATCATGGTATGAGAATGGGGCAGTAGTTTGTCCATGTAAAAGGACTGAATCTGGACTTGAAACTATCTGTACGTCTAAGAGAGATGGCTGACAATTAGGAAAATGATGGGTGGCCGAGAGTGGGAGCAAAACAAAGTTGACAGACGTTACAATAGAATTAAGACGACAGGACCGGGAGTTATTTTTGAGTAGACAAGTATTAAGATCACCCATCAATATTACATGGTTGTAAGAAGAACTAAGGGATTCAAGGGTTGTCTCAAATGATTCAAAATAATTTACATGACTACTGGGACTGTAAACCGCTCCCACCAGAATAATGGAGTGATGTAGGCTAAGCTCCAAGAACAGATATTCCAAGGACCCGGTGTATGTACCAGGAGACTGGCTGACAACAGAGCACGGGATGTGGTCCTTGATGTATATACAGACACCACCACCACCAGCCCCAACCCTGTCGTTACGGAAAAGCTTATACCCATTAATTGAGAAAAGTGGAGATTGAAGAGACGGTTTAAGCCAAGACTCGGAAACTAATATTCCATCGACAATGCCGCTGTTAAAAGATACGTTTAAATCAGCTATATGCGCAGGGACACTCTGCGCGTTTATGTGCACCAGGTTAAGGAAGTTGGATTTTCTATGGAAAATTGATTGCAGCTTAACATCCAGTGAGAGAGCATCGGTGTCAGAAGATGTGGAAAAATCGCTACAGGCACTTTCAAATTCGTCTGAGCTATCAGAAAAATAATCAGAATTAATAAACATACTTACAATAAATATTTAAATACACGACTAAACAAAAATAAATAAACAACCTAGCATTTAACCTAATAAAATATAAAAATACCTAAAAATAAATAAATAAATAAAATGAAAATATAAAACCACCAGCGAGCGTTGGCAAGACATTAGAGATTAACACTCGTGCAGCAAGGACGTGTTAGTGATAAAGGTGTTGTTATGTGAATTTGTTTAAATGCCAACACTCACTGGCACATTTATTAACACATTTAAGTGAATTTAACACTGTAAGTACTTTAAAACAATTAAAATAAATTAAATTCTATGGAGCAAATTTAAGATGTCTATCTCTCTCAAAGTACCCGCCGCAATTTCATAGTTCAAGCGTTTCACCAGCTCGGTGAGTGGACGACATAGCCAGCCTAGTTGGAAGGCAACGGATCAGGCTGGCACAGGACAAATGGCGTGGAAAAGAGAAGGCCTATTATACTTAGCAGTGGGTAGATATAGGCTGATTACCTAGATAGATAGTTCAGGTGTTATTTTAAGAATATATGACATGAAAAAAAAAGAGGAGCATCCTCTTTATAAAATTAAAATTGAAATTTCTTACTTTATTTAGATACTGTTGTGCAAGTGCAATACGTGTCATGAAACTAACATTTCGAAAGATTTCAAGATTTAGAAATACATTTGGTTTGGTGATACATATAACAATTACAATCATTCAGATAATATGACCTTCTAAAAAGTTTCAAGCTTTGTCATATCCAGCAACTCGACATTAACACACATTCGCGCAGGATCCCCACCACCCATTAATGGAAATCCTTTCCAATAAATTAGACAGATAAAGAACATATTGCGAACGAATAACCGTCCCAGGGATATGTTTGAGTCTGCCCGAATATTTTATTAAAGGAACGTAACTTAGACCGCGGCGCTTTGTGAAGATGGAAATAATAGGTTTTTTATCTCACATCGCTCATCCCTGTTATTCGAACCAATTATAAGGAATTTACAAAAGTGAAAAAGGGTTATTCAAACATTTTGTTTGCAATTGATGCTTTGGCTGGTAGTAGGATACGGCTCAGTATCCGACTGCATGAGTGGCGACCACCCTAATATATTTTCTTCCGCAAAGTAGCATTGTTTTTCATTACTGTGTTCCGATTTCAAGTGAACCAGATCCAGTGAAATTACAGATGAAGTGCAATAAGATCTGAAGCTGGTACTAGATTATTGAAATTACGTCATGATTAACAACGCTTGTGAATTTGCTCTGGTCTCCACCATGGCCCGAGAACGGTTTTCGCAGCCTTCATCTCGGGGTGAATTGCCAGAACTCCACGGAGTGAGCTCTGGCACCTTGTCAGCTTGAAGTTAGCTGGTCCTTTAGGAGGCTAAAAGATGATCTCATCTAATCCCCCAGGCTTAGAAGAGGACGTGTCTCACCTGCTCTTTGAGTCTATAATACACGATAGGCTAAGGTAAGACCTTGTGCAAAAATAAGATGCAATACTAAATGTAAATAAAATAAGCGTTCTAATATCAAACCAGCCAACCAACCAACCAGAAATACCGATTAAAAATATCAAAAATTGTGATAGATGTAAGTAAATAAATAAGAACCATTTTTTTGTGAGTACGAAATGATACGGAGGACAAGTATAGGTGTAAGGAAGCAATAAGCATTAATAGATTGATAATGATTTTTTAATTAGTGGAATATAAAATAAAGACAAATAAACAAAGGCGGCCGGCGATGAGCTCACCACCTGTCACGCTGAGTACATGAGCAGTCGCTACTTGGTGAAAAGTGGACTATGGTAGAGGACTGCTTTTGCTGTCCTCATTGCCTAGTCTCTGACTAACTTTTCGGGATAATAGTCGTGATTTTATGAATGAATGATGAAATAAACAAGAAAACCAAGCACCCACGGTAACAGCAACCCAGGAAAAAAGTATATTAATTGATTTAACCAAGGTCGGACGAACATGCAAGCACACTGTCAATTAGTGGCGGCACCTCATCCTTGAATTTCGGTACTATTAAGGATAAAAAAATCAAACATAATAATGTTTCATTTTTAGTTATATTAAATAATGATTCGTAGCTTTAATTCAAGTTGCTAAAACGTATATTTCAAAAATAACCCTGTAGGTATTAATATTGTTGTTATAAACAGATCGTATCTCGATTGAAACTAAAAGTCATCATTACGTTTAGGTTTAATAGTGTTAAGTCATCATGATTGTTATAAGTTATGTAATGAAAACAATAATAAATGTCATCATAAATTAAAAAAAAATACTTAGTTCTAACCAGTCATCATGAATTCAAAAAAAGCTTATGTTCTACGTTAGTCTCCGTCTAGTAGTCCATTATCGGACTACTAGACGGAGGGAGGGCTTTCATCCATATGTTGTCGATATTCCACCCGCCCGGACGAAGCGATTTGCTTCTAGTTTCCTCATTAGGACAGCTAGGATGTGGAATGACCTCCCTGCGTCTGTTTTTCCTGAACGCTACAACTACAGTAAACAGGCATTTACTGACTGCGCGTGCTCCATCTTCGTCCTCATTATCACTTTCCAACAGGTGAAATCGGGGACAAACGCGCAATCAGTCTCCAATAAAATTTAAAAAAGTCATATAATTTTCCTGATTAGAGGGTGGTTACTATAAGATAGTTATATACATACGCGTACATAGATATTTAAATCCCCAAATAATTATACATATCTAAATACATAGATGCACGACTAACATCCCCAATGGATAGTCAGAGACTACGCAATAAGGACCGCAGAAGCAGTCCACTGCCATAGTCCACTTTTCACCTAATTACAACAGCACATGTGCTCAGCGGGATAGGTGGTGAGCCTTTCGGCGCTCTATGCTGTTGGATGTAGGTATGTGTAGTGTTTAGTCCGTTAGTCGCCTTTTACGAAACCCAAGGGAAGAGAGGGGGTGGTAGTACTGGTGGTACCTATTATTTCACCGCTACGCAACACGACCAATAAGTACGATCTGCATTTTTCGAAAAAAACTGTTCATTGTGTCTTTGAGTTGAAACAAATAAAATTAATAACTACACCAGTTTGGTAAGTTTATATTTAGATTTAACTGCCGCTAATAAATAAACAGGTTCATCACTTCCATCCTTAGAGCATTCAAGCTTCCATCACATAATTATATATGTGATCGAAGGCCACAATCATCATAATTATTCACTAACATAGGTATATAAAAGATGATTCGAGATGATTGATTATGATGGATTCGATTCGATGGTTGAGAGGTTAGACGTTTATTCAATTGGCTTATAATATAGAAAGAACTGCAGTGACGGCCGCATAGTTTCCCAGACGAATTGAGTACCTAGCTACAAGTAATAGTAACATATCTTTATTTACCTACTCTTCATAAATTTACTTAAGGCTAAGACTTAAAAGGAAAAGTGTTGAACTCTTATTAGAGACTGGTGCCTGGTAATGGTGAAAGAAAACCTGTCCTACAGGTCACCAGGCCCCCCGCAGTTAGCATTCAAAATGAGCACGCAAAAAAATTGCCAAAGCCGATCTAGATGCGAATTGTACATAACAAAACCAAACGAAAATCTTAAGATAAAAAAAATATTTTAAGAGTTAGGTACCTACTTACAAGTCACAAAGTAAGAATATTGAGGTGTATTATTTGTTGAGATTGTGTGTGGTGTGAATGTGGTATACTTACGTGTCACAGTGGCTGTGGGGTGGGTGCATAAACTACAAAATCTAATTGAGAGGACAGAAAAAACTTTTTAAAGAATCATAGTCTAGTAGTATATTTAAGGCGAGTCCTTTCGAGCGCTTCTCTCTCGCTCTCTCGACGGTACGATGCGGGCATAACAGTGAAGCGGCGCAAATAGCGCGTTTTATAGGTTTTTTGCCTATATAGACTTTACAGGATTTAATGAATCAGCAGATTCTCTGTAGTACTTCAAAATAAATATTTACATGTAAAAATTATGTCGAAAATATTAAAAAAAATGTAAGAAATCCGTTTCAGACTTTTATTTGGCCTGTTTTCGGGACTTTTTATAATCTAGTAAATCTTATATCTAATCGTACATCTAATCGCGTAACAAATTTTCACATTCTTATAGCAAGCAATATCTTTTAGTACTTATATTATATTTTTTTATAAGACGGTAATTAATTAGTAAATACATAAAACATTTGATCTAGCAAAAAAGTTTTGCCCGCATTTACCGGTGACTCGCCTTAAGGCATTTGCTATGTCGTCAGTGATGTTGAAAGAAGTTCTGCGCGTTATTCGCGAAGGGTAAATAAAAAGGTTAGAGCTGTTATATAACAATACGTACAAAAAAGAAGACAATCATAAAGAAGTGTCACCAGACATTAAGAATAGGCAAAACTAAAATGACAAAATACTTTAGTGCCTTACAAATAAACTGAGAATAAAGTCGGACTAGTTATTCTGCGTTTTGTCTCTTTTGCTCTAATTTGAAAACACGTTTACATGAATAAAACACGGAATAACTATTCGTACCTAGCTTATTCTTTGTTTATTTGTAAGGTTTATATTCTATTTAGTTTGTAGTTAGTTTCACTTAGTTTATATTCTATGCTTGTCAAAGTGCAAGTTTAAAACTATTTTTTTTATTTTTTTATTCTTTAACGGGTGAGCACTTGGCCTTCATCTCACCTGATGGTAAGTGACGATAAGGCCGAAGGTGGAAGCGTGCTTCTCTCGGAATCCTAATCCACTGAGAAACTGGCTATCTTATATCAAACTGTCGGAACACAACAATGCTATAAACGTCGTTGTTATGGCGACAGACTTAGATAAGATGGTGATAGCTAGCCAGGCGGACTTAACAGCCCTACCACCAACCAAACAGAGCACACAAAGATGTACCCCCCCGCTGGGAATCGAACCCGAGACTTCTGGGTCTGAAACTGGTGGCTTAGCCACTAGACCACAGAGGCGGTTGTTATTGCGGTGTAATTATGTATTTATATTATAATTACTAATTAATATCATACATATACATACATACACATGCTATATAGGCAGTGACCACATCTGTCTATCTGCTAAGATCCTGACAAACATCTTTTACATTTACTCTCATAACAATCTAAATACATACGCGCGGGTTAATAAATAATGCATTAATTAATATAATATAAGCATACATAATCTTAGATAATATACTTTTTTGGCATTTCAAAGTAGGTAACATAATTTAAATAACAATGAATATTATCGAAATAGTCTGAAGCAGGCCTATCATCATTGGTTTTAACGTCACGATGCTGATAGGTCAGTAAACAAAATAAGATAAAATACTGGAAACCGCAGTATAAAAACACAATCTTTTGATAGACTTTTCATTAATACTCGGACAATTGTAGCACAAACATTAATAATTTAAAACCTTTTAAAAATGTTCTTAGTTTTACTAGTGACTGCCTCTGTGTTTTTAGGAACATTCTTATACTTACATGGCATTTACAATGAAAATTACTGGAAGAAACGAGGCGTGGTGCTCAGCAAAAAAAATAGAACTTTGGGTATATTCTGGGAGTACGTGACGAAGAGGCGACCACTGTTCCAAATAGTTAGCGACCTTTACAAGGAGTATCCAGATGAGCCGGCTGTAGCGGTGGGTTCCTTCTTAACGCCGCTTCTATTAGTCAGAGATCCTACGAACATGCAACATGTATTTTCCTTAGATTTCAATTCGTTTAACCATAGAGGTGTGGATCCAGTAGAAGGAGATCTTCTTGCAGATAATATTACAATGCAGAGTGGAAAACGATGGAAGTTAGTTCGACAAAGCATGACATCAATTTTCACCAGTTCTAAGTTGAAGAACATGTATTATATCATGGACAGGAGTGCGCAGGACTTCGTTGAGTATCTCAACCAACATCCAGAAAAATATCAGAAAAATGCTTTTGAAACTTTAAGTACTTTCTGTGCCGCAGCCATTGGTGCTTCCGTGTTCGGTATCAGCTCTCAATCAGTTTTTGATAATCCATTTCTCAAAATGGCTCAAGATGCTTTAGTGCCTACCTTTTGGAAGAATGTTAAGTTTAGTCTTTCGACTGTTAGTCCTTTTCTTACTAAACTCTTTCGTATAAAAATATTTTCCGAACACGAGAAGTTTTTCGTGTCTGCTATAAATGAAGTGATTGAGCAAAGGAAAAAGGATGGTGTTAAACGACATGATTTCGCTGATTTGTGTGTTAGCCTGCAGAACAATGGTACTTTAAAAGACCGTGACACTGACTACGAAATCGAACCTACTGTGGAACTACTGGCAGCACAAGCATTTTTCTTCTTCATAGCTGGTGTAGAACCTTCAGCTACTACAGCTTATGCTACACTAATTGAACTCGGAAGACATTCTGAAGAACTAAAGAGAGTTCAAGAGGAAATAGATACAGCATTTGAAAAACATAATGGCCAACTGTCATATGATGTTGTGAATACCTTAGAAAAACTAGACAATGCGGTTAATGAAGCTTTGCGCATTCATCCTCCGATTGGGTTTGTAACGAGAAAGTGCGTTCAAGACACTGTCCTGCCCGTTGGGAACATCAAAGTGGCTAAGGGAACCTCAATCTTTCTACCAATGTTTGATGTGCATCACGACCCGAAGTACTATCCGGAACCTGAAGTGTTTAACCCCGATCGTTTCGCCAGTGGTGCCGGTGTTAATAAAGACATGTTTATGCCTTTTGGAAAAGGCCACCGTGTGTGCATTGGTACTCGGTATGCTCAGCTGCAAGTAAAGAGTGGACTTATCTATTTGTTGCGTAACTTTGATGTGAAAACCCACGTTGGAGAAGGCGGTGTCAAGTATAGTAAGCAACAGTTTCAAGTAAGACCTGATAATGTAGATGTAGAATTTATTCCACGTAAAGATAGACGCTAAAATTTTAATTGTATTGAAATGGGATGTTGAAGAGCTTATATTAACTATGCACTTTACTAGAAATTGAGTGTGCTATTATAATAAGAATGGTAAATGTAATCATTATTAATATTCAAATTGTAATAAAATTAGTTTTGCAATGTATAAATACCTTTGTGTTTTTAGGTCTGTTTGTATTTTTAATGCCTCTTACTAAGTAGGTATGTAAATTTTTATACATATGTTTACCATTACAATGAAATCTAATCTGATCCACGTTATGTTCAAGACTTAGGTAATGTTTAGATTTTTTTATTGAGTTATCTACAGATAGAATGACGGAAGTTAGGGTTTATTTTTAAATTATTATTTATGTTTTTTTATAGGTATGTAATTGTAACTATATGAATGCATGCTGTGATCTCCTGTAATTGTGACAATATTTAGCAAGATACTAATTACCTACTTTAATACTATGTATGAATGGTTTATGTCATGTTGGTGATCCTTATATATATAGAATTAGATAAACTAATGTTAAATAAGAAGTGTTCGTCATCTTAAGACAGATAAAATAATAAACACGTCTCTGGTTCACATACGTTTAATATAGGCACCGTAAAATGTGTTGTGATATGTGTGTAATAAAAGTAAATAAATATTTTAGTACTCTGTGATTTGCATACCGTGTTTTCTATTACCTAAATATTAGTACAATATTATTGGGTACGGCATCTTCACGCGGACGAAGTCGTGGGCTAGTTTGTAATAAAAAAAATCAAATGTTTAAGCGCAACGATTTACTTTTCTTTATACTTACTTAGGCATTTCTTTGCCTACCTAAGAAATTCGCGGAGATAAGGTCACACCACGACCTACCTATGTACGAGTAAGTCGTAAATCGCGGCCAGATTCAGAAAATGCATTTCCGCGAGTTTCTTCAGTTTAAACTGCAACTTCGCCCTCGCAACTCGCAAGGCGGCCCGCCGCGGCTGGTGCGCCGGTATCTTACAACCGAGTTTATTTGTGCTGTGCAGAGGGAGACGCAGTTCCCACGGGGTCTTCCCTAGCTCGAGGCCCGTTCAAACGACCTCGAAAGTAACTTATAACTAGTAGGTACTATGGCACACCCACTAGCTTCGAATGATCGCACTTGTGCAACTATTATGAATGAACGCTGTAGTTGGTATGACATGGCACTAAATTGTTAAGCGTTCTGAGGCCGAACGTATTTCTTCATAGGCTCCCCCGCAAAATTATAAGAGAGTTATGATGTAAATGTATACTTTCTTCCATCTTTAGATGGGATGCTAATTGTCAGTTGGTCCAACTGCTAATAGAACCTACCACGAATTATACCAACTGCGAATGGAACTAAGTGCGAATGAGACAAAGTGCGTATAAACCTTTTAAAGTTGAAACTGCCAAAACTTTAAAGTAGCTATTTTAAATTATAGTTTTCTTCGATTATCTCAACACAGATGTTCGAATATGGTTTACCAGTTGAATCAACTTTAAGGATAAAATCTATCCAACAAACTATCTCCAAAACTTAAGCAATTACCTAAAGAAAACCTTATAATTTAGACAGGACCACGTCTGTCGGGTCAGCTAGTAAATAAATAAATTGAATAAAATTATCTATAATTACTTCTTCAAGCAACTCTAACGCTGTGAACGGTCGTGGTGCCCCGATGCATGCAATTTTCAAATTCCTTATTCCTGTCTGCGTCCCGCAAGGCATAGCTTATTCCTATTTCCGCGACAAATCAAATACGGCTCGACATCAGAATGGTCTCGTGGTAAACGGGAGTTGCGCGGTCCATACTGTATTGGTAGTTTATGTTTCTAACAGTCATCGCTAAAAGTTATTGGTAATAAAATATCAAATACTTGTAATATTCTTGAAAAAAATATGGTAAAGTACAGAAAGTAAAATGAAAAAAATGAGCTTTATATTGAGGAGCTCGATGGCGCAGCGGCTAGCGTGTTCGGCTTGAGATCTTGCCCGCTAAGCAACTTTCGCAATGCCGTGTCGCCTTATGGGTTACCAATTAAAAACATCTCGAGCTCCTCTGTGATTCGGAATGCACGTTAAGCCGTTGGTCCCGGTTGTTGTCGCAAGATGGCAGTGGATAAAACCCACCAAACCGCATTGGGCCAGTTATGGCCCAATGCGGTTAAAATATAGAAGTAATAAATATTTACACGTAATAAAGAGTAGAATAAAACAACCAAATTCAAAATGTAATATAGCTTTAATTAAGTAGACAGATGAAAGAAAATGTACTAATAGATAAGATGACTGTATTAGTTTATAAGAAAGAAATGTAAAATTAAAGAACAAAATGTAATGTAATAAGAATCATATTGTATATAAAAGAAAAAAAATTGGTTGCCTGTAAAGTCGGTATACGGGCGAAAGTTTTACGTGACAACGACTTAGAGTGGTAAAATAATTTTAATGTGAATATTCATTCGTATAGTAGGAAGAAGGATGAAATAATAGTAACAATTTAAAACATTTATTTATACAACGCGTGCCTTTCACTTTTTATGTATGTCTCTCTCGCTCTTAGGCGGGCTACTAACCATGCCCGAGTGGAAGGGACGCGTGCCTCTCACTCGCTCTCATTGTGAGCGCATAACGTGAGCGGAGCGTAACGCAGTTTCTTGAAGTGTCACCCGGCAAACCAATTTATAAGACGTTGTCACGTCAAAATAATAAAAAAGAGAAAAGATAAAAGAAAAACTAAAAATAGCTCTTATAGCTCCAGAATATTTAACCCTCAGAAAAGAAAATAAAAATAAAAAATAAAATAAAATATTGCAAAAAAGCGGGGAGCAGCTAAATTAAAATAATAATAATAATAATGATTAATAAAGCTAATTTCCACAAAGTTAATTTCACCTTTAACTTTTAATTCACAAGCTGATTTTTACAGAGCCCAAGCTCTTTTAGGTTTGTATGGTGTTTCTGCACTGTATTTTAAACGCCATCCTTTCAGGGCAGTCTCGTAACTGATCAAGAAGTAATGCTAGGTCACCTTTCTGTTCACGCAGCGTCTCGTACGTCGAGTGCGCCATATAGTTCTTCCTCGACCTACCTTTTAGAGAGGAAGTTTTTACTTTAATTTGTATCAATCTTCTGTATATATAAAAATAAATAGCTGTGCGTTTGTGTCGCTAAAACTCGAGAAAGGCTGAACCGATTTGGCTAATTTTGATTTTGAAATATTTGTGGAAGCTCAGAGAAGCTATAAACGATGAGAAACATAAATATAAGTAACGGAAAATACTAAAAACGACAATTTAATTTTCCAATACAAAATGTTCCTAGCTGACGTTTAATGTCTTTTGTCTTTTGTCACTTTGTTGTCAAATATTTATAGGTGCGTTCCATAGAATGGTGCGTTCCGTGTGCGTTAAAAAAATAGTCTGTTTCATCGCTGTTGTTTATGGTCCGAACTCCGACCTTGGTCTGTTTTGTTGGAATACAAAACAGTTCTGTTTCAGAAATAAAAAAGTGTAAAAACAAAGTGGACTTCTTGACGGGAAAGTGAAGTGTCTTTGTTTTATTTTATTTAATTTGTGTTTCATCGAATATTAATGTGTAATAATGGTGGATTAATAACAAAACCGTGCAACATCACTTTTCAGATTCTCTCAAGAAGTCCGTGTGAGATCTCAATTAAGTCCCACAGCTTTATTGAGTCTCAAGGGGTTTGGGGAAATATCATTTATCATTGATCGTTATCTTATATACTCATTATCCTCTTTTTAAACTATTACTTATTAACTTGACACTGGCTAAATGTGCTCACCGAAAAATTTTGTACATTTAGTTTTGACCATCTTTTCACAATTAGGTAATTATCAAATAATTATCAATTAATGTAGGTGATACAAGGGTGATACGAAGTAGTAGAAAGATATAAAAATATGTTCTGTTTAAAGAATTTGCTGTTGGTCACCTCCATAGGCGAGCGGTTATCTATCTATCGATTATGCTAAGCCACCTCTCGTCGGCTTGGATAACCGCTCAGCATCAGGGAATTAGCGTCAATTTTCCATCCTCATTATGCATGCAGAGCTGGGCTTAGTGATGTTCTACTAATCCTCTAATTGTAATTATATAGATCGCTTGGCTTAAGAGTATTTTGTATTTGATAGTAGCCAGTCAGTTGGTCGAGAGTTCGGTCATTTGACTCTAGTTGTCTACATTAGTGGCTAAGCCACCGATCTCAGACCCAGAGGACCCGCGTTCGATTTCCAGGGGCTTTACGTGCCTTCTGAAGAACGTGGCGCAGCGATTAGGACAGAGCAATCGTCATTAACGGGGCGTCGCGTTCAGACGAACACTGCAATCGCCTGTATGTCCGCCCTAAAAACGCCAATTGCTCAGTGCGAACGCACCACCCCGAGCGTTACATGTAATGCTCGTAGTGCCGTCTACACATAGAATTCGCGTTACATTACACATGTCTTGCGTTGGCTTAAGTATAACCTTAATATAGCTCTGTTTTTATGATATTAGTAAGTTAACGTCACGTCAACAAATAGGATAAGCTAAAATAATAAACGTCTATTTTTAGTCTTATCCAGTAATTATGACAAGCTCAAAATATTCAGAGAACCTGTTTCACAGCATTCGTCATTAGAGTTCACAGTCGCGCATTATTTCTCCTCATAGAACAACGGGTGCCGTGGAGTTGCTATTAAAACTTATGTTTGATTACACTTAGAATTTTAAAGATAAAGATAAAGATATATTTATTTGCAAATATGGGTACATGATTGGTGGTACAAAAAAATTAAATTGTTTCAGCCATATTTTACCACTAGGCATGCAAAAATATGTTAAACATAATTAAATTATTATAAATCTAATTTAGTATATTAATAAAATAACTAATCAATTATAAATTGTTTCTCATTCAGGAATTCACTTACACTATAATATGCTCTATCTGCTAATAAAATTCGAAGTTTATGCTTAAATTTTAATAGAGGTAATTTTTTCCAGTACTTGGGTATTTTAGTATAAATATCTGGAGCCATGCAATAGACACTTTTGCGCATAAGTGCTGTCTTAGCTAGAGTTCGACATAGTAGACTATTGTCGCGCCTATTCCGTGGGACTACGTCGGCTAGGCGTTCAAAACGACTTGGGTTAGACATTACAAAGACAGCTACTTCTAGTATGTATAGACTTGGCAACGTTAATATTTTATATTGTTTAAAGTATGGAACACAGCTATCAAAAGTTTTAAGTCTAAACATCGCTCTAATTTACCTTTTTTGTGCATTGAATGCTGTTTCTTTTCCGGTCGAGTTACCCCAAAATATAATAGCGTATCATAAGTGTGATTCCACTATGTCGTAGTAGGCAGTAAGAAGTGCATCCGT
Source organism: Scoparia ambigualis (assembly GCA_963921215.1). NCBI lineage: Eukaryota > Metazoa > Arthropoda > Insecta > Lepidoptera > Crambidae > Scoparia > Scoparia ambigualis. Next base: position 4,667,215 of record OY992503.1, read on the forward strand.
GTATATTATTGGCGATAATGTATGCAGAGCGTATGCGGACTTACTAATTTTCTTGCATAAAGTATCGATTTGTGATTCCCAATTTAGCTTTTGATCTATTTCGAGTCCTAAAAATTTTGTATTTTCTACTTCTTCTATTCTATCATTAGCGTACTGAACTTTGAGGTCTGTGCTAGGAATCCTTTGTCTAAAATGGATAACTTTTGTTTTTTTTAAGTTAATTTTTAAATTGTTTTCATTTAACCAATTCACAACCAATTTGAAACTATTATTAATATCAGTCTCATACGTCTCCATACTATCACAAGGTATTGTTATGGTGCTATCGTCTGCAAACAATGTTATTGGTTGTTCAATGCATTTCGGTAAGTCATTTATGTACAATATAAATATAAAGGGACCCAGTACACTCCCCTGCGGTACTCCAAATAAAACTTCACGATCTGTTGATCGAAATTTGTATTCACGTTTGTTATGTGTATTAATTTTGTTAATTTCAAGGTGCTTTAATGAATTTTGGTCCCTTTTTAATGGACAATCCATTTAGGAACTACTAATTTCCTTAAGAGGAAATCCTGATTTCTTTTGTACATTATAAATGATTTTTTTACGGTTTGTCAGAAATCCGCACTCTACCCTAGTACTTCTGCCGCCGAGCAGCATTGTTTAACATTTCTGTGTTCCGGTTTGAAGAGTACTATATAGATACAGTGAAATTACAGGACACAAAAGCATAAGAACTGACGCTAGAAGGTTGGCAAAACGCGCTGTGGTGACCGCTTTCTATTAGGCGACGGTATGCACGATACCCTACCTACACCGTGGTAATTTCAAAAATTTCGCCGTTATTCCTTAGGTGAGTCTCCGTGCATTTTTTTTTTAGGGCCATAGGTTTGGGCTAGGCTTTAATGAGTCAGTCAGTAAATAAATCAGTATTTTCTTTTTACCTAAATAGATATCAGTTTACTTGAAAATATTAGTTTTCTTACATTAATATAAATTTCCTTTTTAACGCAGCGCTTGCAGCTGTTTCGAAAAGCAATCAAAAACAAGCAAAGAGAATCATAAAAAGCTGTTTTAAAAAAAACTCATCTATGTAAGTAATGCGACTTCACCGCTGCTCCTGTCCACCGAACAAACGTTCTAATTTCAGCAGCCCGTCGAAACTTATTTGCATAAGTAAAACTGGGAAATGGGCCGAAAAATGCACGGACCCGCCCGATTCGTCTGCGCCGCGGCGTAATCCCATTGTATTATGGACTCATTAAGTCAGCGCCCGCAGAGTTTTGGTTACAAAGTTTAGTCATTGAGGAATGCCGCTAGTTTTGAAGAAAATATTAGAAAATAGATACATACATCAAATTACAAGTATTATCCCCGAAGGGTTAGTCAGAGACTAGGCAATGAGGACAGCAAAAGCAGTCCTCTGCCATAGTTCACTTTTCACCAAATAGCGACTGCACATGTGCTCAGCGTGACAGGTGGTGAGCCCATCACCGCTCTATACTGTTGGATGTATGTGCAGTCTTTAGTACGTTAGTCGCCTTTTACGACACCCAAGGGAAGAGATCTTGTATAGATGATGGTAGTAGTAGACGGTAGTAGTCTTTCACCGCTATACGCGACACGGTAACAACAATTAGCGATACATTGTTTCAAAATTAAACAGAGTACCTTCGATCAACAATACTGATCGAAGGAGTGTAGGTACAACATAAAGGGATCTTAAAAAGGAGGTGACAAGCTTTTTTGGCAAGGTGACTTCTGATGTTGCAAAAGTTCTTTTTTGAAGGCTCTTTATGTTATTAGATAAATGTAAGGATCAATAAATTTTATCCTAAACTATCGGACCATGCGGCCGGAGTTTTGAAACGGAGGGACCGAAAGTTTAGAAACGTCATGATTTAATAATATAGGAAACGTAACTACCTAGATCAGACTAAAGTGTTTTGGTTCAGTAGTGTTCCCGTAAAAAATTAAAGTTTACGTAGTAAATATTTATTTACAACGCTCTATTCTCCTATAAACTGGGTAAAGAAAATATTACAAAATGTTGTGAATGCAAATGCAAACTGCAAATTGAGGAAATCTGATTAAATAAGTTGTCGATAAATGATATGACTATTTTGTATACTTACCTGTGTCTTTTCCTTGTTCAAGTTTCATCTGAAAACTATCATATGAGTTTGAATGATACTGAGCGTAAACTTAGTTTTTAAAGGAACTGTGTATTATGGAATACTTTTGTTTTTTAAAAAGGGGTTCATTTGGCGATGAAGGGTAAACATTATGTTTATTTAGATGGGTCTTTTAGACAAACAAGTTCGCTATTCAACCCTTATTATCAAGTGAGATTAATCAGAATCAGAATTATCTTTTTTGCGTAAAACTGTAACAACGATGTGAAATCATAGGCGCGTGCTGTCATTGCCTTGTAGAATAATGATTTATGTATAAAAAAACAACAAAGAAATTGTCCCTCAAAAACAAATTCAAACACTATTAATAATTTCTTAGTTCTTTAACTAGACGAATAAACAGTGAAACCATTGCAAAGCAGACAAGTTAACATTTGTTTAAGCAAAAATATTTAGTAAAATCGCGCTTGCGGGCGAACTGTGCAATGAATTCTTTTATTCATAATCCCGTGATGAAAGTTAGAGGGCTTGAGGAACTCGCGCAAAAAGGATCAATCAGCCACGGTTGATGTGAAAACTGAAAAATGGAGTGTCGTGATTGGTTAGTTAAGTTTGAAGACAGATCGCGTCGTGTCGAAACTAACGACGATAAGTATTGTTGTTGACTAAGTGTTAGTTGTATCACGCGATTCGCACGTGAGTTGACTACGCGGTACCCTTTATTTCGATTCTTTAAAATGAAATTAGTTGGATATGTTAATTTATTTTTTTAACATTGAAAATGTTTTTGATCGCTCCGGTAGGGCCCCATTTTCGCTGAAAGTGTGTTTGCCTCGTGGTATATAGTGGTTTAGGGCCATGAGGCTATCAGATGATAAAAAAAAAATTGTAAAAGTTGAAAACTTTTTTCGAAAATTAAAAAAGACAAAAAAAACGTTGATTTTTTAACACCTTCCCTCGGAATATCTTCGATATCTCGTGAACGAAAGTCGAAAAACTGAGAGAGACGCCTAGAGATATTGAGACGGGGAATATTTTATGTCAAATACTTTTTTTTTGTGGGAGTGAAAGGGGGGGCGGTATGCTCCCCCTTAGCGGCGCGTGGAGCGTCGCCGTGCGGTATTACTCGGGCGTCATAGCCCTGTGGAACTTCGCAGCTTTGAGATACGAAGATCCATTAGGACTTGATAGACGCGGAAAATTAAGGCCTTTAGGATAGTATAAACAAATTTTAGAAAAGTTGATTATTTCTTTTGCAAATCAAAAAAATCAATGTTGTATACAAAGATCTATTAGGACGTAATAGACGCGGAAAATGAAGGGCTTTAGGATAGTTTAAACAAATTTTGAAAAAGTGGATAATTTTATTGGAAATTACAATAAAAAAATTTTTCATTATTAATCTATAATAGCTAGGTTCATTTTCAATGCTCTTTCAAGTCGTGTAGAGCACGAGATCTGTGAATTTTTTTATAGTAGAAGGAGGCAAACGAGCAGGCGGGTCACCTGATGGAAAGTAATCACGCCGGATATTCGTGAGAGGGTGGTATTACGCCGGCCCATTGCGTGCTGCAATGCATCGCAGCGTGGCTCTACCACTCAGAAACGTAGGGCCGATTTTTTCATCCAGTATTGAATAAAACGGCCGTTTCGTGCGCCCCCGCTGTAGTTTTAAAAATATTGGACAGACGGCTGTCAGCGTGACATACAGATTTGGGGTTCTCATGGTTAGAACAGACATCAACATGGCGAGATCGCGTAAAAGGTGGAACTTGTAATTTTGGAATTAGGAGCGGCGGTCGCTTACTAAGTAGTAATAAAATGTGAAACAGTGTAGAACATAAGTGTTAATATTCAGGGCGGGCTAGTTGTGAACTAGTTATTTGATTGGAGTTTCGGCGGCGGTCGTCAAGCACGAGGCATTTGGCCTTTTTGGTTATGAGACGCATGCGGCGTATCTCGGGTTGAAGTGTGAACTTTTATTATGTTTTGAACTAAGTACTAAGTGTTGTTGTGCATCGGCGCATCGCGATGCAGTCTCGCTAGTGTGCAGTGAACCACGTGCTGCGGTGAAGGTCACGTATGTTTTTCTGGGTTAAGAGTTCTGGGGTTAGCCGGGACGCTTAGGGCCTTTCCACCCACCACAGCACCAGCTCCAGTAAACGCGCAGGAGCGCGGTCTACCAGCACCACAGAAGGCAGCCGGCGGGCCAGCGAGTCACCGGGACCACCGCGAACAGCGCGGCGGACGAGAGGAACTAGTATGTAAGTTATTTTATATCAATTACATGTATTAATCAAAAGGTAGCAGAGTTAGTGATAAGTCTTATCTTGCTGTAGAGAGCTCAGTCAATGACCTCTCTGGACCACACATTTAGGTACCCAGAGCACGGTTGGTTTATTGAACTCTCTATAACAAACATTTTTTTGTAACCAAGAGCGTGGTTTTATCTACGGACCTGAATTAGGTAGTAATTAGTTATTAGTTTTAGCGTTAGGATTGAGTTGCAACTGCACTGTAGAATGTCATTTAATATGTAGGTTGATTGTGTGATTACAGCAAAGTAGGTACCTAGTGTAAGATTGTCTCACTGCGGTCAGTGTAACAATAGTAATTTGGTTTTGTCTGGCATTTGGAATGCGTTGGTTATGTAAGATTATTTCACTGTAAGACCGCAATTGTTAAACCTAACTTGCTGTAATTGCAATACGAGTAGAATAACCATATAAATATCAATAGTGCAATGTGAACATTTGTTTTGGTTATACATTTAGAATGTATTTACTTGCTTTGAATTTATTTGAGTACCATCTACTCACCGGGGCGGTGTAATTGTCAGACAAGAAAGTTGTACTTACTGATTAAACTGTTTTGCGGCAGTTCATTGTTGCTTTGTTGTCTAATTTTAATTTTAACTTAAAATTAGTCTCGCTGGGGTAGTGTGGATTTGTGACAAAAAATAAATATTTTTAATGTTAATTGTTAAATTTGTTTTGCAAACGGAATGTTAAGATTCTAGCGGTTTGCAAATAATTAAACATTCTATTTGATTCTTGGGGTTTTGAACACTTAATTTTGAATTCAAAGTTAACGCATTGGAAATTGTGGTACTTTGATTTGGTTTGTTGTTTCATTTTGAAAACATATTTAAATATTGTAGGCATTTGATTCACAATATTTGTAGTTTGGTTGCATAGCGATTGCAAAGTTGTAGACATATATTAATATTGCAGTTATGTTACATTATAAATTGTTTGTTTACATAGTAAATTTTAATTGAACATTCAATGTTTATTGTGGCTGCTTTAGAATTAACTAGGGTTGATTTATTGCTTTGTTTTGCTTACGGCTATGTAACATTTATTTTGTTCCTTTTCATTATTTAGTTTCATTAATTTGAGTTCCATTCATTTGTAACATTGGTTTGGTAAATGATTTGTTTACATAGTGGCGTATGTAATACTAAGGAACATTTTTATTTTTATTTTCCTTTGGAAATCAATTTAAAATTGATTTACTGGTTCATCATTGTGTAATGTTAGTTGAATATTCATTTTGTTTACTTTGGTTATTTGGAACCGATTAGATTTGTTTTGTTCTACACAGCGGCATATGTGAAATCGGTTGACCACTCTTTATATTATCCTAAATTGGTTTCCAAAATGCACACGCATTTTGGAAACCAATTTAGGATTTATTTAGTCATTATATTGATTTAAATTAATTGATTTATGCATAGGGACTATGTAATAATAATACTTGTACATTCTATTTGTTAGTGCGCTTCTTGTTGCATACCAGTTTAAGTTTTTTTTTGTACTTATTAATTTTGGTTGTTGCTACATTGTAATTAATAGGGTATGCAATGTAGGGATTATGGCCCTGCCTTTGTGCTATTGTTGGACATAGAATCTCATCCCTCTTTTATTTGTTTTTGTTGACAACGCGATGGCGGAGGCAGTCCCGGCCAAGGAGCTGCGATGGTTCATGTCCGTGCAAGGGCTGCTGTCCCGGAGTGACCGAGACGACGCCATCCTCGAGCGGGCGGAGCAACTGAAGCAGCGGGTGTCTTTGGTTGAGACCGCCATGGTGGTTTTGTCGGAGGCTAGTCCACCGTCCAACAAAGAGGTATGGTCGGCATATGAAAATGATTTTGCCCAGATCATGGAGATCAATGATAATGTCGTTTAGGCGGCCTGCGACATTAAAAGGCGACGGATAGGGGATATCCAACAATCCACACCGCCACCAATGGGAGGGCCTGCAATGCCGGATGGGCCTCCTACCCATAAATTAGGAAGTTTGGGTGGCAAAGTGGAAGAAGGGCCATTGGTAGACGCCAATTGTTGTCGCTACCTAATCGGGCGGACTTAACGACGCCGCTGTTGACGCCAGTCACAGTTGCGTGTACCGCGTTGCGACAGTTAGGGTTGCCAGTAGCCGAGTGGTCGCTCCTACTGGTACACATTGTGTTGGACAAGCTGCCAACGGACATTCGTTCCCGGTTTGAGCGGAAAACGGCAGAGAAAGGGGGGGCTACTCTGCCGGGTTTGGAGGAACTTTTAAGGTTCCTCGGCGATGAGGCGGGGGTCGTAGCGACCTCCCAGCCTGACTTGCCGCCATCAGAGGCGCGGGACATAACGGGACGCCAGGCGAATCTCACGGCACAGCCGCAGCCAGGACACAATTCGGCGCGGCTGGCGGCGATGACTGCAGCGGCCGGCATGGACCCGGTTTGTACACAGTGCGGCCAAACGGGTCATGCTACGACGCGGTGCCAGGACCGACAAGGGCTGCCTGTAATTAAGAGGCGGCGTACGGCAAAGCGCAGCGGCATTTGCTTTGGCTATAGGCCTCAACGCCGCATTGCATTTGGTGGACCACACCATTTATTATTGTTGTGTGTCAACAGGTCGGGAGCGGCTTCAATGACCACACAACAGCGGTGGCAGCGTTACACGGGCAGGGGTGCTCCAGGGCGAAGCACACATCTACCAGCGGATTGGAGGCCCAGTCATGCGCGAGGCGCGCCCCCACACCGGAAGGTGAACCATGCACAGGCGCGCAAACCCGCGCCTGCAGGTTACCATGCCGCCGGCCCGTGTGCGATTCGGGTATCACACGGGCGGGGGCCCGATGGTATCACAAAGGAGGGACCCATCCCTGCAACTAGCTCTGTGCGCGCCAGCGTGAAGCAGCGCGATCGAGCTATGCCGCAGCGGTTATCGCCGCCGCTCTACGAGCACCCGCGGTTGTAGTGCCACCCGCGGTATCATACGGGCGGGGCCTTCTTTGGGGATGGGGGACCCGGGCAGGCCATAGCTAGCCTACCCCTTTTGCGAGAGCAAAATCACGGACGGTTTTGCTAACTACTACGGCGGCCGCGTTTGAAAGATTTTACAGAAATCTTAAATTAGAAATTTTTAATTTTGGGCCGACACTTTTGGTGGCATGCTTACTGGGAGTTTGACGGGGCTAACACAAGTCACCCTCTTCTCGGTACATGTATCTATGTTGAGAATGTCAAGTTCGGTAACGGTAATAAATTTACCATTGTAGGTTAACAGCCTTTTACCGATTCGCCCGCAGGGATAACGGCACAGACATTGGTCTAGATCGGGCAGACCCACACTTTGTCACCTGGCCCAATTGACCTACTCTTGGGCTCGGGTGTACTAGGACGGATCGTACTAGGCACCCAGACAGCTCTGGGTCGCTCTACACTACTGGCAGTGCCAACTATTTTGTTTTGTTTCTATTATGTACACAGTTTGACGTCTCGACTCCGCATAGTCTAGAGTCATTGTGTTTGGGTCTCTTTCCATAACTATGCACAAGTTTGGGAAATTGAGAAACCTCCCATGGTCTGCATGGTAGCCCATGTCCATGAGGAGTGGGAAGCCTTTCAATAGGCCAGTACGTCACGGTTTACGTCTGTTGGGGGTGTTACTAGGTAACCTAATTTGTGATTTAAATGATGTTTGTACGAAGAGCTATATTCGTGTAGTGCTCTTCCGGTGTTTATTTTGTCACAGGGGACGTCTTCACCCATGCAGCCGCAGACGGGGGTCTGCCTTCGGACCGAGTCACTCAGTCTCGTCCGTTCTCGGGGGTCGCACGCAACGGGTTTTGCTGGACCTTTCTCGGTAAAACCGACCAACCTTCGCAACGCCCGGGTTGTAGGTAAATATTTTGTGTTTTTTTTGTGCCTGGCTACTAAGGCCGTCCTCTTGGGAGTTTCTTCGCTGTCCACGGAGGCCTTCGTCGTCGCGTTGGATCGTTTCGTGTCGCGTAAGGGTCTACCTTTACTTATTCGCTCCGACAATGGCACAAAATGGCAAGGGCACGGGTGTATCTAAATGATGTTTGTAAATTTTTAGAAAATAAGCTGTGGTGAATACGATAATTTAGCATTATTTTAATTTGGCTAATTAGATTTAGTATGTTGTTGAAGGAGAATAACTTGCCCTCCTGCTTGTAGCTAGGGCAGCATTGTAAAGTTGTTAGTTGGCGAGTACGGGGCTGCGGTTTGAGTCCGCGACAAGCTACAGCAACTGTCTCTCCTTGACCGATTGATTGAGCTAACGATCGGAGCCTCCCGATCGGGGCAGGGGTGTGTATTGAATAAAACGGCCATTTCGTGCGCCCCCGCTGTAGTTTTAAAAATATTGGACAGACGGCTGTCAGTGTGACATACAGATTTGGGGTTCTCATGGTTAGAACAGACATCAACATGGCGAGGTCGCGTAAAAGGTGGAAATTGTAATTTTGGAATTAGGAGCGGCGGTCGCTTACTAAGTAGTAATAAAATGTGAAACAGTGTAGAACATAAGTGTTAATATTCAGGGATCGCTAGTTGTGAACTAGTTATTTGATTGGAGTTTCGACGGCGGTCGTCAAGCACGAGGCATTTGGCCTTTTTGGTTATAAGACGCATGCTGCGTATCTCGCGTTGAAGTGTGAATTTTTATTAAGTTTTGAACTAAGTACTAAGTGTTGTTGTGCATCGGCGCATCGCGATGCAGTCTCGCTAGTGTGCAGTGAGCCACGTGCTGCGGTGAAGGTCACATATGTTTTTCTGGGTTAAGAGCTCTGGGGGTAGCTGGGACGCTTAGGGCCTTTCCACCCACCACAGCACCAGCTTCAGTAAACGCGCAGGAGCGCGGTCTACCAGCACCACAGACGGCAGCCGGCGGGCCGGCGAGTCACCGGGACCACCGCGAACAGCGCGGCGGACGAGAGGAACTAGTATGTAAGTTATTTTATATCAATTATAATTTAGTTATCTTGCTGTAGAGAGCTCAGTCAATGACCTCTCTGGACCACACATTTAGGTACCCAGAGCACGGTTGGTTTATTGAACTCTCTATAACAAACAATTCTCTTATAAAACATATCAATCTGATAAAGTGTTACGAGCATAACTATTGAAAATCAAAAACCCATTTTGAAAATGTATAGTCATATCCTGTCATTTCCTTTTATACATGTGACTTTTTAGTTTGAGGTTGATAGCGTAACACTTCATCAGATAGATATGTTTTAGCCGTCTGTGTAGCTCTAAAAGAATTCCTACTACCAACCCATCTCTTCGTCGTCAGTCTCATAAAAGGCGACTATCGGTCTAAAGTTTATATTACTGTTTTTGTTTTTATTATTGTAATGGAAAGTGCCTTTCTATGATAAGGAGGGCGTTTTTCAATTCTAATTGACGCTGTAAAAGAAAGGGAGAAAAGAAATGCCCTTGCTGCGTTTCTTGCCGGTTCATCTCAGTACAAGGCTCCCGCCCCATAGTTAGACTTACGAACCGATGGCATAAATGACATTCATAAGTGCTGTAACCTAAACATGGCCTAACCTGAATAAATGATATTGAATCTTGAATCTTGAAAGACTGCACATACATCTAAGAGCATAAAACGGCGATGGGCTCACCACCTATCACGCTGAGCACATGTGCAGTTGTAATATGGTGAAACGTGGACTGCTGCAGTGGACTACTTCTGCGGTCCTCATGCCTAGTCTCTGACTAAACCCTTTGGGGACAATAGTCGAAAATATATGAATAGGTTAATGCTTTCTACAAGTATTATAATGAGCTTGGGAAAAGTATTTTTATTTATTTATTTTTTAAATATTTACATTTTAACTTAAAACATGACATTAAATTTTTTTCTGTAGCCCTTCAAAATACTTCACAATATTTTTTTTAAGATTCATAAAAATGACCACGCGCTATTGTTTTTGTGACAATCAAAATACGCGCGAAACCCGCGACGTGACGTCATCGGATTCCGTTCTCTCGCGCGGGTGGCGGTGGCGCGACTCGCGCGACTTCGTTTTATTAATATGTCCTTATGAACCAATGCAGTTGGGCCGCAGATTAATTAATTGTGCCAATAGTTAGGTAACAGCGAGAGCGGCGTCGGGGGCTATCGGACACGATGACGTCACGTCACGTCAGTCGAGTGCCAGCGAACTAAACGAGGTAGTAATGTTTTATGCAATTATTTATGTACAATAACTTCGTAAATATTTCTCGAATCGAAGTGAAATAAAATCTATTGGTTTTAGAATAACGACTTCTATAATGGTATAAAGTAAAAATGAACTTTTTCTTCATTTTTCTCAAGTCCAATAATGCAAATATTTTCGTTTGAGGCGGATATCGAGAAAAGTGAAAAGTGTCACATTACCCGTTCGTACGCACATAAATTAAGAGGCAGTGCCTACACGCGCGCGCTGCGTCCCCAGGGAGGCGATAAATTCCGCAAGATAGTTGCTGGACGGCCGCATTAAGCCAAGCTGTGCCGCCACCGTCGTCGCCTCTTAATGAGTTGAAACACGCCCGTGACCCGTTGCTAAATATGCTCCACAGCTTCTTTCAATACACGGAAATAAATTATTAGTTGGGTTTACCATATTTCAACAAAATTTTAGGGTTAATATAGCACCTACTCTTGAGTTTTGTTGAATGAACAAAAATTGTATTGCTGATCAGTTACGGTAATTTGAACTTATTACATATATCTTTTGTTGTTTTAACGTATTTATTTTGTAAATTTAACTATAAAAATGGTTATTTCAACAACTTGAACAGTAAAATCAACAATTACCTATTGAATTATGCATGAATTGTTACGCCAACAAGTGCAAATAGGTAAAAACAACTGTTTCATATCAACAAAAAGTTTTCTGTGAAAACAACAATTTGTTCATGTTGCTTTAACCCATTACTTTGTTAATTCAACTAATGTGTCGCCAACCCGTGCAAAATCAACCTTTTTGTTCTTTCAGTGTAGTATTGACTCGAACTTCTTTGAGAAGCACACAGATTCTGGCTCTTAACTCTCTGTATGAAATCCAAAAAACGTTAAAACAAATGCATCCTCAAAGTGGCGGTTGACACAATCTGAACATCAAATTTAACCCAATATGAATTAGAAAGTTCAGTTTTTTAGTTTTTATTTTTACATTTAGCCGTTATACCATCTAAATAAAAACCAAATTAATATAATCTTCTAGATCCTTAGATTACAACAAAAAGGGAAGATACGGCATTAGCGTCTCGTGAGTGAGCCGCCAAAATTAGGCCTAAAGGCACAATTTCACTTCAGTCACAATTTGCCGAGCGAACAGGCTACATCGCACTATTGCGGATATTCTACTGTGTGAAAAAGAGAAAGACGCTACTCCGCAGTGGCGTCGGAATCGGTCGTACGTACTCGTCTGTTGCGAAGCCACCGAGACGTCAACGCGCTACTCGCTGACTCCCTCGCGCTGACGTTGAAACTTACCGCTTTGTCTTGCTCGCTTGATTTACACTTTATAGGTGTGCGTATGTGAGTGTTTGCTTAAGTAGTTGAGTAGGACTATATTTTGAATGACTACAAGTAGGAGCATGCAGTATCTTCCCTTTTTGTTTTAATCTAAGCTTAGATCTTTGCTTTGGTGGCATTGATCCCGATTGCTGTCTTTAGATGACAGTCGTTATTACTCGCGTTGGATCAACATGTTGTCTTTTAGACATTGGTTATTCTTCTTTATGCTATTTGTTCATGTGGAAAGGCTAAACAGTGGGACATTTTTTGGTCAATAAAAATGATGATCGTGACATGAGCCGTCTCACGTAGCTCTGAAAGAATACTAACAACCCATCTCTTCCCTTGGGTCTCATGAAAGGCGACTATCGGACTAAAGACTACACATTCATCCACCAGCATAGAGCAGCGATGGGCTCACCACCTGTCACGCTGAGCACATGTGCAGTTGCTATTAGGTGAAACGTGAATTACGGCAGAGGACTGCTTTTGCTGTCCTCATTGCCTAGTCTCTGAACTAACCCTTCGGGGATAATAGTCGTGATTGTATATATGTATACAATGTGATACGGGTGGTACTTCTAACCTGTTAAGGCTAAGTACTACATCTAAATTCATCGACAAAAAAAAAAATACGGACTTATAAAAAGTGATTTTAAATCACAAAATACTTAAGTAATGATTTTTTTTCTCACCAAAATAATCTGAAACATACGAAACAAAGTAATTTATTAGTTAGCCAGTGTCATTAGCTACCGTTTGCCATTTTTTTCATGTTTCTCCGACGTATGAAACCTTTGATATCGCATAAACTAAAAATGGTCATAAATTGGGTTTGGACCCCCCATATTATTTTTTTTTGTTGATGAATTTAGATGTAATACTTAGCCTTTATGGGCAAACTCTCCATGGCGACACAAAAAAGACCACGGCCCCCAGTTCCCGGCCACCCTGCTATTCCTGATCACGGCAGCAGTCACGGTAACGGCAGGATAGGGGGTGCGAAGAATCCCCGGGTTACAAAAGGCCGCCATAAACAACTGACCCTGGCGACGTATAACGGACGCACGCTACGGCTAGACGAGCACCTGGCGCAACTCGAAGAGGAACTCGGGAGGATTAGGTGGCATATCCTTGGGTTATGTGAAGTCCGAAGAGAGGGAGAGGACACTGTAACCCTTAGATCAGGTCACCTCATGTACTTCCAAGAGGGAGACCAACTATCCCAAGGTGGCGTGGGATTCCTGGTAAATAAAGCCCTCTGTGACAACGTTGTGGAAGTGTCGAGTGTGTCAAGCAGGGTTGCGTACCTCGTCATTAAACTAACCGAGAGGTATTGCCTCAAGGTTGTGCAGGTTTTCGCACCGACCTCAACAAACTCGGACGAAGAAGTGGAAGATATGTTTGGAGACATATCCAAGGCCTTACACTTCACCACCAAGGCCAACTATAATGTTGTCATGGGGGACTTCAACGCTAAAGTGGGAGTACAGAATCGCGACGAATCGGTAGTAGGATCTTATGGTTTTGGCAGCAGGAATCAAAGGGGGCAGATGCTTGTCAACTTCCTCGAGCGGGAGGGACTTTTCTTGATGAATTCGTTCTTCAAGAAACAACCCCAACGGAAGTGGACATGGCGGAGCCCCGATACTCTGACAAAAAATGAGATCGACTTCATCATGGCGGATAAGAAGCACATATTCAGAGACGTCTCAGTGATCAACAGGTTCAATACCGGCAGTGACCACCGACTTGTACGAGGCTCTCTGAATATCACCTTTAAGCTTGAACGCGTTCGCTTGATGAAGTCCAGGCTCCGTCCTAATCTGCTCCAAACCATCATGGGATCAGAAACGTTCCAGTCAAACCTCGAGAACCGATTCGCTGCCGTGGAAACCAGAAATGCTGTTGACGTTGACCAGGCTCTCGAAAACGTGTCTGAAATTCTCAGGGAGGAAGGTTTGAGATTTTGCGAAGTTCAGCGTAAAGGCAGGAAGTCAAAGTTTTCGGAAGAAACGCTCAGGCTTATGAAGAGACGGTGCGAAGACCCACCTGTCACTTCGTTCGACCAACGGGCCCTCAACAAGAAGATTGGCAAAATGGTGCGATATGACCTCCGATGCTCCAATACACGCTCGATTAAACGAGTAATTGAGCAGAATCGGGGGTCTAAAGTGTTTGTCCAGTCTCTTGGTAGAAGCCACCTGACGAAGTTGACTACGGCCAGCGGAGCAGTCGTTGCTTCGAGGCCAGACGTCCTTTCGAAAATAGATAACTTCTATAGCCAGCTATACGCCTCGCATGCATCTCAACCTGATCCCGAAAATGAGGAAACCAGAGCCACGTTGACCCGCCACTTTACCGAAGACTTACCAGAAATCAGCCTAGCCGAAATTGAGTTGGCTCTTGGACAGCTTAAAAACGGAAAAGCCTCAGGTGAAGCCGGTGTTACATCTGAGCTCCTGAAAGCAGGAGGTAAACCTGTGTTAAAGGAGCTCCAATACATCTTTAACACCGTTCTCTTTGATGGGAGAACTCCGGAGGCGTGGAGTAGGAGTGTCGTCGTGTTATTTTTCAAAAAAGGAGACAAAACCCTTCTGAAGAACTACCGACCCATTTCGCTCCTGAGCCACGTCTACAAGCTGTTTTCAAGAGTCATCACAAACCGCCTTGCGCGAAGACTCGACGAATTTCAGCCCTCGGAGCAGGCCGGGTTTCGTGGAGGATATGGCACCATAGACCACATTTTGACAGTGCAGCAGATTATACAGAAGGCCGAAGAGTATAATCGGCCCCTGTGCCTTGCATTTGTGGACTATGAGAAGGCATTTGACTCTATCGAGACCTGGGCTGTTCTCAAATCCCTGCAACGATGCCAAGTCGATTGGCGGTATATCCAAGTGTTGAGGTGTCTCTACAATGCCGCCACCATGGCCGTCCAAGTACAGAACCAGCAGACAAAACATATCCACTTACAATGATCAAATATCAAGTCAAGTGCTGAAAAGATATGCACCACTTTTAGTGGCTCCCTTAACGCACATCTGTAATTTATCTATTTCGAACGGGGCCTTCCCATCAGCATTTAAGGTTGGGTTGATCAGACCCATACACAAGGGCGGTGACCGGGACCGGTTTGATAATTACAGGCCCATTACTATTCTGCCCACCTTTTCCAAAATTTTAGAACGCCTCATCAATGAGAGATTAGTTAAATACCTCGAGACTTTCTTTCACCTTCGCAATACGGGTTCCGAGGTGGAAGGTCTACTAACGATGCTGTAAACGACTTGGTCCATTCTATTATCTCTGCCCTTGACAAAAAAATGAAATGTGTAGTAGTATTCCTTGACATGGCCAAAGCGTTCGATACGGTCTCGATCCCACGCCTATTGACCAGATTGGAGAGCCTCGGTGTGAGAGGAATACCTTTACAACTCTTCAAGGACTATTTGGCTAATCGAACCCAACGAACTAAAGTGGACCAATGGATGAGTGAGGAGGCTAATGTCACGTATGGCGTGCCGCAGGGCAGCATACTTGGACCTACCTTATTTTTGGCCTACATTAATAGCCTCTGTAACTTACAACTCCCGGAAGGAAAGATTTTCGCATTCGCTGATGATACAGCTTTATTCTTCACTGGGGACTCCTGGGATAGTGTATTTGAAAATGCCCAGATGGGTCTTAACGAGGTCACCAAATGGTTGAAAAGCAGCGTTCTGACACTTAATGTTACAAAAACAAAATATATAGCTTTCACTATTAGAACTTATCAATTTCCATCGCAATCATTCAATCTCACCGTCCATAAGTGCCTCACTCAGCCATTCAGAATCTCCTGCGATTGTCCGAACCTTGAAAGAACGAGCTCAATCAAATACTTAGGAGTAATAATAGGTCAGTGTCTTAACTTCAAAGAACATATCAATACGCTCACCTCTAGGTTAAGGAAGCTCACGTACCTCTTCAAAAACCTCAAGCACATCGCTGATCACAAGGTTATTCGAAAGGTCTGCTATGCTCTTTGCCACTCTCTTCTGGAGTATTGTATCTCAGCTTGGGGTGGAACGGCCAAAACGAACATGCTGTGTCTAGAACGGGCCCAGCGTCTTCTTCTCAAGGTTGGAATGGGTTTACCTTATCGTTTTCCCACTACTGAGCTTTACAAAAAATGGGACTTACTATCAGTTAGGCAAACATTCATTCTAAAAATAATTTTGAAGAAGCACACAGAAGAATTTTACGACCCTGAAAAAACTAAAGGGAAACGTCGCATAGGCACTGTATGCACCATACCTGCTCTGAAAACCGCCTTCTCGCATAACTTCTACGGCTTTCTTGGAAGTTATCTTTATAACAAAATAAACAGCTCCCTTAACATCTACCCGCTCACAAAATACAGTTGTGAACAGTCTACCACCAAATTTCTTAAGTCCATGGACTATGCAACTACAGAAAAATTTCTTTCTCCCCTCTCATAATCATTTTTTCTCGTAAACTATAGTGTTAACAAAATTTCTTCATGGTCAACTGCTCTCATCCTCCAACGCAACGTTAAAAATACACACACCCACCTACACTCCCACACGCACACTAATACACAAACGCAACACACACATCTAAGCGTTCACTCACACTCACACTCACACCTCTTACTCAATAGACTTACACAAACGCGCACGTATTATTATTACTCTATAGCTCGACTAGTCTAGTTTAGTTAGATTTATTGTATAACTCTATGCTACTTTGTTTTATTGTTTAACTTTAAGCTACATTATTTCTGATTAATTGTATTTTGCATTTTAAATTTATAACTCTTGTCATAAATTAAATCTGTATCCTTTCTGCGGGTGGGGCCTGGTGACCTGTGGTATAGGTTTGTTACAAACCCGTTTCAGGCACCAGTCCTTCACAATTGTAGGTTACCTACTTTGTAGAATAAGTCTTTATGTAAATTTGTATTGTTGTGAAGGAATAATAAAGAAATTTTATTATTATTATTATTACTTACATCGAGGTGTGAGACAGGGGGATGTGATATCCCCTAAACTATTCACAAATGCCTTAGAGGATATGTTTAAAACGCTGGACTGGAAAGGACGTGGCATCAACATCAACGGCGAATACATCTCACACTTGCGATTTGCAGACAACATCGTCATCATGGCCGAAACGTTGCAGGAGCTACAACACATGCTTAACGGCCTAGCTGATTCTTCTCGACGCATCGGTCTGCGGATGAACCTGGACAAAACCAAGGTTATGTTCAACGAACGTGTCGTCCCGGAACCGATTGCAATACAAGGTAGTGCTCTCGAAGTTGTTAAAGAATACGTCTATCTCGGGCAAATTTTACAGATGGGTAGAAACAACTTCGAGAAAGAGGCCAACAGAAGGATACAGCTGGGCTGGGCTGCATATGGCAAACTACGTCGGGTCTTTACGTCGCCAATTCCGCAATGTCTAAAGACGAAAGTCTTCAATCAGTGCGTCCTACCCGTCATGACTTACGGAGCCGAAACGTGGACACTGACGGTAGGGCTGGTTCACAAGTTTAAAGTCGCTCAGCGGGCTATGGAAAGGGCTATGCTCGGTGTTTCTCTGAGGGATCGTATTCGAAACCAGGTGATCCGGCAGAGAACCAAGGTAATCGACATAGCCCACCGGATTAGCAAGCTGAAGTGGCAGTGGGCCGGCCATATCAGTCGCAGAACCGATGACCGTTGGGGTAAACGAGTTCTGGAGTGGAGACCGCGTATCGGCAAGCGTAGCGTAGGACGCCCTCAGACAAGGTGGAGCGACGATCTTCGCAAGGTGGCTGGCAAGAGCTGGATGAGAGTGGCCGCGGATCGTGCTCAGTGGCGTGTTCTTGGAGAGGCCTATGTCCAGCAGTGGACAAGTATAGGCTGATGATGATGATGATGATGACTTAGCCTTTACGAGTTAGAAGTACCACCCCTATCACATTGTATATAAAAATGATGATTAACAAACGCTTCTTACTCAAAACTACAAACAGTGGTCTCTATAATCTTCCGAAATTATTTCCAAACCAAATGGTCAGAAATAACTTACCATTCGTCATTGCCTTTGGTGCATCGTGTGGCTTTTGTGCACGCTATTAGCGCAAAGCGGGTCAGCTAGAAAACGCAGAAATTCAGACAGCTAGCCGCCGCCGCCGCTGGCCAAACAGCGCTCAAGCCATACCACGGACGTATACCGGCGGAACGTATACTGGAATCGTCGGAAAGTGATGCTACCATAGACATAGAGCCGTAACGCGATAAATATCACGTGATCTAACTAATATTCTTAATCATCATCATCTTCATACTGTTTGAAGTTTGGAGGTCACTTGACAAAATGAAACTAATTTGTTGTTTCGAGTTTGATTACTTGTTTGTTTCTTATGCTTTCATACTTAAACCGCTAAGCTCAAGGGCTTAGACTCCAAATACGTTTATATGCTTTTTTTCCTGCGGCTTCGCTTGTAGATAAAAGGCCTTGTATAAAACATCAGAACGAACCGCATGAAACCGGAACATTTTAAATTACCACTATGGCGATATTTAAAAATGTTGCGTTGTCGTTGTTGCGGTCCGTTAAGTGTACTGAAAATCACAAGATATTTATCACTTATAAATTTCTGAACCATGCTCCGTGTCCCGGCACTAGCAATAATCAGATGGAGGCATTAGGACAATCTGTGTGTAAACGTGACCGCGGCCTAATGAGAGACGGATAGTTCTTCCGTGATTCAGATTTCCGTTTTCAGTTCTATACTTTGGTGTACGTATACGTGTTGTATTACATGTCTATGGAGTAGTAGGTATAGCGTAATACGGATTCTATGCAGAAGCATAGAATCCGTATTACCACAAATCCTACACCTACAAATCTAATTCTGCCGACAAGCAGCAATGTCCTATTCTAACATGGTAAATGCTGTCTTAAGCACACAGCAGGTCCAGCATTTCGAGGGGAAAGGAGGCCTACCCACTAAAAAACCTTAATAACCTTCTATGCCACGGCCACGGGAATGATATAGCAGTAGCGTCCTATGTAGCTATGTAGAGGCATATCAATCATGATACAGTGCGTTTTCTTTTAATTGAGCCGGCATAAAAGCATACGGCTCGCCAAATGTGAGGCGGTCAGAACTGCTCATGGGTGCTGCTGCGGTCGCGTATTCCTCTCTATTTGCAAGGTATTCGGTGACGACGGTGGCTCTGCGGTGCGGAGCGGCACAGCGAATTCTTCTGCTTCTGGTCTTGACGGTTTGGTTTAGCTCTGCCAGCTCGGTGGTGCACCATGGTAGGGTGAGTTTTTCTTTCTTCTTCCTCGGTTAGCGTTGTCTCACAGGCTTATGTAACGGCGCTTCTTTTCTTTAATTATCTCTTTTTAATGTCCCTTCATGTTATTTGTGTCCCCCATTCAGATGTTGGCGAAGGACACTGCTTCCTGTAAGCTATCCACTTCGTGTATGTTGCTGAAGCTGCTCTGGATAATATCAGCTGCCGTTGGCTCCAGTGGATGGTGGCTTGGTCTTTGGGGCTGTGCTGGTCTTGACTCTAGTTGTTTGTGAGAGAGTGCTTGTGTGTTTCTGACTGAGTGTGGATGGTTTGGTCTGAGTGAGTGCTCGCTCTAGGTGTTGGGGTTGCTCTGACTGCTAAATTCGTCGACTAGCCTCGGTGTTAGGCGTTCGCATCATATTGGAGGAAGCGTCAAAAGATAAAGGTAAAAATGTATTGAAGTTTTGTATAAGTTGTAAAACAGTACCTATGTGTAGTGTGTGTGTTCTCTGGTAGAGTCTGTCCTACTTTTTACACAGTTTTTTACACAAGTTATAATAAAATAATTATAATGAAGCTTTAGTTCATATTACTTCATGTCCTCATTACATCGAAGAATATAAAAGCTCAGGTTAAAGGTGGATTCGACCAAACTGGAATAAGGTCTTATACCTAGATTAAACGCCGAATTTGTATAGACTACTCTCGGAGTAAGTCTTATTCTAGTTTGGTCAAATCCACCCTTAGTGTGAGATATCTTGTTTCAATCCCCAGAGCTCTGAAGGACTATAAGTATTGAGACTCCTGATGAGAGTCTAAATCTATTTTAAGTTATATTGGTTCATTGTGGTGGGTTTTGATTATGACCCTCCCTATGTGTTTTTGTTAATGTGGAAAAGTTCAAGCCCAGTAGTGGGACGGTTCATTAGCAAGTGAATGAAAATCATATTCAATTTACTATTGAATTCGTCACAGTGGTCTCCGCAGCGACGAAACAATGCCTCGTAACTTTATATCAACATTTCGTTAACTTTGATCAACTAATTGATCGCTGGCCAATTAAAACTTCTGCCCTTAAGTAAACTACACTCAAAGGCTACAAGCCGGACTTAATTGATACCAGAATCTGTTTTGATTTGATTATTAAAAACGTAACAATCAAATGAAGCATTCATCAGTGAAATGTACTTACTTGAAGAATAGAAAAGAGATAGAGAAAAGAAAATACCTTCGTGAAACTATTAATAATTTATCATAATCATTTCAGCCCGTTTCCGCCTATTGCTGGGCATATTGAGAAGCCATTTATGCCATTTTCTTCTGTTTTGAGCTGATCACATCTAGTTTTTTCCAACGATTAGCTATACGTCTCTCTATTTATAATAAATAATGTATTGTTTAACTAAAAGTAGAAATCTGCATTTAGGTAAGTGAGCTCGCAATGGACAGATTATATTCAGTGTCCGTTTTTTGTCAGAGAGAATGGAACATATAAATTCTATAATAGCAACGCAGATGTCACACAAAAACACGGTCCTACAAAAAGCGGTGTTCGCTTGTGCGACTCTCGTCTGATCCGATTGTCGGGCAAAAATTTAACTTTTGGCGGAGTATAATTTATGCATAAAACAATGCTGCTTAGCGTGGTCGTCATCCAGGCGAAATCTGGGCAGAATCCTATTATTATGAATTTGATTTGTTGAGGTCATATTTTTTTATAAGCCCACTTTAATTTTGTTCTTGACTATCCAATTCTTCCAACGGTATTCATGTCTCATCATAATCATTAGCCGGATGTCGTCCACTGTTGGACAAAGGTGTCCCCCAAGAATATCTACTACGACCGGTCTAGTACTACTTGCATCCAGGCAGCGGCTAGCCGCGACCTTCACCAGGAGCCCAAATCTGCTAATTTACGAATGGCATAATTGAATCGCAATTGGATCGCATTGACACATTTGGTATTCTCTTACTCATTTAAGAATACCAAATGTGTCAAACAATTACAATGCGATCCAATTGCGATTCAATTATGCCATTCGTAAATTAGCAGACTTGGGCCCCAGATCGTCGGTCCACCTTGTTGGAGGCACTGGAGGTCTGCTATAATGCATCTTCCGGCAGTATCACTTCAACCTTACTATGCAGATTCCCATACGAATTTTCCCTGCTTTTAGAAGTGACAGTAGGGCCCATGCCACGTAAAATGTTAAACGCGATTTGACACTAACTCTTAGGTATCTTATCCCTTTTTAACTTGCTTAAAAAGATACGCCTAAATATAAGACACTAGATAATTGCGATAAACGCCTTTACACATATTGTTTAAAATGAGACGCGAAAGGTTGTAAGTGTCTAATCTTGCTTAAAAAATACCAGTTCTTCTATCTTAGAATAATTTACAAATATCTATCATATTTAGAATATGTCAGAATTATAATTTAAATTAATTTAACACAAACAATACTTATTTTAGTCTTGTATGTATGTATCTGGTTCAACTCCTATTCGGGTCAATTTAGAAATAACTGTTTTTTAAATTATCTCAGGTCTAAGTGTGTTTTATGAATCATAAGTAGATAATTGGTGTATAAGTGTGATAAAGTTATGATTATTTATTTGATCTGTATACTTTACAAACAACGGAACAGACACATTCCCGCAAAGCACACCTAATCCTATCACCGTCGTCACTTCTGAAATCTCAATTGTGCATAACAAGAGCAAAAGTTATGCGTAAGTTATATGCAAATTACGCCAAGACAAACACGCAGAGCACACTTAAATATATAATGGAGCAATTAGTGGGGATCCTTTGTGAATGCCGTATGAAGATGCTTCCTGGGCTTTGTAGAATTTCGCTCAACATTCAGGCGTTGGGATTGTGAAATTTCGTGAAGAACGCAATGGCACAATTGACTGAGCCATACTTAATTACTTAACCGAAAACTTTGGGAACAGTCTTGGTTTAGAAATGAAAAATGGTTATCTAACCATTAGGTACGGTAAAGTTTTCCTTTTAATACATTGTGACATTGGTAAAATCCGGAGCAGGACTCGAGAGCTTTGGCCAGCAGTAGAACAGCAGGTACAACAGGTAATCATAACTTCAAAAGGTAAAGGTACTACATACCGTGGTAATATTAAGAATATTTGAATATTATAATGGTATTCGTAACTTTAAGATAAGGTTAAATTTCATTATTAAAACGATCTGACCTCGTACAACCTTGTACTATTATGTATTAGGTGCAACTAAACTCTAGCCAAACTAAGCTTTAAACAATGTTCTCTGAAGCTTAAAAATAACCCAAAATATACTTTAATGCTGTTTTCACGAGTTTACCATAGCGTGGCAACACCGCGGCATAAGCCTCTTTGTCTGCTCAAAGTTTTTCAATTAAAAAGGATTCATACCGGCCAGCGGGGAATAAGACGTTATGTACATAATTTTGTGTGCTGTAAACATAAAAAAGAAGTTTGTTGTGCAAGCTAATACTCGTAATGATGGAAATGCTCTATAGTCGTGGACGAGTGGAGATAAATTTTCATCTCGTTTGTCAGAAGGCAATGAGATTTTAAAGCATTAACTTAAATAGCTTAATAGCTAGCGCGTTTGGTTTGCGATCTTGCAAGTTAAGCAACTTATGCATTGCCTGATCACCAGATTATTAAACAAAAATAAAATTTCTGAATGTTATTTCTTCGAACGGAACAGTAAACCGTTTATCCCGGCTGTAGTCGAAAGATGACAGTCGATACAACCTACCAATCTACAAGGGGTTACAGACCGACCTCTGCTTCAGTTGAGAAGGCCAGAGCTGACATTGACACGTGTACGTGCAGATGTTAGGGCTTCTCATCGAGAAGTCTCGAAGGGGGAGTTCCCGGAAAATTTGGCCTAAGTCGAGACGGGGAAAAAAGGGTTGAGTACCCGGGAAATCGAGAAATAAAAAAAACTTTAAAAAATAGCAACTCGACGTTAATTCCTGTGTTACTTTTACAAAAATTATCCCATTTTACATCCTTCTACTACCCAATAAGGCACCCCACCCCCCACCCGCCCCACCTCGTGATCTCTCTGTTTGTTTAAAAGTCCATGATAGTGTCGCGGAAAATGAACGAGTATTGTATTTATCTGGTTACGTCGTTATCAGACAAATCAATTAATGCTTTGGTATTTTTAAAATCTTATTTCAATACAACCTGCTAGCGAATTTGTCAAAGCTGCTATTAACAGAATATTGTTGCTCTTTGTAATATTATGTATATAACGGAGGCGGAGATGATTATAAAAATACTGTGATTTAAATAGTCGTTAGATATTATTACAAAAGTTTATATAGACTAGGTGTATTTCATAAACATCATTAATTATTTTAATTAAACATTTTGACTTTTACATTAGGTATATAACAAAATGATGATTTGTCAGTAACCGCCGATTATAAAAAAAAATAATGTCTGTGAATTGATATTTTGTTAATTTTTAAGATTTTCCTTTAATTTTATTCTAGTTTTAAAACTCTGTGGTTATAAAGGAAATATATATATATATTTTTTAATATACTTAATATTTTCCATGTACAAAATAGTATATTAAGGTTACACGTTGAATTAACTAATAATAAATAAAATTAATAATTTATGGAGCGGTTGTCAATTGTCTAGAGGGGAGATGAGACGAAGGCCAATCTCTTCCCCGTCATGGAACCTTCTGTTTTTATATAATTAGCCAAGATTGTTGTCCTAAAGTAAAAAAGTACCCTAAAGTTTTTATTTATAGTTTTTTTTTTAATATACTTAATATTTTCCATGTAGCAAAATAGTATACCTATTAAGGTAACACGTTGAATTAACTAATCATAAATAAACTCGGGCGACACTTAATTAACGGTGTGGTGTCGTCGTCACATGCTGTTTTCGCAACCGCCAACGCAAATGTGCGTAATTTGTGTTTTGAACGGCGCGGTACCCACACAATTAATTGAAACGAAATGTTGAACTTTAAAAACGCATTATTTGCTGTGCAACATACATACTAGTACGCACATAAATAAAGACGCGGATGTTTCTGTGGGGGCTCTCTCCCATTCTCCCTTCCGCTGCCCAAGTCTTGTAGGCTCGACAGGATTTCAGGAGTGCTGTTTACTCACTAAAAACAATACATTCAATCACTTGCAGCCGAAGTGGTCTGTGACCGTCTAGAGCCGTTAGGAAGAGGACAGCAGATGGTTATGTGGGATTCAGTGCCCAAGATTGAACATACCCCCTCTCAATCACCAAAGAGCAATCACCTGAAAGGACAGAGCATTTATTGTCCAAAGTGACACGTGTTTTTTTTTAAACTCACATTCTCAAAATGTCATCTACGACGGCCGTCCAATTTATTCCCGGACGTTGCTCAAACCCGCTGCAGCCTCACGCGCGCCCATCGCTCACCGTCCGCGGCGCATTCCATTTTGAATTGCGAGCGGCCGTGACTCGCCATTTTGTTTTCGCTCGATTAGAGCGGGCGTGTGTGGGGGGGTTGATTGAAAAATGTTCGCGCGTCACTTGCGAAATTAGGGGCGTCCTCGGCTGCGCGGGAATGCGGGCTGCGATGACTTAGTGCCCGCGTGTTCTGTGCTTATGGAGTTTTATTTGTTCGTATTGAATAATAATATTATCAACTGGATTGTTTTATTTAAATGTGAGATTCAAAAGCTGCACTGCGGTGCAGCTCACAAAGTTTTTACTATCTCGTTTAAATTCATGTATAAAATAATGTACATATCAAAGTACACAATTTTGTACCTCCACCACACCACACGTCTACCGTGAACCTCCACCTTACATATGGGTTCTTCATTTATTTTATTTTCCTTTGTAATGACTCTTTCTTAAATAAATTAATACGTAACGTAGTTTAATACACACACTTAAACATACAAACGTTACGTAAAAAATCGTTTTCAGCAACCGAGTAAGTACGCGACTTCTACCCATTCTTCGTTCGCGCCCGTCGCCGAGAGAATTTCAATATAATACCTACCGTAAGAGCGGAACTATTTGAATAAAATCCTTTTGTTGCAGCGAGTGTCGCCGCCATTATTCGAGGCGGGAGTCTGCGATCAAATCTGGGGAATAGCTTTTATTGCCGACCAGCTGTTGCAACTCCAATTAGGCTGGACGAAATAGCTCCGCTCCGTGATAACTATGTGTTCTTAAACTGTTATTGTACTGTGGGTTTTGGACATTGAGGTATTATAACTAGAGCAGCCATTCCATAAAAATGTGCTAAGATAAACGACAGGCGGGCAACGCGTAGATCGTAGGGCGGGGCTTTGTTGTCAGGTGTTTGTGAGCCCATGAGCTCCACACCACAGCACCACATGAATAAATACCCTACAGAATGCAAGCTGCCTAATGCGGCCCGCTGTAGGTGTACTCATACAAAAGCGCGGCGATGTGTGCGTGACCTCTCACCGACAGGTTCA
The DNA here is from genome assembly GCA_963921215.1 of Scoparia ambigualis. NCBI lineage: Eukaryota > Metazoa > Arthropoda > Insecta > Lepidoptera > Crambidae > Scoparia > Scoparia ambigualis. The sequence continues at coordinate 4,692,951 of OY992503.1, forward strand.
CCGACGCGCCGCCGCCGTGGTAAAAACTGGTTTGCGCCGGTCCCATTGTGGTATGACGGACAGGGCCGCACGTTCGCGCGCATTAGATGAGATTCAGTTATTCGAGTGATTTTGTTGACGAATTTGGGATTTTACCATTACAGTGTTTTAAATATTTATATACATACATACACATAGTCAGGACTTTTATCCCCGAATGGTTGTTTATTACAAGCTTTTATTTAACTTGCAATGTATGTAATGTATGTACTTATCTTTTGTTCGGGTGGAATTTTGCAACTCAATTTTGAAGCAGATATCTTCAACCGATTGAGCTAAAATTTTGCATACATGTGTAAATCGCGTGACAATGCAATATTATGATGACATGGTGCTGACCTGATGATGGAGCTGGAAGGTGGCCATAGGAACTTCGCAATGAAACGGCACAGCCTCATCGAGCTTGGACTCGTTTGAATCGTCTTGACGAGTAGTTTGTCTTTCAATGGTAACCAGGGTCTGATGATGGAGCTGGAAGGTGGTCATAGGAACTCTGTAATGAAACTACGCAACCCCATCGAGTTTCGGCTCGTTTTATTCGTCTTGACGATTTCTTTGGTGCTAGATGGTAACCAGGGTCTGATGATGGAGCAGGCAGATGGCCATAGGAACTCAGTAATTAAACAACATAACCCCATCGAGTATGGGCTCGTTTGATTTGTCTTGACGAGTACTTTGGTGTTAGATAGTAATCAGGGTCTGATGATGGAGCTAGAAGGTGGCCATAGGAACTCAGTAATTAAACGACATAACCCCATCGAGTATGGGCTCGTTTGATTTGTTTTGACGAGTTCTTTGGTGCTAGATGGTAACCAGGGTTTGATGATGAAGCCGGAAGGTGGCCATAGAAACTCAGTAATTAAACACACAATCGCGTCGAGTTCGATTCGTCTTAATGGATAGACCGTTTTTGATGGGTAGTGAGTGGTGGTGGTTTGGATGACGTGAATAAATTCTGTAGTATACCTACACGTTCAGTAAGATGAACAGATGAAAATTAGTTATCCCTGGACACGTTTCCAAGGATAACTAAAAAGTAAAAAATAATTTAAAGTACGAGTACCTTTTTAAAGAACAAGCTTTTATTTAAATGCGCTAAATAGAAAAAAAATAAACTTTTACTTTAAAACTTTTACTATAATAACAAATTATATCGTTATTACAAAATTTATATGATAACTAAGGTTTTTCCGAGATTTATACTACGAGTATATATAAACAAGTAAATTAAATAACTTGATGCGATAGGTTTTAACTATTAAAATTTTCTATCTAAGAAAATACGAGTACCTACATAAACCTCGCGACAACCTTTTATATCATTATAAATTGTGTAATGACGTTTTAAGTTGTTAGTAAAAGTTTATTTTTTGCTTTTTAGCGCATTTAAATAAAAGCTCCTTTTTTAAAAAGGTTTTATTACCATTTTTTTTTTATTTTAACTATTAAGTCTACCAACATTTTTACATTACAGCTTATATCTAAAATGGTAATGTGAATAATAATAGTTACAAATCAATGCATTATTACATTACATTATAATAATAATAATTTATTTATTTGACAGACAACAAAGATCCAGTAGTGTTAGTATACAATATCTTAAATTCTAAGTTAGTAAATGATATTAAAAAGAGACTTAACCCTACACACTAATTGGCTAATCAGCGGACAGTCCCCACGATTAGCTATACGCTCCATGACACTGTTGCGGCTGCCACGAACGCGTCGCAGCATAGAACCTGCTTTTTTGCGCAGTATGGCCGGGAAACTGTCGACCTGCGCATCCGCAAACATCCCTGACGCACTACACTGTCGCGGCAGCCACAGCAATGCCCTGAACGCGTTATTATATTGCACGCGAAGGACGCTGTACGACTTTTGAGAAAAGTTAACCCACAGGCTGCTTGAGTAAAATGATGTACAGTATGTTTTAAAAAGTGTAATTTTAACAGTGTCAGAACAATGAGCAAACCTGCGAGCCAACATATTAGCCCTATTGACAGCGACCTTCGCTCTCGCTCGATATCAGCGTCATCCGTTAACATATCTGTAATTATGTGACCCAGATATTTAAATTGATTCACCTTGCAAAGTGGTGCACCATACAAACTAATAGGAGGTACAATAGCGGGGTATTTACTATTCGCTTTGAACACCATATATTCGCTCTTTGTGGTGTTATAAAGCAAACCATGAGCAGTTGCGTAAGATTCACAGATCTTTAAGAGCCTTCTGAGGGCACTGATCGAGGGGGCCAGCAACACCATATCGTCCGCGTAGCTTATGTTATTTACGCATACACTCCCGACGTGACAACCGACACGCGTGCTGCTGAGCCCCTCTATCAGCGCGTTGATGTACAAGTTAAATAACTTGGGTGAAGTTAGCCCCCCTTGCCTAACTCCACATTCCATCCTATACTCCTCAGAGTAGACATTAGCCCATCTTACACGGTTGCGTTGGTTCCTATACCAGTATTCAAACATAGAAATGTATTCTGCCTGTAAGCCAACCTGTCTCAGCTTTAACCAGAGCATGTCGTAATCAACCAGATCGAACGCTTTGGACAGGTCCAAGAAACAGGCGTAGACAGGCGTCTTTCTGTCTCTGTAGTACTTGATGGTATGCTTGAGGGCCAGTATAGCGTTTTCGGTAGATAATCCCGGCCTAAAGCCAAATTGTAGATCATGGATATTCAAATATTTACTCAGCTGAGCATCAAGCACACCATCAAGCACCTTGGCCACTACGGTTGCCAAAGAGATGGGATGGATTCGACCTGGCTGACACGTCACCAGTTTTGTTTTTGACAATGGGAACCACTATAGTCTTCATCAGTTCTTGTGGCAAATACGAATGCACCAAACAGATGTTGAACAGTAGTGCCAAAACTCTAGAGAGGTGTGGCCCCGCGTTCTGAATGTGCTCGATGCTGAGACCATCATGCCCCGGAGATTTTCCGCGAGTCATAGCTTTGATGATCTTTTCTATTGAGTTGCTAGTTATTAAACTCACAGGGGCACAACATGTATCAGCAGCGAGCACAGTCCTTGTCGGATTAAAAGGTGACTTCACAACAAATTGACTTTTAAACAGGTTAGCTATCTCCATTGGATTACTTACACCATCAACACTCACAGGCAGGCCAGGCCTCGAATTCATTTTACTTGTAGACTTCCAAAATTTTCCAAAGTCACGATTTTTATGGTGTGATGCTAGAGCATCCATTCGAATCTGCTCCTGGTGATTTTGGCACCATTTTAATTTCCCCTTAAAGACTTTTCGACTTTGTATCATTTCATCATAAAACGTACCACTTTTAGGTTTCCCATATTGAACCCACACAAGAAAATTAGACCTATCCTCTCTGTGAGCAGCACCTACATGCTTGTTCCACCCTTGAATTTTTCTAAATGGTCGATTGCATTTAGATTTATCCTTATAAGTCTCAGATGCCGAACAAGCTATAACAGATATTATACGATCATAAAGTTTATCAATACAGATTTTATGTTATTCAATATTACAATGATTATGACAACAGTTTTGCAACTCATCCGGAATATCTATTTTTCTGAGTCTTTCATGGCACAATTTTTTGTATTCATCAACCTGGCTACTAGATCTTACGCCCCATTTTATGGTGTTAGGGGTAACATCCTCCAAATTAATTTTACTTCCAACTGTGTCTAAATTACAACTGACACGTAGCGGGAAATGATCGGACCAGTAAACATCGTACATCACATTAGTACTTGTGACACATTGCCACGCAGATTTAGTAACTAGACAATGATCCAACCATCTCCTGCTACCGTTACATTCACTACTATATGTATAAGTGTCTGAAAAAATGTCTAATACACTTACATCGGCACAAATCCATGATTGATCACCACAAAAGTTACACAACTCGTTGTAAAATGATTCGTTAGGATGCGCATTAAAATCACCCAGAATAAAAACCGATTGCACATCATTCTCTTCAATTATTGCGTTTATCACACTGAGGCAGTCTGTAAACTCACTAAGATTATCACGACAATCCGTTGGCATATATACGCTACACACAATCAAAGGTTTATTGTCTGTAAGCGCAACCCTAATAGCACAGATACGCGGATTCGAGCACGGGATTACAGAAACGTTTGGAAAAACACTTTTTCGCCACAACAACGCCACACCTCCGTATGGACGGCCCGCAATCAAGCCCGCCTCAACATCCATTGCAGATGTACCAGCATAGCCAAAGTCAGTATCTATGGTTCCGAGATACGGTAGATCGTGTGGGAAAAGCCAAGTCTCCTGCAGAGCTATTACATCAGCCGTCTTACATAGCAGTCGAACACCCTCGACAGATCTCTTTATCGACTTACAATTGAACGTAACTAATGAGTTAAAGGCATTATTATTATCATTATTGTTTGTACTATCCATTATTTTCTATTGTTATTATCAGCCTGAGCAGAGTTTACTCTGTTTAGTTCTTTGTATCGAAAGTGTACAAACCGTCTAAAAATGATTCCCTTTGGCCACAGAGTACTATCCAAAAATAAGTGCAATTTAATTCGTGGCACAAATAACTTATATGCACTGTGACCTTTCTCTCGCTTTGATGCAAGTTTTAACAGTGAAACTTTTTCTTGTGTCTTGCATTGTATATACTGTATAATATCACTTTCCTGCGTATCCTTATGAACGTTCGTGATAAATATTGGTATTAAGGACTCCGCTGCTTTAAATTTTAAGTCATTGTTTGCCGTTCCCATTTTACTGCTGAAGCGGGTCTTTTGTGTGCGTCGTTTCTGTACTAATATCCAATCCTTATTGTTATGGTTACTCTGAAGGCATTTATTCGGCACATTAGTACTATGTTTTGAGGCTACAATATTTGCATAACACGGCATAGAAGCTTCATTTTGCGGTAGCGGCGGCACAGATTCATTACTGTTATCAGCCGCCGAGCTTGCATTAGTCATAATTACAGCTGTTTTATTCACTTCGCTATAACGGGCGCCGGTGACTACACAGTGTTCAGACACGTGATTACGTTCGGCAGCGCTCGGCAAGCTCTCGCCCTCGCTCGGCATACTCGGCAATATCGGGACGAGTCGTAACGGTACAATCGGCAGCGGTGGTGGTGGTGGTGGCGGAGAAACAATCCCATCCACATTTACCCTCGGAGATGACAATGTTAAGAATCCCGCCGGCCCGCTTGTGTTTTCATTACTATCATTAAGTAAATAGGCACCTCGTTTATTATTAATATTCATATAACACTCAAAACGGGGAGTCGTAGATATTGTGTTTATGTTCTCCACGACATTTCTCAATTGATGCAATTGGTCATTAGTAGCATAATTATCTTTAATATCTTTTACTTCACTTTTTAGTAAAACAATGTCTTTTAACAAAGTTGTCACATCTAAGTGATCAAATGTCACCGGTGGGAGTTTGTTTAAATCTCGGGCTACAAAGATTGGAGTTACATCAGGATCAGTCTCTTTAAATAGGCAGATTACATCTTCTATATCACGTTGGATCTTCCCAACTCGTTTTCTCACTATTTTCCGCTTAATCGTAGGCACAGAGTCAAATAACAGACATTTTGCTTCCGTTATTTCTTCGGGCGTATAAGCCGAGGAGCAAATTCGCACTAATCCCTCCTCATCCATGACATTTATCTTGTTTTGTATAAATGCCAGCAGTTCACTGATAACTACGTTGCAGTTAACACATTTAATAATTTTCGACGTCATTTTAGACAACTATCACTTAGCCACACGAATCAATACGTGCGCACGCGACACCTCGCGGCGGCTCACTGAGTAAAAATAAAATAGGCAAACACAACATGACAATAATGAAAAATAATCAGAAGTAATTTCGGGAAAATGATATGAACCTTATTTAATTGAATCAGTACTACAAAGAATTTCAAAAAGAAATCACATTAAATAAACAAACATAGCATTAAGAAATATAAAATTATATTAATAATTAGTCAGAGACTAGGCAATGAGGACAGCAAAATCAGTCCTCTACCATAGTCCACTTATCACCAAATTGCGACTGCACATGTGCTCAGCGTGACAGGTGGTGAGCCCATCGCCGCTCTAAGCTGTTGGATGTATGTGCAGTGTTTAGTCCGTTAGTCGCCTTTAACGACACCCAAGGGAAGAGAGGAGGTGGTAGTATATTCTTTCACGGCTACGCGACACGGTTAATTATTTATATTAGTGTTTAATCTAAACATATAAAACAAAGTCGGGTTAGTTACACAATTCCCAACTCTTGCACCGTGTGTATGAATAATTCGGGAAAAAATAAAGATATTTCTTTTTTAAATATTTTAAACAATCAGTTAAGATAAGACTGCTTTATAGATTCGTAATATTTGATTATTTGCGGAGGACGCGGGTTCGATTCAGCACAGAAGACAATTTTTTCAACGTTTCGTTATCTTTGAAACAATTTAAATTAAGTATGTGTCAAATTACAATAAACCTTATTTTATACCTTTTGAAATACACGTTTTATCATGTACCTCTACCTACTTACCTTATTTTATTTTTCTTCCCTAATTTTTTACACGTGAAACGGGTGTCAGCCCTATCAGAATAGGTATGAATTTTGCGCGTTGTTAGAGAGCTTGCACTCTGTATGGTAGTTACTCATGTGACAGCACAGCGCGTAAATACTTACTTGATTTGCGGTGGAGTCTCTAGTAATAATACTGTAAATAGACTAGTCACGGTCCAACTAAGTGACTATTCGAATGTTAGATCATCTTAAACATTTAAGAAGCTTATTTTCTCAAGCTGAGAAAATGCTCAATTACCGGAATTGTTAATTTAATGGAAAGCTTTATATAACATAAGTACCTATGGTTAATATATTTTTAGGACATTTGAAAATTATATCATGTGGATGTTTTATCTGTTATATAGCGTGTCCCATCCCAAGGTATATGGTCAAGCGACAGCACAGAGGTAGAACACCCAAATCACCATGTACATGTTCCACGTTTCCTGTTTTCAATAGTTTTTAAACGTCGATGATCGATGTTTTCGTATGAAGTTTTGATATACCTTCATAAATAATTTTATTACTCACTCGTTATATTAATAAATTTACTATGCTATATTTACAGCAAAACTGTAAAAAGCACTTTAAAAAAGTATAAATACTTCAATGTTCCGTAGGTAGTTATAACAGCGAACTGATAATAACCACACATGTCACATACAATTTATTAATATATTGAAATATTCGAGACCAGCAATTGCGTAGTATATCAACTCAATATTGTCATGCAGTATTATTAGAGTCAATTATGTTAGTAGTAAGTGCTATCCAACATCATAATGTATATCACATCGGCAGCATATATAGAACTATCTTACTAAAGTAAGGAGAAGTGCCCACTATTAAAGGCTTAAATACGTTTTAAATCAATATCTTATTGCTATATAGAACTGTGTACTAACCCATTTCATCTCTCTGGTGTCGTGAAAAGCGACTAAAGGACTGAAGACTGCTCATACGTCTAACAGCATAAAGTGACGATGGGCTTACCACCTATCACACTGAGCATATGTGCAGTTGCAATTTAGTAAAACGTGGTCTGTGGCAGTGCACTGTATTTGCGGTCCTCACTTAGTCCTATAGTCTCACTTAGTCTCTAACAACCCTTAAGGGACAATAGTCGTAAGTGTATGTATTATGTACTAGCGGCCGCTCGCGGTTTCACCCGCGTGGTTCCCGTTCCCGTGGGAATATCGAGATAAAAAGTATTCTATGTGTTAATCCAGGTTATAGACTATCTGTTTGCCGAATTTCATGTAAATCCATTCAGTAGTATTTACGTGAAAGAGTAACAAACATCCATCCATACTTACAAACTTTCGCGTTTATAATATTAATAGGATTTGCATTGCACGCCACGTGTCCTTATAATATGTCTTAAAACTATTCGAATAGTCCAAATAGTCATCATTATCATCATAGTCAGCCCATGTTAGTCCACTGCTAGACATAGTACATTGAGCCCGATCTTCGGCTAGTCATAATCATATCTATTCCCAAATTAAGAAAAGGTTTAAAAAGCCACATCAAGAAAAGTCTTCGTCTTAATAGATGGTGAGTGACGATAAGACGAAGCTGGAAGCGCATATTCTACCCAAAATCCTTAACTAATTAAAAACTTGTCTCTGACTATCGGAACACCATTGTAATACTAACAATTAACTGATAGTTCGGACTTAATTGTTGATACTAAAAAACATTAGGGTGTCGATTTTCGAGCTCTCGATCGTAATCTGCCGCTCAATTCGACCCACGCCTTCTCGTAAACTTCATTGTAAGTATCTTTAAAACAAGTTTTTTGAAAAACAACTTAACATATACTGTTGATTTTGTACCAAGCAAACTCAATACGAAAATAAGATGTACCCTGGAAATGGAAACCAGGCCCTATAACAACCAGACAACACAATAGCGATCCGTGGATTTTTCATGCATCCTGGAGTATCAGTTCACGTTCAGGAAAAATACAAATACAAAAAAAAGTAAATCATTTTCACGATCAGGATTTATACTCACAGAAACGATAACTTATTGGCATAGTAGTGCACCTGATCCTGTATATCAAAGGGTGCAGGTTCGATCCTTGTTCGTGGTTTTATTTTTATTTTTTGTACTTTTCCTTATTACAATTTGTTCGCAACATAATTTGCGTTATTTTATAAATTAAACTACTATAGTTTTCATTGCAACCGCCAGCCAGCCAGCACCAAGTTTTACCTCCCCGCGTTCAGGAGTACGTCTGCTTAATTGTTCAAAGTAACAATTTGCGTTAATAAACAACAGTTACAGCAAGTCGACACGGCCCGACTATGCACAGGAAATGTTACCAGTTCCAGGAACTGCCGCGCAACCGAGTCGCTGCTACTTAGGGTTGTTTTCTTTGCCAAGCTTATGGTCTGCCATTTATTTCACTGAGGAAGGAGAGTGATAGAACGGGGTTGCACAAAATATACCTATGGGTCGACGTGTTACTGCGAGAGGGAGTCCCACTAAGATATGATAAGATAAGATAGGATTGTTTTTGAAGGCACCGCTTAGCGTCAGCTTAGTTGAGGGTCTAGACAACTGTCATAAACGCTTGTCGAATAGAAAAATGAATGTATGTGATTTGATATATGTCAACGATACGTAATCTACTAACATTGTCGTTATTTCAAGTATCTAACATTAAATACTTCAATTAATTTTTGAATTTTTAAAAAAAAATAAACGTCTCACGGCTGGGCTACCACATGCTTTCCCTTTAGCACATGGGGAGATTGGTCCATCACCCGCCATGGTGGGCCCTTTCCTAGTTGGTAGGTTTTATTTAACAACGGCTATCTTACGACAACAACCGAAACCTACTGATTTACGTGCCTTCCGGCGCGCACAGTTATGTTATCATTCTAAGACCATAGGTTTCTAAGCTGAGACCAGTCGCTACACTACATAGTCGGGCACCAGCTGTTCGTTATATACGAGGTTTCAACTTGCGTATGTTACACTAGAATTATATTTAACAACCGGCGGGCGGCGCCTCGCGACTTTAGAAGTAGGTACTATTATATTTTAATGTCCGCAATTAGTGCCCTGTTTTCTAGATTTAGTGACAAACAACTTTTGCGTTTTGGCACGAGTAAATTTTGCCAGAAACATTTTTAATATAATTTTGGATGCAAGTTGACACATTGCGAAAGTTGCATAACTGGCAACTCGCTGGCAAGATCGCAAACCGAACGCCTTAGCCGCTGCACCATCAAGAAAAGGACTATTAGGTACTTTTTTTTTATAACTAGGTAAAATGCAGCCTTACTTATTCACCGAGGCCTAGGGCGAGCTCGGGTTTTACGGGACTCTTTATTCTCCTCCCTCGCCCAGAGAAGACCTTGACGGGGAAAGAGAAGGCCTACCCACAAAAAACCTTGTACTATCCCTTCTGTGCCATGGAGATGGCTCGGGACCACAAACAGCAAACACAGAGATTGGGGTAGCTACCATCACATTTTAAATTCTTCACACAACATGTTCTTCTCCCAGTGTTGTGTGTGAGTGCCCATGGGTGATTTCTTTCCGTCAGGGCTAAGCTGTTCTTTTGCCACCATTTCTTACATACTTCTTTTTCTTCTTTGTTTTGTGGCGTTTTCTTAATAGATTTCGCCAACATCAATTATTCCACTAAGAATTCTTGCATTTGTACAGTAGAATGAAATAAATTTGGAGTCTCAACACGTACTGTGACTTTTCTTCTTACATACTCCCTTCTTACATACAGACATAGAAAACCTCGTTGTCAATCAAATGTTTTTATGTCATCTTTATTGTTATGGAGCAATTATATTTTAACTTTTAGCTTCAGTTAAGGTTGTATTGTATGTTTAAGGAGCTTTTACTCTATAAGAAGCGAGTGGATATTGTATTAAGCGAAAGCTATCAACATTTAGGGGCGTTTATGAACGGACCTTTGCGAATATTACGAATAAAACTGGGGCATGGTTATGAAACAGTCAGATTTGATTGCCCCTAGATGGCGCCTCGGTCAGCACTTTGGGCACAGGATAAACTTTGGACGGGGGGGGGGGGGGCACTCTAAAAGCTGATTTAATTCAGCTTCCAACATAACATTAAAAAGCTAAACTTTATTTTAAAAGGACAGAAATAAAAAGAGCCGACAAATAAACCGTTATTTTCATAAACAGTATAACAAAATTGTTGAATTTAAGAAATCTACATTACAAATGGTAGCCCTGATCTAACGCCCTAGATCTGTCAGAGGTGGAGTTCGAGATACTTTAATCTAATAATCTGATCCCCTGCTGGTTATTTTTATGTTTTCATTCACGTCTGATCCACTATAAACTCTGTCATTCCGATCTGATCTCCTACCCAACATCGCGAAAGCTAGAACTGCAAATGCACTAGCCGCTGCATCGTTGAGCAAGGCTACATTCATACAAGAAACAAGGACATATAAGAAGTCATCATCATAATCATTCAAAAACGTCCCACTACTTGGCACACGCCTTTCCACATGGGTAGATTGGGCCATAACCCACCACGCTGGCCCAATGCGGATTGGTAGATTCTAACGAATACCATCATAAGACAACAACAGGGACCAACGGCTTTGTGTCTTCCGAAGCACTCATTTTTGAGCATTAGCCGCGCGGCGAGCACTTAGCTGCTAATGTTAGTGCTAACGCCTTCCTCGCCCAACTCTGAACTACTCCGAAGTGCATATCAGCTGTCTCAAGCTGCAAAATAACCATTAAAGCAGCCAGCCGACCGCGGCCGTAACATAACCGCGCCACAACAGTTATAACGATGAAACTTCAATTCAATTCGCAAGCACCCAGCTCACAGCTCGTTGCCAGCGGGGCACTCAGGGGAGCATGGGGCGCAGCTCTTACTTTTTAATATTTTTTATTATTTGTTTTAATGTTAGTATCGTATGTTGAATACTTTTTTGTTTATATTGAATAAATTTATTAACATACCTGTTGTTTACAATGTTGAGGTGACAAATAAAGTACCTGTATCAGAGGAAGTCATCGCTCCTCCAATAATACTTTGTCTTATCTTACAGGGATGTAAAATTGTAATAAAACAGGGACATTAAAATAAAAAATAAGATTAGAGCCAGAATAGCATAGTTGGTAGTAGGTACCTAATGTGGATTGACAGAAAGGTGCAGGATCGAATCCTGCTCGTGGTGGATATTTCTCATCAAATTTCTAAATTTAAGATATTATTGAAATTTCTTTTTTTTATAAATTTAGATTTTTTTTGCAGATATCAAATAGTCGCTTTAGGGATGATTTATATTAGAGCGGGCCGTGCACGGGGCGTGCCCCGTCCGGGCCCGGACGAAGACACCGATTTGAGACGTTGCATACATTTTCTATTTATATTAGAGCGGGCCGTGTCTCGCGGGATCATGCACGTTGTAACATGAACTGCTTCATACAAAATTTATGCAACGTCTCAAATCAGTGTCACCGCCCGGGCCCGAACGGGGCACGCCCCGTGCACGGCCCGCTCTAATATAAATCATCCCTAAAGAGATCTATTTAGGAGTATTGGTCTGCCATATTTTTGTATATAATCTATAAGAATATTATAGTAAATAAAATTAAACTGAATGGTGAACTGTTGGATCTTGTTGATTCAACAGTTTTCTTAGGTATTACCTTAGATTCAAAAATACAGTGGTACCCTCATATTAGCACCATTGCGGGGAGACTTAGTTCAGCTGCTTACGCTGTTAGAAAAATTAGGCATTTTACAGACGTGGAAACTGCTCGATTAGTCTATTTTAGTTACTTTCACAGTGTTATGTCCTATGGTATTCTACTTTGGGGTAAAGCAGCAGATATAGAAACCATTTTCATTTCACAGAAAAGAGCAATAAGGTCCATATATAACCTAGGATCACGTGACTCACTTAAGGAGCTGTTTAAAGAAATAAATATTCTTACAGTTGCATCACAATTTATTTATAACTGTATTATTTACGTGCGCCAAAACATAATTTCTCATTTAAAAAAAAATTGCGATATACACAAACTAAATACTAGAAATAAGTATGAACTTGTAATTCCTAAATTTCGACTTCAGAAAGTTTATGGATCATTTATGGGACAAAGTGTCATAATTTACAATAAAATCCCGAACGATGTTATAATTTTGCCTTTTGACAAATTTAAGACACATGTTAAGGACAGACTCTTAGAAAAGGGCTATTACACTGTAAGCGATTATATCAATGACAAAAATGCATGGAATTAACATTCATCTAGTTTCGCACACATTGTTCTAATGCGTTCATAGTGCCCGAGTAAAACTTTTAGATTCACTTTTGTTTTTATGTTTTATTTTATTTTATAATTGTTTTATGATTATTTATTGTAGGTATAATTTGGTAACGACATATGGTTTTGTAAATGTCGTTACTTCTATATTATTATAAAGCTGTAGAGTTTCTTGTGCCCGTTCTTCTCCACAGCTAAAAGACTTCCTGAATGGATGTTTTCCTGTGCCTATCCATCCATCCATAAAAAAATAAATTTAAACGTTTCAAAATGCTTATTTTAAGCTTACTGAATAAAGATATTTTAATTTGATTGATTTGATTTGATATAAAAAAAAAAGTAAATAAAAAAACTGCATCACTCAACTTCTTTGGTCGTGCAATTTTTCTTCCACATCCATACACCTGTTTTAAATTAAAAACCATGAAATACAAGTTGCAATAATTAAATAAAAAATCTAAAAGAACCGTAGAATCACGGTAATATAATAGAATACTGTATAAATCATTCCCTCATATAGACGTAATTCCCCCACTCCGAAATACAGCGAGGGAATGACAAATTTTAACTAAAGCTACAAAAACACCGACACATACCCTCAATTTGCTTGTTATATTTCGAATATGCATTTTACTTCCAAAAACGCATAAAAACAACTAATTATATATATTTATACTAAAATGCTTAATACATACATGTACTGTGAGGTAATGATCGCCATAAATGTAACCCAAACTTGCCAGCCACCATGCGAAAATCGCTCCAAATAGCCTGAGTGCGTCCCACGCTAAGCGTGCCGATACGCACGGTCATCGGTTCTGCGCCTGATATGGCCGGCCCTTACACTGCCACTTCACCTTGATTATCCAGTTAAAAATTTAACATATTTATAACTTATCTAATAATACCCGCACGCCATATAACTTAACCACTGCATAATAAAATAATATTTAATTTTCCAAGCTGTTGTTGTTGTAGTTAAAGCGTCATATTTTTATATTTACCCTATTTACAGCAAATTAAGCAATTTTGGCTTCCACTCTTGCGATCGAATTAATTTTTCAGGAATCGCCAATGACCGTCACGTGTTGTAGACAGTAGCGCAGCGCTATATAATTAGGAAGCTCCTTAAAATAAGCCTTTAAGTTTTAAGTGCCTCAGGGCGGACGCCTGGGGCCGAGACACTGCATGAAACCGTAATGATGTCGGTTTTGTCGCTGAGGGACTACCAATGGTAAGCGGGTATAGTGAGCTGATGATCCCAATATTAAACGTATATGATGATCAGAAGCAAAAGCAGGTCAAAGTCAAAGTAAAAAATCCTTACTTTTGATTGTCCAAAAATTTTTTTGCCTACTAGGATACATTAAGGATGTCTTTTCTCTGTGAAGAAAAATGGGTGCTAGAAAATCCACAGCTTTTTAAAGAAGTAACAACATTTAGCACTCTGCAGTTTCTAGGCGAGCCCGCGTTACAACTGCCTAATTCAATTCAATTTCTTTATTACTGTCTCGTGTGTACAAAGGTCTTAAAAAATTTAATTAGTAACAATAAGGACAATGTCGGGCACTGCATAAGTTAGGCGAGAGTAGGACTTATATGTTCAGAGGAATAAAGTTGCATCCAATCTGGTACAGGTATTTTTAGTTATAATACAACTTTAATTTTTATTAGTTTTAATGAAATGAAGGGTGAGTTCCACCCATGAAACTGGACAACTTTCCCCAAGAAACCTATGTACAAAAATGACAAAAAAATGTCGACCTCCCATACTGTTGTCGTCAGCTGATCGGACAGTTTTGTACCACCATACAAAAACGCGTTCATTTACCGGACACTCAATCCGCGTGCGTTCGTTTCCTTAGTGACGGCCCCTGTTCTACCGAAGCCGGCGCTGCCCTTCCTCATTCGGGCCAGTTAATAATAACGGGAGTCGTCCGCCTGTTGTGACGTCCCCGGAGCGTTATATTGCCTCGCCTTCGCGGACTTTGCGGTTATTTAGTAGCGTGAGGCGCTATTACGAGCGTAGGTGTGTACCGCAAAATGGCATATACAATGGGCGATTTTCTGACAGCCCAAATTAAAAAGTATAAATTAGTTCAAAAACACTCGATAGATGTCGTTTTATGAAAGCTGGGTTACTTATGGGCTGTAATAAATTCTACACTTTTACTTGTCTACCAAAAGAATAAAAAAATAGTATTTACTTACCTATTTATATTCAGGACATCCAGAACCTATTTCTATTTTGGAATAGAATAAATATTACGCAGCCATACACGTGCTCTTCATGAACCCGCCTTTTACTAAGCGCCATACTAATCTATGCTAAGTGCCATCAATGAAGTCATTTACGAACCAATTTCTTTTTTTTTTTGATCTCGGAAAATCGCCCATTGGCAGGTGGTAGGTTTCTGTTCAGAATCCGTTTGAGTGGTTTTGTTTTAACCCAGGAATTTATACTGGTCACCAGATGTCAACATGGTGATATAGAGGCTCTAACGTCTTTCTTTTTTTTATGGTCAAAACCAGCATTGTAGAGCGAGGGGCATACCCACTGAAGATGGGTATATCACAACCACGGTGTAATGAACGTGGTATTCAGGGACGCAAGTCTGGCAGCTATTTTTACGGTCTTGTAGCATTGTATGTATACTGCATTTTTCGGTGTGAAGGGATTACACAAAAAAATCTTAATGTAAGTAAAAGTTAATGTAACATTAAAACAATAGTAAACTAATGATAATAATAAAACTTCTTTATCATTTACAACTGTACACTTATTTTAAATGCCTTTTTCAAGTCCATACAAAAGACAGCGATGGATATGAATTGATACATATTCAAAAATGAATGTTACCTACTTAGCTTTAAAAGACGATAAACAATGTGGTATATTCCAAACAATTGAACCCTACCCTTAAAAGAAATCTTCAAGAGTTTCGGTCATCAAACAGAGATAAGTAATAAATAAATTAAACAAGCGAACTTTCTATTTGTTTTGATGAGCCGTTTTATTTCTGTTCTGTTTGTTACCTGATACGAATTATTTACGACTTCTTTGTAAAGTTCCTTACAATTGGCTAGTGAGAAGGAAACTTCTGTAAATAGGTAATTAAGCTGCTTAAAAGACGTAAAAGGTGAGAGCTATCTCTTTATCTCGACTCGTTCGAGCACGGATCTTTTATAGATCGATAAAGTGACATTAGACGTCGACAAATTGACATTGGCAGTACTTGAACTGTCAAATGTTATTAATGTCACGTTTATCGGTCGATAAAAGATCCGTGCTCAGGGGGCTGATTACACAAAGCGTTGTGATTTTTTTGCAATTAGCTTTTAGAATGTTAAAAGACTTCAAGAGACTTTTAGGCAGCATAGAGAAGTTATGCTGGTTATTTTATGTCTTGTATAAACATGAGTGTGTTGTAAACTATTGTCTCTCATTTTCAGGCACTTACGGAAGACCAGCGTCGCGGCGGCAGAGAATATATATGTCGCAGGGATATGATAAAAACAGAGATTTGGTCAATACAAATACCAGAACTGGTTCCGTGAAATGACCATAAACATGTGACCTACAGGAGTAGGGCAGCTAGTATTTCTGTTGTCTAATAAAAAAATATAACCTCGAAATTCAAGACAATCGCTACGCTGCGCTTCGCGATTGTCTTAAATTTCTAACCTATCACGTGACCTACAGGAGTAGGGCAATTTATGTTCTAGTGGTGTTCAAATAACTAGATTTGTTTAGGGAAATGATGAAATCGTGTTGTTATTTTAACATCCTTCTTGATTTGATCAAATCACTTAGGGAATTGACCAAATCTCTGTTTTTATCATATGACTGCGACATACACTACACTACCGCGAAAAGAAGCGACACTTAAGCATGTGTGCTCGTAAAATCACTTGCGGCTATGTGTGGGTGTAGTGATGTACAGTCACGAGCAAAAATATGTAAACAATTGAAGCTCTCAATACAATGGAATAAGAGTCAAAATGTATACATATTGGTGCTCGTGACTGTACGTCTTGGAATATTGCCCAATGTTCCCAGCAGACTATTTGTTATTTTGTAACTTTCGTATCAGAATGCCACGAAACAAAAGAGTTTTAGATGATAATCCCTACCCGCCCGCACCTCCTTAAAATCGCTGCCTCGCCCTGCGAGCACTACCCGCGTGTTTTCACCACACACGCTGTGTTGTGTAGTTTCGTGTGAGATGTTGTGAAAAGGCGTATTTATTGCGCATGCGCACCGTAATGTTTTGGACCTTGTTGATTCAACAGTTTTCTTAGGTATTACCTTAGATTCAAAAATACAGTGGTACCCTCATTAGCACCATTGCGGGGATACTTAGTTCAGCTGCTTCCAACTAACAAAAATTATTCTTATAATGGCTTACATTGCCTTTTAATAGCCGTATTATCTCTTATAAACCAGCGTTCGGGCACAAATTACAAGGTCAATAACTTTATACCCACCTTATAGTGGATTTATTGTTAGCTTTTTCTTCTTATACGTGTTTTATTATGGCCAGAAACAAGGGCGTAAAATTTATACCAGCATAGCAAAGTATTTTATAAAGCTGTATGCCCATGTATGATTCTGTAATAAGTATTATGGATAGTGATTTACATTTGCGTAAAAGCTTAGCGAAAAATTAAAGTGACAGCGTCAACCATTTTAATGATAAGAACAGTAAGTTTATAATTTATTTATGTTGTTACTGAATATGTGCTTGTATATAGTGAAAACAGTGTGGGAATTCAAATGCATGGCAAAATGTGGTACGCAATGTGTTATATTATCAACGCGTCCTTGAATTTAGGCTGTTTTGTGATACAAAAATGGTTAATTATTTATTCATGTTTTTAATAAGGCTATTATATAGGGAAAAGGAATCGCACATCATTTATAAGGAAACTTTAAGCTTATGCTTATGCCATTTTGTTTATATTTAGGGTTCTTTTCTCACCAGTAAAATCCCCACATTTATTTTATTGCCCGAAGATTTTATTTATTTTACATCCTAAACCATATAAAATAAAATAACTTTAAAAATTTACGTTACTGTTTTGTTCATAATTTAATTCCTATTTCTTTTGCAGGATAATAATATTTTTGGCTGATAAAGCCGAAGTAATAGAAGTCCCAACCTATTAAAACAAGAAATTTAAAAAACGCATTAATAATAGTAATAGATTTCTTTCAGTTCATTCAGCAGCCAGTCAGCTATCAATACGTGCCTAATCGTCTAATTACGTGCTGTAATATTTTTAAATAAATCGCTAAAAGTTAAGGAAATATTGATTTTTACAGCCCAGTAAAATTTCAATGGATTTAGTAGAGCGACGGAACCCGTGGCTGTTTTTGTAACAGCTAGATAATTTCAAATATGATGAACCATGTTTTTGTAAAATTATATAGAACACTTGAATGTAGTCATCTAGAGAAAAACGCTCTAATAAATAATATGTAATTGAATATGGTTTGCTTTCATTCTTATAAAGACTATATAAAATGCTTTTACTTTTCGTCATATAGATATCTTATAAAATGCTCCTATAAATTAAAAAGCCATATAGTTACTCTGTGCCTTGCTTTTATAACAATAATAGGCCCTATTAGAAACCTTTACATAGCTTTTGATTATTATAAGGCTAAAAAGCCATATAACTAGCTCCTATGAGAATACCACATTTTGAACCCTTATTGTGGCTATATCATTTGGATTTATTACCGTTTACCCTTCGATCACCAATACCAACTATGTGGTGAAACCACCGTTTTACCTCATGCAACTTCACGTCGTGTCTTGTTACTCTCATCTCATTTCACTCGCCTCATTTTTATTTTTCCTCGCTTCTGCAACGATACGTAATGATTTAGTAACTACACACTACACTACACACATCGCAATTCCTTTATCTAAACACATTTACTTACGTGATCTAAATCACGAAACTTCGGACACTATTTTTCGACACTTTTACGATCCCACAAGTTTCGGATCACTTCGATAATCTTATTATGCGTTTTTCCTTGTAATATTTACATTTATCTCACCTTAATTGTTTTCTATTTACTAAATATTGTGTTTTGGTTACGTTTTGACGTATCTGACAACTTATTTTTGCTTCGTTGCTATGCAACTTATCAACATAATTCAATCAAACTTTTTAGTTTCTTATTTTTTACATTTGGCCATCTAGATTTCGGCGTTTTAAAAATATTATTTTGAAATTTATGCAGAACTCAGAAACCGAGGTTTCATTATAAAGTTTAGCCGACGACTGATCATTACATCTCTAGCTTTTGATTCGAAAGGATTAGTCAACTGAGACGATCACCAGCTTCCGAATTGGAAGGTCAAGACTCCTTACTTTCCTCTTCCAAATTGGAAGGACTAGTCTTCAAGTACAAACACCAGCTTCCGAATTGGAAGACTACAGCCTCCAGTCATCGCGTGTGCCTACGCCCGCCTGTGCCTGTCTCGCCTGTCAGCCTGCACCTTCGCCTGCCGCACCTGGTGGCGCCTGCCTGCCTGCACCTTCGCCAGCCTGCGCCTGCTGGCGCCTGCCGCCTGCGCCTGCCTGCGCCTACCTCCGCCTGCCTGCGCCTGTCGGCGCCTGCCTGTCGGCGCCTGCCTGCCTTCGCTTGCCTTCGCCTACCGGCGCCTGCCTACCGGCGACTGCCTGTCTTCACTTGCCTGCCCCCTTCGACGACTGCCAAGTTCAGCGCTTGCCTCCACACCTTCGCCTGCCTCCACGTCAGCTGCACCTACCCCTTCACTTTTTATATCATCAACCTTCATTTTAACCATCATCACCTCCATACCCACCATCCTCACTCACCTTTTTAACTTTTGTTTGTAATTTTATTTTGTCTTATAAATATTTGTTAATTTCTTATCATCTTTTCTTTTTTAAATGTCGCTTCACGACATTTTGGCGCCCAACTAGCTTTTGGATTCTAATCTCTTCTTTCTTTTTACCCACTCTCTAGAGATTTTCTTTTTTGTGTTTGCTTTCTTTTTCTTCACCATCTATGCATTTTTTTTCCCTCTCTAAATTCTAAAACAACACTTTGTCTAGTGATTCTACAATACTTTACTCAATCACCTACTTAAACTCTTTTCATTTAATATTTTTTATTTTCAGTTTTACTAAATTAAATACGATTAAATTTGACTTTTTAAACAAGTCTGAATTTGAATATGAAGTAAGAATTAGATTAGAGGAACCAGAAAATACTGTTTTACTTCTTAAAAAACAGATTCTTCGCTTATCTGCTGTAATGCCAGCTGACGAAATCTTGACTTCTTCCATTCCTATAGAAGAAGACTTGCCTCAGTTAGACTTTACCTTGAACTACCTAGAAATTAAAATTAATAAACTCTTACAGGGTGATTCCAAATATTTAAGATTAGTTGAAACTTTTATAAATCATATTTATTACCGATTAGAACGTATTGACATTGACTTGTGCCCGGATCATAAATCTACATTTGATAGTCTCCAATCCAAATGGTTTATTCTAGAAAAACAATTTGAATTTATACCTTTCTTCCAGCTGAAAATATTTCTCCTCTTCAACATCCCGCAGCAGCCGTTCCAGAAGCTGCTCTTACTACTCCTGCTGCCCTTCCTCTCCAACCTTACTATCAGGTACCTCCTCAAACTATTCCAAACCTTCAACTTTTCAAAGATCTGAAAAGATGCACCTTCGATGGCAAATCTTGTCCTAGGTCTTTTCTACAAAAAATTAATGAATTCTGTTTGGCCCGTAGCCTCAGTAAAGATATGTTGGTAACGCAGTGTTATGAAATTTTTACCGATAATGCTTTGCATTGGTTTAGGTTTCAACATAACCTAAATCCAAACCTCACTTGGAACAAAATTTCTGATCTTCTAATTAAAGACTTTGGTGGTTTTGATTATGATTATAAACTATTAGAAGTTATTAAAAGTCGCACACAAGGCCGTGACGAATCCATCATCATATTTTTGTCTATAATGTCCGGAATGTTTGCACGTCTTTCCAAAAAACTTTCTGAGGCCGAACAGTTAGAAATAATCTTACGTAACATAAGACCATGTTACTCAGTCTTTGTGGCTCTTAAAGACATTGACTCTTTAAATTCTCTCTTGGCTACCTGCCAAAACTATGAAAGATTTTTGGACAGAGACAAACTTTTTAAAGAACCAAATCTTCAACAGCATTCTCTAACTTCGGAATTTAATTATAAACATTTAGCTAATTCTAACTTTTCCGCTCTTAACTCTGGACCTCCTCCTGTTACAAATAAATTTAATTCCTCTTTTAGGAATCCATTTAGACAGGTTAATAGCTTAATTCAAGCTGGACCTATTCAACAGAATATTTTCTGTGTCCGATGTCGTGAAAAAGGACATACTTTAAATACTTGTACTCAGCCTCATTTTGTTATTTGTTTCAAATGTGGCCTAAAAGGTTTTAAAACCGCTGATTGTCCTAACTGTTCACCTAAACCGAATACTAGTTCAAAAAACTAATTACTGACTTGAAAAATAACTCAAACTTTGATGTTGATGATTGGAACGTTTGGCTAAAAACTCTTAAAAACTTATTTTCTTGCTATAATATTTCTTCTACTCTTTACTCTGATGAGAAAGATTATAAACGTCCTTTCATTAATATCAGAATTGATAATCTATCTATCTCTGGTTTGCTCGACTCTGGTAGCTCAATTACCATTCTAGGTAACACTTCTTACTTAGAAATTCTCAAATGGGGCTATAAACTTTTCAAGTCAGATATTATAGCTGTTTCTACTGCTAATAATCAAAAAGTTAAATCCTTAGGATTCTTTGAACTTCCTTTGTCTTTTAATAACCAAACTCACTTGGTTAAAACCTATATTTTTCCGGATATATCGCCTTCTTTAATTTTGGGTATTGATTTTTGGAAAATATTTAATCTCTTACCTAACATTTTATCTTTGGCTAGTCCTTCAGACTTTGAATGCTCAACTATTGAGACATCGAATACTAAATTTTTACCTTATGAACATCTTACGTCAAACCAAAGAAACATTGCTGACGACATTATCCAGCGCTTCAAGACTATCTCGTTCGAAGAAAAGGGAGCACTTGGACGTACTCATCTTATATGTCACAAGATTGACACTGCTGATTCTCTGCCCATTAAACAAAGATGTTACAGATTGTCACCTGAAAAACAAAGGGCCTTAATTAATGAAGTGGACAAGATGCTACAATGGAATGTTATCGAACAATGCGAAAGTTCGTGGCTATCTCCAGTGCTGATTACACCAAAGAGGAATGGCGAATGGCGTTTCTGTGTTGATAGCAGAAAGCTTAATTCTGTTACTCGTCGTGATGCTTACAGTCTACCACTTATAAGCGAAATCCTGGACAATCTCAAGAATGCTAAGTACTTATCAAGCATTGACATTGCTAAAGCTTTTTGGGAGATACCTCTTAATTCTGCGGACAAAGATAAAACTGCATTCTATGTACCTGGAAGAGGTATGTTCAGATTTAAAGTCATGCCCTTTGGACTAACTAACTCGCCTGCGACTCAACAACGTCTAATGGACATGTTATTTACTCCAGATTTTGATAATAAAGTATTCTGCTACTTGGATGACATCGTCATAATTAGTGAGACTTTCGATGAGCATATATCTCTGCTGATGAAAGTTCACGAAAAACTTTCTTTTGCTAACTTAACTATAAACTTTGAGAAAAGTAATTTTTTTAGAAAGGAACTAAAATATCTTGGATTCGTCGTGGATGAACATGGGTTACGAGCTGATCCTGATAAAATTAAAGCTATCCTTGAATATCCCGAGCCTACCGGCAGAAAAGAAGTCAGAAGATTTATTGGCACTTGTAGTTGGTTTCGAAGATTTATCCCGAATTTCAGCACTATTGCCTCTCCTCTCAACAAGCTGACCTGTTCTGGATTGAATGTTCCTAAATTTTTATGGAACTTTGACGCTGCATCGGCTTTCCAAAAACTTAAGGAAGCCTTAGTAACTGCTCCTGTTCTTGCCTGCCCTGACTTCAATCTTCCTTTTGCTGTACATTGCGATGCTTCAAACTATGGTACAGGCGCAATGCTCACTCAACAACAAAATGACAAAGAAGTCGTGATTGCTTACATGAGCAAAGCACTTAATAAAAATCAGCAAAACAACTCAACTACTGAAAGGGAAACGTTGGCTGTAATAACTGCCTTAGAACATTGGCGTTGTTACCTGGACAATGGTAAAGAATTCATAATATATACTGACCATGCTGCTTTAAAATGGTTTCAGAAGCTAGCCAATCCTTCAGGAAGACTTGCTCGCTCGACACTACGCTTATCGTGTTTTAACTTTGTTTGTGTGTCGTGTTTTAAATTTGCTCTCGACCATTTCAATCTATTTCTTTAGATTTGATGGGACCGTTACCCATAACTAGAAGACGTAACCAACAAACACATTTTGGTAATTAATTGTTTATTTACCAAGTATACTATGATTTTTCCACTAAAACGTGCGATTGCATCTAATATAATTACCATTTTAGAAAACTCTGTTTTTCTTGTACATGGTGTTCCTCAAACGTGTTCCGCTCTCCTTTTTACTGTCCCCAAGTCAATCCGACAGAAAGATACAACCGTACAATTATTACGTCACTAGCTTCACTAGTGGGAGAAGATCATAGATCCTGGGATCTCTACCTTCCCAAGGTTCAATTCGCAATGAACAGTTGCGTTAATACTATTACTGGTTTTACTCCATCTTTTTTAGTCTTCGGTAGGGAAACGATTCCTTGTGGTTCTTTATATACTCCAACTCAAAACCTTGAGGAATTGCTGTTTTTGCCTCGTGATATATACGCGTCAAATGCTGGTTTCCTCTCTTCTATATTTCACAAAGTTCATACTTCTTTACACATAGCTCACGTTAAAAATAGTGCTCGCTATGATTTACGACGGTCCTTCAAAGAATTTAATGTTAATGATACTGTTTGGCGTAAGAATTATGCATTAAGTAATGCTGGTTCTTACTTCAGTGCTAAGCTTGCCCCTAAATAAATTAAATGTAAAATTGTAAATAAACTTTCTCCATTAGTATACATTTTGGAAGATGCTAATGGTTCGTCTGGCAAATGGCACATCAAAGACATTAAATCTTAACTTCTCCTTCATCATCTTCCAAATTTAATATGGTATATATGTTTTAATCACATTCACTTTTTCATTCCATTAACTCATTAACGTTTTTGTTTCATTTTGTTTTTTTTTGTTTAACTTAGCCTGTGCTCTTAAGCACACTTTAACGTTCTATAACGTTACTCAAGATCTATCTATTGATCTTCTCTATAACTCTAGTACCTACCTACTTTAGTTATCAAGCTTTGAATCCTACCGTTCTTAGCTGATTTAGGTATCTTGCTTCGAGCCCTACCGCTCTTAGCTACTTAAGATATTATGCTTTGAGCCCTACCGCTCTCAGCATATCTTATTTAACTTCATTTTTATTTTCATTTCTTTATTTCTTTTTTTTTCCTTTTTTTTCGTTAGGAGCGGCTGACTACTCCCTAAAAAAAAGCCTTAGGTCTAACTTTCCACTTATAGAGCGGTTGACAACTCTTAAAATAAGCCTTAATCGTCATTTTAAAACACCCTTCTAGAGTGGTAGTCATTGAATGTGAACTCCACCCTTATTGAATGCAGATGATAGTATGTAAGAGAACGTATGTCTGTTTGTTAGGCGATGTATGTCTGTGTGAAGTTGTGTTTACGGTTTCTTTAGAAATATGCTTTCAAAATTTTCTCTGAGTCAAAAATTTTCTGGGGTCGTGGGGGAAATGTGGTGAAACCACCGTTTTACCTCATGCAACTTCACGTCGTGTCTTGTTACTCTCATCTCATTTCACTCGCCTCATTTTTATTTTTCCTCGCTTCTGCAACGATACGTAATGATTTAGTAACTACACACTACACTACACACATCGCAATTCCTTTATCTAAACACATTTACTTACGTGATCTAAATCACGAAACTTCGGACACTATTTTTCGACACTTTTACGTATCCCACAAGTTTCGGATCACTTCGATAATCTTATTATGCGTTTTTCCTTGTAATATTTACATTTATCTCACCTTAATTGTTTTCTATTAACTAAATATTGTGTTTTGGTTACGTTTTGACGTATCTGACAACTTATTTTTGCTTCGTTGCTATGCAACTTATCAACATAATTCAATCAAACTTTTTAGTTTCTTATTTTTTACA
This sequence comes from Scoparia ambigualis, assembly GCA_963921215.1. Lineage (NCBI taxonomy): Eukaryota > Metazoa > Arthropoda > Insecta > Lepidoptera > Crambidae > Scoparia > Scoparia ambigualis. The sequence continues at coordinate 4,718,173 of OY992503.1, forward strand.
TTTGGCCATCTAGATTTCGGCGTTTTAAAAATATTATTTTGAAATTTATGCAGAACTCAGAAACCGAGGTTTCATTATAAAGTTCAGCCGACGACTAATCATTACATCTCTAGCTTTTGATTCGAAAGGATTAGTCAACTGAGACGATCACCAGCTTCCGAATTGGAAGGTCAAGACTCCTTACTTTCCTCTTCCAAATTGGAAGGACTAGTCTTCAAGTACAAACACCAGCTTCCGAATTGGAAGACTACAGCCTCCAGTCATCGCGTGTGCCTACGCCTGCCTGTGCTTGTCTCGCCTGTCAGCCTGGACCTTCGCCTGCCTGCGCCTGGTGGCGCCTGCCTGCCTGCACCTTCGCCAGCCTGCGCCTGCTGGCGCCTGCCGCCTGCGCCTGCCTGCGCCTACCTGCGCCTGCCTGCGCCTACCGGCGCCTGCCTGTCGGCGCCTGCCTGCCTTCGCTTGCCTTCGCCTACCGGCGCCTGCCTACCGGCGCCTGCCTACCGGCGCCTGCCTGTCTTCACTTGCCTGCTCCCTTCGACGACTGCCAAGTTCAGCGCTTGCCTCCACACCTTCGCCTGCCTCCACGTCATCTGCACCTACCCCTTCACTTTTTATATCATCAACCTTCATTTTAACCATCATCACCTCCATACCCACCATCCTCACTCACCTTTTTAACTTTTGTTTGTAATTTTATTTTGTCTTATAAATATTTGTTAATTTCTTATCATCTTTTCTTTTTTAAATGTCGCTTCACGACAACTAGATAACGCGTCACGTACAAAATCAAAGCTCAATTATGTCTACGTGAATATATACATAGACAGCTACATTTCTTTACTAACGAACTGAGACAAAAGTTATCAAACAGTTTTAAGTTCAACCTTATTACAACCATGGCACCCAGTAATAAAGTTACAAATCCTGTAAGTATTTCTCTCTCGCTCACTCCATGCGTACTGCTCTGACACAAATGTTGGCGCGCGCATCTAGTGGACAACGTTGGCCAAACATTTGTAGCGTGGGTTAAAATCGGTAATTGTTTTCAAAATTTAATGTTATTTGTTAGTTTCAAGTTTATAATATAATTTATTCTACATGTACTTACCGAAAGTAAGACACTCCGGCCGTTAAATTGCTTTCACGGGCATTATTTATGCAACTTTTAAATACACATTGCGGCGTTGTGAACGTGTTTACATTGGCCGTGATTCAATCAAACTAAACAAAATATACGCACACTTCTCAAATGTGCTGTTATTTACCGAGACACATTTTTAGCGCCGACGTGATATCTAGTTGGTATTGTTGATCGAAGCGTTTACCCAACTAAATTACAAGATTAATGGTAGTATTAGCTAAATCTTCTTATAATGTACCATTATAAGGTTCAAAGACATATTGATTGCTATTTTAAAACAATTATTAGAGTATGGATTTTATACATTAATTTTATAAGGGTATATTGTTAGTTTAAAATGCCTAATTTTTGTAACAGAGTAATATTACGCTGTTAGAAAAATTAGGCATTTTACAAAACCATTTTCATTTCTAAGGTCCGTATATAACCTAGGATCACGTGACTCCCTTAAGGAGCTGTTTAAAGAAATAAATATTCTTACAGTTGCATTACAATTTATTTATAACTGTATTGTTTACGTGCGTCAAAACATATCTCATTTAAAAAAAAATGTGATATACACAAATTAAATACTAGAAATAATTATAAACTTGTAATTCCTAAATTTCGACTTCAGAAACTTTATGGATCATTTATGGGACAAAGTGTCATAATTTACAATAAAATCCCGAACGACGTTATAATTTTGCCCTTTGACAAATTTAAAACACATGCTATGGACAGTTCAAAAAGAGGAGGTTCTCAATTCAATAATTGTGTTTCACGTCATTTATGAATTGATTTTACAAATTCTTTTTCTTAACGGATAAGTTACACTCCAAGGGGTGGTGGTGGTGGCCCTATTCAGGATTGTAGAAGTCAGTTTTATAAATTTTCAATTTAATAGTTTTACTTCATTCCATACAAGGTTTTCTCGCGGTTCTACTTGTAGATCATTCCTATAGCTCCAATTTATACCCACTGAAATATTTTATACCAACACGACTGAATTCAATTATTAATATCTACCTACATACGTCTATAACATAATTTCAAAAGTTTTTTTAAAATTTATTTCCTAAATATCGTGTTCTCAGAAATGCGTATCCATCGGACTGTAGGATTAAAAATATTTTTCTACCTGTCGACTTCTCGATGTTCGTTGCTTCTCTAGTTTATTGAACCTCAATGTTAAAATACAGCATTTTAATAAAAACCCTCATAGAAGCTCTCAAAACGACGACAAATGAGCTCGCCTTTAACAAATGACAATCACACAATATTGCTTTCATGCGTCAGAAAAGTCAACGCCAAATTCTGACAAGCGCTCTAAAGAATGTTATCAAAATGAGGAAAAATATCACGTGAGTAAAAGTTTGTGTCTCCTTTTAACGACTGCGAAGACCACTGAGCAAGTTTGACACGAAACCTTTATAACATATTTCATTTATAACGATAGGTACTCGTATTCTGAAGTTCAGATATTTGGCGCGAACAGAGTTGGCAAAAGTTATTTACTGTCATGAGTTACTGATACAGATTCATTTATTAACGTACACGTTCCTGTGACACGGGAGGACATGAATGCTGTGTTTTTGTTGCTTCTAAATTCCTTTGGACAGATAGTAAAACGTTAAAAACACATGAAATATTACGATTTCATCAAACATTTTTAATATTAATACAACAAAGTCTAACCGCCACTGTGGTTAGACTTTGTTGTACATAAATATAAGAAAACACTAGAAAAACATACTTTTATAAATGCACGTAAAAACAAAAAATAAATTATGGATCGTTCAAGTTGTCTCTATATCTGGGCTGAAGTGTAAACTATGTGCTTTTATTTATATTATTTGATTGTAAAAGCGTGGGAAGCTGGAAAAGGAAAGACTTTTCGTATAACTTGTAGAACTCTTAATTGACCCGACCGGGAATTGAACCCGGGACCTCTGATATGGCGCGACGCCCAACCCGGCGTGCTAACCACTCGACCACGGAGGTCGTCAAACTTAAGTACACCACCAACAAATCCTCAGTCTTGTTGTGGATAGGGGTCCCGCATTGACTTTTTATAAAGTTGGCCGCCTTAACTTAGGTACATACATTCACACGTAACACCTCGTTGGCTGTTGGCTAAGCGCTCGGCTGATAAACGGAGCTCCTAGGTTCAATTCCCAGGTCAGTCAAAGCATGTTTCGGATATTTCGATGGATAGTTTTGTGATCGCCAACCCGCATTTTGCAAGCTTGTGTTAAACCCAATCCCATCAATTGTGCCAATATCAATGATATAGAGTATTTACTCATGTGCGGGCGTCGCGTCATCTCTGAGGTTTAACACCCGGTCGGGTCAATTTAGTGAAAATCTGTTTTTCTAAATTGATTTCGGTACCCAGGTATGAAAAGGTTTACTAACTTTATGGTTTTTATACAAAATAATACGATTACGATTACCATAACTAGTACCAGATTGTTTTTTCTATGTTTATGTATATATATATATATATATATATATATATATTTACATCCAGCTACGCATTTGGCGTCACGCATGCTGTGCATCATTACGACGTCCTCCAGTTCAGCTTACAATTTAGATCATCTCTCTGCGAATGTTTCTTAGTTTTTTGATGCCATTCTCCATAGGATATTTTATTTTGCGATTATTTTAATTGTGGCAATATTCTTCTTGCAGTCATGCCCAAACATTTATGAACTCCATTTCATGGTAATAAATTTTTGGCTTCCTGGATATACTGATTATCATTTACATAATGCGCTGACATTTTCACGTCCTCCTGATTTTGTAAATGCGACGTTGCCAGCAATGCGTTACCTATCTCTTTCTTTCATCGAATATTTTAATGTTGGGTCCAATTTGACAGATGTCTTTAAAATTGTTAACCAAAGTTTTTTTTTATTTAAGAGGGTTTACACATTTCGGTTTCCCATACAATCTTCCAAGTCGAAATTTTTAAAGACCAATAAGCCATATTTTATGAAACTTTGCATGCAAAAGTAAAACACAGGGATCCAAACGTTTATTTGCTGAGTTATTGCGATTTAAAATCGCAATAACTCAGTTAAATAAAGGTTTTTTAAAAATGTTTTCAACAAACTATTTAGATCTCTATATTTTACCTCAGCATGCCGAGTTTCTTAAGTAAATTTTTTGCGGAAGGTGCGTAGTTCGATTCCCGCCTGAGGTTGTCGTCTTTTTTCAATGTTTAAAATTTTACTTAAGTATATTTAAGTGTTAATAAAACGCTAAAACATAAAAACATTAATCTATAAACACAGCTTCATCTTAACCGAATGTTCAAATATTTGTAAAAATATTTCTTTCGAATCTCAGAGGTGAAAACTTCTAAGATTTGATGAAGCAATGTTGACTAAAAACATAAGCATCAAGCACTGACAAATTTCGACGGTGGAAAGCCAGACCTCGGTAGCCAAGTGGTTAAGTCAGTCGCCCGGAATGCGGAAGGTGCGTGGTTCGATTCCCGCCTGAGGTTGTCGTCTTTTTTCAGTGTTTAAAATTTTACTTAAGTATATTTAAGCGTTAATAAAACGCTAAAATATAAAAACATTAATGCCGAGTTTCATCAAAAATGGCCTAATGGTTTTTAAAAATTTAAACTTGGAAATTTGTATGGGAAACTGAAATGCGATAACGCTCTTAACTTCATTAAAGAAACTGACATCAGTTTTGGGTTTATCAATGTGATGCCTTAAGGTTTGATCTCGATCTAATTAAAAGTGCAGCGGCCATCATAAATAGCCGCTGCACTGAAGTACACAATTTATTATTTAGCTATAAGGGTCAATATCGATTCGAGAAAATGGACAGTTTTGGGTAAGTGGTTCTGCTTGCATTCCTTGGGTTCTGATTACCTAAATAAGTACTTATATTCTCTTTTTCCTTTAAAGATGATGTTCTACTAACTATCCAAGCCCTAAGCTGAGGAGCTACCGTACGCCCGTATATTGATATCTGGCGTCCGTTGTTGGCATCTGGCATCCGTATATTCATGTCTGGCGTCCGTATATTGGATATCTGGCGTCCGTATATTGCTATTTGACATTTCACGCCAGCTCTAATAACATCTTGAGCATAATATGTGACAAGTCGGACAGTCCTATTTACAAATTCATATTGCGTAAATGCCTCGGGTTCTGGCTTCCTAACTTAATTATCTTTATAGTTTGAAATACCTAGGCCCTTTGTTGAGGAGCTACCGTGCGTCTGTATATTGTTATCTGGCGTCCGTATATTGACATGTGGCGTCCGTATATTGATGTCTGGCGTCCGTATATTGCTATTTGACATTTTGACGCCAGCTCTAACAAACATCCTGAGCATAATTATGTAACAAGAGAAAAAAAGACAAAAACCGTACCGAAATGCTGGAAGCTTGGCAATGTGCAGCCAGTACCCTAAAAGGGAAGTCTCATGCTGACCCATGCAACTACCGACCGATCGCTATCAATTCCATACTCTGTAAGGTCATGGAAAGAGTTCTAAACAGTAAGTTGGTATGAGGAGCTGAGGAGGTCATTAACTTATAGGTATGTACCTATAAGTTAATGACCTCCTCAGTGACTGTCAATATGGCTTCCGCCGAGGAAGCCGGGGATTTCGACTGGGGATCTTCTAGTTTATGTGACGCACTACTGGGGTGGGGCCCTCGAGATGCACGGCGAAGCACTTGCCGTATCACTGGACATCTCGAAGGCTTTTGAAAGGGTCTGGCACGCAAGTCTGCTGCGCAAGCTTCCTGCGTATGGTGTCCCCGCTGTAGATATTATTATATGTACTTTTGTAGTTAGATAGCTGATTTTCTGACGGCACGATCGATCAGAGTAGTCATCGATGGCTGGTCCTCTGACTCAGTGGCTATTGATGCCGGAGTTCCTCAGGGGTCTCTCTGCGACGCTTTTCCTGTTGCACATCAATGACCTGTTGATACCAGGAATTGTTGGGTATGCAGATGACAGTACTGTCGTAGAGAGATACCTTTCGGATGCAAACTGCAGTCAAAAAGCTGGGCGTCCTAAATAAGGTCAAGTGATATTTCACGCCGGGATAGCTTTAAACTCTCTTTAAAGCTGAAGTCCGATCTTGTATGGAATATTGCAGTCACCTATGGGACGGCTCAGCGAAATACTACTTGTACTTTGCATCTGTGTATATTGATAGTGACAGTAAAGCGTCTCAAAATTATGAAATTTGTGATTTTTTGAAAAACAAAGATTACTACAGTGAACATCTATCGCTGATCGAATCGATCTATCGTGAATATTTGTATTTCTTGTTACTTTTTTAGATTATTATTGTTTAAAAATTATTATACTAAACTTGAAAGAGTCCTAACATATTGTATTTACCTGTAAGTGTTTGTTACACTTAAATAATGTTACAAACTTAATTAAGTAATTTAATGTATCAGTGTAAACAAACGTTGGTGAATTATTTAAAAAAAAAACCAACTAACTGCACTGGACACGATTCAACGCAGAGTTTAGAGGCTAATTGGCGACAAAGAACTGGTGAAGAGCAAGTTTCACACCCTAGCTCACCGCCGCAAAGTTGCCTTTCTGTCGGTCTTTTACAGACCTGGAACTCCATGAGCTCATACCGCCATCCCCTTTCTTCCATCGGACATCCAGACGCACTGCGGGCTACCACCCTTTCTTGGAGGATATTTCTAAATGTCGCACAAAGCGCTACTCAACATCGTTTATACTGTGCACAGAAAAGGAGTTGAACTCACTCCCTGCGTCTGTGTTTCCGAGTACTTATCTTAAGTATCTTCAAAGCAAGAGTGAATAGACACCTTCTGGGTTAGCTCGCTCCATCGTGAATCGGCTTAATTGGGATCAAGAGCAAACCCATTTACAGAAAAAAAAAACTAGTCGGACAGTCCGATTTACGTATTCATATTGCGTAAATGCCTTGGGTTCTGGCTTCCTAACTTAATTGTCCTTATAGTTTGAAAGGCCTAGGCCCTTTTTTACCGTGCGTGTCTATTGTTATCTGGCGTCCGTATATTGATAACTGGCATCCGTGTATTGACATCTGGCGTCCGTATATTGACATCTGGCGTCCGTATATTGATGACTGGCGTCCGTATATCGGATATTGCTATTTGACATTTCACGCCAGCTCTAACAATATCCTAAGCATAATATGTGACAAGTCGGACAATCCGATATACGAATTCATATTGCGCCTTGGATAGTGGCTTCCTAACTTAATTGTCTTTATACTTGAAAGGCGTAGGCCCTTTGTTGAGGAGTTATTATATTGTTATCTGGCGCCCGTATATTGCTATTTCACAGTTTGCGCCAGCTCTAAGAGCATTCTGAACACAATATGCGACAGGTGGGATGATGAAAGAACATGTACACACGCCAGCACATCAACCTACCTACCACAAAATGTCCAATTTTCTTCAATAGACTTTGAACTTTATGCCTTAAATATATGGTTAAAAATGTATTAAAGAAATTTTACAGTTTTGGATAGGTTGCAGGCGTCTGTACATTTAAATTTTTTATATATTTATTAGTTTTATGGCTGATTATTCAATCATTGGATAAAACTTATTCTTCTGATAAAGCATTAAGCAATCAAGCTAAAATGTCACCTGTTTAAAAAAAAGTCATTTATGACAATACATTTTTTAATAAGTAAGTATAATAGATTACGATTTATGATAATAACTAGCGGCCGCTCGCGGTTTTACCCGCATGGTTCCCGTTCCCGTGAGAATATCGGGATAAAAAGTATCCTATGTGTTAATCCAGGTTATAAACTATATGTATGCCGAATTTCATTCAAATCCATTCAGTAGTTTTTACGTGAAGAAGTAACAAACATACACACTCACAAACTTTCGCCTTTATAATATTAGTGTGATATTGTATTTTAGTAGGCACCAAACATTGAGTAAGCTGGCAACGTCGCATTAGCGGACGCCAAATTTATATGAATACGTCAGAAAAGAAGCGCGTTTAATACGGCTGTGGATATACGCACGACACTAGCGCCGCACCTCTGCTGAGATTTTTTTGGGAACTATACAGTATTTATTTGCAGCCATTACAATAAATTTTTGGCTTCCATCGATTTTTGTTCTACGGCTAGCTTGATCTTAGAGGCGCCAAGTGTCATCGATTAAAAAAGTGGCGTCCGGTATGCGGACGTCAAATAGCGGTGGACGCCATTTTAAATGTAATTTCGCCTTCAGTGGACGGAAGTTTGCTTGTAGGATATATATATATATATATATAAACAATATATATCTTACGATATTAACGCATAACCCTCCAACCTGCATTGGGCCAGCGTGGTGGGTTATGGCCCAATATCCCCACGTGCTATTGTTTACGTGGGAGGCCTGTCCCCAGCAGTGTCACGTTTATAGGCTGATGATGATTAACGAGTTTCAAAAGAATACTCATCTTGGTCTAGATAATAGGAGTAAGCGTAAACAAATAAAAATAAACAAAAAAAATCATCCACAAAATTACGCCAGTTTCTGAAAGGGTAGGCAGAGACCACGCTTTCCATTTGCTTCGATCCCTACGCATATGCTTTTACTGCTGGTTTTTTGGTAGTCTTCTAGTAATTCCAAGTCCGACGGCCACGCGGTGAAGTCGATTTTGGATGAAGACAAATAGCAGGAAATAGTACTCGAACACACGGCGCGGCGGTCTTTTTCAATTTGAATAACATTGGCACCGACGCATGGTAGGTAGGGCTTTTGTTCGTGGAACCTACGCAGAATTGAGAACAGCTCTTCGCCCTGCGGTGAAACCGATGTAACTAGAATTTTGAAGTGGTGCGAATCACCTTGATATTCTGAGGTTCGCTTGCCAAAAAATGATTGCTTGGTAGATTGACAACATAGGTGATTGACCACTCTTCAAGGTTTATACATCCATTAATCTGGTGACAGGATAAATACTAACTACGGGATATAACCAGCATTACTATATTTATGTTTCCAAATACAGATTTCCGAAAAAAAAAAAATGCCACTTCATGTCCATGTTCTTTGCAAAAGTCGTGGGCTAGCAGAACTTCCATCACCTAATCCCAAGTGGATAATAATAGTTCCCCAGCCAAAACAAACAGATCACGTTAGAGTACAATATATTCTTCTTACACCGAGCAATCCACTGTCCTTATTAGGTATCGCGTTCCCCACTCTCGACAAATGGGGACAAATGGGCGCCATTTTTACAAATGGCTGCCGAGAAACATTCGCTTTGTGTGGGAATTGGCAATACGCAACGGAAATTATGTTGGGACTCTTATGGAGATGCCATGAGGGAAAGGAAAACTTTGTTGAACTCTTGCAGAAGTTTTTGTGTCATTATTATACACATGAGCGCGGTAGGAGGTATTCACATTCGCATTACCACAAGTGGAAAAGTATCACCAAATCTGTTCTTATTATTCATTGCTAAAAGGAAAATAGAACAATGCTGATAAATCTTACGAAGCTATTTGGTTTCACATATTTTTCACAAGGTAATGCTACTGCGAACATAAGTACTTAATTAACTCTATCGAAAAAGAACGATCGCAGTGACTTGTTCGATGTCCGAAAATATGTAGGCCGTGATAGGCTGGAGGGAGCGCATGATCGACGGAAATGGAAATGAGGAAAGGAGGCCTGCGTCTAAAACTAACACATCATTTATTTTTTATACTAGCTTGATGACGGATAAACAAAAGTACTTATTTTTTTAAATACATACTTATTATACATAGAAAACACCCAGACCCGAAATAAATTCAGAAAAACAGTTAAATCTAAATTGACGTGACCGGGAATCGAACCCAGAACCTCAGCGATGGCGGTTCTGGTGGTACCGGGCGGCGTGCAAACCACAGACTGAGGTCGTCAAATAGTTTAAAACATTGTATTAAATTATATATTATTATGCAAGTTACATTTACAATAACTCTCTAGAATACCTATTTATTTGTGTTAAACTGTCATTAATAAGGAATAAAAGTAAGAAAAGTGCTGATGTTATGATGTTCAATTTAAATTATCCATGTTGACGTCAATGAGCTCTTGTAAAAGCCTTGAGAACGATGACATTTTCAATCCACGGTCTATGAACGAAATAAAAGAATTCTTCTAAGTACAAAAGGCAAGTAATTCAAGCAAACAATCTGATCTCATTATCACCAGACGAGAGAACAAGTGCTACAAGGACCGCTTAATGGCAGAAATGGAAAAAGTTTTCCTTGCAACCTAATAGAAAATGGTCCATTCTAATGTCCTTACTTTGTTCCCGTACAAATTAGTTTTATGCTTTTGTGAATGAATTACAGAAGAATTCTAGAAGAATGAGAAAAAAGCCATTCGCTCTCACAATGTTGACATCGATTTAATTTATTTGATCTAAAACACGTATGCTTTCAATAATAAATTAACAAGTGGTTTATTTAATCATTATATATCTACGTTATTAAAAAAGATATCACGAGTTATTAATAACGCTTTATAAAAATAAGTAAAAAATAATCTATTCAATTGATAAAGATAAACAAAACAAATTGCAATCAAAACTGTATTTCCGTTCTCTATTCACACTTTTAAACTATTTTAATATTGCATTACATGACAAACTACACTACAGTTTCATTACTTCTATCTTGTAGATGTGGTTGTAATGTTTCACTATTTTTATCCTGCAGATGTGATAGTAATGTTTCACTACTTTTATCCTGTAGATGTGGTTGTATTGTTTCACTACTTTTATTCTGTAGATGTGGTTGTATTGTTTCATTACTTATATCCTGTGGTTGCCTAGTGAAGTTTCTAGAATTAGTGTAATTAGTTAAATCTAAAGCATTGTGTGTACTACTTTCAGATTCTACAACATTGATATCATTAAGTACTGCAGTCACAGCTCTTTTACCTACAACTTCAACAGTAACTATGCCCGTTGAGTTTATTAAGGAGTTTTCAGTCGGTATGCTTGAATTGTTACTAGGAATCTGTTTTATCATTTCCATACTCGTGTTGTTCTCTAATTCAATCTGTTTAGATAATTCGGCTATCATTTCATTGAACGTGTAGTTACTCCATTTCTTGAACACCTCCGCAACAAGACTGTCATCGGCATATTTATTTTTGTCTGTCTTCTCATCAGTTAAGTTCATGGAAACAACACACATTACTTCGTCTTTGTTGTTATTTATACCATTAGTCTGGTTTTCGGTCAAATTTAAAGTAGCGTTAACCGTGTTGTCGTTTACTTTGTCAAGTTTTACATTAAACTCAACTTTAGTGTCGTTCGCTCCTTCGAAACTATTTCCAATCAAGTTTTCAATTAATTCTTCTATGGAGAATACCTTGTCTTGAGACTCAGATTTTTCCATAAGATCATCTAAATTTGATTTACCATTTCTACTGAGATCTCTTTTGAAATATTTTGATGCATACGCACCTGGACCCCTTTCTGGAGTAGATTTGAAAATGTTTACTTTTCCAATGTCCACGTTTTTTCTGTCGTTATGTTTATCACTAACATATACTTTTTGATCGCGAAATAATCTGTGATGCGCCTTTGGCCACCTCGTCTTAGATACATCTTCGGTTTCAAGTCTCAGAATGTCTGACTTCATGTTTTTAACTTGCTCTCTGAGATTATAACGGAGTTCCACCTTCGGTACTCTTTTTAATTTAAACAAAGTTTTATACATATCTTTAAGGGGATCGGAAAAGAAATCACTTGATTCAGTTATTTGCCTTGGTGCTAAAAGAAATACAAATTAAATATAATTTAATAAAATCTTAAAAAGGCTGAGTTTTATTTAATTTAATAAGGACTCAAACCCGCTCATTAGGAATCCAGGCCAGGTGTAATAAAATTTGCAAAAATAATGTATTGATTTGAAAAAAATACAATTGTCATAAACTAAAAGACAAAAACAAGTAAATTAAGATTTCAATATGAGAATATATCTGAGATAAACAGTACATCTTACCATTACTATTGGTATCGGCATTATTGTTCAGTATATGAGCATAATTATTTTTTTCGTCTACCAAAAACATTTTCGGTGCATCATGATTATACAAGTGAGAAGGTGATGGACGAAGGTCATCAACGTCTCTCCTTCTGCTATCAATTTTCTTCAAACATCCATTTGGGTAGCAATAAGCGGGTTGCTCGACGCACATTTGTACACAGACGCACACGGGTGGGTTGCTATGGAACTCCGTGAAGATGACATTGAAGAAATGTTCCACCATAGCTGTCTTGTTGACATCATCACAAGAGGACTTGCTGGGCTTCTTTACAGGCATATACTGACTGTAAGAACCTGTAAATAATGAATTATTAGCGTTTTCGTATTTAGTTCGAAGTGGCACTCCAATTTTAAAGTGCTCGAAAGGATTGTGACTAAGTAAGCCTTTAATTCTTTAATTTGTTACAGAAAACATTATTTAATAACATATTATATAACTTTTTTATTTTTATAAACAAAGCGATCAAAAATAAAAACAAAGTCGAAAGCGTTGAAAAATTTCGTCAGTCTAACCAATACCTTGCGGAGGACGCGGGTTCGATTCCCGCCTGGGATTTTTTTCAACGTTTCGTTATCTTAAAGCGATCAAGTTAAAGTGACTAAATCGGCAAATGAGCCCAGGGCCCTCCCATAAGGACGCTTCCTACCATGGATGGATACCAAGGTTGCAAGTCCTGAAGTTCTTAAGCCTCTATGTTCCATAATTACATAAATTACTTTAATTATGCTGCCAGTCACAATAAAAAAAAAATTAACAAAGAAAAATAATAATGAGGTCTGAAGATTAAGCTATTGTATCAATTAATTACACGCATAATACTCACTCTCAATCATACTGTACAAACAAAGCAGATAAGGAAATCCACCGGTCATCATTAACGAGCTATTTGTAGGGGTCTGTAAAAGAAAGTAGGTAATGTGTTGATGCTCGGTTACGCAAGTTTGTAACTAACTTAGTTTTAAAATTGCTATTGAACACGTTGTTTTATAATGAACACTTATGTAGATCCACTTAGTATGAACAACATATTAAAGAACACAACGTGTTTTATAATTATAACCGTATTTTAAGTACTTTGTTTTAGCTGAATTGGCTGCCGTGGTCACAAGTTGACCTTATAGCATCAAGCAACTTGCATTAACTACTCGTATGTATAACAACCCACTAAACATTTTTACACTATCTTTTGTTATGTGTTTCTTTCTACTATTTAATGGCGTAGTTGTTCACAGAAAACTTACTTTGCTTCAGATAACATGGAACTACGACACTCTCAGTCAAGCTCCACAGCAATGGCCAGGCTACTCGAAGCGACTGTTGTCCCGCGGACTTAACACATTGCAAACACAGTGAGCGCCGTTGTCTGTATATAAAATACTTCCTGTTTCAAAAACAGCCGTCCCCACAATACGGTGCAGACAAGATCGTGACAATATTTAGTGATAACAAACTTGGATGCAAGCAGATAATAGCATTGTGCATGAAAAATAACAATGTATGAAAAAAACTAAGGAGAAAGTCAACGAAGTCAGTCAAAAGAAAGGCGTGTTCAATCACGATTCATAAATTCACAAAAATATGAATTTTACACCGAAGTAACGGCTTCATGAAGTAACAACTTCTTCTATTACAAGCTTTTATTTAACTTGCAATGTTTCCTCTGTGGTTCAGTGATCCAAGCACAGATCACAGTCCTAAAAGTTCCTGGTTTGATTCCCAGTTATATGGTAACTGCAACAAAGCCGAAGATAGAAGCGCATTTCACATTTTATTTATCCATACATTTTTAAATATTTCACACGGAATCCACAGAGGAACAGGCCGTCTTCTATCAAAAAGTAACTACTGAATTCATTCTACTCCGAAGTCACACATTTTTGTCCTTACACAGCGTTAGTCGGAATGTTGGTGCTAAGCCGCGGACAACAGAAAGTGCTACTACTTATCAACTGTTATATTGCAAATATAAACTTTGCGAATGAACGTTTTTCGCAAAGTTTGTAACTTTGCAAAAAACATTCATATTTTATGCATATTCATATTTAAAAAATGTACAACCCTGAATAGGGGCGGGGCTAACGCTACCCCGGCAATGAACTCAATGAACTCAAATCTGTCTCTCTCTCAAAACAGCTGACCGCCAGGGCTACCACAGCGTCATTTCTTATGGGTCTGATACTCTAGTTCGAATGACGTTACCTCGATGGTCATTACCTCGATGTCTCTACCTCGACGGTACACTTCACCGATGGCTCTTGATGATTTTTTCGAGGTAACAACCCATCGATCAAATGTACCATCGAAGAAAAGACCCGTCGAGGAAAAGATCCTTCGAGGGATTGACCTTTCGAGGTAGCGAGCCATCGGTGAAGTGTACCGTCGAGGTAATGGTATCGAGATAACGTCATTCGAACTAGAGTATCAGACCCATTTCTTATGAATCCTTAAAACAGCTGTTAATCTAAAATTATCATTTTTTAAGAAAAAGTTCTTAGACAAAAGTTTTTAACAATCATGTATACTATACCACCCTTTCGGCTTAGTACCCCCTTTCCGACTGACGTTGTATAAAGTTTTCTCCCCAAACCCCTTTCCTCTAACTAGGGCTAAATTCGATAAAGAATCTTTGTAAACCAGTTATTGACAATTATTAATATTATACTCTTTATTGCACATAAGCACACACAGAAAAAAATACAAACAATAGTGAGCAAAGGTTACCCTAAAAGAGAAACTTATCCCTAAAAGAGATCTCTTCCAGCCAACCTAAGGTGAAAAATTAGGGGAACAACAAAAGTGCTAATTAATTAATAACAATACAAACAAAATACTTATTGACAATAAATATAAATAAAATATAAAAGAATACCACATACAACAAACAATTCATTCTGCAAATATCTGTCACTCGAGTTTTCACTGGTTTTTTGAGAGAAAATCATCATTTTTAAACGGTTTTATTTAGCTTAACCTGTTTGTTGTTGTTGATGTTGGGTCTTTAGTACTTAAAAGTTTGCCCCCTTCCTGTTGACCGATTGATCTGAAATTTAGTACACACCTTTAGTTCTAATGACAATAAAATTATATATACTCAGTATCATTGTAAATCCAAAGTGGCCGACACCACAAAATGGTGGATTACATTTTTTATGTTCAACCACCTCAATATGGGAATAGCAGACTTTACAAGTAGAACACAAAAAAAAGGAAAAAAAACTAAAAACTTAAAAATAAAAACAAACTTATGTAAAAAAAATCTGTGCTAAAAACTACAAAATAATTAAAAAGGTACTAGGCATCAGTCATCTCAGTCAGAGTCACCACTCTCATGAGGAGAGTTGTGACTGACTGATACAACTGACGCTCTAATGGGTATTGATCAGAGGTCTACCTTTTATCGCAGAACTTTTTATGTCATAATTTTATTATGCACAACAGCGGAAAGCATAGACTTCATTTGGCAGAAAATCATTTGGCACACACTCACTAATCATACATTCAAACCCCATAATTTTATAAGAGGCAGAACTATCATATCGCAGAAAGTTTATAAGTATTCGGAATCATCTTTATGCATAAATTTTTGATATCCATAATATTAAGAGGCAGAACCATCACATGGCAGAAAATCAATATTCAGAATCTTCTTTTAGCATACTTTTCATTTCCATAATAAGCTGCATGTAAGCAAGCAGAGAGCATGCAGGCAGGCATGCAGCATGCATCAGCCATGGTTTCTGTCACGGCTCCAGCGCTGCGGGAATCCGGCGGTCCCACGCGAGCTTATCGTCGCAGATGTCTTTCGCTCACCTGCTTCTCAGCTCACGAGCCGCCTCGCCCCTCCGCGCCTACGCGGGCTTAAATTACACTCTAGCGTAGGGCAGACAAGTCTACGTAGAGTCGGTTTTGCCGCGATTCGCTTCTGTCACTGACTTTTTAGCACAACCTTAACGAAACCACAACGTATTAACTTTTTAAGACAATATTTGAAATCAATTTAGGGTTAAAATGATATTCTTATTTATAAGCAAAAATTATATCAAATGAAGTTATAGAATATGATTATTCTATTAATATAGCTTTATAGAAAAAGTTTATAAGAATATGATTATTATATCAAATGAATAATACATATAATGTTGTTATAGGAAGTGTATTTAGAACAAGTAAAAATTATATCCAATGAACGTTATGTCCTTTGAAATTAGTTCTTAAGTCATTACTTATATGAAATGAAATAGTATTTCTAATAAAATTATTCCAAATGGAAAACTGACATCATCGTAGTATGCCAAGTAAAATCACACCGAATAATCGTCGCACTAAATAAGTGTTATGCTAAACGAAATTATGCGTAATGAAATTTTGCTAGTGAAAATATGCCATCTTAAAATAATGCCATTGGGAATTCGGACATAAATAAAAATTCGACCAAATAATAATTATACTAAATGATTTTTATGCATTGAACATTATTCGTTTAAAGAAAATTATGCCAAGCGTGTTATGCCCAAATAAAATTCGGAACAACAAAATTCTGCCAGATAGAGGGAACCCTTGATCAGACGTAAAAATAAAATCGTGGGGAGTAGCATAACTTGTATAAATGTGTAATCAGGATTTATAATGTATATATGAACGTTGACTGTTGACAGAAATTTCACGCGCACCATGATTTTATTTTTACGTCTGATCAATGCCCTAGCTAGAAAGTGATGAAGCGAGTGGTGTGTAATGACTGGTGGCTAGGACCTTTTTAATTATTTTGTAGCTTTGTTTTATTACAAGTTTTAGTTAACTTTCAATCTAAGTATGTCATTAAATGCTCTGGTCAAATCATGCAAGGAAGATTCAAACCACGTCCCTGAGACCGATTGAGCTGAAATTTGGTAAACCTACGTAACTTCGATGACAATATATTACTAAGGTACTATGGAGCTAGTATGATGTTGCAGTCGGGAGATTGTCATAGGAACTTTGCATTGAACATGATAACCCCCTCGTGTTTGAGCTCATTCGATTTGCCTTTACCAATCTGCAACCTTAAAATGGATAGACTGAGAAATATGTCCAACTAAAAGATGAGAACAAATTAAAAGAAATATTTTTAGAAACCACTTTTATTTAAACGCATAAGAAGGAAAAATTTACTATTTTTAATCGATCATTATGTTCATGTTTTGATTGATGTGAAGAATTTATTGGGATTTTTATAACATATTGATTATAGATAGTATATTTTTTCGTTTTTTGCCATCACTATTATTTCATATTCATATTAAAATAAACTTAAAACGATGAAAACAATGCATCACTTTCCAGCTATAGAGTTCATACGAATAATATTCCATTGCACTGTGCTAGAAAAGTTACCTTTACTCAAGTGTATCAAGTGTATGTTTCGCTAAATAGTAAACAGGCCAGGGCACAGACCTTTCCACATGGACAACGGCACATGGCCAGGTTGAGCCATAACCAACCACACCGCCGGCCCAATCCAAGTTAGTAGGTTTTAACGACTGCCACCTTACGACAACAACTGTTCAATAAAACAACGCAAATAAACAAGCCCAACTAAAATTATTAATGGATACAATCTTTATTGGAAAAAATATAATAATAATTGATTGCTTTTACATATTCATAGAGAAAGCATGAAAGAAAACAGAAATGGATTACAAAACTGTCTAAGAGGTTATGCATAGCATAGTAATATGTATTAATATATAATCCTATTCACAGTAGCTAAATAAATGACAAAATAATATTAAATATGAAATTAAACTAGTACTTAAGTGTATTAGTAAATTGTAATTATTTAGGTTACGTCAATAAAAAGCAAATCAATGCAATGCATTCTCGGCAAAATGATATCCGAAGATGCTAAAACATTTGCAGTTTATGCAATCAAGGACTTCGAAATTCACAATCAAACAAACAATTTTCGTAATAAAAAATTGAAAATGTAAGTAATTTTACGTGTACAATGTAATGTTATATTTTACATAGGATTTTTTTAAGGTCCGGTTAAGAGCACACTAAACCGACTAGCATGTATGAAGGATGTTAGAAGAAGAAAGAAGTGTGCTATGAAATTCAGGATCGTATCGTATCGTTCAGGATCGTGCATGTATTATATATTACATAACATTTAAGAGAAGCGTCTGTGCACTTTTGAGATAAAAAATCCACTTTCCATTTCTTTGTTTTTTTTTTTATATTATTGCTCTCTATGTCCGAATACACAACTAAGTGCTTAACATTGGCGTTATTTCCAATAGGAAAATGACGTTCAAACCCACAGTTTCAATCAAAGAGATACATTTCCAAAGAATATTAACAGAAAAATAACACAATAAAATGTTTCGAACAAATGGAGTTATATTTCATGCAAAATGACCACCGTACCAAAATACAAAAGGGGATATTTTATTTCTGTTTCAATTATTATCTTTTTAATCGATTTGTGATGTCAGACAAGGCATAATATTCTGGGGTAACTCAGTAAATAGACAATCCACCTTTATAATAAAAAAAATGCCTTAGAACTATGTATATTAAAAATAATTGGGGATCATTAAGGAATATTTTTAAAGATTTTATTCTAATTCTGAAGTGTATTTATATACTAGAAGTTTGTGTGTTTGTAAAGGAAAAAAGAAATCATTATTGTCCTAAAACTCAATCCAAAAAAAATATACACTCACAATATGCTTATGATGTGTATCATTAAATATTATGCTAAATATGTATGGCAAAGCAAAAATACTGTGATTATGTGGATAAATATCTTTAATCATTTACCGGTTCATATCAAATGTATCGAAAACCCCTATTTTAAAAGAACCATAAAGAAACGTTGTTTCTTTTTTTCTTTAATCTGTCAAAGATGTCAAATTTAAAAGAGGGAATTGAGATTAATCTGGTTCAAAAGGAGATATTTACAAAGCTTCCTTAACAAAAATAATTATAATCTAAAATTCTAATCAAAAGGCGATATTTCTAAACTTCATTGTTTTTTTTAAATACCATCAATAAAAAAAATTGACTTACTTTCTGAGCTATGGTGGTAATACCCATAATACCTTTAAAAAGAAAAAACTACAAGTTAAACTCAGCATGATATCAGTTTTTTGTGTTTTCTGAAAATTCCTATATGGTGGAGTTATCTCCTTTTGAACAGACGCTTCTTATAACAAACTTATTTTGTAAACTAAGCTAAATTATACAGTTGATTTCAGTCAAGCATAATTTTTATAATTTTTAAATTTTACGCAATCATTAATATTACATGCTTTATGTTTTTCTCGGACTGTATTCCACGTCCACATTCTTCATACGTAATTGTACTTGTTCCTTGCCGAATTTTATCCCTCCTTTGCCAACAACAGTTTTCAGGTCAAAATGATGAAGCACATGAGCTAAAGCACTCTTCACCTGTAGTTTTGCGTACCGCATACCGATACATATCCTGGTTCCGTACCCAAATGGCTGATAAGTAACGCCCAAATTCTGCTTCTCATCAGAGAATCTTTCAGGATCGAACACTTCTGGATTTTCAAAGATTTTGTCTTCATGATGGTATTCGTAAATTGGTGTAAAAACTTTAGTACCTTTCTGGATCTTAATGTTTCCTACTGGTAAGATAGTATCTTCCGTGCATCGTCTAGTCAAAAAACCAATAGGAGGATACATTCTCAGAGATTCATTCAGCACTTTGTCCATATATTCCATTTCAACTATGGCGTCGTATGACAAATTATCGTTGTATTTCTCAAATATCGCATCCACTTCTTCTTGGACGCGTTTTTGTATTTCAGGATGTCTACCTATTTCAATCATAGCTCCTAGCACAGCAGTCGCTGTAGGTTCTACGCCAGCAGTGAAGAAAAAGAAACCTTGGGCAGCTAGTAACTCATCAGTGGGTTTCAATTGATAGCCAGTATCTTCGTGTTGCATGACACCACTCTTCTGGATACTCAAGCAGATGTCAGCGAAGTCGTGTTTCTTAACACCATCCTGTTCACGTTGTCGGAACACTTGTTTCATTGCACCAATGAAAAAAGATTCGAACTCTTTGAAGAACGTCAGTTTGAGTGTTTTAAAGATACCAGGTGACAAAAGTGAAATTGAAAACCTCACATTTCCCCAGAAACTTGGAAAGAATGCTTTTCTTGTCACATCTAAGAACGGTGAATCGAAGGTGGACTCGCTACCGACACCAAAGACAGCTGCTCCAATAGCTGCACAACAGAACGTGGTCAGTGTGTCAAAGGTCTTGCGTTTATGCAGTTCAGGATTTTTATTTAAATACTTGACGAAATCCTTAGCGCTCTTATCAATGATATAATACATATTCTTCAACTTAGTCGATGTGAACAGCGGAGTCATCCTTTGCCTCATAAGCTTCCACCGGATGCCTCGCATGAAGAGTATATTGTCTGCTAAGTAATCATCTTCAGCGTAATCTATACCTCTATCAATAAAAAAAGGGCTTTGCATCACATACTGGACATTTGTTGTATCTTTCACATATATCGACGGTGAAAACAAGGAACCGAACCCAATGGCATGTTCATCGGGATACTTCTTGTACATATCGACGAATAGCTCGAATAATGCCCGTTTGCCAGTAACAAACTCCCAGAAGGGCCCGAGCACTTTATTTTTATTGTCAAACTTCACTCCGCGGTTTCGCCAATACCGTTCATTGTATCGTCCACTCAAATAAGCGATTGTCAAGCCGACTGTGATTAACATTAGCGAGACAAACAGAAACATGTTTGCTGTTTGAGATTTTCAACAGAACTGACTAAGTGTTTAAGTAGGTAGTCTTGTACATTAACAATAATTACTAGTTCTATACATTTAGCATAATTAACGATGCGATAATGGGTTCACTTAGTACTAGATGTAATTTATTGTTTAGTTATAGATTAGCAAACAAATATACTCGATAAGAACTCACTAAGTATCTCTACAATAGTAGTTTCCTTGCGCTTGAATTGGTTAAATGAAAATGCACTAAGTATTATAGTACTTTCGTAATATTTGATTATTTGCGTTAAAAATGCATGTAAATTCTAAGAGGTTTGATAAGACACTGTTGCTATAAAAACATAAAGTCAAAAGCGTTGATAAATTTCGTCGGTCTAACCAATACCTCGGTGGCGGAGTGGCCAACGGTAGACATTTTTTTAAAGTTTCGTTATCTTATTACCTATCGTACTTATTACGAATTAAACTTATGAGTATTATTTGGAATTATTATTTAGAAAAGGTTACATGTCGCGTCGTGTCGCGTAGAAGCTCATTAAAAGAATACTACCACCCCTTCTCTTCCCTTGGGTGCCGTAAAAGCGGCTAACGGACTAAAGACTGCACATACATCCAACAGCATAAAGCGGTGATGGGCTCACCACGCTGAACACATAAGAAGTCGCTATTTGATGAAAGGTGAACTATGGCAGAGGACTGCTTCTGCGGTCCTCATTGCCTAGTCCCTGAATAACCATTGGGGATAATAGTCGTGATTATAATCATATATGTATGAAAAGTTGATGGCCCAGCCTTAGAAGTTTCCGGGGATGGTTCATTTTTGTCCTTGGAAAAGGAATCCCCGTCACTTGTTACCACCTGAAAGGAGATTAAACCACCCATAAATGCGACTCGCAATAAAAATGTTACTACCTACCGTACCAGTTCCATATGTAGGATTAAAATAGCATTTTTTTTGTGAATATGAAGTTTGTCAATGCTTAATGCGGGTTGAGTGAGACCAGAGAGCTTCTCTTATTCCAGCTCCTCCGGGTGATTTAGACATTTTCAATTTGGTCAACCATCCTGACATTGATTGCTTAACTTGCACAGTCTTAAGTTGCAACCCACATAGCGCTATTCGCTGCGCTACCGAGGAATTCACTTTTTTAACAAAATAAATCAATTATAACTAAGTGTCAAAAAGTGTGTTGTGTTTGGAAGGCACGTGAAGCCGCTGGCCCCGGTTTTTTTCGTATAGCAGTCGTTAAGACCCACCAACTCGCATCGGGCCGACGTAGTGGGTTCCGGCCTAATCTCCCCACGTGCTTTGTCTTTCTGGGAAGACCTGCAGGCCTAGCATGCGCAACACGAGACAATTTTCTCTACCCGTTTTCTAGTGTTATGTCTATACACGATATGTCAAAAATAGACATAATATTAGTTTTTGCTTGTCTGTTGTATTTTTGTCTACAAACCCTAACATGCAACATAATTTTATCGATAATTAGGTTTTGGGTAATCCATGGCCGACCCGACCCGATCCATACTTATTTTAAAAGGAGAACGCGTACTGGCGTACAACCCCACAATGTTCATGTTTTGGTACCATATTTGCATAGTTGGTTCCTTAATTTTTTCTCATTATTTTCCAGTAAATGTTATATTTTTAGAAGTCCGGGGTAAAGAAAAATCTTAAAGCGAAATAATAACACTAAAACTAATAACGAAACGCATTTCAACTAGCAGATACTATACGCAAAACAAAAATTTGCTGTCAGAGTTGCCTGCCATAAAAAAATCGATAAATCGATTTTGAAATCGATTCTCAAATAACTAATTAAAACTTATTAGTGTATGTTGTTTTGATTAAAAACTATTTGTGCAACTATTTTAGAGCTTAAACCTATACAATTACAGACTTTTTATCTTAAAATAGTTGATTATTTACTTTTGATATTTATAATTTATATTATTTTTAAGATTGATTTTCTTATCGATTTGTATCTCGTAAAAAGACGAATAAAACTACTTGCAACACTGTCAATGTCAATCATTGAGCTTTTGGTCAACGTATACGATATACGTATAAATTATAAATAATGTGTTTTAATTTAAAAGTTCCTTCCTACCTATTTTGCGAAAAGCCGCTTTGTGAATGTGCTAATGAAATGAACACAAATATTATTGTGTTGTGCTGCACTTTCGTGATAGTTTTACTGTCTGATTGAGTGATACATTACCATCACAATGTCGAGTATGCAATGCATTTCGATTGAATCGCAGGCGGCATTTACTGACGAACGAGAGTCAAGCCTTAGTCGACACTATTCGTTTTTGGTCATATCCCTGAGAGGTAAGTCGTACATAGTACGAAAATGTCGTCAACCATTTTAGACATCTAAACCGAGAGCGAGAACACATAGTACATATTTGGTGCAGCAATGCACCTCTGCATCGGTTACTACTAATATTCTACTATTTTGTTGATCAATTAATAAACTTCATCCATGCTCTTATTGTTTTAGGCAACACCTGATTATATTTGTCATGCTTCCTGGGAATTAGCAACCCATTCTATTGCATCTGAAAGTCAAACTACAAGGCATGTTGGCCATCGCCAAGACGAGTTGTATGTGGACGTTCTATTTTAAGAATGAGCAGACGAAGAGTTTTATTTCAAGAGCCAAATGAAGAGGAACAAAGGATGACTAACATAATTTCGAATTGGATTAGACCACGAGAGGTAACACCTTACATGTATTTACTTATGACTACCTCCGTGGTGGAGTAATATGTACAATGGTTTTCGTGGTGATACCTACTCTGAGTTCCTGGGTTTGAATCCCAGTAGGGGCAAATGTTTCTATGACGAATACGAGCATTTGTACCTCAGACCATGACTATTTACCTATACAATAATTCTACTAAATACATATATATACCATACATTTCGATTCCCATCGGCTTCCCTATAAGAAATCCTACTCCAGGGATCCACCATGAAGATCTTAATAATTATGTTAGTAATTAGTGCCACCAATGAGTTAAACATTCCATGTTTATTATTGGCTGATTTGTAAATTCTTGGCCGGCTTACCTTCGCCGTATTTCCTCAAACACATCCCTCGCCACTGTTCTTACTACTATCACAACTGCATTTTTACTCATTGGCCTAGTATAACATATTACAAGCCTTCCAGTGCTTACTTCGGGGCTTACCTACTTAAACTATCAATTTGTTACCTGAGACACTCAAGATAGTAAATATTTAGGTCAGCATTCTTGTATTATAGAGAGGTCAGCGGGCTAGTCTAATTGGTGTAAGATTAAAAAATATTTACTTTACACTCTGTTACTTTTGTAATTTAATTGTGATTTTTTATTTCAGCTTTCTTTAGAAAATGAAGCTTGTGTTCCTTGTTGGCTCCGAGCTCAAAGAGCTTCACGTAGAAGTGGACAGCCAGAGTTTTAACTGCATTGTGGGGCTACGAACTGTTGGGTGCTGCTCACAGATTTGCTCGCCATGAAGGCATGACTAGACCTGCTCCACTTTTCGATGATGTTATTTTAAGAGTGCCCTTAATTACTTTATAATTTAATATTAAATATGTGACCATACTAAATTATTGCTTTATTTCCACTGAGCAAATGCTAATATGGAAAACATTACTTGTCTGTCTGAAGGACAAATTCGCATTTATAATAATAAATATGTAGGATAGGAGATGATTTCAACTTAATGTTGGTATAGGTAGGCTTAGAATAGTAGGTAGGTAGGTAGTCTACAGTTGAGACCTCTAAAGTGGGAACGTGTATACCTACTTCTATTGTTTACATCTACCCAATGAATGATATAGTTTATAATATCATTGCATCTACCTATGACTTTCATCATGTTTTAAGTATTTTGCTGTTATTTATCAAAACAGAGATGGGTAGCTATGCTATGTCTTTTTGTGTTTTAAATAACCAAGCACAAAGATCTGAATAATCACAGTCGCAGCAGTTCCTGATAGGTATCCTATCCTACCTATCTATCTTCTAGAATCTAGAACTCGGGCTAACAATACACAGGTACCTACTTACTTACTTAATTAATATTGAAATGCACTACTTAAGTACCTACCTACCTATTTTAGTTCGATTCATGATTGATCTATAAATCAATCAATCAAAGCGCGAACGTTCATTTTCAGATTTAAATATTTATTTTGTTACTGTCAGAATCATTGTCCCTCCCTCCCTGTCACTCAACTGTCAATGTCAATCAAATACATTAATACAGGGAAAACCTAACCTTAAAAATTATCGAAATACAAGTATATCTTTTAAACCCCAACATTTAAAATTCTGTTAATTTATGTAGTAATTCTCAATAATATAATCTACCAAATGTGTAAGTCTCATTGCCAAACATGAAAATTGTAGGCCTGTACAAAATCTCCATAGTACCCTGCCTTTAGACATTTTGTGACTAAGACCATTAGCGATGTGTACGACGTGAGATACTGGTAATTTAGATAATCAGACGAATTGTGATTTAGAGAATTCGCGCCTGACCCAGTTTGTCGTTCCCGCCATCGAAGGAAGAGAGAATAATAATATCGTCCGCGACATATCTCGTGTTGCGCATGCTAGGCCTACTGTTCATAGCATCCCCTCTCCTAATTCACTAAGTTTTATTTGTACTGGTACCTCGAGACCAACCGCAAGAAGTGCCAGACGTCCCTGCGCCAGTAGAACACTCGCGCAGGAGACCATCTGCTTTAGGTCTTGACGCCAAATCAGTGCCCGCCGAAGCGCGCCTTTTATTCGGTACTCATAAGACTAGTGTCTCGGGAGAGTTTCCTCGTGAACACGTGTAGTTCACTGCCTATTGTCCAGATAGGTAACCGAAGCTGTCAAGCTAGCTCACTTCTCGTTGCACGAAGGGCACAACTCGCAGTTGCCACTGCTCGGGTCGTCGACTCTAAAGTCGACTCCCAAGTGTCCACCTTGGTCGCGGAGTAGTAAGCACACTCACTTCTCGGAACCCATCCGGGCGCCTAGCCAGTTCCCACGTCCTACGCGGCTGGTTGGACCGGAGGCTACGGCATCTAGGGGGCCTCCTCTACTAGTTGTCCAGACTAGTACCGGAGATGTCAACACCAATGTCCAATGAAAACCACCGGACAAAGCTGCCAACTATAAGGGAAACTCACGTTCCCCGCCGAATTTTCGCTTCTGGCCCCACAGAGACCGCTACTAGGCCCGCTCGCTGTGCGCAAGTTTGGAAGTCCTGTCCACACAATACCAGGACAAACGAACGTTCCCAAACTCTACAGCTAACCACAAACTACTACGAGTCCAACCCACGTCCGGCTCCCGCCGGAGGCGCCGGTCAAGGCACAACCAGTGGGGGGCTTGAACCGGAACCCCGTAGTACCCCTGAGAAACACAGCCGGACCCCTAGTTCCAGCTGCGATACCCTATCTATAGGGGTCGGTAGATAGGGACTGTTCATAGGAGTGGGACATTATAGCCTGATGATGATTATGATGTCGTAGCAATAAGTATAATGTTAGTGTCAGAACACGTAGTTTGGTATCACCAGCCTGTAGTGCTATCATGGACGTTGTTTATCTATATTACGTACATGAGTGCTACTAGCAGACGCCCGTTATTTGTTAATGACTGGACACTTTTCATTCAACATAATAGACACTTTATCTACCAGGCTAACTACGACTTTAATGACAGGTACTTTGTATAAAGAAAATTATACACTAAGTCTAAAGTAACGATGGTGTAGAATTAGATACTAAATAATTACCTAGCTATTTCACATGCAGTTAGGTTAACAATGTTATGTTTGGCTGCGTACTTAGTCAAAAGACCCGTCCCAAGCCTTCCTATTGTTATTATAGTATACCAATGGTACCTAAGCTAGTTGCACTATTCAAATCAAATATTTGGATCTGCTAGCCCTTTAAGCTCCATCATCATCATCATCAGCCCAGCGTCCCATGGTACAGGCCTCCCACATGCATCAGCACGTGAGGTAATTAGGCCACAACCCACCACACTGCACCAATGCGGGTTGGTGGGTTTTAACGACTGCCATCTTACGACAACAACCGGGACAAATCTGACGAACGGAGGAGCGACCCGGCATTGCAAAAGTTACTTAGTGATCGATGATCGCAAGCCGAACGGCTAAAACCGCTGCGCCATCGAGCTCCTCGGGCCATCGAGCTCCTCAACACCTGCTAGGCGATTCTCTTAAGCCACCTCTTCACATAGGCAGACGCATCCGCAGACGTCATCTGCGGATGCGTCTGCCGACGTGTAGGAGGGGGCTTTAGCGACACATAGACGCTGCGCGCATGACTGTGATCTTATATGTGTGGCGGCGCCATCTACCTGCATGACGCCGCACATAGTTCGACACGAAGCAAACACCTTCTCAACCATGTCAACAGATGGCGCCACAAACGCCAACCCCCATACTACGACAGTAAAACCACAGAATTATTATTACCTCGGACCAATTTGGTCCGAGATTATTACAGTATGGGAAGCCTGCATCGCGGTAGCGAAGTTTCAACATCTCTTTTATCATTCTGTCAAAAAAGTTTCGGGAACGGGTGATTTGTTTATTGATTCCAAATTCAATTTTTTGTTTTTTTTTTGTAGTTAGATTGGCACAACTGTTATTCATTTTGGCGCGGAGTTTGAGTTGCATCTGCTGTTTTTAGTTAGTTTATATATAGTGTGTATTGCCAATTTCATAATGAATAAAAACATTTAAAAAATGTTTTGACGCTTGGATTATTCTTTGGCGTAAGTGTATCGTTTCTAAAGGAGCATACTTTGAAGGCGATAAAATAAATTTGGATGAATAACTAACATTTTGTGTATTATTCTCGGATCTTTTCCCGGTGCTTTCTTGACAGAGTAGTATATTACCTCCAACTAACATCCGTTGGACCTCGGTCCCCGAGCTATAACAACCAGCTCGGAGGCAGATCTTCCCTTTGCCTTCCTACAATGTAAATTAAACCGCCTCTGTGGTCTAGTGGCTATGCCACCGGTCTCAGACCTAGAGGTACCGGGTACGATTCCCAGCGAGGGTGCAACTTTGTATGCTCGGTTTGGTTGGTGGTAGGACTGTTAAGTCCGCCTGGCTAGCTACCACCATTCTTATCTAAGTATGTCGCTATAACAACGATGTTTATAACATTGTTGTTTTCCTACAGTTAGAGATAAGATAGCCAGATCCTCAGTGGTTGAGGATTCCGGGTGAAGCGCGCTTCCACCTTTGGCCTTATCGTCACTTTCCATCAGGTGATATGAAGGCCAAACGCCGTTGTAGAATAAAAAAAAATTAAAAAATGTGGCATCCATCCTACCTATACTATCAGCACCCCTACAGATGTTACAGCCGTCATATCATTCGCTACAGTCACGTCACTGCTGTGGTCAAGTACATACAGAATACCGATTTTACACCTAAGTACAAGAAATCTCAAAGATATGATTCCCTATCACGCCGCTTACAGCAGCCGTGCGGAGCTTGTGTCAAACAGCGCTGTAAATTATTTAGAAGAATAAATACCAATAGTACGCTCACCGCTGTTGCAGCCGCTGCTAACGATGTTTGCTCTTAGAGAATCGCGCTACTGGAACTCTCACCTACTTTAAAAACTGGCTATCACATTGTTGAAATAATTAGGTTCAAATTGGCTTGTGGCTCGGCACCAAATAAAAAACAGACGTGTGTTCTATGATATCTCTATTGCAACTATTCTACCGTGACAAATACATATGCTTATGGTATTGTGAACGCGGGCTACAACACACATACTTAGGTACTATTAATAGCTACTAACATTCTTAAGGTAACACTTAGATAATATGGTGGTGAACTTAGATATAGATATTATATAGATTCGGCCTTGTCGCGTAAGCTTTAAAAGAATACTACCACCCCCTCTCTTCCCTTGGGAGTCGTAAAAGGCGACTAACGGACTAAAGACTGCACATACATCCAACTGCATAGAGCGGCGATGGGCTCACCACCTGTTACGCTGAGCACATGTGCAGTCGCTATTTAGTGAAAAGTGGACTATGGCAGAGGACTGCTTTTGCGGTCGTCATTTGCCTAGTCTCTGAATAACCCTTAGGGGATAATGTCGTGATTGTAGTATGTATCATACATTGTATGTATGTAAAGAATAGAATAGAATAGTTATTTATTGTTCACTGTGTACAAATAAGGTAATTTTGGACACAACAGTGTGCCCATTTGGGACATACAATGTTAAAATTTTTCGAATATTTACAATACAAAAAATTATAATTTAAAAATAAAATTAATTCAATAATAAAATTTAAGACATCAATAAAAATTACAATTATCCCAATTTTCAATTTCATTAAATAATTAATTAAATACCTAATAATGTAATCATGATAATAATCCAAATTAAATTTATATCTCATAGTGAAAAATTCACATACTTATATTATAAAACTCATTTTACACAATAACCATGACTTTAATACTTTTAAAACACATTTCCATTCAACATTTTTAAAGAATTCGGCAGGTGATTATAAATTTTAACATACATTACATAGTTAGCCCCTTTGCATATAAAAAAAAATGTTGCAAAAAAAACCGACTCCAAATATTGGACTGAAAAATGCACTAAAAAGTAATAAATACATAAGGAATAAATAAATAAGTAATAAATAAAAAGGTGGTAAAGAACCGGGCGCAAAAACCACAGCGCACAGAAGCAACGACATTTAAATATACGGTACTATAAATTTATTATAGACAATTAGAAATAGCTTTTGGAGTACTTGGAGCATTTCAGTTCAGAGCCAAGCTGTTTTGTCTTCTATGTAATCTGACACTTTACAATAAGCTTTTTATAAAAAGCTATTCTTTGATTTTCTTTAACCGCCTCTGTGGTCTAGTGGCTAAGCCACCAGTTTTAAACCCAGAGGTCCCGGGTTCGATTCCCAGCGGGGGGTACATCTTTGTGTGCTCGGTTTGGTTGGTCGTAGGGCTGTTAAGTCCGCCTGGCTAGCTATTACCATCTTATTTAAGTCTGTCGCCATAACAACGATGTTTATAGCATTGTTGTGTTCCGACAGTTTGAGATAAGATAGCCAGTTCCTCAGTGGTTGAGGATTCCGGGTGAAGCGCGCTTCCACCTTCGGCCTTATCGTCACTTACCATCAGGTGAGATGAAGGCCACGCGCTTACCCGTTGTGGATAAAAAAAATTAAAAATTATCAAGATCTAATTTCTGAATATCAATTGGTACTTTGTTGTAAAATCGTACACACAGACCCTTAAAAGAAATATTTATTTAATAGGTACCTACTTACATTATTATTGTTATTTTTGAAGTCGGTGCCAGCCAATTTAACTTTAACACAAACATTTAACGACGTACTATATTAATCAATCATAATTGTAATAAAGGTCATCATCATCATTACAGCCAGAAGACGTCCACTGCTGGACAAAGGCCTCCCCCAAGGATCTCCACCACTCGCGGTCTTGTGCTGCTTGTATCCAGCGGCTACCCGCGACCTTCGCCAGATCGTCGGCCCACCTTGTTGGAGGCCTGCCCACACTGCGTGTTCCGGTGCGCGGTCGCCACTCGAGAACCGTTCTGCCCCAACGGCCATCGGTTCTACGGGCGATGTGCTCTGCCCATTGCCACTTGAGCTTGACGAATCTTTGGGCTATGTCGGTTACTTTAGTTCGTCTACGAATCTCCTCATTTCTGATTCGATCACGTAGTAAAACCCCGAGCATAGCCCTCTCCATTGCTCTTTGCGTGACTTTAAGCCTGCTAATTAGGCCCATAGTGAGCGACCACGTTTCGGTACCGTATGTCATCACTGGCAACACACACTGGTCGAATACTTTCGTCTTGAGACACTGTGGTATTTTGGACGAGAAGATATTTCGTAGCTTACCGAACGCTGCCCAGCCGAGTTGAATTCGACGATTGACCTCTTTCTTAAAGTTGGACCTACCTAACTGAACTGTTTCTCCCAGGTATACATATTCGTCAACAACTTCAAGAGCAGTGTCTCCAACCTTCAGAGGAGTGGGTACGACACGTGAGTTAGACATGATTTTCGTCTTCTCCATATTCATTTTAAGGCCCACTTGTTGAGAGACCCTGTTGAGATCACCGAGCATTGTGCCGAGGTCCTCCAGGGTCTCAGCCATTACTACTATATCGTCGGCAAATCGAAGGTGACTGATGTACACGCCGTTAATATTGATGCCGAGTCCGCTCCAGTCCAGAAGCTCAAACACGTCCTCCAGTGCAGCAGTGAAGAGTTTCGAAGATATGACGTCTCCTTGTCTCACTCCACGCTGCAGCTGGACTGGCTTCGAGCTCTGGTCCTGAAGGCGAACTGTCATAGTGGCGTTTTCGTACAAACACTTCAACACTTCAATGTACCGGTAGTCAATTTGGCACCGCTGGAGAGACTGTAGCACGGCCCATGTTTCGATAGAATCACAGGCATTCTCATATTCCACAAACGCTAAGCACAGTGGCCGGTTATACTCTACGGTCTTCTGTATAACCTGCCGCAGCGTATATATGTGATCTATGGTGCTAAAACCTTTTCGGAATCCGGCTTGTTCGATTGGCTGGAATTCATCAAACCTGCATGCGAGACGGTTATAACTCTCGAGAACAGCTTATAAACGTTACCTAGAAGTGATATGGGTCTGTAGTTCCTCAGTAGGGTCTTGTTGCCCTTCTTAAAGAACAACACAACCACACTTTCATGCCACGTTTCTGGCGTTCTACCTCCGAGTACGACGGAATTAAATAGTCTCTGAAGAGCTGCGAGTACCGGTCTTCCGCTGCTTTCAGAAGCTCAGCTGTAATTCCGTCGGCACCCGATGTCTTGCTGTTCTTAAGCTGCATGAGAGCTATACCAATCTCGTACAGGCTGATGTCCGGGATATCTTCGGTGTAGTGTCGGGTTAGCTTAGCTCTAGGGTCTGTAGCTAAGCTATGTACAGGTGGCCGCGTGGATGTGTATAGCTGTCCATAGAACTTCTCGACCTCTCCCATAACTTTGGACCTGGACGTGACAGTTCTGCCGTCATCGGTTTTCAGCGTCGCCAGTTGGCACTGCCCAATACCCAAATCTCTTGCAAACACTTTTGAACCTTTGTTTCGCTCGATGGCCTCTTTAATACGGTCGGTATTAAATCGGCGAGTGTCGTGAGTCAAAGACTTCGAGATCTACCTATTGAGCCGCCGAAGCTGAGACGAATCATCCGAAGAACGCAGAACCATCACGCGAAGCTCTTCCATCAGTTTGAGAGTATGGTCCAAGAGCTTTTTAGGTCCTCTTGTACGGTGGGTTTTGAAGAACTTAGATCCAACCGCATGGACAGTTTTTACAAACCTGTTGTTGTAATCGTCCACGTCTATGGAATCCTTCAGGCATTTGAAGCAATTTTTCAGTTCAAGCTGGAAGCTTTCGGGGTTTTGGATTTGGATGGGTACAGGGCGGAGCGTAGACTTCATCAATCGACGTCTTTCCAGCTTGATATTAATGTTCAATGTGCCTCTTACCAACTAGTGATCACTACCAATTTTGAACGCGTTGATAACAGAGACATCATTGAATATTTGCTTTCTCGTCGACATGATAAAGTCAATCTCATTTTTTGTTGCACCATCGGGACTAAGCTAGGTCCACTTGCGGTGTTCAGCTTTCCTAAAAAAGGAGTTCATCATGAAGAGTCCCTCCCTTTCTAGAAACTCCGCCAGCAGTTGGCCTCGGTGGTTCCGAATTCCAACTCCAAATCATCACACTTTCAGCTCATCGCCGCTTCGTTTACCCAGTTTTGCGTTAAAGTCTCCCATGACAACGGTGTGCTCTAGAGATGTCCTCATACGTAACCTCCACCTCATCGTTGGGGTGTGCCGTAGTCGGAGCGTATACCTGTATAACCTTCAACGAATACCGTTTGGATATTCTGAGTATAAGGTATGCTACCCTCGACGACACACTTCCGGTCTTGACAACGTTGTTCACGAGAGAGCTGTGGACGATAAACCCGACACCACCCTGGGACAGTTGTTCGCCCTCCTGGAAATAGAACAAGTTACCAGACTTCAAGATTATCGAGTCCTCCCCCTCTCTTCGGACCTCAGATAATCCCACAATGCCCCACCGTATCTTGGTCAATTCTTCCTCCTGTTCACAAACCTTCTCGTCGGTTCGCAGTGTACGCGTGTTGTAGGTTGCCAGGGCCAAAGTTCGTTGTTGGCGGTAGCCAGGTCTCTGCCGGAGATTCTTAGCACCCCCTGCCTCGTCGCTGCCTTGGCCGCTACCGTAACTTGGGCGAGCGGGGCCGCCGGGGACTAGGGGCCGGAGTTTAGTGCTGTCGTTCATAATTTAGGGAATGTTGCAGTAATCGCCAAATATACTTAGGTAGGTACAAAGACATATTGGGTAGGTATAATACATTTAATTTTAGGCATGAACATTTAACTGCAAAGGCAGACACGCGCGGCGCGGCCGTATAGGGCGAGGGAGGGAGGGACCAGGTAGTTGAGTGATTGACCCGCAGGCCTATTCTCTCACTCAACTGACAGTTAAAATGATGAACACCCTAGAAAATTCGTCGTACGCTGCTGTGTACTGTGCCAATTGCTAGTGAAAAATACAGAGCGCGCGCGCAATTGTCGTGCCGATTTGTAAATAAGTTTGACTAAGGAATGCATTAAGTAGTCATTGTCGTGTTTATTTGTAAATATGTTTAATTAGCCTTTAACAGTTGTCGTGTTCATTTATATATAGATTTTGTTATCTATTGCTACATTGTCGTATTAAGGTAGCGTAGCATTCAATATATTCTGACAAATTTAGGCAATTTGGCTGGCACCGACTCCAAAAATAACAATAATAATGTACCTACCTATAAGCCTATATTGTCCTAATAAATTGATTGTCTATATAAGCAGTCTAATAATATTTTTTTTATTTGTTTCTTATTTGTTTATTACTTTTTATTACTTAGTGCATTTTATTCGGTCCAATTTTTTGGAGTTTGTTAATTTTTCTCTTTTTACTGAATCGTTCCAATCTAGTATATAACGAAAGCGAGTACCTATGGGTAAACCTACAAAATGCGCTGCTCGTATGGGACAGCGAGATTTAAATGAGACAAGCGAAGAAAACGAGAAACGCCTATCACAAAGTGGGCATCTACATTCAAAACAAAAGGCAAGTTATCCAGACTTAGTGTATTTTTAAGTCCAGTGAATAGTGTATTTTTAAGTCCTATAAGAAATATTTCGGAAGAAGTGATAAAAAGTGGCCTATGTAACTATCCTTCTGCTATCTATGTGCAAAAAATCAGGTCGATGCGTTGCTCCGTTTTGAAGTGAAAGACGGACAAACAAACAAACACGCTTTCGCATTTACAATATTAGTTAGGAAGGATTTATAGCCGGAATGGATCTCATTTGACTTATTTCTGAAAATACCGAAATCGCTATAGGTAGGTATGCCTCATTGAGTTATAATGTACCTGCCTCTTTTTGTGAGCGTAGATTATTTTTAAATTTTGTTTTACATTCAAAAAGTTCCCTATGTTCATTTTTACTAAATTACAAATTTCCAGGATATAAATACAAGTCAAAGTCAATAATTTCTTATTTTTAAACGTATTTCTTAGTGTAATACTGATAGTATTATACGGTATATAATTCGTATGCATTTCTTTTGTAAAATAAAACTAAACTTAGATGAGATGTTGGTAGCTAGCCTAGCAGGCTTATAACAAGCCCTACCACCAACCAAACGGAGTAGGTACATCAATATGTACCACCACCACACCGGCCGAGCTGAGAATCGAACTCGGGACTTATTAGATAAGTGATAATAATGCTTGTGTACAATCACGTTGTCAATAGAGAACAAGAGCGGTTGAATGACATCTATATTTTCAAGTACATAAGTACCTAGTACCTACATACTTGAAAACGTAGGTGTGTTTAAACATAAAAAGGCGTAATTCTATAAACGATTATACATAGAATAACTGAATATTGTTACACTGTTCGTCGACACAAATATTAAATTAAAAATAAATGTATATTAAGTAATAAAAACCATTTGCCGAAATGTTTGTACGCGCATCACTTCCGAACGGCTGCACCTATTCGGCAAATTCTTTTTTTTTGTGTGTGTAATTGTCTGAACAAAGTTTTATTGAAAGAAAATATAAGTAAATTTCTCAAAAGATACAGACTGTTCACGCAGACGAAGTCGCGGGCGGACCGCTAATAATATACACCCTTAATTTTTTGTTCGTTTTAATGAAATTAAGGGTGAGTTCCACCCATGAAACTGAACAACTTTCCCGAAGAAACCTATGTGCAAAAATGACAAAAAAATTTCGACCCCCCATACAAAACTGTCCCATCAGCTGACGACAATAGTATGAGAGGTCGACATTTTTTTTTAATTTTTGCACATAGTTTTCTTGGGGAAGGAGTCGCTGGAAGGCAGCTAGGAGGCAGCTAGTAACCGATAATGATGACGAAAGCATTGACAAGTTAGAGGTTATTATTATAACTTAATTAATGGTTATTTCAAGTGGTATATATTTTTACTTTAAAAATATATACGTAAGGTCACTACGAAAGTTTTGAGATACTCGAAATTTATAAAAAGAACGCAACTAGATTGAACCTTTTTTTAAAGATAAATTATTTGTAATTCGAACATAGAAAACCATTTAATCAAATATTTAAAAATAAAAAAATGACGTTTGATTTTTGTTTCCATTTCGCGGGCTTTCATGATCAACTATGGATTTTAAGCGAGAACATTTTCGTGCGATGATTTTGTACGATTATAAATTTGGATTAAATGAATGTGAGTGCAGAGAGCGATTCGTTTCGGCGTTTGGGGACTATGCATCATTGCGTGCAACAGTTTTCAGATGGTTTGCTCAATTTAAACGAGGGATTTTCTCCTTAAATGATGATGAAAGAAGTGGCCGGCCCGCGACTTCAGTTACTGAAGAAAACGTCCTAGTTGTAAAAAAAATTATTAAGGAAGACCCAAAAGTGACTTATAAATATATAGAATAGGTTGTGAAGATTTCATCGCCAGCTATTAATGAAATTTTACACAACCGGCTTGGAGTCAAGAAATTATGTTCACGATGGGTGCCTCACTCGCTGACTTCAGAACAAGAAAAAGCTCGCGTGACATGGTACAAATATATGCTCAGAAAATTT
Source organism: Scoparia ambigualis (assembly GCA_963921215.1). NCBI lineage: Eukaryota > Metazoa > Arthropoda > Insecta > Lepidoptera > Crambidae > Scoparia > Scoparia ambigualis. The sequence continues at coordinate 4,754,426 of OY992503.1, forward strand.
GATCACGGAGAAGGACGGTCAATTTTTAACATTATTACTGGAGACGAGAGTTGGATTTACCAATATGATCCACCGACTAAACGGCAATCGACAATTTGGGTGTTTCCCGATGATGAACCTCCAACAAAGGTAAACCGCGGGCGAAGTGTTGGGAAAAAAATGGTGGCCACATTTTTTTCTGCAAGTGGTCATGTGGCCAAAATTTCTTTAGACGACCAAAAAACTGTGAATGCTAAGTGGTATATTGAAGTGTGTTTACCTACTGTATTTAATAATTTAAAACAAAAACGAACTAAAACTGGTTTGAGGGGGCTCTTTTTGCATCATGACAATGCGTCGCCGCACAAGGCCATTGTCACCAAGGATTTTTTGAAGAGTACAGAGATTGAAGAATTGTGTCATCCTCCGTATAGCCCCGATTTAGCTCCTTGCAATTTCTTCCTCTTTCCGAAAATCAAACTCGGACTTCGTGACACGCGATATAACAGTCCTGAGGATGCACAGAATGCTTACTTGCAGGCCGTAGAAGACCTCCCTAAAGAAGAGTACCGGGAATGCTATGAATCATGGTTTAGGCGGATGAATCGATGCATAGAAGCTAATGGAGAGTACTTTGAGAAACTGTAATATTTTTTTTTTAAATAACTTTTATACTTTTTTTTGTATCTCAAAACTTTCGTAGTGACCCACGTACCACTTGAAATCCGTCAACTTGGGGAACACCGTCTAGAGCGCAAGCGCGTCTACACGACTTTTTGCAGCTTACAACACCTCTACGTTGTTTATTGTTCTGTCAGTAAAACAGTAATCGATTTTTGGTTCCAATAGTCTTAAATAGATGGCGCTACTAGGCGTACTTTGGAAAAAAAGTGAAGCACAAAATTATTGAAGTTTTGAAACATCACGCCGACCTACACATACATGCTCCGGGAAAAAAATAATTTACGTGATATGATCAGTGTTTTTAATAGAGATTATGGTAAGTAGCTTTTAAAATCTCTACTAAAGCAATTTGCTGTATTGGTTCTAGGAAAACTAGTATAGTTATTAAATTAATTTAATCTAATTTTTTCTAACCTAATAAACTAAAAGTGCGGAAGGCCTTCCAGACCACCTAAGGCAAGACCGGCATATGCCGGTCTTGCCTCTAAACAGGTGTTACAAACCTTTTCTGTTTTAGCACTTACCTACTTACTAATGGCTTTGCTTGATAACTGATGATTTATATCCACCTTAATTCTACCTATATTTATTTTTTCCAAATAATGGTAAAATTGGTTTTCTTCGTTGCATTGTAGTCTATTAACACTAGTTTTTATTTTTCAGTACAATAATTCAATATGGTAAAAAATTACATCAGGAAAACTGACCAAGCGAAAGAAAAAATAAGAGAAGCAGTGCGAGCAATTCAAAGTGGATTACTCAGTGGCTATAAAGCAGCAAAAGTTTATAACATACCACGCATGACATTAATACATGCATTTATTTTAAATAAACATGTATTTGTATTTTTAAGCTGTTACTAATTCGTTCTTTATTACATTGAACTCAATTAATATGTAAGCAAAATAAATAAAATAAGTTTCTTTTCACAAAATGTTATTATTACTTTAATGCCTAGGCTATTAGTTCGACAAAGACTTAGTATGTTATGCGACTTTATTGCCATTTATTATACAAAGAACACAGTTTTTGTTTAGCTTATAAAAACCTTTGCCTCTGAATTACAAAGTCATATTTTACATATGTTACTAATAAACAGGGTTTCATTTAAAATAAGGACTATTTTTTATTAAAAACATATATTGTCTAAAAATAACTTTCCATGTGAAAAATGTTTTACACCCCTTCACCCAGTCATATGACTAAGGTGCCTCATTTTTTTGGTTATTCAAATTGAAACGAATTTACACCATTAATTGATAGCCGTAAAGTTTTTTATTCATCACTACCCACATGGGCTTATCACTGACTGGTTATTAGTCCATTTTTGTACACACAACGTTGAATACTTTCACTAGACGAACTTGCCCTTCGTCACCATTGTTCGTCACTGGGAAGTCCGTCTAGAAAACCATCCGTATTTGCCAAGACATTAGTACGCCCGGACATTCGCCCTATTTGTAATGTGCACAAATTACTACTTTGTCATCTGCTTTAAACTTCGTCTTTCTAGAATAATTTAAAGAGACATAATGGCAAATCAATTGTAACTATTAATAAAGTATGCCGGTCTTACCCAAGTTGACCTTACTTTTAATTAATATTGTAGGTAAGTACGGTAGATTGAAATAAAATGGAGTCTCACAACACGTGTTGTTGCTAAAAGAACACGGGAGAAACTCCCAAGTGAGAGGTTATTTAAATAGATAAATTGACAATATTTTGTTGCTATTAAATGTCAAAATTCAGGTGGAGCCTACGCTTATTCTTGTTAGCGATGGCCTTGGACAAACTATAGTTTCATGTGATTCGTTAGCGTTTGTCAATAGTGCATTAGTAGACAAGTTTAAAGGCACTTGGCGAACGCTCACTCTATTCGCTATCAGCTATCACGCATAGGTAGGTAATTTATGCTATTCGAGATCCAGCCTAGACAGATTTTATAATTACATCAATACCTAGTTAGAAATATGTTATGTATGTACGTGTACCACGGTGCGTGGCTGCGACCACCACCCCTTTTATCCTTTTCTCTCCTCTTGGGTTCTGCCCATAAAACACAGAGATCTAATCTAGTCTAGTAACATAATTAATTAATAATATTTTAGAAAAAATGTGCTCAATTCAATAACATTAACGCAATTTGAATCTTTCTGACCTGTAGTGGACCTTAAAACACATGACAAACAAGCGGACAAGCAGAACAGCATGAGCACTACAATGCAATTATTAGATGTTAAGTACCTTGTAAAATGTTGTATGTTGTCTATGTGGTACCTGGTACAATGTGTTGCCTTAGCTATGTAACCGTGTAGGTAAATACTAAGAGGTTCTTTACACTATGAAGTAGTATATTGTTTACTAAGGTTTGCAATGAAATAACTTTTAATTTTGAGACGACCAACACCTCAGACTCTCTGTGACCACGGACCCTGTAAAGAGTCCGAAACGTCAGGACTAAAACAAAAATAAACGCGAGTTAGATCCGTCAAAAGTATTTCATTTCAAAATTGGTAAGTACTTACCTATATTTCCAAAACAACAAAACTTATAGTGACGCGTGGAAGTGGCCGTCGTTCTGCGCCCAGCGGTAGGATGTTTATAGACTGCTGATGATGATGATGAACAGTTTAAACAATTTAAACAGTAAAAATTACATCTTCCTTTTAATGAATAGTGTCTGCTACGCTTCTAAAAGTCTTAGTTTTATTACGTCTATATTAGGTCTTAATAATGTGGATATTGGATGGTATTACAGTACTTGCTAACCTCAATTTCTATTTGCTGTCAATTAGATGCGTCATGAACATGCAGTACTTTATCCCTTTGGAAGGCCTCGGCCACAAACACGATCGTCTTGCGACCTTAGATTAAAACTTTGTTTTAATCTAAGCTTGCGACGCATCAAGCGGATTTCTAGTAGGTACATTACGCACTAGCGTAATAAACAGTTTAATCAGTGGTCAACAGTCGTGGTTGAGTGGTAAGGCGACAATAAATGAACCACAACAAATTGAATCTTTTTCACTACTAATAAAATGAGAAACTAATAAACGCAGGCGCATCGTTCGTTGCAGCAGCATACTGATCGTATCAATTGCCCTTAAGTAGCCTCTTTCGACGCGAGGCTATTAGTTCTACATCAAAGTGACTCATTGCAGGGCCAGTGGTGCAACAGCAGGCACGCAAACTGCATTGATAAGGTAAGCCATAAAACTAAGCCAAAGATTACTCTATTGTTAAGGGGCCTATTACATCTCAACTAATTTTTGCGTAAAATGGCCAATTTTGGCGTTATGGATCTCAGAAACAAAAATACATTAACAATTATGACTTATTGAAAAATGTAGAATAGCTATTGTAATAGTGCGTAGCGGCCTCGCTTTTTGTAAATTTTGCTTAATTTTTAATTAAACCCAAAATTGTAGAGAAAGATTTTCATAAAGTGCGCGAAGGCACTTTTTTGAGCTCATCGATTGAACTACTGTTCTAAACAATTGAAATAAAAAAAATATAATTTATCTCTTATATAGTGGAGTAGTGCGTAGCGGCCTCGGAATTTTTATATATGATTGATTTTATATAGGAAAACAATCTTATTCTAAACCAAAAGACTTTGAAAATCGCTATAAGTTAACTGTAAATTTCTCCTATCTACGATAATATAATTGAGCAAAATGTAATACCATAGTAATGGTTACTTCATGAGGAATAAAGATCTTATAATGAATTTATTATCCTATTTCGATAAAAACGATAAATACAACTGCAAAATTACTACAAAATGCGATGCGCCGGCCGTCCGAATTCAACTTATGCTCACAGAGTGGAGATTTGTAATATTATGCACAAATATATTATCCTATTTCAATAAAAACGATAAATACAACTGCAAAATTACTACAAAATGCGAAAATGGGCAATTTACGCCAAAATCACATTCGAGATGTAATATCTAGGCCTTAATCGTTAGAAAATAAAGTCGCACTCATTCAGGAACCCTAAAAACCGAACAAGGTTATACTTACTTACTTTATGAACTGTAGTATTTTAAGTTAATATTAGTACGATATATACAATGTCATAGGGGTGCTACTTCTAACCCGTTAAGGCTAAGTACTACATCTAAATTCATAGACAAAAATATAATATGGGGGGGGGTCCAACTAAGTTTTAAGTAATCTGTGAAAACATAAAAAGTGATTTTAAATCACAAAATAATTAAGTAATATATAGTAATTATTTTTTTCTCACCAAAATAATCTCAAACATACGAAACAAAGTAATTGATTAGTTAACCAGTGCCATTAGCTACCGTTTGCCATTTTTTCATGTTTCTACGACGTACGAAACCTTTGATATCGCTTAGCGCCGCAGTACATTGAAAAAAAATTAAAAATGGTCATAAATTATTGGGGGAGGGGGTTGGACCCCCCATATTATTATTTTTTTCGATGTTTATCTATTTAGATGTAGTACTTAGCCTTAACGGGTTAGAAGTACCAACCCTATCACATTGTATTACAATGTTTTATATATAAAAGAGTAACTTTACACTTAGTAATATGTGTGAAAGACGATGATAACATGACCTCTGTAAACTGGTGTACAACACCAGTTTACAATGTGTACCAATATTTACTTTTAGGACTACAGTTCATAAAGCAAGCATAACCTTGCAATATTATTTTTCAGAAGTAGGTAGATAATAAAAAACACCTTTCACCATCCCATCATTTGTGGCCACGGTTTGGTTCTGGGCCGAGGACAGCTGACTCCGAATTCCACCCTACAACAACCAGCTAATGGGGAGGACACCTGGGATAGTTTGGGCGCCCTCCAGACTCCAGTGAGGCTCGTGCAATTCAGCTATGAGATCTCCACCACCCCACAGTCACGTATCAAAAGCCAGTGTATAAATATCGTAGTGAATGAGTATTTAAAATTCTTGAGCCAATGTCACATAATTGCAAACTTGACGTACGCGTTGCATTGTTGTTTTTAAATACACTGACGTTTACTTAGTAATTCCACTGATTTCTGCTTACTTAGTTTTAGCATTGACAAAGTTGTGAAGCTAATAAATTTCAGTTAAGTAATTTTTTTCCTCAACCTTGGTGTGGTGACCACATAGTTAAGCGCTTAGTTCAATTCCCAGGTCGGGCTTAGTGTGTTTTATATTTCTCAATGCTGTGCTCAGGTTTATTTGTTGTATTCACTGCGGGAAAGTACTTGGCCTTCATCTCACCTGATGTTAGAGTTGATAAGGTGGAAGCGCACTTCACCCGTATTCTGCAACTACAGAGGAGCTGGCTATCTTATCTCTAACTGTCGGAATCGGAACACAACAATGCTAGTAACTGTTGATGTTAGCTATACTTATAAGTATAAGATGATGGTAGCTAGCCAGGCGGTCCCTACCATCAACCAAACCGAGTACAAATATTCCCCGCGGAAAATCGAACGAAATCGAAAAAATAGATAATTTTTTTTATTAAAGAATGGTGTTTACACGTGCCTGGGATTCGTCGTGTCCAAGAGAATGGGACCGTTGGGAGGCTAGTGGAAGGACCTGGATCATACAGGACCTGGACCCGGCAGACGACGAGAAGGCGGTAGACCTCTTGGTGGATCACTTACTGCCGGATGAGACGTTATGTGCCCTCAGCAGTATGTATACTTATTTTTGCTCTCTATAGTACTCTGCAGTTTAAGTATAGATATGCACTTGGCTTCCATCTACAGCCGTGCGATTCTCTAAGTTAAAGCTTTGATAGCTGCGGCTGCCGCAGCGCTGGGAAATGACTCTGTCTCTTTCATATTCATATAATTGGAAAGAGACAGCAGATCACAGCCATGCGCGCAGCGTTTATGTGTCGCTTAGAGAATCGCATAGCAGCTAAAGATGTGAAGCGCGTTCATCTGGAAAAATGACCTTTTGAAATACTAAATTTTTATTACGGCTGACTAACTTAGATAAAGCTATTCTATTTTTATTTTAAGTCCCATGATAATTTAATAGAAGCACCACTATAAACCAAACAGGGCCCTGATTCTGTATCGCAATCTATAGATTCCACACCTAAACCTTACCGCGCACAAACGTCAAACGAATACGTTTTTGGGAAGATATCGTAACTTTTCAAGGAATAAACGTGGTTTTGAAACAAGGAATCGTTACAGAATAAGGGCCCAGAGTAGGTACAGTATTAATTGTACCCCACTCTTGAATCAAACCAGCGACCTTTATATCTCACTCTAACGCCGGTGGATTCCATGTTCCACAGCTCCTTTCATCAACAATACTTTATTGGCACTTTTTTAGATCAAACCGTTAATGGATGGTTTTATGTGAAGTAGTCTAAATCTTCAGATATATGTGACGAGCCACAAAGCGTGGAAAGCTTAAAAAAGATCTGGAAAACGTACGCCAGCCAGCGCATGATGCTCGCCTGCTACAAAGAAGTGGAAGGCCAGAAAACGCTGGTGGCGCTCAACGCCTGCTACGTCGCCTGCAAAGTCGAGAAAGAGGAGGATGACCAAGAGGTACCTAGCTACTTGTCCGTTTTTATACTACTACAAACTACATTACCCCTTACTGTCCCATTACTGGCCAAAGGCCTCCCTCCATTTCTTCCACTGATTACGGTCCTGAGCTAACTCGCTTTTATAAACCTTAATATTATTGTATTGTTTAAGTAAGTTGTTCGTACCGGTTGCTATAAACAGTATAAAATATTATGATTGACACCGGGTATTACACAAATAAATTAAGTAAATTATGACGACCGTCGAGTCGAGTGGTTAGCACGCCGGGCCTGGCGTCGCGCCATGTCTGAGGTCCCGGGTTCTATTCCCGGTCAGGACAATTGGGAGTAAAACGGTTTTTCTAAATTGATTTCGGGTCTGGCTGTTTTTTCTATGTTTAAGTATATTTATCCGTTATTTCAAAAGAGTAGGTAAGTACTTACTTATCTTGGTCTAGAACTTTAGATAATTGGTATGAACGTAAACTTATTTTATTTTATTTTTCTTTTATAAGTATTATTTATTACACAACTGGTACTAATTAAGTCACCTTTCCGCACTAGAACAATATCACTTTTTGGCTCAGGTGGAGACTGCGGAATGAGACCTCCACACCATCACACAAAGACCCGAAATAGCCCAAGGGGCAGTGGAATGAAGGAAGGGGTTCTTTTGCATTGTGGTAGGAAAACAGTGGTTAGTAGGGTTAATAAGGGTTTAAGGTTTTGGCCTCCTTTACAGTCGCGCTCTCTCGCGTGGGTTGGCGATCTTCGATCTTCTCACAACTCGCTATTAACGCCGGCCAGGGGCCTTACTTTTAAAGCAGTAGGAATACTTTACCCTTAAATATGTAGGTAAATTCACATACGAATTTTGCATTATAAGATTAAAGTAATATTGCTCTAAAAGAGTAGAGCCCCAGGACTCCGTAGGTACCTACCATTACACAATTTTGGTAATTTGGTAATGCAATACAACGAAGAGTCGTTAACAAATCATTGTAAAGAAAATCGTTCCTACAATACAATGTTTTAACACAGCTTAACCCTGTTATTTCATAAATATTAGCTTATAGTTCCTAAACACCAGACACAATAAACTATCACTCTCACACAACTAGGTAGCAAAATAGTTTTTGATTCCTCATACACGGAAAGTAGGTCTGAAGTTGCCTGAGGAGCGGGTGGAAAGTAATACTTTTCCGCCTTATGGAGAATCGGTATTCTGACAGGTACTGTCATGTGTAGTTATGACTTATTGTTAAAATAATACTAACAAACCCTTCGATGTCGTAGAAGACGACTAGGGAACTAAAGACTGCACATACATCCAACAGCATAGACCGGCGATGGCTTCATCAAAATAATACTACCAATCCCTTTCTTCCCTTGGGTGTCGTAGAAGGCGACTGACAGACTAAAGACATTCATGTTTTTGTTTTTACTTTCCTTATATTCGTAATGAAAAGCAGTGTTTACCTCGGGTAAAAGACTCATTTACTCCCTCGAACTATTAAAACTCCGTCTCGGCAGTAAATAAGCTACTTTCTCCCCTAGGGTAACAATGTACTAATTCTTTCGTTTATTTTCAGTACGAAGGTGAAAGCTGCAAGAACATCATAGAGGTGCTTAAGTACTACAAGACGAAGTGCGACGGTTTCGAGCTGCTGGGCGTGGAGCAGGCCCTGCACGCGCTGGGACTGGTGGTGATGAGGGAGTATCGGGGCCTAAAGCTGGGAGAAAGGCTGCTGGCCGCTAGGTGAGCTATTCGTCTAACCGAAGTTTTCCCAATGCCTCAGGCACTTGTATCGGTGTAGCCTCTGGTACCTGTAGCCAGCCGAGTAGGAACTGGAACTGTCTAAGTTCCAGATTTTTTGTTTACCTATCCACTATGAGTAAGCGTTTTGTTCTTATCTCGCCTTCACCCGAAATCTTCAAGCACAAGGCACTGGCTATCTTATCTCTAAACTGTCTGAACACAACAATGCTACAAACATTGTTGTTTAATTGGCGCCAGACTTTAGATAATACGTACCTACTACTACATACATACATATAATCACGACTATTATCCCCGAAGGGTTAGTCAGAGACTTGGGCAAAGGACAGCAAAAGCAGTCCTTTACCATAGTCCACTTTTCACCAAATAGCGACTGCACATGGGCTCAACGTGACAGGTGGTGAGCCCATCGTCGCTCTATACTCTCGGATGTATGTGTAGTCTTTAGTCCGTTAGTCGCCTTTTACGATACCCGAGGGAAGAGAGGTGGTTATAGTATTTTTTAAATGATTCGCTACGCGATTCTGGTCTAATTCGATATAAAGATTCAACATAATAAATAAGCCCTCAAGCCCTGCTAGCAAAAGGCTATTATTGCTATTGACATCTACTTTGAATTAAGTTATATTCTATAATTTATCACTTTTATAATAATAACGTTAATAGAAAAGACCTATTAATAGATATTGCTATCTGTCAGTAGTAGTGCAATCTCGTCTGAAGAGAACCTCTTCTGTGTAGGTACTGCAATAGGTTAGGTACCCAAATAGGTACACTTACCTATATACATAAGTTGCCTTAATTAAATCTACATTATGTAGGCACGTCCATGCCATAATCTGTGGGACTTTTCACTCTTCTTTTTTCGTACTTTTCGTAGCTGGGCGGGGGCCCAGCTACGACGAGATAAAATCTCGACGGGAGCATTAGGAAGCCTACCCACTATGAACCCAAGTACCTACTTTCGCATCTCTACTACGAGCATCCCCGATAAATACCTAACCCGTCTTAGATTACGATAATATTTTAACTCAAAATCGAAAGTTTTGGGGATTAAAGTTACTCGCGTCCGTAGACTTTACACCTTTGAGACCCTACACGTGACCCTTGGGTGGTGCTAAATGAGTGACACTGACTGAGTGGTAGAGCCACGCTGCGTTGCAGCACGCATTGGGCCTGCTCGCCCGGGGTAATACCACCTCTCACGAATATCCGGCGTGCAATAATAGCACTTGGTGCTGTTGTATTTCGTCCGGCCAGTTCGTATTCCTTCCTTAACCTATTCCTTTCTTAAAGGTCGGCAACGCATCTGCAACGCTCTGGTTTTGCGGGTGTCCGTGGGCGGCGGTGATTGCTCTCCATCAGGTGACCCGCCTGCTCGTTTGCCTCCTTCTTGTATAAAAAAGTACCAAAATATATTTCTGATACTTAATAAAACTTTTTCACTATCACACCAATTGTCTAGCCCAAGTTAAGCTTCTTTTGAAACTTTTTTATTGGTTAGATGACGGATAAACATACATAATTACAAAAAAAACCATCCAGACCCTGAATCAATTATGAAAAACAGTTGTTTCTAAATTGAACCGACTGGGATCGAACCCGGGACCTCAAAGATGGCATCGCCAGAACCGGTGCGTGCTCACGACATGACCACGGAGGTCTTCAATTTTTCTACTTATAACTTGTTTGTTTTTACAAAAATAAGATCTCTTTTTAAGCATAATGTTATAGGTACTTGTACCTTGCTCTTTCTTATCATACAATACTTTTAATATAACCATAACCAACCTACTTTACTTTTCAAAAACATTTCTTCTGTTGCAGGGAACCACTTTGCCGATCCTTGGGCATCAAAGGCTCAGAGACGATATTTACAGGGCCAGCGTCTCAGAAGCAAGCCGCCAGGTGCGGGTTCGAAACTGTCCTCGAAATAACGTTGAGGGAACTAGCTGACATCGGCTTAAAGTACCCAAAGGACGACCGGGTACTCAAAGTGATGATTAAGAAGTACAAATAAGAATAAGAATCGTAGTCAACTGATCTCTTGCTACAAGACACAGGCATTTTTAAAGTGTTACCGAGACGATTATAAAATGATTCGTATAAAATCAAAATCGGCAAAGTAGGGTTGACCTAAATTTTGGCAATTGAACAAAAAACGTTAATTTGCAATTGGGTCCATAGATAATAATGACAAACATTTTGTCATATTACTGTAACGTGTACTGAGCCATAAACAGTCAAAAATATGTGTAAAAGTTAAGCATAAAGGTGCCAAATCACATTGAATTTGCTAGATTGCCGACTTCGGTTTTGAATTTATAAAGATTGCCATATTTGAACCCCAACCAAGGCAAGATGGCCATCTTTGGTACCAAACGTTGGTCATAATGCAATCAGCCATTTTGAAACAGCGATTTTACAACACTTCTGATTAGTTCTGTTTGGTTGACAGCGAAAGATTGCCGACTATGGTTGATAGGTCCCGTCGATTGCTGTCTTTGACCCCAAAGCCAGTTTTATTTCGTTTTTTTTGACGGGTTGAGGGCCGTATTTGATTTGAAAGTAACCACGTTATCGGTAAACATTTGAATTTTCAGTGTTATGCCCTATATTTATCTCATTTTCGCCCCCCTACCTACTTTGACGAATTTGCTTTCATACGTCTCAAATATTACTAGCGGCCTGCCTGCACCTTCGTCCGCGCTAATGTAGAAACACCGTCATACTTACCTAGGTACTTCAAAGATTTTGTACAAAGTATCTACAAATTAAAAAAAACATCGTCCTTTATCAATCTTTCTATTAGTGAAGATAAATAGTAGATTGTTATACAAGGGGCTAAAATGACCCATGATATACGAGGTAGTTTTACTCCCGAGCTTTAGCGAGGGAGTAAATAGAAACCGAGTTTTAATGGGTTTTTAGCGCCGTGTGTTACACTCTGATTTTCACTACGAATAAATGCGAGAAAATAAAACAATCCAATACATTAAGAATTGGTTTATTTTATTAAAAATTAACCCGTTAGTTGCTTTAACGACACCCAAGGGAAGAGAATGGTTGGTAGTATTATTTTGATGAGCCCATCGCCGCTCTATGCTGTTGGATAGTAGTTATTTGCAGTCTTTCCATCTCTTCCCTTGGGTGTCGTCAAAGGCGACTAATAACGGACTAATGACTGCACATACATCCTACAGACAGCATAGAGCGGCGATGGGCTCATCAAAATAATACTGCTAACCCGTCTCTTCCCTTCGATGTCGTAAAAGGCGACTAACGGACTAAAGACTGCGCATACATCCAACAGCATAGAGCGGCGATGGGCTCATCAAAATAATACTACCAACCCCTCACTTCCCTTAAATGTCGTTAAAGGCGACTAACGGACTAAAGACTGCACATACATCCAACAGCATAGAGCGGCGATGGGCTCATCAAAATAATATTACCAACCCTTCACTTTTCTTCGATGTCGTAAAAGGGGACTAACGGAACAAAGACTGCACATACATCCAACAGCATAGAGCGAGGATGGGCTTATCAAAATAATACTACCAACCCCTCTCTTCTCTTCGGTGTCGTAAAAGGCGACTAATGGACTAAAGACTGCTTATACATCTAACAGCATAGATTGGCGGTGGGCTCATCAAAATAATACTACCAACCCCTCTATTCCCTTGGGTCTCGTGAAAGGCGACTATTGGACTAAAGACTGCACATACATACAACAGCATAGAGCGGCGATGGGCTCATCAAAATAATACTACCAACCCCTCTCTTCCCTTGGGTGTCGTAAAAGCGACTAACGGGCTAAAGGCTCACCACCTGAGCACATGTGCAGACTGTGAAGTTTTTTCTTGCTGAAGCGTGGTCTGCGTTGTCCATAGATTCAAATGATTACTTATTTTACCATAAACTTTAATATTAACTATCTCAAAAAAGTTGTTGATCTAAGAGTGGATTTGACCAAACTGGAATAAGGTCTTATAACTAGATTAAACGCTGAATTTGTATGGACTAATCTCGGAGTAAGTCTTATTCCAGTTTGGTCAAATCCACCCTAAGTAAACAGTAATAGTCTAAGATACGAGTATAGAACGACCTTACCGAGAAGGTTAATGGATGAAAAGTATTTTATATCAAATTTAATATGTTATATAATATATCGCGAGTGGGTTGGCTGAAAAATTTCAGTCCAGAACCATTAATGATTAATTTAATATTAAAAAAAAAAAAATTTTTTACATTGCACTGGTTTGGTGTGTGTGTGTGTGTTTGTAATGAGCTTATCTTTATATAAACATAAATTTTATTTATTTAACCAGACGGTTGCAAATTACTAATAATGACTTGCCTGTTTACACCTGCCTACCTAATGTTATGGCAGGAATATTCTATAGGCTTCATACTTTCGATTGGTACCTATGTAATTTATCTATTATGGAAAAAAAAAGTGCAATATGTAAAAAAAATATTTTTGAATATTTAATTAATCATATACTGGACTGAAATTTTTCAGCCAACCCACCCGCAATATTTTTTTAACACATTAAATTTGATATAAAATACTTTTCATCCATTAACCGCTCGGTGAAGGTCGTTGTATACTCGGATCCTCTACTATAATAAGTCTAATCTTTATTCATGATTATTCTACATAAGACTAAATACTTTTTCGTTTTTGTAGGCTCATTGTCATGTGACAGACAAAAATTAAAAAAAAAAAACTTTTTCCCCTAGGGCAAGAAAAGCTATTTAGCCCCGCTCTAGAACGCTACAACGCTACAATGAATGTTTTTTGAGCAAGAGGAGTGAAAAATCTATTGTATGGTAGAAGAAGAAAGAGGCGCATAATAATCATAGTAAATAATATTTCCCAATTTCCCTTCGGAGCATAGGTAATGTAAACGCAAATGTACACGCAAAATGTACAATACTCAGAATGGGCAAAACGTAAAATGTGCACTACACGCAAAATGTACAAATCGCAAAATGAACAAGTAAGCGCACGTTCATAATAGGCAAAAGTTGAAACTTATCTGACTTCTTAGTTGTTAATATTAAGACGTGACTTAGTACCCTTGCATATTAGACATACATAGACAAAAAGGCATTCGCAGGGGCGTCGCCCTGAATAAAGACTTAGGCTTACTTGTTCATTTTGCGATTTGTACATTTTGCGTGTACTTAGTGCACAATTTACGTTATGCACATTCTGAGTATTGTACATTTTGCGATTTGTACATTTTGCGATTTGTACATTTTGCGTTTTGTACATTATGCTCCGAAGGGTCCTTTCACTATAAGGGTTTACCTAGAACCCGTGGTCTTGTGAACCCGCTATCAAGTTCGCGTTGTTCGGAATGCTAGTTCATGTAAATGGAAGCACATGGAAGTTTGGTACAGGTATATATACCTACATCAAAGAGTATAGCTAATTATCTTACTAGTAGTAATGTATACCAGTTGCGAAGTTGTAGAAATATAAATAATTTATTGTCAAAATTATTTAAAATCATAGGTACCTACAATAAATTACTTTATATCACAATTTACCATAATTCTTTCATCCTGGCGTTTTTCCATTTGCAGGGTCATTGACAGTCGAAAGAAGGAGGAAGGTAGGTACCTACTCATACATAACTAAGTAGATAATATCTATAGAGTGCTAAGTGAGATTTTCTTGACGATGTTCGAGTTTATGGCGTTGTTTGAATAATTGTACTTAGAATTAAATAAAAGCGTCTTCGTTCAAGTACACTCTTGTCTGCTGCTGAAACCAAGCTCTAAATACATGTGCCACGACCTGTACAGGCCCGGATGATCAGCGTACAACGAAGCTTCACACATTCACAAATGCAGTATAACTATCGCGGGTTAAATTAAAAAAAAGCTTAGCCTACATACGCGTGCTCCTTTCTATGCTACTTTTCTCTGTCCTTCAGACAATACAGACTTCGTCGTCTTCCCACCGAGCTGGTGATCTACCCGATAGTCTTCGCGCTTCAAGTGGCCACCATTCTGTGACTGCCTTCGTCCATCAGCCATCGTAAATAATAGTAACAGTTAAAAGAAGCACACTATTTATAGTGTCACTAACAAGTACAAATGAAAGACCAAAGTAAAAAAATAGTTTTTATTAAGTCTTATGTTTTCAAATAACAATATACACAATCTTCACTTCGATGATCGGTTCAATAACAGTACTCTTAACATGGTATACATGTCAGAAGATCAACCTACCCTTAACTGTAAAATTTCTTCAAATGATGTTAATCGTTCTCTACGATAAGGTTCGAAATGTATTGAAGAAATTTGACATTTTGTGGTAGGTTGACCTTCGCTAGCGGTTGTGCGATGCTTATTAATAATAGAAGGTTAATAATAGCTATATAATCCCGCTACTCTGCCATCCTATTAAAGGAAAAGAAAAACTATTTGTTTGGGAGCAGTCCTGGAATTGCGGAAAAAACAGCAGTTTCATACAAAACTTTATACCAAAATGTGCGGAAAAGCTGTTTTTTGTCCAGTTGCGGGATTAAATACCTAGCAAACACATAATTAATACGATGACTGTATTCGTAATACACACGTATCCATAGTTTTGTTAGAAGTTCCGCGCGCTTTTTTGAAACAAACATAATATTTAAAATATCTTTCGTAATCGCAAAAAATAAAAAAGGAATACGTAAGGCTGCTTTTCTACTGGAGCTGAGAAGAGAGGAAAGCGGTGCCGGTATTAACATTCCTAGGAGATAATTTCTAGAATCCCTTTAAAACTCCTTTTGGGGTGAGACGACAAGGACGCGTGTCTTGACAAGAGACTGCGCGCATAAAACGAATTGAATTTACATAATATTTCTAATGCGTCTGTCAATTATCTCCATAACTAATCAAAGTGACTGGAGAGCAAGTAACAAAGATATATTTATGATTTATAAGATAACGTGTCGTAAACAAGATAACACTATCAATCACTTATGTTATTGTCGACATGCTAGATAATATTTAATAACAATATGTGCAAGCTGAATAAGGCTATTAGTAAACGTAATATTTACTGTGAAAACCACATTATAATCGCTAAACAAGCTATTTTATACATTATGGTCGTATTTAACTTTGTATAAAAGTTGGATTTTAATTTTAATATTCACAGCTTTATTGCTCGCGTAGTAATAAAATAATATTTCTGCAGGTTTAATTTCATGCATATGAACCAGGAATCTTTTATGTCGCATTATAATGTTTGTAACATTGACAACTGTAACTGTAATTGTAGCATTTACTGTAACGCCCCATACGTACATACAGTAAATGTCACGTGATGGCGAACTTTCGTAATCAACATATTACTATAGGCTGGATAATTTGTACGTGACATTCCCATTGACGGCTACGGGGGAGGGGCGAAACCTGCACACACACCACAGAATACACAATAGGACAAGTCCAAAAGCACTTCGCAAAGTCATATATAAATAGCGACTCTTGCTAGACACAATAGTGCAATTCAGCTCGCACACCGCTCCCTTCCCTACAGTTATATTCTCCTAGAAGTTGCCTCTCTTTCTATCGCGTAGCTCTTATCTCTTCTAACGACTGCAGGGTGTTAGCGGCGCGTGAGTGAGTCGAACTAAGGTAGAAATCGAACTAATGTTTGTAACGTACGACCGGCCGGCACGTGGCAGCCCTCTGGAATTGGTCCGTCCGGAAGGACCTGCCGGCTACTTGTAGTTTCATACCTAAAGCGCGGAGTGCGCCTGGCCTGGCCTCCGTCACTCCATATACTTGCGCGCTATAATTACCTACCGGCCGGCCGAGCGGTCTCGGGCCATTTGCGGACCGAATTCAGTGCGGTTTTCGCAAGCGAAGCGCACGCACGTTGTTCAATTTTCATTGTTTCATTCGTTTGTACGCGTACTTACGATGCAGTCTGGTTCCTTATGTGCAGTAGTAGTTTTTATTTTACCTACACACTGACCTCTATTTACTTTTGATGATGATGTCAACTCCAATTTTAAAAAAAATATATTTTATAAACTATACAATTTTAAACTAACACCTATAGTCAGAACATATTCACAGTTCTCAATAAAATAGACACAAATAGTTATTTGTGTTAATTTAATTTTATCGAAGAGGCAGCCCTGCGATTGCTGTGGGATCGCGCGGTAGGTTATTATAGTTTAAATATTAATAGGCTATTATAGCAGTAGGTATTGGTAATTTTCTACTGAGTGAAGTATCTGTTAACTCTTCTTTAATCTGTGGCCTAGCCTGACACAACTCACATTCCTACTCCGCGGCCCCGCTGCCCGTGCTCTTCTTCCCCGCCCCTCCAACCGCAACGTCCCTGTCCCGCAGACCATGAGACTGTCACGTATGAATATCGACGGCGAAGTGCCAATACCTCCAATCTAACATATTTCGAGAAAGTGACTTTCTTAATTCATTAACATTAAGGGGGTTTACGCCATTCGGTTTCCCATACAAACTTCCAAGTCGAAATTTTTAAAAACCAATTAGCCAATTTTGATGAATCTTTGCATGCTGAAATAAATCACGGGGATCTAAATAGTTTGTTGTTTCATAAAAATTGGCTTATTGGTTTTTAAAAATGTCGACTTGGAAGTTTGTATGGAAAAGCGAAATGCGTAAACCCTCTTAACCACTCACTCTTGGATTTTTTTGACAATTTTTTGACAGTAACTGTCAACGTCAAATTTGACAGAATGGAGCATAGACTATGCTATATTGTGCGATAACAATACATAAGATGAACCACAGAACCGAAATAACCAAACTTGTTCATACTAAAGTAGTCTGTAAGTCTATGAAAACACGGTACAAAGTCAAGTGTGTTTTTGTAGGTGCGGTCTCATGCGACCGCTTGGGGTTTGAGGGGTGGTCGATTTGCGTGTATTTTGATGAAACCTCTTATCCGTATTTTTCGCGACAACTGGTAAAAATAAATGTTAAAATAGCTTCTAACTACATTTAGTTAGCATCATAGCAATTTCTACATACAACTACGTACAACGCAATTACACTTGGAGGCGGAATTTTTCGAGAAACTAAGCGTTTTTTCCACTTTGTGTAAAATGTTGTCTATGTTAGTTAGGTGTTGGCACTTCGCCGTCGATATACCAATCTATAGGCGCTGCTTCCATTCAATTAGAATCAGGGGCTTCGTTATTATTTGTACATGTTTTATTTTAATTATGATTCGTACACCAGTTCTCCTAAGACTTACAGTCGAGCAGGCAATGCTCCTCCGCGCGGAGGGCGTAAGGTACGCGCTGAGCAGTACGAGCGATTTAGGGACATTGTTTTTTTTTTCTCTTATATAATGGCTTCGTGCGATCAGCACATTTAGCCAGTGTCAAGTTATTAATAATAGGTAATTATTATTTTCTTCACATAAAGTGGATGATGATGAGTGATAATGAACGTTTAATGGTAAATGATTTTCCCCCGAACCCCTGGAAACTCAATAAAGCTATGGGAATTAAGGGGCATTGTTATTATTCGTAAATGATCTCGTTTTTTTTCTACCGCACTATGTATTGTTGGCTATTTCTCCTTAGGCTTGTAGTCGGGCAGGCAGTGTTCCTCGGGCCGCGGGGGCGTGTCATCAGTGAGGTACGCGCTGAGCAGCACGGGCGCGCACACCGGCACCCTGCGGGCGATGAGCCACGCCGCGTCGCGCTCGGACAGCGGGTAGCGCTTCACGTCGGCGAAGCAGACTGTTATGCTGTCGTCGTTGTACGGCGGCCTGTGTGGACGGTTGAGATTGAATTACAATCAATAAGTAAATGCTGTTTTTTGGGAACTACTTTTAATTAAGTAAGAATGAAGAAACGATTGGCTTTTTGGTTAAATTAAACAAATAAATCATAAATATCACAACGGTTTCAGCTCAGTATTTAATTTGATGCTTGATAGTTCTCGGAAAAGCATTTTAAAAATTACAAACGTTTATTTTATACCTCTTACAATATTTTTTTCTCGAAAAAGCTTTAATTAAAAAACATATTTTTCTTCAATATTTTAAAATTTCGCGCGAAAACAGTTGGTCACGTGACATCACACTTCAATAAACAAAAAAAATTATTTTGTGAAATGTGACGTCACACGAAGCTCAATTATGGCTGCCCGTGTTTCGAGTCTTGTAATCCACAGATAAAAAATCCCAAATTTATTTTGTAAAAATAAATTATTTACAAATATTATCTTAATAAAAAAACTACTAGATAATTATTGTTAAACTATAAACTACCATATCCGACATATTTAATATTTTATTGTTACAACTGTCAAATAGACAAACCGTAAGACACTAAATAGTCGCTATAACTGTACAGCCGCCAGCAGCCTTTCCATCAACACGCTGAGGGCATGCTAGCCTGTGAGGCCGAGTAGGCCACGCCCACGCCAGCAGCTGGACCCGCGACGGCGAGCTACACCGGCACCGGGCTCACAGCATCAGAGGGATGCACTCACTGTAGCGCGGGCGCCGCAGCAACGCGCTGAGGCCCGCGAATGGTGAAGAGTATAATCATTGAATATAACGAATATACTAATTCCGGACAAAACCAAATAAAAAAAGCCCTTTCAAATCACCCTTTCTGACGGATTGCCGTCATTGGCGTTTTAAATGTACGTACATAATTTGTGGTTATGTTTGACCATGTTTTTGTCAAAAACTACTGTTCAGATGGAGTCAGTATCATTCGTAGTGGTCAACATTTTAAGAATTGGCTGTTGGCAGTTGTAACAATAAAATATGAAATATGTCGGACATGATAGTTTATAATTTAACAATAATTATCCAATCTTATCTTCTTATCTTATCTAGTGGGGCCTGCAGAGGTCTCCCTCTCGCAGTAGCACGTCGACCCATTGGGATCTTTTGTGCCACCCCGTCCTATCACTCTGCCTCCTCAGTGAAGATAATTGCCATAAGCTTGGCAATGTCCTTGAGGGCGAAGAGCCTAAAATCTTCTGGTTTCGGGTAGGCCGATCCCAGAAGATTCATTCTTTTCCTGGCAAAAGAGTCGCAGTCACACAGTAGGTGCTGCATAGACTCCGTTTCCTCTCCACATGCCCTGCACATGTTGTCTGTTGCTAGTTGCATTTTGTGGAGCATTTGTTTAGTGGCATAGTGCCCAGTCAGGGCACCGGTGATTAATTGGGCCTGCCTTCTGCTACCTACGCATATGATCTTACTCCGTCCTAGGGCGCCTTCGCCTATAAAGGATTTTGAGTGTTTTATGCCGGGTAGCTCTTTCCATTCGGTTTTATGCCTGTTTTGGATATGATCCTTGAAGGCTTTGTTGATGGTACTCGATGCTAGTGCCACAAATGGCTAAGGGCCAATATATGGGGTCTCTGAGCCCTCCCTAGCAAGTGCATCGGCCATCTCATTGCCATGGATTCCCATGTGGCCTGGTACCCAGATCAATCTCACCCTGTTGTGCCTACCTAGCTTGTTTAAGGCTTTCGTAGTTTCAAGCACAAGGCTGGAGTTGATTCGAGGCGTTATAAGTGACTTAAGCGCGGCTTGGCTGTCACTCAGGATGAATATGTTACGCTTCTTAGGAGCGATTTCTAAATTATTTTTAGCGCACAGGAGAATTGCGAAAGTTTCTGCCTGATAAACAGTAGCGAACTTTCCCATACTCTGACTGTGTTTAAAATCATTGCTAAAGATACCTGCTCCAGTGCCCGACTTCATTTTAGATCCGTCGGTGTACCAGATCAGGCTGTCTTTCTCTGGAGACGGTGGCTGTTTCCATTGGTCCCGAGTTGGGACATGTATACTGAATTTCTTTTCGAACATGTACTTTGGGGCAATCTTGTCGCACCTCATTTCCATGATTCTATCAAGGGTATCATTATGTTCCCATTTTGTGTGTCTGGTCAGAGGCAAAGATGCGTCCCACAGCCCTGCCACCTTTAGTCTGTGTAGCGCTTTCCTTGCCTCCGTCTCTATGACACTGTGCAGAGGTGGGAGGTCCGTGAGGACCTCCAGCGCTGCTGTCGGTGTGGTTCTAAATGCCCCGGTAATCGCCAGGCATACTGTTCTCTGTAGTTTGCTCAAAGCATTCTTACAGATCTTTAGCCTGGTCTTGGGCCACCAGACGATGCTGCCGTATGTGAGAATCGGCCGCACCATCATCATGTAGATCCATCTTATGATTTTGGGGTTGAGTCCCCACATTTTACCATAAGTGGACCGGCACATACCAAAGACCCTATAGGCCTTGACGACAGTCGTATCCATGTGCTGTTTCCAGGTGAGTTCCTTATCTAGTGTTAAGCCTAGATATTTCACTTCTCTGGACCAAGGAAGCTGGGTGCCGTAAAGCGTTAAGTTTCCCAGTTTCGTAAGGTTTTTCATTCTAGTAAAGGAGATGGCGGTCGTTTTTCCCGGGTTTACAGATAGATGATTGGTATTACACCAACCTTCCAGCAAACCCAGGGCACGTTGCATTCGCTCCGATACCGTGGAGGGAAATTTCCCACTGACCGTGATAACTAGATCATCATCGTAACCAACCGTAAAGAATGGTCCATGGTTCAGCTTTGCTATGATTGAATCAACCACAAGGCTCCATAGCAAAGGAGAGAGAACCCCCCCTTGCGGGCACCCTCTAGTTGCCTGAGCAAGTAAGCTGTCCCCTAATAATTATCCAATAGTTTTATTTATTAAGATAATTTGTAAATATTTTATTTTTACTAAATTAATTGCGGCTTTTTATCTGCGGATTACATGCTTACATTAGCTTCATGTGACGTCACATTACACAAAATAAACAAAAACTATCTGTCAGGTTTTAAGATAATAGGACATTGGCGGACTCCCATACAAACTTTTATCGACTCTTTTTTTAAGCATAGATATGTAAAAAAATAGAGGGTGTAGAGTTTGAAATCCTGAACAACATGGTCTTGGTTTTACTTCTCTAGTAAGTCTACAATTAAAGATATTCCAATTAAAAGTTTTGGAGGTTATGTCTATCATAATTGGATAAAACAAGTAGGGTAAAACGTGTAAAACTGGCCATTTCCAACAATTGGCCACTTTGAATTTTGGCCCCTTATAATAAGCTTTTAAGACATAGAGCGACATCTTTGAGCTAACCCGTGAAACGTTTGTTTATTTAGCTAAAGTTTTAGTACCCTTTTTTGACGCTATACTAAAGCGCCAAAACTTTCGAGGTTATTTTCCGGCATTTGGCGGCGTCAACTCGAGTTGAACAGTGGTTCCTTCTCATATTGTTAACGGAGTGCTTCATCAAATTACAAAAGTTTTCAGTGTTTTTACGTCAATCTTCTGTTTGTGTTGTGTATATAAGTTGGGAGTAAGGTAAGTTTAGTTTATTTAAGCCATTTGGTGATATTGCATTTGAATAAAGCCAGATTAGAGGGGGTAGCCAGTGACTGAATTTCAATATTCCATTTTTTAAGTAACTGGCCGGGGCATGCCAGTTTTAATCCCCTGTGCTTATTTCTACAAAATTAAGCCGTATTCACATATTAATAGGCTCTATTACTCTAAAAAAAAAGTATCAGCAAAATTAACCGACTTTTTATAGTAACTGGCATAGGTGGCTAGTTACTAAATGTTGGTGGCCAGTAACTGGTTTTTAATTCCTTTTTCTATTTTTAGGTGCGCCAATCCAAATATGCCAAAAAAAGACAATACCGTAAAGAAGCCATTGATAAAGCTCTTTGTTATATCCTCAATAAAAAAGGTTCTGTAAGGCAGGCAAGTAAAACTTTTGGAGTGCCTAGAAGTAGTATCCAATTCAAACTGTCGAATCCTCACACAAATTTTAAATCCGGTCCCGATACAGTTCTAACAGAAGAAGAAGAAACCGCGATATGTGATCAAATTATAGCATTGGCGAAGCGTGGGTTCCCTCTTAAAAAAGAAGACATTCAACGAGATGTACAAGACTTCCTCCTAAAAAATCCCAGACCCAATCCTTTCCGTGAACAAAAACCGGGAGAAGCATGGTTTAAAGCTTTTCTAAGACGACATCCTGCTATAGCTGTCCGTACTTCCGAAGGAGTTACAAATGCCAGTGCATGTGTATCGCAAGCAGACATACGCAATTGGTTTCAGAAAATCTCAGTCGATATAGAGGAAAATGATCTTGCCGAAGTCATCTCAGACCCCACACGAGTTTTCAATGGTGATGAAACTGGTTTCAACTTGTGTCCGAAAACTAGAAAAGTGCTGGCAGAAAGAGGTAGTAAAAATGTTTACCAAGTTGAAAAGGGTTCACCTAAAGATAACATCACCGTTATGTTCACTTTTTCTGCTTCTGGGTTGGTGTGAACCTATGATTATCTATCTTTATAAGCGAATACCCGATAAAGTTGTTTTAAGTGTATCTGCAAATTTTGCTATTGGTAAAAGTGAAAAGGGTTGGATGACAGCTGCGGTGTTTCATGACTTTATTGAAAACGTTTTCTATTCAGATTTAATCAAGAACAATATCTCCTTGCCTGTCATGTTATTCGTCGACGGCCATAAGACCCATATAACCATGTTTGAACCCTATCACAAGAAGGGTTATCAAATGTAGTCAATGTTAAAAACAGTTTCATGTAAACTGCATACCACCCCATCACAGGGATCATTATACCTGAGGATGAAGATGATGAGTTCTTATGTCATCTTTGTTTTCATGTTAGCAACACTGACTCTTCTAAAGGTGATAGCGATAGTATAAAAATGTTTAATTCCATACGTGAAGAAGCATTTAAACAAGGCTTCTGAATTTATAATATTATCTCAACTGATCTCATACCATTTGTTTTAAATTTAAGCGTTTATAATTGTTACGTTATATAAAAGTTCTTTGTGTACCGTATTAGTTCCTAAGTTCATTAAAGACATAGTACACAGGTAAATACCCAAAGAAAGTTAGATTTTTGTTATTGTTAAAGAACAAGTTTATCTATCTAGATAAATTTAGGATCTAGATAGGTCTATAAAAAGGTTTAATCAAAGTTAATTTGACACTGGCCAGAAACTAGATAAAGAAGTGCCAGTAAATTTATTGTGGCCAGTTACTACGAAAAAGTGCCTTTTCTCTTTTTAATAAAAATATTTTTGTCTAGTTATTGTTTTACTTCATTTTAGATTATTTACCTACCTTTGGAAGAAAATTCTCTATAATTTGTTAAATAATATTTTAATTTAACGCTTATTTTTCAGTATTAAAAGTTCATACAAACTGACAAAATATTTTAAGTGGCCAGTTACTACCTGTTTTACCCTACTTACCTACCTAGTTGTGTTATCCTTTTAAGGATTGGCTAGCACAAGCAACAGACCGCGAAAAGTGGAAAGAGGAGAGGAAAAATATAGGCTTATAATAATAGTAATAATAATATGATTTTAACTAACTAATGACTAGGCAGTATGGTCTCTGACCTTAGCCTGTTCCTTCAAGGAACAAATTATAAAAAACTCTGACCAAAAATACGTCATACCAATATAAAAATAAAAACGTGGACTTCTTGGCGGGAAAGTGAAGCGTCATGTCTGCAGTTTTTTATTATTTTCTATAATTTGTGTTTTGTCGGATATTAATGTGAAATAATGGTGGTTTATTTACTGTTAAGTGTTCGTGAACATGCATGAGTGTTGGCAAATAAAACAAAACAATGCAACATCACTTTTCAAATTCTCTCAAGAAGTCCATGTGAGATCTCAATAAAGTCCCACAGCTTTATTGAGTCTCAAGGGGTTTGGGGGAATATCATTTACCATTAAACGTTAATTATCACTCATTGTCATCTACTTTATGCAAAGAAAATATATTCACTTTAATATACTGGCTAAATGTGCCATTATTTAAGAGAAAAAAAATAAAAACGTCGTCATTGCCCTAAACAGAACAGCACTAACTAGTAATTTACGTGTCTTTTAAACTTGTTTTTATCTCGAGACTAAGACAGGTTTTTCCTATGGTTTTAAAAATCTTACGAATTTTTTTCATCCGTATTTGTAATAGTGAAATTTATAGACGCTAAAGCATTCATTCAACAATGATTTCGCCATTGCCCTTTGTTTGTTTATTGAAGTGTGACGTCACAGGGTAAAATGTCACGTGACCAACCGTTTTCGCGCGAAATTTTAAATTAATGCAGACAAATATTTTTTATTTTATTAAATAAAGCTTTTTCGATAAAAAAAATTATTGTAATATTGTAAATAAACGTTTGAATTTTTTAATTGAAAAATACTTTTCTGAGAACTGTCAAGTAGCAAATTATTGATTCACGAAGTTATACGTTATACATTTCAACTTATAATGTGTATATGCACTGACTGTATGTTGGGCGCGGCGCCGCCGCCGGCCTCGAGCAGGCGCGCGAGCAGGCGGCGGCGCGGCGGCGGCACGTGCAGCAGCGCGCGCAGGCCCGCGAAGGCGCCCGCCGCGCCGCCGTGCCGCGCCGCGCGCCAGCGGTGCGCCGCCCGCGCCAGGGTGCGCTCGGCGCCCGGCAGCGGCGGCAGGCACGCCGCGGAGGGGTTGCCCCACTCGAACTCCTCCTCCTGTGTTGCAAATTATGTTTCTAATACAGTTGCTCAAAAAGTGGCGTATTGCAGGGACGTATAGCGTTCGGGATGCGGGCTATTACATACTCGAGCTTTTTCTTTACCTTTTCCGAACTCGTGCGTTCTCTTTCATAACTGGCAAAATAATGTCTATTAAAAAGAACGAACCAACCACGAAGTTTTTACTAAAAAAAATTCATAGAAGTTTTTATGATTCATGCAAATATTTCTAAAAAGAAGCTACTAATTTGTTTCAATATCAGATTTAAATCAATGAGTTAGGTTAGGTTTCATTTCATTTCATCTCATTAAATTTCGAGGGTGAGGTGAGGGTTCACAGTCAGAACAGTTGCGAAAAAATGTAACAAAGAATATTTTTGAAAAATGGCGCCAACCGTAAAAGAATATAAGTAGAGTTTTTTTTTGATGTCTTCACCCATTCTGTGTAGGCAAAGGGAACTATGCCCATACAGCCAAGTCTTCAGTAGATTTCTTTTATTGATATTAAATGAAAATGAAATTTAATGACATGAAACCTAACCTAACTCATTGAATTAAATCTGATATTGAAACAAATTAGTAGCTTCTTTTTAGAAATATTTGCATGAATCATAAAAACTTCTATGATTATTTTTTTTTAAACTTCGTGGTTGGTTTTTTCTTTTTAATAGACATTATTTTGACAGTTGGGAAAGAGAACGCACGAGTTCGGAAAGGTAAAGAAAAAGCTCGAGTATGTAATAGCCCACATCCCGAACGCTAAACGTCCCTGCAATACGCCACTTTTTGAGCAACTGTATTAAAAATACTTTTTTCGTTTACATAAAAATTAGTCAAAATAGCTGGAGCTGACGTCTTTCTACTTGACTCTTTCTTACTAATGCAGTTTTACGCGTGCAGTTGTCTTTTTTTTCTCGATAGTGCAGTACCATGAAACCCAGGTACCATATCGATAAATCATCCTAAAACATTTTTCCAGATATAATTTTTCATCAATTTGACACTGAGACTCCAAACCATCTCAACGATGTAGCCTTCTGGGTGAAGTATGCAGATGCATGGATCACGTTTATTTTAAAAATCTCAAGGAGTATATAAGAAACCTTTACACTAAGTTAATTCACTTCATAAACCAGTAGTTACTTTTCATTAATTAAATAAATTATTATTCCTTGTATTTTATTTAATCCCGCAATATCCTAGAACACAGAATTACAAAATATTTATTTTTATCGATATCGATAATATTGCCGTGGTCTCCCTATTACAATCACATGTCATTGCGATGAATAATGAGCGAGTCAATGCCACAGGTTGTCGTCGTCGTCGTCGTCGTCGTCGTCGTCGTCGTCGTCCCCGTCGTAGTAGTACTAAAGAAAATCGATGTTGTAAACTATACTTACATTCTCTAATTTCAACTAAAGTAATAATTATGATACTTTAGTGAGTTTTGTAACAATATATTTTTATTTTGTATCACATAATTCTATGTAGGGTACTATAATGACTTGTGTCTCTAGTGACTACTGAAAATTGCAATCATTATCTTATTGCGTTAGACATAAAGTCAGAGTACAGATAGAAAAATAATGATTTTTGATTCAATTAGAGCACGGGATAGAAGCTGAGTGTAAAAATGCAGATAATGACTTTTGCAAATAATGACTTCTTGCAGTAAGCCGACGTTATACTCTAAAGCCATTCGTCTATTCTTTCTTACAAAGTGCGCCTTAGCGCACTAACTCGAATAAAGCCGGCTTACCGGAGCCGTCCGAAGCTGCTAATACGCGGGTGGGTTTATTGACCTTTATGTGACGTCATGATGTTTATTTTGTATAGAAGTTTAACTGCCAAAAAGCCGATCGCGCCTGCGGCTTATTTTATAGCAATATGTTGTTGAAAAGCAAATTTTGTTGATTTAATGTCCATAGTGTAGGCGTTTTGTAATGTTTCTTTTATATATTTACTTTTATAATTACTGATTGTGCCATTTCTCAATTACGGTAGAGTGGTTGTGTTCTAAACTTCTGAAGAGAGATGGCGCTAGTCATCGAGTAAACACAGGCTCCGTAATAAAGTGACTTTTAAATATTAATAGTTTGTAATTACACAGTTTTATCGAGTGCTACACTCAGTTTTAAGTGCAAAGTTTGTGTGATATCGTTATTAAGTTACGAAACGGAATAGTAACTCTAATAATATAAACTAAAACGATAGCAATGATATTATGCTAAAAGTTACATTTTGCATAACAGTCCGTCGTAAATTGACTAAGGGACGTTAGCAGTGCAAGGAACCTACTACAAATACGCTGTTTTATAGTGTTTCTTCTGGATTCTATGGATTTGTGCTTGAAGTGATTATTTTTTTTATGAATTGTGTGGTGAATAAGCATTGATAAATCGCTTATCACCCACCACTTTTATTTATATAAACATTGTTGCTGTCAACTGTGCCTTATATTCGTTGTCTACAATTACTACTGTTTGGCGCCGGCGAGTGTGGGATGGTTTTCAACAAGTCGTCATCAAGGGACCGCGGTTCAATCCCAGGCACAATTATACTTTTTGTGTAACTGTGTTTATCGCCAGTAAAATTATTAAACAAGAGGAACAGCTAAAGCAGGGATCTGATAGATGGCGCAAGCTGCTACAAAAATGTCATTAATTCAAAAGACTTGCGCTGCTTGCAATAAAACTATACCTAGAAGAGATTTTTTGAAATGCAAGATATGCCAAAAAATTTTTGATTTAGACTGTGCAAATGTATCAGTTAAACTTTTCGACTTAATGAAAAATAAAGCAAATTGGCAATGTAAGTTGTGTAGGGAAGGAAAGGGCAGAACTGACAACTCAAAAGTTCAAAAGCTTGCACCTTGTTCTTCTACGCCAAGGTTGCGAACAAACTGTTTGAACAACAAAACACCAAAAGACGTCGCTTCAACTAGTGTCAGAAGTGGAATACAAGGAGAAATTATTTCTGATATTCTGCCAAAGGTATCAAAAGGTAGAGAATGCAAGGATGTAAACACCAACTTGTCACCAACTCAGAAACAAGCTAACATAACTGACAATTTAGAAAAGGATTACTGTGATTATGTAACACAAAGGAAAAAACAGAATAGTGAGACTGCGGATATCTTGCACAAATCATTACCTGATGCTGAATGTCTCTCATCGTCACCAATACTATCGGAAACTGGTTCAAGCTGCGACCACATGAGTTTGCCGGACTTGTCAACGTATCAAAATGAAGAGGTCGACGTTTTGAAACAAGAAATTGCCAACCTAAAAACACAGTTATTATCTGCTAATAATTTAATTGAAGAAATAACACTTGAGAAGCTGTCTATGCAAAGAATAATTGATGAACAAGGCCGAAAAATCAAGCAACTTGTACAAATTTGCTCTAGCACACCAAAAATTAATAAAACATTAAAATCAAATAACCCAGTCAAAGGCAAAAATTATAAAAGCAAGAAAACTAAACATAATATTATACCGAGAAAAGACATGGAATGTCCCCTTTTCAGCTTCAATTTGTCCAGTAAAAATTTTGAAGAAACTTCTCATCCAGACATACAAACAGAAGAAATAAAAACCATTTTAAATACAGAACCAAACGTCAACACAGCATATTTAGCTAGAAATAAGAAAATATTCATTTTGGCAGACCAGCAAGGACGCGGAATGCAACAGGCGTTGCAAAAACTAGTAGGTGTAGAATATGAAGTATGTTGTTATTGGAAGAGTCAAGCAAACCTAATTGATGTTTTAAAAACTTGTAGGAATGAAATAAACACCTTAACGAAGCAAGACTATGTTGTTGTTATCGGTGGTTTTAATGATAGGAATCCGTTAGAATTGAAAACTAATTTACTTGTATGGCTTAGATCAATTACTAATACTAATTTAATTATATGTGGTTTAACCTGTAATGCGAAAATGTATAACTATAACATAAATTATGAAATGAGAATGATTTGTCAAGGGTTTAGGGACACTGCGTTTGTAGGTATGAACTATGGGAAATCTCGCTCAGGAACTAAATTTTTCATTTCAGATGTTTGCTTTTCTATATATAGAGAAATATTACATTTGTCTCCGTTGCAACTTGAATATCAAAATAATACTTTTATTGATAATTCCCAATATGACTCTAATAATACCTGTCGGAACTTTGATTCTTCGAAATTGCAATCGAAGCTGCAATATGAGTCATCTAAAAATCCTGATCCTGGTTTTTTATGAATAATAAAAATGTTATAAGAATCATGCATCAGAATATAGCAGGTTTGTTAAGTAAAAGGGAACAGTTTGAAATTATTTTACATGAATTATCTGTTAAATATAGCCAATCAATTGATTTAATATGTCTTTCGGAAACTTTTATCCAGCTAAATCATGAGTTAAGTATAAAGTTAAAAAACTACAATCTAGGTTCTGTTTTCTGTAGGTTAAAGCAAAAGCGAGGTGGTGTATGTATACTATACCATAACTCTGTTGAAATTAGGCAACTACCATTTGTTAAGGACTTGTCATCAGAGTTGACTTTCGAATGTTGTGGTGTAGAAATAATAAATTATAAAATAATCTTAGTATGTATTTACAGAATTCCTGGGTCTGACACTTGCACTTTTTTTGACAGACTGTCTATTTTGTTAACCAAATTAAATCGAAAAACAAAAAAATCTGTGATCCTGACCGGAGATTGGAACATTGACACCTTAAAAAATACAAAGCTATCACGCGAGTTAAAGGAATTATTACAGAGCTATAACCTAGAGTTACACATTAATGCACCTACTCGACGGCAGTCCTGCTTGGATCAATTCGCCAGCAACATCAAGGAAGCACAAGGTTGTGCGGTGCCAGTCTACCTGTCGGATCATGAAACAGCACAAATACTGACTGTGCCGGTTAATGAACGAGTAGAATCCCTCCAATATTTTTATAAAACAATAAGAGACTTTGAACCAGAAAACATAGATAAATTCAAACAGTGTGTATCGAATTATTCTTGGTTGGATGTGTATGATTGTTATGATATGGAGAGGGCTTTTGATTATTTTCATACCGAGCTATGTCTCCTTTACAACCTCTGTTTTCCAAAATTTAAGGTTAAAGAAATTTAAAAAAAAACGAACGTTACTTGGTTGACAAGGGGTCTGAAGACCTCCTGTGTAACTAAGAGAAAATTGCGTTTATCATTCTATAAAAATAAATCTGATATTGTTAAAACTAAATATAGAAATTATTCAAAATTATTGAAAAAATGTATAACAGTAGCACAAAAGTCTAAAAATGACGAATATCTTAATTTGGCAAAAAACAAATGAAAAGCCACGTGGAACATTATAAATGATAATCATCAAAAATGTGTTAATATAAATACAATAGACCATTTGACATTTAATAACAATGAAATAATTAATGATACCGAACAAATTGCATCTATATTTAATAATCATTTTATTAACATCCCAAAAATTTGCCCAGATTCTGACTTGAAAAACTATCCCGGAATAATAAAAAACTGTGTTGCGACTCTTTTCTTGACACCCACTGACGATGTTGAGATAAAAAAAGTTATCAAATCTTTAAATAATACTAACGCTACCGGATATGATGAACTGAGTACTAAAATAATTAAAACATGCGTGAATGAGCTGTCCCCGCTATTGACGTATTTAGTAAATGTATCTTTTGCCACCGGTGTTTTCCATCTTCTCTCAAAATTTCCGTAGTAAAGCCCTTGTACAAAAGTGGAGCAAAGGATGATATAAGTAACTATAGGCCAATTACACTCATCCCTGTACTATCAAAACTCTTTGAAAAAATATTTTATATTAGATTGACATCTTTTTGCACGAAATTCAAAATTATACACCCAGCGCAACATGGTTTCCAAAAGAGAAAGTCTACATCTACGGCATGTTACCATATTATCCATTACATTTCATCTTTGATGGACAAGCGCATTCCAGTTTCCATGATTCTATTTGATCTTAGTAGAGCCTTGGACCATGTTTGTCACACGACTCTGCTTAGAAAATTAGAAGCTTATGGAATACGTGGGCATGCACATGATTGGATTAAAACTTATCTTGATAATAGAGTACAAAGAGTAGAACTAAGCAAAATTGACAAATCTTTACATTTATCGTGTTATCACTCTAAGTACTCTAAAAATAACTACGGCGTCCCCCAGGGAAGCATTCTTGGACCTCTGTTATTCATTCTATATGTAAATGATCTCCCATCTATCACTGAGTATCGATGCACGCTGTTTGCAGATGACATTTCAATAATAATTAATAAAACTCCAAACTCCGACTTTGAATTTGAAATAAATAACACAATTATTAATGTAATAAATTGGCTTTCTCATAACAATCTATTGATTAACATAACTAAAACTAAATATTTACAATTTTATAACAAAAATGGACATCCACAAAATGTTTCTGTCACGCATGATGGTAAACAAATCGCAGAGTGCTCTTCTGCTAAATTTCTTGGCTTTGATTTAGACGTTCATTTGACGTGGAAAGAACATGTCGCAAGTGTTTGCCAGAGGATAAATAGATTTACATACGCTTTGTATCGCCTCTCGAAACTTAGTAATCAAAAGACAGCGCTTACTGCTTATCATGGTCACGTATGCGCTACTTTAAGATACGGCCTTGTTTTATGGGGAAACTCGGTCGATATTAACCGAGCCTTTTTAATTCAGAAAAAGTGTCTTAGGGCTATGTGTGGTGTTGGACCCATCGATTCTTGTAGGCCGCTATTTAAAAACCTAAATTTATTGACATTGCCGTCTTTATATATTTTTGAAGTATGTGTGTTTACCAAAAATAACTTACATTTGTATAAACAAAAGCATGAGGTATGTACATTTTCAACTAGGTATCCGAATCGGTTGGTGCTGCCATCGTGCGCAACTACCAGTTGTCAAAGAAATTGTTTTGTAATGTCTATTAAATTGTATAATAAGCTACCGAATGACATGAAAGACATGCCCATCAAAAAATTCAAATCTTCCCTATATGAGTTACTGAGTAAGAAATGTTTTTTGTAACGTTGTATTTTTTTAACGTTGTCCTTGTTTATAAAATAATAAAAATTTTATAGCAAACTTATTGGTTTCGTTGATTTTAGTTCTGTAGTACCTCAATAGATGGCGCTAGCAGTCTCACGGGATAAGTAGAATTCGATTTTATCGATGCGTTTGGTCTTTCCGAAAACGTAGTGAGAATTTACCTAGTAAAAATAAAGTTGATTCTTGGCTGTATGGTCCCTGACCGTAGCCTGTTCCTAGAAAAGAACGATAAAAACAATTTGACATTTGTGATGTCATCTGGAGGAGTGATGATTCATTTGTAATCGAGGTTTTGATTCGTCTCGGAACAGGATTTGAAAGTAGACAAGGGCGGAGCCCCAGGGCTACCGAGAATCCAAAGACATCGGCCCCGGAATGTAAAGGGTTAAAAAAAATGCCGATGTAAATTATTGGTAAGTTCTTTGCGGAGCATTCAAATCGTTTATTTTTTTTTATTGTCTTGGAAAAAACATGCCATGTGGTTTTACAGGGTGGAAAGGGGATTGTTGCATTGTCTGGAGATGAACGACCCGCAGAAGATGTAGAAGCGGGAACGGCAGACATCGGCAGTAAGTTCAACGATTTTCTAAATTTCCAATTTTTTATCTGCAAAATCATACCTTTCTGACCAACCACATGTTTATTGTTCCAGATGGGTTTTTTTTTCTTTTTATTAATAGTATTTTCATCATTTTCTTTTAAGAAATGTTCTTTCTAACTCGTAGTTAGAACTTTCTAACGAGTTCCATTCTTACAATGGTTCCTTGAAAGGTCTTGCACCTTATTTTGGTCAATTTTGGAAGAAATGTCTCGGTAATCTACCTAACTACCTCCGGTCCCCGTGGATTGCTGAAAACCTGATGGCAGTCACATGTGCAGCTCTAGAGAGGTAAAGGAAGGATCACCATCGCTCTTCAGGTCAGTCTCCATATTCGTTCGGTGGACGCCTGGACCGTCTCTCGAGGGTTTCTCTCCAGGCCGCCACCGTTCTGGATGCCGGGATCGTCTGGCAGGATGATGTTAGTTCACCGTAGAATTTAATGTAGTAAATTATTAACATAAATAGCGATTGAGATTTGGGATAATTTGATTGCAGTCGCGAATCAACATAAAGCGACCTTGAGAGTAAAAGTCTTTTGCATAACACCTAAATTGATGATGGAACTCCAATAAAGTTATTGCCTCGTAATAACTCATGCATTAGAATTATATTTAATTTAATTGTGTAGGTAATTTTGTATCTAGACTAAACAGGGTAGAAATAACTTATAGATGTAAATCCCCTGATATCATCGTCATATTATATGGAATAAATACCGTCGTTATTGCTAGACTATCCATGTATTAAGATATGAAATAAAGGAGCTTGGCTTTGAGACAAATTATCATCTTTGATTTCTTTCCCAGCATTATTTGAGTAAACAACAATTTACCACATTTTACTTATTAGAAAAAACTACATTGTTTTCCACCTCTAGGAAAATACTAGTTTTCAATGGCGCCCACTATTGTGATCAAATTAATCCCAAATCTATAAAATTTTGTAAAATTTTGTTATTTATGCAATAGTTCTTAGTGAACGTAGAATTTGAAATTTAATTTTGTTCGGTGAAGTGTTAAAAGTTATAGTTGTGAACTAAATGGTGTTTTGTAGTTTAAATTTGTAATAAACTAACTTATTTAGTAATCTTCTTGATGCGACAAACTTAAAAACATTTTTTATTAGGTTTTGTCTCATTAGTTCACAATCTGTACTCCGTTCATGTTTTGTTATTTCAAATCACCGAAGTGTTGATTGTAGTTTCATTTTAAGAAAATAAAGGTTAAGTGTTTAATTTTTATTGAACCTTGTAAGGATAATTCCTTTTGGAGTAAGTCGAACCGTCGACTAACATTGTAAATGCAGTGAGATTGTTTTGGAAAATAAATTTTGTGAAATGTTTACATTAACATAAAAAATTTAACATTGTCAAACGATTTAAATGTAACATTAAATTAAGCATTTAGTGTTCATATAACAGGTGGTTATTATTAAAATAGTATAAAAAATTTTTTTTGAGTTTCATGAAGTAGGGTGACCATGAGTTGGTGAAAAATTTAGGACATTTTTTTCTGTGAAACTTTATTGGAGAATTTTATCACGAACAATATTTTGAAACTAAAATAACAAAACCTTATTACCTTTTAACTAAGAATATTTTTTTTTTACTTTTTCGTTTTCGAAATTTTTTTTATTTTCGTTTACAAGATGGATTTGAACACAGTGCACTTGTATTCGCTGCATCGTGACGAGTTGGTTTATGAGGTTTTTATTCGGGGCGAAACACCTGAGGACACAGTCGTTAAATTAAGAAGACAGTTGAAAAGTTTGATCAACGACTTTAAGCCTGAAGATATCTTAGGCGATGACGACGCGCTTCCAGCGAAAGAGTTGCCGTCTATCGGCGATAAATTAAAAGACCTTCGGAAACGCATCGACGATTTTGAGTCCTCAGGTGAACGCAGTTTGTTGGTTCGGGCTAGGGCTTTATTCTGTCACTTGTGGTTCCGGTTAGATAGGGTGAATGCGGAGGCAGAGGCTGACGTTACGGTGAAGTCCAGTGTCAAAGAGGCTTTGAAGAAATTGCGTCAGCGTCTGGATTCGCAAGAATCTGGTTCTTCGTCACCACCAACAAATTTGAAACCGACCGAACCTCAGGCGGCTGTGTCATCTCTATCCGCTTGTTCGGCGGACTCCAACGTCGCCAAGTGGAAGATACAGTTTGACGGCACGGCAGATCCTCGTAGTTTTTTAGAGTCAGTTGCTGAACATGCGGTTGCTTATAATGTTTCGGAAGAAAAGTTGTTTAGGTCTGCTTTTTCTTTATTTTCGAATCAGGGTCTCATCTGGTACCGAGGCGTCAAAGACCAAATCTCCTCTTGGCAAGACCTCAGTTCTTTGCTCTTGGAGGAGTTTGACATTGTCGACTATGATTATCGACTAATGGGGGAGATTCGGTCTAGGACCCAAGGTCAGGATGAACCTATTCATATTTATTTCTCGGTCATGAGTTGTTTGTTTTCACGACTGAAGAAATCTTTGTCCGAGGAAGAGAAAGTGGAAATATTACTGCACAATGTTAGGCCGATTTTTACGGAACAGCTGGCATTACACCATTTTGAAACAGTAACGGATTTAAAGACGGTATGTCGTAAGTTAGAGGCTGCACGTCAGCGAACTAGTTTGTTTACTGAGCCACCCAAGACCTCGAGTTTGAATCCAGAGTTAGTTTATAAGAGTAAGGGTAAGACAGCGGTTAGTGTTGTAGGGAACAAACCTACATCAAACTTCGGACAACCGAACAAGAACAACTTTGTTAGGACGCCGGAAAATAAACCCAAACATTTCGATTCCAACAAAAAGGTCGGGTTTTGTAATAGGTGTAAAGTAAACACTCATACTCGAGCACAGTGTACGGCTGACGACAAAAGAGTGAAGTGCTTCAGTTGTGGTGAGCTCGGTTATACAAGTAGGTCGTGTCCGAAATGTAACGTAAAGCCAAAAAACTAATACGTTTAAACCGCGGCGAGACCACTTCAGAGAAGGTCGACTCTGAAGATTGGAGATATTGGCAAGGTTTAGTGGTTAAATATTTTGAATCACACGACGTCGCCCCGGTTTTGTTTGAACCACATTCTAGTGATGTACGGCCATATTTACATGTAAATTTATTGGATTTGATAATGTGTGGTCTTTTAGATTCAGGCGCAGCTGTATCTATAATTGGTAACGGAGCTCACGCACGATTGATAAGCGCGGGTTATCCGGTGGAATCTTCCACGAACTCTAAAGTAACCGTCGCTGATGGATCGGAGTGTGACACTATCGGTTTCATGACATTACCCATAACCTTTAATAATGTTACAAAGATAATTCGATTTCATGTAATACCATCTATCGTCTCAAATATTATTTTAGGCGTAGATTTCTGGAAAGCTTTTAATTTAATGCCAGAGATATTTAGGAGCATTGCGTTCGTTAACTCACCTCCTGAGTTTTTGATAAATAATTCTAATTTGAATGGTCCGGTAACTTCCGTTCAATCTTTTCAGGATCTGTCCTTATACCAAAAGGAATTAGCGGATTCCATGATAGAAAGTTTTAAGAACATCTCTTTTGAACGTAAGGGGTTGGGTCGGACTACATTAATTCAGCACACGATCGAAACCGGCGATTCTCCTCCCATAAAGTGTCGACCATATCCGATGTCCCCGGAGAAGTTGTCTCAACTCCACAAGGAGTTGGACAGGATGTTGGAATTGGATGTGGTCACCAAAAGTGAGAGCCCGTGGAACAATCCTGTACTGATGGTTCCGAAGTCCGACGGTACCTGGCGTTTTTGTTTGGACTGCCGTAAGCTGAACGCTATCACCAAGGGTGACGCTTACGCCATTCCTTACATTCCGCAGATCCTGGACAGCCTGAAAAACGCTAAGTTTATCAGCAGCGTTGATTTTAAAGCTAGTTTCT
The DNA here is from genome assembly GCA_963921215.1 of Scoparia ambigualis. Taxonomy (NCBI): domain Eukaryota; kingdom Metazoa; phylum Arthropoda; class Insecta; order Lepidoptera; family Crambidae; genus Scoparia; species Scoparia ambigualis. Next base: position 4,791,601 of record OY992503.1, read on the forward strand.
GGCAGATCCCGTTAGAGGGGGCTGCTCAGGAGAAGACCAGTTTCACGGTCCCTGGACGAGGACTATTTAAGTTCAAAGTTATGCCTTTTGGACTCTGTGGCGCGCCCGCTAGACAGCAGAGACTGATGGATATGCTCTTCGGTCATCCATTTTGTAGCGACGTCACAAATGGCATGATTTTTTGCTACGTTGATGACGTAATCGTGGTGAGTGAGGATTACGAGACGCACCTTCTGTTGCTAAATAGGTTACAGGATCGCATTAAAAGTACAGCTTTGACCATCAACTTTGAGAAGAGCAAATTTTTTAGGAACTCTCTAAAGTATCTGGGTTATGTCGTGGATGAGTGTGGTCTGAGAACGGATCCGGATAAAGTGAGCGCGATACTGAATTTTCCAGTACCATCGAATCCTAAAGAGATAAAAATGTTTTTAGGAACGTGTTCGTGGTACCGTAGGTTTATAAGGAATTTTTCGACTATCGCTGCTCCTTTAAACGCGCTTACGAGCACCAAGGTAAAATTTAAGTGGAGCTCGGAGGCAGACTCCGCTTTCAACGATCTAAAAAACGCTCTTGTTTCGGCACCAGTTTTAGCCTGTCCTGATTTTGACCAACCTTTTACTGTACACTGTGACGCCTCGAGTTACGGAGTTGGCGGTATGTTGACACAGGTACAGAACGGAGAAGAACACCCAATTGCTTATATCAGTAGGTCTCTTAATAAAAACGAGCGAAACTACAGTGCGACAGAGCGTGAAGCGTTGGCAGTGATTTATGCGGTTGAAAAGTTTGAACCTTATTTAGGGACACGCGAGTTCACTGTCGTAACGGATCACGCGTCGTTACAGTGGTTCCTTCGGCTCGAAAATCCTACTGGTCGTTTGGCACGATGGGGATGCCGGTTATCACAATACAACTTTAAGGTCGTGCATAGGAAGGGTAAGGACAACGTCGTGCCAGACGCGTTATCACGTCTTCTACCAGTCGAAGTGGTTGTAGGCGTCGACAGTAGAGACGACTGGTACGACCGAATTTTTAAAGGTTGTCAAGGTAATCCGCAAAACTTTCCGAACTATCGAGTAGAAAAGGGCACGCTGTATCGGTTTAGCAAATCCAAGTATGGTTTGACTCAGGAGTTTGATTGGAAGGTGGTTGTGCCCAAAGGACAGCGAGCAAGAGTTATTGCGGATCACCACGAGCCACCCACGTTCGGACATTTCGGCGTGTTTAAAACTCACAGGAAAATTTCCCTGCAGTTTTACTGGCCAGGAATGTACCGTGACGTGGTGGAATTCGTGAAAAACTGCAACACTTGCGCCGCGTACAAGCACTCCACTCGACTAACTCCAGGTCTTATGGGTCAACCGAAACAATGCTATAGGCCGTTCCAAGTCCTCTCGGTAGATTTGGTGGGACCCTTGCCTAAGTCACGCTCGGGTTTTGTACATCTTTTAGTGGTAACCTGCTGTTTCTCCAAGTATACGATGCTTTTTCCTTTGCGTCGCGCGACTAGTGCTTTAGTGGCTAAGGCGTTTGAACATTTTGTTCTTTTAACACATGGGGTTCCTGAAACCGTAATTACCGATAATGGGGTTCAATTTACGGGATCAGAATTTCGTGAGCTATTAGAGCGTTATAATATCCCCAGGGTACATTATGGCCCAAGATACACGCCACAAGTCAACCTAGTCGAACGCTACAATAAAACTGTCATGACAGCAGTTTCATCTTATGTCAAGGACGATCATAGGACTTGGGACGTGAATCTGTATAAGATACAGTTCGCGTTAAATAGCGCGGTAAATGAGTGCACAGGGTTTTCGCCATTCTTTTTAGCGCATGGTAGGGAGCCAATTATAAATGGTTCATTTTATAAAAAGTCCCAAGAAGGCGACTATGAAGTAACGATGCCTAGAGAGGAATATGCGGGGGAGCTCGGTATTTTAAGAGAGGTCTTTGATAAGGTCCGAGAAAGGATCCTTAAAGCGCATCAGACAAATGCGAAATATTACAACACCCGCAGACGACCAATGACCATAAAGGTAGGTCAGGAAGTGTGGAAGCAAACATTTGTCCAAAGCGATGCTGCGAAATACAAAGCCTCAAAACTGGCGCCGAAGTTTGAGAAGTGCATAGTGGCTAAAATTCGTTCCCCTCTAGTTTATGAGTTGGTGTCACTAGACGGGAAACCACTAGGTGCTTGGCATATTTCAAAAATAAAGGTACGTTACTAACCTACCATGCCGTAGGACACTTTTGTGTGTCGGTGTCTCGTTTGGGACCCGGCGATGCCAAGGCGAACTTTAGGTTTAGTTTAGTTTTAAGTTTTTAGTGCACGAAAGGCAACGCGCCTTTTAGGTTTTTTTTTGCGTTTAGATGTTTTCGTAAAAACATAAGTACAACTTCGGAGGTAAGTTTGCGTTTAACAACCCGAGGGTTTTCCCGTAGACGGTTGCGTTTGTTACCAACCTGAGCTGACATTGCGTTGACGGTTGAGTAATATATATTTTTTTTCAACTCGAGCGGCTTTACTCCGCGAAGACGGTTGTTGTTTTGTTAACCAACTCGAGCTGAAATTGCGTTGACGGTTGCGTAAAAACAAAACATGTGCTTTTCACCACTCGAGGGTTTACCCCGAAGACGGTTGGTTAGTTAAATTAATATTGGTAAGCCAATAATAATTTTCTTAGGATAAAAATTTTTTTGTCCTGAAATTTTCATAAAGTAGGGAGTTACGAGTGTCTCTTATAAAAACTCTGGGGTTAGTGTCAGGGGTGGCGAAAGTAAATAAACTGGTTCGCTACATTAGGTCAGATGATGAATGTCAGATAAGATTTAAAAGGGATTTCGATAGTTGAGGGGGAAAAGTAGAAGAATGAAAGTAGTATGTAAGTGTTAAAACTGTATAAATACGCATATCCGGACGGTTAATTAACTTTAGTCCTGAAGTTAGCGGGGTGGGGGTTTGAAGATCTGGAATTGGTTTAACTTAGGTGGATTGGAACTTTATTTTTCAGTTGGTTTAGTTAGAGTTTTGATAAGGCTACTGTGGTAGGGTGTTTGCTGGTAATTTGTTTACCCACCATGCCGTAGCTTGTTTTGGTGGTGGTTTTATCAGGTTATGGTGATTTTTTTTTTTTGTAAGTACGTTGTTTACTCACCATGCCGTAGGCCACGAATGTGGGTCGGTGTCTCTTCGGAGCTCCGGCTATGCCAAGGCAAATCCTTAGGTTAAGTTTTTTGTCTCATTTCCAAGATTTTTTTTTAAATGAGTTCTGTCTTGTTTCGACGGGGGTTCGTTTAATTGATATGATCAATGTTGGTACACTCCTTAGGTAGGATTTTTCTTTAGTGACGCTGAGGGCAGCGTAGTTTCTCACTACGCTCGGAACTTTCGTTGGAGGGGGTGTATTGTAACGTTGTATTTTTTTAACGTTGTCCTTGTTTATAAAATAATAAAAATTTTATAGCAAACTTATTGGTTTCGTTGATTTTAGTTCTGTAGTACCTCAATAGATGGCGCTAGCAGTCTCACGGGATAAGTAGAATTCGATTTTATCGATGCGTTTGGTCTTTCCGAAAACGTAGTGAGAATTTACCTAGTAAAAATAAAGTTGATTCTTGGCTGTATGGTCCCTGACCGTAGCCTGTTCCTAGAAAAGAACGATAAAAACAATTTGACATTTGTGATGTCATCTGGAGGAGTGATGATTCATTTGTAATCGAGGTTTTGATTCGTCTCGGAACAGGATTTGAAAGTAGACAAGGGCGGAGCCCCAGGGCTACCGAGAATCCAAAGACATCGGCCCCGGAATGTAAAGGGTTAAAAAAAATGCCGATGTAAATTATTGGTAAGTTCTTTGCGGAGCATTCAAATCGTTTATTTTTTTTTATTGTCTTGGAAAAAACATGCCATGTGGTTTTACAGGGTGGAAAGGGGATTGTTGCATTGTCTGGAGATGAACGACCCGCAGAAGATGTAGAAGCGGGAACGGCAGACATCGGCAGTAAGTTCAACGATTTTCTAAATTTCCAATTTTTTATCTGCAAAATCATACCTTTCTGACCAACCACATGTTTATTGTTCCAGATGGGTTTTTTTTTCTTTTTATTAATAGTATTTTCATCATTTTCTTTTAAGAAATGTTCTTTCTAACTCGTAGTTAGAACTTTCTAACGAGTTCCATTCTTACAATGGTTCCTTGAAAGGTCTTGCACCTTATTTTGGTCAATTTTGGAAGAAATGTCTCGGTAATCTACCTAACTACCTCCGGTCCCCGTGGATTGCTGAAAACCTGATGGCAGTCACATGTGCAGCTCTAGAGAGGTAAAGGAAGGATCACCATCGCTCTTCAGGTCAGTCTCCATATTCGTTCGGTGGACGCCTGGACCGTCTCTCGAGGGTTTCTCTCCAGGCCGCCACCGTTCTGGATGCCGGGATCGTCTGGCAGGATGATGTTAGTTCACCGTAGAATTTAATGTAGTAAATTATTAACATAAATAGCGATTGAGATTTGGGATAATTTGATTGCAGTCGCGAATCAACATAAAGCGACCTTGAGAGTAAAAGTCTTTTGCATAACACCTAAATTGATGATGGAACTCCAATAAAGTTATTGCCTCGTAATAACTCATGCATTAGAATTATATTTAATTTAATTGTGTAGGTAATTTTGTATCTAGACTAAACAGGGTAGAAATAACTTATAGATGTAAATCCCCTGATATCATCGTCATATTATATGGAATAAATACCGTCGTTATTGCTAGACTATCCATGTATTAAGATATGAAATAAAGGAGCTTGGCTTTGAGACAAATTATCATCTTTGATTTCTTTCCCAGCATTATTTGAGTAAACAACAATTTACCACATTTTACTTATTAGAAAAAACTACATTGTTTTCCACCTCTAGGAAAATACTAGTTTTCAGTGTTAATGTTAATGAATTTATTATGTGCAAAATTTGAATACTATTTTTTAATTATAACAATTTTTATTATTTTCTTTAATTTTTATTGATTATTGTTTTATGTTGTTTTGTTATTTTACTTTATTTAATTGATGTAATTTGGTTTTTTTTCATTTGATTATTGTTTTATTTTATTTTATTTTATTGATTGTAATTTTTAATACTTCTCTCTCTCTATATTTGCATACCAATTTTTGGTTAAGTATGAGATGCTAAATGGATGTAAGAACTTGTTCCTACCATATTTAATGCAATAAAGAGTTATCTATCTATCTATCTATCTTATCTATGAAGGGAAGCCGGTGGGAATCGAGTTGTATGGAACCTTCGTCACTGGACACCTACATGTTTACTACAATCCAGTTGTCAAGTAAGTGAAATTAATTGTTATTCTAGTCATTATTAGGAAGTTACATCGTAATAATAGAATAGAAAAGATATTTTTTCATTTCTGTGCCACGGCTTCTACAATCATAGACGCCATCTTGATACACACTACGTTGTCTTTGACATTGTTTGTTTGTCTATCTGTTGATTAGACGACATAAATGTTTAAGCGCTTCATCGGCTGCAGCGAACTTTAGGTCTCCCATACCAGAATTTGAACAAATGGTTTGTATGAACGTTCTTGTCTATCTGTTCTAGGTCAATGAGTGCAACAGCCACTTGCCAGCCGCCACAGAACCCAGCATCTTCTTCCGCTAAGCGCATAACCAATACGTATAACTTCTAGACTACAATTGAGGGTTATTTCTCACCGCCAAGAAGCTCCCGTGCGTCCTGCTCCTGACCACGTAGGCGGGGTGCAGCACCCACTTGCCGGCCGCCACGGAGCCGAGCATCTTCTCGCTGCGGCCGGGCGCGGAGCACAGCAAATGCGTGGCTTCAGGGTCGAGCTCGCCGCCGTCGCAAATCTCACCGCCGAGATACTGTATCATCTCGACGATTTCTTCGCGATTCTGTTGCAGAAAATGCAGTTCTTTTTTTTTTCATACAGATAAGTTTTACCTTATTTTGGTCGAAGTCGCGCCGGGCCGCGAGTTATGAATATAAGGGTCACTTTCCCACTGTCACGCCAATTATCTAGTCCAGGTTAAGAGTCTCTTAGAACTTATTTTGAATAGTTAAACAACTAGATAACGGATAAACATACAATGCACCCAGACCCGAAATCACTTTGGAAAATCAGTTATTTATAAATTAACCCGATCTGGAATTTGAACCATAAGAGATGGTACCTCAGAGATGGCGACGCCAGGTAGGCCTAGCATGTGCAACACGAGATATGTCGCGGACGATATTCTCTTCCTTAGATGGCGGGAACGACAAACTATCTCGGTTACAGTTGTCAAAACTCGATAAAATTATGTTGTGTGTTAGGGTTTGTAGACAAAAATACCACAGACAAAAAACTACTATTATGTCTATTTTTGACATATCGTGTATTGACATCACGAGAAAACGGGTCGAGAAAATTATCTCGTGCTGCGCACGAACAGGCATGCTAACCACTCAATCTCCCCGTGTGCTGTTGTTCATTTGGGGAGCAGTAGGACGTTTACAGGCTGTGATGCTAACCTACTATACTGTGATGTTACAATGTTGGCAGACCTAATAAAATAAATAAATACTCACATCGACATTGGACGACAGCATGAACCGTTTGGTCTGCGTGGCGGTGGGCGGCGCGTCGCTTGAAGGCGCCGCATCGTCCCAGCCCACGGTGTTGGGCTGGGACTCCGGCCCGGGCTCTGTTTCGGGACCGGGGCCTGGGTAGTGGGGAAAACCATGTTTAATAAAGGTGTAGACTATTTTATGTGTTGTTTTCTGAGGTTTAAGCGAGCACTACACATTGAAATGAAACACTTTTTTACGGATTAACTCGCGTTTAATTTACTATTTACATAGTATTTATATTATCCTGACGTTACGAACCCTTTACAGGGTCCGTGGTCACAGGGAGACTGAGGTGTTGGTCGTCTTATTGTTAGAAGTTATTTGCCTACCGTCAATAATTTTTATATTTAACCGGGTGCGTTCAAGTTTACACAATACGAGCTAACAATATTTTTAGGTCTGGCAATGTGTTGCTGTTGGGGCTGGGATTTGATGAGCTGTATGATGGGGTCCCAGGCAGGTGGTAAATTCCAACCATCCTCTCTATTGAAATTACGATGTTATTTAATTTCAATAGCCTCGCGTATCATCCTAGGGATGAATCGTTGTTCCTTGGCGAGTATTTGAGGTTTGTCAAATCTGATGTAATGGTTGGGTCCCTCGAGAGCATGTTCACACACTGCAGACTTATTTTCGCGCCTATGCTTGACGTCGGCTATATGTTCATTTACGCGGGTTCCTACACTTCTCTTTGTTTGCCCGATGTAACGAACGAACGAAACGATGTAACGAAGCGTCAGGATAATATAAAAACTATGTAAATAGTAAATTAAACGCGTGTTAATCCGTAAAAAAGTATTTTATGTGTGTTATGAACACAAGTAAAAAAGGACATTAACAGGTACATGGACGCTGAAAGTAAGAACTTGCATTTATTTACTTTTATTTTAAATTTGAACAATAACAGGTAAACTTTTTGTTACTTTACAACAAGTCATTGAGATAAAAGTCAAAAATGTTGGCTGTGTTGAATGGCTGCGAAGCGCCGCGCTTAGCTGCAGCGGCTGCGTCCGTGTAGGTAGTTTAATCGCTCAATCGTGTCTTAGTAATTATTAAAAGCTAAGTTTTAACCAGTAAATAAGTCATAGTTGCGCTTCATTTGCTCGAGTGTGTTTTAGACCGTATACCCACCACACGGTGGGCGTGGCTTACGTAACCAATTCGCATCGTCTCTAGTGCGGTGCGTCCTTAGCAACATGCAGCGGTTGGTAAGCAATATGCTAAGCTACTGAAGCGCTGCGTCCATGTGCTTAACGCCCTCGAGCGTTTACTGCAATAGGGCGTGACTTACGTGCCAAATGAGCGTCGTCCCAGAGGGCCTACTCTCTTTTCTCGAAACGAAATTTCGGCCGGTTTTCGTTTGCTATTTACAGCGGTTTCCATTCCTTCCGAAATTTCGCTCATACAAAACAGGTTTAGCATTTAGATTATTACCTTTTTAAAAATTGATTGTAATGTCAAAAACAATGGAAAGCGCTATAAATAGCAAACGAAAATCGGCCAAAATTTCGAATCGGGCAAAGAGAGTATGCCCTCTGGTGCGTTCGGCGTGCAGCAGCTGCTTAGCACAGCACGTAACTGCTGCAGCGCTGAATCTATGTGTGCTTATGTTTTTGATTGGTAGATTTTCTGAGTGGTAGAGCCACGCTGCGTTGCAGCACGCATTGGGCCGGCTCGCCCGGCGTAATACCACCCTCTCACTAATATTCGGCGTGAAATAATGGCACTTGGTGCTGTTGTGTTTCGTCCGACCAGTGAGGGTTCCGGAGGCCCCTCCCCCACCCCCCTCTTCCCAATTCCTATTCCTTCCTTAAACTTATTCCTCCCTTAAAGGCCGGCAACGCGTCTGCGATTCCTCTGGTTTTGCGGGTGTCCATGGGCGGCGGTGATTACTCTCCATCAGGTGACCCGTCTGCTCGTTTGCCTCCCTCTTTTATAAAAAATTGGTTGCCTGTAAAGTCGGTATACGGGCGAAAGTTTTACGTGACGACTTTGAGTGGTAAAATAATTTTAATGTGAATATTCATTCGTATAGTAGGAAGAAGGATGAAATAATAGTAACAATTTAAAACATTTATTTAAACAAAGAATTATATTTAAAACATAGTTGAGTGGGAGAGAGACGCAAGGCATTCGGCGGGCCTCTCTCTCGTTCGGTGACTCATCGTAACGTTACCGAGCGTTACACTTTTTCATAAGTGACTCCCAGCCGCAACCTAATTTAAGACGTTGTCACGTCAAAAAAAAAATGTATTCGAGCGTGTCTGATGGTGCTGCAGTGTGGTGGGCGTGGCTAACGTGATAAATGCACATCGCGTCTGCTGCGGTGTGCAGCGGTTGCTAAACGCCAGACTTAGCTACTACAGCGCTGCCTGCGTCCTTGTTCTTAAAGCACTCGAGCATTTTATGCTATAGGGCGTGGCTTACGTGACACGTGCGCGTCGTCCCTGGTGCGTCGCGTGCGCTGCGGCGTGCAGCGGCTGCTAAGCGCTGCGCTCAGCCGCTGTAGCGCTGCATCCACGGCGGGCAGAATCGTGTTTGAAGCGCTCGAAGCGTTTTTGTTGTATTCTATTTCGGTGCTGCTCAAACCGCCGGCGCTCTAAAGCAGATGTTACGGGATTGTAAGTGACATACTTTAAAGTTCTATCGCTATTCTAGTTAGTCTTTTAGTACGTGATTTATACTAATAGGTACATGATACTTACTTGATCTGTTGATACTTTGGGCATCTTAGAAGGAGGCGTGTCAGCTTCATCCTGTAAAAGAAATACAAATTTAAAACGTTAAGAATATCGCCAAGATTAATATTTTGCATTTATCTTTATACTTATTATAAGCGCTACAAAATAAAGTCACCTCTTCGGCTTTAGTTACCTTCTCTCATTTGTTATGAAATCTACTCACTACAAGACATAAAGCTTTTGTCGGTTACTAATGTAAATGCATAATAAACGTACTTGTAGCAACAGTTTCCTGGGCGCGGCGGAATGCTCCGAGGGCGGCGTCGGGGCGTCCCCGTTGAACTGCGCCAAGAACCTGTTGCGGATCTCTGACAGCGGCTGAAACCAAATATTAGTTTGACGTTAATGTTTTATATTTTAGCGTTTTATTAACGCTTAAATATACTTAAGTAAAATTAGTTTGACGTATTAACCGTTTGCCGCCACAGCATTTAATTTAGAGTAAAAACTTACAAAAAGAATAAGGATTAGAAAAGTCACATCGACAATTAGGACACACAATGTAAAGCATAAGACTAAGTATTGTCGATCATTGCCATCATTGGCGTATAGGCCACGCTATCATAACAGCGTAACCTTAATTAATTAAAACAACGTACACACACTCGCCAGTAGATCAACCTATTCAAAACTGTCAAATTTCACCAATCGATATTGATCCTTTTTCCCTAGAGACAAAGTTCAAAATTGATTGAAGAAATTCGACAATTTGCGGTAATAAGTTCGCTCACCATGTGCTTATTTTTAGGCGATTGCTCCTTCGCGGGCGAACGCGCTTTCGGGAGTTGGAGGGGTTTATCGACTGTTGGGGGGTTAGAGAGAGAGAGAGAGAGAGAGAGAGAGAGTAAGAGAGAGATATTGTAGAAGTTAGCTCACCGTGTGCTTGTCTTTAGGCGTTTGCTCTTTGGCTGGCAGCTCGTTCACGACTCGCCACAGCCGCTTGCGCGAGTCGGGCGACAGCCGCCCGCCCGGCCGCAGCGCCGCGCCGAACGCGCTGTCGGGCGTCGGGGGGTGCTTGTCGACTGCGGCGGTATTTTATGTTATTTTATTAGTTTAAGGGAAACATACCGCCGCTGTGGTCTAGTGGCTGAGCCACCGGTTTTAGACCCGGAGGTCCAGGGTTCGATTCCCAGCGGGGGGCACATCTTTGTGTGCTCTATTTGGTTGGTGGTAGGGCTGTTAAGTCCGCCTGGCTAGCTATCACCATCTTATCTAAGTCTGTCGCCATAACAACAATGTTTATAGCATTGTTGTGTTCCGACAATTTGAGTTAAGATAGCCAGTTTCTCAGTGGTTGAGGAGTCCGGGTGAAGCGCGCTTCAACCTTCGGCCTTATCGTCACTTACCATCAGGTGAGATAAAGGCAAAGCGCTTACCCGTTGTAGAATTTAAAAAAACACAGCTTAATATAACCGTTATTAGTAAAAGTTAACGGAATTGTACAAGAGCTAACTAAGTTTGTGCAGACATTGAAATATAAACACAGCTAATATTGCCCGACACGAGAGTAATTTATTTATTGAGCACTGATCAGTGCGCAGCTGCAGTTGAGAAAGGTTAAGCAATAATAATACGCAAATGTACATTTTGCGACCACGCCGAAGTTCTGTTAGGCATCTGGCAACGTCACGCTCTGTTGTGCCACATTGGCAAAAATGTTGTGCGTCAGTTGTTACCTAATGAATTACATGGCTCAATGCAAGGTTTTCGATAATGTATTTGCGATTGCACTAAAAACAACTGTGCGCAACTTCATTCGCATGTTAGTTTTTTTAATAATTACCATAAAATAAAATGTGTTGTTTTCTGCGGTTTAAGCGAGCACTACACAATGAAATGAAACACTTTTTTACGGACTAAGTCGCGTTTAATTCACTATTTACATAGTTTTTTTTATATTATCCTGACGTTTCGAACCCTTTACAGGGTCCGTGGTCCCAGAGAGACTGCCTGTGAAGGGTAGTCCGTAAAAAAGTGTTTCATTTCAATATAAAATGTGTATTGAAGTTGATAAAAACCAATAAGCTTAGAGGTACTTAGGCTGATTTCACAGTACGCGTTTGATCAGCGCCGGCCACACGCGCGCGCTACACTACATAGTAGTTGCGCGTTTGAACTGCGTGCGTGACTATGAAACGCTACTACTATCTAGTGTAATTGTAACCGCGCGCGTGTGGCCGGCGCTGATCAAACGCGTGACTGTGAAACCAGCCTTATAATAATTACAGTAAAAAGGGATGGCTCAAAAAAAACCCAGAGTCGACAAAAACCGCTTATGTGCAGTCTGAGTGGTCTTATTGAGTACCTTAAAAAAATAGTTTTATTTACTCCAACAACATTCATTTATTTTGACTGAAGAGTACATTTATATCATTAAAATAGCAATGCATTATTTATCTGAACTTGCTATCCTTGTTTTTTGTTAAAGCTAAAAAGAGATTGGCAGCCCTGCCCGTCGGCAGACACGACGCGGCAGGGTGGCAAGCTCCGAGACATTATACTATAGACAATGGTTTTTGCGCGCGCTCGCAAGTTTGTTTTTTTTAGTTTTTTGCTTGGGCCAGATATGAAGGCGACTTAAATCAACCTGCAGGATTTTTAGACGCAGTGTGTATAGATTTAGAAATTGTTTAATTAAACTAAAAATAAAATATTTTAAATAAATATATTTTTTTCCATCACCAAACCCGTAGCAGGAACACGACACAACAGAATAACAAACACACAACAATAAAATAATAACAAACACACAATTACAACATTAATTCAAGAACTTTTCTTTTTCATATGATATACTCGTAGCTCCTATACCTGACGGATTTGAAGGTTGTGTCTTTCGTACCTTCAAATGTTTATTAGAGACCCCCCACACTGGCGTCTTTCGACGTCGGCGTCGAGCCGGCGTACACGCGGCGTCAGTGCAGAGCTCGCCGCATAGACGCCGGCATGACGCTGACGCTCGAAAGACGCCAGTGTGGGGGGGTCTCTGATAGTCAACCCGTTAATAAACATTTCATTGCTGTCGATTCTGGGTTTTTAGTGTATGGGTTTTGAGCCATCTCTTTTTGTAAAAGTAACTACTTGAGCGTATGAAGGCTGCTCATTATCAACCCATCTCTTCTCTTGGGTGGTGATGAATAGAGCGGCGATGGGCTCACCACCTATCACGCTGAGCACATGTGCAGTAGTTGTTTGGTGTGCCGTGGAGTGTTTGTGGTAGAAATTTATCTCTTTTAAGAGATAAGAGCTATACGGCTCTTTACCCAGTCAAGAGCTATATAGCTCTTCTAGCTCAGTAGCTCATTTAGCTCAGTGTAGTTCATGAAGATAGAAGAGGCTTGAGTCGTTTATGTGTACTGTTCAGGAAATAGCGCGAAGCGCAACGTATTGTCTTGAATTTCGAGGTATTTTTTTTTTATTAGACAACAGAAATCTAGCTCCATACAAAAATTAGAAAATGAATTTTTTTTTTTCTTAACAAATAAAGTAAAAATTTTTTTTGAGAAGTTTATCGGATACCCCTTAAGTTCTTGCGGAGTTTTACAGGGGGGCCAAAATTTCGTTAGATTTTAGCTACGACGCACCGTTTTCGAGATATACGCGTTTTTATAAAAAGTTACCTTATATTCTTTAAAGTTTGTAAGTTTTAAGGGGATCCTGCACGAAATTGTGAAAGTTTACGTATTTTTAAGTCACTTGTACTATGCGCTGAATTAGATAAATACATTAAAATAACTTAAGTAAGTTAGCCTGATTATTGCACAAGGTCGTGGCCTTGTTGAAATTTGAAACAAATTGTTTAAACAATAACAAACAGTACATAAATCTAACGACTCCTAAAAACATTTTTCTTCGACAATTTTCTTAATTTTACGCATGAAACAATAATTCTTACATGAAAATATTATATTCCGCAGGTCGCCCTCATCTTAAAAATGTAAATTTTAATTTTTATCACAAGCGCGTGGTGGTTTTGTACATTTCGCAGAATAAAAACATTGCTCTAATCAAATTACTAGGTCTGAAACTTCAAAGCAGAATTGTTCTAATTTTAAATATTAATATGATTGATTTTGCTTTGAAGTTCATTATGAGACTTATGTCAGTTATTGCGGTCGCGCGGCTCCGCGCAGTGCCCTCTTAAGGCTCCTTAGAAAAATCAAAAGCAAATTTTGTCATGCACCCTCTTTGCGACACTCTTTTGACTATCAAGCGGAGCCGCTCTCGATTCCGAGCCGACATATTCCGATGAAACACAGCTAATTAAGCTAAAATGAACACTGAGCTAAATTGAACGGGAGTGAGCTAGATATACGTTGAGCTAGAATAGGTGAGCCGGCTCTTTTAAACAACTCGCTCGCGAGCTATCCATCGCTAGTTTGTGGACTTCTGCGGTCCTCATTGCCTAGTCTCTGATTAACCCTTAATTGTTTTATTAATAAACTTTGACTAAGTATTATGTGAGTGTTAACAACACTACTAATAAACATGGAGTAATGAATGAGTACACTAATCCGTCTCTACTCTCGGAGTAAAATATAATCATGGCGATACCGTTTAACGACAGAGTAGGGGTGGAGTGTCATTATGGTGTGGTTGGCCATTTTTATTAATAAGACAGTAAAGGATAATAGTAGCTAATGTATGTATTTTGTAACGTAGCGTTTCTTATCCTCTCGAGTGTCAGCGGGAATGCCGGGTGTCCCGCCAGTGACAACGTCTATGGTTAATTTGTTACTACCTTCAACTTATTTTAACCAATAAGATTGTTTGACATCATTCGATTCTGTGTTCTATGCGCTCGAATACTAAATTATGATTGGCTATCGTGTTCATAGAAAAAGTGTGAGTATTGGTCGTTGAAAACAAATGGTGACGCATTTGTGAACAAGATTGTGTAATGTCAGTCAGTGTAACTGCTTGTAAACAAGCTGTTTAGATGATTTATCGTAAATAAATTACAAGTATTAAATTTTAAATTAAACAGAAAGATGTATAGATTGTTTTGATGTGATTCTCTTGAACTTTTATCTCTGTTACATAGTGTAAAAATGTTTGAAACGTAAGTGTTCGCGAAAATGACAAACAGTTTTGGAATAACAATGGCGCTTTGAGCTTTATTATAATTCTATAGTTTTGTTTACAAATGCGTATGGTGCAAAGTGTCGAATGTTTTATGATGATAAGTGTATAAGCTTAGTGTGTAACTAAAATTAATGTGATTTAGTGCAAATTTTACATGATTTCTGAATCGTCAAAATTTTTGTGTATTGGAGAATTTTTGACCGTTGGTAAAATAAAATGCAGAAAAAAGGGTATGTATTTGTTATTACTTAATTTTAAAGGTAAGACAATGTTTCTAGGTTTCTAAAGAAGTATAAATCATAAAAAACGGACGAGAATCATAGGTTATATAAGCAAAATAGTAAAATAGGTCAGGTCACTTGAGGTCAGCAGGTCAAGGCGTCGACACTCAACGGTATCCGATGCATTTTGCCGCGCGACACCTAAGAGGTTAAAATGTATAATATTTTAAGTTTAGACGATTATTGCGCTGAGTGCTCGCGACACTAGACACCGTTCCGACGAAAGGTGGGGGCTGCGGGCGCGGGGCGAGACGCGGGCACTGCGCCTGCGCTCCACGCGCCGACCGCCTGCCGCTCCCCTCTCGCCGTTTCTACCTCATACCCAACTAAACTGCCTCGGAAGCAACCGCACTGTTTTCTTTATTTTATTATGGTTTTCGATTTCTACCTCATACCCTAACTGCCTCGGAAGCAACCGCACTGTTTTCTTTATTTTATTACTGTTTTTGTTATTTTATCTATTCTTATTTGCTCACGCACTAGAGACGTGACAAATTGTATTTTATGTACGTAATGATTTAAATCTACACCGAGATTTTTCATTGATTTTGGAGCCGAAAACGTTATAATACAAATAAGTGTTGTACCTATTTATGAAATTTAATAATAATCGCTTTACGAGCTAAGTAAAAAAAGTTGTAAAAGTGACTATTTGTCGAAAACACGTAGTAACGTTCTCCTTATCAACTCTTACACCGTGACCCCTATGAACTTTCCCGGACGGCCGCCTGCGCTGGCGGCGGGGTAGGCGGTGCGTTTGAAGCGCCTCGGTCATTGACTTTCGTAAGATCGTCCGGTACTAAGGGTTCTTACATTTTTTATAAATATTTTTTTATGCTCATATTTTTAGTTTTACATGCTAAATAGCTTCTACTGATGATAAACATGAACAGGGTTTCGGCTCCAAAACCAATGAAAAATGTCGGTGTATATTAATAATTTATTATTATTATTTTTTGGTATGTCCTCAATTATATGCCTATTTTAATATTTAACGTAAATTGTAATGTAATGTTTAATCGGTAATAATTTTTGATATTCTATAATGTTCTCAATCTATTGCCTTGGGCGCGCCTGTTATGATAGATCTGAGTTGTAAAATAAATAAATAAATAAAATGTATTCCCAACTCACAGGGGTCCTGCGGCGTCCGGATGGGGTCGGAGGGCATGCGGCCGTCGCGCACGGCGCGCAGGCGGCGGCGCGTGGTGGGGCTGAGGCCGCGCAGGTTGGGCGTCGACAGCGCCTCGTCGAGCGGCGGCGTGCGCACCGCCTCGCCTTCTACTATGCAAATATTGTTTTCATTCCTCATACACGGAAAGTAGGTCTGAAGTTGCCTGAGGAGCGGGAGGAAAGTAGTACTTTTCCTCCCTAGGGAGAATCGTTTTTCTGACATGTGTAATTGTGACTTATTATTAAAATAATACTAACAACACATCTCTTCCCTTGGGTGTCGTAAAAGGCGACTAACGGATCAAAGACTGCACATGCATCCAACAGCATATAGCGGCGATGGGCTTATCAAAATTATACTACCAACCCCTCTCTTCCCTTCGGTGTCGTAAAAGGCGACTAACGGACTAAAGACATTCATATTTTGTTTTTACTTTCTTTATATTCGTAATGAAAAACACAGTGTTTACCTCGGGTGAAAGACTTATTTACTCCCTCAAACTATTGGGGATAAATAAGTTACTTTTACCCCTAGGATAACAATGTACTATTAACCCATTAACCGCCAGACAATCCTGAAAAAAAATGTGCCCCTAGCGCCGATCACGTATTTTCACGGCCAACTTTTAGTGAAGTGGACCAATCGCTACAGCAAACTAGATTTTAAGGGGAAAATTACACGTTTATACGAAATCCTAATGTTTTTTTATTTATTTCTCTCATAAAAATAATAAAATTTAAATTACCTACATCGAAATAAAATTTAGTTCATATTTCTACAAAATTCTGCTTTTGGAATCCCTATTGTTGCATTTATACAACCTCGGCGCTAACATTAAAGAAAAACAACAGCGTGAATAGTGCGCCCAAGTGACATTATTTCCGGTTATCAGTTTTATTGCTCAAACTATTAAATTATTGTTATTTATAGTTTTCAGAGCTGGGGCCGTACCATGACTGAACTAATTTACTAGCTAAGAATGTACGTTTAATTTGTGTATAATAAAGGGTACCTATAGAACTTTTTAAAAGTTATCCTGTTCAAGCCCATTTAAAAAAAAATTGTTCAATGAAAGGGTACTTAATTTAATTGCCACTAAAGAAGCAGTGGGTAGATATTGCTTTGCAAGTCTCAGAAACGGCAAATCACCCAACAGGTATGTGTTAATTTTCTTTATATATTCAAAAATGTCAATTATATTTGCTTTATTGCAACTAAACGTAAATACTTACAATATAATGTGTGGTAAAATCTTACTTTCTACCAAAACATTTAAATTCCTAATATTTTTAAAAGGTGATGTACCATCACTATTATCATTATGAGTTCGCTTATGACGTCACAAGCGGCTGCATATGTACAGCTCCGGCGCTGGACTCCTTTGATAACATTTAAGTGCTAGGGTTGTTACTAAAATTCAATTTAGTAAAAACCGTCTATCCAATTGTAATATGAATCTACTTTAAATTATGTGAAATAAACTTTAAAAAAAAACTGCAACAATCGTTGTATTACTTTCGAATTCTGAATGCCTAACTTATTTGTATATTATTTGAGTAAACTCAAGTTGGCATTAATGAGTAATAGATAAATTTATGTGTTACATCACTACTGTTGTATTTATACAACTCTGGCGGTACAGGTTAAGGTCAAACCTTCATTTTGCGATGACTTTTATTCATTTTTTTCACTGTTAATTTGGTGCTTTACTTAAGTGATTTTAGGCAAAATTAAAAAAATTCCTTGAATCGCAAAAATGGTCTTTATTTTTATTATGAAATTGCTGCCACGTAAATGAAAATACGCTTGAAAGTCACTTCGTAGACTTTAGTTGCGAATTTACAACTGCGGCGCCAGGGGCTCAAAAATGATAAGTTGCTTATATACAACTGGGGCGGTTAATGGGTTAAATAGAAAATTTTATTTTTAACAACTGCTATCAACATTTTAGAGTCAAACAGAGTTCTTCATTTTTTGTGACATTATGAGGTATTTATTTAACTTTAATGTAACAAATATTGTACTTTTTTTTTATTAATAGCTGGCTGCTCCCGCTTTTTGGCAGGTTTTTATTTTTCCAACATATTTTCTTTTTTCTTCCTTTCTTTTTTAGAGATTATATAAGCTTGAGCTTTAACAGCTCTACATTTCTGTTTTTTTTTCTTTTCTTACCTTTTCTTAAACTTTTGACGTGACAACGTCTTATAAATTGGTTTGCCGGGTGACACTTCAAGAAACTGCGTTACGCTCCGCTCACGTTATGCGCTCACAATGAGAGCGAGTGAGAGGCACGCGTCCCTTCCACTCGGGCATGGTTAGCCCGCCTAAGAGCGAGAGAGACAGACATAAAAAGTGAAAGGCACGCGTCCCTTCCACTCGAGCACAGTCAGCCCGCCTAATGTTTTAAATTGTTACTATTATTTCATCCTTCTTCCTACTATACGAATGAATATTCACATTAAAATTATTTTACCACTCAAAGTCGTTGTCACGTAAAACTTTCGCCCGTATACGGACTTTACAGGCAACCAATTTTTTTTTAAACTTTTACTTTTTAACATACATACATGCAGTTTTTATTTCTAGTACATTTCTTTCTTACTTACTAATACATTTCTTCTCTTTTTATCTTACGTTTCTAAAGTACATTTCTTAATTATATTAATTAAAATAAATATAAATATTGTACTTGGAAAGTTTTATCAATATGACGCCGACTGCATCTATTATAGTGTATGAATCAATTACGTAAATCAAAACAGTTAATTTCAGCCAAGAAATATTAAGAATACTGTGTGATAGTTTTATCCACCATTAAATCATCATTATCATGTTCAGGTTATAATCGTCCTACTACAGGGCACAGACCTTCTCACGTGAACATCAGTACATAGCGAGATTGAGCCACAGCCCACCATGCTGAGATTGCTGACCCAATGCGGGTCAACCCGTAACAGTTACAAAAAGCACACCGTACTGTTCCTTTCTAAAACCCCCATACCTGTCCTGGCGTCGCCTTTGAGCTCGTCGAGTCGCTTAGGCGTCTCCTGCGAGTCGCCGCCGAGCAGCCCCTGCCGCGCCATGGCGATGTACCGGGACGCGGGGGACATGTCGTCCGGATCTGAGTAATTGCAGCAAGTGAGTAACACTACCAATAATAGTTCAGCCCGTAGATGTCCTCGTTCTGCTGTCAAACCTCTCTCTTCTCCCTTTCGAAGAACAAAATTCGGGACAAACTCACAGGTCCCGCGATTATGTAAACTGTACAATGGCCTCAGCGACATCACCGACATTCATTCAGTGTCATTGAATACAATTGTGAAGCACATTCGGCACTTTAGTGGACTTAAAAACTTAATCTATAAATTATTTTTATAGGATAAGTTATATATATCTCACATTTTGCTTTGTTATACTCAGTTAAAAAATATATATATTATGTTACTTCAAATGATAAGTTGCATTGTATACCTACTTAATTACTTAGGTTTATTAGTGGATGCAAGTGGTATTCACCTGTAATTGTTTGTACGTTTAGCTACAGTATTATTTAAGTATTATGTGTGTAAAAAAAACAATAATAATAACAATAACACCAACCTTAGTTGGAACTGAATAAATAACTAAAGAATGATGTGAAAAAGGATGATAAAGGGTGGTGCTAAATGAGTAACACTGTCTGTGTGTAGAGCCACGATACCACCGGCCACTGTTGGACAAAGATCTCCCTCAACAAACCTACAGCACGTCCGGTCTTGTGCCGCTCGCATTCAGCGCTACCCGTGACCTTCACTACTACCTACTATCAACTCTTAAAACAATATTACTTTGTTCTTACTATGCGAATAGGCTTGTGTCCATTAAGAATAAATCGGGTGGATTGGCGTTTCTAATGTTCAATTATAATTTATAGAAACTAAATATCGAAAAAATTCATTATAAAAAATTGGGATTATTAATATTTTTAAAGAAAAAAATCGACAATAATACGCATTCAGTCTTATGACATAAACGGAAATCAGACGCCGTGACGTCACGCCGTGCCAAATGTCATTTTATTGTTGTGACATTTCTATAAAGCAAGCCTCGAACGAAACGGATGTTTGGCACGGCGTTACGTCATTTACTCAACATGGCGGTCTTAAGCGTTTTTACGGTAAATTTAAATAGGAATATAAAAACGCAAAATAAATATTGTAAATGAGCGAACTACCAAAAATCGAACATACAAACATAGAAAATCCCTTTCTTTAACCGATGCTGAGAAAGTAATAATAATTAATCCAGTTCTGAAGGAGGAAACAGGGTTCTACGAAACGTCGTTTTTCTGTGTTTTGTATGAGAATTTTTCATGCCACGTCGGTAGTGTTTCCTCTTAAGGCCGACTAACGGACCAAAGTCTGCACATACATCCAACAACATAAGAGCGGCGATGGGCTCACCACCTGTCACGCTGAGCACATGTGCAGTTAACATTTGGTGAAACGTGGACTGTGGCAGCGGGCTGCTTTTGCGGTCCTCGTTGCCTGGTCTCGACTAACCCTTCCGGATAACAGTCGTGTAATGTATGTATCATTACATATACCTAATTATAAAGTAAAGTCGTCGTTTTCCTCTGTTTGTGGCACCGCACTATTCTCCTAAACCACGCAATGGATTTTTATGCGGTTTTCACTATAAGATAGACCGTTAACTGAGAATGGTTTTCGTTTATATTTTGTAGATATATTTTTTTAAATGGCTGAACTTTGACGGTCTTTCTAAGTTAGCGTGGAAGAAGGCGCGAGGGGCCGTTAGTGTAAGAATAAAGTAATACTGCTTTATGGTTGATTCACACATATTAGTGAAGTCACAGTTCCGGCACAGTAACGGCACAGTGAAAAATATTCTTTCATACATTCTCTATGAATTTTGTCAAAACGAATACGTCCGCGATTTGCCGGTGGCGGCACTGACACTAAGAGCATTATCACTGACAGGTGGGGATGCGTTCATAGAGAATGTATGAAAAACACTGTGACGGTACTGTGCCGGAACTGTGGCTTCACTGATATGTGTGAAGCTACCTTAATACTGTTCTAAGAGTTGGCATTAGGACCCCAGATCGTCGGTCCACCTTGCTAGAGGTATCTGCGTATCTCACCTAGGTGTTTGTTCTTGGGCGTGTCCTCCGCGGGCACGGATCCTCGTCTGGGCGCGGCGGCGGGCGGCGGTAGCATCTCGTTCTCTTTGTCAGTGGCAACGTTGGCTTCTGCCTTCAGTTCCACGGGTTTCTCGGTTGCCGGAGCTATATGAGGTAGAGACGACAATTTTTATTGCATAACCCTTCTTTGACAAAGAACAAAAGTAAATAACAATGTGTAAATATGCATTTTTAATTTATTACTTTCTATAGAAAAGTTCATTTACTATAGAAATACATTTTATTTTTTATTAATCTTAAATAATGGCTTCGTGCGATCAGCACATTTAGCCAGTGTCAAGCAAGATATAATAGTAATTATTCTCTTTGCATTAAGTAGATGATAATGAGTGATAATGAACGTTTAATGGTAAATGATATTCCCCCATACCCCTCGAGACTCATTAAAACTGTGGGACTTTATTGAGATCTCACACGGACTTCTTGAGAGAATTTGAAAAGTGATGTTGCACTGTTTTGTTTTATTTGCCAACACTCATGCACGTTCACGAACAATTAACAGTAAATTATCCACCGTTCTTTCAGCAAAACACAAAATAGAGAACATAAAACAAAAATGCAGACATGACGCTTCACTTTCCCGCCAAGAAGTTAGAAATAAGTTTATTCATCAAATAATTACAGAGTTACTAGTGGTCCCCACACTAGGGTATCATCATCAGCTTATAAACGTGCCACAACTGGGCACAAGCTTTCCCGCATGGACAACAGCACATGGGGAGAACAGGCCATAACCCACCGCGCTGGCACAATTGCGTGTTGATTCTATCACTAATATCACAATTTAAAGAACATTCTCAGTCTACGTAATGTTTGATTATTAGCGATAAAGAACCCTCAAATAAACTCAAAGATAACGAAACGTTGAAAAAAATCAAAGGATGTAAATTTTGCTAAGACACTGTTGCTATAAAAAAAAATAAAAGTCAAAAGCGTTGAAAAATTTCGATACCTCGGTGGCGGAGTGGTCAACGCAGCCGCCCGGATTGAAGAGGACGCGGGTTCGATTCCCGCCTGAGGTACACATTCTCAGTCTACAAGCCAATGTTGTACAACATACAAACAAACCTTTTGTATCGCCCACCAGATGTTCCCTCTCGCTCACCAGCCTTCCCTCCTTCGCGCACTCCAGCAGCCACGACGCCCTGACAGCGGGCAATCCCCACTTGACCGCCCCCAAGTATTTGTCCCCAGTCGCCGTGGGGCATATCAGGTGGGTCGACGCCAGGGCGTTTGCCGTATTGCGGCGGCAGAAGCGGAGCTGGGTACTGGAACATTGCAATAGAGCAGAATAAATATTAGGAAGTGACTAGCTTGCCACGACAATAATTAATGTACTGCCACTAGTGGTATATATGTTAAGAAATAATGTTAATCTGCCGTAAGTTATTAGGTATTCCAATTTGTTCCTTAACGCAAGCTAATAAAGTTTAATTTTAAATATACATTATGGTAGCGTAGTGAAATAGTTCATTAGCGGCAGACTAACATAAATAGTGGATTGTTTTACAAGGGGCTAAAATGACCCATTATATACGAGGTAGTTTTACTCCCGAGCTTTAGCGAGGGAGTAAATAGAAATCGAGTTTTAATGGGTTTTTAGCGCCGTGTGTTACACTGTTTTTCACTACGAATGCGAGAAAATAAAACAATCCAATACAATATGAATTGGTTTATTTTATTAAAAATTAACCCGTTAGTTGCTTTAACGACACCCAAGGGAAGAGAAGGGTTGGTAGATTTTGATGAGCCCATCGCCGCTCCATGCTGTTGGATAGTAGGTGTATGCAGTCTTTCCATCTCTTCCCTTAGGTGTCGAAAAAGGCGACTAACGGACTAAATACTGCACATACATCCTACAGCATAGAGCGGCGATGGGCTCATCAAAATAATACCACAAACCCCTCGGTCGAGGAGGCCCGCGTGGTGGGTTATTATTGTTAGTGATTGGGTTCCCTAGAGAGCAGCAGAGCTCATGAAACACAGCTTCAGCAATAAACTAATTTATTTCACCTTTATCACAACAATTACATTCAGTATATTATATAGGCAATCATATATGTTGTCATAGAAACCAACATGACACACTATATTTAAAATCATGTCATAGATTATTTCCAGCCAACCTCCAATAGTTATGCCTAGCAGTTAGAAGTTTACAACTCACGTAGCGCCCAGCAGTTTGGCCAGCTCGTCAAGGAATGCCCTCTCGATCCCGCTTCGGCGGGTTCTGATTTGGCGTCAAGACCTAACGCAGATGGTCTCCTGCACGAGTTGGTTTACTGGCGCAGGGACGTCTGGCACTTCTTGTATAAACGAACGGTTGGTCTCGAGGTGCCAGTACAAATAAAATTAATGATGTAAGGAGGGGATGTAGGTGCTGAGGATAGCTACACGCCGCGCAGAGGGCCCGGCGTTACAAACGGCGGCAGCCGTTGTACTGGATGGACAGCAACTCATGGGAGGTCAGCGTGGTGGATTATGGCCTCATCTCTTCATGTGCTGTCTATGTGGGAATCCTGTGTAAAGCATTAAGACGGTTTATAACTCACTTAGCGCCCAGCAGCCCACCAGCTCATCGAGGAACGCGCGCTCTTGCTTTCAGGGTAAGGTGCCCGGCTCATTATTAATTAGTGTCCGGATTGTCTATATTTTGGCCTGGAAACCCTATTTGAACAATTATAACTCACGTAGCGCCCAGCAGCTTAGCCAGCTCGTCGAGGAATGCCCTCTCGATCCCGCTGTAGGTGCTGAGGCTGGCCACCACGGCGCGCAGAGGGCCCGGCCCCGCGAACGGCGGCAGCCGCACCGGCCGGTGGTAGTACTGGATGGGCAGCAACTCTTGCTGGGAGAGGCAGTCTTTCTGCGAATACAAGTTACAACTGTTTACGCATCACTAAGTTTGATGATAAAACTGGCAAGTTTGATGGTAAAACCTTTACTTTACTATAATATTTTATTTGTAACCTTATATATTTAAATCAATTAGTCAACACAAAAAATAATTTTAAAAATATTTGTAACGAAAAAATAAAAGAAAGTACCTAAGTACCTACTTACCAAAAACATTTTTTTTAAGAAAAGTTACTAATTTTTTTTAAATTCCCGTTGAAACTTTCCTTTTCAACTCAACACCCAGAAGACAGTTACATTTACAAGTTACGCATGAACAGTGTTAACTTCATCATCATCATCAGCCTATAAACGTTTTACTGCTGGGCGTCCCATCCCATAATATATGCTTTCATACATTATGGGATGGGACGTTATTACAATCACTTCAAATTTTAAATGGTCTTTACAACATACATTAACATTTTTGATGTCGCACTTATTGTGCTTATAGGACACGTTAACTACATCGATACCTAAAATGTCCAATGTCTTAAAGGACAACAGGAGAGCAGGAAAGCTAAATGTATAGAAAAATTAACATAACTTTTTGATTTTTGAAACTATCAATTCGGGGCAAAGGCCATTCTTTGAACTTTTTCGTGCTGAATCGATACAGACCGTTTAATTTGACCTAAATAGCATAGTTTTAGATGTCACTTTCCACATGGAGCGATTGGCCAATATCCCACCACGCTGGCCCAATGCGGGTTGGTGGGTTTTAGCGACTACCATTGAAGCCCGGAGGAGCAGAGGCAGGAGGAGCAAGCACCCAACTAGCATATCGCGGCTTTATACTTAACTATCCACCCAGAAGACTGTGGCTACCTACGCATTTACCAGTGTTAAGTTCGCCCGGTTCCATATCTCGTGAAGGGACTACCTCTACCTCCACTAGCATATGTCGCATATTTAGACTCTTCAACTTACCCAGAATACAATGACCGACCTGCAGTGTTAAGTTTACCCAGTTCGAAGAGACAGAAACACAAAACTAGAATACCGCTTTTTTAATCTCTTCAACTCACCACCCAGAAGACAGTGACGGGCTCCGCATGAGCAGTGATAAGTTCGCTCGGGTCGAAGTCCAGTGGTACGAGGGCGTGGGTGCCGCCGGCGCCCGCCGCGGATAGCACCCCTCCCGCGGCCGCTACCTCGGCACCCAACTCGCATATCGCTTCTTCGTCTAACCCCTGCACTTCGATTTTCACACCTATGTAAGTGGAGCAAAGGATCAATAATGAGTAATTGTGTTTACAGACCTACAGGGGCTCAATCTCTAAGCGCTTCCGAAACTTCGTTGGCCCGTTACTCGTCTCGTTTTTTCATAAGCTATTGGCACAGTACATAATACACACAGCAGTGCACGACGAATTACGGGCCAACGAAGTTTCGGATTCGCCGAGAGAGTGAGGCCACAAATCCTTGGTTCGGTCCCAACGGAGTGTACCTACATAATGTAATAAGTGGCTAAATCTAGTCCGCAACATTTTTTCCCCAGCAAATTAGTATATAAGGTTAAATTTTATCAACTGCAAATCTTTTAAGGATAAATTAAACAGCATAAATAAACTATTTTTATGAAAAAACCTTAAATTTTTATACGCTAGTTTTCAAGGAAAACGCCAAAAGACATTTCGATTAAAAAGTAAAATAAAACACCCCTAACGTGCCCTTACGCACGGCACGAGCCGAAACAGAAGATGCCTACACCGCTTACGCCTTACACGTGCCGTAGTTTCATTCAAAGGAGCCGACAGAGGCCGGCCGCAATGCCTACACCGCCACCGCACCGCTTACAACGTGCGGAGCGAGCGAGAGCGAAAGCCATCCTCCCTTGCCCCCGCCCGCTACGCGCCCCGGCCGTGTCGCCCGCCCGCCGGCGCGTGCGCATGGCGCGTGGGGCGATCGTCAGTTCGCCAAAAACATACCTATCGCACTAAGCTAATTGCAATCGCAGGTGTATTCGCGAAAGTTTTTAAAATGTCGTACACAGGAGTACATGAATATGGCTATCTGCTACCATGATCAAGTACTGTACGGCGAGAGATACGGACGAATAATTAACATTCGCACCATACTTGGAGCCGTGCAGCGCTTCCGAGAGAGCGGCAGCTTCCAGCCACACCTCGACTCTGGGAGGCCACGATACCCAGTGCGTCTTGAGGAGCACGTGCTGGATTTCTTCCACCGGCACCCAGTGGCGAGCACCGAAGACGCTGCCCGTATGTTTAGCGTAAGCCAGTACTACGTGTGGCGGCTTCTGGGCAGCGAAGGTTACCATCCCTTTCACTTCACTCGAGTCCAGGAGTTGCTGCCAGAGGACTACGCGCCCAGGGTCGAGTTCTGCCGTTGGTTGCTGCGGAACCCTACCTACAACGTGCTGTGGACGGATGAGTGCACGTTTACGCGCGAGGGACTCTTTAATATGCATAATGCGCATTACTGGTGCGAGAACAATCCGCGTGTGTTTCGGCCGGACCACTTCCAACACCGTTTTAGTGTTAATGTGTGGGCAGGAGTGTTGAACGGCCATTTACTGGGACCCGTCTTTATAGACCGTCTGAATACGGACACGTATCTCCAGTTACTACAGCGCGACCTACCCGAGCTGCTGTTGGATGTGCCTGTATGGAGCCGCAGGTACCTGTACTACCAGCACGATGGCGCGCCTGCGCACTTCAGTCTGCGGGTACGCGCCTACTTGAACGAGTCGTTCCAAGGGCGTTGGATCGGGCGCGGTAGCGTTATCCGCTGGCCGCCGCGTTCACCTGACCTGACGCCGATGGATTTTCATGTGTGGGGTAGGGCTAAAGACCTAGTGTATGGGAACGACGGCCATACAATTCGTACCGTGGAACAGTTACGAGCGCGAATTGTGAATGCGTTTGACGTGATGTCCAGTGAGCAGCAAGTGCTCACTGCAGTCCGGAGGCATGGCCTCGATCGTGCAAGACAGTGTTTGCTCACACAAGGCCGTCATGTCCAACATTTAATGTGATTATGTTTAATTGTAAATGTGTAAATAAGAACCTGTAATTAATAACTTGTAAATATGTAAATCTGTAAATATCAATGAATTTAGACTTTTAAACACGCCAAGTTAATGTAAACTTTACAATTAACGAATTGTATTAACTTGTCAGTCCAAAGCCTGAAAAAAGTGTGATGGGAAGTCAATTCGTTGTGAACAGTCAAAGCATTTAAATAAAAACAGACAAATGAGTTTCATTTATTTACAATACCTATAGGTACCTACCTACTCGCATCACTATCTAGGGTGCATCCCCTGTTTACGTTAATTTTTATTGCGTTCATTACTTTACTCCGATTCTTTGGAAAAAAAAAATGTCTCCCGCTCGCTATTAAACTAACGGTGACTAGGTAGGTAATTTGTAATTGTGTAACTATAACAAATAATGACGGCCGGGTGGTCGAGTGGGTCAGCGACCCTGACCCACGGTTGCGGGTTCGAATCCCGCTAGCAACAAATTTGTGTGATGAGCACGAGCAATTTGTGACTGAGTCATGGATGTTTATTAGTATTTATGTATGTTTATCCGTTATCAGTCGTCATAGCACATGCTACGCTTAGTTTGGGGCTGAATGATTGGTGTGAAAGTTGTAAAAAAATATTTATAAATTTCAAATACGCTAAATTAGCGCATAGGTGATTGAAATTTTAAAATGACACGTCATATTTCCTGCCAGGCGAAAATGCCATTTTCGTACCTTAAGTTCACTATAATTTAAAATATTGTTATATTCTGTCCTGAATTTTGGGTTTAAAGTAATACGTATGTCGTAGAAAATAATATAAAGACTAAAATTTGAGCTATATGTAAATTGGTACTATTTCTAAGATTTTTTTGGATGTAAAGGTAACAATTTTCCTGCTCGAAATAAAAATTGAAATTACCGCGAATCTAAAAAAGTTAGGTATTATGTTCGGTAGATGGCACTTAAGATACACACTGAAGCTAGCTGGTAATGGAACACGTGAAACCCGCCATCTTGTTGTTAGTGACGCAACAAGCTTCGTCTAGTGCCGCGTGTTCTTACGTATTTTATTATATTGTCATTTGACTGTTTTGTGATTTTAACGCGAAATTACATCATTTTGACCAGAAACTTCAAAGCTGATGGTATTAAGAAAGGGATGTAAAATATGACTAAGTAAACTAACCTTTAATCGTCAATTGCAGTATTTAGTCGAGGTTATGTTAAAAATCGTCATTTTCCTGGCTGGAAAATGACTACCTAAATAATGTTTGTTGTTGTTGTTGTGGTTTATTTGGAAAGAAAACCGACGTATCCCTCAAAAGCGATCTGATAAACAACAACTGTAATGAACCGAAGAGAATGCATGAAGAATTCCTGTGCCTTGTCATTCGGCTGTCAGTAAAAGTCATGTTCCTGTAGAACATTCTGGTCATTGTCCTGGCCAGGGACTAAAATATCGATAAAAAAATATATCGATATTAAAATTTATCGGTTAAAAATATTGATTTTTCTGTTATCGTTAATTATATCGAAAAAATATCGATAATTAATAATCGATAAGGCTTTTGTTGCGTCATGCATTGTTGCCAAATTTACGTTTTGATATTGTCTGGTGGCTAGGCTCGCGCGCCGCGCCGTTGCTGTTATTTATCGTTTATTTATTATTTATCGTATCGTTCTTTTTGCGCAATACCGTTTCGTAAAGGAAAGATTTGATTGTTTGTTTTTATTGAACAGGCTCCGAAACTACAAGACCGATTTAAAAATTTTTTTCACCGTTGGGTAGCTACACATCTCCGGTTGACATAGGCTATATTATATTTTCAAAAAATTAGGAATCCTTACTAAAACTCTAATAAATTTCTTACATCGCGTGTGCTACGAAAACTATTGATGATAGAACAAATGCGATGTAGGCGTCGTCACTGGGGTACGGGCGGGGAGTCATTTTGAAAATTCGTCACGGGGTACGGGGTCCACGCGAACGAAATCGTCGGCGGTCTGCTACTAATTAAGTATATCAATGTTGTTTTATATTAAGTGATTGACATAAGTTAGAAAATGAATCCTTATAACCGAATAAAGGAAAATAGAGGAAAATTGCTGTACCGTGTACTATCTGTGGGTTCCAGATAACGAAGAGTCACAGTCATTGATATCATCACGTAAGAAGCGTCAAAGCAATAAAATTTTAGTTTTAGAAGCCAACTCTGTAATTTATTCTGATGATGATCTTGACATACCGGATAGTCAGCCATTGTTCACTGAAACTGAAAAGTGCCTTGTTTCGGATACATCAAATGGTAGGTCAAGGTCAGACGTATCATCACATCGCTGTACGTAATGTAAAATGGCGAATCCTACAATCCGACGGCGACATGAATACCTGCACTACTGTTGGCTTTTCTTTTATATTTTGGCAGTGCGTTTGACACGTCATGTAGTTTGGCATTGTGTAACCCTGGATTCGCGCGAGTGTTGAGGCGAATAGCGAGGGCGGTCAGGCAAATATCAACCTTCCGAGCGTAGAGCGAATAGCACTTATGTCTACACGCGGAATGTCGCTATTCGCCTGAACGCCTCTCCGTTCGCTTCGCGCGAATGTGTAGACGCAGCAACTAAAGCATAGTAAAGGTATACCTACCTACTAGTGATGTAAGGAATATTTGCATTCGCGAATATCATCTGTGATGGTTTGGAGGGGTGTGTCTTACGAAGGCGTGACAAAGCTCCATTTTTGTGAACAAGGGTTGAAAACACGAGTAACTAACTACCAAAGCGATATTTTAGAGAAGGTGGTTAAGCCACTAAGTAACACTGTGTTCGCTAGTAAACAATGGATATTTCAACAAGACTCAGCACCAGCGCACAAAGCGAAATAAACCCAGCGCTGGTTAGACGTGAATTTAACGAATTTCATCGCCTCTAATGATTGGCCCCCTGCAAGTCCTGATCTTAATCCTTTAGATTATTGCTTATAAGCCTGCCTCAACCTCATCGAAATATCGAGTCCGGTTGTTTTCCGGTTGCCACTGTCTGCGTGTCTCTGCAACAACTTCTTGGCTCTTACGATTCTCTGTGGTACCCCACTCCATGTTTACACAGCTATGTGTTAAATCGAAATGAATAGAATAAAACCTACTTAATATAATGATATCTAATAACAGTACTACCGTCATATTATTTATTTTAAAATACCCTCATTTAAGGTGGGACAGAACTTATGGCAAGACTAGGTATGTATGTACGTTTTAGTCATCAGAAAACCTAACCCATAAAACCCCTCCGCACCACACCACCTCTTACGATAGCTCCTTTATCGTCCAAGCTGTTCGTCTCTGGAACTCGCTCCCAATTGCGATCAGGCGTGCGCAATCTGTTTACACATTTTAAGGAGCTCATGAAAAACTTCTACCTATCCACTTAACCATATCCTGCTGCAAAGCTGCTGTTATTCACTACTTTCTACAAATGTTAAATCAATTTTTTTTGTCTGTTGAATTAATGAAAAATTTCATTTCAATTAAGTGAAATGTATTTGAATAATATTAAATATTTTAATACCATGAGAAATATTTTAGTTGAGTAAAATTTTCGTCTTAATTCCGAAGTTGTATCAATTTAAGTAAAAATAGAGCCATTGATAAATGACTTCAAATTTAAAAGTGAATATTCGCATTCGCAAAAAATTAAGGGGGTCCTGCGCGAATTTGTGGAAATGTACGTATTTTTAAGTCACTTGTACTATGCGCTGAATTAGTTAAATACGTTAAAAGAACTTACGTAAGTTAGCCTGATCATTGCACAAGGTCGTGGCCTTGTTGAAATTTGAAACAAATTCTTTAAACATTATCAAACAATACAATACATAAATCTGATGACTACTAAAAACATTTTTTTTGACAACTTTCTTAATTTTACGCACGAAACAATAATAATTATTGATTTTACATTGATTGTATTTGTATTGATATTCCGCAGCCCCTTCTTTAAAAAGTAAATTTTAATTTTTAACACAAGCACGTGATGGTTTTGCACATTTTGCAGAATAAAAACATTGCTCTAACTAATTTACTTAGTCTGAAACTTCAAAGCAGAATTGTTCTTACTATAAATTTCAATAAGATTGATTTTGCTTTGAAGTTCAGACTTATGTCAGTTGTTGCGATCGCGCGGCACCCCCTTGAAAATCGATATTCGTTACATCATTAATACCTACATACCTAAGTACTTAAGTTTTCGTGTAGTAGGTAATGTAGGTAGGTACTTTCTATTGATTTTCTATAAACTAATTAAACGAAACATGACATCAGGTGACGGAAACTTGCCCATAATGAAGTGTAAAACACAGGTCATTTATTTTTGTAGCGAGTTTTCAACAGTTTAAAGTGTTTTATTTGGGTTTTAAAACGGCAACATTTTATTTTAAACGTTTTAAATCCGTTGTTTTACATTTATCTATACACTTCACATAATACATACTTATCTAGGTAATTCTCCCCAATTCATAATTTAACTAACAATAACAAACAACAACATAATATGAATGTGAATAAGGAGGTAAGTATGTAGGTAGAAGTAGGTATTTACTTTTAAAATCTTGAAATGAATCACTTTTTTACGGATTAACTCGCGTTTAATTTACTATTTACAAAGTTTTTTATACTATCCTGACGTTTCGAACCCTTTACAGGGTCCGTGGTCACAAGGAGACCGTCAAAAAAAGAAGATAAACGTCAGGATAATATAAAAAACTATGTAAATAATATATAAAAAATATGTAAATAATCCGTAAAAAAGTGTTTCATTTCAATGTGTAGTGCTCATTTTAAAATCTTATTGCACATTGTACATCTTGATGTACCATCATCGTGCAGGTTATATCTTCTTTATACACTTTTAGTTTTTCTTCTTCCCATTTTGCACCACAAATAAATAGGAATTTACTAAAATATGCAAGGAACGTACAACTGCCGCTTGCCAAAATGCAAAACAAAATTATAAGTAAAAAACCTTTTTAACAAACAAGCTTTTATTTAAATGCGCTAAAAAGAAAAAAATGACTTTCACTAAACTTTTACTATCAACTTATAACGTCATTACACAATTTATATGACATAAAAGGTTGTCTCGAGATTTAAGTAAGTAAGTTTATGTACTTAACTTGTACGTAACTTGTAGTTTTTTAGGTTTTAATAGTTAAAATCAATCACATCAGGTTATTTAATTTACTTGTTTGTTTACACATATACTCAAAGACTATCCAATTAAAATTCACAAAATGAATTATTTCATTAAAAATGAAAAAAACACGAATTCCTTTTTTGTTATGTTTAAAACACTTGATCTGACCTGCCCTTGAAGTTGCTAGAAACCGCAAGACGGTTTCTAGCAGTCACCTTATACAGTAAATCTCGCGACAACCTTTTATATCATATAAATTGTGTAATGACGTTATAAGTTGATAGTAAAAGTTTGTTTTTCTTTTTAGCGCATGTAAATAAAAGCTTGTTTTTTGAAAAGGTTTTTTACTTTTAATTTATTTTTTACTTTTTAGTTATCCCTAGACACCTGTTTCATCTGTTCATCTCACTATACACAAATATTTATATAACTGTACAAAATTTATTCACGTTTACCAAATCACCACCACTCACCACCCGTAAAGACGAATCAAACTCGACGCGGTTGTGTCGCTCAATTACTGAGTTCCTATGGCCACCTTTCAGCTCCATCATCAGACCCTGGTAACCATCTAGCACCAAAGTACTCTCAAGACGAATCAAACGAGCCGAGACTCGATGGGGTTGCGTCATTTCTTTACTGTGTTCCTAGAACCACCTTCCAGCTCTATCATCAGATCAGACCCTGGTAATCATCTATAAATAAAGTACTCGTCAAGACGAATGAAACGAGCCGAAACTCGATGGGGTTGCGTCGTTTCATTACAGAGTTCCTATGACCACCTTCCAGCTCCATCATCAGACCCTGGTTACCAATGAAAGACAAACTACTCATCAAGACGATTCAAACGAGTCCAAATTCGATGAGGTTGTGTTGTTTCATTGCAAAGTTTCTATGGCCACCTTTCAGCTCCATCATTAGATCAGCACCATGTCATCATAATATTGCATTGTCACGCGATTTACACATGTATGCAAAATTTCAGCTCAATCGGTAACCGGGAAGTGGATCAAATTTAAGTTGCAAGATTTCGTTTGAACAAACATACATTGCAAGATAAATACCTACAAGCTAAAAAGCTTGTAAAAAAAACAAACACTAATTGTCGGTGTCGCGTCGCTCCGCCGGCAATCCCAAACATCTACGCCTGCTAAAGCTGGCAACGTCGCACTCGTCAGTTTACAATATCGATATTAAAATATCGATATAATTATCGATATTTTTAACGCTTTTTCGTATCGATATCCAACTATCGAAATTTTATTGAAATATCGATATTTATAAAATATCGATTAAAGTCCCTGGTCCTGGCACCCTAATTTTAAAAATCCTATGTTAAAGCCGTAATACCTACTTAACTGTGTGAAAAGTCATTTTGTTGTTAATAATAGGTAAATAGCAAGTAATTTAAAAGCGAATAAATGCGTATTTCTTTATTTTGTTTCTAATTTTATTCAGTGTTTAAATTTAGCCACATAAAAAACTTTTATCCAAATACATCTGGTATGCACCACTATTTTTTTTAAAGTCTGTCGCCATAATAACCATTTTAGAGGTATTGTTTTGCTTCGACAGTTAGCGATGAAATAGCTTAATCAATTATTGCAAAACGGTTACCGTTTAACATTAGGCGGCCCCGTATATTGCCTTAGTATAATAAAACTTCGACATTTTATGCAACGATATGGATATTTAATGGGTTTAGTTTTGTACGGAATGATAAACGACCTCCGTAGTCGAGTGGTTGCTTGTTAACCCGGTTTTGGCGTCGCGCCGCACATTGGGTCCTATACTAGAGAATGGTTGGTCAAAAAGGCTTTTTAAAAAATTGAGGATACTTCAATAATATCTTGTGTCAGGCAAGATGAAGAGTTGGTACGTACATTAGAAGTCGTAAGAATGCGGTGGGTAGTAGGTAATTAAAAAAAAAAGCTGCCAATTGTCGAATGTTTCGTGTAATGTTTGCTGTTTGTTGTGCGTTATTTTAATTAACTACTCAATTCAAAAATTTATATCTCGAGAAATTGGAAGTGTGTATACATAAAATTTATGATGGATATTGGTGAAGGTATGTAGATTTATATTACATATAAAAAAAATGATAAATATGGTTTGTTTGTTTATAATATCGAACCAATAATATTCAGTTAAAATATTTAATACCGTTTTTTAATTTCTTATTATTTCGAGCAGCAGCATTTTGTCCTCATTTTTGTTAATGTATTTAGATTACTATAACATTGTAGTTAAAAGAACTGTTTACAAAAGTTAAGCATAAATGCTGTACTTTAAAAAAATAAGCTTTGTTTATGCCCGTGAATTTCACTACAACTGCATTTTTAAGTTTGTATCTATTTTGGAGAAGAGATTTTTATTGTTTTTCGTAAATTACTTAAACTGACAGTTTAAAATTGTAACTGATTAATGTCGGCACATAATTTAGCAAGTTTTCATTGTTTTTTTTTTTTATTTTGCGTAAACAATCACCAGAAGGGAGTTATGTAAAAAGTTTTTTTCTTTTCCACTTAAAAAATTATATTATATGATAATCAAATAATAAGAGATGATTATAACTGAGAACAACTGCCCTGAAACGGATTTACCAACAGAAAATACAGTACGCCTATTTTTTTTAGGAGAAGTGGGCCTTATCATATCGCAACCAACCGTGTAGCGTAACTAGCGTAGCGTAGAAGCAACCGTGAAGCGTAGCGGTGAAAAAATACTACCACCCCCTCTCTTCCCTTGGGTGTCGTAAAAGGCGACTAACGGACTAAAGACTGCACATACTTCCAACAGCATATAACGGCGTTGGTCTCACCACTTGTCACGCTGAGCACATGTGCAGTCGCAATTTGGTGAAAAGTGGACTATGACTGCTTTGCGGTCCTCGTTACCTAAGTCTCTGACTAACCCTTCGGGGATAATAGTTGTTATATGTATGTATGTATCATATCGCAACAAAAATACGTATTTTCGCTAAAAATGATACCTGATTAAAAAGGTCTTACAGTTTCAAAATATTTATCGAATTGCTTTTACCGTGCCAAATGTAATATCTAATACCAATATATTTTTTACAATAAACCTATTCGCAAGTAATACACAATAATTACACAATTGAATTTTTATTAAAAAAAATAGCGGCCGTCCGCGGTTTCACCCGCGTGGTTCCCGTTCCCATGAAAACATCGGGATAAAAAGTAGCCTATGTGCTAGTCCACTACTTGAAGTCCCGATATACCAAATTTCATCCAAATCCGTTCAGTAGTTTTTGCGTGAAAGAGGGACAAACAAACAAACTCCCTGACATACTTCCGCATTTACATTTACGATGAAGAAAAGCACTCCAAACAAGCTTTAGGATACTTATTTCGTCATAAATACGCTTTATATAATAGACACAAACGTTTAAACGCGATAAATAATAATGACCAAAAAATCGCTACTTCGGCCCCAACGTGCGCCGTCCCATTTCAACGGTTTCAATTCCCAGTCGGGTCATTTTAGAAAAACGGTTTTTCTTAATTAATGTCGTGTCGGGGTGTTTTTTTTTTTTTTTATAGCAGAAGGAGGCAAACGAGCAAGCGGGTCACCTGATGGAAAGTAATCACCGCCGCCCATGGACACCCGCAAAACCAGAGGAATCGCAGGCGCGTTGCCGGCCTTTAAGGAAGGAATAGGCTCGTTTCTTGAAGATCCCTAAGTCGTAACGGTCCGGAAATACCGCCGCCGAGAGCTGGTTCCACAACACTGTAGTTCGAGGCATGAAATTTCTTGAAAAACGCACAGTAGTAGACCGCCATCCATCAAGGTGATGTGGATGGAATGACAGTCGATTGCGTGTAGTAGGTGAAATCAGCGGCAGGGATCAAGCCGAACAAATTTCTATGTTTATGTATGTTAATCCGTTATAGTTACCCAACAACAAGTTTCAAGAAGTTTCAAAAGAAGCTTAACTTGAGCTAGATAATTGGTGTGAGCGTAGAAAGTTAAGAGTTTTGATAACAAAAGGTTGGTTTACGCAGAGTGACTAAAACCGCCGGGCGTGCATCAAAAGATTAATGGATACAGACAAAGCGAAAGAAGTGTGCAAGGACCGTAGTAGATGGCGAGCCATAGTCTCTGCCTACCGCTACGGGAAACAGGCGTGAGTTTACGTATGTAGAAAGTTATTATTATAATAAACAACTTCACCTCTGAAAATCTGTTCGATTTCTTCGGTGGGCTCTTGCGTGAGCTCCGTGACATCCGGCGGTTGGTCCGCGGCGTCGGGGGCGACGGGCTCGGCCGTCTTCTCTCTCTGTTGCTCCGGCTCCGGCATGTGTTCTAGACAAATTCATGAGTTACAATTACAACATTTAGCGAAACATGTATATAATATCAGCGACTGCTAGAAACCGCAAGAAACTCCAAGGGCTGGTCAGGTCAAGTGTTTTTAACATGACAATAATGACAAAAAAAAGAAATTCGTGCTTTTTTCATTTTTAAATAAACAATAATTAATTTTGAGAATTTTAATTAGATAGTCTTTGTGTATCTAATTTTTTAAAGCAATACCATAACAAAAATTAAATTAAAGACAGTTAAATAAAAATAACGATTATATACAACGCGCGGGCAGCGGCCGGTCGTTGACCCAACCGTCTTTTGACCCGTCCGCGTCAGCCGGGCGATAAGTACCTACGTTAGTCTGCAATTTATTTTCCTCTTACGAAATGTGCGTATTTTTCATATGTTATTGCTTTAAAATAAATAAGTTGATCAAAGACTATCCAATTAAAATTCGCATAATATATTCTCTTCCGCTTCAGCTTTTACAGTGATCGGACGTGTGCGATTTTGTTTTACTAAATAAATTATCTAAATTTTGTGTCTCTCGGACTTCGCCCTGTGTTGAGATTGACTCCGCAGAGACGTCGTTGGAGCCCCAACACCAGAAGAAATTTCGAAAAATATTTTTTTCCCCGTGCGTGATTCGAACCCGGATTTCTTGAGTGAGTGGCGGCGTCTTATCCGTTAGGCCAAGAACGCAGAGCTCGACTGGGCCGAAATAAGCGGCCGCTAGTTACATCTAACGCGGGTGCCCCACTACCGACTCGTCTGTTGCGCCCGTGGCAATTACTACGGCCAAGCCTACGTTAACAACGACGAACTACTATTACTAGTATAGTTGGACAATAGTCATTATAGTATAACCTACGACATAAGAAACAGAGTACCAACTTTTAGTCAAATATCGACTAAATTCACCAACATCAAGTACTATGGACCGAGAAGCCGATATGTCAGTCTGTGACGACGTAAGCGACGAGTCAAGAGGCGATGTAACCCCGCCGAACTATGTTATGGCGCGCAGCAGGAATATCACAACGGAAGACTTAAATGGCTTTAAGGAAGAGATCAAAAATATAATCCAGTCACTGCGGACGGCCCAGCAACAAGAGATTAAAAATATCACACCAACATTATTAGAAATCAAGCAAACAAACTCGAATATAGAAAGTGCCATAGCCTTAGTTTCTGCACAAAATATAGAATTATCTAAGAGAGTAGATACACTGGAAAATAAAGTAAAAGAGGATAAAGAATACATAACATTGCTGGAAGAAAAATTAGAAGGCATGCAGATGGGGTGGCGAAAATCTAATCTCGAGATTAAGAACGTACCTAAGAAGATTAACGAAACAAAGGAAGACTTAGTTGGAATGATTTTATGCTTATCTTCTAACATAGGAGGAAACATAAACAAAAGTGATGTCAAAGACATATACAGGGTGCGTGCAAAGAAGGATGCTCAAAATTCATCAATCATAGTAGAAACTTCATCAGCAATTTTAAAAAATGATATGTTGAAATTGTGTAAGAATTTTAATGTTAAGACAAAATCGAAATTATGTGCTAAACACTTGGGTTTTCGTACTTCTGAAGACACACCGGTATTCGTGTCTGAGCAGCTAACTGCGAAAGGTTCCCGCTTGCACTTTCTCGCCAGAGATCTTGCAAGATCTAAACAGTATAAATTTTGCTGGACCTCATACGGTAGAGTGTATATACGAAAAACTGAAAACTCATCAATTATACAAATTAAGTCGGAAGCCCAGGTACAGCATCTCATAAATCAAGACTGACTAGAGTCGAACACAGCTTTTCCTAAATCCATCCAAATAAGGCAAATTATATTTTTTATAAATTATGTTAATGTTAAGATTGTTAGATTGATTAATGCTACCTTTTATTGTTATACTTCTGTTAGATTAATTAATGCTACCTTTTATTGTTATATTTCTGTTGGCAAACATACTCTTAAATTTTTTATCATATTTTTAATTGGGTGGCTCTGGTCGTCAATATGTAATATTATGTTATACTTTTTATGTAGGTTAGTCAATTACTTATATCGGGACTTTTACTCATCATACTTACACTTGCATAGACAACCGTGCAGATTTACATATCTAGTCACCCATAGAATAACATATAGACACAAAAATACACATGCACATTTACTCAAGACTGCTTACACTTGCTCACTCACATGTACACACACATATTCGCTTTCTCATGTTAATAAATATATATATTACTATATAAGTTTAAATAACCCGGCAATTCATTGTAACTGTTATCTTACTCTAGTCTCTTTAAAACTACACGGATTTTACTTAAAAAAATATAACTTTCTGATTTACCTTTTAAATTGGTTTCACGTTTTGCTAAAATATTATTATTACTCATCATTTATACACACATATGCAAAACATTGTTTAATACTTGTGGACACACACTCACACTTATTTACTCCTTTCAACAAACGTTCACATATACAAGTATACACGCATTACACTTACATATTATTATCAGCTTTCACATGCTCCAAGTCAAGACTTATTAAAATTACACGCGTATTACTTTGCTCCTCTACATAATGACTGATACATTACAAACTATAACTCAAATTGACCACATGGTATTTGCTGGTTCAGAGAGATGTGATATTGGAGATGTAGCAAATAAATTAAACATAAAAAGTAACGACTTAACGATGCTCACACAAAATATCCGGAGTGTTTACTGTAATTTAGACAACTTTCTTGTCACAATAGCCCAACTAAACTGCACTCCTGATATAATTATCTTAACTGAATGTTGGTTATGTGATTATAAGCCTACGCCAAATATAATAAATTATACTCCATTTGCCTCTTCTCGCTATTTGAACAAGAGTGATGGAGTAATAGTATACATAAAGGAAAATATCAAGGCAAATGTAAAAGAAATTTATATACAAGATGCTTCTTGTGTACAAATACAAATAAATAATATTACCTTTATAGCAATTTATCGCTCTCCTTCCATTACACATGCTGATGGCTTTATTGACTCACTAAATCTACACTTAGAATCCATAGAGAGACATAGAAATATCGTATTAACAGGGGATATTAATATTAACACCATACCTCGGGAAACGGAACAAAGTTTTGAACGAAGAAACAGAGCAAATTACCTTGATATGTTGGGAACACATAGCATCATGATGGGACATAATTTACCGACCAGAGAAAGCAATACGCTTGACCATGTTATGATAAAAATTGATTACAATATGCGAGCTCAGGTGGCAGTTCTGAACACTGCTGTGACTGATCACAATATGGTCTTGTTACATCTCTCTAGATTAAGTGGCAAGATGCACTGTAAAAAAACCAAAACTGTAATTGATTATGATGGTGCACTGTTAAGTCTGAGAGAAAAGAACTTGGCAGATGACCTATTGGTATCGAATGACCCGGAGTACGTAACGCATAGGCTGATCCAGCGTATCACCGACTCCTTGAAGGAAAACACTAGGATGATTTATATTCCTAAGACCAAGCGAAACCTTAAACCCTGGATAACACCTGGGATGTTAAGAAGTATTAGACACAGGGACCGATTATCACAGAGACTGAGCTTAAATCCAAAAGATGAGATACTTGGGATAACCTACAGAAGATATCGCAACTACTGCAATAACCTCATAAAAAAGTTAAAACGAAATTATGAAAGGGAGCTACTGCAAGATGCTGCCGGTGATCCTAAGAGTCTCTGGAAAAACATAGCGCATATTACACACAAGAAAAAGTCAACATCTGACAACACTAAGCTCCTTAATGTCAAACACTCGCAGAAGGAGTCGGTGGATTGGGTTAATAGGTTTTTCAGTTCTATTGGAAAAAACCTCGCCGACAACATAGTCCAAACAAATGGTACGCAGCTATCAGACCCTCATAATGCTCCTCATCTTTCTTCTTTCGTTCTCTCTGAAACAGACGTAGAGGAGGTGCATAATGTCATTATGTCCCTAAAAACTTCTAGTGCCCCTGGTTGGGATAATATCCCAACCAGTTTCCTTAAGCTTGCGAGCAGAGATTTGGTTCCAATCATATGTCATTTAGCAAATCTTTGCTTCAATAAAAGCTTGTTCCCATCACCCCTAAAAGAATCCATCATTACTCCAATATACAAGGGCGGGGGCGGAGATGATGTCAATAACTACAGACCAATATCTGTTCTGCCTTCTATATCCAAAATTATTGAGAAGCTCATAAACACACGACTAAAAAGTTACTTAAATAAATACAACCTCTTATCAGCTTCTCAATACGGGTTTAGATCGGGCAAATCCACTGAAGACGCTGTCGAGGCACTTACATCTGTAATTGTTGATAATCTAGATAACAAAAGAAAATGCCTGACGGTCTTCCTAGATCTGAAAAAAGCATTTGACACCGTCTCTGTTCCCATCCTACTACAAAAATTGGAAAATATAGGCATCAGGGGCTGCGCTTTAGATCTTTTCGCAGACTACTTAAACAATAGAACGCAAAGGGTAAAAATAGGTGACATAACAAGTGAGAAGACCAGCATAACCTATGGCGTTCCGCAGGGGAGTGTTCTTGGACCTACATTATTCCTCATTTACATTAACGATCTATGTAACATGAAGCTGGAGAATACCAGAATATTTTCATATGCGGACGACACAGCTGCAGTGTTTGCCGGAGCGAATTGGGACGACGTCAGGGGTGCTGCAGAGGGTGGACTAACTAAGATCGCTGAATGGCTATGGACTAATTTACTTACGTTAAACACCTCTAAAACCAACTATATGTGCTTTTCTATATCAAATAGGACCCAACCTGACAGTACCTTTGATATTAGAATTCACAACAGTCATGTGCAAGACGTCCCATGTACTTGCCCATCTATAAAGAAGGTTGATATTACCAAATACCTAGGCATTATGTTGGATCAAAGATTGTCATGGCAATCACATGTGGAATTGGTTTCTTGCAGACTGAGGAAGCTTATGTGGATTTTCAAAACTCTTAGACACGTTGCCTGCAAGAAACTGCTTAATCGAATCTACGACGCGCTGGCAAAATCATTGACAACATACTGCATTACAATATGGGGGGGAGCCTTAAAAACTCACCTTCTACAAGCTGAAAGAGCGCAAAGAGCTCTTCTTAAGCTAATGTTTTTCAAAAAGCGTCAATTCCCAACTAGCACACTATACTCTATAACTGACTTGTTATCAGTTAGGAAGCTCTATATCCTACACACTGTTTTAAAGAAACACAAGACCTTGGAGTATAATGTCTCAAATCATAAAAGGCGAAGGCGGGATAGAGTGTCAATATGATTATATGTCCTCATATTTATATAATACATTAAACAAGAGCTTAAATATATATCCTATGACCTTTCGTGAAAGTAGACTAAAGCTAACATCATGGTTAAAGTCTTTGGAGTATGATGAGACTGAAAAACTTCTAAAAATGTACACCTGACACACCCACACTAACACACACACACGCACACTAACACACACACACACACACCACACACACACACACACACAAATTTTGGTTTTTGGTTTTACTCGCGTTCCGTAGCGTTTTAAAAAAATGTATTTTAAGGAAGAGCGACTCCCTTTGGTTCAGGTGCAATAAGTACTTAAAAGAGGGAGTCGATCACTTGTGTGTCAAGTACTTTGGTAAAATAATAAACTATTTTTGATTTTATTTTTTTTGATATTTATTTAAAAATGAAAAAAGCACGAATTTCTTTTTTGTCATGTTTGAAACACTTGACTTGACCAGCCCTTGAAGTTTCTTGCGGTTTCTAGCAGTCGCCTTATATAGGTAATGTTAGACGAAAATTAGATCAATCGATTAGCACATCCCTAATGCGTGCCCCAGCACCAGATGCCGAAGTTTGACAGTTGAGCTACCGCGCTTTTGGTAGTTTAGCCTTTTCGGTATGGAAAGGGGACGTGGAGAACCCCACCTAACCACGCCATTTCTTTGGGGGTAGGATAAACTTAAGGTTGCATTCACTAAGAAAAAACAAACAAGTGATTATGATAACTAAAGATACTTACGGCTCAAATAATGGTTGACGATCTCATCCTGAACAGGCTCTTCGACTTCAGGCATCGGCGGCGGCAGGTCTAAGGGGCCGCGCCTGAGCAGCTGCAGGTTGCGCTTGCTCATAGGCGACGCGGGCTCGGGGCGCGGTTTACGCGCGCTGGACTTGGCCGGCGTGCCTGGCTTTACGTCGATGAGGAACTGGAAAGAGAACTCTTTGATAACACATATTTGTAAGAATGAGCTTGCACACCAGTCATCATGATCGGTATTTTATATCTCTAATGTGACTGAGATTTGTACCTAAAGACGATTTTTACAACTTTTCAAAACTTGGTAAATTATGATGTTTTCAACCGAACATGTATGATCAATGAGAATCCATAGGTTGGTGGTTCAGATCCAGCTCGAAGGACCACATTAGATGTAGGGTTTCTGCCCTACAGTCTTAAGATGTCAGTTAGTTGAGTTAAACGGCGTCACTGGTTTATATTTTTATTTAATATCACAAAATTAAAATGACAGTAAAATGTTTATTAGTTGGTGGCTTTCGCATAACTGGCTATAAATAGCAATTACTAAATAACATTGTGGCGGTAAGTGCTGATACGTAAGAAACAGTAATTTGACTCTACCTATATTGTGCATTTGCTAAAGTGTACAGTTATGTACATAACAATAGTAAAACGTTCCTAGGGTCTTCCCCGTACCGGAACGTAGTCAAGTCTCACATGTAGTAATTTTTTCTCTTAAACTTACTGATTGTACCCCACCTGAGGTAAGTACCTCAACGGAAAATCTTTTCATAGTTCAATATTAACAAAACCATCACCTCGGCCTCGGGCAGCGGCTCTTGCGCCGCCACGCTGCGCAGGAGCCACAGCGGGCTGAGCGCGTGACGTCACACTCACCTCGGCCTCGGGCAGCGGCTCTTGCGCCGCCACGCTGCGCAGGAGCCACAGCGGGCTGAGCGCGTGACGTCACACTCACCTCGGCCTCGGGCAGCGGCTCTTGCGCCGCCACGCTGCGCAGGAGCCACAGCGGGCTGAGCGCGTGACGTCACACTCACCTCGGCCTCGGGCAGCGGCTCTTGCGCCGCCACGCTGCGCAGGAGCCACAGCGGGCTGAGCGCGGGCACGTGCGGCAGCGCGCGCGCGGCGGCGGCGGCGGCGGGCGCGCTGCCCGCGACGCAGTGCGTGACGCGCTCGTGCGGGCAGTCGTAGCGCACGCCGCCGCCGCGCGACACGCACGCCGAGGCGCGCTCGCGGCATATGCCTTCTAAGCCGGTCACCCAAATCTGCGATAGTTGTATTATGGGCTTTTTAAGAGGGTTTACGCATTTCGATTTTCCATACAAACTTCCAAGTCGACATTTTTAAAAACTAATAAGCTAATTTTGATATAACTTTACATGCGTAAGTAAAACACAGGGATCTAAATAGTTTGTTGAAACTATTTTTAAATATCGTTTACTTAGCTGAGTTATTGCGATTTAAAGTACACTATATAGAAAGGTTAAAATCGCAATAACTCAGTTAAATAAACGTTTTTTTTTATGTTTTCAACAAACTATTTAGATCCCTATATTTTACTTCAGCATGCAAAGTTTCATTAAAATTGGCTTATTGGTTTTTAAAAATTTCAACTTGGAAGTTTGTGTGGGAAACCGAAATGCGTAAAGTTAAGTTAAGTTAAATTAAATCCTCTTAAGTTAAATTAAAAAAAATATCGCTACTGTCCCACAGCTGGGCAAAGGCCTCAATCATTGAAATCAAGTCAAGTCAATCAATCAACACTACAATTTATGGGTGCTGGCTTAATAATAAACATAATTATGTTAACTGCTTTTTAAGAAATACTTTACCTTTATTAATTATGAAATATAGACATAGCTTACAATATAAATGCATGTGTAGCGAAAAGGGGCATTTTTGATATTTTTTATGTTACTTTGTTTTGCAAGTATTATGTTATGCATTTTTAAGGTAAGTATTAGCAGTGATACAATATATATTTTTTTTGTATTTACCACTTACGTTTTAGAAAATCTGCAA
The DNA here is from genome assembly GCA_963921215.1 of Scoparia ambigualis. Taxonomy (NCBI): domain Eukaryota; kingdom Metazoa; phylum Arthropoda; class Insecta; order Lepidoptera; family Crambidae; genus Scoparia; species Scoparia ambigualis. Next base: position 4,836,286 of record OY992503.1, read on the forward strand.
TAATAAAACTTACACAGAATCCATCAAAAATAGGTCCAGCCTTTTTAATACTGCTCATGTCAAAGTTTTCAAATGCAGCCAACATTTCTTTGTCGACACTTGTATCACTTTTCTTTGATGATGTTTCTTGAGTTAGCTAAAATAACGCCTCAAAATGTTTAACCACAATTATTCTTCATTAAAACACAAAGCAAATAAGTAATAAGTGTTTTTTTATTACCTTCATTCTTCCTGACAAAGTAGACACATCTGTCGCTCTGCTTTCATCGACGTAATTACTTGGAGGTCTCAGATTTGTGATGCGTGAAAAATTCAAACCTACAACGAAAAACGACATTTATTTATTATATTTATTTGTTTTTAGTTGTTTTTATGTATTTTGCAACATTACTTAAATATATTATTAGTATAATATTCATTAATTATTGCAAAAATACAGCAAAACGCGGACTGAATTCCCAAGGGTAATTTTCAAGGTTTAGTCTAGGAATGACTGATTCGCAGAATGACTACGTAGTCTATTATTGACCGATTCGTGGAATGTACAATTCTATAAATGACTGATTCTAGTAATGACCGATTCTACAAATGACTGATTCTACAAAAGACCGATTCTACAATTGACTGATTCTACAAATGACTGATTTTAGAGTTTATGAACAATAGAGATTTGATAAGGAATTTGGTAAATAAAATGCAATGTAAGGAATAACGAATCATTTATTTCAAACATTTTTCACCATAATCAATGGCGCTAACCTGTTAACAATTTTTATAAAGAAAAAATAGTTCTTGTATTACAATATCTCATACTAACTACATTTTGTAGCGCAAAATCAAAGATGTATTCAGATTAGGTCTAAAAATAAATAAACAAAAATATCACTTAAGAATACGTAGTTGAATATAGGTCATTTTTATAAAGAAGACTACTGATATTTCACCATTTTGAGTTGCACTTGTCAGTGTCAGTGACGACACAGTGCTCTCAGTGTTGATGCTGCTCTTCTTCTTCGTCTAAAGCAATAGCTATCATTGCTAGCTCCGTAGTATTTAACAGTACCATAGCAACAATCACGATAATTGACGACGGACACGTTTTCACTGAAGCTCCGTGAACTGGGTACTGACATGTGTGAATTGAATTACTTCCGCAACACAGTAGCACTGATACTAAACAGAGCGAACAGGAAGTTTGACCAAATCTGAATACATCTTTGATTTTGCGCTACAAAATGTAGTATGAGATATTGTAATACAAGAACTATTTTTTCTTTATAAAAATTGTTAGCAGGTTAGCGTTTTTTTTTTTCTTCCCTTCGTCATTGATTATGGTGACAAATGTTTGAAATAAATGATTCGATATTCCTTACATTGTATTTTATTTACCAAATTCCTTAACAAATCTCTATTGTTCATAAACTCTAAAATCAGTAATTTGTAGAATGAGTCAATTGTAGAATCGGTCTTTTGTAGAATTAGTCATTTGTATTATCGGTCATTACTAGAATCAGTCATTTATAGAATTGTACATTCCACGAATCGGTCAATAATAGACTACGTAGTCATTCTGCGAATCAGTCATTCCTAGACTAAACCATTTTCAAGAATAACATTAAAAATAATCGCAAAAAAGCTTAAACATAATTGGTCAAAAATAAATATTTATATGTTACACAAAATATACAGCTTAATATCAGAGAAGATGAGATTAGCATACCACATGATTAGTGGATAGGTAACTAAAGCCATAAGTATGTACTTACTCATATCAGGCAACCGATGCTCCGCTAGGGGCGATGACGTAGATGCGCCTGCGACTCTATATTTCGCGAGGGGTAAGGCGTAACCTTTCGCAGCAGATTCTTTCACCCACATGGGCAGAACACACGCTTTGCCGTACTCAAGAGCCGCTTTATACTTTTCACTGCCTACACCCTCTCTATTTGATAAAAAAAGATCTATTATAAATTGGGCCAAAAATGTCCTAAAAGTTGTATTTGCCAATACGAAATCGAAAAACGTCTTTATTATATCATAACAAATATATAATTATTATAAAAGAGTTTTGTTAAATTAAACTCTTCTACAAATGAAATAGAATCCTAAGAGAAATCTCAGTACTTCAATTTTGGATCACCATCTTACTTTTATACACCACACCATCTGATAGCAATTAAAATATGTTTAACAAAAATAATACTTCTGATCACACTATTAAGCAAATAAAAATTATTAATGTACAATCATGCATTTACTAGCTACATTTACTTACTTGGTCAACACAACAATATCTGTAGTTTCGCTCTGAAATGCCCCTGAGAAATTTCCACCATTCTCATTGATGAGCTTTGTTATCATCACCTTGTCCCGTTTACTGATGCCCGATGTGGTGACTTGCAAGTTAGCAAAGATGACCAATTTGTGTTTACTAAAATCAGATGAGGAGCCGTTCACGTTGAGGTGCAACGAAGCTTCCCATACAGCTTCCACCCAATTCTCACTCATTACTGGTATGCCTTTTTCAACTGATTTCTATGAAAACAAAAGTAAAAAAACCAATATCTAACACAAATATTGTACAGTTGACTATAATATATTAGCTGTAGCTAGTTATTACCAATAGGTATTTGATTGATTCTGTAAGAATACTTTATTGCCACAAGGTATAACAGTGTTTATTTGCTAACCATACTTTAGATCTTCACCACCTCACATTAAAGGCAATTAATGTTATCATCAATTAATTTTATTTTAACAAATAATATAATTTATTTGCAGAATAATAAGTATACTCACCATGTATTTATCGGACAGCACTGTGTCCGACACAAGATGTGTTGTGTCATCTGTTAAAACTGTGTTGTACAGTCCACCCATCCAATGCACTTTCTTTCTGATGTTTTCCTAAATGGGTTTTAAATATTATTATTTACTCACAGCATTATCTAGTTACATAAGCTGCATAAGTAGTTGCTTATGATATTTTCTAATCACTAGTATCTATGAAAGTCTCAGCCATTTCATGCCACCCTGCCCCCTTACTCTTGAAACCGATCGCTAATGGATCAGATTGGTATTGTGAGTTTTCGTATTTTTAAGTTACGACACCAGCGCTAATTTGGATTCATATTGGATGAACTATATGGCATTGAGTTTTGTATTTTTTTTCACTCAATATCCACGCAATATGAATCCATATAAGCTCTGGTGTCGTAACTTAGGAGTACCAAAATTCTCGATACCAATCTGATCCAATAGCGATCAGTTTCAAGAGTAAGGGGGCAGATTGTGGTATTTAGATTGAGATTAATAACAACATTTAGATTTACATATACAAAATCAATGAAGATTTTTGCATTCAACTATAGACTATGCATTCAAACTTTATTATTGCATAATAATAATATTAATTAATAATAATACTTTATTGCACAAATAACTTACATTAAGACACACGTTACACAGGACATATACAAAGGCGAGCTTATCTCTAGAAGAGATCTCTTTCAGCCAACCCTAGCTGTGGTGATAAAAATTTAATATGCGGGACTAATTGCGCTAAACTTATATACATACATAAATTAAATATATTTATTTAAATAAATAGACATACACATATAAAATATTATAACAAACAAATTACTTATACTTACATGATATATTATTATTATGTTACTGATTATTCTGACAATTGAAAAAAAAAGAGTTTGTATTTAGATAATATTACCTTTTTTTGTTTAGACAATCCACTAGCAGTTACCACTAAGCCTCTCATGGCTATGGTAAACACTGGCTCTGGGCCTGATGGAATTGGCACTCCCTCCGTCAGGCAACATGATAAGCAGCGAGGTCCAACAATTCTGTAGCAAGATAATTTATTATTATAGTTGCATACATACATCCACTCACAACTATGATTCTCATAAGGTTAGTCAGAGACTAGACTATTATAACATACAACAGTAATTCATGTTAACAAAACATACCAATTTAGGTAAAAATAAAGCCTTGAGTTGAAGCAAGTAAACCGTTTCACCTTTTGTTTTCCGTATGACACATTTATGTGTCACACACAATAGTATTTCTATTGTATCTGGTATTACAAAAAACGAAGCGTTAAAAGCAAAGGACTTCCTCTGCTTTTACTTAAGACATGACAATCAGTGCCCTGACAGATAGGGTACTATGTCACAAAACAAATGCTTCAAAAATTACAAAGCAATTAACAACCAGCTTGTGCAGGGCATGTGCAAAGAAAATGGAGTCCATGCAGCATACTATGACTTGACTCACTGGTAAGGATTATAACCCTCCCTAGCTAAGATAATAGCCCTCACAGACATTGACAAACTTATAGCGGATTCTTCACTGAGGAAGTAGTGAAAGAATGGATTGCATAAAAAGGCAAAAAAAGATAAGATGTCATATATTGTTAATTGTAATAATAAAAATAACAAATAGCTTTCAATTTATGCATAATTTTGAGTTTCTTAGTAAAAATACTTACAAACATTTAGTGGTCTTTAATCTTTCATAAAAATCTCCTTCAAACTCTTGTAAGACAAACACATCTCTTTTAGTTAAGCCAGTAAACAGTGTCCAACTACTTTCGTTAATCCATTGTGCTTGTAGACCACCACCTCGATGTTGTTCACAGGCCTGCAGAAGCAAAAAATATGGTCTGTATATTCTAAGTCTTCATAAAATAATTTATATTAGTACTATTTGCTCATTCTCTTCTCTCTCGTCCTTAGCCTTTAGGCATCCACTGCCAGTCTGTGAGGTGTGCACATGAACATCCTGTTCGGTCTGCTAATATTTTGTAAATACATTAAAGTTATGAGAGATTTTTACACCTTGAACACTCAAAAAGAGATATTCTTTATACAGAAACAAACAACAATCTGGCCTAGAATTAAAACTTGTAGCATGATCTACCACAGTAACCCACAGTAGATCATCTGCTGATTCCGAAAGTCCACTAAAATTCATCAACATATTTATAAATTCAGATTTAACTTATCTAACTTACAAAATCTTTTTTTTATTTTAATATCATTGCACAAAATGTATTTTTCCTAGTAAGTTGTAAACTATAAAAAAATAATAATAAAACTTACCGTAAAAGCAAGTTGCATATCTTCTGAACACTCATTTTCGCTTTGATAATTCTGTGGAATTATAAAAGCCACTTTAATATCTTCGTTCATGTTTATTTAAGTTTCGCAGAATAATCCAATTACATTTTTCTAAAAAAGACTAATGTTTACAATATTTGTTTGACAATGACAAAAGGAAAATTAATCGTTTCGTTTTCCCTCCTTCATACACTATTTTGCCGTTTCGTAAAATTCCGATTTCCGAAGCGCGCTATAAGTGGTGGGCTGGCAACAAAAGGAACTTTGAGGAGCGGACTTCAGCGGACGACGGTAGTATTAGGTTATTCTGTGGTGGTATGGTAGCATTGAGATCTGGGCATTTTTTTTTCGATGTACCTTAGTTTTTTACGTGTCAGAAGTTTTTGAAATGCTCTAGAAATGTATCCATTAAAGTTAGGTCATTCAAACTTTTAAATTCCGGTAGCTGAATCATAATTTTCTTTAAAGTTAATAAAAAACTCTTAAATACCTCATGCATTAATAAAATATTGGTAACGAAAGCAGCTAACTACCTTATTTTTGTATGTCAGATTTTTTGTTTTGGAAAAGAAGTTGAAAATTTATTGCATGTATCCTATCATTTTCATTGATGTTTTTTATTTCATAAAGACTTAAGTGTAAATTTACAAAATCAAACCTCATTTCCACTTAAATACATATTAAAAACAAGTTCAAACAATGGGCGATTTTCCGAGATCAAAAAAAAAAAGAAATTGGTTCGTAAATGACTTCATAGATGGCGCTTAGCATAGATTAGTATGGCGCATGGTAAAAGGCGGGTTCATGAAGAGCACGTGTATGGCTGCGTAATATTTATTCTATTCCAAAATAGAAATAGGTTCTGGATGTCCTGAATATAAATAGGTAAGGACTTACTATTTTTTTATTCTTTTGGTAGACAAGTAAAAGTGTAGAATTTATTACAGCCCTTAGGTAGGTACGGCTTTTATAAAACGACATCTATCGGGTGTTTTTGAACTAATTTTTACTTTTTAATTTGGGCTGTCAGAAAATCGCCCATTCAGAAAAAAAAGTTTCCCCTAATACGTTACCAAAATTATGTTTGTCATATCTCCCAAATAGTGAAAAAAACTAACAAACAAACTACTTAATTTGCAAGTGGCAACATTTTTCTTTACAAGAAAATACTCAAAACTGTCGTAGGTTATCTAAAATCTAAAATCTGATAGGGAAAAGTCCTGTTCTGCGCGTGCCACCTTGTGTTCTCCGCAATACCACAGGTTAGTATTACGTATTTTGATACATTCTTTAGTATTATTGTAAGTTATTGTATTCATTAGGCATCAATATTTATTCAGGAATATGAATGTAGTAAGCATGTATTCATACCGTTTGTAAAAATATGTATTTTTCGATTTTTATAACAAGGGAAATTTCCGTTACATATCTTTTCCGTTTCTGGAATGGCAGTAACGTAGGCAAGGAAAGCAAAAAGTAACGGAAAAGAAGCATGTGTTCAAAATGGGAAATTCATCTCAGTTTTTTTTTTTTTTTATAAAATATAAAAATAATATTAGTGGACAAGAAAGAAAGATAACTTTTTGAACTGAATTTAACTACACAAGATATATATAACTGCCATAAGAATGACTTAAAGAGATTAGGAAGGGTAATGTAGGTAAGTTAGAAAGTTTTTGATACTGAAATTAACTATAAAACATTAATAGGTATTAGTGATACAAGGTGTCATATAAAACTAAAAGTTTAGTAAAAAATTAAAAATAATGAAAAGAAACATATTTTATTTTTCTCTCCACAAAGAGTTACTGAATTTTAAGATGCATTTAATTAAGAACTTCGTTTCTAAAATATCAAGTATACTTACTGCTAATTAAAATCTAAAGAATCTATGTAATAATGAATCTATAAAATCAGAAAAAAATACTGTGTGTTTTAAATAAGACGCACGACTGGTGATTACTTTATACACATCAAAAAGTTATGCATTAGGTACACAATATAAATACTGCCTTAGAATTCCGTTACCGTTCTTTCCGTTATTTACAGAAAAAAATATGTTATTTAATTCACAATTACTCTATTAATTAAAGACTAATTCTTCAAGTTTCTTTTGTATATTATAAACTATTGTTATCCGCTTCTTATAAAAAAGGAATTACTTCGTTCCTTGTGCGACCTGGTAACGGAACCACAAGAAATGTACTGTTATTTTAAAAATATACCAATTTTTATTTTTTAAATGATAAAATTATAAAGAGAAACTGTTGCCTTACTAAATCAAATCATTTTCTATAACTTTTCTTATCTTTATTTTAGTTTTATCCGCTAGAGGGCGCGAACTAGTAAACATTAGCTCCGTATCTTAGGCGCAGGACAAACACAAGCGGCGTCGGGCGCGGGCGCGGTGCGGGCGAGGCGCGGGCGAGGCGCCCGCTCATTCGTATTTCATATGAATCGTATAGAAGCGGCGGGGCGCGGGACATATACATGCGGCGAGGCGCGGGCGGGGTGCTCGTACGCCGCTTTCTCGCCCGCGCCGCACCACACTTGGCAGCGGCGCACTGGATAAGGGTGGACATTATATCGGAAAGTTTCAGTATCGATACTGATTTTCGATACTGGGCCTCAATATCGGAATTCCGATACTAGTATCGGAACTACACACATTTTTAATAAATGTGTACAAATAAAAAAGCAAAATTAATTTGAAATAACATTTTTACAATAATTAACAAATCGACTTTAAAAAACGTCTCTCGCTTGTGAGGACACAATCACATAAATCTCAAAACAATTAAATAATATTGATAATAATGTACCTTTAAGCATGCAATGCAATTGACTAGCTAGCACTGTCATAATGTTCATAAATAACTGAAAAAATATATTTATTCTGTTTAAAATCATATACTTTAATAATTTTTATTTCGTTAAATATAACGATATAATTTAACGATAGGTACGTATGAAATAATACTAATATGAACAATAAACTTTAATATTAACTATTTATCAGTCTACTTCGTCAAAAGATAAAGACATGTTGTTTTTGCGCCTTAAAATTAGAAAACATAAATAATACGACGTCTAAATATAATAATCATAATAAGAAGTGAATAAATAGTGTCTGCAAACATTGGTGACAGAAGTTTTAAAGGAAAAGTGTTAAAAACTGCAAAATAAAAAAGTGCATAAAAATCGACTCAAAACATAAAAACAAGGAAAATTTTTATGATAAAAACTACATGCAGCAAAGTGCATTGATAAACTCCCAAATAAAACTTCTAATGTGCCAGTGAACAGTTTTTAGTTTTTGAAATAGCAAAACGGTCTTTTAATGACCAGTCAATTTTTGATCGTATTGATAAATGGACTTTGAACCCGTGAAACACTACTTAGTTTAGTAACAAAATTTTATCACCAAGAACGCCATCTAACGAGGAACAGCTGAACCCCTTGAAAAGTTAAAAGGACTGTAACAACGCCATCTAGCGCAAAGAAAGAACTACCTACGCATCGAAAAGTAAGAGTTTTTGACAGTTGACTTTCTTACTTTAGATAACCTTGATAAATATAGATGGCGCTGACGTGCACAAAATGTTTAAATATAATAAAAAATCGACAGTATTTAAAATGTAACAGGTGCGATCATGAATACCACCTAGATTGCACTGAAGTAACGGAAAAAAGATTCTACTTGATGTCGAATTTAATCAAAACCAACTGGGTATGTCAAAATTGGTATGATCAACAAAACATGGGAGCTGACAAAAACATGGAGGCTTTGAGCTGCAATGTAACACAGCCCAAAAAATATCAAATAAATGTATCTGTTGAAAATTCTTTTGAGTCACTGTCTGACAGCGAATATTCATCCCTTACTACAGACAGCAAAATGCACAAAACCTGCCCAGAAAAAAATTTGGGCGAGCCATCTGAAGACTCTCAAGACATTAAAAATAAAATCTTACTTTTAGAAAACAACCTAAGAGCGGCAAGCAACAAAATCGAAACCGTTCAGTTAGAAAACTCTACTTTGCGAAAGCAAATTACTGAATATGAAAGAAAGTTAAAAGCTTCAACTACATACACAAAGAAAAGTAAAAATAAAAATATTAGAAAAATCTCAAACAAAACTGGACCAGGTTCGTCAACTGATGAAAGTTGCTGTAAGAAAACGAAAACTAGTATTGTAAACGAAACTCAAATGGAGCTGTTAACGGAAAAAACACATGAGAAAACTTTACAAAACGAAGCTCGTGAAAATTGCGCCCACCAACAACAATCAGAGCACCCATTAGAAGAAGTAAAAGGAAAGCAAGAACATAGGCTATGCATATTTGGAGATGAACAGGGACGTGGTCTAAGTAAAGCACTCTCAAAGACTCTTGGAAGTGAGTATAAGATCTATAGTGAGTTGAAACCCGGAGCGCAAACCGAACAAATACCGGAAGGAATAAAGGCTGAATGCTCTGGCTACACTTTGTCTGACTATGTCCTTATTTTGACGGGAAAAAATGACAAAAATTTTACAAGACTAAGCTCTCACCTTTTTTATCATTTAAGCCAGCTTGATCATACCAACATTATCCTATGCGAATGTCAAGGAAATCATTTTATCAACATAGGGAAAATAAATAGAGTTTCTCAATCATTCAGCAAGGAGCTGCCACACGTGAACTACATAGATCTACGCTACTCATACCTGGGCTTACCACGAAGAAACCTCAGACACATATGCCAAAATGTGCTACAGGAAATTACACGTTTTGATTACAAGCGCAAAATAAAAAACTATCAAGTAAAACAAGTTCAAAAAATGATGGAAAGTTATAATCGTTCAAAAGGTAGTTTGGAAAACAATTTGCAAGAACTTAACCAGATACAACCCGAGAATAAAGTTGAGACAGCCGCAAAAACCCAAAGCGACGCTATTTTTCGTGAATAACATTAAAATTCTTTTTCAAAATATGCAGGGTTTGAGTAACAAAATTCATCTTTTAGACCAATTATTAATTGAAACCCCATTAGATTTATTATGTATGTCAGAAACATTTTTAAATGAACATAAGCTTATTGCTACTGGTATAAACGGATACACATTGGCAGCAAACTTTTGCAGAAAGATCCGCACAAGAGGAGGTGTGGCAATATGGATAAAAAAAAATGGATTTTATAGAACGAAATGATATATCGGATCTCTCTGTTGAGTTTGTTATAGAGTATTGTGGTGTAGAAATTAATTCTTTAAACCTGTTAATTTTGTGCATTTACTGGAATGAACGTGAAACGGACACTTTTTTAGAGTCTTTTACAAGATTATTAGAAAAAAATTAAAAATGAAAAAACAAAAATCATATTGATCGGAGGTGATTTTAACATAGATATGTTAGGAAAGCGAAAGATTTCTGCAGACTTTAGAAACCTACTATTGTCTTATAATTTTATACAGCAAGTAAAAACGCCAACAAGGATATGTAGAACTGCAGCCACATGTATAGACCTGGCTTTCACAAATTTTAGTGGAAATCATGTCACAGATGTCTGTGACATGGGTCTCTCCGACCACCATGGTGTCATAGTAACTATAAACACTAATCAAATACTAAGATCAAGTAAAGTAAAAGTGGTAACAAAAAGGATATATTCCGATAGTCAAATAAAAAGTTTTCAACAAAATTTAAATTTAATAAGTTGGGAAAAGATGCTGCATGAAGTTACTTGCATAAATAAAAACTATGAAATATATTACAGTGCTCTAAAAACTCTATTTAATTATTGCTTCCCTCTAAAAACCATAACGGTTAATTTGGACAGAAGTAACTCTAAACCTAAATGGCTAACTAAAGGATTAAAACTTTCTTGCAAACATAAGCGACTTCTGCGTATTTTAGTTAATCATACAAATAATACAGTTATTAGGAAGCACTACAGATGCTATAGGAAAATATTAAAAAAAGCTGTAATCTACTCTAAAAAGCTATTACATATAAATCAAATGGAAAAATCTGATAACCGAACTAAAACGATGTGGAACATTATAAAAACAAAAACAAATAAAACTACTAGTGGAATCCATAAAAATATTAGGCTAAATGTAAAAACTATGTTTTAGACTCACCTTTAGATATTGCAAACTACTTCAATAAGTTCTTTTCCACTATAGGGGAAACAGATAAAAAAAACAACACTACCAGCACACACATACTCCAAGTTGGAAAATAGCATCTATTTAAAATCGGTAGATGAGAAAGAAGTAAAGTCTATTTTACTAGGTCTCAAAAATAAATACAGTTTTGGTGAAGACGAGATACCGTCCATACTTTTAAAAAAGTGTGCCTCTGAGCTAGTGGTGCCTCTAGTAATCTTAATAAATCAATCTTTCGATGAGGGCCGTTTTCCTGAGTTACTGAAAACTTCTTTAATAAGACCAGTCTATAAAAAGGGAGATAAAAATGACCCCACAAACTATCGACCAATAGCTCTTCTTCCTTCAGTCTCTAAAGTTTTTGAGCGTAAATTGACAAACCGTTTGTGCTCTTTTTTTGGAAAATACAATGTGCTGGATGACCAACAATATGGATTCAGGAAAAACCGATCAACGACCCTTGCAGTTTACCAGTATGTACAGCAAATATTAGCCTATTTTAATAATGGAAATTACGCTGTAGGAATCTTGCTCGACATGACAAAAGCATATGATAGAGTTCGGCATGATATCCTTCTAACTAAGTTATTTAATTATAGTATAAGGGGAAAGGCGTACGATTGGTTAGCATCGTATTTAAAAAATAGAAAACAATTTGTGCAAATCGGCCACCAAGACCAACAATCAGGCCAATGGAAACAGTTCAAGTCTGAACCAACGGTTTTAAATTGCTCAATACCACAGGGGAGCGTTATCGGCTGTTTGTTTTTTATTATATACATCAACGAGCTCCCTAAAATCATAAATACGCCGTGCGTCCTTTTTGCTGATGATGTATCAGTACTACACAAATTTGAAAATACATGCCAATTAAATACAGAGTTAAAAACAACATTTACAAATATTACAAACTGGTTAAAGGAACATAACTTAATAATAAATTTCACAAAAACTAAATTAATCGAATTCAGACCGTACCAAAAATCATCTCTAAATGTAAATTTTAAAATTGGTGGCACTAAATTAGAAAAAGTAAATGCATGCTCGTTATTAGGACTGGAAATTGACTCTCACTTAAATTGGAAAAATCACATAGATAAACTAAAGTCAAAGTTGTCACGGTTTACGTATGCACTGTATGAGCTGAAATTGAGTACAGACCAAAAAACAGCAATCACAGCATATTATGCCTATGCACACTCATGGTTAAATTACGGCATCATACTTTGGGGAAATAGCACGGATGAAAGAGATCTCTTTATAGGTACTTCAAAAAAAATGCATTCGAATTGTAGTCAATATCGCTGGTATGGACACGTGCAAACCGCACTTTATTAAATTAAAAATACTGAGCCTTGTCTCTATGTACATTTTTGAAATTTGTAAATTTGTAATCAAAAACCCTGAAATCTTTAAGGCCGCGAAACCTATCCTATCGCACATGCCTAGAAAAATAAACCTAAATAAATACAAAATACCGCAAAGCCGCATGACAATGTATAGTTCTAGTCCTTACTGCACCGCAATAAAAATATACAACCACCTGCCAATCGAACTGAGAATGGAAACAGATATGAATATAAATCTAAAAACATTAGAACAATTATTAGTAAAAAAATGCTACTACAACTTAAATGAATATTTCGGTGATAGTTTTGTTTGACTTTCTTTTGTTTTATGAACCTACCTAATTATTGTGCTTCTGTTCAATTTAATTGAATTTGTCTGTATATCCGTTACACGTTCATGCTAAAATGCAAAGCTATGCCCAAAAGGGTAACATGATGTACTGTATTATTGATGACACTACCTTGTTCAACATTCATGAATCGCAATAAACACTTTGACTTTGACTTTATCTTTCAATTTGTGTGGTAACGGAAAAGAAGAAATTTTCAGACCCAGCTGTAGTAAAATCGCAATTTAAACGAATTCCGTGGGTATTTTCTTAAAATTTATCAGTATTTCAGTAAATAAAGCTTCACAGATCATCCCGAACGCTTTAAACAATGTATATAATAGCTTTTGCATTTTTAGCCACATTTAGATCAAGGTACACGTTTAAAAAAATATGCCCATCTATAACTATAAAGAGAGCATCATAAGTTTGCTATCTCTTTCTGCCTTAATCCATTACTACTTTTGTTCCGTTTCGGCACATCATGTTTACCCTAAGTAAAACAAAGACAAAACATAGGATGAAAGAACCGTGTCGGTGAAACTGTGCAACGTTTTACATGGAGCCAGCGACACTTGGCCCCAAACAAATCGCTGTCATTATTTTCCCTACCAAATAATTATTTGTTTTTTTAGTTGATAATGTGTATATTTTACGTGTACATATTATTCCGGCGGGCTTAATGGGCGATTTTCAGAGATAAAAAAAAAAGAAATTGGTTGGTAAATTACTTCATAGATAAAAGGCCAGTTCATGAAGAGCACGTGTATGGCTGCGTAATATTTATTCTATTCCAAAATAGAAATAGGTCCTGGATGTCCTGAATAAAAATAGGTAAGTACTATTTTTTTTATTTTTTTGGTAGACGAGTAAAAGTGTATAATTTATTACAGCCCTTAGGTAGGTACCTACGGCTCGGCTTTCATAAAACGACATCTATCGAGTGTTTTTGAACTAATTTTTACTTTTTAATTTTTTATTTAAACATTTATTTTGATCAAACCTTATTCAGGAAAACTTTCTCGGGAAGTATTTAGAATAAACTACTTTATTTCGTATTTCATAGACCTACCTAGTAGGTATACCTAACTTTAGGAACATTCGCGCAGTTTACCTAATAACAATATTGAATAATAACGATTTTCATTCGAACACAATTAACTGTCGATTGTTTTTATAACAACTGCGTTATTATGACCTACTAATAATCGACTAGTAATGATTTTCATTCGAACATTTTCGATTGTTGATCGTAACAATCGCGTAGTTACTAACAATCACTCAGCGATTAAATAAGTAGTAACGATTTTCATTTGTACACAATCGACTGTCGATTGTTTTTATAACAATGGGCGATTTTCTGACAGCCCAAATTAAAAAGTAAAAATTAGTTCAAAAACACCCGATAGACGTCGTTTTATAAAAGCCGGCCACCAGCCGTACCTACCTAAGGGCTGTAATAAATTCTACACTTTTACTTGTCTACCAAAAGAATAAAAAAATAGTAAGTCCTTACCTATTTATATTCAGGACATCCAGAACCTATTTCTATTTTGGAATAGAATAAATATTACGCAGCCATACACGTGCTCTTCATGAACCCGCCTTTTACCATGCGCCATACTAATGCAATTGCGTGGACATCCCTAATTGCCTGTGTTGAGCGACAATGGAAAGAACGCGGGTTGCGGGGCGCCGTCACACTGACCTAATGACAAATATACTTCACGAAGTGGCCAGCTATCGCGATAAAATTCTAGTAGGGTAAGTGCACCAGTAAATGAACATTTAAGAAATTCAAGAACTTTAAAAATATAAATAATCCTAGATAAAACAATATTATTGTATGGTATTCCGAATTTGTTGAAGAAGAATATAATTTCTCCGTATATGGAATACTATTTACATAATTTACATTCAAATTCATATTTTGGATTTCATGACCTGGTAACGACATTTTTTTTTGTAAATGTCGGTGCTTCTGTGCGCTGTGGTTTCTTGCCACAGTTAAAAAATGACGTCCTGAATGGGTGGTTGGGTAAAAAAAGATTTGGACGATTCTAAGTACTTTATTTATTTATTTATTTAAGGACAACCAACAAGACAAACACAAATACAAGTAATAATGAGGTAGAACATAATATGGACTGAGCTAAGTGTTGTCTCAATTAGAGGCTGCCACGGCATGCAACGTGGATCACAGTTTTTAAATAAAAATTACTACTTACTTACGACTATTGTTTGTGGGTATCAATACTATATTCGATTCGAATGAGATATAAAAATTTAATTACAATTAAATAGCAATAATCTACTGTAATTAACTACTGTACTTATTAATTGAGTTTATTGAATAAATATCTTTTGACTATGACTTTGAAGTGGTTTATTTATAACTTTCCTAAATAGAAATACTTTAATTATTATATAAGTCAAAGTATATATTAAAAAAAATAGTATGTACACTTTCACAGTACCGAAATTAGTATTGTTTTTAAATGATTAATAGCAATAACATATTTTGAAAAATCACAAGCCTCCTATGAATGTACCACATGTTCATTCACTGGATTTTGCTTGTTTTTGTGGTCATATATTCGAACTCCCTAAAATTTTTAATAATGCATGAAGTTCTACAAAATCTCATGTCTATTAGATGAAGCAACCGTTCTACTGTCCTGTGACATAATTTTATTTTCGCTAGCACACATATAATGTCTACAAAGTTAATATCAAACACTATGACTTACCTGACTCCATAATACGGACCCCATACAAACCACAAAACACCATCGAGCGTCCGGTTAGGACCTTCTCCATTTTAGAACTACGGACTCAGGATGATTCCTGTGTGACTAGTTAACGTAAAAAGTGTTGCAATTAAAAAAAAATAGTGAGTTTAGTTGTAAAGAGCGGATTTCTTATTACATAGAAAAATCGACGTTTTGTTCATTCATTGGATTGGTTCATTCTCTGGTGCACTTACCCTATACCGCACGAACTTTATCGCGATAAAAATTTTTGATGTGCGGCAATTTACCGACAGCGGCGCGTTAGCGCGATGTTGTATTGCGATAACGAGAAGTGTTTGACCCAATGATATGTCATTGGTTTGACCTGTAGGCCTAGCATGCGCAACACGAGATATGTCGCGGACGAGAGACGTCAAGTTCTCGTTAACGACTATCATCTCGTTTCCTCTAACATGCGCGCCACGACTGAGAAATTTCTCGCTGAAGAGAAGAGATTATTCACGTTGAGAAACCAGTGTTGCCCTTTGAAACATAATTTATTTTCTAATATGGCTATACCGGTGTCGTTCATTCAATTAATGCTGTGTGCGGTATGCTTTATGTAAGTTATTCATTCAATTTACGTCACATTTGACGTTGACAGCGGACTTTTTTAATCTGTGTGTGTTCGTTGCATAATTGCGGTTAGTTTTTTAGGTTAAAAATGGAAAATCTTGTAAGTAAATACTGTTTTTTGATTTTTAGTATAAACTGCGATATTTTTATTATAGCTCTTTTCCGTAAGCTACCGAGGAGAAACACCTTTAATAATACGGTAACGCGTCGATATTTGTACGGCACACCGATACTAGAGGAAACCAAAACTACTTTTATTATTATATCTTATTTGATGGCTTCGCGTTTAGCATTAAGCCAATATCAAGTGGTTATTTTAAAAGTACATTTTGTATTGTACGGTAGATTTAATTTAAATGGAGTCTCAACACGTGTTGTTGCTAAAAGAACACGGGAGAAACTCCCAAAACTACTTTAAAACTTTTTTCTTTCATAGTTATTATTTATCTCCCTTGACTGGTAAACGTCCTCGTCGTCAAATGCGCATTACACTTCTAAATGTATTGATAATAAGGCGTTATACCACATGGAATTATGTTGCTGAAACTTATCTATAATATTATCTGCTTCAGAATTCGAAGCAACAAGGCACAAATAAGTTTTTTTGTGCCAATACAATGACATGGTAAAAAACCCATGTTTTGCGGCCGGCGATCAAAACCGGCATGATGAGGGGAGCTGAAGTTGGCCATAAATGAGTTTGGGCCAGCGCGATCGGCCGAGCAATGGAAAATAGTAAGCTAACAATAAACTATATTCTTAATTTTATATTTAGTTAACATTCGTCGCTACTGCCAACCCTGCTTGCACTTTTGCAATGCATTTATAGATATTTTCCTGTTTTATATTTTAATTTATTAAATTGTTTTTAAGTGCTGGCGTGACCAAAAGAGAAAGGCCAGCACAGAGGCTGGGGCATTAAGCCAAGCAAGAATTGCCACAGGCAATGTAGTGCCTGTACCCGATCTGTCTGAAAACTCTGCACTGGTGCTGGGTGCAATAGGGCAAGAGGTGGCTTTAGGTTGTGGCCCTGCAGAGTCACCAATTGGTGTAAGTATATATACACCTTACCTTAAAGCAAATCACTGACATAGAAGACTAAAGTTCAAGTTTATTTATTATTTACAAAGAAAGAAAGAAATAAAACTATTTTTATTTCATGTAAGCATTAACAATGCACGTAATAAAAGTTACATCTATCTATTTTCTTATGTCCTACAATTGGATTGGAAGAGTAATGAAAGAAGCCACAAGAAACTAAAATATACACTACATTGCAATTTTATTGTCCCTTCCGTTTTAGTACAATGAAATTCTTGAGGAGCAGCCATCTACATCGCACCAAGTGACTGCTCGGCACCAACAATCGCCAGCTGCAGAGCACGAGCAAGCAGTGGATAGACCGAGAAGAAATGCTCTGAGGACTGTGCCGCCAGAGCAGTTTTTGAATGCTCAATTATAACTGAACAATTTAATTAAAGTAAGTTAACAACAACTTTATGTCCTAGCGAGACATTTTATTAATGCAATAAGTACAATAAATATCTTCTTGTCTGTACAACTACTCTAACTAAAATGATTGATTTTAGTAATTAATTGAAGAAGTGCAGCGCAGCAGTAACCTAAGGAAGGATCATTTAAATCTGTTGTAAAAAAATTTATAACTTAGTATGTGTATGTTATAAGTATGTGTGTATGTGGTCATTACTTTTTACTTTTACATTTGTCGACCTCCTTGGTCGAATGGTTTGTACGCCGGTTTTCATGGTGTCGCCATTTCTGAGGTCCCGGGTTCGATCCCCGGTCAAGTCAATTTAAAAATTATTGTTTTTCTAAATTGTCTCGGGTCTGGGTGTTTTCTATGTATAATAAGTATGTATTTAAGTATTTTAAGTATGTTTATCCGTTGTCTAGTAACCATTTGACGAGTTTCTTCGAAGCTTCTCTTGGGCTAGATAATTGGTGTGATTGTAGGAAAGATTTATTTATTTATTACTGTTGCTTGTTACTAAAATGTATGGATACTTAAAATCCTAACTTATAAACGCGAAAGTGAGTTTGATACCTTTACTACTCAACAGAAATTCATATAAATTATTGTTACAAGATTCTAATCAGAAACTTTCTTTCCACAGGCGTTAAGGAGTGCTGAAATAACAAATGTTACCGGACAGTTTTTTTTCTCAATTAAAGTATAATTAGCTATGTTGATTAATATTCTAAAAATAGTAATGTTAATTATTTAATTTATAAGCAGATAGATAATTGTATAGGAAAGTTTTTTATCTTACATAGCTTAATAATTCTGAAAAATAATCATTAAAATTTTGTTATTTTGTTTGAAAGGTGACTTCTTAGCTGTGATTCTATTGTTTGTTAAAGTATAATATCTATGAATGTTGAATAATATTTTAAAAATAGTAATGTTAATTATTTAATTCATAAGCAGATACCTAATTGTATAGGGAAGCTTTTTACCTTACATAACTTAATAATAATTCTGAAAATTGATCATTAAAATTTTGTTATTTTGTTTGAAAGGTGACTTCTTAGCTGTGATTCTATTGTTTGAAGTAATAATATCTGTAAATGTTGATGAATAGTTTCAAAATAGTAATAATAAGCAGATAGATAATTGTATAGCAAAAGTTTTCTACCTTACAATTTACATAGCTTAAAATACTTTAAATTAATCATTATAATTTTGGTTTTTTATATGAAAGGTGACTTCTTAGCTGTGATTATGTTGTTTGATAAAGTATAATATCTATAAATGTTGATTTATATTTTAAGTAGGTACATAATGTTAAATATTTAATTTTTAAGCAGATACCTAATTGTATAGGGAAGCGTTTTGACCTTGCATGGCTTAAAAATACAATTTATTTTATATGTATTGTTTTAGTACAGCCGACAGTAATGAGCGAATCAGTCAGGAAATAAGTACAATTATTTTTTTAATAAATGATTGTTGAAAGCATTATTGTCATGTATAATAATAATAATTAAGCCTATTATTTCCGAAATTTATGATACTTTTAGATTAAAAAACTACTTTTATGTTACAAAATGTTTCTCATTTGGGTGTGCCTTACGGCAAAGGCCACCTCCAACTCTTTTCTACTGTTTTCTGTCTGCAGCTACTACTATCTTAAGGTCATTTTAAGGTCATCCTCCCATCTTCTTAGTTTGCGACCTCTACTCCTAACATCATTTTAATATAGAAAAGCAATAAGTTTAGCCGTGTCGGGTAGCGGTGAAAGAATACTACCATCCCCTCTCTTCCCTTGGGTGTCGTAAAAGGCGACTAATGTACTGCACATACATCTAACAGCATAGGGCGGTTTTTAAACTTCCATGGAGATTGGAAAATGTATTAACAAGTCAAGTCGAGTCAAATGCTTTATTCAATATAAACCTTTACAGGTTCTTATTGACGTCAATAAATATGTACATAAAAAAGTTCTAACAGTAGTTAAATCATATCAACTAACTTAATTAACTAATCTACCGGCAGTACGGATTTTGGGAGAGCCTTCGACTGAGAAGAAGCTGGCAAGAAACTCACGAGGCCTTACTTTTTTCTTCCTCTAAGTAACCCAAGTTATTATGTCGTCGCCAAGTCATACAAAATACATCAAAAAGAAATATATTAATACAAACTACTAATAGGTTATGTTCGTACATGTACTATGTCCATACATATTTGACATTCACATAATCTTCCACTTTATAATAACCTTTACTCATGAGCGTTTTTTAAACATGTTTGTTAAATGTATGTAAAGGCATTTCAGTAACATTTTAAACATAATTGGTAAACAAAGTACAAACAAATGAATAAGTCTATCAATGGAATAATACCAGTTGAACATTGATGGTATGTGCATCTTTTCTCCTATTTTTATATTGGATTCCTTGTGGGCCAGGAGGAGGAAATATTTTACCGTGGGTACAATCTATGAGCCCCAATATACCCGGCACATTATATTTCCTCTCGAAGCTTGATGACACACTTCTTCTGTCCGCTTCTGAAGCTGGAAAGTGGACCCACTCAGCTAATAATCTGAAAGTTGTAAGTTATTATAAATGAGTAACATAGAAATAATTAACCAAAATGGCCCTAATTCCCTTGGCTATCAAAACTTTCATATTCAACTTTGTTGTAAAATATTTAATGAACCCTCCTAAACAAACTAAAACAGATTTTGCTTCTCTATCCAATAAGCTTTTCAATGCAAGCAATAATCTTTTTAACATAAAAGGTGAAAAATAAAAACTTTACCAAGGAAATAAGGTAAAAATGCAGATTTGTGTGAATTTAAAACAGTGTTGGATATATTCTGAAAGAGGTCAACACAGACAGTTTCAAGTTTTTACAATTACAAAATAAAGGTAGTGAAGACTGATCGTACCTTCTATATATGGAGTCTAAAAATTGGCGGAGGTAACTACTAACAGTAGTTTGTGCTACGCACTGAGTGTGATCTTGCCCAACTTGCCGTTGGTATCCTCCATTGGCAAGAAATTGTACGGAGTTCAAGATCTAAAAGATTTAATAATAACATTAAAGTTCACAGTAGGTAACATCATAGTCTTTCACTAATAATTCAGTGCCGAAACTCGGCTTTGATAATAACACTAACGTACGTACCTTTAAATGAACGGGTAGGCCTTCGGCTAGAGGCTCCAAATCAGGCAAAAGTCTATTAATAAGGTTAATAGCCATTGGCTTTGTTAATCGCCAGAGCGATTGGAACTCCCTATCGGTGAGATCAAACGGATCACAAATGTCTCTGATTACATTTCTTTGTATTTTACGCGCTTCTCGCTCCTCGTATACGCTTATAACATAATTATAATAAGGAACCGCCATCGTCACTGCAAATTTTTGCTGTTTTCACTACTTCTCACACTCTCTCTTCCTTCGATAGCGGGAACGACAACAATCTCGGTCTCGTCTCGGTTACAGTTGTCAAAACTTGACATAATTAGGTTGGCATGTTAGGGTTTGTAGAGAAAAATACCACAGATAAGCAAAAACTACTATTATGTCTATTTTTGACATATCGTGTAGAGATCTAAGCGCAACCATGTTAGTGTCAAAAGAGATAGAGAGATGTCACGAGAAAACGGGTCGAGAAAGCTTTCTCGTGTTGCGCATGCTAGGCCCACAGACATATTGCGACAACGCGAATCTTCGAATCGCGATACCTAAGTATGGCCACGGCATAAGTAGTGCCAAACTAAAATTTGTAGCTCGCTCTGCAAGTTGCGACGCGTCGACGCGCGACAGTTACCAACATTAAAATTAGAGCTTTATAATATTTATACAATAACGGAACGTGTTATACCTAACTAAGTGCAAACGTTAATACCTATTGCGTTCGAGTTAGGACTTTTCGTTGGTATTTTAAACGTCGTTTATTTGTAATTACATGCATAATTATAATAATTAGTAAGTGTAGTACTGTAACATTGATCTCAAAAATCACCAATCACACTAATATTATAAAGGCGAAAATTTGTGAGTGTGTATGTTTATTACTCTTTCACGTAAAAACTGCTGAATGGATTTCTGGCGGATGTATAATTAATTACAAAACAATGGTAAAAGTCACAAAAATACATAAAATTACATAAAACTTTAGATTATTCCATAATATTTACATAAATCAGAGGTATTTTTCATTTTGAGAGATGTATAATTACAATCATAATTTTAAATTACACAAAATAACTGTATAATCAAAATGAAACACTTTTTACAGATTAACTCGCGTTTAATAACTACATATTTTATTTTTATCCTGACGTTTGGACGTGGACACAGGGAGACTGAGATGTTGGTCGTCTCATAATTTGGTTATTTCCAGTCCGTAAACGTGTTTCATTTCAATGTGTAGTGTTCGCGTAACCTTCACAATAATCTTTTTTATTTATGTGAATTTACACATCTCGGAGGTATTTTTCATTTTGAGAGATATGAAATTACAAACATAGTTTAAAATTACATAAAATTACTGTAAATACACTTAACAGTTTAGTATTTATATCAAAATACCTATCATATTTGTATTTATACTATTTGAACTTGTGAAATTATATAAAACTTTAGAATAATCCTTATTATTTTTATGAATTTACACATCTCGGAGGTATTTTTCATTTTGAGAGATAGAAAATTACAAACATGGTTTAAAATTACATAAAATTACTGTAAATACACTTAACAGTTTAGTATTTATATAAAAATACCTATCATATTTGTATTTTTACTATTTGAACTTGTGAAATTATATAAAACTTTAGAATAATCCTTATTATTTTTATGAATTTACACATCTTGGATGAATTTTTCATTTTGAGAGATGTAAAATCACAAAACATAGTTTAAAATTACATAACATAATTGTAAATACACTAAACAGTTTATTATTTATGTAAAAATACCGGTCAGTTTTGTGTTTTTACTGTTTAAAGTTGGAAGTTACATAAAACTTTGAAATAATCCTTATTATTTATGGAAATTTATACAAATTGCAGACATTTTTCAATATGAAGGATGTACTATCACAAAATATTGATAAAAACTAAGTAAAATACAAAATAGCTAACATAAGGAGGTACAAAAAAACAATCGAAAATGTAGTTTACCATACTGTTCCGTGAAATCACAGAATCTAACCTGTTTTTACAGTAACCTGTGAATATACTTAATAAATAGGTAAAATGTAAATATGATATAGGGTAAAAACAACTTTTAACATGTAATAATGTAATTAAAATGTAAAAAATACATAAAATTCTGTGAAATTATAGGTAAAACTTTTATTACCTCAAGAGTCGGTAAATTTACTTTTTTTTATGTAAAATCAGTATACGTTCAACTGTAAATTGTCACAAAAAATGTATTATTACCGAACTTATGTAAATGTACGCCACTTTTAGTAATACTTCCATCACAACATGTGAAATCACAGATACAAATAATACATTTTACAGATTTTATGTAATTAAAACCCAATTATCATGTGAAAACTCATATTTTATGTAATAATTTAATAAAATAACATAATTTCTGTAAAATTTTCGTAAACTATGTGAAATTTACGAAATTTGTGTGAAATTACCGAAAATTATGTACATCTACTGATTTTCTGTAGTTTTCCCAATTATTTTTGTTAAATTTACAGATTTGTGTAAAATTTTCGCTTGTAAAATCACATTTTTTCTAACAGTGTAGGCGTAACCTACGCCTAACGTACTCACCAAACTGTGTCTATAACTTTTAAACCTTAAGGGTACTATTTATTTCCTTTGGGCACTATTTGGTACTATTTGGGCACAGTTTTTGGCATTCCTGAAATAACAGAATTCCATGGTGAGTACGCCAGGCGTAGGTACACAGTACCTAGTAGTTAAGTACAAATCAATCAAAAGTCGCCTGGTGGCTTCTATTAACTCTGTATAAGGTATCTATAGATTATTAAAGATCTAAAAATACTGTAAATAAGTTGTTTTAATTCGATAAAATCATCATCAAACTGAAATATCTTTTTAGCTAGACTTACTACAATCGTATTTTTAACGTCAATCTATTGAGGAATTCAAGCTCTATACTTTTACATATTTTTCATACTAATACGCATAAAAAAATGTTGACAAAAATTTTGTATGGAGGTTCGCCATTGTCCTTTAATATTTATACATAAAGTCCCTTACTGTTGTCTTATTCTTGAACGTTCTTGTCATGATAAAAGGTACTTAGGTGGATTTAATTGGCCAAAATGTTTGTATAGTTGAGAGCCTCCACAAATTGCCATGCAGCGACTTGCTCTTCGTTGCGGAAAATGTTGCATGACACACAATTATTTGGTCAGTCACGTCGCAACAACGATATTAGCACGCAATTCCCGGCAGACCTTTCTAAACTAGGTACTTACAATATTTGAAAGCTCGTAAACGAGAACTCCGATAACTATTCACAAGTGCAACAAAATCGGGATTTCGTTAATTTGCTCCAAGCAACGTCGGGAAACATTTCTTCCATAAGCCGTGGCCAGACTATCGCGATAAAATTTTTGTTCCGTTGTCACGATAAAAAACTTCGTGTTCCGTTATCGCGATAACCTTGGCCACCAGTGCTTCCACTTTCATGATTTCCTTTCCCCACGCCACAACTGAGATTTCCCCTTCTCAGGATTTTTTCCCTTCAAAACTTATTCTGTTAGTAAATTCCATCTTAAAAAAAAAAAGTTGTCGTCGCCAGGTGGGTGGCTTATACTATTGGGGGGGGGGGGGGGGGGGGTTACGCGGTCAGCAAACATTTTGATGTTGTGTTGAGATTTTTTCATAGATGGCATTGGGTGTAAGTGCCAAACTTTTTTTCGCGTGTGTATCCGATCGTAGTAAATGTCAGTGTCGGTCATCTGATTAGCTGTCGTCGTTTAAGCTGTCATTTCAAATGTTAAGATTTCTCCGATAAAAATATTAGAAAGTACTTTGAAAACGAGTGATTCAGGGAATAAAACTAGAAAAAAACTACCTATGAAAATCTTTGAAGGTAGGTACGAGGAAAGAGTTATGTTAAAAGGAAAAGAATAGTTATTCCGGCAAAAAGGTCACCCTTTTCTTTTATTTTATATTTTTTAAAAGAGAAAAAAAAAGAAGAAAAAATGTAGAAAAGGAAACTTTTCTGGTGGAAAGTATGATTGCTCTATCATATATATCTGATTGATCTAATTCTATAGGAATTTGTGTAATAATTAAACTAGTTTAATTACTACACACATCAAATTGTCTAGGGATCAACATATATTTTTGCAATAACTTTTCTCCTGATTGATATTAATTAAAATTTTCTTTAAGGATTCATCAAATGAAGTGTTTTCGTTTGTCTACAGTAACGATAAACCAAGTCACCTTTGCATTAATAAAGAAATTTGCCATTTTCTTTATAAAGGGATTTTTGACATTTGAACCACTAACATTAAAGTTCGAAAAAAAGACTGAAATAACAGTTTTCTTTAAAATTTTATTGGGTAACTTAAACAATTAATAATCCGTGTTTCTACCGCGAACACTAACAACACAAGAACATCGGTTTGGCATACTCAAAATGAGTTCATCCAAATCACGCTGTGGAATGGCCGCCCATGTTTGTTGCAACAACAAAAAAAGGTCTTCTTGCGACTGGATACCCTCCATATTCGGCAGAGCTCTTCTCTGTAGCATATCCCATGCATGCTCAATCGGGTTCAAGTCTGGCGACTGAGCAGGCCAGGGCATGACATTGATGTTAGCTGCGGCGAGAGTCTGTCTTACAACTCTTGCGGTGTGCGGTCGTGCATTATCATGCATTAACTGAAATAAGGGACCGATTTGCACTTGTAGAGGAACGATGACGTCTGATACAATCGTCTCAGCATAAATTTGAGCGTTGAGGTTGCCTCTGATCCAAATCAACTGAGTTCTTCCGCCGATCCAAATACCCGCCCATACCATGATAGTTCCACCACTATAAGGTTGGACTTCCTGGCAGGATTTTAATCGCTGTTGGCGTCCAGGGGTTCTCCAGTGTCGTATACGTCTTGTATCCGGTCTCATACCAAAACGAGACTCATCAGAAAAGCACACGA
The DNA here is from genome assembly GCA_963921215.1 of Scoparia ambigualis. NCBI lineage: Eukaryota > Metazoa > Arthropoda > Insecta > Lepidoptera > Crambidae > Scoparia > Scoparia ambigualis. The sequence continues at coordinate 4,862,265 of OY992503.1, forward strand.
AACGCCATTGTTCTTCTGCCCAATTTCTGTGTTCAAGAGCCCATTGATATCGAATCCTACGATTGTGCATTGCTATAGGTGGTACCCTTAGCGGTCTTCGGGAATGAAGGTTCACTTCATGCAAGCGGTTTCTGACTGTTTGGTCGCTAATTAAGTTCCCTGAAGAGTGATGAAGCCTCACGGCTAACATCATGGCGGTTATTGTTGGAGCTCTTAGAGTTGTGATTTGAATGTATCGGTCTTGTCTCCGTGTGGTGCAGCGATACCGTCCTCCATGGCGCTCAGCCACGGTACCAGTGCTTCGGTAACGTGTCCAAAGTCGACTGATATCACTCTGACTTGTATTCAGAGCTAAAGCCACAGTACGTTGCCGGGAACCAGCTTCTATCATTCCCACGGCTCTGAGCATTTCTTCCCTGCTTAAATGACGTCGCCGCTCCATAATAACGTTGGTTTTAATCAGTAGTAGGGAAACAGTAGCACTAATAATGTCTTCAATGCGTTGTATGTTTTTATAGGGAAAATATTGACAGCTGATTTTCATCTTTTACTAGAAATTGATTGAAAGTTCCTGTTTCAAATTATGAAATGCACCAAAAAGGATCCATATAAATTTATAAAATCATAAATTTATTACAAAGCCACATCTCAATCTCAAGAAATCCGCATAAAAATGCTTGATCCCTAGACACTTTTGATGTGTGTAGTTACACAAATTTGTCAAAATGCAGCATAGGGCTAAACACTAACTAAAATAATAATTATTATTTAAAAATAAAGGCACTTTGCTCTAATGACATTTGTTATGAAACTTGAAGCTTGAATGAAGCCCCAATGAAAGGTTATCTTGCATTTTGACCCATTTCTTAACTGATTTTAAAAATAAGGTTTTTTTTATAAAAATATGTTCAAAAGTGATGTGATTAATAAGTATAGTATAAACAGTAAGTACCTGTTTAATTTAGTTTTTAATAATAGAATGCCGCTATAAAATGATGACTAAAAAACAAATTCATTTTTATTTATTTCTCAATAATTGTGTTTTGACACTTAACTCATTTGTAAATTCCAAGCCTCAATTCGTAAGCGCCATTCACATTTTTATTGAAAAGTAAATAAAATAAATACTTTTTTTTAACATTCCAAATCAGTCAAGAAATCGAAAAGGTAAATTCCTATGTATTTATGATTTTATATGATTTATTATTGTAAAACACGGTCGTAATGTGCATTTATAAGAAAGGTGACTCGGCGTTTTAGGCTTGGGTTGTATATTTTTTTAATTTTTTAATCTGTAATTCAATATCTAATTCGCAAATCTGTCAACAAATGACAGTTTTACAGCCGCTAGCTGTCAAATCAAACATGACGTAACGGCATTGTTGACATTTCTCTTTTTTAAAAGCAAAAGAATTATGGTTCATTCAGCCATGTTAGACATTTTTAAAGTAACATGTCTGTTTTAGAAGACTCAGTGTTTCCATATTAAAAAAATATCAATAATTAAATAAATCTTATCCGCGATTCGATAAAAATAAGACAAAACTTGGTTTAGGTAGCAAATAATATTAGCTTTACTTTATTACCAAATTCTATTGTATACATGTTAAGCATTTTTTCTATGGAAAGTGCCGTTTCTCCTTTAAGAGGATTTTTTTCTATCGAGCCAAATGATTCCAATCGCGTTTTGACTTCGTTCATCCCCTCACACATACGCTCTGTAATACACATTGAAAGTTTCAGTGCGAAATATCTAATATATTTTGAATAACAGCCAATAGATAACAGCCAATTTTTCCGTTTACACCGCCTAAGGCCCCTTAAAATATACTGCATGATTGTGTTATGTTCCGTAACATGCAGTGTTCATAATTATCATTTTTGGCGGCAGTTAAAATAAAAAAAATTTAATGATTTTTGGTGCGATCCAAAGGTACGTCAGCTGGTCCCCGTTACACATGACACATTTGAGGCTAAAAAGGTACGTCAAATGTGTAAAAAATTAAAAGAGTATACAACTTAAGCATAAAACTCCGGGTCTCCTTTCCGCAAACATGATTTCCCCTCGATTTCCCCTATTCATCTCTTTTCCCTTTTTCTTCCCCTCTGGACCCTAATTTCCCCTCAAAAGGGGAAGTTCCCCTCATTGTGGAAGCACTGTTGGCCACATCAAAAAAAAACTTTGCGACGAAATCCTATTCTAGTAGGGTAAGTGCACCAGTAAATGAACAGTTATGGAATTCCAGAACTTTAAAAATATAAGTAACATACTTCTGGGTATCTTAGATAAAACAATAATATAGTATGGTATTCCGAATTTGTTGAATAAGAATATAATTTCTCCGTTTTTTTATTAAACTCTTATTTTTAGAGATTTTGGATAATTTATGCAAAAAGACCCAAAATCACCAGTGAATAAACGAAAATCTTTAGTAAATGAACCACCTCAATTCCAATAAATGAACTACCAGCCAAATTAAGGTATCTTTAAAAATAGCTAATTTCGATAGAAAATAATGAAAAAAGTATTATGTACACTTTCACAGTCCCGAAATTAGTATTGTTTTTAAATGATTAAGAAAAAAAATACCAGTAATAGGCAGTCAATTAATCAATTAATAAATATCTACATTTATTTACCCTTCAGGATATATATATAGTTAACCGACTAAATGCCTTTAACCGCGAGCACTCACACGTCACCCTGGGCAGTAATGTCTAAAAATTGTCCAATGTCTAAATTGGAAAAGTCTTAGAAAAAATAGTTGATACCTTACAAAAGATTTTAAAACATAATTTTTAAAATAATGGCATAGGAATAATAATAAAACAGCAACAACATCTCATATTTTTATTGTTTTTATTCTATTGTCCTGTTTTGTAACTGTTTCTTAGTGTGCAAATAAAGTGTTTTCATGTTTTATTATTATTATTTTTTTTAATTAAGTGGAAGCTCAAAATCACATACTATTATATAATTACCTACCAGTGTTCATTCACTGGATTCACGTAACCAACAAACAAACGTAGTAATCAACGTAAGAGTTCACACAAACCAAAAAATATCAGTAACTTAATGCCTAGTTCGAACATTAGCCTAACATACGCCAACCGTTAATTAAAGCTATGTACAGAAAACGACCCAATTTGAATAGCAATAACATAAAAAGGACATATTTTTTTACTATGGGGCTTGGTACTAAATTCCAAAGTCTTTTAACTTGACGCCAAAGTTTACGAATTTTTGCAGTTAATTTTTTACAAAAACATTATGTCCTTTGTTAGATTTTGAAAAATCACAAGCCTCCTATGAATTGCTTGTTTTCGTGGTCATTATTCGAACGAACTTCCTAAAATGTTTAATAAATGCATGAAATTCTACATAATTTCATGTCTATTAGATAAAGCAAGCGTTCTAATATACTGTGACATCATTTTATTTTCACTAGCACACATATAACGTCTACAAAGTTAATATCAAAACACTATGACTTACCCGACTCCTTATTACAGACCCCATACAAACCCATCGAGCGTCCGGTTTGGACCTTCTCCATCTTAGAACTACGGATGATTGATGATTCCTGTGTAACTAGTGTTACAATTTTTAAAAAAAAGTGAGTTTAGTCGAAAAACGCGGATTTCTTATTATTTATAAAAATCGACGTTTTGTTCATTCATTGGATTAGTTCATTCACTGGTGCAGTTACCCTATACCGCACGAACTTTGCGCGATGTTGTATCGCGATAAGTCTGGAACGCGCCGCTGTCGGTAAATTGCCGGCTGCCGCACATCAAAGGATTTTATCGCGATGAAGTTCGTGCGGCCACATTTCGGTGCACACTTTAGTTGACTGCGAGACAACTAGACGTGTGACCGTGTTGCAAATATACGATTATCAAAATTATTCTGTTTCGTTAATATGGATTGGAGTAATGATAAAGTGTTAGAAGTAATACAATATTACGAATTGGAACCGATTTTATGGAACCCCCAAGACCCAAATCACAAAAAAAAACATTCAAATTACGACGCATGGAAGAGAATTAAAAGAAATTTAAGCTGGCCTGTTACAGTGGAGGAATTAAAAATAAAAATGAAATCGCTCATGGCTTACTACAGAAGTCACATTAATAAATACAAAAAATCATTGAAGTCTGGAGCAGGCAGGGAAGATGTTTACCACACAAATTGGTTCGCCTTTTCGGCTATGAATAATTTTCTTTCTCCTGTGTATGAGTGCCAGCCTACTAATCCAATGGTAAGTAAATAAATTAAGCTTTGTAATACATTTATTATTTATTTATTATAGTCGTGTCGCGTACCTAGCGATGAAAGAATACTACCACCCATCTCTTCCCTTAGGTGTCGCAAAAGGCGACTAACGGACTAAAGACTACTTACACATACATCCAACAGCATAGAGCGGCGATGGGCTCACCAGTCACCACCTGTCACGCTGAGCACATATGCAGTCGCTATTTGGTGAAAAGTGGACTATGGTAGAGGACTGCTTTTCCTGTCCTCAACCCTTCGGGGATAAGTAATAATCGTGATTATATGTACCTATGTAGTATCTATTTATTTATTATTATATTAGTTTTAGTATCACAAAACAGCTGGTGGCTCTTTCCTGGGTAAATGTGTAACTTTTTTAACAAACGTAGGTACAGCACACAGTTGCGACTATACCTAGTTGTAAAAAACCTGTTAGCTAGGTAGGTTACTTCTCTAACCAAATTTATGGTTGGCTAGTAGCTACCTACCGATAAAATGCGGTTATTAACATTAATTATCCGACTGCGACAAAGAAAAAGGGAAATCTGTGTTTTTATTGTGTAGACTCCTAGGTGTAGTGAAAAACGATTTCCGGAGGATATAGATTCCATTTTAGATTTTATAATATACATAATCCAGCTTTAAATATGAGTAATTTTACGTAAACGTAAAAACTAGGCACCTACCTTAGTAGTAGGTGCCTAGTTTTTTACGTTACCTATGTACAAAATTTTAACATAAGTACGAGACGTTGCCGCTTCGATTGAACGAAGTGGCAACGAACGTCGTCGTTCGGTCACAGAAGACAATAGTACAAGTCTCCGCAAAGTCATTTAAATAAGTAGCGACTCTTGCTTAGACACAATAAAGTGCAATTCAGATCGCGCACCGCTCCTATACCTACAGTTAAATCCACCTAGACGTTGCCTCTCTTTCTATCGCGTAGCTCTTATCTCTTCTAACGACTTTAGGGTTGTCTTCTTTTTAATAATAATTAATCTGAATAGGTACTTACTTAATTTATTACAAGTTATTGTGCTTATAATAGACGCGTTTTACCTGAAATAAAACGCATATTAAATACTTACCTCATTAGAAGCTTATAATATTGAGATAGGCATATCCGTTTCCCGTCGTATTTTCCTTCTCTTTCTTCCGGTATATCGCTGTCTCTCTCGCTCATCCCACTCAGTGGCGTCACCAGGTGGCGCGGTGGGGGAACCACGAGATTTCACACCCGTGCCCATTTGTTCATCATTGCGTCGAAATATGCATTAAGCACCAGGCGGAAATAAAAACTAAGCTTCTAATGAGGTAAGTATTTAATATGCGTTTTATTTCAGGTAAAACGCGTCTATTAAACACTTGACCGTCATTAGAAGCTTATAATATTGAGACCTGTTTGTTATCGCCTGGTGAAAACGCCAATGTGAGAAATAAATTAAACAATAAGTGCGAGAGAGTTAATTATATGATTATGGTTTAAACAAAAAGTTATAATAAGAGATTTAATTAAGTACTAATTATTTACAATTAAAGTCATGTAAGAAAATAATTGGCCAGTCATTGATGAAAAATCAAATAATTTAGCTTGTAAACCATGTAAACGAACATTATTATTAGGAAATAAATATTGTTTACTATTTGATTTCAATCACTTTACAGGGTAAAAATAAAAAATGAAAAACTTCGTGACGCCTGAATCAATATTTCTCGACAATAAACCTTGTGAAAAGTATTAAGTAACTAATCTCCAATTACCAATAGTTAGTATATCCTCAATGGGTAAATCATATCAATCTAGTTTGTAGATGCTACAGCGGAGCAAAACACAACCAGGTGTGGCTGTAATATCCATCTAGCTACCACAGTGCTTGAAACAGGTGACAGGTGAACCACTCGAAGTTTTAAATAAATTAGTTTAGCCATTTTGTACTATATTTATTGATCCTTTTAACCAGTAGCAATTTCTAGCTTGTTTGTCTGTAGTCCCTACAGTCAGTTTTTGACCCAAACTGTCGCCATAATATTACTGCATTGTCCTGAACAAAATAATGTTTGGTGTCCACAGCAAGGTAACAAAGGAGCAATGTGACAATAATATTGCAGTGTTACGAACTATTTGAAATCTAGTTGATTCTAGGTTTGAAATACATTACAAAGGTCTACAGACTAATATTACTGAAACCTGGAAAAAGGAGGTTTTGTTGTTTTTAAATGTTTAATTGAGATTGATTTTAAAACATGTTTAACTATTACCTCGTCACTAAGATTTCCATACAATTGTGCGCTGCATAAAGTAGAAACGACAATTTATGGTAGTGTATAGTATTGTAAGAAAGATTTAAAATATTAAGTGTAAATCTGCCAAAAACTGGACTGACTGGACCCATTTGGTACGCGTTCCGCGTGTGGATGGCGCCGCTGCTGCTGCTAACGCCCTTCCTGTACTACTGGACCAAGCACAAGTGCTCATATGATTTTATAATAGCCGGACGCTTGAGTAGGGAAATTTGCTTGTGGTTCCATAACGATATATCATTTAAGCACACCAAATTTCAACGTCATGTCTTGAACCCTGGGGGTTGGCAGGTCTGTGGTTATGTCTACCAGGCGTCTACGTTTCGAATTCCATACTGTGAATGAAGCAGCAAGGGGTACCACAATCAGATAAATTCCTGTTGAGGTGTGCTAGCACCCGGGGGATGAGGGAACGTGGTGCGAATTTCCAAGCCAGAGGGAAGCGTTCTACTTCAGGCTGAAAGCATTGTGAAACATCGCTTCGTAATCATTGAGATAATTACCCACTACTCGAGCGTTCTTGGATACAAACAGGTGAATTACTGGCCAGGCCCACTTCGCGAATATCGTTTGTGTGAATTCTGGCAGTAGATGCCACTCCAGAGCTTGGCTATGTCGAGACAGTTCATCTGCATGGCTGTTCAATTTCCCTGGAATGTAAAGAATTTTGACCACAATTTGGTTGGTGGTCATTTGTTGGTTGGCAATTTGGAGGATTAAAATAAAATTGTTGCAGGCTTCGTGTTCGATGCTTGTAATTCTAAGACTTAGAACAGCCCGCTTTTCTTTTTGATTGCAGTGCAGCTTTTGTTCGGATGCACTCCACCTTCCCGATAGGGCAGAATTGTTGAGTTGTGACCCCCCAATCCTGAAGCAACGGTTGTCAAAAAGAATGTTGGTGGAGGTATATGTATTGGTGTTTCTGATAATTTTTAGCTACCAATACATTTAACTACATCGTAAGGTAGAGTCTATTTTACCGCCCAATTTCTTCTCTTAGGTATCGTAAAAGGCGACTAACGGACCATAGATTGCACATACATCCAACAGTATAGAGCGGCGATAGGCTCATCACTTGTCACGTACATGTGCAGTTATCATTTGGTGAAACGTAGACTATAGCAGAGGACTGCTTTTGCGGTCCTCATTGCCTGGTCTCTGACTAACCCTTCGGGGATAACAGTCGTGAGTATATGTAGGTATGTATGGACGCTTGTGATTCCTCTATGTATCCTAGTATGTCCTTGCGGAAGACATTGATTTTGGTAAGCGCCCTGCGAGGCAGTCAAACAGACTATTTGAAGTGTATGTGGACACCAAAATAAGTAAGTGTTTCTATTACAATGTTGGCATGTCTGGACAGAACCATCTGGTCCTTATGTCTATAAGATAATAGTCTAAGAAAACATTGCCGTGCTCATCTTAAATGGAAGGCATATAATTTTTAGTAATTCGCCTTTGTAGAACAGACGAAGAAACCATTGTGGGATTTGGCTATAGTCAGGTCTGAGAAAAGTAATTTGTACATCTCGTCTCTTGGCCGTACACAGTCCGGAATTCATATAATAATTTAACGACTTCAGGTTAAAAATTGGACGGAGTGACCTTTCTTGAGTGCTCTTTGGTACTAAGAACTGGGTTAAAAAGAAGTTAGGAAAAAAAACTTACTGTTTCTAGAAAACTGTTCCTACGTCTGTGTCAGCATTGCAGACATTTTGTCCGATACAAGCGTGTAACAACTGTCGATTGTAACGTTTGGAACCTTGAGCGATGGCTTCAGATAAAACGGTATTCGATACCTTTGTGTTATGATAGAAAACTTGGAGCACCTTTTTAGTCCCAACGGTGTCGATAAAGTGCAAATTGACCGGCTCGAAATTTAGGAGCGTCATTGTCTACGTCTTTTGTTACCTCTGTTAGCAGAGAAGATAGACGTTTTTGTCCTGATTGATAGAGCTGCCATGCCTATGATCCTGGGGATCGAAAGTAAGAACAGCCTCCGTTGTTTATATTATAGCTACGATGTGGTTCGTGGCTGGCATGAGTATGTACTTGCGGAGGACATTGTTTTTGTTAAGCGCCCTGCGAGGGCGGTTCATAGCCATGATGTGGTTCGTGGCTGGCATAAGCATGTCCTTACGGAGGACTTTGATTTTGGTAAGCGCCCTGCGAGGGCGGTTCATAGCCACGATCTGGTTTGTGGCTGGCATAAGCATGTCCTTGCGGAATACATTGTTTTTTGGTAAGCGCCCTGCGAGGGCGGTCCATAGCCACAATGTGGTTCGTGGCTGGCATAAGCATGTCCTTACGGAGGACATTGTTTTTGGTAAGCGCCCTGCGAGAGCGGTTCATAGCCACAATGTGGTTTGTGGCTGGCATAAGCCTGTCCTTGCGGAGGACATTTATTATTTAATTTAATTAAAAACGGTTACATAACCATTTACAACAATTAAACGTATTATTCAAATTCAAATAAAATAAGGGACATTTAGCATTACATTAACATACATGCATATTCTCGCAGAAACCGCAAACACTCAAGTAATATTACCATTGATTTTGGTAAGCGCCCTGCGAGGGCGGTTTATAGCTACGATATGGTTCGTGCTGGCATAACCGCATAAGCATGCCCTTGCGGAGGACATTTATTTATTAAATTTTATTATAACGGTTAAATACCAATTACAATAATTAAACATATTATTCAAAATCAAATTAAATTAAATAAGGTACATTTAGCATTATATTAACATATATGCATCTTCTCGCAAAACCGCGAACACTCATGTAATAATTATTGATTTTGGTAAGCGCCCTGCGAGGGCGGGCAGATTATTGCCACGATATGGTTCGTGGCTGCCATAAGTATGTCCTTGCGGAGGACATTGATTTTGGTAAGCGCCCTGCGAGGGCGGGCAGATTATAGCCACGACATGGTTCGTGGCTGCCATAAGTATGTCCTTGCGGAGGACATAATTTTGGTAAGCGCCCTGCGAGGGCGGTTCATAGCATGCTGTGCGTGTGTCTGTCCCATGAACCAGAAGAACAACGCGATGGTACACTATAAGAAGTTTGCCCTTGCGAAAGGTAACCGTTTGTTGTTAGTACAGGTTTTGCTTGCGAGGCATTCCCAGTACCAGATTTAATAACTGGCCAAAAAGTTTTCTAACAGGACAATTTTTTTTTTTTTTTTTTTTTTTTTCAAATGCAACTGTAATCTGTTCAGAATTAAACAAATGTGTGTTTGAAGGTAGAATCTATTCAAAGTAGCAAGCATTAGAGGGTCTTTTACATTTTTATGAGTACCCATCCTCTTTTCGTATATTTATAGTTTCAGTCTACAACCTAATCACCACTGAAAATAAGACCTTTAAGAGAGGCATCAGATGTTTGCGACCAACAACTGCGCAGACAAGTATTAAAAATATCTTTTTAGTTTTAAAATACGAAAAGTTATTGGTGCACAAGATTTATCAGAATATTGGTGCTTAAGGCCTAGCTGGCTCTTTTAGTTTACTTTTAAAATCAAAAATCAAATCTAGATCACTACACGGAATATTTAAATTGTTAACTGTTTTAGTCAGTATTGGTAACACCTGCGAGGTGCAACAATCGTTGTAAGATTTCCATTAACGTCCGATAAAGCAGACACATTGTCGTTATCGCCATGAAAGGCGGGTAGGTACGATGACCATGCTTCTTTGAACGATGATGACTAACTCGAAGTCAACCTTCGCCGATGCGATCGGGATTGTTAGAAGGACTAGTTATAGCCGCTTAGCTACAATTTATTTTTCTCATTATCTAATGTAAGCACTAATTATCGGTTTCTTATCTAAAATAAAAAGAAAAAGTGCCTGGAGGGTAGATACCACGTATTAAACACAAAAAACACTTTTTAAAATACTATCTTTACTCGAATGCTTCCTTATCTTAAAAGAAAAGGTGTATCTACATCTCTTGCGGGTAAAATAAAAAGTTTGATATACCAGTTAAGTTTAAATTATAAATTCAGCGAACGGTAACACCGTTAAGTTAAGAAACTATTCTATGTACTCACGTGTATTGTAGAAACTCACGAGAACTGTGTTGCAGTTTAAATAAAAATAATTCTATTTCTTTGTCACTTGATCACTATGTAGTGCACAAGTTACGCCGACGGGAAATTTCACGCCAATGATGAACAAATGGGCACGGGTGTGAAATCTCGTGGTTCCCCCACCGCGCCACCTGGTGACGCCACTGAGTGGGATGAGCGAGAGAGACAGCGATATACCGGAAGAAAGAGAAGGAAAATACGACGGGAAACGGATATGCCTATCTCAATATTATAAGCTTCTAATGACGGTCAAGTGTTTAATGTGTACTTAAATGTGAACCAATAACGTTTAAAATAAACCTAGGCTAGGTATGTAAGTATAGTCAACGCCACATCAGCAGCACACAGCGGATTAGCCACGAAGCAAGAGTAGCAAATGCTGCGGGCCCCGCGCACCAACGTTTTCTGAACATAAAAAAGTATTATTTATATTTTAGATTTTTAGTCAATGAATCAAAATTAAATGAATTGAGGAACACGATGAGCCACGTGAGGTGAGTAATCACCTCACTTTAATGAATATTGAACATGATTTACTCCGAGAAGTCGATATCAACAAGACAACAACATCCTACTTCCTACTAATATTATAAACGCGAAAGTTTGTAAGTATGGATGGATTCCCCCCCGTGCATGTCCTCATCACGTCCTCATACACGGTACCAGGAAGGCACGCTAATATTTAAGACATTAACCAGACCTTACACTCGGCGAGTAAGTACATTAGCAACCAATACATTAAAAACTTATACATAAAACAAATTACTTAAAATACAAGCTACTAATATCCTGCATACCTATCCAACTCTTAGATGATTCAGAAACAATTAAAAGCTATCAAAAATCCAGTAAACCCATCGAATTCCCACAGGATTATTAAATTCTCCTAGCCGAAAACCAGCCAATTCTTGCCTATCCAACTCATACATGATTCAAAAACAAATTAAAGGTTACCAAAAATCCTGTGTTTGAAAGCAAATAAACTATTTCATTTCATTGTAAACCCATCCAATTCCCACAGGATTATTAAATTCTCCTAGCCGCAAACCTATTCAATTGTTGCGGCTAGGAAAACACCGACTAATAATCCTGTAAACCCATCCAAATTCTAACAGGTTATTACATTCTTCTAGCCGCAAACCCATCCGATTCTTGCGGCTAGAAAAACACCGACTTTAAACCCATCCAATTATATTAGTTATAAAACAGGATCACTGATAACCTTTTCTTTACAACCATCGTTTCATATAATAAGTACACTTATGTTCATTTTTAATAACAACATGCTCCGCAAATGTTTTATTTTACTAACAATCACTTGACAAACATACATTTGGCAAATCTTTCTCTTTACATATGTTTTGAATTATATTTGATTATTTATCCATCCATTTAAGTATACATTTTCCATATTATAACATTTAGATTCTTATGGCAAATTCTTATTATAAAAAAGTCGTTTTTTTTCTTTTTTTGTTTAGTTTGACAAGTTTTTCTTCCTATAATACCTTAGGTTCAAAACATTTTGTCATAGTAAGGGTGGATTCGACCAAACTGGAATAAGACTTACTCCGAGATTAGTCTATACAAACCTTATTCCAGTTTGGTCGAATCCACCCTAAACCTTACTAATTACAGACTTGTTTTCAGCGAGCAATTTACCTAGCAAAGAGAAAACGTATATCAACAGTACCTAAGCAAATAAAATAAAATTACAATAAATTGAATTCTTTCATACGTAACAAGTAATTTGTTGGATGTAGGCATTGTATATTGTTACCATAGATCGGAATAGGCAGGACCCCTTTCTGCACTTTTGCAACGACCGCCTAATATGGATATCTCCAGACAAACATTGTTATTTATTTAAAATGCCATAAAATAATATGAACCAAGTGATTTCTTAACTTTAAGTACTTACATAATAACTTTTGTTATTGAATAACTTTAAGTAACTTCAAGGTATCAATTTGATATTCACTTTTTTAATTTCAATAGCGTGTTAATCTTGTAAATAGGTAGGGTCACCGGGTAAACGGTGGGTCAGTGGGGTACAGTGGGTCACGCACACATTAACGAAATCAGTGTAGGTTGCGCAGCCGCTTGTCCGCGCACAGACGCCTCTCCGCACGTAACCCCTCTCAACCAGTTCCAGCGCGGCCGCGCTCACCCGTCGACGTCTGACGCTCGATTTTCTCGCGGCGCTGCTAAAATATTTTGAAATGTAAGTTGATCTTTTGTTTATAATTGCTAACTAACAACAGATATCGATACAATTGTTGTACCATACTTTGACCTTGTTAGTACTCTGTAATATATTACATAAAGAATTGACTAGCGATTTGTTTTTAACTCGTTAATTCTTGTTTGTATTTAAAGTCGGCCTATGGTGAAGAGTAGGTCTGATTCACTGTGTACACAGTGGATTGCGATTCACTGTGTACTTGATGTTAAAGCGAAGCAAATGGGTTTGCTGCGAGAGTTAATCTTTAATTAAAATAAAATGATTTTGTTACAGAATGGGCAGAAATAGAAAAAATCGTAAAATTGGTACTCATACTGAAGACCAAATGCAAAAGGCATTAGATGCTATAAAAACCGGTAAAAGCATCAGGCAAGCAGCTGCAGAGCATAACATTGCCTTTTCCACTCTGCAAAGATATAATGGAAAAGAAAATCCTGACCGCCTGACACCAAATTATTCCGTTCGTAAAATATTTAGGGCTGAACATGAGGTGGCCTTATGTGACTATTTCAAAAAATGTGCCTTAATGTTTTACGGTCTTACCACTAGAGATTGCCGCCAAATAGCTCATCAAATGGCGAAAATAAATAATGTGCCAGTTCCTGAGAGTTGGGAAAGTAATAAAATGGCTGGTATCGATTGGTTCCGAGGGTTTCGTGAGCGATTCCCTGATATGTCGTTACGAAAACCTGAAAACTGCAGCTTGGCACGAGCTACAGCATTCAATAAGGAAACCGTTAAAATATTTTTTGACAACCTTCAAAATGTGCTTAGCCGCAGTCCAGCCTTTGCAGACGGCACGCGCATTTATAATTTGGACGAAACTGCTACAAGCACTGTGCAGAAAAATCCGAGAGTTTTAGCTCCAAAGGGAAAAAGAAATATATGCAAAGTCTTCAGCGGTGAAAAAGGTACGCTCGTCACAACGTGTAACATCATAAGTGCAGGAGGTATTGCACTTCCTCCCGCATTGGTCTTCCCACGCAAGAACATAAATCCTCGGATGAAAGTTGGAACACCACCAGGTTCTCTTATCCTCGCGTCTCCAACAGGGTGGATGAACACTGAAACTTTTGTAGAGGTAATGAAGCATTTTGTGGAGCGATCGGGATCTACAAAAGATTCTCCAACAGTCCTCATTATGGACAACCACGAATCGCATTTGTCGATTGCTGCACTTGATTTGGCCAAAGAGTCGGGGGTTACTGTGCTTACTTTACATCCACATACATCGGCAAAACTTCAGCCGTTAGACGTCGGTATCCATGGACCGTTTAAATCTTACTTTGCGTCAGCAATGGAGTCATGGATGATGCGGAATCCTGGATGTCCAGTGACCATTTACGAAATTGGAACGCTAGTTGGTCAAGCCTTTGAAAAGTCTATGACACCAGTAAACATAAAGAATTCATTCAAGAAAACTGGCATATACCCCTTCGACAGAAATATATTCTCGGAGGAAGATTTTATGCCGAGCAGCGTCACTGACAGGCCTACTGTTGCAGAACCGACAGGTATGTAGCACTCTTATTGTAAACATTAATAACAAGTAGCGCCTATTGCCATTTTGGTGTATTGTTTTGAGTCATCTTAAGGTTTCAAACATGCTACTTACGGTATATTTTTGTTTCAGCTTTTGTCGTCGACCGTAATGAAAACTTGACAGTGACCATTCAAGAAGCGGAAAATGAAATGTCAAATCGAGATGTTGACACTCCAAGTCCCTCTCTGATAGACGCCATTCAATCGTTTGTTCAATCTCCTTACACAGCGCAAGTGCTGCGTCAGTACCGGATACGTTACCTTCAGAAGTTTGTGCTAGAATTCCAATTTCCCTGTCTCACTTGTGCTTGGAGACAATAATTGCACCTATTAATGCAATTCCTGCAGTTCAATCAGAAGATAATCATCCTCTTTACTTAGATACTTCATCTCCACCATCAGCAGCTAGACACACTGATGAAACATCTGCCAAGTCATCATATGCCCAAATTGACTTATCGACCCGATTAGTAACACCAGAGGAATTCCGAAAACCTTTAAAAGCAGCTGCAAGGAATAATAAAAGAAAACCAAGGCGATTAGGTAAATCTCTTATTGCAACTGACACACCGGAAAAGAATGAGATTGAGAAAAATAAAAAGGCAATAAAAAGAAAGAAAGTACCGCAATCCAAAGGAAAGAAAGCTGTTAAAAAAGTTCTTCAAAGCGACTCGGAAGAGGATTGTGACATTATCTTAGATGATGACTCGCCAGATGAAGGGAGCTGGTTGAGTGATGAAGCAGACACTGTAAATATTATTACGCAAGAGACGTTGAAAAAGCCTTTGCCAAGAATGCCAAGAGAGGGAGAGTATGTTTTAGTAGAATTTACGTCCAAAAAACAATTATTGTACTATGTTGCTAAGGTACTAGAAGAACGAAATGACACACTTGAGCTCTATGTGAGTTACTTGAGACACAAGAAAGGGCATTTTTACATGCCAAATACTCCAGACTTGGCCTATGTCAAGGATGATAATATTAAGCTTTTATTACCAACTCCTGCATCAAGTGGTAGTACTGCTCGTCAACAGTCATATCTTACTTTTGGCGTTGACTTGAGTGGCATAAATATTCGTTAAATTCGATTCGATGATTCGATTTATTTTATAAAGAACCGTAACTGTCGATTTTATGACTGAAATTAATGTTCCTATTCTACGATTTTATAGCGATCTCTAATAATATTAAGTTTTTAATATTTACTAGGTAATAAGAAAATGTCTGTGATGATTATTTGTGAAAATACTTTTAATGACTGAAATATTAAGATAGTAATAGGATAAAAACGACAAATGTTAGTACAAACTAATCAAGACTAAAATGGTGATCTCCTGGTATTATTTTTTAGAACTAGGGTAGTTTCTGTTTAAGTTTCTTTCTGTCCGTCAGTTAAAGGATCATTTACGAATAAAACATAAGTCAGTTATCCGTTAGAGCTGTGCCTTAAAAAATAAAGGTGGATTTTTATTTTTAAATAAATATTTCTGATAATTTTATTACGACAGAACGTCGATTTTTTTAAAATATAAATTTAAAGAGTGCAACGCCTTAACAAAAGGTATAATATTACAATTTGATTATAATACTGCAAAAATATTTTAATATTATGACAATAACCTTTTGTCTTCGAAGAATCGTTTATTTTCGTTGTTTTATGTATCGATGGTTTCCTTTACTTAAATAAATATATAATTTCATATTTAAATGTTTTTAATTACCTACTAAAAACCCTAGACCCATTGTTAACCAGGGGGTGATTCATTGTTCACCACCCAGTGTACACAGTGGGTCAATTTTGCTCTTTTAAAAAAATCTTATTTACACCGCTCTCCATTATTAGAGGTCAATTATTTAGTAATATTCTGAAAGCTGATAAAATATGCTATACATCAATCTAAATTTTAAGCTTATCTGACTGATAGGTTTTGAGAGACAAACGATTAAAAAAAAGTGACCCACCGTTTACCCGGTGACCCTATAGCACTTTCAGATAATAATATATAACTGCATGAATAGTGTTTTATATGACTAATCCATTATTAAGACTAACAAATGAATACGAAAAATTAATCTTTCTCAAAATTTAATTTCGGAAGCATAGCTATACATTTGATAATTATCGTTTGAATGCCGGTACCAGAAAACACCACCCACTCCGATCCATGACCATTACCTACACTGTACACAAATCACCGAGTGTCAAGAACTTATAAGAGATATTATAAAGATAACAAATAACAATTAATATTTAAGCCAGCAATGAATCTTGTAAAAACCCATCCTACGTTCTCTGTACACATATCACCGAGTGCCAAATTAAATGAATAAGAACTCATAAGGTATATTGTAAAGATAAACAATAACATTAAAATTTAAGCCACCAATGAGTTTGTAAAAACCCATCCTACGTTCTTACAGGATTATTAATCCAACCAAATAAGAAATGAATCCATACTAATAAGAAAACACCGTCCCTTATGTGAAACCATACATTTCTCCCATACTTCTCCCATTGTAAATTATAATAATCCCTGCTAAGTCATCTACTTCTACCAGGGATTCTCCGTACAATTGACAAACAGTTTGTTCATTATCTTCAAAACAGTAATTAAATCATAAATAAATATTAAGCAATAAGGAATTCATCCATTAACTTTACATTCTACGTTACATAAATTATATATCCTATTTAAGTTAATCGTATCATTATCGTATTTTTCTTTTTAGCGTTCAATAATTTATCCCAACCAAGATTCTCATTGAATTCAACAATAAATATTCTAATGATTTCTATGTTATTAAACATCCACTGTGCAAGAACATACGGACACGTCATGTACACTTATATGAAAATTCATCCATTAACTTTACATTTTACGTTACATAAATCATATAAGCTCCTATTTAAGTTAATTGTCGTATTTTTCTTTTTAGCGTTCAATAATTTATCCCAACCAAGATTCTCATTGAATTAAACAATAAATATTCTATTGATTTCTATTTTATTAAACATCCACTGTGCAAGAACATACGGAGACATCATGTACACTTTTAAACTTTCGTAATCTATTTAAACCAACATATTTAGGATAGAACAAAAGAAAAATTCTTAAACAAAGTAGGTATTTCAGTTGTCTAATTATATTATCTCTAGCGTTTCATTGTTATTATTTATTATGTGAACTACCTGTGTAACATTCGATGAACAACTGCCGCTGTCTTGCGTGTTTTTAGTGCCTGTTATCTGTGAGACCGGTTATCGAACCAAACCTACATACGGTCATTTTAAAAACTGTGACTACCAGGTACGGTTCTATGTGGTAATAAAGAAGTTGTATAGGTACCTACTCTTCCCCTTGTTGCCCAAAAGAGCAGAGCAGAGTTTTTAGACACAATCACGTGTTTCTATTTAGTTAACCACTTAGGGTACTTCTAGGAATTCGTCCCCAACCACCAGAAATATAATATCATCGTCTACATTATCAATTTCTATACGAGCGCTAACACTTCCAAACGATAGTAAGTACAATTTCATTTCGAAACCACTTTTAAAAAACTACTTTTACTTCTTGATCTAAGGATTTCCAGCTTTAAGCCCAGGAATAATGTTTTACAAAACTAGAATTAGTCTGAAGTTAAGCATGAACCATCTACGGTGCTGCAGTTAAACCCACGCGTTCTGATGATGATTTTATTTATGTTTACCTACATCATTGTGTTAAATATCAAAATCAGACTAGTTGCAATTGGGACTGCACTCGCAGACAAACCAAATCCTAGGCTTTGCAAAAACCAAGTTTTGTAAATACTAAATTAAAAATAAAATTGTTTGTACTGAAAAACGTTTTGACGTGAAATTAATTTGTTACGGAACAATTGTAATATGTGAATTTAACCCCGACTGTTACCTTGTGGCCGTAAGTATAAAATTCATAGTAAGTAATGATAATAAAGTCATGATATATTGACATGCTTTACTTAATCGACAGGGTTTTTGTTTTTTACCTAAGTCGGCCATTTTGTATTGCACAACGAAATCTGTTACAAGCGGGTACTTTGACTAGAGCTACGGCTACGACATTGATAGTTATCAATATCGCCCCAATGGGTATTGATCTAGAGATATATTTGAAATTGTATTGAATTACAAAGTAACTCCTACTTTTTTTTAGGTTCCTAGCTTAGATTAAAACAAAAAGGGAAGATACGGCATGCTCCTACTTGTAGTCATTCAAAATCAAAATATAGTCCTACTTAGGTATGGGCGTTATTTAACGTAACCAGTTTCAGTAACAGGTTATGCAGCCTGTAACGGAATCACTAGTTTCGGCTTGAACAATGAACCGGTGATTTTTCGTAACCAGTTTCATAGAGCAACGACGTTATGCACAAAGCGCGTGTAACGCCGACCGGTGACAAATGTGACTGACACAAAAAAACGTAATGTAACAAAGAACAAAAAAACGTAATTAATGTAAAAATGTGTAAAAGGCTAGAAAGAACTATGAAAATTTGTTAATAATCAAAAGGTGTAAAAAGACAGAAACGATTCTTTATATAACTTTTAAAACCTTTAAGTGAAAATGTTTAAATACTCGTAACTGTATATTATTGTATTAATTTCAAATCATTGTATAGAATGAACTTTTAAATACAATTTATCCTTCCTACATAGTTAATGCAGTTAGTCCTAAGCCTGGATAAAGTATGAAGGAAGTTCATTAGATCAATGCATAATTACTTCTACAATAATTATATTGATAGATAGATATAACGCTTTATTGTACACACAAAAATATAAAAATATATAAAACTTGTTTAAATTGTCACTAAGTTCCGATAATAACTAAATGACGGTAACTAGCTACAGCATACTCATGCATGTGGTGTCACTAGTCAGGCTGTTATTAGGTTAAGGTTAATCATTGTCAAATCACTTGTAAAAATCACTGGTTACGAAAAATCACTCGTTTCGAAACAGGTGACGACATCGGAATAACTGGTTACGTTTCGTTTCTTTAGAATCGCGCAACGACTCATATCTAGACTCCTACTCAAGTACTTAAGCAAACACTCACACACGCACACCTATAAAGTGTAAATCGAGCGAGCGAGACAAAGCGGTAAGTTTCAACGTCAGCGCGAGGGAGTCAGCGAGTAGCGCGTTGACGTCTCCGTCGCTTTGCAACAGACGAGTACGTACGACCGATTCCGACGCCACTGCGGAGTAGCGTCTTTTTCTTTTTTACACAGTAGAATATACGCAATAGTGCGATGTAGCCTGTTCGCTCGGCAAATTGTGACTGAAGTAAATTTGTGCCTTTAGACCTAATTTTGGCGGCTCACTCACGAGACGCTAATGCCGTATCTTCCCTTTTTGTTTTAATCTAAGGTTCCTAGTGATGGTTCGCACATACAAAAAAGTTGCGGGAAGTCGCAATTGTAAGAATTATACAGACAAGGCACTTGAAGAGGCCATTGTGAAGATCACCGATGGTGATCTCTCTATTTTTGCTGCTTCTTCGACATATAACATCCCATATATTTAGACTAGAAGAGATTTAGATTAGAAGAAATTATAAAGATTTTTTGTTTAGTTATTATGACATTTTACTAATCCTATTAAGTTTCTACCTCATGTAAAAATTATTAATACTTACACGATATTTTTAATCAGAAATGCATAGTTTTACTTAAAATGCCACTATTTGCTATCATAAAATACCTTAGATAATTCAACTTAATGCTTTAAGAGGTTACATCTCAACTGTGATTTAAGCGTAAAATGGCCAATTTTAACGTTATGGATCTCAGAAACCTTATTAACAATTGTGACTAATTGAATAGTGTAGAATAGCTATTGGAATAGTGCGTAGCGGCCTCGCTTTTTGTAAATTTTGCTTAACTTTTTAATTAAACGTAAAATTGCAGAGAAAGATTTTCATAAAGTGCACGAAGGCAATTTTTAGAGCTCACCGATTGAGCTACTGTTCTAAAAAAGTGAAATAAAAAAATTATAATGTTATCTCTTATATAGTCGATTAGCGCGTAGCGGCCTCGGAATTTTTAGATATCATTGATTTTGTGAAATAAAAAAATTATAATGTTATCTCTTATATAGTCGATTAGCGCGTAGCGGCCTCGGAATTTTTAGATATCATTGATTTTATATAAAAACTTAAAAAACTTCGAAAATCGCTATAAGTTAACTGTGAATTTCTCCTATCTACGATAATATTATTGAGCAAAATTTATACCAGAGTAATTGTTACTTCATGAGGAATAAAGATTTTATAATTAATTTATTATCCTATTTCGATTAAAACGATAAATACAACTGTAAAATTACTACAAAATGTGATGCGCCGGCCGTCCCAATTCAACTTATGCTCACAGAATGGAGATTTGTAATATTATGCACAAATTTACTACCTATCCTATTTCGATAAAAACGATAAATACAACTGCAAAATTACTACAAAATGCAAAAATGGGCATTTTACGCAAAAATCACATTCGAAATGTAATAGGCCTCTTATGCAAAATGCCAATATCAACTTCGCCCCTTGTGTCAAAAGACGCCCCGACAGATTTCAAAACCCCATATTTCCTAAAATATACTACTTATCAAAATAATTATTTTTTTTGTATTATATTCCAAATTGGGTTTACTTTGGACATCAATAATAAAAACATCGGGTATCAAAGCAACCCCATTTTCAGTCTAAAGTTGATAGTTTAAATTTTTTTTCTCCAATAGTATAAAGCCAAAATTTTTGATAATAAAAATAAAAAATGTATGTAATGAGTCGTCAATATTTTTTTTTCATGTCTAGTACGTTAATTGAATGAAATGGAAGCCTTTCAATTTATAAATTGATCAAAGTCACCATATTCTAGGGTATATACTAACATGTCATGTGACTCATGTACCGTCGACTGTACCTACCAAAAACAGAAATAGGTACCCTAGGTACGAACTACCAACCTACCTATTTAGTACTTATTTTGATAAGTAAGCTAAACTTGATATTGTAAACAGAACTTGAAAGTAGGTAAGTACCTACATATGAAACTAACTATAAGTAAGTACTTAAGTACTTACTTTAATATTTCATAATCTAACTAAAGGTACCTACCTAGGTACGTAAATACAGGACACATAATATTAACAAAGTCAACTTTTGGTTTTGATAGCTAGGTAGGAAGGTACCTATCCTAAAGTACGCACTAGATAGGTAGGTACTTAGTTGTTTATCATTACTTGTCCTCTTTAGTTATTTATTAAACAGTTTCGTAAGTTGGTAAGTAAGTACCTACCAAATTATTATTTCAATAAGTAAGTAAATAGTAGGGTTAAGATTGTTAAGCATATAAGATAAGACAAGTACCTAAGAATAAACTGGTTCCCTGTTTAATCTCGAAAGCCGTCTTACCGATTATAATTTCAACGAAAACTATTAACCGAACACTCAATTGAACGATGCCTTATTTGTACGAAGCTTTAATTTACCGATGTAACGATTCACCGAAAAACTAATTTCCGAAGTTCAATTCAGCGACCATAATATGTAACCGATACGTTATTTAACCGATGTAACATAACGCCGAATTTTAAGAGTATGTAGGTCCACGCCTCGGTGGCCGAGTGGTCAAGTGCTTGGCTCGATGTCCGGAGGTCCGGGTTTCAACTCCCATGTCGGATACGTTTCGAATTTGTCGATTCATAGCACGGGTTTGTGATCACTAACCCGCATTTGGCAAGGGTGGTGATTGTATGATTTACCAATCACCACCATAACCAAGGATGTTACAATAAACCATAACATCATAAAAAAGTGATTTTTTCACAAACGAAATACTTATTATTTTTTTAATAAAATTGTTATAATTTGCTTAAATTCTTTGTTATAAAAATAAATAGTAACATTGAATTTAAAAGGCATTTTATTTTTACCACTTTTATTAATTTAGTTTAAATATGAGTGATAAACGTACAGCAGCTAAGCTTTTGACTTAAAAAAAGAAAAGTACGCTACAGCTTGTATGTTGTCCCACTGCAGGGTAAAAGCAGGGTAAAAGCCTTCATCTTTGAAATCAAGTCTTCGCTACAATTGATGTATATTGGCTTAATCACCACCCTTGCCAAATGCGGGTCAGTAATTACAAACTCGGGCTATGAATCGACAAATTCGAAACACACTTTAACATGGGAATTGAAACCGGGACCTCCAGATATCGAGCCAAGCACTTGACCTCTCGGCCACCGAGGCGAGGACATACTCTTAAATTCGGTGAAATGTTACATCGGTTAAATAATGTGTCGGTTATATGAATGGTCGCTGAAATGAACTTCAGTAAATGGTTTTTCGGTGAATCGTTACATCGGTAAATTAAAGCTTCGTACAAATAAGGCATCGTTCAATTAAGTGTTCGGTTAATAGTTTTCGTTAAAATGATAATCGGTAAGACGGCTTTCGGGATCAAATAGAGAACCCGAATAAACGGACTACTAAATGCTAACTAGCAACTAGGTAGGTACCTACCTACCTACCTATAAGTAGACAAGCATTCTTCTTACCTTTCGATGTCGTTTGGAAGTGTAGCTATTATGGCTAAGTAAAAAAACTAAAGTTTACGAAGAAAATAAAAAAATACTGTCCATATTAGTTTAATTTTTTTTTGACGTCAATAAGTACCTGTAAAGGTTTGTATTGAATAAAGACTTTGACTTGATTAATTGTAACGGTTTGCGAAATATTCAGCAAATTTGTCCCTTATTTGCATTTGCTTATGAGCACTTCACCTAGCGGCTGCCGGGAGTGATCGCAAAGCACCATTTGCTTGTTGTCCATGTCTCCACGTGCCTAGAACTACATCTCCATCTACAATTGAGTCCAAAAAGCCAGGTGGCATGTAGAAATTGTTTGATGTTCTACTATTCCTCAAAAAATCATGCAGTAATACGCATGCCATCACAACATTCGATGCACGATCAGGTTGAAGGTAGATTGGTTTATAAATACAGCTGTCATCACATCAAATAAGTTCTCAACTATAATCCGGGCTCTTGATAATTGCCTGTTAAAAATTCTTTTAACACTTCCTTCTTGATGATCACTAGGGTATGGTTTCATAATGTTTGTGTGCAGTGGAAATGCATTATCTGCCACAATCACATAGGGCATGAATTGAATGATTTGGTAAATTAAGAGTATTATTTTCAAGTGCATGAAATAATGAACTATTTCGGAAGACGCCTCCGTCACTAATTCTTCCTTGGTAACCGACATCTGCAAACATGAAGCGGTAATTTCTGTACACTAAAGCCAAGAGGACAATATAAAATGTATGCTTGTAATTAAAGTATTCACTTCCACTATGAATAGGTGATAAAGTAACAACATGTTTTTCATCCATAGCAGCTAAGCAATGCGGAAAAATATCATGGAAATCCGCTTCTTTTTCCACCCACTCTTGCTCATTAACAGGCATCTGTAATTTTATTTTTTTTCAGATCAGTGAAGAATATGAGATCCAGAATAGAATTCATACTATAGAAGATAATGTAACAGAAGAAAGGCCAAAAACAAGTGTTGGAAAAAAACCAAGAAGAGACAATCTACCTCCAGAAATCATAGAAGATAAACAACAGATGCAAGAAGCTTTTCAGACCATTAAAAATAGCTTAAATGACGAATATGAAATGTTCGGAAAATTAATTGCAAATAAAATAAGAAAACTAAAGAATGCCAATACGCGAGAAATCATAATGAATGATATTTACAATTTGATTTTCCGAGCAGGCATGATTGATCGACTTGAGCAATCCACTCCATCACGTCCATACATATCCCAATCACCATTTGATAATCAAACTTATCTACCGTCTCTAAATCCATCTACATCCCAATCACCACATCATCAAACATATCTGCCGTCTCTAAATCCATCCACGTCCCAATCACGACATCATCAAACATATCTGCCGTCTCCCAACCCATCCATATCCCATTCACCACATCATGAAACATATCTGCCGTCTCCCAATCCATCCACATCTCAATCCCCACATTATCAAACTTATCGGCCGTCTCCAAATTCATCCACATCCCAATCACCACATTATAAAATATATCTGTCGTCACCCAATCCATCCACATCCCAATCACCACATCATCAAACTCTGCCGACTCCAAATCAATCAACATCCCAATCACCACATCATCAAACTCTGCCGACTCCAAATCAATCAACATCCCAATCACCACATCATCAAACTCTGCCGACTCCAAATCCATCCACGTCACAATCACGACATCATCAAACAAATCTGCCGTCTCCCAACCCATCCACATCCCAATTACCACATCATGAAACATATCTGCCATCTCCCAACCCATTCACATCCCAATCACCACATCATGAAACATATCTGCCGTCTCCCAATCCATCCACATCCCAATCACCACATAATCAAACATATCTGTCGTCTCCAGACCCATTGTATAAGAGTGAATCAATTTACTGAAGCAGCACTAGTCACACGTCAACCATACTCTACGCGCCAACCTCCATGAAGTTTTAATGCCAACCTCATCATCATTTAATTTTATGCGTCTATGGTTTTTACCGCCTTTTTTTGTACGTAATTCTGAACAATAGAAAAGTATTTTACAAATCCACTGATTTTAATTTGCCTAATAAAGCCTGACCCCCTACATGGTCCTAGTTCTTCGCCGGTTATACTTTCAGTTGATTTAATATTGAAGAAAACAGTTTGCATATCAATTTGGAACAGTGAGCGCAATTATTTAATTTGGGGATTGCGCGCGCTTGAGTTCAAAGAGAACCCAACACTCTAATCAGGTATTATTAGGTATATTAGAAAGTTGTTAAAAGGTTAGTAACATTTATTCTGTATTTTTGTAACGGAAAAACTCCTACCTATTTATCATTTTATTGATAATGCAGTGTAGATAAATTTTGGTTTGCTGGTTAGGTAAATGTTATTGTTTCTATTCGCTACTAAATGCCGAATGATTTACCTAGCTTTTAATTTTAACTAATTTATCCTAATAGTATAACACTCTTATTTTGTCATTGTAGGTTGGTTGTTATAAATTGTTTTTTTGTTGTACTAATTCTTTTTATTTTATTGTTGTGTGGAAAATATGTAATTTACATGAAGTATTATTTGTCATTAAATTCATTTTATCAAGATTGTTAAATTGCTAACATTGTAATATTTTAATAGTTAGTAATATTTTACCTAGTAGACCCCAGTCTCCTAAATTAGCCATTGACAAAAACTTAATTAGAAAACAAGGCAGCATCAAAGGTCGTGTCTCCGCATTCTCGAATTATTTATCTACTTTGGAAGAATGTGCGCTTGATAACCTGGAGGCCAGGGAGTTGCAATTGCGAATCGGTAAGATCGAATCTTTATATAATTCATACTTAGATTAAAACAAAAAGGGAATTCATACGATGACGTGTAGTTGCAGATTTAGTGCATTGGTGATGATGATCTGCAGTTATCTGAGCGAGTTGAATTTGAGAACAATTACTATCGCGTGCTTGCTAGGGCGCGGAGTATTTTAGATACCTACAGTAAGACTCAAAATAAGTTTCAAAGTGAGTCAAATCGTTCAAATCATCAACTTGTTAAGCTGCCAACTATTCAGTTGCCTAAATTTAGTGGTTCGTATGAGATCTGGATGGAATTTCATGATACATTTTCCAGTTTAATTGATAAAAATTACCAAATTAATGAAATTAACAAATTTCATTATTTAAGAGCGTCATTAGAAGGGTCTGCTGCATTGGTAATTAAATCCATTGAGTTTTCATCTCGAAACTATAATGTTGCTTAGAAACTTTTGTGTGACAGGTTCGACAATAAACGTTTGTTGGTACAAAGTCACGTAGCAACTTTATTCAACTTAGACTCTGTACGAAAAGAATCGTCTGTAAATTTAAAACATGTAATTGATCAGGCCAATAAGAATTTGCGTTGTTTAGAGTCATTAGGAGAACCAGTTCATAATTGGGATACCCTTTTAATTTATATTATTACACAAAAGCTAGACTCTAAAACTTTCCATAAATGGGAGCAATGCAAAGGTAATCAATCTCTCTAAGGATTTGCCGATTACATTAGATAACTTTCTCGTATTCATGCGTAATCGCGCAGATCTAATTGAAACAATTGAATTGTCCCAAAATAATACAAGTAGTAATAATGTAACTAAAATAAAAGCAATGGTGTCATATCAGAGTCCTAATAAAAATTATTTATATTCATCAGTAACGAAGCCATGTCCTAATTGTAATGATGATCATTATTTAAATAACTGCCCAAAGTTTATTGCACTAAGTAGTGAAGCGCGTTATAAATTAATGCCTAGCTATAGAGTATGTTTTAATTGTTTTCGTAGTGGACATTATGCCAATTCGTGTAAGCGTCCCGGCTGTAAAGTATGCAAGCGCAAGCATCATACACTAATCCACTTAAACGAGCCATTTAGGTTCGCAAAATATTAATTTAGGTAAAGGAAAGCCTATACTTTATGAAACTAGACTTGGTTGGATAGTTTCCGGTCCCGTAAGTAGCGGCCGTGTATCTCACTTTCCAATTACATGTAATTTTGCTCAATTTGATTCATTGACTTCTCATTGTTCTAATGATGACATTCAAGCCCAACTAATGCGGTTTCGGCAGCTCGAAGAAGTTAGCCCTCAGTTATATGTTTATTTTCCAGAGGAGATGCAATGTGTGTTGCCGGGTCGGAATTGCACCACCCCCTCCCCTGTATCTTAGCGGGTGTCGTAAGAGGCGACTAAAGGGATTTTGCTGGTGGGAGAGCTTTGCTCGTCCGGCGCTACCACCATGCGGACTCGTAAAACCCGCCAAGTGTTCGGTGCTCGACACAGGACGCGTTCCGGGTTCAGAGCCGTAATACCGGAGCTTGGGGAGGTGCGGTGGCGGCAGGGTCAAGGTCCGGTGGGAGTCGTTGTGAACGCATTGTTCGGTTGACTTGGGTCGATTCGCCGGCCAGGGAGACCCGTAGAAACGGTGGTGCCGCTGGCCGCCCGCGGCATAGTACAGGAGCCCAACTAGGGCTAACCACCCTAGAAGGCTGCTCCACCAGGTCGCGCATAATCCCGAAGTGGCTCGTCGTGCCGGTTGGTGACCGGATTGGTGGGACCCGGCGACTACTTTTGGGGGGGTACGGGGGCCCTTTCGTCCGGCGGGTCGATTAACGTCTTACCGAACAACTACATGCACCAGTTCATGTTAGTCTCCCACACTTTGTCTTTTCCCCTTTGCCGCCACAGCATCTCCTTTTACTCACGCCCCCATCCAACCACCATGTCAGTGTCTAAAAACAATGCAGGTCAGACAGCGGCATCCCACTTCCCCACCACCAAGTCGCTTTTTGAGGTGGAGTTCACTAACATCCGTGGACTCCATTCAAACCTCAACGCCGTCCACCAACACCTTGAGACGGCCCGGCCTGCATTGCTCTTTCTGACGGAGACACAGATCCGCCGTCCTGCCGACATTGCATATCTGCACTACCCCGGCTACGTGCTTGAGGAATGCTTCCTCGCGAAAGCCGGAGTATGCCTTTTCGTCAGGACGGACGTTTGCTGTCGACGTTTGCGCTGCTTGGAGGACCCCACCTTCTCTATCCTATGGGTACACGTGAATCTTGGTTCCGAGAGCCATGTCTACGCTTGCCTGTACCGTTCCCACTCCGGAGACCACGAGACAACTCGGTTATTCGGCTACCTGAGCCAAGCAGTTGACGATGTACAGGAGCGGTTTCCGTCTGCCGATGTGGTACTTTTGGGAGATTTTAATGCCCACCATGAGACCTGGTTGGGCTCTTCCAAAACAGATCACGCAGGCCGAACTGCCCACGCATTCGCTCACATGCATGATCTGACTCAACTGGTTCTCCAGCCCACCAGGATTCCAGATATATCGGGTCAAGCGCCTTCCCTGCTAGACTTACTGGTGACGAGTCGACCAGCCGGGTACAGAGTGTCGATAAGTGCTCTGTTGGGCACTTCTGACCATTGCCTGGTTGGTGCCACCGTACTGCGCCGTAAAAGCTCTCCCTCAGTGGAATCTAAACGGCGTTTATGGCACTACTCGTCGGCAGATTGGGATGGTATGCGCGACTATTTTGCGTCCATCCCGTGGGGCCAGCGCTGCTTTGTAGGTAGGGACCCATCGGAGAGTGCCTCTGCTGTCGCTGACGAGATCATGTTGGGGATGGAATATTACATTCCCTACACTGATGTCGTCAGCGGAAGTAAGGTGCGCCCTTGGTTCAATCGCGAATGCGCCAAAGCTGTTGAACTTAAACAGGCGGCGTATCGCGCTTGGACCAAGGCTCGCACGCTCAACGATCGTAACATCTCTTCCCTCAAGGTAGTCTTCAACAAGGCTACCAAAGTCTGCAAGAGAGCTCTCTCGAGAGCGAATGCCCAGCGCGTTGCTCGCGTTGGCCAAGAGCTGTTGTCGCACCCAACGGGTAGCCGAAGTTATTGGCGACTGGCCAAAGCGGTGCAAGCCAACTTTTGCGCGCCTTCTCTGCCCCCACTGCGGTACCCTGATGGCTCGTTGGCCCATCGGCCGCTAGACAAGGCTAACCTCTTAGCGAAGCTCTTTGCGGCGAATTCGCGTGTCGATGACAGCGGCGCGGAACCACCTACCATCCCTCACTGTGGTTCCTCAATGCCTGACGTCCAAGTCAGACAACGTGACGTCCGTGCCGTGCTGCAGTCACTTGATGTGCGGAAGGCTAGCGGTCCTGACGGTATACCGGCAGTCGTCCTTAAAAAATGTGCTCCCGAGTACTGTCAGTACTGGAGACAACTCGGGAGCCTATACCACCTCTTGTACTCTACTGGAATTGTGCCGGAGGCTTGGAGAAAGGCGAACGTCCAGCCGGTCCTCAAAAAAGGGGATATAGTCCAATCAACGAGGACATTTGTTGTATGGAGACTTCCGAAAAATTCCCCTGCCTCTGAAATTTGGCATGTGTTGAAGTTAGGTAATACAGATTACAGATGTATAATAATCCAACAAAATTTGTTACGAGAAGTTAGGTATTTTTACCAAAACATGAAAATCGCTTATAACTCTCTGTGAATATTTGCTCAGGCTGAAATTCTTTCTGTATAGGTACGTAGGTATTAGTTAGAATAAGTGTGTCAAAGAATCCAACATTTTTTCCATTTCAGACAACCCCAAATTTTAACTTTTAACATTTTCCACTATAACTTCCACTGAAAAATTGCTCCGTCCATTTTTATTTATTAATATGTTTTAATATCATTAAATACACAGCTTTGTTTAGTAATCCAATAAATTTTCCATTTTAAACATATTTTTTTGATTTTTGCTTAATAACGTATAGAGAAAAATTGCTCCGTCCATTTTTGTACCTTTAAGAGTCATATTATATTATATTTAAACAGATTTAATAATAATCCAACAAATTTTCGAACGATTAGCATTTTTTACGAAATTATTATGTTCGCTGATTTATCTTGACCGCTCGGAGCGGCTTTGCCCGCACTTGCCAGGCAATTTTTTATCTTATACGCACAACACAAGAACACACAACGTTATACAAAGGGGCGCTACGAAATTAGCTTTTAAAATGAATATTTGTTACCTAATGCGTTTCAAATAAACGTTTGATACTTGTACAATATGCAAAAAAGGTCAAGAAGTAAGTAGGTACGTATAATAATGTTTAGAAAGACACCTACTACTTAAAGAGATTAAAGGACCTTCACTTGACCGCTTGCTCGGTACTGCTTTGTCACGCACTATTGTTTGGTGGCCAGCCACCGTTATTATGCCGCGTCCACACGCTTGGCAAACCTCAACAAGCTGTCACAAATTCAAACGTGTGGATAGAGCGATAGGCTTGGTTTGCGTAGGTTTGCAAGCGCTTGTAGCCGATCCGTCGAGTGTCGGTTTTTTGTCACAAATCAAAGGCAATTTTCCGCAAGCGCTTGCGAAGCGTCCACACGTTTGTGCGTACTCAAAGTATTCACAGACGATCGAACTTGGTTGGGGCCGGATCACGAACATGGTGCGCCCCGAACTAACCATATTCGATCGTGTGACGCAGGGTTCGCCGGATATTATTATAATTAATATCGGTACGGCTGGATCGAAGCGTTTGCACATCGAACGCGGTGCGTTCTGAACCGATTCGATCGTGTGGACGGCGGCGCACCGAACCATTTGTCGGTGTAGTCGCTATTGTGCCACCGTACGCGCAATACGTCGCGACGTGTTCTCAGACATAGATTCGGTTCGGAGCAACGCCAAGAAGACATCAGATGCACGCAATCAAGCGTTTCAAATACATTTAGAAAATGAACCTTGCGACTATTACACAAAATGCAACAATTCCATGAATGCTTCGGAACTCATTCGAAGATATAGGTATACGAAAATCTTTATCATCGAGATCTTTAATGAAATTCAAATGACCGTACTTACGTACCGACTTTCACCTTTTCCTTTTGTTATGTAATGGCGATGTAACAACGATATTTGCCACAACTAATGCAATTTAGGCCTGTTTTTTATAGAAAAGTCGGCATGTCGAGACGTGTTCAAATGCTAGCACAGACTGGACGGTTCGCAGTCCGGTACGCTCGTCTGTTGTGTAAGCGCACCGCACAGTTTGCTGGTGCGGGTCGCAGCAAGTTCGATCGTCTGTGAATACTTGTCTCGTTTGTGCAAAGGCAGCCATTACACGGTCAATCCAGATCGCGATCCATGATCGTGATCAGTGATCGCGATCCAGATTGACTGTGTAACGTGTAGATTGACAGATCGCGATCCAGATCACAAAATATCTAGAAATTTTGAAATCTGGATCGCGATCCGAGATCACGATCTAGATTGAACGTGTAAACGCAAGATCGCGTCAGTCTACGGTACGCGCTATGCAAGATGGACGTCGGTGACACGCGCTCTCGCTCGCCGCTGTCGCCGGTCGAACTCAACTCGCCAAATTCACCTTCTCTTCCTCAAGTTGAAGAAGATTTTATTATTATAGTATTGTGGAATGCCCAGCATTAGCACTACATAAATAAATACAAACGAGATGTTGGATATAAAAAATTGCTACATATATTAAAAAAATATATTTATATAAGGAGTTATCATTTGTAGTAACTCGTTAAAAGATTTTTCATCCATCCTGAAGTAGTTTTTGTATTTTATTATTGAAATTTTGCATTCACAATGCTATATAAATATAGCATAAAATGTTTACTAGAAAAATAATCAGCCAGTCTCAGGAAGCTCGAATGGGATTCGAACGCAGGACCTTTGGATTGCCGGTCCACTGATCTAACCGCTGAGCTACCGAGACCCCAGAAGACTCGCTGAATTTTTCCTAGTAGTTTGATTTACGCTGCAAGCCAGCGGTATTACGTCACTGTGAAGTCTACCCTCACAGTCGAAAACAATACTATTGCAAGTATTTAACAATCGATAAAGACGTAATTGCTTATACTTAAATATCTTTATTATTGAAATTTTGAATTCACAATGCTATATGAATATAGGATAAAATGTTTTCTAGAAAAAATCAACCAGTCTCAGGAAGCTCCAATGGGATTCGAACCCACGACCTTTGGATTGCCGGTCCACTGCTCTAACCCCTGAGCTACCGAGACTCCAGAAGACTCGCTGAATTTTTCCTATTAGGTAGTTGGATTTACACTGCAAGCCAGCGGTATTACAGCGGTGGACCGGCAATTCAAAGGTCGTGGGTTCGAATCCCATTCGAGCTTACGAGACTGGTTGATTTTTTTTCTAGTAAACATTTTCCTAGTTTTTGTAATCATCATCTTCAGCAGTTAGTTGTATTTCTTTAAGAAGATTTAAATGGGTATACATTTCTCTTTTCTGTAACTACTGTTTAACCCAGCGCCTTTTTCGAATCCTTTTCTTTAAAGTTAGTGCTAATACAAGGGATAATGTAGTTTTAACTTTATGTAGATCCATGACAACACGTGTGATCACGCGGCGAAGGATACGCGGACTGACGAAATCCAGATTGAACGTGTAATGTTGTAGCGCAATCCATCAATCTGTGATCGCGATCAGGCTGGCTAGATCGCGATCTGGATTGACCGTGTAATGGCTGCCAAACAAACTATTAAGGTACAAACTAGAGTAGACGTCCAATACAAATATTCTGCTCAGCTAGATGACAGCGGGCGTCACGTGATACGTTGGGGAGGGGGCTTGGTTGTTATAGAATAAGTCCGAGCGCGCAGATGCGACACACTATTCATACAGTTTTATCGTGTTGTAGGAGAATATTGTTAAAATTAAACAAATCAATGGGTAGTTAGTTTTAATGTTTTATTGAATTTTGTTAATTGTAATATTTTAAAATAAGTAAATTAATGCTAAAAAATCAGTAAATAATTTATTAGTTAAAACTTATATCTAATAATATTACAAAATCTTTTTCTTTTTCAATCAATATAATACCATTAATATATTAATAAGGTATGAGACCTACCTGCTTTATCTGGAATTACTTATTTTACGAACTTTAATAAGTATATTTCTCACAGCTCATGCAGTAAATAAAAAGTTGAATGAAATAAAATACATTTACTTACAACTAACTTACATTACATGTAAGTCAGTTAGAAGTAAATTTATTTTATTTATAAATTTTATTCAACTGACCAAATAGACGGGGTTTCTGACAATGCGCAGTTTTGGCGCCTTTTCAAAAGTAACTGCACACCAACCCCACCTGTCCAGGTGGATAGAGTACTCGCATACAAACAATACTTAATATGGCAGCTAAGCTCTAAACTATATCCGTTCCGAGTTATGCACTACTTAATGTTACCAGTATAGTTTATTACCAAAACTTTAAATATGAGTGCTGCTTACGGTAATATTTTGTTTATTTTGATATGTAAAGACTATTTGTATTCGAATTTCGTCAAATCACCGTCACACAGTGGCCACAGTGGGTCGAAACTGCTATAATTATGAGGGACTTAGCGATCATTTTTACAAATTCTATTTTTAATCAATACCCATCGATAGGTTACGTTATTCTAATGAATAAATGTCATAAAACGTTTTTCTCTATAACTGACAGTTTGGCTAGAAAAAAATATTTTCAATTTTCATTGTATGGAATGAAACAGAAACTGCTCGATTTTAACCAAGTCTTGGCAGATCTTGCTTTATAAGTACTTGAGCCTTATTCTATAGCTTACAGATTATAATCCTAGACTATCAGCGCGCACCCAAAGTTGTCCGTTCAGAAGTTATGAGGATCCGAAAAATGAACAAAAAAGTAAGTAAAAAACTGGGTTGATTTAAATGAGGTGATATTAAAAAAAATCATTGATATAAATTAATTTAAAATGTTATATTATCTTTAATAAAAATAACAATATGTAAGTATACTTAGTACTAACAATAAAATACTGTCAAAGAGTTTACACAGAATTAGCAGTCACATAAAATATTTTGTATGTATTAGGAACTAAAAATCTTATTAAAAAATCGCTTTGCATCCTTTTTTGTTCATTTTTGGATCCTCGTAACTTTTGAACGGGCAACTTTAGGTGCGCACTGGTAGTGTAGGATTATAGTCAATAAGCTATAGAATAAGGCTCAAGTACTTATAACGCAAGATCGGTCAAGACTTAGTCGAAATCCAGCAGTTTCAGTTTCATTTCATACAATGAAAATAGAAAATATTTTTTTCTAGCCAAACTATTAGTTTTAGAGAAAAATGTTGTATGACATTTATTCATTAGAATAATGTAACCTATCGATGGGTATTTTTTAAAAATATAATTTGTACTAATAATCGCTAAGTCCCTCATACAGCAGTTTCGACCCACTGTGTGACGGTGATTTGACGAAATTCAAATACGAACAGTCTTTACATATCAAAATAAATAAAATATGACCGTAAGCAGCACTCATATTTACAGTTTTAGTAATAAAATAATGGTAACATTTAGTAGCGAAAACTCGGAACGGATATAGTTTAGGGCTTAGATGCCATATTAACTATAGTTTGTATGCGAGTACTCTATCTATCTAGCATAGTCCGATCAGTGTGCAGGCACTTTAAAAAATGCGCCAGGTGCCCATACATTTTATCAATGGCCTTTCATAAACTTCCTTTTAAGTTTTAGAGGTAATGTTTGTAAAAGCTAGCCATCAAAAACATACTGGTAAAAAACTAAGTCTCGCCACTCAGTTCTTCTACCGTAAAAAGTTGTGTGATCCATGTAATACCAAGTCGGTTGACTTGGCCATCGCATTATAACACAATGTATTTCACAAGTAATACATTATATTATATTATGTTAAATTAGATTACTTAGTTGATTTGGTATTACATGGATCTCACAACTTTTTACGGTAGAAGAACTAGTTGCGTGTGAGACATGGTTTTTTTACTAGTATGTTTTTGATGGCATCTCATTTCTTTTTGTAGATAGTCCTACTTTTCTTTTACCGGTACCTTTACTTTACTTACCTTCTACTTCTTGAATACTAACACCGGATATTCCATTATATTATAGTATACATAATAACATACAGGTACACTGATTCATTCACTGGAAATGTAACTTTGTAATCCTATATATTTATATGGGATTACAAAGTTATTTATGCAGTTGGTGTATCTAGAAAATTGGACAGAAATTGCAAAATATTTTAGTTTTTCCTTGATTTAAATATTAAACACTAATTATTGTATTCTAAATTTGAAGCTTTAATGTCTGCTAGAAGTGCCTTAGAGTTTTCATAATCGATCAGTCAATGAATGACAAAATTAAGAAACTTTGTCCAATTCTTAATCTACTGGTTCAAATTGAATAAAATTTGAAATATACCGTGTTTATACAATGCCTACTTGGTTACTTAAAATTCAGGCCTCTACTTTTATCCACAACGAAGTTATAGGGGGTCGAAAATGGCCTAAACTGCTTCGAGAAAAGGATGGGACGGCCGTGCCGTTTTTTTTGCCCGACTTGGCGGGGTCACTGCCGTGCCCCCAGATGCTTATGAAAGAATTACTTTTTTTTGTGACGATGACGTTGACTATTTTGACGAATCTAATCCATCTTTCTCTGTTTTGATAACTACTAACGGCCGGTTCTAATAACCTATCTATCTGTTGTTTTGACTACTAGAGTTATATATTTGACACAATTTTTCTTTGACATTTTTCTTAATTTTACGCATGAAACAATAATACTTACATGAAAATATTTGTATTGATATTTCGCAGGTCGCCCCCATCTTAAAAAAGCAAAGGACATCGGCAAAATCCCATACTAGCTGGACCTGATATTCAATGACTATGGGCATTATTAATTTTGTGTTGATTAGATACCTAACATAATTAGAATCATTGTCCTAACTTCATATTCAATATAAAACTTCACAAATGCGAGATATAATTTTTGTAAAATTTTTAGCTTTTGAGGTTAGAAAAACATTTTAACGATCTAATAGATTAAATTCTTAACTTAAGTTGAACTTAAGAGGCCTATTACATTTTGAATATGATTTTTGCGTAAAATGCCCATTTTCGCATTTTGTAGTAATTTTGCAGTTGTATTTATAGTTTTTATCGAAATAGGATAATAAATTTGTGCATAATATTACAAATCTCCATTCTGTGAGCATAAGTTGAATTCGGACGGCCGGCGCAACGCATTTTGTAGTAATTTTGCAGTTGTATTTATCATTTTTATCGAAATAGGATAATAAATTCATTATAAAATCTTTATTCCTCATGAAGTAACAATTATTCTGGTATAAATTTTGCTCAATAATATTATCGTAGATAGGAGATATTCACAGTTAACATATAGCAATTTTCGAAGTTTTTTGGTTTAGAATAAGATTTTATTTCTATATAAAATTAATGATTTCTAAAAATTCCGAGGCCACTACACACTATTCGACTATATAAGAGACAACATTATAATTATTTTATTTCACTTGTTCAGAACAGTAGTTCAATCGATGAGCTCAAAAAAGTGCCTTCGCGCACTTTATGAAAATCTTTCTCTGCAATTTTACGTTTAATTAAAAAGTTAAGCAAAATTTACAAAAAGCGGCCGCTACGCACTATTCCAATAGCGATTCTACACTATTCAATAAGTCATAATTGTTAATGTATTTTTGTTTCTGAGATCCATAACGCTAAAATTGACCAATTTACGCAAAAATCACAGTCGAGATGTAATAGGCCTCTTAACTATCTGATAATAACTACGTAAATAGTGATAAGAGAAATGTAATTAATGGTATTTGGACGTATTATACGTCTGTGGAATTTAACAGTGACGTTCCTTTACACGCAAGTCAAAGAATCAAGCTCTTAACGCTTATTTGGTATATATTTCGTTTACTTATTGTATCATTTTCAGCAATTTAATACTGTTCTAAAAATACTTAAATGTATTTTTGTCTAAGTAGCATACTATAATCTTTTTTTCGACGAGTGTAAGGTGAGAGCATTACATGCAAGCACGTGAAATTGTAGAATTACGCGTGAAATGGAACTTGACATCGTCGTCAAGATCTATTGTCTATGGTCAAAACCGTTCAAAAGCTATGAACATACGTTTTCCCATTCATATTAATTATTTTTACGCATTAATTAATTTCTCTGGAACTTGAAGTTCTTGAGGTATATTATTTGTATTTTCAAAGTTATCTAATAACAGCATATTTATTAATATAATTGATTTGTGCCCCTAGTCAGGTCCATTTTCGCCATTGTCCTTTTAATTTTTAACACAAGCGCGTGATGGTTTTGTACATTTCGCAGAATAAAAACATTGCTCTAATCAAATTGAAACTTCAAAGCAGAATTGTTCTAATTTTAAATATTAATATGATTAATTTTGCTTTGAAGTTCATTATGAGACTTAAGTCAGTTTTTCTGATCGCGCGGCTCCGCGCGGTGCCCTCTTAAATGGTAAACATAAGTTTAGTTCACTATATCGTGTTTTGTGGTTTTGAAGTAAAATTCAGTATTGAGTGTCAATGCGTTCCAATTTGAAATAAATAAATATTTTATTGATTGCTTCATTTCATTCATATTTTTAAAATAATATCACGTAATCTAAATTGTCAGTCGTGATACTCGTGATCTTATGCGTATTATAAAATAATATAAGTAAAATATTTGTTTCACAGTAAAACCAAATTAGGCATAATAGACAGAAACTAATTTGTCTGTTTTTATAGTCTATGATTTGCGTTGAAAAAATGGCGGCGATTTGGTTTTGTGCTGGAAAGATATTGGAAATATTTTATTTTTTAGTTAAAACGAGTAGTGTTTCGTGTACCTACTTACTTACCGATGAAGTGTTACACCTAGACTTTTTTCTGTGTTTGTCAAGTGATTGGTGGTGGCACCAGTGTT
The DNA here is from genome assembly GCA_963921215.1 of Scoparia ambigualis. Classification (NCBI taxonomy): domain Eukaryota; kingdom Metazoa; phylum Arthropoda; class Insecta; order Lepidoptera; family Crambidae; genus Scoparia; species Scoparia ambigualis. Next base: position 4,900,238 of record OY992503.1, read on the forward strand.
GGACAATGTACCAATGTCGGACACTTTTGTCTCTATATGCAAAAAATAAGAACATACGTAGTATTTCACGGTTGGCAACACTCAAACCATAAACAATGTACGTCTATCTATCACATCCACAAATGTCAAGAGTTTCGGCCATTTTGTTTCAACATGGCGAAGTGAACAAAATTGTGTGTACCGTTTTTTATAATTTTGTGAGATTTTCTTAACCAAATTGCTAAGAAGGTAAGTAAATATTTGTGTCAATAGAACTTTGTTTCTGATAATAACTTAAATTTATATCGAGCATAGCCCAAAGTCATAAAGTTTTACACTCGATTGCACAGGAATTAACGCGACAAAATATTGTTTGCGAAATTGAGAGGGGGTGTCCATTATTGGATCAGCATAAGTTCCAAAATCCAGTCATAGACACGTGTCGATTCTTAACTTTTTAGGTACATTTGGTTTTTTCTAGCCCAATCATATCTTTAAAGCTTTTACATTAACATACATATTTAAAAACTTTAAAAAAAATGACTCCTTCCAGTCATGGACATGTCCATTAATGGGGTGTTCATAACTGGATCTCTTTATTTGTTTAGATGCCGCCTAAGAAAAATATGCACCAGAGCAGTTGGCACAAGCTGTGCTATCTCAAGACGTATCTACAAAATCAGCAGCAAAGAGCTTCGCCATCGAGCTGTCGCCGAGTGAAGACGAATTACTCGTGAAAGGGGTTATTGCTATGGGTGAAAGAAAATTCCGCTCAGCTCTTAGACAGCGTGCAACGAATAATTATTATGCAAAATAGGCCAACTTTCACAGGAAATAGGCCAGAACAAAAGTAGTACTCATCATTTTTAAAAAGACAGCCTATACTTGTGGGGCGTACGGCTAAAAACGTCAGTGCGCGTGTTGCTGTTACCGACGAGCAAATTAGTAATTGGTTTAAAGAAGTAGTGTAACTGGAACACTTCAAGATCCTAACAAAATTTTAACACTGACGAAAGAGCGTTCCGTTTGGCGCCAAAACCTGGACGCGTACTTAGAAAACAAGGTGCAAATAATGTCTATATGGAAAAGGGAGACCATAAAGAGAACATAACCGTTCTAGTGACTGCAAATACCGCAGGCAAACTAGCAGTCTAGCACCACCAATGATTGTCTACGATTACGATCGCATTCCCGCTAACGGAGCCCAAAAGGTACCGGAAACATGGGCATCCGCTCTCCTTATTCACTAAGTTTTATTTGTACTGGCACCTCGAGACCAACCGTTTGGTTATGCAAGAAGTGCCAGACGACCAGATGCCAGTAAAACACTCGCGCATGAGACCATCTGCGTTAGGTCTTGACGCCAAATCAGTGCCCACCGAAGCGCGCTCTTCATTCGGAACTCATACGACTAGTGTCTCCGGGAGAGTTTCCAAGTGAACACGTGTAGTTCATTGCCTATTGTCCAGATAGGTAACACGAGCTGTCAAGCTCGCTCACTTCTCGTTGCACGAAGGGCACAACTCGCAGTTGCCACTGCTCGGGTCGTCGACTCTAAAGTCAACTCCCAAGTGTCCACCTTGGTCGCAGAATAGTAAGCTCACTCACTTCTCGGAACCCATCGGGGCGCCTAGCCTGTTCCCACGTCCTACGCGGCTGGCTGGACCGGAGGCTACGGCATCTAGGGGGCCGCCTCTACTAGTTCTCCAGACTAGTACCGGAGATGTCAACACCAATGTCCAATGAGAACCACCGGACAAAGCTGCCAACTATAAGGGAAACTCACGTTCCCCGCAGGACTTTTCGCTGCTGGCCACAGAGACCGCTACTAGGCCCCGCTCGCTGTGCGCGAGGTTGGAAGTCCTGGCACACAATACCAGGACAAACGAACATTGTCAAACTCTACAGCTAACCACAAGCCACAACGAGTCCAACCTACATTCGGATCCCGCCGGAGGCGCCAGTCAAGGCACAACCAGCGGGGGGCATAAACCGAAACCCCGTAGTACCCCTGAGAAACACAGCCGGACCCGTAGTTCCAGTTGCGATACCCTATCTAATATAGGGGTCAGTAGATAGGGACACGGAAACATGGGCAATATTCAAATCTGCTACTGGCTGGATGTGTCACTACACATTCAGCAAGTAGCAGCCAGTGTCACTAAACATTCTTAGAATATGTGGCCAAATTTTTCAACCCATGGTTAGTCAAAGAAGACAAATCCCACCTTCCAATGGATATTGCAGTATTTAGGCTGCTCAAAATTTTTTTCCGGTAGACGATGGTCCAATGGAGGGTGGAAAATAACGGGATGAAATTGAAAAAGAAGACATGCTCCTGTTTTCAAAGATGCTCTAGACAAAATAACAGAAGATGAATTTTATATTATATAATAAATAAATAAATAAATCTTTCCTACAATCACACCAATTATCTAGCCCAAGAGAAGCTTCGAAGAAACTCGTTAAATGGTTACTAGACAACGGATAAACATACTTAAAATACTTTTAAATACATACTTATTATACATAGAAAACACCCAGACCCGAGACAATTCAGAAAACAATAATTTCTAAATTGACCCGACCGGGGTTCGAACCCGGGACCTCAGAGATGGCGACACCATGAAAACCGGTGTACAAACCACTCGACCAAGGAGGTCGTCATATGGGCACATAACAAACAAAAGGCAATTATACCAGTCGCCTCCACTGCATCTGACCAAAGTGCTGGCACATCAACCTCTCCACCCGAATCAAGAAGGTTCATAAACCGCTTCCAACACTCGACCTGAGCTCCCAGCGTCCCCAGCTGCTTCAAACGTCGCAGGCCTGTCCAGCGCTCGACCTGAGCCTATAGCATCCACTCAATATAAATGTCCATCATTGGGATGTCCAATACTGGATTCTGGATGTTCATCACTGGGTGTCCATTACTGAATTTTGACTGTTCATTATTGGAATTTCGATGTCTTTTCAGTTGATCGATTTTATTATTATTTTTCTCAATATCCATTATACTTTTATTAGTTGTTAACAAATAATAATAATTGCTTATTATCTGACTACAACATTCTAAATTCGCAACCCTGAGACTCAATTAATAAAAAAGTTATAGGCTTACATGTTTGACTCGGCGCTTAAAGTGTCTATAATTGGTGCCATCACACTTTTGAGTGCACAAGAAGTCATTTTTATTTTTTTCTTTGTGATACGGTTAACGACATGTCACCGCAATCGCTCGGAAGCGACTAAACGAGGTGCATGCAGCCCATGGATGGACTGTACCTGAGTGCGCACAAACTTGTTTCGCGGTGTCTTAATCTAGCTTTTTACATCAATGAAACAAACTAAGCACTCGCAAGTGTGTGGATGGCGACGTTTATTTCCTCAAATCAATCCAAACGTTTGTTGAGGTTTGGAGTTTGCGGCAAGTGCCAAGCGTGCGGACTCGGCATTAGAGTTTCAAAAGTTTAAAGACATTGGTAGGTATTACTAAATAAAAGGTACCTAAGTAAAAATAATTACTTACACTATTTTTATTTGGTTTACATTTTTTCGATATAACAACACGTGGCTACAATCATACTAGGTAGGTATAACCACAAATATGATTTTTTTGGTTTAGACTTTTTGTTTTGCAAAACGTACCTACCTACAGTTATCTTAAAATTACTTTCACAGTTAGTTAGACAAGCTGTAGTACCTACCTTTTAAAAACGTAAGTACCTACCTAAGTACCTATAGTCATCTTCATTACTTACTTACTTTCAGTTAGACAAGCGGTAATAAACCAATAAGACTAAAGACTGACAGATGTAAAATGTGGTCTATTAAATTGGCTCTACTTTTGGTACCTACCTCTGTATGTATTTTAAACACATTATTTTTATTTGGTATATCAATAATAATAGCTAAGTACAAGCTTTGCCGGCGCGCTTGGCAAGCTAAAGACGAAACGACCGGTCGCGACTCGCGGCGGGTGTGATGAGGGGTGCGGCGGCGGCGTGGGGGGCGCTCGCGCAGCGGCGGAGCCACATGAGGCGACGTTGCCGTCATGTACTATTTGTGCAAGGAACGGTGTTTAACCCTTTATCGCATAAATTATTAAATAGAAGGATTTTTTTGCAAAATATTTATTAGGCATTGCTCACACCAAGCGGATTGTCCGCCGCGGACTATGAGTATGCTCACTGTCAGCCCCAGTGTGAACGTGAACTCAGTCTGCTGTATGCGTTTACACCAAGCCTTCAATACGCTATAGCGTACTGCGTAGCGTGGCCACTGACGATCAGTTTTTCCAATCAGTTGAACTGAAGTCAGTCCATAATTTTATCGTGAGGGGCTTCTTTTCTGCTTATGTATTATTCTGTGCTAATACGCTGTAAAGTTCGGCTACATAGCCAATCCGCGTCCGCCGTGCATGCTGTGTAACGCGCACTCACAGTCCGCGGCGGATAGATAATCCGTTTGGTGTGAACAATGCCTAATTGAATCGAACAGTAATAAATATTCCTTTTAAAAGCTAATTTCTTAACGCCCCGTTGTACAACGTTGTGTTTTCTCTGTACTGTGCGTACAAGATAAAAAATTGCCTGGCAAGTGCGGGCAAAGCAGCTCCGAGCGGTCAAGATAAATCAGCGAACATAATAATTTCGTAAAAAATACTAATCGTTCGAAAATTTGTTGGATTTTTGATAAATCTGTTTAAATATAAAGTAATATGACTATAAAAGGTATAAAAATGGACGGAGCAATTTTTCTCAATACGTAATTAAGCAAAAATCAAAAAAATATGTTTAAAATGGAAAATTTATTGGATTACTAAACAAAGCTGTGTATTTGATGATATAAAAACGTATTAAAAAATAAAAATGGACGGAGCAATTTTTCAGTGGAAGTTATAGTGGAAAATGTTAAAAGTTAAAATTTGGGGTTCTCTGAAATGGAAAAAATGTTGGATTCTTTGACATACTTAATCTAACTAGTACATAAGTACGTATCGAGAAAGAATTTCAGCCTGAGCAAATATTCACAGGGAGTTATAAGCGATTTTCATGTTTTAGTAAAAATACCTAACTTCTCGTAACAAATTTTGTTGGATTATTGTACATCTGTAATCTGTATTACCTAACTTCATCACATGCCAAATTTCAGAGGCAGAGGAATTTTTCGGGTTACAAAAGCCCCGTTGATTGGGCTAATAGGTCTGACCCAGCCAACTATCGACCTATTGCTGTCACCTCTGTCCTTTGCAAGGTTTTCGAGCGAATCATAAACAGGCAACTCATTCGCTACCTAGAAGATCACTCCCTGATTCATGATCGACAATACGGGTTCAGACCGAAACGATCAACGGGTGATCTCCTGGCGTTCATAACACACCTGTGGGGTGAAGCAATGGAAAAACACGGAGAAGCACTAGCTGTTAGCCTGGTCATCTCCAAGGCTTTCGATCGAGTTTGGCATCGTTCGCTTCTCTCCAAGCTTTCGTCATACGGCTTGCCACCTCGCCTATGCGATTGGGTCGCCGGGTTCCTGCATGAGCGCAGCATTCGCGTACTCTGCGAAAGCAGTGCCTTACAGTTTCTGCAGGTGAACGCCGGATTGCCGCAGGGTTCTATAATATCGCCCACGCTGTTCCTTCTGCATATCAATGATATGTTATCCTTAGATAACATTCATTGCTATGCAGACGACAGTACAGTACATCGGCGTTATTTGGGTCACCCTGCGGCAAAGCAGGCCGATGTAGTGGAGTCGAGACGGAAGATTGTCATTGAGCTGGACGAGGAGTTAGACCGCATTTATAAATGGGGCTCTGATAACCTGGTCCAGTTCAATGCCAAAAAAACACAGGTCTGCGCTGTCACTGCTAAAAATTCCGCATTTCTCCCCCAACCCTCCTTCCAGAGCAATCTATAACCCATCCAGACTGGTCTCAGTCTCCAAGGTATGGACATACACAGCGACCTCAACCCGAAGAGCTATATTGAGAGCATTATAACCACAGCCTCACGTAAACTCGGAATCCTGAACAAGGTGAAGCGGTTTTTCACGCCGGAGCAACGTTGTCTTTTGTATAAGACTCAGGTGCGCTCCTGCGTGGAGTATTGCTCTCATCTTTGGGACGGATCCGCCTAGTACTTGCTCGAAGCTCTTGACAGGTTGCAAAGACGTGCTGTCCGTATTATCGGTAACGATGACGTTACGACCAGTCTGGAGCCGTTACAGCTACGTAGGAACATTGCTTCCCTTAGTGCTTTCTACCGCCTTTACCACGGTGAATGCTCTGAGGAGCTCTTTGACCTCATCCCTCCCTCTCCTTTCCTTTCCAGATCGACGCGTGCAGGTCTTAGAAGCCACCCTCATACTGTGCTGACCATCAAGACAGGTACCAAAAAGTTTGGACAATCGGTCTTTTGCCGAACTGCCCGTATGTGGAATGCGCTTCTCGCACACGTGTTTCCTTCCTCTTTCTCTCCCGGGTTATTTAAGCGGGGCGTGAAAAAGCATTTATGCAGGTCGCCATAGTGAGAGCGTTCGGCATAGCTTGGTAGCGCTGTGATGAACGCTTTCACTTCTTGGGCTTCACTGGCTGCTTTTCATCAGGCAGAGTGAAGCCATTATGGCGTGTCACAATAAAAAAAAAATGTGAGTAACATTTTGTGAAGAACACTACTCGCCTTGCAGACGGTCGGTTCTGTGTTAGAATCCCATTAAAACAAACACCAAGTGTGTTAGGTGGTTCTTATCAGCGAGCGAAGCATTGTATGCTTTCATTATAGCGTAACTTAAAATTAATAAATCGTTAAGTAAAATGTAAAACGAATTTATTTCGGAATATGACATAGGTACGGAATCAACGGTTGTCTTAGGTTGGCCGAGAATGTTGCCTTCAAAGCTAAAACCTTTGTACGCTCAGAACAATAACTTAGTTATTGTTCTGAGTTTGTACGTAACCGCTCCCCTCGTCTGTTTAAAGAGCTCTAGGAGCTCTGTGTCGAAAAACCCCTGTCTGCGAACAGAGCTCCTGGAGCTCGATTACGTATCGACCGTTTTTTTTTACCGTAGAACGTCGTAAACCGTATCTTTTCTTCTCTAACTTGCACAAAGTGTATGGAAAAGAACAAGGATGGTTTGAAGTCGCATGCGAAGCCTCTAAAATCCACTGAAGTATAAACTTACCCAATTTTTTTGGTCTGGGCGTTCGGGTCACCTAAATGAGGCGTTTTTGTAAGGCTTGTATTAAGCTTGTAAATGTATGTCGTGGTGTTTTTTTTAATTGATTAATGTGAAATAGTGTTTATTAAGCAAATACAAATAGTCGCGGGTAGCCGCTGGATGCAAGCAGCACAAGACCGGTCGTGTTGGAGATCTTTGGCCTTTGTCCAGCAATGGACGTCTTCCGCCTGATGATGAAGCAAATACAATCTGATTAAATGTGAAATAATGGTATATTCTATAATTTTTACGAATTAATTATTTTTTTAAATTTAAATTTTAAAATAATGTTGTTTAATATTGAACAATGCAAAACTGGATTAATCATTTTTTTTAATTAATTTTATTTGTGAAGATTTCAACGACATAAGTTTTAAATACAGCTTCATTATAAAAATAGAGATATCGTCATTTTAATCACATGTGGTGCTCTTTGATTATATAATGTCTAGATGGAGCCTTCCGCTGCATTTACGCGATTGTCAACGTGCCGGGTTTTATAGGCTAGTGTGCGTACCGTTTCTATCTAATAGACGCGCTGCTATCGTAGTGTGCGTGAGACGGGGATATCAGTTTCTTAGAAATACCCCTTGAAATGGGAGTATTTTTCAAGTCGGGCTAGTGGCTAGTAGTAGGCTAGTTTAATAAAGTTTAGTAAGTTATTTGAAGCCTTGAAATCACATGTAGGTAGGTATTTACTATTATAAAATATTGTGTGTGAGGAAATTAAAACGATTGGTGTAGAGTGTACGAGTATGTAAGTCCATGAGAGTGTAGGGAACTAGGGATTATTTTCTTTGCCGCCATTTTGAATTTCTTGGTTTGTGCTCCGATTGCGTGTAAAACCATTAACTGGGGGTCTATAAGTCTCTAAACATGATTTCGAGGCCAGAATTGGAAAAACTGGCCGCCATTTTGAATATCTGTGTTTATGCTCCGATTATGATCGAAATCGATATCTGGGGGTCTAAGAAGTCTCTAAACACGATTCTGAATAAAGAGTAATAATTGGAAAAAGTGGCAGCCATTTTGAATTTATTGGTTTGTATTCCGATTAAGTTCAAAATCGATATCTGGGGATCTAAAAGATCTCTAAACACGATTCGGAAGATAGAATTGAAAAAAGTGGCGGCCATTTTGAATTTATTGGTTTGTGCGTCGATTAGGTTCAAAATACATATTGGGGAGGTCTAAAAGGTCTCTAAACACGATTCTGAAGATAGAAATGGAAAAAGTGGCCGCCATTTTGAATTTCTTGGTTTGTGCTTCAATTAGGTTCAAAATCGATATCTGGGGGTCTAACAGGTCTCTAAACATGATTCCGAGGTCAGAATTGGAAAAATTGGCCGCCAATTTGAATTTCAGTGTTTATGCTCCGATTATGATCGAAATCGATATCTGGGGGCCTAAGAGGTCACTCAACACGATTCTGAATATAGAATTGGAAAAAGTGGCTGCCATTTTGAATTTATTGGTTTGTGCTCCGATTAGGTTCAAAATCAATATCTGGGGGTCTAAAAGGTCTCTAAACACGATTCTGAAGATAGAATAAAAAAAAAGTGGCTGCCACTTTGAATTTCTGTGTTTATGCTCCGATCATGTTAAAAATCGATATCTGGGGATCTAAAAGGTCTCTAAACACGATTCCGAAGATATAATTAGAAAAAGTGACTGCCGTTTTAAATTTCTTGGTTTGTGATCCCATTATGTTCAAAATCGATATTATTATTACTAAAAAATCTCTTAAATGATATGGTAACTTATTTTAAGGGCGAATTGTTTACAAATATTCTTCCTCCAATTTACGTACACAGGCGGATACAGCCCTAGCGCGGGGGTACATACATAAGGAAGAATATTGTTGATACCTTAAGGATTTAAATCCTTGTCTTACATCTCAATGTTGTGTACATGATATTTCGCAAAAAATGATTTATTTATTTATTTATTTAAACTTTATTATTTATTTATTTATTTAATAAGGCATCACAACAGACATCAATCGAAAAGGCATTTAGAACACCAATTAAAACATTTTTGTGCTAGATTGATACCCTTAAATATGTATGCACAGACTGGCTACAGTTACATTGCTCATGCACACTACGTAAAATCATTATATACACTAAAATCACATTATTTTAAAATTAAATTTACAGAGTAATTATTGTAATTATAATTATTGCCAATAATACAGCAAACGGCGGACTTAATGCCATAAGGCATTCTCTAACAGTCAACCAGTGAAGATGTACATAAAGTTTTGTAGGCGGTGACATTAAAATTTAGAGAATAACAATTTAAATAAGGAAAAAAAAAGAAACACTTAACTTAACTAGCCTAAATATACATACATAAATTATACACACAATATATATAACTATACAAATACTTATTATACTATATAGGTATATTTATAATTTATGATTCGAACTCGCAACCTCTTTCCTTGCTGGTTTGAATCAGAAAGTTGCCAAATTCAATTGGTAGAACCGTGAAAAGATTAAAAATTGGAGAAAAGAGAAAAGACGGGCTACAAATGCGATTCAGTTGCGATTTAGCATTGATACAATCGCGGTGCAGCATCGATACAGTCGCAAATCCTTGTACCGCTTTAATAAAAGTAGCGACACAATCGCGATGCAGTCGTACGACTGTCAAACGCGCGTTTGTATGGCTGCAAAAAGCGCAATGTATAAGTATCAGTATTACAGTGGCAAGAAAGGAACGGGATGCATACTTACCTAGGTACTTGCGGATAAAAATTCCGGAATAAGAAGAAATGTACTTTCTCGTGATGAACCAACTTATCAGCCTACCCGAATTACCAATAATTTTTTTTAAATGAAAATAATATGTTATCGAATAAATAAGTTTAGGTAAATATGCATTCGATTATTCGATATCCAGTGAATACCTGTGTATTCAATGAAAAAAAACAATGACAATGCATTTTGATTTATTCGTATCACGTAAAAAAAAATCAATGACATCCCTCTCTGTATTTGATTTTGAATAATTTTCTTTTAGATTTCGCGTTGCTATTCACATTGTCCAATTTTAATTTATAATAATACCTCACTGACAAGTACTTTTCTACAACCAATCTTATTAAATTAACTTGGTGAAGCATGCCGCAGATATGATCGGTGTCTACTGGAAAAAAATTCACATCTCCAAAAAATTTTTTCATCACAGTGGATACTATAATATATAATAAGTGCTTGTCATCACATAGTCCTGTTAAATAAACTGACGAATAACTGTTTCAGTGGTTTTCAAACAGAATAGACGTCAGATGAGACATAAATCAACCCACCTTCATCTTTTATAATAACTAATTTAATTTAACTAATACTAACAACCCATCTCTTCCCTTAGGTGTCGTAAAGGCGACTAACGGACTAAAGCCTGCACATACATCCTACAGCATAGAGCGGCGATGGGCTCATCAAAATAATAGTACCAACCCCTCTTCTCTTCGGTGTAGTAAAAGGCGACTAACGGACTAAAGACTGCACATACATCCTACAGCATAGAGCGTCGATAGGCTCATCAAAATAATACTACCAACCCCTCTTCTCTTCGGTGTAGTAAAATGCGACTAACGGACTAAAGACTGCACTTGCATCAACAGCAAAGAGCGGCGATGGGCTTATCAAAATAATACTACCAACCTCTCTCTTCTCTTTGGTGTCGTATAAGGGGAGTAACGGACTAAAGACTGCACATACATTCAACAACATAGAGCGGCGATGGGCTAATCAAAATCATACTACCAACCCCTCTTATCTCTTGGGTGTAGTAAAAGGCGACTAACGGACTAAAGACTGCACTTGCAACCAAAAGCAAAGAGCGGCGATGGGCTTATCAAAATAATACTACCAACCTCTCTCTTCTCTTTGGTGTCGTATAAGGCGACTAACGGACTAAAGACTGCACATACATACTACAGCATAGAGCGGCGATGGGCACATCAAAATAATACTACCAACCCCTCTTTTCTCTTCGGTGTCGTAAAAGGCGAGTAACGGACTAAAGACTGCACATACAACCAGAAGCAAAAAGCGGTGATGGGCTTATCAAAATAATACTACCAACCCCTCTCTTCTCTTCGGTGTCGTAAAAGGCGACTAAAGGACTAAAGACTGCACATACATTCTACAACATAAGCAAAAAGCGGCGATGGGCTAATCAAAATAATACTACCAACCCTCCCTTCTCTTCGGTGTTGTAAAAGGCGACTAACGGACTAAAAACTGCACGTACATTCAACAACATAGAGCGCCGAAGGGCTCATCAAAATAATACTACCAATCTCTCTCTTCCCTTCGGTGTCGTAAAAGGTGACTAACGGACTAAAGACTGCACATACAGTCAAGAACATAGAGCGGCGATGGGCTAATCAAAATAATACTTCCACCCCTCCCTTCTCTTCAGTGTTGTAAAAGGCGACTAACGGACTAAAAACTGCACGTACATTCAACTACATAGAGCGGCGAAGGGCTCATCAAAATAATACTACCAATCTCTCTCTTCCCTTCACTGTCGTAAAAGGCGACTATCGGACTAAACTCTACATATACAACCAACAGCATAGAGCGGCGATGGGCTCATCAAAATAATATTACCAACCCCTCACTTCGGTGTCGTAAAAGGCGACTAACGGACTAAAGACTGCACATACATTTAACAGCATAGAGCGGCGATGGGCTTATCAAAAAAATACTACCAACCCCTCTCTTCTCTTCGGTGTCGTAAAAGGCGACTAACGGACTAAAGACTGCACATAGGTACATTCAACAGCATAGAGCGGCGACGGGATCATCAAAATTATACTACCAATCCCTCTCTTCCCTTCGGTGTCGTAAAAGGCGACTAACGGACTAAAGACTGCACATACAACCAACAGCATAGAGCGGCGATGCGCTCATCAAAATAATACTACCAACCCCAATACTAACTCGGGAATTTTGCGTGCCCTAGGGCAGGCAACACAGAAAAATGGCGGGCTACGAATTACGGCAAAATACGCTTCGCTCAAAATTAACGATAAAACTACATTATGACAATTCAATGTTTACTTACCGATGGTAGGTGATTGTTCTAATTGTTTTATGTCGACCTTTATAATTTCTGCATATTTTTATAGCGCAAACCGTCATTTTTAGTAAAATTAAAAGGCGTGCAAAAGATGTGCATCTTCTGCGGCGACACAAATGGCACTGAGCGAGCGATAGGTTTGAGCTTAGCGGAGCGGCCAACAGTTGGCTGATATTTTTTTGGACGCCGGCTCGCGGTAGAGACTCTATCTAGACATTATATAATCAAAGGTGGTGCTATCGCGCGCGACCACCTCGAAGTGGTGACACAGATACGCCGATTCAAACAAAATGGCCGCCACATTTGACAGGTTTAGATAAAAAACGGTAGTCATATTTGCAGATACGTTCCGACCACAGACGTATAATATATGTCTCACTCATCGTGGGTAGTCTACAGTGAAACACGTATATTTGTGATACACATTTAAAATTTTATTTAAAAATACTAATTTTAATATATAATAATTAATCTTTACAAATAATGTGTCATTAAGACTTAAATTACCTGCTGCAGTTATAATTTTCATGTTGTGATAACTTAAAACACATTATCCACTACTCACTGTTGGCACCATAACTATGGAGGAAATTAAGGGAACTATGGAAGCACTGGCGGAGATGGTTCAGACACGGATGACTGCTTTTGAAGACGAGCTCAAGCGGATCCCTACTTCGAGAGCTGAGACAGTCTCAACTTTGTCAGCCGACTTCCAGACGTTCCGGACTCTCATCATGACCACTATGGCGGCTCTTCAGAGACAGGTTGACATCTTGGCTGCAGAGTGTGATGCATTGGAGATGAGAAGTAGGAGCAAGATGCTTCTACTACACGGTGTCACTCAGAAGCCAAATGAAGATTCGCTTACTGTTGTAACGGACATAGTGCGGGAACATCTGTCACTTCCTAATCTGCAGCCAGAGGACCTCAGTCAGGCTCATCGTATGGGAGTTTCGTCTTCTGATCGTCCGCGCCCCATGCTCATTAAGTTTAGGAGCCGTCAAGACCGTGATGCTGCATGGGCTGCAAAGGTTGGCCTCAAAGGTTGTGGCATTACCCTCTCAGAATTCCTAACCAAGCGTCGGCATAAGCTCTTCTTGGAATGTCGTGATAAACTTGGAATTGCGAATTGCTGGACTCGTGACGGGCGTATCATGGCAATTGGATTGGATGGTAAGCGGCAGGTGATTACTTGTCTTGCCGACTTAGACAAGTTATTGACTACCTTGCCTGCTAAACGCAAGAATACCGATGCTGTGCACTCCAGGAATCAGCCTCCAATGTCTCCAATCGTCAAGCAGATAACCTCAAGACGACAGAAAGCAGCGGCTATACCGAAGAAAAAGTGAGCACTATCTATAATAATTGTTTCCGCTTTGCTTCCAGAATGTAGTACTGCTTTTTTGCTTTGGTTTTGTTATAATGATAAATAATTTTTGTGTTTGTTGCTTCTGCTGTAATTTGTCATGGTTATACTTAGTGGCGGGCGCTTCGGCTTCGAAGTAACATTGTTACAATATAGGTATTCACCACAATCTCTTCACTTCCACCTTCACGTTTTCTTTTTTGTTTTTCCGTCATAATTAATTATCTTAATGCAGTTAATATTGCGATTACCCAGTATCTATACTAATATTACTATTTTATTTAAGGGTACCATACAATATTTTTACGAAATGTAACAGCTGACATTGACGTGAATCTATGACTGACGTTTTAGTAAAAAAGTGTGTTTTGCGTTCCGTTCTACGAATGGGTTTTATTAAGTTTTAAATATTAAGTATTGAATTGCCAGGGAAGAATAGGGATTGAAAATTTTTGTTCTTTTTTGTTAGTTTAATACTCCCTGCTGTTTTTATGCGCCCCGCCTTGCTGCTTGAATTGCTTTTTTATTTTTGTGCTTTGTAGTGTTTTGTTTTTATTTTAATTGCTTTTTTTTATTTTGTGTTTTGATATTATTACTTTTATTGTGATTTTTATTAATAACTAGCTGCCGGTGGGTAATTAACACTGTGTAGATACTTAATTTTATTTTGGTTTTATCTTTAAATTTTATATTTATATCTTAATGAACATCTCTATAAATTCTAATATATTCCACTCCTGCTCTTCACAATCCAGCCTCGAGGACAGTTCTCTGAGTGACACATCTGCAACCCTTGATGAAGTTTTGCATGATACCTTCGCCAATGTGTCGAAGTCTTTAAATATTGTTCACCTTAATGCACAGAGCATCCCGGCACATTATGCTGAGTTGCTTTCATACTTGAATGACAATCACATAGACGCGATATTAATTTCCGAGACTTGGCTACATCCCTCACTTCCATCTACATCTTACTCGCTTCCTGGTTTTAATTTGATCCGCAACGATCGTGGCAGCTCTGCTCATGGAGGTGTAGCTATTTATCTCCGTTCTCACTTCTCTTATTCGATTATTAGTCAATCACCTCAACCACCTCCTTCGAACACCGCCGAACATCTTTTCCTTGAGATAATTTTTCCCCACTGTAAGATTCTTCTGGGTGTCTGTTATAGTCCATCGTCCAAAATAGATTTTTTTCAATCATTTGAGCTTCTTCTCGAAGACTTTTCCCCGCATTATAGTCACTCCATCATTATGGGCGATTTTAATACCTGTCTGTTGAAAAACGACTCTCGTAGTCACAAGCTTCGTTCACTTATAAACTCTTGCAATATGCACATTCTCCCACTTGCTGCGACGCATAACTTTCCTAATTGTACTCCTACTCTTCTCGACCTTATAATGGTGTCATCTCCTGACCATGTTGTTAAGCATGGTCAGGTAGCTGCAACTCCTTTCTCCTACCATGATCTAATCTATCTTTCATATCGCATACGTCCCCCTAAGCGCAAGGCTTCAATCCAGTTGTTGCGTAATTTTAATAGAATGAATATTGATCGCCTACGTGAAGACGCGCGTGCAATGAACTGGTCGGCGATTGATGATCTTGATAGCGTTGATGACCAAGTGGGCTTATTCAACTCGCTACTTATTTCTCTCCTGGATACTCACGCCCCTGTGCGGCCCGTGCGAGTTAAGCATGTTCCTGCGCCATGGCTTACTAAGGATATCCACAAATTAATGGAAAGGAAATATCGTGCCAAAACAAAATTTAAAAAAAATCCTACTGACAAAAACCGGTATGTGTTTAGGGAAATCAGGAATCGCTGTAATACTATGATTAGGGACACTCAGAGACGCCACATTCACAAATCAGTCGAAAATGGAGATTCCTCCAATGTCTGGCGTTATCTCAAAAAACTAGGAGTTGGCAAATCTAAGACTAAACCTTCCCTACCTTCAAATGTTGACATTAACACATTAAACACTTATTTCTCCTCTTCGGCACCAATGGATGGTAGCATTAAGATTCATACTCTCAAAACTCTTTCTTCTTTGTCAACTCCATCTCATTCACCGTTTCTTTTTTCGCAATTTACCGAGTGTGACGTTGAGAAGAGTGTACTTGCTGTTACCTCCAACGCTGTTGGTAGTGACAGCATCAGTCGTAGTATGATCGTCCCTCTCATTGATATCCTTACTCCCGTTATTACCAAACTCCTTAATAAATCCATCTCGTCTTCTGTCTTTCCTCAGGTCTGGAAGGAAGCTAACATTATCCCTCTTCCTAAAAAACCTAAACCAGATTCTTATTCGGATTTTCGACCTATTTCTTTACTACCCTTTCTTTCCAAAGTCCTCGAAAAGCTGGTTCATCAACAGCTCAGTAGATTCCTTTCCTGTAACAACCTTTCCAACTCATTCCAATCTGGTTTTCGACCCGGTCATAGTACGACTACCGCGCTGGCCAGAGTCACGGATGATGTGCGTATAGGCATGGAAAATCGAGAACTTACTGTACTGACGCTGCTGGATTTCAGCAACGCGATTAACACCGTCGACTTTGATATCTTGCTGGCTATGCTGCACTCTCTCAATGTATCTCCACCGGTGATTGCGTGGTTTCGTAGTTACCTGTTTGGACGACGGCAGCGCATTAGTATTGAAGACAATTTTTCGTCATGGTGCGACACTGCTGCTGGCGTCCCACAGGGTGGCGTTCTGTCTCCTCTCCTATTTTCTATATTTATAAATTCTATCACGCTACCTCTTTCTTCTTCCTATCATATGTATGCAGACGATCTTCAAATCTACACTCGGGCTCCTGTTGAGAGGTTGTCCGAAGCCATTAACACGACCAATGATGACCTGGAACACATCTCGAGTTGGAGTCGACGTCATGGTTTGCAGGTAAACCCCAGTAAAACCCAAGCAATTATAATTGGTAGCCACTGGTATCTGTCTAGAGTTAACTCTAACGCTTTGCCACCGATTGTTTTCAATGGAGTACAGATACCATTACAAAATGTAGTAAAGAATCTCGGTATCTGGATCGATAACCGTCTGTCCTGGGACCATCAGGTTCAGGAGGTTAGCAAGAGGGTATTTAGGGCCTATGGCTCACTCAAGCGGTGGAAAAATCTGTTGCCAACCAAAACTAAAATATTACTTGCGCAGTCCCTTCTTCTTCCTCTACTGGATTATGCCGACGCGTGTTACCCTGACCTCAGCGTTGTCCTATGTAATAAACTTGAGCGTCTGCAGAACCTTTGTATCCGCTTCATTTATGGCTTACGTAAATACGACCATATTTCTTATTACCGATCTCAACTTCACTGGCTATCTATCTCCCGAAGACGAGACTGCCACGCGTTGTCCCTCCTCTACTCCATCCTTTTTCATCCACATTCACCTCGCTATCTAAAAAACCATTTTGTCTTTCGCTCTTCTACTCTTGTCCGTGACCTTCGTTCCTCTAGTTGCCTGTCCCTTAATGTTCCTCCTCATTCCACTGACTTCGTAGCCAAGTCTTTTACTGTGCATGCTATCCACCTATGGAACTCCCTGCCAGAGAGTATCAGGCGGGCGAAGACTCAGGACTCTTTTAACCGACAAACCAAAGAGTACTTCCTCAGGCTGGACTCTTCATCCTAACCTTATACATTGACCTATCACTATGTAATGTATCTCCTCCATATTTAGTCCATTTAGTCTTTTTCTATAGTTTTCTGATATTCATCAAATCTATATTTTATTAACATAGTATTTTCCTCCTTATACGTACTGTGCACTAGCCCGTGATTGTTTCTTCAACTATATGGTTTCTTTTGCCCAAAGGTTGCCTGGTAGAAAATGCTACCCTAGCATTAAGGCCGCCTTTTGTCATACTGTTTTTCTTTGTATTGTTTTAAATTGTTTTTATAGTGCAATAAAGTATTTTTCATTCATTCATTCATTCATTCATTCATTCATATGTCTGTGGTTCCGACTGATGAAAAACCCGCTGATCTAATATCACGTGGAACCAGCATTGGTTCATTTAATTCGTCTGAGTTATGGTGGCATGGTCCATGTATTTGAAACGCGAGCCATCGTGTTGGCCCTGCTAAAGTACAAAGTTTGCCAGAAACTCTTATTGAAGTTTCATTACTTACTTAGTTATTAAGACATGAGAAAGTATGAATTCATAGATTTTAGTAGATTTTCTAATCTATCTAGGCTTAAGCGTACCGTAGCATATGCGCTAAGATTTATTAATTTAAAACAGAGAACCAATCGTCAACTTCAATACCTTAGTGCAGATGAACTTGATAATGCTTTAATTATCATTTTGAGACAATCACAAATTCAATCATTTCCAGAATATGATTTATTCATAAAAAAGAAGGATCTATCAAGAAAAAGTTCACTAATAAAATTTAACGTTTATTTAGATACTTAGTAATAAATTAATTCGCGTTGGGGGTCGATTAGATAATTCCAATTTTGCATTCCAAAAGAAACATCCTATTTTAATACAGTCCACACATCAAGTAAGTAAATTAATTTTTGAATGTGAACACAAAAGATTAATGCATGCCGGTCCTCATCTTTTAAAATATGAGGACCGGCATGCATTAATAATTAATAAAGGCTAATAATTATTAGCCTCTAGTAAAGAAACTTATTGGCCGATAGGTGGTCGTAATTTGGCGTGTAAGCTGTGTATTTGATGATATAAAAACGTATTAAAAAATAAAAATGGACGGAGCAATTTTTCAGTGGAAGTTATAGTGGAAAATGTTAAAAGTTAAAATTTGGGGTTCTCTGAAATGGAAAAAATGTTGGATTCTTTGACATACTTAATCTAACTAGTACATAAGTACGTATCGAGAAAGAATTTCAGCCTGAGCAAATATTCACAGGGAGTTATAAGCGATTTTCATGTTTTAGTAAAAATACCTAACTTCTCGTAACAAATTTTGTTGGATTATTGTACATCTGTAATCTGTATTACCTAACTTCATCACATGCCAAATTTCAGAGGCAGAGGAATTTTTCGGGTTACAAAAGCCCCGTTGAT
The DNA here is from genome assembly GCA_963921215.1 of Scoparia ambigualis. Taxonomy (NCBI): domain Eukaryota; kingdom Metazoa; phylum Arthropoda; class Insecta; order Lepidoptera; family Crambidae; genus Scoparia; species Scoparia ambigualis. Next base: position 4,918,972 of record OY992503.1, read on the forward strand.
TGGGCTAATAGGTCTGACCCAGCCAACTATCGACCTATTGCTGTCACCTCTGTCCTTTGCAAGGTTTTCGAGCGAATCATAAACAGGCAACTCATTCGCTACCTAGAAGATCACTCCCTGATTCATGATCGACAATACGGGTTCAGACCGAAACGATCAACGGGTGATCTCCTGGCGTTCATAACACACCTGTGGGTTGAAGCAATGGAAAAACACGGAGAAGCACTAGCTGTTAGCCTGGTCATCTCCAAGGCTTTCGATCGAGTTTGGCATCGTTCGCTTCTCTCCAAGCTTTCGTCATACGGCTTGCCACCTCGCCTATGCGATTGGGTCGCCGGGTTCCTGCATGAGCGCAGCATTCGCGTACTCTGCGAAAGCAGTGCCTTACAGTTTCTGCAGGTGAACGCCGGATTGCCGCAGGGTTCTATAATATCGCCCACGCTGTTCCTTCTGCATATCAATGATATGTTATCCTTAGATAACATTCATTGCTATGCAGACGACAGTACAGTACATCGGCGTTATTTGGGTCACCCTGCGGCAAAGCAGGCCGATGTAGTGGAGTCGAGACGGAAGATTGTCATTGAGCTGGACGAGGAGTTAGACCGCATTTATAAATGGGGCTCTGATAACCTGGTCCAGTTCAATGCCAAAAAAACACAGGTCTGCGCTGTCACTGCTAAAAATTCCGCATTTCTCCCCCAACCCTCCTTCCAGAGCAATCTATAACCCATCCAGACTGGTCTCAGTCTCCAAGGTATGGACATACACAGCGACCTCAACCCGAAGAGCTATATTGAGAGCATTATAACCACAGCCTCACGTAAACTCGGAATCCTGAACAAGGTGAAGCGGTTTTTCACGCCGGAGCAACGTTGTCTTTTGTATAAGACTCAGGTGCGCTCCTGCGTGGAGTATTGCTCTCATCTTTGGGACGGATCCGCCTAGTACTTGCTCGAAGCTCTTGACAGGTTGCAAAGACGTGCTGTCCGTATTATCGGTAACGATGACGTTACGACCAGTCTGGAGCCGTTACAGCTACGTAGGAACATTGCTTCCCTTAGTGCTTTCTACCGCCTTTACCACGGTGAATGCTCTGAGGAGCTCTTTGACCTCATCCCTCCCTCTCCTTTCCTTTCCAGATCGACGCGTGCAGGTCTTAGAAGCCACCCTCATACTGTGCTGACCATCAAGACAGGTACCAAAAAGTTTGGACAATCGGTCTTTTGCCGAACTGCCCGTATGTGGAATGCGCTTCTCGCACACGTGTTTCCTTCCTCTTTCTCTCCCGGGTTATTTAAGCGGGGCGTGAAAAAGCATTTATGCAGGTCGCCATAGTGAGAGCGTTCGGCATAGCTTGGTAGCGCTGTGATGAACGCTTTCACTTCTTGGGCTTCACTGGCTGCTTTTCATCAGGCAGAGTGAAGCCATTATGGCGTGTCACAATAAAAAAAAAATGTGAGTAACATTTTGTGAAGAACACTACTCGCCTTGCAGACGGTCGGTTCTGTGTTAGAATCCCATTAAAACAAACACCAAGTGTGTTAGGTGGTTCTTATCAGCGAGCGAAGCATTGTATGCTTTCATTATAGCGTAACTTAAAATTAATAAATCGTTAAGTAAAATGTAAAACGAATTTATTTCGGAATATGACATAGGTACGGAATCAACGGTTGTCTTAGGTTGGCCGAGAATGTTGCCTTCAAAGCTAAAACCTTTGTACGCTCAGAACAATAACTTAGTTATTGTTCTGAGTTTGTACGTAACCGCTCCCCTCGTCTGTTTAAAGAGCTCTAGGAGCTCTGTGTCGAAAAACCCCTGTCTGCGAACAGAGCTCCTGGAGCTCGATTACGTATCGACCGTTTTTTTTTACCGTAGAACGTCGTAAACCGTATCTTTTCTTCTCTAACTTGCACAAAGTGTATGGAAAAGAACAAGGATGGTTTGAAGTCGCATGCGAAGCCTCTAAAATCCACTGAAGTATAAACTTACCCAATTTTTTTGGTCTGGGCGTTCGGGTCACCTAAATGAGGCGTTTTTGTAAGGCTTGTATTAAGCTTGTAAATGTATGACGTGGTGTTTTTTTTAATTGATTAATGTGAAATAGTGTTTATTAAGCAAATACAAATAGTCGCGGGTAGCCGCTGGATGCAAGCAGCACAAGACCGGTCGTGTTGGAGATCTTTGGCCTTTGTCCAGCAATGGACGTCTTCCGCCTGATGATGAAGCAAATACAATCTGATTAAATGTGAAATAATGGTATATTCTATAATTTTTACGAATTAATTATTTTTTTAAATTTAAATTTTAAAATAATGTTGTTTAATATTGAACAATGCAAAACTGGATTAATCATTTTTTTTAATTAATTTTATTTGTGAAGATTTCAACGACATAAGTTTTAAATACAGCTTCATTATAAAAATAGAGATATCGTCATTTTAATCACATGTGGTGCTCTTTGATTATATAATGTCTAGATGGAGCCTTCCGCTGCATTTACGCGATTGTCAACGTGCCGGGTTTTATAGGCTAGTGTGCGTACCGTTTCTATCTAATAGACGCGCTGCTATCGTAGTGTGCGTGAGACGGGGATATCAGTTTCTTAGAAATACCCCTTGAAATGGGAGTATTTTTCAAGTCGGGCTAGTGGCTAGTAGTAGGCTAGTTTAATAAAGTTTAGTAAGTTATTTGAAGCCTTGAAATCACATGTAGGTAGGTATTTACTATTATAAAATATTGTGTGTGAGGAAATTAAAACGATTGGTGTAGAGTGTACGAGTATGTAAGTCCATGAGAGTGTAGGGAACTAGGGATTATTTTCTTTGCCGCCATTTTGAATTTCTTGGTTTGTGCTCCGATTGCGTGTAAAACCATTAACTGGGGGTCTATAAGTCTCTAAACATGATTTCGAGGCCAGAATTGGAAAAACTGGCCGCCATTTTGAATATCTGTGTTTATGCTCCGATTATGATCGAAATCGATATCTGGGGGTCTAAGAAGTCTCTAAACACGATTCTGAATAAAGAGTAATAATTGGAAAAAGTGGCAGCCATTTTGAATTTATTGGTTTGTATTCCGATTAAGTTCAAAATCGATATCTGGGGATCTAAAAGATCTCTAAACACGATTCGGAAGATAGAATTGAAAAAAGTGGCGGCCATTTTGAATTTATTGGTTTGTGCGTCGATTAGGTTCAAAATACATATTGGGGAGGTCTAAAAGGTCTCTAAACACGATTCTGAAGATAGAAATGGAAAAAGTGGCCGCCATTTTGAATTTCTTGGTTTGTGCTTCAATTAGGTTCAAAATCGATATCTGGGGGTCTAACAGGTCTCTAAACATGATTCCGAGGTCAGAATTGGAAAAATTGGCCGCCAATTTGAATTTCAGTGTTTATGCTCCGATTATGATCGAAATCGATATCTGGGGGCCTAAGAGGTCACTCAACACGATTCTGAATATAGAATTGGAAAAAGTGGCTGCCATTTTGAATTTATTGGTTTGTGCTCCGATTAGGTTCAAAATCAATATCTGGGGGTCTAAAAGGTCTCTAAACACGATTCTGAAGATAGAATAAAAAAAAAGTGGCTGCCACTTTGAATTTCTGTGTTTATGCTCCGATCATGTTAAAAATCGATATCTGGGGATCTAAAAGGTCTCTAAACACGATTCCGAAGATATAATTAGAAAAAGTGACTGCCGTTTTAAATTTCTTGGTTTGTGATCCCATTATGTTCAAAATCGATATTATTATTACTAAAAAATCTCTTAAATGATATGGTAACTTATTTTAAGGGCGAATTGTTTACAAATATTCTTCCTCCAATTTACGTACACAGGCGGATACAGCCCTAGCGCGGGGGTACATACATAAGGAAGAATATTGTTGATACCTTAAGGATTTAAATCCTTGTCTTACATCTCAATGTTGTGTACATGATATTTCGCAAAAAATGATTTATTTATTTATTTATTTAAACTTTATTATTTATTTATTTATTTAATAAGGCATCACAACAGACATCAATCGAAAAGGCATTTAGAACACCAATTAAAACATTTTTGTGCTAGATTGATACCCTTAAATATGTATGCACAGACTGGCTACAGTTACATTGCTCATGCACACTACGTAAAATCATTATATACACTAAAATCACATTATTTTAAAATTAAATTTACAGAGTAATTATTGTAATTATAATTATTGCCAATAATACAGCAAACGGCGGACTTAATGCCATAAGGCATTCTCTAACAGTCAACCAGTGAAGATGTACATAAAGTTTTGTAGGCGGTGACATTAAAATTTAGAGAATAACAATTTAAATAAGGAAAAAAAAAGAAACACTTAACTTAACTAGCCTAAATATACATACATAAATTATACACACAATATATATAACTATACAAATACTTATTATACTATATAGGTATATTTATAATTTATGATTCGAACTCGCAACCTCTTTCCTTGCTGGTTTGAATCAGAAAGTTGCCAAATTCAATTGGTAGAACCGTGAAAAGATTAAAAATTGGAGAAAAGAGAAAAGACGGGCTACAAATGCGATTCAGTTGCGATTTAGCATTGATACAATCGCGGTGCAGCATCGATACAGTCGCAAATCCTTGTACCGCCTTAATAAAAGTAGCGACACAATCGCGATGCAGTCGTACGACTGTCAAACGCGCGTTTGTATGGCTGCAAAAAGCGCAATGTATAAGTATCAGTATTACAGTGGCAAGAAAGGAACGGGATGCATACTTACCTAGGTACTTGCGGATAAAAATTCCGGAATAAGAAGAAATGTACTTTCTCGTGATGAACCAACTTATCAGCCTACCCGAATTACCAATAATTTTTTTTAAATGAAAATAATATGTTAGCGAATAAATAAGTTTAGGTAAATATGCATTCGATTATTCGATATCCAGTGAATACCTGTGTATTCAATGAAAAAAAACAATGACAATGCATTTTGATTTATTCGTATCACGTAAAAAAAAATCAATGACATCCCTCTCTGTATTTGATTTTGAATAATTTTCTTTTAGATTTCGCGTTGCTATTCACATTGTCCAATTTTAATTTATAATAATACCTCACTGACAAGTACTTTTCTACAACCAATCTTATTAAATTAACTTGGTGAAGCATGCCACAGATATGATCGGTGTCTACTGGAAAAAAATTCACATCTCCAAAAAATTTTTTCATCACAGTGGATACTATAATATATAATAAGTGCTTGTCATCACATAGTCCTGTTAAATAAACTGACGAATAACTGTTTCAGTGGTTTTCAAACAGAATAGACGTCAGATGAGACATAAATCAACCCACCTTCATCTTTTATAATAACTAATTTAATTTAACTAATACTAACAACCCATCTCTTCCCTTAGGTGTCGTAAAGGCGACTAACGGACTAAAGCCTGCACATACATCCTACAGCATAGAGCGGCGATGGGCTCATCAAAATAATAGTACCAACCCCTCTTCTCTTCGGTGTAGTAAAAGGCGACTAACGGACTAAAGACTGCACATACATCCTACAGCATAGAGCGTCGATAGGCTCATCAAAATAATACTACCAACCCCTCTTCTCTTCGGTGTAGTAAAATGCGACTAACGGACTAAAGACTGCACTTGCATCAACAGCAAAGAGCGGCGATGGGCTTATCAAAATAATACTACCAACCTCTCTCTTCTCTTTGGTGTCGTATAAGGGGAGTAACGGACTAAAGACTGCACATACATTCAACAACATAGAGCGGCGATGGGCTAATCAAAATCATACTACCAACCCCTCTTATCTCTTGGGTGTAGTAAAAGGCGACTAACGGACTAAAGACTGCACTTGCAACCAAAAGCAAAGAGCGGCGATGGGCTTATCAAAATAATACTACCAACCTCTCTCTTCTCTTTGGTGTCGTATAAGGCGACTAACGGACTAAAGACTGCACATACATACTACAGCATAGAGCGGCGATGGGCACATCAAAATAATACTACCAACCCCTCTTTTCTCTTCGGTGTCGTAAAAGGCGAGTAACGGACTAAAGACTGCACATACAACCAGAAGCAAAAAGCGGTGATGGGCTTATCAAAATAATACTACCAACCCCTCTCTTCTCTTCGGTGTCGTAAAAGGCGACTAAAGGACTAAAGACTGCACATACATTCTACAACATAAGCAAAAAGCGGCGATGGGCTAATCAAAATAATACTACCAACCCTCCCTTCTCTTCGGTGTTGTAAAAGGCGACTAACGGACTAAAAACTGCACGTACATTCAACAACATAGAGCGCCGAAGGGCTCATCAAAATAATACTACCAATCTCTCTCTTCCCTTCGGTGTCGTAAAAGGTGACTAACGGACTAAAGACTGCACATACAGTCAAGAACATAGAGCGGCGATGGGCTAATCAAAATAATACTTCCACCCCTCCCTTCTCTTCAGTGTTGTAAAAGGCGACTAACGGACTAAAAACTGCACGTACATTCAACTACATAGAGCGGCGAAGGGCTCATCAAAATAATACTACCAATCTCTCTCTTCCCTTCACTGTCGTAAAAGGCGACTATCGGACTAAACTCTACATATACAACCAACAGCATAGAGCGGCGATGGGCTCATCAAAATAATATTACCAACCCCTCACTTCGGTGTCGTAAAAGGCGACTAACGGACTAAAGACTGCACATACATTTAACAGCATAGAGCGGCGATGGGCTTATCAAAAAAATACTACCAACCCCTCTCTTCTCTTCGGTGTCGTAAAAGGCGACTAACGGACTAAAGACTGCACATAGGTACATTCAACAGCATAGAGCGGCGACGGGATCATCAAAATTATACTACCAATCCCTCTCTTCCCTTCGGTGTCGTAAAAGGCGACTAACGGACTAAAGACTGCACATACAACCAACAGCATAGAGCGGCGATGCGCTCATCAAAATAATACTACCAACCCCAATACTAACTCGGGAATTTTGCGTGCCCTAGGGCAGGCAACACAGAAAAATGGCGGGCTACGAATTACGGCAAAATACGCTTCGCTCAAAATTAACGATAAAACTACATTATGACAATTCAATGTTTACTTACCGATGGTAGGTGATTGTTCTAATTGTTTTATGTCGACCTTTATAATTTCTGCATATTTTTATAGCGCAAACCGTCATTTTTAGTAAAATTAAAAGGCGTGCAAAAGATGTGCATCTTCTGCGGCGACACAAATGGCACTGAGCGAGCGATAGGTTTGAGCTTAGCGGAGCGGCCAACAGTTGGCTGATATTTTTTTGGACGCCGGCTCGCGGTAGAGACTCTATCTAGACATTATATAATCAAAGGTGGTGCTATCGCGCGCGACCACCTCGAAGTGGTGACACAGATACGCCGATTCAAACAAAATGGCCGCCACATTTGACAGGTTTAGATAAAAAACGGTAGTCATATTTGCAGATACGTTCCGACCACAGACGTATAATATATGTCTCACTCATCGTGGGTAGTCTACAGTGAAACACGTATATTTGTGATACACATTTAAAATTTTATTTAAAAATACTAATTTTAATATATAATAATTAATCTTTACAAATAATGTGTCATTAAGACTTAAATTACCTGCTGCAGTTATAATTTTCATGTTGTGATAACTTAAAACACATTATCCACTACTCACTGTTGGCACCATAACTATGGAGGAAATTAAGGGAACTATGGAAGCACTGGCGGAGATGGTTCAGACACGGATGACTGCTTTTGAAGACGAGCTCAAGCGGATCCCTACTTCGAGAGCTGAGACAGTCTCAACTTTGTCAGCCGACTTCCAGACGTTCCGGACTCTCATCATGACCACTATGGCGGCTCTTCAGAGACAGGTTGACATCTTGGCTGCAGAGTGTGATGCATTGGAGATGAGAAGTAGGAGCAAGATGCTTCTACTACACGGTGTCACTCAGAAGCCAAATGAAGATTCGCTTACTGTTGTAACGGACATAGTGCGGGAACATCTGTCACTTCCTAATCTGCAGCCAGAGGACCTCAGTCAGGCTCATCGTATGGGAGTTTCGTCTTCTGATCGTCCGCGCCCCATGCTCATTAAGTTTAGGAGCCGTCAAGACCGTGATGCTGCATGGGCTGCAAAGGTTGGCCTCAAAGGTTGTGGCATTACCCTCTCAGAATTCCTAACCAAGCGTCGGCATAAGCTCTTCTTGGAATGTCGTGATAAACTTGGAATTGCGAATTGCTGGACTCGTGACGGGCGTATCATGGCAATTGGATTGGATGGTAAGCGGCAGGTGATTACTTGTCTTGCCGACTTAGACAAGTTATTGACTACCTTGCCTGCTAAACGCAAGAATACCGATGCTGTGCACTCCAGGAATCAGCCTCCAATGTCTCCAATCGTCAAGCAGATAACCTCAAGACGACAGAAAGCAGCGGCTATACCGAAGAAAAAGTGAGCACTATCTATAATAATTGTTTCCGCTTTGCTTCCAGAATGTAGTACTGCTTTTTTGCTTTGGTTTTGTTATAATGATAAATAATTTTTGTGTTTGTTGCTTCTGCTGTAATTTGTCATGGTTATACTTAGTGGCGGGCGCTTCGGCTTCGAAGTAACATTGTTACAATATAGGTATTCACCACAATCTCTTCACTTCCACCTTCACGTTTTCTTTTTTGTTTTTCCGTCATAATTAATTATCTTAATGCAGTTAATATTGCGATTACCCAGTATCTATACTAATATTACTATTTTATTTAAGGGTACCATACAATATTTTTACGAAATGTAACAGCTGACATTGACGTGAATCTATGACTGACGTTTTAGTAAAAAAGTGTGTTTTGCGTTCCGTTCTACGAATGGGTTTTATTAAGTTTTAAATATTAAGTATTGAATTGCCAGGGAAGAATAGGGATTGAAAATTTTTGTTCTTTTTTGTTAGTTTAATACTCCCTGCTGTTTTTATGCGCCCCGCCTTGCTGCTTGAATTGCTTTTTTATTTTTGTGCTTTGTAGTGTTTTGTTTTTATTTTAATTGCTTTTTTTTATTTTGTGTTTTGATATTATTACTTTTATTGTGATTTTTATTAATAACTAGCTGCCGGTGGGTAATTAACACTGTGTAGATACTTAATTTTATTTTGGTTTTATCTTTAAATTTTATATTTATATCTTAATGAACATCTCTATAAATTCTAATATATTCCACTCCTGCTCTTCACAATCCAGCCTCGAGGACAGTTCTCTGAGTGACACATCTGCAACCCTTGATGAAGTTTTGCATGATACCTTCGCCAATGTGTCGAAGTCTTTAAATATTGTTCACCTTAATGCACAGAGCATCCCGGCACATTATGCTGAGTTGCTTTCATACTTGAATGACAATCACATAGACGCGATATTAATTTCCGAGACTTGGCTACATCCCTCACTTCCATCTACATCTTACTCGCTTCCTGGTTTTAATTTGATCCGCAACGATCGTGGCAGCTCTGCTCATGGAGGTGTAGCTATTTATCTCCGTTCTCACTTCTCTTATTCGATTATTAGTCAATCACCTCAACCACCTCCTTCGAACACCGCCGAACATCTTTTCCTTGAGATAATTTTTCCCCACTGTAAGATTCTTCTGGGTGTCTGTTATAGTCCATCGTCCAAAATAGATTTTTTTCAATCATTTGAGCTTCTTCTCGAAGACTTTTCCCCGCATTATAGTCACTCCATCATTATGGGCGATTTTAATACCTGTCTGTTGAAAAACGACTCTCGTAGTCACAAGCTTCGTTCACTTATAAACTCTTGCAATATGCACATTCTCCCACTTGCTGCGACGCATAACTTTCCTAATTGTACTCCTACTCTTCTCGACCTTATAATGGTGTCATCTCCTGACCATGTTGTTAAGCATGGTCAGGTAGCTGCAACTCCTTTCTCCTACCATGATCTAATCTATCTTTCATATCGCATACGTCCCCCTAAGCGCAAGGCTTCAATCCAGTTGTTGCGTAATTTTAATAGAATGAATATTGATCGCCTACGTGAAGACGCGCGTGCAATGAACTGGTCGGCGATTGATGATCTTGATAGCGTTGATGACCAAGTGGGCTTATTCAACTCGCTACTTATTTCTCTCCTGGATACTCACGCCCCTGTGCGGCCCGTGCGAGTTAAGCATGTTCCTGCGCCATGGCTTACTAAGGATATCCACAAATTAATGGAAAGGAAATATCGTGCCAAAACAAAATTTAAAAAAAATCCTACTGACAAAAACCGGTATGTGTTTAGGGAAATCAGGAATCGCTGTAATACTATGATTAGGGACACTCAGAGACGCCACATTCACAAATCAGTCGAAAATGGAGATTCCTCCAATGTCTGGCGTTATCTCAAAAAACTAGGAGTTGGCAAATCTAAGACTAAACCTTCCCTACCTTCAAATGTTGACATTAACACATTAAACACTTATTTCTCCTCTTCGGCACCAATGGATGGTAGCATTAAGATTCATACTCTCAAAACTCTTTCTTCTTTGTCAACTCCATCTCATTCACCGTTTCTTTTTTCGCAATTTACCGAGTGTGACGTTGAGAAGAGTGTACTTGCTGTTACCTCCAACGCTGTTGGTAGTGACAGCATCAGTCGTAGTATGATCGTCCCTCTCATTGATATCCTTACTCCCGTTATTACCAAACTCCTTAATAAATCCATCTCGTCTTCTGTCTTTCCTCAGGTCTGGAAGGAAGCTAACATTATCCCTCTTCCTAAAAAACCTAAACCAGATTCTTATTCGGATTTTCGACCTATTTCTTTACTACCCTTTCTTTCCAAAGTCCTCGAAAAGCTGGTTCATCAACAGCTCAGTAGATTCCTTTCCTGTAACAACCTTTCCAACTCATTCCAATCTGGTTTTCGACCCGGTCATAGTACGAATACCGCGCTGGCCAGAGTCACGGATGATGTGCGTATAGGCATGGAAAATCGAGAACTTACTGTACTGACGCTGCTGGATTTCAGCAACGCGATTAACACCGTCGACTTTGATATCTTGCTGGCTATGCTGCACTCTCTCAATGTATCTCCACCGGTGATTGCGTGGTTTCGTAGTTACCTGTTTGGACGACGGCAGCGCATTAGTATTGAAGACAATTTTTCGTCATGGTGCGACACTGCTGCTGGCGTCCCACAGGGTGGCGTTCTGTCTCCTCTCCTATTTTCTATATTTATAAATTCTATCACGCTACCTCTTTCTTCTTCCTATCATATGTATGCAGACGATCTTCAAATCTACACTCGGGCTCCTGTTGAGAGGTTGTCCGAAGCCATTAACACGACCAATGATGACCTGGAACACATCTCGAGTTGGAGTCGACGTCATGGTTTGCAGGTAAACCCCAGTAAAACCCAAGCAATTATAATTGGTAGCCACTGGTATCTGTCTAGAGTTAACTCTAACGCTTTGCCACCGATTGTTTTCAATGGAGTACAGATACCATTACAAAATGTAGTAAAGAATCTCGGTATCTGGATCGATAACCGTCTGTCCTGGGACCATCAGGTTCAGGAGGTTAGCAAGAGGGTATTTAGGGCCTATGGCTCACTCAAGCGGTGGAAAAATCTGTTGCCAACCAAAACTAAAATATTACTTGCGCAGTCCCTTCTTCTTCCTCTACTGGATTATGCCGACGCGTGTTACCCTGACCTCAGCGTTGTCCTATGTAATAAACTTGAGCGTCTGCAGAACCTTTGTATCCGCTTCATTTATGGCTTACGTAAATACGACCATATTTCTTATTACCGATCTCAACTTCACTGGCTATCTATCTCCCGAAGACGAGACTGCCACGCGTTGTCCCTCCTCTACTCCATCCTTTTTCATCCACATTCACCTCGCTATCTAAAAAACCATTTTGTCTTTCGCTCTTCTACTCTTGTCCGTGACCTTCGTTCCTCTAGTTGCCTGTCCCTTAATGTTCCTCCTCATTCCACTGACTTCGTAGCCAAGTCTTTTACTGTGCATGCTATCCACCTATGGAACTCCCTGCCAGAGAGTATCAGGCGGGCGAAGACTCAGGACTCTTTTAACCGACAAACCAAAGAGTACTTCCTCAGGCTGGACTCTTCATCCTAACCTTATACATTGACCTATCACTATGTAATGTATCTCCTCCATATTTAGTCCATTTAGTCTTTTTCTATAGTTTTCTGATATTCATCAAATCTATATTTTATTAACATAGTATTTTCCTCCTTATACGTACTGTGCACTAGCCCGTGATTGTTTCTTCAACTATATGGTTTCTTTTGCCCAAAGGTTGCCTGGTAGAAAATGCTACCCTAGCATTAAGGCCGCCTTTTGTCATACTGTTTTTCTTTGTATTGTTTTAAATTGTTTTTATAGTGCAATAAAGTATTTTTCATTCATTCATTCATTCATTCATTCATTCATATGTCTGTGGTTCCGACTGATGAAAAACCCGCTGATCTAATATCACGTGGAACCAGCATTGGTTCATTTAATTCGTCTGAGTTATGGTGGCATGGTCCATGTATTTGAAACGCGAGCCATCGTGTTGGCCCTGCTAAAGTACAAAGTTTGCCAGAAACTCTTATTGAAGTTTCATTACTTACTTAGTTATTAAGACATGAGAAAGTATGAATTCATAGATTTTAGTAGATTTTCTAATCTATCTAGGCTTAAGCGTACCGTAGCATATGCGCTAAGATTTATTAATTTAAAACAGAGAACCAATCGTCAACTTCAATACCTTAGTGCAGATGAACTTGATAATGCTTTAATTATCATTTTGAGACAATCACAAATTCAATCATTTCCAGAATATGATTTATTCATAAAAAAGAAGGATCTATCAAGAAAAAGTTCACTAATAAAATTTAACGTTTATTTAGATACTTAGTAATAAATTAATTCGCGTTGGGGGTCGATTAGATAATTCCAATTTTGCATTCCAAAAGAAACATCCTATTTTAATACAGTCCACACATCAAGTAAGTAAATTAATTTTTGAATGTGAACACAAAAGATTAATGCATGCCGGTCCTCATCTTTTAAAATATGAGGACCGGCATGCATTAATAATTAATAAAGGCTAATAATTATTAGCCTCTAGTAAAGAAACTTATTGGCCGATAGGTGGTCGTAATTTGGCGTGTAAGCTGTGTATTTGATGATATAAAAACGTATTAAAAAATAAAAATGGACGGAGCAATTTTTCAGTGGAAGTTATAGTGGAAAATGTTAAAAGTTAAAATTTGGGGTTCTCTGAAATGGAAAAAATGTTGGATTCTTTGACATACTTAATCTAACTAGTACATAAGTACGTATCGAGAAAGAATTTCAGCCTGAGCAAATATTCACAGGGAGTTATAAGCGATTTTCATGTTTTAGTAAAAATACCTAACTTCTCGTAACAAATTTTGTTGGATTATTGTACATCTGTAATCTGTATTACCTAACTTCATCACATGCCAAATTTCAGAGGCAGAGGAATTTTTCGGGTTACAAAAGCCCCGTTGATTGGGCTAATAGGTCTGACCCAGCCAACTATCGACCTATTGCTGTCACCTCTGTCCTTTGCAAGGTTTTCGAGCGAATCATAAACAGGCAACTCATTCGCTACCTAGAAGATCACTCCCTGATTCATGATCGACAATACGGGTTCAGACCGAAACGATCAACGGGTGATCTCCTGGCGTTCATAACACACCTGTGGGGTGAAGCAATGGAAAAACACGGAGAAGCACTAGCTGTTAGCCTGGTCATCTCCAAGGCTTTCGATCGAGTTTGGCATCGTTCGCTTCTCTCCAAGCTTTCGTCATACGGCTTGCCACCTCGCCTATGCGATTGGGTCGCCGGGTTCCTGCATGAGCGCAGCATTCGCGTACTCTGCGAAAGCAGTGCCTTACAGTTTCTGCAGGTGAACGCCGGATTGCCGCAGGGTTCTATAATATCGCCCACGCTGTTCCTTCTGCATATCAATGATATGTTATCCTTAGATAACATTCATTGCTATGCAGACGACAGTACAGTACATCGGCGTTATTTGGGTCACCCTGCGGCAAAGCAGGCCGATGTAGTGGAGTCGAGACGGAAGATTGTCATTGAGCTGGACGAGGAGTTAGACCGCATTTATAAATGGGGCTCTGATAACCTGGTCCAGTTCAATGCCAAAAAAACACAGGTCTGCGCTGTCACTGCTAAAAATTCCGCATTTCTCCCCCAACCCTCCTTCCAGAGCAATCTATAACCCATCCAGACTGGTCTCAGTCTCCAAGGTATGGACATACACAGCGACCTCAACCCGAAGAGCTATATTGAGAGCATTATAACCACAGCCTCACGTAAACTCGGAATCCTGAACAAGGTGAAGCGGTTTTTCACGCCGGAGCAACGTTGTCTTTTGTATAAGACTCAGGTGCGCTCCTGCGTGGAGTATTGCTCTCATCTTTGGGACGGATCCGCCTAGTACTTGCTCGAAGCTCTTGACAGGTTGCAAAGACGTGCTGTCCGTATTATCGGTAACGATGACGTTACGACCAGTCTGGAGCCGTTACAGCTACGTAGGAACATTGCTTCCCTTAGTGCTTTCTACCGCCTTTACCACGGTGAATGCTCTGAGGAGCTCTTTGACCTCATCCCTCCCTCTCCTTTCCTTTCCAGATCGACGCGTGCAGGTCTTAGAAGCCACCCTCATACTGTGCTGACCATCAAGACAGGTACCAAAAAGTTTGGACAATCGGTCTTTTGCCGAACTGCCCGTATGTGGAATGCGCTTCTCGCACACGTGTTTCCTTCCTCTTTCTCTCCCGGGTTATTTAAGCGGGGCGTGAAAAAGCATTTATGCAGGTCGCCATAGTGAGAGCGTTCGGCATAGCTTGGTAGCGCTGTGATGAACGCTTTCACTTCTTGGGCTTCACTGGCTGCTTTTCATCAGGCAGAGTGAAGCCATTATGGCGTGTCACAATAAAAAAAAAATGTGAGTAACATTTTGTGAAGAACACTACTCGCCTTGCAGACGGTCGGTTCTGTGTTAGAATCCCATTAAAACAAACACCAAGTGTGTTAGGTGGTTCTTATCAGCGAGCGAAGCATTGTATGCTTTCATTATAGCGTAACTTAAAATTAATAAATCGTTAAGTAAAATGTAAAACGAATTTATTTCGGAATATGACATAGGTACGGAATCAACGGTTGTCTTAGGTTGGCCGAGAATGTTGCCTTCAAAGCTAAAACCTTTGTACGCTCAGAACAATAACTTAGTTATTGTTCTGAGTTTGTACGTAACCGCTCCCCTCGTCTGTTTAAAGAGCTCTAGGAGCTCTGTGTCGAAAAACCCCTGTCTGCGAACAGAGCTCCTGG
Organism: Scoparia ambigualis; assembly: GCA_963921215.1. Taxonomy (NCBI): domain Eukaryota; kingdom Metazoa; phylum Arthropoda; class Insecta; order Lepidoptera; family Crambidae; genus Scoparia; species Scoparia ambigualis. Next base: position 4,934,372 of record OY992503.1, read on the forward strand.
AGCTCGATTACGTATCGACCGTTTTTTTTTACCGTAGAACGTCGTAAACCGTATCTTTTCTTCTCTAACTTGCACAAAGTGTATGGAAAAGAACAAGGATGGTTTGAAGTCGCATGCGAAGCCTCTAAAATCCACTGAAGTATAAACTTACCCAATTTTTTTGGTCTGGGCGTTCGGGTCACCTAAATGAGGCGTTTTTGTAAGGCTTGTATTAAGCTTGTAAATGTATGACGTGGTGTTTTTTTTAATTGATTAATGTGAAATAGTGTTTATTAAGCAAATACAAATAGTCGCGGGTAGCCGCTGGATGCAAGCAGCACAAGACCGGTCGTGTTGGAGATCTTTGGCCTTTGTCCAGCAATGGACGTCTTCCGCCTGATGATGAAGCAAATACAATCTGATTAAATGTGAAATAATGGTATATTCTATAATTTTTACGAATTAATTATTTTTTTAAATTTAAATTTTAAAATAATGTTGTTTAATATTGAACAATGCAAAACTGGATTAATCATTTTTTTTAATTAATTTTATTTGTGAAGATTTCAACGACATAAGTTTTAAATACAGCTTCATTATAAAAATAGAGATATCGTCATTTTAATCACATGTGGTGCTCTTTGATTATATAATGTCTAGATGGAGCCTTCCGCTGCATTTACGCGATTGTCAACGTGCCGGGTTTTATAGGCTAGTGTGCGTACCGTTTCTATCTAATAGACGCGCTGCTATCGTAGTGTGCGTGAGACGGGGATATCAGTTTCTTAGAAATACCCCTTGAAATGGGAGTATTTTTCAAGTCGGGCTAGTGGCTAGTAGTAGGCTAGTTTAATAAAGTTTAGTAAGTTATTTGAAGCCTTGAAATCACATGTAGGTAGGTATTTACTATTATAAAATATTGTGTGTGAGGAAATTAAAACGATTGGTGTAGAGTGTACGAGTATGTAAGTCCATGAGAGTGTAGGGAACTAGGGATTATTTTCTTTGCCGCCATTTTGAATTTCTTGGTTTGTGCTCCGATTGCGTGTAAAACCATTAACTGGGGGTCTATAAGTCTCTAAACATGATTTCGAGGCCAGAATTGAAAAAACTGGCCGCCATTTTGAATATCTGTGTTTATGCTCCGATTATGATCGAAATCGATATCTGGGGGTCTAAGAAGTCTCTAAACACGATTCTGAATAAAGAGTAATAATTGGAAAAAGTGGCAGCCATTTTGAATTTATTGGTTTGTATTCCGATTAAGTTCAAAATCGATATCTGGGGATCTAAAAGATCTCTAAACACGATTCGGAAGATAGAATTGAAAAAAGTGGCGGCCATTTTGAATTTATTGGTTTGTGCGTCGATTAGGTTCAAAATACATATTGGGGAGGTCTAAAAGGTCTCTAAACACGATTCTGAAGATAGAAATGGAAAAAGTGGCCGCCATTTTGAATTTCTTGGTTTGTGCTTCAATTAGGTTCAAAATCGATATCTGGGGGTCTAACAGGTCTCTAAACATGATTCCGAGGTCAGAATTGGAAAAATTGGCCGCCAATTTGAATTTCAGTGTTTATGCTCCGATTATGATCGAAATCGATATCTGGGGGCCTAAGAGGTCACTCAACACGATTCTGAATATAGAATTGGAAAAAGTGGCTGCCATTTTGAATTTATTGGTTTGTGCTCCGATTAGGTTCAAAATCAATATCTGGGGGTCTAAAAGGTCTCTAAACACGATTCTGAAGATAGAATAAAAAAAAAGTGGCTGCCACTTTGAATTTCTGTGTTTATGCTCCGATCATGTTAAAAATCGATATCTGGGGATCTAAAAGGTCTCTAAACACGATTCCGAAGATATAATTAGAAAAAGTGACTGCCGTTTTAAATTTCTTGGTTTGTGATCCCATTATGTTCAAAATCGATATTATTATTACTAAAAAATCTCTTAAATGATATGGTAACTTATTTTAAGGGCGAATTGTTTACAAATATTCTTCCTCCAATTTACGTACACAGGCGGATACAGCCCTAGCGCGGGGGTACATACATAAGGAAGAATATTGTTGATACCTTAAGGATTTAAATCCTTGTCTTACATCTCAATGTTGTGTACATGATATTTCGCAAAAAATGATTTATTTATTTATTTATTTAAACTTTATTATTTATTTATTTATTTAATAAGGCATCACAACAGACATCAATCGAAAAGGCATTTAGAACACCAATTAAAACATTTTTGTGCTAGATTGATACCCTTAAATATGTATGCACAGACTGGCTACAGTTACATTGCTCATGCACACTACGTAAAATCATTATATACACTAAAATCACATTATTTTAAAATTAAATTTACAGAGTAATTATTGTAATTATAATTATTGCCAATAATACAGCAAACGGCGGACTTAATGCCATAAGGCATTCTCTAACAGTCAACCAGTGAAGATGTACATAAAGTTTTGTAGGCGGTGACATTAAAATTTAGAGAATAACAATTTAAATAAGGAAAAAAAAAGAAACACTTAACTTAACTAGCCTAAATATACATACATAAATTATACACACAATATATATAACTATACAAATACTTATTATACTATATAGGTATATTTATAATTTATGATTCGAACTCGCAACCTCTTTCCTTGCTGGTTTGAATCAGAAAGTTGCCAAATTCAATTGGTAGAACCGTGAAAAGATTAAAAATTGGAGAAAAGAGAAAAGACGGGTTACAAATGCGATTCAGTTGCGATTTAGCATTGATACAATCGCGGTGCAGCATCGATACAGTCGCAAATCCTTGTACCGCCTTAATAAAAGTAGCGACACAATCGCGATGCAGTCGTACGACTGTCAAACGCGCGTTTGTATGGCTGCAAAAAGCGCAATGTATAAGTATCAGTATTACAGTGGCAAGAAAGGAACGGGATGCATACTTACCTAGGTACTTGCGGATAAAAATTCCGGAATAAGAAGAAATGTACTTTCTCGTGATGAACCAACTTATCAGCCTACCCGAATTACCAATAATTTTTTTTAAATGAAAATAATATGTTAGCGAATAAATAAGTTTAGGTAAATATGCATTCGATTATTCGATATCCAGTGAATACCTGTGTATTCAATGAAAAAAAACAATGACAATGCATTTTGATTTATTCGTATCACGTAAAAAAAAATCAATGACATCCCTCTCTGTATTTGATTTTGAATAATTTTCTTTTAGATTTCGCGTTGCTATTCACATTGTCCAATTTTAATTTATAATAATACCTCACTGACAAGTACTTTTCTACAACCAATCTTATTAAATTAACTTGGTGAAGCATGCCGCAGATATGATCGGTGTCTACTGGAAAAAAATTCACATCTCCAAAAAATTTTTTCATCACAGTGGATACTATAATATATAATAAGTGCTTGTCATCACATAGTCCTGTTAAATAAACTGACGAATAACTGTTTCAGTGGTTTTCAAACAGAATAGACGTCAGATGAGACATAAATCAACCCACCTTCATCTTTTATAATAACTAATTTAATTTAACTAATACTAACAACCCATCTCTTCCCTTAGGTGTCGTAAAGGCGACTAACGGACTAAAGCCTGCACATACATCCTACAGCATAGAGCGGCGATGGGCTCATCAAAATAATAGTACCAACCCCTCTTCTCTTCGGTGTAGTAAAAGGCGACTAACGGACTAAAGACTGCACATACATCCTACAGCATAGAGCGTCGATAGGCTCATCAAAATAATACTACCAACCCCTCTTCTCTTCGGTGTAGTAAAATGCGACTAACGGACTAAAGACTGCACTTGCATCAACAGCAAAGAGCGGCGATGGGCTTATCAAAATAATACTACCAACCTCTCTCTTCTCTTTGGTGTCGTATAAGGGGAGTAACGGACTAAAGACTGCACATACATTCAACAACATAGAGCGGCGATGGGCTAATCAAAATCATACTACCAACCCCTCTTATCTCTTGGGTGTAGTAAAAGGCGACTAACGGACTAAAGACTGCACTTGCAACCAAAAGCAAAGAGCGGCGATGGGCTTATCAAAATAATACTACCAACCTCTCTCTTCTCTTTGGTGTCGTATAAGGCGACTAACGGACTAAAGACTGCACATACATACTACAGCATAGAGCGGCGATGGGCACATCAAAATAATACTACCAACCCCTCTTTTCTCTTCGGTGTCGTAAAAGGCGAGTAACGGACTAAAGACTGCACATACAACCAGAAGCAAAAAGCGGTGATGGGCTTATCAAAATAATACTACCAACCCCTCTCTTCTCTTCGGTGTCGTAAAAGGCGACTAAAGGACTAAAGACTGCACATACATTCTACAACATAAGCAAAAAGCGGCGATGGGCTAATCAAAATAATACTACCAACCCTCCCTTCTCTTCGGTGTTGTAAAAGGCGACTAACGGACTAAAAACTGCACGTACATTCAACAACATAGAGCGCCGAAGGGCTCATCAAAATAATACTACCAATCTCTCTCTTCCCTTCGGTGTCGTAAAAGGTGACTAACGGACTAAAGACTGCACATACAGTCAAGAACATAGAGCGGCGATGGGCTAATCAAAATAATACTTCCACCCCTCCCTTCTCTTCAGTGTTGTAAAAGGCGACTAACGGACTAAAAACTGCACGTACATTCAACTACATAGAGCGGCGAAGGGCTCATCAAAATAATACTACCAATCTCTCTCTTCCCTTCACTGTCGTAAAAGGCGACTATCGGACTAAACTCTACATATACAACCAACAGCATAGAGCGGCGATGGGCTCATCAAAATAATATTACCAACCCCTCACTTCGGTGTCGTAAAAGGCGACTAACGGACTAAAGACTGCACATACATTTAACAGCATAGAGCGGCGATGGGCTTATCAAAAAAATACTACCAACCCCTCTCTTCTCTTCGGTGTCGTAAAAGGCGACTAACGGACTAAAGACTGCACATAGGTACATTCAACAGCATAGAGCGGCGACGGGATCATCAAAATTATACTACCAATCCCTCTCTTCCCTTCGGTGTCGTAAAAGGCGACTAACGGACTAAAGACTGCACATACAACCAACAGCATAGAGCGGCGATGCGCTCATCAAAATAATACTACCAACCCCAATACTAACTCGGGAATTTTGCGTGCCCTAGGGCAGGCAACACAGAAAAATGGCGGGCTACGAATTACGGCAAAATACGCTTCGCTCAAAATTAACGATAAAACTACATTATGACAATTCAATGTTTACTTACCGATGGTAGGTGATTGTTCTAATTGTTTTATGTCGACCTTTATAATTTCTGCATATTTTTATAGCGCAAACCGTCATTTTTAGTAAAATTAAAAGGCGTGCAAAAGATGTGCATCTTCTGCGGCGACACAAATGGCACTGAGCGAGCGATAGGTTTGAGCTTAGCGGAGCGGCCAACAGTTGGCTGATATTTTTTTGGACGCCGGCTCGCGGTAGAGACTATCTAGACATTATATAATCAAAGGTGGTGCGGTGCTATCGCGCGCGACCACCTCGAAGTGGTGACACAGATACGCCGATTCAAACAAAATGGCCGCCACATTTGACAGGTTTAGATAAAAAACGGTAGTCATATTTGCAGATACGTTCCGACCACAGACGTATAATATATGTCTGTGGTTCCGACTGATGAAAAACCCGCTGATCTAATATCACGTGGAACCAGCATTGGTTCATTTAATTCGTCTGAGTTATGGTGGCATGGTCCATGTATTTGAAACGCGAGCCATCGTGTTGGCCCTGCTAAAGTACAAAGTTTGCCAGAAACTCTTATTGAAGTTTCATTACTTACTTAGTTATTAAGACATGAGAAAGTATGAATTCATAGATTTTAGTAGATTTTCTAATCTATCTAGGCTTAAGCGTACCGTAGCATATGCGCTAAGATTTATTAATTTAAAACAGAGAACCAATCGTCAACTTCAATACCTTAGTGCAGATGAACTTGATAATGCTTTAATTATCATTTTGAGACAATCACAAATTCAATCATTTCCAGAATATGATTTATTCATAAAAAAGAAGGATCTATCAAGAAAAAGTTCACTAATAAAATTTAACGTTTATTTAGATACTTAGTAATAAATTAATTCGCGTTGGGGGTCGAGCTGTAGAACATAAATATAAACCCAATAGCACCTTATTATTATTTGTTGGTAATAGAGGTAATCTGAACAAAACAAGCCTTCTAAAATGTTTAGAATGTTTGAATAAGTTAATTGTAAAGAAAATTATATTGTTTACATTACCTTATTGTAGTAGTTTGCCACAGGAGGAAAATTCTATTAGACATAAGCTTAACCTGACATTACATTTATTTTGCAAAAATGACATAATGCATTTAATTGACACTAACAATTATGTTAGTAATTTTTATTTGACAAGAGATAGTTATTATCTGCCAAATTATTTTAAGCGACAAATAGCTTTATCGCTATCCTATTGTATTCAAACGTCAGCCAAAAACTTGGCTAAACAAGTTGCTTCTATTGAGCAATGTATATTTGACATAGACGTCAGTAGTGTTTCTACTGACATTCCAATTAATAATTTAAATTAAATTATATGACAAAAGAGGAAAACTCTTGCGAAATGTTTGTTAATAAAATGAAATTAAATGAATGTAAAAATAGATTAATGTTTAATAGATTAAAATTTTACCGAATGTAAAAATAGCTTTAGCAAAAGCCCATGTCAATCATTAAATTTAAAAAATGTACAATCTTTAAACATTGTCCACCAGAACATCCAAGGAATGATAAGCAAAGATTTGGAGATTGAATTGTTCGTGAACTGTAATAAAATTGATATTCTTTGCATAACAGAACACTGGCTTAAAGACCATCAGTTCATGTTCAATTTTAAGAATCATTTGGTAGGAAGTTCGTTCAGTCGAGGAAATGCAATACATGGTGGCTCCTTAATTATTGTTAGTAAAAAGTTTAAATTAAAGGAACGCAAAGACATAGTGAGCCTCTCGGTTGAGCGAACAATAGAAATAGCTTGTGTGGAGTTGGAGCAGTTTGTTGTATTAAGTGTGTACAGACCTCTTTCAGCATCATATGATTTTTTCGAAAAAGTTATGGATGAGGCATTACATAAAGTCCGTAATGTGGGTTAAACCATAATTGTTTGCGGGGATTTTAATATTAATTTGTTAGAAAATTCCACAATGTCAACTAAAATTAAAAACCTATTTCTATCATATAACTTAAATTATTTATTTTTGGAGCCGACAAGAATAACTGCCACTTCGGCCACCTGTATTGATAACATATATACAAATGTAAAACCACTGGCTAAGCAAATTATTAATAACCTGGACTCTGATCATTGTGGCCAAATGGTCAGCTTTCCACACCAGCGTAAACAAGTGACGAAAAAGAATATCACTGTTGTACCAAAAACTGCAGGTCGGCTGGAACGCTTTAAAAGCAATCTAGATACAAAATTAAATTATTTAGAATACAATGACAACCCTAATGTCTTTTATAATAATTTTTTTAACATTTATTGTTCAGAATTTAATAAAACTTTTATTCCAAAAAAGATCTCAGTTAGTGGTACTGTAACTTTTAATGAATGGGCTACAATTGGTATTCACAGAAGTAGGAAACGCCTTTATGAACTTTATGGTGAACGCAACTATAACACCAGCGATGACTTCAAATTATATGTTAAAAGTTATTCAAAGTTATTCAAAAGAGTATGTCGATTAGCCAAGGCAAACTATCTGAGTTCTAAGATTAAGAATAGTAATGACAAAATAAAAATGACATGGAATATTATAAATAGTGAAACAGGAAAGGTCAAAAGTCGTAATAATGAGTACAATTTAAATTGTGATAATAAAACCTTGACTTCTGATGCTGATGTTGCTGCAGCATTTGAGAGGTTTTTTACTGACATTCCAGTTTCAACTACAAACGCCTTGATTTCCTCCCCCACTGTAGCTGAATCTGTTTTGAAGGAGAATGTTAAAGATTGTGAAAATAATTTCAGTTTTCAAAAAATTTGTGTTATAGATATAATAAAAACATTTAACACTCTCAATAAAAAGAAAACTGCTGATCTGTGGGGTAATTCCGTGGACGTCGCTAAATCTGTAATTATGACAATAGCTCCAGTTTTAGCTTGCATATTTAATGAATGCATTGACTGTGGTGTTTTTCCTGACCTCATGAAATATAGTAAAATAATTCCATTATTTAAATCGGGTAGCACTTCTGACCCCTCTAACTTTAGACCTATTTCTGTGCTACCCACATTTAGTAAAATTTTTGAAAAGTTAATACTAGATCAAATGCAAATTCATTTTTATAAAAATAAACTTTTACATTGTAAACAAAATGGTTTTACTAGGGGTCGCTCTACAACTGACGCCGGTGTTGAGCTTTTAATCCAAATATTTGATACCTGGGAGGAATCACAGGATGCCCTAGGGGTATTTTGTGATTTATCCAAGGCTTTTGATTGTGTTTTACATGAAACTTTGGTCAGGAAGCTTAACCACTATGGAATTAGGGATGCTTCTTTGAGCCTTCTAATCTCATACTTGAGTAACAGGATTCAAAAGGTCGACATTAACGGTAAAAGATCTCCGGGATCAGTGGTTAAAATGGGAGTTCCGCAGGGTTCAATACTTGGTCCATTCTTGTTTTTGGTTTATATTAATGACTTACCTTATTTTGTAAAAGACAGTCATGAGATAGTATTGTTTGCTGATGATACTTCACTTTTATTCAAAGTGAAACGACGACACCCAAATTATGACGATGTGAATAATGCGGTCTCAAAGATTGTTCACTGGTTTAGTGTTAATAACTTGCTATTAAACGAGGGAAAAACCAAATGTGTAAGATTTGTATTGCCTAATGTTAAGCAGGTAATAACTAGTGTACAAATTAAAGATAAGAATGTGAATCCTGTGGACACCACTGTGTTTCTAGGCATCACGTTGGATGCCAAGCTTCAGTGGGGCCCACATATAGCTAAATTGTCGAATAGACTTAGCTCTGCGGCTTATGCAGTAATGAAGATCCGTCAGTTAACTGACGTTGATACAGCGAGATTAGTTTATTTCAGTTACTTTCATAGTGTAATGTCGTACGCCATTTTACTGTGGGGAAATGCTGCCGACATTCAAACTATCTTTGTGCTGCAGAAGAGGGCTATTCGAGCAATATATAACCTACAGGCTGGTGACTCTCTCAGAGAGAGATTTAAGGATATAAGTATAATGACAGTTGCATCACAATATATTTATGAAAATCTTGTGTATGTTCATAAAAATATTGAAATGTTTTCAAAAAACAGTGATATTCACAAATTAAATACTAGAAGTAAGAACAAATTAGCAGTGCCTTATACTAGGCTCCATAAAATAAATAATTCTTTTAAGGGTCTGTGTGTACGATTATACAACAAAGTACCAAATGATATTCAGAATTTAGATCTTGATAAATTTAAAATCAAAATCAAAGAAAAGCTTTATAAAAAAGCTTATTATAAAGTGTCGGATTATACAGAAGACAAAACAGCTTGGGTCTGACATGCTCCAAGTACCTACTCCAACAGCTATTTCTAATTGCCTATAATTAATTTATATAGAGCACCATATTTAATTAAACTATTTACATTCAAATTCATATTTTCTATTTTGTGATCTGGTAACGACATATAATATATATATATTTTGTAAATGTCGTTGCTTCTGTGCGCTGTGGTTTCTTGCGCCCGTTCTTTGCCACAGTTAAAAAATGATGTCCTGAATGGGTGGTAGGTTAAAAAATATTTGGACGTTTCAAAGTACTTATTAATTGAGTTTATTGAATAAATATATTTTGACTATTGACTATTGACGATTAGATAATTCCAATTTTGCATTCCAAAAGAAACATCCTATTTTAATACAGTCCACACATCAAGTAAGTAAATTAATTTTTGAATGTGAACACAAAAGATTAATGCATGCCGGTCCTCATCTTTTAAAATATGAGGACCGGCATGCATTAATAATTAATAAAGGCTAATAATTATTAGCCTCTAGTAAAGAAACTTATTGGCCGATAGGTGGTCGTAATTTGGCGAAAAAGTGTAATCGTCAATGCGTGTGTTAGAAAGTAGAGTAAAGAGTTGACTAAAGATAAGATAAGATAACCAGGTAAATAACTATTATAGTAAATGAGAGTTTAAGATAGCTGGGGCTGTAATCCCTGACTGCATATACTAGAAAATCAGGCAATGAAGTACTTAATAAAAACATTTCAAAATCATTTCAAAATCCATGTAACAAATAATTTATTTATGAAACAAAATTAAACTAGATTACATAATGTCATTTAAAGTTGATTAATTAAAGACTACTGTAGATAGGCAAACAAACATACTTACTAAATTATTTTTACAACAGTGTTAAAACAATTTAACATCACATAGGTATATCGCAAGGTACTATAGCGATGATTACCAAATTATATCCTTTAATTCGTAACATAATAATACAATAAAGATGATGGGAATAATAATTTGTCATACATTATGCGTAATACGTTTACATGTAGGACTCCAACACAATACATAACACACAAAAATAATAAAAAGGGTATTAATGAAAACAATTACTTAACTTCACATGATGTAGCTGCCTGTAGATAATAATTAACTACCTATGCAAAGGCCTACTTCCCTTTATATACCCTCGTAATCCCACGTAGTGCTGGTATCAACCAATCACAATTAATTTATATTTTAAACAACACTAATGTACATAAACAAAGTACAGTTAATGAAAAATTGTTTTGAAATAGGTCAAGATTATTGTAACAACTATAACAAACATTAAACTATTGATTTGATTCAATAATTACAATAATAAATTATTCAGTATCACTGACCAATCACAGATGATGTCACATTTTAATTTTATTATGAGATCTATTACATCTCAAATGTGATTTTTGCGTAAAATGCGCATTTTTGCATTTTGTAGTAACTTTTTAGTTGTACCTATTTATCGTTATTATCGAAATAGGATAATAAAATCATGATTAATATTACAAATCTCCACTCTGCGAGAATAAGCTGAGTTCGGACGGCCGGCGCATCGTATTTTGTAGTAATTTTGCAGTTATATTTATCGCTTTTATCGAAATAGGATAATAAATTCATAAACAATCTTTATTTCTCAAGAAGTAACAATTATTCTGGTATACATTTTGCTCAATAATATCGTAGATAGGTGAAATTCACAGTTAACTTAAAGCGATTTTCGAAGTATTTGGTTTAGAATAAGATTTTTTTTCTATTTAAAATCAATGATATCTAAAAATTCCGAGGCCGCTACGCACTATACGACTTTATAATAGATAACATTCTATTTTTTTTTATTTCTTTAGAACAGTAGTTCAATCTAGGAGCTCAAAAAAGTGCCTTCGCGCATTTTGTGAAAACCTTCATCAATTTTGGGTTTCATAAAAAAGTTAAGCAAAATTTACACAAACAAGGCCGCTACGAACTATGCCAATAGCTATTCTACATTATTGAATAAGTCAAAACTGGTAATGTATTTTTTTTCTTGGATCAAGAACGCCAAAATTGGCCATTTTACGCAAAAAATCACAGTCGAGATATAATAGGCCGGCCTATTAAGTTAATGAGGTGGCGTCGCAATGATAGATAACTTAGCATTCTACTGGTGATTTTTTTTTTATTTAATGAGTATCTTCAAATGTCTATAAAATATAAAATTATCCTCTTTACGTATAACATTACTATGGATGTAGGTACTTGAGTTCCCTTGCGTGCCTGAGTTCAGCCCCTTTTATTGTAAATGTGTGCATGAAATATGTCTGTAGGCGTAATGGGCACGCTTTTTTGTTGTAATCTTCTTATTATACGTCTGGTCAACCCAAAGACATATAATAGAAGCAGACCAAACATTATTTCACAACTACATAGATGAGAATAAAACAATATTTCTACTTCTTTCTCTCCAACCACAAATTAATGAGACTATCTCGTTTCTTTTTAATTTTGCAACACTTCCACACACATAGACAAACTGGACTTTGAGGCAAAACGCCATCTTGACAAGCTACAAATAGGCTACAAATGTCTTCCTAGACTTGTCAACAAAAGACGTACAGGAGATTGTTGTCGCTTATTTTTTGTGATCTAATAAAGTTTATGAGCCAAAAGTACTAAAATAAAATGGTGAAGTGTAGTGCGCCCTTGTGCGGCAACTCCTCATATAGAAAAACACCTGAAATTACGTTCCATTGGTAAGTTTTGTTGTGCCATCTAATCATAATGTTTTTTTTAGTCATTGTGTGATTATTATTAATCTTTCGGCATTGTAGAAGTAGTGAATAATTGTCATAAGTGCAAATCTCGTAAAATCTTAACGTAAAGTAGTTTCTGAAAGATTCTTGTGGTAACAATAATCAATTATATAGTAACTCTGATCTCGTTTGACGTATCATATACTTGTACAATTTTACGGGGCCGTATTTAGGCTCCAGTTTTGTTTAATAGGTATATTTTTGAAGATTGATTAGATTTAAGTATGCAATATATTTTTTCATTAGGGATAAATTAAATATGAGTAAATTTTTTTAATATTATTGTTAACTTAAACCCTATCCTACCCCTTTAACCCTATGGTAGTCGTAGGGATGTATTCTTGTATGAAAATGTGCATAAAATAATAACTTTTTACATTTGTTTTTCAGAATTCATCTAAATCTTTACTAAAAGGTCCGGTAAGAAGCAATGCCAGTGGAGATCATGTTTTGAGGAATTTGCAAAATTTACAGCCGAGTACCTCAAGTGCTGTATTAACTACATTAAGTGAGTTAACGTAAGTATTATATTGTTGTACAGTATTCTAGGGTATAACATGAAGAAGATGGGTCTGTCTGTTCTGATGGGAAGCAGTCTCTTAACTCTGTTACTTTGAAATATACAGAAAATGATAAATTTATTTGTTTTCAGAAACCTTCATCATTACTTCCTGAACAGACTCAGTAAAAAGTATCCCGGATATCATTTTTTCGGGACTTGCAAAATATACAGTTACCCGCAGTCAGGGTCGCTGACTACTCGACCACCCGGCGGTCTTATCACTAGTTTTAAAAATTGTGACATTATTTATTGTAATTTTTATTTTTATAAAAAAAATACCAGCAGAGTTTGTAAGTATGTATGTGGTTTTTAATTACTTATTTCATTTTTTTTATTTTACTTAACGGTTCTATTACGAGTATTTCATGCATTTTATTAAGAGATCTATTACATCTCAAATGTGATTTTTGCGTAAAATGCGCATTTTTGCATTTTGTAGTAACTTTTTAGTTGTATTTATCGTTATTATCGAAATAGGATAATAAAATCATGCAATCTTTATTTCTCAAGAAGTAACAATTATTCTGGTATAAATTTTGCTCAATATATCGTAGATAGGAGAAATTCACAGTTAACTTAAAGCGATTTTCGAAGTTTTTGGTTTAGAATAAGATTTTTTTTTCTATATAAAATCAATGATATCTAAAAATTCCGAGACCGCTACGCACTATACGACTATATAATAGATAACATTCTAAATTTTTTTTTCATTTCTTTCAGTTCAATCTAGGAGCTCAAAAAAGTGCCTTCGCGCATTTTATGAAAACTTTCATCAATTTTGGGTTTCATAAAAAAGTTAAGCAAAATTTAGATAAAGCGAGGCCGCTACGAACTATGCCAATAGCATTCTACATTATTCAAAAAGTCAAAACTGGTGATGTATTTTTTTTCTTTGATCAAGAACGCCAAAATTGGAAATTTTATTCAAAAATCACAGTCGAGATGGCCTATTAAGTTAATGAGATGGCGTCGCAGCCAGATACAGACAGCCTGCCTGGCACTCAATGATAGATAACTTAGCATTCTACTGGTGATTTTTTTTTAATTTAATGAGTATCTTCAAATGTCTTTAAAATATAAAATTATCCTCTTTACGTAGGTATAACATTATTATAAATGTAGGTACTTGAGGTCCCTTGCGTGCCTGAGTTCAGCCCCTTTTATTGTAAATGTGTGCATGAAATTTGTCTGTAGGCGTAATTGGCACGCTTTTTTGTTGTAATGTTTGGTCTGCTTCTATTAGATGTCTGTGGGTCAACCCACAGACATTATATGTCTGTGGGTCAACCATACTCTACGCGCCAACCTACATGAAGTTTTAATGCCAACCTCATTACGCATCATTTTTGCGTCTATGGTTTTTACCGCCCATTTTGGTACGTAATTCTGAACAATAGAAAAGTATTTTACAAATCTACTTATTTTAATTTGCTTAATAAAGCCTGACCCCCTACACCCATCCACATCTCAATCACCACATTATCAAACATATCGGCCGTCTCCAAATTCATCCACATCCGAATCACCTGTAAGGGAGAATTATACACCTATACATATGTGTTTACCTTATATTATGTACCATGTAATCCTTATATATAACTGTGTGTTGCTATTCAGTAAACAGTTTATTACCAACGCTTGTCTTTCAATCATCTCCTAACACCGCACCTTTACATGGCGACCCTGCCATAAAAGTGTGACGCGCGTGTGCCTTATAAGGACTAAGTGTAAACATCCACGGCCGACTTTCATTCTAATGAAATAATGGATTACATAATTGAAGCTGACTTAGTCCGCCTGACGTGTTACTGTCTTACGAAGATCAACGCAATCAATTTGCCAATTAAAAATGGGCAACTATAAGAGCACCGAGAAGGAGCAAGTGGTAATTGCTCAGACATCAGGTCTGGGGCAAAACGACGCAGCTGTGCAGCAGAGTCAGAGGCACGAGACGACCAATGTGCTGCTTATGGTTATTTGCGTGGTGATGGTGTTGGGCATACTGGGCTTGACGTACAAGTTTGCAAAGAGATGTCACGATAAGCAGATTCAGCGACGTATGGACGACCAAAGGCTGATGAGGTATTCGAGCATCCTGCGTCGACATCAACTGAAAACCGAAAGTGTGTGAGGTTGTGTCAGTGAGTGCGGAATAAAGGTATTCAAAAAAGTGCGTACCTACCCATAGTATTACGCAGTGCGTGTTAGGCATAAACTGTAAGTAATTAATATAAAATCGTAAACTTAATATCCAACTTTATCTATAACTTGTAATCAATAGCATAATAAGAAAAATATAATCGCAATTATAAAAGTAATTTACCTGCATTATATACCAAAAATGCTATTTTATACCTTTTGTACTCTTATACACTTTTAGTTAATTATATTTTATACACGTTTATGGGCATGAAAAACTTATTTTTAAATCTGATGTTTGGTTATGGCAGAGGAGTTAATTTTAATTTTAAATGAATTAAAAGTCGTAAGAACCTATTTAATAAAAATCGGCCCTAGCCGCAGAGAAGGTAAAATACTAGAAGTAAAAAGTAAAGAAGCCAATGAAATTTTAAATAAATATAATAAGTGGTTAGAATTGTCGAAAACGAAATCAAGTGGGTCTCAGTCTCAAGGTCAAGTATCATTGATAACAAAAATTTGCTCAGAATTTACTAATTTGTATAAAGAAGTTATTTCCTTGTGTACAAATATGGCGGGAGAGTCATTTGATTTACGAATTGCTTTAAGCCTTCTTCCTGTCATGACTGATACTGAGGATAATACAAAACAACTAATCGAAGGTATTGAGTACTATAGTTCAGTGTTGTCTAAGTCGGAATGTAAAAATAAATTAATTTTGTTTGTCTTAAAAAACAGACTATCGCGGCAAGCTAAGTTAAAGTTATCATCAAAATATGACGAGGTCGATGGGCTTATAAAGGACATGAGAAAAATACTTTTGCCACGAAAAAGTCATACCGCTTTACACACAAAATTACAACAGTGTCAACAAAAAAAACAAATCTGTTTCAGATTTTGGGAAGGACCTTTCTGAACTTTTTGTGGACTTGACAATCTCGCAGGCTGACGGAAACCTCGCTAGCTATGATATTTTACGACCTTTAAATGAAAAACAAGCAATAAAGAGATTTGCCGATGGACTGCGAGATCGTCGCTTAGGTACGATCATATCTGCGCGTAATTATTGTTCTTTGACAGATGCTATTCAAGCTGCACAAGATGAGGAGCTACAATCTACTTCAGGCGACATGCTCAGTATGTATAAACCTAATAATAGATTTTACTCTAGCAGAAGACCCCAGCGAGGACAGTACCGGGGACTACGCGGGTTTCAGAGCAACCCCAGAAGTAATATGCCGCATACCTTTAGGCGCACACCTACTCAACGATCTCAGGTACCGTATTTAAGAAATAATTATCGTGGTAATAGTTTCTAAGGAAGAGGCAGATTTTTAAGAAACCGGGGCAATAACTTTACTGCATATAAACGAAACAACGTGAACTTTATGACATCAGGTCAACACGAACACGATGCCGACACGAGCCAGCCTAATACGGATTCGCTTAATCATTTTTTTCGTGCGTAATTATATGTTGACAAATATGATTATATGATTGGCTAATCGATACCGGAGCATCGGTTTCAGCAATCAAATACGAATTGATAGAGCGGTTACAAATACCTTACCATAAAGAGTCCGTTAGTATAAAAGGAATCGGAGGAGACATACTTTCAGAAGGGTTTGTCTACTTAACTTTGAATTACAATGAAAGTTGCTTTACTCATACATTTTTGATATTTAAAAATTTACCTTGCAAAACGATCGGAATTTTAGGACAAGATTTTCTTAGAAATTATCAAGCTGTGTTGAATTTTGAATTAAATACTTTACGTTTAATAAATAAAAATGAACAGGCAGTAACAGTAGGTTTCGATTACTTATCGCCGAAGTACAACTCTTACTTAGTTATTCCAGCACGCAGTGAATCAACGCATTATATTAAATCCGAATTAAAAGAGGATTGTATAGTATCATCTCAGGAATTGTGTGAGGGAGTCTTTATAGCTAACACGCTTACACGGCCAAGTAACGGAAAAATAGCAATACGTATCTTGAATACGAGAGAAACGGATATCTGATTGAATTATTTTCAAGTCAATACTAGTAAATTACATGATTACTTTATTTGTCAATTTGGTAAGCCAACAGTAAATGCTAACAGAGTTAAAACATTATTCTCATTACTAGACTTGCAACATTTAAATGTGGAGGAACAAAAGTCAATTGAGAACATTTGTGCTAAATTTCCCGACATTTTCCACTTGCCAGGCGACAAATTAACCACGACCCCATTGTATGAAAAGAAAATTGAATTAAAGCCACACACTACTCCTATTTATACCAAACCCTATCGTCTACCTCATGCTCAAAAATCAGAAATTGACAACCAAGTTAAAAGTATGTTAGAGGCCGGTATAATAGAAGAATCCAGGAGTGCGTGGTCTAGCCCTTTATTGTTAGTACCGAAAAAACAGGACTCTAACAAAGAAAAGAGGTGGCGCGTTGTAATAGATTATCGTAAATTAAATAATCACATATTGGACGATAAATTCCCGTTACCCAATATAACAGATATACTAGATTCATTATCAGGAGCAGTATATTTCACGCATTTAGATTTATATCAAGGATTTTACCAGACAAAATTACATAAAGATAGCAGACCTTGTACCGCGTTCACAACTGGTAAAAATCAATACCAAATGACTAGGATGCCGGTGGCACTTAAGTCCAGTCCAAATAGCTTTAGCAGAATGATGACTATTGCTATGTCCGGCCTAAATTATGATAAATATTTGATATACCAAGATGATCTTATTGTATACGGTCGTAATTTATCTTTCCATAATCATAATTTAATGGATGTTTTTACTAGATTACGTAGTGCTAATTTAAAGTTAAACCCGCCCAAATGTGAGTTTTTGCAAAAAGAGGTACTTTATCTAGGACATATTATCTCAAAAAATGGCATTCAACCCGATACGGAAAAGATTAAAGTTTTGCAAAATTATCCAAGACCAAGTAATGTAGATGAAGTCAAACGTATTATTACCAAAAAAAAAAAAAAAAAGGGGAAGGTGTAAGGGACAATTATACACCTATACATATGTGTTTACCTTATATTATGTACCATGTAATCCTTATATATAACTGTGTGTTGCTATTCAGTTAACAGTTTATTACCAACGCTTGTCTTTCAATCATCTCCTAACACCGCACCTTTACACACCACATCATCAAGTATACTCGCTCAGATGATTCCTTTTTTCAGTCGACTCAACAGACTTGCCAAATACCACCAAGAAAAGCGTCACAAATCATTATAACGGAAACGAGTGAAATACAGGTAGTTGCCAAGAACTATACCAATGAATAAATGACATCTTACATTTTAAATTACTTGTTTGATATATATTTTAAAATACTTAGTACAGAGTAAACTTGTTTCAAAAATTTCTTTCTTTCCTTACCACCTCATCCTTTAAAACAATCAGGATGGCTGCGCAAACTTCATGCACTATTTCAGAAATTAGTTGGTGAGAAATTTTAAATAAATAATGAAGGCCTCTAAAATTATCTCCTGTAGCTAAATAACGCAGTGCTACTGCCAATCTCACTTTTGCTGGAATTGCCATCCTGAATGTTGTAAGTATCTTGTTTTGTAATGTAAGGTGCTAGTTTTTGAAGCAGAATTTTAAAATCAGACGTAGACATACGGACAAAATTAAAAAATTGGTCGGGTTCAGCAGTTAATTCAGTAAACATATTATCCATTGATTGTCTGAAAAAAAAGACAAGTATATTATGACAGGGTTCCTTCATAGTTTGTGATGTTATGTTAACTTGACGTTGACGTCAAGTTAGGAGCTTAGTTAGTTAGCTTGAGCTAGAAGGCACCATGAAATACAGTTCGTATCTCGGACCAAATATTTGGTCCGAGGTTCGTATCAATGTGATTTCTATGTCAAAAAACTGTGCAAAAATAGTGAACCATAGGCGCAAAGTTTCAATAATAATACTTCAATACAAGGCGAGATATTACGGTCTAAGCTCAGAACAATAATGCTTTAGTTATTGTTCTGAGGGTTGGGCTGCTAACTTGACGTTTCTTGCGATGGCGATTCGCGGGCCTACCATAGTAGTCTGCGCGTGTATTGGTGTACTTACCTACAACTTTTGGGTAAGCCATTTTTATTGTATTTTTGGTTTAAAAGGTTAATTTATTAATATGAAGTTTAAATATATATTTTATTAAGTTCATTTAATCAATTATTACATTTGTTTATATTTTTTATAATTTGGTTACTTTTTGCAGATATCTATCTACTTATTTCATAATTTCATCACGAATGATGCAAAAGTGGTGGTGGCTTATGGAGTTGGAAACTGATGATGACGATGACGTAATTAAAAGTGAGGAAGAAAGACTTGATCCTTTACCGGATTTACCAAGCCCTGGTTGGTAAATTGGTTGATGCCGCTCTTTGTTCAAGATCCCGATATCGATCGACGAAAAAGTGGTGCAAAACTTTCAACAAATGGGTTTTGCTTGATCACCAGGCAGGCTAGTATATATTGAATGTAATGAAAAAAGGATCATTTGGATTTCCAATGATACCATAATACATTAATTAATGATTCTATGTTATATCGTATGAAAAGAACCTACACTTTATTTACAGAATACAGATTTTTAACGCTTGACAATTCACATGAGTATGACTATACTTAATGTTGCTATAAAAAAAGCAATTCAGTTTTTTATTTTTCTTATTTTTTCGCTAGCGAGCACGCTTCGTGCGTTTGCGCTAGTGTGGACAGGTACCCTTCTGCCACCTTCTAGAACAGTCCCAACAATCATTTTGGTGTCAAACTCTTATTTTATATGTTTGCTGGTTGGTTGGGGTATTACTTCAATCTTACTATCTTGGCCAAAATTGGTATAGAAATGCATAGTAAGTAAGATTAAAGAAATACTGCTCTAAGAGTTGATGGTAACGTCCCAGAAGGCCCATGAATTAAGACGCCCTGCAGCTCGAGGGACCGGAAAATTATCGACGGCCGGGGATGGTTGGCGTTCATTAGGGAAGGCTTACGTTCAGCAGGTGGACGGCACTAGGTGGATACTTGGGCTGAATTAGGTATAACATCTTCATGAGCTGGAACGAGAGGCAAATTGTGGTGCATTGTTTCATAATAATACAAAATAATTGTATTTAAGGATACTTTGTCACCATACTAATATATTATACCTACTTGGATAATCGATTGATTTGAAAAAATTATAAAACAAATTTTAGGTAAGGTCCACCGGGGCTATTGTAACTAGGGGGCGACTGCAACTAATTTACATAAATATCTTTAAACGTGCTTTGGTAAAAAGCGACATCTATGATCTTAAACTGCGACTATTAATTGTCGTTAGAACTTACAGATGTCGCTAGTAGGATCAAAACTTTGCGAACAGCAAAGCATTATGTCAAACCGCCATTTTGAACTTCTTCATCTCGGATGCGTTGCTTATTGAGAAAAAACGAAAAAAATATTTCTAACTAGTTTTTCGCTTGTTATTGATTGTGTTTGTGATAAACGATAAACGTAAGTATCATTTATTATATTTTTTTGATCCAGTGTTCTGTTTATTGTCAGTTAAGAGAATAGTTACATTTGCCTCATCAAAAATAACACATGGGGTTATTGCAACTTAGAGGTTAGTTGCAATAGCCCCCTGAAATTTTGTATGAAAACGAAATCACTAGTGATGTCTTGCGTCGATATAGTAATTATCGATTAATACACTTTTTGTAAATAAGTAATCGATATCATGTGTATTGTTATATCTTATGGTGAATCTCAAGTAAAGTGGTTAGCAAAAATTTTACATACATTAATTTGGTTGTTTATTGTTTTAGATGGTTCGTAACTATAAAAGGAAAAAACTAACGCCATACACTGAAGAAAACCTCGAAAGAGTTGTAGAGGCAGTAAGAAAGAAAGAAATTAACAGTTACGCAGCCGCAGAAAAGTATGGCATACCTAGGTCTACGATCATTCATCGTTTGTACGGAACACGAGGGGCTAAGCAGTCAAAACCAGAAAAACCAACTGTTTTTCCGAAAGATGAAGAGACAAAGATAGCTTCATATATCCATATAATGGAGAAGTGTGGATTTCCACTGACCAAAAAAGACGTCCGTTCAATGTTATCAGAATACATTCGGAGAAATGGAATCGTTACACCATTTAAGGATGGCATACCCGGGGATGACTGGTTTCGGGGTTTTCGTAAACGACATAACTTGTCTACTAAGAAACCACAATCGGTCGAGATAGCGAGAAGAAAAGCATGCAATCCTTTTACTGTATTTGAATATTTCGGAATATTGGAAGAAATAACGAAAGAATTAGATTTAACTGCAAAACCAGGACAAATATATAACCTAGACGAAACAAGTTTTTCTAACGATCCGTCAAAGAGTAAAGTTTTGGGTAAAATAGGGTTCCGGTCAACAAGGACAACAAGCTCGCCTGGACGGGATAATACAACTGTGCTCTTGGCTGCGAACGCACTTGGTGAGAAAATACCACCTTTAATTATTTTTCAAGGCAAACATATGTGGAGTGAGTGGATGTACAAGAATGAGACGGTAAATACTGCGTATGCGGTAAGTAGTAAAGGGTGGATGGAAACCTCAATATTCGAAAAATATATTAAAGATGTTTTCATACCGGCTATAGGTCCTCAAAGACCTGTATTGTTGATTTTCGATGGTCACGCGACACATGTTGACCTAAACGTTATAAAATTAGCCGCTGCCAATGACATCACTATTCTTAAGTTGCCGGCACATTCATCAGATGTGCTGCAACCATTAGATTGCAGCACAATGAAACCGATGAAAGATCGGTGGGATACTGAACTCGTCAAATGGCAGAGATTGCACGTAGGGGCTAAGCTGCCTAAGCAAGAGTTAGCTAAAATAATTTCTTATATTTGGGATGATTTAAATCCCATTATTATTGCAAATGGTTTCAAAAAAACTGGAATTTTTCCTGTTAATAGAAACGCGATACCAAAAGAAAAATTTGATGCATTATCGTGGTCAAAGTGGGAGACTTATATTCAACAACAGCTAGACCAGTCAATCATAGAACTTAACTACTCCAATATAGAAAACACAGAAGAATCTCATGTAAAATCGGCTCCTGAAAATGCAGTCCCAACGCTATGCAACTTAATACTTAACATGTTTAACTCTCAAGTCGAAGACCGACGTGTACTTCAAGAAAAGAAAAATGAACAAATTGAAAACTGTTTGGCACAAGCTGACGCGATCAAAAGAGGAAAAACGAAGACGGAATTTGTAAAAGACCCAAAAACATATGTACTACCTCCAAAGAAAAGAATATATACTGATAATACTGTATTTTTGGACCATGTAAAAATACTAGACCAGAAAATAATTAAACCCGTGGAAAATAAAGAAAATTACGACATACAATCCTTCGAAAGTATACTTTTACAATCTATTGCCCGAAATGACCCACCTAAAAATCCCAAAAAACGAATTAACAGTGGTGCTGAAGTATTAACTTATAAGAGTGCTATAGAACGCATGCAAAAAGAAAAGGAAGAAAAAGAACAGAAACAAATAAAAAAAACAAAAAATCAAGAAACAAAAAAAAAGCAACGAAAAGCCACAAAACTTGTAATTTCAAAAAAGAAAACTAAAAAAACTGAATCATCTGACAGTGATAGCATCGGTTCTTACAACTCTGCTAGTGATTCCGACTATGGAGACTTGGATTCTTTTTACCAAGAATACTATATGGAAGATGAAATAACTTATACGGAACACCAAGATCTCAAAACAGTAAAAAGTGAGAAACCAGACAAAAAGGAAAGAGTTAAACAAAATAACGGGCCGGCAAAGAAAGCAAAACAAATGAAACTTGAAACAGCGCAAATTTTATTCGACGACCAACAGAACGTCATACAATGTATAAAAAAAGAAAAGAGTGAAAATAAAAACAAAAAAGAAAGTGTCAAAAAAACGAATCGGCCAGAAAAGCAAGAAAAACGAAAGAAACTAAAAAAAATGGATAAAGATGAAAACGAAGAGCCATGGCCATCAACATCACACCATCAGGAGATTATACGTGCGAAAATTGGAGACTATGTACTAGCTAAGTTTAGTTCATCTAAAGGTAAAAAGACTTACAGATACGTCTGCCTGATTGACGAAATTCATGGGGAAAAATTTGTGGTTTCAGGGCTAAAGTCGATGGAAGATAACACTGTTTTTAAATTTGTTAAAAATGACATTGCAATTTTAGAAAAAACTGAAATCATTTCCTATCTACCATACCCCCATTTTGATAAACAAAATAATACTGTCACTTTCCCCTATGCCATCGATGTGTATGAGTACACGTAAAACAGTTTGTCTAGCGTTTAATAAAAAAAAACCATTTTACTTGGGTTTATGTGCCATTTATGCCCTTAATAATATATTTTAGTTACACGCAAACTTTAGTCAAAATTGATAGACCACTATTGATAGACTCCTTGCCCACTAACTACCTCGATAGTTTTTAAGCAATTGCAATTTTGTTAGTGCATTTTTTGCTAAAATATGTCATTGTGATTTTTATAATAGTTAACGCATTGTACTATGTTTATTTACCTAATAAATATTATCTGTGTAAATTCGTTTGATGTCTTTTTTTCAACTCGTAAAAAGCTATAAGTAGGTGCATATGCCATGTGTCCCAACACTAGTTCCACTACAAATAGTTGCATTTACCCCCAATATAAATAAAAGTATGATTTAAACGAAATCCAACCGTAAGTGCTGGCAACAGAATCTTAAATCGTGTAAAATTAGTTTGAGATTATTATTATTTTTACTTTTAATAGCAAAACTCTTATTGGAAATACGTTTTATGGTATTTAGTTGCTTTTACCCCCTATGTGGGGCAAATGTAACTATTTCTGCCTGTAATAAGTAATCATACAGTTGACTCTTAGTTATAAAGTTATTCGTTGCATAATTAATATTGAAATATTCTGCACTAAATATATTATAATACGGATCCGAAACATAACACTTAAATTGTTAATAGGTAACCGTTACGAAAGTTCAAAGTTAAACAACTTCAATTTTTAGTTACAATAGCCCCGGTGCACCTTACTGGCCTCTTAAGCTTTATGAAACATATTCAAAATTAGAACCCATTTTCTGGGCGGAAAGACAAAAAGTAGCATTTTCATTGTTCAATAAAATTTTGTGTACGATGCACATGCAATAATTAGTAAAGAAATATTTTTTTATATTTTTTTATATGACTTTAAGCGAAAATTAAATTCTAACTTACTAGATTTTAGGCTCTAAATTTATTGTGCAACAACAAAAATGAGGGAAATCGTCCACATCCAGGCCGGGCAATGCGGAAACCAGATCGGAGCAAAGGTACAGTGAAATTATTTTCTATTTTTGACGTTGCCAAAAACCTGTTTTCACTACGTAGGTACTTGGGGTACATTCCGGAACAACTTGCCTAAATTCCCGAGGATGAGGAGTATTGAGGAGGTATTTTCAACTTTCTCAATTATTTTTTTCCATTTCCACTAATTTACCTTTCTTGTCAGCTTGCCGTAGAAAGTTCGCACACAAAGTACCACAAAGATTTCATTTGTTTCCAGTTCTGGGAGGTGATCTCCGATGAGCACGGCATCGACCCGACGGGCGCCTACCAGGGCGACTCCGATCTCCAACTGGAGCGCATCAACGTCTACTACAACGAGGCGTCGGGCGGCAAGTACGTGCCGCGAGCCGTGCTGGTTGACCTCGAGCCTGGCACCATGGACTCGGTCCGTTCCGGACCTTTCGGACAGATCTTCCGACCCGACAATTTCGTCTTCGGCCAATCTGGAGCCGGAAACAACTGGGCAAAAGGGCACTACACCGAAGGAGCGGAACTTGTAGACTCTGTGCTCGACGTAGTAAGGAAAGAAGCTGAAGGTTGCGACTGTCTACAAGGGTTCCAACTCACGCATTCGCTAGGCGGCGGCACGGGCTCTGGAATGGGGACGCTACTCATTTCCAAGATTAGGGAAGAATATCCTGACCGTATAATGAATACGTTTTCTGTCGTTCCCAGTCCCAAAGTGTCTGATACCGTTGTGGAGCCTTACAACGCGACCTTATCTGTGCACCAACTAGTCGAGAACACTGACGAAACTTACTGCATTGACAACGAGGCCTTATATGACATCTGTTTTC
Organism: Scoparia ambigualis; assembly: GCA_963921215.1. Lineage (NCBI taxonomy): Eukaryota > Metazoa > Arthropoda > Insecta > Lepidoptera > Crambidae > Scoparia > Scoparia ambigualis. The sequence continues at coordinate 4,959,699 of OY992503.1, forward strand.
GAACGTTGAAGTTGACTACACCGACGTACGGAGACTTGAATCATTTGGTTTCGGCCACGATGTCTGGAGTGACGACTTGTCTGCGGTTCCCCGGGCAACTGAATGCGGACCTGCGCAAGCTGGCGGTGAACATGGTCCCGTTTCCGCGGCTGCACTTCTTCATGCCGGGCTTCGCGCCGCTGACGTCGCGCGGCAGCCAGCAGTACCGCGCGCTGTCCGTGCCTGAGCTGACGCAGCAAATGTTCGACGCGAAGAACATGATGGCGGCGTGCGACCCGCGCCACGGCCGCTACCTCACCGTCGCCGCCGTCTTCCGCGGCCGCATGTCCATGAAGGAAGTGGACGAACAGATGCTAAACATTCAAAACAAAAATAGTAGCTACTTCGTGGAGTGGATTCCTAATAATGTGAAGACTGCCGTGTGCGATATCCCACCTCGAGGCTTGAAGATGTCTGCTACGTTTATAGGGAATACAACAGCGATACAAGAGCTGTTTAAGAGAATTTCCGAGCAGTTCACTGCTATGTTTAGGCGGAAAGCGTTTCTGCACTGGTACACCGGCGAGGGCATGGACGAGATGGAGTTCACTGAGGCGGAGAGCAACATGAACGACTTGGTGTCGGAGTACCAGCAGTACCAGGACGCCACCGCCGACGACGAGGGGGAGTTCGACGAAGAAGTCGAAGAAGAATGATGTCAATGTTTGTCCTGTCCAATGTAACATTATCTGTTGTCAATTGTTAAGTGTAACCGTTTTTATGTTTTTTGTTTTATTTATAGCGTTATTACAAGACGTTAAAAATATTTTGTTGGTTTTAATTTTTCATATTGGGTTTAGGCTATCTTATCTATTGCACACATATTTAGACGGGATTTAACGCAAAACTACTTAGTAAAGGCATTCTACGCATACCTTTTTATACCCGACGTTTCGACCGAGTTGCACCGGCCGTGGTCACGGGTGGACTGACTCGGTCGAAACGTAGGGTATAAAAAGGTATTCGTAGAATGCCCTTACTAAGGGTGGATTCGAGCAAACTGGAATAAGACTTACTCCGAGATTACGTTTACGCCCAGAATGCCAACTTCGCAAATAGCCAACTTCTCATAATGCCAAATTCTTAAAATGCCAACTTAGTCTATACAAATTCGGCGCTTAATCTAGGTATGAAGCCGCAGTTCCACATTCGCGCGAGTGGCGAGTCGAATGGCGAGGCGAGGTTCGTGCGCGATTGTGTGAACGCACGCTCGTCACTCGCCTCGCGACTCGTCTCGCCGCTCGTGATGCTCGCGTTCGGAGCGGTCTTTTGGACGCGAGTCAAAGGGCACGAATGACGAGGCGAACTTAGTGTTTACACATTCGCTCTCTCGCTCATTGTATTTTTATTGTTGATCGAGCAACATATAATGTATAATAAAAATGGAATAAAGTAACGACAGAGTTCTAACGTTTTTGGAACTTTACCAAGCTCAAACAGTTATTTGGTTTGGTTTCCAAAACATGATCGACACAAAAATAAGTAAAAACATTATTTATTAATAATCATTGACACGCGAATGCTGCTAAAACGTAGACGTCAGTGACGAAGGTTCCATACAACTCGATTCCCACCGGCTTCCCTTCAGAAGTTTAGAACACAACCACTCTCTACTTGAATTGAGAAATGGCACAATCAGTAATTATAAAAGTAAATATATAAAAGAAACATTACAAAACACCTACACTATGGACATTAAATCAACAAAATTTGCTTTTCAACAACATATTGCTATAAAATAAGCCGCAGGCGCGATCGGCTTTTTGGCAGTTAAACTTCTGTACAAAATTTACGTCATGACGTCACATAAAGGTCAATAAACCCACCCGCGTATTAGCAGCCGGTAAGCCGTCTTTATCCGAGTTACTTGATAGAGAAAGTTATACAATTTGCCTGCGCGTGAGCGGGATGGAGGAATATCGTTTTCGGTTTGTGTTCTGTTGACAGATAATTTGACGTAATTGCAATTAATCATTGAATGCATGCCTGTGTTTTATTAGTATTTGAATTTATTAGTTAGTTTCACCTATTAGAATGATTAGTATTATAGTTGGACTTTGTTTATTTGTGTTGTGTGTAGTGGTGAAAGTAGTTACGAAGACGTACGTTGTAATTAGGTTTTTGCGGTAAGTAGATATTGTAATAAGTTGAAATTACGTATTTATAATAAGTAGATTTGCAAAGTAATCGGTAGAATTGTAAGATGTCGGCATTAATAGTTTTAGATTCTTCCCGGCTTTTATGATAATGTCTTAGCGCACTTTGTAAGAAAGAATAGACGAATAGCTTTAGAGTATAAGTAGTATTATTAGTACTTAGTCTATTAAGTTTTGTTTAATTTACATCATATCATCATTTCACCACAAACGGCTTTTATCAAAGCCACTTCTATTATGCTTGCAAGACACTGTTTCAATATCTCAGTGCTTACACGTATAGTAAAAGAGGACTGAAGATACATCTGCCTATACAAGACTGAAGCCAGGATGCCAATCACAGATTTTCTTTAAGGACTCAAGACTGCGTGCCCGCGCTCGGAGTAGGTAAGTTTTTTTTTTTGTTACGGCTTACCTCTCTCAATATTTCACGCTTCGCCACTGGTAGACGTCATCCATTCTTGCAAGTTGAAGTAGAAAAGAATACACGCGAATGTGTAAACAGTCACTCGTCTCTGTTTAAGGAAGGCGAATGTTTCGTCGATCATATCGTCGAATGGCGAAGCGAGTAGCGAGCACGCATGTGGAACTGTAGTATAAGACCTTATTCCAGTTTGGTCGAATCCACCCTAAGTAGTTTTGCGTTAAATCCCGTCTAAATATGTGTGCATAATGGAACGCGAAAGTTTAAAAGTGTATATCTTATCTATTATTCCTAGCTTAATTTGATAAAAGCGAAAAGTAGTGTTTCTAGTGTAGTGCTCATTTTGCTTTTTGTACATTATGCTCTGAAGGGTTTCTATCCTGCGACGGGACGGGCCCTTGAGGCCATTGATTTAGTATTTGCTTTAGAGCATTCAGCTAAGAGTATTTGAAGCATAGTAAAGCGACCTTCAGTCCAATTCGGACGGTAATGTCCCTTTCGCAAAATGTCCCGCTTCTAAAAACATGACCTTTTCGCAAAATGTCCCGTTCGCGAAATGTCCCGTTCGCGAAATGTCCCGTTTGCGAAATGTCCCGTTCGCGAAAAGTCGTATAATATATAACCAAACAAAAATTTGTTTAAGTCTTGACGCTTTGCTTCTTTTTTGATTTTATGTATAAAAGAAAAAAGCGTTGGACGTCTTTCGATGCGAGTATTTAAACCTCAGAACAATAACTGAAGAAAAACCCTCTATAACGTTTGTTGTTCTGTGAGCCTGTATTAATCTAAAGAGGATGAGCAAAAAGTTTTCATGTGATTCGGTTCTAAGAATGTGGGATAGGTACAGTCAGAGCAGATAATATAAATGGTTTAGTTCGGTAGTAAAACTGTTTTGAGAACGGGCCGTTTTGATAACGGGCCGTTTTGAGAACGGGCCGTTTTCATAATGGGCCATTTTCGATAACTGGCCGTTTTGACAACGGGCCGTTTTGATAACGGGCCGTCTTCAGCACGGGGGACATTTTGCGAAAGGGACATTATCGTCCGAATCGCTTCAGTCTGAAATCTGGAAATAGCCATTGCGATCCTTTAGACGCATAAACCCATTACAGACTCGTGGTCACACCGGGTCCGGCTGTCAATACCTACAATGCAAAAAACCTACGTAGCAAAGAATCCACATCTCATATTCCTTTAGACGCATAAAACCACAAACGTGAAACACCAACTCGAGTTTTTATGGTGTATTGCGGATTAGTAGAAATAATTACGTCAATTACCAACTACGTACAATTCCACAAACGCAAACGATTTGTACATTTTGCGTGTAGTGTACATTTTGCGTTTTGTACATTATGCTCCGAAGGGCATCCAACTACATGTAGTTCGGTCAACCGGACTACTGCTACTAGTGGAAATTAACAGGTCGTGCTTGAAATTAGTGAAAACCGAAAATCAAATACTTACTTACATTTTTTATTCAGAGTTAAGAGGCCTATTACATCTCGACTGTAATTTTTGCGTAAAATGCCTATTTTCCACAGACATATATTTTCGCATTTTGTAGTAATTTTACAGTTTTGTACGAGTATTTATCGTTTTTATCGAAACAGGATAATAAATTCATGCATAATCGTAGTACATTATAACTCAATGGCATAATATTACAAATTTCCACTCTGTGAGAATAAGCCGAGTTCGGACGGCCAGCGCATCGCATTTTGTAGAAATTTGGCAGTTGTATTTATCGTTTTTATCGAAATAGGATAATAAATTATTTTTCATTAAGTAACAACTATTTATATAAATTTAAATATAAATTTTGCTCAATAATATTATCGTAGATAAGAGAAATTCACAGTTAACTTAAAGCGATTTTCGAAGTTTTTTGGTTTAGAATAAGACTTTTATTTTAATCAAATAAAATCAATGATATCTAAAATTCCGAGGCCGCTACGAACTACATAAGGGATAACAATCTATTTTTATTTTCTATTTTTGTTCAATCTAGGAGCTCAATAAAGTGCTTTCGCGCATTTTATGAAAATCTTTTTCTGCAATTTTGGGTTCAATTAAAACGTTAAGCAAAATTTACAAAAAGCGAGGTTGCAACGAACTATGCCAATAGCTATTCTACACCATTCAATAAGCCAAAACTGTTAATGTATTTTTGTTTCTGAGATCAAGAACGCCAAAATTGGCCATTTTACCACAAAAATCACAGTCGAGATGTAATAGTAATACTTTCTAAAACTAATAGCTATTCTACACCACTCAATAAGCCAAAAATGTTAATGTATTTATGTTTCTGACATCAAGAACGCTAAAATTAGCCATTTTACGCAAAAATCACAGTCGAGATGTAATAGGTAGTAATACTTTCTAAAACTGTTGACGTTCACTGGTTTTGGGGTAAATACGTCATACAGATACAAAATAGATGTACATACATATAATTACGACTTATATCCCCGAAGGGTTAGTCAGAGACTATGCAATGAGGACAGCAAAAGCAGTCCTCTACCATAGTCCACTTTTCACCAAATAACGACTGCACATATGGCCAGCGTGACGGGTGGTGATCCCATCGCCGCTCTAAGCTGTTGAATGAATGTGCAGTCCTTAGTCCGTTAGTCGCCTTTTACGACACCCAAGGAAAGAGAAGGGGTGGTGGTATTCCTTCACTGCTACGCGACACGGTTCCAAAATAATAAATTTTTGTAACATATAATTTATGTTACAAAAATTCTATCTAATTTTATAAATAGACCCGATTAAACTAATTACTTGTACAGGACAGTTACCTAATGAATAAGCATTAGCATGCACTTTTGAATAATAACAGAAATATGAAGAAAATAAAGATTAACCCCTTGAGGATCGCAAAACCAGACACAATTAAAAATCAATTGCTTCGCGACCGCCGGCAGTCTTATGATCCTTGACCTATTAAAAATATTTTTATACACTCGCCTCCAGCGGCGTGATTTCTTGATTTTATGGCTTTTTACAAAATTGACGATTTTTCAACTACGTCATGTGTGTGTGCTTTATGAGAAGAATTTAGTTAAACCAGGGGGGTGTCACTCCGCAGTATAGGTACGTTCGGCCGGCGCGCCTCCCAGGCAGGCCGCACAGGCATAATATGGCAGTAAAGGTTGCCCATTAAACTTTATAAAGCTCAATGAGGTTGCCGCTCGCTACGCACGCTCCACGTCCGTCGCGTCCTCGCTTAACTCGTAATCGTAATCTAGAAATATACTAAATAATCTAAGTATATTTGCATATTCACATGTGGTAAGAGAACCCTTGTATTTTGTTTACTTTAGAGTCATAATTGGTGCACTTCCGAAACTCACACGATGGCATTTTTGATTTATTTTGGTAAGGACACAGGAACTACGGTGCGACACGCTCGTAATTGCGCTCGACGCAGACTAAATAGGTACAAGACGTCCTAATTAGGACGTATTTGAGTCTTCACGTCGCGCGCGCTTATAACATAATAATATCATTGAGTTATTCCAAATAAACGCATTGGCCTTGATCTTAATTTTTATTTTACTTCTTCATTTCACTGTCGGAGTCATAACGTAATAAGTAGGAAGCATATACAAAATGAGTTAGAACCCTATCCATAACCAAATAAGGTGTATATTTTAATAAATCTTTAATTTTATAGGACTAATAATATTTAGCTACTTACTGATGTTGATCTATGATTATACCTACTTATATTGACATCGGGAAATTATTTGAGTATTGAGTTAGATTTTGCATGATATTTTGCATGATTTTGCATGCATCTAGGTATTGTTTATGATCGAAGTGTAGCATATCCAAGACACCTTTTAGCTTAAGAGCCGTTTACACGTATTAAGTTGTCAAGTAGGTAACTTAATTTTAAGTTAATTTTAACTAAATTCTTGCGTGTAAACAGTCACTTATAAGCTCTTTAGTAGCAAGTGGTAAGTAAACGATTTAGTGGGCAAGTGAACAAGTAGAATAGAATCGAGTCTATTTTTTGAGTAAGTAACCGCCCCTCCCGCGCCGCTTGCATTCCCCGGTAGGCGTGGCTTCTACTAAATTGTCATTGAGTTGACGTGTGGACGCAACAATTTAGTGAAGTATTTAGTGAAGTCGTGAAGTCTCGTGAGTGACGAGAGCCGGTCTTGCCGCGATGTGTCGCCGCCGTATGCACTAAAGAGTACATAAGTAAATACACGTGTAAACGATCGACAACTTAAAATTAAGTTAAAATTAACTTAAAAAGTTACCTACTTGACAACTTAATACGTGTAAACGGCCCATTAGATTAATGATTAGTCTCGCTGCGCTCGACTAGATACCTCCGTCGTACTTGTCAAATGCGGCAACAAATACTACGCCGAAATCGGCGTACCCGAGCCAGTCACACTGACAGCTGTGGGTGAAGTGTACGTACCTCGGACCAATTATCACAATGGACAGAGTCTTTGGATTTTTAGCATGTCCGTCTTTTGTTAGTGTGCAGCTTTCTATCTGTACATGTGTGCGTGACTAAGGATGTGACTGGTATAACATAACATAGTCATAGTCATATACTCGGCGTCAAAAAAATCGCACCTCTTAGAAAATCACTTTCAAATGTCATTTACTCTTGATATGCACATGCAGTCGCATTAATTATGATTTTATTTACAAGGTTACTTAATTAACTTAATAAAAAACATTACTTTTCATTATCAAATAAAACCTAATGCAACAAATAAAGTGTCACAAAAATTCGATGCAAATTTTGCTACCCGTGAGAGTTGCTAGTTGCGCTTCCTTTGTGGGTATAAAACGGTCAACACGGGTTCAATGTGGGTCATTCGCTATTCAACCGTTGAAGAGGACACACGCACAGATTTTGATGGATACCACAGCTGATAAAGCCGCTCAAGTGGTTGCACTACTGCAATCAGGGGTGCGGCAGTGTGATGTCGCCCGGCAACTGAACCTGAGCCGTTATTCCGTTCGAAGAGTGTACCAGCGCTTCATAGAGACCGGTGGCTATATCCGCAGACACGGTTCGGGTAGACGTCGCTGCACTTCGGAAAGAGACGACCGGTTCGTTGTGTCGAACTCTTTGAGAAATCGTTTCTCCAACGCTGTTGAGTTGCAACAGCAGCTCCAGGCAGTTCGCAGACGCACCGTAAGCGTATCTACGGTTAGAAGAAGATTGAAGGAGAAGAAGATAGCGGCCCACAGAGCTGCTACGGGTCCAAAATTGACTGCAGCGCATCGGCGAGCCCGCTTGCAGTTTGCTCGTGACCACGTCGATTGGACCCTTGAGCAGTGGAGAGCTGTTCTCTTCTCAGACGAGACGCGAGTGTGTCTTTTCTGCAACGACCGACGGAGAAGAGTATACCGGAGGCAGGGTGAACGTTTCGCCCAAGCCTGCATCCAGGAGACGGTGGAATATGGTGGCGGATCCTGCATGTTCTGGGGCGGTATGTCTGCTGCCGGCAAAACCGACCTTGTCTGCGTCTCCCGGACTGGAGGTGCTCGCGGACAAGGGTCGCTGACTGCTCGCCGCTATGTCACTGAGGTCCTGGAAGTGCATGTGGTCCCCTTTGCCGAATCTTTTGGCGAGGGGTTCACATTAATGCACGACAACGCTCGCGCTCACACTGCAGGCATCGTGAGCGACTTCTTGCAGAGGTCCCAAATCTCTGTGATGCAGTGGCCAGCGCGAAGTCCGGATCTGAATCCTATAGAGCACCTCTGGGACCATCTTAAACGTAAGGTTCGATCTCGGGATCCAGCTCCTTCGACTCTACAGGAGCTCCAAGACGCGGTGATTGAAGAATGGGGGCTTATCCCTCAAGAAGAGCTCCTGAAGTTGGTGAGGTCCATGAGGGACCGTATGGAAGCCGTGATCAGGGCAAGGGGGGGTAACACTAGATTTTAAGTTAATTTTAAGACACTTTTTGTACATTTTTCTTTGTAAATTATCTGTTGTTAATTAGGACTTAATTAAGGATTTTTATTATTTTATTAATTTTAATGTTGTTTGTATAATTATAATTAAACAGAAAGTTAAATTTAATTGTTTTTTGATACTCCTTTTTGTTACCTTTCTAATGATACCCAACACTATCCTCTACATAAGGTTTAAGAATTTTTAAAGATGATTTTTAAAAGGTGCGATTTTTTTGACGCCGAGTGTATATCGATATAATCACTTTAATTTGGTGTGTACCTAGTTCGTTATAATAATTGGGGGTTTAAGTTACTCGCGTCCGTAGGTTTACTCTTGAGACCCTGTACGTGGCCCCTGGGTGGTGCTAAATGAGTGACACTGACTGAGTGGTAGAGCCACGCTGCGTTGCAGCACGCATTGGGCCGGCTCGCCCGGCGTAATACCACCCGGTATTATATTTTATTATCCGGCGTGACATAATAACCCTTGGTGCTGTTGTGTTTCGTTCGGCCAGTGAGGGTTCCGGAGGCCTCCCCCACCCCCTCCCTCACAATTCCTATTCCTTCTAAAACCTATTCCTTCCTTAAAGGTCGGCAACGCATCTGCGATTCCTCTGGTGTTGCGGGTGTCTATGGGCGGCGGAGATTACTGTCCATCAGGTGACCCGCCTGCTCGTTTGCCTTCTTCTATTATAAAAAAAAAAATTTTTTGATAAAATGGCAATAACAATCTAAAATTTGCAGTCTTTAAAACTTCAGAATTAATACAATATCATAACAAAGTGCCCATTCGGAAGAAGGCCTATTTCCATTACTAACATTTACGGGCAACAGTGTAGGAGTAGGGACATCAACTAATCTTACCGATTGATAGTAAGATGGATAACCTTCAAAAACGGTCGGCACTGCATCAGTATTAAGTTTTTTAACATTGAAAATGTTTTTTCGTTCGCTCCAGTAGGGGGCCCCAGCGAAAATGGGGGCCCCATTTTCGCTGAAAGTGCGACTCGCCCGTGATACCCTGAGGTTCAAGGCCACGAGGACGTATGAGAGCTCGAAAGACGTGGAATTCAATGAGTTTTAAGATGATCTGAAAGTAGATTGTTATACAAGGGGCTAAAATGACCCATTATACACGAGGTAGTTTACTAACGAGCTTTAGCGAGGGAGTAAATAAAAACCGAGTTTTAATGGGTTTTTAGCGCAGTCTTTATTCATGATTATTCTACTTAAGACTAAAAACTTTTTCGTTTTTGTTGGCTCATTGTCATGTAATAGACAAAAATTTAAAAAAAATACTTTTTTCCTTATGACAAGAAAAGCTTTAATAGCCTCGCTTTGGAACGCTACAATGACGGTCTTTTTGAGCAAGAGGAGTGAAAAAATATTTTGGAAAAGTTGATTTTGAAAAAATAGAAAAGAAAAATTACGCGTTTTTACTGAAAATTGCTATAATAAATAATCTATAATAAGTAGGTAGGTACATTTTTAATGCCCTTTCAAGTCGTGTAGAGCACGAGATCTGTGGATTTTTATTAATAAACCGTCAACAAAGCAGGATTTTTCAAAATGTTTGGAACAGAGCCTTGAATATATTGTAGGCTCCCAGTTATCACGTCTAATAGCTTTAAAACCCTTTCACTTATTTCCGGGCATTTTGGGAACCTAAAAAAAGAATATTAAAAAGAATATTAGTAATATCGATAAAGCTACGATGCACAAATACGTACGTACATCACTAATCATTTTGCCAAAAACAAAGCCTTTATATTACATTTAATTAAGGTTTAAAACCTGATTCTTATGAATAGTGTACGATATAGTATGATTAAGAATTAGCAAAAATTAATGCATTGCCGTTTTTATTATTAAAAAACTCATAATAAAGCATACATATTAATAGAAATCACTAACATATGAAATGATAATTCCTGGTCTTTCACACCTCCTTTTGGTGTTCTTGACGAACAATAAACAGCTGAACAAGACATTATGTCAATTGTATATTACACAAATAACACAAACACTAAGATTTCTTAGTATTTCGCTATTATTTCGCACAATCCAGCAATGTTTTGACCGAGTAATCGGTCATGAAATGACACGTCTCACACCGACAGTGCGTCGCTGCCAAACGTACATTCACTATCTCTTTTACTCATATCACACTACAGTCATACAGACAGAGATACAAATACTTTACTTTGATACACGTATGTAAAAGCGGCAACGTCGTAAGACTCTGTCCATGTAATATTTGGTCCGAGGTACGTACCCACAGACCACTGGTCTGTGGTACGTACCGAATGTTTAAAAAAAGTTTAAAAACTGTGTAAAAATAATACTTCTAAAAATAAGAAGGACACTGGAATCACATACCATCAGTATACTGATGGTATGTGATCCCAGTGTCCCAGTATCGTATAATTTCGAAATATCATCATAAAATAATATGAACACTAAACGCCATTCAGTGTTACCGCTTATACCAGAATAAAGTCCCCGTTGTTGAGATTTTTAATATGTGAATTTATTGTTATTGTACACCGAGATTTTTCATTGGTTTTGGAGCCGAAAACGTTATACTTAATACAAAAAAAGTGTTGTACCTATTCAAGAAATAATAACCGCTTTACGAGCAACGATAAAAAAGAGTTGTAAAAGTGACTTTTTGTCGAAAACACATAACGTTCTAGTTCACATAGTAAGACGGCGCGTTTGAAGCCGTTGTTGACTTTCATAAGATCGTGCAGTACTAAGGGTTCTTAATTTTTTTATTGATATTTTTAAATGATTTTTTTATGCTCATATTTTTAGTTTTACAAGCTAAATAGCTTCTACTGATGATAAACATAAACAGGGTTTCGGCTCCAAAACCAATAAAAAATCTCGGTGTATTAGGTAACCTATTTCATTTGTCTTACAAAGTTACTATAATAATTAACCTAGTTCTATGTTATTTTATGTTTACTTATATTTGTGATTTATAATAAGGTGTAAAAATGTTAGCTGACAAGGGGATTCTACCGATGAAACTGAACAACTTTCCCTAAGGAACATGGGTCGAAAATTTATTATTTTTCCCTATACAAAATGCGCAATCAGCTGATTGACTCAAGAATGAAAAGCTATTTTTTTCATTTTGACCTATGTTTCTGAAATGTAAACTTTTCGTGTCTGTACTTACATTGAAAATATTTGCGAAAAACATAATCTAGGGGATGAAGGATACGTGAACATTAGAATCATTTTAGGAATTTTTGTCCATCTGTTTGTTTGACGCGCATCACACAAAAACCGCTGGACGGATTTTAATGAAACAGAACAGGTGTATAGCCTATGATTCGGGTAATATTATAGGTTAAAGGTTGCTTCACACATATCAGTGAAGCCACAGTTCCGACACAGTACCGGCAAAGTGTTTTTCATACATTCTCTATGAACGCATCCCCACTTGTCAGTGATAATGCTATCAGTGTCAGTGCCGCCACCGGCAAATCACGGACGTATTCGTTTTGAAAAAATTCATTGACAATGTTTGAAATAATAATTTCACTCCTCTTGCTCAAAAAGACCGTTATTTATTATACTCGTGCTTCGTCCTCGAGATTAGTAACATTCAGGTATTATATGACACAACTTAGTAACGCGGTAGTGACACCACCTCAGCACTAAAGTTGAGAAAATATGGAGTGTAAGATAAAAAATAATTTATTTTGTACTAGCAACACTATAGGATTTCATTTGGCGCCATAATATCTGTCATCATAATGCTTGCCGCGCTCTGGCACCACTGCTAGGCCTCATTCGCAATTTAGTGCTCATCCACTTCACACGTTTTTTCGCAATCATGCCGAAACGGTCGGCGGAAACTAGTTTAGAGTCAATTGTAAAAAAATTAAAGAAATTAGAGAAGGAGGTTAAACGCTCGCGGCGTAATAAAAATACTTTATCGATAAGTTCTTCATCGTCTTCTAGTCGATCATCCAGCTCATCATCTAATTCGTCGAGAGCTCCCACACCTGATATTCAGGAGAATTCTAACAGTAAGTACCCACAATTACGTTGTTTTTTTTTTCTCTCTTCCATTAGTGCACTAAACAACTTACTTATAAACTTGCATCAGAGTAGTCTGAGGGACTAACTCGTAGCAAGTGTCTTTCAATTCTAATATAAGTAACGATTGTTTTTTCATGCACAGAGTAGTCTTTGGGACTATCTTGACGCATGATGTTAATCGATTGCATCAGAGTAGTTTTTGAGGGACTATCTCGACGCAATTACTGTCTGATTAAAATTTAAACGTGCATCAGAGTAGTCTCGACGCTCGGTGTGGCTGAAAAATAATATGAATATTGGGGCTATCCCGCCGCAATGTCTGTAAATCCTCTATGGTTCGTAAACCAAAAAATTTGCACATAATCTTAATAGTTCATATTTTTAGTGGTTAGAAGGAAGAATAACAATAAATTAAAAAACATTTTCTCTTCTTTTTTCACAACTACCCGCAATTATTATTTTTCCCTTTATCAATATTACCGTATACCGTTTCTGTTTTAAATAAACGATAGCAAAGTCTAAAAGACCGTTAAATATTGTTTTAGGCCTTGAAACAAATCGGAACTCAGCGGAGCAAGTTAAACTATTGATTTGGAGACTGACACTAACGAGATACCTCAAAATATAGACATCGCAGAAGTTCCTCAAAATGTTGAAACTGGCCCTAGTGGTCTTTCGTCCACTCCTGATGTAGACATCTTAAACATTTTGGGCGAAGATCCGTCGTTAGTCGTCGAATACGGAACTAAAATTAACAATTAACTTGGCAACTAGATTCAATCATATAGCCACTTCCGGCTTAAGCAAAGATGCTCGGAAAGAGCTACTCAAAAAGTACCTAGTGCCGGAAAATTGTGTAAACATAGCCGCACCACAGCTTAATGCTGAAATAAAAGCCGCTGTTACCGAACAAGTCACCAAAAGAGACAAGGCCATTGAGTCCAGACAAAAACAGATTGCAGCTGGCATTTCATGTCTAAGCAAAGTAATATCAGATCAGCTTAGTGCTTCTGAGAAAAACACCGAGTTAATTAAAGAACTCATGAATATTGGCCGAATATTTTGTGATATTCAGCATTCAGAATCCGAAGCAAGACGGAACTTCTGTCTATATTCAGTAAAAAAGGACTTAAAAGACCAATTGTCACTTACAAAAATAGATAAATATTTGTTTGGAAACAATTTGATTGAAACCTTGAAAACCGCAAAGGCAGTTACAAAATCCAGTACAGACCTCAAGTTGGATATTTCTAAGAAACCAAAGAGTTCAACGTCTGCAAACGTACCAAACAAGCATTTAAACTGGAAGGCGAGGGCTCCAGTTCGCAGGCAGCCACCGGGCCCGTCGCCACGCTTCCAGCTGCCAGCAGCTCGCAACGCACCACCGCCTCGCCGCGGGATATCGTCAATGAATTACTCACATCGGCCAGCCCCGAACCAACAACACCAGTAAACTCGGTACGTTACGCCGGCAGGCTTGCGCTTTTTTATAAACAATGGTCGATTATAACATGTGATCGTAACATTTTATCATGGATTAATGGTTACAAATTAAAATTTGAACGTCCAGTTCAACAATCTCATTTACCGGCTGTAACTAACTTCGCAGACTCGGAACAAATTCATGTAAAAGTAACAATCAATAACTTAGTTTCTGTTGGAGCCATATCTAAATGTGAACCGTGTTCTGATCAATACATATCTCGCATATTTTTAGTACCGAAACCAAATGGCGGGAAAAGATTAATATTAAATCTTAAAAGCTTAAATAAATTCATGAAATCACAACATTTTAAATTAGAGGATATTCGAACAGTTCTCAAACTTATATCTAAAGACTCTTTTATTGCTACTTTAGATTTAAAAGATGCCTACTTTTTAATTAAAATTCATCCGGAATCTCGAAAGTACCTTCGATTTTTTGTAAACAATAATTTGTATGAATTCAATGTTCTTCCATTTGGTATCTGTACAGCTCCATTTATATTTACAAAACTGATGAAACCAGTGGTCAAATTGTTACGTTCTTTGGGATATATCTCATCAAATTACTTAGATGACTTCTTTTTGACAGGAATTACACATACAGATTGTTTAAAAAATATTGAAATCACTCAGTCTGTTTTAAAAGCCTTAGGGTTTATTATTAATGAAGAAAAAAGTGTAAAAATACCCTCAAAGAACTGTCGTTATTTAGGTTTTATAATAGACACGCATAAATGGCAAATTACATTACCTCCCGAAAAGAGAATTCGTATTAAAATAGAAATTGGGAACCTTAGAAAACGTAAACGGTTTAAAATAAGAACATTCGCGCAATTAATAGGTTTATTAATATCTGCCTGTCCTGCGATTGAATATGGTTGGCTGCATACAAAAGAATTAGAACGATGTAAGTTTCTTCATTTATTAGGTCATAATGACTATGATAAATACATGACTTTACCACAATCCTTGCATCTCGATTTTGATTGGTGGACAAGTGTAATTGGTCATTCCGTACATAGAATTAGAAATGATAGTTACATGTTAGAAATATTCTCTGACGCCTCAACAACGGGGTGGGGGGCAGCATGTAACGAACAAACAGCTTGTGGTCGTTGGACTAATAGTGAAAAGAAATTACACATTAATCAACTCGAATTACTAGCGGCCTACTTTGCTCTTAAGATATTTGGGAAAAAATTTTACAATTGTCAAATATTGCTTAGAGTAGATAATACTACTGCAGTCAGCTATATAAATCGCATGGGAGGTATCCAGTTCCCACATCTAAATTCAGTCACAAAAGCTATATGGGACTGGTGTGAAGAGCGAAAAATATTTATAGTTGCTTCATACATTAAATCCTCAGAAAATGTTATAGCCGACAAAGAGTCTAGACGTACCCATCCAGATTTAGAATGGGAGCTTACAAATTTTGGTTACCAAAAATTAATAAATAATCTAGGAATCCCTGAAATTGATTTATTTGCTAACCGCATCAATAAGAAGTGCGATAGGTATGTCTCTTTACATCCAGATCCCGAGGCCATTGCTTGCGATTCCTTTACTTTAGACTGGTCTAGGAAGTTTTTTATGCCTTCCCACCAGTGGCAGTCGTACTTAAATCCCTGAGGAAAATAATTTCCGATAGTGCCAAAGGTATTATGGTTGCGCCTGACTGGCCATCCCAACCCTGGTATCCTCTATTTTACAAATTACTTGTTTCAGACGTAATAAAGCTTCAGCATTATGATGTTGTCATACCTTCTTCCAGCAGCCAGAACATGCAAGCTCACACTACCCTGGTTGCCGGAGTTTTGTCCGGACAGCACTATTGCAACGCTGCATCCCAGAGTCTGCATTAGATATCACCTTAGCATCACTGTCCGAGAATACCTTACAGCAATACGATGTCTGCTTCAAACGATGGTATACATTTTGCAATGAAAATAATATAAGCATATACAACCCATCCATTCCAATTGTAATAGATTTCCTTACAAAGATTTTTAATGATGGAGGTCAGTACGGTACTATCAATAGCCACAGATCTGCACTTTCGCTATTAATAGGTAACATGTCAGATGATGATAGAATTATAAGATTTTGTAAAGGTGTATATAAATTAAGACCTCCATTGCCACGTTATAATGTTACGTGGGATCCAAGTACAGTCTTGAACTATTTAGCTGCTCTTTATCCTAATGAAAGTTTAAGCCTTGAACAATTGTCCAAAAAATGCATTACACTACTTGCGCTCGTTACAGCGCATAGAGTACAAACATTATCAAAAATAAAATGTGATCAAATAATTTATCAAAATGATAAAGTAATAATTAAAATATCAGATTTGATCAAAACATCAAAATTAGGCAAAAATCAACCCACACTTTATTTACCTTTTTATAATCAACGTCCAGAGATATGTCCCGCTAAAACCCTTCTACATAGAAAAGACTAAAGAAATTAGGAAAATTAATCAATTATTCATTAGCTTTCGCAAACCGCATAACTGTGTGTCTACTCAGACTCTCAGTCGTTGGATTAAGTGTACACTCAAAGATAGCGGAATAGACGTGTCCATCTTTTCTTCCCATAGTACACGACATGCCGCTACGTCAGCAGCGCATAAGCTGGGCGTAAATTTAGACCTTATTAGAAAAACGGCTGGATGGAGCGGCAATTCCTCTACCTTTGCTAAATTTTATAATAGACCTCTTCTTGAATGTAATGATTACGTCTCGTTAGCGAGGGCTGTATGTTCGTTATAAACTGATTGATATTAATAAATATAGTTATTATTAATAAAGTGTATTAGTTTTGATATTCCCTCGAAATTCTCTAAACATCTACATTGTGTCATGTAATACCTGAATGTTACTAATCTCGAGGACGAAGCACGAGTATAATTTATGATTAAACGAACTTACCTGAACGTGAAGTTCTATCATAATTATACGAAGTGCTTCGTCCGAAGAGATTAGTAAAACCCGCCCACCCATTGCTGGGCCCTTGGTTTTCTCGGAATTATCAAAATGCTCTGAACTTAATGAGGCCTAGCAGTGGTGCCAGAGCGCGGCAAGCATTAAGCCGCGTCCGCTGCGACATGTTTTGAACAGAACATTGTTCATGAACATTTTTTGTTCGAAACATTTCCCGTCCGCTGCGACTTTAGCAATGTTCAGTAAACAAAGTTTTTGAACATCCCTTCACATTTAAAAAAATGAGCAGCGACGAGGAAGACGTGAACATTGTTTTGGCTATAGTGGATTACGTTCTCGGAAGAAGTAAAAGAAATAGATTTCGTGTCAGACCTTACTTACAGCAACGCTCTTTCAACATATGTATATCAAGAACTGCAAATTGAAGACAGATAAAAATTTTTTTCGTTGTAGCGAGAGTGATTTTGAAGAACTTTTATCATTAATAGAGTCTGACATACAGAAAGCAACCACATGGCGGCATGATGTAATTCTACCTGATATGAGATTAGGTGTAACGTTAAGATTTCTAGCAACGGGGGATAGTTACACAAGTATAATGTACAGTTTGAGAATTTCTAAACAGCAATTGTCCCTATTGATTCCAGAAGTCTGTTTAGCTCTCTACAATAGACTGAAAAATATGTATCTAAAGATAATAGACTGAAAAATATGTATCTAAAGTACGTACTTACCTAATAATTTGAATCAAATCTAATGAAGTTTATGGGTTATTAGGATAAAATGTTGACTAATAAAAAACAACCAGTCTCAGGAAAGCTTGAATGGGATTCGAACCCATGGCCTTTGGATTGCCGGTCCACTACTCTAACCGCTAAGCTACCGAGAAAGACTTGTTGATTTTTTTCTAGTAGTTTGTGATTTAGGCGGGGCAGTTGGAGTATAGCCTTAGGGGCACTATGGGATATCTAAAAAAAAATCTTTTTAAAAAAAATTTTGGAATTTTTTTTTTTGGGTTTTAATATTCACAAAAAAATTGGTCTCCCATAACCCCCCTTTTTAGATTCTATGAATAGAGGTCATTAATAGGAACACTTTAGGTCAAAAATTATGAATTCTAGTGTTGTCTCTGCATTCCACTCGACAATGCCCTCCATCATGTCATGAGCGAAACGACTTCCTTCCTGCGCCAAAATCAAACATAAAATGAAAGACCCCTCCCCCCGCAGATGAACGCGGGGGATGTTTTCCACAAACTCCGGCAAACACGTTCCAGTGTTCGATGTTCGACAAAACATTTAGGTCACGCCCCTATTAATGTTCTTGAACAATGTTCTGTTCAAAAAGTGGCGCAGCGGACCCGGCTTTATGATAACAGATATTATGGCGCCAAATGAAATCCTATAGTGTTGCTAGTACAAAATAAATTATTTTTTATCTTACACTCCATATTTTCTCAACTTTAGTGCTGAGGTGGTGTCACTACCGCGTTACTACATTGTGTCATATAATACCTGAATGTTACTAATCTCTTCGGACGAAGCACTTCGTATAATTATGATAGAACTTCACGTACAGGTAAGTTCGTTTAATCATAAATTCTAGCGTTGTAAAGTGAGGCTAAAATAGCTGTTCTTGCCCTAGGGGAAAAAGTAATTTTTTTAAAGTTTTTGTCTGTCACATGACAATGAGCCTACAAAAACGAAAAAGTATTTAGTCATATGTAGAATAATCATGAATACAGACTCGATTTATTACTGTTTAAGTACCTACATAGATCAACAACTTCTTTGAGATAGTTATTATTAAAGTTTAAGGTAAAATCAGTAATCATTTGAATCAATGGACAACACAGACCACGCCCACACAGTCCACGCTTCAGCAAGAAACAACTGCACAGTCTGCACATGTGCTTAGGTGGTGAGCCTTTAGCCCGTTAGTCGCTTTTACGACACCAAAGGGAAGAGAGGGGTTGGTAGTATTATTTTGATGAGCCCATCGCCGCTCTATGCTGTTGGATGTATGTGCAGTATTTAGTCCATTAGTCGCCTTTTACGACACCGAAGAGAAGAGAGGGTTTGGTAGTATTATTTTAATGAGCCCATCATCGCTCTATATTGTTGGATGTATGTGCAGTCTTTAGTCCGTTAGTCCCCTTTTATGAAATCGAAGAAAAGTGAGGGGTTGGTAGTATTATTTAGATGAGCCCATAGTTGCTCTATGCTGTTGGATGTATGTGCAGTCTTTAGTCTGTTAGTCGCCTTTTACGACACCGAAGGGAAAAGAGGGGTTGGTAGTATTATTTTGATGAGCCCATCGCCGTTCTATGCTGTTGGATGTATGTGCAGTCTTTAGTCCGTTAGTCGCCCTTTACGATACCCAAGGGAAGAAAGGGGGGTTGGTTGTAATAAAAAAAATCTACAAAAAAATGAGGTCTAATCATTGCTATACATACCTACCATTTTTCTACAAAAGAAACCTACGTCTAACCTACATAATAATATATACAATTATATTGATACATATTCGCTTTTAATTGTTAATTTAAAAAAAATTCTGAGCTACATTTATAACCAGCAACTTAACTAATACATCACAGCAAAAATATTTTTCCCATTAACTCGGGTAACAGTTGAGCAGCTGGCAACAAATTTTTCACGCACACTAGCATCCTTGCATATTGTCATAAACACACTACAATAATGAGTTGCCGCATTTACGGAGCAGTGGTTTATAGGATTTGGTCGATGGGTGCCTCGAACGCATTTTGCATTGGTAGGATTTTTTCCCTAATCGCATTTTGCCACGATCGTGTTTTGTAACGTGTGCTTTATGTATAATCGATTTTTACCTTAGTCTCCTATTTCATAATCTCAGTTTTTCTAGCCGCATTTAGTCATAACTCATTTTTTTTAAATCTCACTTTTTCTCATTGAATTTACGTAGCGCGGTATCTAGACGAGCGCAGCGAGGCCAATCATTCATCTAAGCCTTTTAGATTCAAATTATTCATTCACTTTATCAATAAACATATTCATCCTGAGTGACAGCCAAGCCGCGCTCAAGTCACTTACCTATATCGCCTCGAATGAACTCCAGCCTTGTGCTTGAAACCACGAAAGCCTTAAACATGCTATGTAGGCACAACAGGGTGAGGTTGGTCTGGGTACCAGGCCACATGGGAATCCATGGCAATGAGATGGCCGATGCACTTGCTAGGGAGGGCTCAGAGCCTTCAAGGACCACACCCTAACAGGCATAAAATCGAATGGAAAGAGCTACCCGGCATAAGACAATCAAAATCCTTCATAGGCGAAGGCGCCCTAGGATGGATTAAGATCATATGCGTAGGTAGCAGAAGGCAGGCCCGATTTATCACCAGTGCCCTGACTGGGCAGTGGGCACTATGCCACAAAACAAATGCTCCACAAAATGCAACTAGCAACAGACAACCTGTGCAGTTAGTTCTAGCAGTGCAGGGCATGTGGAGGGGAAACGGAGTCCATGCAGCGCCTACTGTGTGACTGCGACTCTTTTGCCAGGAAAAGAATGAATATTCTTGGATCGGCCTACCCGAAACGAGAAGATTTTAGGCTCTTCGTCCTCAAGGACATTGCCAAGCTTAATTATCTTCACTGAGGAGGCTTAGTGAATCCTATTCACTCAGTCTCTTCAGTGAAGATAATTCGGCCTCCTCAGTGAAAATAAAAATAAAACGGGGTTGCAAAAAAATCCCAATGGGTCGACGTGCTGCTGCGAGAGGAAGACCTTTGCAGGCCCCACTAGATAAGATAAGAAAATAAGACCAATAAATTGAATGCTCGCGATTGTACATCTACTATAGGAAAATGAAAAATTGAGTTTTCATTCCTCATACACGGAAAGTATGTATGAAGTTGCCTGAGGAGCGGGAGGAAAGTAGTACTTTTCCTCCCTAGGGAGAATCGTTTTTCTGACATGTTTAATTGTGACCAATTATTAAAATAAGTAAGGTAACCTCATCTAACTCCAGACTAACAAAGACATTTGAGTAATAAAATACCTACCAATAAATTATTTATCAGTTTTATTAAGACTTAGCGTGAGTTTTAATCAGTCTCTTGTGAGAAACATAGGCCCTAATAATCTTAGTGCCTTACAAATAAACAAAGAATAAGCAACGAATAGTCATTCCGTGTTTTGTACCTGTCATGTAAACGTAATTTTAAATTAGAGTAAAAAAGACTACAAAACATGGAATAACTATTCCGACCTCATTATCTGTTTATTTGTAAGGCACTTAGACTTATACTCTACTTTAAGAGCTACACAACGGCAACTCAATTTGGGTAATTCCACGGTGACCTCTTTTATGTCCGTGATAGCCACTAATGTAATTACGGTATAACGGATTAAGGCAAAAAGGAACAATAAAAAATCAGAAAAATTTCAAGTCTAGTAAAGAACACAAAAAAAGCGATATTATTTGAAATATTTAAATTTAAATAGATTAAGGTTAAAACAGCTTAAGGTACTTTTTACTAACGAAGTACTTTCTGATTTTCTTATTTGTGTCCATGATGTCTGAAAACAAACAAGAAAAATTATAGAAAAAGACAACATTTTACATTTTAGTTCTACAATTTATTCTCGTAAAAAAATATAACTGGGTATAGTATAAAACTGCTCACGTAATTGCGTGATAAGAAAAAAAAAGTCTCACCTATTTGCTTGATAAAAAATAAAATTTAACCTGAAAGTTGAAGTTTAAAATTTTTGATGCCTAAAAATACATTAATCTTGTTAATTGAACTCAAAATTCGGTCGAGTTATCGGTCACAGTTACAGTTGTTTGTATTTATATAACTACCTTCATTCTGATGTAGCATAGAAACCACTCAATCGCTAAAACACTATTTGTCAAACTAAATAACCATAAACGACACAGAATTATTAAGATATTTTACTGTCACATAACGCCTATATCACATAGATAACATTGTGTCAAAAAAATGCAGAGAAATTACTTAAATACTTACTTACATAAATATCGCCAAGTTTGTCAGCCATTCACTCTACAGAAACTGGCGGATCTCTCTCACTCGAAAAAAACAAAATTTTGCAGAGAAATTTAGACTTTACTACCAAAGCTTAAAGTTGTATTTAACTTCCTGGATTCCACTTAAAAAACTCTGTAACATACCTCAAAATAAATATCGCGGAATAATGTGAGTCACTGAATTAGTTAAGTTTACCCTCATACTCGTACTAACAACACATCTCTTGACTTCGGTGTTGTAAAAGGCGACTAACGGATCAAAGACTGCACATACATCCTACATACAGCATAGAGCGGCGATGGGCTCATCAAAATAATACTACCAACCCCTTTCTTCCCTTGGGTGTTGTAAAAGGCGACTAACGGACTAAAGACTGCACATACATCCAACAGCATAGAGCGGCGATGGGCTCTTCAAAATAATACTAAAAACCCCTTTCTTCCCTTGGGTGTCGTAAAAGACGACTAATGGACTGAAGACCGCGCATACATCCAACAGCATGGAGCGGCGATGGGCTCATTAAAATAATACTACCAGCCCTTTTCTTCCCTTGGGTGTCGTAAAGAGCGACTAACGGACTAAAGACCGCACATTCATCCAACATCATAGAGCAGCGATAGGCTCATCAAAATAATACTACCAACCACTTTCTTCCCTTGAATGTCGTAAAAGGCGACTAAGGGACTAAAGACCGCACATTCATCCAACAGCATAGAGCGGAAATGGGCTCATCAAAATAATACTAACAACCTTTTTCTTTCCTTAGGTGTCGTAAAAGGCGACTAACGGACTAAAGACTGCACATACATTCAACAGCATATAGCGGCGATGGGCTCATCATAATAATACTACCAACCCCTCTCTTTTCTTCAGTGTCGTAAAAGGCGACAAACGGACTAAAGACTACATACATCCAACAGCATATAGCGGCGATGGGTTCATCAAAATAATACTACCAACCCCTCTTTTCCTTTCGGTGTCGTAAAAGGCGACTAACGGACTAAGGACTGCACAAACATCCAACAGCATAGAGCGGCGATGGGCTCATCAAAATAATACTACCAACCACTTTCTTCCCTTGGATGTCGTAAAAGGCGACTAAGGGACTAAAGACCGCACATTCATCCAACAGCATAGAGCGGAAATGGGCTCATCAAAATAATACTAACAACCTTTTTCTTTCCTTAGGTGTCGTAAAAGGCGACTAAAGGACTAAAGACTGCACATACATTCAACAGCATATAGCGGCGATGGGCTCATCAAAATAATACTACCAACCCCTCTCTTTTCTTCAGTGTCGTAAAAGGCGACAAACGGACTAAAGGCTACATACATCCAACAGCATATAGCGGCGATGGGTTCATCAAAATAATACTACCAACCCCTCTTTTCCTTTCGGTGTCGTAAAAGGCGACTAACGGACTAAGGACTGCACAAACATCCAACAGCATAGAGCGGCGATGGGCTCATCAAAATAATACTATTAACTCCTCTCTTCCCTTGGGTGTCGTAAAAGGCGACTAACGAACTAAAGACATTCATGTTTTTGTTTTTACTTTCCTTAAATTCGTAAGTGTTTACCTCGGGTGAAAGATTTATTTACTCCCTCGAACTATTGGCAAACCACGTCTCGGGAGTAAGTAAGCTTAACTTTCTCCCCTAGGGTAACTATTTACTGTTTTTCTTTAGAGAAGCACCGACAATCTCTGTAGTTTTGTCGACATGCTTCGTCATACACTCGACATATTATTGGTGTAATCGAAACTTTGTTACGACTAGTAGTGTTAGGTGCGGCCATTTTGAACGGTAGACCGACACACTGATATTTTGCGACATACTTACCTACTATCGAGTACTTATCTATAAATTTAAATTCAGAGTTGATGATGGTGGCCATGCCAAGATGAGTCACACTACCCGTGGTCCGCCATCAGGGGACCGGGTGGGGCTCTCCCCCAACCCCTGCCTCCCCGCCCAGGCCCAGGCCTCGACGGAGACTTGGAAGGAGAGGGGCACCCACTAAAACTTCCACTGCATGCCAACATGACCTTGGCGAGGGCCAAAGCGAGAACACGGGTCAGTGATCACCTCCACCACGACCCCCTTGGCCATGGGTTAGGCACGTTGTGCCGCAAAACCTCTTGAGGCCACCCCTCTCGGACTTACGAGCCTTCGTATGCCTCCGAAATATTACAGCTGGTAGACAATACGGTGGGATAGGTGGATAGAAGATTCGCTGCCGCTCATGACAAATGATGCCTGGCCTAGCTTCTCCGTATATCCAGCCCTTTATGAATTACAAACTGCCAACCGTTTTTATATTTCAAATCAACAGTATTTATATTTTTTCATTCCTATAATTTTAAGTTCATTTAGGCCTGTTACACACCCAGCATTGAGCCAGCGTGGACTATGGACTAATGACCACGTGCGGTTTCATGTGGGAGGCCTGTACCCAGCAGTGGGACGTTTATAGGCTGATGATGATGCGACTTTTTGTAGCGATGTTAAAGCCCCGATTTCATTAGGGGGGACCTTTGTCCTGCGACCTTGTCGCCGCGCGACTCGAATTCTACATGTCGGGCGACGTCGCGCGCGGGAGACATCGACCGACATCGCAGGCGACATAAACGTGTTGCGGGACATAGGCTCGGACTTCATGCATCCGGAATCAGTCCGGCCCGGGAAAAAACCAAATTCGGCAAGTAATCGACTACACGCGCTCCGTTTTGAATCCGGAGAGAAATTTACTCAGTCGGTCTCTAGCACTTGCGCTGGATAGTCGTCCAGCCAAAGACATTAAACTACTATTTAAATCTCTTTGCGTCCAGCCGACAATGGAAAGTTTAACTTTAGTTGAAATTGTATGCTTAGCTGTAGCCGTTATGTCGACGATGCTCGGAAGCAACGCACGCGTAATAAGCAACGTAATCACGGTATCGCGACATTCACGCCGCAAAAAGACAAGCGCGTGTGTAAAAAGAGCATCGCGCGCGACTGATCACTGCCAAAAGTCGATATGATAGTAAAAGCTCAAGACGAATTTTATTGAGAACCTCTCCTTTTTTTTATGTCGGTTAAAAGATTAAGTATAGTTAAAAAAGTGGCAAACAAATAAAGTATTAAAAATAAAATCCATTAACGATATTCATTTTATTACATAACAAAATAAGTACCAAAAATCCATAAATAAGAAAATAAAATAAATATAAATAATAGTAGGGTTTCATTCCTTTCCCTCTTCTTCTTGGTCTTCTTCCTCGTCTTCCCCCTCGCACTCGCTCGCGTCGTCTATCGTGGCGTCCTGGTACTGCTGGTATTCGCTAATCAGATCATGCACGTTGTTATCAGCCTCCGCAAACTCTGCCTCGTCCATCCCCTCTCCAGTGTACCAATGGATAAACGCTTTTCTCCTAAACATCGAGCTAAACTGGTCAGAAATTCTTTTGAACACTTCTTGTATTGCCGTCGTGTTACCGATAAAAGTCGCGGACATTTTCAGTCCTCTCGGGGGGATGTCGCAGACCGCAGTTTTCACGTTACTGGGTATCCATTCCACGAAGTAATCCTTATTCTTCTTCCTGATGTTGAGCATTTGCTCGTCTACCTCCTTCATGGACATCCTGCCGCGGAATACGGCCGCGACCGTCAAGTAGCGGCCCCGCCGAGGATCACATGCCGCCATCATGTTCTTCGCGTCGAACATTTGTTGCGTCAGTTCAGGAACCGTAAGCGCTCGGTACTGCTGACTGCCGCGTGATGTCAGCGGTACAAAACCTGGCATAAAGAAATGCAGACGCGGGAAAGGAACCATATTCACCGCCAATTTCCTTAA
Organism: Scoparia ambigualis; assembly: GCA_963921215.1. Classification (NCBI taxonomy): domain Eukaryota; kingdom Metazoa; phylum Arthropoda; class Insecta; order Lepidoptera; family Crambidae; genus Scoparia; species Scoparia ambigualis. Next base: position 4,985,624 of record OY992503.1, read on the forward strand.
ATCAGCGTTCAACTGCCCAGGGAATCTCAGACACGTCGTCACCCCAGACATACTTAGCGACACCAAATGGTTTAGATCTCCATAAGTCGGGGTCGTTAGCCTCAACGTTCTAAAGCATATGTCGTACAGAGCCTCATTGTCTATGCAGTACGTTTGATTGGTGTTTTCTATGAGCTGATTGATTGACAGAGTCGAATTGTATGGTTCAACCACCGTATCTGATACTTTAGGGCTGGGCACGATGGAGAACGAAACTAGTATACGGTCTGGGTATTCCTCAATCAGGTTTGTCATCAACAGACAACCTAGGCCGGAGCCAGTCCCGCCTCCGAGAGAATGGACGAGTTGGAAGCCTTGAAGGCAGTCGCAGCCTTCAGCTTCTTTCCTGACGACGTCTAACACTGATTCGAGTATGTCAGCGCCTTCGGTGAAGTGTCCTTTGGCCCAGTTGTTGCCGGCGCCGGAGCTAGAGACCACCATATTGTCGGGGCGAAAGATCCTGCCGAATGGTCCAGCGCGCAGGCTGTCCATGGAGCTAGGTTCTAGGTCGACGAGCACTGCGCGCGGCACGTACTTGCAGCTTACTCCCTCGTTGTAGTACACGTTGATGCGCTCCAGCTGGAGGTCGGAGTCGCCGTGGTAGCATCCATCTGGGTCGATGCCATGCTCGTCCGATATCACCTCCCAGAACTGAAAAATATTGAGTACTTATAGCATCATCATCAGCCTATAAACGTCCCACTGCTGTGCACAGGCCTCCCACGTGGACAATAGCACGTGGGGATATTGGGCTGTAACCCACCGCGCAGGCCCAATGCGGGTTGGTGGATTTAACGACTGTCATCTTACGACAACATCCGGGACCAACGGTTTAACGTGCCTTCCGAAGCACAGAGGAGCTCGAGATGTTTTTTTTAATTAGGCCACCCATCTCTCGACCCGGCATTGCAAAAATTGCTTAGCGGGCAAGATCGCAAGCCGAACGCGATAGCCGCTGCGCCGTCGAGCTCCTCTTATTTACTTAATAACATATTGAGTTTTAATGTGCGACTTTGAAAAAAAAAAGTGAATGTCACCACACCACAATACCTGTATTCCACAAAGTTCAACTGGTAGTTTTAACTAGTTCTAATTGGACAAAAAAATACAGTTAAGTAGACTGTTGTAATACCAGACACGATAGAAATTAAATTGTTAGCAACCTGTCTGTCTTCGTGACAGTCAAGGGGTTAACAAATTTGTAATTGGGATAGTGAGCGTCAAGTTGGCAGGCACACCACGGAATTAGACGGTTTTGACTATGTCAAAAAATTGTGTATAAATAGTGATAAATAGTGACGTATAGCATATAAATAGTGATACTATGGTTCAAAAGATATTTGAGTTTCTTGGTGTGCCTGCTAACTTGACGTCAAGATAGCAGGCACCATAAGAAATACATTTCGTATCAATGTGATTTATATGTCAAAAAACTGTGCATAAATAGTGAATCGTATACGCAAAATTTCAACAATTGTACTTCAATACAAACCGAGATATTACGGTCTCTAAGTGAGCTGCCAACTTGACAATTCTTGCGATGGCGATTCCAGAGAAACGGGTTGAAGGTTTAAACAAATAAATACATGAAAAAATTGTGTGTGAAATTGTGAATCTTTCAATATCAATAAAAAAAGAATTCTTCTTTGCTATTTTCCAAAAATCTAATGTAAACTTCTACCATACATTCGATTTTAAGTACAATCGTGCACAATTTTATTTATTGACTTAAGATACTGACATAAAGTCTAATTATTTTTAATTCAAGTCATAAAATTACACTTAAATCTACCGTTGTAATGTTCCGTTCCTGTCAAATGACAGGAAGACAATTAAAAATTAAGTTTAAATAAACTTAATTTTTAATTAGAGTAAAAGATTGAGGATTCCTCATTGGTTGAGGATTCCGGGTGAAGCGCGCTTCCACCTTCGGCCTTATCGTCACTTACCATCAGGTGAGATGAAGGCCAAGCGCTTACCCGTTGCCAATAAAAAAAAAAAAAAAAAGAGACAAAACACGGAATAACTATTCGTAGCTCATTCTTTGTTTATTAGTCATAAAGGACTAGGCAGGTAAGATTAATATTTAATGCACTAGGAATATACTTAACCCTAGTTAACTTTACGAAAGATTAGCTAGGTAAGTACCTATTTATGGAGTTATACGTATTACTCGACCAACACAATTAGGTGCATGTCAGCTAGACGTTTATCACAGTTGTTCAATAATTTACAAACTATACGTATCTTCTACGATATTCCATTTTAAAATCTGACCACTCAGCATGTGCAAATTAATTGAAGTGCAATATATTTAGATTGTTAATCATTGAACAATTATGATAAACGTCTAGCTTTAATGCGATTAATTATGTTGGTCGATAAATATGAAAAGTTTTGAATTACTGAGAAAATATCTACCTCACATTAGGTACAATGGCGGACTGCGTCGCTTTACCAGTCTAAAGGTCAAAATCCCTTGCACACCGCGTCGTCTATTTGGTACGGGCACGTGGGTACCCGGGCGGTCGGTGCGCTTCACACGAAAATCGCTGCAAAGTGGTAAAGCGACGGCGACCCCGACCGTACCTAGGTATATCTTTTTTGTAAATAAGTACCATAATAGAAAATAAGCTGCGTACCTATAAAAATGTAGGTTGTTATAAAACGATTTAAACACTTTCACTTCTGATGCAAATGTACTCACTGCTTACCAATTTCAACACAAACAAAAAAAACTTTTCGCGCTAGATTCTCGTATCACCGGCTCACCGCACATAAACAATATCAC